>OY728150.1:241715252-251715252 GCA_963277665.1 Viscum album
ATGCCATTAAGATCCACCAATTCCACACCAAGAAATAAAAGTTATCATGCCTCATACATAACCATTATTACAAGATCTCAAATCAGGTCATTCAATATTTTTCCTCTTTATTTCTCATCCCATGCACACAAGACACCTACCTCATATTAATTTTCTCTCATCTCACAAATATCACTTTTCAACAAAGTTTTTCTCATCCAAACCAGTGCAAGGGTCACCATAGGTTTGAAAAACTTCTACTTCTACACCCGATGTGAGTCAAGGAAATTTTTTTATCATGAGTACTTTGCAAGGTTGTTCTGTGGCTTTTGGTTGGTAGGATTTTTATGTGAAAAATTCTGAGGCTGAATGAGGAAGGCTTGGCTCTTTTTGAAGAAAAATTGCACAATTCTAATTTTCACTCAAGTATGGAATCCTCCGCACTCCACTTAGTAGAAATTCAGCTCCATAATCATGAAATATCAAGAAATGTTCAAACATCTCAGAATTTCCACAGCAAAAATTTCAATCTTCTTAAGCATGATTTTCTTGAAATCTCCAGAAAAGGAATAGCTTTCTTCCTCCATTAGAAGCTCCAGAAAGGCACAGCTTCTTTTATCATGAAAGCTCCAGAAAAGGCACAGCTTTCAACATAATGATTTTTCATCAGCACACACATCTCTTCATCATTTTAGTTTCCACCCAAAGTTTCACCAAAATGAGGTAGCACAACACAAGATAGCTTCCCCAACACTTAAGTTCAACTAGATCATGCAATTTCACTTCAAGAGCATGTTGGAAAGGGAAAATTGGCTTGTAATGTGGCTAACCTAATAGGCCGTTCATGTCTTCTATGGGATATAAGGATTAATTTACAAGTTAGGCTATAATGAAAGGGATTATCTTTAAAAGAGGGCTTTCAAACCAAAGAAACGCCTCAATCATTTAAAACACATGTACCCCAAACCTTCAAGTTTCGAAAGGAATGAATCAAATTATGGTTAAGACAAGCATGGTTTGGTTCTCTCAAGAAGTGAGGTGAATGAAAAGAATACACAATAATGGTTCAGAAGCCTCACAGAAAAGTGATTTCAAAGATAATGACAGTGAGATGTGGCATGGGATTCAAAAACCTGAGTACTTTTCATGAAATTCCCAAAGAATTGAACTTGAAACAAAATCATTTTCAGCATTAATTTAAGCTCAGTTTCATGGAATAAATAGGTTCACTCAATGGAATGGGCTTTAAAAATAGAAATGATAATCATTTTATCTTAAAAATTTTCAAAAACACACCAAAAACTGAAAAATAAAAACGCAAAAATTTGAAAACACACAATTTTTTTTTTGAAAACAAACAACAAATGAAAATCCAAAACTTCAAAGGTTCCCTTACCCACACTTAAATTATGCAGTTTCCTCAATGCATTCAAGTGGATTTAACATGTAAGTAGATTTTAAAATGAATCACAACAGTAAGAAAGTGTAAAGGAGAGGTACAACCTGACTTATTGGTAATGCAACATTGAGTTAAGCTCCTAAGTGTTGCACACTAAAAACCTACAAGAAAAAGAACAAAAGAAAACATAATAAATTTATTAAAAAAATGAAAATAGAAATAGGATGAGAAAAGAAGGATAGATCTTGGTTTAATCCCCCAAGTCAGCCCTGGGTTTTGACTGCCTCCAGATGGGAAATTTCAGTTGGTTATCCCCAATCTGAAGGTGGGTTGAGTTTCTTTATGATAAACCAACAAAAATTCTTCTTTGCATCATGTGATTCATCCATTTTTTTGAGGACACCATGGGTATAGTACACCAAATCCACCCCTAGTACAATAAGATACAATTTTCTTGGTGGGGTAGGACAAAGAATGAGTCCCCATATTTCTTGGTTTCCAATTTCATAGACACCTCTTCATTCTCCAGTGATTTCTGAAGGTATGCTGCATCATTGGAAAAATCAAAGGGAATGTTAGAGTTTAATTATATTTTAACAAAGTTAAAGCATGAAGAATCAATATTGAATTCTTCCCTTTCAAAGTAATCATCTTGCATCACTTTTTCCTTTGCCAAATCCACTTGTATTCCCTCTTGAACTCCCTCCAATAAATTATCAACATGTTTGGGGAGCTCCAACTGTTCCTCCTTAAGCGCATCTTCCTTTTCTTCCTTGACTTCCAAAAAAATACATGAGTTGTCTGAATCTGAAAATTTCAAGCAAGGGGAGGTGATACTCAATTCAGATTCAATAAAATTAGAATATAATGAGTTCAAGAAAAGATCATCTCCCTGAGGTTTCTCAGCTTCATTTTCTTCTTTAGTGGGAAGTTCTTCTTGAAGTAGAGTGGTAGCAGATGGAGGAGGGTAGTCAGGCTCCTCAACATTCTCTTCAAATTCAACCACGTTGGTGGTGTATTCCTTCAATGATGATGGATCTTCTATATTATGAGGAACTAGGGGATCAATTAGTTCCTCACACTCCTAGAACTCATCCAGATCTTGTTGATCTCTTGTACTTACTGGTTCTTCAACATCAAGGATGAGTGGGGAATGCACTTCCACCAATGGATTGGGTTTAGGTTCCGGTTGAGGTTCTTGATCCAATGTAACCTTATATAAGGACTTCAATCTTTGATAATCAATGTTGACTTGATTCACCGTGTCCATCAGTTCTTGAAGCGAGATACCTGTGACATGGCCATTCATCATTTGCTTGGCCAAAATAGTGAGTTCATCAAGATTTTGAAAGAGGGATTCCTCGTAATTATGAACCATTTGTCCCTAAAACTATGAGTAATCAATCCAAGAAGAATAATTACATTTGGAATACATCATAGATTTTTTTTTAGATTTTTTTAAAGTAAAATAAATGAAAATATTTACAAAATGTTAGAATTAGATTGTTGGCACAGCCTCCCCAGCAACGGCGCCAAGTTTTGACACAAGCCTATATTGGGGTGTGACAAAAACAAATAAAACCTAAGTTAAAATTTAGTAAAGTAGGTAACCTAAATTTTCTCCAGAGAGGAGTGCACAACAATTACATTTGTCACTTAAATTAAAGAAAGAAGAAGAGGTTCTTTTTGAAAGTTGTTTGAGTTCAAAAATAAAGAAAGCAATTGAAAAGAAAGGTTGAACACTAATGGATGAAGAGAGTGATGGGGTCAGGATAGGATCACCTTTTTTAATTTCATCATAGTCACAAATATCATCTTACAACTCTTCCTTTTGAATGAAAAATGAAAGACTCCTCGATCGAGTTATCTATCACCCTTGGTTAAAGAAGAAAATAGAACTCACTCCAATGTGCATGGAAGTTCATAAACAATTCCTAAACAACTAAGGCAAGTCCCGATCAGGAATTTTTTCTCCTTATAACTCTAGAAAAAGTTTAATAGTTCCACACATGTGCCAACGATCGTTAGACACTCACCACCTAACACAATCTGCTCGATCGAGACAAATTACACTAGGCAGAGGGAGGTTAAAAGTCTTTAACCAAAGCTATTAAAAATGAATACACCAAACTCAAAACACGATCGCATTAATAGAATTGGGAAACACTGAGAATATATTTCATTAAAAATAAAGATAAGGTTTTACATTTAAGCACAAAACTCTGACATTACAAAAGATAAACTCCCCCTTCCCCGATCACTCAAAGGTTTTACCCCTCCATGTGAAGGGTATTAGATTTGAAAGGGAAAGAAGAGAGCATAATCAAACTAAGTAAAAAAGAAAATATAAAATACAAATAACTTCAATAAATAAATCCTCCAGCACATCCCTTCTTTCACCTTCTTTAACCCCTTTGAATGGAAGTGAATACTCTTATTTATAGGCATGGAGAGTAGAAAATTTCCCTCTAAAATTACTCTCCCGAAATTTTGAGTCCGGTTGGAATATTAAATGATAGAATTTGGGAATTGGTCCTTATTTAAAGTTGTTCCCCTATATCTATTCTGTCGACCCAAAAAAGTTGATCCTTATTGGTCCATTTATGAAGGATCTATGGCCAAACTACTCCGGATATTTAATTCTGTCCAGGTGACTCTTCGTATTCCAAAACACCAAGTTCCAATGCATTAATGACCTTGAAAATGAAAGAATCAGACGTGGCCATCTTAATGAAAGTTGTTCCTATGGATTTACTCTAGCTCCATGTAAAATTTAATCTCCAATGGTTCCATAATTAATGAGATATGGGCCCCAAAATAAAATTATGCAGTTCTGTACACAGTTTTTGAGGCCTGACTTGTGAGATGAATTTGAGCTTCCAAATGATGGATTGAGCTTTGGGTCCAGAATGATAAAATTAATCCCATGAGCATAGAAATACTAAAAAAAGTAATCATACAATTTGGATCAAAAATATAAAAGATATGCCCAAAATACAGAAGCTCCATAAAACTGCAAAATTTCCAGAATTAACCAATTTCCACAATTAAGCCCATAATTCACCAAAATACTAAAATGATACAAATCAGCTTAAATTGATTAATTGGAAGGGGTTAAATCATTGAAACACATATGAAAAATTATGAAAATATTATCTCTCTCAGGGAGGCTTAAATTAATAATGGAGGGATTTTTGGAAGTTTATTGATCAGATCTTGGCCGAACCTAAGTGGTTTGAGATGTGTGAAGAAGAGGGAGAGATGGTGGCCTTCTATAGGGAAGGGAAAGGACACACTTGGCATTTTTGAAAACAAGTTAGGTGTACCCATATTTTTACCTCAAAAAAGTCATAAAAAACAACAAAACTCAATAATTTAAGGTTCATGGCTGAATAATTTTCATATAATGTGTGTTGGAAAAGTTTCTAGGTCATTTTGGGTCGTAAATTTAAGGTTTAGTTCTTAGTTAAGGTTAATTTTACCTTAATAGATGTAATTAATTTTAATTACTTTCACTAATCATTTTGGTCAAAAACTAAGTTGAACTTATTAAAATTTATAAATTATTCCAATTCCAAATATTTAATCCATTTTTAAAAATTTCAATTACATAAGTGGTAGAAATTAATTGAAAATTAATCCTGTAGATGGGACGACATTGTGGGTTTTTAAAGTAAAAATGATCAAACGTTTGCTAAGTTTTTATATCCAATTTCAATGTGAAATTGGTTACAATGACCCGAGTTGGATTAATTGATACAAATATTATTTGATTAAACTTTTAAACCAATTTAAAATATAATTTAACAGTATAAATAAATTAAATGAAAAGGCAGTTTTGAATTAAAATCTAGTATTTTTAACTATTCATTAAAAAATGAAAACTTACAGAAAAATACCAAGAATTTATCCTAACCTAATTTTTATGTTTTTATTTAAAATATGAAGTTTATTTTGACATATTAATTCTATAAAGGTTCCAAAATTGGGATTTAAAATAGGTTTTCCATTAAAAGGTGGTAAAACTACATTTATAAAAATATATGTTTTTAAGCATAAAATTGGGTTTTTTCTTTGTCTTATGTCTATAAAATCTATTGAATGAATATAAAAAATATTTTATTGAATATATAAAATATATATTATATTAATATCACTCACTAATTTTATTTAATTTAATTTATTATGGTAAAACCGCTTTATGACCATAAAATAATAAAATTACCTTTTTTATTCAATCGGATTTCATATTCCTTTATAATTAATTGGTAACCTATGAATTAATATTATATTGTGTAAGCCATATATTTTCATAAATTAGTTAATACTATTCATAACCTCTAATTTAACATCTAGGTTATATCTTATTATATTAAATAATCATATTTTAATAATATGTTATTGTTCAGTAAACCTAGGTATTGCATGTTACGCAAACCATAAAGAAAAACCATTGTTGTCTATACCGCAAGCAAACCCCGGTGTTCCATGTAGAGCAAGCTAAAGTTTATGTTGCGTGTAGTGCATGATTAACTTGGTGTTGCATATAACATAATTCAAACATATTTATTTAATATAATATAAACTATCTTTAGTGTTGTGTGAAATAAAAAATATTAAAAAGATTAAATTAATTCAAAAACAAATTCACAAAATCTCAGTGTGTTACAGTTTGGTTCAGAATTATGGTGATCAGCAGAGCAATGGTTATTATTAGGTGATAATTTGTGGCACTTGCGATGATATTCGCATTGACATGAACACAGTGCTATCTTCTTTTTACTATTTTGTGTGTCATGTTGTCGTCATGGAAGGCTAATATTCTTAGTGTCGAGTTGTGATGAATGTGATGGCAATTTAATGTCTTTAATTTATTTCCATGTTTAATTTCCTTTTAAATTAATTTTTTTGATTGGATTATTATTTATTAAATTATATCTTTATTTTAATTAATTTTCATTTGGAGTCTGAACACATTTTTTTTGTGACCTTTCATATGATACCTAATAAGTAATCAAGGGTAGGAGATCATCATAGGATTTATTTGTCCAAAATTCAATCGATCATGTGAAAGAATCATAAATCACACAATATCAAATTTTTAATAAATAAATATATTAATTGAAAAATTAATATTTTGTGTGTTTTTTCCTTCGAACTTGCATGAGTGATACCTAATAAGAAATCTCATGTGAGATAACCCGGCATAAATAGATACTTTGACTTTGTGAGAAACAGTTCATTGCATTTCACCAAGTGATTTGATACTTAAATGACACACAAATAATTCTCCAAACCAGAGAATGAAATGGAGGATTATTTGTGTAAAAATTTGAATACTATCTAACATTAGAGAACGATACCTAATAGTATTTTGATTAAATATTTAATCAGTGATAATTGAATGAATAAATATTAAGATTTAAGAATTAAATAATTAGTATTGCCAGCACCTGAACAAACAGCACAACTCTAACACTTCCATCCCCACCTACTTTCTCCATAGATTAATTTTGTTTTCCTAGATAATTTTAGTTAATTTATTTAATTTTTCTTAAATATTTGTTCAGTTTAAAATTTTTAGTTGATAATCATGTTTAAAACTAATCTTCCTAAGCATTCCTATAATAGGATATTCCTAGTGTCTGGGCACATTATCTTTGTGGTTCGACCCTACTCACCACTTATACAGTAGTTAGTAGGTTAATAAATTTTTAAATTGGAACTGCTATGACGGATGTGCCAAAAATATGGCGTCGTTGTTGAGGATAATAGTGGCATTAAGAAATCCCCAAAGAGATTGATTAAATTTAAAAAAATACAAAACAAAACAAAAAAATCAATTTACTACTCTTAGTATTTTTTTGGCATTTCAGGAAAATTTAAGACACCTAGGGTTTCTGAATGGCATGGTCAGCACTATAAAGCTATAATTAACACTCTCCCTACGTGGCTAAAGCTCAAGGTACAATGTATAATGATTCACCGCACATTATCTCTCCAGGTAATCCTATTTATTTTAATGATCTTTATTCAAGTTCTTGTTATGATCCATATGAGAATGATTCACCATGTTATGATACAAGTCATTATACAACTGCTAATCATTTTCAAAGTCAAATAATTCCTAAAAATTTAGAACTTGATAATTCATGTCAAACAAATGATTCAATAATTTGGTGCATGTTGTTTTCTGTTATCACTGAGACAAATCAGAGGTTTGAACTTCAAGAAAAAATTAATGAAAAGTTTTTTTCCTCAACAAAAGATTTACAAAATCAATTTAATAATTTAAAAAATCAAATAAATCATCATTTCGAACTAACCCCCTCACTACCACTTGATGATCTAATTCATAATAATTCTTTTGAGGAAAGTGTAGTAGAGATTCCATTTGAACAACATCCATTTCCCAATTATAATAATGAGACTACATTGATTGATCCAACTTATCATATCATTGATGACTCCTCTCTGTCACAATTTAATTCTCCCAATCTAATCACATTTCAATAATATTATAGCTTAGTCTTCCACTTTTTTGAATATAATAGTCCCTCATAAAATGTGATTTCATGTCCTTATTCTGTGAGTTCACAACCCATCCATCCCAAAGTGAAAAAGGATGCATTCAATGTCTATCAAATTACACATTTTGAGGATAAAAAATACATTGAACTAGGACCCTTCTATATTGTGATAGAGTCATAATTAAACCATGAAACCTTGGATTTTCAAAATTCAAGAGAACATCACTTCAAATGACATTGAATCACCGCTTCCAGAAAATCTTTTCAAGCCTGAAATTTTTTCAAATATGGTGATATATAAAACATTTTAGAAGCCATAAAATCAGTCAGTGTTTGTGGTAGAGAACACCCATAATTTTTTAGAAATAATGGATGAATGGTATTTCCTAGAGAATCCTGAGTTCGTGGCGAAACATGTTTCAAAGGAGAAATATGATGAGGTCAACATAGAAAAAACTTTTGAAAAATATTTCACTCTTGAAAAAATGGAGTCACCTACTCCAACTGAGCTCGTCCCACCTGATCCATGCATTGAGGTTAAAAACACTTCCCTTGAAATACACATAGATTCTAACAATACTCTTGACCTTTGTATAATCGATGAAACCATGAAGCATGAATTGAGTTGGAAACTAGTGGATTTTATTATGCTAGTAGTTGGTGGTGAAAATGAATTGGGATACATCAACCCAAATACTACATTCAATGATATGATGGATATAATATGACCACTAAAATATTTTGGTAAAGACATTTTTTATCTTGTTCACATTCAGAGGTAATCTTCTTGCTCTTCTTACTGATTCCCTTTTCACAAACATCAGTTATTCAGTGAGTCTTTCTTTAGATGAGGTATATTCACTACCCTATAAGTTAGTCTATTTTCATTTCATTTCACACAATCCACTAGAACAATAATTTTATATTGAGATATTGTACATCTTGCAAGATAATTTTATTTTCGACGAATGGATTCCATACTTCTACTAAAAATGAAGCAGATGCATGGTATACATTAATCTCATTTGATCTCGGTGGGTTTTCATCAATGTCTGGCTGAAGATGAAGTAAACTTAAGATTCAATGTGAGGAAACCCATTATTATTTTATTTTACTTACACTGCATTTAGTTTCATTTCATTTAGTTTTTAAGTGATAAAATTTAATGCATTTGCCACAATATGTTTTCTTCTAGCACTACAGTGGAGTTGAGTTCATCATACACACTTTTACCATCCATATAAAAATTTGATTTTGGGGTTATCTCCTTGATATGATGTGGATGTGTGTTGTCTAGGTGTAGATTTTACAGGTACATCATTTATGGAATTTCATCATATACAGATAGCCTTCCCACATCTATATGTGCTTACTCAGGGAAGTGTATTATTTTCTATCATATTTTATACTTCTAAAAACACCATGTAAAATAACTAACTAAAAAATTTAAAAATTAAAAAAAACTAATATTCTTGTCATTATTGAGGACACATGAAAGTTTTATTTTTTCATAACATAGTCAGGGGCATACCAATTGTGTCCTTAGTCAGTTTGACCACATTATTCTTTTTTGACATGTTTTTTTCCTTGATCTCATGACTTGGATGATTTCTGATATTATCCCATTATTTGAAAATGTTTTTCAAAAAATTATATATTTTTTAGATACTTATTTTCATTCATACTCATTTGTGTTGTACAACACTATATTTACATACCCGTGAGGATTCTATCCCATTTTTACATTATATCATGTTTTTATTTTTCTTACGAGAATCTCATCCATGTTATGTTTTATAGAACTTGTCATATTTTTTCATCAAAGTGATAGGGATTTTGAAAGTTTCACTAAAATGAATGAGGCATTTATTTGATACTTATCCCCTTTGACCCACTGGCCACCCTTAAATTTTCTTCATCATGTATCCCTTAGAATCCATGTTGAATCCTTTTTAGGATGATCACATAGCCAATACTCTTCCCTACCCATTTCTTGACTATTTTCAAGATGATTTTCAATCTAAATGTCAAGAGATTTATTCATGGATAGGGTTGTTTAAGGGATAGTGATGCATTTGATACACATGGATCAACATTATCTCGTCATGATTATACATGTTCTATTTCACAGTAGTCACATGCATTACATGTATTTTGATATGGGAATATAAATTCTTTTTTTTTCCAATAACAAGTACATTTGTGGTCATTACGCAGTAACCCACACCTTTAGGGATACCTATAAAAGTGAAGAAATGTTATTCCAAGAGTTACATAGTTTTCTATATGACCTACTCTCACTGAGATTATACTGAGTATGAGGTACTTGTGTACCTTTCTTTGGTATTTTTTCTGACATTTATATTTCAATGGGCTTGGGTGATGATACTCTCATGTTTTCATTTCCATTATATTTGAGTGAGTTTTGTCCTAAAAAAAGAAATAAACAAAGAAGAAAACAAAGGGAAAAAAATAAAGGATCATTTTTTTGAGAGAGGTGTTGGATTACCATATGCTTGGGGACAAGAAATGTTTTTAAGTGTGAGTGATATATTTTGAGGAATGCATTTGGATTGACACTTATCATGCATTTATTTCAATATTTAGCCCTTATTTTTTCACAAATTGTTGAATTTTTTTATTATATATAACCCACCATCCATTGATCTCAAGGACATTTGAATCTAATTTCAATTCCTCGAGATTAATGCATTCTTTTGATTTCCAACAGCGAAGATGTGAAATTCATGGAAAGCATATGATAAGCATACATGTTTATGAGAATTGAGCATGACTTTGATAAAATTGTTTGAGTTATGAGAGTGATGGTGAGGTAGGTCGCATTGATTCATGGGTGTAGTTTTTTGTTTTGGAAAGAATGCGAGTGGAAGGGAAATTATTTTTGAAAATTATAATTTTAAATGAAACATGATATTTTGTGTGTAAAAGGGATTGAAAAATTTTGAATTTGTAATTTTGATGTTTTAATTGTTCTATAGATCAAGTTGTGTATTGTTTATAATTGTTTTTTCCCAATATTGAAAAAGTTCAAGTGTGTAGTATTTAATGTACATGGATTTCACTAGTATTTTTATAACATTCTAACTTAATTTTAATTAAATATTTTAACCATTTTAGTATTTTTAGTTTATTTTTGTAGTTTTTTAGTTTGTTTTTTATTTTTGTATTTTTTAATTAATTATATATTAATATTAGTTATTTATTATTATTATTAGTTTTTATTAATTTTACACTTTATTAACATTTAATATCTAACACTATTATTATTTTTAGTGGTTTAATTAATATTAATTTTAGTGGTTTAATTAATATTAATTTTAGTTTAGTTTTTAATATTTATTAGTATTTATTGTAATTTTCCATATTAGTATTATATATTATTGTATTTCATTATAATAATTAGTATTAATAATAGTGGTATTAATTTTATTAGTTTTATTATTATTTTATTAATTATATTAACATTTAATAATAGTATTATTATATTTAGTATATATTATAATATTATTACATTTTATGTACTATATTCGTAAATTTAATTATATGTGCATTTATTTATTTATTATTTTTTCTAATAATGTTATTTATTTCTATAATTAGTATAATATATAAATAATTTTCATATTATTATAACTTCAATATTAGTTTAATTCATATTTATTAATTTTTAATTCTATTGTTATTATTATTATTACTACCTTATATATTATTATTAATCTCATTTTTCTTTGAATATATATTTTTTTCAGGGGGTCACCATCTAAAAAATTGGGGGAGGGCTAACCTAATGGCTTGCGACCTCCTCCCAGATGGAGCCACACGAGCCAGTTATCAGGGTCGCCTCCCTCCTGTCAGAACACCAGCACCACAGGCATGCTACCCTTCTCCCACTTCTACACCAGGAATGCACCACCCATCCAAGTAGAACCAGGATGATCGACCATTAGGGGATCTTCTCCACCTCTATCGACGTGACCACCAGGCCGCCTCCCTCTCCTACGCAGGCTGATTAACGCCCTTCTCTCTACTGAAGCAACACCACACTGGGGTGTTGGCTGCCCCACTACTATTTATCCTTACTGGCATCCTCCCTCACTACTGGAAATGGAGGTTTTCCCAATAGATATATACCAATGGTTTCTTCAAACTGTTGGTATACTGTAAAAAAGGCAACATTTGCCAACGGTTTTTCAAACCATTAGCAATGTGTTAATGTAGTTAAGATTTCCCAACAGTTGGACAAAAGCGTTGGGAAATCTTTAGTTCCTCTAAGATATGCCAATGGTTTTAATAAATTATTGGTAAAGAGAGGCTTTCCTAACAGTTTTTAAAAACCTTTGGGAAAGTTTTTCCCCAAATACACAGCACCCCTTGTCCCGATTGCAGACCTTACAGACCCTAATCCAAAGCTCCTCCTGAAGTTTTCTCATCCTCGAAACTCCTTCCAGTCATATATCCATCTTCAATCAATCAATTTTTTATTTCTACACTTCAAAATAGTAAGTGTTGCCTTAGTTTTAATGTTCTCCCTCTATTTTTTATAGTTTTCTATTTTGATTTGGGCTAAATTTGAGTTCCTTCGGTATGTGGCATACTGAACCCTTTGATTTGTTTTCTGTTTTTTTTTTCTACACTTAAAACATGGTAAAGAGTTTGTTTAGTGGGGTGATATGGTAGTTTATATGGACTTTAGTTTATTTGAAAATTAGATTTGGATTTTGTATTTATAGTTTTTATTCAAGGAATAATGGGAAGGGTATTGATATTGAGGATGAATTGGCACCCCTGAACACCCCCACCCCCACCCCCTGAACACCTCCCACCCCTTGGACACCCCCCCCCCCCACCCCCCTGGACACCCCCCCCATTATACAACCCCCACCCCCATCCCCTAGACACCTCCCACCCCCCTGGACAACCCCCCCTCCCCCCCACCCCCTGGACACCCCCCCCAT
Organism: Viscum album; assembly: GCA_963277665.1. Classification (NCBI taxonomy): domain Eukaryota; kingdom Viridiplantae; phylum Streptophyta; class Magnoliopsida; order Santalales; family Viscaceae; genus Viscum; species Viscum album. The sequence continues at coordinate 241,728,137 of OY728150.1, forward strand.
TGGACAGCCCCCACCCCCCTACACCCCCACCCCCCTAGACACCCCCACCCCTTGGATATCCCCCCCCCACCCCCCTGGACACCCCCACCCCACCCTCCCTGGACACCCCTCACCCCCCATGGATAGCCCCCCCCCAAACACCCCCACCCCTCATGGACACCTCCCACCCCCCTGGACCCCCCCCCCCATTGGACAGCCCCCCACCCACCTGGAAACCCCCACCCCCCCTGGAAACCCCCACCCCCACCCTCCCTGGACACCCCTCACCCCCATGGACACCCCCCCCCCCCCCCCCGGACACCCCCACTCCCTTGGATACCCCCACCCTCCCTGGACACCCCTCACCCCCCATGGATAGGGGGGCTGTCCAGGTGGGGGGTTGTCCAAGTGAGGGGTGGGTTGTCCAGGGGTGTAGGGGGATGCAAGGGGGTAGGGGGCTATAGGGGTGTAGGGGAAGGGGTTATGGGCTGCCCAAGGAGGGGTGTGGGTTGTCCAGGGGGGTCAGGGTGGGGTGTCTAGGTGGGGGAGTGGGTGTGGGCTGTCCTGGGGAGGTGGGTTGTCCAGGGGGTGGGGGTGGGCTGTCCAGGTGGGGGAGGGGTGTGGGCTGTCCAAGGGGGGTGGGTTTTCCAGGGGGTGGGGGTGGGATATCCAGGTGGGGGAGGGGGTGTGGGGTGTCCAGGGATGGGGTGGGATGTCCAGGTGGGGGTGCGGGATGTCTAGGTGGGGGTGGGGGGGTGTCCAGGTGGGGGTGGGGGCTGTCCAGGTGGGGGGGGGCTATCCAGGGGGTAATGTGGGGGGCAGGCTTCATGGGAGGGGGGTGTGGGATGTCCAGGGAGGGGAGTGGGTTGTCCAGGGGGTGGGCTATCTAGGTGGGGGAGGGGGGTATGGGTTGTCCAAGGAGGGGGGTGGTTGTCCAGTGGGGGGTGGGGGCATGGGCTATCCAGGTGGGGGTGGGGGTGGGCTGTCTAGGGGGTTGTAAGGGGGATGCAAGGGAGGGGGTGGGTTGTCTAGGGGTGGTGGTGGGTGGGCTATCCAGGTGGGGGAGGGGGTGTGGGCTGTCAAGGGGGTGGTCTATCCAAGGGGGGTGTGGTGGGTTGTCTAGGTGGAGGAGGGGGTGTGAGTTGTCCAGGGAGGAGGGGGTGGGATGTCCAGGTGTGGTGGGGGTGTCTAGGTGGGGTGGGAGGCTATCCGAGTGGGGGGTTGTAGGGGTGTGGGGGGTGTGGGCTGTCCATGGAGGGGGTGGGTTGTCCACTCTGATACTCTACAAAAAAAATAGGAATCACATATAACCAATGTATAGTTGATTCCACATGTTAAGACTTTTCTTAAAGTTATATACCAACAATAAATCTTACCCTTCCAAGAAGAAGTGATATCTGCAAAGAAATCTCACTCAGGTTCTTATCCACTATCCATATTGATCTCATACAAATTTAACATTCGTAGAACTCTGTATCACCTAATGATATAACAAAGATCATACGCCCATGAGTAGTGTCCCATCGAAACATGGATCATAAAATCCGATCCATGTATGATATTTGGTGATGTGTTTACAATTGGGTGTATTGTGATTTATATGTATGATATTTATGGTTTACACCAACAGTATTCTCAGTCATCTATAATAGGATTGAAATCATGCTACAATTGAATAGAGATTATATTTTACGACCCTAGTTTGGGGGTGGACACCCCCACCCCCTTGGACATCCCCCTTACCCCCTGGACACCCCCACCCCCTGGATAGCCCCACCACCCCCGTGGACATCCTTCCCACCCCCCGTGGATAGCCCGCCCACCCCCCCTGGACACCCCGTACCCCCCTGGACAGACCCGCAACCCCTGTGGACAGCCTGCCCACCCACCCCATACCCCCTAGACAGCACCGCCACCCCCCTAGATAGTCCGCCAACCCCCTTGGACACCTCATACCCCCTAGAAATCCCCCCACCCCCTTGGAAAGCCCCCCACCCCACCCACCCCTGGACACCCCGACCCCCTAGACAGCCCCACCACCCCCGTGGACAGCCGGCTCACCCCCCTGAACACCCCGTACCCCCTGGACAGCCCGCCCACCCCCCTGGACACCCCATACCCCCCCTGGACAGCCCCCCACCCCCATGGACAGCCGCCCACCCCCCTGGACACCCTCCCACCACCCCCCGAACACCCTCATCCCCCCAGACACCCCCACCCCCTAGAAAGCCCCCCCCCCCACCCCCTAGACACCCCGACCACCCTGGACAGCCCCACCACCCCCATGGATAGCCCGCCCGCCCCATGGACAGCCCCATCCACCCCCCTGGACACCCCTCCCACCCCCCTGGACAACCCTTCCCACCCCCCTGGATAGCCCCCACCCCCTGGAAACCCCCCCCCCCTGGACACCCCCGACCCCCATGGACACCCCCACCACCCCCGTGGGCATCCCCGCCACCCCCATGGACACCCCATACCCCCCTGGACAGCCCCCCCCCCCCCCACCGAAATCCCCCCCACCCCCTAGACACCCTCGACCCCCCTGGACATCCCTTCCACCCCTGTGGACAGCCCGCCCACCCCCCTGGACACCCTGTACCCCCTAGTCAGCCCCCCCCCCCCCACCCCCGTGGACAGCCCGCCCACCTGGACACACCGACCCCCCTAGATAGTCCCCCCACCCCCTGGACACCCCCTTCACCCCCCTGGACACCTTGTACCCCCTGGAAACCCCCACCCCCTTGGGCAGTGTATGTGATCACTCAAATAATCTACTAAAACATAAAATTTCTTCGATCTAAAATTTACTCAACTCCTGAATAATTCTCCTCCACAAGTGTACATGATCTTGTACACTCATGTATACTTCTTCAAAGATATTTTGTTATAAATATATTATTTTTTTGTCTTTTATATTATGATTATCATATAGAGTAGTGTGTCAGTTATGGTTTCATATAAATTGAACAATTCTCGTTTACTTAAATATATTTTCGATGAAACTTCAATCTTATTGAATTTATTTTGACGAAATAACTTATAACAATTTTTTTTATAGAATGGATAGAAGTTGGGTGTATGAAAACCGATCAGATTTCAAGATATTTTCAAAACAATTTGGAGAGATTTTTAGATTTTTCATTTCACAATGCTTCAAATAGTGTTCACATACATTGTCCCTATTAAAATTGTGTTGGAAGACCTTGGTTGAGTCGTGAAGAAGTCAGATACCACATAACCAAATATGGTTTTCAAGCAAACTACTCTATGTGGTATCACACTGGGGAGAAAATGAAATCTCAAATTGCTGATGATCCAAATGAGAGGACTGGATTGGAGAATTTATTATATGACTGATTTCTATTTATTTGTCATCATGAAAAAGAAAGTATTCCGACCCAAGAAGATTTTGATATGAGCACACATGATGCATCTAATGAAAATGATGATGTTATCAGGGTGAAAAAATTGAATGATGTTGCCACGACTCCAGTATATTGACAATGCGGTAAAATGAAAAAGATGGAATTTTTAATCCAATTGTTTCATGGGAAAATTATGTATGGGATTTCTAATACTGTCATCGATTAAATTTTTACATTCTTGAAGAAATTACTTCTAGATGATGCAGATATCCCCTCAAACCACTATATGGCATGGAAGTTAGTTAAGGAACTTGGATTTTCAAGAAACAAAATTCATGCTTCCCTGAAATATTGCAGTTTATTCTGGGAGGAAACTGCTAAATGAAATGATTGTATAAAATGTGGCACATCCCGCTGGAAGCCAAAAGCTGATGGAACACCATCCTGTGTGCCACAGAAAGTAATGTGGAACTTTCCATTGATCCCCAGACTCCAGAATATTGTTATGTATAATGAAATATCAATAAAAATGTGATGGCATGATACCGAGAGAAATAAGACTAATGATGAGTTGGTTCACCCTGCAGATGGATTTTCATGGTAGAGATTTGATGCTCGATATCCTGATTTTTCAACTGACATGCATAATGTGAGGTTGGTTCTTTTATGTGATGGTTTTAATCTGTTTGGGAAGATGCTTACGTCGTATAACACATGGATAGTTTTTATACACATTTATAATCTTCCCCCATGGTTGTGTATGAAAAAACCTTTCACTTTCATGAGTATACTCATATCTGGCCCTTCTGATCTTGGTAATGATATAGACGTATACATGAAAACTTTAATAAAAGAGTTGAAACTTATTTGGGATGTGGGTGTGCGCACATACGATGCATGTTCTAAAGACATATTCCATATGCGTGCTATGCTTATGTGGACGATCAATGATTTTCCTACTTATGCAGTGATTTCTGGATGGAGCACAAAGGGAAAACTATCATGTCCTATTTTTATAAAGAATACATGATTGAGAAGACTAAAACATCGTTCTAGGTTTAGTTTTATAGTACATCGACGATTCTTTCCAATAGACCATCCATATAGAAATAATCATTCAATATTTGACAATACCATAGAGACGGATGATCCACCTTAGCGTATGTCTAGAACTGATGTGCTTAATGAATTGAAAGATTTCAGTTTTTCATTCGAGAAGGGTCAAATGAAATTTGGAAAGAAAAAGAATGTTTCCACTGAAACCTGTTACAATTGGAAGAAGAGAAGTATCTTCTTTGATTTGCCTTATTGGTCAACCAATTTGTTACGTCATTGCTTAGACGTAATGCACATTGAAAAAAATTTTGTGAAATATTGCTTTTGATTCTTCTAAATGTTAAGGGAAAGAAAATAGATGATTTACGGTCTCGGCGTGACTTGGTGGATTGGGGAATTAGACCAGAATTGCATCCTATGCATATCAATGAAAATAAATGGCAAGTTCCATGTGCTTCTTATGTGATGACAGCTATAGAAAAAAAGAAATTTATAGAAGTACTAGATACTGTTAAAGTTCTTGATGGCTATTCAAGCAACATATCTAAATGGGTCAACAGAAGAGAGTTGAAGCTAAAATCTTTGAAGACTCATGATTATCGCATCCTTCTGCATGAATTGATTCCAATAGAAATTCATCATATTTTATTCCATAATATAAGGGTGGATATTATTCGTTTGTGCCATTTGTTTATAGATCTTTGTGCTAAGAAGTTGTCCAAGTATTTCTTGCAAAAAATGTTGGCCGATGCCCCATTAATTTTGTGTGAGTTAGAGAAAATATTTCCTCCATCATTTTTTACATGCATGCTGCATCTGATTGTCCATATTCCAACTAAAATAATTCTCAGAGGACCTATTTCTTTTCGTTGTATGTATCCAACTGAAATAAATATGTACACATTAAAGTCTTATTTCCGTAATAGGAATCATCCTGAAGGTTCTATTGTGAACAGTTACTTGGCTCAAGAATGTATGGATTTCTGCTCTATGTATTTGTCTGATATTACTACAAGAATGAACAGACCAATGAGAAACAAATAATAATAGTATGAGCAAATTGAACCTAGTTTTCCATCACTTCCTCATATAGGAGGAATTCCTGGATCATATACATTGACGACATTAAGCCTTGAAGAGTGGGAGATGGCACATCGCACAGTTTTGTTCAAATGTGATTTGTTCGATGACTGCATATTGTAAGTAAATTGAATATGTATATCTTATATATATATATATATTTGTTAAACTATTCCTATTTTTATCTACAGGGAACATAAAACGATGATAAATAGAAATCATCGTTCTTTATCTTTGAGAAGGAGGGAGACTTTTCATAGAAAAGAGTTTTCTGCTTGGTTAAAATTGAAGGTAATAATATTACTATTTAAAATAATTAAAACAATAATTAATTAAGTTTAATATTCATTTATATTTCAGGTATTGAGTTTTCCTGTTGACTCTATCTCTGAGGAAATAAGAGCTTTGGCTTTTGGTCCTAATACCGTGGTTCATGACTGTAAATCAATTGTTATCAATGGGTATAAATTTATTATCACTAAATGAGGAAAGAACATGATAACACAACATGATGGTGTTATGGTTACTTCCACAAAAGACTTTTATGCTAGTGCATCAGATAGTAGACTGCAATTTGAAAATGTAGGTTATTATGGAGTCGTTGAAAAAATAATAATATTGGATTATTATTCTCATGTACGAGTCACGATGATGAAATGATAGTGGTTTGATTCGATGATGAGGCAGGACACATTTATTGATGATTGTGGATTTCAATTAATTGATATGACTCTCACTCTTGCTACTGATGAACCATATGTATTGGCATCAATGGCGAAATAAGTTTTTTATGTCAAATACCATCTTCAACCTGAATTTGGTGTCATTATTGAAGTAATTCTAAGACATATTTTTGATGATGGTGATGATGTAATTGACACCATCCCTACTTCCATTGGAAACAATCAATTTATTACTTTTGATGACTCCAATAGCTCAATTTTTAGAGTTGACTGTGAACCTGAAGTTGTGGTGGTAAATATATAAAATCATTCATTCATGTTCTCAATTCTTTTGGTTTAACTCAACTTGGGTTATTAAGGTTAGTACTATTCAAATTTATTTAATATTGATTACAAATATGTTGTATCCAACTTAACCATTATGTGAATTTTCAATGTTTATTGGTTGAAATTTTATTTGAATTACATTTTCTAATTTGGAATTGAACTATATTCAAACCTACAAAACCAACATTTCTAACTTGGTGATCAATGCTTCAACTATGATTTGTATAAAATTAGTATAAATCTAAGACCTCTCTTTAACATTTTACCTGGTAATGAACATTATGGTTTGTATTCTTATGAAAAACGTGTATTGAAACCTACATCATCTACCTAGGCTAAAGAAATTAAATTTTTCCTTAATTTTGACAACTGCTTTACCCTAATCTGGTAGAATCAATGTTCCATGATTTTAATAGACTGATGACACTTAGTAAATAACCATCCTACTAAAAATTAAATTTCTTTATTACATCTTGTACGATTTATTGACTTCATTATATATCTGTTCAAGCTCACCTAAAACAATGAATAGTTAAATTATCCATGAATCACCCTATTCCCTCTCATTTATTTTGTTTTTTGGGTTACACATTATTTATCCTTTTCTATTTACTTCCATATTTGTTTTCAAATGTAGGAAATGAAACCAATTGAAGATAGGTGATGAAAACAGATTATGGACAACAATCCTCACATGAGTGAGCTGGGCATTCCACCACTAGTGCTTGTAGTGAGTATTTTATTTCAAATATATATATTTAGATAATATATAATGTCATGTGATTAATTTTTTTTTAACATTTTTGCAGGATCCATCTATTAGGCGATAGTTATTTCGATGAGAAACCTAGTAGTAGTCCTAGTACTCAGGGTGTTCATACGAGGGGGGTGGTATGAGAGCTAGATGATCCGGTCGGCGTACCCGATTAGACCCTGCCCCTCCCACTGACATATCATTCATCCCACATTCTGATCTCGATGTGTCATTAGGGAGAAAAAGTATATTTAGGCCTCCCATTTTTTCACCACCCTTTACATCTGAGCCTCCTCACCCATCTGTACCATATCCGATAATGATTCCCACTCCTCATCCAGCATTCGTCCAGTCATCTCTGTCATATTCTTTTACTTCTGCTTACTTCTCTCTGGGCTTTTATATTCCATCTTCTTCGACTCCTACTCTGCCGGAGTATGTCCCTGCAGAGCATACATTGGGAACCACTCCACCTATACAGGGGTGTTCCTTTAGTTTTTGTGGATTCAGAGGTGCCTATTAATCATACTACCGCAGGTATACTTATACAACCCTAACAAATTTTTACACCAATATTTATTTTCATTATAACATGTATTGATAAAATATTTGTTTTTCTTTCATAAAAGATAAATCTACTGATAAGAGGTGCGGGCGGGGGCGTACACGCATGTGTGTGGTTTGGAACCGCTACACGCAGTTGATGTTAGACTATAATGAAGATAGTCAAATGATTGAAAAATCAGGGCAGCAATGTTGGAGTTTTTTTGCGATGCTTTCCAAATACTCCGACATCATTCCTGTCAGCCCGCTCTCATGAAGACGGTTTCCAAATGAAGTCAAGGATAAAGCTTGGGCATAGATATGGGTAAAAAAATCAGTTGTATTTAAGGCAATATATTATTTTTTGTATTTATATGAATTAATATTTTGGTGTCATCTTCGGTTTAATTTCCCTAGTGGTGAGGGTGCACGACCGGCATGTCTAAAGGATTTAGGTGAGCTTTGGAGAGCTTATAAGCATGAATTTTATATTGGCTGGCGTGCTAGAGTTGACATAGAGTTAGAGGTGGTCCATGTCATGGATGATTGTCTGTTATAATAGTATCAACAGATGATTAATCATTGGACGGATAGCCAGTTTAAGTTATTAATTACATTATAGGTATTTAAATGAAAATTTTCGTGTTTTTCATTAATACTAATTATTGAATTTTATTTAGGAATCATCTGAAAGAAATAAAAAACATTGATGCTAAATAATACCTCCACATATTGGGACATACTAAAATTCCAAATCATGAGAGGCAGAAGGTATGACAGTTTATAATCTTTATTTACAACTTTCACTTTCTATTGCTTCCTCCATAATTTATTTGATTGCTAAAGTTGTTATATAATTTTAGTTATGAAATTAATTATTGGTATACTATTTTTAATTATGGTTTCCTAAATTCAATGTCATTTTAGAGGCATACATTGAATATAGAAGGACGTGTACCTCGAGCAAAACTGTTTTGCTCGAGTAGAAGGAAGAAATATTGAAATGCGGTTAATGAACCAACTCAGAAGAAGATTGTAAGTTTTACTTTGTATATTTAAAATTTTAATCTCTATTTTTTAACTTAATGATCTATTTATATTTGTAACATGATGCTTTATAGGACCTTGATGCCTAGGAACCTCACAATTTTGGGCCAAACGATCACTTACATCAGGTGTTGGGAGAACAGCATCCTGGTAGAGTACGCTACCGACCTGGGAAGAGTATAGTTCTAATGAGGTATTGGACCTACTCAGGTACGAGTTGTAGTGCCACCGAGTTGCATCAGGTTAAGTCACAGCCAGAAAAAGCTGAAAAAAGGGCCACAGATATGGTAGAACAGTCTGCTAGGGAAAACATTGCATTTATGAAACTGATGGAAGTTTTACATCCAACACTTCCACCAGAGGCCAGCACTGCTTGTGATGAATATATATCGTCAATGTGTTCTATATATGGTGCACCAGGTGGTAGTTCTAGTGGTGGTCAAGATAATGGTGAGGAGGAGGTCGAGGCGGAGGAGGAGGAGGGAGAGGAGGAGGCTGAGCCAGAGGAGGAGGGCGATGAGGAGGATGAGGCTGAGTACGAGGGTCAGGAGGAGGGCGTCGAGGAGGGAAAGGATGATGATGGGGAAGAAGATGAGGATGAGGGTGAGTGTGATGATGACGGTGAGGATAGTGATGGTGATGAGGGATAGGTTGATCTGTTACATTTTTGACTGATAATACTAACCTTTGATGTTTATTGATTTGTTATGCCTGAATATATATGTGATTAGGTAGGTCACATTATCTTTATTTTTTTATCTATAAATAATAAAACATGACTTGATGATTTGCTGTGATTGATTCACCCCCCCCCTGGACAACCCCGCCACCCCCATGGACAGACCACCCACCCCCCCTGGACACCCCCTACCCCCTAGACAGCCCCACCATCCCTATTGACAGCCCGCCCACCCCCTGGACAGTCCCTCACCCCGTGGACACCCCCCACCCCCGTGGAAATCCCACCCACCCCCTGGACACCCCCGACCCCTGTGGACACCCCCCCCCCCCCCCATGGACAGCCCGCCCACCCCCTCTAGACACCCCCTATCCCCCTGGACAGCCTCGCCATCCCTATGGACAACCCGCCCACTCCCTTGGACAGCCCATACCCCCTAGGCAGCTCCGCCCACCCTCCTGGACACCCTGTACCCCCTGGACATCCCCCACCCCCATGGACACCCCCCCCCCCCCCCCGGATAGCCCCGCCACCCCCGTGGACAGCCCACCCACCCCCCTGGACACCCCTACCCCCTGGACAGCCCCACCACCCCCGTGGACAGCCCGCCCACCCCCCTGGACAGCCCCTCCCCCCGTGGACAGCCCCCCACCCCCGTGGATAGCCCTCCTGCCCCCTTGGACACCCCCTACCCTCATAGACATCCCCCCCCTCACCCATGTGGACAGCCCGCCCCACCCCCCTGGATAACCCCACCACCCCTGTGGACAACCCGCCCACCCCCCTGAACACCCTATACCCCCCTAGACATCCCCCATCCCCTGTGGACATACCACCCACCCCCGCAGACAGCTCCCCCCCCCCGGACACCCCCTACCCCCTGGACAGCCCCGCCACCCTCGTGGACAGCCCGCCCACACCCTGGACACCCTGTACCCATGGAAAGCCCCTCCCATCCCCCTAAGCACCTTGTACCCCCTGGAAAGCCCCCCCCCCCCCCCCCACCCCCATGGACAGCCCACCCACCCCCCCTGGACAACCCTGCCACCCCCTTGGACAGCCTGCCCACCCCCTTGGATAGCCCCTCCCCCCGTGGATAGCCCCCCTACCCCCATGGATAGCTCGCCCACCCCCTGGACACACCCTACCCCTGTGGACATCCCCCCCCCCACACCCTCGTGGATAGCCCGCCCACCCCCCCCCCCTGGACACCCCCTACCCCCGGGACAGCCCCGCCACCCCCGTGGATAGCCCGCCCACCCCCCTGGAAAACCTCATACCCCCTGGATAGCCCCCCGCCCCTAGAACCCCCCCCCCCCCTCCCACCCACCCCCTGGACAACCCCTACCCCCTGGATAGCCCCGCCAACCCCGTGGACAGCCCCCCCACCCCCCTGGACACCCTGCACCCCCTAGACAGCCCCGCCCACCCCCTTGGATAGCCCGCCCACCACCCTGGACACCTCGTACCCCCCTGGACAACCCCCCACCCCTGAAAAGCCCCCCCCCCACTCCCTGGAAAGCCCCGACCCCCTAGACAACCCCTCCACCCCCGTGGATAGCTCGGCCACCCCCCTAGATAGCCCCTCCCCCTGTGGATATCCCCCCCCCCATGGACAGCCCCCCCCCCCCCCCCGGACACCCTCTACCCCTTGGACAGCCCCGCCACCCCCGTGGACAGCTCGCCCACCCCCTGGACACCCCGTACCCCCCTGGACATCCTCTCCCACCCCCTGGACAGTCCCCCACCCGCGTGGACAGCCCGCCCACCCCTGTGGACAGCCCGCCCACCCCCTTGGACACCCCATACCCCCTGGACAGCCCTGCCACCCTCGTGGACAGCCCACCCACCCCCCTGGACACCTCGTACCCCCTCGACAGCCCCCCCCCCCCCCCCCACCCCCATGGATAGCCCATCCACCCCCATGGACAGCCCATCCACCCCCATGGACAGCCTTCCCACCCCCCCCCCCCCCACCCCCACCCCCCTGTCCACCCCCTACCCTCCTCGATAGCCCCTCCACCCCCGTGGATAGCCTGACCACCCCCCTAGACAACCCCTCCACCCCCGTGGACAGCCCACCCACCCCCCTGAACACCTCATACCCCCTTGGGCAGCCCCCACCCCCCTGGATAGCCCCCCACACCCATGGATTATAGGGTTTCTGGCAACTCGAAGATCCCATTGATCATAGCTACCCACTTTGTTGCCTCATGGGATCCTTGATCACCAATAAAAAATAGTGGATGCCATTTTAAAAACTCCCATGCATAATTAATGATCCGAGAAGAACATGGCTATTCCACTTCCACAAGAGTTTGAGTAGAGACCAAGACTAGAAAGACAATAGCTAGATCACAAGAATGACTACCTGAGATATCCGCTTATTGACTCTTTGATTCACTTAGAGTGGTAACATTCTAAATAATTATCAAAAACAAAACCTTTAGTAAAATAATCTGATGTTCTAAAACAAGGGACACAAAATCACAAATCCCATAAAGATATATCATATTTAATTCTTCATAAAACCATTTCAAAATCACATAATAGAGACCTCTTTCTATTTAAAACTCCCCAATGGTTTATAAAAATACCTTTTAAGGTTCCATTTCAAAAATCATATAGTATTTTTCTCCCACACTAAAAATGTAATCCATTTCCTAATAACCAAATCCCCCTTCCTACCATACACACCAAAAACATTCATTTTTTCCTAAAGAAACACATACTATTGAAATAAACACTATTCCAAAATCATTTTAAAAATACCAATGATCTCAAAATCCATGAAATTCATTCCATTAAAACCATTACATCTCCCCCCCCCACCCCCTAGACAGCCCAACCACCCCCATGGACAGCCCCACCACCCCCATGGACAGCCCCCCACCCCCCTGGACAGCCCCTACCCCCGTGGACAGCCCCCCCCCCACCCCCTAGACACCATCCAACCCCCCTTGGACATCCCCCCTAACCCCCTAGACCCCCCCCCCCCACCACCACCCACCCACCCACCCACCCCCCTTGGACACCCCCACCCCCATGGACACCCCCCCTAGATAGCCCCCCAACCCCCTGGACAGCCCCCCACCCCTCTTAGACACCACCCCACCACCTGGACACCCCCACCCCCACCCCCTGGACACCCCCACCCCCATGGATATCCCCCCACCCACCCCCTTAGATACCACCCCCCCTAGAAATCCCCCCCCCAACCCCTTGGACCATCCCCACCCCCTGAACACCCCCCCCCACCCACCCACCCACCCACCCCCCGGACACCACCCCCCCCCCCCCCAGACACCCCCCCCCCCACCCCTTGGACACCCCCCGCCCCCTAGAAATCCCCCCCCCCCACCCCCCAACCCCCTGGACACCACCCACCCCCTGAAAATTACCCCATCCCCCCTGGACACCACCCCACCCCCCTGGACACTCCCATCCCCCCAAACACCCCCACCCCCTCTGGACACCCCCTACCCCCTTATACACCCACCCCAACCCCCTGAACACCCCCAACCTCTTGAATTCTGAATTGAATTATTTATGTATTTAATTAAATTATGAATTATGTGTTAATGGTGTATGGGTATACTTGTTGTATGTGTATACTTACTATAATTACCTTATGAATTATGTGTTAATTTTGTATGTGTGTAGAGGGTAATTAAATATAGAATTAGAGGAATTCATAATTCTTTATGAATTATATGTTGTATGAATTCTGTATGAATTCATACAGAATTCCCCCCAACCCCCCGTATGAATTCTGGAGGCCTGCTGGTGGAAGATGGTGGAATTGATGTAGGTGCACAGGGGGAGGACAACAAACCAGCTTGCTGCTATAGGTATTTAAAGGCAATGCCAACAGTTTACAACTGTTGGCATATCTGTAAAAGCAGAACCTTTACCAACGGTTTTATGTAAACCATTGGTAAAATTATATGCCAATAGTTTGTAAACCGTTGGAATGGATATTTTTACTTCATATTTCCCAACGGTTTTTGGGAAACCATTGGTAAAATTCTATACCAACAATTTAAAAACCATTGGTATAGAGATGATTTTTGACATTACCAACGGTTTTAAACCATTGGTATATACTCATTTTTTCAGACATATCCCAATGGTTCTCGGGTTTCATTCAATGTCGACACACATAGTGGATTCACGTTGATTCTGGAGATCAACACTGCACAACGAGAGCCAGCACAGATCCGATCATTTTTTCATGTTCACGTGTGTGATGGTTTGGTTTGGCATTGTAGTGATCAGCGAAGTGATGGTTATTATTAGGTGATCATCTATAGAATCTTGCGGTGATATTTGTTTCAACATTAACATGGTGATATCCTCTTTTTACTATTTTACATGTCGTGTTGTCATCATGGCGGACTAATATTCTTGGTGTCGGGTTGTGATGAACATGACAGTAATTGCATGTCTTTAATTTATTTCCATGTTTGATTTCATTTTAAATTTATTTTTATTATTTGATTTTTATTTTTTAAATTATATATGTGTTTGAATTAATTATCATTTTGAGTTTGCACAAATGCTTTGGTGTTTGTTCATGTAATACCTAATAAGTAATCACAGACGGGAGATCATTGGAAAATTTATTTTTCTAGAAGTTGATCGCACGCGTGAGAGAATTGTAAATCACATGTGATCAAATTCTAAATAAATAATAATAATTGAAAAATTAATATTTTGGTTCTGTTCTCCTTCAAACTTGCATGAGCAATACCTAATAAGTGATCACATGTGAGTGAACCTGGCACAGATAGATACTTCGGCTTTGTGAGAAACGGGTTGTTGCATTTCATGAAGTGATTCGATGCTTAAATTATGTGAAAATCATTCGTCAAATCATAGAATGAAATGAAGGATGATTTGTGTGAAAAATATAATATTTACTAACATCAAATAATGAGACCTGGTAGTACTTTGATTAAATTTGGAATCAGTGATAGTGGAATGAATAAATATTTAGATGTGGGAATTAAATAATTTTTATTGCATACACCTGAATGGGAGTCACAACTCTGATGCTTCCATCTTCATCTTTTTTCTCTATATATTAATTTAGTTCGCTTAGATACTTTTAGTTAATTTAATTAATCATTCTTAAATAGTTGTTCAGATTAAAAGTTTTAGTTGTTAATTTCATTTAAAACTCATCTGCCTGAACATTACTCCAAGAAGATATTCCTAGTGTCTACGCACATTTTCTGTCACATACATGACTTATTTTGAAGTTAAATTTCATTTATTTTCCTTTCATTCTTTTTTTTGGATGGTTTCCAATGGTTTTATGGAGAAATAGATGAGTTTTAATGAATTTGGCCAAACCGTGAGCCCAATTCCAGATTTAAAAATAAATTTTGTTTCCTTTATAACTTTTTAATTTTTTAATATTTTTCCCTCATTCCAATTCCTAAATGGTCTCCTCTGACATATTAACACCAAAATATAAATTTGGAGCCTTTATAAATCCATAATCATGGTGGATATGGATTTTTATTTAAGATATTGGGCCTGCCCGAAGGCCCATTTCCTGCATTAAAAATAATTTTTAATTTTTTTATATCTCCTTCACTATTTGCGTATTTTTGGTGATTCCACCTCCCCCTCGACCCTAATAAACCCAAGCGCGCTCCCATTTCATTTTCCCCCTCCTTGGAGCTCTTTGAAATCGCGAATTAGGGCTGATCTTCATAGGGTGTATCAAATCGGCCAGAATTAAAGAGGTAACTTCATCCCTTCTTAACTCTCTCAATTATTACTCTTTTACCTCCATTCCAGTTCCTAAATTACCTCCTAAATCTTGTTCGAACAATCCCTGAATTTTGTCGGTTTTAAATTTCAGTAACTATTGTTTTTGGAGTGATTAATTCAGGATACTTCAAGTAGGTGAGTCTATTTCTTTCCTCTTTCAAATTTCTTAGGGTTTCTTCCCTAATTCTTGAATTATAAAAATTCCAGAAGTTAGGGTTCATGCCTAGGTTCTAAATTACTGTATTTGGGGTGAAATATTGAGGTTTTAGGTTTCTTTTAACTTCCTTGAGGTGCGGAGGTCGTGCGGTTGATGTTTCGCCCCAATATTTGAGGGTTTCGACACATTCGGTAGGTGATTCCGTGGATAACCATTTAATGATGAGTTAGTTTGCTTGATTAAATAATTTTACATGTTCCTTATGTGTTGTGAATTATGAAAAAACCATTTTTGGTAGCAATAGTAAAGTATTTGTTTTTAAAGTTACATTTTTTCTTAAAGTGTGTATTTTTCAAATGTATTTCATGTGTTATCTCTTGTGGTAGTTTTGTAAAATGTGGAAGTGATTTATTAGTTGTTTAAAGGGGCTGCCAATTATGTTTGGGTAATGATATAGTTCCATGTGGTCCTAAAAAGGGGGTGTATTTGAATGGTTTTATTTGTATAACCTTGTTATACTCCTTGAAAGTGTTTTATGGATTTGTGTGTTCTCATGGGTATCTTTTGTGATATTATTCAAGGTGATTATATAACATTTGAAAGTGGATTATTACATGTTGATTGGGCTGACAATTCTGTTTTGGTAGGGTCTTGGTGTGCTTTTGGCTTTAAAAAAGGTTTTTGAAATGGATTTTATGTGCAAAGTTTGGGTATACTCTTTATAATTGTTTTATGAAAGTTTTGAATGGTTTATTGGGTTGTGTAATAGGTGAAACTATATCAGAAAACTGTTTTGGTAGGAGTATATTTTTAAAAGGTTCATTTCATTTGTGAAAAGGCTGTTATGTGATATGTATCATCTTGGAAATATTTTATTAAATTTTTTGAAGGAGATATTGAGGAGTGAAAGTGATGTGAAAGTGATGTGGAGTGTTTTGTGTGAGTGTGATGTGAAAAATTGAATTTTTGATTATGAAAGAAGTATTATTTTCCATGTGTGTGGGATGTTATATGAGTTTAAATATCTTATAATTGTTTTATAAAATTTTTTAATGGTTTTGTGGAAGTTTTGAAGAAATGTGAAATGTGTTGTGGGCTATTTTGGTGTGATTCGGATTTCAAAATCATTTTGAATGAAAAATGGATTTTTGTGAGTTGTGTGGTATACATATGGGCTGTTTGGTGAATTTGTGATGTGGAAATGATATTTTCATGTTCAATGTATATTTCTTGACTTGTTGAACTTGTTTGAGAACAAGGGGAAAACCTGGGTATCTAGGTGGGTGGATGTGTACTAGTATGCTAGTGAATCCGTGGGGTTTGGCCTCAGTTTCACTTAGCAAGATTGACGCTTACAACTATAACTAAACTATGATGATGATGATTGGGGACCACTGGGTTATGGGTATGTTCCCTACTAGTGGCTCGTGCACGAGAATGGATATTTGAGATGGTTACTCTCACCGAGATACGAGGTACCTGGGACCCACATCTAGCTAGTGCCTAGGGGTTATTTCCTATTTCTTGTGCTCATTATTTACTTTGTACTTACCATCGTCATACGGTATAGTTGGTTGGAAAATTCACTAGTATTGAAATTATTTTTAAAAGTGTTTATTCTTAATGATAGCCCACTTGAAAACTGTTTTTATTCAAAGTTGCATCTTTTAGAAATTGTAACTAGCTTTTCATGTTTTTGAAAACATGCATGCTTTTCGTATTTAAATGTTTATCACATGGAATCTCTTAGTGGTGGTATTCTACTGGGCATTGGATCACACCCTACTTACACCCTTGGGTGTAAGTAGACTTGGTTATTTTTGTTGTCGCAGGTTGGGTACAGTTTTTTGTTCCAGTGGTTCGGGTTTCTAGCAGGTCCTTGGTGGTGAAGTCTTGTGGAGGTGGCTTGAGGGTGGTACCCCTTGCCATGAGGGTTCTTGGGCTGTCCTTATTTGGTTTTTTACCTTTGTTATAGACCTTTTGAGTTGTTTTAAGCTATGTAATTCAGTTCTGAATTTTTGTAAAAGATTATTTGGTTTGAAAAATCCATATTTGTTTCATTGGATTCTTTTGTTGTTTTATGTTTATAAACTCGGGTAAATCATTCCCAATTTTCATTTTATGATACCCGGGCACTTGTGACAGCCCGTGGGGATCGGGAACGCCCTTCGGGCCTTGTCACGGGCTGGGTTTGGTGCCATTTTTGATGGTGATCGATTCGGTTCGTGACAAAATGGTATCAGATGAGGTTCAGGTTAACTCTTTGGGTCATGTTATTTGGGGAAGAGTCAGGATAGTCTGGAGTTAGGATTGTTGGGACATGGAATTCTAGTTATGGGTAGTGTTCCTGATCACCACACCTCATAATGGGATTAAAGTTTCCAAGAGAAGTCGGGATTTATCTAAGTCCTTCGGTTTTCTTGGTTCGATGATGATTAAGGGAAATGAAAAGAGAGTTGGGTTAATGGTCCTAGTGAGCTTTCAGGGCCTGGAAAGCCATGTGGAGCCAAGGATATTCTCTAGAACACTCTCTGTGATAGTGAAGTGATTGTAATATGTCCGCCAACCATATTTCCAAGTCACCCACTGAAACTAGTTTCCTCTCGCACTGTTTTGTGCTTAGGTTTTGAAATATTGGCACTTTGGTTTTAAGAAGTGTATAGTTTTTGTGAAATGATTTTCAATTAAATAGGGAATGGTTTGGTTTATGAAATGGTGGAACTAAATTTTCAGAATTGTTTTGAAATGTAAAATGGTGCGCTTACACCTCTTTGAAAGCAGAAACTATATTGAAGTTGGTTTTGAAAAGTGTTTCCAATAGAGTTTTCTAAACAATCAGAGTGTGTTTTAATGGGATGAGATGTTTTGAAATTGATTTGAATATATTGATAGTGAGTTATTTTATAAATGGTTGTGACTTTCTGAATATTTTTGTAAGATGTGAGTTGGGATTTTGATCTTGTGGTTAGCGGTTATGAGAAAAAAGGATGTGTTGGTTGATCGTTTTGGTTTTGAAAAGTGGAAAGAATTTTTGTTTTAACCTTTGGTATTTCCATTAGAGACCACATGCATGGGGTTATATGGGATGATGGATGGTTGATGGCATGACTGGATGAGTTCTGGGACAGATATGAGGAGGGTGTATGGTGTGGCACAATAATCTGCATGTGTGAGGCGCATGGGGTACCATTGGTGGATACGCTTACTACTAAACTGTTTGTTCTCAAAGAATTACTTTTAAAGAAAAACATGATGTCTTGATGAATATTTTTTATGGTTTGTATTATGGGTTTTTGAAAATGTTGATGTTGTGGGATGTTTTGATTCCAAGAACCCCTTCTGTTTGAACTGTGTTTTGGGTTTGTGTTTGGTCAGTAAGCTGTGATGTAGGTACAGTTAGTGGTCTCTTTTGAAAAATGTTTTGGGATGCCTTTACGGTGGTTCCCTTCATGTGTTTGGAGCTGGTTTATCGCTTGTTTTGACCAATGGACCAGATTGGTTGGGTCCTTGGGCTCTCTCATTGGATAAGGTACGCCCCCATTAAAGTTTAATTCATAACTGAAGCACAACCCAGATTGTTTCTCCATTGGAAAATCCTCCAGTTGATCAATATAAGGAATCTATTTCTTGAGTTTTTTAGATTGAGTATACACCCTTTCCTTTATTGGTTTTGTGTATCCTCTTGTAGTGGGAGATTGATTATGGATGGTTGAAAGTGACCTTAGCCTCTTAAGTTTCCTAATTTTTCGAAGGTGGATGTGTTATGGGGTTGTTAGCATGGATGAGTATTTGGATAGTGTCTAAGAGGAACTCTCGGTCCTTTATAGTCTCTTCGAAGAAGGAGTTCATGTTAAACTACTAGTGTGGGAAATCTGGTCATGAGAGGATATTATGGCCACTTTCTAGAATTGTGTGTTGTTTGGGGATGTTGTACAAGTTCCCTCTCTATTCATTGTTTATATCAGTCGCAATGGTCATGTTCGGTGATTCCTTGTGATGTCATGTGCTCGATTGACTGTAAAGGTGAAAGTTGGGCAATCATCTGAGAGTCTCTATTATGTTGGGAGAATGTCTCCCTTAAAAAAAAATAAAAAAATATTCCATTTTAGAGGAAGGTGAGTATAAGTGTTCTTTATTTCTATTGTTTCTCACCCGAACAAACAAGGTGTGATGTGTGTACATCTTCTAATCCCTTGTTTCAGTGAAATATCGAGTTAGGGTAAAGTGAGTTTGGAATGTGTTATGTCTTGGAAAAACTTATTGGGGATTGCGGTGTAGTTGTTGTTTGCAACAAAAGAAGAATTCTCATTCAAGTGGTTTCCAAAGCCTAACTACGAGGCCGAAGATGCTTCAATATTTTGAGCTCCATCCATAAGTCCCGGAGAGAAGCTGGCGCGTAGTCAGGGGAAACCCCAGTGTCATTTAAACCCTTGTGCAAAGTCCTATCCTCAATATGAAAGATAAGAAGAGTTTAAACCTATGGTGTCATCATATTTCTTCTACTGTTCATGTTCAGTGGAAATAGGTGGAGGCCCTTGTACCCATGTCATCGGCCAATGTTATTCCCTCCCCCTTTGGTTTCCATTGAGTCTTTAGAGAAAGGTATGAAGTTTGGCTAGACAGGTTGACCACACGGTTTGCATTTGGTTAGTAGTGACCATGCCCCCAAAAAAACATGTAGATAGAAGAATCTCCAATGTTAGTTCATGGTTTCCCAAACCGTGCAGACTAACCATGTGGTCGTCCCAACACTTTATATTTTTGGGTCTTTCTGTACCGGCCCATGCTGGTCGATTAAGATTGTTGGTTCTTATGGTGGGGAGCCTATTTTTTTCCCCGTACCAATAAATTAGACTTATCCATGGTCAAGGATTTTTGGTAGGTAGTCTCATTCGGATCTATCAAGCTACCTAAATCTTCCTTGGGTAACCATTGATATTGGAGAGTGCCCAATGGTTTAGTTATAGCAAGGTATGTGTAACCTTGTTCGATGTTGTTGTTCGTTTGAGTGAATTGCTTGAGTCTTGTTCGGATAGTGTTTGAGGAGTTTTCCTTTGGGATAAAGCCTGAATGTGATTGATTGTTTCAGGAAAGTGGTGTATGGTTTTTTTTTGAAGTATTCCTTCCTTAATTGATCAATGGAGGTGTTTTGGCCTTCGGGGGCGAAACCTGGAAAGTGAGTACATCTTGGTTTATCAGTTCGGTTTGGCTTTCGTATCTGGCCTTTCTGTAGCTTTACGGGGACGAAAAGTTTTCATGGTGGGGAGAATTGTCACATACATGACTTATTTTGAAGTTAAATTTCATTTATTTTCATTTCATTCTTTGTTTTGGATGGTTTCTAATGGTTTTATGGAGAAATAGATGAGTTTTAATGAATTTGGCCAAACCGTGAGCCCAATTCCAGATTTAAAAATAAATTTTGTTTCCTTTATAACTTTTTAATTTTTTAATATTTTTCCCTCATTACAATTCCTAAATGGTCTCCTCTGACCTATTAACACCAAAATATAAATTTGGAGCCTTTATAAATCCATAATCATGGTGGATATGGGTTTTTATTTAAGATATTGGGCCTGCCCGAAGGCCCATTTCCTACATTAAAAATAATTTTTAATTTTTTTATATCTCCTTCACTATTTACGTTTTTTCGGTGATTCCACCTCCCCCTAGACCCTAAGAAACCCAGGCGCGCTTCCATTGCATTTCCCCCCTCCTTGGAGCTCTTTGAAATCGCGAATTAGGGCTTCTCTTCATAGGGTGTATCAAATCGGCCAGAATTGAAGAGGTAACTTCATCCCTTCTTAACTCTCTCAATTATTACTCTTTTACCTCCATTCCAGTTCCTAAATTACCTCCTAAATCTTGTTCTAACAATACCTAAATTTTGGATGTTTTAAATTTCAGAAACTATTGTTTTTTGAGTGATTAATTCAGGATACTTCAAGTAGGTGAGTCTATTTCTTTCCTCTTTCAAATTGCTTAGGGTTTCTTCCCTAATTCTTGAATTATAAAAATTACAGAAGTTAGGGTTCATGCCTAGGTTCTAAATTACTGTATTTGGGGTGAAATATTGAGGTTTTAGATTTCTTTTAACTTTTTTGAGGTGCGGCGGTCGTGCGGTTGATGTTTCGCCCCAATATTTGAGGGTTTCGACACATTCTGTAGGTGATTCCGTGGATAACCATTTAATGATGAGTTAGTTTGCTTGATTAAATAATTTTACATGTTCATTATGTGATGTGAATTATGAGAAAACCATTTTTGGTAGCAATAGTAAAGCACTTGTTTTTAAAGTTACATTTTTGCTTGAAGTGTGTATTTTTCAAATGTATTTCATGTGTTATCTCTTGTGGTAGTTTTGTAAAATGTGGAAGTGATTTATTAGTTGTTGAAAGGGTCTTCCAATAATGTTTGGGTAATGATATAGTTCCATTTGGGCCTAAAAAGGGGGTGTATTTGAATGGTTTTATTTGTATAACCTTATTATACTCCTTGAAAGTGTTTTATGGATTTGTGTGTTCTCATGGGTATCTTTTGTGATATTATTCAAGGTGATTATATAACATTTGAAAGTGGATTATTACATGTTGATTGGGCTGCCAATTCTGTTTTGGTAGGTTCTTGGTGTGATTTTGGCTTTAAAAAGGGTTTTTGAAATGGATTTTATGTGCAACGTTTGGGTATACTCTTTATAATTGTTTTATGAAAGTTTTGAATGGTTTATTGGGTTGTGTAATAGGTGAAACTATATCAGAAAACTGTTTTGGTAGGAGTATATTTTTAAAAGGTCCATTTCATTTGTGAAAAGGCTGTTATGTGATATGTATCATCTTGGAAATATTTTATTAAATTGTTTGAAGGAGATATTGAGGAGTGAAAGTGATGTGAATGTGATGTGGAGTGTTTTGTGTGAGTGTGATGTGAAAAATTGAATTTTTGATTATGAAGGAAGTGTTATTTTCCATGTGTGTGGGCTGTTATATGAGTTTAAATATATTATAATTGTTTTATAAAATTTTTTAATGGTTTTTTGGAAGTGTTGAAGAAATGTGAAATGTGTTGTGGGCTATTTTGGTGTGATTCGGATTTCAAAATCATTTTGAATGAAAAATGGATTTTTGTGACTTGTGTGGTATACATATGGGCTGTTTGGTGAATTTTTGATGTGGAAATGATATTTTCATGTTCAATGTATATTTCTTGACTTGTTGAAGTTGTTTGAGCACAAGGGGAAAACCTGGGTATCTAGGTGGGTGGACGTGTACTAGTATGCTAGTGAATCCGTGGGGTTTGGCCTCAGTTTCACTTAGCAAGATTGACGCTTAAAACTCTAACTAAACTATGATGATGATGATTGGGGACCACTAGGTTATGGGTATGTTTCCTACTAGTGGCTCGTGCACGAGAATGGATATTTTTTATGGTTACTCTCACCGAGATACGAGGTACCTGGGACCCACAGCTAGCTAGTGCCTAGGGGTTATTTCCTATTTCTTGTGCTCATTATTTACTTTGTACTTACCGTCGGCATACGGTATAGTTGGCTGGAAAATTCACTAGTGTTGAAATTATTTTTAAAAGTGTTTATTCTTAATGATATCCCACTTAAAAACTATTTTTATTCAAAGTTGCATCTTTTAGAAATTGTAACTAGCTTTTCATGTTTTTGAAAACATGAATGCTTTTCGTCTTTAAATGTTTATCACATGGAATCTCTTAGTGGTGGTATCCTACTGGGCATTTTATCACACCCTACTTACACCCTTGGGTGTAAGTAGACTTGGTTATTTTTGTTGTCGCAGGTTGGGTACAGTTTTTTGTTCCAGTGGTTCGGGTTTCTAGCAGGTCCTTGGTGGTGAAGTCTTGTGGAGGTGGCTTGAGGGCGGTGCCCCTTGCCATGAGGGTTCTTGGGCTGTCCTTATTTGGTTTTGTACCTTTGGTATAGAACTTTTGAGTTGTTTTAAGCTATGTAATTCAGTTCTGAATTTTTGTAAAAGATTGTTTGGTTTGAAAAATCCAGATTTGTTTCATTGGATTCTTTTGTTGTTTTATGTTTATAAACTTGGGTAAATCGTTCCCAATTTTCATTTTATGATACCCGGGCACTTGTGTCAGCCCGTGGGGATCGGGAACGCCCTTCGGGCCTTGTCACGGGCTGGGTTTGGTTCCATTTTTGGTGGCGATCGATTCGGTTCGTGACATTTTCTCTATGGTTCGACTCTGCTTGTTGCTTCTACAATAGTTAGTAGGTTAATAAATTTTCAAATAGTACATGTTGTGATGTGCATGCCAAATTTATGGTATCATTTCTAGGGATAATAGTAGCATTAGAAAGTCCCCAAAGAGATTGATTCGGGTTTAAAATAAAAAAACATAAAACAAAACAAATAAATAAATTTACTACTATTGATATTTTTTTTTGCATTGCAGGAAAATTCAAGACACCCAGAATTATTGAATGGCGAGGTCGGCACCATAAAAATACAATCAACACCCGCCCTATGTGGCCACATCTCAAGGTATGATGTATAATGATTCACCGAACATGAGCTCTCTAGGTAATCTTGTTTATTTTAATGATCTTTATTCAATTCCATGTTATGATCCATATGATAATGCTTCACCATGTTATGATATAAGTCCTTATACATCTTCTAATCATTTTCAAAGTTAAAGAACTCCTAAAAATTTAGAACTTGATAATTCATGTGAAACAAATGATTCAATAATTGGGTGCACGTTGTTTTCTATTATCATTGAGACAAATTGGAGGTTTGAAGTTCAAGATGAACGTAATGAAAAGTTTCTTTCTTCAAAAAAAATATCTAGAAAATCAAATGACTCATCATGTTGAACTAGCTACCTCACTGCCACTTGATGATCTAATTCAGAATAACTCTTTTGAGGAAAGTGTAGTAGATGTTCTATTTGAAGAACATCCATTTCCTGATACTTATAATGAGACTAATTTGATTGATCCTCCTTATCATATCATTGATGACTCCTCTCTGCAAAAATTTAATTCTTCCTGTCTAATCACATTTCAAGAATATGAGAGCTTAGTCTTCCACTCTTTTGAATATAATGGTCCCTCGAAAACTATGATTTCATGTCCTTATTCTGTGAGATCACAACTCATCCATCCCAAAGTGAAAAAGGACACATTCAATGTCTATCAAATTACACCTTTTAAGGATGAAGAGGACATTGAATTGGGACCCTTCTTTACTGTGATAGAATCAGAATTGAACCAAGACACCTTGGATTGCCACATGCAAGAGAACATCACTTCAAATGACATTGAATCGTTGCTTCCTGAAAATATTTGTGAGTCTGAAACTTTTTCCAATATGGACACATCTAAAACATTTCAGGAGTTAGAAAATCAGTTAGTGAGTGTGGTAGAGAACACTCATAATTTTCTAGAAACAATGGATGAATGAGATTTCCTAGAGGATCCTGAGTTGTTGGTAAAACAAGTGCCAATGGAGAAATATTATGAGGGAGAGATAGAAGAAACTTTTAAAAAAGATTTCATTCTTGACACAATAGAGTCATCTACTCCAACTGAGATCGCCCCACCTGCTCCATGCATTGAGGTTAAAAACACTTCACTTGAAATACACATAGATGATAACAATACTCTTAACCTTGGTATAATCAATGAAACTGTGGAACATGAATTGAGTTGGAAACCAGTGGATTTTCCTGTGCTAGTAGTTGGCGGTGAAAATGAATTGAGATACATAAACCCAAATACTGCACTCAAGGATATGATGGATATAATCCGACCACTAAAATATTCTGGTAAAGGCATTTTTTCTCTTGTGAATATTCAAAGAGTTAATCTTCTTGTTATTCTCACTGACGCCCTTAGCAAAAACTTCAGTTATTCGATGAGTCTTGCTTCAGATGAGGTATATTCATTCCCCTATAAGTTGGTCTATTTTCATTTTATTCCAAACATCCATTTGACCAATGACTTTCCATTGAGATAATGTACAACTTGTGGGATAATTTCATTTTCGACGAATGGATTCCACACTTCTACTAAAAACGAAGCAGATGCATGGTATGCATTCTCATTTGATCACAGTGGGGTGTCATCAATGTCTGGATGAAGGCAAAGTAAACTTAACACTCAATGGAAGATAACTCATCATTAGTTTATTTTCCTTGAACTGCATTTAGTTTATTTCATTTATTTTTTAAGTAATAAAATGGCATACATTTACTACAATATGTTTTCTTCTGGAACTACAGTGGATTTAAGTTCATCATACACACTTTTACCATCCATGTGCTCATTTGATTTTGGTTTTATCTCTTTGATATAGTGTGGGTATGTGTTGTCCAAGTGCAGATTTTGCAGGTACATCATTTCTAGAGCTTTATCAAATACAGACAGCCTTCCCGCATCTATCTTCACTTAGGTAATTGTCTTATTTTCTCTCATATTTTATGCTTCCAAAAACACCATGTAAAATAAATAACTAAAAAAATGAAACACATAAAAGCTATTGTATTTTTTTCGTAACATAGTCAGGGGAATAAAAATTGTGTCCTTGGTCAGTTTGAGCACATGATTCATGTTTTACATGTTTTGATCCTTGATCTCATGACTTAGATAATTTTTTATATTATTCCATGCTTCAAAAATGTTTTTCAGAAACTTGTATATTTTTAGACACTTATTTTCACTCATGATCATCTGTGTTTTCCAACATTATATTTTCATATCCATGGGGATTCTGACTCATTTTAACATCATATCTTATTTCTCTTTTTCTTGGGAGGATCTCATCCATGTCATGTCCTCTAGAACTTTCCATGTTTCCCATCAAAAGCAATATGAATTTTGAAAGTTTCACTAAAATGACTAAGGTATTTATTTGAGATATTTATCCCCTTTGACCCACTAATCCACCCTTGCATTTTCTCCATCGTGTAGCTCTTAGAAACCATAAAGAATACTTTTAGGATAATCTCATGGCTCATACCCTTCACTACCCATTTCTTGACTATTTGCATGATAATTTTAAATCTAAATGTGGGGGAGAGATTTATTCATGGAGAGGGTTGTTTGAGGGACAGTGAGGCATTTAATTCGCATGGATCAACATTATCCCATCATGATTATATGTGTTCTATTTCATAGTATACACATGCATTACATGTATTTTGATGTGGGAATATTGATTTTTTTTTGTTCCAACAACAATTACATTTGTGGTCATTATGCGGTAACCCTCGCCTTTAGGGATACCTATAAAAGTGATGAATCACTATTCCAGGAGCCAAAGAGTTTTATATATGGCCTACTCTCACTGAGATTCTACTGATTATGAGCTGCTTGTGTACCTTTCTTTTGGATTTTTTATGACAATTATATTTCATAGGGTTTGGGATCTGATACTCACCTGTTTTCATTTCTATTATGTTTGAGTGAGTTTTGTCTTGCAACTTAGACTTGCACCTTGTTTTTCATGCCTAATTTGCGTCTTCTTCATGGTCGATATAGGCACTAAAAAATGTGAGCCACAAACTTTATCATGAAAGCCATGATATGATCCTCAATAAGAAGACACGAGTTGTGTTTTGGACAAAAAGACATATCAGTGCAAGAAGATGATGTTAATGGGAAGTGTTGCTTGATTGCTTACACACTAACAGATGGATATCCTTCAAAAACGCATTCCAATTCAGTGGTTTGGTGGTGAGAACTTGATATTGGGAATGTACCATGAATTATATATAAATCTTCATAAGTGTTTTTTAGGGGCCATCTGGATGTCTTTTGGTAATGAAAAACTTAGGATACAGGTATACCCTTAAGACAAGGGGGTAAATTGTTCCGTCAGATTTGATTTGACAACTCGTGAAGTCATAAAGGACACCCAGATTAAAAATTGTGATCACTTTGAATTTCATTCCTAATAGAGGAGTTTTATCAAATTCTAGTCAGCGTTTACCCAGGTGAAAGCCATGTGCATGTTTTGGCGAAACCTCACGCGCACCTGATTCAATATACGTGAACTACTAAAGTTCACACGTATTCCCTATCTGAGTCCCTCTTGTGCATCCTCTTCCAATCATATGTGAACGCCCTAATCTAAATTTGGTTGTGTGTGTCCTATTCAACACCTGTGAGTGTGCCCCCACTGAAGTCCACATGTGTGCCCTATCGAATTCCCTCATGTGTGCCCTAATTTCAACCTTGTCACTCACGCCTTGGGTCGAGGCTAGGCGTCTGGAATAGATATCGCAAGGCACCTAGGTGCCTAAAACAATTATCGCGCAAAGTCGGGCGACCAAGCTGGGGCTGCCTATAAAAGGACCCCCCAACCTCCTATTTCAACAAAAGGCTTAATCAAGAGCCAATGGATGAAGACCCTGAGTACTTGAGTGCGTGAATCCCTAGGTTACACATCCAAGCTTTCTAAAACTCTCCCTCGTGAGATTTTTGAATCAAAACCAAGGGGAAGTAATAGATTTTGGAGTTAGTGCTCTAGAACCAACTATTTGTACTTTGGATTACATGTATATTTGAAGATTTGAATATTAATAAAACATCTTATTACATATTGTTCATTGTTCTGCATGACTTTAATGTGATAATGTCCTAGAGTATCTATCACATTGATATGGTCATAGTATTTTTTCGCTATGATGATGATATTCTTAAATATAGTTCTATAGTCGGATAAAATACTATGATGGGACACATTGAATGTTGACTATCATGTGCGAGTACTCGTAAGCAGATGAGACTTCTCATGAAAATTCGCATTAGATAATCTCTAAGAGGAGAGGTTATGAGAATTGAACCGCCAATAGGAATTCTTCATGTTTATGTGTCATCTAATATTCCTATCTATGAGCGTATGAAATGGTCCTTAGACTTTAAGATTATTATTAATGCATGTTATGACTCATGCACTTTGATGTATTTCTTAAACCATGATGATGCAGTTTAGGGTGAAGTTGGATACATTGGGTGCGTCACAAGTGATATGTTATTAATTAATAAGTCAAGGAATGATTTTTCTATTCCATCTTTACGAAAGTTCATAACTCAGCTCTTTGATTGAAATAAAACTGTCGCATAAAATTTCATAGTCATGGTTAATGATGATTTATTTCAAATAGTCAAAGAAAGACATATCAAGACATAGGTTGGTGACACGTGTGTGCAACCTGTTTGATGATCTATTATGACGAAGGGATTATGTTACATAGTAAGTGTTCGTGTGTGGTTGTCAACGTTGTGACATTAATTTCTTTCTCTTGGGTTTCTTGACCCGTTGCTAGATAATATTTTTTGACTTTAGCCAAGTCCACTCAATGCCAACGAGAAAGAAGTATAGAGGGTAACACACTAAGTTTTTCCATTGATCTCAATTAAATTATATTTGAATTTAATTATTGGAATAAATATTATTCTCAAAATTGAGAAATAATTTTATTCAGGATTTATTGATACCAAATATTCGCAAGGTAATAAATAATTATTTATTTATTAATAAGTAATTTATTTAATTATATGAATAATTAATAAATATTTATTCTTCGCACTGTGAATAA
The DNA here is from genome assembly GCA_963277665.1 of Viscum album. Classification (NCBI taxonomy): domain Eukaryota; kingdom Viridiplantae; phylum Streptophyta; class Magnoliopsida; order Santalales; family Viscaceae; genus Viscum; species Viscum album. Next base: position 241,757,181 of record OY728150.1, read on the forward strand.
AATATTTATTTTATTTATTTAATATTTAATAAATATTTATTCTTCAGACTGTGAATAGAATATTTATTTATGAATAAATATTTAATAAATATTTATTCAGGCATTTTATAAATGTCGAGGAGGATGAGTGGACCAAGATCGTGTTCAGTGAAAAATATTAATTTGCAAGCCGGTAAAATAATATTTATTGTCCCGCCAGAAAACGGACACCATAAAATAATATTAGTATAATTATTATATGGCATGAGGTTAGATAAGGTTTATTATATTATTTAAGAGTCATTATGCAATTAAATAATATTTTAACCTAAACTCTAATTCTATAAATAGATTGATCTGTGTATTGTGTTTGGTTAATCGAGAATTGAGAATCATTGCACACAACGTACTTCTTTCTAGAATCTTCTTTATCTCATCCACGCAAAAACAAGAGAGAATCCTTCAAGCCTGAAGGAACTTGTACTGATCAAGACAAACACAGGACGATCGATTCACTGTGCTAGCACCTGGCATTCCATCAGTGTTGTTCGGAGATCAAAGGACCATGTGTGGATCACCCTTAAAGGAGCTCTATTTTGGGTCCTCCCTACGCAGCGATGATAATCCGAAAAAGGTTTGGCGATCAACATCTTCATCAAAGAAAGATCCTAGGACAAGATAATCTTTCTTCAGATATGATTAAATTAACTATAAATTTTAACAGGCAAAAGATCCTCTTCGAGTTTCGGGTTTGTTATGTCAATATTCGATAGAAAAAATTTTGTTGGTCATTACATTTATGTCTTGCAAAATTGGCGAATGATCCATTGAATCCGATAAAGACCTTATTAGTTATTCACCCACTAGAAATTTTCGTAGCATCTGGAACCTTCAATAGAAACTAGGGGTATTAGGTTCATCAAACATAGTTTTGAAATTGCAGAGGAGCGCCCATGATCCCGGTGATGCAGTGCGGAACGGCACACCAATGTGGTTAGTCATTGTATCGGGCACGGAGCGCGATTGTGATGCCTCTCCCTCGATCTCGGCTGTCGTGGATGTCGGCAGAATTTTCCTGGACGGCACCGCCCCCCATTTTGTCAAAGGGGGCTGGCAGCGGGGTAGATGGTGGGTGGCCAAACCCCCACCAAACTTCCAGCGGGAGAAGGTGGAGCAGGGGTGAGGGTTGCCTATAAAAGGCACAAGCATCCTCTCCCTTCATCATCCCATCATCACTTGTATTCGGTTTCCCATCACCGACAGATCCTATTTTGAGCGGTTTTGTGAGGCAGTTTCCCCTTTATTCAAGAGAGAATATTACGAGGGTTTTCTCCTTGTAATAGTGAGGGAGTGTGTACCCACTTTTACCCCATAATGATCCTTCTATTTTCCCGTGCTTTTTTACCCCTTCCATTTGGGGGTTTTTCCACATTACATCTGGTGTCATTTATTTTTCCGCATTTGCACTTTATTTTTATCTCGTGATTATTGTTGCACCGTGGGCCAATCATTTACGGTCCTAACAAGTGGTATTAGAGGCAAGGTTCTGGCCCGATACTATTCACATTTTCGGGTATTAATAATTCTCGTAAATTTGAGTATGCTCTGTGATTGCGACTCTGGTTGATCATTCACATCAGAAAAAAAAATTATTGTGATTATTAAATATACCGTTGTGAAATAGAGGAGGTTCTGGACTGACAGCGTGTCCAAATGGCAGCAAAATTCGAGATCGAAAAAATCAACGGGATAATTTTTCGTTGTGAAAAATGAAGATGCAGGCAGTGCTGCGGAAGGATAATTACCTACTGGCAATTGGCGAAAAGCCGGTGGGTGTAAAGGAGGATAAATGGAACGATATTGACGGGAATGTTATTGCCAACATCCATTTGGCTTTGGCAGACGGGGTCCTATCGAGCATTGCGGAGAAAAAGACGGCAAAGGAAATATGAGATACTCTGATGAAGTTATACGAGGCTAAGTCACTCCACAAAAAAACTTTCCTGAAGAGAAAATTGTACACTCTTCAGATGGAGGATTCATCTTCGGTGACCGACCACATCAACAACCTCAATACCCTATTCTCTCAGCTCACGGCGTTGGGCTATAAAATTGTGGATACTGAACGTGCGGAGATTCTACTCCAGAGTTTCCCAGATTCGTATGACCAACTCATCATCAACCTCACCAATAATATCCTGAAGGATATGCTGCTCTTTAATGATGTTTCAGCCGCAGTTCTAGAAGAAGAAAGTCGGCGCAAGAACAAGGAGGACAGATAGACAACTTCACACCAAGCAGAAGCTCTGTCAATGGAGAGAGGAAGGATGATGGAGCGTGGTTCCAATGGGAGCCAAAATCATGGCAGGTCCAAATCAAGGAGTAAGAAGAAGAATGTCACATGTTTCAATTGTGGCAAGAAGGGACACATCAAGAAGGATTGTTGGAATAAGAAGAGTGGTGAAAAGAACTCTCAGGGGAATGTGGAAAGTACTTCTGGAAGTGGAGATATACTAGTCAGTGAAGCGGAAACGACTACTGGAAGCAGGCAGCATCTCGACGATGCATGGATTATCGACTCAGGAGCAACATGGCACATGACGTCTCGACGGGAATGGTTTGACCAATATGAAACCATCCCGGAAGGACTTGTGTACATGGGGAACGATCACACTCTGAAAATCGTTGGAGTCGGTACCATCAAACTGAAGATGCATGATGGAATAGTACGGACTGTCCAAGGAGTGCATCATGTGAAGGGACTGAAAAGAACATATTCTCTTTGGGACAATTTGATGACATCGAATGCAAGACTCGCACCGAGAATGGAGTGATGAGAATCGTGAAGGGCGCGCTTGTGGTAATGAAGGCGGAGAAGATCTCAAAGAACCTATACATGCTTATGGGTGAAACGTACAAGGAGGCGGAGATAGTTGTTGCATCAACTACCTTGACGGAATCGTTGACGACGTTATGGCATCGGAAGCTTGGCCATATGTCAGAATGAGGCCTAAATATTCTTGCAGATCAGAAGTTTTTGCCTGGGCTGACAAAGGTATCCTTACCATTTTGTGAGCATTGTGTTTTGAGCAAGCAACACAGGTTAAAGTTCGGGACGTCAACGGCGAGAAGTCAAGAGATCTTAGAGTTGATCCATTCCGATGTTTGGCAAGCACCAGTTATATCCCTGGGAGGAGCAAGGTACTTTGTATCATTCATTGATGATTATTCCAGAAGATGTTGGGTGTACCCAATCAGGAGGAAAGCAGATGTTTTTGAAGTCTTCAAAACATTCAAAGCGCGGAAGGAGCTTGACTCTGGAAAGAAGATCAAGTGTCTGAGGACAGACAATGGTGGAGAATATACAAGCGAGTAGTTTGATACTTTTTGTCAACAAGAAGGGATCAAGAGACAGTTCACGGTGGCATACACTCCTCATCAGAATGGAGTGGCAGAGCAGATGAACAGAACCATGTTGGATAGAACAAGGGCGATGCTGAAGACTGCAGGTATTGCCAAAACTTTTTGGGCAGAAGCTGTGAATACCACCTGTTATGTGATCAACTGATCTCCTTCAATGGCGATTGAGCTGAAGACACCGATGGAGATGTGGACTGGTAAACCCGCTGACTATTCTCGGTTACATACTTTTGGAAGTCCTGTATATGTAATGTTTAATGACCAGGAAAGATCGAAGTTGGATTCGAGATCCAGGAAATGTATCTTCTTGGGGTATGCTGATGGTGTGAAGGGGTATCGTTTGTGGGATCCCACTGCCCACAAATTTATCATCAGCAGAGATTTCATTTTTGAAGAAGATAAGGTGCAAATGACAACTGATCAAGACATGGAGAAGGAGAATACAGAAACTACAATAGTCGAAGTAGAGGACAAGTCCAAGGAAGAACCAGTTTCCTCTGAGGCATACCAAAGCATGATGATCAAGTACCGATTGAGTCTGGACCACGACGGTCAACTCGGGAGAAAAGAGCACCAGTATGGCACTCAGACTATGTCACTGAGAGCAATATTGCATATTGCTTATTGACGGAGGATGGAGAGCCATATTCTTTTGTGGAGGCGACCCAGAGTCCAGATGTATCCTCATGGATGGCGGCGATGCAGGAGGAACTTGAAGCCCTGCACAGGAACCAGACTTGGGATCTTGTTCCATTACCTCATGGAAGGAAGTCTATCGGAAACAAATGGGTCTTTAAGATCAAGCAGGATGAAAAAGAACCGGTGGAAAGATATCGTGCAAGATTGGTGGTCAAAGGATTTTCTCAGAAGGAATGTATTGACTTCAATGAAATATTTTCTCCTGTTGTTAGACTGACGACTATTCGATTAGTTCTGGCGATGTGTGCTACATACAGCTTACATCTAGAGCAGCTGGATGTGAATACAGCGTTTCTCCATGGTGATCTTGATGAAGAGATATATATGCTCCAACCGGAAGGGTTTGCAGAAGAAGGTAAAGAGAACTTGGTTTGCAGGTTGAACAAATCTATGTACGGTCTTAAATATGCGCCAAGGTGTTGGTACAAGAGATTTGATTCCTATATCATGAGCCTTGGATACAACAGACTTCATTCAGATCCTTGTGCATATTTCAAGGGTTCGGATGGTAATGATTTCATCATTCTTCTGTTGTATGTGGATGACATGTTGGTTGCAGGCCCCAACAATGATCAGATCCAGGAGACGAAGGCACAGTTGGCTAGGGAGTTTGATATGAAGGACTTGGGACCAACAAACAAGATTCTTGGGATGCAGATTTACCGAGAGAAATAATGGGAAGATTTGGATATCACAGAAGAGTTACTTACAGAGAGTCTTGAAATGCTTCAACATGCAAGACTGTAAGCCAATATCTACCCCTCTTCCCGTTAATTTCAAGTTATCCTCCACGATGAGTCCTAGCAGTGAAGTAGAGAGAATGGAATGTCTCGAGTACCGTATGCATCAGCAGTGGTAAGTCTGATGTTCGCTATGGTTTGTACTAGACCAGACATTGCACATGCAGTGGGAGCAGTTAGTCGGTACATGGAGAATCTAGGACGGGAGCATTGGAGCACAGTGAAGAGGATCCCGAGATACATCAAGGAGACCTCAGATGCTGCATTATGTTATGGAGGATCAGATTTTACTGTCAGAGGATATGTTGATTCGGATTTTGCAGGTGATTCTGACCGGAGGAAATCCACTACTGGTTATGTGTTTACTCTTGCAGGAGGAGATGTGAGTTGGATTTCGAAGTTACAATCAGTTGTGGCTTTATCCACAATGGAGGCAGAGTACATGGCAGCTACACAGGCTTGCAAAGAGGCAATTTGGATGAGAAGGTTGTTGGAGGATCTCGGGCACAGACAGACGCAGATTCCATTGTTTTGTGACAGTCAGAGCGCCTTGCACATTGCAAGGAATCCATCTTTTCATTCCAGGACGAAGCACATTGGGGTACAATATCACTTTGTCCAAGATGTGGTGGGGGAAGTGTGGATATACAGAAGATTCATACTAAAGAAAATCTGGCATATTTCCTGACGAAGGCGATTAACTCTGATAAGTTCAGATGGTGAAGATCCCTGAGCGGCCTCGCAAATACGTGAGCAGCATGGTTGGGCAGATAGAAAGGATGTGTGGAGATGTGATTGGTTCTCAATCAAATCTCCAAGTGGGAGATTTGTCGGCAGAATTTTCCTGGATGGAACTGCCCCCCATTTTTTCAAAGGGGGCTGGCAGCGGGGTAGATGGTGGGTGGCCAAACCCCCACCAAACTTCCAGGAGGAGAAGGAGGAGCAGGGGTGAGTGTTGCCTATAAAAGGCACAAACATCCTCTCCCTTCATCATCCCATCATCACTTGTATCCGGTTTCCCATCACCAACAGATCCTATTTTGAGCGGTTTTGTGAGGCAGTTTCCCCTTTATTCAAGAGAGAATATTACGAGGGTTTTCTCCTTGTAATAGTGAGGGAGTGTGTACCCAGTTTTACCCCATAGTGATCCTTCTATTTGCCCGTGGTTTTTTACCCCTTCCATTTGGGGGTTTTTCCACATTACATCTGGTGTCATTTATTTTTCCGCATTTGCACTTTATTTTTATCTTGTGATTATTGTTGCACCGTGGGCCAATAATTTATGGTCCTAACAGTGGATCTGCCACGATCCTGGTAGGAGCGGTCGCATCGCATTTTGGTGCTTAAAGAAACTTTTTTTTGTTGCCTCGTAACTCGTTAAACCCCCCTCCGATGTCAGTGCCACCCTCTCTACTTCACATCTTTTGTTCTCTAACCCCTCAAACCCCACCACCCCCACAACTTCTATTTTATTTATTTATTTATTTTAGTTTTTGATGTTTTATTTTTTTCCACCTGTATTTTTATTTTTAATTCAGTTTCTGTTTTTTTCATAGTATTTTGTTTCAGTTTATGCGTTTGTTTTGTTCCAATGATGTTTTTTCCCAATTATCAATTTTTATCCAATGTGTTTTTTTATTTATTTATTTTTGTTTGAATGCTAAAATTAAGTTGTTTTAATTCAAGAAAATTATTTAATTATTTAATAATGCTGGTATCTTTTATCGGACATGTGTTTGTTGCATTACGCGATCTGCATCACCGCTACTCCACCATAGGACCACACCACATTGCACCGCGATCCGAGATTGACTATTATGCCATCAAAGAGTTTTGACACATAAAACCCTCATGAAAGACCACTTCATCCATCCCTACATGTAGACTAGGGGAAAAGACCCCTTTCAAGGAGTCTTTAGCTAAGAAGGGGGAAACATGGTGGCGCCCAAGTTCCTTCCATTTGGAGGAACACCCAGCCTCCAATAACTCACTAGGGTGCCCCCATTCGCCTAGGTTCCTTCCGTGTGGAGTGGCGCCCAACCCTCAAGGACTCATTTGGGCACCCCATCACCCAAGTTGCCTTCTTTGATGAATTTCCCCAATTTTGATTTAGTAGCTTCCAAAACCCTAATGGGTCAATTTTTCCTAGGTATTTACCCCGAGGGAGTGGTGTTTCCTAGCCCTCATACATAGGCTCAACCTTCACCCGAGTCACCGGGCATTCCTCATCATCGCCTCTAGCCCAACGTAAGCTCTTTCATGCTTTCACCTGACTCATCTATCAGGTTAAACTAAAAAGGATTGTTCATAAATAATTCTAACAAATATACTTAAATCTATAAAAGAATCTTCGACTAGACGGTAAACTCCTTTGTGGGATAATTCGGCCTCCCATACTCTCGATTATGATACCCTGCATCTTGAGAAAATAACTAAACACGCCCGCGAAAAGGAAGCACCAGAAACAGTCAACATGATATGTATGTCCTGATGTTGATCAGAAAATATAGTAACGCGCACTGGGTTTGAGGGAGCATCACTTTACACAGTCAACATGCCACTGTTGATGGCATAGCCACAATGATGGTCTTCAGTGAATTCTCTTGTTTATTTAACTTGCCAATGATAATGTGTTTCAAAATTCTTTATTGTTAAAGTTTTGATGAAGGGTGTGCGATTCAATCTTAATCGTTAGATACTGTCAAAATAATATGTTCTGGTCGAGAGGTGATGCAAACAGAACCATGCAACCAAACAACTACAAGGACGGAATCTACAAGTATGGAATTTGATAACGAAAACACCGGAACCGAAAATCAGAATGCAAGAAATGAGGAAAGCAGTAAATGACATGAGTATTTAACATGATTCGGTCCCTTAGGGGACCCATATGCACGGCAAGAACTCCACAGACTCACGCATTTTATTTAGGCTCAAAAGGCAAACAAGAATTGCTACAAAAGAGACAATCCAGTGAGAAAAAGATAAAATGGGAACTGAGGGAATAAGATTACAAGTTTCAAAGGAAAATAAAACTACAATTTTGTACTTACAGTACTAGACAATAATTTGTCTAGCAGTCCTGATCTCTTCGAGCTGGGACTGGATGCGAGTTCTCCTGGATCTGATGGATCAACCACGAACTCCTCCATCCACTTTCCTAGATCGTCAAGCAAAGGGCGACACTTATGATAGGGAAGGACATCGCCTCCACCATACACCGGCCACAAGTTGAAGCCGAGGGAGCACAACACCCCCCGGGGAATCACTGCATAGGGGTGATGAAACCCCCTGACACCGGCTGATTACACTGAACAAAACACCCAATACATGGGTTCCATGAAGCAAGATGTAACAGCACATCCAAACAAACTACCTGCCGCTCAAACAAAGTGCTCAATGGAAAGCCAAATATCAAGGGGCAGCAATGGAAATCGACGGTGAAAAAATGGATAGCCAAGCATGTGGATTTCCAGCATGCCAACCGGAAAATAAAACAAAGGCCACAAATAGGCGGCCCAATATAGGTCCAATACAAATACAGATCCAGTGGGAATAAACCAAATGAGAAAAATAAAAAACATGAGTAAAACTACAATGGCAGCATGAATTTAAAACTAAATTTAATATGATAAACAATTAAGAAGCCTTAATTCACAAATCTTCACCATTTTCAATTGAATTTAGTGATGTTCTTGTACCTATGGTCATAGAACCGAAACCAAATTTAACCTATCTAAACAGAATTTAAACTTGCACAGAACCACAGCTTTAGTCAGACTATCAATTGAGTTTATGTCATTGTGTTATTGATACACACAGTTCCTAATTCTACAACATCTCTAATAAAATGTAATCCAATATCTATGTTCTTAAACTTACCATGGCATATTAAATTTTGAGATAAATGAATTGTTGATTGGCTATCAGAATATATGTAAAGAAAAAGTTCAGAAGACACACCATTGATCTATAAAGCTTCTTTAACTGCCTCAGTTAAGGCAATGTATTCAGATTTTGTAGTTGAAAGTGCAACAACAGAATGCATATTGCACTTCCAGGAAATGGCACCTCCAAAAGCAATAAACACATAACCAGTTAAGAATTTATGAGTGTCAACATTTACAGCATAGTCAGCATCAACAAAACCAGAAATAAGTTCAGTAGTATCCACATTTCTACCATGGCACAAAGATAATTAGAAGTACAAGAAAGATACCTAAGGAGCCACTTAAGGGCATGCTAATGTGGCCTCCCTGGAGTGGCCATAAACCTACTTGTGCAGATTGAAAATTCAATGTCAGGTCTAGTGCAAATCATAGAATACATTATGCTACCAACAATGCTAGCATAAGTAATTTTAGACAAAAATTCATTATCATCTTCAACAGTAGGTGCTTGTGTCGAGGAAAATTTAAAATGTTGTGAAAGAGGGACATTGACAGGTTTGAGAGATTCAAACATGTACCTCTTTAAAACTTTTAAAATATAAACATGGTGAGATAGATGGAATAATTTATTTGGTTTATCTCTAATGATTTCAACACCTAATATTTGCTTGGTTGTACCTAAGTCCTTCATTTTAAAATTGATTTTAAATTGGGATTTAACAGTAGAGATCAGATTTATATCTTTGAAAATGATGAGCATATCATCAACATACAATAGTAGATAAATGTTGCATTTTTTAGTTGATTTAAAATAAACACGGGAATCATACTTACTCCTAATGAACTTGTCACCTAGCATGAATGAATCAAACTTCAAGTATCACTGCCTAGAGGCTTGTTTCAGGCCATATAGAGATTTATTTAAAAGGAAAAATTGATTTGATTTGAATTTAGCAGGATAACCATCAGGAAGTTTCATATAAATCTTTTCATTCAAATCACCATGCAAGAAAGCAGTTTTAACATTTAACTGTTCTATATGTAAATCATTATAAGTAGCAAAGGCCGGCAAAAGTCGAATGGAAGAATGCTTAACAATAGGGGAAAAATTCAAAGTAATCAATTCCCTCTCTTTGAAGGAATCCCTTGGAAACTATCCTAGCTCTATACTTGATCTTACTTCCCTCAGTGTTGTATTCCTTTCTTTTAAAGATCCATTTGGAACCAATTACTTTAGTGTTAGTTGGTTTGTTTACAACATCCCAAGTATGGTTCTTCCTTAAGGATTACATTTCTTCATTCGTGGAAAAGACCCACTGCTTTGAGTCTTTTTCTTTTAATACCTACCTATAAGATTGAGGATCATCATCAATAAGACCCTGGGCCACATGAAAAGCATATGAAGTCATACCATATTGGCTGAACTGGTAAGGAGGTCTTGGGACTCTCCTTCATCTATCACGGGTCAATTGATGGTCCTCATGAGTGGCAGAAGGTTCAGAATTTGAATCTAAACCAGAACTAGACTCAAAATCAGCCACATCAATGGGATGGGGAGGAGGTGGGATAGGCTGAACTTCAACCTCAAAGTGAGTAGGGAGCTCATTTTCATCAGCCTTACCAAGTTCTGGATCACTACTTCCAGGTGTGGCAGTCTTTGTCTTAGGATAAGATGATTCACAAAACACCACTTCCCTACTTATGATGTATTTCTGGTATCCCGGTTTTTCAACCTAGAGTTTGTATCCCCTAACTCCCTCAGGATAACCAATAAATATGCATTTGATTGCTCTTGGTTTTAATTTTTCAGTCTTAACATGAGCATAGGATATAGAATTGAAGACTCTTAAGTAGGAGTAAGAAGGGGGATTACCAGTCCAGCTCTTCAGGAGTTTTGAATTGATTTGCAGATGTGGGACACTTATTGATAAGCTAAACAGCAGTGTTGGTGGCCTCGTCCCAAAAGGATTTGGGGAGGCCTGAGGGATAGTCTTGTTCATCCTCCCTGCTAGGCCATTCTGTCCTCTTAATCCCTTCAGACTCATGGAACTTAATGAACTCTGTAGACCGATATTCTAGCTCATTTTCCATTCTCATGATTTTAACTTTCTTTCCAGTTTGATTTTTCAACTGAAGCTTTCCAGGTTTGGAAAACATCATATTTATTTTTTAATATGTAAATCCAAACTTTCCTCGAGAAATCATCTATAAAGGTGACAAAATATGATCCTCCACCATGAGAGGTGGTCCTAGCTGGCCCTCACAAATCTAAATGGATGTATTCAAGGGGGCAGGCATCTTTGAAGGAAGACCTATTGAAACTCACCCTTTTGGATTTACCCATCACACAGTCTTCAAAAATGGAAGATTAGTGTGTGATGTCACTCAACAACCCTTGGTTGTTGAGTTCCTCTAAGCCCTTGGAGATAACATGCCCTAATCTTCTATGTCATAGCATAGTATTGTCAGTGTTTGTATTGTAGACACTACCCAGTTGCCTTGAATGGGTCTTTCCATTCAAGACGTATAGCCCATTGGTAAGGGATCCCTTAAAGATGGTTTTTGATCCTTTAAAGATCTTGAAACAACTTGTTTCTGATCTAAAGGTAAATCCCTTTTGATCTAGGACCCCTAAGGAGATTAAATTTCTTTGTAGTTTGGGGACCCACCATACATCAAGTAAGGTGATGATGGACTGATCATCAAGATGTATAAGAATAGAGCCCCTACCCTCAACCTTGCACCTCTTATTGTTTCCTAAGAGGACATCCCCTACGCTCAACCTTGCACCTCTTATTGTTTCCTAAGAGGACATCCCCTCCCACCATTTCAAGCAACTATAGAAATAACTCTCTATATGGAAACATGTGAAAAGAACAGCCAGAGTCGAGGACCCACTCTTAATTGAGTGTATGGCTGGACACATTCAAGACTTCAGTAGTGTCATAGCCTAAGTCAACCAGAAGAGACTGGTCAGTGGTCTGTTTGGATTCTAACCAACGCTTGAGTTTCTTACACTCGGTTTTGATGTACCCTAGTTTACCGCAATGAAAACAGGTGACTTTTCTATCCTTGGAACTAGACCTATATTTGGGTTATTTATTACTCTTACTTTTGTCTCTACTGAATTGTTTCTTCTTACCTTTAGTTTGAGGCTTGGAATGAGAACCTTTGATGTGCCCTGGTTTACTCTTACTTTTGATGTGCCCTAGTTTACCACAAACTCTCAGCCTCGTCTTTAATCTTAGGCTCGGAATGCCCTTCCTTAGAAGGGCTGATTTAACTTCTAATGTTAAAGAGTCTCGATCATACATCATGGTCTCAACAAGTGTGTTGTAGCTATTGTCAAGAGAGTTTAAGAGGATCATTGTTTGATCTGCCTCATCTAAAGAAACATTAATATTGGATAAATCTAACATTAATTTATTAAACTCGTCTAAATGGGTTTTTATAGAACTACTAGGCTTCATTTTGAATATAAACATAAGGTGTTTCTTGTAAAGTCGTCCTACCAATGAAACAGTCGTGTATAATTTTTCAAGTTTAAGCCAATTGCAGTGGTAGACTCATAAGCAACTTCTCTAAGGACCTTATCACCTAAGGAAAGTAAAAGGGAGCTATGTGCCTTAATAACAAGCATATCGGGGGGGCTCCTTGGTATTCAACAACAGGCCAGTTTCATTAACAGTTGTGACAGGTTTCTTAGGCCCACATAGGGTGTCAATTAAGCATTATTGTATGATCAAGGCTCTCATTTTAATTCTTCGTAGATTGAAATCATTGTCTCCATCGAATTTCTCGATTTTGTATCTCATTGTAGACATGTTTACCCAAGTAAATGCTGAGTGGTTGGGGACAACATTAGGCTTACACCCCCAAGAACCAGCCAATCACATTGGGTATACACGTACAGTGGGGGATGCGGAATGCAGAGATATTCAAATGGATGCAAGGGTTTCAATAACAAGAAGTAATTAATTAAACAAACATGAATTAAGCACAGATATAAATGAGGAAAATAAGAAAGAAACCAAAATTAAAAAACTAGAAGCAGTAATCCAAATCAAAGGCCAAAGGAAGCGAGAGAGGCTCTGATACCACGTGTTGTGGTCGAGAGGTGATGCAAACAGAACCATGCAACCAAACAACTACAAGGACCGAATCTGAAACTATGGAATTTGATAACGAAAACACCATAACCGAAAACCAGAATGCAAGAAATGAAGAAAGCAGTAAATGACATGAGTATTTAACGTGCTTCAGTCCCTTAGGGGACGTAAGTGCACGACAAGAACACCATAGACTCACGCATTTTATTAAGACTCAAAAGGAAAACAAGAATGGCTACAAAAGGGACAGCCCAGCGAGAAGATGATAAAACAGGAACTGAGGAAACAAGATTACAAGTTTCAAACGAAAATGAAACTACAATTTTGTACTTAAAGCACCAGACAATAATTTTTCTGGCAGTCCTGGTCTCTTCGAGATGAGTCTGGATGTGAGTTCTCCTGGATCTGGTGGATCAACCGCGAACTCCTCCTTCCATGTTCCTAAATCATCGAGCAAAGGGCCACAATTCTTCTGACAGGGAAGGATGTAGCCTCCACCATACACCAGCTATGAGCTGAAGTCGAGGGAGCGCAACAGGCCAAGACGAATCTCCGAAGAGGCAGCAGAACAAGAGAGGGGGTGTTGGGGTTTCTCTTGAGAAACTGAGAGCCAAACACGAAGGGGAGCCAAATGATCACCCCCCCCCCCCTCCCCTCCCCCGAGGAATCAGCACGTAGGGGTGATGAAACACCCTAACACCGGCTGATTCAGCTGAACAAAACGCCCAATCCATGGGTGCCATGAAGCAAGGCATAACAGCACATCTGAACAAACCACCCGCCGCTCAAATAGACCAAGCACTCAATGGACGGCCAAATATCAAGGAGCATCAGAGACAATCGACGGTGAAAAAATGGATTAAGCCAAACATGCGGATTTCCAACGTGCCAACCGAAACATAAAACAAAGCCCACAAATAGGCGGCCCAATATGAACTGGTCAGAGGTCGTCACGGCCCTCAAAATTACATTTATTACTCCTACACTAGCACAGTGGTGCAGGGTCGATCCACAGAGAAGGCAGATGAGTGGTTTCTAAGGTTTTTGAATTTTAAACCCTCACTGTTGTCAGCAGTGGGGAAAACATCTTCTTACTTTTTATATTTTTTTATTTTATTGATGAAATGGAAACACGATGAGGAAACGTTAATTTTTTAACAAAGAAACTAGAGTTTATACTAAGTACTGCAAAAAAACTAGAGAAATTACAGTATACTAATACTAAGCAGCAAGACAAGGAATATCGATCAACAAAGTACTCAGACATTCTAAACTACTGGTATTAATAGATTCTCTCCACAACTTATAATCGAATCACACCTCAAGAAAGACTGAAGAGTTTCTCTCGCCAGGAAACTCAACAAGCAGAGGATTAAGTCTTGGAGTTCGCCACACCAAAACTTAATCGAACTGCAACAAAGATTTAAAAATAACATTTGGAAAAGAATTCGCCATAAATTTCCAAAGTTTATGTTGTTAAAGATTTGAGAAATGCATTCAAGATCAACATCGCCAGTCGATATTGAAGTTTGAAATTGTAAACATTGAAGTGTGAACGATCAAAATATTAGAAATAGAATCAGTCTCGCCAACTGATTCTAATTTCGTAAAAAGATAAGCAAATGAAGATTTTAAAATCATAACCAGAAGGTTTTAAAATTCTCGAGCTAAGAAAGTTCAACCTATGATCATATTGTCTAAATCAGTGTATACAACCAAGAAACAGAGTGCAAGAGTTATGGACAGAGGGAAGAAGAACTCCCCTAGCTTAGCTCTGCCTCCTGGCTCCTTCATCTCCTGCTCTACTATCTCCTGGGAGTCTCCGCTCTCGTCTGATGTGTTCGTGGAAAATGAATGAGCGTCATCCCAAATTATGCTGCTAGTTTGCTTTAATATCCACCGTCATCTACTGCATGTCATCACACATCTTCCACCGACTTTTAAAGCTCTTCACAAATGCACGACACAACGTGCGTTTTTTCGTAACTGGCACGTCGCGCTATTTTTCCTCACGTAACTAACTCCCGTTGAGTTAGTTAAGTGAATCTGGACGTATACTTGTCTTTTGAATGAACCTGCATAAGAAAACAAATGAAATAATTAAAACTCATCGAGAGTTAATTAATGTCATTTTAAATTTTACTGTTATAATACTTATTAAAATTAAAATTAATTAAAAGACATCATAACTGATAATTAATGTTTACTTTTAAATTACTACAAGTTTATCAAAAAGTTATTAATTAAGTTAATAAATATAGATACTAAATTTTCAAGTTTAACATATTTAACTAAATCATTAAAATTTAACATCATAATTAAATAATTAATTAAAAAAATTAACAAATTAGATTGTATTAATTATTTTTTAATTAATAATTTTATTATTATTATTACTTTTTAAGAAATTAAATTGTTTGATTAATTTATTAATTAGTTTATTTTAATTTAGTAAAAAGAATTAATACTTTGGTTTTAAATATTCTTAAATTTATGAGTATATTTTATAGTTTATTTATAATTATTATTAATTATATATTTACTATAATCAGTATATTAATTTATTAATAACAATTATAAATAATTTAGTTTTGTATTTTAATTTATAATGAATCTATTTATTAATTTATAACTTTTATAAATTCTATTCTATTCATTTGATTTAATCAAAGTTAACTTTAACTTTAACTTTTTTAAATTAATTTTTCTAAAGTTAAAGTTTACTTTTTGATTTCTTTTTATTTTATATTATGATTCTTTTTTTTTATCAACTATTGGACTCCCCCACCCCCCACCCCAATTCAGCGCAAGCAGGGGGGAGGTTTTCTCTTCCTCCTCTGCAACTCCACAGCGGCGGCTCCTCTGACTCCCACACCGGCGGCGGCGTGGCTCCACGGCGACACCTCACACAGTAGTGCGCAACAATGACGGTCTGGCCTCCCTCGGTTCTAGCACGACGCGGAGACTTCAGCTCCTAGGTACCAGTGGAGCGGCCTCCGGCTCAGTGAGGCGCGGCACTCCAGCAACAGCGGGGTTCATCCTCTGGTGGTGCGAAAGATTACCAGTAGGAAACATGAGGGTTGGGGAAAAATGTTAAAAATAAAATTAAAGATAAAAGCTCACATTTAGACAAAAATAAGGGTCACTGATAACATTAGAAAAGAGGGTCACGGAAAGACTTAAATTAGACCCTCACCCGTAACTTAAATAATTTTAAGGTTACTGATAAAAAATTAAATAGAAGGATCGCTCTTAGAAATAAAAAGAATAAGGGGGTACCGTTACAAATAAAATTAAAATAAAAGCAGCGACAAAGGGAGTTCTGTCGGTAAGGTGGGTACCGATATTAAAAAAAAAAATATTAACAGGTCACCGAAACGTGAAAATAAAAAGGAGCAGATGTGCAGGGTCACCGATAAAAAATAAAATTAACAGTGAGGTGCGGAGGTCACCGGTAGAACCAAAGGTCACCGTTACAATTAATAAAACTAACGGTGACCTTTGGAAATTATTTTGAACTAAAAATTAAAACTTAAGCAAACTAAAAATAAAGATTGAAAACAATTAATTACAAGAAATCTAAACACCACAATTTAAAGCAAGATTTTTGTTAAACTTAAAACTTTAAAGTTATAATAAAAAGTATTAATTGATAACGCTTAAGTTAATAATTGAATATTTAATAAACTAAGATTATGAACAACTTAAATTGAGATTACTAAATAAATTAATTAAAAAGGTTAGCTCCAAACAAAAGAGAAGAGTATCGGTGACCCTGCAAAATTTATCAGTGAAGTTGGGGTTAAAAAATTAGAGTTACCGGTAGGAAATGGTAACGGTGACAAAGGTCACCGGTAAAAGCAAGATCACCGAAACTTCTCAAAACTAGTTACCGCTAGAGCAAAAAGAATACCGGTCACCATTAGTAACGGTAACCTGGTTACCGCTAGTTATAATCTACCTCACCGGTAGACTAAAACCAATAGAAAATAAATAGTCAAACTGCATACATAAAATAATATAATTAATGTTTAAAAACTCTTAATTAATTAATTAATTATTTGAACACGTAAAATTAAAAGCGAACTATTTTATTTAATTAAAAACACATATTATTTACTTAAATGACTAGCAGGAAGACTTAACACATTATTTAACATTGTTAACCTATTCTAATGTAACTAAAATAATAGATAAAATATTAAAATAAAGTCTAAGTTAATTAAATAGAATTACGTTGATTAAATAATTGTTTAAAACAGATATTAACTTATTAAAAAGTCAAGCAGATTTAAATTAACCAAACTAAATAACAAATAATTAAAGTAAATTAGTTTAGTAAGATTAAAATTGTTATTTTGAAGACTAAAAATACATAATTAATTATAAAAATTGATTAATTAACAAAGTTAACTATAAAATTACAAAAGTACAATTATTTAGTATAAAGTGGTTAAATAATTAATTAAATCATTAAAAATTAAGTAAAAAGATGTGCCAAAACTATGTAAAAATAGAGCCACATCACAATACAAGTCCAATACAAATATAGATCCAGTGAGAATAAACCAAATGAGCAAAATAAAAAACATGAGTAAAACTACAATGGCACCATGAATTTAAAACTAAATTTAATATGAAAAACAATTAAGAAACCTTAATTCACAAATCTCCACCATTTTAAATTGAATTTAGTGATGTTCTTGCCCCTATGGTCATAGAATCGGAACCAAGTTTAGCATATCTAAACAGAATTTAAACTTAGACAGAACCACAGCTTTAGTCAGACTATCGGTCGGGTTTATGTCAGTGTGTATCTTATTGATACACACAATTTCTGATTCTACATCTCTAATAAAATGTAAGCTAATATCTATGGGCTTAGACTTACCATGGCATACTAAATTTTTAGATAAATGAATTGTTGACTAGGTATCAGAATATTCATTGATAAGAGAATTGTAAAGACAAAGTTCAAAAGACACACTTTTGATCCACAAAGCTTCTTTAACTGCCTCAGTTAAGGAAATGTATTGGGATTCTATAGTTGAAAGTGCAATAGACTGCATATTGCACTTCCAATGGAACCTACAAAAGTAGTAAACACATAACCAGTTAAGGATTTACGAGTGTCAACATTTCTAGAATAGTTAGTATCAACAAAACCAGAAATAAGTTCAGTAGTATCCACATTCCTACCATAGCACAAAGATATATTAGATTTATAGGAAAGATGCCTAAGGAGCCACTTAAGGGTATGTCAATGTGGCTTCCCTAGAGTGGCCATAAGCCTATTAAAGTGCAAATAGCAAATGCAATATCATGTCTAGTGCAAATCGTTGAATACATCATGCTACCAACAATTTTAGAATAAGGAATTTTAGACATAAATTCAATATCATCTTCAGTAGTAAAGACAAAGTTCAAAAGACACACTTTTGATCCACAAAGCTTCTTTAACTGCCTCAGTTAAGGCAATGTATTGGGATTCTATAGTTGAAAGTGCAATAGACTGCATATTGCACTTCCAATGGAACCTACAAAAGTAGTAAACACATAACCAGTTAAGGATTTACGAGTGTCAACATTTCCAGAATAGTCAGCATCAACAAAACCAGAAATAAGTTCAGTAGTATCCACATTTCTACCATAGCACAAAGATATATTAGATTTATAGGAAAGATGCCTAAGGAGCCACTTAAGGGTATGTCAATGTGGCTTCCCTAGAGTGGCCATAAGCCTATTAAAGTGCAAATAGCAAATGCAATATCATGTCTAGTGCAAATCGTTGAATACATCATGCTACCAACAATTTTAGAATAAGGAATTTTAGACATAAATTCAATATCATCTTCAGTAGTAGGAGCTTATGTCAAGGATAATTTAAAATGTTGTGCAAGAGGGACATTGACAACATTGAGATATTCAAACATGTACCTCTTTAAAATTGCTTTTCAATTGGGATCTCTGATAATTTCAACACCTAATATTTGCTTGGATTCACATAATTCCTTCATTTCAAAATTGATTTTCAATTGGGATCTAAGAGTAGAGATCATATTTATATCCTTGTAAATGATGAGCATATCATCAACATGCAACAGCAGATAAATGATGTAGTTTTTAGTTGATTTAAAAAACATAAGCATCATATTGACTCCTAATGAACTTGTTCCCTAGCATGAATGAATCAAACTTCAAGTACCACTACTAGAGGCTTGTTTTAGGCCATACATAGATTTTTTTAAAAGGCATACTTAATTTGATTTGAATTCAGCAGGATAATCATTAAGAGATTTCAAATAAATCTTTTCATTCAAATCACCGTGCAGGAAAGCAGTTTTAACATCTAACTGTTCTATATGCAAATCATTATAAGTAGCAAAGTCTAACAAAAACCAAATGGAAGAATGCTTAACAACTGGGAGGGAATTTCAGGGGGGGGGTTTCAGTGTAATCAATTCCCTCTCTTTGAAGGAAGCCCTTGGCAACTAGCCTAGCTTTATACTTGATTTTACTTCCCTTAGTGTTGTCTTCCTTTCTTTTAAAGATCCATTTGGAACCAATTACTTTAGAATTAGTTGGTTTGTTTACAACATCTCATGCATGGTTCTTCCTTAAGGATTGCATTTCTTCATTCATGGCAAAGACTCAATGCTTTGAGTCTTTGTCTTGTAATGTATGCCTATAAGATTGAGGATCGTCGTCAATAAGATCATGAGCCACATGAAAGACATATGAAGTCATAACATATTGTCTGAACCGAGCAGGAGGTCTTGGGACTCTCATTTGTCTATCACGGGTTAATTGATAGTCCTCATGAGTGGCAGAAGGTTCAGAATTTGAATCTCAACCAAAACTAGACTCTGAATCAGTTGTATCAGTGGGATGAGGAGGAGGTGGAGTAGGCTGAACGTCAGCCTCAAAATGAGTTGGGGGCTCAACTTCATCAGCCTTACCAAGGTCTGGATCACTACTATCAGGTGTGGTAGTCTTAGTATTAGAAGAAGGTGATTCATGAAATACCACATCCCTACTTATGATGCATTTCTAGTATCCTTGTTTGTCAACCTAGAGTTTGTATCCCTTAACTCCCTCGAGATAACCAACAAATATGCATTTGAGTGTTCTTGGTTCTAATTGTTTAGTCTTGACATGAGCATAGGTTGTAGAACTAAAAACTAATAAGTAGGAGTAAGAAGGGGACTTACCAGTCCACAGCTTCAGGGGTTTTGAATTGATTTGCAAATGAGGGGTATTTATTGATAAGGTAAACAACAGTGTTGGTGGCCTCAGCCCAAAACGATTTGGGGAGGCCTGAGCATGCAAGCATGCAACAGACTCTTTCAAAGATAGTCATGTTCATCCTCTCTGTTATGCCATTCCGTTTGGGGTTTTTCCTAACAGTTAAGTGCCTCTTAATCCCTTCAGACTCACAGAACTGAACGGACTTTGTAGACAGATATTCTAACTCATTGTTTGTTCTCATGGTTTTAACTTTCTTTCCAGATTGATTTTCAACTGAAACTTTCCAGGTTTTGAATGTTTGGAAAACATCCGATTTATTTTTTAAGATGTAAATCCAAACTTTCCTGGAGAAATCATCTATGAAGGTGAAAAAATAGGATCCTCCATCACGAGAGGTGGTCTTAGCTGGCCCCCACAAATCCGAATGGATGTATTCAAGGGGGCTGGTAGCTTTGAAGGATGACCTATTGAAACTCACCCTTTTGGCTTTACCTATCATACAGTCTTCACAAAATAGAAGATTAGTGGGTGTGATGTCACTCAACAGCTCTTGCTTGTTGAGTTCCTCTAAGCCCTTGGAGGTGACATGCCCCAATCTTCTCTGTCATAGAATAGTAATGTCAGTGTTTGTATTTTAGACACTACCTAATTGCCTTGAATAGGTCTTGCCATTCAAGAAATACAACCCATTGGTATGGGATCTCTTAAGGATGGTTCTTGATCCTTTAGAGATCTTGAGACAACCCATTTCTGATCTAAAGGTAAATCCCTTTTGATCTAGGACTCCTAAGGAGATTAAATTTCTTTATAGGTTGGGGACTCACCTTACATCAAGTAAGTTGATAATGGACTGATCATCAAGCTATATAAGAACAGAGCATCTACCCTCAACCTTGCACCTCTTATTGTTTCCTAAGAGGACATCCCCTTCCACCTTTTCAACTAGCTCTGAAAATGACTCTATATGGACACATGTGAAAAGAACAGTCAGAGTTGAGGACCCGCTCTTGATTGAGTGTATGGTTGGACACATTCAAGACTTCAATAGTGTGATAGCCCGAGTCAACAAGAAAAGACTGGTCAGTGGGCTGTTTGGAATCTAACTCGCACTTGAGTTTCCTACACTCCGGTTTGATGTGACCTGGTTTACCACAATGAAAACATGCGACTTTTCTATCCTTGGAACTAGTCCTAGATTTGGGTTCTTTATTACTCTTACTTTTGTCTCTACTGAATTGTTTCTTCTTACCTTTAGTTTGAGGTCTTCCTCTGGTGAACAAACTATGTCTCACCTTTTATCTCAAGGTTTGGAATACAGTTCCTTAGACAGAAGGGCTGATTTAACTTCTTCTAAAGTTAAAGAGTCTCGATCGTACATCATGGTCTCAATAGCTATTGTCAAGAGAGATTAAGAGGATCATTGTCAGATCCTCATCATCTACAAAAATAT
This sequence comes from Viscum album, assembly GCA_963277665.1. Classification (NCBI taxonomy): domain Eukaryota; kingdom Viridiplantae; phylum Streptophyta; class Magnoliopsida; order Santalales; family Viscaceae; genus Viscum; species Viscum album. The sequence continues at coordinate 241,778,716 of OY728150.1, forward strand.
TAATATTGGTTAAATCTAACATGTCTTTCTTAAACTCATCTAAATGGGTTTTTATAGAACTACCAGGCTTCATTTTGAATGTAAGCATACGGTGTTTCTTGTAAAGTCTTCCTACTAATAAAGCAGTCATGTATAATTTTTCAAGTTTAAACCAAATTCTTGCAACGGTAGACTCATAAGAAACTTCTCTAAGGACCTTATCACCTAAGGAAAGTAAAAGGGAGTTATGTGCCTTAACAAGCACATTAGGGGGGGACTTGGTATTCAACAACAGTCTGGCTAGTTTCATTAACAGTCATAACAAGTTTCTTGGGCCCACATAGGACATCAATTAAGCATCGTTGTATGAGCAAGGCACTCATTTTAATTCACCATAGATTGAAATCGTTGTCTCCATCGAATTTCTCGATTTCCTATCACATTGTAGACATATTTATCTAAGTGAGTAGATGTCGAGTAGTTGAGGACAACGTTAGGCGTACACCCTTAAGAACCGACCAATCTCACTGGGTATACACGTACAGTGGGATGCGGAATGCAGAGATATTCAAATGGACGCAAGGATTTCAATAACAAGCAGTAATTAATTAAACAGATGCGAATTAAACAGAGCTATAAATGAGGAAAAGAAGCATGAAACCAAAATTAAAAAACTAGAAGAGGTAATCCAAATCAAAGGCCAAAGTAAGCCATAGAGGCTCTCATACCACTTCTTGTGGTTGAGAGGTGATGCAAACAGAACCATGCAACCAAACAACTACAAAGATCGAATCCGAAACTATAGAATTTGATGACGAAAACACCAGAACCGAAAACCAGAATGCAAGAAATAAAGAAAGCAGTAGATGATAAAGTATTTAACGTGCTTCGATCCCTTAGGGGACCTACGTACACGGCAAGAAAACCACAGACTCACGCATATTATTAAAACTCAAAAGGCAAACAAGAATCGCTACAAAAGAGATAGTCCAGCGGGTAGAAGATAAACAAGAACTGAGGAAACATGATTACAAGTTTCAAACGAAAATGAAACTACAATTTTGTACTTACAGCTCCGGACAATAATTTGTCCAGCCGTCCTAATCTCTTCGAGCTGGGACTAGATGCGAGTTCTCCTGGATCTGGTGGATCAACCGGGAACTCCTCCTTCCACATTCTTGGATCGTCAAGCAAAGGGCGACACTTCTTCCGACAGGGAAGGACATCACCTCCACCATACATCGGCCACGAGCTGAAGCCGAGGGAGCGCAACAGGCCAAGACGAATCTCCGAAGAGGCAGCAGAACGAGAGAGGGGGTGCTAGGGTTTCGCCTGAGAAACCGAGAGCCAAACACGGAGGGGATATGAATGATCGCACCCCCAGGGAATCACTGTGCAGGGGTGATGAAACCCCCCGACACCGGCTGATTCCGCCAAACCGAACACCCAATCCATGGGTGCCACGAAGCAAGACGTAACAGCACATCCGAACAAACCACCTGCCGCTCAAACAAACCGAGTGCTCAATGGACGGCCAGATATCAAGGGGCGACAGCGGCAATCGACGGTGAAAAAATGGATTAAGCCAAACATGTGGATTGCCAGTGTGCCAACCGGAACATAAAACAAAGGCCACAAATAGGCAGCCCAATACTGGTCCAATACAAATATAGATCAGAATAAACCAAATGAGCAAAATAAAAAACATGAGTAAAACTACAATGGCAGCATGAATTTAAAACTAAATTTAATATGAAAAACAATTAAGAAGCCTTAATTCACATAATATTTATACCTGCACTAACTAGCATAGCAGTGATTGATCATATCCATAAGAGAATATGTATTCACATGATTTTAACTATTCTAACAACAAGAAAAACAAACAAGCAAGCAAAAAAAACAAATGTATGTTTTTTATGATGAGAATGATGAACCAAAATGATATGAACAAGCATAACAGTAGCGGCTTGGAAAAACACGCAGAAGTGAAAAGATGAGGAAAATTAAGATTTACGGTATCTGGAATCGTTCACTAAAGCAGCCTCGATCAGGTTTCCAACTTCCATCCTTAGGTATTGAAATCTATGGCTCGTGAAAATAAAACATCTACCCGAACAACTCACCTCATCCACTTTCCACTTTAATCTGACGGCTCGGGAGCTCAAAAGAGAGAACGGATGGCTCAGGTTTGTCTCGCCCAGAAAACAGCAATCCCTAATAGAGAAGCCCAACATCAACTCCCCCGCTAAAGTGTTCCACGCGTACAAAAAGCCTATACCCATGGTTGAACACACACAAACTCAATACCTTAATCATTAATAATATACAGAATTAAGCTAATTAAATCATACACTTAAAAGTTTAATGAATGAATGAGTTTACAATAATAAATAGATTTTCATAATTAAAACGTACACACATTCATCAACTTCAACCAAAAAAACACTGACAACACAACCATGGTTTCAAAGTTTGTTTTTTCATAATACTTGATGCAGGTTAAGAAACCTCATTGCCTCCTTGCCTCCTTAGCTCAAAGTGAGGCTGAGGCATTCTTTTATAATGAATGATAAAGGTCACATCGGACCACAAGTCCGATGTGGGATACAGACTCCAACACTCACCCTCAAGCTAGGTGTACATAGCTTGGACACAACCATGGTTTCAAAGTTTTTTTTTTCATAATACTTGATGCAGGTTAAGAAACCTCATTGCCTCCTTGCCTCCTTAGCTCAAAGTGAGGCTGAGGCATTCTTTTATAATGAATGATAAAGGCCACATCGGACCACAAGTCCAATGTGGGATACAGACTCCAACACTCACCCTCAAGCTAGGTGTACCTAGCTTGGATACATAATGAAAAGAAAGCAACAAAACAGACGCTAACACTCCCCCTCAAGCTGGAAGGGCCCAGCTTGATGACAAAAACAAGACAAAACATAATAAAAGATAAAGTTGCAACATTGATGCTCCCCCTGACGATGTTGATATGATGCCGCTGAAAATGGGTGGGTAAACGCCGAAAAAGTGCAGTGTCGGACAACAAAGCGCCAGGAAATCCACACTGGCGGGTCGGTTGTCAAAGCATCGGGAAATCCGCACTACGGGCCGGTCAGTCAGAGCGCCAGGAAATCCGCAATGTCGGGTCGATCATCAAAGCACCGATGAATCCGCACGGGAGGGCCGGTCATCAAAGCGTCGGAGATTCCACAGGAGGCACCGGGCAGGGAGGCGGGGATTCCGCAGGAGGCACCGGGCAGGTAGGCGGGGATTCCGCAGGAGGCAGGAAGAGGCCGACATGGAGGGAGCAGTTGGCGGGGATTCCGCAGGAAGCAGAAGGAGGCCGCCGACGTGGAGGGGCCGACAAGGGTGGAGGCCGGTTGCTGGAGGCCGGCTGCTGGAGGAGCCGGTAGGAAGGGAGGTCGACTGTCGCGCAGAGAGGGGTCGGCAAGGCTTGAGGTGGCTGCTGGAGGAGCCGGCAGGAATGGAGGCCGGTTGGACCAGTTCGCCGGGAGGGAGCCAGACTGCCTGGAGGGGGGGCCGCCGGGACCGGTTCGCCGAAAGGGAGCCAGTCTTTGCGCGCAGGAAGCAGTAAGGAAGAGGCTTGCAGTCGCGCGCAGGGAGCCGGGAGAGAAGAGTCGTCGAGGAAGCAAGTGCCGGGGGGGAGATCCGCCGGAGATGGGGCCTGGTTGAGCCGAGAATCCGGAGGCCGAAAGTCAGCGGACGAAGCAAGCGCGCCACGTGGAGGGAGGGCAGTTGCCTGGAGAAGCGGAAGCCGGCAGTTACGGGAGCTGGGAAGACCGTCGGGGAATGCGGGAACCGTTGAGACGCGGAAACCAGCAGTTACGGCGCCGGGAAGGAAGCTGCGGCGAGGAGGGCTCACGCGCAGGAGGAGCGCGCGCCGGGAGGAAAGGCGCACCGGGGAGCCGCACCGGGCAGGAGGCGCCGGGGAAGGAATGCCCGTCGTCGGGAGGACCGCGCCTGGGTCGGGAGCGGAGGAAAGCCGCAGGGGGAAGAACCGTCGGGCAAGGACGCGCCAGCAGGAGGGAGATCCGTCAGAAGCGGGGCCGCCGGGGTGCACCGCTGGAGCAGGTTGGTCTGTCGGGAACCGCTACGGGAGACAGGAGGCGCCGCGATGGAATGCCGCGACGGGATTCCAGCGGGATCGGGAGGCGCGGCCGAGGGTGAGGCTGTCGTGCGCAGCGGGGAGAGATGCCGGGAGGGGGAGGATCCGCCGGGAGTGAGATGTGGCAGGGGGGGCGACGACAGAGGACCTTATTCCCTAGCCATGGAGGCCGCCGCCCCCCCACGGGGAAAACCTAGAAAAATCTAGGGCTGTGAAAAAAAATATCGAAAGGAGGGAGGGTTCGGAATTAGGTTCCCTCTGATACCAAGTAGGTTGAGAAACCCCCTTGCCTCCTTACCTCAAAGTGAGGTTGAGGCATTCTTTTATAATGAATGATAAATGCCACATCGGACCACAAGTCTGATGTGGGATACAGACTCCAACAGTTGAAAACAGAATTTGAAAATGCAAATTCCAATCAAAAACCTCAAATTCAATTGATAAGTTTTAAATGAAGTTCCAGATTCCCCCAAGACAAGATTTTTTAGCAAGCAATACCGGAAGAGAATCATTGAGAAAAAGAAAATGTTTAAACAACTCAAACAAAAATGCAAAACAACTCATTTTTTCAGAAAAAAATCACTCTGCTGAGTATGCAAACTGATATTTGAGGTTAAGTAACTTAAAAAAAACAATCAAAAGAAAATAGTAGCCCAGAATAATGAAAAACTCTTCCTCGATATTGAATCGTAAGATGGGTATGCATTTGACAATTTCAGTTCACAAAGAATTTATAATTACAAGCAGATGACGGTATGTAAGAGAGTCATAAGCATATTCATAATCTGCCGCATGCAACAGATTCCAGTAATCAAAATACATATATTTCAGAGTATAAATGCATGCTGCCAGTAGAAACTCACAAAGATGGTCCAATAAAATAGCATAACATCACCAAAAATAGTATGCAAAAAATGAAAGAAATTAGTAAGAAGACCATTTGCATGTTCACGATTGAGGTTCATAAACATTTTCAATTAAAAAAAATGCATGCACATCACTAATTTGAAAGCATTAATAAAATCATCAGCATGCTCAAAGTTTTCAAAACAATTTTATCAATAAAAACAATAGGCAGATTACAACTAACAATAAACTACACCATACAATATCAGAGAAAAACAATATACAAAGAATTTCATAAGCAGAGTACAACAGGCGGTATAACATGAATCACAACATGTATCGAATGGACAATATGGATTATCAACATACAAAGTTTTCAGTAAGAATTAGTTTTCACTAGACTTAAATAACAAGAGAAAAAAATAATTGAAGATAATGTTAGGTCGGAATATACAAAGAAACACACAAAAGGAGGTGAATTGTGTCTTTTCAAATTCTTCCACAATTCTAACTTTTGACACCTTCTGAAATTTATGCGGATATGCAGTGTTTTTCTTCTGTATGAAAATAAGCAGTGGATAAACAGAAATAAAGAACGCAGCTTTTTATAGTCGTTCGGGGCACAAAGATCTCCTAGTCCACTCTACCAATCACTCTCTCAGCGAGTTAGGTAAATTTTACTAGAATGATTATCTCATCACAAGACCAAGAATCCACAACTGAGTCCAGACAGTTACACCTTTACAAAAAGACTAAAAACAAAGTCTTCTGATTCTTTAACAGAGAACTGGTTATCCACAGCTTAGATCGAGAAGCTGATACTCTACCATAACTGAGTACGAGCAGTTGAAACTCCAATAAATCAAAAAAGATTGATTTAAAAGGTTCAATAGAATAGTCTTCCTTCACCATGTAAAGACATCCTATTTCCCCTATTCAGCTCCTATAAAACAAAACAATTTCCAAGATTAAATTCTAGCATTTAAGTTTAATCTATGCAGCCCCAAGCCATAAGTGAATTCGAAATTCTGCTCCACAAATGCAGTGGACAACTCATGTAATAGGTGGTAACAGGTGGGAAACTCCCTTCTTTTCGACATGTAAGACCATCCAGGCTGCTATTAATAAGTTCATGTCAAGGAAACAAATTTACAAATTAAATTACAGCATTAAAACTCAAATAAATATAACCAAATTCAGAGTTAATGAGGCAATTCAGTGAAAGCAATAACAGTGATGTTGCAGAGTTATGCAGCCAATAGAATTTCCAACTCAGTTCAACACCAAATCAGAACTGCTTAACAGCAGGTAAAGTCCCATCGTAGAACAACCACCCTCCTCCAACAGACTACACACACATTCAATACTTTAGATATAAAAAGAGAATAAAAGTGATTGGTGTTTATTTCCAGCAATTGATAGAAAATTTAAAGTAAGAAAATTAAAAAATATATATTGAAACCATGGATTGATTCCCATAGAGTACTGATTTTAAAGCCTCCAATTAGACTTCTATAAAAATCTACCCATGGTCTGGTGAAGGGTGTAGTTTTCTTATTAGGAACCATCACATGTCCGTTTCCCCTTCATTCCTAGATATAAAAACAACACCATGATCTTTTAAGCATCTCTGGAAGCAATCAAATCTCCTAGCAGCTGAAAAATACCCCTGGTGGTTCCCTTTTAAGTGGCAACCAGCAGGTTGTCCACATGTGTTTGAATGATATAATTGTTGGCTATACAAGGCGAGAAATATGAGAGGAATAAAATTGGCACACAACACAAAGGAGCTTTCAAGCTTTGTATTTCACATCAACAATTTATAGGCATTTACAAAGGAATGAAACAGCCAAATTAAATGAGCACATTAATGAAATAAAACAGACACATTAATGAAATAAAACAGCCACATTAAACAAACATGTGTGGAGAAAAAACGCGGGGGGGGGGGGGGGGGACGCGTATAGTTAATACACGTTGCATGGAAAAAAAGCGCGGGGAAAATAAATGTGGGTTGCTTGACGCATGGGTTTTTGTTTGTATTTCCAACACTCCCCTTCAAACCAAAACCGGCTTCATCCCGAGCATCATTCTGAGTTTTTTGAATGCATCTGTCGGTAATATCTTTGTGAAAATATCAGTCACCTGTTCTGTAGTATGACAATATTCCAATTTTATCGTTTTCTGCTTCACATGATCTCTCGGAAAATAGAATCGGGTATCAATATGTTTGCTTCTTCCATGTTGCACCGGATTTTTGGCAAGTTCAATTGTCGACTTGTTATCCACATATAACACTGTGGATCCATCCTGCGGATGCTTCATCTCCTTCAGCAGATTTCTCAACCAGATTCCTTCACAAACAGTGGATAATGTCGTCACGTACTCTGCTTCACATGTGGAAAAGGCAGTCACACTTTGCTTCCTTGAATTCCATGTGAAAGCAGTCGATCCAAGAAAAAATACACACCCAGTGGTGTTTTTTCTTTCATCTTGGTCGCCTCCCCAATCACTGTCTGAGTATCCATGCAGATTCTTCATTGTATGGATAAAAAAGACCAAAATCCATCGTTCATTTAACGTACCTGAGGATACGTTTTGCCGCTAGCCAATGTGACTTTTGGTGCTTCCATGTACCTGCTTAGAAGCCCAACACTGTAAACAATATCAGGCCTTATGATTGTGAGATACCTCAGGCTTCCAATCAAACTCTTGAACAAAGTCGAGTCAATGTTTCTTCCTTCTCCATCTTTTGTCAGTTTTAAGCTTGTTGCTAGGTGTGTTTACAGTATTGCAATTGGTCATCTTGAATTTTTCAAGCAACTCTCTGGCATACCTCTTCTGAGATATATAGATGTCACAATGTTGTTGCTTTACCTCTATGCCCAAAAAGGACATGAGACCTCCATCGGTCATCTCGAACTCCTTGAACATGGCCATCTTAAATCCATCAAACATCGATCGGTTGTTCCCTGTAAACATCAAATCATCAACATACAAGCATGTAATAAATATGTCACCACAACCATTCTTCTTGATGTAAACTGCATGCTCATATGGACATTGGGCAAAGTCGTTCTCTCGAAGATAGTTGTCAATGCGTGCATTCCAAGCACGAGGAGCTTACTTCAACCCGTAAAGAGCTTTCTTCAGTCGATACACTTTGTCTTCCTCCCCTTGCATAACAAAGCCTTCAAACTGGTCAACATAGACCTCTTCCTCTAGAATTCCATTCAGGAATGCAAACTTCACATTCAGTTGGTAGATCATCCAACTGTGATGAACAACAAGGGAGATAATCATCCTCACAGTGTAAAGACAAGCAACAGGAGCGAAGACTTCTTCATAGTCCACCTCGTACTTCTGTTTGTACCCCTTTGCTACGAGCCTTGCCTTGTAACGATCGATTTCACCATCAGCATTTCGCTTGATCTTGTACACCCATTTGACACCAATGGTTTTCTGACTATTAGGAAGTGTGGTCAGCTCTCATATGTCATTTTTCTCTATGGCACGAATTTCTTCTTTCATAACCATTCTCCAACATTCTTCCCTCGTGGCTTCCTGAAATGTCAAAGGCTCATGATCTGCATACAGGGAAAAAAATACTTCTTCGATTTGCTCATAAATGTTGCTTAAGTTTTTCATTTTTGTGGGCACCATGGGTGAGGATGAGCTCGCCAAATTTTGACTTGATGGAGTCCTTTCAAGAGTGATGGAATGTCCTCCAGGACTCCTGTGTACTAACGATGTGCATGGGAAAGGTGTTACTGGGTTTGCTCCTGATGATCATGTCTTTCTTCAGGATCTTCTGTTCCGACTGGAATCTCTTTGTTTGATTCTTCATCATTCCATTTTCAAGCTTTTTTCTCACTAAAGACCACATCTATACTCACCACTAATTTATTTGTTAGTGGATTGTAGAGCTTATAGTCTTTAGACTCTTCACTGTAGCCAATGAAGATGCACTTTTCACCACGATCATCAAGTTTCCTTTTCTCGCTTCTGGAACTTGAGCGTAGGCAACACACCAGAAGATTCTTAGGTGTGCTATGCTCGGTTTGTAGCCACTCCATGCCTCTTATGGTGTCAAGTTTCTGACGCTCTTGGTCGGACACCGATTGAGCAGATAGGCAGTACATGCCACTGTTTCTGCCCAGAAATTCTTTGGCAGGCCTTTCTCCTTCAGCATGGTCTCATCATGTTGAGGATGGTGTGGTTCTTCCTTTCTGCAATGTCATTCTGTTGTGGCGTGTAGGTAGCAGTATATTGTTGCTTGATGCCTTGTTCCCAGCAAAAATCTTGAAATGCATTTGAAGTGTATTCTCCACCTCTGTCAAATCTGAGAACTTTGATTCTATGACAACTTTCAGCTTCAACACGGGTTTTGAACATTTTAAAGATCGCAAATACAGAAGATTTTTCTTTGATGCAAACCCAGAGTTTCCTGCTAAAATCATCAATAAGGGTAATAAAATACCTATTACCTCCAAGTGAGGGTGTTTCAAGTGGTCTATAGATATCAATGTGAACCAACTGAAGTGGTTCATTTGCTCTTCTGGACACTCCACTTGGGAAGGGGTTCCTTTGTTGCTTTCTGAGTGTACACGCCTCACACACATGATTTGGAACTTCAATCGCCGACAATCCACGCACCATGCTTGATGAGGATAGAAGTTTAAGCCCGCTAAAATGCAGATGTCCAAAGCGCAGATGCCATCTCCATGGGTCATTCTTCATGAGTCCCAAGAGACACTCATCGGCCTTTGTGTTGATACGCAGCGGAAACATGCGATTCTTCACCATTTGGACTTGAGCAACAAGTCTCCTGTGAGCATCCCTTATAGACAAAAAAGAATTCTCCATGAGTATAACATATCCCTTCTCAAGAAGTTGGCCGAGACTAATGATATTTTTTTTCATGTTTGGTACATAATACACATTAGAGATGTAATTTGGCTCACTAATCTTCAGATAGATTTTGGTTTTACTTTTTCCAATCACGAGTACCTTTGATGAGTCGTCAAAGCTCACGTCACCACGAACTTCTTTTGTGAGTTCCTCGAACAATTCTTTGTTACCAATCATGTGGTTGTTTGCACCCGTGTCGAGATACCACACACCGGGGCGTTCACATGCCTTTTCTTGTGCAAGGAGTGTGGTACCTTCTTCGTGATGAGATGTTTCAGCATAGTTGTATCGTTCAACGTGATCCACTTTGCTCCAACAATCAGAGGCATAATGGTCAAATTTCTTACAGTTGTCGCATTGAATGTTCTTTGTGTTTCCACAACCACGCATGAATCGAACTCCACCATTCCCTCTTCCACGAAAGCTGGTAGGATTTTTTTGATTTTGTTGGTGGCTTGGATAATATCTATGCACTCTTCCTCTTGCACGATGACCGCCTCGTTGCGTGTGACCATTCTTTTGTTCTTGTAGAGTCAACTTGGACTCTAAGGCATGCTCTATTGTTGAACCGACATCTTTTTGCATCCGTTGCTCAAGCACTTGCAACGACCCCATCAGTTCTTCAATGGACAGTTTCTCCAAATCCTTTGATTCTTTGATTGCCACAACCACATGCTCAAACTTGGTTGTGAGAGATCGAAATGATTTTTCAGTAACTCGAATTGTTAACAATAACAATTAATCTCGAGAAATAATCGGAGATACTCTCACCTTCTTTAATGTGCGTCGCTTCAAACTCCGCTCTTAATGTTTGAAGACGTACCTACTTCACTCGATCAACACCTTTGAAGATGGTGGCAAAGGTATCCCAAACTTGCTTACTTGATGTTGCTTCAGCAATCTTTTTGAACGTTGATTCATTCAACCCTTGATAGAGGAGGAACAACGACTTGTTGTCTTTCTTTCTTTGATTTTTGAAGCCTGTCTTTTCTTCATTCGTGAAAGCGGCTTCTTCCTCTGTAGAGGGTACAATATACCCATCGGTGACGATCTCCCATAATTCTTGTGACCCGAATAACACCTTCATTTGGATGCACCACCTTTCGTAGTTGTCCTCAGACAGCTTCGGAACTTGTGGCTGGATTGCGGCCATTTTAAAAAAAAAATGGAGGATCTTGGTAACCGGTCTCTGATACCAGTTTGTTGGCTATACAAGTCGAGAAATATGAGAGGAATAAAATTGGCACACAACACAAAGGAGCTTTCAAGCTTTATATTTCACGTTTTTTTCAGACTACAATTGCCAACAATTTATAGGCATTTACAAAGGAATGAAACAGCCAAATTAAATGGACACATTAATGAAATAAAACAGCTACATTAAACAGCCACGTTAATGAAATAAAACAGCCACATTAAACGAACACGTGGGGAGAAAAAACGGGAAAAACACGGGTAGTTAATACACGCTGCATGGAAAAAAACCGCAGGGAAAATAAATGCGGGCTGCTTGACGCGTGAGTTTTTGTTTGCAATTCCAACAATAATTAACCCATTTGGAGCTCCTTTGAGGAGAAAATAAGATATAGGATTCCTCAAAAGCTGTAGCATTGACTTCGCAGCTCTCATTGTGAACTCAAGTCATCAAAAACAAGAGTGAAATCTAATGAGTTTTGTTAAACAGTTTCTGGAAGAGATTTTTCCAATTAAGTTTGAAAAGATTTTAAACCATTTATGTTTGGCTATAAGTCATCTTCCTCAATTTTCACTACCTTAAGATTAATTTCAATAACTCTTGTTTCCATTTCAGCAACCAAAGGAATATTGGTTATTGAGAAAGAATAAAGGGAATCCATTTTAGCCTCCAAAACAAATGAATTATCAACAAAAAAAAAACATTTGATCACAAGGGCGATAGATTTTCTATTCAGCTCTGGATAAATTAGAACTAAATTGGTCAGGTTTAAATTATCTTTCTCAGATTCAACAGCTTTTAATTTATTTTCAGAACTCATTACTTCACGGAAACTGCTTTTGGTAAATGAATGATCATCCATTAGTTCAGGCTCAAACTTCATCACTTCATCCTCTAAAGCAGATGCAAGTTCATTTGAGCATTCCATGTCAGTTTTGGGAAGGAATCATTCTAATTCTGCTAGAGGAAAATCAAAACTAGAAAATTTCAAATTTAAATTATCTTCCCACAATTTTTCACTGTTAATTCTTGTTCATCATGCATTGCTTTAGAAAGATCATTAGTGGGTAGATTGAGAAACGAGTCTTCACCCATCGATTTTTGTTCAAACACCACCTCTTCATCCAGGTAAAATCACAAACTATTGGGTTCTAACTATCTAAACAAGGAAGATCGTATTTAAATTTAGCTTCAGGAATGTTAAAATCATTTTTTTTTTCAAATTTTTTTCAAATTCCCGCATTTCCCAACTTCAAATTAACTCTCAGCACTTATCAATTCTGGAAAACAGTTTATGATAGTTTTTAACAATGAATTCTTATTATCCAACTCTTTCCCAACCTCATCCACGTCTTCCTCAAAATACCTAAAAGCCAAACTTTTTACTCTTTTTGATGAAAAAGGCACAAAGAAATAATATTTTTCTTCCACCTCTAGGTTTCTCTCTTGCACTAGGTGATAAAGTTGCTTCATTTTATGCAACTAACCGCTTCATAGGGGACTAGATCACTGGAATCACGTTTTACATCTTCCTCTAGATTCTCGTTCTCATTATCCTCCTTTTCATCCTCCTCTTCATCCTTTTCAAGTTCTTGCTTTTTCAACTGTTCTTATTCATCTATTTTACCTTGTTCATCGTATTCGATCAACTTTTAATCAAATTTTCACATTTTGTTTTGTAATCCTTGGATGCAAACTTGATCTTGATCAAGATTTGTAATTAGATTTATTGGTGTTTGTTCCAAAGTAAATTGATTTTCATTTTCTGACACAAAGTTTTCATTTTCTTCATGTTGAAGGAGTTGTCATTGCTGATTATGTACACATTGTCATGCAGTGTGCCCGGAATAGCCACGATTTATGTAAAAATTAGAATAAGAATGTTGAAAACCATCCATGATAGGATTCTAATAAGTTCAAAAGGCCTTAGAATGATTTTCTAATTAGAGATCAGAGATTTCAGCATAGCAGCATGCGGGATTCCAGTGTGCAAGCAACAGCAATAACCAGAATTTATGATTAACAGCACACACAAAAAGACAATTCCAGTAGCATGAGATTTTAACAGTGGACAAGAATTTAGATTCAGAGTTCCAGCAAATAAATATTCATATTTTTAGTTCAAAAAAATAGTTCAGCAGAGATTTTTAAATTAAAACTTAAAATGAAAATACAAAATCCAAAGGATACACTGTTTCCTTCCTCGGTAACAGCACTGGATTTTGCCTCATCCCTAATCGCTATAGACTGTAAAAATAATACTTATATACCTATACTAATTATCATAGCAATGAAGGATCATATTCGCATGGAAGGGAGGATATATTCACAAGATTTAAATTATTATAACGGAAAGGGAAACAAAAAAATAAGAAAGCAAACAATTAACAGTGTTTTTTATGACGAGACTGATGAACATAAATGATCGAGACAAGCATAACTATAGTAGCATGGAAAAATAAGAATGAAAATTGGTGTTTAACACAGCAATGACAATATGTGGGAAATCAGGATTTATGATGTCTGATATTAAAATATTTCCATTCTTTAAATGTATTTTCCATGATTTATTGAACTGATCATAAAAAATACAATCTCTGTCAAGACTTGTTTTATGCTATTAAATTGCTTCTCATGCACCATTAAGTCATAGATTACACCAGCAATGAGATAATAGGTGATTCAAAGTCATTTATGAAATTGAACTATCACTTAGTTCAAAGTCATTTATGAAATTGATCTGTCGACTGAAAATAATCTCTTATGGAAAAATATATTGGAAACGGTTTTCACCTGTTGGTGCTTCGATCGAATCCAAGAGCACAAACTCAAAAGAAATCAAACAGTGGAGTAGAGTAAATAGGTATTCACGAAAGAAAAACTGAGAATGGAGAAAAGATTAATCAGAGAGTAATAATCCTAATCCCCAAATATATTATCCAGTAAACATGCTCAGAACCAAGAAGACTTATGCACAGTCCAAAATAATCAAATAATAAATGTTAAGAAATCAAAGAGGAGAAAACTTCTCTGCCAATCTCCTCAGCTTCTGCATGTCACAGTCCACCTCCAAACTTGAACTCCAGCTATCTGGGTTTCTATCCCCCTAACTCTCGGTTTGTGTTAGCTGTTAGGTCCTGTCATCCTCCTTGCCCTGCCTCAGGTCAGCTCTCTTACGCCCCCGCACAGCACCAACTCTCCTCCCTACAGTCACACACCCACTATGCAAGTATCTCTTTGATTTCGTCCATGCATGGCAGCAACTATGCCTCCACATCAGCACAACTCAGCTCTATCATCACAGGCCCGACACGTTAACAAGCAACAAGCACTTCTCAAAGCTTCTTCTCAAGCATCGTAATGAACTCCTGTGCTTTATAATGTAATGGCACCGAAACAAAACAACAAACTCCAGTGTACAAACGATCTCTTCTAACTTGAGCTACTCTCCAGTTCTATATCATCGGCTGTCTAGATCAGTCCACGTGTCAAATCTGCTCAACCGTCCTCCACCGTCTTCATCAAACACTCAACAGACTCCATCAATAGACTTCATTTTTCAATTCGGAATATCAAAATTAGCTTAGGCTAAATTTTTGGTATTTTTATGAAAACTTTCAATTTTTGATAAATAGTGAAAAACACTGAGTTATAGTTTAAAACCGAATTTTTATTAAAATAATTATTTATTTTATTTAAATTTATTTTAGATCAAAATAGATATATAATACCTATATAAGTTCAATATAATTCATTGAAGTCAGTTTATAATAATTTTAGATATATAAAAAATTTATTGACCTTTTCACCGTCTTTTACCCACCTTCTAGGAGAATTTGTAAATTCACATAAAACTTAATTTTACCGCTTCTGGGAGTTGAATTTCAAAAAACCGAGAGATACAGTTAATATCAAGGAGTAAAATGTGGTTCAATAAGATAAAAATAATTTTTGGTGAATAGTAACTTTTTACTTTTATTTACTGCGATTAAAAGTAAATAGGGTAATTAAGGGTAAAAATTATATTATTATTACCCTAACACATGTCCTAATTCTATTGGATAAATGTAATTCGACCAAAAACAATCTTAGAAATAAAATATGACCCTTTAGATCCACTTGGATTAGATTAGGACATTTATTATTATTTAATTTAAAGAAGAGTTAAAAGTGTTAAATTCAAAGTTTATTAACTAAACCATTTTTAATATAGGGTTATACATAAGATAAATTCGACTATAAATATTCATTAAAAAGATAAAAAAAATTCATATATCATGGTATTTTATTTATAACTTTTAGACATTAAATAATTAAATTTATTTATGACACAATGATGATGCAGTAATTATCTTATTAATGAAAGAATCAAATAAATGATATTATAAATATTAAAATAAATATAATTTCAAAGTTTTTAGGACATCCACGAATTTTCTAGGTGACTATGACATGTTAGGGCTGATTCAATGTATATTGTTCGAAGTAATCAAGTTGTGATGACTTTCACAAAAACAAAATACCAAATAGTGTCAAGATTGACATAAATTAATATTTAAAACAAATACTATATTATTGGTTAATATAATATTCCTAAAAATGTAAGGTTCGACAAAATGGATTAAATAATATTATATATGTCATTAATGAGCCACCTGGGGTTTTCTTGGAAGTTTAGAGTAAGTTTATTAACCATACAGAGTAAGAATACAGGAAGACACGTCAAAAGATAAACTATTTAACTAAGAGTTAAATATGAAAGATAAGGTTAAAATGGTAACCTAAACTTGTCTAAAACCTATTGGTTGAGATCATTTCGACCCATAACCACCTAAGGATCAAAATAAATTCATTTGGAACCATTATAAACCGAATATGTATAATCAATTAATACTTTAATCTTTTTCTAAAGTGACCCTCACCCCTCTTATAAAAGGGTATTTCCCCTTCTCTCAAATGCACACCTCCAAATCCATTTTTCTTGGCCAAACCCTGCCCAAATATCCTCTCAACTTCCCTCAATTCAACCCGGAGGCCCTAGTTTGATCAGAAATCCAACCTAAGGAGCCCTTTTGATCAAATCAAAAGGAAGAACCCAAAAAAGAGGTAATGATTTCACCACCCTCTTTCAAATTCCTTTCTTCTTCCACTTCTTCTTTCTTTGTTATTTCTATTCTAAAATAATAACTCCAGTATCTTCTATATACTGTGATGATATAATAAATATTTTACAACTATATTCATTATTCTATCCATCTTATGAATGATAATGTCACCATGCGTGCGTGCGTACGGCTTACCGTCTCCACGCCGTGGTGTAATTTGTTATTCAACACTATGTTATTTGGATGGATATAATGATGAGTAATATGTATATAAATAATGAAAATAACATGATAATGTCTCTGTAAAATTAATATACCATCCAATTCCACACTTTTAAGGAAATGATATTGTCGCTCGTGCGTACGTACGGATTACCGTCTCCACGACGCGATGAGATTCATTTTCACATTCACCATTAATCGACAATTATAAAAATATATATTACTAATATGTTTGTAATATATGACATAATAATGCTACTGGATATATATATATATATATATGTGTGTGGAAATTATTATTAAATGGGTAGTATAAAGTCATAAATGAATAATGTATGATATCATAAATATTAATATGGTTCTGGTATAATTTAATAACATACTAAGGTTATCATACAGATTAAACGTACCCTCGACTAAAGGAAAGTGCAAGGTAATGAGTTTTCATCTCACTCTTTATTCCCGTGAGATTCCTGTCATATTGTCACAATTA
The DNA here is from genome assembly GCA_963277665.1 of Viscum album. NCBI lineage: Eukaryota > Viridiplantae > Streptophyta > Magnoliopsida > Santalales > Viscaceae > Viscum > Viscum album. The sequence continues at coordinate 241,795,596 of OY728150.1, forward strand.
CCTTTTGTGTGGTGTATGTACTGTCCATAATTGTATTCTTTGTGTAATACACTTTAATTTATATATATTTACATATTCATTGTATGCGACCTCTTTCATGGGGTGTATGTTTCGTAAGTTACCAAATTGGTACGGTTTAATTCCTCAATCTCATTATTATCCGAGATTGTTTATGTGTAAGTATTTACTGGGACATTTTCATCATTCATGTCCATTTTCATAAAAATCATTTCAAAATGAATATTTTAAGGATTTTTGAAAAATAATCTTTATCAAGATCATAATTTTAAATGTTTTAAAGATTTATCTTTCTAAATCTTTTTAATTAATGTCCATGTTTTCAAAATGATTTTAAGGATTTATTTATATGGAAATGAATGTTTTGAAATGATAATTATTTTCAAAAGTTTCAAAGTGGTACGAGAAACTTTGATTCAAAAATGTCTTTTAAATTACTTCCTTTATAAATGTGTGACTTTTAAATGATTTTACAAAAATGATATTTCTCTCAAAAAGTTTTACTCATCATTTTCAACTATGTCAGCATCCTTTACTGGATAATATTTTTGATTGAGGTTGATTTATTATAATACAATCTTCCATATTGTATTGAATGAGTTACGATATGTTTGACTGTGGATGTTCTATTTTTACACCATTTATGGTTTATGGTTAATGTATTGACATTTCGTATGCTAGTTTTAATACGAATTTTTATGTTATGTTTCAACTTTTTCATACGAGGAATGCAGTGGACTTAGTAAGTGACGGGTGGAGCCCGCTATAGCTGCTCGATGCATCAGTAGGTCTCATGTGACAAACTAGTGTCTTGGCACAAGTCCTTGACAAAACTTTTATTTGTAGTATTGGCACAAGGCCTTGACTATGTGGTAATGATGTACGGCGTTAGACATTCCCTCATTATGAAATTAGTTTTTACATATGATTGTTCGACTAGTAGAATATCCATATGAATAAGTAAATGAAATTACTTCCTTTTATTTTTTCCATATTATGCTGAAGTTCAAGTTTAAAAGTCTTTTGTTTTAGTTATACATTGCCTTAAATGTTTTTTTTTATTTATGAAAGTTTCCGCTGTATTGTTATCCTTACTGCGCATCTGAGCTCACCCCTTTCTATGTTTTATTTTTCTCAGGATTCCATGAAGTGTATTGTGATTGATATGCAGGGTTAAGCCAAGGAAATAATTGCATTCATAAAGGATTATTTATGTTGTTTTGTATGTTATAAAGTGTAATGTAACATTCATGTATGTAATCTATTTTCCAAGACTGCTAAACCAATCGGTCCTTTGGGACTTGATTCCTTATAATCATGCCAATGTATTAAAATAATTCACCAATTCTTGGTAACTGGGGTCGGGGCATTACAGTTGGTATCAGAGGAAGTTTAGCAATAACCTTGGAAACTAGATTTAGATAAACTCTGATTAGAGCACATTACCCTAAGATAGACTTTGAGGATTAGTATCGAAGAACTTCATAGAATTTTGGTACTGTGGAGATTTTGTGAGTTTTCCAAGCAATACATCCCTGTCTGGATATGAGCAGGTAGAGGCGGCTCTGGAACAGATGTACCTAGGGGTAAAACCCGAAAACACCGCTTTGAGTTAGACTCGAACGGGAACTGGTGCACGACAACAGGATTTGCTGCACTCTTGGTTACGACACTCCCGAGGGATATTCTTAGGATAATTCTCATTTTCTTTACAAATCATTATGAAGGGTTTATGAGTATATACTTCCTCAATGAAAACATCTTTATGATTATGGATTATATCTATAATCTGTTCAATTTACGTTAGGTATTTTACAAGTTTGGAATTATTCATTGCAATTCATAAACTGACTAGTTTATGCTATTGTGTAGAAATGGCGCCCAGTAGAAGGAATATGAACTCCAACAATACGTATGATCCAAAGAGTAAGAAGGATCATATATTTCATAGTATTAAGACAACATTTAGAAGAGAAATAGTCTCTCATGTATTCTCAACATATGAAGAAATACTATCATGTGTTAATAAGATAAGAAAAGAATTCTCTAAGTACTATGGCTTTGAAGGGAAGCAAGAGAAGAAAAGGATGGAAGAGAGAAAGTTGGATAAAGGGAAGAGGGAAAAGAAGAATTTCTCCATATGTGATAACTGTGGGAAGAAAAACCATGGAACTTGCTTGAAAGGAATGCGAGTTTGTTATAAGTATGGAGAAAAAAGACACCATGAATGTGACTGCAAGGGTTAGAAAAAGGTTTCAAATGTACAATGCTTCATCTGTAAGGAGTTGAGACACTACGCGAACCAATGTCCAAATCATCAGAGTATGCCCCAAATGATGCTATTGGATAATAATAAAGTTATGATACTACCACAGATGAGGAGGAATGATTATATTTATTATGTTGTTATTAGAGAATTATTTCATTTGAGTGTTGTATCATCAATGTACTGGTTATAATAATTATGGAGTATATAAGGATTGTATTGCAGTACTATTTCATAAAGGACTTGAGATTGTGTGGAACCAAGAAAAGTAACTTAATAGCAGGTTAAAATTTTGGAAAATATGTGGTTGAAAGAAAGATAAACCATAATATGGTTCTGATATCGAGGTAGTGATTTTGGAATAATACATGATTGTTTTGGATAAATTATATTGGATATTCTTGACTACCTTGAAACTGATTAATGATTTGTATATTCCATAATTGTTGGAGTTTACAACATTTTTGGATAGAAGGAGTATATCCAGAATTCTATAAGGAATAAGGGATCATGAATGTAATCAATAAGGTTTTATGGAAATTCAGGATGTTGCGGTGTTTTAAAAGAATACATGATGAATGTGTTCACATGTTAGTACACGACAAAAAGGATCTTCATTGTGTTTACCTTCCTTATAAATTTTGGACTGTGAGTTTGGACAGAAGTATTTTGGATAATCCTAGTTTGAGATTATTTTTGGATTCCCATAAAAGGACAACCCGGAGGTCGAGCGACAACCCATCGAGTCCGGTAAGGCTGTGAGACTTGAACCAGCAACCGAAGGGAGGTAAGGTAGTATCACTTATCACTGACCCACATGATGTCCTGGATTGAATAATGTAGTTTTTTTAAAGGGTATGATATGTGAATTATAAATTCATTATTTTTGGAACCCTATATTATTAGGATTAATAGAATATATTTTTTTGGAATCTTTTAGAGTGAAAGATGAGTTTGTGGTCGGAATTAGTTGAAGGATGAAACTCTACTTGTCAATTATATATATACATACATACATACATATATATATATATATATATTCCCTCTCATTTTATAGATAAATTAATTATTAAACTTTACGAAGGGGATCTTAAAACCAAAAATGTGTTATCCTAATACCTTACATTTTGTTGAACCGATGATATTTTAAATCATCATAGATTGGTGGCTTTGAGACCCACAATTCTACAATTGTTTGTGATTGATGACCTCAATCACTCCCAATAAATATTTACGTGTTTCCTCAATTATATGTCTCTAATTTCCACCAATGTTCTCCTAATCGAGATCATAATTTGGTGGTGACTTTTTCATTCTGCTTTTCCTTTATTAAGACTGAATTTTATTAACCCAATTTTTGATGTGGGTTTTCCCACAAAGGTATTTTCTATTTTCAAACTTTTATTTTAGAAGAACAATTTCAAATTGCGAGGACGCAATTTATTAAAGGAGGAAAGAATGTAACACCCCAATATTTCATAGTACGTTATTTCTTCAAAGTAATGCAATAACTTGCACTACACGCAACACAGAGTTCAAGCGCATCATGACTTACCAAACTAGCCGTTCAAAAGCGGTTATTAATAGTATTAACTGAATTTTGAACATTATATAATCCTTATAATTTTAGAATCCATATTATGAGTTTCTTAGACATAATGTGAGAACAAATTCATTTTTTTCAGATAAAATAATTATTTTCCAAAAAATGCAATTTTACCACCTTTTAATAGAGAACCCTTTTTAAATCCAATATTTGAAACTTTTATATATTAAATTTGACAAAATAAAATTCTTCTTTAGAATCAGGACATAAGAATTTAGTTTCAAATTTTTTTTGGTGTTTTTCTGATAACTTTCATATTTGAGTGAATGGTGAAAAATACTATATTTTAACTGAAAACAAATTTTTTAATCAAAATAATTTATAGTGTTCAATTATATATTTTAAAGGTTTGGAAGTATAAATAGATTATATTTTTACCATTTAATCCAATGTTGGTCATTGTAGGTAATTTCACTTTGATATTGGACATAAACAAGTGTCAATATTTTGATAGTTATTGTTTCTTAAAAATACGCCTTTTGGTTTTGACAACATGAATTAATTTTAAATTAATAAATGAAACTTCTATGTTTTGAATTTTGTAAAATAGACTTCATTTTTGAATTCATAATATCAAAATTAGTTTAGGGTAAATTTTTGGTATTTTTCTGAAAACTTTCAATTTTTGATTAATAGTGAAAAACACTAAGTTATAGTTTAAAACCGATTTTTTATTAAAATAATTATTTATTTTATTTAAATTTATTTTAGGTAAAAATATATATATAATACCTATATAAGTTCAATGTAATTCATTGGATTCAGTTTATAATAATTTTAGATATATAAAAATTTTATTGACCTTTTCAACGTATTTTACCCACCTCCTAGGAGAATTTGTAAATTCACATAAAACATAATTTTACTGCTTCTGTGGGTTGAATTTCGAAAATCTGAGAGACACAGTTAATATCAAGGAGTAAAATTTGGTTCAATAAGATAAAAATAATTTTTGGTGAATAGTAACTTTTTACTTTTTACTTTTATTTACCATGGTTAAAAGTAAATAGGGTAATTAAGGGTAAAAATTATATTATTATTACCCTAACACATGTTCTAATTCTATTGGATAAGTGTAATTCGACCAAAAACAACCTTAGGAATAAAATATGACCCTTTAGATCCACTTGGATTAGATTAGGACATTTATTATTATTTAATTTAAAGAAGAGTTAAAAGTGTTAAATTCAATGTTTATTAACTAAACCATTTTTAATATAGGGTTATACATAAGATAAATTCAACTATAAATATTAATTAGAAAGATAAAAAGATTTCATACATCATGATATTTTATTTATAACTTTTAGACATTAAATAATTAAATTTATTTAAGATACAATGATGATGTAGTAATTACCTTCTTAATGAAAGAATCAAATAAATGATGTTATAAATATAAAAATAAATATAATTTCAAAGTTTTTATGAAATCCACGAATTTTCTAGGTGACTATGACATGTTAGGTATGATTCAATGTATCTTGTTCGAAGTAATCAGGTTGTGATGACTTTCACAAAAACAACATACCAAATACTGTCAAAATTGACATAAATTAATATTTAAAACAAATACTATATTATTGGTTGATATAATATTCCTAAAAATGTAAGGTTTGGTCAAATGGATTAAATAATATTATATATTTCATTAATGATACACTTGAGATTTTCTTGGAATTTTAGAGTAAGTTTATTAACCATATAGAGTAAGAATACAAGAAGACACGGTAAAAGATAAACTATTTAACTAAGAGTTAAATCTAAAAGATAAGGTTAAAATCATAACCTAAACTTGTCTAAAACCTATTGGTTGAGAGGATTTATACCCATAACCACATAAGTCTCGAAATAAATTCATTTGGAACCATTATAAACCAAATATGTATAATAAATTAATACTTTAATCTTTTCCTAAAGTGACCCTCACCCCTCTTATAAAAGGGAACTTCCCCTTCTCTCAAATGCACACCTCCAAAGCCATTTTTCTCTACAAAAACCTGCCCAAATATCCTCTCAACTTCCCTCAATTCAACCAAGAGGCTCTATTTTGATCAGAAATCCAACCTAAGGAGCCCTTTTGATCAAATCAAAAGGAAGAACCCGAAGAAGAGGTAATGATTTCACCACCCTCTTTCAAGTTCCTTTCTTCTTCCACCTCTTCTTTATTTGTTATTTCCATTATAAAATAATAAATCCAGTATATTATGTATAATCCGATGCTATTATAAATATTTCACAACTATATTCATTATTCTATCTATCTTATGAATGATAATGTCACCATGAGTGCGTACGTATGGCTTACCGTCTCCACGTCGTGGTGTAATTTGTTATTCAACACTATGTTATTTGGATGAATATAATGATGATTAATATGTATATAAATAATGAAAATAACATGATAATGTCTCTGTAAAATTAATATACCATCCAATTCCACACTTTTAAGGAAATTATATTGTCGCTCGTGCGTACGTACGGATTACCGTCTCCACGACGCGATGAGATTCATTTTCACATTCACCATTCATCGACGATTATAAAAATATATATTAATAATATGTTTGTAATATATGAAAAAATAATTCTACTGGATATATATATATATATATATATATATATTTATATATGTACTTACATATATTTTGTTCACTTAGTCCCGTTCAATATGTAATGAAAACGGAAACAACGTTTATGTGTACGTACGAGCGTCCGTCTCCATAAACGATGTTTTACATTTCATATATATGTCTATTATAAATATTTATATTCTAAATATATATTATATATAAATTATGTTTTATATTATGGAAGTATTTAAATCATGATCTAAGTGATACAATCAAGTGTAACACGTTAAAACATGTACGATAAAGAAAGCGATTATTACCCAAAATGTTAATTTAACATGGAAATTATTATTAAATGGGTAGTATAAAGTCATAAATGAATAATGTATGATATCATAAATATTAATATGGTTCTGGTATAATTTAATAACATACTACGATCATCATACAAGAGGTTAAACGTACCCTCTACTAAAGTAAAGTGCAAGGTAAGGGTTTTCATCTCACTCCTTATTCCCATGAGATTCGTGTCATATTGCCACTATTACCTTTTGCATGGTGTATGTACTGCCCATAATTGCATTCTTTGTATAATATACTTTAATTTATGTATATTTACATATTCATTGTATGATACCTCTTTCATGGGGTGTATATTTCATAAGTTACCAAATTGGTAGGGGTTAATTCCTCAATCACATTATTATCTGAGATTGTTTATGTTTAAGTATTTACGGGGACATTTTCATCATCCATGTCCATTTTCATAAAAATCATTTCAAAATTAATATTTTAAGTATTTTTGAAAAGTACTCTTTATCAAGATCATAATTTTAAATGTTTTAAATATTTATCTTTCTAAATATTTTTAATTAATGTCCATGTTTTCAAAATGATTTTAAGGATTTATTTATATGGAAATGAATGTTTTGAAATGATAATTATTTTCAAAAGTTTCATAGTTTTATGGGACACTTTGATTCAAAAATCTATTTTAAATTACTTTATAAATGTGGTACTTTTAAATGATTTTACAAAAATGATATTTCTCTTAGAAAGTTTTCTCATCATTTTCTACTATGCCAACATCCTTTACTGGATAATATTTTTGATTGAGGTTGATTTATTATAATACAATATTATATATTATATTGAATGAGTTACGATATGTTTGACCGTGGATGTTCTATTTTTATACCATTCATGGTTTATGGTTAATTTATTGACATTTCGTATGCTAGTTTTAATACGAATGTTTATGTTATGTTTCAACTTTTTCATATGAGGAATGTAGTGGACTTTGTAAGTGACGGGTGGAGCCCGCTATAGATCCTCAATGCATCGGTAGGTCTAATGAGACAAACTAGTGTCTTAGAAAAAGGCCTTGACAAAAATTTTATTTGTAGTTGATTAGACAATAAAAACACATTTTATAATTACATTTTATTGGGATTAAAAGTTCATTTTTGATCATATGGGCCTGATTTAGTACATTTTAATTTTAAACATCCACTCTCATCAATTGTGCACTTCATGCCTAATGTACACCAATTTAGGCCCAATGACTCATCTGATTTTATTGAATGTAATTATTCATGTTTTAATATTATATTTTTGGAAATGTATCTTCACTTAAAATTTAAATGTTTCTCATTCAGGGAGCAAGGAAAGATTCATAAAGGATGATGAAGATATTTGGTGATGAAAGGAGACAATTCTGGTGAAGGCAGATTGGACATCAACCCACTGTTGAGGATGTGAGTCCCACAATACTGGACCAATGAAGCCCAAATTTCTTGTGATGATAGAATACATACAGGGGAACAAATCATTATTCAGGCCAAAGTGCTAATTCGGTCTCCATGATGGTGATCAAGGCAGCCCAAATGGAAGATCAGAATCTAGGCCAGAATCTGCGGCCCAGAATGTCATCCCAATGAATCTTCCATATCTCCCGAACCACAAATTAAATTGGGCTGATATTTTACAGGAGGTTAGAAGACATCCGGGTATTTATTTTTGTCTTCTATGGCCCACTCCAAATCTTCCATCTAGAAGGAATTTGAAGCGGATCTGTCAAGTGGATGCAAGCTGGATGCCATCTCGAGTCAACGGTGGAGAAGTCTCCTCTCCACCTACTTTCCACCACCTATGCCTACCCTCATTGATTGGGATGACTTGGACTGTTGGAGCTCGGCCTAAGGATCCAAATTTGCCTATTTAAGGCAGTGGTGGTGAGGAGGAACTGATAACTTCTTTCATGTAATGTTATTATGCTCAATTTTCGTTGTAATGCTTTCATTTTCCCCATGTAAGTTTCTTTTTGTATTTATAAGTTCTTAATCCAATTACTTCTCTTCTCTTCTTCCAATTTCTATACTTAAATCTCTAAAATCACAAAATCACAGTGATAACTCTGTGTGTTGGTGATATAGTTCACACATAGGTGTGAATTCCATTCACACACACGGAGGAGTGCTCGTTATTTCCGCAGTTTTAATCTCTTCAATTCAATTCTTGTAAGTCGTCTTCCGCCCACCATTGATAGTCTATCATAAATGGAGGTCTAACCCTTTAATGGGTTGATCTTAGGAAGATGCAAAGGCTGTATTTATTGATATTTAATGCAAGAATTGTTGTTAATTGGTTAAATAATTCAAGACTTCCATTCTTCAATTATTTTCGCTCCTCATCTTCACTGTGTTTGAAAAATCTAATTCCAATTACTAAATTAACCATATACCTTGGAGAGATCATGAATCTGGTTCTCTAAGTGTGTTGGTGACTAGTAATTGAGTTTAGTTAGTATCTAACCAGAAAATGATGAAGGTAGTGTTATTTTGAAGAATAGTTTCATCAAGAATTAATAAAACCAAAAATTTGTCTAAAGAAATAAAATGCATTCAATCCACCCAAGCGTAACCCTAAGATCAACCCATTTCATTATAATTGAACTCAACTAAGATTATTAGTCTTATCCCAAAACACTTAAAAACAAATCCATGTTGGCCACTTCATAGCCAAAAATCCACCCCTTAGGTTGTGTATCTTAGGTATCTTCTTAGGTCTCTGTGGAATCGACAACCCAAGCTACACTACAAGGACCGTTCTACCCTTCTTCTCTTGGGTAAATTTGGGCGTGAACCAAATTTTGGCGCCATTTCCGGGGACCAAGTAAGTACCTTAGATTCAAAAAAACCTTCTTTCCTCACCTCCATTCTTCTACTCTCACCCAAGATCTCTTATCTTGTCCCTTTCTCGCTTTTTTTTGGCGCATGTCCGCCTACACCCGCGATTTCTCAAACAGACTAGTTAGGGTGGAAAGTCCTAGGATAGGGGAGTCAAGTGCACCTAAGGGATTGTTTAAATCAGATCCAAATATTCTTGAAACCCCAAAGTCAGAACTTGAAACAAGTCCAATGGAGGGTCATCCACAAAATCAAATTGTAAACCCTGGGGGGAATCAAATGGGAAACCAAAACCAAGAAGCTCCAAACTTAGGGAATGTAGTTGATCAAACCATGAACGACTACCTCACTCTAGCTTGGACCAATGCCCCCTCATGCATTAGACACAATTACATAGGAGACACCAACTATATATTCAAACCCCATGTCCTAAACCACCTTCCAACCTTTCATGGGATGGAGTCAGAAATGCCATACCTTCATGTCAAAGAGTTCAACGACATTGTTGAAACCATGTATCCCCCACATCAACTAGAATCCGCTAAGATGAGGCTATTTCCTTTTTCATTAAAGGATCGAGCTAAAAATTGGCTAAACAACTTGAGACCTGCATCAATCCACTCTTGGGACCAACTGCAAAGAGAATTCTACAAAAAATACTTCCCTCATCACAAAACAATTGCACTTAAAAAGAGCATCCAAAATTTTTTTGAAAAAGAGGGAGAGTCATTTTATGAAACATGGGAGAGGTTCAAAGACACCCTAAACATGGTTCCAAACCATGGGTTTTCCATACCTGAACAAGTGAGAATTTTCTATGAAGTTTTGGGTCCGGGTAATAAACAATTCATTGACATGATGTGTAATGGAACTTTTAAAAACAAGGCCCCAAATGATGCTTACGAGTATCTGGAAAGTCTGGCTGAACAAAACCAAACTTGGGGAACTTCACCCTATTCTGAAAATCCACAAAGAACCACTAGAATTCATACACTTAGAGAAGAGGAAAGCCTTAGGGCTAAACTCGCAGCACTCTCTAGGAAGGTTGAAGAGTAGACCTTAGGAAAGTCCATGAAATCCAAAATGTAGACCTTGTTTGCACAATTTGTGACAAACATGACCAAAAAACAGACAACTGCCCAACCATTCCATCCATCAAGGATGTTCTTCTAGGATGAACCCCAGCGGAAGTCAATTCCCTAAACTTTCAAAAGCCCCAATACCAAAACACCTTCAATCCAAGGTACAATGACCACCCAGGCTTCCGATGGAAGGATAACCAACAACATAGCCAACCACAAGGGCAAAATCATTACCCTCAACAGAACTACCAAACCCATAATCAGTTTCAAACCCAACCTATCCAATACCAATAGCCACCAGTCCATTTTCAACAAACCATTCCACCTTCAAAATATCCCCTAGGGATAAACCAATCTTCTCAAGCACCAACCCAAACTGTTCCACAAAGCCTACTAGAACAGCTTTGCAAACAAATGGAAAGGATGAACTCGGAAGTCTCTTCCCTTAAACAAGAACTTCAAACAATCAAAACTGGGAAGGCACCCATGCCTACCCAAGCCATTCCACAACAAACAACAAGGGGAGAGTCAAGTTGCACTCAATCAAATCATGAACAATTGAAAGCAGTGACAGTCTTAAGAAGTGGGAAATCAATTGAAAAACCTGAACAAACCATTTCAGAACTATTAAAAGATTCAACATCACTTCAAAATGATGAAGAACAACCCACAAATTCTAAAAAAACCAATGAGAATGAGAAGGAACCACAACCACACCAAACACTCAAACAACCTGCTCCCTTCCCTCAACGCATAAGGGGGAAATCCAAGCCTGAACTGAGTGAAACCTTGAGAGAAATCTTCTCTCAAGTAAAGATGAACATTCCACTCCTCGATGCAATACAAACAATACCAGCCTACTCAAAGTACCTTAAGGACTTGTGCACTTTTAAAAGGAAATTTTTACATAAAAACCAAGTCCTTTTGGCTGCTAATGTGAGTACCACCATTCAAGGGACCATTCCTCCAAAGATGAAAGACCCGGGTTGCCCTTACATCAATGTTGAACTAGGAGAGAAAAAAGTTGTCAAGGCCTTGTGTGACCTAGGTGCCAGTGTAAACCTCATTCCTTATGCCATGTATTGTCAGTTAGGGCTCGAAGAACTCCAACCCACATCTGTCACTCTTCAACTCGCTGATCGTAGTGTTCGGGTTCCTAAGGGGATCTTAAAGGATGTTTTAGTGAAAGTTGAGAATTTCATCTACCCTGCTGACTTTATTGTCCTTGACAATCATCCAAGCTTAGGTCCTAGGGAGAAAACTCCAATCATTATTGGTCGTCCTTTTCTTGCAACAATCAACTCTGTTATCCGAGTCCGAAATGGGAACATGACCATCACCTTTGGAAACATGAGTCTAGACTTGAACATCTATAATGCAAGCTCACAAATAGGAGATGACGAGGAAATTCATGAAGTAAACATGTTAGGAAGCATTGAAAATGAATCCATAGATTATCAAGAAATATTTGATGGATGTTTAAGTCAGGATGAGATTGATTTCCTTTGTTCACATGAAGGAAGTTTATCTCCTTGGCTCGAATCATTTTAAAATTTCTCCTATGATGATGTCTTAGGACCAACAATCAGTGAAACCTTTCAGGAAACCACATTCATGGAGACAACTCAAACTCCCTTCCCTAACCCAGGTCAATACAATCTTGTGGCTGAAACTTCTACACATGGGGAATCAATTCAATCTGAAAATCTAGGAAACAAATTTGATCTTGATCCAATGCCCCAATCTTCTGCTGAAATTCTGAACCAACCAGATCTTGAATTGAAGGAACTTACTACTTCCCTCAAGTATTCCTTCCTAGGGGAAAATCAAACACATCCTATAGTCATATCTTCTTCTCTTGAAGCCAATCATGAGGGGATGCTTCTAGATGTCCTTAGGAAACACAAGAAAGCCATTGGTTGGACCCTGTCTGATATTCCTGGGATTATCCCACTTATTGGAACTCATAGGATTACTCTTGAATCTGAATCCAAACCATGTCATCAACCTCAGAGGAGACTCAATCCAAATCTTATGGATGTGGTAAGGAAAGAACTTCTTAAGTTGTTGAAAGCTGGTATCATCTACCCCATAGCTGAGAGTGAGTGGGTAATCCCAATTCAAGTTGTCCCAAAGAAAGCTGGAATCACTGTGATCACTAATAAGGATGGGGAAATTCTTCCAACTAGGGTGAGTGGTGGCTGGAGAGTCTGTATTGACTATAGGAAGCTCAACTCTTGTACCAAGAAGGACCATTTTCCCTTGCCCTTTATTGATCAAGTCCTCGAGCGAGTGGCGGGTCATCAATTCTATTGCTTCCTAGATGGATACTCAGGGTACAATCAAATCGAGGTCTCCTTGGAGGATCAAGGGAATACAACCTTCACCTGTCCATTCGACACCTTTTCCTTCAAACGCATGCCGTTCGGGTTATGCAATGCCCCTGGATCCTTCCAGCGGTGCATGATGGGAATCTTCTCAGATATGGTAGGGGATTTTCTAGAGGTCTTCATGGATGACTTCTCTGTCTTTGGGGATACATTTGAGGGATGTCTTAGGAATGTGGAGAGAGTTTTGTCAAGATGTGAAGAAAAGAATCTGGTCCTAAACTGGGAAAAATGCCATTTCATGGTAAAAGAGGGGTTAGTCCTTGGCCATATAGTCTCGGGTAGGGGAATTGAAGTTGATAAAGAAAAGTTTGACATCATTCGTCACCTTCCATCACCCAGAACTGTTAAGGAAGTGAGGTCCTTCTTAGGACATGCTGGTTTCTATAGAAGATTCATTAAGGACTTTAGTTCAATCTCTCGCCCTCTTTGTGCTCTCCTAGTAAAGGATGCTCCATTTGTTTGGACAGAAAGCTGTGAGGGTTCATTTTCAACCCTTAAATCCTCTCTCACCTCTCCTCCCATTATGAAATCTCCAAACTGGGACCTTCCTTTCGAACTCATGTGTGATGCCAGTGACTGTGCTGTAGGAGCTGTGTTAGGACAACGGTGTGATAAAACTCCATATGTCATTTCTTATGCAAGAAAATCCTTAAATGATGCCCAAATCAATTACACCACCACTGAAAAGGAGTTACTTGCTGTTGTGTTTGACTTAGAGAAATTCAGGTCCTACCTCTTAGGATCACCCATCATTGTATTCACCGACCATTCAACTCTAAAATATCTCTTCCAAAAACAAGATGCCAAGGCTAGATTGATTAGGTGGGTCCTTCTTCTTCAAGATTTCGATTTAACCATTAAGGATAAAAAAGGTGTCGAGAATGTTGTAGCTGATCACCTCTCTAGGTTGGAATTCAAAGACAAATCACATCACCTTTCTGTGTCTGATTCATTTCCCGATGAGAACCTCTATTCTGTGAGTGATTGCCCTTGGTATGCTGACATAGCCAACTTCTTAGTTTCAGGGGTCATTCCAAAATTCTTAGGGACCCAAGCTAGAATAAAATTTCTTTCTGATGTCAAGCATTATGTGTTTGATGATCCATACCTATATAAGTTCTGTCCTGACCAAGTCATTAGGAGGTGTGTGCCAGAATCCGAAAAAGAGTCCATCCTAATGTTCTGTCATAGTGAGGCTTGTGGAGGTCACTTTTCCTCTAAGAAAACTTCTACCAAGGTTCTTCAATGTGGTCTCTTTTGGCCCACCCTCTCAAGGGACTCCTACACATTTTGTCAAAGCTGTCCTAGGTGTCAACAAGTAGGGTCCATCAGAAAAAGGAATCAAATGCCTCTCACTCCAATATTAGTGGTTGAAATCTTTGACTGTTGGGGAATTGATTTCATGGGTCCCTTCCCAAACTCTAGGGGATATCTTTACATTCTCTTGGCTGTCGATTATGTCTCAAAATGGGTTGAGGCCATTCCTACAAAATCAAATGACCATCAAACTGTGATTAGATTCCTTAAAGAAAACATCTTCTCTAGATTTGGGATTCCTATGGCTATCATTAGTGATCGTGGAACTCATTTCTGCAATCTGCCATTCTCATCACTCATGGAGAAGTATGGAATTTCTCACAAAGTGTCCACCGCTTACCACCCACAAACCAATGGTCAAGCTGAGTTAGCCAATCGAGAAATCAAACAAATTCTTGAGAAAATTGTTAATCCATCTAGGAAAGATTGGTCGAGAAAACTCTTAGATGCTCTTTGGGCATATCGAACAACATTTAAAACTATCCTAGGAATGTCCCCATATAGGTTGGTTTATGGTAAATCATGCCATTTTCCAGTGGAGATTGAGCATAAGGCCTTTTGGGCAATCAAAAAAAATGAACTTTGACATTTCTTTGGCTGGAATAAAGAGGAAATTGGATCTAAACGAGATTGAGGAACTTAGGATGGAGGCTTATGAAAATTCAAGGATCAATAAAGCTAGAGTTCGAGCCTACCAGCCTAGGAATCTTAAAACTAAACACATTGAACCAGGGAAACCTGTGCTTTTGTATAGTTCTAAACATCATTTGCACCCGGGAAAGTTGAGGTCTAGATGGTCCGGTCCATACATCGTGCATAAGGTGTACCCCCATGGGGCTATTGAAATTCAAGATCCCACCAATGGTCAAATATTTAAAGTTAATGGTCATAGAATCAAACCATTCATAGAACCATTCCAAAAACATGAAGTTGATGAAGACCTGAGTGAACCTACCTTTGATGAAAAAAAAACAATTAATCAATAAGGGGTTTAAGTCGAGCTAACGACGTTAAACAAAGCGTTGAATGGGAGGCAACCCATGATTTTTAAATTTACAATCACTTTATTGTTTTAATCAATTTTTTTTAGCAAAACAATTTGATATAATTTTACCTCATATTGTTGACCTGTTCTTCTCTTATGAGTATGGATGGGTATGAAAGGGGAGCACCGTATTCATCCGTGTCACGCGGTGTGATCCCTGAGTATTATCTTACCCAGAAATTAAAAAGAAGACAATGTATCAACAATATAGGTGTTTGTAAGTTTTTATTTTTATTATTATTTTTTATTAAAAAAAAAACAAAAAAAAACAAAACAACAACAACAAAAAAAGGTGACACGCCGTAGGACGTGGGTCAAACCCCGTCACGGCCGGCGAAGCCGTGGGACTCGAACCCGGGACCGAAGGGAGACAGGGGCGCACACCTACCACTGAACTATGGTGGTTGGTGCTTCCTTATTCTATCTTCTATATATATATACTTATATTTTAAATTTTTGTATATATACATAATTTTTTTAAAAAAAAAAATTATTACTTGTTATGAGTGTTGATCGTTGGAGTTTCAAAATTAACAAGTATGTTTTGTCTTTATTTTTATTTTATTTTTTTATTTTATTGTTGTTTTTTTTAGAAAAGGGAACCTCAAGGGGTTTCCATTGTGTCTAACTATGTTGGTTTTTGAGATTCAGGGGCTGCCAAGTTTGATGGATTTTCAGGGAAATCATAGGAGTACAAGCGTACACTACCGTGAGGATTCTTCAAGTGACATAGAGACCAAGGGATTAAATGAGAGCATCACAAACTTCAACATCAAATATCAGGTGAAATTGTTCTATGCTCCTATTCTCTGCATGTACCCCTTCTAAATTATATTTTCTTTAAACACTGGGGACAGTGTTATATTATGTTGGGGGGAGGTGAAAATAAAAATCAATCACATAGAGCAATAAAATGTGCATGTTAATTGAATGAAAATTTTCATTAACCTTGAACATGTTATTACACATTGCAAACCTTGAAAACTGAATATTAAATAATTTTGTATTCCTTGATTCTGATTTTAATACATGTTTAAGTTCATGAGCATAAAATTTTGGAAAGTGTGGCTGTCTAATGTGATTTTTCACTGTTACATTTTCATCCAATTTTTATAAAAAAAATCACAATGCACGTCCGTTGGATTGTGGGGTATTAATTTGAATTCTTGGGGTCCCATAATAAATAGCATAGTTTTGGTGATCATTTTAAATTTAATATGAGTATTTTAAAAAATATATATATAAAAAAAGAGGTGTAAAAAAAACAAAAAAAAAACAAAAAAAAACAACGATAAATTTGCGCATAGAGCAATGAAATGACTTAATGTGTGGCTTTCGGCACTTGGGGATCGTGACTCCATAGTTGTCTGGCCCAGAGTTGGGAATTTTATCTCAATTTGTGGAAATTAGAATTTGTTTTTGAATGAGTTAACTCGAGATGATGCCCGAGTATGTGAGCTTCACTTGGTGCCCTAAGGCCTTTGAGCCTGGGAGTCATCGGCAAAGTCTCGCTACAAGGGTTGACTCATTTGAATTCAATTTCAATAACCATGGAAACATTGCAAAAAAAAAAAAAAGAAAAAAAAATGAATACTCATATTAATATTAAAATGTGATTCCACCTAGCGCTTCCATCTTTTCCCCCTTGAATAAAAATGAACCCCCATGTCTATTGTGACACACAACACATCATCATGATTAATGGTAATTGGATGAAATGTGGCATTGAATTTGATCAGAAGAATGGGATTGGGCTTGGGTTATGCTTTAGAACCTACATTGTATTAAATGATTTTGATGGGATGCATAATTTTTTTGGTATGAGGTATTTTGGTGAGCATTGTTTATTAAAATGTTTTTGGAAAAGGGAATTTGATTTTCATAATCTTTGAGTTATTTGCTCGGGACTAGCAAATCTCAAGTTGGGGGGTGTGATTAGAAAATAAAAACACAATTTATAATTACATTTTATTGGGATTAAAAGTTCATTTTTGATCATATGGGCCTGATTTAGTACATTTTAATTTTAAACATCCACTCTCATCAATTGTGCACTTCATGCCTAATGTACACCAATTTAGGCCCAATGACTCATCTGATTTTATTGAATGTAATTATTCATGTTTTAATATTATATTTTTGGAAATGTATCTTCACTTAAAATTTAAATTTTTCTCATTCAGAGAGCAAGGAAAGATTCATAAAGGATGATGAAGATATTTGGTGATGAAAGGAGACAATTCTGGTGAAGGCAGATTGGACATCAACCCACTGTTGAGGATGTGGGTCCCACAATACTGGACCAATTAAGCCCAAATTTCTTTTTATGATATAAGACATACAGGGGAACAAATCATTCTTCAGGCCAAAGTGCTAATTCGGTCTCCATGATGGTGATCAAGGCAGCCCAAATGGAAGATCAGAATCTGGGCCAGAATCTGCGGCCCAGAATGTCATCCCAATTAATCTTCCATATCTCCCGAACCACAAATTAAATTGGGCTGATATTTTACAGTAGGTTAGAAGATATCCGGGGCTTTATTTTTGTCTTCTATGGCCCACTCCAAATCGGCCATCTAGAAGGACTTTGAAGCGGATCTGTCAAGTGGATGCAAGCTGGATTCCATCTCGGGTCAAGGGTGGAGAAGTCTCCTCTCCACCTACTTTCCACCACCTATGCCTACCCTCATTAATTGGGATGACTTGGACTGTTGGAGCTAGGCCTAAGGATCCAAATTTTCCTATTTAAGGCAGTGGTGGTGAGGAGGAACTGATAACTTCTTTCATGTAATGTTATTATGCTCAATTTTCGTTGTAATGCTTTCATTTTCCCTATGTAAGTTTCTTTTTGTATTTCTAAGTTATTAATCCAATTCCTTCTCTTCTATTCTTCCAATTTATATACTTAAATCTCTAAAATTACAAAAGCGCAGTGATAACTCTTTGTGTTGGTGATATAGTTCACACATAGGTGTGAATTCCATTCACACACACGGAGGAGTGCTCGTTATTTCCGCGGTTTTAATCTCTTCAATTCAATTCTTGTTAGCCGTCTTCCGCCCACCATTGATAGTCTATCATAAATGGAGGGCTAACCCTTTAATGGGTTGATATTAGGAAGATGAAAAGGCTGGATTGATTTATATTTAATGCACGAATTGTTGTTAATTGGTTAAATAATTCAAGACTTCCATTCTTCAATTATTTTCGCTCCTCATCTTCACTGTGTTTGAAAAAGCTAATTCCAATTACTAAATTAACCATATACCTTGGAGAGATCATGAATCTGGTTCTCTAAGTGTGTTGGTGACTAGTAATTGAGTTTAGTTAGTATCTAACCAGAAAATGATGAAGGTAGTGTTATTTTGAAGAATAGTTTCATCAAGAATTAATAAAACCAAAAATTTGTCTAAAGAAATAAAATGCATTCAATCCACCCAAGCGTAACCCTAAGATCAACCCATTTCATTATAATTGAACTCAACTAAGCTTATTAGTCTTATCCCAAAACACTTAAAAAGAAATCCAAGTTGGCCACTTCATATCCAAAAATCCATCCCTTAGGTTGTGTATCTTAGGTATCTTCTTAGGTCTCTGTGGAATCGACAACCCAAGCTACACTACAAGGACCGTTCTACCCTTCTTCTCTTGGATAAATTTGGGCGTGAACCAGTAGTCTTGGCATAAGGCCTTGAATATGTGGTAATGATGTCCAGCATTAGGCATTCCATCATTATGAAATTAGTTATTACATGTGATTATTCGACTAGTAGAATATCCATTTGAATAAGTAAATGACATTAATTCATTTTATTTTTTCCATATTATGCTGAAGTTCAAGTTTAAAAGGCTTTTGTTTTAGTTATACATTGCCTTAAATGTTTATTCTTATTTTTGAAAGTTTCCGCTCTATTGTTATCCTTACTGCGTATCTGAGCTCACCCCTTTCTATGTTTTATTTTTCCCAGGATTCCAAGAAGTGTATTGTGATTGATATAAAGGGTTAAGACAAGAGAATAATGACATTCATAAAAAATTATTTATGTTGTTTTGTATGTTATAAAGTGTAATGTAACATTCATGTATGTAATATATTTTCCAAGACTGCTAAACCGATCGGTGCTTCGGGACTTGATTCTTTGTAATCATGCCAATTTATTAAAATAATGCACCAAATCTGGGTAACTGGGGTCGGGGTGTTACAATTGGTATCAGAGGAAGTTTAGCAATAACCTTGGAAACTAGATTTAGATAAACTTTGATTAGAGCACATTACCCTAAGATAGACTTTGAGGATTTGTATCGAAAAACTTCTTAGAATTTTGGTACTATGGAGAATTTGTGAGTTTTCCAAGCAATACATCTCTGTCTGGATATGAGTAGGTAGAGGCGGCTCTGACACAGATGTACGTAGGGGTAAAACACGAAAACACCGCTTTGAGATAGACTCGAACGAGAACTAGTGCACGACAACGGGCTTTGCTGCACTCTTGGTTACAAAACTCCCAGAGGATATTCTTTGGATAATTCCCATTTTCTTTACAAATAATTATGAAGGGTTTATGAGTATATACTTCCTCAATGAAAACATATTTTTGATTATGGATTATATCCATAAACCGTTCAATTTATGTTAGTTATTTTACAAGTTTGGAATTATTCATTGCAATTCATAAACTGACCTAGTTTATGCTATTGTATAGAAATGGTGCCCAGTAGAAGGAATGTGAACTCCAACAATACGTATGATCCAAAGAGTAATAAGGATCATATATTTCACAGTATTAATCCAACATTTAGAAGATAAATAGTCTCCCATGTATTCTCAACATATGAAGAAATAATATCATGTGTTAATAAGATAAGTAAAGAATTATCTGAGTCCTATGGCTTTGAAGGGAAGCAAGATAAAAAAAGGATGGAAGAGAGAAAGATGGATAAAGGGAAGAGGGAAAAGAAGAATTTCCCCATATGTGATAACTTTGGGAAGAAAAACCCCGAAACTTGCCTAAAGGGAATGAGAGTTTGTTATAAGTGTGGAGAAAAAAAGACACCATGTATGTGACTGCAATGGTAAGAAAAAGGTTTCAAATTTACAGTGCTTCATCTGCAAGGAGTTGAGACACTACGCGAACCAATGTCCAAATCATCAGAGTATGCCCCAAATGATGTTATTGGATAATAATAAAGTTATGATACTACCACAGATGAGGATAAATGATTAGAGTTATTTTGTTGTTATTAGAGAATTATGTCATTTGAGTGTTGTATCAATAATGTACTGGTTATAATAATTATGGAGTATATAAGGATTGTACTGCAGTACTATTTCATTAAGGATGTGAGATTGTGTGGAACCAAGAAAAGTATCTTGATAGCAGGTTAAAATTTTGGAAAATATATGGTTGAGAGAAAGATAAACCATAATATGGTTATGATACTGAGGTAGTGATTTTAGAATAATACATGATTGATTTGGATAAATTATATTGGATATTCTTGACTACCTTGAAACTGATTAATGATTTGTATATTCCATCATTGTTGGAGTTTACAACATTTTTGGATAGAATAAGTATATCCAAAATTATATAAGGAATAAGGGATCATGAATGTAATCAATAAGGTTTTATGGTAATTCAGGATGTTGTAGTGTTTTAAAAGAATACATGATGAATGTGTTCACATGTTATTACACAGCGAAAAGGATATTCATTGTGTTTACCTTCCTTATAAATTTTGGACTGTGAGTTTGGACAGAAGTATTTTGGATAATCCTAGTTTGAGATTATTTTTGGATTGCCATAAAAGGACAACCCAGAGGTCAGGCAGCAACCCATCGCGTCCGGCAAGGCCGTGAGACTTGAACCAGCAACCGAAGGGAGGCAAGGTTGTATCACCTATCACTAACCCATGTGATATCCTGGATTGAATAATGTAGTTTTTTTATAGGGTATGATATGTGAATTATAGATCCATTATTTTTGGAACCCTATATGATTAGGATTAATAGAATATATATTTTTTGAAATCTTTTAGAGTGAAAGATGAGTTTATGGTAGGAATTAGTTGAAGGATGAAACTCTACTTGTCAATTATATATATACAAATACAAATACATATATATATATATATATTCCCTCTTATTTTATAGATAAATTAATTATTAAATTTTACGGAAGATATCTTAAAACCAAAAATGTGTTATCTTAATACCTTACATTTTTTTGAACAGATGGTATTTTAAATCATCATAGATTGGTGGCTTTGAAGCCCACAATTCTACAATTGTTTGTGATTGATGACCTCAATCACTCCCTATAAATATTTTCGTTTTTCCTCAATTATATGTCTCTAATTTCCACCAATGTTCTTTTCAATCGAGATCATAATTTGGTGGTGACTTTTTCATTCCCCTTATCCTTTATTAAGACTAAATTTTATTAACCCAATTTCCGATGTGGGTTTTCCCACAAATGTATTTTCTATTTTAAAACTTTTATTTTAGAAGAAAAATTTTAAATTGCGAGGATGCAATTTATTGAAGGAGGGAAGAATGTAACACCCCAGGATTTCATAGTACGTTATTTCTTCAAAGTAATGCAATAACTTGCACTACACGCAACATTGAGTTTAAGCGCATCATGACTTACCAAACTAGCTATTCAAAAGTGGTTATTAATAGTATTAACTGAATTTTGAACATTATATAATCCTTATAATTTTAGAATCCATATTATGAGTTTATTAGACATAATTTAAGAACAAATTCATTTTTTTTCAGATAAAAGAGTTATTTTTCAAAAAATGCAATTTTGCCGCCTTTTAATGAAGAACCCTTTTTAAATCCAATATTTGAAACTTTTAGATATTAAATTTGACAAAATAAACTTCTTCTTTAGAATCAGGACATAAGAATTTAGTTTCAATAAATTTTTGGTGTTTTTCTGACAACTTTCATATTTGGGTGAATAGTGAAAAATAATATATTTTAACTGAAAACAACTTTTTTAATAAAAATATGTTATAGTGTTAAATTAAACATTTTAGTGGTTTGGAAGTATAAATAGATTATATTTTTACCAATTAATCCAATACTGGTCATTGTAAGTAATTTCACTATGAGATTGAAATTAAACAAGTGTCAATCTTTTGATTGTTATTGTTTCTTAAAAATACGTCTTTTGATTTTGACAATGAGAATTAATTTTAAATTAATAAATGAAAATTATATGTTTTGAATTTGGTAAAATATACTTCATTTTTGAATACGTAATATCAAAATTATCTTAGGGTAAATTTTTGGTATTTTTCTGAAAACTTTCAATTTTTGATGAATAGTGAAAAACACTGAGTTATAGTTTAAAACCGAATTTTTATTAAAATAATTATTTATTTTATTTAAATTTATTTTAGGTCAAAATATATATATAATACCTATATAAGTTCAATGTAATTCATTGAAGTCAGTTTATAATAATTTTAGATAAATAAAAATTTTATTGACCTTTTCACCGTCTTTTACCCACCTCCAAGGAGAATTTGTAAATTCACATAAAACTTAATTTTACCGCTTCTGGGAGTTGAATTTCGAAAATCCGAGAGATACAGTTAATATCAAGGAGTAAAATGTGGTTCAATAAGATAAAAATAATTTTTGGTGAATAGTAACTTTTTAAGGGTAATTAAGGGTAAAAATTATATTATTATTACCCTAACACATGTCCTAATTCTATTGGATAAGTGTAATTCGACCAAAAAAAATCTTAGGAATAAAATATGACCCTTAGATCCACTTATATTAGATTAGGACATTTATTATTATTTAATTTAAAGAAGAGTTAAAAGTGTTAAATTCAAAGTTTATTAACTAAACCATTTTTAATAGAGGGTTATACATAAGATAAATTCGACTATAAATATTCATTAAAAAGATAAAAAGATTTCATACATCATGGTATTTTATTTATAACTTTTAGAAATTAAATAATTAAATTTATTTATGACACAATGATGATGCAGTAATTACCTTATTACTGAAAGAATCAAATAAATGATATTATAAATATTAAAATAAATATAATTTCAAAGTTTTTATGACATCCACAAATTTTCTAGGTGAATATGACATGTTAGGGTTGATTAAATTTATATTGTTCAAAGTAATCAAGTTGTGATGACTTTCACAAAAACAAAATACCAAATAGTGTCAAGATTGACATAAATTAATATTTAAAACAAATACTATATTATTGGTTAATATAATATTCATAAAAATGTAAGGTTCGACCAAATGACTTAAATAATATTATATATGTCATTAATGAGCCACCTGGGATTTTCTTGGAAGTTTAACGTAAGTTTATTAACCATATAGAGTAAGAATACAAGAAGACACGATAAAAGATAAACTATTTAACTAAGAGTTAAATATGAAAGATAAGGTTAAAATGGTAACCTAAACTTGTATAAAAACTATTGGTTGAGATGATTTCGACCCATAACCACCTAAGGCTCAAAATAAATTCATTTGGAACCATTATAAACCGAATATGTATAATAAATTTATACTTTAATCTTTTCCTAAAGTGACCCTCACCCCTCTTATAAAAGGGTACTTACCCTTCTCTCAAATGAACACCTCCAAAGCCATTTTTCTCGGCCAAACCCTACCCAAATATCCTCTCAACATCCCTCAATTAAACCCAGAGGCCCTAGTTTGATTAGAAATCCAACCTAAGGATCCCTTTTGATCAAATCAAAAGGAAGAACCCGAAAAAGAGGTAATGATTTCACCACCCTCTTTCAAATTCCTTTCTTCTTCTACTTCTTCTTTCTTTGTTATTTCCACTCTAAAATAAAAAATACAGTATCTTCTATATACTGTGATGCTATTATAAATATTGCACAACTATATTCATTATTCTTTCCATCTTATGAATGATAATGTCACCATGCGTGCGTACGTACGACTTACTGTCTCCACATCGTGGTGTAATTTGTTATTCAACACTATGTTATTTGGATTGATATAATGATGAGTAATATGTATATAAATATTGAAAATAACATGATAATGTCTCTGTAAAATTAATATGCCATAAAATTCCACACTTTTAAGGAAATGATATTGTCGCTCGTGCGTACGTACTGATTACCGTCTCCACGACGCGATGAGATTCATTTTCACATTCACCATTAATCGATGATTATAAAAATATATATTAGTAATATGTTTGTAATATATGACATAATAATGATACTGGATATATATATATATATATTTATATATGTACTTACATATATTTTATTCACTTAGTTCCGTTCAATACGTTATGAAAACAGAAACAACATTTATGCGTACGTACGAACTACCGTCTCCATAAACAGTGTTTTCCATTTCATATATATGTCTATTATACATATTTATATTCTAAATATATATGACATATAAATTATATTTTATATTATGGAAGTATTTAAATCATGATCTTAGTGATACAATTAAGTGTAACAAGTTAAAACACTTACGATAAAAAATGCGATTATTACCCGAAATGTTAATTTAACATGGAAATTATTATTAAATGGGTAGTATAAAGTCATAAATGAATAATTTATGATATCATAAATATTAATATGGTTCTAGTACAATTTAATAACATACTAAGGTCATCATATAGGAGGTTAAATGTACCCTCAACTAAAGGAAAGTGCAAGGTAAGGGGTTTTCATCTCACTCCTTATTCCCGTGAGATTCCTGTCATATTGACACTATTACCTTTTGTGTGGTGTATTTACTAACCATAATTGTATTATTTGTATAATACACTTTAATTTATTTATATTTACATATTCATTGTATGCGACCTCTTTCATGGGGTGTATGTTTCGTAAGTTACCAAATTGTTAAGGTTTAATTCCTCAATCTCATTATTATCTGAGATTGTTATGTGTAAGTATTTACTGGGACATTTTCATCATTCATGTCCATTTTCATAAAAATCATTTCAAAATGAATATTTTAAGGATTTTTGAAAAGTAATCTTTATCAAGATCATAATTTTAAATGTTTTAAATATTTATATTTCTAAATCTTTTTAATTAATGTCTATGTTTTCAAAATGATTTTAAGGATTTATTTATATGGAAATGAATGTTTTGAAATGATAATTCTTTTCAAAAGTTTCAAAGTGGTATGGGAAAATTTGATTCAAAAATGTATTTTAAATTACTTCCTTTATAAATGTGTGACTTTTAAATGATTTTACAAAAAGGATATTTCTCCCAAAAAGTTTTACTCATCATTTTCAACTATGTCAGCATCCTTTACTGGATAATATTTTTGATTGAGGTTGATTTATTATAATAAAATCTTCCATATTGTATTGAATGAGTTATGATATGTTTGACTGTGGATGTTCTATTTTTATACCATTCATGGCTTATGGTTAATGTATTGAAATTTCGTATGCTAGTTTTAATACGAATGTTTATGTTATGTTTCAACTTTTTCATATGAGGAATGTAGTGGACTTAGTAAGTGATGGGTGGAGCCCGCTATAGTTCCTCGATGCATCGGTAGGTCTCATGTGACAAGCTAGTGTCTTTGCACAAGTCCTTGACAAAAATTTTATTTGTAGTATTGGCATAAGGCCTTGACTATGTGCTAATGATGTCAGGTGTTAGACATTCCCTCATTATGAAATTAGTTATTACATGTGATTATTCGACTAGTAGAATATCCATGTGAATAAGTAAATGACATTAATTCATTTTATTTTTTCCATATTATGATGAAGTTCAAGTTTAAAAGGATTTTTTTTAGTTATACGTTGCCTTAAATGTTTATGCTTATTTATGAAAGTTTCCGCTGTATTGTTATCCTTACTGCGCATCTGAGCTCACCCCTTTCTATGTTTTATTTTTCTCAGGATTCAGAGAAGTGTATTGTGATTGATATGCAGGATTAAGCCAAGGTAATAATGGCGTTAATAAAGGATTATTTTTGTTGTTTTGTATGTTATAAAGTGTAATGTAATATTCATGTATGTAATCTATTTTCCAAGACTTCTAAACCGATCGGTCCTTCGGGACTTGATTCCTTGTAATCATGCCAATGTATTAAAATAATGCACCAAATCTAGGTAACTGGGGTCGGGGAATTACAGTTGGTATCAGAGGAAGTTTAGCAATAACCTTGGAAACTAGATTTAGATAAACTCTAATTAGAGCACATTACCCTAAGATGGAATTTGAGGATTAGTATCGACGAACTTCTTAGAATTTTGGTACTGTGGTGATTTTTTGAGTTTTCCAAGAAATACATCCCTGTCTGGATATGAGCAGATAGAGGCAGCTCTAGAACATATGTACCTAGGGGTAAAACCCGAAAACACCGCTTTAAGCTAGACTCGAACGGGAACTGGTGCACGACAATGGGATTTGCTGCACTCTTGGTTACGACACTCCCGAGGGATATTCTTAGGATAATTCTCATTTTCTTTACAAATCATTATGAAGGGTTTATGAGTATATACTTCCTCAATGAAAATATCTTTATGATTATGGATTATATCCATAATCCGTTCAATTTACGTTTGGTATTTTACAAGTTTGGAATTATTCATTGCAATTCATAAACTGACTAGTTTATGCTATTGTATAGAAATGGCGCCCAATAGAAGGAATATGAACTCCAAAAATACGTATGATCCAAAGAGTAAGAAGAATCATATATTTCATAGTATTAAGACAACATTTAGAAGAGAAATAGTCTCTCATGTATTCTCAACATATGAAGAAATAATATCATGTGTTAATAAGATAAGAAAAGAATTCACGAAGTCCTATGGTTTTGAAGGGAAGTAAGAGAAGAAAAGGATGGAAGAGAGAAATATGGATAAAGGGAAGAGGGAAAAGAAGAATTTCTCTATATGTGATAACTGTGGGAAGAAAAACCCTTGAACTTGCCTGAAATAAATGAGAGTTTATTATAAGTATGGAGAAAAAAAACACCATGTATGTGACTGCAAGGGTTAGAAAAAGGTTTCAAATGTACAATGCTTCATCTGCAAGGATTTGGGACACTACGCGAACCAATGTCCAAATCATCAGAGTATGCCCCAAATGATGCTATTGGATAATAATCAAGTTATGATACTACCATAGATGAGGAGGAATGATTAGATTTATTATGTTGTTATTAGAGAATTATGTCATTTGAGTGTTGTATCATCAATGTACTGGTTATAATAATTATGGAGTATATAAGGATTGTGTTGCAGTACTATTTCATAAAGGACTTGAGATTGTGTGGAACCAAGAAAAGTATCTTAATAGTAGGTTAAAATTTTGGAAAATATATGCTCGAAAGAAAGATAAACCATAATATGGTTCTGATACCGAGGTAGTGATTTTGGAATAATATATGATTGTTTTGGATAAATTATATTGGATATTCTTGACTAACTTGAAACTGATTAATGATTTGTATATTCCATCATTGTTGGAGTTTATAACATTTTTGGATAGAAGGAGTATATCCAGAATTCTATAAGGAATAAGGGATCATGAATGTAATCAATAAGGTTTTATGGTAATTCAGGATGTTGCAGTGTTTTAAAAGAATACATGATGAATGTGTTCAAATGTTATTACGCAACAAAAAGGATCTTCATTGTGTTTAACTTCCTTATAAATTTTTGACTATGAGTTTGGACAAAAGTATTTTGGATAATCCTAGTTTGAGATTATTTTTGGATTCCCATAAAAGGACAACCCGGAGGTCAAGCGACAACCCATCGCGTCCGGCAAGGCCGTGAGACTCGAACCAGCAACCGAAGGGAGGCAAGGTAGTATCACCTATCACTGACCCACATGATATCCTGGATTGAATAATGTAGTTTTTTAAAGGGTCTGATATGTGAATTATAAATTCATTATTTTTGGAACCCTATATGATTAGGATTAATAGAATATATTTTTTTGAAATCTTTTAGAGTGAAAGATGAGTTTGTGGTAGGAATTAGTTGAAGGATGAAACTCTACTTTTCAATTATATATATAAATACATACATATATATATATATATATATATATATATTCCCTCTCATTTTATAGATAAATTAGTTATTAAACTTTACTAAAGGGATCTTAAAACCAAACATGTGTTATCCTAATACCTTACATTTTGTTGAACCTATGGTATTTTAAATCATCATAGATTGGTGGCTTTGAGGCCCACAATTCTACAATTGTTTGTGATTGATGACCTCAATCACTCCCTTTAAATATTTACGTGTTTCCTCAATTATATGTCTTTAATTTCTACCAATATTCTCCTAATCAAGATCATAATTTGGTGGTTACTTTATCATCCCCCTTTTCCTTTATTAAGACTAAATTTTATTAACCCAATTTTCGATGTGGGTTTTCCCACAAAGGTATTTTCTATTTTCAAACTTTTATTTAAGAAGAATAATTTCAAATTGCGAGGACGCAATTTATTAAAGGAGGAAAGAATGTAACACCCCAAGATTTCATAGTACGTTATTTCTTCAAAGTAATGTAATAACTTGCACTAAACGCAACATAGAGTTCAAGTGCATCATGACTTACCAAACTATCCGTTCAAAAGAGGTTATTAATAGTATTAACTGAATTTTGAACATTATATAATCCTTATAATTTTAGAATCCATATTATGAGTTTCTTAGACATAATATAAGAACAAATTCATTTTTTTCTGATAAAAGAATTATTTTTCAAAAAATGCAATTTTCCCGCCTTTTAATAGCGAACCCTTTTTAAATCCAATATTTGAAACTTTTATATATTAAAATTGACAAAATAAACTTATTCTTTAGAATCAGGACATAAGAATTTAATTTCAAATTTTTTTGGTATTTTTCTGATAACTTTCATATTTGGGTGAACAGTGAAAAATACTATATTTTAACTCAAAACAACTTTTTTAATCAAAATAATTTATAGTGTTAAATTATACATTTTAATGGTTTGGAAGTATAAATAGATTATATTTTTACCATTTAATCCAATTTTGGTCATTGTAAGTAATTTCACTTTGAGATTGGACATAAACAAGTGTCAATCTTTTGATAGTTATTGTTTCTTAAAAATACGCCTTTTGGTTTTGAAAAAGGAAATTAATTTTAAATTAATAAATTAAACTTCTATGTTTTGAATTTGGTAAAATAGAATTCATTTTTGAATTCTTAATATCAAAATTAGTTTAGGGTAAATTTTTGGTATTTTTCTGAAAACTTTCAATTTTTGATTAATAGTGAAAAACACTAAGTTATAGTTTAAAACCAATTTTTCATTAAAATAATTATTTATTTTAATTAAATTTATTTTAGGTAAAAATATATATATAATACCTATAAAAGTTCAATGTAATTCATTGGAGTCAGTTTATAATAATTTTAGATATATAAAAATTTTATTGACCTTTTCACCGTCTTTTACCCACCTCCTAGGAGAATTTGTAAATTCACATAAAAATTAATTTTACTGCTTCTATGGGTTGAATTTAAAAAATCCGAGAGACACAGTTAATATCAAGGAGTAAAATGTGGTTCAATAAGATAAAAATAATTTTTGGTGAATAGTAACTTTTTACTTTTATTTACCACGGTTAAAAGTAAATAGGGTAATTAAGGGTAAAAATTATATTATTATTACCCTAACACATGTCCTAATTCTAGTGTATAAGTGTAATTCGACCAAAAAAAACCTTATGAATAAAATATGACCCTTTAGATCCACTTGGATTAGATTAGGACATTTATTATTATTTAATTTAAAGAAGAGTTAAAAGTGTTAAATTCAATGTTTATTAACTAAACCATTTTTAATATACGGTTATACATAAGATAAATTCAACTATAAATATTAATTAGAAATATAAAAAGATTTCATACATCATGATATTTTATTTATAAATTTTAGACATTAAATAATTAAATTTATTTAAGATACAATGATGATGTAGTAATTACCTTGTTAATGAAAGAATCAAATAAATGATATTATAAATATTAAAATAAATATAATTTCAAAGTTTTTATGACATCCACGAATTTTATAGGTGACTATGAAATGTTAGGGATGATTCAATGTATCTTGTTCGAAGTAATCAAGTTTTGATGACTTTCACAAAAACAAAATACCAAATAGTGTCAAAATTGACATAAATTAATATTTAAAACAAATACTATATTATTGGTTGATATAATATTCCTAAAAATGTAATGTTCGACCAAATGGATTAAATAATATTATATATGTCATTAATGAGACACTTGAGGTTTTCTTGGAAGTTTAGAGTAAGTTTATTAACCATATAGAGTAAGAATACAAGAAGACACGGTAAAAGATAAACTATTTAACTAAGAGTTCAATCTAAAAGATAAGGTTAAAATCGTAACCTAAACTTGTCTAAAACCTATTGGTTGAGAGGATTTCGACCCATAACCACCTAAGGCTCGAAATAAATTCATTTGGAACCATTATAAAGCGAATATGTATAATAAATTAATACTTTAATCTTTTCCTAAAGTGACCCTCACCCCTCTTATAAAAGGGCACTTCCCCTTCTCTCAAATGCACACCTCCAAAGCCATTTTTCTTGGCCAAACCCTGCCCAAATATCCTCTCAACTTCCCTAAATTCAACCTAGAGGCTCTATTTTGATCAGAAATCCAACCTAAGGAGCCATTTTGATCAAATCAAAAGGAAGAACCCGAAGAAGAGGTAATGATTTCACCACCCTCTTTCAAGTTCTTTTCTTCTTCCACTTCTTCTTTCTTTGTTATTTCCATTATAAAATAATAACTCCAGTATCTTCTATATAATATGATGCTATTATAAATATTTAACAACTATATTCATTATTCTATCCATCTTATGAATGATAATTTCACCATGAGTGCGTACGTATGACTTACCGTCTCCACGCCGTGGTGTAATTTGTTATTCAACACTATGTTATTTGGATAAATATAATGATGAGTAATATGTATATAAATAATAAAAATAACATGATAATGTCTCTGTAAAATTAATATACCATCCAATTCCACACTTTTAAGGAAATGATATTGTCGCTCGTGCATACGTATGGATTACCGTCTCCACGACGCGATGAGATTCATTTTCACATTCACCATTCATCGACGATTATAAAAATATATATTAATAATATGTTTGTAATATATGACAAAATAATGCTACTGGATATATATATATATATATATATTTATTTATATATGTACTTACATATATTTTATTCACTTAGTTCCGTTCAATACGTTATGAAAACGAAAACAACGTTTATGCGTACGTACGAACTACCGTCTCCATAAATGGTGTTTTCCATTTCATATATATGTCTATTATACATATTTATATTCTAAATATATATGATATATAAATTATGTTTTATATTCTGTAAGTATTTAAATCATTATCTAAGTTATACAATCAAGTGTAACAAGTTAAAACACGTACGATAAAGAAAGCGATTATTACCCGAAATGTTAATTTAACATGGAAATTATTATGAAATGGGTAGTATAAAGTCATAAATGAATAATGTATGATATCATAAATATTAATATGGTTCTGGTATAATTTAATAACATACTACGATCATCATACATGAGGTTAAACATACCCTCGACTAAAGGAAAGTGCAAGGTAATGGGTTTTCATCTCACTCTTTATTCCCGTGAGATTTCTGTAATATTGTCACAATTACCTTTTGTGTGGTGTATGTAATGCCCATAATTGTATTCTTTGTGTAATACACTTTAATTTATATATATTTACATAATCATTGTATGCGAACTCTTTCATGGGGTGTATGTTTCGTAAGTTACCAAATTGGTAGGGGTTAATTCCTCAATCACATTATTATCCGAGATTGTTTATGTTTAAGTATTTAATGGGACATTTTCATCATCCACATCCATTTTCATAAAAATCATTTCAAAATTAATATTTTAAGGATTTTTGAAAAGTACTCTTTATAAAGATCAGAATTTTAAATGTTTTAAAGATTTATCTTTCTAAATCTTTTTAATTAATGTCCATGTTTTCAAAATGATTTTAAGGATTTATTTATATGGAAATGAATGTTTTGAAATGATAATTCTTTTAAAAAGTTTCAAAGTTTTATGGGACACTTTGATTCAAAAATCTCTTTTAAATTATTTATTTATAAATGTGGGACTTTTAAATAATTTTACAAAAAGGATATTTCTCTCAGAAAGTTTTACTCATCATTTTAAACTATGTCAGCATCCTTTACTGGATAATATTTTTGATTGAGGTTGATTTATTATAATAAAATCTTCCATATTATATTGAATGAGTCACGATATGTTTTACTGTGGATGTTCTATTTTTATACCATCTATGGTTTATGGTTAATGTATTGACATTTCGTATGCTAGTTTTAATAGGAATGTTTATGTTATGTTTCAACTTTTTCATATGAGGAATAGAGTGGACCTAGTAAGTGACAGGTGGAGCCCGATATAACTCCTCGATGCATCGGTTGGTCTCATGAGACAGACTTGTGTCTTAGCATAGGGGCTTGACAAAAATTTTATTTGTAGTCTTGGCACAAGGCCTTGACTATGTGGTAATGATGTCCGACATTAGACATTCCCTCATTATTAAATTAGTTATTACATGTGATTATTCGACTAGTAGAATATCCATTTGAATAAGTAAATGACATTACTTCATTTTATTTTTGCCATATTATGCTGAAGTTCAAGTTTGTTTTAGTTATACATTTCCTTAAATGTTTATGCTTATTTTTGAAAGTTTCCGCTCTATTGTTATCCTTATTGCGCATCTGAGCTCATCCCTTTCTATGTTTTATTTTTCCTAGGATTCCAAGAAGTGTATTATGATTGATATGCAGGGTTAAGACAAGGGAATAATGGCATTCATAAAGGATTATTTATGTTGTTTTGTATGTTATAAAGTGTAATGTAACATTCATGTATGTAATCTATTTTCCAAGACTGCTAAACCGATCGGTCCTTCAGGACTTGATTCTTTGTAATCATGCCAATGTATTAAAGTAATGCATCAAATCTAGGTAACTGGGGTTGGGGTGTTATAGTTGGTATCAGATAAAGTTTAGCAATAACCTTGTAAATTAGATTTAGATAAACTCTGATTAGAGCACATTACCCTAAGATAAACTTTGAGGATTAGTATCGAAGAACTTCTTAGAATTTTGGTACTGTGGAGATTTTGTGAGTTTTCCAAGAAATACATCCCTGTCTGGATATGAGCAGGTAGAGGCAGCTCTGACACATATGTACCTAGGTGTAAAACTCAAAAACACCACTTTGAGCTAGACTCGAACGGGAACTAGTGCACGACAATGGGATTTGCTGCACTCTTAGTTACGACACTCTCAGAGGATATTTTTTGGATAATTCTCATTTTATTTACAAATCATTATGAAGGGTTTATGAGTATATAGTTCCTCAATGAAAACATCTTTATGATTATGGATTATATCCATAAACCGTTCAATTTACGTTAGGTATTTTAAAAGTTTGGAATTATTCATTGCAATTCATAAACTGACCTAGTTTATGCTATTGTATAGAAATGGTGCCCAGTAGAAGGAATGTGAACTCCAACAATACGTATAATACAAAGAGTAAGAAGGATCATATATTTCAAAATATTAATCCAACATTTAGAAGAGAAATAGTCTCCCATGTATTCTCAACATATGAAGAAATAATATAATGTGTTAATAATATAAGTAAAGAATTATCTAAGTCCTATGGCTTTGAAGGGAAGCAAGAGAAGAAAAGGATGGAAGAGAGAAAGATGGATAAAGGGAAGAGGGAAAAGAAGAATTTACCCATATGTGATAACTGTGGGAAGAAAAACCCCGAAACTTTCCTGAAGGGAATGAGAGTTTGTTATAAGTGTGGAGAAAAAAAGAGACCATGTATGTGAATACAATGGTAAGAAAAAGGTTTCAAATGTACAATGCTTCATCTGCAAGGAGTTCAGACACTACACGAACCAATGTCCAAATCATCAGAGTATGCCCCAAATAATGCTATTGGATAATAATCAAATTATGATACTACCATAGATGAGGTAGAGTGATTAGAGTTATTATGTTGTTATTAGAGAATTATGTCATTTGAGTGTTGTATCAACAATGTACTGGTTATAATAATTATGGAGTATATAAGGATTGTACTGTAGTACTATTTCATTAAGGACGTGAGATTGTGTGAAACCAAGAAAAGTAACTTGATAGCAGGTTAAAATTTTGGAAAATATATGGTTGAGAGAAAGATAAACCATAATATGGTTCTGATACTGAGATAGTTATTTTAGAATAATACATGATTGATTTGGATAAATTATATTGGATATTATTGACTACCTTGAAACTGATTAATGAATAGTATATTCCATCATTGTTGGAGTTTACAAATTTTTTGTATAGAAGACGTATATCCAGAATTCTATAAGGAATAAGGGATCATGAATGTAATCAATAAGGTTTTATGGTAATTCAGGATGTTGGAGTGTTTTAAAAGAATACATGATGAATGTGTTCACATGTTATTACGCAGCAAAAAGGATCTTCATTGTGGTTACCTTCCTTATAAATTTTGGACAGTGAGTTTGGAAAGAAGTATTTTGGATAATCCTACATTGAGATTATTTTTGGATTGCCATAAAAGGACAACCCAGAGGTCAGGCGGCAACCCATCGCGTCCGACAAGGCCGTGAGACTTGAACCAGCAACCGAAGAGAGGCAAGGTTGTATCACCTATCACTGACCCACATGATATCCTGGATTGAATAGTATAGTTTTTTTAAAGGGTATGATATGTGAATTATAAATCCATTATTTTTGGAACCCTATATGATTAGGATTAATAGAATATATTTTTGTGAAATCTTTTAGAGTGAAAGATGAGTTTGTGGTAGGAATTAGTTGAAGGATGAAACTCTACTTGTCCATTATATATATACATATAAATACATAAATATATATATATATATATATATATATATATATTCCCTCTTATTTTATAGATAAATCAATTATTAAACTTTACGGAAGAGATCTTAAAACCAAAAATGTGTTATCCTAATACCTTACATTTTGTTGACCCGATGATATTTTAAATCATCATAGATTGGTGGATTTGAAGCCCACAATTCTAAAATTCTTTGTGATTGATGACCTCAATCACTCCCTATAAATATTTTTGTTTTTTTTCAATTATATGTCTTTAATTTCCACCAATGTTCTCCTAATCGAGATCATAATTTGGTTGTGACTTTTTCATTTCACTTTTCCTTTATTAAGACTAAATTTTATTAAACCAATTTTCGATGTGGGTTTTCCCACAAATGTATTTTCTATTTTCAAACTTTTATTTTAGAAGAAAAATTTCAAATTGCGAGGATGAAATTTATTGAAGGAGGGAAGAATGTAACACCCCAAGATTTCATAGTATGTTATTTCTTCAAAGTAATGCAATAACTTGCACTAGACGCAACACTGAGTTCAAGCGCATCCTGACTTACGAAACTAGCTGTTCAAAAGTGGTTATTAATAGTATTAACTGAATTTTGAATATTATATAATCCTTATAATTTTAGAATCCATATTATGAGTTTTTTAGACTTATTGTAAGAACAAATTCATCTTTTTTTTTCAGATAAAAGAATTATTTTTCAAAAAATGCAATTTTGCCGCCTTTTAATGGCGAACCCTTTTTAAATCCAATATTTGAAACTTTTATATATTAAATTTGGAAAACTAAACTTCTTCTTTAGAAACAGGACATAAGAATTTAGTTTCAATAATTTTTTGGTGTTTTTCTGATAACTTTCATATTTGGGTGAATAGTGAAAAATACTATATTTTAACTGAAAACAACTTTTTTAATCAAATAATTTATAGTGTTAAATTATACATTTTAATGGTTTGGAAGTATAAATAGATTATATTTTTACCAATTAATCCAATCCTGGTCATTGTAAGTAATTTCACTTTGAGATTGGAATTAAACAAGTGTCAATCTTTTGATAGTTATTGTTTCTTAAAAATACGTCTTTTGATTTTGACAACGAGAATTAATTTTAAATTAATAAATGAAACTTCTATGTTTTGAATTTGGTAAAATAGACTTTATTTTTGAATTCAGAATATCAAAATTACCTTAGGGTAAATTTTTGGTATTTTTTTGAAAACTTTCAATTTTTGATGAATAGTGAAAAACATTGAGTTATAGTTTAAAACCGAATTTTTATTAAAATAATTATTTATTTTATTTAAATTTATTTTAGTTCAAAATAGATATATAATACCTATATATGTTCAATGTAATTCATTGGAGTCAGTTTATAATAATTTTAGATATATAAAAAGTTTAATGATCTTTTCACCGTCTTTTACCCACCTCCTAGGAGAATTTGTAAATTCACATAAAACTTAATTTTACCACTTCTGGGAGTTGAATTTCAAAAATCCGAGAGACAAAGTTAATATCAAGGAGTAAAATGTGGTTCAATAAGATAAAAATAATTTTTTGTGAATAGTAACTTTTTTACTTTTATTTACCACGGTTAAAAGTAAATAGGGTAATTTAGGGTAAAAATTATATTATTATTACCCTAACACATGTCCTAATTCTATTGGATAAGTGTAATACGACCAAAAACAATCTTAGAAATAAAATATGACCCTTTAGATCCACTTGGATTAGATTAGGATATTTATTATTATTTAATTTAAAGAAGAGTTAAAAGTGTTAAATTCAATGTTTATTAACTAAACCATTTTTAATATAGGGGTATAAATAAGATAAATTCGACTATAAATATTCATTTAAAGATAAAAATATTTCATAAATCATGGTATTTTATTTATAACTTTTAGACATTAAATAATTAAATTTTTTTATGACACAATGATGATGCGGTAATTACCTTATTAATGAAAGAATCAAATAAATGATATTATAAATATTAAAATAAATATAATTTCAAAGTTTTAATGACGTCCACGAATTTTCTAGGTGACTATGACATGTTAGGGATGATTAAATGTATATTGTTCGAAGTAATAAAGTTGTGATGACTTTTACAAAAACAAAATACCAAATAGTGTCAAGATTGACATAAATTAATATTTAAAACAAATACTATATTATTGGTTAATATAATATTCCTAAAAATGTAAGGTTCGGCCAAATGGATTAAATAATATTATATATGTCATTAA
Source organism: Viscum album (assembly GCA_963277665.1). Classification (NCBI taxonomy): domain Eukaryota; kingdom Viridiplantae; phylum Streptophyta; class Magnoliopsida; order Santalales; family Viscaceae; genus Viscum; species Viscum album. The sequence continues at coordinate 241,833,408 of OY728150.1, forward strand.
TGAGCCACCTAGGGTTTTATTGGAAGTTTAGCGTAAGTTTATTAACCATATAGAGTAAGAATACAAGAAGACACGGTAAAAGATAAACTATTTAACTAAGAGTTAAATATGAAAGATAAGGTTAAAATGGTAACCTAAACTTGTGTAAAACCTATTGGTTGAGATTATTTCGACCCATAACCACCTAAGTCTCGAAATAAATTCATTTGGAACCATTATAAACCGAATATGTATAATAAATTAATACTTTAATCTTTTCCTAAAGTGACCCTCACCCCTCTTATAAAAGGGCACTTCCCCTTCTCTCAAATGCACACCTCCAAAGCAATTTTTCTTTGCCAAACCCTACCCAAATATACTCTCAACATCCCTCAATTAAAACTAGAGGCCCTAGTTTTATCAGAAATCCAACCTAAGGATCACTTTTGATCAAATCAAAAGGAAGAACCCGAAAAGAGGTAATGATTTCACCACCCTCTTTCAAATTCCTTTCTTCTTCCACTTCTTCTTTCTTTGTTATTTCAATTCCAAAATAATAACTCCAATATATTATATATACTGTGATGCTATTATAAATATTTCACAACTATATTCATTATTCTATCCATCTTATGAATGATAATGTCACCATGCGTGCGTACGTACGGCTTACCGTCTCCACGCCGTGGTGTAATTTGTTATTCAACACTATGTTATTTGGATTGATATAATGATGAGTAATATGTATATAAATAATTAAAATAACATCATAATGTCTCTGTAAAATTAATGTACCATCCAATTCCACACTTTTAAGGAAATGATATTGTCGCTCGTGCGTACGTACAGATTACCGTCTTCACGACGCGATGTGATTCATTTTCACATTCACCATTCATCGACGATTTTAAAAATATATATTACTAATATGTTTGTAATATATGACATAATAATGATACTATATATATATATATGTACTTACATATATTTTATTCACTTAGTTCCGTTCAATACGTTATAAAAACAGAAACAACGTTTATGTGTACGTACGAACTACTGTCTCCATAAACGGTGTTTTCCATTTCATATATATGTCTATTATACATATTTATATTCTAAATATATATTATATATAAATTATTTTTTATATTATATAAGTATTTAAATCATGATTTAAGTGATACAATCAAGTGTAACAAGTTAAAACACGTACGATAAAGAAAGCGATTATTACCCGAAATGTTAATTTAACATGGAAATTATTATTAAATGGGTAGGATAAAGTCATAAATGAATAATGTATGATATAATAAATATTAATATGGTTCTGGTATAATTTAATAACATACTACGGTCATCATACAGGAGGTCAAACGTACCCTCGACTAAAGGAAAGTGCAAGGTATGGGGTTTTCATATCACTCCTTATTCCCATGAGATTTGTGTCATATTGCAACTATTACCTTTTTTGTGGTGTATGTACTGCCCATAATTGTATTCTTCGTGTAATACACTTTTATTTATGTATATTTACATATTCATTGTTTGATACCTCTTTCATGGGCTGCATGTTTCGTAAGTTACCAAATTGGTAAGGGTTAATTCCTCAATCTCATTATTATCCGAGATTGTTTATGTGTAAGTATTTACTGGGACATTTTCGTCATCCATGTCCATTTTCATAAAAATCTTTTCAAAATGAATATTTTAAGGATTTTTGAAAAGTAATCTTTATCAAGATCATAATTTTAAATGTTTTAAAGATTTATCTTTCTAAATCTTTTTAATTAATGTCCATGTTTTTAAAATAATTTTAAGGATTTATTTATATGGAAATGAATGTTTTGAAATTATAATTATTTTCAAAAGTTTAAAAGTGGTATGGGAAACTTTGATTCAAAAATATCTTTTGAATTACTTCCTTTATAAATGTGTGACTTTTAAATGATTTTACAAAAAGGATATTTCTCTCAAAAAGTTTTACTCATCATTTTCAACTATGTCAGCATTCTTTACTAGATAATATTTTTATTGAGGTTGATTTATTATAATACAATCTTCCATATTGTATTGAATGAGTTACGATATGTTTGACTGTGTATGTTCTATTTTTATACCATTCATGGTTTATGGTTAATGTATTGACATTTCATATGCTTTTTTTTAATACGAATGTTTATGTTAAGTTTTAATTTTTTCATATGAGGAATAAAGTGGACTTAGTAAGTGACGGGTGGAGCCCGCTATAACTCCTTGATGCATTGGTAGGTCTCCTGTGACAAACTAGTGTCTTGGCACAAGGCCTTGACAAAAATTTTATTTGTAGTCTTGGCACAAGGCCTTGACTATGTGGTAATGATGTGCTGCATTAGACATTCCCTCATTATGAAATTAGTTATTACATGTGATTATTCGACTAGTAGAATATACATGTGAATAAGTAAATGACATTAATTTATTTTATTTTTTATATATTATGCTGAAGTTAAAGTTTAAAAGGCTTTTGTTTTAGTTATACCTTGCCTTAAATGTTTATGCTTATTTATGAAAGTTTCCGCTGTATTGTTATCGTTACTGCGCATCTGAGCTCACCCCTTTCTATGTTTTATTTTTCTCAAGATTCCAAAAAGTGTATTGTGATTGATATGCAGGGTTAACCCAAGGGAATAACAGTGTTCATAAAGGATTATTTATATTTTTTTGTATGTTATAAAGTGTAATGTAACATTCATGTATGTAATCTATTTTCCAAGGCTGCTAAACCGATCGGTCCTTCGAGACTTGATTCTTTGTAATCATGCCAATGTATTAAAATAATGCACCAAATCTGGGTAACTGGGGTCAGGGTGTTACAGTTGGTATCAGAGGAAGTTTAGAAATAACCTTGGAAACTAGATTTAGATAAACTCTGATTAGATCACATCAACCTAAGATAGACTTTGAGGATTAGTATAGAAGAATTTCTTATAATTTTGGTACTGTAGAGATTTTGTGAGTTTTCCAAGCAATACATCCCTGTCTAGATATGATCAGGTAGAGGCGGCTCTGACATAGATATACCTAGGGGTAAAACTCGAAAACACCACTTTGAGCTAGACTCGAACGGGAACTGGTTCACGACTACGGGCTTTGCTGCACTCTTAGTTACGAAACCCCAGGGGATATTCTTAGGATAATCATCATTTTTTTACAAATCATTATGAAGGGTTTATGATTATATACTTCCTCAATGAAAATATCTTTATGATTATGGATTATATCCATAAACCGTTCAATTTACGTTAGGTATTTTACAAGTTTGGAATTATTCATTGCAATTCATAAATTGACCGAGTTTATCCTATTGTATAGAAATTTCACCCAGTAGAAGGAATGTGAACTCCAACAATACGTATGATCCAAATAGTAATTAGGATCATATATTTCACAGTATTAAGCCAACATTTAGAAGAGAAATAGTCTCCCATGTATTCTCAACATATGAAGAAATAGTATCATGTGTTAATAAGATAAGTAAAGAATTGTTTGAGTCCTATGGCTTTGAAGGGAAGCAAGAGAAGAAAAGGATGGAATAGAGAAAGATGAATAAAGGGAAGAGGGAAAAGAAGAATTTACACATATGTGATAACTGTGGGAAGAAAAATCCAGGAACTTTCCTGAAGGGAATGAGAGTTTGTTATAAGCATGGAGAAAAAAAGACACCATGTACGTGACTACAAGGGTAAGAAAAAGATTTCAAATGTACAATGCGTCATCTGTAAGGAGTTGGGACACTACGCGAACCAATGTCCAAATCATCAGAGTATGCCCCAAATGATTCTATTGGATAATAATCAAGTTATGATACTAACACAGATGAGGAGGAATGATTAGAGTTATGTTGTTATTAGAGAATTATGTCATTTGAGTGTTGTATCAATAATGTACTGGTTATAATAATTATGGGGTATATAAGGATTGTGCTGTAGTACTATTTCATTAAGAACTTGAGATTGTGTGGAACCAAGAAAAGTAACTTAATAGAAGGTTAAAATTTTGGAAAATATATGTTTAAAAGAAAGACAAGCCATAATATGGTTCTAATACCGAGGTAGTGATTTTGGAATAATACATGATTGATTTGGATAAATTATATTGGATATTATTGACTACCTTGAAACTGATTAATGATTTGTATATTCCATCATTGTTGGAGTTTACAACATTTTTGGATAGAAGGAGTATATCCAGAATTCTATAAGGAATAAGGGATCATGAATTTAATCAATAAGGTTTTATGGTAATTCAGGATGTGGCAGTGTTTTAAAAGAATACATGTTGAATGTGTTCACATGTTATTACGCGGCAAAAAGGATCTTCATTGTGTTTACCTTCCTTATAAACTTTGGACTGTGAGTTTGGACAGAAGTATTTTGGATAATCCTAGTTTGAGATTATTTTTTGATTGCCATAAAAGGACAACCCAGAGGTCGGGCGGCAACCCATCGCGTCCGGCAAGGCCGTGAGACTTGAACCAGCAACCGAAGGGAGGCAAGGTTGTATCACCTATCACTGACCCACGAGATATCCTGGATTGAATAATGTAGTTTTTTAAAGGGTCTGATATGTGAATTATAAATTCATTATTTTTGGAACCCTATATGATTAGGATTAATATAATATATTTTTTTGAAATCTTTTAGAGTGATAGATGAGTTTGTGGTAGGAATTAGTTGAAGGGTGAAACTCTACTTCTCAATTATATATATACATACATATATATATATATATATATTTTCTCTCTTATTTTATAGATAAATTAATTATTAAACTTTATGGAAGGGATCTTAAAACCAAAAATGTGTTATCCTAATACCTTACATTTTGTTGAACTGATGGTATTTTAAATCATCATAGATTGGTGGATTTGAGGCCCAAAATTCTACAATTGTTTGTGATTGATGACCTCAATAAATCCCTATAAATATTTATTTTTTCCCACAATTATATGTCTCTAATTTCCACCAATGTTCTCCTAATCGAGATCATAATTTGGTGGTGACTTTTTCATTCCCCTTTTCCTTTATTAAGACTAAATTTTATTAACTCAATTTCTGATGTGGGTTTTCCCACAAAGGTATTTTCTATTTTCAAACTTTTATTTTCGAAGAACAATTTCAAATTTCGAGGACACAATATATTGAAGGAGAGAAGAATGTAACACCCCAAGATTTCATAGTACGTTATTTCTTCAAAGTAATGCAATAACTTGCACTACACGCAACACTGAGTTCAAGCACATCATGACTTACCAAACTAGCCGTTCAAAAGCAGTTATTAATAGTATTAACTGAATTTTGAACATTATATAATACTTATAATTTTAGAATCCATATTATGAGTTTATTAGACATAATGTAAGAACAAATTCATTTTTTTAGATAAAAGAATTATTTTTCAAAAAATGCAATTTTACCGCCTTTTAATAGCGAACCCTTATTAAATACAATATTTGAAACTTTTATATATTAAATTTGACAAAAATAAACTTCTTCTTTAGAATCAGGACATAAGAATTTAGTTTCAATAATTTTTTGGTGTTTTTCTGATAACTTTCATATTTGGGTGAATAGTGAAAAATACTATATTTTAACTGAAAACAACTTTTTTAATAAAAATAATTTATAGAGTTAAATTATAAATTTTAATGGTTTGGAAGTATAAATAGATTATATTTTTACCATATAATTCAATGCTGGACATTGTAAGTAATTTCACTTTGAGATTGGACATAAACAATTGTCAATCTTTTGATAGTTATTGTTTCTTAAAAGTATGTCTTTTGGTTTTGACAACGGGGATTAATTTTAAATTAATAAATGCAACTTATATGTTTTTAATTTGGTAAAATAGACTTCATTTTTGAATCCGTAATATCAAAAATTATCTTAGGGTAAATTTTTTGTATTTTTCTGAAAGTTTTCAATTTTTGATGAATAGTGAAAAACACTGAGTTGTAGTTTAAAACCGAATTTTTATTAAAATAATTATTTATTTTATTTAAATTTATTTTAGGTCAAAATATATATATAATACCTATATAATTTCAATGTAATTCATTGGATTCAGTTTATAATAATTTTAGATATATAAAAATTTTATTGACCTTTTCACCGTCTTTTACCCACGTCCTAAGAGAATTTGTAAATTCACATAAAACTTAATTTTACCACTTCTGTGGGTTGAATTACGAAAATCAGAGAGACACAGTTAATATTAAGGAGTAAAATTCGGTTCAATAAGATAAAAATAATTTTTTGTGAATAATAACTTTTTACTTTTATTTACCACGGTTAAAAGTAAATAGGGTAATTAAGGGTAAAAATTATATTATTATTACCCTAACACATGTCCTAATTCTATTGGATAAGTGTAATTCGACCAAAAAAAACCTTTGGAATAAAATATGACCCTTTATATCCACTTGTATTAGATTGGGACATTTATTATAATTGAATTTAAAGAAGAGTTAAAGTGTTAAATTCAAAATTTATTAACTAAACCATTTTTAATATAGGGTTATACATAAGATAAATTCAAATATAAATATTCATTAGAAAGATAAAAATATTTCATACATCATGGTATTTTATTTATAACTTTTAGACATTAAATAATTAAATTTATTTATGACATGATGATGATGCTGTAATTACCTTATTAATGAAAGAATCAAATAAATGATAATATAAATATTAAAATAAATATAATTTCAAAGTTTTGATGACATAAAAGAATTTTGTAGGTGACCATGACATGTTAGGGATGATTAAATGTATCTTTTTCTAAGTAATCAAGTTGTGATGACTTTAACAAAAATAAAATACCAAATAGTGTCAACATTGACATAAATTAATATTTAAAACAAATACTATATTATTGGTTGATATAATATTCCTAAAAATGTAAGGTTCATCCAAATGGATTAAATAATATTATATATGTCATTAATGAGACACTTGAGGGTTTATTTGAAGTTTAGAGTAAGTTTATTAACCATATAGAGTAAGAATACAAGAATACATGATAAAAGATAAACTATTTAACTAAGAGTTAAATCTCAAAGATAAGTTTAAAATGGTAACCTAAACTTATCTAAAACCTATTGGTTGATATTATTTTGACCCATGACCACCTAAGGCTCGAAATAAATTCATTTGGAACTATTATAAACCGAATATGTATAATAAATTAATACTTTAATCTTTTCCTAAAGTAACCCTCACCCCTCTTATACAAGGGAAATTCCCCTTCTCTCAAATGCACACCTCCAAAGCCATTTTTCTCTACCAAAACCTGCCCAAATATCCTATAAAATTCCCTAAATTCAACCTAGAGGCCCTAGTTTGATCATAAATCCAACCTAAGGAGCCCTTTTGATCAAATCAAAAGGAAGAACCCGAAGAAGAGGTAATGATTTCACCACCCACTTTCAAGTTCCTTTCTTCTTACACTTCTTCTTTATTTGTTTTTTCCATTATAAAATAATAACTCCAGTATATTCTATATAGTGTGATTATATTATAAATATTTCACAACTATATTCATTATTCTATCCATCTTATGAATGATAATGTCACCATGCGTGCGTACGTACGACTTACCGTCTCTGCGTCGTGGGGTAATTTGTTATTCAACACTAGGTTATTTGGATGGATATAATGATGGGTAATATGTATATAAATAATGAAAATAACATGATAATGTCTCTATAAAATTAATATACCATCCAATTCCACACTTTTAAGGAAATCATATTGTCTCTCGTGCGTACGTACGGATTACCGTCTCCACGACGCGATGAGATTCATTTTCACATTCAACATTCATCGAGGATTATAAAAATATATATTTCTAATATGTTTTTAATATATGACATAATAATGATACTAGATATATATATATATATATTTATATATATATACTTATATATATTTTATTTACTTAGTTCCGTTCAATACGTTATGAAAACTGAAACAACGTTTATGCGTACGTACGAACTACCGTCTCCATAAATGGTGTTTTCCATTTCATATATATGTATATTATACATATTTATATTCTAAATATATATGATATATAAATTATGTTTTATATTCTGGAAGTATTTAAATCATGATCTAAGTGATACAATCAAGTGTAACAAGTTAAAACACATACGATAAAGAAAGCGATTATTAACATAATTGTTAATTTAACATGGAAATTGTTATTAAATGGGTAGTATAAAGTAATAAATGAATAATTTATGATATCATAAATATTAATATGGTTTTGGTGTAATTTTATAACATACTACGGTCATCATACAGGAGGTTAAACATACCCTCGACTAAAGGAAAGTGCAAGGTAAGGGGTTTTCATCTCACTCATTATTCTCGTGAGATTTATGTCATATTGACACTATTACCTTTTGTGTGGTGTATGTACTGCCCATAATTGTATTATTTGTGTAATACACTTTAATTTATGTATATTTACATATTCATTGCATGACACCTCTTTCATGGGGTGTATGTTTCGTAAGTTACCAAATTGGTAAGGGTTAATTCCTCAATCTCATTATTATCTGAGATTGTTTATGTGTAAGTATTTACTGGGAAATTTTCATCATCTATGTCCATTTTCATAAAAATCATTTAAAAATGAATATTTTAAGGATTTTTGAAATGTGCACTTTATCAAGATCATAATTTTAAATGTTTTAAAGATTTATCTTTCTAAATCTTTTTAATTAATGTCCATGTTTTCAAAATGATTTTAAGGATTTATTTATATAGAAATGAATGTTTTGAAATGATAATTATTTTCAAAAGTTTCAAAGTGGTATGGGAAAATTTGATTCAAAAATACCTTTTAAATCACTTCCTTTATAAATGTGTGACTTTTAAATGATTTTACTAAAAGGATATTTCTCTCAAAAAGTTTTACTCATCATTTTCAACTATGTCAGCATCCTTTACTGGATAATATTTTTGATTGAGGTTGATTTATTATAATACAATCTTCCATATTGTATTGAATGAGTTACGATATGTTTAACTGTAGATGTTCTATTTTTATACCATTCATTGTTTATGGTTAATGTATTGACATTTCGTATGCTAGTTTTAATATGAATGTTTATGTTATGTTTCAAATTTTTCATATGAGGAATGAAGTGGACTTAGTAAGTGACGGGTGGAGCCCGCTATAGCTCCTCGATGCATCGGTAGGTCTCATGAGAAAAACTAGTGGCATAAGGCCTTGACAAAAATTTTATTTTTAGTCTTGACACAAGGCCTTGACTATGTGGTAATGATGTCCGGCGTTAGGCATTCCCTCATTATGAAATTAGTTATTACATGTGATTATTGGACTAGTATAATATCCATGTGAATAAGTAAATGACATTACTTCATTTTATTTTTTCCATATTATGCTGATGTTCAAGTTTAGAAGGATTTTGTTTTAGTTATACATTTCCTTAAATGTTTATGTTTATTTATGAAAGTTTTCCCTGTATTATTATCCTTACTGCACATCTGGGCTCACCCCTTTCTATATTTTATTTTTCCCAGGATTCCAAGAAGTGTATTGTGATTGATATGCATGGTTAAGACAAGGGAATAATGGCATTCATAAAGGATAATTTATTTTGTTTTGTATGTTATAAAGTGTAATGTAACATTCATGTATGTAATCTATTTTCCAAGACTTCTAAAATGATCGGTCCTTTGGGACTTGATTCCTTGTAATCATGACAATGTATTAAAATAATGCACCAACTCTCGGTAACTGGGGTCGGGGTGTTACAGTTGGTATCAGATGAAGTTTAGAAATAACCTTGGAAACTAGATTTAGATTAACTCTGATTAGAGCACATTACCCTAAGATAGAATTTGAGGATTAGTATAGAAGAACTTCTTAGAATTTTGGTATTGTGGAGATTTTGTGAGTTTTCCAAGAAATACATCCCTGTTTGGATATGAGCGAGTAGTGGTGGCTCTGGAATAGATATACCTAGGGGTAAAACCTGAAAACACCGCTTTGAGCTAGACTCGAACGGGAACTGGTGCACGACAATGGGCTTTGCTGCACTCTTGGTTAAGACACTCCTGGGGGATATTCTTAGGATAATTCTCATTTTCATTACAAATCATTATGAAGGGTTTATTAGTATATAATTCCTCAATGAAAACATTTTTATGATTATGTATTATATCCATAAACCTCTCAATTTTCGTTAGGTATTTTACAAGTTTGGAATTATTCATTGCAATTCATAAACTGACCTAGTTTATGCTATTGTATAGAAATGGTGCCCAGTAGAAGGAATTTGAACTCCAACAATACGTATGATCCAAAGAGTAAGAAGGATCATATATTTCACAGTATTAATCCAACATTTAGAAGAGAAATAGTCTCCCATGTATTCTCAATATATGAAGAAATAGTATCATGTGTTAATAAGATAATTAAATAATTCTATGAGTCCTATGGCTTTGAAGGGAAGTAAGAGAAGAAAAGGATGGAAGAGAGAAAGATAGATAAAGGGAAGAGAGAAAAGAAGAATTTCCCCATATGTGATAACTGTGGGAAGAAAAACCCTGGAACTTTCCTGGAGAGAATGAGAGTTTGTTTTAAGTGTGGAGAAAAAAAGAAACCATGTACGTGTCTGCAAGGGTAAGAAAAAGGTTTCAAATGTACAATTCTTCATCTGCAAGGAGTTGGGAGACTACGCGAACCAATGTACAAATCATCAGAGTATGCCCCAAATGATTCTATTGGATAATAATCAAGTTATGATACTACCACAAATGAGGAGGAATGATTAGAGTTATTATGTTGTTATTAGAGAATTATGTCATTTGAGTGTTGTATCAACAATGTACTGGTTATAATAATTATGGAGTATATAAGGATTGTACTGCAGTACTATTTCATTAAGGACTTGAGATTGTGTGGAACCAAGAAAAGTAACTTAATAGTAGGTTAAAATTTAGGAAAATATATGGTTGAGAGAAATACAAACCATAATATGGTTCTGATACTGAGGTAGTGATTTTGGAATAATACATGATTGATTTGGATAAATTATATTGGATATTCTTGACTAACTTGAAACTGATTAATGATTTGTATATTCGATCATTGTTGGAGTTTACAACATTTTTGGATAGAAGGAGTATATCCAGAATTCTATAAGGAATAAGGGATCATGAATGTAATCAATAAGGTTTTATGGTAATTCAGGATGTTGCAGTGTTTTAAAAGAATACATGATGAATGTGTTCACATGTTATTTCGTGGAAAAAAGGATCTTCATTGTGTTTACCTTCCTTATAAATTTTGGACTGTGAGTTTGTAAAGAATTATTTTGGATAATCATAGTTTGAGATTATTTTTGGATTGCCATAAAAGGAAAACCCAGAGGCCGGGTGGCAACCCATCGCGTCCGGCAAGGCCGTGAGACTTGAACCAGCAACCGAAGGGAGGCAAGGTTGTATCACCTATCACTGACCCATATGATATCCTGGACTGAATAATGTAGTTTTTTTAAAGGGTCTGATATGTGAATTATAAATTTATTATTTTTGGAACCCTATATGATTAGGATTAATAGAATATATTTTTTTGAAATCTTTTAGAGTGAAAGATGAGTTTGTGGTAGGAATTAGTTGAAGGATGAAACTCTACTTGTCAATTATATATATACATACATATATATATATATATATATATATATTACCTCTTATTTTATAGATAAATTAATTATTGAACTTTTCGGAAGGGATCTTAAAACCAAAAATGTGTTATCCTAATACCTTACATTTTGTTGAACTGATGGTATTTTAAATCATCATAGATTGGTGTCTTTGAGGCCCACAATTCTACAATTGTTTGTGATTGATGAACTCAAGCAATCCCTATAAATATTTACGTTTTTACTCAATTATATGTCTCTAATTTCTACCAATGTTCTCCTAATCGAGATCATAATTTGGTGGTGACTTTTTCATTCCCCTTTTCCTTTATTAAGACTAAATTTTATTAACCCAATTTTCGATGTGGGTTTTCCCACAAAGTTATTTTCTATTTTCAAACTTTTATTTTATAAGAACAATTTCAAATTGTGAGGATTCAATTTATTGAAGGAGAGAATAATGTAACACCCCAAGATTTCATAGTACGTTATTTCTTCAAAGTAATGAAATAACTTGCACTACACGCAACACTGACTTCTAGCGCATCATGACTTACCAAACTAGCCATTCAAAAGCTGTTATTAATAGTATTAATTGAATTTTGAACATTATATAATCCTTATAATTTTAGAATCCATATTATGAGTTTATTAGATATAATGTAAGAACAAATTCATTTTTTTCTCAGATAAAAGAATTATTTTTCAAAAAATGCAATTTTATGCCTTTTAATAGCGAACCCTTTTTAAATCCAATATTTGAAACTTTTATATATTAAATTTGGAAAAATAAACTTCTTCTTTAAAATTGGAACATAATAATTTAGTTTCAATAAATTTTTGGTGTTTTTTTGATAACTTTCATATTTGGGTGAATCGTGAAAAATACTATATTTTAACTGAAAACAACTTTTTTAATCAAAATAATTTATAGTATTAAATTATACATTTTAATGGTTTGGAAGTATAAATAAATTATATTTTTACCATTTAAATCAATTCTGTCCATTGTAAGTAATTTCACTTTGAGATTGAACATAAACAAGAGTCAATCTTTTGATAGTTATTATTTCTTAAAAATACGTTTTTTAGTTTTACAATGAGAATTAATTTTAAATTAATAAATAAAACTTCTATGTTTTGAATTTGGAAAAATAGACTTCATTTTTGAATTCGGAATATCAAAATTATCTTAGGGTAAATTTTTGGTATTTTTCTGAAAACTTTCAATTTTTGATGACTAGTGAAAAACACTAAGTTATAGTTTAAAACTGAATTTTTATTAAAATAATTATTTATTTTATTTAAATTTATTTTAGGTCAAAATAGATATATAATAACTATATAATTTCAATTTAATTCATTGGAGTCAGTTTATAATAATTCTAGATATATAAAAATTTTTTACGACCTTTTCACCATCTTTTACCCACCTCCTAAGAGAATTTGTAAATTCACATAAAACTTAATTTTACTGCTTCTGTGGGTTGAATTTCGAAAATACGAGAGACATGGTTAATATCAAGGAGTAAAATGTGGTTTAATAAGATAAAAATAATTTTTGGTGAATAGTAACTTTTTACTTTTATTTACCACGGTTAAAAGTAAATAGGGCAATTGAGGGTAAAAATTATATTATTATTACCCTAACACATGTCCTAATTCTATTGGATAAGTGTAATTCGACCAAAAACAACCTTCGAAATAAAATATGACCCTTTAGGTTCACTTGGATTAGATTAGGACTTTTATTATTATTTAATTTAAAGAAGAGTTAAAAGTGTTAAATTCAAAGTTTATTAACTAATTTTTTTTAATATAGGGTAATACATAAGATAAATTAGAATATAAATATTAATTATAAATATAAAAATATTTCCCACATCATGGTATTTTATTTATAATTTTTAGATATTAAATAATTAAACTTATTTATGACACAATGATGATGTAATAATTACCTTATTAATGAAAGAATCAAATAAATGGTATTATAAATATTAAAATAAATATAATTTCAAAGTTTTTATGATATCCACGAATTTTATAGTTGACTATGACATGTTAGGGATGATTCAATGTATCGTTTTCGAATTAATCAAGTTATTATGACTTTTACAAAAACAAAATACCAAATAGTGTCAAAATTGACATAAATTAACATTTAAAACAAATACTATATTATTGGTTGATATAATATTCCTAAAAATATAAGGTTCTTCCAAAGGGCTTAAATAATATTATATATGTCATTAATGAGACACTTGATATTTTCTTGTAAGTTTAGAGTAACTTTATTAACCATATAGGGTAAGAATACAAGAAGACACAGTAAAAGATAAACTATTTAACTAAGAGTTAAATCTAAATGATAAGGTTAAAATGGTAACCTAAACTTGTCTAAAACCTATTGATTGAGAAGATTTAGACCCATAATCACCTAAGTATCTAAATAAATTCATTTGGAACCATTATAAACTGAATATGATTGTATAATAAATTAATACTTTAATCTTTTCCTAAAGTGACCCTCACCCCTCTTACAAAAGGGCAGTTCCCCTTCTCTCAAATGCACACCTCCAAAGAAATTTGGCTTTGCTAAACCCTGCCCAAATATCCTATTAACTTATATCAATTCAACCTAGAGGACTTAGTTTGATCAGAAAGCCAACCTAAGGATCCATTTTGATCAAATCAAAAGGAAGAACCCGAAGAAGAGGTAATGATTTCACCACCCTCTTTCAAGTTCCTTTCTTCTTCCACTTCTTCTTTCTTTGTTATTTCCATTATAAAATAATAAATCCAGTATATTATATATACTGTGATGTTATTATAAATATTTCACAACTATATTCATTATTCTATCCATCTTATGAATGATAATGTCACCTTGCGTGCGTACGTACGACTTACCGTCTCCACGCCGTGGTGTAATTTGTTATTCAACACTGTGTTATTTGGATGGATATAATGATGAGTAATATGTATATAAATAATTAAAATAACATGATAATGTCTCTATAAAATTAATATACCATCCAATTCCACACTTTTAATGAAATGATATTGTCTCTCGTGCGTACGTATGGATTACCGTTTCCACGACGCGATGAGATTCATTTTCACATTCACCATTCATTGACGATTATAAAAATATATATTACTAATATGTTTGTAATATATGACATAATAATGCTACTGGATATATATATATATACATATGTGTGTGTGTACTTACATATATTTTATTCACTTAGTTCCATTCAATACGTTATGAAAACGGAAACAACGTTTATGCGTACGTACGGACTACTGTCTCCATAAACGGTGTTTTTCATTTCATATATATATATATTATAAATATTTATATTCTATATATATATATGATATATAAATCATGTTTTATGATCTGGAAGTATTTAAATCATGATCTAAGTGATACAATCAAGTGTAACAAGTTAAAACACGTACGATAAAGAAAGCAATTATTGCCCAAAATATTAATTTAACATGGAAATTATTATTAAATGGGGTAGTATAAAGTCATAAATGAATAATTTATGATATCATAAATATTAATATGGTTCTGGTATAATTTAATAACATACTAAGGTCATCATACAGAAGGTTAAATGTACCCTCGACTAAAGGAAAGTGCAAGGTAAGTGGTTTTCATCTCACTCCTTATTCCCGTGAGATTCGTGCCATATTTCCACTATTACCTTTTATGTGGTGTATGTACTGAACATAATTGTATTATTTGTGTAATACACTTTAATTTATGTGTATTTACATATTCATTGTATGATACCACTTTCATGGGGTGTATGTTTCGTAAGTTACCAAATTGGTACGGGTTAATTCCTCAATCTCATTATTATCTGAGATTGTTTATGTGTAAGTATTTACTGGGATATTTTCATCATCAAAGTCCATTTTCATAAAAATCATTTCAAAATGAATATTTTAAGTATTTTTGAAAAGTACTCTTTATCAAGATCATAATTTTAAATGTTTTAATGATTTATCTTTCTAAATCTTTTTAATTAATGTCCATGTTTTCAAACTGATTTTAAGGATTTATTTATATGGATATGAATGTTTTGAAATGATAATTATTTTAAAACGTTTCAAAGTGTTATGGGACACTTTGATTCAAAAATATCTTTTAAATTACTTCCTTTATAAATGTGTTACTTTTAAATGATTTTACAAAAAGGATATTTCTCTCAAAAAGTTTTCCTCATAATTTTCAACTATGTCACCATCCTTTACTGGATAATATTTTTGATTGAGGTTGATTTATTATAATACAATCTTCCATATTGTATTGAATGAGTTATGATATGTTTGACTGTGGATGTTCTATTTTTTATGCCATTCATGGTTTATGGATAATGTATTGACATTTTGTATGCTAGTTTTAATAGGAATATTTATGTTATGTTTCAACTTTTTCATATGAGGAATGCAGTGGACTTTGTAAGTGACGGGTGGAGCCCGGTATAGCTCATCGATGCATTGGTTGGTCTCATGAGACAAACTAGTGTCTTAGCACAAGTCATTGACAAAAATTTTATTTGTAGTCTTGGAACAAGGCCTTGACTATGTGGTAATTATGTCCGGCGTTAGGCATTCCCTCATTATGAAATTATTTATTACATGTGATTATTTGACTAGTAGAATATCCATGTGAATAAGTAAATGACATTACTTCATTTTATTTTTTCCATATTATGATAAATTTCAATTTTAAAAGGCTTTTATTTAATTTATATATTGCCTTAAATTTTTAAGCTTATTTATGAAAGTTTCTGCTGTATTGTTATCCTTAATGAGCATCTGATCTCAACCCCTTCTATGTTTTATTTTTCCGAGGATTCCTAGAAGTGTATTGTGATTGATATGCAGGGTTAAGCCAAGGGAATAATGGAATTCATAAAGGATTATTTATGTTGTTTTGTATGTTATAAAGTGTAATGTAACATTCATGTATGCAATCTATTTTCCAAGACTGCTAAATCGATCGGTCCTTCGGGACTTGATTCCTTGTAATCATGCCAATGTATTAAAATAATGCACCGACTCTGGGTAACTGGGGTCGGGGCGTTACAATGACTTAGTAAAATAAAAAAATGATTTGGATTTCTCACAATTTTTAAAAGAAAAGAAACCATTTTAATGAAAATGACATAAATAACCTTTATTAAAAAATAACACATACACACAAGATTAAAGGGCATACTTGCCCAATATCAAAGAAAACCATAGATTAAATCTCCACGGACACCACATTTATCACCATGTCAACAATTTATGTTAAATGACATAAATAACCTTTTAAAAAATGTATTTTTATTACCTTTTTTTATAAATAATAATAATAATAATATTTTTTTGATTTTAATCAATCTTTACCTTTAATATTACCAAAATTAGGTAAACATTAAGATACGAACATATGTTAATAATTTTTTTTTAAATTAAAGATAATCAAAGTTATTTATATAATTTATTAATTCAAAATTATTAATTCAAGGTAATCAAAATCATAAATTAAAAATTATAAATTCAAAATAATTACTAATTCAAAATAGTTATTAATTAAAAATATTTATTAATTCAAAATTATTTATAAAATATTTATATAAACTATTAATTCAGGATAATCATAATTTTTTATAATCAAAATTATCTATAATCAAAAAAATTTATAAATTATTCATGATTATTTATATACAAATAATTAATTATAATAAAAATTATTTATATACACGTTATCAAAAAAATTATATTTGATTGTTATTATTACATATAAATTATGTTGAACTTAGAAAAATTATTATTTATAAATTAGGTTGAATAAAATTTATTTATTTATTTAGAAATTATTTATGCACAGACTGTTTTAAATTTATCATGCATGGAATGTTTATTCATTTTTTTATAAATTATTTATTATAGACATTAGGGATAATTTTGGGAATTAAAAAAATACTCAAATACCAGATGATTTCCTTCAGAATCGTCCAAATTTTGGGACGATTCCAAAACCAACGGAATCATTAATCGGGGAGAAATCAGTTTCTCCCTGTTTCTGTGCCTTGTGTTTATCTCCGTCCTTTTGACATCACTAAATGATAGAAATCCGTTTCTGTCATCCCATATCATTTCTTTTCTTCTCAAAAGGGCGCTGCCAAACGAGGGCTAATCCTCATATTTTCTTCCATTTGAATAAATTTATAAATTTTTTAATTTATTTAATATATATGTATTTGATTTGTTTTTCATCGTGAAATTAGTGCATTATTTATTGTTTGTATACTTAATAAGTAATAAATGATGAGATAAACTTTAGAGGATTTGTATTATTTATTTGCACACATGTGTAGTACCTAATGAGTAATCGTGTGCAATCAATACATATAAATCAATTCTTAGAGCATTGGGTTGATTTAGTTCACTAATTGATTTGGTTACGAAAATGTCTCATAGTTTGTCCATAACACTGAAGGAATGTGATTTTGGACAATCTATGAGAGAACTGGGAGTATTATTTAACATCAAGGAATGAGAAATAATAAGGTTTTAATTAAATTGGGAACTTATGATGATTAAATAAATAATTATTCAAACGTGGAAATGATATAATTAAGTATGCATGCACCCTGAACTGGATTCACAACTCTGACAGTATTTTCTCTATTTTTTTATCATTGATTAGTCTTATTTATTTTTTAGTTAATTGATTTATAGGATCTTAGCTTATGCTACATCAAATCTTATTTGTCTAAACTTCATTTAGGCAATGTATTACTAATGACTATACACATTCTCTTTGTGGGATCAACCCTATTAGCACTACCACATCAGTTACTAGTTTTCTAATTTTATAAACTAGGCATGTCTGACAATGAATATCAAACACTCACTTTATCCCAATTATATTGTGCCCATGTAGTCTTTTTACTAGCTCTTGTGTATTTGTTTTTTTTCACCTTGATCAAATTCCTCATCCATGGATTTGGGCCATGATTTAGCTTTTATAGCCTCATTAAATGACCTAAGATCCACTTGAGATGACAAAATTTTCCTTGCAATGTTCATCATTCTTTTGATATGTTTAGGTGTTGTTTTTTCACCTAAGATATTGGATTCATAAACTAAAACTCTTCACTTATGCTTTTCGGTTTGAGTTAATAATTGACTATATTAAACAACATCTTCATTTTTATTCAATTTCAGAATCCTCCTCATGAGGTATATATTTATTTTCAAAAAAAGATATCAATGTTCTTCCCCACATTCCATAATTTCCTCCAATCGCGAGGCACTTGAACTATTTCCAAATTTTTCTCCAATCATTCTTATATCACTGATTTAAAAAAAGAGCATATTACTGAAATTGAAGGGTTTTCAAGAATCGAACAACACATGTTCAGTGCAACACAAGAAATTAGAAACTGCATTCCCAAGACCATCTAGCTATGTGAACCAAACCCATATATATAAATATTAATGAAGAACATTTAGCTTACACTAACGGTGGTTATTGTTGCTGTATTCGATTGGTGCTTGATGAAGATCACTAGGAATAATCGATATACTTTTCACTTCAGGGTGTATCCATGGGTTGATATGAATCACTTGACACTCAGGCATGGCCCTCCTCGCAACCACATTATGCTAGTACCTTGGGCAACAAAAGATGTAGGAAGAGAGAAATGACAAGGAGAACCAATAGAAGAAAAGGGAAGGTTTCAAACAGCCCATCACATATGGGTGTAGTAATCGTATATAAGCTTCAAGGATGCTCCCCGAGTCACTGTAGAATTTACTCGTACGTCATGAAATGCATGAGTAAATGTCTCAGTTATTCATACATTTATTGATGGGTTTTTGAGTGTTCATCCAATGAACTTTGGTAGTGGAAGAAACCCCATACATTCCTGATCTATCTTCAATACACTCAACATGCAAAATACGAACATAAACATGTGTACCTTTACTATCATGAGTTCCATATTTTACTCTTAAACATAGTAACCTTGATACAGATACATAAAAGCAGCATATTGCCTTTTTCTTATGAAGGATTACACTGACCTTTGGATACTCGTTCATAACTAGAGGATCCTTAATCACCAAATGGGTATTAGTTCCTTCTTCTCAAAGATAAATAGTGGTTCAAGATGAATATATCTTCAACTCATGGCATGAAAACATCGAGTATAAGCAACACGATGGATCTTATCCCTTTTATAGTCTCTCTTCACTAAATGAAGAGAGTCGAAGCGATGGAGCGTTAGATGCCATCTTATGGCAGTCACACATGACTTCCCATTGATTCATTCTACCATTTTAATATTTCTAATGGTTTCCCATGCCATGAACGGATCAATCTTATTGATTCATAGCTGAAAAAACCACACGAGGATGTGAAAAAATGCATGTGTGTGATATCATATATCATGTGTCTATTGTACAATATGATAACACCCAATTGTATATTACAAAGCAATCATTGGTATGCCCATCTCGACTAATACGATTCCAGGACAACGTAAAATGTGATATCCATAATTTTGTGCTTTTCCAACATTTACCATATAATTTTATCATTGATTCTTTATACATTACATCATATGAAATGTTTTATTGATGATAGTCATTGGTGGAAGATTATTAAATGTTAACAACTTAACATTCGAATGTCATTTCCAATAGTAAAACCCATGTAAATTATACATTACAATTATCATAGTGTTATGATGCCAATATATCATACAATACGATATATGATGGTAGTAATGTGATTTCTCTAAACCATACCTAGAAATATACCAAGACCAATGGCATATGATATGCCTTGGTTCTTGAATGTGATACTATATGACATTCCAATATTGCTAACTATATGACCAATATACACCATCTTTCTCCATATACATAGTTTTAGAGCATATCTTTATCAATCTACCACTTACACCAAACCCTCATAGACTTTGTTTCATTTCACATTATATTGTAGCATATACAATAACTTGTGAAATCATATCAAAAACTCATTTTGGATATTTCCAAAACACTTATTTATAATCAAATCCATCATTTATCACATCATATATAATTCCTTGTGAACATTGAAGGTTATGAGGTGAAACAGAAGTGGTTGGGCTCACGCCCAACAATGTTTTTCATCGATTTCTTTAGATAAAATCCTCAAAACAAGATGAAGAAAACCCAAATCCTTCATATAAAGGATCTTTTCACATATAATTTATAATAAATTTATAATAATAATTAGCTCAGGTTGATAATTCTATCTTCCAAGTTGATAAATTTGGTACCCACTCCCGTAGTCTTGTCATTGCGGTGAATAATCCAAAGCAGAATTATTGTGACACCCTTCAGGACATAGGTATGTTTTATTTTAAGCTTAGCTTGTCTCTATTGAGGTTTTAAAGGCTTTCAAGAGTTGGGGGTCAATATTTTGATTTTTTGGAGAAATAGTCCAAGTGAAAACTCTATGCACGGTTAGTATTAGCTGTGTAGTAACCATGTGATATAGCTCTATCTAGTGGAGTTTTGCATGGTTTGAGAATAGTTTGTTTAATTGTATGAGATTCCTGGGAAAACCATGAAGATGGTTGGGTTTGGGTTCAAATATTGTTTCACGTCTTATGCATGATTTTTATAACTATGTGGTTATTCTCAGGTAACCATGCACTTTAGTTTTCAAGGGACAATAACTATCTCATGGTTAGCACACAGTTTGTCAAACCATGTGACCTAACCGTGAAACCCATGAAACCTTCTTAAAGTTAGAAAATTACCCTAATAACCTTGGTATTTTTTAAACCAAATCTCACCTTAATATCTCATTAGCCTGACCCAACCCCTTTATGTTATAGGAGGTTCTCCCCTTGGCCACTTGGTGATTCTCCATCGATTTGGGTGGATCTCTTCAAGGCATGTGCAGGTCTCCTCTCGATTCCTCTTCTTTTCTCTTGACCTTCTCTCAATCTCTCTTCCCCTTGTTTCATTGGAACCCTAATGGGGTGTGGAAACCTGATCTAGGGTGTTAGGTGGGGAATTGTTCACGTTTCTTATGGATCTAGTCTTGTGAGGACCTGATCTCTTTGTATCCTTCCATCATTTTTTAAGGCGACTAATTTTACTCTATTAGCGAGGTAGGTGTATCTATATAGTGTATCTTTCTCATGAAATACTTTTTTGTTCTTGTGTTTTATTTTGGTTTGGTTTATGAAAATGGATGATTTGATATTTATGAGGGTTATTTTATGTAAATTCATCTTTGGTGACTTGTAAAATGGTTTTAAAATGGGTTTTACTTTAAAAATAGTTTTAGGCACTTCATGTGTTTGATAAAATGACTCAAAGATGTTTGTGACTCTAAAATGGGTTTTCAAGCATAGGAGAAATAGTGTTTTACTTATAGAAATGTTTTATAAAATGGTGAGCATGATTTACTTGAATGTTTTGAGAAAACATAACATACCAGGAACATTGGGTGTGTTGGGTTATGGATATATGCAAACCTTTGTGAGGGTGAAACCACTGGGGGTTATGTTTGTGATACTGATAGACTGTGGTTGGACTCAGTATTGTTGGAACCCACATCTTTTTAGCTTAATGTTCCTTTTGTTTCCTAGTTATGTATTCCCATAGGCTATACCCCATTTTCTACTTTGTGATTTATGCTCAGATTCATTCATGTATCATGCTTTGATTGCTAACATGGTTGTCTCTTGAGACATGTATGATTTTTTGAGTATTACCCTATATGTTATCATTCATATTTATTTCCATTTTCTTGTATCTTTGAATATGGTTTTCCTTGAAAGGAAAACCAAAGGATGTTCTATGTAAAATGTTTTCAAATGAAATAGATTTATGGAACTTGTTTTATTTTAACGCTAGGACAAACAGTTGCATGATGATAAACATTTTATAGATTCATAGTGGTATCCTACTGGGTGTTTTCCACACACCTTGTATATTCCTTGGGGATTATGAAGACTTGGTTTTTTAGGATACGGGTAAAGGTAAGGGTTTCATGTAGCTTAATGAATTCTCTTGGTTGATATCAAAATTGTGGTGGGTTTGGATGGTCACAACAGATTATCGGATGGAGACTTAGTTTTGGTTTATTTATGATATTAGCCTTCTAGATTTGTTTTTATATGTATCATGATTATATACTTCTTCTTCCATGATGTACTCCAGTTTTTTATCTCTATCTTATTATACATTAGATGTGTTATGTAGTTTTTTCAGGGTGAAATTATTCCCATGGTTTTGTTTGTTGATACCCGGGTGCTTGTCGCCAACATGTGGTGATCAAGAATGTGCTTCAGGACTTGTGATGGGATATCTTGGTTGACGTGTTAGGTAAACTTGGGTTGGTTCATTACAAAAATGGTATCCGAGGAAACAATTGTTTCAGGGTGGTTGGTATATTGGATCTAGGACTGTTGGAACTCGGGTGGTAAGTGCAGAAGGGTGTCTGACCAACTCACTTTTGTATCTAATCCTGAGTTACCATGGTTAGACAGAGATTTTTCATTAAGATTTTGAGTTTGATTTTGGTTTTAATTATACGGACCTTGTCATGTTTTTCTATTGGTTTATACAGTTGTCTTAAACCCTTGTTGTTTAATGGATTTAATTTGGATTCTTGAAGTTCATGTTTTGATTCATAGATGTATTCCTAAGTTAATCAAGTGTTATATTTTGTTCTTGATAGACAATTTCATCTAGAAGGATATCTTTGAATTAGAGGGAAGTACCTATGGGGCATGTACCATAGGAAGACCCTATAGTTAACCCTGCTTTAGTGGAAATGGTAATTTGAACTATTCAATCTCTGGGTCAAGCAGGTGGTGGAAACCATGAATGGATGGTGGATCATGTTTTGGAGTTCACCAAACAAAATCTACCAATATTATGTGGTGATAAATGAACCCAAGAACTCAAGGTTTGTATTGAAAGAATAGAGAGGATTTTCTACTTTTTGAAGACCCTAGAGGACTCTGAGGTGAGATTTTTCACTTATACGCTTAAAGGAATTGGAAGGAAATGTTGGTATTCTATCATCAAAATCTATAAAGAGAGGAAGGATTACTCCTTCTTACCACCTCTAATGGATACATGATCAACAAAGAAATTCAATTCCCAACATATAGACAATGAGGTAGCTTGCCAGCGGAAATTATGTGGTGTGTCTGAACAATCCTTGGAATTGATTTTGAGTTCGAATGATGAAGTGGTTGAATAGGTTCTATTAATCAATGCTACTTAAGAGGAAGCTACTAAAATGATGGGGAGGTCACTGAGGGTGCCTCTCAATGAGGATCAATACACCTGGATTGACAATCAAGACTTGATTCTTGTTGGGGGGTTCAATAATGGGAAGATCAGCCTTGAGGAGTACATCCAGTCCTGGGACAAGCTTTCATTTGAGTTTGAAGATCTGATAATGGATAAAACAAACATGCAGGTAGCCACTATATCTTAAAAATTGTTTAGGGGGATTAATTCTGGTAGACTTAAATTACCCTTCAATGGATCTGTTATTTCCTTTTGTGGTTGAACGCATGGTCTTTCAGTTTTTCCTTAAAAGTGTTTGAAATAATAAAAATTTAATTTTTAGCTATCATGCAAGATAAAATACATGAGGACCACCCTTGTACCACTTTTAAGAAATCCTTTAATAATAAGTTCTATCCTGAGATGTTACATGTGGAGAAGGATCAGGTGTTTGTGACCTTGGATCAAGGAGTTTATTCTTCAATGGAGTACGCTATTCATTTTTCTAAGTTGGTTCATTTGTCCCCATAAATTGTCACTAATGACTACCTTAAGGCTATATGGTTTGTGATGGATCTAAATCCTAAGATTCGATTAATTATTATTCTCACGTGCTTTCTAACCTTTATTGAGGTGGTTGATAAAGTAGTTATGGATAAGACATGCTTATCTAGGAAGAAAATTTTGAGTGGAACTTTAGTTGTAGTATGGGGTAACCAGAGCATTTTGTCTGGCCTAGAAAAGGAAGAATAGAAAGGGTGCTCATTTTATGTTAGGATCAGTTACTAGGGATTCTTCGGGACAACACCAGGTGGTTTGCTAACGGTGTGGAAAACCTTGTCACATTAAGCCTAACTATACATAATCACTTAGGATTTTCCATCATTGTGGACAATCTAGCCATCTTAAGCATTTTTATGGAAAGATATCCCAAGATAGATTTGGATCCACCCTTATTAAACACTTCTAGGTCTGTTGGGATGAAAAAAAGGGTGATGGATATAATAATCATGCAAAAGGGGATACTCAAGTAGTGAAGAAGGCTTAGGGAGGGACCGAGGTCAAATACATTTATACAACAGAGTATACACTAGAGGAATATGAAGTGGGACCAACTACTATGAGAGGTATGGTGTATATTTCATACTCTATAGTTCCAAATTTGTTTAATACAATTGTATATCATTATTTTATATCGTTTGAGTTGATCAATGTATTGGGATTATGCTTATAACTCATGTCATCTATGTTGGATCTTTCCACTCCCTTGGGATGGGAGAAGGAATAAGATTTTAGTTGTTATGAGTGTCGGGTTATGATTGCCGACCATGAGGTCATATGGTATTTCATAGTACTTGATCTTGATATCTTATACCTTCTCATTGGCATGGATTTGATGGTTTCTTTTAATGCCTAGGTCAATTATTATCATTGTCAGGTTTAGTTTTTATCTTTCGATGGGGTTACTTATGTTTTACAGGGTGAGTGGGATCCTAGATATGGGAGAGAAAGGCCTATTGTTCATGAGGTCAAAATGATCTCATTCTAATTGTTAGAGATGTTTCTTAACATCATTAACCAAAGTTTAAGCGGTCTACTTCTTGCCATTGTGAATGAGTACCCTAAGGTCTTTGTTGATGATTTTTTATATTATCACCCCAAAGAGAGGTCAACTTTACTATTGACCTCCTTATAGGGATGAGTACCTTACCCTTACCATCTTATCGCATGGTACCCGATGAGTTAAAGGAAATTAAAGTTTATATTGATAATCTTGAATCTAAAGTATTTGTTCGTTTGATCATGTCACCTTAGGCTTCGCCTCCAGATTTGTGTTTATTACCAAAATTTAAATCAGGTGACTATTAAAACACACATATCCTATACCTATGATTGATGACCCGCTTGATCAAATCAGGGGATCCTGATGGTTTTCTAAGATTGATCTGCGAACAGGGTGCCATCAATTAAGGGTTAGAGAGGAGGATGTTACTAAGGAAACATTCAGGAGCAATTATAAAAATTATGAATATTTGGTTATGCCATTCATTCTTACTAATGCTCCTGCAGTGCTTATGGATTTGATGAATCAAACCTTTTATGAGTTCTTGGAATCTTTTGTAGTTATTTTTATGGATGATATTTTTGTGTATTCCAAGACAGAGGAAGAACATGTGGATCACCTGGATATAGTTCACATAACTTTGAAAGATCATCATTTGTATAGAAAGATTTATAAATGTCAGTTTTGGATCTAATAAGTGAAGTTTATAGGCCACATTATATTCGAGATAGGTTTCTTAGTGGATCCTAAAAAGATTCAAGAAGTGATGTCTTAGGAATGAATCAAGAATGTGTTTGAGATTTAAAGCTTCTTGGGTTTGGCTGGTTATTATAGATGTTTTGTTCAGAATTTTTTCAAGTGTGGATATCCTATGATAGAGTTGACCCATAGGGGTGTTAAGTTTAAATGGAATGATAAGTGTAAAAGATCATTTGAGGATTTGAAGGTGAGGTTGACTTCGACTCCAATTCTGATTCTTTCATAACCAGGTTTGGGTTATGACATTTTATGTGATGCCTCGAGTATGAGATTAGGATGTGTTCTAATGCAAGGGAAATGGGTGGTGGCCTATGTATCACGCCAACTACACCCCCATGAGAATAATTATCCTACTCATGATCTTGAGTTGACAGCAGTGATACATTCTCTCAAGACTTGGCACCACTATCTCTTCAGTGAGTGGTTTATTGTACATTCAGGTCATAAGAGCCTTAAATATATTTTTACCCTAGATGGATTTGAACCTATGATAGAGAGGATAGGTTGAAAATATTTATACTTTTGATATTGATATTGCACATACACCTGGAAAAGGGAATGTGTTCGATGATGCATTGAGCAGGAAGTTACTAGCTCAAGCCCTGAAGGAATTAGTTGAGGTATGGTCTTTACTGAGTATGTTCACTGAGATGTACTTGGATATGAAAGAACACTACAGGAAAATGGGGTTTTACGATGAGCTATTTGCGATGGGCCCATCACCTGTCATAAATAGTCCTTACTGAGGGACTGTTTGTGACTGGAAACAAATATTGGTTCAAATATTATTGCAAATAATCCTAAATAAAAAATTATTCGCGATGAGTATATACCCCCATCACAAATACTTTTTATTTTTATTGTTATTTATGATGAGAATTAATTCCCGTCGCAAATAAACTGCTGATAGAAGAGTATTTGCGACGGAACACGCCGCAAATAACCTTTTTATCCCCAACACACTTATTTATTATGAGCACTAATTGTGATGGGAAACCTATCACAAATAGTCTTGTCACTAATAATCTAACCTATATATACCCCCACCCAATTTTTTTCATTGTTTATTCCTCCGAGCTCTCATCTGCTCCTCTGCTCTCCTATTCTATTCATCTATTCATTTAAAAGTTTAAATTTTAACACGGAAACAAATTTTTAGTTTTGCATCTGACAAAAGCTTCAGTTTTGAGGTATTTATTTAATGTTTTTAATTTTAATTTCATTTATTTTATTTTATATTAGAATTTAGTATTATTAATTAGTAGTAATTAGCGTTAATTAGAAGAAATTATTTATAATTAGTAGTAATTATTTTAAATTAGAAATATTTAGTTTCTTTTAGCATCATTTTTTTAATCAGAAGTAATTAGTTTTAACTTAAAATAATTAGTTTTAATTATCAGTAAGTGGTTGCTATTAATAGTAATTACTTATAATTGATAAATAAATAGTATTAATTAACAAAACTTAGTAATAATTTATAAATATTAGTAATAAGTAATAATAATTTATAGTAATTTATAATAAATAATAGTAATTAGTAATTAGTAATAATCAACACTAATTTTTAATAATTAATTCTCAATATTAATATTTTAAAAAAAATTATTAAAAATTAGCGATAATCAGTACAAATTAGTGGTAATCAGTAAAATTAGCGATAATTCTTAAAAATTAGCATTAATTATTATAAATTATCAATAATTAGTAGAAAATAGTGGTAATTAATAAAAATTAGTGATAATTAAAAAAAATTAGTGAAAATAAGCGGTAATTAGTAAAAATTAGCAAAAATGAGCGGTAATTAGTTAAAATTAGCAAAAATGAGCGGTATTTAGTTAAAATTAGTGAAAATGAGGGGGAATTATTAAAAATTAGTGAAAATGAGTGGTAATTATTAAAAATTAGTGGAAATGTGCAGTAATTAGTAAAAATTATCAGAAATGAGTGGTAATTAGTAAAAATTACCAATAATGAGCAGTAATTAGTAAAAAATAGTGGTAATGAGCAGTAATTATTAAAAATTAGCAGTAATGAGTGGGAATTATTAAAAATTAGCTGTAATGAGTAGAAATTAGTAAAAATTAGTGAAAATGAGTGTTAATTGGTAAAAATTAGTGAAAATGAGTGGTAATTAGTAAAAAATAGCGAAAATGAGCGGTACTTAGTAAAAAATAGCGGTAATGAGCAGTAATTAGTAAAAAATACCAGAAATAAGTGGTAATTAGTATAAAATACTATAAATGAGCTATAATTATTAAAAAAATACCAGTGACGAGCCGTTCTTTGTAAAAAATACCAGCAATGAGCCATTTTTAGTAAAAAACATTGGCAATGAGTGATATTTAGTAAAAAATACCGATAATGATTGGTATTTAGTAGAAAATATAGGCAATGGGTGGTAGTTAGTGAGAAATACTAGCAATGAACGATAGTTAGTAAAAAATACCGGTAATGAGTTGTATTTAGTAAAAAAATACTAGAAATAAGCATTAATCAGTAAAAAAAATATCAGCAATGAGCATTAATCAGTAAGAAAATACCATCAATGAGCATTAATTGGTAAAAAAATATCAGCAATAAGTTTTATTTTGTAAAAAACACCAGCAATAAGCATTACTTAGTAAGAAATACCAATAATGAGTGTTATTTAGTAAAAAATACTGACAAGGAGTGGTATTTAGTAAAAAATACTAGTAATGAGCGATAATTAGTAAAAAATATCGCAATTAACCACAATTAACCACAATTAACCACAATTAACCATAATTAACCACACTTAACTACAATTAAACATAATTAGTAACATAAGATTGACGAAGGGGCATGAGAGAAACATGAAGTGGAGGGGATGGAGGCAAAGACAAAGTGAAATAATTTTAGTGCCCCTACATTTAGACAGTTTGAAGGAGAGACGGTAATGGGTAAATTCGTAGGTTTACCCATGATTGTCTCTCCTCCAAATGGTCTGAACACAAGGACACTGAAATTCTTTCACTCCATCATCTCCTTAATCCCCTATACTCCATGCTTCCCTTAGTCCCCTTGGTCGACCTTCTATTTACTTTCATGATAATTAATAGTAATTAGAAAAAATTAATGGTAATTAGAAAAAATTAACAATCATTTACAAAATTAAAAAAATTTAGCAGTAATTACATAGAATTGATAATATTTACAAGTAATTTGAATTTTTTTATTTTTTATTTTTTTCGATAGTCTCTTCCTTATATTAGATTAATTATAAGTAGTATTTTTATTTTCTATTTTTTAGAAAAGTATGAAATAAGGAAGTAGACATAATTCTTTTTTACAATATCACAATTGGATAAATTATCAAAGGAATCCAAATGGTTTTGGTATAAATCTTGTATATATTGAGGGTGTTGAAGCTTTTTTATCATTTTCATCATCTAAACCATAATTTATTTCAAAAGGGACAATTAAGTGTCCATGTAAGAATTGTGATATGAGGATATTTGAAACATTTGACAATATGGGGCCCATCTATTGCATTTTGGTTTTTGGAAATATTATGTTTGTTGGTATCAACACAGTGAATGCAGTTCAGGTGATGATACCAATAATTTGGTTCTAGATCCATCATGGTTTCAAACTTTAGTATCTGTGGTTTCTATTTTATCTTTTCAACAAAAAGAAACCTGAAATAATATAGATTTAACTCTTGAGTTAGAACCATCTCAATTTTATTAGTTACTGAAGTATGTTAAAGATGCCTTATATCCTAGCTGCAAGATAAGAAAATTTGAAGTGATGAAAAAATTTATGGCTATTAAATTAGATAATGGAATGTCAAATAGTTTTTTGATCAAATATTCTCTTTCGTTAAATCACTATTACCAAAAGGAAATGTGTTTCCTACCAATTTCTATGAGAGAAAGAGGCTGATTCATAATTTGGGTTTTTGTTACCAGAAGATTCACACATGTTCAAATGATTGAATCTTATATTATGGTGAAAATGAGTCATTAGTTAATTTCCCTATATGTTGACAATTGAGGTAGAATGAGGCTCAATAAGGGAATTCTGGATTGATTCCCATTAAATAGTTGAGGTATTTCCCACTTACACCTAGATTGTAGTATTGATTTATTTCTCAAAACACAACATCATTAATGTCATGAAAGAAATACAATATTTCAACCATTAAAAGCTTAAATCATCCTTGTAATGGCAATTCATGGAAACATTTTGACCATGTACATCCTTCTTTTGCTTTAGAATCCTGTAACTTGTGGTTGGGTCTTTTTACTGATGGAATCTGTCTATTTGGTTCGTACGATAGTCAATATTCTTATTGGACCGTCTTTATAACTCCATACAACTTACCTCTTTAGATATTGATGAATGAACCATATATATTTTTAACATTATTAATTCTAAGGAATCCAAAAAAGAATATTAATATTTATTTTAATCCACTGATTGATGAGTTAAATTTATTATGGAGTAATGGTGTCGGTACATATGATGTTGTTGTGAAACAGAATTTCCTAATGGAAGCTGCATTAATATAGACAATTAAAGACTTTCTAGAATATGACATGTTATATAGCTTGAGTACACATGTTCCAAAATCAAGTCCATACTGTATGAGTTACAACAAAGATTTTATTCTCATCAATGGTAGAAAACCCTTTTTTCAACTTTTATTGCATATTTATTCCTATTTATCATCCTTTCCAAAGGAACAAAAATCATTTTAGAAAAGGTACAATTAAAATAGATGGATCTCCAGAAATGGTCTCAGGTATTGATTTAAAATATATTATCTCTTCATTACCTCCCATTACCTTTGGACCAACTATAAACAAACAAAAAATTGATGGTTTTGGGAAATATCACAATTGGATTAAACTGATCATTTTTTAGAATCTTCCATATTGGCCTAATTTGTTGGTCTGTCACATATTGGATGTCATGCATATTGAGGAGAACTATTTTGATAATATATTTTATATAGTTTTGGACACACCTAGTAAGACTAAAGATAATGTAAAGGCATGATTAGATATTTCCCAAATTTACAGGTGACTAGAACTTGAGTTGTTTTAAAATGAAAGATCATAGAAATTAATGAAGCCAAAAACAAATTATACACTTTTAAAAGAAAAATATTTATTATTTTGTCATTGTATTGAGGATTTGAGACTACCAGATGATTATTTTTCCAATTTGGATATATTTTTTAAAAAAAATCATATTACCAGATTTAAAATTCATGATTGTCATGTTATATTAGAAATAATTATACTGATTGGATTTAGCTGTTTGTTGAATTCTCCAATTTGGTATGCGCTAAAAAAATATAATATTTTTTTCAAGACATCTGTGTCATTAAAACATACTATGATTCACTTAGTATACTACAAAAAGATGTTGTTTTATTTTTATGTAAACTGGAAAAAAAATTCTGCTATCTTCATTTGATTCAATTGAACATTTGATATTACATTTTCCACATGAAGCAAAATTTATAGGGCCGGTACAGTTTCGATGGATGTAACCATATGAGAGATACATATATAAACTGAAGAAAAAGGTATGTAACAAAACATCAGTTGAAGGGTCAATTGAAAAATATTATTTATAGGAGGAAATTTATTTTTTATATTCCCATTATTTACAACCTAAATATCCTTCAAAACATAATTGAATGGGCCATAATAAGGGAAATGTTGACGATGCATTGAAAATTCAATTATCAGTTTATAATTAGTCTAAACTTGGCTTTGGTCGAGTTCATGAACGATGACTTCTAGATGATGAACATCAAAGGAATAATACATATATTTTGCTTAATTGTGAATAAATTAAATGATTAGTACAGTGAGTGCTACTACTATATATTCTTTAATTTTGTTTAAAAAATAAATTAATATTATTTTTTTGTATAGCATATGATGATCATATCAAGTAAAAGTTTCCACAAATTATATCAATTTCTCTAGAACACCATCGATAACATAATTTTTCCTAATGGTTTCAAAGACTGTTAAAGTAAATTGTTTATTATTTAACATATGAAATCAATTTATTATTTGTTATATTTTTAATTGTTTTTAAATTTTTTAGGTATCATAACATATTGATAAAATTGATAATCGATTGTGTGTATTGAGAAATTGTAACGACCCAAAGTTTCATTAATGGAAAATCCCTCTTGATCTTATTAAATGTCTCTTTATATAAAATGTTTTTATAAAATTTCAACTTATTTGGTTTTATGATAAGAATTGTGACCGTTACTTTTATAGCTGTTGAACAGTGATCACATGATTAGTATAAATATAGGGCTTTAACACATCCAATTTTAATTAGACAAAGGAAGGGATGGCCTCATCTAGTAGAATTTCCCCTTACGAAGCCCATTTATCAGAGCTCGGAAAAGGGGTGGCATCCTTGGGCTTCGCTCTTGACCAAGCCCAAGCTGAGCTTCACCATGTCAAGCTCGAACGGGACCGTCTACGGGAAAAGTGGAAGTTGATAGAATTTACCACTCGAGTGATGTTATCCGAGCCACCCAAGAGTCTTTCCCCATCGCACACCTTACCCTTAGGTCTTATGAAGCTGTTTTAAGGGGTTATGTAACAAATAAGTAGTACTATGTTCATGTACATTATTTTTTTATATAATAATGAATATAATTTCTAGTCATTTTTGATACATTGTAAATAGTTTTTAAAGTACAAATGGTGTTTTTAGTTATTATTTAATAAAGAAATCTATTTTTTTAAATTAAGGGATTTTTGAATTAAATAATATTTTAATAAAATATTATTATTATTATTAGATTAATTTTACTATATATAAATGATCATATAATTGTATGAATGCAATTATAATTTTTATTAAGGTTTGAAAGCCATTTTTGTCAAAACCCGTGAATTTTCGATAAATGTCGGTTTTTTATTTTAAAAGTAAAAATTAACATATTTAGAAAATTATTTAGATAAAATAAATTTTATTTTTGGAATCAGGATGTTGAAATTATCCAACAGTGAATTTTTCATAATTTTCTGAGACAGTCAAATTTTTGAGTAAAAATTAAATACCGTTTAAATATATAATGTGTTTTATGACATCATAATGACCCAATAGTGATGTAATAAAATACTATAATCTTTATGTTCGGCCAATATATGTTTTAACATTAAAATAATTTAATTTTGGGTTTGTTTGGATTACTTTTCAAAGCATTAATGGACCCCTCAAGACTTATTAAACACTTTTCCTTTTTAAATTAATTTCCATGGGAGTGTGACTCACCTCCACATAAGCAACCTTATTATTTTAAGAAGTTAGGACTTTGGCCTTATAAAATATTGATATCCTCTTCCCTTTTCCAAAAACCATGGGCAAAAACCATGGGAATGGTTTGTGGTTTGGATTAATTTGATATAAGGGGTTCCAAACCTAAATAATAAAGAATTCCCTCACTTTCCTATATAAACCCACCCAAGCTCCCACTTCCTACTCACTCAAAGCCCTTGGAGTTCATCCAAACTCTTCCCTAATCTCTCTAGAATCCTCCCAAGGTGCCCCAAGCTCCCAAGAAGCCTCTCACAAGCCTCTCTCTATCCTTTGGAATCACACTTCCAAGTAAGGGTTTTTCTTCCTTTCTCATTTTTTGTCCAATTTTCTTTAAGTTGTTTTGCCTTTTAATTTCAATTATGAATATTGGGGTATGGTTTCACACCTCCCACATACTGCACTATTTATTTTTGAATGATGGGATACCCCTTTCTCTCTCATTAAATGCCTCCCATGTACACCCGTTACTATGTCGAAATTACGAAAGGAACTTCTCTCTCCTCATTTACATTCAAGAAATACTTTTGTATCATGAATATGAATTCCATTACAATTGTTGGGAAATGTATCTATATGACCTAATTACTTTCCATTACATGTAAATATGACGAGGAACCCCTTTCCCTCTCATCAACCTTTTTTATGAATTCTTACGTCACGTCGTTACGCTGCCGAAATCGCACCGATTTTCTAAGCCAATGCCATTGTGTAGTGAATACCATGCCCATTTATACATCAAGGGTATTCACCTATATGCACATTTACTTATTGATTATAAAGTTTCATGTATGAATTCCACATTCCTTTATCGTGTAATAAATGATTATGTTTAATGAATCCATGTTTTATGATCCATGTGGCACACTTATGCATGAAATGAAATGTTTAAGAAGGGTGCGCCCTTATAGCACTCCAATGCATTGGGTAAAGTATAGTATCATGATACGTCATGTGCAATGAGTGTTGACTCATGCTAATTCAAGTGCAACGAGGGTTTACTTGTGCTTTATGTGCAATGAGGATTTACTCATGCTCTATGTGCAATGAGCCTTGGCTCATGCTAATTCCATGTTAAGTGTTGTTGCCACATTTCCATGTTATGATTATCTTGCTTTATCATGCCTTTATGTTCATGTTTCTTTTATTATCTATTGATATGCCTATTGTCTAATATTTATTGTACTACTCATGTTATTCCATGTGTACTCCCTTACTGGGATTTATAGCTCACCCTTTTCTTATGCATGTCTTCAGGTTATCCCATGCAATGCTAAGTATGAGGGAATGTAGTGGTCATGTAAAGGAAGTTTTCAATAAAGATGTTGCATTTCATGTTTCAAGTTTTTATGTAATGATTCTATGCCCCAAAGACACTAAACCTCTCGATCTTCTTGTTGTATCAAGTGAAGTTTTATGTAATAAATCATGTTTAAGTTTGTAATAAAAGCATTGTTTTCATAGTTGGTATCAAAGGATAGGTTTGGTTATTTTTGGGATTAGGATTAGAAAAACTTAATAAAACATTAGATACACGACTAAGTATAATAAAAACGTCCCTAGGTTTTGGTGAGTATTGAGTAAGTGAGTTATCAAGAAAATACATCCCTGTCTGGATACGAGCAGGTATAGGTGGCTCTGGAACAGATGTATCCTAGGGGTAAAACCCGAAAACACCACTTTGAGCTAGACTCGAACGAGAACTAGTGCACGACAACGGGCCTTGCTGCACTCTTGGTTATGACACTCCCGGGGGATATGTTTTGATAAATTCAAAAGCTTATTATTAAACCTTATTAAGATAATTAGAAAAAAATGCCCCTAAGAATATATGTTAGAAAGTAGATCATGAAAATCCTATATTGAAGCCTATAGACTCTTGAGTAAGGAAATAAAAGTTTATTTATAAGTCATAAACTTTTATCTTTGGATTACCCTTTATGTGTTACCCCTAACTTTCCTTTTATTCCATCCAATGGCCGGTAATAGGAGGACTCGGGCTAACAATCGTTGTGAAGATCAGTGTGATGACTGTACTAATGAGATTCCAAATCCAATGGGAGCGGGAATCACAAACTTTGTCACGCTTCTATCTCAGCTAACTCAAGTTTTTAATAGAAACACGGGTCAAGTGGAATGTTCAACCCCCCATAAGAAAGAACAAGCCGCTATTGAGAGCTTCATGAGACAAAGGCCTCTTACTTTTAGTGGATCATCCGATCCCACGATCGCTGAACAATGGATCAACTCCATTGAAAAGATATTCTCCATCCTCCAATGTTCTGAACAAGAGAAGGTTCTCCTGGCGGCTTATCGTATGGAGGGTGAAGCTGATCAATGGTGGACGTTGATAAAAAATACAAAGCCTGAGGAGGAGATCAAGGCCTTGGAATGGAAGGATTTCTGGAAGATGTTTTTCGATAAATATTTTCCACGCACCCTCTGGCTTAAGATGGAAATGGACTTCCTTTACCTCAAGCAAAAAGATGAAGAATCTGTTGGAGCGTATGAGGAAAACTTTACAAGGCTTGCACGATATGATTCTGGATTTGTCGTTACCCCCGAATTCAAGGTTGACCACTTCTTTGGTGGGCTAAATCCTAGCTTGCGAAAAGCATTAGCGATCCGTGACTTCGACAGCTATGAGGAAATTGTCCGATGTGCCCTCAAGGTCGAAATATAGATCGGGTAATCACAAGGGTATCATGGGGACAAGAAGCATAAGGTGGACTTCAATTCTGGTAGTCCGATGGATAAATCCAACGGTGCTAAGAAGATCCAGCACCCCACTTTCTAAAAGTGCAGAAAGAAGTACCCTGGAAATTGACTTAAGGGGACGAGAAAATGATTCAGGTGTAGAAGAGAAGGGCACCTAGCTATTAACTGTCGGCAAGAAAGACCCATGACTGCGATAGAGGAGAGGAACACTCTGTTTGAACCTCAACGCGTTGTTCAATGCTACAAATGAAAAGAACCGGGTCATTTTTCAAATCGGTGCCCTAATCCAAGGGTTTTCGTAGACAAACAACAACCTCCAAGGCAGCAAGGAAGATCTTTTTCCATCACTTCTGCCGAAGTGAACCCCAAAAATGAAGTGGTGATAGGTACGCTAGTTATTCATTCAAGAATAGAGAACTTACTTTTTGATTCAGGTTCTACGCATTCTTTTATATCTCGAAAGTTTAGTAGAACAATCCCATCACCACCACAAATCATGGAAGTAAAGATATCAGTGAGTACGGAAAGTGGGGCAATCATTGCATCCCATGAATATAAGTCCTCCCATGTTATAGTCTGTGGATTGAATTTCCCAGAGAACCTCATCATACTCCCTCTGGTGGAATTTGATGCAATTCTTAGAATGGATTGACTTTCCTTATATAGAGCCAACATAAATTGCCAGGAGAGGGAAATTACACTCCATATGGAGAATCGAGCCCTGATTCTTTAAAAGCGTCAGGAGGAAGATGAATCTCCTTTATCTCCATCATCTCAAGCATGGATATTACTGCCTTATGAGCATGAGTATCTGTCTCAGATGATTGAGTCCAAGGAAGAAACCATCCTTGAAGAAATGCCTATTGTGAGGGAATTCACTGAAGTGTTTCCCGAGGAACTGCCTGGTCTTCCTCCAAGAAGAGATGTTGAATTCTCAATTGAACTTATACCCAGGGCTTTACCAATATCCAAAACTCCATATATAATGGATTTTTTAGAGCTTGAAGAGCTGAAGAAACAACTACAGGAGAATCTGGATAAAGGGTTTATATGCCCAAGTGCTTCACCATGGGGTGCACCAGTCCTCTTCGTCAAGAAGAAGGATGGGTCAATGCGGCTTTTCATCGATTATCGTGAACTTAACAAAATCACGAGAAAGAACAAGTATCCTCTCCCAAGAATTTATGACTTGTTCGATCAGCTGCGTGGAGCACAATACTTTTCCAAGGTGGAATTGCGGTCGGGATATTATCAAGTAAGGGTGAAGAAGGAAGATATCCCCAAGACTGCTTTTCGCACAAGATACATGCAATATGATTCATAGTAATGCCTTTTGAACTCACTAATGTTCCAACAATATTCATGGGCTTAATGAATAGTGTCTTTAGATATTACCTAGACAAATTTGTGGTAGTCTTTATAGATTATATTCTAATATACTCCAAAACCAAGGAGGATCATGAGAAGCATTTAAGAACTGTACTAGAGACTTTGCGCAAGGAGAAGATCTATGCAAAGTACAATAAGTGTGAGTTATAGTTGAAGGAGGTCTCATTCTTGGGCCATATCATCACAAACAATGGGATATCTATGGATCCCTCCAAAATAGATGCAATTGAGGGATGACTGAGGCCAACATCGGTAACGGATATCTATAGCTTCTTAGGGTCAGCTGGATATTATCGACGATTTGTGAGAAATTTCTCACAATTGTCCAAACCTCTTACCAAGCTAACTCGAAAGGGAGTAAAGTTTGCTTGGAGTGATGAATGCGAAGAAAGCTTCAAGGAGTTGAAAATGAGGCTTATCACTGGGCCCGTGCTCACTTTACCCACAAGTGGGGAACTTTATGTTGTTTTCAGTGATGCTTTAAAGAAGGGATTAGGCTGTGTGCTGATGAAAAATGATAAAGTTATATCCTATGCCTCAAGGAAGTTGAAAATCCTTGAGCAAAACTATCCAACGCATGATCTGGAGTTGGCGGCAGTGATCTTTGCCTTGAAAATCTGGCGGCATTATCTCTATGGAGAGAAATGCGAGATATATACTGACCACAAGAGTCTTAAATATATATTCACACAGAAAGAGCTTAATATGTGCCAGAGAAGATAGATAGAGATCATCAAGGATTATGACTGTTCAATACATTACCACCCTGGGAAAGCAAACAAGGTGGCAGATGCCCTAAGTAGAAAGGACCCAACAATTCTATCAATGATGAGAATTGAGAAGGATCCAATCTTCTTATACTTGATGAAGATGGACGTGGGAATCATAAAGAAGGGAACATAATCAATCCTTTCACAAATGATTGATCAACCATCTCTTTTGTAAAGGTTAAAGGATGCTCAAAAGGATGATGTGGGAATTCAGGAAAAAGTGAAAGCTATCAAAAAAGGGAAATCCTCAGAGTTTAATGTTAATGAAGAAGGAATTGTGTGGTTTGGGAAAAGACTATGTGTTCCATAATGTCCGGAGCTGAAGAAGGAACTTTTGGATGATGCACATATTTCAAATTTCTCTATTCACCCAGGGACCACAAAGATGTATTGCAATCTCCGAGAAAACTTTTGGTGGGATAATATGAAGAAGGAGATTGCTAAATATACATCAAAGTGCCTGGTGTGTTAGAAAGTGAAGGCAGAGAGGCACAAGTCTAAGGGGATGATGCAACCATTGCCCAAACTAGAATGGAAATGGGAAAACATCACCATGGAATTTGTCACTGGACTTCTGAGGACATCCAAAGGAAACACTGCAATATGGGTTGTTGTAGATCGTCTTACAAAGACTGCACACTTCATTGCTATTCTAAAGGATTTCTCATTGGATCAACTGGCACAGATATTATCAGGGAAGTGGTAAGGTTTCATGGAGTACCACTATCTATTGTGTCTGACCGAGATCCAAGATTCACCTCTAAGTTTTGGAAGAGTCTTCAACATGCTCTGAATACTGAACTGAACTTTAGTACGTCCTATCATCCTCAAACTGATGGCCAATACGAGCGGACTATCCAAACACTTGAGGATATGTCGAGAGCGTGCTCAATGGACTTTAAAGGAGGATGAGATCAACATCTTCCTCTGGTTGATTTATCTTATAATAACAGTTTCCACTCGAGTATCTAAATGGCACCATATGAAGCCCTGTATGGGAAAAGGTGCAGAACACTGGCATGTTGGGATGAGGTCGGTGAACGTAATCTGCTTGGACCAGAAATGGCCGAGGAAATGGTGGAGAAGGTGAAAACCATTCAGCAGCATATCAAGGCAGCCCAGAGTCGAAAAAAGAGT
Source organism: Viscum album (assembly GCA_963277665.1). Classification (NCBI taxonomy): domain Eukaryota; kingdom Viridiplantae; phylum Streptophyta; class Magnoliopsida; order Santalales; family Viscaceae; genus Viscum; species Viscum album. The sequence goes on from OY728150.1 coordinate 241,873,114, forward strand.
TATCCAGATAATCATCGATGAGACCTTGAGTTTAAAGTTGGAGACATAGTTTTTCTATGCATATCTCCGTGGAAGAAGGTCATGAGGTTTGTAAAGAAAGGTAAGTTAAGTCTAAGGTACATCGGCCCCTTCGAGATTCTTGATCGTGTCGGGGCTGTGGCCTATCGACTAGCACTTCCACCTGCCATGGCCAAAGTACATGATGTCTTTCATGTATCCCTCTTAAGGAAGTACATACCGGACCCTTCACATGTACTCCCTTATGAGGTGGTACAATTGTAAGATGATCTTTCTTATGAGGAGCAACCAGTGAAGATCTTAGATCGTAGAGAAAAAGTTCTAAGAAATAAGAAAATTCCCCTCATCAAGGTGTTGTGGAGAAACCACAAGTTTGAAGAAGCGACATGGGAATCGGAGGAAATGATGAAGCTGAGTTACCCACATTTGTTTTAGTGTGGGAAAAGGAAAATTTTTAGGGTGAAATTTCTTAAGGGGGGAATATTGTAACGACCCAAAGTTTCATTAATGGAAAATCCCTCTTGATCTTATTAAATGTCTCTTTATATAAAATGTTTTTATAAAATTTCAACTTCTTTGGTTTTATGATAAGAATTGTGACTGTTACTTTTATAGCCGTTGAACAGTGATCACATGATTAGTATAAATATAGGGCTTTAACACATCCAATTTTACTTAGACAAAGGAAGCGATGGCATCATCCAGTAGAATTTCCCCATACGAAGCCCATTTATCAGAGCTCAGAAAAGAGGTGGCGTCCTTGGGATTCACTCTTGACCAAGCCCAAGCTGAGCTTCACCATGTCAAGCTCGAACATGACCATCTACGGGAAAAGTGGAAGTTGATAGAATTTACCACTCGAGCGATGTTATCTAAGCCACCCCAAGAGTATGTCACCATCTCACACCTTACCCTTAGGTCTTATGCAGCTGTTTTAAGGGGTTATGTAACAAATAAGTAGTACTATGTTCATGTACATTATTTTTTTATATAATAATGAATATAATTTCTAGTCATTTTTGATACATTGTAAATTGTTTTTAAAGTACAAATGGTGTTTTTAGTTATTATTTAATAAAGAAATCTATTTTTTTTAAAATTAAGGGATTTTTGAATTAAATAATATTTTAATAAAATATTATTATTATTATTAGATTAATTTTATTATATATAAATGATCATATAATTATATGAATGCAATTATAATTTTTATTAAGGTTTAAAAGCCATTTTTGTCAAAACCTGTGAATTTTCGATAAATGTCGGTTTTTTATTTTAAAAGTAAAAATTAACATATTTATAAAATTATTTAGATAAAATAAATGTTATTTTTGGAATCAGGACGTCGAAATTATCCAATGGTGAATTTTTCATAATTTTCTGAGACAGTCAAATTTTTGAGTAAAAATTAAATACCGTTTAAATATATAATGTGTTTTATGACATCATAATGACCCAATAGTGATGTAATAAAATACTAAAATCTTTATTTTTGGCCAATATATGTTTTAACATTAAAATAATGTAATTTTGGGTTTTTTTGGATTACTTTTCAAAGCATTAATGAACCCCTCAAGACTTATTAAACACTTTGCCTTTTTAAATTAATTTCCATGGGAGTGTGACTCACATCCACATAAGAAACCTTATTATTTTAAGAAGTTAGGACTTTGGACTTATAAAATATTGTTTTCCTCTTCCCTTTTCCAAAAACCATGGTCAAAAACCATGGGATGGTTTGTGGTTTGGATTAATTTAATATAAGGGGTCCCAAACCTAAATAATAAAGAATTCCCTCACCTTTCCTATATAAACCCACCCAAGCTCCCACTTCCTCCTCAATAAAAGCCCTTTTAGTTCGTCCAAAATCTTCCTTAATCTCTCTAGAATCCTCCCAATGTGCCCCAAGCTCCCAAGAAGTCTCTCACAAGCCTCTATCTATCCTTTGGAAGCACACTTCCAAGTAAGAGTTTTTCTTCCTTTCTCATTTTTTGTCCAATTTTCTTTAAGTTGTTTTGCCTTTTAATTTCAATTATGAATGTTGGGGTATGGTTTTTCACCTCCCTCTTACTTCCCTATTTATGTTTTAATGATGGTATACCCCTTTCTCTCTCATTAAATTCCTCCCATGTACACCCGTTACTATGCCGAAATTCTGAAAGGAACTTCACTCTCCTCATTTACATTCAAGCAATACTTTTGTATCATGAATCTAAATTCCATTAAAATTGTTGGGACATGTATCTATATGACCTCCTTACTTTCCATTACATGTAAATATGATAAGGAACCCCTTTCTCTCTCATCAATTTTTTTTATTAATTCTTACGTCACGTCATTACGCTGCCGAAATCGCACCGATTTTCTAAGCCAATGCCATTGTGTAGTGAATACCATGCCCATTTATTCATCAAGGGTATTCAACTTTATGCATATTTAATTATTGATTATAAATTTTCATGTATGAATTCCACATTCCTTTATCATGGAATAAATGATTATGTTTAATGAATCCATGTTTTATGATCCATGTGACACACTTCTGCATGAAATGAAATGTTTAAGAAGGGTGCGCCCTTATAGAGCTCCAATGCATTGGGTAAAATATAGTATCATGATACGTCATGTGCAATGAGTGTTGACTCATGCTAATTCAAGTGAAATGAGGGTTTACTCGTGATTTATGTGCAATGAGGATTTACTCATTCTCTATGTGCAATGAACCTTGGCTCATGCTAATTCCATGTTAAGTGTTGTTGCCAAATTTCCATGTTATGATTATCATGATTTATCATGCCTTTATGTTCATGTTTCTTTTATGCTCTATTGATATGCCTATTGTCTAACATGTATTATACTCATGTTATTCCATGTGTACTCCCTTACTGGGCTTTATAGCTCACCCTTTTCTTATGCATGTCCTCAGGTTATCCCATGCAATGCTAAGTACGAGGGAATGAAGTGGTCATGTAAAGGAAGTTTTCAATAAAGATGTTGCATTTCATGTATCAAGTTTTTATGTAATGATACTAATACACAAAGACACTAAAACTATCGATCTTCTTGTTGTATCAAGTGAAGTTTTATGTAATAAATCATGTTTGAGTTTGTAATAAAAGCAGGGTTGTCATAGAAATACACCATCCAAAATGGTTAAATCTTATAATGAATATGTGGTGAATGGTTTTTGATTTCATACATGTTCATATGGTAAATAAAAAAACATTGAATAATAGTTTTTTTCTTGAGAGGATATCATTATAGAGAAAGTGAATTTGAATTTTATGTAATGCTGGATAAAATAATTGAACTATGTTATCTGAGACAGAATTATGAAACGATGTTTAAATGTCATTGGTTTGATACTGATTGAGGATTGTATGTTCATATTTTCTATGAATCATAGTCATTAAATATACAATTCTTCTTATAGTAAATGAACCATTCTTATTGGCTCATCAAGCACACAAAATATATTATAAAAATTATTATACTTCTTCAAGAGAGTTAATTAATTGTTGGGACATTATAAAAATAAAATGTCATGAAAATCAGTTTATGAAAATTGAATGTGGTTCTATTGATGTGTAAGGAATTGAAATTTTTCAAGAGACAGATCCAAATACATCTTTTCAAATAAGATAAATGAATATCGATGATGACACCCCACAATTACAGGTCGATGGTGACAATGATGTTGATGATGTAACAAATGAATTTGAATTAACAAGTTATGATGAAGCTGAAAATCCTATGGAAATTAATGATACAGAGGGGGAAGATGAAGATATTTACACCATAATATATGAATATGTGGATAAAGATGAAGAATGAAACTATTAATTATTGGTTATAGTAAATATATATATATATATAATACTCATATTCAATTATTTGTTGAAAACTTTATGTTTATGATTTAAATGGACGATGAGACTTATGATGAGATCATATGTATCCTGAAGGAGGCTGTACTACTTGGTGATGAGCTTGATGATATATCATTAGACCCTCAGGTTATTGGTTGTGCATTAACTCAGAGGGATCATGGTCTTACAATATTGATGATTCCTAACCCTATTCCCAATCGATGTCCACATATATATTTTGATCCACGCATGCAGAGGTATGTTAAGTTATGTAATTTAGTTAATTTTCATTATAATTTAATTTCATTAATTTATTTATGTATTAATTTATTTATTATTTGTTCTATTTTACCACCATTTTTCACATATAGTTTTTGGATAGAGAAGTGTTATTCTGTGGAATTATTTTTTTGGAGCATGGGTGACATTGGGTCACATTCCCATTTATGTTTAGAAGTGAATGTTTGATCATTGGATGGTATGTAAATATATAATAGTTATTTTGAAATTTATTTAATTATTAACTTGTTATAATTAATTATTTGTTGGGTTTATGTGTCACGACTCACTCCCTCCAAAGATGCCCCTCCTGAGATGGAAATAGAGAAAGAGAGATAATGACCTCCGAGTCCCGCCTCCAGTAGGCCTCGGGGTGGATACCAACACCAAGGGTAGAAAAATCTCACAGAATGGAAGGCATTATCCTTTTATAGTAACCAAGATTGGGAGATAAGATGTATCAACCCCAAAACAACTCCCAGACATATATAAAATAAAACTAAAATCCATCCCACATGCATGTTTAAAATAAAACTGTTACAAATAAAATTAAAAGCTCCAAAGTAATTACCCAAAAGTAATGCTAAGCAGCGACACAACAAATGTCCCAAAGTTCAAGATAGTAACGCCCAATACATTCCCCATAATCCTTATAGAAACCTGAAAGTAGTTTTATAATATAGGGTGACCATATAAGTATACTCAGTAGGAAAAACCAAAGTCTCTCTTACACAAGTGGGAGAAGTATACTAATGATCCTGTGAGAGAATAGAAGAACCAACAACACCAAACAAGTCATTCTAGCCATCCCCACATCACCAAGGCTTGCTCACCAAGTAACACAAGTCAAGTAAAGTAATATAGTAAGCACATTGATAATAGGGAACCCCACACCACTTTCCCACTGATTATCCACTCTCACACCCTAACGGTAAACTTCTTGGAACTCCCACATCTTCCTAAAGAACCAAATCACAACCCACCTGCACACAACTGGGCCTCACAACCGCATGTTTACCATAGACGCCTGAGCCACATACCACATCACATCCCGCCCACACACACCCGAGCCTCACAACTAAATCTTTCCCATAGACACTTTAGTCACATACCAAATCGCATATCGAAGACACCTAGGAACACAACACTTCTCATCCCAAAGATACTTTAGAAACACAACACATCTCATCCCGAAGACATATGGGAAACACAACTCGCCCACACACACCTGGGTCTCACGAATCACAACCTGCCTGAAGAATCTTGGGCTATCACCTCCTAGAAGAGGGAGCATGGAAGTGAGGGTGGCCATCCATCCATTATCCCATCATGATGTTTGGGAAAGACACCCCCTGTGACAATGAGTGTGTTCAACACATAGTTCTCAACTAGGGTGGGGTACGTATAAAAATCACAGGGAAAAATACAAGTAATACATATATAATACCAAACACTCAAGCCCAACCTATGGGTTTTAAACCAACAACCAACTCACAACAACACCTTTTATTCTACTTATAAATTCACAACCACACAACAATCCACAAAATTAAATTATACCCCCATCCAATTCAATTAACCAACTCTCATTCTTTATTAAACTATTAATTTATTCATTCCATCACTACCTGAGCACCAACTAAACATAAGCCACAATAGGCAACACAACCAAATTCATCTCATAAGGCGAATATTAATATAAAATAAATTATATTCACATTTCTATATATTTAACACCCATTCATAGTATAACATACATTAATATCAAGACATAGGGTGAAGATTTCTACATGCTACTCATAGAGAAACTCTGGGCGAATTACCCATACCAACCACTTCCATCATCATTATTCAAAGTCATTCCTCCAAATCCATCAGCTCAACAACAACCATTCTTGGAAGCCCTACTACATAAACACACTACAAAAATCACATCTAGCAACACAAACATAGCAAAAATCGATCACATCCCTGATATATATCACTGCTCATCTATTCCAAAATCAATTAATCTCTCAACCTGAGATTCCATTAAACCACCCATGCCACCCTACATCACACCACCAAGCCCACAACCCTACTACACCACAAGTTAGAACAAACCCACACACATCACACCACCGTACATGCCAAGGAAAAGCATATTCATATTTAACAAGGCATTCCTCATTCAATTTTCTCTTGTTAATTCTAGGGTTATCACATAAAATAGTTTGATCCTGGGGAATCTATTTATTAGCTAAGTGTAGGTGGTTAACAGATTTTTCATAATAGTGTTTCAATAAAAAATAAAAAACATCTAACCCAAAATCTATTCATTTAAAAAACAAAGACCTCCAATGACTATGATTTTCATTGGGAATATAACCCATACAATTCACAACATCAACAAATAACAAAGCAGAACATAAGTTACTTTTTCTGACCCCACATGTTGATCTTAAATCGATTCAATTATATTTATTTATTTGGTATTATGCTATGTTCACAAGGAGTGTATTGATACACCCACCCCACATGATACACAAATAAAAGAGAGATGAAGGGATCCCTACCTCGAAGAACATATAATCATAACTTCCTTATTGCTCAAAAATAGGGGGTGTGTATAGAGGAAAATCCTCCAGGGAAAATGAAATCCAAAAATGTGAAACACAACCACACATATTCTTGAGGAAGAAAGGTTATAGGGGAAATCTCACACCAATAGAAAGGAAAAACACACAAATAATAGAAGATCTTATCTTTAGAAAGGCCGTATCCTAAATCAATGGGATAAATCATTTTTAAAATCCATTAAAGGCAGATCTTGACTAAGATCATGTGGTTTGGAAGTTCAAAGAAAGATTCAGGTTTTTATAAGATAGATATGATTCAGAACAGCTCTAAAAACCATTAAATATGGTATTAAACTCATTTTACATTAAAGGAAATGTCAAAGGAGAAAAGCTGGAAAACTGGAGGAAAACTAGAATTTTGAAAAACTATTGGAAATAACTCACCATTGGACGAGATTCTGATGGATGATTCAACATTGGGTGACTCACCATTAGAAGAGCAACCGTTGGATGAGTCACCATTGGGTGACTCACCATTGGACGAGCTACCAGTGGATGAGTCACCATTGGATGAGTCACTATTGGATGAGTCACCGTTGGGTGACTCACCATTGGACGAGTCACCGTCCGATGATTCTCCATTGGATGAATCACCATTGGATGAGTTACCATTGAACAACTCACCACTAGAGACCTACCATCGTGACCTACCATTGCGACCTACTGTTAGTGACTCACCGTTGTGAGTCACTGGTGCAAGTCACCATTATGACTCATCATTCATGACTCACCAATCCTGAATCACCATCACGAGTTACCGTTGCAACCTATCATCACCACCTACCATTGGGGAAACTAGAAAAATGTTGAAATGAGCCACCGTGACCTCCCAGAACACCTCAAACACTGGATTTTCACAATGTAATGGAGTAAATAGGTCCATGCCATTACATCAGATACCTCTAAAACTATTCTCACCCTTGAGAATTCAAAACCAAAACCAAAATAAAGAGGGGTACGAACAACAACCCCACAAGATACCTCTCAAAGATTCTGCTACACCTGAAACACCAATACCGACATCAAGGTTCAACGATAAATCACCCTATGTTTTTTTAAATCTAGAGTGAAATCTCAACATCCAAGAACACCTCCTACAACATCTGTTAACCCAACCAACCAAAACACGCACCACAAAAGCACAAAAACCACACTATTTAAACATATGAATTAGATAATCCCATCCTCCATGTCAAAATACTATCTTCTCTGGGTGGAACTGACTCACCCGAACGGGTTTAATCGCATCACAATTAATGCATCTTGATTAGGATTCTGGTCTTCTCCTTTTCACATGTGAGGAATTTATCAAAAATTATGGAACAAGTAAACAAATCATATTATAACAAACAAGGTTAAAACATTACATCAAAAGGAAAAAAATAATAAGGAAAAACTCAAAACAACTATGGGTACTAGGCACACATATGCTCTTCTCACTCCCAAGTACTATCCTCTATGCCACCATGCCACCACAACACACGAACCAAAGGAATGATCTGCCCATGAAACACTTTTTCCTGAAGATCCTAGATCTCTACTGGTCATTACACGTATGTCACGTCATCTTCAATATCCAACTCCCCATAGTTGATGATATGATAGTCATCGTGAAGATACTGATGAATCTGAGAGATGTGAAAGGCATTGTGGATCCTCTCCAAATGTGATGGAAACACCAACTCGTATGCCACCTTGCCAACTTGTCCCAACACCTCAAAGGGTTTGATGAACCTGAGATAAATCTTACTCACTCTACCAAACCTCCACTGCCCACATCGAGGGGAAACCTTTAAGAACACGTGGTCCCCAAACCTCGAACTCCAAGGGCCTACTCTTCTGATCAAAATACAACTTCTACTGGTCCTGCGCCACTTTTACCCTCTCACAAACAAGATAAATATTATCTATTATGCTCTATACAACCTCAGGGTGGAGAAAAATTGTCTCCCCAACCTCTACCTAATTCAAAGGTGAAAGGCACGATCTTCCATACAAAGCTTCAAATGGTTCCATGCCAATGGATGAGTGATAACTATTATTGTAAGAAAACTCAACCAATGAAAAGTGTCATACCCAAGATCCTCCAAAGTCCAAGATGCATGATCCCAACATATCCTCTAGCATTTAGATAGTCTATTTTGTATTCTCATCTGTTTGAGGGTGGAAGGTAGTGCCGAGGCATAACTAAGTGCCAAAAGCATGATGCAATCCCCTCCAAACTCACGAGGTAAAACATGTACACTATTATGAGATAATAGATCTCGTAACTCCATGAAACCAAACCACCTCATCCATATACCTCTTGGATAAGGCATCCACTACGCTCGACTCCTTGATTACTGAGAAGTGATCCCATTTCGTCATCTGATCCACTATTACCTAGATAGAATCATATCCTCCCTGAGCTCTGGGTAACCCTATGAAAAAATCCATCAATATGTCATTCCACTTACACTCAGGGATATATAAGGGCCACAAAAAACCACCATGAACACAATAATCATCCTTCACCTACTGGCACACTAGGCACTTTGCTACAAATTACACCACTACCCATTTCATTCCGGGCCACCAAAACTGCATCCTCAAGCCATGATACATCTTGAAAACTCTTGGATATACCGCTAAAGGTGAGTTATAAAACTCACGAAGAACTCCCTCATTCATAACTACCGGAATAAAAAAACTCCCATAGAACAACATATGATTTTTCTATCTTATGATCATCCCTCCAGAGCATCACCATGGCCAACACAATTGTGCATCACCTCTACCTTTGAGTCTCTCCACTGAGACTCCTCCACCCGCTGCATCAAAGAATAATGCACCATTATTTTAAACAAATAGCCTCTGATATCATCCATTCTTGCATTTAAGTCCAAGGATACTAACTCCTCAATCACCTTCCAAGTATCCACAGATTCCCAAACTATATCCTTATGTGACTTCTTGATCAAGGCATCAATCATGATATTCCCCTTTATTGAGGTATATGAGATATTAAAATCATAGTCCTAAATAAACTTCATCCACCTCCACTATCACAAGTTTATATATTGTTGGTAAAAGATATAACTCAAATTATTGTGATTCGTGAAGACCACAAAGAACTCCCCAATGAGGTAATGTCACCACAACTTCAACAAAAACACAACTTATTCTAGCTCTAAATCATGGGTGGTATAGTTATTTTCATGGGAACGTAACTTTCTAGACCCATAAGAGATAAATCCCCATTTCTGCATCAGTACGCATCCCAAGCATAGATGAGAATCATAAAAAAAAAACCTCAAACATCACACCATCCTATGAAAACTAGAGCACTGGAGTACTGACCAACTTCCCCTTCAGATAGACAAACGCTGCCTGAAACTACTCAATCCTCACTAAAGCTTGGTCCTTTATGGTCAGAGCTATCAATGGAGCTACAACTCAAGAGAAATCGGGTAAAAACCTCTAGTAATAGGCTTCAAGACCAAGAAAACTGCAAAACTCTTCCACATTCTTGGGTGTTTCCCAAGAAAAAACTCCTTCAACCTTCAACGGTTCTACTTCTACACTCTGCTGGGACACCACATGTCCACAGAAATGCATCTCTAGTGTCTATAACTTTCACTTGGATAGCTTTCCATAGAGCTAGTGGAGTCGAAGGACCTGAAAGATAGTCCTAAGATGTTCGATATGCTCCTCCTTTGAGTTTGAGTAGATCAAGATGTCATCAATTAATATGATGATGAACTAGTCCAGAAACTCATAGAAGATGGAGTTCATTAGCCCCATGAACATGGATGGTGCATTCATAACTCCGAATGGAATGACTAAAAACTTGAAGTTCCCATACCTACATTTGAAAGCAGTATTCTGGATATCAGCCTAATTCACCCTCAACTAGTGATATCCAGACCACAAATCAATCTAAGAAAACTAAATTGCTCCTCTCAGCTGGTTGAAAATATCGTATATCCTTAGAAGAGGGTAACCGTTCTTGAACATCACCTGATTCAACCTCTGGTAGACTATGCACAACCTTAGACCACCATCCTTCTTCTTTGAAAGCAACACTGAAGCACCCCACAATGACACACTGGGCTAGATAGAACCCTTATTCATCAGGCCATCTATCTGAATCCTCAACTCCCATAACTTAGAAGGTGTTATCCGATAAGGAGCAATCGAAATTAGAGAAGCACCATGTTGCATGCCTATCCTGAACTCAACACCACGTCATGGGGGTAGAGTCAACACCTCCTTAAGAAAAATATTTAAGAACTCCACAATAACCCTAGGTACTTCAGTGACCAATAATTTCACTGACATATCATCCAAAAAGGAAAGAAGAGGCTCTATGTGCCGACTGCCCACCCAATAGCTCCACTCACCGAAAAAATCCATACGCTGGCCATCTACGTCTAAAAACACAACTATTCTCTAGAAGTAGTCGATAAAGGCATGAATTTAATATAACTAGTCACTGTCGATAATTACATATTATGACTGTATCTCTAGCAAGAAAAGATCCCCATAGGACTGATGCAGTCCCATCACCAGTCTACATCCCTAGAACATATCAAATTAGTTGTTCTGGCCTCCTACTGGAATACTCAACACCAAGGGAACGAGAATACTCTTTACGTCTAGTCCCAGATCATGGGATAAACTAGGTGCAATAAAGGAGTGTGAAGCTCCTAAATCAAACAAGGCACAAGAAAGGGTACTAAATAAGATGATTGTACCTCAAAAAATCTCTCGAACTATTTGAACTACTGCCTATGCTACATGTAACTGACCACACCCATATCTTTTTCCTCTTTGCCAAAAACCACCCCCATGACCATGCCTGGTTCAAGGTCCCTGAGGAACACCCTGATGTCAGGCTCTACCTTCTTTGTCTCCCCTTGGTGGAGCATGAGCCTATTGTCCCTGTGGCTAAAATAGCCTAGTTGGAAACTATTATTGAGGTTGGTGTAGAACCTATCCACCTACACCATGATAAGCTCAAATGGCCACTGGGCACTAGTTCTAAAGATGGATGAGGACCAAAAAAAAGAAACACATTTTCCCCAATCCCATAGAAAAGGCATAGGGACCAGAAGGTCAAAATAGAAACTGTTGAGGTAAACTCCCCACCGATCAAAACCTTGAAGGACCTAGCACCTGAGACCTGCTATTGGTAACCCTGCCTCTCAAAGAACCCTGCTAGATCCCATCTCGTAGTATACTTCCTTGTGAGTGAATCTTCTAAATCACTTATGCCTTCTTCTAAACCTCCAAGTACGTCATCAATGTAAAGGGGGTGACCGCATACTGGATAGAAGGAATAAGTGCCTCCTCTAGGAATCTCGCACAAGACTCCTCATTCAGAAATATATATGGGAGAAAAATGAAGAATATCCTTGAACTTAATCCCCGACTCTCATACTGAGATACTCCTATACTTGAGGGAGGGTAAATCCTGACTCTTCTTAGCCTTCATGGTCGATGAAAGGAATTATCCTCAAAACTCCTTCTCGAAATTGACCCACAGAATGTTAGCCTCCTTCATCTCCCCTAGGTACAGTGTCTAGAACTGACATGTAGCTCCCTGCATCTGGCTCACTTCCAAAGGAACCCAGTACTCCATTGGATCCTAGATCAAAATGAAGGTGATCTCAAGATACTCGAGCCAGATCTCCGTCACCATGTATGAAACACTACCCTCATACTTTCCTAGGGCCTTCCAATGGAAAGTATATAATATTCTCTACCACTAGTCATCCTCCTCCACCAGATCAACCCTCCACAGATAAACCATATTATCTTTTTGAGCCGGAACTGCCTGATTCACATGTGGATGAAAACTAGGCGCCATAGATGAAAAAAGTAAATAAGGAACTCCTAAAACCAAGTAGTATGGAATTTTATTTAAGATTCATTTTAATTCATTTAACTCATTTTGTTATCCATTTCAAATTCCCCAAAACACCCTAGTTCATACAAGAACACAAGTCATTATGATGCATGTACCTTTTTTAGGGTATCTACCCTATAAATGGTGTAGGATCACTTGGTCGTTCGGTAGGCTCATAGTCCTTGAATCGGATCACGGGGGCCCTAAAATCTCATGTCCTAGCTGATCTTCCCTGGACTATGTCACAAACCAAGATCACCTAACACTGTTTCCTTATAAACCCATGTAATCTTCACTGTTCCTAACTCCAAACTCCAACCTATCTCTCAACCATCACCTTTGATACCATTTTTTCACAACCCCCCCTCCAAAGATGCCCCTCCTGAGTTGGTAATGGAGAAAGAGAGATAATGACCCCCTGAGTCCTGCCTCTAGTAGGCCCCAGGGTGGTGAAAAACACCAAGGGTATACAAATATCACAAAATGGAAGGCATTAACCTTTTATAGTAACCAATATTGAGAGATAATATGTATTAACCCCAAAACAACTCCCAGACATATATAAAAGAAAACTAAAATCCATCCCACATGCATGTTTAAATTAAAACTGTTACAGATACAATGAAAAGATCCAAAGTAAATACCCAAAAGTAAAGCTAAGAAACAACATAGAAACTGTCCCAAAGTCTGAGATATTAATGCCTAGCATGGTCCCCATAATCCTTCTAAAAAATTCAAAGTAGTTTTATAATGTAGGGTGAGAATAAAAGTATACTTAATAGAAGAAACCAAAGTCTCTTGTGTACAAGTTTGAGAAGCATACAAATGATCTTGTAAGAAATCAGAAGAACTAGCAACACCTAACAAGGTATTATAGCCATCCCCACCTCACCAAGGAACTCTCACCAAGTAATGCATGTCAAGTAAAGTAATATAGTAACCACATTGATAATAGGGAACCCCACACCACTTTCCCACTAATTAGCCACTCTCACACCCTAACAAAAAACATCCTGGTGCTCCCAACTCTTCCAAAAGAACCACGTCACAACCCACTCATACACACCTGGGCCTCAAAACTACATCTCACCCATAAACACCTAGGCCACATACCACATAAAATCTCACCCACACAAACCTGGGCCTCACAACTACATCTCGAACGTAGACACTTGGGCCACATACCATATCACATCACAAAGAAACTTGGGGAACACAACATATCTCATCTCGAAGACACCTAGGAACCACAACACATCTTATTTAAAAGGCAACAGAGAAACACAACTCACCCAAACACACCTAGGCCTCACGAATCACAACTTTCTTAAATAATATTGGGATATCACTGCCTGAAAGAGGGAGCAGGGAATAACGGGTGGCTATCCATCCATCCTCCCACTGGGATGTTTGGGAAAGAAACCCTCCCCCATGACAATGGGGGTATTCAAAACATAATGCTCGACTAGGGTTGTAACACCCGAGACTTTTATGTTATATAAATCATCAAAGGAATCTTTTTCTACACAACACTTGCTTGGCTTGCTTTACACGCAATCACGACCTTCCTCGATAGCTTGCGTCGTACGCAATACCGAGTTTCACTAAACAACAATATGATTTTAAAACTAGCCGTTATGAATAGTAATAACCACTTTTTGAAATTTTATAAATTTTATTTTTCAAAATGGACTTCATTTTTGGACTCAGAATATCGAAATTAGCCTAGGGTGAAATTTTGGTATTTTTCTGAAAACTTTCAATTTTTGATGAATAGTGAAACCACTAAGTGGTAGGTTAAAAACTGAATTTTGCATAAAACTTAATTTTACTGCTTCTGTGAATGGAATTTCGAAAATCCGATAGACACGGTTGATATCAGTAAGTAAAATGTGGTTCAATGAGATAAAAATAATTTTTGGTGAATAGTAACTTTTTACTTTTTTACCGCGGTTAATAGTAAATAGGGTAACTAAGGGTAAATATGATATTAATATTACCCTAACACATGTCCTAATTCTATTGGACAAGTGTAATTCGACCAAAAACAAACTTAGGAATAAAATATGACCATTTAGGCCCACTTGGATTAGATTAGGACATTTATTATTAATTTATTTAAAGAAGGGTTAAAATAGTTAAAATCAAAGTTTAATAAGTAAATCATTTTTAATATGGGGTTATACATAAGATAAATTCAATTGTAAATATTCATTAGAAAGCTAAAAATATTTACTACATGATGATATTTTATTTGTAATTTTTAGACATCAAATAATTTAATTTATTTATGACACAAAGATGATGCAGTAATTATCTTATTAATGAAATATTGACAAAATTGATAATATAAATACCAAAATAAATGTAATTTAAGACTTTTTATGAATTCCACTAATTTTATAGGTTACTATGATATATTAATGTTGATTTAATCAACTTGGTTCTAACATATAATTCTGTTATGACTTTCACAAAAATCATATATCAAATAGTGTCAAAATTGACACAAAATAGTTTTTAAATCAAATATTATATTATTAATTGTTATTGTATTCCTAAAAATCTAAGGTTCGGCCAAATGACTTAGATAAGGATATATATATTAATAATAAACAATTTGGGGTTCGTTTGGCATGTTATAGTAAGTGTATTAACCATATAGTGAAAGAAAACAAAAAGACACGGTAAAAGTTAAATTAATTAACTTAGAGTTAAATCTAATTGATAAGGTTAAAATAAAACCCTAAACTTGTCTAAATCCTATTGGTTGATAGGATTTAGACCCATACCCACTTTATCTTCGAAATAAGACCCTTTGGAACCATTATAAACCGATTTTGACTTTAATATAAAATAATATTTTGAGATATTCCTAAGGTGCCCCTCTCCTCCCTTATAAAAGGGCACCTCCTCCCCCTCCTCCTCACACCAATTTGAGCACTCAAGCTCGGAAAACCCCTACCATTTTATCCTCTCCACTTACCTAGAATAATCCTAGAGGTCCTGGTCTTCTCCAAAGACCAATCTTAGTTCCTTAAGTGGAGGATTCAAAGAGGCGTTCCAAAGAAGAGGAGCTTCGGACACGAACAAAGCAAATCGGACCTAAGGTAAGGGAACATATCACAATCTCACTTTTATCCGAGATTGTTTTTACTTTGGTAATTACTGGGGTGTATTTTATCATCTAAATCCATGTTCCCTCAATATGTAATATTATTTCCATCCTTATACAATAGTTTATATCCAATTCGTTGAGTTTTTAGTAAAAGATATGAAAGGAATCTTTTGTCGTTTTTTCGTACGAGGTACTTTTTGACTTTTCCGACAAAAGTACGAAGAATATTTTTTTTAACTTATACGGCATGAATGGATTTTTAAAACATTGTTTCCAAGAATCTTCCTTTACAAGTTTTCAAGTTTATTTTTAATCAACTTCTTTTATTTTAAAGTTGTATGACATGTTATGAAAGGAAAAAATGTTTTTTAAGAAGAAAGGATATTTTCCTCAAGAATGGAGTTCAAGTGTTTTATCAAAATGATTTTCCATATAAGATAATAAAGGGTTATGTTTTTATCCCTATTATTAAATTGATTTGTTCATGTTGTGATGAAATTATTTTTATGAATTCCTTTATCTTATATGAATTGATTTATGATGTCATGATGTTTCAAGAATCCCATTTTTATTACATGGGTTATGCGATGATGTATGATTTATGATTATGTGGCACACATAAGAAAGGATTCATTATAAGATGGGTGGGACCTATATCTCCCTCCAATGCATTGGGTAAAGATTTTATATCTCATGAGATAGACATGGCTGGAACGGAAGGTTATTTCGGTTCAGTGATACAGGACTGAAACGAGGAGTGAACTCGGTTCAGAAAGGGACATTGTCCACTAAGATAGTCTTGGCAATGAGTCATGACTAACAAGAAATGATTTTCCATGATTATGTGTGCATGCCACAAAGTTTCAAGTCTTATGTTATGATTATGGGGATCTCATTTTCACTTTTATGATTTATTCCATGATAAGATATTATGATCTCTTTTGCAGGTTTTGATTTTCAAAAAGATATGATATGATATTTATTTCCTTTATTTGCCCTTGATGAGCATTTGAGCTCACCCTTTTATGTTTTCTTTTCCCCAGGTCAGGAAGATGGATATTAAGTAGAATATGCTAAAAGTGACCCTATATATGATGAAATAAATGGGAGACACCATAGAAGATTTATGAACCAGTTGTTTATGTTTCCCAGTTTCTAAAGACACTATACCTATACGGTCCTTTGTGGTTTTGTCATATGTTGTAATAAGTGTGCTTCAATTTCGAAGTATTAACAATGTATGTAAAGTATGGGTCGTTATAAGGGTGGGGTGCATATAGAAATAAAAAGGAAAGATACCAGTAATACATAAATAATACCAAACACTCAAGCCCAACCTATGAGTTTTCAACCAACAACCAACTCACAAAACCACCTTTGCTGCTACCTCTAAATGCACAACCACACAACAAGCCACAAGCTTAAATTATACCCCCAACCTATTTAATTAACCAATTCTCATTCTTTATTAAACTATCCATTTATTTATTCCATCACTACCTAAGAAAATACTAAACACAATCCCCAATATGCAACACAACCAAATGCATATCAGAAGGCAAAGAGATATATAAACTAAAGTAGCTTTTCATTCCTCTCTATTTAACACCCATTCATAGAATAACATAAATTAATCCTGAGACATGGGGTGAAGCTTTATTCATGATACTCATGGAGAAAATTCGGGAGAATTATCCATACAAACCACTACCATCATCATTCTTCAAATTCATTCCGCCCAATCCATCATCTCAACTACAACCATTCTTGACAACCCTGCTGCATAACCACACTACACCCATCACATCCAGAAACACAAACACAGCACAACCCGATCGCAGCTCCATTGTATAACACTAATCATCCATTCCAAAATCAATCAATCTATCAACCTGAGATTCCATTACACCACCCGTGCCACCCCACATCACACAACCAATCCCACAACCCTACTACAACATTAGTTAGAACAAACCCACACAGAACACAAAACCGAAAAGACCAAGGCAAATCATATTCATATTTATTAAGGAATTCCTCATTCAATTTATTCTTGTTAATTTATGGACAATCACAAAAAATATTTTGATCCTGGGGAATCCATTTATTAGCTGAGTGCACGTGGTTAACTGTTTTTTCATAACAGTTGTTCAATAGGAAACACACAACATCTAATCCAAAATCTATTAGGTGCACAGAGAACCCCAAAGAACATGATTTTTAGTGGGTATATAACCCATAAAATTAACAACATAAACAGATAACAAAGTAGAACATAAGTCACTTTTCCAGCCCCACATGTTGATCTTAAACCAATTCAATTATCTTTATTTATTTGGTATTCTTCTATCTTTACAAAGAGGTTATTGATACACCCACCCCATATGATACAAAAATAAAAGAGAGATGAAGGAATCCATACCTCGAATAACAGATGATCATCACTTTCTTATTATGCCAAAATAAGGGGTACACATGTAAGAAAATCCTCCAGGGAAAGCGCGATAAAAAAATATGAAACAATACTACAAGGATCCTTAGAGAAGAAAGGGTTTTGGGGGTCGTATCACACCAAAAGAAATGGAACATGCATAAGGAACATAAGATCTTAGCTTTATAAAGGCCTGGTCCTAAATAAATAGGAGAAATGATTTTTAAAATCCATTAAAGGTGGATCTTGACCAAGACCACACAATTTGGAAGGTCAAAGGAAGCTTTTGAGTTTTAGAAGATAGATATGATTTGTAACAACTCCAAAAACCATTAAATATGGTATTAAACTCATTTCATGTCAAAAGAATCATCAAAGAGGTGAAACTAGAAAACTGGAGGAAAAATGGTATTTTGGAAAACTATTAGAAATGACTCACCATTAGACAAGCTACCGATGGATGAGTCATCATTGGGAGACTCACCGTTAGATGAGATACTAGTGGATGAGTCACCATTGGGCGAATCACTATTGGACGATTCAACATTGGGTGACTCACCATTGGATGAGTTACTGTCAGATGATTTGTTGTCAAAAAAATAACCACTGGTGATCTATCATCACAACCTACTCACTGGTCCTGACTCACGAGCCCTGAATCACCAGTCCTGACTCATTGGTTTTAACTCACAGATCCCGACTCACCGGTCCTGACTCACCGATCCTAACTCACTAGTCCCAACTCACCAGTTCTAACTCACCGATCCTATGTCACCATAGCGAGTCACCGTTGCGACCTACCATTTCCACCTACCATTGGGAAAACTAGAAAACTTTTGAAATGAGCCATCATGACCTCCCAGAACACCTCAAACACTATATTTTCACAAATGGAACAAAGAGGTTCAGACCATTAAATTATGGTATCCCATCGATGAAAGAATGAGGAAATCTATCTGGGAGGCCTAGGAGTCCTACATACACAAGTGATGTCAACAAATTTTGCACAATCTGAGGAAGAGAGCCATAAAAAAAGTTGGATTCATAGTTTTTGATCAGTCTTGTTGTAGCCATCAGCCATATTGCATCTACTCTCAGGTTTGGGATGGATTGTGATCATATTAGATAAAAAACAATTTTTAGAAGATATTATCATTAGGTTGGCAGAACCGGGGGAGACAGGTGGTCACCCATAGAGCTGGTAGTCGTACATTTAGTACTCATCGACAACATCTGGTAAATATTTTTATTTAATAATTGATATAACTATAAATATAAATTGTCTATTTTATTTTTCATATAGAAATCCGAACAAAATGATATTATAGTGTTTGATGTTTACAAGAGTATGTACATGGACCCTATCATTTGAGATAATACTGGTGGTCGATAGTGCCATATTTTTGTTAGTAATATTTTTTTAGTTTTAAAATTAACTAAAAATAATATTTTAACTATTTTAATTTCAAATTGAATTAAAGGAGTAATATGAGGCCTTCTCTCACACATGATGAGAGTTAGGCTAATACTAAGGGTTAGGCCACCAGTGCAATGAGATTTGATGTTGCAACATGGATGAAGGTGACTCAGTATGACTTTGAGAAAGGCTGAGTTATTGTTATCGACTCTTGATTAATGCCTAAGAGTTATTATGATATTATTGCGACATCATCATCTAGCTCTAGGAGAGTTCATAGAGAGTCTTCATCATCGATTGAATAGTATGGGGAGAATATATGAGCTCATGATGAGGTTATATATACCTTTCATAGAGAGTAGGAAGAGTTTCATCAACAAAAAGAACATTAGAAAGAGGAGCAGTGTCAAGCGCATGGGTAGCAACAACAACAGATGATGGAGTACATGCGGTGTTTGGTGAAAGGTACAGGGATGAAGTTCTCTCCATCACCTCCTCTAGATGACCCCTCCTTAGTGATTAATGTATTTTTTAAATAAATTTATTATGATAAACATTTGAATGAATTTTTTATAGATATTGTTATTAATTCATAAATTTATAGTTTTATATATTTCATTTTTTATATTATTATATATTATTATATATTATTATATTTTTTTATATTATTGTGATGTTTTTTTTGTTTTTTTCTCTATTTTTTTAATTTATTTTGATTTTTTTAATTTAATTTTTTAATTTAATTTTTTATTATTTGTGATGGGATTAGTGTCCCATCGTAAATAAATATATATTAATCCATCATTTTTTTTTGTGATGAGGAAACCCCAGTCGCAAAAAAAAAAGTTTTCACAATGGACCATTGAAAAACAGCGTAGTTGCAACACATTTTTCAGTAATGGGTCATTTGTAATAGGTCCCCACCATAGATAACCCACAATAAATAAGTCATAATACAATATTGGAAGTTGATGATAAGGTATGTTTAGCTTGGACAAAAGGTGAATCTTCATTTGATGATTAGATTCATATAAGAAAAGTAGTAGACACCGATGGTTAATGTTTTAATGAAATCCTTAATGGTTGGGAGACCTTAGATGAATGGTCTCGGTCTTTTGATGGTTTCTTCTATTTCCAAGAAAAATTGGTTATTCTAATAACTCTAAGGTAGGAGTTAATGGATAGTGGAAATCTATCTAGTTGTTCTGTACACCATGGGACTTCCAAGATGTATCATGATTTGATACATCATTATTAGTGGATAAGGATTAGGTGGTCAATTTTTGACTTCCCATCATGATGCCTTACTTGTTAGAAGATTAAGGTGGAGAACCTAAGACTTTCCAGTTTATTTTATCCTTTTCCAATTTTGGTATGGAAGTGGTATAATATATCCATGGACTTCTTTGTCAGTTTACCATAGAATAATAGTGGAAAGATTTTGATTTGGGTGATCATTGATCGACTCATGAAATCATCTCATTTCTTCCCTATTAAGGAGATGATAAAGGTTGAAGTGCTCAGACACCTATATGTCCCAGAGATCGTGATTCTTTATAGAGTACCTTCAATTGTTGTTTCTAAGAAATGTCTATGATTTACATCTTAATTTTTGAAATTTTTACAAGAGGCAATATGTATCTAGTTAAATTTAAGTACAACATATCACCCTTATATGGATGGATAGACTAAGCAAGCCATTTAGATTACCAATGATATTCTTTAGTCATGCATGCTTGATTTCAATTGTTCTTGGGAAAATCATTCTACCTTGGTTGAGTTTAATTATAACAATTTGTATAAGGATTTTATTAAAATGGTTCCTTTTGAATAATTTTATGGGTGGCTATGTAAATGTCTTTGTGTTGGTAGGATTTGGGAGAATGATATTTGGTTGGAATGAATCTCATTTAGGTGACAGTAGAAAATGTGCAGTTGATCTAAAAGAGGTTGGTGGTAGCTCAGAGTTTCCAAAAATCCTATGCATACCATCATCATCACTTGATGGAGTTTGAGGCTGGTGATTAAGTTTTTCTTAAGTTTTAACCTCAAATAATACATTATCACTTGGAAAATATGGGTAATATGGCATCAAGGTTTGTTGGTCATTTAGAGATCATCGAACATCTTCAAAAGGTGTCACATCGGTTGGAATTTCCATCTCACTTAACATCAATTCATAATGTGTTTCATGTTTCCCAATTGAGGAGGTACCAACCAGACTCTTCTCATGTGATTGAATGGGAAGATGTTGATCTTGGTCCTGATACCTCATTGGTTGAACAACTGTTTTAGATTATGGATCGTTAGAATAATGTTTCATATTGTAAAGTGATTCCCTTATTCTGTGTACAATGGAAGTGAATATGGGATAACCATGAGACGTGGGAGAATGAAGAATTGAAGATGTAGCAGTGGCATTATATCTTTGCGAGTATAAGATCTTGAGAGCATTAAGGGGTCATAAAGTTCCATGGTGGTGAAAATTGTGGCACCCTTCGGGTCATAGGTATGTTTTATTTCGAGTTTAGTTTGTCCCTCTTATGGTTTTAAAGGCTTTTAGGAGTCGAGGGTCAACCTTTTAGATTTTTGGGAGAAACAGTCTAGGTGAACAATTTTTTCTTGGTTAGTAGTAACTATATAGTAACCATGTGATATGACTCTATTAACTCTAGTGGCATTTTTCATGGTTTGAGCATGGTTTTTCTAACCATGTGAGATTCCTAGGAAAACCGTATAAATGGTTGGGTTTGGGTCTATAGGTTATTTCATGACTTGCATATGGTTTTTCTAACCATGAAACTATTCCTAGGTAACCTTGAACTTAGGTTTTCAAGGGGTATTAGCTACCACATGGTTAACATATGGTTTGTCTAACTGCACAACCTAACCGTGCAACTCGTGTAACCTTCCTAAAACTGGAAAATTACCCATATACCCTTGGTCATTTTTAACCCAAATATCACTATAATATCTCATTATCTTGACCCAAACCTTTACATTTTATGAGGTTCTTCCCTTGTTCTCTTGGTCATTCTCCATCAATTTGGTTGGATCTCTTAAAGGTATGTGAAGATCTCTTGATTCCCCCTATTTTCTCTAGATCTTATCTTGATCTCTCTTCCCCTTATTTCGTTGGAACCCTAACATGGCATGACGGCCCGATCTAGGGTGATGGGTGGGGAATTAATGATGTTTCTTATAAATCTAGGATTTTGAGGACCTGATCACTTTGTTTCCTTCCACTGTTTTTAATGTGACTAAGTTTCCTCTGTTAATGAGGTAGGTGTCTCTATATAATGGTTCGTTCTCAAGGAATACCTTATTATTATTGTGTTTTACTATGGTTTGGTTTATGAAAATAGTTGATTTGATATCTATGAGGGTTGTTTTTTGTAAATTCATCTTTGGTGGCATGGAAAATGGTTTTAAAAGGGGTTTTAATTTAAATTAATTTTAAGAACTTCATGTGTTTGGTGAAATGCCTCAAATATGGGGTTGTCTCTAAAATTATTTTTCAATAAAGTGAGTGGTAATTTTTTTCTTGTGGAAATGTTTTATAAAATGGTGAAAATGATTTACTTTAATGTTTTGAGAAAACATAACACATTGGGAACCTTGGGTGCGTTAGGTTATGGACATATACAAACCTTAATGATCGTGGCACCAATAGGGGTTATGGTTGTGGTACCAATATATTGTGGAAGGACTCAGTATAATTAGTGTAACACACCAAGATTTAATAAAATATTATTTTTTCAAATAAATTTAATTTCTTCGATAGCTTGTGTTACATTTAACATCAAGTTTTAACAAACCACGATATATTATTAATATTATTATTTAAACATAATCATTATAACCTAGCCGTTAAACTTAAAGGTATGAATAAGAATAAACAAATTTTTAAAATTAAGTATAAGGATTTTATATAAATCAAACATATTGATAAAAAGTATTTAATTTTTAGTAAATCCTTTATATGCTTCAAAATGCATTTTCTCAAAAAAAATATTTCTTTTTTGTAAAAAAATAATAATTTTTTCAACTTTTATAAATGTATTTTAAAAAATAAAATTTATTTATTAAATAAACATGTTAAAATTATCTTAGAGTGAATTTTTGAAAATTTTCTGAAAATATTAATTTTTCAATTAATAGTGAAAAATACTGATTTTTATTAAAAACCATCTTTTTGTTTAAAGAATTTACAAGAACCATTTTGTTTTAATATAGTTTTAAAAGTAAAATTAGTTCAATTATATTATTATTAATTCAATTTATCTCCTTAGAATCAATTTTATATTTAATTTTTATATAAAAATATCTCACACTTATGAGAATATATTTCTTTGGAAAACCGCTTTTTCGATGCGTCCTCATTTTTAATTTTAAAATAAATTATACCACTTATATGAATTGAATTTAGTAAAATATATTTCATATTTTTAATATAAATAATTAATATTTAGTAATAATTTCAACTTAAACTTTGGTCATAATTAACAATAAAGACAATAAAAAATTAATTACCACAGTTAAGTTTAAAACGGGGTTTTGCACTTTACATATGCATTTGTTAAAATTAATTTTCCATGTATAAAGGATTTTTATTTAATAAATTGGATCTCATATTTAAAATAAATTGGTCTAAATTATCTAATAAGGCTAAATTTATTTTTATTATTAAAGTATAAATGACCTATGTAAATAAAAATAGGCTAGTTAACATGGTGAAAACTCAAATGGTAAAAGTGAGTAAACTTAGAGGCCAAAGGAATAACATGTTTAAAACATGTTTTTTTTGTGAATTAGAGGTGTGTCTAGACCATATCTCCCATACAATAAATTATTTATCAATTTTTTAGGCACATGGATTGAGATTGATTCCCCATTATTGAATAGTTTTAGGTATTTACAAAAATTTTAATCCTCTTCAATTATAAAAGGGCACCTCCTCCCCTCACTTATTCACACCTCTTAAGCAATTTGGCTCAATCAAACCCTTCCAAAATCTCTCCCTAAAATCCTTAGACACATTCTAGAGTTGTTTTTATTCCCAAAATTACAACCCTAGTGTCCTTAATAATATATCCAAAGGAGGGGTTTCTAAGTGAAGGAGGCTCAAACATGTATGAAGAAAGTTGAGGCTTGAGGTAAGAGTTTTTAGTCTCACTTTTATTTATGGGAGATATATGCCATATTCACCAATTTTTTCTTTTGTGTGGAATTTATACTACCCATTTGACATGTTACATCATTAATATCCTTTATTTCATGATATTTAAAGTTTCATTTAATGTTATTATTTAATGGGGATTACTATACAAACTTTTCCAAAGTGGTAAGGGATTTTCGTCTCAAAATTATTTCTATAGAACACATGCCATATTCACCACTTGTTTCTTTTGTGTGGCATATATACTTCCCATGAATGTATTTTATAATGATTATTATGCAAATTATGGGGATTTATATATCCAACTAAGGTTATTTCTTTCCTGAGGATTATGATTCAAACATTACCAAAGTGGTAATGGTTTTATGTTATAATCTCATTGTTTATTGAGATTGCTTATGATTATGATTCTAATGATGAATTATTATGATATATATCCCAATAAACTCATGTATTTTATTATCCTATGAAAATTTATAGATAATACATTTTTCCCTTTCATTTTCCTCTCTTTAAGTACTCAATATATTGAAAGAATATTTTTTAAGAAAAATAGACTTTATTTTCTCTTTGGTTGAAAATAACATTCCTTGCATGTCCATATTTTATAATTTTTTAAAGAAATATTTTAAAAATATCTAATGATTGTTTAAAGAAAATTTCACCCATGTTTTACTTTTTACAATATGGTTTAAAAGGAATCTTCTTGTCATTTTCTGAATAAGGCTATGTTGACTTTTTAGAAAAAATGTGAAAGAAACCTTTGTTTTAACTTGTACAATATCAATTAAATTTCTCACTATCATGACCGCTCAATGATTTAAAACTTCATATAAAAGTTTCCAAGTTTATTTTCAAATATAATGTTTTCTTTTAATATTTGGGAAATTTTTAGATTTTAAATAAGTGTTTTCAAAGAAGAATGTTTATTTTCCTCAAGAAATGTTCCAAATGATATTTTAAAATAATTTTTCATCTAAGATGATATCCTTTGATGTTACTTAAGATAAACTAGGTATATGATCCAATGATAACATACTTATTTTTCCTTAAGATAGTTTATATTTATGATAAAAATATGTTTATAAAACCCATTCGTTCTCCATGGGTTATGCTACGATGAAATGATAAAATGTTTATTGAACCCATTTATTTTCTATGGGTTATCCTATGATGAACTATTTATGAAAAATATTTTTTTTTGGGTTCTGATATGATAAATGTTTTATGATCTTATGTAACAAATATTTATGGTTTCTTATATGAAAAGCGGTTCTATTATAAACTAAGGATGGGTGGTTCCATTATAAAATAAGGACAAGTGATTACAGTGTACCTCTCTAATGCATTGGATAAATATGGATAAATCATGAGTTGACAATGTTATGAATGAACCTGATTTCATGTTCACAATGTTATACATGGACCTAGTTTCATTCCCATAAGGTTATGTGTGGACCTGGATTCATATCCATAAGTTTATATTTGGACTTGGTTTTATGTTCATAATATTATGTGTGGACCTAGTTTCATGTCCATAAGATTATGCATGGACCTAGTTTCATGTACATAAGTTTATTTTAGGGCACGATTTCATGTCCTTAACTCAATGAGTGAACCTATTTCTATTTATACATGTTCACAATGTTATAATCTTTCATTTTGACACATTATTATGTCTATATTATTCTCTCATGGATTATGTTCATTAATTTTATTTATGACTCATGACTTATAAACTTACATGCTTTATGCCCTGATTTAGGATTATGATCTATGTTATGCAGGGTATGGTTTTCAAATGTCAATCTGATGTTCTCATACTCTCACATTCATTATATTGTTATGTGATCATTGATATCTCCCTTGATTACCCTTACCGATAATCTGAACTCACCCTTTCTTATGTTTCCTTTCCCCAGGTCATAAAGAAAGGATTTAAGTAGGGTATGTCTATGAAGAATACTAAATGGGGAGGTCTTAGTGATATATATTGAATATATTTCATGAAATAAGAATATTTTGTATCTAGTATCCAAAGACACTAAACCTTTACTATCATTAGGTGCATATTTATGAAATGTATTGAATATTCATATAAAGAGATTTCATATTTATGTATGGAATGTCTGGGTCATTACAGTTGGCATTAAAGAAAATGTTTAGTAAATATTTGGAGATTAGGGATAATTATAAGTATATGGAAACATCCTAAAGCTTTGGTAAGGAAGATATTATGTGGGTTTCTTAGCAATACATCCCTACCTGGATACTAAAAGTGGACGTGGCTCTAATATAGTTATACCTAGGGGTAATAACTATGAAAAAGGTGCATTGGACTTAACTTGATCGTCACTTGGTGTATGATAATAGACCTTTCTATACACCTAGTTTGAAACTCTTGGGGGGGATATTATTAAGTTAATTCAGATTTTCTTTATGAACCATTATGAAGGATTTTAATAGATGATAATCAAGGATTACCTAGGTTAAACAGAAGGTTTCATAGATTGAAAATAGGGTTTCATGATTTAGACATCCTATAAATGATTTTTCATGATTATGTGGTTTATTTTTATGATCAGTGTTGATTACACTATGGTTTCTGGTTTCATCCAATGGATGGAACTTGAAGGAACTGCCTTAATATTGAATGTGGCGAACAATGAAATGATTTTACACCTAAGAAACCAAATTCCATGAGAGCTATAATACATAACCTTGTAGATATTATCACATAACTTTATCAATCCATGAATCATGATGAGCATGAAAATGATAAAAGTAGGGAACACCGTTTTGTTGATTCCTTCATGAGGAAACATCCACCTTCTTTTAATGGGTCAACTGATCCAATAGTTGTAGAGAAATGGATTAGTAACATTGAAAAGATGTTTTTCTTTCTCCATTGTTTAGAACATGAAAAATTTATTTTGGTTGTTTATCATTTGGAAGGATAAGTAGATCAATGATGGACTATTATTAAGAATACAAGGAAACAAGAAGAAATTAACTTCATGGAGAGGGATGAGTTTAAGAGCTTATTTTTTAATAATTACTTACCTTCTATTATTCACACAAAAATTGAGAAGGGATTACTCAAGCTTAAAGATAAGTATGATGAATCTATTGGTACCTATGAGACAAATTTTACTAGACTTTTTCAGGCACTCTTCTAGTGTTATCATTCATCATGAAATTAAGTTTGATCCATTCTTCAGTGGCTTAAAACCAAGTCTCTAAATAGAATTATCCATGAGGGGATTTGGAATGTATGAATAAATATTTCGATGGGCACTCAAATTAGAAATAGAAGATGGAAACCCTCATGGTTTTGTTGATAAGAAAAAGAATATGGGTTTTCATGGAAGCTACAATGATATGTTGCAAGGGAAGAAAAATTTTCTACCTCCTACCTACCAAAAACTATAGGAATAATCACTCAAGTTAATTCCTAAAATGAACAAGATGGTGTTTCAAGTGTGGGAATCCTGGAAATTAAGAAAAAGAATGTAGAAGTGACGTGAAGAGTCTAATCAATGAAATAAATGGAGAGGAGCTCAACATAATGCACCACCTACACTCTAGTGTTTCAAATATAAGGAGTTTGTGTATTATATGAATCAATTCCCTAATCTAAGGGATAATGAAGATAATATGCCACAAAAACCTCTAAATAAAAAGGAAAATGGAAATCTTATGCAATCATAATAATTTAAGTGAATAATGATAATTAGGGCACACCTATACTCCACTATAGAGTTGGGAATTATATGTTTAATTTTGTATGAATAAGCCCAATAAAAATATTATTGTTCATCCTTTAGTGAAATTTGATGTAATTTTGAGCATTGATTATCTCTCTATGTATATATTTTGGAATAATAAAATAACATTTGATATTTTGAATCAACTTATGATCGTCTATTGGTTCTTGGTATATCAGTAAGTTAAGGATGAGAGACAAAAATATAAGGGGATATTACAACCATCACCCATACCATAATGGAAATGGGAAAACATCACCTTGGATTTTGTCATCAGACTCCCCAAAATATCTAATGGGAATAATGCTATATGAATTACAACCAATTTTATTATAAAGTTAGCACACTTAATTTCCATTATAAAATATTATTTTCTATTAACTAGATTACTCAGTTATATATCAAGGAAGGGGTAATATTTCATGGAGTACCAATATCAATCATATCTGATCAGGATCTGAGGTTTATCTCAAAGTTATGGAGAAGCCTTTAGTGGGATCTGGATATGGATTTGAGTTTCAGCACTACGTATCATCCTCAGATAGATGTTTAGTCTAAGATAACCATTAAAATCCTAGAGGATATACTTAGATATTGTTCTATGTATTTAAAATGTGGTTGGTATCAACACCTTCCTCTAGTTGAGTTTTCATACAATAATTGATTTCAATCAAGGATTTAGATGGCTCTTTATGAATCCCTCTAGGAAAAAATTTTAAAAATCCAATGTGCTAATATGATGTTGGAGAAAGAAAGATATTGTTACCTGATCTAGCTAAAGAAATGGAATATAAGTTTAGATACATTAAGTAACATATAAGGATAAAAATATTCAATAGGAAAGTTATGATGATAATTATCAGCATTATCTATAATTTGAAGTTGGTGAGAATGAGTTTCTATGAATTTCTATATGGAAGAAGGTTATGATATTTGAAAAGAAAGAAAATTTTATCCCTAGGTATATTTTACCTTTTGGGATTCTTGATCGAGTATAGAAGTTTTCTTATTTTTTGGTACTTTCACCAAACCTCTCTCAAGTTCACGATGTGTTCCATGTATCTATCTCAAGAAAGTAAATACCCAAAACTTCACATGTACTGATCTCAGAGGTCATACCACTGAATAATAATATTTCTTATGAATAAAAAACCTGTGTAGATTCTATATCATAGAGATAAATTGATACAAAACAATACCACTCACCTAGTCAATTTTTTTTGGCGAAACCACTAACTTAAAGAAGCTATGTGGGAACCTAAGGATAAGATGAGGTAGAAGTATTCTCAGTTGTTTGTATCAAAGTGATGAAATTTCATGAGAAAAAATCATTTTAAATTGGATATAATGTAACATTCCGACATTTTATGATTTTTTTAAATAAATTTATTTTCTTTGATATCTTGTGTTACACGCA
Source organism: Viscum album (assembly GCA_963277665.1). Taxonomy (NCBI): domain Eukaryota; kingdom Viridiplantae; phylum Streptophyta; class Magnoliopsida; order Santalales; family Viscaceae; genus Viscum; species Viscum album. The sequence continues at coordinate 241,903,117 of OY728150.1, forward strand.
ACTCCGAGTTTTAACGAACCGCAATATACAATTAATATTATTATTTAAACATGACCATTATAACCTAGCCATTATACTTGGCAGTATGAATATGAATAACTAAATTTTTAAAATTAAGTATAATGGTTTTATATAAATAAAACATATTTATAAAAAGTACTTATTTTTTAGTAAATCCTTTATATTCTTTGAAAATACTTTTTCTCAAAAAATGTTTTTTATTAATTTTGTGAATAAATAATAAAAGTAATTTTTACCACTTTTATAAAATTTATTTTAAAAAATAAAATCCATTTTTAAATCAAAATTTCAAAAATTATCTTAAATTTAATTTTTGATAATTTTTTGAAAAGTTTAATTTTTCAATGAATAGTGAAAATACTGATTTTTATTAAAAATTATCTTTTCGTTTAAAGCATTTACAAGTTGAATTTTGTTTTAAGATATTTTTAAGGGTAAAATTAGTTCAATTATATTATTATTAATCTAATTTTAGTTTATTTTAACCAATTTTATATTCAATTTTGATATAAAAACATCTTACACATATAAGATTTTTTTTCTTTGGAAAACCCCTTTTTTATCGCATCTGTGGGTTTAATTTTAAATTAAATTCAATAAATTTTGTGAATTGAATTTGGTAAAATATATTATATATTTATAATAATCATAATTAATATTAGGTAATAATTTCAACTTAAATTTTGGTCATAATGAATAGTAAAGATAATAACAAATTAATTACCACAGTTAAAGTTAAAACGGGGTTTTGCACATTACATGCTCATGTGTTAAAATTTATTTTCCAAACAAAAAATATTTCTATTTAATAAAATAGATTTTATATTTAGAACCAATGTTTCCAAATTATCTAATAATTCTCATTTTATTTTTAGGCTTAAAGGATAAATTACCTAGGTAAATAAAAAGAGACCAGTTATCGTGGTGAAAACTCAAATGGTAAAAGTGAGTAAACTTAGAGGGTAAGATAATAACATGTTTAAATCATTTTTTTGGGTAGAGGTGTGGATCAACCACATATTACATCTTCTCAGTTATTTATCAACTTTGGATGCACATTTCTTGAGTGACTCTCCATTATTGAATAGTTTTGGACATTTACAAAAATGCCACTCCTCCTCAATTATAAAAGGAAACCTTCTACCATAACTTCTTCATACATACTAAGTTATTTTGATCAAATAACCCCCAAACAATTTCTCCCCAACATCCTTAGACACCTTTTAGATATTTTTGTCTTTCTAAAAGACCAACCATAGGGTCCTTAATAAGAGATCCAAATGAGGTTGTTCTAAGTGAAGGAGATTTGAATGTGTACAAAGAAAGTTAAGGCTTGAGGTAAGGGATTTCTAGCCTCTATTTTATTTATAGGATAAATATAACACATTCATAACTTGTTTCTTTTTTATAGTTTTCATACTTCCAATTTAACTTGTTATATCATGAATATCTTTCTTTTTATGATATTTAAAGTTTCATTTGATGTTATTATTTAATGGGGCTTATGATACAAAAGTTTCCAAAGTGGTAAAAGATTTTCATGTCACTTTTATTTCTATGATACACGTTCCATATTCACAAATTGTTTCTTTTGTGTGGTCTACATACTTCCCATTAATGTATTTTATGATGATTATTATGAAAATTATGGGGATTTATATATCCATATAAGGTTCTTTCTATCATAATACATATGATTCAAACATTACCATAGTGCTAAATGTTTTATGTTACAATCTCATTATTTATCAAGTTTATTTATAATTATTCTTATGACTATGAAATATTATGATCTATCTATTAAGAAAATCATTTATTTTATTCTCCTATGGTTTTTTATAGAATACATGTTTCCCTTTCATTTTCCTCTCTTTAAGCACTCAAGTGACCGAAAGAATATTTTTTAGAGAAATCAAATTCATTTCTCTCTTCAGTTGAAAATATTTTTTCTTCCATGTCCATGTTTTCTAAAAACGTTTTAAAGAAATATTTTACAAATCTATATTTTTTTAAATACATTTTTACCCATTTTTGACCTTTTACAATATGGTTTAAAAAGAATCTTCTTGTCATTTTATGAACAAGGATCTTTTGACTTTTTATCAAAAATGTGAAATAAATATTTGTTTTAACAGGTATGACATGAATGGTATTTACCACCATCACGAATGCTTAATGATTTAAAATTTATTTTTAAAATTTCCAAGGTTATTTTAAAAGAAATTTTTTTCTTCAATATTTGTTAAATTGTTATATTTTAAATAAGTGTTTTCAAAGTGTAAAAGTTATTTTCCTTAATAAATGTTTCAAGTGATATTTTAAATTCATTTTCCATATAAGATGAAATCCTTTGATGTTATTTAAGATTTACGGAGAATATGATCCAATGATACCATCCTTATTCTTTTCTAGACAATATTTTTTTATGAAACTTGTTCCTTATCCATGGGTTATTCTATGATGAAATGTTTATTAAACTTGTTTCATTTTCACTGGTTATGCTATGATGAAATGTTTATGAAGCCCATTTATTTTCATTTATTTTGATATGATGAATGTTTTATAATCCTATGGAACACATATGTATAGTTTCTTATGTGGAAGGTGGTTTTATTATGAACCAAGGATGGGTGGTTCTGTTATAAACAGAGTAAAAGTGAGTACATTATAGCTCTCCAATGCATTGGATAAGGATGGATAAATCATGAGTTAACAATTTTATACATGAACCTGATTTCATGTTCAAAATATTATGTGTGGACCTGTTTTCATGTCTATAAGGTTATGTGTGGACCTAGTTTCATGTTCATAAGGTTATGTGTGGACTTGGTTTCATGCCCATAAGGTTATTTATGGACCTAGTTTCATGTTTATAAGGTTATGCATGAACCTGGTTTCATGTACATAAGTTTATGAAAGGTCCCGATTTCATGTCCTTAACTTAATGAATAAACCTGTTTCTATTTATACATTTTCAAAATATTATAAGATTATGTCTTTCCATATTCCTATGTATATATTATTCTCCCATGGATTATGTTTATTTCTTTTATTTATGATTAATATCTTAGGAACTTCTAAGATTCATTCCATGATTCATGATTATGATCTATGTTATATAAGATATGGGTTTCAAATGTTAATCTCATGTTCTCATACCCTTAAACTCATGATATTCTTATATGATCATTATATCTCCCTTGATTATGCTTACTGAGCATTTAAACTCACCCTTTCTTATGTTTACTTTACCCAGGTCATGAAGAAAGGTTTTAGGTAAGGTATGTCTTTAAATAATACTAAATAGGGAGATATTTGTGGGATATATTGAAGATCTTTCATGAAATAAAAAGATTGTGTATCTAGTATCCAAAGACACTAAACCTTTATGATCCTCAGGCATATATTTTTGAAATGTATTAAAAATTCATCTAAAGATATATAATAATTATGTATGGAAAGCCTTGGTCATAATAGTTAGAATTCACATCTTATTGGCATAATGTTCCTTATATGTCATAATTTCATATTCCCATAGTCTATATCCCATTTTATGCTTTATGATTTGTGTTTTGTTTTATTCATGTATCATGATTTGATTTCTCACAGATTTATCTCTTGGTACATGTATTCTTTCTTGAATACTTCCCTCTATGTTATCATTAAAATTTATTTCTATATTCTTATGTATTTGGATATGGTTTTTCTTGAAAGGAAAACCAAAGGTTGTTCTATATAAAATGTTTTCAAATGAAATAGCTTTGTGAAACTTGTTTTGTTTTAAAGATAGAATTAATTATTTTATAGTGACATACATTTTATAGATTCATGGTGGTATAATACTGGTAATTTTCCTCACACCCTACATATTCCATAGGGAATATGCATACTTAATTTTGTAGAATATAGTTAAAGGGAAGGGTGTCATGTAGCTTGATGGATTCTCTTAGTTGATATTTCTTTTGTGGTTGTTTTAGACAATGGTGAAGGATGGTCATGTGGATACTTGGTTTTAGTCTTGGATTTGGTTTGTTTTTTAGGATTAACCTTCTTGAATTATTTTAATACATCTCATAATTATGTACTTTTTATTCTGTGATGCACTCTAGTTGTTTATCACTATCTTGTTATATATGTGACATGTTCTATTATGTTTATTGGGTAAAATAATTCCCATAGTTTTGTATATTGACACCCAGGTGCTTATTGCCAACCTATAATGACCAAAAACGTGATTTAGGCCTTATAGTGATCTATCTTGGGTAATGTTTTAGGTCAATGTGGGTTGGTTTGTTATAAAATGGAATTATATGAAACAATTGTTTCAGAGGTACCTGGAAGATTGGAGCTAGGATCATTGGAAATTGGTTGGTAAGTGTAGAATGGTTCTAGACCAGATCACTTTCGTATCTGACCTTGAGTTACCATGGGTGGTCAAGGATTTTTCATCAAGCGTTTGATATTGATTTTGGGTTTAATTAGATGATCCTTATCATGTTTTTATTTTGGTTTCTATAGTTGTCTTAAAACCTTGTTATTTAAGGGATTTAATTTTGATTCTTGAATTTTAATTTTTGATTCATATATGTATTAATATATTAATCAGGTGTTATCTTTTTTGATTGATATATAATTCCTCCTGGAAGGATCTCTTCGAAATATAGGGAAAGACCTATGGGGAATGCCCCATAGGAAAACCCTCAAATTGACCCCTCTTTAGTGGAAAATACAATCCGAACTATTAAATCTCCAAGTCAAGTGGGAAGTGGAAACCATGAACGGATGGTGGATCATGTTTTGGAGTTTACCAAAAAATATCTACCAATCCTTTATGGTGATAAATTAACCCATGAAATTGAGGAATTTATTGAAATAATAGAGAGAATTTTACACTTTTTGAAGACTCTAGATAACTCTAAGGTGGGATTTTCCAATTATATACTTAAAGGATCTAGAAGAAAAAAGTGGAATTCCATCATGAAAGCTAAACTACATGAGGAACTCATTTGGACCACTTTTATGAAGGAATATGCAGTTCTATCCTAAGACATTACCTATGGATAAGGCTCAAGAGTTTGTGACCTTGGATCAAGGATACCACTCTATGATGAAGTAAACTACTCATTTTTTCGAGTTGGTTCATTTATCTCCATAACTTTCCAATAATGGCTACCTCAAGGATATATAGTTTGATATGGGTCTAAAGCCCGAGATTCAATTAATTCTTATTCTCATGTGCTTTCCAACCTTTTTTGAGTTGGCTGATAAAGTGTCTATGACTGAGGATGACTTAGTTAGGAAGACAGATCTGAGTGGAGCTTTGGTTGTAGTATGGGGTAGCCAGGGTATTTTTTCTGTCCTAGAAAAGTAATCATAATAAGGGTGCCCAATTTATGTAAAAATAATTTTTTTGGGATTCTTCATGATAACAATAGGTGGTTTACTACAAATGTGGAAAACCTATTCATACTATTCCTAACTATATGGAATCACCTATGATTTTATATCATTGTGGACAATCTGACCATCTTAAGTATTTTTGTGAAAAGGTATTCTAGGAAAGTAGAGCTGGTTCCACCCTTAATAAAGGATCATGGATTTGATAGGATGAAATAAAGGGTGTTAGATCTCATTATAATGCAAAAAAGGATACTTATGTAGAAAATAAGGCTTAGGTAGGGACTTAGGCTAAATGCCTTTATACAATAGAGTATGAATGAGAAAAATTTGAAGTGGGGACAACTACTATGAGAGGTATGGTGTTTATTTCATCCTTTATAACTCTATATTTGTTTTTTTATATGTGCACCTCATTCTTTTATATAGTCCAATTTGATAGATGTGTTGGGATTACTCTTGGGTATCATGTTGTTTATGATGGATATTTCCACTCCCTTGGGAAGGAGGAAGGAACAAGATTTTAAATGTTTTGAGTGTCGGGTTATGACCGCCATCCACAAGGTCGTATGAGATTTCCTAGTCCTTGATCTTGATATATTTAACCTTATCATTGGAATGTATTAAATGGTTTTTATAATTCTCAAATCAATTATTATCATTGTCAGGTTTAGTTTTTATCTTTTGACGGGGTTACTCATGTCTTTCAGGGTGAGTGAGATCTTGGATCTTGGATAACAGGGCTTATTATTCCTAAGGTCTGAATGATATCATGATGATTTTCAAATATTTTTATTGAAATCATTGACCAGAGTTTAAGTGGTTTTATTACTACCATTTTTAATGAGTACCTTAAGGTATTTCCTAATGATTTTTTGGATTACCATCCCATGGATATGTTGAATTTACCATTGAACTACTTTTGGGGAAGATTCCCATATCCTTTCCAACTTATTGTATGGTACAAGATGAGTTAAAGGAACTTAAATTTCATCTTGAGGATCTTTTTGAAAAAAGATATATTCATCTGAGTGTGTCACTTTATGCTTCATCGGTTTCCTTTACAAAGAAAAAATATGGAAGTATCCGGCTTATATTGATTATAGAAAGCTAAATATGGTGACAATTAAAAACACGTTTCCTTTTACTAGGATTGATGACCTGTTTGATCAACTCATGGGATCCTAATGATTTTCTAATATTGATTTATAATTGGGGTACCATCAGTTGGGGGGACAATAATAGGATTTTTCTAATACAACATTCAGGTGTAGTTGCGGACATTATGAATATTTGGTTATGACATTTGGTATTATTAGTGCTCTTGCGCTGTGTATGGATTTGATGAATATAACCCTTCGTTAGTTCTTGGACTCTTTTATGGTTTTTTTTATGGATGATATTTTGGTGTATTTAAATATGGAGGATAAACACAGGGATCATCTAGATATAGTTCTCAGAACTCTAAAAGAACATCATCTGTATGGAAAGATTTATAAATTTCTATTTTAGATATAAGAAGTGAAGTTTTTGGGAAACATTATGTTTAAGAGATACATCCTAGTGGATCCTAAAAAGATTTATGTGGTTATGTCTTGGGAATGAACCATGAATGTGTTTGAGATTCAGAGCTTCTTGGGGTTTTCTGGTTATTACATACGTTTTGTTCATGATTTCTCTAAGATTGCATCTCCTATGATATAGTTAACCCATAAGGGTGTTAATTTCAAATTGAATGATAATTTTAAAATATTGTTTGAGTATTTTAAGGTGATATTGACTTTGTCTCCAATTATCATTCTTATGGAACCGGGTTTGGGTTATGATGTTTTCTACGATGCCTTAGGTACGAGATTAGGATGTGTTCGGATGTAGGGGAAATGGGTGGTTTCCTATGGTTATCTCTAATTGCGCCCCATGAGAAGAATTATCCTACACATTATCCTGAGTTGGTAGGGGTGACAAATTCTCTCAATAATTGGCACCATTATCTCTTCAGTGAGCGGTTTGCTATATATTCAGATCACAAGATCCTGAAGTATATTTTTAACCATATGGATCTAAACCTATAAAAAGATGATATTTTGAGTATCTATAGAATTTTATTTTGATATTTCATACACACCTCAAAAATGGAATGTGCTTTTCGAAGCATTGAGCAGGAATTTTCCGACTCAAGCCTTGAAGGAATCAGTTACTGAATGATCTTTGATGAGTCTGTTCACTGGGATGTGCTTGGATGTGAAAGAAGTTGATGGGAAGTTATGATTAACTTTTGTGGAAGATGAATCTTTATTTTATGATCATATTCATATAATAAAAGTATCGAAAACCAGTGGTCATCATTTTAGTGAAATCTTTAATGGTGGGGAGACATTATATGTCTAGTCTCGGTCTCCTAATAGTGTCTTAGGTTTTCAAGGAAAATTAGTTGTTCCGATAACTCTGAGTCATGAGTTTATGGATAGTTTACATCAGTATATTTGGTCTATAAAACATAGTACTACCAAGATGTATCATGATTTGAGACTTTGGTATTGGTGTTTAGGGATTAGGTGGTCGATTGCAGACTTTGTATCATGATGCCTTACTTGCTAGAAGATTAAGGCGGAGCACCAAATACATATTGGGTTTTTATCCTTTAACAATTATAGTTTGTATGTGGTATGAGATATTGACCACCCATGGGTCATTTTTTGTTCCCTACACGGAGAATCAAAATACAAAATTTATAAAAAAACTCAAACTATGCTACTAATTAATTAAAATATAGTATTTGTAAAGATCAAGGCTGAACCCACGAGACAACATAGTTAGTAATTTTTCTTTTTAAAAGAAATGATTTATTTAATTTGAATAAAGTGGAACTAAAGAAGGTTTTTTGTTTTTAAAGTGTGAGAGAGAGAGAAATCAAAGCATATTTGGGTTTTGGAAAACTAGGTTTTGAAATCATGCTGGGGTTTTGTAGTTTTAGGGTCTGGGTGCTATTGGATTTAGAACATAAGTTAATTAATTAATGTATGGAATTGGATTTGATATGATGTAGATCCAATGGTAGTGGTATCTCCTCTTTAATTTGGTAACCTAACCTTTTCCCATGATCAGGTAATTTAGGGTATTGTTGAATCAGGTTTGTCTTGATACCATTTTTAAACTCGATTAACCTAAATGAGAAAATGTTTATGCCTAATTTAGGGTTAAAGTTGCACAATTAAAATGTTACTTTTATATTTATCAATCAATGGTGATGATTAAACAAAAAATAAAGAGATTTAAATTGTATAAAGAAATTGCAGCAAACCTAATACATGAATAAAAATAAATAAATTAATCCAAAATAATCACCCCACATTGGATAGATTACCTTACCATAAGGAGGTAAGTATCCCTCATCTTAGTGATGAGGGAGTAAGGAGGAAGAAGAAAAGAAAAATAAAACATGATGAAAATGAAGTTGTTGACTGGTGAAGACCCTAAATAGAAAAACTTCTAACCTTAATATTTGGTCTCTAGAATCATCTCTGGAAATAACGTAGTAATACTTTATTTATAAAATTCAAGGGGGATCAAGTTGCTTTTAATTTTCCATAAATATGTCCCATTATGAGTCTCGGGTCCTCCCTGTGTTTAATGGTCATCTTGGGCCATAAAACCATTCTTCTATTGAATTCCATGTCAAAAGTCTGAAACTAGGAAACTATGTCAACTTTCATGGTGTGAAAATTAGTATCACACCATGAAAGTATTGGGATTCCTCTTTTTGAGTTTTCTTCACTTAAAACTATGTATTCAATTTATGCTTTGTAATATATTCAAGTTATAAACCTGATTAACAACTTGAATTGTGTAATTGCAGCTTTGGAACCCCTGTTTCACCAAGATCCTTCACTTTCGACCCCCAAAAGCATTCCATATGTATCCAACATCATGGGAGGCCATTTTTAGTGAAAATATTTATCTTTTTTAGTTCCTTTTACTCATTTCCTATAAATCATGGTATCCTTCCAAATATGAATAAAATATTAAATGTACTAGTAAGAATTATCATTGAATTATCAAAATAAATGTATTTATATATAAAAGGATGTTCAAATTACTATGCTTTAAACTCAATGTTAACGAAATCAATTGATAAAATGGGAAATTAAATATTCAATTATCTCATAGGAAAATTCATCAAAACCTCATTTTTTTCAAATAAATAAATAAATCACGTATTTTACCTTTTCTATTTTTAAATAACCACATCTCTTCATTCATCCATTTTCATTATACAATTCATTATTAATAATCATTCCATTTTCAATTTACCACACTTTAATTTTCTAATCATCATCAAGGTAGATGACACACTAATATTTCATGCATATTTTTAATTAATTTTCAATGTTTTTCAATGAATTTTAATAAATGATGCCCATAAATTATAATGTTTTAATAAATAATGGGAAATTTGAAATAAAATTTTGAAATGAATTTGGATGATGGTTTTCAGTGATTTATTTTTTTTCAAATCTTATAAATGAATTTTTGATGGATTTATGAAATTAATGGGAATGTTTGATTTTTGAAATTTATAATTTAATTATGTCTTATGTTGGATTCTTACTTGATGTGTTTTAAACTCTTGTTTTTAAGAGTTAATAAAATAATTAGGCCGAGCATGAGCTATCCCATCAACCAAGGCTAGCCCACCACTTAGACAACCCAAGAGGGGCAGCCGGCTAGGCCAGCCCTAGGAGGGACCACTTGAGTCAGAGGATACACAGGGGGATCAGGCCCATGTAGGGCCTGTAGGGGTGAATCCATAGGTAGATCTTGCATGAAGAACTATATTGGTGCATGGTGTGACTCTATGTGGTCGTGGTAGGAGAGTGTCATTGGCACGGGGCAGTGCACAATGGTGGACATGGGTCCTCTGGTCCCCACATGACTTCATTGTGGTGAGAGAGCCATAAGTTTTCTTTTAAACACTCATTGACTGCTCCTTCAGTTCTGATGTGGGATGCATATTATTGGGTTACTATTCATTTATTTTAAAAAATTACATGCCCCATGCTCTCACACTCAAGCCCCACTATCTACATCATGCCTTCCACACCCGCTCGGCACCACCAACATTTTCACCACTAGTGAGCTACCATAACAGCTGCTGACTGAGCTTAGCTCGAGCTCATATTCCACTTCCAAGACCTGTCACCACCTCATATCGTCTTTGAAGCCTCGTCTAAACCTCATGTAGCATATTCTGAGCTCCCTCCAACCACTTTGAAGGCTGAAGGGGTTAAGGAAGAGGAGGCCACTACTGCCGCTATCCTCTATGCATCCTTCACTACTCTCTATTACAACACAATCCACAACCATGTAGAAATTCCATGTTTCACCCCTTTCACTCCATGAACAGGTGAATAAAAGGCTGAAGTGCTTCCTTGATGATCTTTCCATAGTGCACAAATGTGAAATACGTGAGATATTTGGGTTTTTCCCAAAAAAATGATATGAACACTCTGGGTCATGGGGAGAAGATATCTTCGATTTTTAAAATTTTAAGCACCCAAGATGTGGAATAATATGGAGTAAAAGGATAGGTAGAGGAACTAACCTCACCACCTATATAAGGATAGTCAGGCTAGATAAAAAAGAGAGAGTCAGAAGTAGAACATGACATGCATTCTTGGAGTAGAACTTGATATATGCTAAAACCTTGGAATAGGAGAGGTTGTTGTGGAGAAGGAAAGGAGAGGTAGACCAACTACCACCCTCCCCATTTTATACATGAACCATCTGTTCCTCAATAATTTCTTTTTATTTTCATGTTTTCTTATACCTATTCTTCTTCAATGACCCCCTTCTATGGTGGGGTAGAAGCCCTTATGGTTTGGTGAAGGGAAGGGGCCTCCTCTGTGATGCTTGGAATTTAATTCTAATCAAAATAAAAATTATTTTTCTTATTTATTAAATGGTTTTCAATTTGATAATATTTTAATTTAAATTCAATAAAATTGTGTTTTATTTAATTCTAATGTTTTTGAATTGCTTGGATTAAGGGTTTTGATCTCCCTCTACTTAGTTTTGGATCATACAGATTGGATAATCTAAAATCAAGTTCAGAAGTGTTTTAGTGATTACTAAACATACGAGGAATGAACAATAAACTAATTTGAATATTTGGGGAATGTTAATACCAGATTTGGTATTGTCTGATTAATTTAAAGAATGCACATCATGACTTTCACACATTGATAAATCTTAATAAAAGGTGAATAAAAGAGAATTGATCGTTACTCCGTTCATTTAATCATTTTGATAAAAAAGACTCATTTTTATTAAATACCATGATAGAATTACCACAATCCATTTTTTTATTATTTTAAAACCACTTTTTGGATAAGTGGGAACCCATAAAAACAAACCACCACCCATTAAACCATCCAATATCAAATTCAAATTTTAAAATCTAGTTTTCAAAATTCAAACAAACACCGTCTTGGGCCACGTCCAGTATCATATCACGAACCTTGGAAGAATAAAACCTATTACCATAGCTTTGTCCCATCATAAAAAATCCATCATCATCCAAACATCAAAAGGTGATGGCTAAAGCCTGCACCATTGCTTGAAAATTCCATCACCGCACCAGTCACCATAAAAAAACTGCCAAAGAACAACATCCTCACCAAAATCCACAAATTAACACCATCACCAGACTATCCAGCATTGCCAACTAGGGAGACCATGAACCAAGAAAACATGATAACCAAAATAAAACCTGAACATAACAAACCTCAAAAACAGCCTCCATGAGTAGTCACATTGATACACCCATTAACACCAAGTCTAAGCTACAAAAACTCTAGTGATCTCGACTGAATCAGGATCCACCGAAACCCAACAACACTATGATATGAACCTCCAGGGAGAACACATACCACAAAAACTAGATCCTTCGAAGAGGCCAGATTAAGGAAGAACCTATTCATAAGCCATCTTGTAATCGCTTTTCCTTCGCCTTTGACATTCTTGTCGCAACACAAACCCCACCCAAAGTCATTGCCACAACACCAAACAAAACCATCATCGAACCAACAAAATAAGAGAATAACATAATGCCAAAAATCACCGCAATGAGGGGATGAAACCCTAAAAAAGACTAGGGGATGAAACCCTAAAAAGGAATGGGGGATGAAACCCTAAATGAAGAATAAAATAGACACTGATAGGATCCTAAAAAAAAAAACCACCATTCCAAATCCTTGGTGTGTCCATCACTACAAATCTTAACTAGAGAGGAGTGGTGGAACACGAGGCCAGAGCGTAGTAAGGTGGCTAAATAAAGTCCTTCACATCACCGAGGGAGGAAAAACAGGAATATGGGGCCTAGAACCAGAGAGATATATGGGAGTAAGTGCTAATATGACACTAAAACTTTGGATGACTAGGACCTCCAATGAGGAACTATTAGTTTTTGACCCTGAGATAGAAAGAAGTCATATAACTGGGCTTAGGATTCTTAATCTTGATTTTTTTAAGAAATAAATTTAGAGGACTCAATTGAAACTTTAGGTGTTCACTCAGATCCACCAAACATGGAAATTAATCCATAATGGAACTTAAGATACCTTTATTCCCCACAATTTGGAAACCAACAAAATTGGCTAACCATGACTACACAACAAAATGATTTTTAATTACATGTCAACATAATTCCTATGATACCTAAATTCCATGGCCTTGTAGGTGAAGACCCCAACCAACACATTCAAAAATTCAGATTTATTTTTTCAAGTTTCAATCCAAGAGGATTATTTGAGGAGCAAGTCAAGTGGAGTGCATTCCCATTTTCACTTGAGTGAGCAGCTAAGGAGTGGTTTTATAGCTTACAACCCAAAGTAATTCATGATCGGGATGATCTCCAACAAAGATTCATGAAAATGTTCTTCCCAATATCCCATAGAACAATAATTATGAAGGAGATATATTCCATTTGGAATGATACTAGTGAGTCTCTTTACAAATACTGGGAACATTTCAAAAATATTTGTATAAGTTGCCTGCATTAAATAGTAGAATAGAAACACTTCCTGGTCTTCTTCTACTAAGGATTACTATACAACAATAGAAACCTATTGGATTCATCATCTATGGGAGATTTTATTGAAAAATCACCAAAAGAATCTAGGAATCTCATTGAGAAGATAATACAGAATTCACAATAATTTGAAATAAGAGGCACTGGTATAAGAGGTATTCATGAAGTAAGAACTTATGACTCATCACCTTTCCTTAAAACTAAAATTGAATAATTGACAAGATTAGAAAGACAAATTACCACAAATAAATTGAATGAGCACCCATATCCACCGTAGGTATGTGGATTATGTTCACCACCTAATCATTTCACTTATTAATATGTTGTGATACAGGGTACATAGAGTTGTGCAGATACATTCTAGCAAAGGAAATATCCACTGAATCAAAAATAAAGCTAAGGGAAAGCCGAATAAGGATTTGGAGGTTAATAGAACTAGTACATAACAACTTTTTATTTTCATCCATCTTTTTAGTAATAATATCAAAACTCGACACCATTTAAACAATCATATAAAAAAACCTTCTAGTAGCAACAAGCCTTTAAACCACCACCCTTCTAGTGAAGGACTTATGAGTATCCTTCTACTAGTTCACCAATAACTGAAGATAAGCTAAAAAAAATTGTGGGATTGGAAGATAAGATTAATAAACTCCCAAACCAATTCATAAGTTTTATGGAAATTATGAAAAATAATCAAGGTAAGATGCTAGCCCAAACAGTTCTGATTCCCAAGGAAAATGTCAATGAAATTATAACACAAAGAAAGAAAGAGATTCCTCCACCCTAACTAAGTAGGTTTGATGATTTTATGAAAAATACTGAAGCTCAAACCATCCACCAAAAGGTAGACTAGAAACACATTTACAAATGCAACAAAGGGAGAAAAAAATACAAAAAGGATCCATTCCCTTCTGCATTAACTCAATCAAAAAAGGTTGAATAAGAGAAAATTCAAATAGAAATCTAGGAAACCTTCCAAAAAGTTAAAATCAACATTCAACTGGTAGAGGAAATAAGATAAATCCCAAAATATGAAAAATTCCTCAAATAAATTGGCACTAAGAGAAATAGGCTAGTAGGGATGAAAGAATCAGCCTAGGGAGGAGTGTCTCAGCCATGATCACACCAAAATTTCATAAAAAATGTCAATGTAATTTCCTGAACCTAGAAGCCTAGAGTTGGTGTATTATTTTAATACATCGACATGATTACAAGGAATCATGTCCTGAAGGACCGATCAATTTAGTAGTCTTGGAAAATATATTATGTACATGAAATTTACATTAAAATTTCTAATATATAACGCAACATAGATAATCATTCAATAATTCCATTATTCCCTTAGATTAACCCAGCATATCAATCATAAAACACTTCTTGACATCCTGGGAAAATAAAACATAAGAAAGGTCTGAGCTCAAATACTCAGTAAGGATACAAAATATAGAGGAAGCTATCATAAATAATCACAAACTTATAAGTCAAGGTACAAAATTGAAACACAATCATTTTAAAACATTATCTTCAGTATAATATGGAAAGAATAAATCAAACATTACCATATAAACATGCACATAGATATTCTAATAGTCGAATAATCACATGTAAAATTAATAACTAATCTCATAATTTGGTAATACATAATGTAATACATCATAACAACTATGTCAAGACCTTATGCCAAGACCATTCAAAAATATTCTGTCAAGGACTTATTCCAAGACACTAGTTTGTCTCATGAGACCTATCGATGCATCGAGGGGATATAGTGGGCCATGCCTGTCACTTACTAAGTCCAATACATTCCTCACATGAAAAGAGTAAAACATAATATAATCATTCATATTAAAACTAACATACGAAATGTCAATACTTTAATCATAAACCATGAATGGTATAAAAATAGAACATCCATAGTCAAATATATCATAACTCATTCAATACAATATGGAAGATTGTATTATAATAAATCAACCTCAATCAATAATAACATCTAATAAAGGATGTTGACATAGATGAAATAACCAGTAAAACTATTTGAGAGAAATACCCCTTTTTTCTTCAAATTATTTAAAAGTCACAAAATTTATAAAGGAAGTCATTTAAAAGATATTTTTGAATCAAAGTGTCCCATACCACTTTGAAACTTTTGAAAGTAATTAACATTTTAAAGCAGTCATGTCTATATAAACAAATCCTTAAAATCATTTTGAAAACATGGACATTAATTAAAAAGATTAAAAAAAATATATTTAAAACTTTTAAAATGATGATCTAGTTAAATATTACCTTTCATAAAAACTTAAAATATTCATTTTAAAACATTTTTATGAAACATGGAAAAAAATGATAAATATTTATTAATAAATACTTACACATAAACAATCTCAGATAATAATGAGATTGTGGAATTAATCCTTACCTTAGGTCCGATACTCTCCATACGTGTCCAAAACTCCTATATAATATTTTTAAACATATTATTAACTTATATCAGAATAATAATAATATTTATTATATCATATATTATTCTTTTATGACTTTATATTACCCATTTATTAACAATTCCAAGTTAATGCAACATTTATGGTAATATCGCATTGTTTATTGTACGTGTTTTGAATTATTATTCTTGATCATATTACTTAGATAAATATTTACATACTTATAGAATGTATAATATTATTTACATATCACATATATTTGTAATATAAATATATATAACAGATAGATATATAAAATGGAATACACTGTTCATGGAGACGATATGTCGTACGTACGTATAAACGCTGTTTCCATTTTATTATAGTATGAAATGGAAGTAAGTGAATGATATATATGTACATATATATATATATAATTATAATAGAACTATTATGTCATTTATTTCATAATTATGAATAATATATATATTTTTATAATCATTATTGGATGGTTAAAGTGGAGAATGAATCTCGTCGCGTCGTGGAGACGGTAAGCTGTACGTACGTATGAGCGACAATATCATTCTTTTAATGATTGATGATATGGAAATGGATGGTATAATAATTATAAAGAATAATAATCATGTAATATTAATTATTTAATTCTTTTATACTCATCATTATACCCATCCAAATAAAGTAATGTGGAATAACAAATTACACCACAACATGGAGATGGTAAACCGTACCTACGCACGCATGGTGATATTATTATTCATAGGATGGATAAAATGATGAATATAGTTGTACCATGATTATATTAAAATTTCAGTATATGGATGATACTGGATTTATTACTTTTTTATAGAAACAATATAGAAATAATAAGTAGAAAAAGAAAGGAACTTTTGAAAGAAGGGATAAAATGATTACCTCTTCTTCGGGTGTTTCCCTTTGATTTGAATAAAAGGGCTCTTTAGGATGACTCTCTTCCCAAATTTAGGACTCTTGGATGAATTTATGGAGTTTCAGAGGAGAAATGGGCAGGTTTTGGTCGAACAAAAAGGCTTTAGAGATGTGAGTTAAAGAGAAAGGGGGTGCCCTTTTATAAGATAGGTGAGGGGCACTTTAGGAAAAATATTGAAATATTAATTTATTATAAAAAAATCGGTTTATAATAGCTAAAAATTGATTTATTTAGAGTCTAAGATTATTATGGGTCTAAATAATATCAAAAAATAGGTTTTAGACATGTTTAGGTGATAAAATTAACCATATCTTTTAGATTTAACCCTTTGTAAAATAAGTTAACTCTTACCATGTCCTCTTGTATTTTTATACTACATGGTTAATTTTTTTACTATAAAATACCAAGAGAACCTAAAGTGGATCATTTATGAAATTTTTATCACTATACAAGTTATTTGGCCTAACTTTATATTTTTAAGATTTTTATATCATTTAATAAAATAGTATTTATTATAAAATCTCATTTATGTCAATTTTGACACTATTTAGTAATTAATTTTTGTTAAAGTCGTAACAAATTTATTACTTAAAAAAGGAATTAAATAATCCCTCACATGTTAATTTAATCCATAAAATTAATTTATGGCATCAAAATGTTCAAATTATATTTATTTTAATATTTATAAATTCATTTATTTGAATCTTTCATTAATGAGGTAATCACTGCATCATAATTGTGCCATAAATAAATATATTTATCTAATGTCTAAAAATTATAAATAAAATACCATGATGTAGGAAATATTTTTAAATTTATAATTAATATTTATAGACATAGATATCAGTTACATAACCCTATATTAAAATTTATTTAGTAAAAGATACATGTTTATGTTATATTTCCCTTCTCTTTAAATTAAATATTTTAAAATGTCATTTTCACACCCAAGTGGCTCCCAAATACCAAAATTTCGGACTAAGGATGCTAATGGTAGAATATATCTCACAAAATAGGATTATTACATGTGTTAGGGTAGTTTTATATTATTATAATATTATTTTTTACCCTTATTTACCTGATTTACCCTTTAACCATGGTAAATAAAAATAATTACTGAAGTTACAAATCATAATGTCCAAAAATAAAAGGTACCTATTTAAAAAATTTAGACCGTATGATTCCAAATATGTAATCCATTTTTTCAAATTCAAAAACACATAATTGGTAGAAATTAATTTAAAATTAATTCCCATTGTCAAAATAAGAGAGCGAGTTTTTAAGAAGTAAAAACTATTAAAAGATTGACATGTGTTTATGTCCAATTTAAATGTGAAATCATTTACAATTACCTAAATTATATTAAATTATAAAAATATAATCTAATTATACTCTAAAATCACTCAAATGTATAATTTAACACTAAAATTATTTAAAAAAAGTTGTTTTCAATTAAAATTTAGTATTTTTCACTATTCATCAAAATATGAAAGTTATCAGAAAAGTAAAAAAATTCATCAAAACTAAATTTTTATGTCCCATTTATAAATAAGAATTTAATTTCGTCAAATTTAATATATAAAAGTGTCAAATATTGGATTTAAAAAGGGTTCTTCATTAAAAGGCAGAAACACTGCATTTTTTGAAAAATACTTATTTTATCTGAAAAATTAAATTTGTCCTTATATTATGTCTAAGAAACAAAAAATATGAATGTTAAAACTATATGGAATATATAAAATTCAAAATTTGGTTAATAATATTCATAAAATCTTTTTTAAATGGCTAGTTTGATAGGTCGTGGGGCGCTTGAACTCGGTGTTACATACATCGCACGCTATTGAATTATTTAATAAGGAAGCGTACCATGGAAGCTTGGGGTGTTACATTATCCAATAATTCAATAAATTGAATCCTAAAAATTTAAACTTGGGATTAAAAACTAGGGGTTTGACATTTCAAAATATCTTATTTGAAATCCCACATCGAAAAATGGATTAACGAGGCGTCTATTGTAAAATAAAGAAAGGTAAGTATGAAGGTTACCAGAAATAACACATACTAGGGTTCCATGTAGGAAAACATGGATATAGAAGAGAAACATAACCATAATGTTATGATGGATAGTGATAGAGAATATTATTAGGAGGAAGTTAACAATCTAAAATCCATAAATCTGTGATGATCCAAGGGACCATTTGATTCATCACAAAAAAAGGTAACAAAATTTTTTTTTTGGTTTTCAAGATCCTTTCCCTAAAGTTGAAGAACATGAGAATAAATTATTACTTGATTTCAATATAATATCAGCATTGGTCATGCCTTGAACAATTTCCACTTCATCTCTTATTCAAGTAAATGAAGTTGAATTTTTCATTTCTGAAGTGTTGGAAGGTCATGTGATCCCTAAATAGAATGATAGGTCATTCCATCTGTCAAAAAAAATTTATCATAGGTTTTCACATATGCATAAGTCCACCTATAGTGAGATAATAAATTAATAAAAAAAACTTCAATTGGAGTATAACTTATATAATCCATAAATTGATAACCTTACAATCCTTCCAAAAACTGAAAATCTACAACTTTAGAAAGAGGTGAACCAAATTGACTTAGAATTTATCTCACATATCTCAGATTCAAGTTCTTGATTATCACATTATAAACATGTGAATGCCTTCATTATGTATTCTCTTGAGTCATGGAAACAACATAAATTATTAGATATCTTTTTTTAAAACATGCATGTTTCATAGTTCCAAAACATAGTGAATTATTCTTTAAGTCCCAAAAAGTTGTACACTTCATTCGTGATAGCACAACCCTCATGTAGAAAAATCCATAATTAGTTCTCAAGAAACTAGCATCATCCAATTTACTTATTCTAATACAACATATCTTTATCCAAACATCATTATCTTAACATAAAGAACATATCAAGGGTTATCTTTACCTTAATCATATGTTATACAAATATAAGCATACCCTCAAATCAATTTTCTTATCCAATATAACTATTAAACATATTCTTAAAAATTATTAGTGAAAAAAATAAACCGAATACTCCTTATATAATTCATTATTCATAATTCTTGGATCCAAATAAATAAATACTTCAATCCTTCCAATTTAACGGTTGGCATGGAATAGGTCCTTCCTAGGTTTAGAGGTAAATTATTATGTCTGGGCATTAAGTTGGGTAATTCCCATGATTTCCAAAGATGAGACATTTAAATCCATAAAAATTGGCCACTCTATGACCCTTTTTCTCACATATATAACATCTTCCCATCCATTTGAGGCATTCCTCAAGGTTCTTCTTCCCTTCCTATTGACATGTAGGAAGTCGAATCTTCTTTCTTCTATGATTCTTAAAATTTGAAAATTTATAAACATTCATCTTCCTATAATGAAATGTGTTAGGAAATTCATCAAATATAACATTTTTAATCATATATCATGATAACTAATTTGAAAAAATCACAATATCTTTCTCTCCATTCATTATCCAAATTTGTTTCTCAAAATCATCAGATCTTCCATCAAACTCAATGTTAATCCAATTCCTTCTTGTTTCCTCTATTAACTAAGACCAGAAAGCATAGGGTGAGAAATATATCTCATTAAAGAAAACCACATAATCAAGGGAAGGTACTTTCAATCTATAATATATTAGGTTTAATCCTAATTTATCCATGATTGTTACCAAAATAATATGGGATTCTTCTATATTTATCCTCAAAGTTTATCTTAGGTTTATGATCCATAATCTAAGTTTTCCAAATATATTTCCAAGGTTATTACTAAACTTACTTTGATACCAACTATAACGCCCCGACCCTAGAAGCTCGGAGTCAGTTCATTATTTTAATACATTGGCATGATTACAAGGAATCATGTCCTGATGGACCGATCAGTTTAGTAGTCTTGGAAAATAGATTACATACATTAACTTTATATTATAATTTATAACATAAAACACAACATAGATAATCCTTCAAGAATGAAATTATTCCCCTATCCTAACCCTAAATATCAATCATAAAACACTTCTTGGCATCCTAGGAAAATAAAACATAAGAAATGAGTGAGCTCATATGCTTAGTAAGGATAAAAATATAGCAGGATCTATCATAAATAACCATAAACTTTTAAGAAAAATTAAAAAATTGAAACACAATCCTTTTAAAAAATTATCTTCAGTATAATATGGAAATAATAAATTGAAAATTACCATATAAACATTCATATGAATATTCTACTAGTTGAATAATCACATGTAAAATCAATAACTAATCTCATAACGAGGGAATGTATAATGTCAGACATCATAACTACTATGTCAAGGCCTTTTTCCAAGACTATTCAAAAATATTCTGTCGAGGCCTTGTGCCCAGACAATAGTTTGTATCATGAGACCTAATGATGCATAAAATATCTACAATGGGCCCCTACTATCACTTACTAAGTCCAATTAATTACTCATATTAAAAGGGTGAAACATAACATAATCATTCGTATTAAAAATAGCATATGAAATATCAATACTTTAACCATAAACCATGAATGGTATAAAAATATGACATCCAAAGTCAAACATATCACAACTCATTCAATAAAATATGGAATATTGTATTATAATAAATCAACCCCAATCAATAACAATATCTAATAAGTGATGTTGACACAGATGAAATAATCAGTAAAAATCTTTGAGAGAAATACCCATTTTTTTCTTGAAATATTTTAAAAGTCACACAATTTATAAAGGAAGTCATTTAAAAGATATTTTTGAATCAAATTATCCCATAACAATTTTAAATTTTTTAATGGAATTAACATTTTAAAACAATCATTCCCATATAAATAAATCCTTAAAATCATTTTGAAAACATGGACATTAATTAAAAAGATTTAGAAAAAAAATCTTTAAATTTTTTAAAATGATGATCTAGTTAAATATTAACTTCCATAAAACCTTAAAATATCCCTTTTTAAAACATTTTTATGAAACATGGACATGGATGATAAATATTTCCCAATAAATGCTTACACATAAACAATCTCGGATAATAATGAGATTGAGGAATTAACCCTTACCTTAGGTCCAATAATCTCCGTACGTGTATGAAACTCCTGTATAATGTTTTTAAACATATAATTAAATTATATAAGAATCATAATAATATTTATGATATTATATATGATTCTTTTATGACGTTATATTACATGTTTATTAACAATTCCAAGTTAATGCAACATTTCAGGTAATATCACTTTCTTTATCGTACGCGTTTTGACTTATTATTCTTAATCATATTACTTAGATCATTATTTAATTACTTATAGAATGTATAATATTATTTATATATCATATATATTTATAATATAAATATACATAATAGATAGATATATAAAATGGAATACACTATTCATTGAGATAATAGGTCGTACGTATGCATGAACGCTGTTTCTGTTTTCTTATCGTATTGAATAAAAGTAAGTGAAAGACATATATGTACATAAATATATATATATATATATCATTCCAGTAGGCTTATTATGTAATATATTTAATAATTATGAATAATATATATATTTTTATAATCATTCTTGGATGGTTAAAGTAGAGAATGAATCTCATCGTGTCGTGGAGACGGTAAGACGTACATACGCACGAGCGATGATATCATTACTTTAATGATTAAATGATATGGAACTGTATGGTATACTAATTATCAAGAATCATAATAATTTTATATTCATTATTTATGTTTATTATTATCATTATTATATCCATAAAATAAAGTGATGTAGAATAACAAATTACACCACGACGTGGAGACGGTAAGCCGTACACACACACACATGGTGATATTATTATTCATAGGATGAATAAAATGATGAATATAGTTGTCCCATGATTATATTAACATATCATTATTTGGATGATACTGGATTTATTACTTTGTTATGGAAAAAATATAGAAATAATAAGTAAAAGAAGAAAGAAACTTTGAAATAAGGGATAAAACAATTACCTCTTCTTTGGGTGTTTCCTTTTGATTTGAACAAAAGGGATCCATAGGATGGATCTATAAACAAATTTAGGACTCTAGGATGAAGTGAGGGAGTTTGGGTGGAGAAATTGGAAGGTTTTTGATGAACCAAAAGGCTTTATAGGTGTGAGTTAAAGATAAAGGGAGGTTCCCTTTTATAAGAGAGGTGAGGGGAACTTTAGAAACAATATTGAAATATTAATTTATTATAAAACAATTTTCGATTTTTAGTGGATAAAAATTAATTTATTTATAGTATAAGATGAGGATGTGTCTAAAGCCTCTCATCCAATAGGTTTTATACATGTTTAGGTCATAAAATTAACCTTATCTTTTATATTTAACCCTTTGTAAAATAAGTTTACTCTTACCATGTCCTCTTGTATTTTCATACTACATGGTTAATATCATTACTATAAAATGAAAAGAGAATATAAAGTGGATAATTTATGAAATTAGTATCACTATAAAAGTTATTTGGCCTAACTTTATATTTTTAGGATTTTCATATCATTTAATAAAATAGTATTTATTTTAAAATCTCATTTATGGAAATTTTGACACTATTTAGTAATTGATTTTTTTAGTCATAAAAACATTATTACTTCTAAAAAATTAATTAAATCATCCCTAATATGTAAATTTCATCCATAAAATTCTTTTATGGCATCAAAATGTTCAAATTACATTTATTTTAATATTTATAAATTCATTTATTTGAATATTTCATTAATTATGTAATCACTTCACCATAATTATATCACAATTAAATATATTTATCTAATGTATAAAAATTATAAATAAAATACCATGATATAGGAAATATTTTTATATTTCTAATGAATATTTATATACATATATATAAGTTATATAACTCTATATTAAAATTTATTTAGTAAAAGATACATGTTTATGTAATATTTCCCTTTTCTTTAAATTAAATATTCTAAAATTTTATTTTCACACCAAAGTGGCTAAAAAATGCAAAAATTTCAGCCTAAGTATTCTTATGGTAGAATATATCTCATTAAATAGGATTAGGAAACATGTTATAGTAGTTTTATATTATTATAATATTATTTTTTACCCTTATTTATCCGATTTACCCTTTAACCATGGTAAATAAAAATAATTACTGAAGTTACTATTAATAATATACAAAAATAAAAGGTACCTATTTAAAAAATTTAGACCATATGATTCCAAATATGGAATAAATCTTTCCAAATTAAAAACATATAATTGGCATAAATTAATTTAAAATTAATTCCTATTGTCAAAACAAGAAAGTGGGTTTTTAAGAAGTAAAAACTATCAAAAGATTGACATGTGTTTATGTCCAATTTAAATGAGAAATTATTTAAAATTACCTAAATTATATTAAATTATAAAAATATAATCTAATTATACTCTAAAACCACTCAAATTTATAATTTAACACTATAAATTATTTCAATTAAAAAAGTTGTTTTCAATTAAAATTTAGTATTTTTCACTATTCA
The DNA here is from genome assembly GCA_963277665.1 of Viscum album. Lineage (NCBI taxonomy): Eukaryota > Viridiplantae > Streptophyta > Magnoliopsida > Santalales > Viscaceae > Viscum > Viscum album. Next base: position 241,927,578 of record OY728150.1, read on the forward strand.
TCAAAATATGAAAGTTATCAGAAAAGTAAAAAAAATTTATCCAAAATAAAGTTTTGTGTCCCTATTCTAAAGAAGAATTTTATTTCATCAAATTGAATATATAAAAGTGTCAAATATTGTATTTAGAAAGGGTTCTCCATTAAAAGGCAAAAAAACTGCATTTTTTGAAAAAAACTTCTTTTATCTGAAAAATTGAATTTGTCCTTATATTATGTATAAGAAACACAAAATATGAATGTTAAAATTATATGGGATATATAAAATTCAAAATTTGGTTAATAATATTCATAAACTCTTTTTAAACAGCTAGTTTGATAGGTCATGGTGCGCTTGAACTCAGTGTTGCGTACATCGCATGCTATTGAATTATTTAAAAAGGAAGCATATTTTGGAAGCTTGGGGTGTTATAATCAAGATCCAAGGACATTTTATATTCCCTTAACTATTGGTTCTTTTAAACTTTCTAATTATTTGTGTTATCTTTGTGCTTCCATTAATGCCATGTCTAACTCTATCTTTTCATCCTTAAAAATAGGTGAACTAAATCCCCCAAGAGTGGTTGTCCAACTAGAAAATTGATCCATTTTTTTCTAACTAGAGTTACTGAGGATGTGCTAGTAGGAGTTAAAGGACTGTTTTTTTAGCAGATTTTTACATCCTCACCATGAAAGAAGATAAATCACCAGAGCATTCACCCATTATTTTGAGAAGACCATTCCTAAACACAGCCAAAATGATCATCAATGTGCATGAAGGAACACTCAACATGGAACTAGGATATAGCAAGGTGAACTTCAATGTGATGGAATCCAAGAGGAACCCTTCAAACAATCATTCAATCTTTTCAATTTTCCATGATGAAGGTATTGATCCAATCAAATATTTAGGAATTATTCGATAATTTTTATCCTTAGGAGATCACCTTATTATTAAAACAGCAGGGAATAAGAGAGTACTCAAAAATCTGGAAATTTTTCTTTAAAATTCGATAAGAAATAACCTCTAAATTCTTTGATAATCTACTATAAGAAACCAATATTTTCACCTTCATTAAGGAAATTCAATATTTTAAAGTGGGGAATCTGAATTCACTCTCATACATAGAAAAACCCCAAAATTTATAATTTAAACCCCTCCCACGTGACTTAAAATATGTGTATCTTATTGAGGGAGAAAAGTTTCCAGTGATCATTTCCAATAATCTATCTGAGATCCCAGAACAAAATCTAATTGACCTTCTAAAAAGAAATACCTGAGACATAGGATGGAGTCTAGGAGATGTACCTGAAATCAAACCCAAGGTCTACTCACATAGAATCTTTTTATAAGAGGAATCCTGACCTATTAGGAAGCCCTAGAGAATACTTAACCCCACTATCATGGAATTTTATTAAAAAGATATTGAAAAACCATTGGGAGCTGACATCATTTACCCAATTTCTGGATCCCAATGGGTCAACCCCATCCATGTCATTCCTAAGAAAATAGTCTTAACCATTATGGAAAATGAGAATAATAAATTAATTCCAATGAGAGTCCAAAATAGTTGGAGGGTATGAATTCATTATAGAAAGATAAACCAAGTCACCCAAAAAATCACTGACCAATCCCATTCACTGATCAAATGATATAAAGGCTAGTAGGTAGGATACATTACTACTTTTTGGATGATTTTTCTTGTTATTTTCACATAACAATTACCCTAGAATACCAATAGAAGACAAAATTCACATTTCTTTTCAGGTCCTTTGATTATAAGAGGATACCTTTCAGATTGTGCAATGGCCTAAGTACATTTCAGCGATGTATGATAATAATTTTCTCAGATCACACTGAGGACTTCCTGGAGGTATTTCTTGATGAATTTACTATTTTTGGAAACTCCTTTGATCATTGCTTAGGGAATTTGGGGAATTTTTTGAAAACATACATAAAGAAAAATACAGTTTTAAACTTTGAAAAGTGGCACTTTATGGTTGAAAAAGAAATAGTGATAGGTCATATCATTTTAAAAAAAGGCATTTAGGTGGATGAGTATAAAGTTTAAGTGAGTAATTCTTTACCATATCACACCTATTTGAGACACATTAGATCATTTTTGGGGAATGTGGGATTTTATAGAAGATTCATCAAGGAATTTAGTAACATTTCTCTTCCTCTTTCAAGATTACATTTAACAGAAGATAACTTTTTTTAATCATAATTATAGGGAGGCATTTGATGAGTTGAAATAAAAGTTGATTACCCCACCGATAATGCAACCACCAAATTGGGAAAATCCATTTGAGTTGCTTTATGATGAATCATACCAAGATTTAAGAGTAGTTATTTCCTAATGAAATGAAGAAAACCCCCAAGTCATAAACTATGACTCAAGAACCTTGGATTCCACTTAGATCAATTACACAACCACTAAAAGGGAGTTTTTTACTATCGTATTTTCATTAGATAAATTCAAGAGATATTTACTTGGAACTAAATTATTTGTATTTTCTGATAATGAAACACTTAGTTACTTGATTAAGAAAGTTGATGCCAAACTCAGGCTGGTAAGATGGATATTACTCTTGTAGGAGTTTAGTCTTGAGATTAAAGACAAAATGGGAACTAAAAATCAAGTGGAAGATAACCTTTGTATGCTACCCAAAACCACTGAAGTAGAAATTTTAGAACTGATCCCACTCAATGATTACATAATTAGAGAGGTGATTCACATCATAGAAGGTGAAGTACCATGGTATATCGACACAATAAATTATTTTTCCACATATCTTGTACCTTATTCCCTTAACTCCCATCAGAATCATAAAATCAAAGCTGAATCTAGATTCTACATCTAGGAAGATCCATTTCTTTGAAAAAATTTCAACAACCAAGTCATAAGAATATTCTTATCAAAAAGTGAAATAGATTATGTTTTTCAATTTTGTCATACACTTTCTTGTGGAGGCCACTTTGGACCACAAAGAATACGTAGAAAAGTATTGGAATCTAGAATCTATTATCTGACCTTGTTTAAAGATACTCATGATTATTGTAAAAAATGTGAAAATTATCAATTTCTTGGAAATATTTCAAAGAGATAGAATATTCCCCCAAAACCCATCATTTTTTGAGAAATCATTGAAGTACGAGGCATTGATTTTATGGTACCCTTTTCCATGTCTTTTGGGAAATCTTATATGTTACTTACTATTGATTATGTCTATAAATGAGTGGAATCCAAGGCTACCAAGACTGATTATGCCAAAGTTGTGTATGATTTTTTCAGGGAAAACATCTTTTGTAGGGTTGGAATACCAAGAGACATCATCAATGACTAAGGGGAAATTTTTTGAAATAGAGTAATGGACGCTATGCTTAAAAAGTATGGGGTGCACCAAAAGATGTCTACACCTTACCATACCCCCCAAAATGACCATGTTAAAGTGTCCAACTAGGAGATTAAGGTTATTTTTTGAGAAAAAAGTTAAAAAAAATGAAATCATTAGAGCCAAAGGATTTAAGACACCTTATGGCCATACTGAACAACATACAAGATGCTTATAAGTATGAGCCCCTACTAGTTGATTTATGAAAAAAGTTATCATCTACCAGTGTAATTAGAGTATTGAGAATATTGGAATATAAAAAGGTGAATTTGGATTTGGAGAGTGATAGAAAAGATAGAAAACTTCAGTTATAGTTTCTTAACAAAAACAGAAGAGAATATTTTTAAAATTCAAGAATTTACAAAGAAAGAAACCAAGTGGCACATGACAAACTGATTCAGCCAAAGAACTTTCAACCTGGAGAACAAGTCCTGCTCTATAATTCTAAACTGAAGTTAATTCTTGGTAAGCTTCATTCTAGGTGGGAAGAAACTTTTATTATTACTAATATATATCCTTTTAGTTCCATTTAGATAAAAAAATAATATGAAGGAAACCCATTCACTATAAATGGGAAAAGGGTGAAAAAGTTTCATGAAAGTTTACCTGAAGAATCGGTGGTAGATATTAAACTTCTCTAACCCATCTAATGATTTATTCCTGTGAGGTTAGGTCAATCCAAAGACATTAACCAAAGGTTCTTCCATGAGGAAACCTGAGTTTTACTATTTTATTAGGATTTAGGATTCAGCTACCTCTTAATTCACCCCTTTGAGCTTTAATGGAATAGTTCTTATACTGGTATGAGTTGTTATAATTTTACAAAACTATCATGGAAAGAGGACACAAGGTATCCCTAATTAGTGTAGTAAAAGTACTTAAGCTACATGAGAATAAATAGTTTATTCTTAAAATTTTTATATTCAAACTCCCTACATTTTTTCTATAGCTTATTTTGAGATTTAACTAAAAAATTGTATACCCATGATTTTAATTATTCTTTACTTGTCTTATCTAAGAGACATGAGTTTCTTAGGAATCCTATGATTCCATGTTTTATATTTCAATTATAATTAAATTGAATGAGTAAAATGGATAATTAAATGATTAAATTTAAGCATGGATATTTAAATGAGGATTAATGATTTGAGGGAATTTATTGATTTATGTAAATGAAATTTCCCTATCATTTTTTCATGACTTGATTTTATGAAATTAATGTGAATTGATTTATTATTATTATTAATTCCTTTATTGGTTTTCCCAAATCAAATGTCCCATTCTTGATAGGATTTCTAGACCAAGTACTTCCTATTTTATCTTGAGCATATTTCTTGAGTAAACTTGGGACATACCAGCTGCTAGAACTTTTATTTGAACTTTTCAAAGCTAAAACTATGAAAAAACACATTTAAAATTATTTAGGCATCATTTGAAAATTAATTATCCTTAAATAACACCTTTATTTAAATTATGGTTTATCCCATAGAGACCATGCATAAACTTGTTATAAATGAGCCATATTTAAATCCATTTTTATCCATTCTTTCCCTCCTCCAATTATTTTTCATGATATTTTAAAGTTGAAGTGTGGGGGTTTGTAAATTCATGATAAAATGGATGAAATTAATTATAAGGAAAAATTTTGGGGGTGCTTATTGTGGGTAATGAGAAAGGTTTTTGATTCATTCATTATGCTTTATAGTTTTCCCCTTTTGAAAAAAATGAAAAAATTAAGCATGGGTTATAACATAGAAGAATAAAAAAATCACTATCACTACACCAATGGTTTTATCATATTTGGTTAAGTGGTGGATGTGAGATTTATTTTAAGAATAAATTTTGAAAAATAAAAAAAAGAAAATTAGTTTGAAAAAAGTATAAAAGTAGATAAAAATTCAAGAGGGTGCAAAAACCATTCATTATGATTTACTTTGATCATGAGCTTACTTTGATTTTGGGGAAAGTGAGAGTTATTTCAATTTAAAGGGGAGAATTTCATGACACCTTTACTTCGGATATCACATTTTATTTTTTAAGAGAGAAACCTCCTCTTCGAGCCTTAATTTTTAAAACACCAATTCCTACCAAACTTAAGCCTCAAAGACAATAGAACCTTGATTGAAAATATCTCATGATTTTATATGCCTTTTTATTTAGAAATTAGATAAAAGAGTTACTTTATAATCCTATGGATAAATATATTTTTCTTATGTTATGATCATAACTCTACTTGAATTAATATCTTGAGTGATGAGTGAAAAGATTCAAAATAGAAGTAGATCATGATTTGGAATGTTTAATAATAATTAATTAAGGAACTTTAATAAATGAAATAAGAAGTTCCATATTTTTCAAAAGGGATAAAGTAAAATAATTCAATTGATTGTTTCTTTGAAAAATGATAAATTAAATTGATATTTTATGTTTATTTTTAAAAATTTGATTTGACATTTAAAATTGTTTGATTTTATTACTTTAAAATTTAAATAATGGTAACATTGGTTCCCTCTAATTTTCAATATTGAGATTTTATATTTGAGGAAAATCATAGTTTAAGTGTGGGGGTATTTGAAACACTGATATTCCATGTATATTTTTAATCAATTTTCAACGATTTTAAATAAATTTTAATAAATTATTCCCATGAATTATAATGTTTTAATAAATAATGGGAAATTGAAATATAGTTTTGAAACGAATTTGGACGATGGTTTTTAGTGATTTATTTTTTCAAATCTTATAAATTAATTTTTGATGGATTTCTAAAATGAATGGGAATGTCTTATTTGTGAAATTTAGAATTTAATTATGTTTTATGATGGATTCTTACTTGATGTGTTTGAAACTCTTTTTTTTAAGAGTTAACAAAAAATAGGCTGATCTCGAGCTATCCCATCAACCAAGGCCAGACCGCCACTTAGCCAGCCCATAAGGGTTTGCCGGATAGGCCAACCCAAGGAGGACCTACTCGATCAAAGGATGCACGAGAGGATTTGGCCCATGCAAGGCCTATGAGGGTGAATCTGTGGGTAGAGTTTGTGTGGATAACCACACCAGCTCATGGGGAGACTCCATGTGGCGGTAGGTAAAGAGAATCTTCATCACGGGGTGGTGCATGACAGTGGGTGGGGGTACTCCGACCCCCACATGACTTCATTGCGGTGGGGGAGCCATGGGTTTTCATTTCAATACTTCTTGAACACTCCTTTGGTTCTAATGTGGGACACATATTATTGGGTTATTATTGATTTATTTTAAAAAATTTCAGGCCCTGCGTTTTCACACTCAAGCCCCACCATCTCTGTTGCGCCTACCACACCCACTCGATGCCACAACCATATACACCACTATAAAACCACTATAATAGCCACCGACCGAGCTCGTATTGATCTCATCTTCCACTTTCAAGACCTACCGCCACCTCCTATCATCTCTAAAGCCTCAAACTAACCCCACACATTATATTATGAGCTCCCTCCAGCCACTTAGAAGGCCAGAGGGGTTGAGGAAGAGGAGGCCACTACCACCGATGTTTTCCATACATCCTTCACTACTCACCACTATAGCATGAGCCATCACCATATGGAAATAGCATGTTTCACCCTATGCATTACATGAATGGATGAATAAAAGGCCAAAGTGATTCCCTGAGGATCTTTCCACACTACACCAATATGAAATACCTGAGATATTCAAGTGTTTCCTAAAAATTGATATGACCACCATAAGTCCTGGGGAGAAGATATATTCTATTTTTAAAATTTGAATCACCTGAGATATGAGATAATATGGAGGAAAAGGGGAGGCCAAGGAACTATATTTTCTACCTATATAAAGAGAGGAAAAATCTATAGAAAAGGGAGAGAGCTGAGAGGAGAACACAACACACACTGTTGGAGTAGAACCAAATATATGCTGAAACCTCGAAACATGATAGGATATTGTAGAGAAGTAAAGGAGAAGAATACCTTCTACCACCCTACCCATTCTAGCTACGACCCATCTAATCCTCTCCATTTTCAATTTATTTTCATGTTTCCTTCTACCTATTCTTCTTCAATGATCCCCCTTCTATAGTGGGGTAGAATCCATTGTGGTTGGGTGAAGGGAATGAGACCCCTTTGTGATGCTTGAGTTTAAATTGTAATCAAAATAAAATTCATTTTTGTATTTATTAAATGGTTTTCAATTTGATAATCTTTGAATTTAAATTAAATATGATTGTTTTTTTATTTAATTCTATTTTTTTTGAATTTATTTGATTAAGAGTTTTAATATCCCTCTACTTAGTATTTGGATTTTACTGATTGGTTAATATAAAATCAATTTGAAAAGTGTTTTAGTGATTACTAAACACTTGAGTAATGAATGGTGGATTGATTTGAATATTTGTGGAATTTTAATACCAGATTTGTCATTGATTGAATAATTTAAAGAATGGACATTATTACTTTCACACATTGATAAATCTTAATAAAAGGTGAATAAAAGATAAATGATTATTACTCCATTCATTTAATTATTTTGATAAAAAAAGACTCATTTTTATTAAATACCATGATAGAATTACAAAATAAGAAAACCTAACCTAAATCCAATCAATTTTCTCTCATCTGAATTTCAAAAATCTAAGTTCCATTGATTTCTAGTCTTTTCAAACTTGTTCTTTTATTTACTATTTCATTCGTGACAACTAGATTAAAACACTTCTCTATGGAGATGAATTTTGGTTACTACTAATACTACACCCTATAGGGAGAATAAATTTCTTTTTCCACACCCCAAAAAAGGTGTGCATTAGTAAATTTATAAATAGAGTTTAACACATACCTCAATAAAATGTTACTTACCATAGGATTTCAAGGAATCTAGCATCTCGCTTGTGTAAATATAGAAATAAAAATTAATTATAAGGGATTTCAGTAAGGTTCAAATGTATCAGAGGCTTTAGGGAAGGTGGGTAAATGATTTGAAAAGTAAAAATAAAAAAGGAGGTTTTTCTCTAAAGTAATTTTCATGATATATAAAGATAAGATCAATGAAAATATCCCTTTACATATGTCATATATTTATTCCCCAAAAAAATTTCAAAGTGTGCTCATGATAAAAGTAATCAAAATGAATGAATCACTCTCTCTTGCTATTTTTTTTCTTAAAAACCATTTTAAAAAAAATATCACATCCACCAATTAACCACACACGATAAAAAATAATTAGTTTGGTCATGATGATTTTTGATCCTCCTAAGACATAACCCAAATTATATATATATATATATATCAAGATATTTGAATGATGATAAAGTATAATGAAAAATATCATGGACTCTCCCTAAATCACAATAAAACCCCCATCACAGTCTTCACAATGAAGTATATCCCCATATACCATAGAGAGTATCTCCACCAAAATTATTATTTTAAATATCATGAAATATATTTAGAGGAAGGTAGGAATGAATAAAATAGGTTTGCAAATGAATTAATTTCCTAAGAAATATGTTCATGACTTCTATGAGCTTAAAATTTATTAATAGAAGGTGGTTCCAAGGATAAAGGGTTAAATAAATGATTCCTCAATCATATTAAAAGTGATTATTTTTTGTCATAGCTTTGATAAGATTCCATGAAAGTTCTAGAAGAGAACATTCTCAAGTATCAAAAGAAATATACCATGGAAAATAGTGGGAAATATTAGACTTAAAGGATGTATTTGGAATGAGAATGAAGGGTTGGAATAATCACTCATGGAAATATATATGAATAATTTAATTGATTAATGGAAATATCTGAAATTCAAAGCAAGACAAATACCAAAAAAATTCATTTACAAAAATTAACATGCTCCCCTAAATCATGATTTTCTAAATCTCAATCTACATGCTTATCCCTACTAATTCTTTCCCCCATTTTATCATTCAAATTTATTGAAAAATAAATTTAAAATAATGTCATGATAAGTATCCCGACTAGTTTATGTCACATAGTATAGTTGATTAAAGAAATAATCAAGGTGGGACATGAAATTGGCAGTTTAAATCTTTAAAAAAAATTAAATGTGGGGAATACAGTAGAAAATTTAAAAACTGAAATTCTCACTCCCCTTTTAATGAAGATTTAAACATGTATACATAGGTTTTTCCTATACTATATTCACGACTTGAATGGATTTCATGACGTGTATTTTCATGTTTTCATGACATGAATGGAGTTCATGGCGTGAGTTGGTCCTATAAATACTTCTCATGTTGATTTCCATTGTCTTGATTTTCCTACAAAATAAAAATGAATAGGTTAAAGAATATTCCATTATTAATGAAATTTGAAAAATTTTGGGGCGAGTTCATGCACTTAAAAATAGAAAAATAAAAAACCTAAAAACTCGGGCTGTCTCTTGAAAGAGCTTTTTTTTACGTCATTGGCTCAACCTTACCTCTTCTAGATTCATCTCAGGTGACAAATTGGAAATATTTTACTTGGTTGAGGTCTATAAATGATCTCATTTGTGACCTATCTGCATAGGTTAGCCCCTATCCTTTCTCTATAAATAGTTTAATTTTTCCTCCTTGTAAAACTTTCTTAATTTCCACTAGTCTGATCCATCATTTCTTCCTTAATCTTGAAAAAATAAATTTAAGTTCATATACCATCCATACATATTGTCCTTTATCAAACTTGGTGGAGTTGCTCACTCGTCTAGTTTTAGTAGTCTGATCCCTTAGCTTCTCTTTCTTTTTTTAGTTATTGTAAGTTCATTATCCTCTTATACAACAACATCTACCTCATACACTTCTTTAACTCTAGCAATATCTTCAAGTTTGGGTATTTTTTATTCTCCCATCTAATTTTCCTCTTTCACATCATATTTCATCATCTCTTGATGGATATTGAAACTTACTTGTTCACAACCAACTCCCAGACAAAGTTATCCACTTTATATGTCAATCAGAACTCACCCATTGGCTAAAAATGGCTTCCCTGGAATGAGTTGTGTTCACTCCTCTTCCACATCCACCATTAAAAAATATTTTGGTAAGTTTAGTTTATCAACTTTAATAAAAAAAATTGATGACCCCTCGATAAAACTTAACTGTTGAATCTGCTAATTGAAGTGAAAATCTTATGGGATTAAATCCTTCCAGTCCCATGAACTTAAAAGTGGTGTATGAAATGATTTTGACACTCACAACTAAGTCACAAAAATATTTTATAAATTTATTACCTCCATTAAAAATATGAATCAAGAAATTATCTTGATCTTGTTTCTTCTTAGGTAGGTCCTTTGAAACTACTATTTAAAACTCTTGCATGAGTGGAATAGAAACAATTATCTCTAGATTTCATTTGTTGGTCACCAAATATTTCATGAATTTTTCATAGGTCAGGATGTTTGTGAAATCCTATAAATAAGTGATATTAATATATTTTTTTTAAAGTGTTCCAAAAATTACCTTTTGTTGTATTGATATTTTATTTCACTAATCACTCAGGAAAAGGTATCCTCAACTTGCACTATGGTGGTTCTTCTTTCACATCTTCTTCAACTACTTGTTCCTCACTCTTTTCCAACACTTCTTGAATTTATTTTTATACCTTTATTAGTTTGGGATGATCCTAAGTTAATTCTATACTCCTCAAAGTAATAACATTCAAATATTCTTGTGGGAGAACTTCGGGGCACCTAGGAAGTGCTCCTTATGGCCTCTCTCTAATAATTCAGTGATTTCACCTACTTGATGCTTCATATTTTGAAATGATACCTTCTAGCTCACTGTGTCTTCCTTTATTTCTTTTATTACCACCCTGGTCATGGTCATGAATGTGGCCAGTGTCTCTTTCAAGGTATGAACTTAAATCATCAGTGATAACCCTTTGTGTTGAGGTTGAAAACCCTGTTTCCTTGGATGAAATCCTTGTCCTTAGTTTTATTATTTTATTTTTTGTTGCTTCCAACCCTAAAATTGATTACCCTAATTATAATCAATATAATTTACTTCTTCTGTACAAATACCTGGGGGATGTTGTTGTTGGAACATCATGGTGTCCATATTTTTTTAATGACTTCATTTCAACATCATTTACTCGTTATTGTCAACCATGTGGAAACATGTTTTTTGTTTCCCTTCACCTTACCACTGGAAGTTATTTCTTTTTATTTCATACTATAGGCTATATATTTCCTCAGATGACTTATTCATCGGCGACCCACCAACTACAGAATCTAAAATTGACCTGTTTCTCAATGAAAAACCCTTATAGATTGTTTTTTAGTAGTCACAGTTCTACAATGTGATGAGGGAATTCACGAGTCACATCCTTGAAATGTTCACAGGAAGAGTTGAGTGATTCATCCTCAAATTGACTAAAGTTAAGAATATTTACCTGTATATTCATCAAATTAGAAGGTAAGAAGAAGTGAGTGAGTATTTTACTTACCAACTCATCCCATGCAATGATGGAATAAGCAGGAAAACTCAAAATCCACTCAAGAGATTGATACCTAAATGAAAATATAAACATTTGAATCCTTATCGCATTACATGAGACATTATAGTATTTAAAGGTGTCACAGATCTCAAAAAATATTCCTAGATGCATGTTCAAATCTTTATGAGGTAGTCTGGTGAATTTCATGTTGTTCGAGATCATCTGGATGATGGAAGGTTTGATCTCAAAATGATTTGATGCAATAGAAGGTTCTAGGATGATCAGTTGTAATTCTGCATTCGATGGCTGCCTGTAATCCGTGAGAGTATGCAACCCTAGATTTCTTTGAAGAACCGTAAAAAACTGATTGATCTATACACCCACCATGGTCATAGATATGTTCTTTCTCAGACTATATTCCATTTCAGGATTGAACTCAAGAATTTCCTTCCATTTTTTTTAAGTGCAGTGGGTGTGCATAAAATATTTTAAATTTTAAATTCACATCATAAAAGAACCTTTCATAAAATAGAGAAATTAAAATAAAATAAATAAAATAAAATATATTAAAAACTAAAAACTATAATGCAACCATCCCAAAAAACAATTCATTTTTAACCACCCATGGGGCATTGTTAGTTTCCTATGGGGTGAACCAAAATAAAAAATTTATAAAAAGACTCAAACTATGATAATAATTAATTAAAATATAGTATGTTTCAAGATCAAGGCCGAACCCATAATACAACATAGTTAGTAATTTATGTTTTTAAGATAAATTATTTATTTAATTTAAAGAAATAGGAATGAAAGTAGGTTTATTGTTTTGAAAGTGAGAGAGATAAATAAAAGAATATTTGAGTTTTAAAAAATCTGGTTTTAAAATCATTATGAGGTTTTGTAGTTTTAGGGTTCTAGTGTAGTTTTATTTCGCAGTTTAATTAATTAATTCATGTTTGAAATCAGATTCAAGATGATGTGGATCTAATTTTCATGGTATCCCCTCCTCAACACGACAATATCCTTTTCCCCATGATCAGGTAATTTATAGATTTTTTGAATCAGGTTTTTCTTGATGTTATTTTTAAACCTAGTTAGCCTAAATATGATAACGATTATTCTTAATTTGGGGCACCATTTGCATAATTAAAAGGTTCCCTTTAGATTTATCAATCAATGTCCATGATTAAACAAAAATAAAGAGATTTTATTTGGAAAAATAAATAATGGAAAACCAAATACATGAATAAAAATAAATAAATAAATCCCTAAACACCTTCCCCCTTTGGCTACATTACCCTAACATAAGGCAGGAATCACCCCCTCATCCTAGTGATGATGGAGTAAGGAGGAAAGAGAAAAGAAAAATAAGACATAAATAAAGTGGAGATATCAACTGGTGAGGACCCTTCACAATTTGGATTCTCAACCTAAACTTTGGTCTCCAAAATCATCACTGACAGTAGCACAACAATCCTATATTTATAGAACTCTAGGAGGCTTGAGTTGAAAATAATTTTCTATAAATACATACCATTATGAGTCTTGGGTATTTACCTATATTTAATGGTCGTCTGAGGTTATAAATCCATTATTCTGTTGAATTACACATCAAAAGTCTGAAACTGGGAAAAAATTTCAAATTTAATGGCATGAATGTTAGTATCATGCTTTAAAAGTATTAGGCTTCCTCTTTTTTAGTTTTATTTAATTTGTTATATATATTCACTTCATTACTTGTAATATATTCACATCCTAAACATGATTCATGATGTGAATCACGTAATTCCATATCCGAAACCTCCATTTCACTATAGTTATTTACTTTTTACCCTCAAAAGTGTTTCATATGCATCCAACATCATGGGAGCCCTTATTTTAGTGAACATATTGATCCAATATAGTTTCTTTTTTCTCATTTTACATAAATCATAGTATCCTTCTAAATATGAATAAAATATTAAATATACTGGCATGAATTATCAATTAAATTATCAAAATAAATGTATTTATATATAAAAAATGTATGCATGAAACATAATTATCAGATATCCATAGACTTCATTGTCTGTTTACCATAGACTTCTAGTAGGAAGAATATAATTTGGGTGATTATTGATCAACTCATAAAATCAGCTCATTTTCACCCTATTAAGAAGTCAACAAATGTGGAATATATTAGGAACCTATATGTCCAATAGATCATAAATCACTATAGAGTACATTCTACTATTATCCCTGATAAAGATCCATAATTTACATCTTGGTTTTGGAAAGGTTTACAAGAGGCGATGGGTACCCAGTTAAAGTTAAACATGAATTATCACCCTTATATGGATAAAAAACTAAGCAATCCATTCAAATTAATAAGGATATTATTTGGGTATGCGTTCTTGATTTCGATGGTTCTTGGGAAAGGCATTTCCCCTTGGTTGATTTTACTTATAAAAATATTTATCAAGATTTTATTAAAATGGAACCTTTTGAATCATTGTACGATAATCCATGTAGATCACCTTTATATTGGGTAGAGTTGGGATAACGGTATTTTTCTGGACCAAGTCTCATTCAAGTGACTATGGAAAATGTGCATTTGATCGAAAAGAGGTTAGAAAAAGCTCAGAGATTTTATAAATCCTATTTCAATCATCATCATCACTCTTTGGAGTTTGAGGTTTGTGATCAGGTTTTTCTCAAAGTTTTTCTTTGTCTAGGACATTGTCACTTGGAAAAGTAGGGTAAGATGACACCAAGGCTTGTTGGACTTTTAGATATCATCAAACATCTTGTAAAGGTGGTATATCAACTGAACTTATCATCTCACTTGACATCAATACCCAATGCATTTCATGTTTTCTAATTAATGAGGTATCAATAAAAAACTTATTATGTGATAGAATAGAAAAATATTGATCTTTACCCAACACCTCATTGTTTTAACAACTAGTTCAAATTAGGGGTCGCTAGAATAGGGTGCTATGTGGTAAAATTATTAACTTAGTCTGTGTATTGTGTAAGTGTAGATGGAATAGCCATGAGATTTGGGAGTGTGAAGAGATGATGATATAGGAATGGACTTATCTTTTGTGATTCTAGGATCCTGAGCTCTTTATGGGGATAGAAAATGCCATGTTAGGGAGAATTGTGATGCCCTATGGGTCACAAATATGTTTTATTTTGATATTAATTTGTCTCTCTTATGGTTTTAAATGATTGAAAAATTTAGGGGTCAAGATTTTGGATTTTTGGGAGAAACAGGCTAGGAACATGGTCTATGCATGGTTAATAGTAATTGTGTGGTAACCGTGAGAAATGGAACTATCAACTATAGTGGTATTTTTTATGGTTTGATCATGGTTTATCTAACTGCATGAGATTCCTAGGAAAACTGTGTGGATGGTTGGGTTTGGGTCCATAAGTTGTTGTACAACTTATGCATGATTTGTCTAATTGAGAAACTATTCCTAGGTAATCATGCACTTTAGTTTTCCAGGGGTAGTAGGTATCACACAGTTTGTTCACAATTTGTTTATCACATGACCTAATTGTGCGACCCGTGTGGCTTTCTTAAAATTATAAAATTAACCCTTTACCCTTGGTCGTTTTTAACCCAAATCTCACCCAAATATCTCATTTGTAAGATATTGGGGTTTTCTTGAGGTATATATTCTTTCATGTTTGGATGAAATCTTCCTTATATTATTTTTGGCTTAGACTTCAGGTCATGGTCTGTTTGGGTAGTTCTTGGGAAGAAAGAGGTTATAGGGGTGTATATTTTCTGTAGGCCAATTACACGCCGTGTAATTAGGATACACGACGTGTAAGGTATTTACATGTCATGTAAATACGTGAGAATTTTTTAAAAAAAAATAAATAAGAGTCAGGGGCCCCTATTTTGGACAGCACCCTCACCTCTCCTCTCTCTCACATGCAAGAAGCCCAAAGGAAGCCTAAAGGTAGTATTTTCTCTTGTTTCTAGATTCAGGCTCCATTCTTTCCACCGATTGAATTGTTGGATCCACACTGGTGAGTACTCAATTACTTTTGTGTCATTCTTCATTAGTCTTAATATCAACAACACTATTTAGGTGCTAGGTAATATACCCTATTTTCAGGGTTATTTTCTATTCTTTGTTTTTCTTCTAATCTAGATAGAATTAGAATCTAATACTAGATGATCAATCTACTATGAACCTACAGTAGGTGGCCTATACTTTTTCTATGTGATTTGGTGCCTTATAGTGCTAGTTGTCATTGTGCCACCCTCCATACTTTCTAGCAGTGCCCCGTAAATGAATTGAATAATTAAATTGAACATATTGGAACATGTTATGGATTCCCTTTAGTTCACTGTGATTAGTTGGAGGTTTTTTCCCTAACCAAGGTCATCCATGGGGTGTGACTTTGAGATTTTCCTTTTTATACCACACATAGGGTGAGTATTTGTTCTTTCCTATTTAGAGGAAGCGTGTAATGATTTTTTTTGAAATTACTTGATTGTTAGGAGATAGATAATGCCTCCTTTTCATGTTTATGACTTAATTAAATGGTTTATATGGAATTAATATATGAGTGGTTAAACTCATGGATTGTGAAATGTTATCAAATGTAAATGTATGGGATAAGTGAGATGAATTGATATGGTAGTGGATTCCTTAGTGGGTATAACTTGGATCCTAACTCCATCGGATGCCTTGGATGTTACTCCTTTGATCTTGATAGCAGTAGTAGATGCCTTGGATGAGATTTCTCCTTGGGTCTTGATTCCATGGGATGACTTTGGCCTTTCTACCCATTGGATCCAGTTTTTTTGGGATCATAGTGGACTTAGTCAGTATACATGCTCCTTGGACCCAAATTTAAGACTAACCAAGTTTCCAATGAGATTCACCTGAGACTTGATGAGGATTCCTTGGTTCACTATTCCTTGAATTTGGCCTTGATGGGTTTTAAACTTTTGATTATAGGGCTCGTATGTGGTAAATGTAACTTGCATGACTATATGGCTTGGACGTAGTATATTCAACACTTCTGGTTATATGACTTGGTCATGGTTGATTTGATTTACAGATTATGTTGTAAGGTCATGGGTGATATGATATGTAGTGTATATGGAAAGGTTGTGGTGTTTATTACCATTTTTCTTACTGCTTACTTATTATAGGAGCTTGACACTTATTTTATAGGGATCCTTGTTGGGATATACAACATCACTTATTTTATAGTTTATATTATATAGGCACTTTACTTTTATTTATTGCTTAACTATGATATATATTGAACTCTAATTTAGATTATATTGCACAACCAGGATTTGTTGTAGAAACTTTGGGTGGTGACCTACTAGGATTGTATCTCAAACCCTATTCGGGCCACCGTTGGGTACTCAGAAAGACTTTATGGATGCAAGTACGGATTGGGAAAAGCACCCATAGTTTGATGCTTGACTTTGTACCATGCTTAGGAGTAGGGGAGCATGAGACTGAGCTGAGGATCATGATTCTAGATGAGATAGTTTATAGTCTTTTTTTTATTTTGATACATGTATTGTACTGATTCCATATATACCTATTTTGGATTATTTATAGGCACATGACATGATCATAATTTTATATGAGATTACCTTTGGCATTGTTATACATATCTATCTTCTAGATGTCTATCTATTGTCTAATTGATTTACTACTTATAATATTTGTTTGTATGATTTCTACCACTATGTTACACTTTTTTAAGAGGTAATAGTATCCACACAGACACACACTAGGCCCTCAATACTAGTTGGAAGCCTCTGTCATTTGGGGAGATACACTTGAGGCCATGTTCCCAACCAGGCTCAGGGCACCATTCATTGACATCTGGGTCTAGGACATTATAAAATGGTATCATATGAGATTTTTATTTTTTGGTTCAATTTACTATTTTGAGACAATAGAAGTGGATAGAAAGAAATAAAAATTTGGTAATGAACTGTGCCTGGGAGAAGTTATCCCATGTATAGGAAAAATCCAAATTTCCTCAAATAAAATTAATGTTTTATGGATTTTGAATATTACAGTTGATTTGATTATACTGTTGTGTGATGCACTTGAATTGTAATGTTATCATTAATATGATTTAGGGTTCTATTTTTGATGAAACCCAATGAGATAAAGGTATGCCATCTCATGCATAATTTTAGGCTCTTTACAGGGATCACATGCCATGCATTATACCATGAAATATAGTATGAATTGCTTATTTTCATGATGTTGTGATAGGTTCCTTGATAGGTATACTTGCTGATTTGATAGATGATATGTGCATTGGATTGAGAAACATGGTTGGTACTTAGAGTGTATATTTTAAACTAAGAAGTATTTTTCTGATTAGGCTACAATAGCACCCTAAGTAACTAATTAGGGAATATTGAGTCATAAACCATGAGTCGTATGGACTGGAACATGCTATGGTGTGGATTAGGTCGATTCCATATTTTGGTTCATGAGGAGTATGGGTACTTATAGATCATAATTTGGTGAACCATTTGGTTAAACCATTTAAAAAAGAAATGTTAAATGAATATGGAAATGAAATGGAAAATTAAATTGTTGAACATAGAGCATTAACTAGACTCAACTTTTGAGTGGGAAATAGGAAGTGTCTCTAGTGATGTTTAGGACCATTATTTTTATATAGTACTAGATTTAGGAGTAGGATGTGTGGTATGAATTGGTTATAGGAATGTTTTGACCTATCCTATTCTTTTAGATGTGAACTTTGATATCGTTATTTTATAAGGTGTGTGTTTATCATTGTAGAGAAATGCCACCACGGTGACCTCCAATCATACACTGAGAGGGTGGTGAGAACCATGCTCTAGAGGTAGTGGTACATGGGATACTGGTAGATCCTCTTATAGTTCCAGCTTATGAACCAATGGTTTTACCAGACATAGGTGCTGAGGCACAGTTCCACAAGGTGTTTTTCTACTTCATGTAGTCTTTTTAGGGAGTATTGTAGCCTGCCTCATCTATTGATGAGATGAAACATGTGTTCCATTAGTATCACCCTCCTAAATTTTTGTGGGATGGAATTCTATAAAATAATATTCTATGGATTGAGACTACTCTATCAATCTTTGAGCATTTGGAGACACCTCCTGAGAGGAGAGTGAATCTCACAACTTATATGCTTTTAGGAGCAGTAAAGCACTTATGGGATATTATGAACTAGGATGACAAACTGTGAGATATGGTTTGGGTAAATTTAAAAACTAGGTTTTGTGATTAATTTTACCTCGATACTCAGAGAGCAGAGCAAGCTAGTGAGTTTATGTGTTTGGACCAGGGTGCTATGATGATTATGGAGTACTTGACATGCTTTATAGAGTTGCAGTGTTTTGTGCCTATGTACCTTACTGATGAGTTATAAAGGGAAATATGTTTTGTGGAAGGTCTATGACATTCCATTCTATCTTAGGTCAATGTGTCTAGGTTGATGAAAATTACTGAGATAGGAAATCATGCACTGATTACAAAGCAGAACCTGAGGGAAGATAGGTGCACATAGCAGAGCTGTATGGTCTCTTGACCCAGTAGTTCAACTTCAAGTTAAAGGAAGTGACGTTTTGAGGTTTACCATGAGATGAGTACCATCTAGGTTGTGAGTACTGATAGATTGTTTTTTTCATTAGTATTGAATATGGGTACACATGAGGAATCAATGCAATCATGACCTAGTTGAGTTATGAGATTGAAGTAGGATGGTTCACATACAATGTTTCCACGTGACCTTCCCTACAACAGTGAGTAGTAGGGGTTCACCTCCGACACCAGGTTTGGGGGAGGGTTTTTAAGCTCTGAATCAAGTAGGGAGATGGAGCAGTATTGACCGATTAGGATAAGGTGGTGGTGGTCTTTGTCGAGGCAGCCAAACACCAGTTACACTGAGACAACAGAGTGAGCCTACTTTGAGTAGTGAGGTTGTTTCACAGGGCCAAAGTTCATGCCCGATCTATTCTGTATAGAGTACAACTGAGGAGTAGGGCATCATACCATCTATGGTGAGAGGTACAATCTTAGTAGACTTAACTCTTATATCTTCTCTTTTTGACATAAGTACATCACATAGTTTTATATTTGTACATGTTGTGGAAGGTCTTGGGTTAATGATTCAATTTTATGAGGGTGTTATAATTTTTGAAACTCTATTGGAGATTATAAGGTATGATGTACATTAGTTTAGGTAGTCCCCCTTAAGTTTGGGGGGTGTCACTTCTTCTGGAATATTTTTTTCCTCGACATGACCAGGTTTGACATCATACTCAGGATGGACTAGCTAGTAGCTTATCAATCCTATGTTGATAGCTATTATAGAAGGGTGAATTTCACATCACTAGAGGGTGCAGTTTATAATCACAAGGGTGAATGGGATGTCCAAGTGATCTGAGATGGACCACAACATCATGATTTGGGCGGAATGACAACTAATATCACTAGTTTGTATCTGGATGACCAAGGAGCATGTTAGGAGGCCTTTCCTCTAGTGTTTTATCATTTCATAGAAATTTTCCAAGATGAATTTTCAAGTTTAAATCTTAATAGAGAGAGATTGAGTTCTCTGCTGAGCTAGTGCTAGGAGCTACACTGGTATCCATTCCTCCTTACAAGATGGCTATGATAGAGTTGCAGAAGATCAAGAAGAATCTAGAGGATTTAGAGGCAAAGGGTTTTATCCAACCCAATACTTCTCTGTGGGTTTCTCTAGTTCTTTTTGTGAAAAATGCAGATGGTACCCTTAAGCTATGTGTAAATAACCAAAAATTGAACCAACTGAAGGTTAATAACTGATATCACTTGTCATAAATGGATGACATGTTTGATCATCTTTGAGGAGATTGGGTGTTATCAAAAATTGACTTGAGGTTAGTATTTAACTACGTACATGTTCGACCTCATAAAATATTTTGTATCAGGTATGGTCCATATGAGTATCTGGTTATTCCTTCCAGCCTCAAAATCATGCCAACAGTTTTCATGGCGCTGGTTAACCAAGTTTTTATCCTTATCTAGATTTGTTTATGGTGGTTTTAATGGATGATATCTTGATGTATTTTCACAATTGACACAACCATGCGAAAAATATTAATATCATTTTGGATACACTGAGAGAGAATAAATTATATGATAATATCACAAAGTTCCACTTCTAAATGGAAAGAATTCACTTTAGGGGTTATATTATCTCATAGATAGGATTATCAGTTGACCTAGAGAAGATGAGAGCTATAGTTTCATGGGAGCATCCTAAGAAAATATTTGATATACAGAGTTTCTTGGGGATATATATAAACTAAAAACATTTCATACAAGACTTCTTATATATAGCAGTGCTGCTCACAGTCTTGACTAAGAAGGGCATGAAGTTTGTATTGACAGATACCTATAAGATATCCTATCAAGAGTTGAAAGGGAGATTGACTTTAGTGTTGGTTCTGATTCTTCAAGAGTAGGGTAGAAGCTACAATATGTATTATGAAACATTGGGTATTAGACTTGGAGTAGTGATGATGTAGGGGGATAGAGTCATGGTATATGGGTTTCGGCAACTAAGGCCACACAAGAGGAATTACCTGACATGTGATCTTAAGTTACCTACAATTTTTTCATACTTTGCATTGTTTGAGACATTATTTATTGGGTGATAATTTTATGTTTCACACGAACCACAAAACCCTCAAGTACATATTTACACAATGTGATCTGAATCTGAGGTATCCAAGGTGGGTTTAATACCTATAGTCTTTTGACTTCGAGCTTGCCTACATTCTTGGGGAGGGAAATGCAGTGGCCAATACACTAAGTCGGAGGACTCAAAAACATGAAGTTCATCAATCTAGTAGTGAGTGGAATTTTATGAATTTGTTCTTTGAGATGCACTTGGAGGTGAAGGATAGTAAGAGACAGACTTATATTTCATCTTTAGTTGTGACCTCTACACTACTAGATAGAGTTTGGATAAGGAATCTATCAGATTCAGAGG
The DNA here is from genome assembly GCA_963277665.1 of Viscum album. Lineage (NCBI taxonomy): Eukaryota > Viridiplantae > Streptophyta > Magnoliopsida > Santalales > Viscaceae > Viscum > Viscum album. Next base: position 241,949,401 of record OY728150.1, read on the forward strand.
GCCCGGTCCTATGTGAGAGTGTGGAAGGTGAGGACCCAAATTATAGTTATAATGTAGATGAGGACGAGATCCTATATATCCATGGACACATATGGTTTATAGTGTACATATTATAGGAACTAATGCATGAGTTTAATGTGTCATTTTTGGAAGTGCATCCTGACATTAACAAGATGTATCGTGATTTACGTCACCAATATTGGTGGTCAGGGATGAAACACGAGGTAGCTGGTTTTGTTATAAGTTGTTCCACCTGATAGCAGGTGAAGGCAGAACATTAGAGACTAGCTGGGGGGCTCTTGGGTGAGTCATATACCCCTGGTTTAGTTCTCCTACAATAATAGTTATCAGGATCCAATATAGATGGCACCATATGAGACATTATATGGTAGGACATGATGATACCCCCTATCCTAGTTAGAGGTAGGTGATGTAGCTTTATTGGGATTATGTCTCATGCATGAGACTTCTGATTAGTCCCATTTGATTAGAAAGTGGATGGCTACTGCACAGTCTCAACAAAAATCTTACATAGATCACCACAGATGACCTATAGAGTTTGAGGTCAGGGATTAAGTCTTTTTATATATCTCACCAAGGTTGGGACATAGACGAATCAGGAGACAGGGTAAGTTTTCACTATGAAATGTCATGTCGTTCAAGATTCTTGAGATATTTGGGCCGATAGTCTATCAGTTGTAGTTACCTTAGAGGTACCAGGCCATGAAAGAAATCTTCCATGTATCTTATCTATTCCATTATCACTCATACCCATCTCACATTTTGGATCCCGATGAGGTGGAGTTATAGGTATATTCATATGATAAAACACATTTTTATTGAATTTTTTATTGATAATAAATGATAAAATTTCCTCACATTGTGTTAAATATATTTATTTATAAAATATTTGGGATTAGATAATTCATTTCAAAATTTGATGGAAATTCCAGTTTTATCCTTTATAGTGCGCTGTAGTATTTCAGAGCTAAATATTTTTATATTTATTATTTGAACTTAAAATTTTTCAACTGTGTTACTAACTTAATGGGCTATAACTTTTGTTCAGGACATTGGAGCTAAATAATGTATTTGGTTAGACTTATGGGATATTCATTAGGAGATTGAAGGTAGAGGAGAATTGGTTTCACTCAAATTATCCAACCATTGTAAGTGAGGTGGCTCTTAAAGTAAGGATCCCCTCATCAAAACCTTCTTCTTATTCTTCTTCATGTTATGTTTTTATTTGTGTAATAAAATTATTTGTTCTTCTTTTATTTCTTCTCTTTTATTCTATTTTGTTCAAATTTCTTCTTCTCTTAATCTTACTCTTTGGGCTAGAAATCAAAGATTAGAAACATGATTGGGTTATACCCTTTATAAATCTTTTCAAATGAAATCCGTTTCTACGATGACTACACCGCCCATAGAAGAGTAGTTTTCTTAGTAGTAAATCTAACTCTTACCTTCTTCATTCATTTATTTTGAATAAATGAGATACTGTAATTCACTTAATATGATGTATTAATTGAGTTTTTAATTTATATGAAACTAATCAAGAAATTGATCAATTGTCACAAAAACACACAAGGTCGAGATTTGTGTAAATTGTGAGAGTGAGATCTTAATCAGTAATACAAGACCATAAGGGATAAATTTATAGAGTTTAAATATTATTCCTAAACTCAATTAATCCTCATTTCCAGAGTGGATATGGCCTATAATTAACCACTAACCATAACATAACCGAAGAACATCAATCAGAGTAGGGTGTTGTGATTGCATGTTTTGAAGCTAGCCTAGGGTTTAAATAATTTCATCTTTGTGGTTAAGTTAACTCCCATAGGGTTTGAGGATTAAAAAATCAAGGTATTATTATTAAGTGAATGTTAATTTAAATGATAATGATAAATAATTGAGTGAAGAGGTAGAGTTAGATCTATTACACCTTTTAAAATAATTTATAAAAAAACATCTTCTTGTTATGTCTTTTAAATTGAACTTCATTTCAAAAATAAAAACAAAAAAATGAAATCTTCTTCCATCAAACTTCATCTAGTTTTATAAATGGAAAATAAACCCATCCTTTCAAGTAGTGTTTTTATTCTTTTTTTATAATACCTTTAAGAAGTTGTTTTAATTTACTTCATCCTTTGAGAGATGACTTTGGTCAGCCACTCTGCTGCACCCAAATACCCAAAAAAATCACACTTCATTTGAGAGCACCCACGAAAACGCATTTCATCATCATTTAAGGAGCATCAGTTTCATATCATTTATAGGAGCAGGAAGGTTCTACGAGGCTATTCAATTCCTCTAGTATGGGTTCTATAGAATCACAACCATTTATAGGATGAGTCAAAGGAGTGAGAGGTTGACATATGTTCTCAGTGGACGAATTTATGATCATATGAATATTGACCATCCTTGAGAAGGTAATTCAGGGATAAATTACTTTAATTGGGGAAGATTGTAAGATACTAGGTTTTTCTTGAGGTACAGATTCTTTTATGTCCAATTGAACTCTTCCTTATATTCATTTTGACTTAGAACCAAAGTTGGTCCATGGGCCGGTTGGGTAGTTCTTGGGAAGTAAGAGGCTGTAGGAATGTATATTGGATGCATGCCAATTACATGATGTGTAATTGGGATACACAACATGTATCAATTACACTATGTGTAATGGAATGACTAGGATCTTTGATTTCATGTAAAGGGTTTTTTCTAGGAAGGGAGACCCCAATATTTACACAACGTGTAAGGTATTTTCAATTCATGTAAATACCCAAGTAATTTATTTTTAAAATAAGAGGAATGGGCCTCTATTTAGTATAGAAAACTCACATCTCCTCTCTATCATGTGCGAGAAGGCTCAAGGAATCCTAAAGGTAGGCTTTGATTATTTTTACATATTTAGGATTTTTTTCTCTTACTGATCATATTTTTGGATCTACACCAGTGGTACTCAATTCCTTTTGTGTCATTCTTAATTTGTATTTGTATTGAATGCACTATTTAGGTTCAAGCTAATATTCCCTACTTCTAGGTTTATTGTCCATTATTTTTTTTTCTTCTAATCTAGACTGAATCAGAAGCTAATAATGGATGAGAGCTCTAATATAGACCTACGGTAGGTGGTCTATATTTTCCTATGTGGTTTGGTGCCTTATAGAGCTAGTTGTAATTGTGTCTCCCATCGGAATTTTTTGTGGCACCCCATAAATGAATTGAATAATTAAATTAAACATATTGGAACATGTTAGGTATGAATTTTAGTTTCTTTTTATTAGTTTCAGGTTGTTTCCCCAACCAAGGTCACCCATAGGGAATGCCTTTGAGATTTACCTTATTATACCACCCATGGGGTGAGTGTTTGTGATTTCCTAATTAGAGGAATCACGTGATGAACTATTTTTAAGTGAATTTATTTTTAGGAGATGGATAATTCCTCCTTTTCATGTTGATGCTTTGATTAAATGTTTTATATGGAATTGTTATATGATCAGGTAAAATCTTGGATTGTTAAATGTTATGAAATGTTAATGTATGAGATGAATGAGATGAATTGAGATGGTAGTTGATGCCTTGGTGGGTATACCTTGGATCCTAACTCCATCAGATGCCTTGAATGTTACTCCTTATATATTAATAGTGGTAGTGGATGCCTTGGATGAGATTTTTCCTTGGGTATTGATTATGTGGGATACCTTAGGACTTAATACCCATTGGATCTGGTTTGTTTGGGATTGTAGTGGACTTGGTTAGTATAAATTCTCTTTGGACACAAATTCAAGCCTAACTGAGTTTCCATAGAGATGCTCCTAGGAATCAATGAGGATTCCTTGGTTTACTATACCTTGGATTCGAACCCTTAGGTCCTGATACTTTTGATTATATGCATCAACCATGGTAAATGTGACCTGCATGATTATACAGCTCGACCATGGTATATGTGACACTTCTGGTTATATGGCATGGTCGTGGTTGATTTTATTTATAGATTATGCTTAAAGGACATGGATGATATGATATGCATTGTATATGGAGAGGTCATGGTGTTTATTTTCTTTTTGTTTACTACTGCCTTATTATAGGATCTTGACACTTGTTTTGCAGGGATCCTTATTGGGATATAAAGTATAACTAGTTTTTTAGTTTATATGCCATGGGAAATTTAATTTAATTACTACTTAACTATGATATATATTTCACTATTATTTAGCTTATATTTCACATACAGGATTTTTTGTAGACACTTTGAGTGGTGAACTACTATGATTGTATCTCAAAACCTGTTTGGGCCACCATTGGGTACCCAGACGGACTTTATGGACGTAGGTAGGGACTGGGGAAAATGCTCACAGTTTGATGCTTGACTTTGTGCCATGCTTAGGAGCATGGGAGAATGGGACCAAGATGAGGATCATGATTCTAGCTAGGATAGTGTTTGGTATTTTTGGTATTTTGATACATGTATTATACTAATGCCATGTATACCTATTTTGGATGTTTTATATACACATGACATGATCATCATTATAGATGAGATTACCATTATCATTGTTATACATATCTGGCTTATGGATGTTTATCTATTATACGATTGATTTACTACTTATGCTATTTGTTTTTATGATTTCTACCACTATGTTACACTCTATTAATAGGGAATAGTCTCCCCACATACACACCCTAGGACCTCGCTACTAGTCGGCAGCCTCTGGCATTTGAGAAGATGTGCTTGATGCCATGTGGCCAATTAGGCTTGAGGCACCGTTCAGTGGTTTACAGGTTTGTGAATTTACATCATTATCTTGAACCAAACCTTCCTTGATATTCTAGGAGGTTACCCCTTGGTCTCTTAGTGATTATCCATTGATTTGGGTGGATCTCTTCAAGGTATGGCCAAATCTCCTCTTGATTCCTCTTTTTTTTCTCTAGGTATTCTCTTGATCTCTCTTCTTCTTATCTCATTAGAACCCTAATGGGGTGTGATAGCCAGATCTAGGGTGGGTAATTAATGATGTTTCTTATTGATCTAGGCTTGTGAGGACTCGATCTATTTTTTTTTTCCTTCCATCGTTTTTGAAGGTGACTGAGTTTCCTCCATTAACGAGGTAGGTGTATTTATATAATGGTTCATTCTCATGGAATACCTTATTGTTCTTGTGTTTTCCTTTAGTCTATTTTATGAAAATGGTTTATTTAATATCTATGAGGGATATTTTGTGTAAATTAATCTCTCATGCATTGGAAAATGGTTTTAAAATGAGTTTTACTTTAAAAACAATTTTAATCACTTCATGTGTTCGATGAAATTCCTTAAAGACTATTTTGACTCTAAAATGATTTTTCAATAATGGGAGTGATAATGCTTTTATTGTGGAAATGTTTTATAAAATGGTGAGCATGATTTACTTGATTTTTTTGATAAAACATAACACATCGGTAACCTTGGGTGTGTTGGGTTATAGACATATGAAAACCTTAATGATTGTGGAACCACTAGGGGTTATGGTTGTGATACCAATAAAATTTTGCATGGCTAGGTATCATTAGGATTCCCATATTACTATCTTAGTGATCCTTGTGTATCTTATTTATGTATTCCCATGGATTTGGGCCCATTTTGTTCCCAGTTTCATACATGTATCATGGTTTTATTGATCACATGTTTATCTCTTGGTACATGTATATTTTTTTGAATAATTCCATATATGTTATCATTCATGTTTATTTCCATATTCTTGTGGATTTGGATATGGTTTTTCTTGAAAGTAAAACCAAAATATTTCAATGTAAAATGTTTTCAAATGAAATAGAATTTATGAAACTTGTTTTGTTTTAAAGATATAACTAATAGTTTCATGGTGTTATACATTGTATAGATTCATGGTGGTATCCTATCAAGTGTTTTTCTCATGCCATTCATATGCCTTTGGGCATATGAAGACTTGGTTTTTTTGGATATAGGTAAAGGGAAGGGTTTCATACAACTTGATGTTTCTTGTGTGGTGGGTTTGGATGGTGGTGATGTATTGTCACATGGAGACTTGGTTTTTGTATTGTATTTGGGTTGTTTTTAGGATTAGCCTTCTAGATTTTTTTTGATATGTCTCATGGTTATGTACTTATTCTTCTACAATGTTCTTTGGTCATTTATCTTTATCTTGTTATACATGAGATATGTTTTGTTTTGTTTTCAGGGTGAAATAATTTTCATGGTTTTATATGTCGATAACCAAGTGCTTCTTTCTAGCTTGTGGTGATCGAGAATGCACTTTGAGCCTTGTGGTGGGCTAGCTTGGCTGACCTGTTAGGCTGACCTAGGTAGGTTTGTTACAATTCCTCTAGTGGTATCCACACATGCTCCATAAATCCTAGAACATCGCCATTGGTTTATTTAATGCTAGCACAAAAGAACCGAATGTCTTATTCCATTATTCATTGATCATAAAAAGAATTATATGGGGGTTAAAGAATTATTTTATTTTTATCTTGGTATTGAGAGGGAGGAGGAGGATTATGTCTCATTTTTTAGAGCATTATTGAGAAGTTCTCTCTAAATCTTTGAGAGAATTATTTAGGAGAATCCATTGTGCACACGATTCTCTATATCCTCTAAAATGATATAATTTTGTATATATACTTAGGGTTAACAATTTATCTATTACACAGAGGCCCATAACTTATTTCTTATCCCAAATAAACCCCATATCAAATAATAATAATAATAATAATAATAATAATAATAATACTATATTCCATAACATGTAATAACTCTTATATATTTAATTATCACTTCTTAAATAAATAAATAAATATTTATTTAAATGATATTAAATAAATTATATCATTTCCATCAAGCCCTTAACTCAACCCATTAATCCTCCATGACATTTATCAAACATTTAATGATCAATAAATAAATATTATATCCACTAACTGATGAATAAATATTTATTTAATATTTTAAGAATTGGATAAATATTTTAATATATTCATTAACTGGTGAATAAATAAATATTTATTTACTAACTTCTAAATAATAAATAAAATATAAAAAATATTATATTTTCTAACTCACAAATAATATTTATTTAATATTCAACTCACATATATTCTAAACTCAAATAACTGGTGATTGAATTTATATAATCAACTTAACAAGGATAATTATTAAACCATAAGTTATGAATAATATTTATTCTAACCATTAATTTCAAATAGAATTTAACTTAGATTTTGGATACACTTAGTGTGTGACACTCTAGGTCTATTTCTCAATAACATTGGGAGAGTTGGCCTAAAGTCTATGATTAGTATCTAGAAATACATCAAGGCACTCATATATAAAAAAATTAATGTCATAATGATAATAAACTCATACGAACACTTACTATGTAATATAACATATTTTCCTTGATATGTCATCAAACAAGTTGCATACTTGTGTCATCAACCTATATACTTGATTTATCTTTTTTTGAATACCTAAAATAAAATTTTCGATGAATAACCATGGTCATATATAAAATTATATAGTTCTATTTCAACTAAAGAGTCAATGATATCATAATTCACAACTCGAAAAGGAATATTCCTTTTTGGAATTATTCAATTGATTTAATATCACTTATGACACACCCAGAGTATCCTACCTCTCCATGGTCATATGTGATCATAGTTTTGTCAATAAATCAAATTACATGATTCATAATACACATTAATAATAATCTCAAGTATAAGTACCAATACACACATCCATGGATAGGAATATCTAATGACACATATAACATATGGAATTTCTATTGGTGGGTTTTTCCTCAAAACCTCTTCTCTTGGAGATTACCAAGTGTGAAATTTCATGAGTTGAAGCCTCTTTCACTACAAACATAAAACACTTGATATTCAAAACATCATGCATGTCCTATCAGATAAATGTCATCTAGACTACAGGAGATATGATTTTGAATATTTTCATAGAATTTTCAGGTTCTCATTATAGTGGGTAAAAATTATAACCTTTCAATAGGACAAATAAATTAGGATATTATCACATTAATGGCACACAGAAGATCGATTAACATACGTTAAGATATAAATATTCAGGTCTTTGAATATCCAGGTAATCAAAAGTAAAAAGTCAATTGGTTTTAGGATACTAGCTCTAATAGACCCTCAATTGAACTAAAGAAAACTTCTAATGGCCTTGTTATATTTTATTTGATAAACATGATTCTTCTGATGTATCACTATATCTTCTAGGCATGCCATGTTCTCTTGTATCTATTCTTCTTACCGTGACTTAAAACCTTTGATAAAATCCCTCAAAAGGTTATATCACTGAGTATTGAACTCTTCTACTGTGCTAAAAACTGAAATATTGGTTAATACCATAGTTTGAAACAAAAAAAATTTAAACAAATTATTAATCTGCATTAGAAGCCATAACATACTCAATTTATGTAGAAATGAAAACCGCTGGCTATAATAATTTTTTCTTGTTTATTACCTTAGTCACATCGTAATACTAGATATAATTGATAGAATGAAATATAGTTTTTTATATCCTTGAAAACTTATATTCCCACTTATCCAAATTCCAAGGAATCATCTATTGTACTTCTCTCAAGTATTATTAGAGATTTATGATTGTAAGTCGATGCAATTATCCTAGTTTTGTTTAATATTTTTCCACTATTATATATGTGTAAGAAATATAAAACCTTATTACATATCAAGGAATATGAAATAGATTCCAAATTACTCTTAGGTATATAGTGTTAAGTCAAAAGTTCTCTTTTGAATTTTATGTCTTGTTTTGGAAATCACAAATCTATTCATAATTGTTTATCGTGTGGACTATATTTATCGTACTGACTATGTTTATAGTACTAACTACGTTTATCATACTGAATATGTTTATCATACTGACTATGTTTATCATACTGACTATGTTTATTATGCTGACTAAATCGTACTGACCCTGTCAATCGTACTGACTCTGTCAATTGTACTGACTTTTGTGCATCATACTCACTTTGCATCATATCAATACATTTCACTAAGTAATACTAATAGTACCAATTTTTTTTTACTTCTATCACATGCATGTTTTTATCCTTTATCAAGACACATGTTTATCATTTTCATATATCTTTTGTTTTAACCAAAACGATGTCATGGAGTTAGTTATAAACTAATAAAAATGATGTCGTGTTTTCTATTTCAATATGACCATTATAATGCCAGGTGTCCAAGTCCCTCCGAGTTTTTTGGAGAAATATGACAGTTGGAACCTGAGGCCTATAAATAGGATGTCATTTGAAGCTGAGAATACAACTAAGAGACTTTGATCATTCTTTGCTTCTATCAAGTTCTAGAGAGACACACTGTGATTTTTCTCTTGCTTCGTGTGAAAGCCTTAAAATTAAAAAACGTGAACGACTCATTCTTAGTTTTTGTATTTTAATAAGTGATTTGTTTTTCTTTCTGCAACCAATCAGGTGATAACAATCAAGGTCTGCTGAGGATAGGCAGACGGTGCTACTGATCTTCGTATTGAGGGCTTTCAAGTGTTTTAAAGATAGAGGTGTTGATTACCTGCAAAATTTAGGGCTTGCGGGGATAGCAAGACAGATGTACCGATCATCGTATCGAGGGCTTGCAGGGATAGCAAGGCAGACATACCGATCATTGTATCGAGGGCTTACCAAGCTGGTGGTAAGACAGACTTCTTATCCTAGGTTAAAGGATACCCTTCTATTTGGGATAAAATAATTGTAATACTTTTACATTTCCGCTGCTATTTATATTAGAAAGGAAATTGTATTGTTACCTTTCTTCATTTCATATTCAATTTTAATTATTTCAATTAAAATTGTACTGTTATATATTGTATTAATTGATTCTATACGCTTTATGGTATAATATTTCACTATTGTATTACTTTGATTATTATATTCATTTTGAATACAATTGATTTAAATTTATTATATTATTACATCATATCATACCTTTTATATCCAAGACAAATGTGGTTAATTTTATTTGTTGTGAATTGTATTAGTTTAAGATCATTTAAACTAATTTCTTAAGTGTTTAAACACAAAGGTTTTTAAACCTACAATTCACCCCCTATTATATTGATCCATATAATATACATATACATCTATATATCGATCCAAAAATTGGTATCAGAGGAGGTTTCCACTGATTTATATTACTTTCTCTATTTATTTTAAAAAAATAATAGTGTTTTTATTACAAATTTCTGTTTTCAACTACTTACTGTACTAACGTGTGGAGTGGAAAAGATTTTTGTTTTATTAGATGGCAGGAATGAATATTGGATCAATTGAAAATATAAATCCAACTAGATCACCTATCTTTGATGGGAATGATTATGAGTACTAGAGAGATCTAATGAAGACATTTGTTATTAATACTAGTGTAGACAATTTTATTATGCCTACTGGAGGTTACAAAATCCCTGATACAGAAGTTAGTACTTTCACCAATCAAGAAAAGCAAGAATATCAATTGAATTACAAGGTATGCAATACTCTGTTGTGTTCTATGACCAGGAATATATATAGTCATATATCATCTTGTGAAGTAGCCAACTGTATCTGGAAGAAATTGGAAGTCACACATTTTGGGACATCTAAGGTTATAGAAACAAGAAGAGAAATGCTTCGAGCAGAGTATCATGGATTTATTTTTTCCTTATGGAGAGCCCGTAAGTAAGGTGCAATAAAGATTTATGACAATTGTCAATAGTTTAAAATCTATGGGAGAAAAAGGTCTTGATGATTAATCTCTTTTAGACAATATTATTTATATAATGCCAAAGGAATGGGAGTAAAAAAGGACAGCTATTGATGAAAACAGAAAAGTTTCTCAGATTACTCTTAATGAACTTTTTAGAACTCTTCTACATCATGAGACAAGAAGGAAGAGAGATTCTGATTTCAATAAGAAGAAAAATGGAAATGGAAGTGTAGCTTTTACTACTACATCTAAAGCTAAAACACCTGAAAGGATAATAAGATCCGAAGCTAAGAATGTTATTATGTCCGAATCAAGTGATAGTGATCACTCAGATAATGAGTTAGCCAATCTTGCTCGAAGGATGAACAAGATTGTGGGAAATAAAGACTTCCAATATAGATTTAAAAAGAAATATAGGAAGGATAAAAAAGATTCAGAAGTAACTTTTTATGAATGAAATAAAGTAGGTCATATAAGACCTGATTTTCCTTTATTGAAAAGAAAATATAGAAAGGAGAAACATTCTGAAAGAAATAAGAAAAATTATTAAAAGACATATACAAAGAAATTATTGAAGGCAAATGATTCTTGGAGTGAAAGTGGTGGTGATTCATCAGATGATTCTTCATAATATGAATCTTCAGGACAAAGGAATATTGGACTTATATCCAGACTACCAATTGAATATCATTATTTCATGGATAAGGTACAGAATGTTGAAGCTATTATAAATGTATCCTTGAATGCAAATTATACTGATAATAAATATTATGAATCTTCAAATGATGAGACTTAGTTATCAGAAGATAATACATTACCTTCTTATGAAGAAGTGTTTAGGTTTTCTAAACTACTTGAGAATGAAAATTCTAAACTTAAGAAAAATATTGATAAAGAAAATTCTAGAATTTCTATTTTAACTAAAGAAGTATCAGATCCTTCTAATGATATTGATATAAAAACTTCTGATTTTGAAAGTATTTTAAAAACCCTTGAGAAATTTAATTCAGATAAGGATAAACTTTCTAAGGATCTTGAAAATGTAATTTCTAAGAAAAATATTTTAGAAACTAACTCTAGTTCTAAAAAAAATGTTTTCAAGGATAAAAACATAGTTTTAAAACTAAAGTTAAAAATATTTTCCTTGAAAAAGTTTTTGTCAAAATTTACCTATGGAAAGGAAAAATTTGATAAAATTTGTTCTCAAATTAGACCTTTAAGGAATCATTCTAGTTTTTGTTATACTCATTCTAAACCATTTTTTAGTAATAACTATTTTGTTCCTCAAAGTACCCCATTTTGTACTAAGTGTCAATGTGGTGGACACTGGGAAAGAAATTGTTCTCTTAATAGAAATCAGTCTTTAGGATTTCATAAATCTCATTTTTCAAAACAAATGTGGATTCCTAAAATTATTTTATCTAAACCTTCTGGATCCAAACAAGTTTGGATTCCGAAACAGTAATTGTTTCTTTTTTAGGAAAATAAGAAGTTTACCAACAACAAGAACATTTGGTACATGGATAGTGGTTGATCTCGACACATGACCAGAAACAAAAATTTCTTTGAAAAGATTATCGAAAAAGGTGTAAAAATTACCTTCAGAGATAATGCTAAAGGAAAGATTGTTGGAATAAGTAATATTGTTTTTCTTGGAAAAGTTCTAATTTCAAATGTTTTGTTTGTCAAATGTCTTAAGCACAATCTCATCATCATAAGTCAATTATGTGATAAAGGATAACTTGTGAAATTTAGAAATGATAAATGTTTAGTTCACAATTCCAAAGATGAATTCATTATATTTGCCCATAGGCAAGAGAATGTATACACTATTAACTTAGAAGACCTTATGAGCCAAAATTTACCTTACTTAAGTGCAATAGAAGACCAATCTTGGATATGGAATAGAAGACTAGGACACTACAACCTAAGAAACCTTTGTAAACTTTCAAATAAAATACTTGTATGGGATATACCTAATCTTAGATATGATTTTTCAAAGGTCTATGATCCTTGTCAGTTTGGAAAGAAACATAAAACTAGATTTAAATCAATCAATGAAGTTTCAACTTCGGATGCATTATAGCTAGTGCACATGGATCTTTTTGGTCCTTCACAAACTGGAAGCATTGAAGGAAAATACTATGTATTTGTTTTAGTTTACGACTTTACTAGATTTACATGGGTCTATTTTCTAACAAAGAAATTTGAAGCCTTTTTCTATTTCAAAATTTTTAGATCCCAAGTTAAAAATGAGAAAAACCTACCTTTAATAACTATCCATAGTGATCATGGTGGTGAATTTCAAAATTCAGATTTTGAAGTTTTTTTATAGTAAGAAAGGTATTACTCACAACTTTTCAGCTCCAAGAACTCCTAAAAAAATGGTTTCATTGAGAGAAGAAATCGTATTCTTCATAAAATGATAAGAACCATATTGAGTGAATACTCAATTGCTAAGAATTTTTGGGCTAAAGCTGTTAGTACTACTTGTTATACTATAAATCATGTTTTAACTAGACCTTTTATTAATAAAACACCTTATGAATTGTGGAATGACCGAAAACCTAAAGTTTTATACTTCAAATTTTTTAGATGCAAAGTATTCATATTGAATAAAAAAGACAATCTACATAAATTTGCACCCAAATTAGATGAAGGAATATTTCTAGGATATTCTACAACTTCTAAGGATTATAGAGTTTTCAAAAAAAAAACTCATGTACTGGTGAAGAAATAGTGCATGTTAAATTTGATGAAACCAACCCCTTTGTTTTTAAACGACCTCAACCCACATCCTCAGATGTGTTTTCAAAAACTGATTATCCACCCATGATAGAAAATATTTCTAATAAGGAAAATGTTCAAGAAAGTATTTCTGAAACTTTTAATCCAGAAGATTTTCTACCATAAGTGGATGAACAGGTCTTATAAAACACAAATCAATTGTTTCTTAGGAATCATCCCAGTGACAATATCATTGGTGATGTAAATCAACCTGTAAGAACCATAAATTCCATGAGAAATGAAATAGAACACCTTTCCTTTCTTTCCCAATTCGAACCTAAAAGTTCAAGTGAGGCCTTAGGTGATGAAGATTGGATTAAAGCAATACAAGATGAACTAAATGAATTTGAAAGGAATCAAGTATGGACTTTAGTTGAAAGACCTAAAGAGACAATTGTAATTGGTGTAAAATGGGTCTTCAGAAATAAATGTGATGAAAATGGAATCATTGTAAGAAATAAAGAAATACTTTTTGCTAAGAGATATAATCAATAAGAGGGAATAGACTATGAAGAAACATATGCTCTGGTAGCTAGACTTGAATATATTCGTATTCTATTAGCCTTTGCAGCATACTTTAATTTCAAATTATTTCAAATGGATGTTAAATGTTCTTTTCTAAATGGTTTTGTTCAATAAGAAGTTTTTGTTGAATAACCACCTGGTTTTATAGATTCAAAATATCCTAATCATATTTTAAAAATTACCAAATCTTTATATGGCCTTAAACAATCCCCTAGAGCATGGTATGATAGACTTATATGATTTCTTTTACAAAACAATTATGCAAAAGGTACAGAGGATCCAACCATTTTTATAAAAATGGAAAATAAAAATGTTTTGATTGTTCAAATTTATGTTGATGACATCATATTTGGGTTAACTCAGCAATCTCTAACAGATTCTTTTATGAATATAATGAAATTTGAGTTTGAAATGAGCATGGTGGGTGAGTTAAAATTCTTTTTAGGGTTTCAAATTTCACAAAAACCAGAAGGAACCTATATATATTAACATAAGTATATCAAATATTTACTCAAAAAGTATGGATACAACAATACTAAAAGTATTAGTACTCCAATTGGTACCTCAAATATACTTGATCTTGATGAAATTGGGAAACCAGTAGGTCAAACAACTTTTAGAGGTATGATAGGTAGTTTGTTATACTTGACAGCTAGTCGACTAGACTTAATGTTTTTCATATGCTTATGTGCAAGATATCAATCAAATCCAAAAGAGTCTCATTTAAAAGCTGTGAAAATGATCTTTCAGTATTTAAAAGGAACTTTGGATTTAGGTATTTTTTATTCTTTTGGAAATGATTTTGTTTTGAAATGTTTTTTAGATGTTGATTTTGGTGGTTGTAGAATGGATAGAAAGAGTACATCTGGAACATGTAATTTCTTAGGAGATTCCTTAGTTTCTTGGTCATGTAAGAAACAACACTCAGTAGCAATTTCCACTACTGAAGCTGAATATGTAGCAGCTGGAAGTTGTTGTGGTCACGTGTTGTGGATGCAACACACACTCACTGACTATGGATTGAGCTTTTCCAAAACACAAATTCTATGTGATAATACTAGTGCCATAGCTCTTAGTAAAAACCCAGAACATCAATCTTGTGAAAAACACATAGATATTAGGCATCACTTTCTTAGGGACCACACACAAAAAGGAGATATTATTTTACAATTCATCGGAATGCAAGAACAACTTGCTGATATTTTTACAAAACCATTATCTTTTGATAGATTTGAGTTCATAAAACAGAAGTTAGGAATGATTAAAATAAAATAATCATTCATATCTACTTCATGTTTTACAAGTCTCTTTACATTAAAAAACTCCTCTTAAAAGGGGTAGAACATTTTTTTCTCACTTGATGTTTTTTATGACTTTCTGTATCTGCTGATTTACTATTATACCTTTCTGTTTTTCATCTTGATAGTTTTATTATCGTTTTATATTTATGTTTATCATCCTGTCTACCTGGTTATCATTTTGAATTTTTGTCCATCAGCACGTCAACCTATGGTAACAACTTTGTTTTCCATTAGCTTGACAACCTATGGTAATGAATTTGTTTTCCATTGGCTTGACAACCTGTGGTAATGACTTTGTATTCCATCGGCTTGACAACCTATGGTAATGACTTTTTTTTCCATCGGCTTGACAACCTGTGGTAATGAATTTGTTTTCCATCAGCTTGACAACCTATGGTAATGAATTTGTTTTCTATCAGCTTGACAACCTATGGTAATGACTTTGTTTTCCATCATCTTGACAACGTATGGTAATGAATTTTTTTCCATCATCTTGACAACCTATGGTAATGATTTTGTTTTCCATCGGCTTGACAACCTATGGTAATGACTTTGTTTTCCATCGGCTTAACAACCTATGATAGTGAATTTGTTTTCCATCGGCTTGACAACCTATGGTAATGACTTTGTTTTCCATCGACTTGACAACCTATGGTAATAACTTTGTTTCCATCGGCTTGACAACCTATGGTAATGAATTTGTTTTCCATTGGCTTGATAACCCATGGTAATGACTTTATTTTCCATCAGTCTCACAACCAATATTATTCTTTCTTCCTTTCCATGTACACTTGTATTTTATTTTTTTTATTGTATTATACTATGTTAATACTATTAAACCTATGATTTCCTTAGAATATCTGACAGGTACATTCTTTATTTCTTTTGTTTTTCTTTCTTAAGTTTTATTATTTCTCGTTTTTTTACCACTTTAAATCCTAGCCTTTGATTTATATATCTGCTAATCTCAACTGTATAAGATCAACAGTCATCATTCTTCACCTATAAATAGATAACCCCTTCCCCAAACCCACACCGGTTTTTCAAATTTCTTGGAGAAGCTCTGCCTATTTGTTTTAAGACTTCGTACGATCTTCTTTTTGTTCCACCTATATGTCTCAGTCCTCTTCCAACACTCCTGCTGAAATGTCTTCGAAGATGTTTTCAGAGAAAGATTTATTCAAAGAAAGGTTAGTTTCTTGGGACTTATTTAACACATTTGATTCAACAATAAAGAGAATTATTTTGGTTCAAGGATGGGAACATATATGTATTGAGAAACACGTATCTCAAGACCCAATTATTATGGAAGAAGTTAGTCAATTCTACAAAATGATGTCTTTTGAAAAAAATATGATGATCAACTTTGCTGTGTACGATATAAAATTTTCAATGTCTATGAAACAAGAAGCTCACTTTCTCAATGTTTCAATGGAAGGTGATTCTTTTTTTCCATCTCATAAACTACCAGAGGAAGTTGGTACATTTAATAGAGAAAGAGCTAAAAAATCACTATTTATTATAAATGAAGATAAGAGAAAAGTAGCACACTTATCTCCAGATAATAGGTTCGTGGTACTTTGAATGAAAGGCTTTCTTATCCCAAATAAAGGGGATAGATAAAACCTAAAAGTATCTGACATCTTTACGCTAGACTATCTTGTAAACACGAGAAAGGTAAATCTATCGATGTACTTTTTTGAAACAATCAAGAATGTCAAGTCAGGAGTGATTAAGTCTCATTTGATTATGTATCCCTCTATTCTTACTAAATTCATTCTTGAGAGCTTGAAGTTTTGTAATATTCCTTTGAAAGGGAAGTTGAAAAAACTAAAGCCTTCTTGGATAAGTAAGAATATGCTGAAGAAGTTATATGTATGTTTTGATGAATATTCAAAGCTTTTTGTTAAAGATTTAGAAGCTGAATTGACACAAAATCAATCGACACCTATGCCAATCGAAGAAAATCCAACTATTGTTGATCTTTAAAATCCAGATCCGTAAATCTGTTATAATATGATGAAGAAAACAAAATATAGAAAGGAGGTTGTGGCGAAGTAGAGGAAAGATAGAGAACAAATAAAATAAGGAAATACTAAGTTCAGTCTTGATCTAGATGAAGCTTTAGCTGAGAGGATAAGGGTAGAGAATACTCTTCAGGCTGAGAAGAAAAAGAAGACTCTTTTGAAAAGGAAAGATCAAGATTTTGATGTTACTAAAATCATGAAAATGGTTGAGATGGCTAGTTCTTAATTAAAAGAAGAAGTGCAACAAGAACCAATCGTACAGAGTCTTCCAGAAAAAGAGAAAGGGAAACAAATATTGAAAGAAGTTCAAGAAGATCAAGAAGAGGAAGAAGAATTTCTTCAGAGTTCAAAGAAGAGTAGATAAGAATCTTTTCAAAAGTAAAGTGAAGGTATTCAACAAGTTCCTCATACCAATCAAGCACCAACTAAATCTCTTGAAACTCTTTCAGATAGATTTCCTTCTCAAGAAAATCAAGGTGCTCAATCTTCTCATACCAAAAAAGTAATTGTTACCAGTGAAAAAATGGAAGAAGAAAGAAAGGAAAAAATAGAAAGAAAAAGTAAAACATCAAGTTGAAGACTCAAGCCAATCAAATGAATTGGATTCAAATGATGAGGATACTGATTCAGAAAACACAATTTCTCTCAAGAAAAGTGATTACATTGTCCATTTCTTGAGGAGAATTGAAAAGACTATTCCTTATTTTCCTAGAATTGAAGGGAAAATTTATTTCATCACAGACAATCAAAGGAAGAAGTTTGGTTCTGTAAGGGAACTTAGAAAGAGAGTATTGTCAATAGAAGCTGATTTAAAAGTACTATCTGAATGTTCGGTTTCCCATAGAAGGCCCGCAATAAGATGAATAAATGGTCATACAAAATAGAAAGCCCAGTGAATGAACATGAGGTATCAATTGAAGACTTAAAGGAGGATTTCAGATGTTCTTGATATTGATTTTAATAATCTTGACAAAGAAACTATTGAAAGGCTAAATTAGATGTCAAAAACTCATAGAGCTGATACTCCTTCAATAAAAGAGATACAAGAGAGAATGAATGTTTTCAAGTTAGAGTTTTCAAAGGTTTCATCTTTCAAAGATGAAATAGTTCTGTTGAAGAAGCAAAATTCTATGTTGTATCAAGAAAATAAGAACTTGAAAGATAGAATTGATACTATTGAAGAAGTAATCAGAGTTTAAGAAGAGACTATTAAGAATCAAGATCAGCTTTTTTCCAATCAACAAGACCTTCTCAAATCCCAGGGAGATTCTATTTCAGAATACAAGAAAAAAAATAAAGAAGATGAAAGCTGTTCTCCATGAGATAATCAAGAAAGAAAAATAAAGAGAAAACAAATGAATGTTTTCAATTCTATAGACTTTTGTTATCTCAATGAGTTTTATGTTCTCTTTCCCATTGCCTTGCATTTTTGTTTCTCTATAAACTTTTCAGGAAAATCAAGTTTACCCCGTTATTTTTATAAATCACAAATGGGGAGAACGTTTTATAAGGGGAAGAATGTTTTAATCAAATACTTCTAAATCAAGGAAAATATTAGAATACAATCCTTAGTAAAGTATATACCTAAGGGGGAGTTAGTTGTATTCAATCTCTTTTTCAGAAGAGTTTTCATAACTCAGGGGGAGATAAGTATTTATTTCTTAGTTTTACTTTATGTTTTGTGATTTCCAAAAAGGGGGAGATTATTAAGTCAGAAGTCTTCTTTTGAATTTTATGTCTTGTTTTGGAAATCACAAATCTATTCATAATTGTTTATCGTACTGACTATGTTTATCGTACTGACTATGTTTATCATACTGACTATGTTTATCATACTGACTATGTTTATCGTACTGACTATGTTTATCGTACAGACTAAATTGTACTAACCATTTCAATCATACTGACTCTGTCAATCGTACTGACTTTTGTACATCATACTCACTTTGCATCATATCAATACATTGCACTAAGTAATACTAATAGTACCAATTTTTTTTACTTCTATCACATGCATGTTTTTATCCTTTATCAAGACACATGTTTATCATTTTCATATATCTTTTTTTAACCAAAATGATGTCGTGGAGTTAGTTATAAACTAATCAAAATGATGTCGTGTTTTCTGTTTCAATATGACCGTTATAATGCCAGGTTTCCAAGTCCCTCTGAGTTTTCTGGAGAAATATGACCGTTGGAGGAAATATGACCATTGGAACCTGAGGCTTATAAATAGAAGGTCATTTGAAGCTGAGAATACAACTGATAGAATTTGATCATTCTTTTCTTCTATCAAGTTCTAGAGAGAGACGATGTGAATTCTCTCTTTCTTTGTGCGAATGCCTTGAAATTAAAAAAATGTGAACAACTTGTTCTTAGTTTTTTTATTTCAATAAGTGCTTTGTTTTAAGTTCTGCAACCGATCAGGTGATAATGATATAGAGTTGCTAAGGATAGGTAGACAGTGCTACATATCTTCATATCGAGGGATTTCAAGTGTTTGAAAGACAGAGGCACCAATTACCTACAAAATCAAGGGCTTGCGAGGATAGCAAGACAGACATACCGATCATTGTATTAAGGGATTTCGGGGATAACAAGACAGACGTACCGATCATCGTATTGAGGGCTTACCAAGGTGGTGGTAAGACAGACCTCTTATCTTAGGTGAAAGAATACCCATCTCTTTGGGATAAAATAATTGTAATAATTTTACATTTCCACTGATGTTTGTATTAGAAAAGAAATTGTATTGTTACCTTTATTCATTTTATATTCAATTGTAATTGTTTCAATTACAATTATACTATTACATATTGTATTAATAGATTCTATATGCTTTATGGTATAATCTTTCACTATTGTATTACTCTGATTATTGTATTCATTTTGAATACAATTTATTTACATTTCTTATAGTATTACATCATATCATACCTTTTATATCCTAGACAATTGTGGTTAATTGTATTTGTTGTGAATTGTATTAGTTTAAGATCATTTTAACTAATTTCTTAAGTGTTTAAACAAAAAGGTTTTTAAACCTAAAATTCACCCCCTCTTGTATTTATCCATCTAATATACATATACATCTATA
This sequence comes from Viscum album, assembly GCA_963277665.1. Lineage (NCBI taxonomy): Eukaryota > Viridiplantae > Streptophyta > Magnoliopsida > Santalales > Viscaceae > Viscum > Viscum album. The sequence goes on from OY728150.1 coordinate 241,969,914, forward strand.
TATTGATATGAAATATAGAATTCTATTCATGACAATAATATTCTCTCATTCTTTCACACATCAATTTGGGAGATATTTCATGTCATATGACATTGGAAACAATTCAGTCTTGAATTGTTTTATTTTGTATTTTTCAATACCTTGTCAATGTATATAACATGACTTTATCCAAAAAACCACATAGATCTATGTATGTATATCTTATTTACTAGAACCTAGTTTTCTACTTTAAGTCATCATAGAGAAATTTTTAGTCATAATTAACTATAAGACTAAACATATATTTTCCATATATTATTAATATATATGAATTTTAAAACTATAGCGCTCCCACTAATATCTTGTAGACATCTAGCACAATTTAGTTATTAGTAAAACCAAAATCTTATAGCTTCATTAAATAATTTTTTTTGATTATGATACTTGATTTAATCCACAAATGAATCTCTACAACTTTCATTCCTTATTGGATTTATTTGGTGTCACCAACCCTTTTTGGTCATGTTATATTGACATATTCCCTAGGGATTCCTTCAAGGAAGTTGGTCTTGAATTCAATAGACCAATAACATGACCATAAATGATTTATATGATAAGTATAATTAAAACAGATTTTAGCTTGAAAACTGGTAATGGGTTTTGTCGTCGTCTATGTCTAGACATTTCTTGAACCTTCATCAATCAGTCAAGCTTTATTGGCACCAAATTATACCATATATTTCTAGTTTCTTTTTGAATACCTACTAATTACTTAGCTGGTTCTAGAGAACAAACTCAACCTTTTGACTTTCAATTTTCTATATATTCAAAGACTCGGATATTAATAAATATCTTACCACATGGTGGGTTTTATTCTATATAACCTTAATGTGATAATATCCTTGGAGTATTTTATGCATCAAAATGTTATAATAGTTCCCTTCTATAAAAATAACCTTGAAGTGTTATGATAATATTATTAAACATTTATTATATGGTCAGATGATATCTATTTGACATGATAGATATGATTCTTGACTATTTGGTGTTAGAGGCTCATAATACATCGATACCTGTTATACTGAAGTTCACACTTAGTAATCTCCAAGAGAGGAGGTTATGAGAACTACCCCAATAATAGGAATTCCACATGTTATATATGTCATTGGATATTACTATATACGAATGTGTGTATTGGTCCTTATATTTGAGATTATTATTAATTTATTTCATGAATCACATATACTTATATGTATTGTTGAAAACTGTGTTGACATATGCCCACAACAAAGTATGACACATTGGGTGCGCCATAAGTGATATGGCATTAATTGGATAAGTCAAGAAATAATTTTTCCATTCTGTATTAATGAAAGTAGATATCTCAATCTCTTTGATTGAAATAGAACTGTATGATTAAATCCATGACCATAGTGACTCATAAATGAGTTTATTCTAGGTAGTCAAAGAAGGATAAATCAAGAATATAGGTTGATGATACAGAGTATGAAACCTACTCGATTAGATATCGAGATAAAGAGATTATATTACACAGTGAGTGTCTATGTGAGGTTGTTTTCATTACAACATTAATGTCTTTCTCTATAGGTTCCTGACATGTTATTTGGCACTAATCTTGAACATTAGGCAAGACATCCTAATGCTGCTGATAAAGAGGTCTAGAGGATCACACACTAAGTGTATCTAGAATATCAATTAAATTTTATTTGAATTTAATATTAGAATAAATATTATTATCTAGACTGAGGCATAATAATTATTTAGTTTATGTTTGTTGCATTAATTCAATCACCAATTATTTTAATTTTGAAATATATGCGAGTTGAATATTAAATAAATATTTATTCACCAGTTAGTGAATTAAATATTTATTTATTTATTGAGTGAATAACATGATAATTTTTATTTAGAATGAATATTTATTATTCAAGGTTTGATAAATGTCAAGGAGGATTGAGAGGTTGAGTTAAGGACCTAGATAAAAATGATATATTTTAATATATCATTAAAATAAATATTGATTTTATCTATTTAAGAAATGATATTTAAATTTTTGTGAGTTAGCTCACACCATGGAAATAATAATAATACTATTATTATTATTATTAGGTGTGGGGTTTACTTGGAATTAATAAATTAGTTAAGATCCTTTTTGTAATAAATAAATGTCTAAACCTAATTATATAACCCAACTTATATCATTTTATAGGTCAAGTGAATTGTTTTTCACAATATATTCTCTCAAGAGAACTCTCCCTAGATCAAAGAGAATTATCTCAAAAACAATCTCTAGAATGAGAGTTAATTTTCCTACTCCTCCCTCTCTAAATTAAGAGAACTAGAGATATAATCCTTCAAGCCCAAAGTAATTCTTTTTGTGATCAATGAATAATTATGCAAGGTGATAAATATATCTATTCTAGCACCCAGAGTTTCATCAATGATGTTATGTGATTGTGGAACACATGTGGATACCACCAGAGTGATTTTTCTTTGGATCCTACAATGTAATGATGGTATGACAAGAACGTCAACTGGTTTGATCATCAACAAAGAAAGAATTTCCGAGGTGAGGTTTTTTTGTTTATAAATTAATTATGAATTATATGTGAAAAGATTCTCTCTTCAAATATTTTGGGGTTGTTATCGTCTAGTCTTAAGGATTTATCTGAAGAAATCAATGAAAACCTTTATTAGGCATGGACCCAATTGCTTCCACTATGCATGAAACCTTTAAGTGGTATCAAAGAGGTCCCATATTAAATTATAATTATTTATTATTTGTTGATCAATTATGAATTTGGATGCTAGTTTTTCATTTCTAGTTGTTCATTATTTAATCCAAAAGTTGAGATAATATGATTGTTCAATTTCATATGAAAAACAATAGATGAAGAACACTTGAATATCCCATCCAGAGGAACCAAGGATTTTTGACCAACAAACATAGTTACTTAGTGTATAATGGAAACATACACGTTGTGTACCCATGATCAACCACACAACGACGTGTTGCACAAATAATGAAACGTTATGTTGGGGTTTGGTATGCGACACCATTACACATTGCATATTGATATTCAGTTAGCACATGGTTTTTCAAGGTGTACACAATGTGTACCTAACATAAATGTTATATAACCCCAAATTCTTTGACCCCACGGGAATCATGAAAGCGAGTGGTTAAAGTACACAACATGTAGTTAATATACACTGCGTATTTTCTAATAGCCAAGAAACATGACATTATGTGGCATAAATGACATGTATAAAACTATTCACACCATGTAACATGTAACAAATCATGTAGAACACACAATGAGTCCCTATGCATGTATTGCAGGTCAACATATGGAGAAATTAATTAAAACAGAATTGAACAACACAACGTGTAACTAGTTTCACATGTTGTGTGTCATGGTTTATCAGCACGGATTACACGTTGAGTTATCCATCATGTCATGTGTGGTATTAAATTCTTAATTAATTAATTTTCATGTTATTATATAGATAAACAACATGTGTAGTCATCATACATGATGTGTACTTCACATGCATTATCAGCGGTACACACCGAGTATATTCAAGGAATGTCTGTAGTCATAATGTCGTGTAGAATACATGGATTAACTCACGGAACAACACTTTGTGTATACTGAGACACGCCATGTGGTTATAAATGTTTTTTAAGTGCACTATACATAACAATAACCATACACAACGTTAGTTACATGTCGTGTCATGTGACGATACACATCGTGTAACAGTTAAACTCTAAAAATGGGTTTAAGATAGGAGTAGAAGGATACATATTATACCGCCTTCATTACACACCGTGTACTTCATTAATTTTAATTAAAATTAACTTATTTAATTTATTTAAAATTATAGTGGATGATAATCTCATAGATAATATGAATGGTTAATTAAGATAAATGAAGGAATTGATTAATGAAATAATTAATCTATTAATTCAACAATTTATCTTAATAAAGAATAAATTGGAATGAATGCTAGGAAGTTTAAATGTGTATTTATTACATGTATATATGACCATGAGCTTGAAAAACCTATGTATGTGTTGAGTCTCTATTTAATTTAATTATTTATTTCATGTGTTTTTGTGATAAATTTATTTTTAAATTTAATGTGATGGTTTTTGAATCATCCCTTCCTCCATATTATGTATGGATATGTGTGTCCAAAAATTATTTTATGTAACCCCAAATCCCTAGTTACCCTCACCAACGAGTGAGTAAAGAACATATAAATTAATGATCCCCCATGTAATAGGAGACATGGTGTTTCTCTATTTTAATGCATGTTTTCCACATAATTTTAATTACATTTTGATGATTTTTGTGTTTAAAGATCTTTCAATGGTTAAAAATACATTCTTCATCATCCTAGGTAGAAATGTTAATTCTTTCAATTTAATCATTAAAATGGCGATTTTTGGTGCATTATTGACATTATGTTCTTTGATTGAATTTTCATACACTTTTCAAGAACTAAATTTTAGTTGTTTTCAATCAAATTTTCTTTTAAAATTCATTTCAGAGGAATTTTTATTTTAGTGTTCCAATGAATTTTATTTCATATATCTTGTGATTTAGAGCTTATTTTAAATTCATTTTTTATAATCACATAAGTTGTGGTTTAAATGGTGAGGAATATTCTCTAATTTTTGTGTGCTCATTTTTCATTTAAATATTATTTTTTCAAGAGTTTCTCATGTTGGATTTTAAATCCCTTTAGTTCCATGTTTTTAACCATGAATAATTTTTGATGAAATCAATTATTAATTCATTTGGATTGATATTGAAAATTCATCTAGCTTATTATCAAATTACATTTTGTTTTTTTGCAGTGAATTCACAGTTTTATTTTTATCTAACAAAGGGAATGCAAGTAAGATAATTTCAACAAGAGTCCCCATAAGATGATTAGATATCAGTCTCATAAGATAATTTTTCAAGCTTTCATCAGATATTTTTTTGGAAGGCCCATAAGATAATTTCACCGCTCTTCCCATTTGTTTCCCCTATTATGTTGTCTTCTAATACAAAAATTATCTATACATTTGGTGAAAAAGAAAAAAAAAATCAGCTACCTATGATTCAAAAATAAAAAAATGTCACAGTCCGCAATTTCAAAAAATGAAAAAAATATGATGACTGTAATTCTTAAAATAAAAATATCAGTTTTTAATTATAAAAAACAAATAAGTCTGTGATTCTATAAAAATAATTGAAACATTCAATATCCAAATAATTTTCTTTAAAAGGTGAGTCTATTATTACATGAAAAATATAATAAAAACGGTCCAGAAACTCGACTTGGGCCAAATCCAAATAATTTACTTTAGTTTATTAATAGATTTATTCACTTTTGTAACTAGATCTACTGAAGAAGACCCCATCTATGTTAATATAAAGACCCTGATAGAATTTGAGAGAGATCCAAAATCAGATGTTAAGGGTAGTTCAAATCAAATCAATGGCTAATGATCATGAAGGAGGTTACACCTAACTAGAGATGGGAATAACCATTGAGAACCACTGAATATTGAGTAACCCTAGCTCATGAGAGTGAAGCTGAGATCGAGTGTGGGTCGATGAAGGGTGTATGAAATGAGCTCTGAACTGAAGGGTTATGAACCATGACCAAAATTCACAATAATCACAAAAATCATTCTTGAAGAATCTTCGACTCAATTATTGTATGATGCATCATCTCTGAAGAACCGAATTGAGGCAAAGCATTTAATTTATTGTGGTGTGAACACGAAGTTTTGATTGAGGATGGTGCTGGGTGTTTGCATTGATGGTGAGTAGTGAGCGTGGATTATTGAAGGTTTAAGAATCCCATTGAAGCCTTTTGAGCATAGATGACCAAGGATCGTGCGATAATAGTTGAAAAAAGAAACCCTTGATCACTTAAATTTGTTGTGTTACAGGCTCGAGTTGTAGATAGTGGAGGGGATCTCAACATTTCCCAGTTCTATGGCTATGAATACAGAGAAAAATGCACGCAAGATGCTTGACTAAATGACTAAATAAAGTTATGTATCATTAGAAATCCAATTGAATCCATCAGGGTGATTGTATCAAGATTCAAGGGCTTGCATTTTTTTTGGGGCACAACGGAGGTGCGTGGCACCAAAAACACCCTGAAACGGAAGAAAAATGGATCAACACACAAATATTTAACATGGTTCGGTCAGATGACCTACATATATGATAGAAATGAGGTTTCTATATTCTCTTCTCTCTAGATAAAACTCAGAGGATCACACAAATACACCACACCTTAAAAACAAAGGGATTCAATCCTGTTTTATAGAGAAGAAAAACCAGCAACGTCAATGGTTGGTTTTGGGTATCTCATCTACCCTTGGATTCCTCCCTGCCTACTGCTCACCCGCCTTAACCGCCCACCAAAGGAGAATCGTTGTAGTGGTTTCCGACAATGGATATGGGTGATTCCAAAAGGAGTTCCTCTCACAAAACAATATCTAATTAGGAGTGGCCCCCACAAATATCCCCCTCATGACCAATTTGGGGTAGAATCTTGACCTTCAGTCTCCTTAAAGGTGTTGAAAACTTCATCAGAAAATCGAACACTCTTCTTCACGCTTGATGACATGGCACTTCCACCATATTCAATTGAGATTAGGCTGACTACGGTCCCCATCAAATGATACAACCCTTGGGACTCCTTCCCAGTAAGCTCCGCTGCATCCCCGCATGAGAATTCCAACGCTACACCTGCTATGGAAATCTTGAACCCTTTCACATCGAGCCTACTTAATGATATCAAGTTCCATCTAATCCTCAGAATGAATTTCACATCAACCAGTTTATGTACTCCTCCATCGAGTGTCTTCAACTTCACTATCCCAACTCCTCTAACCTCACATGTTGACCCATCACCAAGTCTCACTGAGTCTCGCACCTACTGAAAAGAATCAAAGGTACCTCTCATCATACATATGTGTTCCAAGCTCCCTGAATCCAAAACCCATATGTCTTGTTTTGTATTTTTAGCCTGCTCGTTCTTCCTTCTCAAAAAATAACATTCCCACTTCATGTGACCGAATATTTTGTAGTAATGACACTACACTTCTCCCCATTCAAGTCGCTCATATGAGTTCAAGATTCCCATTTTCATGCAGACTTCATCATCTATTGATAATCCCATGATGTTCACATCCCTCTCTTCAACTTTATCTTTCCTAGAAACATACCGTTTGCGCTCTCCATAGTCACTTTTATAGAGACATTTTTTCTCGCACCAAAACACATTATTTTTCTAGAATCACGTACCCTATATTTTGGTCACCATTATTTACCTCATGACTTCCAATATCATCTCCTCTCACATTGATCATCTCATATCTCCATGATTTTCTCACCTGAATGTGTCACAGGTCTTTAGAATGCCTCCGCATCTTGAAGCGACACCATCACATAGTCCAACTTCAATGTTTCCTTCCCCATGAGAAATGCAGTCACAATCCCATAAAATGAGCTTGATAGAGATGAAAAAAGAAAAAGTGCATTTTCTTACTCTACAACTTCCACACCAAGGCCAAATAAATGCATCAAGATCTTGTTTAATTCATTAGTATGATCCAGAAAATTTTCCCCATTATCCATCCACAACTGGTACAATTTCTTCTTTAAGAACAATTTGTTGGTGAGTAACTTCACCATATACAGCTTCTCCAAATTCTTCCAAATCTCCTTCAGTGAGGTCTCATCCAATACCAAGTATTTTACCTCATTTTATAGACATAGTCGAATTGTGCTGACGAACCGCATCTCGAGCTCTTCCTAATCATCTTTACTGGTTGCCTCAGGATTTTCTTTGATCAACGGTCTGATCACACCCTATTGAACCAAAATATATTTCACCGTACTTTACCACAAGCTGAAATTGTTTCGACCATCGAAATTCTCGATCTCAAATTTTGGTAGTGCTCTGCCACCATCCATCGTCGTTGTCGCAAAATGCGGTCACCACTTTCGATGTCGCACCTCCTTTTCACCACTTGATTAAGTGTGAATTTTTTAAAACTAACTATATATATGTGTCTGGAATGGTTGAAATAGTTGGAATAGACTCCAGGATCATTGAAATTGGACAATGATTGGCCGAGATATCGCCAAAACAAGTTTAACGATCCAGACTGTCTGCTGACGTGACGATGACGTAGCAATGACGTGGCACACCAAAGAACCTGTCGGAAACTCGCTGAAATTCTCATCGGAGGCATGAACAATATCGTCTTCTCTAGCACCGGGTTACTGTTCACCCACAGATTTGACCAAACTTTGAACGATCAAATCTCCTTCGTTTTAGTGCCATTTTCAATGCTGCTTGTGCCATTGGAATCATCTCGTCATCCTCTTCATGAATATGGACTCAAAAAAATTTTCTGACCACTTTATATTTTCCAGTCACTAGAAAATTCACTTCATCCTTGCTGTCTCAACTCTGCTCGCTCCAATTCGCCTCTGATACCACTTGTTGGGGCGCAGCGAAGGTGCGTGGCACCACAAACACCCAGAAATGGAAGAAAAATGGATCAAAACACAAAGAATTAACGTGGTTCGATCAGATGACCTACATCCATGAGAGAAATAAGGTTTCTCTATTATATTCTCTTCAGATAAAACTCAGAGGATCACACAAATACACTACACCTTACAAACAAAGGGATTCAATACTGTTTTATAGAGAAGAAAAACCAATAACATCAATGGTTGGTTTTGGGTAGCTCATCTACCCATGGAGTCCTCCCTGCCAGCTACTCACCCGCCTTGACCACCCACCAAAGGAGACTCGTTGTAGTGGTTGCCAACAATGGATATGGGTGCTGCCGAAAGGAGTTCCTCTCACAAAACAGTCCCTAATTGGGAGTGGCCCCCACAATTTTCTCAAACCAGTGCTCCCATTTGTTTGATTGTTGTTTGCGGTGAGGAAGTTAAGATTTCTAATGATGGCCAATGCCTGGTGAAAAGTTGTGGCTCTTCAAGACCCAGTTTTTTGAAGGCTAAGATGTTTAATGGTATCAGGAATAGGAGGAGATCGTACCCACTATGAGGAAGTTCTTTAATCTTGAGTAAGTTGATCAAAGTAGGTGCTGAAATTGTGTTATCAATAGGCTATAAATTAAAGCTGGTTCAAGCTATTGCAAGTGAAAGAGAGGTGAATGAAGCCTAATAGGGAGTATGGGTTCATATTGAGTTGGATGCATGTTCTGTCATTAATTAGTTGTAAGGGGAAAATTATTATCACCTGGGTGTCACAAGAAAGGGGGTGAATGTCAAATTAGTTGTTTCCACTTAGACCATAATGATGTGATAAGATTCCATACAACTTTGAGATTAAGTATTTGGACATATTCTAGAAAAGATACTTCTAGGGGGGACTTTCACATTTTTCATGGAGACATAGGAGTAAGACACAAAAGAAGAGGATGGAAGTGTGAAGGAGCTTTGAAGGAAGATCGGTCATCTCGATAGAGGAAATTTATTCCTTTTAAAAATCTTTCTTCTTTCTTTTACATTGTTTTATATGAACTCATTATTGTATCCTTCTTCCATGAACATGAATGTTTGATAATTTTTTAGGGGAATAAAATTGTGTTGGTTATCACTTTTACTTTGTTCTTTCTTATTTCTTATTAGTCATTACTCTCTTCTTCATTTCTTACAACAATAATCTTTTCTAAAACATCAAGTATTAATGACTATTGATCTTGATTGGATTTTAAACTATTATAACCATTTTTGTAAGTACACCTGACATGAGACTTGTTCTTAAGAGTAGGGTACTAAGATTAAATGACAATTCAGACTTAGTGAAAACCAATTTCATCATTTCTATGGATGAGTGAGAATATATAATTCATTCACTCATCAGCCAACTATTTGAAATAATTGTCTAACTTTCTTAATATTTTTTCTAGATTACTTTTCTCTATGGGAAAATAAAGAAAAAATATTTATATTTATATATATCATGATTTTCCCTTCTTGATTGTTTGTGAGTTGTCTTTTATCTTGAATTTCCTTATTGCTTGCAATTATGCAGTGCTTGTTATTCCTGTTACTTGTTTACACACTATTTAACCACCACCACCACTGCTCATTTTCATCACAGCTACCATTTTCTATTCCTGAGCATTTTTTACTTGTACTATTGGTCACTCATACACTTTTCAGTCCATCCCCATGGATTGATCCTTATTCACTACTTTTTAAGTTTAAAATAAGGAAAATAAATAAATAATTTCTTGATTCACAATGAAATTCAGTTAAATTTTGGAGTTCTTATTTAGGAAAGCTTGTGAGACCAAGCAAGATATTAAAAAGTTCTTAGTAAGTTTCATAAAAATTGATATCGAATATGTTTAAAAACAATTCATAGAAACCCACATAGAAAAATCTAAAAAAAAATTGTTTTGATATTTCTTTATGTTTTTCCTGTCAATAAAATTTCAAAATAGTTAGTTTATGAAAATTGGTACTACCTTTGAATACTTAGATCCTTTCATAAAAGGAATTTAAAACCATTTGAGTGCCCTAAAAAATCAAAATTAAAATGAAATAAAGCAGGGAGAAAATAAATAATAATCATAATGAAAATGATAATCCACCTCCACTTAGGAATGGAATAATAGAAAGAGTTAGGCTTAGGGAGTTTTAAGTTAATACAGTCTCTAGTTACCTATCTTGCATTAAGAAAACTCATTAGTCTCACAACTATAAAGTAAAATAGTTCCAATTTTCCATGTCGTCATCATATAATGAGTTATCTAATAAATAATATCTTGACTTCATTAGGTTATTCTATAGTGTGGTGAAATAATTACCACTTAGAGGGATGAGTGAGGAGGAATTAAAAAGGAGATTTCTCCTATTTTTTTGAAAGGGAATGCTAAAACATGGTTCTAATAGTTAGATGAGGAAATATTTGATTCATGAGATCAGTTTTTGAATTAAATTGTGACAAAATTCTATCCAATAAGAAAGAAAGATGAAATAAGACACAAATTCACTAGTTTTTACAAGATGAGTGTGATATGTTCTATGAAGTTTGGGATATATTTAGGTATTTACCCAGACAATGTCTGAATCGACAATTCACTCCACAATTACTCATAAACACATTCTTTAATAGTCTCACCCTATACCTCCAAACTCTAGTAGATCAGTCTTCATGAGGATATTTTAGTTATAAAACTACTGAAGAATTAAAACAAATTCTTAACTCTCTTGCACAAAACTCTCAACATAAATGTTCAAGAAGAATAAATTTTTTTAGGAAATAAACCAATTATTCTCAACAAGATGAAGTCCCATCTATTCTTTATTATAATGAAAATCATCAAAACTCACATAGGAAGCAATTTAACCACTGTTGTATGTTGGTTCATTTAAATTCACATTTCCTCAACTTTGATATACTTGCCCATCCACTTGAAAATGTTAATTTTGCTCGGTATGGACCTATGATATGACCTAGGGATGATAAATTCTTCAAAACCTATAACTAGGGATATAAAAACCATATAAATTTATCATGGAAAGATCAAGGGGTTTTTAGACCTACTGATCCTCATGGGTTTCAACAACATCCTAGGAAAAAAATCAAAACTAACAGAGGGACTAATCTTCTAACTCCCAAGGTCGAGGGTAAAATATTTTCTAAAATGGATCAAATTAAAAAAAATGAATTCTTAAGATGAAAAATTAAATGTTTAATTTGAAAAATAAAAATCCAAATATGATTCAGATAAATCTCAAACAGACATTAGGATGCATAATATTGAGTTGAAAATGGGACAACCGGATAGGGGAATGAACTATAGAGATAAGGGTAAACTACCAAGAACTACTAAAACCAACGCTAGAGAGAATTTAATGGAGATCACAACTAGGGATGGTCTTCAAACACACTGGGAAGTTCATAAATATACTAAACCTTCTAAAAATGAAAATATGGATGGAAATTAAAACCAAAATATAGAAAAACTTGAATATATAAATTTGGACAACAACACTGAAATTATCTTTGAATTCATTATTCTAGATAAAAACCAAAAGGAAAAATATTTAAAAAACAAACCCAATAAAGGGAATAATAATATTTAAGAATAAATTGAAGGAATTCTAACCATAATCAAGAACATAACTCCAACCATACAATTCCCAAAAAGAATTAAAAATAAAAACCAAGATATAAAATTGCTTAAATTTATTAAGCTCTTTAAGAAACCAAATATCAAAATTAATTTTATTAAGGATTTAATTCAAGTCCCATATTATCTTAAATCATTAAATAAAATTATTCAAAGAAAAGAAACTTGGAATAATTTTCTGTATACAATTTTAGAGAGGAGTGTAGTGTAGTCCTTTAGAATAGGATACCTCTCAAACCTCAAGATACAAGAAGATTTTTCATCCCTTAAACACTAAAAGATAGTGTCCTATTTAACTATTTGTGTAACCTTGATGTGATTATTAATTTTATTCCATTATCAGTATTTCAAAACTTGAAATTAGGAGTACCACAACCCACCATTTTTGTCTTATAATTAGCATACCAATCCATTACTCACCTAATTGGGAGGGTTGATGATTTTCTAGTTAGAGTAGGGAAGATGTTCTTACTATATTACTTTGTTATCTTAAATATGTAGTGTGATATAAAGGTACCTATAATCTGTGGTAAGGACTTTCTAGCTACTATAGGAGCTATCATATATGTGTCCGAGGTCAAGTTAATCTTTAACTTAAGAGAACAAAAATAGGAGTTCAATGCTTTCAAAAGAACTAAAGAACCCACAAAAATTCAAACCCATATAGGAGATGGGTGTTTATAATTAGAAGAGCCCATTAATGAGGAAGAGGGGGAGTTTTTGAAAATGTTAGATGAAATTAATAGGAAACCATTACCTATAGAAAATTACATGGGAATATTCTCAAGAAAAGAGGAAGAACCTATTGATGAATATTTGGGAGATTTTATTGTACAACTAGATGATTTTTCTTTATAAAATGTTTTTAATTTTGTCATTAATTCTAAATATGAAGAGCAGTTTTGGAGGGAAAATAATGATAAATAAGAGGCTTTCTATAGTTGTTTCTTTAAGAGGATGCTTGTGTACCTCAGACCTCTTAGGCCCAAGTATCTACCCTAAAGTAAAAAATCACCCTTGTTGGAACTAAAATCTTTTCTATCTCAACAGAAATACTATTTTCTAGGTTATTTCTTTTCATTAACTATCATCATATCATCCAAGTTAGAAGGAAATCAAGAGGAGAGTCTGTTTAATGTTGTAAGGAATTTTCAATCTACCATTAGTTGGTTTATAACTGATATAACTAGAATAATTCCTTCATACTGTATGTATAAAATACCTATAGATCCAAATAATAAACATAGAGTGGAAGAGAAAATAATACTTAACCCAAACATGAAAAATGTGGTTTGAGAGTATGAAATAATTTTTTACATATCATAAAACTCATGAATTAGTCTAGTTTAGGTGTTTCCTAAGAAGATTGGATTAAAAAATTTTATTAATGAAAAGAATGAGAAAATACAAACCAAGATAATAAAACTAGTGAAGAGTTTTCATAGATTGAATAAAACTTAATGATGCCACTATTAAAGAACATTTCTCAATTCCATTTATTGATCAAATTATAGAGTGGTTGGGTTTTTATATGGTTACTCCAGTTACAAATAGATTTAAATAGCCCCTAAAGACTAGGAGAAAACCACCCTCACTTGTCTATTTGGGATATTTTCTTACTGGTTAATGCACTTTGTCTTATGTGGTGCCCCAATTGTTTTTCATAGATGTGTGATAAAAATTTTCTTACATATTATTAAAGGAATAATTGAGGTGTTTATGAATGATTTCTCAATTATTGGAAGTAATTTTGGAACCTGTTTATAGAATCTATAAACTACTTTGGAAAGGTTCTAAGAAAAAAATCTTGTTTTAAATTGGGAAAAGTTCCAATTCATTGTTACTAATGGCATTGTGTTAGGTCAAAAAATTTACAATAAAGGTATTAAAATAGATAATTCTAAAATTAAAGTGATCCAAAAGATTCTAGCACTTGAAAATTCAAAGGAATTAGGAGTTTTCTAGGTTATGCTAGTTTCTACAAAAGATTAATCAAGGAATTTTCTAAAATAACCATACCTTTGTGCTCAATTATTGTTAAGGAAACACCATTTGTGTTTGATGAAAAGTGATTAGAATTATTCAAAATTCTTAAATTGAAACACACATCTTCACTAATTATCACCAACTCAAACTGAAAATTTCCTTTTGAAGTGACTTGCAATTTAAGTGATGCGACAGTAGAATAATTTTCAAGGAAAATGAAGGATAAGAGGTTGTATGTGATTTACTATGCTAGTAAGATATTAGACTATGCCCAAAAGAATTATACTAATATTGAAAATGAACTGGATGGTGTTATGTTTTCCCTTGAAAATTTAGGCAATATATGATAGGGTCTAAGTTTATCATTTTCAAAGACCATTCTACTCTCAAATATCTTTTGGTTATGAAAGAGTCTAAACCAAGGATCATGAGATGGTCTCTTCAGTTACAAGTGCTTGATTAAGAAATTAAGGATAATAAAGGTGCCGAGAATGTGGTAGCTAACCACTTTTCTAGGTTACCCAATACCCAAACTGGTGAACCAAAATTAATCAATATTCTTTTCCTTATAAACAATTATTTGTTTCTTTAGTAAACCAATCTACTAGGTTTGCAGAAAAATCCAATTTCCTTGGTGTAAGAACCATGCCCAAGGATATTTCTCAAAATAAAAGGAAGAAATTTATCTCTGAGCTAAAGTACTATTTTTGGGATGATCCCTTACTGTTTAGGATATGTGCTGATGGAATTCTCATGAGGTGTGTTCCGAAGGAAGAAATACTTCCCATCCTTGAGATCTATCACTCTTTACCATGGGGTGAGAGGACAACATGAAAAGTCTTGTAGTATATTTTTTATGGGACCACTCTCTTCAAAGATGATAAAAGTCTTGTAGTTAGATGTGATAGAGGTTAGAGGCTTGACAATATAGGTATGGAGTAAAAGTTACCACAAAAAGGGATTTTTTGAGGTTGAGATTTTTGATGTATGGGGTTTAGACTTCATGAGACCATTTACATCATCTTATGGGAACGAGTACATACTTTTGGTTATAAACTATGTGTCTAAGTGGGTTGAGGTAGTGTTACTTCTGAAAAACCTAGCTGATAGTGTCATCATGTTCATCAAGAAAAATATATTCTCAAGTTTTGAGGTGCATAAGGAATTTATCACTGACAATGGAAAACATTTTAATAATTTTAAATTAAAATCATTAATGGAAAAATATGCTTGTTCTCATAGAACTGGAATAAACTATCACTCATAGTCTAGTGGTTAGGCTGAATTTTCTATCAAAGAGCTTAATTTTTCTAGATAAGACAATGTATAAATCTAGTAAATATTGATCAGTTAAGTTATATGAAGATTTTCGGGATTACAAGATTACTTTTAATACCCCATAGGGATGTCTAATTATATAATTCTCTTTGGTAAAATAGTTACTTACCTATAAAGTTTCATAACGAGTCCTTTTGGGTGACGCAAGTGCTAAAATATAATTTTACATCTGATAAATAAATAATTATATTAGAGTTAAGTGATCTAGAACATATTAGAAGAGATTATTATTAGAATTTCTGGATTTATAAGGAAAGAAAAAAAAATCCCTTCATGACTCTATAATTCAGAAAAATAACTTTAAAATTGGACAAAGGGTCTTAATTTTAAAAACTAGGCTTAAGATTTTTTCTAGTAAACTCAAGAATAAATGGTTTATACCCTTTACTATTTTAAGAGAATTTGTAAATGGTGTTATAGAGATGGTTGTAGAAGATAATTGACCATTTCTAGTCAATGGGTAGAGAATCAAATACTACTTCGAGGGGAAATCAAAGAACCTGAATGCTATTTTCTTGCTTGAAAGATGAGTTACCATTGAGTCTAACTGGAGACTATAAACTAAATGTATCATGGGATTCAACCCATGATCCTTTTTCTTTTTTTATTTTAATTAATTTTTTGAATAATAATCAACCTTATTGTATTTATACTTGGATTTCTCTTATTTTCTCCCCCTTTTTAAGGGTAATGTGAGTCTGATTTTTACTTTACTTTGAAAGAAGCATGTCATAACTTTTTCTGATAGAGACTCATTGAATTTTCAAAGATTAAGAGGATATATGAGCCAAATAACCCTTAAAATATAAACTCCTTCACCCAAACTCTAGTTAATTATCTTCTTGAGATTTAGATTCTTAGTATTTTATTCTATTATTTTCATTTTGTAGGCACAAAATTTGGATAATTAGAGGGCTCCCTCAAGTATTAAAGAAGGGAGATGTTTTTGGATCTACTTTAAAAGAGAAAAGATTTTATATTAGGGGATTTATTTTTTTATTTTAGTTATTCTTTATTCTATTTTTGTTAATATTTTTTTAGATTACTTCTTGGGAGAAATAACTATTTGAAGTTGATTTTAAAGTGTTTTTGTGTGTTGAAATTGATGAATTCTACTAGTCACTAAAAATATTGTGATATTTTTTTGTTCTTAGTTAGAACCATTGCATGTTTTTTTTGTAACAATGAGGATTTTTACAAATGGAAAATTATCCTTTATTTATTAAAAACAAATTTATAGAAGTATAAAAAAAGTTTGTTTATAAAAATATATTTTAAAAAAATAGTGAAGCTCAGAAGGTACATCATTGAGCCAGACAATATTCCGTGAAATAATACCTTTTTTGGAAAGCCCATAAACCAAATAATTTTCTTCCCTATAAGCATGTGTGATAATATAATTCATGGAAAAAAAATAATCCATGAATTTCATCTATTTAATAGTAAACTTCTAATAAAGATGAATAATTTGATTTTTGATAGCCTGCACAACAGTGGTAGATTCATATTCAACCTACAAGTTAAGCCATCCATATTGATTTTACATTTCAACAACATTAATTATAGCAAACATTTATGCATCCAAAGAATTAATGAAACCACTTGGACCATATAATATGAACTTTATTTGGAAATATTATTTTTATAATGAATTTATTACATAGTAGCTACCAGTAGATATCCTGTTTGTTCTAAAGGTTGCTTGAAATTGTGGAAAAAGTGATTTTTGAACTTCAATGTTAGCCATGAACATGATTTCTCACCACTAAATTGCATTTTTTTTGAGAAAAATATATTTTATTGTTTCCTCCACCATATAACTCAATACTAGGGAAAATTTTGAGTTTTAAGTATGGGGGAGGGATTTTTAAATGTATTGAACTATGTTTAAATTTAATACACATCAAAAGAATCCTAAAATTTTTCCTCTAACTTATTTATCAAAATTAACTTTTTTTCAAGATACAACTTTCTTACCCATAGGTTTAAAATTTTTCCAAAGTTTAAAGAGTGTTTTTTTACTTCAATTGAGTTAATATTTTATATTTTCTCATGGATTCAATTGGGTTCATTATTTTCATTTCTCTCTTGAAAAAATTTATTTTTGATAAAATTTTGGGAGTATGCATTATAATTATCATTGAATTTTAACATTTTAATTCAAATTAAAATCATAAGATATGCATCCAAATAGGTTATGAAATTAAAATCCTAATCCAAAATGATCTTTTTTTTAATTGATTGATGAGTTCATTATTTATACTTTTTAATTATTATTATCACTCATCAATTTAGTTTTGTCTATTTATTATCTATTAAACTATGTGTGTCTATTAACCTAGTAGTAAAGAGAAGTTTTAAAGATTCAATTGGATGAAAATTTAATTTTGTTTAATTATTTTCAAAATTTTTAATTTCATTATTTTTTGTAAAATAGGAAACTAACTTCGCAGCGAACCATTTTAGTTTTGAGAGTGAAATCACTTTTTTTTCTTAAGAGGGTACAAGAGGGAAAATATTTTTGAAAACCAATTATTTTTGGTATTTTAGTTTTGTCAATCTTGAGATTACTTTTATTCTAATAAATTTGTATAATTTATTTTTCAAGGATAAAAAATGAGTTAAGTGAAAGAGAATTTGATGTGGCTCTATTTTAATGCACGTTTTCACATCATTTTAATGACATTTTGATGATTTTTGTGTCTAAATGATATTTCAATTGTTAATAACATATTATTCATCATTATAGGTTGAAATATAAATTCTTTCAATTTTATCATTAAAATGGTGATTTTGGTGTGTTATTGATATTAAGTTCTTTAATTTAATTTTTATACACTTTTTAAGAACTAAATTTTAGTTGTGTTCAATAGAATTTTATTTAAGAAATCATTTTGAAGGATTTTTTTCTTTAAATTTCTAATGATTTTTATATCATATATTTTTTAATTAGATATTATTTTAAATTAATTTTCTAGAATAGTTCAATGCATGGTTTAACTGGTGGGAAATATTTTCTCATTTTTAGTGCTAAATTGACATTGATTTTTTTAAGTGATTCTGATAATGGATTTTAAGTGTCTTTAGTTCCATGTTAATAATCATGAACAATTTTTTATGGAATTAATTATTAATTCATTTAGGAAGATATTGAAAATTCATCTATTATAGAGTTTATTTTTGAATTAATTGTTTTTCCTTTTAATGAATTTTGAGTTTAATTTTTATCCATCAAAGGATATGCATGTAAGATAATTTCAACTAGAGTCCCCATAAGATAATTGAGTAGTAGTCTCATAAGATAATTTTTCAAGAATCCATTAGATGTTTTTTTGGATGTCCTGTAAGATAATTTCACCCATGTTCTATAATATAAATTTTAAGTTGCCTTATAAGAGAATTTTCCATCTATCTGCATAAGAAAAAATTAATACCTTTGTAAATCCACATAATATAAATGTCCACCAGCGATAAGAGAATTTATCGTAAGATAATTGGTCTTAAAAGAATTATTTGTTCATGTATGATAATTTTTCAAGCTCTACTAAAGAAGACCCATCTGTGTTAACATGAAGATCCATCAATTTTGTTTATAAAAGTCAAATTTAAGGGAGAACTAAACTCATATGTTGAGGGTAGTTCAATACATATCAATGATGACTGAGCATGAAGTTTTTACACCCTTCTAGATATGGTAAGAACTATAAAGAACCATGTAAGATTAAATAATAATTCTCAAAACCACTAAAGAAAAACCTAATAATTTTTTAACCCATCAATGTTTGTGGAAGAAGTGTTGAGGCTGGAGTGAACCTAGCCCATGAGAGTGAAACTGAGATTGAGTGTGGGTCAATGAAGGGTGTCCATACTGATATTTGAACTAAATAGAGATTTACCATGAATGAAATTCATTTTATTAATAGAAAAATTATTGAATAACCTTGAACTCAATTATTGGAGGAGGTGTTCTCTCTAAAGAAAAAAATTGAGGCTAAATAATTTAATTTCATAGGGTGTCAATGTGAATTTTTGATCAAGGATAACATCAGGTGTTTGCATTGATAGTAAGAAGTGAGTGTGTCTTGTTGAAGGTTTGAGAATCCGGTTGAAGAATTTCGAGCATAAATAACCAAGTATTGTGTGATTAAGAACAAAAAAGGAACCTGGATCACTAGATTTGTTTGTGTTTCATAATATTATTGTAGATGATAGAAGAGACCTTAACATTTCCTAGCATCGTAGTTGTGAGTCTGAAGATGAATGAATATAATATGCTTAACCAAATGCCTTAATGAAGTTATATATCGTTGATAATACACTCAAATCCATTAGGGTGATCTTATCCACACCAAAGGGTCTACATTTTCTCAAACATACGCTGTCCATTTTTTGATCATTGTTTAGCATGAAGAAGTTGATTTCGCTAATGATGGTCTAGGCCCAATGAAAATTCATGGCTATTCAAGACACAATTTATTAAAGTTTAAGCTAATAAATGTTGTTAGGAATAGGAGGAGATCACAACCTCTACATGGAAGTTCTTCAAGATTAATTTAGTTGATCAAATTGGGTGTTTAAATTGTTTTTTCAATAAGTCTGAAATCAAATGTAGTTCAATATGTTGGAAGTGAAAGAGAGGTGAATGAAGCCTGAAAGGTTGTCCAGGTTCATACTGATTTTGATGCATGTGCAGTTATTAATAAATTTTAAGAGGAAAATTATTATCACTTGGATTTCATAAGAGGGGGGGGGGTGAAAGTAAAAGCATGTGTTTCCATATGGAATAGAATGTTGTGAAAAGATGATAGAAAAATTTGAGATTAAGTTTTTGGATATATTATGGAATGTAGATTTCTAGGGGTACTTGTACATTTTTCATGGAGATGGAAGTGGTAGACATAGGAGGAGATGGTGGAAGTGTGAAGGATATTCAAAGAAAGATCATTCATCTTAATAAAGGAAATCTATTCCTTATAAAACTCTTTATGCTTTATTTTACAATATTTTTTATGAAATCATTTTGTATATTGATTCCATGAACATTATTTTCAACTAAAAACTAGTTAGGGGCATAAGATTTTATTGGTTATCACTTTTACTTTGTTCTTGATTATTTCTTACTGGCTGTTACTCTATTATTTATTTATTTTGATAATAATATTTTCAAATACATAAAGTACCAATGAATATTGACCTTTAATGAATTTTAAACTATCAACACCATTTTTTTCAAGTCCACCAGATAGGAGATTTATTATAGAGAGTATAACACTAAGTTTAAATGATAATTTGGACTTAGTAAAAACTCATTTCTTCATTTCTATTAATGAGTGAGTTCTATAGTTGAAAGACTGTAGGATTCATTAGCTCACATGTTGACCATTTAAAAGAATTACCTATCCTCCTTAATCTCAAATTTTTATTACTTTTCTATATGCATGAATTAAGGAAAAAATATTCAAACCAACCAATCATATCCCCCCATCTCATCATTTTTTCTTCTTTCTTGTTTATGAATTGTCTTTTATCTTAAACTACCTTCCTAATTTCTAATTTTTTTCTACCCGTTATTCCTATTACTTGTTTATACACTATTTAATCACTAATACCACTTCTTATTTTCATCATTGTTACAATTTTCTATTATTGAGTGTTTTTTCTTGTTCTATTGGTCACTTACACACTTTTAAATCCTTCCCCATGGATTGAAACCTATTCACCACTTACTAAGTTTATAATATGGAAAATAAATAAATAATTTGTTGAGTCATAATGATATTCATTCAAGACATTTCCAGACCAAACTGAGGTGAAACCAACCAAGAAGATACACATTTCAAAGGTGGAATGGTGAAACTCTAGCCTAGCCAACTCAAAAAGTTATTCCCCTAGGGTTAAGAAGTGGTTTATCATCTACTTGATAAATCGACTAGATATAAAATATCGTGATCATGCCAACATATTTATTTTATTTTCCTAGAGCATGGTTATTTATTTATGTAATACATGTTTATTTTATGTTTAAATGCGATCACATAAATTAAATAAATAAAAATCATGCTAAAATAAAATAAAACAAATCGATTATGCATAAATTATTTTATCAGGGAATGTTTAATTAATTATGTAAAATATAAATAATATTAACAACCATGTATAAGATAAAATAAATAATTTCATAGATAAAGATAAAAAAATACTCATGGAAATATTAAGATATAAAATCCTTCCATTATTTGAGTAAATGATAAATACATAGTTCAAAGTACTTGTTTGGCCTCCATTAGAATGATTTCAATTATTAGGGTGTTATAATGAAAGTTTTGGGTTAAATTAACATAGATATCATCAAGGTATGATTACCTCTACAATATTTGGTGTAACTAAAAGGAAAGTGTTGAAGAAAT
The DNA here is from genome assembly GCA_963277665.1 of Viscum album. Lineage (NCBI taxonomy): Eukaryota > Viridiplantae > Streptophyta > Magnoliopsida > Santalales > Viscaceae > Viscum > Viscum album. The sequence continues at coordinate 241,991,859 of OY728150.1, forward strand.
ATGACTTTATTATTTTAGGATTGGGGATTCCACTCAAAAAATAAAATAACTTCCAATTAATGTAGTTGGAAAGACCACTTATCTAAATACCTTTGAATAATTTGATAAGGCCTTTTTCTAGGTCATTTGAAGGGAAATATAGATCATTACCACTAGAATATTCATGTGATAAGATATTCCAAATCTAGTGGTGAGGTATATTGAGATTTGATAAAATAGCAGGAGACTAATAAAATAATTTTCTTACACCACATTTTTAATAATCAAGATAAAGTACCAAAGTTTTATTTTACTTATCATAGAAATTGGAAAGAGAAACCATGGTTACACTATAATCATTTATAAAATTCGACCATGTCCACACTAACAAAAATTTCCTAGAGTGGTGCAGTAATTTATATGCTACTATATTATAGTAAAATATTTTTCATGTGTTAGAATACACTATTCTTATTCAGAAACTTCATTGAGTGAGTGATGGAGAAAAGGATTCCTATATGAGATTCAAGGAGGATTCTTCTTATGTATATTGAATCATGTAATCAGCTATGTCCAAAGAGATGATGTTGCAACATAAGGGAATGAATGCTTACACCATGGAAACTCATTGAAATTGAAAAAGATAAGGAGGGGTTAAGATAAATGATATTTACACTACCCTATACTAGATTAAACTATAATATGGTTACCTATCTAGTTACCATTCCTTAAAAATGATAGAGTATATTGACCAGTTAAAAAAGTTAGGCTTCTATTTGGAAAATAAATTATTCATTAATCTTGTGTTATCATCCTTACCAGCTATTTTTTTTGTATTCATTAGAAGTTATAGGATGAAATATATGTATTGGATGCTTAGGTTTCATTTGAATATGACTTTACTAGTAGATATGGAAATGTGGGAGCTTGAATCCTCATCCCTTATGGTGAATGAAGTTAAAGAATAGGTTAAAAATCCCATGACTGGTTCAAAGTCTATGGTGCCTTTACAAATTCATTTTAAGAGATAAAAGATTAAAAGGTAGGTTATAGAACTAAAGTTTTTCTGCTTCTTCTATGGAAATAAATTTCATTAGGATAAGAACTACAACGAATTAAAGAATAAAAAATAAAAATCTTCTACTTTAGGTATATTTATCATTAAAAGAAATATTTTTGTTTTACTTCTTATGTATTAAATAAAATATACAATTCACTTATTTTTATAAAAATATAGAAACCAAGTAATATCATCAACATTATAGGAAGGCAGACTCTCTATATAGCTGAGAAAGGGTGATTCCAAAGTCAATCAATATAGGTGTACACTACTTCTAATTACCAAAAAGACTAATTTTAGTTAGATTATTATTTTGTATTGGGTGTTAATAAATCATTTATTTAATTTTATGGTTAGAAAAAACGTGACATTATTTCATGTTTGGAATAAATGCTATTATGTAATTTCTCACTTAACTAATAGTTCAATCATACTTTAATAAAAAAATTTCAAAATTGAAAATGAATTATGAATATAAAATATAAGACTCATACCCATTTATGTTGATATAATTCTTTATCAAATAAATATAAAAGTAGTTTTCAAGGATATAAACAGTTATAGATAAAAATATTAGTTTTTATACATACTTACTCATTATGTTTTAGACAAATAAACCTTCCCCAATAAAGGTACAACCAAAAAAATTTCTAGAGTTAGTTCAGCAAGACTGCATTAACTATTCTAAGGAGAATATTAAAGTAAATTCATATAATTTGTGATATTCCTTTAATAAATTTTATGAATTATTTGTGGATAAGTTCATACACTTGGTAACTTATATAAGATCTTCTAGGTAGGATTATCAAAAAATATCTTCATCAATTATTCATCGATCATTAAATATTGAGTGATGCTTCTCTTTGACACACATTACTTTATACACATCAAATATTTAATGGCAGTATAAGTAGGATAAATGAGGAGTATTATATATATTTAAAATCTTTCATAATTACTTTAGTGAAATATTTTTCAAATAACAGTATAAAATCTAACAAAATATCAAAATGGTGTCATATAATTCAATAAATAAAAGAAATACATTATGTCACATATTCATATATTTGATGAGAACTATTTGTTAAAATATGGATTTAGATACAAACACACATAAAAAAAACTAAGTGAATCTCATTTAATTATCCTATAGCTATTGTAACAATATCGACTTTAGTAACCCAAATCCGATATTTACTTTATTACATTAGTATAAGATACAAGGGATCACATCACAAAGGATTGAACTGTTTAGAAATCTTGGGAGGCTATATACATACATGATTTCCATATTACATTGGAAACATAAAGAATAGTTTGTAAAATCCATAAAAACTTTCTTATTTACTTCAGTACGTACTTGACACCATTAAAAGATACCTTCTTGGTACCTTGGGTAAATAAAAACATAATAAAGGGTGAACTCAAATTCTTAGTAAGGGCTATATACAATAAAAGTTATCATGAATACATAAGGTAGAAAAATTATGGTAGAGTTAATAATCAATAAATATTACATTAAACAAAAAATGTTATAATAAAATATATCCAAGGATAATAATTTAAATATCACATGTATAATAATATTTTATTCAATAATGATGGAATGTATAATGCCAGACATCTTAATTCTTAAGCTAATACATTATAATCATACTTTTAAGGCCTCGTACCAAGACATCATGATCTTACCATCAAGGGATACTTCAAGACATCACAATATTATTATTAAGTCCTCATTAAAAGACATTATGATCACATAATCAAGGATAATAATTATAAATATTTGGGTTGGTATACACCAAGTGATACCCATTCTTGTTTGTCTCATGAGACCTTTCTATGATTTGAGGGGATATATAATTATGCGGCCCAACATTTACTTACTCATATATAATAAATTCCTCATATTTTGAATGATAAATAAAATTCATAATAAATATGCCTTATAAATAAATAAATATTAATATTTAAGTAACTGTATATAATCTCAATATTCCCTAGTAAATGGAATAACTTTATTAGTAATCATCCTTCATTTCTCACCATATATAATAATGAGTATATAGTTTAGTTAAAATTTAAATAAAAAGTGATAGAGAACATGAATTCAAATTATTAATTTTGGTTCATAAATAAGTATGTGAAATATCCAAATAATATCCATTGGGAGTGTCAAACCAGGTATAAATTTAGAACCACTAGTAGTGCACCAAGTGATGATCAGGTTAATACCCAATAAACCTTTTTAATGGTTGTTACCCTTAGGTGCATATGTACTAGATCCCACATCCACTTGTTTGTATATATATAAAGACTTCATTTCTAGGAAACCACCAATATTTAATTTACCAAAATTTTAGGATGTTGTCATAGATGAAAAATACCTTTAAAATAACATTAGAAACTAGCTTAGAAAATAAGAAGAAATATCCTTTCTTTTTATTTTTTTTTAAAAACTAAAAAATTATCAAAACATGGGGAGAATGACTTTATTTAAAAAATAATAGAAACTTATAAAGGAATCTTGATAACTAATAATGGTCAGGATGGTAGGAATGTGAGGTTGATCTATAAATGTTAAAAAATATTCTTTTCTTACTTTTATAAAAAGTCAATTATGACTTGTACGGAAAATGTTAAGAAGATTAATTTTAGATATTTTTAAAGAAATTAAAAGATAGTTAAAAATAAAATTAAACAAGAATTAAAAATATATATGAACATTCCTGAAACAATTTAAAGAAAATAAATATGGAGGAAAAAGATTCCCGACCTAAAAGAAGAAATAAGGCTGGTTTTTCTTAAAAATATAATTTCAGTCTTTTTTGAATATCAAAGAGGGTGGGAAAGATAGAATACTTGAGAAACCAAGAAATAAACATAGGTTAATAAAATATATGTTATTTAATATATAAATATAATATAATTATCCTAAATAGAAATTTAAACATAAACAATACTTAGTAAAAAGAGATCGTAAAATAAACCCTTATAAATTTGATAACTTTTGTATCAAAATAATTTGAAGAATATAATTGAAATTGAGTATTAAATAATATGAATAAAAATATATATTCATGAAAAAAACATTCCAAATAGGAAGTTCATACACCATATACACAAAAATAGGTTCATAATAGGAAAATGTCTCAAAGAAGGAAATTTGAGACGATAAACCCTTACCTTGGATTCCAGCTTTGTCAGGAACATTCTAAAATCATGTATAATAAATATATATTTATTATTAATCTATTTAAGATCCATATTTATATTTATCATTCTATATATCATTTATTTATAAATTATTTTTACCCATTTACTCATAATTGTTTATTAACATCAATTACCTATATGTAAACTATTATGTTTCATATACATGTTTGATTTAATAGTTACAATATTTTCACAATATTCATGGTTTCATCACCAAAATAATGTTAATAATTTAATATATATAATATTTATATATTAAATAAAATTTTATAACCATCCATGTAAATCAGTTAAGAAAAATGAAATACATCGTTCATAGAGGCAGTTGTCCACACATACACACGAGCAACATTTTCATTTTTCAATGTATGATATGGAACAAAATTAAATAATAGTTTATCTTTTTAGAATCATAATTATGTCATAAATATAATATATATTCATTAAATACATCTATATAACCATTTTTCAATTCATGGGTGATGTTTTTATTTTCCATTGGTTTGAAATAAGAAAAAAAAAGGTTGTAACATTAACATAACAACATTTAAATGTAGTAAAGATAGTGATTTAGTTATTTTTATATGGTTATAAAATATTTAGAGGAATTTCAAGAATAAATAAAATTAAAATAACTTGTTAAGAACATATACCTATTCCTTGGATAATATCTTTTGTAAAACACCTTATGGATTCTTATATGTGTCTTTTAGGAAGACCATTTTTGGTTGAAGATTATAGAAAGAGGGGGAAGGGTGAATTTAAATTTAAAAATTTAAATCAAAATAAAAGGATACTTTGAAAATAAATTTATAAATAAATAATAAAGCGAGAAATCAAATGTTTGATAGTTGATAAATTTTATTCGAGTTTATAAAGATAATACCAAAGTAATATAAGCATGGAAACAATCAAACCAAATTTATAAAAGTATGTGATTTGATTTTTAATGATGTAGTGAAAAAATTAAATAGTTAAAAAAATTGATAAGGATTTCATCTAAATATCTATGTGATCCCCTATGTTTCCACCCCTCGAATTGGGTGGTTTATTCTATAAATCCCTTGAACTTAATAGTGATCAAGAAACCCATCCCTCATAATTGTGTCTTGTGAGAACCCTCTTGAGATTTTTCAACAGCCAAGTAACTCATCTCAAACATTAAGAGAAGTGTAAAATATTGGAGAATAGAGGTTGGGGATAGAAATTTTTTCTTTATGAAAACCCATTATAAGATACTCAAAAATATCTTTGGAGGGAAAAAGTATAATGGAGAATGAGATATTTGAGAGGATGGTAGAGGAAATTTAAAGGTTCTAGAACACTGAAGTTGGATCTTTGATAATATATGAGATATTTCAAAATATAGTGTTTATTAGGACTAGTATCATTGTTCAACAACAATGTGTATCTTCCAAGGGGCCAATAAAATCCCTTTATATCCTTAAAAGACCTGTAAATATTCAATAATTTTTTAGGTGTATTGAAGCTATCAAATACCATCATAAATACATTTATGACCATATAAAACATATCCTCACTGGGGATAACATGATGAAACCGGGTTCCCAGTATCCACAACCTTGTAGCTGGTGACCTTCTAGGAGCTCGAAACTACTAGAGAAACTCAATCCGTGAGTCGCTACTAGGTAGTGGCTGGACAACGACCTTCAGGCAGAGAGATGGAAGTCTGATAGAGCCACCAGCTGTCCAGTGCTCCTCCACTGAGTATCTGATGATTCTATTGCTACAACAAGGATTATGGATACATGGAGCCATCTATATAGTGTATTGAAGTGGGTAGATAGTGCAATATTCACACCAAAAACTTCAACTGAGGCCACCTCTACTTCATTACATGCCTTTCTTTGGATATTTTAAGTTACTTCCAAGGAATCTACACACGAAGAGAGAAAATTATAATACTTTAAAAATATATAATTGTTTTCATTGAATTGACTTTTAAAACTCCATAAATTCCAAAAAAATCATCACTTTAAATGAAATTAAAGAGTATAAAAAACACTTAAATAAAAACATTAGATACATATGAGAGTGTTTGTGATAATAAAAAAAACAATGAGAGAGAGAGAGAGGTATAAAAAAAGAACCCATAAGTCATATATAAGGTCATTAATAGGGTATTTGGGTAGATATTGGTCAATATAAAGGAGATTTGGGTGTGTGGAGAAGTGAGTAGAGGAGGTTCCCTTTTATAAGTGAGGTGGGTGACACTTTTGTAAATAATCTAAACTTTAAAATAATATAAAGTTATTTTCATGGGAAAGTGGAACAAAATGACCAAATTTTTGAAGATATTATATGATAAGGTATAAATACACTCAATTAATAAAATTTAGATAAGTTGTATTGATATTTTAGGCCTTATCTCTTAGTTTAACACCATCGTCAACCTTTTTAACCATTACCGCTGTAACAACATTTTTACCATGGTAACTATTCATTATGAATAAAAAATAAATGAAACTTATTATATAGTTTTAACATGATGATTATAAATATTTAATCTATTTTAAATTTTTCAATTCATAGCTGTGGTAAAAATTAATTTTACTATAAGTAAGCAAAATGAAAAAAATAGTTTTTAAGAAAAATGACTTCTTAAGATTAAAAATGATTTTAAACCAAAATAATGTATTGAATTGATTATCATAAAATTAATTGGTTTATTAATAAAAAAATTATTTATTTAAATTTAAAAATAATCCAAAACTGAATGTAACCTTGTAGTTATTTAATTTAAGAAAAGTATTGAAAATAGTTCTTTTATTAGAATAAAATACCACTCATGTTCCAAAGTGTTAACAATAGATTTATAAATCAAAAATAATATTTTTAAATAGTTTATTTAACTTCTATAAATACATATATTTCAATAAATATTATTTTTAATCTTTTAATTTATTCTTATATCATGATGATATCTTAAAATTGTCGATATTTGTAAAAATGACATTTTCACTATTCACCTAAAAATTAACCATTTTGGAAAAATATAAAAAATTAACCATAAGATAATTTTTAGTTTATATATCAAAAAATAAATTTCATTTTATCAAATTAAAATTCTAAAATTTATAAATTTATCTTCTAAATGAAAATACAAAATATTAAGAAAAATTGATTTTATAGAAAAATACCCCTTTCAAAATCTAACTGTTCTTGATCTTATTTCATATAAATTTTACTGTTAATATATTAGGTCATACATATAAATATTACATATAATAATATTTTAATGATAAATTTAATTTATTAAAATAAATAACACTTTAAAAATAGTTATTCTAAAAAATATCCCTTTTTAACGATGAATGATTTTAATCATATCATATTAACAAAATAATACTATGTATGCTGTAACAACCCAATATTTCATAGTACGTTATTTCTTTAAAGTAATTTAATAACTTGAACTCCTTGCAACACTGAGTTCAAGTACACCATGACTTACCAAACTAGCCGTTCAAAAGCGGTTATGAATTATATTAACTGAATTTTGAACTTCATATAATCCTTATAATTTTAGAATCCATATTATGAGTTTCTTAGACATAATGTAAGAAAAAATTCATTTTTTTAGATAAAAGAAGTATTTTTCAAAAAATGCAATTTTACCACCTTTTAATGGAGAACCCCTTTTAAATCCAATATTTGAAAATTTTATATATTTAATTTGACAAAATTAACTTATTTTTTATAATCGGGACATAATAATTTAGTTTCAATAAATTTTTGGTGTTTTTCTGATAACTTTCATATTTGGGTGAATAGTGAAAAATACTATATTTTAACTGAAAAAAACTTTTTTAATCAAAATAATTTATAGTGTTAAATTATAAATTTTAAAGGTTTGGAAGTATAAATAGATTATATTTTTACCATTTAATCTAATACTGGTCATTGTAAGTAATTTCACTTTGAAATTGGACATAAACAAGTGTCAATATTTTGATAGTTATTATTTTTTAAAAATACGATTTTTGGTTTTGACAACGGGAATTAATTTTAAATTAATTAATGAAACTTATATGTTTTGAAATTTGTAAAATAGAATTCATTTTTGAATTTGGAATATCAAAATTATCTTAGAGTTAATTTTTGGTATTTTTCTGAAAACTTTCAATTTTTGATGAATAGTGAAAAACACTGCGTTATTGTTTAAAACCAAATTTTTAATTAAATATTTAATTAGTTTATTTAAATTTATTTTATGTAAAAATAGATACATAATACTTATATATGTTCAATATAATTCATTGGAGTCATTTTATAATAAGTTTAGATATATAAAATTTATTGAACTTTTTACCGTCTTTTACCCACCTCCTAGGAGCATTTGCAAATTTGTATAAAACTTAATTTTATCGCTTATGTGAGTTGAATTTCAAAAATCCGAGAGTCACAGTTGATATCAATAAATAAAACGTTGTTCAATGAAAAGAAAATAATTTTTGGTGAATAGTAACTTTTTACTTTTATTTACCACGGTTAAAAGTAAATAGGGTCATTAAGGGTAAAAATGATATTATTATTACCCTAACACATGTCCTAATTATATTGGATAAGTGTAATTAGACCAAAAACCACCTTCAGAATAAAATATGACCCTTTAGGTCTACTTGGATTAGATTTGGACATTTATTATAATTTTATTTAAAGAAGAGTTAAAAGAGTTAAAATCAAAGTTTAATAACTAAACCATTTTTAATATAGGATTATACATAAAATAAATTAAACTATAAATATTAATTATTAAGATAAAATATTTCCTACATAATGGTATTTTATTTATAATTTTTAGACATTAAATAATTAAATTTATCTATGACACAATGATGATGCAGTAATTACCTTATTAATGAAAGATTAAAATAATTGATATTTTAAACATCCAAATAAATCTAATTTGAGACTTTTAATGAATTAAACTAATTTTCTAGGTTAAAATGACATGTTAGGGTTGATTAAATGATTTTTTCTAAGTAATAACGCTGTTATTAATTGAAAAATAAAATAAAATACCAAATAGTGTCAAAATTGGCATAAAAGAGTTTTTAAAACAAATATTATATTATTAATTGGTATTCTATTCCTAAAAATATAAGGTTTGGTCAAAAGGATTAAATAATATTATATATTCCATTAATGAACCACTTGGGGTTGTCTTGGAAGTTTATAGGAGGTTTATTAACCATATAATATAAAAATACAAAGAGACATGTTAAATGTCAAACTATTTAACTAAGAGTTAAATATAAAAGATAAGGTTAATATAGTGACCCAAACCTGTCTAAAACCTATTGGTTGAGTGGTTTTAAACCCATCCCAACCTTATCTTTGAAATAAATCATTTTTGATCCATTAGAAATCAAAAATGATTTTATTATAAAATAATATTTCAATCTTTTCCTAAGGTTCCCGTCACCCCTCTTATAAAAGGGCACTTCCCCTTCACTGAAATTCACACTTTCAAAGCCATTTGGCTTGGCCAACCCCTATCCAAATATCCTTCCAACTTACCTTAATTCAACCTAGAGGCCTTACTTTGGTCAGAAAGGCAGCCTAAGGAGCCCTTTTGATCAACTCAAAAAGAAACACCTGAAGAAGAGGAGGTTAAACGTACCCTCGACCAAAGGAAAAGTACAAGGTAAGGGGTTCTTATCTCACATTTAATTCTGTGATATTTCCATTATTCACCACTTATTACATGTGGTGTATTGTGTACTGCCATTTGATATATATTATCATGATTCTCTTTATATTCATGGTATTCTGTGAATGATTTGGTGGTTATTAACTTTTGGTCGTAGGACTTGATTGATTACAACGTGGTATGAGTTAATTTCACAATCTCTTTATTATCTGAGGTTATGTAAGTATCTACTAGGACCTCTTTATCATCCAAATCCATGTTTCTTAAAAATGTATTTCAAAACATTTTTACTATGGGTTAAAGTCATTTATACCCTTGTTTTACTTTTTATAAAATGGTTTGAAAGGAATCTTTCCGTTGTTTTCCAAACAAGGTACTTTACAACCTTTTGACAAAGTTAAGGAAATAATTTTTTTAACTTATATGGTGGGTGTGGCTATTTTCTGCCATTATAACATCATCAAAGCTTCCCTTACAAGCTTATAATAATATTTTCAAAATAAATTTTTTCTTTATAATTATGTTACTCTTAAATGATTTCAAAATAGAAAGAGATATTTCTCTTAACTAATTTTGATTTCATCTATGTAAACATCATTTGATAAATTTTACACTTGTTTGAAGTTGATTTATTATGATACAAATCTTCCATATTTTATTTAAGGTTTTTTGATATGTTTGACTATGGATGAGTTATTTTTATGCCATTCATGGTTTGTGGTTAAAGTATTGACATTTCGTATGCTAGTTTTAATATGATTGTTTATGTTATATTTAAAATTTTTATTAAGATGAATGTATTGGACTAGTATGATTCGGGTTGGGGACCGATAAAAGTAATCCCTCCGAGTTGGGGTCCTGTTACAGCAGACCCTCTCGGTTGGAGTCCGGTTATAGATGCTCTTCGGGTTGATGTCTGGTTACAAAGCTTCTCTGGGTTGGAGTCCAGTTACAGAGGATCTCCAGGTTGGAGTCCGGTTACAGAGGCTCTCTGGGTTGGAGTCTAGTTATAGAGGCTCTCCGGATTGGGGTCTGGTTATAGTTATCCCCTAAATCCTAGAACGAGGCCTTGACATATAAATTAAAGTCTGTCATTATACATTCCATCATTATGAAAGTGGATATTGATATTTCATGTGATTATTTGATGAGTAGAATATCCATGTTAATAAGTAAATGACATTATTATATTGTATCTTTTCCATATTATACTGAAGTTTAAGTTTAAAAGGATTTTGTTATAGTCTTATACATTACCTTAAATTTTTATGCTTATTTATAAAAGTTTCCACTATATTGTTATCCTTATGGCGCATCTGAGATCACCCCTTTCTATGTTTTAATTTTCCTTGGATTCCAAGAAGTGTATTATGACTGACCTATAATGATAGTCTAAGGGATATGAGTGTGTCCTATGGAGACAATGTTGTTGTTGTTTTTCATTTTATAATGTAATGTAAAACTTATTAATGTATCTTGTATTTCCAAGGCTACTAAACTAATTGGTCTTTCGATACATGATCTTTTGTGATCATGCTAATGTATCAAAATAATGTACCGACTCTGGGAATCTAGGGTTGGGGTGTTACAGTTGGTATTAGAGCAAGTTTAGTAATAACCTTGGAAACTAGATTTAGATAAACTTTGATTATATCACATTACCCTAAGATAGACTTTGAAGATTAGTATAGAAGATCTTCCTAGAATATTGATAATGTAGATATTTTGTGAGTTTTCCAAGAAATACATCCCTATATGGATACGAGCAAGTAGAGGTGGCTCTAGCATAGATGTACCTAGGGGTAAAACCCAAAATCACCGCTTTGAGCTAGACTCGAACGGGAACTGGTGCACGACAACGGGCCTTGCTGCACTCTTGGTTATGACACTCCCAAGGGATATGCTTAGGATAATACATATTTTCATTACAAGCCATTATGAAGGATTTATGAGTAAATAATTTCTCAAAGAAAACATTTTTATGATTATGGATTATATCCATAAACTGTTCAATTTACATTAGGTATTTTACAAGTTTGAAATTATTCATTTCGATTCATAAACTGACTTAGTGTATTCCATTTTTTAGAAATGTCACCCAGTAGAAATAATGAGAACTCTAGAAATCTGTATGATCTAAAGAGTAAGAAGGATAAAATATTTCATAGTGTTAAGCCAACATTTAGAAGTGAAATAGTCTCCCACATATTCTCAAAATATGAAGAAATAGTATCATGTGTTAATAATATAAGTAATTAATTCTCTGAGCCCTATGGATTTGAAGGGAAGAAAGAGACGAAAAGGATGGTAGAGATAAAGATGGATAAATGGAATAAGGGAAAGAAAGATTTTCCCATATGTGATAACTGTGGAAAGAATCGCCTTGGTAAATGCTTAATGGTAATGAGAGTTTGTTATAAGTGTGGAGAAAAAGGAAACCATGTACGTGATTGAAAGGGTGAGAAAAAAGTTTCAAATGTACAATGCTTCATCTGCAAGGAGTTGGGACACTACACGAATCAATGTCTAAATCATCAGAGTTTACCCCAAATGATGCTATTGGATAAGAATAAAGTTATGATACTACTGAAGATGGAGAGGAATGATTAAAATTTCTTATGTTGTTATTAAAGTATCGTTTCATTTGAGTATTGTATCAATGATGTACTAGTTATATAAATTATGGAAATAAATAAGGATTGTACTATAGTACTATTTCATTAAGAATTTGAGATTATATGGTCCTAATACTAAGGTAGTAATTTTGTAATAAGAGATGGTTGATTTGGAAACATTATATTGGATATTCTTGACTACCTTGGAACTGATTAATGGTTTGTATATTACATCATTGTTGGAGTTTACAATATTTTTGGATATAGGGAGTATATCCAGTATTATCTAAGGAATAAGAGAGCATGAATGTAATCAATATGGTTATATGATAATTCATAGTGTTACCATGTTTTAAAATAATACATAATGAAGGTGTTCACATGTTATTACATGAAAAAAGGATTTTCATTGTGTTTAACTTATAAATTTTGGACTGTGAGTTTGGATATAAGTATTTTGGATAAGTCTAAAGGTTGGAATAGATTAAGTTTGAAATTAGATATTGTTTTTAAGGTTATTTTTGGATTGTTATAAATAGGAAAACACACAGACTGTGTGAAAATACGTCACGTCGGACAAAGCTGTGGGTATCGAACCCACAACCATAGCGTGATTGGGATTTATCACCGACCACTAGACTACGTGAAGTCCCTGGATTGTATAATATTGTTTTTTAATGGTCATGATAGGTGAATTATAAATTAATTATTTTTGGAACCCTATACGATTAGGATAAATAGAATATTTTTTTGAAATCTTTTGGAGTGAAAGATGAGTTTGTGGAAGGAATTAGTTGAAGGATGAAACTCTACTTTTCAGGTATATATATATATATATAATTTTTTCCTCTTATTATATGAATAAATTAATTCTTAAACTTTAGGGAATGGATCTTAAAACCAAAAATGTGTTATCCTACCACATTATGTTTTTTTAACCGATGGTATTTTAAATTATCATAGATTGATGGATTTGAGGCCCTCAATTTTAAACTTGTTTGTGATTGATGACCTGAATCACTCCCTATAAATATTTGAATTTTCCCTCTAATTATGCGTCTCTAATTTCCACCAATGTTCTCATAATCGAGATCATAATTTGGTGGTGACCCTTTCATTTTCCTTTTCCTATTATTAAGACTAAATTTTATTAACCCAATTTCCGATGTGGGGTTTCCCACAAAGGTATTTTCAATTTTAACCTTTTATTTCAAAGAATAATTTCAAAATTTGAGGATGCAATTTATTGAAAGAGGGAAGAATGTAACACCCCAAGATTTCCCACTCAAGGTTGAGTATGAAAGACTACCATATTTCTATCTTGATTGTCAAGTTATTGGAAATGCTAAAGATAGGTGTTGTAAAAATGTTGCTTGCGCTTTTTTCTCATTAAAAGGGAATCATGAGACTTCTTGTAGGAAGAAGGTGAAGAAACAATCAATGCAGTCTAATGCATCACGAGCGGTGGATGATGCTTCCAAAGAGATTTATGAGGAGTCTCAGGTGAATAAGAATTCGGAACCAGTTCACCAAATAGAGGAGTGCACTACTGGGGGTGGTGACATGATGCCAGAAGTGATTGTGGAGAAGGTTCATGAAAGAATAGACCCAGTTATTGAGGATCAAGGTGAGAGGATCTCAGGGAGCCGCATGGAAATTCTTAAATTAAATGAAACACACGACATCAAGGGAAGGTGGGATGAAGTAGAGGATGACTCCCCAAAAAACCAATCTACAGTCAGGTTTTGTCCAAATGGAAAATTTTTGTTGTGGATGTTGAAGGAGTTCAGCCTGTTCCTTCTAAGAAAGTGAGATCGAGGAAGGATTACTCATACCTGAAGCCAACCATGGTTACCAGGTCTCATGGCCCTATGGACTGTGAGTTTGATTGGGATGAAGACTATGACACTTCCTATCAATGTGACTTTAAATTTTGAGGTCTTTTTCTCATTGGTTATCCTTTGGTACGAGGGCATGTTTACTTGTATAACCCCATCATCCTTCCTGTTGTCATTTTCTTTCCTTTTCATAATAATATGGGCTATGCCCTAACCTTTCTGTTATTTCTTAAAAATACACTTTTGGGTTTTGAAAACAGAAATTAATTTTAAATTAATTAATGAAAATTATATGTTTTGAAATTGGTAAAATAGAATTCATTTTTGAATTCAGAATATCAAAATTATCTTAGAGTGAATTTTTAGTATTTTTTTGAAAACTTTTAATTTTTGATGAATAGTGAAAAACATTGTTTTACTGTTTAAAACTGAATTTTTAATTAAATATTTAATTATTTTATTTAAATTTATTTTAGTTAAAAATAGATACTTAATACCTATATATGTTCAATGTAATTCATTGGAGTAATTTTATAATAAGTTTAGATATATAAAATTTTATTGAACTTTTTACTCTCTTTTACCCACCTCCTAGGAGCATTTGGAAATTTGTATAAAACTTAATTTTACAGCTTCTGTGAGTTGAATTTTGAAAATTCAAGAGACACAGTTGATATTATTAAGTAAAATGTGGTTCAATAAAATGAAAATAATTTTTGATGAATAGTAACTTTTTGCTTTTATTTACCACGGTTAAAAGTAAATAGGGTAATTAAGGGTAAAAATGATATTATTATTACCCTAAAACATGTCCTAATTCTATTGGATAAGTGTAATTCAACCAAAAAAAGCTTAGGAATAAAATATGATCCTTTAGGTCCACTTGGATTAGATTAGGACATTTATTATTATTTTATTTAAAGAAGAGTTAAAAGAGTTAAAATCAAAGTTTAATAACTAAACCATTTTCAATATAGGGTTATACATAAAATATATCCAACTATAAATATTCATTAGAAAGATAAAAATATTTCCTACATAATGGTATTTTTTTTATAATTTTTAGACATCAAATAATTAAATTTATTTATGACACAATGATGATGCAGTAATTACCTTATTAATGAAAGATTAAAATAGTTGATATTATAAATAGCCAAATAAATCTAATTTGAGACTTTTAATGAATTACACTAATTTTATTGGTTAATATGACATGTTAGAGATGATTAAATGAATTTTTTTGAAGTAATAATGCTGTTATAAATTTAACAAAAACAAAATACCAAATAGTGTCAAAATTGACATAAAAGAGTTTTTAAAACAAATATTATGTTATTAATTGGTATTCTATTCCTAAAAATACAAGGTTCGGCCAAAATGATTAAATAATATTATATATGTCATTAATGAACCACTTTCGGTTATCTTGGAAATTTATAGTATGTTTATTAACTATATAATATAAAAATACAAAGAGACATGGTAAATGTAAAACTATTTAACTAAGAGTTAAATCTAAAAGATAAGGTTAATATAGTGACCCAAACCTATCTAAAACCTATTTGTTGAGTGGTTTTAGACCCATCCACACCGTAGCCTTGAAATAAATCATTTTGGAGCCATTAGAAATAGAAAATAATTTTATTATAAAATAATATTTCAATATTTTTTTAAGGTGCCCCTCATCCCTCTTATAAAAGGGCACTTCCCCTTCTCTCAAATTCACACTTCCAAAGCCATTTGGCTCAGCCAAAACCTGCCAAACTATCCTCCCAACTTCCCCAAATTCAACCTAAAGGCCTTACTTTGTTCATAAAGCCAACCTAAGGAGCCCTTTTGATCAAATCAAAAGGAAACACCCGAAGAAGAGGAGGTTAAACGTAGCCTCGACCAAAGGAAAAGTACAAAGTAAGGGGTTCTTATCTCACTTTTAATTATGTGAGATTTCCATTGTTTGACACTTATTGCATGTGGTGTACTTTGTACTTCCATTTTATATATATTTTCATGATTCTATTTATATTCATGTTATTCTGTGAATGATTTGGTGGTTATTAAATTTTGGTCCTACGACTCGATTGATTACAACGTGGTAAGGGTTAATTTCACAATCTCTTTATTATCCGAGTTTTTTTTACATAAGTATCTACTGGGAACTCTTTATCATCCAAATCCATGTTTCTTAAAAATGTATTTCAAAACATTTCTACTATGGGTTAAAGTTATTTGTACCCTTTTTTTACTTTTTATAAAATGGTTTGAAAGGAATATTTCCATCATTTTCCAAACAAGGTACTTTACGACCTTTTAGACAAAGTTAAGGAAAGAATGTTTTTTAACTTATACGAAAGGTGTGGATATTTTCCAACATTATAAAATCATTGAAGATTCCCTTACAAGCTTATAATAATATTTTTAAAATAAATATTTTCTTTATAATTATGTGACTCTTAAATGATTTTAAAATAGAAAGATATATTTCTCTCAAATAGTTTTGATTTCATCTATGTCAATATCCTTTGATAAATTTTACACTTGTTTGAAGTTTATTTATTATGATACAAATATTCCATATTGTATTTAAGGTTTTGTGATATGTTTGACTGTGGATGAGTTATTTTTATTCCATTCATGGTTTATGGTTAAAGTATTGACATTTAGTATGCTAGTTTTAATACGAATGTTTACATTATATTTCAAACTTTTCTTAAGATGAATGCATTGGACTAGTATGTTCTAGGTTGGGGACCGGTAAAAGTAAGCCCTCTGAGTTGGAGTCTGATTACAATAGACCCTCTAGGTTGGTGTCTGGTTATAGAGGATCTTCGGGTTGGAGTCCGGTTATAGAGGCTCTCCGGGTTCGTGTCCAGTTATAGAGGCTCTCCGGGTTGTAGTCCGATTACAGAGGCTCTCTGGGTTGGATTCTAGTTACACAGGCTCTCCAGATTGGGGTCTGGTTATAGTTAGCCCTTAGGTCCTGTCATCAGGCCTTAACACATAAATTAAAGTCTGAAATTATGCATTCTATCATCATGAAAGTGTCTATTGATATTGATTGTGATTATTCGACTAGTAGAATATCCATGTGAATAAGTAAATGACATTATTTTATTGTATCTTTTCCATATTATTCTGAAGTTTAATTTTAAAAGGCTTATTTAGTCTTATAAATTGCCTTAAATGTTTATTCTTATTTATGAAAGTTTCCGCTATATTGTTATCCTTTCTGAGCATCTGATCTCACCCCTTTCTATGTTCTAATTTTCCTAGGATTCCAAGAAGTGTATTATAACTGACCTGTAAGGATAGTCTAAGGGATATGAGTGTGGCCTATGGAGACAATGTTGTTGTAGTTTTTCATTTTATAATGTAATGTAAAACTTATGAATGTATATATTATTTCCAAGGATACTAAACTAATTGGTCTTTCAAGACTTGATCTTTTGTGATCAAGCCAATGTATTAAAATAATGCACTGACTCTGGGAATCTAGGGTCGGGGCGTTACATATGCATCTTAATTGATTAATATATTTTTATTTATTAAAGTATTACTATTCCATGTAATAAATTATTTTAGTTTATTATTGTGTGTGTTATAAGATATTAAAAATTATATTTATTTAAAGGAAAATACATACTAAAATCATAGGCTGTTATATTCTACCCCCTTACAAAAGTTACATCCCAATAATTTCAATTATTACTTGCTAATGAAATCATATAAGGGAATAAAAAAATAAATATATGGCTCTAGATATAATTTCTACTAATATATCAACCTTACTATATTAAGTAAGACTAGAAAACTTATCATAAATATTTATTTAACCATATATGTATCTTTATAAGACTTATAATTGTGAATGAGTTTCCAAATGAGCATACTTGAGTTATGTTTTCCAAATAATAAATTTATCCTACTCTTAATTTAAGGAATATGAGATAAAATAAATAATTTATTCCTTTCCACTTTCAAAGTAAAATTTCTCCCTTTGATTGGGTGTTTTAAACAATTTCTACTTCTAATTCCAATGATGAATTACTAAGAGGGATTTTTCATGCCTGAAGCACAAAAATCAATATTTAATGGATCATAATATCCATAAAAGAAAGAAAAGTTATTACACCTATATGAAACAAAAATAGTTATAATAATATTATAAAATAATAAATATAAATAAACCTTCATGTGATAAAGTAATATATAAATTTCTAAAACATCAATAATAACAACCAAAGAAATGATATAATAATTTAACCTTTAAATTCATTATAAATAATAACAATAGTTCAAAAAATATTATTTTATGATTCATATAATAATTCCGTAATCCTAAAAATTAATTAACCCAAAAAATTAGGATTATGTCAAAGCCAATCATAGGTATAACAATGAAGTTTTCAACTAGAGAATATTTGTGCAACTTATTAGAGACCACCCTATATATTCTCATTACAACTATATTCCCACTATTTTTATTGATTTAAAACTACTTACTCATAGTGTTTGTGGATGATTAAATTATTCTCACCAAATATAAAAGAGTGTGTAAATATAAAATCAAATAGATCATGAGTTTATGATCAATGTACCTGTTGTCAAAAATTTAAGGGACTTCATCTTTAGCTGTAATAATTTCATAAGTTTGGAATTGATCTCTCGATCTATTCTGAGCTAAATTACATTGATGGTTGGGGAATTAGTTCAAATAGTACCCAATATCCTTATGATTTTAACAATGGATATTTTTGGATTATTTATTTCCATTACATTCATTGTTTAAATACCCCTTTTATCTACATTTTTAACAAACTCTAATTCCCTTTAAGAAATTAACATGGTGTTTCTTACCACAATTATCACATATTGGAAGTTCTATCCTTCCCTTATTCTAATTTACCTTATTTATTTTTTCCTTGGTTCTTATCTTTCCTCTTCTTCCCTAGATTTCATTTGAAAATATAAGACTTAGAGAATTATCTATTTATCTTGATGGAACTTGACCCCATATCATTACATGATGAAAATGTTTGAGGGACTAGTACCCTTTGAAGGATTGACTTAATCCCATAAAATAAACAAACAATATTACTTTATAGATTACATACATAGTTTGTAACATGGATTTCTAATCTCATAAAGTTTTCCTCATACCCAGAAACACTTTCCTCATTCTGTATTAAATTAAAGAATCATCCCATTTTACACAAGGAAAATATTTATAAAATAACATAACATTAAAAATTTTCTCTTCCAGTATATTTATCTCATACTCCTCCATTATATTTTCAATCAATTAAAACCATTTATCAAAATATCCATTTAAATAATACACTACTAGAATAACCTTCTCCCTCTCATTCCTTCTCAAAGGCAAAAATATATTTTCATGAGACTTGATCCATTATTAAGAAATCAACCGATTATTTGTTCCTTTAAAGGATAAAGGTTTATACCACACTAAGTGGTACAATATCATTGAATTATGTTGTGAAATAATAGTTTATTCTATATAGGTAAGGTTATTGGTCATAATTTGAGTCAATTTCCCTAATATAGTTGTAATATTCTCAGCTCCCATATGTGCCATGTCGACTTCCTTAGGAGGGAAATCCCTAAATTACTTATGCGTGTTGATATGTTTTAAATTCCATCCATTAATATACATATATTAATAATAGAATACACTTAATTATATTAAATCCTTATGAATATTTATCCATAACATAAAAATACATAAAAAATCATTGAACATTCTATAGGTTTACCATAATGCTCATTCTAGTTATGGTCTTCTAAAATCTAGTTCCAAAGGTTCCTACTAAAATTGAATTTATAAAAACTATAACAAACCCAACTACAATAACCTAGATCTGGTGTTTACTTTATTACATTGGTATAATATACAAGGTATCACATCATAAAGGATCGAATTGTTTAATAGTCTTGGGATACTAGATACATACATGGTTTCTATATTACATTAGAAACATAAAGAATATTTTGTAAAATTTATAAGAACTTTATTATTTCCCTTATTACATATTTAAAATTATTTAAAGATCCCTTCTTGTTAACTTGGGGAAATGAAAAAATAATAATAGGTGATCTTAAATGCTCAGTTGGGGTAGTATACAATAGAAACTATCATGAATAAATAAGACATAAACTATATGGAAGAGTGAATAATCAATAAATATCCCATATAATCAAACAATTGAGAATGAAATATATCCAAGTATAACAATGTAAATATAATTTGGAAAATAATAATTGATTCAATAATGTTGAAATTCATAATTTTGGACATCTTAATTCCTGATCTCAGACATCACAATCTTATTATCAAGGCCTCATGTCAAGACATCATGATTTTACAGTTAAGGGTTCTTACCAAGAAATAAAAATCTTATTATCAAGGCCTCATGCTAGTACATTATTTTCTTTCCATAAATACCTCTAATAATAGAGATATTGGTGTAATACACCAAGTGATACCCATTATTGTTTGTCTCATGACACCCACTGATGTATCAAAGGGATATATAATTCTAAGACCCACTCATAACTTATTCCTCTCAAATACATTCCACATATATTTAATGATAAATAAAATACATAATAAATATGAATTATAAATAAATAAACATTCATATTGAATCAAGTATAAAAAATGTCAATATTCCCTAGTCAATGGAATAACTTTTTAAGTAATCTTCCTTCAATTCACACCATATATAATAATGAGTATATGGTTTAGTAAACATTGATATAAAGAGTTATAGAGAACATATATTCAACCCCTTAATTATGGTTTGTAAACAAGAATGTGAAATATCTAAATAATATCCCCTAAAGTTTCAAACTAGGTGTGTAGTTAGGCCTACTAGTTGTGCACTGAGTGATGATTGAGTTAATACCCAATCAACCTTTTTCAGAGTTATTACCCCTAGGTGCAAATGTTCCAGATCTTGCATCCATTTTTTTGTATCCAGATAAGGATATAATTATTAGAAAACCACCCCTCTTTACTTTCATAAATTTTCATTATGATAAAATAGATGAAAACACCTTTAAAAATACATTAATAAGTATCTTTGAAAATAAGAAGAAATATCATTTTCTTTTGGAAAATATTTAAAAACTAAAAATTATTATAAAAAGAGGGAAATATTTTCTTAAAAAAATGATTGAATATTTTAAAGTAATATTTATAAAAAATATTGGTCATGATATTGGGGAAATACGGTCTTGTTGTAAACATTAAAAAAACATTCGATTCTTACTTTTATAAAAATTCAAATGTAACCCATACAGAAAGTGTTAAGAAGATTCATTTTAAAAATTTATAAAAAAAATAAAAATATAGTCTAAAATGAAATTAAAAAATCATTGAAAAATACATAATAACATTCTTTAAATAATTTAAAGAATCTGAATATAGAGGAAAAAGATTCCCGACCTAAAAGAAGAAATAAGCTCAGTTTTTCTTAATAACATTATTTCCATATTTTTAAATATTAAAGAGGGAAAAGATAGAAATAATACTTTAAAAACATATAAATAACCATAGTAGATGAAAATATATGTGTTTTAATAGATAAATATCATAAAATTATCCTAAATATAAATTTAAACATAAATAATTGTGGGTAAAAATTTATTATAAAAATACCTTACAAATTTGGTAACTTTTGAATCCAAATAATTTGAAGGATAAAATTGAAATAGAAAATTAAATACCATGAATAAAAATATAATCATGATAAAATATTCTAAATAGGTAGTACATACACCATTTACACAAAATAGGTGCATAGTATGATAGATGTCTCAAAGAAGACAATTTGAGACGGTAGAACCTTATGTTGGATTCCTACTTGGTCGGACACATTCCAAAATCATGTATAATAAATTTATATTTATTATTAATATATATTAGATCTATATTTATGTTAATAATTCTTAATATCATTTATTCATAACTTATTTTTACCAATTAACTTATAATTCTTTGTTAAAATCAATTATTTATGTGTTAACTATTTTGTTTCTTATGCATGTTTTGATACAGTGGTTACAAAAATTTCAACATGTTCATGGTTTCTTCAACTTAATAATTTTAATAATTATATATATATATATATATAATATTTATACATTAAATAAACTTTTATAACCATCCATGTAAACTAATTAAGAAAAATTAAATACGTTGTTCATGGAGGTAGTAGTCTGTACGTACGTATGATTGACATTTTTATTTTTCAATGGATGGGAGAGAAATTAATTAAATAATAGATTATATTTATGGAATAATAATTACTTCATAAATATTATATATATTCATTAATTCCATCTATATAATCATCCATGTGAGGAATTGATGAAAAATTAAATATATCGCTTTATTGAGGCGGTAGTCCGCATATACATATGAATGAAATTTTTATTTTTCGTTGGATGGAAAAAAGATATAAAATGGTTATATAACTATTATAAAAACATTTAATTATAGTAAATATACTAATTTAATTATTTTAATATTATTATAGAATATTTTGAGTATTTTTAATAATAAATAAACTTAAAAGTACTTGGTAAGAACATATACCACTTCTTTAGATATTCTTCTTTGAAAAAAGCTTAAGTATTCTTATATGAGAATTTTAGGAAGAAAATAACCTATGGGTAGTGACTAATGGTTTTGGGAGGGTATTTGGGTAGATCTTGGTTGAGATGAGGGAGATTTTGGTGTGTGTAGAAGTGAGGATAGAAGGTTCCCTTTTATAAGTGAGGTGGGTGACACTTATAAATACTCTAAACTTTACAATGATATAAAGTAATTTTCATGTGAAATTGGAAATAAATGTAAAAATTTTAGAATATAGGATATTTCAAGGTAATAAAACACTCAAAAAATAAAATTTAGACAAGTTTTAGTGATATTTGAAGCCATGTCTCTTAGTTGAACCCCATCATTAACCTTTTTAATCCTTACCATGTTGATTTTTTTTACCATGGTAACTATTCATTAGGATTAAAATTGAAATGGGCCTTATTAAATAATTTGAATATTTTATTTCCAAATTTTGAATTCATTTTAAAATATTCAATTCCTATTGGTGGTGAAAATTAATTTTAATATAAATACATAAAATGCAATGAAAGACATTTTTTAGAAAAATGTATTTCTAAGAATAAAAATTATTTTACACCAAAAGAAATTATTGAATTGATTATAATGAAATTTATTGGTTTATGAATAAAAAATAAGAGTTATTTTACTTTAAAAATAATCCAAAATATAGTCTAACCTTGTAATTAATTAATTAAAGAAAAGAATAAAAAATAGATCTTTTGTTAGAATAAAATACCCCTTATGTTCTGAAGTATTAAATATATATTTATAAATAAAAAATAATATTTATAAATAATTTATTTCACCCTTTAAAATAGACATTTTTTAGTAAAAAGTTTTTGTAAACTTTTAATTAATTCTTATGTCATGATGATATCTTAAAAGTGATGATATTTTTAAAAATGGTGTTTTCCACTATTTACCTAAAAATCATCCATTTTAGAAAAATATAAAAAATTAACCATAAGATAATTTTGAGTTGATGTATCAAAATATACAATTAATTTTATTAAATTAAATTCTAAAATTTATAAAATTATCTTTTAAAAGAAAATACAATATATAAAGAAAAACTGCTTTTATAGAAAAATAACCCTTTTAAACTCTAAGTGTTCTTAATATTATTTCATATAAAATTGAGTGTTAATATATTAGTTCATAAATTTAATTATTAAATATTATCATATTTTAAAGTTGATTAATTTAATTTATTAAAATAGAGAACACTTTAAGAGAATTTATTTAAAAAAACTTTGTTTATTATTGAATGATTTTAATCATACCATATTAACAAAATAATACTATGTAAGAATATTGATTGTTTAATATCATTTTTTATTTATTAAAGGATCACTATTCTATGTTGTAACTTTTTTTAATTTATTATTATGTGTGTTACAATCTATTAAATATTATATTTATTTAAATGAAAATATAAACTAAAATCTCAGGGTTTTATAACTTCTCCTAATAATTTTATTCCTAAGATATAAAGACAAATATCCCGACTGATTATTTTTATTAAAAGAGGGAATCACTAATCATTTGAGATAGTGTGAGAAGACTTGACTTTAATGAGGTTAAGTCTACATATGTGCATGACTTGGAATATGAGCACTATAATCCACTAGTTTTAGTGGGATGAATTATTCTAGAGAAACATACTATATAGGAAAGTTTAAACCAAGGTGGTGGTTTTATTTCCTTCAAAACCAATGATATATATTATTCAATAAGAATAATTATTCCTCTAAGGAACTTATAAGTGAAAATAAGATAATATTTTAAATTTATTATTAATTATTAGGTGGATTATATATACCAAATACTAGTCCTTTATTTTTCTAGTTTCTCCAGTTGAAGTAAAGTCATTGGTGGGTATTCAAGAGAAACTAGACATGGAAGGTATATGCTAGTACTGATAAATCTTGATTGGTTAATGAAGTTTTCAATATATTTATGGGAATTTTATATGAAACAATTCTACACTAGTCAACATAATAAAATCTATTAGAAGTATACTTGTTATATCCACATTCTTTGATCATTATATTGGGTGATTATATGTCAATACAACCTTCATTGTAGGAAACCTTATAAAATATATCTATATGATACAACTGAAAGGTTTGGTGACACAAAAGAACACCAATGAGCCATGTAAGTTTTATAGATACATTTATGGATTAAATAGAGCATAATGATCATATAATATTCATTTGGAATGAATGTGTGCTAGGTGTTTATAAGAGGTTAATGTGATCACTATTATTTTCTTATATAAATATATTGATAATATTTGGAAAAAAATGATTAGTCTTATATTTAATTAAGGATACATATAATTTATCAATTAATGAATTAAATTATCCTCCTAAGTTGTAGGAAATATTATCTATAAACATATATATACGGGGTTTCTTAAATCTAGTCATAGTATATATATCAATAGTGTATTTAACAATAAAAGTTGGAATAATTCAAGAATGAATTATTGTCTGCAACACATGGCACAAAATCTATCATAGTTGATGTGTGAAAATGCTATAAGAGATTCTTATGATGAATATACTACATATTCCTAAGAATTATTTGGAATCCATAACATATTCCATGGTATGTACCGAGTTTTGATATTTCTTATAAGAAAAGTGTAATATAGCAACCCAACTTTTTCTTACATTACCATTGCATTATTTTAAAGATAAAAAATATAATAGTTATACATTAAATTATCTAAAGGTTCAGTATCTTTGGGAAATTGGGATCATACATCAATTATACATAATAAATCAAAAATATTTATTTAAATACGTATTCTTTATCCTTCTAAAATATCACTTTCTCTTTAGTATATATAGTCACATGAGGATATACATCAAATAAAGGGGTGAGCTAAAATCCCAATAAGAGGAGTAATAAAAGGAATGAATAAATATAACATGGGTGAGAATAATAATCATAATCACAAAATAATAATTTTATTATAATAATAATCACAATGGAAAAATTTGATAAAGTTATATAATGTGTAAATGCATAAAAATGAATCATCATTTCATAGTGGTCAAATACCATACATAGTTGTGAACAAAGATATCATCATGTTCATACATAATATATGTGAATAATAATAACATAATCAATGTGAAAAAACTAGCATCATGTTCACACATAATACACATTATCTCATGATATACATCATATTACTGAATTCATTTCAGGGCTATATAATTCCAGGCCTACCTGTCACATCATAATATTTACATAATCATGCATGCCAAATTGAATGTATAACAACCATAGTCATGAAAAAACTGTGGAAAGAAATGGTTTTTATAAGGATTTAATAAAGAATAATTTATTGAATAAACTTGGGGTTACCAAATGAATAAGGGAAACCATATTTGGAAAAAACATCACCATTATCGAGTGAAGAATAAACAGTTCAAGAAACGTAAAATATTTGTTTTGGAAAGAAAAATATTTTTGTAAAATATTTGTATTTGGATTATAAATCGAGGTGGAAAACTATATATCCTCAAAAATAAAATTGAAACAATATTTAAGGAATATTATATGAATATTCATATAGAATATGTTGTGAAATATGGATAACCCAAAGAAAATGAGTTGGGTTCAAGAATCCCATTAACTTAAATCCCGCTTTATTTTGTTGATTCTTTACCTCACGAATAATAAAATTAGGAGTATTAATACTTAGTTACAGAAGTTAATTATGTTCATTTTTACCACTATTTATCAATTATAGTTATTTTATTACATTTCTTAATTTCCTTGGTTATAGGGAATTCATTTTGATAACATGTTTTCCTTAAAAATTTCCCATTTTCTTTGATTTTTCTATTTTTTCAAGTCCTTTATATAATAGTAAAATTAATTCTATAAACTTAAAAAATAAATATTTATATCTTTATATATAATAAATAATTTATTGTAACCAACCATAGGTTTTATTATAATAAAAGTATTTATAATTTCTTCGTTGGTGATTAATCGACCGTTGACGTGACATTGTCGAAAGAGTGAGAAAGGGGAGTTTGAAATTTATATATTTCATAATTATGAAAATTAAAATAGTTAATCATTAAAATAATGTTAAAATACTTCAAAATTAATTTTATAATAATTTTTTTAAAGTAATTAGGAAGGAAAAAGAATAAGAATAAGAGATAAGTGTTCATAGAAACTCACTCTTTCCTTGGTGTAAATTCTCTTGTACGACACTAAAAATACCTTGATGTTTGGAGTTTTTTTAATCTAGAATGTACCTAGGTATTATAATGGTATTTAGATGGAGGATATGGTAATATATTTAGGAGTTGTTTTCTAAGGGTAGGGTTATGGGTTATTTATACTTGAGGAGAGACGTAGTTTTAGAATAAAATATTAAATAAAGTATTATATCAAAGGTAAAACTTGTAATAGAGATTTTTTTTAAAATTTAAATAATATATCAATGTAGTAGAATGGTTTTAATAATTTAAAACAATTTATAATTCTAATTAACTTAGTTTATTAAAAAGGAATGTGGAAAAAAGGAAAAATTATTATTTTAAGGGAACACTTTTGATTTTAGGTTTTGGAAAATTATTTGTAGGTTTAAAAATTGAGTTTATTATATTTTAATGAATCGTATATGAAATTAGATATATTTTTTTCGAACCTCAAGTAATATAAATTATGTCATCATTATTACACCATGAATGATGTAATCTAAGATAAATCGATTATGTGAAAAATTGTACTTTTACTATTCAGTTGAAAATTGAAGTATTTCAAAAAATTAACAAAAAATAACCATTGGAAAATTTTGATGAGATGATTTGAAAAATGATATTAATTTAAAAAAATAAATTTCTATCATACATAATTTTAAATTTTAATATAAAAATTATGATTTTTATGAAATACTTTAAAATAGAGTTTATTAAAGATGTGCTAATATTTTTCTTTGAGTTTTTAATCATGATAATTATTTTTGGAATTACCATATTTATATTTAATTAAATTAATAATGATAAATGTTATTTATATCATAATTTATTATTTTGAGGTTAAATTTCTGTTCCAACACCCAAGTTATTATTCCAAATAGTCATGTTACTATTCCCAACAACCAAGTTACTATTCCAATGATCATATTAATATTACAAATGTAAAATTACCTATTATAAATATACATTCCTCCATTAATTATTAAAATTAATTCATTTCAAGGTTCTATATTTTCATTTTCTATAATGTTGATTGGTTTACTAATATTTTCTTTCTTTTCTATAGTGTTGTTTGGAAGAGGAATGATTTTATTATATTGAGGTGATCTATATTTTCCCATTGTAGTTTTTATATTTTCTATTTTTTATCCCCATGTAATAATTTTCATTTTAATGGATTTATTCATTGAATAATTTAATTATTTTCATTAATGTGTTATTGGTTTCTCTGTGTGTGTATGTGTATAATATTGTTTAATATAATATAATACACATTCATTTCAACAAAAAATATCATTTATAAAATCTACTTTGTTACATTCTTCCCCCATTTATAAATTTCATCCCCAAAATTTCAACTCATAATCTCAGTTGAGAATAGGTAAGGGTACTTCTGTTTTATTGTTTCCTTTGGTTCCCATATCACTCATTCATACTCATGGTTCCTCTAAAGAACTTTGAAAAGGTGAGTTATCTTATGGAGTACAAATTTTTCTATACGGTATAAGATCTTCACAGGATGATCCTTATAAAAGTGGCCATTCTCCTGTGGTACTACCTATAGATTCAGTACATGTGAGGGGTTTGGTATGTACTTTCTTAGGAGAGATACTTGGAATAATTCATGAACTTGATCCATATTTTGTGGAAGTACAAGTAGATAGACCACTAATCCTATGCGATAAAGGATCTAAAAGGGGCCAATGTACCTAGGGCTAAGATTCCCCTTCTTTCCAAACCGCATGAATATCTTCCATGGTGATATTCGAATGAAATTTTTTTCTCCAACTTCAAACTCCAAGTCTCTTTGATAGTTGTCTATATATATATTTTGTTGAATTAAATAAGCTTTTATATGTTGTTGTATAGGTTGAACCTTCTCTATCACCTCTTTCACAAGATCAAGTTCAATCAGCTTTCATTTTCCAACTTTATCCCAATAAGTATGATTTCTAAATTGCTTCCCATATAGAGATTCATATAGAGCCATTTAAATACCTGAGTGGAAGATGTTGTTGTATGAGAACTCAACTAATGGATGATGTTGATCCCATCCACCTCTTAATTCCATTGAGCATGATCTTAGAATGTCCTCGATTATTTTAATATTAATTTAAGATTGTCCATCCATTTAGGGGTGATAGGACATAATGAAATTCAATTCAATATTCAAATAATGTTGAAGACTTATCAAGAATTTAGAGGTGAAACTTGGATCATGATCAGAGATGATCGAATGTGGAACCCCATGCAGTCTCACCCCTTCCCTAATATATATCTTGGAAATTTTTTTCAGTGATAAATATTCCTAAATAGAAATGAAGTGTGTAGTCTTGGTTAGTCAATCCACCACAACCCATATCTCATTGATTCCTTTGGGTATCTTTAGAGGACTAGTGAAAAAGTACATAGTGACATTAGGAATTGGTTTCATCATCCCTTTAGAAATCTATCACCATGATTTAACTTTATGACATACTAAGAAATGTGAGATATACTATGAAATCTTATTCTTCTTGTTATACCACTAGAAGCACTCTCAAATATCACAATAAATCTTTGTACTTTTAGGATGGATAGAGAAATGTGATATATGTTCATTATATAATTTCTCCTTATTTATCCCAAGTGATGAAGGCACACAATACAAGTTATAAACCAAATCACACCATCATCATCAATTTGGAACTCATGTAGCTTTCCTTTACTAATTTAACTTTCTTTTATAGCTCTAGATCATCCATTTGTGCCTCATCAATATTGTCTTGGATAAATGGTTGGGAAATCATTTTCTAAAGGTAAGATGTATTCCCTACTATTATGATTTCTATATCCATCCTTTTCATATCCATGAATATTGGGCTTTATCAATCCCATTATGGATAGAGTAATAGGTTATTTTCTTCTAAGAGAATCAACTACCCTATTCGCCTTTCTCGAATGGTAGTGAATAGAGAAACCACATTCCTTGATTATATCTAACAATATTATTTTATGCATATTGATATACTTCTATGTGAATTTATAATTTATATTTTTATGATTGATATATATTTCACACTTCTCACTATAGATATAGTTCCATCAAATATTCAAGTTAAATATCATAGTTGTTAACTCTAGATCATGCGTTGAGTAGTTTTTCTCATATATATTCAACTAACATGAAGCATAGGCCATCAATTTATTATTCTATATAAGTACACAATCCAATCCTTTCATTAAATAATTAATATATATCACAAAAAACTTATCCACTTGATGGAATTGTGAGTACATGCATAGTGATTAGCCTATTCTTAAGATCCTTAAACCTTTACTCACATTATTATATCCAAAAATAATTTACCTGTTTCTATGTTAACTTAGTTATATGGATCGAAATTTATTATAAATTTATCATAAAACATCGGTAGTACCCTTTTAATCCAAGAAAAATATATATTTCCATGACACTAGTGGTTCTGGGCCATTCCTCAATTTCATTTGTCTTTGAATGGTCCACTGAAATCTCCTCACTTATGATCATGTTCCCCAAGAATGTGACTTGATACATCCAGAAGTCACACTTTATGAACTTAGCATACATTTTATCCATCCTTAAAATTTCCAATACTATCCTTATATATTATTCATGTTCCACCTTTCTCTTTAAATAAATGATAATATCATAAAAAAGACAATTTTTTTAGGGTAGTATCTAAAGACTTTATTCATCAAATACATGAATATTTTAGGGGCATTAATAAGTCTGAAGGGCATCACTACGAACTCATAGTTCCCATAACATGTATAGAAGTTTGTCTTATAAATATATTCTTTCTTCACCTTCAGTTGATGATATCTATAATGAAGATTCACCTTTGAGAAGTACTGATCTGCTCATAGTTGATCAAATAAGTCACAATCCTTGGTAGGGGATACTTGTTTTTATAGTGATCTTATTGAGATCTTAGTAAAAAAACCACATTGATCCGTCCTTCTTCTTGATAAAGAGAATCAATACACCCCAAGATAATTTATTAGGTAATATGAAACATTTTTCCAAATTATCTTACAATTACTTCTTTAACTCCTCCAGTTAGATCGAAGCCATCATGTAGGGTTATTTAGATATAGGAGTGGCTCTGAGTATAAGTTCTATTAATAAATCTACCTCATGATCTGGGGGAAGTCTAGGTAATTCTTTGGGAAATAAATTAGTGTATTCCATCACAATGGGAATTTACACGTAGTTGATAACTTCCTTTGAATCAACCATTTTGAGAAAGGTATGCTTATTCATAGTATATCAACACCCACAACATTAATGGATTTTCAAAAGGATATTCATGATCTTACTTGAATTTTTATAGGAGAAAAGGATAGTTTAGAATATGAAAATAGACTTTCTTTTCTTTTCAGTTGATGTGTGCTCTATATAATGAGAGATAATCACTGCCTAGTATAGCATCGAATCCCACTAAGGGAAGGATTACAAGACTCATTGGAAGAATATTACCACATATTATAATAGGATAAGAGTCAAACACTTGGGTTTCAATGATCACACCACTAGGTGTTTTTATAGATATACATACTTAAAGGTATCATGGCTTCAATTCAACAGTTCTAGAAAACTTGCAGTATATAAAGAAATGCATAGAACCAAAATAAAAAAAATGTTTTCCATTATTTAGTGAATATGAAGCATACATTGTATAACTTAAGTTTCACACTCCACTTCATCAGTAGTGATGAAATAAAATTTACATTTCTTCTTTGTCTTTGGTGGTTGCTGGCATTGATTACCCTCAAGGACCTGTGGTTTAGTGCACTGGATTTCATAGTGACCTTACTCCCTAAAATTGAAGCATTACACCATGGGTGGTGCATTAGGAGGTTCCTTCCTTTCCTCCATTATGTTTACTAGATTCTTTATGTATCTTTGAAATTCATGTGCTTTGTGGCCTTCTCTTCCACACTTGAGGAATTTACACATTCCTCTAAGACAATTCCCATGATGTTTCTTCTCACATTTTTTTACATGTGGGTGGTTGGATCCTATTTTATTATTTTCCAATTGACCCACTAGATTGAAACTATATTATTTTCTTATTATCTTCCTAATCATGGGACCATTATCCAAAATCCATATATACATTAATATCACACTGAAATACTTCTTCATAAATCCCAAAATGTCAGATAGCTAGAACCTTTCAAAGGTGTGGTTTTAAACTACAAAAGAATCTATCTATTTTTCTATCATTATTGATAATAAAACACAAGGAATATCTTTAAAGCTTTGTGAAGTTTTCCTCTTAAAACATTATAGATTAACCTTCCTTTTGCTTTATCCATATTAATTATCTCTCTATATTTGTTTGAAGATTTTTAGGTAAATAATTTTTAAGCAATATTTTCTTAAAGTCTCCCCACTCTATCTCTTCAATTTCATCCTTATTCTTGGTGTTATTTATCAAATCCCACCATTTATCAGCCTATCTATCAAAATGATAGACAAACATAGTCACCTTTTCCTTCTTTTAATAGTGGATCATAGAAAAATCATCTCCATTGAGTTAACCCACTATTTCGCAACAAGTGGATTAGAAGATCCACTAAATGTTGGTGGTATTTTTGTGCATAAAATACTAAATGTCTAGTTAATAATTCTTGGGTGAAGTCAGATTCTACACATGGTTTATGTTATTATTCATAGCTTGAGACAATTAGGTAAGCATCACCTGAAGTTTTGAACTCCACCTCCCGTAGCATAGGGGATGTCATTCGAGAAATCGTTGCATTGTCCCTCACATGGTTTGTTGGAATAGTTTCTCATGGTTTCCACTATTATATAAAATAGAAAAGGTTTGAACAAAATGTAATTCAACAAATCATGAATAAATAATTTATTTTTTTACAATTAAATCTACAGGATTATCTTTTAGGATCTCAATATTTATCATTTCTCTAAAAAAAGATTCGAGATGTTTAAATTTACTTAGACTTATCCTAAGGGTTTTCAATAATGTTTTCTAATACTAATTCCCAAATTAACTAAACCGTACCTCTAATAACAACTATAGAGACCCTAATTTTTCTTATATTACCATTAAATTATTTTAAAGATAAACAACATAATAGTTATACATTAAAGGATTGAAAGGTTTATTATCTATAGAAAATAAGGATCATAAATCACTTATCTATAATAGATCATAAAAATTTAATTAAATACTTCTTATTCATCCATCTAAAATATCACATTATCCTTAGTACATATAGTCACTTGAGGATATACATCAAAGAAATGGGTGAGGAAAAATATTAGTACGAGGAGGAATAAGAGACATGAATTAATATAACATGGGTGACCATAATAATAAAAATAACATCATATGAATAATATTATCATCATAATCAATATGAAAAAATTTGATAAATTCATGGAATGTGAAAATTCATAAAAATGAAACATCATGTCATAATGGATAAATACCACACACAGTTGTAAACAAAACTAGCATCATGTTCACACATAACGTATGTGTATAATTATAACATCATCATTATGAATAAATATAGAATCATTTATACACATAATACACATTATATCATGAGATACATCACATTACCCAATTCATTAGAGGTATATATAATTCCGATCCCACCCTTCATATCATAATATTTACATAATCATGCTTTCCACATAGAACATATAATAACCATAATCATGAAATAAACCATGGAAATGAATGAGTTTCATAAGTATTTAATAAATAATGATTTCATGAATAAAATTGGGGTTACCAAATGAATAAGGGAAAAAATATTCGGCATAAAAATCATCATTCTAGAGTGAAGAAGAAAAAATTCAAGAGAAGTAAAAGATGTGTTTTGGAAAGAAAAGTCTTTTTGGAAAGTATTTATATTTAGATTATAAATCAAGGTGGAAAAACATATACCCATGAATAGAAAATGGAATAATAGTTAAAATATATTTAAGGAATATTAGATGAATATCCATACTTAATATGTCATGAAAGAGGGATAACCTAAAGAAAAGGAGTTGAGTTTGAGATTCACCTTACATTAAATCCACATTTTTTTCATTTTCTAGAGGCCGGTTTACGGGTTCCCGGTACCCAAAAAATGCACATGAAACAACTGCATTACACTTTCAAAATCAAAAACACCTTCAAACTTCAAACACACCTCCAGCCATGCCTTGATCCACGAACCACCCATCACGTCTGACCTACGCTGCCTCGAACATCACATGCATCGAACCACCACTGATTCAGACAACAAACCAATACTGCCTCCAAAGTCATCAAAATAACAACCACGAGTAGACAATCCAAAAAAACCATGAACCCAAATTCCAGAGAGCAGAAAAACCATAGCAGATCCAGATCCAAAACCCAGATCATGTACCAAAACCTTCACCAGTCGCTAGAATCAAGGCCAGATCCCCACCTCCAACCAAAACCCAACCAGCCGTAGACGCCCGATGAACAAAATTCTCACCAGAGACCGAACCGTGCACGGGAAGTGGGAAGTTTGAGCATAGAACCTCCAACGATGACGACACTGCACAAAATCCTCACAAATTTCAAACATCAAAGCATAAAAAACAAAACACCTTACCACAAGGATCGTAGTAGAAGAACCTATGAGGGAAGAAGAAGAATACCCGCCACCAGCCTGTAAAATCCTGTCACCACCTTCGAAACCACAAACGGAGACCAGATCTTCCCATGCCCCCCTATCGATTCAGACACGTAGTGAAACCCTCACCACAACAGTGGAAACTCGAACTCACCATGCCACCGAGTGAAGCATCAGGGTAGAAAACAGAGAGATTCTCCGAGAGGAATGAGCCCACAGAGTCGATGATGCCGCCATAGGAGAGACACCGCACGCCACGAGCCGCCGGACTGAGGCAGCGAAGCGGAGATTCCAGCCGAACCACCATGGGAATTCATTTTTACCACTATTTATTAATTATAATCATTTGATTATATTTTACAATTTACTTGGTTAAAGGGAATTCATTTTAATATCATGTTTTCCTTAAAAATTAACTATTTTTCTTTGATTTTTATATTTTTGTTCAATGTTATTTATACATTAGTAGAATAGATTATAGAAGCTTAAAAAAATATATTTATACCTTTATATATCATAAATAACTTATCGTAACCAACTATAGGTTTTGTGATAATAAAATGATTGAAAATATCCTTATTTGGGATTAACTGACCATTGATGGGACATTGTTGAAAGAGCGGGAAAATGAAGTTTGAAATTTATTCATGGAATAATTATGATACTTTTAGTAGGTTAACATCATTAATATAATGTTAAAATATTTCCTAATTAATTTTAAATTTTTTTAAGGGAATTTGGACAAAAATATAAGAAGAAAAATATAGAAGAGTTGATATAAACTTACTCTTTCCTCAGTGTAACTTCTCTTGTACGACACTAAACCTCCCTTGATGTTTGAAGTTTATTTATTCCAGAAAACCCCTAGGTATTATAAGGGGATTGAGATGGAGTATATGGTCATATATTTGTCTTTATAAAACGAGTTAGGTGTGGTTTTCTAGGGGTGGATAAGGGTTATTTATACTTAAGGAAAGGAGTATTTTTAGAATAAAATATTAAATAAAATATTATATCAAAGGTAAAACATGTAATAGTGAATTTTTAACAATATAAATAATATATAAAAATTATATAATGGTTTTAGGACTTTAAACCCCTTTATAATTATAATTAACTTTTTTATTGAAAATAAAAGTGGAAAAAATAAAACAATGTTATTTTAAGGGAACACTTTTGACTTTAGGTTTTGGAAAATGATTTTTCGGTTTAGAAATTGAGTTTATTGTATTTTAATGACTCATTTATAAAATTAAATATATTTCTTCATAAAATAAAGTTCTAGAAATTATTATGTCATTATTACATCATGAATTTTGTAATCTAATATATATTTGTTACGTGAAACATTACATTTTTACTATTCACTTGAAAATTGAAGTATTTCAGAAAATTACCAAAAAATAAATTCTAGAAAAGTTCAATGTGATGATTTAAAAAATGATATTAATTTTACCAAAATAAATTTCTAACATAGGTAATTTTAAATTTTAATTTAAAAATTATGATTTTTATGAAATACTTTAAAATAATTTTATTAAAAATGTGCTTATATTTTCCTTTATTTTTTAAACATGATATTTATTTTTTAGAATTATAATATTTATATTTACATAAATAAATCATGATAAATATTATTTATATCAAAATTTATTATTTGAAGGTTAAATTACTATTCCAACAGCTAGGTTACTATTCTGAATGGTAAGATTATAATTTTTAACTATTAGGTTAATATTCCAATGGTCAAATTACTATTACAATGATCACATTACCTACTATAAATAACTCTACATTCTTTTATTCATTATTCAAATAAATTATTCTCATGGTTCTATATTTCCATTTACTATATTGTTGATTAGTTTACTATTTTTTTTATTTTCTATAGTGTTGTTCATGGGAGGGATGATTCTAGCAGATTGGGGCGATCCATATTTTTCCATTTTAGTTTTTTATTTTCTATTTTATCCTCTTGTAATAATTTTAATTTTAATGGGTTTATTCATTTACTAATGTAATAGTTTTCTTTAATAAAATACCATATTGTTGGTTTCTCTTTATTTTATGTGTATAATATTGTATAATATAATATAATGCACATCAATTTCAAGAAATAAATGTAAATACCCCAACCCTAGTAGCCCAGAGTTGGTGGTTACTTTATTATATTGGTAATAGGTACAAATGATCACATATCAAAGGACTAAATAGTTCAGTAGTTTTTCAAAAACCAGATGGAACCATAGTTTTTATATTATATCATGAAATAGAATACAACATAAAAAATCCATTAGAAATAGCCCTATTGTCCTAGATTACCCCAAAATATCAGTCATAATATACCTCTTGGAATCTTGGGGAAAAATAAATCATAATAAATGGGTGATCTCAGATGATTAGTAATGATAATCATATAACGAAAGCTATCATAAATAGGCATATAATAAAGAAAGGTGAATCACTAATAACACATGCAATTAAAACATAATCTTGAGAATAATATGGAAGAAATAAAAATTGGTCAAATAATACAATATAAAATAATCACATGAGAAAGATAATTAACCATGGATATTCTACTATCCAAATAATCACATGGATTATCAATAACTAGTCTCAGAAAGAGGGAATTCATAATACGAGACATCATAAACATACCGTCAAGGCTTCATCCAAGACACCATGCATAATCGAGTAAGGTATTAGCCAAAACCGAAAATAGTTTGTCTCATGAAACCTACCGATGCATTGAGGGGCTATAGTGGGCCACTACCTACACTTACTATGTCTAATTCATTCCTATTATGAAAGGGGTGAAACATAATCAACATAAACATTCTTATTAAAAACTAGCATATAAAATTTTAATACTTTAACCATAAACTATGAATGATATAAAAATAGAATATCTGGAGTAAAATCAAATCATATACCATTAAATAAAATATGGTAAATGATATCATAATATATCAAACTCAATCAGTCATAAGATACAAAAAATTATGTTTACATATATAAAAATACTCTAACAAAATCATTAAAAATATCTCTATAAAAATAACCCTTTTTTACTTTGAAATCATTTTTTTAAAAGGTAACAAAATTTTAAAAGAAAAAACATTTCATTAAAAATAATCATGTAAACTTATAAAGGAAGCTTCAAGACATTAGCATATCATGAAGGTGGTAAAATACACTAATTATTTATAAGTAAAAAAACATTCCTTCCATATTTTTTTCAAAAAAGTCATCAAGTACCTTGTTTAGAAAACAACAAAAAATATTCCTTTGAAACTATTTTATAAAAATTATAACATGGGTAATTTTTTTATTTATTATAATAGTAAAAAACTGTTTGAATTTTTTTTAATAAAATATGGACATGGGAGAAAAATGTTTCTTAGTGGAGTCTTAAACTTAAACAATCCCGAATAATAATGAGATTATGAAATAAACCTTACCTTGTACTTTTATTTAGCTGAATGTGCTTTAAAATACTATATAATGGTTAAAATAATGTTATTAATTTATATCATAACCAAATACATATTTATGATATCATATATTATTATTTTTATATCTTTTTGTTAACAATATTTCATTATTACCTTTGTTTAGGGTGTTAACTGCTTCATTTTCTTATGCATGTTCTGTCATGTAACTCCTATTTTTTTTATGAATAGGATATATTTATTTAATATAAAGGATGATATTAAGTTTATATATATTATATTTAATCATTATATACATTTTTATAATCATTCTTGAATGGTTATCATGGAAAATGAATCACATCGCATCGTGGAGACGACATGCCGTACGTACTCACGAGCGACAATATTATTCCCATAATGGTGAAAGGGTAAGGAATTGGATGGTATATTATTCATATAGAATCAATATAATTTCATATTTATTATTTATATCTATTATATCCATCATTATAACCATTCAATAAAGTGGTGATGAAAAAAATTACACCATAACGTGGAGACGGTAAGCCGTAGGTACGCACACACGATGCTTTAATTTTTAATAGGATGGATAAATCATGGAATATGGTTGTACCATAATCATAATAACATATAATAATATATATTATACTATATTTATTACTTTATCAAGGAAAAAACCCATCAATAGGAAGTATAATAAGAAATGAACTTGGATGAGTTGGTAAAAACGATTAACTCTTCTTCACTAGACTCCCTTTAGATCTATTCTTAAGGGATATAGAGTTAGTATTTTTGGAATACTAGGACCTACATAACTTGAATAAGGATGTTTGGAGTATAAATTTTCATGGTTTGGTCATGATAGAAGGATCAAAATAGTGTGATACACTGATGAGGGATGTTCCCTTTTGTAATTGATGTGAGGGACGCTTTTGAAAACTCTCAAAACATTAAATTAATATAAAATAATTTTCAATTAAAAATAGATCCAAATGGAGTTATTTAGAATATAATATTAATATGGTTCTAAATACTTTAAAAATATATATTTTAGACAATTTTAGGTCACATTTTTACCCTTATCTTTTGGTTTTAACCCTTATTTAAACCCTTTAACTCTTATCGCAACAACACGTGTTTTTACTCTTTAAAGGGTAATATAGTTACTAAAAAATTAAAAACGAACCATAAATTCATCATAGATGAAATTTTAAACCTTATCCCAATTATTTTTCCAAATTTTATATTTTTATGAATTTTAAATCATTTAATAAAATATTATTTATTTCAAAATAACATTGTTGTTAATTTTAACACTATTCATTTATAGAATTTTAAAAGAAATATCAATACAAAAGATAACTTAGAAAAAAAATATTTAGTATATACTTAATATGTCTGTATAATCTATAAAATTATTGGATGACATTATTTATCTCAAATTATATTTATTTTAATATTTTTAATATCTTGTACTTGATATTTCTATTAATTAAACAATTACTACATCAACATTGTGTAGAACTTTAAGGTAATGATATATTTCATAAAAATGAAAATAAATTACCACGATGAATATAAATATTTTATATTTAAATTAAAAATTTATTTTCAAATATATCTTCTGAATAACCACATATAAAAAAATGTAAAACTTATGAAAACATGAGTATGATATATTGGACTTCCATAAGATAAAATACTAAAAAAGGAATATAGTCATACAAGTGGTTCCAAGAGGCCACAAAATCAGCCCAAGGATGATTTTGGTCAAAAATAAATAATCCAATAAAATTATGATAAGTGTTAAAGTAATTTTCTAATATTTATAATATTATTTTTACCCTTAATTACCCGATTTACCTTTAAGTATGTTAATAAAAAAATTACTAAAATATCTATTCAAAATTTACAAAAAATAAAAGGAACATTTTACATAATTTGGAACCACTGATTCCAAATATTTAATACGTTTCTCAAAATTCAAAATACATGAGGAAAAACTGGCCTCTGAGCAGCAGGTCTTCTCCCCTTCACCGCTTCTAGGGTTCTCATCAGGAGCTGTCTCTTTCACCCTCCGGCATGGCTTGGCGGCTTGGTGTTGGTTCCTTCTGGATCCAAAACATGCTGGGTGGATCTTTGGATCTTGTCTTAGACTCACGATGCTTAGCGACGACTTCAACGTGTCCTGGTGTGGCTCAGGCTTTCTACGGCCATTCAGCTTGGTGATGACACTTTTCGTCGACGACCACCTCTGATGCTACTCTGGGAATGTTCTCTGTCCTGGTGATATCCTCAATCTAGTTTTGGCTATATAGTACTTAGTTTCTTTATATCTGATAAGTTTTAGGTTCGGTGATGGTTTGACGTCATGCTTGGCGTCAGTGTTTTCCAGCTTGGCGCGGATCTGGTCTATTTCTGAGTTCAGGCGTCGGCCCCAGTAAGATGTTTGGTATTGGCATGGTCCACGGTGGATCTGATCTGGTGCGTCTCCGTTTGTCTACGGTTTTAGATGGAAAATTTGGCTTTTCCTTCAGCACGGCTTAGGGGGGTGGGAGTTTTTGGTCCTTGATCGGCTATGGGGTTTTTCATTTTGAGGTTGTGGTTGTTCTTTTATAGGTTTTGAATGTTATCTGTGTGGATAGTGTTCTTTTGGTGTTTTCATTTTAGGAGAATCCCCTCATTGGTGCTTTCACTTCCCATGGTTTGATCAGTTTGGAATCTGATAAGGGTTAAACTAAAGTTTGAGATGACCAGATTCATGCTTAGGGCGGCACTCCTAGTTATGATCGGCTCAAACCCCCTCAACGGGAGACACCTCATTAATATGCTTTTGGGTATTCCAGTCCTGGGTGAAGAAGACTCGACTTCACTTTCTTGGTTTGTCTTCCTCTTCGGGTTGCTGCGTATGGTGTCAGAGGTGCCCCGTGGATCGGTGGGATTATTTGGCATTGATTTCAACAATGTATTTCTCATATTCACTTTTGAAGAGGTTTTGTATGCAATGGTTCTTTATGTGGTCCGTTGGATTGGAGATTTACCCGAGATTGATCTCATGTAGCAAGTCCCAGATGAGGTTTCAGAGCTTGTCTTTCATCCTTGCAGCGCTTTATAGATTTGGAAGTTGAGAGGGTATGACGTCAGCCATTAGATCTAGCTTGTTCTTTGATACAGGACATTGGCTTGCTGTACAACCATGCAACGGTGGAGGGATTTTCACGATCAAATATTGGGGAGGGGTAACTCCATGTTGTTGGGTTGGGTTGTATCTCAAGACCTTCAGGTCGTGATTGTCCTATGTCCTTTAAGTCTATTCGGGTTCCCCCTTCAGCCATTAAAAGGGGTTTCTATTTAAAAAAAATAAAAATTTGAAGGCCTTCGGGCCATTGGTTGAAAATACATGAGTTTTAGTAATAAATTTAAAATTAAATTCATTGATGGAATGAGAAAACATGTTTTTTATGTGAAAATGTTCAAAAATATTGAAATGTTTTTATATCCAAATTCATCGTGAAATTGATTAAAATGACCTAAACTATATTTAATGTTAAAAAATTGATCTAATTATTATTTTAAATTAGTTAAAATATAATCGAACACTATAAATTATTTAGATGAAAAAGTTATTTTCAATTAAAATGCAATATTTTATCACAACTCATCAAAAAATGAAACTTATCAAAATAATACTAAAAACTAAACCATATTAAAATTTTATATTCCTAATTCAATTAAGAAGTTTATTTTTTCAAATAGAATTTATAAGTTTCAAAAACTAAATTTAAAACAAGTGTAAAATCAAAAGGCGGTAAAACTGCCTTTAGAAAAATATAGCCTTCTAATGTGTAAAATTGTATTCATTCTCATCTTATTCCTATAAATTTTTTGGATGAATGTAAAAAAATTAAATATATAAATTTGATAATGAGGTTAATACTATTCATTCTCTATATTTTAACATATAGGTTATAACATACACTTCTTAATAGATCGCGGTGCATTCGAACTTGGTGTTGTGTGCATCACAAGCTATTAAATTTATTTAAAAAAAAAATGTATTGTAAAATATTATGGTGTTACATTATTCCCTACTTAAAAAATTTAATCCTCAAAATTTCTAGAATATCACGTCATAATTGTTTTGGGTAGTTCTTCACCAAAATTTCCTCAGGTTCCCATGTTGCGTCTTCTATTTTATGATTTTCCATATTACCTTTACTATCCGAGTCATCAAATTCCAAAAAAATTGTTCTCTAGTATCTAGAATTTGGATAGGATCTTTATATAATGATAAATCAGGTTCCAATTCAATTTCTTCATAATATAGAACATATTTTGGGTCTGACATATACTTTATAAAAAAAGAGATATGGAAGACATCATGTACTTTAGAAAGGTTA
The DNA here is from genome assembly GCA_963277665.1 of Viscum album. Taxonomy (NCBI): domain Eukaryota; kingdom Viridiplantae; phylum Streptophyta; class Magnoliopsida; order Santalales; family Viscaceae; genus Viscum; species Viscum album. Next base: position 242,034,643 of record OY728150.1, read on the forward strand.
GGTGGTATTTTCAAATGATAATCCACATTTCCAATTCATTCTAGAATTTAAAAAAGTACGATGTACCAAGGGATTAATTTTCTTTTCTTACCAAATCTCATAACACCCTTCAATGGAGATACCTTCAATAAAACATGATCTCCCACTTGAAATACTAAATCCTTCATTCAGTAATTGTTATATATCTTTTGCCTAATTTGAGATGATTTTATATGGGTTTGAATAGTCATTACTTTTTCATTGTCTCTCCTATAATTTTGGGCCTAAAATCTTCCTTTCACCAACTTCATCCCAACAAGTTAGTGTATGGAATCTCTTTCCATATAATGATTTATACAATGCCATTTGAATACTTTAATGGAAACTATTGTTATAGGAAAATTATACCAAAGGAAAATATTGATCCCATATACTTGAATGTCAAGTGAGATGGACCCCATCATATATTATAAAGTTTGGATAATCATTTCTAATTTTCCTTAAATTTTATGGTGATAAGAGGTTCTCAAATGAAGTTCGGTATCAAGGGACTTCTAAAGACTTTTCTAGAATTTTGATGTAAAATGGGAATCTTAATCAGAAAAAATCGATTGAGGTTCAACATGGAGTCTTAAAACTTCATTAATATAGAGTATTTATAAGTGTTAAAAAATTATTTTTTCAGTCCAAGAGGTAAATATTCTCTTATAGTAAGAAAATGTGCTAATTTGGTAAGGTGATCAACAATAACCCATATCACATCATTTCTTATAGGATTCCTTGGTAGTCTTGTGACAAATTACATCATAATATCATCCCATTTCCACATAGGTATAGGTAGAGGTTGCATGAACCATGTAGGATGTTGTCTTTCAAACTTTACTTGTTGAAAAATAAGACATCTTCACACATAGTCAGTAATTTCCCACTTCATATTATCCCACCAAAAATGTTCCTTCAATTATCTATACATATTTGTTCTACTAGGGTGTATAGATAAATTTGATCTATGAGCATCATCTAATAATTTCATTTTTATCTTGGGTATATAGGGAACACAAATACTCAAAATTAGATCTCCATATATTAACTCTATCAATTTTCCATCACAAATTTAATTTTCTTTTGAAAATTATCATCATCAAACTGAGAACTTTCTATCCTTTCTAATAAATATGGTTTGACAACCATTTGAAAAAGTAGTGTTGTTTTAACTTCCTTGATAATTACCATATCAATATTTACTATATCCATTAACATAGGATCCCTTTCAATTCTCATTTTGTTCAGAAATCCATGATCCTTCCCAATCAATGCATATGCTACCTTTTTTACCTTCCCTAGGTGGTAGTGTATTGAGAAATCATAATCCTTGAGTATCTCAACCCATCTCCTTTCCCTCATGTTGAGTTAAATCTTTTATAAGATATATTTCAAACTCTTTTGAAATGTATATATCTCACATATTTGACCATAGAGATAGTGTCTCCATATCTTTAGAGAAAATATTAAAGCTGTTAACTCAAGATCATGAGTTAGATAGTTCTATTCACGAGTTTTTAACTACCTAGATGCATATGAAATAACTATATCATTACGTATAAGGACACAACCAAGTCCTTTCCTCGATGAATCACTATAAATAAAAAATCCACCATTTCATGATGGTAATTTCAAGATCATATCATTAACCAATATTCTCTTCAATTCCTCAAAACATTCTTCAAATTATTTTGTCCATATAAAATCAACCCTTTTATGTGTCATCTTGGTTAAATGTTTATCCAACCAGGAAAAATTTCAAATGAAATTCTAATAGTAACCTTCTAAACTAATGAAACTATGTACCTCATTTATTCTCATTGGTGCATGCCATTATTGGATTACTTTTTTCTTTTTAAGTTCAATAGAGATTCCATCCTTGGAGAAAATATGGCCAATAAAAGAAATTTTTAGATGTAATAATTCACATTTTCTAAATTTACCATATAACTCTTTCCTTATGAGAGTCTCAAGAATGATCCACAAGTGATTCTCATGGTCTTCAAAGATTTTAGAATACACCAGAATATCCTAAATGAATACTAAAACAAAATCATCAAGATATTCCTTGAATACTTTACCCATTAGATCTATAAAAATAAAGGGTGAATTATTAAATCCAAATAGAATTACTGTAAACTCATAATGTCTATAACTTATCTGAAAATATATCTTCAGAATATCTTCCTTCTCTACTCATAATGTATGATATCCCGAATGAAGGTCAATCTTCAAAAAAAATTGAGCTATGTGAAGCGGATAAAATAAATCATCAATATGAGGTAGAGTATACTTTTTCTTTATTAAAATAGCATTGATTTCCCTATAATCAATACATAACCTCACAAATCCACCTTTCTTCTTAACAAAGAGAACATGGGCTCCTCTTAAAGAAACACTAGGTAGAATAAATCCCTTCATACCCAACTCTTCAAATTGTTTCTTCAGCTCCACTAATTACAATGTAGCCATTATATAGAGTATTTTATATTGGTATTTCATTAGGGATTAAATCAATATAAAACTCAACTTCACACTCTGGGGGTGTCTAGGTGACTCCTTAGGAAATACATTAATGTATTCATTTTAAAACAGTACATATTTAATTTTAACATTACCTTGTTCATCCATATATATTGTTTTCTATCCCTTCATTTAGTAGAGCTACCGAGAGTGGATATAGATAAGATTCAAATGATTGTTTTTCTTCTCTAAAGACAAATAATTCTATATCTTTCTCACAAATCATAATTTCTATCTTCTTGTAATAAAAATTTTCATCATATTTTGAAATCCAATCCATACCAAGGATTATATCAAAGTAAACCATAGGTATGATGATATGGTCAACAAGTAAAGAACTTTTATGTGTCATGAAAGGTACTTCCCAACATATATTTATTACAATGATACTTCCCTTAGGAGTTTTGAATAACAATTAATTTATTAAATAAAAAGAGAAATGTCTAATTTTCTTGTAAATCTAGGAAGATATAAAAGAATGTTATGATCCATAATTAAATAAATCATTATAAAAATTTTAGGATACGATTAAAGTACCTACCACCACATAATTAGGAAATTCAACCTCACATGCTGTGATCGTATAACCTTGTCCTTGATCCCTTGTCCTTTTCTGGGAAAAGTTTCTATAATTCTTATGACATTCATGTGTATAGTGTCCTAGTTCCTTAGAACTTTAACATTTCACATTACTGGATTCTTTCTTTCCCATTCAATCATGGTCCTGGTGGCCTTTTCCCGTAAACTTTTAATAAGATACCATTCCCAATAGGCATGGTCCATGATGTTTCTTTACACATTTATTATAGAATTGAAATTAAAATCTTCTCTTCTTCCCCTTTTCCTTAATTCCTTTTCCAGAGTGCTTAGCTACCCTCTTCTTCTCTTACTTTCCCTCAAATTCATAATATTTAGAGAATTATTTCTTTGTCTTGATAGAATATAATACTATATCTCCATATGATGAGAAATTTTTGTGATACCAGTGCCCTTCATAGGAATTATTTTAACTCATTAGCCTGAATGGACTGAAGGCCTTCATTTTTATTGATTTTTGATAACCCCCCTTTCAAGGGATGAGGGGGAACCCTTACAAGGCCCATAAGCTCAGATATTATATGGCCTTTAGGCTTAGGAGGTTACATGACCCGAAGGTCTTAGAGAATTCAACTAGAATATCTACAAGGAACTGCCCCTCCCCAGCATCTGCATCCTGATAGTAGCTCTCCACCTTTTCATGACCGTCTGGATAGGCTTCCCGTGCAAGTACAGACTGGTACCGATGGCATAGCCGTACCATCTCATTCTGACAATCCATTTGGATCTGATCTGTTGAGTTCACCTACTCTGAATCCTCTTCTAGGGCTGCTCCTTTTTTGTAGTGTGTCTGGGGCCTACATTCATGTGACCTGAAGGCCTTGGGGTGGCCCTAGGGCCTTAAGGTGGCCCAAAGGCCTTGAGAATCAACTGGCTCGACGACCTTGGGTGGCCCGAAAGCCTTGTAGGACTCGAGGACCAAACCGATGGCCTAAAGGCCCAGATGAATGAATAGTTCTAGCTACTATAGTACTAAACAGTGCCTACTACAGTGACTTCTATAGTACCCCCAGAAATATGCCCTCAACCAGATTTGATCTCAGGTCTCTTGGATGCACCTAGCGAGTCCTCACCAGCTGGGCTGAGGCTCATGTGCCATTAAAGAATCGATAAATATTTCTATTTAGATTAAGTACATAATTAATATAATGAATTACTTACCTTGTAAAGTTGTATTTATATTTAGAAACATTATCATCCTCCCTTTTCCTCAGATTCAAGAATTGTCTCTCTATATTCGCTCGCTATTCAAGATGAAGATATTTTTCCAAGAAAAGTTCCTTAAAATCCTTCCTTTCCATGTTGTCTATTTCTTCCTCATCCTTTGTGTTTTGAATCGATGACCACCATTTATTCTCATATCTTGAGAGATGATAAAATTTGATAAAAACCTTCCCCCTTTCATTACTTCCCAATGAAATAAATATCTTCTCTAATAAAATTATCCATTGTTCATCTACAAATATATTATTAGTCCCATTGAATGTTGTAATCTATTGTCTCATGAAGCTATCTAACATTGTTCCTATGCTTTGTGGATCCGAATGATCCATAATGGTAATTTTATTGATCATAACACGAGTCAGCTATCCTAGTATAGTTATAAGTTTTTTTCACTAGTTGCAGATCTAACTCCAACATCATTATCTTTCATATGAGGGTAATCCTTATATGGATTACGCATGTTGATATGGTTTCCATTCCTTACACTATGTGCCTTTTATAAATAATGGAATACACTATATTAGTTTATGAATCAGAATGAATAATTTTTAACCAGTAAAAAACTTAACATAAATTGAAAATTTATGTATAACTTATCTCAAAATCATGACATTGGTAAATTATGTTTTAGGGTTAAGCTTCCATAATCTATAGTTTCTAAATCTAGTTTCTAGTTTTTTTTAAAAAACTTCCTTTGATACCAACTGTAAATACCCCAAACCTAATATCCCATAATTGGTGGTTAATTTATTAAATTGGTACTAGGTACAAGGGATCACATCCCAAAGGACCTAATTGTTTACTAGTTTTGAAAAAACCAGATACAAAAATAATAATTATATTACAGCATGAAATGAAATACAACATAAAATATCTATTGGAAACATATCTATTCTCCTAGATTACCCCCACATATCAGTTACAATATACCTCTTGGCATCCTGGTAAAATAATAAAACATAATAAAGGGGTGATCTCATATGATCATTAAAGATAATTATACAATAAAATCTATCATAAATAAACATAAAAAATAAGGAATTGTGAATAACTAACAACACACTCCATTAAAACATAATCTTGAGCATAATATGGAAGAAATAAAATATGGTCAAATAACTCCATATAAAATAATGACATGAGGAAGATAATTAACTATGGATATTCTATTAGTTGAATAATCACATGGATTATCAAAAACTAATCTTATAAATAGAGAATGTATAATTAAGTACATCGTAAACATACCGTCAAGGCTTCATCTAAGACACCATACATAATCAAGTAAGACATTAGCCAAAACCCAAACTAGTTTATCTCATGAGACCTACCAATGCATTGAGGGGATATAGAGGGCCCCACATGAAACTTACTAATCCCAATGCATTCCTCTTATAAAAGGGATGAAACATAATCAATATAAGCATTTGTATTAAAAACTAGAATACTAAATGTGAATACTTTAACCATAAACAGTGAATGGTATCCAAATAGCACATCCATAGTCAAACTAAATCATAAACCATTCAATGAAATATGGTAGGTGATATTATAAGATTCAAACTCAATCAATCATAATATCTAACAAAGGATGTTGAGATATATTAAAATACTCTAATAAAATGATTAAAAATTTCTTGAGAGAAATAACCCTTTTTCCCTTCAAAATCATTTATTTAAAAGGATGTGAAATTTTAAAAGAAAAAATTTTAATTGAAAAGAATATTTTAAAATTCTAAATAAATATTAAATACATTAAGGTGTCATGATAGTGAAAAAATACACTCATTTTGTATATATTAAAAAAGCATTCCTTCCACATTTTTGTTAAAAAAGTCATAAAGTACTTTATTTGGAAAATAACAAAAAGATTCATTTTAAACCATTTTACAAAAATTAGAACATGGGTAAAAAGATTTTAAACATTTTTAGGATAATACTAAAAAAAAAATTTGAAATTTTTTTAGAAAACATGGACATGGGATAAAAAAGTTCCCCAGTGGACACTTAAACTTAAACAATCCCAAATAATAATGAGGTTGTGAAATAACCCTTACCCTATACATTCCTTTAGTTGAATGTGCTTTAAACTCATGTATAATCGTTTAAATAGTTTTATTAATTTATATAAGAATCACATCTATATTTATGATATCATATATGATCTTATCATTTCATTTTTTAATAATATTTTATTGTTACCCTTGTTACGGGTGTTAACTGCTTCATTTTCCTATGCATGTTTGGTAGTGTAAGTCCTATTTTTTATGTATAGAATATATTTATTTCATATAAAGGATGATATTAAGTTTATAGATACTATATTTACTCATTATATACATTTTTATAATCATTCTTAAATGGTTATCATGGAAAATGAATCAAATTGTGTCTTGGAGATGGTAGACCGTATGTACGCACGAGCGAGGATATCATTACCTTAATGGTGAAATGGTAAATAATTGGACGGTATATTATTTATAAATAATAAATATAATGTCATATTTATTATTTATATCCATTATATATATCATTATACCCATCCAAATAAAGTGGGGATGCAAAAAAAATTACACCACAACATGGAGACGATAAAATATACGTACGCATACACGGTGCTTTCGTTTTTCATAGGATGGATAAATCATGAAATATGGTTGTCTAATAATAATAAGAACATATAATAATATATATTATAATTTATTTATTACTTTATTATGTAAAAAACCCATTAATAGGAAGTATAAGAAGAAATAAACTTGGATGAGTTAGTAAAAACAATTACCTCTTCTTCGGTGGACTCCCTTTAGATCCCTTATTAATAGATCTAGAGTTGGTATTTTTGGAAAACCAGGAACTAAATAACTTGGATAAGGATGTTTTGAGGATAAATGGACATGTTTTGGTCGATCTATAATACTTAAAGTGGTGTGAGGAAGTGATGGAGGAGATTCCCTTTTATAATTGAAGTGAGGGGCACTTTTGGAAACTCTCAACATATTAACTTAATATAAATTAACTTTCATTTTCAAATGGATCCAAAGAGATTTATTTAAAATACTAGACTATTATGAGTCTAAATCATCTGAATTAATAATTTTTAGACAAGTTTATGTCACATTATCACCCTTATCTTTTGATTTTAAGCATTATTTAAACCTTTTAACTCTTACCGCGACAACATGCATTTTTACTCTTTTAAGGTTAATATTGTTACTAAAATTAAAAAAATAACCATTAATGAGTCATGGAAGGAATTTTAAAACCTTACCACAATTATTTGGACGAGGTTTATATTATTATGAATTTTATATCATTTAATAAAATGCTATTATTTCAAAATATTATTCATGTCAATTTTAACACTATTCATTTCTCAATGTTTAAAAAAAATATCAATACACAAGATAACTTCGAAAAAAATCTTTAATACATAAATTATATGTTTAGGTAATATATAAAATTTTTGGATGACATTAATTATCAAAAATTATATTTATGTTAATATTTTTAATATCTTTTATTTGATATTTCTATTAATTAAACAATTACTACATCATCATTGTGTAGGACTTTAAGGTAATCATTTATTTACTAAAAATAAAAATAAATGACCAAGGTTAATATAAAAATTTTACCTTTAAAATAAATATTCATAGTCAAATATATATTTTTAATAACTACATATAAAAAATTTGAAACTTATTAAAACATGAGTATGACATATTGGACTTTCTATCGAAAAAAATACTAAAAAGGGCATAAAGACATACAAGTGGCTCCAAGAGGCCATAAAATTAGAACAGAGATGATTTTGGTCGACAATAAATCATCTTGTAAAATTAGGATAAATTTTATGGTAATTTTCTAAAATTTATAATATTATTTTTACCCTTAATTACATGATTTACCTTTAATTGTGTTAATAAAAAAATTACTAAAATTACTATTTATAATGTACAAAAATAAAATAAACTTATTTACATAATTTTTAACCACTGATTCCAAATATTTAACCCATTTATAAAAATTCAAAACATAGTAGATGTAATAATTAATTTAAAATTAACCCTGTTGATAGAATAAAAAAAATTTAAAGTGAAAATGTTTAAAAGATTGAAATGTTTTTATATCCAAATTCAATGTGAAATTTATTCCAATGACCTACATTGAATTTAATGATAAAATTGATCTAATTATACTTTAAAAACAATTAAAATATAATTTAACACTATAGATTATTTAGATGAAAAAATGTTTTTAACTAAAATGCAATATTTTATCACTATTCGTCAAAACATGAAACTTATCAGAAAAATAAAAAAAATTAAACCAAAGTAAGTATTTTTATTAAAATTTTAAATAATATTGTTTTCAAATATAATTTATAAAATTGTCCAAAACTAGATTTAAAACAAGCACACCATCGAAAGGTGGTAAATCTGACTTTAGAAAAATATAGTCTTTTAATGCATAAAATTGGATTCATTCTTATATTATGCCTATAAAATAATTTTAATGATTATAAAAACATTAAATTTATAAATTTAATAATATGGTAAATAATATTCATTCATGCTATTTTAATGAATAGGTTATAAAAATCACTTATTAATAGATCATAGTGTATTCGAACTTGATATTGTGTGCATCACAAACTATTAAATTAATTTAAAAAAACATACCATAAAATCTTGAGGTTTTTCAATAAATATAATTTATAAACTTTGTTTTGTTACACATAAAGGGTGAATATCAAACAGAATTAGGATAAATATACAAAAATATAGTTGTAACTGTCCGATAGTTTTTTATAAAGTGGAATTGGATTAGTTCCTAGTAATTAGTGCAACACCCAAGCTTCCACGATACATTTCCCTTTGAATAATGCAATAGCTTTCATTGTACGCAATTTCGAGATTCTAACACACCACAACCAATCAAAATAGCCGTTATGAATAGTAATACCCACTTTTTTAAATTTTATAAATTTTTTCTTTTAAAATTGACTTCATTTTTGGATTCGGAATATTGAAATTAGCTTAGGTTGATTTTTTGGTATTTTTATGAAAACTTTCAATTTTTGATGAATAGTGAAAAACACTACGTTATTGGTTAAAACTGACTTTTTATTTAAGTAATTATTTATTTTATTTAAATTTATTTTAGGTCAAAATAGATACATAATACCTATATAATTTCAATGTAATTCATTGGATTCATTTTATAATAAGTTTAGATATATAAAAATTTTATTGAACTTTTTACCGTCTTTTACCCACCTCCTAGGAGCATTTGAAAATTTGTATAAAACTTAATTATACCGCTTCTATGAGTTGAATTTAAAAAGTACAAGACACATGGTTGAAATCAGTAAGTAATATGTGGTTCAATAAGATGAAAATAATTTTTTGTGAATAGTAACTTTTTTACTTTTATTTACCACAGTTAAAAGTAAATAGGGAAATTAAGGGTAAAAATGATATTATAATTACCCTAACACATGTCCAAATTATATTGGATAAGTATAATTCTACCAAAAACAACCTTAGGAATAAAATATGATCATCTTTGGTCTACTTGGATTAGATTAGGACATTTATTATTATTTTATTTAAAGAAAAGTTAAGAGTTAAATTCAAAGTTTAATAACTAAACCATTTTTAATATAGGCTTAAACACAATATAAATTCTAATATAAATATTAATTAAAAATATAAAAATATTTCCTACATAATTGTATTTTATTTATAATTTTTAGACATTAAATAATTTAATTTATTTATGACACAATAATGATGCAGTAATCACCTTATTAATGAAATATTAAAATAATTGATATTATAAATATACAAATAAATGTAAATTGAGACTTATGATGAATTAAAATAATTTTATAGGTTAATATTACATGTTAGGGTTGGTTAAATAAATTTTATTCTAAGTGATAAAGTTTTTATGGCTTTCAAAAAAAATCAAATACTAAATAGTGTCAAAATTGACATAATTGAGTTTTTAAAACAGATATTATATTATTAATTGATATAATATTCATAAAAAATATAAGGTTTGGACAAAGTACTTATATAAGGTAATATATATATTAATAATGAACCACATGATTTTTTCTTGTCATGTTATTGTAATTTTATTAACCATATAATATAAAAATACAAAGAGACATGGTAAATGAAAAACTATTTAACTAAGAGTTAAATATAAAAGATACGGTTAATATGATGACATAAACCTATCTAAAACCTATTTGTTGAGAGTTTTTCGACCCATACCCACCTTATACTTTAAATAATTCATTTTGGATCCATTACAAACCGAAAATGATTTTATTATAAAATAATATTTCAAGCTTTTCCTAAAGTGACCCTCACCTCTCTTATAAAAGGGCACTTCCCCTTATCTTAATTTCATACCTCAAAAGCCTTTTTTCTCGGACAACCCCTACCCAAATATCCTCCCAACTTTCCTATATTCATTCTAGTGTCCTTACTTTGGTCAGAAATCCAACCTAGTGAGCCCTTTTGATCAAATCAAAAGGAAGAACCCGAAGAAGAGGTAAATATTGCATCACCTCTTTCAAGTTCTTTTCTTCTTCCACTTCTTATTTCTTTGTTGTTTCAATTATAAAATAATAACTCCAGTATATTATATATAATTTAATTTTATTATAAAAATTGTACAACCATTTTCATTATTCTATCCATCATATGAATGACAAAGTCACCATACGTGCGTATGTACAGCTTACCGTCTCCACGTCGTGGTGTAGTTTGTTATTCAAACACTTCATTATTTGTATGGGTATAATAATGAGTATAACTAATGTAAATAATAAATAAAACATGTTAATTATTCTTTATATATTATATAAAATCCAATTATATAATATTTCTCCATCAATATAATGATATTGTCGCCCGTGCGTACGTACAGATTGCCGTCTCCACGAACGCGATGAGATTCATTCCTCATCGTAATCATTCAAGAATAATTTTTATTTTATGATTAAAAATAATGTTTATGAACATAATATAATTCTGTATATGAATCAAATTCATTCTTTCCATAAAAAAATGGCTCACGTAACCAAGCATATAAAGGAAAACGAATCAGTTAACACTCGAAACGATGAAACTACTAAAATTTTATTAACAAAGCAATATTATAAGATCGTACATGATATAATATTTATGTATATAGTTATTTTATAATTTAATAACAATGTTTTAACTATTATACAAGAGGTTAACATACCATTGACGAAGGAAAATTACAAGGTAAGGGTTAATTTTACAATCTCTTTATTATACGATGTTGTTTTTACGTAAGTATCTACTGGGACCTCTTTATCATCCACATCCGTGTTTCTTTAAAATGTATTTTAAATTTTTTTTAATATTTAATAAAAAATGGGTTAAATTCATTTATACCCTTATTTGACCTTATATGTTTTTGAAAGGAATCTTTCCGTCATTTTCTAAACAAGGTACTTTATGACCTTTTCGATAAAATTAAGGTAAGAATGTTTTTTTAACTTATACGGTGGGTGCAGCTATTTTCCACCATTATAACATTGTCAAAGATTCCATTACAATATTATAAGAATATTTTCAAAATAAATGTTTCTTTTATAATTATATTAGTTTTAAATGATTTCAAAATAGAAATAGACATATCTCTAAAAAAAGTTTTGATTTCATCTATGTCAACATCCTTTGATTGATTTTAAGCTTATTTGAAGTTGATTTATTATTATAAAAAAATTCAATATTGTATTGAAGGTTTTGTGATATGTTTGAATATGGATGTGTTATTTTTACACCATTCATGGTTTATGGATAAATTATTGACATTTCATATGCTAGTTTTAATACGAATGTCTATGTTATGTTTAAACCTTTTCATATGTGGAATACACTGGACTTAGTAAATGATGGGTGGATACCACTATATCTCCTCGATGCATCAGTAGGTATCATGAGACAAACTATTGTCCTGGCATAAGGCCTTGAAAAAATCTTATTTGCAGTCTTGGCAGAAGGACTTGACTATGTGGTTATGAAGTCTGGCATTATGCATTCCATCATTATGAGAGTTGCTATTGATATTGTATGTGATTATTCGAATAGTAGAATATCCATGTGAATAATTAAATGGAATTATTTTATTTTATCTTTTCCATATTATGCTTAAGTTTAAGTTTAAAAGGCTTTTGTTTTAGTCTTATACATTGCCTTAAATGTTTATGCTTATTTATAAAAGTTTCTGCTATACTGTTATCCTTACTGAGAATTTGAGCTCACCCCTTTCTATGTTTTATTTTTTACAAGATGTGAAGAAGTATTTTATGGTTGACTTTCAGGGAGATGCTAAGGATATAAGTGTGTTCAAAATGGGACAAAATGTTGTTGATGTTTTTATTTCATGATGTAATGTAAAACTTATGAATGTGTCTAGTACTTCCAAGGCTACTAAAATAATCGGTCTTTTAGTATTTGATCCCTTGTGATCATACCAAAGTTATGTAATAATGCACCAACTCTAAGTAACTAGGGTCGGGGCATTACAATTAGATAAATAGACATACTTGCTATCAAGGGGATGAAAAACTAGTTTTCATTTAGATCAATTTGATCTAATATCATATTAAGACTAAGGTAATATGAATCACAAAGTTATTATAGGAAGTAGTTTCCATTTATACATAGTTATAGTACTATTTTTCTTTCAATGTAGCTTAATATTTAGTTTAAAAACGTTTTGTTCTAGGATATGGTTTTAGTAAATATGTCATGTTTTGATAGATTTAAATTGTTAATACTCAGAGATATCACCTCTTGAGGGATTTTATCATAGGGGTAAAGTAATGTAAAAAAACCCACCAGAATATGGTGGATCCAACAACTATAACCATACCTCAGCAAAATCATGTTCCTCAGGTGAGTCTAACTTGTTAGTTAGTGGTTAGATCAAGTGAAAGTAGGATTCTATTAGATTTTGTGCCATATAACTAAATATATGATTTTTATTACCTGTATATTATAATACCTAAATATTAATAAATATTTTATTACATGATTAGTATTATTTTTCATGACATTAATGTGATAATATCCTTAGAGTATTTTTTGAATTAAAATATTATATAATTTCCCTACTATAATGATAACTTTGAAGTAATATGGAAATATATTAAACATATGTTCTATGGTCTTATGAAATATATATGAAAAGAGACTGATGTTGTTTGACTATTAGGTATTAGAGGTTCATAATATATTGATATTTCTTATGAAGTTCACACTTGGTAATCTACAAGGGAGGGGGTTATGAGAACTAACATGCTAATAGGAATTCTGCATGCTATATGTGTCATTGGATATACTTATCTAAAAAAGTGTGTACTGGAACTTAGACTTAGGATTATTAATAATATATATAATGAATCATGTACTTTCATGTATTATCAAAAACCATAATGAAATATACCCATAAGAAAGTAGGATACGTAGGGAATATCATAATTGATATTAAATTAATTGAACAATCAAGAAAGTACTTGTACCTGTATCACATAAAGTAGATATCTCAGTCCTTTTTATTTTAATAGAACTATATAATTAAATCCATGGTCTTTGTGTCTCATAAATGTGTTGATTTTAGTCATTAAAAGAAATATATATCAATCATATAAGTTAATTTCATAGAGTACGCAACCTTCTTGAAAAGATATTAATACAAAGGGAATATATTATACAGTGAACATCCATATGAGGTTTTTTTCACTGCGATTTTTTTACCTCTCTATATCATGGTTTTTATGATAAAAATCACTCACAAATATTTCTAAAGGTTTAATTTAAGTGATTTTAATTTCTATCTAATAGAATTTTAATAATCTTATATAAATAATTTAAAGTAATTGATTAAGTTAAAGTATTTTAAATTCACTTATCAAGTCATAATGGATGTATTGAATCCTTGGATATAAACTAAGAATAACCTAGCTTTTAAATCCATCAATAATGATGTTTCTTCTAGAAGTGACATTGAAAATTAAGGTGAACTTAAATAACTTATCAAAAAGGTGAATATAATTTTAAAGAATAAGAAATAATATCATCATGCTAAAAAGGAAAAATATTTTCAAGCAATAGAAATGCAACAAAAAGGGTCACATGAGACTGAATTTCCCCATTTACAGAAAGAATTTGAAATACAAGGAGAAAGGTAAGAAATATCTTAATGTTTTGACTTGGAGTGTTAGTTATGACTCCATATACTCTTCATTATCAAGTGACTCAATTACTAAATACCTCATGGAACATCTCATGGAAGGTGACGAGGCTAGTTCTCTAAAGTATCACTCCCCTTCTCATTATCATTCTTATTCTTCTTCTTGATCCTCAATCCAACTTGTTTATATAGACCTAAAATATGATAGTAATAAAATAAAAAATGGTTTTCTTAAGATTTATTACTTATATAAATAACTTGATAATAAATATAATAAATTTATTAATGAGAAATAAAAAATTGAAAAATAAAAGGATCTCATTTCAAAATAAGAAGATGATTTGGTTTTAAAATTTAAAAATAAATTCGATATTGAAGTTTTCAAATTTTAAATCAAGGATCTAAAAAGATCAATTTCTAAATTTTCTCAAGGTAAAAATAATATTAACATTATTCTTGGTTATCAATGTGTTAAAATAAATAATCAGGGTTTTGATTTTTTAAATAATGTAAGTTCTTCTAAAAATAATGCTTTTGTCAAAGGTGTTTCACAAAATATGTTTTATAGTTATAATAAAAAATATGGGTATCTTATTTATGAATATGATTGAAAAAATGAAAAATATGGAAGACCTAAATCTTTTCATATTTCGTCTCGTATTTATAAATATCATACTAAATAAGTATGGGTTACTAAATATTTATTATCCAATTTTAGTGGACTTAAGATTGTTTTTTCATCTTAATGTTTATTTTCTCACACCCCCAGACCCAAAATCTAGGTACCAGAAGAAAATTTCTTTTGATATTTTGTAGTATTATTCCATCAAGATTTATTGATCTCTCATTTTGTGGGTTCTTAATAAAAAAGTGTTTCAAATCTTTAAATGTTTTATCAACTATTACCATCTTGAGCTCATTTACAAATGATCCAATTTAGGGGGAGATTAACTTTTACTTTTATAGTGAAGTTTTGGGACAATCTACATTGGAATAGATTTTTTGATCTCTTTATTATTTAATTCTCTCTTTAATAAACTTTATAGATCTATCCTCTCTCTCTATCTCATCTATACTTTATTAAAATATGATATGTATTTTTTAACTTTTCCTTTTCTATTTGTTTCTCTTAAAATTATTTTCAAATCAATATTTTATCTTTTTTAAATTTATTATCATTTTAATTTTCTTATATTTTTCAAAATTTTTTTCCTTTTTAATTTTATTGTTCATTTTTTTAAAATTATTTTAATCCTTTTGAGTTCTTGATAGTAACTCTTATCTATTTAGTTTCTTTTTTTACTCTCCTTGTTCTATTTTTGATAATCACAAGGAGGAGAGAATTTTGGGTCAAAGGGGGAAAATGTTTTATTTCCAAGGGGGGTATATTTCTTGGGTTTTCAGGAGAAATTGGTTTAATTCTTGAGAATATTGATTATATTTATATTTTCTCTATCTATTGAGCATTTTGAATATCTTGATCTCTAGAATCTTGAATTTCATTGTCATTATATTTATATCTTAATTTATTATTATTTTATCTTATTATGTTAAGTGTTTGTGATCATTAAAAGGGGGATATTGTTCTATATATATCTCTCTCTCTCATTGTGTTCACATGATCATAAATACTCTTTAGTTTCTAACAATGTCATTTGTATGATTACAGTTTCTATTTAATAAACTTTGAAGCATATTTAATAAATAATTTAAAACATTTTAACAAGTTTAAAAAAATATTTTAAAGTATATTATCAAGTGATAATGGTTGTAATTAATCCTTGCATATATCCTAGAATATCCTTATAATAACATGTAAGGAAGTAGTATTGCCACTTTTTGAAAAAGTATGCAATAGGTAGTACCAGCTTGCCGATGACATAGACAGAAGCTTCCTCAAGCTCTAGGAGTCTACTAGATAGCCGATGGAGGATCACTAGATAACTAGTTTGGGGTTTTACAATAGTGTAGTCTTCCAAGAAATCTACTGGTTGCCCAGTGGAGGTTATAGGGTATCCAATGGAATCGTGAAAGCAGCTCCAGGGACGCATTTAATGCCTTTTAAATTTCCCATATTTTTCCCATTGACATTATTAATGGACCCAAAGAATAATAGAATGTTCCATAAATGATATTCCAAGATTATGGGGAATGTGTAGATAACACTAGAGATATTTTGATTTTGATCCTTTATTGTAACAATGGTATCATAATAATGTCAATTAGTTTGATCATCAATGAAGAAATAATTTAAAATCCATGGTAATTATTGTTTATAATTTAATTATAAATTATATGTTAAAATATACCCTAATTGAATATCCTAAGTTTTCTATCATCAATTTCTAAGGATTTATCCAAAGAAACTGATGAAAACAATTATTAGGTGTGGTCCCAATCACTTCCACTACACCCTAGAACCTTTAGTCTTTACATTAATCGGAGAAACACTAAAGTACATAACTAGATTTTAGTACATGGAATTTATATCTGAATTTATATAAACTTGTCAGTATTATCCTATTTCTATTTAATTATTTCATACAGGATTCATTATTCTCATTGAATAATATATCACCTGTATTGGTGAATATAAAACCACCTATTTGGTTTTAGATTTCCTACATAGTTTTTGTCTCTATAATAATTCCTTCTACCAAGTCTTATAGAGTATATTGTTCCCATTATAAATCATTTTCACCTAGATTATATCTTACTCCCACTATCTCAAAAGATAATTTCTTCCCTCATATAGAAATATAGCCATTCTTTACTAATACCTTTATATCTTATGAATATTAATATCTAAAGTATCTATAACATAATTAACCGAGATGCACTTGGTATTTTCATTAATATATTTTTATAGCTAAATACAATTATAAAAAAATATTATCATAAAACACATGAGTCTATGAAATAATGGATTCCCATCATATTATCTTTTATATGATATCTAATAGTCAATCCAGTTGGAATATAGTTATTTGTTACGTTGATATTTGTATAACATGTCTTGAAAGGAATAATAGAAGACTTGCAATATATATAAGAATCCTCATCATTATTCTTTATATTACCATCATGTATTTGGTGTGTATAAGGTGATGTTAGTTTAGGAGTAACTCCACTCTATATTTATATAATTGATTAATGCTTTCTTAAGATATTCTTCGACAATTCTGACTGAAGGATCCTATATCTTTCGAAAAGTTTATCCATTACTTTCAACTTACATTCCTAAAATATTTTATTGGAATATCATGAAGTAAATGAATTTACCTCTAGATTATCATGAGATAGTTCATTCATTATTACTAAAATAACTTTAGAATTTTTATAGTTATACCATTATCTCTAAAGGATTATTTATCTAAAAATTAATAAGCAAGTATATTAAATAACTATGATTTCTTTCTCTAAATATTCTAAATTTACTTATGATAATATTCTTGATAAATAATTTTAGTTTTACTTGACAAATAATTATCCTTCAAAAAATGGGTACTAGTATTTTATTATATAAACATCATTAATTTCTGATATTTGATATTTTTGAGTCAATTATTCTAAACTATTAAGTATGAATTACCATAATAACATTCATTTTAAAATGAAATAATTTATCATTGTGTCTATAAATAGAAACAAAGATAAATATTTTAGTAATACTTAATAAAAAATAACAGTTTCATGAAAATATACACTTGGAAATATAAATTTATGTTCTTATCTCTACTAAATTAGGAATCACCCTTTCTAAAAAACTTGAGAGTTCACCTTACTTATTTCAATATTTCGGAACTTACTTGGTTCTTATATTTTAATACCAATGTTTGAGATATATATTTTCTTTAATACCCAAGTAGTAAAACTGAAATATTACATGCAATTATGAATATACCTGAAGTAGAATCTTTTTCTTATTTCTCCTTCAATTAATTAGAATTACTCTTATAGTGACCTTTATTCCCATATATGAAGTAGATAGCTTCCTATTCATTACCCTCCCTATAAATCTTTTGTCTCTTTAAATGATGTTATAAATGTTCCATCAAATTTAAACTTTTCATGGGATTTTAACCTTGTCCCTCAATTTTTTACCATAAAGGGTGAGGAACCATATTCCCACTAGTAATTATCTACCCATTAAAGCATAATAAAAATATTATGGAGTGGATTTTACATATTATTCATCCTATAATTCTTGATTAATATGTAGAAATTGGTGGGTAAGGATGATGATATGATATTATAGGATAATTTATTATCCATATGAATTCCAAACTTTGAAAACTAATAAATGTACTTTAATATCTTAAAAAAAATAGAACTAGCTAGGAAACAATCATTCAATTTACACAAGTATTATATAGTGACAATATCATTTATCATTAGCCTATATTTATTATTTTCAAGTCCTAGGAGATGAGTTTTTATGGTGTATAAACCCATGTCATTATATCACATCTTTATCTATCTTGATGTAATTGATAGTATGATGTAATAAGCATTTGAAGAATACTTCATGTTTCACTTATAGGAATCCTTTTCACCTTTTATCACTTTCTGGGGTGGTTGATCTGGAATATGGGATACCATTACATAATAAAAATTTTCTTTTAGTAGTTCAGTTTATAAAATATTATACCATTCTTGTAAATTTGCACTGGTGAGGACATGGTCTTTGTATAGTAATGATCATAGTGTTCCCATGATTTTTATTCCCATTTTATATAATAAATAAAAGTATATTTTATCACTCTATCTATATTACTAGGTGTGTAATAATAAATTTTATTTTATTAGTCTCCAAATATTTTCTCTAATACCAATATACCTCACCATTAGAATCAGAATATCCCATCAGGTGGATATTCTGGTGGAAATGATCCATATTCCTCTTCTCATAACCTAAATGAGGGATTGGTCAAATTACTCAAAGGTATTTAGGGAAGTGGTATTTCCAATTTCATTAATTTATAGTTACTTGATCCTTTAAGTGGAATCTCCAATATTGAACTCCTAAATTTGAATTCCCTCAACACAAGACTCCAAATTACACCAGGTTTGGTGAGGGAAACTACTATTGATATCAAATTCATTCATTCAACCCAAAACATTCATTATAATTCCTTGATAAATAAAAGTTTCCTGATGAGGTCTAAGTAACACTTTGATCTATGATTGTATTCAAAGTCAAGTAATGGAATACATTGTTTGACTTAATATTCTTCTGATGAATTTTGTTTATCTTATGAATTAATATGATTTATTCTATCCTTTTACATTATTTTTATTATTATGTGGATTTTAAATAATTAATTAACTATTTTTAATAAAATAATATACATATAATACTTTTATTTTATTTTATCATTCATTTTTGTTAATTCATTTCCATTATGTGACCAAATTTAAATATCAAATAAAAAATTCATCACATAAATAAATAAATAATCATACAATGAAAAAATAAAATAAACATATGGTATAATAATGAGATTTTGATTACTATTTGATTTATCAATTTGATGATAAACCAACCCTTAACCATAGGTTAATGACTCCTTGAGTTAGGATTGGATTGAGTTACAGTATTCTAGATTTAACCTATTTATTGTTTCACTCGGTTACACCCTGTCTCGTTCTAGAACGCTCTTTAGTTGCTGGGAACTCTATCCTTTTTTTAAATCACACAAAGGTGAGGGGAACCAAGGGTTTAAGGTTACATAAAATAAACCATGTACATGCAGACCTATACATAATAAAGGGGAATGGATAATATGTAGATCATCATATTTAATTTAGTAATAAATTAATCAAAAAAACCCATGAAATAAATAATTAAATTAAATAGAAACCCAAAACATACATAGGTCGGTCAAATCATGATCATATGTAATATGAAAAAATTATTCAATTAAACTATCCAACATTCATTTATATTCATTCTTAATAAGATAAGATACATGAATTTGTAAATTAATTATCTTATTAATTAATTATTTATTTTATCTTAATTATACATCCAAACAGTCATTAAGATTCTCATCCTATACAATTTTAAATAAATTAAGTTTTTTTAAATTATTTAATACCCAAAGTGTACTAACAGGCCACCCAATGTGCACCCTTCTGGTCATATTAAATTTAGTGTGGAATTTAATATAAATGACATGTACTTGAGGAAGCACAACACGTTCGATTATATGAAAATATATTTATGGAAAATAATTCTACACAACATGTTCTGTTATACAACACGATGTGTGATTAATGCTGTATATAGTTCTTGTCATGTAATATGTACTTACATGATATGTATGCCTATACAATGTGTCACAGAATTACATGGTGTGTTGTTTTGTGAGTCAATCCACACAGTCTATGTGATATACATGACCACATGAAATGCCTTGAATATGAATAGGGTATACCGCTGGTGATGTTAGTGAAGTACACAATATATACGATGACCATGCACATTTTGTATTTATATAATTATCTATAAAATAATTTTTATTGAATTTAATTACACATGACTATCCAAAAACCACTTGACATATACCTGATATGGAAAAACCCTACCACACGACATGTGAAACTAGTTATATTACATATAGTTTGATTTTTATTTAATTAATTAATTATTATCTACAATTTAATTGACATGACACATCTTTCTTGATATAAAACCTATCTGAGTTATAATGAGTTACAAAACATATATATCTAGTTACTTTCCATGTAATCTGTAAAGACCCTCATTTTTATAGTTTGTAAAATTTTCTATTTTTTTAATTTTTGACTCTGTAGAAGGGGTCAATTTGTGAACTAATATTAGAATTAAAATTTTGAGAGTTGGATAATCTCAAAGAGATGTTTTTGGATATAGATCAAGGTATAGAATGTGTTTGGGTGTTTGGGTGAATCTTAGGATCTTCGAGTTGAAGTTTGAAATTTTGGAAAGGGTTACCCTATTGCACTGTTACTTCATGGTTAGGGGAAACTATATGAGGTTTTATTTCTTATTGGTGTGGCACACGATTGGTGAAAATTTATAGAAAACCCATGCAAGACCTTTAATTTTATTTATAGAGGTAATTTCATGGTTGGCACATTATTTAGAAAACCATGTGGCCAAACCATGTGGTTTCCAATAAATCATTAAAAAGGGGGAAAGGTCATTTTGTCCCCTTTAGATTTTAGGCCTCTCTACTCCCCTCTAATGAAATCTGAATTAGGGAGGTCCCCTTCCATCCTTCCTGTCTTGAACCAATTTATTAGGGGTGGTTCTTGGGTGATTTTGTAAAGGATTTGAGTCATGTTCTCCCAATTTTCTATTATTTCTTATACTCCACCCTAGACATAGAATTAACACGGTTCCAGTTAGGGTTTTTGAGATGATTCCATCATACAATGGTAGAATCATCCCAATATTATGGGGATTTTATGTGAAGTGGATAGAGTATGACCTAGGAGGATGAATTTATTCCATTTATCATAATTTTATTTGAGGTTTGGGTGTATTTAATAAGTGTACTACACATTTTTTCTCAAGGTTTTAGTGATTGGTTGTTTCTTGGGCCTTCAGAGGATGGGTGATGATTGATTTTACTTGAAAGAGATCATAGGGTAGTGGGAAAGATTTATTAAAAGGAAATGAAATTGAATAAGGTAGGTGGTCCCAAAATATTTTCCTATGCTATTTTAATTTTGATATGTGGCATATGGTATATGGTCTTTCAATATTTGGATGATTGAACTTATATTTAAAATGAATTGTTTTCTAATGCATGGAATGGAAAAAATTTCAAGGGCCACGATGAATCCTCAAACACTATATTAATGCATCATTCATAGATGGTCTATGGGTTTATTATAAAAAAATGATTGGAGACTTATGAGATCTGAGCGTCATGAGTTGAATAATATGAATAGGCATAAAAGGATTTTATTAGGATGGATTTGAGCCTCCTCAATTTATAGAGGGTTCTCCAGAAATGATTGTGGGAAATAGAATAGTTAGGTCACCATATTTACAATGGGATAGGGTGTTAATTGGGTTATAAGTGGAATGAGGAATGTCGTAGAGTTGGAATGATATGTTAATGGACTATATGGGGTTCTATATCTAGTTGGGTTAATGAAAGTGACTTAGAAATTGTATCGATAGATGAGGTAGTTGTACATCTCTCATATGATGGAAAACACCCTCTTGAGGGTGGATTAGATTCTTAGTGATTTTAATGATTGGAATAATTATTATGGTGTTAGAAATGAGGTAACAAAGAGGATTTACTCTATGTGGTTGGATTGATATCTCTTTGAGAGAGATGCAAGACAACACCTAATGGTGGGTCATGGACTACAACCTAATAGAACACCGAAGGGTGTAGCATATGGTTTGGTGCTTGTGAGTAGATACTGGGATGGGATAGGAGGACCCTGGTGGGAATCCTTTAAGGGATATATGAGGCCACAGTTATGTTTTGCATGATGTGATTGAGTTACTAGGATTTCCTTGAGGGTTAGGCCAAGAGGCTTGGAGAATGCATAGGAGTTCATTGAGATACAAGGATAATCTTGAGTGGATAAAACTATAGTGTTGAGTTGGTGAGATCATAGATGTGTGGTGATGACCAATGTGAGTGTGTTGTGTAGTAATACCATGAGAGAGGATTCCCTAGTGTGGGATTTTAATGTTATTTCTAGAAGGGTGCAGAAATACTTCCAAGTTTCCATATGATATACTATTTCTTAGAAGGGTGAAGACACACCCCTATGTTTCTGAATGATCTATTTCATGGCATGGGATAGGCACCCCCTTAGTTTCCTAATGATGATATGAATTTCTTAATAGGGGGAGTCGACCCTTGAGTTATAAGATGATTTTATCATATTTCATGATAGGGAGATTTTCCACCTATATTACAAGATTATTTATATGTGTTTCCTAATATGGGTAGTTTTCCCATGAGTTTTTTGATGATATTTTTTAAGAGGGGAGTGTTTGACCTTGGGTTTCTAGATGAGGTTATTTGTTTCTAGGTAGCAAGCATGTTCCCTCCTGGGTTCAAGATAATGGTTTTATTCTTATATATATATAAAAATATCCAAATTTGGTATGATCAATCCTGAGTGTCATTTTAAAACCTGAGGATCAATAATTTTTTATATTATTATGTTTATGTTTTTTACTTATTAATTGTAGAATATCACATATAAATGAAATTAATATATCAGTTATGTTAGGGAACCTATTAGTGGTTTCCTATTGGGTTTTCTTTACACATTTATTAGGTGGATATGGTAATTGGGTACCCAAGAAGACTACACTATCCATATGTTTGGGTAGGTTAAAGGCTCAATATTACATGATTGGGATGAAACAACATAGATAGAGTCTAGATATTAGGATGCGATGAGGCTTGGGGATGGTAGAAGAGCCTCCTATATTTTATTATTTTATTTATTTTGTATATATAACAATCTAGGTGGGCGATTAGTTTGGAAATGTTCTTGTATGATTCCATATTTTATTCATTAGAGCATGACTCTTGTTTATTTTTACCTTAAACTATGATGGTTATTTATGGATGTCATTGTTTATTTCTACTATGGTGTTTCACTCTAATACATGTGTATAGTATCCCCATGGTAACACCTTATACCTTTTCTACCAGCCAGTAGCCTCTAGTATTTGTTGTGGTATACCTAAGGTCTCATGGTGAACTAGTCCAGTGACTATAGATTGAATTGGGTTAGGAAGTTAGGTGGTCACAATATGTAAGAGGGTGAAACAACCTAGTAGTTGGGTGAAGGTAGGTGGTCCTAGTGTGGTGTAGGGTTCTATAATGTAATGAACCAGAGATAGGAAGTCTCATGACATGGTATTGGGGAAGTCGTATCATGAGGCCTCTAAGAGGTAGGCTATCATAGTATAACCATCATGTTCATTCCGTGATAGTTTTATGCTAGGGATCATGCCCTCAATCTGGGGTTAGTTTCAACATGATACCAAAGGGATACACCGCAATGTGTCCCTAGAGAGGACGTTTCATAGAATGACCATCATGGTATTATTGTGACCAAGCTTCTGGGGATGTGTTCTAGAGGGTTTTATTTCATGGATGGTATGCGGTATATAGAAGAGGTCTTGGTATGCGATGTTTATGCAAACATCTATCATTTTACTTGTGGTATTTTTATATGAAAATTTGTTTAGGGTTTAAAAAAAATAAGGTTTAATTTTCCATTTATTTTGAAATATTAATTGGGGTTTTTGTGTGACATAATTTCAAGTGTGTGTTGGGAGTGGACCACACCATATTTCTTATGGTTTCAATGCCGTTATACTACCCGACGAGTTTGGAATTGGTTATTCCATCCCGGTTTTTTAGTTCTAAATGTACAATTTATAAATTTGATGGTCTTCATTAATGTGATAGATTCTCATAGAAATGGAGGAGTTTGGTACAATCTTTGTAATGATTTAGGGACTTCTAGTTGAGGCAGACTACCTTCATATTACCGATTCTCTTATTCATTTGGTTATTTAATGTTCCTCTGGTATCATTATGATTATTTCTTTCATGTTTTAATTATTTTTGTGATATTTACCCATTAAGTGTATGGGATCATGTCAACCTAGTAGTCATTAAGGAACACATAGCTTTATAAACTATTCATTGGTGGCGTCTTGGTCAAACAAGTGCCGGTGGCCCTCTTCATGAATTGTATAGTGGTGTGAGTAGGATTTTCATGTCAAAAGTGTTTTAATTTTTAAATATTGATTTAAAAAGGGATTTTATATGGAAATGAATTTCTAAATGAAATAACGTAAAGGAAATTTCAAGTTTAATGGGTTGCTTTTGGGTGATAGTTTTTAAATGATATTTTGAAACAAATGAGGGCTTTTTCTAAAGAATGTGTTCATTAGGATTTTATCCAAGGTATTAAACTAAGTAATAAAACATGTAATTCATTCTATAAATGGTTTTTATATATTATTTTAACTTATTTTTTAAGGGATATTTAGAAGGGATTGGGTGATGATTTTTTTGGTCCATTTGACCTTGTGTGGGAAATGTCATATTTTCTAAAATCTTAGTTTCTCTTAGATGTGATCCTTGATTATGATTGTTTAGTATGTTATTCTTGTTTTATGATGATTAATAATTTTATAGGGACCCATTTCCATTTTTTGGTGATATATATATGGTTTTTTGGATTTTTATGCATATGGGTATGTGAGGTGTCTTGGTAATGTTCAAATTTGATATCAAGTGATTAGGTGAGCATGTATTGATGTTATTGACCCTTTATAGGGTATATGTGGGTAATTGGATTGGGGTTTTATAGAATCATTCTTGGTTCCATGAGGAGAGGTAGGGATATCCTATTAATTATATGGTCACAAAGTGAGATGTTCAAGCTCGGTTAAGGTTAAGGTGATCTAATATGGCAGTATTTGGGTATGGGTGATGAGTCCCTTCACCTATGTATTTTTTGGGTGTATGGAAATAGTTAATGTGAGTAACATAAAGGGGTGGTAAAGGCATAAGTTTTAGTGTTATATTTATGTTTCCTTATGTTTTATTGTGTTATTGGGATAATTTTAGTTATTATACTACCTATTATTATTCATATTTCTTACCATGTGACATGTTGAGATTGATGATTGTGACCACACCTTGGGTGAGAGGATGGTGGTTAATTCTTTGACGCTATGTAACTGTGGATGTTTGGTCTAACCATAAGTAAGAGGGTTAGGATCAGAGATGATAATGTGTGACCAATCCCGAGTTAGAGGATGTGGTTAGAGATTATTGTTGGATACGATGTGTGACCAATATTGGGAGAAAGAATGTGGTTAAAGATAGATGTGGGATATAATATCTGACCAATATTAGGTAATATTATGTAGTAACAGATAGTTGTGGGATATGATATGTTACAAACCATGAGTGAGACTATGTGGGTAGATATGGATATGAGATTTGATGTGTGACAATTCCTAAGAGATAAGATGTGGTCAGAGATTGATATGGGATATGATTTGTGAACAAAACTGAGTAAGAGGGCATAGTTGATAACATAATAATGGTTTTATGGGTTTTCTCACTTGAGTGATAGGGGTGTGTTCTATTAATTTATATAGGATATTACCTAGTACTAGTCATGTTATGGCTTGAATCTATGACTATGATAAACAAATTACTAGTATTGGATGATGCAGGTGAGGGCAGGTGTCTTGGGGACCTAGTTAGCATATGATAACCTAAAACATATTATTGTATGTTAATTTTGTGTTATATTTATAGGTGGGTGTGTTTCATGATCATGACTTGTACACCTTATATTTATTTTATTCACATTCACTCGATCACAACTGTATTCAATTTTTTGAGGTGATTTGGATTCCTACTGAGTTATTGGACTCACCCCTACCATGTAAACAACATGGTTTTTAATGTATATAGTTAGGAATTCATATTTTATTTCAGGGATACATATTTCTTGTATATGGAAAAGTATTTTGGGTCTAGTAGGTTGCGGTGGCGGAAGTTTCGACAGTGTGATTATGTGAGTTGATTTAGAAGCCGTTGTAATTTTATTTCAGTTATTGCTTCACATATGTACCGACCAGTGTGAGAATATTGTATTTATTTTATGATTCCTTTTATATTTGTTTATATTATTTTTATTAATGTTATGTTGTGATCATCATATAGTTTTTTACTGCATTATTTTCCAGCGGGGGATCTCTATGATCCCTATCTTTGGTTAAAAGTTTTGGGATGAATTTTATACAGACTAATCATACTGAATTTTCAGTAGACTCAAACATGAACCTTGAGCCTCATCTTTGAGATCAGAGTCTTACCATGATTGTTTAGGCGCTCACCACTATTATTACCCTCTAGCATACATAGAGGCATTCTTAAGGCTAGGTGACAACCCTGACTTGATTGTTATTCTAGAAATAGGAGATAAGTAATTACAAAATGTAATTAGAATATGTTTTGGGATGGTAAGTGTCAGTTAGAGGTAGTATTAGGTTGTTAAGAGTTGGGAGGTAGATTAGTGACATGCTTGACCAGTATGGTTTTAGTTTAAACCCAAGTTTCCAGAGGATGTTTAGTGTTGGGACTAGATACTCTAGAATGAGTGAGGTGGTGATATGAGAATATTAATATGATATGGATGATACTTTTTATGATTCATATGTCTCAGCCAGGAACCAATGACCTTATTCATGCATCATGGTAGTTTCATGATTAGGGAATGATACACTTTCCTATGGGAGGTTTTGTTTAACACATTTTCTTATCAAGATCCACTATTAATTGAATAAATTTATAATATAATTGATTATTCAAAAATTATATTATAAGTAATTATTAGATTAATATATATTCAAAGGAATTATTTGATTGATTATTGATTGAGATTATTTGACCTCTATAGGGTAATGATTTTTTGGATATTTAGTTTTTGAGAAAAACTCTATTTCTAAAATAAAACCCATTTGGTGGCATGAGGCATTTGTAAATGGATTTTTATATTCATTTTAATTGAAATTATTTGGGATTATCTGGTTTTTAGAAACATGAGTAAAAGGAGTTGTGGAATATGGTTTCAAAATAGTTTTAAAAACATGATTGTTTTTTTGAAAGTGACGGACAATCAAGGTTGTGAATTTTAAGTTTTCAGTTTTGATAAAAAAACCCTTGGATTACAAGGGGTGTTTTGAAAAGTGGAATGATTTTTTGTTTTTTTAAAACTTCTTTGAGCTATTTTGAATAAGAAATTGATTACTTTGTAATCTAGGTTACCTGGATTTTTGTGTTTTGGTCAGAAGTGATCCCGATGTTTGAATTTCACACTCTAAAAGTGTTTCATAGTTGTTTGAAAAGATCCAAGTAAGGTTGGTGGGTATGAATTAGTTTGGTATGATTTTGTGAAAAAGAAATTGATACATATATAGACCTAGTTTTATTCATTTTAGCAGTTGATCGAGGGAGATCTAGGTTTTGTATTTGTACATTCAGCGAGCATGTCATAATTATTTTGAAGGAACTGCATGTTTTAGGATTTTGAGATAGATGTTTGGGATTAGGACAAATTAGTTTAATGTGAGTTTTTATGGTTTCATGGTTTAGACTAGAAGATTTCGGGTTTTATATGATATTCTTATAGTGAGGGGCACCATTAGTTAGAACTGTCCATTATGAGTAGAGACTTATAGTGGGAAGCACCATAATCCTAGAGATGAATTGATTTTTTTAACTTTAATGTCTTAGAATTAATGGGTGTTGTTTATCACCATCTCTATGTTTAGTAATTGTGATGATATGGGTTCTCAAAATATTTTTTAGGGATTTGAGAGAATTTATGATTAGATAAAGGTGAAATGATTTTAGTGAGATAATGGTGAATATGTTTTGATTAGTAGAAATATTCAAGATTATTTAAGAGCTTTGGGATTACAAGAAACCAAAACATGAACACACCTAATAAACCTAGTGGGTCAAGGCTCATCCCACCATATAAGGAATAATAATCACCCATTAGAACATTTTTATTATAATACATGGCTCAGAGGTACATAATAAAAA
Source organism: Viscum album (assembly GCA_963277665.1). NCBI lineage: Eukaryota > Viridiplantae > Streptophyta > Magnoliopsida > Santalales > Viscaceae > Viscum > Viscum album. Next base: position 242,063,889 of record OY728150.1, read on the forward strand.
AGGCATTAGAATATGGGTGGCCTGAAGGCCCATTAACCTGAAGGTAAAAAACATAGTTACCCCCCAAATTAGTAGCCTACATCATTCCATGCCAATAGTCTTACGCCTCGAATATCTCATATCTATATTCATCAATTCGTATTACTAATATTAAAGCTATATTTACCTTACTGAGAATTATTTCATTGTGATTGAATCTGGTGAACTATAGTCGGGAATAACTTTATCCCACATCTGAGATCCAATCAGGAAGAGGGTTGGATGATATGTTCCAATATAACCATCTCTCTTTTGAGCTTACCACCCGATGATACCTGTGTGGATCCCTGTTACATCGCCTTCTTGTTATGTCACACTATCTACCTAGTCCCAATACATTGATAGTCATAAAGAAGGGCACCCATATATCCCACATCAGAAATATGTAGTGATATATGGCTGGTTGATAGGATCCAACACAATAATTCCTCTTTAGAGTCTTTCCACTTGGTGGTGCCTATGTTTGATCATGATACACCACCTTCCTGTTGTGCTGAGCCATTATTCTGGTCCTACTATATCACATGATACCCACTAATATGCCATGAAGGACTTTTTAATGGATGGATGGACTGGTGTCCTAGTGTCCCCAAGGCCCATTTATGGTTTGAAATCCAATCAGTCATGAATAATATCATTTCTATAGTACCCCTCTATAGTACTCACACTACTATAATACCAATGTACTACTATAGTGCCTACTAAAGTACTACTAAAGTACCTTTGGTGAATAATACACATTGGTTTTTAATTTTTTTTTGTGGAATCATATCTATAGTTTTGGGATAGGGTGCAGTATTTTAGTAGTGAATTAATAACTGAGATGAATTAAGATTCATGGTTTAGGGGAAATTATAGCTTCTTGGGGATGAGAAGCATTATGGTGAGGGGATTGTAATGAAACACATTGTTATAGGTTGATGAAAATATTAGATAAATTTAAATTTTTTATATTTTATTGATGGATAAGAGTTTTTATATGGTTTTAAATGAATTATGGGATATTTTGAGAGAGTTGGTTTAGTTTAAGAGTGCCTATAGTGAGTTCTTTGGTGTTAGTGGATGAGATTCTATAGTATTTAGTTCAGAATTCCATGATTCAAGGAGTCATGGTGTGATTATTTTCATGATCCAAGATCAAACCATGAACTAGGGGCACCACAACATGAGGTTTTTAGTGTCCAGGGAGGCCACAATTTGAAAGAGGGTGCCGCATCATGATGACTAGTGTAATGGTAGAAGGCCACAATGTGGTGGAGGGGTGCCACATTAAGAAGCTTAGATTTTTTAAAAATGGATAAGTTCCATACATCTGAGTACTATCATACATAATATTAAATAGGATCTCATGATGTGGTAGAGAATTCTATGGAATGACAGTAGGGTGAAGGTAGGTGGTCTTGGTGTGGCAGAGTGCGCCACGACACGATGACCTGGAGTTGGGAAGTCTTACAACATGTCAACGAGGAAGTCACAACATGAAGACTCTACAAGTTAGGATATCATGGAATGAAAATCATGATGAATCTATTATGGTGTATTACTTAGGGTCATTCCCTCTTTCTAGGGGAGGTTATTTCATGTTTCTAAAGGGCCATGCTGCAACGTGTCCCTAGAAAGGATGCATCATGGCATGGCCATCATGGCCACACTGTGTGAAAAAAATAGATAATACTAGAAATAAATTAATCTTATGATATATATGTATTCATTTTATGGGTTCTTGATCATCCTATTTTTATAAATAATTTTATATAATTTTTTCAATCGAAAAAGGAATAGTTTTAACTAAATTATTTTTCTATATATGACATAGTTTTATTTAAATATTAAATTTACTAATTTTAAAAATTAAATTAGATAAAATGGAATTATTTTTTTATATTTTCATATCAAATTTACCTTATGGTTAATTATTAGGATTTTTCTAAAAGGATTGATTTTTGGGTGAATAGTGAAAAATACCGATTTTTATAAAAAAAATTAATTTATTTTCAAATATTTAAAATTACTCTTATGTTTTGGATTGGTTTTAAATTAAAATTATTCTAATTTTACTAAAAATAATCCAATTAATTAAATAATAATCATTATTATACTTTATTTTGGTATAAATTCATTTAAGGCTTAAAATGTATTTTTCTAAAAAATATTTTTTATGAAATTTTGAGTTCATATATAAAAATTAATTTCATCCAATTATACAGATTGAATCTTGAAAAAATGATTTAATATTTGGAATTATTAGTTTCAAATTTAATAATGGGATCAATCTAATTTTTTTATAATGAATAATAACCATGGTAAATTGTTATCACCATAGTAAAGGGTAAACCAGGTTAATTAGGGTTAAAACTTTGTGATAAGGTCACAAAATATCATCTTAAATCTTATTGGATAATATTATAATAACCCTTATAAACTTATATTCAAAATTTTATTTATTTTTTTCCACTTTACCATGAGTAATACATTTAGAATATTTAAATGTTAAGAATAATTACAAGTGTGTTACTCCCATCACTTATAAAAGGGAACATCATCTCCTAAATTATTCATAATCTTTGAGCACTGTATATCAACCAAAACCTACCAAAATACCTTCCAAAATATCCTCCCTATTTCATATAGGTTATTTTATCTCCATAAGACAAACATATAAGGCTTAAGGTGTAAGCTAAATGAGGTTTTCCAAAGAAGAGGCATATCTCTTAACCGAGTTATTTCATGTTTATTTCTTCTTCTAATTACTTAAAACATATCATAATCATTATAATATAATAAAATAGGTATCTAAAATATTATTAAATATTATTATTATTATGGTACAATCCATTTTCATCTCATTTTATATCCTATTGAAAATGAAAACATTACTGGTGTGTACATGCAGATTACCACCTCCATAGAGCGATGTGTTTCATTTTTTATAACTGACTCATATGAATGGTTAAAATAATATATAAAATGAATATATATGATATTTATGAAATAATTATGATTATATAAAGATATTAAATTACTTAACTTATCACCCTTCTATCCATTTGAAAATGATAACATCTCTCACACGTACGTTTGGGGAACAACCTCCACAAAGCGATGTGATTCATTTTTCATTACAACCTCACATGAATGGTAATAAAGATGAAAATAATGAATAAATATGAAATTTATAACATATAAATAATTATATTAAAGTTAAATATCATTTACCTTTTCTTTTCCACCCATTATAAAAATAGAAATGTCACTCGTGTGTACATGGGACTACCACCTCTACAGAACGATGTGTTTTATTTTTCATAACCACCTTATATAGTTGGATTTAAAATTATATTTAATGTATAAATATAATAATTATTACATGAATAATATTATTACACCATGAACACAATCAACCTATAAAGGTTATTTTAAAAAATTTAAAGCTCGAACAACCTCAAAAGGTCCGACGTAAATTTAACTGATTTAATAACTAAATAAAATTAGGTAATAAATGAAATTAAAGAAAACATGAAAAAAAATGAACATAATAAAGCTTATAAAAAAATAAAATAACTAATATAATTTTATTATTCAGTATTTAGAGAATATATAAAGATATTTGGGACTTATTGTAAGAGATTATCTTTAAAATTTTATTTTAAATTATTCCTTTAAATCATTTCCCTCCATATCTATGTTCTTAAAAATGATTCAAGAATATATTCTTATTTATACTTAAAATATTTTTAAATGAAAATTTCAACTAATTTTTAATTTATATATAAATTTTTAAAAAGGATTATTTTTAAACATTTTCTACACATGTCACTTTTGACTCTTTTTCCCAAAGTGAAAAAAGAATGTTTTTAACGTATAAAATATGAATGAATTTTTCTACCGTCATTCCCTTTATTCATTATAAATATTCCTCGGTAAGTTTATATTGTTTTTCAAGGAAGATACTATTCTAATTCTTTAGGGAATTCTTAGTTTTAAAAAATTTTCAATAAAAAGGGATATTTCTCTTCATTTTTATGAGATAACTAAAAGTGATTTTTTATTATGTGTTTAGATGTGTTTTTCAAGGTATTGATGATAAAAAATGAAATATTTATTTTTTTGTTAATGATATGGTACTTAAGAATTTTATATGATGATGGGTGAGCCCGATATTGCTCATGATTATGGGTGATCTTAATATATATCTCTAATACATTAGGTAATGATTTAATCTTCGAAGGTGAAAAATGAGGGAGATAACCGGGTAGGTTACTCCTATAGAATTTATATGGAATCTTTTATTTTGACATGGGTTAAAAACACATGAATATGGGTTATGTATATTATTATGTAATATACCTATTTTATTCTTTCTATGGTTTTTATGAAAATATTTGGATTTCATTAGGTAAGGAAAGTTTATGAACTTTTAAAGGTAAAATGTTTGTTTTTCAAAGAAATTATTTCATGAGTTATCTTGTTCCTCATGACACCTTCATGGGTTTTCTATGATTTCCATGGGTTTAAAAGTTTTTGATAACATTTTTATTTTTTCTTTTATATATGTTTTATTTATGGGATTAAAGTTTTATTGTGGAAAAGGCAAATATTTTCATTGTTTTTCATGTTTTTACTAGATTAATAGGATTGATTTATTTTTATATCCCATACTAATATTTTTTCACTCATCCCATATTTTAAAATGTTTTTCAAAGTATCTTAGGATGAGTAAAAATTATTGTATGGTCGATCTCTCCACTATGGTAACTCATCTTCAATGATGCTAATGTGTCTTGAATAAAAGAGGGGTGTAAAATTAAAGCCTTATTTTTGTAGAAAAAATATAAATTGTATTGTCCACTTTGTTATATTATGGTTTTCTTAATTATTTAAAACTTTAAACCTAAAAGATCTAAAAAGTGTAATAAAGTAAAAATCATGTTATAAATCATGTAATTAAGTATTTTTTTATGATACAGGGTGTTATATACTGTGAAAAAGTTTCCTAGAAAATTTCTTAGAGGGGATTTTTAGTAATATTTTAGGATTACTATTTTGGAACCTCTCAGTTTTCATCAACTTAAATATTTAAAAATAAGGGGAGATCTGTATTTGGATCTCCCATTATTTACCCTTTTTCACCCTTAGATCTTGGTTGTTTAGGAGGGTTCAGTCTCATGGGTTCAAGGTATGATTTATCTCTTTCTCCTCATAATTTTTCAACTTTACTCCATGTTTATTTTGGTTCATCTAATTAGGGTTTTAGGGAGATGATTCCACCATAATATGGTGGAATTTACCCACTTTAGGGGTTTTGGTGTGTGGTTCATAGAGGAGGTATTGAGAGGGGATGTCCATTCTATCGTCTATTATTTTACTTGTGGTATGTTTCCTCATAAATTTATTTAGTATTTTTTAAGAAACTTTATTTAATTTACCATTAATTTGGGAATATAAATTGAGGATTTTTTGTGGCTTAGGTACGAGTGTATGTTGGGAGTTGAATGAACCCCAGTTTTTATGGTTTCAACACCGTTATGCCACATGGTGAGTTTTGAGTTGGTTATTACATCATATTGTATTATTATAAATGTTTGGTTTATAAATTTGATGGTGTCAATTGATGATATTGGTTTTTGTAGACTCATAGGAGCTCGATATGATCTTAGTATTGATTTTGGGATCACTAGTTTAGGTAAGTGGACTTTACATTATTGGGTTTCTTAATTATTTGGTGATTTTATGAAACACCTAAAATTTTAATATATGAATTCCTTTAAATTATCCAAATGTGTTTGATAGTGTGCACTCCATGCAACAACAAACTTAAATGATTTTTCAATATATTCAGATAAAATATAAATGTTTAAGTATAACCATTAAAACCTATATATTGAATTAAAAATAATCAATAGGATTAATCTATTTTTGAAATATATATATGTATAAAATTAATAATAATTTTAATATAAATTAAATTCAATTCGTATACCAAAAATGACTAATAAGATCATTTATTGTTTTGAAAATATTTTTTATAAAAAATTGTCTTTTTTGTGATATGAATTTCTTTTTAAAGAAGCATATGATTAATTATGATAAATTATGTTTGATATTAATAATTTTTTAACACTATTTTTTTTGGTAAATTATATGAAATTATAAATATAACAATTAATATATGGAAATGTAATTTTCTAATAAAAATATTTTTTCATCATGTGTTATGATTTCATTCAAGAATTTAATTTATAAATATTATAATTATAATTTTAACATATGGAAATATATTTTTTAGATTTATAATAACAATTTTAGATTAATTTGATTTTTTTAAAATGATTGATTTTTAGTCAAAAAATACATTTTTTGAAAAAAATTACAATTTTTATGATTTTATTAATATGTTCATGATGTTGAGATAATGATTTTGGGATAAAGATATGATTGATTTAGATTAAGTAAATTGGATAATATTAATTACCTTTTAATTGATTAATGATTTTGGGATAATGTTGTTTATGTTATCATTGAAGAGGTTTACAATATTATTGGATTTATGGAATATATTCAATAATATGTGGTTTTATTAAATGAATAAGGAAGAAAGTATGTTTTTAGTATGGTTTTATGGTAATTTATTTTATTACCATGTTTCAAGATAATACATGATGAAGGTATTCACATGTTTGGTATGTGACAATTAAGTGTTACTTCGTGATATTTGGGGTATTAATGTAATGTTTATTTTGAGAAATTTAGATAACTTCTTTATAAATTTTAAATTTTGGAGAAGTTATAAGGTTAAACATTTATGGAATGGTTTAAGTTGAATTTTGGATGAGGTTTTAGAGATTAATTTATTACTTTACCAAATGAAGATTTATTCATATTAGATAACTTGTTCTAAACTTTTTTTTGATAATAACGAGAGATAAAAGAATGACTTATCATTATTTTATGGATCTTATTTAGTGATTTAGATGTGAAAAAAATTAATCTATTATAATACTATATGAGTAGAAAATTGATCAAGCACAACCAAAGGGTGAGGCTGTGCTTATGAAATGGAATGAAATCATGTAAGTATATATTCTCATGAAAATTATTTAGCTTTGGGAAAAATTTATTAAAATAAAATGTTTTCTAGTTATAATCATTTTTTATGATATCAATTACCCTTTTTCATGAATATTTGGTTTATGGTATTATGGTCGCTAACCATCTCTAGATCAAACACTTTCTTATGATCAATGATCTCCATCACTCTATATAATTATTTATGATTTTCTTATATGTCCAAATATTAAATTTCCACCTATGTTATCTTATGTGGAACCTAGTCATGGGTCACTTTAGGTTACCATTATGTTTCTAACTTTCCATTTCTAATGGAAGTTTTATTATTCATTTATACAATGTGGGTTTTTATGAATGAATTTTATAATGTTAAACTTTTGATGACCAACACGAATTTCGAGGGAGAAATTAATTTTAAGGGTTGTAGAATGTAACACCCTGAGATTTTTTGCAATATATTGTTCCAAATGAATTCAATATTTTCATAAATTTTGAGTTACATGAAACACCATGTTCATTTTTCATTGCATTCACCAATGAGTTTATTCTATAGCGTGCATGACACACTATATCGAGCTTCAATGAACCATGAAATGATATTATTTTAAATACCACCATTATATCATAGCTGTTAAATAGGAATATAGGAATAGTATTAACTAATTTATGAAATATACATATAAATTTACTACTCAATATAAATTTATTTATAATTTCTTAGTAAATAATCAATCATTTTTTAGTAAAGTAGTTATATATATGAAAATATATATTCTTCAAAAATGATTTTTATTGATGTTTATGAGAAAATATTATAATTAATTTATAGATATTTTAGAATATTTATTTTATAAAATGAACTTCATTTTTTGAATAATCATATCAAAATTTTCTTCTTGTGAAATTTTTGGATTTATAAAAAAACATTTAATTTTTAGTGAATAGTGGAAAATAATGATTTTTAAAAAATTAGAACTTATTTTAAATAAATTATATAATTTAAAAACCTCATTATATTTGAAATTAAAATAATAATAATTTATTTATATTCAATCCACTTAATGACTTTTTAATCAAATTTATATTGGATTTTAGTAGAAGTTTATTTTTAGGTTTAAAATGGGGTTTTTCTTTTGAAAACTATTTTTAAGTGTATATTGTTTCTCCATTTTAATTATTTAATATAATAAATAATTTTCAATATTTTAAATTAAATTTATATATATTATATATTAATAAATTTTAATTATTATTTAAACAATGATTATTATTATACATAGAGTTAATATAAAATCATCTTGTGCTTAAAAAATACACTTCTCGAAAAACCATTTTTTCATCGCATCTGTAGTTTTGTTTTAAATTTAATTTTTGAAACATATATAAAATTTATTTGAAAAAATAAACTTAATATTTTAAATCGTAATTTAAAAATTATATTAGGGTTAATTTTTTATATTTTTTTTAAATTTTCATTTTTTTATGAATAGTGAAAATATTGAATTTTAATTGAAAACTGAATGTTCATTTAATTTATTTATAAAATAAAATTATATTTTAAATTGTTTTTAGTATAAATTAATCCAATTTAGGTCATTAATTTTAATTTAATATCAAATTTGTAAATAAAATCATTTCAAACATTTGAACTTTTTCTTTTTAAAAACTTGCATTCTCATCGTATCTGTGGGATTAATTTTATATTAAAAATTTACACTTATGTGAATGGAATTAAGATTATTGTGTTAAATATTTCAAATAATAATAATTTATATTATCTAATAAATTCAAATTATTTTTTTTACCAAAAATGAATATTAAAAAAAGTAAAAATTATTTACGATTATTGTAAAAATAGGTTTACTAGGGGGTTAAAAAAATATAAGGGTAAAAAATAAACCAAAACGTTTCCAAAACCAAATTTATGGAAATATTAAGAACTTATAACTTATATAATCAATAATTTTCCATTATTTAAGCCTTGTTTTATGAAAAAAAATCCCAGGTGTAATTATTTCTTCCAAACATTTGCAAGTGTGCCACTCTCTTCACTTGTAATAGTCCACCCATTATCCTCTCCTTGTCACACCATAAAACCATATTTTTCAGCTAATAAATACCCAAATAACTTCCCAAATTTTATCCTATCATAATTTAAGCCTTATTTTGGACATAAAACCAACCTAGGAAGGATTTTGGTGAAAAACTAACGAGGATACCCGAAGAAGAGGTAATGTTCATCAATAAGCTTTTTTTGTTTTATTTCTTCCTCAAAATCCTTAAATTATTATTATAAATGATTATATAATAAAATAATTATATTATATATACTAATATTTTGTAATTTTAAGGGAATTACCTACAACCATCTCCACTTCCCTCAAATGAGTTACAAAATCATCATTTGTGTGTACGACGGAGTACCGCCTCGCGAAACGATGTCATTCATTTTTCAATTTCTACATATAAAGGATAGTAATAATGATGGATTTATTATTTATATTTTATATTTACTATAATTATTATTTTTGAATCATAATATCACACATACCTTCATAATATCCATTTTTTGGGAATACGATAACATCGCTTGTGTGTATGATGGACTACCACCTCACGAAGCGAAGTGATCCATTCACACTTTATATGAAAGGTAATAAGGATGTTTTTAATGATAATATATGATATATATGATATAAATATTATTATATAATGGTAATACATCATTAAAATTTCTTTATTTCAATCCAATAAGAAAATGGAAACAACGTTCATGTGTACGTACGGTCTACCGTCTCCATGAATAGTTATTTCCCTTTCTATCACTAAATTTTATGGATTAATATAAATATATATATACCAAATATATATGATATTTATATCATGATTAAAATTTTATATATTATAAAATTATTATCAAATTAATAGGACAAAAAATAACCAATCAAAACATACATGAAAAACAAAGTGGTTATTACTCAAAACGCGACTTTAGCATGGAATTGTTAATAAATGGGTAATAAAAGTTTATAAGTAAATAATATATGTTATGATGTATATAATTATGGTTCTATAATATATTTATAATAAATTTATATTTATTATAAATTAGTTTTTAATGTGTATAATAGAAATCAAGACTTAAGGTAATAGATTTCTGTCTCACTTTTTTTACTTCTGTGAGACACATGCCATAATCAACACATATTTCTTATATGTGGTGTATATATACCCCATGAATGTATTTTGTGATTATTATTCTAAAAATTATTGGTATTTACTTATCCATTTTATTATTTATATTTCCTAGGGTTTACAGTTAAAAAAGTTACCAAAGAGGTAAGGGATTTTTGTCTCAAATTGCCTTATTGGAGACCTAAGTTATATTATGCACTTATCTTATTTTATGAGGAGTATGTAATGCCCATTTGACATGTTATATAATGAATATTATTATTTTCAATATATTATAAGTTTCATTTAATTTTATTCTTTTATGGGTATTATAATTCAAAGTTACCAAAGTGGTAAGATTTTTATGTTACAATCTCATCATTTATCAGGATTGTTTATGATTAACTCTCTAATGTTGAAATATTATGATATAAATATCAATAATTATAATTAATTTTATAATAATATTTTTACACATTATTTTTTCAAGTAATAGTAAAATTTTCCCACATATTTGTACTTAAATAATTGAGAAAATGTTTTTAAGAAAATCCGACTTTATTTCTCTCTTCGGTTGGAAATTTGTTTTCTTCCAAAACCATGTTTTCTAAAAAAATGTTTTATTATTTTACTATGATTTTTAAAAGAAATTTTTACCCGTTTCTTAAATTTTATAAAAATATTTAAAAGGAATATTCACGTCCTTTTCCAAGAAATGTTTATTTGGATTTTACCGAAAATTTGAAAGAAATATTTTTTTAACGTGTACGACACGAATGAAACTTCCCAATGTCATGAACATTATTTTCTTTGAATATTACTTTAAAAATTTTCAAGGTTAATTTCAAATTAAAACAGTTTCAAATTTTTTTATGATTTAATTTTTTTTTCAAAGGTTTAAGGATATTTTCCTCAATAAATGTTTTAAATGACCGATCAAAATAATTTTCTATCTAAGATATCAAATGCTTATGTTACCCAAAACTTATTGAGGATATGATCCAATGGTACCATTTTTATTCTTTATATGAATTATTTATATTTATGATGACATGATTTTGACGAAACCAATTTCTATTCCATAGGTTATACCATGATAAACTTCTTGTGAAACCCTCTTCTTTTTCTATGGGTTTTGGTATGATGAAATGAAAAAATTATTATAAGACCTGTCTCTTTTCAATTGGTTATGATATAATGAAATGATTAAAAAGCTATTTAATTTCATGGTTTATGGTAAAATGAATGTTTTATATTCCTACAACACACATATGTATGATTTTAATTATGTGATGGGTGGGACCTATTTCTACCTCCAATATATTGGGTAATTATAAATGTTCTGTGAGCATAGAGGGTAAACGAGTAGTTATCCCAACCCTGGAAATGAGGGAACACTAGTGGTTAGACCAATATTTAAAATAAGGGTACATGGGTGGTTATACCATGCCTAAAAGTGGGTACATTAGAGATCATCCCAATCCAAAATCAAATACACGATTGGTTTGTCCAAGCCTAACATGTTATGAATGTATTATTGGGAAGCCTTAACATAAGATTTTCTATTCTCATGAGTATGCCAAAAATCTATGTATTATGACAATTTTATAATATCATAGATCATTTTTTCATTCCCTTATGATTCATGTATTATAAAATTCTAATATTTATTCCATGACTCAAGATTATGATCTTTAATATGTAGGGTTTGATTTTCAAATATTATGCTCTTGTTCTCATACCCTTATATTCATGTTATACTTACATATCTCCATTTTTTTATCCTTAATGAGAATATTATATCAAAATTTATTATTTTTTCCTTTCCTTAGGTTATGAATATATGTATTATGTATTATTTGTCTAACAAGGGTGCTAGATATGAAGATCTTAGTGGGAGATGATGCAGCTCACCTATGAATCAGTTGTTTATGTTTCTAAGTTTCTAAAGACACTAAAATATTATGATCAACAAGAGTGTGTTTGAGTAATGTTATTAATAATAATAATAAATTATATAATATCTAATAATTAAAATCCTTAGTTTTTATATATCCCATCCATTATGGAAAAATGAAATCGTCACTTGTGCATATGTACGGACTACCGCAATCACGAGAAAAGAAACATTCTTCATCACCAACCATCATTGATTGTTTCTAGAATGGTTTTATGATAAAATATGATATCTATGATGTAATTAAGGTTTAGGTATTACTAATTAGAGAACCTATTAATGATATAATCAATAAATGATCATCATTATTTTAATTGTTTAAAAGAAGCGTGCTAGGGGAAAAATATTTTATTTAAATTATGCAATATTGTTATATCCATTATTTATTATTTTATTTATTTTATAATTTTGATATATCAAAATAATAAACACTAAATGAGTTCATTATTGTTCTGGTATAATGATATTATAACAAAATCACCTCTTAATCATTCATTAAATTATGGTTTGTTAATGTTTGGGTCGATTTAACCATGTAATTGAGATATAATATGAATTTGTATCATGAATGAACACGATAAAATACTTAATGGTATAATATAATATAAATTTTAAATAATGAGTTTTTTTTTATTTTTGTATGTTTTATATCAATATTTAATTCATCAATTAAGAAAACACTCATCGATCATCAAGAGTCACCAAAAAATGACTATTATTGATTTCATCTTCAAGGATAAAAACTAAAACACTCATGAAAGGAATTTAAAACACCATAAAAAATTATAATTCAATATTAATATTAACTTTAATGTCCTAGTAATGATGAAATTCAGAAGAATAATTAATACAGACACAACTATTATAAAACCAGTACAAACGATCAAAACTATAAACACATGATGTGGAAAACAACTCTAATTTATATAGACAATGAAAATTTATGAAGATTATAAATGAAAATAAACCTAAGTAAGGATAAAAAATAATATATTAAGCTAAATTTTTTTATATAGGAGGTTATAGTATATTCATTAATGTCAGGATAATAAGTAATGATTTTCTTCTCAAACTCCTCTCTTTGAGACATGTTTGGAATTATTTACTTAATTTCATTTATGTGGTGTATATACTACCTATTTTAGATATTATATAATGAATTATATTTTAATTATTTAATTTTAAGTTTAATTAAAATCCCACTCTTTCAATAGGTTTTGATTAAATTGTTACTCAAGACGTAAGAGTTTTCTTGGTCTCAATTCGGATTATTTGAGACATGTTACATGCTATGCACCATGTTTACTTTGTATGGTGTTATATTGATTTATTATAACATTAATGTTTTATAAATAGTTTTCTTATAATTCATGGGTTAGAATAATCTAAATAAAGTTATTTTCTTCAAAATTTCTTTTGACTCAATTGTTACCTCAGTCGTATGCGTTTTGGGTAAGTCAATTTTATTTCATTGAGTTATAATTATTTATTTGAAATTATTTCATATAATTTGGGTATATTATAACCTTTTACTACATTATGTGGTATTCTTTAATTTTTTATATTTTTACTACATAAACCTCTTTTAAAAAATTTCATGCTTCATAGAGTATGTTTCCCATAAGGGATATTGATAACTCAAGTCACCTTTCCTTGAATTATATTGTTTTTTCATGAATTTATTTATTACATGCTTTGGTTATACCAAACTAATATTTCATTGTATGTTATTTTATAATATTATTTGGGAAAATAAAATTTCAATAAAAATTAGTGTTTTTTTACTCTTCTTACAATGTGAGTTTTGAATAATGGAATTTTAAAAATAATAAAAAAGAATTTTCCTTTCAGTTTCATTTGTGTGTCTTCCTTTCATCATTTCTTGAAGATAAATATATATATTTACCAATCAAAATTATTGTATTTTTTTAAAAGTTAAGGCTTTCAAAATATTTCATGTCACCTTTGAAAATGTTACCCATGAAATCCACATTTAATTTTTTATTTTACATCAATGTTAATTTTTTTTAAAATATGTTTTAAGTTTTCATTTACACTTACCTTTTTAATTTCAAATAGATTTAACCTAATGGGGTTTGTTTCATAATTTATTCTATAATATATATATGTTATCATTTTGGGGATAAAACTTGTGTTATTAAACAATTTGATTCTTGGTCCCTTCTTTTGTGATACTATTCAAAGTATTCTTTTTACAAGGATGTTTTTTTAACAATGTCAACATACTTTTAAGATTCCTTTGTTAAACTAGGGTTATGTTTTTTTGAAAACATCCAACTTATTTCTCTATATGTATAATTATCTTGTTATTATATTTAATTGTTATTATAAGCATTTATCTATACTATGTGAATATGAAATTTTGACATAATTCTAATTGGATGATGTTCTCCTAGAAATAACATTATTCTATTGACATGGGGAAAAGTATTGGAATTTAGTATATTTATATTCTAATATGGATGATTATAGAAAAGTTGGATATGTATTGTTTGACCATACACCTTCTTCATTTAAATTATTTGTGACCTATTACCCATTTTATTAACATGGGAAAAAGTATTGATATTCTTTATGATTATTAACTGCTAACATAGGTTGATTATGTATTGAAATTCAGTATCTTTCATTATATAGATAACCATGTTTTATTCAGTACGAGGTTCCTTATGAAATGGTATGAAAAGTATTTTTGAATCTTATAGAGAAAGTATTGGACTTAAAAAAGTGACTGGTGGGGATCAAAATTATATTGACCCTTGATGCCTCAATGAGTCTCATGAAACAAAACTGGTTGGGTTTTGGTGTATAACTCTCCCCAAAATAGGATTGTGTCTTGGAATAAGGCCTTGAAATCATGTTTTTTTATGTCCTTCAATATTAATTACATCAGTAAATGATTGTTATTATTTATATACATGTTTTTTATTTATTTTCATTGATATATCATGATTTTAATTTCAGTTGATTATGTCTTCATGTTGTTTACTTATTCATGCCATAATATTTATGCCATTTTTATGTCAAAATTACATTAGTTTCAAGTTTTACGTTATGGAGAATTTGAGATAACCTATTATAATGTTTTCATTTCCCTATTTTAATAATAAAAATATTACCCATGACATGAAAAAAAAGATAGCTTGTATGGAGAATTTTGTGGGTGAATTTGAAGACTTATTATGAATTAAGTAGTTTCTAATATATTAGAAAAAATGTCCATTAGTTGAGAAAGAAATGGGATTTATTAGTTTTTTCCTAATTATATTAAATATCAAAACCTAAAAGGGATTATGAATGTATGAAATGCAGTATTTTTATTAATTCATATAAATATGGATAGTTATGTCCAAGAATCTATAGTTGGTATCGAAGCTAGTATGTAAAGTATGTGTATATGGAACTCGAATCAGGATTGTGGGTCTGGGGAATCTCATTTCATGTTTTTATGATATCACTACGATTATTTATATCATTTTTACATGATTTATTTGATATTTACTCATAAATTACGATTGGATCGTTACAATCTAATAGACAACAAATACTACATAACTTACTAAATGGTTTGTAGGTGGATCCTTGGTTTAAAGAGTGTTGATGACCTTATTTATGTATTTTTTTGGTGGGGTAAGTTAGATTTTCAATGAAAATGTGTTTTAATTTTTTAAATGTTGATTTAAAAAGGGGGGTTGGTGAAAAAAAATATATTTATAATGGAAATATATTAATTATAATTTCAAGTTGAATGGAATGATTTTGAGTGATGGTTTTGAAATGATATTTTAAAATGATTGTAGGGTTTTCAAAATAAGATTTTCATTGAAATTTTTTCCAAGGTCCTTGTGTGAGCAAGAATAAATGCGGTAAATTTTATAAATAAGTTGTAAATAAGATTGTTAATTTGTTTTTAAGGGATATCTAGAAGGGATTATGTTGAGATTTTTTTTCCATTTGACATTGTTTGAGAAATATTCTGTTTTATAAAGCTTGGTTTCTCTTAGATATGATCCTTGATTATGAATCCTATTATTTAAATATTATCACATGATGGTTCATGATTATATAGGAATCAATTACCATGTTTTTTTCTATATATATGGTTGTGTGGATTATCATCCATATGGGTGCGTGAGGTGGCCTAATAATGTTCTTATTTGGTATCAAGTGACTAGGTGGGTTTGTATTGATGTTATTGACCCCTTGGAGGCCAGAGATGGGTAAATGGATTCAGGTTTAGTGAAACCATGCTTAGTTTCATGATGAGAGGTATGGATATCCTATTAGGTAAATGGTCCTAGAGTGAGCTGTTTTTGATTAGTTAAGGTTAGGGTGAACTGTTATGATAATATTTTGGTATGGGTGATGAGTCCCTTATCATGTGGAAGTGTTGGGTGTATAGAAATGGTTTATGTGCATAACCTAGTGGTGTTGGTAAGGTAGAATCTGTTCGGATATCCTTATGGAGATTTATATTGGTTTTTTTGGAGTTTGTTCCCTAGAACCAACTGCTTTTTTACTTTAGATTTCTTGTGTATTCATAGACTTGAATATTAATAAATACTTTATCAAATATTTATTTTTCTTCTACATGAATTTGATGTGATAATTTCCTAGAGTATCATAAATAGAAAAATTCACTATTTATATACACCTATTATCACTATTTATTAAAATTTTAGAAATAGGTTATTTGATACCATATTTTATTGAAACTATGGAAATACATTTCCCCAATTTCTATCCCCTCTCCAGGATTGATCCCTCCCACCCTATCCCTTCTTCACGATCAAGCCCTTATCTACATATCTTCTCCCATCTTGCACTTTCCTTCTTCATGATGAATCCCCATCATCTATAAATATTCTCCCAGTGATCCTCCTCCCTTGACATGACCCCAAAGTAACCATCCCACTTATTTTACAATGTGGATCTGACACGACCTACCACCTCACTATCGACATAGCTCTGAAGTGTACTCCCCAGATCTTTGCAATCCTCCTTTTCTAATATGGATTGACATGACTCTGATATGACCACCCCACCTCCTTGAGATATTTCCCCTCTGACATAGCCACCCCACCTCCCCGATTTCTCACTTGAACCCATCCCTACCCTCACGATCTACTTTATCCCATGACTTACCACTAACCCCATTTGTAAAACCTTATAAAAATATTCCCTTTTATGATGTATCCTGAGAAATACCTACCTTCTACTCTTATATTGAATTTCATTTTAATAACTGATTAGGGTACCCATCAAAATTTATTTTTCTAGGATTATAGGTAACATTTTTCTTATTTTTGTTTTGTTACCCCATATCTACCATATAAACAGATTTCTATTTATAAATTATTTTTTTACCCCAATATCCCATATAAACTAATTTTTATTCTATTATAGTATGTGTTTAGTTAGATAGTCAACCATATTTCTTTCATGAATATACACTTTTATGTTTTTCTCCCTACAACAATTACTTATTTGGATATCATAGTATTGTTATTTCATAATGTGATTTTTACATTGTTTATACATGGTTAAACCATGTTAAAGGTATAAAATGGTTATATTTTATATTATTCTATGTTTATATTTATGTAAGTTTATAGTGGTGACTGAAAATTATGTTATGTATTTCCTTTTCCAATATGATCATTCCCAACTTGGAATATTGATTATATTACATAGAGATTGTAAGTTTAATAATGTTTCTAGGAACTAATACATGATTTTTATCTCATCTGGGTTTATTTGATTGAAATTACTAAAAACTACTTATATAAGTTTTTACTTCTTGTAATTTATTTTTTAGAAGTTTTTCCCATTGGAAAAATCATTTTATAAAACTTATTTATGCATATTTTCAGTAATAGAACAAAAAATTCTTATTTTTTAAACTGATTATCACATGTGCTAAGTGAATAAATAGTTTTTAATAAGTTATTTGAATAAGAAACTCAATATGTTTTTTGTTAAATTGATTAAATATTTTTCAATAAGTAAAATTATTATTTTTTCTTGTTATAAAAGATTCTAAAACTGCTATATAAATTAATTATTTTTTGGTATATAGTATTTTTTTCATGAATTGTTTATAATTGTTTTACAATAATCCATATTATGGTATTTATTTTACATGGTATGGAATTTCACTTTTTGATATCTCAGAATTTATAATTTTTTACATTTTTTTCATTTACCAGGATACATGACTGTGTGACATGTTTTTCAAAATCTATAGAATGATTTTTTAAGTAAATGAGGTGTTATATTCTTTATGAATAATTATTGGGGAATATTTTTTTAATGGGAAATAATATCTTTTTTATAACCATTCTATAATTTTCATTTTGTTTATTGTTTTTTCTAAACATATAATTTTTAAGATATTGTTTTGACTTATTATGTGTTAATAGTGGCCGATTTCATAGGCTAAATTATTTCATTTTTGCTATTTTTTTCATTGATTGTCCATTTACATGGACTTTTCCTATGAAATAATATTCTATTCTAGAATAATGTAATGATATTTTTATATATAAAGTTGGTTGAATAATGTTTTTATGTGTAGATTCATGTTAGTTTTGGGTTGGATTCATTTTACATTCACCCTTTCCATAAAGGTTAGTAAATGTAATTATTTTTTTATATTTTTCTATTAATTAGAAAAATTTATTCTATGATATTATGTTTTTATTATGGGAATTTATATCATATTACTTGTTTATTATTCTTATCCTTCCATTTTTATATTTATGTAACTTTACTATAGTGGCTTCCAATTTTTTTGTATTCCCTTTTATATTCTGATCATACCCACCTTGTGATAGTATTGATATTACCCAAAGATTACAAGTATACTAAAAATGTTGCTAAATAATTTAATATTTTTATCTCTCCATATACTATTTGATAATAATCACTAAAAAATGTCTATAGAACATATCACATATGATAAGTGCTTTTGTAGAAGTGTATTACATTGAAAAAATTAATTTACTACCAATTATTTAAATAATACATGTTGTGAAACCACTATTTTATGTTATTTATGTATTAATGTAGGTATGTTCTTGATAAATTACTATAAATAATGCAAGAAGATATATATTTTATTTCAAAATTACTATTTTTATATTATTTATATATTATAAAAGGTATATTCTTGGTAAAATACTATAATCAATTTGAGAAGGTATATATTCAAGATGGTGTATCTGGTATTGTCTCAATATATTTCCTTTTAAAAATATTATTTTTAGGGAGGTATGTGCTTGATAAAGTAATATTTTTTAGTAAGGTATCTATTCTTGATATTTTTTTCTAAACCACTATTTTATGTTATTTGTATATTCAATATGGTATACTCTTGATAAAGTACTATGAGAAATGAAAGCGGGTATATATTTTCTTTCAAAACCACTAATTTTATATTATTTATATATTCAAGAAGATATAATATTGATAAAAATTTATGATTAATCTGAGTAGGTATATATTCAAGTGGGTGTATATATTATTGTATCAATTTATGTACTTGTATAATTACTATTTTCCAGCTATCCATAATTGTCTCAAAATATTATTCACATTTAGTAAGACATTTTTTATTAGTTTATTATAGCCACATAACCCATTAAATCCTTAAACTTTTCTTTTTATAGAAAAAATATTATATAATCAGATTAAAAATATCATACCTCTTCTATGATAGGTAATATCATCATTCTTCTTTGAAATATTCATGTGTCTCTCGCCAAACTGAATGAATTTTTCTTCATGTTATGGTTTTGATGATCAGTATTCTATGTCTACTCAGTTATTTCACTGTAGCTTAGTGTTATTCATTTACTTCTAAAATATTATAAGTGGTGTATCTTATGGTTTTAGACTATGAAATGAGTGAAATATATTGATAACAATACATATAGGCAATGATGGAGTTATTTTCTTGGAAATTGAACTAATTCCAACCACTTTTCAATAATCTTTGTTTAATTTACCTTGTTCCCCCCCTCTACCCATTTGTAGTCCACCGAAATCATGACATACCCTAAAACCCTTGATTCCCTTCCACAACATTATGATGCTTACATTCTTCTATTTATATATTTACATTCTTATAATTTAAATTCTCTGAGATTACAGTTTCTTTTATTCTATTCTATGTTTGGTAACTTCCTAAAATCATTCATTGTAATTTTATTAGATTTTTTTAACCCTGTTAATTTCTATGTTTTGAATATTAAATCAATTTACTTCAATCAATAGATTAATTAATAAGAAACTAGATTTAGTGTTTCACACAAAATTATTCAATTTCAATTCATTATTTTTGATTACTTGTAACATTATTGAAAATATTTTAGCACCTTTATCATCTTTATTTCATATTTATATTTTCCTTTCTTAAGTTCCAACTTGAATTATTTCTTCATATTATTATTTTTCAATGAATTCAAAAGTTATTACTTGAAATTTCCTCACTTTTATCAATACAATATTTATATGATTCATATATTTTATGATATACCTATTTGTTATTGGATCACTTCTCACATGTTTTCTTCTATAGTTTCCTATGTTTATCTCTTTCTCATTATGATCTAGTTCTATGTTTGAATTTAGAATATCAAAATTCTTGAAATATATTTGTGTGAAAACATAACATAAAAATTATATTTCTATTAGTTTTATTATGTTTCTAAAATAAAATTCTACAATTATTTTTAGAGTTATAAAATCTATGTATTTATATCATTTTTCATTCGAAATTTATTAATAAAAATCCACTGTATTTAGATTTTTTTCAGTAGGGGGGAGATCTTAATTATATTTAATTCTCTAATACTCTATATATTAGAACATATTATACTATCATTAGTGATTCATAAAGTGATTGTCAAAATTAATATTTTAATTTGTTGCATATATTTACTCAATATAAATATATTTTTAACATTTTATTTATGGACTTAATAATTTGTTTTCTATTCAATATAATAGTAAGTATTCTTATTTTATGATAGGTTCTTGAGAAAAAATATTTGTTCTTAGGTCACTGAATTTCCTTTAATTTTGTTTCCATCATAGTTTTTATTATTATAAATTCTAAAAATTAGTTATAATGAGATATCCTCTCTTTATTTTTTGATATTAATTACTTTTCCTTCCATATTTCATAGTTTTTTAACTTCCCACTTAAATTTTAAGATGAAATTATTTAATAATGAAATATGTTTCGATATATAATTCTAAAATGAATCATATTATTTTTTTATTTTATTATTCTGAAATGTTTTGAAATTATTACTTTAGTACTTAGGTTACATGAACTTTTATAGGAAAAAAAAATTCAAACACTGATCACTAGCTGACACAAATTTTAAAATTATCAATTGAGAGATTTTGTTTCAACTCTATTATTCCAAAATGTTTCTAAATTATGGGGGACTTGAAAATTTTATATTTATAATTCTATTTTTGTTTATTATATTTAATTAGATTATTGAATCCTTATTCTCTTAGATAAGATATGGGTATATACCATAAGATACTTTTTTATCCTCTTTAAGTTAGATGACTTATAACTTTCTTATGGCCTTATTTTGTGTTCATATATGAAAAAGGGTTTTCTTATTGATTTAAAGTTGTCAATTGTTTTTTCTTAAGTTGGTAATTAGTCTATTTGGAGATAAAAATATATTTTTTATTTGTGTAATGATGATTGTAAGAAAAAAAATAGTGATATAGGGTTCAAATTAGGTTTGAACATGTTTAAACAGATGATCTGACCATGGAATAGTGAATATGAAATGTATAAGATAAATGGAAAATAATTTAATGATTTTAGATAGGAAAATAAGGATAAAAAATAAATAAAGAATGGAAATATTGGTATATTAGGTGTGAAGTAGTATTTTTTAATTTCATATGGTGGAATTATAAGTTTGATTATGTCCTTTTGATGAGTTAAACATAGATTTTTGGTTTTAAGGGGTATATTTTCTACTAAAATGGTCATTTATGCACATAGAAATTACTATTTAAGAGGTATTACCATGTCAATACCACTTTGGTAAATTAACCCCAAGATTAAAATATTTATAGGCATTATTAGGCTTTATTCTATGGATTAAATAAATATATGAATATTAATTTAATAGTATAAAGTGGTGAATAAACTTATTGAAATCACATAGAGTGATTGGGGTGTTGGACATATGCTTGAGAATAAAAAAGTGTAAGTTGGAATGCTTAAAATGGTTTTCTAAATGCTAGGGAAAAATGTTTAAGAGGAATATATTTTTGATTTTAAGGGGGAAATCATATCCAATGTATGTTAAAAAAGAATGTGTGACGATGTTCCCTAACTGGGTTTGTTAAGGTGTGAGTTACATGATGAGTTTATATGTAATGAAGCTGGAAATGAATCTGGAAATGGTTACCTAGGAAGAATAATTAGATAATGGTTGGGTAATTAATCTTTAAATGAAATATGGAATATTGATGCATTTTAGAGGTTCTTTATGTGTATTGGGTTGTAGAAATTATGATATTTAATATAGATAATGGATTTTTATTTTCATGTTGATTTAACATGTTATGTATGGGGAATAAAATGACAACATGACTTTTAATAGGAAAGAAATTATGTAATATATTGTGTTTTTAGTGATGTATGAGATGTTTTTCACTAACCATGTTGTGATATATTTGATATATGGTAATGGTCATTTACAGGTGGGTTATGGTGGGATGATTTATGAAATTACATGGTATGGAATAATTGGCCCTGAAGGTAATTGACCCTTTTTGGAATTACACTATTATTTATATATTCACATACTAACTCCTTGAGTTAACATAGATTGTTGTAGTTTTTATTAAGGATTATTCTCTCACTCATCATATATAAGACCTTTTGTGCATACAAATTGAATCTATGATGTTTTAGGTAATATAAAGTGAACTTTATAGTTTTGTGTTGATTTCTAGTGATAATTTGAATCTTAGTATGAAATCTTAAAGATTATTAAGAATTGTGTTTTCTACACCTCCTTGTATTATCTATTTTAGTTTCATTGCTTATTTATTGGTATGTATGAATTAATTTTGAGTTTAGTTTGACTACTTGACATTTATGGGTGTGTTGGTATATTATCACAAGAATACTTTAGTGAAAGTGAGTGACTGATGGAATTATGAAATAATTCCCATAACAAAACAATATTTATAAGTTAATTTACTATTACACAAAGCTTATAATATGACTAGTGATATGGGTGTGTTATGATTTGTGTAATGACTTAGAATACCGAATATTTTATAGAATCAATTCATTTCATCTAGTTAAACATTATTTAATAATTAATTAAAGGTATTTATAATAGTTGTGAGAACCATTTAAATGATAAATTATTTTTTACTAAAATCTAGAGGATATGAGTGCTACTGTAAGCTACAAAAACTATAGGATTTTAGTTTTGGAAGTTGTAGCCTACATAGTAAGAGTTATTTTCCTAGCATATGGAAGATATAACTAAGGTTTAAACTTTGATAATAAGAGTTTTTTATGGAACCTGGAGGATATATACATGGTTTTAAACATGGTTGTTGGTTCCAATTTACATGGTTTTAACTATGGTATTATTGGCTAGTTTCCACAGTTAAACTATGTATGTAGCTAAAAATTATCATGGTTAAAACCATGACTGTAGCCTTTAATTGAAACAATTTTAGTTGTGGTATTAGGGGATAATTTCCATGGCTAAACCATGGAAATGGAAAGATAATTCCATAGTTTAAACCATGACTATACATGTCCCACTAACATGATTTAAATCATTGTTCTTAAAATCCCTATTGTAATAAATTTATCATTTATAGTTAGGGAAACCATGTATATACCCAAGTTCTATAGTTTTATGTCATACCACCATGGTTCTAAACCATGTTCATAGGTGAATTTTCTAACTATGTATCTATCACATTGATAAGTCATAATAGTTCACCGCTATGATGAGAAACTTGATAAGATATAATAATATTTTTAAACTATATACCCTATGGTTATATTCCATCATCTAATGGGACATAAATAATGTAAACTATCAGGTATTGCATACCCATAAGAGGATGATAGTTTATCACTTTGGTAATCTCCAATATGTGATATTATTAGGATAGACCCACCAATTGGAAATCCACATGTATGTATGTCATTTGAAATTATTATCTACGAGCATGTGTAATGATCCTTAGACTTTAAGATTATTATTAATTAATATCATGAGTCACATACTTAGATGTATTTCCATTAACCATGATGAAATATCTTCATGGTGAATTTGGGTATATTGGGTGTGTCATGAGTGATATGTTATTAATGAATAATTTGAGGAAATATTTCTCCCTTACATATTTATATAGGTTGATATATCATCTCTTTTA
The DNA here is from genome assembly GCA_963277665.1 of Viscum album. Lineage (NCBI taxonomy): Eukaryota > Viridiplantae > Streptophyta > Magnoliopsida > Santalales > Viscaceae > Viscum > Viscum album. Next base: position 242,088,607 of record OY728150.1, read on the forward strand.
TTAGAATGAAACTGTCAAAAACATTCCATGGCATGGTGTATTAATGGGTTTATTTTAAATAGGAAAAGAAAGACATATCAAATATATAGTTTGATGACATGAGTATGAAACCTTCTCGATGAGATATTGATACAAAGGGGTTATATTACATAGTGAGTGTTCATATGTGGTTTTCAACATTGGAGCATTATCTTCTTCCTCTTGGGGTGATTTTATGTGTTTATAGACACTGATATTGGACTTTAGGAAAATCCACCTAATGTCACCAAGGAAAAAGCCTATAGGGTCATACACTTAGTTTTTCATTGATCTCGATTAAATTTTATCTGAATTCATTTATTGGAAAAAATATTATTCTCTAGTTCATTGAATAACAGTTATTTAGGATTTACTTATCTAAAATATTTAGTCACTATATTGATGTGTGAATTGATTATTAAATAAATAATTATTTATTTATAATACCCTAAAATAATATTTATTTATTTATATCTTGATTCATTTACAAGGAAATAAGTAATATTTATTATTAAATAAATATTTATTTAGTTACATGCATATTAAATAAATATTTATTCACACAACCATTAATATAATATTTATTTATCTATCAAATGAATAATATTTTTTAATTGTGGTTTGAAAAATATTGAGGAAAAAACATGGATTTAGTTATCGGTTCTTGTGGGAATTATATATTAAATATCATTTTAAAAAATATTTATTTATTCATTGAGATTTATATTATATGCAATACATGAATTCACTAAAGAAATGATAATAATAATATTATTTTGATGTGGAGTTTTCTTTGGATTACATGATTGGATAAGGGAATATATTAAATTATTAATTCTCTAACCTTTTTCTATATATACTGATTATATCATTTCTATAAAACCTTGGATGTGAGAATCATTAATCATGCAAAATCTATTCTCTCCCAAGATTTATCTCTCTAATAAAGATCACTCTAGGGTATATTCTCTCAATCCTATGAGATATTTTCACTTTCTTATACCACTCAATTCTTAGAGATCAAAAATAAGAATCAAACCTTAAAACTCAAAGTATTATGTAGAGATAAAAGGAAGTAATGTAGGATGATCGATATTACCATTCTAGAACCCAAAGTACCATTGGTGAATCTTTGAGATAAAAAGATCTTCTGTGGATAACCACTAAAGGTATTATATCCTCGAATCCATATAATTGAAATAACGGTGAAACTGAATGATATTCAGATGATAAAACTATTATATGAAGAAATAATTCTCAAGGTCAAGAAAATTTTTAATTTAAATTAGTTATTATTTTAACGTAAAAAAGGTCCTCTATTCTTGGTTCTGACGTCTATGTCAATTAATCATCAAATTAATTTTTCATTCAAGATGATTTATTATGATATATATATATATATATAATATTATCCATTAGTTAGGATAAAAAATAGAGTTTCCCATGGTCCGATAGGTTCATACACCACATCCAAAACCTTTAAGTGGTATTAGATTAGTCACATTAAAATTTATAATTATTTAAATTGTTGACCGTTATATGAATTTTCTATTAGTTTTTCATTTCATGAAATTCACTTAATGTCAAGATAACTTCTACTCCTCATTATTTCTCATAAATATAGCTAAAAATAGGTCAATTATACATGAATAATATATGAATAACCCATATGGAGGTGCCATGAATACTAGCCTGATAACACGGAATTACACAACATTCATTCCAAAGGTACACACTATGCATATTGGTTTATTTCACCAGGAATATTTTTGAAAGTATTTTAGAACATTTTTAACTAAATGGAATGTGTTTTCATTAAAAACCATGTGTTGGATGGGCTAGGCCAGTACAAGGATTTTCAGATTACATGGCCTGTAGCTGGCATAAACACTGTGTAGTCCACACACTTTCTTGGCAGAAAGTGTGCAGTAAAAGATGCATCATGTATTTTTTGAAAGAAATTTATGAATTACAACCATGAAACATCGATTTCACATGATTTTTATTGATCATACATGTCATGTAACTCATTAATGTCTATGACAGATAAACACACCCAGTCCTTAAGCATAAAACATGGACATACGATGAGTGGAACACATGTTGTGTAGCTAGATTGTACATACAGTGTATCCTATACCTGTTTACTTGGAATTAATTAATTAATTAATTAAATAATCCATTAACCCTAATATTTTTTTTTGTAATTAATTAATACTACACACCATGTGATAGGTTTTATTACATATTTAATTCTTTATTAATTTCCACATAAAATTCAGAACTATATATAGGTGTAATATGTTTAATACTCTATGTAACACCCTAATATTATAAAGGAAGAACATTGTTTTTGATATTATTTATGAAAAAAACCAATCTTATAAGAAAATATAACACTTGATACTTTTTGAAATATTACTTTTTAAATAAATTTAATCACATTGATAGCTTAGGGAACACACAACCCCGAGTCGAAATGAACCATAATATAGTATACTATTATAACTTAACCTTTAATTTTGATGGAATTAACAGTACTAAAAAATTATTAAAATCATGGTTATCTATTTATTATAAATAAAATAATAATCATTTAAAGAAACAAATATTTTTTCCAAAACTGCATTCTTTATAAAGGACAGGTTAGTGGCGCTTCTCAACAGTAATTTAAATTTAATTTTTACCAATTTTAGAAAATTTATTTTATAAAATTAACTTCATTTTTTAAATTATAATATCAAAATTATGTTAGGGTGAATTTTTGGTATTTTTCTAAAACGTTTCATTTTTTGATGAATAGTGAAAAATATTGAATTTTAATTAAAAATGTCTTTTCGTTAAATTAATTTACAAGGATAAATTATGTTTGAAATTAGTTTTAAAGTAAAATTAGTTAAAAAAATATATATATTAATCTAATTTAGTTCATTGGAATAATTTTCATATTGAATTTTGATATAAAAAATTTATAAATTTTCGAACATTTTTCTCTTTGAAAACCCATTTTATCATCGTGTCTGTGGGATTAATTTTAAATTAAATTTTCCAAATTCTATGAATGAAATTTTTAAAAATTAATTAAATATTTTAAATAAACATAATTTATATTATATAATAATTTTAAGTTATTTTTTTTACCAAAATTAATAGTGAAAAAAACAAAAATTAATTACCATGGTTAAAGTAAAAATGGATATACTAAGAAGTTAAACTAAGAATATAAGGGTTAAAATGTCCTAAAAACTTGTCTAAAATATATTTTATGGACATATATTTACCCTAAAATGAATAATTATTGATAATTATTAATTTTGGACCCCCTTTCAATGAGAATAACATGGATATACCTTTTATTTTAAAAAATTACAAGTGTATCTCTCACCTCACTTATAAAAGGCCATCCACTCTCCTCTCCTATTAAAACCTTAAAAACATTTTGGTTCAGACAATACCTACCTAAATAACTTCCCATATTCTATCACCTCATCCTAGAAACCTTTTTTTGGGTATAAATCTAACCTTTTAAGGCTTTGGTGGAAACCTAAAGAGGTTACCCAAAGAAGAGTTAACGTTCTCCAATGAGAATTTTTATTTTATTTATTCCTCCTACTCATTTAATTATTATTAAGAAATTATGATATAATAAACTAATTATATATATAATTATATTTTCATATGTTAATTTAATGACCTAAAACCATCTACAATTCCATCAAATGGGTTACAAAATCATTATTCATGTGTACGACAAATTACATCCTCACAAACCAATGTCATTAATGTTTCCATTAACACATACAAAGGATGGGTATAATAATGGATATAAAGTATATTTATGATACTTATAAAATAAATATACCTTTGGAGTCATTATATCATATATACCTTTTTCACTTTCCATTCTGTAAGGGATTCCATCTCAATTTCTTTTCATTGAGGAACATTTGTATTTTATGCACCAATTTATTTTATATGGTGTATAAACCTCCCATTTCACATTTAATATCATTAATAATTAATTATAAATGGTATTTTGTGTTTCTATTTTAATTATTTCATCTAAGTGGATTTGGATTGAATATTACCAAGTGGTACGCGACTTCATCTCAATTTCCCTTTATTAAGGAATATTTTATTAATGTACACATAATTTATTTTATAGGGTGTACATAATTTCAATTTACTTGTAATATCATGATTCTTTAATAATTCATGGTATTTTAAGTTTAAATTTTAATTATTTCATCCAATTATATTTGACTTAAAATTTTCCAAGTGGTAAAGAATTTCATAACTCAATTTATTTTCATTGGGTTATATCTCTTATTCTCCATCTTTGATAATATAGGATTATGTGTGTAATGAATTTTGATTATATTATATTATTTTAAACTTGTTTTATGTGGATTGTAGTTGATATACATAATGGATTCATTGATTAATTATCACTTCAACATTATGATCATTGTATGAGCTTATTTCACAATCTCATTCTAATTAAGATTTTTTATTCTTGAATTTCAGTTAAAGGAAATTATTTAATCATTGAATAATAAATTTTTTTTATTTTACTATAGAAATTCATGATATTTTCATGTAATATTACCATCCCCTCTCTTTTTTACTTAAAATTATTGAGAAATGTTTTTAATAAAATACAAATTAATTTCTCTCTTTGGTCAAAAATTAGTTTTCTTCTAAAACCATGTTTTCTAAAAAAGTTTTTGAAATTTTTAAAGCTTTAAAAATGATTTATTAAAGGAAATTTTTCCCATCTTTACTTTTTAAATTTTTTTAGAGTAATCTTCATTTAATTTTCAAAATAATTTATATTTTTACTTTATTAAAAAATTTAAAGGAGTATTTGTTTTAACATAAAAAACATGAAAAATTTATAGCCATTATAACCATTAAAATGTTTTAAAAATTACTTTATAAGTTTCAAGGATTATTTTTAAAGAACATTATTTTCAATTTTTTTTAAGAAATTTTAGTTTTAAAAGTGAATTTCAAAATGAAAAGGATATTTTCCTAAAGAATAATATTAATGATATTTTTAAGTAATTTCTATTCATCAATGAAAAAAGCCTTTATTCTTAATTTTATTAGTATATTTTGTATTTATATCATCTTTATTTTTACTCTGGAATATTTATGATCATTTTGACCAAGTAAAGTATTGTAATTCACTTCCTTGATTTATTTTTTATCCATTAAAGTGATATTGAATTATTCACTTTCTCATGGGAATTAAATTTTCCCTAAATATACATATTATTTATCTTTTATAGGTTTATTTCTTAAACCATATTCCATTTCTACACATGGTGTTCAAAATTCAAAGTTATTTTTTAATCTGTGGAAATATTTATAAGTCCATATTATTTAGTAAATAAGAATATTTTATGATAAGAGACATTATTCATGAATTAAATCAAATCATTTGATATGTGATGAATGATTTGGAATTATAGTGATGGGTGGGGCCTAATATTATATATACCCTTGATGTATCAGTAGTTTTCATGACAAAAATCAGTAAGATAACATTAAATGGGGTTTTACCTATAGTTTTAAACCATATTATAAAAGGTATTAATTTAATGGTATCATGTGCCTAAGACATGTCATACAATATTTAATCATTTCATTCAATAAGAATTTAGTTATTATTATCCATGATATTTTCACAATGATATTATCTCTGGATGCATTTAATTATTAGTTTATTTATTAAATCGTATGTATCCAGTTATTTACTGTACAATATCAATTATGCCTTATCCATTCATGATAGTAAAATTATTTAAATGGCATGCATGTTAAGTTATTTACCTTTCCATATTGATTATGCATTATATTATCATGATAGTCAAGTTATTTAAATTGAATTCATGTTTAGTTATTTACCTTTCCAAATTGATTATTATTATTGATTTATGATAGCTTATACTGTACTTAAGCCTTACTGTGCATTTTAGATCACCCTTATTTTATTTCTTATATCATGAATTCATGAAGGTTACTATGTTTGATATGGAATTATATGCTAGAGGGAATAATTTTATTCTCAAAAAAATATATTGTAATTTATTTTTCAAATGTAATATGGGAATCATGCTTTTATATAGTTTACTAAGACTACTAAACTATTCAGTCATTCAATATATGATTTCGTGTATCTTATAATAATGTAATAAATTAAGAAACCAGCTCCAGGCTACTGGGGTTGGAGTCATTATTGTTGGTATCAGAAAATGTTTTTTAGAAACTTTGGTAACTACATTTTGGAAAACATAGATTAGGGAACATAACCCTATGATTAAGTTTGAGGAAAATTATATAAGAACATCCTAAAGTTTTGGTAAGTAAGTGATTATGTGGTTTTTAATAGAAAAAACATCCCTGTCTGGATACTACAAGTGTATGTGGTTCTAGAAAAGATGTACCTAGGGGTAATAACTCTGAAAAAGGCACATTGGTCTTAAACCAATCATTAACTGGTTCATGAAAATGGGTCTTACTATGCACCTAGTTTGACACTATCAGGGGATATGCTTAAGATAATTCAAATTTTATTTACAAACTATTATGAATCATTTAAAATGGATATATCCTTAAAGAATCCATCTTTATTATTATGGGATTATCTATGCATAAAATTTTCAATTTATGTTAAATATTTCAATAATGTTGGGATTATACATTATGTTTCATACTGATATAATGTTATATAGTGTATTTCATCTTTTAGATATATAACCTAGAAGAAGGAATGAGAACCACATCCATTCATGTAATCCAAAGAGTAATCATGATTGTTTCATTAACAAGATTAAGCTAATATTTTGAAGAGAACTAGTCTCCTCAACATTGTCATCTTATGAGAACATTTTATCATTTTATAAAAATAAATATAAATAATTCTCTAAGTATTATGTATTTGGAGGGAATCATGATAATAATAGGATTATAATTAAAAAAGTTAGATAAAGGGAAGAAGAAAAAAAAAGGATTTTCCCACATGTGATAATTGTGGAAAAAACACCCAGGTACTTTCTTAAAAGGATTTGGGGTTTTCTACAAGTGTGGAGAGAAATGAAACCATGATTGTGATTTATAGGGTAAGAAAAAAGTTTTTAATGTACAATGCTTCAACTATAAGTAGATGAGGTACTATACAAATCAATGTCTCAAGCGTCAAAGGAAGATACCTACAAAGAAGTTAATGTATCATGGTTAAGCTTATGCTATTACCATATATGAAGTGGAACGAATGATGTTATTATGTTTGGATTCAAGAATTATTTAATTTGAGTATTTTATAAATTATATCATATTTATAAGAATTATGAAATGTATAAGGATTGTACTGTAATTATTTTTCATTAAGGATTCAGAAGCATATGTTGAACAATATCAATGACCAAGAAAAATGATTTAGTGGAAAGTTGAAATTCTTGGAAAAAAATTATTCAGGGAAAGATATCCCTTAAAATATTTTTGATGTTTGGATAATGATGTTGGGATACATATATGATTGATACAGATAAAGTAAATTGGATAGTACTGACTATCTTGGGACTGGTTAATGATTTTTTGACAGAGTGATTTATATAATAATTTATGGATTTTACAACATCTTTGGATTTAAGGAAAACATATAATAGTATATGTTTTACTTTAAGGAATATGGAATTATTCATATTTTCAATAAGGTTTTATGTTAATTTAGGTTATTAAAATTTTTCAAGAAAATATATAATGAAGGTATTCACATGTTTGACATGTGATGATTAAGAGATACTTCATATAGTTTAGGGGATTAATGATAATTTAATTTTGGAAATTTAGTGACCTTATTACTAAAGTTATGGATCTTAATATTTTGGAAGAGCTATAAGGTTAACCATTTATGAAATTTTTTAAGTTGAACTTTGGGAAATATTTCATAGATTAATATATTACTTCACCATATAGAGATTCATGAATATTGGATAACCTTTTCTAACCATTTTTTTCATAATAATAAGAAGATATTTAAGGAATGACTTATAATTTTATTATAGAAATTAACAACCATTAACATTGAATTTTATTAATTTGGGTATAAAAAATTCATTTTTGGATATTCATTTATTAGAGTAAGCAATGAATTATAAATTGATCAAATTATAACCAAATAATGAAATTGTGATTGTGAAATAGAAATATATCAAGTAAGTATATTTCTTTATAATTTATACTTTAAAAGAATTACTCAAATTTAAAAAAAGTATCTCAAAAGAAAAATGTTATCCTATTACCTTTATATCTGATGAATCAGATGACCTTTTAAATCATTACTGAATTATGGTTTTTAGGTCCTTAACTTTACATTTATCATTCAATTTCTTCTGATTAATGAACTTTATCACTCTATATAATTATTTATGATTTTCTTCTATATTAATTTTTTCATTTCCAACCTATGTTATCCTAATTGGAAACATAGTTATGTGTTATTATAGATGAAATTAAAACTTCATTTTCTCTCTTATTAAGAGGGTGTTTTATTAACCCTTTTACTATGTGGGTTTTTCAATAATGGTATTTTCAAATGTGAAACCGTTATTTACCGAGATAAATTTTAATTTGAAAGGTTGCAATTTATTTAATGTGGAAAAAATAACACCCTGAGATTTTAAATAAGAAAATTGTTTTTGATAGCATGTATGACACACAAAACTAATATTAGATTAAAATATTACACTCCATATTTACAAAATATTTCTTTTTAAACAAATTTAATCTCTTTGATAGCCTGTGAAATATGAAACCCTTAGTTTTAATGAACCATAATATAGTACACTATTATAAATTAGCCTTTAAGTTGGATGGTATGAATAATACTCAATTTATAAAAATAATAGTTGTCTTTTTATTAAAAATAAAATAAGAATCATTGAAAATAAAAATAGTTATTTTTTAAAATGTATTCTTTCTAAAGGAAGATTTAATCCCGCTATGAGCACATAATTTAAAATTAATTTTTACCACTTTTAGAAAATTTATTTTAAAAAATTAAATCAATTTTTTAAAACTAGAATATCAAAATTATCTTATGATGATTTATTTTTATTTTTATGAAATGTTTAATTTTTTGATGAATGGTGAAAAATATTGAATGTTAATCAGAAACTACTTTTTATTTAAATAATTTACAAGGATAAATTATATTTTTAATTGGTTTTAAATAAAAACTAGTTAAATTATATATATGTATATATTAATCCAATTTATTTCATTTCAATAATTTTCAAATGGAATTTTGATATAAAAACTTTGTAAACATTTTAATATTTTCTCTTTGAAAACCCACTTTCTCATTTCGTCTACGAGATCAATTTTAAATTAAGTTTTTTCACTTTTGTGAATGGAATTTTAAAAAGTAGATTCCATATTGGGAATAAAAAATAATTAATATTATATAATATTGTCAACTTATTTCTTGACCAAAATGAATAGTAAAAATACTAAAAATTGTTTACCAGGATTAAGGTAGAAAATATTTACTAGAAGATTAAACTTTGAAGATAAAGGTTAAAATGACTTAATAACTTGTCTAAAATATGTTTTATTGAAATATTTTGACCCTATAATTACTAAGGATCAATAATAGTCCATTTTGGACTCTTTTTCATGATAAAAACATGGTCACACATTTTTCTTTTCAAAAATTATAAGTGTGCCACTCACCAAACTTATAAACGGCCACCCCCTATCCTCTACTACTTACTACTTAAAACCATTTTGGTTCAGACAATACATGAAACAATTACTTCCCAAATTCCCTCCCCTTATCCTAGAATCATTTTTTTCTGATATAAATCCAACCTTGTAAGGCTTTGGTGAAAACCTAAAGAGACTACCCAAAGAAGCGGTAATGATCTTCAAAGAATTTTATTATTTTATTTCTCCCTCTATCTCCTTAAAATATTATTAAACCATTATGATATAATAATATAATGTAATTATATATATTTAGATTTATTTATGTTAATTTATGACCAACAACCATCTACACTTCCATCAAATGGGTTATGAAATCATCATTCATGTGTACAGCAGACTACTACCTCGTGAACTGATGTATTTGTTTTCCCATTACCACCTCTCATAGTTGTGTATGATTATGTATATAAATTATATATATTATACTTATAAAATATTTATACCTCTAGAGTTATTATGTCATATATACCTTTTTTACTTTCTATTCCGTAAAGGATTTTGTCTCAATTTCCTTTCATTGAGGCACATTTGTATGTTATACACCAATTTATTTAATATGGTGCATAAAATACCCATTTCACATTTAATATCATTAATAAATAATAATTTATGTTATTTTATGTTTAAATTATAATTATTTAATCTAAGTGAATTTGGATTGAAAATTAACAAGTGGCAAGGGACTTCGTCTCAATTTCCATTCATTGAGGCATATTTTATTATTTTGAACCTAATTTATTTTATATGGCACACATAATGACACTTTTACATGTAATATCATGAATCATTAATAATTCATGAAATTTTAATTTTAAATTTAAATTATTTAATCCAAGGGTATTTGACTTAGAAGTTACCAATTGTTAAATAATTTCATAACTCAATTTAATTTCATTAGGTTATATTACTTCTTCAATATATTTGAAATTATAATATTATGTGTGTAATTAATTTTGATTATATTATGTTTTAATTCTACTTTTTTATGTGGATTTAAATTTTATACACATAATTGATTCATTGATTAATTCTCACTTCAACATTATGATCATTGTAAGGGTTCATTTCACAATCTCATTCTAGTCATGATTGTTTATTCTTAAATTTAAGTTTAAGGGAATTATTTTTTAATTATATAATAAAAACATTTAATTTTACTATTCTCAATTGATTCATGATATTTTCAAGTAATTCTATAATTTTCAACTTTTTTTACTTAAAATAATTGGTAAAACGTTTTTAATAAAATATGAGTTCCTTTCTCTCTTCGGTCGGAAATTTGTTTTCTTCCAAAACTGTATTTTCTAAAAGTGTTTTCAAAAATGTATTTAACCATTTTAAAATGATTTTTTAAATACATTTTTAACAATTTTTAATTTTTAATTTTTTTTGAAAGGAATATTCTTATTTATTTCAAAATAATTCTTGTTTAGATTTTACTAAAAAGTGGAAGGAATATTTGTTTTAACATGTATATCATGAATGGAATTTACAACCATCTTGAACAATCAAATGTTTTAAAAATTAATCTATAATTTTCAAAAATTATTTTCAAAGAAAATTATTTTCAAAATGTTTTGATAACTTTTTGTTTTAAAAAGTTATTTACAAAATGAAAATGATATTTTCCTTAAGAATATTTTAAAGATATTTTTATTGTATTTCTATTCATCAATGAAAAAACAATTTGTTCTTGATCCAATGGGTATATTTGTATCGATACCATCCTTATTCTTCCCCTGTATAGTTTATGATCATTTTGAACAATGAACGTTTTGACATTCACTTCCTTGATTCGTTTTTGCAGTCATTAAATTTCCCTAAATAACCATATTATTTATCATAGATATGTTTATTGGTTAAAACACATATCATTTCTATATACAATGTTTTATATTAAAAGTTATTTTTTGATTTGAAAAAATATTGATAAATCTATATTCTTTACTCAATATAGATATTTGATGATAATACACATTGTTCATGAATTAAACTTATTATATATATGAGTAATGCTTTAATCCTATAGTGAAAAGTGAACCTCTATATTATATACCCCCTCAATGTATCTTTAGTCATCATTAGACAAGTTAGTAAGCTAAAATTAAATGGGTTTTAGTTATATTTTTAAACCATCGTATGAAAGGTGTTGAAAATAGAGGTATAATATGTCTGAGACATGACGTCCAATAATTATGTATTTACTTCCATTAAGTATTCAGTTATTATTATCCATGATATTTTCACAATGAGATTATTTGTGGATGAATTTCATTCTCAGTTTATTGATTAAATGACATATGTCCAGTTATTTACCTTACCATATTGATTATGCCTTATCTATTCATCATAGTCAAGTTATTTAAATGGAACATGTGTTCAATTATTTACGTTTCCATATTGATTATGCCTTATCTTATCATGAAAGTAAAGTTATTTAAATTTCATGTGTTTTCAATAATGTATCTTTCGATGTTGATTATAATTATTTATTCATGATAACTTCTGTTGTAGTTAACCCTTACTTAGTATTTGAGCTCACCCTTATTTTATTTCCTTTCTCAGGAATCCCTAAAGTTTACTATGTTATATTTTCAAAGATATTCTAGATGAAATAATGTTATTCTAAAAAAATTATGTTTTAATTTTTTATTTAAAATGTAATATGGGAATTATGTATATATCTACTTTACAAAGACTGCTAAACTATTCATTCCTTCATGATGAGATTCCGTGTATCTTATACCGATGTAATAAAGCACGACACTATCTCTAAGCTTTTGATTCCATGGTAGTTATAATATATATTCATTAAAATCATTATATACAACATAAATTATAATGTTTCATTATATCCTTTATTGATAGTACAAACCGCATAATTATATAACATGTTATGTATGCTACATGGCATATGAGTGAAAAATACACAACCATAATACACATTGGGTAGTTAGGGTGGGTACTCAACATTTTGTGATGGACTCTTAGGCCATTTATGGACAATAAAATAGCCACTAACATAAGATATGATATATAAAATTGTGTGACCTAGGTACATATTGGCGTAGTATAATACATGGAAATGGGCCCTTTGGTCTAGAATGATAGGGCCTTTAGGCTATTTAATGTATTTCAAGACACAAGGTATTCAAGTTATAAAATTGCAATGAGTCACCTATGGAGTGGGTTATCCCTTGGAGGGGGGGGGGTTTGGCCTATCCTTTATGGCCTAGAGGTGTGTGTTGTTTACTTGTAATCTCTATAAACTTAATAAATAAAAAACACAATTAATCAATTTCAGCATGTTTATCTTAATTATGAATGATTGGAATGGATTCTAGTTTATTAAATGTGTATTCAGTTCATGCGTGGATGATCAAGATCTTGGATAACCTGTGAGGGTTTGGATTTATTTTAATTTAATGATTACATGGGGGTTTACAATAATTATTATTAAAGTAAATGATGACATGTCATTCATTATCATCTTATTATGTAAGTAAATTCATGTCTAAAATTTATTTATGTAAAGACTATAACTATTCCATTGGTTCTCCTCACTTATGTGTGTGTAAATCATATGTAAGTATAGATATCCTAGGTGATTGGAGGTGGTTATTGATGTAGTTGAGGTTAAATTAACTCTTGTTATACACATAACAGAGTTAGAATATTGCAACTTGAGATAAAACTATCTCACAGAGATTCCCCCATATGGCCAATGGTTAATTTATTGTTCACTTAATAATCAAAATATTAGATAAATATCATGATAATTCCATATAATTTATTCTGTTTTTTATATGGTTATTTATTTTATTTTATTGATACTCTATCATGATCACATAAATAAATGAATTAAAGAACAAACATGCTCATGTGAAACAAAATAAAAGGATTACACATAAATATTTTATCAACACATGGTTAATAAATTAATTAAAACCTAGACAGTATTATCAAGGCATGAAAAAGTATAAAATATAATAATTTACACATAATAAACAAAAATTCCTCAATAAAATATTTAGTTAGACTAAGACTTCCATTTTCCGAATTAATATGCTACTATAGTTAAAGTGTTGATTAAGGCCTTTAACCAAGGCACTTTTAATTATCATTAAGTCTTAAAAAATATAGTGGGTTGAATTTACTGAAATTATATTGAATTTAATGGTCTTAATCTATTAAATAAAAATTTGGTGGCAAGTGTTGAGGAAACCCAAAACAAGGATTTAAGGATTAGGGATTCCACTCAGTGGATCAATGAGTTGCATGCCTGTAATTGGACATTCCACCTTATTAAATAATTTCTTATAATTTTCATGGTCTCTATTTTGACCTTAGGTGATGTGTGTACGTGTTTAGGGAAAATTCATAAAATGAACCGACAGGTGACAAACATTCATCCATTATTATAGATACTTTCCCATCACTATCTCTGTTTCGACCCGATATGTATTATTATCCTTTAGGGGTAATTGGATTGACCCTATGAGGATAAGACAATTTATTCCTTACACATTATGAAGGAGGTTCCACAATCAAATGGTACCACTGGGTGATTTCATGGGGTTAAGTATTTGTGCAATTGGACCTCTTAGGATATGAATCATTGGATGGTCTCTAATGGGTTTATTCGTGGATCCTAAAACATCCAACGGAACTGGTATCTATGATTTATGGACCTTATTTCCAAAGACAAACACTCATTGGATGAAGATTTGGCCAACAACACTTGAGGACTTTATTGGTTGAGTGGATGGGAGGTCGGGCTCATCTCACCCTTTTGGGGGGAATTATTGCCTATTCTAAGACTCTCTCATAGATTTAAGTCATGTTCATATGTTTATGAATCCTTGGTTCATTCCCGAAAATTATATCCACGGGATACCCCTGTTTTGCAGGATCATCATGGATATACATATATTTGATTCTACGGAGGAAATGATGACTTAAGACATGTAATAAGGAGATTTTGAGTTTATGATTATCTAGGAGGGACAGAAGGTGGTTTTATGTTGGGGTCTGACCCATATGATGAGCTTTCTATGTATCCTCATAAGGGGAATCAGAGCCCATGTAGTTCGGTTAGCTTGGGACTTGGACCTGGGAGGAGGCCCATTTGCTGGGGGCATAATTTGGGTGGACCCATTTGGAAGGGCACCCCCTTTTTAGCTCAGGCCTTCAAGAAGGCATTCTATGTATCCTGGTTTTAACATGAATCAAAGTTCTCGTAGTTCAATATAGGTTGGTTGTATGGATGTTTTAATAATCACAAATATCTAAGACCATGTGAGTTATACCTGGTGTGAGAAATAAGAGGATGTGCGAGATTCAAAAAACCACACACATTCTCTCACATCGATGGAAGAGGTCAAGTCTATGGAAGAAGAAGCCAAGGTGACGGTGAGCGAGGGTGCAGAGAAATGAACCCTTCAATGTGGGATGACATTGGAGGTCATGCGGCTCGACTCTCAGAGGGTTAGTTACATACCACAGTGGGAGTGCCCTAGAGATGTCATATGGGTATACTACAGTTTAAAGTCATATAGCTTGGACAATGGAATCATAGTTTAATGTCATGTTGTAGGGATGATAACCATACAATTTATCGTCATATGGATAGGAATATTTGGGGTCTTGCTATTTAGGGTCATACGATGAGGGCCCATTTGTTTTAGAAACCATGATTAACTGGAGAAAAATCATGTTTGGAAGTTCCAATGTGCCACGAACAAGAGAGGGGTGGAATGTGTAAACCATGATTATGGAGGATCTCAGATCAAGATAAATGATATGAGGCATGGAATCCATTAAGGAATATAGAGGTGGAGAGGCCTCTCATGATGAAGAATTTGTCTCTTGTTAACATGCCATTTTTGCGGGCAACATATGCAGAGCCACTAGGGCATGATGTGCATAGTCATGAAGAGGTGTCCTTAGGACACTAACCGTCCATTTATTAGGGACAAGGATGTTTATTAAGATCTAAAATCACCCAGTATACTACAGTTTAAAGTCATATATCTTGGACGATGGCATAATATTTTAATTTCATGTTGTATGTACTAATACCGTGTAGTTTGACGTCATGTGTTCAGGATGATAACTCATTGTTTAAGGTCATAGATTTTGGACTGTTTGTTATCAAATCAATGAATAGCTGTAGTATAATTGGGCTGAGATGTTCTGGAATGCATCGAACATGATAGGGAAGGAATGTTTAAACCTTGACTGTTGGGATTATAAGATCAAGATAAATTATACAGGGCGTGGAATCAATTAAGACCTATAGAGGTAGGAAATGACTCTACTGAGGACAAATTTTCCTTTGGTTGATGGCCATTTTGTAGTAAACATATGTAGATCCACTGGGGAATGATGTGCATAGTCAAAGAATGGGGTCCGAAAGACACTGACCTTCCAATTCTGACTACCATGGAGGTTTTTGAGGATCCAGAATCACCAGAGACACAGAGTTTGATGGATGGAAAGGATGTGTCCAGATATTTAAGAAATATTCAGGTTATGAATATCCATGGAGTTTTGGGTTAACCAAGCATTGGAGAAGGTGATAGGGTTTTGAGAGGTGCATGAGGAATGTCTCTTCTCATGGTATTTAAGGGACGGATGTTTGGGAGGTATAAGGGTGCAATAGAAAAATTTCGTCGACTCGGCCCGAAATGTTCACGTTGCGACCCTCCATTTTTCATGATTGTTAATAACCAAAATTAAGAGATAAAATTGGAGGGCTAGGACCACCGACTAGAATTGATCCCAAGTGGGGGTGTATCGGTATATCCCTTCGTAGTATGGACCAGTGGGTGAGAATAGTTTTACACAAAGAGCTAGCCGCGTAGGAGCTTGCTGTGTAGAATGGTATGCGTAGGAGCTGGCCATGTAGAAGCATCCGCTTATGAGATAACTATGAAATATATTTCCATGAAGGATACTGTTCAATAAGGATCTGGCAGCGTAGGATGGTACATAGACTGTCAGGCACATAGGAGCTGGCCATGAATTGTTTTCCAAAAAAGGTCATCTATGAACTATGCTTTCTACATCCAAGAACCATTTTTTTATATTTTATATTGGTTTTCTGGTTGGATATAGAGGATCTTCAAAATATGGTTCAAGGGAAAGAGTTCCATGATGTGAAACCTGCATATGGTTTGTAGGATGGGGTCTTTAAACATCTTATGGTTTGTGGGATGGAATCAATGAACTGCTTCAGATGTGGGATGAAGTCCCATAAACTTCTTTGGGCGTAAGAGAATTTTCTCCCGCACCCTATATATTATTCTTAACCTTTTCTAAAATCTTAGATCTCTTTATCCTCCTCTTCCCCCTTTTTCAGTTCCCCTATTGGTCCTTTTATAGAGTTCCAGGGAATCTGTATTTGCGATTCACACGATACCATTATGGAAGGGCATGGGAAAAATCTGGCCCGCTGATGACTCATTCAACCATGATTTTTGTAGGTGTGAGATGCTGCCAGATTCTCCTCATCCATGAAATCATAGTTCATAGAGGATTCAGTTCATGGGTGGGAATTCACCGCGAACAATTTTATTTTCTAGCTAACGCCTTGCAAGACAGTGCATCATAGGCCATCCGCATACCAGTAGTTCGCGGTTTATGCCTTTTATGAACCTTTCCCATTGATGGTACATGATACACTAAAAATGTTTTCAAAATTTTATTTCTTTATGTTTCTTCTCAAATTTTCAATCCAACATGTATTCCTTTGCTTCACCCAACTTACGGGAATATTTTCCTTCCCTTTTCTAGATTTTTGGGACCTTACTATCTTTTTATGAATTATAAAAAGGAAAATATGGATCCTTTCCACTAGGATGTCCATGTAGAAAGGAATTTAGAGCCTAATGGTGAGGGTTGTTTCATTAATAAAATGGTGTGAGACTAATAACAAAAATTAAACTATTTCATCTCACATATTTTGGTAATCATGATAATGTGAATATTTATAATTTTAAACTATTGTATAAAAATGGAAATTTCATCAACCATGTTATCCCTATGATAAATACTCAAGAAAGTAGAATTCTTCACTATCAGTGACTTCCAAGAATGATACAAGTACTAGTACATTGTATTTCTCCATGAACGAAATATTTACATACTAGAGTCCTTTATTTTTGATCTTCCTTCTTAGTAAGAAAGTGATGAAGAGTTTTTTTCTACAAAAAAAACTTGAATGATGAATTAAATGTTTAATATTTGATGTTATCATATTTTTTTAGAAAACTCCAAGTCCCATGACAACATGGATGCCTATAATATGCTTAATAATTTATATGATCTTTATCAAGAGAGAGATATACTGGAATAGTTTGAGATCTCCAAGGAACTCTTCATTATAAAACTTAGAGATGGGGTAATTATTGGACCTCATGTAGTCAGAATAGTTGGCTACATTGAGTGTATAGAAATTATAGGGCTTAAATTTCCTGATAAATTCTATACTGATCTCATTAATTATTCCCTCCCTCATAGATTCTCTAGTTGTATTATAAATTTAATTATGAACAACATTGATAAGTCTCTCCCAGATCTCCTTACTCTGCTTCGCTATATTGATAAGGACATGAAACATGAAAAACCTTTTGTAGTTATATTGAACGATATGAAGGTGAAATCAAAATATCCCAAAACTAACTCTAAATCTAAATCATTTATGAAACACCCAACCAAGAAAAATAGTACAGGAAAAATTAAAGCTCATTGCGGTTTTCAAAACCAACGCTATATATTTTGTTGACATTTTTTTGCAGTGGTTTTTGATAAACTGGTGCTAAATATTTTTTTTTATTTTTTAAAATTTATTTTTAGTAATGGATTTTTGAGAAACCTTCACTAAAAATAATGGAAAAAATATTAAATATTAAATAATTAATAATTATTTATAAATAATAATAATTATTTATTAATGATAATGATAATTTATTATTTATAATAATTCAAAATTTATTATTTATAATTTAAATTAATTATTAAATGTTAATTATTAATTATTTATAATTATTAGTTAGTAATTATTTGATTTTTTAATTAATTATATGATAAGTTGAAAATAAAACTTCAACATCGAATGACCATAACTTTTGATCCGGACATATATTTTAGCTCCAAAACCAGTCTAATAAAAGATTATAAAATTAAATACAATGAAATTATATAATAACTTGTTAATAATTAATAGAATAAAATTTATTAATGTTTTAAGAGAAGTTTTAAAATCAAACTTCTACTTCAAACTGTCATAACATTTGACCTGTGTGTCTGTTTGGGCTCTACCACATATCAAATCAAAGACTAAGATGAGATATACATAATGTTTTCTTTAGGAGACCTTAGTAACAATTTATTTGAGATCAAAAAAGGATCGGAAGGTATTCAAAACTGATTTTTTTGTTTGAATACCATGATTTTTGAACATTCAATGTGATTTTAGCTTCATTTAAGACTATATTCATATTCTTATTGGACCTTATTTGATTTTATTCCATGTATTTACATTCTGATTGATTTTATGGTGTTGAAATTTTTGTAGTTTTCCTTCTTTTGGTGATTTATTATATATATATATATTTATGTATTTCTATACATTTATGTATATTTATTTATAATTAATATATATTTATCAATATTTATTTAAAAATTACATATAATTTCATTTATGAATATAAATTTATATGTATTTATGCACATTAGAGTATATTTATATACATTTCTAAATAGTTATATGTATTTATGTTTATATTTTTAAATATATTTTGTGGATATATATATAGATATTTATATTTACTTTTTTTTATATATATATTTCCTATTAATATACAATTATATATATGTGTGTGTGTTTATATATATTTATATAATATAAATGTGTTTTTATATATATTTATGTAAATTTTTTATATGTATATATATGTAAAGATATTAATATCCATTTATGTATATTTATATACAATAATTTATATTTATATATATGATGTTGGTATATATATTTATATGTATATCCATTTATATATAATTATATACATTTATTGTCGTGTGTGTGTCTCTATGCTTGTATTTATGTATATTTATATATTTTATAAGAGACATATAACTGCATTTAAAAACATTTATGTGATATATATATATTTACTATTTATTATTTATTATTCACATATTTTTATTTATTATTTATTTTTTATTCATTTTTTATTTTTTATTAATTAATTATTAATTATTCACTTATTTATTATATATTGATTTATTATTCATTATTAATTTATTATTTAATTATTATCTATTTAATATTTATTATATATTATTACATGTTACAAATTATTATTATTAACTATTTATTATTAACATATTATTTATTTATTATTTATAAATCAATAAATGAATTATTTATTATTTATTATGTATTATGTATTATTTAATTTATTTATTAACTATTATTATTATTTTTTGTTTATTATTTATTATTTATTATTTATTAATCATTTATTATTCATTTATTATTCATTAATTATTAATTGTTTATTTTTTTCTTATTTGTTATTTATTATTATCATTCTTTAATATTATTATTTAAGTATACATGTTTATATGTATTTATATACATATATATATAATTATATTAAATTTCGACTCACCACATAAAGAGTTTACTAGAGTGGTATTTTTTTTGAAGAATAACCAAGGGGTAATAAGTTCAAATCCCACCCAACACACATATATGTTGAATTTTACCATGACAGGCATGACATATTCATGCATGGTAGAAATTAAATAATAAATAATTCGAAAAAATATTAAAAATTAAAAATTTAAAAAATTTTAAAAATCCACAACTAAATGATTGGGAAGCGGTTTAAAATTTCATCGAATACTAGTTTTCCTGTAGTGAAAGAGGATCAAGGGGAGATAAAAGGAACAAGATGTTGTTTTCTTCTCTTGTGGAAATAGAGGACACTGAAAGAAAAGAAGTATTAAATTGAAGAAGCTGTAATTAGTTACATATACTTCAGGTATATTTATCATTATAAGTAATATTTCTTATTTAATACTTGTGAAATAAAATAAAATATATTTTCCACATATGTATTTGAATACTAGGGATAAAAATATATAGAAATATTATAAAAAGGTGTGTTCTCTAAACATCTGTAGAAGGGTGATTCCTAGATCAGTACAGAGAAGTTCATGACTTCAATATTGCCCAATACATTCAAGTTAAACTATTGTTATGTGTTGATTATTACCAAAGCATTTATCTCAGTGTCTAATTATAAATAATGAGATGTTTCTTCATATTTGGAATATTTTTTTATGGAATTTCATACATAACAAATAGTTCAGTAATCCTTGAATCACAGATATCCAAAATTGAAAATTAATGATGAATATAAATATGAGACTCTAAAAATCCTAATTGTGGAAAGATTATTCCTTGTCAAATAAATATAATATTAGTTGGAAAGTTTATAACCATAAGAGTATTATCTTCTTTTTTAAGTTAAGACACTAGGTATACTAACAAAATTACTATCATGTTTTTGAAAAATAAACCTTTACAAATAAAGGTATGCCATAAATCTACAAGAATTTGTTTATCAAAATCACATAAACTATTGTAAAAGCATAACTAAGAGATAAGTTCATATACCTTATAATATTAATTTAATATATTTTAGGAATTTCCAATGAAGAAATGAATACACTTGATAAAGGATATAGACTCTTTTGAGTTGGATTGTCACAGTGTATAATAGCCAAGTATTCATCGATCATTAATATGTGAAGAAAATATAATTCCAAACTCAAAATAAATTATACATAAAATTTTTTATGGTAGTAAAAGGGGGTCAATAGAATGCCTTTTTTTGTATTTAAAATCTTCCATAATTTATTTAAAGACATGTTTCATAATTAAAAAAAGCAATTACTAACTGATATACCAATTATATTCACTAATGGATATCAATTTAATTGAAATATAATATGATATCCATTAGGTATATATTCTAGTTTTTGATGAGAACCATTTTTAATAAAATGGATTTAGAAAAAAATTAACACCAAATAAAACATTAAATTTAACTCAATCAATTATCCTATTTACACTAAAGATATTAACATCCATTATTAGTCTGGATCGACTATATTGTTTTGAGGAAAATAGGTCTAAATTTTTGATAGTGGGAGCATTCTAGGATTTAATTAATTGTATGCTTTGTATGCATAAGATATGGAATAGGAATATACAATTCAATAAGCTTAGTGGGAGGAGTTATTCCAAGAGGCACATATGTGTATGAATTTATAACCAAAATGTGGTTTTATATTCACTAAAATCAGTGACATATTATTTAATATTATTAATGAATCCTACAAAGAAGGAATCAATGTCAAACTACTAAGATTGAAAATTATGTATTTAGTAATAAAATCCATATACCAAAATTTATGGGAACTATGTTTTGGATGTTTCTAGGCTTGATTCTACTGGTGAGTATTCAAGAGAAACCATATATGGATGGTAAAAGTTAGTACCAATAAAGTATTATTGGTTATTAAAGGATTTATAAGAAATATTATATAAAATATTATTTATTGAAATCATCATGCTGAAATTAATTTCAATTCCACCTACCATAATATCATTATATGATCATTTTATTGGTATATTAGATGTTGAGTCCTGTTTCATTAATGGAGACCCTACAGAACATATCTATATGACATAACCAAAAGGGTTGGTGAAACCAATGAATTATAGTAAGATATGAAAAATTAACATATCCTTTTATGGATATAAGTAATAAAATTGATCATAAAATAGTTATTTTTAACAAGGGAGTTCCATGTGTCTACAAATGGTTAGTGTTTGAACTAATGTTTCCCAGGAAAAATATATTGATAACATATAAAAATAGATAGTCAATCTTACCTGCTTGATAAGAATAAAAAATTAAATTATATGATAATTAATTAAAATAAAAGCCTCATTATTGGGAATGAGATATACAATTGTTTATCAATTGGGTTTCTTAATCTAGTTATAATACATATATTCAAAATATAGAACGATTTAATACCAAATTTTTTTCCACATTAAATGACATAAAGTCCCTCCACGATAACATGTGTGGGAACATGAGGAGATTAAGAGTATAATTTCATAATCTTAAGACCTATGAATCTATCTAATATTACATGATATATAGTGATGTTTTATATTACTTAGGTATATTAAATAGAGTGAAAATATCAAATAAAACTAGTTTAGCAACACATAATTATAGTTAAAACTATCCGAAAATACTTAAAAAAGTAAAGTTGGATAAGTTTTTGGTAAAAGGAATAAATAAGAGTACTAATGTTTAAGGGGAAGCAACACTAGTTTTCATTTAGATCATTTTAATCTAAGATCATAGTTAGGCTATGATAATTTTTCAAACAAGATTATTATAGCCCATGGTTTTCATAACTACAATAACAGAGTATGTTGTGGCTTCAAATGTAGCTTAAGAAGTGCTTTAACAATGAATTGTTCAATTTTGGGTTATACTAAATAGCAAGTGTGTTATCATTATTATGATAATATTTTACTATGGTATTATCTAAGATGTAATATTCATAATAGGGGAATAATAAACGGATACATGGGATATTACAACTTGAATAATTTTCTCAAGTTAGTGTGGTCACAATAATAAGAATCACCACACAGACATGTGACTATACTATACCTAGCCATTGAAATGTGATAGGCCCAAAAACTATACCAATACTTAGAAAAATCACATTTAACATGTGAGAACTAACCATTCACTTAAAAGTTTTCTCTAGATCTAGTGGGAGTTATTTTAGATTTTTTCCCTAGAACTAACTACTTTGTACTTCAGATTGCTTGTATTAATAGAATTGAATATTAATAAATAACTTATCATATTTTGATTGTTATTATAAAATAATTTAATGTTGGCAATGTCCCCGAGTATTTAATATATTGATAAGGTCATAAAAATTTCCCACTATGATGAGAACCTTGATATGCTATGATGAAGTTATTAAACTATATTCCTTATAGTTATATGATGTCATTTGAAAGGAAAAAAATAATGCAGAATATCATGTGTTAGATACTCATAATAGGAAGAAACTTTATCTTCAAGACAAGATATTATGAGGATAGATCCACCAGTAGAAAATTCACATGTATGCATGTCATTAGATATTCTTATCTGTGAGTGTGTGTAATGATCCTTAGAATTTAAGAATATTATTAATGAAAATCATAAGTCATGTACGTAGATGTATTGTCATGAATCGTGATAAAATATGTTCATGGTGAATTTGGTTACATTGGGTTTGTCATGAGTGATATATTGTTAGCTAATAATTCAAGGAATGATTTGTAGCTTCAATATTTATAGAATTTGATATTTTATCCTTTTGATGAGAGTGAAACTAGAACACCGAATTCCATGGCCATGGTATATTGACAGGTTCATTTAATATAGTTAAATAAATATATATCAAGCATTTAGGTTGATGACATGAGTATGCAACATGCTTGATGAGATATTGAGATAAATGAATTATATTACATAGTGAGTATTCATATGTGGTTTTTGATGTTGAAACATTAACTTTTTACTCTTGTATGTCTTTACATGTTGCTAGACACTGATATTGGACTTTTAGAAAACCCACCCAATAAAATTGAGGAAGAATATTAATAGATCACACACTTAGTGTTTCTATTGATTTAAATTAATTTATATATGAATTTGATCATTAGAATAAGTATTATTCTCTAGTCTATGGAATTATATTTATTCAGGATTTACTGATCGTAAATATTTAGTCACCATATTTATATATGAATTAATTATTAAATAAATAAATATTTATTCGCAAGACCATATAATAATATATATTTATTTATATCTTGATTCATTTAAAAGGTAATAAATAATATTTATTATCAAATAAATATTTATTTTATTATTTGAATATTAAATATATATTTATTCTCAAGACCATTAATATAATATTTATTTATTCATTGAATGCATAATATTTATTCTTTGAGGTTCAATAAATAATGATGAGGAAACATGGAATGAGTTATTGGTTTCGGTGGGAATGATATATTAAATATCATTTAAATAAATATTACTTTATTTATTGATATTTATACTACCCTTGATACATAAAAGCATTAAATAAATAATATTAATAATATTAATATTTATAAATTGGGTCCACTATGGATTATGAGATTGGATAAGGGCCCGTGTTAAATTACCAATTCTCTAAATTAACTTTATATATACTTGATTATATCATTTCCATGAAACCCTGAAAGTGAGAATAATTAATTTTCCCATTTTATTCTCTCCCATATATTTATATCCAATAAAGAATGATCAAGGGTTATTCTCTCAATACTAATTAATTATTCACCTCCCTCTCAAGTATGAGAGATCAAGAACAATAATCAGCCCTTAAAAACAAAAGGATTATGTGGAAATCAAAGAAAGAAACACATAATGATTGGTACCTCTACTCTATAACCTAGAGTACCATATATGATTCCTTAAGATCAAAGGATCACATATGCATCACTTCTATAAGTAATCTATCATCGGATCATCATAATCACAATGTCAGTGCAACCAAATGATATTCATATGATCAACCTTTTCTATGAATAAATAATTCCCAAGACCAAGTTAATTATTAATTTAAATTAATTATAACTCTAACATGAAAAATATCCTCTCTTCTTGTTACTAGTGTTTATTTCAATTAATCATCAAATTAATTCATTGGTCATAGTGGTTGATTGTCATATAAATCTAAAACTATTCATTTATTATTATAAAAAGATGAGTTGGACCTGGACCAATAGTCTCTTACGTTGCATCTAGAACCTATATAATTGTGCTACTAGGATAACATTGGTTAATATATGACTTACTATTGTTCTTGTTTCCTTCTATGTGGAATCTTGAGACTGATGATTGTGACCAAACCCCAAGTGAGTGGATAATGGGTCATTATATGATGGTGTGTGATTATCGATATGTGGCCCAATATTGAGTAAGAGGTTTGGGATCTACGATGATGATGTGTGAACAATATTGAGTGAGAGTATGGGTTAGATATAGATGTGGGATATGATGCGTGGCAATTTTTTATTGATGAGATGTGTTTGGAGATAGACGTGGGATACATTGTGTGATCAATCTTGGGTGAGAGGATGTGGTCAGATATTGACATGGGATATGATGTGTGACCAATACTGAGTGAGTGGATATGGTGATGGATGGATTTGGTATATGATTTTTGAAAAATTATGAGAGATAGGATATAGTCAGATATTTATGTGGGATATGATGTGTGACTAAACTTAAGTAAGAGGGTTTGATCAAGGACTTTGTATGAGTTTGAAGGGTGACTTCCCTTGAGTGTGAAGGGTGTGGTTTAGTGATTTATTTGATATATTACTTGGTTTAAGTCATTATTTGGGTTGAATTTGTGACTATGAAATACATATTACCAACATTGTATGAAACATGTGGGGTTAGGTGTTGTGATGGCCTGGTTAACACACGATGACCTGATGCGTATGCTTGTATATTCATTTTGTGTTATGTTTTAGGGTGGGTTTGTTGAAAGAGAATGACTTGTACACCTTATATTTATTACACACACATATACTTTATCACAATAATATTTAGTGTGTTTAGGTGATGAATATTCTTACTGGGTTGTTGGACTCACCCCTACCCATGTAGACAACATATGTTTTGATGTACATGGATATACCTTTATGTTTTTGTAGGAACATGTGTTACTTAGATATGGACATGCGTGTTTGGTTTAGCAGATTGTGGAGGTTGAGGATTAAAAAGTGTGATTATGTGAGATGGGATAGAGGATAGTGAAATTTTCTTTCAATTATTGTTCAGTATATGTACCAGCCAATGCATCACTGTTGTATTTATGATGAAGCATATTATATGTGTTTATTTTCTACTGATATAGTTTTATTTTGTGATTCATCATGTATTTGTTTATTGCTTTAATATTATAGACCGAGGCTACCCTATGGACTCACCATTTATGTTTATAGGTTTTGGGATAACTGTTTTATAGATGGATTGTGCTTAATTTTTGATAGACCAATATATGACCCTGAGCCTTATCTTTGAGGATAAAGCCTCATCACAATTTTTTTAGTCCCTCATTACTAGTCAACAATATCTCGAATACATGTATGTGCATCTAGTATATGCTATGAACCCTACTTAGGTTTCGTTCAGGTGATAAATTTTAGGGTATTATAGTTTAAATTATCGCTAAATGATTTTTAGACGGTGTTTCAAAACCACCATAGATTCTCATGTCAAGGAGTATTTTGTGATATTTTTTTAAAAAAATTATGAATTATTTCAAAACTCTTTTTAATGGAGGGTTTTAATGTTTATCATTGGTTTTCTATTTTTATATTTTTAAAATCAAGATTTATAAGAAAATATATTTAGCAGTGGTTTTTAAAACCACTGCTATTTAAGTATCATAATTATTTATTTTTTAATTTTATAGTAATTTTTTAAAAAACATAGTTAGTGGTAGTTTTAATTTTTTTTAAAATTTTTTAAAAATATATTTTTTAAAATATATTTTATTTTTAATAGGATGGGCGGACTAGACGAACAAAGACAACCTAGCCTAGCCCAGCCCAAGGCATGACCGACATTTTTTTCATATATTAGAGGCTTTTGGGATTTAAACCCATAACCACTTTCTCATATTATAGTGAATTTACCACATATATATTCTCATCATATGTTAAGTATAATGAAATAATAGTTAACATATTTATAAATGAATGGAAATAAAAATATATACAAACACACACACACAAATATAAATATATATTAATATATATATCTCTAATCATTTTTTTATTTTTTGACTAAAAATTGGGAATTTTTATTAAACCAAAAGAGAATAAATAGGATTAAAAGAGGGGGGGGGGGGTCATCGAGGATGAAATAATGGTGTCCAATGGAATCCCCTCAGAAAAATATAGAATAGTCAACTGGAAGAGATCCAAGGATCAAGTACACCACAAACCTTTCATCCTAGATTCCTTTAGCAGTAAGAAGATTGTCCAACATGTTTCCATATCACAATGAGTGAGAAATATCCACCGATTGATGAAGAATAAATTTATAGTCTTTGATGAAATAAATAATTTTCCATGGACATTCATAATTCCTCTTTAATACATTGATAAAAATTTAAGAGTTAGAACAAAGGTTTTTTCTCTTCACCTCAATGACCCAACGCTTCCCAAATACTTACAAGAATTATCTAAGACATCGATCCTCCATGGCCTCTCCTTAGTGGCCCATTTCAATCTAAGGCATCATTATAGATACCCAATCTTAACGTACATGGATATTACATTACATTTACAGAATACTTAATATATAACAAAAACTGACACCCAAGGACCGTAATAGTTTAGTGTCTTTGAAAACTTGGAACATAATCTTCTAATCATGGTGAAAGATCTTAAACATCTCCCATAAAGATATTACCCTTTTATTTTCTTACAAAAATACTTTATTTATATACAAGGGAAATGAAAATATAAAAAATAAAAAGGGGGAGCTCAAATTCTCAGTAAGGGTAAAAATGGAGAACATAAAATAATCCATAAATATCTGAATGTAAAAACATGAACGTAAAATTTAAACATCAAAATCTTGAGCAATGACATAAAACATGGCAGTATGTAAGGAATGGATCATAAAGGAACATTAACCATAAAATAATATCATTGGAATAAAACATGTAATTTTGGAAAACTAATAATCACATATTATGACTTCCATAGTATCCAAGACATTTCTACCAAGACCATCATAGTGGACTAAGTCCATTACTGAACCGGGTTTACTTTCCGTTCTAGCCTTGTATTACTGAACTAGATTTACTTTCCATTCTAGCCATGTCTAGACCATGCGATATAAATCTTTACCCAATTCATTGGAGGGAGATATAGGTCCCACCCGTCACATAATGAAATCATTCTTTCGTATGCCACAAAATAAACATAAAGAATATATCATATCCCAACGAATAAAATGGGTTTCATAAACATCATCCCATCATAACATAATCCATATAAAACCATGTAAATAATAGAGAAATTATACTTGAAACATAACCATATTAAATAATGTCATCATAGATGGAAACTAGTGTTGATAAAACACTTGAAATGAATTCTTGAGGAAAATATCCTTCTTTCAAATCATTTTCTTTTCTCAAAATGACGTGAAACTTAAACAAAAAATAATTTTTTTTAAAATAACCATGAAATATTGCAGAGGAAGATTTATTTAAAGAAGGCGTTATGAAATAGTAAATATCTGTTCACACCGTATAAGTCAAAAAAAACATTCTCCTCATACTTTTTTTGGAAAAGTCAAAAAGTACCTCGTATGGTAAACAAAAGAAAGATTCCTTCAATACCACATATTAAAAGTCAAAAAGAGGTAAACACGACTTTAAACATACAGTTAAGAATATTAAAAAATTTATGAATTTTTTTTTCAAACATAGACATGGTTGATAAATATAACCCCAGTAAATACTTTCAAATAAATAATCTCAGATAAGAACGAGATTGGAATAATTATCCCTTACCTTAGGACCAATTTCTTCTGTATGTGTCCAAAACTCCTGTATAATGATTTAAATAATGTAATATATTTATTCAAGAATCATAATTATTTTTGTGATATCATATATGGTCATATTCTTATCGGTTTATTAGTAACATTTCATTATTACTCGTTATTCGGGTGTTTACTATTTTATGTTATTATGCATGTTTTGTCGAATAAATTCTTATTCCTATTTTTAGGTTATAGTTATATCATTTACAGAATTTTATTAGTATAATATATATCATATTAATTCATTAAATTAATTTATATAATAATTCTTCAATGAAGATCATGTAGAACGAATCGTATCACATCGTGGAGACGGTAGGACGTACGTACGCACGAGTGATGATATCATTCCCATGATAGTGGAATTATATTGAAATGTATGGTGTATAATATTTCAGAATCAATATCAATTTAAAATAATCATATATAGTAATTTCATCCATAATTATACCCATCCAAGTATGTTGGTGATGAAAAAAATATTACACCATGGCGTGGAGACGGTATTCCGTACGTACACACGCGTGGTGATTTTGTTTTTCATAGGATGGGTAGAAGGTCAAAATAGGGTTATTTCATATTTATAATAATATATCATTATATGAGTGATACTAATGTTATTAATTTATAATGAAACAACTAAAGAAGACTAAGTAGAAGAAGAAATAAATTTGAATGAATCTGTAGAAGATATCACCTCTTCCTCGAAGTGCCTTCTTTAAACTTCTTCTTAGGAAACTAGATTTGGTCTTTGAAGAATACCTGGACATCTATTATGTTGATAGGGAAGTTTATAAGATAAATAGTCAGGTTTTGGCCGAGTTGGAAATCTCAAAATGGAGTGAATAGGAGAGGGAGGAGGTTCCCTTTTATAAGAGAGGAGAGGGTCACTTTTGGAAACCTCAAAATATTAATTTATAATAAAAACCAACCCCACTTAAAGACCTCCAAAATGAATCAAAATAAAATATTAGATGAGATAGGGCTGTAATATCATCAACCAATAAAATTTAGACATGTTTTGATTCTATTTTAAACCTTATCATTTTGATTT
The DNA here is from genome assembly GCA_963277665.1 of Viscum album. Classification (NCBI taxonomy): domain Eukaryota; kingdom Viridiplantae; phylum Streptophyta; class Magnoliopsida; order Santalales; family Viscaceae; genus Viscum; species Viscum album. Next base: position 242,119,255 of record OY728150.1, read on the forward strand.
ATGCTTTTTAAATCTATTTAATTTTATTTGTGGTAATAATATTCAAAATTTTAAATGGTTATAAATAATTACTTATGAGTTGTGAATTATACATAATTGGATACTTTATGAAATGTTTGACCATATAAATTTTAATTTTTAAATATTTTTTTTGAGTTTTAAACAATTTAATAATATGTTATCTTTATAAAATATCAATAGTGCCAATTTTGAAACTATTCATTTAATTGAATTTAAATAAAATCTGAACAGAATATATATTCAAAAAAAATATTTAAAATATTCATAACATGTCTTATTCATCTATAAAATTCATGGATCACATTAATTAGTTCATATAATATTTATTTTAATATTTTTAAAACCATTTATTTGATATTTCTCTTAATAAAATAATTATTACAACATTGTTGTATAATTATTTAATATAATTATTTTTGCATAAAAATTAAAAATAAAATAATATGATGAATATAAATAAAATATATTTCATAAGAATACTTTTAGTAGAATTTATCTTCCAAAACATCCAACTTTTAAAATGTTATCTTTATTAAATTATGAAGGTGACAACTTTGACATCATTTAAAATATAATAATATAAATGCCATAATATGTTTTATAAGGCTCCATATGGCCCAAAAGTCTACATTTGGATGATTATGGTGTAGATATACTCGACCAATAAGTTTTAGTAAAGTTTTTGGGCCTTTTTATGGGTATTATTATTTTAATAAAAAATATATTATTGATGTTTCACTAAATAAATAATCTCTGTATCACTAATGTATACTATATTAAGGTAATTATATATTTATTAATAATTAGAAATAAAGTTCCATGATAAAGAAATTTTTTTATCTTTTAAATAAGTATTTATAATTGAATTTATATTCAGTTTAACCTTATATTAAAAATAATTTAATTATTAAAGTTTGAGTGAGACATATTTCACTTTCCTTTAAATAAAATAAATTAAAGGTCTTAATCTCATCCAAGTGGGTTACAATAGATAATATTTAAACCCAAGTATATTTTAAGATGAAATATAATCATCCAATTATATTAAGTCTAGTATTAGGGAAATTTTATAATATTAGTTTTACCCTGAATTACCCGATTTACCTTTAACTATGGTAAATACAATTTTCTGTAGTTGCTATTCATAATGGCCAAAAATAAAAGTGGCATATTAAAATAATTTATACCTACTGATTCAAAATATGGAATCCATTTTCCCAAATTCAAAATAAAAAATTTCCAGAAATTAATTTAAAATTAATCCCATTGTTGAGAAAACAAGTTTTAAAATTTAAAACATTGAAAAAGATTGAAATGTTTTTACCTATGAATTCAATGTAAAAATAATTATAATGAAATAAATTATATTAAATGGTAAAAATATATTCTATATATACTTTAAAACCATTCAATATTATAATTAAACCACATAAATTATCTCAATGAAAAAATTTGTTTTTAATTAAAATTTAGCGTATTTTTACTATTCATCAAAATATGAAGGTTATCAGAATAATGTCAAAAATTTATCCAACATAAATTTTTTATATCCTAATTCAAAATAAGAAGTTTAATTTGTCAAATTGAACTTATAAACTTGTAAAAAATTATATTTAAAATGGGTGCGCCATTAAAAGACGACAAAACTGCATTTTTTTTAAAAATACTTCTTTTATACGAAAAATTGATTTTGTTCTCATACCATGTTCTAGAAAATGTGTACGATGAATTATAATGTTATAAAATTCAAAATGAGGTTAATATTATTCATAACGGCTAGTTAATAATAATAATATATTGTTGTTTAGTGAAACTCGGTATTGTGTAGAACGCAAGCCATCGAGGAAGGTCGCTTTTGCGTGTAACGTAATCCAAGTTAGTATTGCGTATAATGCAAGATAATATTGGTGTACCATATAATAGAAGATATAAAATAAATTAAAAATAATATATCTCATAAAATATCAGGGTGTTACAATCATTCGATTGAATTATCAGAAAAATTTATCAATGATACCTGTTATCTAAAGAAACGAGTCACCATCGGGATGCTGGTTCCTCACCACTTTCTTCTTTGTTTTACTAATTCAGAAGATTTCACCTCTTCTTGGTCCAAGGGGAAATGGTCATTAAAGGTATACCATTTCATAATTTTCATACGGGGTTATGAATTTCACTAGAACCATGATCCATTGACCATGGATATCTAGGTAAGTTTCCAGAGATTACCACTTCCTTTAGAAAATCCATCTACACTCTAAATGATGGGAAACCTTGTCAGAAATTTTTTGGATTTTTATGAACACTAACTATCAACATTTTATCCCATTTCCCATAAAATTTGTATTTAATTTGATGTATCTAAGACTATATTAGAATATTTTTGGATCTAGGTAGATGAAGAAATCAGATACCAATAGTTAGTGGTGTTCTAGGATTGGTTCTAATTTTTCTCATCAAGATATAGTTTAGACCACTTACATCATGAGTTTCATCTTAATTCAAGGAAATAGGAGCCGAAATATATCGATCCGAAGGTAATCAATAAGGGAAAAGTTAAAATTATATGTAATTCTTCTCTATTTGATAATTTTTATTCTAGTGATATTGGGTTGATCTCTTTTGATGTCGTCATCTTCTATGCACAAATAATGTTTGAAAATGGTAGTAAAGGGAAGGATTTGATAGCTCCCAGCTTGAGGAGATGGGGAGATAGACCTAAATAACTCACCAAGGCAGTGTTTTTGGTGAAAAAATATGATTTAATGTTCCATAATATCATTCGTACATGCAATGTTGTATTAATGGGATCATTGATCCCTATATTGCTGGTGGTTTACAGAAAGGTTGATCTAGAGTTCTGTTTCTAATCGATTCTTCTGGTTCTAGGAGAGAAGAGGTTTTTCTAGTTGATGATGAAGTTTTAGTGGGCTATATTGAACATGAACTATCAAATCAGGTCACCTTGTCTTCTAATGATGGCTGTGTGAATGTAGTGAAGAGTTAGATTCTTAAATGGAATACTATGAATATTATTCTGAGTAATTGATTTGATTGTCTGGATATTATAAGTTTGGACTAGGATGAAAAGGAGAATAATGTTTATCCTGAATCATTATAGTCTATTGTTCCAAGACAGAAGTGGAATAAGGTCAGGTCTAGGACCTAGGGGATCCTCAATCTAGTGAAAAAATAATAGACCCCTAATTAGCTCCGGAGTGTGAGCAAGACCATCATATAATAATGTTTGTAGGGTGTGGCTTGAGGAATGGGAAGCAATGAAATATTGATTTGAGGAATTTTAAATTTGACCAAAAGGAAAAAAATTAAGAAACACAAAGACTACTCAAACCCTTTTGAATCCCATGGTCACTAGATCAACTGGAAAACTAAAGAAAACTGATCTAGAGGAAAGGCCGAATCTAGCAGTGGTTTATGAATGTGGAATTATAGGGGTTCTAAAAACACCTCCCAATGATTAGGTATAGGTACCAAGTGATAATTACGAGGAGGATAATGTTGTAAAGTTATAATATCCTAATCGATTTTTGGAACTAGAGGCATTTCATGTTGTCAAGAAAGAGGCAAGGAAATAGGATGATGACATGAAGCTTCTGCTACATTCTAAGTAAGAGTTTATTTTACTTGGAACGTGTGTTCTGGTTAGAAATCACTATTTCTAAATGGGTTCTAATGGATTTGTTTATGGAACCATAAACACCCAATGGTTTTATATCCCAAGGGACCTAATTTCCAAAGGTAGGTGTTCGTTAGGTTTATAAACCTACTATACTTAAGAACTAGAATTGGTTAAGAGGATGGGAGGTTTGGATTATCACTCCCTTTTAAGGGGAATTATTTACTACTCTAGGACTCTCTTATAGATTTATGATATGTTCGTGGGTCCTTCAATAATTCCCAAGTATGAAGATGACCATCCCAATATTATCAATCAATTATTAGCATGTTCGGAATTTATAATCATCTGTATGTATTCGAGGTTCTTCATCAATGGAGATATTTATATGTATCCAGGGTTCCACATTCATAGTATCCTCTTATATACTACTTAGAGATTATTTTGTCATTATCATAATGATTCTAATTTTTAATCCACTCAGTGGGGCACTATAGAGTTTATGGTAATCCAATTAGATTAATTTTACTCTAGAAGTTATCATCATATAAGGATATGGAAGTTTACTATGTAGTTTATTTTCATCCAAGTATACTAAGGTCACTCCGGAGTTTATCATCATCTAGGAAGACAAAAGTTGTTTTTAGGTTGGGATCAAACCCCTAGATGGGATACCTATGTATCCTTATGAAAGGAATCAGAACCCATGTAGTTCAGTTCCATTTAATAAGATAGATCATACCTTTTATGTTTGTGTGATATGGACCCAACCATTCAGTTTAACATCATGTGGAAAAGATATCTAGGTGGAAGGTTCCTAGTTAAATCTTAGTGTGAGACTTATGTCTAAGAATCCTGAGGAACCTGGAAGGAATATAATCTTCCAAGTATAATTAGACTCTTTTAGAGATATAAACCAAATAGAATAGGGTTGATTTGTAATATTGTATTTGTACCTAAGGGAGGCTTCCCACATATCTTGTTTGGATGGGAATCAAAGCCCACATAGTTCGATAAGTCTCACAGGTGAGTATGGACCTTTGATAGGATTAAGTTTGGGCATATTCCTAAATAGGATTCCCTCATGAAAAGGACCATGAGTTATGTAACAAATCATGATGGTATGGGGTATTAATTTGGGTTTTTCTTCTAAAGAGGATACTCGAATTAAGGGAATTAGGGTTGTAATCTTGAGGAGGATGTCCAATGAGCTCGGACCCTAGTTGAAATCTCCCTAAGTATCCCATTTATGGTGGGATTTATAATTCTTATATTTTATTCAATTTGGGGCTTACACCTAGGAGGAGGACCATTGAAGGGGGGATGATTTCTAATTTCATAGATGAGATGATATAAATCTCGGACCAAGAGAAGGATTCATATTTATCTCAGTTAAGGTGGGAATCATAGTTATCATAGTTCATTAAATTTTGGGATTACACCTAAGAGGATGCCCATTGAGGGGGCATGGTTTCTCATTTCATGGATGAGATGATATAGAGCTCAAGCCTTGAGAAGGATTCCTACATATCCCAGTTAATGTGGGAATCAAAGTTCTAGTATTTCATTAAATTTAGGGATTACAACTTGGAGGAGGCCCATTTAAAGGGAAATGATTTCTCATTTCATGGATGAGATGATGTAGATCTTGGGCCTTGAGGAGGCTTCCAACATATCCCAGTTAAGGTGGGAAGTAGAGTTCTCTTAGTTCATTCAATTTGGGGATTACACCTAAGAGGAGGCCCATTGAGGGGGGAATGATTTCTCATTTCATGGATGAGATGATATAGATCTCGAGCCTTGAGAAGGATTCATATATATCCCAGTTAAGGGGAATTAGAGTTATAATAGTTCATTCAATTTGGGTCTTACACCTAGGAAGATGCCCATTGAGGGGGGCATGATTTGTCATTTCATGGATGAGATGATATAGAGATCACACCTTGAGAAGGCTTTCTACATATCCCAGTTAAGGTGGGAATCAAAGTTCTCTTAGTTCATTCAATTTGGGGCTTACACCTAGGAATATTCCCGTCAAGGGCGGCATGATTTCTCATTTCATGAATGAGATGATATAGAGATCATTCCTTAAGAAGGATTCCTAAATATCCCAATTAATGTGGGAATCTGAGTTCTTATAGTTTGTTCAATTTTATGGATTGGGTTGGTGTTGTGATCATTAAAAAACTCTCAGCCCTTGTTATCTATGTTCATTGTGAGATACAAAGGATTTGAAACAGTCAAGAAACCACAAACACTATTCCTCCTTCACTAGTGGAAGAGGCCGTGGATACAATATAAGAGGCCATGTCTATAGTGATTCCCTCTCTTCAATTTACATTGGACATGGGTAAAATGTTAGGAAGGAATAAAGGTGAAGGATGTAGAGAAGAGAAATACTTTAACCTCATATATGAAAGTTTAGAGGCTTACACTAGGATGGTATCCCTAAGATTGGTCATGGGAGAGGAGGGATACTTTTCATTTGTCAAAGGGAAAATAAAGTGTGATCCTTATCCTCCTTACCAGGAATCAGAGGCTCCGGGTATTAGATGAGAAGGAGAGGATAGAGTACTATCCTTGGAATCTGAGACCAGAAACTCCTCAATAATATCCCTAGGGTAAGGGTCCATGTGATGGTAGATATAAAAATCTACAGATTCCCCAAGGATCCTGACCCTCTGGTAGGGAAAGTATGGGAAACCAATGACTGAAGAAATACAAATCCAAATGAGAGACACACTGATGTTCCTTTACCTAAGTTTTTTGTAAATTAGGAGTTCTTGGTGGAGGTTTAAACATGGCCCCTTTTAGGTAAGGTATCCAGTGAAGCAAAATCCTTTTTGTAAAGACAAGACCCTAGTTTTCTAGAGATGGTGCCTTATTACATTACATTGAAATGATCAAAAGAAATTCGTATCCTGAAGGAATTAATATTTTAGTAGATTTGGAAACAAGATACATGAATAAGTTCAACATTAAATCATGTAAGAAAAACAATACTAATTTATTTCATTATAAACATTCATACCTCCTAGATTATGCCTGCGAGTCATTCATAATTTACTTATTCATATCATGAAAAAAATAAAAATAAGAAAGGGGTGATCCCAAATGATCAGTTTGAGTAAGAAATACATAGTAATATAATATAAACCTTAGTCATGGTGAATAATTTAAAACACATTTATTTAAATGAAAAATGTGTACGTATTATGGCAGGAATATGAGTTGAGTAAATATTTCCATAACAAATCATATTCATGGGTATTCTATTAGTTGAATAAAAACACGAAATATTAACTTCTAGATTCATAATGAGGGAAATACATATGTCAGACATTCTAAAACATACCATCAAGGCCTCATCCAAGTCGTATAAAAATGATTAAGGCCTCAGCCAAAACCATATCTCAAAATGGGGAAGGTCTCGGCCAAGTCCATATCTATTTTTCTCATGAGACCTACCGATTCATAGAGGGGATATAGTGGGCCCCAAAAATCACATAATAAGTCCAATGAATTCCTCATATGAGTGGGGATAAACATAAAAAACATATACATTCATATTGGAACTAACATATGCAATTTAAATAACTTTCCCTGAATATTAAGCTAAACACTAACCATTCAAAGTAAATTGGTGAATGGTTTTAGGATAGAAAATCCACAATAAAACTATTCATAAACCATTAAATTAAATATGGTATATTATATCATAAAATTTTAATCCCAATAATATATAATAATCAACAATATTATTGAAATAGACAAATATACTCTTATAAAATCATCGAGTAATTCCTGAGATAAATAATATTTTATTTTGGAAAGAATATTTATTTTGGAAAAGTCTTTGTATAAAACCAGAACTGAAGTAAGATAGTATTTTAATAATAAAATGATTGTTTTAATAAATATAATGGTTAATAAAAATAGATTATATAGTTTCCTTGAAAATAGGTAAGAACTTGAGAAATTCCCTTGAAACGGGCTTGTATTTAAAAAATAATTTTGAAAGCTCCTTTTAAAACATGTAAATACCCATAAAATTAGTAAGGATTATATTTGGTAAACATAAATAGAACAATAAAACATAATTTATGATGAGTACATAAATACATAAGAATTTAATTGTGGTAATTAGATAATTAATGTAACCTGAATGAAAATGGAGGTTCTGGTAGAAACCCTTTACCTTAAGTTTGAATGTTCCACTCTTGGCCTTATGGTCCTAGAATATTAAATTATACTAATTAATAAATCAATTAATAGCATATTATACATTTATTTAGTTTATCATAATTTTTTTGTTCATTTATTTATTTATTGATAAGTTATAATATCGATTTCCATGGTTCTGAAGTATTCATTTTTCTTTATTTTCATAATTGGTTCACTTGTTTTTTTAGTAATGGATTTCATGTGGAATGGATGTAAATATACAAAATTGAATTTACATATTATTTATGAACATACATAGGAGTTAATTTTTATTTATATCATTTGGTTACATGGAATGGGGATGAATCATTAGGTGAAATATTAATGACAATCACTTAAATTATTTGGCGGTATTTGGATTATTATGAGCTAGTTTTGTCATATAAATTAATAATTTTTACATATACTAGTTATTGAATATTAAGTAGGTTATAATAAATATATTATATTCTACTTTGATAATAAAAATTGTTTTATGATCAGTAATGATGGAGAAAATGGATAACAAAACTTCGTCATCCACAAAGGTTGTAAATTGGAACATCACAGACGATGATTTCATTAATAAAAGATAGAGAGAGTAAGAAGATTGATAATGGTTATTAAATTCACATGGTATAATTAAAGTATATAGATTATAATGAATTTATAAGGATCAATTGTTCATATGAGGTTAGGATAAAATATTAAAGAAGATAAATTGAAATGAAACTAAATGAAAAAGAAAGATGCTTTACCACTTGAAATAACCTCCTTGAGAACCTCCTTAAGGGAAGTGGTTTTGGTCTTTTTGAAAGACCAAGATCTAATGAATGTGGAGAGTGAATAAGGAATGGTATTTTTTAATAACTTTGAGGAGTTTCATGTCTTAGAGGAGTGAAGAGAATAGGGAGTGAGGTGGGTTTTTTATAGTGGAGGAGAGGAGTGAATTTTGAATATTTTATTCATTATTTTATTATTTCCCTCACGAAAACCTATAGTGTTGATTCATGTGACACATAATCGTAATAAGTTCATGTTAGTTATAACTATGTGGGCTTACATAACTTATGATTTCATAAATAGTTTATTTAACTGATAATTTTTAAATAAGGTATTTTACCGTATTTCACTATTAATAAAAAAATCATGAATTTTAGAAAAATCCAAAAAATTTACCCTAACCATTTTTCAATGTGTAGAATTCAAAAATGAACTCCATTTTCTGAAAATAATTGTATAAATATGATTAATTTAATTTTTAAATAAAATCATACCTTATTAAAAAATTAACAATTTTAAAACTATAACTCATTTTATATCACCCTGAAAAATTAAACAATATGTCATTATCTTATAGCCTTAAGAAAATAAAATAATAATATAATTTACTATTCATATTACTTTTCATAAGGGTATTTTACTATTCACCAAAAAATCAATTTGGTTCTATCAGACTCCAAATGACTTACTGATCGTAACTCTAGATGACCGTTTTTTCGAAATTCAAAACATAGTATAGGAAAAGTTAGGTTTATCGACTAGATTATAAAATGTGTTTTTTTGTAGAGAATCATTGTTTCAGGAATTAAATATTTATTTTTAAGGCCTTGGGGTGTTACATCCTCCCCTATTTACAATTTTTTTTTAAAATTCACAGAATGCTACATCCCAAAAAGATTTGGGTAGGTATTCATCATAAGATCCTTAGGACCCCATGTTGCCTCTTTGATTTTATGATTTCTCCAAAGAGTATTTTCCAGATTAGTTGTCCAATTCCTTAACACTTTTTTTTAGTGTCCAAAATCCAAATAGTCTCTTCACATTAAGATAGGTCAGGTTCCAGTGAGGACATGCGTTGGGACTAGCATGTACTTTCTCAACAATGAGACATAGAACACATTGTTCACTTTGGACAGGATATGAGGCATATCCAAACAATATGAAATAGCTACCATTCTCTCTAGAATTTTAAAAAGACCAATATACCTAGGGCTCAGTTTCCCTTTCTTTCCAAATAATATAATTCCCTTCCATGGGGATACTTTTAAGAAAATGTGATATCCCACTAGAAATTCCATATCCTTTCATTGATTATCGGCATAGATATTTTGTCTCCTTTGAGATTCTTTGATATGACCTTGAATAGTCTTTACCTTAGCTGTTTTTTCCTCCACAAGATATGGGACCACAAGCTTCCTTTCTCCCACTTCATCCCAATAAGTTGGTGTATGGTATATCTTTCTATAAAATGCTTCATATGGTGGCATTTGAATGCTTGAATGGAAACTATTATTGTAGGAAAACTTCACTAAAAGAAAATATTGATCCCACATACATTTAAAGTTAAGTTAACATGATATAAACATGTCCTCTAAGGTTTTGATTGTACTTTATGATTTCCCTTCAGTCTATGGGTGATAAGTAGTACTCAATCGAAGCTCAGTATTAACAGATTTATAAAGAATTTTACAGAATTTAGATGTAAATAACAGATCAAGATCAGAAACAATTTAGAGATTTTCTCTATAAAGTCTCACAACTTCATTTATATATAGTCTTTCTAGGCACCCCAGTGTAAAATCCTCCCTTACAGAGAGGAAATGTACATAATTCATAAGTTGATCCACAATTACCCATATTGCATCATTTTTTCTTGGAGTTTTAGGTAATCCAGTAACAAAATCCATTGTGATGTCATCACATTTCCATGTAGGAATTGGTAGAGGTTGCATGAATCCTATGGGATGTTGTCATTCAGCCTTAACTTATTGAAAGACTAATCCTCTTGATGCATAATCCGCAATTTCCCTCTTCATGTTATCCCACCAGAAATTTTCCTTCAAATCCTTGTACATCTTAGTGCTAGTAGGATGTATGGGGAAATTTAAACTATGGGAATCATCTAATAACTCCCTTTTTAGCTTGGGTATATATGGAACACAAAACCTCTTCCTAAATTTCAGAACACCATCTTCACATACAAAGTCAGATATCTTTCCAACTTTCACAACATTAATTTTCTTTTGAAGGTTCTCATCATCAGGCTGAGAAATTTTAATCCTTTCTAATAAATATGGTTGGGAATCCAAATGAAAAATTAGTGATGTTTCACTTTATTTAATAATTACCATATCCATCCTCACTAGATCCATGTACAAAGGATCCTTGTCAATCCTCATTTTGTTGATAACTCCATGATCTTTTCTACTCAATGCATCAACTACCTTGTTTGCCTTTATTGGGTGGCAATGTATAGTAAAATCACAATCCTTGAGTAGTTCTATCAATCTCCTTTGCCTCATGTTGAGTTATTTATATGAGAATATATATTTTAAACTCTTACGATCTGTATATATCTCACATTTTTATATATAGAGATAATGTCTCCATATCTTCAGAGAAAATATTACCACTGCTAACTCAAGATCATGAGTATGATAGTTTTTTTCATGAATTTTTAACAACATTGATGCATAGGAAATAACTCTATCATTCTATATAAAGACACAACCAAGTCATTTCTTTGATGCATCGCTATAGATCACAAACCCATCATTCCCCGATGGTAGAGTTAGGATCAGATCATTCACTAGTCGCCTCTTCAATTATTTCAAACAGCCCTCACATTATTTTCTCCATACGAACTTAACTCCTTTACATTTAATATTGGTAATTGGGTTGGATAAACAAGTGAAGTTCTGAACAAAACTCCGATAATAACCTGATAAACCAATAAAACTACTTACCCTACTTATGTTCATTAGAGTAGGACATTCTTGAAAAACCTTTGTCTTCACAGGATCAACAAATATTCCATCCTTAGAGACAATGTGACCAAGAAAGGAAAGAGGTTGAAGCCAAAATTAACATTTTCTAAACTTCCCATATAATTCATTTATTCTAAGAGTCTTTAGGATAGTGTGCAATTTATTTTCATGATATTCATAGATTTTGGAGTATACCAAGATATCATCAATAAATACCACCACAAAGTCATCCAGATATTCCTTAAAAAATCTATTCATTAGATCCATGAAAAAAGAGGGTGCATTAGTTAGTCTGAAAGGCATTACTGTAAACTCGTAATGCCCATACCTAGTTCGAAATTATGTTTTGGAATTTCTTCCTTCCTCACAAGAAAATAATGATATCCATATCAAAGTTCAATCTTCGAAAAATATTGGGCTCCATGAAGTTGATCAAATAAATCATCAATGAGAGGTAGGGGATACTTTTTCTTTATTGTTATAGAATTTATCTCCCTGTAGTCAATGTACAACCTCATTGATCCATATTTATTCTTAACAAAAAGAACATGGGATCATCATGGAGAGAGACTAGGGTGAATAAATCATTTATCACTCAATTCCTCTAGTTGTTTCTTCAGTTCCACTAATTCCATAGTGGCCATTCTATAAGGGGTATTTGATATGGTCCTTGAATCAAGAATTATGTCAATAGAAAACTCAATTTCCTACTCTAGAGGATGTTCAGGTAAATCCTATGGAAACACATCAACATATTCTTGCACAATCATTACATCCTCTATCTGAACATTCCCTTCCTCACACATAGTTATTTCATTCTTTTCCTAAAAAATAATTTAATTCGGTAGAGCTACTGGGGGTTGATCTAGATGAGAATCATAGGGTGATGTTTCTTCCCTAAAGATAAGGGATTATACATTTTCCTCAAAAATCATAACCTCCTTCATCATGCAATAAATTTTCACATCATGGTTTGAAAACCATTCCATACAAAGGATTATATCAAATTCAATCATGAGTATGACAATAAAATCAATAGATAAAGCTCGTTTATATGCCATAATGGTGACTGCCTGACAAAAATTTGATGCAATGATACTTCCCTTAAGAGTTTTGACTGAAAACTCCATTATTAAATCAAATTAAAAATATACAATTTTTTGGGAAAACTGGGAAGATATGAAAGAATGTGATGATCCAGAATAAAATAAAGCATTGGATAAGTTTTAGGAAATGATTAAAGTACCTGCCACCACATCATTAGGAACTTCAATATCAGCAATTATGATTATATAAGCTTTTCCCTTCTCCCTTGGAATTTTATGTGGAATGTTTCCATGATTTTTTGGAAAATTATTAACATAGTATCCTACCCCCCTACAATTATATCATTGAACATTAATATCTTCTTTATTACCCTTGTAATCTACAGCAAGATGGAATTTCTGTCCACATTTGTAGCATACTCCTTTTCCTTTTAAGTAGGCACTAGGGTGTTTCCTTCCAAAATTATCTTAGGGTATAAATTCAACTCTTCAATTCTTCCAAATTTACTTATTTCTTTTTCCAGAGTTTTCAGCAACCATCTTCTTCTCTTGATTTCATTTAAAGTCATAATACATATAGAATTACTTTTCTTTATTGATAGAATATGAAACTATATCTTTATATGACGAGAGACTTTGGGAGACTAGTGCTCATCAGATGAATGACTTTAGGCCATCAAAAAATCGATCAATATTGTTCCTTTGATTTCAAATGTAGTCCAAAACATGTCTTGACAACCTTGTGAAGTTATCTTCATACTTTACAACATTCTCATCTTCCTTTTCCCTCAAATTTAGGAACTTTTTTTTTCCATATCCACTTTTTGTTCATGAGGAAAGTATTTCTCTAGGAAGATTCCCTTAAAGTCTCTACATTTCATCTCTTATATCTCTTCTTCCTTCTTTGTGTTTTGGATTAAAGACCACCACTAATCTGCATGTCCTGATAGACGATAAACTGCCATGATTACCTTCTCTATTTTGTTACATCCCAAAGAAAGAAATATCTTCTCTAGGGAACTTATCCAATTCTCAGTTATAAATGGGTTTGTAGTCCCATTGAATTATGGAGGCTATTGTCACATAACGTGATCTAATAAAGCTCCTCCACATGGTGGATATAAATTCTCCATACATGTAAGGTTATTGTTCATAACCTAAGTAAGTTGTCCCAGTATAGTTATAAGCTGATCTACACCAGTCGCAGCACCAGAGCCCACATCATTATCTTGCATCGGAGGGAAATCCCAACATGGGATATATGCATTCATGTAGTTTCTATTTATCCCACTAGGCGCTATTTCTGGATAATGGAATACACTAGATTAGGTTATGAATCATAATGTATAATCTTAACTTATAAAAATAATTAGCATAAATTTAAATCCTATGCATGTATAATCCCATAATCACAAAAAAGGTTTCTTTGAGGAAAAATTTACATTTAAGTCCTTCATAATGGCATGTAAAAAAATTTGAATTATCCTAATCATATCCCTCAGGAGTGTCAAAACAGTTACACAGTAATTCCCATTGTTGTGTACCTGGATATCCCAAGTCAAGCCCGAAACTCCTTGTTAGAGTTTTCACTCCAAGGTACATCTGTGCCAAAACCACTTCCACTTGTAGTATCCAAACAGAGATGTATTGTCTAGAAATATACACATAATCTATTCCTTACCAAAATACTAGGACTTTCTTGAATTTTTATCCTCAAATACTATCATAGGGGTTTGTTCCTGAATCTATGTTTTCTAAATATAGTTTATAGGTTTTATACTAAACTTCCTCTGATACCAACTATAAAGACATGACCCCAATTGCCTAGCTCTGGTGCCTTATTACCTTACATTAGCATGATTACAAGAAAGTATTATCCTAAAGGAATGAACAGTTTAGTAGATTTGGAAAAAGTATACATAAATCAGTTCTACATAACATCTTAGAAGGAAAAAACACAAATTTATTCCATTAGAAACATCCATGCCTCAGAGATTATACTTGCAAGTCATTCATAATTTACATCTTCATATCCTTGAAAAAAGAAATATAATAAATGGGTGATCTCAAATGATCAGTAAGAGTAAGAAATATAGAGGAAGATAACAGAAAACTTAGTCATGGTGAATAATTGAAAAAACATGCCTTTAAATGAAAAATGTGTACATAATATGTTAAAAATATGAGATGAGTAAATATTTCTATTACAAATCATAACCATGGGTATTATACTAGTCAAATAACCACATGAACTATGAATTTCTAGATTTATAATGAGAGAGAGGCATATGCTGGAAATTTTGAAGCATACTATCAAGTCCTCAGTCAAGACGTCCAAAAATGATTAAGACCTCATCCAAAACCATATCTCAAAATGGGAAAGGCCTTAGCCAAGTCCATGTCTATTTGTCTCATGGGACCTACCGATGCATCTAGGGGATATAGAGGGCCCAAAACATCACAAAATAAGTCCAATGCATTCTTCATATAAGTGGGGATAAACATACACAACATATACATTCATATTGAAATTAACATATGAAATGAAAATAACTTTCCCCGAACATTAAGCTTAAACACTAACCATTCGGAGTAAATTAGTGAATGGTTTTAGGCTAACACATCCACAATAAAAATAGTCATAAACCATCCAATTAAATATGGTATATTATATCATAAAATATTAATCTCAATAATACATAATAATAAACAAGAGTGTTGAAACCGACGAAGATACTCTTATAAAATCATCGAGTAATTATTGAGATAAATACTCTTTTATTTTGAAAAGAAGAGTTCTTTTGGAAAATTATTTGTAGAAAACCAGAACTAAAGTAAGATATTATTTTCATAATATAATTAATATTTTAAGAAATATAATGGTTACTAAAGACAGATTATAGAGTTACCTTGAAAATAGGTAAGAATTTGAGAAATTCCCTTGAATCGGGCTTGTATTTCAGTAATAACTTTGAAAGTTCCTTTTAAAACATATAACACTCCATAAAATAAGGAAGGATTATGGTTGGTTAACATATATAGAAAAATAAAACAGAATTTATGATTAGTAAGTAATAATACATAAGAATTTCATTGAAGTAATTAGACAATTAAAGTAACCCGAATGAAAACAGAGGTTTTAGTGGAAAACCCTTACCTTAAGTCCGAATGTTTCACTCTTGAACTTATGGTTCAACAATATGAAATTAGACTCATTAATAACTCAATTAAGAAAATATTAGACATGTATTTAGTTTATCATAATTTTTTTAATTTATATCCTTATTGATAAGTTATAATATCGATTTCTGTCGTTCTGAAGTATTTGTTTTTCTTGATTATTCAAAATCGGTTCACTTGTGTTTTTAGTAATGGAGTTCATGTGGAATGGATGTAAATATCCAGAATTGAATTTAAATATTATTTATGAACATCCATAGGTGTTAATAGTCATTTTAATCATTTTGTTACATGTTATGGGGATGAATCATTAGGTGAAATATTAATGACAATCACTTAGATTATTTGGCGGTATTTGGATTATTATGAGCTAGTTTTGTCATATAAATTAATACTTTGTACATATACTGGTTCATTAATATTAAGTAGGTTATAATAAATATATTATAGTCTATTTAAACTATGACAATGGTTTAATGACCAGTAATGAAGGGGAAAATGAAGAATGAAACTTCGTCGTCAATGGAGGTTGTAAATTGGAACCTCACGGACGATGATTTCATTAATAAAAGAGAGAGATAGAGTAAGAAGATTGATAATGGTTATTAAATTGATAGGGTATAATTAAAGTATATAGATGATACTATAGTTATAAGGATCAATTTTTCAGATGAGGTTAGGAGAGAATAAGAAAGAAGATAAATTGAAATGAAACTAAATGAAAAAGAAAGATGCTTTACCTCTTAAAATAACCTCTTTGAGAACCTCCTTAAGGGAAGAGTTTTTGGTATTTTGGAAATACCAAGAGATCCTGAACGTGGGGAGTGACTATGGAAGGGTATTTTAGAATAACTTTGAGGATATTCAAGTCTTATAGGAGTGAAGAGAAGAGGGAGTTGGGGGGGGGGGGGGGGTTATAGTGAAGGAGAGGAGTGAATTTTGAATATTTTATTCATTATTTTATTATTTCCATCAAGACAACCAATAATATTGATTAATGTGACCCATAATAGTAATAAGTGCATGTGAGTTGGAACTAAGTGGGATTACATTACTCATGATGTCATAAATAGTGTATTTAACTGATAATTTGTATATACAGTATTTTACCGTATTACACTATTCATAAAAAATTCAAGAATTTCAGAAAAATCCCAAAAATTAACCCTAAATATTTTTCAATGTGTAGAATTAAAAAATTAACTCCATTTTTTTAAAATAATTTTATAAATATGATTAATTTAATTTTTAAATAAAATCATACCTTATTCAAAAATTAACAATTTTAAAACTATAACTCATTTTATATCACCTTTTAAAATTAAAAAGGATGTAATTATCTTATATCCCTAAGAAAATAAAATAATAACATGGTTTACTATTCATAAGGGTCATATTACTATTCATAAGGGTATTTTACTATTCTCCAAAAAATCAATTTGGTTTTATCAGACTCCAAATGACTTACTTGTCGCAACTCTAGATGATAGTTTTTCAAAATTCAAAACATAGTAGTGGAAAAGTTTTGTTTAACAGCTAGATTATAATATGTTTTGTTTTTTAGGGACTTGGTATTTCATGAAATCAATATTTATTTTAAAAAACTTGGGGTTTTACACTTTCCATGAGTGGATTTGAAAGGTGCTTCATGAAAGGCTCGCGCAGGTTGAAGGGATGAGGTGAACCAAGGAGGACCGTTCAAGGGGTGAAATGTGCAAGGGGTATCCGTACAAGTAGGCTTGGAATAATTGGTGTCACATTAGGTTAAAAAAATATGGATGTATACACTTGGGTGAAGATTTTTTCAGGCCTTCAAGGTTCTCTATAGGGATTCCCAGAAGTAAGTCACCCAAGTTCCTATTTGAGGAAAGGCGGTCAAACTAGTCTTCTTAAATCAGGGGTTGGGCGAACTAGTCACGCAAGTGTCATTTATTTTTAACACTGAATGGACTTAAGTCTCACTACCCCCATTTAATTCCCTCTCTTTAGGTGTTATGAAACTACCTTTTGGGTTTTTAGGGACTTGGGTGAAGCACTAGGGAGATCAGAGAAACAATCGGCCTTCGGGGAAATTCATCCATAAAAATGAAGGACCCAAGGGTTTATTTATAGGAAAATATGAGTCTTTGGGTGAAAGAATCTAGTTAAAAAAGTGGGGTGGTGTGTAAGTGATATGGAGAACAAGTAGTTTTCATGAAGGTTCCTTGCACGCCGATAGTAATATGGGGGACTTAAGAGAAAAAACTGCTCCATACCACATGGGGTGCACCCCCACACGCCTTCTTGGGATATGTGTCAGTCTATGGTTCGGCCCCTTTGGACTGGTCCCTTCACTACCATCACTAACCCCCATGATAAATGCAGAGTCGCACCACATAATTGTCAAGCACAGTTTTGGGTGTTTTGGCTCACAACATATGGAAATCTAATATGTTCCTTCTTCTAGAATAAAGATGTATTTCTACTTAAACTCATCATTTGGTGTCTAAGTGGGGTTTAAATATTCAATTTTGTGGATAAGTGCATGGAACACATTTCATGTTGTCTACAAACACTCCACCTTAGAATTATATTCTTTTGGAATGAATAAAATCCTATTCTAAGGTAAAAGTAAGGGAACTTTGATGCATTCCAACATCATTTTGTGGGTTTTGGAACTATTCCATGTTTAGATTTATTATTTAATTTTTTCCCAATCCATGGGACCTAGTGATCATATAATTCAACTGACTAATCTTCAATAAGAATTTGATGGGGCACATAAGGTCATTCAATAGATGAAAGACTATGTATAAAGCCTTTTGTAATTTGTGACAGGGAGAATCCATCTTGTGGATGTTCTTATGAGGACTTTCTTTCTCATAAACAAAAAGAATTTTATTTCTAATGATATATGTCTTCATTTCTATCTTCTTCCTACAATCATAATGTCAAATATGATTTTAATCGAATTACATTTTCATATCAGATAGTCATAATTAAAAAGATAGGGATGAGCGATGCTCTAAAATGTTACCCAATCCAAGGGGTGTAGTGAGCATAGTTTGACTGTTTCTTGGAAATATGAACAACCCTACATACTTTTTTTCATTTAAATTTTCATTACTCAATTCTTTCTAAACCATATAAAGTGTAGGTCTAGTGAGCAGAGACTCGATTTTTTTCTAGGGTTCCCTTTTGGGAGTTTTCAACCTTGTGAATACTATGTCTCTTTTTGTGGGAAGTTTTTGGTCATGCATGTCAGACTAAAACGGATTGTGTTTTAGGTCGAACAGATTTGACCATGAATTTTGAAATTATAACCCAAACAAGGATTGATGGTTAGGAATGTTTCTATATTCTTCATATACTTCTGAGGGTAATCATGAGACAATTTTTTGATTTCCAAATTTACACTTAGTGTTCAGGAATAAAGAAGGTATATCTTGAGAATAAATTTACCATTATTGAAAAACCCACAACGAGGGATGTTTTATGTATGTAAAACTAGGGGAACATATTGCATAGTCAAGTAGTGGCATCCTTAGGCTATCAGGATCGTTATGGG
This sequence comes from Viscum album, assembly GCA_963277665.1. Taxonomy (NCBI): domain Eukaryota; kingdom Viridiplantae; phylum Streptophyta; class Magnoliopsida; order Santalales; family Viscaceae; genus Viscum; species Viscum album. The sequence continues at coordinate 242,138,659 of OY728150.1, forward strand.
AGAGACTTATATAGGGATAATTGGGGCACATAATGCATAGTCAGCTAAAGGATCTCTCAAGAATCATAACATTATTTTACTGATGAATGAAAAAGGTTTAAGATTTGGATGTCTCCAGACAACAATGGGTATATTTTCCTAGGAAATATTCTTGGTAATAAAGGAATCATTTGTACTGACAGAGGTCATGAATGGGAAACCAATCTTATATGAATTTAATGTGTTAAGAAGGGTACATTTTGTAAGGAAACAGATTTATAATATTGTGTTGTGCAGTTTAAAGGCATGCATCAAGGATATTGGAGGAGTCGTGCATTTTTAAGTCATGTAACACAGAAATTTTACTGTGTAATTTAAATTCATGCAACAAGGACATTAGGAGGGCTGTGCATTTTTAAGTCATGCAACAAGGACATTATACCGTGCAGTTTCAAGTCATGTAGCAAGGAAAATAGGGGGGCTGTGCAGTCTTATGTAATGTAGAAAGTACATTATGATGTGTAATTTCAATTCATGCAACAAGGAAATTAGGGAATTTGATTTAAGGGATTTATCTTTTACTGGATATTTTAATATTCCCCAATTCTTGGTAATCAATCTAGAAATGTGGTACTATATTCAGGTATAGAAGGAGAACATTTTAAGCTATGATTTAAGTATTTTACAGATCAAAAGGGTGGTATAAAAAAGGGCTTATAATGTTAGAGGATGTCTCTCCTCAGAAATAAGCTACCATTGATTGAAAAACCCTTTACAAGTGCTCTTTTATGAAAGGACTACTGGGACACATACTTCATATCCAAATAACAACATCCTTTGGTTGAAAAACCCATTATGGGGGATAAATATCCATGTCTAACTAGGGAATATACTACATGTTCAGGAAAAATATCTCTCATGAATTCTGAAATTCTATTGCTAAAAGCCGATGAAATTTTATGGAGAATTAGATTTTTCAAAGCTTAGAGTTTGGTTTTTAGAGAAAAGTTCCTAAATAAAAAAGGGGTATTTCAAGTTAGAATTTCCTAATAATTGGGGAAATTAATGATCTATATAGGTATGACCCGAACATATGATGTACGGTGGATGTAGTTTTTGGTCATATGGCTAGGACTATAATATTGTGGGAACAATGGATGGTATATGGTCCAATGACCGAAGTTTATTCCAATATGCTTTGAACAAGTGAAGGGGAAAAGTTTAAACCATGGTCTTGGATAATTTCAGGTCGGTATAAAGGATATGGGAAAAATATACAAGGGATGACTGCTAATTTACAGGTTCTAGTATACCATCATTAAAGTTAAAAGGGACAGAAGAGGCTTCTAACAAGAATTAAGTTACACCTGGTTGGAAAACCCATTATAGGGACTGTTTTACACAAGGAAAATTGGGGTAGATATTGTATAGTCAAATAGTGGCATCCTTATGCTGACTGTCCCATTATAGGGGAAACATATGTAAGTCTAACAGGGGAACATACTTCATGGTAAGGTAAATGAGCTCGCAAGTTTCAGACATTCTACCACCAAAATCCATGGAAAGGTTAGAGAGATCTGAAAGTATTCCAGATTAGGAGTATGATATGAAAAAGGGGTATTTTTCAATGCGTAAAGGAATCATTAGACCGATACTGACCATCAGTTTGGAGTACCTTGCATCAATCCAACTCATATGTAGAATTAGGGCATCTCTTGTTTCCATGGTGGGATCTCTAAGGAGAGGACTCAAAATAAAACCACTTGCATAGATTTTTGATTGTATGAAGGAGAGGAGAAATTTTTCTTTACCCCATGGATGGAGCTAGAGATTAAGTTCTAGGCTTCACTATGTATCTCAATGGGATGATAATCAAGCCACACATAGTATTATAAGTACCATGAAAATTGATGTTATGCGGCGAGGACATTGGCTGTGAAGTTTAACATCTCATAGAAAGGAAGTAGGTGATTCTGACGTGAAAGGTAATATTGTGGCTGGATCTCGGTGTAGGATTCAGGCATAACTACATATCTTATTGGAGTAAAAATCAGGTCATACATATTTCTTAAAATTCCATGAAGTTTAATGTCATGTGGTAAAGACATAGTTGAACTGACATGAAAGGATGGAAACATTGCGGTTGGGCCTAATAATGAAATTATGGTCATCACAATGTATCCTATAGGGGTAAGAATGAAACCTCAAATGTTCCTTGATAGGATCCCTATGTAGATCTAATTCATGAACATGAACTAAATGGGATTTAGTATTAATCGCAGCTGGACACAATATTGGAGATCCAGACGTCACTATGTATCTTGATGGTGTTTGAGTTGGTGGCCTAGAAACAACTACTTTGTACTTTAATCATTAATAAAAACCTTATCACATCTTGTTTGTTCTTCTGCGTGACAATGCATGTGATAATGTCCTAAGGAAAACTATTTCATTAAAGTGTCATAGCGGATCCCTTCTATGATGATAACCCGGAAGTGCCATAACACTGTTCCTGAATATATGTTCTATGGCCAGATGATGTTATTTGAGGGACACAAATAATACAGGTCATTAGGGGTGAGGACTCATAAAACATTGAGGAAGCTTCTCATGGTGTGCACCCTTGGTAATATCTAGGAGGATATTATGAGAACAAGACCCGCCAGTAGGAAATCCACATTCCATAGTGTCATTGGATGTTCCTATCTGCAGACGTGTGTATTGGTCCTTAGAATTTAAGATTATTATTAATGGGTATTACAAATCACGCACTTAGATGTATTGACGAAAACTGTGATGACACACTGTTCGTAGTGAGGTAGGATACGTTGGGTGCATCACAAGTAATACTGCATTAATAGATAATGCGAGAAAGGATTTGTCCCTTCTGTTCCATAAAGGAAGTAGATATCTCAGGCCCTTTGATGGAATTGATATAGCCTAAATAAATCCATGTCCATGGTAAGGTATGGGTGAGTTTAGTTCTGGGAAGTCAAAGAAAGAATAATCGAGCACATGGGTTTATGGCACTAGCATGCAACCCACTTGATTAGAGATATCGAGACAAGGGGATTATATTACACGGTAAGAGTTCGTAGGAGGTGACACGTTATCGTGGCATTAAATTCTTTCTCTATGGGTGCATTGGCGTGTTTCTAGACGCTAACCTTGGACTTTAGGCAGGATCCGCCTAATTCCACTGAGAAAGAGGCCTAGAGGGTCACACACTAAGTGTATCCATGTATCTCAGTTAAATATTAATTTAACAAGTTAAATAAATATTATTCACAACTGTGGTTTAATAATTATTTAAGGATGCCTGATCACATTTATTTTGATACTAGTTATTCGAGAGAATATATTGTGGGTGAAATAATATATTTATTAGCGAGTAATGCTGTTACATTTATTTATGAAATAAATATCCATTACTCAAGGTCAAATAAATGTGGTGGAGAAAAATGGAAAATAAAAGTACACACCGTGTATATTAAATGTACACGCCATGTAGTTTTATGGAAAACAAGTACACGCCGTGTATTAATTATTACACGCTGTGTAGTTTTCCAATCGGGATTTTGAGGATATAATATTTTTTTATTAAAAGATATTAATTATAATCAGTGTGGGAGCATGTCAAGGAGTTAATAATTCGACATGGGGTTTCAATAAGACTTAATGAAATAAATAAAACATGAAACGCGTTCATTTATTTTCATAACTCTATTAACCTCAAACCCGATTATAAATATCCTCACAACCCCAACACTTTTACAGATCCATTGTTGTGCACAAAGGATTTGGAAATACTCTCAAGCCAAGAGATAATTCCCTTTCTACCAAGAACGCCCTCAAGTTATGAGGGCGAGATCCTCCACCGGATCAAGGCGGTCAAATGCAGACATCGCAAGAGAAGGTTCTTCTATGCTAGCACTCGGATATCCCTTCAGCGATGTCCTGAGATACGTGGAGCATGTGTGGATCACCGCTAGAGGAATCTTATTCTTGGATTCTACGATGCAACGATGGATCACATGATCATGACCAGATACATCGACGAAGAAATAACTCTACCGAGGCAATTCTTATGAACTAATTAAATTAATTAAAACCAAAATATGATGATCATATCACAATGGTTCCAGGACTCTTCTTTTTTTTTCGTTCTTCATTCCATTCTGAAGATCCGGCATTTTATATCATGACAGATCTCATTTTGAACATTGTTTAACGCTAAAATTAAAGTTGGGAAAACCCACCAACGTGCTTCTGCTTTTCCCGGAACCTACAAGTGGTATCAAAGGGGTCATATCGTTGATTATAATTATTTAGTTTTTCATTGGTTATTTAGGCATTTAATAATTTAGTTATTTCAATTCATATTTAATTGTTCTGGAAATCTGAATCTTGAGATCTGTTCCTCCTCCCTCGTTTCTCATTCACCTCACAGAAATGAATTTTTCTTTTAATTTTGATTAAAATAAAATAGAGGAACTCATCCAGAGGAGCCAGATGTTTCTGGCCGTATAACACCAGAATACATGACGTTTTTTAAGAAGTACATTCCGTGTAGTCTAGGTTCAATGAATTGACTGATCTTCCAAATCAGGCCGTGTATTGGATTGTTTCTAAGAATTTAAGACAACATGTGTTGACCAGAAACAGGTGGCACACGGTTTCCAGATTATACGCCGTGTGGTCCAATGAACACGGTGTGTAGTCCCTTCGGGTTAGGGTTGGGCCGTGTACCCCGTACATGGCTTGCCTGGATGAAAACCGTGTAACACAGAAACTACACAGCATGTGTCCCACAGAACACACTTTATACTCTGAAAATTTACAAAGTACACAAACACGCCATGTCCCTGGGCGTGTACTTCGGATGGACGGTGAAGAAAAGTACACACCATGTAGTCGGAACTACACGCCGTGTACTCCCCCAAATTACGCAGATTTATTAAAATTTATTATTATATTATACAAACCCTTGAGACGTGTACCGTAGTGTAGGCGTAAAGCTGAGGCACAACATGTGATAGGTGTTTTATATATATATGTGATTAATTTAACATCTGCGTAATAAATGGGAATTCACCGGGTTTCCTCCAAGGTACAAGTTATGTACAAGGATAATTTTAAATGAATTTATTTGTTTAAAATTATGATGGATGAGAATCTCAAGGAAGTTCAGAAAAGGGTTTAAGATAAAAGGATTGATTAATTAAAGATAATTAATTGATTCGAGCGTGATTTATCTTAAACAAGAACGATTAGAGAATTGAATGCTAGTTTTATTTATTTGTAAATATCGTGGAATGTATGGATGATCATGATCTAGACCAAGACCTTTGTATGTGAATAGTTTCATTTAATTAATTTATTTAAATTAAATTTTTTGGCCTGCGATCCATCTCCTCATTAATATGTAGGGCCTGCGCGCCCAAGGTTTCTTTTTTGTAAAACCCCCTTTTTACCCCTCACCTGCGTGTGAGATAAATGCATATGTAATGGATGGAGCTCCAAAGCTAGTGGAGGCAACTCAAGTCAGGAGCCAAGGTGAAACCAATCCAAGGAGATACAAAGGTGGACAGGTGGAAAGCTGTAAACAAGAACCCAAAAGGTTCAAGGTGTTTCTCCCCAAGGTATTGGGTTAGTTTATCAACCGCTAGATAAACTAACCAATAGAAAAAAGCTCATGATCATACCATTTATTTTATTTCTGTCAGTTGCATGGTTTATTTATTGTGGGTGTGTTGTCACGATCACACAATTAATGAATTAAACGAGCATGCAAGATGGAACTAAAATAAAACCGGCTTATACGTAAATATTATCTTAGAAATGGTTAATCAATTAAGTATATCCCACTTAATATTAACAAGCATGTAATAAAAGATAATAAAATGGAAATTTACATATAAGGATAAAATCCCTCAAAAGAATTATTAAGTCGGTATAGCCTTCCATAATCTTGGTTAGAATCGAACCATAGTTCAAAGTGCTTGACCAACCCTAGTTGGGGTGCTTTCAATTATCGGGGAATTCTAATTCAACGTTTTGGGTTGACTTGACTTGGTTCGCATCAAGGGTTGAATACCACAACAAGACTTGGTGTGACCAAGAGGCAAAGGTTGAGGAAATCCAAAATAAAAGGATTTCAGGATTGGGGAGTCCACTCAGCAGATCAAGGAGCTGCGAGTTAATGCAGTTGGCATTTAGAATACCTACCTAAAACCCTTCATGTTTCTTGACCAACCCTAGTTGGGGTAATGCGAAGGGCAATATGGATCCTTTACACTAGAATATTTAGGAAACATAATATTCCGAAATCAATGGTGAGTGCTATTGGATTTCGATAAAATAGTGGGAGAGTAATAAGTATTTATTTATTTATTTGTATCAGTTTTGTAATAAAGTACTAAAACCTTTGCTCGTCTTAATTTGTAAAAACAGCAAGAAAATTACTTCAAACATATCATTGCGAACTATACTCGAGAAGGAAAACCTTCTCACCGACACCAATTTCTAAGAGTGGCAGAGGCGTTTACGCGTCATCCTTCGCCACGAGAGGAAATTGTATGTGATGGAAGAGCTTGTTCCAGTTGTGCCTAGATCGGAAATTATGACCTTAACTCACCAGGTAGATAAGGACATAGGGCATGAAAAACTTGCAGTCCTTATAGTGAATAAGAGGAAGGACAATGCAAAGGGGCCAAAGACTTATAAACGGTCTGAAGCCCCCAAGCACCATCCCTCCAAGAAGCGGAAGATCCAGAGGCAGGGCAAGGAACGAGAGGCAGTGTGTTTTTCTTGTGGAAAGCAAGGCCCCTAGAAGAGGAATTGCACCCAGAAGCGTCGGGACGCTAATGGTGTGTTCGTTATTGAGTGTAATCTTTCTATTTCTACACATTGGGTATTAGATACAGCTTGTGGGACTCACATCTGCATTCAAATTCAAGAACCAAATAGATTTATAAAGATTTCCAGAGGAGAGGTGGATCTTTGAGCTGCCCATGGCGCAAGGCTGGATGCGTTGGCTATTGGCGACTATCACCTCTCATTTCCAACTGGCATGGTTTTGGTTTTACAAAACTGTTATTTTGTGCCTAGTGTTACCAAGAACATAATTTATGTATATTGTTTGGATATGGATGGATTTGTTTTCAAGTTTGGAAATAAGGGTTGTCTATTTTATAAGAACAACATATGTTATGGTATGACACGTTTGAATAATGGTTTGAATGTATTAAATTACGAAAACCAAGTGTTGGAAATCGATAATGAAACAAACTCACATGACTCATACATCACCCAGTTGTGGCATCACTGCCTTGGTCATGTAAACGAGAAGTGCTTGACAAAGCTCTATCAAGATAGATATTTAGAGTCTACTGATCTAAAACCACTTGATAAATGTCATGGTTGTTTACAAGGTAAAATGACCAAGCTGCATTTTGGTGGACAGGGTGGAAGGGCCATAGAGCATCTAGGATTGGTACACACGGATGTATGTGGACCATTTCCAGTAGAAGATAGAGGTGGATATTTTTACTTCATTACTTTTACTGATGGTTTAAGTAGATACATATTTTTCTACTTAATGAGGTATATGTCAGAAGCCTTAGAGAAATTTAAGGAATTTAAGAATGAATTAGAGAATCAGCTTGGTAAGAATATAAAGAAGCTTCAATCGAATCGAGGTCGAGAATATCTGAACCAAGAGTTCATCGATCTTCTATGGGAGTCTGGGATTCTGTCTCATCTCACTCCTCCTTATACACCACAGTGGAATGGTGTTAGTGAAAGGAGGAACCACACCTTGTTGGACATGGTGAGGTCGATGATGAGTCATGCAGATCTTCCATTATCCTTTTGGGGATATGCATTACAAACTGCAGCATACACATTAAACTGAGTACCAACTAAGGTAGAAAATGGAATTCCATCCGAGTTATGGAGTGTAAAGAAACCCATTTTTTTGTATACACGTGTATGGGGATGTGAGGCATTTGTTAAGGCCTTCTTAGGAAACAAACTAGCACCCCGGGGAACGAAGTGTATCTTTATAGGATATCCCAAGGAAACGAAAGGATATTACCTATATAACCCTCAAGACAAGAAAGTAACTGTCTTCAGACAAGCCGTCATTCTTGAGAGGGAGCACATCCTCAAGAAGGATAGTGGGAGAAAGATTGAATTTGATGAAGTTGATGCTCAAGATACATAGGAGTTGGTACAGGAACAAGTTCCACAGGTCCCTCTGGAAGAGGTTCCAGAAACACAAGTACTGCGTAGGAGCTCAACAGAGGTAAGGGAACCAGAGAGATTTGGTTTTCTAGTCGCCGAGGACGGTGAATCATTATTGTTGAACAATGATGAGCCTCTCTCCTACAAGAAAGTAGTAGAAAGCTCAGAAGCTGCAAGATGGCTAGAAGCTATGAATTCTGAGATAGATTCCATGTATCAGAACCAAGTCTGGATTCTGGTCGATGAGCCAGTTGTTGTAAATCCTCTTGGATGAAAATGGTTATTGAAGAGAAATATGGACATGGAAGGTCAAGTTAGAACCTATAAAGCAAGGCTAGTGGCTAAAGGATTCAGACAGTTTCAAGGAATTGACTATGATAAAACCTTCTCTCCAGTTTCCATCTTTAAACCCATAAGAATCATACTTGCCATAAAATCTTACCATGACTACGAGATTTGGAAGATGGATGTCAAAACAACATTCCTTAATGGGAACCTTCAGGAAGATGTCTATATGACACAACCAGAAGGGTTTGTGACACCAGGTGAATCCAAACGGGTTTGGAAGTTGCAGAAATCCATTTATGGATTGAAGCAAGCATCCAGGTCATGAAACATTCGATTTGATGAAGCCATAAAGGAATTTGGTTTCATTAAGAACGAATGTGAGCCATGTGTTTATAAGAAGTTTAATGGGAATGCGGTCATTATCCTAGTAGTATATGTTGATGACATATTTCTTATTGGAAACAATGTACCAGTCTTACAGTCAGTTAAGGACTAGTTGAACAAGTGTTTCTCCATAAAGGACTTGGGTGAAACAACCTACATTCTAGGGATCAAGATCATTCGTGATAGATCCAAGAGGCTGCTTGTATTAAGTCATAGTACATACATTGAGCAGATACTAAAGAGATTTAGTATGGAACAATCCAAGAGGGGATTGGTTCCAATGTCACATGGCCTACATCTTTCTATGAAAATGTGTCCTCAGACACAACAAGAGAAAGATAGAATGAGTAAGATCCCATACGCTTTATCTATAGGATCAATTATGTATTCCATGTTATATACCAGGATTGATGTTGCCTATGCACAGAGCATGGTAAGAAGATATCAAGAAGATTCAGGAGAACAACATTGGAATACTGTTAATACTATCCTTAAGTATCTGAGAAGAACTAAGGATATGTTACTGGTGTATGGAGGAGACGAGGAGCTTGTCATCAAAGGGTATGCTGATTCTAGTTTTCAGATAGATCAGAATGATCTGAAGTCGCAATCTAGATATGTTTTCTATCTCAATGGAGGAGCTGTGAGCTGGAAGAGTTCTAAGCAGCCAGTTGTCGCCGATTCTACAGTGGGGTCTGAATATATAGAGGCTTCTGATGTAGCCAAGGAAGCCATCTGGATTCAGAACTTTGTCTAGGATCTTGATGTGGTTCCTATCAGTAAATATCCTATTACATTTTATTATGATAATACTGCAGCAGTGGGTCTTTCAAAATAACCAAGGTCACATCAACGGACAAAGCACATACTCCGGAAGTATCACCTCTTGAGGGATTTCTATCAGAGGGGTGAAGTTGCTGTGAGCAGAGTGTCCATGGAAGAGAACGTGGAAGACCCCATGACTAAAGGCCTATCTCAGCAGAAGCATGAATATCATGTGAGAGCTAGCAGGTTAAAGGTTGTTAGCAGTTGGCTCTAGTCCAAGTGGGGGTCTGTTGGAGTTGGTGGCCTAGAACAAACTACTTTGTACTTTATTCATTAATAAAAACCTTATCACATCTTGTTTGTTCTTCTGTGTGACAATGCATGTGATAATGTCCTAAGGACAATTGTTGCATTAAAGGGTCATAGCAGATCCCTGCTATGATGAGAACCTGGAAGTGCCATAACACTGTTCCTAAATATATGTTATATGGCTGGATGATTTTATTTGAGGGACACAAATAATACAGGTCATTAGGTGTGAGGACTCATAAAACTTTGAGGCACCTTCTCATGGTGTGCGCCCTTGGTAATATACAAGAGGATATTATGAGAACGAGACCCGCCAGTAGGAAATCCACATTTCATAGTGTCATTGGATGTTCCTATCTGCGGACGTGTGTATTGGTCCTTAGACTTTAAGATTATTATTAATGGGTATTATAACTCGCGCACTTAGATGTATTGACCAGAACTATGACGACACACTGTTCGCAGCGAGGTAGGATACATTGGGTGCATCACGAGTAATACTACATTAATATATAATACGAGAAAGATTTTTCCCTTCTGTTCCATAACGAATGTAGATATCTCAGGCCCTTTGATGGAATTGATATAGCCTAAATAAATCCATGTCCATGGTAAGGTATGGGTGAGTTTAGTTCCGGGAATTCAAAGAAAGAATAATTGAGCACATGGGTTGATGGCACTAGCAAGCAACCCGCTTGATTAGAGATATTGAGACAAAAGGATTATATTACACGGTAAGTGTTCCTAGGAGGTGACACATCATTGCATCGTTAACTTCTTTCTCTATGGGTTCCTTGGCGTGTTTCTAGACGCTAACCTTAGACTTTAGGCATGATCCACCTAATTCCACTGAGAAAGAGGCCTAGAGGGTCACACACTAAGTGTGTCCATGTATCTTAGTTAAATATTAATTTAATAAGTTAAATAAATATTATTCCCAACTGCGGTTTAATAATTATTTAAGGATGCCTGATCGCATTTATTTCGACACTAGTTATTCGAGAGAATATATTGTGGGAGAAATAATATATTTATTAGCGAGTAATGTAGTTACATTTATTTATGAAATAAATAGCCATTACTCATGGTCTAATAAATGTGGTGGAGAAAATTTGAAAATAAAAGTACAAGCCATGTATATTAAATTTACACGCCGTGTAGTTTTATGGAAAACAAGTACATGATGTGTATTAATTATTACACGCCGTGTAGTTTTCCAGTCGAGATTTTAAGGATATAATATTTTTTTATTAAATGATATTAATTATAATCAATGTGGGAGCATGTCAAGGAATTAATAATTCGACATGGGGTTTCAATAAGACTTAATGAAATAAATAAAATGCGTAACGTGTTCATTTATTGTCATAACTCTATTAACCTCAAAACTGATTATAAATATCCTCACAACCCCCACTCTTTTACAGAGCCATTGTTGTGCATAATGGATTCGGAAATACTCTCAATCCAAGAGAGAATTCCTTTTCCACCAAGAACTCCCTCAAGTTAAGAGAGCGAGATCCTCCACCGGATCAAGGCGGTCGAAGGCGGACATCACAAGTGAAGATTCTTCCGTGCTAGCACCCGGAGATCCCTTCAGCGGCATCCAGAGATACGTGGAGCTCGTGTGGATCACCACTAGAAGAATACTATACTTGGATTCTACAATGCAACGATGGATCACCGGATCATGACCAGAGACATCAACGAAGAAAGAATTACACCGAGGTAATTCTTGTGAATTAATTAAATTAATTATAACCAACATATGATGATCCTATATCAATGGTTCTAGGACTATTCTTTTCTTTTTTGATCTTCATTCCATTCTGAAGCTTTGACATTTTATATCATGATGGATCTCAGTTTGAACGTTGTTTAACGCTAAAATTAATTTTGGGAAAACCCACCAACGCGCTTCCACTACGCCCAAAACCTACAGACGGGGCATGAATGAAGCCACACATAGTTCTTGAAAGTTGTTCCTCACATTAATCAGACTTTGATGTCAGGATAGATACTTTTTATAACCTCCATACTAATGTTTGGGCCTAAATCATGAAGAATAAGTATCCCCATGCATCTCATTATAATGATAATCAAGGCACAAGTCTTGGAAATGTTCTCTTTGCTGATCGGTTTCATGCATGGGGAATAGGAAGGGGAATTTTCTTTTCCAAAATCACAGTTGGGCCCAGTATTGTTAATTCGGGCATCATTATATATCTCATTGGAATGAGAATCAGTACAAACATAGTTCTTGAATAAATTTACCTACACCAATTGAGGTTTGATGTGAGGAAGGTGGATTTAACAAGTTTCAGATATTCTCTAGAATAATGGTTTGGCCCAATATACAAGATAGTATGATAATAAAGCTATATGTTCTAGAAGAGTTCCAAATACAAAATTGGTTCATAAAAAGGGAAAGGGGAAATTGTTTCTTTTATGATCAGGTTTAGGCCCAATATTGGAGATCCAAATGTCACTACTATCTCATTGAAATGAGAATCAAGCCATATGTAGTTCTTGAAGAACCATGCAGTTTAATTTCATGCGGTATGGAGGAAGGTGACCTGATATGAAAGAAAAATTGCCTCTAGACTAGGGGATATGACCCAAGTGTCACTATGTATCCTAAAAAGTAGGAATCAAGCCACAAATGTTTCTTGAATAAATATTCCCTATGCAGATTTGACTCATACACATGGGGAATGAAGGTTCTTTTTTTATCATGGTTGGTCCTAAGATTAGAGATCTAGGCATCACTACCTATATCATTGAAATGAGAATCAAGCTATACCTAGTTCTTGAATATGGTTCCCCATGTGGGTCTGATCCAAACATAGGGAATAAATGGGGATTAAAGTCCACTAGGGAGTGTCAATGATGTGAGTAAGGAATATGTACGGAAGTTTATCATCATTTAAAGGACCAAAAGGAATGCTAACTCATGGTATCTTGAGTGATTTCTTAAAATAAAATAAGGTAGATGCCAACTATACAGTTTAATGTCACATGGTAAGGACAAATGGGTGTTTTTAGTTTTAGGTCATGCGACTTGGAACTCATGTCACGCAGTGTATCATCTTGTAATAAGGATGATGATGCTACATAGTTTAACATCATGCTCCATGGAAAATAATTATAACATAATTTATCATCATACAACTAAGATGAAATTTGTGTGATTATACAATGTACTTCTTTACAAACTTTTCATTGGTTAGAGTTGTAATGAGTTCTCCATCCATTGAGATTAAGGAATAAGCTCTATTAGAATAGAACTTATTTATGGAATAAAGTCCTTCACACTTTGTATCAATCTTTAGATATCTCTTTACTAGTATCATTAGAGTCATAGGTACTAAAACCAACTCTCCTTTTAGGAATGAACGAAGGAGGACCTTACTATTAAATGTCAATGCTATTCAGTTCTGATAGACTTCCAAGTGATGCAAGGTATTCAATATCTTTTCATACATTTTCTCCAAATCATCCATCTATTTTTGGGATTGATCATTAGTGGATAATTGATCATAGATAGAAACTCTGAGTGATGAAAACTAAATTTCAATAGGCAGAACTGATTCTATCCTGTAAACTAATGAGTATAAGGTTAACCTTGTGGAAGTACGGACATTAGTTTTATAAGACCATAAGGCATGTAAGAGTTTATCAGGCCAAGATTTATTATCTTTATCCACCATTTTCTAGAGTATGTTGGAAAAGGTTTTTTGAAAGCCTATATCTATCCATTTTATATTTCATGATAGTGGGATGAATGGTTGGATTTGATATTGTATTCTTGATATAACTTCCCTACCTTAGCAGAATAAAAATTGGTTTCATTTTTTGTCAATATGGTATGAGGGACACCAAAGATAGTGATGATATTAGCTTTTTCAAATATAAAAATGATTTTGGCCCTGAATTCCTTGAGAGGTATTACCTCAACCGATTTGGAGAGGAAATCAGTATTAGTAAGGATGTACTTGAAATGCTTATCTGTAGCTGGAGGATAACGTCCTACTACATCCATTCCTCATGTAGAAAATGGATAGGAGAATTTGGATGTATGTATAAACTCTAGGAGATGATGGATGAAGTTTTCATGAACCTGTAAGGGATGACACTTCTTAGTGAAATCTGTGCAACCCTACGTCATCAAAGACCAGAAGTTTCCAAGTCGTCAAATTTGATCAAAAATCCTATGCCTAGATAGGTAGGCCTCACAAGCTCCTTTATGTTATTCTTTTTGGACAACCATAATTTCTTCCCCATCAATTCATTTGATGATAATTCTGTTGAAGCTTCATATATAGAGGATCTTATGGTGATTTGAGCCATTATGAAGAGTGAAATTAACTACTCATCACTGAATTTTCTCTCTTCCAACACTATTTGGTAGAAGTACTCTATCTTAGAGATATTTTATTATGAGTGTTATCCATCCCATGGTAGAAGAAAATAGTTCAGGAATGGGACTAATTTCATTTATTTCCATTGTTCTGATTTGAACAAAAGGTGAAACTACATGACAATGAGCAATGTTGATGATTGTTTTGTCCTGGTTTAGATCTTCTAGGGTTGTAAATTCATTTTCCAACACATTAGCTTGGGAATTTTGTGACCGTAGGACATAATAAAATGTTGTTTCTAAGGTAAATTCAACCATTAATCCTCAGACATAATCACATAGGGTAATTAACTATTCTTTTATAATAGAATAATCCCCATTAATCTATTTTATTACCAAATCAAAATCAACCTTTACTTCCAAGTGGTTCACTGGTACTTGGAGTTCCAATTCCAAACCTATAATGAGAGGCTGATATTATACCTCCTTGTTGGTACTACCTTTTGATAATATGAAGGAGTATGGAAACACTGCCTTTTCTAGTGAGATAATCATAATTCCTAACACAACTTTGTTGAGCTTAGGGTCTTCCATCATCTCCCCCATTAGACTTTTGAAAGCACCATCAAAGTACATTTCCCATGTTTGGAGACTGTCTTGAATTGATAAGATTTATTCATTAGGAAGTTTGGTATTCAATGATTTTTTTTTGAAAATTGGTATTCATGAAGGAAGTCTACCAAGGGTTGTCCTTTTAATAATTTATAAGGCACAAACTGTATATAAAACTATGATAGAATAAATTCCCACTATTCTAGACATCTTGTAAGTATAAGATGATTGGGGATAAATTTGATCCGGTTATTTTGAGAGACCAAATGGACCCCATGATGCTGCAGGTAGTGCCTTAAATTCTAAACTACAAATATTAATGCCAGTAATCTCTTCTAAATATCTGAATAACGAGTCTCTATGACAAGAATGGTTCAATTGAGATAGGAAAGACTATTTTCATTCCCAACATCAATATTTTGTGTAAGGAAGGTGCCTAGTGATCACTCTAATGATTTCACATAAATAATGAGTGGAATTACTTTAACATGTGGCATCAATATCGGTGGACTCATGAGGTATTTCTTGAGGGTATCAAATTCTTCTTGGAAGTCATTGGTCTATTGATATGTAACCCCTTTCTTCACCAATTTGGTAAATGGAAAACACTTTCCTTCCATATTAGCTATGAAGAAATGGATATAGTCCATGTTTCCTTGAAGTACTCTCAAATCTGTCAAGTTTTGAAGAGGTGACATGCTAGGGATAACTTTAATATTTATGGTATTGACTTCGATGTTGTGATGGCATACAACAAAACCAAGAAATTTTCCTGAGGTTACCCCAAAAGCACATTTCAAGGGGTTCATATTCAGATTATGTTTTTAAAAATTGCTGAATATGGTCTCGAAGTGATTCAAGTGATTAAAACATTGTCTATATTTAACCACTAAATCATCAACTTTGAATTCAACAAATTTTCCCAATAAGGGTTTGAATATATGATGCATTAAACATTGGTATGTCGCACCAACATTCTTCAAGCCAAAGGGAATTACCCGATAGAAAAATACACCTTGAGGGGATATGAAGGAATTATATTATTCATATTTTGAGTCCATCTATATTTTTTATAACCAGAGTATCCATCCATGAAGGAGAGAGCCTGGTAGCCAGTTGTTTCATCAATCAAGAGTTCTGTGATTGAAGCTGGGAAGTCATATTTCGGACAATTTCGTTTGATATTTATAAAGTCAATGAAAAATCTGATTTTATCATTCTTATTTTTTAAAGGGACAATGTTGGATAACCACCTCAGGTATTATACCTCTCAGATGAAGTCACCCTTGATGAGTTTTTCAACTTTAGCCTCAATTTTGAAGGTGTGAGTCAGGTGCATTCTTCTTGTTGCTTTCTTGTATCCACGGTGATCTTCTGAAAAACCCAAATAAAGGGTGGCCACCTTAGGTTCTTGACCTATAATTTCTATATAATTACAAGAAAACATATCCTGGTGTTTCTTTATAAATGAGGTATACACATCTTGATCTTCATAAGTCATGGTCGAACTAACCAGAGTGGGGAATATATCTTCCTCTATACCTAGATTTATTTCTCTGAGTTCATCCATAGTGGTGGAGACACCTTCCAAAAATACTGGAGGGACGTCCCTGAGGTCTTCCTTTTTTTTATATTCTTCATGTGTTTCTTCTTATAAATCTTCTTTGAGTGTAGGTTATGAATCTATATTTTTAGACATAGGGGAGAATTTGGTATTTGGACACCATAAAAAGGATGAAACCATCTTCAATCCAACTGATGATGAAGGGTTTTTTTTAAAGATCTAAAGAGAAGATGATGGGATGAGAATCGACATCCCTGTCTTTTTCCTTGAGTGCAACAAATTCTTATAGACTGGTTGATGAAGTGGAGACTTACTAAAGATTTAGGGATGAAATGAAGACATCTCCATTTAGGATTTTATCACTGCTTGGAAAGTCATTGAATTCTTCTATGCCATCAGGCTTAGTTTTCATGATTTATATTATGAAATCCATTGAAAAAATGATTGGATTTGGGACTAACATTTCAACTTGATTAATGGGAAGTACATAATATACACTGAGATACTTGAATGGGTTATCTATGATCTTTTCCAGACTATTTAAATCATTGATTCTAGTAATATCATTCTCCATGGACTATTTTTCTTTTGTGTGATTAAACTATGCATCTATTTACTGATATTAACAAGTTTTTAATGGGGCCTTATCACCATTAAATGTCCCAATTTGACCATTGACATAATATTTGATACATTGGTGGTATAATGAAGGAATGAAGGCATGTTGATGTAGCTAAGGTCTTCTGAGCAGAACTTTGAAAGATGTGTATTGCTAGACAACCATGAACTTTGAATCAGATATGAGATCCCCAAACTAATTTTTGAGAATAATCTCATCGATAGGTTCTTGATCAATCTTGTTATAACCCTGTAACATAAAATTATAGTGAGACAAGTGGGATTCAGTGATACCCAATCGGTGAAGTGTCAAAATGGGAATGAGGTTGACTCCGAAGCCATTATCAATGAAGGATCATCAAAATTCAGTATCATTAATCTTACCAGATAGGTACGAGTGCATAATGTGTCCATGTAAAACAACATCCTCATCCTGGTCCATAAAAGATATGACTGCCTAGGATTCTATAGGGTTATTATCTATATGGTATACTTCCACTATAGAAACCTCAACTTCAAACTCTTGAGGAATTAACAAATCCTCAATGAGTACTTCCTAGAGATACTTTGATAAAATTAGGGAATCCAAGAATGATAACTTGTATAGTACATAGGATAGTTTCTTCAACACAACATAAAATTGATCTAGAGGTATGTGTTTTCTATCATGGAGATGCACTTTTGAAAGGGCCTTAGGAGTTGATGCTCCTAATGTGGATAGACCATCTTTCAAGGTAGAATCTTTAAATACTTATTCTCTTGGTGGATTAGGATGGATAGATATACCCACTCACTGAGAAGGTGGCGTAATATACTCTAACCTATATTCCAAGATGATCATGTTAGGGAAGACCCTGCCATGTGTGATAGAATTCCCTTATTTCTACTAAGCCCACTGGAGGGATCTCCCATGAGTTTCTACTATATAAACTGTTCAAGTAGTTCTGTGGTTGGAGTAGTGTCTTCTAGCTAAACCACGTCCTCCCTTATATCCTCGACCCTGAAGACCTATTACCCTAGTTCCCCAATTAAGTGCAGGGAAATTAGGTTTATAATCAGAATCATTATTTGAGTAGGGTTCTGTTAAGTGAATAACATTAAAAAACCGAATATCAACTTATATTTATTGAATACTATTCCTGGGGTATTCAATCTTGTTGTACCATTTGGTGGGGTTAGTGCCCAGTCTTTTGAGACGATTGGAATGAAATCTGCTAAGTTCAATGACAAAATTGGCCTTGACACAAACTCATCTTCTTTCATTTTATCCTTATTCTTCTATCCATATTTCTTCTTTTGAGGATTGTCCTTTAGAGGAATGATATTCTCATAAAGATTGATTTTCTGTAACAGAAGTGAAAGGAGACACAATATGCTATTTCAATTGAGTTTATAGAATGGAATAATTTTGGTTGATTGTTTTCCTAACCATCCAATCATCGAATTTGTGATTATTATTACTTTTTTACTTCATGTCACTCACCTTCTTCCTATGGATGGATAGAAGTAACACATGCTACCTGGGTTGTTGAAATTTTCAACTTCACTTTCCTATAGTCCACCATCTTTTATACAAGGTCCTTTAAAACAAAAAAATATTTTATAGGGTACCCTAACATTTGATGGCAGGGGAAATAGTTTGGGAAGTCCTCATCTTCTTCGTTGTTAGGTTTCTTTTTCCTTGGCAACTGAACTAATTTGTTTTCCAAATATGAGATGAAGTATCTAGGGATATGGTCATTTCAAAAAGAATAGACCTTTTTTTAAAAATCCTCAAACTGTCTCTGCCTGTGATATTTTTGATCATCTTGACGAGGAGGTCATTGTTGTTGATGCTCAGGAGGTGGAGTCCTACAGTATGATGAGGGATTTGAAGTAGGATCCGGTATATGGGGATTTTTAAGTGTAACTGTAACATCCTATTATTTTATTGATCTTCTTTATATAGTTGATGGAAGTACTCTAGATTTTACTCTAGTATCTACTATGTAGTTTTACACATACTGATAAATAAAGGCCAGATCTAGAAACCATCCAATGTATTTCATAGGGATTAAGGGTGTGAATAACTCATCACAAAGATTTTCTACACAAATGTGAAGCAAATCCTCTTGAGGGAGCATTATATTCAAGGATAATTTTAATCCTTTCCACCTATAAATGAAATATGAAGCTCTTTCATTCTCCTATTTCCTGTAGTTTGTGAGATCGAAGACTGTTGTCTTCTACAAAATTGAGATGAACTAGAAAAGGAACTTATGACGGAGATCTTCACATCTAGTGATCGATCAAAATTTCAAAATTGTGTACCATACAAAGGTTGTCCCCTGCAATAACTATATGAATCATCTGAGTTTCATTGTTTCCTACTGCTCAGGGGTTCTCATCATGGGATAACAGTGAGAGACAAACCATGTCAAGTGCTGCTCCGGATCTCCTATGCCATTGAAGATTAGAAATGTGGGATTCCCAAATTTTGTTGAGGGTAGAGTCAGATCTTCCCATTTGGAATAAGCCTTCTTTTCAAGTTATACTAGCATACACTATCCTTACATAGCTTCCAATAAATTCTTTAATGACTCAATGGTGTTCATAAGAATTCGAGGAATATCTAGATGAGCTCGGACCTGAATAGGTGTGGTGAATAAAGCCTAAATATGTGTGACGATCGGCAGGACCACTAGTGGTGGGACCTTTAGTATCTATTGTGGTTAACCAATAGAGATAGGCCTATATGGATATTCCTAACCATGTTCTATTTGTGTAACCAATGGAATAAATTCTTTATTTACATCAGTATTTTAAAAAAACCCTCTTTTATAAGCTTCTCTTACTGGAAGTGAAAGGTGCGTATCTTCTTGTGGAGAATATTTTGAAGGAATGCTACCTCAGAGTAACTCTGCATTGAGTCTTCTCAACTCCTTCATCTCCTTCTATTTTTGAGAAAATATTTTTTCAAGAGAAAGGGATTGGCTTTATCCATGGGAAAGATGAGACATGGTTTTACCTTTAACTTTTCCCTAATTAGGTTCCTTTCAAAGATGTGGAAGTTGATTATTCAATGGGATACCTAAATTTTGGGTAAGCCTATGATTTCAAGTATGCATACCTTCTTCATTTTCTTCGGTGTGGACAAAATTATGAACAAGAACCTCATCCTCAGACTCCCATGAACTATATTCATTTTTTGGAGGATCTTCAATGATAGAATTGATGACATTCACCAACGCATAATACATTACTAGAATTCTATTGTTATCTTTGTGAGATCACATTCTTCTATGACATCCATGAGACTTTTCCTCATATTTGTTGGTTCCCTGAGAACTATTTTATGGAACGTAACCTGAAGGGAATCCCTTGATAGTTCAGTTATGTATTTTTTTTGACTTCTTCCATAATCGGGAGAAAACTGACTTCCGATGAGGAGGTGATTGTGAATGTGAAACCCCCTCGGCCCAATGGATTGGGTTTTTTCCTATTATCATTTCTCAAAACATAGGGATTTTTTTGTTGGATTTTAGGGTTGGGTTAAAAAATACCCCATCCCTGCAGGTTGGGGTGGATCGTAAACTATTATGGCTGATATCAGTGAAACTACTCTTTCAATTTTATGAATTCTGGTCAGAAATTTGGATGGGTGTATTATCAAAAACTAACTTAAATTTCATGCTTCATAAGACCATTGTTCTATTTCAGGCATTTACGCAATTCGATGGTTGATATTATCTAAGTGGGAGGCCTTATCTATGTTATCAGACACTTCATGTAAAATTATCTCAATAGCTTGCTCTCTTTGGGCCTGAATTTAGTGGAAGCTGATCAAGGCCTATTCTTATTGAGAATATCTTCGTTCATGAATAGAATTTGTTTTTTGTAGTCGGCTTGGGCAAATAACATTACATGAGACCACTTTTGGTAGAATTTTCTAGCTTTGGAGATCATTGAAATGTAATGTTTAATGTACACCCATACTCTAATATGAACACTAGGTGGGATATCTGCGGTTAATCATCACAACCTCATTAATGCATTAAGGCATGGAAGTTGAAGGGATCCCTATTGTTTCTCAATATTTTTATGTTGGGAAGCCAGAAGATATGCCAAGTAAATTTGGTACTGAAACCCTTCTATTACCTTAACATGACTTTGATATTAATCATATGGAAATACTTTGGATTTTAGATGATGAAGATTCTCCCATATGTTGAGTTAGATATCATAAATACAATCATCCACCAATATCTCTAGAATCTTGTATTTAGAGGTAGTAAAAGTCCATAACATGATTGGTATTTAACCCTTAGATAGTTTTTTCCTATTATCAAACATACCATCTTCATCTTTTTCTAGAGGCTCCTCTACCTGATCAAACTATAGTTTGTGTTTTTCTATCATTTCATCAGAATTAACAAGATATATAGGGAATACCTCTATTTCATTGGAAGATAAATGGACCATGCGTGGTATATATAATGACTGTCACCTTGGGATATCTTCTGTTTGAGAAAGAATTTCACACACTAGTTATAAGGCACTAGACATGACTGACATTGTGTGTACAAGTGCCTCAAGATAAGAGATATTTCTTGTCACTAAATTATCAATTGGATAATTTTGTTGACAATGTAAAACACTATTAAAGAGAGAAAATTAATAGATAATTCCATCATGGGGAGGACCATCATGGTGGATTACATCAAGGGATATATCCTCTTACTCCTTAGTCTAATGGCCACACCAATAGTTATTCTGGCACTCATCAAGAGATAGGATCATGAAATTTATTGAATTGTCTTAAAGAAAGCTTTCATGAGGAAATGTCAGTGAGGACATTCATAGTTAATTTTTATGATCCCATAATTTGGTAATGGGAGAATAGTATCTTGAGATATAAAAGATAAATGTATGAGGGCTTCAAGAACTCCAAAATTAAGCAGAGCCAAATCACAAACCAACTCTTGATTTTTCAATTGTGTTTGATAAGACTTTTTCTTGGACACATTCATATAAGATGTTGGAGACACTTACTAGGAAAAGTGGTTATCATGTGAAGGTTTATGTTCCTTACTTAGAGTGGCTATCATAATATATGATTTCCTATAATTGGAATGGGTGTATGTGCCCGATCTAGTTATCCGTATGATATGGGGGAGTATGCCCCATGACCCTCCTGGACGTGAAAAGTGGTATTTATCTTCAATGAAGTGACATGTTGATGAGCCACCCTGCTTGTGGGGACAAAGTTAGGCTTCTATCCATTATTTAATACTATTTTATCCATGATGATATCTTGGAAAGTCTCTAGGATATGAGCCAGAATTTTCGTATGCCCTTTCCCCATTACCAAGATGTTCTTGGTGAATTCAGCATCCAAAACATGAATATAAATCCATTCCATATATGGAGTATGGATATGTATTTACTCCTATCATCCATTTCCTTCTAGTGTATACCTACAATACTCATGTGTTGGGGTAGAGAGTTGAGTCTTCCTTTTGTTTGTCATTGGGGATTTTCATTAGACTTATCCAGGTTCTACCAAATGATACTGTTGGAAGACTTCATGGGTGTAGGTCAGTTTATGTTCCTTCTTACAGTAATCTTCAAAATTAGAATGGAAATATTCATTAGATTCTACCAGATGAGTCTACTAGTTGGATGATTGATGGTGAATGGGCGTATATGCTAGATCACTATTTTCCAAAAAACCGTGTTGGTGGGATTCTCTAAAAGGGGAAGAGGTAGTATTCTGTTCCCTATTATTTATTTTTTGTCCCTGGTAGACCATATTTCTTGCACATGTATGAGGGACCTGGGATGAATATTTGAAGGAAGCACCCTCATCATGTTTAGGGTTTACTGCCATGTGGTGCTGGATGTAGAGATTATTGGCAAGATCCCTTGGGAAGGACCCCTGGATGAGGCCGTAGGTGGACTCTTGGTCAACTTCCCTAGAATATGGTAGGGATTTGTGGTTGCATTATGGGGATAAAATCCAGAAACGGTTGAAGATAGTGGTTGGAAACATCTTCTTCTGGACCACCGATCATTGCTGACTAGATGATTGGGGGTTATTCTTGATCTGGGGGTATTTTTGGGAAGCCTCCAAGGCTGGAATGGTACCATGTTGATGGTACTGTCAAACCAGTTCATTAAAGACCCAACATTGAATATACTGGGTTGGTGATGAGATCTTTCATGTGTATGAGGATGTAGACTAAGTAGTAGCCAGGGAATTCATGGGTGTAAACCTGAAGGAATCCATTTGTATTGTTTGGAGTTCTTGGAAAAGAGTTACTATATATATGAAAAACACAAACAATGAACCACAAAATCTCTTTCGAGCGAAAAAATGCATTATTGATTTCCTTTTATATCCCTATTTTATCAATTTATAGGGGACTAATAGATGTGTAACATTATCATCTTGGTTAAGGATTCATGTCAGGTTCACCATTTTGTTGTTTCCCTAGGAACATGTGTTTTGATTAGGAATCACTATTTTGGAATGGTTTCCAACTGATTTGTTTATGGAACTGGAAATTCCCAAAGTTTCATTATCCAAAGGTAATTACTCTCCAAAGGCAGAAATTTTTTATGTTTATTGAACTATGATAATTAAGAACTCACATTGGCAGAGAGGATGGGAGGTGAGGCTCATCAGACCCTTTTGGGGGGAATTATTGCCTACTCTGGGGATCTTATTGATTTAAGATATTTTCATGGATCTTTTATCAATTCCTAAGTACGAATTCTATCACCCCAAGATTAATAATCAATTATTATCATGTGTGTAATTTAGAATCATCCGTATGTAATCGAGGTTCTTCATCAATGGCGATATCTGTGTGTTTTCGGGGTTGTGCATTGATGGTATCCTCTTATACACAACTTAGAGATTCATTGTTCATTATCAAAATGATGTAGGTTTTTAAGAAACTCAGTGGGGAACTATGGAGTTTATGGTCATCCAGGTAGAAAAATGTCACTCTGAAATTTATCATTATCCAGGGAGATGAATGTTTACTCTAGAGTTTATTTTAATCCAGGAAGAAAAATGTTACTCTGGACTTTATCATCATCTAGGGAGACAGAAGTTGTTTTGATGTCGGGATTAAACCCATAGATATGATACCTACATATCCTCCTGAAAGGAATAAGAACCACATAGTTCAATGCCGTTTAATGTTATATATCATACCCTTTAAGGTCATGTGATAAGGACCCAACCATATAGTTTAACGTTATGTAGAAAGGAAATCTTGGCAGAAGGTGCCTAGTCAAAGCTTGGTGTGGGACTTTTTCCAAATAATCCCTAAGAACCTAGAAGGAATATGACATTTAAATTTGGATTAAACCCCTCTAGGGATATGACCTATAGAGAATAGGGCTGATTAATAATTTTGGGGTTAAACCTCGAGAAGGCTTCCTACATATCCTGTTTGGATGAGAATCAAAGACCATATAGTTCGATAAGTCTCACAGGTGAGTATAAACCTTTGATAGGATTAAGTTGGGGATTATTCCTAAATAGGATTCCATGATGAAAGGGACCATTAGTTATGTATCAACTCATGATGGTTTAAGGGATTATTTTGGGTTTTTATCCTAAGGAGGATGCAATGATTAAGGGAATCAGGGTTGGATTCCTGAGGAGGATGTCCAATGAGCTCCAGCCCTAGGTGAAGGATTCCTACGTATCCCAGTTAGGGTGGTAATCATAATTTTCATAGTTCATTAAATTTGTATATTACATATAGGAGGAGGTCCATTGATATGGGAATGATTTTCCTTTCATGGATGATATGATATAGAGCTCGTGCCTTGATAATTCTTCCTATGTATCATAGTTAAGGTGGGAATTAAAGTTATTGTAGTTCATTTAATTTTTAGGATTGGGTGGATGTTGTGATCATTAAAAACCTCTAATTACACATGATTCATGATTGGTTTTAGAAACAATAGGATTTGAAAGATTCAAAAAACTATGCACACTTTTTGTCCTTTGCTGATGGAATAGGTCATGGATACGATGAAAGAGGTTATGTCTACAACACTTTACTCTCTTCTATTTATATTGGAAATGGGTCTAATTTAAGTAAGGAATGAAGGTGAAGGATATAGAGAGGAGAAATACTACAACTTTCTACATGAAAGGATAGGGGCTTACACTAGGATGGTTTCCCCTTGATTGGTCCTAGGAGAGGAGGGAGACTTTTTCGTTATCAAAGGGAAAATTAATTGTTATCCTTATCCACCCTACCATGAACCAGGGGATTTGGGTCTTAGAGATGGGAAGGGGAGGAAAGGGTCCTATCCCAAAATCCAAGACTGATAACTCCACAAAAATTTACCTAGGTAAGGGGTCTATGTGATCATAGATATACAAATATATATAGGCCCTAATGATCCGGGCCCTATGATAGGACAAGTGTGGGAAACATATGACCGCAGAAATACAAATCCAAATGGGTGACATGATGATGTGACTTTCCCTGAGGTTTTATAAATCAGTAGGTCTTGGTGGAGGTTTCAACATGGTTGCTTTTAGGAAAGGGATCCAGTGAAGGAGAATCCTTTCTATAAATGGCTTTGAAAGAGGCTTCATGAAAGCATCACACAAGTTGAAGGGATGAGGTGAACCAAGGAGGACCACACAAGGGGTGCACTGCGTAAGGGGTCTCTGTGCAAGTAGGATTGGGAGAATTGGTTTCAACTTAGGTGACAAACAACTTGGATGACTACACTTGAGATAATAATTGTTCAAGGCTTCAAGGGTCTCTATAGGGATTCCCAGAAGTAAGTCACACAAGTTCCTATTTAAGGAAAGTTGGTCACGCTAGTCTTCTTAAATCAAGGGGTTGTGTGAATTGGTCACACAAGTGTAGTTTATTTTAAAAATTGAATATACTTAAGTCTCACTATCCCACTTCAATCCCCTCTTACTAGGAATTATAAAACTACCTTGTAGGTTTAGAGGGACTTGGGGGAAGCACTAGGGTGATCAGAGCATCAATCGACCTTCGGGGAAATTATTCTATACAAATGAATGCCCCAATAGTCTATTTATAGGAAAATATGAGACCTTAGGAAAAGGTATTTGTGTGTACAAGTGGGGTGGTGCACAATTGATGTGGTGTGAAAGTAGGTTTCATGAAGGTACCTCATACACCAATGATGATTTGAGGGACTTAGGTTAAACAACTGCTCCATACTTCGAGTGGTGTGCCCCCACACCCCTACTCAAGATCTGTGCCAGGATGTAGTCTAACCCCTTCAATCAGATCCCTTTGCTATCATTAATAACCCCCATAAAAAATTCATAGTCACATCATGAACTTTTTGAGCCAATTTTAAGACATTTTGGCTCGTGGCACGTGAAAATCCAATCTGTACCTTCTTCCAGTATAAAGATGTATTTCTACTTAAACATAGAATTCAGTGTCTAAGTGAGGTTCACTTATTAAATTTTGTGGATAAGTGAATGGAACACATTTCATGGTGTCTACAAAATTCCCACCTTATAATTAGATTCATTAAGAAAAAATATAATCTGGTTCTAAGGTAAAATTATGGGCACATTGATGCATTCTGACATCATTTTGAGGGTTTTGGAGCTATGTAAAGTTTGGAAGGATTCTATAATTTTTTTCTAATCCATGGGTACTAGAGAAAATAAGATTCAACTAACTGAGATTCAACAAGAGGCTTATGGGGCTCATGATTCCATTCAACAGATGAATGACTATGTCAAAAGCCTTTGGTAATTTGTGACAGAGAGACTCCATCTTGTGGATGTTCCTATGGGGGATTTTTTTCTCATAAATGAAAAGAATTTTATTTCTAATAATATATGTATTCATCCCTATCATATTCCTATAACCATTATGTCAAAAATAATTTTCATAGAATTATATTTTCATATCAGCTAATCAAAATTACAAAGAGAGGGATGAGAGATGCTCTAAAATTTTACCTAAGACAAGGGGTCTAGTGAGTGTAGTTTGAATGTTGCTACGATCAAGTGGACAACCCTAAAAACATTTTTTCTTTTAACATTTCATTACATGATTTTTCCTAAACCATACAGTGTAGGTCTAGAGAGTCGAGACTCAAATTTCTTCCAAGGTTCGCTTTTGTGAGTTTTCAACCTGGTGAGTACTATGTCTCTTTTTGTAGACAGTTTAATGTCATGCATGTGAGACTAAAAGGGATAGTATTTTATGTTGAACAACTTTGACCCTGAATTTTGAAACTCTAACCCAAATAAGGATTGATGGTTAGGAATGTTCTAATATTCTTCAGATACTTCTAAGGGGAATTTTGAGACAATTTTGTGATTTCTGAATTTAAACATGGTATTAATGAATAGAGAAGGTATATCCTTAGAATAAAGCTAACATTGATTGAAAAAACCCATTATGAGGGATGTTTTATGAAAGGCCAACTGGGGGCACATACTTCATAGTCATGTAGAGGCATCCTTAGGCTAACAAGTGTGTTATGGGGGCGACTTATGCATGGACAACTGGGGAACGTACTACATATTCAGGAAAAGGAGATCTCAAGAATTATGACATTATTTTACTGATAAATGGAGAAAGTGTAAGATTTTGATTTCTCTAGAACACAGTGGGTGTATTTTGAAGGAAAGATTCCTAAGAATAAAATAATCATTTTTACTGATATTGGCTATGATTAGAAAACCAATCCTACATGAATTTGATATGTGAAAGAGGGTAAATTTTGTTAAAAATGGATTTTTGATATTATGCTGTGTAGTTTAAATTCATGCTGCAAGGATATTAGGGGTGTCACACAGTTTCAAGTCATGTAGAAAATACATTATGGTGTGCAGTTTAAAGTCATTTTGTAAGGACATTAGGGGGGATATACAGTTTTAATTCATTCAACAAAGTCATTATACTATGCAGTTTAAATTAATGGAGCAAAGACATTAGGGGGGATGTACAGTTTTAATTCATGCAACAAGGATATTATGCTGTGCAGTTTCAAGTCATACAACAAGGACATTAGGGGCTTTGATTTAAGGTCTTTATCTTTGACTGGAGATTTGATGACTCTATAATTCTTGGTAATCTATATGGAAATGTTCTACTATATTCAGGTATGGAAGGAGAAAATTTTAAGATGTAATTTGGGTATTTTTGGATCCTAATGGTGGTGTGAAAAAAAGGATTATGATGTTAGAGGATTTATATCCTGATAACAAAGTTACCATTGAATTAAAACCCATTACAAGGGCTGTTTTATGCATGGCCAACTGGGGTACATACCGCATATCCAAATAGTGTTATCCTTTGGTTGAAAAAATCACTATGGGGGAGACATATTCAAGCCAACTAGTGAACACACTTCATGGTCAAGCAAAAGAGTTCTCAAGAATTTATACATTCTATCACTAAAAGACGATGAAAGTTTATGGAGATTTTGATTTTCCTAATCATAGAGTTTGGTTTGTGGAGAAAAGTACCTAAATTGAAAAAGGGTTATTTCAAGTCAAAATTTCCAAAAAATCAGAAAAATGAATGCTCTACACAGGTTTGACCCAAATAAAGGAAGTATGGTGCCTGTATTTTTAGGTCATACGACTAGGACAAAAATATTATGGAAAAAATGGATGATATATAGTCAAATGACCCAAGGTTATTCTAAAATTATTTAAAAAAAGAATGGGAAAAGTGTAATCCATGGTCTTGGATATTTTTAGGTCGAGAGAAAGGATATGAGAAAAATATACAAGGGATGGACACTAAATTATGGGTTCTAGTATAATATTGTCGAAGCTAAAAGGGATAAAAGAGGCTTCTATCAAGAATGAAGTTACGACAAGTTGAAAAACCTGTTATGGGGGATTTTTTATATAAGGACAAATGGGGAACATACTGCATGGTAAAATAGTGACATAGTTAGGATGACATTCCCATTATGGGGGCCAAATATGCAAGGCCAATGGGGGCACATACTGCATGGTTAGGTAAAGTATCTCTCAGGTTTCAGAAATTATGTCAACAAAAGCCATGGAAATGTTTTGGATATCTCAAGGTATTAAATATTAGAAGCATGACATGAAAATGGGTATTGTTCAATGCATAAAGTAATCATTAGACTGATACTAGCCATGATTTTGGAGTCCCTTTCAACAATCCAACTCATATGTAGAATCAAGACATCCCTTGTTTCCTTGGTGGGATCTCTAAGGAGAGAACCCAAAATAAAATCTCTTCCATATATTTTTGATTATATGCAAGAGATAGGGAATTTTCCTTTACCCCATGGCTGGAGATAGGTATTATGGTCTAGGATTAACTACATATCTCAATGGTATGAGAATCAATACACATGTAGTTCTAGAAGTAACATGTAGTTTTAAGTCATGGGGCGAGGACGTTGGTTGTGTATTTTAACATCTTACCGAAAGGATGTGGGAGATTCTAACGTGAAATGGAATATTGTAGTTAGAATATGGTGTAGGATCTAGGTTTCACTATGTATATTTATAGTGTAAGATTCAATCCATACTTATTTCTTTAAATTCCATGCAGTTTAACATAATTCAGTAAGGAAATAGGTGAAATGATGTTATATGATGGAAACATTATGGTTGGACCTACGAATGAAATTATGGACAACACAACGTATCTTATAGGGGTTAGAATCAATCCTCATGTGGTCCTTGATAGGATCCCTATGTAGATCTGATTCATGCACAAGAAGTAAAGTTGCTTTATGATTAATCACCACTGGACTTAGGATTAGAGATCCGAGAATCACTACGTATCTTGCTGGGGAAATAATCAAGCCACACATAGTTCCTGAAAGTTTTTCCCCACATTAATAATACTTTGATGTGGGAAAGGTGACTTTTTATAAATTCCAGACTAGTGTTTGGGACTAGATCATGACATCTAGGAATCACCATGCATCTCATTGTAATGATAATCAAGGAACATGTCTTGTAAAGGTTCTCTATGCAGATTGGCTTCGTGCACAAGGGATAGGAAGGGGAAAAATATTTTCTAAAATAATGTATAGATCCAAGATTAAACATCTATGAATCAATAAACATCTCATTGGAATGATAATTAAGCCACACATAGTTCTTGAATAAATTTCCCCACATCAATTGAGGTTTCATGTGAGGAAGGGGGGTTTAATAACTTTCATATATTTTCCACAATAATGATTGGGCCTAAGATACAAGATGGTATAAGAATAAATCCATATATTCTAAAAGAGTTATTAACATAAAATTATTTCATACAAAGGGAAAGGGGAAATTGTTTCTTTTATGTTTGTGTCTAGGTCAGAGATTGGATAATTGGGTATCACTATGTATCTCATTGGAATGAGAATCAAGCCAAATGTAGTTCTTGAAGAACTGTGTATTTTAATATCATGCAGTATGGACAAAGGTGACTTGATATTAAAGAAAAATTGTATATGGACCAGAGGATAATACCTAGGTGTCACTATGTATCCTGCAAAATCATGAATCAAGGCACAAATAGTTCTTAAAGAAATATTCCTTGTCTATATTTGACTCATACACACAAGGAATGAAGGGAATTTTTTTTATCATGGATATACCCAATATTAGAGATATGGGAATCACTAAATATCTAATTGAAATTAGAATCCATCCATACGTATTTCTTGAATATAGTTCCCCATATATGTCTAATCCAATTGTAGGGAAGAAATGGGGATCAAAGGATACTCGGGAATGGAAATGATGTTAGTAAGGCTTATGCATGGAAGCTTCTCATCATTTAGGGGACCATAAAGAATGTAAAATCAAGGTTTATTGAGGGATTTATTATCATCATATCAGGGAGATGTAATCCTTATAGTTTAATATCACGTGTCAAGGAAAAATGATGTTTTTCAGTTTTAGGTTATGTGACTAGGACCTCATGTTATGCAGTTTACCGTCCTGCGACAAGGACAATGATACTGCGCAATTTAACATTGTTCAGCATGAAATATGGTTGTAATTCATTTTATCTTCATACAAATAAGAATAAATTTGTGTGATTATGCAAATTAATTCTCCAAGAAACTTTCATTTATTGGAGTTGTAATGAGTTCTCCGTCCATTGAGATTAAGGAATAAGCTCCATTAGAATTGACCTTATGTATGGAATAAGGTCCTTCTCACTTTGGCTCGATCTTTGGAGGATTCTTTCCTGGTATCATTGGAGTTATAAGGACCAAAATCAAATGTCCATAGAGGAATGAATGGAGGAGGAAATTCTTATTAAAGGATCATTATATTTGGTTCAGATTGACTTACATGTGATGGAAGGTATTCAATCTATTTTCATCCAGTTGCTCCAACTCATCCAGCCATTTTGGGATTTCTCATTAGTGAATAATTGATCACAGTGGGAAACTCTGGGTGATGGAAATTAAATTTCAATGGGTAGAACTGCTTCTGTCCCGTATACTAATGAGTATGGGGTTGGCCACGTGGCAGTACAAGTATTAGTTTTTTAATCCCATAAGGAATGAAAGAGTTTATCATGACAAAATTTCTTATCTTTATCCACCATTTTATTGAGTATGTTAGACAAGATTTTTTTAAAATCCTCTATGTGTTATTTTCCACTACATGATAGCGGGATGAATTATTTTATTTGATACTGTATTCCTAATATAACTTCCCTACCTTAGCAGAACAAAAATTGATGAGTTTGTCCATCAATATGGTATAATGGACACAAAATCTAGTGATTATATTATCTCTAAAAAATCTAAAAATGATTTTGGCCCCAACTTCCTTCAGAGGTATTTCCTAATCCAATTTGGAGAAGAAATTAGTAGTAGTAAGGATGTACTTGAACTGCTTATCCGTAGCTATAGGATAAGGTCCTACTTTATCCATTACCCATATAGAAAATGGTTGGAGTATTTGGCTATATATAGAAGCTCTGGGGGTTTATGGATGAAGTCATCTACACTTGGCAGGGATGAAAATTATTGAAATCTGTGAAATCCTACATCATCAAAGACAGGAAGAATCCAAGCATTCATATTTGATCATAAAGCTAGTACCCAGACTGGTGGGCACCACATGTTCCTTCATGCACTTCTTTCATGACAACCGTAGTTTCTTCCCCATCAATTCATCTAAGGAGAATTCCTTTGAAGCCTCATCTATAGAGGATCTTCTAGTGATTTGGGCCATCGCAAAGAGTGAAATTAATTACTCATCACTATATCTGGTCTCTTCCAACTCTATTTGGTGGAAGTAATCTATCTTGGAGATATTATATGATGGGTGTTATCTATCCCATGGTAGGACCAAGTGGTTCAGTAATGGGACTAATTTCATTTATTTCCTCTGTTCTGATTTGAAAAAAAGGTGAAACCACGTGACGATGAGAAATACTTATGATTGTTTTTTCCTGGTTTAGATCTTCTAGGGTTGTATTTGTATTTTCCAACACATCATCTTTGTTATTTTGTGACCATAGGATATAATAAAATATTATTTATGAGATAAATTCTATAATTAACCCTAATAAATAATCACACGAGGGAATTATATCTTCTTTTCTGATGGTGTAATCCCCATTATTCTATTTTATTACCAACTATGAATCACCCTTCACTTCCCGGTGGTTCAATGGTACTTGGAGTGCCAATTACAAACCTATAATGGGAGCTTGATATTCTACCTCATTGTTAGTACCATTTTCTAATAATATAAAGGAGTATGACAATACTACCTTTTCTACAGAGATAAGCACAATTCCCAACACATCTTTTTTAATAATTGGGTCTTCCATTCTATTCCCCATTGGACTTATGGAAGAACCATCAAAGTACATTTATCTCATTTGGGGACTATCTTGAATAGATAATATTTCTTCATAAGGATGTTTAGTATTCAATGAAGTTTCTTCTACATATGGGTGTTTAACAAGGAAGTCTGTCAAGGCTTGGCCTTTTACTGCTATCTGAGGCATGAAATGTATATCAAACTACTACAGAATAACTACCCACCATTCCAGATGTCCTATAAAAATAGAAAAACTATAGATAAATTTGAGAGGGTTATTTTAAGATACCAAGTGTACCTCGTGATGTTGCAGGTAGTTACTCAGCTTCTAAACTAAAAATATTAGCTGGGAAGCTCTTCTCAATATCTGAATATTGATTCTCTGCATCGATCATGGTTTTAATGATATAGTAAAAAAAAATTCATTCCCAACATCATTATTTTGTGCAAGGAAGAAACCCAGTGATCACTCTAAGGATTTCACATAAATAATGAGTGGATTTCCTTCAATAGGTGGAATCAATACCAGTTGAATCAAGAGGAATTTAATGAGGGTATCAAATTCTTATTGGAAGTCATTGGTCCATTAATATGTGACCCCATTATTCATCAATTTGGTGAAGGGAAAACAATTAACTTCCAGATTATCTATGAATCATTAGATATAGGACAAGTTTCCTTGAAGTCCTCTTAAATATTTCATGTTTGGAAGTCATTGGTCCATTAATATGTGTTATTTCTTCAAAATAATTCAATAACATTCACTACACGCAACACCGAGTTCAAGCGCACCATGACTTACCAAACAATCCGTTCAAAAGAGGCTATGAATAGTATTAACTAAATTTTAAACTTTATATAATCCTTATAATTTTAGAATCAATATTATGAGTTTCTTAGACATAATGTAAGAACAAATTCATTTTCAGTATTGCACTTTTACCAACTTTTAACAGTGAACCCTTTTAAATACAATATTTGAAACTTTTTGACTAAATGGGGACATCAAAAATTTAAAATGAAACATCCCAAGCTTCCACGGTACGCTTCTCTTTGAATAATACAGTAGCGTGTGTTGTACGCAACTTCGAGTTCTAACACACACCATAACCAAATCAAACTAGCCATTATGAATAGTAATACCTACTTTTTTGAAATTTTATAAATTTTATCTCTCAAAATGGACTTCATTTTTGGATTCAGAGTATTGAATTTAGCCTAAGGTGAAATTTTTGTACTTTTCGGATAACTTTAATATTTTGATGAATAGTGAAAATTACTAAATTTTAATTAAAATCAACTTTTTTAATCAAAATAATTTATAGTGACAAATTATATTATTGAGTGGTTTTAAATTATAATTAGAATATATTTTTACCATTTTATCCAATGGTGTTCATTAGAATTAATTTCACTAGGAAATTGGACCTAAACAATTGTCAATCTTTTGGTATATATTGTTTCTTAAAAACATGTCATTTGTTGTGACAACGGGAATTAATTATAAAATTAATTAATGCAACTTATATGTTTGTAATTTTGTAAAATAAACATCATTTTTGAATTCGGAATATCAATTATAGCTTAGGGTGAAATTTTGGCATTGTTCTGAAAAACTTCAATTTCTGATGAATAGTGAAACTACTAAGTGGTAGTTAAAAAACTGAATTTTTCATAAAACATAATTTTACCGCTTCTGTGATTGGAATTTCGAAAATCCGAGAGACACGGTTAATATCAAGAAGTAAAATGTGGTTCAATGAGATGAAAATAATTTTTGGTGAATAGTAACTTTTTACTTTTATTTACCACAGTAAAAAGTAAATAGTGTAATTAAGGGTAAACATGATATTAATATTACCCTAACAAATGTCCTAATTCTATTGGACAAGTGTATCTCGACCAAAAACAACCTTAGGAATAAAATATTATCATTTAGGCCCACTTGGATTAGATTAGGACATTTATTATTATTTAATTCAAAGAAGAGTTAAAAGAGTTAAAATCAAAGTTTATTTACTAAAAAAAATTTAATATAGGGTTATACATAAGATAAATTCGATTGTAAATATTCATTATAAATATAATAAGATTTCCTACGTAATGAGATTTTATTTATAACTTTTAGACATTAAATAATTTAATTTATTTATGACACAATGATGATGCAGTAATTACCATAATAGTGAAAAATTAAAATAATTGATATTATAAATACCCAAATAAATATAATTTGAGACATTTAATGAATTAAAATAATTTTAAAGGATAATATGACATATTAGGATTTATTTAATTGACTTTGTTTGAAGTAATCATTTTTTTATGAGTTTTAAAAAAATCAACTATTGAATAGTGTCAAAATTGACATAAAAGCGTTTTTAAAACAAATATTATATAATTAATTGATATTAAATTCCTAAGAATCTAAGGTTCGGCCAAGAGACTTATATAATTATAGGTGGATAATTAATGGACCACTTGGGGGACTCTTGGATGTATATAGTAAGTTTATTAACAATATAATATAAAAATACAAAGTGACATGGTAAATGTCAAACTAATTAACTAAGAGTTAAAACAAAAAGATAAGGTTAATATAGTAACACAAACCTATCTAAATTCTATTGGTTGAATTGTTTTAGACCTATACCCACCTTAAACTTTGAATAATAAACTTTTGAGCCATTATAAACCAAATATGAATTTATTATAAATTAATATTTCTAGCTTTTCCAAAGGTTCCCCTCACCCCTCTTATAAAAGGGCACTCCTCCTTCTCATTTATTCACACCTTCAAAGCCTTTTGGTTCGGCCAAAACCTGCTCGAATAGTCTCTCAACTTCCCTCACTAAAACCTAGAGGCCTTAGTTTGATCAGAAAGCCAACCTA
Source organism: Viscum album (assembly GCA_963277665.1). NCBI lineage: Eukaryota > Viridiplantae > Streptophyta > Magnoliopsida > Santalales > Viscaceae > Viscum > Viscum album. The sequence goes on from OY728150.1 coordinate 242,174,488, forward strand.
AGGAGCCCTTTTGATTAAATCAAAAGGAAGAACCCGAAGAAGAGGTAATGTTTTCACCACCCTTTTTGAAATTCATTTCTTCTTCAACTTCTTATTTCTTTGTTATTTCCATTATAAAATATTGAATCAAGTATCTCCTATATACTGTAATATTATTATAAATATGGTACATCCATATTCATCATTCTATCCACTCTTTTAATAACATGTCACCATACGTGCGTACGTACGGCTTACCGTCTCCACGTCGTGGTGTAATTGTTATTAAATAAATTATTGTTTTGGATGGGTATAATAATGATGTGTAATTCATGTAAATAATAAATCTAACATGATAATTATTCTTTATATTTGATATACCACCCAATTATATATTATTTTAATATCAAAAGAATGATATTGTCGCTCGTGCGTACGTAAGGACTACCGTCTTCACGAACGCAATGAGATTCATTCTCTATCGTATCCATTCAAGTATAATTATCATTTGATGATTTAAAAATAATTTTTAAGGACTTTATATCATTCTGGATATTAATAAGATACATCCTATCCATGACAACCACCGCTTATGTAACAAAACATATAAAAGAAAACGAGTAAGTTAACACCCGAAACAATGATAATTCTATAATATTATTAACAAAGCAATGTTAAAAGATCATATATGATATCATATCAATGTATATGATTCTTTTATAATTTAATAAAAATTATCTCACCATTATACGGGAGATTAACCTACCCCCAACTAAGGAAAAGTACAAGGTAAGGGGTTTCTATCTCACTCCTTATTCTCGTCAGATTCATGCCATATTGCCACTTTTACATTTTGTGCGGTGTATGTACTGCCCATAATTATATTATTGTGTAATACACTTTAATTTATGTGTATTTACATATTCATTTTATGATACCTCTTTCATGGGTTTTAAGTTTCGTAAGTTACCAAAATGGTAAGGGTTTATTTCACAATCTCTTCATTATCCGAGGTTGTTTATACGCAATTATCTATTGGGATCTCTTTATCATCCACATCCGTGTTCCTTAAAAATGTATTTGAAATTTTTTTTACTTTTTACTAGACAATTGGTTAAAGTCATTTATACCCTTATGTGTTTTGAATGTAATCTTTCCGTCATTTTCCAAACAAGGCACTTTTAACCTTTTTGATAAATTTAAGGTAAGAATGTCTTTTTTTAACATATACGGCGGGTGCAGCTATTTACCACCGTTATAAAATTGTCAAAGCTTCCATTAGAAGCTTATAAGAATATTTTCAAAGTAAATGTTTTATTTTATAATTATGTGACTTTTAAATGATTTCAAAATGAATATTTTAATAATTTGTGAACGGTACTCTTTATCAAGATCATAATTTTAAATGTTTTAAAGATTTATCTTTATAAATATTTTTAATTAATGTCCATGTTTTCAAAATGATTTTAAGGATTTATTTATATGGACATGAATGTTTTGAAATGATATTTCTTTTCAAATGTTTTAAAGTGGTATGGGACACTTTGATTCAAAAATATCTTTTAAATTAATTCCTTTACAAATGTGTGACTTTTCAATGATTTCGAGAAAAGAGATATTTCTCTCAAATAGTTTTGATTTTCATCTTTTTCAACATTATTTGATGGATTTTAAGATTATTTGAAGTTGATTTATTATGATACAAAACTTTTGTATTGTATTGAAGGTTTTGTGATATGTTTTACTGTGGATGTGTTATTTTTATACCATTCATGGTTTATGGAGAAAGTATTGACATTTCGTATGCTAGTTTTAATACGAATATTTATGTTATGTTTAAACCTTTTCATATGGGAATGCATTGGACTTAATAAGTGACGGGTGGAGCCCACTATAGCTCCTCGATGCATTGGTAGGTCTCATGAGACAAACGAGTGTCTTGACACAAGGCCTTGGAAAAATATTATTTGTATTCTTGGCACGAGGCCTTGGCAATGTGGTTATGATAGTCTGGAATTATGCATTCCATCATTTTGAAAATGGCTATTGATATTGCATGTGATTATTTGATTAGTAGAATATCCATGTGAATAAGTAAATGGCATTATTTATTTTTATTTTTTCCATACTATGTTTAAGTTCAAGTTTAAAAGGCTTTTGTTTTAGTTATACATTGCCTTAAATGTTTATGCTTATTTCCACTATATTTCTTACCCTTACAGAGTGTTTGAGCTCACCCCTTTCTATGTTTTATTTTTCCCAGTATTCCAAGAAGTATATTGTGATTGATAAGAAGGGTTAAGACAAGGGAATAATGGAATTCATAAAGGATTATTTATGTTGTTTTGTATGTTATTAAGTGTAATGTAACATTCATGTATGTAATCTATTTTCCAAGACTGCTAAACTAATCGGTCTTTCGAGACTTGATTCCTTGTAATCATGCCAATGCATTAAAATAAATGCACTGACTCTGGGTAACTAGGGTCGGGGCATTACAGTTGGTATCAGAGAAAGTTTAGCAATAATCTTGGAAACTAGATTTAGATACTCTGATTAGAGGACATATCCCTAAGATAGACTTTTAGGATTAGTATAGAAGAAATTCCTAGAATTTTGGTATTGTAGAGATTTTGTGAGTTTTCCGAGCAATACATCCCTATTTGGATACGAGCAGGTAGAGGTGACTCTGGCACAGATGTACCTAGGGGTAAAAACCGAAAACACCGCTTTGAGATAGACTCGAACGGGAACTGGTGCACGACAATGGGCCTTGCTGCACTCTTGGTTACGACACTCCCGGGGGATATGCTTAGGATAATTCTCATTTTCTTTACAAACCATTATTAAAGGCTTATGAGTATATACTTATTCAAAGAAAAAAAATTATGATTATGGATTATATCCATAAACTGTTCAATTTGTGTTAGGTATTTTACAAGTTTGGTAATTATTCATTGAAATTCATAAAATGAACTAGTTTATGCTATTGTACAGAAATGGCGCCCAGTAGAATGAATGTGAACTCTCGTAATACGTATGATCCAAAGAGTAAGAAGGATCACATCTTTCGTGGTCCTAAGCCAGAATTTAGAAGGGAAATAGTTTCCCACGTATTATCATCATATGAAGAAATAATATCATGTGTGGATAAGATAACTAAAGAGTTTACTGAGTCTTATGGCTTTAAAGGGAAGCATGAGAAGAAAAGGATGAAAGAGAGAAAGATGGATAAAGGGAAGAAGGAAAAGAAGAATTTTCCCATATGTGATAATTGTGGGAAGAAAAACCCTGGAACTTTCCTGAAAGGAATGGGAGTTTGTTATAAGTGTATAGGAAAAGGGCACAAAGTACGTGACTGCAAGGGTAAGAAAAAAGTTTCAAATGTACAATGCTTCATTTGCAAGGAGTTTAGACACTACGCGAACCTATGTCCTAGTCATCAGACTATGCCACAAATGATGCTATTGGATAATAATCAAGTTATGATACTACCACAGATGAAGAGGAATGATTAGAGTTCTTATATTGATTATGTCATTTGAGTGTTGTATCAAAAATGTACTTGTTATAATAATTATGGAGTATATAAGGATTGTACTGAAGTACTATTTCATTAAGGACTTGAGATTGTGTGGAACAAAGAAAAGTGACTCAATAGCAGGATAAAGTTTTGGAAAATATATGGTTGAGAGAATGATAAACCATAATATAGTTCTGATACCGAGGTAGTGATTTTCGAATAATACATGATTGATTTGGATAAATAATATTGGATATTCTTGACTACCTTGAAACTGATTAATGATTTGTATATTCCATAATTGTTGGGGTTTAAAACATTTTTGGATTGAAGGAGTATATCTATCATTCTTTAAGGAATAAGGGGTGATGAATGTAATCAATAAGGTTTTATGGTAATTCAGGATGTTGCAGTGTTTTAAAAGAATACATGATGAAGGTGTTCACATGTTATTATACAGAAAAAAGGATCTTCATTTTTGGACCAAAGCATTTTGGATAGTTCTACTATGGATTATTTTTGGATTTCCATAAAAGGACAACCCGGAGGTTGGGCGGCAACCCGTCGCGTCCGGCAAGGCCACGAGACTTGAACCCACAACCGAAGGGCGGCAAGGGTGTATCACCTACCACTGGCCCACGTAATTTCCGGGATTAAATAATGTAGTTTTTTTAAAAGATCTAGTAGATGAATTATAAATTCGTTTTTTTGGAACCCTATACAAATAGGATAAATAGAATATTTTTTACGTTATATTATCTTTTAGAGTGAAAGATGAGTTTGTGGTAGAAATTAGTTAAAGGATGTAACTCTTCTTGTCAAGAATATATTTTCCTTCTTCTCTTATTCTTTGAAGAAATTAATTATAATACTTTATTTAAGGAATCCTAAAACCAAAAATGTGTTATCCTAATACCCCATGTTTTGTTGAACTGATGGTATTTCAAATCATCATAGATTGATGAATTTAAGGACCTCAATTTTACACTTAGTTGTGATTGATGACCTAAATCACTACCTATAAATAATTACGTTTTCCTCCAATTCTATGTCTCTAATTGCCACTAATGTTCTCCTAATCAAGACCATAATTTGGTGGTGACCCTTTTATTTCTCTTTCCCTCATATTAAGACTAAATTTCAGTAACCCAATTTCTGATGTGGGTTTTTCCACAAAGATATTTTCTATTTTCAACATTTTATTTTCGAAGAACAATTTTAAATTGCGAGGACGCAATTTATTGAAGGAGGGGAGAATGTAACACCCCAAGATTTCATAATGTGTTATTTTTTCAAAATAATTCAATAACTTTCACTACACGCAACACCGAGTTCAAGCGCACCATGACTTAACAAACAATCCGTTCAAAAGAGGCTATGAATAGCATTAACTAAATTTTAAACTTTATATAATCCTTATAATTTTAGAATCCATATTATGAGTTTCTTAGACATAATGTAAGAAAAAATTCATTTTCAGTATTGCACTTTTACCAACTTTTAACAGTGTACCCTTTTTAAATACAATATTTTAAACTTTTTGACTAAATGGGGACATCAAAAATTTAAAATGAAACATCCAAAGCTTCCACGGTACACTTCTCTTTGAATAATACAGTAGCGTGTGTTGTACCCAACTTTGAGTTCTAACACACACCATAACCAAATCAAACTAGCCATTATGAATAGTAATACCTAATTTTTGAAATTTTATAAATTTTATCTCTCAAAATGGACTTCATTTTTGGATTCAGAGTATCGAATTTAGCCTAAGGTGAAATTTTTGTACTTTTCGGATAACTTTAATATTTTGATGAATAGTGAAAATTACTAAATTTTAATTAAAAACAACTTTTTTAATCAAAATAATTTATAGTGAAAAATTATATTATTTAGCGGTTTTAAAGTATAATTAGAATATATTTTTACCATTTTATCTAATGGTTTTCATTATAATTAATTTCACTTTGAAATTGGACCTAAACAATTGTCAATAGTTTGGTATATATTGCTTTTTAAAAACACGCTATTTGTTGTGACAACGGGAATTAATTATAAAATTAATTAATGTAACTTATATGTTTTGAATTTTGTAAAATAGACATCATTTTTGAATTCGGAATATCAATTATAGCTTAGGGTGATATTTTGGCATTGTTCTGAAAAACATCAATTTTTGATGAATAGTGAAACTACTAAGTGGTAGTTAAAAAACTGAATTTTTCATAAAACATAATTTTACCGCTTATGTGAATGGAATTTCGAAAATCCGAGAGACATGGTTAATATGAAGAAGTAAAATGTGGTTCAATGAGATGAAAATAATTTTCGGTGAATAGTAACTTTTCACTTTAATTTACCACGGTTAAAAGTAAATAGGGTAATTAAGGGTAAAAATGATATTGATATTACCCTAACACATGTCCTAATTCTATTGGACAAGTGTATCTCGACCAAAAACAACCTTAGGAATAAAATATTATCATTTAGGTCCACTTGGATTAGATTAGGACATTTATTATTATTTAATTCAAAGAAGAGTTAAAAGAGTTAAAATCAAAGTTTATTTACTAAAACATTTTTAATATAGGGTTATACATAAGATACATTCGATTGTCAATATTCATTAGAAATATAATAAGATTTTATAAATAATGATATTTTATTTATAACTTTTAGACATTAAATAAGTTAATTTATTTATGACACAATGATGATGCAGTAATTACCATAATAGTGAAAAAATAAAATAATTGATATTATAAATACCCAAATAAATATAATTTGAGACTTTTAATGAATTAAAATAATTTTCAAGTATAATATTACATATTAGGATTGATTTAATTGACTTTGTTCTAAGTACTCATTCTGTTATGAGTTTCACAAAAATCAACTATTGAATAGTGTCAAAATTGACATAAAAGAGTTTTTAAAACGAATATTATAATATTAATTGATATTAAATTCCTAAAAATCTATGGTTCGGCCAAGAGACTTATATCATGATAGGTGGATCATTAATGGACCACTTGGGGGTCTCTTGGATGTATATAGTAAGTTTATTAACTATATAATATAAAAATACAAAGTGACATGGTAAATGTCAAACTAATTAACTAAGAGTTAAAATAAGAAGATAAGGTTAATATAGTAACCCAAACCTATCTAAATTATATTGGTTGAATTGTTTTCGACCTATACCCACCTTAACCTTTTAATAATCAACTTTGGAACCATTAGAAACCTAATATGAATTTATTATAAATTAATATTTCTATCTTTTCCAAAGGTGCCCCTCACCCCTCTTATAAAAGGGAAATCCTCCTTCTCATTTCTTCACACCTTCAAAGCCTTTTGGTTCGGCCATACCCTGCCCAAATACTCTCTCAACTTCCCTAACTACAACCTAGAGGCCTTATTTTGATCAGAAAGCCATCCTAAGGAGCCCATTTGATTAAATCAAAAGGAAGAACCCGAAGAAGAGGTAATGTTTTCACCACCCTTTTTCAAATTTATTTCTTCTTCAACTTATTCTTTCTTTGTTATTCCCATTATAAAATAATGAATCCAGTATCTACTATATACTGTAATATTATTATAAATATGGTACAACCATATTCATCATTCTATCCACCCTTTGAATAACATGTCACCATACGTGTGTACGTACGGCTTACCGTCTCCACGTCGTGGTGTAATTGTTATTCAATAAATTATTATTTTGGATGGGTATAATAATGATGTGTAATTAATATAAATAATAAATATAACATGATAATTATTCTTTATATTTTATATACCACCCAATTATATATTATTTTAATATCAAAAGAATGATATTGTCGCTCGTGCGTACGTACGGACTACCGTCTCCACGAACGCGATGAGATTCATTCTCTATCGTATCCATTCAAGTATAATTATCATTTTATGATTTAAAAATAATGTTTATGGACTTGTTATCATTATGGATATAAATAAGATACAACCTATCCATGACAACCACGACTTACGTAACAAAACATATAAAAGAAAACGAGTAAGTTAACCCCCAAAACAATGATAATTCTATGATATTATTAACAAAGCAATGTTAAAAGATCATATATGATATCATATGAATGTATATGATTATTTTATAATTTAATAACAATTATCTCACCATTATAAAGTAGGTTAACCTACCCCCAACCAAGTAAAAGTACAAGTTAAGTGGTTTTCATCTCACTCCTTATTCTCGTGAGATTCATGCCATATTTCCACTATTACATTTTGTGCGGTGTATGTACTGCCCATAATTATATTCTTTGTGTAATAAACTTTAATTTATGTGTATTTACATATTCATTGTATGATACCTCTTTCATGGGTTGTACGTTTCGTAAGTTACCAAAATGGTAAGGGTTTATTTCACAATCTCTTTATTATCCGAGGTTGTTTATATGCAATTATCTACTAGGATATCTTTATCATCCACATCCATGTTCCTTAAAAATGTATTTAAAAACATTTTTACTTTTTACTAGACAATTGGTTAAATTCATTTATACCCTTATGTGTTCTGAAAGGAATATTTCTGTCATTTTCCAAACAAGGAACTTTTAACCTTTTCGACAAATTTAAGGTAAGAATGTCTTTTTTTTAACTTATACGGCGGGTGCGGCTATTTACCACCATTTTAAAATCATCAATGCTTCCCTTAGAATCTTATAAGAATATTTTCAAAGTAAATGTTTTATTTTATAATTATGTTACTTTTAAATGATTTCAAAATGAATATTTTAATAATTTGTGAAAGGTACTCTTTATCAAGATCATAATTTTAAATGTTTTAAAGATTTATCTTTCTAAATCTTTTTAATTAATGTCCATGTTTTCAAAATGATTTTAAGGATTTATTTATATGGACATGAATGTTTTGAAATGATATTTCTTTTAAAATGTTTCAAAGTGGTATGGGACACTTTGATTCAATAATCTCTTTTAAATTACTTCCTTTACAAATTTGTGACTTTTCAATGATTTTGAGAAAAGATATATTTCTCTCAAATAGTTTTGATTTTCATCAATTTCAACATCCTTTGATGGATTTTAAGCTTATTCGAAGTTGATTTGTTATGATACAAAACTTTTGTATTATATTTAAGGTTTTGTGATATGTTTTACTGTTGATGTGTTATTTTTATACCATTCATGGTTTATGGAGAAAGTATTGACATTTCGTATGCTAGTTTTAATACGAATGTTTATGTTATGTTTAAACCTTTTAATATGGGAATGCATTGGACTTAGTAAGTGACGGGTGGAGCCCGCTATAGCTCCTTGATGCATCAGTAGGTCTCATGAGACAAACTAGTGTCTTGGCACAAGGCCTTGGGAAAATATTATTTGTAGTCTTGGCACGAGGCCTTGGCTATGTGGTTATGATAGTTCGACGTTATGCATTCCATCATTATGAAAGTGGTTATTGATATTGCGTGTGATTATTTTATTAGTAGAATATCCATGTGAATAAGTAAATGAAATTATTTCCTTTTATTTTTGTCATACTATGTTGAAGTTAAAGTTTAAAAGGCTTTTGTTTTAGTTATACATTGCCTTAAATGTTTATGCTTATTTCCGCTGTATTGCTTACCCTTACGGAGAGTTTGAGCTCACCCCTTTCTATGTTTTATTTTTCCCTGGATTCCAAGAAGTATATTGTTATTGATAATAAGGGTTAAGACAAGGGAATAATGGCATTCATAAAGGATTATTTATGTTTCTTTTTATGTTATGAAGTGTAATGTAACATTCATGTATGTAATCTATTTTCCAAGACTGCTAAACTAATCGGTCTTTTGAGACTTGATTCCTTGTAATCATGTCAATGTATTAAAATAATGCACCGACTCTGGGTAACTAGGGTCGGGGCGTTACAAGTTTTATGTTCGTTCTTATATTCCTCTTATAGATTAGAATAGAGGGATTCATTGGATTCCATCACATGAGTCTGATGGTTGGATAATTGAAAATGAATGGGTGTATATTCCCGATCATTGTTTGCCACAAAACTGGGTTGGTGGGATTCTCTAGAGGGGAAAAGGTAGAATCCTTCTCCCTATTATCCATTTTTTGTCCTCTAAAGACTATCTTGTGTGCCCGAATTTGAGGAATATGGGCTGGATAGCCAAAGAAAACAACCTAATCATGTTGAGGGTTTACTACCATACGATGCTTGGAACAACAATTATTAGAAGGAGACCTTGGCAAGGACCCCTGTGTTTTTGGTATGAGGCCATAGTTGGCCTCTTGGCCAACCTCCCTAAAATATGGCATGGATTGGTGGTTATGGTCTATGGATAAACTCCATAAATGATTGAAGTCAGTGGTTGGCACCATCTTCTTTTATAAAACCGGTTGTCACTGACTGGATGATTGAGGGTTTTCTTGATCCGGAGGGATTGTCAGAAAATTTCCAAGGTTGGAATGGTATTTTGTTGGTAGTACTCTTGAACCAGTGTGTTAGAGACTCAACATTGAATATACTGAGATGGTGATGACTTCCTTCGCACAGATAAGGATCCAGCCTAAGCTACATCTGGGGCAGTCACAGGTGTAAACTTGAAGGAAGACATTTGGATTGTCGAGGGTTCTCAGAAAAGAGTGCCTGTATATATGAAAAACACAAAAAATGAACTACGGTATCTCATTCGAGTAAAAAAATTCCTAATTTATTGCCTTATCTTAACCTCTTTTATCAATTGATAAGGTCCCAACAAATGGGTAACACTATCATCTTGGTTAAAGATTCACGTCGAGTTTGCTATTTTTTTGTTTCCCCTAGAACATGTGTTGTGGTTAGGAGTAACTTTTTCTGAAAAGTTTCCGATTGATTTTTTTATGAAACAAGAAACACCCAAAGGTTTTGTATCTAAAGGGACTTTCTTTCCAAAGTCAAGCATTAATTAGGTTTTTTTAACTAATTATAATTAATAAAGAACATTGGTAGAGAGGATGGGACGTCGGAATTATCATACCCTTTTGAGGGGAATTATTGCCTTCTCTAGGACTCTTATAGATTTAAGATATGTTCATGGATCCTTCATTATTTCCCAAGTATGAAGTCAGTCATCCCAAGATTATCAATAAATTATTAGCATGTGTGGAATTTAGAATCATATTTATGTATTCAAGGTTCTTCATCAATGGAGATATCTATGTGTATCTAGGGTTCTACGTTAACAGTATCCTCTTATATATTACTTAGAGAATCCTTGAAAATTATCATGAAAATGATAGTTTTAAGCCACCCAGTGGGCTACTCTAGAGTTTATGGTCATCCAGGTAGATTAATGTCACTCTAGAATTTATCTTCATCTTGATAGACATAAGTTAACTCTAGAGTTTATTGTCATCCATGCATAAAAAAAGGTTACTCTAGAGTTTGTTACCATCTAGGTAGACACAAGTTGTTTTGATGTTGAGATCAAACCCATAGATGGGATACCTACATATCCTCATGAAAGGAATCAGAAACCACATAGTTCAGTGCTGTTTAATGTGACAGATAATACCTTTTACAGTCACGTGATAAGGAACCAATCTTATTGTTTAACATCATGTGTCAAGGACATCTAGGTGGAAGTTTCCTAGTCAAATATTAGTGTGGGACTTATGCCTAAGCATCCTAAGGAACCTGTAAGTAATATGGGCTTCCAAGTTGAATTAGACCCTACTAGGGATATGACCCAGAGATAACATAGTTGATTTTGAATGTTGAGTTTGAACCTTAGAGAGGCTTCTTATGTATCCCATTTGGATGGGAATCAAATCCCACATAGTTTGATAAGTCTTTAAGGTGAGTATGTCACTTTGAGAGGATTAAGTTTGGGCTTATTCTTGAATAGGATTCCCTGATGAAAGGGACCACGAGTGATGTATCAACTCAAGATGGTTTGAGGTCCCAATTTAAGGCTTTATCCTAAAAAGGATGCCTGGATTAAGGGAATTAGTGTTGGACTCTTGAGGAGGATGTACAGTGGGCCCAAACCCAAGGTGAAGGCTTCCTGCGTATCTGAGTTGCGGTGGGAATCATAATTTTCATATTTCATTTAATTTGGGGATTACACCTAGGAGAAGTACCATTTAAGGGGGAATTATTTCTCATTTTGTGGATGAGATGATATAGATCTTGGGAATTTGGAAGGATTTCTACGTATCCTAGTCATGGTGGGAATAAGAGTTATCGTAGTTCATTCAATTTGGGGATTACACCTTAGAGGAGACCCATTTAGGGGGGAATTATTTCTCATTTCATGGATGAGATGATATAAATATCATGTTTTGATAAAGATTCCTATATATCCTAGTTAAGGTGGGAATCATAGTTCTTATAGTTCATTCAATTTAGGTATTACACATAAGAGGAGTCCCATTGAGGGGGGAATGATTTCTCATTTCATGGATCAAATTACATAGATCTTAGGAATTAAGAAGGATTCCAATATATCCTAGTTAAGGTGGGAATCAACTTTCTCATAGTTAATTCAATTTGGGGCTTACACCTAGAATGAGGTACATTGAGGGAACATGATTTCTAATTTCATTGATGGGATGATAAAGATATTGGGCCTTGAGAAGGCTTCCTAAATATCCCAATTAAGGTGGGAATCAGAGTTCTCATAGTTCATTCAATTTGGGGGTTACACCTAGGAGCAGGCCCATTTATAGGGGTATGATTTATCATTTCATGGATGAGATGATATAGATATCGGGCCTTGGGAAGGCTTCCTACTTATCTCAGTTAAGGTGGGAATAAAAGTTCTTGTATTTCATTCAATTTGGGGATTACACCTAGGAGGAGGACCATTGATGAGGGAATAATTTATCATTTCATTGATGATATGATATAGATCTTGTGCCTTGAGAAGGCTTCCTACATATCCTAGATATGGTGGGAATCAGTGTTCTTGTTGAGATCATTACAAACCTTTAAGACCACATGAGTCATTCTCGGCATGAGAAGAAAGAGGATGTGAACTATTGAACAAACCACACAAAATTTTCCTCCTTCGCTAGTAGAAGAGGTTGTGGCTATGGCAGAAGAGGTCATGATTACGACACTTCCCTATCTTCAATTTATATTGAACATGGTTCTAATTTAAGGAATGAATAAAGGTGAAGGATGTAGAGAAATGAAAGATTACAACATCCTACATTAAAGTATAGAGGCTTACACTAGGATGGTTTCCATTTGATTGGTCCTAGGAGAGGATAAATACTTTTCCTTTTTCAAAGGGAAAAGAAAGTGTGATCCTTTTCCTCCCTACTAAGTACCGGAGGTTCCAGGTCTTAGAGATGAGAAGGAGAGGACAAATTCTTATCCCCAAAATCTAAGACTGGGAACTCCGAAACACTATCCCTAGGGTCTGGTTCTATGTGACCATAGATATAAAAATCTACAGAATCCCCACAGATCCTGACCCTCTGGTAAAACATGTATGGGAAACCTATGACTATAGAAATACAAATCCAAATGGAAGACACACTGATGTGCCTTTCTATAAGGTTTTGTAAATCAGGAGGTCTTGGTGGAGGTTTCAACACAGTCCCTCTTAGGAAAGAGATCCAGTGAAGGAGAATTTTTTCCATGAGTGGCTTTGAAAGAGGATTCAAGAAAGGCTCACACATGCTAAAGGGATAAGGTGAACCAAGGAGGACCGTGCAAGGGTTGCACTATGAAAGGGGTATCCATGAAAGTAGGATTGGGAGAATTGGTTTTACCTTAGGTGACTAATTACTTGGATGAATACACTTGATAAAATCATTGTTTAGGCCTTAAAGGGTCTCTACAAGGATTACTAGAAGTATGTATCCCAAGTTACTGTTTGAGGAAAGGCAGTCACACTAGTATTCTTAAAGTAGGGAGTTGGGAGAATAGGTCATGGAGGTATTGTTTATTTTTATCACTAAATAGACTTAAGTCTCACTATCCCCTTTTAATTCCCTCTCTTTAGGTGTTATGAAACTACCTTGGATATTTTGAGGGATTTGGTTGAAGCACTAGGGTGACCAGAGCAACAATCAGACTTCGTGGAAATTCATCCATACAAATAACAGACCTAAGGGTCTATTTATAGGAAAATTTGAGACCCTGGGTAAAGAGGTATGGTCGCACAAGTGGGGTGGTTCACAAGTGAGGTGGAACACAAGTAGGTCGTGTGAAGGTACCTTGCGCACTAATGGTGATTTGGGGGACTTAGGTGAAACAACTACTCTATACCATAGGCTTGAACCCTTACACCCCTGCATGGGATCTATACTTGGCTGCAGTCCAACCCCTTTCGGTTGATCCCTTTGTTACCATCACTCACCCCCATAAAAAATGTAGAGTTTCACCATGATCTTTTTGAGCCCAGTTTAAGACATTTTCTCTCGTGGAAGATGGAAATCCAATATGCTCCTTCTTCCAACATATGTATTTATACTTAAACTCATCATTTGGTGTCTATGTGAGGATCACATATTCAATTTTGTGGATAATTTCATTGAACACATTTCATGGTGTCTACAGAAATGTTGGAGGGATATTTTGATATCAGAATTTCAAAGGTGGATGTTGAAAGAATGTATCAGTGATCGATTCATATTGATCTTAATGATGAGAAAATTGATTGGATCAATAAAAAAGATAAGATATTGGCTCATGGAATCAATTGGGGAAAAATTAATCTATAGGAATATATTCATACCTGGGATGGGTTGGGCTACCACTTCAATGATCTCATCATAAATGATATAGAAACAAAGTTAACCTCTATCACATAGAGCTTACATAGGGTGATTAATTCAAAACTTTTAAATATTTTTTGGAGTATCTTGATAATATACTATGCAGTTTGAAATTTTGGGTTGCATGTAACATTTTTGGGTTCTCAATTTCCCTCAAAAGTGTTCTTATAAATAAAATTTTAAACTTTTAGGTCAGGAACCATCCAAATTTAGTTTCAAGCCTTGATGAGGAGCCTTCAATTTAACCCAAATTCCATATCCCCTCTCATGTAAGAAGATGTACCAGATGGGAAGTGAATGGATGGAAGGATACCCTGTAAATATTGAGACATTACTGATTCCTTACATTGTAGAAAGAGAGAATATAAAAGTTCCATGAATTTGGTTCTGTTGTAATAGAGATTGGGTTTGATCCCCTTATGAAAAAAACATTTTTAGTATCCTATAGAACCTAATAACCAACAAAAATAGTGAAACTCCATCTTTGGGCCTACAAACACATCTAAAACTGATAATCCAAGCTAGCCTAAAGGAATTCATTCATTGTTCTTTCTCACTTAAGGGATTCTAGAAGTCCCCCAAGGGTGAATCAAAAGTAGATTTCCCAGTTTCTCTTGATGATGAGGTGTATCTGTATTTCAAACTTGTAATTAGAGTAGCATTTTCACTTTTAGGAAAGGTGAATGTCATTATGTTACAGGTTTTTATCAGTGGGGATAGATTGGTTATAGATCATGCAAATATGGAAGTTGATTTTAGGGGATATGTCCTTACATCTGGTTTTGGGTCCCATAGAAACCCGATTTTAAGGAGGAAACTTCATGTTTCAAAACCATAAGCAAGTGAGCTTCCCAGAAGCGGATGATGTTATGAAACACTGATTCATGTTATCAGATAATTTTATGATTTGAAACACTTCCTTTTGTTCCTCATTAATCACTGCATCTGTGAATTATGGATGGGAATAATCTTGTTTTAAGATAATATCAGGAGTGGGACACCAAGGAAGAATAGGTATAGGTCCACCCAATTGTGCTTTCATAATGAGATCTCACAACGCCCAATGATGCAGCCAAAGTTTTTTTAGGATTGAATGAGAGAGTCCCTACAAACAACACCATATATGATAGAAATAATATCTTTCATATCACTTGATGGGGTAACTTCAATACTTACTTTTAATGAATCTCAACAAGAGGGAGTTTCCTAAGATGACCTCCCACAGTAGATTAGCCTGAAAACCCCACATGTTTTCTTCAATACATCTTAGGTTAATACTCTCTTCTTGAATTGGTCTGGAAAGTCTATACCCACTAGTCCAATGGATAAATATATATAAATATAAATACATAATACATAGATAAATATATATAAATATAAATAGATATATTAATATAAATATAAATACAAATATATATATATACATAGATACATATAAATATATATAAATATACATAAATATACATAAATATAGATAAATATATATAAATACATATATATATATATATAAATAAGTTTACATAAATTTATATAAATTCAGACACATATATATAATTAAATATTATTAAATATAAATATAAGTATATATATATAAACATTTAAATATATGTAAATATAGATATATATATATATGCATATACTATATATAAATATAAATTAATATATATAAATATACATAAATATATATAAATATATATATATATATGTACAAATATATATAAATATATATAAATATAAATAAATTTACATAAATATCTATAAATACATACATACATATATAAATAAATACAATTATATATAAATATAAACACACACACATATATATATATATGATCCAATTCAATTTTTTATTATCATATTAGCCCTCTTTTTAACTGGGTTGAGAGGGAACCCTTAAATATACATATAAATATATATAAACACACACACATATATAAGATTAAATATAACTAAATGAAAATATTAATATTTATAATCATATATGTAAATACATATAAATACATGTATACAAACACACACACACACACATAAATACATATAAATATATAAAAATATACATAATTATACATAATACATATAAATATTTTCAAATATATATAAATATATATAAATATATATAATTATACATAATTATATTTAAATACATATACATACATATATATATATATATATAAAATTAAATATAAATATAAATACATAAAAATATAACCAAACACAAATAAATATACATGTACACACACACAAACAAATAATTATAAATAATTAATCAAAATTTCCAATTTCAAATTTCAAATAATAAATAAATATAATCAATAATTTAAAAGTTATTAATAATTAATTTAGTTTTTAAATAATTAATAATTAATAATTAAATAAAATGATAAATAATAAATAACGATTAATAATAAACAATAAATAATAAATATTAAATAAATAAAAAATAACAATTAATTTAACGTCTATTATTTAAAAAATATCGCTAAAACTAAATGATAAATAAATAACTAAATCATATTTGGTGGTGGTTTCTAAATAAAATGCAACAAATTAGCTGGGGTTTCTTAAAACTATCTCTAAAAAATAAAAAGAAACATTTAGTTACAATTTTCAAAACCATTACTAAATGAAAATTTTCCTCCAGTGATGATTAAAAAAATACCCCACTATCCCCAAATTAGCTAAGCCTTAATGATTGCATACAAAAAATATAGAAATATGGAGGTTTTCATGCTAGGTATCTCACCAACATCGGGTGTAGGGAAATCCAAATATGACACATAAATCTCTAGTATACCAAAGACATATTGTATAAAACTTCATGTGGTATTCTTAGTGGAACATCCATCACACAAAACCCATTTTATGTATGATGAGAAGATTTTGTATATCTATTTGAAATCCTATTCATGAAAAACATAACATTTTGTCATAACATATAATACCCCATGATAAACATCGATTAAGGATAACTCAAATTCATCCTCCAAGAGGTTAATTATCATTTCACTTCATTTAATATATATAACCAATGTAAAAGAATGATAAAGTGTATAATACCTTTTATATAACATGATACTTTCTTTTATAATTTAACCCTTTAAAAATATTAAAAAACGGTACATAAATTCCTATATAATAATATCATGCATGATATACCGCTATATAGGCCTTAAGTTTGATTCACTTTTTAGGTTTTTACAAACTCATTAAATCTCCATTGAATTGCAACCACATCCCTATGTGAATATGTGATAAAACCCTCCCAATAAAATATTTTGTGAGTAACATATATAAATAAAACTATTTCGAATAATGATGATACTTAGGAATAATATATCTAATGTTCAACTCTTTGAACACGTATTCAAACTCATTAACTTCATAACATCAAATATTAAAATGTTAAAAACTTATATTGTCAACTTAGAACTCTTTATAAGTCTATTACCATCATCATTATTATAACTCTTCATATAAAGAATTTTCCCTGAGTTACTTTTGGTAACAATATATAACTCATTATATTTTTCTTTACCAATAAATCCTAAACACTTTTAGTATATAAATTCATATTCACTTTGTTATAGAAAATAAATGTAACTATTTAAATTTCTATTTTATCACTATATGCTAAAAAAAATTTAAGATATTTATGAGTAATTTATGTTGTAGTGATTGGTATAATCTTTTACTTATTAAACATTGAACTTCTTGAATGACTGATATACTCCCACTAGCCTCTTAAAAACTATATTTTATTTAGAATATATCACTAAGAAAAACTTACTACTTTGTGTTTAGGAAATAACACTTATTTATAATTAGATAGAATATTTAATAAATATAATATTATATCCATATCTTATATGGAATTTTATGGGTTTGAAACATTATTGTGAAAAGAAGAATTTATTCTTTAAAATAACTAGTTAAGGGTAGTGGGATAAAATCCCAATTTTCTTTAAAAAAAATTAGATAAACACTTTTATCATTGATAATTTTATTTATCCTTTTCCTCATCTCAATTTTTTTAAAGAATCTGATGAATCATAAATAATATATATCAAAACCATCATATCATATTTTTCAAAATAACTCTTTGTTAATAAACAACTTCCATTTTATATAAGAGAAATAAGATGAAAACAAAATTCCCTTATTTTGATCTATATGAGCTTGATATATTCCTTTATATTCAAAACCATGATTCAACAACCCTTTACTTAATCATTTTAATGAAAACTAAAATCTCTATTAATTATTTCCTTTATCTTGAATACCTGCATACTTAAAAAATTTTAAAGTATACATTTGGCATCATACGTCCTTCAAAATTAAATAATTGATTTTATAATAATGATACCTAACATGGAATCTCCAAAATGTTTCTCAAAACCCATTTAGGTATCCTAGCCAATTTATATATTATGGAAACATTTCATATCCCTATTTACACCACTTAAGTTTTAATGATTGATTCTCACTATTAAAAAGATACAATATTATCTTCTAACTTAAACCATTACTTTTTTTAACCATAAAAAAGAACCCAAACATCACATGAAACATTCCTCTATCCACAATAATTTGAGTAAATAGGGTAAAATTTTATTGATCTCATTCACATTATTGGAAAATTTCCAATAATGATTTTAGAATGAATCACATAGCCATATCAATAATTAAAGGAAATTGGTAGTCTCACTAAGTCATTATAATGCTCAATCACATTGAGTATATGAGTGGAGAATAAATTTAATTTAGTCATCATGCATATTTTTTTTTGAAACATTGAGTTAATAATTTAATGATTCTCATAAGTATCTAGATTCATTTGTTGAACAACTTCAACCATAAGTTTTTAAGGAATGTATTTCCTGAAAACACATAATTTTTCTTCTTTCTTAAGAATTATTCTTAAGTTCCTATAATGATATAAACATTTTATATCATTAAAATTATTATTTTTATGGGTTGATCTTGTAACAACCTGACTTGAACCACCAGGTTTGAGCTGGAAGGTCACATGACCTCATGCATGCCTCCCCATACTTATGAGGTTGTTGACTAACAATGAGAGTTTGAGTCCATCGATGGGTAGACTATACCCTCAATATCATGTCATATGATCAATAATAAAAAATAAAAAATATAATAAATAAACATAGTATTTATTTAGAAACTTAATAAATGACATACATCTCATAAAAATAAACCATATCCCTATGTGGAAAGCCTATCTAGTGTTAAGCAGTAGAAAATAAATAAATAAACAACACTGAGGGGTTCCACCAGTTATCTTCCTAGTACACCACAACCTACACTCTCCTCAGCTTAGTAGTCTTCTATTGGACCCATACCCTTCACTAGATCCCTCATGAAATCTACAACTACACTGGAATACCTGACTAGGGTGTGAGTATAAGACTCAATATGACACCACCAATGTATCCTTAACTAGCATGCTCAATTATAATAGTGTATTCCATAATAATAATCATAAATTCATAACAATAATAAACATATAGTACAAAATAGAGTTGTTGTGCGCTAACCAAGCCTCCAAATCCCCCTAGTCATACCTACTTTGGCCCCATGTCAGAATATAATAGATGATGTCAGTAGTGACCAAACTAGCCACTGGGCTAGTGTAACTATCACACGTGAACCTCATTGTAGCATGCATAATTTATGAGATGGAACTCATAAGAGTTCCCAGTATATGACATGAAACTCATAATAGTAATTTATATGCAACATGAAACTCGAATAAGTGTTTGATAGGTAGCATTCACCTTGAAGTGGTTTCCTTCATACGACATACAACTCGATGGAGTTCCTTTCATAGGGTATGCAACTTGAAGGAGTTCCTGGTGTATAACATGCAACATGAGGGAGTGATCGATACAAAAAATCCAATGGTATCACCGTATCTCCACCCTATGCTTAGGTTTGTTGTCACCATCATTATAGTCATGTATACTCTCCATCTAAGGGATGAACAAGACAAGAAGATCCGCCTATTCTGAGCACCTGAACGATACCTGCACACAAGGTAAAACACACACACACAAAAACATATATAACGTAGAGTATACATGGAGATCATATCACCATGATAAATAAAGTAGAAACACATAGAAACATGTAATCATAATCCAACATAAACAAATATACTCTAATATCACTCATGGAAACAAACATCACAAGTGTCTCACAGGCTAATAACACATCCACATGCAATCACAACCAATAAACATATCAAATATAAAAACATGTAAATAATAATATGGAAACTTGTGTAAATGATATTCAAAGTGGTAAGGAACTTCCTACCTTAGGTGAAACAATTATTGATGATAAGGGTTGACATCTGAGTTCAATTGAACCACTGAATCCTATAACCATTCCCATTTTTAAATGATTTAGAATTATCACCATATTTTATAATTAAAATGATTAAATTAAATATGGATAAATACCTCATCGACTTAAAAAAATAAGGATTAAATTTCTACTCATCGATATGAATATAATG
This sequence comes from Viscum album, assembly GCA_963277665.1. Classification (NCBI taxonomy): domain Eukaryota; kingdom Viridiplantae; phylum Streptophyta; class Magnoliopsida; order Santalales; family Viscaceae; genus Viscum; species Viscum album. Next base: position 242,195,304 of record OY728150.1, read on the forward strand.
AAACCAATGAAAAATAAATCTGACCAGTATCGATAAAAATATTGAAGAGGTATATTTGGAAAAAATAGTAAAAAAAGATTAAGAGTGAGGGAGAGGGGGATAAATAGGGAGTGATACGTGAGGTGGGGGTGGGGGGGAGGGTAATTATCCTTTATGTTTTTTAATTCATTTATTTATTACTTAATTTATTTCTCACTTGTCTCTCCCTTTTAAACTATGAGCCACCCCCAAAATCTCTTATCCATGCATTTTTTTAAATTCCCATTTTTAAATATATTAAATCATCAATTAATATATACACATTATATATATATTTAAAAAGTCATCCACATATATATATATATACACGCATTATATATATAAAAACACCCACATATACATATATATACCAGAATATATATATATAACCCATATATATAAATATTATATATATATATATATACATGCACATATATATATATACACTATGATATATATTTAATTTTACCACACACAAATAATATTCTCACAATTTGATAATAACAACAACAACAATAATAATAATACTAATAATTAAATATCTCTTATAATTTCCACCATTATAATTTCAAATATAAATTCCATTAAATATTTATAATAAATTAATAAGTTTTTATTAATCAAATAATTTCATTTATTTAAGACATGTAATAATTTCATCATTATTAATTTTTTTACCCATTATTTCCACCATAACACAATTATCAATTACAAAAGTATATTTTTATTTTTTTCACTGACACAAATAATAATAATAATATTTTAACTTCCCAATCAAAAATTCAGATACCAATGATTATTAACTTTACATGAGATATAACTAAACACTCGACACACACAAATTTTATTTTATTTATAGGTTAAAACCCACATTTCAAAGATAAATCTTGTCTCATAGTTCCCATAAGATATAACATTCATGAGTTACTTCAATTGTTTTGTAAAAAAATTCTAATAAAAATATTAAATAAATTACCCTCATGTAAAATGTTACCAAACACTTGACGTGCACAAATGTTATGTCATGTATATTGTAAAACCTACACCCCATACCTTACAATGGTCTCAAATTTCTCATACGGGACACCATTTAGGATACATTCCATTATTTTTAGAAAACTAACACACTTGTGGTAAAATATATATAATATTTTATTTTATCAACAATGAGGCTCAACGGGCCCCAAAATCCCACACTAACTCAGTGCCTAACTCTAAAAATATTCTATAGAATATTATAAGGTGTTAATCGGGATTTTAACCTTATGTAAATCTTTTAAACCATTTATTAATTGATTTTTTATTTAAAAATTTCATTTTCACATAAAAATACACATAAATTATAAACAAACAAGATTTTTATTATCATTAAAAAATGAGGATATTAAAATTACCCCCTATATCAAATTCTCATCCCCATGAAGTATTGTTAGTGGTATTTCTTAAATAAATTAGGTAAATGAACTCGAATATTAGACACTTATCCAGTCCATGGGATCACATATGGTTCTCCAAGGAGTTTACCCTTAACCCAAGGTATACCCCTCCTAACACTAAACTAGACCTCTATCCCTATACATTAGTCATAATCACTATATATATACTAACACAACAACATGATTAGTTTATCTAATTAATTTCAATTAAATATATTTCACGAAAACATAAAAACATGTACAAATATATCACACATAAAGAGATTATCCCAAATAGATATCAAAATTAAAAACATTTAATTAATGAACTACTATAATGAAATATATATATATGGCATGTGATCCTATGTTCCTAGTCTTGATGCATGAATACTCTTGAAATTTCATAAATCACATACCAACATCATGTACATATCCAAAGTTAAATTTAATCAACTATAATAGAAAAACATAATTTCTAACTGTATAGAGAATCATAGGTCCACTATATAGTGATTGAAAACATTGTATTAGTCCTCCTAACTGATTCAAAACCATCCTATCTCATGTATACCTTATCCCAAATCAAGTTAAGGAGAATAAAAAAGTTAGCGATTCCTGTTTCTCTCATACCATTTTGCAACACATCAGCCTGGACCACCGAGTTCATGTTGGAGGGACACATGACCTCATGCACGCCTCCCCATACACAAGAGGCTTCAAAATAACAGGGAGGGTCTAATTACATCAATGGGGAGACTATATGATCAGTATCATGTTATATGATCAATAATAAACAATAAAGAATATAATAAATAAACAAAGTGCATAAGAAAAAACTTAATTAATGGCATACATCTCATAAATATAAAGAAGCTCCCAATGTGGAAAGTCTATCCAGTGTAAAGTAGTATACTATAAATAAATAAACAACACTATGAGGGTCCAATGGGGTTCATCACAGTACAACACTAACTCCACACTCCTCAACTCAATAGTCTGCCACATGGCCCTTTTCCTTCACCAAATCCTACATGAAGTCTATAGGCGCACTGAAATTCTCGAGCAGGGTGTGAGTATAAGACTCAGCAGGACACCACCTATACTTCCTTACATGGATTTATCAAGTATAATAGTGTATTCAATAATAATTATAATCAATTCATAACAATTATAAACATAGAGTCCAAAATCGAGTGGTTTTGTTTTAACCACAATTCAATAAACCCTCAACTGTACCTTTTTTGGCCCCATGCCGAAAGATAACGGAATATGTCAACAATGACCAGACTAGCCATCAGGAAAGTGTAACTATCTCTCTTAAACCATAGGAATCACACCTAGTGCATGATATATAAATTTCATGAGTTCCCAATATATGATATAAAACTCATAGGAGTGAACGATATGAGGAATGTAACTCAATGGAGTGTATAATATGTATCATACACTTAAAATGGGTTCTCTTCATATGACATGAAACTCGATGGAGTTCCCATCATACAAAATGAAACTCAAAGGATCATCCGATATATGGAATGTAACTTGAGGGAGTTCCTGATACACGAGGTCTCATGTTATCTTCATATCTCCACCATATACTTGGGTATGTAATCACCATTATTACTAGTCTAGTGCTCTCCCCATCAAATAGATGAACAATTCATAAAGATTCACCTATTCTAAGAACCCAAAAGATACCTACACACAAGGTAACATAGATATATATACAAGTTAGAGTATACATGGAGGTCATATCATCATGATAAATAAAGCAGCAACACAGAAAAACATGTGATCATAATCGAACATGGAAAAATATACTTTAATATCAGTCATGGAAACAAACATCAAAAGAGTCTCATGGGCTACACAAATACCCACATGCGATCCAAATCAAGCATGGTATCAAATATTCAAATATGCGAATCATAATATGACAACATGTGTAAATGATAGAACAATATGTAAGGAACTTTCTACATTAGGTGAAAAAATTATTGAAGATAAGGGTTGAAGTCTAAGTTTGATTACACAAAAGAATCCTAGAACCATTATCATTTTTACATGATTTATAATTATCATCATCTTTGATAAATAAAAATATTAAATTAAATCTGATTAAAATACCACACCACTTAAAAAAACATATAATTAAATATCTACTTGGAAAGATGAATCTAATAGAATCAACAAAGTGTAAATCTAATTAGTATTAGTGAAGATATCGGATAGAGAAATCTGAAAAATAATAAAATAAAATAAAAAGAATAAGAGATAGGGAGTGAGGGAGAAACAAAGAGTGATGTGTGAGGAAGACAAAGGAATTATCCTCATAATTTTTTCCATAGTATCCACCCATAAATTCCCCTTTTAAATATTTTTACCTTTAATTTTCAATAAATAAATAAATAAATAAATAATTTTTTTATTTATCACTTTCTCTATCCTCTTTAAACCATACAACACCCCCAAAAATCCATTCTCCATGATTTTTTTAAATTACCATTTTTAAATATATTAAATCATCCATTAATATATATTTAAAAAGGAATTCATATATATATGCATTATATATTTATACACACACCTGAATATACATATATACACCTGTGTATATTTATATATTTAACCCATATATATATAAATATTATATTCACACACACACCCGCTTATACATATATACAACCTACTATATATATAAATATATAGAGAAATATATAAACAAAAAATTTAAATAGAAAAGTTTAGGGTCAAAGCCCCTTTATTGAAAGAAAAACAAAACAAAACAAGGAGGATGAGGTTAGAAAAATCCGAACTTCCCTCATCAAATATAACCAAGTAAAAGGCCATGTTTTTTTATAAGTTCGATTTAAGCACCATGAATATCATTATGTATAACCTCCTAGTTAATTCTCCCATTCCCATGGACTCCCCCTTTTGGATGTCATCCTATTCTATAAGCCTTTTCACATTTCCAAGGTCTATCAAGATATTTTGAGCCCTCGACGTCTCTCTGATAGACATACTCACCTTAACCTTCATAAACAAGGCTTGAATCTCAAGTAATTTATATTGGTCCTCGTTTTACTTAGTGGTCTCATATATAACATTGGGAATGTCTATCACTCCAAAAGGATTGAAAGTGGATACTTGATACTTCCCTAAATTTCCATGTTTAGAAACCTGGTCATTTTCAACAACATCACCCTAGGTTTCATCCTGAGAATGAGAATTAGGAAATGATTCCATATTGTATTTTTTTCTTTCATTAATATTCATATTATATGAGTTCCAATATGAGATAAATTAGTCCTATCAAGTGATACCCTATCCTTTTGATTTTGGAATTTTAATGAAGAATCATTACATAGATCAATGTCTAGATTTATGGAATAATGGCCATGAGATCTCCCTTGACAAGGTATTTTAGTCATCATTGTGGAATTTTAATAGCCATCCATCATGGTAAGATCATATACACTACTTTTTTATACCCAATGAATCTATGAACTTCTGCGGAGACCATAAGAGTTAAGTTCCACCTCTACATTAGAAGCAACAAGAATACTGCTTCCTTTAGAGTGATCAAACATGGTATGTATAATATGATTAGTAGGAGGGGAAGATCCAATTACCAAATTCATGGTGCTTGATCTATCCATTCCATGAAATAAGGGTTTACTTGGATATAGAGTCAAAATAGTAGGGGTCATAATCCTTAAGCTATCCCTTCTCTAAGGTAGAGTTAGTCAAATCCCGGTTTTGAACTCGATTTATAGATTTTGATTGAATAGGGGCCTTAACATACATTTTTTTCTTACCTTTGAGGGCTCCTGAAGCTGTTGATTATTCTTGAAGAAAATGGTAATTAGAAATATCTTATTCAAATTCTTCATCATATTAATGTGCATTAACAAACAATCCCTCTTCTATAACCTTAGATCAAGACCTGATAGTTTTTTGCCCATAAAGGTCCACTTCCTGCACTCCAGCAGGGGAATCCCCATTATAATTCCCTGACGTATCCTGATCATTGAAACACTCCCTCTATTGGGGATATTTTTCTACATGTGTGGACCTATATATATATATATACATATTTAATTTTATTATAAAAAAATAATATTCTCACAATTTAACAACAACAACAACAACAACAAAAATAATTATTTAATATATATCATCAATGAAACCATTATAATTTCAAATATAAGTTCCATTAAATGTCAGTAATAGATTAATAGGTTTTTATTAATCATATAATTTCATTTATTTATCACAAGTAATAATTTCATCATTATTACTTTGATCACCCATTATTTCCACCCTAACACAACTATCAATTACACAAGTATATTTATATTTTTGTCTTTGACATAAATAAATATAATAATGAAATTATTATTATTATTATTATTATTATTATTTTAACTACCTGACCAAAAATTCAAATACTAATTATTATTACTCTTACGTGTGATCTAACTAAGCACTCGACACACACAATGATTTTGTCATACCTAGGGTAAAACTATCATTCCAGAATGAACTATGGTATCTGATTTCTCATATGATACACCGTTCGAGAGAAATTTTATTTTTTTGTAAAAAATATTATAATAAAAATATTGAATAAATTATCCTCAAGTGAGATGTTACCAAACACTCGATGAACACAAATTTTATGTCACGCCTAGGGTAATCCCCTCATCCCAGAACTAATGGTGGTCAATTTCCTTGTGAGACACTATTTATAAGATATTCCATTATTTTAAAAAAATACTATGTGAGTGATAAAATATATTTAATTTTGATATTTTATCAACATCAAGGCTCAACAGGCCCCTGAATCCCATGCTAACTTAGCTTCTAAATCCAAAAAAATTCCATAAAAAATTCCAAGGTGTTAACAAGACTTTTACCCTTATGTAATGTTTTTAAACCATTTATAAAGTTATTTTTTATTAAAAAATAACATTTTTATATAATGATACACATAAATTATTAAAAAATGTTTTTATTATCATTACCAAAGTAAAGATATTATAAATCTCAATGTTTTATTTAACGATGATAACAAAATTTATCCCCAACAAATGCTTTATTAGATTAGTATCATGTTTTAAATTCATTTAATAAATAATTCTATTAAAAGTGTCCTTTCTAAAATGACGAGACATTTGTGAATCTTTCATATCTATTAGTGGTCCAAGATCCATATTTCATCATGGAATTCACTTGTAAAACTTGTAAATAAATCAAGACTATATCTGGTATAAAATGATGTAAATCATATCATATATGACTCTTGGATAGTTGAGTGGATAATTCTTTACCTTAAACTATCATATGGATTCAATAAACTCTATTTATATGGAATCCTATTGGTTATGGTTTCTTAGCTTAGTATAACTGAATGAAAACAAAAATAAATGACGCACATAATAGTTAATATCATGTCATTACTTGATCTCCTTACATAATATAATTTATGGGGCTCAACTTTGGCATGGCCTGCCCGATTAAATGATCACAATCATGATAAGTGTCCAATTTGAAAGGAATGTGACATTTCGTATTTTTATTGGGGACTTAGTCTCACATACTTATCTCATGTTATTCCATTTACATGTTTGTATGTTTTTAATTATTTACTTTAGAACCTTATTAATTCCACCAAATCAATATTTTCAAACCATATTGCTGTGTACCTTTACATAACCCAGAACATGTGTTAGTAACCCAAATTAAATGATAATTATATTTATACACATCCAAATGCATCCCATGAATAAGTTACATGAAACCATTTCATACAAAGGATTAGAACTACATTAAATGAAAAATACCCATTATAGTTAAATTAGAGTGACATATAGTGGAATGTAGTTTTCTAGACAAGGTATAAGCCTCTAGTCTAGTGAGAAGTCTGACACAAAGTCCCTAAAACCAAGGTTATGTTACTAAATAGAGACCTCAATTCCATCACAATTCTAACACATAATATGTATAAACTATAATTAATGTTTTAATTCAATCTCATAACCTAGTATAAGAAAAAGTCAAGGTATAAGAAAACTAAATCAATTATAATACCTAGAATGTAACTCCTTTAATGCATGTCTAAAAAATTATAAAAGAAGTTTAACACTTTAAACTAAAGTATACAATAAAATTCACAATATGACATTTATATTCATGAATATATCCAAAAACAAAAAAAAAATAAATGAAAAATTTATATATTTATACATGAGATACACTATTTATGAATAATTCATAAATAATTATAGACACATTATAATTTAGTCATGATTTATGGAAATTATATAATAAAATAATTATAAACTCTTTATATTTATATCTAATATGAAATTCTTCATATTATCCTTTTATATAGGATTCTATTTAAATATATGAAATTTTAAACATTAAAATTCTATATATAAATTATTTATATATTAGATAAAAAATATGAATATAACACATTTAATATTATTTAAACCTTGACCACATTAATTATAATAAAATCATTTTGACATGGTTTAAATAATTTATCAAATAATGAATTTTAATTTTAAAATTCCAAATTAATTATTATGAATAATTCATAATATTAAATAAAAACTTATTTACATATTATCCCTTATTTTTTAATATATAAACATTTTACAAATTACCATTATAATTTACATATAAAAATTTTATATTCAAAATATAATCAATTTCATATAATTCAAAAGGTATTTAATATTAATAATTAATATTATGAAATATTTATTTTTAAAATGTTTCATAAAAAATTAATAATAAATTATAAACCTTTTATAATTGATTAATTTATAAAAATTATAATATAAATAAATATCCCAAAATACCATTTCCATGTTTTATAAACATTTTATAAACCATATAAATAAATTCATAATTAAAAATTAAAAAAATTAAATATTCATTGTATGTTTTATTTTGTGATATAATCAATATCATGACATTAGACTTGGTTCAAAACCATAATAAAATCCTTATGATATAAATTATGGAGTCTATTATTGATAATTTAGTAGTATCAAATTCACTTTATGATATTTATATATCGTAGGCTGCGACATGAATATCGCATATTACAACAGGCATGCATAACATTAACCAGCACTTGATGAAATTTGTTACAATAACCCTATAGTTTCAAGTAATTATTTCATATGATATCATATATATCATAATTATTATAAGATGATCAATTTTTATAAAAATGATCATCGTAGTCATATTTTATGATATAATCAATATCATGACATGTGATTTGGTTCAAATCCTAAATACATTCCTTATAAAAGGCATGATGGAGTCTATGATTGATAATTTATTATTATTAATTGTACATTATGATATTTATATATCATATTATGCATCATGAATATCGCTTCTTACAGACGGTGTAAATAACTCTAACTGGCGCTTGATGACCATTGTAACATTAACTCTTCGGTGTCTTGTAATCATTTCATACAATATCACCTATATCATAACGATTATAAGATTATCTATTTTTATAAAAATTATCATTGCTATTATCCACAATGATTCCCCATGTTGTACATTACGACATATCAAAACTGATGGATTTGTTCTAGATTGTACATTACGATATCACAAACAGTATTGTAATAACTGGGCCCCGCTGACACCATAGACAACTTGCCTTAACATGTTGATTGGGTCCTGGCCCTCCATGCATCACCAGTGGTCATATAGAAACATGGTCCCCTATAAGGGGCCCACCTATATACTCAAACAATTCATCAAACTAATAATTATCCCCACAGGACAACACATGTTCTTTCAGTGTTCTTTATCCTCAATAACACACCCTGAGAACCTTACCTAGGGTCACCCATCCTAATCACTACTCCAAGAAAATCATGATTAACTATGGAGTTCAAAAAGGTATACTTCTGAAAATAAAGGTACACCTTATTATATGGGTAGTAAAATTTATACTTTTAACCCTTTACCTTTATAGGGCGTTATAGTATAATACGAACTTACCATGGCTTATGATATAAAATATCATAATACATTCCATAGTTAAAAAATTATATCATATTTAACTAGATCAGTTATAATGTCCATTTTTTAATAGAAAATATATATAGTAGCCTAAGATATCCAATACAACATACACGATTTCAAGAACCAACAAACATAAGATACAATAACACTGAATGGTTTCTATGCATTGAACAACACTTGTTCGATTTAGAGAAATACATTAGAAAACTCATTCCGAAAATCACCATTCCATGATAATTAAAACCACATATATATATAAATGAAAAATATATAATTTACAATGATGATACCTTAATCATTTATTGATGAAGATCACTAAGAACATCCAATGGATTTTTCCATCCAGGATGTATCCACACGATGATCTAAATTACCACATCCTCTTATATGACCCTCCTCACAACCATAATATTCTAGTAACTTTAGTTGTAAAGGGTGGAGTAGGAGCGATAAATGGAATGGGGAACCAATAGAAGAAAATGGAAGGATTAGAAAAACCTATCATGATAAGTATTACCTATTTATATAGGCCTAGGGGATAACCCCCAATCCTCTACTAAATTTATTTATATCTTATGAAATGTATGAGTAAATACCTAATAATTTCATACATTTATCATGTACATGCATTATTTTTTCTCTATACATTACATTATTTGAAACATTTGATCGATGATAGTCATTGGTAGAAGATTCTTAAGTGTCAAAAACTTAACATTCTACTTCCATTTTAATTATTAAAACCCATGTAAATTATATATTATGATTATCATAGTGTTACTATTCAAATATATCATACTATGTGATATGTGTAGGCAGAATCATTATTTCTATAAATCTGACGTTTTGATTTACCTAATGTAGCATCCTGCATCAAATGCCACTGAACATTTCCCCAAGCCTACTTGGCCACATGAACTCAATCACATATCCTAAAATGTTAGTTGATACTGACTAGTAGCAAGATCCTAGGGTGTGTCCATGGGGAGATTATTCCCTCATATATCCAAGTATTCACATTAGTAAACAATATATAATAAATAATAAAAGCATAAGAATAAGTAGACAACAAAGAATGTAATGAAATAAGACAAGTGGTGTAAATAACCAAACATAAGTTAAATAATCAATGATAGATAAAAAATGATGATGTTCTTATTTCAATAAAAAAAATATAGCACAAGGGAACAAGGGATACAAAGTATACACTGCATTTTATAAAAAAACTGCAAAAGGCCAAAAAATTCTACACAACATCTATAACATAGGATCGATCCTCTACCCCCAAATCTACATCCTATGAAGTATGAAAATCAAGCATTAGAAGCAGATCACTTCCCTTTATCCACAACTATGATCATAAATTCTACTCAGGTACCAAATGGTGGCTGAGTAGGGTGTGAGATATAAATATTAGTAGGTCATCACCCACAGTGCCTATACCTTTCCATTTTATAATCTAAATAAAAATAGTGTTCTATATATACAAAATTAAGAGAAATAAATAAATGGCCATTAAAAACTTGGTTCATGTTTCTAAATGGACACTCGTCCCATACCACTTATGTCGGCCTAATATGGAAGTCTAAAATGAGTACTTGTGTAAGGATAATATATATACAAGGGCTAATAGTAAACAAGGCTAACTGATAAAGGCATACCCCCAATATTGTGCTTTGTATTGAGGTCTAATTAAAATGCCATCATTCAAGCGTGCTAGTAAAACAAGGGAGAATCATCACATGTGCATAAAAAAGATAATAATAATAATAAAGGATACATCTCATATGGACAAATAGATAATCAATCAGTCAGATCCAGTGGTGGAGTCTCGAGCCCGTCCAAGGTGATCTAAACAAAATCTCAAGGGTTAATAAGGGAAAATCCAATATAACCCAATACCACCAAGTCCATTTAAGGTGACCCATATGGTGCCCCTTGTATCTCTCGAGGCATGGTGACCCTGAGTCCATCATGAGTATCCCACATAGGGGACTGAGTATCACCCATGAAATGGCATAGACATCTTGCCAATGGGTCCATCCATGGTTTCTCTCCTAGGTAACTGGTATCAGTAATGAGTATAAGAAACCATCTGGGTATCCTATACCCATAATTCCAAAGAATCATTCCCATAAATTCGATTCATAACCAACCGAGCATAGAGAGTCCATCCATGGAGTCCATGATTCAGGACCCATGTTCTCTCCAAGACCGTGTCAAGAGAGCCATATCAAGAAAAACATATCATAAGACAAGACATATATATAATCACATTCCATAAAGGGAATATCTAGAACTCATGATACCAAGCTAGACAAAACATACAATTTAAATCATCAACATGGGTTAAGGAATAACCAATGAGGCACACATTTATAGAATTACCTATCACCATTAAGATTTTAATATATCAATCCAACAATATTAATAGAGCATAACACATAAATTAATCAAGTAAGACAAGGTATAAGCATTAAGAACTTGTAATTTACATGTATCTAATCACATTTCATCATTTTCATTTCAAAATACAAAGCTATCAATCTTGTGAAATAATGTCATTACAAAACAATTCATTCTGTTATAGCACAAATCAATGAGCATATAATGTAAGAAATGGAGTATAACATAACGTAAGGTAATCAACTAGATTTTAATAGGAAATTAAATATAATGAAAGTGAAACTCAATGAAAGGAATAAAGACTGAGCATAATTTTAGAATGGGAAATGAATGAAGCATAAAGGTCACTCTCATGGCTAACCATTCACCTTAAACCAATTATAATCGAAGGAATTTAATCAAATTACCACTCAAATAAGGTAACTAATCATTTTATACATAGTAAAAAGGTCCATTCAAGGTGAAAAAACAAAAAGGGGTGTCTAAAGACAAATTTAAAACACATAGATGGGTTTCACCATGAGCTAAGTACACTACAACCACAATAGACCATTCCAATTAAGTTAATATAGAAGACCAAAGCATCACCGAAAGGCTCTGGTGAGAAGAACAATGGAGTGACATCTAAAACACAATGAAAATGATGGGAAAGAGCATAGAGACCCTACCTAATAGACATAGTACTCCAATCATATGATAATAATCCTTAATTCAACCTAGAACTGAAGAAATCAATGGATTTATCAAAACTCTGAAAATAGGGAAAAAGTTCGTTGCACCAAAATAGTACAATGGATAGCAGAGAAACTTAGAAATAAATGAGTGTGAAAGGTAGAGAATATCAAGATGATTCTATAGCTTCTGACGGTGAAGGAAATAGTAAAGAATCAAGGAAGAAAATTCAAAACCCCATCGAAGAGGAGAATGAGGTTTGTGCACCTGAAGGATAGGAAACAATTGGTTGGGGAAAGAGGAATAATAAAGAAAAATCCTTAAATAATTAATTATGGGTAAAGTGTTAAATTCACCCCATATTTTCACTACACATGGTTTGGCCATATGGTTTGGCCAAATCATGTACCAACCGTATGCAAGGTTATACTTTACCTGGTCAGCTCAGAGAGTTAGGTGAATTGTTTGACTAAGCATGTGCTAGCCATGCTGAACCTCACTATCTAAAACCTATAATAGGTTTCATTTCCATGCACCCTGGGTTTCACAGTTATAGAAAAACCATGTGAATTAGTTTGTTTCATCAATTTCGGTGCTTCGAGATTTGAATGAGCCCTGAACGCACCTGAGACATCCTTTAACCTCATAGACATCAACTTTAGGGACATTTAAAGTAATTAAACAAAAAAATTAATGGTCCATACCTTTGGATAAATATGAGATGTTACAACCTCCCCACATTAAAATAACTCATCCTCATGCTTCTCTTACAAGGGTGGTAGAAGGTCATATGAGAAAAAATTTGGCCATTTCCCATGTACATCAACCTCCCACTCCTAGGTCGCATCCTAAACATGTGTGTCCTACCATAGCACCGAGACCAAAGGACCTGAACTGTATTAGAAAACCTTCATGCTACAATCAATGATATGAATTAATCACTCCTAAATGGATGCATATGTCTCAAGCTCGACATCATCAGGATCAAACGAATGAGATTGGTCTAGATGATACTGTCAAAGTTGAGATACATTGAAGACATCATGCATGGCATGAAACCTCTGAGGTAACAACAACCAATAGGATGCCGGCCCAACTATCTCCAATAACTCGGATAACTTGACATATCAAGGAGATAACTTACCATGTATTCTGATTCTTTTATGAACTGATCTTGATGATACACACATAAAGACATGATGTCCCACCTCAAACTACAAAGACCTATAGTGACGATCAGTATAATACTTCTTCCTGGACTAATCTGTAGCTATATGATTCTAAATTATATGAACTTGATCTAAAGTCTCTTAAATGATATGGGGACCTAGTAGGGTTACCTCACACGACTAAAGCCAACATAGAGGTGAACGACATGATCTACCATAGTTTTCCTCATATAGATCCATCTTAATCATTGCTTGAAAGATATTATTGTAGGAAAACTCAACCAAATGAATATAATTTTCCCAGAAACCTCAATAATCAAGGATACAGGCTCAAATCACATCCTCTAACACCTTAATCATCTTTTTAGAATCTCTATCGGTCTGAGGGTTATATGAAGTACTCAAGATCAAATGTGAAGCTAGTGACCTCTATAACCCTTTATTGAACTATGAAGTGAATCAGGAATATTAGTATGAAATGATAGAATAGGGTAATCCATGAATTTTCACTATCTAATATATGTAAATCCTTCATAACCCATCAACATAAAAGGACTCCGTAATCATTTGGAAGTGTAAAATGTTGGTCAATCTATTAATGATCACCCATACCACATCACTGCCTCATGGAGATCTCGACCATACTATCGTAAAATACATGGTGACATCGTTCCATTTCCACTTAGGAATGAAAAGAGGTTGTATAAGTCCAACAAGTCACTGATCTCTGTCTTCACCTACTGATAGGTGGAGAACTGAGTGATAAATCCTAAAATCTACCTCTTTATACATGGGAACCAGTACTGACTACACATATCTCTATACATCCTGGTAATCCTAGGATGAACTTCCCAAACAGAGGCATGAGATTCCCTCATCATCTCTTTCCATATATCAGATGGTACCCAAACATTACCATGGTAGATCACAGTCTCACTGCTATCAACAACCCAATAAAGAGGTGGGTTCTCTCATGTGACACTTTAACTCAAAATGATTCCCTATGAACTGGATAACTATCACATTCATACTCACTCCATAAGAGATAATGTCACTACCAAAGCTACTAAAATTGACTGCATGTGAAAATATTGAACTTATAGATGTAACTCAAAAAACATAGCCATCATCTTCCACTCACTACTTGCCACTATGACATATTTTGTTTGAGTTCTATGACTCAAGGAATCAGATATATAATTACCCTTTCTGAGTGTATAATAAATATTTAAGTCAAACGTCTATGGGTATTTCACCCACCTGTTATCTATTAGATTCATGTCTCACTAAGTGGAGATATATTTGATACTTTTATGATTTGTTTAAATAATGAATATTTCACCCAATAGAAATGACTCCAAAACACAGATCATGAATTCAATATGCTATATTGAGGTCATGCATAGGATAGTTCCACTCATAAGGACATGTTTGGAGAGATCCATACACCATGAATCAATCACCCTTCATAAAAAATTCACCCAACCTGATTCCTAAAGCATCATAATAGACTATATAACTTATGATCGACTCAAGAGGAATTAGTATGGGAGATGAAGTTATTCTTATCTTTAACTCTTGAAAAGATGTCTCACAATCCATGGAACATAAGAATTGGATACCCTTCTTAGTCAAGGTTATAAGTAGAACTTTTAAATAGGAGAAATCCTAAATGAACTACTTGTAATATCTAGAAATTTCTAAGATGCTACCTATTTTAAAAATGTTATTGGGATACTCCTAGGAAACCATGGTGCTCACCTTTTCTAGGTAAACTGATATGACTTCATAAGATATGAAATAAAACAAGAAATGAACCTTACTGATCCCAAAGTGGAATTTACTGAGCTTCTCATATAGATGGTTCTCTCTTAGTATAGACAGCACAATATCAAGATGATTGGCATGATCATTTATAGAGTGTGATTACACCAAGATGTTGTCTATTAAGACTACCAAAAAGTAATCAATAGATGGGTGGAAAACTGATTCATCATATCCATGAAGACTGTTAGTGCATTGGTCAGACTGAAAAACATAAAAAAATACTCTTATAAGTCATACTTGCTTTGGAACATAGTACATGATATGTATGATGATATCACATGCACCTAATGATATCCCGACCTCAAATTGATCTTAGAGAAAAACATTGCTCCTCAAAGATGGTCGAAGAGGTCATCAATGTGAGGTAATGGATAACAGTTCTTTATTGTTAGCTGATTTAACCATCTATATTCCACCACAATCTGTGGGTAACATCTGGATTCTTGGTGAAAAGGACCAGTAAACCTCATGGTGATGTGATGGGTATGATAAAAACCTTAGGATCAAGGTCTTTAAGTTTTTTTTTGAGTTCTTGGAGATCTATTGATGCCATCCTATAAGGAGTAATGAACACTGGTGCTACACATGGCACTAGATCTATTGTGAACTCAACCTCTCTAATAAGAGGTAAGCTAGGGAAATTTTCCGGGAAGATATCCCTAAAATGATCCATTACTATATGTAATTCTACTAACTACATTCCCTAATCACTCATAAATAGAATCACTAAATGAGCGGTCACTATTTCTAGCCTAGTGCACCTGGGTCCATCTCAATTTAACTAGATATTCCATTTTACCTTGTGTATATATGTTCTTCCCTTGGTTTATATAAATGAAAATTTATGGCGATAACAATCCACTTGGGAATGATAAATCACGATTCAGTTCATATTGAGAATGACATCAAAGTCGACCATTTATAGGAAGAATAAATTACAGAAGAAGAAAAACCCACATACCTCAAGGGGGAACTCCTAAAACTGATGTATTCCCTCTATTTTAACCCTAATGGTATGTTGATTCACATGATTCCATAGAATGACTTGATTACTAGACTAAGTATTTTCACACACATAATAGATATGAAAGAGTGTGATGCACCTATATCTAAAAAGGGAAGAAAATAAAGTAGAGTATACCAAGATAGTACCTATAATGGTAGATGGCCTTGTACTCTAATCCTATGGTGTAGGATAAATTTTACATATATGGCCTAAACCAAGGCCCTAAGATGCTGTTTGACTAGCCTGAGAATATCCACTCTACTATTGTTGAAGCTCTGAGGCCTGACTACCATGGCCATGACCATTACCACCTCATCTTGATCGGCTAGTAGAAGACCAAATTCCATCCTAAAAAAAGTATCACAGATTCCATACCTGATAGAGGTGCTGGTATGGATACCTTGTCACTATATGTTGGAGGAAATGAATGAAATGAGAACTGAAGATGACCTATCCTACCGTAATCTTGTCATTCCATCATGATTATCATTCACTGAGGCTTCTTATGTCATATCCTTCCACACTAGTGGCACCTTATAGATATGTTAGTGAATGTCACCTGGAAGGAACTACCCCCACATGTACCATAGAATTGACACTTTCTACTCCCAAAAGAACTGTCACCCTATCTCGAAACTGAATCTCCCTAGCTCACAAGACTAGATTCTCCAAAATTTTATTCCATAATTAGTGATTGGTTAACTATATCTAACACAATAGTCAAATGGAAGACATTCACCTAAAAGAATAAAACATTCCCAATCCCTTCCTCAAATCAATTCATAGTCATCATTTCATCACTAGTCAGAGATTAAGAAAAATTCTAAATCTTGGTGAAACAAGTAGAATACTCTAGCACCATCATGTAACCCTGCTAAAGATGCATGAACTCCCTAGATAAATATTCTCTAAAAGTCTATGGGAACAAATTATCATTGAAATTCATCTTAAAGTATGACTAAACCATATCTCAGTAATGATCTGACTAAGAAATGACATCCCACCAATTCTTGGTGGAGTTACAAAACATGTATATTTCAAGCTTAACCCTACACTATGAATTCATCTCAAGATAATTAAATATGGATACTATAGAATCTAACCACAAATTTGTAGTATGAGGTTCAACATCCCCCAAGATGGTGGGAGTATGATTCTACTAACAGTACCACGTTAGCTCTTCCATAGTCGGGGTGGGCCTAGGATCACCCTAAACATATTGAATGAACCTAAGAAAAATATCCCTGAAATGAGCATCAACTCCAAGTGGAAGATCATTCAAAAGTTCCTTATGTGGCATTAGAGGAGGTATAATGGGTGGCTCAGGGCCCCACCTCTGATGTCTGATAATTTCCACTTTTTTTCATATTACATGAAGGAATTGTAGTGAAATAACTCTAAAATTTTCAATATCACACACCTCAGATAGAATTTTATAATATCTAGGGAAAGAAGATTAAGAAAATGATAAAGAGGATAGTTTAACGGTCTTCCTCTGAGCATAACACAAATGAAATCTTGATCCTATATCCAGGCTTATATAAGATGTAAATACCTCATAAGGATCACATAAGCATACTAAGACATAATCTATTTACCATAAATAGGGTAAGGTTAAGTTCAAAGTCTCACATTTCTTAGGCATAAGTACCATTTCATTTCAAATATGGTATTCAGTTTATGTTATTCATATATTTAATACCCTTTTAAATGATTGAAATAGGTGGATCACCATTCCAATTTATAATAGCCCATAAATCTAATAAATTGAAATTAGTTTCCACCTAGTCCAGTTTATAACATTTTCCTATAATTTAAATTGACACACTTATATATTTATAAAAAAACATGCACTACAAGTCATAACAACTAGGAACAAAACCAATAACATGATAAATAGGCGATGCACATTAAAAATAGAGATGTAATGGAAATATGCATGAAATTTTAATCTCTATAGTTCCTAGTATGATGCATGTAATGAAATTCCCTCTTATCATTGGGCTAAAATAGTATAATCCACCCTTTCAATCATACAAATGTAATAACACCATAACCAAGTGTGTCACCCAATGGTGAAGTTATATCAACCATAAATGGAAAAACCAATAAAAAATTCCCATCCCAAGAAATTTGGGTATCCATTTTACATGGGTTATCTACATCCAAGCACATGGTCAATTCCAAATTCTAATATCTTAATCTCCCATTTAAGCCAAACAATATGATAAAAAGGAAAAAGATTTGATACCATTTTTAAACATCTTACCCAAAGTGCCACTAAACAGTACCCTAAGCCCGGTTGTCCACATGACCTTAAGTTAATCTCCCCAAATTACAGAGTCTACCAACTAGTAGTGAGGGCTTAGGGTGTGTTTGTGGGGATACTTTTCCATCATATATCCAAGTATGCACAATGGTAAAAAACATATAATAAATAGAGGAAAAATAATAATAAGCAGACATCAATGGAAGTAATGCAATAAGATAAGTAGAGTAAATAACCAAATAGAAGATGAGTAATCAATTATAGATACAAAAACAATGATTTTCATGGTGCAATACAAAAATGGTAGCATAATAGGACAAATGATACAATGCATGCACTGCGTGATACAAAAAAACTAAAAAAAAGGACAAAATATGCTACATGACATCTTGAGAATAGGCTCAGTACTATGAGACCAAATATCCATACCAAGGAGTAAAAACGAATAATTATAAGTACCTCTCTTCCCTTTATCCATACATGAAATCATAAACTCTACCTTGGTACAAAACGATGCCTGAGCAGGGTGTGAGACATAAATCTCAGTAGGCTGACACCGATGATTTCTAGAACTTTCCATTTCATGATGTAAATATAAATAGTGTTCTATATATACAAATTTAGATTAATAAATAAATGACCAGTAATAACATTGTCTAAGTTCCAAAAAAGACACCTGTCCCATACCACCTACTTTGGCCTAAGTTGAAAGTCTAAAAAGAGTACCTGTGCAAGGATAATATGTATACAAGGTCCAATAATAAATAAGGATAACTAAGAAAGAAATACTACCAATATTGGCCTTTGTCTTGGGGTTTAATTCACATGTCATCATTAAAGTGTTCAAGTAAAACAAGGGAGAAGCATCACATGCACATAAGAAAGATAATAATAATAATAATAATAATAATAATAATAATAAAGGATGCATCTCATATGAACAAACAAAAAATCAATCCATCAGATCCAGTGGTGGATTCTTGAGTCCTTAAAAGGTGATATATATATAATCCAAAGGGTTTATACTATAACATGTAATATAACCCAATACCACCGATTCAGTCCAAGGTGACCCATACAACATCCCTTGTATCACTCAAGGCATGGTGACTCTAAGTCCATCCTAAGTATCTCATATAAGGGACTGAGTATCTCCCATGGAATGGTGTATCCATATTTACATTGGTTCCATAAATGGTTCCACCCCTAGGGAACCAATATCCCTCACGAGTATAAGAAACTACCCAAGAAGCCCATACCTGGAAAGACAAAGCATCACTCCCAGTGCATCGAGTCGTAACCAACCGAGCACGACGAGTCCATCCATTGAGTCCTTAATAAGAGATACATGTTATGTCCTATCCCATATCAAGATATCCATATCATTTAAGTCATATAACAAGTAAATACATATATATAATCATATGACATAAAGGTAATGGAAATAACTCATGCTACCAAGAACGCCAAAACACACAATTCAAACAATCTACATGGATTAAAGCATAAGCTATAAGGCAAGAATGTAATAACTTTCCTGTCTTCATTATCATTTTAATATCTCAAGACAATAATATTACAAAATCATAACACATAAATCAATACACTAACACATGGAATAAGCATTAAGAACTTAGTATTTACATGTATCTAATCACATGTCATCATTATAATATCAAAAGCTAAAGTTATCAACCTTGGTAAAGCATGTCATTACAAAAAATACATTATATTATGGAATTAATAAAGTATTATAGAATGTAATCAATGGAGTATAACATAAATCAAAGTAATCAACTAGATTTCAATAGGAAGTTAAATGTAAGGAAAGTAAAATTTAATGAAAGGAATCAATCCTGAGAATTTTGTTACAAGGGAGAAGTCATAAAGCTTAAGGGTAACAATCACAAATAACTATTCATCTTAAAAAAATTATAATCAAATTCATTTAATAAAGTTAACACTCACATATGGTAACTGACCATTTTAGGCAAAGGAAACTGAGATATTCAAGGTGATAACACCCAAAGGGGTGGCTAAAGACAATGAGGATACCCAAAGTTTGATTTCTCCATGAGATATGGTCACTACATGAATGGATAACCATTCCAATTAATTTAATATACAATAACAAGGCATCTTCGGAAGGCTCAAATAGGTGGAACAGTGGCGTGATGTCAAAAATGCAACAAAAATGATGGGAAAGAGCATAGACACCCTAACTCATAGTTGTAGTACTCTACTTATTCAATAATAAGACTTGATTCAACCTAAAATAGAATAAATCAATAGATTTATAAAAAATATCAAAATAGAGAAAAATTCCATTGCACCAAAATTGTACAACAGAGTGGAGTAACTTAGAAATAAAGAAGTGTGGAAGGTAGAGCATACCGAGATGTGTCCATAGCTTCTGATGATGAAGTAAATGGTGAATAATCAAGGGAGAAACTTCAAAACCCCATAGATGATGGGAAGGAGGTTCGTGCACCTATAGGAGAGGATAAAATATATTAGGGAAATAATTAGAAGAAATAAAAAGACTTAAATCATTAATAAAGGAAAAAAGGTAAATTCACCCTGCATTTTCACTATGCATGGTTTGACCACATGGTTTGGCCAAACCATATGAAAACCATGCACAAGGTTTTTCTTCACTAGGGATCCTCACATAATTAGAAACATAGTTTTACTAACCATGAGAAAACCATATGTAACCTCACTATCCTAAACCTATAACAGGCTGCATGACCATGCGCCCTGGGTCGCACAGTTGCAGACAAACTGTTTGGCCCAGTCCATTTCCTCCTATTTCGGTGCTCCGGGCTTTGAATGAGCCACAGACACACCCGAGACATCCTTTAACCTCCTAGGAATTAACTTTAGGCCAATTTAAATTAATTAAACAAAAAATTAAATGGTTTTTACCTTTGGATAAAGATTGGATGTTACACTAAAACTAGTTGTATATGATATTCCTTGGTTCTTGAATGTCATACCACACTACATTCCCATATCACCACTTAAAATATGGATAATATAGATAATATATATATATATATGGATTTATGAAATATCTCTATCATAAATGATTTTAAATATTACTTTTTTTAGAATAAAAAAGAAATATTTCTTCATTAATTAAATTTCTATAATTTTCTTAATTGTATATTCCTGTTTCTTGACAAATCATCTTCTTCCAAATAGTATAAATTGTTTTATAGTTGGTTTTCATTCATACAATATATCATATGGTTCCAAATTCTCTCTTATACTATTTACGACCTTATTTTGAACACATGCCATCATTTTCATTACTTCATTCTAATGGAACCTTGATAGACAAATTTCAATGAGAAATATCTTTTTTTATTTTTTACTATAAGGCTTATTATTTAAACCAATCCATTTTATTATGTATTTCTCATTAAAAATACTTAATTATTGATTTCAAGTTTCTCTAAATAAAATTTAACATCAATTGAAGCATATCATGTTCTATTTTTTGAACGTAAAGTTTTGAACATCCATTCACAATAATTTTTAACAAGCCCATGATAACTCTTGATACAATTTATAAACTCATTTGAGTGCATTATCATAATGCATGAAATATAAATTTATAATAAAAAAACAATATGCAATTATTTTTACCTTTGTACCCCTTCTGTTTTATGGTACCATAAACATCAATGCGAAACGTGTTAAGGAAATTTCTTTCCCTATTCATTGGTTTTATGGGTTACAAACCATCGTTCCTTTCATAAAATCATCATATGTATTATCCCATTTTTTCTTAAAAATATTTATTAAATCTTTCCCATGATTATAGAAAGATACTATATTTTTTTTTTAATTTTTAAAAGTAGTAGATACCATGATTTATGCACTTCTTCCATGGTAATAACTCGTGTGTTCTCATTTTTAAATATTTGATAAAGATTTTCAATTATCCTTGATAATTTGTTGAAATAAACTTCATTATTTAGTTTAATTAATTAAAACATCTTGTCAAATGTGACTTTAATACCATAATAATATAATTTATTCTCATGTAATAAATTATAAATACCCACACACAAAGTGTATATTCATTTTCTTCAACCATAATTCAAGAAACTTCTTCTTATTGTTATATTTAATCTTTAAATATTAATCACTTCCAAATCATACCATACCATCCTTATTATTTTTTATGTTTTTTCATAAAATTATAACTTTCATCATGCGATATGAACATTCTCTATTAAGTATCCATGTATTATTGTTTTTTCCTCACATTAAAAAAACTTCAACCTAGTCTGTATTCTCTTATTCTTATTATTATTTTATTACTTCTTCCATGAAATACCTTGATTCATTGATGAATTTTTTATTCTCACATATTTATTAACTATATTTTCAAAAACATGTTGTTTTTATTAAATAATAGAGAATCTATTCTTTAATGGTGTAGAATTCATGTAATCTATTCAACATTTTCTCTGAGAATTTATAGATTGAGTTATAACTCTTCTATTTACATAATAAAATATATTAGGAATATATTTCAAATAATAATAAAATACCCATTAAAAAATAACATTTTTTTTGTTTTTAAACACTTCACCTTATAGGTAACTACATACCTCTTTGTAATAAGTTATCTTGAAAACTAAGTATCCATGAAACCAAAAATTCACCAATGAAAATAATATCCTTAACCATACTCTCAATTATAACTAAATAAATCTCTATTTTTTCTGAACACTCTCATTACTAAAAGAAAATCTTTTATCTAGGATGTATTTTTTCCCATCCTACATAGTTAAAAAATGTCCCCAAATAGTTTTCGATATGTGAATACATCATAAAAAGTTATACCTAGAAAATAACATCATGATTATTCTTATTTGGGATGGAATATAAAATCTACCCCAAAAAATATTTTATCTAGTATGGATACAATCCCACCCAGATAAATTTACAGAAAAAATAAAAAAATAGTGTTTAGGATGGAATAATTTATCCCAAATAATTTAGTTAAAATTAAAAAAATTATACATGGAATGCATTATTTCCATCCCAAATATTTTTTTTGAAACAAATTGGTATTCTAGATAAACAAATAATTTACCCTAGATAATAACATGGCCTATGAAGCCTACCCACATCTCCCAATACCCTAAACTCTACTAGAGTTCCCATTAAAACAACCATCATACTTGATTATATCCCTACTATCTCTCCAAACATGTTAAAATAACCCACTTAACCACCCGATACATATCCCCCACTAACCCTATCCCTTACCACATCCTCAAAAACTCACCCATCTTAGCTAAGTGACCCACACCTGACTAACTACCCCTATGACCCAACCCCACGAACGAGTGACCCATCAACATCCCCCAACTACTCATAGTTCTACCTAGATTTACCCACATTTCCCCCCACATATAACCACCCCCACTTACATCCCATGATGACCCTTATGCCTACTTCATGACTAACACCATTGGTGTCCAAACAGATTCCCCCAATCATCACCATAAAAAAATATTTAATTATATATGTAACAATGAATACATGAACATTATTTCACTAGAATGAAAGTACATGTAAGTGACAAATATTATAAAAAAATTATTGAATTGATGTACATTAAAGTGTGTAAATTTATAGAATTCAATACATCTTCTAAATCATATTTGAATTCAATATATCCTTCTTTTATGGATGATAATTTATCACAATTTTCTTTACCCTTGTAACTTCTCATTTGAAAATTTTTTCTTTATTTTTTGGTTATAAAATTTATATTTATAGTTATTCCTAGGGTAGAATTTATTTTATCATCTTTGTGATAAATTATACTTGAATACTTATTCTTTAATCTTTTTAGAGATCTTTAAGTTATATGAGAAACATTTCCATATTTAAAACACATCAATGGTAGTTTATCTTCAACCCCACCTTCCTCTTTTGGAATATACTTGTAACCGATGATAAAAATTCATTACTAAAATATTTATCACCTCCTTAATGATTTAAATCCAAATTTTCTATCACCTTGAAAGTTATTTATCTAGATGTATAGATTGAAATTATTCTCATTTACTAAAATATTCTAAGATACTAATATTTTTTTCTTATCATAAAGAGTTATATAACTTAGATCATGTTATTAAAGTATCAAAAAATTTATATTATATAAAGGTGGAATTTTTCTCTATATTTTATTTACAATTTCCATATCATAAATAGTTTGATTAAGAACTTTAATTTGAACTAATCTATAAATATTTAGTTAAAATATTTATAAGTACCTTCATTTGAATTCATAATTAAATATTCAAACTTATTATCTATAACTTGAAGTTTATCCACTTTAACTTTGTTATTTCATTTGTAAATATTATAAAATTTGTCCCATATTGACTTATAGGATTTATAACTTATAAAATTTATTTATATCTTATTAGAGATATAATTTGATATTTTTTTATACTTTATATTAAAATTAAATAATTTTTTATGTGGTTCAATCAAATATATCTTCAGGTTAATTAATTTGTATTAAATTTATATTTATAGAATAACTATCTAAGACTAAAATGTATAAATGTGATATTATATGATTATTTTATATTTGATAATTTAACCCATATAATATTGGAACTCATTTTATATTCACAACATTATTTATGTCATGAAAATTTTAAATCTAAATGACTATAATTGATCAATTTAATAAGAATGAATAATTTAGCTATGACTCCTCTTATTGTGATCAAGGTCCCAAGAACATTAAGTGTGGGATGAATTGGAAAAAAATTATTTTTCTCCAATCATCTTCAATTTTATATTATTATTATGTTAAGTAGAAAAATATATATCAAGAAAACTAAGAAAATATAGTAACCATATAATAAAATATTAATCACATAAACATGAGTATTTTTACTTAGTTTCCCAATGAGACGTGTCTAAAAAGAATATACTTGTCAGTGTGTTTGTGCACTAAAAATATCTAACAAACTTTTTTTATTACAATATTTTTCATTTAGTTCTCTAACATAAACAATGATTACCCTCTATTAATTTCATTTTACTCAATAATTTTAAGTAACATTCACATGATTTTTTATAATAAATACCTTATAATAAAAGAACCAAAGTATAAAATACACCAAAATAATGATGGTGTTTTACTTTAGCTCCATGTCACTATAAAAAAATGTTTATCTTTATTTATATTTCTAGGTATTCTATTCAGTATCATGAAATAAAATAAATCATAATAATCTCTCTATTTATTAGTATATTCTCTCTTTATTAATATTTTTCTTCATGTAATATATAAAAATATATGAATCTTAAAACCTAAAATAGTTATATATTATCTTCTAAAGTCCCATCCTTAATTAATGTTTCATACTCATTGAAAGAATATCTATAAATTTTGAGTTATATTACCCATAAATACATCATATATTTATAAAATTGATTGAGATAAAAATCTTCACATTTTACTACCACTAAATAAATAATGATTTAACTAAACTATACTATGATAATGTTTATATGGTCAAAAATTTACCCTAAATGTCATTCAGTGTGATAAAAATATCCCATGATTATATTTTCTAGTTTCCTTTTGAATTTTAGTCATATCCTTTTCACTAAGACATGGTTCCCATTGACATAGTGTGGTGTTTTGGTTTAGTATTTTAAATCCTTTTTCCAATAACAAATTTATTTTTATCCAATTGTGACACCCAAATATCATAAATATTTTTTCAAAATTATATTCAACCATGAAATTAAAATTTATACCATCTTGTTTTTACAAGAAACTAATCATCATCATTAATTCAATACTATGTAACAACATAATGAATTTTTTATTAAGTAATGGAATCATATTATTTTACCCTATCCTTTCTATAAAATGTCTAAGACCGTGATTTGTTTTGTTAAATTTTTATTTATCATCATAAACCAAAACATGGTTTCATTTTTACGGTTTTTTATATCTTAAAAATCCATTTCTCTTCATGTATTATCTTTACAAACTACAATCATCAAAATGAAATAGGTCATGACATGGTTTGACCAACCTTTATATATTTATCTTTTTCTAACTCCAAACTATCTCTAAAACCATTCTTTAAATTTATATATTATTATTATCTATATAATTTATCCCTAGTAAAACATGAATATTCAATAAATAAGAACATTAACATTCTCCTCCTTTTTTCATATACATAGTTCCAACAATATGAAACTATTGAATTTAACAATCATAATCAAATAAATAACATGTTTTATTTATCTAGAATATGACACTTTAGTGAATTAATCTAAAAATTTAAAATTAATTAATGAAAAAACTAGATTGGATAATTTTAAAAATTTATAAATGAAGTAATAATAGAATTTATCTACATTATAAATAAGGAACATAAATATATTTAAAGGGGGAAATATAAATTATTTATTTATATTAACAAAATAAAATAATAAGAAAAACATCTATTAAAAAGTAAAATTACTAAAAACAAATATAATATCATCTAAAATAAAAAATAATAATGGAAGACGGAAATTATTTTTCAATAAAAATTGAAGTAAAAATTCCACTTCTAATAAAATATAAGAATCCTGAATGAAAAAAATAAAAACATTCCATAAGTTTTCTAAATATACTATTTTAACCTTATGATATTAAGTACATGAAAATATTAAATTTAAAACATATTGGCACATATGACTAAATTTATGAGAACAAAAATATATTTATTAATCAAATAATTGTACAAAATAAAACATATATCAAAATAAAACAAAAAATACATACATGGAAAAAATAAAATGAAATAAAGGAAACAAAATTATAATTATCATTGTAATAAAATATAGACCTTCATGAAAAAATAATGAAAAAATAAAACCATGATGATTGAAAATAGATAGAACTAAAAATAATATTAAGCCCACCAAAAAACCCATCACATATAATAGTTGAAGGGTATGAATAAAATATGCAATAATTACAAATTGTAAATGTAAAAAATGTAATGATTAAAATACATAATAATATACTAACTTGATTTCTAAAATATACTTGTATAAAAAAGATTGATAAATTTTATTTTAATAATACAATTTATCTTTTTTTAAATAATGATTGATTCTGTGTTATATTAATTATCATGATTAAAAAATATTTTTTCAAACATTTTTGTTATGATACACCCCCACTAGAACCCCTTATGAGATAGTAGTGAAGTTGTGAGTGACCCCCAAATCCCATCTCTAATAGGCCATGGGTTGGCGACAAGCACTGAGCATATAATATCACACATGTGGGAGTAATTTCCATCATAAATCCCAAGAAAATAAATAGTAAATCACCAATAAAATCCATATCATATAAAATAAAAAAAATTTCCCACAATGCATGTAATTTCATTCATAAAATAAACTCTATAATAATATAAAAAAATGAAACTCCTATAACACCAACCCCTGGACACCAGCCACAAACCCCATAAACTAGTAATGTCCATCTCTGTCACCAACTCCCTCCTACAAATATGAATAATAAATGTATATATAAAGGGGTAAGCATACACATGTACTTAATATGATCATCCATAAAAGCTCTCATGAAAATGTGGAAGAATCATACTAATGTATTAGTTAATAAACAACAAAACCAAATCATTTCCTAGACAGGTCAACTAATACCCAACATCACCGAGGCAAACTATCTCAATATCACATCTAAGTATAGTAATATAATATCAGAAGAATATAACAATAAGGTGATCTGAAACCACTTCCCCATAGATCTAGTCTCTTTAACGCCCAAAAACATATTCCATGTGCTTCATTACCTTCCATATCCCCAAATATGAATAACCACATACCACATCACAACCATAAAAATATATCAAACACCGTATAAAAAATCAAAAATACATATAAAAATATCATCAAAGTAGGGTAAAATGAACATAAAAGTTATAAACCTCATGATATCCACCTAATATGCATGTCCACCACCCTATATCCATATCACAATCAGAAAAACCATTTTATCTCGTATATTTATACTATAATATCAATCCATTAGATTATATATATATATACACACACACACACAAAACCTTGATCCATAAAATATCATATTACACTTGAAGTGATGGTAGGGAAGAAGGAGTATTAAACCATTTATTTCTTCTACAACTAGGATGTTGGGGAAAACACCTAGAGCTAATGTCCTCATATGGGAATTGGTAAGTTTTCCCAAGTTAGGATGCAGTGTGTAAGAAATAACATGAAAATTAAAATGATATAATAATCCATGAAACCCAAACATAAGGATCAACTCACAACTAGAATACCTTAAACACCGCAACTTGTAAAATTAACTTTATTCCACTCATCATAAACCAAAAACTGCTTACATAACTATCCAACTATACCCGAACACTCTAGATCAAAAAAATAACCACAGAACATAAATAAATTTCTATTTTTTCTCATCATTATTAAATTCTATATTTACAATTTCCAACCACCTTAAATTCATTTAGATATATTTAATTTTAAACTATTAATTAATCCACTTTTAACTTTCAATCAGTCAATTATTCCACATTTATTATATCACATATTTTATTTAAACTTCCCACTTATGAAATATAATTTACCTATTTCATCAATTGACATTTCCAACACCTCATTAACCCTTCAACCCACTCACCTTTTTTTTAGTTATTCAACCATTAATTTTAACATAAAACCATATTATCAAGAATCTACAACACAAGACATATAAATATCTCACAAAATCACCTGAAATATCACACTATCACATGCCAATAACCACTAAAACCATCCCATCCCAACTATAGTATCCATAACCATTTCCATCCATGAAACCAACCATGCCATCACAACAACAAAAATATACTAACCAAACCACCATTAATACATCCATAATATACCACAACTAATACCAAAAACCAAAACCTACAACCAATTATAATCTTTTCAAATTAATAATAAACAAGTCAAAGATCTGGGAATCATAGTAATTTTAGTAACAACACATCTTAAATAAATTCCCTAAACAATTTTTTTATTTATTACTTTAGGATTGAAACCATTAATAATAATTCATAAATTTTTATTCTTCTAATTCCATTACCATATTAACATAATTTACCAATTATGAAAGGTATAAGGAAACACAATAACAAAAAAAATAAGGGTTCACAACATAAAACTAGTTAAACATTGTAAATAATCTAACAATATACAATCATGGTTCAATAATATTTATCAATCCTTAAGTATAGAAAGAAATTCAATTCCCCAGGTTACTAATTCATTACTATATTTAAATGATTAACCAGTCATTAATTTGTTAAAAAAACCAATAAAGTTTATAATAATAATAAGTATCAATCTAAAAACATTAACAAATAAGTAATAACATAAATTTATGTGAAGCTTATGTGAATCAACTATTTCTTTTTAATTTCTTCATTCAACTTCATTATATTATTTTGTTAATCAATACTATCCACTCGATGAAAATAAAGGCATGATTAATCCAAATTGACATATAATTAAAGAAGAAGAATTCTTCAATCCCTTACCTCAACTGGAGTTTTAAATATTGTTACGCAAGAATGGGTAAGAATGATGGTTACAAATGAACCCCCCAAGGAAATCCATCAATAAACTATGGAACACCAAACTCTATAATAACCATGACCCAAGACCAATAAGAAGTAAATATAAACCTCTAACATGGATTCCAAGAAAGAATAAAAAAGATATAAGGATAAGAATATAATAAAAGAGAGAGAAATTTCCCTCAAAGCATAAGAAATTGATCTCTTGAAGTTAAGAATCATGATCACCCAAGGGATAATGAAATATCTCTAAAAACACTCCTAAAACTGCCAGATTTCAAAGGAATTTGTGGGAATTGAAAATAATCTGAAAGAATAATCATATTTACATTTTAAAACAAGGTAATACCATAATGTAATATTAAGGATAAAACTACAATAATGTCAAGTCTAAAAAATCTATTGAAATCACATCACAAACCCTCTTATCTATCCATTTAATATTGTGATCAAATCACCTTAAAACTGACACAATCAATAAATATTCAGATATAACTCAAGTATTCATGACACAAAACATGATAATCTATGAAACATGGCACAATTATTAGCTATCCACCTCAACTTTATGTTCCCCAGATAAACATCAAAACACAAACACAAACACCATAACACAATGAAACCAATAAATGAATAACCAAAGAAATAAATCCACTTAGAAACTATGATGTAGTGAGTAAACCCACACCACAATATTCCTCACACATGATTAACTAGAATCGCAATAAGAATCACCACACTATATCCTAAATGATCACAACACAACCAACAGATATTAGATAAACAAAATGAAATTGAAAAATAATGGCTTAAGATCCATGCCATAAAGCACAGGCTAACTCCATAACCCTATCATTCATATCCCAACACAATATATAGATAAAAATACCCTTTTAAAACCAAATGATCATAGTGTAATAATTATTTATCATAGAATAATCAATGATGTAATTTGGAATTTCAGATTAAATACCACTTTTTTCATCCACCAAACCCCCTCCAAAACTTACCTCACACTTACAATCACTATAGGTCCACAAAGTAAAGGTCCCATAAGGTTTGACCCATTAAATTAGAAACATATAAAATTTTTCCCATCCTCATGAATCAGAAATGAATCAGAAAGATACAGAGGACCACGAAACCCAAACATCCCTATAGATACCTTTAGACACCATGAAATTTGTTTCATGAACTTTTCTATAGAGTGAATATATGATTCTAACATAGAAAAAAAATGTCAAGTATGAGTAAATATGTTTTCAATATAAAGGAATAATATGAATTCTGTATTTCTATGTGCCAAAATTCTACTCCATACTGATGGATAAGTGAAATGATTTCACCATCTAGGAGTAGGTAGTGGATTTCTAAGATCAATGATGAAATGGTGTCAACACATTACATTCAATTTCTGAGTCTCTTTTGAGAATAAATGGTTTATTTACCATCTCAAAAAGTGTATATATCTTCAATACCTTCGATTTAACTGGTCGTGGATCCCAAACAGACTTATAGATCAATAGTTATGGCACTTGGAATATAGATAAATTTCACAAAGAGACCTTTGTGGAGGACCTATAGGACAATATAATTTATACACCCCTACAAAGAAGACCTATGTGGAGGACCTATGCGGAGGAACTATGTGGAATAATTCCCTTTTACTAGGTCGCATCCATGCCTATAAATAGGACCCTTGGGCTCACTATTTCAAGGAGGGAAAAAGTTGGAAGAAGTCCCAAATCTCCCATTGCATAGCTCTTTTTTCCATATCCACCAAATTTTATCAGGTAGATCTCTAAAACAGGATATAAGAGATAATTAAATGGGTAAATGTGGTTCAAAGTCCCATTAATTTCTAGAACACATGGATCTACATGATGCGCCTGCGTGGAGCACCTGTATGGAAGACCTGCACGAAGCACCTATGCGATGCACCAGCGTGATGCACCTTGGTGGTGCACCTGTGCGATGCACCTGCATGGAGAACCTATAAGATGCCTTTTAATGATGCACCTGTATTACACACCTGTGTGACACACCTACGTGGAGCACCTACGTGGAGCACCCACGTGATGCACCATGGCGGAGAACCTGCACGACCCTACTGATCCATACCACAAGGCCTGCACCCCACACCCTCACTCAGGATCAGTGTCGGGCTGTGGTCCCGAACCTTTGGGCTAGTCCCTTAGCTTTTGTCACTGACACTCATGAAAAATGGAGAGTTTCACCACGAAATTTTGGGTTGGGTCGACAAAATTTTCCATTGTTCCCTTTATGTTTCCAAACTTCCAACCTTGGAATACCATTATTTTAGAAACTCTATCACACTCAATGAAGTGCCCTGAGTCAAATTACTCCTCTTGGTTACTTTCACGGGTTACGAGTTTGGACTCTTCTTATGGATTCATCGAGTACCTTGAGTCGATACACTCCTCACGAAACTCCTTAATCCTCATTACCTGACTCCTATGCCAGGTAAAATCTCAAATGGGCATCCTACTTTGGAGTAAGCCCCAAGAAATTCTTAAAATGGTAGCCAAGAAAGATTAATCCCATAACCTTCATCCTTACATCCTTTCATTGGACCATTTTACAATTTAAAGATAACAAAGGGAGGGCTCATCACCTCACCCTCTTCCCAGGTCACCACAATCTCATCCACACTGGCCGTTGTAGGTGTTCCCTCTTCCACTAGCGGAGGAAGAAACATGTGGGTGCCTTTTTTGAATCTTTGACATCCTCTTGCTTCTCACACCGAGCATGACTCATGTGGTATTATAGATTTTTCATAGTCACAACATTTTCAGGATTTAATGAACTATGAGAACTCTAATTCCCACCATAAATGGGATACGTAGGAAGCCTTATCAGGGCCCGATCTCACTAGATATACTCTTTAGGAATCCAACTTTAATTCTTTTAATCTGGGAATCCTACTTAAGAATAAGCCCAAAATTAAACCCCCAAATCATCAAGGAATTATTTTCAGGAATTATATCCAAAACCATTTCTCTAAAAGGACTATACTCTATTATGAGACTCACTGAACTATGTGGCCTTTGATTCCCATCAAATGAGATACGTAGGAAGCATCCCTGAGGTTCAAACCCAACACTTAAAATCAACCATGTTCTTTTTGGTTCATATTTCCAATAGGTTCTAGTCTTACTTGGAAACCCATATTCTTTCCAAGTTCCTTAGGCTACTTAGGAATAATTCCCACACCAAACTTTTACTAAGCACCTTTCGCTTAGATGTTCATACCACACGACATTAAACTGTATGGCTAAGTCCTTATCACATGAACTTAAAAGTTACGATGTGTCCCATTAAGTGGCACCAAACTACGAGGGTTCTGATTCCTTTCAAAAGGATATGTAGGTATCCCATTGCATGTGTATGATCCCAATATCAAAACAAACCTTCATCTCCCTAGATGATAATAAATTCCAGAGTTCCCCACTGAGTGGTTTAAAAACCAGTATCACCATAACGATGATTACAAGAATCTATAAATAGTATATGAGAGGATACCATTGATGGATAACCTCAAATACATACAAATATCTTCATTAATTAAGAACCTATAATAAAAATAGATGATTATAAATTTTACACATGTTAATAAGTGATTGAAAATTACAAGGGAATCTTATGTCATACTTGGTAAATTAATAAGTATTTATGAAAATATCTTAAATTTATAAAGAGAGTCCAATAGTAGAAAATAATTCCCCCTAAAAGGGTGTGATGAGTCTAACCTCCTGTCCTATTGACCAATGCACATTCCTAAGTATCTTAAATTTCAAACTTAACGAATTCCTGCCTTTGGAAAGTAGGACCCTTTTGGATAAAGAACTATTGGGTGTTTTTGGTTCCATGAATAAATCCAATGAAAACTGTCTCGAAGTAGTGATTATTAAAATTAGAACACATGTTTCAAGGAACTATGAAACAATACCTCCCAAAAAAATGTAACCATTTCCAAAGAACAATAACAACATAAGGATTAAAAAAATTAATCACAATAACATAGAATCAAGCATTAAAAATCAAAAACAAAACTAGGGGAAAGAAACTCCTAAAACATAACAGCTAAGAGAGATACCTCTCAAGAAAGATAGATGTCATCCATAAGAACTACTCAATAAGACCAAGATGGAATAAATAAATAAAATGTATAATCTTATAATTATTAGGGAATTATACACTCAAGGAAACATATGATATACACTTAACACCCTTGACATAAAAACACTACTACCACACCCAACCTTCTCTAATAGAAGATTTAGAAAAATATAATTCTATGTGAGACCCTCTCAAAGATAAATAACAAAATAAAAATGTGCTTAAAAATATTTTATAGTAAAATAAAACATTCATAAATTCATCCCAAAGCTTCAACCTATTACTAACCATTTATCTTTTTATAATAAGAAAACCAGTTCTTGAAATTATGTTTCTAAAACAATTCATTCTAAAAAACATATATTTTAGTTTAAAACATTAATATATTTACACAACCATATTTGATTTAAGTAAACTAAAAAAAAATTATTTTATTTTAAAACATGTTATAAATCGATGTTAAATCGACACTCCCATTAAAAAAATGAAGTTATAATTTAAAAACCACTTCAATAGGATTAGTGTGATTATATACCAAAGAAAACACTTTAAATTGAGAATATAAGAATAATTTAAAGTAGTCTATGATGAATGGTATAAGGTCATTGAATCATAAGATAATCAATCATAAATTCTCAAATAAAAATCAATAAATTTTAAATAATAACCCATTGAAATATGACCACCCTACCAACCAAAACAACCAACTCTCATAAAACAAGGAACACTATGATTCATGGGGAACTTGTAATACCATTTCCCCTTCACTTAAAAATGATGAAAAATCATATTACTTGAAAAAAATCAAGATAATAAAACCCAAAGCTTGAATCCATGATAAAAATCTGTAAAACAAACCCACTCTCTACCTATCCATACCATATGACCCATAACTCGAGAAATCATCCTCATTTTTATCAATTGTCAATAAAAAACCACACTTGATCGTCTCAACATGATCCCTCACTTCCAACCATGACTTAAATCATAAGATATCCACCCTCCATTAGATATAAAACCTTAAAGAAGACTCAAAACATCATTCTCACACATCTTTATCTGTTAAGAGGTTTTCAAATTGGAAAATCAATGTATAGAAATGAAATCCAAGACCACACACACTGGATCCTCCTTATTGTAATTCCATGAGTTCCTTTATATATTTATCCTTCTATACATAATATATAAACTCCTTCTTAACCATGCTAATGAACTATTCCCAACAAACCTCTTCTAGGTGAACATGATTTCTCTTACACCACATTTAAAACACTATTCAAAATAAACCTACAATTAGGGAAACTTATTACTAATGTTATTGGACCCAAACAAATATGGGTACCAAAAGATCTTATTACTAATGTTATTGGACCTAACAAAATCTGGGTACCAAAATCTTTTCTCGTCTAATCTATTTTTATGAAATCTATTTGAAGAGATCCTATAAAAGTATATGATATTTGGATAGTGGATGTTCGATAAACATTACATGATATTATTAATGCTTCAATAACTTGATAAACATTGATGGTGGGCATGTCACTTTTGGTGATAATGCAAAAGGAAAAATCATTGGACATGGCTATATTGGAAACTCTAACTCAGTTTTAATTTATAAATTAATTTTCATTTATGGAATAAAATAAAATAAACTTAGTATATATTGGTTATGTGATTACGGTTTCAATGTGAAATTTAAAATTTTCGATCGCAATGTTTTTAATTCTAAAAACAATTTAGTATTTTCTACTTTTAGAAATAAAAATATATATTATGTTGATTTATATTCTTTAATTTCTCAAAATTCTTCTTATTTAAATGATTTTCATAGAGAGTCTTGGAATTGGCATAGGAAATTAGGACACTTCAATATACACTCACTTAGAAATCTTACTAGAAAAGGATTAGTCAAGGATCTACCTAAATTAGAGTTTCCAAATGACAAAGTCTGTAATCCTTGTCAAAAGGGTAAACAACACAAAATCTATTTCAAACCAAAGAAATAAGTTTCAACTTATAAACCTATCAGGTTTGTTTATATGGAATTATTTAGCTCATCTATAGTTTTTATCCTAAGTGGGATGAACTATGTCTATGTTCCTGTAGATGACTACTTTATATATATATGGACCTTCTTCTTGGATCACAAAAAGTGAGTCTTACTCTCATTTCCCCAAGTATTCTAGGACTGTAGAAAATATTAGCGGTCTTATAATTAAAAACCCAAGAAGTGACCATGGCCATGAGTTTGATAACCAAGAGTTTGAATAATGTTTCTCACAAAATGGCTATAGTCATAACTTATTTGATCTTAGGACACCCCGAAAAAATGGATTTGTATAAAGAAGAAATAGAACCCTGCAATAAATTTCTAGAACCATACTTATTGAGTACAAACTACCTATGTACATTTAGGCAGAAGCTATCAATACAACATGCTATATAATCAATATAGTATTGATTAGACCAATACTTAAGATAACTCCTTATGAGTTGTGGAATAATAGAAAACCCAAGGTTAACTACTTCAAAGTTTTTGGTTGAAAAGTCTATATTCTTAACACTAAGGATAATCTGGACAAATTTTCATCTAAGAGCGATGAAGGAATTTTCCTAGGTTATTCAATTTTTAGTAAAGCCTATAGATTAATCAATAAGGGAACCACATGTGAGGAAGAATATGTACATGTCAAGTTTGATTAAACATATCCACATGAGTCAAAGACCTCTCTAAAAAATCTTGAGGATGATATGTCAAATCTGGACATCAATACTAAATCTTCTGACCATCCTATTAAGTAATATATTAAAACATAAAGTTTCAGAAATTCTATAGACTCTAGTCATGATGAACCTGAACTTGTAGAAGAACCTGAGGTGACCGGAACTTCTTTTTCCAGACCTGTTAGAACTCTCAAGAACTATCCTTTAGATGCTATAGTTGGAGATTTAGACAAAGGAACTCATACTAGAGATTCTCTCATAAATTAGGTTCAACATCAAGATTTCTTGTCACAACTTTAACCTAATAAAATCAATGATTCTATCAATGATGATTTTTTGATGATGGCTATGTGAGAAGAGTTAAATCGGTTTGAAAGAAACAAAGTATGGAAACTTATAAATATACCCAATGACACCTTGAATATAATCACTAAATGGGTGGTCAAGAATAATTATATGAATATGGTAATATAGTTAAAAAAAGATAGATTGGTTGCACAAGGTTATATTCAAGAATAAGGGATTGGATATGAGGAATCCTTTGCACCAGTATATGGACTTTAGGCCATTAAGATCCTGCTTGCCTATACATCACATCTAGATTTAAAACTTTATCAAATGGATGTCAAGAGTGCATTCTTAAATGGTTATATAATTGAGGATGTTTTTGTTTAAACCCCCCCTGATTTTATAAATCCCCATTTCCAAATCATGTTTTTAAATTAAGAAAAGCTTTATATGGTTTGAATCAAGCACTAGGAGATTGGTATGATTAGATCAGCACTTTATAAAGGTTTTACAAAAGGTATTGTTGATACAAAACTTTTTATAAAAATACTTTCCAAAGATGTTTTAGTAGTACAAATCTATTTAGAAGATATTATTTTTGGATCCATTAAAAATTATTTATTTATTGATTTTTCAAAGATGATGAAAAGAGAATTTGAGATGAGTTTGATGGGGGAACTCAAATTATTTCTTAGATTTCAAATATTTCAAAATAAAGAAGTTATTTTTTTGAATCAAAGTAATTATAAAAAGAATATTTTAAAATTATTTGTATTTTAAATCAATAAGAGTAGTGACACTCCAATGAGTACCACTTGTAAGTTAGACATTGATAAAGGTGTTAAATCTGGTGATCAAACCACTTATAGAGGAATGATAGGGAGTTTACTCTACTTAACTGCTAGTAGGAAAGATATTATGTTTAGTGTGTGCATGTGTGCACATTTTCAAGAAAACCCAAAAGAATATCATTTAAATTATATCAAAAGGATTTTTGAATACCTCAATTATACAACTGATATAGGACTGTTCTATCCTAGAGAAAAGCCTTTTGATTTGGTGAGTTATTTAGATGCTGAATTTGGTGGTTGTAAGTTAAAAAGAAAGAGAACCTCTAGAACATGTCAATTATTTGGGAATTCTATAGTTTCATGGTGTATTAAGAAACAAAATTCTGTTGAATTATATACTACCGAAGTTGAATACATAGATTATGGTAGTTTTTTTGTAAAACTTTTGTAGATGAAACACACATTACTAGACTATGAATATCAATTAATACATGTCCCTCTAAACTGTGATAACTCAAGTGATATTAATAATGATAAAAATCCTACTTCACATTCTAGTAAAACACACATTTATATAAGACATCACTTTTTGAGATACCATTATAAAAAAGTTTATATAACTTTAGAGTTCACTAGAACTGAACATCATCTTGATGACATTTTCACTAAGCCATTGACCACTGAAAGAATTAAAAACATTAGACATGAGTTAGGAATGATCAATCTATAAGTCCTTATGTTTTTATTCCTTTGATAATGTTTTTAAGTGAAGTTTTCATACCAACACTGTAAAAGTTAAATAGATAGTGTCATGACAACATTGAAAGTATGAAGCATACAATGTCATGCCAACACCGATGCTATGTCATACTGACACAATTGTCATGCCGACACCGACACTATGTCATGACAACACAGTTTTCATGATGACACTGACACTATGTCATGCTGACATAGTTTTCATTCTGAAACCAATGCCTTGTCATGCCAACAGTGTTAGTGTTATGAAAAATCTATCATGTTGACACCGATGGCTCACTGTTTTTATCTATTTTATATTTTTAATCAAAATGACACTATTTAGGTAATTTTGTTGAACCTAATTCATGATTTCATGATTTTACATAATCTAATCCCTAAATGATATAAATTCGAGTCGATACACTCTAATACTTTTCCCTTACACTCACTCATCCATTTCTCTCGCTCTACCCTCAACCTTTCACCTTCCAAACTTCAAAACAGGCTGTTGGAATGACATGTGTGAAGTGATCTCTTGAAGGTGGAAAGTCCCATGCAGCTAAGAAATAGGAAGGGGAATCAAGAAAATCTTCTGGACCTGTGAATCTTGCTATGGCGAACTGTGTAGTGACTTAAGAAAAGGAGGTTCTTATAGAATGGATGTTGGAAAGAAAGTC
Organism: Viscum album; assembly: GCA_963277665.1. Taxonomy (NCBI): domain Eukaryota; kingdom Viridiplantae; phylum Streptophyta; class Magnoliopsida; order Santalales; family Viscaceae; genus Viscum; species Viscum album. The sequence goes on from OY728150.1 coordinate 242,235,225, forward strand.
TTTACTGCACAGGGTGTTAATGGATCAGGGATTGCTTGAGTGGTTTTCAGACAATGAAATAACTTTCTACCAAAAGTTAGTTCAAAAGTTTTATATGAATGTGAAGTTTTTACTATAAGAAAGTGAAGTTTCTTGGATTAAGTCCATAGTGAAATGAAAGAGAATTTCTTTTTCATCAAGGTAGTGGGATGAGTGTCTTAAAGTCCCTCGTGATGGAGTGTCTGATGATTACCAAGGCATCTTTCCATATGAAAGTGATATATTTCATTTTGAGACAGCTCTCAAGGATCTTACTAACAATTATAAACATAGGATACCTATTTCTACATAATTATATGGGGAGTTTATAACTTTTTTCAATTTCTTTCAGCCCAAAATCTATCCCAAGAAAAAAGAATTTGTATCTATAAAGTATTAAGATATCTATTTGATTTATTTATTGAGAAAAGGTATTAAGGTAAATATATGTAGATAAATTTTTGTGCACATAAATTAAATGATCAAGCCCTCTGGAAAAACCAATTCCCTATTTTATCCAAGGTTAATATCATCCATTTTGAATGAGAAAGGTTGTTTTATTTAAGGAGATAAAATTATTTCTGAGTGTAGTGGGATCTACCTAGGCAAAGAGATATGTAATAGGATGAAAATAAATTAAAGACTATGGAAGAAAGAATGGTTTGTGGTTGAAGATAATATTTATGATAAGTTCAATCTAGTGTACCATCCAACTAAGACAATGAATATGGTGGATCAGGGACTTGAACTATATGATCATGTTTTTTACTCTTCAGATGAGGAATAAGAGCCTACCACACCAGTGAGAGATCAAGGTTCACCTATCAATGATAGGAGTGATCCTGACACCACAGGAGCACTAAAAGGTGTTTCTTTTGGGAATCCAACTCCACCACTTTCTTTACCCTCATATGAACCCACTCTTGGCACTAATGGAGATGAGGAGACAAAATTATTAGGTAGTTTAGAGTATGTTAGCAAGTATGGAAGGTCTAAAGATGAATCAGGTTTAGAAGAAGAAGAAGAAGAGAGATAATAAGAAGAAGCTAGCAGTGATGAAAGTAGCAATGGTAGTGATAGTAAAGAAGAAGAAGGTGAAGAAAATGCTGATAGAAATAGAAGTGAAGATAATGCCTCTGAATATGATTATGATGAAGGAAATGGTGAAGATACTGAAAGTGGTGGTGACCATCTTGAGGATGATCAATGTGGAGATGTTGAGATGGTTGATGATTTGGTTCAGAAAGTTATTTTAGAACATTTTATAGTTACTGTTGAAGAAATAAGTGTAGTTGAAACTCAAGGAGAAGTGGAACCTCAAGTGATCCCTACACCTCAGTTATAGTATTAAATAAGGAGACCTCAAGTTGAGGGTCTGTAACCAACGAGGAGAGCATAGATTGAGGGGGGGCCTCATAAAAAGAGAGATCAATCTTAGGGTGATACTCAAGTTGGAAGAGTGAGACTTGACACTCTCACCCCTTTGTTTTATTATGTTATGTATGAATGGGTAAGAAATCCTTGATATGTAGCATTTATGTTGGACTATGAAGACTCAGATGATGAGGTATTTATACCTATTTCCAAATAATCAGTGGCTAAGACTCTTTCTAGGGAATTTTTAACTAAATCATACTTTTAAAGTTTTAAAGAGGAAATGTGTTCATATATGTGAGTATTTGTTCAATATCAGATGATCCATGAGATTCCAAAATCTATAATTGAAAACACTTAGATGAGTGAAGAATAAACTCTCTAAAATATTCTATAAAATAGATAAATATGTCTGTGCAAGATTCTTATACTCTATTTTAGGCAGTTGGTGTGCATGAGGCCGATGTAGTTAATGTTTCAAAAAAATTTATAGATGACATTCAACCAAACTTAATTACAATGGCTGAAACAATTTTTTCAAACACCACTAAGCTAAGAAAATAAATGATTGGGATTTTCTCTGCAATAAATAATCTAACCTCTGAGTATAAAGGCTATCTTGAGACTATTCTTAAAGCTTTCAAGAATCATACCTCATCTCCTAGTGTTTCTTCTACCTCTGGTCAAACATCTTAAGCCTTAGACATTGAGGCAGTTAGAAATATTGTTAGAAAAGAGCTTCAAGATTTATTTTGTGCCTCTAGTTTTGAAAGTCTTTCTAAAATTGAGAATAACATTGATCGTGTGCATGATATTTTCAGATTTTATACCAAGGAAGAATCTTATACTTAGAAAGATCTTAAAAAGAGGATTAATTCATATTTATTATTATAATCACAATTCTATCTAGTAAATGATGAATTTGTTTTCTCCAACTTAAAGATGAATATCACCCTATTAATTTTTTTGATGGACAATATAAATTGAATCTGGTTCTATTACTTGAGATTCTATCACACTATGAAGATAAAGACACACCATTCTATGAGATGAATAGATTATTGAAAGAATATATACACCATGATGCGAATACATAATGGATCATGTGTGATTAATATAAAGGAAATCATGTCTTGATACGAGATGCCACACCACTGTGATATTCCTAATGAAAACATTCATGCCAATGTGGAAATATTAAAAGCTCATGGTTTTTGTAGAAGGTATAAAGAATTATATCTAGATTCACTTGGAATATTGAATGAATATATTTAAATGGGATTGAATGAGAATTTCAGATAGGATCATATTGTTTCAAATTAAGGAATATTTCCATGTTCAAATTATATAAAATATATTAATGTGATTATAAATATAAAATTATACAAAAAAATGATATGAATGGTAGGGTAGAAATAAATTAAAACATAAAATTTTATTCTGATTATCATATGAAATTTACAATTAAGGATAATATAGTTATAGTCATAGATTTTCATTGAGTTGAGAAGGAATAAGATCACATATACTTGTTCCTTATGACCATTTTTCAATGATTCCCACCAGGGCATGTATTAGGATGATGATATGATTTTTCTTTACTTAGATATCCTGAAGTGGTTTGATTCTATGGGTTTGGTCACACCTTATCTTGGATGGATGAATGGTTTCCCTATATTCTGAATTTCCAAAGGCGGGCGACCTCTACCACCAGGGTAGGTGATGTTAGCTCCTTGATCTAAATTAGATGATGGTATGTCAAATTAATTATTCCATGGAATACTCCTTTGAGCTCGTTGCCTAGTCCAAGTCCCCCCCTATAGACTTAATTCATGTTCATGAAGCTCATTTCCGACAATATCTTGAGGTGGACACTGGTTAATTACACTACTTCAATCATGATAAGGCCGCTACATGCGATCAGAGCTAATGGTGATTCTGGACACATCTGTACATATATGGGCTTTGGGAGTGTTGGGAACCTATAAATTATTCCTCTTTAAAGGCTGAGGACATCTCATATATTAAGAATATTAGGTATAGAAACCAATTCCTCCCACTTTGGTCATGGGGTAAGTTGCGCTATAGGCTTAAGACTTCTGATGATTCTTACCTCATTAATCTCATGTTTATCACATGAGGTAGAGGTTTTGATTTATCTAGTGGGGTCAAAGGTTTAACATCTTGCGAGGATAGGTTGGTCACAAGTTTAACACCTTGTGGGGGTAGTTTAGTCACATGTTTAACATCTTGTGAAAACAGGTTGGTCAAAGGTTTAATATCTAATCGGGATAGGTTGGTCACTGTTTTAACATCCTCTTGGGATAGTTTATTCACATGTATACCTTTTTGTGGGGAATTTTGTGTCACAATTTTAACATATATGGGTAATGGTTGGTAGGTTGAGTGTTTCCTAGGGAGAGATGATCACATTTCAATGTTTTCACCTTTAAAGGGGAAGACATGTAGATTTAATGGAAATATTGGGGGGGGGGGGTCAGGATTGAACATCAAGGAGGCATCCCAAGTGTGTTATGATTAGAAAAGGGAGTCATCATATGGAAAATAGTAGGGTATAAATATAAAAAACCATGTAGATAAAGTTTACAGTTTAATGTTGTGTGATAGGACTGGTCCATGCAATTTAACATCATGTGGTAAAAATGATAATGTCATGAAAAGAGAGAAAAAAGGGATGTTAGGGGTATTATAAATATGTGATTCCTAGAATGAGATATTTCATCCCATGAGAATCATATAGGGGTCATCCTATATAGGGTAGTTCCAGAGTTAGATTTCATGAATTGAGGATGTTGTTGTGCAATTTAACATCATAAGTCTAGGATGTTGGTCCATATAGTTTAAATACTTACAGATCAAACTTTTTGGGTCCTACACCTAGGGAGACCATTTCCAAGTAGGAGATGAGGATATAACATTAGTCCACTATACCATTAAAAGTAGGAATTTTCCCCTGATGATGCCACCTTTTAGGCTTATGTGTCTACTTCTCATGTTCTTTTTTGATGGAATGAGGCATAAACACTACCCTGGGGAGGTAAAAGATGGGGGTACCAACATTATTCTGCCTATTTATTAGATCAAAAGACACTACATATATCCAATACATGCTTGGAAAAAAGGGTCTAGATGTGAGGGTTTATGATTTTGGTTATGCAGAATATTGGGGAATGAATGAACCATGTTTGAATGGGTATAGGGCAACTGAGCAATCAATTTTTATGAAGTATGGATTGCTAAAATAAGGAATAAATTAGGGTCTTGTCAGGTAGTTTTATCAATGTTAAGGGGTTTTGTGAATGTGATTAGGATCGTGAAGGTTATTAGGCTAACGTGAGTAAGGATTTTTCACATCATGGATACCCTTCGTTTTGATGAAGACTTGGATCCCATGGGGAAGTCTTTGTGAAGGATAAGTATATCGAAAAACACTAATAATTGTGAGGGTTTTCCCTTTAACATTAAGGTAAGGAACCTTTATGAAAGACATCTATACCATGGTTAAAACATCTCAAGAAACCATGCAAGTTTTTTCATGAAATATGGTTACCTGTAAGAATCCATTTCCACTTTGTCTAATGAAGGATGAGGTTTCATGAATTCAGATCTTCTAGAAGAAGTCCAAAGTCCATGTACCTTTAATTTTTGGGAAAATAGAGGTATTTATAGGAATTTTAAGGTGGGAAGAATTTTTTGGTTTAAGTTAACTTTATTCATGGTGGTCAGTGAGCTTTATGAGAACACATACTCTTCCTGGAACATACTATCATTCAAATATAGAGAACTTCCATAGTACTCCGATGAACCTTCCAAGAATCTTCCCATATCAAAGATCTAGACCATTCTAAACACCGGACCATAAGTGGATTTTGAGCCTGTTTATGCTTGTATTCACTTCATAACATCCATGAATTCCTTGAAATCATCCGAAAAACATGTTTTTAGATGTCATAAAATGGTCCTACTCATAACAGAACCTGACATGGGTGAGGAAGGTAATGTTATGAGGAAAAATCACTAAAAACATTCATCTAGGTTCCTTGATCTTGAAACTCACCTCATCCCTTTTCTTATAAATAGGGGAGAGGTCCTAGGGGGCATTTTGTTTTAATGTAATAGTGACCAATTCTTACTTTTCATGAAATTTATAACCTTCACAAGCATTATGAGACAGAGATCCTTATATCTTGATTTTTTTTCTTTTATACAAAATAATATTCTATGATACCAGTCTTTAACATGTTAAGTCTTTCTCAAAGTTAGAATTTTGTGAACCATCTTTCATGAACACACTTTAGAAATTTTCCAAAGTCTTTGAGATGGTGTTTGAGGGTTTATAATTTTCCACTACCTATATGAGAGAGATCAATGAGAACATTATAATCAAAGAGAGTTTTCATACCATGTTAGATCACAACACCCTTAACAAATTTAATACAGAGGCACAACATGGATATCTTCTATGTAATAGGCTGACACTATATGGATTTAGAGAGTAGGATAATGTGCTAATCCCCAATGATAACTGAGACATGCCTCCCTACAGTATTAGAAGCTCTTAGGGTCTATAATGGTGGAATATGGATCCATATGGCCACTCTTTGAAGGATCACACCTCAATTATAATGAAATATCTATGGAATCCTATGAAGAACATCAATAGGAAGGAGATGAAAATAGAGTTGTCTCCTCCACAATATAAAAGTATCTTCAAGGAGGGCATAGTGGAATTTGTCCAAGGCTAGATAAAAGAGTGTGATCTATTCTAGGTTGTCAATTTTATGGAAGAATGGGCTTATTTATACTGGTATTCTAGTCATGTGATGAATTTGAGGTAGAGATGAAGAGAATGGTGTTGTATGAAGTAATGTTGACTTCACAATACCACATCCAGCATCACTTATATATTATGCCTAAATTATTGTGTAGGTGGTCACTGGGGAACAATAATTTTCACCTATATCATTAAGAGTTTAGTGTCAGCCTCTTAGATATATCCTAGATTGCTGATATCCCTATCAAAGGGGAAAGTTATAATGAGTTCCCATCTTTAGAGGATGTATGGGAGGACTAGGAACAAATGCTGGAGATGGTGAGGGTTATATTGTTCTTGGTGTAAGGGGGAAAAAATTTAAATCTAGGGATGATGGGTATCCATTTCATGTAGTGGTTCAGTTTCTTTCTGAATGATCCTACGAACAGTTATCCAGGGAGACCCCACCAATGTTTCAATGCATCGCAGCAAGGGAAGTAGCACTCATACTGGAGGATTATGGAGGAAATTCATTGGTGTCTATAGGGATATAGTGTGAATCCAATCTCTATTGGGGTCAGATTAGTGAGTTTCATTTTGGTGGTTATTTTTATGTGAATGATCCTCATTCGTAACACACACACACACACACATATAAGTGGGGGGGGGGGGGTAGAGCACATTAATCACGGTAGTAGCGATATAGAAAAGGTAGTGCATTGATTTGGTGGTGTCAGTGTGGGAAAAGTTATATAAGGTGTTTTAGCACATCAGTTAGAGGAAGAACCCTCTTCATTTTTTTATCACATTCCATTTTCTATATATTTTGGTCACCACATACATGTGAGGGTTTGAGTACCTAAATATGACTTCCCATCCTAACAAAATTTTCTTATCATCAATATTGAACATCGTCAGGTGCTATATTCTACTATTAGGGTGGGTTGGCATGTCCACAAGAGTCAGGCTTCCAGATAACTTCATATTTATTTTATTCCCCTTACTAATAGGTATGGTTACATAAAATTACATTGGGTCAGTGGAATAATATTAGTATTTCATGGACTTTCAAGGTGGATTATAATTGGAAATAATTGATTATAATATCATTTTAAAACCATGTACCCCATATCGATTCACCCACCAATCATGCTACATCAAGATACTATCCCCCAAGGTCTAAAATGGGGTACGTTCAGAACTCCATCCTTCAATCCTTTGGAAACTTTAGTGTATCTTGCATGAGAGGAAGATAGGGAGAGGAACGAGATGACTCCATCCAACCCCCCTACAATCTCTTCCATGATTATGTGAAAATATGGGAGAGTATGTAACCTAATGATATGTTAATTAACTCAATTTTTTATCTAGTCATCGAAGAGGGAGTCCTACAACCATGGGGTTAGGGGCGTGCTACAACCAGGAGAGCATGCTGAGGAGGAAGAGATGACCCGATTGAAAGTGAAATGGTTTCAGAACCTTATTGGAGCATAGTGGTTGGTGCAAGAGTCAAAAAAAGATCTTTTTGGGAGGATGAACCATCAAGAGTGGTTATATGGGCTCATGCTATGGCCCTAAGAAAGCAGTTACACCACACAAATGTTCTTGATGATGTTGTCTTCCCTGATCCTGAAGGATATGAGAGGTATTTAGAAAATTAAAATCCCTCTATATAACGTGGAAATATATTCACGATAAGGGGATTAACCTTCTCGAACTAGGTCATGGTAGGGAAAGCTTCCATGCTCAATGGGTTTAGGAGGTGTAATACCTTACGGTGCTGGAAAATATGGTCCACTCTCATGGCATGGCATGGCCCTTAATGGACCTTATGATAGTAAATAAAAATAATGGATATTTAGATGATGAAATTCATGATCATAACTTTGAAGGGAAATCTATGAAACCTCCATCAAATAATGCGATAATAGGTAGCCAACCATCTATCATCGGGGCACTATGGCTAGAGCGGCCTATCAACTACACCAAGTGCTTCATGGTAATATCTAATCCTCTCATATCCATACTTGGATCAATAATTTTCAATATAAATATTTTAATAACTTGTTTTTTATATTTTAAACACAACCAACATGCCAAGCTATAGAGAAGATTCTAGAAGGTGGAGTATTGTCCATTGAGGAGGTGCCATCACTAGAAGGGCTTATGGAGAACATCACTGACCCACTAGCTGGTCATTATTCTTCATAAAAGAATTTTTATTTCTCACATTTCCTTTTTTATTTGAATTCCATAGGAAACTTTTCTGCTATTTCTATGTCTTAATGGTAGTGAAATTGTTTTTGGGGGAATAGCCGCCAGTGGCCATTCTTGAACCAAGGGGTCCTACAGTCATGGAAGAGATGACCAAATCTGGGGTATCAATGGGGTAAGTTGATTTTTTACTCATAAATAGGTGTTTGAGTAAGATATGGTGGTATATCATACTCTAGAGGTTCCATAGGAGGTTTTGAGCAAAGTTGTGGGCCCAACGACGGTGACTGTGGAAGATGTGGTGGTCGAGCGAGCTCTTGAGGTGACTGAAGAGGTCGACAAAGCCTGTTCCTTGGTAAAAAGTCTAATAAGGTCATATTTATTCTATAAATGGATCCTAGTTCATCTGAGTAGATTCATGTGGATGATCTTATGGCTAATTTAGTGGTGCCCATCCCTAAGAACAAGCCCCGCACTGCATGAGGACTTTGAGGATTCCAAATCCAATGTGGATAAGGATAAATGAGATGTCTGGGGTAGGGCATGGAGGAGTATGCATTGAGTTATCACTCACACACCATTGGATGGTTTGAAAAGATGGATGGGGTTTCTCTGTTACTATATCGTGATCCCTAAAACTGGTGGTGTGGAATCCCATGACCTTCATGCTCTGGATCAGGTCTTCCCCGCCAAATGAGTGTGGGAAGAGTGGAAAAAGATCGATAATACCTAGTATGAGGATAAATCTGATGGAACAAAGGAAATATAAAAATATGAATATGATATTTATTGGATAAACGGGTAGAGATAGTAGTATGAGGCCATCAACATTGCTAGGGGTGAAACGATCAACCATCTATGGGAAAAGCTAGTGGTAGGCAAGGAAGAAGTAGAAGAGGAAGCCTCCTTGGTAGCAAACTGTAGGGTTCAAAAAGGCTGGGTGCATATCTAAGCCAATGAGGTTCATCCTATTTCTAAAGATAATGTACCAGGGCTATCGGAATGGTGATGAATACTTGATAGTCCAAGCCGCATGGGAATTACTTCTATCGGGACAAAGGAGTGGCTCTAGCTTGTAGATGAACCTTCTCAATAAGGCGTTAATAGTTTTTAATTTCAATTAACTATTTGAATATAACTCTTTATGCTCCATATCAATCTTACTAATAAGAAAACCAACTATATCCCCTAATCCCACGTAAGTCATTCTCAGTGTGAGAAACAATAGGCAAACATAAGACATTTTTTATATATTAGAGTGTCATATGGGGAATGAAGAGTAGGGGTTAGAATTATCCATTTACTAATGGTTGTGTTTTGATGAAGAATTCCATGATTGAAGATTGGGGATTTGAAAAACCAGCTAGATTTCCCTATGTACACAATTGCATGAGTTGGGTAACATCAGAGGTGTTGGATAAAGAGGAAATGAATTGAGAGGTCCAATTCTTGGAACAAAAAGAGTGACATAAGGATATAAGATTACTACTAACCACCTTTGAAATCTATATTCCACTATCATACTACCAAGGGTGGGGGAACACAAATGAGGGTTGGTCATTGACCATGTTCAAAACATGGGACCCATCAAATTACCATTGAAAGTAATTCAGGACATGTGCCCAAGATAGGAGGTGAGAAATTTTTTATAGGCTCCATCATCATTATGGGGGGAAAGTTTAGATATAGTGGATGGTAGGGATCCAAATCAAGGAGGTCACAAAGTGTGGGGGCGAACTAAGGGAATGTTCTAATGGAGTTCAATGCTCTCAGAATTACGCTGCCATGGTTCTGAACATATTGGGTTCGTGCATCAGTTTGAGTAAGAGATAGACCCACCTTACATGGGGAACATCATATTAGTTGATATGTGTTGGTCAAAGAACTCAAGTGGTGTGGTAGGTGACCAACAGAAAAGGGAAAAATAGGTCCCCTCAGGTAAGGGCCTAAAATATTTTTCAGTTTTATATCATTAAAGATGGATAGATGGCATGCAGTTTAGCATATTATATAAAGGAAATTAAAAATGAGGTTTAACATTATATGGTGTAAACATTTTATTGCTGCATCTTAAGGTCATATATCTTTGACCATAGTACTGTATATTTTAACATCATATGGTCAAAATTTACATAGCATAGTTTAGAATCATATGATTAAGAAATGTGAACTGACATGAATTAAGGTAAGAGTTAAGTTTTCCCTAATTTTTTCCTGACCTAGGGGGTCTAGTGAGAGAGAACATGTTTTTTCCATGGATCGGTGATATGTTCTACTGGCTTGATACTAATTCAATTAATTCCCTCATTTTTTTCTCGGTCTCAAGGGTGAACTAGTGAGCGCAAAAATTATTTTTTTTCTAGATTTTCTCTATGGGTTTTCAAACTGACAGGAAAGTTTACTTATTACCTTAAGCAGTATAGGGTCATGACATTCCGACCAGATGGGTGAATATACATGGGAATATGTACATATGTGTGTACACTATTTAAATTCATGATTCAAGGACTAAGGATACCAATTTAAGGTCATATATCTTGGACCATTTGGAGAATCTTGTGTGGTAGGGGAAGAATTATAAACCCAATGTGAAGAGAGGTCTAATGATATTTGATACCACATAATTTTTCACATTGTTGAATTTCATAATGCATGGACCATATCTTCTTAGGGGTTACGATGCTTCAGTATGTTTAAAGGTTAAAAGGTCCATCGTAGATTAAGAAGTTATACCACAAGGTGTGAGTAGAGAGAAGATTTGTAGTTGGTCCTAGGGTTGGAGATCTAGGAATCACTACATATCCCATTGAACTTGGAATTAGGTAACATATAGTTTAGAACATGTCTTGGTGGGATACAACTACTAGTGGGGGGGGGGGGTCCTCTCAAATGAGGATGAAATTAAAGGAGTGGGAATTAATTTTCCTAAGCACCAGAGGTGAGGAAAACTATATGGATATTGGAGGCCACATGGGGATAGTTGTATATAGTTTAAGGTCATAATTCTTTAACCATGGATGATACCAATTTAAGGTTCTTGATCTTTGACCAAAGGGGAAAATTTTTTCTTGGGATGCTTGTGAAACATAGAATAAAAGGAAACCCAATGATCATAGAGGGACAGGAAGACCTAGTGCTACATGAGACATCCCAAAGATAAGTTTCATATAGTTTAAGGTCATGATTCCTGAACCGATAGGAGGATGGTGAGATATTTTTGTCAGCCAGTAACTGAAAATCTACCATAAATAGAGAGTTAGGGGTGGGGGAGAATAGAGAATATGCTATTACCCAATGAGGATTTTTTATTTGGGCTAGAGATAGGGTTAATAGGTGTCACTAAATATTCCATGGAACTATGAATCATGCCCCATATAGTTTTGGGACTCAGCATAGTAGAAGACCAACATTGGAAGTGGGGTCCACCCTCTCTTGAAAGTTTGAAAAGTCAACTCTGTATTTTAAAGTGTCTTACAGAAGGAAACTAGCTATGTATTTCATGATCAATTAGATAAGACGTAAAGGGGGTTTATTTCAATTTAGTGTTATGTATTTTGGACTAGAAAATAGTATAAGATCATGAAATATAGAATTTGTGGTGGTGAATATTTTGGGAGGATATGTGTTGTGTCAAAGTGTTCAGACCTGATGTGAGAGAAGGGTCAATGAGTCTTTACACCACACTAACACCTCCAGAAAAAACTACACAAAGTTTTAGATCAGGGTTCATGGACCAAAGGGGGGGGGTGCGTCTCAAACTGGTTTTTGTAGCATGAAAGAGAGGTTACTTGATATAATGATAGGGTTAATGAGATCTTGTGCCACATAAAACATCCGTGTAGAATTTTTCACAAATTTTAAGTTCATGATGATTAGAATAGGGCTCCAAGTTTATGTTCATAGAGTTTGGACCATATATGGAGGTGATAATCCATTTGGGGAATTCCTACGTGCCTCAAACATGCTTGGGAAAATTCCAAAATAACCCCTAAGACCATGTCAGACATGCTTAGTGTGTGAAACAAAGAGTATTATGTATTTTACATTGTCAAAAGGGATGAAAAAATGGTAGTAGAATAATATTTCTTGAAAAGTTTCCAATGACACTAACTTTCTTGGTCACCATATATGAACACATTGGAGAAGTAACACTAAGGTTGTTGAAACTAAACCTGAAAAATGGGAGGTGAAAAAGGAGTTAAATCATAAATTCCTAGATCTTGACCATAAAGGGTTGGTCGATGGGTAGGGAATAACTATTTACCATGTTCAAAACACAAGTTCCATAATTGAACCAGTCATGTACATGGAGAAAAAACGTGGGATCAATCATTAACCACATTTAAAACATAGGGAGTGTCATTTGTTTCTAGGGATACTTTGAGGTGTGTTCCCAGAACGGTTGGTGATCCAAATTAGCCAGACACAATTTCCATTAGTGGGGAATGTTCTAATAAGGAGGTTGATAATGGTCCAAATTAAGGAGGGAATGAAGTGTGGAAGAAGAAAGGTTGGGATTCCCTGAGGAAAGTTAATCACTCTGGGAGACATTCCTCCATGTTCTCAAATGTGCTATATGAGAGTTTTTATATGTGGGGATTAAACATGATCTTAAGGGGGAGTACCCATAATAATTTGGTGCTTGGGATGAGCATAGGATATGAGATCTAGGAATTTCTATGTATCCCATGGAAATATTAATCAAGCCACACATATTTATAGAACATGACATAGTCATATAATAGTAATCGAAAGGAGGGTTACCTCTCGAACGAGGCTGAAGTCATCATGCAGTTTCATGTAGTGTGACAGATACGTAGAACATGCAGTTTAAAATCATGCAAGAAAGATCCTAAATAAGTAGTTTAACATCATATAGTGAGGATGTGTGACCACTGTAGTTTACGATCATATATCATTGACCATGGTGGGATTGCGCTAGGGACCACCCATTACTGTTTAAGAGAAACAAATTGTGCGGTTGGGGGATTACATATGGAATCCACTTAAAGGTGACCCATACTTATCATGTAAAGCATATCATCTCATCACACAAGGCACCATGTTCTTATTATATAGGGTTTCCCATTCTTATAATATGAGGAATAAAAATAGTTTAAAATTTTATGAAAGGATGAGGAGTTTGGGAATTATTAATTGAGCTTCATATTCTATTTTACACATGTCAATACACAAGGTCATTTTCTCTTCTAATAGGTCAAAACATATGATTGACATTTACACCCCCAGGGGGGTCTTGGGATTAATGGAGATATATTTGGGCTCACATATGAGGGATACCGATCACTTCATCCTCATTTCATGTCACAAGGGAACCTTGTCCTACTAATAGTATAGGGGGATATGGTACACTATGGTATGATGCCCATGGGGATTATTCATGAGAAATAGAGGTATATTTGGGGGTTCACATGCGGTTTATTTTCGATCTTTCTTCATCATTTTGGTTCATGAGGGAATCTCATCCCACAGATAGATTGAGAATTACAGTCATCTTCTTGGGGGTCATCTTGTGATCATTACATGAAGTATCTAATGCTTTACACATAAGGCATCTAAAGCTTATTGTAGGAGGCATCCTACACTTTCCTCATAGGTTATACTATAGTTTGACAACATGTATCCATGATGATGTCATACCGTTTTACATCATGTGACTAGGATGGGGAGGAAAGTAAGGGTGGAGTGGCTTCTCTAGTCAGGAATAAGAGACTCAATGTGAATAGGGTCCATGGGGCCTTAATGATCATGAATATGATCCCACCCTAGGTGGAGGGTGGGTGATTTGGAGATCTTTTTGGGCCAAATATTATTAATCTAGCATACCATATTGTATAGTATTTTTTAGAGGGTTTTGAAGAATTCCTCAATTCTTCCATTTTCTTGCACATGATAGCGGTAATTACGGTTGGACCAGTTGTTGTACTTTTCATACAACATTTTCAGCTCAGTGGATTGAAATTTTGTACCATTATTCATGATAATGGTTTGATGAATTCAAAATCGGTGGATGATGTGGTACTTCAAAAACACTATCATGGACTAGGAATCAACTTCTTTGAGGGGGATGGCCTCTGTCCACATTGAAAAGAAGTCTATGGCATTTACAATGAATCTATAATGTCGAGTTATTGTTGGTGGGTAGGGAAACATGATACCAAGTCCACATAAATCAAATATCTAGGATTACTTGGTGGTATTGGAAATCTCCGATGACTGATGCATGAAGTTAGCATGGATCTAGCATTCATGACACATCTTAGAGAATTCAATGTAATCACAAAGCATGTTGGGCAAGAAATAACCCAATATTTAGGTCCAGTGAGAGAGATTAAATCTTTCTTGATGTGCCCTGCATGAAACAATGTGGGCCATTTTTATGACTTGAGGGATCTCCCCACCTTGGATGCATTAGAGGAGAATTCCATTGAATTCACGCTTGTAGAGGGTCAACTCAAGGATAGGGCCATTCCAGAGGATAAATTGAACAACACGCCATTGATTTCTCTCACATATATCTTTTTTTGGTAAGGTAGTTCTATGGTGGAGATACTTAATGATGGGGAACATCTAATTAGATGTTTATTTGAATGATGGGGTATTTTAGGGACCCACTATAGAAGAACCATCTGCCATCTAATTTAATCATCGATCTTTATCGTTATAAGTGAAGAGGATGATGAACCTTTGATGTGTCACATGAATGAGTAATTAATAGTTTTTGATATCTAAAAGGGATGTATATAGACCTGAAAAATAATTTTAATCATCATTCTAGGATCAGGGAACACACGTCACCTCTATCCAGGAAGGGATCTGGGCTATCAACTCTTGATTCCTCTCCAACAAGGGAAAAAGTTCCAGTTTTTGAAGAAATAGTCACCATTGATCTACTTAATTAATAGATCAAAGTCTCCCTTCACATGAAATAGGGTGAAATAAATATCGAGGTGAAAATAAAGGACATTGATAAGATCATGGTAATCATCCTTTTTGTTGGTGTAGAATTTCAATAACATGAATGTATATGACAAGATGAAATGTGTAGGAGTGATGAAGACAATCACAAGTCCAAACCTATTGTGTTTTTGGCCATTGAGCCTTATCTCGGTCGTAATATGAGAGGTGCGATTGAGATTGATTTGGAAACATGGTTGTTTCCGATCCTTTCGTCGGGGTGCCCACATCCGTCTGTCGAGGACGTGCAGCTGTTTCCCCACATTCCCTCTTTCCAAAGGCGGGCGACATCCATTCCTTATTCAGGGATGTTTTCTACTTGATCGAAATGGGATGATGGGATGTCGGTTCCTCCTTCTGTGGATTCCACCTCAGAACTCGTTACATAGTCCGGGTCTCCCTTATAGACTAAGATGTTGTTCGTGAAACTCTTCCCAGTGCCATGTCTTCATGGAATCCGATTAATTACACTACTTCTGTCAGGACATTCCAAGGGGTCCTGTTAGGGTAGAAACCTTCGATCAGGGGATTAGTCATGTTGGACATGATTGGCGTGTCTGGAAGCTGGAACACTAGTTCGTCTGGGTTTCTTCCCTTTATTATAGGGATTTTCAAGGGCATGGAAGCCTGAGGCATCCCACATCGAATGCGGGGAATTATACGCCATGGTCATGTATCAGAGGTTTTCCTCAGCTTCCCATGTTTAAAAAAGGGTATGCCTTGAGTTTAACATCTAGCGGATATGAATTGAACTGATCAGAACAATGACTAGAGTGGATCAGATGGGTTCAACCCCTATAGGGAACACTGATTCTAGGAGATGAATTGGCATGATCTCACCGGGATGTGGCGGCCTGGGTAAGAATGAGGATGGATGGTGGAGAGTTGAATTAAGTGGAGAGATAATGGGATGGATTTGATGTGAGGATGACAATGATGTTGGGATTGAGCCTTAAAGATACTTATTACGTATCCCTATGGCAGGGAATCAATGTTTGTGTAGTTCTGTGAGACGATAGGGAACTCGAGGAGGCAACCCATGAAAATGGGTGCATGGATGGGACCTGGAGGACGTGGAACCTCCGGGTTGGGGCACGACCTTCCCGAAAAATATAGGCTCGAGGGAGATATTAGGATGATACATAAGAGATGGGCTTGAAACTCAGGGGGGCTTCCTACGTATCCCCGTGGTAGGGAATAAAAGTCCATGTAGTTCATCTGATGAAAACTTACCGTTGATTGGGGACTTCAATGGCTTACTGCTTTATGGGATCATAGCAGCTTACCACTGGATGGGGTCACAATGACTTATTTCTAGATGGGGTCACAAAGGCTTACCACTGTATGGGGTCACAACGGCTTACCACTGGATGGGGTTGAACCTCATAAAGGCTTCCTACGTACTCAGTCTAAGAGACGAGGATCAAATCCCATGTAGTTCATGATGGTGGATGTAGTTTAATGTCATGCAGAATGAAAAGTGACATGTAGTTTAATGTCATGTGGGATGATGGTGGTACGACATGAAGGGGATCAGAACCAATGGATGGTGGGATTCAACCTTGGGGAGGCTTCTTACGTACCTTTCCTTGGAAAGGATCAAAGACCACATAGTTCAGAAGGGTGTTTGGTGAACCGACATGAAGATTTTCGAGATCGATAGGTGTTGGGATTGAACCTCGGGGAGGCTTCCTATGTACCTTGCCTTGGAAAGGATCAAAGCCCACATAGTTCAGAATGGAAGGAACCAATGTGATGGGGGTATGAACTGATAGGTGTTGGGCTTGAACCACGTGTAGGATTCCTATGTACCTTGCCTTGGCAAGGATCGAAATCCACATAGTTCCGAAGGGTGTTGGGGAATACACTCTAAGCTACCCAGAGAGTATGTCATAGTCAATGATTACTCTAAGCCCACATGAGTCATACTCGGTGTGAGTAACAAGAGGCAACAAAGACCCGGTGATCATGTTGCAAAAGGTGCATCTGTGGGGAGTGAAGTTGGGCTTACACGTGGTTAGCATCCCGGAGGTGGAGATTGGGCCTTACTCTAGTGTGGATGCCCAGGTGTCGAAAAATCCCAGCGGGATAGGGATTTGGCATGGAAGAGAGGAGGGTTACGGTGCCCATCCCCCCTTGGTGTTTTTCCAGGAAGAAGATAGGAGGAGTCGAGATGCTACCTCCCACAAGAAAGGCTAGGGGCTTACACCAAGATGGTTTCCCTATCCTCACATACAAACACCGCTCCAATAAAGAGAATCTCATTCCATGTGAGGAATGGTTTCACCCCCATAGAGACCAGTGGGTGTACAGAATGTCCAAAGTGGGGGAACCCTACGTACGACACATATGGTGATGTCATAGTTTAACATCATATGCTAAGGATGATGGTTCTTGACAGTTTAACGTCTTGCAGCTCGGATGAGGAGGGTTCACTCTACGCGCCTTAGGACTTACATAACCGATACCTCCCACCCCTTAAGGAAGGGAAGGCTTCAGCAATGCCGTGTTGAGGGGGTGTTATGTAGTGATCCATTGAGGGGTCCATGTTAGCATGGTTATGTGAAGGAGCAACATCCGTTAGTGTGCCTATGTGAAGAAACAAGGGGCGAAGAAATGCAATAGGAAGTAATGCTCAATGGACTTTGAAATTGCTTCATGAAAACTTGAAGTGCCGCATGGGAAAAGAAGTTGCAGAGCAAAGGGGATCATAGGTAGAAGCCTTGTGAAGCTCTGGTGCTCTATTTAGTGGATGGGATTCTTGAAAGGGTGTTATTTGCGAAGTGAAGTATCCAAGCCTAGGAATAGGTCATAGGTTCATATAGAAGGTGCTTCGCGAAGTGGAAAGGCATTCGTGAAGTAGTGATTCGTGAAGCACGAGTGCCTTACAAAGCATTGCAGTGTGAAGCAATGTGCTTCACAAAGCACACTGACCTTGCCTTATCATGCGGGTTACATGGCCATGAAGGGTACTTCATGAAGCATAAGTGCTCCATGAAGACCCGAGTCCCTTTGGGGATCTCCTTCCTTCACAGAGGCCCATGGAATTAGTGAAGGGAATCTCTCTTTGAAGAGGGGAATAATTCGTGCAAAGGAGATGTCACCTCATGATGCAAAAGTACCTTGAACAGCCAATGGTTCACAAATCTGAAATTTCTTCCCAATATGGGAGCTCAAAAGGCGAAAGGTTAGAGGATCCATCTGTTAGGCTTGAGGGGAGCCCGATATTTATAGGAAGGAGGCACCGCGAAGTAGAGCTCGCTTGGTGTGAACCCAGAGCTCGCTCCATGGCGGGTTTGCGAACGTCAAAGGGGTTCATGTAGAATCACACCTCCTGGATTCGTGGCTAGTTCACGAACGTCAAATCATTTTACAGAGCATCCCGCATCCTTGCTCCGTGGTGGCTTTGCGAACACTCACTCCGTGGCGGGTTTGAAAACATCAAAGGGGTTCATGGAGTGTCACACCTACTGGCTTCGTGGCTAGTTCACGAACGTCAAATCATTTTGTAGAGCATCCCGCATCCTTGATCCGTGGTGGCTTTGCGAACATCAAATCAGTTCACGGAGCATCCTGCCTCCTTGCTCTATGATTACTTCATGAACATCAAATCATTTCGTGGAGCATCCCGCCTCCTTGGTCCACGGTGGGTTCATGAATGTCAAATAGGTTCATGGAGCATCCCAACTCCTTGCCTAGTTTCAGCTTCGGGAAGGAGGAGATTTGCACCAGACACGGTGTTGCGGGGCTCCGTGAATGAGATTCACAAAGAAGTACCTGAGGGTTTCCTATTTTTTCTTCTTCTTCCCATGTTTTGGTGCAAAAAATAGTGTAGTATGATCTATGGAGAGGATTGACATATTTAGAAAGTTAATATCTAGGGGAAGTTACTTAGGGGATAGATGTGCAACTAAAAAATCTTCCAATTCTTTCCCCTTGATAAATGTTTGGGAAAAAACTAGATGTTAAACTACTATAAAATTACTTCCAAATGTTCTAGAAATCCTATAAATGTGGGGTGGTAAATAATGTTCATAATAGGATTAACACATGATACTATCTATATCTCATGGTGCTGAAAGTATCTCTGAAACATTTGAACTAAAAATATCAGGATGAGAAAACTCTTCTCAATGAGATAATATCTAGTCTCCATGTCAAGGAGCATGCGAATGAGATAGTATAAGTTATTTTCCCTACCATAATTTCTCTTATGATCTAGGAGGGTTCCAAATGACCATTCCAGGTTTATCACATAAAGGACTAGAGGCTTCCCTGGGACTTCTGGCATCAATATGGGAGGACACAATAGATACTATTTAATGTACTTGAATGAAACCTACAAGTATTTTTTCCACTAGTAGATAATTAATTTTTCCATGTGTCTCAAAAAGGGATTACACTTTCTCACTAAATTTTTAATGAATTAGAAGATATAAGTGAAGTGGACTTAGAACCCCCATAGAACCTAGAGGTTTCATGGTGGGGTTATCTAGATGATATCCTTGATATTCTCTAGGTTGATATCAATGAATTTGTACTTGAAGAAAAATATAAGGAACTTTCACATGTTAATAATGAATTCACATTTTATGGGGTTTATTTTTTAGGTGGTGGGAACAGTGGAAGTCTAAAAATTTCTCATAGTCCTTGAGATGGTTTTAGAATATGTAGTATTTGACCACTAAATCATCCATGCGACACTCCAACAATTTCCTAAATAATTGATAGAAGATACAATGCACGAAATTATGGTATGTAGCTTCATTATTCTTCAAAACAAATGGCATCGCCCTATAATAGAAGGTTCCTTGGGGTTCTCTAAAAGAGGTGACTTCTTTATCCTTAGGAACTATCCATATCTATTTATATCTAGAGTATCCATCCATGAAAAAGAGGTCATGTAATTAACTATAACACCAATCAAAAAATCTATCACTGGAAAGGGAAAATTATACTCTAGGTAGTGGCATTTTTGGTTCGGAAAGCCGACGAGGATTCTAATATTTTCATTATTCTTTCTATCTGGGGAAATTTTTACTAGTCTTTTGGGGTTCTAAACCTCCCTTATAAATCCAAACTTGATTATATAGTCAAATTCAACATCAAACATGGTATCATGGGAATGATTCATCTTTCTAGGAGGATATTTGAACCCACAATTTCCTACTAAGAGGCTAAGGTGGTGTACATCAACCTAGGGATCGAGTGAAAAAATTTACTTATAGATCTAGGAAAATACATCACGGATATTTTTCAATAATTTCACATACCATCGATACTTTTACAGAGACATGAATGCATTGATCAATGTCTACATTAGGTCCTCCTCTGTTCTAAGATTTACTTGGGTTAACTCATTGACTATGTTGGAGACACTCTCTTCAAACACTAGAGGGGAATCATCCAGAACCAATTCGTCACCCAAAAAATGAGGATTAGAGGAGGGAGGAAGATATTCTAGATCTATGGACCCGAGAGTGGCACTAGAAGTGATGGAAACCTCACTAAAGAATTATTACTCTATTGAGATCATTGAGACAAAAGATGATGAGCCAATACCGTATCGTTTTTGACCATGATACCCACCACTGATATCAAAGAAATGGTGTCGAGTGGAATTACACTGATTCAAACCTACATTTTGGAACATATGTCAATGTTAGGATTAGTGGCCATGGGGTGTATTCTTCAATATAACATAAGATTAAGGCTTTATGAAACTATCTGAACATATCCTATGTATAAGTAAAAGTTAATATATAATAAAGATTTTTTTCTTAGAGATGATTAAACAACCACCCATGTATGGGGTTATGGGATCCAACTAATGGATTAAAAAAAATGAAACTATCCCCCAAATCTACCTAGGGATATGATAAAGTGGTTGTTATATTGTTAGGGGCATTGATATTCTTGACGCCATCAACCTATAATTATTTTACCTACCTTTTTTTAATACCCCACATCTAGGTAGTGGGTCTCAAAGGATTTGAAGGGGCTAGAGTACCCCTACTCGACCATCAAGGGAGTATTTGAGGTATTGATGGTATACATAAGGGACCACCACATGTAGATGGATCCAAGTCCTTCTCAATAGAGTGTTGTAGTCTATGTACTGGGATACAACCATACCATAGTCTTACCGTCGCTCTTCAATGCGTTTAGCAAGGAGTTCGTCGACCATCTTCTTGTGTTCGGAGAGTTGCTAACATAACGCAGATTTTTCAGGATCGTCTTCCTCCTTCTACACTGATCCAGATGATTCAGAGGGTTTGACAGCTCTGAGGAGTTCCTTTCCCTTGTTAGGATTCCGAATGAGGACAAGTGATTGGGTGGGAATGGGAAGACCCAGTAGATTCCTATATTGATGAGTAATCCTTCCCGACTGATCCTAGAAGTGTGAAACTCCCTTGGGGGGTAGGTCCTCTCTAAGAATATCTAGCTCGTTCTCACCCTCTGGTAGGTTGGCCATGTTAACCGCAACCTTTCTTGTAGGAATATCATCTATATCACCTAGAAAATCAGGCTGATTCCAGATAGGACTGAAGAGGAGGGAAACATACTGCCCCCAGCCATAGATCTGTACATGGGGTGAAACCTCTTTGATAATCCTACAGAGTACCCTGAAACTCTGAACGCACTATTGCTGGAGGGCCCTACGGCAACCTGGTGACTCAGGGCACTGGGCCATAGGGAGTGCATCCAAATCAAATAGACAAAATTGTTCTCCAATTTCCTCAAAATGCGCTTGGATCTTAGGGTAATCCACTCACTGATGATGAATATGGAAAGGAGTCAACCAGAGGGTCTGGAAAAAACACTCAACTTCCTCTTGGGTGACGGATTCTGGCGCACAAAAGTTCGGTGCTACAACTGGCCAGAACATCATGGGGAAATGGTCCACTACGAGGATATCCCACAAGCTCCCTGGTCTAGATTCAGGGTCTGACCCTTCATTGCCCCCACTCATCTACTGGAGGTATCTGGGGAACCAGTAGTGGTATCAAAGTAGACCACTGGGATGGTAGGCTGGTCAGTGGAGAATATGGAGAACGAGGTGACAAACTGCCGTATCTCAAGCTATCCTTCGAAACGTGTAGTGAATAGCCATGACATCGCGGTAAGATGGGCTGACGACCACAATTTTTGGTGCGTGGACCACAGCTGATGGCAGTGGAACATGATGATACTCAACCACCATAGGTCCCCAGAAAATCTCTCCATGATCTGTAGTTGAGGTAGAGAGTGCTTCTGGTGAGGATGGTGGCGATTACACAGCTGTAACCTATGGAGTTGCAAATTTTCATCCTCCTGGATATACCTGAAGAGGGAGGTAGGAACCCGATAGACCTCACATTCTAGAAGTATTAGGTTGATGCACCTTGTTTGTGCCTCGACCCTTGACATAGAGGATCTAGGAAAGGGTTCCATCACTGAGTCATATTTTGCTTCAGAATCTAAGAATAAAAATGGTTTTATCCTAGTATGAATCTTCTCAATGTTCTTTTTATGGCAGTGATGACCCACCATCCTGCCCCGGGATGGTTCTTCAGGACATGGTAGATTTTTGCAACGAGGAGGACCTTTGGCCATACTAGTGCTGGGGCGGAGAGGATTCCTACCTGAGTAAGACAGGGTGTGAGGAGCACCGGGACAAATATCAAAGGGGGCATGAGGAGGGCCTCCATGGGAAGTGCTGGAGTGGGTAGAACCTCCACTGGATCCGATAGGGGCACGAGTAGGACTTCCATGCCTGTTTCCCCTAGCGACATCAGTGCGAGGAGGGTTCTTGTACTAGTCGAGCCAAACTCGGGTAAGACCTATGTGCTGGGCACTAGTGAAGTGAATCTGTCCTTCACTCCTATAATTTCAAGGGAAAGGAGGACCTTCTCCAACTGCTTTAAGAACATAGGGAGGCCCCCCATGCTAAAGACTGACCAAACATGTAACATCCCCACACTGGAAAACTTCTGCAGGAGGAACAAATCCATACCCAATATAGTGAGCGCAGGAGAGACCCCGGTACTGAGTGTTTCTGCCACGAGGAGGACCCTCGTTCGGATTAGAGGTGGCATGGGGTAGACCTCCATGCCGAGCCTAGAAGTGGAGAGGGCACGAATTCTTTAAGGCGGTGGTACGAGGAGGACCTCTATACTGGCGGCGGCCACTATCTATGTCGTCGGCCGAGAGAGTCGACCTAGCCTACCCATGGGGTGGTTGGGGCCTCAATACAGTCTAGGTATACAAGTCCCCTTGCTCAGCATACATAGGGGGTTAATGATATACGTCGGAGGTGTCCCTATACATAGTAGTTGCTAACGTTGATTCCCCTAGGTGGAAATCCTCCTCAGCCTATGTCCAACGTTGACGTCGAGTCAACCGGACTGGAGCCAACAGTGAAGGCTCATGGATTACCTAATCCTCAACTTGTGGGATCAGATGGCGGCACGAGTGAGGCCTAGTGGGAGCCCTCCATGGGGTCCCCTGAAATGGGATCTCAACCGGGCTGGCCCAAACATCCCCTACCTCGTTAGGGTGTGGTAGAGAGTCATCGAGGCGTTTCGGGGAGAGGATCCTAAAATGATTGTACAATGGAGTGGGGAGTAGTGTCTCCCTGCGCGACACTTGGTGTCAGTAGTGATGATGAGGCGCATACGCCTCTAGATCTAGGCAGGACATATCCCAAGTTTGGATAATACCCTCTTCCTCGTATCGGTGTACGAGGTTGTTGATCAACCTCCTCTGAATGAATTCAAATGGGGAGATGGGGAGTGGGCGCCCAACATTTGTAGGTGTGAAGATTGTCTCAAAAGTGGTGGAGCAATGTGGGACTACAACGTTGGCATTTCCCCTACCCCTGCATCGGTGGATGGGTGGTGATGGAATTCTCGTGGTAGCTTGGTTCCTGAAAAGAAGAGAGATAAACCCATTAGTACTGAAAGGAAAGAAATCAATAACCGATGCCCCAATTCCATTCCGTCTTCCATGGCTCGTAAGATGGATCCCCATAGACAATATCGCAGATCGGGATGTCCAACGTTTTGACTGCTCCATCTTCTGGTGATTTTCATGCCAGGACCACTATTTTCTTGGTGGGACCTGGCGCTGGATAACTGGATCTGGTGACATGTTGATCTACTGATGCCTCGAACTCTACTAATCTCCACATTGAGGAGAATAAATTCACGTTGGGTTAACCATTTTTTTCCAACGCTTTCTCCGGGGTGCTCATATTCGTCTATCGAGGATGTGCAGCTGTAGCCCCGCATTCCTGCTTTCCAAAGGTTGGTGGCATCCATTCTTTATTCAGGGACATTTTATCCTTCATCGAAATAGGATGATGGGATGTTAGTTCCCCTTCCGTGGATTCCTCCTCATAACTCATTACCTAGTAAGGTTCTCCCTTATAGACTAAGATGTTATTTTTCAAACTCTTCCTAGTGTCATGTCTTCATGGATTCTGGTTAATTACACTGCTTCTTTCAAGACATTACAAGGGGTCCAGTTAGGGAATCAACCTTCGATCGAGGGATTAGTAAATTTGGACATCACTAGCATGTTTGGACACTGAAACACTACTGTTTCTCAGTTTCTTCCCCTTATTATAGGGCTTCTCGAGGGAGCGAAAGCCCAAGGTGTCCCACATAGAATACGGGGAATTATAGGCCATGGTCATATATGTAATTTTTTCTCCATCTTCCCATGTTTAAAAAAGGTTATGTTGTGAGTTTAACATCTAGCTGAGGCAAATCAAACTAATTAGAACACTGATTAGAGTGGATCAGATGGGTTCAACCCCTAGAGAAAACACTGATGCTAGGAGATGAACTGGCATGAACTCACCAGGATATGGTAGTCTCTGTAATAATTTAGATGGATGGGGTAGAGTTGAATTAAGTGGAGAGATAATGGGATGAAACTGATGAGAGGACGATGGTGGTGTTGGGATTGAACCTTAAAGAGACTTCCTACATATCTACGTGGCAGGAAATCAAAGTCTGCATAGTTTGGTGAGACGATGGGGCACTTGAGGAGGCAACCCATGAAAATGGAGGCATGGATGGGACCCAGAGGAAGTGGAACCTCCGGTTTGGGACATGAACTTCCCGAAACACATAGGCTCGAGGGAGAGATCGGGATGAGACATGAGCGATGGGATTGAACCTTAGGAAGGCTTCCTACGTATCCCCGTGGCAGGGAATCAAAGTTCACGTAGTTCATTTGAAGACAACTTACCATCGATTGGGGACTTCAATGTATTACCGCTGAATGGGATCACAATGGATTACCCCTGGATGGAGTCACAATGGCTTATTGCTGGATGAGGTCACAATGGCTTACCACTGTATGGGGTCACAACGGCTTGCCGCCGGATGGGGTTGAACCTTATAGAGGCTTCCTACATACCCTGTCTAGGATACCAGGATCAAAGCACATGTAGTTCAGGATGGTGGATGCAGTTTAACGTCATGAAAGATGAAAAGGGACATGTAGTTTAACGTCACATGGGATGATTGTGGTTTGATGTGAAGGGGATTGGAACCAATGTATAGTGGGAATGACCTCGGGGAGGCTTCCTATGTACCTTTCCTTGGTAAAGATCAAAGACCACATAGTTTTGAAGGGTGTTTGTTGAACTGACGTGAAGATGGACAGGACCGATATGTGTTGGGCTTTAACCTCAGAGAGGCTTCCTATATACCATGCCTTGGTAAGGATCAAAGAACACATAGTTTATAATTGAAGGGACCGATGTAAAGGGGGTCAGAACCGATAGGTGATGGGATTGACCCTTAGAGAGGCTTCCTGTGTACGTTTCCTTGGCAAGGATCAATGTCTGGGTAGTTTAGAAGGGTGATGGGGCTTACACTCTAGGCTGCCCAGAGAGGATGTCATGGCCGATGCTTACTCTAAGACCACATGAGTCATGCTTAGTGTGAGAAACGAGAGGCAGAAAAGACCCAATGATCAAGTCATGAGAGGTGCATCCATGGGGAGTGAAGTTGGGCTTACACGTGGTTAGTGTCCTAGAGAGATGGAGATCGGGACTTACTCTAGGGTAGAGGCCCGGTGGTGACAAAACCCAATGGGAGAGGGATTTGGCACCGAAGAGAGGAGGATTTTGGTGCCCATCCCCTATTGGTCTTTAGCCAGGAAGAAGACACGAGGAGAAATGATATTGCCTCCTAAAAGAAAGGCTAGAGGCTTACACCAAGGTAGTTGACCATCCTCACGGACAAATGCTGCTTTGATAAAGAGGATCTCATTCCGTGTGAGGAATGATTTCACTCTTGTAGAGACCAGTGGGTATGCATAATGTCCAAGGTGGGGGAACCCCATGTATGGCGCACAAGGTGATGTCAGAGTTTAATGTCATGTGCTGAGGATGATGGAACTTGGAGGTTTAACATCCTAAAGCTCAGATGAGGCGGGTTCACTCCACGCCCCTTAGTACGTACATAAATGATAACTACCACCCCTCGAGGAAGGGAAGGCATCAGTAATGATGGGGTAAGGGGGTGTTATGGAGTGATCCATTGAGGGGTCCATGTTAGTGTGGATATGTGAATGAGCAATAACCATTAGAGTTCCTATGCGAATAAGCATGAGGAGAAGCAACATAATGGGAAGCACCACCCAAGGGACCTTGAAATGTATTCGTGCATACCTGAAGGGCTGCATGAGAAAAGAAGTTGCAGAGCAAAGGGGCTCATAGATAGAAGTCTTATGAAGCTCTGGTGATCCATGTATTGGAGGGGATTCATTAAAGGCTGTGCTTTGCGAAGTGAAGTAGCCAAGCCTAGGCATAGGAAATAGGTTCATATGGAAGGTGCTTCACAAAGTGGAAAGGCATTCAGAGAGCATTGCTTCGCGAAGCAAGGGTTCCTTGAGATGCATTGTAGTGTGAAGCAATGTGCTTCACGAAGCATAGTGACCCTACCTTAGCATGTAGGTCACATGTGCGTGAAGGGTAATTTGAGATACATAAGTTCTCTATGAAGACCCGAGTCCCTCTGGGGATCTCCTTCTTTCACGGAGGCCCATGGGCTCCAAAAAGGGAATCCCTCTTTGAAGAGGGGCCGAATTCATGCAAAGGGGAAGACACTTCGCAATGAAAAAGTACCATGAACAAATCATGGTTCATAGAGTAGAAATTGATTCATGATATGGGAGCTCAGAAGGCGAATGGTCAGAGGATCCATCCTTTAGGCTTGAGGGGAGACCAATATTTATAGGAAAGAGGTGCTGCAAAGCAGAGCTCACTCGGCATGAAGCTAGAGCTCACTCCATGGTAGGTTCGCAAACGTCAAAGGGGTTCGTGGAGCACCCTTCCTCCTAGCTCCGTGGCAGGTTCACAAATATCAAATTGGTTCATAGATAATCCCACCTACTTTCTCCGAAGCAGCTTCACGAACATCAAATCGGTTAGTGGACCATCATGCCTCCTTGCACCATAGTGGCTTCGCGAATGTAAAATCGATTCGCGGAGCATCTCACTTCCTTGCTCTGTGGCGGGTTCGCGAACATCAAATTTGTTCGCGGATCATTCCGCCTCCTTTCTCTGAGGCAGCTTTGTGAAGGAGGAGCTTTGCGCTGGCCGTAGTGCTATGGGTCTCTGTGAACGAGCTTCATGAAGTAGTGCCTAAGGGTTTCCTTTTTGTTCTTCTTCTTCCCAAGTTTTGGAACCAACAATGGTGCAGTAATATCTATGGAGAGGATGGTATTATTTAAGAAGTTAATATAGAGGGGCAGTTACTTAGGGGTCTGATGTGAAACTAGGAAATCTTCCAATTATTTCCCCTTGATAAATTTTTGGGAAAAAACCAGATGTAAAACTACTATAAAATTACTTACTAAGGTTCTACACATCCTATCAATGTGGGGTGGTTGAGAGTGTGCATAAGAGGATTAACACAGTGTATTGTCTATATCTCATGATGCTTCAAGTATCTATGTAACATTTGAACTAAAAAGATCAAGACGAGAAAACTCTTCTCAATGAGTTAATATTTAGTCTCCATGTCAAGGAGCATGTTACTGAGGTATTATAAGTTATTTTCTCTACCATAATTTCTCTTATGAACCAGGAGGGTTTCAAATAACCATTATAGGGTTCTCACATAAAGGACAAGAGTCTTCCCTGGGACTTATGGCATCAATATGGGAGGACACAATAGATACTCTTTAATGAACTTGAAATAAACCTATTATAATTTGTCCCACTAGTAGATAATTCATTTCTTCATGTGTCTCAAAAAGGGATTACACTTTCCCACTAAATTTATAATGAATTGGAAGATATAGGTGAAGTGGCCTTAGAACCCCCATAGAACCTAGAGGTTTCTTGGTGGGGGTATCTGGATGATATCCTTGATATTCTCTAGGTCAAAATCAATGCCTTTGTAGTTGATGAAACAAATAAGGAACTTTCAAGTGTTAATAATGAATATACATTTTAGGGGGTTCATTTTTAGGTGGTGGGAACATAGGAATTTGAAAACTTTCTCATGGTCCTTGAGATGGTTTTATAATAGGTAGTATTTGACCACTAAATCATCCATACAACAATCCACCAATTTTTTAATGATTGGATTGAAGATACAGTGCATGAAATTATGGTAGGTAGCTTCATTATTCTTCAAACCAAATAGAATCACCCTATATTAGAAGGTTCCCTGTGGTTCTCTAAAAGAGGAGACTTCTTTATCCTTAGGTCCTATCCATATCTATTTATATCTAGAGTATCTATCCATAAAGAAGAGGTCATGGAAACTAACTATAACATCAATCAACAACTCTATCACTGGAAAGGAAAAAGTATACTCTAGGTAGTGGTAGTTGAGGTTCTGAAAGCCGATAAAGAATTTGATATATTCATTATTCTGTCTATCTAGGGAAATTTTAACAAGCCATTTGGGGTTCTAAACCTCCCTAATAAATTCAAACTTGATTATATTGTCAACTTCAACTTCAACCATGGTACCATAGGATTGATGCATCTTTCTAAGAGGATATTCGAAACCACATTTTCCTACTAAGAGGCCAAGGTGGTGTACATCAACCTAGGGATCAAGTGATATAATTTACTTATAGATATAAGAAAATACATCAGAGATCTTTTTCAATAATTTCACATACCATCAATACTCCTATGGATACATGAATGCACTGATCAATGTCTGCATTAGGTCCTCCTCTGTTCTAAGATTTACCCAGGTTAGATCATTGACTATGTTGGAGAAAATCTCTTAAAACACTAGAGGGGCATCATCCAGAAACAATTCATCACACAAAACATGAGGATCAGAGGAGGGAGGAAGATATTCTAGATCTATGGACTCGAGAGTGGCACTAGAAGTGATGGAACCCTCACTAAAGAATTATTAATCTATTATAACCATGGAGATAAAATATGATGAGCCAATACCGTATGGTTTTTGACCATGATACAAACCTTTGATATCAAATAAATGGTGTCGAATGGACTTACCCTAAGTAAGACCTAAATTTGGGAACATATGTCAATGTTAGGATCATTTTCCATGGGGTGTATTCCACAATATTACATAAGATTAAGGCTTTATGGAACCAGATGTAAATATCCCATGTATAAGTAAAAGGTAATCTATGATAAAGATTTTTTCTTGGAGATGATTAAACAGCCACCCATGTCTGGGGTTATGGGATCAAACTAATGGATTAAAAAAATGAAACTATCCCCCAAATCTACCTAGGAATATGATAATGTGGTTGTTATATTATTATGGGAATTTATATTCTTGACCCCATCATCATGTAATTATTTTCCCTCCCTTTTGTAGTACCGAAAATCTAAGTAGTGGGTCTCACATGAGTTGAAGGGGAAAGAGTTTTCCAAGAGTACCCATACTTGACCATCAAGGGAGTATTTGAGGTACTGATGGTATGAAGAAGGGACCACCACATGCAGATGGATCCAAGTCCTTCTCAATATAGTGTTGTAGTCTATGTACTGAGATACAACCATAAATTCATTTCTTATTACAAGGACAAAAAATTTGGTCTTCAGCTAAATCTTTCAACATGGTTTTTGTTCGCTCTTATCATACCCCTGAATTGTTATGTTAGAGGGCAGATCATCTTCAATGAGACACACATTATGAAGTGTTTTGGTTGAGATTAGATTGATCCCAAACATAGTATCCACTAGGAAATAATGGATTTACACTCCGTTGAACTATCCCGCAATTTACAATAGATGAATGTTCTCATAGATTATGGCACCATTTTTCTATTATAAGAATAAAATAATTTCTTAGAATTAAACCTACTTGGATTCCTCTTCATAGTAGACCTTAGTGTAATATACCTCAGTTTAAAACTGGAAAGGGGTCTTCAGAGAATCAATGAGGACAACATAAATCTATTTTAATAGGAAGAGTGAGTCAAGGATTGAGAGTCTCACTGGAATGATAGTGTAGTTATTCAGTACATCATATTTTTGGAAAATGGGTATATTTATTTTTACCAAGGGAATCTATTTGATTGAGAGTGTTTTAGGAAAAATTTATTGAGGTGTTGAGGCCTGACTGGTGGTGGTTATGTTTCACTGCTGATCAGATGATTCAGGATGAGAACTAGACAACTGAGGATGATCCCTGGGCGATGATGGATATTCCACCTGATTGACCAATATGATTAGATAAAAAGGTGTAT
Source organism: Viscum album (assembly GCA_963277665.1). Lineage (NCBI taxonomy): Eukaryota > Viridiplantae > Streptophyta > Magnoliopsida > Santalales > Viscaceae > Viscum > Viscum album. The sequence continues at coordinate 242,266,282 of OY728150.1, forward strand.
TTGGTGGAGAAGCCTGAGAGGGTTGTGAATTCTATGATTTTTGGGAGGCTCATTTTTTGGTATCAGTGGCATGAACAAACTTCTGTAGAGTAATAGCTCATACATCATCCATATTAGCAAAATGTTTCCTCTCATTTAATGGAATCATTGGAGGTGCCTGATAGGTCCACACGAGTTTCCTCATCACTAATTTTGGTGAATATTTATACTAGACTAATATAATTCAAAAAATTATATTCCAAATCTTCAATGGTGGAATATTCCAGGATGGGATGAAATCTAAGGGAATATCCCAATTCGAGAGGCTTGGAGTAACTATGAGTGCTAGTGGGATTTAGCACTGGTGGGGGACTGTGATTACCCTATAGTTATTGACACCTATTCTTCTAAGGCCTATAAGGATGAGATACTAATGTGGTGGCAGAATTGGGTGTGGAAATTAAATGGCATGATGGCTTGTTTAGCGGGAATGTATAATTCCATGGGTGTGAGCGACTGCCTTTCAAGAAATACAATCATTATACTTTTGTGTACCATATCTTTGATCCTACTATAATTCATCAGGGTCCTTGTTGACACTATCATGGTCACTAGAGACATGTTTTACCTATGTCAATACATTACACAACTCGACTACACCATGATCCACCTAATCTTAGATCCAATATTTAAACATGAAACACTGCTTGATAGTGTGACTGAGAAACCTATGTTATAGGAAATAGTTTTAATGATTAGTGAGGTTATATTACTCAATTATTATACATTATAGCACCTTTATAATGTTTTTTATATGGAACATATGATGTATTGTAGAACCTAGGCATTCTAGAAAAAATTGATCTTATTTTTATGCTCCATGAAAAGAACCTTAAGTGCCTGGACCTGACGAGGGGCTTAGGAAGAATTTTCATGGAGAGACTATACTTTATGAGGCTAGACTTGATGCGGAATATCTAGTAGAGGTTTCCTTAGGAAGACCAGTTATGGGGCCTCAATTTTCATAACAATAGTTATTTCTTCATTTATAAGTTTTCATATGGGTGCTGGAAGAGATAATGGGAGTGATCGATTCCTAGTTCACTGCATATAATGACCCAATCATGAAGTATATGAATATTACATATTTTTAGATGAATATTCATTACATATTAAAAATACAATCTTAAGGACAATAATAGTTTAGTGCATTTTTAAATTGGGAATACATTCTTCTAACTTGTAAAAGATCTTCGACATCTCCCATAATGATATTCCCATTCAGTACTCCTATATAAATTATTTCTTTATAACCTAAGGAATGGAAACATAAAAACGTGAGATTAGATGCTCAGTAAGGGTAAGAAAAAATAAATGAATATATGAAAGAAAAAAACATGAACATAACTTTTGAATATCAAAATATTGTTTCATGAAATAAATCTTATCTATTCGTAAGGCATAAATCATAAAGGAACATTAACCATGATAACATAGCATTGGTATAAAACATGAACTTTTTGAAAACACATAAGCATAAAAAATCATTTCCATATTATCTAGGGATCATATCCAATACCATCATAGTGTACAAAGTCCATTATTTAAGCGAGTTCACTCCATATTCCATCCCTGTATTACTGAACCCGATACACTTTTTGTTTCCACCTTGTATCATTGAACCAAATTTAATTTTCATTCTAGTCATGTTCATATCATGAGATATAAATATTTACCCAATGTATTAGAGGGATATATATGTCCCATCCATATCAAAATTAAATCTTTTATACATGTTCCACAAAAACCAAAACCATTCATCACAACATAACCCAAGGAACAAAAATGGGTTCCTTAAGCATCAATCCATCATAATCTATATAAATTAAATAGATTCCATAAAAATAATTACAAAATAAACATAATAAAATAAAATTAATAATAGTGATAGAAATATAACCATATTTCATCTTATATGAAAAATAATTTTGATAAAATACTTGAAATTAATTCTTGAGGAAAATATCTTTTCTTCTTCAAAAACATTTTATTTTGTCAAACTGAAAAAAAAATTAAAAGAAAAAAATTTAATTTAAAATAAACCTTAAATATTATAAAATAATGTTCATGAAAATAAGGTGTTATGAAAGCGTAATAATCCATTCATGTCATATAAGTTAAAAATAACATTCTCCTCATACTTTTGCTGGAAAAGTAAAAAAAGTACCTTGTATCAAATAACGACAAAATATTCCTTTCATAACATTTAGTAAAAATTCACCAATGGATAAAATTGAATTTAAAAAATTGTATAAGAATATAAATAGTATTAAATATTTAGGGAATATGGGTGTGGATGATAAATATACCCTAATAAATAATTACTTATAAACAATCTCGGATAATAATGAGATTGAAGAATTATTCCTTAACTTAGGTATGATATCCTTAGTATGTATCCAAAACTCTTTTTATAATGATTTAAATAATTTTATTTACTTATTACAGAATCATAATCATTTTTAGGATATAATATATTATTATATTATCAGCCATTTATTTGTAACATTTCATTTTCACTCGTTATTCATATTTTAATTCCTTTATGTTCTTAATCAAGTTTTGTCAGATAAGTTCATGTTCAACTTATTAGGATATAGTTATATCATTTAAATAATGATATTAGTATAATATGTATTATATTTATTCATTCCATTCATGTATATAATTTTGGTTTAATGAAGATCATGTATAATGAATCAGATCTCATCGTGGAGATGGTAGGCCGTACCTACGCATAAGCGATGATATCATTCACTTAATGGTTAAACGATATGAAATTGGATGGTATATTAATTATACAGAATAATTATAATGTTATATTTATTATTTATATCCATTATAATCATCATTATATCCATCCAAATTAAATATTATTGAATAACAAATTACACCACAGTGTGAAGACGGTAAACCGTACGTACGCACACATGGTGATATTCTTATTAGTAGGATGGATAAAAAGAGGTATAAGGTTATAAAATAATTATAAAATATCATCTTGTATAATATAATGTATTTATTACTTTATTATAGAAACAATATAATAAGAGTACTTAGAAGAAGAAAATAATTTTGAAAGAGGTGATAAAACAATTACCTCCTTTTCATGTATCTCCTTTTGATTTGCAAAAAAGGTCTCCTTAGGATGGATTTATGAATAAAGTGTGGTCTCTGGGAGGAAGGGAGGGATTTTGGAATCTAATTTGAGAAAAAATTTCATGATCCAATGTGATTGATAGGTGTTATTAAGTGGGTATCTATGGTGGCTTTTTATGAGAGGGAAGATGGGCACTTTTGGAAAGTCTTAAAATATTATTTTATTATAAATTTATTTTCGAATTATAATAGTTCCAAAGTGATATATTTTGAGAATAAGACTAGGATAGTTCTAAATCCTCTCAAAAAATAGTTTTTATACAAGTTTAGGTCACAAATTTGACCTTATCTTTTAGCTTTAACCCTTAGATAAATAAATTAACTCTTACCATGTCTTCTTGTATTTTTATACTATATGGTTAATATAGTTACTATAAAATTCCAATATAATCTCAAGTGGATTAGTAATGAAAATTTTAACACTTTCTATGTCATTTGGACGAATCTTATATTTTTATGACTATTATATCATTTATTAAAATAATATTTGTTTTAAAAACTCATTTATGCCAATTTTGAAACTATTTAGTAATTAATTTTTGTTAGTTATAAAAACTTTATTCCTTCAAAAAAATCATTATATCATACCTAAAATTTCAATTATATCCAAAAAATTCATGTATGGCATAAAAAAGTTCAAATTACATTTATTTTAATATTTATAATATCATTTATTTCAATCTTTCATTAATAAGGTAATCATTTCATCATCATTGTGTCATAAATGTGCCTATTTATTTAATGTTTAAAATTTATAAATAAAATAATATGATGTAGGAAATATTTCTATCTTTCTAGTGAATATTTATAGTCAAAGATATCAGTTATATATCCCCACATTAATTTTTTTAGTAACAAGATACATGTTTGTGTTATATTTATCTTTACTTTAAATTAATTATTATAACATATCATTATCACACCCAAGTGGCTCCTAAAGGACAAATATGCATCTCAAGTATTTTATTGGTCACCCATAACTCATAAAATAGTACTGGAACAAGTTTTATGGCAGTTTTATAATATTATAAAATTATAATATTATTTTTACCCTTATTTACCTCATTTAACCTTTAACCGTGGTAAATAAAATTAATTACTTAAGTTACTATTCATAATGTCCAAAATAAAAGGGGACTATTTACATAATTTGGATCTTATTATTCCAAATATGGAATCCATTTTTTCAAATTCAAAGCATATAATTGGAAGAAATTAATTTTAAATTAATTCACGTTGTCAAAACAAGAAAATGTGTTTTTAAGAAGTAAAAACTATCAAAAGATTGACATGTGTTTATGTCCAATTTAATTGTGAAATTATTTAAAATGAAATTTTTTGATTAAATGATAAAAAAATAATACAATTAGACTTTAAAAAAAATTAAAAATATAATTTATATATAAAAATAATTTAGATGAAAAGGCAGTTTTGAATTAAAATATTGTATTTTCACGATTCATTAAAAAATGTATTTTATCAGATTAATACCAAAAAACCAAAAAAAGTAAATTTTTATTCCCCTATTCCAAATAATAAGTTTACTTTATCAAATATTATTTATAAAATTGTTAAAAACTAGATTTAAAAAGGGTGTGCCCTCAAATGGTGGCAAAACAACATTTTTTGAAAAATACTTCTTTTATCTGAAAAATTGAATTTTTTCTTATATAATGTATAGAAAATATATAAGATTAATGTTAATGTTATATAAAATTAAAAATGAGGTTAATAATATTCATAATGGCTAGTTTATATACCATTAAATAAAAATATTTTAATAATAAATCTCCGTTTAGTGAAACTCGGTGTTGTGTACAACACAAGCTATTGAGGAAGGTCTCTCTTGTGTCTAACATAAGCCAAGTCATTATTGTGTATAGTGAAATATTACTTTGGTGTTGTTTATAACATAATCCAAACTTAGTTATTTTATACATTGAACAAAATCTTTACTAAATGTTGCATGTATCGTATGCCAACTCGGTGTTGCGTATAACATACGACAAGTCAATTTAGTATGAAAGGAATTTTTGACTTAGTGCATTTCAAGATATAAATGAAAATTTTAATTTATTCAGAAAAAATGGTCCATAAAAACTCAGGTTGTTATATTCTATCCTCCTTAAAATGAATTTCTCCCTTGAAATTCACCGGGGTTATAAAAGGTTTACTACTTGAATGTTTCTTTCATGGAAACCCACATCATAAAAAGGAATACTAAAAATTAATTTTAAAAAAAGAAAGTTAAAAACATAATGGTTACCCAAATTAACTCATCACTGGGGTTCCATATATGAAAACATAGGTGGTAAGTGATAATATGGATATGGAAGAAAAATATAACCATCAAGTTCTGATGGATAGTGATAGAGAACAAGGTCTAGAGAAAGTTAACAACTAGAAACCCATAAATCTACAACGATTTAAGGGACCATATGATTAATTAGATAATAAGTTCCTATGATAACATTTTTGGTTTTCAAGATCCCTTTCCATAAATTTAAAGAACACAAGAAGAAATACTTACTTGATTTTAGTACAATCTCACCTTTGGTCATGCCTTAAAAATTACACTTCATCTCTTATTCAATGAAATGAAGTTAAAATTTTCATTCCTAAAATGTTATTAGATCATGTTATCCATAAATATAATGACATGTCATTCCATCTATGTCAAAAAAAATATTAACACATATTATCAAATATGTATAAGTCCACCTATAGAGAGATAATACATTAATCTAAAAAACATCAACTGGAGTATAACTTATACTATCCATAATTGGATAACCTTACAATCCTTCCAAAAACTGAAAATATACAACTTTAGAAAGAGGTGAAATAAATCAGTTTAACATTTATCTCCTATATCTCATAAGATAGTTCTTGTTTGTTGCATTCTAAACACGTGAATACTATAATCATGTATTCTCTTGAGTCATGGTAAAAACCGGAACTATCAGATATTTTTATTGAAAACATGATAGATTTATTCTAATTTTTTTAATAGGTGGTACTTTGGTCAAAAACCAAGGAACATTTATTAAATAAATAAAGGGTTAAAAATGTATGAAAGATGGAATTTTTTACAAACTTTTTCAAGAAGGGGGTAGCAATTCCAAATGAAGTTCATCCAACCAAGTGATGTCACAGTTTGCTCCATTTTTGAAAATCCTATCGGAAACCATGATTTCCTCATGAAACATGTGCATAATAATGTGGTTAGTCTACAATAGTGAAAGAGATAAGTCTATCCATCGAGTTGTTAGGGTCCAAGTAAGATGCACCGTGCCATTCTGAAGAGCTTGCACGATGGTGGTTGAGTCACTTTTTATCCATATGTTGTTCCAGCCATTCAACCATGAGAAGGTAATAGCATGGATAACACTCAAAATTTCTACCTCCAAATATAATGTGATACCAAAAGTACCATAAAAGCATCCAAGAATCTATCCTAAGTTGTTCTTGTACACCACTCCACATCCTGAGGGTCCTCGATTACCTTTATAGGCACCATCAACATTCAGTTTTATCCAACCCAAGAGAGGGGATTTCTAAAAAAACATTAAAAGTGCATAGATAATGATGGTAGATTACTTCAATACCGAGGCACCGCAGGATGCTAAAGTCTGAAATAGAATTGTTTCAATGACCTTGTTAGATCAATGCAGCTTCATGAATGATAGCAGATATCCTCACCCAACCTGCAAGGAAACTAAATGAGATATTATGATGTAAATAAGTATTTATGTCATACCAGAACACATTAAGAAGCTCTGAAACAACATTGAAAAAAAGATGATTGATCTTTGGAGAGGCATCCACAATAGTGAAGTGATTTCATTGAATGTTTATAGACTCCAAAAGTAACCATCTATAGTAAAAGAGATCAAGAATATAATTCCAAAGAGTAGAAACATAAGAACATGAAAGAAAAATATGGTTAGTGTATTCTCTATGATAGTTTCATAAACTAAATTTAGGGAAAATATGAACCCCAAAATATTATAGACAAGTATCTGTGGGGATCCAATTGTGTGCAGTTCTCCAAACAAGAGTGAGCCTTGAAGGTTTTATCCAAGGCTTATCAAAATATTTCATCCAAGAAAAATAATTATCCATGTTTCAAAAATTATGATTGTAAAAAGTTTTAGAGTCGATAATGACATTATGAGAAGGCTCCAAAATTAAGAAATCACCAGAGTTAGTAAAGGGGTAATTATCAATGACATGGTTAACACTATTAAGAATATCAAAACTAGGGGAATTTAAAAAATCTTTGACAAAAATATTGGTGAGATCAGGTAAATGATTGGGGTCAACCATAGAAATAAGAGGAGATCCAGTCCAGTTATCTATCCAAAACATCATAGAAGATTATCTACTAACCATACATCTTGAATTAGAAATAATGTGGGAGAAAGTGTGTTTGTTGGATTGCCAGATAGAGGAGTCCATACAATTTAAGTTACATTTTTTCATCTTTTCAAGGAATCTATTTTCAATGAAATTAAGAGGCCTAGAGTCATTATAAATGATATTCCAAGTAAGCCTATCTTGTAAAGAATCATTGAAAAGTTTAAGGTTTTTAATACCAATACCAAATTTGATTAGAGGTTTACAACTGTTAGACCAGGGGGAAGTCACTAATTTTTTATCTAGGGTACTTCCACTCCAAAAAAAGTTTTTTATGAAGGTATATATTTTTTTGAGAAGGCCAATGGGCCATTTTTAGACCATTATAGAATAAACCAATTTAGGAATAATTGTGGATTTGAAAAAGAAAATTCTACCTACCATAGATAAAGTTTTTATTTTCCAAGAATAATGTGTATTTTGAATTTGATCACCAATTTTAGAAAAATAATATCTTTTAGCTCTACCCTAAAATATGGTAACACCAAGATAAGTGAAAGGGAAAGATCCTTATTTCACTCCCAAATAACAAATAATGTTGAGTTTTCCATAAGCTGGAAACATTTTTCTAAAGAAGAAAAATATTTACTCTAGCTGATAGCTTGACCAGAGATCTCCTCATAATGGGAAAGGGGATAATTTAGATTTTGAATGTTTCTTTTTTTATTTCCTTGAAGGAAGAGAATGATATCATCATCATAGAGTAGGTGAGTGGGAACAACTGGATTTCTTGAAGAATTTATAGGATTAAGTTTACCTTGATCTACAAGATGAGTGAGAAGCCTTCTTAAGTAGTCTTCTATAGTGGAACAAAGGATAACAGAGAGGGGGTCCCCTATATAAAACCTTTAGTGTAGTTAAATGACCCTTTAGGAGAGATATTAGTGAGAATGGATATGTGGGATGAGTTTAAGATTGTTTTAATTATTCTAATGAAGATATCATTGAAACCAAATCCTTAAAGGAACTTGTAGATAAAATTACATTAAATGGTATCAAAATACGTCATGATGTCATGTTTAATAGTAATAATTCCACCCCTGTTAGTTTTATTTATGAGGTTGGTTCATTCAGAGGCCTAAAAAATGCAATCCTGGATGGTTCTACCCAAAATAAAACCAAATTGGTTCCACAAGACAATTTTGTTAGAAATAGTTTCAAGTCTATTGGAAACAATCTTAATAATGATTTTATAGAGTGTGTTGATAATAAAAATAAGTCTAAAGAGGAAAATATCAGAGGAGTTATCTAATTTGGGGATCAGGGAAATAAATTGAGCATTAATACCATAAGGGAGAAATCTGTTTGAGAAAAATTATTTAACCAATAAACATACATCAGGATGTATGACATCCCGGTAATGTTGAAAAAACCCATTACTGAAACCATCAGGACCAGGAGAACTATCTAGTTTTAAGATAATGACCATATCCTTGATCTCATGATCAAAAGGAATTCTATTGAGAAAGGTTTCATCTTTATTTTTAACCATGATAGAAATGAAATCAGGGAGGTGGTCTTTTTTAAGATCAGTCCAACTGAAATGACTTCAAAATTAGGAGATAATGTGAATAGAAATACTATCCTCAGTATTAATAAGGTTTTAACCATCTTTATGAAAAGTTAGATTCTTGTAAGTTTTACTAATATTTTGAAGAGGGTTATAACATTTTGTGTCCCTATCACCATCTTTAATCTATTTAGTTTTAAAGATCTAATTATGAATGTTAAATTTAATAGAGAGTTTAGAATTAAGTTTGGTGGTAAGATCCATTTCCTACCGAGGGTCAATATTGAATTTAGAGTGAGTCACAGCAGATTGAATTTGGTTAAGAGTGACTTCCATAGAAATAATCTCATTATCAATTTGGCTGGATCTAGATTTACACTATGCTTTCATCTTTTGTTAAAGGAATTTAAGCTTCATAATAACAGAAAAATCATATCTACCATAATTCATAGAATTAAATAAATGTTTAACAGTATTATCATAGTCAGGGTCTGAGAATGATGTTGTATTGAATCTTAAAGGGAGACCGGGTTTAAGACTTCTAGTAGAGAGACTGACTAAGATCGGGTGGTGGTCAGAGTTGAGTTTTTTGAGAGTGATACTGAAGATGGTATCCTATTTATCTAGGGTTTTATTATTAGATAAATATATATACACTTTACTAGAAACCATACTATTATAGTGTCGTCTATACTAGGTGTATTTATCCCCATTAAGGTTTATTTTAATTAGACCATTATCATCAACAACAGTTTTTAATTCTCTAGAGGATTTGGTGGAGTGATCTAGACCCCTTTTTTTCACTAGTACCAATAAAAAAAATTAAAGTCTCCAAAAATAATCCATGGTTCATGAATTATATTTCATAGACATGAAAGGATTTTCCAGATTGGTCTCCTATACGAATATATATTTTTTTTTGTAAAAAAAGAGTGGAAAATATGTGAGTTTTGGGAGAAAAGTTCATAAGTAGTCATATGATCAAAAATGCTGAAAACACTAACATTAAGTAAGGAACTATGATTAAATATCTAGAGAGTTTCAAATGGATAATTATTATTTATATTACTAAGAAAATTATAACCAATGTGATTCAAATTAGTAAACTAGAAGAAAAGTTTATTTTAGATTCAAAAATCGCAAAAAATTTAGGATAATGAGTATAAAGACACCATTTTAAATTTAGAATAGTTTCATAGATGACAATACCCTGAAAATTACAATATAAAATATTCATTTGAACTTTTACTTGGGGTTGGAACCGACCTTATTTTTACTCCCAGATCTCTTCTTTATGAAGGATCTTTTGATTATTTTAGTCGAGGTAATGATAGGAGTTGAGGGGTGATCCTACTACTTAGACATAGATGAATCGAAGATATAAAATTATATGTACCTACCTTTGTAACCTAGTGGGTACCTAGATCAAGACCATGATTCTTAGTTGAATGGTCCTTAGGGATACCCTATTCAGATTAATAGTAATCAACCGATTGAAGTGGCCCAGTGAACCCCTAAGTGATATTATTTTTTATAGCCTTAGGAGGGGTACATTATACTACCTTATCAATGTCAATCAGGGTGTAATTTATAATTCTTATAGGGATTTGGAGAGCATCATCATGTACATGTATGCTTCTCTCTTTACATCCAACTGAGGAGTTCAAATCTGTAGGTTTGACACTATGCTTTTCTGGAATATGTGATTGCTCAGTTTTTCTCTTAGTGATGTCACTGTTCTGAGGATTTTTTTACCTTTGATCTCATCTGAGAGGGTAAAGTCAAAATCCTTCAACTCTCTTCCCTTGGGAGCAAAAAATTTACCAGTAGTGTTCTGTTGCAAGTTACACATGTTTTCTTATTTGTAAGTCCAAAAAGCAGTAATATTCATTTGATATAGCATAACTCATATGTCAATAAACACTTAACTAGTTCCAAGGTAACTAATATCTCCCAATTTACTTATTCCTATCAAACATACCTTTATCAAAATATTATTATCTCAACATCATTATTATATTAAGGGTCCTCCTTCCCTAAATCATGTTTTTTCCAAAAAAATCACCTTATTACCTCAATCACTTTTCAGGGTTACCAGTACCACTCTTCATATACTTTCAAATACATGTGTAAAACCATAGTGGACTACTAAATATATATTTTATTATTCTATAATACCATAAAAGTGATTCTATAACATTATTTAGGAATCCCATTACATAAACACTTAGTCATTCTACCACATCATTTTCATACTCAACATCACCAATAGTGATCGCATGTGATTTGCCTTTTTTACTTGTCCTTAAGAGTTTTTTGATTTCAATCATCATTGATAACCATTGTATTAGAGAATTGGTGAACATAATGCCCCATTTCCTTGCACTTTTATCATTGAAGTGTGGGTGGTGCATTCTCTGTAGCCTTTTCTCTATTCACATCATTAGCTACCTTTTTCTCAATACTTCGGCACTCAACTAACTTATGAAATTATTTTTCATACTTAAAACATGTTCTAGTACCTTTAAGATAGTATCTACCATGCTTCTTTCCACACATTGAGCATAATGAAACACTCATATTATTTTTACCATTGTTTTGATATTTTCCTTTGAACTGCATCTTTCATTTCTTGTCAAAACCATGAGATTGATATGTAAAACCAACTTCCATTTTAAACTTTTATATCACAACACAAAATCTCTTCATAGAAACTAATGTATATTATAGAAACTCCCTTAGAAGACTTGGTTTTATACCACTGAATAATTGATCAACTTTACTTTCAGTTTGGATGATAAAGACTGAAGCATACCTTGCAAGTCTTGTAAAATTTTCCTCATATCTACCAAAGTATTCATCATCCTTTTTATTAATCTCAAGGAACTCCTTTTCCATTTTCATTAAAATAATTCAAGTAAAGTAATTATTGAAAAATAAGTTATTGAAGTTGTCTCATTCCTTGGATTCAATTTTATCTTGTTGACTAATATTCTTGATTAGATTCCACCACTGGTCCACTTTTCCTTCTAAACTATGAACAACCAACGTGAATTTTTCATGTTTCAAACAAAAAAGGATGGAAAATATCTTTTCAATGGAATAAATCCATTTTTTAGTAACTAGTGGATCAAAAGACACACTGAAAGAAGGTGGGAGTTTCCTCCTGAAGGACTCAATAGAATGTCGTTCCCTTCTCTCCTCATTTGGAAGTCCATAGTGATTCATAACTTGTGTAAGTATATCAATAATATTTTTCATTCAATCTCGCATAACATTTTTTTGTTTAGTAGTACAATAATTGAATTTCCCATTGCATTGATCATTAACATGGTTCCTTGGGATTCCAACCATTGTCTAAAATCCAAAAAAATAATACTGTGCGGAAAAAATCATTCTAGGAAAACAACATAATAAAGGGTGTGTGTTTTCAATATCTAAAATGGTATGTTTAATCCCAGTTTATTTATGATCATTACCATATTTCAAGGAATGTAAACTATAATTATAGATATCCTTAGATAATTTCGTAGAAATATCTCTAGGGATATCACTAAAGTTTTTACATCCTAGTTTCCAAAGGTTAACTAAACCTTTCCACTAATACCAACTATAAAGACCCAAGTATGAAGTATATGAATATTTCATATTTTATATGAATATTAATTAAATTTTAAAAATTCACTCATGAGGATCATAATATTTTAGTACCTTTGGAATCCTTGAATACATTCTTTTAACTAGTGAAATATCTTCAACATCTCCCATAAAGATCTTCCCCTTTAGTACTCCTACATAAATTATTTCTTTATAACATGAGGACTGGAAACATAATAAAGGGTGAGATTACATTTTCGGTAAGGGTAAGAAAACAATATATGAACATATTAATGACAAAAAAACATGAACATAACTTATTAATATTGAAATCTTAAGTCATGAAATAAATATTAGCAGTTCGTAAGGCATAAATCATAAACAAAAATTAACCATGATAACACGGAAATGGAATAAAAAATGAACTTGTGGAAAACACATAAGCATATATAATCATTTACATATTATCAAAGGCTCATATCCAAGACCATAATAGTAGATAAAGTGAATTACTAAACCAAGTTCACTCCTCGTTCCATCCCTGTATTACTGAACATGATATACTTTCCATTTAAGCCTTGTATTACTGAACCAGATTTAATTTTCATTCCAGTAATGTGTATATCGTGAGATATAAATCATTACCTAATGAATTGGAGGGATATATAGGTCCCACCCATATCATAATGAAATTATTCATACATGTTCCATAAAAACATAAACCATTCATCATAGCATAACCCAAAGAACAAAAATGGGTTTCTTAAACATAATTCCATCATAATTTATATAAAATAAATGGATTTCATACAAATAATTCCATAATAAACTCAATAAAATAAAATTAATAATAGGGATAGAAACATAACCTGATTTCATCCTAGATGGAAAATAATTTTGATAACATACATGAAATTAATTCTTGAGGAAAACATTCTTTCTTATTCAATTTTTTTTCTTTTTTCAAAATGAAACAAAATATGAAAAGAAAATAATTTAATTGAAAATACACTTGAAATATTTTAAAGTAATATTCATGTAAATAAGGAATTATGAAAGCTTAATAATCCATTCATGATGTATAAGTTAAAAAACATTATCCTCATACTTTTGTTAGAAAAGTCAAAAAGTACCTTGTATTGAATAATGAAAAAATATTCCTTTCATACCGTTTAGTAGAAATACACCAATAGGTAAATTTTATTTTAAAAAATTGAAGAATAATATAAATATTATTACATATTTAGGAAACATGGATGTTGTTGATAAATATACCCTAGTAAATAATTATGTATAAACAATCTAAGATAATAATGTTCATGTTACACTTCTTATGATATAATTATATCATTTAGAGAATGATATTCATATAATATATATCATATTTATTCATTACATTCATGTATATAATCATGGTTTAATTAAGATCATGTAGAATGAATCACATCACATCATGGAGATGGTAGGTCGTACATACGCATGAGTGACGATAGCATTCACTTAATAGTTAAAATGTATGAAATTGGATGTTATATTAATTATAAAGAATAATTATAATGTTATATTAATTATTTATATCCATTATAATCATCATTATACACCTTAAGATTAATAATTTTTGAATAAAAAATTACACCACATCATGGTGACAGTAAGATGTACGTACACACGCATAATGATATTGTTATTAGTAGGATGGATAAAATGAGGTATAAGGTTGTAACATAATTATAATAATATATCAGAATGTATAAGATAGTATATTTATTACTTTAATATGGAAAAAATATAATAATAGGTAGTAGAATAATAAAAGAATTTTGAAAGAGCTGATAAAACAATTACCTCCATTTCGAGTATCTCCTTTTGATTTGCACAAAAGGTCTTCTTAGGATTACATTATTCCAAAAGTGTGGTATCTAGGAGGAATGGAGGGATTTTGGGAGATTATTTAAGCATAATTTGGACTATCCAAGGGTCTTGAGAGGTGTGAGTAAGTGGGTAGATTTTGTGGCCTTTTATAAGAGGGATGAGGAGCACTTTAATACATTATTGAAATATTATTTTATTATAAAATGATTTTTGAAATATAATAGATAAAAAGTGATATATCTATTGGATAAGATGAGGATAGTTAATAATACTCTCAAAAAATAATTTTAGACAAGTTTAGGTAACAAATTTAACCTTATATTTTATCTTTAACCCTTAGTTAAATAAATTAACTATTACCATGTCATCTTTTATTTTTATACTATATAGTGAATATATTTACTATAAAATTTCAAGAAAACCAAAAGTGGATAATTAATGAATTATTTAACAATATCTAAGTCATTTGGCTTAATATTATATTTATATGACTATTATATCATTTTATAAAATTATATTTGTTTTAAAAACTCATTTATGTCAATTTTGACACTATTTAGTAATTGATTTTTAATGTCATAAAAACTTGATTCCTTCTAAAAAATAATTATTTCATCTATAAAATATCATTTATATTAAAAAAATTATATAGAATAAAAAATCTTAAATTACATCTATTTTAATATTTATAATATCATTTTTCTCAATCTTTCATTGATAAGGCAATCATTTCATCATCATTGTGTCATAAATAAATTTATTTATTTAATGTATAAAAATTATAAATAAAATATCATGACATATAAAATCTATTTATATTTATAATTATTATTTATAGTAAAAGATTTCAGTTATATAACCGCACATTAATGTTTTTTTAGTAAAAATATATATGTTTATGTTATATTTCCCTTTTACTTTAATGTAATTATTATAACAAGTCATTATCTCACCCAAGTGGCTCCCAACGGCCAAATGTGTGTCCCAAGTGTATTCTTGGTCATCCATAACTCATACAACTATGTTAGGATAAGTGTTATGGTAGTATTATATTATTATAATATTATTTTTACCCTTATTTACCCTTTAACCAAGGTAAATAAAAATAATTACTAAAGTTACTATTCATAATTTCAAGAAATAATAACATAATATTTTACTAATTTGGAACTTATGACTCAAAATATGGAATCTATTTTTTCAAATTCAATACAGATTATTGGAAGAAATTATTTTAAAATTAATTCCAGTTGTCAAAACAAGAAAATTTGTTTTTAAGAAGTAAAAACTATCCAAAGATTGACATGTGTTTATGTCTAATTTAAATGTGAAATTACTTAGAATAAACAAAATTTGATTAAATAATAAAAAATAATATAATTACACATTAAAACTAGTTAAAAATATAATCTATGTATATAAATAATTTTGATGAAAAGACAGTTTTGAATTAAAATTTAGTATTTTTCACTATTCATTAAAATATAAATTTTATCAGAAAAATACCAAAAATTCAATCAATGTAAAATTTTATGTCTCAATTCTAAAGAATAATTTTATTTTTTCAAATAGAAAATTTAAAAATGTTAAAACTATATTTCAAATGAATGCACCATCAATAGGTGACAAAACTACATTTTTTGAAAAATACTTATTTTATCTGAAAATTGTATTTGTTCTCATATAATGTATGGAAAATAAATAATATTAATGTTAATTTGATATAAAATTAAAAACATGGTTAATAATATTGATAATGGCTAATTTATATACTATTAAATGATAATATTTTAATAATATATTGTTGTTTAGTGAAACTCGATATTGTGTACAATGAAATATATCAAGGAAGGTTATTCCTATGTGTAACGCAAGCCAATTAAGTGTTGCGTGTAATGAGATATTACTTTGGTGTTGTGTATAACATAATCCAAACTTATTTCATTTATACACTGAACAAAATCTATACCCAATGTTGTCTGTATCGTATGCCAACTCGGTGTTATGTGTAACATACGATAAGTCAATTTAGTTTGAAAGGATTGTTTGACTAAGTGCATTGGAAGATATAAATGAAAATGAAAATTTATTTAAAGAAATGATCCATAAAAACATGGGGTGTTACACTACTAGTATTCTTTCAAATGTTGATCTTTTTCAACAAACTCTCAAATCCCAATTGGGTATCTCAGAGAGATGATGGTAGGGACCAATTCATATTTGAAAATTTCTAAGTACATCATCAAAAACTATTTCTAGAAAAGAAGAAAATAAATGGTATACATGGTCCCATTCCTTCCGGAAATAAAGTCATCAACTCTCTCATCAAATAATTTCTTTCATTCAGAGAGGTTAGTGATCCTAGTTTTGTACAAGGTAGAGTATAACTGATGGAGGAAATGCCTATATAGATCCTCCCAGCTGGTGATTGATCCCAATGTGAACTGACTATACCAAAAAAAGGCAAGTCCCTTTAAGTTTTGGATGAAACACCAAATATTGGATTCCTCCTACTTCTCTGGGTTTTAAAGCATTGGACCATACCATGATATGAATTAGTCTTTGTATTTTATTGGATAAACAGTATCATTGAATTAGGTAAATCTCAAATTTCTAAATTATGGGGGGGGGGGGTTGAAATGTGGTCCAACTGTGTGGGTCATTGATTCCCTTTAGGAGGAATTGGTACTTGTCGAGTTTCTAGAGCCTCAATTCAGATGACAAGAGAAGCTATCATGTCATCTCAGTGAGGGTTGGTTGTCAGAAGATCCTAGAAGAATCAACTAGCATGTGATGCATAATGATCATGGTCCCAATGTGGGAAGTTATGTTGTTCAGTCAGGGTAGGTGGATTATATCTTATCCACTTATTATCACAACAAGCCTCTTCCTTAACCAGATGTGAAGAACTACCTATCTCAACCTTGAGCACCTGGAAAAGGAGTACCAGATGTTTGGTCAGATGAGGTATGAGGTCCCCTAAAATACTATCTTTCTTTGGGTTCTATTTAGAAAGGTGATAACCAATGAGTATCTTGTATCCCTCAATATCCTAGAGTAAGGAACCCATTATGGGATCTAAGGTGGTCTATGGAATGAACTCTGATGAACTAACAAGATTGGTGACCCATTTTCCTTTATCAAGATATAGACGGGTGAGTAGAAACACCTCACTGTGTGGATCTTGAGGACAAGTGTCCATATCTTTTGATTAGTTCAGGTTCCGATTAGAGGATTTTCTTGACACCGCATATCCCCTTTGGGTGGGTTTTCTCTATAAAACTTCATGTTGTTGGATTAGTTTGTTTGATCATCCATGGGATTTATCATGATGACTTTCAAAGTTGTGATAGTTAGAGGGGTTTCACTATCAACGAGCTAGTTGGCCAAATGATTTCATCATTTACTAGGAAGGGGACTAATGGAGAGGGAATCATAATACCTCTAAACTCTAATTTAAATATAGTGGGATACCTCATTAATGTTTTTTTGGAGTAGGGTGAGGATTCTAATGAAGTTTTACTAGAAAGTATGACAGTATCCATAAGAATATGGGTGCTAGCCCACCATGAGTACTACGATGTCAACCCTCCAACACTATTGATGGAATGCCTCAAGATGCTTAAGGCTTCCTATGTAGGACTACTGGAGATCCTAGAGGTGTTTAGATGCCACCCATATATTTTGGTGGAATAAATAGGCATAGTTCCTAGTGAGGAACTATGGTATAGTGAAATGTAGAGTTTCAAGTGGCCAAAACACATCTAATAACTGGTCGATGGTTAGGATATACTAGAAATTTTTTTCTTACTTATTGTCAGGGGTGGCTCTTGATCACCCCAATATCCAATCGATGTTGGTAAGGAAAATGTGGGTGGAAGTGATGAGGACCTACTCTACTGTGGGATTTATGAAATAGGGGGTGTTACATAGAACAAGTTTCCTTGGAATGTCAGAGTGTCTTCAAGAGGTATGGCCAACTTCATGACCACATCCCCATAGGATTGGGTATCTACCAAAATCATATTAATTGGAAAAGACATCATGTTTGTATAGATCATTTTAGTGTTTTCCATCATTTGAGGGTGCCAATCAAGATCCCAAAATCTCTCCTATATCCAAGGT
Organism: Viscum album; assembly: GCA_963277665.1. Classification (NCBI taxonomy): domain Eukaryota; kingdom Viridiplantae; phylum Streptophyta; class Magnoliopsida; order Santalales; family Viscaceae; genus Viscum; species Viscum album. The sequence goes on from OY728150.1 coordinate 242,285,003, forward strand.
GGAGGTTGAAATGAGATAAGCTGATGGAGGTATGGGTGGTTGCACTGTGACTACTTTGAAGGGGGAAAATATATTCTATACAAATTTACCTATAGAAGGATATAGGGACCTTATTGAAATCAATATTAGGGATTTTTATCCTTCATGGATAAACTTCTAGCCTTGGGTTTGATGGTAGTGGAAGAGGTGTTTCTGTCGATCCATCAATTACCTCAGAATCTGAGAGGCTAATGGTGACATGGCATTTCCGTCATTCTTTCCTTTGTAAATGTATGATTTCACCAATTGTGATCCCCTAAGTGTCATGAGGATTTATTTAGTGTGAACTATGACCGAATTTGTGGGTTCAACCACCATAGAAACTACTTAACTTCGTACCCTATGATAGTTATTTAGGGTAGGTGAACTCATTCAAATGGGGAGGGCCTCTATGTTGGCTGTTGGTGTTGTAGGGAAGAAATTCATTGTAAATCCCTGACCCTATATTCCCAACGTCAGTGGTTACTTTAATACATTATAATAATTAAAAGAAATCAAATCCCTAAGGACTGATATATTAGGTATTCTTAAATAACTATATATATTAATTATTCCTTTATTATATTATTAAAACATAAAACATAACAATGGAAAATAATTTTCATCCTTGAACTCATTCAAAAATTTCACCTTCATAACCTGGGTAAAATATAACAAATAAAAGAGTGAGCTTAAATTCTTATTAACAGAAAGTAAATAAGAATAAATAGTGAATTAAATTGAATAAATCAACATATAAAGGTAAATAACTGATAACACATATCACTCAAATAACTATATAAGGAATAACTAATATAAAAAGGTAAGAAACTGAAAACACATGTCATTTACTCAATAAACTGATAATGAAATATATCAATATATATGTCAAGGAAAAATCTCAAGGATAAATAATAACTTAAATAAATAAAATTATTAATTATTAGACATAATGTACCTAGAACATGAACCACTACCATCAATACCTTTCATAATAATGTTTAAGTAAGTGGCTAGAAACCAATTTATTCTACTTGGAAACAAACTCGAAGGGTTTGTAACAAACTGATTTTGTCTCATGAGACTATCGATTCATAGAGGGTATTGCATTAATAAGTCCCTAAACAAAAAGTATTTCATTAGACTATACCCAAACCATGTCATACCTATCCAATTAATTCCTCAAATATCGAATAATCAACTTTGAAAAAAATATCTTTAAATCAATGTGTCCCATACCACTTTAAAATATTTGAGTCATAGGACCCATAAAAGTAAATTATTATCAAATAGAACATTGAATACCGTGATGATAATTATATTAATGATATTATATATCAAAATGGGTATTATATACACCACAAAAACGATGTAACTAGTGAATATAACATTTATCTCACAGATATAAAAAGGGAGATGAAAATACCTTACCCCTTTTTAATAATTTATTTAAAATACCACACATTAATGAAAGAAAATATTTTCTTTTAAAATAACCTTGTAAAATTGTAAAGTATTCTTCAAAACATTAGGGTTTTATGAAGGTGTGAAATTCCATTCATGCTGTATAAGTTAAAAAAGACATTCCATTCACTTTTATAAGAAAAGTTGTGAAGTACCATATTTTGGAATTGACTGGAAGATCCATTTTAAATAATTTTGTAAAAAGTAAAAAAAATTGTAATAATGAAATTAAAAAATAAATGTATAATATTAAAAAGAGTTTGAAAACATTTTTATAAAATACTAACATGGAAGAGAAATATTCACCAGTTGAGACTTTGATACAAATAATCATGAATAATGATGAGATTGTGAAATAAATATTTATCACTTTACAATAAGTACAATCATAATAAAAAGAAAGAAAAACTTATATAGATATGAAAATGCCATAATATTTAAAATAATACTCATAAAATATATTCATGGGTGGTATATACACCACACAAAAAAAGTAGTGTATAAGTCATGTATCCCACAAAAATAAAAGGGATGCAAAGATCCCTTACCTTGCATTTTTTTTGGTGAAAATCATTTAACCTTATATATAATGGTTTTATGAATTTTATTAACTTATACCATAACTATAATAATATTTATAATATCATGTATTATCTTCTTATAATATATTATTACCCATTTGTTAACAATCTTTCATTATTTCCACTATTTCAGGTGTTAATTGCATTCTTTTTCAAGTATGTTTTTACTTGTTACTTGTTTTTACTATTAATTAGATCATTATGTCATCATATCCAGAATATAAACCATTATTTAAATATCACATATACCCAATATATATTTATTTATAATAATCCAAAATATTTGAAGATAACAAATGAAATACGTCATTCATGGAGACTGTAGGTCGTACGTACGCATGAACGCTACTTCTATTTCTTAGTCATATTAAAATAATAATGTATATTATAATTTAGGTATAATATTTATTTTACATATATAAAATATTTTTATTAAAAACATTCCTTAATAAATTCCATGTACAGTGTGAATGAATCACATTGTTTTGAGGAGACAATAGTCCACATGTACACAAACGAAGATATCATATTTACAAAGAATAGAAAGCTTAAAGGTCTATGTAATATATTATTTATAGAAGAATAAAGAAATAATAAATAATATATTTATAATATGAAAATATAGTGTCTTTCATAATTACCAACAATAATAGGTGGTAAAGAAAAAACAAACAACATTGTTTCGTGAGGTAGTAGTTCGCCGTACACAAAAACGGAAACTCTATTACAAATTAGATGGAAGTGTGATGAAGTATAGGCCAAACACTTAATATGAAAAAATATCCACATATTTTTTATACTGATTTTATTATTTAAACATGAAATAATAATAAATTAATTATCAATGAAAGAAATAAAATTAAAGTGATCGTTGAAGAAAGTTAGATTGTTTTCAGGTAAATCATTTTGGTTTATACCAAGAGGAAGATTCTAGGATGATCATAGAGAATCTAGGAGGAGATTTGGATATGTTTTGGAAGAACCAAATAGTTTATTATGTGTAAATAAAATATAATAGTAGGTTCCCTTTTATAAGAGGTCGGGAGGGGCACTCTTAGAAATTTTCAAATTATTAAATTAATATAAATTAATTTTCTATTCCAAATATATCAAAACTAATTTATTTTGAATATAGTATGACTATGAGTCAAAATAAATTCATCCCATTGAAATAAAAAAAGTTTTTACTATTTTTAAATCCTTAAAGTTTATCTTTAACCCTTATTTAACCTTTTTAATTCTTACCGTGATATCCTATAATTTACACTTTGAGGGTTAATATAATTACTATAAAAGATCAAAAGATCAATAAACGATCAATTTATTAAATTTTAGGACTTTAAAAAGAAATTATGAATTTTATATATTTATGAATTTTATATAATTTAATACAATTTTATTTATTTTAAAATATCAATAATGTCAATTTTGACACTATTCAATTCTTAACTTTTTAAAAATATAATAACATCTAGATAAATTCAAAAAAATACTTATAAAAAATCAATAACTTGAAAAATTCATCTAAAATATTCGTGTGTTACATTAATCATCTGAAATTATATTAATTTTAGTAATTTAAATATTATTTTAGGATATTTCCATTAATTAAATAATTACTGAATCATCATTATGCAAGCCTTTAATTAAATTATTTATTCTCTAAAAATTTAAAATAAATTATATTGATGAATATTAACATTTTATTTTTCTAATTACTATTTATAGTTGATTATATATTCTTAATAACCATTTATAAAAAATGTAATACTTTTTAAAAACATGAGTGTGAAATATTTGACATCCCATGGAATAAAATACTAAAACAATTATTAAATTCATCCAGGTGTATTTAAAAGGTTATAATTTTTTAATAAGTATGGTTTTAGTTGAAAAAAACTCATCTAATGAAATTAAGATAAGTGTTAGGGTAATTTGATAATATTTATAATATAATTTTTAGCTTTAATTACCAGATTTACCCATAACCGTGGTAATAAAACAATTACTAAAGTTACTATTCATATTGTACAAAAATAAAATAAACCTATTTAAATAATTTTGAACCAATTATTCCAAATATTGAATCAATTTTTTAAAATGTAAAACATAGAAATTGTAAAAATTAATTAAAAATAAATATCGTTGTCTGAACGAGAAAACAAGTTTTTAAAGTGAAAACGTTCAAAAGGTCCAAAAGTTTTTATATCAAATTTAAATGTGAAATTGATTAAAATAATATTTATTATATTAAATGAAAAAATTTATATAATTATACTTTAAAACCATTAAAATACATAATTTAACACTATAAATTAATTAGATGAAAAAGATGTTTTTAATTAAAATGCAATATTTTATCACTATTCATCAAAACATGAAACTTATCAGAAAAATATCATTAATTAAAATAAATTAAATTTCTAGATTATTATTTAAAAGAATAAGATTATTTATTAAAATAAAATATATAAAAGTTCCAAAAATTAGAATTAAATATGTTCTCCATTAAAAGGTGATAAACATGCCTTTAGAAAAATATAGTATTTTAATGCATAAAATTGGATTCATTCTTACCTTATGCCTACAAAATCTAATTGAGGAATGTAAAAAATATTGTATTGAATAAATATTACATTAATATCATTTATTAATGTTAATTAATTTAATTTATTAGGATAAAATTACTTTGTGAGCATAAAAATAGTTCTTTACAAAAATATTTCCTAAATATTCTGTTAGTTCCTACATTAATTTTCTAATAAATTTGTAACCAATGAATTTGACCATATATTTTCATAATTTATTTAATAATATTAATAATAATTTACTTAATGTATAGGTTATGTCTTATTATATTAAATAATAATATTTTAATAATATGTTGTTGTTCTTTAAAACTCGACCTTATGGGAAATGTAGGCTAACTCATTATTGTGTGCTGTGTAATATTATTATGGTATTGCATAAAACTTATGATATAAACTAATTTTAATTTATTTAAGAATATACATACTATAAAATTTTAGGGTGTTACATTCTTCCCTCCTTCGTTGAATTACACCTTCACAATTTGAACTCGGGAGAAAAAAATAGGGGTTTGACTTTTCAAAATGTCTTTTTCAAAATCCCACATCATAAAAAGGATTAATGAGCCCTAAACTTTAAAATAAATAAAGGTTAGTACGAAGGTTACCATATATAACACATACTAGGGTTCTAAATAAGAAAACATGGACATGTAAGAGAAATCTATCCATCAAGTTCTGATAGAGAGTGATAGAGATTGTCGTCAGAAGAAAGTTAAAAAACACAAATCTATATATTTATGATATTCTAAGGGACCATTTGTTTCATAAAAAAATAAGTTACTAGGATAAATATTTTGGTTTCAAGATATTTTCCCAAGATTTTAAGAATTAATTTACTCAAATACTAAGAATATAACGAAATATACTTACTTGAAAAGTAGAGTTTAATCCTTTAATCAATTTCCACAAAAACCTATATTTTTCTCCAAACGATGAGTATTTAAGATGAAATTTTCATGCCTGAAGAGTTTGAATCAATATCTATGGATCAAAAAATCCACAAAAGTATAAAAATATATTCCTATTATTTGTATACATTAATGAAAACCAAAATGGTTAGGAAAATATAACATAATGCCCCAAATATAATATCCAAAATTCTATAATAAAATGAAAAATTTCAACATAGATCATGTCTAAACAATATTCTAGACTAATATTGAAACCAAAAAAGAAAAGGATTTATTTTTATAGTCTTCCCAATAACATCAATCACTCTTAATATCTTATAAAAAAATTTAAATTACCCAAATCTCATAATGTCTAAGGTTTTATGATCATTTCCATATATAACATTACTCACCATAAGTCCACAATAAAACCATATTTGACTCCAATATACAATTCATTTTGTTTACCTTAGTCTTATAGGATTTTCAAAATACCAAACAACTTCGAAAATAACATCAATCAACTAATAACCAAACCCCTTTCCAATATGATAATTGTTTCCCATAATCAACTTATTCTTCATCCATATAATCTTTTAACTAAAAAAATACTAACTAACTAGTAAATCACATAGGTTAATAGTAGGTGATTCACCCTTGTCACTCTTTGGTTGTGGGTTCAATTCATATGGCCTTGCTGGTCACGATGGGTTGTCACCCATCCAATGGGTTGTCACCCATCCGGCAGGTTATCCTTTTTCTAAAACTATATAATTCTTATAACATTCCAAAAACATGATAAAGTCCTCAAAAATAACCATAACATTTTTTAACCTCAAATTTTATCTCATAACATTCATTTTACATCCTAATAATATAAATACACATAATTAACATTAATTAAAATATTTCATAAACCCTAATGGTTATCCTTACCTTTAAATATATGTACATAAAATAAAAAGGTATTATTCCTTAAATAACTTTTTCACACATACTAAACCTACCGGTTTTGTTCTATAATCTATGTTTTCCTAAATCTAGTTTCCAAGGTTGCTAATAAATTTCCTTTGATAGAAACTGTAACACCCTGACCCCAGAAGCTGGTTGTCGATGGTTAATTTACTACATTGGCATGATTATAAGGAATAAAATCCCAAAGGACTGATAAATTTATTAGTCTTGAAGAACTATATACATAAATTATTCCTTTATTACATTGGTAAAATATAAAACATAACAAAGAAAAATAATTTTCGTCCTTGAACTAATTCAAAATAGTTATCTTCATAACCGGGGGAAAATAGAAAAAAAATAAAAGGGTGATCTCAAATGATCGTAAGGGTATGTAAAGAGAAATAAATAATGAATTGAAGAGAATAAATCAGCATGTAAAGGTAAATAACTATTAACACATGCAAATAAAATAACTAGATAAGGCATAACTAACATGGGATGGTAAGAAATTGAAAACACATTCCATTTACTCAATAAACTGATAATGAAATGCATACATAGATATTTATAAGAAAAATATAATAGATAAATAATAAATAAAATGAAGTAAATATTTAATTATTAGATGTCATGTATCTGGCATAAGAACCACTACGATCAAGACCTTTCATAAGATGGTTTAAGTTTATGGGTTGAAACCCATCTATTCTTCTTGGAAACAAAGTTGAAGGGTTTGTATCCAACTAATTTTTCCTTATGATACTATTGATGAATCAAGGGGATTTAATTAACTGGTCCCCAACCCATAGGGATTTCATTAAATGGTCACCAACCCATGTCATACCAGTCCAAATCATTCCTCATATATGAAATACTCAATTTTAAGAAAATCTATACCTCAAAGTGTCCCATACAACATTGAAATATTTGAGTCTCATGCATCATAAAAGTAAATTATTATAAAATGAAACATTGAATACCATGAATACAAAGAGATTAATTATATAATATATCAAAAGGGGAATTAGATACACCACACAAAATAAGTATGTGTTGAATGACATTTATCTCACAGATTTAAAAAGTGAGATGAAAATACCTTACCACATTGTAATAATTTAATTAAAAGACCGTGAATTTATGAAATAAAATATTTTATTTTAAAATATCCTTATAAAATTATAAATTAATCTTCAAAAAAATATATCATTATGAAAATAGAAAGTTCCATTGGTGTTGTATAAGTTAATTATTCATTACTTTTACTTTTTTAAGGAAAGTCATAAAGTAGATTGTTTTGGAAAATTATAGGAAGATTATTTTTAAAGATTATTTTTAAAAAAGGGGGAAAATTACTTTAAAAATCAATGGATAATATTAAAAAAATATAATACATTTATAGTAAACACTAACATGGATGATAAATATTCCCTAGTGTAAACTTATACATAAACAATCCCGAATAACGATGAGATTGTGAAATAAATACATATCACTTTAAAATAAGTAGAATCATATGTACATGAAAGAAAAAAATATGGATATAAAAATACCATAATATTCTAAATAAAACTCATAAAAAACATTCATGGTTGGTATATATACCACACAAAAGAATTAAGTAGTGTATAAGGCATTTGTCCCACAAAAATAAAAGTGAGGCAAAGATCTCTTACCTTGAGTATCCTTTTGGGTAAAAATAATTTAAACTCATGAGTTTAATCATGTTATTAAATTATACTAGAACCATATTCATATTTATAATATCATATATTATCTCATTATAATATATTATTACCCGTTTTTTAACAATATTTCATTATTTCTACTATTTCGGGTGTTAATTGCCTAGCTTTTTTTATTATATTTTGACTTATTACTTGTTTTTTCCTATTAATTAGATCATTATTTAATGATATATATATTTTAAATACTTATTTTAATATCATATATATCCATTATATATGTATTTATAATAAGCCATAATATTTTGAGATAATAAATGAAATACACCGTTCATGGTGATAGTAGGCCGTACGTATGCATAAATGCTACTTCCAATTATTTATCATATTAAATTAATGATATATATTATAATTTAATTATAATATTTATTTCATATATTTAACATATTTTTATTAAAAATAATATTTAATACATTCCATGTATATTGTGAACGAATCACATGTTTTTGAGGAGGTGGTAGTTCAGATGTCCAAAAAACATAATTATTGTATTTACACAAAATAAAAAGCATGAAGGTGTGTGTTATATATTAGTTACAGAATAATATAGAAATAATAAATACCATATTTATCATAGTAAAACATGGTTTTCATCATAATCCCAACCATACTAGGTGGTAAAGGAAAAAAACAACATCGTTTGGGCTAAAGGTAGTTCTCTGTATACAAGAACAACATGTTTGTTACCCATTAGATGGAAGTGTGTGTAAGTGTAGGTCAAAAACTAAATATAAAAATATACAGGTATATTTAATATACTGAGGTTATTATTTAAATATAAAATAATAATAAATGAATGAGTGGGGAAAGAAATTAATATAAACTGATCGTTGAAGAACATTACCTTGTTTTCATATAAATCTTTTTGGATTATACCAAAAGTATTCCTAGGTTGGATTTAAAACAAAAGGGAGGATTATAGGATGAAGAGAGTAAATTTGGGAGGATATTTTTATAGGTTTACGCTGAACCAAATAGGTTCTTATGTTTTAATAAAAGAGAAGAAGAGGTGCCCTTTTATAAGAGGGTGGAGGGGCACTCTTGGAATTCTTCAAATTAATAAAGTAATATAAATTAAATTTCTACTCCAAATAGATGAAAACTAACTTATTTAGAATATAGTATGATTATGGATCTAAATAAATTCGTCAAAGTAAAATGAAACAATTTTTGACTATTTTTTAATCCTTATCTTTTAGCTTTGACCCATATTTAACCTTTTTAATTCTTACCGTGATATCATGTAATTTATAATTTGAGGGTTAATATAATTACTAAAAAATTTTAAAAAACCAATAAATGATTAATTTATGAAAATTTAATACATACACCAATCATTTGGACGAATTATATATTTTTTATAAATTTTATATCATTTAATAATATATTATTTATTTTAAAATATCAATAATGTCAATTTTGACACTATTCATTAATTGACTTTTTAAAAATATCAGAATAGCAAGATATATTTGAAAAAATAATTCTAAAAAATCAATAATATATCAAATTAATATAAAAAATTTGTAGATGAAATTAGTAATCTCAAATTAGATTTATTTTAGTATTTTTAATATCATTTATTTGATATTTCCTTTACTAAAAAATTACTGTATCATCATTGTGAAAAAATTAAATTAAATTATTTATTCATTAAAAATAAAAATAAATTACCATGGTTTATAAAAACTTTTTATTTTTTAAATTATTAATTATAGTTGAACATATATTCTTAATAACCAAAAAGACATGTAACAATTTTTAAAAACATGAGTGTGACATATTAGACTTCCTTTATAATAAAATATTCAAAAACTAATTAAAGTCATACATGTGTCTTCCAAATGTTATAATATAATACCAAGTATGATTTTGGTAGAAACAAACTCATAAAAAGAAATTATGACAAGTGTTAGGGTAATTTTATAATATTTATAATATAATTTTTAACTTTAATTACCCGAATTACCCTTAACAATGGTAATAAAAAATTACTAAAGTAACTATTTATAATATTAAAATGTAAAAGAAACCTATTTACATAATTTTACCACTTATTACAAATATGGTATCCATTTTTAAAATAAAAAACACATAAATTTTATAAATTAATTAAAAATTAATCTTGTTGACGAAATGAGAAAACGAGTTCTTAAAGTAAAAACCTCCAAAAGTTCACAAAGTTTTTATATACAATTTAAATTTAAAATTGATTAAAATTAACTTTATTGGGTTAAATAATAAAAAATTGATATAATAATACTTTAAAAACCTAGAGATATATAATTTAATAGGAGAAATTAATCATATGCAAAAGTTGTTTTCAATTAAAATGAAACATTTTCTCACTATACATCAAAACAAGAAACTTATCAGAAAAATATAAAAAATTAAACCAAAGTAAATTTTTATATTTTGAATTAAAATAATAATTTTATTTTTTCAAATAACCTATGAAAAAGTTTCAAAAATTTGATTTAAAATAGTTTCTCTTTTAAAAGGAGTTAAAACTGCCTTTTAAAAAATATAGCCTTTTAATGCTTAAAGTTGGATCCATTATTATCTTATACCTATAAAATCTATTTTATAAATGTAAACAATATTTTATTTCATATATATTTCATTAATATCATTCACTAAATATAATTAATTTAATTTTTTAGGTTAAAACAACATTGTGAGCATAAAAATAGTTCTTTATAAAAACATTTCTTATATACTCACTTGGTTTTGATATTAATTCATAATTAATTTGTAACCAATGTATTGAACCATATATTTTTATAATTTAGTTAATACTCTTCATATCCACCACCTTATAGTCTAGGTTATATCTTATTATGTTAAATAATAATATTTTAATAATATATTATAGTTTGGTAAAACTCAGCCTACCGTATAATGTAAGACAACTCATTATTGTTTATAGAGTAAGATTATCACGGTGTTTCATAAAATTTAAGCTATTGAATAAATTGAATTTATTTAAGAATAGACATAATATAAAATCTTTCGGTATTACATTCTCCCCTCCTTCAATAAATCGCACCATCACAATTTGAACTTGGGATTGAAAACTGGGGTTTGAATTTTCATAATATCATTAATGAAATCAAACATTAAAAAATGATTAATGAGACTTATGATTTAAAATAATTAAAGGTAAGTACTAAGGTCACCATAGATAACACATAATAGGGTTTCATGTAGGAAAAAATGGACAGGGAAGAGAAATCTAACCTCAAAGTTTTGATGAAGAGTGATAGAGAATATGATTTGGAGAAAGTTAACAATCACAAAGCTATAAATCTATGACGATCTAAGGGAACATTTTATTTATATTAAAATAAGGTACTAGTATATCATTTTTAGTTTCTACATCTTTTACATTTATTTGAATAATTTATTTACTCAATGTACTAATAACATAAGGAAACATACTAACTAAACAAGTAGAGTTTCATCCTTTAATCAATTTCCACCAAAAACTCATTTTCTCTCCAAATGTTGAGTATTTATTATGAAAGTTTCATGTCTAAACATTTAAAATAAACTTCTAAGGATCACAAAATACACAAAGGTGTAACTATATATTCCTATTGCATTTATACCTTATCCAAAACAAAAATGGTTAGGATAATATAAGATAATTCTCTAAAAATAACCTCCAAAATTCAACAGTAAAACCCCAAAGTTCAACATAGATAATATCTCAAAAATATTCTAAACATATATTAAAACCAAAAATTTATAAGTATTTTATCTCATCATCTTACAAATAACATAAATAACTCTTAATGTCTTATACCAAAAAATTGAACTGGCTAAATCTCATAATCTCTATGTTTTTATAATAATTTACATAAATAACCTAACTCACCAGAAGTCCATAATAAAACCATATTTTACACCAAAATAAATTTCATTATGTTTAACTTAGTATTATTGGATTTTCAAAGTAGAGAACATCTTCTGAAATAAAATTAATCACTTAATCACAAAACCATTTTCCAATATGAAAAAATTTTACCCATAATAAACTTATTCTTCATCCAATGAATTTTTTAACAAAAAAATGACATAATAATTAGGACTTCACATTGGCTAGTGGTAGGCGATGCACCCTAATGCCCCTTCAGTTTTAGGGTCAATTTATTGGAGTTTGTTCCCTAGAATGAACTTCTTTGTAAATTATGATCAACATATATTCCTTGGATAGATATCAACAGAATCCTTATCACGCAATTATTGTTCTTATGTGTAACATTTCATGTGACAATGTTCTAAGAGTAGTTTTTACACTAAAAGGTTATAGTAGTTCCCTGATATGATGCGAACCTGGAAGTTCCATGAAATTATTCTTAGATATATGTTATATGGCTGGATGATATCAATTGAGGGACACAAATGATACAGGATTTTAGGGGAGAAAACTAATAATACTTTGAGAAAACTTCTTATTGTGTATGCTCTTGGTGATATCTAGTAGGATATTATGAGAATTAGACCTGACAATAGGAAATCCACATTGATATGTTTTATTAGATGTTCCTCTTTGTGGAAAAGTGTATTGGTCCTTAGAATTTAAGATTATTATTAATGTGTATTATGAATCACACACTTATATGTATTGGAAAGAACAATTGAGACATATGTTCATAGATATAATGGGTGCATCAAGAGTAATACTGCATTAATGAATAATGTGATAAAGTATTTTTCCCGTCTGTTTCACAATGTAATTTGATATCTCAATCCATTTTTATGGAAATGATATAATCAAAATAAGTCTATGTATATGGTGTTCTATAGGAAAGTCCAATTTCTAGGAAGTTAAATAATGAGAAATATATCACATGGGTTGATGTCACTTGATTAAAATCCACTATATTGGAGATATCATGACAAATGAATTATATTACATGGTAAACATTTGTATGAGGTAAAATTTCATTGCAACATTAACTTCTTTCTCTATGGGCTCCTTGGTGTGTTTCTAGATACTATCATTGGAATTTAGACTGCCCCACCTAATGCCACTGGGAAAATGCCTAAAGGGTCAAACACTATGTTTATATAGTATCTAAATTAAATAATATATTATTTATTTTTAAACAAGATGAATAAATATTACTACTAGTTGTGGTTTAATAATTATTCATGGATTCCTGATTTCATTTATTTCAACACTAGTTATTTGAGAGAATATAATTTGGGAGGAATAATTTATAAATATTTATTTTCTATTTAGTAAATATAATATTTATATATTTATTATAGAATAATACAGTGATATTTATTTAATAAATAAATTTTCATTATTCAATGTTCAATAAATATGGTGGAGGATTGGAAGACTGATTTAAGGGTCCAATAATAAATAATAATATTGAATATTATTGTATTAAATAATATTTAATTATAACTCGCAAGTTAAGTGAATGTCAGGAAATAATAATTTTGATGTTATTATTTGAAATGTGAGTTTATCTAGGATTAATAAAATAATTATGGAACTTATGAAAATTATTTATTATTACACAAGTCAATTAAATTCCTGGTTATATTATTCACTTATTACATAAGTGCTAACCAAGAGACTCATTTTTTTGTGCACAAAAAACTGGAGAAAAGATCTCAAGACTAGAGAGTCCATCCCTATTCAAGAACACTCTAAAGAAAGAGGGAGATCCTGTTAAACATAATAAAAGAGAGTGCTTTTGAATAGGTTCTCAGGGAAATCGAAGGCGAACATTTCAAGTGCAAGGATCTTTAATGCTAGCACCCAGAGACTCCTTGTGGATCACCATTAGAGGAGAAATACCCATGATCTCAATAATGCAACAATGTAGCACTGTATATCTATGGTTGAACATATCAAATAAGAAAGAATAACCTTGGAGGTAATACTTTGATTTAATTCAATTAATTATAAAAAAATATGTTGATAATCTCTTCTGGTTATGGGTGAAATTATTCTTTTTATAAATCCTTTATTCAAATCCGAGGATACTGTGATTCATTATCGTATTGATCCTGGATTGATGATCAATTATGGAAAAAATAAAAATTTGGCATTGTCCCTCCTGCGCTTCTATTGTGCCCGGAACTTACACAATTCTCGCGGCCTTTCTGGTCACGATAGGTTTTCACCCATCCTGTATGTTGTCCTTTTTCTAAAACTATATAATTCTTATAACATTCCAAAAAAATGCTAAAGTCTTAAAAAAATAATCATAACAATTTTTAACATCAAATTTTATCTCATACCTTTCATTTTGAATCACAATAATATAAATACACATAATTAACTTATATTCAAAGATCATATAAACCCTAATAGTTATCCTTACCATTAAACATATGTCTTCAAAATGAAAATGAATTATTCCTTAAATAACTATTTCACACATAAAAAACCAATGGGTTGTGTTCCCAAATATATGTTTTCTTAAATCTAGCTTCCAATGTTGCTACTAAACTTGATTTGATACCAACTATAATTCCCTGACCCTAGAAGCCTAGTGATGATGGTTACTTTACAACAATGGAAATATTACAAGGAATCAAATCCCAAAGGGCCGATCAATTTAGTAGTATTGAATAACTATATACATAATTGAATCCATTATTATATTGGTAAAACAAAAAACATAACAAAGTAAAATAATTTTCATTCTTGAACTCATTCAAAAATTCCATCTTTATAACCTGGGGAAAATAGAACAAATAAAAGGGTGAGATCAAATGATCAATAAGGGTATGTAAAGAGTAATAAATAAATAATTGAAAATAATAAATCTTCATGGAAAGGTAAAAAACTAATAACATATTCCACTCAAATAACCATATAATACATAACCAATATGGAAAGGTAAGAAAATGAAAACACATTCCATTTACACAATAAACTGAGAATGAAATGCATCCATAGATATGTTGAAGAAAAATCTCATATATTAATAATAAATTAATTGAATTGATTGATTAATTATTTTATTTAGATATCTGGAACATGAACCACTAATATCATGAACTTTCACAAGATGGTTTAAGTTCGTGGGTAGAAACCCACCTATTCTACTTGGAAATAAACTTGAAGGGTTTGTCGCCCACTAATTTCATCTCTTGAGAATACCGATGTATTGAGGTTCTTTCATTAACTGGTCCCTGAAACATAAATATTTCATTAAAAAATACCCAATTTTTGTCATACTAGTCTACATAATTCCTCATATATTGAATAATTTATTTAAAAAATATATATCTTTAAATCAATGTGCCACAAACCATTTTAAAATATTTGATTCATAGACCCCATAAATGTAAATTATTATCAAATAAAATATTTAATACCATAATGATAAATAGATTAATGATATTATATATCAAAAGGGGTAGTAGATACACAACACAAAATAAGTAAGTGGTGAATACGACATTTATCTCATAGATGTAAAAAGTGAGATGAAAATCCCTTACCACTTTGTAATAATTTATTTAAAAGATCATGCATTTATGAAAGAAAAAATTTTATTTGAAAATAACCTTGTAATATTTTAAATTAGGCTTCAAAACATTATGTATTCATGAAGGTGGGATATTATGTTCTTTCCGTATAAGTTAAAAAAACATTTCTTTTACCCTTGTAAGAAAATTCATAAAGTACTTTTTTTTGGAAAAAAATAGGAAGATTCCTTTTAGAGAAAATAATTAAGAAGTAAAAAAAGGAGGTAAAAATTAATTAAAAGAATCACTGGAGATTATTAAAAACATTTTTGATTTTTTTTTATAAAATACTAACATGGAAGAAAAACATTCCACAGTAGAGACTCAAACACAAACAATTCCTAATAATAATGAGTTTTTGAAATAAATACGTATCACCTTACAATAAGTATTGTATACCCATGAAAGAAATAAAATTGTATGGATATGAAAATACCATAATATTCATAATAATACTCATAAAAAACATTATTGGATTGTATATACGGCATATAAAAGAAGTAATTAGTGTATAAGGCATGTGTCCCATAGAAATAAAAATGAGACAAAGATTCATTACCTTCCATTTCCTTTTAGGTGAACGTCTATTAACCTCCTATATAATGGTTTTAATAATGTTATTAAATAATAACAGAACCATAATAATATTTATATTATCATATATTATCTTATTATAATATATTATTAGCTGTTTGTTAACATTCTTTCATTATTTTAACTATTTTGGGTGTTAATTGACTTGTTTTTCGAGTATGTTGTGACTTGTTACTTGTTGTTACCATTAATTAGATAATGTTTTAATAATATAAATAAATAAATAAAATGATTTAAATATCATATATATCTATTATATATGTATTTATAGTAATATATAATATTTGGAGATAAGAAATGAAATGCACCAGTCATGAAGACGGTAGACTGTATGTACCAATGAACAGTACAATACTTACATTTCTTTTTCATATTAAAATAATGATTAATATTATAATTTAAGTACCATATTTATTTCATATATTTTAAATATGTTTATTAAAAATATTTTTTAATCTATTCTATAGATATTGTGAAGGAATCACATTGTTTTGAGGATGCAGTAGTTAAAATGTCTACAAATGAAATTATCATATTTACACAAAATAGAATGCATGAAGCTCTATGTTATATATTAGTTCAAGAAGAATAAATACATAATAAATATCTTATTATGATATGAAAACTGTGTTCCCATCATAACTTCCAACTATAATAAGTGGTAAAGAAAAAAAACAACATCGTTTCGCGAGGTGGTAGTTCACCGTACAAAAGAATGGTAGGCTCATTACCCATTAGATGGAAGTGTGTTTAAGTGTAGGTTTGAACCTTAATATAAAAAAATATCATTATATATATGATATTGAGGTTATTATATAAACATTAAATAATAATAAATTAATTAGTAGAGAAAGAAATAAAAATAAAGCGATTGTTGAAGAATGTTACCTTGTTTTCGGGTAACTAGCTTTGGTTTATACCAAGAGATATACTTGGTTGGCTTTCCTCCAAAAAGGTGTATACTAGGATGATGGGGGGAATTTTGGAGGAAATTTTTCTGGTTTTTTCTGAATCAAATTTGTTCTAAAGTGTGAATAAAGGAGAAGAAGTGGTGTCATTTTATAAGGGGGGGGGGGAACTATAGTAATTATTCAATTTATTAAACTAGTTTAAATTAATTTTATATTCCAAATGGATCCAAAATTATATATTTATAATATATGATGATCATGGGTCTAAATAAATTCATCAAATTAAAATTTAACAAGTTTTGACTATTTTTTAACCCTTATCATTTATCTTTAACTCTTATTTAACATTTTTAATTCTTACTATGATATCATGTAATTTAAAATTTGAGGGTTAATATAATTACTTTGAAATTGAAAAAGAAAGACAAATAATGCATTTATGAAATTTTACGAATTCTCCCAATCATTTGTATTTTTTTTATATTTTTAGGATTTTTATATCATTTAATAAAATGTTATTTATTTTAAAATATCAATAATACCCATTTTGACACTATTCCTTACTTGAATTTTAAAAAATATTATAACAGTAAGATAAATTCGAAACAATACTTCACAAAATTAACTAAAATTTCAAAGTCATCTTAAAAATTAATTTATGACATTAATCATCTAAAATTATATTTATTTTATTATTTTTAATATCATTTATTTGATATTTCCATTAATTAAATAATTACTGCATCATCATTGTGTAAACCTTTAATTAAATTATTTTTTCTCTAAAAATTAAAAATAAATTATCATGATGATGATAAAAATTTATATTTCCAATTACTACTTATATTATAAGATATATTCTTAATGACTATATATAAAAAATGTAATGTGTTTTAAAAACATGAGTGTGAGATATTAGACTTCCCTTCGAATAAAATATTATAAAAATGCCTAAATTCATCCAAGTGGATTCAAAAGGTTATAATTTTGGACCAAGGATGATTTCAGTCTAAAAAAACTCATCCAATGAAATTCGGACAAGTGTTATAGTAATTTTATAATACATATAATATAAATTTTACCTTTAATTACCTCATTTACCCTTAACCATGGTAATAAAAAACTTAATAAAGTTATTATTCATAATGTCCAAAAATAAAATATGCCTATTTACCAAATTTTGAGCCACATTTTCCAAAAAATGAATCCATTTTTAAAAATTCAAAATATAGATATTGCAGAAATTAATTAAAAATCAATATCATTAACAGAACAAGAAAACAAGTTTTTAAAGTTAAAACGTTCAAAAGTTCACAAAGTTTTTATATACAATTAAATTGTGAAATTGATTAAAATGAACTTAATTGAATTCAATGATAATTAATTTATCTAAATATACTTTAAAATTATTCAAATATATAATTTAACACTATAAATTAATAAGAAAAAAAATCTATTTTCAATTAAAATGCAATATTTTATCACTATTTGTCAAAACATGAAACTTATAAAAGAAATATCTAAAATCAAACCAAATTAAATTTTTATATTACACATTAAAATAAATTTATTTATTTTTCAAATAAAATATACAAAATATTCAAAAATTGGATTTAAAATAGATTTTCCATTAAAAGGTGATAAAACCGCGTTTAAGAAAATAGACTTTTAATGCGTAAAAATAAATTAATTCTTATCTTTTTCCAATACAATATTTTGTATGAATCTATAAAATATTTTATTGAATATATATTACATTAATATTATTCAGTAATTTTAAATAATTTAATTTATTAGGTTAAAATGACTTTATGAGCATAAAAGTAGATCTTCATAAAAACATTTCCTATATATTCAGTTTGATCCTATGTCCATTTATAATTAATTTGTAACCAATGAACTACAAAAAAAATTATAGGTTATTTAATACTATTCATAAATTCCAACTTAATGGATATGTTATATCTTATTATATTAAATAACAATATTTTAATAATATATTGTGTTTTTGGTAAAACCCAACCTTGCATGTAATACAAGCCAACTCATTATTATGTGTGGTATAATCTTATCATGGTGTTGCATACAATGTAATCTATCAAAGAAAATGAATTTATTTAAGAATATACATACTATAAAATATTGGGGTTTTAAATTTGTGGAGAAATTATTCATCATGGGGTGAACGATGATGATTTCTGTTGGTGCCCATGATAGAGTGAGTCAACTTAACCTGCGTGGTGGGTGACTAGGGTCTCGATCCCAATCCAGTGATGATGGGACCTAACACAGTTTTTACAAGGTTGGCATGAGGTGAGATATTGTTGGAATGGGATACTGAATCTGGGGGAGTGGCCTCCTACAAGGTAGAGTATTTTTACCCCCAATGTCGGTGCATGGTGTTATAGACAGGGGCCTGTGAAGTAGGGGTGGGATTAGCCTTCTCATTGGCCTATAGATCCGATCGATTTTGTTTGTGTGGTCACATGGGATCCCTTCTAGGTGTCTCCTGAGATTTGGTCACCATGTTCATAACTAAAACACCCCCTACATCATTGGTGTAGGGGAGAGATCCATCCAAAAATTCTGGGGTGAGTCTCCCAAAATGATTCACCATGGTAACTGATGGGTTCTTCACCCTACGCGACCCTTAGGGAAATCAAAATCATAGTGGTCACTAGGATTCACGGTCCAAATGGGCCATATCTAGGTTTGGGATGAACCATTCATTCTCATAATGATGAACAATGTCATTGATGACCCTTTGTTTAATGATTTTAGAGGGTGAGATGCGGCATGAGAACTCGATAACTACGAAAGTAGTGGCCACCATGGTAAGAGAATAGATGTGCAGGATTGTCATGCCATAAGTTATTTTTCACCCATGTTTGTTTTCAGTGGGTCATCAAACTTTTTCAGTATCATGAGTCCTGTATCATACATGATGTCAATCATGAGTAAAGGTATGATGAAAGTGATTAAAAACATACCCAATATTATCCATTATTTCTAATATAGAGGAAGGATCCAATTCAATGATGTCCCAAACAAAAGATGTACAAAATCCTTCATCTTCCCCAAGTTGTGGTAGAATATTTTTATATTGGTTTTACCATTTTTTGGTGAGGATTGACACTGAATGTTTGGATATGACCATTCCTAAACTAATAGAATTCTACTGATCCAATCATGGTTGGTGGAGTAGATATTTCTATCCAGTTCCCCATTTTTGTTTTTTGAAACATTCTAATGGGGTGTCCACTTGGATGATGATGTTATTTTTTTCCTCCATCTATCTCATGACGTGGTTTGCTTCAATGGGTTTGGTCACTCCTTCTCTAGGATGGGTGGTTGGTTACCCTATATTTCCCCTATCTAAAGGTGGGTGAACTTGACTAGTAGGGTTGGTGATGTCAGATCCTTGATCTAAATGGGATGATGACATGTTAGTTCCTCCTTCCATGGATTCCTATTTTGGATATTATTTCCAAATTTAAATATTACTCGTATATTTAATTAATATTCTTGAAACTCATTCCCGATGACATCATGAGGTGGATGATGGTTAATTAAAATTCATCTATCATGGCAGGGAAGCTATATATGTTCCGAAAAGATAGTGAAGTTAGAGACATCTGTACATTAGTGGGCATAGGGTGTGTTGGTAACCTATAAATTATTCTTATTTCAAAGTATATGGAATATCATATATGAGGAATCATAGGTATATAACCCAATGCATTCTGTGTTGGTCATGAGGTAAGTTTCACCCGAGGCATAATACTTCTGAGGTTTATTTCCTAAGGAATCTCATGTTCATGAAATGAGATATAGTTTTTGATTCATCTAGTGTGGAAATTTTTTTAACTTATTTTAGGGATAGTTTATTCATAGTTTTAACATCCTATGGGGATATGTTAGGCATAGGTTTAACCTCTTTTGGGGCTAGGTTGGTCATAAGTTTAACATCTTGTAAGGACAGGTTGGTCATAGGTTTAACATATTGTGGGGATAGGTTGGTTATAGGTTTAACATCTTATGGAGATAGTTTGGTCATAGGTTTAACATGTCATGGGAAATGGTTGGTCAGGTTGAGTGTGACCCAGGCGAAGATGATCACACTTAGGATTTTCAACCTTTAAGGTGAAAGACATGCATATTTAATTGTGATGTTGTGGGATCAAGATCGAACCTCAGAGAGTTATCTTAGGTGTGTTGGTATTGGACCTTTGGGAGGCATCATATGTACCATGTTAAGAGATAGTGATCAAAACCCATGTGTTCAATTGAACGGTTTAAGGTCATGTGATAGGACCAGTCCTTACATTCTAACATCATGTAGTAAGGATGTACATGTCACGGAAAGAGTGAACATAAGGGATGGTGTTGGCCTTATGCATATGGTCTTCTTAAGAGGTGAGATTTCATTCCCTTCTAGTCATAGGCAGTGCATCCCATGTTCATCACGCAGGATAAGGCTGTAGTTTAACATCATGAACTGAGGATGTTGTCATGAATTTTAACATCACATGACTAGGAAGTTGGTCTATATAGCTTAAAGAATTACAATTTAAAAATTGTGAGAACTACATTCAAGGAGAAAATTTCCAGGTAGGAGAGGAGTATACAAAATTAGGAATCTATACCATGAAATGTGGACAGTTTCCCTTGATGATGCCACCTTTGGGGCTTATGTGTCTACTTCTCACGTTATTTTTGATGACATGAGACATAAACACTACCATGGTGAGGGGGAACATGGGGTTCTTGAAATTATGGTTCCTATACTTATTAGAAAGTGGATATACAACTATCTAGGCCATGCTTGGAGAAAAAAGGATAGATATGAGGGTTGATGATTCCATTCATGTGGAAGATTGGGTCATGAATGAACCTGGTCTAAATGGGTATAGGGTCATTGAGTACTCAAAATTTTCAAATGTGGGCCTACTAAAAAGAGGCATCAAGAAGGGTCATGTCAGGAAGGTTTCATCAAGGTTTGGGGTTTCGTGAAGGTTAGGGGTATCACTATGGTTCTTGGACTCAAATAAGTAAGGCCTTGAAGAATCATGGATACCCTGCCTTAGGATGAATTCTTGGATCCCATGGGGAAGTTTTTATAAAGGATTTGTATCTAATGAAACCCCAATAAATGTTATGGGTTTACCTTTAATGTGATGATAGGGAAAATTTCTGAAAGGCATCTCTACCATGGTTCTAACATCTCAGGAACCCATGATAATTTGTTCATGAAAGGTGGATAATTATATGAATCAATTTACACTTTGGCTCATAAAGGATGAAGTTTCAAAAATTCAGATCTTATAGTGGATGTCTGGAGGTCATGACCCCTTAAATTTTAGGAAGAGAGAGGTATTTATAAGTTATTTAGAAGTAGACAGATATGTTTCATGGAATTTCCCATCATTTGTAGAGTTTTTTGAGAAACATAATAAGACATAAAATGTGCATAATATACCATCATTCATATAGGGTGAACTTCCATGGTGCACCGATGAACTTGGAGAGACTCTTCCCTTCATGAAATTCTAGAACTTCATGAACCTAGTCCATTAAATGTATTTATATCCCATTTCAACCTATATTTTCCTGAAACCATCCATGTATTCCTTTACATATTATGTAACACATATTTTCAGTGAGATCAATGACACACAATTAAATTAGTGATTGTTCTTAAAAGATATATTCTTTTGGTCATTAAAAGTTGGTGCCTATTTAACCTTGGTGGTTTCTAACCTTTTTAACTGGTTCAATTCCATTACCTTTCCTATAAATTCTTATTGAGAATAAATTGATATCAATGTGTCTATGGGATAATAAATGCCCTACATTAGATATGTAGTCATCCTTTATGGTGGAGAACCTCATTAAAAAACTAGTTATGTTTTCGTTTTTATTACTAAACCATTGGGAGTTCAATAGGGGTTTTACTAATATAAAATAGGGTGATTAGGATTTTTAATAAACAATAAACATCGATTCACCCCATCTTAGTGTTTATTATTCCCCAAGTGATCCTAAAAATTGTAATTGAAGCACCAAGTACTCTATTAGTGATATTTCTTAAAGACTGTTATAGATCAGTACTAATTTGTTAATAAAAAATGTATTCCAACATTCAATGGGAATTTTTTCTATATTTAGATAGAAAAAATGATAACTTATTTTTTCTATAGGTTCTTGATTCTATTAAAAAAGGGATTATTGTAATGAGTGGGACTTCTACATGGTCTATTTTGATAAAAATAATGTTTAATGTGATGGTAAGTATATAAATTATTAGTTTTTCCTATTTATTAAAAAAATAAATAACAAAATCCATT
Source organism: Viscum album (assembly GCA_963277665.1). NCBI lineage: Eukaryota > Viridiplantae > Streptophyta > Magnoliopsida > Santalales > Viscaceae > Viscum > Viscum album. Next base: position 242,308,610 of record OY728150.1, read on the forward strand.
GGCAGTAAAACTACTAATTTTATTTTAGAAAACAATTATAGTATTTATAAAGGAAACAAGTAGGTAAAGGAATATATGTTTCAAATTAGTATAAAAAAGTATAAAGATGCTTAAATTCCGGAATATGAATTAATTGATGAATTATTTTCTATAATAAATGTGATTTTAATCACCATCATAGGATTTATAGAAAATATTAAAGATTCTACTATGATGAAAAAACTTATGATAATTTTACTGGAAAAGTTTGATACCAAGATCTCAACACTTTAAGAAAATGATATTGATAACTTTAGTATTGATGAGATTTATATTACTCTCATTAATTATGGTATGTGAAGAGGAAATAATCTAAAAATTAAACTGAAGAAATAAAAAATAAATTTTATTTAAATATTTTAAAAAATTTAATATTGAATATGTTCATATTGATTCAGAAAATAAAAATAAAATATAGAGTATTTTTTTAAGACCTTATCCCTAATATCTAATATCATAAAAAAGTTAATGAAAACCATCAAAGGAAAATTCCCTTTAAGTCTTTTAACCATGGAAATATTGTTCACTTCTCTACCAAGTTCCACTTAAAGATAAAAAAATGATAATGAATATAATGAAACTTTTCATGAATCCTTTAGGAAAAAATATTATTTGAGTAGAAATAAAACTCTATAAAAGGCAAAAATAATATGACATCCAAGTTCTTTAGGTGAAATTTATTATTATTTAAATAAGATATTTTAGATAGTCATGATATTTGTGATGGTGAGGAAACTCCAAAATACTATCAAAAGGTTATCATGGAATAAGAAGAGGAAGATATTGACTCATCAAAGGATGAATAACCAATTGAGAATGAATTTAATACTGAAAAAGAAGAATAAACCAAAGAGTAAACATTGAGAATTGAAATCAAGATGTGTTTTAGATAAATTGGAAGGTTAAGAGATGAAAATAGACATATAAAAAAGAAATCTCATAAGAATGATCAAATCATGATTGAGAAAGATGGGTTGGTTAAATAAATTGAGATGTTTAAACTTGATAATAATAAATAAAATAAGATTAATTATAACAATACATCCACTATTAACCTTGGGGATAGTGATGTAAAAAATGTAAAATTAGTGTTATTGAAGTTAAAAGAAAAAAAATAAATATTTAGTTATGAGTTAAATAGGGTTGTTTTATAATCAAGCTAGTGTTCCAAAAAAAACATCCAGTACTCTTGATTCTCAAGATGTTAGACAAGAATAAGGAAATTCTATGAGTGATCAACTTTAAAATAAAATCACATTCTTAGTAGATTCTAGTGAAAATATTAATATTGATTAGTTATAAAGTCCAAGGATAAGATAACACCTTTTCTATTTACAAGGATGTTTTTTTGAAAAAATGTCTTCACCTATACCAAATACATGAAGAAGATTTCCAGAAATGTATTTGGTGAAATTAACTCATTTGAGGAGTAATAATGGATATATATATCAATCCATGAAATAAAATATTTCGTATCAAAGGAGGTGGTTTCAAGATTACTGCTAGTATCATGGTGTGTTGGGAAAAAAAGAATATAATTTCAACTATCAATATCTTTACCCAGATAAGGAAGGGATAAAAAAGGGGTAGATAGTAATAACACAGAATAAATCAACAATTGAAATAGGATGAGAAAATGATTGAGGTTCAACATAGTTTTGTGAACTTAAAGGATGTGTGTGGATGATGTGAACAAGAAGGAAGAATCTAAAATAAGTTCCTCATATACTTACTATCTCAATTAAATCCATGTTTGAAGATAATTAATTTTCAGAAAGAAGTGATTTCAAACAATAGTCAAATTTTGTTGAAGTGGAATTTTGGGAATTAAAATTTGAGAGTCCATCTATTATAGATAGTGGATACTCTTCCCACAATATGTGTGAATTGATTAAATTAAATAATATTTAAATATATTATTTAGGAACTATTATTTGGTAAATTACAGTTTATTAAAGATCAAAGGTGTTAGAGTATCTCAAGTAGGTAAAAATTAGACAACTTACTAAAAAATGCCTTATTTGTTTATGGGATGAACCAAAATTTTTAAGTGTATCCCAAATCTCTGATTATTTCAATGAGGTGAGATTCAAAAATAATGTTTATTTGGTGAAAATATTGAAATATGTATGAGCGATAATAATAATTCTAAAAAAACATGGATTTTTGTAAAGTTAGAGTAGCTAAAAATAGCTGCTACATGAGCATGTAAGATGAGAAAAAATTTGTGGAATATAAGACCCTATCATATTTTCTATAAGAATAAGAATAAATTAATTTGAGGAGAATATATGATAAATATTCTAGTATTGAAATAATACATTGTAACTACTTTCAAAACATGTCAAAAGGGAAGATAATGATTATAAATGACAAGGGTATTTACACCCAAACTCAAAGACCATTGTAGCTAGTCCACTCGGATGTTTTTGGAGCTATGTCTAAGAACTCAATAAGTGGGGAAATATATTTCATCACCTTCATTGATTAATTCAATATAATTAAATTAACTCTATTTATTTCTCACAAATCTCAATCCTTAAGCATGTTTCAAATTTTCATAGGGATAAAAAAATAAAACACAATTTTCTTTGAAAATATGAAGGTTATACAAGGATAGAAAGAATTTTAATAAATAGTTATTAGAATATCTAGATAAAAATGACACCGTATATGAGTTTAGATCACTCTATAATCCTCAATCAAATTTAGTGTCTTAAAGGAACAACTTGATCCTTGTTTAGATAAATAAAACCATACTAACAAAGAATAACACCTAAATATAAATTTATCTTCAAACTATTACTACTGGTGGAATTATTCAAAATGTAAGTTTATTAAATAATTTTTTTTAAATTCCTCTATATGAAACTTGGTTCAAGAAGAAGACAAATCTAAAATGATTTAGAGTGTTTGGGAGTCCTTTTTTGATTAAGAATAAATGAATAAGTGGTGATAAATTTGATGAAAAAGGTGAAGTTGGAATTTTAATTGGTTATAAACTAAATGGAAGTTCATAAAAATTTTACAATAAAAAATATGCTATAATTATTGATTTCAGTGATGTTTTAGTACTTGAGAATAAATAAAATCTCAAGAAATCTATAATTAATTTTGAGGATGATGATTTTGTACCAAGTAATCCTACTAAATATGTTGAAGGAGACGCATAAATTCTATAAATTATAGATTATGATGTTGATTTAATATATCCATGTAATGAGGGTATGAATTTGGGAACTATAGGCTTAGATTCATGACTAAAAAGGTAGTTTGATGTTGAAAATATGATAGGAGATCACAATAAAGGTGTGAAAAAAACAAATAAAATCCATGGAAATTATTAACACTAGTCTGATTTCAAAAAATGAACCCCATACTATTGATTAATATTTTGATCATAAATAATAGATCCAAGATATGAATAAAGAGCAGGATAAAATAATAAATAATGACACATGAGAGCTTATTTCAATACCCAAGGAGAATAACATCAATGAGAAAAATGGATATTTAAAAATAAGTTAAATGAGAAAGGTCATATTTTAAGAAAAAAAATCCATAATAGTGTGTAAGGGGTACTCAAAAATAGTGTTCATTCATTTTAATAAAACATTTCCCTAATTTCTATACTCTAGACCATTATATTTTTATGTGAAATTAAAAATATAAAATTTCTCAGTTTTGTTTCAAATGGATGTAAAGTATTTATTTCTAAATTATTAGCTAAATAAAGAAGTATATAAGGAGAAAACTAAGGGTTTTATTCATTATGAAGATGTTATAATAGTGTATAAGTTAAATAATTATATTTATGGGTTTAAATAAGAATCAATAACATGGTAACTTAAACTAGGTGAGTACTCGTGGAGTTGGAATTCAAGAAAGGTTAGGTGAATAGTAATCTATATTTGAAAAAGATTAAACACCAATTAACTCATTATGATTTTTATATTTATGATATTATCTTTTCTAGTAATGAGGAGAAATTATGTTAATAAGTATCTAGAAAAATTAAAAATATGTTTGAAATGTCAATGTTGGGGAAATGAAAATTTTCTTTTGTATGAAAATTATGCAAGATACTAATAACATTTTCATATCTTAAGAAAAATATTCCAATGAGTTATTAAATAGATTTGGCATGGTGGAGTCAATAGAGGTATGAAAACCAATTAAAGTAGGAACTAATATAAGCAATGATGATGAAGCTAATGTCATTAATGAGAAACAATCTTGGTAGTTGATTGCTAGTCTATTATACATGGATACCTTAACTCCATACATTGAATATGAGACAACTCTTTTTCCAATGTACCAGTCTATTATAGAAGAATCAAATATTCTAGTAGCCATGAGAATTTTAAGATATGTTTCAAATTTTTTCATTTATAGATTTATATATTAGAAGAATAATGACCTAAATATAAAAGGTTTCATAGAGACTGACTAAGATGGGGGTTGTTGATGAAAGAAAGTCCATATCATGTGGATTAGTTTTCATTAGTAAAAGGTGTGTTTTGTGTTATTTAAAGAAGAAATCATTAGTTAACTTTAACTTCATTGAATTTGAGTTTTTATTCATTGTATGTAACTACAAAAATAGTTTGGATGAATACTAAAAATGAATACATGTCACTTCTCATGAAATGATCCAAACAACCCACCTAAACGGTACCCAAATCAATATTAACATGGACCTAAGGGTGCTCCCAATACCCATTGGATAATTACTAGAACCAAGGAATCCAGAAACACCAGTGGGAATGATTTCACCAAAATAAAAAACTATAAAATCAAAATAGGTAAAGAAAAAAAGTACATTTTGTATACTAAGACATCCATCAAGATAAAAAACCCAAAAGGTAGAAAATACATTAAACCAATCATCTCATGTCAATGAAAAATACATCCCAATATCTCATATCAATAAGTATAACACACACTCTACCTGTAACCGCCACCTCCCAATATCTCATATCAATAGGTGTAATGCACACTCTACCTATAACTGCCAACTCCCAAGGTTCCATGACTAAAGCACACCTACTACCTATAAATAGTGATTTGCCCTTTTCCATGACCTAGAATAAAAAAATATATAATCCTAAAGAAAAAGGTAGGGTATGAGAAAAAATATATCAGTATGATGTAACCAAAAGTTTTTTAATAAATTCCATAACATATAGACCATTTACACTTAATTTTTAAATAAAACATGGCAATGAAATATTTTCACAGTTCATATCAAAACATGCTTGAAGAAACATTTAAATTGCTAATAATAAAACAAGCATAAATAAACATTTTCATAAATGGTATGGTTGGATTAAATAAATTTAATAAACAATGGAATAAAAAAATAAAGCACTATATTCATATTCCCTATGGTTTTTTAGTTCATGGATATAGGGTCCTCACACTTTGTTAATAAATTATTAATAAAAGTGTGCACATGTTCCCAAGGAACATGCCATCAGGATAAGATCTATCAATACTCATTGGAGTAAAATTATTCATAACATGGTTTAGTTAGAGTTGTCATCATCAATACATTTATAGGGGGTCATAGTCCTAACGTAATTTCCCTAATCACCCACTAATTTCTTTGGCTGACATCTTCTTTCATTTAATCAAATAATCAATCCTAGGTAAATCATCCTTTTCATTTCAATTTATCATTCATGGTTCAAATACAAAAATTAAGGTTTCGACATTCCATTTCAATTTCAAAACCAAATCATTGATTTTATCAAGTTAATTACTTTCAAAATTACCTTTCATTTTAAGACACTTTCCTTAATAATCTACATCAAATCATTTGATCAAAAAAGATATAATTTCAAGTAATATTTTCTCAAAAATCCACCTGATATTTTCAAAGCCTCCAAAGAAGTGTTTTATTTCAACATTATATACCTTTTAGAAAAAATCATCTAAATATTCACAATTTAAAGTTAAGTAATCAACTAAAAATCACTTTTAATCAAGAAATCATTTAAGGGTTCAAGTGTATGGAAAATAGTTTTGGAACCAACTAGCTTAAATACAATTCATAGAACATAATCAAGGGATCCATGAAAGGAAAAATAAAAAAGGATCACACCCTATGTTTAGTGGAAAATAAAAATATCCCTCATATATAGATCACCCAGTAAATGGATTCCTTAAATTCAACTCAATAGGATCCCTTAAATTAAAAGAACTAATGCTTGAGTATTTTTCTAAATACCATCGGCATTTTGGTTCACATAAGAAAATACAACATTAAAACACAATTTAATTTTAAATTTTCTATTGAATCATTTATAAAAAAAAATTTAAAAAAAATTAATAAAATACTTACAATATTTAACAGTTCAAAAGTATTCAATTTTTATGATTTCCATATTTTGAAATTGCTAAAATAAAGTTATAGTTCTTTCTGGAAGAAGAAAAACTATAATAGGGTTAAAAAATTTTTTTCAAAAGAAGGGTGTCGTGTAAGGGTAACATTTTTTACCCTTATGTAGCTTATATACTCCTTGTAGGGGTAGGGGGTTTACCATTATGTGTATCTCACACCCAAACATACCCACATGAAAGTCTAGGATTCACTTATATAGCCTTTAAAAGTAAGGGTTTACCCAAAAAAACTATAGGATACCCTTACATATACATTATTAGTAAGGTTTTACCCTAATGAAACTTAATGTTACCCTTAAAAACCTTATTAAACTTTAGTCCACCCTTAAATAGCCTTTAGAAGTAAGGGCTTACCCATATACAGAAGATGAGGTACCTTTACACAACCTTTGATAACCCAGTACCACCCTTACAAAACTTGGGGTTACCACTATGCAAATCCAGATTTACCAATACATTGGAATAGAATTTCTCCTACATAAATTTGCGAAATCTAGGATTACCTTTACAAAGAAAAGGCTACCCATATGTATCACAAATTCTAACCTTACACAATATATAAGATATTCACCATACCCTTACTCAATGGGTGACTTACCCTTACATAACCCTTAGAATTCTAAAGTTACCCATATCCAAGACACCATGCATATGGTTAAAAGGTCCTTATCCTTATGAAGTCCCCATTATACAATTAAGGGTAAACATTAACATAAAAATTATTTAATTTCTATCTAAATTCTTCATTAAATTAAATAAAAAACGAATCTAAAAGGTATAAAAAGTCCCCAACACATCCAAAAGTGAAAGAAAATATCATGAACCAAAGAATTTACCTCAATAAAAAGATCAATATTATTACACCCCCTAGAATTTATAATTAAATTTTCTTTAAATAAATTTTATTTCTTTGATAGATTTTATTACATGAAACATCGGGTTTAAACAATTCACAATATACTATAAAATAATATTATTTAATACGACAATTATCACCTAGATTTTGGATTAGAGGGTATTAATAGGACTAACTAAATTATAAAAAATGTATGTTTTAAACATTTATAAATTGAATTCATTGGCTATAAATTTATTTTAAATGAAAATAAAGGTCATTTAAAAGTAAAAGAGACGTTTTTATGAAAAAATGTTTTTATGCGTGTAATGTGTTTTTATCTAAATAAATTAAATTAATCTCTATTGGTGAACTATTTTAATGAAATGAATATATTATAGAATAAATAATTTTTTTCATTCATATAATATTTTTATAGGAATTATATAGAATAAATCCAATTTTATGCTTAAAAATGTGTTTTCCTAAAAAAGTAGTTTTTATCACGTTTTTGACACTCATTTTAAAATGAATTTCTGCCACTTATAAAAGTTTAATCTTTAAAAACTGATACCATATTTGTAATCAAGATATTTAAATTTGGTAAATATTTACCCTTTATTTTTTGTCTTTATGAATAGTAAAATTGGTAAATGTTTGTCACATCGGTAAGGGAAAAACGAGAAAAATTGTGTTAAAAGTTTGGGGTAAGCCTTTAAAATTTCTATAACACATGAATTTATCATATTTTGTTATTATAATTAACCCATTTACATATATTTATTGAATATATGTATACTTGGTTTTATTTTTCTATGATCATCACCATTATATTAATTTGAGAAAACAATAAATAAAAAATATCACTCTCTTAACTTTAATATCTATATTTTTTTAAATAAAGATAAAAAGACTATAAGTTTAGTTATAAATGTTATTTTAAATAGAAATTATTTTTTTTATAATATATATATATATATATTTATTTATAATTTTTAGTAATTTTATAATTACCTTAAATTCTTAAACAATGTCGACACAATATTTATTTAGTAAATTGAAAAATGAAATAAGCGATTTAAAAAAATTTAAAAGTAATATAAATTGGATAAATTATTATGTTAGATAAATTTTTTATATAAATATAAAATATTATATAAATTTTAAATTATTATATTCTAATTCCTTTTTTTCAAGTTGTTTTCTAAGTCAAATTAAATGAATAGTTCCAAAAAATGACATTAATGATGTTTTATATTAAAAAATATTTTATTAAATGATTTAAAATTAATAAAAATATTATATTCATCCAATTTAATTATATATAGTTTAAAATATCAACCATGGTACATTTATGAGTCAATTTTTTTATGGTAACATTTATGACCCTTAAAGAGTAAAAAACTTTTATTTTGTGGTAATTGTTAAAAAGGTTAACATGGGGTCAAAATAAAAGGATAAGGGTGAAAACATATCCAAAACCTGTAAAAACATTATTTATGAAATTATTTCAACTAAAAACATCTTATATTCTAGTTATATCAATTTGGAACCATTTTTCCATTAAAATTAATTTATATTAATTTAATACTTTAAGTAATTCCGAGAGTGCCCCTCCCCTCACTTATAAAAGGGAACCTCTTATCTTATATTTCTTACACCTTTTAAGCCTTATATCATGGAAAATATCTTCCAAAATACCTTTATATATTCCTTCAACACATCTTATGTATTTTAGGCTTTCCAAAATACCATCCCTTCTATTCCTAAGGTGTAAACCAAACGAGGATCCTTAACGAAGAGGTATAAATCTTAACCAAGAATTTTAAATTTTATTTCTTAATATAATTCCAATAAATTAATGGAATTAATTATTAAATAATTAATTAAGTATATTAAATATTCTCAATTGTTATTATGATAATTTAGCAACCATTAGAAACTTTCTCCCCTTTCATTGAAAAATGATAGCATCACTCATGTGTACATGTGGACTACCATCTCTACGAAGTAATGTGGGTAATTTTTTATTTTTGAATTACATGGAAGGAAATATTGATAAATTTAATGAATAATATATATATATATAAATAATAATTTAAAGTTGAATTATTATTCACCTTTATTTCATTCCATCCGTCGAAAAGTGAAAACTACGTTCATACATATGTATAGTCTACCATCTCCATGAATATTGTAATTCATTTTATATCTATATGACTTATAGTTTAATATAAATATGTATATAATATATATATATGTGATTTTATATCATGATTAATATTTTTTATATTATGTAACCATGATAAAATTACAAATACTAGAACTACAAAAACAAAATTGTCTTGCAAAACAAAACATTTAACACCCAGAAATAATGGTCTTAATAAGAAATTATTAATAAATGGGTAATGAAATGTTATAAAGAGATAATATATTATATTATAGTTATTTAATTTACTATATTATATAATTACAGAAAATTTAAATTTATTATATAGGAGGTTAGAGTGCTTTCAAAGTAAGTTGAACATGAGGTAAGGGTTTATCATATCAAATTGTCTTCTTTGGGACACGTGTTATGTTATAAACCTAACTTATTATATGAGGTGTTTATACTTCCCATTTTTTATGTTATATAATGAATATACTTATGATAATGATACTTAAAAGTTTTATTTTAAGTTATTATTTCATGGGGATTATGATTCAAAAGTTTACAAATTGGTAAGGGTTTTATGTTACAATCTCATTGTTCATTGGGATTACTTATGATTATATTTATAATAATGAAATTTCATTATATACCTATAAATAAACTCATAATTTTTATATTACTATAGACAATTCTATATATTATATGTTTTCCTTTCAACTTCCTCTCTTTAAGTACTCAAGATATCGAAAGAATGTTCTTAAGGAAAATCAACTTTATTTCTCTCTTCATTCAAAAAATCCATTTTCTTCCATAATTTTGTTTTATAAAAATGTTTTAAAGAGTGTTTCAGTATTATCCTAGTATTTTAAATTCATTTTTACAAATTATTTAATTTAAAAAAATGGTTAAAAGTAATCTTCTTGTTATTTTTTAAATGATGTATTTTTTTACTTTTTTTATAAATGTGTAAAAAATAATGTTTTCTTTTAAATTATGAAACATGAATGAAATTTCCCACCATTATGACACTTAATTATTTTAACATTACTTTATAATTTTCAAATGTTCTTATCAAATAAAAAAATTTCTTCAATATTTGTAAAATTTATAGATTTTGAATAAGTAATTTCAAAGTGAAAAAGGTATTTTCCTCACAAAATGTTCCAAGTGATCTTTTAAAGGAATTTGAATCTATTATGACATACTTTGATGTTACTTAAGTTTTATTAGGTATATTATAGAATGATACCATACTAATTATTTCTATGTATGGTTTATGATTATGATGACAATATGTTTAGGAAACTTGATTCTTTTCCATGGGTTATGCTATGACGAAATGATGGAATGTTTATAAAATCCATTTATATTTCATAGGTGATGATACAATGAATGTTTTATGATATTTTGGAACACATATATATGATTTTTATTATGTTATAGGTGGTTTTACAATTATATATCCTCCAATTAATTGGGTAAATATCGATATCTCATGGCATAAATAACACTAGAATGGTGAGAGAACTTAGTTCAGTAAATGACTATGTCCAATATTCTAGTCTTAAGAGTGAACCTTAAGTATAGAATGATGAGATAAACAAAGAAAATATTATAGTCTTTGTACTGAAACTTGAATATAGAATGGGTATTTATACCATTAGACTATCATAGTCTTAGGAGTAAACCTTGACTATGAAATGGGGAGTGAACCTAATCTATTATGATAGTCTTAGTAGTGATCCATGATAAGTAAGGAAATTATTTTCCATAATTATTGTAGGCCATAAACTTATGTCTTATTCCAATGTTATTCTCTCATTTGTCATGTTTTTTGATTATTTTATGATTCATGCCTTATAAAATTTCATGATTTATGCTATGATTCATGCTTATGATCTATGACATTATGGGTATTGTTTTCAATTGTTATGATGACATTATCATACTGTAATGATCATGTTATGTTTATATGATCATTTATATCTACCTTCTTTACCCTTACTAAGCCTCTGAGCACACTATTTCTTATATTTTATTTCTCCAGGTTATGAATAAAGGTATTAAGTGGGATATGTCTATGAATGGTGCTTGTTATGAAGAAATTACTGGGATGTGATGTAGTTCACTTATGAACTAGTTGTTTATGTACCAATGTTTCAAAAGATACCTGGCCTATATGTTTCAAGTGTGAATCATTAAGTTATATTCATCTAATAATATTTGATACTCATGTATGAAAAGTGTAGGTCCCCATAGTTGGTATTAGAACAAGGTTTAGTTACCTTTGGAAATTAGGATGAGAAAACCAGATTATATAGGTCCCTTTTGTTTATTATTTCTCACACTTTGTTATTTAGATTTAGTAAATTGATGAAACACTGAGGTACTGTGTTAATGATGAATTCGATGGAAAATTAAATTATTGTCTTCTTAAGAGACCAAATGATATGGGAGTTATAATAAAGAATATAGTTTGTATGCTTAAATATATTTCCCAATCTATAAATCACGATGAGATTACTAATGAGTAAAGGAGGGAGAATATATTTGTTGATTCCTTTATATGGAAACATCCACCTTCTTTTAATGGGTGTATTGATCTACTAGTTACTGTGAAATGGATCCATACCACTGAAAAAATATTTTTCATTATCCAGTGTTTGGAACATGAAAAAGAAATTTTTTTCCTTTTGTAATTTGGATGGATAAAAAAATTAATAGTGGACTCCTATCAAGAACATGAGACAAAAAGATAAAATTGAATCCATATAGTGGGATGAGTTTTGGATCTTATGTTTCAATAAATAATTTCCTTATATTATCTACATCAAAATGGAGAAATAAATCATCGATCTAAACTAAAAGGATGATAAATAAATTAGTACCCATGAGAAAAATTTTAAAATACAAGTAAGGTGCAATTTTGGTATTATCATCCAACATGAAATTAAGGTTAATTGATTGTTTAGTTGCTTAAAACCACATATCTAAAGGGTATTAACCATAAGAGACTTTAATAACTATGAATAAATCATTATACGTGCTATCAAGGTAAAATGGAGGATTGTGTTACCTATCTATATCATAGTTTTGATAAGAAAAAAAATATAAAATTCAAATAAAATTCTACAAAATATGGAGAGAAGGAGAAGATATTTTCTTTATACTCAATGTTTGGAAGGATTCATGTTGGAAATTTTCTAAAGGTGAATGGTAAATGTTTTAAGTTTGTAAAGGAAGGTCATCAGGAAATCAAAATCTTTAGTGATGGGAATAAGTTATCCAATGATGGAGGAAAACACCATTGAATACACCACCCACAATCCAACATTTCAAATGAAAAGAGTATAGGAATTATGATAACCAATGTAAAAATTGAAAGGTTAGTGATAATTATAGAGTTCATAAACCTTTTAGTCTTATAGAAGAAGTAAAATCTCATGTGATCACTATTTTCTATGTAGAGTGTGATAAAAAGTGTTAAAAGGTACACTTACCATCCACTATTGAATTGCTAATGTATTATTTAATTCAAGATCTACCCACTCATTTATATTTGAATAATTTACTAGGGTTATCACAGTTCCACATAAATTATTAGTTGTTTAATGAGAAATGAAAACACCTAATGGTATGATGATTGAATTTAAATTCTATGATTCTAATCTAATCAAAGTTTGCTAGAATCTGCTTCTTGAAAATCTCATTATTGTCCCTCTACTTGAATTTGATGTTATTTTGGGAAGGGATTGGATTTATTTACATAAATTCTCAATGAATGGAAGTCACGTTTGATATTCCAAACCAACCACTGATCATCATCGATGATATGCCTATTGTTACAGAGTTTATTGATGTAGTTCTAGAAGTATTTCCTAGTCTTCTACTAAATCATGAAGTTGCATTATCAATATAAATCATACTGGGTTCTACACATATTTCAAAGACTCTATATAGAATAGAACATATTATGTTTTAGGAATTAAATAATTAACTCCAAGAAAATCATGGAAAGTGATTTATTTGGCCAAGTGTTTCACCTTGGGGGCGCACCTATTAATTTTACTAATAAGAAATAAGGATCAATGAGACTCTGTATTGATTATCTGTAACTTTAAAATATGAAAATGAAAAATAATTATCCTATACCACATATTGATTACTTGTTTGACCAACTAAACAAAGATCAATTATTTTCTAAGATTTATCTTCATCTTGGATATCATCAATTGTTGGTAATGATGGTGGATATACCAATAAAAACATTCCATATAAGGTATGGACACTATGAATATATAGTGATATCATTTGGTCTTAATAATCCCCCAATATATTCATGGATTTAATGAATAGAGTCTTTAGATATTACCTTCATCAAATTTTGGTAGTATTTATAGAAAATATTCTTATATATTAAAAGAGAAAGTATGAAAATGAATATCACTTGAGTATTCTACTGAATACTCTAAAGAAGAAGAATCTATATTCAAAATTTACAATGTGTGAACTTTAATTACAAAAGTTTAATTTTTGGATAATATAATCTCAAGTGAGGGTATTTTGGTGGATCTTTCAAAGACATAAGTTATTAAATATTGGACTTGATCAACCACTATTTCTGAGATCTATAGTTTTTTTGGTTTGGCTAGATATAATCAATGATGAATTTATCATGAATATCTCATCCAATCACTAAGTTAAGACATATAAGAGAAAAGTTACTTTAGAGAGATGAATGTTAATAAATTTAAATGAATTAAAGAGAAGGTTAGTCATAACACCTGTACTTATAATACCCTATAGTAGATAAGGGTTTATAGTCTATATCGATTCATTGAAGAAGATACTGGGATGCATCCTCATGTTAAATCATATGGTGATATCTTTTTCCTCATACTAATTAAAGTTTCATGAGAAAAATTACACAACACATGATTTGGATTTAGTTATTGCAATTTTTTCAGTAAATATATGGATTAATTATCATTAGATAGAATTATATGATATATATTGATCATAAAATTTTAAAGTATAAATTCACTAAAAAAGAGATAAATATGAACTAGAGAAGATGGTTGGAGTTGATTACAGATCGTGACTACTCCATACATTACCACAATGGGAAAGTGTAAAAGGTGGAAGATGATCTGGGTTGAAAGGATCATGCTTACTTATCTATGTTTGGGATCACAAAAGATATAATATTTCTGGATTTTCAAAGGATAGATATGGAAATATAGAAGTAAGGGGTGGAATATTATATTTATCAAATGAGTGTTCAGCCATCTATCCATGTGAGGATTAAAGATGTGAAAAAGGAATACATAGAACTATAGGAGAAGGTCATAAGTTTTTATAAGTTCAAACTTTATTGTAATAGAATGAAAAGGTTTAGGAAATTTATATGTCTTCAATCCATACCTTATTTAAAGGAGATGTCAGATGAGTCTCATAGTTCATCATTCTATATTCATCTTGAATGTATGAAGATATAAAGAGACTTAAAGAGTATTTATGGTGGGGAAACATGAAGTGACATATTTCAAATTTTATATCTAGGTTCTTGGAATGTTCTCAAGTTAAGGCTGAGAGACCTAAATATAAGTTTATTTTACTAGAATTACCCATACGCGAATGGAAATAGGAAAACATCACTTTATATTTTTTCATCGAACCACCCAAAAAATATAAAGTCCATAATGCTATTTGGGTTGTAGTTGATCTTCATGAAAATTCAGAATACTTTATTTATATTAGAGAATATATATATCTTGATATAATTGTGATAATATTCGTTATGTAAATTTTAAGGTTTAATGGAGTACCACATTCTATAATATTTGTTTATGATCCATGGTTTTACCTCAAAGTTTTAGTGAAGTCTTCAAAAGGCTCTAGACATAATGTTGTGTTTCAATAAAAATTATCACCCTCAAAGATATGGGAAGTATAAGAGAACCATTCAAACCCTATTGGATATCTTGATATATTTTTATATTAATTTCAAATTTGGTTGGGATCAACACCTTTCACTAGTTGTTTTTTATAATAAAAATAGATTTTACTCAAGAATTATGATGGCTCCTTATGATGACCTATATATAAATAAGTGTTGAATGACAATGTGATGAGATGATGTTAGATAAATAAATATATTAGGACTTAAACTAGTTGAGTAAATTATAGAGAAATTTAGAGTTATTCAACAATACATCAAGGCAATTTAGATTTGATAGAAAAGTTATAATGATTTTTCAGTGAAATATGAAATTCGAAGTTGGTGAAATTGTATTTCTATGATTTTAAACATGGAATAAAGTTATGAGATTTAGAAAGTAAGAAAATTTGAGACCTATTTATATTTTCCCATTAGATATTATTTATCTTATAGGGATAATATCATATCTCTTAGCTTTTCCACCAAACCTCTCTCAAGTTCACAATGTGTTCCATATATCTCTCCTAAGGAAGTAAATTCACAATCCTTCTCATTTACTGAACTCAAGGGTCATACCACTAGATAAAGATATTTCTTATGAAGAAAAATTAGTATAAATATTGTATCATAGAGATAATGTTCAATGGAATAAGACTACTCACTTGGTTAAAGTTCTATATATGAATTATAAATTTGAAGAAGAAAAATAGAAACTCGAGGATGCGATGAAACATATATATCCTCATTTGTTTATATCAGAGTGATTTATTTTAAATTGAAAAATAAATTTTAAGTGGGTTAAAATTTAACACACTAATATTTTAAAATATATTCTTCTTTAAATTTTTTTTCTTTGATAGCTTGTGGGACTCACAATGCCATGTTTAAACGAACTAAAATATAATATTAAAGTATCATTATTTAAAGTGATTGTTTTTGCGTAGCCGTTGTATTGGTGGGTATGAGTATAAGTACCTAATTTATAAAAAATTTATGGTTTAAACATTTATAAAATGGATTAATTGGTAATAAATTTATAAAAATTTAAAATAAAAAACATTTGAAAGTAAAAGACGTATTTTTTATGAAAAATAATTTTTATGCATGAAATGTGTTTTTATCTTAATAAATTAAATTAATCACTATTGGTGAATGATTTTGAATAAATTTATATATTATATACTCAATAAAAAAATTTAAAATCCATATAATATTTGATTATATAAATTGGATAATAATAAATCTATTTTTAGGATTAAAAATATATTTTTCTAAAAAATAGTTTTCATTGTGCATAGTGCACTTATTTTAAAATTAATTTCTTCATAATATAGAATTTTAATATTCAAAATAGATATAATATTTTTAATTTTGATATTAAAATTTGGTATATAGGCCCATTTTATTTTTTTTATTATGCATAGTAACCTTGGTAAATTTTTTTCAACTTGGTAAGGGTAAAATATGTAAAACAGGGTCAAAACATTGGGATAAGGAATTAAAATTTACATAAAATTTGAATTTACCCTATTGGATTTGTGTAATTCGTCCATTTTCATCCATGTCTCTAAAATAAGGCCACTTTATGCTATTTTTATTTGATTGTGACCTTTATATTAATTTACGAAATGAATAAATACAAAATGTCAATCTCGTGACTTTAATATCTCTAAATTTTTACATAAGGATAAAAATAGGATAAGTTTTATTCTAAATATTTAATTTAAATATAAATTTATTTTTTATCATAGTAATTTATTTAAAATTTTTAGTGATTGAATAATTTCCTTAAACACTTAAACAACGTCAACATGATATTTATTCAGTTAATAGAAAATAAAATAAATGATCTTAAAAAAATGGAAAGTAATTTAATTTGGATGAATTATTCTATTACCTGAAATTTTTTATATAAATATAACTTATTAGGGAAGTTTAAAAGGTTTATATTAGAATTCCAATGCTTTAATATTGTTTTTAAAGTCAAATTAAATGAATAGTTCTATAAATGACATTAATGATATGTTATAATAAATAATATTTTATTAAATTATTTATAATTAAAAAAGGATATCCTAGAAAATTTTAATTTTATATGGTTTAAAATATAAATTTTTGAACATTTATGAATCAATTATATTTTTATGGTAACATTCATGACCCTTAATGAGGAAAAAACCTTGATTTTGTGGTGATTGTCAGAAGGGTGAACATGGGTGTTAAAACAAAAAGATAAGGGTAAGAAAATAACCAAAACATATAAAAATTATATTTTATTATATGTTTTCGACTCATAATCATATTATAATTTAATTACATCAATATTTAGTCATTTTTCTAGGAAAATTAATTTATATTAATTTCATACTTTAAGTAATTCTAAGAGTGACTCTCCCCTCACTTATAAAAGGGAACACATTTTCCTCTATTAATCAAACATTTTAAGCCTTCTAAAACATCCAAGACATAAGATAATAAATTTTTATATTTTTTTCACCACATCTTAGAGATTATGTTCTTTCTGAAATACAATCCCTTCAAGGATTAAGGTGTAATCCAAAAGTTGATTCTCAATGAAGAGGTGTAGCTCATAACCAAGCATTTTCAATTTTATTTATTCTAATACTTCCTATAAATTCATGGTATTAATTAAAAAGTAATTAATTATCTTAAATATGATAAATTTTTATTATTTTAATTGAATTATCATTATCGACATTTTTTCAATCCACTGGAAAACAATAACGCCACTTGTACATACGTGTGGACTACCACCTCCACGAAGCGACATGATGTTTTTTCATTTACAATTTATATGGATGGTAATAACGGTGTATGTATGAAATATATAAGATAAATATGAAATAAAAATATATTTATAAAGGTGAATTATTATTTAAGTTTTCTTTGATCCATCCATCAAAAAGTGAAAATAACGTTCTTACGTACGTATAATTTACCCTCTCCATGAACAATGCAATTCATTTGTTTATCTCTACATTTTATGGTTTAATAAAAATATGTATATAATAAATATATAAGATATTTATGTAATTATTAGAAAATTTAAGATGATTCAAGTGTGATCAATGTATAAAGACCAGAACTACTAAACTGAAATTCTCTTGAAAAACGAGACATTTAACACCCAAAAATGATGATTTTAATAAGGTAATATTAATAAATTGGTGTTAAAATATTATAAGGGGATCATATATGTTATTATAAGTATAAAATTTAATCTATTATAGAATTATAATAAATTTAAATTTGTTATACATGGGGTTAGAGAGATTTGAAAGAAACTAGAATTTTAGGTAAGGGTTTATCATCTAAAATTATCTTCTTTGGGACATATGTTATGCTATGCACCTATATTATTTTATGAGATATTTATATAGCCATTTTTTCATGTTATATCATTAAAATACTTTTTATTATGAAACTTAAATTTTTATTTTAAGTTATTCTTTCAAGGGTCTTATGATTCAAAACTTACCAAAGTGGTAAGAGTTTTATATTACAATCATTGTTTATCAAGATTGTTTATGATTAAGTTTATGATGATTAAATTTCATGATATAAATATACAAAAACTAATTAATATTATTATCCTTTGGTTATTTATAGATATTAAATGTTTTCATTTCTTTTTACCCTCTTTAATAACTAAATATTCTAAAAATATATTTTAAGGAAAACTTACTTTATTTCTCTCTTTAGTGGAAAAACCTTTTTTCCATATCCATATTTTCTAAATATATTTTCAAGAGTGTTTTTAATAATACAATATGATTGTTTAAAGTTATTTTTAAACCTGATTTTATTTTTTAAAAAATTATTTAAAAGGAATAATCTTGTTTTTCTTTGAATGAGGTGCTTTTTTAACATTTTTTTTACAAAAATGTGAAAGAAATGTTTTCTTTTAACTTATATGAAATGAACAGAATTTATCAATGTTATGATTTCTGAATCCTTTGAAGTTTAATTTATAATTTTCGAATTTTGTTTTCAAATAAAATTTTTTATTTTTTATTTTGAAAAATTTTATATTTTAAATAAGTGATTTCAAAGAGAAAATGGTATTTTTCTCAAGAAATGTTCCATATGATATTTTAATAGAATTTTCATTTTTGATTCTATATTTTGATGTTACTTAAGTTTTATGAGGGATATGATACAATTATCCCATACTTATTATTTATTTTGATGGTTTATTATTATGATTGAAAGATGTTTTAAAAACCCATTTATTTTATACATTTTATGCTATGATGAAATGATAAAATGTTTATGAGACATGTTTTATTTTCATATGTTATGATGTGATGAACGTTTGATGATATTGTGTAACAAAAATTTATGGGTTTCACTATGTGATATGTGATCCCAAAGTTATATATCCTTCTAATTCATTGGGTAAATATGGATATATCATGAGATAAATATAACTAGAATAGTGAGTGAACTCAGTTCAGTAAGGGACACTATATGCTATCATATTCTTTGGGGTGAAACTTGAAAATGGAATGGGGACTGAACCTAATCCACTATGATAGTCTTGAGAGTGAATCATGACTATAAGATGGGTAGCGAACCC
The DNA here is from genome assembly GCA_963277665.1 of Viscum album. Taxonomy (NCBI): domain Eukaryota; kingdom Viridiplantae; phylum Streptophyta; class Magnoliopsida; order Santalales; family Viscaceae; genus Viscum; species Viscum album. Next base: position 242,328,588 of record OY728150.1, read on the forward strand.
AATCCACTATGATAGTCTTAGGAGTGAACCTTAACTATGGAAAAAGAAATTAACCCAATTTAGTATGATAGTCTTGGAGGTGAGTCTTGACCACTAATGAAATGATTTTCTATGCTTATGTTTATGGAATTAACTTATGTATTATGAAAATTTTATTCTCCCATAGATCATGTTCTTTGATTCATTTATGATTCATGACTTATGAACTACTATGATTTATGCCACAATTTAATTTTATGATCTATGACATGATATGTATAGTTTTGGAATATTATGATCATGTTATCATACCGTTCTGATCATATTATGCTTAAGTGAACATTGATATCTACCTTGTTTACCATTAATGAGACTCTAATATCACCTTTTTTATTTTTCCTTTCCCTAGGATTCAAATAAAGGAATTAACTATAATATTTCTAATAAGGGTGCTATTTATGAAGAACTTGGTGGTAGATGGTGCAGTTCTCTTATGAACTAGTTTTTTATGTATCTAAGTTTCCCAAGATAATAGACCTATAAAATTATGGTGTAGATTATAATGTTACATTTATCTAATAATATATGATACTTATTAATGAAAATCATGGGACACTATAGTGATGTCGTAATTATCCCAACCATATATTATTTATTCCCTTAGAAATCCCATCAATAAGACTCTATATCAATTAGAAAAGGAAAATGTTATCTCATAAATTCCTCACACTCTGAAGTCTCATGTGAATTAGATCCATGTTTCCATATCACTTAAACAAAGGGTATGGATTTCCCACAAAGAACCTTCATCTAAGAATAAAAAATACGAAATTGACTACTCGGTTAAGAATAAATTAGGTTCCACATCAAGATATTACAAACTCAATACATGAGATGGATCATAGAGATAATTTTTGAGCTATGACACATGGAACACATTTTGGATCAATGAAATCTATGGTGGAAAATAAAAATTGTAAGACACCTTTGAATATGATCAACAACCTAAAATGATCTCATATATATTGTTGCAAACTTTCCCAATTTTATAATCAAGTAGTGACCTAAATTATGTGAAACTCTAAAAAACACAAGGTCACCATCTCAAAACTCCAAAGGGAATATAAAATAATCAATAAAGGATTTATAATATCTATGTTTCATTACCGTTATATGGTGAATCAATTGAATAAGTACCACTGTATCCTAGTGCAAACTAAGTTTCACTAGGGAAAATTCTCTAACCCCTACCAAAAAATTAGAGATATAAATGGTCATCCATAAAAGGAATCAAAGGTTTCTAAATTTATGGTTGATAAGTAGCTATTATTATAGGAAAATCAACTATTCCCAAATTGATATCCCAAGATCCTCTAAATTCAAGTATACAAGAATGTTGTATATACTCGAGAATATGAATAGCTCATTTGTTCTAAACAACTATTTAATTATGGAAATCCATGATAAACTTTACATGGGATCCAATCACCTCATAGATCCCCAACTAAAAATGAGAAGTAAACTAGGGATCTCCATAAAAAAATGATAGCAGATAGAACTCTATGCAACCTAAATATGTATTGGTTATACAGATTTACCAAGTACTCTATATTAGTTTATTCATTAAATAGAATGAAGTGATAAAATTTGGTAAATTAGTAAATCACCACCCAGATAACATTCTTTACATAAGGATTATATGGAAAACCAATCAAAAAGTCCATTGATATCCAATCCAACTTCCAAGTCATCATTGGAAGGGTATGAAGCAACCCTAAAGGCTTAAACTGCTTGATCTTGGAATTTTCATAAGTATAACAATGGGAAAAACCAACAATGTCTCATTTATTACATGGAAACCATAAAACTTTCCTAATATAATAAAACATCTTTGTGGTGACAGGGTGTATTGACCATTGTGAATAGGAAATACCCCACCACAACCTTCCTCATAGGTATAAGAACAAAAAACCATCTTCAAAAGAATATGATTACCTACAAAGATAGAAACCAATCACTGATGGTATACAAACCGTAAAAAGAATATCTAATGCTTTAGAACTCAGCATCGAGCTACTGTTTCTAAAGAATCATCTTGAGAAGTGAGGATGTCAACAATTTACTTAACAAGAGAGACACAATCTCATCTTCCCAGACTCCCAATTATATACAAGAAATGATGGCCATAAAATTAAAATCATTAGAAGTGATTATTTAAATATAATACTCATAAAGAAAATTAAATTTACCTTATTATAAGTGTAGGGAACATTTAAATCAAAATATTATAGGTAATCCACCCTCTATCTTTTATAAAATTTGAAGTCTCTTGGAGATAATATATAACTCAAGATTTTATGATCGAAGTAGATGGAAAACATTTCACTAAAAATATATTCCACCTCATATTCAAATATTTCATCATAGATATGAGTTTTAGATCATGTGTGAGATATTTCTTTACATGAGTCCTATTATAATGAGAAACATAAGCCATAATGTGATCCTCATGCATAAGAATACAACACAAAAATGAACTTGATGCATTGAAAAAGACCACATTGACCTGTTAATATTTTTAAAAAGAAAAAAAGGTGGATAAGACCAATAATTATTAAATTTATTAAATAGCATTGGATATTTTAAAACCCATACAAAATCTACTCCTTTTTGAGTAAGACAGGTTATCAGAGAAGACAACTTAGAGAAATCCTTTACAAAAAAGTGATAATACTCTACTAAGACTAAGAATCTATGATTATAAAATACATATCATGGATCCTCCCAGGTCATAATAGTTTCACATTATTAGGATAAACTAAAATATGATGTCCATAAACCATGTTTTACAAGGATATTACTTACCACATCTAGAAGTTTAATTTATAAAGTTTAGAATAAATTCTGTGATTTCTCATGATGTATAACCCTGATCTAAAATAAAATACATGTTTATTCTTGTTCATATATTAAACCATTATTTAATTTACAAATACCATCATAAACAAGTCAATGTAATCATGGGAAATCCTATTCATAAATTCCATGAACACTATAGAGAATTTGTTACACCAAAAGGTATAATAAGGTACTCATAATGGCTAAACCTAATCCTAAATGTAGTCTTAGATATATCAAAAACCTTGATCCAAATATATTGATAAAAAAACTAGAGATCCATATTTGAGAACCAATTCTCCCTTTTCAAATGGTTAAAAAATCATCAATTTAGGGAAATGGGTATTTGTTCTTGACCATGAACTAATTGAGATATCTATAATCAACACAAATGAAAAGGGTTCTGTCGGCCTTCTTGGAAAAAGACACTAGTTCCATCCATGGATACACACCAGGGTGAAATAATATATTATAAAACTTACCACATAAATAATTTTTAAATTTCTTTATTTATTTTGGTGTTATACAGTAAGAGGAAATAGAAATAAGATGGGTACCTTGTACCATGTTGATGGAAAACTCCAACTCCTTCACTGGTGTAAAACCAGAAAAGTCCAACTGAATGACATAGAGAAACCAAGTAGTTAATGGAGGAATATTACTACTCAAAGATTCACTCTCTAGGTAAAAAAACATAGATAACATCCTACACAACTCCAGAAGAGGTGGTCTAGATCTACTCGACCTCATATCCCATTCTCTATGTAAAACATGGAACAATCTGTCAGGTTAAATAAATGATACCTATTGAAATTAATACTAGATCCATGATTTCTAAAAAATCATTCAATCAATACATATAATTATATTAATTAGTTTTATATCAAGAACTAGAAAATTTTAGATGATCCCAATCTATGAGAAAGAGGGGGCACATGAGGGGAATCAGATACCATACTCTCTCTTCGTTATGAGGGGTGTAAAAATATCTATCATATAAGAAATAATATCCATAGAAAGGTATAAAATATTAAAAATTAAATTTTATATGAAATAATAAGAAAAAATGGTGTTAAGGAGAGAAGTCACTAAAGATGAAGCTACAATGATAGTACCTCTCATTGTCGCTAGACCCACATCAGCTTCCTATGGAGACTCATCCACTATATGATGAAGCTTCATTATAGATGCCAGTGGTTAGAACCCCTTTATTATTTAATCATATAACCACACCTCAATTGTTTTGGGTGATTATATGACCATTCAACTGTATGGGGTAAAATATATGTGGGAGAACTTCTATAGTGGCCTGAAAAACCGCACAAACCAAAAATATTTGGTGCCTCTATACAAGCTCGTTTCAAGTTCATGATCTGGACACATTGAAAGTAAGTAAATAAGAATTTTCGAAACACCAAAGAATATTTGAATGATTTAATATATTTAATTCCACCATGATACTCATATCTATTCCTTTTCCCTATAAATAGAACATTAAAACTACCACTAAGAGTAGGAGGAAACTCTATCATCCCTAACTTCCTAGACAAGTCTAGTCCCACCATCAAATACCTATCCATAATATCAACATATGAGGTGATATTAATCAATAAATATGACAATAAAATATCTAATAAGAGACCCGTATTAAATATATGGGGTTTCATCTTCTTATTCAATAATTCCTTAGGTGATAAATGAACAAGATCGAAAAAGCAATTGGCATACCAAGTCACAAGCCTTACTCATGTTTAAGGAACACTTTTTATTTATCAAACAATATCAATTATGGATATATATGATCTATAAAAATATAATGTATGTATTTACACTCTATTTCCATAACCTTCCCCATCAGAACTATCGAGTCCCACTACCTCTTACTAGGCCCTTCAATATTGAAGTCAAAAAACTTCAACTTAACAGTCTCATGATTCTATAAGAACTCAAAGAGATTATCAACATTGTTCTTCCAGTCCTCCAAATAATAAGGATAATTTATACCCCAGAATGTTAGTGGATTTAGATGAATAAATTCTTGGGAATGATCTATTTTATCACCGATTAAAGGTATAACCTCTAGATTTGATACTGGGATAGTTGTAGCTACATGGACCAAGTTCGGACCGCATGCACAATAACCTCAATAAGGTTTTGATCAACAGGATGGTTCACTTGTTGTGTTTTATCAAAATATCCCTCTAGGGTTCTATTTAAAAATATTCTTGGGGGAATTGTACTACAAAAAATCAAAAAATAATAAGAAAAAATTCAATCAAGAGACATGATATTTTCAACTTTATCAAAAGTAATTTATTAGGTATACACAAAACTTATATCAATCTTGGGAAAAGTTTGGAATTATATCATAAATTTTTTTCAAAGTCACCTTTCCCCTAAAACATTTACTAATTTAAGGATCCTTCTAAAAAGATCTATCAAACCAATCGATTTCAACCTACCCCTTAAGTCTTTAAAACCTTTTCTTATATCTATCAAAAATAATTAAAACTACATACTGACATCAAAGAAGAGGCATATCCACCTTTTATGCGATTTTTTTATGAACCGACCTGAATAACCCACCCAAATAGTACCTAAATCAATCTTGATATGTGATGAAGGGTTTTACCAATCCCCATGTGTAGCAGACAAGCATCAAGGAATCAAGAAACATAAGGAGGAATAATTTCACCAAAATAATAAATAATAAATTGAAAATAGAAAAAGAAAAGATAGAATAATTGGTATTCCAAGATAGTTATCAAGATTAAACCTCTACATGGTATAAAAAAACATAAAACAAAACATCTTAAGTATATTAAAATGACCTTCCAATATCTCATCATAATAGGTGTAACACACACTCCACCAACCACCACCAACTCCTAAAGTTCTGCAAGTCAAGAACACCTGACACCTCTAATTAGTGTTTTCCCTTTTACAGTACCTAGAATAAAAAATCTATAAATTATTGATGGAAAATTTAGGTTGTGATTAAATATATTTTAGTAGGATTTCAAAAAAATTTACATTAGAAATTCCATAATAAATTAACCATTTATTCTTAAATTTTATATAAAGCATGGCACTAAAATATTTTCATAGTTCATATCAAAACATGGTTAAAGAAAAATTTCAATGAATAATATTAAAATACTCTTAAATGAATATTTTTATAAAATGGAAGTGCATGAATAGATTATTTTAACAAACACTAGAATGTAATAATAAAAATTAAATAAATCACCATAGTCATATGGCCTATGGTTCATTAGTTCTTGGTTATAGGGTCCTTACACTGCTTAGTCAATCAATAATGGATAAAAGTGTGAACACATCCTTAAGGGTCAGTCCGTCAGGATAGAATCAGTGAACACCCCAATTAAGGAAAAATTATACTTAACTTGGTTTAGTTATACTTTTTATCATCATTGAATTACATGGGTGTTAGAGTCCAAGAGTGGCTTCCCTAGTCACCCACTAATTTCCCAAGCTCACATGAGATTTAAATTAATCAAAAATTTCATTCATGGGTAAATAATATTTTTTGATTTAGTTCATTATTTATAGTTAAAATTAAAAATTTTATGTTTTAATACATCATTTCAATTTTAGAATAATCCTTCATTTTAATCAATTTCCCTCAAAAATCAACATCAAATAATTTAATCATAACACTTTTCATTTCAACACATATTTTCTAAAAAATCCACCCAATATTTTAAAATCTTTCAAAGAAGGGTTTTATTTCACCATTCCATGCCTTTTGAAGACAATCATATAAATATTCACAATTAAAAGTTCAAAAATCAGCTAAAAATTTACTTTTAATCAAGAATGATAAGGTTCTAAGTGTAGGTAAAAGCCTTATAGAATCATATAACTTAAGTATAATATCATATAACATAATCATGGGATCCAATAAAGGAAACATAAGAAAGTTTTACACCCTACGATCAAGGTAAAACAACAATAACACTCTTATATTGATAAACCAATATCTACATTCCTTAAACTCTACTCAATTGTGTCACCAAAATTTAATAAAAAATGGTTTATGGATTATTTAAAATACCATAGGTGTTCTAGTTTGAAAAATTAAATACCAAATTGAAACACTATTTAATTTTTCATTTTCAATATAATATTTAATGTATAAGGTTTAAAATTAATTTAAATGTAGTTACAATCTTTAATGTGTTAAAATAATTCAATTATTATGATTTAAAACTTTTTAAATCACTAAAATGGAATTAAAACTCATTCTAAAATAAGAAGAATTAAAATCAAGTTTTAAAATATATATTTTTCAAAATAAGAGAATTATGTAAGGGTAACATTGTTAAGCTTAACAAAACTCATAGCCTACGTGCAATGGTAATGGGTTTCAATCTTACATATTTCACACTCCTAGAATTATGCTTATACAAGTATAAGATACCATTATAAAGCATTTAGAAGTAATATTTTACCATTATACAACTATAGACTAAACCTAAATAGCCTTTAGAGGTAAGGTTTTACACTTACACAACTCTAGGATATCCTTATATAGACATTATAAGTTAGGGTTTACCCTTATGAAATTCTAGGACACCCTTATATATCCTTTAGAATTAAGGTTTTAGCCTTATGCCATGGTTGAGGTACATTTACACAACTTTTGAAAACCCCAGACTACCCTTATACAACTCGTGGTCACCCTTATGCAAGTCCATATTTACCATTACATAGGTAGAAGGTTCCTCATTCTTACCTTTACTCAACCCAGACTTACCCTTACAAAGACAAACCTACCCTTACACAGGGAAAAGAATCCCCTTACGTAGTGCATAAAATTTTCACCCTACCATTATGCAGTGGGAAACTTACCCTTATATAACCCTTAGAATTTTAGGGTTTCTCTTACAGAACACCCCTAGAATATGGTTAAAATTTCCTTACCCTTATGCAGACCCCTCATTCCACATAATGGTAAACATTAACTTAAAAATTATTGAATTTACATTTAAAATACTTCATTAAATCAAACTAGAAAGCCGATATAAATGATATAAAATGTCTCCAAACCATCAGTAAGATAAAGAAAAAAATCATAAACTAAATAATTCACTTGAAATAAAGACTAATATGTTAAATCACTAGTAAAAAATACATTTTAACATATATTATTTTTTAATTTTATCTTTATTTTGTATCAGACTTAAATGACGTTGACATTGTAAGTATTATTTTTAACATCAGTTTATATATATTAACGTTAAAACTATCCTTTAAAATCTTTTATTATAGTAATAAATATATATAGTTCAACAATCATCACCATTGATGTTAGTTTTTATAAGAACCAAAATCAAATAGTACTTTTGACATCGGTTATCATCATAACCAATAATAAAAGGGTTTAATTTGTTTTTTTAAATATTTCAAAGAAAATTACTCCTTTAGAAGAAAAGGATAAGTCAATGAACTATAAATTAAATAAATAAAATGAAAATATGAAAAATAAAGTTAAATATTTAACTTAATATAGCGACTCGATCCATTTACATATAACATTCTAGGATTTTAAACAGAATTCATTATCAGAGTACAAGCCAAGATCGTCAAGTCTAGTTTCTTGGAAGACTAGGTACATATAACACAAAACATGGGGCTCAAAAAATTATTTATTTAATCTCCATAATGAGATCCTAACTTCCTTTGAGCCCTTACACCAACATAGGGTACCCTGGGGAACACATGAACAAAGGGATGAGCTAAAAAGCCTAGTAAGGGAAAGAACATAAGGATACTTTTCAAACACATGAGTTAGGAGGCATGGCATAATGATATCCAAAGAATGACACTTATAAAATCATTTGATATAAGCATGGGATCATATAAACATGGAATTATATAAATGTGGAAGAATCATAAATCGTATCTTTAGTACGGTTCAAGGCTAATCGCCAATCCTCTTTCCCATTTTAGTACGGGTCAAGGCTAACCGCCAATCCCGTTCCACATCACATCTCATGAGACTTATCCTTACCCAAGGCATTGGAGTGCTATCTGGGCGCACCCATCTCAACATATTCATGAATATACATTCCACATAAATATTCTTACCATATATACAATCATACATATTCAACCATACACAAACATAAGGGTACCCATGGAAAGAATTCGGTACCACAATCATGACATAAAACATATCCAATGGGTGTATCAAGAAAGTGTTCATGAAAGTAAAGGATTAGAACATACATGGAAATTAATAGGCATATAACATGGTAAGTGGTGTCAAACAAAAGTGACAACATATTAGAAATGTATTTTAGAAACAATAGCATTATACATTTTTGTGCGGTTTTGAGGAAAACACTCTAAAGATTTTCTAATATAAAAGAGGACATTATTTTATATAAAACCATAATTGAACCAAGAATGTTTTCATAATAAAAATACTGATTTTTAAATACATTGGTTTCTTAAAACAGAGGATATAGTGAACATTAAATTTGGGTAAAAATTAGGGAAGTCCCCTTAAAACAGGTTGGCTTATTATGATGTTCTAAGGAGAAAATATTTCAAAATCATGTATATCCCCGAAAGAATGTGATGAAAGGGTCTTGATATAAGAATATTTTAAAAATAACCAAAATTAATAAGACTCACATATATGGGTAATATAACACCATTTTTAAAGAAATATAATGCAACCTGAAAGAATAAAGAAGGTTCATGTAGAATTCGTTATGCTTTTATCGGCATGGTGTCTTGTGTGACCAAGAGGGATTGATGAGAGTGAAATGGGGTTTCTCATAACTTATAAATCCCAAAGGATGTATGGGGGAGGTTATTAAACATACTCCATCAATTTATAGTACACATATAAATGCATAGTATAGGGGAAAGTCTTGATTAAGAGAGAAAAGGAGAGGATCCCGTACCTTAAATCCGGTGGTGTTCTCCACTTGATATTAATGACCTGAATAGTCAAATTAGGTTTATTAATCAATAGGTCCAGAACCATAAATAAATTCAAAGAACCTTATATACTTGTAAAATATTTATAATAACATTTTTAAGTTCATTCATACCCATTTTGATCAATTATAAGGTTTAATTTCATGGTTCGAGTCCGTTTGTTTCCTTGGTTTTAATGATAAGTTCACTTGTATTTAGGTTTGGATAAAATGTAAGATGAAATTGGTTGACCAGAATTGATGTTATATAAAATTACTGAACATACAAAAGGTTAAAAAATTTATTTGGTTAATTGGAGTGAAAGAGAACCATGACAGAAGACAATAATGATAAACGCTTGAAATAATTTTAGCGATTTTACCCATAATTAACTTGTTTTGTATTATTATTTGATATCATGAGTTTATAAGGATTACAGAACCATAAATAGGATATATAAAATATATAATAATCTGGTTCAACCATAACATAAATGGTTTCATGACCAGAAACAAAGATGATAAAAGAAATTGAAAATACATTATCCACGATGTTGATAATTCGACACTTCACGGACGATGTTATAATTTTAGAACGTGAGGGAGAGGAGAAGAAGCATGATACTTGATTTTTTTCCATAAACATGATTAAAATCCATAATATATTATATTATAGAGCTTTAATGCCTTTTGGATAAGGGAAGGAGAAGAGGGTATAAGAAAACAAGGAAATTGAAAACAAAACACATGAAAATGAAAGGGGATCCTTACCCTTTGATCTCCTCTCTTTGAGATCCCTCTTAAGGCCTTTGATTTTGGCCTTTTGGTAAGCAAAGCAGGCCTTGGACGTGGGGAAGGAGCTTGGGAGGATTCTTCGGTAGAATTTTGGCTAGGCACAAGTCTTGAGAGGTGTGTGGGAAAGAGGTAAGGAGAGGGGGTATTTATAGTGAGGGAGGGGAGATTTTTTCCCATTATTTTATGTATTAGTTTATTATTTAAGGCCAAGACTATGAATAGTTGATAAATATCATCAAATATACTAAACTAATCATGTATGATTCGGGATTATCATCTTACATCATCCATACATCACCTATGATTCATTATTTAGAATATATTGTAATTTATCGTATTTTACTATTCATAAAAAATTCAAGTATTTCAGATAAATCCCAAAAATTCACCCAACCATTTTTCGACGTGTAGAATCTAAAAATGAAGTCCATTTTTCAAAAAAAAAAATATAAATATGATTATTGTAATATTTAATTAAAATCATATTTTATTATCAAAAACCATATTAAAAGCATGAATTAACTCATTCTAAAACATAGGTATATTGTACTTCCAACTTGAATATTATTTTTATACTATCATAGGTGAGGTTAATATTCATTAGGGTATATCACCATTCATAAGGGTATCTTACTATTCTTTAGGGTAGGTTACTATTCACACAAAAAAATTACGTTTTTCTTATCGGACTCCAAAAAACATCTTGAACACAACCGTGTATGCTGAATTTTTGAAATTCCAAACCCAAAAGTAACAAAATTATGTTTTAAGGACACTTATCACTTATTAGGTAATTATTATGTTATTTTATGGAATATTTATAATAATGGAATTTCCATTAAAAACATTGGGTTGGTACATTCTTCCCCCCTTAAGAAATTTGGCCCTCGAAATTTCATTTTACATTCTAGGCCAAAAACAGATGTGGGTAATTTTCCTTTATTGCTTCCTCCTATTCCCATGTTGCTTCCTCAAACTTATGGTTCCTCCACAACACTTTTACAAGATGGGTGGTCTTTTTGCATAGAACCTTATCTCTAGGATCCAGAATCTTTACTAGATGCTCCTCATAAGAGAGATCATCTTCCAGCTACACCACGTCTGAGCTTAGTACATGTGAGGGATCATGTATGTACTTCCTCAAGAGTGATACGTGGAATACATCATGAACTCGAGCCATATTCGGTGGAGGTGTAAGTCAATAGGCCATAGATCCTATGCGGTCAAGGATCTCCAAGGGGCTGATGTACCTGGGACTTAACATCCCTTTCTTCCCAAACCTCATGACCCTCTTCCATGGAGATATGCATAGAAATACCATGTATCCAACTTTGAACTCAAGGTCACGTCGATGGTTATCTGCATAACTCTTTTGTCAACTTTGGGATGCCTTGATATGATGTCGAATGGGTTTCACCATCTTAACCATTTCTTCGACCATTTCAGGTCCTAGCAGCTTATGCTCACCGACTTCATCCCAACATGTTGGTGTTCTTCACCTTTTTCCATAAAGGGCTTCATATGGTGCCATTTGGATGCTCGAGTGGAAACTATTGTTTTATGAGAACTCAACCAATGGTAGATGATGATCCCAACCACCTTTGAATTCTAGAGAGTAGGCTCTTAGCATATATTCAAACATCTGAATAGTGCTTTCAGATTGGCTATCAGTTTGGGGGTGATAGGCCATGCTGAAACTCAATTTAGTACCCAAAGCATGTTGAAGACTCCTTCAGAATTTAGATGTAAACCTTGGATCGTGGTCATCGAAAATTGAGATTGGAAAACCATGCAGTATCAACACTTCTTTAACATATAACTTTTCAAGTTGTTCAAGCGAGAGATCTTCCCGAATAGCGATGAAATGGGATGTCTTGGTGAGTCGGTCAACCACAACCCATATCGCATTATTTCCCTCCGACGTCTTCGAGAGACCCATAGTAAAGTCCATAGTAACATTTTCCAATTTACACATGGGGATAGGCAATGGATGCATCATACCTTTGGTGTTTTGTCGGTCATCTTTAACTTGCTAACATACCAAGAACCTTGATATATATTCCTCAATATCTTTCTTCATGTTATCCCCCCAGAAGTGTTCTCGGAGATTACGATACATTTTGGTACTCCCATGATGTATAGAGAAGGTAGAGCTATGTGCATCATTCTATACCTCCTTCTTTATCTCTGGATCAGATGGTACACATAATCGTGTCCCAAATTTTACAACTCCTTCCTCATCAATTTTGAAATCAGAGGATTTCCCATTTTTAACAGCTTCCACCCTTTTCTGAATTTCCACATCATTTCTTTGAGAAACCTTTATTTTATCCAAGAGGGATGGTTGAGAAATCATTTGAGAAAGGATTGATGATGTTCCTCCCTTAATGATTCCCATGTCAATCCTTTTCAAATCCAAGAAGATCGTATCCTTTTCAATTCTCATCATTGATAAAGATTCAGGATCCTTTCTACTTAGAGCATCGGCCACCTTGTTTTCCTTACCAGGATGGTAGTGGATTGAGCAGTCATAATCCTTGATGAGCTCTATCCATCTTTATTGGAGCGTATTAATCTCTTTATGTGTGAATATATATTTGAGACTCTTGTGGTCAGTATATATCTCACATTTTTTCCCATAAAGATAACGCTGCCATATTTTCAACGCAAAGATTATAGCCTCCAACTCCAGATCATGTGTGGGATAGTTTTTCTCATGTATTTTCAGGTGCCTTGAGGAATAGGATTTCACTTTATCATTTTTCATTACCACACATCCTAAGCCTTTCTTAGAGGCATCACTATACATCACAAAGAGTTCTTCACTTGAAGGGAGTGTGATTACTGGTGCAGTGATAAGCCTCTTTTTCAACTCCTTGAAACAGTCTTCACATTCCTATGTCAAAACAAACATTACTACCTTCCGTTTTAGATTGGTCATTGGGTTTGAAAATCTTGAAAAGTTCTTCATGAATCGTCGATAATACCCAACTAGACCTAAAAATATTCAGATATCCATTACATAAGTTTGCCTCGACCACTCTTCAATTTCTTTTGTCTTGGAAGGGTCTACAGATATCCCTTTCTTGGTGATAACATGCCCCAAGAATGATACTTCCCCCATAAAAAACTCACATTTACTTTACTTTGTATACAATTTCTCCCTTCACAAAGTCTTTAACACAGTTTCCAAATGCTCCTCATGTTCCTCCTTGCTCTTGGATTATATCAGAATATCACCAATAAGAACCACCACAAATTTGTCAAGGTAATCTCTAAAGACTCTATTCATTAAATCCATGAAAATTTCTGGATCATTAGTGAGTCCAAAGGGAATCACTATGAACTCATAGTGTCCATACCTCGTTCGAAAGGCATTCTTGGGAATATCTTCCTTCCTCACCTTTAGTTGGTGATACCCTGACTGAAGGTCTACCTTAGAGAAATAACTGGGCCCACGAAGCTGATCAAACAAGTCATCTATCAGTGGAAGGGGATACGTTTTCTTTATAGTGACTTTATTGAGCTCACGATAATAAATGAAGAGGTGCATTGATCCATCCTTCTTCTTGAGGAAGAGGACTGGAGCACCCCACAGTGAAGCACTCAGGCTTATAAAACCTTTCTCCATATTCTGTTGTAACTGATTCTTCAGATCTTCCATATCTAAGGTGGCCATTCTGTAAGGTGTCTTTGAGATAAGCAGAGATCCAGGGATAAGCTCAATTGAGAAATCAACCTCTCGGTCAGGATGAACAAAATGAAACTCTTTAGAAAATACATCAGTGTAATCCCTCATGATGCGCATGTCTTCAATCATGATTCTCTCCTTTGTCTCAATCATTTGATCTAGGTATGCATGCTCATAAGGAATCAATATCCCAACTTGAGACAAATATTCTAAAGGAGAATCATCTTCCTCCTTATACATGTAAAGAATCGGAGGATGCTTTGGGATGTGAAAAGTGATTTCCCTTTCCCGAAAGTTGATGTTGGCTTTGTACAAAGATAGCCAATCCATGCCCAAAATTGCATCAAACTCCACTAAAGGAAGTAGGAAAAGATTTTATGGGAGGTTCAGTCCAAAAAAATTAACTGAGGAGGAGTTATAAACCATGGATGCGATAATTTCCCCATTAAATGTTCTGATAGATATCTTTTCCTCTAAATTTTGAGGTGGTGTTTGAATAATTCTACTAAACTTTCATGATATGAAAGAATGCGTAGAACCAGAATGAAATAGTACATTCGCTATTATTGAATGAATAACAAGTGTACCTTTCACCATATCATTTTTCGGCTCTACCTCAACTGTAGTGATAGAATAAGCCCTTCCTTGTTGCCTTGGAGGTTGTTGCTGACTGCCTCAGATAACCCTCAGCTTAGGGAAATTGTTTTCATAATGCCCAAGCTCCTTACAGTTAAAACACTACACTGTAGGCTGAGTGTTGATCTGAACCTTCCGTTACTCTTCAACATTAGTGATATTTTTCATATCCCTTCTGCAGTTCTTGGCCAGATGACCAAACTTTCTGCATTTGAATCAATTCCTGGTTCCCTTGAGACAGTTACCAAGATGCTTCTTCCCACAATTTTTGCAAAGGGGAAAGTGAGGATTCTTTTCATCATGGGATTTGTTTGATGAACCACCCATGTTGTTATCCAATTTCCGCTTCCTGTCACTAGGCCCATGAGACCACTGAGAGTCTCCAATATCCATTTCAACCTTGAGGGAACAACGGAAAATCTCCTCATAGCTGTCGAAGTCTTGAATTGCCAAAACATTTCATAGACTCGGCGTTAGTCTTCTAAAGAAGTGATCCACCTTGATTTCGGTGTTCATGAAAAAGCCAGAGGCGTACCATGTAAGCCTTTTAAAGTTTGCTTCATATGCCTTAATGGACTCATCTTCCTTCTGATTGAGTCCAAGTAACTCTCTTTCCATCTTGAGATGGACAGTTCGAGGAAAATATTTGTTGAAAAACATCCTCTTGAATTCCTCCCATTCTATGGAATCAATTTACTATTGGGACTTTGTATTCTTGATCAGTGTCCACCACTAATCAGCTTCCCCATCAAAACGATAGACTGCCAGTACAACTTTCTCATCTTCCGAGCACTAGAGTACAGAGAAAATATTTTCAATGGAGTTAATCCATTGTTCTGTGAGGAGGGGATCAGAAGACCCGTTAAACAAGGGAGGCCTTTGCCGCATGAAGGATTCTACGTCAACTTGCTCTTTACTTGAAAGAGGGGGAAGTTCCACCTGATTCAAGTTATTATTCATAACTCGAGCTAGCTGAGAAAGTACTGCCATGAAGTTTTGAGAACCCACTTCCATCACATCAGGAATGTCATTAGGCCAATCATTACACTGCCTCTCACATTGGTTGTTGGAACGTGTTCTTCTATTTCCCGCCATTAACTAAGAAAAGTAACGTATAATTAGACGTCTTGAATACTTAGATATTGAGCATAAAAAGAATCTTTGAACCTAAAAGTATGAACTTACAAAGAAAAAGTATATCCTGACTTGTGATTACTTAGTTTTATATCTAGGTTATCGTCGATATATTTCTTAACTTATATTCCAATGGGATTATTTTTGTCCCTTAATAATTGTTTGTACTAAGCTTGTGAATCTACCAAAGCATATCCCCCGGGAGTTTCATAACCAAGAGTGCAGCAAGACCCATTGTCGTGCACCGGTTCTCATTCGAGTCTATCTCAAAGTGGTGTTTTCTGGTTTTTCCCCTAGATACATCTATGCCAGATCCACCTCTACCTGTTGGTATCCAGACATGGAAGTATTTTCTGGATAAACCACTTATCCTATACTCACCAAAATTTTGGACTATTTTCTTATACTTGGTATCATTCTTAAGGTTCTCACTAATGTGATCTATTCCTAATCTCCAAATATAACTAGACCATCCTCTGATACCAACTATAGTGACCCGAGCCATTTACATATAACATTCCATGATTTTAAACATAATTCATCATCAGAGTACAAGCCAAGGATCGTTAAGTCTAGTGTCTTGGAAGACTAGGAACATATAACAGAAAACATGGGGCTAAAAACCCACTTTATTTAATCTACATAATGAGCTCCTAACTTCCTTTGATCCCTTAAACCTGCATAGGGTACCCTGGGGAACACATGAACAAAGGGATGAGCTAAAAATCCAAGTAAGGGAAAGAACTTAAGGATACATTTCAAGTACATGAGTTAGGAGGCATGACATAATGATATCCAAAGAATGAAACTTATAAAATCATTTGATATAAGAATGGGATCATATAAACATGAAATCATATAAATGTGTTAGAATAATTGTAACACCCCGAGCTTCCACGATACGCCTCTCTTTCAATAATGCAATAGCTTGCATTGTACGTAAGTTCGAGTTCTAACACACCGCGACTAATCAAAGTAGCCGTTATGAATAGTAATACCCACTTTTTAAAATTATAGAAATTTTATATTTCGAAATGGAATTCATTTTTGTATTCCTAATATTGAAATTATCCTATTTTGAATTTTTTGTAATTTTCTAAGAACTTCCAATTTTTTATGAATAGTGAAAAATACTTAAAAACAACTTTTTTAATCAAAATAATTTATAGTGATAAATTATACTATTTAGTGGTTTTAAAGTATAATTAGAATATATTTTTACCATTTTATCCAATGGTGGTCATTAGAATTAATTTAACATTGAAATTGGGCATGAACAATTGTCAATCTTTTGATATAAATTGTTTCTTAAAAACACACTATTTGTTGTGAAAGCGGGAATTAATTATAAAATTAACTAATTCAACTTATATGTTTTTAATTTTGTAAAATAGACATCATTTTTGAATTCGGAATATCAATTATAGCTTAGGGTGAAATTTTGGCATTGTTCTGAAAAACTTCAATTTTTGATGAATAGTGAAACCACTAAGTGGTAGTTAAATAACTGATTTTTCATTTAAATGAAATATTACCACTTCTATGTTTTGATTTTCAAAAATCCTACATACATGGTTGTCATTAAGAAGTAAAATGTGGTTCAATGAGATTAAAATAATTTATGGTGAATAGTAACTTTTAAGTTCTAAATCGCGATTAGAGGTAATTAGTGTAGTTTAAGGTAAAAATAATATTTTCATAATATGATATGAGCTTGACACATGTCCTACCCTCATTGGATGTGCCATGGCCGACCAAGACAATCCATGGGTCAACTTGGGGACCCCATGGATCCACTTTAGTTGGAAAATGACATAAATACCTTTTATTTAATGTTAAAGTAAAAAATGCCACAAACATGAAATGTTTTACTAAAACAATTTTTACATGGGGTTATACATATCATATTTTTGACTATAAATTTTCATTGGAAAGATAAAAAGATTTCCTACATCATAGTAATTTTTTTATAATTTTTAGACATTAAATAAATTAAATTATATATGACATCATGATGATGCAGCGATGACCTCATTATTTAACGATTTTAATAAAATGAAAAGATAATGTACAATCCAAGGCATAAACTTGTCAAAAACCTATTGGATGAGTATATTTAGAACCCTTATCACCTTATCCACTAATTATATAAGTTTGGGACATTTAGAATCCGAAAAGCATTGTATAATAATGTAAAATTTCCTTACTTTCCAAGAGTGCCCCTCCCCTCCACTTATAAAAGGCCTCCACCTCTACCACCTCATTCACACTTTCAAGCCATTTGGCTCGGCCAACCTCTGCCCCAATACTCTCCCAACTTCCCTCCCTTACTCCTAGAAGCCTCACTTTAAGCAGAATACTTCCCAAGGAATCCTTTGGCTCAAATCGAAAGAGTTACCCGATTTAAAGGTCATGTCTTCTCTTATGTTATTTTGTTTTATTTTTCTTCTCCAACCCCATAAACTATTTTTTTTAATTTCTTTTGTAACAAAACAAGTATCTTCAATATACTAGGATGTTTTTATAAGAAGTATTCGAGCTACACTTACACACACCTACATATAATTGTTAAAGAACATACGGTTTCTGTGGATGGCGAATTTCTGCCTCACGAAATGATGATTGTCCAACACTCATATAACACCTTCAAAGGTGGACATTAAGATGTAACTATATTTATATATGATATATAATATGTTTATGTTTTACTTATTCTTCTGTATTTCTCATTTATGGCATACTTTATGATTTCCATTATGGGTAAAACGCGATAATTTCATTTTAGGAAGTGCGGACTACCGCCCCCTCAAAGTGATTTGAATCGTTAATTCCATATGTGGGATGTATAAAGGATGGAGTAAATGGTATTATACACTATATTATACTGTAATTATATTATACATTTATATCATTATTATTTAATTCCATTAAATATGAAATAGAAATGAAAGTAGCGTTCATGCGTACGTACGGCTTACCGTCTCCATGAACGGTGCATTTCATTTCTTACCTCTAAATGTTACGAAATATTATAAATGAATGTATATAATGGATATATATGATATATATGACATCTAAATCATGAATATAATTCTGGAGATAATGGATATTCTACCACATAAACAACTTGTAATTATAAGAAGTTTATTGTTGACTTAAGTACCAAAGATCGACAAAACGACCGTTATTAACTTAAATAATTACATAATGTTCACAACATTGTAATAAGTGATATAAAAGGGATAATGAAATTGAAAATGGTTCTTAATAAGGTATATATTAACTCTATTTTATTATTCAAGAGGTTAAATAACGGTTGAGTCAAGTCGGACATGAGGTAAGGGAATTTCTTAACCCAATTTCCATTCTTTGGGTTAATCTCCTACTTTCAAATTATGTCATGATATTATTATGTACTATCTTGTATTTGTACATTCTTTATGTGTACTTATAGTGAATACACATAATAGATCTATTTAATTTTAAAAATGATCTTTGTATGGACTTCGTCTCAATCTCCTTTCATTGAGGCATATTTCGTTTTATACACAACATTCTTTTATACGGTGTATAAACTTCTTTGACTTTTAGGATTATTCAAAAGATTTTATTTTATAAATATGTGATTTTTAAATGATTTCAAAAAAGAGATATTTCTCTCCAATATATGAAAATACAGTGCAAATGTATACGTATTTAACGCAAGCTTAAAATGTTTTTCGAAAACCCGACTCTTGAGTGTGGCAGACAGGAAGGGATTGGGCGTGGACCCATCATGGCCTGTAATTAGTCGAGCAGTCTCAGAATTAGTTATTTTGTTTTCAGATGCTTGCATAATGTTTTCAAAAAAACACTAGAGTATATTTGAGCAATTTTAAAAGTAAGTATCTTCTAAAAAAATTGCATTGGTAGGTCTCATGAGACAACTAGACGTGGAATTGGCCGATGCCCTTTCCCAATTTGATTTATGGTTTTGGCCGAGGCCTTAATCATTTTAGACGTCTTGGCTGAGACCTTGACAAAATGTTTCATAATGTCTGGCATTATACATTCCCTCATTATGAAAGTGGTTATTGATATTGCATGTGATTATTCGACCAGTAGAATATCCATGTGAAGAAGTGAATGGCATTATCTCATTTTACTTTTTCCATATTATATTGATGTTCAAGTTTAAAAGGATTTTGTTTTAATTATACATTGCCTTAAATTTTTATGTTTATTTATGAAAGCTTCCGCAATATTGTTATCCTTACTGAGCATCTGAGCTCACCCCTTTCAATGTTTTAATATTTTTCCAGGATGTGAAGAAGTATTTTATGAATGACCTGTAGGGGTAGTCAGAAAGGGATATGAGTGTGGACTATGAAGACCATGTTATTGTAGTTTGTTTACTTTTTGATGTAATGAAAGACTTATTAATGTATCTAGTGTTTCCAAGTCTACTAAACTAATCGGTATTTCAAGACTTGATCTTTTGTGATCATGCCAATGTTACGAAGTAATGCACCGACTCTGGGTAGCTGGGGTCGGGGCGTTACAGTTGGTATCAGAGGCAGTTTAGTACTAACCTTGGAAGCTAGATTTAGATAAACTCTGATTAGAGCACATAGCCCGAAGATAGACTTTAAAGATTAGTATATAAGAACTTCCTAGAATTTTGGTATTATAGAGATTTTGTGAGTTTTCCGAGAAATACATCCCTGTCTGGATACGAGCAGGTAGAGGCGGCTCTGGCACAGATGTACCTAGGGGTAAAACCCGAAAACATCACTTTGAGCTAGACTCGAACGGGAACTGGTGCACGACAACGGGCCTTGCTGCACTCTTGGTTACGACACTCCTGGTGGATTTGCTTAGGATAATTATCATTTTTTTACAAACCACTATGAAGGGTTATGATTATATACTTCCTCAAAGAAAACATTCCTTTTTATGATTATGGATTATATCCATAAATAGTTCAATTTATGTAAAGTGTTTTACAAATATGGAATTATGTATTTTAATTCATAAACTAATCTAGTTTATGACATTGTTTAGAAATGGCGCCTAGTGGAAGGAATGGAAACCGTATCAATGCACGCACTCCGTGTAGGGATTTCCCTCCTTCTCAAGATAATTATTGTGGAGCTGGAGATACAACTGGTGTTGATCAACTTATTGACGTACTGGGACAACTCACTCAAGTTATGAATAATAACCTTACTCGTATGGATCACCCTGATCCACAACGTGGAGGATCAATGTTAGACCGCTTCATGAGGCAACAACCGCCAACATTTAATGGGGGTACAAATCCATTAGTAGCTGAGCAATGGATAAACTCCTTAGAGAGAATATTCCATGCCTTGGGGAGTAGAGAAAGGGAGAAAGTTATCATGGCAGTTTAGCACCTCACTGGAGACGCTGATCAGTGGTGGTCGCTGATTCAAAACACAAAGGAAGATGATGACGTATCGAATATGGAATGGAGGGAGTTCAAAGAGCTTTTCTTAGAAAAATACTATCCTCGTGACCATCGAGCTGATATGGAAAGGCAATTTCTGAGTCTGAGGCAGAAGGAGGATGAGAATGTCACAAAGTATGAGGCTAACTTTACAAGGTTAGCGAGGCATGCTGCAGATTATATACGTAACCCAAGAAGTAAGATAGATCGTTTCTTTGATTGGTTAAAACCTTTTCTCCGTCGAGCCTTAGTCTCACAAACCTTCTCGTCATACGAAGATATTGTCTCGTGTGCTATCAAGACGGAAAATGAATTCTCTAAGTCTCATGACTTTAAAGCAAAGCAAGAAAAGAAGAGAACGGTGGAACAAGAGACAGATAAAGGGAAAAAGGGAAAGAAGTATTTTCCATTATGTGATAATTGTGGGAAGAATCACCCTGATACTTGCCTAAAAGGAATGGGAGTTTGTTATAAATGTGGAGAAAAGGGTCACCATGCTCGTGATTGTAAGGGAAAGAAAGAGGCTATCAAAGTTGAATGATACAATTGTAGAGAAATGGGTCATTATGCAAATGAATGTCCTAAGCGTCAGGGAAACTTACCTCAGAAAAGGAAAAGGGATCAAGGACAATCTAATGTTGTTACTACAGTTGAAGCAGAATAACTAATGTATTGGTGCTTTTGGACTCATGGATTATATTCTGGTTATTAGAATAATGTGATATATATATATGGATTGTACTGCAGTAGTTGTTGATTTCATTAAGGTTTTAATATGATAAAGGTAATTATATTTTTAGTATGTGACAATAAGAGAAACTTTACTTTGTTTGGGGAATCTGATAAATTGATTTTGGAATTAAGAGACCTTTTAGAGAAAATCTGGACAGAGGTATTTTGGATAACTATAAAGGTTGGAGTGGATTAAGTTGATCTTTGGATAGTATTGTTTAAGGTTAAAAAATTTATGAATATTATTTTTGGAATATTATGATACTATAGTTTTAGGAAAAGGACAACCTGCAGGGTGGGGCATAACCCGTCGCGTCGGACAAAGCTGCAGGAATCGAACCCACAACCATAGTGCGACAGGCCTTTATTTCCTACCACTAGCCTACAGGAAGTCCCTGGTTATTACAAAATAATTTTACTAATCTAAATGGTATGTGTTAACATTTGGAACCTTATACAATTAGGATAAGTATAATATTTTTGAGTTCTATTATCTTTTTGAGTGAAAGATGAGTTGAAGGTTGAAACTCTAATTGTCAAGCATAAAAATATATATACCTATCTCTTATTCAATGAATAAATTAATTCTTAAACTTTAGTAAAGGGATATTAAAACAAAAAAAATGTGTTATCCTAATACCTTATGTCTTGTTGAACTGATGATATTTTAAATCAACATAGATTGAAGGCTTTGAGGCCCTCAATTTGACAGTTGATTGTGATTGATGACCTCAATCACTCCCTACAAATATTTACGTTTTTCCTCCAATTATATGTCTCTAATTTCCACCAATGTTCTCCTAATCGAGATCATAATTGGGTGGTGACTCTTTCATTTCCTTTTCCCTCTTATTAAGGCTAAATTTTATTAATCTTATTTCCGATGTGGGTTTTCCTCAAAGGTATTTTCTCTTTTCAACCTTTTATTTTCAAAGAAAATTTTCAAATTTCGAGGACGCAATTTATTGAAGGAGGGGAGAATGTAACACCCCGAGCTTCCATGATATGCCTCTCTTTCAATAATGCAATAGCTTGCATTGTACGCAAGTTCGAGTTCTAACACACCGCGACTAATCAAAGTAGCCGTTATGAATAGTAATACCCACTTTTTAAAATTATAGAAATTTTATATTTCAAAATGGAATTCATTTTTTTATTCCTAATATTGAAATTAGCCTATGTTTAATTTTTTGTAATTTTCTGAGAACTTCCAATTTTTTATGAATAGTGAAAAATACTTAAAAACAACTTTTTTAATAAAAATAATTTATAGTGATAAATTATACTATTTAGTGGTTTTAAAGTATAATTAGAATATATTTTTACCATTTTATCCAATGGTGGTCATTAGAATTAATTTAACATTGAAATTGGGCATGAACAATTGTCAATCTTTTGATATAAATTGTTTCTTAAAAACACGCTATTTGTTGTGACAGCGGGAATTAATTATAAAATTAATTAATGCAACTTATATGTTTGGAATTTTGTAAAATAGACATCATTTGTGAATTTGGAATATCAATTATAGCTTAGGGTGAAATTTTGGAATTGTTCTAAAAAACTTCAATTTTTGATGAATAGTGAAACCACTAAGTGGTAGTTAAATAACTGATTTTTCGTTTAAATGAAATATTACCACTTCTGTGTTTTTATTTTCAAAAATCTGACATACATGGTTGTCATTAAGAAGTAAAATGTGGTTCAATGAGATTAAAATAATTTTTGGTGAATAGTAACTTTTAAGTTTTTAATCGCGATTAGAGGTAATTAGTGTAGTTTAAGGTAAAAATAATGTTTTAATAATATGAGATGATCATGAAACATGTCCTACCCTCATTGGATGTGCCATGACCGACCAAGACAATCCATGGGTCGACTTGGGGACCCCATGGATCCACTTTAGTTGGAAAATGACATAAATACCATTTATTTAATGTTAAAGTAAAAAATGACACAAACATGAAATGTTTTACTAAAACAATTTTTACATGGGGTTATACAAGTCATATTTTTGACTATAAATTGTCATTGGAAATCTAAAACGATTTCCTACATCATAGTATTTGTTTTATAATTTTTGGACATTAAATAAATTAAATTATTTATGACATCATGATGATGCAGTGATGACCTCATTATTTAACGATTTTAATAAAATGAAAAGATAATGTACAATCCAAGGCTTACACTTGTCAAAAACCTATTGTATGAGTATATGTAGAACCCTTATCACCTTATACACGAATTATATAAGTGTGGGACCTTTAGAATCCGAAAAGCATTGTATAATAATGTAAAATTTCCTTACTTTCCAAGAGTGCCCCTCCTCTCCAATTATAAAAGGCCCCCACCTCTACCACCTCATTCACACTTTCAATCCATTTGGCTCTACCAACCTCTGCCCAAATACTCTCCCAACTTCCCTCCCTTACTCCTAGAAGCCTCAATTTGGGCATAATACTTCCCAAGGAATCCTTTGTCTCAAATCAAAAGAGTTACCCGATTTAAAGGTCATGTCTTCTCTTATGTTATTTTGTTTTATTTTTCTTCTCCAACCCCATAAACTCTTTTTATTAATTTCTTTTGTAACAACACCAGTATCCTCAATATACTAGGATGTTTTCATAACAAGTATTCGAGCTACACTTACACACACCTACATCTAATGGTTAAAGAACATACAGTTTCTGTGGATGGCGAATTTCTGCCTCACGAAACGATGGTTGTTCAACACTCATATAACACCTTCAAAGGTGGCCATTAAGATGTCACTATATTTATATATGATATATAATATGTTTATGTTTTACTTATTCTTCTGTATTTCTCATTTATGGCATACTTTATGATTTCCATTATGGGTAAAACGCGATAATTTCATTTTAGGAAGTGCGGACTACCGCCCCCTCAAAGTGATTTGAATCGTTAATGCCATATGTGGGATGTATAAAGGATGGAGTAAATGGTATTATACACTATATTATACTGTAATTATATTATACATTTATATAATTATGATTTCATTCCATTAAATACGAAATAGAAATGAAAGTAGCGTTCATGCGTACGTACGACTTATCGTCTCCATGAACGGTGCATTTCATTTCTTACCTCTAAATGTTACGAAATATTATAAATGAATGTATATACTGGATATATATGATATATATGACATATAAATCACGAATATAATTCTGGATATAATGGATATTCTACCACATAAACAACTTGTAATTATAAGAAGTTTATTGTTGACTTAAGTACCAAAGATCGACAAAACGACCGTTATTAACTTAAATAATTACATAATGTTCACAACATTGTAATAAGTGATATAAAAAGGATAATGAAATTGAAAATGGTTCTTAATAAGGTAGATATTAACTATAGTTTATTATTTATGAGGTTAAAGAACGGTTGAGTCAAGTCGGACACGAGGTAAGGGAATTTCTTAACCCAATTTCCATTCTTTGGGTTAATCTCCTACTTTAAAATCATGTCATGATATTATTATTTACTATCTTGTATTTGTACTTTCTTTATGTGTACTTATAGTGAATACACATTAGAGATCTATTTTATTTTAAAAATGATCTTTGTATGGATTTCGTCTCAATCTCCTTTCATTGAGGCATATTTCGTTTTATACACAACATTCTTTTATACGATGTATAAACTCCTTTGAATTTTACGTTTATTCAAAAGATTTTATTTTATAAATATGTTATTTTTAAATGATTTCAAAAAAGAGATATTTCTATCCAATATATGAAAATCCAGTGCAAATGTATACGTATTTAACACAAGCTTAAAAATGTTTTCCGAAAACCCGACTCTCGAGTGTGGCAGACAGGAAGGGATTGGGCGTGGACCCATCATGGCCTGTAATTAGTCGAGAAGTCTCAGAATTAGTTATTTTGTTTTCAGATGCTTGCATAATGTTTTCAAAAAAACACTGGAGTATATTTGAGCAATTTTAAAAGTAGGTATCTTCTAAAGAAATTGCATTGGTAGGTCTCATGAGACAACTAGACGTGGAATTGGCCGAGGCGCTTTCCCAATTTGATTTATGGTTTTGGCTGAGGCCTTAATCATTTTAGACGTCTTGTCTGAGGCCTTGAAAAAATGTTTCAGAATGTTTGGCATTATACATTCCCTCATTATGAAAGTGGTTATTGATATTGCATGTGATTATTCGACCAGTAGAATATCCATGTGAAGAAGTGAATGTAATTATCTCATTTTACTTTTCCCATATTATGTTGATGTTCAAGTTTAAAAGGTTTTTGTTTTAGTTATACATTGCCTTAAATTTTTATGTTTATTTATGAAAGATTCCGCAATATTGTTATCCTTACTGAGCATCTGAGCTCACCCCTTTCAATGTTTTAATATTTTTCAAGGATGTGAAGAAGTATTTTATGAATGACCTGCAGGGGTAGTCAGAAAGGGATATGAGTGTGGACTATGAAGACCATGTTATTGTAGTTTGTTTACTTTTTGATGTAATGAAAGACTTATTAATGTATCTAGTGTTTCCAAGGCTACTAAACTAATCGGTCTTTCGAGACTTGATCTTTTGTGATCATGCCAATGTTACGAAGTAATGCACCGACTCTGGGTAGCTGGGGTCGGGGCGTTACAATAATAATTCATATCTTTAGTATGGGTTAAGGCTAACTGCCAATCTTGTTTCCCATTTTAGTACGGGTCAAGGCTAACCACCAATCTTGTTTCACATCACATCTCATTAGAATTATCCTTACCCAATGCATTGGAGAGATATCTGGGTGTACCCATCTCAAAATATCCATGAATATCCTTGACACATAAATATTATTACCATATATACAATCATTCATATTCAACCATACACAAACATAAGGGTACCCATGGAAAGAATTGGGTACCACAACTATGACATAAAACATATCCAGTGGGTGTATCATGAAAGTGTCCATGAAAGGAAAGGATTAGAACATACATGGAAATTCATAGGTGTATAACATGTTAAGCGGTGTCAAACAGAAGTGACAACATATTAGAAATGTATTTTAGAAACATTAACATTAAAACATCTTTATGCGGTTTTAAGAAAAACACTCTAGAGCTTTTCAAATATAAAAGAGGAAATTCTTTTATATACAACCATAATTAAAACAAGAAAGTTTTCATAATAAAAATACTTATTTTTAAAGAAATTGTTTTCTATAAATAGAGGATATAGTGAACTTGAAATTTGGGTAAAAATTAGGGAAGTCCCCTTAAAACAGGTTGGCTTATCAAAAAGTTCTATGGAGAAAATCATTCAAAATCATGTATATCCCCAAAAGAATGTAATGAAAGGGTCTTGTTATACAAATCTTTTACAAATAACCATAAGTCATAAGACTCAAATTAATGGGTAAGATAACACCATTTTTAAAGAAATATAAGTCAACCTAAAAGAAGAAAGAAGGTTCGGGTAGAATTCGTTACGATTTTATCGGCATGGTGTCGGGTGTGAACAAGAGGGATTGATGAGAGAGAAATGGGGTTTATAATCACTTATAAATCCAAAAGGATGTTTGGGGGAGGTTCTTAAACATACCCCATCATTTTATATTACACATATAAATTCATAGTATAGGGGACAATCATGATTAAGAGAGAAAAGGAGAGGATCCCTTACCTTAAATCTGGTGGTGTTCTCTACTTGATATTAATGACCTGAATAGTCAAATTAGGTTTATTAATCAATAGTTCCAGAACCATAAATACATTTAAAGAACCTTATATACTTGTAAAATATTTATAATAACATTTTTAAGTTCATTCATACCCATTTTGATCGATTATAAGGTTTAATTTCATGGTTCGGGTCCGTTTGTTTCCTTGGTTTTAATGATAAGTTCACTTGTATTTAGGTTTGGATAAAATGTAAGATGAAATTGGTTGACCAGAATTGATGTTATAAAAAATTACTGAACATCCAAAAGGTTACAAAATCTATTTGGTTAATTGGAGTGAAAGAGAACCATGACAGAAGACAATAATGATAAACGCTTGAATTAATTTTAGCGATTTTACTCATAATTAACTTGTTTTGTATAATTATTTCATATCATGAGTGTATAAGGATTCCAGAACCATAAATAGGTTATATAAAATATATAATAATCTGGTTCAACCATAAAATAATGGTTTCATGACCAGAAAAAAATATGATAAAAGAAATTGAAAATAAATTATCCACGATGTCGATAATTCGACACTTCATGGATGATGTTATAATTTTAGAACGTGAGGGAGAGGAGAAGAAGCATGATACTTGATTTTTTTCCATAAACATGATTAAAATCCATAATATATTATATTATAGAGCTTTAATGCCTTTTTGATAAGGGAAGGAGAAGAGGGTATAAGAAAACAAGGAAATTGAAAACAAAACACATGAAAATGAAAGGGAATCCTTACCCTTTGATCTCCTCTCTTTGAGATCCCTCTTAAGGCCTTTGATTTTGTCCTTTTGGTAAGACCAGTAGGCCTTGGATGTGTGGAAGGAGCTTGGGAGGATTCTTCATCATAATTTGGGCTAGGAAAAAGGCTTGAGAGGTGTGTGGGAAAGAGGTAAGGAGAGGGGGTATTTATAGTGAGGGAGGGGAGGTTTTTTCCCATTATATTATGTATTAGAATATTATTTAAGGCCAAGACTATGAATAATTGAGAATTATCATAAAATATACTAAACTAATCATCGATGATTCGGGATTATCATCTTACATCATCCATACATCACCTATGATGCATTATTTAGTGTTTATTGTAATTTATCGTATTTTACTATTCATAAAAAATTCAAGTATTTCAGAAAAATCCCAAAAATTCACCCTAACCATTTTTCGATGTGTAGAATCCAAAAATGAAGTCCATTTTTCAAAAATAATTTTATGAATATGATTATTTTAATATTTAATTAAAATCATATTTTATTATCAAAAACCATATTTAAAGCAGGAATTAACTCATTCTAAAACATAGGTATATTGTACTTCCAACTTGAATATTATTTTTATACTATCATAGGTGAGGTTAATATTCATTAGGGTATATCACTATTCATAACGATATGTTAATATTCATTAGGGTAGGTTACTATTCACTAAAAAATTACGTTTTTCTTATCGGACTCCAAAAAACATCTTGAACACAACCGTGTATGCCGGAATTTCGAAATTCCAAACCCAAAAGTGACAAAATTATGTTTTAAGGTCACTTATCACTTATTAGTTCATTATTATGTGATTTTATGGCATGTTTATAAGAAGGTAATTTCCATTAAAAACATTGGGTCGTTACACTTAATTTCTTTTCCAGTTGTGATATCATTTGAATGTATATGTAGTTTGTCAATGTTCACTTTATTTTGAGGAATGAAATTATGCAGAAACTTTAACTATGAATAGTAAGGAATTTTATCCTTTTGGTGGAAAATCTCATGCGATAAATTCATCTTCTCAAATCAAACATAGTAAGTTTTCTTCAACAAATAAAAATATTAATTAAAAATTATAATGATGGATAAATCCAATAAAAAACTAAATGATTATACTATAATAATAAATACCATTTTGAAATAATTGAATGAATAAATAGCTGAACCATTATGAAAAATTAAAGAGAAGTAGATTAGAAATTAAGAATGTGGGAGACTAAAAATTTATATATGGTATATGAAAATGTTTTCCCATGACATATTAAAATTTAATTGGGATTTTAAAAATTAAAGGCGCACAATGAAAAAATTTAAAAATTACCTCTTGAAAGTATTGATTTCAAATTTTATGTCCAGGTTTATTAAAACCAACATGAAAAAATTTGTTTTAAAATTGGTGTTTTACAACACCAAAATCAAAAACATTTTAACACCAGTTATTAAATAACCGATGTTAAGACTACAATTCAAATACATATTTTCATAATAATGTGTACGAAAGTGTTGTATACCCATTAGTTATTGTTCGTGATAATTTTAGCATCCAATGAGAATTGGTGAAACTGTATGTTGGATTTATCATCTACCTTGACATGGTGAGTTAGAGAATGTTGTATTTCCCCCCATTTTAATAATTATATTATGGGGATGTTGTTTCTTGATGAATGGAATGATAACATCTAATAGATAATTGGTGCTACTATGTGTTGAGTGGATCCTTTCCACTTCACTCAATTATTGTTTTGATAATTAAAAATATACCTTTTTATATTTTGATAAATTATAAAATTATTGTTTTATTTCCTATAATACTAGTGAATAAATATGTTTTAAACCTTTACTTTTTATAGGAGAAAATATTTTTATTTATGTTATTTATTTATTTTTTCATTATATCTCTTATGTGTGTTATAAACTAATTTAAATGAAAAATCAATTTTTTATAGCTTGTGTTATAAACCATACATCATAGTTATAATAATAAGATAATTATAATTTCTCGTGACATTATTAAATAAATTACCTAGTCATCCATATTTTAGTTATTACTTGTTCATTTATAATTTATAATTTTTATTTTTATTTATTTTTATTTATTTTAGACATTTGGTGTTTATTTCACATGTTCTGAAATTTATCTTATGTATTGTATATCAAATTTTCTAATATTTATGATTGACTTATTTGATGCATACCTTGCATAGATTGATTCTTAGGGTGTATAGAATGATGCCTACGGTGAATGAATAATTCTTATAGTACACCAAATGATATTTACATAATGAACTATATAATTTAATGGAAAACAATTAATGATGGTTACATGACATAAAATGATGGTTACAAGAGATAGAATGCAATTTAAACAACACTAAGATGATGCTTACAAAATACAAGATAATTTTCATATTGGATATAAAATGATGCTTACCCACAAATAATGATTACATAGAATTCAAAAATGATGGTTACACACATTCATTCTTATGTATAACTATGCTTACATAAAAATTATTCTTACACATACTTCAAAATATTGTTTTTAGGAAGTTTTAAATATTCCATTGTTTACATATATTTTATATTTTTATTTTCCATATATTTTATATACATTTTTTTATGGATTTAATTGTTCCATAATCAAATAGTAATTATTTTAATCCTGTGATGAATAATTAAAGGATATATTTTTCTAATTTAAATGATAATAACATTGGAAAAACCATATTTAAATTTCCTTATAAAATTCTTGGAAAATCATGAGTTTTAGACTAAGATTATTTTAAATATAAATATTTTTTCTTTCATGATTTATGAGAACATTCCAAGGAAATTTATTACCGATTATTTATTTATTTTCTATATTTTTCCAATGAGTTTTTTATATAAATTTTTTCTAGTTTTATAGAGTATCAAATATTCTCTCAACTTTGAAGTAGAATTTTCTATTTAAGAGATAAATATGAGTCTTTGTGGAAAACGTTGAAATCAAATGGCTATGCATGTATGTTCAATTTCCAAAGGATGATGTGAATGAATGAACTCTATATATAGAGTTAAAAAAACCAGTTCAAGATAACTAGATTAATGATATTTTAACTATACTATATGATATTTCATTGCAATCAAAACTACTTGAATTTGGCATAGATAACATCACCAATAAGTTCCCAATCTGCAAATGTGAACATTTTTGCCTCAAAAATCAATATTTTATTATACATTAGGTTTCTAAAATTCTAAATTCATTTTATTTTTTATCTGTATTTAATTTTTGTTTATGATTTTTTTTCAAAATTAGTACCATAGTGTTTGGGTTATACTACCCCTTCAAAAGGTACATCTTGGGTTGTGCCTCCTAGTTGAAAAAGGATGATTCTTGGATGTTTGTTAGTCTAGTAAAAGGAATGGGTTATTGTTTTTCATTTTTTGGAAAAAGGAAATGTTATTTCTTCCTCCATCTGAGAAGGAAAGTTATCACATATTCCTCTAAGTGTAAAAAATGAAGGATTTTGGTTGTTCCTCTAGAGGTTAAAAAGGTAGTTGTAGAAGCTTGTGACTCCTTTCCAAATTTAGGTAACTATTTTAGTGGGTGTTATAATCACATATTGAGAGTGTGAAGAGTAGATATAGGTTCACATTGATCTAAACTACTAAAAAATACTTGTGCTAATATTTTTTATACTACATATTAAATTAACTATGATAAGTATATGATTTTTTAAAGTGGTCAATTCACCTCATTTTGACCAAACATCCATCTTGACTTCAGGACCAAAAAATTGGAATCAAATATTTAACCTTTATAAGATTATTAGAAATAAATTATAGATATATTTATTTAAAACTTTTTTCCTAGAATTATTCATATAAGGAAAATATCTATTTGAGATCGTAGGAACAAGTTCTAATGATGGATGTGCTCAACAATGACCACCATTATTTAATTGTATTGATTATGGCTATTAGCATGTTTAGATGAAATCATATATTAAATAGATAAGTATTTACCATTATAATCCCATGTTATAACCATATAAACTCTCTGAGTATGATATTAATACTCGTACTAGTTTGGATGTTTTGAAATATTATCTTCATTATAAAATCATGAACATAACCTATTTTTCAATTAATCAAAATATAGGTAGTCACATTTTACCTGTTAAAACCACACAGTACTTGTAGATAATATTTCAAATAATTAATTATGCTGTTACCGACACTTTCACTAGGGAGCACACATTTGTATGTTTGAGGAGGACGAGGATGTGTTGGTTGTTGACCCACATTTCTTCTTTCCAAAGGTAGGTGACATCCGTCGCTTATTCAGGGATGTTTTCTCTTTGATCGAAATGGGATAATGGGATATCAGTTCCTCCTTCCGTTTATTCCTCCTCAGAACTCATCACTTGGTCCGGGTCTCCCTTATAGATTAAGAAATTGTTCGGGAAACTCTTCCCAGTGCCATATCTTCATGGATTCCAATTAATTACACTACTTCAATCAGGATATTCCAAGGGGTCTGGTCAGGGAAGAAACCTTCGGTCAGAGGAGTATCCTGGTTGGACATCACTGGCATGTCTGGACGCTGGAACACTAGCACATCTCGGTTTTTTTCCCCTAATTATTTGGATTCTCAATGGGTGCAGAAGCCCAAGGAATCCCACATCTAATGCGGGAAATTATATGCCATAGGCATGTATTTGAGGTTTCCCTCAGCTTCCCATGTTTAACACAGGGTATGCCGCAGGTTTAACATCTAGCGGAGACAGATCGGACTGATCAGAACACTGAACAGAGTAGATCAAATGGGTTCAACCTCTGGAGTGAACAATGTTTTTGGGGCTAACACTTGGTTAGTTACCCGGTTACAGCTAGGAGCAGTGAAGAGGTGAATTGGCATGGTCTCACCAGGATGTGGCAGCCCGAGTAAGATTTAGGATGGATAATGGATGATTAAGTGAAGTGGGTAGAGAATTATATGGAGTCGACCCGAGGGCGATAGTGATGTTGTGCTTGATCCATGAAGAGACCTCCTATGTGTCCTTATGGCAGGGAATCAAAGTCCACGTAGTTCAGAACGGGGTATGGGATTGGGGCGTGCACGGAGGACAGCGACCCGATGATATACTGAGTCTAACGTGTGGTTAGCATCCTGGGTTTTTCTAACACCATTGGGGTGGTCCAGAGATGAGGGTCCCAATGAAAGAAACAACAAAAACTTACCATCGATTGCAGAGTACAATGGCTTACCAATAGATGGGATTGACAACATCTTATCATTATATGGGGTGAAAACGGCATACCACTGAATGAGTTTGACAATGGATTATCGTTAAATTGGGATCACAATGGCATACCGTTGCCTGGGGATCACAACAAAATTACCGCTAAGTAGGGAACAATTTTGTTTCATGTAGGACAAAAGGGGAATATAGTTTAAAATCATGTAGGATGGGGGTGAACCGACATGAAATGGTCAGGACCAATGGATATTGGGCTTGAACCTCATGGAGGCTTCTTACGCACCTTTCCTTTGCAAGGATCAAATTCCATGTAGTTAAGAATGGTGTGGTTAGCCAATGTGAAGTGGGTTTGGAACCAATGGTTGTTGGGATTGAACCTTAGGGAGGCTTTCTACATAACTTTCTTTGGTAAGGATCAAAGTCCACATAGTTCTGAATGGTGTTTGGGGCTTATACTTTAGGCTTCCTAGAGAGGATTCCATGGTCAGTGCTTGCTCTGAGCCCACATGAGTCATGCTCAGTGTGGGAAACAAGAGGAAGCAAAGACCTAACAATTGCATCGCGAATGGTGCATCTATGGGAAGAGTAATGGGGATGACACGTAGTCAGCAGCCCAAAATGGAAACAAAGGTTTACGCGTGGTTAGCAGCCAAATGGTTGTTGGGCGTGAACCTCATGGAGGATTAGTAGGTACCTTGCCTTATCAAGGATCAAAATTCCACGTAGTTCAGAATGGTGTGGTGATCCAACATGAAGTGGGGTCGGAACCAATAGTTGTTGGTCATGAATCTCAGTGAGGATTCCTACATACCTTTCCTTATCAAGGATCAAAGTCCACGTAGTTTAGAATGGTGTTTGGGGATTACACTCTATGATATGCAGGGAGGTTTCCATGGTTACTTTTTCTCTAAGTCCACGTGAGTCATGCTCGGTTTGAGAAACAAGAGGCATCAAAGACTCGGTGATCACATCACAAAATGTGCATCCGTGAGAAGTAGAATGGGGATGACATGTATTCAGAAGCCCTAAATAGAAACAGGGGATTACACGTGGTTAGCAGCCCTGGGAGATGGAGATTTGGAATTACTACAGGGTGAAGTCCTGGTGGCGACAAAGACCAAATGGAGAGGGATTTTTCACTGAATAAAGGAGGGATCTGGTGCCCATCCCCCCTCTATGGTCTTTTTCGAGGAAGAAGATAGTAGGATCCGGGATGTTGCCTCTCACAAGAAAAGATATGGGCTTACACCAAGGTGGTTTCCCTTTCCCCGTGGACAGACACCGCTCCCATAAAGAGGATCTCATTCCATGTGAGGAATGATCTCACTTCTGTGAAGACTAGTGGACATAGAGAATGTCTGATATGGGGCACCTCACGTATAATGCATGGAGAAAGGCTATAGTTTAATGTCATGTGCTGAGGATGATGGTACTTGGCAGTTTAACATCCTACAGCTCAGACGAGTGGCCTCACTCCATACCCCTAGGACTAACATAATAGATACCCACCCTCCCTTGAGGAAGGGAAGGCATCAGCAATGCCGTGGTGGGGGGGGGAGTGATATGGAGTGATCCATTGATGGGTCCATGTTAGCATGGCTATAAGAAGAAGCAATAGTTGTTAGTGTGCCTATGTGAAGAAGCATGAGGTAAAACAACGCAACAGGAAGTGCATCCCAAGAGACTTTGAAATTACTCCGTGAAAACATAGAGGGTTTCATGAGAAAAGGGTGTGTCACACAGGTCTTTTGTGCGTGATAGGGGCTCAGACATGGTTCCTTATAATAAGGATGGAACACAAAGAACACAAGGAGGGCCGCACGCAAGATGAGGGTTTGCACACAAAAAGGAACAGGTGTTCACAAAATAGGTTTTATACAGTGAAATTATTTCACACAAGATGGATATTTTGCATGCAAATGACTTGGGGGTAATAGGAGATAGACGAGGATCACTCCCAAGAGTTCCCACTAGAAGGAGGACCCTTAGGGTACCTGTCGCACAAGATCCAATACTTTAAAGCCATAGTGATTTTCACACGGTTGTGGAAGAGGTGTCTTCCACGCAGCAGAGTGTCACTTCGTCTTCTGTCACCACCATTGAATGGTGGAGAAACACATCATTTTATAGATGAAGGCCTCAGAGGTTGTGTACAAGATTTTTCATGTCGGGGTACCTTTTGTGCGCATCCCTTGAATCTTGCCCGCATCTGCCTCCAGGGTTGTGGAATCTTTTCCTCCTCTTCCAAATACGTTTATTTATCATTATTATCCCAATTCTGTCCCTATACAAAATTCAGCATCCAAAATCCTCCCCCCCCCCACATAATTGGAGCTAAAGGGGGACCCCAAAGGTCAGATTCTGAGGGTCATGCCAAAAAGCGGGGAAGTTCTCATTCATTGTGTGAAAAAATGTGATTTGGGTGCGAAAATATCTTTTGCGCATGTGGAAGACATGTTCATGCCTATAAATAGGCTGAGGGCCCCCACATAGGCCCCTAATTTGACTTTTTCTTCATGGAAGGTGCTTTTCTATCGTGCGCGGAAAAGGTCCTGATCATCGCGTAAGTTTCTGTGGCCAACTCTGGTTTTGCGTGTTGTCTGTCCTTTTTCGTGAAGATCGAAATTCTTGCATGCCACCATATTTTTTGCATGACTTCACATCTTTTGTGCATATAATATTCCATCCTTTGCACCCATCCCTTATAATTTCACGAATGGATGCCCCATAGAATGATGCCGAGATGGAGGATGCAACAGCTGCAAAAAGGACTTAGATGATCACAAACCCTAAAATTCTTCATGCCAGGAGGATTTTATATGATAACCAAATTATTTTTGGCATGCTTACACAAGAACAATGTGATTATGTCATGATACATAGCCTGCCGTTATGGTACATAGGCCTTCTAGAGGAGGTGATGATGCGCAGTTTCGAGGGGGATACACTACGGTCATGGGTGACATGTGAGGATAGTCTCCCACAATTCCATATTAAAAACAATGACCATCCTACTAGGGAAACACATAACACAGCCATCTATGTCCTAAATCCAAATACTAGGGTGGTTGTGGGAAACGATCTAGTTCCCAAGGAATCTCCTCCTCTTTATGCAAGTACATTCAGGAGCAGTATCACTGATGAGACGAAGGTTTGGTAGGAATGAGATTTCAGATCCAGGGGAAACTTCACCAATTAATAGGCATGGGTGTACTGGGTATGCCAAACATTCAATGAATTTGGGCTGCAGCTACAGTCCATCAGGATTTTTGAAGCTGTTTGGATGTTCCAATTCTAATTCTACTGACAGAAGGATCTCGTAGCGGAGTTATTTAGTCATTGGTCCCCCAACACCAACACCTTCCACCTCTACCATGGGGAGGTGGGCATCAGTTTTTGGGACATACACTGCATTGGGGGAGTCCCCTTGGAGGGGTACCAGTACGATGAGTTCCTCCTGACAGGGAATGTCTGGGGGGATAAACATGCACCCCAATCCTATCATGGAACCAGATGGAGCTAGCTAAAGATGAGTTGAAAATAAAATACATCCTAAAGGAAATATCCTATTCTAAGTGGTTTAGTCTTTTCATGATGCAGGACACGGCTGTAAAAATGCTATGTTGAGGGAAGAAATTCTGGAATGCGTCTCAGAGGGAAAAGGTAGGATCTTTACGGGAGGATCCTGGAGGCAGGAGTGTACCGGTCATGGGGCATTGGCATAAATGAGAGTTAGGACCCAAATGTAAGATATGTAAGGTTTCATGACACATTCTTGAGCATATGGATGCTGCTAGTGAGGGACACACAAATGGAGGTTTACCCAAGGACACTAGTGATGGCCGAAATCATGTTGGTGAAGAAAAAGGTAAACCTGGGGGGGCCAGTTTTGGCGGAGATGTATAGTATTCTAGGGCATATTTTGAGGGGAAGTATGCCAAGGAGGATATGCGGGCCATTCCAGATTCTTCATAGTTGGGTCGCAGCCCACTATGGCCGGTATGACATCCCAAATTCCATTCTCCCCTGGTAATGGTATGAGGCCATCCCTCTTGAACATTGTTAGAATCCACCCACTAACGCTGAAAGATGAGGGGATCAAGCTTAAGATTGGAATCCATACCCACTTATACTTCCACCCATTCTAAACCTCGGTTGGTAAAATGGTAGTTAATGGGAAGGGGCCATTAGAGCAGAGGGAGTACCTTCAAAGCATTTGGGGTGACGTACTAGTAGCCCAGATTGACGGTAAAATCTTTTGCAAACCATATGTGCCTAACAGGTTTTCCAGGCAGTTCGGGTGAATGCAACAAATGCCGAAAAGAGTATACAAAGAGGTTCACGAATAATGACATCCTTGTATTCTCCGCCAACTATGGCTTATGTTCATGATAGTAGGCCTGGGAGAAATAATCACTCTTCCCCCCA
Organism: Viscum album; assembly: GCA_963277665.1. NCBI lineage: Eukaryota > Viridiplantae > Streptophyta > Magnoliopsida > Santalales > Viscaceae > Viscum > Viscum album. The sequence continues at coordinate 242,367,013 of OY728150.1, forward strand.
CCGACGTCAGTGCAGGTCTATGAACCGAGTATGTCGAACACTGGACAAAGGAATATCATAAGGCAATTCTTTGGAAATGCATTCAGAAAATCAAGGCGGATAATACCAATCTTGAAGAGTAGGGATGTAGACGAGGTTCCACAAGAGAGGTGAGTAAATGAATGGTCCAGGTGGCTAGCATGAACAGGCCGGTACTTCACCGTTATGAGCATTGCAAGCCAAGAACATGCCTCCACCTTCCAGGGAAGGGTGGTCCCGCGTGCAGCCTTGTGGGCTAGCTAGAGATCATTCGGGAAAGAAACTTTGGTACCCCCTGAAGCCAACTGTAAATTCCATATTCCCTTCTCTATGGTATTCTAAAAGAATATTGTGGTAGTCTATGTCTACTAAAGAGTTGTAGAAGAGGATGGTATGCACCAGGCTTGATTTTCCAGAGATAGGGTGAATCTAGATGAATGATAGGGTAAACTTTCATCATCGGATCACATACTTGATGGATATGGACATGTATGCATGCTAGCGGGGGCGATATGAAGAACTGTATCACCTAGTGAAAGTAACTCTTGGACAAGAACATGAACTAGGAAAGGTTCCATCCGAGGATTAAAGTATAGAGGAAGAAGAAGAAGAGGAGGAAGAAGAGGAAGAAGAGGAAGAAGGTGATGAAGGTGAAGATGAAGAAGAATAGGAGAACCAAGTTGAAGGTTTTGGTGGTGAAGGGCCTTCATAAGCTTCTTCTCACCAGTGAAGCTCTCATGAGAGTGGTGAAATCGTAGGCTTTGACGTAGAACTAGCAGAGCAGCTTGAGGTAAGATTAAATTTTTCCTCCACTGGCCCTTATCTTTTCACGATCCCAATCAGTCAACCAAACTCTATCCTATTTAGGAACACATGGGAGATGGTGCCTATGAATCCTTCCCCAAAGGGGGTGAATATGTGCCTATAGAGGTCGGGAAGCATTCTCAGAATCCTATCCTAGGGACCAAGCATGGTGGGGTGCCGATTATGGACGAAGTAGATGACAATGACATAGAAGGAAGAGACGAGATGGTGGCCTCTGAGTCCCCCTCCATTACCATTGTTCCAGAGGAGCTGATGCCGGTGATCGTGTTGACAAGTGCCGAAGGCTCTCCTATAACTGAGGCTCCTGCCATTACACAGGCATTGGAAACTATCACGCTTGGCTCCCATAAGTTTATTTATTGTCTCTCACTTTTGCTGGGGAATTCAGCTAACCGAGATATCGATTCCTGATGTATTGATCACAAGGTTGGAGGCTCGATAGACCATTGGGTCTGGAACATCATCAAGATCCCTACCAGTGACTAATCGGCTCTTGCCGAAGAAACCATTATAAGTGGCCCTGTCCCATTACTTGATGAGATGAAGGTTACGATAATAGGTGAAAATGCTGCCGGAGTGGGGTTCCATCCCGATGAGGGTAAAGTCGCAGATGAAGGAGTTCCCAAGGAAGACCCTACCACTGAACTCCTTGCCACTTACCCTGAATACAGGCCTACTAACCCCAAGGAAATAGACGACTCTGACTCGGAAACTACTGAGGAGATCCATATGACACGACACAAGGCATGGAAGTACATAAAATGTTTTCTCAACCAGCCACAGACAGAATGTCTAGTTCATATGGGGTCGCTTCGCACCTGGCTACAGTATCTCTATACTGGAGGGGTAGATGCTTGATGTCCTCACATAATGATCCATGATTACATGGAAGAGAAGATATGGGAGGATATCCAATGCTCAGAGGTTTCCTGGTGCCAACAAGGGTTATTGAATACTCAATCATTTCTAGAGGAAAAGCAGGAGGTCTGACACCTTGAAGAACAAGTGAAAGAAAGAGATGCATTCATTACCAACCACTCCAAGCTCACATAGTAGTTTAGGGCCCAGTTGGAGGATTCTTAGAAGTAGATGGTATAGGCGAATCTCCAGATGATTGAGCTCTAAAATGAACAATCATAGTCACAAGACATGTCTAATGAGTTACTCCCTACCACTGCTGCCAAATATAAGGACCTCAGGGGACGAGAAGCGACACTGTTGGCCACAAGTCGAAAGGTGGAAGAATTGGAATAGTCCATCCAAAATGTCAATTCTTAAGGGACCTGTTTTGGCTGAACCCCTCGAACCTTTTCCTCTTTACTATTTCTTGTACTGATATTCATGTATAAACAAATTATTCACTTCTTTTTTCATTTGGATGCATTCCAACCACAATTGTGAAGTAATTATCAATCCATTCCTAAGGTCACGTGGGTCATGCCTGATGTGTGAAACAAAGGATGGTTGCATCATCAGCTAGTTTGACTATGGGAATGCCAACCAATTTTCTAGAATCTAGGGTATAATCGAACCATCCAGGCTTCCAAGATGAAATGGGGAGGCCTGACCATAGAATGAAGCTCTCAAAATATTCAAATTATCACCTTCCCAATGTAATCTTGTGCATGAGTGGGGTAACTCCAGGGGAGTTGGGATTAATCTGAACATAAGGGAGTGGAATGTGGGAATCACGACACCCAAGATTCAGAACACTGTAGGGATGGCGTGACAATGAAGGATATATGTTTACCATGTTCGAAACACAGTATCCTTATTGTGTTAGCCTGAAATGGGGATAAAAAATGAGGGCCGACTGCTGACCACGTTCAAAACATGGGGCCTGACTCAAAATTCAACCCATTAGTCTTCTAGAACATTTTTCCAAGACAATAGGCAATCCATAGGCCAATAATCCATACTATTAGGGGGTTATTTTAGATATGAAAGAGGATGTGGGCCCGAATAAATGGCACACAAAACATGGAGGATGGAGTGGTGTTTATTTAATGGATTCCAACACTCTTGAAATCACACCACCGTGGTGGAAACTCATTAGGTGGATGTAGCGGTCTAATCAGGTATCATTCCTACTTTTAGGAAGGACCTCTCTGACAAGGAAGATGATGCATCCCATCATTGTTATGGGGCATCCCGAACTTGTTCATGGTAAAAATGAAGTTATAGGGTTCCCTAAAAGTGTTCGGACCAAGGGGACAAAAAAAGAGGGGGAACATGACAATTTATTTTTAGGGCTGGACCTGATGGCAAGATACCTGGCATTCCTACGTATCCCATGAGTATGGGAATCAAGCCGTACGTAGTTCTGGAAGATATCACATAGTTTAATGTCTTACAGCAAGGACGCGGAGTGGTCTTAATTTATGGTCATAGATCTCAGACCAGAGATGGGAATTTAGGAGACACATGGTGAGGGAATTATAAAACTTGACTTGAATGGGGACATAGAGTCCATATCACCATGTGTTCCTTGGGGAGGTTTTAGGTCCAGGGACCAAAAATGAAAGTTAGGCTGGGCCCGAGGAAAAGTGCACAGGCGTTCCTACATACCACATGCAGATGGGAATCAAGTCATAGGTAGTTATGAAGGTTTCATGGTAAGATACCAGTTCCAGAGATAATAAGGTTGTACGGGTCTGGACCTCGCACCAAAAGAAGCAGTATTTGATAAATCTTGTTTTTTCGTTAGGATGAATGTGTGTGTTATTGTTTTTTTTGTGAAGCGATGGACCTATTATGGAGAGTCCAGGAGTCGCCACAAGAATCAATCCATATATAGGCATTGACAATTAGTATGGTGGGTGACCAATACTAAACATGATGTCCCCTCGAGTGAGGACATCACAATGCAGTTCGGGTTTTCGTCATGCGGCCAAGATGATAACATCACAGTTTAGTGTCATGTGATGGGACCAACCATGTGTTTCAATGTCGTGCAATAAAGACGCAACATTTTGGGACTATGAGACATAGTTTAATGTCATATAGCTTGGATATTATGAGGAATGTGCATGATGTGATCAAGAAAACCTGACGTGAATGAGGATGAGGTCCACGTCACACCACTCACAATTCCAGGGAAGAAACCTTGGGCCGAGGGACTAGAAAAGGCTAGATAATAGGATGCTGAATGTATGGAAGAGGCGTCCAGGTGTTCATATTTATCCCATAAGGATGGGAATCAATCCATACGTAGTTCTAGAAGTTGCAGTTTAATGTCATGAAGGACAACATATAGTTTAATGTCATGGGATATAGTATACAGTTTAAAATCATGTTGGACACCATATAGATTAATGTCATGTGGGACAAGAGGTAGGAGGTACTATCTCCCAGAAGGGGAGTACGTGGTGTGACTACTGGAAAACCGACGCGAATAAAGGCATAATCCCACACACGCCACACCACATGGTCCTATAAGGTTCAGGGAATAAAAGGTAGAACCGAAGAGATAAATTAGTGGAAATTGAGATGGACCCAAAGGCGAGATGTTTGGGAATTCCTACGTATCCCATGAGTATGGAAATCAATCCATGCATTGTTCTAAAGAAAGGACGTATAAAGAGATATTGGTTTAAGGTCTTAGAGCTCAGACCATGGAGAAACAAAACTCTTCCAAGTAAGAACTAACCTTGATCTAATCTCTAAGACCATGTGAGTCAAACATGGTGTGGGAAACAGGGGTTGAATAGGTCTTTGCAACACATGGAATACACGTAAAGGGGAAGTTGGTGTGGAACTCTGAATGAAGCCTTACCGCAGCTTTTTCCTCCTAACGTGAAAATGCGCACTAAGGGATAGTACCAAGAGTATCGAAACGCCACTTGAACATGATGGAGAGGAAAATAATTTGAATCATGTAACTGAAATTGAGGGCATGATGGGGTTTTCATGACGATGGAGGATAACTATTGACCATGTCCGAAACACAACATCCATATCATGTGACCTGAAATGGGAACAATAAATGAGCGTCGACCGCTGACCATATTCACAATGTGAGACTTTTATAAATTTGTTGTTCGAAACCCTCAAGGATGTTGGCCTATAATGGTAAGAGATCCCTTGGGCCAGACATCCATTCTACTTAGGGGTGTCTTCGGATGTGAAAGATTATGAAAGCCCAAACGAAGGGGAACACAAAGCCTAAAAAATGGGTGAAAGCATGTCCAGGTAGAATCCTAAACTCTAGGTTCTGAACCAGAGTACTTCTAGTCACATTAGAGAATCACCTAAGAGGTTCAAGGGACTGAACTTACAAGTAGTCGACTCAAAAAGATGACTGTAGGGTAAGGGTGCGAAGGGTGCTCAGGAAATAGTTGTTTGTGGCATGGTTGTTATAAACCCGACGTGAATGGGTACATAAGACCATACCACACCATATACCCCTCTCCTAGAAGAATTTATGCCAAGGGGGAAAGATTATAGGGAGGTTTCTAAGGAATGGGACTGGACCCGAAGGCTAGACATTCGGGCAGTCCTACAAATCCCATAAGGGTGGGAATCAAGCGACACGTAGTTCTGAAGGCCATGCAGTTTAACATCATGTGGTGAGGATGATGGTGCTCTTAGCTTAAGGTCGTAGGGCTTAGACCATAGATACCTAGTTTAATGTCATATTTATGGGACAAGTGAGTAAATAGGGTTAATCATTATGCCTATGGAAAACCAAAAAATGATGATAATGATAGAGGATAGTTGTTGACCCTGTTCTCAACACAGTATCTGTATCTATGTGACCAGAGGTTGGTGAAAATAATTGAGAATCGAACGTTGACCACATTCGCAACACAGGACTTGTTTCAATTTTGTGTTCGAAACCCTCAAGTATGTTGGCCTATAATGGTAGGAGAGACCTTGGGTCGAGCATCTATGCCATTCAGGGGTCCTTTTGGACATAGAAGGTGATAGAAACCCAAATGATGGGGCTTGCATTGTATGGAAGGGCATGTGCTTGTAGAAAGGACGATGAATGAAATGGATATGTATCAAGGGGATATGTGTGATGTGGTGAAATATCCTGATGTGAATAAGTACATGAGTCCATACCACACCACCCAATCCTAAATAAGAACTCAGGCTACGGGGGAGAAAGGGTCGAGGGACCTGAGGCTAGGTACCCCAGTTAACTATAAAAATATGACCTCTCATGTAGGTATTGCCTCACCTCAACACCTAAGAACACTTGAGAAACACTCGGTGTAGGAAACAAGAATTAGGAGTATTCTCTTCCCCTCATATAAGGGTCTGACAGCTGGAATCACACTCCTGCCTAAGGTAGACCGATGCTTGAAGAGACAACGGGGTATAATGAACCACTACACTCAATTTTTGGGACATATGGGGTGGTGAAAATGAAAAAGGATAATTGTTGACCAAATTCAAAACATAGCATCCATATCATGTGACCTGAAATAGGAATAAAAAATGAGCTCGACCACTGACCATATTCGCAATGCGGGACTTGTACCAATTTTTCATTTGAGGTCCTCGAGCGAGTTGGCCCAAAACAATAGGAGAGAACATTGGATAAGTATTGATACCATTCAAGTGCCCTTTTGGATGTGAAGGATAATGGAAACCCTAATGATATAGCATGTGGAGCATAAATGTGGTTGTGAAACTTAAAGTCAAGCTGGATAGTAGAAGAGAAGGGGATCTTCAAGGAGATGGGATACACGGTACATTCATGAAGAGTTCGACATGAATGAGGGAAAAATCTTACACCACATCATGTGATTTGACCCAATGGGAGGTCCTGAAGTACGAGGTTGGGCCTATAGATAAAATTTATGGGCGTTCCTACGTATCCAATGAGGATGGGAATCAATCCATAAGTAGTTCTAAAATCCATGCAATTTAACGTTTTGTGGTGAGGATGTAGGAGGAGAGAAGAACGAGGGAGATAAAATGGTGAAATCATCATAATCCTGACATGTGTGGGGGCCAAATAAGCCTACATGACACCATGTGGGATCCTCCAAGAGAACTATACCTAGAGGGGATAGTCAAAGAAGGAACTTGGGTCTAGACTCAAGAAGAAGCGTTCGAGCATTCCTACATATCCCATGAGGATGGGAATCAATCCGTACATAGTTATTGTGGTTTAACATATTGCAAGGCCACTAATAGTTTAACGTCTTGCAGGAAAACACATAATTTAACGTCATTTGGGAAAATGTACAGTTTAACTTCATGCGGGACAACATACAATATAACTTCATGTGGTACATTTTACAGTTTAAGGTCATGTAGGAACCTAATGTAGTTTAGGGTCATGCAGGACCATGCAGTTTAAGGTCATGCAGGACCATACAGTTTAAGTTCATGCGGGACCATACAGTTTAAGGTCATGCGGGACCATACAGTTTATGGTCATGAGGGACCATATAGTTTAATTTCATGCAGGACCATACGACTAAGGAAAAGTATTGCTTGAGAAACTTGGAATTGGTGGGAGGAGTTATACGCTCACCATCCATGGTAACCAAGGAGTATGATCTATTGGAGTAAACCTTGTGAATGATGTAATGTCCTTTCTATTTGGTCTCCCACTTTGGTGGTTTCCTACCAGGTATCATTGGTGTTCTAAGGTCCAATACCAAGTCACCTTACAAGAAGGAGTGGTGGAAAAATTTCTTGTTTAAAGCTCTAGCTATCTTGTTTTGATGTTTTTCCAGATTGTGCAGGGCACAAAGCATGTTCTCATCGAGTGCTTCCAACTCTACCATACAGATTTCAGCAACTTTATCTGGTGCTTTCTGATCATAGACATCTATTCACAATGATGGAATCAGAATCATGATGGGTAGGATGGCCTCCATTCCGTATACTAGGGAATATGGAGTCAGTTGGGTGGAATTACGAGTTGTCGTCTGATAAGCCCAGAGGGTGTTGGGGAGCATGTCCGGCCTAATCTTCTTGTTCATACAAACCATTTTTCTTATGGTTACCTAAAGGATTTAGACTCCTCATACTCGGGGGCCATTCATATCTGTTTATACTCAGATTACCCATCCATGTAGAGGAGGTCTTGGAACCTAGCCATAGCATCAATCAACAATTCCATCACAGGAAGGGGAAAATCTTCCTTTGGACACTGATGGTTGAGAACCCTGAAGTCGATGTAGACTATGATCTATATGTTCTTCTTCCATATTGGTACAATAATGGCTATCCATTTGGGGTACTGGACCTCCTTAATGAAATTAGCTCTGATGAACTTAACAACTTCTGGCTCAACCATGGCACCGTGAGAAGGGTGAATCTTTCTGGGGGGCTACTTGAACCCGCAATGATTTTTCAGGAGACCGTGGTGGTGGAAGACTACTTGAGGATATAGTCTTGGCATATTATCATCACTCTAGGTGAATACATCACAGTTCTGTTTAAGGAAGTCTATGTACTATTATTGCTCTTCAAGGGGAATGTAGACACTGATCAATGTGGGCTTCAGGTCTGCCTCACTACTGAGGTTCACCTGTACCAATTAATTAACCATGGAAGATACACCCTCTTAAAAGGTTGGGGGAGGGAGAATCCTCTGAATCCTATTCATTACTTATAGAGTAGGGATTGTTGATAGGAGGAGTTTCCTCTGAGTCGACAGATCCCGATAGAAAGCTGGTACCAGCCTAAGCGGCAATGGACACCGCATTAGGGAACTCTTGTGTCGTCGAAACCATAACGATAAAGGCTATTAATCCGATCCCATATGATCTTTGGCCCAAGGGGACATGCTTGATGATATCGAAGAAATAGTGTCATGTCGTCTTGATCTAGATTATCCCATCCTGGCGGAATAAGAAAGTATGATGTATTTTTATCTCCATGGGGTGGACATCCCGATACATTATGGGAGTAGGATGCTCTGGGGTCACCTAAGCCTGATTTGTATAGGAGTGTGAGGTGATCTTCCACTACCTATTAGACTTGGGAATGTGTTCCCCCCTCGTTCCAGAAACAACGAAGCATTGTCCCATGTCTGGGGTTGTAGCCTCCAACCGGTGGGTTGGAAAGATGTATGAATCATCTAGATCTATCCACGGGTTGGTCGTAGTTGCAGCATGCTCAACCTCATTTTCCTAAATTTGATTTTCTTTTCTCTTGTAATAGTTGGAATCCAGATAGCGGGCTTCATAAGAGGAAAAGGGAGACATGTCACCTTGAAGCACACCCACTCAACCATTTAGGGAGTACTTGAGACACTGGTGATATGATGAAGGAACCACCACATGCAGGTGGAGCCATGGCCTGCCCATCAATGCATTATAGGTGGTGTCCTGAGCGACCACCATAAAATCAGTGCTGGAAACTAAACCACCGAACTGGGACTTCAAGAGGATCTTACTGACTGGTGTCTGTTTCATCCTGTCATAACCTAGGATTCTTTGGTCAGAGGGACTTAGATCATCCTTATACAACCCCAGTTTTCACAGTGTCCGAGTTGGGATTAGGTTGATTCTAGAGCCCATTTAGACAAGACAGAAATGAACCTCCACGCCATTGAACTGGCCGGTGATATAATGTGGGTGAATTTTCCCCTATATAGAAGGGCCTTCATCATCTCCAGATAACTATATGATGGCCAAGAATTCTGCATTCTCAGCCGCCTTAGCATGAAAGGCCTATGCAGCTACTACCTCCATCTCAAATTAGAGGGGGCTACTTAAAACCTCGGTGAGGGCCTCATGCATATCCAATGATAGGAGAACGACCTCAAGGATGGATAGAATTAGTGGAATACTAGAAATATGTTTGGGAACATCACACTTTAGTGCCAGTCTTGAACTTCTGCTTACAGGAGGTCTCTCTATGAAAAGAGGTGTGGTGGGCCCTGTCGGCTTGACGGACGACTGGCTGGTGCTGGGAATATCTTGCTGCTCACTAGTCAAAGCCTATAGAGTAACTAACGGATGAGGGACAGAAGGATTATCATGATGCGGTTGAGTCAGCTTTGCTTGATCCAATAACACGAACGATGGTGAAGGTAGACCTGATGTCACCAGATGAGAAGGTCTTGCATGCTGAGCTCTACGCTGGTCCTACTTCCTAGCTTCAGTAGCATGCACAGCCTGGTTGGAAGGGTTTACTGAGTCACTCCGACATCCCATAAAGCCACGACTCTATAGAAACTAGCGACAACTAGGGACATTGGGAGGATTCTCCAAGCACTCCTCATTTTCAGGGATCATGTAGGTGTTTACCAGCTCTACGGTATTAATCGAGGTGTACCCTTGACCATCACTCGAAGAGTCATCCATTACTGGATGGATTTTGGGAGGAATCACCATCTTCAGGGGCATGAAATAGTTGAGAGTACAGGATGATGATGGCATTGGAAGGGGACTTTGTTTTCCCTTGAGCTGCCAGTGTTTTATTTTCTGAGAAGTGGACTACTGAGACAACGATACAGAAGTGGTATATGCAGCTTCTGATGGCTCTGGTTGATTTCAGAATGCATGGATAACACCATGGGCACAAGCGACTATATTATGATCCATCCAATCATTATACTACTAGGAACCATGATTAGAAACATGATGCCACTCACCTTCATTGTCACTACTACTGTGTAGCCTCCCGAAGACACATGCCACCTATGCTGGAGCTGGGCCTAACTGGACTGTGTTGTTATCCACATAGTCTTGAATCACTTATTTAAACACATAGCACTATTTGAGGGTGTTCCCTAGGATCTAGTGATAGGGGTAGTAATTAGGGCGATTAGTGAGTTTTTCCTCTTCTGGCCTCCTACACTCAAGCAAACGTACAATCACCAACTCCAAGGCACTGGAAAAGTAGCCAGAGACCTGTGCCTCATTGAATGAGTAGGTCTGGTTCCCCCTATCTAGAAAGGGGGCCCTTGGAGCCTGAACCTGATGCGGGGTTGGAGAGGCCTACCGAGGAGTTAGAGCCTGGTTATCTCACATAGGTGGTGGCGACACATTGCGTAGGGGCACCTACCGATTTTAGGTGGGTGCTACTGGGCCGGAGGCTGCGCCTGAGGTGGAGGGCCTCTACAAGGCTGTGGAGGAGGCTCCACTAGTAATAAATCTAGTTGCATGGGGGCATCTATTTGGGCTACTGCGGCAGGTTCGGCCATGGTGTCCCTTCTCACGGGGATTGTAGGAGGCAACTGACGTGCCTACTTAGCCTGTTGTAAGGCTTCCTTTAGGCACTGGTCCTTATTAGAGAAGTCTTGGAATCCTCCGAGGTAGTTCTGGGTAATCAAAGAGGGGAACAGTTCTGTCTTGAAATTCCCTACGCACATCGTTAGTAGTTCCTCTTGAGTTAGTGGTATGTCAAGGGAGTATAAGAGCCCTTTCCACTGGGCAAAAAAGTATTCAACACGCTCATCTGACCTCTGATTACAATTGAAGAGGTCTGTGATACTCGTCTTCCGAGTGGTGGAATTGAACTGGTAGATGAATTAACTACGAAGGTCTTCCTAGTTGGATACAGATCCGATGAGGAGCTTACTGTACCAAACTAATGCTAGCTCCACCAATGTCTGTACAAAAAATCAGAGTTTGGCAACCTCCTGTTGCACTGGAGTTCCCAAAATGGGCCTAAACCGTGAGATAAAGTGGTCTAGGTGTTGTAGTGGGCCCCCTATCTAGTTTAAGTGGGAAAAGGTAGGATTTCTAAAACCGGGTGTGCTGGCATATCATCCACCCACGCCAGATAAGGCTTGCCATCAGGCGGGATTGCCACCTGTCGATTCTCCAACACTTCGAGGTTGGTGATGAGTGCCGCCATTGGGTCATCTAGGTAGGGATTCCTATCATGATAGGGACCCCTAACCACAAACTTTTTGTAACGTTCTTCAATATGATAAGCAGGCTCAACGTCTCATGGAGCGGCTGGTGGAACAGCCTGTGGAGCAGATGGGGGAACCTGAGTTGTGTCTTGAGGATTGTCTCTCCACTTGGGTGGTTTTGGAGACTCATACCACGCCCTATTTTCATATGATCCAGCCTCAACCTTGTCTGCATGGGCAGGATGGTCAGGGTCACCTGGAGGTAATTTGCTAAGGTGAAGTTGTGCCTGCCCCTACTGCCCTGACTGAGGATCACCATAGTATGGCCATCACTCTACAACATGTTCATAAAGGTGGTATTCAACAATATTCTCATGTTTGGTGAGTTGTTGATACAATATATCTTTTTTGGGATTATCCTCCGCCTTATACACTGATCTAAATGGGTCAGAGGGTTTGACAACTCTAAGGTGTTCCTTACCCTTTTTGGGATTTCAGCCGAGGACCAACGCCTTGGTGGGCATGGGAAGAACCATTAGATTTCTCTGTCGATGAGTAATCATTCCCAACATATCTAAGAGGTTTGAAACTCCCTCGGGGGGTGGGTCCTCTCCAAGAAGCTCTAGCTCGTTCTCACCCCTGGCAGGTTATCCATGTTAACCATGTCCCTACCTGGAGGCATATCCTCTATGTCGCCCGGTAAATCAGGCTAGCACTGGATGAAACTAAAATGGAGGGCAACATAATACCCCCAACCATAGATTTTCACATGGGTAGAAGCCTCCTTTATTATCTTACTGATCACATTAAATCTCTGAACACATCATTGTTGGAGGGTCTTATGGCGACTTGGTGACTCAGGGCGTTGGACCATGGGGAGTGTGGCCAGATCAACCAAACAACATTGTTGGATGATGTCTTAGTAGTGCGCCCGACTCTTGGGGTAGGCCACTCATCGATGATGAAGATGGAAATGAGTCATTTAGAGGGTCTGGAGAAAAAAGTCAAACTCTTCCTGGGTGAGTGATTTTGAAACATTGAAATTTGGTTCTGCAACTAGCCAAAATATCTCAAAGAAATGATCCACTGTGAGAATATCCCACAATCTCCTTGGTCAGGATTCGAGGTCTAGCCATTCATTTCCCCACTCATTGACCATAGGGGACTGGGGAACCAATAGCGGTACTGAGGTAGACCACTGGGATGTGGGGGCTAGCCGGTGGAGAATACAGAGAGTGATCTGACAAACCACTGCATCTCGAAATATCCTTTGAAGAGTGTACTGACTTAGCCACCACATCACGGTAAGACGGGATGATGACTGCATTTTACAGTGTAGGGACTACGGATACTAGGGATGGACCACGCTACTGATCGTCCACCATTGGTCCCTAAAATAGCTCTCTATGATCTCTAGTTGTGGTAGAGAGTGCTTCCGGTGATGATGGTCATGATTGCACGGCCGAAACCTATGCAGTGGCCAATGTTTTTTCCTCCTGGATATACCTGCAGAGGGAGGTGGGAATCTGATAGACCTCGCATTCTGAATGTATGAGGATTATGTGCCATGTTCCTGCCCCGACCACTGACATGGAGGATACAGGTAAGGGTTCCATCGCGGAGTCGTATTCTGCCTCAGAATCTGAGAAATAGACTAGTTTGACATTGTTCTGAATCTTCTCAGTATTTTTTTTATGGAAGAGATGAACCACCCTCCTTCCCTTGGATGGTTCTTTGAGACATATTTGATTTCCAACATGAGGATGATCTTCAGCTGTACTAGTGCTGGGGCGGGGAGGATTTACACCTGAGTGAGCTAGGGGTGTAAGGAGAACTTGGATAGATATCAAAGGTAACATGGGGAAGCCCACCGTTCCCACATACCGATGTGTGGAGGGAATCCCCGTGGGAAATTATGGAGTAGGTAGGACCTCCGTTGGAGCTGATAGGATCACAGGTAAAACCTCCCTGCTTGTTTCCCCTGGAGGCATCAACGCAGGGAGGGTTCTCATACCGGTCAAGTTGAACACAGGTAGGACCTTCGTGCTGGGTACCAATGAAGCAAAGCTGAACTTCACTCCTCTGATTTCTGAGGAAAGGAGGACCTTTTCCAGCTACTGTAAAAACATGGGGAGGGCCTCGACACTGAATATTAACCAGATGTTTAACAACCCCACACTGGAAGCCTGCGACAGGAGGAACAACTCTATACCCATTGTAATGAGTGCAAGAGAGGTTTCTCTACTGAGTGTTTCTACTGTGGGGAGGGCCCCCATTCAGATTGAACGTATCATGGGGTAGACCTCCATGCCGATCATGGAAGTGTGGAGGACCCACTTTATCCTTGGGGATGGTACGAGGAGGACCTCCGTATTGGGTGTCGTTGTTGCAGGTTGGTTTGCGACGACCACTACCTGCGCCAACGACCAAGAGAGTCAACTGAGCCTACCCATGGGGTAGTTGAGGCCTCGATCTAGGTCGAGTATATAAGTGACCCTAGTCATCATATACAGAAGTTGATGATATACATCGGTGGTGGCTCGAGCCACATTAGTTGCTGACGTTGACGCCCCTTGGCTAGCATCCTCCTCAACTTGTGCCCGGTACTAGCGTCGGGTCAGCCGAACTGGGGCCGGTAGTGTAGGCGCATAGGTTACCTACTCCTCGAATCATGGGACCAGGTGGCGGTGATGGAATGACCTAGTGGGATTCCTCCTTGGGGTCCTTGAAACGGGATCCCGAATGGGCTTTCCCAGACATCCCCTACCTCATCAGTGTAGGGGAGGGAATCATAGAGGTGTTCTGGGGAAAGGCTCCCGAAATTATTGTACTTTGGATTGGGAAGAAGTGACTCCTTGTTCGGCCCATGGGGGTGGTGGTGGAAACAAGGTGCAGATGTCTATTAATATTGGTGGTATATATCCTGAGTCAGAATAATCCTCTCCTCCTCGTATCAGCATATGATGTCATTTATTACCCTTCATTGAATGAATTCAGAAGGGGAGATGGGGCGTGGGCGCCTAAAAACTGTGGTTGTGAAGGTCATCTCAGAAGTGGTGGAGCCACATGGGGTTGCCACATTGACAATTCCCCTACCCCTGTATCGGTGGGTGGGTGGCAATCAGATTCCTGATGTAGCAGCTTGGTTCATGAAAAGCAGGGAGATTTAACCATATGTTCGGAAACAAAGAAATCGATGTCCAATGCCCCAATTCCATTTCTTCTTCCATGGATGGTAAGAGTGATCCATGCTAACAAAATTTCAGACTGGGATGTCCAACGTTTTAACTGCCCTGACTTCTGGTGAGTTTCACATCAAACCCACTATTTTCTTGGCAGGACCCAGCACCGAATAACTGGATCTTGTGACATGCTAATCCACTGATGTCTCAAACACTACTAATCTTCACATTGAAGAGAAGAACATTCACATTGGGTTCACTATTTCTATTTTTGACGGTTTCGCTAGGGTGCGTGCATCCACCTATTTGGGGAGGATGAAGACGCACTGGATGTTTCCCCGCATTCCGGCTTTTTAAAGGCGGGCGACATTTGCCTCTTATTCGGGGACGTTTCTCCTTGATTGAAACGAGATGATGGGATGTCAGTTCCTCCTTCTGTGGATTCCTCCTCAGAACTCATCACCTAGTCCGAGTCTCCCTTATAGATTAAGATGTTGTTCTTGAGACTCTTCCCAGTGGCATATCATCATGGATACTGGTTAATTACACAACTTCTGTCAGAACATTCCAAGGGTTCCATTCAGGGTGGCAACCTTCAGTTGGGGGAGTAGTCACGTTAGAAATCACTGGAGTGTCTGGATGCTGGAACACTAGCAAGCCTAGATTTCATCCCCTTATTATAGGGATTTTAAAGGGGGTGAGGAATCCTGAGGAATTCCACGTCGAATGCGAGGAATTATATTCCATAGGCATGTCTCTAAGGTTTTCCTCAGCTTCCCATGTTTAACATAGAGTATACCATAGTTTTAACATCTAGAGGAGACAGATCAGACTGATTAGAACACTGAATAGAGTTGATCATATGGGTTCGAACCATGGAAGGAACACTGATGTTAGGGAAAACACGTGGTTAGTTACCCGGTTACTGCTAAGAGTAGAAAATAGGTGAATTGGCATGATCTGTCCGGGATGTGGTGGCCCGGGTAAGAATCAGGATGAATGATGGATGGTTAGGTGAAGTGGATGGAGAATGAAATAGAGTCGACCCGAGGGTGACAGTGATGTTGGGATTGAGCCTCGAAGAGACCTCCTACATATCCCTGTGGCTGGGAATCAAAGTCCACATAGTTAAAGGTAGGGTATAGGATCGGGGTGTGCACAATGGATAGAGACCGAATTTTATATTATGGCTTATGCGTGGTTATCAGGCTGAGTTGGTCTGATGCCATTTGGGCGGACCCGAGATACGGGTCCCAACTAAAGGGACGACAACCGCTTACCATCGATTACAGAGTACAAAAACATATCGCTAGATGGGATTGGCAACGACTTACAACTGGATGGGGGGTGAAAATGGCATACCAATAAATGATATTGATAATGGATTACCGCTGAATGGGGATCAAAATCGATTACCACTACCTGGGGAACACAACGGCTTACCGCTGAATAGGGAACAATTAGTGTCATGCAGGACAAAAGGGGCATACAGTTTAACGTCATGTAGGACAGGGGTGAATCGACATGAAATGGTTGGGACTAATGGGGGTTGTGCTTGAACCTCAAGGAGGCTTCCTACGTACCTTACCTTAGAAAGGATCAAAGTCCATGTAGTTTGGGATAGTGTGGTGAGCTGACGTGAAGTGGGGTCGGAACCAATGGTTGATGGGATTGAACCTCATGGAGGCTTTGTATGTACCTTGCCTTGGAAAGAATCGAAGTCCACATAGTTCATAATGGTGTTTGGGGCTTACACTCTAGGTTTCCCAGAGAGGATTCCATGGTCAGTGCTAGCTCTAAGCCCATGTTAGTTATGCTTGGTGTGAGAAACAAGAGGCAGCAAAAACTTGACGATCACGTCGTGAAATGTGTGACTTTGGGAAGTGGAATGGGGATGACATGTAGTCAGTGGCCCAAAATGGAAACATGGGATTATACGTGGTTAAGAGCCTAGTGGTTGTTGGTATTGAACCTCAGGGAGGCTTCCTACGTACCTTTTCTTTGTGAGGAGCAAAGTCCACGTAGTTCAGAATGGTGTGGGGAGCTGACATGAAGTTGGGTCGGAACCAATGGTTGTTGGGCTTGAACCTCAGGGAGGCATCCTACATACATTACCTTGGCAAGGATCAACGTCAACGAAGTTCAGAATGGTGTTTGGGGATTACACTCTAGGATGCCCAGAGAGAATTCCATGGTCAGCTCTTTCTCTAAGCCCACGTGATTCATGCTCGGTGTGTGAAACAAGAGGCAGAAAAGACCAGACAATCACGTCGTGAAAGGTGCGTCAGTGGGAAGTGGAATGGGGCTGACACGTAGTCAGCAGACCAAAATGGAAACAGGGGCTTATGCATGGTTAGCAACCTAGGGAGATGGAGATTAGGACTTACTCCAGGGTCGAGGCCTAGTGGCGAAAAAGCCCAAAAGGAGAGGGATTTGGCACCAGATAAAGGAGAGATATGGTGCCCCCCTATCTGATATTTTGCTAGAAAGAAGATAAGATGAGAAGGGATACTACCTCCTGCAAGAAAATATGGGGGCTTAAACAAAGATGGTTTCCCTTTCCCTGTGGATAGACACCGCTCCGATAAAGAGGATCTCATTCCATGTGAGGAATGATCTCACTCCCGTAGATACCAGTGGGCGTAGAGAATGTCTGAGATGGGGAACCCTGCATATAATGCACTGGGAAAGGCTATTGTTTAATGTCATGTGTTGAGGAAGATGGTACTTGGAAGTTTAATGTCCTGCCACTCGGACGAGTGGATTCACTCCGTACCCCTAGGGCGTACATAACTGATACTTCACTACGGGAAAAAGCAATATTTGCGACTTGTTATTTATGGTGGGATTTCATCTCCTGTCGCAAATAGTTTGGCGTGCAACCACGCGGCCTGCGTGCCAAACTGTGTGGCATGCACGCCAAACCGCACAAGAGTATTTCCAACGGTACCTGTCACAAATATTTGGCGGCAGTTAATAGCTTTTTGCGACGGGATGTCACCCCGTCGCAAAAAGTGTATCGGCAGGAACTAATTGCGATGAGGCCTGTTGCAAATTCCCTTTTAACCGCCTACTGTAATTAATACGGGCGATGGTTTTTGCGACGGGAAAAGTCACCCATCGCAAATTGTATGTCGACAGGTTGTATTTGCGACTGGACTCGTTGCAAATACCCTTTTATCCGTGTCCCATAATTAAAGCGGGCGAGGGTATTTGCGATGGAGCCCGTCACAAATACTACCATTTGCAACAGGAAACCCGTCGCAAATAACCCTGTCGCAACTAATCTAACCTATATATACCCCCATCTGTTTTTTTTCAAATCACTCAGAACATCCTCTCTTTCTCTATTCATTCTCCAGTTTAAAGGGAAAAATTTCTTTTAGTTGAAGTTTTTTATACAAGAGAAATTGGAAGGCATCAATACCTTCAGAATATCAAAGTTTATGGTATTTATATTTTATTTTTTTATATTTATTATATTTTTTTATATTTATTTTAATTGTTGTTTATTAGTTCTAATTAAATTAGATTTAAATTAATTTTTATTTATATTTATTTTCTGTAAGACATTGATATTGTTAGTGATAATTATAAATAATTATTGTTAATTTGCAATAATTAGTGAATATTATAGATAATTAGCGGAATTTAGTAATTATTAGTAATAATTAGTAATAATTAGTAATAATTAGATATAATAAGATATAATTTGATATAATTGGTAATAATTAGATATAATTAGTAATAATTAGATATAATTAGGAATAATTACCAATAATTACCAATAATTACCAATAATTAATAATAATTTCCAATAATTAGTAATAATTAGTAATAATTAGATATAATAACCAATAATTAGTAATAATTACCAATAATTAGATATAATTACCAATAATTAGATATAATTACCAATAATTAGATATAATTAGTTATAATTAGATATAATTAGTAATAATTAGGAATAATTAGGAATAATTAGATATAATTAGTAATAATTAGGAATAATTAGTAATAATTACCAATAATTAGATATAATTACCGATAATTAGATATAATTACGAATAATTAGATGTAATTACCAATAATTTGATATAATTACCAATAATTAGTAATAATTACCAATAATTTGTAATAATTACCAATAATTAGTAATAATTACAAATAATTAGTGATAATTACAAATAATTAGTAATAATTACCAATAATTAGTAATAATTACAAATAATTAGTAATAATTACCAATAATTAGTAATAATTAACAATAATTAGTAATAATTAACAATAATTAGTAATAATTATCAATAATTAGTAATAATTAGATGTATTTAGTAATAATTAGATCTAATTAGTAATAATTAGAGATAATTAGTAATAATTACCAATAATTAGTAATAATTTGGGATAATTAGTAATAATTAGAGATAATTAATAATAATTAGAGATAATTACCAATAATTAGAGATAATTACCAATAATTACAAATAATTAGAGTTAATTACCAATGATTACCAATAATTACCAATAATTGGATATAATTAGGAATAATAAGTAATAATTACCAATAATTAGATATAATTAAGAATAATTGGTAATAATTACCAATAATTACCAATAATTAGGAATAATTAGTAATAATTACCAATAATTATCAATAATTAGTAATAATTACCAATAATTACCAATAATTAGTAATAATTAGATTTAATTACAAATAATTAGTAATAATTAGATATAATTACCAATAATTACCTATAATTACCAATAATTACCAAATATTACCAATAATTAGGAATATTTAGGAATAATTACCAATAATTAGGAATAACTAGGAATAATTAGCAATAATTAGAAATAATTAGCAATAATTAGAAATAAATTGCAATAATTAACAATAATTAGCAATAATTATTACAAATAAAAAATTATATTATCAATATTTTTGAAAAAAAATATTAATATTATTAAAATAATAAGAAATTTATAAAATATTAAAATTATCAATATTCCCAACAGGATTTACTCTATTCTTAACCTGTTCAAATCTCAAAGGGCTGCTAATTGTTATGTCATGCGCAATAAAAAGTTTGTGTCAGCCATGTCTAATGTAAACTCTATAATTGTCCTTGCTTGGTTGATCACATTGCAAGTAGGTTTGCAATAGGACAACCCAAGTCATGCCCTTCTCATCTATAAAAATAATCTCACATGACCCTTTACATAGATCATTCTTCCTTGAAAATTTAAGGGAAAGATACTGATGTCCCATAATTTTTTTAAGGAAGAATGATCTTTGTAAAGGGAGTGAGATTATTCTTAGAGATGAGAACGGCTTTACTTTGGTCGTCCTATTGCAACACTACATGCGAGTGATCAACCATGCAATGACAATTATAGTGTTTATATTGGACATGGATGACATAAAATTTTTATTGCGCATAATCTGACAATTGGTGACCCTTTGAGATTTGAGCATGTTAAGAATAGAGGAAAGCATGTTGAGATTATTGATAATTTTAATATTTTTTATATTTTTTATTATTTTTATAATATTAATATTGTTTTTTCATAAATATTGATAATATAATTTTTTTATTAGTAATAATTAGAAAACAAAATCTACTTGGATAATGCAAGGAAAATTTGTAACCATCTCCACAACGATGATTACCAAATTTCCTTTCATTATTCAAGCAGTTTTCATTTTGCTAAGTATTGCTATGTATTGCTAAATTTGTAATAAATTGTAATAATTAGTAATAATTAGTAATAAATTGTAATTTTTAGTAATAATTAGTAATAATTAGTAATAATTAGTTAGGAACAGTTAGGAACAGTTAGAAAGAAATTTCAATAAATTTCAACAAATTTTAAGAACTTGGCACAATTTCCAGTGGATTGACGACACTCATTTTTCTCAATGAATTTTCTCCTTTCAACTCTCACCGACTCAAAACATTATGAAAAATGTGCTGCTACATAGACATATTCAATCTTGTATGATTCAGATTGAATATTAATTTTTAGTATCATATTTTTATAATGTTTTCAGGCAGTGACAATTGGAAGAAGATGATTTATCGACGAAAAGTGGGCTCTTCTGTCCGACAGCTCATTTACTTGCATCTTTCTCACACTGAAATCAGAATGAAGAATTTGTTTAGAGGTATAGATATTCATTCTCATGCATATGAGAATGAATATGTGTACCACCGACCATATTCTTCATTATGATTTCAGTGTGAGAAAGATACAAGTAAATGAGCGGTCAGACAAAAGAGTAGTCGTCAATCCACTGGAAATTGTGTCGCCCTTAATTAATGTTAATTATTAAGAAGTAGTCGTAATAATTTATATTCTTTTTTTAGATAGTGTTTTTATAATTTCAAATTATTCAAAAGTAGTGATGATTTTATATTTTATCTAGAAAAATATGGAACACGGAAGTTGACATCAGTCATTATTAGATGATCGCATTTGGATAAATCAGTGCTAAAATCCAAATGGTTCTGGTTTAAATCTTGTATATATTGAGGGTGTTGAAGCTTTCTTAGAATTTGCATCATGAAAACCAGAATATGTTTCAGAAGGAACAATTAAGTGTCCTTGTAAAAAATGTGCTCTGAGAACGTTTGACACAGTTGAAAACGTTGGGGGACATCTCTTGCGGTTTGGTTTTCAACCAGATTATGTTTTTTGGTATCAACACGGTGAACGCAGTTCCAGAGAAGATCCTAATAACTTGATTCTGGATCCATCGTGGTTTCAAAATTTAGTACATGATGTTGCAGGTCCATCTGTGCAATAAAATGAAACTCACGATGATATTGATTTAACTCTTGAGTTGGCACCATCCAAATTTTATGAGTTGTTGAGGTCTGCTAAGGATGCATTATATCCTCATTGAAAGATAAGAAAATTATAAGCGGTTGAAAAATTTATGGCTATTAAATTAGATAATACAATGTCAAACAACTATTTTTATCAGATATTTTCTTTGGTTAAAACACTGTTACCTGAAGGAAATGTGTTGCCTGCAAATTACTAAGAGAGAAAGAGGGTGCTTTGTAATATGATACTTAGTTATCGAAAGATTCATGCATGTCAAAATGATTGCATCTTATATTCTGGAAAAAATGAGTACTAGTATAGTTTACCCTTATGTGGAAAATCAAGGTATAAAGAAGCTCAACCAGGGAAGTCTAGATCAATTCCAGTAAAACAGTTGAGATATTTTCCCCTTACACCCAGGTTGCAACGTTTATTTATGTCTCAGAATACAGTGTCAATTATGTCATGGCACAAAACCAAGATTTCAACTGATGGAAGCTTGAATCATCCATCTGATGGTGATTCATGGAAACATTTTGACCATCTGCATCTGTCTTTTGTAATAGAAGCCCGAAACGTGCGATTAGGTCTTTCTACTAATGATTTATGTCCCTTTGGTTCTTATGGTAGTCAGTATTCATGTTGGCCTGTCTTTATAACTCCATACAATTTGCCTCCATGGATGTTGATAAAGGAGCCTTATATTTTTTTGACTCTATTAATCCCAGTGCATCCGAAAAATAATATTGATGTTTTTTTGAAACCATTGATTGATTAGGTAAATGCATTGTGGGGTGATGGTGTTAATATATATGATGTGGCTGTGAAAAAAAGTTTATATTAAAAGCTGCATTGATGTGGATGATTAGTGACTTTCCGGCATATCGCATGTTATCTGGTTGGAGTACACATGGTCTGAAATCATGTCCTTACTGTATAAAAGACAACAAATCCTTTATTCTCATCAATGGAAAAAACCTTGCTATTTTTATTGTCACCGTAGATTTCTTCCAACTGATCATCCTTTTCAGAGGAACAAATCTCATTTCAGAAAAGGTACAATTGAAACGGATGAACCTCCAAAGATGATCTAAGGTATAGAGTTAAAATCAGTTATATTTTCATTACCTCCCATCCAATTTGGACCAACATTAAACCAACAAAAACTTCATGGATTTGGGAAAGAACATAATTGGATAAAATGGAGCATTTTTTGGGATCTTTTGTATTGGTCTGATTTTTTGGTCCACCACATGTTGGATGTTATGCATATTGGGAAGAACTGTTTTTGATAATTTATTTCATACTATTTTGGATACACCAAGTAAGACCAAAGATACTATGAAGGCACGATTAGATCTTCCCAAATTTCCAGGCGACCAGAACTTGAACTATTTGAAAATGTCAGATCACAGAGGTTAATGAAGAAAAAAGCAGCTTATACACTTTCCAAAGAGAGATTCTTATTATTTTGTCAGTGGATTGCAGATTTGAGACCTCCATATGGCTATGCTTCCAATTTGGGCAGATGTGTTAATAAGGGTTATATTATTGGATTAAAAAGTCATGATTGTCATGTTATAATGGAAAGACTAATGCCGATTGGATTCAGAGGTTTGTTGAATTCTAGGATTTTGTATTCGATAACAGACATATCATATTTTTTTCGAGACATTTGAGCAGCAACAACAGACTATGATGCGCTAAGAAAACTGGAAGAAGATGTTGCTGTAATTATATATAAACCGGAAAAAATCTTCCCACTAGATTTCTTTGACTCAATGGAACATCTGATATTAAATTTTCCACATGAAGCTAAATGTGGAGGTCCAGTGCAGTTTAGATGGATGTACCCATTCGAGATATGTATATTGAAATTTAATAAAAAAGTATGTAACAAAACATTAGTTGAAGGCTCAATTGCTGAAGCATATTTGCAAGAGGAAATTTCTTTTTTCTTCTCTCATTATTTTGAATCTCAATATCCTTAAAAACACAATCGCATGGGACGAAATGAGGGGAATGTTAATGACTAAATGGATAATCAATTAACAATTTTTAATCAGCCAAATCTTGGATTCAGTGGAGTTCATGAACGATGGCTTTCAGATGATGAACATCACAGAGCTCATACATATGTTCTACTCAGCTATGAAGAAATGACATCATTTGTCCTATGAGTGCTTCTATCACTTATTCTATAATTTATGTTACAATATTTTAACTAATTTTATTTGTAGATTATATGATAATCATATCAAGAAACAAATTCCACAAATTACAACAGCTACTCTTGAAGAACGCATACAATTTTCTTTCTCAATGGTTTCAAAAACTCGTAACATAAATTATTGACGGTTTAATATCAATTACATTTATTATTTATTATATTTATAATTGTTTTACATATTTTTAAGAGTCTCAATATTCTGATAAAATTGATAATTGACTGTGTATATTGAGTAACCCACCATCCAAAATGGTTAAATATTATAATGCATATGTGGTGAATGGTTTTCAATTTCATACACATGCATACGGAGAATCAAAAAAAAACAATGAAAAGTGGGGTATTATTGAGAGGATCACATCACAGAGAAACTGAAGTTGACTTGTATGGCATTTTGGATGAAATTATTGAGCTGTGTTATCTAGGATAGAATTACATAACAATGATTAAATGTCAGTGGTTGGATACTAAGAGAGGCTTTCATGTTCATCCGACTCATGGAATCGTCGATATTAAATATAAAAGTCTTCATGCAGTAAATGAACTATTTTTACTAGCTTAACAGGCAGATCAAATTTATTATGCAAAGTACTGTGCTACTTCAAGATACTTTAGTGATTGGTGGAGCATAATAAAAGGGAAATCTCGAGAAAATCAGTTTACTCAAACTGAATGTGGTTCCGCTGAAGTAGAAGGAATTGAAATTTGTCAAGAGACTACTCAAAATCCATCTGATTCACAACGATATGTGAATATCGATGATGACACCCCACAATTAAGGATCGATGGTGATGAATATGTTAATGATGTTACAAATGAATTTGAAATGACAAGAGATTTTGAAATTGAAACTCATATGGATATTAATGATGCTGAGGAGGAAGATGAAGTCATTGACATTGACAGCTATGGAGAAGAGGATAAAGATGAACATTGACACAGTTAAATGCTGGTTATAATCATAGATAATATATATCTATATTAAATAGTTATTTTCAACAATCTGCTAACAACAATCATTTTGTGTTTTAGATGGAATCTGATATATTCCATGATTTTCAGGAGGCTGCCCTACCGTTGGATGAGGGAGATTTTGGATCATCTGACCCTCAGCCTACTGGCGGTTCTGGGGGTACGTGGAGGGAGTGCGGTCTTGCATGACTGATGATTCTTGACCCTATCCTCGAGCGATGTCCACATATTGGTTTCGATCCACACACTTGGAGGTATGGTAACATGTATATTTTAGTAATCCTTCATTAATTTATTTATATATATACTAATTGTTTTATTATTTATTCCTTTTCACAGTTTTCTGCATATAGATATTGGATAGGGGAGTGCTATCTTGTGTAATTATTTTTCTCAGCCATGGATCACATGGGAACAGATTCCCGTTGATGTGTGATGTGACATGTTCCATCATTGGATGGTATGTAAATAAATAATATTTATTTTGAATTTTTTTATTAATAACTTGATCTTATAAATTATTTGTAGGGTTTATGGTATCCTATCGATGATAGAATTCATGACTCTATCCACGCGGTATGGCAGGTTTCTATGTGCGATCGTTTCCGTCAGTTTTTTGCACAATTTGAGAAGGATAACCATTAAGAAAGCAGGAGTGAAAGAATTTGATGAGTCGTGTAGAGCTCACCGACCAGAAAACATTTCATCTCACATTTGGGATGGATTATGTTTACACTGGTTGGGTGGTGGATTTAAGAGAAGATCTTTAGTGGGACGGCAGAACCGGGGGAGACAGGTGGTGACACATCGAGCTAGTAGCCATACATTCAGTTCACATAGAGAGCATCTGAGGAGTATATTTTTTAAATATTTTAAATAACTTTAAATATAAACAGTTTATTTTATATTTCTATATGCAGTCGAGCATCTTAATATTACAGAGTTCGATGTTTATCGGAGGATGTACAATGATCCATCCACTCGAGAGATTAGAGGTGATCGCTGGCGTCAGATTGTGGTTAGTATTATTTTTTCAGTTTGAAAATTAACTGCATATAATATTTTCACAATTTTAATTTTAAATTGGAATTGAAGGAGTCATATGAGGCTGCAACCTCTCAGACATAGGCTGAGAGTCAGGACGAGACGATAGAGTAGACCGGTGCTCACCATTTCGATGAGGCGACCTGGATGCTGGTGACTCAGTATGGCTTTGAGAAGGGACGAGTAGTTGGTATCAGCTCTCATTTGACTCCTGGCACTTATTATGGTACTTCTACGATGTCAGCGTCCATCTCAAGAGGAGCTCGTGGGGAGACATCATCTTCTGGCTCATAGTAGGAGGAGAAGTTGCGAACTCAGGCTGAGCTTATAGAGACTTTGCATGAGCAGCATAAAGTGATGAGTCGATGGCAACAGGAGTAGGAGAAGAATCATGTGGAGAAGATGCATCGATGGCAGCAGCAGCAGCAGTAGCATGAGGAGGAGATGCATCGATGACAGCAACAACATCACAAGCAGATGGAGTACATGCGCCGTCTGACTCGTAGTTTAGGGATGGAGTTTCCTCCACCATCTCCTTCAGCTCCTCCACCTCCTATAGGAGATGACCCCCCAGTGATTTTTTATGTTAAAAACATTTGAATTTAACATTGTAATATGAATTATTTACATTTTTTGTCTTTTATATCGGTGCAAATTTTAAATAATTTAATTTATAATAATTTATTTTTTTTATTATTTTAATAATATTAATATTATTTTATTAAATATTTTTTTAGTATTATATTTTTTTGTTTGTTTATTTAATAATAATAATAATTATAATATTTTATGAATGTTTTGAATATTTTGAATATTTATATTTTTTATCTTTTTAATAATAGTGATATTATTTTTTCATTAATCGTAATTTTATTAAATTTATTTTTTTAAAATTAATTTATTATTTGTGACGGGACCTTTTTCGACGGGACCCCGTCACAAATAGTATAAATAAATATTATTAAAAAAACATATTTGCGACAAGACTACATACCCGTCGCAAATACTTTGTTGCGACGGACCCATCGCAGAATGATTTATATATATACATAAATATATATATATATATATATATATATATATATATATTGCGATGGGAGGGAGGTCCTGTAGTAAAAACTATTTGTGATGGGCCCGTCACAAAAAAGTTTATGTATATATAATGCATATAATCGGGGACTTATTTGCGACGATGACGTTTCTCGTCGCAAATACAATTATTTTGGACGGGCCCATCATAAATAATTGTATTTACGACAGCGTTTTCTACAATGGGCTATTTGCGACGGGGCCCTGTCGCTACAACTTATTTGCGACGGGATCCCATCGCAAATAATCAAATACTATGAATTCCAGTAGTGCTTTCCCACCCTTGAGGAAGGGAAGGCATCAACATTTCCATGGTGAGGGGGTGTTATGAAGTGATCCATTTAGGGTTCCATGTTAGCATGGTTATATGAAGAAGTAATTTTCGTTAGTGTGGCTCTGTAAAGAAGCATGATTCAAATAAATGCAATAGGAAGAACTGCCTAAGGGACATTGAAATTACTCCGTGCAAACCTAGAGGGTTGCATGAGAAATGGGTGTGTGAGACAGGTCTATTGCACATGAGAGGGGCTCGGAAACGGTGCCTTATGGTAAGGAATTCACATGGAGCACACAATGAGGGATGAATGCAAGATGAGGGTTTGCATGTAAAAAGGAACAACTGCATGCCAACTGGAAGGATGCACACATGAATAGAGAGGCTTCGCGCAGGTCGGAACGGCTGCGGGAAAAATAGGTCTGATGGAGGGAGAATCATGCACGCAAGGGGGATATTTTTCATGCAAAGGACTTGGATTAAATGGAGAATAATTAGGATCACTCCCAAGAGGGACCACCCAAAGGAGGACCCTTAGGGGACTTGTCGAGCAATATCCAATACCTTAAAACAAGTGTGCTTTTCATGCGGTCGTAGAAGAGGTGCCTTTCACGCCACAGAGCATCGCTTCTTCTTCTCTCACCACCCCAGAATAAAGGCAATATGCTTTGTTTTATAGTCGATGTCCTTAGAGGCTACGTGCAAGGGGAGATGTGTGTAAATCCACCGCTCGATGTCCCATTGGGCGCACAAGCATTTGTGCACTCGAGGAAAGTTGGCACGCCTTCTGGACTTTTTCACGCCATCCCCTTTGGCGGTTTCTAGTTGGTTTCAAAAGAAGCCTTCCTTTGATGCCTCATTGGGAGACCAAGATTTTGTATGCCATC
The DNA here is from genome assembly GCA_963277665.1 of Viscum album. Classification (NCBI taxonomy): domain Eukaryota; kingdom Viridiplantae; phylum Streptophyta; class Magnoliopsida; order Santalales; family Viscaceae; genus Viscum; species Viscum album. Next base: position 242,395,148 of record OY728150.1, read on the forward strand.
AGGGGCCTTCACACTCGGGCCTGAATGGGCTCTCAAGGGCACTGGTGCGCAAGGGACCATTTGAGGTCGCATTGGGCAAGCAAGATTTTGCGCACCCCTGGGGGCCTTTGTGCCCGGGCCTCAACTGATTCTCGAGGGCACCGACATGTAAAGGCCCCTTTGATGTCTCATTGGGCATGAAAGCCTTTGCGCACTGGGAGGAGGGTTGCACGCAACCCCACGTCCTTGTGTGCCATTACCTTTGGTGGTTCCAAAGGTGTTTCCACAGAAGACTGCCTGGACAACATATTGGGCACACAAGATTTTGCGCGTCGGAGGACCTTTCGCGTGCATCCCTTGAATCTTGCACACACCTGCATCTGGGGTCATGGAATCTTCTCCTATTCTTCTAAATATATTTTCTTCTCTTTATTATCCTGATTCTAGCCCTATCCAAAATTTGGCGCCAACATATGGTTTTGAAAAATTGAATAGAACTCATCTCGGTATGTTATGTGAAAAATATCAAGATCTTAAATTGGGGGGAAATGAAATTATAAATTCGTAATTTCATAAATTCACAAACATTATAAATGGAATTAATGCATTAGGAGAATATCTAGATAATTCTATTTTAGTTAAAAGAGTTTTAAGAGCTCTGCCTAAAAATATTTAATACTAATAAAGTAGAAATTTATGAATGTTTTAACTTTAAAAAATATAATCTGGATATTCTTATCATATATTTATTGCAATATGTGTTAGGATTTAAAAAAATAGAAGAATAAGAATATAATTAACTAAAATAAATAAATTTGAAATAAAAATGAATATTGCTCCTTACACAACAAATTTTTAGTTACAAGAACATGATAGTCATGTGGATGAAAAGGTTTCAAAATGATATTATAAGATAAAGAAGCGGTAGTTAATAAGGGAAAAAAGATATTAATCCATAGATAATCATATAACAAACCAAAATTGTAATACTATATCTAATGAAGTTCAAAATGTAATCTATTATGAATATAGAAGGAAAGGTCTTATAAAACGTAAATTCCCAATGTCGAGAGGAAAGAATAAGAAAAATAACATGGAGAAGCGAGAACATACAACTTGATGGAGTTATATTTAAGACTCGAATTCGAGTGATGATTCTATTTCAGTAAAGAAAACAAAAAACATGTTGTTAATAGATTATTTGAATATGGTAATTGATTCTGAATATTATTCCTTTCATTCTTTTTTTAATTGAAATACAATGGATGGATAATATGACGAAATATAAAGATTTCATAATGAAATTTCCAAAATTTGAGAAATACATAAGGAATTCAAGATGAAGTATAATATAATTATTGAGGAAAGCAAGATCACTTTTAGAGATAATGAAAAATTAATAAATAATTCTTTTATTTCTAATGAAAAGGGCTATATAGATATGGAAGTCATTTAAAAAGAAGATGAAAAACTCAAGTTATCACAACCCCCTCCACAAAAAGATACCGCAATAAGGGGAGAGAGATGGGGAATACTTGAGTCCTGCCTCCAGTAGGCCCCAAGTTAGAGACTAGCACTGAGTTTTTATTAAACATGTATATGGGAGGCATTACCCTCAAATAGAAACATGTTGAAGAGATAGAAAATACGGATACAACAACCAAAACTCTCTCTAACACACACACACATATAAATAAAACCCAAGTGTAACCACATAATGTCACTCTATACTAAAACAATTTAAATGGAAACTACAGGTACCAAAAAGGTAAGGAGGGCAATGACCACGAAGCCAAATAGCTCCTGCAAGACCACGAGCTAGTAATATCCATCCTGGTCTCCAAACTACTCTGGATAACCTGAAAAAAGTTTATATATATGTAGGGTGACCATAACTGTATACTAAATTGAATCTCCCCTAGAGACTTTCATGAAAAAGATAAATAAAGCATGGTAATGCATAGTGAACAATAGTGAAACAAACTCATCACCTAAAAAGGTATACTAAGTTACAAACCTCAACATGGATAACTCTCTCCATGTTTCTCATAAGGAGTTCTTATAATATAATAATAAAAATCATGGGTACCCCACTCTTACTTCCCCACTAGTTTTTCGATTTTCCCCAATGTCACAAGACCTAATCCATCTCTCTCAAAAAGTAATCCGCCTGAAGACACCTTGTAAAGGAATCACAACATGCACCTCGTGTATCACATAACCACATCATCCCATGTCACATTTCCAAAAATAGTAACCATGTAGCTTTTAGGACCCACCCTAGCCCATATGATTTATATCAAACATCAAGTATTATGCCTCAATCCATTACAATCCATACACCAAGTAAGCACCACAAACCATCAGATCCAATAAAAATCATACCTATAATAATGCTTTGGATACTATATCCAGAAATATAGGTGTGTGAAATAACTAAAATCCATCACAACCTTCTACATAAATATATGTGAAAAATAACCACTGTACATACCTGCACAAGTAAATAACAAGAGAAGAGATATAACCCAAAGGGGGTAGTCAGCCATCTATCCTTCCACTGGGATGTTGGAAGAAGCACCATCCAGGATTCTAATGGGTTTCAATTTTCCTAACCGATATGGGTGGGGTAGTGTATGAAATCACATAACATACATAATATAATATAGATCATAACCACACTATGGGAATAAACAAGTCATAGACTCAACTGCAGCTAATGCGGCTCAGATTCCCAACTGCCACTACTAAGACTATATATTATATAAGGAAACAAGAATTTAAAGAGATAAATTAAATTCACTCTTTTTCTTTTTATCATTTTCTATGAATTAAATAATTCATTAACCATTAATTAACTATTAACATTATTCAACATTACATTACATTGCATTAGATTTATCATTAAATTAAATTCCATGCCTTCAAGGCATAACCCAAACTAAGTACTTGGTTTATCAAGATTAACATCTTTTTAGAATTTTCATTCCATCATCAACCCACCCTATGGGTTAGTAATTATTTATTAATTATTAGCATTATTCTATATATAGTTATTCTAGGAAAACCATCCAAAGCTAACACTATGAGGAAACACGAAACTAATAACATAAAGTTTCCTAGAGTAGTGGGGAAAGGAATCCAAATAAAATAAAAAAATTATCCATCGACTATTAAAAATATTTATAAGTGAGAATAATATATCTCAACATCTCATTAATGGGTAAGCCTGACATTAAATTGTTCCATTACCTCTGGTTCCATCCTCGATACCCACTTGTATATACTGATGCATCTCCCCTTCATAGGCATCAATTTTCACCACATCATCCAGGCATCCCTATCCACATATCACATCATCTATACTAGGCTTATCCATACCAGGCTCAAATCACATCCAACCCTCCTTGCCCTATATCATACATCCAGTGCTCAGTCATGTCAAGATAACATCAGAAAGTAGTATAAAAAAATAAACTAATAGGGAAAATGGGCCCTTAAAACAAGTCCTATAACCTTATCATTCCAATGATCATTCACATCTCCAAAACAAGGCACTCGATCTTCTCAAGAAAATGAGAAACTAAGGCCCTAAAAAACACATTATATTTATCACACAACCCATTCTTATTGTATCTTGAATTAAAAAATTCATTATTCATAGGTTCCAATATGGGAAACCAGAGCATCCTAATATAACAAGACATCAAAAATTAGTTTCAAAAATCATATAAAATTACTTTAATCACACATTCTAGATTCAAAGGACTCTATAATTACAACTCATTAACACGAATTTAACATCAAATTATTAAATTAAATCACAACACACCAGAATCATTAAACATGCCTCTTATTTAATTTATCATACCAATTAATTATCAATTAATTATATATTTAATTTACCTACCAATCAAAACATGATAATTCAATAATTAAAACATAATAATAATGAATACAACATTTATATCACACTATCTATAAAAACAATTGGCAAACTACTATCATAGTATAAAGTAACAATTTCACTAACATACATTTACAATCCAATTTCTTTAACCCAATTAAAATAATTATTTGTTTGATCCCATTTCCATCCAAAGGGATAAATCATGATCAATTTACAATTTATTGTAAATAAATGAAGAAACAATGAATCCCATACCTCAAAAGCTATCAAAATTCTTCACATGAGAAGAGACCGGGTTGTGGATATCTGATCACCTATCCCATAATAAATGCTTCCATACAAGTATTTCATAGCAGTGGAAATCCCATTAGAAACATCATAGATCAAACAAAATTGCATAGAGATGATATTTGGAAGGAAAATGAGACCAAATGAAGGATAAACCGCAAGAACAGAGGTAGAAATAACCTTGGATATCTACAGATTAAAGACGAAATGTATGAATAGATCCTTGGTTGAAGGGATCTCAAAACATAAAGGGACCCACTCGTTACCTGGAATGATAGAGAGGTGTGAGTAGCTTTAGGGTTTATAGAAAACCCAAGAAAATTCACACCTTTAATGATACACTGTACATGGTATTTAAATGGCATATAAACCATTTGCACATTGTGTAAATGTTGAGCCTCGTTTTTCACTGAAAAATTCTCCACATTTTATTATTTACCCTTATTATTTAAATGTTGTGAAGAACCCCACGAGCCATCATAAGTAATCCATGAGCCTCACTTACATTGCGTGTAAGCTTTACAGATTGTATATTAACCCTTCTTCTAGTTGTTTCAGTAACCAACACCTATTGACTTATTCTGAGGCTCCTCCGAGCACCAGTATTCTCAAAAACATTAAAATGGTTGGCCCACTTGGATTCAATCCCTTATAATATACACCTATCAAAAAATTATCATCCTTGAGAATCCAATAAAAAACTAGATAGAAAACAAAAAGGGATTTTCCAAACAGTCACCTCACAAGATACCTCTCAAATATCTCACCATATCAAGAGCTCAACCACCTCAATCAAAGGAAACAAGTGTAAAACACTGAAACCCCAAAAAACAAATCCTAAAAACTCTCTTGGGGGATATACCATTCAAATAAGATAAATCCACAATATGCAACAAGAGAAAAACACTTCAAAACCAAAAATCTACACATCCACAAGAAAAAAACATTACAAGAGAAAAAATAAACATCAAATATCTTGTGGTACTGAGTATGATTTTGAGACTCAAATTAACAATTAATCCCCTTTATTCCACCATTTTTCCACAAGAAAAGAAATAAGGAAATAACCCGCCCATACAACACCCTTTCCTAGAAGTCCTAGATCTCTATAGGCTTCTCCTCAAAGGTCATATCCTCTTTAGTATTTATATCACCCCAATTTATAATATAAAAGTCATCATGAAGATTACTAAGGAGGTGATACACATGAAAAACATCATTTATCTGGATTATCTATGGGGGGAGTTATATTTGATATGTTATGGCTCCAACATGTGACAACACCTTGAAAGTCTCAACAAACATTGAGAGAGCTTACCCTCATGACCAAATCTTCACTACCCATGATGAGGAGTCACCTTTAAGAACACATAATCTCAAATGTCGATCTCTAAAGGTATCATCCTATGATTGAAATTGGATTTTTAATGATTCTACACTAAATTTACCCCTTGATAATTATGTGAACCATATCTATTATATTATATACCTTTTTTGGCCTAAGAATTACTACCTCTATGATCCTATTCCAAAACAATATATAATGGAAAGTTTGGATGTAAAAATATTCAACTAAAACTATAAAAATTGTTGAGTGGAAACTAATATTGTATTAAAACTTGACCAAGGGTAGGTGCGTTATCCACAAACCTCTAAAATCCTATACACAATATCACAATATGTCTTCAAGATCTTTGATGGTCCATTATGTCTGACCATCAGTCTGTGGATGAAAATTAGTGTTATGGAATAAATGATAAACAAAAGCATGATGGAGACCCTTACACACCTTGGATGTAAAATGAGGATCTTATTTAGAAGTGATCATCCCTGGGACTACATGGAGTCATGCCACCTACTCCAGATATTGGCATGATAAAACCTCTACTAATATTGACACACTGATTACTATAAAGTGGTCTAATCTCATCAAAAAATACTATGTCACCCATATAACATCATAGCTTCCCTAAGCTCAAGGTAAACCACTAAATAATTACATAAATATGTCCTCCCACTTCCATTGGGGAACATAAAATGGATGTAGAAAACTACCGGAAACACAACAGTCTAACTTCACCTTATGTACGAATAAACACCAAGAAAGAAACTCTAAAACCACATGCTTTAAACCAAGCCACCATAACTGACCTATCAAATCTTAGTAAATATTGGTCATTCCAGGATGTATCACCAAAGGAGGACTATGGAACTCATGTCTATCCATATCACACATCATTAGATTAATGAAAATCCTTCTCTCGAACAACACCCGACGCTCTCCATCCTCAAACCAACTATCCGGGGAATCTATGAAAACAACTCGGTTCCTCTAGATTGCCAGCTCAGAATCCCCCAACTAGGACTCCTTCACATGCTACACCAAAGGTGAATATACTTTCATATAGAAAATAAAACCTCTACCTCCAACCTCACCCATATTTTGATGCATCACTGATAGTTCATTCATTACTCTCTTGGAATCCCTAGATTCATGAACAACATCACTATGCAACTTCCATCTTAGTGAATCAGCCACAAAACATCCCTTTCCTAATGTATATGAAATCTATAAGTCATAATAATTCAGTAATTCTATCCACTAATGTTGACATAATTTCAATTCATGCTGGAAGAATACATAACATAGGAACTTATAGTTTGTAAAAACAACAAAATGTTCACCGATGAGGTAATGTCACCAAAACTTCAAAGAAAACACCACTTCCACCAAATAAATTTTATGGGATGTTTAGTTTTGATCTCAAGGACGTAACTGATGAGACCCATAGGAAATAATTGATCTCTTTTATATTAGAACACAACCCAAGTCAAGACATAAAGCATCACCTAAAACCACAAAATAAACTCCCCCTACTGGAAAACAATGAACTGGAGTGGTGATCAACTTTTATTTTAGGTACTCAAAAGAAACATGACAATGGTGAGTCCACAAGAACATTTGATCCTTATAGGTCAAGGCTGTCAGAAGATTTTCAACCAAAGATAAATCATCTATGAACTTCCTATAATATCTTTCATGACCAAGAATATTCTGCACCTCTGCCACTATCTTGGGGGTTTCCCAAGGAAAAAATTCCTCTATATTTGAAGGATCCACAACTACTCCTTGTTAGGATACCACATGCCCCAAGAAACAGACTTCAATATCCCAAAAATCACACTTCAAAAATATCCCAAATAGCTTATCATGATGAAGAACTCTCAAAATGGCATGTATATTCTTTGCATGTTACTCCTTAGAGGTGGAGCACACATGGATTTATTTGATGAAAACCACCGTAAACTTATCCAGGAACTCTTTGAAAACTATTTTCATCAATCACATAAATAAAAATAGAGCATTCATAACACCAAACAATATCACAAAAAACATAATTTCCATGATGATAATGAAAAATAAGTCTCCTAAATATCCTCATTCTTCATCAGAATCAAATGATATCTTGATCGCAAATTGATCTCCAAGAGAAACATTTCTCCCTTAATTTGATTGAATAATTCATCAATCCATAAAAGTGGATATCCATTATTAACCATCACTTGGTTCAAGTGATGGTAATCAATATAAATCCAAAAACTATTGTTAACCTTCTTGGTGAAAAAACTGGTTCACCCCAAGTTGACACAGTTAGTCAAAAAAAACTCAATGTGATATATCATCAATATGTATATTAAAATATCACAACTCAAAAAGATCCAAAATCTATAGATAAATCTAGATATGAGATACACATAGATGTAGTTTGATACCAAGATCAATCCCCCACTGAGGGCATAACTCTACAAACTCCTCTAAAAATAAATTAGGGTACTCTTCTGCAACCCTAGGAAACAACAACTGCTGAACCTCCAACAAGCTCAGTATCATCTCATCCATCAAATACTACAAGGGTGGAACACACCTATAATCAATAAAAATGTCTCACTCACAAAAAATACCACTGGATCTCTATTAGTATCATATAACACAACCTACCTCATGATGTAATCAATGATAGCGTACAATGAATACAACCAATTCGTGTTGAGGATGATGCGATATGGTTGTATCCATAAAAATAGTAATCTCCCAAAGATTTGTGGCTCCTTGACACTAAGTCATAGTCTCTATATACTTCATACAAGTCAAATCGACATCCAACTAGTGTTTTCAATTCCAAGTGCACTTGATGCTTCTCTAACTCAAGTCCCAATGTATGGATGATGATAGGTGATATAAATGAGTATGTCAATCTAGAATCAAAAAAGCATGCACCCACATACAAAAAAAGAAAATGGAACCTAAAATTACATCTATTTCTCATGGTTATATAAACTATAAAACCTAAGTTGACCACAAACTACTCCACAACCTCACTGATCGTGATGAAAAACACCCCCATGAACATACTCTGCTCTCCGAGGATGAGGAGATTATTTGGGCTTAACACTTCCTACCCCATATCCTCTCTACTGATACCAAATAATAGAACCCTTCTGTTGTTACATCTATTGAAACTACCTCAATGGAGGAACCTAATGTGGAACACATGGCACACACTAACTGCTCAGAAAGGTCAAGCATTATCATCGCCGATGAGATCAACCTTCACAAGAAAAACATGCATATAATCCTTTAGAATAGGTCTGAGAGCCAATTCCCATGGATAAATGAGATTATGAGGACTGGTAACAAACCCTAGATATCCAAAAACTATTCTTCCATGAAAAATAGGAGCCCTATACCACATATTTACTTTGTGAGTAATTGTCAGGAATCCCCTTGTGTGATGACCTGGTTCTGGAAGCATCCTCTCTATTTCCTCTACTATCACTTGAACCTAGAGATACATATTAAGTATAAATATGATGACCTCAAACTAGATCTCTAGATACTAATACTCTTAAAAATTCATTTCCCTGGACTCCTCACCAGGAAATAGGTCTGAATCATATCGCAAAAGGGTCCTGAAATTGATCCTGAACTCTCTCACATTGGAGCTCCTCTACTAAAGGGTAAGAAGATACTAGCCACTAACTACCTTCACAGATGAGGAAATAAACTCTAATATAAACTAGTATTATAAATTTTCTCTTGAGAATACTAACTCCTCATGATCCTTGAGAAAAAAGAACCACCACTTCTTTGTTTCTCCATAAAGCATCGTCATAGCCAATAAAACGCAGTTCTCCCTCAAAGCACAGATCAAACTGAAAGATATCTAATCCTCCTCCAACCAGTATTCTATGAATACATATGAAATAGATCCCTCGTACATCTATATACTCTGGTAGTTAAACTCTCATAGTTTCCTCCTCTAATTTTCTTCATCATTGACCTCCACTTTGCGGTGATCTCCTAGGACATCCTTTTGAATATATTTGTTACGAACCTGACAAGGTTATAAGCCTAGATCCATACCTACAAAAAGAACAAAATTTTATATCTCCTAAACTTAGAATATGGAATATTTAACATTAATTAATTAATTTTATAATCTTATTTAACGTTTTAACATATCCTAATGTCAACCCATTTCAAACATAGGCACAAAGAAGAATGATGCATGATCTTCTCCTAGGTCTCTACCCAAAAACAAGTATCAATTCATTTACTAGGCTCAGTAAAATTAAATTTCCATGAATCATATCATAATGGGCCCTAAATACCTATGTCTAACCTGGTCTCCTATGTTTACATTTCTTACTAAACTTAGCTGACACCATTTCCCTAATAACCCTTGCAACCTCACCTGTGCCTAACCCCAAATTCCGTGCTATCCCTCAAACATGAACCTTTGATTCCACTTTGTTAAGACCCCCTCCCAATAGAGACACAAAAAGGATGGGAGAGAGATGGTGACTACCCTATTCTAGACTCCACTAGGCCCTGGGGTGGAAACTTGCACCGAGGGTATAGTAAACTTGTGTATGGGAGGCATTACCGTCTAAGAGAAACATGCAGAAGATAGAGATAAGAAGGACAAACAAACCAACACATACTCATACATAAATACACACACAAAAATATATAAATATATAAATAAAACCCAAGTACAAACATGAGATTTCGTATAGTGTTAAATAACTGAAATGGAAACTACAAGTACCAAAATGGTAAAGACGAAAGCAACTACAAAGCTCTAACAACTATTGCAAAACCATAAGCTAGTAATATCTAGACTGATCTCCAAATATCTCTGGATGACCTGAAAATATGTTATATATACATAGGGTGAGAATAATAGTATACTCAATAAGATCCTCCCTAGATCCTATTTTTCAAAAGATACAGAAATAATTCTAAAGTATAGTGAACAACAGTGAAACAAACTCATCACCTAAAATGCTATACTATGTTCTCAAACTCACCATGACTAACTCTCAGTAAGTATCACATAAAAGATATTATATAATATAATAATAAAACATCAAGGGTACCCCAATCCTGCTTCCCCACTTGTATTCCGATCTACCCCAATAACACCCATCCTAATCCATATCATTCCAAAAGCAATACAACCCGAAGATACCTATGAAAGGTGTCACATAATGCACCTTGTGCATCACATAAACACACCATCCCATATAATATATCTATAAATATTTACCAAGTTGTTTTTGGGATCCACTACAGCCAATATGACATATATCAAACTTCAGATATTTTTCCTTAATCCATTTCAACCCATACGCCGAGTAAGTACCTAAACCCAACACAATCTAAACACGTCATACCTATAATAATAAATTTGATAACATATATGATAATAAATGTGTATTAAATAACCACAATCCATAACAACTCTCTGCAAACATTTATGGAAAAAATAATCACTATGCATACCAATACAAGTAACTACCAAGAGAAGGGAGTAGGGCCATGGGGGGTATTCATCCATCCATCCTCCCACCAGGATGTTGTGTAAAACACGCTCCTAAAGTATAATGGGTATCAGTTTCCCTAACTGACTTCGGCGGGGTAGCATATGAAATCACATAATATACATGATATAATATAGCTCACAACTAAACTATAGGAATAACCTAGTATTAGCCTAAACTTCAACTAACAATGCTTGGACTACCATATGCCACTGATAAGACCAGATATCCTATAAGAAAACAAGAATTTAAAGAGAAACATGAAATTAATTATTTTTTTATAATTTTACATGAATTAATTAATTCATTAGACATTAATTAATAATTAACATTATTCCACATTACATTACATTTCATTACGTTAATCAATAAATTATAGTCCATGCCATTCAGGAATACTCCAAACCAAGTCTATGGTTTATCAAGACTAACATATTTTTAGAATTTGTGTTCCATCATCAACAAGCCCCATGGTTTAATAATTATTCATTAATTATTAGTATTATTCCATATTCAAACACTCTGGTAAAACCTTCCTAAGATACCACCAAGTGGAAACATGCAACCAAGAACATCCAGATACCCTAAGTAGTGTGAAAAGGAATGAAAATAAAATAAGAAACATGGACATTAGCCATTAAACAGATTCATAAGTGAGCATACAAGCTCTCAGAATCTCATCAATGGGTAAGACCAGCTTTAATCCATTCCATCACATTTGGTTCCATCCATGACACCCACATGTATATACCAATGCATCTCACCATCAAAGGCATTAACTGATGCCACATCATCTGAGCCTCTATTCCTATATATCAAATCATCTATCCCAAGATCAACCATATAGGAATCACATCAGATTCAGGCCTACCCACCCTATATCATCCATCCAAGGCTCATTCGTATCAGTCTCACACCCCATGGCTCATATCCAAATCACATCACAAAAGAAGTAGGAACAACCAAGAAACTAATAGGTAAACTAGGCCCTAAAAATAATACATTCAGACTTATAATGACAACAAGATCTCATGGATCTAAAAAAATACACTTAGACTTCTCAAGAAAATGTGAAACTCATTCCCTGAAAGAAGTCAATATTTATTACACAAATGGTTCTTATTCCATCAGGAATTAATTGAATATTTATTTAGAGATTCCACTATGAAAAAACTAAGCATACATCTATAACAAGACATAAAAAATTAATTAAGAACTTAATTTAACATTCCTTTAATAATAAATTATAGGCTCAATATACTTATGAATTAAAATTCATTAACATGAATTTAATATCATTTTTATTACATAAAATTAAAACACACGAGATTCATTAAATATGAATCTCCTTTAGTTTATCAATGAAATTAATTATCAATTGATCATAGATTTATGTTTTTTTAACCAATTCTAACATGCTACTATGATCATAACAAAATTATAACAAAGCATACAATATATATATATCACACAATCTAAAAAAAATAAGAAGAAAACTAGTATCAAGGTATAAAGAAACAATGTTTCCAACATACCATCACTATCCAATTTCATTAATCCAATTCAAATAATTATTATGTTAATTACATTTCTATCAAAATGTATAAATCATGATCAATTTATAATTGCATGTAAATAAATAGAGAAGAAATGAATCCAATACCTAAAAATTTGTCAACGTTCTTGGCATGAGAATGAACCATGTTTCCAATCTCCGATCACCTCTCTCACAAGAACTGGATCCATTCAAGGATGTTTCAGCACAACCACAAGAACAACATCCAATAGAAACCCTATTTGAAACATTAGATATCAAACACCATTGAATGGAGAGAAGATATGGTGGGAAAACAAGAATGAATGATGGATAAACCATAAGAACAGAGGAAGATTTTAACTTGGATCACCACAGATCGATGACAGAATCCAAGAATCAATCCTTTGTTAAAGGGATCTCAAAAGGACAAGGGATATTCTTTTCATTTGGAACAAAAGAGAGAGAGAGAGGAATATCAGGCTATAGGGTTTGGAGAAAACCCGAGTGGCTTCACCCCTTTAAATATATTCTTTACAGAGGATTTACACAGTGTGTATACCATTTACACATCATGTAAATGTCAGGTGTTTGTTTTTTCCTAAAAAAACACCACATTTTAGTATTTAAACATGAAAATTTAAATGCAGTGAAGAAACCTATGATTCATTCATAATAAGCTATGAACCTCACTTACATAGCATGTAAGCTTTACATGTTGTGTATTCACAATTATAAAAATGTTTTTTTGTATCCAACAACTCTGGACTTATTCCGAACCTCCTCTAAGCACCATTAGACTTGGAAAGACTCAAAGGATTGGTCCACACATATCCAAGCCCTTACACAAGTATAATATTTCAAAATTTAATGAGGATCATGAAATGAAATTTAATTCTGTTATGTATGAAAATGAAAATATAAGAAAGTAAATTTAATGATTAAAAATTGATCCACCTAGATTTTATCATGTTAGATAAAGTTATGAATAAAAGGTAAAATTAATCAAAAAGATATAAATTCTGATAATAAACTACCTAAAATGTATAATATATATTTTTTTAAAGTTCCAAATGAATTATTTTAATAGTTATATGTTTTAAATATTAAATGGAATGAAATTATGAGAGTAAATGATAGTTTATATTTCTATAATATCTTGGACACACCAAAGTATTTATTTATAAATAATAATCATCTATATTACCTATAAATATTTTTTTAAATCAGTTTGGGTTCCTAATAAATATAAATGCAACCTAATTGGACCTAATTTTGTGTGGGTATCAAAGTTGTATTAAATTTATCTTTTTAGGATATATCTATAAGGATCCGACCTTATTACATTACATAATCTTGAATTTAGTCAATAAATAACTTCTTTTCACATTGAGGATCTTTCCAAGTTTTGAGATTTATAGAAAAGGTACATAACGCATACATGACATCACACATTAATACATAGTGGATACCATAAAAACAGTACTCATTTCTCCCAATATAAAAAATTTTCAAATAAAACATGATTTCTTTTACAGTTATTTAAACATTTAACAAGGATTCTGTATTTGTCTTAAACATACTTATAACCTGTGAAAATAATTTTAGAAACAAGGTATGATCACAAAAAGCTCAGTAAGGGATATAAAAAGACGTAAAGAATACATTAGTCCATGAATACTTGTAACATATGAAATCATTTTCAAAAAACATACTTCTTACCCATATATACTTAATTTGTGAAACAAGAGATTTCCTCAAGATTCCCACAATACATAGGAACATAAATAGAACCATAAAGGTATCTTGAGGAATTACTTACATAATATTGTAACCCTCATAGCTACTCTATAATTTGTAACCCTCCCAAATACCTTACAATTTGTATAACCATCGTAGTTACACATGGAGTAACCATACATCTGACCTACATATTATAAATACCCAATTCCTTAGACAGAGATATAGGTCATACCCTTCATCATAAAAAATTCCCAAGAACCATAACATAATAATACAACATGAATAATTTCATAAAAACATTTCTTTTGAATTTCGTAAAATGGAATTTTTAGAAGAGGTTTTAAAAGGAAAGTCCCCAATAAATATCATATAATTGACGGGGTATTTAATAGAGTTGATGGAATATGTATATACTCTATAAATACACATAATTATACATAATTTAATCATAATTCATCACACAAACAATTGAAACACCTTATAAATAATGAAGTATAAGGCTATCCCAAAAAATGAAAATTGGGTTAAGAATTCCCTTACCTCCATTTTTTCTTACTTAAAATTTTTTTAAACCTTTTTTATAATGGTTAAAAGAGTGTTATTATTATCTTACCAAAACTTATTAATTATTATAACATCTTATATGACCATTTTATAACATCATTTCATCCTTTAATTATAATATTTTGTTTCTTCCATTGTTTCAGGAACGTTCTTTACATGATTTCCATAACCAGTTCACGATGAATGTTCTTTTCAATTAGAAGTGAAACTCAATAATTGGAATGGAATGGTAGTTAAATATTTCAAAAACCTTAAATTACACCATTTATAATTTTGAATTATTAAATTAGTATGATTCATAAGTTAAAACATTAATTATATTCGTTTAGATCATTTTAGTGGTTCTTTGAAAATAACGATGTCATTTTGTTTTTTAAATTAAAAAAATGTTTACAAAAGGATTAAAGAATGATGGATGAGACATAATATATATATTATAACCGGGTTAAACCATTAAAATAGTTTCATGACCATACTTGAAGTAATTAAAGAAAATTTAAATCACATCGTCCACGATGTCGGTAATTCAACACACCACAGACAATGTTTTTATTCCTTGAATAAGTGGGAGAGGAGAGGAATAATGATGATGAACTTTCAATGAACATGAGAAATTTCAGAATATACAATATTTCTAGAGCTTTCATGCCTCTTGGATAAGAGAATAGGAATATACTATAATAAAAGGAAAGAAAAGGAAAGAAAAATAAATGAAAAAGGAAGAGGATTTATTACCTCTTTATCTCTACTCCTTGAGATTCTTCTTTAAGGCCTTTTATTTTTAGCCTTTTAGTGAGACCAGAAGGTCTTGGACGTGGGGAAGGATATTGGGGAGAGAATTTGGCATAAATTAGACAATGATCAAGTATTGAGAAGTGTGGGAGGAAGAGGGAGAAATGGGTGGTATTTATGGTGGAGGGGATAGATTTCACATTATTTTAATTATTCTTTTATTATTTTGACTCAATAAAAGAAATAGTGAGTCTTCCATGACTAAAAATAGTAATAATGGCTTGTCAGTTTGAGATAATGGGCTTAAATTAGCACCACATCATCAATGACACCTCCATGATGCAGAAATTCATTTATTTGTCAAATACCAAAAATTCACTATATACCAAAAAAACAAGTAATTCAGAAAATTACCAAAAATTCACCCCAACCATTTTTCAACTTGTAGAATCAAAAAAGTAAATACATTTTATCAAAATAATTTTGTAAATATGAGAAAATTAATTTTTAAATAAAATACTACTTTATTCATAAAATAAAAATTTTAAAGCATTTATTTACTTTTTGAAATATATGGGTATACCATACATTCAATTAAATCTTATATATACTCTATAATAGGTGAGGTTACTATTTATAAAGGCATGTTACTATTCATAAGGGTAACATTTCTATTCATAAGGGTATATTATTATTCATTAAGGTCTAGTTACTGCTTAGAAGGGTTCATTACTATTCATAAGGGTACATTACTATTGTTAAGAGTATGTTACTATTTATAAGGTTGTTTTACTATTTATAAGGGTATGTTACTATTCAAAAAAATTAAGTTGGTCTTATAAGACTCTAAATAAATTACTGATCACAATTTTAGATAACTATTTTTCTAAATTCAAAACATAGAAGCAATAAAATTATTTTTAATGGCTAGTTATAAATATCTAGTGAAAACAAAGTTTCATGCATTTAATTTATTTATTTTTTAAACCTTGGGGTGTAAAATTATTCCCGACTTTTAGAAATTGACTCCTCACAATTTTATTTACTCATTAAACAAGTGAGGGTACCTTTTATAGATAGCATTTTTAACTTCCGATGTTGCTTCTTCAACCATGTGGTTTCTCCACAAAACCTATACCTGGTGTATTACCTTATTCCAAAATAATTGTTCCCTTCGATCAAGAATCTGAATTGGTTTCTCTTCATATGAATGATTCTCTTCTAACTGAACTACTTCTGGACTCAAGACATGATTTGAATCTGGAACATACTTTATCAATATTGAAACATGAAAACCATTGTGTACCTGAGACAAACTCGGAGGCAAAGATACTCAGTATGCAACTGGTCCAACTTTCTCCAGAATTTCAAAAGGACCAATGAATTGTGGACTTATATTTAATTTATTACCAAAAGTCATAACACTTTTCCAAGGAGAAATTTTAAGGAAAACTTGGTCAACTACCACAAAAGAGAAGTCCTTCCTTCTGTATCCTCCTGTCACATGCTACAAGTTGAACACGGATGGGTCCTACTCATTGGGTGTGATGAAGAGAGGAGGTGTGGTTTGAGGCGTCGAGGGAAATGAGTTTTTGGCCTGCACTTCATTCTATGGTTCTGGTTCTCCTCTCTTGGCTGAGGCTAAGGTTGTGCTCTCTGGGATCTCTCCCTGCATTCAAGAGAATCTGACTATATCCCATGTGAAGAGCGACTCCTTGATCCTTCATGATGCCCTGCATGGTAAAAGGTCTATTTTTTGATTCATTTCCTATGTGGTTAGGAAATGTCGAGCTCTCCTTCGACACAACATCCAAGTGACACACACATGGCATGAGGGGAATAAGGTCGCAGATTACATGGATTCCTTAGCTGACCAAAGCTCCATCAACACTATCCTTATCTCCATTAACTGTTTGAAACCAGAAGGTGTCAACTTGTTCAGAGGGGATGCCCTTGGTCTGCACTATTTTAGACCTCCTCAATCCTGGGGTCGCCTTGTTGGCCCTTTCTTCTATGAATAATTTTTTTTTTGACTTGGATGGATGGAGAAGTCTTTCCATCTATTATCTATATATCTTTTCTACTTGATCTGAGTTGTCCTCATGTGCTGCTGGATCTTCTTCACTTTCTCAGCCACTTTCTCTACTAATTTCGACCCCATCAACTTTCTTTCACCAACTTCATACCAAAATGCTGGAGTCTAAAACTGCTTCCCATACAATGCCTCAAAAGGTGCCTTCTGAATACTTTAATGAAAACTGTTATTATAAAAAAACTTAACTGATGAAAGATGTTGATCCCAACTTCCCTGGTAGTCTATTGAACATGCTCGAATCATATCCTCCAAATTTTGAATCGTTCATTCTGACTGCCCATCTGATTGAAGATGAAAAGCTGTACTGAAATTTAATTTTGTGCCCAATTACTTCTGATGTCCCTTCCAAAAGTTATAAGTCAACCTAGGATCCCTGTCAGATACAATAGAAAGAGGAACTCCACGTTACCTAACAATCTCTTTGTGGTATAGTCGAGAGATCTGATCCAAAGACATTATATCTCGAATAGAAAGAAAATGTTTAGATTTTGTTAGCTGGTCAATAAAAACCCAAATCACATTATTATCTTGAGAAGTATTTGTTAGTCCCACTAAAAATTCCATGGATACATTCTCCAATTTCTACTCTAGAATTGGAAAATGTTGAAGAGTCCCCTTTGGTAACTACCACTCTACTTTAAACTATTGAAATGTCAAGAATTTCACAGTAAAATCAGCAATATCTATTTTCATTCCATCCCACCAATAATACTCCCAAAGGTCTCTATATATCTTAGTACTTCCAGGATAAACTGAAAATGGAGAACTATGAGCTTCACACAACAAATATTTATTCAACTGAGAATCACAAGGCACGCACACACTTTTTACAAATCTTAAAACATAATCTTTATCAAGGTTATATTCTAGAAACTTACCCATTTTAACCAATTCTACCCTTTTCTATAGATCACGGTCTTCCTTCTATGATTGCTTAATTCTTTCTTATAATGATGACTATACTGAAACCTAAAACAAAACATATGTATTCCCTACACCAAAAAATTCTAATCCAAATTTCATCATATCATTAATCAAGGGATCATATTCCAAATGTAACATGGTTAATGATGCATGATGTTTTAGACTCAAGGCATCCACCACTTTGTTTGATTTTCCTAGATGGTAATTTATTGTGCAATCATAATCCTTTATTAGTTAAATATATCTTCTCTGTCTCATTTTCAATTCCTTCTGAGTAAATATATACTTCAGACTATTATGGTTAGTATATATTTGAAATTTGGCTTCGTATAAATGATGGCTCCAAATTTTCAAAGGAAAAACCACATCTTCCAATTCCATTCATGTTTGGGATAATTAAATTCATGGGGTTTTATTTTTCTTGAAGTATAAGAAATTACATGATCATTATGCATCAAAACACAACCAAGTTCCATCAATGAAGCATCACTGTAGATGAAAAACTCATCGTTTCGGGAAGGAATGTCTAGAACTGGAGCATTTACCAATCTCTTCTTTTGTTCCAGAAAACAAAAATCACATTCTTATATCCAAATAAATTTAAACCCTTTTCATGTTAACATAGTTATTGGGATAGATAACTGTGAAAATTTCTTAATAAAATTTCGGTAAAAACCTTCTAATCCAAGAAAAATACGAATCTCTGTAACAATTGTGGGTCAGGTCCATTCATTATCCACTCTTTATTTAGAAGGATTAACTGTTATACAATATTTATTTATAATGTTCCCAAGAAAAGAAATCTGTTGTAACCAAATATCACACTTTCTTAATTTTCCATATAGTTTATTTTTATTTATGGTTTGTAAAACAACCCTTAGATGTTTTTCATCCTCATATTTTTTTTATAAAATACCAGAATTCCGTCAATAAACACAACCACAAACTTATCCAATAACTCATGAAATAGTATATTAATAAGATCCATGAATATAGAAGGTGTATTAGTTAAACGAAAAAGCATAAATACAAATTCATAATGCCCATATCTAGTACGAAAGGTTGTTTTCAAGATGTCATCCTCCTTTACCTTTAGCTAATGGTATCCGGATCTCAAGTCAATCTTAGAAAAATACTGAGTTCCCTAGAGATGATCAAACAAGTCATCGATATGAGGCAAAGGATAATTATTTTTAACACTGATGTTATTCAGAGCTCTATAATCAATGAAAATTCTCATGGAACCATATTTATTTTTAAAAAACAAAATAGTGGTAGCCCATGGTGATGTGCTAGGATGAATGAAGCCTTTACCAAGAAAATTATGTAACTGATTTTTCAATTCAATAAGTTCTATTTGAGCCATATGATATGGGGATTTCAAAATTTTCTTATCATCAGGAACTAAGTCAATTGTGAATTTGACTACCAGATCAGGTATGACACCAGGTAACTCATTAGGAAAAACAGCAAGGTATTCATTCACCACTGGCACATCATTAATGTGAACAGTTCCCTTGTTTTCAACAATATGAGCAAGATAACTTTCATTTCCATATTTCAAAACTTTCTCAGCTTCCTGATATGTTATCAATTGTATGGGTTTTTTCTTATATAAAAACTGAAACACTTTCTTAAAAACAACTTCTTTTTCTCTATAGGCAATATTATCATGACAAACAGAAAGCCAATCCATTCCTAGAATAATATTAAACTCGAATAAGGAAAAAACAACAATGTTTTCATGTAAAGTCCTTCCACAGTCCATAATAGACATATTCTTATAATTCGTCTTTACTATAATATTTCCCCCTGGTATTTTAACAACAAGTTCTAGTCTCATTTGTTGAGGTGATATTTCCAATTTAGCTGATAATTTCTCAGAAATGAAGGTATGTGTAGACCTCGTATAGACCAAAACGTTAGAAAAATCTGAGTAAATAAACAAGGTACCTGATACAACTTCATTGGATCACTTGAAATCTACTAACATAGTCTCAAAGGATCTCAATACACCCTTCTTCTTATAATTTGTCTTCTTTGCATCATTCAGATCTCTCTTTGGGCAGAAATTTTCATAATGACCATTGTTGTTGCTTCTTTTCATCACATTGTCTAAAAGAATGAAAAGGGAAATGAATTAGCACAAATTGATTCATCCTTTGAAGAAAACAACAAAAATCGACAAAGGCATGAACAAGGGATCAAAAGCACATGTGTCGCGCAAGTTCCATCACTGTCACGCAAGTATACTTGCGTGCCACATAAGGCCGCGCAAGTGACTTGCGCGCCCTAAAGGATAACCGCCCGGGTCTTCTTCAGCCTATAAATAGACCCTGTGGGCCCCCCATTTCGGGAGGAATTTTTCCAGAATTTAGATTTAGATCTCTGAATGCCCATGTCTCTTCTCCAGGTCTTCCAAACACTTCTAAGGTAATTCTTTACCTAGAATGGAAGGTATAAACAAGAGGAGTAAGGTCTAAGTGTTAGAATTCTCTAGCACTTGCGTGCCTAAAGTGTTTTACCCTTAAATGGAATGATCATACTTGCGCGCTGCCCTACTTCCTCACCAAAACTTGCGCTCCTCTCTTCAGGAAGAACCTCACGGTGATTCTAAAGGCTTTAACCAAGAGTCGCTCAAGTATTACCCTACTGGTTCACCATCGCGCAAGTACCCATGTGTCATGCAAGTATACCTGCGCGACCAGGACTTGCGCGCCCATGCCGTACCTGGGCGCCTGCTAGGACTTGCGCGCCCCTGCCTTTTTGGGTGCCCTTCTTGCCCATTTCACCCTTTTAAGCCATTCCACCTCTCCTATTCAAGATTCAGTCTTCAAGACACTCTTCAAAGCCATTTATGGCATGGTTTCTTGGTTTGACTTCCTTATCTGAAAGGAACTCTGTGTAATATCTCTCAAAATCTAGTGATTTACACATCTTTATATCACTAAAGATTGAGATTTCATTCATTCAACCTCATCCTTTAAGATGAAAGTCCACGTTTAACCTGGGCCTCCTTTTCAGGAATAATCCCCAGTCATAATTCTCAAACATGGTAATCCTCCTTAGGAGTATGCCCCAAGTCCACTTTTAACCTGGGCCTCCTTTTCAGGAATAAGACCTAGTCTTAATTTCTCTTAACTAGTCCTAATTTACCTTTGATCTGGGATTCCTTCTCAGGAGTAAAACCCAATCACAAGTCCTTTCCTAATTTGGGTCTCCGTTTCAGGAGTAAGCCCTAAGTTAGAGTATTCAAATCTCCATGAAGCACATATACCTATATAGACCCTATTCCTGGATTTCTTCCCTGAAGTGAATCCCAATCTTTATTTATCTGGGCAGTCATACATACACAAGTCCCACATTATTTCTTATGATTGCATCTTTCATGGTACAATTGTCTGATTTTTACCAATACCTCTTGTTTCTCGCACCGAGCATGACTCACGTGATCATAGAGTGTAAAAGTAATTATGAAATCCTTGTTTGAGCCATCAATAATAAGCATCATTCTCCCTTACTCGAACTACATGGGTTCTGATTCCTTTTTTAAATAAAGGATACGTAGGTAGCCCATCTGCAGGTTCGATCCCAACTCTAAAATAATCCATGTCCTCCTGAATGACACTAAACTTCAAGTACCCCACTGAGTGGCTTTAAAACCAGCATGGTCATCATAATGACCACGATACATCTATATAAATGTGTCAAAGGATACCATTGACAAAGAATATCTAATAAATGCAGATTATTCTATATCGATGAAGAACCTCGAATACATATAAAAGATTATCTAAATTTTCTACATATTTAATCATTGATTGTCAAATCTGAAGGAAATCCCATTTTATACATGGTAATGTAATGAGGATTCACGAACATAACTTAAATATATAAAGAGAGTCTCGAAGTAGACAATAATTCCCCTCAAAAAGGTGTGATGAGTCCGACCTCCCATCCTCTTGACCAATGCAAATTCCTAAGCCTCATCAGTCCACAAACTAATGAGCGCCTACCTATGGAAAGTGGGTCCAAATGGTTGTGGAATCATTGGATGTTTCTGGTTCTACGAAAAAACATGTTAGAAACTGATCGGAACGTTTGAACCTCCCATTAAGGAGGTAATCCCCGAATTCTGAGCGAAAAAATGGTGAACCCGACGTGAATCCTTAACCAAGATAAAATAATGTTTTACCTATTTGTTAGGCCCCTATTTAAAACTCAATGAGAGGGCCAACAAAAAAAATCATTGACATATGTGATCATTCAAACGATGTAGTAGCTGAATTTATCTTGATTACGTCTGTTATATAAAACATGCACTCTTTTCCAAGATCTTTTTCATTTCCATAATGGCTGCTCTCAAATTCACACCTGTGAATATTACTGCTGCAAATTCCACTACTATTATTCCTACTGGATCGTCATCCACTCTGAGGATGACATCACCTACTCAACGTTTTCAATGCTCGGTATCAAATGCACTGGTTAAGGAGTACCGTCAACACGGTACCATCCCAACTTTGGAGGCTTCCCAACAAGCCCTCCAAGTGAACAATTCACATCGGTCGTCCAAACAATGATGACCAGTGATCAAGAAGCAGGTGGTGCTAACCACCATCTCCAACTACTTCAGGTCGTTATCCCTAGAATGCAATCACCATTCACTCCCATATTCTAGGGAGATGAATGAGCAGGTCCCTTAGGGCCTTAATTCAAAGAAGAAGGAGTCCTTCCTGAGGGATCCTATCAACAATCACCACTAGACTCATGTGGCAGTATTCCCTCAACATGATGAGGGTACCGACTACAGGCGTTCGGCTCAGGTTCCGCGAACCCGAGTAGGAAAGACGAACCGCCAGAGGCAGAATCCGGTCAACAGTGAGCAGGTTCTCATCTCTGCCATCTCCGGAGAAGTCCACCAACCTAAATTGGTGTCAAGCAAAGAGCGGGCACATACACCTGTTCGTTTTAATTCTGTTGTCCAGCAGAATCGTCTGGTAGCATCACGCCAATCCCTCCAGGAAATTCTGGCGGAGTACTATAGGCAAGAACATATACCTATTTATACATCATCATCTAGTCAGCAGGCTCATATGACTACATATGATGGAGCTCTTCAACCATGTTCGGCGAAGTGCAATCAGCATGCACATAAACCTGCTAGTATTAATCAAGCCTACCAATAGTCTCGCTTGGTAGCATTCGGAGAAGTTAGTCGGAAAGCCCCGACGACAAACAGGAGGCAGACTCAACTCTCTGCCCCCACACTTGAGTACTGTCGGGATTCACTGACAGGAAAAGGAGGACAGGAGTGGGCACATAAACCTACTCCAAGAACGGAATGGACATATATCCCCGTTCCGGTAGCTGAAGTCACCAAGCATATTTTATCAATGGTGAAAGAGAAGAAGCAAATCCCTGCTCATATTCTGGATGCTTGCCATGATATTATAACAGATTCAGCAGTATCTAAGGGAAAGACACATAAATCTATCCCTACCAATGGAGTTACACATCAACATTTCACTCCGGAACAAACACACACATCTGTTCCAGTCCAAAAAGGGTTGTGGGGGCATACTCCCCCATATCATACGGACAACCAAGTCAGGAACATACACCTAATTTGAGTGGAGATCACCAGCCTAACCTGGACATCTTTCATGATCAGGCACATACAGCTGCTCAGAGCAGCCACTTTCATCAACAAGTGGTTTGCAAGGCAAGTAATAAGGCGTCTAAGAAAAAGACCCGCCCAACACAGTCAGGAGATTAAGATCCAATCTGTAACAAGGCCTTGCTTGATGATGCAGTTATTGAATCCCTCAGACAGTTATCTGTTGGAATTAAAGATTTTACTCCCTCATTTCCGAATAGTGGGAACATTAATTCCGAAGGTCTTCAAAGACACTTCTTCATGAAGGCTTGCTTCATGACAATTCGGTCGATCTTGATGTTTCATCTTCAGATGAGAGCCACAGGAACCCTCTGTGTGGTCAGAAGACCAAGGAGTAAGAGATATCATCTTTTGCTATAACCCACCATGGTGGTCCTCCCCATGATGATGAATTTCGCTGCGAATGTTCTCTCCACAGTATTGATTCACATTGCCCGGAAAATGCTCCAATGGACAATGTAGTGTCGAGAAAGCCCTCTTATCTTGAGGCACTTGAAAATGTGAAACCAGTCATGTCTGATGCTTCATCGCTTGCAGGTGAAATACTTTCTCAATCAGAAGATAGCCTAGGGTGTAGGTCATTCTCCGAACCACCCCTAAGTCATGCATCTTCTAGTTTCATCAATGATTTCTCTACAAATCTTGTTGAATCCGATGAAGCAACAAGGAAGCACCATCTTTGGTCAAATTAGGTAGAAGAATATTCATTTAATGATAAAGAGGAAATGTTGAACATGATAAAACAACTGGAAAAAGGTGAAGTACCAGTCATGTTTTGTCCTCTGGCTAACTCTCAGTATGACATTCCAAAGATGTTGATGGAAGATGGAATCCATGATATTCATCTCAACATATGGAAAACTCTTTTTCAATTGAAGAAGAAAGTATTATCTTATGATGAATATGAAAACCATCTTATGATAATATAGAGGTTACAACGTCATATTGATTTGGCATCTCTATCAGTCTCTCGATATCCGAAGGCTGAAAAGAAGCAGAGAGCCCTTCAACGTTCATGCCTTGGCACACTAAGAAAATTGCGTCCGTTAATTTCCAATTCCCCATCTAGTATTCATGTCAGAGTATGGGGTGTTCATAGAGCACTACATTTCACTGTGCTCTCAAGTCAATAAAGCCCACCGAAAATGGTTTCATGTAATGTTATTGCCCATGGACAACCACATTCAATGGGTTTTTTTTGTAATAAAAAGCTTTCCCAAGAACAGGCCTCAACTAGTTCCTCTCAAAATCAAGCATACAATGAACAAGTTGTTGAATTACTACTACATCAAGAAAACAAGAATATTTAACAAGCCTCTCATATGGAGCAAGCACATCATCAAGTGATAGAAGTGTCAAAAATCATCCAACGATCTTTTGAACCGGGTGATAAAAGTGGATACAGGTTGATACATCCAACTAATTTCTGGACTAAGGTCCATAAGATCAAGAGAGCTTTTAAGAAAGTCTCAGACATAGCATGTCAAGAGCCTCCCCAACTTTCCAGACTGGGGACTCTTTTAAACCAACCCTCGGAATCAACAAATAGGATTCGAGGAATTGAGAGGGAATAGTAGGAATAGCCCCAGTCCACCGGACTGAGTAAATTTTCAAATCATCAATCCCCTCCTCAGAGAAAGTCAGTCTTTTCTCGATTGGGGAAGAATCATCAAGAGGAAAGAAGAGCCAAATTATCAGGAGATTTAATCCGAATTACGGTTCGTTGAGATGTTCCTGAGGGATCGACTCAACAAAAGGCAATGTCTCATCAAAGACATGGAAGAAGACAATATCACAGAAATGCTGATAGAAGGGATGCGATGTGTTATGCATCAATCAATGTCATCAATGTCATTGTTGCCGATCCACCAGATAAGGCTCACTCAGGGGACTCAGATGAAGAGGTTCCTGCTCAAGAAGATATACACACTGACACAAATGAAGAAGGTGTGCGTACACGAAATCAAAGGATTACTCAGAACTTAGGCAATCCTTCGAGTAACCCACTTCCCCCTCTCCAAAAAGGATCGAACAAAGGGAGGGGAAAGAATCAGGTTACATATCCTTCCATTGGAGAAGGCCAATCACTTTCACTAGAGAAAAGGTTTGCACAACAAGAGAAAGATGTGAAGGAATTAAGGAGGTTGAATGCAGAACTACTTCAGGGTAGTCATC
Source organism: Viscum album (assembly GCA_963277665.1). Lineage (NCBI taxonomy): Eukaryota > Viridiplantae > Streptophyta > Magnoliopsida > Santalales > Viscaceae > Viscum > Viscum album. The sequence goes on from OY728150.1 coordinate 242,421,660, forward strand.
TTCTTATGCGTGCTGGAGACAGTCAGCCAAGGGAATTTGTTGCAGCTTCTGAGATGGATCAAGAATATCCTTATATATCAGTACACCCTCATAGGTATAATCCTACAGGTCAAGTGAAACAACAATTGGCAGTGCTACCATCAGTTGTAGCACCAGCCACCACATCTTTCCAAGATCCAGTCATTGCACCTACACAAGTCCAAGTTCAATGGGATGTTTCTCAAAAGTTAATAACTACCATTGAATCATTAATAGCTTGGTTAGAAACTATGGAAGTGAAACGTGCGCAGGTTAAACCTGAAAAGAATGTTTACTCTGAATAGGTAGATTCAATCTCTCTTCCATCCAATTTTGGAAACACTATATTCCCTATTTTCAATGGATCAGGCAACCCTGAATAGAATTTGACGCATTACGTATCTTGTTGTGATCCTATGATGGGAAATCCAGAGCAGAAAGAAGAAGTAAAACTCAGATGCTACGTACGGACCTTACAAGGACCAGCCTTTGTTTGGTATACAAGTTTGCAATCCCGGTCAATTACTAGATGGGAAGATCTTCACCAAAAATTCCTTTTTCAGTTCAGCTCAACTTTTCCAAATACAACAGTTTTTATCATACAAACTGTAACCAAAGAGAGAATGAAAGGGTCTCAGATTTCATTGCTCACTGGAAGGGATTAACATATTTTCTAAGCTTAGAACTCCCTCAAGAGGAATTGTTGCCAATATGTGTGGAAAATCTGCGTGACGAATTATGCACGCCATTGATCCCTGTGAAATATACATGAGGCTTTCAAGACCTTACTTCAATCGCTCAGCAGATTGAAGATTCCCTTATACAGGCTAAGGCTAAATCTCGTGTAATTCCACCAGCTCTAGGAAGGAGAATGGGTAAAGCAGAAACTTTAACCGTTATGATTAAACAAGCACTTGTACCTGTTTCTACTTCAAAACCTTCATCTTCTCGAAGGGATCCACCTCCTGAGAGCCAACAACAAAGGCCGTTTCATCTAGATGATAAAAGAGATCAAAGACGAAAACAATTTTAGGATTTGAAGGGAAAAACATACTCTTTCCTAAATGAACATGTTCCTAGTTACTTCATTTCGGCTCTGGAAAATAATCTGGTTCAACTGCCAAAGCCCAAGAGGCCAAATAAGGAAGGAGTTGAAGACCATCCCAATAATTTCCCCTTTCATCAAATGTTGGGGCATCACATCCAGGAGTGTTTTGTCTTCAAATACCTCCTACAAAAGATGGTTGACTCGGGACAAGTCAAACTGAAAGGCTCTTCAGCCCAGGTAGCATGTGTCACTGCTACAGTTCCAGAGGAGGAAGGTGAATGACAAGAAGTCAAAAGAAAAAATGCACAAAAGTATGATGATTGTATGGTTAAAAAGACAATCAACCGAACTCATGCTATTTTTCGAACACAATTAAAGAAACCGATTGTGTCTTCTGCCATGAATTTTGTGCCAAAACCCTCTTCATTAGAGGGAAAATCCACAAAGAAACGACATGATTCAAAGAAAGAAAATGAATCAGAAGAAGATGAGTATGTGTCAAAGCCTAAGTTGTCTTTGACTTTGGAAGACTTCATGCAATCTACTTCAAAGTCACAGGCACCGCACCACCAAACGGCACAACCTAAATAGGATAATCAGGCAGAGTCTTGATCAGACGAAGAGTTAATCTTCAGTTCTGTTAATATGATTCAATTAATAGATCCATATGCCAGTCACAGTTTTGATTTCGATGAGCTTGAATTCCCTGTATGAAACAGTGAAATCATAAGAAGTTCTAGAGGCTCAGGATACAGGGGAAGACTTGGATCTTTCAGAATCCACTATTCCAATTCTACCCCTACTAAAACTGTGTACGTAGCAGAAACTCGTGGTAGAGCCCTTCAGCGACCTCAGCAAGAACAAACAAGTTCTTCTACCAATAGGGAATTCAGTCCTGGAACAGTTATTTTGGAATACTGGTTGAAGGTTCCATCTTCTTTGTCTCAACAAGTAAATGGATCTAATCGGTCTAATCTTCCAAAACCAGGAATATTTCCAACTCCTATCACATTACTAGATGCATCAACTTTTAAAGAATCTGCTTCCAAGGTACCTGCTAAACCACATATTCCTATAGGGAAACACAGACCTCTGGATCAAAAGTATGATGTATTGAAACACTTGGCCCAAGTACCAGCCAAGTTATCAATTCTGGATGCTCTGAATCTTTCAAAAGATCTTCAGGAAGCACTCATCGAGGCTTTGCCAAGTCCTCAGGAGTTTGAAACTGAAATTGCTGCAGCTGAAGTCTATCACATAGAAAATAATCCTGTAGAATGCCATGCAATAATATCTTCTACTGATGAAGATGAAGATTATGTTGTGCATGGGAATATTAGACCTTTGTACTTATCTGGCAAGGTCAATGGCGTAGATGTACGAAGAGCTTTCATTGACAATGGTTCAAGAGTCAACCTCATTCCCATTCGTACACTTCGTCGATTGGGGCTCACGGAATCTGATTTATCTTCTTATACCATTATGTTACAAGGATATGATAAAAATGAACAAGAACCACTAGGCGAAGATACACTCAGAACTCAGTTTGGAGATCTTGTATCCAATTCAGATTTCATAGTTGTTGATCAAGACTCAGCTTTCAACATCTTGCTTGGAAGACCCTGGCTACATCAACATGCGGCTATCCCTTCATCATAACATCAATGTATCAAATATTGTTTTTATGGTCAAGTTGGGAAATTGTATAGTGATAAGGCCCCGTTCAAGACATGTGAGTCTCAATACATTGAGGCAGAATTCTATCACATGAAGGGAAGGGAGAAATCCACAACAAAGGAGATTACCAAAGTTAATGCTCCATATGGTTGGGAGAAGATTCCAGTAAATCCATTTACCCATGTGAGTACAGATTAGGTTTTGCCTATCAGTCAAATTGACAAGATAGACCCAAGTCAAAATACTCTTATTGAAAGATCCATAATGTCAATTACGACAATTGAGCCAGACATCATGGGAGAAATTGGTAAGCCACCAAGCAGTGATGAAAGCACAAATGATGACGTCCTCACTTCATCTACTGAAATCCAACAAGTCTATACTTCGCCAATTAGGCCAGAATAAGTTATATCAACATCGGAGGTGAACAATGATGTCGATTCTTAATCCATCATCTCCTCTTTATTACCCAAAGAAGACCCTTCATCATCAATTGGGTCGAGAATGGAAGATTCTTTTTCAAGATGTGAAAATTTTGACATCTCTTCTGATCATGAAAATTATGCTTTATCATCTAATATGAAAGTAGAAACAGAATAGATAAAACATGATGAAGAAGAAGAGGAAGATCTCAGAGATGCTCCTCCAACATTTGAAGAGGGTATCTCTACCATTGTGGATGAACTCGGAGAAATAAATCTGGGTGCAAAAGAAGATCCACACCCCACTTTAATCAGTGCAGCCATGACTCTAGAAGAGCAAGAGATGTATATTTCTTTTCTAAATAAAAATAAATATATATTTGCTTGGAACTATACAGAAATGTCTGGGATTGATCCTGATGTTGCTACTCATCATTTGGGTTTACCAGAAGAACATCAAGGATTTAAGCAAGCCATGAGAAGAACACACCCAACTTATGCTTCTAAAATTGAAGCTAAAGTGGATAAGCTTATCAAATCTAACTTCATCAGAGAAGTTCAGTATCCCAAGTGGTTGGCTAATATTTTCCCTGTAAAGAAGAAGAATGGACAAATTAGAGTTTTCATCGATTTCATAGATCATAATCGGCATTGTCCTAAGGATGATTTCACAGTTCCGATTACAGAACTTTTAATTGATGCAACAGCTGGCTATGAAGCACTTTCCTTCATGGATGGATATTCTGGATATAGTTACATTCGAATGGCCCTAGAAGATGAGGAATCCACAGCCTTTAGAGCCACTCAGGGTGTGTTTTTCTACCGAGTAATACCCTTTGGATTAAATAATGCAGGTGCAACATATCAGCGTGCCATGCATCGTATCTTCAAACCCTTCTTAGGGAGGTTTTTGAATGCTATGTAGATGATTTGGTGGTTAAATACAAACAATGTTCTAATCACTTGGCTGATTTGGAATTCATATTCCGCAATCTTCAACAACATAATTTGAAGATGAACCCCATAAAATGTGCTTTTGGGGTAACCTCAGTAAAATTTCTCGGCTTTGTTGTATGCCATCATGGTATTGAAGTCGATCCTGAGAAGACCAGGTCAATCCTTAGTATGTCACCTCCTCGAAATTTGAAAGAATTAAGAGGACGTCATGGACACATAGCCTATATTCGGCGTTTCATCGCCAATTTGGCAGGAAAAATTTTACCCTTCACCAAGTTTATGAAGAAGGGAGATACTTACCAGTGGAATGAAGAATGTCAAGAGGAATTCGATATTCTCAAGAAATACCTCTTGAGTCCACAGGTACTCATGCCACATTTTGAAGGAAGACCACTTATCCTCTATGTGATAGCTCTAGAGCAATAATTGGGTGCCTTTCATGCTCAAAAGAATGATGCTGGGAATGAAAACAGCCTCTACTATCTCAATCGGACTATGCTTGAACCAGAAACCCAGTATTTAAGTATTAAGAAGTGCTGCCTGGCATTAATCTTTGCAGTTCAGAAGTTGAGACACTACCTGCAACATCATGAGGTCCAATTGGTATCTCGCAATAACCCGCTCAAATTCATCCTTAGTCGTCCAATGCTTACAGGACGTCTGGCAAGGTGGGCAGTTATTTTGCAGCAATTCAACATTCATTATGTGTCTCAAAAAGCGATAAAGGGCCAAGCTCTGGCTGATTTCTTGGATGAACCCCCTTCAGTGGAAGACACATATTCAGATATTGAACTCCCTGATGAGGAAGTCTTCTCTGTTGAATAAATTCCTCAAGCATGAAAATGTATTTTGATGGTGCTTCTAGAAGTCCAACAGGGAGGAAAATGGAAAATCCTAAATTCAACAACGTTGGATTAGGAATTCTGCTCATTTCTCTAGAAAATGCAGTGTTACCTTATTCCTTCTTATTGTGGGAAGGTGGTACCCATAATGAAGCAGAATACCAAGCTCTCATCGTAGGCTTGGAATTAGCACTTCAAGCACAAGTGAATCACTTAAAGGTGAAAGGTGATTCAGACCTGGTAATCAAACATGTCAATGGGGATTATGCAATCAGAAAAGAAGAACTAATCCCTTTGTATGATTACGTCAGAGAGTTAATGGTGGAATTCCGTTCGGAACCGACATTTTCTTATGTCCCAAGATCACAAAATGATCAAGCTGATGCACTGTCTAATATAGCCACAACTTTGGCAGATCCAAATCGGGACGCGACAACTATCAGTATTTCCCACCTTCGTGCAATTTCACTTTATGTTCGAATCAGAACAGAGGAAATTAATGAAATTAGTCCCATTCAAGAACTGTATGGTCAGACTACAGGATGGATGTCACCTATCAGGGAATACCTTCATAATGGAACACTTCCACCTGATAAAGCCGAGAAAGAACAAATATGGTGACGTGTGGTCAATTTTACTCTTTATGATAGCCTAGATCACCTAGAAAAAATTATTTACCAACGTGGTTTTGATGGAGTTCTCTTCAGATTCATTGATGGTGAAGAGAAAATGGATGTCATGAAAGAAGTTCATGCAAGAGTCTGTGGTTCCCACCAGTCTGGACATAGACAGTCTGATCAGATTCGAAGGCTTGGATAATTTTGGCCTTCAAGGATACAAGATTGTGTTTATTTCACAAAGAAGTGTCATTCATGCCAAGTACATGGTAACTTCATTCATCAACCACCAGAGTTGCTTCATACAGCTAAATACTCATGGCCATTTTCCACATGGGAAATGGATGTGGTGGGACCTTACCCTTCGGTTATGACCAAGCAGTTTAAGTACATTCTTACTGCTACTGACTTCTTTTCCAAATGGGAAGAGGAAATACCTCTCAAGGAATTCAATTCTAAATACGTTGTTAGCTTCATCAAGTCTAGCATCATTACCAGATTTGGTGCCCCTCATACCATATTGACGGAAAATGGCACCAACTTCTGTTCATCCGAGGAGAAGAAGTTGTATCAAGAATACAACATCAAATCCAACCATTCATCTCGATATCATGTAGCGGCCAATGGAAAGATAGAGGCCTTAAACAAGAATCTTTCAAATATAATTCGAAAGATGGTGGATAAAGATAAGAAGTCATGTCCTGATAAACACTTTCATGCTTTATGGGATTATCGGACTACCACCCGCACTACAACTCGGTCAACTCCATATTCACTGGTATATGGAACAAAATTCATCTTTCCCATTGAAGTTGAACTGCCTTCGATCAGAGTATCCATTTGTGATCAATCATCTAAATATGAACAATCTCAAAAGTGATTGAATGAATTGGAACAGTTAGATGAGAAAATATTGTGCACTTTGCACCACTTGGAAGTCTATCAGAATCGAATAGAATGAGCTTTTAACAAAAAAGTTCGTCTTAGTTCATTCACTCAGGGAGAATTCATATTAGTTCTCAGAACTCCAATGATACTAGGAAAGAAACCTCCCAAGCTTGAGCCAAAATGGGAAGGAACTTACTCAATACATAGGGTCTACTCCAATGGAGCTTATTCATTAATCTCAATGGATGGAGAACTCACCACTAATCCAACCAATGCCAGATTTTTGAAGAAGTATTTTGTATAAACACAAAATATATATCTCAATGGTCCAATATGACCTTAAACTGCACCATGGTCCAGTATGACCTTAAACTGCACCACGGTCCAGTATGACCTTAAACTGCACCACCGTCCAGCAAGATGTTAAACTTCATCATCAATGGTCCATACATATGACCTTAAACTATTTGTACTTTCATCCCACACAACGTTAAACTATGTCCCCATCATCGTCTTTGCTATATGACATTAAAATATACAGCAATGGTCCATACATATGACCTTAAATTATTTGTATTCCTTTCGTCTCACATGACGTTAAACTATGACGTCCTAACTATATGATGTTAAACTGTACAGAAGTCCCTTACATCCAGCATGACATTAAACTGCACCATCCACGGTCCATGCATATGACCATAAACTATTCTCACTTTCGTCCAACATGACGCTAAACTGTATCGTCCCTTTTTCGTCCAACATGAAGTTAAATTGTGAAAAAATTTCCCCTTTCGTCCAACATGACGTTAAATGGTGTACTATTTTGTCCTCACTGAATGACATTAAACTACACAGTCCCTCTTTCGTCCAACATGACGTTAAAATATATTGTCCCCATCGTCCTAATTACATGAAGATAAACTGTATAGAAAGTCCTTGATACGTCCTACATGACATTAAACTTTACTTTTTCCCTGCTACATGACATTAAACTATGCAGCACCAATAGTCCTAACTGTAAGGCTTTAAACTGCATAGTCCCTTCATACGTCCTACATGACGTTAAACTATGTATTGTTAAAGTTGTTGCTACCTCTTGTTTCTCACACCGATTATGAATCACGTGAGATTAGAGAAAATTTCAACCATAACACCCTCTCTGGGTTACTAACCATGTTTAAGTCCCAACAACATCATTTTTTAGGTCGTTGTCCCCAAAAACAACTTGATCACTAATTCATTCTTCAATTAAACTACGCGGACTTTGATCTTTGCCTTCCAGGCTGGGTACGTAGGCAACCTCCCAAGGTTCAAGCCCAAAATCAATCTCTTCACATCGGTTCACCTCCATCTCATATGATGTTGATTTGTGAAACCGCCCCTAGAATCAATATCTTTACATTGGTTCACATTCGTCCTAGTTATACGACGTTAAACTATACAACACTTTTGTCCAGTATGATAATAAACTACAATATTCTTTGGTACCCTCAACTGAGAGGGAACCATTATTTACATTGATTTTTCAATCATGTGTCATTTCAAAGACTACGTGCATACATGGAAATCCCTAAACATTTTATCTTGGGTAAAACCATCATTGTACTAAAAAGTACCCTTTCACCCTTCACATGTATGAACCAAATTTGTACAGAGGGTATTTCTAGAACTATGTGGGCTTGATTCCCATCCTTATGGGATACGTAGGAACGTTCAAGTGTCCCTCAAATCCAGCCCCAAATCTTTGGGCCTAACCCCAAATTCCACTTTCAGTCCCTTGGCTGAAAAGTCCCCATGAAAACACACACTGTGTATTTCTTATAATGGTCCAAGCTCTATGACCCTAAAATAAGATCTCTAATCCTTTTTGTCCCACATGACGTTGAACTGTAGTTCAAGAACTACATATGGCTTGATTCCCATCTTTATGGGATACGTAGTGAAGTCCAACATTTCCATTCAGGACCCAGCCACAACATGATTATGGTTAGAATTGATCTGTGTATCTCTGTATACATTGGACAATACCCATATTTATGTATCATAATCCTAACCCTAAATATTTTTAGATCTTCATAACCCTTTCTTGAGTTTTAGTCAAAAAAATGTCAAATTTTTTAGAGTTCTTTTTCCTGACTATGCAACACGTTCCCTTAGGCAGCCTTGCATAAACAGTCTACATAACAGACTTGTCAGCCAAAAAGTTACTATTATTTGACTATGTAGCCAATTCCCTTAGGTGGACCTGCATAATTCAACCCCCTAACGGGTTTGATAAATAATAGTAACTTTATTCTTGGGAAGAAAGCCTCTTTTGTCCTTATTGGTCTTAAATGACAGTATGTAGGGATCCGCAAAAATAGCCATCCTTAACATATTTGTCCCATATCCTTTTTCATGATCTGAAAGTATTCAAGTATATGGTTTATATTCTCCTTCCCTATGTTTGGGTCAGACCTTCGTAGAAGTGATATCCATCCAATTCTTCTATAATCTTGTTCGAAAATATTTTCTCCATATTCAAGTACCTCTTTCCATACAACAAACTCTATTCTTTGGAAAATTTTAATCTCCATAAACTTTCACTGGATTTTAGCAGTAGAAAGGTAAATTTTTTAGAGTTATTTTTCCTGACTATGCAACACGTTCCCTTAGGCGTCCTTGCATGAACAGTCCACATAACAGACTTGTCAGCCAAAAGATTCTATTTATTTGACTATGCAGCCAATTCCCTTAGGTGGCCCTGCATAATTCAACCCCCTAACGGGTTTGTTAAATAATAGTAACTTCATTCTTGGAAACTACTTCTTCTGATTCCTTTTAGATATTTTTCATATCATTCCTCAGATTCAAATATTCTTAAGCCATAGTTTACAAATTTTCCCTCATACTTGAGTTTGGTAATATGTTTTCAGATAAATTGTAAATGAATTGAGTCAATTCTAATTCATTCAGTCAAAGCTATTTTGATCTTAAACGTTAGCCTCCTTATGTACGACGTGCATGACTTTAAACTGCCCACAAAAGACAAGGGAACTCTGAATATAAGTCAAGTTCCAGCTCATTAAACATACATTTTGTATGATTTAGGTAATACTGAGAAATTAAAAGATTCAAAGTTTGTAGGGTTATTTATATTAATCCTAGTGAAATTCAAACTATGCTTACTAGGCACATTGTCTTGAGTAAATTTAAAGTAGGTAGTGAAATAATGCAGGTACAAATGATTGAAGATGAAAGTATTCTCTATTGGTGCACAATAATTAGAGGGACATCCACAGATTGAAGCCTCTTCTCTTTTTCAGGAGATTACAAAAGACTGTCAACATAAGTCTTCACATGATGTACAACATCCCGAGCTTCATCAGCAGCTACTTGAAGCTCATGCACTTGACCAGTTTCACTCTTCTCAACTTCATGGAGTGCCTTCTTGGCATCTGCAATGGCTATCATACTATTCGTTTGAACACCCTCCAGTGAATTATTAAGCTGATCAAGATCCCCAGTAACAGCATCTAACTGTTGCTGGATTTGCACCTGTTGGATGACTTTTTCTTTGATATTATGTTTCAGATCCTTCATCTTGGCAGCATAATCAGCCTCAGCTCGGGATACCACATCCTCAAATTCGCTGATGTTAACTGACAGTTTTACCCTGGCCAGGTCTTCGCAACACTTTTTCTCCTGCTCCCTCCTGAATATGACCTGTTTCACCGCGGCATGGATCTTTTCATATCCAAAACCGCCAAGTCCTATCATGAAAAACTGGGATGATAATCGAAGGATTTTCAATGATAACTCTTTTAAAGGAAACTCAGATATGATTTTCCATATGTTGTTCCATGCCTTGAGTCATGAAAAGTTGGATGCTTTAAGCACCTATTGGTTTGATTAAACATCATCATCACATGGGGGCATGTAATCTGAGATTAATGCACTTAAGGAAGTTCCATGTTCTGCTCTTTCCCCCCTGACCTGTGCTTCTTCGCTTTCAATTCCCGTTGGTGCAGAGGCTGAGGCCTCACCTACAGATCTAGGCATTGCAGTTGATGGCCCTGCATGATTAATCAAAAGCTTTGGTTAGCTTCAAAGGATAACAAAAGAATTTATCATCTTTCAAATTAAGTACAATCACAAATATTTTTATCCCTTACCCAACGGTTGATAAGAAACCTGAGAAGACTCCTCCCCATCTTTCCCAATCTCAAGAGGATCTTCAAGATGGGTCTTAGGAGGGTTTACTGGGTTTAGCTCTACTACAGCTAATGTTTCTGCAATAGCAGGGTTGACGTCAATGTCCACACCCTCTTCAGGCATCGACAATTTAGAAGCTTCTATGGACGTAACTGCATATTATTTTCATTCATGATTAGAAGTGTAAATTATAAGAAAATTTACTGGGCGAAGGATAACACTCACGCCCAAGGTCTTCTAGATCACATTTAAACTTAGTATGATCATAAAATTCTTTGAAAGACATGCCATGATTCATCATTTCATCCAATGATATTTTAGAATCCTGGTTAGTCTCACCATTGGGAGCGTTTGATGTGTCTTCTTGAAGTCTTACGTCCTGCAACCCCTGACCCTGGATAGAATCTTTGGGTAAAATCACAACATCAGTTGAAACAGTCTGCAGAAGCTCTAATGCAGGAGTTGAACCTGAAGTATCGCTGAATGGAAGTCAGTCGGTGTTTCGTTCAACATTTTTATGAAGCATTGTTGACTTACCAAAAACAGGTTCTTCTCTTCATGAAACAGCAATAGAAGGGATACTGGGAATTGATGCTAGCTCTTCCCTAGGAGTATCCAAGTTATCTTGGATCTGTGATTGTTCCATTGCACCCTCTGTGGTTTTTAAAGGAGGGTCAGTCCTTTTCCTCAGGGGGGGAAATTGAAGAATCATCTGCAATCCCAAGAAATATGAGTAACCATGTGGTCATGGGTATAGACTCATGATTACCCGAAGGACTTACCGCTGCTAATGAAGCATTTAGTTGTGGACTTCCTCCTTCCTTTCCTTTGCTTCTTTGGTTTTTTGGGAGTATCGAAAGTCTCCCTTATTGGAACTTGGATTGGATAATGGAAGGCTATGTCCAACGCCTCATTCATGGCATGATGGCCTGGAGATATCTCGCCCGGTTCGCGAGGAGAATCAGCAGTAGCCTCGATGACAATACCACTAGGGCTATACTGTGGTAAAGGAACCTCAGTTCCTTTCTTTGCGAGCTGTAAGATGAAGAAAATAATTTCCTTAAGTAACAAAGATTCGACTGGAATCAAGTTGCAAAGCAAATAAAGAAATAAAACATAAATCTTCAGGAGCCACATAATCATGCCACTCCTCATCTCCAGAACCCCCAGCCCCCTCAGTGGCACCACGATCAATCATTTACTTCACCCGCCTGGTGACAGGAACAGATTCATCAGTGGCATATATGAGCATCTCCATCTCTCTGATGTAAGTCCGCACTTCATTGGGGTTATCCTCGTATTGGATATCTATATAATCCAGAAGATTTCCTATTCCAGGAAGTTGTAGGCCCTCACACAAATCCAGCCAGGCAGTCTCAATACCACAATATAAACCCTGCCATAACTGGACAACCTCTGGTCTTAGATATGAAGGCTGCGAGGATGGTCCTACAATCTTTGACTTCAATTTCTTCCCAGCTCCTGTAACTATAGATAGAGAATAAGAAAATAAGACTTATTGATTTATAAAGTAGTAGTGATTAAATTACCACAATGAAGTAACTCACCAGGAGTTGATGGAGTGGGTCTTTTAATTCTGTCCGGAGGATTATATCGGGCACGAAACCACTTTCCCAATGGTTTTGCCTCATCATCCCCATCATGGGAATTTGGTGAATCAGTCCTAGAGGAGGAGTCTGGCGAATCAGCTTCAGGTGGGGAAGAATCACCTTCATGAGGAAGGGTTTATTTCTCTACAGTCCTCTTCCTTTTCCCCACCTGATAAACTGGGTGATTCAGCACCCCTTTGGGGTATGATGCTATCCAGTGTTCGGCATAATCTGATGTCAAATTATGTGCCGATTTTTCAACTGGTAGATCAAATATCTCCCCAGTCTTCTCCCTTGACGTCAGCTGCCATAGTTTCCGAGCAAACATCGGATGTTGTTCTAACCTGACATGTACTAGAGGAGATACAACAATCTATTACAGACATTGGAATTGACGTGAAAATCTATGTGGATCATAGGCCTCATATATAATTTCTCCTTCAATCCTGGAAACTAGCACCCCATCCCTGCAAGATAGCATGTATGCCCTCAAATCCAAGCAGGCTGTTCCATCATCAACAAACTGCCTGGTTGGATGATTTCCATAAGGAAAGAAGTTGAATTCCTTAAACATGCTCAGACTCACTATCATTTCATAGGCATTAACATCTAATGGAGCAACTCCAGAGAATTCTTGCACTGACGGCCTGAAAGAACATCCAGAAATTTGTAATCCATTCTATACATTGTAAGTCTTGAAGTGAGTGGCAATCCATCCCCATAAAACTTGGAATGGTCCCACTATTCTTAAAAGAGATTTACCCATGAATACATGAAGTAAACTCATGTGAATCTTTATAAAATGGGGGAAACTAACCCAACCATTTTTCCCTCAGCTTACTTTTCCACAATGACGAAGATCCCTGGCCTGACACCTCCCATCAAATCCTTGACTGGAAAGAGATAAATGCTGAGCCACATTACCAAGAAGCCCGCCAGATGAGTCTTCTTTGGGATCCTTTGATTCACCTCATATCCCTACTTTTAGAACTCTCATGCTTCTAGAGTTGGCCAGAATGGTCCATGAGTACACCTCTTCCCAGGTTTTGGGCAGGTGGTAGGACATTTGGGCCTCTTATCCTTGGATTTATTTTTCTTAGATCCTTTCTCCTTCGCCTCCTTCTCCTTTGGATCCTTCTCTTTCTTATAAATTAGAAATATATTCATCCACTTCTCCAGATGAATATCATTTCAAGAATGAGTTAATGAGGTCTCTGAACTCTTGATCCTGTGGAAGATCTTAAATAATTCCCGAGCTAAAGGTAGTGTCTTCTCTGAATCAATCCAAGTCACCTTGGGAGGAATGAATTCATCACACATATCGCCCAAAATTGGAGCCCCTGAGATCTTGTGGACATCCGACAGACTGATACCTACTTCTCCATGAGTCAGATGGAATGAATTAGTTGCTGGGCTCCAGTGGCTGAGTATCTCCGACACGAAGTTATCATGTCTGTAAACATATGTTTGCCCAACCCAGACAGCTTCGTATATTGCAGATCTCTTCAGATAATCAACAAACACTACATAGGTTTGTTGCACCCAGTATGCCCACATCCATGTTGGCTTCACGCCTCCCCCAGGACGGAAGTCCCAACTTTTCTTCTAGCCTTTAGATTGATCCATCTGAGCATTTCTAAAGATTGAAGGATGACAATGTGGTTACAGCTCGGGCGTATGATGTTTTAAATCTGGTGTACAAGGGCTATGATGCATCATATAGGCCTTCTCCACTTTCCAGCATTTATAAATCCTCCTCCACATGAGATATTTGCTGAAGGAAAGTTGGTGTAATTTTGAATCCACAAAAAATGGAAGATAATTATTTGCTTCTGGAATAGAGACTTCTCGCAGATGACCATAGCCATACAAAGGCAGATAAGCTCTTTGAGGAAAGTTGAGATGATATTTCTTTAGATACTTAGCCAAATCTGAAAGAGTGCTATCTTTGAAGGTATAATAATCGTGGCCAATGATGTTCATCATATCATCAATCCTCTTTCTAGCCAGTTCATCAACTATTCTGGTTCTAAGAGCCATTGATTCTGCATGAAAGTTGAATAAAGTAACTTTTAAGTAAGTTTATTTTTCATAAAATTTGTGAAGGAATTTCAGAAAAATGGTGAAGTTATTAAGGCGCACAAGTATGGATGTGTCGCGCAAGTGTTACTGTGTCACAAAAGCCTTTTCCGCACAGGTCCAGATAGCTTGACAGCAGCACGACATCAAGGAAACATCAGAAAATGAGAAACATGTGCACCAAATCCTACACGGCGAGAGCTCAAGAATCCGGAATCAGATGAAATGCACGGAAAAGGACCAAATATTTATAGGCCATGAGGCTCACCTGCGCGCCTCCACCCAGCGCGCTCTATCCAGCGTGCTCAAACCCTACACGGTAAGAACCTGCGCGCCCAGTGTTGCGCCATGAAAAATTGTACGCCGCCTTTCCTTTGGTTTTCTTCTTTTCCTCAGAGTCAAATCCGCATTTCTTTTGGATCCAACTCTGAGGGGGGACTTTTTTTGCCGCTCCTTTTCATCACATTGTCTAAAAAAATGGAAAGGGAAATGAATTAGCACAAATTGATTCATCCTTTGAAGAAAACATCAAAAATCGACAAATGCATGAACAAGGGATCAAAAGCACATTTGCCGCATAAGTTCCATCACTATTGTGCAAGTATAATTGTGCACCACATAATGGCCGTGCAAAAGACTTGCGTGCCCTAAAGGATAACCGCCCGGGTCTTCTTCAGCATATAAATAGACCATGTGGGCCCCCCATTTTGGGAGGAATTTTTCCAGAATTCAGATTTAGAGCTCTGAATGCCCAAGTCTCTTCTCCAGGTCTTCCGAACACATCTAAGGTAATTCTTTACCTAGAATGGAATGTCTAAACAAGAGGAGTAAGGTCTAAGTGTTAGAATTCACTAACACATGCACGCCTAAAGTGTTTTACCCTTAAAGGGAATGAACATACTTGCGCGCTTCCCTACTTCCTCACCAAAACTTGTGCACCTCTCTTCTGGAAGAACCTCACGATGATTCTAAAGGCTTTAAACAAGAGTTGCTCAAGTAATACACTATTGGTTCACCGTCATGCAAGTACCCATGTGTCGCGCACGTATACCTGCGTGACCAGGACTTTAACGCCCACGTAGTACCTGCGCGCCTGGCAGGACTTGCGCACCCCTGCCTTTTTGGGTGCCCTTCTTGCCCATTTCACCCCTCTTAAGCCATTCCACCTCTACTATTCAAGATTCAGCCTTCAATACACTCTTCAAAGACATTTATGGCATGGTTTCTTGGTTTGAGTTCCTTATCTGAAAGGAACTCTATGGAATATCTCTCAAAATCTAGTGATTTACACATCTTTATATCACTAAAGATTGAGATTTCATTCCTTCAACCTCATCCTTTAAGATGAAAGTCTACTTTTAACCTGGGCCTCCTTTTCAAAAATAAGCCCCAGTCATAATTCTCAATCATGGGAATCCTCCTTAGGAGTAAGCCCCATGTACACTTTTAACCTGGGCCTCCTTTTCAGGAATAATCCCCAGTCTTAATTTCTCATAACCAGTGCTAATTTACCTTTGATCTGGGATTCCTTATTAGGAGTAAAACCCAATCATAAGTCCTCTCATAATTTGGGCCTCCTTTTCAGGAGTAAGCCCCAAGTTAGAGTATTCAAATCTCCATGAAGCACATATACCTTTATGGACCATGTTCCTTGATTTATTCCGAGATGTGAATCCCAATATTCATTTATCTGGGCATTCATACATGTATAAGTCCCACATTATTTATTATTATTGCCTCTTTCATGGCACAATTGTATGATTTTTACCAATACCTCTTGTTTCTCATACTGAGCATGACTCACGTGAGCTTAGAGTGTAAAATTAATTATGACATCCTTCATTGAGCCATCAATCATAAACATCATACTCCATTACTCGAACTACGTGGGTTCTGATTCCATTTCTAAACAAAGGATACGTAGGTAGCCCATCTGCGGTTTCGATCACAACTATGAAATAATCCATGTCCTTCTGAATGACCATAAACATCAAGTGCCCCACTGAGTGGCTTTAAAACTAGCATGGTCATCATAATGACCAAGAGACTTCTATATAAATGTGTCGAAGGATACCATTGACCAAGAATCTCTAATAAATATAGATGATTCTCTATCAATGAAGAACCTCGAATACATATAAAAGATTCTATAAATTTCCTACATATTTAATCATTGATTGTAAAATCTATAGGAAATCCCATTTTATACTTGGTAATGTAATAAGGATTCATGAACATAACTTAAATCTATAAAGAGAGTCCCAGAGTAGACAATAATTCCCCTAAAAAAGGTGTGATGAGTCCAACCTCCCATCCTCTTGACCAATGCCAATTCCTAAGCCTCATCAGTCCACAAACTAATGAGTACCTACCTTTGTAAAGTGGGTCCAAATGGATGTGGAATCATTGGATGTTTCCGGTTCTACGAACAAACCTGTTAGAAACCGATCGGAACGTTTGAACCTCCCATCAAGGAGGTCATCCCCGAATTCCTAGGGAAACAATCATCTCACCACATTTAAAGCACTTAACAATTTTCTTATCTTAATTAGTCTTAGGATCATTTTTATTATAATCTTGGGCCATATTTCCAAACTTACCACATTGAAAACAGTCCACATTTTTGGTAATACATTCCCCATGGTGCTTATTTCACAGTTTTCACAAACTAGAAACTGGATTTTCTTACAATAAGATTTCTTTGGTTGATTATTACACATTTATTTCTATTTGGACCTCTTCATCTCCTTGTTTCCAAAATGAACATGGTCACCAAAAAACTCCATATCCATCCTCTCAGCACATCAGACAAGTTTATCGTAACTTTTAATTTCATGGGAGGCTAGTGCTCTTTGATACCTTGGCATCGGTCCTGAGTAAAAGTGGAAGATTTTTCTACCAAGATCCATAATAAGATTTGTAGCATACATCTCCAGTCGGGTAAAGTTTTCTTCATAAAAAAACACCGAATCTTCGTCTTTTTTCTTTAATTCAAGGAATTTATTCTCCATTCTAAGTCACACAACCATTGGAAAATATTTTTCAAGGAAAAGACTTTTAAATTCATCCCACTCTAAGACATCAGTATCATCTCTATCCCTGCTATTCCGTACCATTGACCACTACTGATCAGATTATCCTTTAAAACAATAAATGTTTGGGCTTAAATTTTGATTATTTGAACATACCATAACTTAGAATATCTTTTCAAGGGCTGTAATCCATCATTCAACTGCTACTGGGTCAAAAGATCCATTGGATGAAGGAGGGTGTTTTCTCATGAAATGTTCCGCTATATGCATATTCCATTATGTTACCTCTGGTTTTTCTCTTGCATGTATGACACAAACATTTATTTACTATGTTGGAAGATCAGTTACTATCAAAAAATGATCAGTTCCAATCACTACCATTCCGGGCTGCAGATTTGAAAGGATGTTGTTCTTTTGGTGTCTCTCATCTTCAGCTTCCTTGTTTCTTCTATGGACAACCATTTTGAACAAACATATCTTAGTCAAAGAAACATGTTAATATTTAAATTCTATAACATATCAAATTAAATATAGAGTAAAAAAACATTTATGGTATTATATTAACATAATCCTAAACCCTAAAGTTATCTAAACCATCATCTAATACCAACTATAAGGACCTGAACTTATTAAATTACATAATCTTGAATTTAGAAAAGAAATCACTTCCTTTCACATTGTGGATATTTTAAAGTTTATATATTTAGAGAAAAGAGATATAACACATTCAGGAAATCACATATTAATATATAGTGGATACTATAAAAATAGTTCTCATTTCTCCCAATATAAAAAACTTTTCGAATAAAACATGATTTATTTGACAGTTCTTCAATCATTTATCTTGGATTACTTATTTTTCTTAAACATACTTATAGCCTATGAAAATCATTTAAAAAACATGGTATATACACAAAAAGATCAGTAAGGGATATAAAAAGAAGGAAAGAATACATTATTCCATGAATACTTGTAACATATGAAATCATTTTCAAAAGACATACTTGTCACCCATATATACTTACTTTGTGAAACATGAGATTTACAAAAGATTCCCACAATACATAAGAACATAAATAGAACCATAAAGGTATATTTAGGAATTACTTACATAATATTGTAACTCCCATGTCTGCCTTATAATTTGTAACCCTCGCGACTACCTTTCAATTTGTGTAACCATCACAGTTACACATTGAGTAACCATACAGCCGACCTAAAACTTACACATACCCAATGAATTAGATGGAGATATAGGTCCCACCATTAATCATAAAAAATACCCAAGAACTATAAAATAACCATATGACATGCATAATTTCATAAAAAACATTGCTTTTTAATTTTGTAAAATAGAATTTTTAAAGGTGGTTTTAAAAATAAAGTCCCTTATAAATATCATATACTTGAAGGGGTATTTAATAGAGTGGATGGAATATCTATATACTCTATAAATACACATAATTAAACATTATTTAATCATAATTAATTACTCAAAAAATTCGAACACCACATAAATAATGAAGTAGAAGGATAACCCAAAGAATGGAAACCGGGATAAGAATTCCCTTACCTCGGGTTTGTGTTACTTATAAAATTTTTAAAACTATTTTATAATGGTTAAAAGAGTTTTATTATTATCTTAAAGAAACATTTTAATCTTTATAACATCTTATATGATCATTTTATAACATCATTTTATCATTTAATTATTAGTATTTTGTTCTTTCCATTGTTTCAGGTGGGTTCTTTACATGATTTCCATGATCGGTTCATGATGGATGTTGTTGTTGATTGGAAGTGAAACTACATAATTGGAATAAAATGGCAGTAAAATATTTTCATAACCATAAATTATAACATTTATCATTTTGAATCCTAAAATTAGAATGATTCATAAGTTAAAACATTAATGATATATGTTTAGATCATTTTAGTGGTTTTTTGATAATAATGATGTTATTTTGTTTTGTAAATTAAAACCATGCGTAAAAAAGGATTCTAGAACCATGGATGAGACATAATAAATATAATATAACTTGGTTCAACCAAAAAAATGGTATCATGATCAAAATTGAATGAATTAAATCAAATGTAAATGACATCATCCATGATGTCGGTAATTCGACACATCACAGAAAATGTTTTTATAACTTGAATAAGTGGGAGAGGAGAGGAAGAATGATGATGAATTTTACAAGAACATTATAACACATAGAATATAAATTTTATTTGGAGCTCTCATGCCTCTTGGATAAGAGGATTGGAAGAGACTATAATAAAATTAAAGGAAAGGAAAGGAAAACACATGAAATTTTTTGAGGGTTCCTTACCTCTTGATCTCTTCTCAATGAGATCCTCCTTAAGGCTTTTGATTTTTGGACTTTTAGTGTGACCAAGTAGATCTTGGACGTGGGGAAGGATAATGAGGTGGGAATATGGTTGAAATTAGACAATAATCAATGCTTGAGAGGTGTGGGAGGAAGAGGGAGAAATGGGTGGTATTTATAGTGGAGGAGGGGAGAGATTTCACATTATTTTAATTATTATTTTATTATTTTACCTCAAGACAAAAAATAGTGAGAATTTCATTACTAAAAAAAGTAATAATGGAATTTGAGTTCTAGATAATGTTATTACATTGGCACCACATCATCGATGACACCTCCATGATGCAGAAATTCATTTATTTGTCAATACAAAAATTCACTATTCACCAAAAAAGAAAGTATTTCAAAAAATTATCAAAAAATCACCCCAACCATTTTTTGACGTGTAAAATCCAAAAATGAACTCCATTTTATCAAAATATTTTTATTAATATGAGAAAATTAATTTTTAAATAAAATAATACTTTATTCAGAAAATAGAAATTTTAAAGAATATATTTACTCATTCCAATATATGGGTGTACCATACATTCAATTACATCTTATATATGTACTATTATAGGTGAGGTTACTATTCATAAGGTTATGTTACTATTCATAAGGGTAAAATTTCTATTCATATGGGTACATTACTATTCACAAGGGTACATTACTATTCTTAAGGGTGTGTTACTATTCATAAGGGTTTGTTACTATTTATAAGGGTATGTTACTGTTAAAAAAAATTAAGTTGGTCTTATAAGACTCTAAATAACTAAATGATCATAATTTTAGATGACCATTTTTTGAAATTCAAAACATAGGAGCAGTAAAATTATTTTTAAAAGCTTGTTATAAATATCTACTTAAAACAAAGTTTCATACGTTTAATTTTTTTATAAAACCATAGGGTGTTACAATATCCATTAAATGTTTACAAAAATAAACTATGTACAAGTGTCAAAATTTACAATTTATTGTAATCCTATACAAAATGAAAATGGGTATTTCATTTTTTATAATAAAATTAGTTAGGGCTGAGATTCTATAAACCTATAATTTGATAAACTTAATCAAGAAAATGGATTCTATTATAATTACTTATCCTTTAGGATGCCACAAAAAAATATTGTTGGGGAAATAAAAAATATAACATTAAAGAAATATCTAAAACCATGTAAAATGAATTTTAAATACCTTTATATTTATAAGAAAATTTTGTAAATATAGATTTTGTTATTTAAAAGAGAGTTATTTTAAGATTTATTTTAAATAAGAAAACTTGTGGATATTGGAAAGGTAGAAAACCAAAAGTTGGGTATTTTAGAGTTTTTAGTTATAAAGTTTATATTCTTAACACTACAGATTCATTAGAAAATTTTGATTCAAAATTTTATGAAGGAATATTTTTAAGATATTAAAATTATAGTAAATCAGATATAATTTAAAATAAAATATCTATATTAGTTGAAGAATCTATATATGTGTAATTTGAGGTGAATTTTTCAAAAGAAAAGAATGATGATTTAAACCAACTTGAATAAAAATATAGATATTTAAATTTTAGAGTGGTTGAACCCCATAATAATAATACACATGTTTAGGGGGATAATCAACCTCATGTAAATTATCAGAAAACTCATAAATATCACCCTTTTTATAAATTAATTGGATTTTTCAATTCAAAAATTCAAAAAAAACATTATTTGTGGAATTTTTGTTCTTATCATGTTTTAATTTCTTAATATGTTCTTTAGAAAATGAAATATATTTACCTAATTAAAACTATATTCTTACTATAGAATAATGGTTAAATAATTTTTCAAGAAATAAAATTAATGATTTAATTGAGCAATAAAAATATTCTCAAGTAATAAGTACTAAATGGTTGTTCAAAAAAATATTTATGAATCTAGAAAAGTTTTTAGAAATAATGTCAGATCAGTAGTATAAGGTTATAATTAAGAAGAAGGGATATATTATGATGAGATTTTCCCCTAATTTCAAGGTTTTAAGCTATAATAATATTATTATGTTATGTATATTTTCATGGTTTTATATTATTTCAAATGTATGTAAAAAATTAATTTTTAAATAGATATATTTCTATAGAAGTTTAAGTTAAGTATCCCCTTAGTTTTGAAAGTGAAAAGTTTCTTAATAATGTTTTTAAGTTATATAAAGATATTTATAGGCTTAAGTAAGTTCTAAGTGATTTATATGAAATATTGTAACATTTTAATTTAAAAAATGATTTTTAAAGGAAATGGAGAGCCTATATTATTCATCAATAAAAATTATAAATAAATTTTTATTGTTCAAATTTATGTGGATGAAATTATATTTGGATACTCAAGTGATGCTTTATGTAATGAATTTTTATAATTAATGAGTAATTAATTTTATATAAGCCTTATGGTATAATTAATATTTTTTTGTGAATTTTAATTTTTCAAATAAGTGATTACATATTTATAAACCAATCAAAGTATGAAATGGAACATTTTATAAGATTTTGGTTAGATAATTTTAAAATTTCAAACATTTATATGATTATTTTATGCATGTTGGATTTCGATGAATACAGAAGATTGGTTGACAATAAACATTATATAAGTATGACTTAAAACTTATTATATTTTACTACTTATAGACCTTAGTTATTACTTTTAGTTTTTAGTTGTGTAATATTTCATAGTAATCCTAATGAAAGTCATTTAAAAACTATTAAAAGAATAGTAAAATATGTTAAAGGTTCCTTAAACCATAGACTATTTTATGATGGGAAAACTATTTGTGGGTTAAAAAGTTATATAGATTCTGATTTTAGTGGTTAAAAAATAGATAGAATAATCATATGTGGCATCTGTAATTTTCTAGGAAAAAACATAGTATGTTTTACTTATAGGAAATAATATTTTATTTCATTATCTACTGCTAAAGAAGAATAAATTATTTTTGAAAGTTATTGTGATCAATATATATGGTTTCAAAATAATTTATTTGAATTTTATAATTTCTTTTAAAATTTACCAATTTTATGAAATAATTATTTTTCTATTGAAATCTCAAATAACCCTTTACATCATTCTATAATGAAACATATTTCGTTTGGATATTATTTTATTAGAGACCATGTTAAAAATTGTGGAATATGTTCAGAATATATTTGAAATAATGATCAATGAGATAAAATATTTACTTAATTTTTTTATAAGTTTAAGAGAATAAATTTTGAAATTGGTATATTTTATGTTTTAAAATAGAATTTGAAAACAAATATTTTTATGTTTTTCATAAATCTGTTTTTAGAATTTGTTGGAAGAAGGCCCATGATTCTTGAAATCTAAAATCATTACACTTTCAAAATACCACTTCATGATAAACTTATTTTTTGGAATTATTTAGTTTTGTGACATGTTGTTATCCATGGCCATTAAGTATTCTTAATATATTTGAATGTTTAATTTGACTGACATATACTTAAATCTATTTTTAATTTTGGTTAGTGCACATGATAAATCTATTACATTTCATGGTTCATAGGTATATTGTTTTAATGATTGATTATGGTTTGATTTATTGAATATATTTTTATATAACTCCTTAAACATATTCACGCGTGTTCATGTATCCTTGAGGATTTCATATTATTTTTCATAAGGAATTTGGACTATTTTATAGAAGTAATTTTTTAATTCTACACAAACACACATTTTGGAAGATGTTGATTTTTAGGGAAATAATAAAGGATTATTTTAAGTGGAGTTTCTATAATATCATCATCCATCACCTTTATTTACATAAAATATTTATTAATTCTATGTTTATAATACCTGATTTAGGGTGATCTTTCAAGTTTAAATATGATATTTCATAAAATCTACTGCTATAGTTTTTTAAATTCACTTGAAACCCATTATAAACATACTTAAATATTAATATTTAAACCTTTTTACAAGTTTCACCCTTAGTTTTATCCTTTTTATCTTATATAGAGTTATCCATTTCATTCTTGTAAGTATTAACTACTAAGGGGGAGTTAATTTTCTAAAAAGGTAGATATTACTTCCAAAAAGGGGGAGACATGTTTCTTTATTTAAAAATTTTAAAAATTTCAAAAAGGGGGAGAATTTTTTAAATTATATTGGTATTATAATTATAAAAATAGGGGATATTGTAGATTGTATCCTTTCATCTCAATTATTGTTTTGATAATTACATATATACCTTTTTTTAATAAATTAAAAATTGGTTGTTTTATTACCTTTGACATGTGTGATGAAATATGTTATAAGATTTCATTTCTTGTAGAAGAAAATTTATAGATTTTGTTCATTGATTTTTTCTTAGTATTCATTATGCGTCATGTAAACTAATTTCATGGAAAAATAAATTTTAGTATGATTTTTTTATAATTTTGACACTAATGTTTTCATAATAGGATAATTATAATTTCTTAGATGAGTATTTAATTAATTGATTAATTAAACTTACCATAGTTATTATTCATTAATTTATTTTTATTTATTTATTTATTTATTTTTCTATTATGGGAATTCTATGTTTATTTTCACAACTTCTAAAATTTCTCTACGTATTTTCCATAAACTTGTTTGTTCCTTATGTTTTACTTATTTAATGGTTATTTTGAGCATATAATGACTCTTACCATGAATATAATGATGCTTATGGTGCATAGATGATTATTATGGTACACTAGATGATGTTTATGGAATACACTAGATAATGTTTATGGAAAACAAAGAATTATGGTTTGAAAATATAAAATGATAGTTACATAGCCTAACATGATGATTATGGAGCAATATGATGATTAATAAAAAAAATACATTATGATGTTATCATAGGATATAAAATGAATCTTATTCACAAATCATGTTTATATAGAATTCCAAAACGATGGTTAAAAATAATCATGCTTACTTATAATTATTCTTACAAAAAATGATACTTAATCAAAAATGGTTCTTACACATACTTCAATAGATTTTCTTTAGGATGTTTGAAATATTATCTTTTTTTATATCTATTCATATTTCAATTTTCTTCATATTCTCTATGATTTTTTCTATTTATTTAATTGATCCATAGTTTAATATTAAATATATTGATCATATGAAAAATAATTTAAGAACATATTATGTTTATTTAAATGATCATCACATGGAATGCATCATGTTTAAATTTCTATGCTGCATTTTTAGAAATTCTTGAGATTCAAATTTGAATTATATGAAATATAAAAATCTCATATCACATGATTTATAGATACTTTATATGGAAATTTATTACAATTTATTTATTAATTTTCTCATTTTTTTATTTAATGATTTTTTATTCAACTTTTTCAACTTTTATAAATTATAGAACTATATCTTAACTTTGAAGTAGTTCTTTATCTTTAATTGATAAACATGTGACTGCATTGAAAAAGAACAAATGTAAAAAATGTACATGCATGTTCAATTTGTAAAGGATGATGTACATGAATGAACTATATATATAGAGTCTTAATGAACTAGTTCAAGTTTATAAGGTTAAAGATTTTTTAACTATACTTTGAGACATTACATTGAGATTAGTACTACTAGGATTTGTCATGGAGAAATTCATCATTTAGATCATGTAATACCAAAGTGAACACCAATTCCTTTACACTAAATCTTTCCTTTATTATCTAGTTTTTATAGTTCTAAATTATTTCTATTTTTTCTCAATAAATTAGAATTGTTATGATTTTTATATCAATATTATGGCCTTAGTGTCTGGTTTATACTATCCATAAAAAAGGTTTATATCAGGTTGTGGATCCCAGTTGAAATTCCAGTTTCTTAGTTATACCCTGTTCTAGTAAAAGGAAGGGGTTTATGTTGTTCCTTCATAAAAAAGGAAATGTTGGTTCTTCCTTAAATTAAAATTTGTGGTTCTAGGTTGTGACTCTCAGTTTTTAAAAGTAATGATTTGGGTTGGGACTGTGGTGGTTAAAAATGAAGTTATAAAAAGTTGTGAGTCCTTTTAAAATACAAGTCACTATTTTAGTGGGTTCCAGACTCTCACATTGAGAGTTTGAAGAGTATAAATAGGATCCATTTGATCCATATTACTATAAAAATATATATGTTAATATTCTATTCCCCAATAATTATTAAATTAACTCAAATTAGTACTTAACATTTTTAAAGAGGTCAATTCACTTCCCTCTTGACCAATTGACCATCCCGTATTCAGGAACAAACAATGTGTAGATGAATTATCAATGGTATATTACATAAATATTGGCACAGGTCCAAAATTTATATCATGAAGATTATATATGGAAGTGGGATGAATTTTTTTAAAGGATATTTGGGGAGTATTCAACAATAAGTGTTGGATTGTGCCGTCTTTGAAGACCTTCCCATGATAAATATCTACTCACTTATAAAATGTGGAGGCATTACCAATATAGACATACATAAAGATTGAGATAAATCATGATTTTTTTGATGAATTCCTAGTAATATGAATAACTTTATATATTCATGAAGGAATGGATGTTTGAGTTCCTATGAGAAGTTTACATAGGAAAAAATGCCTAGGATAGATCCTCATACATAGAAATACTATGTCTCATTCAAGAGAGGAGTTGCATGAGTATGATTTTTTCACAATAACAAAGTTAAAAGGAATAATTATCAGGAAAATTTGGAGTTTCACACCATTAATGAAACAGAAGGCTCCATAAAAAGGTGACATTATGCACAATAGATTTGCGTGAATGAAGAACCATGTTGTGAGTTTCACAAATCAATGTTGTTTGAACATGAGGATTTTTGGATGCATGAAGGGTCATTATTTTTCTATAAGTACTGAAGTCCAAGAATAACACAGTTATATAATTGGAAGTGTATGATTCATGAAAGAGAAAATTATTTAATTTCACTAAAGTAAATTTGTGCGAACGAGTTACACGAACCAATGGGTTCTGTGAGTGAATTGTACGAATCACTGAATTCTACTAACATATATCTTTCATGAACAATTATTTTTTGTAAAAGATAGTATTTAATTATTGTACTATCTTGAATAGGTTCTTATGTAGAGACTTATAAGTACATACTTATTCAAATTGGATGTTTCATGAAATTAATTTTTGTGAATTCATAATAAGGGAACAATATATAATGTTATTTGGAATTCCCTGAAGACCTTTTCAATGTGAGAAGTTATTTCTTTAAGACTCAATAAATTTTTTATAGAACCACCTTTTCTATACATGATTTATTAGATAATTCCTTAACAAAATATTACATTAATAACATACAATGATCTTTTTAGGTTTAGTGTCCTGGAAAATAGGTATGTAATACATGAAGTACATAAATAAATACATAATTAAAAACTTTATTTAATAATATTGAAATACTTTTTTTATTATTTTATCTATTTTTACCTCACTAAAAATTATTTCATGGGAGTAAACATCAGTATACAAGGGTGATCATAAAGCCCATTAAGTGATAAAAAAGGAAATGAAACATGGAAAATCATCATAGATAAAACATAAGTCAAAACATGAGATCATAACCATAAGTATATAATACATAACATTTAAATGTGGATATAACATAAAAATGGTACATTCATAATCATATAACCATGGTTCATCAACAAGGTGTCATAAAACATAGTACAATGGTTATTCACCAATGTATCATTGACATGTTATCTCTATAGCTTAATTCATTGTTAAATTAATTGGAGCATTATCAAGGTGCACCTTTCATATTTCTAAACTCATATGTTCCATATAGTGGAATTATCATAAGAAAATATTTCAGCAATAACTAATTGTAAATAAAAAACATGTTTAATATAAAATTCAATGAGTTCATATTTGCTTAAAAACATGATCTTTTCATTCATTTATACCTTCAAGAAGAGAATATAGATTTTATATATAGAAACAAATAATCAATTAAGTATAATTAAATCTATAAGGATACTCTAAAATAAAAAAATGTTTGGTTATTCAAAACATAAAATGGTGGCATGAAAAATCAAAGGATGATTAAAGAAACAAAACTGGTATACAAAGTAATTTAAAGAATGGGATTAATGATATAGAATGAGAGTATCTCATTATTACGTAATTAAACTGATAATAAATAAATTATTATAAACACATTATAACCTAATAAATTTAAAATAAAAATATATTCTAAAAGGAAGTACTTGAAAAAAAAGGAAAGAGGAAGAGAATCTGTTACATGCTAAGTGCTTCCTAAATCCTGAGAAGAACTTATTAGAACCTTAAGAATTATTGGAAAGGATCTAGAGAGATAAAATGAGTATAAAATCATGCTCAAAGTATTTATAGTAAAGTGTAATAGGATAATGGTTGGGTAATTATAGAAAAGGAGGTGATTTTTTTTATTAATTTCTAAACTTGGGCCTTCCAAATATAGTTAATAAAAATTGAAAAACCAATGTCCTTCACTTAGATTTTCCATGGTATTATTCAAGTGGGGGGGGGGGATTTTAATATTTTCCTAGATCAAGGAACAAAATTAATCAATTAATAATATTTTGGAGCTATAAATTATTCATATTCATAATTATATTTTTTAAAATTACTATGGTATTTTTTATCTCTCAGCTTGGTCCTTTTTGGGCAATCCATGTTCCTACATGTCTTTTGGTTTACCTCATCATATCAATTCTATATATGGATTTTCCAATATTTAGGACATTCATCCTTTATCGTGATATGTTGTGATGATAAGGTGGGGTCAAATTTTTGGGGTCAATGTTTGTGGGAGGTGATGATTCATGTAGTGAAGATGTTGGAGTTGATTATGCACTTGAGGGAATTTGGGTTGACTGTTTCCCTATTCTATGGTGGTAGAGGTGGTGTCAATTTTCTTGATATTGGTGGGATGGGTGGATTTCAGGTTTGGAAATGAGGTTTTTAATTGCCTCCATGGCTTTATGTGTTTCAAATGACGCACCGATGACCTCAAGGGGTTATGAAGGATCATATTTGGCTGGTGAAGGCAAGTATTAACAACTAGATACATATAAAGGTGCTGGTCATGGTGAATGGTGGAAACACCCGATGTCGACAACAGTTAGATGGGTGTGGGGAAATGATTCCAGAGGTCTTCTAGCCAATGAACATTTGGAGGGTAGTGTGCTTTGGTGGTGGTTTCCAGCGTGGTTCAACAGGAATCCATCCTATTCATTGGGACTAAATGTTTAACATATTTGTAGATTTATTTGTGTGCTATGGATTCTATCTTTTTACATTTTGATGAAAATTAAACTTTAGTAAGTAATACTAGGTGGGTTGACAAGATAGAGGTATGGTTGTTCTTACTCCCATCATTCAACCATCTGTACACTTTGGATGGATGGGAACCCTTATTTATTTTTCATAGTGTTGGTGGACTAGTTTTTCATTGAAGTAGGTTGAAAATGCGATAATTTCCCCACATGCATTATCAGGCAGGAATCTCAAAATAGTGATAGGTGTGTTGAAACTTATCATTAATTCCACCCTATATTTGTATGTGTGAGTGGGAGGTGTGATCTATCACAATATGTTGGACTAGCATGATGCAACTTCTTATCAGAGGATGACACATCATCATAGTCTGATTTCTCCATTTCAATGGCTATCAGGTGGGATAAAAGACTTTTTCTATTGTGGATATTGAAATTTTATTCCAATTAAACACTCAATACCATCTTATATCCTTCATTTATTTTTTCTTTAAGGCAATCTTTCCTCTGTGTTTGTAATAAGTTCCTCTTCTCCCATTATCAAAAGTGGTTTTCTTGTTTTTCATTTATATAATTGGGGATTTACCTCAAACCTATTTTTAAAAAAGTGTATTTTAATTGTAATTATATATTTTCTAAATATACAATTTTCTTTTATTTATATCTAAAAATATATTTAACATACTCAATTATATTCATGTGTATAATATCAGTAAATGGAATTGAAGTAACCATTATTTAATTTCTAAAAAGAATATTTATAACTTTGTACTACTAAGGTCAATATACATTACCCCTTATCCCTCCAACATAGTCCCTAAGGGTGTGGTGTGTGATAGTGGTACTCTCATGGAGTAATTAAACTAACATTTATCTAGTGGTGATCTCAATTAACTCAAAATTCTCCGATGGTTGATTCTACTTGATCCTCACTCATCAAAGTTCTGCTTGTTCGTAGCCAAGTGTGCACCCCATTAGTGCTTCCTCCCACACAACATTTGATAAAAGGGCTTCAAAATGAACAATACTATTCATTTAAGACACTATTTATCTTTTATGTATCAATTATCTCTTATCATCACCCTTCATATGCACTAATATTAACAGTAACATGATTACCAATTGTCATAATAACCAATAATTAGGATTCCCAATGGCCATATTGACCATTATTCATATTATCCAATAGTCAGGTATTAGTAAGATACTAATAATCACTTTTATCATTATACACTATATATACTCCTCTATTATCCCAAATTATTATTCACCACTCATCTTATAATGTTTTTATACTTCCCTTGAAAATATTAATCAAATTCATAATTATTCTCTTCATTTTTACTATTTTTATAAAAGGAGTGATCCTTAGGGGAGAATTTAATCCTATGAAGTTTACCATTATATATACATTATAATTTTTTGTTTATCTACATGTACTCTTCTTGGTTGTAACCATAAATATTATTACATGATGTTAAAAGAAATGAAAAAATAATTCTATTTTATTTTATTGAAAAACATAATAAAATAGTCATTATGATACAAAATCTATTTTATTAATAAGAGAAAGAAATATTAGGTTGTCACATTATAAAAACCTTAAGAATTTTTTCCCTTAATATTCATTTCCTCCCTCAAAACAAATGGGGTTACTTATCCATCATCTCTTATTCATGTTTCCAAGTAACTTATTTGAACTTGGGATTTCTCTAAAAGACTTTTAGAATTTAGATTGTATCATTCCAAATCACGTTTTCCTTTTAATCAATAATTTTTATCAGTTATTTTACAAATAATAAGTCAATTTATAATTAACCTCCATGGGATTATAGTATATTCATTAGTTTGGATGTATAATTCCTGAATAAGGACATGTAGAAGGTTTCATAGACCTTAGAAATATCTGGAGATAATGATAACAAATAGAAAATTTCTCTAAGATGCTATAGAATCTCAAATGGTCCCATACAACATGGAATTAGTTTCACTTAATTTCTAAACCTTATGAATCATTTATATAATGATATTTTAGGAATACATGATCCTTAATATGAAAATATAAGCCATTCCTTCAAAATACAACATAACTCTTATTACTAATAGGAGCCATGATAGGTTTCTGGATCACTTGTATATTCTATATAGTGTATTTTAAAATGTTAGGTCCCAATATTTTTCCTTTAACTTCATCCCAACATGTTGGCGTTTTACACCTTTTCCCATATAGTGCTTCACATGGATCCATTTGGATTCTTGAGTGAAATTGTTTATTATAGTAGAATTCAATAAGTGGAAGATGTTGGTCCAAAATCTATTTAAAATAAAATTATCTATCCCTTAACATGTATTTATATTCTCAAATAGTCCTCTCAGACTGACCATCAGTTTTCTTATGATAGGAATTTCAAAGGTTTACTTCAGTATTCATAGTCTTTTGAAGGATACCCCAAAACATAAAAGTAAATATTGGACTATAGTCAAAAAATTGATAGTGACTCCCTTTGAAATATCACCACTTAATGAATTTACAAATGAGTAATGACATGTAGTACTAAAATGAGTATACTTTTTTAATCCAACAATGATTACCCATGTGAAATTATTTCCCCTGAATATCTTTAGAAATCCAGAAACAAATCCCTTAGTGATGTTTACACACTTCTATAAAAGTATGGGTAGTGGTGGAAACATTCATTTGGGTTGTTTTTTCTCTTCCTTCACCTACTAACATAGAAAACATCTTTTTGTATAATAACCAATCTCCCTTTTCATGTTATCCCACCAAGAATTATATCATATATCTCTATACATTTTGGTTCTTCCAGGATGTATATAGAATATAGTGGAATGGGATTTATGAATCGACATTTTATTTATATATATAACATATGGGATATATATCCATATACAAAACCTCATTACTCCCTCTTGATAAACATTGAATTCCTGAATCTTCCTTTATTTCACAACTTTTATCTTATTTTGTAACTTAGGATAGTCTTTTTGATTTTTTTGATCTACACCATTAATTATGTTTGGGAAGTAATTTTGGATAATATCAAAGAGTTTCATTCCCTCATAACTTTTATTTCTATCTTAACTATGTTCTTTATTAGTGAATCCTCTTCAATCCTCATCATTTCAATAACTCCAAATTCTTTCTTACTCAATACACTAGTGAATTTATTTGATTTTACTAGGTGATAATGAATAGAAAAGCCATAGACCTTAAGAATTCCCAACCATATCCTTTGTCTCATTTTCAATTACATTCGTATAAATATATTCTTCAGAATTTAGTGGTTGATGTAAATATCACACTTCTCCCTATAATGACAGTGTCTCCAAATATTTAATAAAAATTAAACTACAGTGTCCTCCAAATCCTGAGTAGGGTAATTCTATTCACGAGGTTTCAACTATCAAGAAGCATAGGAAATTACCTTATCATTATGAATGAAAAATAAATATATAACCTTTTATGGATGAATCACTATAAATGAAAATTCCTTATCCATCAATTGAAACCCCTTGGTGAAGATATTGTATTTTTTCAATACTAGTTTAAATGTGGCAATTGTTGAATTGGTATTTAAGTCAAATACATGTATTGAGGATTAAAAAACATGGTCATATACATGTTTATAAGGAGGTTTTAAGAACTAAAGGTGAAGTCATGGTTATATATCATTGGTAAGAATGATCTCTAGTTTCATGAAATGTTTTATATGAAGTGTTTGTGAATGTGACTTATGGAACTAATGATTATTAGTTTCATACAAATTCTTCCATAGATTCATTCGATCAATTAATTCCATAATAAATTTATCTTACTCATAAAAATAAATAATAGAAAATATCATTTCTATAGTATTTATCCATTTTCTTGTGATTAATGGATCAAAGGTTCCAATAAAAATAGGTGGTCATTGAAGCATGAAAGATTCAACTACTAGTTATTCCTTCCTTAGTGAATTCAGATTCTATATATTTTTTATTATGTTATTCATGTACTGAGTTAACTGATTCATCCTTATCATGATGTTTTCAACTCTGGTTTCCATCATATTAGGAATACCATCACTGTATTATCCATCACATCCATTGTTTACAAGATTTCATATATTTTATACCATTTTTATAGAATAAAAAAGCGCAAGTTAAAAATTTTTTACTATCAGAAATCTTATAATAATAATTCTAATGTAAATTTTTATCCTAAAATTTTCTAATAACAAACTTATAGGACTTTATAGATAAATCATTAAAGAAATTATATAATTTATATATCCTTCATAATGGTTTGTAAAAATCATGTGATTAAACAAATCATACCCCCTAGGTGTGTCTAGTTAGGTTTGTAGTCTTAGGGTCACTCATCGTGCACCGAGTCAGGATCGAGTTGTTTCTGAACAATAATTTTTATGGGATTAGCCCTCTATATATGTATTCCACAACTACATAAACATTCCAATATCCTGGAAAATATTTAATTTCTAAAAACCAACACACTCTATACATTACCAAAACTATACGATCATTTCATAAACGTTTCCCTAGAGTTATTTTATAATGTTATCTATAACTTAGTTTAAAAAATAACCAAACCCTGGATTTGATTTTAATTATGGTGACCCACCCTTTTCATATATGATTTATAACATTATTATTTAATAAAATATTAAAATAATAACTTACAAGTATCTTTTTAGGTTTAATGTATTGGAAGATAGGTTTTTAATACATGAAGTACACAAAGAAAAACATAATGGAAAACTTTATTTAGTCCTCTCGAAATATGTCGTTATTATCCCATCCTAGGTCACCTCACTACAAATGATTTCTTAAGGACATATATCAATAGAAAAGGGTAATAATGAAGAGTAGTAAGGGATAAAAAAGAAAATGTAACATGTGATATCATCATAAATAAATGTAATACATAACATGATATCATAATCACAAGTATATGGGAGATAACATGTAAATGTGGCTATAACATAATAATGATACCTTCATAAGTATATCACTAAGGTTCATCACCATGGGGTAGTATAACATATTACCAAAGTTATTCACCAATGTATCATAAACAAGTTATCTCTAGAGGTTAATTATTTACCCAATAAATTAGAGTTATATCAAGGTGAATAATTTATATGTCTAAATTCATGCGTTCCATATAGATCAATTCTCAAAAGAAACTATTTCATAAACAACCCATGGGAAATAACAAAAAAGTTTCATATAAAAGTCATCGACTTCATAAGATCTTAAAGATATGAGATTTTAATTCTATTAAAACCATGAGAAGTGAATATGGGTTTTATATATGGAAATTACCAATCAATAAAGTATAATTAGATCTAGAATAATACACTTCAATGAAAATAGGGTTGGGTATTCACAATATAAAAGGTTTTCATGGAAAATGAAAGAATTATTTTGACATCATAACTAGTATAAAAAGTGATTTATAGAATGGGATTAATGATATAGATATTTAGTATCTTGTTATTATGGAATAAAATAAAACTTAAATAAATGATTATAAACACATGAGAACATAATCAAAAGAAATTAAAATACTTGCTACAATGCGGTACTTGAAAAAAAAAAAAAGAGGAAGAGAATCCCTTACTTGCAAAGTGGGTATATAAATATTCCAAAGAACTTCATGTAACCTTAAGAATTGTTAGAATGGATATATAGATAGAAAATGAGGGTAGATTCATACTGAAAGGCTTTTTAGTGAGGCGGAATGGGATAATGAGAGAGTATTTATTAAGAAATAGAGAATTCCTTATTAATTTCTAAACATAGACGTTGGACATCTAGTTAATAAAAAACACAAACCATTGGTATGCACATGGTTTTTCCCATATTATTTATTAAGGGGGAGTTTTTTAAAATATTTTAATATATTAGGTACTAAAAATTAATTAATAACATCTTAGAGGAGGACTATATTCCTTTTCATAATAAATTGTTTTTAAAAAATTTAAAATATAATTTATGTTATGAAAGATTCATTATAGGTTTTAAAATTTAATATTATTATTTAAAAATACCTTATTTTACTGAATAATAATTTTTTTAGTTGATAAAGACCTTTATATAACTTATTATATCTGTTTTAAGATAATATGATGTCATAATAATTACTGTATATTTATACCATATTTATTTTTACCCAAAAATTAATATTTCTATAAAATGTATAAAAAAATAACCATTGGATAATTTTTTTGTGTTGATTTCAAATATGAAATTTATTTTATCAAAATAATTTTTTAAATATGATAAATTTAACTTTTAAATAAAAAACCTATTTATTGAAAATTTATATTTTTATGAAATATTCAACTTGCTAACCCTTATAAAATTTATTTGGGACCTCATAAAATTATATTATCATTTATATTAAAAAAAATATTGTTTCATGGGTCCCTTAAATGAAATAAATTTTATTTAAAATTCATTAATTTTTTATAAAAGCGTATTTTAATTATAATAAAATATTTTCTAAAACTATAATTTTATTTTATTTGTATCCCAAAAAATGAATTTATCATATTAATCTTAAATTTATGTGCACAATTATGAAAAATGAAATTGAATAAAACACTATTTTATTTCTAATAAGAAAATTTACACCTTCATACTACTAAGTTCTAGACACATAACCCATTATCACACCAACATAATCCCTTATGGCGAGGTGTGTGATGGTGGTACTCTCATGAGGTCGTTCAGCTAACATTGATCTGGTGGTGATCTCTATTAAATTAAACTTATCTCATAGTTGATTTTTCCAGAGCATTAATTGTTGAAAATATTATTTGGATTGATAAAGTGTGAACACCAATGATGGTACCTACCTCCCAATCATGGATAAAGGGGCTTCAAAATACATGATCATACTAATTAAGACCATCATTGCTTCCTTCTATAACAATTATCTCTTACTGTTACCCATTATATACACTAATTATAACAATAAAATTATTAACAATGATAATAATTCCTGAAATTCATAATTTCAAATATTCATATTGCCAAATGGTAATATTTACCAATGGTCATATTTACCATATAATGCCCCAGCCTTAAACCTTACTTAATCTTGAGTTATTACAAGATTACACATTGAGGATCTTTTCGGGTTTATAGTTTTAGAGAATTAGATCATAAAACTTTCATTACATTCCACATATAAAAAAAGTGGTTACATAAAGATAGTATTCTTCTTTACCATCAATGGAAACATATTTAAAATAATGCATGGATTCTTTCTTGACACTTCCTTGACACTATCATCATATCATGTACCTTTCCCTTGACCTGTGAAAAACATTTCAAAAAACTTGGGATGAGCATAAAAAGCTCAGTAAGGGATATAAAAATATGGAAAGGAAACATGGGTACATAAATATATAAGAATGAAATCATACTTTACCCATAAAACATAAGCACTTTAACATACCTCATCAATTCATGAATAAATCATAGAAATCATAAGACATAAAGGTAACTTGAGGCATTCGTAACATTCTTACGTAGGGAGTAACCCTCTTGGTTACGTTTGGAATACCCATCACAGTATATTCCCTAAATCTCTTCGGATAAACCTTAACGTTTCACTCCTTCGCGTTACCCAATGCATTGGAGAGCTATATCAGGTTCACCTGCCCTTAGTTTACCACGTAACCACCCGTCTTCATAATAATGCCCAAGAACCTCAACATAATCATATCACATAAAATATGCATAAAGGAAACATAACATTTCCACCTTTCAATCACAAGATATCAATACAACACATTGATACAAAAACATTATTAAAACCATTTTCAATACCAAAATAAAAGAAAAGTAAAACATGGTATTTATTTTTCTTTAAAAAAAGGTATGGCTTGTAGAGGAAGCCGAAACTCAAATAATGGTCACGACGGCGGAGAAGTCGTTGTCGCCACATACGTATGACAAAAACATTCTCTTTTGTTGTTTAGTAAAACGCTTCGTATAAAAAAATATTCCTTTTGGATAAACGTAAAATTCAAAGGGGTTTATACACTGTATAAAAGGAGGTTGTGTATAAAACAAAATATGCCTCAATGAAAGGAGATTGAGACGAAGTCCCATACCTCGGGTCCGACTTGACTCGATCGTTCTTTAATGTCCTGAATAATAAACTTGAGTTAATTTATACTTGCTTAAGAACCTTTTTAAAGTTCATTATTCCTTTTATACCACTTATTTCCATGTCATGAACACTATGTAATTATTTAAGTTAATAACGGTCGTTTTAACGATCATTGGTACTTGAGTAAAAAATAAACCCTTTTATAATTACAAGTTGTTCATGTATCCATTATATCCAGAATCATGATTTATATATCATATATATCCAGTATATATATGCATTTATAATATTACATAATCATTTAGAGGTAAGAAATGAAATGCACCGTTCATGGAGACGGTAATCCATACGTACGCATGAACACTACTTTTATTTCTATTTCATATTTTATAGAATGGAATCATAATTATATAAAGGTATATTATAATTCCAGTATAATATCATATATAATATCATAGTTCCATACATTATACGTCCCACATATGGTATTTAACGAATCAAATCACTTTGAGGGGGCGGTAGTCCATACTTCCTTAAATGAAGATATCACGTTTACCCATAATGGAAACCATAAAGGTATGCCCAAAATGAAAAATATCAAAGCTTAAGTAAAAAAAAACATATTATATATCATATATAAATATAGTGACATCTTAATGTTCACCTTTGAAGTTGTTAAAAGAATTTTGAACAATCATTGTTTTGGAAGGCATAAATTCACCATCCACAGAAACAGTATGTCCTTTAACCATTAGATGTAGGTGTGTGTGAGTTTAGCTCTAATCCTTCTTATAAAAACATACTATTATATTTAAGATACTGTATTTGTTACAAAATAAATTAATGAAAAGATTTTAGGGGGCTGGAGAAGCAAAATAAAACAAAAGGACTCAAGTGAAGACATTACCTTAAAATCGGGTAACTCCCTTTGGTTTGAGCTCAAAGGCTTCCTTGGGAAGACTTCTGCCCAAAGTGAGGCTTTAAGGAGTAAGAGAGGGAAGTTGAGAGACACAATGGGCAGGGGTTGGCCGAGACAAAGGCTTTGGGAGTGTGGGTAAGGAGGTAGAGGTGGGGGTCTTTTATAAGAGGAGAGGAGGGATAGTCTTGGAAAGTAAAGACATGTTACTTTATTTGAAAATGATTTTAGGATTACAAAGGTCCCACATTGATATAATTCTAGGGTAATGTGATAAGGGTTATAAATCCACCCATACAATAGGTTTTGGACATGTTTAGTTCATATATTTTACATTATCATTTCATTTTATTCAAATCCTTTATTAATGAGATAATCGCTTCATCATCATGATGTCATAAATAATTTAATTTACTTGAAGTCTAAAAATTATGAAAAAATACTATGATGTAGGGAATATTTTTATATTTATAATGAATATTTATAGTCCAAATGATCATTTATGTAGACAAAATTAAAAATATTTTACTTAGGTGATACATTCTTTGTCACATTTAACATTCTTTAAAAATAAAAAGATAAAAAGTCACTTTCTCACAAAAGTGATTCCATGGGGCCCCCAAGTTTAACACAAGGCATCCCATGGTCGGACATCAGACAACCAGTAGCCTTAGGACACATTTTGTGGTCTTTTTGTATTATTATGATATCATTTTATTATCTTCAACTACCTGATTACTCATTAATCAAGATAATTAAAGATAATTACCATCGTTACTATTCATAATGTCCAAAAATAAAAGAGCCTTAATTACATAATTTGGACATTCTGATTCCAATTATGTAATCCATTTTACCAAATTCCAAACACATAAATTTCAATAATTGATTTAAAAATAATTTCCGTTGTCAAAACAAATAGCAGGTTTTTTTAAACAATATCTATGAAACGTTTGGCATTAGTTTATGACCAATTCCAATGTGAAATTAATCCTAATGACTAACATTGGATTAAATGGTAAAAATATATTCATATTACACTTTAAGACCAATTAAAAGAATAATCTAATCATATAATTAAATTAAATGAAAAACTAGTTTTGATGTAAAATACTGTATTTTTTCACTATTCATTAGAAAATGAACATTGTCAGAAAAATACCAAAAATTTATCCAATGTAAATTTCAATGTCCCAATAATAATGAATATGTTTATTTTGACAAATATATCTTATAAAATTGTCAAAAGATAGATTTAAAAATTGTTTTCCATCAAAAGGCAGTAAAACAATCTTTTAAAAATATTAGTGTATTCCATGCTTATGATTGGATTTATTTTCATTTTGAGAATATAAAACACTATACAATTCA
This sequence comes from Viscum album, assembly GCA_963277665.1. Classification (NCBI taxonomy): domain Eukaryota; kingdom Viridiplantae; phylum Streptophyta; class Magnoliopsida; order Santalales; family Viscaceae; genus Viscum; species Viscum album. The sequence goes on from OY728150.1 coordinate 242,461,137, forward strand.
TTAATAGACATAGATAAAAATATATATTATTAATTACTTAATTGGGATGTTACATCCTTCCCCCCTTTAGAAAATTGTGTCCCCACAATTTATTTACTTATCGAATAAATGGGGGTACTTATCCCTCATTGCATTTTCAGATTCCCATGTTTCCTCTTCCATCATATGGTTTTTCCACACAACCTTTACCAGATTAATCACCTTATTCCGTAACACTTGCTCCCTGTGGTCAAGAATCTCGACCGGTTGTTCCTCATAAGATAGGTTTTCTTCCAGCTAAACTACCTCTGGACTCAAAACATGAGATGGATCTGACATATACATTCTTAGCATCAAAACATGAAAAACATTGTGTACCTGAGATAAACTTGGAGGTAAAGCCACCCGGTATGCAACTGATCCAACTCTCTCTAGAATTTCATATGGTCCAATGAACCTTGGACTCACCTTTCCTTTCTTACCAAATCTCATCACACTTTTCCATGGTGAGACTTTGAGAAAAACATGATCACCTACCTCAAAAGTTAGATCCTTCCTCCAGTTGTCTGCATAACTCTTCTACCTACTCTGAGCTGTTCTCATGTGTTTCTAAATCAGCTGAACTTTTTCTCCCATCTCTTCTACTAATTCTGGTCCCATCAACTTCCTTTCACCCACTTCATCCCAGAAATTTGGAGTTCGACACCGCTTCCCATACAACGCCTCAAATGGTGCCATCTGTATAATGGAATGAAAACTGTTATTATATGAAAATTCAACCAAAGAAAGATATTGGTCCAAACTTCCCTGATAATCCATCGAACAAGATCGTAGAATATCCTCCAAGGTCTGAATTGTTCGTTTTGACTGCCCATCTGATTGAGGATGAAATGCTGTACTAAAATTTAATTCAGTACCCAACGACTTCTGAAGGCTTTTCCAAAAGTTAGATGTGAACATGGGATCACGATCAGATACAATGGAGAGGGTAACTCCATGTAACCTGATTATCTCTTTAATATACAAACGGAAAAGTTGATCTAGGGAAAAAGTATCTCGTATAGAAAGGAAATGAGCAGATTTAGTCAAGCGATCAACAATAACCCAAATTGCATTATTACCTCGAGATGTCTTCGGTAATCCCACAACAAAGTCCATGGATATATTCTCCCATTTCCACTCTGGCACTGGTAATGTCTGAATCATCCCTTTCATTAACTGCCGCTCTACTTTAACATGTTGAAATGTCGAACACTTCACAGTAAAATCAGCAATATCTCTTTTCATTCCATCCCACCAGTAATACTCCCGCAGATCTCTGTACATCTTAGTACTGCTAGGATGAACTGAAAACGGAGAACTATGAGCTTCACATAACAACTCTCTCTTCAACCGTGAATCACAAGGCACACACAATCTCTTCCCAAATCTCAAAACGTAATCATTATCAACGTTGAATTCAGGAAACTTACCTTTCTGAACCAGCTCTACCTTTTTCTGCAACTCACTGTCTTGCTTCTGTGCTTGCTTGATTCTATCTGATAGAGATGATCTCACTGATACCTGAAATAAAACAGAAGGACATCCTGCACCAACAACTTCTATGCCAAAGATCATCAAATCCTTAACCAAAGAATCACGTTCCAAACGCAACATTTCTAATGAAGCATTACTTTTGCGACTCAAAGCATCAGCCACTTTATTTGCTTTTCCGGGATGGTAATGAATTGTACAATCATAATCCTTGATTAATTCCAGCCATCTCCTCTGTCTCATGTTTAACTCTTTCTGAGTGAATATATACTTTACACTTTTGTGATCAGTATATATTTCACAATTTACTCCATACAAATGATGGCTCCAAATTTTTAAAGCGAAAACAACAACAGCTAATTCTAAATCATGTGTAGGGTAATTTACCTCATGAGTTTTCAACTGTCCTGAAGCATAAGCAATTACCTGATCATTCTGCATTAGGACGCAACCATGTCCTTTCAATGAAGCATCACTGTATATAACAAACTCACCATTCCTAGAAGGTAGTGCCAAAACTGGAGCATTCACCAATATTCTTTTCAATTCTGGAAAACAACCATCACATTCTTTTGTCCAGATAAACTTAACACCCTTACGAGTTAGCTTAGTCATTGGACTTGATAACCGTGAAAAATTTCTAACAAACCTTCGGTAATAGACTGCCAAACCAAGGAAGCTACGAATCTCAGTTACATTTGTGGGTCTTGGCCAGTCTTCCACAACTTTTGTTTTTGCAGGATCAACAGTTATCCCATCTTTAGAAACAATGTGACCAAGGAAAGAAATTTGTTGCAACCAAAACTCACACTTACTGAATTTTCCATACAGTTTCTTTTCTTTTAAGGTTTGCAAGATAACCCTTAAATTTCTTTCATGCTCCTCTTTACTTTTAGAAAACACCAAAATATCATCAATGAAAACCACCACAAACTTATCCATTAACTCATGGAAAATTCTATTCATTAAGTCCATGAATATATCAGGTGCATTGGTTAGAACAAAAGGCATTACTACAAATTCATAATGGCCATATCTTGTACGGAATGCGGTCTTCGGAACATCTGCTTCCTTTACCATCAGCTGATGGTACCCCGATCTCAAGTCAATCTTTGAAAAATACTTAGCTCCCTGGAGCTGATCAAACAAATCATCGATATGAGGCAAAGGATATTTGTTCTTAACAGTGATGTTATTCAAGGATCTATAATCAATGCAAAGTCTCATTTAACCATCTTTCTTTTTAACAAATAAAATAGGAGCACCCCATGGTGATGTGCTAGGTCGAATGAAACCTTTCTCTAATAAATCTTGCAATTGCTCCTTCAACTCTAAAAGTTCAATTTGAGCCATTCGATAAGGGGGTTTTGAAATTGGATTAGCATTAGGAACTAAGTATACAGTAAACTCAGCTTCCCGATCTGGTATTATTCCAGGAAACTCATCAGGAAAAACATTAGGATACTCATTTACCACTGGCACATTATTAATTTGAATAGTTCCTTTATTTTCAACGATGTGTGCAAGGTAACATTCATTTCCATCTTTTACAAGTTTCTTGGCCTCTTGATAAGTTATCAACAGTAAGGGTTCATTCTTGTACACAAACTGAAAGTCTTTCTGAAAAGAAACTTCTTTAGCTCTAAAGTCAATCTTAGCATGGTAAATAGAGAGGCAATCCATACCCAGGATAACATCAAACTCTACTAGAGGTAGAACAATAAGGTTTGCAAGTAGGTTCTTTCCACAGATAAGGATAGGAAGATTCTTATAAATTCTTTTTTCCGCAACATTTCCCCCAGGTGTTTTTACCAAAAGTTCAGGAGTCATTTCTTGTGATGGTATTCCCATTTTACTAGAAATGGTTTCAGAGATGAAATAATGTGTGGACCCCGAATCAAACAACACACTGGCATAATCTGAAAAAACAAACAAAGTACCTAATACAACTTCATTTGATGGCTCGACATCTGCTGAAGTAGTTGCAAAGGATTTCACTACCCCTTTCTACTTGTAGTCTAACGGCTTCCCATCACTCAAGCTCTTTGTCGGACACTCATTTGAATAGTGACCCATCTCATTGCACTTAAAACATTTCACTAACTGTAAATCAAATTTGGTCTTACCTTCACCTTGATCTTTTTCAGTGAAATCACGAGCCTTATGTCCCATGTTACCACATCGGTAACACTTTCTAGAATTCAGAAGACATTCCCCAGCATGCCTTTTTTCACATTTATCACAAACTAGAAACTTAGATTTCTTACCATCAGACTTTTTTGAAGAATTTTTCCCTTTCTCCTGCCACCTTGGTCTCTTCTTCTGCTGGTTGTTATAGAACACTTGATCATCGGAAAGCTCCATTTCCACCTTCTCAGCACATTGATCAAGCTTTTCATAACTTTTAAACTCACGAGAAGCTAATTCCCTTCGATATTTTGGCTTTAATACTGAGTAAAAACGATTGATTTTACTATCAAGTTCTCAGATAAAATTTAGAGCATACCTTGCCAATCGAGTGAACCTTTCTTCATAGGTAGCCACTGAGTCTTCCTCTTTCCTCAATTCCAAGAATTGTTTTTCCATCCTAAGTCGAACTGCCTTAGGAAAATACTTTTCAAGAAACATACCTTTGAATTAATCCCAGTCGAGAGCATCAATCTCATCAGCATCCCTGATATTTTTAACCATCAACCACCACTAATCTGCTTCACCCTCCAAACGATAAATAGCAAGACTAACCTTTTGATTATCTGAACACCCCATGACATCAAAAATCTTCTCCAGTGCTTCAATCCACCCTTCAGCTAGCACAAGGTCAAATGATCTTCTGAATGATGGGGGATGTTGCCTCATGAAATGTTACACCACTGACATGTTCCTCTGCAGTTGATCTGGCTGATCTCGTGTATGGATACCACCGCCATTTATCGCTTGAGTCAACTGTGCCATTACTACAACAAACTGTTCAGTTCCAATTCTAACCATCTCAAGATGCTGATTCGGAAGGTTATTTCCTTCTGCATGCCTTCGTAGCACTGCTTCCCTGTTTCCTCTGCGGAGAACCATTCTGAACAAACATGTCTTAGATGAAGAAACATGGTAATCTTCAAATACTATATCACTTCAATTTGACCATAAATTCTTTTTTTGGATAATCATTTAATATAATTATAACTCCTAAAGTTATCTAAACCGACCTTTGATACCAACTATAAGGCCCCAGCCTTAAACCTTACTTAATCTTGAGTTATTACAAGATTACACATTGAGGATCTTTTCAGGTTTAAAGTTTTAGAGAATTAGATCATAAAACGTGCATTACATTCCACATATAAACAAAGTGGTTACATAAAGATAGTATTCTTCTTTCCCATCAATGGAAACATATTTAAAATAAAACATGTATTCTTTCTTGACACTTCCTTGACATTATCATCATATCATGTACCTTTCCCTTGACCTGTGAAAAACATTTCAAAAAACTGGGGATGGGCATAAAATGCTCAGTAAGGGATATAAAAATATGGAAAGGAAACATGAGTACATATATACATAATAATGAAATCATACTTTACCCATAAAACATAAGCACTTTAACATACCTAATCAAATCGTGAATAAATCCTAGAAATCATAAGACATAAAGGTAACTTGAGGCATTCATAACATTCTTATGTAGGGAGTAACCCTCTTGGTTACATTTTGGAATACCCATCATAGTATATTCCCTAAATCTCTTAGAAGAAACCTTAACGTTTCACTCCTTCGTGTTACCCAATGCATTGGAGAGCTATATCGGGCTCACCCGCCCTTAGTTTATCACAGAACCACCCATATTCATAATAATTCCCAAGAACCTCAACATAATCGTATCACATAAAACATGCATAAAGGAAACATAACATTTCCACCTTTCAATCACAAGATATCAATACAACAAATTGATATAAAAAAATTATGAAAACCATTTTCAATACCAAAATAAAAGAAAAGTAAAACATGGTATTTATTTTTCTTTTTTAAAAAAAGGTATGGCTTGTAGAGGAAGCCGAAACTCAAATAATGGTCACGACGGCGGAGAAGTCATTGTCGCCGCATACGTATGAAAAAACATTCTCTTTTGTAATTTAGTAAAATGCTTCGTATAAAAAAATATTCCTTTTGGATAAACATAAAAGTCAAAGGGTTTTATACACCGTATAAAAGGAGGTTGTGAATAAAACAAAATATGCCTCAATGAAAGGAGATTGAGATGAAGTCCCATACCTCGGGTCCGACATGACTCGATCATTCTTTAATGTCCTGAATAATAAAATTAAGTTAATTTGTACTTGCTTAAGAACCTTTTTCAAGTTCATTATTCCTTTTATATCACTTATTTCCATGTCATGAACACTATGTAATTATTTAAGTTAATAACAATCGTTTTAACGATCATTGGTACTTGAGTAAAAAATAAACCCTTTATAATTACAAGTTGTTCATGTATCCATTATATCCAGAATCATGATATATATATCATATATATCCAGTATATACATGCATTTATAATATTACATAATCATTTAGAGGTAAGAAATGAAATGCACCGTTCATGGAGACGGTAAGCCATACGTACGCATGAATGCTACTTTCATTTCTATTTCGTATTTTATAGAATGGAATCATAATGATATAAAGGTATATTATAATTCTAGTATAATATCATACATTATATCATAGTTCCATCCTTTTTACGTCCCACATATGGTATTTAACGAATCAAATCACTTTGAGGGGTGGTAGTCCGCACTTCCTTAAATGAAGATATCATGTTTACCCATAATGGAAACCATAAAGGTATGCCCAAAATGAAAAATACAGAATCTTAATGAAAACATAAACATATTATATATCATATATAAATATATTTACATCATAATTTCCACCTTTCAAGGTGTTAAAATAATGTTGAACAATCATCGTTTCAGGAGGCATAAATTCACCATCCACGGAAATAGTATGTCATTTAACCATTAGATGTAGGTGTGTGTGAGTGTAGCTCGAATCCTTTTTATAAAAACATCCTAGTATATTGATGATACTGGAGTTGTTACAAAATAAATTAATAAAAAGAGTTTAGGGGGTTGGAGAATCAAAATAAAACAAAAGGAGTCAAGTGAAGACATTATCTTAAAATCGAGTAACTCCCTTTGGTTTGAGCTCAAAGGCTTCATTGAGAAGACTTCTGACCAAAGTGAGGCTTTAAGGAGTAATAGAGGGAAGTGGAGAGAGAAAAATGGGTAGGGGTTGGCCGAGCCAAAGGATTTGGGAGTGTGGGTAAGGAGGTAGAGTTGGGGGCCTTTTATAAGAGGAGAGGAGGGGCACTCTTGGAAAGTAAAGAAATGTTACTTTATTTGAAAATGATTTTCAGATTCAAAAGGTCCCACATTGATATAATTTGAGGGTAAGGTGATAAGGGTTATAAATCCACCCATCTAATAGGTTTTGGACATGTGTAGGTCATATATTTTACATTATCATTTCATTTTATTTAAATCCTTTATTAATGAGGTAATCGCTGCATCATCATGATGTCAAAAATAATTTAATTTATTTAAAGTATAAAAATTATGAAAAATACTATGATGTAGGAAATATTTTTAGATTTCTAATGAATATTTATAGTCCAAAATATCATTTATGTAGTCAAAAGTAAAAATATTTTACATAGGTGATACATTCTTTGTCACATTTAACATTCTTTAAAAAGAAAAAGATAAAAAGTCACTTTCTCACAAAAGTGATTCCATGGGCCCCCCAAGTTTGGCACAAGGCATCCCATGGTAGTCCATGAGACAACCAGTATCCTTAGGACACATGTTGTGGTCTTTTTGTATTATTATGATATCATTTTATTATCTTTAACTACGTGATTACTCATTAATCAAGATAATTAAAGATAATTACCATCGTTACTATTCATAATGTCCAAAAATAAAAGAGTCTTAATTACATAATTTGGACCTTATGATTCCAAATATGTAATCCATTTTACCAAATTCCAAACACATAAATTTAAATAATTTATTTAAAAATAATTCCCGTTGTCAAAACAAATAGCGGGTTTTTTTGAAACAATATCTATGAAAAGTTTGGCATTAGTTTATGACCAATTCCAAAGTGAAATTAATCCTAATGACCACCATTGGATTAAATTGTAAAAATATATTCATATTAAACTTTAAGACCAATTAAAAGGATAATCTAACCATATAATTAAATTAAATGGAAAAGCAGTTTTGATGTAAAATGCAGTATTTTTTCACTATTCATTAGAAAATGAACATTGTCAGAAAAATACCAAAAATTTATTCAATGTAAATTTAAATGTCCCAATCATAATGAATATGTTTATTTTGACAAATATATCTTATAAAATTGTCAAAATATAGATTTAAAAATGGTTTTCCATCAAAAGGTAGTAAAAAAATCATTTAAAAATATTAGTGTTTTCCATGCTTAAGATTGGATTTATTTTCATTTTAAGCATCTAAAACACTATCCAATTCATTAATAGACATAGATAAAAATATCTATTATTAATTACTTACTTGGGATGTTACAGACCAACGTTTATATTTACCAATGTTCATATTGACCAACAATCATATTGGTCAACAATCATATTGAACTATGCTCATATTGAGAAACAGTCAGGTAACAGTCAGATTCTAATAGACACATTTCCTATTAAGAACTATATACTCTCCACCATTTTCACACCTTATTATTCACTATATCACTTAAAAAGGTTCTATACCTCCCTTGATAATTTCAATCATATCACTAACACTTATCTTTCTTTTTACCATTTTTATAGGAGTGATTTTCATAAAAGAATTAGAGCCTTTGGAGTTTAAATTTATGTATAAATTACTATTTTTTTGTTTTTATACCTATACTGTAACACCCAAATATTTTAATATATAATTATATTTAAATAAATTTAATTTAGTTGAGAGCTTACGATACTCATAACCCTGAGTCTAAATAAACCATAATGTTGTATACACTTAACGCCTAGCTGTTGGATTATATATTATAAATAGGACTAACTAAATTATGAAAATTTATTGTTTACATATATAGAAAATTAATTATTTTATCTTAAATTTATTAGAAATGAAAATAAAAAAAATTTGAATGTAAATGAGGTGTTGTTCTAAAAAACGGATTTTATGTGCATAATGTGTATGAATATTATTAAATAAAATTTACCACTATTTTTTTGTTGATTTTCATTTTGTTTATATATTATATATTCTATTAATTTTTTTAACATTCATATATTTTTTATATTCATGGGATAAGAATAAATCAAGCTTTATACTAAAAATGTACTTCAAAAAAAGTGTTTCATCACATTTTTCATACTTATTTTAAAATGAATTTCCTCTACATAGATTATTGATTCTTGAAAAATTGGTTATATATTATTAATCATCGTAATTTTTTGATATAAAAATTACTCTTTTATTTTTGGTCATTGTGAATATTAACCTTGTAAATATTTGTCCCCTCAATAAGGGTAAAATGGAAAAAACATGGTTAAAAATTTGGGATAAAGATTTAAAATTTATCTAACACTTATATTTATAATATTTTATTATTTTAGTACATTTTTAAAATAAATTTTATTTTTTTCCATTTTCTCTTAAAATTGATATTTATATTATTTTATATAAACCAAATTCTAAAAAGTTACTATTTTGAATTCAATATCTGTATATATTTTACTTAAGGAAAAAAAGTGGATATTTAGTTACAAATTATTATTGGAAAGATGAATTATTTTTTAGTGATTTTTTACTTTTTTCTGATTAAATAATCACCTTAAATACTTACTCAACACTGACACATTGCTTGTGCAAGCAGCAGAAAAATTAGGTAAATGATTTTAGAAACTATGAAAGTAATAGTTTTTTGGTCGGTTATAGATACCCATGAATCTTATAGATTATGAAAACATATTAGGGATGTATTAATGGTGTATATTCAAATTAAATTACTATATTGATATCTTTAATGTCAAATTAAGTGAATAGTGTCAAAAAATGATATTAATGAGAGTTTATAAAAAATAATATTTTATTAAATTATTTGAAAATCATAAAAAACATGATAGTTGAAAATTAATATTATGAATGGTTAAAATTTTCATCCATTAGACATTTATGAACTAATTTGTACTATATAATTAAACCTATAACTATTTAATATTGAAAAATGTGTTATCGATGTTAATGTTAAAACCAGTTAATGAATGGGTTAAACCAAAAGATAACGTTTAAAATAATAACCACACCTATATAAAGTTTCTTTTATGATGATATATTAAAAAACTATTTTTATTAAAATTAATATCTATTTTGAATGATTTTACATGATAAACACATCATCAAAATTTAAATCTTTTAAGTAATTCCAAGTGTGTTATTTCCTTCCCACCCCTTCTCACCTTTCTTTATACTATGTTGATTTAAATAGATCGACAAAACCCTGAAAATATCTATTATAAACTTCCCTAGACATGAATTATATGTGATTTTTTTCTTTAATTATAATTCCAAGTGTCCTTAGGAAAGTTTCTATAGGAGGCCTACTAAAGAAGAGGCAATCTTCATACTTGACATCTTTTAATTTATTTATTCTTATACATCCTACCAATATATGGTATTTATTATAAAATAATAATAGAAATATCCTAAATATACTTAAATGGTATTATTATTATTTAACCAAAATTATTCACTCTATTTTCCATCAAATGGGAAGTGAAGGTATCGTATGTGCGTACATATAGACAACGACCCCCACATAGCGATACAATTAATTTTCCATAATCATCTTTAATGTATGTTTATTTTGATTGGTTTAAAGTTAATATATTATATTTATGAAATAATTTTTTTTATTAATTATAATATTATATATACCTTTTTACATTCCAATCTGTTGGGAAACAATAACACCGCTTGTGTGTAAGTGTGGACTACACCTCAATGAATCAATGTGATTTGTTTTTGGTTTCCACTTTATATGGATGATAATAAAGTTATATTTAATAAATATGTATTATATATATGATATAATAATGATTCTGGAAAGATTAGTTTTTATTTAAATTTGTTTTTTCCTGTCGTTGAAAAGTGAATACAATGTTAATGCATACGTACAACCTACAATCTTCATGAACAGTGTAATTCATTATTCTATCTCTAGATTTTATAGATGAATCAATATATATATATATATAATTAATACATATGACATATATATAATTATTATCATTCTTGATATTAGGTAACCATGATCATATTACAAGCACCATAACCACCAAATCGAAATTCTCATGAAAAAGAAATAATTAACACCTGGAAATGACGATTTTAATAATGGATTAAAAATAGATGGGTGTTAAAATGTTATAAGTGTATAATATATGAAATTTTAAGTATTTAAATGATTCTATTATACATTTATAATACATATAAATTTATTATTTTGTAGGTTAGATAAATTTAAAAGCAATTAAAACTTAAAGTAAGGGATTTTCGTCTCACTTTTACATCTATGAGACACAAGCCATATTCACCAATTTTTTTATATTGTATATAATACCCATTAATGGTTTTTATGATTATTATAATGAAAATTAGGTTTATATTCATTTCCATCTAAGATTCTCTATTTCATGTGGTTTTGATTTGAAATTTACAGAAGTTGTAATGGTTTTACAATACAATCTCATTGTGTTCTAAGATTGATTATGATTAAGTTTCTGATGATGAAATTTTATGAAATACCACTCAATAATATTATAATTATTATTATCCTATGGTTATTTTTTGAGATTAAATATTTTCCATTCGTTTTATTCAATTTAAGAACTCAAGATACTGAAAGAACTGTTTTAAGGAAAACCGACTTCATTTCTCTCTTAGGCCGAAAATCCTTTTTCTTACATGTCCATGTTTTCGTTAAAATATTTTAATTTTTTTATAGTTTACAATTATTTTAATGTCATTTTTACCCATTTTTTTTAAAAAATGTTTAAAATGAATATTCTTATCATTTTCCAAACATATACTCTTGATATTTTACTAAAAATGCGAAATGAATATTTGTGTTAATGTACATGGAATTAATCAAATTTAATGGATTCATGAACTCTCAATACTTGGAATATTATTTTACAAGTTTCTAGAGATATTTTAAATGAAAAGTTTTTACCTAATATTTGGGAATTTTTTATATTTTAATTATGTTATATCAAAGGGAAAAGGGTGATTTCCTAAAAAATGTTCTAGTAATATTTTAAAGGTATTTTTCATCTCAGATATCATCCTTGATTTTTCATTTATTTAATTTGGATTTTTTCCAATGATACCATCTAGTATTTATCTTTTTATTTATTTTGATGATTATTATTTGAGGATGATTCTATAAAACACATTTCATTACTATAGGTTAGTTAAGTTATGATTAAACTTTTATGAAGCCCGTTTCCTTTTAATGAGTTATGCTGTGATGAATATTTTTTTTATATTTTGACACACATATATGTGATATTAATTATGTGATTGGTGGAACCTAGATTATATATCCCCCCAATGAAATGGGTAAATATGGACATCTCCGGATATAATAAGGACTAAAATGGGGAGTGAACCCAGTTCTGTAAGGGAATATGTCCACTATTATAGTCTTGGGATTAAACCTTGATTATGGATATGATATAATGGGTAGTGAAACCAATATAATTTTTAGTCTAGGGAGTGAACCTTTACTATGTATATGATGTAATGGGGTGTGAAACCATTCTACTATGATAGTCTTGGAAATGATACTCGACTAAAGAAATTATTTTCGATGCTTAAGTGTATGCCACAAATTTTTGTCATATGTTAATGCTATGATCTCATGAGACTTATAATTTTATTCCTTTATGATTCATATATTAGGAACTATCATGATTTATGGAATGAATCAATATTATTATGTTTGATATGTAGGGTTTGGTTTTTACATATTAATCTCATGTTCTTATACCATTATTCTAATGTTATGTTTAAGTGATCATTGTTATCTCCCTTGTTATCCCTTACTGAGCATCCAAGCTAACGATTTATTATGTTTCCATTCCCATAGTTATGAAGATAGGTTTTAAGTATGTTATGTCTAAGAAGGGTGTTATTTATTAAGAACTTAGTGAGAGAGTACATAGATCTCTTTGGAATAAGCTATTTATGTATACAAGTTTCCAAAACACTAAAGCTATATGATTATAGTGTGGATAATAATGTTATGTATTGAATATTTATTTAATAAGTTTTAATATTTTTTTATGGAAAGTATGGGTTTCCATAGATGGTATTGTAGAAAGGATTAGTTACCTTTGGAAATAAGGATAATAAAACTTTAGTGAAAACCATATGGATACGTATAAGTTTAAAAAAATATCCTAAAGTTTTGGTAATGATCATGGATGACCTACGTTAAACATAAGGTTTCATATATTGAAAATAATGTGTCTTGATTTGGACATCCTGTAATTTTTTTATCCTTATTATATAGTTTCCAACTATTACTATTATTGCTCACATTATGTTTTTTTGGTTCTATTCAATGGATGGAACCTCATGGAATCATGTTAATAATGGATTTGATGGAAAATGTAATATTTCTACACTTGGGTAAGAAAATGTTTTAGAGTATGGAATGAAAAATATCATTTCTATTCTTATGAATCTTTGTAAATATATGAATCATACTGAGCTTCCATATTATAAAAGGATGGAAAACATTATTTTGAGTCCTCCATGCAGAAAAATACAAATTATTTAATAGGGTATGCTAATACACTAGTTACTATGAAATAGATCATTACCACTGAAATGATATTTTACATTATCTAGTGTCCATAACATGAAAAGATTATTTTGGATGTTTATTGTTTAGAAGCTGAAATAGATCAATAGTGGACTCATTTCAACAACATGAGGCAATGAGAAAAAATTGAATCCATCGAGTAGGATGATTTTAGAAGATTATTATTCAATAAATAATTTCCTCATATTCTTCATATAAAAATGGATAAGTAATTCCTTGAGTTAAAGTATAAGGATATTGAATTTGTTAGTTATATGAGGAAAAGTTTAGAATATTTGTGAGGTATGATTGTAGTATTATCATTCAATATGAAAGTAACATTAATTGATTATTTAGGGGCATAATGTAGATTATTTGATTATCATTATCCAAAAAATACTTCTATAGCTATAAAGAAATTATTTTATGTGATATCAAGGGGGATATTATTGTTACCCATCAATATTATGATTTTGATAAATTAATAATGATGGAATTAAAAAGAAATTATAAAACCCATGGAGAGAAGATGATTATCATTACTTTATAATCAACGTGTGGTAGGAAACATGGAGAACATTTTCTTAATGTGACTGGTAAATGTTTTATGTGTGGAAAGGAAGGTCACTAAGAAATTGAATATTGAAGTGATGGGAATAATAATTTAGTTAAGGATGGAAAAAATCACCCCAAAATGAACCACCCATACTTAAGTGTCTGAAATGAAAAGATAATGGGAATTATACTAACCAGTTCTTAAATAAAAAGGTTAATGATGATGATTGATGTTATAAACACTTAATACTAGAGAGAAAGGGTATCCACATGTGATTATTTTGGATGATGTAGATAATAAAGTAGTTAAAGGTACACTTATCATCCTCTCTAGTACTGATAATCTATTATTTGATTTTAGACACACCCACTCTTTTATATATAAAGAATTTTATAAGGGTATCATAATACAACCTCAATAATTATATGTTGAATTATAAATGAAAAATACTAATGTTATGATGTTAACATCTCAATTCTATGATTATTCATTGATTAATGTTTATGGGAATGTGATTCCTTCAATTCTTTTCATTCTTCCTCTATTCAAATTTATGCTATCAGAGGAAGTGATTGAACCTTATTAAAAAAATCCCACATCAATTTCAAAGTAATAGAAGTCACATTTGACATCTTGAACCAACCTATGATCATATATTAGTGAGTAGTCAATATGAAATTCCGATGAAAAATATATCCACTATATGGGTCTCAATTCCTATTCAAAATGGTTGTTTATCTCAGATGGTTAGAGAGAAAGTAAATATCGAATATATGCCTATTTTTTTGAGAGTTTTTTTCCTGAATATTTTTCAAAATTTATTCCAAATCATGAATTTTGGTTTTCAATAGAAACCATAATCGGGAGTTATACCTATTTTCAAAGACTCTATATAGAATAAACCCTTTTGAGTTGTAGGAATTGAAGATGTAACTCCAAAAGAATTTTGATAAGGGGTTCATTTGTCTGAGTGCATCACCACATGGTTCACCTTTTCTTTTTTTAATAAGAATGATGGACCATTGTGACTCTACATTGATTATTAGTAAAAAAACAATATCATAATCAATAATAAATATCCTCTACTTAGTATTGATGATTTTTTGATCAAATACAAGGAGCTCAATACTTTTCAAAGATTGATATTTGATTTGGATACTATCATTTGAGGGAAAAAAGTGAATAAATACCAAATACAACCTTCAGTATGAGGTATGAACATTATAAATTTATGGTGATTCCATTTAGTTTTACTAATTACCCCACTATCTGTATGGTTTTAATGAATAGATTCTTTATAGATTACTTTGACCAGTTTGTGGTATTCTTCATAGATGATATTTTTATATATTCCAAGAGTTGAGAAGAACATGAAAATATCTTCAAGATTATACCAATGATCCTCATAATGGATAAGTTTTATGTAAAATTTATCATTTGTGAATGTTGGATAGATAAATTTTCATTTTTAGGTCATATTATCTCAAGTGAGAGTATATCAGTGGATCTATCAAAGATTGAAGTTATTAAACATTGGACTAGAACAACCACTATAACTAAGATCCATAGTTTTCTTAGTTTGGTTGGATATTATATTCACACTGTATAAAATTTATCATGACTTTATAATCCACTCATTATGTTAATTAGGAAGGGATCAAAGTTCCTTTGGATAGATGAATGTGAAGAAAATTTCAAGGAACTGAAGAGAAGATTAGTTAACACACTTGTACACACACTACCCTATAGTGGAGAAGGGTTTTTGGTCTATAGTAATGTACCAAATAAGGTATTAATATGAATATTCATGAACAATGATATAATGATAGCTTATTCCTCACAAATATTGAAGGTTAATAAGAAAAATTACCCAACTCACGATTTGGAGTTAGCTATGTTAAAATTATCATTAAAGATATATATGAATTATATTTTTGTAAAAATGTGTGACATATATACTGATAATAAAAGTTCAAAGTATATATTTATATATAAATAGTTGAATATGAACATGAAAATATGGTTGGAGTTTATTAAAGACTATTACTATTCAATACATTACCACCCTGTGTAGGAAAACAAGGTGTATGATTTTATATGTAAAAATATCCATGATATTGTATCTATGATGAGGATTTAACGAAATCCAATACTTATGGATTTATAGAATATAGAACTTAAAATTTTTAGGAATGGGAAAATATCCTAACTTTCTTAGATGGATGTCAACCATCCATCCATATAAGGGTTAAATAGGTATAACAGGATGATGTAGTTCTAGAAAAGAAGGTGAGAAAAATTCTTGAGTTAAACCTTGATTATGATGGAATCATAATCATTAAGAATAATTCATGTTTCCCATCCTTCCCTTTTTTTGGAAGTATGAATAATTCATGTTTCCCATCCATACCATATTTCATGTTTCCCATCCATAACATATTTATTATATAAAGATCTTAGTTCATAATTATATATTAGTTATGGAAGTATGAATATTTATAAAGATATGAAAGAGTATTTATATTGGGAAAAAATGAAGAGAGATATTGAGGAGTATGTATCTTGATACTTTGTGGGTTAGTAAGCTAAGGTTAAGAGATATAATTATAATGGGATATTGCAACCATTACCCATACAAAAATGGAAATGGGAAAACATCACTATGAATTTTGTCATTGGAATCACCAAAATATATAAAAGACATATTTCTATTTAGGTTGTAGATGATTTCTTTATAAAGTCTACAAACATAATTTATATTAGAGAATATTTATCTCTTTTTCATATTTCTAGAATATAAATTAAGAAAGTTTTAAGTTTTCATGGAGTATAACATTCTATTATATATAATCAGGATATAATATTTTCCTCGAGGTTCTAGGGAACTTTTCTGCATGCTTTGGATTTACAGTTGTGTTTTGGTACTTATTATTATCCTTCATTAGATGGGAAATATATGATGAACATTTAAACCCTAGATGATGTATTGAGGTCTTGTTTTATTGATTTCAATGTTTTTTGGGAGGAAGACTTTTCTCTAGTCTATTTTTATTACAACAATAGTTTTCACTTGAGAATTTAGATGACTGCTTACGAATACATATATATAAATAAGTGTAGAAATCCAATGTGATGGGGGTGAATTTCGAGAATTAAATATATTAGGACCTATTCTATATGAGGAAATGGTTGATAAATTCAAAAACATTTAGATTCACATTAAGAAGCCTCATTGTTGATATAAACGTTATGCAGATATTATTTAGTGAAATTTAGAATTTGAACATGGTAAGAAAAGATTTCCTATGAATTTATCCATATAATAAGGTTATGAGATTTGAGAAAAATGAAATATGAGTGATAGTAATATTGGACCCTTCAATATTCTTGGTCGAAAGGGATAATATCTTATCACTTGGAACTTCCACAAAACCTCTATTAAGTTATTGATGTGTTCCACATATTTATCCCGAGTAAGTATAAACCTAAACCTTCATATATACTAAAAACATAGGATGTACCATTGTAACATTATCTTTACTATGATGAGAAACCACTATAAATATTTTATCGTAGAGAAAAAGTGCCATAGAAAATGTTTACTCACATGGTCAATGTTCTCTTAAGGAATAAAAAATTTGAAGAAGTTACTTGGTAACCCTTGGGTGAGATGGAATTGGGATATCCTCATTTTTTTTATAGCGGGGGTATGGAATATCCTAGTAAAATTAATTTTAAGGGGTGTATAATTTAACAACCTATGATTTAATGTTATAATCCTTATTAAATAAATTTTATTTCATTGATAGCTTGTGATACACACAACCCAAAGTATGAAGGAACCATGATGTACTATATAGTTATCACATAGATATTGGACTGGAAGGTATGAATATGATTAACTGAATTATAAAAAAAATATTTTTTACACATTTATTAAATGAATCCATTGGTTATCAATTGATTATAAATCGAAATAAAAATCATTTGAAAGTAATTGAGGTGTTTTTTCCTGAAAATCTATTTTTATGTACACAATATCTATTTATCTTATTTAATATAATGTATCACCATTTGTGAATGATTTTATATAAATTTATATATTATATATTCAATAAAATGTTTTAACATTCATATAATGTTTTTTCTATGCATGGGATAAGTATAAATCTAGTTTTTTTTTATTAAAAATGTAATTTTCTAAATAATTGTTTCATCGTGTTTTTCACAATAATTTTAAAATGAATTCATACCACTTATAAGTATTGGATATTTATAAATTTATTCCATATTTGGAATCCTGAGGATAAAATCTTGTGAATACGTCTCTTTTTTTATTATGATTAGTATCCTTGGTAAATATTTGTTAACTCAACAAGGGTAAAACGTATAAAATAGGGTCAAAAATTAGGAATAAGGCATTAAAATTTCTCTAAAACTTTTATTTATACTATTGGATGAGTGTTTTTTGTCTATTTCCATAAATTTTAAAAATATATGTAATTTTGGTACCATTTTCCCTTGATAATAGAATTTATATTATCTTAAGTAAAGAAAATTCAAAAATGTCTCTCTTTTGACTTTAATATCTCAAATTTTTTTTTCTGAAGGATAAAAAGATGAGAAGTTTGATTATTAATATTTATTTCAAAAATGAGATAATTTTTTTATCATGTAAATTTATTTTTAATTTTTTAGTCATGAAAAATTACCACAAATGCTTACTCAACACTGGTATAGTGCTTGTGTAAGCATTAGAAAAATCATATAAATGATTTTTAAAACTCTAAAGTGATATTTTGTGTGTAATTTATAGTTACCCAAAAATTTTATAGATTATTATAATATATTAGGTATGTTTTAAATGTTTATATTTTAATTACATTACTATATTGTTGTCTTTAATGTCAAATGAAGTGAATAGTGTCAAAAATAACATTAGTGATATTTAGAAAAATACATTTTTAAATTATTTAAAAGGAAAAAAAATATTAAAAGAGAGAAATTATGATGATAAATGGTATAAAATGTCATCCATTATCCATTTATGAACCAAATATTACCTTATAAGTAAAATTATATCCCTTTAATATTGAAAAAGGCGTTACTACAATTTAGTGTAAAATCGGTTAATGAAGGGGTTATACCAAATTATAAGGTTTAAAATGACACCATAACCTATATAAATTTAACTTAATGATGATATTTCAATAATATAATCTTTTAATTCTAATTTATTTCTATTTTGAATCATTATATATGAGTAATAGATTATTTATATTTAAATATTTTAAATAATTCCAATTGTGTCATTTTTTTCTCTTATAAAAGGACACCCCTTATCTCCATTATTTACCCCACTTTTATCCATATAGATTTTCCAAACCACAATTTTTTCTCTTCTAAACTTCCTTAATAAATAATTATATGTACTTTTCTTCTTAAAATACCATTCTAAGGGTCCTTAAAAAAGGTTCAAAAGCAGGGCTACTGAATAAGAGGTAATCTTCATACCCGAACTCCTTCAATTTATTTCTTCTTATATCTCATGTAAATATATAGTATTTATAATAAAATAAGAATATTATTATAATAAGGAAACATAAATATTATTATTATTATGAAACCACAATTATTCACCCTCCTCCATCAAATGGGAGGTGAATGTATCTCTTGTGCGTACTTGTTGACTATCGTCTCCATGTAGCGATACAAATAATTTTTCAAAACCATATTTCATGGATGTTTATTATGATGGGTTTAGAGTTTATATATATTATATTTATAATTTAATTATTTTTTCTTAATTATAATATCATATCTACCTTATTAACATCTAATCTATTGGAAAAAAAGATAACATCGTTCGTGCGTATGTGTGAACTGCCACCTCCACAAAGTAACATGATTAATTTTTTATTTTTTATTTACATGGATGAAAAAAAGATATATTTATAAATATATATAATATATATATTATATAATAAATATTATATAATTTTTTGATAGTATTTACATTTTGTTCATTCCATCCATTGAAAAGTGAAAACAATGTTAATGCATACTTAGAACCTACCATCTCCATGAACAATGTAATTAATTTTTCTATCCAAACTTTTATGGATGAATATATATATATAATTATTATATATTATATTTATGTAAATATTAAAATTATTGATATTATATAACCATGATCAATGTACAAATACAAGAACTACCGAACTAAAATTCTCATGAAAATAAAACAGTCAACACCCTAAAACAAATATTTTTAAAATGAATTGTTAAAAATGGGTTTTAAAATGTTATAAGTGGATCATATATGACGTTAAAAGTATTTAATGGATTTTTTTATAGAATTATAATAAATTTAAGTAAATTATTTAGTATTTTATAGCTCTTTCAAAGTAAATTGAACTTGAGGTAAGACATTTTCATCTCAATTTTACTTCTATAAGACACATTCCATATATACCACATGTTTATTTTATGTTATGTATACACTAACCATGAATTTATTTTATTATTATTATCATGTGAATTACAGTGTTATAAATATACATCTATGTTTTACTCTTTCATGAGGTTTTTATTCATAGTTTATCAAAGTGGTAAGGGTTTTATTTTACAATCTCATTATTTACTAGGATTGTTTATGATTAGGATTATGATGATGAAATTTTATGATTTATCTCTCAATAATATTATTATTTTTAGTATCCTAGGGTTATTTATAGAGAATACATGTTTTCCTTTTATTTTTATCTATTTAATAACTCAAGATACTAAAATAATGGTTTAAGTTTAACCAACTTTATTTCTCACTTTAGTAGAAAATAAATTTTCTTCCATTTCAATGTTTTATTTAAAATATTTTAGATAATGTTTTTGATATTCTAATATTATTTTTTAAATCCATTTTAACCATGTTTTATTTTAAAAAAATAGTTTAAAAGGAATTTTCCTGTTATTTTTTGAATGGGGTACTTTTGAATTTTTATCAAAAAATGTGAAAGGAATATTTGTTTTAACGTACACAATATGAAAATAATTTCTCATTATCCTGACTAATGAATGCTTTGAATATTCCTTTACAAATTTACAAGGTTCATTTTGAAGAAAATTTTTTCCTTAATATTAAAGAAATTTGTTGATTTTATAAAAGTGATTTCAAATTTAAAAGGGTTCTTTCCTCAAGAAATGTTCTGGTGATATTCTAAAGTCATTTTGATCTATTATAATAGCCTTGATAGTACTATTTTTCACTTAGGATATAATACCATAATATAATACACATTCTTTCTTTGGATAAATTGTAATGATGATGATTTGAGGATGATTATCTGAAATACATTTCATTACCCTTTGTTAATTAAGTTATGACAAAACAATTATGAATCCCATTTTCATTCCATAGGTTATGCTATACTGATTTTTTATGATCTTGTGGAACACATATATATGATTTTAATTATATTTTCGGTTGGAAAATAATTATATAGCTTTAAAATTCATTGGGTAAATATGGATATCTCATGGGATAATGAGGACTAAAATGGGGATTGAACCGAGTTCAGTAAGGGACTATGTCCACTCTGATGATTTTATTAGTGAACCTTGACTACATATACAAAGGAATGGGTAGTGAACCCAATACACTATGATAGTCTTGGTACTGAACATTGACTATAGATATGATGTAATGGGGAGTGAACCCAATCTATTATGATAGTTATGGAAGTTACCCTTGATGAAGGAAATAATTTATTATACTAATGTGTATGAAAATATTTATGTATTATGCCAATGTTATGATCTCATAGATCCTATTATTTGATTCCTTTATCATTCATGTCTTATGAAATACTAATATATATTACATGACTCAATATTATTATATTTTATATACAAGTTATGATTTTAAAATATTAATCTCAAGTTCTAATACCCTTATTCTCATGTTATATTTAAGTGATAATTCTTATCTTTCTTGTTTAAATTTACTGAGAATCTGATATCCCCCTTTCTTATGTTCTCTTTCCCCAGTTTATAAATATAATTCTTTATTATGATATGTTTAAGAAGGTTTATAGTTATGAGAAACCTAGTGGGATATGATTTAGATCCCTTAGGAATAGTTATTTTATGTTCCCATGATGCCAAATAAACTAAAACTATAATATTCTGGCCTAGTTGGTAATGTTATGTATTGAATATTCATATAATAAGACCAAAATCTTATGTATTGAGTGTATGAGTTTATATATATACTCTTTTTAAATATTTTAATCATCATTATTAGATGATGTTTAGAGAAATATAATTTTTTATATGCGATTTTATCATAAAACATAATAAAATATTCATTATGAAACATATGTTCTTTTATTATTAAGAGAAATAAATTTTAGGTTGTTTCAAATAAAATCATGGAAAGTGTAGTTATTGTTATCAATAATTTCATAGATAATATATTAAAGTGTAGATTGGATATTAACAGTAACCTATAGATATATGTTGTTAAAAAAAAATATAGAAGTCATGCATTTGCCTAAGTGCCAAAGAATTATCCCTCCTAGAGTATTAATGAAATTATATAGAAAAAAGGTTGTGAGATTTATGATGTAGGGATCCATACCAAAATCGTTTATGAGTAGTGACCTTTGGAATAGGAGTCATTTATCCTAATCCCACCATTAAAATAATGCATATTTAAAATGTGTTAAAAGATTAAGGGTCAAAGTGTCTTAATTGAAGAACTTACACATGAAGTGGAAGAAAAAATGACCATGTAATAGGAGCTTAAATCTTTAATTATCCCTCTTAAAACAAAACATGATGTGATTATAAAATCTGGGAAGGGATATGGGTGATGTCTTGACCTAGGTACCACTAAACAGTTCCTTGATCTAGTTTTCCACATGCCCTCAAGCATGCCTCCCTATATTCCAGATGGTGCTGAAAGAATTTAACGCTACAATGAAATGTCACCTCATACGAGTGCTTACCGTGTAATATAATCCCTTTGTCTTGATATCTCTAATCAAGCAGGTTGCATGCTAGTGCCATCAACCCATGTGCTTGATTATTCTTTCTTTGACTTTCTGAAATTGAACTTTCCCATTCCTTACCATGGCCATGGATTTACTTAGGATATATCAATTCCATCAAAGGGCCTAAGATATCTACTTCCATTGTGGAAAATAAGGGAAAAATCCTTTCTCGCATTATCTATTAATGTAGTATTAATCGTGATGCACCCTACGTATCCTACCTCACTATGAACAGTGTGTCGTCATAGTTTTCAATAATACATCTAAGTGCACAAGTTGTAATACCCACTAATAATAATCTTCAAGTCTAATGACCAATACACACGTCTGTTGATTGGAACATCCAATGACACTATGAAATTTGGATTTCCTACTGGCGTGTCTCGTTCTCATAATATCCTCCTGGATATTATCAAGGGCGCACACCATGAGAAGGCGCCTCAAATTTTTATGACTCCTCACCCCTAATGGCCTGTATTATTTGTGTCCCTTAAATAACATCATCTGGCCATAGAACATATATTCAATAACATTGTTACGGAACTTTTGGGTTATCATCGTAGCTGGGATCCTCTATGACCCATTAGTGAAACAATTGTCCTTAGGACATTATCAAATGCATTATCATACAGAAGAACAATTAAGATGTGATAAGGTATTTATTAATGAATAAAAAAAAGTTGCTGGTTCTAGGCTACCAACTCCAACAGACTTTCACATGGACTAGAGAGAACTTCTAACAACCTTTAACCCTCTAGCCCTCACATGATATTCATGCTTTTGCTGAGATATGCCTTTAGTCATGGGGTTTTCCAAGTTCTCTTCCGTGGACACTCTGCTCACCACAACTTCACCCCTCTGATAGAAACCCCTCAAGAGGTGATACTTCTAGAGTATGTTCTTTGTCCGTTGATGTGACCTTGGTTCTTTTTCAAGATCCACCACTACAGCATTATCATAATACAATGTGACAGAGTCTTTACTGCTAGGCACCACATCAAGATCCTGGAAAAAGTTTCGAATATCTAAGGCTTCCTTGGATGCATCAAAAGCCGCTATATATTCAGACTATGCTGTAGAATCTGTGATAACTAGCTACTTTGAACTCTTCTAGCTCACATCTCCTCCATTGAGATAGAAAACATATCCAGAATGTAACTTCAGATCGTTCTGATCTGTCTAAAAACTAGCATCATCATACACTCTGATGAAAATATCCTCTTCTCCTCCATACACCAGGAACATATTCTTAGTTATTCTTAGATACTTAAGGATAGTCTTAATAGCAGTCTAATGTTGTTCTCCTGGATCTTCTTGATATCTTCATACCATGCTCAGTACATAGGCAGCATCATTCCTGGTATAAAACATGGTATACATGATGGATCCTATAGCCGAAGCGTATGGGGTCTTACTCATTATATCTTTCTCTTGTTGTGTCTGAGGACACATTTTCTTAAAAAGATATAGTCCATGTGACACTAGAACCAATCCCATCTTGGATTGTTCCATACGAAATATCTTTATTATCAGGTCAATGTATGTACTCTGACTTAGTCCAAAAAGCCTCTTGGATCTATCAAAAATGATCTTGATCCCTAGAATGTAGACTGCTTCACCCATGTCCTTCATGGAGAAACACTTTTTCAACCAGTCCTTAACTGACTTTAATATTAGTACGTCGTTTCTAATAAGAAATATGTCATCAATATATACTACTTGGATAACAATCACATTCCCATTAAACCGCTTATAAACACATGGATCACATTCGTTATTAATGAAACCAAATTCCTTTATGGCTTCATCAAATCGAATATTCCATGACCTAGATGATTTATTTAATCCATAAATGGATTTCTGCAACTTGAAAACCCGTTTGGATTCACCTAGTGTCACAAACCCTTCTGGTTGTGTCATATAGACATCTTCTTGAAGATTCCCATTAAGGAATGCCATTTTGACACCCATCTTCCAAATATCGTAGTCATGGTAGGCTGTTATGGAAAGTATGATTATTATAGATTTAAACATGGAAACTGGCGAGAAGGCTTCATCATAGTCAATTCCTTAATGCTGTCTGAATCCTTTAGCCACTAGCCTTTCTTTATAGGTACTAAATTCACCTTCCATGTCCAGTTTTCTCTTGAATACCCATTTACATCCAACAGGATTTACATCAACTGGCTCATCTACTAGAACCCAGACTTGGTTCGGATACATGGAATCCATCTCATAATTTATAGCTTCTATCCATCTTACAACTTCTGAGCTTTCTATTTCTTCATTGTATGAGAGAGGTTCATCATTGTCCAACAATAATGATTCACCATCCTAGGTGACTAGGAAACCAAATCTCTCTAGTTCCTTTACCTCTCTTGATCTTCTACGTTGTACTTGTGTTTCTTGAACCTCTTCCACGGGGATCTGTGTAACTTTTTCTTGTACTAACTCCTATGTATCTTGAGCATCAACTTCGTCGAATTCAATCTTGCTCCCACTATCCTTCTTTAAGTTGTGATCCCTCTCAAGAAAGATGGACTGTCTGGAGACAATCCCTTTCTTGTCTAATGGTTTATATTGGTAATATCCTTTCATTTCCTTGTGATATCCTATAAAGATACACTTCATTCCCTGGGGTAGTAGTTTGTTTCCTGAGAAGGCCTTAAAAATTTCCTCGCATCCCCATACACGTGTGTGTGACAAAATGGGTTTGTTTCAATTCCATAACATGGATAGAATTCCATTTGCCTCCTTAGTTGGTACTCGATTTAATGTGTATGCTACACTTTGTAATGAATATCACCAAAAAGATAATGGAAGATCTGCACGACTCATCATCGACCTCACCATTTCCAATAAGGTGCAGTTCCTTCTTTCACTAACACCATTCCACTGTGGTGTATTAGGAGGAGTGAGCTGAGATATAATCCTAGACTCCCGTAGAAGATCGATGAATTCTTGGTTTAGATATTATCCACCTTGATCTGATCTAAGTTTATTTATATTCTTACCAAGATAATTCTCTAATTCATTCTTGAATTCCTTAAATTTCTCTAAGGATTTTGACTTTTACCTCATTAATTAGACATATCCATATCTACTCAAATCATCAGTAAAAGTAATGAAGTAAGAATATCCACCTCTAGCTTCTATTGGAAATGGTCCACATACATCTGTGTACACCAATACTAGAAGCTTTGTGGCCCTTTCACCATGTCCACCGAAAGGTGGCTTGGTCATTTTACCATGTAAACAAGTGTGACATCTATCAAGTGGTTTTAGCTCAGTAGAGTTTAAATAACCATCTTGGAAGAGCTTTGTCAAACTCTTCATGTTTACATGACCGAGACGGTAATGCCACAACTGGGTGATGTATGAGTCATGTGAGTTTTATTTGTTATCGATTGACAACACTTTTTTTTCATAATTTAATACATACAAACCATTATTTAAATATGCCATACCATAATATACATTGTTCTTATAAAAGAGACAACCCATATTTCCAAATTTGAAAATAAATTTATCCATATCCAAACAAGATACATAAAATATGTTCTTGGTAACACTAGGCACATAATAACAGTTATGAAAAACCAAAATCATCCCAGTCGGCAATGAGAGGTGGTAATCTCCAATAGCCAACGTAGCCTGCCTTGCGCCATTGGCAGCTCGAAGATCCACCACTCCTTAGGAAATCTTTCTAAATCTACTTGGTTCCTGAATTTGAATATAGATGTGATCCCCACAAGCTGTATCTAATACCCAATGTTTAGAAATAGAAAGATTACACTCGATAACGAACGCACCTTTAGCATCCCCACGCTTCTAGGTGTAGTTCCTCTTCCAGTGGACATGCTTGCTAGATAAAAAACACACCGCCTACCATTCCTTGCCATACCTCTGGATCTTCCCCTTCTTGGAGGGATGGTGCTCGGGGGATTCAGACCGTTTATAAGTCTTTGGACCCTTTTCTTTGTCCTTCCTTTTCCTATTCACCATAAGGACTGCGGGTTTGTCACACCCCATATCCTTATCTACCTGGAGAATCAAGGTCAGAAGTTCTGATAGAATCTTCTCATTTTTTCTCATGTTGTAGTTGAAAATATAGCTACAGAAGGTTTTGGGTAGTGATGATAGGATGAGATCTGTATGCAACTCATCCGGGAATTTAATCCCTAAGATGTCCAGGCATTAAATGTAGCCAATAATCTTGACTACATGAGGCCCAACTGATGAAGACTCTCCAAGCTTAGTTGTAAACAATGCATTGGAGATCTCATACCTCTCCTATCTTACATTCTCTTGGTACAGATCCTTAAGGTGATACATCATGCTATACGTGTACATGTTTTCATGGTTCTTCAAGAGCTCATTAGACATGGATGATAGCATGAAACACTGGACATCTATGTAATCATCCATGTGTTTCATGTAGAGAGATAGTTACTAATCACTGGCCTCCTTTCTAGGCGCAACTTGAATACGATCTTCTATTACATACAATTTCCTTTTGTGGAGAAGGATGATGCATAAATTCCTCTGCCACTCCTGGATATTGGGGCAAGTGAGAAGGTTCTTTTTCTCGAGTATGGTTCACAATGATATGTTTGAATTCATTTTCATTCCATTTCTACAAATTAATATTAGTAAAGGTTTAGTAATTTATTAAAAAACTGAGACAAATCAATAAATTAATACTTATTAGTCTCCCACTATTTTATCGAAATCCAATAGCCCTCACCATTGACTTTGGAATATTTTGTTTTCTAAATATTCTAGTTGTAAGGATCCATATTTCCCTTCGCATTACCCCAACTAGGGTTGGTCAAGAAACTTTAAGGGTTTTAGGTTGGCATTCAAAATGCCAACTACATTAACTCGCAGCTCCTTGATCTGTTGAGTGGACTCCCCAATCCTGAAATCCTTTTATTTTGGATTTCCTCAACCTTTGCCTCTTGGTCACACCAAGTCCTATTATGGTAGTAAAACCTTGATGTGAACCAAGTTAATTCAACCAAAAACCTTGAATTATAATTCCTCGATAATTGAAAGCACCCCAACTAGGGTTGGTCAAGCACTTTGAACCATGGTTCGATTCTAACCAAGATTATGGAAGGCTATACCAACTTAATATTTCTTTGTGGGATTTTATCCTTATACGTAAATTGCCATTTTATTATCTTTGATTACATGCTTGTTAATTTTAAGTGGTATATACTTAAGTGATTAACCATGTCTAGGATAATATTTATGTATAAGCTGGTTTTATTTTAGTTCCATCTTTCATGCTTGTTTAATTCATTAATTGTGTGATCGTGATAACACACGCATAATAAATAAACCATGCAACTAATAGAAATAAAATAAATGGTATGATCATGATCTTTTTCTGTTGGTTATTTTATCTGGCGGTTGATAAATTAACCCATGACCTAGGGGGAAACACCTTGAAACTTTAGGTTTCGTGTCTACAGCTTTCCACATGTCCACCTTGGTATCTCCTTGGATTGGTTTCACCTTGGCTCCTAACCTGAGCCGCCTCCACTAGCTTGGGAGCTCCATCCATTACATATGCATTTATCTCACACGCAGGTGAGGGGTAAAAGGGGGTTTTTACATAAAAGAATCCTTGGGTGCGCATGCCCTATATATTAAAGAGGAGAAGGCTCGCAGGCCAGCGAATTTAATTTAAATAAATAAATTAAAAGAAACCATTCACATACAATGCTCTTGGTCTATCTCATGATTATCCATACATGCAACGATATTTATGCATAAATAAAACTATCATTCAATTCTTTAATCGTTCTTGTTTAAGATAAATCACACTCAAATAAATTAATTATCTTTAATTAATCAATAATTTTATCTTAAATCCTTTTCTTAATTTCCTTGAGATTCTCATCAATCATAATTTTCAACAAATAAATTCGTTTAAAATTATCCTTGTATGTAACCTGTACATTGGAGGCAACCTAGTGAATTCCCATTTATTACACAGATGTTAAATTAAACACATATATAAAACACCTATCACATGTTGTGCCTCAACTTTATGACTGCACTATGGTACATGTCCCAAGGGTTTGTATAATATAATAATAAATTTTAATAAATCTACGTAATTTGGGTGAGTACATGACTTGTAGTTCTGCTTACACGATGTGTACCTTTCTTCACTGTCCATCCAAAGTACACACTCAGGGATATGTCGTGTTAATTTACTTAAAAAATTTTCGTAGTACACAGCGTGTTAAGTGGGACATATTCCGTCTAGTTTCTGTGTAACACGGTTTCCAGCTGGGCAAACTGTGTACGGGGTACATGGTCCAACCCTAACTCGAAGGGACTACACGTTGTGTTCTGTTAGACAACACGGTGTGTAATCCAAAAACCGTGTGCCACCTATTCCTGGCCGACACATGGTTTCATAAATGACTTATATAGGATGAATACACAACTGGATTTGGTAGACTAGTCCGATGCATGAACCTAGACTACACGACATGTACTTCCGAATACACGTTGTGTATTATGGAGTTGTACGACCAGAAACATTTGGATCCTCCAGATGAGATACTCTATTTAATTTTAATCAAAAATTAAAAGAAAAGGTCATTTCTATATGGTGAATGAGAAGCAATAGAGGAGGAACAGATATCATGATTAAGATTTTAAGAACAATTAACTTGAATTGAAACAACTAAATTATTTAATGCGTAAATCACCAACAAAAAACAAAATAATTAAAATCAATGATATGAATCCCTATGATCCCATTTGTACGTTCCAGGCACAGCGGAAGCGCATTGGTGGGAGATCCCAACTATGATTTTAGCGTTAAAATACGTTAAAACCGAGATCTATCATGATATAATACGCCAGATCTTCGGAATAGAACGAATAACTAAAAACAAAATAGGGAGTACCAGAACCATAGAGATAGGATCATAATATATTGGTTATAATTAATTTAATTAATTCAAAATAATTACCTTGGTGGAATTCATCATTTGTTGATGTCTCCAGTCATGATCTTGTAATCCATCATTGTGTCGTAGAATCCTATTTTTGGATTCCTCTAGCGGTGATCCACACATGTTCCACGTATCTATGGATGTCGCCTAAGGAATCTACGGGTGATAGAGTGGAAGAACCTTCACTTGCGATGTCTGCCTTCAATCGCCTTGATCCGATGGAGGAGGATATCTTTCGGTCTTGATAGCTTTCTTGGAGGAAGTAGTTATTTCGGCCTTGAAAGAATTATCTAGAATTGTTGTGCAGAACGATTATCTGTGAAAAAGTGTTGGGGTTGTGAGGATATTTATAATCAGGTTTGAGGTTATAGAGTTATGACAATAAATAAACATGTTACACATTTTTTTATTTCATTAACTCTTATTGAAAACCCCCATGTCGAATTATTTATTCCTTGACATGCGCCCACACTGATTATAATAAAAATTATTTAATAAAACAATATTATACCCTCAAAACCCCGACTGGAAAAACTACACACCATGTAATCATTAATACACGACATGTACTCGTTTTCCATAAAACTACACGGAGTGTATATTTAATATACACGGTGTGTACTTTTATTTTCCATTTTTCTTTATTTCCTACACAACATTTATTATACCATGAGTAACGGATATTTATTTCTTAAATAAATGTAACTACATTACTCGCTAATAAATATATATTATTTTTTCCAAAATATATTCTCTCGAATAAATATTGTCGAAATAAACGCGATCAGGCATCCTTATATAATTATTAAACCACAGTCAGGAATAGTATTTATTTAACATGTTAAATTAATATTTAACTGAGATACGTGGACAAACATAGTGTGTGAAAATCTATGTAACACCTTGATATTTTCTGAGAAGTATATTTTTTTATGTAATATTTTATATGGAAAGGAATCTTCCACTACACACAACACTAGATTGGCTTGCGTTACACGCAATCACGACCTTCCTCGATAGCCTGTGTAGTACGTAATATCGAGTTTCACTAAACAACGATATATTATAATATTATAAACTAGCAGTTATAAATATTATTAACTGAATTTTGAATTTTATAACATTATAATTCATCTTATACATTTTCTAGAATGAGGTATGAAAACAAAATCGGTTTTTTGGATAAAAGAAGTATTTTTTTAAAAATGCAGTTTTACCACCTTTTGATGGCGCACCCACATTAAATATAGTTTTTGACAAGTTTATAAGTTCAATTTGAAAAAATAAAATTCTTTTTTAGAATCAGGATATAAAAATTTACTTTGGATAAATTTTTCATATTATTCTGATAACTTTCATATTTTAACGAATAGTAAAAACACGCTATATTTTAATTAAAAACAACTTTTTTCATCGCAATACTTTATATGGGTAAATTATAATATTGAATGCTTTTAATGTATAAATAGAATATATTTTTACCATTTAATATAATATATGTAATTATCATTAATTTTACATTGAATTCATTGGTAAAAACATTTCAATCTTTGGAAATGTTTTAACATTTAAAACCCATTTGTTTAACAACGGGATTAATTTTAAATTAATTACTGCAACTTCTGTGTTTTGAATTTTGAAAAATTTATTCCATATTTGGAAACAGTGGGTCCAAATTATGTTAACATATTACTTTTATTTCTTTTGATATTATGAATAGTAACAACGGTAATTTTTATTTACTACGGTTAAAGGTAAATAGGGTAATTCAAGGTTAAAAGAATATTATAATAATTAAAAATTAACATGAAACTTTTCCTAACCTTATTGGATGAGTAGTGACCGACCATGGGAATCCTTGGGGCGATTTTGGGACCCCATTGAGCCACTTTGTAGGGAAAATGACAATTTGGATTAATTAATTTAATGTAAAGACAAAATTGATATTAACAAAAATATTTTAGTAATTAATTTTTATAAGGGGTTATATAAATTATATTTTCGACTATAAATACTTCTTGGAAAGATAAAAAGATTTCCTACATAATGATATTTTTTATATAATTTTTAGACACCGAATAAATTAAATTATTAATGACACAATAATGATGAAGTATTTACCTCATTAGTAAATGATTTAAATAAATAAGATTATAATGATTAAAATATTTTCCAAAACATGTCCAATTCTGATTGGATGATTTTATTTCGACCATGAGTCATCTTATCTTCATATTTAATGAATTTTTGACCTTTTGAAATCGAAGATAAGTTTATAACAAAATAATATTTCCACACTTTCCAAAGGTGCCCCTCTCCTCCCTTATAAAAGGGCACCTCCTCCCTCTCTTCCTCACACCAATTTAAGCCTTCAATCACGGAAAAACCATGCCCATTTCACTTTCCCACTTCCTTTTAAACCTACTAGAGGTACTGATCTTCTCAAAAGACCAACTCTATTGCCTTAAGAGAATGTTTAGAGGAGGTACTTCGAGAAAGAGGTAATACCTTCTACCGTTTTCTTCAAGTTACATTCTTCTTCTACTCCCTATTCTTTATTTGTTTCATTATGAGGTAATAAAATCAGTATCCCTCATATACAGATATGTTATTATGAATATGAAACAACCCTATTTCACCTCTTATCCATCCTACGGAAAACAAAATCACCACACGTGCGTACGTACGGAATACCGTCTCCACGCCATGGTGTAATCTGTTTTCCACCACCACCTTATTTGGATGGGTATTATGGTGTAAAGAATAACTATACATGATTATTGTAAAGTGAAATTGATTCTGATATAGTATACATACACTCCAATACAATTCCACGATCATGGGAACGATATCATCGCTCGTGCGTACGTACGGAATACCGTCTCCACGATGTGGTGCGACTCGTTCTATATGATATTCATTTAATAATGATTATATAAATGAATTGAATGAATGAATATGATATATATTACACTAATAACATTCTGTAAATGTTGTTTCTATATCCTATAAAGAGAAATAATAATTTATTCGACAAAACACGCATAAGAACATAAAGCAATAAACACCCGAATAACAAGTAGCAATGAAATATTACTAAGAATATGACCATATATGGTATCATAACAATGAATATGATTATATATTAAGTCAATTACATTATTTAAATCATTATATAGGAGGTTCAGACATGTACAAAGCATATCTGACCTAAGGTAAGGGAAAATCTCACAATCTCATTTTTATCCGAGATTGTTTGTACTTCAGAATTTACTGGGGAATATTTGTCATCCACATCTATGTTTCCTAAATATGTAATATTATTTATATCCTCCAAAAAAAATTTAAATCCAATTTTACCCTTCGGTGAGTTTTTAGTAAAAGATATGAAAGAAATCTTTTGTCGTTTTTCGTACGAGGTACTTTTTGACTTTTCTGACAAAAGTACAAGAAGAATGTTTTTTTAACTTATATGGTATGAATGGATTTTTAAAACGTTATTTCCAAGAATCTTATTTTACAAGTTTTCAAGTTTATTTTTAATCAACTTCTTTTAGTTTAAAATTGTATGACATGTTAAGAAAGGAAAAATGTTTTTGAAGTAGAAAGGATATTTTCCTCAAGAATGGAGTTCAAGTGTTTTATCAAAATTATTTTCCATATAAGATAATATAGGGTTCTGTTTTTATCCCTATTATTACATTGATTTGATTATGTTGTGATGAAAAAATTTGTATGAATTTCTTTATCTTATATGAATTGTTTTATGATGTCACGATGTTTAAGATTCCCATTTTTATTACATGGGTTAAGATATGATGTATGATTTATTATTTTGTGGCACATATAAGAATGGTATCATTATGAGATGGGTGGGACCTATATCTCCCTCCAATGTATTGGGTAAAGATTTATATCTCACGAGATAGACATGGCTGGAATGGCAGGTTAAACAGGTTCAGTGAAACCGGACTGAAACGAGGAGTGAACTCGGTTCAGAAATGGACTTTGTCCGCTAATATAGTCTTTGCTATGAGTCTTGAATACTAAGAAATGATTCTCTATGATTATGTGTGTATGCCACAAAGCTTCATGTTTTAAGTTATTATTATTGGGATTACATTTCACTGCCATGATTTATCCCATGTTATGAAATTATGATCTCTTTTGCAGGGTAAGATTTCCAAAATGTTATGTTCTTATGAATTTGATGTGATTGATATTTCTTTTGTTTACCCTTACTGAGCATTTGAGCTCACCCTTTTTTATGTTTTCTTTCCCCAGGTCAGGAATAAGATTATTAAGTAAGATATACCAAAAAGGTACTATAGATATGATGAGATAAATGGGAGACAATGTAGATGCTTTATGAACCAGTTGTTTATGTTTCCCAGTTTCTAAAGACTCTATACCTATACAGTCCTTTCATTGTTTTGTTTTATTTTGTAATAAGTATGCTACAATTTTGAAGTATTAACCATGTATGTAAAGTATGAGTCGTTATAGTTGGTATCAGAGGAAAGGTATAGTCAACCTTTGGAAACTAGGATGTGAAAGCCTTAGTAAGAAACTTAAGGATATGTCTAAGCATAGAACACAATCTTAGTGTTTTAGAAATGGCCATGAAAAACCTATGGTAAGACCTTAATTTTGAAATTTTATTCTTGATTATGTGGTTTTCCTTTTATAATTAGTGTTACTCACACTATTCTTCTTGGTTTTAGTCAATGGCTGGAACCTGAAGGAACCGTGATAATGCGCAATGTGATGGGAAATGCAATGATTGTCCCCCTGAGAAACCAAATGTTATGGGAGCTGGAATGAAAAATCTTATAGCCATGCTCACACAACTTTCTCAATCTATGAATCATGCAGGACTTCCAAATGAGTAAAGGAAGAAGCAACATTCTGTTGAATCCTTCATGAGGCAGTGTCCACCTTCATTCAGCGGGTCTTCTGGTCCATTAGTGGCTGAACAATGGATCAGTACCCTGAAAAGATATTTTCAGTTCTTGAATGTTCTGAACATGATAACGTCATTTTAACAGTGTATCATTTGGAAGGTGATGCTGATCAATGGTGGAATCTTTTTAAGAATATGAGGAAAAGGGATGAAATTGAGTCCATGGAATGGGGCGAGTTCAAGAACTTATTTTTCAATAAGTATTTCCCTCGTATTCTTCGAACAAAGATGGAGAAAAAGTTTCTTGAACTGAAGAAAAAGGATGATGAATCCTTTGGTACCTACGAAGTAAATTTTACAAGACTTGCGAGGTATGCTTCCGGAATTATTATCCAACCTGAGAGTAAGATCGATCGATTCTTTAGTGGCTTAAAACTAAGTCTTCAAGGGCATTATCCATAAGGGACTTCAATATCTATGAGGAAATTGTTCGATGTGCTATCAAGGTTGAGATGGAGATTGGTGTAACCCATCAGTCACATGGGTTTGATAAGAAGAGGAAAATAGAAATCAAAGGAAAATCTAAAGATCACACTGAAAAGAAGATGAGTTTTCCCTTATGCTCAAAGTGTGGAAAGAAACATGGAGGGAGTTGTCTTAAGGGGACAAGAAAATGTTATAAGTGTGGAAAAGAAGGTCATCAGGAAATTGAATGTCGAAATAATGGGAAGAAGATGTCTAATTATGAAAAAAAAGGAAGGGATACACAGAATGAACCTACTACACTTCAATGTTTCAAGAGAAAGGAGATGGGGCATTATTCCAATCAATTCCCAAATCCAAGGGTTGATGATGATGATCGACGTCAACAAACTCTTAAGGCCAAAGACAAAGGAAAGTCATATGAAATTACTATCGGCGATGTGGAGTACAACAACGAAGTGGTGAGAGGTACACTTACCATCCACTCTAAAGTAGAAAATGTTTTATTTGATTCTAGATCTTCCCACTCTTTTATTTCTGAATAATTTTCTAAGGGTATCATTGTATTACCTCAACAATTAGATGTTGATTTGGCTGTGACAACACTTAATGGCACAACAGTCGCATCAAAAGTTTACAATTCTTCTCCGATTGAAGTTTGTGGGAAAGTGCTTCCTGTAAATCTTGTGATCCTTCCTATAGTGGAATTTGATGTGATTCTTGTCATGGATTGGCTTTCTTTATATGGAGCTCATATCAATTTCCAAATAATGGAAGTCACATTTCATATTCCAGATCAATCTATGATCTTCTATCGATGTAAGGATGAACATAACCTTCCAGTGGAAATTTCTTCTATCTTATGGGTCTTGATTCCACTAAATGAAGGTTATTTGTCTCAAATGGTTGGTGAGAAACTCATGATTAAGAATATTCCCATTGTACGGGAATTTGATGATGTCTTTCTCGAGGAATTTCCAGGTCTTCCACCTAATCATGAAGTTGAGTTTTAAATAGAACTCGTACTGGGTGCCTTCCCTATTTCAAAGACACCTTATAGAATGGCCCCAATGGAGTTGCAGGAATTGAAGAAGCAACTCCAAGAGAATCTTGATAAAGGATTCATATTCCCTAGTGCGTCACCTTGGGGAGAACCTATTCTATTTGTTAAGAAGAAAGATGGATCAATGAGACTCTGCATTGATTATCGAGAACTTAAAAAGATCACTATCAAGAACAAATATCCTCTCCCATGCATTGATGACCTATCTGACCAGCTACACGGAGATCAATACTTTTCCAAGATTGATCTTTGTTCAGGGTATCATCAATTAAGGGTCAAAAGAGTGGATATACCAAAGAAGACTTTCCGTACAAGGTATGGACACTATGAATTTATAGTGATGCCATTTGGTCTTACTAATTCCCCTGCTATCTTCATGGATCTGATGAATAGAGTCTTTAGAGACAATCTTGATCAGTTTGTGGTAGTCTTTATAGATGATATTCTTGTCTATTCAAAGAGCAAGGAATAACATGAATATCACTTGAGAATTGTATTAAAGACCCTAAGAAAGGAGGAGATTTATGCCAAATTTACCAAGTGTGAATTTTGGCTTCAAAAAGTTTCATTTTTGGGTCACATAATCTCAAAAGAGGGGATATCTTTGGATCCAGCAAAAACAGAGGTTATCGAAAGATGGTCGAGACCAACAACAGTAACTGAGATCCGAAGTTTTCATGGATTGGTTGGATATTATCGATGTTTTGTGAAAGATTTTTCATGATTATCTAATCCACTCACCAAGTTGACTCGGAAAGGAGTTATGTTTGTTTGGACGGAGGAATGTGAAGAGAATTTCAAGGAGTTGAAAAGAAGGTTATCCAGTGAACCTGTGCTCACACTGCCTTGTAGTGGAGAAAGGTTTGTGATCTACAATGATGCATCCAATAAGGGATTGGGGTGTTTTCTAATGTAAAACTATATGTTGATAGCTTATGCCTCACGACAGTTGAAAATCCATGAGAAAAATTATCCAACTCATGATTTGGAGTTAGCTGCGGTAATCTTTGCATTAAAGATTTGGAGGCATTATCTTTATGGAGAAAGGTGAAACATTTATACTGATCATAAAAGTTTAATGTATATTTTCACACAAAAGGAGCTGAATATGCGCCAAAGAAGATGGTTAGAGTTGATTAAGGATTACGACTGCTTAATTCATTACCACCATGGGAAAGAAAACATGGTGGCAGATGCATTAAGTCGACAAGACCATGCTAGCTTATCCATGATGTGGATCATAAAAGATGAAATATTTATGGATTTACAAAGGATGGATCTTGGAATTATAATGAAAGGGGAAAATTCGTATCTTTCTCAAATTAATGTTCAACCATCTATACATGTGAAGATTAAAGAGGCGCAGAAAGAAGATGTCGAGTTACAAAAGAAGGTGAGAAATGTTCCTGAATTCAACCTTGATTTTGATGGGATAAAAAAGTTCAGGAATCGGGTTTGTGTTCCTCCCATCCCAGAATTAAAGAAGGAGCTGCTAGATGAGGCTCATAGTTCTTCATTCTCTATTCATCCTGGAAGCATGAAGATGTATAGGGACTTGAAAGAGTACTTCTAGTGGGATGGCGTGAAAAGAGATGTTGCTGAATATGTCTCTCGATGCTTGGTTTGTCAGCAAGTTAAAGCTGAGAGACAGAAGTCTAAGGGGATGTTACAACCATTACCCGTACCTGAATGGAAATGGGAAAACATCACTATGGACTTTGTCACCGGATTTCCTAAAACATCCAAAGGAAATAATTCTATCTGTGTTATAGTTGATCGTTTTACGAAGTCAGCACACTTCATTTCTATTAGAGAAGATTTTTCTCTTGATCAGCTTTCCAGGATATATGTAAAGTAAATGGTAAGATTTAATGGAGTACCACTTTCCATTATATCTGATCGGGATTAGAGGTTTACCTCAATGTTCTGGAGAAGTCTTCAACATACTCTAGATACAGAGTTGAGTTTCAGCACTTCTTATCATCCTCAGACATACGGTCAGTCTGAGAGGACAATTAAAACTCTAGAAGATATGTTGAGAGATTGCTCTATGGATTTTAAAGGTGGTTGGGAACAACACCTACCTTTGGTGGAATTTTCTTATAATAAGAGCTTTCACTCTAGTATTCATATGGCTCCTTATGAAGCCCTCTATGGAAAGAAATGCAGGACTCCAACTTACTGGGATGAAGTTGGGGAAAGAATGCTATTAGGACCTGATCTTGTTGATGAAATGGCAGAAAAGGTCAGATCTATTCAAGAACACATAAGAGCAGCTCATAGTCGACAAAATAGTTATGCCGACAACCGAAGAAAATACCTAGAGTTTGAAGTGGGTGATAAAGCGTTCTTAAGAATATCTCCCTGGAAGAGGGTCATGAGATTTGGAAAGAAGGGAAAGTTAATCACTAGATATATCGATCCTTTTGAAATTCTGGATCGTGTTGGGAAGGTAGCTTACCGATTGGCGCTTCCACTGAATCTCTCTTAAGTTCAGGATGTGTTCCATGTATCTCTCCTGAGAAAGTACATACCTGATCCTTCACATGTACTCAGCTCAGAAGTTGTACCGCTGGAACAAGACCTTTCTTATGAAGAATAGCCGATAGAGATTCTGGATCGTAGCAAAAAAGTCCTACGGAACAAGACCACTTGCTTGGTGAAAGTTTTATGGAGCAACCACTAATTAGAAGAAGCTACATGGGAACTTGAGGATATGATGAAGGAGAGGTATCCTCATCTGTTTGTTACAAAGTGACGAATTTTGAGGGTGAAATTCATTTTAAGAGGGGTATAATTTAACACCCTGATATTTTATGAGAAGTATATTTTTTTAATTGAATATGTTATACAGAAATAAATCTTCCACTACACACAACAATATCTTGGCTTGCGTTACACGCAATCACCACCTTCCTCGATAGCGTGAGTAGTACGCAATACCACATTTCACTAAACAACGATATATTATAATATTATAAACTAGCCGTTATAAATATTATTAACTGAATTTTGAATTTTATAACATTATAATTCATCTTATTCATTTTCTAGAATGAGTAATGAAAACAAAATCAATTTTTTGGATAAAAGAAGTATTTTTCAAAAAATGCAGTTTTACCGCCTTTTGATGGCGCACCCGCATTAAATCTAGTTTTTGACAAGTTTATAAGTTCAATTTGAAAAAATAAAATTCTACTTTAGAATAAGGATATAAAAATTTACTTTGGATAAAATTTTCATATTATTCTGATAACTTTCATATTTTAATGAATAGTAAACACACCCTATATTTTAATTAAAAACATCTTTTTTCATTGTAATACTTTATATGGTTAGATAATAATATTGAATGTTTTTAAAGTATAAATAGAATATATTTTTACCATTTAATATAATGTATTTCATCAGCATTATTTTTACATTGAATTCATAGGTAAAAACATTTCAATCTTTGGCAATGTTTTAACTTTTAAAACCCATTTTCTTAACAACGAGATTAATTTTAAATTAATTACTGCAACTTCTATGTTTTGAATTTTGAAAAATGGATTCCATATTTGGAATTAGTGGGTCCAAATTATGTTAATATATTACTTTTATTTATTTTGATATTATGAATAGTAACTACGATAATTTTTATTTACTACGGTTAAAGGTAAATTGGGTAATTCAAGGTTAAAAGAATATTATAATAATTAAAAATTACCTTTACACTTGTCCTAACATTATTTTATGAGTATTGGCCAACCCTGGGCGTCCTTGGGACAATTTTGGGACCCCATTGAGCCACTTGGTAGTGATGATGACAATTTGGATTAATT
The DNA here is from genome assembly GCA_963277665.1 of Viscum album. Lineage (NCBI taxonomy): Eukaryota > Viridiplantae > Streptophyta > Magnoliopsida > Santalales > Viscaceae > Viscum > Viscum album. Next base: position 242,501,433 of record OY728150.1, read on the forward strand.
AATTTAATGTAAAGAAAAAATTGACATTAACAAAAATATTTTAGTAATTAATTTTTATAAGGGGTTATATAAATTATATTTTCGACTATAAATACTCATTGGAAAGCTAAAAATATTTCCTACATAATGATATTTTTTTTATAATTTTTAGACACCAAAAAAATTAAATTATTTACAACACAATAATGATGAATTATTAACCTCATTAATAAATGATTTAAATAAATAAGATTATAATGATTAAAATATTTTCCAAAACATGTTTAATTCTGATTGGATGATTTTATTTCGACCATGAGTCATATTATATTAATCTTTAATGTTTTTTGGACCTTTTTAAACCGAATATAAGTTTATAATAAAATAATATTTCCACACTTTCCCAAGGTGCCCCTCTCCTCTCTTATAAAAGGGCACCTCCTCCCTCTCTTCCTCACACCAATTTCAGCCTTCAAGCTCAGCCAACCCTGGACCCTTTCACTTCCCCACTTCCTTAGAAACCTACTAGAGGTACTGGTCTTCTCAAAAGACTAACTCTAGTGCCTTAAGAGAATGTTTAAAGGAGGCACTTCGAGAAAGCGGTAATACCTTCTACCATTTTCTTCAAGTTCCATTCTTCTTCTACTCCATCTTCTTTAGTTGTTTCACTATGATGTAATTACATCAGTATCCCTCATATACTGATATGTTATTATGAATATGAAACAAACCTATTCCACCTCTTATCCATCCTATGGAAAACAAAATCACCGCGCGTGCGTACGTACGGAATACCGTCTCCACGTCGTGGTGTAATATGTTTTCCACCACCACCTTATTTGGATGGGTATTATGGTGTAAAGAATAACTATACATGATTATTGTAAAGTGATATTGATTCTGAAATAGTATAGAAACACTCCAATACAATTCCATGATCATGTGAACAATATCATCGCTCGTGCGTACGTACGGAATACCGTCTCCACGATGTGATGCGACTCGTTCTATATGATCTTAATTTAATAATGATTATATAAATTAATTGAATGAATGAATATGATATATATTACACTAATACCATTCTGTAAATGATGTATCTATATCCTATAAAGAGAAATAAGAATTTATTCGACAAAACACGCATAAGAACATAAAGCAATAAACACCCGAATAACAAGTAGCAATGAAATATTACTATGAATATGACCATATATGGTATCATAACAATGAATATGATTCTGTAATAATTCAATGACATTATTTAAATTATTATACAGGAGGTTCGGACACATACAAATCATATCGGACCTAAGGTAAGGGAAAATCTCACAATCTCATTTTTATCCGAGATTGTTTATACTTCAGAATTTACTGGGGAATATTTATCATCCACATCCATGTTTCCTCAATATGTAATATTATTTATATCCTCCTAAAATTGTTTAAATCCAATTCTACCCTTCTGTGAGTTTTTAGTAAAATATATGAAAGGAATCGTTTTTCGTTTTTCGTACGAGGTTCTTTTTGACTTTTCCGAAAAAAGTACGAGAAGAATGTTTTTTTTACTTATACGGAATGAATGGATTTTTAAAACATTATTTCCAAGAATCTTCCTTTACAAGTTTTAAAGTTTATTTTTAATAAACATCTTTTAGTTTAAAATTCTATGACATGTTAAGAAAGGAAAAATGTTTTTGAAGTAGAAAGGATATTTTCCTCAAGAATGGAGTTCAAGTGTTTTATCAAAATTATTTTCCATCTAAGATAATATAGGGTTCTGTTTTTATCCCTATTATTACATTGGTTTTGATTATATTGTGATGGAAATATTTTTATGAATTCCTTTATCTTATATGATTTGTTTTATGATGTCACAATGTTTAAGATTCCCATTTTTGTTACATGGGTTAAGCTATGATGTGTGATTTATGATTTTGTGGCACACATAATAATGGTATCATTATGAGATGGGTGGGACCTATATCTCCCTCCAATGCATTGTGTAAAGACTTATATCTCATGAGATAGACATGGCTGTAATGGCAGGTTAAACCGGTTCAGTGAAACAGGACTGAAACGAGGAGTGAACTCGGTTCAGAAATGGACTTTGTACGCTAAGATAGTATTGGCTATGAGTCTTGACTACTAAGAAATGATTCTCTATGATTATGGGTGTATTCCACAAAGTTTCGTGTTTTAATCTATTATTATTGGGATTTCATTTCACTACCATGATTTATCCCATGTTATGAAATTATGATCTCTTTTGCAGGGTATGGTTTCCAAAATGTTATGTTTATATGAATTTGATGTGATTGATATTTCTTTTGTTTACCCTTACTGAGCATTTGAGCTCACCCTTTTGTATGTTTTCTTTTCCCAAGTCAGGAAGAAGGTTATTAAGTAAGATATGCCAAACAGGGACTATAGATGTGATGAAATAAATGGGAGACAATGTAGATTCTTTATGAACCAGTTGTTTATGTTTCCCAGTTTCTAAAGACACTATACCTATACGGTCCTTTCAAGGTTCTGTTATATGTTGTAATAAGTATGCTTCAATTTTTAAGTATTAATCTTGTATGTAAAGTATGGGTCGTTATACTCTAGGCCTCTTTCTCAGTGGCATTAGGCGGAGCCTACCTAAAGTCCAAGGTTAGCATCTAGAAACATGCCAAGACACCCATAGAGAAAGAAGTTAACACCGCAATGACGTGTCACTTTATAAAAAAGCTTATTGTGTAATATAATCCCTTTGTCTTGATATCTCTAATCAAGTGGGTTGCATGCTAGTGCCATCAACCCATGTGCTAGATTATTCTTTCTTTGACTTTCCAGAATTGAACTTTCCCATTCCTTACCATGGCCATGGATTTACTAAGGATATATCAATTCCATCAAAGGGTATGTAATATCTACTTCCTTTATGGAACAAAAGGGAAAAATCTTTTCTCACATTATCTATTAATGCAGTATTACTTGTGACGAACCCAACATATCCTACCTTGCTGCGAATAGTGCGTCATCACAGTTCTCGTCAATACATCTATGTGCATGAGTTGTAATACCCATTAATAATAATCTTAAAGTCTAAGGACCAATAAATACGTCTGTAGATAGGAACATCAAACGACACTATGAAATATAGATTTCCTACTGGCGGATCTCGTTCTCATAATATCCTCCTGGATATTACCAAGGGCGCACACCTTGAGAAGGTCCCTTAATGTTTAATGAGTCCCCACCCCTAATGGCCTTTATTATTTGTGTCTCTCAAATAACATCATCCAGCCATAGAACATATATTCAAGAACATTGTTATGGCACTTCCTGGTTCTCATCATAGCAGGGATCCGCTATGACCCATTAATGAAATAGTTGTCCTTGGGACATTACCACATGCATTATCATGTAGAAGAACAATCAAGATGTGATAAGGTATTTATTAATGAATAAAGTACAAAGTAGTTGGTTCTAGGACACCAACTCCAACATATACAAGTTATACCATAAAGTTCCTCATATGGTTATATATATATAGTTTCCTGATAACTGTTGTTATAGGATAACTCCACTACAACCAAGTGCTTCTCCCAAGAACCACCAAAGTCAAGAACATATTCTCACATCATATCCTCTAACACCTATATGGTATGCTGTGAATTCCAATATGTATATTTGTGGAAGTCCATACATAACAAAATTGCGTACGAAGTGCCTTCTATAAGACCTTAAAAATGTGTGATGTAAAGTTAAAATTGTGATATGAAACTATAGTCTGTGGCACACCATGAAAATCAACTATATCTTGTACATACAGTTATCCCAATTATTCTATTATAATAGATTCTATGATAGGTAAGAAATGTGCTACCTTCATTAGTCGATCCACAATGACCCAACTAGCATCATTCTTCCTAAATGTATTTGGGATTCATCCCCAAAAATCCAAAGTCACATCATCCCACTTCCATTCTGGAAAAGGTAACAATTGCAATAGGCCTCGAGGTCATTGATGATATGCCTTCACCTACTGATAGGTGAAATATCTTGTTATGAACCCTTATATCTTCGTTTTCATGCATGGCCACCAAAACAATCATTGTAGGTCATAGTGCATTTTTTCAATCCCAGGATATACCCCCACCTTGAAGCATGAAATTCTTTCATGAGTTCCTATCGCATACTCATGGGCACAAAAACCAGATTTTTAATATAGATGATCTCATCCTCATCTATTATCTAGTCTGAAGGTGTCTCCCCACCTTCAAGGAATTACCTCAAGGATAAACACTCCAGATACTCATACTACTTTTCCGTAATCTATCCCAAGAGTGTATAATCCACTACTACAGAAACCAGATTCACCCTCTCCCGACTCTTCTAAACTAACACATGCATTAACACCGGTAAATTCATCATCTTCCACTATGAACTCAACTCATGTACCAAATAATTCTGATTTTTCCTACTCAAGACATCATCCACACTACCCCCCTTACTGGGTGTATATTTCAGTTCAAAATCAAAGGACTGCATATACTCTACCCATCATCACTGTCAAAGATTCAAGTAACACTATGACAAAAAATATTTCAAGATTTTGTTATTTGTAAAAACAATAAATGTTTCACCCAAAAGATAGTGTCACCAGCACTTAAGATCATAAACCACTACTGCCAACTCGAGGTCATTCATAGGTTAATTCATTTCATGTGGCCTCAACTTCCAAGACACATAAGCAACAAATCAATCCCATTGCATCAAAACAAATCTGAGTCCTATCCCAGAAGCATCACAATACACCGTGTACTCCTCACCCGACTCAGGTAAGATCAAAATTGGTGTCTATGTCAAGCGCTTCTTCAAATCCTGGAAAGAATTCTCAATTTTTCTGCCCAATAAAAATTTTGAAGGACCCTGGGACACCCTGAGAGGGGAGGGGTGAATCAGGGTGACCACTTTTTCTTTTAATGTGTTGGATCTTGTTCCCACGTTGGTAGGAACTTGTTGAACCTGTATGATGATTATGATCAGAATGAAAACATTCACATGCATAGAGAAGACACAGCCATTTTTACTTGGTTCACCACTAAGGGCTACGTCCAAGGAGCATACGCCGACAGGTTGCCGGTCGTACCTAAATCCACTATACATCACTAGCTGCGGATACAAAAGTTCGGGTACAGACACTCTGTCCCAGGCACACTGCCTTTACAATTGTTCAGGGATAGCTCACTGCGTCCCTCGGGTCACTCCCGTTGACTCCCCCTGGCTCACTGCCGTTGGTGAAGTCCCACTCAGTTTATAGACGTGAAGGTCTCTTCATCATTTGCATAAGAGTGCATCCTTTGTTGTATGTAGATTCTCTATTGAAGTCCGATTCTCACTAAAAGAAGAATATCACTTTTCCTCGAATGTATCGGGTAGTCTCTCGGCTTTCGTGCAGCTCCAAATACGCCGGTGGGCTTCAGCAAAACCAGGCGCGCTTCTTCAAGACAGTCGCGCAAGTCCCACTACGGCGCGCAAGTCCAAACTGGCGTGCAAGTGTCATCAACACACATGCGCGACTCTTCCTTCCCCAACCACAAACTTGCGTGGTCCACTTCCTTTCTCTTCCAAACCACCTTTGGCGCACAGCCAAAACCGGCGCGCAAGCTCTACTTGCGCGACAAAACTACCACCTGCGCGACTCAACCACCTGCGCGACGAGATCTCGAACAAACTCTCGGCCTTGAACTCCGTTGAAAATGAGGAGGGGTGGTCCAGTATTTATAGGCAAACTGGACCCCCTGCGCGGCAGCGCGCAAGTCCCTCGACGGCGCGCAAGTCTTGTCTTCAATAAACTCTTTCGCGCAACTCACTTGCGCGACCCAACCAACACTTGCGTGACCTTCTTTCCTTAGCCAAATTTTGATGTTCTGGTCCTCAAAAACATATGGCGCGCAAGTCTTTTATCCTCCAAGATCACGGCACGCAAGTACCTTTGCCAAAAACACTTTACTTTATTGGCCGATTTTTAGGCCCAAAAATTTGGCAAACACTGGGAAACAGTGCCACCTTCACTACTATTTTCTGCTTGAACGGTATGATCGCATTGTTAGTACACACCCTGAACTTCCACTGAGGATTGACAACAAACTCAAACCATACACCAAATCATGCTTTGAAGAACCTGGTTCCAACAATCTCCCCCTTTGGGTTTGTTGGCAATCAGAATAAATTCAATAGATCTCCAACCATGAGAAAATCCAAAACGCAAGAATCAACTCATCCAACACTCTAAGTCTACGTGAGCAATGCTCGGTGTAGAAAACAAGAGAGAAAGCTTGAATTGGGTATTAGTGTTTTGAAATTCTCCATGACGCCCGATGTTATCCTTATTAAACTTCTCATCACAATCTTACACTTCTCATCACAGAAGAATTTCTTGCCTTGAATTTATTCCTTTCTCCCCCATTGACAATAAAACCAAAGACCGAAAATTTTGTTCAACGTTCAGCTCAAGCCATACTCCCCCTGGATAGTATCTCCCCCATAAACCTGCATCACAGCCATATGTAGATAAAAACAGTTAAAACAAACGGGGAGAGGGGACTTCCGGAGCCTCCTTATGCAGTAGGAGGTGGTCGAACACCGAGGTTCAACTGATGCTTCTCGAACACAGCCGTAGACAATGGCTTGGTTAGGATATCAGCCACTTGCTCATTAGTTCCAACATTATCCATTTTAATCACACCTTTTTCAACCTTTTCTTTGATAAAATGATACCGTATTTCAATATGTTTTGTACGAGAATGATGAACCGGATTCTTCGTAAGATCAATTGCACTTTTGTTATCACAATAAATCACCATTGGTTGCTGCACCTTATCACCAATATCTGTTAGTTGCTGCTTCATCCAAAGAATTTGAGTGCATGATTTTGTGGAGGAGATATATTCAGCTTCAGCAGTACTAAGAGAAGTACTTTCTTGTTTCTTGCTCAACCAGCCAACACATTTCTGCCCAATATAGAAAGCTCCACCACTAGTGGACTTTCCATCTACGACATCACTAGCCCAGTCAGCATCAGAAAATGATGATAATTCACTGTCCCTACCTGCAGCAAAAAATAACCCGAAGTTATGTGTACCTTGAATGTACCTCATGATTCTTTTTACTGCTTCCATATGTTCCTCCTTTGGATTACTCTGAAAGCGGGCTACAAGGCATGTTGCAAAGACAATATCTGGCCTTGTCGCTATCAGGTACAGTAGGCTTCCAATGATCCTCCTGTACATGGTGGGATCAACAGAGTTCCCATCCTCATGCTTTCCAAGTTTAGTTCCAACAGCAATCGGAGTTGACATTGGTTTGGAGTCTTGCATATTGAACTTCTTCAGCAACTCTCTTGCATATTTTTCCTGATAAATGAAAGTGTATTTCTTCTTTTGAATCACTTGCAACCCCAAGAAATATGTGAGATCCCCAATCATAGACATTTCAAATTCTGATTTCATGTGGTTGGAAAATTCATCCACTGATTTCTGCCTGCTGCCACCAAAAATGATATCATCAACGTAGACAAGAACCATGAACTGATCATTTGGAGAATTCTTCACATAGAGATTGTGATCAACTCCTCCTCCTTTGAATTCCAACTTCTTGAGATATGAATCTAGCCGTGAGTACCATGCCCGTGGTGCCTGCTTCAAACCATATAGAGATTTCTTTAGTTTGCAGACCTTTGTTTCATCGGTACCCAAGACAAACCCCACCGGTTGTTCAATGTAGACTTCTTCTTCGAGTATACCATTCAATAATGCTGTCTTAACATCCATTTGATATACTTTATATCCTCTTTGGAGTGTCATGGCAAGGAAAAGCCTGATTGATTCCAGTCTAGCAACTGGAGCAAAGGTTTCTTCAACATCAATACCTTCAATCTGGGAGTATCCTTTACATACCAGTCGTGCCTTGTTTCTGATAACAATTCCATGATCATCAAACTTATTTTTGAAGATCCATTTGGTACCAATCACATTGTGACCTTCGGGTCTCTGGACAAGATCCCATGTCTGATTCTTATCAATCTGATCTAATTCATCATTCATGGCTTTCACCCAAGATTTATATTTTGCAGCTTCTTCGAATGAGGATGGCTCTACAACTGATAGAAATGCAGATTGCGTGGTATTCCTCATCCTTCTGGTTTGAGTGGGTGCACTCCTATCCCCAATTATGTTGGATGGATCAATCTCAGCTCTTCGATTTCTCCTGCGAGGTTCAGTAGTATTCTCTTCAACCATAGTTTCTTCCTCAGATTCTTCTTCTGAGTCAACATCATTATGTGATTGATGAGTGTTTTGAATAGCTTCCTCTATTTCTGCATTTGTAGTTTCTTCATGTTCACATTCTTCATGACTTTCTATCACATCAGCATATGACGTCCGTGAAGCATTTGTGGTTTTCTCTTCAATTATCTTAACATCATTACTTTCCACAATCCTTCCCAAACGATTGTTGAAACATTTGTAGGCTTTGCTGTTCATTGAGTAACCGAGGAAGATTCCTTCATCTGCGTTGTCACCATATTTCCCCTGATTTCCTTCTTTGTTCCTGATGAAGCACTAACTTCCAAAGACACGAAAGTATTTTAGAGAAGGCTTCCGTCCATGCCACATTTCATATGGTGTCTTCGTCTCACCCATATAAAGTCCTGTTCGATTCTGAATGTACACTGCAGATTGAAAAACCTCTTTCTAGTAATGTCCTGGAATACGACTCTCAATCAGCATAGTTCGTGCCATGTTGTTCACCTGTCGATTCCTTCGTTCAACAACTCCATTTTGTTGTGGAGTTCTCACAGCAGCTACCTCATGTTGTATCCCATGCTTCTCTAGATAATTTTCAAATTCAATGGACGTGTATTCTCCTCCATTGTCAGATCGCAACACTTTGATTGTTCGTCCAGTATCATTCTCGGCGATTCGCCGATATGTTTTCATGCAGTCAAGGACCTGTCGTTTCCGGTGAATGACCATCACACATGCCATTCGACTGTAATCATCTATGAAAAGGACAAAGTACCTCTCTCCATGAGTTCCGGCAACATTTATTGGACCACAAACATCTGTATGAATCAGATCAAGAAGGTGAGATTCCCTTTTCTTCTTTGGCCGATATGAACTACAGACCAGCTTCCCACGAATACAAGCATCACAGGATTTTTCACGCTCACGCTTCAGGTTGGGGATGTCCATGAAAATTCTCAATTTTGAAATTTTCTCCATGTCTTGTTGATTGATGTGTCCCAATATCCGATGCCACAAATTGTTTTCTTCTTCAACAGTCATGTAACATACATTTTCTTCACTATCAACCTGATACAAGTTGCCTTCTGTTCTGCATCCTTTCATAAGTGAATTGCCGGTTTTTACCTTGATGGTGCAGCCTTTCTGATTAAAAGTAACTATAAGTCCTGAGTCACAGAGTTGACTAACGCTAAGGAGATTATGGCGTAGTCCATCTACGTAAAGGACTTCAGTCTTCTTTAGTTATCCATTAGCTAATTGGGTACTTCCACTCCCTTTGATTTTCACAGCCCCATCATTACCAAATCTTACTGTACCATCAACATTCTTTATGATATTCGTTAGTAGGCCGGCATTACCCATCATATGAGATGAACAACCGCTATCCAGAATCCAGGTACTGTTGTTCTTTGTAGCTTTGAGGGCTACCTCTGTAAGGTTCGATTTCTCAATCTTCTTCCTTTCCTTCCATGAGACATTAGATTGAGTATATAGGACTGATGGCCTTTCAACTATCTCTTCCGCATACCCAGGTTCTTCATAGTCATAGTCTTCTGTGAGAGGTGAGAACCTGTTTAAAAGAGAAACACTGTCTTGCTGACGAGACTTGACTTGTCTTGAACTTCGGTATGAGGTGTCTATGTCTCTTCTCTGCCTGCAATTAACGACCTTATGACCAAAGTTAGAACAACAAAAACAATATCCATAGAAATTATTTCTTCTATGAGAATTAGGATATGAGATTGTTCTCCTTTGTTGAGCATCTATATCTTCTCCATTCAGATAGCTTCTTGCCTCTTCACAATAAGACATGGTATGGCCCAGATAGCCACAGAACTGACACTTCGTGAGAGGAAATGTCTTCTCACTTGAATTTCTCCTTATACCTTCTTCCTTGGGAGAATAGTAAGACTGTCTGTCATTTTTGAATGTTTGAGGATAATTTTCAGGTCTCCTTTTAGTTTGGATTGAGGGTTCCTTTTTCAGCACTCTAGGTAACATTTCATCATGTTCAACTTTCATCTTGTCTTTCTTTTGGATCTTTTCACTTCCAGCAGTTGATGACTCAGCCTCACAGCCAATTCCACTCATTCCCATGCAAGCAGGTCTTTGATCACTCAAGAATTTTCCAACCCCATCTGAACCACACTTGGCTCTTGCAAGTAATTCTGCATCTGAGAATCTTCCGAACTATATTTTCTTCCTCGATTCTTTTGGAACTGATTCTGTCTCCATTTTACTCCTTAGAGTAACTACTTCCTCCTCAAGACCCTCAATAGTCTTGGATTTTTCATCCAGTCTGGATGTGAGGTCATTGATGACCTTTACCTGCTCTTCAATTCTCAGCTTCAGATCAACTGCATCATCATTGCTTTCAATTATTTTAGACTGTACCTTCACAAATTCTTCCAGTCGTTCAATTTCAGCTTCAAGTTGATCAACATATTCAGTTGATTCTTCTACAATTGATTTCCACTTATTGCAGCTCTTACATTTAATCTTAAGCTTACTAACTGCATCCTTAAGTTGCACCTCATGATCTACACAAGTTCTCAGTTGTTTTTCACCATCAGTATCTTCTGACTTTTCAACAGTGGCCATCATAGAAGCATGGTTCCCAGTTTTGAATTCTGGTTCTTCTTCATCACAAAATTCATTGTCATCTTCTTCCTCTTCACAGAAAAAACTCTTCCTTTGCATTTTCTTACCAGATTTGATGTCTCCCTTTTTGAAGAACCTTCTTTGAGGCTTCTTGAAGTTTTCATCTTCACTGTCATCATCATTGATATTCTTCAAGCACTGTGAGGCAATATGCCCAACTTTTCCACAACGGAAACATGCGAGAGGTAACTTCCCTTTGAATTTCCTTTTCCCCTTCTGGAACTTCTTTGCGATGAGAGAAAAAATTTCTTTCTCTTCGTCATCATCACCGCTACTATCCTTTGAGATTTTCAATTTATCCATGGCCTTGAATGCCATTTCCTTGCTCACCCGAGTCGTAGCATCTTCTGGTTTGACTCTCATTTCATATGCTACCAAACTGCTCAGTAAGTCATCTAGAGAAAGTTTGGAAAGATCTCTTTCCTCAAGAGCTGACACCTTCGCATTATACAGAGGTGGAAGTCTTCTTAATATTTTCTTTACAATATCAATGTCTTTTATTTCTTTGCCTAGACCCAGAATTTCTCCAACCACTTCAGTAATTCGATTGAAGAAAGAGTCTGCATTCTCGTCTGGATGCATCTTCAGATCATCAAACCGATTGTGTAGCACTTGTAGTTTCTCCTCCTTCACTTTGCTATCACCTTCATAAATATTCTCAAGTTTATCCCACATAGATTTTGCTGAGGTGCAATTCATCACCTTCAGGTAAATCTGATCAGAAAGGGCTGCGGTGAGAGCATTCTGTGCTTTAGCATCTACATCAAGAAGTTTCCTGTCTGTTTCAGTCATAGCCAGACCTGTTGGATCAGTGACATGTATTCCTTGCACAGTAGAAAAAAGAACTTCCATTCCAAGAGATCTTAGATGAGATCTCATTCTGTTCTTCCAGATCTGGAAATTGCTTCCATCGAAGTGAGGGACTCCCCTGACATTGACGGTGTTTTCCATGACGAAGAAGGTCAGATTCAACACCAGCAACCTCCCTCTGATACCACTTGAAGGACCCCGGGACACCCTGAGAGGGGAGGGGTGAATCAGGGTGACCACTTTTTCTTTTAATGTGTTGGATCTTGTTCCCACGTTGGTAGGAACTTGTTGAACCTGTATGATGATTATGATCAGAATGAAAACATTCACATGCACAGAGAAGACACATCCATTTTTACTTGGTTCACCACTAAGGGCTACGTCCAAGGAGCATACGCCGACAGGTTGCCGGTCGTACCTAAATCCACTATACTTCACTAGCTGCGGATACAAAAGTTTGGGTACAGACACTCTGTCCCAGGCACACTGCCTTTACAATTGTTCAGGGATAGCTCACTACGTCCCTCGGGTCACTCCCGTTGACTCCCCCTGGCTCACTGCCGTTGGGGAAGTCCCACTCAGTTTATAGACTTGAAGGTCTCTTCATCATTTGCATAAGAGTGCATCCTTTGTTGTATGTAGATGCTCTATTGAAGTCCGATTCTCACTAGAAGAAGAATATCACTTTTCCTCGAATGTATCGGGTAGTCTCTCGGCTTTCATGCAACTCCAAACACACCGGTGGGCTTCAGCAAAACCAGGCGCGCTTCTTCAAGACAGTCGCGCAAGTCCCACTACGGCGCGCAAGTCCAAACTGGCGCGCAAGTGTCATCAACACACATGCGTGACTCTTCCTTCCCCAACCACAAACTTGCGCGGTCCACTTCCTTTCTCTTCCAAACCACCTTGGGCGCACAGCCAAAACCGGCGCGCAAGCTCTACTTGCGCGACAAAACTACCACCTGCGCGACTCAACCACCTGCGCGACGAGATCTCGAACAAACACTCGGCCATGAACTCCGTTGAAAATGAGGAGGGTGGTCCAGTATTTATAGGCAAACTGGACCCCCTGCACGGCGGCGCGCAAGTCCCTCTACGGCGCGCAAGTCTTGTCTTCAATAAACTCTGTCGCGCAACTCACTTGCGCGACCCAACCAACACTTGCACGACCTTCTTTCCTTAGCCAAATTTTGATGTTATGATCCTCAAAAACATATGGCGCGCAAGTCTTTTATCCTCCAAGAGCACGGCGCGCAAGTACCTTTGCCAAAAACACTTTACTTTATTGGCCGATTTTTAGGCCCAAAAATTTGGCAAACACTGGGAAACAACGCCACCTTCACTACTGTTTTATGCTTGAATGGTATGATCGCTTTGTTGGTACACACCCTGAACTTCCACTGAGGATTGACAACAAACACAAACCATACACCAAATCATGCTTTGAAGAACCTGGTTCCAACAAATTTACCCATTTATTTTTCAAACCTGAAATTGGTGATTCCAATCTAGAAAAGTCCTGGATGAACCTCATGTAATCACCAGAAAATCCAAAAAATATTTAGAAATAAAAAAAATTCTTGGGATTCTTCTAAGAAACCACCCCCTACAGTTTTTTTGGGTCCAATGCCACACCTTATTCTGATATAATGTTCCCCAAAAAGTTTACCATATCAATCTAAAACTAACATTTAGATGTCTTAGCATATAGTTGATTCTCTCTCATTGTACCCAAGATAATTTTAAGATGTTGGGAATGATCTTCATGAGTCTTAGAGTACACCAAGATGTTTTCCACAAACACCACCACAAATTGATCTAAGTATTCATGAAATTTCTTGTTAATTAAGGCCATAAACACTCTTGGATCATTTTTTAACCCAAATGGAATTATGAAAAACTCATAAAGGCCCTACATACTTCTGAAAGCAGTTATTCATATATCAGAAGTCTGAAATATCACCTGATTATACCCTGATCTTAGATCAATCTTTGAGGACACGCAAGCCACCTTCAGATGGTCAAACAGATCATCGATACATGGAAGATGATATCAGTTCTTCACAGTCATTTTATTAAACTATCAGAAATAGACATGCAAGCGTAAAATCCCATCAACCTTCTTTTCAAACAAAACAAGTGATTCCCAAGGAGACATACTTGGACGGATAAAAAATTTATCCTTCAACTCCTCCAAATGTGTTTTGAGCTCTTGAAGCTTAGTCAGTGAAATTATATAAGGTTGAATAGATACAAGATCATCCCCTGAACTGAGATTAATAGTGAACTACACACTTTTATCTGGTGGAAACCCTGAAAAGTATTCAGGAAATACGTACTAAAATAGTTCTAATACTGGTGGAAGGACGTCTTTCCTAAAAATCCCATCATCCATCAAAATACTAGAAAATTGGGCTCTTACCTCTCTCAGTTGTAGAGTAATTGTCCCATCTCAGCCTGCATGGATATCCCATTCTCCACGATGAACATATTGGTCACCCTCGAGAAATACAAAGGTCACACTCTTATGGTAACACTCTATGTGGGAGTGGTATGCGACTAGCCAGTCCATTCCCATAATTATGTTGAAGCTCGTTATATCAAGGACATAGATATCCAAAAAAACGATACTCTATGATCTCTAGAGAACATTCCTGGCATAAATAGATATCCCTTTACTGTGTTCCCATTGGTATATTGACATTCATCACCCCACTTACTGAATCCACCTCCAGGCTCAAACCATTAACAAGATTTTTAGATATAAAGGAGTGAGAGGAACCGGTATCAAACAAAGTAGTAGCAAAATTAGAAGCAACTAGAATAGTACCTATCATTGTCGATGGACTAGCCTTTATCTCCACAATTGTAGGCTGCACTGCATGTAACTATCCTTCCCCTCTTCCCTATGGTGTCATCTGACTCCCCTAAGTAGAACTACTATGCTGATATGGGTGATCATACCCTGAAGCACCACATCCACTTCCTCTACTTCCTCTACCATTATAATTCCAACTATAAATCCTATATAGTGAAGACGACCCCTTACCACACTCTAACTCTGATCAGCTGCTCCCTCAAAACCAGCATGTTACTGATTCCTACAGAACTTCTGTAGGTTTCCTATATTTCTAAAAAACTGTCACTCCACTGTTGGTTAAAGAAAATGTGTATGATAGTTTCCCTGCCTGCCACAATGGTGGAAAAAACACATGAGTAAGATCTAGTGAAACTATTCCTCCTGATTGTTTACCTTGCTTTCCATTATCTTAACTATGTCTCTCGTGATGACACTTCTTGATCTTAGAGGGAACACTTCTTGATCATCTAATGATAGATACTTATCTAATATTGGAAGCTTCATTCAGGTTCCCCTCTAAGATGAGAGCTTGATTAACCACTTTTGAGAATTTATTTAGCCTAAATATATTTACATTGGACATAATTTCACAACTAAGATCATCCTGAAATTGTTTTCTTGAAGAAGCATCATCTACCACCAAAGCTAGAGAAAAATGATGAAAATCTATGAAACGTTCAGTGCAATCATTTATGGACATGATTCTTTGGGTTAGATTCATAAAAACAGAAGGCTTATCTTGTCTCAATGTCTCGGTATAGAAGTGTTCCTAGAACGTCTCCAGAAAGTCCTTCCATAACATATCATTAGTCTGTCCAGATAGTATTTGAATGTCCCACCAGTGCTTCACTGAACCCCATAGCATATAAGAAGCCAACTTTGACATCCTCTCAACCAGAGTCTCCAAATGGTCAAGTATCATCTCTATGGACTTAATATATAATTCAACTCCCTCAAGTCCACCCACTCCAGTAAAAGTAGGAGTGTGTTGTAGTTGAAACTCCCTTATCAAGTCTGACATGATGTTATGAACCCTCCATGGGTATCTCTCCATGAATTTCATGAAATGATAAATTTTCTCTCATAACTATTCTTCTTCCTCCTCAGCTTGCACCAATGGTGCCTCAAGCTCCTTATCTAGAAGTTCATTCTAGGCCATACCCCTCAGTCTCTCCCTCAACAAACGTCATGGAGGCATATCTCTACAAAGACAAACACATGTCTTAGGACTCATAACATAACCTTAAAACATTTATGTAAGAGGATAAACTAACACAACAAGTTTCAACATGTCCTTTTCCCCCTTTTTCTCACAACACGATTAACACCAAGTCCTTATCACTAACCTTAACCATCATACTCCTAGGTCTTGGTTAACAAGGGTACATACATTCTCATTAATTAATTCAACCATTAATTAATCAAATTATCTCAAATTAATTAATTCAACAATTAATTAAGTAATCATACTAATTTCATCAATAAATGTTCTCATTAGACACCCATTTACTCACATTTTTTTCATTATTTCAATATTACAATAAGGGAAATCATTTGAAGTTCAATAACATAACCATAACAAATTATCTTGTGAGTGCCTAGAATAATGCATGTCACAAAAACACTGAGTGCCTCGAATGACAAATGTAGACTCAAGTATCATGCCTATTTAGGCCACCAATCAATATTCAAAAATTTTCAAAACAAATGTCACATCACACCACAATTGCATCACCTAAGGTTAAATAATATCCAACTATAACAAAAAATAGCAAACACAACAATCCCACCTTGAGTACTCAGATTTTCCCTTATACATGGGTTTGCAACTCCCATGCACGAGATCATTACCAAGTCTCGACTCTTCCTAGTTTCATTTCCTACTTTACCAAAATAGTAAGACAAAATATAAAGAAAGAAAATAAAACTACTATGATACCACTTTGGGATGTCCCGTCCTGAGTTCCACTAAACGATGCCCTGATCCGGTTGGCTACATGCCCTCAAGAGTGCCCCCTATACTCCAGAGGGTGTCAACTAGAAGTGAGGGTTTGGTAAGTCAGTATTTGGGAGATTATACCCTCTTTTATCAGAATAAAACAGCTACAGAAGAAAACAAAAATAATGAAGTTCTAAAACGTATAAATTACCAGAATAATACCATGGAATATGATAGTCAATACCAGAAAATAAAATACTCAATTAAAAGGTAAAACAGTCTATGAAAATGCAAGTGTCATGTTTCTACAATAGAACTATAAGTAAAGACGTAATGACTCCCAAAAAGGTCCCGAACGATGTTTAGTTCCCTCTACCAAGCTCCAATCCCAAACAACGCGCTATCCCAGGGGGGTGTGAGTACAACTCAGTAGGACACCACCAACAGTGTCTAAACCGAGTCAAGTCAAATGATAGTTCATTCAGTTCTATGAATCAATAAATACAATTCATAATTAAACATTTATCACATTGTCATTTAATATTTAATCATCACATTAGGCCCAGTTTCAATTCATGTTTCCCATTTGAATCATCATTCATTATTATTATTAATTTGGTGTAAGCCACCATGCCTAACACCCTAAAATCTCATTGAGTGTAGGTTATCATTCCTAGCATTCATTTTCTCATTCATTGTAGGTTGTCATGCCTAGAACCCCATAATCTCATTTGGTGTAGGTCATCATGCCGAGCA
Organism: Viscum album; assembly: GCA_963277665.1. Classification (NCBI taxonomy): domain Eukaryota; kingdom Viridiplantae; phylum Streptophyta; class Magnoliopsida; order Santalales; family Viscaceae; genus Viscum; species Viscum album. The sequence goes on from OY728150.1 coordinate 242,518,738, forward strand.
ACCCATAATCTTAAGTTTGGATAAGTATTGGGGAGGAACGCCATGTCCAAGTCCTAACTTCTAATTGATCGAGAACACCATGTCTATCTCCACAAAAAACTCATCCATTTAATCATTCTCTAATTCACAATAATTAGCCACATTATTCCATTACTAATCCAACGATTATTTAAACATTTCAAAGATCATTACTTAACTCAACAATTAACTAAGCACATAAACCATTAATTAATTCATCAATTAATTAATCAATCAACACAATTATCATTCCATAATAAATTCTTCACATTTAATTATCCATATCAAATCTCAAATTTTCATAATTAATTCTCCCAATTAATTATCTTTGATCAACATCATGGAAAATAATTAATTCTCAAAATTAATTATCTTTGGTCAATATCATGGAAAATAATTAATTCTCACAATTAATTATCTTCGGTCAATATCATGACATATAATTAATTCTCACAATTAATTATTTTACATAGATAAACATAATTTCATAATTAATTCCCCCCAATTAACTATTTTAACACAATAAATTCTATATCTCAATTACAATATCATAACCCATAAAAAAATATCAAAAATATCTATTTGTTCCACCCCCCTTCATTTTTTTCTTGATTCAATTATTAATTAATAACAAGGTAATCACACATCAATTTCCACATTCCTAATTACTCCAATTTAGGAATTCAATTATCAAGGGAAGATAGAAAATAATAAACTCAAATACATATATCAAATTAATGACTATGGGATTTTGATTTAGACCAGCTACCTAATTTTGTTTATGGAACTTATCCCAATAGAAATCACCAAAATCAGATCGGAACAACGACGTTGATCAATCTTCAGATATAAATCTCTAAACCAAAATTAAGATCAAAGGCATTATGATTATTCAAAACTTGATCTATATCCATGATCTAGATCTCAAATCATAGGTTTATATCCATGGAAATGGGGGATATATTCCATGAAAATAATAATAAGAGGTATAGGAATGAATGGGAGAAGCAACAGTATGGAATCTACTTACTGGGAAGAGGGAAGATCCTCAATCTGGGATTTTGATCTCAAAGAATGATGTTTGAATCTCCTTGGAATCCCTTAAAAAGGCTCTAGAAATGCCTATAATTAGTCAATCCGAATCCTAGGTAGAAATAAAAGAGTATTTTGGGGGGGGGGGGGTCAGGTGGTTTTAAAAATGATTTTTGAATATTAAATTCCATGTGCACGATTTCCTAGGAAGAGGCACACGGTTAGAGAAAACCATGCACCAACTGTACGAACCCCTATATATAGGTTTGCATGTTTGGAACCATTTTGTCACATTTTTTTCAAATCGTATGAACCTTTATGTTGGCACTGTTTATCTACATAGTTTTTCTCAAACCGTGTAAAAATTGTGCTCACCCACAGTCTGTTAGTTTTTCTTAAAATTTCACCCAAACGCACCCCACAAAACTAATACAAAAAATGTACTTAAAAATCTCAAAAAGTACCTAAAATGCCCTCGAGACGACTCTATAAAAAGCCAGTATCTTACCATATGGATCTATTTTAAAATATATGGCTCCCATTTTATGGATATAGATGAGAAGATCAAGGATCTTTAGGAGTAGATGAAAAAATTTAGTGAAAGTAGAATATCCCTCCCATGGGAGTATCACAAGTGGATTCAAAAAATGTGGGAATAAGAAATCATTTATGATATGGAATATTACTGTTAAATATGGAATATAATACTCTCATATAATATTATATACAAATTTATACAATTGTGGAATCATGGGGTATACCATGAGTGTATGTTTATAAGTCAATGGATCATAAGTAAAAAAAGAAATATGGTGTAACAACATCTCAAATGAGGTGTGAGGATATGATTTATTTTTCTAATAAGATATTATTTATTTCTGTAATTTTTTGATATTGGGTAGAGATTATAAATGGAGAGGAACAAATGGTGTTGTAAGAAATGTAGATATAACTTTGAAAAACAAGAATAATGTTTTCACTAAAATAAAGTGTACAGGAATGGAGAAAAAAATATCAACTCAGCGGAAATAAATGGATCTCATTATAGAGTTCACTGATAACCAACAATGACTAACTCATGAAAAAACTCTTGTAAATAGAGAAAACAGTTGAGTAAAAATAAAAAGTCTTCTTTAATTATGAGAAAATAGATGTGCTTCAATGAAAGATCTACTGAAGATGCAAATTTTATGGTAGATAAAATGGATATTAAATAGGGAAAACATGAATAATTACTAAGTGGTTGCACAAAATACATGACAAGACAAGATATGGTGAGATCCATGGGGGTTCCCAACAAAAGGGAAAGCAATATATTTAATGAATACATGTTCAAGAAAATCATTATAAATTGAGTTGCAGGTTAATTTTAGATGATATGAATGGATAAAAATGGTATTCATTCAATAAAATATATATTATATCAAGATGTGGTTCTCAGGGGATAGATTATTAATATCACTATGCTAAAAATTATGTTAAATAGGAGTTATAAATATTTAGTTTTAAAAAGTGTCCTGGAAATACAAGAATAAAAATTTAGAAAATAAAAAGGGCTCAAAAAGATACTCAGGTGAATAAATAACCAAAAATAAGGTATGAGTGATGAAAGATAATAATTAATTTAGGGATAAAAAAGACATAAAGAAAGTTTATAGAATAAAAGTCCAATCATTTATGTGTTAGTATATCCTTTTTGGTAAAAGTACCTAAGGAATAAAACATTTTGATTTTGTCTATGAATAAAATAAAAACTATGTTAGTAAAGGATACATATAATTCAAACATCTAAAATGATGTTTCTATATGGAGAGACACTTAGAAATAATTATAGAATAATTCTATAGATATTTAACATTAATAATTGTGTATTGATGATGTTATGTTATTCTTGTACTCAAATTCTAAAAGGGAAAAGTAAAGTTTAGAAGAAAAGGGTTGGCTTAACATGAGAAACCACATTCCTCAACAAAAGGAAACTAGAAATTTCCCATCTACCCATGTAATGAAATGTTATAACTATTGTTAAAGTGTTATGGGTTTTATTGGAGATATTATCCATGTAAGGATTGCCTCAAATGATAAAAGTGGTACCATGGCATGATTTGAAGTTCAAATTGATATAATAGTATAAGTACATACAAGTGAAAACTTTTTAAAGTTATATTTGAAAGTACATGAGTAAAAAATAAGAATTTTAACAATTATGAGTGGTATAATAAATGGTATTAAGGTCTATTTGAAGTAATGGTGTCTAGATAATGTCACTATAATTTAGTATTAGACCTCGAGGATGATCAAAGAAATAATTACATAGATGTAGTAAAAAATTTAATTCTCATGATATATTTTTTATGGTATAACATGTAATATCAAATGATTGTTTTAAAGATATATAAAGTTAATATAGATAAATTAATCTCATGATAAATAAAAATTCTATATTTATTGTTGATGCTAATAAATTCAAGGAGTGTTTTGATATTTAAAATTTTAAAATTTATATCCCTAGAAACCAAGGAAATACACCCAGTGGATGAAATAATAAATCTATTTTAATAATTCATATTTTTTTTCTATGGATAATATTTAAAGAGAAATATATTACTACTCACACACTCAGTGGTTCCATCTTATTCAGTAATGGTTGTGTTAAAGTGTGGTTCAAATCACTATGAGAGTTCCTTAGTAAGAGTTAAATTTATAGGGATTCTTGAGATCAATAGAAGTAAATGAGAAAAATAGACCACAATGTTTTTTTTGACTTTATATCCTATTTCTTATAAATTTTATTAACTAAGTAAAATTAGATGTTTTGATGATGGATCTTTATTATATGGTAAGTTCACTCATTAATTTTTTTATTATATAGATATAGTTTGAAGACATTTTTTATACTAAGAGATTTATGAAATATTTAGTTAAATATAGAGAAATAGTGCTAGAGGATAAGTGATGTTGTGTGAATAAAAAGTGGGCCAAATATAATGTAATATGTGTAAGAGTTTAATATTATAGTGGTAGTGCTTTCTCTCCTTATTTGATGCTCGTACCATGTTAATAAAGGGAGAAAATATTTATTTTAAAAACAAATATGCCCATCATTGATAAAAGAGAAATATTTCAATGTGATAATTCACCATCTTAGTGGTATCAAAATATTTAAACGTGTGTTGTTTAATGTCAAGAAGATAGGGGTATTTTGATAAAAATGTTTAATGTGAAACACAATTTTTCTAAGGTAAATATTTTCCAAAGTATCTATGTTCATTACTTTTCGTACAAGATGTACTCTAGATTTGATGTCAAAGAGGGAGTATGAATTACAATGAATCCTACATCTCAAATAGGGGGAGTGATTCCATCAAAAAGAGAGGGAGTGAATTATTTTAGATTCATAATGATTTAGTTTTACTAATAAATCAAAAGTGGGATTTTATTGATATCCAATAATAATTGGTACTATCATTTGTTGGATTCATTTTCGACCTTGAACTGGTGTGTTAGATCAAATTAAATTTTCTTTTCACCATACCAAAAATTTTAATGAGGAAGTAGTGTTTTATGATAAAGGGAACAAATACATCCAATATTATAATCTGCTTTACTATATAAACATATTTCTAAGTAATTATTTCATGAATATTGGTTCAAGACATAAATTTCTATCTTGATGATTCTATATGTAAGAAGGATGATATTTTTTGAAGTATCTTTATAAATTATCCAAAAATAATTATTGGATTGTCTCATGTTTGAAACCCTACATATGAAAAAGATATAGTCATTGAAAGTACGTGAATAGTTTCTCAAGATATACACGTATCAAGATATATTGGCATCATGAAAAGTTCATTATGATGTTTTATAACCACAGATACCTTTCTATATATTTGATGAAATGTTTATAAGAGTGTATGAATTCATGTGGGACGTTTTTATAAGAAAATGGAATAAAGGAAGGATTCTCATGAAAAAGAATATAGGGAATCATATAAGTTTAGAGTTTATTGAGTGTAGAAAGTCTTAACAAGAAAATAACACAAAGGATGAATTGTCAGTCAAATATTGAGTTACACAACTTTGATAAAAAAATAAGGTTCAATAAACCAAATTTTCAATTTTTATGTTAATGTAAGATCTGAAATGTATTAAGTGATATTTTTGACCCTTTTGATGGTTAAAATTGGGTTTCAGAAGGTATTAGAGGTTTTTGGACGGTTAAATTGGGTTTTATGTTTTTCAACCTAATAGGGGTAACACCACCCCCATGTCCCAGATGAGATTAGTTATAAAATTTTGAAGGTGACAATGACCAATGCGGGCATGAACATGGGTGTGGAGCATTTCAATTCCCTTGGTGAACTATGAATTAGTTTACATCACCATGCCCATCATGGAGGTTGTGGTGAGGGAAAATGGGCATATTCTTGGGGAAATTATGTTGGGTTAGGTCATTTTACTTGGTGTTTCCAGAACACCAAAACATTAGTGTAGGATATGGTAGAGGGCGTAGTGAGATTGGGATGGTTTTGAAATGGCTAAAACCATCAACATTCTTTTTGAATATAATCTATTTCAAATGGGAAACATATATATATTGAATGTGGGGTATTTAATAAATTATTAATTGGTACCTTCCCTTTAATAATTTATTCGAATCGTATATTTTATGATTCATTTGATCTAGGTCAATTATTGATGAATTCTAGATGGTCTTAGGATGAACCTAAAAAACACTTCATCCATAGATATTTTTTCCTTGAACAACCTCATTCGTCTTGATCATGCATTCTTAATATTTATAGAAGAATTGAAACATGAAAGATAATGTTTGTTCTCATTTATTTTGACTAATAATATCCTTCACTCTCTTCTATATTCATTGTTTCTTGAGAAACATATTTACCTCTCTTTTACTAGTCTTGTAAACACCTTTGATGGTGGTGGTTGTCATAGGGAATGTTGAATTGAATCCATACAGTTAGATTGATTATTTCTTGATACTCATTAAGGAACCCAGGCAATATTTATTATAATAATTTATTGGGACTATTGATATGAAATATTATTTTTGTTTGTGTGAGAATGTGGTTTTAGTGATGATGGACTTCAAAAACCTTAACGTTGGAGATGGAAAGCTCAAGATAGGAAGTTCCTTACCATATAGAGGTAGTGTGTTTGACTTTTACCATGATATGCTGTTATTTTCTAATATATTTAAGACTATGTTTTTGTTTAATTGAATGTGTTTATTCATTTATAGCCCTTGAGACCATGTTTGATGTTTTATCACATGTGTGTGTGTGCGTTGATCTTGAGACCATGTTTGAGTATGATCACTTGAGTTTGTGTATGGATATTAATACTCATGATTTTTATACTTTTTTTGAATATGTATATTATGCCCTGTGGTAGAGTAATTTTTTTGGTATATTCCATATTGTGGTTGTTCTATACATGGTTCCAAAGTATAAGGTGGACCTATCATGGTTCGACAACCCTAGAGGGGTGCATGTTTATATATCTCATGTGACATAATGATAGGAACAAGCTTTATAATGGGGCTTTATTCCCTTGTGTGGACAAACCAAGGGGCACGACGGTCTTAGGTGATCAGATCCAATACGAAATAGTGTTGAATGATGGTCATCGATGAATTGAACTGGGATACAGTGTTAGGATAAAATGTACTTATGGCTTGACTAGAGGGATTTTCATAATATCATGGCCTTGTGGAGTGACTCATTATCCTTATGGTGGCTATGAAGTACATGTGGTGACATTGAGATTAACTCTAGTACATTAATTTTCAATATGTTTCTAGTATGGAGCCAAATCAGGTATGGAAGGGGGTTTGTGGCAGCTTGGTTTATTAATAACCACTCATTACATGATTTTATGTTGTTTTCTTGTGAATTTATCTATTATAATGACATAAATTCTTGTACATGTGCACTCATGTTAAGGATGCATTAGTGATGTACAACTAGGTTTATACTCACACCTTGTATGGGTGTCTCGATGTGTGTGAACACTTCATGATAAGTGATATTGGAAAGGGAATGGTCCCAAAAATATGGAGATAAGAGATAGAACATGGTGTTTAGAGGTGGTATCAGGACAAAATCTAGATTAATGTCATGGTGTTTGTTTTACTTACCTTTCATGCTCACACATTTTGACATTCCACTTGGGTGGTCCTTGGTTTATTTTATATTATTCTTGAGATACATGCCATTCCATTTGTTTCAAAATTTATTATTTATTCCAATATGTTATTATTTATGATTTTTTTGCTGATAATAAGGGTATAGTCTCCCCAATAATATTATTTATACCCTCACTGCTTGTCGTCAACCTCTTTTCATATGGAGAGGCACACATGAGGTCATGTGGCACTCCATCTTCGACCGAGTGATTTGGGTAAGGGAATCAAAAAGTGTTATAAAAATTGGTTTCCCCTCTTTCTATATTATTGAATATATTTACAACATGGTTGAAAGGATTTATTCTTTGTTGGGACAAATAGGAGATTTGTATGTGTTATTGACCAAAACAGGTGTAATGGACCTCTGAGTTACCATTATTCAGACCACATTTATAGTAATAGTATTATGGTTTCATGGTTTTACTGAGTATATTATGTTATTATGGTTTTATATGATTTGTTTGAATTTATTTATCTTTACTAAACACTTAGGATAACATGTCATATATATATATATATATATATCTTTTGAGTGCTACATGGTAGTTATTTAATTAAATGATTGGATATGTGTTACCTTTTTAGTGATAAATCTATTTTCCCTACTTTGTGATATAACTATGCTATAATTGATTATTTAAACTTAATCATACATATTATTATATATATGACTATGACTAACATGAATGTGCAGAGAAAAAGGATTTATCCTTGAGTAGTAGTAGGAGGTGTTTTTTTCTTATTACTATTAGCCTATTAGGATAAGTTGTCTATAATCACTTTTGTATACTTATGATCTTATTAGGATGCAATCTAATTAAGATTCTATAGGGGTTACAATTATACAATTATCATTTTATATAATACCACCTTGATGACACCTTATGGGACCACTAGAGAATCTTTTCAAGATTATATCACAAGGGAGGATGTTTCAGTACTACCATAAGAAATGTAGAAGAATTCTCCCTCCCTCACTCTAGTGGTTTAGGAAAAAGAACCACTACAATCAGACATCTCTCTCTTATTTTTTATTCCTGGAAATGAAGCATCCATGACTATCGTTTACTATGCTCAAGACTTTCAGTTCCAAAATCCTCAATCCTTACTTGAAAATTTCACATTGGATTCTAAATATTGTATTTATGTCATCAAGGGAGTTTTTGATCTAGTAAAGACTACATAGTATCAACAAGTAAGGCTAAATTCTTTTAGGCTATAGGGAACCACCATGAGGTGGTGGGGTGTCATGAACTAGGTAGAAAGATGATAGGATCTATCTTAGATGGCCTTAAAGGATTCTTTCTTTGAGGATTTATTTCTGGGTATACTGAATTTGTATCATGCTTGGGATTTAATATATATTTAACAAGATGTGATGATCATGTATTCTTACTCAATAAATTTTATAGAGATTCTTTACTCCACTCCTTCCTTGGTTGGTAATGAGGTGTTAAAGGCTAGGGAGTTTGATATTTTCCTCTTGACATAGTTTAGGTGTTAGGTCAGGAGCTTTTAACTGATGAAATATATATTTGTTTTTCAAAATTCCTTATCTATAGGATATTGAGGAGGATCCAGCAGTGGGTTTTCTTCCCTCCTTTACTACTCAGGCGGGTGGACTTACTACCACTACGATAAGTGTCTCTTCTGGTAGCTGGAAGAGAAATATTAAGGGTTCATAATAGGATTGTGGTAAGTGGTTTGAGAAGATTGTAGGTTTCTCATCTCCCTTTGTAGGAATCCATCATTGATTCAACTATAGATAGAGTAGGAATTATCATAATTTTTTCCCAAACCTCAGGTCATGTATGATTAGAGTAGAAAGATAGGTCATAAAAAACATTCCTTCTCAAATGAATCTTGTAAGAGGTATCATGGGGGTTCATTTCATACACGAGTACCATTCCATGGGATTTGATAGGGTCCTTAGTATCAAGTTTAGACCCATTAGATTAAATTATATCTATAAATTCATACTTATTAGGGGTATGTCCATAGAGTTGAGGAAAACTGAGTGTATGAAGTGAAAAAATTTCTATCTAATTGTAGAGAAATAACATCGACCATTCGAGGTATGATGTTAATCACCTATATTATTTCTACCACCCTTTTTGATACAATTTCTTCCCATTTCATTATATCCATTAAAATATTTGTTGGGCTTGACTTACCGATCTATTTGTATTTAGAGGTTTTTTCTTGATACACCATTGGGGAAGAAGGTGGATTATATTTATAGATTCCCAGGATGTCCTCAATTAGTTTTAGGATTCTAACACCTATGAGACTTCATGATCTAGGATATGAGTAGAATTGATGTTATCTTAAACATGGACTAACTGATTAGTTATTGGGCACACATCGACTACTATAGGAGACATGTTTCCATTAATAAACATAAAGGGTATAAATTTTTTTGATATATGAGTTGTATGTTGGAGTAGGTAGAGTGAGAGCAGACTAAACTTAGGTTATTGTTCTTAAAAGTAGGTTGCTGGAATAGATTTTCCAGTGGAGCTAGTAGTAGATGCTTACTTCCATATAATGATGTACCTGCATTAAGAACTCTTTCTAGATGACTTCTAAGGACTAAAACCTTAATTGGGAATTTAATTTGATATCAAAACCATGTTTTTTGATAAACTATATCGATTACCCCATATCATATGGCACTATTTAAGTTAAAGAAACTCAAAGTATAGCTCGAGAATTTATAGGAAAAAGGATTTATCAGACTAAGTACATTACTTTGGGGTTATCTAGTGTTGTTAACATAGAATGTGTGAGGTATTACTTAGTTTTTTATAGACTATAGAAACATGAACCAATTGACCATGAAGATTCAAAACCATTTCAAATGATCAATGACATTATTGACCTGTTAAGGGGAGGACGGTAGTTCTCCAAGATTGAAATTCAATCGGGCTACCACTGGCTTTAGGTCAGAGGGGAGGATATAACTATGACAACATTTAAGAGTACATACAGACTATATGAATATATTTTCATGCCTTTAAGGATAGAAAATTCACTGGTAGTGTTTTTGGATTTCATGAACATGATCTTATATATGTATCTTTACTCCTTTTTTGTCATATTTTTTTTTTGATGATATCCTCATATACTCATAAAACATGTAAATGAACTCAAGGAACCTCAAAAATGTTTTTAATAAAGTAAAAGGACATTATATTTATTCTATACTTCCAAAGTTTCACTTTTGTATTTAGGAGGTACGGTTCCCAAGTCATGTAATTTCTATGGTTAGAGTTTTTATAGACAATGAGAAAATTGAGCCAGTGATTTATTGGGCATGCTCCAGGAATGTGATTTATATTAGGACCATCCTTAGGTTGGCTAAATACTATATAAGTTTTATTTAGGACTTCCCATACATGGAATAACCTATGATATGGCTCAAAAATAATGGAGTGAAGCTCAAGTGGATAGATATTTGTAAATATTCCTTTATATAGTTGAATATATGATTTTTGAAAACACCGATCCTGATATTTTCAAAGCCAATGATTGGATATTCAATTTACTTTGATGCATTAGGTGTTGGTTTATGAGTTGGGATAATTTAGAGGGATCAGGTATTAGCTTATGCATCACATCATCTACAAATACATGAGTGGAACTATCAAATACATGACTTGGAGTAGTGTACTATAGTATATGCCTTGAAGTGTTAGAAACATTATCTCTTTGGTGAGATCTTTTTTTCTAGGAACCACAAGATCCAAAGATATATCTTCTTTCAGAAGGATGTAAACATAATGGAGAGTCATTGGGTGAATTTTATATGTAAATTTGACTTTAATATATCCCATTATCTATGAAATGGTTATTCCATTGTAGATACACTCTATAGGAAAATTCCATATAAATAGGATCTTTGAGAGAGACCATTATAAGAGGAATTATGTTTGATGAGTTAGATGGTTGAGTGGATTATAGATGCATAGAGGACCATGGTGTTTTGACTTTTTCACATTTAGTGATCATGTAGTATTTGGTGGACCATGTGAAAGCAATCCAAGAATCATACCCCAAATGTGTTTTGATTTAGGGACACTTGGTTGGGAATGATTCTATTATAGGATGGTCTTTAGATGATGAAAATATGATCTATGTCTATATGAGAGTAGTAGTTCTAGTTTATTTAAGGAAGGAGCTAATGATGGAATATCATGATTTGAAATAGGCAATATATTTAGGGTTGGAAAAGATATATCATGACTTATGATTTTAGTTCTAGTGGCCATGTTTGAAGAGAGACATTTCTGGGTTTGTTTCATGATACCTTATATTTTTTAGGATAAATTTTGAGTATTATCAACTTAGCAGTTTACTTAAAAAACTTATAATTCTTATGTAGAAGTGATATGATGTTACAATGGACTTTATGATGGGGTTACCTAGGACCCCATAAATATACAATGCTATTTGAGTGATAGTTGATCGATTGAAAAAATTGGATCATTTCTTATTGATTACGGAGACCCATTATGTAGATATGTTGGGAAAGATGTATATCTGATATATTATATGACTACATGATTTTACTTCCAATATCATATTGTATAAGGATATGAATTTTACATCGTGTTTTTTTAAAGTCTTACAGAAGTATTTTAGGACTCATTTGAAGATGAGTATTTCATACCATATACAAACTGATGGAATATTGGAGAGGAAGATTTAGATCCATAAAATTAAGTGGAGGATAGGATGTGAACCTAGTCTTTGTGGAGTTTTATTACAAAAAATTTTTATGATATTCTATTCAAATGGAACATTTTTAGAATCTTTATATACATCCATTCCACTCACCACTATGTTGGAATAAGGTGGGTGGGGCATAAGATGTTGGGATAAGTATGGAACATGATACCTCTGAGAGAGTATTGTTGATAAAGAAGTGGTTTTTTACCACTCATAGCATTTGGATATCATATAATTACCAAAGGATTTTACCTTTTTAGTTTTCTGTTAGTGACTGAGTTTTCTTGTGGGTGTCACCTCTATTAGGGAATAATTTTTTGTGGAAGTAAGGGAAGTTGAGGATGCAGTTTTTATTATCATTTGAGGTCACCAAATATATTGAAGTAGTGACTTACCAACTAAACCATCCTCAATGTTATCAAAGAATTAATTATATATTATATGTTTCTCATATTTGGAAGAACATGATCAGTCATGTGTATGTGATTTATTGTGAGTACATTGAATTGGAACCTGAACATATTTTGTAGACAACCTGTTACAGTTCATACATTAGAGAGAAAAGATGTTTTGGGAGAAGAAAACGAAACTTTTTAGAGTCTCATAGTATCATAGACAGACCAAGAATGAAATGTGGATGTCTAATCCTGATGTATGAGCTTAGTGTCCTGATTTTTTTGATTAGGACCACTATAGATTCTTCTCAGGGATATGAAATAATTAGATGGTGAGATTTTTACAACCATAATTTTCAGTGGGTATGTTAATTTAAGATCCAAAATGTATTAAGTCTTGTATTTTAAATCTTATTCTTATTAGAACTAGGTTCATGAAGGTGTTGAAGGTTTTTGGAATAACAAAAGTGTGTTTTTGAGTTTTCATATTCAAAATAAGAAATACCACAAGCATGGTGTTAGTCATGGTGGCCCTATTGAGCTTTGATGTATAACAAGACAGGGAACCATGTCCAGTGTGGGAATAGATCCCTATAGGTCCCTTAGTGGACCATGAATTTTGAAAACTCACCATTCCCAAGGTAGAGTCCATGGTGAGGGAAAATGGGACCATTCTTGGGAATACACCATAGGGTATTGATATTTTACTTTGGGTGTTAAGAATACAATGACTATAGTGTAGCACATGTTGGAGGGTGTGATGATGTTAAGAAGGGTTGAAAACAACCAAAACCATCTACCTTCTTCTCAGATCTTTTACATTTCAAAGGGTAAACATGTAGATCTTTAGTGATGGGTCTTTAATGTGTTATTATTAAGTTACATCCCCATATTAATTTATTAATCCCTCCTTCTTGTTCATTCCTTCAATCCATATGATTTCAAAACAAATTCTAGATGCTCCTAAAATGAACATTGTAAATCATTCATGCATTGAGGTTGTTTCATTGAAAACCCAAGTTTTTCTCAACCCTCATTTATCAATCATTCCACAATTATAAAAAAAAAGCGGACATATGTTATTTTAATTGATTCATACCCATAGGAGCGTCAAATATCTTCTCTATTCATTTTTCATTGAGAAACATATTTCTCTCCCTTCAACCAGACTTGGACCTATTGTTGATGGTGGGAGTTTTCATTGGTTAAGTTGATGTGAATAAATTCCCTTGGATTAATTCATTATTGAGCCACATTCTAGAAAAAATTTCTTATTTATTGGAATTGGTTCTATAAAATCTTAGTATGAGAGATTGTTCTGATTTTTGTGTGAACGTGGTTCGGGTGACGACACTCTTGAAAAACCTTGAAGTTAATGATGATGAACTTGAGGTAGGAAGTTCCTTACTAGGTATCGGTAGTTTATATAATTGTAATAATTATAAGATGTTGTGCTATTTTATTATTTATACTATATTTACTTTGATCACATGTGTGTGTGTGTTCATGCAAAGCGCATATGACCATGTTTGATGTTTGATCACATGTGTGTTCATGTAAAGACCATGAGATATTATATTAGTATGATCACATGTGTAATTTTATGGATATTGATAATCATTGTCTTTACGATAGTTTTTCCTTAGTATGTTATTATATTTCACAAATTGATGTTTTTGGTATATGTTATATTATTGTAGTTTTATACGTGTAACTAAAGTATCAGTTGGGGCAGTCGTGGATTGGTGGCCCTAAAGGGGGAGTGTGTTGAGATATAGCATGTGACATGATGAAAATATTGAGTTAGATGATAGGGAATTATTTACTTATGTAGATTAACCTAGGGACATGATGGTATTGAGTGATAAAACCTAAGAGGTGATAGAGGGGCATGATAGTGTTCGGTGTCTTAACCCAAGACATGGTTTCAAGATATGACAATCTTGTGGATTAACCTAAGGGAGTGTCAGAATATGGAAACCTTAGGACTAGAATAATTATCCTTATAGTGGTTGTGGAGTATATTTGGTTAACTTAGTATGGAATCTAGTTCATGTATTCTAAAAACATATTTGACATGGATTCAAAGAAGAAACGGTTGGGGATTTTTGGTTGATAGATAGCTCATGAACACTTGGTCGATGATTTTATGTTGTATGTTTATAAATTTATCTATTATCATGAAATAAATTCTTATTCATGTGTACTCATGTTGAGGACAAATTGGTGGTGTCATACTATGTTTATACTCACACCCTTTATGGGCATGTTGAGGAACATGAATAATTCATGATCAAGGATACATGAAAGGGAAAGACACAAATAATAGGAAGATAATAGAAGGAACATGGTGTTCATAAGTAGTACCAGGGTATACATTGAAGTGACAACACATTTTAAATTTACTGACCTATCTTTCTCACAGATTTCTTGATCTTACACTTAAGGCATACTTGGATTATATTTTATATGACTTGAGATATATTCCATTCCATTTTAAAAAAAATTATTTATTTTTCCACTGTGTTATTTTTTATGCTTCACTTTATAGAAACATAGTATATATCCTACCCATTGATGGAATTTATACCCTTTCTGATATTTAGAAACCTCTTACATACATGGAGGCACACACAAGTTCATGTGTCACTTCAGATCAGACTCACAGATTTAATCTAGGTCATTACAAAGGCACTACAAAATGGTGATGTTATGTGTAATAGAGTTGTGAAAATGATGAAATGTGTTTCAAGTTTCAAGAAGTGGAGTTGCGTGAATGGGTGGATTTTGTGATTTTTGAAGCGTATTTTTTTTTATAAATACGCATATCTAAAATAATAAACTATGAGAATTCTAAAAGGAATATTCTTGATAGGTAAAATGATATAATTTCACAAATTTAAAGTTGTTTAAAAGAGTTATGTTAACAAATGGGTTCTATGAGTGTCTTGTATGATTCACTGAGTTTTATAAACATAATTTTTGAATGAAATGTTAATTTTTGAGAATGATAGTCTTACATGAATGAAATGGATAGAACGTCTTTTTTCATAAGGACTTATAGGGACATTATTATGTGAACATAAAGTTCAGATAAAGTAATTATTATGAATTATAAATAACAGAACTCTATAGGTAGTGAATTGAAACTCATTAAATAAAATTCAAACATTAGAATTTATTCCTTGAATATTTTATAAAGATCATCACAGAAAGTGAATCCAATGTTATGAATAATTTCATGGATAGTCTATGAAACAATAGTTCAAATATCAATGAACACCTTTTTGTACTTGGTGCTACATAAATAGATATAATTATTTCATTGGACCATGTGATAAAGATTTATACCTCTATAAGTAATGAGCAAAGAGAGAGGACAAAGTTTGTGACCTTAGGGAGGTAGTGATGCATCCCTAAATCTTATAAGTATAGTGAACCATTATATTTGAGTGACCAATCCTAAACTAACCATTGTAATGTATTTATTTGATTTTGATACTTTAGAAAATTGTCTTTGTATTATACTTGGATCAACATATTGTGTGTGAACTAAATAAAATTATTATGTATTGTATGCATTCTTTACTTACACTTTTTATGATGAAAATTAATGTATGGAGGTTAAACCATCATCGATATAATCTAATTAAGGGTAAGATACGTGTATCATCAGTGAAATCCTCATTAAATGGAAAAATATAAGGGTGAATAGACTAATATTGAGTTCAATATCATTTGGGGTTGTGATAATATGAGTTATAATGATTTAAATTAAAAAGAGTTTCATACCATGATTTACCCCACTCTGGTAATCTCTCACTAATGATCCTTATGGGGTGAATAGAAAACCAAAGTGCAATAAAGCCATCGAATAATCCAATCCAACATTCCATATAAAAATATATTGATACCAAGTATCATTTATAAAGGAGAAGGTGGTTAAAGGGATATTAAATCTATAATTTGTTCCATATAGGGATATGATCGTTAATATTCATACAAATCCACTTATAACCATGTATTTTTAGAAGGAAAAGCTACAAATGAGAGTGCCTCCCACTTCCCAACATCAAGGTGTGATTATTTTTGAGTTTCCACCCATCCATCAATTGTAATTCAATTTATACAAATTTGGAGAAGTGATCTGTAGGGGAGAAACATGATTGTTATTGAAATGTTTTTAAAAAAAATTAGTGAGTATTAGAAAATATTAGAAAATAATATTTAAATATATTGACTAAAGATCTTGAGTTAGTGAAGTTTTTTAACTTTTATTGAATAAAATTGATATCTAAAATAAGAAATATTGTTTTGTACACCCAGCTAACTCAATTAAACTTATATTTGATAGGTTTATGACTCAAAACATTGAAAAATGTTGATACCACCACCTTTAAAAAATCTCATTGTATTTATTATAAATATTGATATGAAAAAGATATTTCTTATTGCAGTTTCTTTTCATAGATTATATTGAGGGGGAGAGTATTTCAAATGTGATAGCAAACTAAAATTTATGGTACTATTATTGGTATTAAGAACAAATAAAAAGGGATAGATTATGTAACCAATTTTATGATAATGTTTTATTTATTAAAAATACATGTAGATGAGATATTTGAAGTTTTTTAAGTTGTTATTTGAGTAATGGAAAATTCCTTAAGGATGTTTGAAAAGGTATTGAGATGATTTTTACAATTTTATCAATTCTATGTTAATGTTAAAATTTTACTAAGTACATTATATGATTATCTTTATATCATGAATCTAAAAAATTGATAACGAAACTCTATATGTAAAATTAAATTTGGAGAAGAATTAAAAATCTTTCAAAGTTTTGTATGTAACAATGAATAGTTAATAATAACTTACTCCATACATAAAATTATCTATATAAGAATTTGAAAAAGAATGGATCGAATAAAATTAATTAGGTAATATGTAATGTTACTTGGAGGAAAAATATTTGATTATGTATAGACCCTCTTGAAGATACATAATAAGATGCCCATTGGATCAGAGTACTCTCTTGGGGGGGGGGTGAATCAGGCATGGTAAATTTTAACTAAATTATAAATTCTTATATACATCTTACCCTTTTGGTATTTGAACCACTATTTTCTATTACTATATAAATGAATATATTTATGTGGCACCCCAAGCTTCCACGGTACGCTTCCCTTCGAATAATGCAATGGCGTGCATTGTACGCAACTTCGAGATTCTAACACACCACAACCAATCATACTAGCCATTATGAATAGTAATACCTACTTTTTGAAATTTTATAAATTATATCTCTCAAAATGGAATTCATTCAGAATATCGAATTTATCCTAGGGTGAAATTTTGGAACTTTTCGGATAACACTTATATTTTGATGAATAGTGAAAATTATTAAATTTTAATTAAAAACAACTTTTTAAATAAAAATAATTTACAGTGATAAATTATATTATTGAGTGGTTTTAAAGTATAATTAGAATATATTTTTACCATTTTATCCAATGGTGTTCATTAGAATTAATTTTACCTTGAAATTGGACCTAAACAATTTTCAATCTTTTGATATATATTGTTTCTTAAAAACACGCTATTTGTTGTGACAGCAGGAATTAATTATAAAATTAATTAATGAAACTTATATGTTTAGAATTTTTTAAAATATACATCATTTTTTAATTCAGAATATCAATTATAGCTTAGGGTGAAATTTTGGCATTGTTCTGAAAAACTTCAATTTTTGATGAATAGTGAAACTACTAAGTGGTAGTTAAAAAAACTGAATTTTTCATAAAACATAATTTTACCGCTTCTGTGAATGGAATTTCAAAAATCCGAGAGACACGGTTAATATCAAGAAGTAAAATGTGGTTCAATGAGATGAAAATAATTTTTTGTGAATAGTAACTTTTTATTTTTATTTACCACGGTTAAAAGTAAATTGGGTAATTAAGGGTACAAATTATATTAATATTACCCTAACTCATGTCATAATTCTATTGTACAAGTGTATCTCGACCAAAAACAACCTTAGGAAGAAAATATTATCATTTAGGTCCACTTGGATTAGATTAGGACATTTATTATTATTTAATTCAAAGAAGATTTAAAAGAGTTAAAATCAAAGTTTATTTACTATAACATTTTTAATATAGGGTTATACATAAGAAAAATTAGATTGTAAATATTCATTAGAAATCTAATACGATTTCCTACATAATGATATTTTATTTATAATTTTTAGACATCAAATAATTTAATATATTTATGACACAATGATTATGCAGTAATTACCATAATAGTGAAAAATTAAAATAATTGATATTATAAATAACCAAATAAATATAATTTAAGACTTTTAATGAATTAAAATACTTTTATAGGATAATATGACATATGAGGATTGATTTAATTGAATTTTTGATAAGTAATCACTCTCTTATGAGTTCCAAAAAAATCAACTATTTAATAGTGTCAAAATTGACATAAAAGAGTTTATAAAACAAATATTATATTATTAATTGATATTAAATTCCTAAAAATCTAAGTATTGTCCACGATACTTATATAATGATAGGTATATCATTAATGGACCACTTGGGGGTCTCGTGGATGTATATAGTATGTTTATTAACTATATAATATAAAAATACAAAGTGACATGGTAAATGTCAAACTAATTAACTAAGAGTTAAAACTAAAACATAAGGTTAATATAGTGACCCAAACCAGTCTAAATTATATTGGTTGAATGTTTTTCAACCTATACCCACCTTAACCTTTGAATAATAAACTTTGGAGCCATTAGAAACCGAATATGAATTTATTATAAAATAATATTTCTAGCTTTTCCAAAGGTGCCCCTCACCCCTCTTATAAAAGGGCACTCTTCCTTCTCATTTCTTCACACCTTCAAAGCCTTTTGGTTCGTCCAAACTCTACCACAATACTCTCCCAACTTCCCTCAATACAACATAGAGGCATTAGTTTGATCGGAAAGCCAACCTAAGGATCCCTTTTGATCAAATCAAAAGGAAGAACCCGAAGAAGAGGTAATGTTTTCACCTCCCCTTTTCAAGTTCCCTTCTTCTTCCACTTCTTCATTCATTGTTATTACCATTATAAAATAATAACTCCAGTATCTTATATATACTGTGATTTTATTATAAATATGGTACAACCATATTCAGTATTCTATCCACCCTTTGAATGACATGTCACCATACGTGCGTACGTACGGCTTACCGTCTCCACGTAATGGTGTAATTGTTATTCAATATATTATTATTCGGATGGGTATAATAATGATGTGTAACTCATGTAAATAATAAATATAACATGTTAATTATTCTTTATATATGATATACCATCCATTTATATATTATTTTAATATCAAAAGAATGATATTGTCGCTCGTGCGTACGTACGGACTACCGTCTCCACGAACGTGATGAGATTCATTCTCCATCGTATCCATTCAAGTATAATTATCATTTGATGATTTAAAAATGATGTTTGAGGACTTGATATAATTCTGGATATGAATAATATACAACATATCCATCACAAACATGGCTTACGTAACAAAACATATAAAAGAAAACGATTAAGTTAACACCCGAAACAACGATAATACTAAGATATTATTAACAAATCAATGTTAAAAGATCATATATGATATCATATTAATGTATATGATTCTTGTATAATTTAATAACAATTATTTCACCATTATACAGGAGGTTAACCTACCCCAACCAAGTAAAATTACAAGGTAAGGGTTATTTCGCAATCTCTTCATTATCCGAGGTTGTTTATACATAATTATCTATTGGGATTTCTTTATCATCCACATCCATGTTTCTTCGAAATGTATTTCAAAAAGATTTTACTATTTAAAATAATATGGGTTAAAGTAATTTATACCCTTGTTTGACTTTTCATAAGAGGTTTATAAAAAAATCTTTCCGTCATTTTCCAAACAAGGTGCTTTTAACCTTTTCGACAGAATTAAGGTAAGAATGTTTTTTAACTTATACGGCGGGTGCAGTTATTTTCCTCCGTTATAAAATCTTAGAAACTTCCCTTACAAGCTTATAAGAATATTTTCAAAGAAAATGTTTTATTTTATAAATATATGACTCTTAAATGATTTCAAAATAGAAAGAGATATTTCTCTAAAAAGAGTTTTGATTTCATCTATGTCAACATACTTTGATGGATTTTATGCTTATTTGAAGTTGATTTATTATGATACAAAACTTTTATATTGTATTGAAGGTTTTGTGATATGTTTGACTGTGGATGTGCTATTTTTAAGCATTCATAGTTTATGGTGAAAGTATTGACATTTCGTATGCTAGTTTTAATACGAATGTTTATGTTATGTTTAAACCTTTTCATATGGGAATGCATTGGACTTAATATGTGACGGGTGGAGCCTGCTATAGCTCCTCGATGCACTGTTAGGTCTCATGAGACAAACTAGTTTCTTGGCACAAGGCCTTGGAAAAATCTTATTTGTAGTCTTGGCACAAGGCCTTGGCTATGTGGTTATGATAGTCTGGCATTATGAATTCCATCATTATAAAAGTGGTTATTGATATTTCATGTGATTATTCGATTAGTAGAATATCCATGTGAATAAGTAAATGGATTTACTTAATTTTACTTTTTTCGTACTATGTTTATGTTCAAGTTTAAAAGGCTTTTGTTTTAGTTATACATTGCCTTAAATGTTTATGCTTATTTTTGAAAGTTTCCTCTATATTGTTATCCTTACTGGGCATTTGAGCTCACCCCTTTTCTATGTTTTATTTTTCCCAGGATGTGAAGAAGTAAGTTATGAATGACCTTCAGGGATAGTATATGGGGATATGAGTGTGGAATAGGGAGACTATGTTGTTGTAGTAGTTTTTCACTTTATGATGTAATGTAAAACTTTATGAATATATCTAGTGTTTCCAAGGCTACTAAACCAATCGGTCTTTCGAGATTTGATCTTTCTTGTGATCATGCCAATGTAATGTAATAATGCACCGACTCTAGGTAACTAGGGTCGGGGCATTACAATTTATCTCTTTCCGAACATAAAAAAGATACATAAAATGTAGAATATAAGAAAATTGAACCATATAATGTTATTTTCAAGGTTCAAATCCTTTACAGAAATCTTACAACTTTGTATGATTAGTTTTTTCCTCAAAGTTATATTATCCACCAGTAATATTTTATAAATAATACATGGACAAGGATTATCATGAAACCACAGTGCATCCAAAAATTACATAGCATCACACCACATATACCAATATCCCATAGGATTTATATCTTCCCACTGATTTATTAAACATTCTTTTAACCTCTTAAAGTATATCTTCAGTCTATAGGATGTCACTGTATCAATATGATCTGATCTAATTCCTCAATGGAGTCTTTTAATGCATATATATGATTAATAAAACTATATAATATTTGGTGACAATACTATTTATACTAATTTTTTTATAATATAATAAAAGGATTCTCTCGCACTAGATACTCTATGATATTTAATAATACAATAATTCTTTAATATTTTTTAACTGATTCAAAACATAGATCATGCAAAATAATAGTAGTGCCATGCTTGATCTTAACTCTTCTTCTTTTTTATTCTTATTTTATGTTAGATTTCAATAATGCTGAGTATCATAGGATCTTGGTCTTATTCAATATTCCATAATTCACAATATTTGGTTTCAGATTATGATCAGATACTTCTTCTTCCTGGATTCCTAGATGTTTGTTTCTCTACAGCTCTGTATCAGGTTTTGTCCCTCTTTTTTCACTTAGAGGGAGACTTATTTCCTTATCTTATTCTTCTCTTTTATATTCTCAAATTAAATAATATATTTTCCATAAAATATATATATATATATATAATGTTTTTCTATATCATATAATGATTCTCTATCTCACTTTTATCAATGGAATATTATGCATATTCTCCCATGACCACAAATATTTCTTTTACATAAACATCTTGTCTCCACTACATTTCTAGAAAAACCATTTTGTATTTTCTTCTAATTTTCATCCCAAATTACTATTATCCACTTAATTTAGTAAAGACAGTAAAGAATTATCTTCTCAAAATATCCCAAATTTATCTAAAAATAAATAAATTTTCAATAGTTTATGAAAATATACAACAATCATACTATTTTTGTGTAGATCTTTTATTTATGATGTGAGTGAATATAAAAAAAATACAGGAATAACATCTAATATATAATAGTTGGAATTAAAAATAATCTTCATATTCATTTTATAATTCAAGAATATTCACTTATCATTAATTATACTTGAATCACAATCCCATTTATGATACTTAAAACTCTTTAGAATATTTCCAATATTATCACATTTATTTCTAATAATTCCTTTAACTATGATCATTTTTTAAATATTATAAAGACTATTATCTCAATTCTTTTCTTGAATCACAATATAATTTGTGATATTTAACCCATTTAATATTAGTTTGACCATCATCATATTTAATTCAATAAAATATTTCATTCATCTTGGATAACCAAAATTGACGTTAAAATTTAAATATTTGAAAATCCTAGATTAAATGAAACTGTAATCTACTCATTTAAACCTCTATAAATTATGTCTTTAAACATGGATTAATAGAGAATACTGATATTTTTATCATTTAATAATATCATAAACTTCATATGATGTATTTAACTTTTAGAATATTAATATATAAATGGTAGCTCACTCTCATCTGCCTCCCTCGCCTCCCATGGTGTAGGTCATGGGTGTGGTGTCGTCTTACCTCTTCAGCCCCCCTCGACCGGGGAGGGAGGTAGAAGCTCCTTCACTTTTGTTCCCCTCTAGCAACCCTTCTTTTTTCCCTTTTACAGATCTATCTTCACGCCCTTGCTTTACCAGTATTTAAGTGAGCCCTAAAGTTCAGTCCGGTGTGGATGGAAATATTTCTATTCCAATTTCTACTCTCGAACTCACAGGATCCTCAGAATTGCTGGACCTTATGCTAGTTTCTCATTTTGGGAAGAATCGGCCCTCCATTGATGCCTTTGATAGGTCTGTCTTCTCTTCATGGAATTTTCAAGATTGGGTAGTTTTTGGACTTCTGTATTCGCAGCATATTATGATTCAATTTTTTAATGAGGAGGATCTGAGCATGGTTTGGGATAATGCTCTGCAAGTCCTAGAGGGTTTTCATTTCTTCCGCTTTTGGTGGTCCTTCGTATTTCACCTCTTACGCAACTCCCTGGTTACGACGATCTGTATTTCTCTCCCTAGTCTCCCATTACCATTCTAGAATCCATGTATTCTTTGGTTGATTGGTAATATGATGGGTTCATACCTTTGTTCCAATTCCTGTACCTGCTTGGTTTTCCACCCAATTTCTCCTAGAATTTGCGTCAAAGTTGATGTCTCAAAGAGTCTAGTCGAGTTCATAATGATAGAGGTTGAAGGAGAACTAAGATGGAACTAGAAGGTATGCTATGCTTTATGGGTTCAGTTTTGTGTAGGCTGTAATCGTTTGGGTCATGAATTTAGAAGATTCCATAGAATCTCTTCTTCTTTTCCTTGGAGAGATCCCCCTAAGGATCTCCGGGATACTGATTCCGTTGCAGTGAGCAGGGCCTCAGAGATGGGTTAGCTAGCTACTGGAGTGATTGGGAGTTCTTCTGTCACAAGAGAAGAAAGCGAATCACAAATGAAAATGTCGAGAGCAACGGAAGATTTGGGTGAGAAAGTGGAGATGTGCGGGGCTGCACCCGAGGTGTTGGAGTCCGTTGGGAAATATGTGAAGTCTTCTCGGAAGCCAACTTTTATTTCTCAGCGCGACCCCACTGTATCTGGAATTATTAGTAGACTGAAAGATGATTTTGGTGTTGGGGTTTCTCTTGATGAAACACGTACTGTTGGAAGCAAAAGGGTCAGCAGGACTACTGGATTGGTGAAGGAGAAGGAAAAAGGTCTTGAGGAGAGGGATCCACACTTGAATGCTGAGTTGTTTAGGCATCTGGATTCATTTTTACCCAATGGTTCCATGGTGAGGGATGCAGTGGGTGTGTATCCAGTCTCTAGCGGAGACACCTCTTTGCAGTTTCAATACATGGGTCATGGATCTGTCCAACCAAGGGGTCCGGACATGGCAGCGTAATACATGGAGGCACAACCTTCTTATAACGAGAAGGTTAAAACTGTAGGTATGCTAAAACAATTCTCAGAACTGATTTGATGTTTTTGGAGAATAAGACTATTAGATTCTTGAAGAAGGCATTGAGAAGGAGGATATACAAGGAGAGGACCCTTTTCTAGTAGTGGGGGATACTCAAGAGGAGACAGTTCCAGTACTGGACTCACTCGTTTAGCCTATGGAAGTGGGTTTGGAAGAGGAATACTTTCAATACTCATCAAGA
The DNA here is from genome assembly GCA_963277665.1 of Viscum album. NCBI lineage: Eukaryota > Viridiplantae > Streptophyta > Magnoliopsida > Santalales > Viscaceae > Viscum > Viscum album. Next base: position 242,543,583 of record OY728150.1, read on the forward strand.
AAGGGAAAGAATAAAATTATTGATTCAGAAAGCTTTATTAAGCATAACCGGAGGATGCGAGGGATAAAGGACTACTCTAACTTACCTAGTCCTCCGGTTACGAGGTCTGCAAGTAAAGGTAAACTCCCTCTGATGGGTACTAATAATGCAGACAACAATTACAAGATCAAGAGGAAGGGATATAAAGAGCATGAGGATGGTATGCAATCAGGTGGTGCACAGGCCAATGACCGGGTGTCGGAAGAACCTGTGGCTATTACAAGGGAAATTGATCACTAGGGAGAATGGAAAACTCAATCTAAAGAGGTGATGGTAGCAATGGAGGATGATATTCAGCGGCCTGTGGAAGGGCCTCTTGGCAGTTGGCAGTGCTTGGGGGATATTGATTCAGATAAGAAGATGGATCTACTCATCCACTCGGGTGAGGAAATGAAGGAGGATTTCCTGGTGATTAAGGCGACAAGGGAAGATATTGTTCAAATGATGAGTAGATTTCTCCGAGTGGAAGGTACAGAGGATCAAGGAGAGTGGATTAACAAGAAATACCATATATTGGTTAGAGGCTTCAACAAGGGAAAAATAGCAAATAAGAGTACATGAAAACCTAGGAATACCTAGAAACTTGTTATGAAGCACTTCTTGAAGATGATTCAGACTTCCAGGTAAAATCCTTTCCATGGAAACTGTCTAGGAAATTTGACTCCAATAGTCTCAATCTAGTGTTTAACAAGTCAGTTGTCTCTTTTGATGTTTGATCTGCTGAACTGCGAGGGTTCTCACTTTCCCCCTTAAAAGTTTTTTCAAAATAAAAAAGTAAATTTGTATGGAGAGAATATTAATATTGTAAATGTCAGTAAATTAATTTTTGATAAAACTCATAATTTCATAAAGGGGGAGACTCTTGAAAACTCTAAAATTTATCTTAAAAAGTAATAATTTGCTAATATATCATAAATTTATGACTCTTAAATGTCTCATATCACCCTTATGAATTTATAGAGAAATATTATGAATTATTAGAGTTACCCTTTTGAAGTACTTAGTTACTCTTCTGAAGTCACCATTTATTTATTCAAAGATCTTACATACCCTTTCAAAGTCACTGGATACTCCTATAAAGTTATGTGTTACCCTTATAAAGTATTGTATTACCCTTATAAATTCAACAACGTCTCCTTATAATTCATACCTTTTACATTTTTAATACCTTTAATGATGAAATAACTCTTACAAAGTCACATATAACCAAATTTCATATTTAACTCCAAATTAAAAAAAATCATCAAATATGTTCAGATTCACTCGTCCAACACCCCAATATTTCACAATCTAGTTCTCCATTAAATAATACTATGTTTGATAGACTGTACCAAAAACAATACTAAGAATAAATGAACCATGATATAGTATAGAAAAATTATTATTTAAATATGAGCATTATTACCTAGCAGTTGGTTTTTTTGTGTATGAATAAATATAAAATTATTAAAAAATGTGTCAAAAATTTTTCTTAAAAAAATATACTAATTAGAAAATATGAACTCAATTTTAAATAAAATCATATAATATTAAATGGAATGTTTTTTCATAAAAAGGTTTTATGTGCACAAATTATTTTTAAAAAACAAATTAAGTTAATTACTTTTGATGATTATTTTTAAATAAATTTATAGATCTTATATATTATAAAATAAATTAACATTAAAAAAATGTTGGTTACTAGATATAGAATTATTATTAATTCAGTTCATACTTCTAAAATACATTTTCTTCAAAAATGGGGTTTCTTGAATTTTGGGTGTAGTTATTTGGATTAATTTCTACCATATTTAGAAATTTTATATGATGAAATGAAAATTAATTTTTAAATAATCATTTCAAAATAATCATAAGATAAATTTTTGGTATTTTTCTAAAAAAAATTGTTTTTTGAGTGAATAAAAAAAATACAAATTCTGCAAAAACTATCATTGTTTTAATTTTAATCAAAGTAATTTAAATATTCAATTTTTTTTGGATTTATTTGAAAGACATATATTATCAATTTTATTAAAACTAATCTAATTAAGTCCATATGAATCACCATTGTATTGGATTTTTTTATAAGTTTTTTATACTTAAAAATAGATTTCTTCTAAAAACAATTTTTATTGGGTTTTGCACACTTATAATAAAAGAACCTTATGCCACTTATTCAAATTTAATCTTAAAAAATGGATTTAATATTTGGAATCAGAAGGTTAAAACTTATTAATGATATCAATTTCATTTTTTGTCATTATGAATAGTAACCATTGTAAAAGTTTATCACCATGGTAAAAGGTAAAATTGGTAAAATAAGATTAAAAACTATGATACATGGTCTAAAAATTAATAAAAACCTTTCCTTTATTTCATTTTATGTGTTTATTTTTACAAAAAACATATTAAATTCTAAATTGTGTAAATTCGATATCATTTACTTTATTAATGACCATTATATTATTTTAAGTAAAGGATAATTATAAAATGTCACTCCCTTTCTTTTAATATCTCTAATATATTATCCTCGGGTTAATAAAAAAGTTATAAAAGGTTGTAAATATTAATTTTAAATATTAATAAATAATTCTTATTATATTAATTAATTATTAATTTTTATTTATGGTATAATTACCTTGAATTGTTACAAAATGTCGACGCAATTCTTTGGCAAGAATATGAAAAAGTAAGTAAATTGTTTTTAAAACTTTTACGTTAATATTTTTTGGATTTATTTTGATTCTCCATGAATTAATTTTATAATTTATAATTTATAATTTATAATTTATTGTTTAAGATTTTATATTTGAATTAATTTGTTGTCTTGATGTCTTTAAAGTCAAATTTAGTGAATCGTATTGAAAGTTACTTTAAATAGTATATAATGTTTAAAAATAATTTTCAAATCATTATAAAATTATAAAAATACTATATTAAGTCAAATTTGTGTGAATGTTTTTAAGAATAGAATTTTTTTTTTCATTTGTGTGATACTTTTATTTTTTAATATTATTTCCATGGTCCTTAAATATTGAAAAAATGTGTTACAATTGCTAAAGTTAAACGAGGTTAATGAGCGGTTAAACCAAAATATAAGATAAAAAATGACACTTAAACTTATAGAAATTTTATTATTTTAATTAATTTAGACCTTATACTCATAGTCTAATATATGTTAATTTTTTATCCATTTTAAATGTGTTATACATATATTATATAATAATATAACATGTATTTATAAGATTTACTCCCCCTTACTTATAAAAGGGAACCTCCTTACCTCTTTTACTCCCACATCATGATCCATTTAGTTCATCCAATATCTACCCAAAAACATATCTATATACTATATGCAATTCTTAGATCTTCTATTCTTCCCTTAATACCAACCTAAAAAGGCTGAAGGTGTAATTCAAAGGAGGATTTCTAAAGAACATGTATAACTCCTAAACACATTATTTGATTTTATTTCTTCTTATACCTCTATAAATTATATCCTAAACATTATTATATAAAAAATTATCATATTAAATATACTAAAATTTTATTATGATGATTTAAAAACCATCATTCAAATCCTTTTACATCCTATGGGAAATAGAAAAATCGCTTGGACAAACGTGTGGACTACCACATCAAAAAGGAATGTATTTAATTATTTATCACCGCCTCATAAGAAAGATTATTATGATATATTTAATTAATATATATGGTTTTATTTATATAATTATGATTCTATAAAGATAATATATTACATAACTTTTTACCCTTCATTTCAATAAAAAATGATAATGTCGCTCATGTGTATGTGTGGGCCACCACCTCCCCAAAGTGATGTGATCCAATTTTTAGTTTGTCTTTCATGGATGCTTTAAAAATTGTATTAAAATTTTAAAAATTATAATTATATAATTATTAATATTTTATATGATTTAACCATAACCCCTTTGACAATAGTTAACCTACCATAGTTTTTTTAGAATTATGAACTGACTGTCCTTAAAATGTCTGACATAAACTTAACTGATTTAGTAACTAAATATGTCATGGTAATAAATTAAATTAAAGGAATAATGATAATCTAATAGACATGAAAAATGTTATTAATAAATTATAAAACTAATATAATTTTATTATTTATGAGTGAGAGAGCATACAAATGATTTGAGACACGAGGTGAAATATTTTCATTTAAAACCTTAGTTTAATGTTTTCCTTTCAAAATGTTTCTCCACCATGCCCATGATCCTAAAATATTACAAGTTTTTTATTATTTCAAATTTGATTATTTTTAATGTTAAATTTCATCTAATTTTAATTTTTTGTACAAATTATTATAAGGAATATGTCAAAAAATTTCTATATGACTCACTTATAAATATTTACAAAAGTGTGGAAAGAATGTTTCCTTTTAACATATACAGCATTAATAGATTTTCCCTTCATAATGACCATTATTTTATTTTAATATTCTTTTATAAATTTACATGTATATTTTCAATGAAATGAATTTTTCAATATTTTGGAAATTTCTAATAAAATATTATTAAAAGAAAATGACATTTTTCTCAGGTTTGCAAAGAATGGTTTGAATGTTTTTTAAAGGTATTTTAATATATGTTAATATAATTTGATTATTATAATGATTTACTAACGATATAATATAATGATACTATATAAATTATTTGTATAGATGGATTATGATTATGTTGTTCTATTTATTGATTGGGGAATATGTTGAAATTATTTATGCTATTTTTTTCATTATGAAAATTTATGTTGATTATTTATGGTATTATTATTAATTCATATTGTTAATGAATATTAATTAGTAATTATTGGTTTGGTTTGATTATAGATATACCCTTGATCCATCGGTAAGACATATTATTCAATCTATCCCATGTATTTGGCGTATGCCTACCCAATTATTTATGATGTGTTGGAGTGAGGCCATGATGGTATATTTATGATGTATTGGTATTAGGACCTAATAATATAATTATAATTCATGAAATTATTCATTCCATCATTATGAAATTATTTATTGTTATCCATGTGATTATTGATAGTTCAATCCTTTTATATATTTCAGTTTCTAGTTGTTTATGGTTTTTATGAAATATTTTAATTTTTTAAGATAATAAATTTAACTTTGATTTAAAATATTTTATACAATATTATATGGGTAAAAGGTTTGATTTAAAGTAAAAGAGTTCATATTTTTCAAGAATCCCTCAAGAATTATAATTTTTTTATACTTTTGAAATTTTATATAAAATGATTTGAGGAAAAATTTTATTTTTTGAGTTAGTGATTATTTTAAAATATAATATTATTACAATAAAATAAAAAAACCTTATGGGTTTTCATTATTTTCAATTATATTAAAAATTTTCATTTATTTTTTTATCCTTTACCAAGCATTTTTTTCTCATTACACATTTTCAAATGTTTTTATAGGGCATAAGTGTGAGTGATAAATATATCAAGGATTTTCATTTTATTATGGCCATCCTCATTAATATAAGATAAAATGTTTCAATGAAGAATTATTTTTAATTTAGGTATCCTATTTTTCTTAATAAAATGGAAATTGAGTGGATGTGTCTATTTTAATACCCCGTGTTCTGTATAGGTGGTGAAATTCCAATATAATTTGAAAATTTTAATATGGTAGGGGGTTTGAATTTTGTAATAACATTAATATATGATTTTCTATGGTTGTAACCCATTAAAAGTGGTTTTTTGAACTTTTTGAAGGCTCGAGAGGCATCCTAAGGGATAAGAGGATCCCCAAGTGAGATCTGGTGGCTAATTCAACCGAAGATGTAAAAGATCCATTGGTTATTAGATAGATTCAATATGTTTTTTGGTAGGTATAACATGGGTAAAAACATGATTTCCTCCTCAAACCTAAAAGAGGGGGTAGCCCACATCTTTCTCATTGTTTTCTCACATGGTCCAGGGGTCAAACCCCCTTTCATTATACTCTTCTCCCTTGATCAAGGGGGTATTGGGAGGACATTATTCAGTATTTTAATGTCCATATTCAACTCTAGTAACATCCTAGGATCAAATCCTTAATTATTTTATAATTTCGGATTCTCCTAATTTAGGTTTAGATTCTGATTCCACTAGAGAATTTGGAATTAGTTGTGCTTCTTGGGGTTTTCATGTAGCTTATGTAGTGAGATCCAATAACGGTGTCTACCCACCATCACACATCATTAGGATGGAGGTAATATATCTTCATGAGTTATCTTAGATTTTTGATTAAATTTGAATTTAAATTCTTATTTAATTAGCATCAATCATTGGGTAGTTTTCTTTTCTAATGTAGAAAACATCCTAAGATGGATTCTGCATATGTCCACATGTCATTCCTTTGAGGTATATCACTGTTTGGGGTTTTATGAAGTTTTCAAACTTAAATTTAAATAAATTAAGGATTCTATTATTTTCTTTTTCTATGTATTTTTATTATATGAAGGTTTATAGCACACCATGGGTTGTTAGTGAGCATTTGGTCACATTTCTCAGGCCACAAGTTTGACTAGTGAGCTTATAGGAATTTATGCCTATTTAAATTAAAATGAAATATTTATTTGTAATTAATTAATTAATTATTAATTGATTGTAATTAATTAACTTGGTGGTTTTTTATGTGATAGTTCCTTGGGTGCAACACACCGAGATTTTAAAAGAAGTACATTATGTTTGATATCATATACAATATGCAACATTCTGCTTTAACGACCCACAGAATATATAATTCAAATATGACCATTATAACCAAGATTTTAAATTTTCAGGTATGAATAAGAATAACTAAATTATAAAAATTATATGGTTTATACATGTATAAACTAAATTCATTTGTTATACATTGATTATACATGAAAATAAAAAATCATTTTAAAATTTAAATGTTTTTCTGAAAAACATTTTTTATGAACACAAGAAGTTTATATATTAATAAATTAAATTAGTTACTATTTTTTAATTATTTTAATGAAATTTATATATTATATATTCAATAATATATTTTATCATTCATTTAATATTTATTCCAGGCATTAGATAAGAATAAATCTAGTTTTATTTATAAAAAATGTATCATTCTAAAAAGAGGTTTTGGCATGTTTGAGACACTTATTTTTAGATTTCTTAAAACATATAGAAAATTAATGAAAAACATGAAATTTGTTTTAAAAATAAAATTTAAAAATTATATTATAGTTAATTTTTGATAATTTTCTAAAAAGATTAATTTTTCGATGAATAGTGAAAATACTAATTTTTATTAAAAATTTTATTTTCATTTAAAGAATTTAAAAAGTTCCATTTTGTTTTAAAAATTTTTTTAAAGAATTTTTATTCAACTATATTATTATTAATGAAATCTAGGTCACTATAATCAATTTTTTATGGAAAATTGTTTATACATAAGAAAACTTTTTCTTTGGAAAAAAAATTTTTCGTCATGATTGTGGGTTTAATTTTAAATTAAATTCTGCCAATTATATGAATTGAATTAAATAAAATTGATTCCATATTTGGAGAAATCATAATTAATATTTTTTAATAAGTTCAACTAAATTCTTTTTGATAGTGAATAGTAAAAATAGAAAAAAAAACATGTTCCTTCAGTCAAAGTTAAAACTGGTTTACCGGATGGTCAAACTAAAAGGATATGGGTTAAAATAACCTATTTGTTTTATAATTTCTAGTTTATAATCATTTTTAGACCTTATATCATCTAAGGATCGATAATGGTCCATTTTGGATCCATTTATCTAAGGGAGTGGCTTGACATTATTTTAACATTTTGAAAAATTCCAAGTGTTTGACTCCCTCAAACCCTCAAAATTCATTTTTTTATTTATTATTTAATATGTGATGAAAAATATAATCCCCATACTTTAGGAGGAGGAAGTAATGAATCCCTAGGTAATAATCCCTTACAATGAGGTAGTATTCATTTTGTTACTACCTGGTACAAAAATACATAATTATTCCTTTGTTAGGGTTTCCTTTGTTGGCCATAATATCTATAGAAAATTCAATTCCCTCCAAATGTGACCTATGCTAATAAATTGACTAATTTGAATCATTAACTTTATAATAAATTAAATGAGGTCCCATGACCCCCTATCATTTCCCTGAAGGAACCTAACTATCACACTAGAGACATACTAAATATTCATAATATTAATGTTATAAAGATTTTATAAAGATATACCTATGAATATCGCTCTTACCTCCCCCCCAAGGAAGTACAAACTATTTAGAATGAAATGAAGCATACAAGCACATATTTTTTATGATCCCGCATGATCCCTCCCCCTCTTATGTTCTGATATACACATGATTCATCCATGTTCTTTTTCAAACCCATGAAAAGTGGTAACCATTTCACCCACCTCCCTACTCTTCATCAACCCCATTCTCCGATATCAGCAAAACCCTTGGAAACATTTTTCATAGAAAAACTGAAGACCTGCCTCCACTAATAGGTGGCCCAAGCTCCATTACACATGATTCTACATAAACATAAATGAAAAGATAGGAGAAATTTATTCCATCCATTTCTTTATTCTAGGATTGTCATATTACCCATCACACCATGACAAAAAATAGGTTTTGTATTTTGGTATCCCCCCTTGAGGATCCACTCCCTAGAACTAGTTCACAATGAACTGAGAGATTGTTTACCCACCCCCACCTAACCCCATCTTCCATCTTATTAAGTTCCAAATTCCAATATGCCTTTCTCTTCTAAAGAATAGATTACTATTTTTTTTGAACTTGGAAGAGTGAAACATCCACATCTCAAAGCATGGGCAACACCCCACCTTGGCATATTATCATTAGTGGGAAGCACATGATACCTCATTTTCCAAACTAAAAAGTTAATCTTCAACAAAATAGACTTACACCATATTTTCTATGTCCACTGGTTCTATTCATATTTTTTATTCATTATAATATGAAATTATCATTTATTGATTAACCTAGTGGAGGACCTTGCATAATCACATCTATAGGGTTCATCATTTAAGAAGATATTATCATGCCTAATTTTCTACTGATAATCAAGTGTGGAGCTTATAAAACATGGACTATCAACCTATTATTTTAACATAACGCTTGGTACTGGGAACCCTAGAAATAATATCACCTCTCTATCCCAATTCTCTTCCTAGTATTTGATATCAGAATAACCCACCACCCATAACAAATCATATTTCAGCAACTCTAAATGAATGATCATTTATTTTTCAAGGATTTAATATCTCCCCTTATGATCAACTGAAATATTCCACCTTTTCCATACATGTACCTCATAAAATTTTCCTACAATGAATTCCCATCTATTATTTCCCATGATATCCTCGCCTGCATGCTATGCATAGTTTTTGACATACTACATAGATTTAAGATACCCTATTAAATCAGTCTGACCATTATTTTCTAGGACACAAAATGAAAGTTTACCGATAGATTAGAATCCCATATGAATGACTTATTTTTTCAATCCTATCAATTGTTCTCTTTATTACATTGAGGATATACAACACATTCATAGGAATTGAAGTGATAATATTATTTACCTGTGTTATTCTCCCTCCAAATGATAAAAAGATGTTATTTCAACTATATATCGTCCCTATGATCCGATGAATAATTTATTCCAAAAGATTATTTTTTATCATTCTATATGAGATTGGAGACCCCAGATGCGATATAGGAAGATCGTGCCTTTTCATGCCTAGCTTATCCAAGATGATTCTACTATTCTGGTTTGAACACTATTTATAAATAAACACATTGATCTTACTTTGATTGATACATTGATCACTCCATTTTACATAATATTCCATTATATTCTTTAAGAATATAGTATAATTTTTCCTACCATTAAGGAAAAAATCATGTCATCAGCAAACATAAGACGAGAAATCAAACCCTTACCCATCATGTCTCTGAAAGGCCGTATCTTTAACACCTAGAGGACATATTTTATAACATTTGTAAAATATTACTGATCTAAAATGAAGATATTATAAGATAGGGGATCTAACTTCCTTAGGCCTCTAACACTATTGAATAATAGAAACACTTTCCAATCAAAGAAAATGGTGATCCATGGAGAGGAAAATCACCCAAAGCATAGGTTAGAAGACCATTCCCTGAAACCAAACACCCTCATTACTCTAATAGTGAAACACCATTTTAATCGATCATAAAACTTATCCACTTCCACTGTGATCATGATGTTTATACCAAGAGTTTTTATGTTTATTTCATCCACTATCTCATTTTCTATCCCTATTTCCCCTTAGATACTCCACCCATTCACAAAACTATGCTACTATTCTGAAACAATTCATGTAATTAGATGACTCAGTATTATATTGATAATGAAAGATATTATTTTATAGGAGAAATTACAATGTCAAGTTGGTCTATATTGTTTGAGAGATTTGGGGTCCTTAAACTTTGGGATAAAAACAACCCTCGATGCACAGAAAACCTTGTTTAGTCCACCTCCTCTGAAAAATCCCCATACCATGTCCCCTATATGGGATTTTATGATCTCACATGCATCCATATAAAAATAACTAGGGAAACCATCCATAATAAGATAACTCTACTGATTCAATCCACAAACCACATCCTTTATATCTCCCTCATCTAGAAAAACCTCTATTATATCATTGTTGGGTTCTTTAACAAGTTTTTGAATGCTACGAAAAAAATCCTCCTCATAGTTTTCTTCTATTGATCTTCCATAAATAAATGATTTTTATTCAACTGGATGGTCTATGAAATGGTTAAGAGAAAATTTCCTAGCAACCTCCACCTTAATAATGTAAGATCCATCGTCCATTTTTATATTGATCTTCCTAACCATATTCATTTATTTTACAAAATCATAAAAAATGGACAAGTCCCTATCCCCCTCCTTGAGATATAGAGCGATGGATTTTTGCATAAAAAATATTTTAATTTATATAATTCTTCAAGATGAGATATTTTTTTATCATCCATTCTTACAAATGTTTCTTCATTCTAATTAACATGAAGTTTCTCCTCTAGTTTCTCAATGTCATATTGGATCAAATCCATGATGATCTCTCAAATCGTTCTATAATCCATCCATTACTGAATATATTTCATCAAATATTGTAGGAAACTTGATAAACATTCCCATAAGGAGACCCTTTAGGGATTATCCTAATACTATTTTACCAATTGCATAAACTACTCTATGTGAACCCAGTTATTAAAATAGAGTAATATCTTACCCCCTTTATCCTTATTTCTCAATTGCAACACTATTGGTGAGTGGTCTGATAGAGACCTTTTGAGATAGATGATAGAGGCCTAAGAAAAGGTGTCCATCCCTTGAAGATTAGTGAGACACTGGAATAACCTACTCCATATAGTCCCATTACCTTTCTTGTTATTAAACCAAGTGAACCTAATCTTTGAGTAAGTCAACTCTAGAATACCCTTTTAATACATGAAGTCCCTGAAGTCTTACATTATTATGGTAAAAATGGTTTCACCACATCTATTTTTGGATGCATCCGCTATGGTATGGAAGCCCCCTAACATGCCATGGAAAATTCCCCACCCAAACCCTAGATAGATGATTCCATATATATTTTCTATCTACGATATCACACTTGGCATAGACACATGCGAAAATGAAATTAAACCCACTTGCACTGATTCTTGTGGTAATATACTGATTGGAAGCCTCAATAAACTCCACTAAAACAACTATTTCCAAAAAATACCAATATTCACTTTGTATTGGATTACATGCATGAACTCTTTAAAACCATCCCTTTAGAGATAGATAGTAAGTGATCCACCTTTTTTAGTGTCTCAAATCCTCAATGAAAGATACCTTCATACATTTCAACTCATTATAGATGAAATAAATTTTCACCCGAGCACCCAGTGCATGAATGTTCTAGATTAATATTGAGAAAATTTTACATTGAATTTAGTGGCCTAGGGGCCAAAGGAAATACCTAATGGAGTTCCTGTACTGTTGATAGATAACCTTATTTCTCTCGCACGAGTGATGCATCCCCCCTTTGGTGAAATAAGAACCATCTCTACTCCTTTCCCAATTCCAGTGACTATTGGATCAAAGGCTTCCACCGTCTCACCAAATACTCAAAAGAAGAAAAAATTTTATGGGAAAATTACAAGAAGGAATGATATGAATATGTATATTTCACCAGATTATGAGGAGGGGTCTCCAAACTCTTCTAAAAAGAGTGGGAATTGATAGTATAATATCCCACAACCTCCAAGAATCCAGGTTCTCCAGAATAGACCATACCCAAATAAATATAAAAATAAACCTGTTTATGACTTTACTTCGAGGAGTTTCACGTCTCAATATTCAAAATAAACGAGTGTTGCACTGCTTCAACCAATAGAGATAGAGACTGGTCTATATGAGTCAATGATCTAACTAAAAACACCAGTAAATCCACTACCAAAAATTAACTCTATTTTTTAAAAAATAGGTTGATGCTGACTCATGGTAGGTGAATTGATAGGCTTTATAATATAAAAATGGTAAAAAGGTTCAGATTATAGTCTGACACCTGAGGCACATGATTCGAATTTGAAAATTCCATTCCCTTGTATGAAGGAAAGAAACTACCCAAAGGATAATCTTTATGACCTAAACAGACTGTCACCGATGTTTTGGGTTCCTTAATTGCCACAAGGGTAATAGGAAGGACCTCAACATTGGAGGAGGATCTGACCTCGACCAAGGACATGACGGAGTCGGATCTCCTGTGTCTCCAATAGTCCAAAGAGTGACTCTAAATATATAATTCCACCTAAAACATAGGAAGATATTGATATAGGAGTCACTACCATCAGGAAAATCCATCTCCACCCCTAATGATGATATGTGACGAGAGATTATTTTCTAGATCCAACTCAACAAAGATAATGGGGCACAAATTCACTTGCAATCACCCATTTCATTCATCAAAGAATAGGAAAAAATCGAAAGCATTGCCCATTGACTACAGAATTTATGTGTTATAAAGAGGTATAAGAAGCCCTGAAAGCTAAAACCACACTACCAGAAAGCTTTCCACTTTTCCATATTGTGTGTCCCATAACCATCTCAAAAGATTGAATATCCAGATACTGGTATGCCAAAATTCTCTCAACCATACTTTAACAAAACCATCTCTAGAGAATAGGTGGATGAAAAAGGTCATATGAGAAAGAACCAAGACCTCTATTGGGTGATCAAAACCCCATAAATCCCTGAATGACCTAAAAAATATAAGGGAGGGTTTCTCATGACCGAATATCACCACCAAAGTTAGATTATTACTGTAACACCCCGACCCAAGTTACCCAGATTCAGTGCATTATTACATAACATTGGCATGATCACAAAATATCAAGTATCAAAAGACCGATTAGTTTAGTAGCCTTGGAAACACTAAATACAATCATAAAGTTTACATTACATAATAAAATGAAAACTATAACAACATAGTCTCCATGGTCCACACTCATATCCCCTCATACTATCCCTGAAGGTCAATCATAAAATATTTCTTCACATCCTGGAAAAAAATAAAACATTTAAAGGGGTGATATCAAATGCCCAGTAAGGATAACAATATAGAGGAAACTTTCATAAATCAGAAAAAACATTTATGGAAATATATAACTAAAAGAAAAGCCTTTTAAACTTGAACTTCCATATAATATGGTAAAAATAAAATGAAATAATGCCATTTACTTATTCACATGGATATTATACTAGTCAAATAATCACATGTAATATCAATAACCACTTTTATAATGATGGAATGCACAATGCCAGACTATCATAACCACAAAGTCAAGGCCTTGTGCCAAGACTACAAATAATATTTTGTCAAGGTCTTGTTCCAAGACACTAGTTTGTCTCATGAGACCTACCGATGCATCAATGAGCTATAGCGGGATCCACCCGTCACATATTAAGTCCAATGCATTCCTCACATGAATAGGTTTAAACATAACATAAACATTCATATTAAAACTAGCTTATGAAATGTAAATACTTTCTCCATAAACCATGAATGGTATAAAAATAACACATCCATAGTCAAACATATCACAAAACATTCAATACAATATGGAAGTTTTGTATCATAATAAATAAACTTCAAATAAGCTTAAAATCCATCAAAAGATGTTGACATAGATTAAATAGAAACTATTTAAGAGAAATTTACCTTTTTTTGAAATCATTTAAAAGTCACATAATTATAAAATAAAACTTTTACTTTGAAAATATTCTTATAATATTTTAAGGGAAGCTTAAATGATTTTATAATGGTGGAAAATAGCCACACCTTCCATATAAGTTAAAAAAGACATTCTTACATTAATTCTGTCGAAAAGGTTAAAAAGGACCTTGTTTGGAAAAGGATGGAAAGATTATTTATAAGCTTCTTATAAATGTCAAACAATGGTATAAATGACTTTAGCCCATATTCTGTAAAATAGTTAGAATTTCTTCAAATAAATTTTTAAGAAACATGTATGTGGATGATAAAGAGGTCTTAGTAGACAATTACGTATGAACAACCTCGGATAATGAAGAGATTGTGAAATAAACCCTTACCTTGTACGCGTCCTTGGTTGAGGGTAGGTAAACCTCCTGTATAATGGTGAAATTATTGTTATTAAATTATACAAGAATCATATAAATTAATCTGATATCATATATGATCTTTTAACATTGATTTGTTAATAATATCTTAGTATTATCATCGTTTCAGGTGTTAACTTACTTGTTTTCTTTTATATGTTTTGTAACACAAGATGTGTTTTATTATGGATAGGTTGTATCTTATTCATATCCATAATGATATAATGTTCTTAAAAATTACTTTTAATCATCAAATGAAAATTATTCTCGAATGGATACGACGGGGAATGAATCTCATCGCGTTCGTGGAGACGGTAGTCCGTACATACGCACGAGCGACAATATAATTCTTTCGATATTAATATAATATATAATTGGATGGTATATCATATATATATAATAATTATATTTTTATATTTATTATTTACATGAATTACACATCATTATTTTACCCATCCAAATAGTAATGTTTTGAATAACAATTACACTACGACGTAGAGACGGTAAGTTGTACGTACGCACGTATGGTGACATGTCATTCAAATGATTGATAGAATACTGAATATGGTTGTAAAATATATATAGTAACATCACAATATATATAAGATACTTGAGTTAATATTTTAGAATGGGAATAACAATGAAATAATAAGTTGAAGAAGAACAAAACTTGAAAGAGGGTGGTGAAAACATTACCTCTTCTTCGGGTTCTTCATTTTGATTTGATCAAAAGGGATCCTTAAGATGGTTTTATGATCAAAATAATGCCTCTAGGTTGAAGGGAGGATATTTGAGAGAATAGTTGGGCAGGGTTTGGCTGAACCAAAAGGCTTTGAAGGTGTGAAGAAATGGTTAGAAGTGGTGTTCTTTTATAAAGGGGAGGAGGGGCTCTTTAGGAAAAAATTAAATTATTAATTTATAATAAATTCATATTCAGTTTATAATGGCTCCAAAGTGGATTATTTAAAGGTTAAGGTGGGGATTGGTCGAAATCCTTTCAGCCAATAGATTTAGAAAGGTTTGGTTCACTATATTAACCTTATCATTTATATTTAACTCTTTGTTAAATAGTTTGACATTTACCATGTCATTTTTTATTTTTATATTATATAGTTAATAAACTTACTATATACATCCAAGAGACCCCCAAGAGGTCCATTAATGATCCACCTATCATGATATAATTCCTTTGGCATAACCTTAGATTTTTTGGAATATAATATCAATTAATAATATAATGTTTGTTTCAAAAACTCTTTATGTCAATTTTGACACTATTTGGTATTTGATTTTTTGTGAAAATCACAACAGTATGATTACTTCGAAAAAAACAAAATTAAATAATTACTAACATGTCATATTAACCTATAAAATTATTTTAATTCATAAAAAGTCTCAAATTACATTTATTTGGGTATTTATAATATCAATTATTTTAATATTTCATTAATTAAGTAATTACTGCATCACCATTGTTTCATATATAAATTATATTATTTAATGTCTAAAAATTAGAAATAAAATAACATTATGTAGGAAATAATTTTATCTTTCTAATGAATATTTACAATCGAATTTATCTTATGTATAAACGTATATTAAAAATGGTTTAGTAATTGAACTTTGATTTTAACTATTTTAACTATTCTTTGAATTAAATAATAATAAATGTCCAAATCTAATCCAAGTGGACCTAAATGATAATATTTTATTCCTAAGGTTTTTTTGGTCGAGCTACACTTGTCCAATATAATTAGGACATGTGTTAGGGTAATATTAATATTAGTTTTACCCTTAATTACCCTATTTACTTTTAACCGTGGTAAATAAAAGTAAAAAGTTACTATTCACAAAAAATTGTTTTCATCTCATTGAACCAAATTTTACTCCTTGATATTAACCGTGTCTCTCAGATTTTAGAAATTCCACTCACAGAAGCGGTAAAATTATGTTTTATTTGAATTTCTAAATTCTCCTAGGAGGTGGGTAAAAGATGGTGAAAAGTTCAATAAAATTTTATATATCTAAAATTATTCTGAACTAACACTAATAAATTACATTGAAATTATATAGGTATTATGTATCTATTTTTACCTTAATTAAATTTTAAAAAAATAAATAATTATTTTAAAAAAAATCTGTTTTAAACTATAATTCAGTGTTTTTTCACTATTCATCAAAAATTGAAAGTTTTCAGAAAAATACCAAAATTTCACCATAGGCTAATTTCGATATTCTGAATTCAAAAATGAAGTCCATTTTGAAAGATAAAATTTATAAAATTTTAAAAAGTGGGTATTACTATTCATAACGGCTAGTTTGATTGGTTGTGGTGTGTGTTAGGATTCGAAGTTGCTTACAACACATGCTACTGTTTTATTCAAAGAGAAGCATACCGTGGAAGTTTGGGGTGTTACAATGATACACTAAAGTTTTCTCTAACTCCTTCTCTCCACCGTATGTCACCCTTTCACTCTATTCGTGCAACATGGGGCTAAAATGATTCATGCAAAACTAGGTAATATACTTCTGAGTAGATGATTGGATGGACTCACAAGTAACTCCTTGAGTGACCATACATTTTGCACCTCAGTAACACCAGAAGAAGATGACCACTGAGAGAAAGCATGTCTGAACTTGGCTCATTGCACCTGCAGCGACAACACTGAAGGATAAAACTGGTTAGGTAGATTGTGAGGTAGAGAAAATGAATGGAGAAGCATGTTAAACTTAGAGAATATCTTTAACTATTGTAATACTCAATTATTTAAAAATCTAAATGAATATTTATGCCACAAATGTCCCACTCACCTAAATTATAAAAGGGTAAATCCTCCCCTAACTTCTTAACACCTCTTAATCCATTTTTATCAATAAAACCCTTCCAAAATAACTTCCCAACATCTTTATCCATGTTTTAGTGGTGCTAAAATTCCCAGAATAACCCCTAGGATTCAAAATAATATATCCAAAGGAGATTTTTCTAAGAGAAGATAATTTTATTCTCTAAGATCTATCTTTTTTTTACTTCTTGCTTTACCACCCTAAAATATTAATTAATTATTAAAATATAATAAAACCAATATCTATCATATAAGAAAATGTTATTATTTTGATTTAAGAACCCATATCTATCTCTTCTTCCATCAAACAAGAAGCAAAATCATTATTCGTGTGTATGAGGGACTACCACCATACGAACCAGTGTAATTCATTTTCCATCACCACCACCCATAAATGGTTTTAATGATATATTTACTATATATATATAAGATAGTAATGAAATATTTTTCATTTTTAAAAGATTATATATCATTTAATTTCTTACCTTTATATTTATTTAAGAATGATAACGTCATTTGTTCATACGTATGAATTACCACCTCAAAAAAGTGATGAGATTATTTTTTCATAGCCATATCCCATGAATTGTATAT
Source organism: Viscum album (assembly GCA_963277665.1). NCBI lineage: Eukaryota > Viridiplantae > Streptophyta > Magnoliopsida > Santalales > Viscaceae > Viscum > Viscum album. The sequence goes on from OY728150.1 coordinate 242,561,754, forward strand.
ATGAGTGTATTTAAAGAAATAAATTTATATTTATGTTATAAATATCGTTATATAAATATAATCTAAAAATTATGTTCTTTACATCATGGTCATTGAAAAATGGAAACAATACTCATGCATACATATGACTTACCATCTCCATGATTATAACGTAGATCATGTTTCATAACAATACTTCAGGTTTGTTTTAAAAAGTATAATTTAGGTATAAAAATTATAATTATTTCATGATTATTATTATGTGGATGATGTAACAATGACCCATTTTACCTTAGTCAAACTACCGAAGTCATTTTGGACATACGAACTGAATATCGTCAAAATATCTAATGTGAACTTAATTGATTAAGTGATTAAATATATCATGGTATTAAATAAAATAAAAGAAATAATAAACATGAAAAATGTTCTTAAGAAAATAAATAATTAACATAATTTTATTAGTTAGGAAGATAAATAACGCGCGTGATGATTCGAACCTGAGGTAGGGTGTTTCATAGCTCAATTTCTTTTTATCGGGTTATATTACTTATTCATTATCTTTTATTTTCTAAGATTATGTGTGTAATAATTTTTTCTTATTTTTTTTATATTTCCACTTTTATGTGGTATTAATTTGATGCGCATAATTAATTCATTGATTAATTCTCACATTAGTGGTATGATATTTGTAAGAGATTTCATTTCAATTTTTAGTCCATTCAGACAAATTTGGTATTATGATCCTATTTATTTTTATAAGGTGTATCTGTTGACCCCTTTATATGTTATATCATGAATATATTTATATTAATGGTATTTAATGTTTCATTTCATATTATTTCTTCCATGGTTTTTATGATTCAAAAGTTACAAAATTGGTAAGGGTATATTTCACAATCATCATTATTTGGGATTATTTAAGTTTAAGTATATTATGAGGGAATTATTTGATCTTTCTATCTTAAATCTAAATTAATTTCTTCGACTTAAGTTTTTTTCTTTAAATTATATGTTTTCCTTTCATTTTACACTCTTTAAGTACACAAGATACTGAAATCTTATTTTTAAGGAAAACCGTCTAGATTTTATACTCAATTGGGAAACATTTCCTTCTATATTCATATATTCCTTAAAATGTGTTGAAGAATATTCCTAATATTCTCTAAAGATTTATCAAAGAAATTTTTATAATTTTTTGACTTTTTACAAAAAAATTAAAAGGAATATTCTTATCATTTTTCAAACATAGTACGTTTTGACTTTTTACTAAAAATTTGAAGGTAATATTTGTTTCAACGTACTGGGTATGAGTAGAATTTTCTCACCATCATTACCGATAATTGATTAATGATTATTTTAAAAATTTCCCTGATTCCTTTCAAAGAATATGTTTTCCTAATATTCTAGATTTTTTTAGTTTTAAAAATTTGATTTCAAAATGAAAAGTGGATTTTCCTCAAGAATGGTTTTAATGATATTTTTATAGTCCTTATATTAACTAATAAAAAATACTAATTATTTTTCTTATAATATATTGGGGACATGTTGTAATGATATAATACTCATTCTTTCTTTGTAAGGTTTCTGATCAGTTAAACTAGGGAAATATTAAAAGTTCACATGCTATTCTTTCAGTATGATTGTTTATATTGATTATGAATTAAATTATTATTCTCCCCATTCATATAATACATGAATTGGACAGAGTAAGTGATGGGTGGGGCCTACTATAGCACCTCGATGCATAAGTATGTCTCATGAGACAAACTAGTTTGGTTATTTGATCAAGACCTTCACTACGGAAAAAAATAGGTATTTTCGAGAGGCTCTTTCTGCCCGTCGCAAAAAGGTTTGGCGCACAATACGTGCCAAACCGCGAAAAAGGCTATTTGCGACGGGTCCCCATTCCCGTCCCAAATAGCGGGCAACTGTATTTAGTATTTGTGACGGGGAAAGTGACACGTCGCAAATAATTTGTCCGCAGGTGGTATTTGCGACGGGGCTCATCGCAAATGCCTTTTTAACGGCCCGTTACAATTATTATGGGCAAATGTATTTGTGATGGGTAACCCGTCGCAAATAACATAACCTATATATACCACCATCCATTTTTCCTCTCATGTCACCCTTTACTCAACTTCTCTCTCTATCTATACAAAAATATTTTATTCTAAAATTATTTATAGTTTAAACATTCAAATCCAAACATTATTTGCAACTATAATCCTCCGAAAGCTTCAGTTTTAATGTATTCATCTATTTATTTATTGTTTAGTTAATTTATTTTAATTTTAGTTATTTATAATTTTTGTTAATTAGATATAAATTAATTAAATTTGAATGAGATAATTATTTTTTAGTGTTCATTTTTATTAATTATTATATCTAATTGTTAATAAGCATAAATTGTAATAAATTGTAATAATTAGTAATAAATTTTAATAATTAGAAATAAATTGTAATAATTAGTAATAAATTATAGTAATTACTAATAAATTGTAATAATTACAAATAAATTGTAATAAATTGTAATAATTAGAAATAAATTGTAATAATTAGAAATAAATTGTAATAATTAGAAATAAATTTTAATAAATTTTAATAAATAGTAATAAATAGTAATAAATTTCTATAATTAGAAATTAATTGAAATAAATTTTAATAATTAGAATTAAATTGTAAGAAATAGAAATAATAATAATAATATGTAATAATTAGTAACAATTAGTAATAAATTGTTATAATTAGAAATAAATTATGATAATTAATTATAAATCTTAATAAATTCTAATAAATTCTAATAAATTGTAATAAATTGTAATAAATTGTAATAAATTCTAATAAATTGTAAACAATTCCTAATAAATAGTAATAAATAGTAATAATTAGTAATAAATAGTAATAATTAGTAATAATTAGTAATAAATAGCAATAATTAGCGATAATTAGTAATAAATTGTAATAATTAAGAATAATTAGAAATAATTAGGAATAAAAATGAATAATTATGAATAAATAGAAATAAATCAGAATAAGTAGAAATAAATAGGAATAAATAGGAATAAATAGAAACTAATAGAAATAATTAGCAATAAATAGAAATAAATAGGAATAAATTGTAATAACCTGGAAGAATTAGTAATAATTAGTAATAATTAGTAATAATTAGTAGTAAATTGTAATAAATTGTAATAATTAGTAATAATTAGTAATAATTAGTAATAAATAGTAATAATTAGTAATAAATAGTAATAAATAGTAATAATTAGTAATAATTAAGTATAAATTTTAATATTTAAGAAATAAATAGTAATAATTATAAATAATTAGCAATAATTAGTAATAATTAGCAATAATTAGAAATAATTAACAATAATTTGCAATAAATAGGATTAAATTATAAAAAATACCAATAATTAGTAATAATTATGTATAATTAGTAATAATTAGGAATAATTATTAATAATTAGTAACAATTAGTAATAATTAGTAGTAATTAGTAATAAATAGTAATAAATAGTAATAAATAGTAATAAATAGTAATAAATAGTAATAATTAGGAATAATTAGGAACAAAAAGGTATAATTAACAATAATTTTTAATAATTAGTAATAATTAATAATAAATTTTAATAATTTGCAATAATTAGCAATAAATAGGAATAAATATGAATAAATTGGAATAAATAGGAGTAAATATGAATAAATTAGTAATAATTATAAATAATTAGAAATAAATAGTAATAATTAGGAATAACTATGAATAATTAGCAATAATTATTAATAATTAGTAATGATTAGTAATAAATAGTAATAAATTTTAATAATTGTAAATAATTAGTAATAATTAGAAATATTTAGCAATAATTATTAATAATTAGCAACAATTAGAAATAAATAGTAATAAATAACAGTAAATAGCAATAAATAATAATAAATAGAAATAAATAGGAATAAATAGATATATATTGGATAAAATAGGAATAAATTAGCTATAATTAGAAATAATTAGTAATATTTAGTAATAATTAGCAATAAATAGTAATAAATAGTAATAAATAGTAATAATTATTAATAATTACTAATAATTACTAATAATTAGCAATAAATAGGAATAACTCAGAATAATTAGGAATAATTAGCAATAAATAGAAATAATGAGAAATAAATTAGCAATAAATTGGGACTAATTAGTAATAATTAGTAGTAATTGGTAGTAATTAGTAATAATTAGTAGTAATTAGTAATAATCAGTAGTAATTAGAAATAATTAGCAATAAATAGGAAAAATTAGAAAAAATTTGGAATAAATAGGACTAAATTGGAATAAATAGAAATATGTTAGAAATAATTAGTAATAATTAGTAATAATTAGTAATAATTAGTAATAAATAGTAATAAATACTAATAAATAGTAATAAATAGTAATAAATAGTAATAAATAGTGATAAATAGTAATAATTAGAAATAATTAGAAATAATTAGAAATAATTAGCAACTATTAGCAATAAATAGGAATAATTTGCAATAATTAGTAATAATTAGAAATAATAAGAAATAATTTGAAATAATTAGCAATAATTAGCAATAATTAGCGATAATTAGACATAATTTGCAATAATTAGCAATAATTATCAATAATTAGCAATAATTAGCAATAAATAGGAATAAATAAGAATAAATAGAAGTAAATTAGAATAAATTAGAATAAATAGAAATAAATATAAAGAAATCACAACAAATTGGAGTACATTGATAAAATGACACAATTTCTAATGGATTGGCGGCATTCCTTTTGATCGACACCTAAGGACATTGCAACTTTCTTCCACTAAAATAAATATGAAAAATCTTCTTAAACATATGTTGGAGAAAGTTTTTACATATTGATTTAAGTTATAGAAAGTTTTAATGTAGTGAGCCGTCGGACCAAGAGGCTCTTTTTCCCGGCAAAGCATCCCCTTACAAATTTTTGTGACTAGAATTACTAAGAATAACCTGCTCTGACATACAAATATCCATTTTTGTATGCCCAAGAGCATGGATAGTATCACGGCGAGGCATGCCTACTCTCCATCCTCGTGCATACGAAAATAGATATTCATATATCGGAGTAAATTTTTATAGTGCTTTTAGTCGTAAAAATTTTCTAGGGGATGAGTCATCGGGAAAAAGAGCTTCCACCAATCCATTAGAAATTATGTCGCCAATTATTTACAATAATTTGTACAAAATACCTGAAATTAATAATAATTTATGGTAATTAGAATAAAATTTTATAATTGAGTGTAGATTAGTATAAAAGATTAAAAATTATTATAAATAACTATAAAATAATAGAAATTATTATAAATTTCTTGTAAAGTTAATTTAGTTGTCTTCTCTTTTTTGGATTGTGTTTATCTTATATCTAATTATACAAAATAAATAAATAATTCATATTTTTTTTAGAAAAATATGAAACAAGGATGTCAACAAAAATCATTATTAGATGATCGTACTTGGATAAATCAGTGCAAGAATCTAAATATTTTTGGTTTAAATCCTGTATATATTAATGGTGTTCAATATTTTTTATCATTTTCATCATTAAAACCAAAAAAAATTTCAGAAGGGACAATTAAGTTTCCTTGTAAAAAATGTGCTCTATGGACGTATGACACATTTAACAATGTTGGAAGTCATTTATTGCATTTTATTTTTCAACCAGATTATGTTTCTTAGTATCGACATGATGAACACAGTTCTAGAGAAGATATTAATAATTTGTTTCCAGATCCAGTACAATTTAAAAAATTTAGTACCTAATGTGGAAGGTCTTTCTGTTCAACAAACTGAAACTCTGAATGATATTAATTTAACTCCTAAGTTAGAACCATCTTATTTATATGAGTTGTTGAGGTCCACTGAGGATGTATTACTTCATTGTTGTAAGGTAATAAAGTTTGAAGTAGTTGTTAAATTTATGGTCATTAAATCAGATAATTGAATAAAAAATAGTTGTTTTGATAAGATATTCTCTTTGTTAATAACACTGGTACCTAATGGAAATGTTTTTCATTCAAATTTCTATGAGAGAAAGAGGCTGGTTTGTAATTTGGGTCTTGGTTATCAGAAGATTCATGTATGTTCAAATGACTGCATCTTATATTATGGTGAGAATGAGTTCTTGGATAGTTGTCCTACATGTGGACAATCGAGGTATAAAGAAGCTCAACTAGGGAAGTTTGGATTTGTTCCTGTAAAACAATTGAGATATTTCTCACTCACACCTAGATTACAACATTTATTTATGTCTCAAAACACAACATCATTGATGTCATGAAATAAATCCAACATTTCAACCAATAAAATCTTAAATCATCTGATGGTGATTCATCGAAGCATTTTGACCAAGTACATTCATCATTTTCTTTAGAATCCCGAAACGGGCAATTGGGTCTTTCTACTAATGATTTATGTCTGTTTGGTTACTATGATAGTTAGTATTCATGTTGACCTATCTTTATAACTCCCTATAATTTAACTCCATGGATGTTGATGAAGGATCCATATATCTTTTTGAACTTAATAATTCTATTTCATCCAAAAAATAATATCGATGTTTATGTGAATCCATTTATTGATGTGTTAAATTCTCTTTGGAGTAATGGTGTTAGTACATATGATGTTATTTCGAAATAGAACTTCATTCTAAAAGCTGCATTGATGTGGACAATTAGTGACTTCCCAATATATGACATGTTATCTGGCTAGAGTACACATAGTCCAAACTCATGTTTGTACTGTATGAGAGACAACACATCATTATGATCATCAATGGAAAAAACCTTTTTTTTTTACATTCATCACATATTTCTTCTAGCCTCCCCTTAGACAATTGGATGTTCAGGGGGCACCCAGAGGGGGCATAGTCTTTCCCAGATGATGATTCCCAACACTATACCCAAGTGACATCCACATATTGGGTTCAATCCATGCACGACTAGGTATGTTTACATATAAATATTAGTTAGTTTTCATTAATTTATTTAAATTATAATTATTTGATAAATTCTTCTTTATTTTCACAAATTTACGCATATAGATGTTGTACATGGGAGCCCTATATTGCATGATTATTTTTAGGATTCAGGGGTGTCATGGTATCAGATTCCCATCGATGTTTAGTAGAGAATGTTCAAGAATTGGTTGGTATGTAAATAAATAATATTTATTTTGAAATTAATTTAAATAAAAACTTGATATATTAAATTATTTATAAAGTTATGGTATCCCACTAAGGAGAGCATGTGTTAGACTATTTGGAAGGAATGGAAGGGAACTATGAGTATGCATTGAACTCAGTTTTTGGACAATTTAAAAAGGAAAGTAATGAGGAAAGTAGGAGTGCAAGAGTTTGATAAGACATGTCGCGTACACCGACCTGATTATATTTTATATCAGGTTTGGGATGGATTATGTACCCACTGGTTGAGTAGGTGATTTCAGAGTAGATCATCAGTAGGTCGGAAAAATATGGGGAGACAGGAGGTTACACACCGAGTTGGAAGTCATACTTTCAGTACGCATAGAGAGCATATGGTAAGTACATTTTTTTAAATATTGTATTTAACTTTAAATATATACTTTTTATTTTATATTTATATAAGTAGTTGCACAACCCGATATTATAGAGTACGATGTTTATAGGAGGATGTACAATGATCCATCCACTATGGATATTAGAGGTGCTCTCAAACATTATATTGAGGTAAATATGTGTTTATTTAGTATTAAATTTAACTAAAAATAATACTTTATCTATTTTAATTTCAAATTGAAATTGATGGAGTCATATGAGCTCATAATGTATCAAAACGATGTTAAGAGTCTGGCTGAGACTGATGGTTAGACCACTCTCCCTCGATTTGATGAGGCAACATGGATGCAGGCGACCCACTGTGGCTTCGAGAAAGGACGAGTTGTTGGTATCAACTCTCGAGTGACCCCTTGGGGATTTATGACACCTTTGCGATTTCAGCGTCCATATTGAGAGGAGCTCGCAGATAGAAATCATCATCTCATGCACAGTATCAGGAGCAGTTGTGAGCTTAGAGTGAGATTATAGAGACTATGCATAGGCAGCAAGAGGAGATGTGTTAGTGGAAGTAGTAAGAAGAGGAAGAGTTACCCCGACAACAGCAACAGTTGCAGTAGCAGCAGATGCAGGATGAGATGCTTCGATGGCGGTAGGAGCAAGAGCATGATCAAATGGAGCACATGTGACGTCTGAATTTCAATTTATGAATGGAGTTCACTCAACCATCTCCTCCAGCTCCTCCAGATGACCCTCCTTATGATCAGTGATGTATTTTTTTATTATAAAACATTTGAATGCATTTTTTGTAATATTAATAGTTTTAAATAGTGTGTGATTTATATTGTTTTTGTGAATACTTAGGTTTTTATGATATTACTAATATAATTTTTCATTAATATTAATAATCATATTATTATATAAATTAATTATTTTATAATTAATTTTATTTTATGAATATTAATATTATTATTTTATTTATAATAATATGAAATCATATTTAATATTTTATAAATAACTTTACGCTATTAATATTAATATTAATATTTTATATATATTTATATCAAATTATTATTAATATTATTTTATTATTTTAATTTTTTTTTAAAATTTACTCACTATTTGTGACCGTTCATCGCAAAAGGGTTTATTTTTTTTATATTTAAAGGGATTATTACAACAAAATGTCATGATTAATAATTATTCCGGACCATTTAAATAGAGTGAAAAATAGGGAATCTATTTTTGATGGGTCTTTGGCCTGTTGAAAATAGTTTCTTAAAAAACGACGAATGTTTTTTTTGATGGGCCAGCAACCCGTCGCTAATTTTTTTTGAGATGGTCCATCCCAAAAATTAATATTTGCGTAACCGTTTACCGTGATAAGTCATTTGATATAGGACCCCATCAAAAAGGACTATTTATAACGAGGCCTTGTTGCAAATGACCCATTGCAAATGAACCATCAGAATAATCCATTTTTCTAGTAGTGCTTACCCATTTATGTAGGATGTCTTTGTTAGAGGCCATTAAGGTAAGTTTATGATGTTTGAAATTATGTATTTCATCATTATGAGATTATTTATTGATGTCTATGTGATTATTTTAATAATTATGATATCCATGGATAAGTTTCAATCTCATAAGATTATCAAATTATTTGATCATTATTTATTTGTTCCATATTATTCCTCATGGTCATGTTATTAATTAGATGACATGTATATTCAGTTATTTAACTTAACATATTGATTATACCTTATTTAATCATGATATATTACACTATACATAACCCTTACTGAGCATTTGAGCTCACCCCTTATTTTTTTCACTTTTCCATAGGATATAAAGAAGGAATTTTGTTACAAGTTCAAGGATACAAAATATTTACGTTCACAATAATTTTATTTTTAGGTTTTAGAATGTAATGTGAGATTCAATTATGTTTCAAGTTTAAAAAGATTATTAAACTACTCATGCCTTCAAGATGTGTTCTCTTATATCTTATGTCCATTTAATAAAGCAACGACTTGATCTGGGCTACTTGGGTCTGGGCCTTTACAATTGATATCAAAGAAATTTTAATAAAAATATTGGGAATAGAATTTATTAAAATATAGTTTATAGAATATATCCCTATGAGTGTCTTTGAGGATGATTTTATATATAAGATAACATCCTAAAATTTTTAAGGTAGATATTAAGTGGTTTCCTTAACAATACATATCTATCTAGATACTACAAGTGGGTGTGGTTTTGATATAGATGCATCTAGGTGTAACATCCCTAAAAAGAGTTGTTCAAGTATATAGTAAATATGATTTTGTTTTATGGTGAGTGTTCCCTTATTTCATAGATTTTTTTAAAACTTCATAGGGATACACTTGGGTAAATTAACATTTTATTTTTGAAACATTATGATGGATTTGAATAGATGATGGCCATGAAAGACCTAGGTTAAAGCTAGGGAGTCCTATATTACAAATATTTTTTCATTATTTGGACATCCTATAAATGATTATTTGGTTTACCTCTATGATTAATGTTACTCATACTATGATTTTTGGTTTTAGTTAATGGTTGGAACAAGGAGTAATCTTGTTAACACTAAATTTAATGGACAATATAAGGTTTATGAGGAAGCAAATAAGATAAAAATTGAAGAGAAAGATATTATAATTATACCTAATTAGTTATCATGATATATTATTAATAAATTATAACTTATACTATTCATAGATTCTTCTAATTAGAGATGGATAGAGTTTTCTGAGATATCAGATAGTAGTGACAATAGAAGATAGAAGAAACAATTTCCATTGTGTTATAAATGTGTAAAAAGACACCCTAAAGAATGTATAAATGAAATTTGAAGATTTTCCATGTAAAAATAAAGTAAATAGAGTAAAAACATTCCAAGGAGTTTAATGTATTTTTTTGGGAATCTTGGGAATTATCTAATTAAATGGTATAATATAAGGGTTAACTCCTAGACTAAGGAAGGAGATATTCCCTGAAAATTACTTCAGTGGAAGTAATTAAAATTTTATGTATCGAGATTTTATAATTATGTTTTAAAATTGTTATATAAATGATATATTGGTTATATGAATCATGAAAAATATAAGGATTATTCCACAATAGTTATCTTTAAGTATTTAAAATCATATGTTGAATGGTACAAATTACATAGAAAAGTGATTTAAGGGTAATGTGATATTTTATGGAAACACATGATTGGGGGAAATATAACACCTAATATATGCCTTATGTTGAATTAATAATGATTTGTTGAAATAAGAAGATGAATAGAATTTATGAATTATATCATATAGTACTTTTGACCTTGGAAATGATTAGTTATTTAGTGACAAAGTAATTTTTATAGATTTTATTTCATTCATAGATTCGTCAAATATATTTTATAATCTATGATTTTATTTAAAGAATATGGATATAGTTAATTTTTTAGGAATATATCGTTTTATTGAGGTTTTATGGTGATGAATGTATTCAAATATTTAGTATGTGACATTAATATATACTTAATTATGTTTGGAAGATTAATTTTAAGTTATTTTTTGAAATTTTGTGAACTTTGTTCCAATGTTTTAAAATTTTAATTTTTTTGTTTGAGTGGAATCTCAAGAAGGGGTGAATTGAGTTCCTACTCAAAATTTCTATTAGAAAACATTATGATAAATATCCCCCAATTTTGAAACAACCCATTTAATTATGGAAGTAATGATATAAATGTTCAGTTGGTCAATACGTTTCTCAAAGGTTGATTACTACTCAGTTGATTTAGTGAAAATCACCTATTCAACTTTTGAAACAGGTTTACTGAATTGAGAACATATACACAATAACCAAAACTAACTATTAGAGTTGATGTAAAATAATTTTATATTATGAAATTATGAGTAGTGGATAATAGAAAAATAGATTATTACAAAATATAGTACACATAAGAAATAACCAAGAGGTCCAGTCTCAAGCTGAGACTTACTCATCTCCGCTTAGTGATCACCTGCCACCAAGTAGTTTATATTAAAAATAAAATGATACCCAACCTGTATTGAGATTTACCAAAGTTTTCACAAACTGTCCAGGGCTCACACCCTCTACCACCATTATTTTTGGAAATAACACACAACCCATACACACATTACATCTCCACGATTACAAGTGGGAAGTAAAGTGTATGTAATTTTTGGTGTGAGGATTTTCAATATCCTCCAGTTCTAGAATAGGAGACAATGTGTAACAGACAAAAACACACACACGTCTCAAAAATGTAAGATAAATAACACAGTAGAGCAAATGTTATATAGATTGGGTTTATAAGCCTCTATGTGTTTTTAATTCATCTCTTCACTCCTTGGAGTAAAGGAATTGCACTTCGAGTATTTCTATGTAAGTTGTCTCTGAAATAAATTGTCTCAACTCCAGGTTTTGGATTCTAGTTACTGAGGTGTTTTTCTTCATGGTTTGAAAAAGAGTGGATAAATCATAAAAGATAGTCTTGAACTTGTTCTCAAAAATTATATTCATGATGATCTTGGGTTAATAGTTTGAGTGATAGTGTTCTTATTTTGTTCTTCAGATCTAGCATGTAAATGTTCCTCTCTCATGCATTAATCTCCTTTATTCTCTTCCTTAGTCTTTTATTTTATATTTGAGGTCCATCAATAGGAATAAAAAAACAACATGATGTCTTCCTCGTACCTCGTACTATCTCCAGACATGGTCTCTTAATATGTCTTCAATCAGAATTAATTAATGTCCAAAGCCTTAAATTTACCAAATATGGCTGTTAGAATAATCTTAATAAATTGAAAAAGTATGAAGTAGAAGAGTGAGTATCAGTATACTAGTAGAGGTATCCTTCCCAATGGTAGGATTAATCAATAGCCTCCATCGGTCGCCTTTCTCAGTATCCTTCATCGGTAGCCTCTAGCCTTCATTAGTAGCCTTCACTAGTAGCTTTCATCGGTAGCCTTCATCAGTATCCTTCATTAGTAGCCTTCAGTGGTAGCTTTAAATGGTAGCCTTTGAGTGAGACTCAGTGTTGAGATTGAATTGACAACTTAGCGGTGAGGTTACTTAGTGGTAACCTCTATCGGCAACCTATAATAGTAACCTCTATTGGTAACCCCAATCGGTAACCTATATCGGTGACCTTCTACTTAGAGAAAGTTTTCACTGTAAACTTAATCTATAGAGCAGTGATATTAAAGATACATAGTTATTACTTGATAGAAATTATAAATATTAATGAAACATGGTTATCATATAAAATAAACATGATTTGGGATTATCAAAATTGGTGAGTCCAATAATCTCCCCCTTTTTTATAATCACAAATTATGTTAGTGAAATTTATATTGAAGTATTATTGAATCAGGGTTAACCACTTTTTCTAATTTCTTAAAATGTGATAGTATACATATATTATGTATCAGGACTTGAAATTTCATAAAATTGAACCATGTTTATTGCTGAAAATATATTAGACGATATATTTAAGGGCTCTAGTCGTAAAACTTCTCCCCTTATGTGATTAGAAAAAAGAATGAAATAGAAAAATGAGACAAAAGAAGAGTTTTTTTATTAATTAATCAAGAGTAAAATATTCAAAAATATTACAATGATCCCTATAAAATAATACAAATGATATTAAATCCACATCAGAGATGTCCAAGGGAGATTTGTCTTTAAGAGATGAGGAGGAAGGCTCAGAAGATGGAGGTAAATGCATAGGTATGGAAATTATCAAGGTAGAAATAGATTCTACAGAGGCATCATTCAACCGATAACGAGTAGATTTCCAAGGAATCATATGGTTCAAGCATATTATGGCCTCTGCAGGATTTATCAAATGGGAAGCACTGGTAGAGCATGATGCAGCTGAGGATGAAGGTAAGGGTGGAGGCCATTAATGGGAGTGTAGTCCACATGGAGGAAGGGAAAAAAGAGATTCCTGAAATCCATAATAATTCTTTCTCATATTTACTTAGATGATATAAAATTATCCTTATTCTCCATGAATATTTCTAAGGCAGGAGTCAACTCTCTAAGACAGATAAATTGATCCTTAAAAACCTGAGTGATAGGTGGGATCTTCATGTTCTCCAAAAAATAGCTTGAAGTGGCCATCCATCTGATGCTTAGTATATAACCTTTTTTAATTGAATTCAACCTACTCTTTGATGGACTTATTATCTAGGTAATCCTCCCTAAAATAATCTCCCACAAGCTTATGAATGTCTCTGGTAGTAGAAATGACCTGAGTCATAGATTTAGGGTCTTAGGTACTTTCCCCAGAGAACTTCTCCACTTCTTCTATGACAACTGACCTAAAAGATTCTAGGTCAACAGTAGGAGAGGCTGAAGAAGAAGCAGATGCACATAGAGGTTCCATTGTAAAATAAACTATCTCCTTAAAAGTCTTGGTTAGTCTACTGATCATCCTATTCACATCATCATCCTAACCACTCACATGTGTCTCCATAGACTTCTTAATGTAATCAAACACATGGACCATTTGTTAAACAACACTCTTAACAAACCTAAGGTCCTTGTACACTTGAGATCATGAGGCTATATATGATTCTATACTCATAATTGACTATTTCACAGACTCCACAGATTCCGCCAAGGTTTTTACTTGATTCTGAAATTCCTTCACTTCATGTAGTAAGTTGGAGTGAAAGGTAGAGATTACTCTTTCTAAGGTAGATGCCACAACTTCTTGATTGAGAGCCACTATTATATCTATCCCAATAGATCTCCCATCAAAGTGTCTCTTCAAATCTGATTTATTGATTCTAAACCATCCTTATTCACATAATCCTAAGGGAGAAGAACTACTGGATGGATAATTGTGGTCTCTAAAACAGAATGAATTAGAGGGCTTCTCTTAGGCTTGTCATATTCAAAGTCCCCATATTCTAATCCCAAGAACACAAATCTAGAGTCTTCTGACCAATCTTTTATTTCATGAGAAACAAAAACTGAACCTGTGCAATATGTTCCTCCCCCTCACTTGTATAATTCTCCTAGTAAACTATATTTACCTCTTATATTCCTCATTGATCAACTACACCAATAGGAGAGTGCACTGCTACTTATTCTACATAATCATCAACCACAACCATAACAATTCTAGTTCCAATATATTCAAAATTTTATTCCTATTCACTCTCTACCACTTCTGTATATCCTATCGAGGGACTGAGACTTAATAATTCCTCTTCAATTTCATCAATAGCTGTCCAAAATTAATCATGACCAGATCTAGCATCAAACTCTTCCACTGAGGTCTCTCCAATAGTAATGTCTCTTAAGACATTCTCTTCTCCTTCTTCTTCACTAGTTTCATCATCATCACTATCCCTTAGGAAAAACTATCTTCTAGGAAATCTCTTTGGTTGGATAGGCTCACCAAAGGATACAACATTTTCATAAGGACTTGGGGGATGGTTAGGATCACTCCTCTCATATACAGGAGAATCCTCACTTTCTTACACACTAACAGCCTCCTATTCTTTATCTGAGTAACCTAGTTTCACATCATCATGTTTTAAACCTGGATCTCTCTTATTCTTTGGCCTAGCTGGATTGGTAATCGGATTGAATTCCTTATACAACTTATCCTCATCATTCACCCATTCCATTTCCCAAGGATTTCAGTTTATATTCATAAACTTGTAGATCATTTTGGTAATGTATAATTTTTCCCTTATAACTGCTGTTTCTTTCTTATTTCCAGCAATACCTTTCACTCTCAACATTAAGGATATAAAATTGGAATGAAACAAAGAATTTATTTTAAACTTGGCCTAGTCATATCCTATAATGACCCTTAATTTATATACATTGTTATTGCTTCAGAATTAAAGCATACTTATTACAACATATAACAAAACCATGAAAGGACTGTGTAGGTATAGTGTCTTTAGAAAATGGGAAACATAAACAACTGGTTCATAAAGCATCTACATTTTCTCCCATTTATTTCATCATATCTAGAATCCATTTTTGGAATATCCTACTTAATACCCTTATTCCTGCCTTGGGGAAAAGAAAACATACAAAAGGGTGAGCTCAAATTCTCAGTAAGGGTAAACAAAAGAAATATCAATCACATCATTTTCATAAAAACATATCATTTTGGAAATCTTAACCTGCAAAAGAGATCATAATTTCATAACAATGGATAAATTATATTAGTGAAAGGTACTCCTAATAATCATAACATAAAACATGAAACTTTGTTGCATACACACATAATAATAGAGAATAATTTCATTGTAGTCAAGACTCATTTCCAAGACTATCTTAGTGGACAAAGTCCATTTTTGAACTGAGTTCACTCCTCGTTTCAGTCCAGTATCACTGAACCAGATTAACCTGTCGTTCCAGCCATGTCTATCTCATGTGATATAAATCTTTACCCAATGCATTGGAGGGAGATATAAGTCCCACCCGTCTCATAATGATACCATTATTTTGTGTTCCACAAGATCATCAATCATCACATAACCCATGTAATAAAAATGAGATTCTTAAACATCATTCCATCATAAAATAATCCATAAAAGATAAAAGGAAATCATAAAATTAATTCCATCATAACATAATCAAATCAATGTAAAAATTTGGATAGAAACAAAACCCTATATTATGTTATATGGATAATAATTTTGATAAAACACTTGAACTCCAATCTTGAGGAAAATATCTTTTCTACTTCAAAAAAAATTTACTTTCTTAACATGTCAAAAAATTTTAAACAAAAAGAATTTGATTAAAAATAAACTTGAAAAATATTAAAGGAAGCCTTTGAAATCATAAAAATCCATTCATTCCGTATAAGTTAAAAAAACAATTTTCTCGTACTTTGGCCGGAAAGTCAAAAAGTAAATCGTACTAAAAACGAAAAAAGATTCCTTTCATATCTTTTACTAAAAACTCACCATTGAGTATTATTGGATTCAAAAAATTGTAATAGGATAGAAATAATATTACATATTGACGAAACATGGATGTGGATGATAAATATTCCCCATTAATTACTGAAGTATAAACAATATCGGATAAAAATTGAGATTGCGAGATTTTCCCTTAACTTAGGCCAGATTTGCTTCATACGTGTCTGAACCTCCTATATAATGATTTAACTAATGTTATTTACTTATTCTAGAATCATACTCATTGTTATGATATCATATATGGTCATATTCTTAGCTTCTTATTAGTAATATTTCATTGCGACTTGTTATTCAGTAGTTTATTGCTTTTTGTTCTTATGCATGTTTTGTCAAATAAATTCTTATTTTTATTTTTATGTTATAGATACCTCATTTAAAAAATGGTATTAGTGTAATATATATCATATTTATTCATTCAATTAATTTATATAATCATTATTCATTGAAGATCATGTAGAACGAGTCGCATCACATCGTGGAGACGGTAGGCCGTACGTACGCACACGCGATGATATTGTTCCCATGATCATGGAATTGAATTGAAGTGTATGTATACTATTTCATAATCAATATCACTTTAAAATAATTATATATAGTCATTACTTACGCCATTATACCCATCCAAGTAAGGTGGTGGTGGAAAACAGATGACACCACGGCGTGGAGACGGTATTCCATACGTACGCACGCACGGTGATTTCGTTTTCCATAGGATGGATAGAAGGGGAAATAGGGTTGTTTAATATTTATAATAACATATCATTATATGAGAGATATTGATTTTATTACTTTATAATGAAAAAAATAAAGAATAGGAAGTAGGAGAAGAAATAAATTTGAAAGAATCGTTAACATACATTACCTCTTCTTTGAAGCACCTCTTCTTAACCTCCACTAAGGGCACTAAAGATGGTCTTAGAAGAAGACCCGTACCTCTAGGATGTTTCTAGGGAAGTGGAGAAGATAAATTGGAAGGGGTTGGCCGATCTTGAAGGCTCAATGTGGTGTGAGGAGGAGAGGGAGGTGGTGCCCTTTTATAAGGGAGGAGAGGGTCACTTTAGGAAAAACTTAAAATATTATTTTATTTTAAAGTCATATTCGGCTATTAATAGCTCCAAATTGATTTATTTCAAATCTAAGGGGGGGATGGGTGGAAATACTCTCAAAAAATATATTTTAGACAATTTTAGGTTACTATGTTAACCTTATCATTTAGATTTAACTTTAAGTAAAATAATTTTACTTTTACCGTGTCTTCTTGTTTTCTTACACAATATGGTTAATAAACTTACTATAACAAGCCAAAAGAAACCCACGTGGTTCATTATATGTTTATATAAACATATCTAAGTCATTTTGCTGAACCTTATATTTTTAGGAATAAAATAACCATTAAAAGTATAATATTTGTTTTAAAAACTATTTTCTGTCAATTTTGACACTATTTGGTAATTGATTTTTTGTGAAAATCATAACAACATGATTTGTTCAAAAACAATTAGTTAAATCAATACTTATATGTCATATTAACCTATAAAATTAGTGTAATTCATAAAAAGTCTCAAATTACATTTATTTGGATATTTATAATATCAATTATGTTAATATTTCTTTAATAAGGTAATTACTGCATAATCATTATGTCATAAATAAATTAAAATATTTAAAGTCTAAAAATTATAAATAAAATAACATTATGTAGTAAATCTGTTTACCTTTCTAATGAATATTTATAGTCAAATTTATCTTATTTAAATCCCAATATTAAAAATGATTTAGCTATTAAACTTTGATTTTATCTATTTTAACTATTCTTTAAATAAAGTAATAATAAATGTCCTAATCTAATACAAGTGGACCTAAATGGTCATATTTTATTCCTAAGGGTGTTTTTGGTCTAATTAAAATTATCCAATAGAATTAGGACATGTGTTAGAGTAATACTAATACCATTTTTACCCTTAATTACCCTATTTACTTTTAACCGTGGTTAATAAAAGTAAAAAGCTACTATTCACCAAACATTATATTTATCTTATTGAAGCACATTTTAATCCATGATGTAAATCATGTCTCTTGGATTTTCGAAATTCCACTCACAGAAGCAGTAAAATTATGTTTTATGTAAATTTTCAAACTCTCCTAAGAGGTTGGTAAAAGACGGTGAAAAGTTCAATAAAATTTTTATCTATCTAAATTTTTTATAAAATGGCTCCAATGAATTACATTGAACTTATATGGGTATTATGTATCAATTTTGAAATAAAATAAATTTAAATAAGTATTTAAATAAAGAGTCAGTTTTTAAATAGTAACCTAGTGTTTTCACTATTTATCAAAAATTGAAAGTTTTACATAAAATACAAAAAATTCACCCTGTGCTAATTTTGATATTCCAAATCCAAAATTGAAGTCCATTTTGAAAGATAAAATTTATATAATTTCAAAAAGTGGGTATTACTATTCATAATGGCTAGTTTTAATAATATTTTAATAGCACATCGTTGTTTAGTGAAACTCGGTATTGCGTACAATGCATGCTATCGAGGAAGGTTGCGATTGCGTGTAAAGAAAGCCAAGCTAGTGTTGTGTGTAGTGAAAGATTCCTTTGATGATAACAAAACATTTCTCATAAAAATCTCAGGTGTTACATTCTAACCCCCTTAAAATGAATTTCCCCCTTGAAATTCGTCACTTTCTAACAGACAGATGAGGATACCTCTCCCTCATCATATCCTCAAGCTCTCATGTAGCTTCTTATAATTGGTGGTTCCTCCATAAAAATTTCACCAAGCGAGTGGTCTTGTTCCGTAAGACTTTTTCACTATGATCTAGAATCTCTATCGGCTGTTCTTCATAAGAAAGATCTTTCTCCAGCAGTACATCTTCTAAGTAGAGTAATTGTGAGGGATCAGGTATGTACTTTCTCTGGAGAGATACACGGAACACATCATGAATTTGAGAGAGATTCGGTGGAAGCACCAATCGATAAGCTACCTTCCCAACACGATCCAATATTTCAAAAGGACCAATATACCTAGGGCTCAACTTTCCCTTCTTTCCAAATCTCATTAATCTCTTCCAAGGAGATATTTGTAAGATCACTTTATCACCCACATAAAACTCTAGGTCTTTTATTCGGTTATTGGTATAACTTTTTTGTCAACTCTGAGATGCTCTTATGTGTTGTTAAATAGATCATACCTTTTATGCCATCTCATCAACAAGATCAGGTCCTAATAGCTTTCTTTCCCCAACTTCATCCCAGCAAGTTGGAGTTTGACATTTCATTCCATAAAGAGATTCATAAGGTGCTCTATGAATACTATAGTGAAAGCTATTATTATAAGAAAATTCAACCAAAGGTAGGTGTTGATCCCAACCACCTTTGAAATCCATAGAGCAAGATCTTAACATATCTTCTAGAGTTTGAATTGTTCTCTCAGACTGACCGTCTGTCTGAGGATGATAAGCAGTGATGAAACTCAAATCTGTATCCAGAGTATGGTGAAGACTTCGCAAAAACTTTGAGGTAAACCTCAAATCCCGATCAGATATAATGTAAAGTGGTACTCCATGAAATCTTACCACTTCCTTTACATATATCCTGGGAAGCTGATCAAGAGAGAAATCCTCTCTAATATCAATGTAGTGTGCCGACTTTGTAAGATGATCAACTAAGACCCAGACAGAATTATTTCCTTTGGATGTTTTAGGAAGTCCGGTGACAAAGTCCATAGTGATGTTTTCCCATTTCCATTCAGGTATGGGTAATGGTTGTAACATCCCCTTAGACTTATGTATCTCAACTTTAACTTACTGACAAATCAAGCATCGAGAGACATATTCAGCAACATCTCTTTTCATTCCATCCCTCCAGAAGTACTCTTTCCGGTCCCTATACATCTTCATGCTTCTAGGATGAATAGATAATGAAGAACTATAAGCCTCATCCAGCAGCTCATTTTTTAATTCTGGTATGGGAGGAACACAAACCCGATTTCTGAACCTTATTATCCCATCACAATCAAGGATGAATTCAGGAATATTTCTCACCTTCTTTGGTAACTCTACATCGTCTTTTTGTGCCTCTTTAATCTTCACATGTACATATGGTTGAACATTCATTTGAGAAAGAAAAGATTTTCTCCCTTCCATTATAATTCCAAGATCCATCATTTGTAAATCTATAAATATTGGATCTTTTGTGATCCTCATCATGGATAAGCCAGCATTGTCTTGTCGACTTAATGCATCTTCCACCTCGTTTGATTTCCCAGGGTGATAATGAATTGAGCAGTTGTAATCCTTAATTAGCTCCAACCATCTTCTTTGGCGCATATTCAGCTCCTTTTGTGTGAAAATATACTTTAAACTTTTATGATCAGTATAAATATCGCACTTTTCACCATAAAGATAATGCCTCCATATTTTTAATGCAAAGATTACAAAAACTAACTCCAAATCACGAGTTGGGTAATTTTTCTCACAGATTTTCAATTTTCACGAGGCATAAGCTATCACCATATCATTTTGCATAAGAACACACCCTAGTCCCTTCTTGGATGCATCACTATAAATCACAAACCTTTCACCACTACAAGGCAGGGTGAGCACAGGTGCACTGGAAAACCTTTTTATAATTCCTTTAAATTCTCTTCACACTTCTCTTTCCAAGCGAACTTAACTCCTTTTCGAGTCTACCTGGTGAGTGGATTAGATAATCATGAAAAATCTTTCACAAAACATCGATAATATCCAGCCAAACCAAGAAAACATCAGATCTATGTTACTATTGTTGGTCTCGACCATCTTTCAATAACCTCTTTTTTTGCTGGATCTATAGATTCCCCTATTTTGAGATTATGTGACCCAAAAATGAAACTTTTTGAAGCCAAAATTCACATTTGGTAAATTTGGCATATAGCTTCTCCTTCTCAGGATCTTCAATACAATTCTCAGGTGATCTTCATGTTCTTTCTGTCTCTTTGAATAGACAAGAATATCGTCTATAAAGACTACCACAAACTGATCAATATAGTCTCTAAAGACTCTATTCATTAGATCCATGAAGATAGCAGGGGAATTAGTAAGAACAAATGGAATCACTATAAATTCATTGTGTCCATACCTTGTACGGAAAGCCGTCTTTGGTATATCCTCCCTTTTGACCCTTAATTGATGATACCCTGAACGAAGATCAATCTTGGAAATGTATTGAGCTCTGCGTAGTTGGTCAAATAAGTCATCAATGCATGGGAGAAGATATTTGTTCTTGATAGTGATTTTGTTAAGTTATCGATAATAAATGTATAGTCCCATTGATCCATCTTTTTTCTTAAAAAACAGAACAGCTGCTCCCCAAGGTGAGGAACTAGGGCGTATGAATCCCTTATCAAGATTCTCTTGGAGTTGCTTCTTCAATTCCTGCAACTCAATTGGGGCCATTCTATAAGCTGTCTTTGAAATGGGCATAGCACCCGGTATGAGCTCAATTGAAAACTGAACATCACAATTTGGTGGAAGACCCAGTAATTACTCCAGAAAGACATCATCAAACTCTTGTAAAATGGGCATATTCTTAATCGTGATTTTCTCTCCAACCATTTGAGATAAATAACCTTCATGTAGTGTAATCAAGACCCATAAGATGGATGAAATTTCCACTGGAAGGTTATGTTCATCCTTGTATCGATAGAAGATCATAGATTGATCTGGAATATGAAATTTGACTTCCCCTCTTTGGAAATTGATATGAGATCCATATAAAGAAAGTCAATCCATGCCAAGAATCACATAAAATTACACTATAGGAAGGATCACAAGATTTACAGGAATAAATTTCTCACAAACTTTAATCGGAGAAGAATTGTAAACTTTTGATGTGACTGTTGTGCCATTAGGGGGTGTCACAACTAAATAAATATCTAAATGCTGAGGTAATATGTCGATACCCTTATAAAATTCTTCTGAAATAAAAGAGTGGGTGGATCCAGAATCAAATAAAACATTTTCTACTTTAGAGTGGATGGTAAGTGTACCTTTTACCACTTCGTTATCATACTGCACATTTCTAATAGAAATTGCATGTGACTTTCCTTTGTCTTTAGCCTAAAGAGTTTGTTGACGTCGATCATCATCAACAACCCTTGGATTAGGTCATTTATTGGCATAATGCCTCATTTCCTTGAACTTGTAACATTGAAGTGTAGGAGGTGAACTATGTGTAGCCTTTTATTTGTTCGCATCACTAGACATCTTCTTCCCATCATTGCGGAATTCAAATGCCCGATGACCTTCCTTTCCACATTTGAAACATTTACTTGTCCCTTTAAGACAACTCCCTCCATGTTTCTTTCCACACTTTGAGCATAAGGGAAAACTTATCTTCTTTTTAGTGTGCTCTTTAGATTTTCCATTGAATTCCATTTTTCTCTTCTTATCAAACGCATATGACTAATGGGTTACTCCAATCTCCATATCAACCTTGAGAGCACATCGAACAATTTCCTTGTATCTATTGAAGTCCCTTATGGATAACTCCCTTCAAAGACTTGGTTTTAATCCACTAAATAATTGAGCGATCTTACTCTCGGGTTGGATAATAATCCCATAAGCGTACCTTTCAAGTCTTGTAAAATTTGCTTCATAGGTACCAACAGATTCATCATCCTTTTGCTTCAGTTCAAGAAAATCCTACTCCATATTTGTTCGAAGAATTCGAGGGAAGTACTTATTGAAAAATAAGTTCTTGAACTCATCCCATTCCATGGATTCAATTTCATTCCTTTTCCTCATATTCTTGATAATATTCCACCATTGACCAGCTTCACCTTCCAAATGATATACTGCTAAGATGACTTTATCATGTTTAGAACATTTAAGAACTAAAAATATCTTTTCAGTGGTACTGATCCATTTTTCAGCCACTAATGGATCAGTAGACCCGCTAAATGAGGGTGGACGCTGCCTCATGAAGGATTCAACAGAATGTTTCTCATTCCATTGCTTGTTTGGAAGACCTTCATGATTCATAGCTTGAGAAAGTTTTGTGAGCTTGGCTACAAGATTTTGCATTCCAGCTCCCATATCGTTTTATTACTCAGGGGGCAATCATTGCATTGCTCATCGCATTCCACATTAACACGGTTCCTTCGGGTTCCAGCCATTGACTAAAACAAAGAATAATAGTGTGAGAAACACTAATTATAATAGAAAAACCACATAATCAAGAATAAATTTCACACTTAAGGTCTTATCATAGGTTATTCATGGCCATTTATAAAACACTAATATTTTTTCCTATGCTTAGACATATCCTTAGGGTTCTTACTAAGGCTTTCACATCCTAGTTTCCAAAGGTTGACTATAACTTTCCTCCAATACCAACTATAACGAACCATAATTTACATACATTGTTATTACTTCAGAATTAAAGCATACTTATTACAACATATAACAAAACCATGAAAGGACCGTATATGTATCATGTCTCTAGAAACTGGGAAACATAAACAATTGGTTCATAAAGCATCTACATTGTCACCCATTTATTTCATCATATCTAGAATCCCTTTTTGGAATATCCTACTTAATACCCTTCTTCCTAACATGGGGAAAAGAAAACATACAAAAGGGTGAGCTCAAATGATCATTAAGGGTAAAAAAAAGAAATATCAATCACATCATATTCATAAGAACATATCATTTTGGAAATCTTAACCTGCAAAAGAGATCATAATTTCATAACATGGGATAAATCATAGTAGTGAAATATAATCCCAATAATCATAACATAAAACATGAAACTTTGTGGAATACACACATAATCATAGATAATCATTTCTTAGTGTTAAAGACTCATTTCCAAGACTATCTTAGCAGAAAAAGTCCATTTCTGAATCAAGTTCACTCCTCGTTTCAGTCCTGTATCACTGAACCAGATTAAGCTTCCATTCCAGCCATGTCTATCTCATGAGATATAAATCTTTACCCAATGCATTGGAGGGAGATATAGGTCCCACCCATCTCATAATTATTCCATTCTTATGTGTGCCACAAGATCATAAATCATAGCATAACCCATGTAATAAAAATGGGTTTCTTAAACATCATTCCATCATAACATAATCCATATAAGATAAAAGGACATCATAAAATTAATTCCATCATAACATAACAAAATAAATGTAAAAATAGGGATAAAAAAATAACCCTAAATTATCTTATATAGAAAATAATTTTGATAAAACACTTGAACTCTATTCTTGAGGAAAATATCCTTTCTACTTCAAAAAAAACATTTTACTTTCTTAACATGTCATAAAATTTTAAAATAAATGAAGCTGATTAAAAATAAACTTGAAAACTTGTAAAGGAAGCTTTATGTAAATAATGTTATATGAAATCATAAAAATCCATTCATGCTGTATAAGTTAAAAAACATTTTTCTCATACTTTGGCTAGAAAAGTCAAAAAGTACCTCGTACTAAAAACGACAAAAGATTTCTTTCATATCTTTTACTAAAAACTCAACATTGAGTAATATTGGATTCAAAAAATTGTAGGAGGATAGAAATAATAACACATATTGAAAAAACATGGATGTGGATGATAAATATTTCCCAGTAATTACCGAAGTATAAACAATCTCGGATAAAAATTGAGATTGCAAGATTTTCCCTTACCTTAGGTCCGATTTGCTTCGTACATGTCCAATCCTCCTGTATAATGATTTAAATAATTTTTTTGACTTATTCCGGAATCATACGCATTGTTATTATATCATATATGGTCATATTCTTAGCTTTGTATTAGTAATATTTCATTGCTACTTGTTATTCGCGTGTTTATTGCTTTTTGTTCTTATGCGTGTTTTGTCGAATAAATTATTATTCTTATTTTTTGGTAATAGATAACTAATTTACAGAATTTTATTAGTGTAATATATATCATATTTATTCATTCAATTCATTTATATAATCATTATTCATTGAAGATCATGTAGAATGAGAAGCATCACATCGTGGAGACGGTAGTCCGTACGTACGCACGAGCGATGATATTGTTCCCATGATCATGGAATTGTATTGAATTGTATGTATACTATTTCAGAATCAATATCAATTTAAAATAATTATATATAGTTATTATTAACACAATTATACCCATACAATCAAGGTGGTGGTGGAAAACAGATTACACCACTGCGTGGAGACGGTATTTCGTACGTATGCACACGCGGTGATTTCATTTTTCGTAGGATGGATAGAAAATGAAATAGGGTTGTTTCATTTTTATAATAACATATCAGTATATGAGTGATACTGATGTTATTACTTTATAATGAAACAACTAAAGAAGAGTAAGTAGAAGAAGAAATAAAGTTGAAAGAATCGGTAACGGACATTACCTCTTCTTTGAAGCGCCTCTTCTTAACCTCCTCTTAGGGCACTACAGATGGTCTTTAAAGAATTAAAGTACCTCTAGAATGTTTCTAGGGAAGTGGAGGAGAGAAATTGGCAGGGTTTGAACGATCTTGAAGGCTCAATGTGGTGTGAGGAGGAGAGGGAGGAGGTGCCCTTTTATAAGGGAGGAGAGGGGTACTTTAAAAAAAGTTAAAATATTATTTTATTATAAAGTCATATTTGGGTTTTAATTGCTCCAAATTGATTTATTTCGAAGCTAAGGTGGGGATGGGTTGAAATAATCTCAACCAATAGATTTTAGATAATTTAGGTTACTATTTTAACCTTATCATTTAGATTTAACATTAAGTTAAATAATTTTACTTTTACCGTGTCTTCTTGTTTTCTTACACTATATGGTTAATAAACATACTATAACAAGAAAAACGAACCCCAAGTGGTTCACTGTAAAGATATATAACCTTATATAAGTCATTTTGTATAACCTTATATTTTTAGTAATAAAATAACAATTAATAGTATAATATTTTTTTTAAAAACTATTTTATGTCAATTTTGACACTATTTGGTAATTGATTTTTTGTGAAAATCATAACAGCATGATTAGTTATAAAAAAGCTAATTAAATCAATACTAATATGTCATATTTACCTATAAAATTAGTGTAATTAATAAAAAGTCTCAACTTACATTTATTTCAGTATTTATAATATAAATTATGTTAATTTTTTCATGAATAAGGTAATTACTACGTAATCATTGTGTCATTAATAAATTAAATTATTTAAAGTCGAAAAATTAGAAATAAATTACCATTATGTAGGAAATCGTTTTATCTTTATAATTAATATTTATAGTCAAATTTATTTTATGTATATCCCAATATTAAAAATATCTTAGCTATTAAACTTTGATTTTAACTATTTTTACTACTCTTTAAATAAAATTATATTAAATATCCAAATCTAATCTAAGTGGACCTAAATGGTCATAATTTATTCTTAAGGTTTTTTTTGGTCTAATTAAACTTATCCAATAGAATTAGGACATGTGTTAGGGTAATAATAATACCATTTTTACCCTTAATTACCCTATTTACTTTTAACTGTGGTAAATAAAAGTAAAAAATTACTATTCACCAAAAATTATTTTTATCTTATTGAACCAAATTTTACTCCTTGATGGTAACTGTGTGTCTTGGATTTTAGAAATTTCACTCACAGAAGTGGTAAAATTATGTTTTATGTAAATTTTCAAACTCTCCTAGGAGGTGGGTAAAAGACGGTGAAAAGTTCAATAAAATTATTATATATCTAAAATTATTATAAAATGACTCCAATGAATTAAATTGAAATTATACTGGTATTATGTATCAATTTTTACCTAAAATAAATTTATATACTTATTTAAATAAATATTCGATTTTAAATAGTTACCCAGTGTTTTCACTATTCATCAAAAATTGAAAGTTTTCAGAAAAATACAAAAAATTCACCCCAGGATAATTTTGATATTATGAATCCAAAAATGAAGTCCATATTGAAAGATAAAATTAATAAAATTTTAAAAAGTGGGTATTACTATTCATAACATATAGTTTTAATAGTATTTTAATAGCATATCGTTGTTTAGTGAAACTCGGTATTGCGTACAACACAAGCTATCGAGGAAGGTTGCGATTACATTTAAAGCAAGCTAAGATAGTGTTGTGTGTAGTGAAAGATTCCTTTTATGATAAAAAATATTTCTCATAAAAATCTCGGGTGTTACATATCCTCTAACAGAATCATAAGTAACCTATAAAGATTTATCCATTGTCCATACTTTAACAGATACAATAAAAATATTTCTTGATATCTCAAAGTTGCAAAGTCCCCTCTCCTGGGACTCAAAACATGTTGAAAAAACATAAAAAAGAAATCTGTTTTCTCCATCTATCTCAGCATCTATCACCCTCTAAGGGATTCCATTCCGAGTCAGCTCAGCCAGAGCCTCTTCATAGCAGAAATACTCACTGGTGGGAGGCACCACTCTAGAGTAGTAATTGAATATTCCTTCATGAGGTACTCTTAATAATTCATCCCATTAAAAAAAGAGAATCTCTCACTTATACCATTTACCTTTGAATTCAATTGGTTCTCATCCTCAGACAATTCAAACTTTAAAAACTCATAGAATTCCTTTACAAGATTCGAGTAATATGGTCCATTGTTATTTGAAAAACATTCTATCCAATCTCAAGCTTTCAGTTCCTTTAGCACTAGAGAATTGCTCGACAATAGCCATTCCAAACATAATTCCTTTTCAACTACAATTTCCCTCTCTGAAAAATGTGGATTGATCAGCTTCACCATAGCCTTGCTTCCACTACTAAACCCAAATCAAGGTCTCTTAGAGTTTGTAACATCCCCTTCATCACAACCATCCGTCTCTTCAACCTTACCATTGTGATCTGATGTGGTTCATGTGTTGTAGCAGATGGTTAGGTTCAATGATTTGGAAGAAAAAAGTCCAGGAGTGGATTGAAGTGGTTCAAAATGTGTCTTGTACTTTGTTTTTATCATTTTCAGATCGAAAAAAAATTCGAGTAAATGAAATAAATAAGATTAAAACATTTCAGATTCTGGCAGAAAGTTCCAGACCTAAGTAAGGACTATCAATAAGGTTCCAATGGTAAGGTCCAAATGGTGAGGTGTACTAACAGTGAGGTCCTAACGATGAGGTACTAATGGTGAGGTCCTAAAGGTTACGTCCTAATGGTGAGGTCCTAAAGGTGAGGTCTAACAGCGAGGTCCTATCGGTGAGGTCCTATCAGTGAGGTCCTAATGACGAGGTCCTGTCGGTGAGGTCCAATCGGTGAGGTCCGAACAGTGAGGTCCTATCGGTGAGGTCCCATCGTTGAGGTCTAACAGTGATGTGCCCTAACGGTGAGGTCCTAACAGTTTATCATACCTAACTCATATTTTATGTAATTTAGCCTCTCAGAATTCAAAGGCTTTGTAAATATATTAGCTAATTGATGTTTAGTTCCAATGAATTCAAGAGTGATATCACCTCTATGATAATGATCTCTCAAGAAGTGATGTCTTACATCAATGTTATTTTTCCTAGTATGAGATACTGTATTTTTAGAGATGTTAATAGCACTTGTATTGTCACAGTTTATAGAGACATGTTTGAATTGATATCCATAGTCTAGTAAAGTGTGTTTCATCCACAGAATTTGAGGACAAAAACCAGAAACATCTATATATTGAACTTCATCAGTGGATAATGAAAATGAATTTTGTTTCATACTACACCATGATACTAGTTACTTGCCCGAAAAGTGACATGTTCCCGAGGTTCTTTTTCTATCTAACTTAAAACAAACAATGTCAGCATCTGAATAGATTATTAAATCAAATGATTATTCTCTTGGATAAAATAGTCCTATGTTTGTAATATAATTGAGATATTTAAAAATAATTTTAGTAACAGTTGAACAATATTCATTGGGATTGGCTTGAAAATGATGACACATTCATACACTAAACATTATATCAGGTCTAATAGCAGTAAGGTAAAGTAGACTCTTAATCATACCTTTGTTATTGATTTGATCCACTGGTTTACTAGTTTAGTCAACATTTAACTTAAAAGTGGTGTTAATAGGTGTATCACTAACTTTATTACTATACAAAACAAAAAGTTTCAAAAGATCCTTATTATATTTAATTTGATTTAAAACAATACCATTTCTAGTTTGAAAATTTTGAAATCCAAGGAAAAATTTAAGTTCCCCCATTAAACTAATTTAAAATTCATCTTGCATCATCTTTGAAAAATTAGTACATAGAGAATTTTTGGAAGATCCAAATATAGTATCATCTATAAAAATTTGAACTATTAAAACACCTTTGGAAGTCCATTTAATAAAAAGAGTGGGATCATATATCCTTTTAGTAAAACCTTTTGAAATAATAAAATAACATAGTCTATCAAACCAAGCTCTAGGAGATTGTTTTAGACCATATAAACCTTTAGAAAGTTTAAAAACATTATTTGAAAAATGGGGATTTGTATATCTAGGGGGCTGTTAAGCAAACACATCCTCAACTATATACCCATTTAGAAATTCACTTTCGACATCCATTTGATAAAGATTGAAATTTAGATGATTTGTATAAGTGAGCAGTATCTTAATGGATTCTAGTCTGGCTACATGTGAAAAGGTTTACTCATAGTCTATTTCTTATTCTTTACTATATCCTTATGCAACTAGTATATCCTTGTTTCTTACTATATTTCAAGATTCATCAACATTGTTTCTAAACACCCATTTAGTGCCTATGGTCAAAGTGTATTTAGGTCTTTCTATTAATTCCCAAACTTTGTTTCTCTCAAACTAATTTAATTCTTCTTGAATAGCTGTCACCAAAACTTCATAATTGATAGAATTATTAAAAATTTTGGGTTCATGCTGTGAAAGGAAAGCTTGATGTTCAACCTAGTTTCTCATATAATCTCTAGATTGTTTTCCTCTATTTAGATCACCTGCTACAAAATCTAAATAATGTTTCTTTATAATTATAATACCTCTAGAAAGAGTTGAAATAGACTCCTCATGGTTTTCTACAGGTTTAGATTCAACAGGCTCAGATTCATAAAAATTTCCATATGTAATTATTTTCACTAAGGTTTCATTGTCTTTATCATTAAGGTGTAGAAATGACATATCTTCCTCAATATATTCAAGAGAGGTTTGGGGTTAATGTGGATCAGTCTCATCAAATTTGGAATTAACTATTTCTTCCACACATTTGGTTCTCTTATTGAATACTCTATAGGATTTACTAGAGATTGAGTAACCTAGAAAAAATCCTTCATCACTTTTGCAATCAAATTTTTTAAGACTATACCTAGTGTCAAGGATAAAATTTTTTTAACCAAAATATCTAACGTAATTAACCTTAGGATTTTTATTGTTCCATAGATCATATGGGTTCTTCTTAAGAACATGTATAATTAAGACTCTATTGATGATATAACAAGCTGTATTAATAGCTTCATCCCAAAAAATATAGAGGTAGGTTATAGTCATATAGCATAGTCTGGGAAATCTATTGAAGTGCCCTATTTCTTCTTTCTACAACTCTATTTTATTGAGGTGTTGGAGGAGTAGAGAAATTGTTATTATATCCATAATGTGAGAAAAAATATTCAAACTCGTGATTTTCAAAACTCCTAGCCATGATCACTTCTCGAGGTCATAATTCTAAGTCCACTATGTTTTTCAACATACTTGGAATATTTATTGAAGTAATAACATGCTTCAATTTTGTGGGATAGAAAGTGTACCCAAGTGTATCAAGAAAAATAATCTACGAAAACAAAAACACAGTGCTTCCCATTTAAACTTGAAACTCTATATAATCCAAAAAAATCCATGTGAATAAACTTAAGAGGTTGAGAAGCTGAAAATTATTTCTTTGGGTTGAAAGAAACTTTGTGTCATTTTCCCTTTTGACTAGGATTACAAACATTGTTAAGTGGGAATTACAAATTAGTTAAGTCTCTAACTAACTTTCCTAGTCATTTTTCTAAGTGAGTGAACATTTTAGTGTCCTAATCTTGTATTCCATAATGAAGATTCCTTTTGAAAATCATTTAAACAAGAAACATTTTTCTTTTCTAAAGAGTTTAAATCACCAATATATACATTTTCATTTCTAAGAGTAGTGAATATTAAATAATTTTTATAATTAAAAACATTGAATGCATCACTTTAAAACTTAAAATAAAAATCATTATCATAGAACTGAGAGATACAAAGTAGGTTATACTTTAGCCCATCAACAAAAAGAAATTTGGAAATTAATACAGTTTTAGGGTTACCAATTTGGCCTAAGCTGGTGATATCCCTTTATAATTATCACCAAATGTGACATATCCACCATCAAAATTAATTAGGCTCTTGAAGGATGAATAGTCTCTTATCATATGTTTTAAATATCCACTGTCCAAGTACCATAGGGTTTTACAAGATCTCTTTAGACAATTTTCCTGCAAAATATATTAAGTATAGTGTAACTTTGGTACCCATATTTTATTGGGTTCAGAGAGGTTGGAAAGTAATTCTTTTGGAACCCATATTGGTATTATATGTTTCCTATAATCAACAGATATGTTTCGAGACATGAACACTTTGTTAGTTCCTTTAGAAAATTGTTTTTCAAAAGATGGTCCAAAACTTGAACAAGCAGGGAACTGTCTAGATTTTGGATTAAATTTGTTCTTAATAATACTTCTATATCCTGGTTGATATCCTAAACTAGTTGTGTATTTTAGAGAAATTTGATTCCTAGTAACCGGGTCAAGGTATCTTTATCAACATTAAACCTCTCAAGGTATTTTTTTTAATTTCTCATTTGATAATTTTAGTTCACTATTTTCCTTTAATCACAGAGAAAATTTTTTGTTTTCAATATAAAAATCAAAATTATAAGTGGAATTTAAATCATGTTGTCTTTTCAAAAATTTATATTTATATTTTAGTTCATTAAAGGTATCCTCAAGAATTCCACAATATTCAAATAGTTCATCATAAGTCATATTTTCATCATTATTAGATTCACTTTCATTCCCAGAATAGTAAGCATTATTTATAAGAGAGTTAAGTGTTACCTCAGATGTTTCTGTCATGAAAAACATGTTTTCTTAATTGTTATTTTCAGTATTAGAAGTGTTAGATCCACTGGAGTTGTCTTTTGAATCACTCCAAGTAGCTTTCACATCCTTTTTATATCCCTTTCCCTTGTCTTTATATTTCTTCTTAAGTTTTATCTTGGGGAAATCATCTTTCACATGAACTTTTCATTTACACT
Organism: Viscum album; assembly: GCA_963277665.1. Taxonomy (NCBI): domain Eukaryota; kingdom Viridiplantae; phylum Streptophyta; class Magnoliopsida; order Santalales; family Viscaceae; genus Viscum; species Viscum album. Next base: position 242,594,605 of record OY728150.1, read on the forward strand.
CATAGAAGATTATCTCATTTGTATTGTCATTCCATTTTCTATGCTTTTTTACACTGTCCTTTATTATCATACCTTCCTTTATAATTTGACTTTCAAAATAACTTCTTCTTTTGGTAGAACTTTTTGAACCTTATTGCAAGATGAGCCATCTCATCATCACTGTCAGAGTTTGAATGTTCACTGGTGGAACTGTCTACAAGAACATGAATTATCTCTTTGATATTTGAGGTAGAAATCTTGAATGCTACATATTTATTTCTTAGTTCTTCATCTACTTCTTTATTCACATTAATATCTTCTTCGAACATAATAAGTTTTCCAATTATTTTCTTCACTAGTAGATTTCTTATGTCACATGATTCTCGGATATAAACAGAAGTTCCTCTCCATCTGTCAGGTACGCATCAAAGAAACCTCATAACCTGATGCTTGTTGTCTATTGGTTTTCTAAGAAGACTCATGGTTTTTACTATTACATTGAGCCTGATATATATTTTAGATATAGGTTCATCATGCTTCAATTTAAAATTATCATATTTAATAGTGTAATTATTTAATCTCATTTCTTTGACATTGGTTGTTACCTCATGGGAAACAACCAAAGTATCCAAAAAAACATATGCAGTTTTATAGGTAGATATTATATTTAATTCCTCATCACCTAGAGAATAGTACAATGAATTAATTTCTTTACAGTTGTTATTATATTTAGATTTAGTTAACTGAGACCATGTGCCCCTAGATGTAGTAGGCAATGCATGTTGTTCTTCAATTGTGTCCCAAATTTCATGACACATTCTCTCTAGATACATTTTCATTTTCAATCTACACTTACCATAGTTATAAACCATAAAGAAAGGTGTCTTGTTAGTATCTGCACCCTCAACTCGGTTATCCATAGTTAATTAGAATTTAAAGAATTGAAAATTTTGATATGAAATTTTTTGGAATATTTTTAAGAAACAACTAAAATCTTAGTTAAAAAGAATTTGAAAACTTGAAAAATAGAGTCATGATGGTAGCAATAAAAACTCATTTGATTCCAAATTTTGGTCGGAGTGGAAACTCAAGAGGGGGTGAATTGAGTTCCTACTAAAAATTTATACTCAAAAATGTTATGATAAATATCCCCCAATTTTGAAATAGCCCAGTTAATTAAGGCAGTAAAGATATAAATTTTCAGTTGGTCAAAAAGTTTCTCAATGGTTGATTAGTCCTCGGTTGAATCAATGAAAAACACAAATTAATATTTTGAAATAGGGTTACTGAATTGAGCACATATATACACAAACCAAAACTAACTATCAGAGTTGATGTAAAACAATTTTCTATTTTTAAATTATGAGAAGTGGAGAATAAAAAAATAGAGTATTAAAAAATATAGTACACATAATAAATAAACAAGAGGTTCATTCTCAAGACGAGACTTAAACCTATCCACTTGGTGATCTCCTTCCATCATGAAGTTTTTATTAACAATAAACATGATACACAACTTGTATCGGGATTTACAACATTTTTCACAAACATTCCAGTGCTCACACCCTCTACCATAGTTCTTCATGGAAAAAACACACAACTAGGCCACACATAGCCTCTTACAGTATTACACATGGGAAAAAAGTGTATGTAATGTTTGGTGTGAGTATTTTCAGTATCCTCTAATTCTAGCATAGGAGATAATGTGTAACAAAGAAACACACTAACACTTCTCAGAAATGTAAGATAAAGAAAAAAATAGAGAAAATGTTATAAAGATTGAGTTTCGAAGGCTCTATGTGTTTTTAATTCAGCTCTTGAATCCTTAGAGTGAAGGAATTATAGTTGGAGTCTTTCTCTTGAAGTTGTATCGAAAACAGAGTGTCACAACTCCAAGTTATAGCTTATAGGTATTGAGGCATTCTACTTTGTGGTTTGAAAAAGATTGGATGAATCACATAAGACAGTCTTGAAACTGTTCTCCCAAATAACCGTTGTGATGCTCTTGGGTTCATAGTTTGAGTGCCAGTGTTCTTATTTTTTTCTTCAGATCTAGCGTGTAAATGATCCTCTCTCATGCATTCGTCTCATTTCTTATCTTCCTCAGTCTTCTATTTTATATTTGAGGCCCGAAAATAGTAATAAGAAAATTGTTGGACTCATCATTTATTAATCATGTTTTAATGATCAAAAATAATATATATTCTATAAAGCCTGTTAATCCTATGTAATGTATCTCAAATCATATGTACAGATGATTAGTATCCTTATGATTTAAGTAAAACTATCCAAGAACTTAATTGGTATACATTATGTTTTATTACAATACACTATATTTGGTTTACTTTGTAATTATTTCATTGATGAATGATTAAGTCTAATTTATTATATGAATATCACTTGTTAAGTCTGAATACAGATATTTTGCTAATTCTGAGACACCATGAGTCTACCACCGATTATGTTTTTCTAGAAAAGGAGCCAGACACTGTGACGAGATACCGTGACTAGACACAGTGACCAGACACCATAACCAGAAACCATGACCATAAACCACAGGAAGACACCGTGACCAGACACCATGACCAGACACTAGGACCAGATACTGCAACCAGACACCGTGACCAGACACCGCAACCAGACACCATGACCAGACACTACAACCAGACACCGTGATCAGACACCGTGACAAGTCACTATGACCATCCAGACACCGTGACCATCTAGACACAGTGAACATCTAGACACTGTGACCAGTCACTATGAGCATCCAGAAACTGTGACCATTCAGACACCATTTCAAGGAGACACCGTTTCATGGAGACACCATTTACAGACAAACTATGACACTATTTCTTAATTTGTTTTGTTTTTTTTCATTTAATTCATAACATTCATATTTGAATACTTTAAATGCACCGACATAATTAATGATTCTTTGTAGACATGTCACCTGACAGTATGAGGTACAAGGTGCAGAATACATGCAACCTATTGGCTCTAACACATGCACTTGAAGAATAAAAGAGAAGTGTGGACCAAAAATAAAGACACACATAGAAAGCATAAAAATGAAGAACACATGAGCTTTCATGAGAAAAGAACCAACACATGAAACTAAAAATTCTGGAAGAACACATAAAGCATTCTTGAATCAACATGCTGGACACCATAGATCAGAATCATTGAGCACATCTTCGCATTGTTAATACCACAAAGAACATGATCCAAATCTAGCTGACTTATGATACTCTATTTTCCATGAGAGGACTCGATTTCAGCATCTGTTTCATCTCAAAAGTCCAGAGCTGCATAGACTAACACTCAGAGCACTTCTAACCTAATCTATATACTTCTGCTCTATTGTGTACTATTTTTAGCTTTTGAGTAGTGTGTGTGTCTCTATTTAAAAACACACACTGTCTCTTTAATTAAACTGAAGGATACATGATATCCTTTCTGAAACATCTTTTTACACTTGTGTATACCCAAAAATATGTTTAGAAGAGGTTGTGTGTAATACGTTGTTCATACCCAAAAAGAACTGTGGAAGAGGTCATGTGACATGGACATTCTTATGTACTGTTGTAAATCCCGATACAGGCTGTGTATCTAGTTTATTTATATAAACTTCTTGGTGGTAGGTGATCACCAAGTGGAGTGGGTTAGGTCTCAGTTTGAGACTGAACCACTTGTTTTGTATCTGTTGTGATGTCTATTTTAGTTAACTCTATTTTACTATTTAATTTATAATTCACTAAATTTACTTTGATAGTTAATCTTGGAAACAAGTTGTAATTGTATTACCTTATTATAATAACTTACAAAGTAATGTTAATAACCTATATTAAGATTAAAGGGAAGTAATCAATATTCTATGAAGTTATTTTAATAGTGAAACTTTCATAACAGTATACCTATGATTAACTGGATTGTATTTAACTTTATTAGGGAACCCTTTTAAGAATACTTTTTTAAATAGAAATTTTGAATAGATACTCAATTCTCCCCCTTCTTGAGTACTCTACTCTAACTAACATTTGGTATTAGAGGAATTGTTTTTAAAGGATCTGTTTTTAACCCTATTCAACTGTGATTTTAGTTGTACTTTAAACATCTGTAAATTTTTTTAATTATAAATTTATAGCTCTTTTAAAGTATTTCTATACTATGGATAATATATTGGAAGGTGCTATAACAAATAGACCACCATTCATTAATGGAACCAATTATTCTCAATGGAAAATGAAAATGAAAATGCATTTATAAAGTATAAGATTTGAAATCTGGTATTCAATTCTAGATGAATATAAGATTCCTACTATTTATAGAATCACTTGGGATGAACCTACCAAAATTGTCTATAATAAAAATCGCAAATATATGAATGCCTTATACTTGTCTTTAGGAGTTGAGGAATTTAATAGAATTTATGCATGTAAAACTGCCCATAAAATTTGGGATATCTTATCTATTTCACATGAAGGAACATCTAGTGTGAAAGAAATGACACTTAATACTTATACCATTAAATATGATATCTTTAAAATGAAACTTGAAGAGCCTATTTCTGACACGTATCTCAGGTTCAACAAAATTTCCAACATAATTATTTCTCTTAGAGGAGAAGTCACTGCTAGGGAACAGATCATGAGAATTCTTAGATGCCTACATAACAGATGGAGAGAAACCTCTGTCTCTATTAGAGAGTCATGAAACATCATCAAGCTAACTGTAAAAGAAATCATTGGAAAACAAATTATGTATGAATAGGAGATAGAAGTCAATAAGGAAGAGAAGGATGGACCAAAAAGAAAATCTGTTGCATTCAGGACCACAACCTCTAAACACAAAAACAAATGGAACTTGAAGGTTTTTGTTGAAATTTCCAGTAGTGAACAATCATCACCTGACAGTGATGAGGAGATGGATCAGTTATATAGAAGGTTCAAGAGATTATAAATGAAGAATAAATTTTTGGGAAATCCTATCTTGAAGAGAAAATATGATAAAAAATGAAGTTGTAAGAAATATTGGAAAAGAAGTGACAAGTATAATGAGATAGTCTGACATAAATGTAAGCGCAAAGGAAATATCAAGGATGACTACCCAAATCTCAAGTACAAAAAGATATTTAAAGACAAATATTGAAAATATAAAAAGTAAATGAAAGCAATGTGGAGTGCTTCTGACTACAGCTCAAGTGACTTAGAATCTTCACATGATGAACAGGATAACAAAGCCAATATGTGTTTTATGAAAAACACATCTGAGGTAACACTGGAATCTCTTGTACACAATTCATATTATTCTAAAGATGGGAGTGACTCTTAAAATATTTCTAATAAATAAATGATTGAATAATATAATATTATACAAGATACATGTAATGAATTAAATGATAAATACAAGTCTTTGATGAAAAAACATGCTCTTACCTAAACTATTAAAACTGAACTCATTATAGAAAGGGTGAAAAATTCTCAATTACTCAAAGAGAACAATGAACTAAAAATATCTAATGATAAATTGAAAAAGGATATTTAAAGGTTTACTAATGGTAAGTATACCTTGGTACAAATGATAAGTAAGAAGATTGCTTCTAAATATACTAATGGAATTGTCTATCAACCTTGTAAAAGAAATTTTGGAAGAACAAACTTTGTTTGTAAATCTAGGACATACAGCTTCACTCCCAGTTCTGGAAAACATTCATCTAGTTCAAGTTATGATACACTCTCTACTGTTTCATGTTTTTCTAGACAAAATAGAGTTTATTTTTCAAATACTTTACATAATTTTTTTTGGAAACCTATGAGGAAGATATGGGTTCCTAAAGAAATTATCACTAATATTACTGGACCCAAAAAGTGTGGGTACCAAAATATGTCTTTATTTGAATATTTTGTATGAAAGCTACTTAAAGAGTTCCTGTAAGAGCATATGGTACTTGGACAGTGGGTGTCCTAGACACATGATAGGATACCACTCATGATTCAATAATTTAATAAAACTTTATGGAGGACCTATCACCTTTGGTGAAAATGCCAAAGGAAATATTATTGGCCTTGGCCAAATCGGGAACTTTGACTCAGTTTTGATTTATAAAGTACTTTTTGTTGATGGATTGAAATATAATTTTCTTAGTATCTCACAGTTATGTGATGAAAGATTTCATGTTAAAATTTAAAATGATTACTGCAATGTTTTAAATTCTAAAGATGAATTAGTGTTTTCTTCATTAAGAAATGAAAATGTTTATTCTATTAAATTAGATTCTTTAGCTTTTCAAAATTCATCATGTTTAAGTATGTTTCACAAAGAGTCTGGTCTTTGGAATAGAATACTAGGACACTGTAACACTCAATCCCTTAGAAAGTTTACTAGAAAAGGCTTAGGCTAAGACCTACCCAAATTTGAGTTTCCAAATCGTAAAGCGTGTAATCCTTTTCAAAAAGAAAAACAACACAAAATTTTATTCAAACCAAAGAAAGAAGTGTCCACTTCTCAACCTGTTGAATTGGTTCACATGGATTTTTTTGGACCATCTAGAGTTTCTAGATTAAATGGGAAGCACTATGTTTATGTTCTTGTAGATGCCTTTTCTAGATATAATTGTACTTTCTTTTTGGCTTACAATAGTGAAGTCTGCTCTCATTTTACCAAATATGCCAAAACTGTAGAAAAACTTAGTGGAAATAAAATTAAATCCATAAGAAGTGATCATGGATGTGAGTATGAAAATCAAGAGTTTGAATCCTTTTTCTCAAAAAATGGCTATAGGCATAATTTCTCTACTCTTAGAACACCTCAACAGAATGGAGTTGTAGAAAGAAGAAATAGAACCCTACAAGAGATTGCTATAACCATGCTTATTTAGTATGAACTACCTATTTACTTTTGGGATGAAGCTATAAATTCGACATGATACATAATAAATAGAGTGTTGATTAGACCTATTCTTAAAAGGACTCCTCATGAGTTATGGAACAATAGAAAACCCAAAGTAAGCTACTTCAATGTTTTTGGTTAAAAATTCAATATCCTTAACACTAAGGAAAATATTGACAAATTTTCATCCAAGAGTGATGATGGAATATTTTTAGGATATTCAATTTCTAGTAAAGCCTGTAGAGTGTTTAGTAAAAGAATTAAATGTGTGGAAGAATCTGTCCATGTCAAATTTGATGAAACAGATCCACATGAGCCTAAGACCCCTCTATAAAACCTAGAGGATGATATATCAAATCTAGACATTAATTTAAAATCCTCAAACCATCCTGTGAAAGAATTTTTGAAAACTTCTAGTTCTATAAATTCATTAGACTCAAGTAACAATTATATTGTACCTACTAATGATCCTAAAATCACTAGTCATTCTTTTTCTAGAGATATTTGAACTCTTAGGAACCATCATTTAGATGTTGTTGTAGGAGACTTAGACAAAGTAACTCAAACAAGAGATTCTCATAGAAATTAGGTTGAACATCAAGTATTATTGTCGTAACTTAAACCTAAAAACATTAATGATGCTATTGATGATTAATTTGTGTAATGGCTATGCAATAAGAACTTAATCAGTTTGAAAGGAATAAAGTTTGGAAACTTGTTTAAAGACACAAATACATTTTCACCATTGGCATTAAATAGGTATTTCTAAATAAGGTAGATGATTCTGGTAACATGGTTAGAAACAAGACTAGATTGGTATCACAAGTCAATAGTCAAAAGAGGGAATTGACTATGAGGAAACCATTTCACCTATAGCCAGACTTGAAGCCATCAGAATTCTGCATTCTTATACTGCACATCTGAATTTCAAATTATATCAAATGGATGTTAATAGTGCATTCCTAAATGGGTACATAGCTGAGAATGTCTTTTTTGAGAAACCCCCTGGTTTTATACACCCTCATTTTCCAAATCATACTTTTAAATTATCAAAAGATTTATATGGTTCAAAACAAGCCCAAATAGCTTGGTATGATATATTAAGTAATTTTCTTATTTCCAAAGGTTTTACAAAAGGAATAACTGATCCTAAAATTTTTATAAAATTAATTTCCAATGATATTTTAGTTGTTGAAATCTATGTAGTTGACACTATATTTGGATCTTAACAAAATTATTTATGTGTTGAATTTTCTAAAATGATGCAAAACGAATTTGAAATGAGTTTAAGGGGGGAACTAAAATTCTTTCGTGGATTTAAAATATTTCCAAATAATGATAGTATTATATTAAGTCAAAGAAAATATACTAGAGATCTTCTAAAATGTTTTGGATTGGATAACACTAAAAGTATTGACACTCCAATGAGTACTACTTGTAAGTTGGATCTTGATGAAGATAGAAAATCTGTCGATCAAAACACTTATAGAGGAATGATTGGAAGTTTACTATACATAACTGCTATCCAACCTGACATTATGTTTAGTGTGTGTATATGTGCTCATTTTTAAGAAAATCCTATGGAATATCATTTAAATACTGTCAAAAGAATTTTCAAATACCTCAAGTATACATCCAATCTAGGACTATTATATCCCAGAGGAAAATCATTTGAATTAGTTAGTTATTCTAATTCTGAATTTAGTAGTTGTAATTTATATAGAAAAATAACCTCTATAACATGTCACTTTTTAGGCAATTCACTAGTATCATGGTTTAGAAAGAAAAATATTTCTGTTGCATTATCTACTATAGAAGTGGAATACATAGCTGATGGTAGTTTCAGTGCAGAAATTTTGTTGATGAAACAAAAATTACTAGATTATGGATATCAATTAATTCTTGTACTTATAAATTGTGACAATACAAGTGCTATTAACATCTCGAAAAATCATGTTTCACACTCTAGGACAAAGAATATTGATGTAATACATCACGTTTTGAGAGATTATTATCAAAAAGTTGACATCACTTTGGAATTCATTGGAACTAAGTATCATCTTGTTGATATATTCACCAAACCACTAAATTTTGAAAGAATAGAATACATCAAACATGAATTAGGTATGATAAATCTTAAGCAGTTATCTTATTCTTTTATATCTTACTATTGTTGTACCTCTCGTTCCCCTCGTTGTTTTATTTTCATGATCACAATCACCTTGTTATGTGTTTAACCTTGTTTTTAAGTGTTGTGAATGATAGGCACAAGGTTGCCAAGAAAATGGCCCAAGAAAGAAGGCAAAGTGGACTGAAATTCAGTCCACCGGCCAACCGATGGAAGAGCACCGGCCAGCCGATGGAACTGGCAGAGGCATTGCCCACTGCCAGGTTCCACCGGTCGACCGGTGGCTCTGTCACCGGTCGACCTGTGGCACCCAGCCCAAATAGTATTTGCTACTGTCTTGCCACCGGCCAGCCGGTGGCTCCTCCACCGGTCGACCGGTAGAGCCTGGACCAAATCTCCTCTTCTCTGCCAAGGCACCGGCCAGCCGGTGGCCCTGTACCGGCCAGCCGGTAGCCCAGTCAAACTAGCCGTTGGGTTTGACCGGTCAACCTTCTTTTGGCCTCCAACGGCTCTTTAAGCCTCTCCAATGGCTCCGAAGACTCCCCAAGGGTTCCATGCCTATAAATAAAGGCCAAAGAAGCCCCGGACACCTACCGGATCATATACGAAGCCAACGGACATATTTTGTATCATTTGGCCAACCTCCGGCAACTTCCTTCAAAGGAACCTCAAGTGCTCCAACAACTTCCACATCCAAGGAGCTCTTTCAAAGAAGCTTGGAAGCGTCCTTCAACATCTCCAATCAATCAAAGGCGCCCAAGACTTCCTCCAATTACAGGTTTTATTGTTTTTATCTTTTTGAGCTTAAAATTGGGTTTGTGCCTACAAACCCCAAACTTTTCTCATCCTCCCTTTCTTTTGGGTTTCACATCACCACTAAGGTGTGAAAAGGTTGTCAAGCTTTCCTTTAAATAGCTTGAGACATAGGTGAGCTATCCTTCACCTATAAGAAGGATAGTGGGTTCTTGCTAAACCATTAAAAGCAAGTGGGTTCTTGCTAAACCATTTCAAAAGCAAGCTGTAATAGGTCCTAGTGCTACCTCAAAGCCTAGTGGGTTTCTTGCTAAAACCATTGAAAAGCAAGCGGTAGGAATCTCTCAACGGTTGAGTTGGGAGCGGAGACGTAGGCCGGGTTTTTGGCCGAACTCCGTTATCAATTTTGTGTGTCCTGCCTCTTTATTTCCGATGCATTTATACTTTGATTTTTAATTTGTTAATCAATTTTTTAAAAGGCAATTCACACCCCTCTTGCCATCATTCCTCGTTTTTTCCGACCAACAATTGGTATCAGAGGGAAATTTGAATAATTCCCTTAAACGGTTTCAAATTTAAAGATCCTTTTTGATGGCTTCTACCGCTTCTTCCTCTCAATCCCCCGAAGGAAATTCTTTGGATCGTGCTCCATTCTTTGATGGAGCCGATTATAGTTTTTGGAAAACCCGCATGACCACATTTCTTAAAAGTATTGGCTATCCTATTTTTAGAATTGTTATGCATGGTTTTACCCTCACTTCTTCCGATGAGTCTAAGTGGACCACCATAGATATTAAGAATTTCGAGCTTGATGGCAAAGCCATGAATGCTCTACATTGTGGGCTTGACCGAAATGTATTTAATTGTATTTCTTCTTGCACATCTTCTCATGATATTTGGAAATTGTTAGAACTAACCTATGAAGGTACTATCAAGGCTCCAAAGCAAGAACCCGCTCAAGAGCAAGAACTCGACGAAAAATCCGTACCCGCTTGCCCACTTCACAAGAAAAGGGCCAAGAAACAGAAGGGAAAGAAGAAGGCTTCAAAGGCATCTTGGAGTGATAGCTCCGCCTTCTCCTCCTTCTCCTCGAGCGACCAAGGTAACAAATGCCTAATGGCATTTCATGAGGTAACATCTTCAGATTCCTCTTCCTCATGTTCTTCAAATTCAAATTCTTTAAATCATTTATCTTATGAAGAACTCTCACATGCTAGAGACCAACTTGAAAATGGTTTTCATGAACTCTCTTCAAAATTTGTTGCTTTAAAAAAGAATTTCAAAAAACTTTCCTCCGAAAAAGAACAACTTCTCAAAGAGAAGGAGGAACTCTCCCTAAAAATCCAAAATCTCCCCAATGTTGATTCGTTGGAATCAACCATCAAAGACCTAAGGGAGACCCTAGCTAAGTTCACCCAAGGGGAACAAAATCTTTCAAAATTGCTTGGTTCCCAACGAATCTCAAGAACCACCCAAGGGCTAGGATATACCAACCAAGCCTCCTCCTCCCATGCTCCAACTGTTTTTGTAAGGGGGAGCTCTAGTTATAAATTTTGTAACTATTGTAAAAAACCCGGGCACCTTATTTATGAATGTAATTGTAAAAACGCCCGGTACGGTCAACCCAAGTCTATTTTCTTTTCTGATGAGTTTTATAGGAGAAGACCCGCCATGAGACAAGTATGGATTGAAAAATCCCTCTTAGCGAGTCTCACCGGACCTAAATTTGTTTCGGTTTCAAAAACCTCTCCCTGATGATTTATTGTTTTTATTTAGGGGGAGTTAGGATTGATTAAGCTTTTCAATTTCAAATTTTTTTCAATCTTTCAATTTCAACACTTGGTTTCAAATTTTCATTCAAAATTTTCATTTCAATTTTGATTCAAAACTTTTAATTCAAACTGTTAATCAAATTTTTGATTCAAAACTTTCAATTCAATTTTCAAAAATTTCAATTGGTTTAAAATCTCTCATTTCCCTCAATCAAGTTTTATGCCCCACGCTATTTTGATAATCACAAAGGGGGAGAAATTTCTTGATTGATTGGGGGAGAATCCTTTTCATCATGCTTAGCATTTCCTTTCAATTTCAGTATTTTACATTAATTGTTTTGGTGATTGTGATCATCAAAATAGGGGGAGATTGTTGTACCTCTCGTTCCCCTCGTTGTTTTATTTTCATGATCACAATCACCTTGTTATGTGTTTAACCTTGTTTTTAAGTGTTGTGAATGATAGGCACAAGGTTGCCAAGAAAATGGCCCAAGAAAGAAGGCAAAGTGGACTGAAATTCAGTCCACCGGCCAACCGATGGAAGAGCACCGGCCAGCCGATGGAACTGGCAGAGGCATTGCCCACTGCCAGGTTCCACCGGTCGACCGGTGGCTCTGTCACCGGTCGACCTGTGGCACCCAGCCCAAATAGTATTTGCTACTGTCTTGCCACCGGCCAGCCGGTGGCTCCTCCACCGGTCGACCGGTAGAGCCTGGACCAAATCTCCTCTTCTCTGCCAAGGCACCGGCCAGCCGGTGGCCCTGTACCGGCCAGCCGGTAGCCCAGTCAAACTAGCCGTTGGGTTTGACCAGTCAACCTTCTTTTGGCCTCCAACGGCTCTTTAAGCCTCTCCAACGGCTCCGAAGACTCCCCAAGGGTTCCATGCCTATAAATAAAGGCTAAAGAAGCCCCGAACACCTACCGGATCATATATGAATCCAAAGGACATATTTTGTATCATTTGGCCAACCTCCGGCGACTTCCTTCAAAGGAACCTCAAGTGCTCCAACAACTTCCACATCCAAGGAGCTCCTTCAAAGAAGCTTGGAAGCGTCCTTCAACATCTCCAATCAATCAAAGGCGCCCAAGACTTCCTCCAATTACGGGTTTTATTGTTTTTATCTTTTTGAGCTTAAAATTGGGTTTGTGCCTACAAACCCCAAACTTTTCTCATCCTCCCTTTCTTTTGGGTTTCACATCACCACTAAGGTGTGAAAAGGTTGTCAAGCTTTCCTTTAAATAGCTTGAGACATAGGTGAGCTATCCTTCACCTGTAAGAAGGATAGTGGGTTCTTGCTAAACCATTAAAAGCAAGTGGGTTCTTGCTAAACCATTTCAAAAGCAAGCTGTAATAGGTCCTAGTGCTACCTCAAAGCCTAGTGGGTTTCTTGCTAAAACCATTGAAAAGAAAGCGGTAGGAATCTCTCAACGGTTGAGTTGGGAGCAGAGACGTAGGCCGGGTTTTTGGCCGAACTCCGTTATCAATTTTGTGTGTCTTGCCTCTTTATTTCCGCTGCATTTATACTTTGATTTTTAATTTGTTAATCAATTTTTTAAAAGGCAATTCACCCCCCCTCTTGCCATCATTCCTCGTTTTTTCCGACCCAACAACTATTTCATATATTACTGTTTCAGATATTAATATTTCATATCTTACTATTTTATATCTTACTGTTTTATATCTTACTGTTTCATATCTGACTATTTCATATCTTACTATTTCATATCTTACTATTTCACACTTTACGGTTTCACAAATCACTATTTTGAGATTACTGTTTAACTCTAATAGTTCTATAATTTTCTATTTTAGAACATATTATTTAATGTTTATGGTCTCACAGTTACTATTTCTCACCTACTGTCTGACACTTACTGTCACAAAAAATACCGTCAAAACATTTAGAAATCACATAGTTATGGTCTCACAATGAACACTAGTTATGATCTCACCATGAACGCCTATTATTGTCTCACCGCGAGAGTCAGTTACTATATCACCGTAAAGACTCTTTATTTTTTTATTTACACATTATATGTTGTATCACGATAATTACTTATTTTACTCTTTTACTTTCCCGCTCATTTGATTTTGCGACGATTAGTATTTCTAAATGATAAAATAAAATAAGTTTCACTCGTTCTTCAGTTGATATCTCTTCACTTATCTCAAAATGTAACCCTTCCCTCTCTTGAACCTTTAGTGAATGACCAGGATGAAATTACCTCCATCATCAACTCCTGAGAAACTCAGTTCAAAGAAGAGGAAGAAAATTGCACTGAATATAGCACCTGAAGGTCCTCTGAATCCGACTATAGTAGATAAAATAGCGGTGTCTGAAAAGGAGGTTTTCCCCAAGTGGATCATTTCATGTAAGTCTCTGGTGTTGAATGTATTGAAAGAGAAAGGATGGTTAGACTGTTTTACAAAGGAGGATCGACCTATTTACCTGAAATTAGTTGCATAGTTTTACCAGTATGTTCAGTTTTATTTGGATAAGGAAGATTGTTATGTTGTGAGAATCTAGATAAATGGCCATAGATGCACTTTTTCTTTGAGGTAATGGACTGCATTCCTTAGGATACCTCATGAGGGTATTTGTGAGGACTATCATAGATTTCCTCTACCTACAAGTGAATTATTTGTCTCAAAATAAGCTTTGAGAAGTTTAACTAGAAATATAATAAAGAGGAGATCCATAGCTGTTGAGTTAGATGGAGAAACCAGACTTCTGTTTAAATTTATTCAGAATCTGATTAGCCCCAGAAAAAAATATTTTACTATAATCAATTATGAGGATGTATTATTAATTCATATCATGAAAAATGGACATAAGATGAATCTATTCAACTATGTTATACACCATAAGTGTGAGTTAATCAAAACAACCTCTAATCCAACCTCCATATTTTATTCTAGGATTATCTCATCCATGCTTCATGCTGAAGGGTTTGTTTTGTAATTAATGAAGAGATTATCAGTTATTATGAGTTTTTTCTCTCAAAAGTTACACTAAATAGAATGAAAATAAGTTAAAATCCTTCGAGAAAAGAACAGGTGGGAGATAATGATAGGATCTAAGACAAGATCAATTTGGTGGAACACCCTTCAAGACCTAAAAATGTTTCTGATATTGGTTTAGAACCTGATGAATTTGTAGAGTATCCTAAAGAAGAAGAAGAAGAAGAAGAGGTTGTTGCATTACAATAGAAATTTTTATGAATGAGGAGGATATTGAACCTATTATCCAATACATAGTTGAGAAAGAAGTGCATGTTCTGGAAAAGTTTGTTGATTTTGAAGAACCACTTTCTTTAAAAGAATATTCTGTTGCTGTGGAAAGAGAAATAGAAGTTATAGAAGAATATATATAATATGGTTTATCTCTAGTGTAAGAATCTATTGGTGAGGAACATGTAGATGAAGAAACTACTTTGAAAGTTATTCTCTCTGCTGAAGAGAGAATGTAGTTAGCCATTCTGTTGTCTAGACAGAAAATAGATGAGGAAATTAGGGGTGAAATAGTGGAAATAGATCAAGGGTCTAAATCTCTCAGTCCTAAGAAGGATGAGTCCATTGAGGGGGAGAAGCCCCCCAGTCTGTAATCTATTGAAGTGCCAAATCTGGTTGATCCAAATTCACTAGATACATGTTATAAATTCCCTAGTTATTTCAATGTGAATGATTCATAGGATGTCATAGTAAAAGGCCTTTATCTTTCAACTATGTTTCAGTTGAAAATGGCATCTACTCCTGATTCCATCTCTTCCAAAGAACATGAACCTATCTCAGCTTATATCTCTGAGCCCTCATAAGAACCACCACACTTGGTGAATAAGGATGATATGAAAAAATTTGGAGCTACCCTATTGGATGGAGTCGAGAAACTTATGAATAACCAACCAGATCCTATAACAAATATAAGGGAAAGATACACTTCACTGTTGTTGGAAAAAATTCATATAGAAGATTCAACCCAAAATGGTTCATGAGATTCAAGAAGTCAAAGTTGAGAATAAAATGCTTAGTGATTAAGTAACGACTCTAAGAGGTATGGTTGGAGATATGTAGAGAGTGATGAACTTGATACCCAAACCTACTTATCATCCTATTGAGAATATTGTTACTCAGACCTCACCAGATTTAGACTCACTGATTCAACCTCATCTAACCGCTTTAGTTGACAAAAGTAGCTAAAAGAAACAAGCAGATTTTTCAAGAGATGCATGAACTTGTTATTTATATTAACAAGGTAACTGATGAGTATTAGGGGTGCCTTAAAATAGTGAAAGTCAATTGAAATCTCTTACATTGGTTGTGGATACTTCTCATGCCTCTGGAAAATCATCTCAACCTTCTTTCGATAGTGATCTTATCAGAACAGTTGTCAAAGAAGAACTTCAAGTTATGCTTAGTGGTTTTGATAAACAATATATATTTTAAGTTCTCAAGAACAGTGAAAGAGTTCTTTGTTTAGTGAGAATCCATTCCAAGATTTTCAGTGATGCTCAGCATGAAATTTATAAGAAAGTGTACTTCTACTTCAATTAGATCTTCTCTAATAATTACATGTCCAACCATTTCATGTACCATGTGGAGAATCTTAGGATTCCTCCGGTTACTAAAGCTTTCAAAACTCAAGTCCAAAAGCTCATTGATTTCACTTGTGGGTTGGATAAGTTTATTGAAAACAAGGATGACATTGAAAAGCCATGAAGTATGGTGGAGAGATCATTGCTGATTTTATCAAGATTTTAAGGCCTTATCTTCATGTTTATAGTACTGCCATTGTGGCTCCTGCAGTTGCACCTCTGAGATCTGGTTTTCCAACCTTCACTTCTTCCCTAGCCTCTACATCTATGTCTGTCAGTCAGGCCCTGGGTTAGATCAGTCCTATAGTCCTTGATCAATTGTTGCCTCTGTATTCTACTACCCCTACCTTGGACCCTTCTGTTTTGGAAGGACTCTCTTTAGCTTCTCTGTCCACCAGTTCAATCCCTTCCTCTACTTCAACCTCTGATCCTATGGATTCTTCTTCTGATGCCGCAGCTAAGGGAAAGGAGAAGACCAGCCAGTGATGAAAAATACTGACTACTATCTTTTGATAGGTATGTTGTTTCATTTGTTCTATTGTCTACTATTTTTAATGACACTCTTCTTTATGAAATGTATTGTGATATTTTATTGAACATTTCTTATCCACTGTTTTTGATAAACCCAAAGGGGGAAGGAATATTCCCATTAAATAAAGAATAGATAAATATGTATTTTATATGTTCACTAGAGACATATGTATTCTCCCACTCACATGATTTTTGATCATTGAAAAGGAGGATATTTTTGGACTCCTCATGTATTATTCATGTTTTATTGATCACAAATCATATATATTCTATAAATCCTATTAATCCTGTGTAATATATCTCAAATCATATGTACAGATGATTAGTATCCTTATGATTTATTAAAAGCTATCCAAGATCTTAATTTCTATACATTAATTTTGATTACTATACACAATATTTTATTTACTTTATAATGATTTCTTTGATGAATGATTAAGTCTAATCTATTCTATTAATATCACTACTTAAGTTTGAATACAAATATTTGGCTAATTCTGAGACACCGTGAGTATGTCACCGGTTGTGTTTTTCTAGAGAAGGGCCCAGATACTATTACTAGACACCAGGACCAGACACTGTGACCAGACACCACCACCAAACATAAGGACTAGACACTGTGAACATACACTACAACCAAACACCTTGACCAGACACTGCAACTAGACACCATGACTAGACACCATAACCAGCCACCATGACCAGACACCATGACCTTCCATACACCATGACCATCCAGACACTATGACCATACAAACACCATGACCAGTCACTATAACCATAAAAACACCATGACCATTTAGAAACCTTTTCAAGGAGACACTGTTTCATGAAGACACTATTTATAGACAAAATGTGACACTGTTTTTTAATCTGTTTTGTTGTTTTTCATTTAATTCTTAACATTCATATTTGAAGACTTGAAAGACACTAACATAATTAATGTTTCTTTGTAGACATTTCACCTAACAGTATGAGGTATGAGGTGTAGAATACATGCAACCAATAGGCTCCAACACATGCACTTGAAGAATAAAATTGAAGTGCGACCCGAAAACAAAGACCCACACAGAGAGCATAACAACGAAGAACACACGAGTTTTCCTGAGAAATGAACAGACACATGAAACTCAAAATTTTTGAAGAAAACATGAAGAATTCTTGAATAAAAAAGCTAGACACCATAGATTAGAGTCATTGATCACATATTCGTATTTCCAATACCAAGAAGAACATGATCCAAATCTAGCTGACTTACGATACTTTGGTTTCCACGAGATGACTCAATTTTGGCATATGATTCTTCTCAGAAGTCCAGATCTACATAGACTAACACTCAGAGCACTTCTAACCTTATCTCTACACTTATTCTCTATTTTGTACTGTTTTTAGCTTTTGGGTAGTGTGTGTGTATCTGTATAAAAACACACACCATCTCTATCATTAAACTAAAGGGTACTAGATACCCTTTCTCAAACATCTTTTTACACCTATGTATACCCATGAATAAGTGTGAAATAGGTTGTGTGTAACCTATTGTTCATACCTACGAAAAACTGTGGAAGTGTTCGTGTTACCTGGAAAGTATTGTGTACTATTGTAAAGACTGATATTGGATGTGAATTTATATAGACTTCTTGGTGGCAGGTGATCTCCAAGTGGAGTGGATTAGGTCTCAGTTTGAGACTGAACCACTTGTTTTATATCCATTGTGCTATCTATTTTACTCATCTCTTTTTTACTATTTAATTTAGAATTCACGAAATTTACTTTGATAGTTAATGTTGGAAATAAGTTGTAATTGTATTTCCTTATTAGAATATCTTCAAAAGTAATGTTAATTACCAATATTAAGATTACTGAGAATTAATCAATCTTATAAGAAGTTATTTAAACTGTTAAACTTTCATAATAGTATAACCTTGAATAACTGGGTTGTATTTAACTTTATTGGAGAAAAATTTTAAGAATAATTTTTTAAACTGAAAATTTGAATAGATACTCAATTCACCCCCCTCTTGAGTACTCTACTCTGACCAACAAAAACCACATGCAGTCTTCCTTGTACCTTATACTGTATCCAGATAAGTTCTCTTGATATGTCTAAAATCAACATTAATTAATTTCAGAAGCATTAAATTTACCAAATATGACCTTTAGAATAATCTTAAGAAATTGAAAAAGTATGGAGTAGAAGAGTGAGTATCGGTAGACTAGTAGCGATAGCATTCTCAATGTTAGGCTCTGTCATTGGCCTTCATCATTACCCTTCATCGGTAGCCTTCATTGGAACCTTCATAGGTAGTCTTCATTGGTAGCCTTCATCAGTAGCTTTCATTAGTAGCCTTGATCGATAGCCCTCATCAGTAGCCTTCATCGGTAGCCTTCATCGGTAGCCTTCATCGGTAGATTTCAACGGTAGACTTTGAGTGAGACTTAGCGATGAGATTGCATTGATAACTCAACTTTGAGGTTCCTCAGGGGTAACCTATATCAGTAACCTCTAGTGGTAACCTCTATTAGTAACCTCAATTGGTAACCTATATCGGTGACCTTCTACTTAGTGAATGTTGAACTGTAAACTTAATCGATAGAGTATTGAGATTAAAGATACATAGTTATTACATGATAGAAATTATAAATATTAAGAAAACATGATTATCATATAAAAGAAAAATGATTTGGGATTATCAAAAATGGTGAGTCCAACATGATTGCTCATAAATATTTTGGAAGTGTTGTAAGGATAAATACTTATGTAATGAATTATGTTTAACTTTGGGTGAAAGTATTTTTGTTTTAGAGATTAATGTATTATATTAGATAACATGCGATAAAATTTTTGGGTTTGGAAAAAAATCACAGAAAAATTAAATGACTTTCAACACTTTCAAGGATCTTATGACCCATTAAAAATTAATATTAATACTTCAGGTATAAATAATTCATCTTGAAAATTCATTTTTTGAAGTAATAAATAAAGTGGAAATTGATCAAAGCTAAATAAATGGATGAAAAAAATGCTTATAAAATAAAAATTTATTGAGTATATTTTCTAGTTTTCTCTATATTTCTTATAAAATAATCTCTCAAAATTATGAAAATGATATTTAGATACAAATTGTAAACACTTTCCTTCATTTTCAATAAATCAATGATCTTTTCACCCATCCCAAATTTAGGGCTTTGTGTTCAATAATTTTTTAATAACCATGTTCCTTATCATTGTATATTATCCCTTGGGATTTAGTTTTCTTCTTTTTTTCAATATTTTCACTTCTCATTAATTTTCTCCAATTTGGAAATATATTTTTGAGTTACTCAATATGACCTTTCTCCAATTTGGAAATATAGTTTTGAGTTACTCAATATGACCTTTTTATTTACATTTATATCTTTTTTAAAAAGGAAATTTTATTAACACTTTTAAAATGTGAGTTTTCCACAAATTATTTTTTAAATGTAAAAAACTTGAAATTCAAGAGAAAATTAAAATTATAAGGAATCAGTTTATTTTATTTTGGCAGGATATAACACCCCAGGATTTTAAAAGAAAGACATTATGTTCGATAGCGTATACAACACGAAACACTGAGCTTAAACGACATGTGAAATATATTACTAAAATTTGACTATTATAACTATATGAACCCGGTTTTGGCTGAGAAAGACTTTGGAATATTCTTGTTAATATTCCAGAGAAGCGCCTTCAGACGACGTGCGATTCCGAGCCCCGGAGTGGCCAGAATTAAATTTTCAGTGCGTTCACACTGGAAATGCCAAATAAATGGGATAACTCCTAAACGGTGATCCAGATCAGAGATATGAGTGTACGGATTGGTCCGTAATGGGGTGTTTACCCCAATAACGACATAGATTTTGTCAGCGCAGGACTTTTGGACCCCTCGCTCACTTTCGGAACGTTAAACGGATAAATTAATTAATTAATTAATCCTTTTAATGGTTAAACTCAAGTATCTCTTAAACGGCGGCTCGGATTGGAAAACCGAGGGCACCATTGAGGATATAATTTTTGTAAGAGGGTATAATGTAACACCATAATATTTAAATATACAATTAATTCCTAAATAATATAATTTTTGATGGTGTATACTATACAAAGAACTAATCTTAAATGAACTGCGATATACTATAGAATTATTATTATTTAAATATTACTATTATAACCTAGTTGTTGGTTTAGGAGGTATGAATATGATTAAAAATATTTTGAAATATATTTTTAATTTTTTTTCTAAATAATAATGTATTTATAAGGAAATATGAACTCGGTTTTCAATAATATCATATAATATTAAATGAGATATTTCTTCAAAAAATGGTTTTATATCCGCAAAGTATATTTATAAAAATAAATTAAGTTAATCAATATAAATAAATATTTTAATGAAATAAATAGATCATATATTTTAAAAAATAAATAAAAATTCATATAATGGTGGTTACTAGATATGAAATAAGTATAAATTCATTTTATACTTCGAAAATACATTTTTATAAAAATGAGTTTTTTTACATTTTGGGTGTGGATGTTCTGATTAAGATCCTAAAAATTCAGAAATTGTATGTGATGAAATGGAAGTAATTTTTTAAATTAATCATTTAAAAATAATCATAATATATATTTTTTGGACTTGTTTAAAAGGTAGTTTTTTGGGTGAACAGGGAAAAATAATAATTTTGAAACAATATTGTTTCTTTAATTTTAATTAAAGTAATTTCAATGTTCCATTTCATTATATATATTTTTTATAATTAAAATAATTTTATTTTTATTAAAAATAATTTAGATAATTCCATAAGAATAAAAATTATATTTTATTTTGGTAGAAGATCATTTTTATGCTTATAAATTCATTTTTCACAAAACTATTTTTCGTCGTATTTTGGGAACTTATATTAAAAAGAAATTTATTCCAATTATAAAAATTAAATCTTGAAAAATTGATTTAATATTTGGAATCCAAATTTTTAAATTTAATAATTAATCTAATTTCATTTTTGTTCATTATGAATAGTTACCATGGTAAGAGTTTATCACCGTAGTTAAAGAAAAAATGGGTTAAACGGGATTAAAAACTATGGGATAATGTCATGAAATAAATACAAAACTTGAGTTTATTTGATTTTATGAGTTTATTTTAACCATCCTCATCTTATATTATAAATTATAGAAAAATTTGATTATTTTCCTTTGATAATGACCCCTACATTATTTTAAGTGACGGATAATTTGAAAATGTCACTCTCTTTATTTTAATATCGCTAATTTCATAGGGATAAAAAGAATTTATGAATGTTTATAAATTTTTATTTTGAATATTAATAAATTATTTTTATTATATATATTAATTTTTAATTTTTATTGATAACATAATTACTTTGAACATTAACACAATGCAAACACAGTGCTTCTGAAAGTACTAGAAAAAACAAGTAAATTATTTTAAAAACATTAAAAGTAATATTGTTTGGATGAATTTTTGTATTCTATTAATTTATATGATAATAATGATATATATGTTATGGTTAAAGATTTTATATTATAATTCTATTATTTTATCAATGGCATTAAAGTAAAATTGTGTGAATAGTACTGAAAATGAATTTAAATGGTATTTAATGTTTAAATATATATTTTAAATTACTATAAAAATATTAAAAATCCTATATTAACGCAAATAGATGACATTTTTCGATTATATTATGAAATTTTTAATTATTTTCCACTTATAATTTTTAAAATTACTTTCATGATCCATAAAATATTGAAAAATGAGTTATAATGGCTAAAGTTAAACATGATTAATGAGGAGGTTAATCCAATATATAATGTTTAAAAAGACACATAAATTTGTATAATTATTATTTGTTAAATTTATTTAAACCTTATAATCATTATCATTTAATATATGGAACTTAATATCCAATTTAGATGAGTTATAAACATATTATATATTAATATTTCATGTATTTACAAGATTTCCACCCCCTCACTTATAAAAGGGCACATCCTATACCCTCTTTATCACACATCATGAGCCATTTAATTAAGAAAATATCTACCTATATTACATAAAATATATCTTTTCCACTTAATAGTGATTCTGTTATTCCCTTAATATCATCCTATGAAGGCTTAAGGTGTTAGCCATAGAAGGTTTTCCAAAGAAGAGGTATAACTCTTGACTGAGTTCTTTAATTTAATTTCTTCTTTTATCTCATTAAATTATGTCCTAAACATGTTGATATAACCACATCAATATCTAAAATATACTCAAATATTATTATGATGATGGTAAAAACATAATTAATCTCTTTTTCGATCCTATGGTAAATGAAAACATCGCTCTTGCATACGTCTGGATGACCACCTCCACAAATTGATGTGTTTATTTTTTCATCACATCCTCAAAAGTGAGGTTAATATAATATATTTAATTAATATATATTATATTCATTACATAATTATGTTTATGTAAAGATAATATATTATTTACATTCTGACCCTTATACGTGTTAAAAAAAATGATAACACTGCTCATGCGTCTGTGTGGAAAACTACCTCCAAGAAGCTATATAATTAATTTTTCATGTACTTATTTCAAGGATGTTTATAAAATTGTATTTAATTTATAAAAATAATAATTATATCATTATAAATATTTTTCAGATGATGAAACCATAACCCGTTTGACCAGGGTCAACCTACTATGGTTTCTTTGTGATTATGAACTGAACATCCTCAAAACATTTGATGTAAACTTGATTGATTTAGTAACTACTTATTTCATTGTAATAAATAATATAAAATAAATCATCATAATGGAATAAAAAATAGAATAGATATTAATAAAGTAAAATAATAATATAATTTTATTATTTATAAGTTATATATTGTACAAAATTATTTGAGACACGAGGTATGGCACTTGATTTTTAGGAATTATTTTAAATATTCCATTTATAAATATTTATACTTTATATACATATTCATTAAATGTTTCATGAATGTTTTCATTTACGTTTAAAAGAATTTTAAATTTCATTTTCAACTACTTCCAAAATTCTTTAGAAATTTCTGAAAGATATCTTTTCAAATGTTTTTTGTAGGAATCACTTTTGAACTTTTACAAAGGTGTGAAAGGAATGTTATATTTTAACATATACAAAATGAATTAATTTTACAGATTACATGAACATTATTTGATTTTAAGAAACCATTATAAGTTTCCATTATTATTTAAAATGAAATATATAATCTTAATATTTTTTTTTATTTTATGTAAATTTTTTCAAAACAAAATGATATTTTTTAATGTTTTTAAATAAAGGTTAAAATATTATTATAAAGGTATTTTCATCAATAAAAACTTAATTTGATTATTAGTACACTTTACTGGGGATATAATATAATGAAATCATCTAACTTATTTCTTTTGGTGAATTATGATTATGTTGTTCTATTTGTTTACTAGGGAAAATATTGACATTTCATATTGTTTTTTTTCATTTTGAATGCTTAGGTTTATTATTTATTATATTATTTTTCATTTATATAATTAATACATTGGATATATTAAGTTATTGGTGGGGTTTTCTTATAGACAACCATTTGACGCATCAATAGGTCTCATGATAAAAACTATCCTGGGTATTTATTGTATTCCTTCCCACATACTTATGATGTATTTGAAAAAGGAATTGATGATATGCTTATGATTTATTTATAAATGAAATTTATTATATTATTACATGGATAAAAATTATGAATTCTATAATTATGAAATAATTTATTGTTTTCCATGTGATTATTTATATTTTTATCTTTAGAGATATTTCATATTCAAGTTCTTGTTGGTTTTTATGGAAATATTTTGATATAATATGATAATAAAATGAACTTTGATTTAAAAAATTGTTTATGATATCATATGGGTGAAATGTTTGTTTTCAAAAATACCCTATTGAATTATGATTTTTTACTTTATGTTTTCTTATTAAATGTTTTGTACAAAAATTTGGGCAAAATTTTGATTACAATATTAAAAATTTAATTATTTTAAAAATAATGTTTATTATGAGAAAAGACAAATATACTTCACGGTTTTCATGAATAAAAAAAGGATTAACGGGTTTTATTTATTTTTATACCTCTTACTGATATTTTTTTCTCTCATTTCATATTTTCCAATGTTTTCCATAGGGATTAAGTATGAGTATGAACTATAGTAAGGACCATATTTCCATTATGGGGACCCATCATAAAATAAGAGAACATGTTGGAATGACACATGAGTTTTAATTGAAGAATAATATTTTTGTGGAATAAAATGGACATTGAGTGGAAATTTCCATTTTGTACTGTATGTGTTTGATTTGCAAGAGTTTTTTCCTAATTTTATAAAACTATAAAAAAATATCCCCAAAATATAAGAAAGTTCAACTCTTGTTAAAAATCATGTAATTATAAGTTGTTTATTTTCATAGGAATTACAACTTCACTTCATCTTAAGGACTTCTATATTACATAAAAATAAATAAAATGGCATCGAAAAATATAATAATATTTCCAAAGTACATAAATAAAATTACAAAGGCCTCTAGAAGCATGTAAAATCTTTTATTAGTACTTCACTAAAACATCACATCCTTTTAATTTTCTGAATCACTTCATCATATTTAAACCTTAATCTAATTAATATTTTACACTAAACACAATAACCATATTTATTAATGTTCCTTGGTTGGTTTATTCACACTTTTCTTAACTTTTTATTTTTCTTAAAGTGACTTTAACAAGATTTAAAACAACCAACTGTTCTAAAACTTATTATAAAATTTTGTAGATAGTGATGTTTTTCAGCCTTAGTGGTCATTAATTTCCATAAGAACAATCACAACAATCATCATATTTAATAACTACTACTTAGAATTTTTTCAACTAGGTAATCTAATATATAAAATTAAATCTTATTTACCCAAATAAATGTGAAATATATTTATCTCATTCAGTTGGTAGATTATT
Organism: Viscum album; assembly: GCA_963277665.1. NCBI lineage: Eukaryota > Viridiplantae > Streptophyta > Magnoliopsida > Santalales > Viscaceae > Viscum > Viscum album. The sequence continues at coordinate 242,620,301 of OY728150.1, forward strand.
ACTTCATCACCCAACACTTTATGACATATATATTTACATTATTTCTAAAAAAATACAACCAAAATTATCTTTGGGTATATCAATATCCCCTTTATAATTTTTATCAATGTCAATAACTCTTCACAATGACAGATGCTGATATGTTTTAATTTTCACTAAGTTGTTTTAATTATCCACATTTTTTAAAATAAAAACAAGGGTATTTTTGTATGGAAAAATCATTATTATCTCTTGAACTTCCTTGTTTTGAAATAGCATCTTCTCTATTTTTGTTCTCATTTTTAATCTATTCTTCCTCTTATTGATAGAATCAATCAATTTCTACATTTGATAAGGTTAGAACCAAATTTTACTTTTTAACATCCCATCAATTAATCAACTCTATGTTTATGTGAGAAATTATAAATATAGAAAAAAAGGTGATCAAAATAGAAAAAAAAAATCTATCTATATACATTCTACAATGTCAAACCAACTTTGACTTCACTTATTAAGGGATGTATAAACTAAATTTTAAATTTTTTTTGACATTTAACTCAACATCAACAAAAATATCAAAAAAATTGAAATGCATGTTGATTTCCCCCACCATTGTTTATAATATAAAATCCCCTTTATAACCAGATTTTTTATAAATCAGAATAATATTATAAAACTGATCAATATTGTTGGCGCCAAAAATGTGGCCCGAAAGGAAGGAACGAAAAAGACAGCCGGCGCACTGCCTCGCGAAGCACAGCCGCGAAGCACAGCCACGAAGCCCCGCCGCGAAGCTCCCCAACCATGGCGGCCCCGTGAAGCTCCGGAGGCGGTAATCCTCCGCGAACCCGTTTGACGTTCGTGAGCCACCGCGAAGCTCCGGAGGCGGTAATCCTCCGCGAACCCGTTTGACGTTCGCGAGCCGCCGCGAAGCACCGGAGGCGGCGCGCGAGCCCTGCTTCGCGGCGCCCCTTCCCTATAAATACTCGACTCCCCCTGAGTCCCGACGACGGACAATCCGACCCTTCAGCTTCTCCTCTCCCAAATCGCGAAGCACGCTTTTCCCCGGAAATCATGAGCTCCGCGAGGTATTTCTACTTCGCGAGACGACTCTGATTTGTTTCGTTTTGAGCCCCTCTTCCGAGAGGGATTCCCTTCGTGAAGCTCAAGGGCGTTTGCAAAGGAAGGGGATTCCCAAGGGAACCCGGGCAGCCACGGAGCACTTGTGCTTCGTGAAACACCCAACCCATACGAGTAATCCCTATGCTAAGGCAGGATCGCTCCACTTCGCGAAGTACACTGCTTGGCAGGACCCTACTTCGCGAACCACTCCTTCTTCGCGAGGCAGTGCTCCGCGAACACTGTTCTACTTCGCGAAGCACCTCCCACTCCCACCTATGCCCCATGCTAAGGCCAAGGCACCCCACTTCGCGAAGCACACTCCTCTGCTTAGCGATTCCTCTTTCTGTGGGACCCTCCAGGTTTGCACGATGTGATTTCAAAGTCCCATGGACAACACCTCCCGTAGCGTTGCTTCTCCTAATGCTTCTTCGCATAGGCACGCTAACGGCTATTTCTTCTTCGCATAGCCACGCTAATGTGGACCCCTCGATGGTTCGCCCCACTGCCCCCCTTTACCATGGCCTTACCGACACCTTCCCTTCCCCAAGGACCAGAGGGTACCGGTTATGTAAGCCCTAGGGTCGTGGAGTGAACCCACCTCGTCCGAGCTGCAGGACGTTAAACTGCCAAGCACCACGTCCTCAACACATGACGTTAAACTGTGACCCAACCTCGTCTCCCTCACGAAGGGTCCCCCCAGCACGAACATTCATTACACCAGTCGTCTCCACGGGAATGGAACTCTTCCGCACAGGGAATGAGATCCTCCTTGTCAGAGTGGTGTATGTTCGCAGGGGAAGGGCTGCCTCAGAGCATAAGCCCCTAACCTTTGGTACGGATGATTTCACCCGTGCATCTCTGTACTTCCCCACTACCAAGGTCAGTTGAGGACGTGATAGGGAACGAGGAACCCCCCTCTGGGCCTCCATCCTGGAGTAAGTCCCAACACCATGGGCCGCTCAACGTGTAAGCCCCTCTTCGCTTCTCACGGACGCACCCTTCGCGACGTGATCGTCAGGTCCTTGCAACCTCTTGTTTCTCACACCGAGCATGACTCACGTGGGCTTAGAGTGAGCACCGACCCTGACAAACTCATCTGAACTACGAGGTCTTTGATCCATGTCAAGGCATGGTACGTAGGAAGCCTCTACGAGGTTCAAGCCCACCCGTCTTTCATGTCGGGTTTCACCCCCGTCCAGCACGACGTTAAACTGCAATTCCGGTCCAGTGGTAAGCCATTGCGACCCAACCCACCTGAACTACGAGGTCTTTGATCCATGTCAAGGCATGGTACGTAGGAAGCCTCCATAAGGTTCAAGCCCACCCGTCGTTTATTCACGTCCGGGTTCACTATCGTCCCGCATGACGTTAAACTCTATTCTCCGAACTACGAGGTCTTTGATCCATGTCAAGGCATGGTATGTAGGAAGCCTTTCTGAGGTTCAAGCCCATCCGTCACTCACGTCGGGTTTCACCCCGTCCAGCATGACGTTAAACTGCACACTCCCATCCAGCATGATGTTAAAACTGTACACTCACGTCCAGCATGACGCTAAACTGCAATTCCCGTCTGACGGCAAGCCGTTGTGACTACCTGAACTACGAGGTCTTTGATCCATGTCAAGGCATGGTACGTAGGAAGCCTCCACGAGGTTCAAGCCCACCCATAGTGGACCAAGGTCTACTTTCACGTCGGTTCACCGGCGAAACCCCTTTTGAACTACGAGGTCTTTGATCCATGTCAAGGCATGGTACGTAGGAAGCCTCCACGAGGTTCAAGCCCACCCATTACCCAATTCACGTCGTGTTCTACCTACATCCAGCATGACGTTAAACTACAATCTGGTCCAGTGGTAAGCCATTGCGACCCAACCATTTGAACTACGAGGACTTTGATCCATGTCAAGGCATGGTACGTAGGAATCCTCCCAGAGGTTCAAGCCCAACTCCCCTCGGACCAAGGTCCAGCTTCACGTTGGTTTACCGACACCATCCCGAACTACGCGGACTTTGATTCCCTGCCACGGGGATACGTAGGAAGCCTCTTCAAGGCTCAAGCCCAACTTCACTGTCGCCCCCCTGCGATGGTCCCATTTCATTCTCATCCGTCTCCGCTAGACGTTAAACTCGCGGCATACCCTGTGTTGAACACGGGAAGCTGAGGAAAACCTCAGATACGTGTCTATGAAATGTAATTCCCCGCCCTCGATGTGGGATGCCTCAGGCTTCCACGCCCTCGAGAAGCCTTGTGATCAAGGATAACAGACAGACATGCCAGGTGCCCCAGCATCCAGACACGCTACTGATGCCTCAAAACGTGACTACTCCACTGACCGAAGGTTGCTGCCCTGACTGGACCCTTTTGAATGTCCCGACAAAAGAAGTGTAATTAACCGGTGTCCATGGAAACATGGCACTGGGAAGAGTTTCACGAACAACGTATTAAATCTATAAGGGAGACCCGGACTAGGTGACGAGTTCTGAGGAGGAATCCACGGAAGGAAGAACCGACATCCCATCATCCCGTTTCGATCAAGGAGCAGACGTACCTGAACAAGGAACGAATGCCGCCCGCCTTTGGAAAAAGGGAATGCAGGGAAACAAAGCCGCGCGTCCCCCCTGACGGACGGATGCGCGCTCGCCCCGGCGAAAGCGTCGGAAACAGAAATGGTGAACCCGACCTGAAATTATTCTCCTCAGAATGGGGATTAGTAGCGTTAGAGACACCAGTAGATTGACGTGTCACCGGATCCAGATATCTGTTGCCTGGTCCTGCCGCGCAAATGGCGGGCCTGTCGTGAAACTCACCGGGAGTCGGGGTAGTAGAACGTGGGGCACTCCGCTCTACAGCGTGTTGGCGTGGATCCTTCTCACAGACATGGAGGATGGAAGAACGCTGCGACACTGGCTGTCAATCCTTTTCCTCTCAGTACTGATGAGTTGATCCCTTCGTTTGCCAGGAACCAGGTTGCTATTTCAGAGATACGGTCACCATCCGCTCCTCGCCCGCGCAGGGGCAGGGGCAACACCACTACGGCCACTCCACATGGCGCCACTACCACCACGACGGCTGCCACGTCACGGGATGTGGGACGTCCACGTCCCCTTTCCCCATCAGAGGTCATCCAACGAAGGGTGATCAACAGCCTCGTGCGCAGGTATGAGGAACAAGGGGTCATCCCGACCAAGGATATGGCCCGCTTGGACCTGGAGGCCTCCAGGACCCGCCATCAACGCCGCCCTAACCGGCCGCGCAGGGAGCCCCTGCTCCCCACCCAGACATTCAACCGTTTCGGGAGCCTATCTCCGGAACGCCTTGACGACTCTTCGCCTTACGCTGAAGAGGCAGGCGCTGTCCGGCTCAGTCCGCTCAGGGTCCCGACCAGGGACCCCCAGGCGAGAGCTCCCGTCCGGCCACGTCAGCGCCGCCGTCCGGCCCCGCAGGAAGAGCATGCAGACTACATCCCTGCACCACCTGCACCGGCCCGCCTGACCCGACGTCAGCGCCGGGCCCGGGCTGAGGACGCTCACCTAGGCGCGTCCACGTCGACAGCTACAGTGGCCCGAGCCACCGCCGACGTACATTATGAAGCCCCCGCGCACATTGAGCAGGGGCACCCCTTCGCCCAACCAAGATTGAGACCCCAACCGCCCCATGGGCAGGCTGGGTTGACTCTCCGGGTTGCAGGCCCCAGTGATGACCGCCACGAGCTAACCCGTGGTGATGCCACCCCGTACGGAGGTCCTCCCCGTACCACTACTCCACAGAGCGTGGGCCTTCCCCGCTCCGAGGTTCGTCATGGAGGCATGCCTCGTGCTGCCCCCATCCTGCAGAAGGACCTGCCCCGTGGCAGTGATGCTCAGCGCGGAAATATTTCCCGCGCCCGCTGTACAGGGTATGGAGTCCATCCTTCTGAAGGCACCGTCCATCCGGTCCTTCTTCGACGTGGGGGTCCCCCCTACGTCCTCTCTGCGACTGGAGAAGGTCCTCCTCGCCCCAGCAATTCAAGGAGTGAAGGTCAGCCTCGCTCCACTCGCATCGACCATGGAGGCCTTCCCCATGCTCCTGCCAGTTCCAACAGAGGCCCCGCCCACATGGGTACTGTTCATGGAGGTCCTCCCCATGTACCCTTTGACATTTTCCCTGGTGCCCCTCGCATCCCGGATGTCTCGAGTGGGGGACCTCTCCGCCACGGCGCCAGCGCCGCCCCAAGGCTGCCTGATAGGGGTCAACCCTGTCCCGAAGAGCCACCCAGGGGCAGAAGAGCGGGTCGCCGCCGCCACAAGAAGAATCCTGGGAAGGCCCAGGGGGAGATCAAACCCGCCCGCTTCTCCGATTCGGAAGCGGAATGCGATTCAGCGATGGAACCTTCTCCCAGCTCCTCCGTATCAAGGACTGGGGCAGGAACCATGCGCGTCAGCCTCGTTCTCCCAGAATTTGAGGTCCACCGGATTCCCGTCTCTCTCCGCAGGTACATCCAGGAGGAAGAAATCCTGAGAATTCTGCAGGTTTCGACCGCGCAGTCACCGCCATCGTCACCCGAAGCGCCCTCTACCTCTACTCGGGATCACGAGGAGCTGTTTTGGGGGTCAACGATGGTAGAGCCATGACATGACCGGACACCGGTAACGGCGATTCCCGTACCCGAATCAGTGGCTGTTAGCCCGTCCTATCGTGACATTGTGGTCAGGTCACCTCGCTCTTCAGAGGAAGGCCCAGAATTCGGTGGCCAGTCTGCTTGCTCGCCGTATTCTCCACCGCTGAGTTTTCTATCCCAGAGGTCCGCCTCAGTACCGCTACCGGTCCCTCAGCCGCCCCCGGTTGATGAGTGGGGTAACGTAGGGCTGAACCCCGAGGATGAACCCGTGAGCTTTTGGAGTATTCTTGCAGCGGACTACTTCCCAGAGAAGTTCTGGCCCACGGTGGCGCTGAATTTCCGCGTACCCGAGTCGCTTACCCCTGAAAAAGTGGGATGCTTTTGTCGAACCCTCTGGGCAACGCACTTCCGCCTCCGTTTTGAATGGGTGGTGTACCCCAGAAGTCGAGAGCACTTCGAAGAAATCGGCGAGCAGTGCCGCCTGATCGATGCGGCCGCACTTCTTGCAGCCCGACACCCTAAGTCGCCAGGCCACCAGAGCGCCCTTCAACGAAAATGCGTTCAGAGTCTTAAAGCACTCCGCAAGATCGTCAGGGAAGCCACCCCCCATGTGCAAGTCCGTGGCTGGGGACACTATGCTGCCCTTCTGTTCGATCCTATTCGACGACAACCCGATTCGCTATGCGACATCGAGGACATTCTCTCGAGAGGAATCGCGGTCCACATGGCCGACGTTGTGGATAAGGAAGATGAGCTTGAGTTCCTTGATGGAGAATTACCATCCGAGGGCGTACCGCCGCTTCTCGACCCATCAGGGAGAGTTACCCGTCATCAGAGGAACCTTCTAGGCCTCCTCGTGCCCACCGAGTCACTGTCACTCGGTCGAAGCACTGGAAAGGGTAAGGAGAACGTCGGAATAGTCAAGCACTCCGACCCGTCCGCCTCTGTGCAGAAAACAGACGAGGATCCTGAGAAGGCCACGTTGCGCCAGCAGCTCGCTGAGCAGAAGAGGCTGGTTGACGAACTATTGGCTGAACGCGCCGCAGAGCGGCGACCCGACTATGGTAATCCCAAGCCGGGGTAGCAGGGGCAGGAACAATTTCCCCTCGGTGAGATGCCTCCGGGAAACCCTGATCATGATACTGCCGCGGACAGGGCGGAAGCCGGAACATACGGCAAGAGGGCGCGATACGTCTCGCCAAACCCCCCTGAGCGACGGGACAATCTGAAGAATCCAACCCGGGTTCCCCCAGTCGCCCAGCAGGTCCTCCAGCCAGTTGACCCGCGAGCGGCCGAAGCTGTCTACCGTGTTGAGGAACCTGGCAATGCTCTTGTGGTTAGGGATCCCCGTCAAGACAGGGACCCCCACCCGGAGGACCTTATTGCGGCACTCACAGCCCACCTCGAGGCGTTGGAAACACGGCAGGTGGTGGTCCCATCGGATGGCAAGCCTTATCCCGCGTGGGTGGATGATATGCCCGTGCCTTCGGGTTTTGGGAACCCCACTTTCTCGCCTTTTAACGGGACAGGGGACCCACCCCAGCACTTGGATCATTTCTCTTCCAGGTGTGGCCCCATGCTGGGGACCCCGGCTCAGCAAGAAGCCGCTAAGCTCCGATGTTTTGTACAGACATTGGAAGGTCCGGCATTCGTCTGGTACAACCCGCTCCCTATCGGATCAGTGACCGGTTGGGAGGATCTTCGCCGGTAGTTCTTATACCAGTTCAGCTCCACCACGCGAAAGACCAGCATTGCGGACCGCTTCAAGTGCAAACAGAGGCCTGATGAGCGGGTTGCAGACTTCATCGCCCGGTGGAAAGGACTTACGTATTCCCTCGATATGCCACTGACTCAGGAGCAATTACTGACGATGTGTGTGGGGAACGTCAAGACAGAGCTGGTACCCTCCTTGATTACCCAGAACTACCCTAGAGGGTTCATAGATTTCTCGGATAAGGCGCAGCGCCTCGAGGAGGCCCTGCAACAGGCTAGTCAGGCACGTTTGCTGCCCCCTATGATCCCAGCCAGGAGGGCCGCCAGGGCTGAACCCACCGCGGTGGCTCAAATAGAAGCCCCGAGGAAGCTGGAATTGCTACCGGCGACACCACCCCCGCAACCCCGCAGAGGTCCTCCACCTCAAGCACAGGCTCCTGCCCAGCAGTGACCGCCTCAGAACCGACAGGTTCCCCCGCGCAATGCGCCACCGCCACCTAGGCGAGACAACCAGGCGCCGCCTCCTCGGCAGGCCCCTCCGGTCCCTCGACAGGACCAGGCCCCCAGGGCTCCTTACCCGGAAAGAAAGTACCATACCTATTCGTTCAACGAAAATCAGGTCCCTGGCTACTTCCGAAGTGCTCTTGAGCAAGGGATTGTGCGTCTGCCTGAGTGCAGGAGGCCGGCAGAGGCGCATCTCACCGATCACCCCAACTACTGCCCTTATCATCGGATCCTGGGGCACACCCTCAAGCGATGCTATGTGTTTAAAGACTGGCTTCAGGACCAGTTCAACAACAACATAGTCAAGTTGGGCCCAACGCCAGCGCAAGTGGCAGGCGTTTTTGCAGGATCAGAAATCAGCAGCGACAGCGAAGGTGAGTGGCAGCAGGTCCCTAGCCGCGGGTCCCAGAAATATGGCAACTGGATGGCTCGAAAGACCGTCGTCCGTGACCAGGGTATCATCCGGGCACGCCTGAAGCAGTCGGAACCTTCAGAAGAAGTAGCCGGTGCCTCAGCATCGTCTTCACAGTCGACCTCTTCCCAAAAGGGCAAGCAGCGGCGATGCAAGAAGAAGCAACGTGCACCGCCAGTGTCGTCGTCATCCCCCACTCTTGGCGTCTTAATGCCTCCCGAAATGGGCATTCCTCCCAGAATCCGCCCAGCGGTGGATGACTCTTCGAGTGACAGTCAAGGGTACGCTTCGGTTAACACCGTGGAGCTGGTAAAGCCCTATATGACCCCCGACGAGGGGGAACCCCAGGCAGACCGCCCCAATGTTTCCAGCCGACGTCAACGTCAGCGGAATCGCAATCGCGCCAGTCACTGAGGTATGTCAGCAGGCACTTGTGACCAAGCCGTGCACGCTACCGAGACCAGGCAGCAGGCTCAGCGCAGATCTCAGCACACGCAGACCCATCCAACACCCTCGGCTCTACCTCCACCGCTGTTCGTGTTGCTGGATCGGGGAGAGCCGCCTCGTTCGTATCACAGCCAGTCTCGCCCGGCGACGGGCCAGCCTCCGCTGTCCGATCTTAGCCTGGTGACTACTCTTCAGGCTTCTACTAGCAGGCAGCAAGATGTACCCAGTGCTAGCCGACCGCCAGTTCAACCGGCAGGACCCGCTATGCCTCCAAATGCCGAAAAACCCCCTGTAAGCAGAGGTTCACGTTTGGCACGCAAGTATGATGTCCTAAAGCACCTGGCCGGAATTCCGGCGAGTCTTTCCATCCTCGAGGCCCTTCGCCTATCATCTGAAATGCGCGAGGCACTTGCCGAGGCCCTAAGTAGCCCCCTCCAGTTCGAGACGGAAGTGGCAGCTGCGGAAGCCTTCCATACCGAGACGATTGAAAACGCCGAATGTCAGGCGGTTATCTCGTTCTCCGGCGAAGATGAGGACCCCCCTATACAGGGGCACATTCGCCCACTGTATATCACTGGCCACTTCAACGGTGTGGAAGTCCGTCGTTGCCTCGTTGATACGGGTTCTGGAATCAATCTAATTCCGACCCGGACGCTGTGAAATCTGGGTCTGTCCGAAGGTGATTTGACTCCCTCTGACCTCAGGATCCAGGGGTACGACAGGACAGAGCAAACCCCGGTCGGCAAGATCCGCCTGAAGACCCAGTTCTGTGGCTTAATTGCCAGCACCGAGTTCATGGTTGTTTCTCAGGACACCGCCTACAACGCATTGATGGGTAGGCCATGGCTCCATCTGCATGCAGCGGTCCCCTCGTCGTATCACCAGTGCCTTAAGTACTCGCTCAACGGTCGAGTAGGCGTGCTCGAAGGAGACGCGTCCCCTTTCGCTTCTTGTGAGGCCCGCTATCTGGATGCGGGTTATTATAAAAGTAAGGACAAGCAAATCCTGGTAAGCGAGGATGAGCCCGCCCCGATCACAAGTGATCCCTGGGCAAGCATGGACGTCACCTACATCTTTCCGATCCACCGGTTGGAGGCCACGACCTCCGACATGGGACAATGTTTCGTTGTTTCGGGTACGCAAGGAAGGCATGTTCCCGTGTCCAAGCGACGGCGGAAAATCACCTCGTACTCCTACATCAACCAGGATCGGGTTATCCCGGAACCTCCTACTCCTGTACGGTACCAGGACGTCAAGCTCATGACAACGGCGGTGCGCCATATGTGTCTATTTCTCCGGGCTGGAATTAACCGACTCAGGCCGACACGTCACCACTGCTTTGATATCATCAAGCGTGGCCCCTTGGGCCGAAGGCCAGATGGGATCGGATCAAATGCATTCATTTCTATGGTCTCAATGACAAGTGAGTCTCCTGATGTGATGACCGCTGCTGCCCAAGCCGGCACCAGCTGCCCCTCGGGTTTCGAGAGCCCAGAAGTATCTTCCGTCGCGGGAAATCCCCCCACGGCTAGGGAGGAAGACTTGGAGGATGCTCCCCCAGCTTTTGAAGAAGGCGTCTCTACCACGGTCGATGAACGGGTACAGGTGAACCTTGGTAGCGAGGCAGATCCAAGACCCACATTTATCAGTGCGGCCATATCCCTCGAGGAGCGGCAGCAGTATGTAGACTTCCTCAAACAGCACCGCGATGTGTTTGCTTGGAGTTACGATGAGATGCCAGGGCTGGATCCCCAAGTGGCCGTCCACCGCCTGGGTCTCCCGGCAAAACACCGTGGGTTCAAGCAGCCTCCCAGGAAAATGCACCCTTCTCATGGTGCTATGGTTGCGGCCGAAGTTGACAAGCTTATCAAATCCAACTTCATTAAGGAGGTCCAGTACCCCAAATGGCTCGCCAACATTGTGCCGGTCAGGAAGAAGAATGGGAAGATCAGAGTCTGCATCGACTTCCGCGATCTCAATCGCCACTGCCCAAAGGATGACTTCCCACTCCCAGTGACGGAGCTGTTGATTGATGCCACGGCCGGGTTCCAAGCCCTCTCTTTCATGGATGGGTATTCCGGGTATAACCAGATCCGGATGGCCCCCGAAGACGAGGAGTCCACTGCCTTCAGGGCTCCCCAGGGTACCTTTTTCTACCAGGTAATGCCATTCAGTTTGAAAAATGCAGGTGCCACTTATCATAGGGCCATACATCGCATATTCAAACCGATATGCTACGTGGATGACCTTGTAGTCAAATCATGCCAGCGCCAGGACCATCTCAAAGACCTTGAGAAAGTGTTCGGTTTCCTCCGTTCCCGTCACCTGAAGATGAACCCGCTGAAGTGTGCCTTCGGAGTCACCTCCGGGATGTTTTTGGGCTTTGTTGTCAGATACCGAGGTATCGAGATCAACCCGGAGAAGATCAAGGCCATCAGCCAAATGCCTCCCCCGAGCAACATTCGGGAGCTTCGAGGCCTGCAAGGCCACTTAGCCTATATACGCCGATTCATTGCGAATTTGGTCGGCAAGTGTAAGCCCTTTTCCCGGATCATGAAGAAAGACGCTGCCTACAAATGGGATGAGGAGTGTCGGGCCGCCTTCGAGGAAATCAAGCAGTATCTGCTCCAACCTCCGGTCTTGATGCCACCCATCTCTGGAAAGCCGCTGGTCCTTTACGTGACCGCCCTGGAGAGATCCCTCGGCGCGCTGCTCGCCCATAAGAATAACGAGGGCCCTGAGAAAAGTCTCTACTATCTCATTCGCATGCTTCTCGATACAGAGGTCAGATATTCCCTTATCGAAAAGAGCTGCCTTGCGCTCGTCTTCGCCGTGCAGAAGTTGGGGCACTACCTGCAACACCACGAGGTACAATTGATCTCTCGGGTAGATCCGCTGAAGTACATCCTGAACCGCCCCATGCTGACTGGCCGACTAGCACGGTGGGCGGTGATTCTCCAGCAGTTTGATATCAGGATTATACCTCAGAAGGCCATTAAGGGAAAGGCATTGGAAGACTTTTTAGCTGATCATCCAACCTCCGCGGATCAATCCCTGGACCTGGATTTTCCCGATGAGACGATCCTCTCAGTCGATCGTGCTGCCCCATGTTGGCAAATGCATTTCGACGGCGCCTCCTGGAGCCCCACCGGTAGAAGGATCAACGACCCCAAGCTCAACAGAGTGGGTCTGGGTATTGTTTTCATTACCCCGGCGCAAGCCGTCCTGCCGTACTCGTTCCTGTTGTCAGAAGGTTGTACGAACAACGAGGCAGAGTACCAAGCTCTCATCACCGGCCTCGAGTTGGCCCTTGAGATCCATGTTCCCCATCTACATGTGAAGGGAGATTCCGAGATGGTGATCAAACAGGTTAATGGAGACTACGTCGTCAGGAAGCCAGAGCTTGCACCGTTGCTGGAATACACCTTCCTCTTAATGGCCCAGTTCTCTCCTCTGCCAGAGGTTACCCATGTCCCGCGGTCGCAGAATGGCCAAGAGGACGCCCTGGATGGCTTAGCTTCATCGCTCGCAGAACCCGAGCAAGATGATTTGGTCATACACGTGGCCCACCAGAGAGTCATTGCTCCCGTCACCCAAGAGGACCGTGATAGCCTGCGGGTAAGTCATCTCACCGCCGGACCCTCCATATCGGGAATCCCGGGTTCGTCAGACGCAGTGGTTGAAACCAGCCTCGACTGGAGAGCACCTTTTGTCGAGTATCTCCAAAATGGTCAGCTCCCGGACGACCGGGCCGAACGCGAGCGAATCCGACGCCGCGCACTGCAATTTACCCTCCAGAGCGGCCCCAGTCTTGAGCAGATCCTCTATAAGTGGAGTTTCGATGGTGTCCTCCTCCGTTGCATCCAAGGAGTAGAGATACCCCAAGTTATGCAAGAGGTTCACGCCGGTTCCGGTGGCGCCCATCAAGCTGGGCCGAAGCTGTCCCAACAAATCCGGAGGTTAGGGTACTTCTGGCCCTCCATGATCCACGATTGTATTGGATACGCCAAGAGATGCCACGCGTGCCAAGTACACGCCAACTTCTTGCATCGGCCGCCAGAACCCCTCCACCCCACCAAGTACTCTTGGCCATTTGCGGTATGGGGACTTGATGTAGTGGGACCGTATCCGCCGGCAACAGCCCGCCAGTGTAGGTTCATCCTGACTGCTACAGATTTCTTCTCCAAGTGGGCAGAAGCAGTTCCGCTCAAAGAAGTCAAGGCCCGTTTCATCGTTGACTTTGTGAGCTCCAACATTATCCACCGGTTTGGAGTCCCTCACGCCGTCCTCACCGATAACGGCACCAACTTCCGAGTAGCTGAATTGAAGAAATTGTACGCTAAGTACGATATCCGGTCGAACCATACCTCCCGCTACCACGCACAGGCGAATGGACAGATCGAGGAGTTCAACAAGACCCTCTCTAACATTCTGCAGAAGATGGTTGGTCAGAACAAGAAGAGTTGTCCAGACAAGCTCCCCAACGCCCTCTGGGCTTACCGGACGATGACTCGCAACTCTACCCAGGTGACCCCATATTCCCTGGTGTATGGAGCTAAGGCCGTCCTACCCATTGAGATCCAGCTGTCGTCGCTGCGCACTGCAGTTTATGATCACCAGACATCAGATGAGGTAGCCGAGATCCGTCTAGCTGAGTTAGAGGCACTGGACGAGAACCGGCTCCGTGCCCTGCACAATCTGGAAAGGCATCAGGACAAGATAGCGAGAGCTTTTGACAAGAAGGTTCGTCTCTGCTCTTTTCTACAGGGTTACCTGGTACTGGCCCTTCGAGCGCCAATGATCCCCGGTAGGAAACCACCCAAGTTAGAACCCAAATGGGAAGGGCCTTATATCATCCATAAGGTTTACCCTAATGGAGCATACTCCTTGGTGACCACAGATGGAGAGCGTGTAACTCCTCCCACCAATGCCAAATTCCTCAAGCGATACTTTGCCTAGGGAAAAACAGTGGTCCTACACGACCCTAAACTGCGAGAGGGTCCCGCACGACATTAAACTGCAGTGGTCCTGCACGACCCTAAACTGCGAGAGGGTCCTGCACGACCCTAAACAGCGACTTCTTCCCGCATGACGTTAAACTGCATGTCAAGAACTACGTATGGCTTGATTCCCATCTTCATGGGATACGTAGGAACGCTCGGACGCCTCGTCTTGAGCCCATCCCCAAGCTTTTCTCTTCCGCTATTCCCCCAGGGGATAGTCTCCTTGGAGGATCTTTGTGTAGCAGGGAGTAGTATTTCTTGGCCCCGCTCATGCGACCCCACTCGCGCAAAGATTGTAAAGGTCGCACCATGCGCCCACTCCCGTTCTTCTACCCTCCCACGTCCTCACCGCATGACGCTAAACTGCATGGCCTTCAAGAATTACGTATGGCTTGATTCTCATCCTTATGAGATACGTAGGAACGCCCGGACATTTCATCCGTTGGCCCAGCCCAAAAGCCAAAATCTTCCCCTCGGGTCAAGACATGGCAGGGTGCACACTTTTGCCCCGACCCACGTCGAGCAAGCCTCGACCCGGCTGCACATTCCCCCTGGAGGTGTTTTCCCCTTTCGTGGATGAACGCAACTGAGCTTCACCCACTCCTTGACTGGTATTTCAACACCTTTTCACACCCGGAGGGACCCCCGATAACGGCCTGGATACAACACCCAAGGGATCTCCTACCGATACGGGCCAACGCCCCCGAGGGCTTTCTTAAGCAACAAGTCGATACAAGTCCCGCGTTGCGAATTTGGTCAGCGGTCGACGCTCATTTGTTGCCCCCATGCGGGTCACTATAGGAACGCTGTGTTTCGAACATGGTCAACAGTGTCCTGGATCTTCGGGTCCACCCCGAGATGCCCCAGGCATCAAGAACAGTGATCCCCTCTGCCCCATCCCAAGGTGACAAACTTCCCCCAGGTGGTGCTAGCGATCCGGGCCACGACCCAGGATTCCTTATAAGGGTGTACGGTGTGATGTAGGACTACGTCCTCATTCACGTCGGGATCACGTACCATGCCGTACGCCCTCCCTTTACGAGGTTCAGCCTCAGGCCCCTTGGCCTTTTCGGGTCCCCGACCCTCGTCCTCATGTAAGACGTTAAACTACGAACCAGTCAGGCCTTCCTGACTGATAACTTCCCCTTTTTTCCAGGCCACGGCCCAGGATTCCTCACCCGGAGTGTACGGTGTGGTGTGGGATTACGTCCTCATTCATGTCGGGATCATGTACTGTGCCGTGCAACTCCCCTTACGAGGCCCAGCCTCAGGCCCTTTGGCCTCCTTTGGCCCCCGACCCCCGTCCTCATGTAAGACGTTAAACTACAAACCAGTCAGGCCTTCCTGACCGAGGCTCAGCCCCAGGCCCCTTGGCCTTTCCGGGCCATGGCCCAGGACCTATCTTATAGGATCGTATGGTGTGACGTAGGACTACGTCCTCATTCACGACGGCTTCTTTACCATTCCATACACCTCCCTTGTTTAGGGGTATATTACTCCCCTCCTCGTCCAGTATGACGTTAAACTGCATTTCAAGAACTACGTGTGACTTGATTCCCATCCTAATGGGATACGTAGGACCACCTGGATGTCCAAGATCCGGGTCCAGCCCCATCTCTCGGGAATCCTCATCCCATCTTGGCCCATCCTTCCTCCATGAGGGGACCATATGGTGTGGTGAGGGATCATTTCCTCATTCACGACAATCTCGTAATGACTACGCCATGCTCCCACCCCTACTGAGCTTTTTCGTCGATCCTTTTTCTTCGGCGGTTCACCAATGTGCTTAAGAGTACTCTGGTTCATTACCTGGAATGCCAAGCTTTACTTGGACACGTCCGCACCCGCTTTCCAGGCTTTGCGTATCCCCGCATCAGGGCTTTCACCATCTTTCACACCCGGAGGGACCCCCAAGAACGGCCTGGATACAATGCCCAAGGGCTCTCCTACTGATATGGGCCAACGCCCCCCAGGGTTTCGGACAACAAATCGATAAAATCCCGCGTTGCGAATATGGTCCGCGGTCGATGCTCGTTTGTTGTTCCCACCTCAGGCTAACGCGATACAGACGCTGTGTTTCCGTCATGGATAACAGTTTTCCTCTGTCGTCACGCCAACCCATTAAGCCCAAATGCCGGGTACACAATTCACACCCTTCATCACTTCATCATGTCCAAGTAGAGTCTCGGGACTCTTGGTACTTTTCCCCCGTGCACGTCTGCGCGTTCGAGGAACAAGCTACATCAAAGGTGTCCTTCGAAACTCTCTGCTGACTCCCCTTTGACGGACGCCCCAAGTATTGCGATGAGGATTCCCCCCTTGTTTCCCACACCGAGTTTATCTCACGTGGGCTTAGGGATTGGGTTGACATCTGGGCTTACTCGGGAGGTGTCACCACCCATGGTCCGAGCTCTAAGACCATAAACTAAGACTCTCATCTGGAACTACGTTCAAGACCCCTTGTCTTCGGACCCAGCTTGAGTTCAGCAAATTTACCTCTCTGATCCTCCCTTCAGGACCCTGATCACATGACTGCGTGGCGCAGTGTAGGACTACGTCCTCATTCACGTCGGGTATGCAATAGCTGCACCACGCACGCCCCCATTCTGAGGTTCAGTCCTCCTGTTCCCTGTCCCGCATGACGTTAAAAGGCACCCTTTATAACTACGTATGGCTTGATTCCCATCCTAATGGGATACATAGGACCACCTGAATGTCTAAGATTCGGGTCCAGCCCCACCTCTGGGAGATCTCCTGATTTCCCGGTCACCTAGTCCACTTGGTCCATCCCTCTCCAGCGGGGGGTGTGTAGGTATGATACAAAGTTTTGGGCATCATGCCCCCCTTCCCCTGGGAATCTTCCGTCTCTCGATCACCCTCAAGGTTGAGTCCCTTGGCTCCCCGCAGTGGTTCACCCATGTATTAAGAGCACTCTAGTCTAGCACCAAGAGTGTCAGATTCAACTTGATCAAGTTCCTTCCACTTGTCAAGCTTCGTGTTCCCCTCTATTCGGACATCCATCATCTTTCACACCCGGAGGGACCCCCAAGAACGGCCTGGATACTACGCCCAAGGGCTCTCATACCGATACGGGCCAACGCCCTCCAGGGTTTCAGACAACAAATCGATAAAATCCCGCGTTGCGAATATGGTCAGCGGTCGATGCTCATTTTGTTAGTCCTCATTTCAGGTTAACGCGACAGGATGCTGTGTTGCGAACATGGTCAGCAGTAATCCTCTGTCGTCACGCCAGCCCCTTCAGTCCTTGAATGTTGGTTGCATGATTCACATCATTTTCCACCCCATCATGTCCAGGTGGAATCTCGACACTTTTGGCACTATCCCTCAGTGCACCTTTGCATGCTAGGGGGACAAAGCTGCAATCTGGTGTCCTTTGGGACTCCCATGGTCCGAGCTCTAAGACCATAAACTAAGACCCATTCGGGACTAAGTTCAAATTCCCATCCTCATGGGATACGTAGGACCGCCCAGACACCCTGTCTCTGGGTACAACCCATTCAGGAAGCCAGTCTCTCTCCCTGTTTCACCTTCAGATGGCGTACAATCTTGATGTGGGATCATGTCTCCGTCAATTGTGTTTTATAACACTGTGCACATTTCCCGCCTAGTATCGTCCCTGCTATGTCTGCGCTGCATGATGATAAAATGCATGCTTGGTCCTATCATACGACCCTAAACTGTGACATTATCGTCCTGGCCGCATGACGAAAAACGGCACCTCATTGTGGTGACCTCACTGTAGAGGACATCATGTTGGGTATTGGTCATGTGCCATGCCATTTGTCAATGCCCATCACGGCTTGATTCTTGTGGCGACATCACGACCTACTGTTCTAGGCCTGTCGCTTCACAAAAAAAACCATTTACCTTAAAGAACAAACAAGATACATCAAATTCTGCTTCTTTAGTGCAAGGGCCACGTCTGCACTCCCCTTTTCCCCCGGCACTGGTACCTTACCGTGCCACCTTCCAGAACTACGTATGGCTTGATTCTCATCCTTATGAGATACGTAGGAGCGCCCGGGTACTTCCCCGCGGGCCCAGCCTAACCCTTGTGTTCGGTCCCTCGACTCGAGCATTTCCTCGGAGAACGCATGGTAAGCAGGACTATGTCCTCATTCACGTTAGATTTTGATGTCATGCGTCCCCTGATCCCTTTTCCTATCCATGGTCCGAATTCTATGACCCTAAACTAAGATCTCCCCAAGGGAAAGGACTCTTCTCCCTCTCTCTAATACGTTTCGTTGACGTATTCAGATGTGTTTTGACAAAAAGCCCGAAGCATGGGATTTTCACAGGGACATTCCCCTCATCTCATGATCAAGCTTCGTGAGCTCGCTATTTGGATCCTCATCCTCTTCCACATCCAAAAGGACCCTCGGATGACGTGGATACTAAGCTTAAGGGCTCTCCATGAATGCTGGACCTAAGGGCCCTTCACTCGTTTCGGGCCAACGTCCCCACAGATCTCTGACAACATTTGTGACATGGTCCCGTGTTTCGAACATAGTCAACGGTCGACCCTCATTTGTTTGTTCCCGCCTCAGGATAACGCGACAGGATGCTATGTTGCGAACATGGTCAGCAGTAATCCTCCATCGTCACGCCACCATCATTGTGATCTGAATCTCGAGCACCATGATTCACACATTTCCACTCCCTCATGTTCAAGTGGAACTCCATCATACTCGGCTCTTTCTCTTCGCGCATCTAGGTGCGCTAAATGATCGTGTTAGTGTCATTGGTCCGGTAGTCATCGAGTGTCCCTTTTCCCTAACCTGCCCCTTTTGTGTCGGGAAATTCCCACCACTACTGCTTGTTTCCCGCACCGAGCACGACTCATGCGGGCTTAGTAAGTTTTGGCAGGATGTGAACCAACACGGTTAGGCTGCTCCTCGTCCTGCATGACGTTAAACTGCACTTTCAAGAACTACGTGCGGCTTGAATCCCATCATCACGTGGGATACATAGAGACACCCAGGCATTTCACCTAGGGTTCAGCCCCTGGAATCACGAAATCTTGTTCCTCCCCATTTCCAGCCCTCGCCAGAGGCCCTGTCTGGAAGAAGGAATGATCCATGATCAGGCCAATGCGCCCAATTTGGCATACTCCCTCCACGGTGGTGCAACTACCAAGGTGTTGGATTCTGTTTGAACAAACCACCACTCCATTCTCCACGCTTTGCGTGTCCCTTATTCGGACCCTCTTCCTCTTTCATGTCTGAAGGAACCCCCTAACGGCCTGGTCTTATGCCGCATCGGCTCACCTACCGTCCTGGGACAACGTTCCGGAAGACTGGTCATGTCTGGAAGGACCCCCTAACAGTATGGATGTCTGACCTATGGTCCACCAACTGTCCTGGGCCAACGTCCTGAAAGATTGATCAACAACAAATTGATAAAATCCCGCATTGCGAATACGGTCAGCGGTCGATGCTCATTTGTTGTCCCCATTTCAGGCTAACGCAGTAAGGATACCGTCTGTCCGCCACGGTTAGCGGTTGTCCTTTATTGTCACGCCATCCCCATAGTGTTCCGAATTTGGGCATCGTGATTCACATTTCCCATTTTCATCTGTTTGAACCGATTTCAGCGCCCTTGGCCTTGCCCCGTTCGTGCATAAGAGCACGTTGAAGAAACAGTAGTTCGGCTATCCTGGAAGTTCCTCCTCCGATCAAGCCTTCCCCACCTTTCGGAAATCTGGACTGGCTTGAGGAATTGTCGTCAAATGTCCCGCAAACATTGTAGGGATGTAACAAGGCGATTCAACAGTGGAAATCGTGCATTCTACGGAACTCAAAACAAAGGAGAAAGAATGAGTTGAAGCACAAAAGTGTTCATAAAATCTTCTTTCGGGTTTGTTACAATACTCAGGGGTCGACTTCCCCCATGGACGGGTTGACCCCGTCAAAGGAGCGTTGCAGCTCCGCCACCCGTTGACTTGCGGCGTCCAAAGCCTGTTGCCGCTGATTCAACTCCCGCTCCTCTTCAGCAGCGGCGGGGCGTAATTCATCAACCCTGGCCCTGGCCCTTTCTACCTCATCCCGAACGACAGCCATCCTTCTAGAGGTCTGCCCCATGTGCTCCTCAGCCTCTGCCAGCTGGGTCTTCAATCGTGAGACCAGCTCAGACTGCGCATCGAGAGTGGCTGAAAGCTCGTTGGCCCGGATCTGCATCTGTTGGACCTCGCCTTCAGCCTCCTGGAGCTTCCTAATGCTGGTCGCCTTCCTCCGCTGCCATCCCATGCTCAGCCCACGATCATGCTCCCGGATCTTCTCAGCCATGAGGTCTCGGATGAGCGCGTGAGGGCGTTGGGCATCCACTCCCCCGGCACACAGTTCGCGCAACCGCGAGCGGAGCCGCGAGCGGAGCCTATCCATTTCGGCCAGCCATTGCGCTTGGGGAGTGTCCCTGATAAAGCGCGTGATCAGCTTCCACGACCGGTGATGGACTATGCTGCTGTCTTCCTCATCAGAGGCCGTTTCGTCCCAATCCGTGCGGTCGGAAGGCTCGTACGCAGGATATGCCTGCAGGAATTCCTCAGCAGGATCTGCATCTAGTGTTGAGTCTGGTACGACACCTGATGCCGGCGCAGGCACGACAGGACTGGGACCGACCGGTTGATCCTCTTCCTCAGAGTCCACCTCGATGACTTCAGGTATGGCCCTGCTGGTGGTCCCGCCAGTGATGGTGTGCGCCGCAGCTTGAGGAGGTGAAGGGACTATCGTCACCATCATCGGCATGCCCCTGGGAGGGACGCCGCCAGACATCCCAACCAGCCTAGCTGCAGCAGCCCATGCCAGTCGGAGAACTGTATGACAGAAAGAGACATAAACGTTAGTTGGCATGGACCACATGTGACAACGAGGAGACCGGTGGAGGAGACTTACGAAGATCGACTTCCGAGCGCTGCTCCTGGGCCGGTACTGATGGGACTCCGAGACGAGGCCCCCCGTATACTGTTGGAAGTCCTGGAGAGTCCAGAGGAGCCACCTCAGACCCCCTGGTCCCACCAGATGCAGAACTAGACGCAGCCATAGGCGCGGGTTCCGAAGGTCCCGCGACATCACCCGCCAAGGAGCGAGAACGAGGCCTACGAACAAGTTCCTCCTGCATGGCTCGAACATTGGTGAGAAGTCCATAGGGATTCAAGAACAGATCGTAAGAAGAGAAGTTCTGAATGCTACCTCGAGAGCCTCCGCGAAGTCGTCAGATTCTGAGCTTTGGTCTCCGACCTCGCCCTCCTCCAACGGGCTCCCTCCTCCACCCTCGTCCCCCTGAGAAGAGTCCCCTGATTCCTCCGGCAAGGGGAAGCGCTCCCTCAGATCGGCAGCCGATAACTGTGGGGGCACCGTCTGATTCAACAGTACCCTCACCCGATCTGTCATTGGGAGAGGAACACCGCTAGAGTGGACGTAATCCTCCAGCTCGTTCATGTATTGCTCCGCCTCCGCCGGAGACACCATGAATCCAGCCCGAACTGGGCCTATGCCCGGCAGTTTCATCCCGAGGCGATTCAGGTGGGCCCACATCTCGGGTGGGATGAGGAATTACCGGTTGACATCCCAAATGTCCCAAGCTTCCGGAAAGACGGCATCTTTTGCCATGTCGATGTGACGCAGCCGCTTCCCCGGAGCCTGAGCGGATATCCAACGGAATCCCCTCGGTGGCCACCCCTCCGGGTGACCATGCTCTCCCGGAAAAACCGGATCCGCCGCTGCTGCCATACCCTCATCCGATGCGGGTCTCTCTGCCATGGCAGCCCCGCTGCCGCGGGCGGCCCTAGCTGCCCTCCAACCCCAACCTCGAGATAAAGGAGGCCCACTGTCACCAACCCGGATCGTTGGCTGCTTCAGCATCTCCCCGGGGTAAGCGGCCTCCCAGCTGATGGCATACTCCTTCACTAAGCCAAAGGCGGCGGTGGGCGGAGACAATGCGATCTGCATCTTTCCATCCTCACGTGTGAACATGAGCCACATCTGCCTCATCACACACGGGTGCTCCTCGTGACGCACCTCCCAGTATACCTGCGGGGTCAGCCGCTGGAGGCACCGGAACTTCCTCGCAAAACGATACGGGGGGTACGGTTCACATATTGGCTCACGGTCTATCCGAGCCACCAAAACTCCACCTCGGAAGGCCAGGAGGTAAGCCCGATGTTCTTCCGTCCCCCGTCCATCATCAGTAAGCCTCCCTGTTGGCAGTGGGAAGGGATGAAAGTTGAACTCGTCCTCCCTCCAAACCCTATTCAGCACCATCGGAACGACCAGATTGAATGGGAAGCTCCCAACTGCGTTCAGAATGGAGGGGCGAAAGTCTGATCCCGGCAGAGAAATGGGGTTTGGATACTCGTAAATCCCCCTGATATGCGCCGCGATCCACCCATACAGGAGGTGGAAGGGTCCGCATATTCTTGGCGGCTTCTTTCCCTCGCTAATACGCCGCAACATTCTGTATAGTTTTGCAAGCATCGGGATCCCCAGGTTGATCCGCTCCCCATGGCCAACATCGATGCCATGATGAACGAGCTGGGCCGTACCCCCATGCTTGTATCTCTCACCGGTAGAATCCACCCACAGATGAGAGTCGCGATGAACGCCGCCAGCCTGACTATTGGCTGTTGTTCAGTGCTAACACTGAAACCCCAGGTCTTCCATTGGCTGTCCTCCAAAACCCGCCAATACGAGTGTCCCTTTCCCCGCTGGGCTGCCCTCGGACAAGTTCGAGGCCTTGGAGGGAACTCTCGATCTTCTGGGAAGTTCAGGAGGCGTTTGAACCATCTTCTGAAGTGGACATCCCTCACTGCTTCCTTGTCCTCTCCAGGGACAAGCGCCATCAGCGCTGACGCCAGCCGTGGAATTTTCTCAGCATCTCCCCACACGCTGGCAACGGGGAGGAACTCGTCATACATGGCCCCCAAGATCGGGACCCCAGAAACCTGATAGACATCCCACAGGCTAATGCCCACCTCCCCGTGATGCACGTGAAAAGTGTTGGTTCTGGACGACCATCTACTCAACAGTTCCGGTATCAGTTGCTTTGGTTGGTAAATTTGGAACTGGGAGGCCCATGCCGCCTCATACAATCCCACTCTCCTCAGCTCGGCCTCGAACTCCTCGCAGGAGGCGCCTACCCAGTAGGCCCAGGCCCAGTAATCGGTAAAGTTGCCGCCCTGGCGCAGGTCCCACTCATCGGACCATCCCTTCTTCGGATCCTGCAGAGCCGCCTTCAGCATGGTGCGGTAGAGAGGAGGGGACGTCTCCGGTTGCAGTGGCCTCCCGTCAATGTCGTTCACATGATTGTAGAGGCAATAAGCGGTGACGGGTGTGAAATCCTCCTGTGCATGACCATCGGCCGCCCTGAACCATTGGTGCTGGCATGGTGTGCTCCTGAACCAGCAAGCTGGTTCATCCCTTCTTGCCTCAGGGATGAAGACGTCATCCCTCAGCCCGAAGCCGTACAACGAAAGTTTCTTGCACTGCGGGTACTCCCTCTGACCTTCCGACAGCAGGTCTGTCAAGGAAGTGTGGTCCGAGTGGCTCCGAACCATTTCCCCCAAGACTGGACGGTTGGCCATCTCATCTCGATGAGCAGCATCTGCGAGGACCCCCAAGACAGCTTCTTAATGGGCCATTTTAACTCTGGCCCTCAGAAAATGATTCTTCCGGATGGATCGCGAAGCTCGACCGCGAAGCCGGACCGCGAAGGTCGGTCTCAAGATCAAACCGTGAAGTCCAGCCAAGGCAGACAAGCAAAGGTTCGCTTGGCGCGGATGCGGAGTCGGAGACCCGCGGTTCGCCGCGAAGCTCGATTCGCGGAGGGCTGTCGCGGAGTACGCGGAGCTTCGCAAAATCGAGAGCGCACAAAAAGACAAGGCACGTGAAGACAAAAGAGGGCGGACCCCCTATTTATAGGCAACGACCCCGGAGCATCGCGGCGCGCCTCACCCGCGCGAAGCATCGCTGCGCGTCCGGATCCTCGGCCCCGGCGAGCAGCGCGGCCCCCCCCTCCGCAATGCTGCATCGCGAACCACCGACAATTTTGGCGATTTTCCCTCAGACTTCGACCCTTCACCCTCCGCGGCTCCAAGTCTGAGGGGGGGCATTTGTTGGCGCCAAAAATGTGGCCCGAAAGGAAGGAACGAAAAAGACAGCCGGCGCGCTGCCTCGCGAAGCACATCCGCGAAGCCCCGCCGCGAAGCGCCCCAACCATGACGGCCCCGCGAAGCTCCGGAGGCGGTAATCCTCCGCGAACCCGTTTGACGTTCACGAGCCGCCGCGAAGCTCCGGAGGCGGTAATCCTCCGCGAACCCGTTTGACGTTCACGACCCGCCGCGAAGCACCGGAGGCGGCGCACGAGCCCTGCTTCGCGGCGCCCCTTCCCTATAAATACTCGACTCCCCCTGAGTCCCGACGACGGACAATCCGACCCTTCAGCTTCTCCTATCTCGAATCGCGAAGCACGCTTTGCCACGGGAATCATGAGCTCCGCGAGGTATTTCTACTTCGCGAGACGACTCTGATTTGTTTCGTTTTGATCCCCTCTTCCGAGAGGGATTCCCTTCACGAAGATCAAGGGCGTTTGCAAAGGAAGGGGATTCCCAAGGGAACCCGGGCAGCCGCGGAGCACTTGTGCTTCGCGAAACACCCAACCCATACGAGTAATCCCTATGCTAAGGTAGGATCTCTCCACTTCGCGAAGTACACTTCTTGGCAGGACCCTGCTTCGCGAACCACTCCTTCTTCGCGAGGCAGTGCTCCGCGAACACTGTTATACTTTGCGAAGAACCTCCCACTCCCACCTATGCCCCATGCTAAGGCCAAGGCACCCCACTTCACAAAGCACACTCCTCTGCTTAGAGATTCCTCTTTCCGTGCGACCCTCCAGGTTTGCACGATGTGATTTCGAAGTCCCATGGACAACACCTCCCGTAGCGTTGCTTCGCCTAATGCTTCTTCACATAGGCACGCTAACGGCTATTGCTTCTTCGCATAGCCACGCTAACGTGGACCCCTCGATGGTTCGCCCCACTACCCCCCTTTACCATGGCCTTAACGACACCTTCCCTTCCCCAAGGACCAGAGGGTACCGGTTATGTAAGACCTCGGGGTGTGGAGTGAACCCACCTCGTCCGAGCTGCAGGACGTTAAACTGCCAAGCACCACGTCCTCAACACATGACGTTAAACTGTGACCCAACCTCGTCTCCCTCACAAAGGGTCCCCCCAGCTCGAACATTCATTACACCACTCGTCTCCACGGGAATGGAACTCTTCCGCACATGGAATGAGATCCTCCTTGTCGGAGTGGTGTATGTTCACAGGGGAAGGGCTGCCTCAGAGCATAAGCCCCTAACCTTTGGTACGGATGATTGCACCCGTGCATCTCTGTACTTCCCCACTACCAAGGTCAGTGGAGGACATGATAGGGAACGAGGCACCCCCCTCTGGGCCTCCATCCTGGAGTAAGTCCCAACACCATGGGCCGCTCAATGTGTAAGCCCCTCTTCGCTTCTCACGGACGCACCCTTCGCGACGTGGTCGTCAGGTCCTTGCAACCTCTTGTTTCTCACACCGAGCATGACTCACGTGGTCTTAGAGTGAGCACCGACCCTGACAAACTCATCTGAACTACGAGGTCTTTGATCCATGTCAAGGCATGGTACGTAGGAAGCCTCTACGAGGTTCAAGCCAACCTGTCTTTCATGTCGGGTTTCACCCCCGTCCAGCATGACGTTAAACTGCAATTCCGGTCCAGTGGTAAGCCATTGCGACCCAACCCACCTGAACTACGAGGTCTTTGATCCATGTCAAGGCATGGTACGTAGGAAGCCTCCATAAGGTTCAAACCCACCCGTCGTTTATTCACGTCCGGGTTCACTATCGTCCCGCATGACGTTAAACTGTATTCTCCGAACTACGAGGTCTTTGATCCATGTCAAGGCATGGTATGTAGGAATACTTTCTGAGATTCAAGCCCATCCGTCACTCACGTCGGGTTTCACCCCGTCCAGCATGACGTTAAACTGCACACGCCCATCCAGCATGACGTTAAAACTGCACACTCACGTCCATCATGACGCTAAACTGCAATTCCCGTCCGACGGCAAGCCGTTGTGACTACCTGAACTACGAGGTCTTTAATCCATGTCAAGGCATGGTACGTAGGAAGCCTCCACGAGGTTCAAGCCCACCCATAGTGGACCAAGGTCTACTTTCACGTCGGTTCAGCGGCGAAACCCATTTTGAACTATGAGGTCTTTGATCCATGTCAAGTCATGGTACGTAGGAAGCCTCCACGAGGTTCAAGCCCACCCATCACCCAATTCACGTCGTGTTCTACCTACGTCCAGCATGACGTTAAACTACAATCTGGTCCAGCGGTAAGCCATTGCGACCCAACCATTTGAACTACGGGGACTTTGATCCATGTCAAGGCATGGTACGTAGGAATCCTCCCAGAGGTTCAAGCCCAACTCCCCTCAGACCAAGGTCCAGCTTCACGTCGGTTTACCGGCACCATCCCGAACTAAGCGGACTTTGATTCCCTGCCACGGGGATACGTAGGAAGCCTCTTCAAGGCTCAATCCCAACTTCACTGTCGCCCCCCTGCGATGGTCCCATTTCATTCTCATCCGTCTCCGCTAGACGTTAAACTCGTGGCATACCCTGTGTTGAACACGGGAAGCTGAGGAAAACCTCAGATACGTGTCTATGACATGTAATTCCCCGCGCTCGATGTGGGATGCCTCAGGCTTCCACGCCCTCGAGAAGCCTTGTGATCAAGGATAACAGACAGACATGCCAGGTGCCCCAACATCCAGACATGCTACTGATGCCCCAAAACGTGACTACTCCCCTGAACGAAGGTTGCTGCCCTGACTGGACCCTTTGGAATGTCCCGACAGAAGCAGTGTAATTAACCGGTGTCCATGGAAACATGGTACTGGGAAGAGTTTCACGAACAACGTATTAAATCTATAAGGGAGACCCGGACTAGGTGAAAAGTTCTGAGGAGGAATCCACGGAAGGAAGAACCGACATCCCATCATCCCGTTTCGATCAAGGAGCAGACGTACCTGAACAAGGAACGAATGTCGCCCGCCTTTGGAAAGCGGGAATGTGGGGAAACAAAGCCGCGCGTCCCCCCTGACGGACGGATGCGCGCGCTCCCCGACGAAAGCGTTGGAAACAAATATATCTCAAACATTAATTTTGGAAATTCAATCTAAAATTTATTTATTAACCATGATATATCCAAATTATGGAAGATTTGTTTTCTTAGATACCCCTCAAGGGATTATCTCTAGTAATATTCATCATGGATGAATTTTCTTTAAGAATATACTTTAAGATTTTATGGTTCCAGTTTAATTTTGATACTAATCGAGATGGTGCAAATAGCATACTATAAAAAGATATCATGATACTAATTGAAATTAACATGATGGATTCATTGTATTACTATTTTTTCATTACAACATATATTAGTTATCTATTTTGAGTTTCCTATTAAATTACTAATAAAAAGTTACACAAATACTCAAGTATGAGAATAAGATGGGTTTCTATCATCTCCTTAACGAGACCAACGGGGCTGAGGATTGGATCTCAACTACGAAACTATTTTATTTGTAGATCTAAAGTAGTGAGAGCACTTCATTCTAGCATAATTATTTATTTTAAAAAATATATGATTTTATGGTAGCATGTATTTATTACTTTATTTATATTTATTTATATATGGTGTATGATTCTTCACAATATTAAGGAAAATAACACTTAATATTTTTACATTTCCATAAATTCTTAGCTAATCCTAATTTGACGGGCCAAATTGTTAAAAACTATTTTGCACATTGACCACTATTATTATTATGGAATACATTTTTATAGTCATAGTTATAATTATAAGAGTCATTGGTTCTTTATCTTTGTCTTATAATAATTTCTTCAGTATAGGAATCCAATTTATACCCTTAATAGAAATGTTTTTATCCTACTTACATCTTCCACACACATTATCAACATCCTTTGAGTTTCCCTTATTTGGGATGTTTTTAGAATTTTCATCAGGTATGTATTCTATAAAACCATTCTTATTTTTTCTTTCCTATATTTACTATTTTCTTTATTTCATATTTTATATATTTGTCATTATGTTTATGGCCAGTTTACAATGGCCTAATATGTGGCATTTACTACCATAATAGAATCATTTTATATTTGTTAAGACATCCTTTATTCCTTTATTCATTGACATATTGGGAGTAGTTTCCACACCACTTTTCTTTTTTTTAATCCCTGATGAATAATTATCCTCATTTTCACCTACTTTACTTTCTATTATTGTATTCCTTTCTCTTAAAATAAAAGTTATAATTAATTGATCCATACTAGTAACCTTCTTCCGTATGGCCACCTAAATTGAAAATATCATAGAATTTTTCAAGAATTAAAATATATTTTTAATATATATATTTCTCTTATTCTATGAATTATGTATCTATCCAAAAAAATTTAATTTCTTTTCAACTCTACTCCCCCATGTTCTAGCCTTATATTATTTTTATATGTTGAAATTTTATGCCAAAATTCAATTGACTTATGACATATAACAACCATGTGTCTCTATAATGGTTATTTTTTATTATTGTATATTATTTTTAATAAATATAATTTTAAGTTATTTTTCGATTGGAAATTCCTAAATTGAGAGTTTTTGACGTGTTGTAAAATATTCCAACACGATTAGGGGTAACCATGTGATAACTTTAAAAGGGGTGGTGTTATGGTGGAAATAAAGTTTTTCATAGGAAATATACAGTTTTTTCAACCATGTCAGGCTACCTAGGAAACCTTGTAGAACAACTTAGTGTGTTAGGGTAGCCCACATGGTGGATGAATAGTTACTTCTAACCATGCGACAAATCCATATATCATGCATAGTTTTTAAATTTTTGTAAATTACTAAATTTCCTAAACTAATTTTTAACATTTGGAACCCTATACTCAACTCACTTAGTTGAGAAACCCCTAGACGTGCCTCCCCATTGTTCCTATCTACCTCAATGTAAATTTTAAAGGATTAATTTCATGTTTGAGCATTATTCTCAAAGGTAATCCACTTTAATAACTCGTTTTTTCCTTTATTAGTCTCTTTTATATTGGTTTTAACTTCTCCCATGAACCCTAGAAACCTTTTTGGATGATTTAGTGTTCAGGGTGAACCTGAATTTAGGGATTCTGATTTCTAGAGAATATATACACTTTTTTCATCTTTATTTAGGCATTCTTCATAGAAGGAGACATGTTACATCTTATTATGACTTGATTTCTCTTCCTTGAGGTATGTGTTTTTGTGAAATCACATTATTTTTCAATTCATTATGATATTAAGTTTCATAAATTACTTTTAATTAAAATTATCACTATATGTGATATCTATTTCATGTTCCTATTTTTTCCATAAACATCTGGATTGGAATAAAATGTTCCTTTTAGGAATCTCAAGTGTTTCTTAGAAATCAGTGTTTATTCATTCCAAACGCTTTTCTGAAAATGAATATATGGATCTTTTAATTATTTTTAAAGCTAATTAATTAGTTTTAACATTGTTTTGGTTTTAAAATAAGGAAATATAAGTTATTTAAAAAAGGAATTTGAAATATAAAAAAAGGAACTTTAAATATAAATGATGTGTGTCATTTTAAATATTTTTTAAATGTTTTTTAAAGTTGAGTTTTATTAATGGAAAGTGAGATCGATATTACAAGCCCATTTTTATTATAGTGTCCTGATTGGAACCTAAAAAATTAATAGTTTATTTAATGCGAGACTCTAAGAATTGTGCCTTTATGTTGTGTCTCCCATTTCATGGGCTATTGATCCTTATGTGATGCGTATGACTCCCCTTTTGGGATGATATCTATCCGTGTAATGGTTTATTAATGTTTAAAGGGGTTTTTTGTGTGAGGGTAATAGAGTTTGGGGAGATTTATCTCTTATACATTATTTATTAATCACTGATTAATTATTTACTCACATCTAGTTGGATTGGTCATGAAAACTCTAGGTAGAAACGTGGGTGATCTTTATTCATTCCACAAAGGTTAGAACCCATGTTTCCAGTGTCCCCCATAATATGTCTTAGGTCATGGATAAATGGATGGTTCCATTTCAATGAGGATTTTATATGATAATTAGATGGGTTCTGTCTTTTTTTATGATACGACATATGTTGACTATTGGTATGTATTGGTTTGGTGTTGTTAGGATCTCCACACATTAGTACCTAATGATTTTACCATTAAATTTATTCCTTAATTAGTTTTTTTATAGGATTCATGTTTGATTGAATTTTCCAATTTTCATGTATTGCTTTTGGAAATAGTTATACTGTTAACTTCCATAATTTATCTATTGACTTGTGGTTCCTACTTTGAGGCATTATCTAGCCTCCATGTTTAGTGTTTTAATTGAAATAGTTTATAAAGAAGTTTGGGAATAAATATTTAATCAAATCCTCTTCTTTTGGGTTTTAAAATTGATTTAAAAAAGGGTGGTTGGGTAAAATAAGGCTTAGGACAAGAAAAAATTGTCACAGTGATTATTTTCATTTAGTAATTTTTTTTGAAATAGTCTTGGAAATATATTAGTTTTAATGTAATTATGGTTGAAAATTTTATTTTATAATTTTATTTAAAACTAGAAATTATAAAAATATTTATGAAATAAATTGCATGAACTTATTAGTGGTATCTTATTAGGTCTATTTTATTCAATCACACATTATGTGTGTGTCTAAAGCTCTTATTTTTCTGTATAGGTTTTAGACTGTGTTATTATGGCCTGGTTATGAATCTCTTGGGTTGTGGATTGATGAGTTAGGATGTGTTTAAAAACCATGGGTTACATGGAGGATAATACTTATGATATTAGATTTATTTTTATTCTCATTTTTGTCCCATTTGAGATATTATTATATTGAAAAATTTACCTTGGTATTTTTTTAACTCTTGATTATTTGATTTTAATATTATATATATATTTTTATCATTTATTTATATCACTTTTTTATGAAAATTAATTTTTTTCATTCTTGTTTGGTTTTTTGTTTACCTGATTCTACATATTGGATATTTCATGGACATCTAAGGTATGGATTGTCCATTCCATATTTTTGATGTAAGATACAATTATTGTTAACTATCATCTGAGGGTGAAACCATTTCCGAAGGTAATTTATTTTATTCCCAACCACTTGGAATCATCCCATGGGGTTCGAGGATTCCCTTCATGCCTAGTGGTGATCCAGGTTAGGTGATGTGTCGGGTCAGCCTAAGCCAGTTTAATACAAATAGTATTAGAGCGTATGTTATTTAATTTTGTTTATATTCTTGAATAACCCTCTTCTTATTTTTGGTTATTTATGGTAGGAGGGTGTTTTGGGCCATGTAGACTTAAGAGGTAAGGGTGGTGAGAGTCTAGTTAACTCTTTATCATCTCAATCCTCAAGTTTCCTAGTGTAGACATGTTTTTATTGTGGATTAAGTTCTTTTTAGATATCTTTTATGGGGTTTGATATGAAATGGGGCTATTTTGATCCTATTTGAGTACAATGGTTATTTCATTGATATCACTAGAGTTTTGAGGTGGGAAAGAGAGAGAACATGATCTTGAAATCTTACTCACATGTTTTTTACAACTCTTTGGAGCCTACACACTTGTGTATATAATCTACATAGAGCTTATTTCAAGGTTGCTGCATGATTTTCCTGCATGTTCATCCAAAACATTAAAATCCATGCTTCCTCTTCTTCTTAAATTTTATTATTTTGACTCCTCTTGAGTTAATATTGATCTTAAAGAGATTTTCACTTATTGGAAATGAATTGAAGTGGTGTTTGAAGATATTATTATATTTTTAGAGTAGATACTTCTAGATTCTATATGTGGTGTTTTGTTTATGTTTTATATTTAAAGGATTGGTTAGATTAAATGGGAATGTTTTATGAAATTATAAACTTCAAAATCGATCTAGTGAACTATTTTAAAAGGAATATTCTATTATGATATTTGGAAAAAAAAAATGAAAGTAAAATTAGTTTTCTATGTAAGTAGATAGAAAAGATAATAATTAATTTAAAAATTATTCTTAGTTTCAATTAAAGTTTTGAATGATTTTATCGAGTTTTAAAATAAATTGAATTATGTTTCAATAATGTTGGGTTGTTTTCAAAGAGGGGTTTTGTTTTTTTTCTAAGTGTATGCCTTAGTGATATGTATTTCAAAAGACCTCATTTGTGGTTTATAGTTTTAGAAAGTAAATTTTTCTTTTCACGGTATGATATTGAGGTTTCTTCTTTTATGATTTATGTTTTTGAATTTGATCCCTAGTTATGATGGGGTAGTTTAATTTAGGTGTTTAGGAATGAAGTTATTATATTCATGTATCATTACATATATAGAATGAATAACCTCGATATTTTGTGATTTTTTTTCAAATAAATATAATATTTACATAATTTTATTTATACAAAAGACTAAGTTTATATTTCATTATACACAAGACTGACTTTATGTTGCGTTAAACACAACACTGAGTTTGGCCTCCATTATATGCAAAACTAATTTTTAATGAAATGATACATATAATTAAAATGTTGTTATTATGTTTATAAACTAGAAATTTAAAAAGATGGATATTAATAGTAATAACTAAATATATGTATTACAAATGTCTATAAAATTAATTATTTGGTTACCAATTAATTATAAATGATAATAAATGCTATTTGAGAATAAAGGAAATCTCATTTTGAAAAAATATTTTTATGCCCAAAAATTCATTCTACCTCATATTAATTAAACAAACCAGTATTGGTGAATCATTTTGATTAAATGTATATATTATATAATCAATCATCCATTTCCCATTCATATTATGGGTTTTCTAGACAAGATATAATAATAAATTCAGTTTTACATATAAAACTGTATTTTTCTAAAGAATAGTAGTTTTGACTTTTTGCACACTTATTTTAAAACTAATTCTTGGAAATTTAATAAGACTGGTTAGAAAAAATAAAGATAATTCATGAAATAAACATATTAAAATGCTTATAGGTTTAATATTTAGTTTTTTCTGAAAGGATTCATTTTATGATCAATAGTGAAAAATATATAATTTTAATTGAAAAATGCCTTTTTAGTTTAATATATTTATAAATTTAAATTATATTTAAATTTTTTTTATTAATGTAAAATTAGTAAAATTATATATCCATTCATCCAATTTCAGTCCTTTTAGTCATTTTGATATTGAATTTTAAAATATGAACTTTTTAAGCATTTGAACATTTTCTATTTAAAAACCACTATTCTCATCGTATCTACGAGATTAATTTAAAATTAAAACTTTACACTCCAATTAATGGAATTTGGAAAATTTTATTATATATTTTGAATCATCATAATTTATATTATATAATACGGTAAACATATATTTTTCCAAAATTAATAGTGACAATAGTAAAAAATTATTCATTGCAATTAAGGTACAAATAGGTTTACCAAGGGGTTAAACTAAAATGATAAGGGTTAAAAATAAACCAAACAAGTTTAAATCATATTGTATGGAAATATTTAAATATTATACCTCCAAATTTAGAATATGGGGTCATTTGGAAGCTTTTATCATGGGAATGATATTATTATTTTGGAGTCTTTTGGGAAATTTCCATGTATGTTCCAAGTGTGTTAATTTACCCCACTTATAAAAGGCCACCACTAGAATACACTTATTCAAGCATTGAAACCCTTTTGGTTAATAATATAACTTCCCAAAATACTTCCCAACCTCTCTTCTATTATCATAATCTTTATTTTGTGCATAAATCCAATCTAGGAAGGAGTTTGGTGTAAACATAAAGAGGATACTCGATAAAGATGTAACGTTCATCAAAAAGATTTTTTTATTTATTCATCAAAATCCATTAATTATTATTACAAAATGATGATATAATAAATAAAATATTACTTATATGGATATTTTTTTATATTAAGGTCATTCCTTATGACCATCTACACTTATGTCAAATGGGTTACGAAGCCATTATCCATGTGTATGGAGGACTATCGCCACAGAAATCGATGTCAATCATTTTTTCATTAAAACCTCTCGAGGTAGGGAATAATGATGGTTTTATTATTTATATATTATATATATATATTATATTATTATACTTATGTAATTTTTATATCACACATACCATTACACTCATCATTTTGTTGGAATATGATAATGTTGCTCATGTGTACGGAGGACTACCGCCTCATGAAGCGATGGGATTCATTCGGACTTTACATAAAAGATAATAAGGATTATTTTAATGAAAAAATTATATATATATATATTACATAATAATTATTTTTTAATTATAATATATCACTTAAATTTCTTTTGTTCAATCAAAAAAAATTGGAAAGGATATTGATGAGTACGTCCGACTTATTGTCTCTCTGAATGATGTATTTTATTTTCTATCACTAAATTTTATGAATTAATATAAATAAATATATAATTAATATATATGATATTTATATCATGGCTAAAATTATATATTTTAGGAAATTATGATCAAAATAAGAGGACCAAAAATTATAACTCAAAACATATATGAAGTACAAAACCACTATTACATAAAACAAAACTTTAACATGGTATTGTTAATAAATATATAATAAAAGGTTATAATAAACTAATATATGGTATGATATATATAAATATTATTATTTAATTTATTTATTATAAACTTATATTCAATATACATTAGGTTTTAACTTATACGATGAAAGTCAAGACTTATGATAATGGATTTTAGTCACAATTTTAACATATGCGAGACATATGCCATGTTAAACACATGTTCATTAATGTGGTGTATCAACTAGACATGAATATATTTTATGATTCTTCTAAATTTTTTTGATATTTACATATCCATTTTATGATCTCTCTTTCAAGGGATTTATGGTTCAATAGTTACCATAGAGGTATGATATTTTGTCTCAATTTTTATTCTTTGAGATATATGTTATATTATGAACCTATATTATTTTACGAGGTGTATATGAAACCCATTTTACCTATAATATAATGATTTTATTTATTCTCATTAGATTTTATATTTCATTTAATATTATTCCTTTATAAGTATTATGATTAAATGACACCAAAGAGGTAAATATTTTGTGTTACAATACAACCGTTTATCTAGATTGTTAATGACTATTCTTACAATTATAAAATATTAAGATATATCGCTTAATAAACTCATGAATTGTATTCTTCTCTAGTAATGTCATTTGAATTTTTTCTCTCTATATTTTCCTCTCTCTATGTACCCAATAGCTCAAAGGAATATTTTTAGGAAATTCATCTTTATTTCTCTCATCAGTTGAAAAGAATTTTTCTTAGAAAATCACGTTTTAAAAAAAATCTATTCAAAATGTTGTTTAAATTTTATAAATGATTTGTTAAATACATTTTTACAATATTTTAATTTTATTGATAGGAATATTCATTTAATTTTCCAAAAAATGCCCATTTTTCTTTCACTAAAAATGTGAAAAGATACTTTGTTTTAATGTGTATGGCACGAAAAATACTTATTTTTTTTCATTAATACTATTTTAGTTGAATATTAATTTATTATTTTCATTTTTATTTTCAATAAAAAAATTTCAAAAAAAAATAATGCATATTTATTTTTAAAAAATTATTTTCAAAGAAATGTTATCTTCCTCAAGAAATGTTCTAAGTAATTTATCTTTCAAAATAATTATCCATATAAGATTACATCCTTTAATATTAATTATTATTTATTAGGTATATCATCAAAATATAAAATTCTTATTCTTTCTATGAATGGTTTGTGTTTATAACGATAATATCTTTATGAAAACTGTTTCTCTTAAATAGGTTGGGTACGATGTTTGTAAGTTTTGTTCATGATCACATACCCTTATGATTATCTTATGATATCATATGATCATTGACTTATATCTATTATGTTTACCCTTACTGAGAATATGATCTCACCTATTCTTATGCTTCCTTCCATAGGTTATGAGAAATGTTTTAGGTAGGGTATTCCTAACATGAGTACTATGTGAGACGATCTTTATGGGAGATATTGAAGATATCTCACCATGTTATAAGATTCTGTTCCTAGTCTCAAAACACCCTAAACTATTATGGTCTTTATGAGTGTGTTTGGGTAATGTATTGAATATTAATATAATAATATTTGATATTATGTATGAAAATTATGGATTTGTATGGTTGGTATTAGAGGAAAGGTTTACTTAGCCTTTGTAAACTAGTATGAGGAAACTTTAGTGAGATTAATAAATTTATTTATAAGGATATTTATAGGTATTTCTATATGGATAAGTATAATTATGGGTTAAGGTATAATAAAATGTCTTGAAATTTGGTAAAATGATAGACAAAATGATTTCAAAGAAATTAAATCCATGTATGGATACTACAAGTTGATTCAGTTTTGGAATAGAGGTACCTATGGGTAATAAATCCAAAAGGGTGTATTGATATGGACCTTATTATCTCCTGGAATATGAAAACGAGTCTTTTACACACCTAGTTTGATACTCCTGGGGGATATAGTTTGGAGATTCAAAAAATCATTAAAAACAATTATGAAAAATTTAAATAATTACCATGAATAATCTATGATAAACCTAAGGTTTCACAGATAATTTTTCATGATTTATACATCATATAATTTATTTTTCATGATGATGTATATTTTACACTCTGATTACAGTTTCCCAAACTATATATTTTTTGGTTTTAATCAATGATTGAAACGAGAAGGAAAAATGTTAACATTGAATATGATATACAATTAAGTGACTATGAGCAACATGATTTGGCTGATTACTGGAGGGAAAGATGTTATTATTATCCCTATTTATCAATCATGATATATTATTAACAAATTTTACCTTAACTAAGTCTAAAACTCACCAAAGAAGAGAAGGATATTTTTTTGAGATTTCAGGTAGTGAAGACCACAGGGGAAATAAGAGTGAGTTTCCTATATGTCAATAATGTGGGAAGAATAACCCTATGTAATTTCATAGAATAATGAGAATATTTTTTGAGTGTGGATCATAAGGTCACAAATTAAGTAATTTTAGAGGAAAAATGAAATTTTTGGTTAATGAAATGGATGGGAATAATGGTCTCCCTAAGATATTATTGATTGTTGAATGTTTAAAATGTATAATGTATGGTAATTAGGGAAATTTATTTCTTAAGGGTAAATATCATGATGATAATTAGATGTTGATATAATTATTTTGGGATAAATATATGTTAAACATGAATAATAAAATTGGGTAGTACTAATTTCCTTATAACTGATTAATAATTTGTTGAAAATGTGGTTTATTCTATCATTGATGGATTTTATAAAATTTTTAGACTGGAGAAATATATCTAAAATATGTGTTTTATTTAAAGAAGTGTGTATGTTTTCAATATAGTTTTATGTTAATTCATGTTATTACAATTTTTAAGAGAATATGAAATGAAGGTATTCAAATGTTTAATATGTGGTAACCAATAGCTACTTTGTGATATATGGGGGATTAATGTTTTTCTTGTTTTGAATAATTTAGTGACTATATTTATTAATTTTAAAATTTGGAAGGGTTATAATGTAAACCGTTTATTGAATGGTGTAATTTTATCTTTGGATTTGGTTTAATATATTAACTTTTTCCCTTAACCATATAAGGATTTATACATATTGGTAATCAGTGTTAAACTACATTTTAACAAAGATAGAAGTAATGACTTATCATTCTTTTATTGATCTTATTTAGTGCTTCGTATATGGATTTTTTCATCTCTTAGAGTAATATATTAAGTGGAAATTTATCAAGAACAAAAAAAGGATGAAATTGTGTCCATGTAATAAAAATATATGATGTATGTAAATTTCCATATGTTCTCAATCATGAAGGAAAAAGAATTACTCAATATTAAAAATATTATCTTGAAACAAAATTTCATCTTGTTGTCATAATTTTTGATGAAATCAATGAAATTTTTAAATACTATTTATTTTATGGATTTATGGTAATTAATATTCTCCATATCACCAAATTTCTTTTGATCAATGTTCTCTATCACTCTTCATAAGTATTTAGGTGTTAGTTTTATTTTCTATTTCTAGGTTTTCACTTCCAACATATGTTTCACTATTTGGAAACCTAGTATGTGTTATTACAAATGAATTTAACACATACATTTATCCTTTTAAAGAGTATTATTTATTAACTCTTTATATGATTTGAGTTTCTATGAATTAATTTTCAAATGTTAAACCTTGGTTGACAATGATAAATATTGAGGGAGAAATTTATTTCAAGGGGGGTAGAATGTAACACGCTGTGATTTTATGAATTATTTTATTTCAAATGAATATAATATTTTTTATGTTTTTTGTTACAAACAAGACTATTTTTATCTTTTCTTATATGAATCATATAGTTTATATTGTGTTCCCTGAGACACTGATTCTAGCTTCAGTTACATACAACAATTATTTTAAATTAAACATGACATATTATTAAAATATTATTATGATAATTATCATTTAGACATTGAAATAGGCGGTTGGTAATAAAATTAAATAAATATATGGTTTAAAATTGTATTTAAAATTAATTATTTATTGAATTATTAATTATGAATAAAAATAAAAACTCTTTGAAAATAATGGAAATCTTTTTTCTAAAAAACTATTTTTATGTGAAAAAACACATTTTACCAAATATAAGTTAAAAAAACCCTTTTTTTGGATGGTTTTATTGAAATTTATATATTTCATATTCAAAAAAATATTAAAAATTCATCTTATGTATTTTATAAATAATAGATAACAATAAATCTAATTTTATGTTTAAAATTTTTATTTTAATAAAAATTAGTTTGGTCACATTTTGTCGCACTTATTTTTAGAATTATTTTTGACACATTTAAAAAATTTATTTGAATAAATACATTACATTTTTTAATTTCTCATATTAAAATTATCTTAGGTATAGTTTTTTGATTTTTTGAAAAGTTTATTTTTTTAATGAATAGTGAAAAATACATAATCTAATTAAAAAAATGAATTTTAATTTAATTTATTTATATAGTTAAATTACATTTAAAATTGGTTTTAAAGTTAAATTATTTTAATTATACTTCCCTTAATCCAATTTATTACATTTTAATAAATATTTATATAAAAACATTGTAAACTTTTCAACATTTTCTTTTTAAAAAATCGCTTTTTTATTGCATATATGGGATTAATTATAAATTATTTATTTCCACTTATATGAATGGAATTTAGAAAAATAGATTCATTATTTGGAATAATAATAATTTATATTATCTAATAAATTTAATTTAATTTTTTTTTCAAAAAATAAGAGTTAAAACAATAAAAAACTATTTATCATGTTATGTTAAAAATGGGTTTATCAGGGGGAGGATAAGATAATAATATAAGGGTTTTAAATGATCCAAAATATGTATAAAACCTATTTTATGTCCTTATTTATATATTATTTTCCAAAATTATAATCTAGGGTCATTTTAATCTTTTTTCTCAGGAATAAATTTATTATTTTGGATTCTCTTGGGAAATTTC
This sequence comes from Viscum album, assembly GCA_963277665.1. Taxonomy (NCBI): domain Eukaryota; kingdom Viridiplantae; phylum Streptophyta; class Magnoliopsida; order Santalales; family Viscaceae; genus Viscum; species Viscum album. The sequence goes on from OY728150.1 coordinate 242,659,840, forward strand.
CAAGTGGTTTCCAAGTTCTTTCCCTTACCCCACTTACAAAAGGCCACCACCACACATCACTTATTCACAAATCGAAACCATTTTGGTTGAGATAATAACTTCCAAAAAAAATTCCCAAATTACCTCCTCTCATCCTTGAAGCCTTAGTTTGTATATAAATCTAAGCTAGGAATGATTTTGGTGCAAACCTATAGAGAATACTCGAAGAACAAGTAACAATTATCAATGAGAATTTTTATTTTATTTATTCCTCAAACATCTAAAATTATTATTATAACATTATGATATAATAACCTTTGTATCATCCATATAATGAGCTGTTATTATGTTTATGTTCATGACCTACAACCGTCTCCACTTTCATCAAATGGGTTATGAAATTTTCTTTCATGTGTACAATAGACTACCACCTCACGAACCAATGTGATTCGTTTTTCCCATTACTACATATAAAAGCCATAAATAATGATTGATTTATTATTTATATATTATATTTATGATACTATTATAGTTATCTAATTATTATATGACACATACTTTCATAATTTCCAATTTGTGGGAAAATGATAACCTCACTCGTGTGTACGGTGGACTACCATCCCACGAAGCGATGTGACTCATTCACACTTTACATGGAAGTTAATAAGGATGGGTTTAATAAAATTATGTGATATATATGAAATAAAAATAATTATGTAATCATAATATATCATTTACTATTATTTCGTTCAATTGAAAAAATGGAAACAACGTCTATGCATATGTACGACCTACCGTCTCCATGAAAAGTGTATTTCATTTTCTATCACTAAATGTTTTAAATTACTATAAATAAATATATAATGAGTATATATGATATTTTTTTCATTTTAAAAAAAAATTAGATGGTTAAATCATGATCAATTTAAGATGAGAAATAATAAAAAAATCAAAACATTTACTAAAAACAAAGCTGTTATTACCCAAAATGTAACTTTAACCTGAAATTGTTAGTAAATGAGTATTAAAAGGTCATAAGAAAATCATATATGTTATGATATATATTAATATTTTTCTATAATAAATTTTAAAAAATATTCTACTCATTATACATGATTTATGAATAATATGGAATTCAATACTTAGTGTAAAGGATTTCTCTCTGACTTTTTTATATTTGTGAGAAAAATGCCACATTCACAACATGTTCATTTATATGGTGTACATAATGACCATGAATTTATTTTATGATTATTATCCTGAATATTATTTTACTTTATATATCCATTTTAGGATCTTTCTTTCATGGTATTTATGGTTCTAAAGTTTAGAAATCAGTAATGGATTTTTGTGTCAATTTTATTTCATTGCAATATATGTTATATTATAGACCTATATTCATTTACGATGGGTATATAAAACCCCTTTGACATTTAATATCATGAATTTATTTACCCATTGGATATTTTTAATTTCATTTAATTTTATTCATTTATGGGGATTTTGATTCAAATATACCAAAGTGGTAAAGAGTTTATGTTACAATCCCATCGTTTTTTGGGTTTATTTATGATTATGATTCCAATAGTGAAATGCTATGATCTATATATCAATAAAACCATTATATTTACTATCCTATGGTTATTTAATGATAATACATGTTTCCCTTCATTTCTCTCTATATCACTCTCTATGTACCCAATATTTCAAACTAATATTTTTAAGAAAATCGTCTTTATTTCTCTCTTTGGTTGAAAACTGTTTTTTTAAATCATGTTTTTGAAAAAATGTGTTCAATTTTTTTACCTTTTAAAAAATATTAATTAAAATAATTTTTACCCATGTATTAATGTTTTTAATTTTATTTGAAAGAAATATTCTTGTTGTTTTCCAAAAAAATTACCATTTGGATTTTACTAAAAATGTGAAAGGAATATTTATTTAACAGGTTTATAATTAAAAAAACATCCCATAATCATGAAAATTATTTTATTTTAATATTAAATTATAGATTTTCAAGGTTAATTTCAAATAAAAATATTTACAGAATAATTTATGAGTTTTTTAATTTTAAAAATCAATTTTTAATGAAAATATATCTTCCTCAAGAAACATTCCATGTGATTTATCTTTTAAAATAATTCTCTATATAAGATGAAACCATTTGATGTTATTTATACTTTACTAGGGATATTATACAAGGATACAATTCATAATATTTCTCTAAATGGTTTATTTTTATTATGAAAATATGTTTATGAAACCCATTTCTCTTCCATGAGTTATACCATGATAAAATTCTTATAAAGCCCACTTCTTTTTCCATGGGTTATGATGTGATGAAATGATGGAATGACTATGAAACTAGTTTACTTTCCATGGGTTATGTTTTAATGAAATTTTTATGAAACCCATTTAATTTCAAATTATTTGATATGATGAATGTTTTATGTCATTTTGCTACACCTATGTATGATTTTTTATTATGTTATGGTGGTTGGTTTATAACCAAGGATAGTGGTTACATTATAACCAAGGATTATAGTTATGTTATAAAACAAATATGGGTGGGACCTATATATACCTTCAATAAATTTTTTAAAGATTTATATATCATGAGATAATAATTGGAAACAATTATATAGGCTTTATATATTATGGTAAATAGGTTTTTCTGGATCCACAATGGGAAACAAGTGTGTCCTTATCCACAATGAGAAATAGGTGATAAGTGTTGATCCACTATGTTAATATTTTTAATTGTTAACCTTTATGTATTAAATGGATTTCTTTATTTATGATGGTAGCACACTTTTATGACATGATATTATGGTTCATGATTGATTTATGATGATTTATCACTCTTATGGCCCATGTTTTCTGAAATGAAAAGGTTTTCGGCCACGAATAATGTTTATGATCCATGATAGGTTAGGTATAGACATTGTAAGTTTTGTTCATGATCACATACCCTTATGATTATATTATGATTTCATATGATCATATATTGATATCTACTATGTTTACCCTTACTGATCCTCTAATCTCACCCTTTATTGTGTTTCCTTCCCGATGTTATGAAGAAATGTTCAGGTAGGGTGGGCCAAAGAAGAGTAATATGTGAGAAGATATTTCACATAATTAGAATATTTTGTACCAAGTTTCCCAATACACAAAACAATTAGGGTCCTTATATGTGTATTTTTGTAATGTATTTAATATTCATTTAAAATATGTGATATTTATATGTTAAAAGATTGGGCCGCTATGGTTACTATTAAAGGAAATGTTTAGATAACCATTAGAAACTAGAATAGAAAAATTTAGATCCAAGGGATATTTATAAGGATATATATAGATGTATCTGAGTATAAGTATAAGGATGTTTCAATGTATAGGAAATTTTATTGGAATTTTGGTGAAGGATAGAGTATATTATTTACAAGAAATTAAATCTCTGTTTATATACGGGAAGTGGATTTTTCTTTGGAATAAAGGTAACAAGGTATAATAAATATAAATAGGGTGCATTGAGTAGGACTCAATCATCACATTGTGTATGATAATGTTATTTGATACACACCTAGTTTGACATCCTAGGGGATATTATTTCAAATTTATAGACTCGTTTTGAACCATAATAAAGGATTTAAATAATGACCATAAATGGATATGGATAAAAATAAGGTTTCATATATAAGGTTTCATGATTTATACACCATATAATTGTTTTTTCATGATTATTTTGGTTTCCCTCTATGATTTTAGTTTATCACATGATGATTTTTTGTTTTAGTTAATGATTGGAACCATGAGAAACCATGTTGACATTTAATGTGATAGAAAATTCAGTGACTATGAGAAACCAAACTGGATGATGACTAGAGAGAGAAATTATTATTACTCATAATCATCTATTGTGATATATTATTAATAAATTTTACCTTAACCAACTCTGAAACCTACAATGGAAGATGAGGATATAATTTTTTGAGAGTTTGGGTAGTGGTGATCATAGAAGAAAGAAGATTCAGTTTATTATATGTCAATAATGTGGGAAAAAAAATCTATAGAATGTATCAATGGAATGAGAATATGTTTTGAGTGTGGAAAATAAGGGGAAAATCAAGTAATTTCATAAAAAAATAGAAATTTTACTTAATTCATTGGATGAGAATATTGTCCTATCTACGATATCATCAATAGTTGAATGCTTAAAATTTTAAAGAATGGGAATTCTAAAAATTTATGTCTTATTTGGAAGCTCTTAATGATAATCAATTAGTTTTTATTAGTTATGTTTTTTCTATTGATGATTAAAATATTAAGAGTGACATATAAAAGGAATTAGGTATTAAGGAATGAGACGATGAAGTTTAGTTAATGGTTTGAGAATGAAGTGGGAGAATTGAAGTATTAATGTATTCAAATTCAAGGATTACGCTATATGAATCATGAAATATATAAGGATTGTTCCTTTTATGTTTTTTGTTTAAAATTTTAAAAAATATGTTAAATGGTACCGATGGACTAGAGCAGTGATTTAATAGTAAGGTGATATTTTGATTAAGGGAAGATAACCCTTAATATGTTCCAGATGTTTAGATAACGATGTTAAGATAAAGAGATTTTGGATATGAATATGTAAATTGGATAGTACTAATAACCTTGTAACTGATTAATGATTTGTTGAAATAGTGTTTTATGCTATCATTGATGGAGTTCACAACAATTTTGGATTTTAGGGATATATCAAATAATTGGTGTTTTATGTATGGGATCACATATGTTTTAAATATGGTTTCATGTTAATTCAGGTTATTACCATTTTTCAAGAGAATAAATGAATAAGGTATTCACTTGTTTGGTATGTGTCAATCAACAATTACTTTATTATACATAGGGGATTAACATTAGATATATTTTGAGAAATTTATTGAACTTATTTTTAAATTTTAAATTTGAGATTGGTTATATGGAATATTTTATGTTTAAATTTGGGCGAGGTTTTATAGATTAATGTATTAATTAACCATATAATGATTTATCCATATTTTATAACTAGTGTTAAAAATATAACAAGTACACCCTCATCTATTCTCAGTCTAGATGAAAAAATAATTCCACAATAATACAAAAAGTATCTTGAAATAAAAATTTTCCCTTTTAACATCATTTTTGATAATATCAATGACCTTTTCCATGACTCTTTGGTTTCCGGATTTGTGTTCATTAACCCTCTCTCATCCATCCAATTTCTTTTGATCAATGTTCTTTATCACTCTCCATCATTATTCAGATGTTAGTTTTCTTTTCTATGTCTATGTTTTTACTTCCCAATTATGTTCTTCTATTTGAATACTAAGTAGGTGTTATTTTGAATGAATTTCACACATCCATTTTTTTTCAAGAAGATGTTTTATTAACCATTTTTATGTTGTGGGTTTCTATATAGTGATTTTTAAATGTTAAACTTTTGATGTTTGAGTTGAATATCGAGGTTGAAATTCATTTTGTGGGGAATTAATTTAACACCCCAAGATTTTATGAAATATATTTTTTCAAATTTATTTAACCATTTTGACATATTATGTTACATGAAACAATATTTTTAGATTTTTTATATAAAAAATTGAGTTTATTATTCATTACATGCAACACTGTGTATGACTTTCATTATACGTGATTATGTGTTTAAAAGGTACCTGGCATATTATTAAAATATTATTATAATATTTATCACCTTGACATTGCAATATGAGGGTATGAATAAGATTAAATAAATATATGGTTTACACATGTATATAAAATAAATTCTTTAGTGACTAATTAATTATAAATTAAAGTAAAAATTATTTTAAAATAAATGAAATATTAAAAAAAACTATTTTTATGTGGAGAAAAATGTTTAACCTCAAATAAATAAAAAAACAGTTTTAGTGAATTATTTTAATGAAATTTATATATTAAATATTAAATAAACTATTTAAAACCCATCATATGTGTTTTCTTAAGAATAGATAATAATAAATAAAATTTTATGCTTAAAAACTACATTTTTCTAAAAAATAGTTTTGTCATAGTTTTTTTCTCTTATTTTAGCAAGAATTGTTGAATCTATTATAAAATTTAGTTGAAAAAAAATTTAATTTAATTTTTTAAATCATCATAACAAAATTATCATCAGGTTATGTTTTGAGATGTTTCTAAAAAGTTTCATTTTTTGATGAATAGTGAAAAATACTAAATTTTAACTGGAAATTACCTTTTCATTTAATTTATTTATAAAGTAAAATTATTTTTCTTAAATTTTTTGAAGAAACATTATTTCAATTATACATATATTAATCCAATTTATGTAATTGGAATCAATTTCATGTAGAAATTTGATAGAAAAACATTCTAAATATTCTAACATTTTCTCTTTAAAAATCTGATTTCTTGCTGCATCTGCAGGATTAATTTTAAATTAAAACCACTTTTTTGAAAGGAATGTTTAAAAAAAGATTTAATATTTTTAATAATAATAATTTAAATTTTATAATAAAATTAACATTATTTTTATGCAAACTTAATAATTAAAACAGTAAAAAAATTATTTACTATAGTTAAGGTAAAAATGGGTTTATTGGTGGTTAAACTAAAATGATAAGTGTTAAAAAGGAATCAAAACATATATAAATACTTTTTATAAAAAAAATTACATATTATTCTAAAAAATTTATAATATTTTTAAATTGGGAATACTTTTCCCTAGAAATGACTTTATTAATTTGGAGTCTTTTGGGAAATTTCCAAGTAGTTTCTAAGTGGGTTCCTTCCCCCCAATTATAATAGGACACCACCACCCATCACATATTAAAACATTAATAACATTTTGGTTCAGAAAATACCAACAAAAAAAACTTCCCAAATTCCTTAAATTCATCCTATAATACTTAGTTTGGACAGAAATGAAACATAGGAAGGATTTTGGTGCAATCCTAAAGAGGATACCTTGAGAAGAGGTAATGTTCATCAACAATAATTTTTTTTATTTCATTATCCACATATTTAAGTTGTTATTATACCATGATAATATCAAAAAATAAGTATCTTCAATATAACTATATGTTTTTATGTTCATAGAATGTTCTGTAACCATCTCAAGTACCATCAAATGGGTTACAAAATCATATTTTTTGTGTACAATGGACTACCACCTCGCGATTTGATATCATTAGTTTTTAAATTACCATATATAAATGCTAAAAATAATTATGGATTTAAAATTTATATTTCATATTTAGGATAATATTATACTTATGGAAATATTGTATCACACAAACATTCATACTCTCCATTTTGTGGGAATATGATAACATCACTTGTGTGCAAGAATGACTACCACCTCACCAAGCGATGTGATTCATTTAAACATTACATAGAAGATAATAATGATGGTATTAATAAAAATATGTGATATATATATATGACATAAAAAGTATTCCAGAATGATAATATATCATCTACCGTTATTTCCTTTATTCTGAAAAGAAAATGGAAATGATGTTCATGCATACGTACGACCTACCATCTCCATGAATAGTGTATTTCATTTTCTATCACTGAATTTTATGAATTACTATAAATACATATATAATTAATATAAATTATATTTATATCAGGTTTAACATTCTATATATGATTAAATCATGATCAAATTAGGTGGAACAAAAATAAAAAATCAAAACATATATGAAAATAATGCAGTTATTACCCAAAACATAACTTTAACATGGAATTGTTAATAAATAGGAAATAAAAGGTAATAAGAAAATCATAGATGGTATGATATATATAAATATTTTGTAATATATTTTTAATAAACTTATATTCATTATAAATGATGTTTTAACACGTACTGTTGAAGTCAAGACTTAAAGAAAGGGATTTCCGTCTAACTTATTTACTTCTATACGACACATGCTATATTCACAAAATTTTCATTTATGTAGTATATATACTGATCATGAATGTATTTTATTAATATTATAATTAAATTTATTGTTATTTACATATCCTTTTTAGGATCTCTCTTTCATGTTATTTACGATTCAATAGTTTCCAAAGCAGTAAGGGATTTTGGTCTCAATTTGTCTTCTTTGCAACATTTTTTATATTATGTACTTATATTATTTTATGAGGTGTATATAAATACCATTTTACATGTAATATCATGAATTGTTTTATACTCATGATATTTAAATTTTCATTTAATTTTATTCCTTCATGGGCCTTACAATTTAAAGACACCAAAATGGTTAATATTTTATAATACAATCTCTTTATTTATCGTGATTGTTTTTTATTATGATCACAATGAAGAATTATTATGATATATATATTTCAATAAACTTGTGAATTTTATTATCCTCTTTTTATTTAATGAGAATACATTTTTTACCTTCATTTTCCTCTCTCTATCTACCCAATAGTTCAAAGGAGTCTTTTTAGGAAAATCATCTTTATTTCTCTCTTCGATTGACAACCCTTTTTCTTCCAAAAATCATGTTTTAGAAAAAATCCATTAAAAAATGTTTCTAAAATTTTCCAAATGACTTATTAAATATATTTTTACCCATTTTTTAATTTATAAAAAATATTTCTAATGTAATATTCATGTTTTTTTTTCAAAAAAATGACCGTTTGACTTTTACATAAAATATAAAAGGAATATTTGTTAAAACATTTAATACATGAATTAAAATTCTCGTCACCATGAAAATTATTTTATTTGAATATTTCATTTATAATTTATAATTTTTTTTTAAAATAAAATAATTTCCAAAATAATTTATGAATTTTTTGTTTTAAAAAGTAATTTTCAAATAAAATTTATCTTACTCAAGAAACATCCCAACTGGTTTATCATTATAAATCAATCTCCATATAAGATTATATGATTTGATTTTACATATGATTTACTGGGGATATGATCCAAGGAAACCATTATTACTCTTTCTATGAATGGTTTATATTTGTAATGAAAATATTTTTATGAAACCCATTTATCTTTGATTGGTTATATAATGATAAAATGATTATGAAACCTACTTTTGTTTTTCACATGTTATTCTTTTATGAAACGATGAAATGATTCTAAAACTTGTTTATTTTAAATAAATTACTTTATGATGAAATTTTTATAAATCCCATTTAATTTCACGTGTTTTGATGTGATTACTGTTTTATGATCTTATGGAACACACATGTATTATTTTTATTCTGTGAAGATTATTACGTTATAACTAAGGATGGTGGTTTTGTTTTAACTAAGGACTGTGGTTATATTATAACTAAATATGGGTGGGACTTGTATCTCTCTCCAATGTATTTGGTAAATCCTTATATATCATGAGATAATAATGGGAAACAAGTATATGTGATTGATCCACTATGGGAAATAGGTGTTTCCTGATCCGTAGTGGGAAACATATGATGAGTCCTAGTCCACTATGTTGATGGTCTTGATAGTTAACCTTGAATTATGAAATGATTTTCGAAATTTATAATGGTTCCCCAGTTTCATGAAGTGATTTTATAGATCATGATTTATTTATGACAATTTCTCACTCTTATAGCCTATTTTTTCTGAAATGATAAAATTTTATACCATGATTAATGTTTATGATCCACGATAGGTTGTGTATAAACTTTTTAACTTGTGTTCATTATCACAAACCCTTATAATTATATTATGATTTCATATGATTATTGATTGGTATCTCTTATGTTTACTCTTATTGATAACTTATGTCACCCTTTTTTATGATTCCGTCTCTATTTAATAAATAAAGGTTTATATAAGGCATGCCTAAGAGAACTACTATATGAGAAGTGAATTATGTGACATGTTTAAAGACTTTCACTGAATTTGAAGATTGTGTAACTAGACTCCAGAGACACTAAACTATTATGGTCCTTAGGTATTTGTTTGTGTGATGTATTGAATATTCATCTAAAATGATGGTATATTTATATATTAAATCCCGAGACACTATATATTATCCTTATAGAATGGATTAAAGAGAAATTAAATGGCATATTATTGAGGAGAGTAATATTTTACAGTCCTCTCATCACATGAAATGAGTTCCTTTTGTTCTCGAATCTACCTATAATTTGAATATAGTACTGAGCTTGAAACCTTATCTACTCTCAGACATAGTTTTAGACTTCTTGGATCAACATCAACCCTCTTTCTCTGATGAAAAATGTTTGAATGAAGGGGTATTATGGTTATAAAGGATTGAGAGAATCCTAAAATATAATTTAAAAAATAAATCTCCATGGGTGAGAGTGTTAGTGAGCCTACCTATTGGGTCAAGTTAAGTTTCATGGGATTCTATACTTCCTTCTCAGCTGTGTGAATGTATGTATTGGGATTTCATTAAGATTTTGTTTTTACAATTGTTTTATCCTATGTTTAGGAATGTGTAGAGAGATATTGATTTCATGATCCTTTATTAGGATAATCTTTTAGTGAAGGATCTTGTAAATAACTTCCTATAGTGGGTTATCCATTCCTTAGATCTGGTTGTCAATGATTTTTTAAAAACTAATTTCATCAAAGGTGGTATTCACCTAGATCTTGGTTTGGTTGTGTTTGGGACATGATTGATGTCTTTGAAGGTGGTTATCAACGAGGCCATTCGATTGGAAACTAACTGGAGTAGGAAATAAGTAATGGGTGATGCCTCAGTTGAATTATATGGGAATGAAGGTACCCCTAAATGTGTAGAATAAAAGTGGGATGAACATTAATTATAAGTAGAAGTTCCTCCTTGTAGGAAGTAGAGACCTACTGTGTTCTTTTAGGGTGGGAATATTGGTCTCTCTAAGACTTCATATCTTAAATATCCCAGGAATTGACTATATTTCTCCCATATAGCTGTCTTTATATGTCTTGTGAGTGGGATTATCAAAATAAGTCCCATGTTTTATTTTATTGTGGATGATGGCCTGTTTTTGGGATTATGATTAATTGGTGTAGAACTTTTCAAACTTCTTCGATTTTATAATTGTAAATTTAAAATCTAGTGGAAAGTTAATATTTGGATAATGATGAATTTAATTTTTCTTGGTGTTCCTCATTGTTTGGGTGTATCACTATATAGGTGTTTTGAGTTTGTGATGGTTGGTTGTATTGAGATTTTGAGGTTTTGTTAGTTGGGAATGGGGAATGCATTTGGTGCATATTTTTGTGACTATAGTGTATGAATCACTAGTTGACATTATGTACTAGCTGGTGTTTGGTTTTTAGTTTTATAAATTTTTTATTAGGTGGTGATTTGTCTTGTGAGAATAGGTTATCATTGTGTATTATGGCCCAACATTAGAACTCATATAATTATTTGAGGCTTATCATGTGTTGTTCTTCTTTACATTGGGTTTGAAGTTTATATGGTTTGATAATATATTTGATTTTATGGTTGTATAAAGGGTTTGAGTATATAAATCTATATGGTTTCCTTTAGTTCAACCATGTTAAAAGAGTACCAAATGGTTGAGATACCATGATAAGTATCCCTTCTTCTTAGGGTTCCAAGTTTAAGGTTTGCGCTTTGAATATACTTAAAGAGGTCAAAAATGTTTTGGTGAATTAGTTTGATCTTTTTGATGGATTTAGGTGATTAGTTTTGAATATGGTTTGTGTGTATAGGTATACATTACTCAGTTTCATCCAAATATTTCCCTGACCTGCCCTCCTCTCTATGGGGGTGCATGAGTTTTTTGTGATTTTTTACCTTCTACTTTTGACCAAAAAATTTCTTGGTGTAGAAAGTGGGATGGTGGGGAAAATTGTATCACCCACATTTTAATGTAGTTGTTATTATTATTATTTTATATTATTTTGGGTTATCCTATTTTTTGATAATTTTTTGGATGGGTAATTGTAAATGTTGGAATTTTATGTGTGCTTGACAGTCTACTCGCATAGTTATGGGAAACCATGTGGAAACTGCATATTGAGTGATATTATAGTTACAATAGAGTTTATAGCTGGATATGAAGGGTTTTTTAAAATCATGTGAGTCTCCCCAGGAAACCATGAAACTCATTTTGGTGTTTAAAGGGAGCTTATAAATTTGAATCATTGTTACTTATAATAGAGTAGAAAAATCATAAGTCATTCAATTTTTTTTTTTGAAATTACAATATTTCCCTTCTCAATTTTTATTTTTAGGACCCATATACTACTCCCAATTGGTTCAACTAACCCTATATGTTCCTCCTTGTTTTTATCCTCCTCTAAAGAAAATTTTAAGGTTTCCTTCCATGTTTGATCTTGATTCTCCATGGGAATCCTCTATAATCACTTATTCTCACTTTCTCTCTTTTATCTTGGTTGAAATTTATCCAACAAACCATAGGGCTCTTGAGAGACAATTTTGGATTCAGTTTGAACATAATGTTAGATATTTTGATGTTTTGGGACTATAGAAACTATATTTTTTTTCTTTATGTGATAACCATTCAAGGAAAGATGTTCTGGCTTATTACAACATGATTTATCTTCTTTGAGGTAGATGCTTTGGTGTAATTTATATATTCTACAATTCATGGCATACTTGAGTTTTATAAATTATTTTTTATTAAAATTATTACTATATGTGATATCTATGTGATGTAATAATTTTTATCCCAAAAACATTGACTTTGGAAAAAGTTTCCTTTTATGAATTTCAAGTGTTTCATTGAAATGAGTGTTTATTCATTCCAAATGATTTTTGAAAATTCCTCTATGGGTCTTTTATGTAAGTTTGAAGGTAATAAAATGGTTTTATCATTGTTTTTATTTTCAATTATGTAAGTACATGTTTTCAAAACGTGTTATTTAAAAATTAATTGGCATGTGTGGTCTTCTAAGAATTTATACCAAAATTTTAAAGTGGAGTTTTATGAAAGGAATGAGATCTTATAATACTATGAAATGTTTTATTATAGAGACCCAGTTGAAACCTAAAATATGAAAGGATTATTTCATGCGAGACTCTAAAAATTTCCCTATTCATTTTTTTATCCCGTTTAGCGTGTTTTTATAATTATACGATTCTTGTCACTACCCTTTTGGGATGGGATCTATCTATGTGATGGTTGATTAAATTAGAAAGAGGTTGTTTTGTGTGAGGTATTTGGAGGTAAGGGAGAGTTACTACTCATACCTTGTTTTTTAATCTTGGCTCAATTGTTTTCCAACCTACACTTAGATTGGTGATGGAAACCCTTGGTAGTTAAGTGTGATATATTGATTCATGCTATTGTAGTTGGTACACATGTTTATAATTACACTTAGTTATGCCTGGGCTAAAGAACGAGGGGAGGTTCTATTTTGATGAGATTTTTGTAGCCTTTTCAAGATGGAATGTGTTATGTTTTGGAAAATATGTATTCCATCTATTGGTATGAATTGATTCTACACTATTAAGATCCTCACACACCAGTACGTATGGAGTTTCCCATGAAACACATTCCTTTATTGGTGGTTCATTTTAGGATATTCATGTTTGATTATATTTTCCCTTTTACTTATTTTTCTTTTGGAACTAATTATATTTTTAACATTCATTTTTTATCTATTGACTATTGGTGCCTAATTTTTTTCATGATTTAGATTTTGTGTTTGGCTTGTTTCCTTTTATATTTTTTTCAATTAATTTTAAAAAAAACCATTTAAAATTAAAGGCTCAAAATTTTTTTTTTTAAAATTTTATTTTAAAATGGAGTTTTGGTTAAATATTTATTATTCCAAGAATCTATTTCAAAGTGGTTGTTTTTATTTAAAGAAAATATAAAGGAGTTTTGATAAAATTTTATTGGAATTTTTATGAATTTTCATGTTCTTGTATTTGAAAAAAATATTGGTTAGTTTTATTTAAAACTATAATTTATGAAGTAATTTATGAAATAAATTTCATTTACTCTTCAGTGATATTTTATAAGGACTGTTTTCTCATACCTTGCATGCACACCGAATGTGCGCGTGCGCATGTGTGTGTGTGAAATAATTATTTTGTATACAGGTTCTAAGTTTTATTTTTTTGATATGTTTAACTTTTTATTAGGTTTCTAATGGATGGGTTGATATGTGATTAGAAACCATGGGTTTCATTGAGGATAATACTTAGGGTATCATTTTTATTTTTATATTCATTTTTTTGATCTGGGATATTGTGTCGGCCAATTCAACCTGGTGTTTTTTTTAACTCTTGTATTGAAGACTATACTTTTATTATATACCATTTTTTCAATTATATATTACATTTTTAATGGATATTGATCTCTTTATTATCATTTGGGTTTTTATCTAATTACAATTATTTGATGTTGAACGTATAATGAATCATGATAAAATTAAAATAAATATTATAAAAATATCATGATGTAAATAATACATCTCACAAATATTCACATAACCCAAATAATGAATGGTTTATTTTCTTAGAGATTAGATATATAAAAAATATTATTTTAAAACACTTCCAAAATTTTATACATAATATTGATCCCGTTGGATAGCTTAAGCTATGTCACATGATAGGATCATCTTCATAACCCGGTGATGGGAAACATATATAATGGGTGAGCTCATCTTCATAGTAAGGAAAAAGGGATATCATAAATTGTTAAATAATACACATACAAGGTAATATAAGGAAGAAATAAATATCTTAATAAGAGATCAGAATACCATGTATGATAATCATTAAACTAGATAGAGAAACATAAGTTTATAAAAAGATCATCATGGAAGCCTAAAACAAATTAAATGGATCAACCACATATAATAATTTAATAATAATGAATAACCACGAAAATATAGAATAGTTTAAGTGGATCATGGATCAAATTAACTAATTTTATTTTATAATTAAAAAATATCATATTTTGATTAATTACAATTTTCACAACTTTACTATGTTTTAACTTTAGTTTGATATATTATGTATTAATAATTTTTTCTTAACTTTGGTAATATATTTTTATCCCAAAATTAATTTACCTTTAGATTTCATGTTTTAATATTTTATAACACTATCTACAAGTTTCATAATGATATACTTTGATAAATATGTCATTTAGGACATTCATATATTACTTTCTAGTATTATGTAAAGGCACCACTTTGTTTATATTGGTTATGTAAAGATAATTGTTGTTTTATGGTGTTTCATAAAGGAAACCTTAAGTTTTAATGTGTTTCATAGGGGTATGGTGAGTTTTGTGGAGTTATGTAAAGGCAACATATGAATTGTACTAGCTATATAAAGGTAACCAATGAATTCTATTATCTATATAAATGAAACATGAACCTCACATTAGGAAACTTTCTAATTTTGTAAAGGTAAAAACTTCAATATGTTTTTGTCTAAGGTTATCTCTATATTCATATAAAGGTGACTTGGACCTTTCATATGGATACCTTTGTGTTTTCATTACTTTCTTAAGGATTCCATTACTTTTGGAAAAATCACATAAGGGTAACATTTGTCTCATATAAATGTAAGATAGGTTCTCCAATAACTTTACAATGGTACCATCACATTCTTATTAGCCATGTAAGGGTAATATATGTCTCACATAAAGGTAAAAAAGGATTTATAATACTTGCATAAGGGTAGTATTTCATGTAATGGTTAAATCCTATCACTCATATGCAACACGTATGTTTTACATAAGGTATTGAGAATTCACCTATATGGGGAATTTAACTATGTGTATAGTTTAATTATAGAAAACCCAGCTATATGAATATTTTTAACTATGTGAATAGTTTTTCCTATGTGAATATTTTGTGTATGTATAATTATTGGCTATATAATTTTTTAGAAGAATGAGAAATGAGTTGGTTTCCCAATCCAAGACCATAGGGAATTTTATTAAAGTTAAAAAACAGTGAAATCCCAAGGTTCAGTGGGATTTCACCAATAAGGATAAAATAAGACAACAAGAAAAAATGACTTGAAAATACAATGGGGGGGGGGAGATAAAGGAACAATTTCAAGAAATGTCTCCTTATAATATCTATATATACAGCTCAGTACTCCCACATTAATATCCCATGAATTCACAAGAGAAAAAAAATAACATTATCTCTCTAATTGATGCATCATTACTGGATATCAATAAGTTATCATTGTAGTTCAGGTGGTTCTAAAATCATCTAAAGAGAGTAAATATCACTGGTTAGAAGATAGAAAAAAATCAACTAGTGCAACACCTCTGACCTTGGAAGCTATTAGATGAAAAAAAGTGGAAAAATCACCTTAGGACACTTGTGAGAAAGATAAGTGTGGTGAAATCTTGAACCACCAACAGTTTATTGGAAGGGTACTCTATTAAACACATAGTTATTTCCATAACACTTCAATAGGAAGCTCATTTCCATGGAATTTATCTGAAATTGAATTCAGGATTTTGCTTAAATTTCATAACCATCTTAATGAACATCTGCTTTCTAGTTTTAAGGTAAAGGTCCACATTTATTTAACCTTCCATGTACCTTCAGAAAACTAATCATCTTGCTCATCCAAATGACACACTAATTTTGCAGGCACATCCTCTTCAACCTGATATGCATTCCTCATAGTTAGGATGAAAATTTTTCTAAACTCAGCATCATCTAAAAAATTGTCATCAAAAGATGTGATATGATTTTCAGAAATCCTAGTCTGAGGGGGAATATATGTGTTTACCACCCTAGAGGCCTTTTATGATCTATTAACAATTGTTTTCTTGAGGATTGAGTAATCTATACATTTTCGAGTCTTTTGGGGTTTGGTGTAATGAATCCCTCCAAATAAATAATATATTTGATACCTTTGTTAGTGTTACATTTCAAGTAGGTGTCTTCAATTTGACATGCATGGTCCAAGGAATCATGTGAAGATTTACTGCAATCAGAGCGGACAATTTTATGTTCCTCTTAACAGAAATGATGAGATTCACTAAGGTCCTTATAATCCCCTACAAGAGTGGGGTAATCATTAGAAGCACCATGTGCTATGTGAACAACATTAAAAAATTCTGAAAGGTTGTTAACCTCAGATGAGTGTCCCATAGATTAATCAGGTTGACCATTGTTCACATATTTAATCTTCTCCTTAACAGACTTATAATGAGATTTATTCTATCATCCAAGAGGATCATAAGTATCAAAAGGTCCAGTAGAAAATATTTGACTATCATTGCATTCTATTAGGTCAAAATTTTACTTTCCTTTCTCAACCTATGCCAATTTGCGATACGGAGGATGAAATTCTCAAATTCCATAGTCCTTCAAAGGGTATCCATACTTTTGGAAAGAGTTTCAGTACCTGGGAAGGTTATCATATGTTAATTCTTTCAATAATCCAAAACTTCCATTCTAAATCCAAATTTGTGATGGGAGATCTTAGGAAATTTCTATCTTAGTGAAAACCCTTAGAATGAGGGTATTGAGATATTTTTTATCACAAAGTCTAATTTTAAAGGATTAACAATAAGTATAGAGATTGGAAATAGGGAAAATTTCTTAAACAAATGAAGCAGTAACTCAGGAAAACTAAGACAAATCAAGACAATAGGTGACTTTGTGAAAGGATCAAAAGCATGTGTCTATTTTATAAAATTCATGGAATAACCCCTAAATACCAACGAACACCTCGCACAAATTCGATAATGCTCATCTTCAGAAGAGATACAAAAAACGACATTGTAGGAATTTAACAATACAGTATAGAAACCCATAAAACTAATTCTATTGAGATATTTCCTAAAACAATTCAGCATCGGCCTACACCTACTGAATTTCCCTACAAGCACAAAGCATAAATATGAATAAAGGAGGTTAAGATCATTTTCTGAGAAAGAAATTTCCAGATAAAGTCAATGCTGATTTTTTTTGGATCTACACAAGGTTAAGTATCCAAAAATATACCTGTGCATGGATCAGTGGTCATAATTCTAATTTTTATATGTTTATTAATAATATTACTATTGTTTTTTTTATTTTGAAATACTCATTAATTATCTAGAATCCATGTGAATAGTTTTTAAATTGTTTTAGGATTACGAATGTATGGTTGAAATATGATGTATCAATCTCTAATATTATCAGGGATATTTACTAGGCTATTAATTCTTATTTTTACTACTATATAATTTTTTCTAACAAATTCCATTATATAACTGGTATTTATCATGAAAGATATCTAGGAGGACTCACATGTATATTATTTCTCATTTATAAAATATTTACACATTGAATATTATTTGGGAAATAATCATGGACAAATCTAAAGTAGTTCATTGGTTTTACATGTGAAACTCTGGATATAGAAAAAATAAAGATTAAATAGTCTTCATATTTGAAATAGGCTGTGCATGAAGAAACTTTCTATATATAGATTTGATATAACCAATAAAATACATTAAGTATGAGGATTTTTCTTGAACTATATAAGTGGGATATACATTGGTGATTAACGACTACACTTAGTTGAACTATAATCATTTGATCCCTTGTTGCTAGAGAGTTCCTTACTACCTCGACACACTAAACCTAATATGTTCATATAATTTTGTATTTTTTTTAATTCATTCTATTATATTATTTTTTTGTAATTATAATGGGTTATAAGCCTGATTAAAAGGTAGGATAATGGTTTCTGACTCCAAAACAAAAGTTAGGATTTGGGTTGTTTCTAAATGCGATAAAAAGGTATGGTAATTCAAAATCTTACATAACTTCAAAAGGATGGGGATTTGGTTTTTTCCTTTGACTAATTAAAAGGTAGGTTTTGTTTCTACTACAACATAAAAAGGATGTTTTTGGTTTGTTCCTCTGGGTGTGAAAAAGGAATGGTAATTGGGTATGCCACCAGGTGTGAAAAAAGTCCATTATTGCCTTGGATTGTGCCTCTTGGGATTAAAAAAGTAGTTGTAAAAGGTTTGTGATCTCCCTTAAAAAGTCAAATAGTCCATTATAGTGGATTCCATATCTCTCAGTTCATGAGAGAGGTGAATAGTTGAGTAAAATCATTTAGATATTGACCATTATAAAAATAATTTTTTCTTTTCTATTTATTTCTATTGAAATAAAATTTAAACCCAGATATAGATATTTATTTTATTTAAAAAGTCTAATTCACACCTGTCTTTTCTATTATAACATATTTCCTTTATGAAAAATGATTAGAATGAAATTATGAACCCAATATCAATATGTATATATGTATATATATATATTACTTATGCTAACCATTTATTGACTTAATCATCGTAGGGAAATCATTTTCTTTAAGATACTAGGGACAAGTTTAAATGATGGATGGGTACGTCAATGAACACCTCATTTGGTGGTAATTACTATTTCTACTAGAAATATCATATGGAATAATTATTAAAGGAACTCGTTATTGATCACTAGAGAATTATGAAAAAATTATAAAACTACCCGAAGGTCAACCTGAATCATTAGTTGGAAATGATGCCGTAAAGTATGTGTTGAATTAAAAGGTGGTGAACATTTTCTATTTTGAAATAAATATAAATGTGTATAGTAATTTATATACATCTAAAACTTCATATAAAATTTCAAAAATTCTATAAGTTACACATCTTAGCTTGGATAAGGTTATTAGAACTAAGTTAGGCATATTAAGAGAAAAATATCAACAATTTAAAATGGGTCAAGATGAAATTGTTTATCAAATATTCCATATATTTAATAGTATTGTAAATGGTATGAGTTATTTAAGAGAAACATTGGAAAATGTGATTCTTATTGTAAAATTTCTTAGATAAATTCCTATGAATCATAATGATAAAAAAAATTATAAATGAAATTAAAAACATCAGATAATATACACTTGATGAGATTATTGGATCATTATTACAATATGAGTTAGAACATTAAAATATTATTGAGGAAGATAATACAAAAAAGAAGTGAATTTTTTTTAAGTCAAATGATTTTACTTAGTCTTATGATTCTATGTTACAAATATGTTATAGGAATGATACAACATATGTTATATGGGGATAATATAAAATAAATACATTCAACTCAAGAATATATCTAAAAGATTATCCTAAAGATGATTTCAAGGAAAATTATAAAGGTAAATTTATTTCCAATAATACTCAAGATGTAATATGTTATCAGGGTAAAAAATGGTAAAAATAAGGATTAAATTTCCAAAATAAAATAAATAGAATGAATAATAGGAATATATACAGTAAAATCTGTGATGAAATGGTAGTTGGATAGAGTTTCATTAAGTACTAATGTTTTGATGAAGAATTTAGTTCAGAAAGAATGTGGAAAATTTATTATTAAGGGATTTATTGAATCAATTAAGTGACTATAAATATTACTCATCCTCAAAATATGTTTATTAAAATACCAATTTAGTGTAACTTCTTAAATAAGTTGAAATACTTGATCATAATGTTAAAAATATCACTAGTTTAATTAAGAACATTAAGAGTAAACATATGGTTGTTCATAAGAAAAATGAATAACTAAAAAAATATTTATAGGGAGACATAAATTATGCACATAAATATATGGAATCATTTCAAGAAAATATAAAATCAACTCTTTCTAAAAATTAAATATTATAAATGGAAATTGATTTCATGTAATAATTGAAGCAAGCTAAAGTAAGTAATTTTAATATTGTTGTTAAAGATAATGTATAACTCAGAAATGATATTGAATTTTTATAGTAAAAATTTTCCTTTTTCATTCAAGGTATAAAAAACATTAATAAAATAAACAAAAAGCGATCTTGTCTTGGTTATGATAAAAATTTTACCCAAATGCATAAGATTTTATTTTTTAAGAGTATAAATGGAAGTACATCTACCGCTACAAGTTTTTGTTATAAAATTATTGGTCCTCCTCCAATTTTTTTTCTTCATAAAATATACTTTAAGAGGAGATTAGAAACCACACATGCTAGATTACACTATATCTGGGAAGAGACAGACATTTAAATTTCAAAATACAAGTGCACAAAAAAATAAAAAAAATCAAATGAGGACATTCATCACAGAAACAGTCTCTCAATGGAAGATCCCACAACTCAATCTAGCCACCTGAAAAACCCTGAAGAGGAGGAACTTCATGTTCACCGAATCATCACCTCGAAATCTTCATCATCACATCCACTTTATAGTCATAATTTCATATCTATCACTCCTAATGTCTTCTTAGTTTCTATCACCACCAGAGATATGAAACCTACTCAAATTAACTGACGCCAACACAACTCTATCGGAATGAACCAACTGGAATTATATGCTAAGTTAATTGAATCAAACCATGAACAAGATTAAACAAAACAGATCCATCATCAGAGGAATTTCATCTATCATGATACCTAACATCATCATCATCATTGCTAATAAGAAATCATCAGTGTAGTCGCCAGCTCTCCAGTGAGAACTGCCCATCGGAATCCAACATCGTCACCAAAAACTAACATAATAGAACCCACTAAACATCATATTCAAAACCTCTAAAACAAGAACAAAAAAGGGGATTTAAGTATAGAGAGGAGTTCACCATGAGACACCTCAAAGATACCCTTCAACCACTCGATCTTTACATCCCAAAACACTTTAGAGACCATCGCGTTAGTCTGACTGGGAGAAGTGCAGTGAAGTCATGGGGAAAGAGTATAGAATGGAGCAAAAAATGGCCTCAGTAGGTTACCAACTCCTTGTCCCCTAAACCCTTCCAAAAGATCCAAAACCAATAAAAAATTAACCACATGAAGGGGTGAAACCACCAAATTTATAATCCCACATTCCCACAACTCCAACCATCACCATCCCAAACACACTTGAAAAACCAACTCACCCAACCCATATGGGGTCATCCGTGTTGGACTAGGCCGACAGAGTAGTAGATAAAGAGGAAAAAATGGGGCCTCTCTAGATATATAGGAAAAAACAAAACCAAAATGATTGAAATGGGTGAAATTACTCATAGATCTAGACGTTGTGATCTACTAGAGACTTTGCCAAGAAGAACCAGAATAAAGAAAAAACCCCTAGGAAAGAAGAAAATTCACAAAAATAGAGAATATGAAATTAGGGGAATTGAAGAAGGAGTGAAGGAGGAGACCCAACACCATCAAGGAGGGCCAAAAACCTATAATTAAATAAGGTGAAGCCAAGAGAGGGAGCCCGAAAAATGGGGAGCCATTGGGTCAAATGGTGATTATGAAAATGAACATTCTTTTGGATTTCCAGAATCTCTTGAATATAATAAGGCTTTAATTTATAAATCTTTATAATATATATTTCCTATAAAAATATTGTAAATCAATTTTTATTCCAAATAATTCACATGATAATCCCATTGGACCCAAATTTTTATAGGTACCAAAACACTATTAAATCTATTATGTGGAAAATGTATCTTGGAAGAACATGAAATGATGGATGGAATATGGATATTATATTTTTAATACATATTAATGGTGATATATAAAACTTTAAGTCATTTAATAAATGTGATGAAGGTAATGTTACCTTTAGTGGATAATCTAAAGGAAAGGTAAAAGGTTTCATTGAGGTTGAAATTTAAATATGTTGAAGGATTAAAACATAATTTAATAATAATTTCACAACTATTTGATGATGGGATGTTTGATAAATTTTAAAATGAAAAATTAAATATATTTAGGGAAAAATGTTTTTTGTCGCATGAAAATTGAAAATAAATCATTTATTCAATTAATTTTTTTAAATTAAATGATAAAAATTTCAAATTTTTGAATACTGTACAATTTGAAAATATCTTATTGAATAGGAGGTGGTACATGCTAATTTTAGTTTGATGAACATGTTGGAAAAGAACCAAACAGTTCAACAGTTACTAGAATATCAAAAGGAAAATAAATTTGTTTATGAGTCCCACATGAAAGGTACAAACATATAAGTATTTTCAAGTTAATTAAAATAGTAAAAATTATAAATAATCTCGGTCTTATTCATCTAAATTTATTTTTTCTTAAAAAACCTTTTAGTTTGAGCAGTAAGAGATATTGTTTTGTCATTATTGATGATTTTACTAGCCATATGGGTTTATTTTCTTACACTCAAATCTAAAACTTTATCTTATTTTATTACCTTTTGTAAATTTGTTCAAAATGAGAATATAAATTTAATTAATTCAATTATAAATAACCCAAATGGTAAATTATAGAATTTAGAATTTATCTATCTTTGTGAATAAAATGGGTATTTTCATAACTTTTTATCCACTGAACACCATAACAAAATGGTGTAGTTTAAATAAAAAATAGAAATATTCCAGAAATGGATAGTACTATGTTAAATGAATTTAATATACCCAGATATTGTTAAGAAGAATATATGAATACATTTTTTTATGTTACAAATATAATTATTTTAAAACCTATTTTGAAAAAGACAACTTATGAGATTTGGAAGGTGAGAAAACCAAACATCTACTATTATAGAGTCTTTTGGTGTAAAGTTTTCATTCTCAATACTAAGGATGATTTAGGTAATTTTGATACAATATAAAATGAATTTATATTTTTTGGATATTCAAATAATAGTGAGGAATATAAATTATTAAATAATTTTTTTAAATGAATTCATGTTAATTTTTATGATCTTTGAATAAAAGGCATTATGATATTGATCTATTTAAGGATGAATTTAGATATTTTAAATTTGAATAGGATGAACCTCATGATAATTATGTACATATTAAGAGGTAGAATATTTCCTCTAAATATTAAACTAATCCTAAATGATCTTGGAAAAATCATAGATCTCATCCAATAGATAATGCGATTGGAAATGATGAGTTAAATAGACTAATAAAGAATCTATTATTAATATCTATGATTATCATTTTTTCGTTTTTGATTTTGTATATAAGAATATTGATTAAGCTTTAAATATTTATATTTGGATCTTGGTAATGTAAGATGAGTTAAATCAGTTTACTAGAAATAATGCGTGGACAATATTTATTCCTCTAAATAATTGTCATGTTGTTTTAAAAAGAATTATATTTAGAAATAATGTTAATGAATCTAAAAATATATTCAAAAATAAATCTATATTAGTTTCTCAGGGATATTCTAAAGAATAATTAGTTGATCTTCAATAATATTTTTTCACCAGTTTCTTTATTAGAAGTAATTAGTATATTATTATATGATATAACTTTTTAGGGATTTAAATTATCTCAAATAGATGTCAACAATTATTTTCTAAATGGTTATATTTATGAATAAGTATATGTTATACAACCACATTTTTTTAAATTAAAATAATCATGATCAGGTTTTTAAACTATCTAAGGATTTATATGGTTTGAAATAAGCTCCTTGACCTTTGTATGAATGGTTAACTAGATTTGTTTTAAAAAATTGTAATGGTAAAGGTTGATCCAACTTTATTTGTTAATAAATATTGCAATGATATCTTAATTGTGAAAATTTATGTTGATGAAATTATTTTTGGATTATCATATGAAAATATAGGTAATGAATTTTCATAATTAAATAATTATGAATTTAATATGTGTTTTATAGTAAAATTGAAATTATTTCTTAGTCTATAAATATTTTAAAAAAATTATGGTATTTTTCTAAATCAACCTAAGTATGTTAAATAGTTAGTAAATAGATTTGGTTTATACTCTTCTAAAAATCAAATTAATCCACATAGTTTTTCATTAAAATTAGATTTAGATAGTTCTTGAAAATTGGTTGATGTTAAAACATATAGAAGCATGATTGGAAATTTTTATACTTAACAACTTCCTGGCCTAGTTTAATATTTTTAGTTTTCTTATGTTCTAAATTTAAAAGTGACCCAATGGAAAGTCACATTAAATATGTTATGTGTTTTATTAGATATATTAAAGGATCTTGTAATCTTGGATTATTTTCCACAACTAAAAAAAAAATCGATTTGATATATTCTAATTATGATTTTAGTTGATGAAAGATAGATATAAATAATAATTTAGGTATGTTTCATTTAATCGGTAAATATTTAGACTCTTAGGCTTCAAAGAAACAAAATTCAGTTACTCTTTCAACTTCAGAATCTATATACATAGTTGTTTTATATTTTTGTTCTCAATCATTATGGACTAAGAAAACACTTTTTTATTTTCATTTTGTTTTTTATAAGATTCCTATATTTTTGTGACAATAAATAATATATTTCCATTTTAAAAACCCCCTTACAACACTCTAGGACCAAACATATTGATGTTAAAATTATTTTTCTTTAGGACCATGTTTTAAAAAAGAAATATAAATAGGGAACCTATTTCTAGTTAAAATTATCTTGATCATATCTTTACCAATCCATGAGTATTTACTATGTTTGATAAAATGAAGTTTAATCATGGTATGAAGAAAATTAATTCGTTGGGAATGAATTTATGGGGATTTTGTGAGTGCTTATATGCTGAATTTTTTATATTTTCATGAAATATATAGTAATAAAGATTTTTCAGACTTATAGGATGTGTACTTATTAATTAAAATATCACTTTTCATGAAAGTTTATATAATATTTTAAATTTGGATCACTACGTATATATAAAAGTTCTAATAATTGAAGAATTTATAGTATCTCCTTGATATATGTTTTGAAATATACATGCTAAGGAATATTTTTCTTAAATCTTGGTTTTATGGTATAAATCCTTTTTAATCAATTTTCATTTCATGACTTTTTATTCTTATGAGTGAGTTGAAATTTTTAAAATAATGAGGTAGATGTATTATTTTAAAGAGATATCTTATATTAAAACATTATATTTTTGATAGTTTTAAAAAGGGGAGAGTTTTTAAAATTATATTTGGATTTGAAATTATCAAAATGTCGGAGAATGTTGAAGTGGATCCTTGGATCACTTTCACAAATTTTGTGTTGAAAATTAAAAAAAATATCATATTTTGATTAATTGTAATTTTCATAACTTTACTATGTTTTGTCTTTAGTTTTTGATCTTATGTACTGATTAGATTTCTCTTAAATTTGGTTGTATATTTTTATTCCTTAATTTATCTTTATATTTCATGTTATAATTGTTTATAACATTTTATATATGTTTCATGAATAGATCCCTATCTAAATAAGTCATTAATGAATTTATATACTATTTTCCAACCAATTTTGTTTTATTTCAAAGAAACTTTAAGGAAGAAGTGGGGAACCATATAGAACAGAATAATGTTCAGTATATACTAAAGGAACTCATATATTTTCAAAAGACTAGACTATGATTTTTAGAGTTAGACACCCTATATAATTTCCATTAAAGATAAGTTACCTGGATATTCGGGATATTGTTTTTAAGTTATTTAAAATGATTATCCATTCTATCCCATGTCTGAATGAATTCATCAAAGATATAGATTTTAGAAATACCAGACTAAGATTGGTAGAGTTAGCCACCATATATAGCTTCCATTAAAGAGAAGTTACCTAGATATTTGGTTCATTATTGATAAGAACTTTAAAATTATTATCCATTTTGTCCCATGTCTGAATGAAATCTTCCAAGTTAATTTTATGTTCGTTGAAACCTCAATCTAGAATTCAGACTTGTTTTTCGATCCTCTCAATTTTCTCCTCATTGATATCAAATCGAAGACTTCTCTCATAAATTCTATAAATATCCTCTCTTAAATATTTGATCCAGAAAACTCTTTCAAGTAGTTTTTCCTTGGAACGAATAATGATCTTTAAACACTCCCCTTTACCTGCTTTCAATACTCCATCTCTAAAACCTTGTTTTCCCACCTGATCCTTCACTTCATTAGGATCCTTACTATCTGTGGATGGAGACTGCTTTCCCTTCTTTTCAGAGACCTTCATGACACCTTCAACGGTTGAGGGTTCCCCCAGTTTTCCTTTTGTCCCATTCATATGAACCTTATCTAATGACCTAGTAAATATTGTCTTTAGAGTATTTGAATAATCATTTATAGGTCATTATTTTTTCCATCTTTATGGATTATAAATTTCCCAAGAAGAGTAATTCCATGTTTCCCATTCCTTGAGCCATACCCTAGAATTTTCTCCCCATGAGAGTCATGATCCTGATCCATTGTTGGTTGTGATTCCACTTCTTTATCACTGATCTCATTATCTTCCGAAGACTTTGACCCAAGCCATCTCTGCTTCCATCTTGGAATATACATTTTTCATCCTTTAAAATCTTCATTCACTTTACCATCTCCTCTCAAAGTGGATAAATGATTATGGGTTTTTATTTTCTTTGATACTTCTCTTGATCATCCACCCCTCGATTCGGAGGCAAAACAATATTCAGATCAAGAGAACCAAGTTTCTCTTCTATAACCTTTGTATCAACAAGGGTAATAACACCACTATTATGATATATATTTTCATTAATTTTTCCGTTAACCAGTGAATTTTTTTATAAATTTTGAATTTTTTTTACAGAAAACAGTTAGGACAAATTGTTTTTTCAAAATGCGCTGCAAAGGCAGCATAAACGATGCCGACTTTGCATTTCGGGTGAAAGGCGTCATCGTGGCTACCACCTTTGCACTATAGCTGAAATGCGGTACCTGTGATGCCTACTTTCCCCTAACAAAAAAAATTGAATTTTTTTATGTTTTTTTGTTTATATATTTATTTATATATATAATTTATAAAAAATGTTCAGGAGGCTTTCACCTTTCAACTAACAAAAAAATTTATTAGCTTTTAAAATTTTGTTTTGATTTTTTGTTTTGTTTTGTTTATATTTTTATTTATATATATAATTCATAAAAATTGTAAAAATTATCATTTTTGAAAACTTTGTTTTTATTTTTTGTTTTGTTTTGATTATATATTTATTTATATATATAATTCATAAAAATTGTTCAGGAAAAATAATTTATAAGCATTCAAAACTGCCTACTTGAATGTTAAAAATGTTTCAAGTACGTGAATTTAAAATACTATAAAATATAAACAATAAGACCAATAAAAACATAACTTTAAACATTCATTAAACATATAAGAAATTATTGAGAACAAAAATCATTTCATAAAAAATTTTCATGAAAAATAATTTATAAGCTTTCAAA
This sequence comes from Viscum album, assembly GCA_963277665.1. Taxonomy (NCBI): domain Eukaryota; kingdom Viridiplantae; phylum Streptophyta; class Magnoliopsida; order Santalales; family Viscaceae; genus Viscum; species Viscum album. Next base: position 242,687,970 of record OY728150.1, read on the forward strand.
ACCGCCTACTCAAAACATAAAAATGTTTCAATTACGTGACATTGAAAGACTATAAAATATAAAACATTAGACCAATATAAAAGAAAATTTAAAAATTCATTAAACATATAAGCAATTGTTGAAAACAAAAGTCATTTTATGAAGAATGTTAATGAAAAATAATTTATAAGCTTTCAAAACCACCTACTTGAAACATAAAAATGTTTCAAGTATGTGACTTTGAAAGACTATAAAATATAAACCATAAGACCAATATAAACAAAAATTTAAACATTGATTAAACATATAAGAAATTGTTGAAAACAAAAATCATTTCAGAAAAAAGTTTCATGAAAAATAATTTATAAGCTTTCAAAACCGCCTACTTGAAACTTATAAATGTTTCAAGTACGTGACTTTGAAAGACTAAAATATAAACCATGTGATCAATATAAATGAAACATTAAACATTCATTAAACATATAGGAGTCAACCACGCATCAAAAGGATGCATGATGTCTCTAGTATCACATACATCTATAATATTTGATACATGAGAACTTGTTATATCTGTTTTTATGGGACAACGAAATAGATTCTTCCACCTTCCATGCCTATATCCATATAAACATCTGGTCGCATAAGGGTATGGTGAAAGATATGCCACATGAAATGCCCATCTGTTCCCATTCCTACAAATACCAACCCCTTCAACACCACCATGCATCCAACCATTATAATTTCTTCCACAATTGTCACCACATTTCCCAAATCCTAGTTGATCAGATGAAAACACCAATGATTCCACATATCCCATAGAACTCTTCATCACCTAATCATTATCATTTATCATCATCAAAAGGCTACTATAGGACCTCCTTGATCTATCCATTCCAAACACTCACATTCAAGTATACTATAAACATAAAAACCAACAAATTTTCAGGTTTTTTGAGTGTTTGGAATGGATACTTGTATGTGAGTGTTTGGAATGGATAGATCAAGGAGGTCCTACAGTAGCCTTTTGAAGATGATAAAGGATAAAGATTTGGTGATGAAGGATTTGACGGGCTATGTGGAACTGTTGGTGTTTTCATCTGATCAACTGGGCCTGGGGAAATGGGGTGACAACTGCAGAAGAAATTATAATGGTTGGATGCATGGTGGTGTTTAAGGGGTTGGTATTTGCAGGAATGGGAATAGATGGACATTTCATATGGAATTTCTTTCACCATACCCTTATGATGCCAGATGTTGATATGGATATGGACATCGTGGGTGGAAGAATTGATTTCGTTGTCCAATGAAAGGAGATATAAAATGTTCCCATGCATCAAAGATTATAGATGTATGTAATACTAGTGACACCGTGCATCATATTGATGCAGGGTAGAGTCATATATGTTTAATCAATGTTTAATGTTTCGTTTATATTGGTCTTAGAGTTTATATTATATAGTCTTTCAAAGTCATGTACTTGAAACATTTTTAAGTTTCAAGTAGGTGGTTTTGAAAGTTTATAAATTATTTTTCATGAACATTTTTTGTGAAATGATTTTTCCCAACAATTTATTATATGTTTAATCAATGGTTAATTTTTCATTTATATTGGTCTTATGGTGTATATTTTATAGTATTTCAAAGTCATGTACTTGAAACATTTTTATGTTTAAAGTAGGCAGTTTTGAAAGATTATAAATTAATTTTCATGAACATTTTTCATGAAATGAATTTTGTTTTCAACAACTTCTTATATGTTTAATGAATTTTTTATGTTTCTTTTATATTGGTCTTATGGTTTATATTTTATAGTATTTCAAAGTAATATACTTGAAATATTTTTAACTTTTGAGTAGGTGGTTTTGAATGCTTATAAATTATTTTTCATTGCCACAGACATAAAAAATATAAATGAAAATAAACAATAAATGTCTTTGTCTATGGTGAGGAGATCCTGTCCCACATGGTGGTATAATAATAGGATGCCCGTGACAAGATCTCTGGGGAGTCTGATGACATGGAGAGGGCTGGTACTCGGGTGCTGGAACATCGACTGTCATTTCCTCCACCTCTGTGCCAGTGGGAGAAAATGTCCAATCCACCTCATACTGCCCTCCAGATCCTTCTCCCACTTCGATGGTAGAAGGACCCAACATCATCGCAGTGAGGAACAAATCATGTGGTGGAACTATAACCCAAATCTTCGATGGGTATCGACCCCAAGGTTGCGATGACTCTAGACCCAAAGGCTGTAATCCACATAGACCCCACGATGGAGAAAACTGAGGATATCCCATCAAAAAATATGGATCCCATGACAGTAGAGGAACATCCTGCATCGGCTCAGATTGGACTACTAGAGGGCTGACCTCTGCCTGTGGAACTGGTGAGGCCTAACATGCAGGACGACGTTGTCTACGTTGCCGTGGTTGTGGCTCCTCAGCACTAGCAACTGATGCAGGATCTTCCTCTGTGGCAAGAACCTACTGTCTCTCCACCAGACGCTAGAAGAGGCTCTCAGCAAACGCATGGACAGATAACCTCAGATCCAACGCTTGAACATGAATGGATTCCCGGCTGAAGACTCTATCTTCATCCTCATCACTCATATGAATAAGACTGTCTGTGTGACTCTCCTATAAAAAGATTAAAATTTAATTAGAAAATAACTCAATAAACATAGTAATATAATTTAACTAACTTACAATCATATGAATCTCTCTACAGGCTCAGGTAAGATATAGTATAGACTTCAGTCTATACCATTGATCATACTCGTGTTGCACTGAAAGAAATAAATGCATCATAGGAACTCCTTGGATATGAAACTCTGCGCGTCTGCACTAATAGTTGAGAAATACAGCATGTACATGATGCCAGACGTTATCTAGCCTCCCTGTCAGCTTCATCCCATGAAGCTGATCTGTCTGCCTCAGTGGTAATGGAAGCCGCTTAGTCAAGAGAAATTGGCGTAAGACTCTGTCAGGCTAGTTCCACTCAACATAATGAAAGTGAATGAGTGGCACTATATCCATAACATCGTTAAGACCAATCATGAAGTATGGAGGCAACAAATCTATAATAGACCAGTATGGAACCCATGAAATCTGAAATAACATATTACCCTTGTTATAAAACTCTTAACTAAAAAAATGATGCTATTATTAAATTTGTTAGACAGTAATAGATTGTATATACATACCTAATGGGGTAAGAGAAAGTCCAGCTCGAGCTGATATATGACCAAATCATGTCTCAGAACTGCATTGAAATTGTGTCGCTGACACCACCTATAAAATACAACATCAATAGTGATAAATAATGATAAATTAAAGTCAATAACTTGTAGTAGCACCAGAAATTGATAAAAATGAGTGATCATACTAGCGTCAACACGAAGCGTCATGCAGCACCGCCATCTCTACCGGCGGACCAGCAAGATCATGGAAGAATGTGGGGATGTGCTCACATGACCACATCTGAATAAGGGTGATGCATCCCCTGAGACCTGTGCACCGCCTGTCAGATATCCTGCATAATTCTCTGCATGTTAATGCCAATCAGGCGGATCCCCAACTGTAAGTCCCTGCATGATCAAAGTCCTCTAGCAGGGGTAGATAAATCATGTGCACGTGAATCCCTGAATGATCTGTACACATGGTTCTCCAATAAGTCGTAATATAAATGCCCACGTATAACGCTTCACTGTCTGCTCGTCAGCATCATCAGCTAAAAGTGGAATCTGTGACTCTAACCATGGTATGGATATCGATGCTCTATCGGTAGCACTATGATAGGACAAAATGTCAACTCCTAACAAGCGCAGATCAAGGTCGGGCCAAGATGCCCGAGTGGATCCAATAACGGGTCTCCCCTGGAAAGGAAGACCAAGAAGAACAACCACATCCTGGAGGGTGATGGTCATCTCTCCGTTAGGAAGGTGGGATTTGTGTGTCTCTGGTCACCACCTCTCTATGAGTGAAGCTAGAAGGTGATGGTCTACAAATGTAAAATCTGATACCGCAATACCATAGGAGCCAGCACGACGTAAGTATGGTATAATGGTAGGAGGAGGCTCCATGTGATGAAAATAGTGCGCTTGATGCTCCCTGATAAATCAATCTGGACCACCCTCTATCATAACCAACGAATAATGGGTAGCCTGCTGACTGAGTAGAATGGTGTCATTCATCTGTATATAAACAAATGAAGTTTTTTTACCAAAATAAAGGGGTATGTATTTATGTTTTTCAAATCATATTACTAAAGTTTATTAAGATATTATTTTACCTAGAATTGAGTATTTTGTAAGATATGGTTTTATATATTTATATATATAAATCATTTTCCTGTGTTATATAGATGTTCATTAGAAAAGGATGTGATTTATAATTTATATATGATTTTCCACATGATTGCATGTTTCATGATTATTTTCTCAGTCACATAATGTTTTGAAAAATGATGTAAAGGGAAGATGTTTTTGGGTTTATGGTTCATCTTTTAGATTTTAGGATTTAGAGATTAGTGTTTCACATTTTTCATTTTAGATCTAGGATTTTGGATTTTTTTAACATTTTACGATTTAGGTAAATGATTTGAGAAAATATTTTCAGTATTAAGGTTTAGAATGTTAGGATTACAGTATAAAAAAGATGTTTTTTGGTTTACTGTTATGATCCTCAATTTTTTTGGGTTAGAAAACTGAGGAAAAAGGAAGAGATAACAACATAAAATTTACAATATGAGAATCTCCCAATAACGACAGTACATCATTTTGGATTAGAGTGTGAACTCGACCCAACAATGTTAGGGCATCGTTTGTGATTATGACTTTCTTGATGACATATGTTGCATCCCAAACACTATCTTTGTTCTTGAGGCCAGTCCATCTCATTTCGCATCCTACTGGCCTTCGGTCTCCCACATGGACGCAACTGATTCATATCAGGTACCACTATCGCCTGACCTTCAGGCATTGGGAAATAATGAAACTCGCCAATAGGTGTCCATGGTGCAGCATAACAGTTAGCAATGATGTTCATCTGGTACACTAGATCAACATATGCTTCCCATGATATGTTAATAGAGGCACATGCTTCGATGGCATGTGAGCTTGGAAACCGTAAGGCCTGAAAGTTTCCATATTGACATTGCCTCGTTTCTAGTAATACCACCATTTTTTTCAACAATGCTATTTGTGATGGGATTCGACTTCTCTTTAACTTCAAATAGAGAGTCTTCTCATTGAAATAGTCAGACATGATAACCAGAAGCTTCTTCAATATTCTTTTCAATCTCTCGTTGAAAATGTCTCTTGTACGTTAGCCCCTGATGTATTCCATCTAATGCTTGTTTTTGTCTATCAACAAAGTACTTCCCGCAATGATATAATGTCTCCTAAACTAGGGAAGTTATAGGTATCTTGTGAAGACCTTTGAAGACACCATTGATTCACTCTACAATGTTGGTGGTCATGTGTTCGTACCTCTTCCCTCCATCATATTCCAATTTCCATTTTTCTTTTTGAATTCACATCATATAATCGTAAATTTCTTCATTAACCTGATAGATTTGTTTGAAAAATTATTCAAACAATCATTGATCTGACTCATAGGCTACACATAATAGATTATATTTCACATATTTTTAATTTATCATTATGTTGATATACAAAAAAAATAACAAATACTATGCGTACCAAGTCTAGTGATTGCCTTCTTCACCGGTTCATTGTGGATTTTTTATGCAAGTTTCAAGAAATGTGTCTAATGAAAAACCAAGGATATGAATTTGGGTAACCACATGTATCTATATCCATATTGATTACCTCATTAATTGTCCGATGTCGATCAGATATCAAACAAGCACCCCGTATGTTTGGGAAATCGTTTTTGATACATGACAAAAACCAACTCCATGATTCATAGTTTTCTTTTTATACAATGGAAAAGGAAAGAGGAAGAGGTGAATGGTTTCCATCTTGGGTTTCCACAAAAAACAATATGCCCTTGTATTTGACATATAGAAACGTTACATCAATCTGAATGAAGTTTTTTCTAAAACAAAATGTGGAGATACATGGGAGGAATTCCCAACACAATCGATGGAATTAAACATAAGATGGATCAAGTCTGTTATCATGAGACACATATTCTTTTGTATCAAGATGTAATAAAACATGGTTATGTTGTCTCAGTATAGCTAGAAATTGTGAAAATACTCGATATGAGTCATCCCAATCACCATAGACCTTCATAATTGCCTTTTATTTCGCCATCCATGCCTTATTATACGAAATAATATAACCAAATGTATGTTGTACCCTCTCTTGCACAAGGGCTATCGGAACATATTGACATTTCCTAATCATCTCAACAACAATGGATGACACAAATTCCGCATCCAATGAAGTATGATCTTATGTCAGGCTTGGCTGAACGCATGCATGAGCTGCCTCAATCCTCATGATTCTCCAACCTCCAAATGTTGTATCTGGAATCACCCTCAATAGAAATCTACAATCATCCCCATATATCTCACATCGTATGACAAATTTTTTATGGTTTGATTCGTAAAATACATAGCTACAGTGCCTCTCAATGTGAAATCTCTTTAGCATACTTTTTAATGCATCTTTACTTAGAAAATTCCTTCCAAAATGTAAAGTTTTGTTCATCTCACTAAACCTATCTTGTATAACTATAGGAAACCCAGTTTCCATTGTGAGAACATTATCTTCAAATTCAGGCACACGTGTCATTGCTTCGGACCAAGATGCAAAGAGCGGTGGATGATTTATTGTAGGTCGAGCCTATTGTACAACTAATGCATTTATCGAAACATCCATTGTTCCTTCCTCATAACCACTATTATCACCATCTATTTCCTTATTAAAAAACTCCTCATTAGATTTTGGTTTAACATGTATATATGGGAGATCATGTAGGTTTTCTTCTTCTACATCATTTTGAATAGTCTCAACTTCATGGGGTGAACTATCTTAAATAACTCTTGTATGTCTATGTCTTTGTACAATTGGATGTTGTTGTTGTATAGTAGAAACATCAACATATAACTCCATCATGGTACCATCCGACTGTTGAGAAAACAAATTAATTTTTGGATCCATTGCGCATCATCAACCAATGGAAAATCCAAATGCCACAATGTTGACAGGAACTGCAAATGTCTATAACTCATTGACTTGATCTTCTGATCGGGTCCTAGATTTAATGAGCCATGAATTATGTCTTGAATGTCACTTATGGTTACACAATCAGTTGTATTAACCACTATTATTGGTTGTGTACTATAAGAAGCTCCTTGCTCAGATTGAATAACCTCCCCATAGCAGTACACACATGAAAACATTACGCTCTATGTAAAAAAAGTTTTCTGATCAAGATTTTGATAATGTAAGTGACATTCAGAATGATGGTTACCAATATAAGTTGGATTTTATATTTTTAAGATGTAATTAAATACTTATTTAAAATAAGTTGGATTTTACCTCACATTCAAATAATAACTATTACTTCTAATCTATACAATATTTATGATACTTAAATTTTAAAAGATCTTATATCCTAAACTAGAATATTTCATAGTACACTTTTTAATTAGTTAATAATTATTCAATCATTATTTATTCCTTACTAAATTATTAATTAGTTATTCAATAACATAGTAGAGTTAAAATATAAAAAACATAGAGTTAAAAAACAAATAACACCATGTTTCAAGCTTCTCACCTTTATTGCATTGAATTGGATATCAAAATTTCAAAAAACCTATTGTGACACGACTTTTCTGAAATTTTGATATCCAATTCACTGCAATAAAGGCCATAATATCGAAACATGTAGTTATTTCTTTTTTAACTATATGTTATTTATATTTTAAATCCATGTTAGTTATTTTTTCACTTTTAATCCATGTTGTTTTTTAACTCCATGTTGTTTTTTTAACTCTATGTTGTTTTTTAAATCCATGTTCTTTATAACTACATGTTATTTTTTAACTCCATGTTATTTTTTAACTCCATGTTATTGAATATCATTTGAACTGTAGTTTCAGTTTTTAACTCTATGTTATTTATTAATTAATTTCTAATTTATCATCCCAAATAATAACTATCAACATCATTTCTAAATTATCAATTTATCATTTATTTTCTTAGATATTTTAGTAGTTTATAAAGAAATATTCATATCTTAAGAATATCCCCCGGGAGTGTCAACCTAGTATGTAGGAAGGCCCATTGTCATGCACCAGTTCCCATTCGAGTATAGCTCAAATCGATGTTTTCAGGTTTTACCCCTAGGTACATCTGTGCCAGAACCACATTCACTTGTTTGTATCTAGAAAAGGATTTGATGGCTTAGATTACATAGTCTTTATGCTACCAAAATTTCATTAAAATAATACTAAATTAATTTATAATAATGATAATTATAATTCCTAAATATATATAACTAATTAAACAATCTAATAAACAAAACGAAATTTAAAACTAACTAAACTACAAAAGAATAAAAATATTTATCTATAAATAATTTAACTAAATAAAAAACATTAAATTTAAAAAAATATTTAACTAAAAACAATTCAACGAAATAAAAAATATTTAATTGAAAACCATACATCTAAAAGCCTTCCAAAAATTTCAAAATGAAAACTTTGTTGTAAAAGAGAGAAAATGAGAGGTAAATGGGTGTTTGGAAGTGAGGAGAAGGGGAGCGAGGCACTGCCCTTTTATAGGGCACAAAGGCAAAGGTGGTACCCATGGTGACACATTTCGCAATGTCGTTAGGCAAAAGGTAGCACCTGCGGTGCCCCATTTCGTATGGCATTATCTAGAAAGGAGGCATCGCGGGTTCTGCCTTCGCCACGTCAGCGATCCACGCTGACAGTGCAAAGGCGGCATCGGCGGTGCAGCCATTCACCCAAAATGCAGAGTTTGCATCGCGGATGCCGCCTTTGCGGTGCACTTTGAATTTATTTTTCACCCCAACCATTTTCTGTAATTTTTTTTAAATGTATAAAAAAACTCTTACCTAGTCCACCATTAATGACTGTATTATCAATGGATGAGACTGTGATACTGCTGACCTTTCACAAAGAACCACTTTTTCTATTAGCTGTAACCATAACCATATCCTTCTATTCCAGGTACATGCTCAGATAAAATGTCTCTGAATGGTGTGGATTCATCTTAATGTTCATGGGATCCACACCACGGCACCCCTCAAAATTCGTTGGATCAATAGATACGTGCTCAAACATCATACTCTTCTCTATGTTTCACTTCAAACAAGAAAAAATGTCTGTAACTTTCGAGATGTTTAAAGCTCTGGTCTGTTTCTGTGGGAAAATATCAGGAGCTACACAATTACCCCTCGGCTGGATAGTAGGATAATTTTCACTCAACGCCAATTCAGACCCCCTATTCCCACCATCCCGATGAAAACAAGAGTACTAGGGCCCCAATCGCCTATACAAAGCACAATAAGTAACCCAAGAATCAAAAACCACAGCTTTCTTCCACCTAAGTTCTTCCCTAGCTGCTATCTAAACCCATTGCATTGGTGGGATTGAAAAATATACTCCCATACATATCAATGGATTAATTGTTTGACACATGATGCATGCCTTTCTATCAAAACACAAATATTTTCCTACCATATTTCCCAGCATCCGTAAAATTTAAGGATTTTGAAATGGAAATGGGAGTTTAGGAAAACATCCCCAAATTGAAATGTAGGGAGAATCCCATTTCAAGTGAAAATCATATGGCCATAAAAAGTGGTAGAATACACATCCATTTCATTTTCAGGGGGCACTAGTCCATGTGAAAATCAAATCTTCCACTGAGGAAAACCATATCATCATATGGCTTTTGTCGAAGAGGCCAACAGTCACGCGATATTGTAACTCACAGAAACAAAACAAAATCTATCAAATTTGTCCACCAAAGGTCAGTGAGATCGGAAGTGAGACCCCATGGTAATATATAAAATAATCTATGCTTCTTTGAACTCTATGTTGATAATGAAAGGTGAGGCACGCTGTTGAGTGAAACCGTAATCTTCAGTCTTAACTAGATGAACTAAAATTGGGGGATAAATTTAGTGTTTTAGAAGGGGATAAAGGAGATATGTCATTGAGATGGATAGGGTGGTGTTATAACAATATCCCCCTTTCAATGAAGAGAAGGGGGAACCAACCATTTCCATCGATGTTTGGGCATTGTGGCTGAGAGTACGGAGCAGAAAGAAGCAATTCAATAAACAATATTCAAACCATATTGTTTTCTACGGTCAAGTAAAGTTAACACTATGTTTATATATATAATGTAAGGGTAAGTGTAGTTTTATGGTATTTATTAATGGTACACCTAAGTTTCAATGGGTTAAATAAGGGTAGACTGAGTTTTCGGGAGTTATGTAATGGTAATAGGAAAATTATACTAGCTATGTAAAGGTAACCTTTGAATTATCTAATTTGCGTAATGGTAACCTAAACCTCATATAAAGGTACTTATTTCTTGTTTAAAGATAAAACCCTCAGGATATATTTATTTAATCAGACCTCTATATTTACGTATGATTAACTTGAAGATTAAATAAAGATACTGATATGTTTTCATTACTTGCATAAGGGTGATAGAACGTTTTCAATACTCTTGCAAGGGAAAGCTATGTCTCATATAAAGTTAACCTAAGTTCTCTAATATCTGTGTAAGGGTACCATTGTATTCCTATTAGCTATATATGGTTAATCTAAGTCCCCCACAAATGTAACTGAGTATTTATAATTCTCATGTATGGGATGTTAGTCATGTAAGGGTTAAAGTCTGTCACTCCTATGTACTGTGTATGCCTCACGTAAGGGTAATGAGAATTCACTTACAGGGTAAATTAATCTATGTCGATATTTATATTATTTAAATACCTGATATAAAAATAGTTATTCCTATATGAATAGTTTTCACAATGTGGGTATTTTTCTTACGTGAATATATTGGCTATAGAAATATATTGTCTATGTAAAATAAGCTACATGATGATCATTTAAAAATTATTTAATGTCGTTATGTTAATTTCAATAGGATATTATAATACCTAGAATTATTCTCTATTTCTAATATTATTTCATATTTCAACTTGTTTTAGGATTATTATGATTATGATTATTATTTTATTTGATAAAAAATTATTCATTAATTATGTAGAATCAGTGAGAACTTGTTTTAAATTTCTTTATGATTAATTAAATGAGATTTACATTGGATTAAGAATGTATTGATATTTGCATTGAATTTCTTGGAATTTGATATATTTTAATTAAACATAGTTGAAATATTAAGATTCAATCTTAAATATTATTGTAATACCCCATGATTTCATAGTATGTTATTTCATTAAAATAATTCAATAGTTTGTGCTACATGCAACAGCAAGATCGAGCGCACCACGACTTAACAAACTAGCCTTAAAAAAAACGTTATGAATAGTATAAACTGAATTTTGAATTTTATATACTCCATATAATTTTAGAATTTATATTTTGTGTCTCTTAGACATAACATAAGGAAAAATTCAATTTTTTCAGATAAAAGAAGTATTTAAAAAAAGCAATTATACCGCTTATTTATTGAAGAATATTTTTAAAACAAATATTTGACACTTTTATATACTCAATTTAATGGAATTAAATTATTTTTTAGAGTCGAGACATAAAAATTTAGTTCGGATAAATTTTTGGTACTTTTCTGAAAACTTTCATATTTTGATGAATAGTAAAAAATACTTAATTTTAATTGAAAACAAATTTTTTAATCAAAATAATTTATAGTGATAAATTATGCATTTGAATGTTTTGGAAGTAAAATTAGATTATATTTTTATAATTTAATACAATGTTGGTCATTATAAGTAATTTCACATTTAAATTGGACTAAATACATGTCAATCTTTGGATAGTTTTTACTTTTTTTAAAAAACCCTCTTTTTGGTTTTGACAACTGAAATTAATTTTAAATTAATAAATTTAACCTTTATATTTTTAATTTGGTAAAATAGACTTAATTTTTGAATTTGGAATATCAGAAATAGCTTAGGTTAAATTTTTGGTATTTTTCTGAAAACTTTTAATTTTTAATGAATAGTGAAAAAACACTGCGTTATTGGTTAAAACCAACTTTTTATTTAAATAATTATTTAATTTTTTTTATTTTATTTTAGATCAAAATAGATACATAATACCAATATATTTTCATCATAATTCATTAGAGTCATTTTACAACAAGTTTAGATATATAAAATTTTATCGAACATTTTACCGTCTTTTACCCACCTTTTAGGAGCATTTGCAAATTTGTATAATACTTAATTTTACTGATTTTGTGAGTTGAATTTCAAAAATCTGAGAGACACGGTTAATATCATTAAGTAAAACATGGTTCGATAAGATTAAAATATTTTTTTTCGTGAATAGTAACTTTTGACTTTTATTTACCACTGTTAAAAGTAAATAAGGTAATTAAGGGTAAAAATGATATCATAATTACCCTAACACATGTCCTAATTCTATTGGATAAGTACAATTCAACAAAAAACAACTTTATTAAAAAAAATATGATCCACTTTGGTCCACTTCGATTAGATTAGGACATTTATTATTATTTTATTTATAGAAGAGTTAAAAGAGTTCAATTCAAAGTTTAATAACTAAACCATTTTTAATAAAGGCTTACACACAATATAAATTCTACTATAAATATTCATTAAAAATATAAAAAATTTCATACATAATTTTATTTTATTTATAAATTTTAGGCATAAAATAATTAAATTTATTTATGAAAAAATGATGATGCAATAATTACCTTATTAATGAAATATTAAAATAATAGATATTATAAATATCTAAATAAATATAATTTGAGGCATTTAATAAATTCCACTAATTTTATAGGTTAATATGGCATGTTAGGGTTCATTAAAAAAATTTTGTTCGAAGTAATAATGCTATTATGAATTTAACAAAAACAAAATACCAAATAGTGTCAAAATTGAATTAAAAGAGTTTTTAAAACAAATATTATATTATTTATTAATATTCTATTTTTAAAAATTTATCTTTTGGCCAAAGGTCCTAAATAATATTATATATCTCATTTATTAATCACTTGGGGTTCTCTTGGAAGTTTCCAGTAAGTTTATTAACCATATAATATAAAAATTCAAAGAGACATGGTAAATGTTAAACTATTTTACTAAGAGTTAAATCTAAAAGATAAGGTTAATATGATGACACAAACCTATCTAAAACCTACTGTTTGAGAGGTTTTCAACCCATAACCACCTTATATTTTAAATAATTTATTTTGGAGCCATTAGAAACTGAAAATTATTTTATTATAAAATAATATTTCAATCTTTTCATAAGGTTCCCCTCACCCCTCTTATAAAAGGGAACCTCCCCTTCTCTAAAATTAACACCTTCAAAGTAATTTGTCTCGGCCAAAACCTGCCAAAATAACCTCCCAACCTTTATCCCTTCATCCTAGAGTCCTTCCTTCGGTTATAAATCCATCTTAAGGAGCCCTTTTTATCAAATCAAAAGGAAGAACCCGGAGAAGAGGTAAATATTTCATCACCTCTTTCAAGTTCTTTTCTTCTTCCACTTCCTCTTTCTTTGTTGTTTCCATTATAAAATAATAAATCCAGTATTTTCTATATACTTTTATGTTATTATAAAAATGATACAACCATATTCATTATTCTATCCATCCGATAAATGACAAAGTCACCATACGTGCGTACGTATGGATTACCGTCTCCATGTCATGGTGTAGTTTGTTATTCAAACACTTCATTTTTTGGATGAGTATAATAATGAGTATAAATGATGTAAATAATGAATATAAAATGTTAACTATTCATTATATATTATATAACATCCAATTACATACTATTGCTTCATCAATATAATCATATTGTCGTTCTTGCGTACGTATAGATTACCGACTCCATGACGCGATGAGATTCATTTTCATGTTCACCATTAAATGATGATTATAAAAAATATATATCATTAATAAGTATGTAATGTATGAAATAATAATTCTATTGGAGATATATATATATATATATGTATATATGTATTTACATATATCTTATTCACTTAGTTTTGTTCAATACAATATGATAACGGAAACAACGTTTATGCGTACAAACGGCCTACCGTCTCCATAAACTGTGTCTTCCATTTCATATATATCTCTATTATACATATTTATATAATAAATATATATGATATATAAATCATGTTTTATATTATGGAAGTATTTAAATCATGATCTAAGTTATACAATCAACAGTAACAAGTTAAAACATGTACGATAAATAAAGCGATTATTAACCAAAATGTTTATTTAACATGGAAATTATTATGAAATGGGTAGTATAAAGTCATAAATGAATCATGCATGATATAATAAATCTTAATATGCTTCTGGTATAATTTAATAACATACTACATTCTTTATACAGAATGTTAAACGTACCCTCGACTAAAGGAAAGTGCAAGGTAAGGAATAATTTCACAATATTTTTATTATCCAAGGTTATTTTTATGTAAGTATCTATCGGGACATATTTATTATCCATTTTCATATTACAAAAAAGAGTTTTGAAAGGGATTATTTTTAAGGTACTTATTTAATAAAACATCATTTTAAATGTTTTAAATATTTATTCTTCTAAATCATTCTCATTAATATCCATGTTTTCAAAATGGTCTTTAAAGATTTATTTATATGGACATGAATGTTTTTAAAATGTTAATTACTTTAAAAAGTTTCAAAGTGGTATGAGATAGTTTGATTCAAAAATTTCTTTAAATGTCATCCTTTCTAAATAGTGTTTTTATGAAAAAGCGATATTTCTATGAAAGATTTTTACAAATCATTTTCATCTATATCAACATCCCTTGATGGATTTTAATCTTGTTTGAAGTTGATTTATTATGATACAAATTGTCCATATTTTATTAAAGGTTTTGTGATATGTTTGACTGTGGATGTGTTATTTTTATACCATTCATGAATTATGGATATAGTATTGACATTTTTTATGCTATATTTAATATGAATGTTTATGTTATGATTAAACCTTTTCATATGAGGAGTGAATTGGACTTAGTAAGTGACGGGTGGTGCCCGCTATAGCTCCTCGATGCATCGATAGGTCTCATGAGTCAAACTAGTGTCTTGGCACAAGGTTTTGACAAAATCTTATTTGTAGTCTTGGAAGAAGGCCTTGACTATGTGGCTATGATGTTTGGAATTAAGTATTCCATTATTATGAAAATGGCTATTGATATTGCATGTGATTATTTGACTAGTAGAATATTCATGAGAATAAGAAAATGTCCTTATTTGATTTTAATTTTTCCATATTATACTAAAGTTTATGTTTAAAAGGATTTAGTTTTAGTCTAATAAATTTCATTAAATATCTATGCTTATTCATGAATGTTTCTCCTATATTGTTATCCTTACAGGGAATCTGAGCTCACCCCTTTCTATGTATTATTTTTCCCTGGATATGAAGAAGTATTTTATGATTGATAAGGAGGCTTAAGATAAGGGATTAATGGAGTTATTAAAGGATCATTTAAATTGTGTTTTATTTTTTAATGTGTAATGTAATATTCATGTATGTAATATATTTTCCAAGACTGGTAAACTGATCGGTCTTTTGGGACTTGATTCCTTGTAATCATGCTAATGTATTAAAATAATGCACCGACTCCCATAACTAGGGTTGGGGCGTTACAGTTGGTATCAGAGGAAGTTTAGAAATATCCTTGGAAACTAGATTTAGATAAAATCTGATTAGAGCACATTACCCTAAGATAGACTTTGAGGATTAGTATAGAATGAATTCCAAGAATTTTGGTAATGTAGAGATTTTGTGTGTTTTCCAACAAATACATCCATGTATGGATATGAGCAGGTAGAGGTGACTCTCGCACAGATGTACCAAGGGGTAAAACCCAAAAACACCACTTTGAGCTAGACTCGAATGAGAACTGGTGCACAAAAATGGGTCTTACTTCACTCTTGGTTACTCCATTCCTGGGGGATATGTTTTGGATAATTATCTTTTTCTTTACCAACCACTATAAAGGGTTTATGAATATACACCTCCTAAAAAAACACATTTATTGTCACGACCCCCTCCCCACAATGTGTACCCCTCCTTGGTCGGCAAAGTTAGAAGGGAGATAATGACCCCGGAGACCCACCTCTAGCAGGCCCCGGGTTGGCGACTAGCACCGAGGGTATAATAAACACATAAATGGGAGGCATTGCCCTCTAAGATAACACATGCAAAAGAGAGAGATACGATAAAAACCAACCAACTCCAACTCAGAACTGAAATATAAAATAAAACCCAAGTGCACATATGTAATGACATACAAAAGTACTAAAACTGGAAGGGAAAAACTGCAAGTACCCAAAAGAAAGTAAAAACAACATCAACCACCATCCAGAATAGCTCCTCCAACACCAAGCTAGTAGAAACCTGCTTGATCTCCAACCTGCTCCAAGTGACCTGAAAAATAGTTTATATATACATAGGTTGAGTATAACAGTATACTCAGTAGGATCCTCCCTAAATCCTCGCATGAAAAAGTAACGAAATCATGCTAAAGCACAGTGAACAACAAGTGAAACTAACTCATCACCTAAACAGGTATACTAAGTTTCCAGCCTCACCATGGATACTCTCACCAAGTAACACAAACAAGAATATATCATATAATAAAGCATATCAATGGTACCCCGCTATTACTTCCCCACTGGTTTACCACTTTTCCCCAATTTCGCATGTCCTGAGCATCTCTCTCCAAAACGTATTGCCCGCAGACACCTGGGCGAAGCACCACAACATGAACCTCGTGCAACAAAACCACCACGTTTATGTAAGAAAAGTAACTAGGTAGTTTCTAGGAGCCACCACAGCCCGCATAACGTGTATCATACATCAGGTATTATACCTCAAGACATTATAGCCCATACACCGAGTAAGGATCCTCAATCCATCACAGCCCATACTTGTTACACCTATAGTAGTCCATAAGATACTATATCAAAAATATATGTGTTTGAATAACCACAAGCCATTACAACTCTATACACACATATATGGGGAAAACTAACCGTTGTGCCTACCAGCACAAGTAACTACAAAGAGAAGAGAGCGGGGCCAAAGTGGGTAGTCAGCCATTCATCCTCCCACTGAAATGTTGGGGAAAACACCCCCCAAGGCTCAGAATCCCCGGAGTGTCAGTTTCCCTTACAGACTGGGTGGATTAGCATATAGAAACACAAAAAGTAGAGGATATACTATATCTCACAACCACGCAATGGGAATAACCTAGTCTTAGACACTACTAGAGCTAACGTCTCATAGAATCCAGGATGCTACTTCTAAGACTAGGTATCCTATAATCACAAAACCATTTAAAGAGCTTTATTAGATTACTTCATTCCCTTTTAATCAGTTCCACTTTACATTAATTAATTTTTTAAACATTAATTAACCATGAACAATTCCACATTAAATTTCATTAGCATCACAACCAAATTCCACTAATCCTTCAAAATTACAATCTCATCATTATTTTCCAGCAAACTCCAACCCCATTTGTTAACACAATTTATTCAATTATTAATTTAAAAAATACATTCCCACATTCATAGGCATTCTATAAAAACATTATATGCTACTAAACACAAGGGGGATCAACATGGTGAGTAGATTCACTACCCATCATGTCTTTGTCACTTATAGAAAGAGAATATACCCATCCTTCCTTGACAGCTAAACACGGAAAGAATGTGGCATACCCCATGTGTCTTCACCTCTTTCGGAAGAAGGTTATGTAATACCAACTGCCTTGAGTAGTGGGGAAAAGTAAAGAAGATAAACAACCAAAGAAACATCAAGCATCCAATAATCACATCCATCCCATTCTGTCATCCCTAGTGTCCTCCCAGACACCCACATGCATAAACTGATGCATTTCGCCACTCTAGCTGTCATCTTCTGCCGCAAACAAAATTCTCCATGCCCCCACATATCACAACGACCATCCAGGATCACATCACAACACAACCAATAGGAAAACAAACATCACATCAATTGGGCTCTTGGCCCTTTAACAATCAAGAGGGTAACTCAGGACCCTTTAATGAATTATCAAACAATCAGTTCTTTAATCCATCTTGAATTAACATATTTATTATTCATAGGTTCCAAATTTGTGAAACCTAATCAGTAAGATATCACAAATAATTAAACATGATTTCTACGCCAATTTCATTAACATCAAATTACAACAAGAACCAGATTCGTTTACATGCCTCTTTATCATTATCAAAACAATTATCAATTAATCCCAATTTACGTTCTTTACTGATTTCCATCAAGAACGAACTGCTAAACAAAGCAAGCATAGATATCACACTATCTAGAAAAACAAGAGGTAATAACATATGATTGATATCAATTTATTTATCCGGTTAAAATATTTTTTATGTCAATTACATTGTTATCCAGTGGGATTAAACATGCTAATAATAAGTTTCATGTAAAAGAAAAGAGAAGCAACAAATCCCCTACCTCAAATAGTTCTTGACATTCTTTAACCACACAATGGGCCACGATCCTCATCTCGCGACAACTTCATCCACCGGAGGATTCCACAGTACAACCACACTAACCAAACCTAAGAAAAATCCCATTAAATCATAGATATTACATGCTATAATATAGAAAGGAGAAACAAGAGAAGATAAACCCCAAAAGAACTATGATAAAACATACCTTATATCAGAGATTGATTGATACGACTTGGTTGCATCAAAATGGAGCAAAACCAATCCGAGGAGTAAAGTTCCATTGTTCAACTCTTACGGAAAGTATTGAAAGGTTCTAGAATCTCATATCTGAGAACATAGAGGAAGAATGTGGGAGGAATATATCTTGTTCTTTTTGAAGATTTAATGGGGCAATGGTTTAAGATACACTTAATTCCCCATTAAAAGCGGATCACATTAACCCACGTGATTTGACCAAGTAAAAACATCCTGAGCCATATGAATAATTAATATAGGATTTATGGCCTTTGTATCGGCCTTAAGAGTTCTTAAAATAAGGATTTTAATGTATTTTATGTCAAAGGAAATGTAAAAGGGGTGAAACTGTAGGAAGATGGAAACACTGTACACCTACCGTTACTGTACACCTACCATTACTATACAACTATCGTTAGAGGTTACCGATAGACCTCACCATTCTGGAAACACTATACACCTACTGTTACTGTACACCTACCGATAGAGGTTACCGATAGACCTCACCGATTTAGAAACACTGTACACCTACTATTACTGTACAACTACCATTACTGTACACCTACCGATAGAGGTTACTGATAGACCTCACCATTCTCGAGACACTATACACCTACCGTTACTGTACACCTACCGTTATTGTACACCTACCGTTACTGTAAACCTAATGTTACTATAAAACTACCATTAATTTACACCTACCAATAGAGGTTACTGATAGACCTCACCATTCTGAAACACTGTACACCTATCATTACTATATACCTACCTTTACTGTGCACCTAACGATAGAGGTTACCGATAGACCTCACCATTTTGGAAACACTGTACACCTACCGTTACTGTACACCTATTGTTACTTTACACCTTTCGATAGAGGTTATTGATAGACCTCACCATTCTGGAAGCATTGTATACCAACCGCTACTATACACCTACCGTTAGAAGAGTTCATAGAACCTCACCGATAGAACTGTTGACAGAACCTCACTGATAGAACTGTTCACTGAATTGGAAATTTGGAAAAGTGTTGGGGATAAGTCACCTTGACCTCTAAGAACACCTTAAACGCCACATTTTCACAAACTAATATACTAGAGAGGTTCGGGACATTACATAAGATACCTTTCAAAAAATTCTCGTCCTCGATAATTCTAAACCCACCTATATAGAAAAAAATAAACGGGGGCTGAACAACCACCCATCCCGATACCTCTTAAAAGAGTGAAATCCACAAAAGAAACAAAAGATAAAAATAATAAATAAAACATGAAAGGTCTAACCACAAATAAAACATCGTTACATGAAAAGAGTTAAAAATAAAAAAAATCTAGGTACTGAGCACGTATCTATAACACACCATCCCAGGTACTCTCCTCCATGCCACTGTGTCTCCACATGACACGAACTAAGGGGATATAACTCCAATGAAACACCTTCTCCTTGCGGTCTTGGATCTCCACAGGTCTCTCCTCGAAGGTTGCATCATCATTAACATTGATCTCTACCCAATAAATGATGTGATAGTCATCATGAGGATAACAATGGAGCTGTGATACATGGAAAACATCATGTATCCGACTCATCTATGGGGGAAGTTCTACTCGATACGCCATAGCTCTAACACAAGCTAACACCTAAAAAGGCCCAATAAACAGGGGAGAAATATAATGACCCATACTTTATATACATGGTTAATACTTAAAAATTGAATCATACTTTTTACAACATATAACAAAACCATGAAAGGACCGTATAGGTATAGTGTCTTTAGAAACTGGTTAACATAAACATCTGGTTCATAAAGCATCTACACTGTCTCCCATTTATTTCATCATATCTATAGTCTCTTTTTGGCATATCTTACTTAATAACCTTCTTCCTGACCTGGTGAAAGAAAACATACACAAGGGTGAGCTCAAATTCTCAGTAAGGGCAAACAAAAGAAATATCAATCACATCAAATTCATAAGAACATAACATTTTGGAAATCTTACCCTGCAAAAGAGATCATAATTTCATAACATGGGATAAATCATGGTAGTGAAATGTAATCCCAATAATAATAACTTAAAACATGAAACATTTTGGCATACACACATAATCATAGAGAATCATTTCTTAGTATTCAAGACTCATAGCCAAGACTATCTTAGCGGACAAAGTCCATTTCTGAGCCGAGTTCACTCCTCGTTTCAGTCCTATTTCACTAAACCGGTTTAACCTGCCGTTCCTGCCATGAATATCTCATGAGATATAAATCTTTACCCAATTAATTGGAGGGAGATATATGTCCCACCCATCTCATAATGATACCATTCATATGTGTTCCAAAAAATCATAAATCATACATCATAGCTTAACCCATGTAATAAAAATGGGAATCTTAAACATCATGATATCATAAAACAATTCATATAAGATAAAGGAATTCATAAAAACATTTCCATCACAACATAATCAAATCAATGTAATAATATGGATAGAAATAGAACCCTATATTATCTTCGATGGAAAATAATTTTGATAAAACACTTGAACTCCATTCTTGAGGAAAATATCCTTTCTACTTCAAATTTTTTTTCCTTTCTTAACATGTCATACAATTTTAAACTAAAAGAAGTTGATTAAAAATAAACTTGAAAACTTGTAAAGGAAGATTCTTGGAAATAATTTTTTAAAAATCCATTCATGCCGTATTAGTTAAAAAACATTCTTCTCGTACTTTTGTCGAAAAAGTCAAAAAGTACCTCGTACGAAAAACTACAAAAGATTCCTTTCACATCTTTTACTAAAAACTCACCAAAGGGTAAAATTGGATTTAAATAATTTTAGGAGGATATAAATAATATTACATATTGGGGAAACAAGGATGTGGATGATAAATATTCCCCAGCAAATTCTGAAGTATAAACAATCTCAGATAAAAATTGAGATTGTGAGATTGTCCCTTACCTTAGGTCCGATTTGCTTCGTAAGTGTCCGAACCTCCTGTATAATGATTTAAATAATTTTATTGACTTATTATAGAATCATACTTATTGTTATGATATCATATATGGTCATATTTTTAGCTTCTTATTAGTAATATTTTATTACTACTTGTTATTCGGGTGTTTATTACTTTTTGTTCTTATGCGTGTTTTGTCGAAAACATTATTATTCCTCTTTATAGGATATAGATACATCATTTACAGAATTGTATTAGTTTAATATATATCATATTAATTCCTTCAATTCATTTATATAATCATTATTCAATGAAGATCATATAGAATGAGTCGCATCACATCGTGGAGACGTCATGCCGTACGTACGCACGAGCGATGATATCGTAACCATGATCATGGAATTGTATTGAAGTGTATGTATACTATTTCAGAATCAATATCACTTTCCAATAATAATGTATAGTTACACTTTACACCATAATACCCATCCAAATAAGGTGGTGGTGGAAAACAGATTACACCACGGCGTGGAGACGGTATTCCGTACGTACGCACGCGCAGTGATTTCATTTTCTGTAGGATGGATAAGAGGTGAAATAGGGTTGTTTCATATTCATAATAACATATCAGTATATGAGGGATACTGATGTTATTCACTCATAATTAAACAACTAAATAAGAGGGATTAGAAGAAGAATGGAACATGAAGAAAAACGGTCGAAGATGTTACCTCTTTCTCAAAGTTCCTCCTTTAAACTTTCTCTTAAGGCACTAGAGTTGGACTTTTGAGAAGACCAGTACCTTTAGTAGGTTTATAAGGAAGTGGGGAAGTGAAATGGGCAGGGTTTGGACGATCTTGAAGGCTCAAATTGGTGTGAGGAAGAGAGGGAGGAGGTTCCCTTTTATAAGGGAGGAGAGGTGTACCTTTGGAAAGTGTGGAAATATTATTTTATTATAAACTTATTTTCGGTTTAAAAAGGTCCAAAAAATCATTAAATATGAATATAAGATGACTCATGGTCAAAATAAAATCATCCAATCAGAATTGGACATGTTTTGGAAAATATTTTAATCATTATAATCTTATTTATTTAAATCATTTATTAATGAGGTAAATACTTCATCATTATTGTGTTATAAATAATTTAATTTCGTTGGTGTCTAAAAATTATAAAAAAAATATCATTATGTAGGAAATATTTTTAGCTTTCCAATGAATATTTATAGTCAAAACTATAATTTATATAACCCCTTATGAAAATTAATTACAAAAAGATGTTTGTTAATGTCAATTTCGTCTTTACATTAAATTAATTAATCCAAATTGTCATTGTCACTACCAAGTGGCTCAATGGGGTCCCAAAATCGACCCAAGGATGCCCATGCTTGGCCAATACTCATCCAATAAGGTTAGGAAAATTTTCAACGCAATTTTGAATTATTATAATATTCTTTTAACCTTGATTTACCCTATTTACCTTTAACCGTAGTAAATAAAAATTATCGTAGTTACTATTAATAATATAAAAAAAATTAATTTATTAACATAATTTAGACCCACTGATTCCAAATATGGAATCCAATTTTCAAAATTCAAAACACAGAAGTTTCAGTAATTAATTTAAAATTAATCCCGTTGTTAAGCAAACGGGTTTTAAAAGTTAAAACATTGCCAAAGATTGAAATGTTTTTACCAATGAATTAAATGTAAAATTAATGCTAATGACATACATTATATTAAATGGTAAAAATATATTCTATTTATACTTTAAAAACATTCAATATTATAATTTAACCATATAAAGTATTGTGATGAAAAATGTTGTTTTTAATAAAAATATAGCGTGTTTTTACTATTCATTAAAATATGAAAGTTATCAGAATAATATGAAAAATTTATCCAAAGTAAAATTTTATATCCTGATTATAAAGAAGAATTTTATTTTTTCAAATTGAACTTATAAAATTATCAAAAACTAGATTTAATGTGGGTGTGCCATCAAAAGGCGGTAAAACTGCATTTTTTGAAAAATACTTCTTTTATCCAAAAAACTGGTTTTGTTTTCATACCCCATTATAGAAAATGTATAAGATGAATTATAATGACATAAAATCCAAAATTCAGTCAATACTATTTATAACGACTAGTTTATAATATTATAATATGTCATTGTTTAGTGAAACTCGGTATTGCGTACTACACACGCTATCGAGGAAGGTCGTGATTGCGTGTAATGCAAGCCAAGCTAGTGTTGTGTGTAGTAAAAGATTCATTTCTATAAAACATATTACATAAAAAAATATACATCTCATAAAATATCAGGGAGTTACATTCTACCCCCCTTAAAATGAATTTCTCCCTCAAAATTCGTCACTTCGTAACAAACAGATGAGGATACCTCTCCTTCATCATATCCTCAAGTTCCCACGTAGCTTCTCCTAATTGGTGGTTCCTCTATAAAACATTCACCATGCGAGTGGTCTTGTTCTGTAGGACTTTTTCGCTACGATCCAGAATCTCTATCGGCTGTTCTTCATAAGAAAGATCTTGCTCCCACGGTACAACTTCTGAGCTGAGTACATGTGAAGGATCAAGTATGTACTTTCTCAGGAGAGATACATGGAACACATCATGAACTTGAGAAAGATTCGGTGGAAGTGCCAATTGGTAAGCTACCTTCCCAACATGATCCATAATTTCAAAAGGACCGATATATCTAGGGCTGGACTTTCACTTCTTTCCAAATCACATGACCCTCTTCCAGGGAGATATTCTTAAGAACACTTTATCACCCACTTCAAACTCTAGTTCTTTTCATCGGTTGTCGGCATAACTTTTTTGTCGAATTTGAGCTGATCTTATGTGTTGTTAAATAGATCTGAACTTTTGTGCCATTTCATCAAAAAGATCAGGTCCTAATAGCTTTCTTTCCCCAACTTCATCCCAACAAGTTGGAGTTCTGCATTTCTTTCCATAGAGAGCTTCATAAGGAGCCATCTGAATACTTGAGTGAAAGCTATTATTATAAGAAAATTCCTCCAATGGTAGGTGTTGATCCCAACCACCTTTAAAATCCATAGATAAATCTCTCAACATATTTTCTAGAGTTTGAATTTTCCTCTCAGACTAACCGTCTGTCTGAGGATGATATGCAGTGCTGAAACTCAACTCTGTATCCAGAGTATGCTGAAGACTTCGTCCGAACTTTGAGGTAAACCTCAGATCCCGATCAGATATAATGGAAAGTGGTACTCTATGAAATCTTACCACTTATATTACATATATCATGGCAAGATGATCAAGAGAAAAATCTTCTCTAATAGCAATGAAGTGTGCAGACTTTGTAAGATGATCAACTATAACCCATATAACAATATTTCCTTTGGATGTTTTACGAAGTCCAGGGACAATGTCCATAGTGATGTTTTCCCATTTCAATTCAGGTATGGGTAATGGTTGTAACATCCCCTTAGACTTCTGTCTCTCAGCTTTAACTTGCTGACAAACCAAGAATCGAAAGACATATTCAACAACATCTCTTTTCATGCCATCCCACCAGAATTACTCTTTCAGGTCCCTATACATCTTCGTGCTTCCAGGATGAATAGAGAATGAAGAAATATGAGCCTCATCTAGCAACTCCTTATTTAATTTTGGGATGCGAGGAACACAAACCCGATTCCCGAACATTGTTATCTCATCCCAATCAAGGTTGAATTCAAGAACATTTCTCACCTTCTTTTGTAACTCGACATCTTCTTTCTGTGCCTCTTTAATCTTCACATGTATAGATGGTTGAACATTCATTTGAGAAAGATACAATTTTTCCCCTTTCATTATAATTCCAAGATCCATCCATTGTAAATCCATAAATATTGGATCTTTTGTGATCCTCATCATGGATAAGCTAGCATGGTCTTATTGACTTAATGCATCTGCCACCTTGTTTGCTTTACCAGGGTGGTAATGAATTGAGCAGTCGTAATCCTTAATCAGCTCCAACCATCTTCTTTGGCGCAAATTCAGATCTTTTTGTGTGCAAGTATACTTTAAACTTTTATGATCAGTATAAATGTCACACTTTTCTCTATAAAGATAATTCCTTCAAATCTTTAATGCAAATATTACCACAGCTAACTCCAAATCAAGATTTGGGTAATTTTTCTCATGGATTTTCAACTGTCATGAGGCATAAGCTATCACCATATCATTTTGCATAAGAACACACCCCAGTCCCTTTTTGGATGCATCACTGTAGATCACAAACCTTTCTCCACTATAAGGAAGTGTGGGAACAGTTACACTGGATAACCTTCTTTTCAACTCCTTGAAATTCTCTTCACATTTATCCATCCACAAGAACTTAACTCCTTTTCGAGTAAACCTGGTGAGTGGATTGGATAATCGTGAAAAATCTTTCACCAAACATCGATAATATACAGCCAAACCAAGAAAACTTCAGATCTCAGTTACTATTGTTGGTCTCGACCATCTTTCGATAACCTCTATTTTTTCTGGATCCACAGATATCCCCTCTTTTGAGATTATGTGACCCAAAAATGCAACTTTTTTAAGCCAAAATTCACACTTGGAAAATTTAGCATAAAGATTCTCCTTTCATAGGTTCTTTAATACAATTCTCAAGTGATCTTCATGTTCTTCCTTGATCATTGAATAGAAAAGAATATCATCTATAAAGACTACCACAAACTAATCAAGATAGTCTCTAAAGACTCTATTCATCAGATCCATAAAGATAGTAGGGGCATTAGTAAGACCAAATGGCATCACTATAAATTCATATTGTCCATACCTTGTAGGAAAGCCTTCTTTGGTATATCCTACCTTTTGACCCTTAATTAATGATACCCAGAACAAAGATCAATCTTGGAAAAGTATTGAGCTCCACGTAGCTGGTCAAATAGGTCATCAATGCGTGGGAGAGGATATTTTTTCTTGATAGTGATCTTGTTAAGTTCTCAATAATCAATGAAGAGTCTCATTGATCCATCATTCTTCTTAACAAACAGCACATGTGCTCTCCAAGGTGACTCACTAGGGCGTTTGAATCCTTTATCAAGATTCTCTTGGAGTTGCTTCTTAAATTTCTACAACTAAATGGGGTCCATTCAATAAGGTGTCTTTGAAATAGGCAAAGCACCCGGTATGAGTTCTATTGAATACTCAACTTCACGATTGGGTGGAAGACCTGGAAATTCCTCCGGAAAGACATCATCAAATTCCCGTACAGTGGGCATATTCTTAATCATGAGTTTCTCACCAACCATTTGAGATAAATAACCTTCATTTAGTGGAATCAAGACCCATAAGATAGAAGAAATTTCCACTGGAAGGTTATGTTCATTCTTGCATTGATAGACGATCATAGATTGATCTGGAATATGAAATGTGACTTCCTTTCTTTGGAAATGGATATGAACTCCATATAAAGAAAGACAATCCATGACAAGAATCACATCAAATTCTAATATAGGAAGGATCACAAGATTTGTAGGAAGCACTTTCCCACAAACTTCAATCGGAGAAGAATTGTAAACTATTTATGCGACTGTTGTGGCATTAGGGGTTGTCACAGCCAACTCAACATCTAATTGTTGAGGTAATACGGTGATACCCTTAGAAAATTTTTCAAAAATAAAAGAGTGTGTGGATCCAGAATCAAATAAAACAATTGCTACTTTAGAGTGGATGGTATGTGTACCTCTCACAACTTTGTTCTCTTACTCCACATCCCCGATAGTAATTTCATGTGACATTCCTTTGTCTTTGGCCTTAAGAGTTTGTTGATGTCGATCATCATCTTCAACCCTTTGAATTGGGCATTTATTGGTATAATGACCCATCTCCTTGCACTTGAAACATTGAAGTGTAGTAGGTTCATTCTGTGTATCCCTTCCTTTGTTTGCATCATTAGATATCTTTTTTCCCATTATATCGACATTCAATTTCCCGATGACCTTCTTTTCCACACTTATAAATTTTTCTTGTCCCCTTAAGACAACTCCCTCCATGTTTCTTTCCACACTTTGAGTATAAGGGAAAACTCATCTTCTTTTTAGTGTGGTCTTTATATTTTCCTTTGAATTCCATTTTCCTATTCTTATCAAACTCATGTGACTGATGGGTTACACCAATCTCCATCTCAACCTTGAGAGCACATAGAATAATTTCCTCGTAGCTATTGAAGTCCCTTATGGATAACGCCCTTCGAAGACTTGGTTTTAAGCCAATAAAGAATTGATCGATCTTACTCTGAGGTTGGATAATAATTCCAGAAGTGTACCTTGAAAGTCTTGTAAAATTTTATTCGTAGGTACCAACGGATTCATCATCCATTTGCTTCAGTTCAAGAAACTCCTTCTCCATATTTGTTCAAAGAATATGAGGGAAATACTTATTGAAAAATAAGTTCTTGAACTCGTCCCATTCCATGGACTCAATTTCATCCCTTTTCCTCGTATTCTTAATAAGATTCCACCATTGATCAACATCAGCTTCCAAAAGATACACTGCTAAAATGACTTTATCATGTTTAGAAAATTGAAGAACTGAAAATATATTTTCAGTGGTACTGATACATTGTTCAGCTACTAATGGATCAGAAGACCCGCTGAATGAAGGTGGACGCTGCCTCATGAAAGATTCAACAAAATGTTTCTCCTTCCTTTTCTCATTTGGATTTTATACATGATTCATAGCTTGAGAAAGTTGTGTGAGCATGGCTATAATATTTTTTATTCCAGCTCCCATAACATTTGGTTGCTCAGGGGGATAATCATTACATTGCCCATTGCATTCTGCATTAACACGGTTCTTTCAGGTTCCATCCATTGACTAAAACCAAGAAGAATAGTGTGAGAAACACTAATTATAATTGTAAAACCACATAGTAAAGAATAAAATTTCACACTTATGGTCTTATCATATGTTGATCATGGCCATTTCTAAAACACTAAGATTGTTTTCTAGGCTTAGACATATCCTTATGTTTCTTACTAAGGCTTTCACATCCTAGTTTCCAAAGGTTTACTATACCTTTCCTCTAATACCAACTACAATGACCCATACTTTACATACATGGTTAATACGTCAAAATTTAACCATACTTATTACAACATATAACAAAACCATGAATGGACCGTATAGGTATAGTGTCTTTAGAAACTGGGAAACATAAACAACTGGTTCATAAAGCATCTACATTGCCTCCCATTTATTTCATCATATCTATAGTCCCTTTTTGGCATATCTTACTTAATAACCTTATTCCTGACTTGGGGAAAGAAAACATATAAAAGGGTGAGCTCAAATGCTCAGTAAGGGTAAACAAAAGAAATATCAATCACATAAAATTCATAAGAACCTAACATTTAGGAAATCTTACCCTGCAAAAGAGATCATAATTTCATAACATGGAATAAATCATGGTAGTGAAAAGTAATCACAATAATATTAACTTAAAAAATGAAAATTTGTGGCATACACACATAATCATAGAGAATCATTTCTCAGTACTCAAGACTCATAGCTAATATTATCTTAGTGGACAAAGTCCATTTCTGAACCGAGTTCACTCCTCGTTTCAGTCCTGTTTCACTGAACTGATTTAACTTGCCGTTCCAGACATGTCTATATCATGAGATATAAATCTTTACCCAATGCATTGGAGGGAGATATAGGTCCCACCCATGTCAAAATGATACCAATCTTATGTGTGCCACAAAATCATAAATCAAACATCATAGCTTAACCCATGTAATAAAATGGGAATCTTAAACATCGTGACATCATAAAACAATTCATATAAGATAAAGGAATTCAAAAAAATATTTCCATCACAACATAATCACATCAATGTAATAATAGGTATAGAAACAAAACCCTATATTATCTTATATGGAAAATAATTTTGAAAAAACACTTGAACTCCATTCTTGAGGAAAATATACTTTCTACTTCAAAAACATTTTTCGTTTCTTAACATGTCATACAATTTCAAACTAAATGAAGTTGATTAAAAATAAACATGAAAACTTGTAAAGGAATATTCTTGGAAATAATGTTTTAAAAATCCATTCATGCCTTATAAGTTAAAAAAAATCATTCTTCTCGTACTTTTGTCGGAAAACTCAAAAAGTACCTCATACGAAAAACGAAAAAATATATCTTTCATATCTTTTACTAAAAACTCATAAAAGGGTAAAATTGGATTTAAAAAATTTGTGGAGGATATAAATAATATGAAATATTGAGGAAACATGGATGTGGATGATAAATATTCCCCAGAAAATTCTGAAGTATAAACAATCTCGGATAAAAATTGAGATTGTGAGATTGTCCCCTACCATAGGTCTGATTTGCTTCGTAAGTGTCCAAACCTCCTGTATAATGATTTAAATAATGATATTGACTTATTCAAGAATTACAATTATTGTTATGATATCATATATGGTCATATTATTAGCTTCTTATTAGTAATATTTCATTACTACTTGTTATTCAGATGTTTATTACTTTTTGTTCTTATGCATTTTTTTCGAATAAATTCTTATTAATATTTATAGGATATAGATACATCATTTACAGAATAGTATTAGTTTAATATATATCATATTAATTCATTCAATTCATTTATATAATCATTATTCAATGAAGATCATATAGAATGAGTCGCATCACATCGTGGAGACGGTAGGCCGTACGTACGCACGAGCGATGATATCGTTCCCATGATCATGGAATTGTATTGAAGTGTATGTATACTATTTAAGAATCAATATCAATTTAGAAAAATCATGTATAGTTATTCTTTACACCATAATACCCATCCAAATAAGGCGGTGGTGTAAAACAGATTACACCACAGCGTGGAGACGGTATTCCGTACGTACGCACGTGCAGTGATTTCGTTTTCCGTAGGATGGATAAGAGGTTAAATAGGGTTGTTTCATATTCATAATAACATATCAGTATACGAGAGATACTGATGTTATTACCTCATAATGAAACAACTAAAGAAGAGGGTGTAGAAGAAGAATGGCACTTGAAGAAAACGGTAGAAGGTATTACCTCTTTCTCGAAGTGCCTCCTTTAAACTTTCTCTTAAGGAACTAGAGTTGGTCTTTTGAGAAGACCAGTACCCCTAGTAGGTTTCTGAGGAAGTGGGGAAGTGAAATGGGCAGGGTTCGGTCGAGCTTGAAGGCTCAAATTGGTGTGAGGAAGAGTGGGAGGAGGTGCCTTTTATAAGGGAGGAGAGGGGCACCTTTGGAAAGTGTGGAAATATTATTTTATTATAAACTTATCCTAGGTATCAAAAGGTCCAAAAATCATTAAAGATGTTGATAAGATGACTCATGGTCGAAATAAAATCATCCAATCAGAATTGGACATGTTTTGGAAAATATTTTAATAATTATAATCTTATTTATTTAAATCATTTATTAATGAGGTAAATACTTCATCATTATTGTGTCATAAATAATTTAATTTATTTGTTGTCTAAAAATTATAAAAAAATATCATTATGTAGGAAATATTTTTATCTTTCTAATTCATATTTATAGTCTAAAATATAATTTATATAACCCCTTATAAAAATTAATTACTAAAAGATTTTTGTTAATGTCAATTTTGTCTTTACATTAAATTAATTAATACAAATTGTCATTGTCACTACCAAGTGGCTCAATGGGGTCCCCAAATCGACCCAAGGATGCCCATGGTCATCCAATACTCATCCAATAAGTTTAGGATAAATTTCAAGGTAATTTTAAATTATTATAATATTCTTTTAACCTTGAATTACCCTATTTACATTTAACCGTAGTAAATAAAATTTACCGTAGTTACTATTCATAATATCAAAAAAAATAAAGGTAATCTTTTAACATAATTTGGACCCACTGATTCGAAAAATGGAATCCATTTTTCAAAATTCAAAACATAGAAGTTTCAGTAATTATTTTAAAATTAATCCCGTTGTTAAGCAAACGGGTTTTAAAAATTAAAACATTGCCAAAGATTGAAATGTTTTTACCTATGAATTCAATGTAAAATTAATGATAATGACATACATTATATTAAATTGTAAAAATATATTATATTTATACTTTAAAAACATTCAATATTATAATTTGACCATATAAATTATTGCGATGAAATAAGTTGTCTTTAATTAAAATATAGCATGTTTTTAATATTCATTAAAATATGAAAGTTATCATAATAATATGAAAAATTTATCCAAAGTAAATTTTTATATCCTGATTCTAAAGAAGAATTTCATTTTTTCAAATTGAACTTATAAACTTGTCAAAAACTAGATTTAATGTGGGTGCGCCATCAAAAGGCGGTAAAACTGCATTTTTAAAAAAATACTTCTTTTATCCAAAAAACTGATTTTGTTTTCATACCTCATTCTAGAAAATGTATAAGATGAATTATAATTTTATAAAATTCAAAATTCAGTTAATACTATTTATAAAGGCTAGATTATAATATTATAATATATTGTTGTTTAGTGAAACTTGTTATTGCGTACTACACACGCTATCGAGGAAGGTCACGATTGCGTGTAACACGACCCAATCTAGTGTTGTGTGTAGTGGAACATTACTTTCCGTATAACATATTACATAAAAAAAATACTTCTCATAAAATATTAGGGTGTTACAAGAAAGCTTACTTCCACGACCAAACCTTCGCTGCCCACGACAAGGAGTCTCTTTCAGAAACACATGATCCCCAACATTAAACTCTAAGGGTATCCTTCTTTGATCAACATATGATTTCTGATGATATTGTTCTGTCTTCATCCTCTCACAAATCACTTGAACCATCTCTGTTGTATTCTGCACTGGTTTCTGTTCGAGAATTTCTGACTCTCCAACCCTAGTCCAGTACAATAGAGAATGAAAAGGTAATCCATACAAGGCTTCAAACGACGCCATATTGATGGTGGAGTGAAAAAAATTATTGTAAGAGAACTCCACCAAGGGTAAGTGCCTCATCAATGATCCTCCAAAATCAAGAACACAAGAGCGTAACATGTCTTCAAGAGTATGTATGGTTAGCTTTGTTTGACAATCCGTTTGTGAACGAAAAGTAGTGCTAAGGCATAGTTGAGATTCAAAAGCATGTTGGAAACCTCTCCACACCCTAGAGGTAAAACGAGGATCTCGATCAAAAATGATCGTCCTAGGGACTCCATGAAGTGTCACCACCTTCTCTAGATACTACCTCGACAAAACTTCCACTGAGCTCGACTCCTTGATCGCTATGAAGTGGGCCAATTTTGTTAAACGATCCACTACCACCCAATAGCATCAATACGTGACTTTTGGCTCAACACATCAACTATAAAATTCCCATTTTCAGGTGTATATGATATTTCGAAGTTGTATTCCTGCAAGAACACCATCCACCGATGCTGCCGTAAGTTCGAGTCATGCTTATAGAAAAGATACTTCAAACTCTTATGATCAGTGAAAACCATAAAGCACTCACCAATGAGTTAATGTATTCACAACTTCATAGAAAACACCACTGCTTCCAAATGATAATCATGGATGGCATAGTTGCGTTCATGGGGATGCAACTGCCGAGACCCATAAGAAACAACTGACCTCTACTGCATGAGAACCCAGCTTAACCCTAGATGTGAAGCAATGTATAAAACATCAAACTGAACTCCCTCAACTGAAAGAAAAAAGACTGGAGCACTTACTAAATTATCCTCTAGATACATGAAAGCTTCCTGAAACTAATCAGTATATATAAATTCTTGATCCTTCCTGGTCAATGCTGTCATAGGAGTCACAACTCAGGAGAAATTGGCTATGAACCTCATTTAGTAGCCTGCGTGACAATGGAAACTTTGCACTTATAAAACTGTCGTGGGAGCTACCCAAGACACAAATACTTCTATCTTCGATGGATCCATAGCTACTCCTGGTTGGGGCACAACATGCCCCAAGAAACAGACTTCTCTATCCCAAAACTCACACTTCGACAACTTCCCAAACAACTGATGTTGGCGAAGAACTCCCAAAACAACTTGTAGATGCTCTGTATGCTCCTCTTCAGATACGGAGTACACACAGATTCTGTTGATGAAAAATAACATGAACATGTCTAGGAAATCATGGAACACAACATTCATGAATCCCATGAATACAGCTAGATCATTCGTCACGCAAAACAGCATTACCACGAACTCATAATGCTCATGACGACAATGAAATGCAGTCTTTGGGATATCTTCATCCTTCACACGCATCTAATGATATCATGACCGAATGTTGATATTTGAGAACCAACTTACACCCTTCAGTTGATTGAATACATCATCAATCCGTGGAAGAGGATATCGATTCTTTATCTTCACTTTGTTTAAGTGCCGATAATCAACACACAACCACAAACTACTGTCATCCTTCTTCAAGAACAAAACTAGTGCACCCCAAGGTGACACACTTGTCCAAACAAAACCGCACTATAACAGACCATCAATCTGTATATGTAGCTCTCTTAACTTATAAGGGACAATCCTCTATGGATACATAGAGATAGGAGATGCTCTTGGCTGTAGCTCGATCCCAATCTCAATCTCTCGTCGAGGGGGTAATTCTACAACCTCTTCTGGAAAGGCATCAGGGTACTCCTCTATGACCCTAGTAAATGTCAACTGCTGAACCTATGAAGAACTCAGCACCATCTCAGCCATCATGGATGATAAGGATGGAATGCACCTGTGACCCATCCGAGGATCTGGTTCAACAACAAACACCACTGGCTCTCCATCCGTACCAATGACGACAACCTTCTTCATGATGAAATCCACAATTAAATACACCAAATACAACCAATCCAAACTAAGGATAAAATCATATGGTTGTATTCGTAAACATAGGAAATCTCCCAAAGAGCGGTGTTGCCCCAACACTAGCTCACAGTCTCTACATACTTAAAAAAAGTCAGCTTGACCTCCAGCTGGCATAGTCAACGCCAAGGGCACTGGAAGCCTCTCCAACTCAAGTCCCAAAGCATGGAAAAGGGTAGGTGATATGAAGGAGTGTGTCTCTCCTGAATCAAACAAGGGATACACCAAGGTATAAAATAAGAAAAGGGTACCTTGAACTATGTCTGGCTCACATGGTGCTGGAAATGCTAGAGCATGAAACTGACCACAATCTCCTCCATGACCTCTCTGACCCTGATTTTGACCATCACCATGGTCGCGCTCTGCTCTCTGAGGACGAGGAGCATCATGGGGCTATAATGTACCTTCCCCATGTACCCTCTACTAATCTAAAGATTGTGCAACTAGCTCCTACTACCTCGGCTGGAACTGCCTCAATGGAGGAACCTGGAGCGTAGCGCCTGGTGCACGATGACCACTCTGAAAGGTCGGGAACTCCCACTACTGATGGCCACGACCATCACAATTAAAACAAGAACATGATCCTTTGGCATAGGACTGAGATTTTATACCTCTAGAGAAACGAGATGTGAAGGGCTGGGACCTACCCCCAGCTGAATGAAAACCCTTCATCCCTGAAAACCGGGAACCCCAGACCACAGCTCTACTTCGTGAGGAATCATGCTGATTCTCTTCTCATGATGATCCAGTCCTGGCCAAATTACTCTCGACAACCTCTACCCTTGCAAACACCTCAAGATATTTTTTCAGCATAAATGGGGTGACTTGGCCCTGGATCTCTGGACGCAAAGCCTCCTCGAAATGTCTCGCCCTGGCCTCCTCATCTAGAAACCGGTCCGAAGAATATCGTAAAAGTTTCCTGAAACAGATTCCAAAATCTCAAACAATAGAGCTCCCCTATAGAAGGTTAACAAGCTCCTAGAAACTGGACGCATTCGTAGTCGAAGAAAGAAACTCAACTCTAAACTTGTCTCGGAACTCCTCCCATGATATCACTGACTCCTCATGATCCATAAGGAATAAGAACCAACACTACTTCTCTGCTCGACATAGAATCATCACAACCAAGGACACCTTGTGTTCCTTTAATGCATGAATCGAACTGAAGCCGATCTCGACCTCCACTAACTAGTCTTTCGTGACTGCATATGAAACAGAGCCCTCATACTTCTACAGAATCTGGCACTGAAACTCTCAACGTGTCTTCCTCCAAGTGTCATTGTTGTCAACCTCTACCTTGCGGTGATCTACTGGAACAGAATGCTGGGAATTTTTTGTGAAAACGTGACGAGGACGTTGACTTAGAGCCATACCTGTAAAATAAAAACTGTTAGAGTTCGTAAACATGGAATATGGAATACTCAACATTAATTAATTAATTATTTTCTTTTATTCATTTTAGGTTAACCTATCCAGAGGTATACCCATTCAAACATAGGAATAAAGAAGAATGATGCATGATCCATTCCTAGGTCTCTACCCTAAAACTAGTATCACCTTGTTTAGTAGCCATTGTAATCTTAAAGGTCCGTACATCAGATCATAGGGGGACCGAAATGCCTATGTTTCAGCCGGTCTCTAGTGTTTACCTCACTTGCTAAACATTAATGACATCGTTGCCCTACCAACCCATGAAACCTCACCTATGCCTAACTCCAAACTCCATCCTATCCCTCAACCAGACCTCTGATACCACTCTGTCACGACCCCCTCCCCACAAAGTGTACCCCTCCTGGGTTGGAAATGTGAGAAGGGAGATAATGACTCCCGAGTCCAGATTCTAGTAGGCCCCAGGCTGGAGACTAGCACCGAGGGTATAATAAACACAAAAATGGGAGCCATTACCCTCTATGAGAACACATGCAGAAGAGAGAGATAAGATAGACACCAACAAACTCCAACTCAAAACTGAAATATAAAAGAAAACCCAAGTGAACATATGTAATGACATGAAAAAGTACTACAACTAGAAGGAAAAAACTACAAGTACCCAAAATAAAGTAAAAACAACAGCAATCACCATCCCAAACAGCTCATGCAACCCCAAGCCAGTAGAAACCAGCTTGATCTCCAAACTACTCTAAGTGACCTGAAAAACAGTTTATATATACATAGGGTGAGTATAACAGTATACTCAATAGGATCCTCCACGGTGCCTCTTGTGAAAAAGTAAAGAAAGGATGCTAAATCACATTGAACAACAAGTGAAACTAACTCGTCACCTAAACAGGTATACTAAGTTCCCAGCCTCACCATGGATCCTCCCACTAAGTAACACATACAAGAATATATCATATAATAAATAATATCAAGGGTACCCCACTTCTACTTCCCAACTAGTGTTCTTCTTTTCCCCAACGTCGCACATCCTGAGCATCTCTCTCCAAAAAGGCTTTCCTGTAGACACCTGGGCGAAGCACCACAACATGCACCTCGTGAAACAAAACCACCACGTCCACGTAAGAAAAGTAACCAGGTAGTTTTTTAGAGCCACCACAGCCCGCATAACGTGTATCATACATCGGGGGTTATACCTCAATCCATTACTACCCATACACCGAGTAAGGATCCTCAATCCATCACATCCCTTACACGTTACACCTATAGTAGTCCATAGGATTCTATATCCAGAATATATGTGTGTGAATAACTGCAAGCCATTACATCCCTCTACCCACAAATATGGAGAAAACTAACTATTGTGCCTACTAGCACAAGTAACTACCAAGAGAAGAGAGCGGGGCCAAAGGGGGTAGTCAGCCATTCATTCTCCCACCAGAATGTTGGGGAAAACACACCCCTAAGGCTCAGAATCCACGGGGTATCAGTTTCCTTTACTGACTGGGTGTAATAGCATATAAAATCACAAAAAGTATAGGATATACTATATCTCACAACCACACTATGGGCATAACCTAGTCTTAGACACAACTGCTGCCAATGTCTCACATAATCCAAGCTGCTACTTCTAAGACTAGGTATCCAATAAGTACACAACTATTTAAAGATCTTTATTATATTACTCCATTCCCCTTTTATCAGTTCCAATTTTCGTTAATTAATTTTTTAAACATTAATTAAACATGAAAAATTCCACATTAAATTTCATTAGCATCAGACCCAATTTCCACTATTCCTTCAAAACTAGAATCTCATCATTATGTTCCAGAAAACTCTAACCCCATGGGTTGGCACCATTTTTTAAATTATTCATTACAGAAATACTTTCCCACATTCCTAGGAATTCTAAAAAACATTATATGCTACTAAACACAAGGGGGATCAACATGGTGTGTAGATGTACTACCCATTGAGTCTTTGCCTCATATAGCAAGAGCATATACCAATCCTTACTTGAGAAGCTAATCACAGAAAGCACGTGGTATACCCCACTGGTCTTTTCCTATTTCAAAAGAAGGGTGAGTAAGACCAACTGCCTTGAGAAGTGGGGAAAAGTAAAGCAGATAAACAACCAAAGAAACAGAAAGCATCCAACCGTCACATCTATCCCATTCCATCATCCCTGGTGTCCTCTTAGACACCCACAAGCATAAACCAATGCATATCACCACTCTAGGCATCATCTTCTACCACAACCAAAAGCCTCAATTCCCCCACATATCACAACGACCATTCAGGAACACATCACAACCCCAGTAGTAGAAAAACAAACATCACATCAATTGGGATCTTGGACCTTTAACAATCAAGAGGGTAACTTAGAAACCTTTAAGGAATTATCAAACAATCAGTTATTTAATCCATCTTAAATTAACGGATTTATTATTCGTAGGTTCCAAATTCGGGAAACCTAATCAGTAAGATATAAAAAATAATTAAACACGCTTTCTGCGCCAATTTGATTAACATCAAATTACAACAAGAACCAGATTCATTTACATGCCTCTTTATCTTTAGCCAAACAATTATCAATTAATCCCAATTTAATTTCTTTACCAATTTACATCAAGAACCAACAGCTAAGAAAAGAAAGCATAGATATCACACTATCTAGGAAAACAAGAGGCAATAACATATGATCGATATCAATTTATTTATCTGGTTAAAATATTTATTATTTCAATTCCATTATTATCCTGTGGGATTAAACATGCTAACAATAGAGTTTCACGTAAAAGAAAATAGAAGAAACGAATCCCCTATCTCAAATAGTTTTTGACGTTCTTTAATGACACAATGGGTCATGATCTGCCACTCACGATAACTTCATCCACCAGAGGATGACACGGTATGACCACACCAACCAACCCCAAAAAAAATCCCATTAGAAGAATGTAGATTGCATGATATAATATGGAAAAAAGAAACCGGAGAATATGAACCCCGAAATTATGTTGATAAAACATACCTTATATCAAAGATTGATCGATACAGCTTGGTTGCATCAAAATAGAGCGGAACCAATCTGAGGAGTAAAGCTTGATTGTGCAACTCCTACGGGAAGGATTGAAATGTTATAGCATCTCATAGACGAGAACAAAGAGGCATGACAAGGGAGGAAGATATCTTGTCCATTTTGAAGATTTAATGGGGCAACAGTTTAAGATATGCTTAATTACTCATTAAAAGAGGATCACATTAACCCATGCGGTTTGACCAAGTAAAAACATCCCGAGCCTTAGGAATAATTAATATTGGATTTATGGCCTTTGGAATGGCCTTAAGAGTCCATAAAATAAGGCTTTTAATGTATTTTACATCAAAGGAAATGTCAAAGGGGTGAAACTGTAGGAAGCTGAAAACACTGTACACCTTCTGTTACTGTACACCTACTATTTCTGTACACCTACGGTTAGAGGTTATTGATAGAGGTTACCGATAGACCTCACAGTTCTAGAAACATTGTACACCTACCGTTACTATACACCAACAGTTACTGTACAACTACTGTTACTGTACACCTACCGATAGAGGTTACCGATAGACCTCACCGTTCTGGAAACATTGTACACCTACTATTAATGTACATCTACTGTTACTGTACACCTACTGATAGAGGTTACTGATAGACCTCCCCATTCTAGAAACATTGTAAACCTACCGTTACTGTACACCTACCGATAGAGCTTACGGATAAGCCTCACTATTATGGAAACACTGTACACCTACGGTTGTTGTACACCTACCGTTACTATACACTTACCGATAGAGGTTACCGATAGACCTCACCATTCTGGAAACACCGTACACCTACCGTTACTGTAAACCTACCGTTACTGTACACCTACCAATAGAGGTTACTGATAGACCTCACTGTTATGGAAACACTGTACACCTACCGTTACTGTAAACCTTTAGTTATTGTACACATACCGTTACTATACACCTACCGTTAGAACAGTTCACAGAACCTCACCGATTGAACTGTTCACAGAACCTCACCGATAGAACTGTTCACTAAAGTGGAAATTTGGAAAAGTGTTAGGGCTAAGTCACCTTGACCTCCCAAAACACCTCAAAGAACACATTTTTACAATGTAATGGACCGGAGATGTCTGGGCGATTATATTTATGATTATGGATTATATCCATGAACTGTTCAATTTATGTTAACTATTTTAGATGTTTGGAAGTATGCATTGCGATTCATAAACTAACCAAGTGTATGACATTGTTTAGAAATGACGCCCAGTAGTTGGAATGAGACCTCCTACAATATGCATGATCTAATGTGTAAGAAGGATCATATCATTCATGGTGTTAATCCAACATTTAGAAAGGAAATATTCTCCCATGCATTATCATCATTTTAATAAATAGTATCATGTGTTAATAAGATAAGTTAATAATTTTTTGAGTCCTATGGTTTTGAAGGGAAGCCAGAGAAGAAAAATATGGTAGAGAGAAAGATGGATAATGGGAATAAGGTAAAGAAGGATTTTCCCATATGTGATGACTGTGGAAATAATCACCTTAGTAAATACTTGAAGGGAATGGGAGTTTATTATAAGTGTGGAGAAAAAGAACACCAAGTACATGATTTCAAGGGTGAGAAAAAGGTTTTAAATGTACAATGTTTCATTTGAAAGGAGTTGAGACACTACGTGAATAAATGTACAAATCATCAGTGTATACCCCAAATGCGGCTATTGTATAATAATAAAGTTATGATATTACCAAAGATGAAGAGGAATGATTAAGAGTTCTTATGTTTTTATTAACGTATTGGGTCATTTGTGTATTTTATTAATGATGTACATGTTATAAGAATTATAGAGTATATAAGGATTATATTATAGTACTATTCCATTAAGGACCTGAGATTAGTGGAACAAAGGAAAGTGACTCAATGTAATGTTAAACTTCTTGGAAAATACATGGTTGTAGGAAAGAAAAAACTTTAATATGGTCCTGATACTGAGGTATTGATTTTGGATTAATAGATGATTGATTTGGATAAATTTTATTGGATATTATTGACATCCTTGGAACTGGTTAATGGTTTTTTTATTCCATCATTGCTGGAGTTTAAAACATTTTTGGATATAAGGAGTATATCTAGTATTCTATAAGGAATAAGGGAGCATGAATGTAATCAATACGGTTATATGATAATTTAAGGTGTTACCATGTTTAAAAAAAATACATTATGAAGGTATTCACATGTTATTACATGGAAAAAAGGATCTTCATTGTGTTTATCTTCCATATAAATTTTGGACTGTGAGTTTGAACAGAAGTATTTTTGATAAGTCTAAAGGTTGAAATATATTAGTTTTGACATTGGATACTATTGTTATGGTTAAATC
This sequence comes from Viscum album, assembly GCA_963277665.1. NCBI lineage: Eukaryota > Viridiplantae > Streptophyta > Magnoliopsida > Santalales > Viscaceae > Viscum > Viscum album. Next base: position 242,729,569 of record OY728150.1, read on the forward strand.
ATTTCCTGATATTATTTTTGGACTGTCATAAAAAGGACAACCTTGAGGTCGAATGACAACCCGTCACGTCTGGTAAAGCCGTGAGACTTGAACCCACAATTGAAGGGTGAAAAGGGAGAATCACCTACCACTATCATATGTGATTTCCAAGTTTGTATAATTTATTTATTTTAAATATTTTGGCAAATAAATTATAAATTCACTATTTTTGGAACCCTATACGATTAGGATAAATAGATTTTTTTTGAATTGTATTATCTTTTGGAGTGAAAAATGAGTTTGTGGTAAGAATTAGTTGAAGGATGAAACTCTAATTATCAAGTATATATATATATATATATTTCCTCTCATTCTATGAATAAATTAATTCTTAAACATTAGGGAAGGGATCTTAAAACCAAAAAATAGTTACCCTAACAGCATATGTTTTATTGTACCGATGATATTTTACATAAACTTAGATTGATGGCTTTGAGGCCCGAAATTTTATACTTGTTTGTGATTGATGAGCTCAATAACTCCCTATAAATATTTAAATTTTCTCTCCAATTATGTGTCTCTAATTTCAACCAATGTTCTCCTAATCGAGATCATAAATTTGTGTTGACTTTTTCATTTCCATTTCTCTCATATTAAGAGTAAATTTTATTAAACCAATTTTTTATGTGGGTTTTCCACAAAGGTATTTTTATATTTTTGAACATTTATTTTTGAAGAACAATTTCAAATTGTGAGGACACAATTTATTTAAGGAGGGTAGAATGTAACACCCCATGATTTTATAGTATGTTACCTCATTAAAGTAATTCAATATCTTGCACTACATGCAACACCGAGATCGAGCGCACCATGACCTAACAAACTATCCGTAAAAAATGAGTATGAATATTATTAACTTAATTTTGAATTTTATATACTCTCTAAAATTTTAGAAGTCATATTTTGTGTCTTTTAGACATAATATAAGGACAAATTCGATTTTTTAGATAAAAGAAGTATTTTTCCAAAAAATGAAATTATTCCACTTATTTAATGGAGAATCCATTTTAAAACAAATATTTGACACTTTTATATACTCAATTTAATGGATTTAAATTCTTTTTTAGAATCGGGACATAAAATTTTAGTTTTGATAAATTTTTCATACTTTTCTGATAACTTTCATATTTTGATGAATAGTAAAAATAACAAATTTTAATTGAAAAAAACTTTTTTAATAGAAATAATTTATAGTGATAAATTATGAATTTTAATGTTTTGGAAATATAAATAGATTATATTTTTATCATTTAATACAATTTTGGTCATTATAAGAAATTTCACATTTAAAGTTGACATAAATACATGTCAATCTTTTGATAGTTTTTACCTTTTAAAAAAACCCACTTTTTGGTTATGACAATAGATATTAATTATAATTTAATAAATGAAACTTCTATGTTTTAAATTTTGTAAAAAAAGACTTCCTTTTGGAATTCATAATATTAAAATTAGCTTAGGGTAAATTTTTGGTATTTTTCTAAAAACTTTAAATTTTTTATGAATATTGAGAAACACAGCGTTATTGTTTAAAACCAAATTTTTATTTAAATAATTATTTTATTTTATTTTATTTTATTTTTGGTCAAAATAGATACATAATACCTATATATTTTCAACGTAATTCATTGGAGTCATTTTATAATAAGTTTCGATATATAAAATTTTATCGAACATTTTACCATCTTTTACCCACCTTCTAGGAGCACTTGCATATTTGTATAAAAGTTAATTTTACCACTTATATGAGTTGAATTTAAAAAATCCAAAATACACGGTTAATATCATTAATTAAAATGTGGTTCAATAAGATGAAAATAATTTTTTAATAGTAACTTTTGACTTTTATTTATCACAGTTAAATGTAAATAGGGTAATTAAAGGTAAAAATGATATCATAATTACCCTAACACATTTCCTAATTCTATTGGATAACTATTATTCGACCAAAAACAACCTTAGTAATGAAATATGATCTTATTTTTTCCACTTGAATTAGATTAGGACATTTATTAATATTTTATTTAATGAAGTGTTAAAAGAGTTCAATTCAAAGTTTAATAACTAAACCATTTTTAATATAGGGTTACACAAAATATAAATTCAAATATAAATATCTATTATAAAGATAAATATATTTCCTACATAATTGAATTTTATTTATAATTTTTAGAGATTAAATATTTAAATTTATTTATGACACAATGATGATGCAATAATTACCTTATTAATGAAAGATTAAAATAATGGATATTATCAATATCCAAATAAATTTAATTTTAGACTTTTAATAAATTACACTAATTTTATAGGTTAATATGACATGTTAGTGTTGATTAAATTAATTTTATTAGATGTAATAATTCATTTATAAATTTAATAAAAACAAAATACCAAATAGTGTCAAAATTGAAATAAAAGAGTTTTTAAAAGAAATATTATATTATTAATTGATATTCTATTCTTAAAAATATAAGGTTCTTCCAAAGGGATTAAATAATATTATATATTTCATTAATGAACAACTTGGGGTTCCCTTGTAAGTTTATAGTAAGTTTATTAACCATATAATATAAAAATACAAAGAGACATGGTAAATGTCAAACTATTTAACTAAGAGTTAAATCTAAAAGATAAGGTAAATATGATGACCTAAACTTGTATAAAACCTGTTTGTTGAAAGGGTTTAGACCCTTAAACACCTTATAATTTAAATAATTCATTTTGGAGCCATTAGAAACATAAAATTATTTTATTATAAAATAATATTTCAATCATTTCCTAAGGTGCCCCTCACGTCTCTTATAAAAGGGCACTTCCCCTTCTCTCAAATTCACACATTGAATGCCATTTGGCTCAGCCAAAACCCACACAAATATCTTCCCATCTTTTATAACTTCATCCTAGAGGCCTTACTTTTGTCGTAAATCCAACCAAATTACCCCTTTTGATAAAATCAAAATGAAGAACCTGAAGAAGAGGTAAATATTACATCACCTCTTTCAAGTTCTTTTCTTCTTCCACTGCCTTTTTCTTTCTTGTTTCCATTATAAAATAATAAATCCAGTATTTTATATATACTTTTATGTTATTATAAAAATTATACAACCATATTCATTATTCTACGCATCCTATAAATGACAAAGTCACTATATGTGCGTATGTACGGATTACCGTCTCCACATCGTTGTGTAGTTTGTTATTCAAACAATTCAATATTTGGATGGGTATAATAATGAGTATAACTGATGTAAATAAAAAATATAAATTTTAATGATTCTTTTATATGATATACCATCCAATTAAAAACTATTTCTCCATAAATATAATGATATTGTCGCTTGTGCGTACGTACGGATTAACGTCCCCACGACGCGATGAGATTCATTTCCATGTTCACCATTCAACGATGATTATAAAATATATATATCATTAATCAGAATTTAATATATGAAATAATAATGCTACTGAATATATATATATATATATCTGTGTGTGTGTGTGTGTACTTACATATATCTTATTCAATTAGTTACGTTCAATACAACATGATAACTGAAACAAAGTTTATGTGTACATACGACCTACTGTCTCCATAAATAGGGATTTCCATTTCATATATACGTGTTTTATACATATTTATATTGCTAATATATATGATATATAATTAATTTTTTATATTCTATAAGTATTTAAATCATGATCTATGTGATACAATCAAGAGTAACAAGTTACAACATGTACGATAAAGAAAACAATTATTACCCAAAATATTAATTTAACATGGAAATTATTATTAAATAGATATTATAAAGTCATAAATGAATCATTTATGATATCAAAAATATTAATATGGTTCTGTTATAATTTAATAACATACTACAGTCTTTATACAGGAGGTTAAACGTACCCTTTACTAAAGTAAAGTGCAAGGTAAGGGTTAATTTTACAATCTCTTTATTATCCGAGGTTTCTTTTACGTAAGTATCTACTGGAACATATTTTTAATCCTTGTCCATGTTTCATAAAATAGTTTTCAAAGGGTTTCTTTTTATGTTACTTTTTACTAAAACATCATTTTAAGTGTTTTAAATAGTTATTCTTCTAAATCATTCTCATTAATGTCCATGTTTTCAAAATGGGTTTTAAGGATTTATTTATATGGATATGAATATTTTTAAAATTTTAATTACATTAAAAAGATTCAAAGTAGTATGGGAAACTTTGATTCAAAAATGTCTTTAAATTTATTCCTTTCTAAATTTTGTTTTATTGAAAAAGGGATATTTATCCCAAAGATTTTTACAACTCATTTTCATCTATATCAACATCCCTTGATGGATTTTAAACTTGTTTGATGTTGATTTATTATGATAAAAATATTCCATATTGTATTTAAGGTTTTGTGATCTGTTTTACTGTGGATGTGTTATTTTTATACCATTCACAGTTTATGGATAAGGTTTAGAAATTTTGTATGCTAGTTTTAATACTATTGTTTATGTTATGTTTAAACCTTTTCATATGAGGAATGCATTGGACTTTGTAAGTAACGGGTGGATCCCGCTATATATCTTCGATACATTGGTAGGTCACATGTGAAAAATTAGTGTGTTGGAACAAGGCCTTGACAAAATCTTATTTCTAGTCTTGTAACAAGGCCTTGACTATGTGGTTATGAAGTTTGACATTATGCATTGCATCATTACGAAAGTGGCTATTGATAATGCATGTGATTATTCAACTAGTAGAATATCCATGCGAATAAGTAAATGGAATTATTTGATTTTCTATTATCCATATTATGTTGAAGTATAAGTTTAAATGGATTTTGTTTTCGTATAACACAATTCCTTAAATGTTTATGCTTATTTATGAAAGTTTCTCCTATATTGTTATCCTTACTGATCATCTGAGCTCACCCCTTTCTGTGTTTTATTTTTCCCTGGATGTGAAGAATTATTTTATGATTGATAAAGAGGGTGAATCTAAGAGATTAATGGCGTTCTCAGAGGTTAATTTATGTTGTGTTTTATTTTTTAATGTGTAATGTTATGTTCAGGTATGTAATCTATTTTCCAAGACTGCTAAACTAATCGGTCTTTTGGGACATCATTCCTTGTAATATTACCAATGTATTAAAATAATTAATCGACTCCCATAACTAGGGCCCGAGCATTACATGTATCATGTATTTTTCTAAGATATTAATACTTATTATTTACAACTATATTAATTATTCCAACGAATTCCATTGTATACTTTGTGTTTTTCTTGCAATATATCGAGGAGGAATTACATTTATATTGTCTTTACTTTATGAAATATTTATATATGGAATGTTATCTAAGAAATAATCCCTGATAACTCTAAATATGTTTTTGGGTTTTACATGTTAAAAACCTACATTAGTAAAAAAAAGATGCATCAGTTGTTATATTTGAAAGATGCTGCACAGGAAGAAAATATATATAGAGAGAGTTGAAATAAATAGTGAAATATAGTGAGGTGGATTATTTTTATTGTACTATACGCGTACAACATTCATTTTAAATCATCCAATACTCACAGATGAACTATAATCATTTGACCATTGGATCCTGGAGAGTTCTATGCAACCTCAACACTTAGGCCTTGATGTGTTCCTATGGTTCTATGGTTTTAATTATTTTTTCTCCTTTCTATGTGCATAATTGTAATAGGTTATACCACCCAATAAAATAAATGATAATTTTTTGTTACTCCAAAAAAACAATCAGGCTTTGGGTTGTAACTTCAAATGGGAAAAAGGTAGGGTAATTCGAATTCTTATATAACCACAAATAGGTTGGGTATTCAGTTATGCCTTAGACTAGTTAAAAGGAAGGGTTAGTTTCTACAACCACTTGAAAAGGTGGTTTATGGGTTGTGACTCTAGGTGTAAAAAAGGTAGGGTGATTGGGTTAAGACACTAGGTGTGCAAAAGGATATTATTGTCTTAGGTTGTGCCTCTAGGGATTTAAAAGAAAATTATAAAATGGTTGTTATCTTCATTTAAAATCCATAGTGTCCATTATAGTGAGTTCCATCTCTCCCATTTAGTGAGAGGGTTGAAGAGTGGCATATGATCATTTAGATATGAACTACTATAATAACCACCATTCCCATTTCTCTTTATTTTCAATGTATTTATCTATAAAACTTATATATAAATATTTATTCTATTAAAAAGTCCAATTCACACAACTCTTTGAAATTATACTATATTTATTTTGATAAAATCATGAATTTAATGACAACAAAATGCATCTTATAAAATTGGAATAACTTGATAAACAACTTGGGAATATGGGAAAACTATAATTATAGGGAATCCTATGTGAAAAAACCCATCAGGTACATACCTATGTGAGTAATATCATAATTTCCATGCTTGAAAATTGGAGAAAACCCACCAAGCCCATGACTATGTGAACAAACTCATTATGTCCATGTCTAACAATATCATGATATATAAAATTAATCCAATGAATTAAATGGTTCTATAAGACCCAACCCATCATCATCCATACTTATGTGTTCCACTTAACATTAATCATCATCATAACTTTAAGTACACATGAAAAAAGAATTTGTTTATTAAACTTATCAAATATCACAAACTTAAGAAATCACATGATATAAAAATATAAATTTCTAAAAGGATTCATAACATAATAACATATAGAGGATGTTCTAAAATCACATCATGGGGGATATACCTTGGCGGAAAAATTGAAGTGAAAATATATAAGTGTTAACAAAACCTTTTTAAACATTTCCACAAAAGATAAAGTGTAAATTACATTCAAGAATAATTTTTTTAGAATTGAAATAGAATAATTATTGAAAGTATTATTATAAATATATCCAAATTAATTATCCTTGAAAAAAATATTTCAAAAGGGAGAATTGATACTAATTTTAAAACATCACTTTTATATTAATATTTAATAATGAATATTTTAGAAGATATTAAGTTATAGAAAATGGAAACTGAAATTACTTTTAAAACTTTTAACATTAAAATGAATAATTAGTAATGGGAACTTTTAAAATATATAATGTTTTCACAAAAAAACATGAAAATAATTTGAAAATTATTAATTTTTAAAAGAATATTTAATAATAGAAACTTGGAAAATGGAATAAATTATATCAAAAGAAAATTTGGAGTGGGTGATAATCCATTAATTTTTAAATGATTCAAAGAATCATTTTGATCATTTATAAATAACCATGTTGAAACCCCTTATAGTTAGAAAGATTGTGAAACATTTGTTTTAAAATGAATAAATGGGAATAAAAGGATCATTGTATATAAAAACATTTTGAGTTTCAAGTAGGTAAATTATAGAATTTATGGTAAGTAAAAACAGAAACCAGGAAGAAAAAAATATTAAATTGAATTGGAATTATTCTTAACAAAAATGAATTTTAGAAAAATAATAGAGTCATCGAGGTATAATTTTGTGTGGATTGTGATTTCTCATAAAAATAATGTGGAAATATAACATAACATCTTCATAGTTTATAATATATCAATATGTAATGATTATATTTATAGAAGAGTTATTATGACCTATATAAAGAATTTTAGTCATGAAAACCCCTTAAAACATTTGTAACATTTGAATAAAAACCCAAAGAGAGGTATAAATTTTAAAATAAAATTTGAAGTCATTAAATATAATATATTATTGATAAAAAATTTCATAATGGAAATATCTACACCATTTAAAAGGAAACAAGGCATATAACTTAAACATGTCTCAATGGATTCAAATTTGAGACAATGGAAGCCTCAACTAATTTCCATAGTTTCTCAGATGTGATATAAAGTACTATAAAAAACATAATTGTATTAATATAATATTTCAAACCCATATTCATGCATAACACCATTTATAATTTTTATTTATATTCATTCTCTTTATGTACATTGGATAGTTTTTTCTTATTTTACAACATTGTGTGTTTACATTTTTGACCATTTGTTGTAGTTTCGTAAGAGCAGAGTCGAAATTTTTTCTTATTTCATAGTTCATCATTAAATTTTTATTAACATTAATAAAAATTATTGATTATAATGGTTCATTATGTTTAAATTTACATCCATGAGTACTTTAGTCTTTATCCTAAAAGATGAAATCACCAATGAACATTTTTCAGTGATTTTCAATGTACAAAGGGCATTTTATTAATTAATGAGTTCAATATAATTATATTAATTTAAAAACTAAAAAAATTATTAATTATATAATTTTATCATTTTATAAAATAAATTATGTTTTAATAATCACCAATTATATAATTTTATATCATTATTCAAGTAGGTTGTAAAACCAACCCAAACTTTAACATACTATGATAATCGATGATTATAAGGAGATATAGTAGTAATATAATTATAACCATATAATAATGATATATTTTTTGTGTTTATTTGTGTGATAAATCATAATTATGATGTAAATAGAAGATTTAGTGATGGATGTGAAAATATAAAGTAACTTTATGTAATGATTTTCCTCTCAGTACACTTGTCTTAAATGATTGAATTTATAATAATCATTTGTCGATCACGTTATTGAAAGGTCATCCTATTTGTCTTACTATAAACATAATGATATCATAAAAATAATATTAGTCCGATAAAACTAATCTCATGAACATATATGTAAGTAAATGATAAAATGAAAAATTAAAATATGTTGTCCTAGGAAGGTGGTAGTCCACACATATGCATGGTTGACGATTTCATTTCCAAAGAATAGGGAAAAAGAGTGTTATGGTTTATCATTTTTAGAAACTAAAATTTATAAATAATATAATAATTATATAATAAATTACCTATATGGAACATCCTTTTATGGTGGTGAAGAAAATAAAAAAACATTGTGTCGTCGAGGTAGTGGTCCCAACAACACATGATTCATGATTTAATTTGTCCTAATAGGAAAATGGTGGGAGATTAATAGTTATACCATAATTATAATAAAATAAAATTATAATAATTATACTGATTATATCATTTTAATATGGTCAAATTTGATTTGAGTGTGAAAAATTGTGTAAAAGGAATTATAAAAAGAGTGGTTTAGGAAATTACCACATTTATTAGATTATATCCTTTCCAAAGGGAAATAAACCTTTAAAGGGTGATATTTTGAGAATACCACAACCTAATTAAGGTGTATAAGAGTGAGGAGGAGTGGTTTGTGTAGTTTTTTTTACAAACCTTATGGGGTTTTTTTGGGTAAATGAGATGAGGAGTGACTCTTTTATAAATAAAAAGGAGTGAAATTTTGGTAAATACCCAAGGAATTTCAAACACCTATATAAGGACCCCACGAAAGTTGTCCCACATTGATCTTCAATTCATAATGTCTGTGCAATATTCTCCTTTGAATGAAATGTCATTTGTAAAGTAAATATCTGAATAGCCGATATACAGAGAGAGGTTAGTCTATCAAAATTTCATTGCTAAGTATGATTCTATTATTGTAAATAATATCAAGCTAAATGGATGGGAGAGCCTATGTGTATCAAAACCAAAGGCACATGATCCGGTTTATCAAGAGTTGTTGATTGAATTTTATGAATCAGTAAGTTTATTTAACGAAGGAGGAAGAGACAAAATTTCCTTCAAGATCTATGGAAAGACCTAATTTTCTTCATAGAGTTAGTCTGTCATTCTGATTGGAATTTCATATGAGGGAGAAGCAGAGTTCTACACCCACAAGCTACCAGATGTAGCCTGATCTTTTGGTAAGGATAAAGCTATATAATTCCTTATCTTTCAAGAAGTAAAGGCTCTGAAAATTGTACATGTCACTAAAAACATTCGTATTATTGAATTATGGGTTCATGGTTTTATTATTCTAATAAAAGTGGATAAATATTCCCTAACAAAAAGTGAAATATATATTCTAAATTTCCTTTTGAACCTCAGGAAGATAATATTGGTCAAGTATATCTTGGTTAAAATTGAGAATATCAAGAATGGATATCTGAAATATCAAATCATTAGGTATCCGACTATTCTCTAGAAGATTATAGTTCTTTGTCTTGAGTAATTAAAAATACCTTGTAGTTTTAAGCCATGGAATTTCAATGTGATGTTGTTGACTGATGATACCCTCAAAATAATGAAGGATGGTTTTTCAAGTGAATAGGTAGAATCATATGATTTGTCTGAATCATAAATAAAAGATTTATCAAAGAAACTGGAAGTGTCTGAAACTTCCAATAAGGGTGGAAGGAAGGGGAATGTGAAGGAACCCAAAGAGAAAGAAAAAATCCCTATGGTTAGGGAAACTCAATTATCACCCCAATAACCAAATAAGTAAGAGACATACCCTAATGAAGTGGTTTCTAAGTGGAGGGAATATAAGAAGAATAAAAAACAAGGGGAGACTAATTTTGGCTTGGATACTGCTGAGGAAAAATCCTTGAAGTTGAAGGCTGCTGAAAATATTTAGAAGCAAGAAAAAGAAAAGAATCAAAGGAAGAAAATGTCTAAAGCTGAGTTATTTCAATCCCTTATTAAGGCTGTTGAGAAAGCCTCTAAAAAAATTAAGGTAGTGGAATCCTTTTTTCAATAATCACTTCCAATGAATCCGGGAAAGTAGATAGTGATTTTGGTAGTAGAACAAGAAGAAGAAATAGTTCAATAGGAACAAGTGGAAGAAGAAGTAGAATAATAAGAAGGATGTGGTGATACATTTAACATTATACGGTAAGTAGAGGAATATCATGAGAAGGAGATTCCTTATGAGAAACTATATATTCATACTTCTGAAGCAGAATATTCAAAACATGATACACCAAGAAAATAAGAAAATGGTCAGGAATAAGTGAATAAACTATCTGAAGAAGAAAGCAACAACCATGACTTTATTTAGCTAGAAGATCTTGTGGTAGGTACCGAGAAAGAAAACCTTGAGGAATATAAGATTGAACCGTTATCAGATAGTAAGCATGAATCACCCAAAGAAGAAGAGATGATTCCGAGAGATGATAAGGGAAAGCAGGTTTTGGTTGATACATCTATGAAATCTGTGGTGAAAAAGAAAATATTGGTGCTTCATCAAAGAGGAAAGCTGAAGAAATAGGAAAATAATCCTCAATAACCAACCAATTTGATTCCAAATTATCCTCTCTTGGAAATGATTTTTTGGTACAATATTTGAAGAAGCTGGTTGCAAACTATTCCATTATTTTAGAGTATAGACTCAAGATTCCAGATGATTCAACATTCGATTAATCAGAAATCAGACTCAGTTTCCATGATTATGGATAAGTTTTTCAGACTCGAGGACAATTTCAAATCTTTATTCATTGGTTATAAATATCACAAAAGATCATGCAAGAAGATTAAAAATTGGTAAAGGAATACAATCGAATACCTAAGAGTTTTTGATGAATTTCAAGAAAATGTGAAGGATACTTTCGACCCTAAAGATGTGAAGTTTAAAGATCTTACTAAGATTTTTGAGGAAAAGTTAACTCTCAAAAAGACAACTCAGAAGCAAGAAGTAAATGACTTAAATAGGAAGCTTAATTAAGTGGATATGAATTAGAAGAGGGAAAAGGATCTCAGAATTGAGTTTGAAGAGAAGGTTGTTAAGAAAGAAGAATTCATAATGGCTGATGCAGATATTCTTAAGGATCAGGAAGAAAAGAACAAATCCTTAGAGAAGAAAAATAAAGAACAGGATCAGCTGCTCAAGTATGTGGAAGAAGATCACAATAATATAAAGAAGAAAAAACAATTGCAAAGAAGTTAATGTTGAAGGAGAAATATGTACAATTCTACCACATTCCGATCATTTTTTGTATTTTCTTCTTTGTAGAAATTCTTTCAATCATAATGGAATTTTGGTTGTTATTTATATATTTGGTTGTTTAGTACTGATTTTTTAGGTACAACATGTTCCCCATTCTCTTTATTCCTTTTTGAAAATCTCAATGGGGGAGAAATGAATAATAAAAAGAATACTATGTAAAGAAGTGAATTCCCTTAGTAAGGGGGAGTCTATCTAAAGGGGGTTTCATCAAAGAATATTTCTTTATAAGGAAAATGGAAAAATATTTTAAGGAAGTCAAGAATAAAATCCTTAGGGATTTCAAAACCTAAGGCAGAGTTAGTCATATTGACCATGATTCATAGGTAAAGGGAGATAAGTTTTTATTTTCAAGTCCATAAAGAAAAACTCTAAGTCCTTATATTACTTTTTATAAGGATGTTTGTGCTTTCCAAAAAGGAGGATATTGATGAGTCAATAAGGTTTCTTTATAAATTTTCCATTCATATAAGTTTTGAAAATCACAAACACTCAATCTTAAGGAAAATTATATTTTCCCTAATAATTATATCAATACGGAAAATTTTCCTTCCATAAGGAAATTTATCCTTAACTATGTTTTCATTATTTATTTTATAGTTTCTCAAAATATAACTCATTTTCTTCCTATGTCTAAAAATTATTTTCACATCTAAAAACTTGTAATACTATAAATCCTTGGTTATAGAGTATTCTATTTTTAAACTCCAAATTCTATGAAATTTAGACTCCGCATACTCTAAAATTCGGACTCTGAATTCTCTGAAATTCAGATTCTGAACACTTTGAAATTCTGAATCTAAATTCTTTGAAACTCACACTCCGAATTCTATAAAATTCAAACTCTGAATTCCCTGGAATTAAAACTTAAAATTCTCTAAAATTAAGACTTTGAATTATCTGAAATTGATACTCCTAATTCTCTAAAATTCGAACTCCAAATTCTCTAAAAATTACACTATGATTTATATGAAATTTAGACTCCGAATTTTATGAAAATTAGACTCTGAATTCTTAAAAATTCAGAGTCTAAATTCCTAAGAATTAAGACTCCAAATTCCTCATATTTCAGACATCGAATTCCTCAGAATATAAACACTGAATTCCATAGAATTCAGACATGGAATTCCTCAGAATTCAGGTTCTGAATTCTTTGTAAAATAGAATCTGAATGTCCATGATATATAGTCTCCAAGTGAATATTTGGTTTGACCTTGAACTTTATTTTTACTTAGACTCTGAAAAATTATATTTGGTTAATCAACCTTATTTTTCTTATACGTGTTATAGTTATAAAATGATGTCGTACATTTTGTTTCTAACTAACCGTTGTTTAAGTGACACCTGTATAGGTCTCTATGAAATTTAAGGAAAAATATGACTGTTGGAGGAGGGATCCGACCATTGGAGATGTTCCTATAAATAGGAACTCATTTGAATGAGATAAAATGTTTTTTTATCACACTAGAAATTTCATGCTGCTAATTCGATTTCTAGAGAGAGTGACTATCATGCTTTGTGTATACTGAAAAACTTGTTCAGCTTGCTTCGTGTGACTCTGATTGTTGCTGAGTACAATCGAGGACTTTTGGGGATAGGAAGATAAGGGTTCCAACTAACTTAATGTTTGAGGGATTGTAGGGATATCAAGATAGATTTTGATATTCCTATCAAGGGCTTACCCTGGTGTGGGTAAGATAGAATTTATTGAATGTATAAATTAAGGAACCTTCCAAGGTTGTTGGATACCCTTCTCTTTGGGTTAAAATATCTCATACTTGTTACTTGTTTTGTTACAAGTTTATTTATGTTTTATTTTGATAAATGTAGAAAGTATAACCTTCTTATACTTTATTTTAATATTGTATACTCTGATAAGTAATATTCTTTTCACTTTAAGGTAGAATGTTTTCCTTGTAAAATTTCTTTAAGTTTCATTTCTCGAACCATATTTTTGGATCCTAGAATTTTTTTTGAACTAAAAGAGGTATTGTGAATTTACCTAGTTTAACCATGTTAAACATAGTATATCCTTATGGTTAAAAACAAAAGTTTTTAAACTTACAATTCACCCCCTCTTGTAATAGGGCATCTACATTCATATTTCGATCCTACATGGGAAATGCATATTGGAGTTGAATTCCATGTTGAATACATGGAAATGAAAATGAAGGGGTGGATTCTCTATGTCAAACTCCCAATATCATATATCCTTTGAGCTATTCCTCCTGTTTATGAGATGTACTTACACTATTGAGTTCATTATATATTTGTTTAATCACTTGTTGAGTGAATTGATTTAGGAAGCTATTACTAGTAGTGTTTAAAGCTACCAGACTTGAAAGTTGAAGAGCTGAAGCTATGAAAGAAGAAACCATGTTTCATTTAACATATTGGCTACATTATTAATTTTTAAATATCACTTATATGTGGGTTTTTAGAATTTAAATTTGAATCTTAAATTTTAAAGTTAGTTATTCTTATGAAAATATTCTAACTTAAGTATTAATATGTAGTAAAAGTTCATGGCAGTTGATCCAATGGGTTTTAAAAGGTTTTGTAAATTCCAAATATGTTATAAATTATTTCTATGTGGCTAAGAAGGCCTAGAATTGATTTTAATAATTATTGGAATCATTTGATATTTTTTAGAATTTTTAAGGTGATCGTAAGACTTTACAAAGATCGTATAACTCTAAGAAGCATATGAATTTAATTGGATCTTATGAATTTAATGTATTATGAAATGGGTAATATCATAATACTTATAGTGTGTGTATAAATTTATATCAAATCATATGAAATTTATTGGGAGAATCAAAATTTGAGCACCAAATAACTTGGACTTACAACATCAAACATTTAAGGTTCCACATACGATGTTTCTATATATTAGACTTTGGAGATCACATGTGACTTTGTACATATCATATGACATTAGAGTTAGAATGCATGAATTCTTACATTAATATTAATTAAAAACCATTGTTTTAATTACAATTTTTTTAGAAAATAGTTATTCTTTATATTGAATTAATTTTTGACTTCATATGACATCAAAGTCAAACCAAATGATTTTTTATATTTTATGTTGAATGTAAAAAAATGTTTCCAAATTTAATATATGAATAAGGAAGAAAATTCTGATGATAATTGAGTTAATTTAACATGCTCAAAACATCATAAAACCTTCATGATCTATGATTCAAGATATTATTTGTTGATGATTAAGGGATATGATCACTATTTTTTGATATATTATTTTCAAGTGAGAATATATGAAAATCATCATTTTTGATAAAAATGGAGTTTTATTTAGAAGAACTTGAAGTTGAGCCTAAATGATCTAAAATTAAAATATTAATTATGGTCCAAGCCTAGTTGAGCATGAAAAACATCCCTTAGTTGATTAAGAAAGAGATTAAAGAATGGTTCTTTTCTAGGTAAATTCTCAATACTGAAGATAAATTATTAATTATCTGAACTGAAAATGATAAATGTGAAGTTTCAAGTGTTGTGATATATGTTATTATATCACAAAAAAAATATTCATGATGGATGTTAATATGACTCTGTTGAGTTTCTTTTTTAATTTATTTTATGTTTAGGATAATAGATGATGGTTCAACTATAAATTGAGAGACTCTCACACTAAAATAAGATGATCTATGAAATAATATGGTTTTATTTGAGATTTACCTACAATAGTGAACAATGTTTTATGTTTTTTATTATAGTGGAGTCATTTTTAGAATAACATGTTGAAGTATTTAATCCAATTGGAAGTATAAGAAATATCTACTAGTAATGTGGTTTAAGACATCACAATAAAGATAAGGGTACTTCTGTAAATATATATAAGACAACAAAAGAGAAATAGAATAGAAAGTAAAGACCTTTAAGAAATACTAATATGAAAAATGTGTGATAAAAATAGAAGTGAGATCCTGGGAACCGATAGGGATTATGATTTTTTTTATTCTAAATATAAATAATATTATTTAATAGTGACCAATATATATAATGATTAAATTGTGATAGAATTTTGAGAAGTGATTTCTGAGAAGGTGAGTTAAGAAAAATAAATTTCACCTTTAAAAGAGAATAAAAAAAAGAGAATTTTCATTCCTATACTGAAGATATTATCATCATGGTATATATGATAAAGGAATTAGATTATCCCTCAACAACCATTATTTCAGAAGTTCAGAAGAATAAGTTGAGGAGATATAGACTTATCATGCATGTTTATGATCTTTAGTGTTGAGGCTTTAAGTTATTTATTATATGATGGACTTGAGAAGATAAATGAGTTCATTTTGAGTTGATAATCTTGGTGAGTAGACTCTGTTGAAGTGGTATGAAATTTACATGAAATAGTGACTAAGCTGCATGTATTATTTCTGAAGAACCTATAACATCTGAAGACACTATATTGAGGTGAATTATATTAGACTTTTTGATGGCAAATATTCTTGATAATATTTATTGATGTAATTTAGATGATCTATAAGTAAACACTTGTGTATACATAGTGAGATGTTGTATAATAAGTGAGACCCTAGGTATACAAGGATAAAAGAGCAAGAAGATGTGATTTCAGTGTGAAATAATGTTTATGGAATACCTATTAAATATAAGAAATTGTATACATTGTGACACTCTATAATAGTGTAATAATCACTAAAAAATTATAGGTAAATATTGATTATAGTGGATAGTCAATGATTAGAGTGAATAACCAATCATGACAAAGAGTGGGTCTTTAATTCAAACCTTTTAAAAATAAAATGTGCCATATTTATTTTTGTACTTGAATTTCATATGGTGAATTATTACCAGGTAAAACATAAATTGATCCAATATTCATAATAAAAATTAGTGGTTCATAACCGAGTGTATTATGTTTTTCAGAAGATTTTTATGTGGGTAAAAACTCGACAACACTTAATTCAACCCATCTTAGGTGAAATTATTGATTGTTAGGGGAATTTGAACCTTATTTGGAATGTGAATATGCAATTGATCTCACAATTATATATTATATTTATCTCCACTATATATGTGTATTAATTTTTTATTGGTTTTAGTATCCCATTATTAAATCATTTTCACTCAATTTATGTCTTAAATTAATTTGTCAAAAACATGCCTAAAAATTGATAATTACAGTGTCCCAATTTAATAACAGTTCATTGTTTCTATTATAACATTATATACCGTAATACAAATTTGAAAATTTATTTTTTAGGATAAAAAATACATTGGGTAACCATTTATTTTACTAGTCTGAGATCTAGATCTTATCATAAGAGTCATAATAGAGCACACAATGAGAATAAAATATAGTAGAGAAATACTAGAACCAAATATAGTGTTTATAACATATTTTGGGATTCAGAACTTAATTTGGTTAGATTCTACTTCCAATGGGCATATAACATGATGTCCCACCTCTATGAAAAAATTCATTTCAAGTACAAGTGTCTATGTTAGTGACAAAATTGAACCAAGTTGATGGAGAAATCCTTCTATGAACATTCACCAAGTCCATTAGAAAATTGAATTTATTTGTGTAAATTTTGATGAAATTTTCCATAATAATATATTCCTTATAATTCAAAGAGAATTATTGACCTTGGAATGAGTTTTGTGATCATGGGAAGTTATTCTTCATCATATATGGATTCTTCCCATTCTATGTAGTTCTAAACACATTGTGATCATAAAAGAGGAACACGATTTAAATATCGAGCTTTGTGTTTGTATTATTTGAATGCCCTTTTAAATTTGAGGTTCTTATATTGTTTTTCTTTATAACATCTTATTATTTAATTGATTTATGTACTTTTATAACATAATGAAATCACATGATCTTGTTTGTGGGTACCGATTCATGTGATGGTTCACACACTATTCACCACGTCTTCTTCCCCATTTCAATTTTCATGTTTTAGATATTTAAGTAGAGACATTGGATTAAAAAGAAATTATACCATATCCTTGTACATTTTTTTCATGGTATCACACTAAAATAATATAAAAACATAAACATGACATATAATTTATCATGTGTTTCCTTGGTGAGTTCTGGTTATGAGTACGAACCCAAATCATCCAATCATCGATGGTAATCAATGAATCATTTGGTTTATCCGATCAAAAACTTTGTGCTGTTCTAGTATAAACACCTTATATTACGTTTCTATGTGTTAAAAACTTTGCATTATCTTTAAGGGATGAAGGATAATCATCTTGATATTTTCACAGGTTGATCTCAATCAATCATTTCCTTAAATTCTCATTTCTATTTAGTGTTATACTTGATCCCACAAACCCCATTTAATGAAAACTAACAATCCATTTCTATAACTAACACACACTTTTTTAAAATTAATTTTTTACAGTTACACTAAGTGAGGACTTTCAGTTCCTTCTATACTGAAAAAGTACTATTAATAATAGTATCTAATTTGATTTTCTTGACAATATGATCGATTTTACACCATTTTTTGGGAGATAAGTTCCTTATCCATTTTATTTATTTCTTTTCTTATTTATTTCTTACTCATTTAAATATTTTCCCTTCTATTTTGATTGTTTTTATTGTTTTTTGATTATTTTTATATATTTTTTCTCTCAATCCTTCTCTCTTTATAGTTTGTAATATAGCCTTTTTTGTTATTTTCACCCATTATATTTCTTAAAAAAAAATTAAATAATATTTTATTAAAAAATCCCTCACACCATATTTTCATGACCTAAGTAGGGAAAGAAAAACTTCATAAAGCATAACTTAAAATTTAAATGACTCTACCCTAAAACATTATATCTTCTTATGTGGGGGAATCAAGTAATAATGGGGATATTATTGTAGATCCTTAGGAGGTCATAAAAAATATAATAATGAACCAATTAAAATATTTAAAAAACTGGATTTAATTAATAGGAACCTTATATAATTAAACACCCATGATGTAGTGTAACAACCTATATACATCTAATATCCTAATGAAACAACCAACTTTGAGATGATATCAAGCCTAATTGAACTCCTTCCTAAATTTCATGTAATTCCTGGTGAGTACCCTCACACAAATCTCAATGAGTTTCCCATAATGTGATGAACCTTAAAACCACAAAAGACATCCAAGGACCTCAAAATTTTATGTATTTCTGTTTACCCCTTTATGGTGTTTCCAATGATTGGCTATACTATATTTTTACCACAATTGGTGGATGGAATAAATTTAATTTACCATTTCTTGAAAATTCTTCCCAACATCCCAAACTACATCAATTAGGGAATAAATTCATGGTATTAAGAAATAACATGGGGAGACCCTTCATGAATATTAGGAATGATTCAAAATATTTAATCATGTTTCCCCCACCACCAAATTAGCAATCAATTTGTAATTAAATACGCTTATTAGGGACATTTAACCATGGATTTTGGCATGATATATGATGAATTTTGTGGTATCTTAGTGGATAAAACCCTTAACACCACTCATTAATTAATATACAACATGGAACAAAATGAAAAACAATTTGGTACACAAGTAATTTCATCAAGTTTAGTAGTTCACGAGGTAATCCATTCATCCTGAAGAAAAAAAGGTAAATAAAAAATTTGTTGAACAGCAGACCCTTTTATGAAAATTATATTTTACTCAAGTTAATTAACACTCTCCATCCATTATATTAAATTGTGGTATTTTTTTATACCACTCATTTCCCTATTCAGTTCCCCCAACTTCATGATTCATTTGAGTCTTGTGCAATAGTATTTTCTAGGAATCCACTTCTATAAGAACCACCCATTAACCATGAATCATTCCGGAAAAATCAAATCCTAAGGTGACATGCACAAACCGTTAAAAAGAAAATGAAAACTACCCCAAATAGAATTTCTATCAATATGTCTAAAGAATAAAACATTATTATCCTTCACTATTATAAAATAACTATCATACTCACAAATCTAAACTAATCCTCAATGGAAATAGTGAAACAAATGGAATTTGAGAACCTATGGTTCCAAAAGACTACAAAATCCTTTGTTAAAGAACTTTTAAATCATGTCGGATAGCAATAAAACATCATCGGTGTGATAAAGATGTAAAGTCCTGGCCAAATAAAATCATACCATATTTCAAATCCATAGCATAGAGGTAATTTATGTCTTATCACACTTAATAGGAGTAAATAGCTTTATAATTATAGTTATTTTAGAAAACACATATGTCCACCTCTTAAAAACTATTTTTATCTTCCCATAAATGATTCAAGTGATGAAAAATAAAAAATACGTAAAAAAGACATCATTGAGTATTTTCATGAACAATCAATTCCTCGTACCTTTCAAAAAGAAAAATATTAATCCAAGAAAAATGTTGATAATGAAATTGGTAATGATATAATGGAATAATTAAAAATATAAAAGTAAAAATTCCCCTATTGGATGTAATTAAACAGACTGCTTATCATACAAAGTTTCTAAATTAAATTTCACCCTTAAGTGATGATTGAAGTGGAATGAGATAGAAAATGTATTATAATTAATAAAACTTGTTATTAAAACAAAATTCAAGGATTTGATAAACATTAAGGTACCTTTAACCATTAGGGAGAATTTTTTATATATAAAATACTTGATTTTGGAACTTTGATTTATGAGATTCCATACTATGTGTATACATATTTGTAGGTTTTTGAGATTCATTAAATTGTCATGATCGTGCAACATACCAATGGGAGAATAACAAACCCATCATAATTGATCATGGACACCCTCATGAGAGTGAATAATCTCATTCTTTATATATAATTCTATGTTATTGAGATGGAAGATACAAAGACCTAAGGACATGATCCTATCTCATGTGGAAGGACATCCCTTAAAATATAAAATACAATAATGAAAAATCACAATTATATTCTTTTTAGGGTGTTTTAGAGATTAATGGTATGTTTATATATCCATGATTCTATAAAACACCTTATTGAAGATCTCTCCACTCTTACTAACTATTCGATGGAAGATATCTCCATGGTACACACAAAAAAATCTATCCTCGAACCATACTATGATTTGTATTTATATTATTCAATATTTATTGACTTGGTTTTTAGTTCATGTTTCAAGTGTTGTGTGAGTTTAAAAAAGTGTGATTTTTTGTTTTTTAATTGATGGGTGTCTTCATTATGTGGTACCTATGACTGTTGATGATTTAGTAATTTTCATCTTCATTGATTATCTTTCCATATAGAATAAACATGCGATGAAAGATTGTTTTATGGACCGCACTCCATATAAATATATCTTCTTTATCCAAAAAACTAGCAGCGTTAGAATTAAAAACACACATATCCAATTTTAAATTCACTTATCTAATGTAATTTGACCAAATAACCATCTTTATTTCTGAAAAACACTCTCTAGAACAGATATAAAAACTATAATTCCTTTTTATAATTTGTAAAAACATAATATGATAGAAATTGTATGATATTACTAGTAATATCCTAACCACATTCATGCACCATATAATTTTAAATGATAAGGATAAAATCATAATGCATGCTCAACATCAATTAAATCCCACCCTCCTTGAAGTAGTAAAATATGAATTTTTTAAATTACTCACTATAGAGATCATCTATCACAAATATGACAATAAATAGGTTATCCCAAAACAAATTGTGTCTAATTGTTGTGTTAAATTAAAGGAATTAATTTGTTCCCAAATGTTTGAAAAATAGTTAGCGAGTCTGTATTGACTACTTTCAACTAAATAAATCTACATGAAATGATTAATTTCTTCAAACTTTCATTGAAAAAATATTATAATGATTAAATTGAAAGACATATTATTACGTCCTTTATGGTTATTCCGGTTATTTTCAAATCCATATATCCCCTAAGGATCATGAAAATATGATATTTATCTATCCATTCAATACATTTATATATAAGATTATACAATTTGGTATCTATAAAACTCTTGGTACTTTTTATCCTTATATGTTGAGTATATATTATATGTACCTTGAGAATTTTATTAAAGTATTTATGTATGATTTTATAGTTAATGTCTCTTCCTTCGATTATTGTTTATCAAAAATAGGTTTTTTCTTCCAATGTTTAATTGAAAAAGATCTCATATTAAATTATGATAAACAATTTTTCATGGTAGAATGGGTGATATTTCTTGAGAGTATTATATTATATAAGGGAATTCATGTTGATAAATAAAATATTGAAGTAATTTCCTCCCTTCCATTTCAAAAATATTTTCTTGGGGTGTGATATTTTAATGTCCCATCCCAGGTTCCACACAAAAGTTTCCCAGGATAGATTTCAACTTAACCTCAAGCATGCCTCCCTATATGCCAGAGGGTACATACTAACCGTGAGGGGATAATATCGATCATTGGTATATTGTACCCTTTTTATTAGAGTAATAAACTATAGGAAATAAATGAAAAATAATGAAAAGTTATAATCAATTACCAAACCAAACTAGTATCACAAGATGACCAAAATAGAACATAAAATATCAAAACTGAACATTAGAAATTCCATGCCGAAGTATATGTCAATTGTCAATATGAAAAACTGAAAATAAATACACTGACAACCCCTAAGAGGGTTCTGACAACAAGTCTGGTTCCCTTATCCATGATCTATTTTGAATCATCTATATAACATAGGTCCCTTTCCCTTAACCTGTTCTGCAACCATGAAATCTATTTAGGTACCAATCAGGAAACCTGAGTATGGTGTGATTAATACTCAGTAGGAAACCACCGACAACTTTTGAAACAATACCATGTCAAAATAGTCTCTGCATTTTTATAAATAATATATAAATGAAATGAAGTAAATAGTTTACATTTATTAAATTATCATTTATTTAACTGTATAACACCTTAGGTTCTGGAGGAAACTCAAACTCTTAATAACTAATTCATCCCATGCTGGAGTCTTAACCATAACAAATATTTAATTCACAATTCATTATAACACATGGTATTTCATTAACCACTTCATATAAATTCATAATATTGCTAATTGGAACAATGGTACAATGCCAATATTTTTTGTCTATGTTATTATGACTAGGACCCTGTGGGATTTTGAAGCAGTAGTCGGTGCCCCACGCTCATTTATCAATCAATTTATCACTATTGGATTTTGAATCATAAGGACTTATCCCACACATGGATGTTACATAATCACATGTTTCATAATTAACCATATATAACTTCAATAAAGGTTAACCATCATTATCCTTCTCATCATATTAACTGATCACAACAATAACTAATTAATTCAAAAATTATTTATTCCATTTTAATCAATTCCATATTCAAAACAATTCCCATTAATTAATTAAAAAATTAATTAATCTAATTACACCAATGCATATTCACATCATTCCATTAATTAATTTAACAATTAATCAATAACATATACCCCTTCAATTAATTCACAAATTAATTGGTCACATCAATTCCATTAATTATTTGAACAAATAATTAATAAATAATAATCTCAATATCCTCTAATTAATTTAACAATTATTTTTTAAATTTACAATCTAAATATCCAATCATTAATTCAACAATTAATTATTAAATTAAGAATTCTATAGTTAATCAAATTACCAAATAAATTAATTGAATTAGGGAAACTCAATTTCTAATCATCCAACAAAAATTCTATAATTACATACAAGTAATTGAAATCTTGAATTTGGTATTTGAGTAATAGACCACCTAACTCAAGATTGATGATAAACACTCACCAACAAAAATCACCAATTTGAGCGGAATAATGATGTAGAATGAGATCTGGATCTAAAAACCTAATTCAAGATTGAATAATCATGATCACAAAATTCAAGATATGTATCCAAAATTCCAAGATCTGTATCCAACAAGATAGGGTATATAGACCCGCTTATCGAGAGGGGAGGAGATCTCCAATACAGACTTCTCTTTGACGAGAATAGAGAATATGAGGGCTTGGAATCCATCTTAGAGCCTCTAAAATTGATAGATACCTTTAAGGGTCAAGTGGGGGTTGATTTTCAGTTAATATGTGGGTTTGGGTATTTTAAAATATAATATTAGGATTAATTAAAACAACATGCATGGATTTTTGTGAAGGGACACACCTTTTCTCCTAATAGTTTGAAATGTTCTAAAAACTGTGCACCAGCCATGAAATTCCCATTTACATGGATTCACTTGGTTTTTTGGGCCAGGGTTCATAGTTTGGGAAAACTATATGCCAATCGTGCACATTCCCTCCTCCAAAAATTATAAATTTTCACCCAAATTCATCCTAATTGAAATCCACATGAAAAGTAGTTAAGAAAAGGAAAATGATTACTTATAAAATGGAATGATAAATCTCTATAAAATTTCAGGTTCTTACAATCTCTCGAAATTATAATAACTCATCGTCATGTTTTACTACCAAGCATCACTAAGATTATAAGTCAAAAATATCAAACCATTGAGCCCTCATATCCTTTTATCTCTCCCATGTTTCTTCTTGAACACATCCACATTTCCACAATACACAAACTATTATCAATCATTCCTTGTAATACTTTATTACTACAATACATCACATGTATCCTATTAACCTTAAAGGGAACATCATTTTCAAGCTCAATATCATCAACATAGATCATATGAGATGGTTTAGGGTGATACTATTGAATCTTTGAAACTTGGGAAATGTCAGGCATAACACTTTATCTTAGTGGACAACCTAGTTGATACACCACCAACCTGATTATCTCCACAACCTCAAATGGTCCAACAACCATGAGTGCCATCTTACCCTATTTCTGTATCCTATGGTTACATGACCTAGGAGACACCTGAAGAAATACACGATCACCCTTTTGAAACAGTAGGGTTCATCGACGTCCATCAATATAAAAATTCTATATAGTATAATCCATATCTATAAACTTACAAATTACTTGAACTTCCTCCAACATCACCTGCATGGGACTTGGTTCCAAAAACTCTAACTATCCCACCTCCATCCAGTATAGAGGTGACCTGCATGTACTACCATAATGAGCATCATATGGTTCTATATTTATATTTTACTAATTATTATTTTTATAGGATAACTCCTCCAATTCTAGGTTGTTCTCCCAAGACCCATTCAAGTCTAGGACACATGACTGACGCATATCCTAAATAACTTGTGTAGTACGTTTTGAATTCCCAAATGTCTATGGGTATAAATCCATAATTAATAAAACCTAGGTACTATTTTCCTTCTATAAGATCTTATAGAATATAATATTAAAGTACGATCGATCTGAAATAATAGTTTGTGTACCCTGTCTAAACAAACTTTCTCTCGAATATATAACTCTCCCAACTTCTCCACTGAGAAAGGCTCTGACACTGGTAAGAAATGCGCTACCTTTGTTAGTCTATACAAAACCACAAAAATAGAATCATTATTACAAGGAATCCCCGAGAGACTCACCACAAAATTCATTTCCATTTTATCCTTCTTCTACTATAGAATGATCAATGGATGTAGTAAACCACGAGGTTGTTAATGCTCGGTCTTCACTTGCTGATAGATGAAGCATTGTGTCACAAAACCTGCAATATAATCTCTCATGGACTACCACTGATAAAAAACATTTTTATTGAATATTTTATTGATAATAAATGATATAATTTCCTCACATTGTGGTAAATGTGTTCATTTATGAAATATTTGGGATTAGATCATTCATTTTTATATTTGATGAAAATTCCAATTTTACCCTTTAAAATTTACTGTAGAATTTGAGACATAAATATTTTGATATGTACTATGTGAACTTAATTTTTTTAAATATGTTCATGACTTTATGGGATACTACTTTAATTTATGATATTGGAGCTAAATCATGCATTTGGTTGGTGCAAATGGTCCATGAAGTCAATGTTGGGCTGGACTCGCCAGATTGGACATGAGTTCTGTATTTGGGCCATAACATCTTAGACGTACCTGGATGAGGCCCACATTTTGAGAGGATATGAAGAACGCATTTGAGCACAAGTCATCCTTTTGTAAGGACATATGATTCATGTGTTTTTGTGGTCAAAAGGGCAATACAAGTTGGATTAAAATATTTGGCTGATATTTCTTGTTCACACTTGAAACTACATTGAACCTAGCCTCCCCTCCACTCAATAAATTAGTGTTTCTATCATTTGGAGGGTTGGGGACGTGAATTGGAAAGTTTAGTGAAGATTATAAGTGAATAAACTCTTATTATCCAACCACTTCAATAAGGTTATCTCTTGAAAAAAGGATCCCTTCGACAAAGCCTTGTTCTTCTCCTTCGCATTTTAATACTTTTGTTTAGGTAATAAACACTTTAGTTATTATTTAATTTCATCTATTTTATTATTATTTTTTTCAATTATACTTTTTTTACACATCCTATTTGGGTTGTAATCAATAGAGGATAAAATATTTGGTTCTACCCTTTCCATCCTTTGCTCATGAAAAACGTCTCCACAATGACCACTCTGCCCATGGAAGAATAGTTTTATTAGTGATTGATATATCTTATACCCTCTTAATTTAACAATATTGAAACAATAGAGCTACTATAATTCCATTAATATGATCTATTAATTGAGTTTTTAAATTAGAAGAAATTAATCAAACAATTGAACAATTAACACAAAAACACGCGAGGTCGAGTATTGTGTGAATTGTGAGAGCACGATCTTAACCGGTAATAGAAAAAAACAAGGGATAAATTTGTAGAGTTCAAATATAATCCCTAAACACAATTCATCTTCATTTTCCAGAATGGATATGTGAACTAATTTACCACTGACCATAATCTAGATTTCTAACATCAATCAAAGCAGGGTGATATGATTGCATGTTATGAAGCAAGCCTCAGGTCTAACTATTTTCATCTTGGTGGTAATGTTAACTCCCATAGTGTTCGAGGGGTAACAAATTAAGGGATCATAATTAAATGGGTATTAATTTTAATGATATTGATTAATAATTAGATGACGAGGTAGAGTTAGATCGATTGTTCCTTTTAAAATATTTTCTAAAAAACATCTTCCTGTTGCATCAAACTTCATTTCAAAATTAAAAACAAAAAAATGCAATCTTATTCCATCAAACTTCTTATAGTTTTATAAACAATAGAAAAAACCACATTATTTGAAGTAGTTTTTTATTCCGTTTTGTATTATTTTTAGAATACCTTTAAGAAGATGTTTTAATTTACTTCCTATTTTGAGAGATGACCTTAGTCAGCCACTCTACTACAAATAAGTAACCCAAAACTGAACATCATTTGAAGGTGCCCATGATAGAGCCTTTCAAATTGGCATTTTTTCAAAGGAGACAAGTAATTATTTCAACCAATTAGAGGTATTTATTTTATTTTACATTTTATCCTCTTCTTCTCTTATTTCTTCCTTCTTTTCCCAATCTGAATTTTTTCTTCTTGATTTATTTTCTTCTTCCTCTTCTTTGGACCATCAACTCAAAATTATCATTTTTATTTTACAATGGTCAACTTTCCTTCTTTTAATTTTTATTTGACTTATGACACGAACTACTTCAGAGGAACTCTTAGATCTTGATCCTGAGATTTAACGTATCCATAGGGCTCTAATCAGACATTCTTAGTCTATGAGATGTTTTCACATTCAACCAGTTGGATAATTCCACCACTCCCCTAACATTGAAATTGGAAGTAATTCAAATTGAAACATAAAAGAAGAACCAATGGCTGAAAATAATGAAATTAACTTAATATAATCATTTGAGAATTGGATTAACTTGATATTAATTATCAACAAAATTTCATTGCATACCCAAATGTCGAATCAAACATTGAACTGAAATATGGGTTAATTCACCTTCTTCCAAAATTTCATGGCCTATGTAGTGAGGATCCCCATAAACACCTTAAATAATTTAATGTGTTCAGATCAACCTTAAAACCAAGAAATTTTTCATAATAACAAATTAAACTAAGAGCATTCCCATTCTCACTTGATAGAGCTGTGAAAGATTGGATGTATTATTTACAACCCAAAGATTTAACTTGTTGAAACGATTTGAAACATCTTTTCTTGGATATATTTTTTCCAGAATCAATGACTGCTTCCATTCGTAAGGAGATATATGGGATCAATCAAGAACAAGGGGAGTCAATGTATGAGTACTGGGAGCGATTCAAGAAATTGTGTGCAAGCTGCCCACATCACCAAATCAGTGAGAAACTATTCATCCAATACATCTATGAAGGACTCACAACTATATGGATAAGCATAATGGATACCATGGCTGGAGGAGCATTGGTGGAAAATACACCAGTATCTGCATGTGCATTGATTAAAAGAATGACCCAAAACTCCCAAAAATTCGGTGATCGAGGTACACCGCATGTCAGAGGAGTACATTAGGTAATCCCATCTTCTCTTTAAAGTCATTTGATTGATACAAAGTTAGAATAAGTAACCACTATGATGAGGTA
Organism: Viscum album; assembly: GCA_963277665.1. Taxonomy (NCBI): domain Eukaryota; kingdom Viridiplantae; phylum Streptophyta; class Magnoliopsida; order Santalales; family Viscaceae; genus Viscum; species Viscum album. The sequence continues at coordinate 242,758,040 of OY728150.1, forward strand.
AATTCCATTGGCACAAAATACATCAGAACTCCCTCCATCAAGGCCTCATGTCATTTTCAGTGAGACAAGCCACCCAACTAACTGTTTCCCCCAACTGTAAGAAATAGAAGATTGTGAAGTAGTGTTTCCTGGGAGACCATACCGGCAGTAGATGCAACCACATCCCCAAAGTAGTATGATCCCTTTTCACCAACATAAAACCAAGGATATAAGGATTTAACAGACATGAGGTATGACTCTAGACAAAAACAAAGGCCCCCTTACAAAAAAACATTCAGCAGAGTCCGCCTTACCAGCAGGGCTTCCAACAACCCTAGAGGAGATTTGAATCCCACAAATCAACAAGACAACAAAAAGAGAATCCCACACCCAAGTTAGATTCTAAAACTGATGAAATTTTGAATCAAATTGGTCATAATAAAGAGAATGATCTGAAGAGTGAAGGTTTAGAGTTGGGGGAGTCAAAGACACAGATGAGCCATATTTCCATCACCCTCTACGAACTAGTAAGTGAGAACTCATGAAATATTCCTTCCCAACCTACTCCAAATCCCAAGGGGAATGTCATTTCCATCACATTGAGAAGTGTGAAGCAAATAACTGATATATCTGCACCTATCATTCCACCTGGATTCACCTCAACTCTGAAGAAGCCTCATTTCATAAAAACTGAAGTGAAACCAAAGAGAAAGACAAAGGTAAGAAAAATATTGATGATATTCCTCCAAAACCCATTTCATTTCCAAACAGAGTTATACAAACAAAAAACATGGCTGAATAAGCAATGGAAAAAAGAGGTTTTGGACACATTCAAGCATATGAAGATCAATATCCCTCTACTTTAATCCATCAAGAAAATCCCAAGGTATGAAAAATATCAAAAATAACTCTGTACCAATCGAAGAGGGCTCAAGGGATAATACAGGATAAATCTTGGAAGGAATGTGTGAGAACTCTTGACACCAACTCTAGAAATTCCATCAAAGTACAAGGATATAGGGAAATTAACTATCCCATGAACCATAGGGGAGTCACGCTTTTCTGATGATATTTGTGATTTAGGAACTTCCATAAATGAAATGACTCACTCTGTATTTTTTTCTTTACAGGTTGGTGATTTGAATCCGACAAGAGTAGTTGTATAGTTGGAAAGTATAGTTACAAAATATCCAGTGGGAGTCCTTGAGGATGTACTTGTCCAAGTAAGAGACATGATCTTCCCTGTAGATTTCTACATGCTTAACATGGAGGATGATTGGGTATGTTCTTATGATCCCATTATCTTCGGTAGGACCTTCCCAAAATTGATAAAAAAAAATCATAAATGTTCATGAGGGTACACATTCCATGAAGTTTGGAGATGATGTTATGATATTAATTATCATGAAATCCATGAAGTACCCCTCATAGGACCATTCCACTTTTGTTATCTCCCATTTTAAACTACCGAATAAAAACCCCATGGAATTTGATTTTCCTATGATTAGGGAGATTATGAGTATTGGTTCTAGTTAGATGACTAAGAGCACTTACCCACCTGTTTCTAATTCAAAAAAATATCATAGATTATATTTTTAAATGGATTTATACTTCGATTCTAATCATGTGTAATCTGATTATGACATGGATATTTAATATACTGAGGGGGTTTGATTCATTATTCTCTAATTTTGATGAAGAGGATTCTGGTACTAATGTTCATTGTGTACATATTTTAGTTCCTTTAATGTCTCCATCCATACATCACCCCCTCTATTGGAACTCATGCCATTTACACCTAATCTCAAATATTCATACTTGTTAAGTGGTGAGAAATTACCTCTTATCATTGCTAAAAATCTCACTTTTGAACATGAAGAATTTTTTTTGAATATTTTGTGGGAGAACATTAAGGCAATCAGGTGGACATTTGATGACATATCAGGAATTAGCCCCTCCATTTTTATGAATAGGATTATTTTGTAGGATGGGGCTAAACCAGTTTGGTAGCCACAAAGGAGGCTCTATCCAACACTTTTGGAGGTTGATAAAAAAGAGGTTGAAAATTTCCTCGAGGCAGGTATAATCTATCCCATTTCAGATTCATAGTGGGTGAGTCATATTCAGGTTGTGCTTAAGAAAAGTGGTGTTACTATTGTTAAAAATGATTAAAAGGAGTTAGTTATGATGAGGGTGAAAAATATTTGGAGTGTATGTATTGATTATAGGAAACTAAATCAGTACACTCGTAAGGACCATTTCCCGTCCCATTTATTAATCAAATTCTTGAGAGACTGGCTAGGAAGACACATTATTGTTTCTTGGATGGATTTTCTTGATATTTTCAGGTTACTATAGCTCCGAAGGATTAGAAGAAGACTACATTCACCTGTCCATTTGGCACATTTGCCTACCGTAGGATTCCATTTGGACTTTGTAAAGCCACAGGTACCCTCTAAAGATGCACGATGAGTATTTTTTCTAATTTTATGAGACCTGCATTGAGGTATTTATGGATGATTTTACAATGTATGGGTATTAATTTTATGATTTATTATCTAGTTTGGGAAAGGGTGTTGAATCATTGTATTGAGAAGAATATGGTCTTCAACATTGAAAAGTGTCATTTCATGGTAGAGGATGGCATTGTCTTAGACCATGTAGTGTCAAAACATGGGATAGAGGTTGATAAATCTAAGGTAGATATTATTTTATCCTTACCCTATCCTTTATGTGTGCGTGATGTTAGATCTTTCCAAGGGAATGCATGATTTTATCAGTTCTTCATCAAAGATTTTAGTAAGATTACTTTTCCTATGTTTGGATTACTTCAAAAGGGTTATGATAATGTGTTTGATGATTCTTGTAGGAATTCATTTGATGAGATAAAATAGCATATGGCCACTACACCTATCATACATCCTCCATGGTGGGAGCTTCCTTTTGAGATTATGTGTGACGCCTCCAACTTCGTAGTTAGGGCGGTCTTATTTCAGAGGGTGGAGGTATGTTCACATGTGATTGCATATGCAACGAGGACACTGGATTTAGCCTAATCAAACTACACAACCACAGAAAAGGATCTTCTTACTGTCATATTTTTTTTAGATAAATTCCATTCATATTTATTGGTCCCTAAAGTAGTTGTTGTTTCTGACAATGCTGCATTGAGGTACCTATTGAAGAAGCCAGATGCAAAGCCCATACTTATCTGATGGATGCTACTTCTTCATGAATTTGATATTGAGATAAAGGATAATATGGGATAAAAAAACTTAGTGGAAGGCCCCATTAGTAGGCTTACTCACACACTAGAGGATGAAACCATGGACTAGGTACCACTTCAGGACACTATCCCCAATGGGAATCTTTATTCTTTCTTAGGTACACATCCATGGTATATTGATTTAGTTAACTACCTTGTTGCCTCTGAAATCCCTACAAATTTAAAGATACATCAAGTCCCAAAGTTAAAGAGTGAGTCAAGATTTTAGGTTTGGGATGATCCATACCTATGGAACATGTGTAGTGGCCAAGTTATTTGGAGGTGTGTTCTTGATCATGAGTTGGAGTCTGTTTTACATTTTTGTCATACACTTGCTTATGGTGGACACTTTGGATCCCAACAGATACCTAGGAATTTTTTGGACTCTGGATTATATTGAGATAGCTTATTCCATGATTCACATGTGTTTTGTATGTGATTATCTCATTACCAACACACTAGGAACATTTCTAGGATACATGAGATGCCCCAAAAACCCATACTATTCTGTGAGATTTTTGATGTATGGGGAATCAATTTTAGGGGTCCTTTTCCTAGTTCCTTTGGTTTTTTTATATTTTGTTTTTTGTTGATTATGTGAGTAAATGGGTGGAGTATAAGGCCTCCAAGACCCATGATTATCTTGTTGTAGTGGACTTTGTCAAGAAACAGATTTTTGGTAGTTTTTGAGTACCAAAGGCCATCATCAGTGACCAAGGGACACACTTCTACAATCAGATTTTTTCTTCCCTCCTTCAGATGTTTGGGGTGATGCACAAAACATCAACACCATTCCACCCTCAAACAAATGGCCAGGATGAGGATTCAAATAGGGATTTGATACATTTTTTTTGAGAAAACCTTCCAACTGAATCGGAAAGATTGGAGCAAGCACTTGGATGATGCACTTTGAGAATATAGCATAACATACAAGACACCCATTGGTATGTCCCCATTTTGGATTATTTTTGGGAAAGTGTGTCATCCCCCCATAGAAGTTGATCATCAAGATTTTTGGGATATAAAGAAATGCAACATGGATTTGGTGCAAGATGGAATCTATAGGAAGTTGGAAATTCAAGGGCTTGAGGAGATTGAATTATCTTCACTTGAGAACTCAAGGCTCTAGAAGGAAAGATAAAATGTAGCTCATGTTAGAATGATACAACAAAGGGAGTTTCATTTTGGATATAATGTACTTCTATATAGTTCATGATTTAAGGTGATGCATGGTATGTTATGTTTCAGATGGTTAGGTCCTTATGTTCTGACTAATGTTTTTCCTCATGGTGCAATGGAGATCACACAAGAGGACACGGGAAGGAGATTTACAGTATATGGGCTATGATTAAGGAGATATATTGAGATAATTCCTACTGATGTAGTGCATTTCATCACACTGGATGACCCCATCATCACTTGATAATATCAAGCTATTCCTGACGCTTTAACTTTTTTATTCATTGTCCTATTTAAAATTATACATTTTATGTGCATATATAATCACATGGGTCCACATTAAGGACAATGAAATATTTTAAGTGTGAGGTAGGGAACATTTTAGATTATTAATTTCTATTGTTTTCCTATTTTTCAATGATTTAAACAAAATTGTGTGTTTTTCAAATTTTGTGTGTTTATTTTTCAATTTTCATTTTCTGTTTTTGAAACTTTTGATCTGAAATGACTATCATAAACATTTGGAAGTCTATATCAATAAGTGAAACAATTTATCCCATGAAACTGAGCTTAAATGAATGATGAAAATAACTTTTTTTCATTTTAAAATCTTTTGTAATTTCATGAAAAGTACTCTGAGTTTTGAATCCCATGCCAAATCTCACTGTCTTTATATTTGAAATCACTATTTTGTGAGTCTTCTGAACCATTATTTTCATATTATTTAAATTTACCCCATTTGTTGAGAGAACCAAAACATTCTTGATTGAACAAGAATTTGATTTATTCTTATCAAAACATGAGGGTTTTAGGTACTTATGTTTTATGTGATTGAGGAATTTGTTTGGTATTAAAGCCCCTATTTCAAATAATCCTTTTTTATAATGGCCTACCTTGAATATTTAATCCTTGTATCCCGTAGAATCTGTGAAAAAACTATTATGTTTTCCACATTATAAGAAAATATTCCCTATCCAACCAACTCTTGAATTGAAATTGCATAATCTAGTTGAACTTAAGTGTGGGGGAAGCTTTGTTGTATTGTGATACCACATTCTTTGTTACATTGGGTGGAAAATTAAATTCTGAAGAGATGTGTTTTTTACTGAAGAAAATAATTATATTGAAAGCTATGAATTTTTTGGAGCATTCATTCAAGTGAATTTATGTCTCTCTGGAGCTCCTAATAGAAGGTGAAAGTTGTGCCTATATGGAGCTTTCAAGAAAATCATTTTTGAGAAGATTTAAAATTCTACTAATGAAATGTTGAATGGTGTGAAAATTCATTTTTTAATGATGATGTACAAGAATAGATGCTATGGGGATTGAGGAGGAGACCATATTTAAGTGAAAATTAGATTAATTCAGTTTTGCTTCAAAAAGAGTCAAGCCCCCCTCATTCAGCCTCCGAAATTTTCACATCAAAATCCTACCAACCAAAATCCACAGAAAAACACTGAAAAGTCATAATGATAAAAATATGTCCTTGAATCACATCAGTTGGTGATATAGGAATTTATAAAGAAAATGGTGACCCTTTTATGAGTTTTGATGATAAATACATTGCAGAAAAATTAACATTTGTGTGATAAGAGAAAATTCAAGGGAGGTAAGTGTTTTTTCCATGGAAGGATAAATGATGTAGAAATATATTGAATGATATAAATAGAGGACTTTAAATAATGTTTTTTATGAGGCATTATATCTTTTTTTTCTTGTTGGGGAATTTTTGTATCTCAAGGATATGTGTATTAAAATTTTCATTAGATATTGATGTTTACTTGTTATAGTTTTTGAGATATGTGATATGAGGTTTTTCCCAGAAGTGAAAAAGGGTAAGTGTGGGGGAGTTGGTAAAACATATTTTAATTGAATATTTTATTTATAATAAATGATATAATTTCCTCACATTGTGGTAAATGTGTTCATTTACGAAACATTTGGGATTAGATCATTCATTTGAAAATTTGATAAAAATTCAAGTTTAACCTTTAAAATTCACTATAGAATTTCAAACATAAATACTTTGATATGAATTATTAGAACTTAAATTTGGTAAATATGTTCCTAAAATACTGTTCTATAACTTTCATTTAGAACATTGGAGCTAAATTATGCATTTGGTTGGTGAAAATGGGCTATGAAGTCAAAGTTGGGCTGGACTCGCCAGATTGGACATCAGTTCTGTATTTGGGCCATAACACCTTCATATGTGATTTTATTAGGCCCAAATTTTGAGAGGCACTTGAGGAATAATTTTTTCACAAATCATAATTATATAAGGATAGCTGATTCAAGCGTTTTGTGGTTAAATGGGTTGTACAAGTTGGCTTAAAATATTTGGCTGAGATTCCCCATTCACACTTGAAACTACTTTGAACCTAGACTCCCCTCCACTCAATAAATTATTTTTTTTTTCTCATTTTTAGGGATGGGGACGTGCATTGGGATGTTTAGGGAAGAGGATAAGTGGATACAATCCAATTATCCAACCATTTCAATAAGGGTATCTCTTGAAGAAAGGATCCCTTTGACGAAGCCTTCTTCTTCTCCTTCGTATTGTAATACTTTTGTTTGCGTAATAAACTATTTATTTATTCTTTAATTTCATCTGTTTTATTATGATTTTTTCAATTATATTATTCTTTACTCTTCATATATTGAATGGAATAAATAGTGGAGATGATATTGGGTTCTACCCTTTCAATCCTTTGCTCATGCAAAACGTCCCCACGATGACCACACCCCCCATGGAAGAGTAGTTTTCTTAGTGATTGATCTATCTTATACACTCTTTATTTAATTATTTTGAATCAAGAGAGGTAATATAACTTAATTAATATGATCCATGTAATGAGTTTTTAAATTATAAGAAACTAATCAAGCAATTGAACAATTAACACAAAAACATGCGAGGTTGAGTATTGTGTGAATTGTGAGTGCGTGATCATAATCGGTAATACAAAACCACACGGGATAAATTTGTAGAGTTCAAATATAATCCATAAAAAAATTCATCTCCATTTTATAGAATGGATATGTAACCTAATTTACCAATAACCATATGCTATATTTATAACATCAATCAAAGTAAGGTGCTATAATTGCATGTTCTGAAGCTAGCTTCGGGTTTAACTCATCTCATCTTGTTGGTAATATTAACTTCTGTAGAGTTCGAGGGTTAAACAATTAGGGGATCATAATTAAGTGAGTACTAATTTAAATGGTAATTATTAATAATTAAATTAAGTGGTATATTTAAATCGATTATTCCTTTTAAAATATTTTTTAAAAAACATTTTCTTGGTGCGTCGAACTTCATTTCAAAATTAAAAATAAAAACATTTAATCTTATTCCAGAAAACTTCTTCTAGTTTTATAAATGATAAAAAAAATCCCTAAATCATTTCAATTAGGGTTTTTATTTTCATTTATTTAATTTTTCAATACTTTTAAGAAGTTGTTTTAATTTACATTCTCATTTGAGAGACGACCTTGGCCAGCCACTCTACTTGACCTAAGTAACCTGAAATCGAACATCATTTGAAAGCGCACATGACATCGCATTTCAACCACCAAAACTGTCATCATATTTCATAGTATATTTTTGTCACCCCTTGATGTACCACCATCATTGAGGCATTAAACTCATGAATTATCTCCTCCCTCATGATCATAGGCACATAACTTCATTCCAGACATAGATGACATAATCATCATCTATGCTCCAATCAAAAAGTGACTCCTGACTATTATGGCATTCCCTTAAGGTAAACACTCTAGATCCTCATACTTACTATCTCTGGACCACCTCAATAGTTTATTCTCCACATTAACTGATATAAAATTTATCTTCCCCTGACTCTCCGGAACCACTGCATGCATCTCACCTAGAAAATTCATCATCTTTTACTAAGCACTAGACGACTAAACTGACTGAGTCAAATTTTTCCAACTCAAAGAGTAATCCCTGACATTTCCTTTACTATATGTATATGCTTAGTCAAATTCAAATGACTATATATACTAAAACCACCTTTACTACTGGAAATTCAAATCCAATTAGGAGAATATATAATTTAATATTTTATGATAAGTTTAAATAGTAAACATCTTTTCCCATAGGAATTTTACCAAAAATTATAATTATTAAAAACTACATCTAACTCTAAGTCGTTCATAGGGTAATTACGTTAATTTAGCCTTAAATTATAAGACACATTGATAAAACTTGGTCTACCTGCATAAAAACTACTCCAAGACCTATCCTAAAAGTGTCAAAAAACACCATACACTCTTCACATGGATCCGGTATGATCAAATTGTTTATGTATTCAACCACTTATTCTACTACTAGAAATAATTCCTGAATGATTCCAACCATTAAAACTTTACCCCTTCTTGGAAAATCCCAAAAGGGGTGATTCTAAATGGGAAAAGTTCTGAATAACCATTTGGTAATATCCTGCTAACCCTAGGAAGCTATAGATAACGAAAACATTCTTGGGTTTCTACCAAAAAACCACTACCCAAACCTTCTTTGGGCCTACTAAAAAACTTTTCTCCAAGATTATATTACCTATGATGTGTAACTTATTAATTAAAAAATTACACTTAGATATCTTTAAGTATATCCAATACTCTTTCAGTGTACTCAAGATGATATCAAGATGTTGGTCATGATATTCACGAGTCTTAGAGTACACCAAGATTTAATACAACAACAACCACAAACTGATCTATGTATAGGTGTAATATTTTGTTCATCAAGGTCATAAACTCTACATATTCATTCTTCAACCCAGTTTTAATTATGACAAACTCATATAGGCCATACCTTATTCTGAAAGCAGTCTGAGGTATATCAGAATGTCAAACTCTCAACTGATGACACCATAATCTCAAATATATGTTAGAAAAGAAACAATATCTTCTCAACTGGTCAAATAGATCATTGATATGTGTAATAGTATACAATTTCTTCACATTCATCCAGTTCAAATTACCGCAATAAACACACAAGTGTAGAGTCATGTCTGCATTCTTGGAAAGAAAACTGGAGAACCCAAAGGAAACTTTATCGTACTGATAAAACTTATATCAATCAACTCCTACAACTACATCTTGATATATTGATTATCAATCGGTTCCATTATATTATGTGGAATATAAATTGGCTCAACCCCCTACATGAGATCAATGGAAAATTCCACATCACTCTCTAGTGGTATCCCAAATAAGTCATCAAAAAACACATATTTAAACTAATCCACCACAGGTGGAAATACACTATGCTTTACCACTATATAATCCTAAAAAAACTAGTAACCTAGGTGGTATGATCCCCCATTTTTTGGTGAACCTGCCCTGCATGACATGCATTGATATTCCACTCTCCATGGTGAGTATAGTTTTCATCATCATGATACATAAGCATCATCCTCTTGTGGTAAAAATCTATTTGGGCTCAGTATGATACTATTCAATCCATACCCACAATTAGGTCAATTATTGTCATTTCACGGTTGTAAAGTCCCCACAGAAATATATGTTTTCCAACCTCAATAGAACACCCCTTGCAAAAATAGATGTCTCTCCACCGTACTCACAAAGGTGTATCTATCATAAAAACCCCTCTCACTAACTCCACCGCCAGGATTAAAAATTTTACAAGTTGAGTAGGAATAATTAAATGAGAGGAACCAATATAAAATAAGTCACTAGCCAGTATATAAACAACATGAATAGTACCTCTCACTATTTATGGTCCAACCTCGCTATCCACAAGTGTAGGATTAATGGCATGTAATTGTCATATTCCTCTTCACTGTGATGTAATCTTAAATAACTAAGCTCCACCACATAGTTTATATTGGTGATCTTGAACAGAAGTACCACATCCACTATCTTTACTTCCATGCCTACCAAAACCCTAACTTTCAGACTGATAAGTTGTAGTAGATCCCCTTCAAACATTTTGGCTTTCTCCTAGAAACACCATCACTACCTGTCTATCTTGGATTCCCATAAAACCTCTATAGATGTCCCATCCTACAATAAGATAAAAACTCTACTAGTGGTTAGGGGAAATATTTCTAGAATTATATTGACTTAAAAAATTATTTACTGGTCACATGGATGAGATCCTAAGTAACTGAACCCTCTTTTTAGGTACTCTACTTCCCACTACTCTGGCTAACATTGTCATAATGATGCTTCCGGATCTTGGAAGTTGTACCTCATAAACATCCATCTAGAGCCACATTTCTTCAAATATAATCCTTATTTAGGTTATCCTAATATATGAGTTCATGATTTACCACCTCAATAAACTTCATTATACTGAAGATATTCACCTGGGACATAATTCTAAATTTAATCTCATCCTAAAACTTATTTTCTACAGTTTCCTCACACCTAAAAAATTCTAGAATAAAGGGATAAAAATCTTTAAGTCATATAGAATTGTTCATCATGGACATACTCCCCCTAGTTAGCCTCATGAACTTAGTTTATCTCTTCTTATTGAGCATGTCAGGGTCAAAGTGATCTAAAAAATTCTCTTGATAGTCGTTCCACTCCATAGTCTCCAGCTGTCCTGCCCGAGTATGGATGTACCACTAACACTTCGTGTGACCACATAACATATAATAATCCAATTTCAATCTCTTATAAGGAGTCTCCATGGGGTATAGTATATTTAGGATGGACTGAATCCATAACTCAGCTGCCTTAGGACCACCCTCTCCGGTTAAATTTAGAGGGTGCTAAAATTGGAACTCCCTCTTCGGATCAGACATGTTTCTTTAGAACCGCCATGGGCCTATTTCAATAAATTTTATAAATATAGAAATGTTCTCTTGGAAATTCCATCTGATTTCCTCACCCGACACTACTGGTGCCTTAGGATGCACTATTGGAGGAGTAACTCCCGCTATGTCCTCCAATCATCCTCTCACAAACATCGTCATAGAGGCATGTATCTACAATTCCAAAAACATGTCATAGAAAAAATAACACAACATTAATATAGTTTACAAGTAGGTTTCATATTAATCAATAAGAATTAATTCCCCATTTCCCACCACATAGTCAAAACTGAGGCACTATCACTACCCTTAAACAACCTACATATAGGTCATGATTAACAAGGTCAAAAACATTCTCATATACAAGTTTATAATTGGACACCAATTTATTCTCATCTTGAGTCATTTTAAAATTCAAAATTTCATATTTGGAACATTTTTCATTTTAATTTAAAAATAATGGAAAAATATTTCAAGTACATAATATTTCTCAGAACCCATTTTCTTATGCATGAATAAAATGATGCATGTCACAAATTAATCATTAGTGCCTAGGATGATGGGTGATACTCCAATCTCATGTCATATTGGGCCATGAGTCAAATCTCAGAAAATATTAGAGACAATAATTATTTCCCACAACAAGTGCATCACCCAACGTGAAATAAAATCCAACTATAAAAGAAAATACCAAATACAGTAACCCACCTTGGGTAATTAGGTTTCCACCAGTACATGGGTAAGCTACTTCCACAAATGAGCTCGTAGACAAGGCCCGAGTCTTCCTATAATCATGTCTACCTTCCCAAAAGAGTAATAAAGAAGAAAATAAAAGAAAATTGGGCTCACATAAAACTCTGTAACACCCCGACCTGGGTGACACATACTAGTTCCTTAAGCCAAACCGCTATGTGACCACATTTGTGCCTCGCCATATTCCAAAGGTTTCTGACTAGCAGTAAGGGTCTAATACGGATCATAGGGATAATATACACTCTTTATCAAAGTAATAAAGAAAAATAAATAAATGAATAATAACCAAAAGATATAACCAATAACCAAACCAAAACAGTATCACAAGATGACCAAATTAGAAAATATTATATCAAAACATAATAGTAGATATGACATTCCAGAGTACGTATCATGTTTCAATATAAAGAACCCCAAATTAATAAATACACTAAAAAATCTAGAGTGGGTCCCAACACCATGTTTGGTTCCCTCATCCATGCTCCATCTTACTCATCCATCAAATATAGGGTCCTTTACCTTAACCATTACTGCAATCATTAAATCTATTTGAGTATCAATCCAGAAACCTGAGTAGGGTGTGAGTAAAACTCAACAGGCCACCACCAATGAATTATAAAACTATATTCTATAAAAATAGTGTATGTAACTATATAAAGAATAAATAAAAGTAATAAATTAAACAGATTACATTTATTCAATTATCCATTATTTAACTGCATAAACCCTAGGTTCTTTAGGACAACCTAACTCTCAAAACCTGCTTGGTCCCATTCTAGAGTCTAAAAAATAACAAATATTCAATTCAAAATTCATTATTAAACTTGGGAAGTCATTAAAAACTTCTACTCAATTCATAATATATATAATTGTAAATATGCTATAATTCTTACATTTTGGGCCTAGGTCACTATGCCTAGGACCTCGTGGACTTTTAAAGAAGAAATCCTTGTCCCACACACATTTATCATTCAATTTATCAATATGGGATTTTAATGCAGTAGGCCTTATTCCACACACAAATATCAATTTATCACTATTAGATTTTGATGCTGAAATAACTTTCCTAAATTTGAATATCACATAATGAAATGTACCAAAATCACCCATATATCTCTTCAATAAAGGTTAATCAAAATTATCCTTCTCATCACATTTGAAGATAAAAAAATAAACTAATTAATTATTAAATTTAAATCAATTATATCTTCAAAATAATTACTATTAATTAATTCAAAAATTAATTAATCCAATTATATTAATTTATATTCACATCATTCTATTAATTAATTTAGTAATTAACCAATCACATCAATCCATTAAATTAATTCAAAAATTCATTTTTTTCACATAAATTCCATTAACTAATTAAAAAATTAATTAATAAATTCACAATCTCAATATACCTTTATTAACATGAAAATTAATTATAAAATTTACAATTTCAATATCCCCTAATTTATTAAATAATTATTTATTTATTTCACAATTCATTACTTATTAATTTACCAAATTAATTAATTCAATTTATTAAACCCAATTTATAATCATAAAATAGTAGTTATAGAATTACATACATGTAATTGAAATCAATAATTTGGTATTTGAGTAATATACCACCTACCTCTTGATTTATGATAAACTCTTTCCAAAATAAATTCATAATTTGAGCGGAACAACAACGTATAACAGGATCAGGATATGAAACAGTAATTCATCATAGAAAAATAATGATACAACAATTAAAGATATAGATCCAAAAAAATTATATATATATCTAATTGGAAAGAGGATATATCCCTTATAAAAGATTATGGAGAGATGGGAGAGAAGAATAAAACTACAAGGGATAAGATCCACTTATTGGGTGGAGTGCAGATCTTCAATATGGACGTTGAATTGCCAATAATGGAGGTTGAGAGGGTTTAGTGTATTGCCCCAACCCCAGTTACCCAGTTTTGCTGCATTATTACATAACATTGTCATGATAAAAGGAATCATGTCCCGAAATACAGATCATTTTAGTAGCCTTGGAAATAAGATACATACATAAGTTCAACATTACAACTTGAAAAGAAATAAAACACTAATTTATTCCATTAGAAACATCCAAGCCTCCTAGATTATGCCTGCAAGTCATAAAAAAAATTCTTCATATCCTAGGGAAATGAAACATAAGAAAGGGGTCAGTTAAAATGCTCATTAAGGGTAAGAAATAAAGTGGAAGATAACATAAACATTAGGCATGGTGAATAATTAAAAACAGATTCCTTTACAAATAATAAACATGAACACTATATGGAAGGAATATGAGTTGAGTAAATAATTCCATAATAAAACATAGTCATGGGTATTCTACTAGTCGAATAACCACAAGAACCATTATTATTATTTTCATAATGAGGGAATTTATAATTCCAGACATTCAAAAACATCTTGTCAAGGCCTCGGCCAAGATGTCTAAAAATTATTTAGGCCTCGGCCAAAACCGTATATCAAATTTGGAAAGCCCTTATCCAATTCCACTTCTAATTGTATCACGAGACCTACCGATGCATCAAGGACCTATAGCAGGCTCCAACTGTCACATACTAGTCTAATACATTCCTCATATGAAAAGGGTAAAACAGAACATAAACATTCGTATTAAAACAATTATACAAAATGTCAGTACCTTAACCATAAACCAAGAATGGTAGAAAAATAACTCATCCACAGTTAAACATATCACTAAACCTTAAATACAATAAGGAATATTTGTATCACAATAAATCAACTTCAAAAAAGTGTAAAATTTATCAATGGATGTTGAAATAGATGAAATCAAAACTATTTGAGAGAAATATCTCTTTCTATTTTGAAATAATTTAAGAGTCACATAATTATAAAAGAAAATATTTATTTTGATAATATTATTATAAGATTGTAAGGGAAGCTTCAATGATTTTATAATGACAAAATATATCCTCTCCCACTGTATAAGTTAAAAAAACATTCTTACCTTAATTTTTTCGAAAAGGTCATAAAGTACCTTGTTTGGAAAATGATGGAAAGATTCCTTTCAAAACATATAAGTTCAAATAATTGTATAAATTACTTTAACCCATAGTCTAGTAAATAGGAAAAATGTTTTGAAATACATTTATTAGAAAACACAGATGTGGAAGATAAAGAGGTACCAATATATAATTACATAAAAACAACCTCATATAATGAAGAAATTCTAGAATTAACCCTTACCTTGTACTTTTATTTAGTCGGTGGTATGTTAACCTCCTATTATTTGGGTTCTTCATTTTGATTTGATCAAAAGGGATCCTTAGGTTGGATTTCTGACCAAAATAAGGCCTTTAGGATGAAGGGAGGAATGTTGGGAAGATATTTGGGTAGGGGTTGGCCAATCCAAATGGCTTTGGAGGTGTGAAATTAGGAGAAGGGGAAATACCCTTTTATATGATAGGTGAGGGTAACATTAGGAAAATCTTGAAATATTATTTTATAATAAAATCATTTTTAGTTTCTAATGGATCCAATATGATTTATTTTTAGGATAAGGTGGATATGGGTCTAATCTCAAAAAAATATGTTTTAGATAGGTTTAGGTCACCATATTAACAATATCTTTTAGATTTAACTCTTAGTTAAATAGTTTGATATTTACCATGTCTGTTTCTATTTTTAAATTATATGGATAATAAACTTACAATAAACTACCAATAGAACCCCAAGTGGTTCATTATTAATATATATAACCTTATATATGTCTTTTAGACAAACCTTATATTTTATGAATATTATATCAATTAATACTATAGTATTAGTTTTAAAAAGTCAAATATTTCAATTTTGACACTATTTAGTAATAGATTTGTTTTGAAAGCCATTAAAACTTTATTACTTAGAATAAAATTTATTTAACCATCCCTAAAATGTCATATTACCCTTGAAAATTAGTGTAATTTATCATAAGTCTCAAATTTCATTTATTTGGATATTTATAATATCAATTATTTTAATCTTTCATTAATAATGTAATTATTTCATCATCATTGTTTCATAAATAAATTAAATTATTTGATATCTAAAAATCATAAATAAAACACAATATTGTAGGAAAAATTTTTATCTTTTTATTGAATATTTATATTCGAATTTATATTCTTTGTAACCCTGTAATAAAAATGGATTATTTATTAAACTTTGAATTTAACTCTTTTAACACTTCTTTAAATAAAATAATAATAAATGTACTAATCTAACATAAGTAGACCAAATATGATCATATTTTATTTATACTATTGTTTTTGGTCGAAATATACTTATCCAATAGAATTAGGACACGCGTTAGGGTAATTATAATATCATTTTTACCCTTAATTACCCTATTTACTTTTAACCGTGGTAAATAAAAGTCAAAAGTTATTATTCACCAAAATTTATTTTCATCTTATTGAACCAAATTTTACTTACTGATATTTACCGTGTCTGTTAGATTTATAAAATTCAACTCATAGAAGTGGTAAAATTATTTTTTATGCAAATTTAATAATGCTCCTAGGAGGTGGGTAAAAGATGGTAAAAAGTTCGATAAAATATTATATATCTAAACTTATTATAAAATGACTCCAATGGATTAATATTAATATATATAGGTATTATGTGTCTATTTTGACCTAAAATATATTAAAATAAAATAACTAATTATTTAAATAAAAAGTCTGTTTTAAACAATAACGCAATGTTTTTCACTATTCACCAAATTGAATGTTTTCAGAAAAATAAAAAAAAATTACCCTAAGCTAATTTTGATATTATGAATTCAAAAATGAAGTCAATTTTACCAAATTAAAAACATAGAAGTTTCATTTTTTAATTTAAAATTAATTCCCATTGTCAAAACCAAAAAGAGAGTTTTTGAAAAGTTAAAACCATCAAAAGATTGACATGTGTTTATGTCAAATTTAAATGTGAAATTACTTATAATGACCTAAATTGTATTAAATGATAAAAATATAATCTAATTATACTTACAAACCATTCAAATATATAATTGAACAATATAAATTATTATTATTTAAAAAGTTGTTTTCAATTAAAATTTAGTATTTTTCACTATTCACCCAAATATAAAAGTTATCAGAAAAACACAAAATTTTTTTTGAAACTAAAATTTTATCTCCAAATTCTAAAGAAGAAGTTTATATTGTCAATTTTAATATATAAAAGTGTTAAATATTGTATTTAAAAAGGTTTCTCTATTAAAAGGCGGTAAAATTTCATTTTCTGAAAAATACATCCTTTATCTTAAAAAATGAATTTCACATTATATTATGACTATGGAACCCATAATATGGGTACTAAAATTATATGGAGTATATAAAATTCAAAATTCATTTAATACTATTCATAACCTCTTTTTGAACGGCTATTTTGGTAATTGGTGGTGCGCTTGAACTCGTAGTAACATGTAGCACAAGTTATTGAATTACATTGAAGAGATAACATATGATGAAATCATGGGGTGTTAGACTTAGAATCCATCGGGTAGAATCTAAAGTCAATATAAAACATTAGGGTTTAACTGGGGATCGATTTTGGGTTAATATGGGGGTTCATTTATTTTCATATCTAATTTTTGAATATATTTAAACCGTGCGCACAGTTTGCTACGTAGGGGCACACGATTTTCCAAAATATACACCTTAACTATACACCTCTTATGAGGGGGGGGGGGGGCATGGTTTCTCTTAATAGGGAAAACATTTGAAAAAATCTGCCCCAACCAAGCAAATCCCCTCTACATGAGTTGACACGTTTATCTAGGCTAGGGCGTACGATTTGTGAAAATTGTGCGCCAATCGTTGACATGCCCTCCTTCAAAAATTCTAAATTTTCACTTAAACACACCCTATGGTTAAACCCAAAAAATACTCAAACCAAGTAAAATGATTTCCAATAAAAGTTCCTGATACATCTCTAGAAAAGGTCGGAATCTTATGGATCTTTCTTGTATCATACTGATTTTTACTACATATTCATTAAGGACTTTAGTAAGACCACTCTTACTTTATCACGAATGTTACAAGAATATTACATGTTTTTTCTAAAAAAACATTTTAGGATTAATTTAATTTAGTGACAATTAGTCTTTATCACCAACCATCACAACCACTGATGTGGGATCTCCCCATAAAACTTAAGTGTGATGCCTATAACATTACAGTTGGGGAAGTTTTATCACAAATAGTTGAGAGGGATCCTAATGTAATTACATATGCCTAAGGTATCCTAAACCATATAAATAAAAAATACATGAACACTAAATATTAACTTAATTCTAATGTTTTTTCCTTAGAAAACATTTTTCATTTTCTTGGGTAAAATATCATTTTGTTTTCTGATAATGTTTCCCTTCTGTTTCTCCTTAACAAACATTATGTTAAACCACAACCCATATGGTAGATGATCCTCCTACAAAAGATTCACCTGGAATTTTAGATAATAGAGGAGTGAATTTTTTTTATTTTACTACTTTATTAGGATTTCACTACCATTAGAACACTATATCAACTCACCCTCCCTATTTTTAAATTCTTCCCACATGAGAACTTTTGTGATGTAGTGGACCTTACCCCTTAGTATTCAGAAAATGTTAATTTCTTGAAAACATCTAGGGTGCCCGTATATTTTTTCACATCATATTCCAGAATTATTCATCATGAGTCACATTGGAAATTTTGGGATGAACCAAACTTATGGAAAATTTGTAGTGACTAGGTTGTTCATCGGTGTATCCCTTACCATGAGTTCACCTCTATTTGGAGCTTCTACCACACTCTAGATTGTGGGGGCCACTTTAGCTCTCAACATAAATCTTAAAATTTCCTTGACTATGGACAATATAATCAAATGTTGTATAGATATTCCCATCTCTCTTTATGTCATGCATAAAATTTCAATTCATATGGATAATCTCAAAGGGGAATAAAATTCCCCAACAACCCATATTATTTTGTGAGATCTTCGATGCCTGTGACATTGAAATATTGGGGAATTTTACAAGTTACATTTTCTATAAATATTTTTTTATTTTGATTATGTTTCTAAATGGGTGGAAGAAAATTATACTAGGACCAATGATTTTCAAGTGGTTGTTGATTTTGTGAGATCTTAGATTTTCACCAAGTTTGGATTATTAAGGTTCATAAGTAATTAATATGATTCCCATTTTTATAATCACAATATTGAAATATTTATCCATATGTATGGGTTTTTTCATAAAGTATCCACTTAATATCACCCCAAACCAACATAAAAGATGAAATTTCAAATCACGGTGTTTAGATAATATATAAAAATAGGTATAACCCTATTGGAATGATTGGATTTTTCACTTGGTTTATGCACTTTTGGCACAATGTACAACTTTTAAACCCCCAATCAGAATGTCTTCAGATATGATTACATTAGGAAAGGCTTTCCACATCCTTTCAGTAGTATATAACCATGAATATTAGTCTTTTAAATATTATCATATGAATTTATTAGATGTAGGTGAGAAGAAGAATTTGCAGATTCAAGAGTTGGAAGAAATTTTGCAAGATAAATATGAGTAGTCTTGGATCTATAAAGATAACACAAAGGCTATCCAAAATTATATGGTTCATTAGTTGATGTTGTATATTGGTGACAAGGTCCTCTAGTACAAACCCAGGCTAAAGCTATACCCAAGTAATCTTTGTTCCTAATGGATTAGTCCTTATACAATTTATAACAATTAATCTTTTATAAAAATATAGAATTTTCATTAATATGGGGTCTAGAGGATTCAAATTAAGGATGAGAAACATAAAAACATATATTAAGAGCTTTCAAATCATCCAATGGAGGAAATCCAACTAAGGGATTCAATAAATGACACTACATAGAAGGTTGTTTCTTCTACCTACCATTATTTTATTGTATATTTATTTAAAGTTCATGAATTGATGAAAATATAATTTTTATGTATAGGGGAGGGACACAGAAAATACGTAGGATTTATTTTAAAAAAATACCCTTCATGTATCTCTTCATACACACCACGTATATATATTAAAAAAATAATTTCCTTTCCATTTTTCATCCATTTTGTTGTTTTTTTTTGTGTTTTTATATAATCATTAATCCTAAAAAATATATCCAAAAATAAATTTTCATGTTTGAGTAGATTGTGTTGAAATTTTAATTTTTAAGAAAAACTAGTTTAATAGAATGTGGATATATAAAATTTTTCTTTAATTTTTGTTTTCAAATCATTCTTAATAGTTTAATGTATTTTTTAAACCCATTCCTCATTATCATTGGCCATTTTTTTAAATCACTTACCTAAGAGAATTTATAATCCCTTTATTTCGTATTCATTATTTTAATCATGTTCTTCAGAGTATTAGGTCATTTAACAAATATTAACATTCCTTATTTATGTTTTAATTCATAAGATTTGAGTATGGTAAATTCATGGTCGAAGCCATCATTCATTGAAAATAACTTTATACAATTAACCTCTATTTTTGGAAACCTTGACATCTCACCATTATTAAGCCCTAGATTCCATGAAATAATTGTTATTAAAATGAAATTTAATCTAATTTATCCTTTCCTAGAAATATCTTGTGTAGATTCCTATCTTTTTTTTTTCAGAAAGTGTGTGGCTGAGGGTGTTTCCATGAAAATTCATGGGAAATATTCATTATCATAGATTAAGTGAAAGGATACCTAATTTTTTTGGGGAGTGGGTTCTAAATCTATATTATGTTATTATTTTACACATTTTTCATTTCTATTTTAAAAAAATAGTATATAAATAACAAAAAATAGTTCTTTATATTGAAAACGTTTTGGATAAAATAGGAAGTTTGCAAATTATTATTCATTTCTAGGATATGAATCATAAAAAATAAAAAAAATGGGAGAGTTATTTGGACAAGAAAAAATCTATAAGTGTTTGTGCATGTACGTTTATTTTAAACACCTTATAAATTTTTACATTCTTTTTACATTAGATATTAAACACTCTTCTTTCATCTCAGATTTTTAAACATCGAATCCATCAAACCCTTGATCCTCAGAGAAATATTCTAGTAGTACTCTTGATTATCACTCTAATTTTTTATCTATATAGAATTTAATATATCTATAATCATATGGTAATATCACATAAATTCTAGAAAATGAGTATAACTCCAATTTTATGTTTTCATGGAGTGAAGAGGGAAATTTTCTACGTGGGATAGGTTGCAACATGTTACATGGGTTAACAAATGAATTTAAAAAAATGATATGGGAGAAGAATAATGGTATGAAAATTTATTTCATAAAAAACATGATTCATTTCATTTCAAAATAATCTTGGATGTTTTCTCACATTTTATTTTTGTATGAGCCTTGATTATGATATAAGAATTTTCCTTGGACTATAAATGTTTAGGTATGGGCATGTGATCACAAAATGATATATCATATTTTATCACTATAATACCTTGGTATTATATTTTTATATGTTTTATTATTCCATTATTAATTCAATTTTTCCTTAATATATATTTTTAATTAATCATTTGAATATATTGTTAAAAAGATGTAATTGTAAAATGGGCCAATTAGATAGCAGTTCATTGTTTATATCATAAAACCATATACAAACATTAAAATAGGAAAGTTAATTTTTAATAGGATAATTTTTTTTTGGGATATAATTAATTCAATTATACCTAGAGATATATCATCATAAGAGGTATAATAGATCCCACATAGAGACAAAAATTTGGGAGAGACAAGTTGGAACCAACTGTAGTGTTCATGCCATATCATGGGATTAAAACCTATAATTAGGTTATTATACATTCATTATATAGAAAAAATAAATTCCCATATATCCACAAAATTTCATGTTAATAATGGGTGCTTAAGTTAGTCAAACACCCAGACCGAGTTTTGGGAGAATGTCTGCAATGTATAGTCACATAGTCCCTTAGACACTTGACTTATTTTTAAGGCAGTTTTGATATAATATTCCAAAAAATCACTCTTACCCTTAATTATAAAAGGATGATTTACCATAGGCTTATTTTTTAGTTCTTGATATGTGATTCTTACTCATATATTGATACCTAAACTTCCACAGGGTTATAAACTCTTTGAGATAACCTTGGGAGGAATGAAATATAAATCTCGAGCTTCATGTTTGTATTATTTACACATTTATTAAATTTCACATGTGTATGATATTTTTATTAATAATATATCATTATTTAATTTATTTATGTAATGGGCTATCACACTAAACTCACATGATCATGTTTGCGGGTACCCATTCATGTGTTATTTCACACACCGTTCACCGCTTCATCTTCAATTTTCAATTACTGTATTTGTGTGATTCCTATTGGTAGATTAAATTCACATAAACACTAAAATGGAAATGTAAATTTATTTTATAGTGTTTTACTATTATTACATACAATACTAGGAATCACATAATGTTCATCATGTGTTTCCTTGGTGAGTTTCAATTATGAAGTCGAACACAAATCACCTTATCATTGGCAATAACTGATGAATCACTTTGTGATTCTGACCAAACCCTAGGTGGAATCCTAGTATAAAATTAGTAAAATTTTGGTTATATGTGTTACAAATAAGTGATTAAAAGATATAAACCATATCAACTAATTTGATGTAGGATGAACATCATGATATTTCCTTGGGTTGATCTTAATCAATCATCTCATTAAATTATCATTACCATTTAGTGTTCTTTCATACATTTTTTACAAGATTCCATAAACCACCATTTAATGAAAACTAAGTTCCCTTTTAAATAATTAAAACATAATTTTGAAATTAATCATTTAAGGATCTATCGAGATATATCCTAGGGTTCCTATTATACTATATAAATTATAGTAATAATAATATCTAATTTGATGTGCTCAAAAATGTGATAAATAATAATATCCATTTGAATATTGATTAGTCATCAAGTGAGATTCATAATTTTTTAATCTCCCAAAATAAATAAATCATTAATATTTATTTGGATTTCTAAAATAATCTTATCGATGAACTACCATGGCCATTGATTTAATCTATTAGTTCTATTTGAGTAAAAGTAATAGATACATATTCTTCAATTAAAATGGTAGGAATAAATCATTTATTAACATATTAAATTATTTTCAGAATAATTTTGATGAACCCAATGTGTAATACCTCTCTATGAGCATATTTCGTCGTGGTTTCATCCATACATCAAAGAACAAGATTCATGATACACATGAATAATAATATCTAGTCTAATGACCAATACCCATGCTAACAGATAGGAATACCCAATGAAGCATAAATGTAACACCCCAACCCCAGTTACCCAGAGTTGGTGCATTATTACATAACATTGGAATGATCACAAAAGACCAAGTCTCAAAAGAACGATTAGTTTAGTAGTCTTGGAAACACTAGATATATTCGTAAGTCTTACATTATATCATAAAGTAAAAAAACTACCACAACATCGTGTATTCATATCCCCTCATAATACCCCTGCAGGTCATTCATAAATTACTTCTTCACATACTGGGAAAAATAAAACATTGAAAGGGGTGAGCTTAGATGCTCTATAAAGATAACAATATAGCGGAAACTTTCATAGATAAGCATAAACATTTAAGGCAATGTATAACTAAAACAAAATCCTTTTAAACTTGAATTTCAGCATAGTATGGAAAAGATAAAATAAAATAATGGCATTTAGTTATTCACATGGATATTCTACTAGTCGAATAACCACATGAAATATCAATAACCACTTTCATAATTATGGAATGCATAATTCCAAACTATCATAACCACATAGTCAAGGCATCATGCCAAGACTACAAATATGATTTTTTCAAGGCCTTGTGCCAAGACACTATTTTGTCTCATGAGACCTACTAACGCATCGAGGAGCTATAGTGGGATCCACTCGTCACTTACTAAGTCCAATGCATTCCTCACATGAAAAATTTGAAATATAACCTAAACATTCATATTAATACTAGCATATAAAATGTCAATACTTTAACCACAAACCATGAATGGTATAAAAATAGCACATCCATAGTCAAACATAACTCATTTGATACAATATAGAAGATTGTATTATATAAAATTAAGCTCAAATGAGAATAGTAAAGGATATTGGAATATATTAAAATAATCATCAAACTATTGAGAGAAATATCTCCCTTTTCATGAAAACATTTAAAAGTCACACTATTTGTCAAGAAGACATTTAAAATTGATTTTTGAATCAAAGTGTCCCACACCACATTGAAACTATTAAAAGTAATTTTAATTTTAAAACCTTAATATCCATATAAATAAATGCTAAAAACCATTTTTAAAACATGGACATTAATGAGAAGGATTTTGAAGAATAAATCTTGAAAGCATTTAAAAATGTTATTTTAGTTAGAGTTTCTAACCAAAGGGGAGACACTTGAATACAAATAATTAAGGTAATAAATTTTTTTAATATCATGAGAATAAAGGTATCCATGATATACTATGAGAAAGTACATTATATACACCATATAAAAGTGATTTTTTGTATAACAACAAAAGAGTCTCAATGGAATGTAAATTGAGATAAAAGTTCTTATAAAGACCGTATCCTTAGGTTAAGGATAATTCAATTGAATAATTATGTGTGAAAAATATAAATACACTAAATATGATTGGATATTTAGTGTAACTCAATCAGAGTACATTCACACATATTCTTGTAAAGGAAACCCCAATGAATTAGATATTTAACACAACAAATGGAGATTGAGTTAAAATTACTCTTATCATGTTCATATAGATGACTTGAGAAATTATAAATGGAGTGATTATTTGTATAAAAATTATATCCATAGAAAGGGGAGTGTAAATTATGACATAAGAAAATGAATAGTGATTCCACACATAATCGTGGAGTAAAATAATCAATGAAGTGTGCGTAAAGCCGAATGAATGGAAATTGAAATTTCAGATTCCCTTATCGATTTGGTATCATACGAAACATACACCCATGAAAGAAGGATCATAAAATTATGATGTATATATCGACAAATTAATGTATATTACACAACTAATACAATCATGGGTAGTACACACACCACATGCAATAAATAAGTGGTGAACAATGGAAATCTCTTGGAATTAAAAGTGAGATAAGAAACCCCTTACTTTGTACTTTTTCCTTGGTCAAGGGTAGGTTATCTTCCTATATAATGTTGAAATAATAGTTATTTAATTATACAAGAATAATATACATTAATATGATATCATATATGATCTTTTAACATTGCTTTGTTAATAATATCTTAGTAGTATCGTCGTTTCGGGTGTTAACATACTCGTTTTCTTTTGTATGATTTGTTAAATAAGTCGTGTTTGTTAGGGATATGATGTATCTTATTTATATAAAGAATTACATTATTTACTTAAAAATTGTTTTTAATCATAAAATTAGAATTATACTTGTATGGATATGATGGGGAAGGAATCTCATCACGTTCATGGAGACGGTAGTCCGTATGTACGCACGAGCGATAATATCATTCTATTGATATTAAAATCATATATAATTGCATGTTATATCATATATACAGAATAATTATCATGTTATATTTATTATTTAAATGAATTAAACATAATTATTATACCCATCTAAATAATAATGTTTCGAATAACAATTACACCACGAAGTGGAGACGGTAAGCCTTACGTACGCACGTATGGTGACATATATTTCAAAGGATGGATAGAATACTAAATGTGGTTATACCATATTTATAATAAAATCACAATAAATAGAAGATACTGGAGTTATTAGTTTTTAATGGAAATAAAAAAGAAAGAAGAAGTTGAAGAAGAAAGGAATTTGAAAGAGTGTGGTGAAAAAGTTACCTCTTCTTCGGGTTCTTCCTTTTTATTTGATCAACAGGGCTCATTAAGTTGGATTTCTGTTCAAAATGAGGCCTCTAGTTTTAAGTGATGGAAATTGGGAAGATATTTGGGCATATGTTGGTTGAGAAAAAAGGCATTACATGTGTGAGAAATTGGTTAGAAGTGGTGTCCTTTTATAAGGGGGAAGAGGGTCTCTTTAGGAAAAACTTAAAGTATTAATTTATAATAAATTCATATTCGGTTTATAATGGCTCCAAAGTGGATTATTCAATGTATAAGGTGGGGATGGGTCTAAAACCACCCATCAAATAGATTTTAAACAGGTTTGTGTCACTATAGTATCCTTATCTTTTAGATTTAACTCTTTGTTAAATAGTTCGACATTTACCATGTCTTTGTATTTTTATATTATATAGTTAATAAAACTACTATATACTTCCAAGAAATCACCAAGTGGTCCATTAAGAATACACCTATTATTATATAAGTCCTTTGTCGAACCATATATTTTTAGGAATATAATATCAATTAATAATATAATATTTGTTTTAAAAACTCTTTTATGTCAATTTTTCCACTATTGAGTATTTTGTTTTTGATAAATTCCTAACATCATTATTACTTCAAATAAAATTAATATAACCAATAATAATATGTCATATTAACCTATAAATTTATTTTAATTTATAAAAAGTCTCTAATTACATTTATTTGAATATTTATAATATCAATTCTTTTAATATTTCATTAATTTGGTAATTACAACATCACTATTGTGTCATATATAAATTATATTATTTAATGTATAAAAATTATAAATAAAATAAAATTATGTATTAAATCTTTTTATCTTTCTAATGAATATTTACAATCAGATTTATCTTCTATATAACCCTATATTAAAAATGTTTTAGTAATGAAACGTTGATTTTAACTCTTTTCATGCTTCTTTGAATTAAATAATAATAAATGTCCTAATCTAATCCAAGTGGACCTAAATGATACTATTTTATTCCTAAGTTTGTTTTTTGTCGAGATACACTTGGCCAATAGAATTAGAACATGTTTTAGGGTAATAATATTATTATTTTTACCTTTGATTACCCTATTTACTTTTAACTGTGGTAAATAAAAGTAAAAGGTTACTATTCAACAAAAATTATTTTTATCTTACTGAACCAAATTTTACTCCTTGATATTAACTGTGTCTCTAGGATTTTTTAAATTCCACTCACAGAAGCATTAAAATTAAATTTTACATGAATTTCCAAATTTTCCTAGGAGGTGGGTAAAAGACGGTGAAAAGTTCCATAAAATTTTTATATATCTAAAATTATTCTAAACTAACTCTAATGAATTACATTGAACATATATAGGTATTACGTATCTATTTTTACCCTAATCAAAATTAAATAAAATAAATAATTTTTTAAATAAAAATTCGTTTTTAAACTATAACTTAGTGTTTTTTTCACTATTCATCAAAAAATGAATGTTTTTAGAAAAATACCAAAAATTCACCCTATGATAATTTCGATATTCCGAATCCAAAAATGATGTCCATTTTGAATGATAAAATTTATAAAATTTCAGAAAGTTGGTATTACTATTCATAACGGCTATTTTGATTGGTTGTGGGGTGTGTTAGAACTCGAAGTTGTGTACAACACACGCTATTGCATTATTCAAAGGGAAACATATCGTGGATGCTTGGGGTGTTACATTCTCCCCTCCTTCAATAAATTGCATCCTCACACTTTTTAAAATTGGGCTTGGGAATATAATGGAGAGTCCCACATCAGAAAAAGAGTCAATAAAATTATCACATTATAAGAAAGAAAGAGAAGTAAGAAGGTCACCCGAAATAACCTATATTAGAATTCCATATAGAAAAACATGGATATGGATGATAAAATAAGTGTCACGTTCTGATGGAGAGGGATAGAGAACATGATCAGGAGAATGTTAACAACAAGAAAACCACAAACTTGTGATGGGACAAATGGTCATTAGTTTCTTAGTAGGAATAGTAAACGGACAATTTTTTTTGTTTTAAGTTACATTACATAAAGATGAGGAATTAATTTATGAGATTGACTAATAACATAAAGTGATATACATAATTTTTTAGTAAAGATTCATTCTTTAATAAATTTACTACTACTAACTCATTTTTAAATGATGAGTATTCAAGAAGAGTTGGTCACACTAGAAGAGATAGAATAAACTTCGTATAGAATCACATGATCCACGAATGATAAACTATATATTTACATTTTCTTTAGAGATTAATCAAAACCAAAATGGTTAGTATAAGATCTGATGATCCCCCTAAAGGATATTCTATTAGAGAAAGAAACACTAATCTTAATTTCTAAAATTAAACCAACAAAACCCTAAAGATAAATAAATACCATTCAATAAACAATTTTCCTTAAAATCATTCAATATAATCCAAACTCATATTGAAATCCAAAACTTAGAATAATTTGGTTATGTAGTCTTTCACGTTAAATTGTATCTCCAAATTAAATCAACTAATCTTAAAGTCACATACTTAAAATTAATTAACCTAATCACATATTCTCTATTATAGGTTAATAATTTCTATAAATAACCCAAATCACTATAAATCCATAATAAAAACATAGATAACAATCCACCACTACTACTCAAATGAAATCCCATAATATTCTATTTTCCTTGGTCATATAGTGTTCCCAACAAAGCAAACATCTTCCAAAATAACATTTATCACTCAATCACCAAATCATTTTCCTATACTAAGGGTATTCACTTGATAAGGCATTAGATCCCAAATCAACTTATTATTGATCAATAAAATCATTTAACTAAAAATAATTAGTCACACTAACCAGGGACTTCAAGTAGTCCAGTGGTAGGCGATAAATCCCTATCGCACTTTGGTTGTGGGTTCGATTCCCACAACATTGTCCAATGTGACGGGTTGTCACACGGTCTACGTGTTGTCCTTTTTCAAAAACCATATTTTATAACATTTTCAAAATGAGAAAAATTCATCAAAATAACCATAACATAATTTAACAACAAATGTTATCTTATTCCTTGAATTTTCATCACAAAATATAATAACTTTTAATTTCCTCAAACCCAATGATCATATAAACCCAAATGGTTATTTATAACTATATCCCCAAGAGAAAGGACAAGTATTCCTCAAATATCATTCTCACATGAAAAATTGCAGGGTCACACATATAAGAGAAAATTCACCCAAAGTAATCTCAACAATAAGGAGCACTAATACCTTTAAATATTTTTCCATCCATTTATTTCTACATAGGTTCTTCCTTTACTAAGAGGTTATCCTATAGAATAGGGAATTGACTTGGGTGATGCCAATGTCCCTTACATTTACGACAAATGACCGTAATTGGAATCATGGGACCATTTTTATTTTCTTCCATAGTGTTCTTCTTTTTTTTCTCATTAATTATTCACCTTATGTCCTTCATTCCCACACATAAAGCATTTCTTTGTTCTATTGGGACACTTTCCTGGGTGTCTCCTTCCACATTTCTTGCATGATGGAAATTTAGGATTGTTTTCTCCATGGTCTCCACTACTAGAGCTCTTATCATTCATCAGCTTTCTCTTCTTTGTTGATTCTGGGAATTGGTTAATATATATATTGTTGATCATATTTTTGGAAAATTGATTTGTCAAGAAGAAGATATCTTTTAAACCTATCAACATTCCATTTTGTTGGTCATTTCCACCACCGTTTCCACCTTGTACATCATTCTCAAAGTCACTATGACTTCCTTGGAGTCCATCCTTTGACTAAAACCAGAAAGCATTGTGTGAGTAACTATAGTCATAAAATAATTTCGAGAATATCATGTCACCATATTATCAATTTTAAACACATTATGATTAGCCAAGATCATTTAATCTCATAATAATTCAAATAGGTTTGTAAAGAAAATGTAAATTATCCTAATAATATCCCCCGGGAGTGTTGTAACCAAGAGTGCAGTAAGGCCCGTTGTCGTGCACCAGTTCCCGTTCGAGTCTAGCTCAAAGCAGTGTTTTCGGGTTTTACCCCTAGGTACATCTGTGCCAGAGCCGCCTCTACCTACTCATATCCAGATAGGGATGTACTGCTTGGAAAACTCACCAAATCTATACAATACCAAAATTCTAGGAAGTTATTCTATACTAATTCTCAAATTCTTTCTTAGGGATATGTTCTCTAATCAGAGTTCATCTAAATATAGCTTCCAAGTTTTGTACCAAACTTCCTCTGATACCAATTGTAACGCCTCGACCCCAATTACCCAGATTCAGTGCATTATTACATAACATTGTCATGATCACAAAAGATCAAGTCTCGAAAGACCGATTAGTTTAGTAGTCTTGGAAACACTAGATATATTCATAAGTTTTACATTACATCATAAAGTAAAAAAACTACAACAAAATCTTGTCTACATATCCCCTCATAATATCCCGGTAGGTCATTCATAAATTACTTCTTCACATCCTGAGAAAAAAAAACATTGAAAGGGGTGAGCTCAGATGCTCAGTAAGGATAAAAATATAGCAGAAACTTTCAACGA
The DNA here is from genome assembly GCA_963277665.1 of Viscum album. Taxonomy (NCBI): domain Eukaryota; kingdom Viridiplantae; phylum Streptophyta; class Magnoliopsida; order Santalales; family Viscaceae; genus Viscum; species Viscum album. The sequence continues at coordinate 242,788,609 of OY728150.1, forward strand.
TAAGAATAAACATTTAAATGAATGTATAACTAAAACAAAAGACATTTAAACTTGAACTTCAGAAAAATATGGAAAAAAATAAAATGAAATAATTACATTTACTTATTCACATGGATATTCTACTAGTCGAATAACCACATGCAATATCAATAACCACTTTCATAATTATAGAATTCATAATGCCAGAATATCATAACCACATAGTCAAGGCCTCGTTCCAAGACTACAAATAAGATTTTGTCAAGGCCTTATGCCAAGACACTAGTTTGTCTCATGAGACCTACCAATGCATCGAGGAGCTATAGCGGGATCCACTCGTCACTTACTATGTCCAATTCATTCCTCATATGAAAAGTTTGAAACATAACATAAACATTCATATTAAAACTAGAATATGAAATGTCACTAATTTAACCACAAACCATGAGTGGTATAAAAATAGCACATCCACAGTCAAACATAACTCATTCGATACAATATGGAAGATTTTATTATATCAGATTAGCCTCAACTGAGAATAGTGAAGGCTATTGACATTGATTAAAATAATCATCAAACTATTAAGAGAAATATCCCCCTTTTCATGAAAACATTTAAAAGTCACACTAATTGTCATGAAGCCATTTAAAATAGATTTTTGAATTAATGTTTCCCATACCACTTTGAAATTTTTAAAATTAGTTTCAATTTTAAAACCTTAATGTCCATATAAATAAATCCTTAAAACAATTTTTAAAACATGGACATTAATGAGAAAAATTTAGAAGAATAAATCTTCAAAACATTTAAAAATGATATTTTAGTTAGATTTTATAACAAAAGGAGAGACACTTGAATACAAATAATTGAGGTAATAAAAACTTTTTAATATCATGAGATTAAAGGTATTCACGATATACTATGTCAAAGTACATTATATACACCATATAAAAGTGACTTGGTGTATATCAATAAAGGAGTCTCAATGGAATGTAAATTGAGATGAAAGTTCATATAAAGACCATATCGATAGGTGAAGGATACATCAATGGAATAATTTTGTGTTACAATTATAAATACACTCAATATTATTGGATATTTAGTGTAAATAAATCAGAGTACATTCACACATATTCTTGTAAAGACAACACCAATGAATTGGATATTTAACACAACAAATGGAGATTGAGTTAAAATTTCTCTTATCAAGTTCATATAGATGAATTGAGAAATTATAAATGGAGTGATTATGTGTATAAGAAGTATATCATTATAAATGGGAGTGAGAATTATGACATTAGCAAATGATTAGTGATTCTACACATAATCTTGGAGTAAAATAATCAATGAAGTGTGCGTAAAGCCGAATGAATGGAATTTGAAATTTCAAATTCCCTTATCAATTTGGTAACATACGAAACATACACCCATGAAAGAAGAATCATAAAATTATGATTTATATATCCATAAATTAATGTATATTACACAATTAATACAATCATGGTCAGTACACACACCACATGCAATAAATAAGTGGTGAACAATGGAAATCTCATAGAATTAAATGTGAGATAAGAAACCCCTTACTTTGTAATTTTTCCTTGTTCGAGGGTAGTTTAGCCTCCTGTAAAATTTTGAAATAATTGTTATTTAATTATAAAAGAATAATATACATTAATATGATATCATATATGATCTTTTGGCATTGCTTTGTTAATAATATCTTAGTATTATCATCGTTTTGGGTGTTAACTTACTCGTTTTCTTTTATATGTTTTGTTACATAAGTCGTGTTTTTTTGGGATAGGTTGTATCTTATTCATATAAAGAATTATATTAAGTCCTTAAAAATTATTTTTAATCATAAAATGAGAAGTAGACTTATATGGATACAATGGGGGACGAATCTCATAGCGTTCGTGGAGACGGTAGTCCGTACGTACACACGAGCGATAATATCATTATTTTAATATTAAAATCATATATAATTAGATGTTATATAATATATAAAGAATAATTATCATGTTATATTTATTATTTACATGAATTAAATATCATTATTATACCCATCTAATTAATAATGTTTTAATAACAATTACACCACGACGTGGAGACGGTAAGCCGTACGTACGCACGTATGGTGACATGTAATTAAAAGGATGGATATAATAATGAATGTGGTTGTACCATATTTATAATAAAATAGAAATATATTGAAGATACTAGAGTTATTATTTTATAATGTAAATAACAATGAAAGAAGAAGTTGAAGAAGAAAGGAACTTGAAAGAGGGTGGTGAAAATGTTACCTCTTCTTCGGGTTCTTCCTTTTGATTTGAACAAAATGGCTCATTAGGTTGGCTTTATGATCAAACTAAGGCCTCTATGTTGAATTTAGGGAATTTGGGAGGATATTTTGGCAGATTTTAGACGATCCAAAAGGCTTGATAGGTGTCAGGAATTGGTTAGAAGTGATGTTCTTTTATAAGGGGGAGGAGGGGCTCTTTAGAAAAAACTTAAAGTATTAATTTATAATAAATTCATATTCGAGTTATAATGGCTCCAAAGTGGATTATTCAATGTCTATGGTGGGGATGGGTCGCAAACCACCCAACCAATAGATTTTAGACAGGTTCGGGTCACTATAGTAACCTTATCTTTTAGATTTAACTCTTAGTTAAATAGTTGGACATTTACCAAGTCTCTTTGTATTTTTATATTATATAGTTAATAAAACTACTATATACTTCCAATAAATCCCCAAGTGGTCCATTAAGGATACACCTATAATTATATAAGTTCTTTGGCCGAACCATAGATTTTTAGGAATATAATATCAATTAATAATAAAATATTTGTTTTAAAAACTCTTTTATGTCAATTTTGACACTATTGGGTATTTTGTTTTTGATAAATTCATAACATCATTATTACTTAGAATACAATTCAGATAAGAAATAATAATATGTCATATTAACCTAGAAAATTATTGTAATTAATAAAAAGTCTCAAATTACATTTATTTGGATATTTATAATATCAACTATTTTAATATTTCATTAATTCGATAATTACTACATCACCATTGTCTCATAAATAAATTATATTATTTAATGTATAAAAATTATAAATAAAATACCGTTACGTATTAAATCCTTTTATCTTTCTAATTAATATTTACAATCGAATTTATCTTATGTATAACCCTATATTAAAAATGTTTTAGTAATTAAACATTGATTTTAACTCTTTTAACGCTTCTTTGAATTAAATAATAATAAATGTCCTAATCTAATCCAAGTGGACATAAATGATAATATTTTATTCCTAAGGTTTTTTTGGTCTATATACACATTTACAATAGAATTATGACATGTGTTAGGGTAATATTAATATTATGTTTACCCTTAATTACCCTATTAACTTTTAACCATGGAGAATAAAAGTAAAAGTTACTATTCACCAAAAATTATTTTTATCTTATTGAACCACATTTTACTCCATGATATTAACTGTGCCTCTCGGATTTTTGAAATTCCACTCACATAAGAATTAAAATTAAATTTTACATGAATTTCTAGATTCTCTTAGGAGGTCGGTAAAAGACGGTGAAAAGTTCCATAAAATTTTTATATATCTAAAATTATTCTAAACTAACTCCAATGAATTACATTGAATATATAATGGTATTATGTATCTATTTTGACCTTAATAAAATTTAAATAAAATTAATAATTTTTAAATAAAAATTCATTTTTAAACTATAAATTATTGTTTTTTCACTATTCATTAAAAATTGAATGTTTTCAGAAAAATACCAAAAATTCACTCTAAGCTAATTTCGATATTCCGAATCCAGAAATAATGTCCATTTTGAAAGGTAAAATTTTTAAAATTTCAAAAAGTGTGTATTACTATTCATAACGGCTAATTTGTTTGGTTGTGGTGTGTGTTAGAACTCGATGTTGCGTACAACACACGCTATTGCATTATTCAAAGGGAAACATACCGTAGAAGCTTTGGGTGTTACAATAAACATATGAAATTACTATAGGAGGTTATATCCTCATGAACCCCATTTTTTATGATCACAAAGTATGAAATTCCTTATAAATAGTCCCAATGTCTTATGATCCTCCATTAAAATATAGTAAAAAATTATATGTGTCAAATTAGACAAATATTATCTATACCGTAAGAAATATTTTTAATAAACTTTTAATAGAATTTATAGTTTTTAATTTTTGTTGGAAACTTATTTATTCTTTCTATATGATAAATACTCTAAATACATTATCAAATTAATGTTACATTGAAGAAAAATCATAATGAGAAAATATATTTGTTAATATTATGGTAATCAAAAGTAAATATTATATTATTTTGAGGGAAAAACTCCAATATACTCTTACTTTCACTAGAGAAAACATTCATCAACTTCTAATCCATTGGATCTCACATGGTTCTCATACTTCTACTGAGAAAACATTTTACCCAATGAGTCTTCCACATTCTTCATTACAACTAGTCTTCCTACTAAAACTCCACCTCTTTGAAAAAAATAAACCAATAGGTTATAATTTAAATGTTTATGATTCATCAATTGACGGGACCATATATCCTTGGATAGAAACAATACTATATTATTATCACACTACAGAGTGATAAAATCTTTACTACTAGTACAACACCATAATCATAGATGAAGTTACATATCCAAACTTCTTCTTTATCTACATCGGAATCCATAAATTACCCAGAATATACTATAGAATCAATGACCATTGGATTCTTAGAAATTGTCCACCTAATAGACCATCCATTAAGAAAGAAACATATCCAAATTGTGATTTTATATCAATATAATATATTTTTAAAATAGATTATGTGTATCCCTTTATAACTATTTCATATCTCATCCATAAACCATAAATATATCCTTTGTATGCCTTAGGTATACAAGATTGGTTTTATAAGGTACTGATAAACACTTTTTAATATTAAATTAAGATATTAGAAACTATAAACAGAACATCACCTTAATTTATATAAAATGAAACAATAAAATAACAATAGGAACTAAATAAATACCTTATATTGTAGCCACATCTTGCAACCTAATTGAGGACCTTTGAATGGTATTTATGATGATATCTATAGTGGAAGACAAATGACTCTCACATCCAATGGTATATATTGGATGGTTAGATAATTTTGAAAATCAAAAAAAAAATATTTTTCTTATAGGGAATGCTATCATCTCATGTAATAAATGTGGATGAAGAAGTAGATATAAAGAAAAAAGGGAGTATCATCCAAGCTTATAGCGCAAACCACCTTTCCATGTCATGGAATAAGGAACCTTATTGAGTAATCTGGATCAATCCTAGAGAATTTTGTGTATTAAATCATTTATTATAATGCATGTGTTAATACATTAGTCAGTTCATGCAAGATGTTATAATTTTAATTCTTCCCATGATGTGTTTATCCAAATGCCAATTGAAGGTGTTTGAATGGAGTACATTATTTAAAAAATTATGTTTTATGATATGCATATATAGAAAATAATTGTGTAGGTTATAGGATTTTCATGCAAAATATTAAGTTATGGAATCATTTAAAAGGTATAGATATTGAATGGACCGTCTAGGAAAAACCAGAACCAGTCCAAGTTGAGGTTTCTTAGAAAGAAAAAGGTATCTCTAGGGTTTAATGGAGTGGTGAGATCTCTAGATGTTTTTTAGATGTTAATGTAGATGGTATTCATCTTAGAGGACTTCGTAACCCAAGGAGGATGAAGGGACAAAAAAGAAGCAAGGATTTAAGCACTTGTATTATTAATAAAAATAGAAATAAAAATGATGAAAGGAATATTTCTACCAATATAAAATAATGGAGACAATTTATGTCAAGAAAATGAGGTCTAAGGAGACAAATATCAAAACCAATGCTAAAGAGAAGGATCATAAGGTGAGTGTGAAGATTCAGTTTGGAACCTAAATGATCGAAAAATGATGTATCCAAAGGAAAAAGGAATGGATAATGGTGTAATGTGATAATAAAATAATATATAGAAAGACTCAGTAGTGGTGGATCACTCTTATAGTGAGAACAACACTGATTTAGCTGATCTCACTAAGGTTGTGCCTAGCGACCAGTAGTTGGAGGTAGGTAAGGAGGTTCTAAATATGTCAAAATTTGGGATATTATCATCCAATATAAGGAATAAATCTTGTAGGAATCACTACAGATTAATGTCTTTCCATAGGATGATGATAATATTGTTGTTATAATATTACTTGTGAAAAAGAATGAGAATAAGTAGTGGATTAACAAGAAAGATCCTAACCAAGTAAAAATATTTAATACAGGGAAGATATGAATAGTGGAGTATATTCAAGCATGGGACAAGATGGATTTTTTGGTTCAAGACCTTATCAAGGATGATCAATCTTCAAAGGTAAATAGTCTCAAATCAAAATTATTTTTGGAGAATGTTTCTAATAGGAGTAAATTATATTTCAATGGTTGATAAATCTCTTATGGAATTTTCTGCTTTGTATTTTTTACATCCATGAGTTACCAATTTTCCTTACATGTGTTTCAAAAAAATAAAAAATTTAATTTTTAGTCATTTAATGCGTTATATTATTTTTTACCCATTTAAATTACTTCTTATATAATTAACCTTTAATGAATAATAATATAAAATAATCATTTGAATGATAATGATAATTATTTTAATAATACAATTTTTCAACAAATTCTGCATTGACAGTAATATATTTTCATGTTATTTCTCAAGGTCATATTGGAAGCGATGTATTCTCAAATAGTTTCTTAAGGATACCTTGAAAAACAATAAATTCCAAATATTATTATTAAAACTATATTCTTAAGCAACATAGCATCATGAACATAATCACCAAAATTTATCACATGAAATATTGGCTTTGGGGTATATTCCTTTCATCTAATTACTTGAAGTAAGGCCAAAACTAATTCTCACCATTTCACCTTATATTGTATCATATATAATCACTTTTTAAATATTATTCAAAAATCATTTTATATATGATCTAAAAACATTTATAAAGATATCACTAATCTTCACCATATATTACATCATATGTAATACCATTTGAATATCTATCCCAAAATATTTTAGATTAATTATAAAACACTTTAAAAAATATCTCTAAGTGAAAGGGATTCTCCATTTAGTCAACTAAAAAGTGTAACCACATGATCCTTTATAGATTTGGAAAAACGTTTGAATATATGGATCCAAATATATAATAAAATAGAAGACTCTATCAATTCATCAATTCTACTCAATCTGTAAAACGATTTGGACTGTTCTCCATCAAACACCTATATCTCTGAACTCTTATCCACTAGTCACATCACATACTTACATGCACTATAATAAATTCTATTTTTCCAAGATATCATTTGATAATGGGACAAGGTGTATATTTTCCCCATATATCCAACTCATATGCTCTCGATACTCCAATAATATACTGAGAAAGTTGATGAATACACCACATTTCCGTCACCTTTATGGATGGGTATATCTAATTTCTATCATTATAATAGATAATAATATAATATATTTTATATAGGTGCACTCACACACTCCACAATATATCTCAATCAAGGTCCCAAATTTCATACACATCATATGAGACGGAAAATACCATATTGGTTGTCATCTAACTAATGACATGAAAACAATATACACGACTACCCCTTATTATATTTTCCCAAATGGATGTGTAATCAATGTATCATAGTTTTAAGGTTTTCATGCAAGGTATCTCAACATCCTTTGGTTATGGGGACCAAATAGGATCCATAAACCCCTATAATACTAGAGGTATAGTCTATGAAACTCTTTTTCATATACTTAGTGGGTCATATATCATAAAAAATAACTTTTTTGTATGTTATGATCGTATTTGTTACCTCATAAAATAACTCTACTCAATTTAATATTAAAATTTGATCACAATCTATAATAATCCAAGATAAACATATGTTAGGGATAAATGAAATTTGTACTTTGATAATTCAATTATCATTAAACTTCTTGAATTGTATATCAATATATATATTTATTCCTCCAACATGAATGGAAAATAAAATGGATATTACCTTTTATATGATATATTTTATATTCTTATAACTCTCTTTAATAATACTTATCAAAATCAAATATAAGAACCAGTATATAATATCGTATATAAAAAACTTCTAGATCATCCTTATAGTTACTACACTTTATTGGGTAATGTTAACTTTTTACATCTAAATGTAATTATTTCCACATCTCCATGTGATCATCTAATAAAACCCTCTATTTAACCCACTTTATGTTTTTGTTGAATTTATTTTTAATAAGAATAAAAGACATAAGGGAAGGAACATGATATAAATTTAAGTATAAAGTGTTTCTTGGAAGTTGTTTGATGTTCCCAAGAATGCCAATGAGGATTTTCATAACTTATAATGATGTTTGAATATACTAATCTTATTGGGTAGAATTTTGGAGTTCCCAAGAAAGTTATTGTGGTGTTTATCCCTTTTAAAGACTGTTTAAGGGTTGATAATTTACCTTTTATGATTGGAAGTTACGAATGTCACTACACTAATTTTATTGTTTGGAAGTAGAAATATAAAGGATGTTATTCCATTATATTTTAAAAGATCTTGTGACATCATAAAATAAAATGGTTGAAGGTGTGAGTTACCATTTCTATTATTCATATAGAAAAGAACAAAAAAGTTTCTAAGAGTTCATGTGCATAATATTTTGGAGAATACTTAGTGACATTAGGTAGGTGCTGCTAGGTTTAGCTTTTGTATATTATTTTATGTCCCCTCACTTGTAAATAATGGATTGAAAATTCTGGTACTTGGGATTTGACATATACACTTGGTTCGAGTAAACATAAGAATGGCTATCATAAGTACAAGATCATATAAAAATGTACATGGAATAAGTTTTAAGTACATGTGATGATTTTGGTGATATTATCTTCATGATAAAAGAAATATACTAGATGGGTAAGTACTGTCTATACAATTTGATGGAAGTTGAAGGCTGTTAACCAGTGATGACTTTTGAGAATGAGTTACTATTTGGAGTAGGATATAGTAGAAGTATATATGATATTTCCAAGAATATTTGGATGATTATTTTATTTTATGAAAGGAAGATGTGGAATAGATGTCATGATTTATAAGATGCTATTAATGAAATAGAAAAACACATGAATAATTATAGACAAGGAATAGAAGGGGCATAGAATTTATAACTTTTAGGCATGTCTTTTTATAGTTGAGACAAACACCATCATAAGGTAAAAAGAATTATTCATACGGTTGTGATAACCACTAGTTTATGGTTAAAATAAGGCATTATATGGTTGAGGAAAGTGACACATATCATTATAAGGATAATGTGAGTCATCATAAGGTTGTGACAACATGATCATAAGGTTGATACAAAAGGCTGTATGGTTGATATAGTGTCTTTTTAAGGATAATAAAAGCCTTATTATGGTTAAGGAAAACAATCATTAGGTTACTAGTAATTCCATATTGGTACTTAGTGAACATTTTAAGGATTATTACTTTGTGAAGAATATGAATCTAAGAATCAATAATTAAAATTCTTTAATGATTGGGTAATCTAATATGATGATGAAAATTTTCTATTTTTCCTGGATTAAACATTATGATCAATCAAATATTCATACTTCAATATATATTTATAGTGTTGCTAGTTAAGGAAGATGATGGAATGTTGAGATGTGTTTTATGTCATAAAGGGGAAATACATGTAGTAATGGCGATGTGTCCATGAATATATGGAAAATATTTCAAAAGGATTGGTAATAAACAATTTATAGAGATTTTTTATTGAGAAGAAGAAAATTATATTTCTAAATATCACAAGGAATTAAATAAGGATAAGCCTTCAGAAAGAATAAATAATGGGTGAATGAAAATGGAAAAGAAGACAAAAAATATTAAGGTTTTAGAAGGCTACGATTTAATGATATTTGAAGTCATGGAATTGTTGAAAAAATATTCATTTATACATTGAATTTATATTTTAAGATTTAGAAGAAGAAAAATAAAACCCAAATGCTATAAAAATATTTATTGTTAGATAGGTATAAGAAAAAATTATGATAGAATCGATAATAAATATCCTTGAAGACCTTTAAGTATCAAAGAGATAGAGAGAGAGAGATCTTTTTCTTCTTGAAGAAAAATCATTCTATGTGCGGAAGAAGAATAATATACAAGTTCTCATAATTTCATTTTATTAATCATATTTATTCTGAGGCCTTGAGGAAGAAAACCTAAAATTTTCACGTGCTATATAAATTTAAAGAATCGTGAGGTATCCCACCTGATTATTACAAGTGAGAAATAAGATCAATCTATACTATCTAGGAGGATCTTAGGACAATAAATATGATCTTAATTTTAAAAAGTGAAATCCAATTCTCTTATAATAAAAGAAATATCAACCTGGATCTTAATTTTTAAATTTTTGGTGCCAAAATAAGGATTCCAAGTCCTTAACCTTTCTCATAATTATTATGATAATAAGAAAGAATTAGTTTGTATGGGAAAACAACCATATATCACTGAGGACATAGTCATCCTGAAAATGAGGTGAACCTCATTATCACAATCATGTGTCTTGTTGTGTGAATTATTTCATACCATATACGAATATTCACTAATGATGAGATAACTTTAGATAGAATGTTAGATACATTAAATAAACAAGTGAAGATGTTAAAAGGGGATATTATTTTAAATTAGATAAATGTTTTCAACACTAATTCACCCTCTCAGCGTTGGAAACATAACTCTATGATATTAAAAACTAGAATCATGGTAGGAAACACCTCTATTGGGTTCACATATTTATAGTTTTTTAAAGAATTATATTCTTTTAATGTCTTGATTAAGTGAATACTTATGTAAGCCTATGAATTTTTTATCAAATGAACTGTGGAAGATATGTGTAGAAAGCCACAAAAGAAAATGAAAAAATATATGAAAATAAGTTTCTAAGGGAATCATATATGAAAGAATAAATAATTAATCTTTACAAATAAAAAGAAATCCAAGTAAAATTTATCATAGAATATTTATTTATAATAAATCTATTAATGTAATTCCTGATGAGTGGCCATACCTTTTATTAAATAAGAATAAAAATATGTTTCCCCATATCTAAATTTTGTTAAATAAAAACAATGCATAGAAGATGTAGATCTGGTAGTTGAGTCCACTAGTAAGGAAATAAAAAAAATTTCTGACTCATTTAGTTCATAATCTCCCTATGACGAGGAGGAAATACAAATAACTTATAAAAAATTTCCTACAAAATAGTCCATTACAAGTTGAGAAGACCACTATTCAAATAATTCACAAGATAAATAAATTAATTTTTTGAGGGACATCTTAGTTAACTTTCATAAAGAGTCAGTCAGTTTTATATCAAATTCTTATAGAAACTTGTAGGATTAGATTACCTAACTTGACTATTAAAGTGAAATAATAGACAAGGTTTTGGAAAAAAATAGTTAAAATTTCAATGAATCTCTCAAAAAAAGTTGTATCCATTAAATAAATAAATATTGATCTTGAGGAGAGGTACTATCATTTTTAAAATGAGTGTATTAATATAATTAAATAAATATAACAATTCAAGAAAAGTCCTGAACAAATAAACCAAGAATTTAATGAGTTAATTGTTATTAAAAATGATCAATTATATGTTAAGTAAAAGTATCTTAAAGCGCGTAACCATATTTTTAAATAAAAGAGAAAAATGAAAAAAATATAATCTTAAGAATACTGAGATGGTAGGTGATTATATAATGAAGATAACCCAAAATGAAAAATATATTCTCAATGCTAGATTCATGGTGATTAAATATAAAATGAACAATTTAGAAATAACTTAATTTGTGTATTCACAACAGGTTGAAAGGAAAGATGATTACACATGAATATATAAGGCATTTTCTTATCGAAATGTGTCTCTATCTGGTGGAAAAAATTTACTAATATCTTATAATAATCAATATTTAATAGCTACAATGAAATAAACACCACCCACACCTGATAATTATGTTTATTCTAATTATATTTTTAGGCACAAAGAATGTTTAAAATAAAAATTTGTAAAAATTATTTTTGAAAGAAATGTTAATGAACTAACTAGTAAATCAATTTTTTTGGAAGTTACTGTAATAGGATCTATTCCACAAATAAAGTTTATAATGTGAATGAAAAGGTTAAAAAACATTTTGGTGTTAAATATGGAAATCCTTCCATTAAAATAAGAACAAGGTTTGTATGATATAGTTTATGTAGCAATTGGTTAATGAATATTTATTTTGGTTTTTGAAAAAATGTATCAATCACTAGGAGAATTGAGAAGCTGACATTGAGGGGTATAAATTTTTTTATAAACAATAAAACCATAGTATACTGTTAAACATATTCATACATGAATCATATTTTAAATCATTGAATAATTATATGGAAAATTAAATAAGGTTTGTAACATAGATGGATCATGCATATTCACATCAATTATGTATACATCCAAAAAATAAAATAAAATAAGACTACAAAATTCCGTGATAGAATAAATTCCATGATTTGGAGAGAAGCATGAGACAATAGTTTAAGTTAGTGTTCCCAAGATGTCAAAAATAATTCTAGTATGTTATCCTTGGTATATAAATAGAAGAATAAATATGTTAAAAGAAGAACTAATATATCCAAGAGAAGTGTTACATTAAAAGATATAAGATTCCAATTTTTTAGAAAGATATGACATGTCATAGATATTTTTGAATAATCCATGGGTTTTTTTGTAAATGGAAAGAAGTGTGAGAATAATAGAAAATCACTCCAAACTATACATAATCATCATATTATGGTGAATAAATCTCATAAGAATCCATGTGAAAAAATTTTGATCACATTCTCAAGGATTGCATATATATTTGGCCACATGACATGAAAAAGGTAAATATAATGGAGGATACATAATAAAAGGAAAGTAAAAAAGAAAAGTAGACAATTCTATATAAATATGAACATGAATTTTATGAGTTCTTTTCAAAAATTGGCAGCCAAAACCCCCATGACTTGTTATGTGGTAAGTGAAATCAATCTATACATGTATTAAAGGATTATAAAACAGACACATCTACTCAAGAATAAATTCTAAAAAATATGAATAAACCACTATGCAATGGTTTGGTGGCTCAAGTTAAGATGAAAATTATAAAAAAACAGAGATAATAATAAAAGGAATACTTTATCAAGATAAGGATGACTTGAAATAGTATATCATGCATTAAGAAAAATTTCAGGATGTTTTCTTTTGTTTTTCATATTTTCATCTTTTTTTTGTTATGGATGGATTTGTTCTGTTCATGCTATTGGGATCATGATTCATGCTTCGATACGACGACTATGATTCAGTATAGGTTAGGTCAAGATGGGGATCGTTTATCTACATCTTGGCACCAGTGAAAACTTATATAGGATTCATTTTTGCAGTGATGCTTGATGCTTTGTGCGGTCTGTGCGGTTGGTGTGTGATGATGATGATGGACTGAGTTTTGTGGAAGAAAAATTGAAGAGTTTTGATGTTGGTATTTTGGTGGAATATGAAGATTGATCTTGGAGAACTTCTATTTTGGGTTTGAATACATTTTTGGATTTTTCTTTGTTTATTTTGGTTGTGAATTTTGGTGCATTGCCACCAGTACTCTACATGGATCTTCTCCAGATGTGGGTCAGAGAATTAATCTTTCACCCATGCATGCCATTTGGATATGGAAGACTAAGAGGGTATGACTCTTCCATCGGTACTCATCTCGTGCAACTTTGTACATGATATCTAGCCAAGCGGTCATGCGATGGTGAATATATTTAATCATGGTGTAGAAACTGGGGAGGGGAAGATTCTATTGTACTGATCTAGGTTATCCTTCTTAGAGTTTCAATTGGTTGTTATTCTATTTTTGGTTTATCATTTTTTCCATAAAATTATTCTGATAATAAAAAAAGTTAATTTTTAGTTAGTCAAATTGCTTTCTTTATTAATTAAAAGTGACGACAGATCCCTTTTACTCTCATTAAACCCTTTTATGAATCTTTATGTACCCTTTTAATGCTGCCAAAATTTTCATATGATATGTCCTTGGAAAATATTTTTGTATTAAATACCCATCCAAATTGACACTCAAAGGTATTAATCTTGGTATTCATATAATTCATTGATTTATGAAATCTATATATATAACCGAAATTTCTTAATTATGGGATAAAAAGTGAGTAAATACATTACTATGTTGTATGATCTATGTGTTACACTTATTCATGTACATGATATTAATGTGATAGCTGAGTACAAAATTATTTAGCCCTACAGTGAAATGGGAAATTCTTTTATCTCTTTAGATACCGTGTATGCTTTACTGGAGGTTATCCTAAGTTCACTATGTTATTATTTCTAAGAATCTATCCATGAATTATGAATTTGATGTCATGTTTTATATTTTTTCCTCATTCCCATGTTTCATTTATGTAATCACCTTATATCATGCTTTAATATTCATGTTTTGGACTCTGAGCTATCTTATATTACCATGATAGTCCAATTCAATCAAATGTATTACATTATTCATTTTATTATTTTATTATTCCCTTACTGAGCTTTATATCTCACCCCTTTTTTATAAACATCCCCAGGTTATGTTGTGTAATTTTAAAAGGTCAATGAAATTTAAGGTTATGTTATGGAGTTTTAGTTTACATATTTTCATTTTTATTTCAATTTGTTATGTTATGTACCTATTAACCCAAATAAACTAGTCCTCATGATATATTAGTGTTTTATTAAGTGAATAATTATGAAATAAATCTTGAAATAAATTGTATAAATTTGTTAGATTTTTATAGTTGATATCATTGAAAAGACTAGTTATTTTTGGGGATTAGGATTAGAAAACTCTAGTAAAATTCCTAATGATAATTATAAACATATGGAATCAGATCTGTATTTCAGTAAAGTATATATTAAGTGGTTTCAAATAAAATGAATCCCTTTACGGATAATATAACTGGATGTGGATCTAGAACAATTGTACTGAGGGTTAATAACCCTGAAAAAGTCGCATTAAGATGGACTCGATCATCCCTTAGTGCACAGAAAAGAGTCCTTATTGCCCACTGGATTTGAAACTCCATGGAGATATGCTTTGGTAAATTCAAAAGCTTATTACAAACCTTTATTAGGGTAAAAGTTTTCATAATACTTTATGATTGTTAATAGATCATGGATAACTTAGATTTAAAATTTTAAATTCATAGTTTAAAATGTATATTTCATTTATAAGTTATCCCTCAATTGTCCATGGTTTACCATTTATGATTTTAATAGTTTAAAAATAATCATCTATAAATTTACCTTAGTTTTTATTCAATTTATGGAAATAATAGGAAAAAAGTCAACAAGAAGTGTGATGAGTAATGTGTTGGATTCCTAAATGAGATACCCAAATAAATAGGGGAAAGATTAGGTAACTTTATGGAAATAATTTCTCAATAGACTCATTTTTGAAATTGAAACATGAATCAAGGGGAAAAACCACATCCCCCAAATTAAGAGAAAGTTTCAATTGATACAATTATTTCATAAAGTCCTATTACATATAGTTTATCTTATGATCCCATAATTTTAGAATAGTGGATAAAATATATTAAAAAGGACATCTTTATCTTTAAATTCTCAAAATAATATAAGGTTTTACCATATTTTTATTATATATATAGAGAATATGATTGATGATTGACATTGATAATAAAAAACGTTGCATGAGGAGGTGATCAAGGTGATGTAGTGGAATAAATTCCATAAAATGATTTTTGAAATATATTTTACTCACATTCTTCGACTTAAAATGGAGAGATATTTCGTTAGCCTCAAGAAAATGGATAAAAAACTGTTAGGAAATATGTATAAAACTTTAAAATAATGACAAGATATTCATATGACTTATTTAATGACCATGAAGGTAATGTTGACCACTTCTCCATTAGGATAAATCTAAATCAACAAAATATTAAAGGAATTCAAGACTTTTTCTACTACAATAAAATTGTCCAATGTACCATTAAAGTCGAAATAGAGATAAGTACATCTCAAGGGTCTCAAGGGTTTGGAGATAAAATTTGGATAAAAATATTAATTATAGTGGTGTTATGTAAAATTATCATGGAGGAAATAAAGTCCAACATCCCACATACGAAAAGTGTGGGAAGAGGTATCCTAGAAATTTCATGAAAGGGACATGAAAATTATTAAATTATGGGAAACAAGGGAACCTAGATAGTGATTTATGATTTGAGAAACCCACCAATGTGATAGAAGAAATTATTATTTTAGTTAACCCTTAACCGATTTTTTAATTTTTCAACTAAAAGGAATAAGGAAAATATATGAATCAATTCACCAATCCAGGGGTTCTCAATAACAACTGATTCAAAAAAGATTAAAGTCTTAGGGATATAAGGAGATAATATACTATCTCAAATTTAAAGGTATATATTAAGAAATAAATGGTGAACTATATGTGAGATACTCATTCAAGGAAAGAAAATATAATATTTTATTCTGGTTCTACACATTTCTTCATATAACACTAGTTTAGTAGAACAATTTAAACACCATCATAAAAATGGAATTAAAGCTATTGGTTCAAATGAAAAATAGGGAAATTATTTCATCCAAAGTATATAACTCCTACCCTATAAAAATTTGTGGGATGAATTTCCCTCAAAACTATTTTTTAATCCCTTTAATGGAATTCAATTCTATTCTTGGCATGGATTATATTTCCATGTATAGATCCATCATAAATTTATGAGAGAGGAAAATATATCTCCGTATTTGTAATACCCTTATGATTATATACAGGTGAAAGGGGAAAGATGAATCTCTTTTGGAATCATATTTTAAATGATGGATATTATTTCCTTGTGAGAAAGTGTGTCCAGATCAATTGATTAATACTAATGAAAATATTATCCTTGATGACATGCCAGTTGTAAGGGAATTCATCAATGTATATTCTAAAGAATTTTGTAGTCTTCATCCAAGATAATAGGTTATGTTATTAATCAAACATATATCCAAATATATAAAAATATTGAAAATGTATATAGAATGGACATTGTTCAACTTGAGGAGCTAAAGAAGCAACTATAATAGAATATAGATTAAAGGGATTATACACCCTAGTGATTCAATTTGGGATGAAGTAATCAAATATGTAAAGAATAAGTATGGGTTAATGTGACTCTTCATTTATTATCAAAAAATAAACTAAACCATGAAAAATAATAAGTACTTTTATCTAGGTGTTGATGAATTTTTCGATCTATTATGTGGATCTTAGTAATTCTTTAAGGTTGATCTTTGGTTAGGATATTATCACTCAAAGGTGAAGAAAGAGGATATCCCCAAGACTTCTTTTCATTCAAGGTAAGTTCAATATGAGTTTGTAGTTATTACACTTGGTCTCAATAATTATATCAAAATATTCAAGGACTTAATGAATAGAATATATATGTATTAACTTGAAAAAATTATGTTATTATTTATAGATGAAATTATTATCTACTCCAATAGCATAGAGAAGTATGAGAAGTATTTTTATATTGTACTAAATAACTTCAAGAAAGAAATTATTTTTGAAAATTATATTAAATTTGAGTTTTAAATAGATCAAGTCACATTCATAAGGTGTGTTATCTCCATCATGGTGATATATGTGGACCCTTAAAAAATAGAGTCAATTAAAGGATGGACTAGACCAACCTCTATAATTGAACTCTGTTGTATCCTTGGATTAATTTTTTTTTTTTGAGTTTTGAGAATATTATCATGATATTAAAGACCACTAACCTAGATAAATTATAATGAGGTGATGTTTTTATGGAATGTTGAATGTGAATGAATATTTAAAGAGTCTAAGAACATGCTAATCACTGCACCAATTATCACATTACTAACTAGTGGGGAATGATTTGTGATCTAACTTGATGAATCCAAAAAAAGTTTGGTTGTGTACTCATGAAAGTTAAAAAAGGATAGTATATTGTTCCATGCAATTAAATATCCATGGGTAGAATTACCCAACACATAATCTAGAATTAGATACATTGATCTTTGGAATTTTTATTTGGTGACATTTTCTGTATGAGGAAAAGTGTGACATATATATAGATCATAAAATCTTGTAGTATATATTCTCATATAATGATCTCAATATGCGCCAATGAAGGTTTTTTAACTAGTCAAGGATTATGAATGTTCATCCATTTCCATCCTCGCAAGGCGAACAAAGTGGAAGATTCTATAAGTTGAAAGGATCCTACAACCCTATCCTTGTTGAGAATTGATTGGGATAAAATCCTCTTTGACATACAGAGGATAGACATGGGAATAATAAAATGATCTTTATCCTAACTTTCTCAAACTCATTATCTACAAAATATTATTTATAGGATCAATAAGGATCAGAAGGATGAGGATATGCTACATAAAATTGGAATGAATATTATAGAGTTCAAATTTTCTAATGATGGTGTTATAATGTTTGGAACCCAAACACGAGTCCCATAAAAACAAGAACTAAAGATGGAATTTATGGATGATGTGTGAAGCGTATCCTTATATATTTATCTAGTAAAAACTATGATTCGTAGAGATATGCGGTAAAACTTCTGGTGAGAAAACATGAATAAAGAGATTATAGAATTTGAAACATGATGCATGGTATGATAACAAGTGAAGGCTAGATGATTGAAGTCTAACGGTATAATGAAACCATTCCATATACCAGTATATAAATGGGAAACAATAACTGTGGATTTAATTGTAGGAATCCCATAGATCCTTAATTGATATAATTTTATGTAGGTGGTAGTAGATCTCTATACTAAGTCTCTTCATTTCATTTTTATCAAAGAATATTTACCACATTATCAACTCTATAAGATATACATAAGGGAAGTGTTAAGAATTCATATAGTTACACTCTCTATCATATCTCATTGAGATCCAAGGTCTACCTAAATATTTTGGTGAATATTTTAACAAGAATTGGATATAGAATTGAGATTTAGCACTACTTATCACCCTCAAACTGGAAGTCAGTATGAATAAACCATTAAAATTCATGAAGAAATACAAAGATCATTTTCAATGTATTTCCGAAGATGTTGGGACCAACACATTCTCATATGGGAGTTAACTTATAATAACAGTTTCTATTAAATAATTCAAATGGAACCATATGAGGATATTTATGGGAAGAGGTGTTGGTCTCTGACATTATGGGATGCATTTGGAGTAGAAAATCTGATGGGACCTAATCTTATCTAATAAATAATAGAGTAGGTTCAAACCATTCATCTTCTTATAAAATCCACATAATGTCGACAAAAAATCTATGAAGATAATTTTTTATGATACCTAGAGTTTGAGGTTTACGATAAGGTGTTTCTTTTTATATTATTATGGATGAAGGTAATTATTTCACCGAAAAATAAAAAAATTATTAAAAGATACATTGGACCTTTAATGATCTTTGATCGCATCAGAGTGGTGGTATTTCAACTAGAACTACCACATAACCTATCTAAAGTACATGATGTGTCTATGTATCCATATTGATAAAGTAAATAACAACCCCTCACATGAACTAAATGAATAGAAGGTAAATCTTATATTATAGAGAAAATGTTCTATGAAACAAAACAACTCACTTGATCAAAGTGCTATAGAAGAACCACATGTTCGGGGAAGTAACTATAGAACTAGAAGAGGTGATGAAACAGATATACCATCATATATTTTAGTGTATGAATTAAATTTCATGGGAATTTTTTTAAGGGGGAATATTGTAATGAACTTAAAATTTATAAATAAAATTCCCTTTTCAAATGAGTAAATGACTTATTAAAAAATAAAACTATAAAAAATATACACAACATTGGTTGTTTTTCACAATGATAAGTTATATCCTGTTGGATTTAAAAGACCAATAATCAACATAACCATTAATAGTATATCATTTACACCATGATCATATAATTATTATATATGTGGGGTTATGAAAAATCTATTTGGCACAGACAATGGACGAAATGACCTTGACCAATATGACTATACCCTATAAAGAATATTTATCAGAGCTTTAGAGGGAGACAAAATATTTTTCATTTTCCCTTGACCATGTCCATGTTATGATTCAATAAATAAAGCATAATAAAACCATTTACACAATAAGTATAATCTCATCAATATCATGAAACAAACCATATTTTTTTAACCACCCTAAGAAAATTTCACCGTCGCAAATTCTACCCTTAGGGTATTCTCTAGTGTAATTAAGGGATATGTATCTAGATCATATCATTTTGATTTTTTATTTTTTTATAAATTAATGATTATATTTATCTTTTATTATTACTATATAATATTTAAATAAAATGTTTGGTAAAATTAGATTTCAATGCGATGAAACACAAATTATATGTATAGGAGAATATATGGTTTTAGTCAAGACACCCCTTTTGAAGAATTCACAAATTTTGGAAATATATGATATTACAATAAAATATTATTATTCAATAATATTTATTAAGTATAAATGATAATATAATTTTATAAAGTAAAATGCATTTTCTATAAGGGTTAAAGACAATTATCTTCAAAAACCCTATTTTATAATAAATGGAGATTTTTTATTTAAAATTATAAATTATAATATTTAGAGAATTATTTTCATAAAATAATTATTATTTTTGGAATTATCAGATTAAAATGACACAATAGTGGTTTTTTCCTAATTATCTAACTCATTTGAATTTTTGGGAAAAATTTAAATATGGCATAATTATAAAGTATTTAGTATGATAACAAAAAATCCCAAAGTTATTTAATAAATACAATAAATAGTATCCACTATAAAAATTATGTTTTCCCTTTAAAATAATGTGTTTTTGAAGCTATTAAATTTATTTTATAAACCATTAATGAGTCCTACAATACATATATTATATTTTAAGGTTTTAAAATCAAATCTTTATAACTAAGACTCACTTCCGCATATATAACGATATTATTTTAAGGAATTAGGTTATTGACTTTAGAAAATAATCAAATAAACTCATAATTTTATAAATTATGGTAAAATCAATAGGTTGGTAATAGTTTTTGTTTAATTTTTAATTTGTAGTCTAAAACCTATGTTTGGAAATTAATAAAGAATTATCTTATTTTTGTTATAAAAACATACGCAACCTTCCATTACTCTTCACAACATGAATTTACACTACCCTTACATCTCTATGTCCCTCCCAATACGTATAAATCCCATAAAATATCCTCCTAATATTTTAGATGTGTCCTTTCAAGGTAAAGGATCATCTCATTCTCCCCTTTATTTAAGAAACATTATTATATTATACCTTAATATTCCCAATTTTTAATTATGGGATATGTTTTTATACATCCATAGTACTTTAAGTATGATTTAAAAGTGATTATTGGACTCTTTAAATATCAATAAAACCTTTAATGAATTTTTATGTACTCCTGTAATGCTGCTGAAATTATCCTGTAACATTTCCATGCCAAAAAATTGTGTAGTGAATACCCATCCTCATTTACAATAATGGGAATTCCCTTAGGTGTACCTATCCTTAATTTATCAGGGAAATCTATTTATTTATCCTAGGATTATTAATCATGGGATTGAAATTGATGAAGTAAATTCTTAAGTTGTATGTTCTATGTGGCACACTTAAATATGAACATGGTATGAATGTGAGTGGTGGGCCCGTAATTATATATCCACCCAATTCACTAGGTAATGTTTTCATAGTAGCATATTCCTTTTATGGTGCAAGGAAGGTTATCCCAATCACACTATGTTATTATGCCACAACTGTTATCCTTGACTTATGAAAATTATTTTAGGTTTCATTTTGTTTATATATTCCCATGTTACCTTTATTCTATCAAATTATATCATGTTTAAATGTTAATGTTTATGATTATCACCCCTCTTATGTTACCATGATATTCTTAATGACTCACATGTATTATGTTCTTCATGTTATGATTTGATTATACCCTTACTCTGATTTACAACTCACCCCTTTCTTATGTATGTCCATATGTTATCTCATATAGTTTCAGAATATCAGTACAATTTAAGGGCATTCTATAGAGTTTTAGTTTACATTATTGTATTTTTGTTTTAATTTTTCATGATATTTACCAGATTTCCCAATTAAACAAGGCTTAAAAATATTATGGGTTAAGTGTTTTTTTATGCAATAAATCATGAAATAAAGTATATAAATGATATGGGTTTTCATAATATTTGTAAACTTCCATTTTATGGAATTTAATATGATTATTTTTCTCAAAAGGGGATCCAATATAGAAAATCAAAATAGAATAAATATACTAGATAAAAAGAATTCACCATTGTCACGACCCGCCCTCGGGGTCCGTGCCGTGACTACCCCAAGCCCGCCTTCCAAAGGCCAGGGGCTGGCGACTAGCACCAAGGCGTAAATCCCCGTAAAAAGGGAAGGCATTGCCTTTGTAAAGTAAACAAACACCACAGAGTAAGAAAGCGGAAAGTAAACACTAAGCAAAAGTAGAGTACAACTGAAAGTGCGGAAAAGTAAATGGGCCAGTATACAAACCCAAACTGAAAGTAAAGTACAACTCGAAAGGGAAAACAGCAACTGAAAAGTAAAAGCCGCTACGCCGAGCTGTCCACCGGTAATCCCACCTGAAGGGTGGGTACAGATAGCTCCACTGCTCCACGGGTCCCGCCGTCCGCTCCGAGCACGTCCCGACCAGTGGTCCACCTCCGGGTACCGTCCCGCTCTGCAAGCCTTAGCCAAGGTCAACGTTGTCCGTCGTCTGCAACCAACACAACGTAGTGCGGGCAAAGCCCGTGCAGGGGTGAGTATAAGCTACTCAGTAGGGACCCCGAGACCCCTGAAGGTCTCTCAAATCCACAAAGGATAAACCACGAAGAAAGGTACAATCACGAAGTAACAACCGACACTGCTTAGGTATATGCCCATACATATACCTAAGTCATCAAATTTAAATACGCTCCAACCTCCGAGCCCAAGTACAACTCAGTCCACACAGGAAAGTAAACGTATTCCACATAGGAAAGCGAAACGTAATCCACACAGGAAAGCAACAGGATTCAGATCACACAGGTATACATCTTCAAGAACGATAAAGATGATCTCTGATCCATCTAAGTCTTCGGACCCACGAAGGATCGATAGGTAACTAACCCCCGCAAAAGACCCACACAGGATCGGGCCCACACAGGACCTGTAGGCGCTGGTTCACACCGGACCGCTGAGCGCAAAGACCCACACAGGATCGGACCCACACAGGATCGGGCCCACACAGGACCTGTAGCACTGATCCACGTAGGATCGCTGAGCACTGTAGTCGTCGTCGTCGAATCCACACAGGATCGGGCCCACACAGGACCTGTAGCACTGATCCACGTAGGATCGTTGAGTGATGTAGTCGTCGTCGTCGAATCCACACAGGATCTCTGTACTGTCGTCGTCGCAGTCACAGTAGCAGTAGTAGCAGTAGTAGTCACAGTAACAATCGCAGCCAGTACTAGGGTTCCTGCACACAGCAAGCTCGTTCTGAGGGTCCGCTCCACGAGCCGAGAGGCTGATACATCAACTGTCACAAAGTCCATAGTTGATGTATCCAAAAGTTCCGTATCGTCAACAAGAACTCAACGCAACAGACGGCGCGTCGATCGGACGCCCGGTCTGAGAGTTATTGGCATTTTCGTCCCCGGGGCCCGGTTGATTTTTAAGGAAAAACCAACCCGACCATACTCCACCTGCGTCCAAACCTCGGGCGGAGTATGCCAAAAGATCCGTCTCACTAAGAGGAACACAAAAAAGCTGACGGCACGTCGATCGGACGTCCGTAGCTCAAGATATGAGCGTTTCCGCTCCGAAGGCCCGGTTGGTTTCGTGAACGAACCAACCCGGCCGAACTCAAAGTAATCCGAAACCTTGAGTGCGATAAACCAAAACGACCGTCTCGATCCAAATATCGCATCGCCGCTGACGGTTCGTCAATCGGATGTCCAGTCTGAAAGATATCAGCCTTTCCGTCTGACACCCACCATGGGAAACTTCCCAGGAGGTCACCCATCTTGATCACTACTCTAAGCCAAGCACGCTTAACTACGGAGTTTTAACCACGTAGGCTCCCGAAAAAGAAGGTGCGCCTTGAGTATAGTATACCGAAACGACCGTCTCGATCCAAGGATCGCGTTGCCGCAGACGGTTCATCGATCGGAGGTCCGTGGCTCAAGTTATGGCCAAAAGACCGAAGTTGTCTCGAAAACGGGGGGTCCGGGTCCGAGCCGACCCGGCCCGACCCCCCCTGGTCTGACCCGACCGGGGTCGTCCCGACCCGGATCCAACCCGAAACGGGTCGGACCAACCCGGTCCGCTGGACCCGGCCCGGCCGGTGGCGGCGCGGCGGCGCGGCCCGGCCAGCGGCGACGCGATCCGGCCAGCGGCGGCGCGGCCAGGGGGCCGCACATGTGCCGCACGCGGGGGGGGGGGGGGGGGGGGGGGGGGTAAACCCCCCCTTTTTTCGGATCTCGGCCGGCCTAAGGTCGGCCGTTTCTTTCTCACGCGGGACCCGCGGGTCCCGCCTCCTAACCAAACCGGCGGCCATCACGGCCGACCGCCTTCTTCTTCTCCGCCGCGGCCGTAGCCGCGGCTCTTCCTCGATCTCCGGCGGCCGGCGAGGCCGGCCGCCTTCTGGCTGCTCCGCCGCGGCCTTCCTGTTCTCCGGCGCCGGCGAGGCCGGCGCCCCTGGCTACTCCGCCGCGGCCGTAGGGCCGCGGCCCTTCATGATCTCCGGCGCCGGCGGCCCGGCTGGCCGCCGGTCACCTCCTTGTTCCGCCGCGGCCCGTCTCCGGCCGCGGTCTCTTTCGTAAACAACGACGCGGTGCGTCGGCACCACGTTTCTTCGTCGCAGCTCGCTCCGGCCATTAATTCTTTTGTTCCTGTGCGGTTGCGACGACATCGCGCTGTCTCTGCTAAATTAACACGAAAGAATAGAAGGGGGAGGAGAATCGGCCGTGTTCGTGCGGTCCGGTCTCCTCCCGTTATAACGATATCAGTTGGCCAATCGTATAAACACAACAATGAATGTTTCACAATTTTTAATAAAATTTGGAACTACGCCCAACGAATTATTCTTTCATGTTCGAGGGAATGAAAACACGTAATTTAAAAAGGACAAACCCCCTACCTTGAAAATTGACGTCACACGTCGGTTATCGCGGAGGAAGGCGTCGCGGCGTCGGATGTAGATTCTGTGGACGTCGGGGTGCGTCCGAGGAGGGAACGACGTCTCTTCACTTGTCGCTTAAGACGAAGAAGAGAGGTACGTTGTCGTTGGCGATGATTACCACGGTCGGCAACTTCTCCCTTGTCGAGGAGGAAGACGGAAGAATCTGGGACGCCGAGTCTCGATGGTCGTGGGATCGATGTTCTTTGTCGGAGAAGAACCGTTCTTCACGTTCTTCGTCGAAGACGAAGAAGATATTCAAGTTTCTCAACAATTCTCCCAATCCTCTCAAGTAACAAAGGAACTAACCCAATAATAAATCAAGCTTACACTTAATTTATTAACACAACCCAACCTTTGGAATTCAAGAGTTTGAATTTCAAAAACTCAAAATTAAACTCACTTATTAATTATACATGAGTTGTATAATTAATTAAAAGTTAAGTTGTCAAGCCTTTAAGAGGGAGAGAGGGGAGTTAGGGAATTTGAGGGGTTTTGGCACATTAAGTGCAAGGGAGTTTAAGGGGGTAGAAGAGAGTTAAGGGGAAGGTGAAGGGTTGGGGCTCGTGTGGGCCCCACCTCACCTTAATCCTCACTTGGTTAGTTAGGAACTTGTGATTCCACCCCAACTTCCACACATAGGATATAACCACTTAAGAATATAAATAAAATAAATATTGTATAACAAATTTATTTTACTCTTCATTTCATCCAGAAAATTAAACATCTCCTCCTAGGCAAACGCAACTTCGGGAAAGGTCTCCTTAAGCGAATATAGGCGCTACGAGTTCATCGGTGTCCTCGGATTTCAATTTTGAGCACCGGATCAAAAGTTAGGAAAATCCCGCTCGTTCGTTCACTGAACGTACCCGAGCCAAACTTCGGAAATTAATTCCGGGCACTCCGGGCCTCGGAATCAGGTGCCGTCAGAAACCGCGCTCTTGTAAAATTCCAAAGAAAATTAAGAAAAAATTTCCCTTGAATTTTACGGGTCTTTACATTACTCCCACCTCAGGGCTTTACGTCCCCGTAAAGATACTTCAAAAACTAGGGAAACAAAAGAGGGTACTGAGCACGCATCTGAGCCTCCCGCTCCCATGTGCTCTCCTGGATATTCCCGTGCTGCCATCTGATGCGCACAAGAGGAATCGATCGCCCACGCAGGACCCGCTCCTGTCGATCCTCTATCTCCACCGGGACCTTCGTAAAAGTCGCCCCATCGTCAACGTCAAGCTCCCCATGGTCAATTATGTGCGTCGGGTCGTGCACATATCTTCTCAGCTGGGATACGTGGAAGACGTCGTGCACCCGGTGCAACTGAGGTGGTAGAGCCAGGCGATAAGCCACCTCGCCAATCCTGCTGAGGACCTGGAAGGGTCCGATGAAGCGCGGAGATAACTTGCCGCCTTGGACAAATCTCCGAATACCACGTCGAGGTGAGACCCGCAAGAAGACGTGGTCACCACCCTCGAACTCCAGTGGCCTCCGCCTCCTGTCAGCATAAGGCTTCTGCCGGCTCTGAGCTGTACTCATCCGCCCCTGGATGACCTGGACCATCTCAGGTCCCACAAGAGCTGCAAGATTTCTTCTTTGACGATAAGAGAAATCTGGTCTCATCCCCTGGATGAACCACATTCTTCGCCTAATACAGTCAATCCTAACATGGATGATACTAATCCATACCAAGGATGACGTCGTAAGGCCTCGACGCTACTACTAAGAGATCCAACCGTTACTCTCGCCTCCAAGGGTTGAGTCACACTGTCGGTATTAGTGTGTGGTAACTGGGTCTCCTCCAGTAGAT
The DNA here is from genome assembly GCA_963277665.1 of Viscum album. NCBI lineage: Eukaryota > Viridiplantae > Streptophyta > Magnoliopsida > Santalales > Viscaceae > Viscum > Viscum album. Next base: position 242,815,920 of record OY728150.1, read on the forward strand.
GTCTCACAAGTGAGGGTCAAGTCAACAGCCAAAACTGGAACCTCTTAGTAACATCACGAAAGAGGACAGGAACGAAAATATCACAAAGGTATGCGTCTTTTATTATTGCAGCTCATAATACAAGATGCTACACAAATGCAACAAGGAACCAGAAGTACAAAGGATGTATCCACTAGTTCTGCTCCTATCCATAGGCTCCCAGAGCTCCATGATCGAAGGCCTCAACTGCCTGAAGTTGAGCTCTCGCATGTTCACCTACTCCTTGTGGTCGGGGTGGACCTCCTGGTGGTGGTGGTGGTAGAGCCTCAAAACGTCACCCACCACCTGCTGCTCGGCCAGCTCCTCTGCCTCGTCCGCCTCCTCCCTGCGGACCGCCACGGTCGAACCTCTGCCTCTGCCTAGGTGGTTCCTCAACCGTCTGCTGCTCCTCTGCATGGCGGGTCGGGCAGTCACGAGCCATGTGGCCTTGCCCGCCGCATGCATAGCACTTTCTTCCACTCGAAAGACTGGCTCCGCGCTGTGTGCCCTGCACTGCTGAGCCAGTGCCCTGAGGTCGTCTGCCTGAAGATCTGGTCTGCTTGGACCCCTGAGTCATCCGTCGACTGCCTGCTGCAGATGACTCTGCCACGTGCCGCCCTGCGGTGGGTCGCTGTGCTGGTGTAGACTCATCAAGGAAGCTCTCGATCAGAAGGGACCGCTCCAGCACTCCTGCCTGGGTCGGGATGCTGAGGGAGATCAGTGATGCCCTGATCTCGTGTCTCAATCCCTGCTCGAAGGTCCGGGCCCGGAAGAAGGGGTCCTGTACCATGTCTGTCGAGTAGCGCGAGAGATCGGTAAATCTCGCCGAGTACTGAGCGACCGTCATGCTGCCCTGCCGCAGCTGAAGAAGCTCCTGGATACGCACCGCACGAAGGGTGGCTGGGATGAACTCCGAGCGAAAAAGGCTTTCAAAGTCCGTCCAAAGTAGAGATGCCTCATCGTGCACCTGGAGCATCAAGCTCCACCATCGTCCTGCTGCTGCGTATAGTAGGCTCGCAGCGAGGATCACCATGAGGTCTGCTGGTGTCCTCACTAGCCTAAACACTCGTACTACTGCCTCCAGCCAGTGCTCTGCTGCCTGGGGATCCGTCTCCCCGCGAAACCTGGGCGGTCGCTGGCGCTGAAACTCATGCAGTGCGCTGAGGCGACGTGCATCGTCAGCAGCTGCTGCTGGAAGCATCGGGGGCTCGGCGGGTAGTGCTACCGCCGGTGCCACTGCTGACAAAGGGCCCTGCACCGAAGCCTCGTCGCTCGGTGGGCTGTCGTCACACTCGACTCTCGGAACCCTAGCTGGCTGCCGTCGTGGGGCCATCCTGAATAGGAAACAGGTGCGCCACGGTCAAACAGTATACCTGGTGAGCTGATATAAGTAATCACAAAGAAAACCTTGAAACACACACACAATCAATGTTTTCGTGCATTAAGTCGGAAATCAGAAGTCAGGGTCCTAGTGTACGGATACGTCGGCCGCCGCACCAACACTGGACTCCCTGGACTGATAACCACACTCAATACGCTAAACATTATTGCTTCATAGAGAAAAGATCAGAGTTCGCGGTAGAACCGAACTCCTCTGATACCAATTTGTCACGACCCGCCCTCGGGGTCCGTGCCGTGACTACCCCAAGCCCGCCTTCCATAGGCCAGGGGCTGGCGACTAGCACCAAGGCGTAAATCCCCGTAAAAAGGGAAGGCATTGCCTTTGTAAAGTAAACAAACACCACAGAGTAAGAAAGCGGAAAGTAAACACTAAGCAAAAGTAGAGTACAACTGAAAGTGCGGAAAAGTAAATGGGCCAGTATACAAACCCAAACTGAAAGTAAAGTACAACTCGAAAGGGAAAACATCAACTGAAAAGTAAAAGCCGCTACGCCGAGCTGTCCACCGGTAATCCCACCTGAAGGGTGGGTACAGATAGCTCCACTGCTCCACGGGTCCCGCCGTCCGCTCCGAGCACGTCCCGACCAGTGGTCCACCTCCGGGTACCGTCCCGCTCTGCAAGCCTTAGCCAAGGTCAACGTTGTCCGTCGTCTGCAACCAACACAACGTAGTGCGGGCAAAGCCCGTGCAGGGGTGAGTATAAGCTACTCAGTAGGGACCCCGAGACCCCTGAAGGTCTCTCAAATCCACAAAGGATAAACCACGAAGAAAGGTACAATCACGAAGTAACAACCGACACTGCTTAGGTATATGCCCATACATATACCTAAGTCATCAAATTTAAATACGCTCCAACCTCCGAGCCCAAGTACAACTCAGTCCACACAGGAAAGTAAACGTATTCCACATAGGAAAGCGAAACGTAATCCACACAGGAAAGCAACAGGATTCAGATCACACAGGTATACATCTTCAAGAACGATAAAGATGATCTCTGATCCATCTAAGTCTTCGGACCCACGAAGGATCGATAGGTAACTAACCCCCGCAAAAGACCCACACAGGATCGGGCCCACACAGGACCTGTAGGCGCTGGTTCACACCGGACCGCTGAGCGCAAAGACCCACACAGGATCGGACCCACACAGGATCGGGCCCACACAGGACCTGTAGCACTGATCCACGTAGGATCGCTGAGCACTGTAGTCGTCGTCGTCGAATCCACACAGGATCGGGCCCACACAGGACCTGTAGCACTGATCCACGTAGGATCGTTGAGTGATGTAGTCGTCGTCGTCGAATCCACACAGGATCTCTGTACTGTCGTCGTCGCAGTCACAGTAGCAGTAGTAGCAGTAGTAGTCACAGTAACAATCGCAGCCAGTACTAGGGTTCCTGCACACAGCAAGCTCGTTCTGAGGGTCCGCTCCACGAGCCGAGAGGCTGATACATCAACTGTCACAAAGTCCATAGTTGATGTATCCAAAAGTTCCGTATCGTCAACAAGAACTCAACGCAACAGACGGCGCGTCGATCGGACGCCCGGTCTGAGAGTTATTGGCATTTTCGTCCCCGGGGCCCGGTTGATTTTTAAGGAAAAACCAACCCGACCATACTCCACCTGCGTCCAAACCTCGGGCGGAGTATGCCAAAAGATCCGTCTCACTAAGAGGAACACAAAAAAGCTGACGGCACGTCGATCGGACGTCCGTAGCTCAAGATATGAGCGTTTCCGCTCCGAAGGCCCGGTTGGTTTCGTGAACGAACCAACCCGGCCGAACTCAAAGTAATCCGAAACCTTGAGTGCGATAAACCAAAACGACCGTCTCGATCCAAATATCGCATCGCCGCTGACGGTTCGTCAATCGGATGTCCAGTCTGAAAGATATCAGCCTTTCCGTCTGACACCCACCATGGGAAACTTCCCAGGAGGTCACCCATCTTGATCACTACTCTAAGCCAAGCACGCTTAACTACGGAGTTTTAACCACGTAGGCTCCCGAAAAAGAAGGTGCGCCTTGAGTATAGTATACCGAAACGACCGTCTCGATCCAAGGATCGCGTTGCCGCAGACGGTTCATCGATCGGAGGTCCGTGGCTCAAGTTATGGCCAAAAGACCGAAGTTGTCTCGAAAACGGGGGGTCCGGGTCCGAGCCGACCCGGCCCGACCCCCCCTGGTCTGACCCGACCGGGGTCGTCCCGACCCGGATCCAACCCGAAACGGGTCGGACCAACCCGGTCCGCTGGACCCGGCCCGGCCGGTGGCGGCGCGGCGGCGCGGCCCGGCCAGCGGCGACGCGATCCGGCCAGCGGCGGCGCGGCCAGGGGGCCGCACATGTGCCGCACGCGGGGGGGGGGGGGGGGGGGGGGGGGGTAAACCCCCCCTTTTTTCGGATCTCGGCCGGCCTAAGGTCGGCCGTTTCTTTCTCACGCGGGACCCGCGGGTCCCGCCTCCTAACCAAACCGGCGGCCATCACGGCCGACCGCCTTCTTCTTCTCCGCCGCGGCCGTAGCCGCGGCTCTTCCTCGATCTCCGGCGGCCGGCGAGGCCGGCCGCCTTCTGGCTGCTCCGCCGCGGCCTTCCTGTTCTCCGGCACCGGCGAGGCCGGCGCCCCTGGCTACTCCGCCGCGGCCGTAGGGCCGCGGCCCTTCATGATCCCCGGCGCCGGCGGCCCGGCTGGCCGCCGGTCACCTCCTTGTTCCGCCGCGGCCCGTCTCCGGCCACGGTCTCTTTCGTAAACAACGACGCGGTGCGTCGGCACCACGTTTCTTCGTCGCAGCTCGCTCCGGCCATTAATTCTTTTGTTCCTGCGCGGTTGCGACGACATCGCGCTGTCTCTGCTAAATTAACACGAAAGAATAGAAGGGGGAGGAGAATCGGCCGTGTTCGTGCGGTCCGGTCTCCTCCCGTTATAACGATATCAGTTGGCCAATCGTATAAACACAACAATGAATGTTTCACAATTTTTAATAAAATTTGGAACTACGCCCAACGAATTATTCTTTCATGTTCGAGGGAATGAAAACACGTAATTTAAAAAGGACAAACCCCCTACCTTGAAAATTGACGTCACACGTCGGTTATCGCGGAGGAAGGCGTCGCGGCGTCGGACGTAGATTCTGTGGACGTCGGGGTGCGTCCGAGGAGGGAACGACGTCTCTTCACTTGTCTCTTAAGACGAAGAAGAGAGGTACGTTGTCGTTGGCGATGATTACCACGGTCGGCAACTTCTCCCTTGTCGAGGAGGAAGACGGAAGAATCTGGGACGCCGAGTCTCGATGGTCGTGGGATCGATGTTCTTTGTCGGAGAAGAACCGTTCTTCACGTTCTTCGTCGAAGACGAAGAAGATATTCAAGTTTCTCAACGATTCTCCCAATCCTCTCAAGTAACAAAGGAACTAACCAAATAATAAATCAAGCTTACACTTAATTTATTAACACAACCCAACCTTTGGAATTCAAGAGTTTGAATTTCAAAAACTCAAAATTAAACTCACTTATTAATTATACATGAGTTGTATAATTAATTAAAAGTTAAGTTGTCAAGCCTTTAATAGGGAGAGAGGGGAGTTAAGGAATTTGAGGGGTTTTGGCACATTAAGTGCAAGGGAGTTTAAGGGGGTAGAAGAGAGTTAAGGGGAAGGTGAAGGGTTGGGGCTCGTGTGGGCCCCACCTCACCTTAATCCTCACTTGGTTAGTTAGGAACTTGTGATTCCACCCCAACTTCCACACTTAGGATATAACCACTTAAGAATATAAATAAAATAAATATTGTATAACAAATTTATTTTACTCTTCATTTCATCCATAAAATTAAACATCTCCTCCTAGGCAAACGCATCTTCGGGAAAGGTCTCCTTAAGCGAATATAGGCGCTACGAGTTCATCGGTGTCCTCGGATTTCAATTTTGAGCACCGGATCAAAAGTTAGGAAAATCCCGCTCGTTCGTTCACTGAACGTACCCGAGCCAAACTTCGGAAATTAATTCCGGGCACTCCGGGCCTCGGAATCAGGTGCCGTCAGAAACCGCGCTCTTGTAAAATTCCAAAGAAAATTAAGAAAAAAATTTCCCTTGAATTTTACGGGTCTTTACAACCATCTTGGTATGGGTTTTACCTTTGAACCCTAAATAACATATGAAGAAAAGGTCTTCCTTGATGAAGTGAAGATGAAGATCAACAATTTTGTGGGAATTTAAGATTGAGAAGATTCCAAAATTATTTATTCTATTAAAATTTTAAATTTCTTTAATGTTCATGAAAATTCATTAAAGTTTTATGTATACATATTCTATCATCCTCGTTTATGAAAGAAGAAAATTGGGTATTAAGGGGGATAAAATCATTTTTAAATAATGAAAAAATACAAATTGGACAAAATCCCATAGATGGTTTCTAAAACTAACAATATGTACTTGAATATATTTTTTAGGAGTATATAGATGAGTACAGGATATCATGTTTTAATTGTAAAAGAAATAAAGATATAAGTTGATGCCACTTGGTATTAGGCTGACCAGATTTTGGAATCCACTGAATGAGTCATAGTAATTTGTATGAGTTATAATCATTTTCTATAGATTAATTGATAAAATTTATGTTTAAATAAAACCCTCATATTTTACACTATGAGCATAAATGGAGTATATTTAGAGTTGGATGATTGATGGCACATAGTTTAAGTATGATCTGATTCCCTCCTCTCTAAAGTCACTTTTTATTTACTTTTTATTAGAAGGATAGAATAAATTGAATGAAAATAATGAGAAAATGAGATAGAATAATGTCTTATAAGATCACATATTGAAATACTATTTTCCAACTATTTTTTTATATGAATACAAAAGTGGTAGATTATTGAACCCACTTTGTTCTTGTGTTTTATTCTTTGTTAATAATGATAGAATACATGAAGGGAAGTTACATTCCATAAATATGTGAATAAAGTGTTTCATTGATGTTTTTTGAAGTTACTAAGAAAACTAATAATGGTTTTTATAGCATGGATGGAAGTTCAATGTTCTCAATCATGTTGAAAATAATCATGGAATTTCAAAGAATGGTATTGTGATGCATGATGAATTATGATGATTACCTAAGGATTAATGATTTAACATTAAAAAATACAAGTTATGCATGTTTATTCTAAAGATTTATTGTGTGAAAAAATAATTTTAAATGTTGTTTTATCATTATACTAAAGGACATCCAGTCACATGATATAAAATATGGTTGAAGGTTGAGTTGATTCTAGCATTATTTATATGGAAAATAGTGAGGAATCTTCTTGGAATTCATGTCCATAATCAATTGAAAAATATTTGGATACATGAGGTAGGGGATGCTAGGTGATTATTTTAGATATGATTAGAGATATATTCACTTTGATGTAATGGTGTAAACATAGTGATTCTTGGTAGTAGATATATAGTTCAGGTTTAAAAATATTTTAGAAGATTTTTCCTTATGGATATCATAATTATATGATCACATGAATATGTTCTAGGATGAAGTTGGAAGTACATGTGATGATTATTGGTTATCTAATATCCATGATAATAGAAAAAAATATATGGGGAAGTTTTGTGCACACAATTTTATAGATTTTGAAAGATTCCATCTAATAAAGAACATCAATAATGTGTTATGATTTTAGTAAGGATGAAGATGAAATAAAGTGAAACAATCCTTGAATCTTGGGATGATGATGGATTTGAATAAAGTATTATATATAGTTGGATTTTAGGATTGATAATAAAACTATTAAATAAAGGGATCATACCTGAATATGTCTCAAAAAATCATGGAAGGGGCCTAGGATTCATAAGGTTTAGACATGTCTTTATATGATTGAGACATCCCACGCCATAAGGTACAAACAAGTCTCTATATAGTTTATATGACCATAAATTGAAGGTTTAGAGGCATCATAAGGATGAAAAAAGTTATGCATGTATTTTTATATTTAATGAAAGTAATCATAAGGTTGGGGCATGATGTGGCATGTTTGTGGAATATAGTCGTAACGTTTATAAAATATCTTTATAAGGTTGATATAATCACTCTTACCATAAAAACTATCATGAGTCTCCCAGTAACTTTATAAGGTTCCTCAGTGAACACCGTAATGTTAGTTAATTTTTAAAGATTAAGAAGACGAGAATACAAAATTCAAAGACTCTTAACATTGAAGAATCCAATATGAATATTATGAATAACTATTATTCATGTATTAATGATCCAGATCAATTATATGATCATGATTCATGCTATGTTCATAAGAGGGATAACAGAGTGGTTTTTTTGGATGATGTGATGTGTTAGCCCTAAAAGGGTAAAAATATGAGGTAATGTTGCATTCTACCATGTATAAATGGGAAATATTTCAAAAGAATTCATTATGTGTATATTGTGAAGAATTTATATTGAGAATAAGATAATGAAATTTCCATATATCCAGAGGAATTCAACGATTATGAGTCTTTAATAAAACTAAAAAATGGTGGAATAAAAATGGAAAAGATGATATGGAATACTGATGTTTTATAAGGTTGATTTTTTAATAGATTTAAAGTCTCAAGAATTGTAGAAATAAGATTCATTAATATAATGAATATATATTCTGAGATGTTGAAGAAGAAAATTTGAACCCATATGCTACAAAAATACATAATATTCAGCAGGTTTAAGAAATGTTTTTGAGAAACCTAATATAAAAACTCCTTATAGGCCTTTAAGTATTAAAGAGAGAAAGAATGAGAGATCAAGCGCTGCTTGAAGAAAAAATGTTTTGTGAGATAAATAAAAATAAGAAGATAAGAGATCCTAACCATTCCTTCTACTAATCATATTCAACTTGAGGGATTAAGGTATTCAGTATAAAAAAATAATATGTTGTATAAGTCTGAATAAGAATGAGTAATCCCACTTGATTAGTGAAGGTGATAAATAAGATAAACCAATAAAATCTAGGATATAATTGAGCCAATATAGGTGATCTAACCTCAAGAAAGTAAAATCCCATTGTCTTATACTAAAAGTAACTTTATGTTTATGCATTATTTGTAAGTAGTAGGATTTATAATAATGATTTTAGGTCTATACTATTTCTCATTCTTCTTTAAATAATAATGATGAAGTAGTGTGCATTGGATAAAAACCACAAATCATAGGGGGATGTAGTCAACATGAAAATGAAAGAAACTTTATTAACATGATTCACTTTCATATTGTTTGGTTTCCTTTATATCATATATAATTTTCATATAAATATTAGATAACATGAGGAAGAAGAACTAATCCATTCACTAAACAAGTGAGGAGGTGAAAAAATAAAAAGGGTTGATATTCAATAACACAACCAACTTGATTAAACCCTTACCCAGTGTTGGAAACATCTCCACGTGATCCAAATTCACCCATAATAAACCCTTTAGTGAATAAAATATATAAAAAATAATGTTTGAATAGTGGTGACATTTAGAAATTATATTCATAATGTTTAACTCCTTGAAGATATTCAATCTACATGACTTCACAACATCAAATGTTATGATTTTAACTCATTGTGGTCTATGTAGAAATTTTTATAATTTTATCATGATTATCCTTAGAATTATATTTCATAAACATTTACTTAAAAAAATGTACCAATTTTGAAATGATGTTAATATCACATCCTAAACTCCTTTAGGATAAAGTGATATTTACTTAGTTATAGTAATGGAATTTTACTCTTTTATTTCCATTTACTTTTATACCTTAAAAATATATTAATATATTGAGTGAAATTAACATTATATTTTTATTTTCATAATAATTTAAGAAATAATTAATTTCACTTTTCCTAGGTAAGTAAATTTAAATTTTAAATTTTTTTTTATTTTCACATATCCTAAACTCTTTATGATATTTAAGTGGAAAAAACTATAATTATAGACTACTATAATAATTTTATTTGTTAAATTTGAACTTTCATAAGTCCAAACGTGCTCCCACTAACATCTTAGACACTATATCACATTTATAATATCATTCAAAGACACACAAAAAAATTTTTTAAATAAAGATTTCTTTTTTTACATTAGTGAGAAAATTTATCAAACAATCTATTATTTCTATATCATATAAGGTACTATATGTTTTTTTAGAATTTTAATTTTACCAAATAATTCTAAACACTTGTAATATAATTTAATTAATCATAAAATATGTGTATCAAGAAAATGTCTATTATTTTAATTAATTTATAAGTTTTTAAATGCAGTTCGTAAGAGAAAATGTGATAATTAATAAAAATACTTTGAAAATTTATCTAAGCTTTAATCATCCAAGTATTTTAATATAACAACTAATTTGATTTAATACATGAAATAAAAATTCAAGCTTATAAATTCAATTCTTTATTTACTTCCTATCATCCTATATATTTAAAACTCTTATAAAATGTATAGTTGGTATCATATACCTTTTTAAACAAAAGAATTGAATTATATAAAATTTATACCTAGAGTATACTCTACATGTGGATTCATAAAACCATTTAGGTAATTTGGATAAATACTCCTCAAATGTACAATCATTCCACAACAATAATATCTTATTCTTATCTTATTCTTATTTTTAGTTAATGGTGTAGATTATCCAAGAAATATTTTTCCTTTCTCAATAAAACCATCACCTTATATTTTTTTACCATAATAATGGAATGTGTTCCTAAAACACCCATGTCTTGGTCATATATCCTAAACATATTAAGAAGATCATGTAAAGGTTAATAGAGTTCATTCATGTTATAATGAATAAAAATCTATAAGAATATATCTAGAAGTGATTGTAGAATAAAATCCATGGGTAGTTCAAGATTAGTATTTGAACATAGACTCATTAAATCAATGAAATACCCAATAATATTGATAGCATAAGGTAGCAATGAATTTACTTCCCCTACATTTCATTGGAAATGACCCTTTGAAACTTTATACCTTTCATACATTGCTTGATCATGATAGATAATTTTCATATTTTTGTCATATTATAAGAATTTATAGTCTCATATTTCTTTGAAACATAGAATTCATGGTAACATGAATGATTATAGAGACTTATAGTGAATCCTTAAGATAATAATCATAAAAAAATTATTCCATATATTGAATAAATTCACCAGTAGGTTGATTTGGAGGTGGTTTTTATAAAAATATGGATTTTAATTCATTTTTGGGAACTATTAAAATTATTTGGTACCAACCAAGAAATTTAATTCCATTTAGTTTCTCTTTATCAAAAATTGATTTCAAGGATAAAATAGATAATGTTGATTCCATTAAGCCGCAACATATTTTTTTATCAAATGAGTACCATACTCTTTTACCATTTAATAAGATCTTTTTTTAAACCATATTAAATAAAAATAAATAACCCATTTAAAATTATCATAACAATTAGTGAGCTCATTATTTCATCAAAACATACAAAATTTTGTGCATTTATATAATCCATGACTATATCTAGTAGAAAAAACTTTTCAACCACATCATATATGTATCATGGATAGTTGAGTGGACAATAACTTTTCCAATCCATCATATGAATATAAAATCAACACAGTTCCTTCAGTATCACCACTATCAGTGTTTTCCAGCTAAGGGTAACCCAAATAAAATAAAAATAACAAGGAACATTACCATTAAAGTCACCCCATTTATTGTTTTCCTTTTATGCGAGCTTAATGGTAAGGGTCCCCTATAATGAATGATCAAGGTATTAACAAGTGAAACATTAGAAGGAATCTAACAGTTAATATTTAAAGGATATTTAATCTCACTATTATTTCATGTCATTCCCATTATGTATTCATACTTATAATGATTTAGTTTTGGAATAATATTACCTCGACCAAAAAAATATATTCGAACTATATTTACATGTAATGTTTTAGAAAACCCATTTTTTGTTTTACTCACCAAAAAGTAGAAGCCAAACATATTTACAAATATCTAAATTCATCTCATCCATTTGGTCTATATAATTTTAACGTAAAGGTTTGAAATTATGTAGAACTGTTAATATATTTGATAGTAAGCCCAACACAACAGATATCCAACCCCCACCATTTTAGAATATTGTATACACATCCATGATAGTGGGATGTTAACCCAAAGTCCCTCTACCCATGGATACAATACTAAAGGGGCAATCCAATTCAATAAAACACTAAAACCTAATATTTATAAACTATATATAGTAACTAAATTAATGCTAATAACAAAAATTATAAAACAGGATTAGGGTAAATGGAAACTTAGTATTTTAATTATACTTTCCATGTAATTACTTTGATGCTTTTATGATAGTATCTAAGAATAATTTTAATAATTAAACTAAATCATACACATATTAACAATATATAAACAATTTATATTCCTAAATAATAGGCATGGGAATAAAAAACCAAATCATAAGGAGTTATATTATGGGAATTCTATAATTCTTGAATACTAACTCTTTATACCCAATTTATAATATGAAAAATTCACACTAACCATCATAAGGAATTTTACACTAAAATATACAATATTTTATGTTTTGTAAATATTTTATAATCAAATGTTATTTTCAAGAAATGGTTTCCTTAATATTAAATATCCCGTAGTTAGATATTATTTAAACCTTGATAAAATCATCATAAAAACTTTTTTATAAGGTTTAAATAATTTATCAAGTAAGGATTTTTATCCAAACCATTAAAATTAATTAATCATGAAAAATTCATAATTTAAATATAAAAAATATATATATTTCTTTTTTTGTAATATATAAAACCTTTATATATTTCCTATTATTATTTATAAGTAAAAATTTTATTTTTAAGGCATCAAATATTTACTATAATACCAAAAAATATTTAATATTAACTATTAATATTAAGTAATATATTTTAATAATTTTTTTTCAATTTAATTAAATAATTTTTAAAAATTAAATTGATTATAATGTAAATAATTTATAATTAATAAACACAAAAAATACCTTTTAACTTTAATTTAAAAATAATTACTTAACATTTATATGCAATTTATAAATAATAACCATAATCAAGTAAATATAAAAATGTTAGCTAATTTCATTTTGTTCTACAATTTGACAATACTTTATCCCTAAATATAATGAAAATCTCAAAGGGAGTCCATTATAGGAAAATAAAGGAGGTATATAAGACTTGCGTGGGTTGGTGAAACTACGAGAAGTATGAGGAATCGCTCGGGAAAATAAAACATCCAAGAGGCATTGTAGGAAGTGGCTACATAGATATATTAATGAAAAAGAATTAAACAGAAAACCCTAGATTACAAAGGGTAATAAGGTAGTGCACATCCTATTTGAATTCCAATGTGATAGATGTTTAGTATACGATAATATGTTGACATTGAACATAATGTTAAGAGACCCAAAAATGATATTATATTTCTGCATCCCATGAAACATGATATGTTATCATATAACAAATTATTTTCATTTAAATCAACATTATGTTATTACAATTATGAAAATTCATCCCTCAATATATATTATATTATCTAATAAGTTAAATCTCAAGGTCTATCTCAATACTCATTAGGGAATAACAGAATGTTTTGTTATGGTTCTTCATTTCAAAATACGATTTCATGAATATGAATACATGGGAAACTTAGATATTACTAATGGGTTTATAAGTGGATTATACATGATTTTTCATATAAAAAATATTTATTAGAAACCCAAAACCCATGATAATCATGATTTGGATACACTGAAGTCATAAACTATAAATGAAAATGTATTGTGTACCTTTTATTATATCCATAACATGCCTCTTATCTAAACACAATAAAATGGGATTGATGATGATCCCTGAAGTAAAAGACAAAGGACTGCCACCTTCGGTAGTATCCATAGGAGGAATAGATAATTTTGATGCTTGAAATGGTATTCTTTCTTCCTCTTTGACATCTGTGTGTTTCTTGGTGTGGATGGGGATGTGGAAGAAGAAATATAGAAATAAGGAGTATCGAATAAGAATAAAGAACTCATTATTTTTATATTTCATGAATGATGGATCTTTATTGGGCCCTCTAGGATTCTCCTCAATAATTTCACGCCTTAACTCATGCATTATAATACAAGAGTTAATACCTTAGTTAATGCATGCATCATATTCATTGATCTCCCTTCACGTCGCATCTTATGTAACACTCCTTCAATGAAAACCAATGTGGAAAATGTTTATGATTGTATCCTAGGGAAAATATATTTTTACTTTTATTTCATGTATATTTGATGATTTGAATATTAATAATATATCTTAATGCATATTGTTCATTTTTATGTATAGGTTTAATGTAATTATTTCTTGGGGTATCCGTCACATTGATAAGGTAATATTAGGTCCCCTCTATTATGATAACCTTGAAATGATATGAAAATATTTTTAAATATAGTTCTATGTTTAGATAATGTTCTATTATGTGACACATATAATGTGAATTTTAGTCAATAGTACTCATAAGTTGATTAGTGTTATCCCCATGAAGTCCGCCGCTAGTAATCTTCAAGATGAGATATTATTATAATAGACCTGCCAGTTGGAATTTAAGATTTTTTTGCATCATCTGATATTACTATATGTGATTATGAGTAATGGTACATAGTCATTGTGATTACTATTATTTAATTTCATGGTTCACACAATTAAATTTATTTTATAAATCATGAAAATAATAGTTCATGGATATGCTAGATACGCTGAGTGCATCATGAGTGGCATGTTATTAATGGACAAGTTAAAAAAATATTTTCCCCTTCCATATTTTTTGAATTTGATATGTCATCTATAATAAAACAATATTAATTTAAATAGAAATTATTTACTTTTTTTGGAATACTTAATACATTACACAAAAAAACTTTTGATGATAGTATTAGTTTAGTGACTTTGGAAACATAAAATCAAAAACATTGGTACAAAAGTGAGCTACATTATCTTCCACTAGGTTCTTCATGACTAGAAACCTACTTAGACACATCATACATAATACATATATTCATATCATAGGGAGAGTAAATAAAAAAAAATAGTGAGCTGAAATGCTCAGTAAGGGTAACAAGGGAGATACATATGCATAATCCGGAACATAAGGGTATGAGAACATGATCAAATTTTTTTAAGATCATACCCTACATATCAAAGATCATATTAATGATTCATGAAGTAAATATTGGAATTTTTTATGAAATGAATCATAAGGTAATCAATAGAACAATCCATGAGAGAATAACTACAGAATACAACATATAATTTATGGCATATAAATAAGAATATAAAATTTTATTTCAAGGATAACTACCAAGAACTTAATTACATGTTATCATGTGATACAACCCATATACCTACTTCAGGCCTGGTCTAAAAACCTATGTAACCTCTTATTATTGATTTTTTACTACGAAAAATGTACCCAATTATTTTTGTTCTCGACATACTACCTATGAACCCTCGTGTTTTCTGGCTTGTGCTACAACCCATGTACCTTCTCTCTTTTAAGCTTCAACTAAAACCTAGGTACCCTTTGAGCTCATATACCAATTATCATTACCCAATTCCTTAAATGAAGATATAATTCCCACCCATATCATAGTGAAATAATTCATACATGATCCAAATAATAATTAACAGTCATATCATAACCCATGAAATGAAATGGGTGTCATAAAAATGTAATCATATCTGAATCATTGAAAAAATACAAGTTTCATAACCATTTCATAAAATAATAACCCATGAAAATAAACAGTTTTCATAAGAATATAACATTTGAAATAAAAATTTATTTCTTAATCATATAACTCATGACGGAGGAACGAGTTTCATAAAAATCATGCCATTAAAACATAATCCATTTTGAGAAATAATATGAATGTAACCTTTGGATCATTTCCCAGAATGTCATGAGTAATCCCAAAAATGTCATCTTAGATGGAAAATAATTCTTAAAGATCATTTAAAAAACATTTATTGGGGAAAATATCCTTTCTTCTATAAAGTAAATGATTTTAAAACACAAATTCTTGTTAAAACCATTTTCATTTAAATCATAAAATGGAAGCTTGAAAACGTTTTGGAAAATATTTTCCTTGAAAACAAAAAAATCATGAAAACACTTTGAAAACAATTTTAATTGAAATCATATAAAATATGCTTCAAAATAATTTGAAAATGATTTCTTTATAAATGAATATTGAAAACATTTTTGAAAACCATTTCTTTAAAAAAGAAGCTTGAAAATATTTTGAAAAATATTTTTTTGATAATAATTTAAAAACATTAGATAAAAGATTAAAAAACCATAAAACATTTTTATAATCATATTTCCTTAAAAAATTATTTTAATATCATCTTAAAAACTATTTTTAATACATTGTTATTAATTTTTATGGCATGTGTCTCAAAGAAAAAAATTAAGACAAAATTATATTAACGATTTGTTAAGTTTTGAAACAATAACCCAATGACAGGGAGATCATAAAATGGAAATATAAATACCCATAAATATAAGGATAAAAATTATAAAATATATTTATTGTAATTATATACTCTATAATAAATAAATGATTGGTGAATAAGGCATAAATCTCAAAGAAATAAAAGAGACTATAAATCCACTTACCTTAAGTCTTGAATTTATTTTTACATTATCAAAACTATGGTATAATAAATATAAATATATTATAAATATAACACAAAACAATATTTTTATATTTAATTCCATATAATATTCACTTATGAATTTATATTATCCTTTTATTAACAATTACATGTTGAAGTAATGTTTTGGGTAATAATTGATTTGTTTATCGTATGTGTTTTGACATGTTATTATTGATCCTCTTACTTAGACCATGATTTCCTTATTTTAAGAATGTAAATAAATATTTATATATAATAAATATTTAGTATATAAATATTTATATTAATTTATTAAAGATAAAAATATTAAATGAAACACACCTTTCTTGGAGATGGTAGGTGGTACGTATGTATGAACGCTACTTCTGTTTTATTGTTATATTGAAAGAATGACTGTAAATGACATATATGTTTATATATATATAGTAAAATTACATTAGAATTATTATTTCATATATATCATATAAATTTACTAAACCTATCATTAATACATTCCCTATAAATTCTGAATGAATCACATCACTTTGAGGAGGTAGTAGTCCACACATCCCAAAACAAAGTTATCATATTAGAAAAAGGAAAGAATGAAGGTATGTTTTATAAAATAATTCCATAAGCATAAATAAATAATATATATAATATATATAATATTGAAATATTTTTTCCACTATAATTACTAACCATGAGAGGTGGTAAAGGAAAAAAAACAACATCTTCTCGTGAGGCAGTAGTTCATTGTACACAAGAACAGTATGTTTGTTACCAATTTGATGGAAGTGTGTCTATTTGTAGGTGGAACCATTAATATAAAAAAATATTAGTATTTTCAGGATAATGAGTTTATTATGTAATCATGGAATAATAATAACAAAGGTGGTGGAGAAATAAAATAAAGGAAAGGATCTTGAGGAAGTATGTTTCCTATTCATTGGGTAACTGCGATTAATTTTCACCGAAGGGATTCCTTGGATTGATTTATGACCAATAGGAGGATTCAAAGAGGAAGGGAGGGATTCTAAAAAGTTAATTGAGAAGATATTTTATGAACCTAAGTGGTTTGATATGTGTGAAGAAAGGGGAGAGGTGGTGGCCTTTTATAAGTTGGGAGGGGACACACTTGGAGTTTTTGAACAATAGTTATGTGTAACCTCGTTTATACCAAAAAAAAATCCACAAAAAACCACAAAAATCAACCAAAATCAATAATATAATGTTTATTTTCGAAATATTGTCATAAAATGGGTATTTACATGTTAAATGATGATTTTTACCTTAATTTTAATGTTCATTCTTCTGTTAATCTTAATTTTACGAGAATCAATATAATTAATTTCAATCAATTTCACTAATATTTTTGGTAAATAAATAAAATTAATCTTATTAGAATATAAATATTATAATTATTAAAACTATGTATGTCTTTTTTTCAAAAATTAATTCACAAATGTTGTAAAATTCAGTTTAATGCTAATCATATAGATGTGGCGTGAAAGCTACTTTTAAAAGTGAGAATATTCAAAAGTTCATTAAGGTTTTATATCTAAATTCAACTAAAAATGATTTAAATGAAATAAATTTTATTAATAGATGTATAATTAATATATTATCACATTAAATCAAATTTTAAATATAATTTATCTATATTAAAAAATTGTACAAAAAATATTCTTTGACTTAAAATTCAATATTTTTTAGTATTCATCTGAAAAATGAATTATCTCAGAAAAATTGAAAAAAATAACCCTAAGAAAATTTTGAAATTATGAATTAAAAAATTATTTTTTTATCAAATTAAATTTCTTAGTGTCTAAAATTAATTTTATTATTGTTCACAGAAGGACATACAAAGAACATCCTTTAAAAAATAGTATTTTTAAACATATAAATACTTTACAAAAACTTTATATATATTATTATAGATATTTATTATTTATATGAAACCATTATAAATAAAATTTAAAAATTATTTATTAATACTTATATTACTATGTTTAATGTCTATGTTATACCTATGTTGATTAATTAATTATGATAATAATGTTTTGTTTCATAGAAACTCAGTGTTGTGTGTAATGAAAGCGAAGTCAATGTTTAATATAGAACAAGAATACCATGGTGTAGCTTATAAATAAAGTACATATTAGGGTATATTTAAAAAAAATACATCGAAGTAATTTAATTTATTTTAAAATAATGTTTTAAAGACTCATAGTATTATATTCTACCCCCTTAAAATTAATTTATCCCTCAAAATTTGTCTCGGTTATCAGAGTTATAATACTTGAAAGTTCCTTCATTGTAAAACCACATCATAACAATGAATACTAAAAATTCATTTAAAAGGGAAAAGTTGGTAATATAGTGGTTACCTGAAGTAACACATATCTAGGTTTCCATATTGGAGAACATTCGGGGGGTGGGAAGATTTGACATAGGGGAAAATCATAAATAATCATAGATATTGATAAATATTACTAACCACGAGAAAGTGGGTGATATAGAGAAAGTTAAAAATCACAAAACCATAAATTTAATAAGCATGAAATAGGTCATCTATATTATAAAAATGATGATAATTGGAAAACATTTCATGTCAAGACTGTTTTCGAAAGAAGTTGTATATACATGAATTCATTCCATTCCTTATATAAAATCTTATCTCTTAGTTATACCTTTATCAATTTACACTTCATATATTACTCCAGGGATTTAAGGATAAATTTTTATTCATGAAGAACTAAAATATCATGAATGATAGTTCATTCCATCTATCACCAAAAAGGTTATCACATGTTATCCTATATGATTAAATCCACATATGGAGAGATTATAATTTAATCTCTAAAATATCATCTGATGATTAACATAAACAATTCCATAAATTGTTAACCTTATAACCCTTCCTTAAAATGAAAATAAAAAACATTAAAAAGAAGGTCACTAAATCATCTTAACATTATCCCCCCATATATCTAAATATAGCTATTTGTTGTCACATTCTAAACATATGAATACCCTCATCATATATTCTCTTGAAACATGGTAATAAACTAAAATAAAATAAATATTCTTCATAAAAAATTTATTCTTCCATATTTAAGCTATTAGTTTACATATTCATTAAATACAATAATTTGTAAAATTCATCTAGGATAACATAGAATACTTTTTCAAAATTCATTTTTAAGTTCTGGGGTAATCAGTACCATCCAATTAACATATTCATATACAAAATATCTTTATCCAAAAATCATTATCTCAACCTCAAGAAAAAATTTAGGGTTATGTTGCAACAATAAAAATATCACTATTATATTAAATCACTTTAATACTACACTAGAACCATTCAACATATAATTTCAAATCCTTAATGAAAAAATTATATGGAAAATACACATATATTCCATGATTCATATAACATAATATTTGAATTCTAAACAATTAATACATCATTCATCAAAATTTATTCTCAAATATATTTCTATGGTTTTTAGTCATATTACTTAATACCCCTTTCATAAAATATGAAATATAAATCATTTATAAACATTTGTCAAAATTAATTTCATCATTTTTATAAATAATACTCTTATAATATCACATAACTTTCATATTTTTTTAATCGAGTATTAATAAATATTAGATAAGCCATTACTTATACCACCTTGTTGATTCTCATCATGGTCCCTCCACTCAGGACGTCATTTTTTATAATACTATACTTTAATCTTTTAAATCATTCAATAATTGATAATACATGAGGGGGTCCAATATTCCCATCCATTTCATTAACTAAACTTTTCATTTTCCCTTTATAGTTACGTGTTTTGTCTCCTTCTTTTCAAAAATCAAAACATCTTTCTGTTCATCTAATACATTCACTTGGTTTCTTCTTCCAACAAAAATGAGATGTAGAAAACTGAATCTTCTTTCATCTATAGTCTCCATTTCCCAATCTCCCGGTGAACTACTTCCTTCTCTACTTTTTTTAGTTCAATAGATGGTTACGGTACAAATTGTAAATGATGTTCTATGAAAAATAATTAGAAATTATTTCAACATCCTTCATCCCAATGATCACCCCATTTGAATACTCATTAGCAAGTGGTCTATAACATTCATCATTAACCCAATTTTTTCTGTTTACTACCATTGACTTGATCTAAAAAAACAGAGTAAGAAACAATTGTCATAGTGAGGAACCATATAATCATGAAAAAATATCACTTATAGGATTTCTAAATTTGTAAACCTTTATTAATCTATGACCCCTTAGATTTATCCTTGGTTATTCATATCCATCATATTTTTAAATCCTTCATAATGGTATAGGAAGTGTGTGTTAATTCCCAAAGAATATCACCAAGGATTGTCAAACCATGTGCATTGTAATGCATGTTTTCATGTACTAGGTTACACTAGAGTCCTTACCAACACATCTTGTCAGAGTTCTTACTCCTAGGAAAATCTGTTTAAGTAACACACCCACTTGAAGTATCTAGACAGGTATGTATTACTATTAAACCACTAACTCGATCCTTTACCAAAATTTAAGGAAATTTTCCTATACTTTTCATTACCCATGGACTTTTCCTTAGACATGTCCTCACAGTTCTCAATAAAAGTTTCTCATAAATGTTTCCAATGGTTGAAATGACCATTAATCTGAAACCAACTATAAAAAACCAATATATATATATATATAGAAATTTAATCATTTTTTCACAATAATTAATACATTACACAAATAGGAAACCAAATACTGAATTATTTTATGTCAGTTCCACAAGGCTAAATACCCTAAGAGGGGGGGGGGGTGAATCTAGGCATGAAGAATTAAAACAACTACCCCTTTTGATCTTGTTTTGTTGTTAGAAAAAACCCTCTTATCTCTCTCATTCCCATTGTAGTGTATGAATGAATCTTAAAGAATGCACAAGACACACGAAATTTAATTGTTTCACCTTCATTGGGCTACGTCCAAGGAGCATACACTGACGACATGAAAATGTACCAAATCCACTGTAAGCGCACTATTGTTTGCATGTTTGGAGCAGATTCACCATCCCTCCTGGTTTACAACCACTCACAATATGAAAGATCACCGCTCTCTCAACTAAAGTGTTCTCACTACTTCTTGAGAATATCCAATCACACTTTGAAGACTTGTAGGTACCTTCATTATCTATAATGAAATATGCATCCTTAACTATTAATAGATGCTCTGCTGACGACCAACTTTTACCTGCAGATGAATCTCTCTTTGCACCAAGTGTACCGGACAACCCCAATTTTTATGTGCATCCCTTACTGCACCTTTAACGTAATTATTTTTCCTTGTGTGAAATAAAATTTTCATGCAACAAATCTTTTACATGCAACCATGTCTTTTTCTCGCAACCTTATCTTTTGCACGTAGCCTCTTCTTTTATGAGCAGCCTCTACACTTCCTTGCACGTAATTTTCTTCTTTTTTACGAAATCCAATTTTTTCACAACAATATTATTTTTTCAACGAAACCCTTGATTTTCTCACAAACAATTCTATTACACACAACACCATCATTTACACTCAACATACCTCTTTTACGCACAACCTATGATTTAAACGCAAACCCCTAGCTTTACGCACAAACTTTATGTTTATGTGAAACTCTCTTATGTATTCTTATTTCACAGGTAAGAAATTGGACATGCTCTAAGTATTCATATTTCTTTAATGATAGGGGTCACTTCATATTTATAGGCAAAATCGACCCCTGAACAAAAAACCCTTCATGAGAATGGATTTCACTTAGAGTGCGAAGAAGACATCTTCCGCACAACACTATTTTTCACGCACTACTCAAATATTTTACGCACGTCATGCTTTTTCCAATTATTAAGATTTTGATCTCAAAACACATCTTGCAAAAAAAAACACCAATCCTATATTTCACGCACCACACTAATATTTCATGCACCGTTTTATTTTTCGCGCACCACGAAAATATTTCACGCACCACTTTCCTTTTTTTCACACCACACAAAACTTTTGCGCACCAATTTCCCTTTTCACGCCCCACGCAAATATGTCACGCTCCACTTTTCTTCTTCATGCACCACATTCCTTTTTCACACACCTACCTTTTCAAAAAAAATCTATCCTTTTTCTAATTTTCTGACCCAAAAATTTGGAAAAACACTGGGAAATGACGATACCTTGTATATGCTCTTTTTGTACCACCTCCAGATTATCCATTCCTTTGTCGAGGTTCGTCAATCAAACATGGATATCCAACAACATATCTTGAACCCAAAAAATCACCATTTAAACCCCCTTTTTCAACAAATTATACATCGTGGTCTTCTTTTTGAGAAAACACAACATGGAGGCCCGCTTTGTCAAGAAACCCAACCACCTTAAAAATTCTTCCATGATATATTGAGGTATTTTTTCCCAAAATTTTAGTTCCATTGGAAACATGGAAATATAAACAGTAGTACGTTAGTGATCTTCATTATATCCCATTTGGTTATTCCGGACTAGTACATTTATTAGACATAGAATACATAAAACATATCAATATATAGTTGGTAAAGGAAACAAAAATATGGGTGATCTCAGATGCTTAGTATGGGCAATATGAGATATATGTAAGCATGATCCTAAACATAATGTTATGAGAATATGAGAATATCATTAGATGATCATACCCAGAATATCAAAAATCTTATACAAATGTCATGACATAAATTTTGGCAGTTCATAAGACAAGAATCATAATGTAATCAAGATAATAATCCATGAAATAATAACCAAGTAATAAGATAAATAATTTGGGGCATACAGCTAATCATAGAAAATTTTATGTCAATGATACGTATCGAGATCTTTATAACATGTTAGGCTTGGGGTAAAACCCGGGTACCTAATTAGATCTTGCAATGAAACCAGTGTAACCCTTTATTATCATTCTTGGGATACAACCCATGTACCCTCTTGTTTTCGGGCTTGGTTTACAACCCATGTACCCTATTGTTTTTATGTTTGGGCAACAACTAGTGTACCCTCTTGTTTTAGAGCTTGAGCTACAACCAGTGTACCCTTTGTGCTTACATACCACTTAACATTACCCAATTCATTAGAGGGAGATATATGTTCCACCCATATCATTATTGAATCATCCATACATATGCCACAAAATCATAAATAATCATATCATAACCTAAAAAATTAAATGGGTTTCATAAACATGTAATCATATATTAACCTATTGAAAATGTTAGTTTTCATAATATTTCCACAAAATCATAACCCATTAAAATAATATGGTTTCATAAGCATATAAATCATGGAATATAAATGTGTTTCAAAATAATACAACCCATGAATGGAAAATGGATTTCACAAAAATCATTCCATCAAAACATAATCCATTAAAAGAAATAATATGAATGGAACCTATGGATCATTTCTTATAATATAATGAGTAATTATAATGAATTTAATCTTAAATGGAAAATGAATTTTAAATATACTTTTAAAATCATTGTTGAGGGAAATATCATTTCTTGTTTAAAAAAATTATTATAAAAAATAATTCCTTTTGAAAAACTCTTTCTTTGAAAACACAAATTGGAATATTGAAACCATTTTGAAAACCATTTTACTTGAAATAATATAAATGAAGATAGAAAAAATTTTGAAAACCAATTTATTTGATAAAATATAAATCAATCTTAAAATCATTTTTTTAATAATTTCTTAGGAAAGGAATCTTGAAAACATATCTGAAAACCATTTATTTAAAAATGGATCGTAAAATAATTTTTAAAAACTATTTATTTGAAAATACTTCAAAAACATATGAATGAATCCTAAAAACCATAATAAATTTTAAAAAATCCTTTTCCTTAAAAAAATATCTTCAAATAAAATTTTTGAAAATAGTTTTTTAAATAGTTTTTTTGAAGTTCTTGTCATGATTCACAGAGAAGGAAAATTGAGAGAAAACTACTTTAATGATTTGCTAAATTTTGAAACGTAAACCCTATGAAAGTGAGATAATAAAATGGATATGTAAATAATTATAAATTTAGGGATAATAGTCATAGAAGATATACATTTAATGTATATTCACCACAAAAAATAAATGAGTGGCGAATAACCGGTAAATCTCAGAGAGATAAAAGTGAGACTAGAAATCCCCTTACCTTAAGTATTGAATTTCGTTTTACATGTTATAAAATATTATATAATAAATATAATTTTGGTATATATATAATATAAAGCAATATTATTATATATAATAATATATAAGGTTCACTTATGACTTTTAATTTTCTGTCTATTAAAATTTTCATGTTAAAGTAATGTTTAGGGTAATAACTATTTTGTTTATTGTACGTGTTATGACTTGTTATTCTTGATCCTCTTACTTAGATAATTATTTAAATATTTCCTAAATGTAAAAAATTATTTATATATAATATGTATTCAACATATAAATAAATATTATAATCTATAAAACAAGGAAATATTAAATGAAATACACCATTTATGGAGACAGTATGTTTTACATACGCATGAACGCCTCATCCATTTTATTATAGTTTTGAAAAAAAAACTAAATGACACACAAACACATATATATATATATATGTTTAATATAATTCAAAAATAAGTTCAATTATATATATATATCCTGAAATATTTCTAAACCCCTTTAATACATTCATCTAATCTTTGAACGAATCACGATACTTTGAGGAGGTGGTAGTCCACACTTCCACAAATGAAGTTATCATATATACAAAAAATGGAAATACTAAGGGTATATTTTATATTATATTTAAATTAGAATAAATACATCACAAATATCATATATATATATATTATATAAAAACATATTTTACAACTTAATTCTCAACCATGAGAGGTGGTATTGGAAAAACGAACAATATCATTTCGTGAGGCGGTAGTTTTTTGTACACAAAAACTGTAAGTTTGTTACCCATTTGATGGAATTGTGTATAGGTGTAGGTCACACCCTTAAAATAAAAACAAAAAAATATATTTATTATACTTAGGTTATTATGTAATAATGGAATAATAATAATGGAGGTGGTGGAGAAACAAAATAAAGGAAAGGTGTTTGAGGAAGGATGTTACCTCTTCATTGGGTAACTCTTATTGGTTTGCACCAAAAGGAATCCATGGTTGGATTTCTGCCCAAAATAAGGATTCAAAAAGTAAGGGAGGTATTTTTGAAAGTTAATTGGGTAGATTTAGTCTGAAATTAAGTGGTTTTAGAGGTTTGAAGATGGGGGAGAGATGGTGGCCTTTTATAATGGAGGGAGGGGACACACATGGAATTTTTGAAAACAAGTTAGGTTTACCTACGTTTTTACCCTTAAAAATTCATAAAAAACTAAAAACACTCACTAATATAAGTTTTATGTTCAAAATATTGTTATGAAATGGTACTTGAACAAGTGAAAAGGTTGTTTTTTCCATTAGGATTATGTTTTTGTGCCCTATTAAGCTTAATTTTACCTTAATCATTGTAGCTAATTTTAATCATTTTCACTAATATTTTTTCAATAATTAAATATTTATTATTATAATATAAATATTATATTGATTAAAAAATTTTATATCTATTTTTATAAATAAAATTCATATAGGTAGAGAAATTATTTTTAGTGACAATATCGTAGACATGGAGAGAAAGTGGGTTTCTAAAGTCAAAATGTTCAACAGTTCATTAAGATTTTTTTCAAAATTAAATATAAAAATGATTCCAATAAACTAAATTGTATTAATAGATTTATTATTAATATATTTTAACTTTAAAAACATAAAATATAATTTAACTATATACATAAATTATATGAAAAATTAGTTTTGACATAAAATTCAGTATTTTTTACAATTTATACAAAAATGATGTTTCTCAAAAAAATCCCTACAATTCACCATAAGATAATGCTAACACGATGAATTTCAAAATGATGTTTATTTTAGAAAATTATTTTTCTATTATTTTCAAAAATTAATTTTAATATTGTTCATATAAGGACATAAAAAGTTGTTCCTTTAAGAAAATAGTATTTTTAAATATGAAAATAATTTACCAAAAATTATATATCTCATTATCAATATGTTTTATTAATATGAAATCATTATAAATTAAAATTATTAATTATTAATTAATTTTCATATTACTAAGTTTAATGACTAGGTTATTACTGTTTCAATTAAATATTTATAATAATAAAATGTTGTTTCACAGAAATTCAATGTTGCATGTAACAAAAGATATGTTGATGTTGTGAGTAGCATTAACTTACCATGGTGTAGTGTATAATGAATGTCTGACTTAGTGTGGCATGAAAAAAAATCAATGTAAATGAATATATTCAAAAATAATTTCATATAAACTCAAGGTGTAATATAAGCCCTTCAATTGGAATAGAACTGTCGAATTAAATTCCCTAGCCATGGATTTCAGAGAGTTAAAGAAATAGGATTAAGAATATAGGATAAAGAAACACAAGTGAATCTTGATTGATGAGATTTTGGGACAAAGGTATTGTATTATATAGTGAGTGTTTATATGTTGTTGTCAATGTTTCAATATAATGTTATTTCTCTTGGATGACTTGAACCATTTCAATATAGTAATATTGGACTTTAAGAAATCCTCCTTAATTAAAACATGATATAATCACAGAGGTTAAAACACATTGTGTTTTCATTGATATTGATTAAATTTTATTTTAATTTAATGATTGAAATAAATATAATTCTCAATATTGATGAATAATTTTATTCAAGTTTTATTGATCATTAATATTCTCAAGGTAATAAATAATTACATATTTAATAATAAATAATTTATTTCATTACATGAATATTGAAAAAATATTTATTATAAGGATTGTGAATACGATGTTTATTTATATATATTGATGAAAAAAATATTTAATTAATTATTTATTCATGAATTAAATAAATGTAAAATAATTGGACAGGACCAAGATTGTGTTCATTGTTGAAAATTTATTTAGAAGCTGATAAATAATATTTACTAATGTATGTACTAGACAAAATTATAAATAATAATAATATTTTTATTATATGGTTTGAGGTTTAATAAAGATTAATTTATTATTTAAATGTTTGATACATAGTTGAATAATATTTTCCTAAACACTAGATCTATAAATAGATGGTTATGTCTATTGGGTTGTTTTAATCCTAATTGGAGAATCATTTCACACAATGGAATTCTCTCTCAATTCCAACTTATATCTTCCTCTCAATAATAGGAAGCATGAGATAGATTACAACAAGCACAAAGTAATGAAAAGCTATCAACATGATCAGTGCAAGACTATTGATTCACCTCACCTTATTATGATAATCAATTAGAATAATTCAAAGATAAAAAGATCACATGTGGATCCCCAATAGATGAATTATACACCTGTATCATTACAATGCAACAAAATTAATCCATAAAATGTTTTTCATTACATCAACATTAATGAAAGAGCCCATTTAGGACAATTGTATCACTGAGAGGGGAAGGGGTGAATCAGTGATATTTTTTTATGTTTCCTTTAAACAAGATTAACCTCCTATTAAAGATTTCAATCCCTATTGAAAACAATTCAAACACATATCCACAGGAACATAGGTATTTATAAGGTTCAATATTCAATAAGAATAGTTATGTTCATGGAATGGTTTGGAAATGATAAAATACCAAAAATTCCACTTGAAATAAATCCTTTTATTGGAAAAAATGAGTAGGATATACACCTTCACTTATGTAGCACTTTGATGATAATCAAATAGTGTGTGTTCACCCTCTTAGCATAAATAGGGTTAAACAATGTTTTTATAATAACTCTTTTAAAATGTTCCTATTTTCAAATTACACAAATGTAATCTTTTGAAAACAATCATTCCATTTCATACACAGAATATGGTTAGAAATTCATGGAATTTGATATAGAATTTGATCCGATTTCCAAGTCTGATCAGCCAAATCCAATTCTCCTGATCTGATTTTCAAATCTGATTTCCCAACATGATAGACATAACTCTTTCAGAATATGATTAACACAATTCATAACCCTTCTTCCTCAGCCTAAAAATCCCAATATATAAATATCGATCCAATTAACCATCCCAATACAGAGATCATCCAAATACATTGATAAGAAGAACATGATAAACAATTGAATATGATGATTCAGTGAATATGATGATCAGCTGAACAATGTTGCAATCTTTTCTCTTCTCCTTTCACTTCCATAAGTCAAAACTTCTTCAAAAAAGGTTTAATACAGAAAATTAATTCTCTCCCTAGAAAGTCGTATCGTATCCCTCTTCATGTGAATAGTAAATCCTTCTAAATTAGTCAAGGATAGTATACCAAACTTCTCCCTTTTATTGGAGACCGAAGGATGGTTTGGGCCGGAATCCCCAAAACATTCCCACTCAACCAAATTCACCAAAATTTTCATAATTCCTTGTATTTTTGGTGAATTTATGACTTCGTAAATTGTTCTTGATTCCTCTTGAATTTTCTTCATGACTTGAGTTCACCAAAAAATTTTGTTTTTCAATCACCAGTCTGATTTTGATTTTCTATTCTGATTAGCTCAATAGGATTTTTTCAATATGATACTCTGAACTAGTTGAACATAAATATATGAAGAAATTGGTAGCTTTCAACTTTTTCACAAAATCCAATCCAATTTTTCTTTTTATGTTCAATATGATTAAATTTCTTCAACTGGAAATCGTCATCCTAGAAATTAAAACTCCACCTTGAAAACACATTTATCGGCATTGAATGGTTGACTATATTGTTTATTGGTCTCTATTATTGTAAGCAGCAAATCAATTTCCTTTTCAGTAGTCTTGATCAAAATAATTCTACCATAATATGATAATTCACGGAATATGATAGATTAGTGTCAGAAGTTTCAACTATAGTAACTACCTTCAATCACAAACTATTACAAGTTTATAAAATTTCTCTATGACTTTGAATACAGTTGAAAATAGATTCAACATCATCTGATTTTCAATGAAATGTATAACATCTTTCCAAAACTCCAATAACCATATTTATTTCCAACATAGCCTAAATACGATTGTACATAATTAAACTGACCAGAATATGACATACATGAATACAATCCGCATGATTACGTTCAGAAAAAATACGATCTCCAATACCCTTTTCTATTTCCATCTAAATCAGATCAATTTAAATATGATTGGAAATTTCTCTTTTAATCCCCCTTTCTTTCCTCAGAATAGCATCACATGTTTCCCAATTAATTTTTATTTCATTGAAATCCATGATTAGTAAAGAATGATAACATTTATTTTATCAAATTCTTGAAAATTTTGATTCTTCTATTATAATCAAATATATTACAATATATTATGATTGAATTTTATGACCATTTACTTCCATCAAGATCTTTTCTCAATATGATATATTCTTTAATTTTAGATTCAGTGTGAATATGATGATCCAACTTCTCTTGAATACAATATCATTTTCAAGAATAGTGAGCCTCATTATCCAAATATGATGTCTTGTATGAATTTCACCAAATTCAAAGTGAGGTGATTTTCCTTTCCTCTCAAAATTCTATGAAAAAAATTTCTTGATAATAAATGTAAACACTTGAATATAATCACCTTTATCATTATCTTGGTCATAAAAATATTCCACATTTTTTTTGTCAACAAGGTTTCATAAATCACTAAATTTTTTATTCTCAAGTAATGGACCACTTATCAACAATTATATGCCTATGTGAGCTAAATCATTGTTGTAAACAAGAATTATTGACAGAAAATACATGCTATCCAAGAGTAGTGATTATGAAATCCTTTACAAATTTTATTCTTCATCTTTTCCTTCCTTATTTAACTTTCATAGAATAAAAATATTTGTTTCCTACCACTAATCTAACAAATAGTTAGAATAGTTCACACACCATACAATGATGAATTCATAGCTTAACCATAAATCTTTCTTTTTACACTAATAAAAAAGGATATATTTATGAAACAATATAATTATACCCCTTGAAAACAATATCCAAAGGTATGATGAGAGAGGGGACAAACACACATACCATAAACATATTTAGAAAGTGGTTGGATACCCATGTTCAAGCTCAATTAAGAATTGGATTATGTAAATAAAGGTTTTGTGAAAATGTTATCAAATTGTTCTAGTGTGAGAACATAATCCATCTTCAGTTCATTCATCTCCACATGCTCTTTGCTGAAATGATATTTTATATCAATATGATTTTAAAGAGAATTTTGAACTGAATTCCTAATGATATTTATTGTACTTTGAATATCACAACCAAAGATAAAGGGTAACATTATTTTAGCAAGAAAATATTATAATTGAGTTTTTATCCACATAATTTGTGTAAGAAAATGAGTGGTAGCAAAATACTCCTCCTGAGATGTACTGAGTGTTACTAAATTAAATTTCTTTATATGCCACCTAACACAATTCTTTACCAAAAATAATGCTCCACCAGATGTAGGTATTCTATCATCAACATTTCCTACCCAATAAACATCTAAGTTCCTAAACAAATCAATTCTATCCGAGCCTTCATACATGATTCCACAATTTATTGTGGCTATGGTGTATCTGGTAATTATTTTTCCAAAAAAAATTTGAATCTTTTAGTTCACTTTGAAATCTTTCACATAAGGTATCTATATAATAATTTATGGTCTTGAGGAATTCAAATACAATAAAATTCCAATAAGCTTTCAAAAATATTTCTGATAAAATTATCTTCCTTCTCAATATTTTTTCAAATATTTCCTCAATGAAATCAGTGTGGAGATAAGTTTTTAGATTTCCATGCCAAAACTATTTAGATGTTACTTAGTATACTTTTCTGGAGAATGAGATATATGTTTCTTCTTTTGAAAAAATTGTAACCCATGAAATCATTTCATTTCTCCTAGCACATACATTTCAAAAACATTTTTCATGTTTTCAAAAAAATATTTTGAAACTTCATTCTTTATTTGCAGTAAAGATAATTTCATTAACATAAAAAATGATGATGAGGGAATAATATTAACATTTTATGATATGATTATTGTTATCAACTCTTCCTTTCTTGAAAATCATCTTCCTTAAGAAAGTATCCAATTTGGAATATCATGATCTCAGAGTTTGTATTATCCCATAAAATGACTTCTTTAATTTTCATACATAATGTTCATTTTTTCCAACAAAAAATCCACATGGTTGTTCAATGTAAACTTCCTCATCAAGATCACCATTTAATAATTAAGATTTAACATCAATTTGGAAGATCATGTAACCTTATTGTGTAGTAATATAAAGAAATATTATAATAGTTTATAATATTTATACCAAAGAAAAGAATTCATCAAAACCAATAAATTCAATTTTTTTATACCATGTGCACACCTATATTACTTTTTTATTATCACTTCACCTTCTTCTTTCATCTTGTTCCAGAATACCCACTTTGGTCCAATAATTGCTTTTGTTTTCTAGATTGTTTATGGTTTTCCATATATCATTATTTTCACTCTTTCCCAATTATTCATTCATGTCATGAACCCATTCCAGATACTCAAAATATTCTTTCACATCTTTCATCTCTACTTTCTAATACAATGATGTTTGTGTAATATCATTTTTTTATTCTTTTTTGAACATTATGATGTTGATCTACAATGATATTCTAAGCTTTCACTTTCTTCCTCATCCTATGATGAGATATTCGAGTATCTTACTCATCATTAGAAAAGGTTGAGTCTGATTCTTCTTCTTAGGGAGGATTACAATGTCTTTTTCCCTATTATAATTGTTTTCTAAACTCTCTTTTACTGGTCAACATCCTCGTCTGCCTGAATAAACTTATCTTCCATATATCTTCTAATTACTTTAACATCATTTGAATAAAAAATTATCCCTATTTAATTGTTGAAACATATATATCCTCTTCCTTCAAAATAATAACTAATAAAAATTTCTTCTTCACATTTCTTCTCAAACATTCCATAGTTTCCACCTTTCTATTGTATAATACATAGACTACAAAAAACTCTAAAGTGTTTCAAACATAGAATTTTTCCATAAAACAATTCATATGGACATAAACCCAGTCTTAGCCTATCGAAACCTTGGATTTGAATTGAAAAAACAATACATATAGATTTTATCAAATATTAAAGAGAAATACCATGTTCATGTAACATAGTTCTTCCCATTTCCACCAAACTTTTATTCTTTCTTTAAGCAACCCCATTTTTTAAGGAGTGTATAGGGAACAATAATCTTGAAAAATTCTATGATTCTCAAGAAAACATTACAATTATTCCCTTCTACATTCACCACCAATATTAGTTCTCAACTTCTTCACCAAATACTCACATTCTTTCCCATCATTAATTCTGAAACATTTAATCATTTTCAAATCATATAATTTATGTTTTATATACATAAGATAAGTAATGAGAGTAAAATAATAAATGGAAGTAAGGAAGTAATTATCTATATTTATTGATTTTTTTCTCATTGCCTAGGAAATATTGGAATGAATATGTTCAAGGGGTTGTTTTAAGAAAATATCATCTTTATTACGAACTGAATTGGTACTATTCCCTTTTTGAAAAACAGTGCAACAACATTATCTTCTTCTTTGAAAATCAAGAATTTTTCAGAAACTATCTCATTTTGACATTTTGATCATGTTTCCATGACATGTGTTTCCTGGAATTTTATTCCACAATAGATTCTATTCCACCATACTCAAGTAATAGAAGTTTTATTTCACCATCTTGAAAGAAGTTTACTTTTTGTTGTTGTAATGTTGTAACTATTTCCCATGTTCTTCAATTTTCACAAAAAAAACATATTTTATAAAGGTATATTTTTTACCCTAATCAAAAAATTATGAAACACTTAGAAATCTGTGTTTCAACCCATCAACATATAATTCTTTCCAAGATTCGATCTTGTCATTCCTAATAATGGTTGACCCAACATCTTTGATTTTAAAGGATTCATCATTGCCAAATATCATTATACCTTATTTAAAATCATTCAAATTATTCAAACAATTAAAATATCCTATCATATGGGTAGAACACCCACTATTAAGAATATAACGCCGTTCTCCTTTGGTAGCTTTAAAATAAATTCAACAATAAGATATTTTTCTTCTTTCTTTTCATTCATTACTTTCAACCTCTAAAATTTATTAAGATAAATTTATTATTTTAGTATCAAAACAAGACATACTTTTTCAAGTTTTATAGTTTTTTCACACCTTTCAAAGATATTTTCCAATGGTTGAAACTTATTTTCTATCTTTACGAAATTATTCACAGGTTCCGTCGAAACAACTTTCTAAAACATCTTCATTTAAGGGAATTGAATCCCCGTAAAACTTTTCCTTCCATAAACATTTTAATAATTGTAATTTTTTTTGTTGACACATCACATGTTTTCCACATGCATGAATCTACCACAATACCAATAGTATCCATAGATTTACTATTTGCCTCTGAAACTACCATACTGACCGAAACTGTCAATATGTTTCTCAATCACCTTCTTCACTTTCTTATCTAGGACACCAACCATTCTCTTATCAACCAGATACATCCTATTCCTTTAATATTTATTTAAACCATAAGTATTGTAAATATTTTTGGATTTATAATGTTTAGAAACCATTTTGGACTTCGGGTATTTTTAAACATTTGAATTCCCAACCATGTTGGTCTTTTCCACATACATATCTTTCCCATATTTCTTCTTTTTAAAAACACTTCCATATTTCTTCTCACCATTTGAAGTTAAATTTTTTTGACCTCCTGAGGTTTTTTTCCCACAAACTCTCACCAACTTTAGAGATAGAGGTTTTGAAACTTGTATTATCTATTTATCTTTAGAAATTTGTTTTTGGACAAGTTCTAAATCTTATTATTTTTCCTTTAAATTCATGTACAGATTCTCATTATGATTATTTTCTTCCCCATTATATTTATTTAGTTCATCAATTTATTTTACCAGCTTTACTATATCATAAAAAAACATTTTTTATTACTTGTTGAGGAACATTGATCTTCAATATTTTTATTTTTCTTTTCATGTCTTTTGAAATTTATCATACATTTTTTCAACTCTTCTTTAAAATGAAATTAAAGTTGACTTCATTATTCTTTAGAACTAATGCTTCCAAATTCTTCAATATTTAATGTTAAAAAAAATATTACCATTACCATACTCAATAGATTTTTCAAATTTAGCATTACTACCTTTTTTTCATCATCATTAGATAAGAAAATGCTTCTTTTGTATTTAAATAAATATCTATAATTCCCTATAGAATATTATTTTTTATCACCTTGTTTATTCCCTAAAATTCTTGGCCTTATTTATTCATTATCACTATAATCATATTTCTTTTATTGAGGTCAATTAACCTCCAAATTCCTAACAGCCCCGTATTCAAAACATTTCAAGGGAAGTTACCGTTTGTATTTACTTGTACCTATTTTCACATTTTTAACAAATAAACAGAAAATATCATCAAAATATTTACATACCTTATTTTCAGAATCAGATTAACCAGCTTCATATTCAATTATATATTCTTCTAATTATATTAATTAGTATCTTTGAAAGAAATTTCTCTATCAATTTTTTTCCTTTTCATAACTTCTCCCTTCTCATTTCATATGTTATGAGAGTGCTAGGATAATCATTTAGAGATAATGTCTCAGGATATTTTTCTTCTAAGGAATATTATTTTGTATCAAACATTTCTAGAAGGATTATCATGATCTTTTTAAAAACTATAGAATCATATAACTTTTCCACAAGACATATGATAATGATAAATATATCATTTAATCTAGTTAATAATTCCCTAATAGATTCATATTCACGCATTTTTAAATATTCAAACTTAAATCTCCAGACTTGAAACTTTCCCTTCTACACTTTTTTATCGAATTCGTATATGTTTTTTAGTTTCTCCCATATACCTTTTACTATGGAAACTACTTTCAACATTAGGAATTCAAATTTAGAAAGTAATGGTAATTAATAGTTCTTGGCCCTTAGACCATTCTCAAGATTATTCTTATCAAAATATATAATAGGGAATTTATAATCAACTAAAGGAATCCAACATATTTCATCTTCAAGATAACCATATCCAATAGACATAATATAAGGAAACATTTTATATTTTAATATATGATAATTATTTACATTAAAAAATGAAATACCGTTACTATTCAGACAATTCAAATTCTTTATTAGTAAAGAATAATAAAAGGGAATGTGTTCTCTAATACCAGTTGAATGCGACCAGTTAACATAGTTTTATCAGTGAGAGGAGGAGTGGGTGAATCATTGATATTTTT
Organism: Viscum album; assembly: GCA_963277665.1. NCBI lineage: Eukaryota > Viridiplantae > Streptophyta > Magnoliopsida > Santalales > Viscaceae > Viscum > Viscum album. Next base: position 242,851,548 of record OY728150.1, read on the forward strand.
TTATGTTTCCTTGAAATAACCATTCCTCCTTTTAATGATTTTAATCCCTACTAAAAAAATTGAAACACACATCCATATGAATATAAGTATTTATAAGGTTCACTTTTCAATAAGAATAGCTATGTCCTTGGTATGGGTTGGAAATGATCCAATACCACAAATTCCAATGGAAATAAATCCTTTTGGTGGAATACAATGAGTAGGGTATAAAATTTCACTTTTGTAGAACTATAAAAAAAATCAAATAGTGTTTGTGCACCCTCTTAGCACAAATAAGGTAAAATAATGTTTGTGTACAAAATAATTTTACTTGTGATTCCATTAATCTTACAAAAATATATTCTTTGGTAAATAATTATACAATTTATTACCCAAAAGATGGTAGGAACATCAAGGACTTTGATATAGAATTTGATCTGATTTCCATGTATGATTATCCCACTCCGATACTCCAAATCTTAATTTAAATTATGATTTCCAAATATGATATACATAACTCTATCAAAATATGATTAATAAAATTCAATACACTTCCTTCCTTAGTCCAAAAATCTCAATACAGAAATCTATATCATATTATCTATCCTGTTTATATGATAAACTATATATGATAACCAGAAGAATATGATAAGCAGGTGAATATGATGATTCACTGAATACAATGTTCTTCTGAACAATTTTTCAATCATTTATCTTCTCCCTTCACTTCAATCCATGTACACATATTTAAAAAATTCTCAATATAGAAAAAATATTTTCTCCCTATAAATTTATATCTTCTCTCTATTATTATGAATAATACACCACTATGAGGTATCTGGAGAATGTACAAAGTAATTATCACATTTATTGGTAACCCAAGGTTTGTTTTCGAAGGAATCCACAAAAAATTCCCTCTCAACCAAATTCACCAAAATGTTTATTATTCCTTGAATTTTGGGGGATTTTATGATTTTTTTAATGCTTCATGATTCTTGTTGACTATTCTTCAAGACTTTAGTTGTCATTCAGATTTTTCTTTTCAATCACCAGTTTGATTTTGATTTCCTATTCTAATGAGATCACTCTGATTTCTTCAATAATATTATCAAAACCAGTTAAACAAAAATTTATGATGTAATATGAATATTTCATATTCTTTGCAAACTTCACACTGATTATTAATCCAGTATCTAATACGATTGCTCTACATCAAATGAAAAACATATTCTTTGAAATTCAAACTCCCCCTTAACCACACATTCATCCATCATAAATGGTTAAATAAGTTTTTTATGAGTATCTATAATTGTCATATTCAAATCAATTAACTTACCATCAATATTATTAAAAAAAATTATATCTCAATATGATGGTACACTGATTACGATGGAACAATGTTAACCGTTTCAACCTCATAAAATTCCTTCAATAACAAACATTTTCTTGTATCATGACATTCTTCAAAACTTTGAAAACATTTTATAATATATTCATAATCAATTTATTTTTAATGGAATGTATATCAAATTCCAAAAATATATATAAACTATATTTCTTTAGAACACAACTTGAATATGATTGTCCAAAATTCAAATCACCTAAACATGATACACATTAATATGATAAGCGAGATTATGATCTGGCTAAATATGATCCCTAACACTCTTTTCACTTTCCATCTAGATCCAAGAAATCTGAACATGATTAGAAGAATCTCTTCTGCTCCCCCTTTCTTTCATTAGGCTAGCATCACATGTTTCCCAATTACTTGTGATTTATGAGAACTCTATGATCAAAAAAGAATCATCAATTTTGTTTTATTAAAGTCATGTAGACTCTGATTCTCCTATTACGATCAAATATTCCACACCATATTAAGAGTGAATACTATTAACATTTAATTTCATCAATATCCATTCTCAATACGATCAATCCTTTAATTCCAGAAAAAGTGTGAATACAATGATCCATCTTCTCCTGAATATGATGGCCTTTTCAATAATTATGAGATTGATTCTCTAAATAAGTTGAATAGCCTGAATTTCACCAAATAAAAAGTGAGGTGATTTTCCTTTATTCTCAAAATTTATTTCAATAAATTTATTCAAAACATAAGACAACATCTGAATATGATCACCTTTATCATTAACTAAGTCCTAACAATGAATCATCAAATAAGGTCTCTAAGATTTGGTAGCCATTTCTACTGATATTAAACAAATTAATTATAAATTTGACATGTAAGGATCCTCTTTTTGAGTTTAGATAAACTCTATATTAAATGATCTTTTAATATCACATGCCCAAGGTGCTTCCACTAAACCCAGAACCGTTAAACGGTGTTAGATTTTTCACATTTCATATTTATATTTTATTATTTTGTTATTGATCTATATGCACAACAGCGGTTATATTTTAATTTCAATAATTATTTGATCTTTAATTAATTTAAATTAACATGACATAAACATTTTAATAACCATCCTTCCTGATTTAAGTTTCTTAATGGAATTAGAACTGATGAATAATTATTATAGATTCCATTAAGAAGTGTCAAGGATTCTGTCTGGCTGGAATGGTATTACACAATGTGCAGCTGGAGTACATGTCATGTACCTAATTTCATTACACCTGTACATGTCATGGGATACATGACACACTAATAAGTAACTATATGTGGTGAATTTATTGTACACCATGTTTATATAGTGCCAACCTGACATATAAAATTTCAGATTACATAGTGTGTAGAAGGAATGAACACTATTTAGTCTATAGGGTTTAGTAGAGAAATTTAAACAAAACATATGTTCACATGCATGGTCTAAAGAAAAAGGCACTGAGATCCTTGAGAATTAGTAAAGTTCACAATTTTTAATTGTCATATGCGGTGTATTGTTCATTAATTCTCACATTTGAAATACACACAAAGATCATCGAAGATTTATGTTGTCACACAACATGTGAGATACATGACCTATATCTAGATTCTATATGTCATTTAGTCTTGTGTATTATAAACATGACAAGTCATTAGGTGGGTTTCAAAGACACAAGACATTCAGAACTTGTGGCATGTAACTTGTAAGTACACGCCATGTAATTCACTGAGATGCACGTCGAACACCTAGACATGTATCCAGGGCACACAACAAGAAGAACATAGGATGTGTAGATGATCTATACACATCTTGTAGTCCAATCTAGGAACACACTAATGCCCCAATAATATATCATGGGTACACGACAACCAAGATACTATGTGTGTAACATGAAATTACACACCGTGTAGTCTCCCAATAAAGGATTTAATTAAATTACACTAATTATTTAATTACCACATAAAAAACATATTATATTCATAGAACCTATTATGTTGGACTATTTAATAATGGTTTTAAATATTTTATTAAATTCTAAATTAATTTATTTTAATAACATATAATTATTTATTTTTCTCTTTATTTTTCATGAATTCCTTAAATGATGAGTATCTAAAATAGAATTTGGATACTCATTAAGATTAAAGTTAATTAATTAATTAATTAATTAATTAATTAATGAAATATAGTTTAGGTTAATAAGAAAGAAAGACTATAAATGAATGTTTTCCAGTTTTGATTTTTATGTATTTATGGAATGTGTATGACCATTCATGAGCTTCACCAGGACCTATGTATATATTAACATTATTTAATTTTATAAATTTTATTGGGTTGGTATTATTAATTATTAAATTAAATATTATGGTCTACTATTAATCCCTACCTCCATTATTATATTGGATCTACTTGTATATGATCATTTATGGAACTCCCATTAACCAGTTCTTTGGTTTCCCTCACTGTCATGTGAGTAAAAAATACATGGAATAAATGGAGTATCCCAAGGCATGTGGAGGTGATTAAATATAGAACAATGATTTTACCAATCTATTTTATAAACAGGTATTATGTGTAATGATAAAACTCATGGAATGAGTGGGAAAATGACTCATTCACCTAGGTCAAAGGTTGATTTATTTTATGCTCAATAAATCAAAAATTAGAAAAATATCATGATCAGGTAATTTATTTATTTATTTATTTTAATTATGAATTATTTATTTTAGTGATGCAAGACCATAATCACATAAATAAAATAATTAATGTGAAAAATTAATTATAAATACATAAATTATGTGAAAATGTTTTAACAGAACATATTTAATCACTTAAGTAAAATTCAAATAATGTTAAAAATACATATAAAATATAAAATAAGATAAGTTAACACATAATAGATAAAATCACTCATCTTAATATTAAGTCAAACCACGACTTCCAATACTTGATTTATAATGAAACCATAAAACTATATTTTTACATGAAAAATCTATAGACAAATTCTTTTATCAAGGATTCATCTTGGGAGTTTTGGGTTATCTTAACCAATATTTTATTGAACTTATTGTCCAATTCATATTTAATAAAAAATTTATAGGCATGTTTTGAGGGAATCCAAGTTAAGAATTCAAGAATAGGGAGTCAACTCAATGGATCATGGAGCTGCAAGCCCATAGTTGAAAACATTTCCTACCTAAATACTTGTTATGGGATTCAGGATCAATGACTAGATCATAAATAAGGTGAATATGTACCCTTTCCACTATAATGTCTTATATTATGGGACATTTCAATTTCAATGGGGAGGGCCGTTATGACTTGATAAAAAAGTGGGATATTTAATAAAATTAATTAATTAATATTTTTCATAATATTTGTAATCAAAGTAAAAATAATATTCCATGTTATATTTTATATATAATTTAAAGTTTATCATCCACATTATCCCTGAATTCAATATAGTATAAAGACCGCCTCATCACTATAAGTAACTTACTAGAGTGGTTCATATTCCTTTAGGTTGTGCATCACCATGAATGGAAATATTATATGATGGAATCCTCAATGCATGATATTTCTACCAAGGAGGAAAGTGATGAAGAGATCATTGTATATGAAAAATATTTGAATAACATAGTTGATTTTAAATCTTTTATTCTATCATTTATGTCAGGTGATCACATTAAGTGTAATGAAAATATAGATTATTATAGAATTATCATGTGTCTATGTGTTATTTACTAAGATATAGAATGAAATTAATTGTCTGATATTTATAATTAAATAATTCATAGTATGATTTTTAAGGGTTCTCCAAATGGGACTCATATAGTTAATCTCATTAGCATCATTGAATGTATAGATGTTTTGGGGTTTAAACTTCCTAATGAATTGAACACTGATTTTATTCTTTCATAACTCCCATTGAATTATCGAAAGTTATTGTCAATTTCAATATGAAAAACATTGAGAAAAATGTCCTATATATAATTACTATTATTCACCAAGTAGATAAGGATACAAATAAAAAAATCTTTCTATCCTTATGGTGAATAAATGAAAAGGAAAAATAAGAGACCTCTAATCCCAAAGATTCGTCACACACTTCCATGAAGAGTAAGCTCAAGGGGAGAGAAATGGAGTAGGATTATATCTATTTTCATGAGGAAATAAGGAAATTAAGAATAAAAACTACAACCATTCAATGAAGATAGAGGAAGAAACATGTTCATTTTTTATCAAGTGCGACTTATTTATTTCTAAAAATTGGGTATTATTTATAGCTTTTAGTTCTTATATATGTATTAAAATATTAGAACTAAGTATATTTAGAAATATTAAATAAGGTGAGGTAGAACTATGATCCACCTACGGATCCAAATTTGCTGTTGTGGCTATCAGGGACAACCACATCACATTGCCAACAAGAATGATCTTAGTTTTTAGATGTTTTTATTATGTGTCATCCATTACCAAAAATATTATCTCTATATCAAGGATTGATACATTTTAATTTATTTTCATGTTCTGGAATATATGTTTCTTATTTTATAAATAAATTTTTATGGAAATTCATAATTAAATATTCATCTTTCTGTGTTGTATTACATAGACTAAGTAATGGAAATCAATAATGAAACTTCTTTACACAAATCATACCACACCAAACTATGGAATCATTGAGTAAGTCATGTAATGAAAATGAGTTCGACTAAATTAAAAAAATATGGATATTTTTATTATATTGAACTAAAACCACTTGGTGTTTGTCACATTTGTTTATAAGGGAGAATGGAAAATCCCAATTTAGTAGAAAAGGTGAAAGTTCCAAATAGCTTCTTGAATTAGTTCATACTAATGTTTGTGGACCATTTTTAGTAGAAAAAAGGGATAAGTATTCATATTTCGTAACATTTACTAATTTCTACAGAAGATATGGATATGTCTACTTAATTATGAATAAGTCAGAATCCTTTGATAAATTCAATGAATTAATGAATGATGTCAAGAACCATATTGGTAAGAATATAAAGATACTCTTCTTCAATAGTAGTGGTGAATATCTTAATTAATACATTATTGATTATTAATGGGATTTTGGGATTATATCTGAAATAACTCCTCTTTATACACCTCTATGTAATGGTGTAAGAAATAAAAAGAACTACACCCTATTAGACATCGTGAGATCAATGATGAGTCATATGAGCCTTACATTAGCCATTTGATGATATGAGTTATAAACAATAGAGTAAATTCTAAACTGAATACCAATTAATGTGTAATAATGTATTCCATACCAATTGTGTAATGTAAGAATCCCATGTTGTCGTACTTTCATGTGTGTGGATGCAAACCATTTGTTAATGCCTATTCAGGTAATAATCCTTCACCCTAAGGCACAATGTGTATTTTTATAGTATATCCCATGGATTAAAGGGATACTACCTATAAAATCCTTCAAACAAAAATTATGTGGTTTAAAGACATACCATATTTCATAAGAAAGATCATATCTATATATGGGGTGGTGGGATAGAGATAAAATTAAATAAATACTAGGCACAAGGTACACAAGAGTTCTAATAGTAAAAAATTCCACAAATCCCCATTAAAAATATTTTTTAGAGCCACAAGTGAAAAATATGTGTATAAGAGATGATATAGACCTAGAATGATTTGGTTTTATAGTCTCTGAGTAAAATGACTCATTATTAGTTGATAATAATGATCCTCTAACATATAATGAATCAGAAAGTGAGAGAAATGATTTCAAGTGCCAAGAAGCCATGAATTCTGAAATGGATTCCATATACCAAAACCAATTATGGATTTTTGTAGTTATCTAGAGGATGTAAATCATGTTGGTCGTAAGTGGTAATTTCTAAAGAAAATGTACATAGATAGCCATGTCCGCACCTAAAAGGTGTGATTGGTTACAAAAGGTTTTAATCAATGTCATGGAATTGACTATGAGGAAACCTTTTCAATAGTTTAAATGCTAAAATCCATCAGAATTATACTTTCCACTAGGGACTTCCATGAATATGGGATTTGGAAAATGGATTTCAAAATAGTATTCATAAATGGGAACCTTCATGAAGCTGACTATATAATACAAATTGAATGGATAGTGACTCCATAGAATTCCAAAAAAATTTAAAAACCAAAAAAATCCAACTATGGATTAAATAAATCATCTAGGTTATTGAACCATCATTTTTTGAGACTGTAAAAGTATTTGGTTTCATAAATATTTTAAGAGGGATATTTTTCTATAAATGGCTTAGTGGGAATGTGGACATTTTTTTAATAGTTTATATCAATTCCATATTACTTAACAGAAAGAAAAAACTAGTCTTCAAATAAATTAAAGAATGCATGAATAAATTCATATCCATGAAGGATATAAGTGAAGAATCATATATTTGTGGGATCATGATCCATCGGGATTGATCCAAGAAACTTCTTGACCTATGTCAAGGTATATATATTCACAAGATACTAAAGTGGGTTAGTATAGAACAATAAAAAAAGGAATTATTTCCAATGTCACATGGAATTCACATTTCCAAGAAAATGTTTCCTTAGACTCATGAGGAAAGAAATAATGTCATGGATTCCATATACATCTATGATTGGATCTGTCATGTATTTTATGTTATTTACTAGGTTAGATGATTCATTTTTCTTGAGTGTGGTAGGAAGATATCAATCCTTCATAGGTAACCACTATTGGAAGGTACTCAATATTATCCATAAGTATATAAGGTGTATTAAGGATATTATCTTGGTCTATGAATGAGATGTGGAACTAATCATTATAGGATATAAAAATGTTGGTCTCCAAATATATAAAGATGATATAAAATTGTAGATAAGATACTTATTCACCTTGAATGGATGTGTTGTGATTTGGAAGATCTCAAAAAGGTAATTATGGTAGTTTCTATAATTGTTTCATAGTGTATTTCATCTTTTCAGGCAGCTAAATAAGCTTTCTTGATACAAAACTTCATCCTAGATATTTGCATGGCACCAAGTAGTAAAGATCATATAAAAATCTATTTTCATGGTAACATAGTGGAGTATATCATATAAGAGAAAAAGTCACATCAATTGGAGATGAATTTACTATTGAAGTATCCCCCCTTCAGGGATGTTTCAAATATAAGTGAAGTCATAATGATAAATATTTTCACAAAAGAAAACATGATGGACCCCTTGAATAAATCCATGATTCAACAAAAACATGATTACAATGTGAGGTCTAGAGGACTGAAATTATTTTTCATTTGAATCGAGTCCATGTGAGAGTTTTTTGGAGTTGGAATCCTAGGAGTAACTTTTCTCACTTTGATTCCATGAATATATGATAATTTTGAATATAAAAAAATAACATGTTACATAATTTTCATTTTTCTTCATGAATTTAATGTAATAATGTCATAGGGTATCTGTTGCATTGATATGGTTCTAGAAGTTCCATGATATGATTTGAAACATGAAATGATATTTAAATTTTCTAAAATATAGTTATATAGTCAAATGAAATTATAGGATGGGAAAAATATAATATAACTATCTGGTGTGAGTACTCACAAGCGAATGAAGCTTCTTCTTCTCAAGCTTGCACTTGATAATATCTAAGATGGGAGATTATGAGAATAGTCCTAACAGTAGTAATTAAACATGTTTTTTGTAATCTGATATTCCTATCTCCAACCGTATGTAATGGTCCATAAATTTAAGGTTTTTATTAATTTGAATTTCTACTTGCACACGTATATGTATTTCAAAAACCATAATGATAAAAGTTCATGAAAATTTTGGATATGTTCGGTGTTCCCAAAGTGACATGTTATTAATGGATAGTTTGAGTAATTTTTTCCCTTCCATCATAATGGAAGTGACAACTTGGTTTTCATGGGTTGTAGTCAAATAAAACTTCTATTATACACCTAACACAGCCTAGAGGTGACTAAGATATTCTCTCAAGGATAAACGGTTGGGAGTCTCACTGTCCTAGAACTTATAAATATTTCTTTTATTTTCATTATTTTAAAGGAATCCAGATGTGATGATTTTATTTTTTTGGTTTTTGGTAAAAGGTAAGTAATGAAGTGAATGGATTTGAAAATTCCCATATAATTAATGCGAGAAATGAAAATTGACCTCAGAATTAATTCCATTAATGCCTATAAAAATTTACTTTTATTCCAAATCATCTAGCTGAATGACTAGATTTAATATCATTCACATACTCACCCAGCACTATTTTATATCGTAAGAAACCACTAATATCTTAAGTGGATCCAAAAATAGACCAGTCATTCCATGTATTATCCTAGGTTGATGGTTAAGAAAATTCCTTAATAACGTGAACAAAATCACTCACTCAAATGGAAAAAATCACATACCGTTATTCCAATTGAACCACCCAACTCCTATTTTATGAAGTGTAGTAAAAAATAGAGGCAAACTTTTTTGTGAAATAGTTGAAAAAGTGTGACTATTTTAATGGATTATTGAGTGATAATCGCCTCTTGCACATTCAACATTCACTTTCTCACTAGAATTAGAGTGGATATAGATTGTTAATTAAACACCTGAATCCTAGATTGTCACTATGATTCCCCTTTAGACAACTTGAAATTTATTATCACTCCATGATCATTGAGATCAAAGTCACTATGACATCGTAGAGGAGAGAAACAGAAATAAATTGAGGGGGAGTGTACGATATGGTGTTAATGAACCAAGAACAAAATTAATCATTTAATTAAAAATACTGAATGATAGAAATCATAATGGTGGATAAAACTAATTGGAATAGGCCGAATGAATCTACTTGGAGAGAGTAAGATATGTTTATAAATATCAAGTGAGGCAGTAGTTTCTTCTTTTCAGTCAGTGTCGAGGGGTGATTTAACTTTAGCTTGATAGATATCATATTTTTAGATCTGATGGTTCTGATTAATTCTATGAGGAGCATCTGAGTTCTACAATCATGTAAAAATTTAGATTTTTTCTACTGTTTCATAGTGTAAGTTTCACATGTTGGAAATAGGGATCATTGAAATAGATCTTAGCAGCAGACTTGGGTCCAGATCAACAAACTTGTAAATAAGTTCATTCAATGAATTAATATACATGTAGATATATTTTAATAATTTTATGCTTATTATTATATATATATTAATGGATATAAATATATATTCATATTATGTATAAATTATCTTATAAATATATATATATATATATTAATTATATATATATATATATTATTTAGGTTTTTTTATTTGGTTTTTGGTTTAAGCAGGAGGGGTGGGGGGGATGTCGACTTCAGTGGATTCTCCTCCATAGTAGTTCATCTTATTCTTCTCCTCAACAGCGGTTTTGAATGGAGTTGGATGTAGTATTATTCTAATTGTGGATTGATATCAGTACTGATATACGAGCGAAGACAAAGATCGATCTTCAATAGGTGGTTTGCATGTTTCAATCTCCTTAATCCTCATCCAAAATAGGACTTTGTAATATTAAGAATGGGTTTTTTATTTAGGTCAAAAATAGTTATTAGTTGGTTCATTTTTTGTGTATGATTAGCTTAAAAGGTAAGTTTTGGTTGACTATAGAAGCATGATTTATTTGGTTGTGGTGTATTTATTATTTAGTAGGGGTTTGGTTTGGTTTTGTTCTTCATAGGGGAACATGATTCATCCCAAAGAGGAGGTGTGGAGTTGGATTGATTTCTACCAGTGGTGCGATATGTTGATAGTGGTGGAGTATAGATGCAAATGTGACCATTAATGTGTGGGAGGTGTGGTAATGTGGGTAACCATGAGAAGAAGTTTGTAGTAGGAATCTATCCACGATGTCCTTATCAACACATGGTTAGTGTTCTACCATGTGAGGCCTTTGAATTTTCCCCATATTCAAAAATTAATTTCATTTTAATGTTTAATATTTATACAATATATAAAAATAATAAATTAATTAAAATAAAAATTGTAGTCTGAATGTAAATTATAAATTCTTTGCAAATAAATTTTAATATAATAAATTTCCAAAATTTAAAATGATATTAATTTAATTTAAAATAGTAAATTACCAATTCAATTTCAAAATTTGGACATCATTTAATTCAAAAAAATAATCAATTAAAATAAAAATATATATATTGAGGAATTTAAATTCAAAATTGATTCCAATATTTATATTACATAATGTAGGTTTAGAATTTAAAAGTCAATATTTTAATATAATTTTCAACATTAACTATATATCTTATTTAATTTAATTTTAGCGATGAATAAAATCAATAAAAATCATTAGTTATATTGTTAAACAATTATGTTTCAAATTTAAAAAATAAAATATAATTATTTTACCTAGTATTTCAATTAAATTTTGAATTTTTTAAAAAACAACTGAAAATTAGTTTAGAATTCATCTCACATCACTCACCGACACATAAATAATTAAACTCCCAGGTCATTTATCATTGAATTAAACTTATTTAAATAGAAAATAACAAAAACAAATATTGTTGGTCTAGAATTAAATAAAGAAGCGGGAGATGAAAGAACACACAAAATAATACACTACTAAATTTATCATGCCTTATTTCTTAATCAAACCACCACCTCACATCAACTGAGGCAAATTTTCAGTTCAATAGTGGGTCGAATTTTCTTTTAAGTGGAAATAATATTAAAACAAAAATCACCTCCATTAATCCATGTTTCGTAGGTTTTATTAATACAAAGTTTGTTTTTCCACATTATTGAAACAACATAAATGAATATGTTATAAGTCAAATGTCCCTATTTCTAGGGGTTCAATATTTACCTCACCTAAATGATCTCATTTTTATAATCCCCTTCTGAATTTATTTTTCCCAGCTATAATGTGTGCAAAAAAACTTTTTGAGATAGTTTCATTTTATTAAACAAAAAACATTATTCCCTTATCTCCGAGATCCATTTTGGGGTACCAATTTACTATTTTTATTCTAGTTTTAGTGGACCTATATAATTTTCATGTAAGTTGGTTCCCTAAGGTGCTTTGTCTCACCAAGTTAAGTTGACCTCACATAAATTTCAATACACTAGTGACTTAATATTTTAACATTAGTTCCAAAACATTATTTTCACTCAAATTCTATCTCATAGTTCTAAGACCAAACATCCATAAAGTTAGTTGTTAACTTACTCATCTATCACTTAAGGTCTTACAGTTTTAGAAAAAATGAATTACCTTTACCCTAGCATGGTACTTTTAAACTAGGGTGGGAAAAAATGAGGTTCAAGATAGATTTTAAAATAAAAATGATAACCATTGAAAATTGGATATATATATATAACATTTAATTAATTACATAAAATAGAAACCCACATAATATATGTATAGATTCATATTATTATGGATTTTTTTCTAATTATTTAAAATTTAGAAATTTATTTAAAAAGAATATTTATAATATTAATAAATTGAATAATCTATTAAATCCTAGTCTAAATAGATTGAGTTTATCCCCCACACATGATCATATATTCCAATTTATGTTCTAGTATATTTCACAAAACAATGTAGTGAATAAATAGTGAGAAAGGATTAATTCAACCTGGACGTTATTTTCTAGTAGGTTCAAGGTAAGATGTCCCTTGGGTATTCCATTAACAGCCTCGAGCTAGCCTTCTAGATAATATTTTAATTTTTTTATTCAAAATTAAATTATATAAAATTAAAAATAAATATCAAAGAAAATAGTCTTGGGTTTAATCCCCCAATAGGTGCTGCATTTAGACTATTAAAAGTTGAAGATTATTTTGAATACCCCTAATTTACATGGGGTGAGGTCTATGTGATGAAATCCACCACATCCTTGATCCAAATTTTACCTATACTTCTTCATGGATTTCCCCTTGTATATTTTTCTTTAGGTCTAGACCCTTAACAATGTAAATCACCTTTGAATGTTGGGATGGAAGGATGATAAATGGGGTTTCCTTGGGTACTTCCACACTAGTTGTGGCTTCTCCTTCATACAATTGGTTATCCACATATACTGCTTAAACAGATTCATATAAAGGTGATGCATTTATTACAGTAAATTTAAAAGAACTAGAATAAGGTTAGATCAAATTAAAATTTAACCCCTTATATGTATCCTCTTCCTCTATATCTTCATGAGAAATAGTCACTAAGAATACTTCTAGTTTTCTTTGTTATTCCATCCATTTGGTGTTTGAATTGACATTGAGTTGAAGTGTCTCCACCATAGGTCCCAAAGAATCTTCATCTTGAGCACCCACTTCTTATGTTGTTTGTAAACATTCATTCTTAATAGAATTAATCATCCAGTTATTTTCAGGTCTTACATCCCCTAAGGGTTATTATTATAGAGTATATCTGATCATATTGTCAAAATAGTCCTCATTGAGGTCTTCTTGGGATGGTTCATCATCAATTTCCATCATATCTAATTTTTCTTCATGGAGAACAATGGAAGATTATTTATATTCATTATCTAGAATAGGCATCAATTATGATGCATCTATAATATTATAATTGGGGGTATTGGTATATAATTCATCGTGAAAAATTAAAAATGAAATTAGTTAATTTCAAGGGTAACTCCCTCATTAGTTTCATCATGTAGATCATTATCATGGTACAATTCCCCTTTGAAGTTGTATTATGTGGATGGTGGTAGCAGTAGGAATTTTAGTTTCTCTTTAAATGTGAGTTCTTCCACATCGTCCTTTTCCTTCTGGGCCTGTAACAATTGATCTAATCCTGTGATTTCACTAATATCAGGAGGAATATTAAAATACAATTGGTTTTTAATAAAATCATAAATAGTAAAATTTAAAATGAAGTCTCTGTAAAAATTTACAACATATAGATTCTTGGATCAGAATAATAGCTCTGGGCAGATGTATTCAAAAGTGAACATGAGAAGATCCTATAATTCTAAAAAATTATATCTTCTTGGATATATTCTTTGTAAAATATTATGTTCTCTATCATGTCAACTTCTTGTTGTATATCTAGGTCACTTTGTTCCTGAAGGTAATCGAAAATTTCATCTTGTATACCACTTAATTCATTAATCATTTATATATGTTACATGAGTTTTTAGTTCACTTAAAAATCATTAAAAAAAGAGAAGTATCACTATATTTCCTCTAGTATAAGTTCTTCTTCACTTTTATGGTGTGGTGGCATGCATTGTTGGTGGATATTGGGTTAGTTCATGTAGTAGTTTCCATTATCCCACCCCTTGGTGTATATCAAAGGTTTTTGTTGGCATTGCATTAGAAATTCCATCTCATAGGATTGCTATAGTAATGTTCACTAGGCATATGGGTAAGAATATATTAAATAATGATCTCATAGGAATGCTTATAATAGTTTGGATAAAAAGATACATTAGAAAAAAAAATAAGAAAAACCTCAATTAAAATGGTGTTAAAGTTAGTTGGAACTTAAATATCCTCCCCTGAAATGGCACCAAGATGATTACATGGTTTTCATGACTGGTGATAAAAAAATCAATTATACTCATAATGAATCCTAGTGTCTTTAAGGGTCATATATCAAGGATAAAGGGTTGGTAGTCTCACTATCCAAGAAATTATATATCTTTATTTTCTTTTCATAATTTTGAAAGAATCCATATGAGATGGTTGAAATAAATATTAACCAATGGATGATTTCTAGTGAAACCTATCATAATTTACTTTTTTTCTAAATTATCAAATTCAATGAATATGTTCAACATCATTCACTTACTTAGCCTCCACTAAATTCACTTATTTGAATCCATTATTCTGCTATAGAGACCCTCAAATAGACTTGTCATTTGATGTACAGTCCTGGGTGGATGAGTGGGAAGATTACACAATTGAGTGAACAAGCTCACTCACTCACATGGTAGAAATCACATTCCATTATTCAAATTTAACCAAATGACTCCAATAATGTGATGTTTTGTAAAAAATTGAGGGATACTTTTGTATGAAATAATTGGATGAGTGTGACAATGTTAATTCTTTGTAGGGTAAAAATCACCTCCCCTATATTCCACTTCCACTTTCCCAGTAGAATTATGGAGGATATAGGTTGAGAATTAAACACAAAAATATAGGATTATCACTGTTATTCCCCTTTGGAAAACCCACATTGGGTTAAATCTCTATGAGCATGGTTATTGGAGATATTGGGATATCATAGAGGTGAGAAAAACAAATAAATTGAGGGGGAATTTACATCATAGTGTGAATGGACAAAGAACAAAACAAAATAGTTAATTAAAAATTATATACATAAAGAAACTATATTAGAGGGAAAACCTAATCAATAGATGCTAATTAAATATACTCAGAGTGTGTGAGATATATTTATATAGAGTTGTTGAGGAAGAAGCTTCTTCCCTATAGTCAGTGTCAAGGAATGTTTTCACTTTAGCTTGAGGGTTACCACGTGATAGGCTCTGATGACTATGATCAATTATTTCAAGAGCGTATTTGTTCCAAGATGATGTAAACATTTATATTTGTTCCATTTTTTTTGGTTGTATATACACATGGCGGCAATTGGGCCTGTCGAATTGGGTCTTGGTAGTGGGATCAGGTCTAGATAAATGAATCTATAGGCAATTAATTTCAAGCAAATTATTTTATACACACATATATACTTATATATATACAAATTAATATATATATAAATAGATATAATTATTACATATACATTAAATTATATTAATATATTTGTGTAGTTATTATATATATATTTTTGATAATGATTATTTTTTCATCTTTACATTTTTTATTTGGTTTTTATTTAATCAATGAGAAGGGTTTATGCTTTAGTGGATTCTCCTCCATAGTGGTGAATATTCATCCTTCTCATTAATAGTAGAACTAGTTATAATTGACGGTGGTATTCTTCAAGTGGTGGTTCTATTTTATGGAAAATACTCGTGTGTTGATGAAGATTGGGCTTCAAAAGGAAATTTGTTGGTTTCAGCCTCCCTCATCCTCATTTTAAATTAGATTTAGTAAAATATAACACGGTTAGTTTAATTGGGTGAACTGCAGATCTTGGGTGGTTCGTATTTGGGATTTTATTAGCTACCAAGGGAATCCTCAGTTTATGTTAGTTGAATGATTTATTTTTTCGTGGTATCTTGATTCACTGTAATGGGTTTGGAATGGTTTTGTTCCTCACAGGGGTGTGTGATTTCTCCTGGAGAGGAGGTGTGGAGGAAAACATGATTTTTAATAGTGGTGTAGTTAGATGATGGTGGTAGAGCATAGATTAAGAGGTTTCTATAAATGGGTAGAAGCAAGACAAGGTGTGTTACCATGAGTAGAGGTGTGTGATAGGCAGTTGCGCATGATATAGTTAGCTGTACATGGTCAGTGTACCAACTATGTGAGGCCATTGCATTTTTTTACTGCCTTCCAAAAAATAATTTCATTTTAATGAATAATATTGATCTAATATAAAAATAAAAAATTAATTAAAATAATACATGCATTCTGAATGAAAATTATAATTCCATACAAATAAATTTTATTTTAATGAATTTATATAATTTAAAATAATATTAATTTATTTTCAAATAATCATTTCTTATTTCAGTTTCAAAATAAGGATTTCATTTAATTTAAGAAATGATTAAATCAATTAAACTAAAAACAAAATCTATTAAAGTATCTAAATTTCAAATTTATTCAAATAATTAAATTACATATTGAATAATTAAAATTTAAAATTCAATGTTTAAAAATTATATTCAAATCTAAATATATGGATTCTCTAATTTAATTTCAGTGATGAATATCGTCGACAAAAATAATTAATCAGACTATTCAAAACTTAAGTTCCAAATTTATAAAATCAATAAAAAATCATTATTTGACACATTATTTTAATAAATTAGGGAATTTTCAAAGAATAAGAGACCGAAATTGTTGAAAATTCATTTCACATCAGGATGTTGATAACTCAACCCTTTGATTAGAATAAAATTATCACATTAAATTCCACAACCATGGTGTATCGATGTATTTATATCATAGATTTAAAGAAATACATACCAGTCTTATATATTGGAGACATAGATGTGCAACCCAATTGATAAAATATTGAGACTAATGGATTATGTTATATAGTTAGTGTTTGTATGTGGTTGTCAACATTGCAACATTATGTTCTTTCTCTAGGGTTCATTGATATATTTATAGATAGTAGTCTTGGACTTTACCCAAGACATCTTAATGCAAATGAGAAATATTCCTAGAGGGTGACTTACTGTGGGTTTCCTTTCATCTTGATTAAATCCTATTTGAATTTAATTATTACAATAAATATGATTCCCCAGATCCAAGAATAATTTTATTAATGTTTTATTGATCGATAATATTCACAAGGTTATAAATAATTATTTATTCATTAATAAATAATTTATCTTATTGTGTGAATATTTAATAAATATTTATTTACTGAATTTTGAATAAAATAATTATTTTATTTATTAATGAATAAAATATTTAAATAAATTTTTATTCAGGTGTTCAATAAATGTCGAGGAATTGGAGTAGACCATGATCATGTCTAGTGATGAATATTTAATTTCAAGTAAGTAAATAATATTTTTCATTGTCTGATACAACACATGCCATTAAATAATAATAATAATAAAAAATTTAATATATGTAATGATGTTTAATAATGATTACTATATTATTTAAGGGTCTATATACAATTAAAAATCATTTTAACCTAAACCCAAGATCTATAAAAAGATTGTTATGTTGATTGTGTAGGGGTAATTGAGATTTTAGAATCATTGTGCATAATATAATTCTCTATATATTCCTCCTCATATATTCCTCTCAATAATAAGAAGTTATAGAGAGATTCCATCATCCCCAATGGAATGGAAATTGGTCAATATAAATAATTCAAGACAATTGATTTGCTGCTCTAGTTCACAAAATCAATTGGTGTCATTCAAATATCAAAATAGAATGTGTGGATTATCTCTAAAGGAATTATATAATTGGTTCTTTATTGTTAAATGAATGAAATATATAAAAGGGTTTTTGAAAGATCAAAATTATTCATTAGAGAAAGTTTATAATATGGGGTAACCATTTCTACTAATATTAAATAGGTTAATTTTAAATTTTACATGCACAGATCCTTTATTTGGGTTTCTGGGAACTCTATGATAAAAGAAATTTTAATATCACACCCAACCAAGGAACATACACTATGAAAAAAACCTTCTGAAGAAACATTTGAATATTAATGATTATGATTTTAATAATACTTCATGCCCACAAATATTACATTGGAAGAAATTTATTCCCAACGTGTTTATTGAGGATATTTTGTAGACAATGTATTCTCAAAAATTTCTAAAGGATATGTTAACAGTAACATATTATCAATATTTTAACTAAAACCACATTCTATGGAAATATATACTGAAGGTTTCAGTTACTAGAATGAATAATATGATAAACTAGATTTAGTGCATATTCATTATAATGTAATCAAATATAGTATTTATAGTTGACCAATGTGGATCACTTGGGACTTCTTGATATCTAACTATGATTATCATGTCATAGGAAACATCAAGCCTCATACATATCATGACATACATGATACATCCAATGACATAAGCATAAGGGATTATATTCATTATTTCTCTCTCATATTGTGTATAAGGACATATTTTCTTTGAGAGATCTACACCGTGTGACATTGGAAATAATCTGCACTCAGAGTGTTCCATATTAAATATATTCATTACCATATCAATGTATATACAATGAATTAGTGAAATTAGACTCTTTTATCTATCTTTATGGATCTTAATCCCTATAATATTGGAAATATCACCTAATAATTTCATAGAGAATCATTTATTTATCCATTTATTAAGTTACAATAAGTATGGTGTCTCATTTACCATCAGTAATGTATCATCAAAATATAAAATTAGTAAAAATACTAAACTTATAATAAACTTATTATAGGTATAGGGATCACATTCATTTTTTGTGAAAGTAAATTATTTTATAAATTGATGAAAATGAATTTTCTATTATCAAGATGCTTGCATCAAAACATAAATAGATCTCTATAACTTTTACACCTTCTTAGAATCCTTTAGTTTCATAAACAATTTTTGTTATTTCACATATTTATCTTCTACATGTTTTACATTATGCAAGGATTCCTTCAAAAGCATTTTCCAAATATCATAATCATGGTTAGTTTCATTGGAAATTATAATTCTAATGGATTTGAACAAAAAGACTGGTGAAAAGGTTTCATCAATGTCTATTCTTTGATATTTCTTAAACCCTTTGTCATTGATTAATTCTTTATAGGTATTGAATTTACCATCCATGTATAGTATCTTATTTAATTCTTGTTTTCAGACAGTTGTATTTATATCAAATATAGGATCTAATAATACCCAAACGTGGTTTCAGTATAGGGAATCCAATTTAGAATTCATGGATTCTTTCCAATTTTCATTTTTTTTCTACTTACTACTTCCTTATAGTACATTAGTTAATTATTTTCAACGAATAATATGATAAATTATTTAGTGATAAGAAAAACATACCTCTCAAGTTATCTAACTACTATGGTGCTCCTATACAGTACTTGTGTTTTTAGAAAAAATTATTCCATTGGGCCTTACAGAATATGTTCCTAAGAATAATCTTATGATGTTTGTGCCTCAACATCATTGAAACACATATTTTTCCACTATTATCTTTTGAGATGAACAACCTTTCTTGAAATATTTCCATTCTAACTATGACTACTTTTCTAACTAATGGATGAAATAGATAATATCCTCTTATTTCATTGGGATATCCTATAGTGGGGAAATATTTTCCTTGATATGAATGTTTTTTTCTTTTATTATCCATAAAAAATGATCCACATGACCACACACATAGAATTTACAATATATATATATTCTCATACCATAGATCCTATGAGATTTTTTGACCACCCTAATTGGAAATTGATTTACTATGTATGTTGCAGTATATAATGTGTATCCAAAATAGGATAATGGAATAACTAAATTAATCATCATCGATCTCACCATGCCTAATATGGTGCAGTTCCTCATTTTAATGAAACCATTGCAATGTGGTGTATAAAGAGAAGTGAGTTCTAACAATATCCCTAAATGTTTTAGATAATCAATAAGATATATGTTAAGATACTCCCTCCCTATTATTAGTTTAATTTATTTATCTTTATAAAAATACGATTATCTACTTCTTTCTTACATACCTTAAATTTCTAAAAGGAATCACATTTATACCTAATAAAGAAGATATATTCATAACTTCTCAAATAATTGATAATAGTTATGATGCGATTCAATCCACCACCATCTTCTACTAGAAAAGGTCCATGCACTTCTGTATGAGATAATTTTATAAGTTCCATGGATCATTCACATTTCCCACAAAATAAAGTCTTGGTCAAAGGTTTCAACTCAAAAAGAGTCTAAATAAACTTCTAAATATAATTTTTTCAAACACCTATAGTTGAAATGACCAAGTTAGTAATGACACAATATAGTGTGATAAGATTCATATGAAAATGAGTTTTCTTCTATTTAAAAGACTTTATTTTCATATTTTTGAACATAAATACCACTTTTAAAAAGTTTCATCACTTAACATATGATATTATATTAAAATTAAATAATTTAATCTGTGATCTTGAGAAAAAAATTGTCTATGTATATGATAGAAATACCAATTATGTTCTTGGTTACACTGGGTAAAAAATTAAAATTCTTTAAAACAAAAATCATCAAATAAATAACGTTACATGGTAGTATCCTATAGTTAGGAAAAATTTTCTTTCTCAATTGGAAGATCAAAGATCCACCTCACCTTTATCAATCTTCAAAAATCTACTTTTTTCATAATTTGGATACAAATGTGAGAACCCAAAGTTATATCCAATAACCAATTTATAGAAATTGATAGGATTACCTCAATAATGATTATTTATGAAGATTCACGTTAACTCTTTACTAAGGTATATTTCTTCTTCTAGTGTCCGTTAGTGCTATTATAGAAACAAAATTCATACTACTCTTTAGAATCCTATTGGATATTTGTCATTTTGGAAGGATAGTACAAATGTGATTTTGAATTGGAATTTTCCTTAGACCCTTTCAACACATATGATATATTCTTACCCATAATCATAGAATATTTTTCACACTGCATGAATTTTAATTATTGGTGAATCCATGTCAAGATATTTCAGATCATATTCATAGTACTATTTATGTAGAAATTTATAATTAAACATTATAATCTCAAAGGAAGTGATGAGAGAATGAGGTCTGTCTGAAATTACATTGGTATATTGAATCCATAAAATTTTAAATGATCAATTTATCCAATATTATTAATTGCATGATGTAAAATTGGAAGTCTTTCTTTTAGGTTTCATTTAAAAATTCCCTTAGATATTCCTACCTTTTATTGTCTTTTTTTCTCCTGATAGATACCACAGAGATAGTATAACATGGTGTATGCATCCATGACTTCATCGGTCTTGTAAATATCATTAGAAATGGATGATAACATTAGGTATTAGGCTTTAAATTCATCAAAAATTTATTTATATATTATTTTTTACTCCTAAAAAGCATCTTTAGAAGACTTAAGAGGATCATGGGACACCAGTACATAAAACATCCACTCTTGGACTAGTATAATGTGCTAGAACCTACAACATTCATGGAATTTAACACCATCCAAGAGTTTATTTTTATACAAAAGTGATACTAGGGATGGTGATGTGGTTAAATGTCATTAAAATTTTTATAACAAATAAAATAATATATTTAGTTATTTAGCATGATTACTATTTACGATATAATAAATTAATTTTATTATCCTCCCAATATTTTATAAAATGATATTAGCCTTCACTTCTGGATCCAGAATTACCAGTAGATCAGATATTATAGTGGAAGATATCTATATTTACCTTCAAATAACCCAAATGGAGGTCTTATAAAATTGACCATATCTATTTAGGCTGGATTTACTTACAAACTATATTAACTGAAAACTTCTGGATCTGTTGAGTATAATTCCTAATCTTAAAATACTAAACTCATAATTCATCAACTATTAGCTCCAAGTTACACCTAATATTTCAATGGAAATAAACTATTGAGGTTAACTAGTTTTATTTTACCCAATAAATGACTTGGAAATATCTGATAATTGAATGCACTTTGATGATAGCTAGACAAGTATATTAAACTATGGTTTCAATCTAACTCCTTTGTTAGAAGGAATTTTCTAAATTAATATTTTGATTTAGGGATTTTTTAAAATTATTTGTAAATATTACATATTTTATTCTTATAATTTTTTTTAATATTATATGGTGTTTACATAATTAATTAACCATTTTTGATAAAAAAAACATTACGCACTATTATATTATATTAATTAATCTTTATCACATCTGTTAATTTATTTACTTCACGTGATATTGTTTAATCATCCAATTAAATCAGATACCATTTGAATAAATAAATTCATATGAATTGATAAAATAAAATAAATATTTGATATGATTATGAAATTTTATCTACTCAATGTGTCAAACCTGGACTTTGCATCGATGTATGTTTTTAATTATAATTTTTATCCCATAATTTTATTTGCCTTTATTTAAATTGTTTGGTTGAAGGGAGAGTCGAACCTGATGTGAGTTTTTCACTTTTGCACTGCTAAGTGAGCATTCACTTGAAATCGATCGACACACGTGCAGGGCACGGGTGAAGCTGTGTGGCTTCGCCAGTTTAACGTGTGGTCTGCCGAGTGCACGAATAATTAACTAACCTAATAAAAATAAAATTTTATTGTTATAATTATTATTGGTATTATTATTATTATTACTATTATTATTAACACTATTGTAATTAATATTTTAATTTGGATAACATTAAAATCTTAACTCTTTTAATTTTACTTATTAATATTGATATTATATTTTCATTTTTATTTTAGATTAGTTCAAATATTATATTTATATTTTTTTATATTTTTTTATCTTTTATCATTTCTTTTCTTCTTATATTTTTTTCTTTCCTCCTATTTCCTTTTCTGTTTCCTTTATTTATTTTCTCCTTATATTTTTATTCTCTCCCTCACACTCCCTCCCCCACGAAACAATATTTACCCACCCTTACCTAGTTCGTGTGTGGCCTCCAACAAGCCCTAGGTGCCGTTACGCTCTCCACCTCTCACCAGACTAGCTCCCAACTCCTCCTCGGCCAAGTCCTGCATCACCGGTTCTCTCCCACCCTCATCTGGTCGTCTGTGCACCTCACATAGGTTTGAACGAAGCTCCAGTGCCCCCCCTTCTTTGGTCGTGCCTCTTCCTGGAAGATCCCTCTTTTGTTTTGGCGCCGGAAAGCCGAACGACCTCTTACGAGCGCCGACCAACCTTCCACATCCCTGCCTTAGGTACACTTCCCTCAGACTAGTTGTTCTTCTTTTTTATGGGATTTTCCAGTTAGTGTTTGGTTTGTCTTTGGTAAGATCATGATTATTTTATACAATGACATGTTTTTAGGGTGTATTTGGGGTTTGTTTAAACTGTGTTGGCATGTAGTGGAATTTTCAATCCAATTTTTGGGAGGCTTAGATACTCTGGTAGATGATTACACACACAAGTATTAATTTATAAACATTTTCTTGATTATCTAATTAATATAGTGTTTTTTATAAGTTTACATACTGGGAAATTATCTTTGACCGAGTTTTATTGTGAATTTATTTAGTTAGAGTTCTTTGTAAGTGATACTGGTAAATTTCATTGTGAAAACCTGTCTGTACTGTTTGTTTGTGTTTTCCAAACTATGCAGCACGTGTGTTAGGAATTTTGGATGGTGCAATTACGTTTTGGCATAGTATTAAAAATGTGGTTTTCTGGAAAAATGTTTTGAGTGACTTTTTTCCCTTTAAATATATTGCAACATGTTTGGAAACTATTTCATGATTTTGTTTTAGTGTTTTGCCTTATTATAAATTTTTTTTATAAAACTATGCAGCTGGATTAATTTAATGTGCATGTGGTGCAGGTTGAGTTCTAAAACATTTTTGGTGTGTGTGTGGTTTTAAAAGAGTATATCAGTGTGCGGGTGACATGTTATTGTGTGTAAGAACCTCGTTTGGCTGTAAGTTTTAATGTGACATGTTATGTGAACATTGAATTTAGTTTATCACAAAGAGGGAAGCCTGAGGTATTAGGTGTGGGGACTTGGACTAGTGAGCTAGTGTTTCGGAGAAGGCTTGGCCCAGTCTCACTGGCAGGATTGTCAATTGAAAAACAAACTAAATATATAATTACTGAGGGTCGTGGTATTCTAAGACATGTTTTCTGAGGGTCGTGGCTTTCTAGGCCACGTTTTCTTAGGTTCATGGTTTCTAAGCAATGTTTCACCAAGACACGATGTTCTAGGGTCCCACATGTTTCTAGTACCCACAGGGCCTCTCCCATCCTTTGGTGTTACGAGTTACATCGCGCACACCAATGATACAAGATATGTCACTTGAGTTACTACCCAAACATGTGTTTATTTTAAACTACGTTTCTTTAAGGTCATTTTATGAAATCTGTTTTCACTAACATTGATAAGAATTTATTACTTTAGTTTATTTATCATTGCAAATGTAATTGTCTTTTAAAATATTGTTTGTTGAATATTTTCTTGGTGACATCCTACTGGGATATTTCTCACACCATACTTACACCTTTTGGTGTAAGTATATTTTTTATCTCTAACACAGGTAAGGTTCCAATGTTTGGGAGCGTTGGTTCTGGTTGTTAGAAGACCTCTTGACATGGCATTGTGGTTGTGGCTTGAGGGTGGTGTGCTCTGATTGGGTGTCAATTTTTGGGTGATTTTCTGGTCACCATACTTTTATTATAGATTGAGTTTTCATTTTACATGTGACTCAAGAATCTATTTTTGGTTAAAGACTTGTTTTATTTCAACTTTTACTTTTGGTTGGGTTAATTTTGTTGGCTTCATTATATTTTTTTACTCTGGTAAATTGTTCCCAAGGTTTATTTTAATACATGGGAACTTTTTCCAGTCCATGGGAATCAGGAACTCCCTTCGGGCCTTTCCATGGGCCAGGTTGGGCATCATTTAGGATGCCGAGTCTACTTGGTTTGTGACAAAATGGCATCAAAGGAGAATTTGTTGTTTGAATTACTTTATTTGTGATGAGTCTGGTAAGATAGGAGCTAGGATTGTTGAGGCTGAGAATTCTAGTTGCGAGTAGGGTTCCTGGCCAGCACATCTCGTGACAGACTCTAAGTCACCATGGGATGTCGAGATACTTGTTTGACTTCTCTCCCAGGTGGGATGTGCAGGCTTCAGACTGTGCGTGGACATCAGGTGGGGAATAAGATTTTGGACATGATTTTACTTTTGCATATTTCCTTTACTAAGGATTAGTTATCTTGCTGAAAATTTTATTTTTCTTTGGATATGATGTATTGATGATGTTATTTTATTACTGTTGCTCTTTTCATCTAGATTCTTCCTCAGAGAGCATATACACACCCACAGAAGGAAGCCGGAGAGAGTTCTCCCTCACCGCTTGATCAAGGATTGGTAGAAGTCATGTTATGATTTTTTAGGATTTATGACAAGGGGATACTTCTACCCCCACCACTAATCCAACTAGAGGAGATGAGTTTGGCTCCAATAGGGATAAAGATTAGGAATTTCTGAAGAATAAACCACATTCATTCTAAGGTAGCTCGAAACCTCAAGAGGTAGAGGAATGGATTGAAAAGTAAAAGCGTATGTTCGAGTTCTATGACAAGACATAAGAAGTTATGGTAAAGTGTGCCTCATTCAATCTAGAGGGTTCCAGTTGCAAGTGGTGGGAATTAGTGATTCAAGCTGGGAAGCTTGAGCAGATGAGTTGGAAGGATTTGAAGGCTATCTTTAATGAGCAGTATTGTCCCGAGTTCCTAGCATATGCCAGATCCTGGGAGTTCATGGATCTTTCACAATAGGATCAGTTAGTGATGGATTATGCAAATTACTTTGCTGAGATAGTATGGTACTCACCTTATATTGTTTCAAGTTAATATTTGAACACCCAAATGTTTAGGAAGGGCCTTAGAATAGAAATCGACTCTCAAGTCTTCTTGTTCAAGCTGTGAATGTATGCTGAGGTGTTCGATCATGCTTACATGGTCGAAATTTACCAAAGAGGAATGTCAGGGTTTTCTAGATCAGTGTTAGGGTTTGTAAGTGGCACTTAATCTAAGAAAAAGAGTAAGCGTGCTGAGAAATGGAAGAAGAGTGGTGGAATCTCAGGTCATCCTCCCAGGAAGACATCATCTGGGGATTCTGGTATAGGGTCTGTGGTGTGACATCATTGAGGAACGGTAGAGCACATCTGACATGCATTCTTATACCCTCCCAGACCATGCCATGGGTATGGAGTTCTGGGACATCTACAATGCTTCTCCAGGACTGTATTCCCTTACCAGAGTGGGACTGGATCTGTGGCTTCCAGAAGGGTATCAGTTTAGTCAGAGCTGACTAAGACGATAGGATATTAGTTCGGTGTCCATTATGGCAGGACCAGATCGTCTTCGGGGCAGAGCCAGATCCGGGCAGAGCCTCAGGTGAGCAGTCATTCTCAGGCAGGGACCATACATTTGCATGCTGCAGAGCAGGCACCAGCGGGATATGATGGAGGACCTTCCACTGTTCGAGGTACAATTCTAATTGCATATTCTATAGATATAATTTTATTTGATACTGGGGCTTCAGTGTCTTTTATATCTTCCCATCTTATGAACCTTATGAACCTACAAACTAAACTATTATCCCTTTCCATGAGTTGGTAACACCGTTGGGGAAAAAGAGGGAGCAAGGACTTAGGTGTCTTCTGTGCGTGCTCTCTGTATCACGAGTCGAGATGGTGTGGGATTTCTTATTCCTTGATATGGACTTATTTGATGTGATCCTAAGAATAGACTGGCTGGTGCGCTTCGAAGCACATATTGACTGCTATCGGTGACAAGTCAGCTTTATGGAACCAGATGGGAGTCCTTAGTTATTTCATAGAGAATGGGATCCTCAGTCGAGTCGCGCAGGACCTCCATTCCTTGAGTTGGGTAATCTTGCTTATCAGTTGTCGTCGCTCTCACTAGAAGATAGTGGTGGTGTTTCTCAGGCCGGGTTACCTCGTGTAGTGGACGAGTTTCCAGAGGTCTTCCTAGATGATTTTTCAGGCTTACCTCTAGAGCGATACATGGAGTTGTCGATTGATTTGGCACTGGGAACACAACATATATCCCTTCCCTCATACCACATAGCCACCACTGAATTGAGGGAGTTAAATATACAACTAGATGATTTGGAATCCAATATATTTATTTTCCTGATCGTCTCTCCTTGGGTCGCACTAGTTTTATTCGTGAAGAATTCCTATGTAACCCTCCAGTTGTGCATCAATTACCAGAAATTGAATACATTAATCATAAATAATAAATATCCTTTGGATTGATGATTTGTTTGACCAAATGAAGGGGGAAAAGTGGCTCTCGATAATTGACTTGTGGTCCGGTTACCACCAACTTAGAGTGAGAGAAGAAGACATTATGAAGACACCTTTCTGAAGCATGTATGGTCACTTTGAGTATCCAGTCATGCATTTCGGATTGAAAAATGCTCCGACAGTTTTCTTTGCACTCTTGAATAGGGTGTTCCACCAATATCTCGACTCCTTGGTTGTAGTATTTGTGGATGAAATCCTGGTTTATTCTGGATCTGAGGATGAGCATGAGCATCACCTGTGGATTGTTTTGGGCACTTTGCAGGACCACCTATTGTATTCCAAACTCTCAAAGTTCACATTCTGGATCAGAGAAGTGATGTTTCTATGGCATGTCGTCTCAGAACAAGGGGTTTTAGTGGATCCTCAGAAAATCAGTGTAGTAATGTAATGGGAACAGCCAAGGAATGCATTTGAGATCAGAAGATTTCTTATCCTGGCAGGTTATTACAGGTGTTTTGTGTGGGATTTCTCACAACATGCCTCCTCCATGACCGCAATCACCCGAAAAGGGGTGAATTTTAATGGACCCCACACTGTCAGGCATCCTTTGAGGAGTTGAAGTGGTGGTTGACCACCACACCTATGATGATCATACCAGAGTCTGGGAAGATCTATGTGGCTTATTGTGACACTTCAGGTATGGGACATGGGTGTGTACTCATGCAGGATAATCATATGGTGGCTTATGGTTCTCGCTAGCTTTGGCTGCATGAGAAGAATTATCCAACTCATGACTTAAAGTTGGAAGTAGTGATGCATTCCGTGAAGACTTGGAGTCACTACCTCTTTAGGGAGAAATTTGTGGTGTATTCTAACAATAAGACACTAGCCTACATCTTCTCTCAGAAGGATCTCAATCTGAGACAACGCCGCTGGATTGAGTATCTGTAGAGATTTTATTTTGACATTGTCTATACCCTGGGAAAGGTTAATGTAGTGGCTGGCACTTTGAGCAGAAAATTACCAGTGCAGGAATTGAGAAAGTCTATTGATGAGTGTACTTTGATGGGGTTCTTCACCCAGATACACTTGGAGAGTAGGGAGCACATCAGAGGTACTTTCTTGGCTAGCATTCAGTCAACTCCCACTCTTCTAGAGTTGATTCAACGAGAGCAGCCCGATGATGAGATGTATTAGCGATGTATGCAGTTTCATCATGGTGGGGAGACCCCTTTTGGTAGGTCTTTGTCTACAGGGAGGATTTTGTGATTCAAGGGCCGTGCAGTGGTGCCGTTGTCTTTACGGAAGGTGGTGATGGAGGATAGCCACCAGTCTCAGTGGGTCGTCCATCCTGGTACTACCAAGATGTATTACGATGTTTTTCGCTAGTTCTGGTGGCCAGGTATGAGATAGGACATAGTAGACTTTGTATAGAGATGATAAACTTGTCATTAGGTGAAAGTAGAGCATCAGAGACCATCTGGCCTACTTCAACCATTACCCATTCCAACCTAGATGTGGGATGAGGTCCCCATGGAATTCATTGTTGGCTTGCCTCATACACCTCGGGGGAGGAATGAAATCTGGGTAGTGATTGACCATTTGACCATGTCAGCTCACATTATCCTGATCAGAGATACATTGAAGGTGGATGAGCTGGGCTGTTTGTATATTCATGAGGTGGTCAGAATTCATGGTATGCTGTCAACAGTTGTTTCTGACAGGGACCCCCGCTTTACCTATCAATTTTGGGGAGGCCTCCAGAAGGATTTGGGGTCATATATTAAATTGAGAGTGACATACCATACTCCGAAGGATGGCCAGATGGAGCGGGAGAATCATATTCTAGAGTACATGCTTCACGCATGTGTGTTGGATTTCGAAGGATCATGGGATAACCATTTGGGATTGGTCAAGTTTTCTTATAATAATAGTTACCAATATTCCATCATAATGGCACCCTTTTAGGTGCTCTATGGTCAGCCTTGTCAGTATCATTTATGTTGGGATGAGGTAGGAAAAACCTCACTCTTGGGACTGAGCCTTGTTCAGGAGACGTCTGAGAAGGTCAAGTTGATTAGACAACAGTTATTGACAGCTCATAGTCGCCAAAAATCTTATGCAGATCAGAGGCATCAATATCTTTTGTTTCCAATGGGGGACAAAGTGTTCTTAACGGCGGCCCATCGCTTAGGTCACCACCGCTTGAGAAAGCAGCAAAAGTTGACGCCGAGTTATGTTGAGCCTTTCAAGATTACCGAGCAGATTGGAAAGGTGGCATACATGTTTGCTTTTCCTCCACGGATGACATAGATTCATGACGTATTTCATGTCTCCCAACTGAAAAAGTATAATCCCGACCTGTCACATGTGTTGAATTTGGAGGATTTAGAGATTGATCTAGACTTATCAGTGTTTGAGTGGCCAGTGCTGATAGTGGATTCTCAGAAGAAGGTGCATTATGGAAAGTGCAATCCCTTCGTTCGTATTCTATGGTAGCATGGGAATGACGAGAATGAGACATGGGATCAAAAGACTTGGGTTGAATAGGATTACACATTTCTATTCTCTGATCAGGTTTTGAATTGGCTTTCCGAGGGAAGAATGTTTTCATCTTGGGGAGAATTTTCACACCCGAACTTTGCATCGAGGTATGTTTTTAATTTTAATTTTTATCCAATAATTTTATTTTCCTTTAGTTAAATTGTTTGGATGCAGGGAGATCTGAATCCAATGTGGGTTTTTTGCTTTTGTGCTGATAAGTGAGCATTGGATTTACATCACTCGACACACAGGCCGGTCACGGGAAAATCCGTGTGGCTTTTCTATTTTAACATGTGGTCTGCCCCGTGCACAAATGATTAACTAACCCCATAAAAATAAAATTTTATAGTTATAATAATAATAATAATTATTATTATTACTGTTATTATGAACACTATTGTAATTGATATTTTAATTTGGGTAACATTAAAATCTTAAAGTTTTTAATTTTTCTTATTAATATTTCTATTATATTTTCATTATTATTTTAGTTTAGTTCATATATTATATTTATATTTTCCTTCCATTTTTTTATTATTTTTTATATTTTCTTTTCTTCTTATATTTTTTTTTCTTTCCTTCTATTTAATTTTACTTTATTTCTTTTCTCCTTATTTTTTTCTTCCCCCCCTCACAATCCCTCCCCCACAACACACTATTCATCCAGCCTTACCTAGTTTGTGTGCGGCCTCCAACAAGCCCTAGGTGCCACTAAACTCTCCACCTCTCTCCAGACCAACTCCCAACTCCACCTCAGCCATGTCTTGAATCACCGATTCTCCCCCACCCTCGTCTGGCCATCCGTGTGCCTCTCTCAGTTTCGACCAAAGCTCCAGCACCCCCACCCCTTATTTGGTCACGTCTCTTCCCAGCATCTCCCTCTCTTTTTTGTTTCTGGCACTGAAAATCCGAATGACTTCCTCCAAGCTCCGGCCGAACTTCCACATCTTCATCTTAGGTTCACTACCCTCAGAGCGGTTTTTATTCCTTCTTAGGTGATTTTTCAGTTAGGTTTTGGTTTTTCTTTGGTAGGATCATGATTATTTTATCCAATGCCATGTTTTTAGGGTGTTTTTGGTGTTTTTTAAATTCATTGGCATGCGATGACCTTTGCGCACCAATTTTTGCGAGGTTGCAATCCTTTATTAGGTGATTCCGCATACAAGTATTAATTTACAATAATTTTCTTGATTATATAATTAATTTAGTTCTTTTGTCTATATGTTTACATACTGCGAAATTATCTTTCCCCGAGTTTTATTGGGAATTTATTTAGTTAGAGTTATGTTTAAGTTATACTAGTGAATTTCATTGTGAAAACCAGTCTGAACTATTTGTCGGTGTTTTGAAAACTGTGCGGCATGTGTGTTAGGAAATGTGAATGGTGAAATTATGTTTTGGAATAGTATTAAAAATGTGGTTGTCTTGAAAAATGTTTAGAGTGACTTTTTTCCTTTTAAATATTTTATGACATGTTTGGAAACTGTTTAATGATTTTGTTTTAGTGGTTTTCTTGATTATAAAAAGTGTTTTTATAAAACTATAAAACTGGTTTAATTTAATGTGCAAGCGACACAGGTTAAGGTCTAAGACGTTTTTTAGTGTGCTTGTGGTTCTAAAAGAGGATATTAGTGTGCAGGTGAAATGTTCTTGTGTGTAAGCACCTCATTTGGCTCTAAGTGTTAATGTGACATGTTATGTGAACTTTGAATTTAGGTGAGCACAAATAGGGAAGCCTAAGGTATTAAGTGGGGGGACTAGGACTAGTGAGCTAGTGTTTCAGAGATGGATTGGCCCGATCTCACTGGCAGAATTGACAATTTCAACACAAACTAAATATATGGTTAATGAGGTTCATGGTCTTCTAAACCACATTTTCTGAGGGTTGTGGCCTTCTAAGCCCCGCTTTTTGAGGGTTGTGGTTTCTAAGCCACGTTTCGCCGAGACACAAAGTAATAGGGTCCCACCTGTTTCTATACCCATAAGGCCACTCCCATCAATTGGTGTTACTGGTTACTTTTTGGAAACCAATGATACATGATATGCCACTTTAGTTACTACCCAAAAATGGGTTTGTTTTAAACTGATTTTATTTAAGGTCATTTTATAAAAAAAAATTCACTAACATTGATCAGCATTTATTACATTCGTTTATTTATCATTACAAATGTAATTGTCTTTTAAATTCTTGTGCGTGGAATATTTTCTTGGTGACATCCTGCTAGGAAATTTCCCACACCCTACTTACACCTTTGGGTGTAAGTATATTTGTTTATGTCTGATACTGGTAATGGTCCATTGTTTGGGAGTAGTGGTTTGGGTTGCTAGTAGACCAATTGATGGGGCATTGTGGTGGTGGCTTGAGGGTGGTGTCCTATCACCAGGTGAAAGTTTTTTTGTGAGTATTTGGTCACCATACTTTTAGTATTATTTGGGATTTGGTTTTACATGTGACTCAAGAATCTGGTTTTGGTTAAAGACTTGTTTGACTGAAACTTTTACTTTTGGTTGGGTTTATTTTGTTGGTTTCTTTATATTTGTTTACTTGGGTAAATCTTTCCCAATTTTTATTTTAGTACCCGTGCACTTGTGCCAGCCCGTGGGGATCGGGAATGCACTTCAGGACTTTCCGTGGGCCGGGTCGGGCATTAGTTCGGATGGTGACCTGAATTGGTTTGTGATAGGTTGCCTTATCTAGAAGTTATAATCCAACATAAACCCTAGTTGAAAAAACTCCTCAATCCCATCTATTTATTAAGGTGTATCATTTTAATATTCTGTTGTGTATCTCTTTTGTTTTATTTACCTAATCTAGGGTCTTGAAACATATCCGCTCACTAAAATTTCTGTCCTCAACAAATTTTTACCCACCCACATAGGTGAGGGGTCCGAAGTGTTTAGGGTTACATAAAATAAACCATGGACACACAAAATACGTATATAGTAAAAGAGGATGAGATGATGCGAATATTACATTATTTAATTTAATAAAAAATTAAAATATAGAACCATGCAATAAATAAATCCAATACATACATAGGTTGGTGAAGTTCATGATCAGTCTGAACACGTAATGATTGTGCATTTAAACTTGCTAGAATCCATTTCAATTTATTTTAGTAATGATAAATTTACTATAATAAATTAACAAATAATTTAGTTACCTAAATATTACATCCAAATTTTCCTTGAGATATAATATGATTATCATAAATTATTATTTAAATAATTTAAATAATTTTATTTTTATTTTTAAAATAATTAAATAGATGATATTTATCAAGGAGGATACATGACATGTACCTTCTCTATTAGATTTAATCCGTTGTTGAATCTAATACTTATACCACATGTACTATTAATCCACATTTAATGAGAATCATTCTCTATATGGTCCTTATCATCCACTATGTATTTCAACAACATGTATTAATACTTTAAATTTTTTAATATACATGACATATAATATCATGGGTGAATCTACATAGCCAACATGGAGTGTATTAACACATTGGACACCATAATATACATTATGTGTACTGTTATAAATACATTTGAAGAACATGGAGTGTACAATAATCTTTTCATGCTGTGAATTTTCAAAAATATTATGGAGAAGAATAATTAATCATTTTTACTCACATATTATTCTAGAAATCACATAGCATCTACCCAGTGTAGAATGAATCCTCTTACATGGCATGAAAAGTCAGCTACACGCTGTGTAGTTTGTGTCTTATATAAAATGTATCATGAATTGACACACATGATAGTACTAAAATCTTTTCGTATGCATTTCATGGGTTATCACATGGTAAAAATGTGTAAATACTAACTGCACAACATGTAGTCCCTATTTGGTCACATCCCTCATCTACTAGTTAATACAAAACATGTAATGATGTCATATATTGACCACATGACATTCTATGATATATATGGGGTCAATACCATGTCGAGTTACATGATTGAAATTCCATCTACATGCTATGTAATCTATAAAAAACATCATGTCACACTAACGGTCAATACATGGAGTGTAATGATTCAATGTACCAAGTCCCAATGTGAACCAATATTTTAATTGTTCTCACTTTTTTGATTTGACCAAGAGAACATGGAATTCAATTTATTATTTAATTCTATGTATCCATGTCATGGATCCAGTGATCTCGGTTCCTCCAGATAGGATATTCAATTGTTTCTCATGAGTTTTTAACCTATTATTGGATATACAAACTTTTATGAACATGAGATCTCAATTTTTTGATTAAGAAAGAAATTATGGAAATGAAAAATAATAAAAACAACATATTAAATTGATCAAATAAACTATAAATTATTATAAATTATAATGTGACCACTCTAATACCACTTGAAGGTTTCGAACAATAAAATAAGTGATGGGAGAATTCCCAATTTTGGTTTTTCATTGTATATAATTGAAAAATATGAATAACATGATAAACTCTCTCATAAAATCTCCTAGTGAGTACATTTCAAATTTAATTTTTAATTAATTTAAAATAATAAGTTTATAAAACACAATAATTATGTTGACCAATTTTCATTGTCAGTCTTGTGTGGTCATATTTTTAGTATGGAATCCAAGAACGAATTTCTCTAGGTGTATCCACACATGATCCATGAATCTATAGATGATGATCTTTAAACATTGGGTTTTTTTTTCAAAGTAGAGATATGAAGTTTACACTATTGGTTATTGATCATATCAAGGGGTTCCGTTTTTCGATCTATTTTTTTGATAGAAAGGGTGGTGAAAAATATCTATAGGTATTAATATAATTCTAGAGAGGTTATCATTTTTCACAACAAGGATCACATATTTTGAAAATTATATATATTTGAAGTTATATTTATGTTAAAATATTTGGTAATTACACAAAGGCCCTTTTTCAAAAAATTTACTCTAAATAACCCATATGTCAAATAATAATAATAATAATATATCTCATGACATGTGTTTATTTAAATATTGTTACATAAATAAATAAATAATTATATATTGAAATAATATTAAATAAACTATATCATTTCCATCAGGCTATTAACTCAACCTAGAAATACTTCATGAAATTTATTGAACCAAAAATAAAAAAATATTTGAACAAATAACTATTAATTACTCAAATAATAACAGATATTATAATTACAAAATTAATAAATAAATTTTTATTTTAATATTCATGTAATTAAAAAAACTTTCTATTAATCTATTCACTAAACTTTTAAATAAATAAATATTTATTTATTACTTTATAAATAATAAATATGAGATAAAATTAAAATCACATATTCTAAATATTGAATATCTTTTGATTGTATTTTTGTGATAAAATTTTCATAAAATAATAATTATTCCATAAAATGAGAATAAAATTTAATACCATTATTAAATTAATTAAAATATAATAAGAATCTAGATACACTTAGTGTGCGACCCTCTAGGACTCTTTCTCAACAACATTAGGTGAACTTACCTAAAGTTTAAGAGCACCATCTAACAACATTTAAAGAAACCCATTGTGAAATAATTTAATATAATAATGAAAAAACATGATTTTAATTGTGAAATATTATTGTCACATACATGAAATATTTTAATGGTATTATTCATTTAATTTCAATTCATTCTTTGTTTTGGGGGTTTCCCAACGTTTTATGGAGGAATGGATGTGTTTTCATGAATTGGGCCAAACCGTGAGCCAAATTTAAGATTTAAAAATATATTTTGTTTCTTTTTTAACCGTTCCATTTTTTAACATTTTTCATCCATTACAATTCCTAAATGGCCTCCCCTAACATGTCAACACCACCGTTGAAATTTGGAGCCTTTAGAAATACATAACAAATGTGTATATGAGTTTTTATTTATGGTGTGGGGCCTGCCCGGAAGCCCAATTCCAGTTTTAAAAATCAAATTTGTTTAATTAAAAACATATTCTATTTTAAGGATTTTTTGGTGATTCCAAGTCTCACCCAAGACCATTTAACCCAGACGCATACCAAACCTCTCTCCCAACTCTTTGGAGCTCTTCTTCATCTCAATTTAGTGCTGGACGTCTTAGGGTTTCTAAAATCAGAAAGGTTTGAGGAGGTAAGTTATTTCCATCCTAACCCTCTCAAATCTCACTCTTTTCACTCCATTATAGTTCCTAAATGACTCCTAATCATTCTTAGAACTTAAATAGAAGTTTTTATTGTTTTAAATTTCAGTTATTGGTGTATTTAGGGCAATTCTTTAAGATCCCTCAAGTATGTGAGTCTCTTCCATTCCTCTTTCAAATTGCTTAGGGTTTCATTATATTTGATTAGGGTTTCTTCCATTTTTCTTAAAGTACCAAAATACTAGGAGGTTGGGTTTCTAACCTTGGGTTTAAACTTGGGATTTTTTGGTCCAATTTTGTGGTTTTAGGTTTGTTCTATGTCCCTCTTGGTGCATTTGTGGTGAGACTTGATTTTCGCACGTTGATTCAAGGGTTTTCATTACATTGGTAGGTGATTTCACTTTGTATGCAATACTTGTGGCATAAATACTGTGTTTATTATGTTTTCATGTTTAACCCATTGATTTTGTGCCACAAAAATTTGTTTTAGTGTTGTTTGTAATGCAAGTGATTTTTAAGGGCCAATTTCATGTGAAATTTGTGTTTTTTTCATAAAAATATTATATTGGTTGATTAAGGACTGAATTTTTATTATTTATTTGACCTTATTGAACTTTATTAGGGCTTAAAATAATGTTTTAAATTTTATTATTCTTTTTTTGTTTCTGCGAAATTGGTTTTGGGTTATTTTTGTTAAGAAAATGGGTTTTCATTACCAATTTTGTGTTGAATTGGTTGTTTTACATGGGTATTCTATGAAATGCTTATTGGGATTGTTTTATAACTCCTATAATGAGTTTAAAGAAATTATTAGGGTGTTTTGGATTGTGTTTTGATAAATATGAGTATGAATATGGTGTTTAAGTGGGGTTTCAATGATTTTTGGGCGCAAAACAAGGAATGATTTGGAGAAGTTGTTTTATTAAAACTCAAAGTGTTTTGTTGTGTGTTTTAAATGGTATAAAATGTGTCTAGATGCTATAATGATTATATGTGACCCATAGTGGTGTTTTATATGAAAATGGATATATGTATCATTCTTAAATTGTTTGAGCACAAAGGGGGAATCCCGGGTACATAGGTGGGGCGGATGTGTACTAGTACAGCTAGTGGACCGAATGGGTTTGGTCCCTGTTTCACCTAGAATTTGGAAAATGAAAACTCTAACTAAACTATGTGGATGATGGATGGGTACCAATATGTTATGGGTATGTTCCCTACTAGTGGCTCGTGCATAAGAATTTATTTTACTATGGTTACTTTACACCGAGGTATGAGGTACATGGGGCCCGAGACTATCTAGTGCCTAGGGGTGTTCCCGATTTTGTTTATCATTGTGTTTGTGGTATTTTAACATGTATTGGGGTGTTTCTTATAGTAATTTACAGTAGATAACATTTCTATTTAAATGTTTTAACATTATGAAAAATTTAATTTGATAACTGTTTTCAATTGAAAGTTGCATTTCTTGGATTTTATCACTGTTTTTTTCATTGCATATTAAAACTGGTTTATTTTTCACATTTTATTGCATTCAGTTTGGAATAATTGGGTGGTCTTATATTGGGCTTAGTCTCACACCCTACTTACACCCCTTGGGAGTAATTATACTTGGTTATGTTTGACTCATGTAATGGAAAGGCTAAGGGTGATGGTGGTTCAGGGTGTTAGTCCCCATCCTAGGGGCGGAGTTGTAGAGACGGCTTGGGGGTGATGACCCATTGTGATGTGGAGTACATGGGGATATTTTGTTGCTATTATATTGTGTCTTTGGACCTTTTTTATTACATTTGAACTTATTTATTAAGATCTGGATTTTTATATAATCCTTGTTTGTATGAATTTTTCAGATTCATTTTATCAAATATTTTTGATGTTTTATGTATACATATTCAGGTGAATCATTCCCAAACCAAGATAAATGATAACCCGGGAACTTGTGACAGCCCGTGGGGATAGGGAATTCCCTTAGGGACTTGTCACGGGCTGGGTTTGGTGCTAGTATTGGTGGTAAACAGATTCGGTTTGTGACAAAATGGTATCAGAGGGGGTTAATGTTTTTGGGTTATATTGATATTTTGGAACGAGTCAGGATAGAGAGGAGCTAGGACTGTTAGGGCTCCAGGTTTTGGTTGTGAGTAGGATTCATAGTCTGCACCTCTTGTGGAAGACCTTGAGTCACCAGGGTATGTTGGAATTTATAGATTGACTTCACTTCCAGGTGAGACGTGTGGGCTACAGACCACACGTGGACATCGAGCGGTGGTGGAGTAGTGGTATCTTTTATTACTGGAATGTTTTTAGATTATTTATACATGATGTATTTGATAAAAATATTCAGAATTGTGTTATTGATTTTTGTTTTGTGACTATTTCATTTTGTAGAAACATGCCTCCCCAGAAAGCTCCCACACACCCACGAGAGGAAGCTGGAGAGAGTTCTCCCACACCGATTAATCAGAGGCTAGTTGAGGTTGTGGTCTGAGCTGTCCAATATCTAGGACAGAGACCAAATACTGCTCCTATTCTTTCTAGGGTATAAGATATGGGTCCTAGAAAAGATAAAGCTCAAGAGTTTTTGAAAAACAAGCCTCCTACCTTCTGAGGAAGCTCAGAACTCCAGGTACTAGAGGAATGGCTCGAGATGATCGAGCATATGTTTGAGTTCCTAGAAAAATATGAGGATATAAAGGTGAAGTGTGCCTCATTTTTATTGGAAGGTCCCTATCATAAGTGGTGGGAGTCAGTGCTTCAGACTGGGAGTAATGGGAGATGTACTGTGGAGATTTTAAGGCTATCTTCAATAAACAGTACTTCCTGGAGGTGTTGGATTATGCAAGGTCCAGAGAGTTCATGGACATTGTACAGGGGAATATATCTGTGATGGAGTATGCCAACTTTTTCACTGAGTTGGCTCGGTATACTCTATAAATTGTCTCTAATGAGAAGGTGAAGGCCTAGAGGCTTGAGAAAGGTTTGTGTACAGAGATATACTCCTAGGTGTTCTTGTTTAAGATGAGGACCTATGCTGAGGTAGTTGATCGGGCGTGCATGGTGTAGATTGATAGGAAAGACATGGCTTGTTTATATGGTTCAGTATCAGCAGTGGGAAGTGGAAGCTCCTCAACAAAGAAAAGGAAGCGGGAGGATCATGTGAAGAAAGGAGAAGGCAGTTCAGGGCACTCTTCCAGGAAGTGTTCGTCTGTGGATTCTAATGCGAGATCAGTCATGTTCCACTAGTGTGGGAAGCCTGGGAACATCCGACCAGCATTTCCACTTCCTCCTGAGCCTTTTTACCAGGGTGGAGGTATGGCGAATTTGCAGCGTTTCTACGGTGTGGCACGTCCACTTCCGAGTGAGGCAGCGTTAGTGGCTTCAAGAGGAGTGCCAACACAATCCGACCCATCGAGGACTGGGGGATCTCGATTTGGAAGCCGTGGTGGTAGGGCTGGGGCATCTTCTTGGGAAGATCTAGTTTAGGGTATATCCATAGACTATCGGTCATCCTCAGGTAGATACTGGGCATCTTCATGCAGTGGATCAGGCACCAGCATGATCAAAGGCGGGACCGTCGACAGTTCGAGGTACCATTCTGATCGCTTCTTATAAATATACAGATCTTTTTGATAATAGCGCCTCTGTTTCAGTTATTTTTTCCTATTTTGTGGACATGGTGAATTTTCTAACTGAGCTTATGCCTTTCACGATGGATTTGGTGACACCGCTGGGAAAGAAGGAGCAGGGTGTCAGGTGCCCGTCGTGTGTGCTTTATGTGTCAGGGGTCGAGATGGAGTGGGACCTCATGGTCAAAGATATGGACCCATTTGATGTCATTCTTGGGATGTATTGACTAGTAAAATCCCAGGAACATATCAATTGCTACAGGTAGCGAGTGAGTTTCAAAGCACCTGATGGGAGTCTTCAGGTCTTTTGGGGAGAATGGGATCCTCGGTCAGGTCACACAGGACCTCCACTCCCAGAGTTGGGAAGTAATAACATCTATTTATCTTCGCTCATGCAAGAAGATGATGGTATTTCCCCAGGATTTCAAATACCACATGTATTGAATAAGTTTCCAGAGGTATTCCCCGATGATTTCTCAGGTTTTCCCCCGAAATGGGATGTGGAGTTTTTGATTGATTTGTGCCGGGAACACAACCGATATCTCTTCCCTCTTATAGCATGTCCCCCACCAAGATGAGGGAATTAAAGATACATTTGGATGACTTAGAATCCAAAGTAATCATTTTCCCGAGCGTCTCTCCTTAGGTCGCTCTTGTGTTGTTCGTGAAAAAGGTTGCTGGGTCCCTCCGGTTGTGCATTGACTACCGAAAGCCGAATAAGGTAACAATTAAGAACAAATACCCTTTGCCTAGAATAGATGTTTTGTTTGATCATTTGAAGGGGGGAAAGTGGTTCTCAGAAATAGACTTGCATTCAGGATATCACCATCTTAGTGTGAAGGAGTCAGATATACCTAAGACAGCCTTCTGAAGTAGGTATGACCATGTTGAGTATTTGGTCATGCCCTTCGGATTGACCAATGATCCAGTGGTCTTTATGGAACTCATGAATAGGGTGTTTCATCAGTATCTTGATTCCTTTGTTGTGGTGTTCATGGATGAAATTCTGGTATACTATGGCTCTGAGGAGGAACACGAACATCACTTGAGGATCATTTTGGGTACATTAAGGGATCACTACCTCTATGAAAAGTTGTCAAAGTGCACTTTTTTGGGTCAAGGAAGTGAGATTTCTGGGGCATGTGATCTCTGAGAAGGGGGTCTCAGTGGACCCCAAGAAGATTAGTGCTGTTATGTCATGAGAGCATCCAAAGAATGTGTTCAAGATCAAGAGTTTCCTTGGCCTGGCTGGTTATTAAAGGCGATTCGTTCGGGATTTATCTCGGCTTGCTTCACCAATGACTGCACTCACCCGGAAAGGGGTAATGTTTGTATGGGGTCCATAATGTCAGGCATCATTCGAGGAGCTGAAGAGACGGTTGACTACTGCCCCTCATGCTGATTTTGCTTAAGGTCGGGAAGGGGTATGTGGTTTATTGTGATGCTTCATGTATGGGTCTTGGGTGCGTGCTTATGCAGGATGATCACATGGTGGCGTATGGATCTCTCCAACTCCGACCACATGAAAATAATTACCCGACCCATGACTTGGAGTTGGAATTGGTTATGCATGCTTTGAAGACATGGAGTCAATAGCTATTTTGGGAGAAGTTTGTTGTAACGCCCCGACCCCAGCTACCCAGAGTCGGTGCATTACTTCGTAACATTGGCATGATCACAAGAAAGATCAAATCTCGAAAGACCGATTGGTTTAGTAGCCTTGGAAACACTAGATATAATCATAAAGTTTTACATTACATTTCAAAGTGAAAAACTAATACAACAACATAATTTTTCCACAATCCACACTATTAACCCCTCATAAAATCCTTGCAGGTCATTCATAACTTACTTCTTCACATCCTGGGAAAAATAAAACATAGAAAAGGGGTGAGCTCAAATGCCCAGTAAGGATAACAATATAGCGGAAACTTTCATAAATAAGAATAAACATTTAAGGCAATGCATTACTAAAACAAAAGCCTTTTAAACTTTAACTTCAACATGGTATGGCAAAAGTAAAATGAAATAATGCCATTTACTTATTCACATGGATATTCTACTAATCGAATAATCACATGCAAAAAATCAATAACCACTTTCATAATGTTGGAATGCATAATGCTAAACGTTAATTTCTTTGTCTAGGCCTCATCCCAAGACCTAGGGGTTACTTCTAACCGGAACCCAACCCGGAGTGCCTCTAATAACCGGACACCAACCCGGAGTGCCTCTAATAACCGGACACCAACCCGGAGTGCCTCTAATAACCGGACACCAACCCGGAGGGCATACTTTTACCAGTCCCTAACCTGGAGGGCTTACTTTAACCAGTCCCCAACCTGGAGGGCTTACTTTTACCAGTCCCCAACCTGGAGGGCTTACTTTTACCGGTCCCCAACCCGGAACATACTTGTTTAGCACATTCATCTGAAGAAAAGTTTGAAATATAACATAAACATTCGGATTAAAACTAGCATACGAAATGTCAATAATTTCACCATAAACTATGAATGGTATAAAAATAGCACATCCACAGTCAAACATATCACAAAACCTTCAATTCAATATAGAATTTTTGTATCATAATAAATCAACTTCAAATAATCTTAAAATCCATCAAAGGATGTTGACATAGATGAAATCAAAATTCTTTTTAAAGAAGTATCTCCTTTTATTTTGAAATCATTTAAGTTCCATATAAAATAAAACATTTTCTTTGAAAATATTCTTATAAGCTTGTATTTAAAGCTTCGACGATTTTATAACGGCGGAAAATAACCGCACCCGCCGTATAAGTTAAAAAAACATTCTTACCTCAATTCTGTCGAAAAGGTTAAAAAGAACATTGTTTTGAAAACGACGGAAAGATTCCTTTATAAACCTCTTATAAAAAGTCAAACAAAGGTATAAATGACTTTAACCCATATTCTTGTAAATAGTAAAAATGTTTTGAAATACATTTCGAAGAAACATGGATGTGGATGATAACGAGATCCCAGTAGATTATTACGTATAAACAACCTCGGATAAAGAAGAGATTGTGAAATAACCCTTACCTTGTACTTTTCCTTGGTTGGGGTAGGTTAACCTCCTGTATAATGGTGAAATAGTTGTTATTAAATTATACAAGAATCATATATATTAATATGATATCATATATGATCTTTTAACATTGATTTGTTAATAATATCTTAGAATTATCGTCGTTTCGGGAGTTAACTTACTCATTTTCTTTTATATGTTTTGTTACATAAGCCATGGTTGTTGTATCTTATTCATATCCAGAATGATATCCAGTCCTTAAACATCATTTTTAAATCATCAAATGATAATTATACTTGAATGGATACGATGGAGAATGAATCTCATCGCGTTCGTGGAGACGGTAGTCCGTACGTACGCACGAGCGACAATATCATTATTTTGATATTAAAATAATATATAAATGGATGGTATATCATATATACAGAATCATTAACATGTTATATTTATTATTTACATGAGTTACACATCATTATTATACCCATCCAAATAATATTATATTGAATAAC
Source organism: Viscum album (assembly GCA_963277665.1). Lineage (NCBI taxonomy): Eukaryota > Viridiplantae > Streptophyta > Magnoliopsida > Santalales > Viscaceae > Viscum > Viscum album. The sequence goes on from OY728150.1 coordinate 242,895,415, forward strand.
AATTACACCACGACGTGGAGACGGTAAGCCGTACGTACGTACGTATGGTGACATGTTATTAAAAGGGTGGATAGAATACTGAATATTATTGTACCATATTTATAATAACATCACAGTATATGTGAGATACTGGAGTTATTATTTTAGAATGGTAAGAACAAAGGAAGAAGAAGTGGAAGAAGAAATGAACTTGGAGAAGGGTGGTGAAATCATTACCTCTTCTTCGGGTTCTTCCTTTTGATTTGATCAAAAGGGATCCTTAGGTTGGCTTTCTGATCAAACTAAGGCCTCTAGGTTGTAGTGAGGGATGTTGGGAGAGTATTTGGGCAGAGTTTGGCCGAACCAAAAGGCTTTAGAGGTGTGAAGAAATGAGAAGGAGGAGTGCCCTTTTATAAGAGGGGTGAGGGGCACCTTTGGAAAAGCTAGAAATATTAATTTATAATAAATTCATATTCGGTTTCTAATGGCTCCAAAGTTGACTATTCAAAGGTTAAGGTGGGGATAGGTCGAAAACCACTCAACCAATAGAATTTAGACAGGTTTGGGTACTTATATTAACCTTATCTTTAAGTATTAACTCTAAGTTAATTAGTTTCACTTTTACAATGTCTCTTTTTATTTTTATATAATATGGTTAATAAACTTACTATATACATCCAAGCGACCCCCAAGTGGTCCATTAATGATTAACCTATCATAATATAAGTCTCTTGGCCGAACCTTAGATTTTTAGGAATTTAATATCAATTAATAATATAATATTTGTTTTAAGAACTCTTTTATGTCAATTTTGACACTATTCATTAGTTGATTTTTGTGAAACTCATAACAGATTGATTACTTCGAACAAAGTCAATTAAATCAATCCTAATATATCATATTATCCTAGAAATTAGTTTAATTCATTAAAAGTTTCATATTATATTTATTTGGGTATTTATAATATCAATTAGTTTAATTTTTCACTATTATAGTAATTACTGCATCATCATTGTGTCATAAATAAAGTATCTTATTTGATGTCTAAAAATTATAAATAAAATATCATTATGTAGGAAATCTTTTTAGCTTTCTAATGAATATTTATAATCGAAAATCCAACATGTATAACTCTATTGAAAAATTGTTCTTCTAAAAGATATATGCTTGTGTCATTTTTGTATTCATTTTAACTTAATTAAAATAAAGTGTCATTATCACTTACAAGTGGATCCATGGGGTCCCAAAATTGACACAAAGATGCCCATGGTCGACCATGTATCAACCAATAGGGTTAAGACACGTTTTAGGGTAATTTAGTATTATTATAATATTATTTTTTTAACCCTTATTTACCGGATTTACCCTTTAACCATGGTAAATAAAATATTTACCGCAGTAATTATTCAAAATGTGTAAAAATAAAAGTTAACTATTTACACAATTTGAAAATCCCGATTCAAAATATGGAATCCATTTTCCTAAATTCAAAACACAGAAGTGGCAGAAATTAATTTAAAATGAATTCCCGCTGTCAAAACAAAAAGCGTGTTTTTAAGAGATAATAACTATCAAAAGATTGACACTTGTTTATGTTCGGTTTAGTTGTAAAATTATGTCCAATGACCAACATTATATTAAACGGTAAAAATATATTCTAAATATACTTTAAAACCACTCAAATTCATAATTTATCACTATTAATTATTTTGATTAAAAAAGTTGTTTTTAATTAAAATTTAGAAATTTTCACTATTCATCAAAATATGAAAGTTATCCGAAATGTACCAAAATTTCACCCTAGGCTAATTTCGATATTCCAAATCCAAAAATGAAGTCCATTTTAAAATATAAAATATATATGATTTCAAAAATTAGGTATTACTATTCACAACGGCTAGTTTAATTAGTTGTGGCGTGTGTTAGAACTCGAGGTTGCGTACAACACACGCTATCGCATTATTCGAAGGGAAACGTACCGTGAAAGCTTGGGATGTTTCATTTTAAATTTTTTTGATGTCTCCATTTAGTCAAAAAGTTTAAAATATTGTATTTAAAAAGGTTTCACTATCAAAAGTTGATAAAAGTGCAATACTGAAAATGAATCTGTTCTTGCATTATGACTAAGAAACTCATAATATGGATTCTAAAATTATAAGGATAATATAAAGTTTAAAATTTAGTTAATATTATTCATGAACTCTTTTAATGGCTTTTTTTTGGGTAAGTCATGGTGCAATTGAACTAAGTGTTGCGTGTAGTGCAAGTTATTGAATTATTTTGAAGAAATAACACACTATGAAATCTTGGGGTGTTACATTCTCCCCTCCTTCAATAAATTGCGTCCTCGCAATTTGAAATTGTTCTTAAAAAATAAAAGGTTGAAAGTAGAAAATATATTTGTGGGAAAACCCACATCGGAAATTGGGTTACTAAAATTTAGTCTTAATATGAGGAAAAGAGAAATCAAAGGGTCACCACCAAATTATGATCTCGATTAGGAGAACATTGGTGGAAATTAGAGACATATAATCGGAGGAAAAACGTAAATATTTATAGGTAGTGATTGAGGTCATCAATCACAAACAAGTGTATAATTGAGGTCCTTAAATTCATCAATCTATGATGATTTGAAATACCATCGGTTCAACAAAACATAGGGTATTAGGATAACACATTTTTGACGTTTCAAAATATCTTAGTTGAAATCCCACATCGAAAAATGAATTAATGAGTCCTCTATTTAAAATAAAGAGTGGAAAGTATGAAGATTACCGAAAATAACACATACTAGGGTTCCATGTAGGAAAATATGGATATGGAAGAGAAATCTAACCATCAATTATCTGATGGAGAGTGGTAGAGAACATGACTATGAAAAGGCCAAAAATCCCAAAGCCATGAATTAGTGATGATTTAAGGTACCATCTAGGACAACATTTTTGTTCTAAGTTCCTTTTATTAATGTTGAGGAATATATTTATGAGATTGGATAAGATCATAAGGAGATATACTTACTTTATAATTAGAGTTTTATCCATTAATAAATTTCTACCAAAACTCATCATTCACTCGTAAAAAAAATTCTATTTATACTATTCATAGAGGGTTCCAAAATAAAAGAATTTATAATTCATCTACCAGATCTTTTAAAAAACTACTTTATTTAATCCAGGACATCTCGTGGGATAGTGGTAGGTGATACACCCTTGTCTCCCTTTGGTTGCGGGTTCAAGTCTCGCAGCCTTGCCGGACGCGACGGGTTGCCGCCCGACCTCCGGGTTGTCCTTTTATGGCAATCCAAAATAATCCAAACTAGAACTATCCAAAATACTTCTGTCCAAACTCACAGTCTAACATTTATAAGGAAGGTAAACATAATATAGATCCTTTTTACCCCGTAATAGCATATGAATACCTTCATCATGTATTACCATATTCCTTATTGATTACATTCATGCTCCCTTATTCCATATAGAATGCTGGATATACTTCATTAATCCAAAAATGTTTTAAAACCCAACAATGATGGAATATACAAATCATTAATCAGTTCCAAGGTAGTCAAGAATATCCAATACAATTTATCCAAAACAATCACTTATTATTCCAAAATCACTACCTCAGTATCAGAACTATATTATGATTTATCATTCTCTCAACCATATATTTTCCAAAAATTTATCCTGCTATTGAGTCACTTTTCTTTGTTCCACACAATCTCAAGTCCTTAATGAAATAGTACTGCAGTACAATCCTTATATACTACATAATTATTATAACAAGTACATTGTTGATACAACACTCAATTGACATAATCAACTTAAGAACTCTAATCATTCCTCTTCATATGTGGTAGTATCATAACTTGATTATTATCCAATAGCATCATTTACGGCATAGTCTGATGACTGGGACATAGGTTCGCGTAGTGTCCAAACTCCTTGCAAATGAAGCATTGTACATTTGAAACCATTTTCTTACCCTTGCAGTCACGTACTTTGTGCCCTTTTCCTCCACACTTATAACAAACTCCCATTCCTTTCAGGCAAGTTCCAGGGTGTTTCTTTCCACAGTTACCACATATGGGAAAATTCTTCTTTTCCCTCTTACTTTTATCCATCTTTCTCTCTTCCATCCTTTTCTTCTCTTGCTTCCCTTCAAAGCCATAGGACTCAGTAAACTCTTTACTTATCTTATCAACACATGATATTATTTCTTCATATGATGATAATACATGGGAGACTATTTCTCTTATAAATTCTAGCTTAAGACCATGAAAGATATGATCCTTCCTTCTCTTTGGATCATGTGCATTTCTGGAGTTCTCATTCCTTCTACTGGGCGCCATTTCTAAACAATGGCATAAACTAGATCAGTTTATGAATCAAAATACATAATCCCATACTTATAAAACACTTAACATAAATTGGACTATTTATGGATATAATCCATAATCATAAAAATATTTTCTTTGAGGAAGTATATACTCATAAACCCTTCATAATGATTTGTAAAGAAAATGAGAGTTATCCTAAGCATATCCCCCGGGAGTGTCGTAACCAAGAGTGCAGCAAGGCCCGTTGTCGTGCACCAGTTCCCGTTCGAGTCTAGCTCAAAGCGGTGTTTTCGTGTTTTACCCCTAGGTACATCTGTGCCAGAGCCGCCTCTACCTGCTCGTATCCAGACAGGGATGTATTGCTCGGAAAACACACAAAATCTCTACAATACCAAAATTTTAGGAAGTTCTTCTATACTAATCCTCAAAGTTAATCTTAGGTCTACGTGCTCTAATCAGAGTTTATCTAAATCTAGCTTCCAAGGTTTGTACTAAACTTCCTCTGATACCAACTGTAACGCCCCGACCCCAGCTACCCAGAGTCGGTGCATTACTTCGTAACATTGGCATGATCACAAGAAAGATCAAATCTCGAAAGACCGATTGGTTTAGTAGCCTTGGAAACACTAGATATAATCATAAAGTTTTACATTACATTTCAAAGTGAAAAACTAATACAACAACATAATTTTTCCACAATCCACACTATTAACCCCTCATAAAATCCTTGCAGGTCATTCATAACTTACTTCTTCACATCCTGGGAAAAATAAAACATAGAAAAGGGGTGAGCTCAAATGCCCAGTAAGGATAACAATATAGCGGAAACTTTCATAAATAAGAATAAACATTTAAGGCAATGCATTACTAAAACAAAAGCCTTTTAAACTTTAACTTCAACATGGTATGGCAAAAGTAAAATGAAATAATGCCATTTACTTATTCACATGGATATTCTACTAATCGAATAATCACATGCAAAAAATCAATAACCACTTTCATAATGTTGGAATGCATAATGCTAAACGTTAATTTCTTTGTCTAGGCCTCATCCCAAGACCTAGGGGTTACTTCTAACCGGAACCCAACCCGGAGTGCCTCTAATAACCGGACACCAACCCGGAGTGCCTCTAATAACCGGACACCAACCCGGAGTGCCTCTAATAACCGGACACCAACCCGGAGGGCATACTTTTACCAGTCCCTAACCTGGAGGGCTTACTTTAACCAGTCCCCAACCTGGAGGGCTTACTTTTACCAGTCCCCAACCTGGAGGGCTTACTTTTACCGGTCCCCAACCCGGAACATACTTGTTTAGCACATTCATCTGAAGAAAAGTTTGAAATATAACATAAACATTCGGATTAAAACTAGCATACGAAATGTCAATAATTTCACCATAAACTATGAATGGTATAAAAATAGCACATCCACAGTCAAACATATCACAAAACCTTCAATTCAATATAGAATTTTTGTATCATAATAAATCAACTTCAAATAATCTTAAAATCCATCAAAGGATGTTGACATAGATGAAATCAAAATTCTTTTTAAAGAAGTATCTCCTTTTATTTTGAAATCATTTAAGATCCATATAAAATAAAACATTTTCTTTGAAAATATTCTTATAAGCTTGTATGTAAAGCTTCGACGATTTTATAACGGCGGAAAATAACCGCACCCGCCGTATAAGTTAAAAAAACATTCTTACCTCAATTCTGTCGAAAAGGTTAAAAAGAACATTGTTTTGAAAACAACAGAAAGATTCCTTTATAAACCTCTTATAAAAAGTCAAACAAGGGTATAAATGACTTTAACCCATATTCTTTTAAATAGTAAAAATGTTTTGAAATACATTTCGAAGAAACATGGATGTGGATGATAACGAGATCCCAGTAGATTATTACGTATAAACAACCTCGGATAAAGAAGAGATTGTGAAATAACCCTTACCTTGTACTTTTCCATGGTTGGGGTAGGTTAACCTCCTGTATAATGGTGAAATAGTTGTTATTAAATTATACAAGAATCATATATATTAATATGATATCATATATGATCTTTTAACATTGATTTGTTAATAATATCTTAGAATTATCGTCGTTTCAGGAGTTAACTTACTCATTTTCTTTTATATGTTTTGTTACATAAGCCATGGTTGTTGTATCTTATTCATATCCAGAATGATATCCAGTCCTTAAACATCATTTTTAAATCATCAAATGATAATTATACTTGAATGGATACGATGGAGAATGAATCTCATCGCGTTCGTGGAGACGGTAGTCCGTACGTACGCACGAGCGACAATATCATTATTTTGATATTAAAATAATATATAAATGGATGGTATATCATATATACAGAATCATTAACATGTTATATTTATTATTTACATGAGTTACACATCATTATTATACCCATCCAAATAATATTATATTGAATAACAATTACACCACGACGTGGAGACGGTAAGCCGTACGTACGTACGTATGGTGACATGTTATTAAAAGGGTGGATAGAATACTGAATATTATTGTACCATATTTATAATAACATCACAGTATATGTGAGATACTGGAGTTATTATTTTAGAATGGTAAGAACAAAGGAAGAAGAAGTGGAAGAAGAAATGAACTTGGAGAAGGGTGGTGAAATCATTACCTCTTCTTCGGGTTCTTCCTTTTGATTTGATCAAAAGGGATCCTTAGGATGGCTTTCTGATCAAACTAAGGCCTCTAGGTTGTATTGAGGGATGTTGGGAGAGTATTTGGGCAGAGTTTGGCTGAACCAAAAGGCTTTAGAGGTGTGAAGAAATGAGAAGGAGGAGTGCCCTTTTATAAGAGGGGTGAGGGGCACCTTTGGAAAAGCTAGAAATATTAATTTATAATAAATTCATATTCGGTTTCTAATGGATCCAAAGTTGACTATTCAAAGGTTAATGTGGGGATAGGTCGAAAACCACTCAACCAATAGAATTTAGACAGGTTTGGGTACTTATATTAACCTTATCTTTAAGTATTAACTCTAAGTTAATTAGTTTCACTTTTACAATGTCTCTTTGTATTTTTATATAATATGGTTAATAAACTTACTATATACATCCAAGCGACCCCCAAGTGGTCCATTAATGATTAACCTATCATAATATAAGTCTCTTGGCCGAACCTTAGATTTTTAGGAATTTAATATCAATTAATAATATAATATTTGTTTTAAGAACTCTTTTATGTCAATTTTGACACTATTCATTAGTTGATTTTTGTGAAACTCATAACAGATTGATTACTTCGAACAAAGTCAATTAAATCAATCCTAATATATCATATTATCCTAGAAATTAGTTTAATTCATTAAAAGTTTCATATTATATTTATTTGGGTATTTATAATATCAATTAGTTTAATTTTTCACTATTATAGTAATTACTGCATCATCATTGTGTCATAAATAAAGTAAATTATTTAATGTCTAAAAATTATAAATAAAATATCATTATGTAGGAAATCCTTTTAGCTTTCTAATGAATATTTATAATCGAAAATCCAACATGTATAACTCTATGTAAAAATTGTTCTTCTAAAAGATATATGCTTGTGTCATTTTTGTATTCATTTTAACTTAATTAAAATAAAGTGTCATTATCACTTACAAGTGGATCCATGGGGTCCCAAAATTGACACAAAGATGCCCATGGTCGACCATGTATCAACCAATAGGGTTAAGACACGTTTTAGGGTAATTTAGTATTATTATAATATTATTCTTTTAACCCTTATTTACCGGATTTACCCTTTAACCATGGTAAATAAAATATTTACCGCAGTAATTATTCAAAATGTGTAAAAATAAAAGTTACCTATTTACACAATTTGAACATCCCAATTCCAAATATGGAATCCATTTTCCTAAATTCAAAACACAGAAGTGGCAGAAATTAATTTAAAATTAATTCCCGCTGTCAAAACAAAAAGCGTGTTTTTAAGAGATAATAACTATCAAAAGATTGACACTTGTTTATGTTCGGTTTAATTGTAAAATTATGTCCAATGACCAACATTATATTAAACGGTAAAAATATATTCTAAATATACTTTAAAACCACTCAAATTCATAATTTATCACTATTAATTATTTTGATTAAAAAAGTTGTTTTTAATTAAAATTTAGAAATTTTCACTATTCATCAAAATATGAAAGTTATCCGAAATGTACCAAAATTTCACCCTAGGCTAATTTCGATATTCCGAATCCAAAAATGAAGTCCATTTTAAAATATAAAATATATATGATTTCAAAAATTAGGTATTACTATTCACAACGGCTAGTTTAATTAGTTGTGGCGTGTGTTAGAACTCGAGGTTGCGTACAACACACGCTATCGCATTATTCGAAGGGAAACGTACCGTGGAAGCTTGGGATGTTTCATTTTAAATTTTTTTGATGTCTCCATTTAGTCAAAAAGTTTAAAATATTGTATTTAAAAAGGTTTCACTATCAAAAGTTGATAAAAGTGCAATACTGAAAATGAATCTGTTCTTGCATTATGACTAAGAAACTCATAATATGGATTCTAAAATTATAAGGATAATATAAAGTTTAAAATTTAGTTAATATTATTCATGAACTCTTTTAATGGCTTTTTTTTTGGTAAGTCATGGTGCAATTGAACTAAGTGTTGCGTGTAGTGCAAGTTATTGAATTATTTTGAAGAAATAACACACTATGAAATCTTGGGGTGTTACATTTGTGGTCTACTCTAATCGAAAAAACTTAGCCTATATCTTCTTGCAGAAGGACCTCAACTTGAGGCAGTGTCACTGGATTGAGTACTTACAGGGGCTCGACATTGACATTGTCAATACCCCAGGCAAGGGTACTGTAGTGGCCGACACATTGTGCAAAAGAGTTCTAGTGCATGCTTTGAGGAAGTCTAGCGATGAGTAGACTTTGATGGGGCTCTTTTCTTAGATGCATGTGGATACCTGGGAACACAGTGGAGGAGGATTCTTGGTGAGCCTCTAGTTGACTCCTTCTCTGTTGGATTTGATTCAACGGGAACATCCCAATGATGAGATTTGTCAGTGGTCAATGCAGTTTCTTCATGGTGGGGAGACATCCTCTGATTGGTTGTCCTCTCTTGAGGGCATCTTGTGCTTCATGGGCCGTTCAGTAGTGTCGTTATATCAGCGGAAGGTGGTGATGCAAGATAGCCACCAGTCTCAGTGGGATGTCCATCTGGGTTCCACTATGATGTATTATGATGTCTATAGGTAGTTTTGTTGGCATGGTATGAGACGAGACATAGAAGACTTTGTGTTGAGATGCTACACATCCCAGCAGGTGAAAGCAGAGCACCAAAGACCCTCTGGTTTTCTCCAACCACTACCCATTCTTACCTGGAAGTGGGACAAGGTCTCCATGGACTTCATTTTTTTCTTACCTCATACACCTCGGGGTAAGAATGCCATTTGGGTGGTGATTGATCGTCTAACCAAATCAGCCCACTTCATTACGATAATAGATACAACTAAAGTGGATGAGTTTGGCCATTTGTATCTTCAGGATGTGGTGAGACTCCATGGTGTACCATCAGCAGTTGTCTCAGATAGAGACCCCCTCTTCACTTCTCGATTTTGGGAAGGCCTTCAGAAGGCCTTGGGGTATCAGATTAAGATGAGCACAACATATCACCCTGAGACAGATGGTCAAACAGAGCAGGTGAATCCAATTTTGGAGGACATACTTCATGCATGTGTCTTGGAATTTAGAGGTTCTTGGGATAGCCGTTTGGGATTGGTTGAGTTTTCTTATAATAACAGTTACCAATCCTCGATTCGAATGACCCCTTTTGAGGCACTCGACATTCGGCCATGTCGGTCCCCCCTATGTTGGGATGAGGTAAGAAAGACTTCATTGTTGGGGCCGAACCTTGTGCAGGAGACTTCTGAGAAGGTCAAGTTGATCAGGCAGTGCTTATTGATAGCTCAGAGTCATCAAAAATTTTATGCAGACCAGAGGGGTCGAGACCTATATTTTTCTGTGGGTGACAGGGTATTCTTGAAAGTGGCCCCTCGTCCGGGCCATCGTCGATTGGGGAAGCAAGGTAAGATGATGCCACGGTATGTTAGGCCCTTTGAGATCACCGAGCGTATTGGAAAGTTAGCATATAGGTTGGATTTACCTTCTCATTTGACATCCATCCATGATGTCTTCTATGTCTCTCAGTTAAAGAAATACAGCCCGGATCAATCCCATGTGCTGAGTTAGGAAGAATTGGAGCTAGAGCCTGACATGTCTGTTATTGAGCAGCCACTGAAAATAGTGGACTCCCAAGAGAAGGTGCTTCGAGGGAAGTCCATTTCTTTGGTCCAGGTTTGTTGGCAGCATGGTAGTGATACACATGAGACATGGGAGCGAATGTCATGAGTTGAGGAAGAGTATTCATTCATGTTTTCTGATCAATCTTCATGTTGACTTTCTGGGATGAAAAGATTTAATGGTGGGGAGAATTGTTACATAAATGAAATATTTTAATGGTAATTGACATTTAATATCAATTAATTCTTTGTTTTGGGGGTTTCCACGGTTTTTTGGAGGAATAGATGTGCTTTCATGAATTGGGCCAAACCGTGATCCCAATTCAAGATTTAAAAATAAATTTTGTTTCTTTTATAACTTTTGTATTTTTCAACATTGTTCATCAATTACAACTCAAAAATGGCCTCCCCTGATATGGTAACACCCCCATAGAAATTTGGAGTCTTTAAAAATACATAACAAATGTGTATATGGGTTTTTATTTAAGAGATTCGGACTGCCCAGAAGCCCAATTCTAGTTTTAAATATAAAATTTGTTTAATTAATAACTTATTCAATATTTATGATTTTTTGGTGCTTTCAATTCTCTCCTAATCCCATTGAATCCAGACACATGACCAGTCTCTTTACCCTCTCCTTTGAGCTCTTATTAATCTCTATTTAGTGTAGAAATTCTTAGGGTTTCTAAAATCGTCCATATTTGAGGATGTAAGTTCATTACATCATAACTCTCTCAATTATTACTCTTTTTTCCTCCATTATAGTTCATAAATGACCTCCTTATCCTTATTAAAACCTCCACTAAGTTTTTATTGTTTTAAAGTTTATATACTTGTGTATTTAGGGCGATTATTCAGGATTTTTCAAGTAAGTGAGTCTCTTCCATTCCTCTTCCAAATTGCTTATGGTTTCATTCTATTTGATTGGGGTTTCATCCATTTTCCTTGAAGTACCAAATGAAAAGATTGTAGGATTTTTAACCTAAGGTTTAACCTTGGGGTTTTTGAGTCATATTTTGTGTTTTTTGGTTTGTTCTAAGTCCCTCTTGGTGCGTTGGTGGTGCAATTTGATTTTAGCACATTGATTCAAGGGTTTTCGTTACATTGGTTGGTAATTACAATTTTTATTCAATAATTGTGACATAGATACTATTTTTATTATGTTTTCATATTTAAACCATTGATATGGTGCTTCAAATATAGGTTTTATTGGTGTTTTTAATGCAACTTAATTTTAAGGGCCAATTTCATGTGAAATTTGTGTTTTTTTAAATAAATATTTTTTGGGTTCATTAAGGACTACTGTTTTATTATTTAGTTGACCTTATTGAACTGTATTTGGGATGAAAATAATGTTTTAAATTTTATTATTCTTTTTTTGTTGCTGTGAAATTGGTTTCAGGTGACGTTTTTTAAGAAAATGGTTTTTGAGTACTAATTTGGTGTTGAATTGGGTGTTTTACATGGGTATTCTATGCGATGATTGTTGGGATTGTTTTATAACTCATGTAATGAGTTTGAAAAAAAATTTAGGGTGTTTTGGATTCTTTTTTCATAAATATGTGTATGAATATGGTGTTAAAGTTGGTTTTCAAATATTTTTTGGTGCAAAACAAAGAATGATTTGGAGAAGTTGTTTTATTTAAACTCAAAGTGTTTTGTTGTGTGTTTTAAATGGTATAAAATGTTTGTAGCTAATATACTGATTATATGTGACCAGTAGTGGTGTTTTATATAGAAATGGATATATGTATCATTCTGAAATATTTTGAGCACAAAGGGGGAAGCTCGGGTCCCAAGTTGGGGCGGATGTGTACTAGTACAACTAGTGGACCAGATGAGTTTTGTCCCTGTTTTACCTAGAATTTGGATAACGAAAACTCTAACTAAACTATGTGGATGATAAATGGGGACCATTAGGTTATACGTATGTTCCCTACTAGTGGCTCGTTCAGGAGAATTTATTTTACTATGGTTACTTTACACAGAAGTATGAGGTACATGGGGCCCGAGACAATCTAGTGCCTAGGGGTGTTCCTGATTTTGTTGATCATTGTGTTTGTGGTATTTTACCATGTATTGGAGTGTTTGTGGAAGTAATTTAGAGTATCTATCACGTCTATTTAAATGTGTGAAAATTCTGAAAACTTTAGTTTGAAAACTATTTTCAATTGAAAGTTGCATTTCTTGGATTTTATCACTGTTTTTTCTTTGCATATTAAAACTGCTTGCTTTTTCACATTGTATTGCATGATATTTAGAATAATTGGGTGGTATCCTATTGGGATTAGTATCAAACCCTACTTAAACCCCTTGGGTATCAGTATAGTTGGTTATGTTTTACTCAGGTAAATGAAAGGCTAAGGGTGATGGCGGTTCAGGGTGTTAGTCCCCATCCTTGGGGCGGAGTTGTGGAGACGGCTTGGGGGTGATGACCCCTTGTAATGTAGAGTCCATGGGGCTGTTTTGTTGTTGTTTCATTGTGTATTTGGAAATTTTTTATTACATGTGAACTTATTTATTCAGTTCTAGATTTTTCTATAAACCTTGTTGGTATGAATTTTTCAGATTCATTTTATCAAATATTTTTTATGTTTTATGTATACATATTCGGGTGAATTGTTCCCAAGCCAAGATAAATGATACCTAATAACTTGTGCCAGCCTGTGGGGATAGGGAATGAACTTAGGGATTTTTCATAGGCTAGGTTTGGTGCCGGTATTGGTGGTGACCAGATTTGGTTCGTGACAATAATATAATTTATTTTTCTACTAATATATTATAAGGAAATAGTCATATTTGTGTCATCACACTATACACTTGATTTATCTTTCTTTTACATTAATAAATGAAATCATCAATGAGAAATCATAGCCCTAGATTTAATGATATAGTTATATTTCAATCTAATGTGTAGTGATGTCTTAATTCATTAAAATGAATGGGAAAAATCACTTCTTGACTTATTTAATTAATTTATAATCACTTATGATGAACCTAATGTATTCTACATTAATTTTAAAATATGTTATCATGGTTTTTTTCCACAATTCATATAATTTCAATAAGAATTACATTAATAGAGGTAATATAATGAACATTAGACATTTATATATACTCTTTTTCTCTAATTGTTAAGCCAATGGTCATTAGGATTCTCAATGGATTCTTAATAAAAGAAAATATTTTGAAATTATAAGATCATGTATTTCCAAGGACTTTTTTTCTATACAATATTAGAGGCTGAAGTAATTCTAGGTGATTAATGACATATTCAGTAATATATCAGAACCCAAAAAAGACTTAGTTTCCATTATCCATACCTAATTATGTTTTCAAAGAAGGGTCTTGTCTTAAAATTAGGAACTCACAGTATAAGGATAATTTTTACTCTAATGAAATGATCATATAGAATAATAAGCTTCAGATATTGAAAAATGGAAGGAGGAAATTTTATCTTTGGATAAAATGTGAAATGATATATGACAAGGACTATGTATCTTTCTTTGGGAACCCATTAATTTACAGTATTCTGTATATTCATGTTTTGAAGAAGAATATCATCAGTATATTATAATTATGAGACAAGGGATATTTTTTAACTTCATTAATAATAAATATATCACTTCTAATTAACAAGAAAATATAATATATTTTTTCATATTTTATAAAAAGGTAACCTTAGGGTTATGAAAAACTTAAAACAAACCTGAATAAGTTAGTCCCAATTAAAACATAATGGGCCAAAAAAATTATCATGTTTATATAATAAATCTATAAGGATTTAATTATGATAATATTCCCTTTATATTTGAGGTTGAAGACAATTCATTTATTTTTCATAGATGATTAGGATACTGTAACCCTTGAAAATTGACTCAACTCCCTATAAAGGGCCTTGTAAAGGTCCTATGTGAGTTAAAGTTTAATTATTACAAAGTCTATAATCCTTTATTAAATATAAAGAAACAAAAATTCATCTTCAAGACAATAAGTTATGTCTTAATATATAGAAATATATAGTTAGTGAATATAAATCTCTATAGATTGATTAAAAATTAAAAAATTAGAGGAAAATATTACTTTTTTATGTATTAGTTGATGAATTCATTCCTTATATTTTGGTTTTTTTAATCCAATTATTTGGTTAAAATGTTTTTATCTTTATTGAAAAATTAAAAAACTTATGATAGTCACTATCTTCGGTGATCATACTGGTGAATTTGAAAATATTGATATTAAATTTTTATATAGTGAAAAAGGAATTAAACCAAATTTATTTACAATATGAACTCAACAAAAAATGTGTTAGTTAAATAAAGGAATAAAAATATTCCAGAGATAGAGTAGAAAATTTAATATGAATAAATAATTTTAGGTTAAGGCTATGAATACTATTCTATACACTATAAACATGTTTTACTGCATTTTATTTAAATGAAAATTCTCAATGATTTATGGAATGGTTGGATACTTCCTTGTTTTTGGATGTAAAACATTCATGTTAAATATAAAAGATAATATTATAATATTTGAAATAAAATTTTAATAAATAATATTTATCGGTTACTCCACCACTACTAAGCTCAACCGAGTCTTTCATAAAACATGCCAAATTATGAATGAAATTGTATATATAATTTTAATGAAATATAACCTACTAAAATATATTTTTAGAAATATATATATAATTTAAATGATCCTATATATGATTATAAAATCAATTTTTTTTAAGAAAACTCATCGGTTAAACATATGAAATCCAAAAGGAAAGAACTAGAATGTGATATTTCTGATAAAGAGGGAAAATCATCATTTTTCCTTGAATAATGATATTCTTAAGTAATAATCCTGTAAACAATTTTAATTTTTATATTGATCAACCAATCATAACAAAACATTATTTACAAATTGAGTGTGATCATCTTTCTTATCAATCTTAACATGATACTAAAATGATATAGGATTCCTTAATTGACTAAATTTAGATGATAATTATAAATTAATAGATCAATTAGTTTAAATTTAATATAGTAAGATCATTAGTGGAGTGTACTTATGAATTTTTATCCTTATAAACCCAATAAGTATTCTAGAATAAGTTTAATAAAAATGTATTCATTATATATATTAAGTATTGACTTATTTTAAAAGGCCACTACTAAGTAGGGAAAATAAATTATGAGTAAAATTTTCTATGTTAGAATGAATTGATCCAATTTATATCTAATTAATTTTGATAAAAATAAAAATTTATCTCTATTTTAAATTTTTATTAAAAGAATTTTATAAAAAAAATTTAAGGGAATATTTATATTGAAAAAGATATTGGTTTTTAAAATAAAAAGCTATAAGACATATTTTTAAACTTACCAAGGTACCAAAAATTCAAAATCATAATAAAATATCCATGTATGATTGTTTATTGAACATTCTTTCTCGAAATAGTTTTATAGAAGGAAGGTAATAACTTTCAATTTTTATAAACACA
This sequence comes from Viscum album, assembly GCA_963277665.1. Classification (NCBI taxonomy): domain Eukaryota; kingdom Viridiplantae; phylum Streptophyta; class Magnoliopsida; order Santalales; family Viscaceae; genus Viscum; species Viscum album. Next base: position 242,911,547 of record OY728150.1, read on the forward strand.
TATTATAATGTACCATTTATCATAGAGATATTTATTCACAATTTCATATTTTAATAAATGAAAAAAATCACTTACAGATAATTTATAAAAACATATGCAAATTGAATTTTAGATGAGAATTATGGGTGAAATTTATTACTTACTTATATTTTAAATCTATCAAAAATTTATAATTTAATATTATAAATTAATATATATATATATATATAATATATTTTAAAGTGATTTTTCCTTATCAATAATTCAAATATTAGTATACTAGTAAGTGATTTATATTGGTTGTATGTGTATTAAATCGGGAATCAAAGTTGATTTTAGCATACCCAACCCCAGAAGCCTATATTCGGTTCCTGTTTCCATTAAGTTTGTACACAATATTAGGAATCATATCCCGATGAACTGAATAGATTACTAGTATTGGTAAATGAGATATATAATTGAGTCTTATTTTTATTTTAATGAAAAATTTAAAACATATTTTTTTGTTGAGAAAAACTTTATTCTCTCTAGCATATTCTATCATATCTATTATAATAAATTTAATGTAATTTTGAGGAAAGGAAAAATGGTGTGATCAAATGATTAATATGGTTTTTTTATAATTGAAGCATTAATAATAAATATGTAAAGGTAAACCATTAAAAGAAAAGGAAATTTAATCAATAACTGATAATGAAATTCATCTATAGACAATGTAATAGTGTAAATATCATTAATTATAATAACTTAACTATAAATGAAGGTGATGATTATTTATTTGGTGTCATGTTTCCTAGGGACATGATTACATTAACATAATGATCTATCATAAATAGGTTTTACAACAACTGGTTAAAAACCCACTTGATTCATATCAATCTTTTTCAAAATAACCTTACTATCAAGATCTGTCCTCCAAACAGTTTAAAAATGCTTGGTTATAAACATGAATGGATTTTTGCTAACTAATTTTCTCTCATGAGACTACTGATGCATAAACAGGATTACATTAACTAGTCCCCAAACTCTTTATTACATTTTTAAATAATTCCTCATATATATAATAATATATTTTCTTAATAAAAAATTTAACTTATCATGAAGTATCCATATAGAGTAAAGGATATAGATTCATCAATATTTCCATAGTTAAACAACTAACATTCAAATTAAACACCGTATTTTATAATGGTATACAGTTTAGGAAATAATCATATCTATCACACATAAATATGGATATTTATGAGAAATTGTATGTCTAATGATCCTAGGATAGTTATTACTTCAAGGGAATGTTATTTAATACAAAAATGAATCATGTAAATGGTTTTCAATACTTTCCTTATTCAAAATGATCATAAAAAATAAATAGAAATATTAAGGATATTATTAATAAAATATTTACCCATTTAAGTAATAATAATGGGTTTTTTCATTGATGAAATTAAATAAAAAAAATATTCATAAAAATTGATGAGGTAAATATCCTTTTCATTTTGGAAAACATTTGAAAATAATTTTCTTTGTAAATCACATTTAAAAATGAAAAATTTCAAAAAACAATTTTCTAATTATTTTAATAGAAAATATACTTCAAAACCTATAATATAAACTTGAAAACATTTAACTTTTTAGGATGGATAGAAATTCAGTTCATGTCGTACATGTTAATACTAAATTCCATTTCAGTTTTTCTGTAAAATCCAAATGGGAATTGTTTTAAAAAAGATGTAAATATTCCATTGAAAACATTTTTTATGAGTAGAAATGGGTAAAATTTTCTTTATTAAATAATTTTTAATTGGTTAAAAAATTATTTTTTATAAATCATGTCTTTGGAAGGAAAAATATTTTTAATCGAAGAGAGAAATGGAGTCGAATTTTGATTAATTTTTTTAAAACATTTTAAGTACCAATGAGTTGAAAATGGTAATATTGATTTTAATAGTTCATTGATAAATATAAAATAATAAAAATTTTATTTTTATTATGAAAGTTTCATGTAATTTTCTTCAACTGATATTCAAGAATAAACCATCTCCATTAGAATTATATAATGAACTAAATCCTTAAAATGATCATAACATTGAGGTGATAAATAATAAATGAATATATTATGTGTATCCATTGTAAATACACATAAAAAAGTGGAAATAAAAAAATATAATCAACAGTCATTACACACATAATCTTGTCACGACATAATCAATGAAGTATTAGTTTAACCTAATGAGTGGAAATTGAGTTAAAAAATCCATTACTTTATGCTTTATTTTGGTTGAACATTCTTTATTATCAATTATATTAGTTTTAATCATGTTATTGTCTTATAGAAGAAACATATTAATATTTATAATATCATATATGATTCTTCTATAATATATTATCACCCTTTTGTAGATAATATTTAATTATTTTAATTGTCTCGTATATTTATCTTCCAATTTTTATGTATGTTTTGGATTTTTTATTTGTTATTCCTCTTTCTAAGATCATTATTTTATTATATCAATAATGTAAAACATGATTTAAATATCCTTTATATTCATTATATATTTATTTATCATAATTTATAAAAATTGGTGATAGGAAATGAAATACATCATTTATAGAGACGGTAGGTCGTACGTACGCATGAACGTTATTTCTATTTTCTTGTCATATGTACATAAAATAAAAGAAATAATTTATATATATTATCATTAAATTGTTATTTTTCATTCATATAAATCAAATATATTTATTAAACCTATCTTTAATACATTCCATGTAAATCATGAACGAATCACATTTCTTTGTGAGGCGGTAGTCCAATATACATGGAAAGAATGAAGGTATACGTGATATAATTACTTAAAAAGAATAATAACAACATAAATATTACATATATCATATATTAATTATAAATACATAGTTATTACCATCCATTATATGTGGTAATGGGAAAATGAACGACATCAGCTCTAAAGATAGTAGTCTATTGTACACACAAATGATGATTTTGTAACCTATTTGATGGAAGTGTGTGAAGTTTTAGGTTATACAATTAACATAAAAAACATATTATTATATCTTATATATCTATTTTATAATATATTAATATAATTACAGTAATTTAAGGAGGTTGATATGAAAATAAAATACAAATACTTCTAAAATAACATTACCTCTTCTTTCGGTATCCTCCCTAGGTTTGTACTAAAACCATAAAAGGTTTCCATTATAGAGAAAATAAGAATTCTAGGAAAAGGTAAGGGAGTTTTGGGAGTGAATTTGGTAGATATTGGTTTATATAAATTTCTTTAGAGGTGGAAATAAGTTAGGGGAGTGAGTTCCATTTTATAGGTGATGAGGAGTGTTGTTCGTTTAAATACAAAAATGTATTCACTAATGAAAGTTCTCCCTTACCTATTGTTGATCCAAGACTAATAATTAATGAGTTTTAATGATATATGTCCTTGAAAATACATGACCACAAAATATATATCATGTCATAAATAATTTATTTCCTTGACACATATGTTTCCTTATTTTACCAATTTGGTTTTTTTCATTACGCTAATGAGTTTTCCAACAAAAGTAACTTATCCTTTAAGGATAAATTAGAGTGAAAATTTTTAGATAATTTGGAATCATTGAATCTATGTATTAAATGTAATTTACCAATTAAAAAGCTTACATATTTTGGAAATTAATATTTAATAGAAGTGCATGTAACACACAACAACACTACTTCAACCATAATAGTGCTAACAACATTTTTCCTATTTAAGGGTCAATATGTTCATTATAAAAGATCAATTTTTGAATTAATGAAAAATATTTGTTATTTATTTATATTTAAAAATAACTTGGAATATGATAAAATATTTATTAATTATAAATCATTTAATAAAATATCGATTATTATAAAATAACATTGATGTCAATTTTGAAATTATTCACTTAATTTGAATTTACAAATATTTATAAAATTATTTAGTTTAAATATATTAAGATAAAATATATTTAAAATGATATATTAATACAAAAAATTAATGTAGCATAATAATTCATTCAATTTAATGTTTTTTTAAAATTTTTATTATGATTTACTTTATTTTATTGTTAGATATATAATTAGTGTGTTAGTGTTTCTTAAGAACATCGTGTAATTATTTCATCTCTAAAAATTAAAGATAAATTATTTTGATAACTAAAACTCATTTAAATTTCAAAATAATATTTTTAACTTAACATATGTATTTTTTACATTATCTTAATGATTTTTATATATTAAAATCATGGAAGGTTTCTTTTTTATCTCTTTATTTACATAACTTATTATATAGGTAACCTTTATATAAAAGTTTCACCAAAAGTCATATTTGATTCATAAGGTTAATAAGGTATAAATATGACCAGGAAATGGTTTTTGGACAAGTTTTGGGTTATTTTTACACCTTATACTCTATTTTTAAACACTAAGTAAACTCATTTTTATGTTAATTTCTATAATTAATATTAATTGTTTTCACTAATACATGTGGTAAAATTTTATGTTGAACTTATTAGATAATATAAATTATAATAATTACAAATATGGAATCCTTTTTTAAAATTTAAAATCATATAAGTGGCATATTTTAATTTAAAATCAATCTCGCATATGTGATGGTTACACAAGTTTTTAATGTGAAAATGTTCATATATTTATAATGTTTTTATATTTAAATTGTGCATGAAAATGATTTAAATTACCTAAATTGGACTAATAGATGTATAATTTAACAATTTTTTAATTTAAAAAATGTTCAAAAAATAGATTTACATAATAAATTATTTAGACTACAATACAATTTCCATTTAAAATTCAGTATCTTTCACTATTCACCAAAAATAAAAATTATCAGAAAAATCAAAAAGAGTAACACTTTTATAATTTCAAAATTATAATTTAAAAGATTATGTTTATTTTTTAATATAATGTTTTGAAAAGTTTTAAAAATTAATTTTCAATTATGTGTGGAATGTGAGACTAATCAGTCTTAAAAAACACAGTTTTTCAAAAATATTATTTTTTATATTAAATGAATCTTATTCTATTACTAAAAAATAGTTAACAAATAAACATGTATAAAATATATATTTTACATTTTTATTTAATCCTATTTATACATTCCATAGAAATTACTATATAGTAACTATCATATTAAATAATAATATTAATATTAAATAATATTAATATTAAATAATATTAATGTCTTGGGATGTTATACTCCATACTACACTTTTTTGTTGTGTTCCATACATGATATCAAATATGATGTTCATATTTAAAATATGAGGGTGTTATATTATCCCCACTTTAAATAAATTGTGTCTTTAAAATTTAAAATTAATCGTGGTAATAAGGGTTTTTTATTTGAAAATAAATTTTATGGGAACCCGATATCCAAAAATGTTTAAAAAAATATTCTCTTAATAATAGTGATAGGGAAGTACCAAGGTCAATTGGTCTAAGACATATTTAGGTTTCTATATATGATAACATTAGTGGAAAATTAAGATATGGATATGGATGAAAAGTATAAATATTTATAGAGAGTTATTGGATACATTGATCACATTAAAGTGAATGATCAATGGAATGTTATGGGGATCAAACCCATAAATCTGTGATGATTTAAAAGACCATATGATTCATCATATTTGAATGTAATATGGTAACATTTTTAATTTCAAGATCATTTCCTAATGTTTAGGAATTATTTTAATGTATAATAATATAAAGAAATATACTTTCTTGATGTGTTTCAATTTTTAAGTGTAATTTCTTACATTGGTTGTGCTCTAATCAATTTCAAATTGATCTCTTATTCAATGAAATAAATATCCAAAAATAAAGTTTTTTTTATGCTCAATGAACTAAAAATCACTTTTAATGGGTCATAAGATCCATAAAACAAGATTTTATCTTTTTCTAAAACTATTTTACAAAACCAATATGGTCAATAAATTAATATATAATCCTCAAAAATATTATTACTAGTTAATTATTAATATTTATTGGGAAACATTCTTATCTAAAAACATTGACATATTGACTAGAATATCATGTAGGCTAGTGGTAGGCATGAAACCTTTATCTTCCTTAGTCTGGGGTTCAAGCTCCACCACCTTGCTCGATGTGATGGTATTTCACCCTTCATACAGGTTTTCCTTTTTATGAACCATATTAATTCAATTTGAATAATGTTCCCAAAAAAATACGATGGACATCATTGAAATAAAATTAATCATTAAATTACCTTATTTACTATGGGATTTAACAGATCTAATTTTTTTTCAAAAATTCTAATAATATTATTTTTCAGTTATTACAATGTGATTAGTAATTATATTAACCCTAATGGTTATCAATTCCTTTAAAGTTATTTCCTTAAAATATAAATACATTATTCTTAAAATAACTTTTCCACCAAAACATATACTTTACAAAAAATTCAACAACCACCCACATTTTTAAATTGGTATTAATAATTTAAACTTATGATTAACCCTATGATCATAACCATGATGGTGTTTATAACTATAAAGTTAATTAAGATAGATGAGATTATAAAATTTAACTCAATACGTTTATATTTTAGAATTCTTATAATCAAAATACAATTAATATAAATAACTCTACAATTTAATTAATGAATACAAATACATTAATACTCCATTAATTTAATTTCACTATAGTTCATTCCTTTGTGTAAGGTTTAACCTAGGCAGTTCATTATCGTTGCCTATTCAAATCCTCTATTATAGTTTTTAAATATAATTTGAAGTATCCTAATCATATCCTAGTGGAGTGTAAAACAAATTATATAGTAAGTCATGATGTCATGTTCCAGGAAATGCTCAAGTCAGGCCCGAAATTCCCTTTTCAGTGTTATTACCCCTAGTTAAATCAGTTCTAGAACATTATCCATCTATATTGTCCAGAAAGTATTTATTGATAGGAAAAACCAAATAATCTCAACCGTACCAGAACAATTTGATAATATTCTATACCTATCCTCAAAGACTATCATTGGGTTTTGATCCCTAATAAATGTACTCTGAAATCTACTTTTCAAGGTGGATACTAAAATTACTTTGATAGAAACTCTATCGACCATGACCCTAGAGGATCAGATCTTGTTTTTGTGACCATTAAATTGGGGTAAAATATATGTAATCACAGACCTAAGGACTAGATATATAAGGCCCCAGCATTAAACCTTACGTAATCTTGAGTTATTACAAGATTACACCTTGAGGATCTTTTCAGGTTTAGAGTTTTAGAGAATTAGAACATAAAACATGAATTCCATTCCACATTTAAACAAAGTGGTTACATAAAATATAGTAATCATTTTTCCCATCAATGGAATCATATTTTAAATAAAATTTGGATTCTTTCTTGACACTTCCTTGACACTATCATCATATCATGTACCTTTCCCTTGACCTGTGAAAAACATATCAAAAACTTGGGATGAGCATAAAATGCTCAGTAAGGGATATAAAAATATGGAAAGGAAACATGGGTACATATACACATAAGAATGAAATCATACTTTTCCCATAAAACATAATCACTTTAACATACCTCATCAAATCATAAATAAATCATAGAAATCATAAGACATAAAGGTAACTTGAGGCATTCATAACCTTCTTACATAGGGAGTAACCTTCTTGGTTACGTTTGGAATACCCATCACAGTATATTCCCTAAATCTCTTAGGAGAAACCTTAACGTTTCACTCCTTCGCATTACCCAATTAATTGGAGAGATATATCGGGCTCACCTGCCTTTAGTTTATCACGGAACCACCTGTCTTCATAATAATTCCCAAGAACCATAACATAATCATATCACATAAAACATACATAAATGAAACACAACATTTACACATTTCAATCACAAGATATCAATAAAACACATTGATATAATAAAACATTATGAAAACCATTTTCAATACCAAAATAAAATAAAAGTAAAACAAGGTATTTATTTTTCTTTTAAAAAAACGGTATGGCTTGTAGAGGAATCCGAAACTCAAATAATGGTCACGACAGCGGAGAAGTCATTGTAACTGCATACGTATGACAAAACCATTCCCTTTTGACGTTTAGTAAATTCTTCGTATAAAAAAGATTTCTTTTGAATACACATAAAATTCAATGGGTTTTATACACCTTATAAAAGAAAGTTGTGTATAAAACAAAATATGCCTCAATGAAAGGAGATTGAGACGAAGTCCCAAACCTCGGGTCCGACTTGACTCGATCATTCTTTAATATCCTGAATAATAAGCTTGGGTTAATTTATACTTTCTTAAGAACCTTTTTCAAGTTCATTATTCCTTTTATATCACTTATTACCATGTCATGAATAGTATGTAATTATTTAAGTTATTAACGGTCATTTTAACGATCATTGGTACTTGAGTAAAAAATATGCTCTTTATAATTACAAGTTGTTCATGTATCCATTATATCCAGAGTTATAATCATGATGTATATATCATATATATCCAGTATATACATGCATTTATAATATTACATAATCATTTAGAGGTAAGAAATGAAATGCACCGTTCATGGAGACGGTAAGCCGTACGTACGCATGAATGCTGCTTTCATTTCTAATTCATATTTTATGGAAAGGAATCATAATGATATAATGGTATATTATAATCCTAGTATAATATCATATATAAAATCATTAATTACATACTTTATACGTCCCACATATGGCATTAAAAAATCAAATCACTTTGAGGGGGCGGTAGTCCGCACTTCCTTAAATGAAGATATCGTGTATACCCATAATGGAAGCCATAAAGGTATGACATAAATGAAAAATACAGAAGCTTAAGGAAAAAATAAACATATCATATATCATATATAAATATATTCACATCTTAATAGCCACCTTGGAAAGTGTTAAAAGAATGTTGAACAATCATCATTTCGGGAGGCAGAAATTCTCCATCCACGGAAACAATATGTTCTTTAACCATTAGATGTAGGTGTGTGTAAGTGTAGCTAGAATAATTCTTATAAAAACATCCTAGTATATTTAAGATACTTTATTTGTTATAGAAGAAAAGAATAAAAAGATTTTAGGGGGTTGGAGAAGCAAAATAAAACAAAAGGACTCAAGTGAAGACATTACCTTAAAATTGGGTAACTCCCTTTGGTTTGAGCTCAAAGGCTTCTTTGGGAAGACTTATGCCCAAATTGAGGATTCAGGGAGTAATATAGGGATGTGGAGAGACAAAATGGGCAGGGGTTGGCCGATCCAAAGGCTTTGGCAGTGTGGGTAAAGAGGTAGAGGTCGGGGCCTTTTATAAGAGGAGAGGAGGGGCACTCTTGGAAAGTAAAGAAATGTTACATTATTTTAAAATGAGATTCGGATTTAAGAGGTCCCACATTGATATAATTCGAGGATATGGTGATAAGGGTTCTAAATATACCCATCCAATAGGTTTTGGACATGTTTAGATTATAGATTTTACATTATCTTTTCATTTTGTTTAAATCCTTTATTAATGAGGTAATCGCTGCATCATCATGATGTCATAAATAATTTAATATATTTAATGTCTCAAAATTATAAAAACAATATCATGATGCAGGAAATATTTTTATCTTTCTAATGAATATTTATAGTCAAAATCGGACTTGTATAACCCCATGTAAAAATTGTTTTAGTAAAACATCTCATGTTTGTGTCATTTTTACTTTAACATTAAATAAAAAGTTATTTATGTCGTTTCCCAACCATAGTGGCTCCACGAGGTCCCAAAGTTGACCCATGGATTTTATTGATCGGCCATGACACATAAAATGAGGGTAGGACATGTTTCAAGCTCATCTCATATTATTAAAGCATTATTTTTACCTTAAACTACACTAATTACCTCTAATCGCGATTAAGAACTTAAAAGTTACTATTCACCAAAAAAATTATTTTAATCTCATTAAACCAAAATTTATTTCTTAATGACAACCATGTATGTCGTATTTTTGAATATCAAAACACAAAAGTGGCAAAGTTTCATTTAAACGAAAAATCAATTTCTTTAACTACCACTTAGTGGTTTCACTATTCATCAAAAATTGAAGTTTTTTAGAAAAATACCAAAACATCACCCTAAGCTATATTTTTTATTCCGAATTCAAAAATGATGTATATTTTAAAAATTCAAAACATATAAGTTACATTAATTAATTTAATATTTCATTCCCGTTGTCATAGCAAATAGCGTGTTTTTGTGAAACAATAAGTATCAAAAGATTGACACTAGCTTAAGTCCAATTTCAAAGTGAAATTGATTCCAATGACCACCATTGGATTAAATGGTAAAAATATATTCTAATTTTAGTTTAAAACCAATTCAAAAGATAATATAATCACATAAATAAATTATATTAAAAAGTGGTTTTGAATTAAAATACAACATTTTCACTATTCATTAAAAAATGAACTTTATCGGAAAAATACCAAAAATTCACACAAAGTAAATTCTGATGTTCCAATCATAAAGAATAAGTTTATTTTGACAAAAATATCTTATAAAATTGTTAAAATATAGATTTAAAAATGGTTTTCCATTAAAAGGCAGTAAAACAATCTTTTAAAAATATTAGTGTATTCCATGCTTAAGATTGGATTTATTTTCATTTTAAGCCTCTAAAACACTATCTAATTCATTAATAGGAATAGATAAAAAATACATATTATTCATTACTTACTTGGGATGTTACATCCTTCCCCCATTTAGAAAATTGTGTCCCCACAATTTATTTACTTATCGAATAAGTGGGGGTATTTATCCCTCATTGCATTTTCAGATTCCCATGTTGCCTCTTCAATCATGTGGTTTTTCCAAAAAACCTTTACATGATGAATAACCTTATTCCATAACACTTTCTCCTTGTGGTCAAGAATTTGGACCAGTTGTTCCTCATAAGATATTTTCTCTTCCAGCTGAACTACCTCTGGACTCAAAACATGAGATGGATCCGCCATATACTTTCTCAACATCGAAACATGAAAAACATTGTGTACCTGAGATAAACTCGGAGGTAATTCCACTCAGTAACCAACTGATCCAACTCTCTCTAGAATTTCATATGGTCCAATGAACCTTGGACTCAGCTTTCCTTTCTTACCAAATCGCATCACACTTTTCCATGGTGAGACTTTGAGAAAAACATGATCACCTACCTCAAAAGAGAGATCCTTCCTCCTATTGTCTGCATAACTCTTCTGCCTGCTCTGAGCTGTTCTCATGTGTTTCTGTATCAGCTGAACTTTTCATGCCATCTCTTCTACCAATTCTGGTCCCATTAGATTCCTTTCACACACTTCATCCCAAAAAGATGGATTTCGACACCGCTTCCCATATAACGCCTCAAATGGTGCCATCTGTATACTGGAATGAAAACTGTTATTATAAGAAAACTCAACCAAAGAAAGATGTTGGTCCCAACTTCCCTGATGATCCATCGAACAAGCATGTAGCATATCTTCCAAAGTCTGAATTGTTCTTTCTGACTGCCCATCTGATTGAGGATGAAAACTGTACTAAAATTTAATTCAGTACCCAATGACTTCTGAAGGCCCTTCCAAAAGTTAGAAGTAAACCTGGGATCGCGGTCAGATACAATGGAGAGAGGAACTCCATGTAACCTGACTATCTCTTTAATATACAAACGGGAAAGTTGATCTTGGGAAATAGTATCTCGTATATCAATTAAATGAGCTGATTTAGTCAAGTGATCAACAATAACCCAGATTGCATTATTACCTCGAGGTGTCTTCGGCAATCCCATAACGAAGTCCATGGATATATTCTCCCATTTCCATTCTGGTGCTGGTAAATGCTGAAGCATCCCTTTCCGTAACTTCCGCTCTGCTTTAACCTGTTGACATGTCAAACACTTCACAGTAAAATCAGCAATATCTCTTTTCATTCCATCCCACCAGAAATACTCCCGCAGATCTCTATACATCTTAGTACTGCCAGGATGAACTGAAAACAGAGAACTATGAGCTTTACATAACAACTCTCTCTTCAACTGTGAATCACAAGGCACACACAATCTATTCCTAAATCTCAAAACACAATCATTATCAATAATGAATTCAGGAAACTTACCCTTATGAACCAGCTCTACCTTTTTCTGCAACTCACTGTCTTGCTTCTGTGCTTGCTTGATTCTGTCTGATAGAGAAGATTCACTGATACCTGAAACAAAACAGAAGAACATCCTGCACCAAAAACTACTATGCCAAAGTTCATCAAATCCTTAACCAAAGGATCACATTCCAAACGCAACATTGTTAATGAAGCATTACTATTTTGACTCAAAGCATCAGCCACTTTATTTGCTTTTCCCGGATAGTATTGAATTGTACAATCATAATCCTTTATTAATTCTAGCAATCTCCTCTGTCTCATGTTCAATTCTTTCTGAGTGAATATATAATTTAAACTTTTGTGATCAGTAAATATTTCACACTTTACTCAATACAAATGATGCCTCCAAATTTTTAGAGCAAAAAAAACAGTAGCTAATTCTAAATCATGTGTAGGGTAATTTACCTCATGAGTTTTCAACTGTCGTGATGCATAAGCAATTACCTGATCATTCTGCATTAGTACACAACCATGTCCTTTCAATTAAGCATCACTGTAGATAACAAACTCACCATTCCTGGAAGGTAGTGCCAAAACTGGAGCATTCACCAATCTTCTTTTCAGTTCCTGAAAACAATCATCACATTCTTATGTCCAGATAAACATAACACCCTTCTGAGTTACCTTTGTCATTGGACTAGATAACCATGAAAAATTTCTAACAAACCCTCAGTAATAGCCTGACAAACCAAGTAAAATACGAATCTCAGTTACATTTGTGTGTCTTTGCCATTCTTCAACAACCTTTGTTTTTGCAGGATCAGCAATTATCCTATCTTTAGAAACAATGTGACCAAGGAAAGAAATTTGTTGCAACCAAAACTCACACTTGCTGAATTTCCCATACAATTTCATTTCATTTAAGGTTTGCAAAATAACCCTTAAATGTCTTTCATGATCCTCTTTACTTTTAGAAAACACCAAAATATCATCAATGAAAACCACCAAAAACTTATCCAAGAACTCATGGAAAATTCTATTCATTAAGTCCATGAATACAACAGGTGAATTGGTTATCCCAAAAGGAATTAATACAAATTCATAATGGCCATATCTTGTACAAAACGCAGTCTTCGGAAGATCTGCTTCCTTTATCTTCAGCTGATGGTACCCCAATCTCAATTCAATATTTGATAAATACTAAGCTCCCTGGAGCTGATCAAACAAATCATCGATATGATGCAAAGGATATTTTTTCTTAACAGTGATGTTATTCAAGGCTCTATAATCAATGCAAAGTCTCATTGAACCATCTTTCTTTTTAACAAATAAAACAGGAGCACCCCATGGTGATTTGCTAGGTCGAATGAAACCTTTCTCTAATAAATCTGGCAATTGCTCCTTCAACTCTAAAAGTTCAATTTGATCCATTCAATAAGGGGGTTTTGAAATTGTCTTAGCATCAGGAAATAAGTCAACAGTAAATTCAACTTCCCGATCTGGTATTATTCCAGGAAACTCATCAGGAAAAACATCAGGGTACTCATTTATTACTGGAACATCATTAATCTGAACTGTTCCCTTGTTTTTAATGATGTGTGCAAGGTAACATTCATTTCCATATTTTACAATTTTCTTGGGCTCTTGATATGTTATCAACAGTAAGGGTTCATTCTTGTACACAAACTGAAAGTCTTTCTGAAAAGAAAGATCTTACGCTCTACAGTCAATCTTAGCATGGTATATAGAGAGCCAATCCACACCCAGGATAACATAAAACTATACTAGAGGTAAAACAATAAGGTTAGCAAGTAGGTTCTTTCCACGGATAAGGATAGGAAGATTCTAATAAATTCTTTTTTCCTCAACATTTCCCCCAGGTGTTTTTACCAAAAGTTCAGGAGTCATTTCTTGAGATGGTACTCCCATTTTACTAGAAACGTTTTCAGAGATGAAGGATTGTGTAGACCCCGAATCAAACAACACACTGGCATAATCTGAAAAAACAAACAAAGTACCTGATACAACTTCATTTGATGGCCCGACATCTGCTGAAGTAGTTGCAAAGGATTTCACCACCCCTTTCTACTTGTAGTCAAACTGCTTCCCATCACTCAAGCTCTTTGCCAGACACTCATTTTCATAGTGACTCATCTCATTGAACTTAAAACATTTCACAAACTGTAAATAAAATTTGGTCTTACCTTCACCTTGATCTTTTTCAGTGCAATCACGACCCTTATGTCCCATCTTACCACATCGGTAGCACTTTATAGAATTTAGAAGACATTCCCCAACATGCCTTTTACCACATTTATCACAGACTAGAAACTTCATTTTCTTACCATCAGACTTTTTTGAAGAATTTGTTCCTTTCTCCTACCACCTCGGTCACTTCTTATGTTGGTTGCTATAGAACACTTGATCATCGTAAAATTCTATTTCCACCTTCTCAGCACATCGAACAAGCTTTTCATAATTTTTTAACTCACGAGAAGACAATGCCATTCGATATTTTGGCTTTAACCCTGAGTAAAAACAATTGATTTTACTATCAAGGTCTCAGATAAAATTTGGAGCATACATTTCCAATCGAGAGAACCTTTCTTCATAGGCAGCCACAGAGTCTTCCTCTTGCCTCAATTCCATGAATTGCTTTTCCATCCTAAGTCGAACAGCCTTAGGAAAATACTTCTCAAGAAACATACCTTTAAATTCATCCCAATCAAGAGCATCAATCTCATCGGCGTCCCTGATATTTTTAACCATCGACCACCACTGATCTGCTTCACCCTCCAAACAGTAAATCAAAAGATTAACCTTTTGATTGTCTGAACACCCCATGACATCGAAAATCTTCTCTAGTGCTTTAATCCACCCTTCAGCTAGTACAGGGTCAGATGATCCTCTGAATGATGGGGGATGTTGCCTCAAGAAATGTTCCACCACTGACATGTTCCTATGTGGTTGATCTGGTTGATCTCGTGCATGGATACCACCACCATTTATCGCTTGAGTCAATTGTGCCATTACTACAACAAACTATTCAGTTCCATTTCCGACCATCTCAGGATGATGATTCGGAAGGTTATTTCTTCTGTATTCCTTCCTAGCACTGCTTCCCTGTTTCCTCTGCAGAAAACCATTCTGAACAAACATGTCTTAGATGAAGCAACATGGTAATCTTCAAATGCTATATAATTTTAAAAAAATATTTTTGGATAATCATTTAATAGAATACTAACTCCTAATGTTATATAAACCGACCTTTGATACCAACTATAAGGCCCCAGCCTTAAAACTTACTTAATCTTGAGTTATTACAAGATTACACCTTGAGGATCTTTTCAGGTTTAGTGTTTTAGAGAATTAGAACATAAAACTTGAATTACATTCCACATTTAAACAAAGTGGTTACATAAAAGATAGTAATCATTTTTCCCATCAATGGAAACATATTTAAAATAAAATGTGGATTCTTTCTTGACACTTCCTTGACACTATCATCATATCATGTACCTTTCCCTTGACCTGTGAAAAACATTTCAAAAACATTGGATGAGAATAAAAATCTCAGTAAGGGATATAAAATTATGGAAAGGAAACATGGGTACATATACACATAAGAATGAAATCATACTTTACCCATAAAACATAAACACTTTAACATACCTCATCAAATAATGAATAAATCATAGAAATCATAAGCCATAAAGGAAACTTGAGGCATTCATAACATTCTTACGTAGGGAGTAACCCTCTTGGTTACGTTTAGAATACCCATCACAGTATATTCCCTAAATCTCTTCGGAGAAACCTTAACGTTTCACTCCTTCGCATTACCCAATGCATTGGAGAGCTATATCGGGCTCACCCACCCTTAGTTTATTATAGAACTGCCCGTCTTCCCAATAATGCCCAAGAACCATAACGTAATCGTATCACATAAAACATACATAAAGGAAACACAACATTTCCACATTTCAATCACAAGATATCAATAAAATACATTGATATAATAAAACATTATGAAAACCATTTTAAATACCAAAAGAAAAGAAAAGTAAAACAGTGTATTCAGTTTTCTTTTAAAAAAACGGTATGGCTTGTAGAGGAAGCCGAAACTCAAATAATGGTCACGGCGGCGGAGAAGTCGTTGTCGCCGCATACGTACGACAAAAACATTCCCTTTTGTCGTTTAGTAAACGCTTCGTATAAAAAAGATTCATTTTGAATAAACGTAAAAGTCAAAGGGGTTTATACACCATATAAAAGAAAGTTGTGTATAAAACAAAATATGCCTCAATGAAAGGAGATTGAGACGAAGTCCCATACCTCGGGTCCGACTTGACTCGATCGTTCTTTAATGTCCTGAATAATAAACTTGAGTTAATTTATACTTGTTTAAGAACCTTTTTCAAGTTCATTATTCCTTTTATATCACTTATTACCATGTCATGAACACTATGTAATTATTTAAGTTATTAACGGTCGTTTTAACGATCATTGGTACTTGAGTAAAAAATACGCTCTTTATAATTACAAGTTGTTCATGTATCAATTATATCCAGAGTTATAATCATGATTTATATATCATATATATCCAGTATATACATGCATTTATAATATTACATAATCATTTAGAGGTAAGAAATGAAATGCACCGTTCATGGAGACGGTAAGCCGTACGTACGCATGAACGCTGCTTTCATTTCTATTTCGTATTTTATGGAATGGAATAATAAGTATATAATGGTATATTATAATCCCAGTATACTATAATATATATAATCATTAATTACATCATTTATATGTCCCACATATGGCATTAACGAATCAAATCACTTTGAGGGGGCGGTAGTCCGCACTTCCTTAAATGAAGATATCGCGTATACCCATAATGGAAGTCATAAAGGTATGACATAAATGAAAAATAAAGAATCTTAAGGAAAAAATAAACATATTATATATCATATAAAAATATAGTGACATATTAATGTCCACCTTTGAAGGTGTTAAAAGAATGTTGAACAATCATCATTTCGGGAGGCAGAAATTCGCCATCCACGGAAACAGTATGTTCATTAACAATTAGATGTAGGTGTGTGTAAGTTTATCTAGAATACTTCTTATAACAACATCCTAGTATATTGAATATACTGGAGTTTTTACAAAAGAAAAGAATAAAAAGTGTTTAGGGGTTTTTAGAAGAAAAATAAAACAAAAGGACTCATGTGACGACATTACCTTAAAATCGGGTAACTCCCTTTGGTTTGAGCTCAAAGGCTTCCTTGGGAAGACTTCTGCCCAAAGTGAGGCTTCAAGGAGTAAGAGAGGGATGTGGAGAGACAAAATGGGTAGGGGTTGGACGAGAAAAAGGCTTTGGAAGTGTGGGTAAAGAGGTAGAAGTGGGGGCCTTTTATAAGAGGAGAGGAGGGGCGCTCGTGGAAAGTAAAGTAAAGAAATGTTATTTTATTTTAAAATGAGATTCGGATTTAAGAGGTCCAACATTGATATAATTAGAGGATACGTTGATAAGGGTTCGAAATATATCCATCCAATAGGTTTTGGACATGTTTAGATCATTGATTTTACATTATCTTTTCATTTTATTTAAATCCTTTATTAATGAGTTAATCGTTGCATCATCATGATGTCATAAATAATTTAATATATTTATTGTCTAAAAATTAAAAAAAAAATCATGATGTAGGAAAGATTTTTATCTTTCTAATGAATATTTATAGTCAAAACTCTGACCTATAAAACCCCATGTAAAAATTGTTTTAGTAAAACATCTCATGTTTGTGTCATTTTTACTTTAACATTAAATAAAAAGTTATTTATGTCAATTCCCAACCAAAGTGGCTCCATGGGGTCCCCAAGTTTACCAATAGATTGTCTTGGTCAGCCATGACACATCCAATGAGGGTAGGACATGTGTCAACCTCATCTAATATCATTAAAACATTATTTTTACCTTAAACTACACTAATTACCTCTAATCGCGATTAAGAACTTAAAAGTTACTATTCAACAAAAAATTATTTTAATCTCATTAAACCACATTTTACTTCTTAATGAAAACCATGTATGTCGGATTTTTGAAAATCAAAACACAGAAGTGGCAAAGTTTCATTTAATCGAAAAATCAGTTTCTTTAACTACCACTTAGTGGTTTCACTATTCATCAAAAATTGAAGTTTTCAGAAAAATACCAAAACTTCACCCTAAGCTATATTTGTTATTCCAAATTCAAAAATGATGTCTATTTTAAAAAATTCAAAACATATAAGTTACATTAATTAATTTAATAATTAATTCCTGCTGTCAGAGCAAATAGCGTGTTTTTATGAAACAATAAGTATCAAAAGATTGACACTAGCTTAAGTCCAATTTCAAAGTGAAATTGATTCCAATGAACACCATTGGATTAAATGGTAAAAATATATTTTAATTTCACATTAAAACCAATTCAAAATATAATCTAATCACATAAATAAATTAGATTAAAAAGAGGTTTTGTATTAACATACACCATTTTTCAGTATTCATTAAAAAATGAACTTTATCGGAAAAATAACAAAAATTCCCACAGAGTAAATTTTGATGTCCCAGTCATAAAGAATAAGTTTATTTTGACAAAAATAGCTTATAAAATTTTCAAAAGATAGATTTACAAATGGTTTTCCATTAAAAGGGAGTAAAACAATCTTTTAAAAATATTAGTACATTCCATGCTTAAGATTGGATTTATTTTCATTTTAAGCCTCTAAAACACTATCTAATTCATTAATAGTCATAGATAAAAATATCTATTATTAATTACTTACTTGGGATGTTACAATATAGTTTATTAGTCTTGGAAAACAATATATATACTTTAGTCTTATATTACATTTGAATACAATATTCATAATATAATTATTTTTCAAGAATAACTTTATTATATATAGCATATTATTTCTTGTTTGTCATAATAAACTTCATATAATACTGAGGAAAGTAATGAAAAAATATTGAGCTCAAATGCTTAGTAAGGATTAAGTATAGTGTAAGATATCATGAATCAATTGGAATAAACCTTATGGAAAGGTAAATAACTGAACACACATTGAATTTAAATAAATTATTATAAAATATTTATATTTAAAGTGATAATATATATAAGAAAGAATGTGTTAAATATAATCCTTTAAGATTTCTTGATATATTATTTATCTTCACCATGATAATTTATTTGTAATTTTTGTAAAATACATAATTACCTTAAAGGATTACATAATAATAATATAATTATTTAATTTATTGGAATATGTAATAAATTATTATAAAATTTTAAAATAATTAATATTTGACATAATTAATTTTATGGAAATATTTTATAGACAACTTTGACATGTTATGATATATTAGATGTTTTGGTTCAAAGATGTCTTTTTTTATTTATTTTTTTAAAAGTGAAAGAAATGAATAGTACAAAAATTGTCATTAATGTTATATTAAGATAAATAATATTCTATTAATTGATATCTAGTTGAAAAAGTGTATAATTCAGCCAAATGATGGGGATAAAGTTTAATATTTCATCCAAGAATCATTTAAGGTTATTTTTTTATTTTAGAGTAACAATATTAACCTTCAAATATTTATAGTACATTTTGTCAATATAAGGGTTAGAGGGTTAAAATAATGGTTAAAACCAAAAGATAAGGGTAATAATTTAACCTAAACTTATCTATAAATTATTGGTTGAGAGGATTTAGACCCATAATATTTAAATATTTGAAAAAAACTCACTTTGGATTCATTTTGTATTTATAATAAATTTATATTAATTACATATTTTTAGAGTTTCCAAAAGTTCCCCTCACCTGTATTTAAAAAGGGCACCACCTTCCTCACTCCCTCAGACAATATCGTGCCTTATAACTCAACCAAACCCTACCCTTTTCTCCTTCTAAAATCCTTATCCATGTTTAAGAATTCCAGGTCTTCCAAAAATACCAACCCTAGATCCCTTTAGAAGAGATATAAAGAGACTTCTCTAATAAAGAGGTAAACGTTTTTACAATCATATTCCACCTTTTATCCATCATATGAAAAAAGAAAGCGCCACGTGTGCGTATGTATGGCTTACGGTCTCTACACCATGGGGTAATTTTTTCCATAACAACTTTATTAATATGGGTATAATGATGTATATAATGGATTTGAACAATAAATATGAAATTAAATCAATTCTATATAATTATTACACCATCCAATTCCATACACATTCACTATTAATGTAATGATGCCGTCACTCATGCATACATATGACATAAAATCTTCACGATATGATGTGATTCATTTTACATGTTAACCATTCAAGAATGATTATAAAAATATATATAAAAAGTTAATATATTGTCTATGAACATAATATCATTTTGTGGATGAATGAAATATTTCCTATTCATTAGAAACAAGACATACATGATAAAACATACATAGTAACATGATGACAGTTAAAAATTGAAGCATGAGTAAAAAAGAATTATTAACCACAAAATTATATAATAATATTATATATGATATCATATATTTGTTTATGGTTCTGTAATACATTAATAAATTTATTTAAACCATTATACAAGAGGATGAATTATGTTCAACTAAAAAAATTATAGGTAAGTGATTTTTGTCTCACTTCTATTTATGTTGGACACATACCTTATACACTACTTGTTTCTTCTATGTGATGTATATAATTCCCATGAGTGTATTATGTGAGTTTTATTATATTATTATGGTATTTTATTTCTTTCAGGGGGAATATGATTATTCTGATTATAAATTGGTAAGGGTTATTTCGCAATCTCATTGTTATTTAGGATTGTACATACATAAGTATATTCTAGGGAAAATTTATCATCAATTTCCATGTTTCTTAAAAATGTTTTCAAAAATATTTTTACTATTATCGTACAAATTAATAAATATTTTTTACCCATGTTCTACTTTTTATAAAACAATTTGGAAGGAATATTTTTTTCATTTTCTAAACAAGGTACTTTATCTCTTTTTATACAAAATATAGAAGTAGTTCTTAACATATATGGAATGTGTTTGTTTTTCTGCATTCATGTCACCTTAATTAATTGAATCTTATTTTTCAATTTTAAATAATAATTTTTAGTGAAAATAATTTCTTTTAAAATTGTGAGACCTTCTAAATAAATGATTTCAACGTAAAAAAGAATAATTTATTTCAAGAAAATTTTAATGATTTTATTAGAGTATTTTCATCTATGTCAACATCCAATGTTGGAAATTATTCTTGACTGAGGTTGATCTCTTATGATAACATCTACCCCATTTAATTGAATGTTTTAAGATAATTTTGAATATAAATGTTCTATTTTGATACCATTCATGGTTTATCGTTATTGTAATAACTTTTCGTATGATAATTTTTCAGTAAGAATGTTTATGTTGTTTATGTTTTAATATGAGGAATGCATTAAGCATAGTAACAAATGGGTGGGTCCCTTTATATCCCCTCGATGCATCAAAAGGTGTGATGAGACAAACTAGTTTGGTAATTGGATGAGGCCTTACCTATTTATATAGAGAATCTTATACAAATCTTTGAAAATATATTTCTGATGTCTAGTATTATACATTACATCATTATGAGATATGTTATTAATATTACATTTTATTATTTGATTAGTATAATATCCATGTGACAATTTATATAGATTTATTTTATTATCATTTATTCTTTCCATATTATGCTCAAGATTATCTTTAATTGTGATATGCCATTCCATATTGTTTATTCTTATTTATTCATAAAAGATTTTGCGGTACTCTTTCCCTTACTGAGAATTTGAGCTTACCCCTTTCTAATGTTTCATTTCTCCTAGGATACTATGAGTTATGAAATGATTGATATATAGGGTTAATCTACGAGAATATTGGTTCTCTCCAAGGAAAGACTACATTGTGTTTTGTATTTTCAATTGTAATGTATGTTTCGAGTATGTAATATGGTTTCTAAAACTACTAAAATAATTGATTCTTTGGGATTAATGTTTTGTATTTATTTCAATGAAATTATGTAAGGCATCAGTTCCAAGCTAGTAGGTCTAGGGAATTATGGATAAGATGATCGCCCTAAACCCATGACTATTTAAATTGAAAAAACTTATTATTTGAGAAAGAGTTCATCAAACATAGGGGATGATTAATAAACTTAACACCTACTAGATAATATTCCACTCTTTAAAGTCAATACAGAAGATGGTGATTATTTATCTTGAAGCATAGATCGTAATAAGTGAGTATAGACACTCCAGGTCCCAATGAAAATAGACTAAAAAATGTAATGGTAAAATATGTTTTTTTTTCAAATCCCTTCATTTTTTTATTGATTTTGATAATCCACCTTTCAAGGGGTGAGGTGGAACCCTTACAAGGCCCGTAGGTGTTAGTATTACATGGCCCGTAAGCCTTAGAGTAATTCATTGCCCATAGGCTTTGAACATTACATACAACCCATAAAAACTACTTGGAACTGCTCCTCCCCCACATATTCATCATGAATTCAGCTCTCCACCTTCTCATGGATGTTCAGCTAGGCATTCCCGTGCATGCACAAGCTTCTCTCAATGGCTCGTGCCATACCCTCTCATTATTTCAATCTGTTTAACTTCTGCTGTGGTGAATGCTTCTTATATATCCTCCTTGTAGAGCTTGTTCCTTGTAGGTTGTCTGGTTTGTATCAGCACTTAAGGTGGCCCGAAGGCCTTGAGGTGGCCCAAAGGCCTTACTGGCCTGAAGGCCTGGCTGGCCCAAAGGCCTTATAGGACTTAGGGACCAAATCAGTGGCCCGATGGCCCAAAAGGGGGCATATTCCCGGCTGATACAGTTCCAAACATTGCCTGCTACAGTTCCCACTACAATACCTACTACAATATGGCTATAGTACTTCCACAGTTATCATGAAATTCTTCCTCCGCCTGGATTTGATCCCAGGTCATTTGGATGCACTTACGGAGTCCCTACCAACTAGGCTAATGCTCATGTGCTAAAATATGTTTTCATTATTTATTATTTTATAAAAATTATACCATTTCATATTTCCGTCTTCATGTGGGAATACATTGATGTGATGCATTGATGAAATTTAATAGAAAGGATTATAACATATGGTTAAATTATGAGTCCTCTAATAATCATCACTATACAAAAATTAGTCTTCAATATCAACCATTAAACTCTAAATATAAAATTTCTAGAATTAAATTTTTATTAGTGAAAAACCCTTCAATAAAATGAAATTTCTCTTTAATATCATGTATGGAACTCATCCAGGTTAACCCGACCCATCACCAGCCCAGACTCACCATGATTCCTAAATTGCATTCATGATCCCTATGGGTTACATACAATCACCATGGTATCAAAATGTAACCATTTTGGAATAGTTTTATACTCATAATCTAAATAAAAGAATTTTTATTTAACCCATAATTTCAGAGTGAACCACCCCAAGATTAGATTCTCATAAAAAAAATAGTTAAAAAAAATAAAGGAATATAAAAGTATAAAAGTATAACGTATTAACTAAAACAACTCATAAAAATCATTCCATAACTATAAAAAAAATAAACTAGTATAAATAAAAATAACAAAATATAGGTCAATGACTAAGAGGTTGGTAAAAAGAAACTGAAAACCAGGGAACCTAAAGCACTCCACACAAGTCCAACACTTCTCATGCCTCATAGTCCACTCCATGAAAATAACACATAAGGATAATGAT
The DNA here is from genome assembly GCA_963277665.1 of Viscum album. Taxonomy (NCBI): domain Eukaryota; kingdom Viridiplantae; phylum Streptophyta; class Magnoliopsida; order Santalales; family Viscaceae; genus Viscum; species Viscum album. The sequence continues at coordinate 242,935,514 of OY728150.1, forward strand.
ACTTAAGAATATCCATAAAACTACAATGGTTCCATTATATTTACCTATATCCTACAAAATCATGATTGTATATTCCCAATGGTATATGCAGTGTGTGAGGCCAATGCCCAGAAGGATACCGCCATGAATCTATGAGATATATATTATTATTAATGCCATCAGTTATAGTTTGAAAAATATTTTTTAATTAATTTCCATTTTGAAAGGATTTCCACAAACCCCTTTTGATTTTATAAAATTGATCCAATTTCAAAAAAACCGAACGGGGTAGTAATAAGTAAAATAGAGGGAAGCACAACATATAAGATATCATAGTCTCAATCATGCAATGGGAAATATGCAACACAATATAAACACTAGTGGTCTTGATCTATGGATATATGGAAACTAGGACAAGCCCTTGGAACCCCAGGTAATATAGATAAATATACTAATAAATCTTTTGTAGTTCAATTGTATCATCAGAGTAATAATCAATAATGTTTTTAAACTTAATCCAAATGGCCCATTATCCCTAGTTAGTGTACAATCTGTACTTGGGGATTCATCCTTTTAGGTGAAAAACTCACCCAAGGCCTCCCATGGGATTTAAAAAATCAAACACACCCAAAATACATTACTAATAATAACATAAATAATGAAACATAAAATATATTATAAAGTTTATTTTGAATATCCATTGAATCTTTAATTAAAACCACTTCTCTTCTTTAAGAAATTTCATCAAACTCCTTTAGAGAATAATGGTTTTTTCCTAGGAAATCCATTTTCAAATGTATTTAAATACAATAAAAATCATGATTCACTTTGAACCACTATATAATATCCTTCATAAAATAAAAAAATGATAAAATTTAACCATTGGAGGACCATGAATTAAAATTATTCTAAGTGAGAGGCCCATTTTGTAGAGACACCTACCTTGAACTAGATTAAACCCCATTTATTTTTATTAAACTCACAAGAAATGGGAATATATGGAAATAAAAAAATTTAAACCATAAATAAAACCCATTAATCTATTACCTATAAGTGAGGGTTAAAACTCATAAGAAAAAAGTAGTAAATTTCACTTGTTAAATAAAATCACCAAAACACATAATTTGGACACATATTTTACCAAAATGTACGCCAACTACATAGGTCACCTCCCATTTAATTAAAGGGCTGTTTTGTTCTCATAGAGAGTCCACAAGGATGTAAAAACCATGTGTTAACTATGAAAAAACATGATTCTCCCTAAAACACCCCTCTCACATGAAAGAGTTCTTGATTATCACTAAACACATGCTAACCATGCACCATAGAATTTTTTTTCAAAAACATCATTTTTACCCCTAAATCATAGAAACAACAAGTATAAATAAAAATAAAAATAAAAATTGAATAAACACATACTAGTTCCCCTATGGGTGTCATAATTAACTTATTCATGCCACTTTCTACAATAAAAAATTAATAAGGTTTTGAATGTATGAAAAGGTGAGGCCACTGCTCCCTATCAGACACTTCAAGATCCCGTATCTTGTGGCCATATTTACCATAATACCACAATACATGAAATATGGTAATTAACATACCATGAAGTACATTGTTCTGATAATCCATGATCTGAATATGATGATAAATCAAAATGGTTCCAGGATCTACTTCATGGTCCTCCCATTTTATCACATGGGATGATTCTAGATAAAATTTCTTCATATATAAGACATTAAATACATCATTAATGTGTTACATATAAGGTGATAATGGTTTGTGACATTCCCAAGATTCTCCACGATATCAGAAGATCCAACATAACATTTTTCCGACCTACCATATTTCCCTTACCGAAAGTGGTCCAATAAATGGGAAAATATCAAAAACTCTTGATCACCAACCAAAAAACTACAACGGATGACTTGAATGATCGACATAGTATTTCTAATGGATCTAATATTTCTTCACCATATACAAAATCCTTTGCACTATCTCAATTGGATATTGAATAATACTCATCCCCAAAAAGGATTTCTCACCCAATTCCATCCAATATAGAGTTGATCAACACACCCATACATATAAATCCTTAAATAAAGACACATTTATTGATGTTTGGTACCGATTTTTATCGTAAAATTTGATAAATGGAAGGTATTTCTCCAAATAACCACCAAGTTCAATAAGATACACTAAAAGAATATCCTCAAGACTTTATATAGCTTTCTCAATCTAATCATCCATCCCAGGGTGGTACACCATGCCAAAATTTAGTTTCGAACCCATTTCCTCTTTAAGACTACTCCAAAACTACATAGTGAAGGGATGTTCACGATTAGAGATTATGGTTTAAGGGAGAATATGGAGTCTCACAATCACTTGTACATATAAGTGTTTGAGTTCCTCTACCTTTATTGAATCATTAATTGGAATTAAATTAGTGTATTTAGTTAAATAATTGATAACCACCATTATAATTTTCTTTCAACTTATTTTATGAGGTAAACCAATCATGAAATCCATGTAAATATCATTCCACTTCCATATTAGAATACAAAGGTTTTGTAGAAGATATAAATGTCTATAATGCCCAACCATAATCATATAATAAGTGAGATATTAGTATTCAAAACCTATGACCTACCATATTATTATGAGACAGTAAAAATAATGTCTCGTATCCTGAAATATCTTGTATCACTCAGGGGAATAGACCAACTGGATTAGTGTTCACCCTATACCATCTCCTACCTTTAAACCATGGGAATGAAAAACCTCTTCCAAAAAACAATGGCACACCCTAGAGACTGAGACCAATTAATCATGGTCTTTTGAGCATTTAAAATTATTCTAATATACTGGAAATAGAAATCGAATTCCATATTCGTCCAAATTTTATCATCTACAGATGAAATTAATTTCACATAATTTAAAAAAACTATATCATCTTCTTCTTGAATATTGAAGTGTATATCATAAAAAATGACCATTAAAAACCATTCATCCTTTGATTCCCTCACTACATGGGTTATTAGTTTCCGGATAAATGTGTCAAATACCATATTCCTATTTTCAGGGCTATATGATATATCAAAATAAAAAGTATGGATATATTCCACCCAACTATTATATTAATGATGAATGTATCTCTGAGTGAAGATATAATTCAAATACATCTGTTCTAAATCCATCACAAATTGCTCTCTGAAAAAATATTTGTTCCAAATAGTTTTTTCATGCTATTTAGAAATTAACTTGAGGCCATGAGTGAGGTAATTTTTCATATGATAGAGTAACTTGAGATATATATACACCACCAAAATATCAATCAATACAGACATGAACCCCAACCATGAACCTCAATCATAACAACATATTTTGTAACACATACCTATCTCTGGGATAATCCAAACGAGAGTAGAAGTCAACATCACTTTCATCTCCTTGAAATAGCCCTTAAACGTATCATCACAATAAACCTTTAACCCCTTTTGAGTGATTTTTTAAAGGGATAATATAACCTAGAGAAATACTAAACAAAATTTCTGCATTATTTATCCAAATTGATCACGATCCTAATATCAAACACATTCTTGAGCTACTCTCAGGTCATCACAACTTGGATCATCTTGAGATCCACTGAGACACTGTTCTCATATATCACATGACCCAAGAATGTTAGTTCTTGAAGTAATAATTGAACCTTAAAGAGATTAGAAAATAGGCAATGATATTTTAATTTTTTCAATAAAATAGCTAGATAGTCCCCATGCTCTACCTTTTACTTATATTACTCATGGGTGGAATCCAAAAACACAACTATAAAGAAATATATAATAAAATGAAATGTATGATTCATAAAATAAATTAAACCACAGTGTAATTAGTAAGGATGAATGAAATAACCAAATAATTATACTGGTATTGCCTATTCCTAGAATAGGTTTTTGGAATATCTTCTTTCCAAACCCTTAACTTATGGTATCTCAATCTCAAAGAAATTAAAAAACCACCAAGATCCCCTAATATGATCTATGGGATATTATATACCTGAAAATAAGTATTTATTATTCATTCTAACATGGTTAATATTTCATTAATTAAAGAAAATTAAAAGGCTTATTTCAAATTTCTTTTCAAATATTACTACTGACGATCACAATAACACACATGGAAACAATCCTTTTCCTTTAAGTAAATCTATCCACAATTATAACTCTTTTATCTTAGTAAGATCCATCTAATAATATGATATGGTAATGGGTCTCAGCTTAGTAAGTTAGTTGATAGAGAAATCTACCTTACTCTGCTTAGAACCCCTAAAATTGATCTGGAAATAACTCAGGATACACATCATCTATTTCTTGAAGATTTCTTGATGAACCCCAACCAAAAAAATGGACGATAAAAATAAATAATTGGAATGAGATAATATTAATATTTAGAATAAAATGTCATTGCCTCCTTGACATAAGATCCTACTCCCCATGGAATATGTGAGCCTTCCCATTGGGAGAAAGGAACAAAAATATATGGTGATAACATTTTACCTAAGAATTGAAATTAATCAGCCAATCCCAGATAATGATATGATAAAAAATGTCCAGGCCAATGACCAATAAATTATATACGATCTAAGAATCATTAAATATAATATTAAAATTTGGATACATGAAATATTTTTCATTTCTAATTCCCAAAAAAGTGTAAAGATAAAACAAAAAAATTAAATATGATCATAATCCTAATTCAATAATCAAAATATAAGAATTAAATGGATGGGATAAACCTATATAGAACAATGATAAATCCTTGGTGGAATAAATAAAAAAGTATCTATCATAGTTTCTAGACCACATCATAATCCTCTATAACTAGCACAGCTACACGAAGTCACCTCAAATCAGCTACATTTTATGTATTCATAATAGTATGGGAGTTCATTTTTAGCTAGATATTGGGACCACCCTTATATGAATTGGACCAAACACCTTAATATAATGTGAATATGATCTGAACAACCACACTATAGGAACATCCTATGAAACTCATGGTATTTTGTCTTAGTGTGGCATGTTTTACCATACTAGAAGCAAGTAATATCCCTATGCCCTAATGAATCCATTGGAGAAGGATTTAAATAATGATTGGATTCTTCCCATTTTAGGTTCTTCCCCAAAGAAGAACTTTGACTACCCACACCATAAGAGCAATACCACTAAGGCATGTCGAACCTTCTATATTTGTCTATTCCATCAATATCTTGTAAACCAACTTCATGTATGTTAAAAATATCAGTATAATGATCCTATACCGGATATAATTCTTTAAAGACATCTTGAAGAGTTATTACTTTAGATAAATATTTGTGTTGATCTCCGAAAAAAGGTGAGTGGAATACTCCATTACAGAATTAATCCCTTACTCTTTGGCCATAAACTCTTAGGATTACATTAGAGGAAGGTCTATATATATATAAATATTGATTAAGATACTTCATGAATTTATCATAAGTTACATCCTCATGTAACATGGATAATACTATGGATTCCCACCACATTCTAATGGACCCCTCAAATATATAGGAAAAAAATAAATATTTGACATTTTAGATATCTTGAAAAATATTAATATTTTTTAAATATTTTTTACATAATAATTAGTATATTGAGGTCCCATAGTACCTTGAAAAAACACCAGATTCTACTGGGTAAATTTTTACTATATTCCACCATTCATCCCAGGTCTTTTCCACCCTTCTACTCTAATGATTGGATAGTATATATGATTAAATCAACATAATATAGTCAATAAGAGGGATATATTATGGGAAATACTCTAAATATAAATTTATTTAGTTATTAGGGTCCTTTTGGGGGAAATGATCTGTAAAATATAATATATAAAACTTATTTAATACCAAAACTCATTTTTAAAATCAATAATTTAATTACAAAAACACCTTCAATTACCATTAAAAACAAGTAGCAAAAATCATATAAATTTTGAGTACCAAAGAGGGGAAAATGTTGAAATTTAAACAATTCCCCACTATATATGGTTTAGCTACATTGTTTTCAAAACTATAAAAAAATTCAAAATGAAAAATGAAAGATTGCTAACCTGGATACGCAGGTTCCGCACAGTTTCTATTTAGTGTACACCAGAAAAGTACACCTCTTATTTCTTCCCCTGTTTCATCTGGTAACTTGAAATTTCTTAAAATGAAATCAATTTACTTATAGAAACCAATAATAAACAATAAAAATATAAAATATAAATAAAAACATTAAATTGAGTTCTGATTTCTTACAGTACTCTCGACCAACCATGATAATAGGAGGTTTGATAAGAAAATGAGTTGGCTGTGTACTCCCCACACCTACCTCCTAAGATAAAATGGTCTTATCTTTTTAATACCATTACTAACTCAATACAAATATTCCCTTGATACTATTTTGTAATGAATCATCTCGTTTTTACCAGAACCATCACCCGACCTGACTCGCCACATGGCCTAATGTGTGTTATCGATCACTATAAGCTGGAGACAAGCACCAAGGCATCACAATATAAACATTTGGGAATGGTTTCTCCCTCAAAATAAAAAGAAACAATATAAATATTACACCTAGTATAACTATATGACTCATGTAGAGAATTTAAACTCGTGTCAACAAATAAACTGTTTAAAATTTAAAAGATGAAAAACAGAGTATAAGAAACAACAAGTAATAAAGAAAATAAATCATAAAAATCATTCTACAAACATAAACCAAAGGAAAATGGACCGACTTTAAAAAATACTAAAGTTCAGTTCAATATTGATGTTTATGATACCAAAAGAAACCTAAAATTTGGGACCCCATAACACTCCACAAGAGTCCAACACTCCTGATGACCTATAGTAACCTCCATCAACAAAACATAGAAATATGATGAGCCTTAGAAAGAGAAACCAAACTTATGATTCCCTTATCATTACTTGTGTCCTATAAAATCAAGTTTTCTTCACTCAATGGAATATATAGGGTGTAAAGAAAAACCCCAGTAGGATACCACTATGAATCTATATTTTTTCTAGTTTGAATTCCATTTTGAAGTCCATTTCCAATTTGAAATGTTTTCCACAAATACTTATTGTTTTATAAAATAGATCCATATTATCAAAAAAGGAATAATTAAATATTAATATAAATAGTGGATAACATGCTATAAAATATATTGTAATCTCAATCATGAAACAACCAATAATAAACACAATTCAAACACGAGGGGTTCAACATATGGATCTAAGAAATGTAGGACTTTCCCTAGGAGAATCAGAAGTCATAGAGAAGAATATTCATCCATCCAGAAGAGATTAATTGTCTCTTTATGAAATTAATCCATCTTGTAATTACAATAAAGCTAACTAAGACACTAACCCTTGTTAGAACACAATCTATACTAGGGATAACATTCATTTGGGTTACCAACTCACCCAATGTATACTGTATAATTTAAATAATCAAAAACATCCAAAATCATTTCCATATAGTAACATAAAAAATGAAAAATCAATTCAAATTTAAATTTCATTTGGAAATCCTTAAAAAATTCATTTGAAACCGTTTTTCTTCTTAGATATTTCCTCATATACTTTTAATGCACAAAGTATATTTTTTTCAATAAAATTCATTATAAAATGCTTTTAAACCTAAAAATGATATGAATAACAATAAATAATCATATAATATTTTTCAGTACACCATAAAATCATAATTAATTAAGTTTATCCCAATTGAAATCAATAATTAATAGATATCCATGGGAGATTAATATTTTGTATTGAAACCAACCTTGAACGTGATTAAACAACATTAAGGTTTTTTTAAATCACTAAACACAAGAAGATTGGGTCCTTACAATCCTAACCCAAAAATAATACCCACTAATACCCAAAACCTAACCCTATGTTTTTACCCTCAATAGTAATATAGGGTGATGAAACTCTATAGGAAAGGAAGAACAATATTTTAAAGGAAGGAAAGTGTGGGAAACCAAGAGTATTCAAGATATAGATCAAGATAAATCACTAATAAAAAAGGGTTTAAATCATGGAGTAAAGGGGTTAAAAGCCTATATATAATAGTGGGATCGAGTTCCACAAATTATAGGAAGAGGAGAGAATAGACGATTAACACTCATAAGGGAAAAGTGTTAATGTCAATTTTTAAGAAATTTTCTAGATTTCATGGTTGAGATACATAATTTTCCAAACCATGTTCCAACCATGTAGGTATATTAGTCCTTAAAAAATAGTTACATTGATTTTCTAGAGAGTATACATGGTTATAAAAACTTTACAACTTCCATAAAAAGAACACTACCCCTAAAAACCCATCTCACATAGCTTGTGTCGTGACCTATATTTCTAAAATCTTTATTTTGACCCCCAACTCTCAAAAAATACAAGTATAAATAAAATAATAAATAAAACAAAAATAATACATACTAGTGACTCGCTGAGTGTCGCATATCAATTAGAAGAGTTATATTGATTTTTTTCAGAGTAGAAATTATATATTAATCTCAAATCATAATAGATAATGATAGTAATGAATTTTAGGTTGAAAAAACTAATAATCCATACATTTTTAATGATTTTAAGGAATCAATAATACCTAGAGAAGTTAGTGGATTTGTTTTAGATAAAGTACTAACCCATGATGATAAAAAAAGAATAAAAAAATCTAAAAAATTTCAGATTTCAAAAAAAAAATATACATAAATACTTGTTGGCCATGAAAGGTGGTGAATAGATATTTTAGGGTTTTCATAAGTAAATCTAATTACTTGGTAGATTATTTCATGTAATTATAATAGAATAATTCCTTATAAAACATTTGAGGTTAGAGATGAAGTTTAATAAAAATAATATATAGAGCAGTATTTTTGAACAAAAAAAAGTGGAAAGGAATGTGAAAACGAATTTAATACACTCTGAAGTCTAAATTATATAAAAAAACCATTTCCTAAGAATAAGGTACATATTCTCTTCCTTCCACTCAAGATCTTCAATCTCTCACAACCACATCTATTAGAAAAATTCCACCGACATAAATATTTTGATAATATACTGATCCATAAACCAATTATTAACCCATTAATTTAACAAAATCCTCAAATTATAAAGTAACTAATTCCTTTTAATTATTTAATGTAATAAGTGAACAAGGAGTAAAATATCACAAAAAGATAAAATATCAATGAAATTTTGGATCAATAAAAGGAAAATAAATTCATTCCCACTAATTTAGCAATTTCATCGTCACCCACTTCCAAAGGATTATCCTGATGAGGGAGGGGAATCTCCAATACTTTATTTAATAAGACACAATTTAATTCTTGTAAAATAAATACAATTATAGGAAATATTTTAATATATGTTTTTTATAACAAATTTTGAAACATTTTTTAACACCTACTATATAATAATATATATGGACCCGGGAATTTATAGAATATGGTATTTGTCATATTTATTAATATTTGTGAATTAAATATTAATTTTACATTAAATGGGATGCTATGTTAAATGGAATACTCGAAACGCAATAATGGGTTTCTCTGATGTCTTGTGTTGCACACAATGCTTAGTCATACTAAAAATAATAATAATATAATATTATCATTTTAAATTGTAGTTAATGCCTAGCCATTTTATTAGTGAGAATGAACATGACTAACCATATTATTATTAAACATGTTTGTTAAGTTATTTTACATTTATCCAATAAAATTTAGAGAAATAAAGTGAGAATGAATCCAATTGTAAGCATAAATACTGTAATATTTTTAAAAGAAATTTTTTCCACCTTTTGATGGAGAACCCCTTTTAAATATAGTTTTTTTAACATTTATGTGTTTAATTTGAAAAAAATAAACTTCTTATCTAGAATTAGGATAGCATATCTTACTTTGGGTAAATGTTTGTAATTTGTCTGATAAAGTTCATTTTTTAATGAATATTGAACAATACTACATTTTAGGTCAAAACTTTCTTTTAATATGATTTATTTATATGGTTAAATTATATTTTGAAATTATTTTAAAGTTTAATTAGGTTATATTTTTACAATTTAATCCAATATTTTAATTAGAATTAATTTTACGTATAAATTGGACATAAACACGTGTTAATCTGTTTATAGTTTTTACTTCTTAAAACCACGCTTTATAGTTTTGACAACAAAAATTAATTTAAAATTAATTTATTAAACATCTATGTTTTTAATTTGGTAAAATAGACATAATTTTTGAATTAAAAATATCAAAATTATATTTGAGTGATGTTTTGGTATTTTTCTGAAAACGTTCAATTTTTATGAATAGTGAAAAACACTACATTGTAGTTAAAAACTGCCTTTTTATTTAAATGAAATTTTATCACTTCTATGAATTGAATATAAAAAATCCCAAATACATGGTTTTAAACACTAATTAACATGTGGTTCAATATGATGAAAATAATTTTTTGTGAATAGTAACTTTTGATTTTTTTCTGCGATTAAAGGTAAATAGACTAATTTAAGGTAAAAATAATATTATAATAAGAATAAATTACCTTAACTTCTATTATAACCTTATTGGATGAGTCATGTATGCCCAATAAAATACTTTGTTAGAACCATTGGTCATTGGTAACCACTTCTGTAAGATAATTATATTAATAACTTTTTATTTAAAGTAAAAATAAAATTATCATAAACAAGTTTTTTGTTGAAATAATTCTAATTTGGGGTTATACAATTTATAAATTTGACTATAAATAGTCATTATAAAGTTAAAAAGAATTTCATTCATCATATTATTTTATTTAAAAAATTTAGACATTAAATTAATAAATATATTTATGACACAATGACGTTGTAATGATTACCTCATTGATGAATGTTTTAAATAATTGAGACTATAAATATAAAAAAAAATCTATTTTGAAACCTATTTTTCCATAAATTTTTTTTATGGATTCTTATGACTTGTTATCCATAAATTAATGATGTTTTTATGAATTGATCAAGTTTTTATGGATTTTTAAAAAGTCATTAAATGAATAGTATAAAAATTGACATAAATGAGTTTTCAAATCAATTAATATTTTATTAAATGATAAAATTGTACTAAAAACCTAATATTAGTCCAAATGACATATATATTGTTAAATATGTCATTATGTATCCATTTTTTTTCTCTTGGAATTTTATTGTAAATATATTAACCATATAATATGAGTATATAAGAAGGAATGGCAAAAGTTAAATATGTTAACAAAGGGTTAAATAAAAAAAGACAAGGATTAAAAATATATCCAAAACATGTACAATTATTATTGGATTATTTTATTTCGACTTATATTCATCTTCTATTATAATATAATAAGTTTTGGACCTATGGAAACTGAAAATCATTTTACAATAAAATAATACTTTCAAACATTCCTAAAGAGCCCCTCCTCCCTCTCATAAAGGGACACCACATCAAACCCATTACTCAAACCTCTAAAGCCACTTCGCTCATCCAAATCGAAAAAAATAACCTCCCAACATCACTATAATACTTTTACATGACTTACCTTAGGAAGAAGACAATTCAAGAGATCCCTTTGGCTCAATTCAAAAGAATTTACCCAATTTGTGGTAATGTCTTCACTCATATTTACTTCCATTATTTTTCCTTTTATGATTCCTATGATCCTCTTATTATTTGTTTATATTGAAACAACAATATTCTAAATATAATAGGTTGTTTTTATGAGAAGTATTCGAATTAAAATTACACACAACTCTATCTAATGGATATAAAGATACTATTTTTGTGTATGGTGAACTGCTACCTCACGAAATGATGATTGTTCGATTTTCCCCTACCACCTCTCATAGTGGCGCTTATGATGTAACATAAATTATAAAATATATTTATTATATTTATTTTATATCTATTATTATTTAATTCTCATTTATAAAATACCTTTATTTTTTTTCATGTTTTATATATATAATAGTTTCATTTGATGAAGTGCGGACTACCGCTCCAATAAAGTGATATGAATCGTTCATACCATACATGGAATATATAAATGATAGTTTTAATGAAATTTTTTAATGTATATAAAATATGATATTATATTGGAATAATAAAATACCATTGTATCATTTGGTTTTCATTCCATTAAAATTAAAAAAAATGAAATAAAAGTAGTGTTCATTCATATATATGACTTACCGTCTCTGTCAATGGGGAATTTCATTTTCATATATCCAAATGATAAGGAATTTTATAAATAAAAATATTCTGGATATATATTATATATATGATATCTAAATCTTTAATTTCATTCTAAATATAATATACTTTTTACCACACAGTCAATTTGTAATTATAACAAGTTCATTTTTAACGCAGGTTCCAAACATCGACAACATGTACGATATGAACTACAATAATTAAAAGATTACTATAGCATGGTAATAAGTAATAAAAAAGGAAAAAAATTTAAAAAATGTATTAATCAATTATAAATTAACATAAGTTTATTATTGAGGAAGAATAAGGAACATACAAGACAAGTCAGACTTGAGGTAAGAGAACTTCTTAACCCAATATCAATTATTTGGGTCGATCTTATACTTATTGATTATGTCGTGCAATGTGATAAATAAATATTTATTTCATATCTTGTATTTATATTTGATTTATGTTTATTTATAGTGAATACACATAATCTATCTATTTTATTTACAAAATAATCTTTGTAAGGTAACCGTTCACCCTCCTATTTTAGTCAAAGACTTCTTTATGTTATGTATTTTAATTTCTATTTTATTATGTTTGGATATATTATTCTATATTCTAATTATTGTAAATTTTATGTCCAAGTGATGAGAGACCCTTTTATCACCCATCAAATCATTTTATAAATTCTAATGTGACACCGTTAGGCTGCCTAATTTTCATATGGGACTCTGTCTCATTCTCCATTAATTGAGGCATACTTTGATTTATACACGACTTTATTTTATACAGTGTATAAACCCCTTTGAATTTCAATTTCATTCAAAGGGAATATTTTCTCTATGAAGCATTTTACTAAAGGACAAAAAAATGTTTCTTTTTAATGTACGTGGTGACAACAACCTTTCCACTACCGTGATCATTATTTGATATTTGACTTCCTCTACATGTCATAGTGTTTTTAAAAAGAAAATAAATACCATATACCAATTTTATCTGCATTGCTATTGAAAATGGTTTTGATAACGGATTTAGTATGACAATATCTTGAACTGATATCTTGTTATTGCAATGTGTAGATGTTATCTTTCCTTTAAGCTTGTTTTATATGTTATGATGATATTTTGGTTATTGGTAATTGTTTACGTATACGGGTGGCTATATGATAAAACTAGGGTGGTTGAGCCCAATATATCTCTCCAATGCATTGGGTAATGTAACAGATGTAAATGTTAATATTTCTCTTAAGAGGTTTAGGGAATTTATTATGATTGGTATTCCAATGTAACTCCCTATATAGTTGTGAAAGCTAAAATGTATGTATGTTATGGATTCCATAAGTTACCATTATGATTTTTTATTTCTATGTGTTATTCATAAATCTTATGATTTCATGAGGTATGTTTAAGGGATTATGTTTTATATGTGTTGATGGACTAATTTTTTCTTTATTTATTTTATATCCCTTTCTACGCTTTTTATACTCATCCCATGTTTTTGGAATGTTTTCCACGGGATTTAAAGATGAATATGGTCAACGATGGGATCAAGGAAACGTCATGTTGTATAAAACATGGAACTAGACACGTTTCTTTTTTAAGAGTTGTTATTTTAGGGAAAAAATATAAACTGAGTAAAAGTGTCTATATTCGAATATTTGAGATGAAATGTAATAATTATGGAATAATTCTCTAAAACTCTATACCTGAAAAGATCTTAAATGTTAATTCTTTATTAAACACATGGTTAAGAAATTTTCTAAGGATGGGGCTTTACAGTTTGTATCAAATCTTAGTTTCGATAAATTTAGAGGATAGGGTGTTATTTAAGCATAAATTACATAACCATAATGGTTAGCATATTAGAAAGATCCACAGTTATTTTGGATAAATTGAATGATTTTAAGATAACATGAATTATTATATCTTAGTGTTTACCCTCCTCATAAGATATTATATGATGATTTTACTAATATACTCACACTGGCCTTTTTGGTTTTTGTAAATGGATGATTCTAGCAGGCAAAAAAGTAACAATGAATGTGAAGAAAACAATGATGGTTTTCTGTATAGGAAACCGAATGAATTAATATATTCAATTAGAAATCTTGTTCTTATTCTCAACCAACTATCAAGAGTCATGATTGACCACTTGAACCTTGGTGATTATTCTAATGCATCATATATATGGGAAACGAATCCCAATAGAAGTTAATGTAATAAAAATGTTAAGTATATTAAAAAACCTATGTGTTATTTATGTGGAAAGAAACACCTTGGAAAATTCTTAAAAGGGAACAGAAGATGATATATATGTCATAATGAAGGTAAAAAATCAAGAACATTCCATGGAAAAAGGAAGAATCCAATTGACTCTAGGAATGAGAAAGAAGTTATTTATAAAGAATCAATGGAATGTTTTAAATGTGGTGTGTATGGTCATTATAAAAATAGATGTCCTATAAAGAAGGTTTGGGAATGATATCAACAGGATTTTATAAATATATGTTTTCTAATTCTTAATTCCATTCAAATTGAAGATGTGGAAACTAAAAATGACCTATGAATGGTATGGATTATTTCTTAGTTCGTGTTTTTACATTACTCAAATATTAGGACATTATGCATGATTTTGTTTTTAGTAATGAAGTATACAAGAATAAAATAGAAAAACATCGATAAAGGATCAAGAAGAATTTTCTATGATTAAGATGTCTACATTTTTTGATTTCAAGAGTTATGTTGAATCTTTGGATGTTGATATGTTTAAATGCATTAATGATAGGATTACTTTGGAAGAATTTTTCTAGTATGTGTAACTCTGAAGTTTGATATATAAAAATTTTATTCAAGAATGAATTATCTTTTCTTGTTTGGACATAATGGATAACCTTGGGGTTTTATATGATATATTGTTTTTATGTGATAAATGGTTATTACATTTTGGGATGTAAAACGAGAGTAATTAGATAACATTTGAGGATAAAATTTGTTATGGTTATTTTTGAGGAATTTATCTCATTTTTGGGAATGTAATAAAATTATATAATTTTTTAAAAAGGACAATACACAGACCGTGTGACAACCCGTCACATCGGACAAAGCTATATGAATCAAACCCATAACCAAAGTGCGATTGGGATTTATCGCCTACCATTGGACTACATGAAGTACCTAGTTAGTATGACTAATTCTTTTTTGTAAGATGATTTTATGGATCAAGAATAAGTTCATTTTTGGTAACTTATGTTTTTTTCCAATGGATATCTTTAGTATAGAAAAATGATTTGGTGATTATGTGATAATGGTGATTTTGGAAGATGTTCCCTCTTTTGGGAACACTATATGATTATATAAAATAGAATACTATGGGATCTCATTTGTGGAGTAATGGTTGAAATTTTATTTTTAAAGAATATATGTTTTTATTTTGGACATATATAAATTTGGGTATTTTATGGAAATTATTAACCTATCTTAGGGAATATATGATTAGTTTAATTACGTTTTAGTATGAGACTTTAATAGTAGCCAATGTAATTTGGAGATAAATGTTAACATTTTTTTTGGAAGCGTATGTGATCAAATCCGTCATAATTTTGGGTTTCAATATTATTTTTGATTACATTGAAGGAATTTAAGGATAATTGGGTATTTAATGGTCTTTGTTGGGCTTTGGATATTGTTTTTTTAAATTTTGGAGATTAAGGGTAGTATTTCATTTTTATAAAAGATTATCCTTTTTGGGGATTATCTACTCTCATACTAACATTTTTTGTTTTGGTTAATGTATAGAGAAATAAGAAATAAATAGTTCATATTTTTTGAATTATGTGTTTCTCTAGATGTTTATTCTAGAACTTCAGTTGTAACCAAGTCGTCTTGAATACTCATAGTATGGATAAAAGATGATTTTTTGGTTGAATCTTATTAAAGGATGAAACTATACCTAAAAGGTAAGTATATTTCCTTATGTCCTTAGTCAATATCTTAAATAAATTATCTAACTTTATGAAAGGGAACCTTAAACAAAAAAAATGTTGTCCATTTAATTTTATTATAGGGGAATCAATGTCAGTTTAACCTATCACAAGTTTGTGGTTTTTTGATGGTTAACTTTTTGTTGATCATGTTTTATATCACTCTCCATCAGAACTGGACACTTATTTTCTCCCCTATATCCATGTTTTCATGGAATCCTAGTATGTGTTATCTTGTGTGACATTTATAATTTTCTTTCTTTCTTTTAAGGTGATAGTTTTATTGAATATTGTTCTGATTTGATACATTCAATGATGATTCAAAGCCCAATTTTAAAATTATGAGGTTAAAATTTCCAAAAGGGGTAATGATGTAATACCCCAGTTATTTATAGAATATGAAATTTTCTTATTTATTATTATTTTTGAACTAAATATTAGTTTTAATTTAAATGGGATGCTATGTTTGATGGAGTACCTGATGCGCAATAATGGGGTTTTCCAAAGTCTTGTGTTGCACACAATGTGGAGCCATATTGAAAAATAATAAAAATATAATATTATTTTTTAAATGGAAGTTAATTCCTAGCCGTTTTATTAGTGGGAATGAATAGAACTAAATATTATTATTATTAAAAAAGTTTTTTAAATGTTTTTAAAATTTTCCAATAAACTTTAGAGGCATAAAGTTAGAATGAATCGAATTTTAAGCATATATACTCTAATATTTTTAAAAGTTATTTTTTATACCTTTTGATGGATAACCACTTTTAAATATAGTTTTTTGTCACTTTTATATGTTTAATTTGATAAAATAAACTTCTTCCTTAGAATTGGGATATCAAAATTTACTTTGGGTAACTTTTTGGTATTTTTCTGATAAAGTTTTCTTAATGAATATTGAAAAATACTCCATTTCAGGTCAAAACTATCTTTTTATCAGATTTATTTATATGGATAGATTATCTTTTTAAATGGTTTTAAAGTGTAATTGAATTAATTTTTTAACATTTAATATAATGTTGGTCATTTTAAGTAATTTCACATTGAAATTGGACATAAACACATGTCAATAGTTTTGCAGTTTTTACTTCCTAGAAACACGCCTTCTAGTTTTGAAAATAGAAATTAATAAAGAATTAATTAATTAAATTTATATGTTTTTAATTTTGCAAAATATAAATCATTTTTGAATTCAGAATATAAAAATTAACTTTGTAGTATGTTTCGGTATTTTTTTGAAAATGTTCATTTTTTAAGAATAGTGAAAAACACTGCACAGTAGTTAAAAAATGACCTTTTGATTTTATTGAAATTTTACAACTTCTATGAATTGAATTTAAAAAATCACACATACATGGTTTTCATCGGTATGTAAAATGTGGTTCAATATGATGAAAATATTTTTTTTTGAGTAATAACTTGTGATTATTATATACCGCGATTAAAGGTAAATAGGGTAATTCAAGTTAAAAATGATATTATAATAATATAAAATTACCTTTACACTTGTCCTAAACTTATCGTATGAGTCATGTATGACCAATAAAATCCTTTGGTAGAAACTTTGTCCTTTTGAGGACACTTTTGTAAGATAATTACATTAATAACATTTTATTTAAAATAAAATTTAAAATATCATAACCATGTATTGTTTTGCTAAAACAGTTTTAATGTGGGATTATATAATTGATATATTGGAATATAAATGTTAATTATAAATATAAAATTATTTCCTACATCATGGTATTTTATTTATAATTTATATTCATCAAATAAATAAATTTATTTATGACACAATGATGATGATCTAATGATTACCTCATTAGTGGCCGTTTTAAATAAATGAGATTATAAATTTTAAAATAAATTTATTTTGAAATGTTTTATGCCATCCAAAAATTTTATGGACGATTATGACTTGTTATATTTGAATTAATTATGTTTTTTAAAAATTACAAAGTTTTTATAGATTTTTAAAAAGTCATGATATGGATAGTATAAAAATAGACATAAATGAGGTTTTAAATCAATTAATATTTTATTAAATGATAAAATTGTCATAAAAATATAATATTCATCCAAATTAAATATTTTATGTTCAAAATGTAATTAATGATTCATTTTGGGTCACTTTTCATTTTATAGTAAATATATTAACCATATAGTATTAATATTCAAGAAGACATGGTAAAGGTTAAATAAGTTAACAAAGGGTTAAATAAAAAACGATAAAGATTAAAAAATATCCAAAACCGATAAAATTATTATTGGATTATTTTATTTAGACTTATATTCATCTTATATTCTAATTTAATTAGTTTCTGACCTTTTTAAATTGAATATAATTTTATAATAAAATAATACTTTCAAACTCTCCTAAAGAGCCCCTCACCCCTCTTATAAAAGGACACCACCTATAACCCATTACTCACACCTCTCAAGTCCCTTAAATTGTTTCAAATAAGAAAACATAAGCTCAAAACATTCCTATATTCCTCCTAGAATCATTCCCCTAGGTAGAAGGCAATTCACGAGAGCCCTTTGACTCAAATCAAAAGAAGTTACCCGATTTGAGGTAATGTCTTCTCTCAAGTTTCTTTCCGTTATTTTTCCTTCTCCACTCCCTATGATTTTCTTATTATTTGTTTATATAGAAACACCAGTATAATAAATATAATAGGTTTTTTCTGATAATTATTTAAAATACACTGACACACACTTCCATCTTATGGATACAAACATATTGTTTCTCTGTACATCGAACAACTGCCTCACGAAACGATGACTGTTCTATTTTCCCCTACCACCTCTCATGGTGTCCATTATGATGAAACTATAATTATATATGATATATATGATGTTAATTTTATCTATATACTTATGTAATTCTCATTTATATCATATCTTTATTCTTTACATGTTGTATAAATAAGATAATTTTATTTGAGGAAGTACGGACTACCACCCCTAAAAGTGATATGAATCGTTCATACCATACATGGAACATATAATTTATGGTGTTAATGAAATTATGTGATTTATATAAAATAAAATGTTATACTGGAATAATAATATAGATATGTATCATTCATTTTTCATTCCTTTAAAAATGAAAAAAATTAAATGAAAGTAGCGTTCATTCATACGTACGACTTACTGTCTCCATGAATGGTGCATTTCATTTTCATGTATCCAAATGATATGAACTATTTTAAATACATATATAATGAATATATATGACGTATATGATATCTAAATCATGAATATCATTATGAATAAATTTTAATTTTTAACACATGGACAATCTGTAATAATAACAAGTTCATTTTTGACATAAGTTTTGAACATCAACAAAATGTCTGATATGAACTAAAATAACTAAATAATTGTTATAGTAGGGTAATAAGTGATATAGAAGGAATAAAAAACTTGAAAAATGTTATTAATAAAGTATAAATTAACTTATGTTTTTATTCAGGAAGAACAAGGAACATTCATGACAAGTCATACTTGAGGTAAGGGAACTTCTTAATGCAATTTCAATTCTTTAGGTTGATCTTCTATTCCATGATTATGTCATGGTATGTGATAAATAATTTTTTTATGTACTATATTTTATTTATATTTTATTTATGTGTATTTATAGTTAATACAGATAATAAATCTATTCTATTTAAAAAATGATATCTCTAAGGGAACCTTTTACCCTCCTCTTTCAGTTAAAAACTTCCTTATGTTATGTCTTTCAATTTCAATTTTATTATGATTGTATATGTTCTTATATATCCTTATTTTTGTAATTTTTATGTCCAAGTGATGAGAGACCTTTTCTCTCCTATGAACTCATTTTATGAATTTTATTGTGACACCGTTAGGCTGCCGAATATTTGTAAGGGACTTTGTCTCAATCTCAATTCATTGAGGCATACTTGGATTTATACACGACTTTCCTTTATACGGTGTATAAACCATTGACTTTTAATTTAATTTAAAGGGAATATATTCTACATGAAGAGTTTTACTATATGAAAAATTAATGTTTCTTTTTAATATACACGGTGACAACGACCTTTACACTTCCATAAGAATTATTTGATATTTGGAATCCTCTACAAGTCGTAGTGCTTTTAAAAGGAAAATAAGTACCATATACCATTTTTATGTATTTTGGTATTTAAATTGATTTTGATAATGGATTTATTATGTCAATATCTTGAACTGATATCCTATTATTACAATGTGGAAATGTTATCTTTCCTATATGCTTGTTTTATGTGTTATGATGATGTAATGGTTCTCAGGAATTGTTTACATATACAAGTGGTTCCATGATAAACCTAGGTCAGGTTAGCCCAAGATATCTCTCTAATGCATTGGGTAATGTGATGGAGGTAAATTTTAATGGTTCTCTAAAGAGATTTAGAGAGTATACTGTGATGGGTATTTCAACATAACTCCCTATGTTACTGTGAATGATACAATGTATGTATGTTATGGTTTCCACAAGTTACCTTTATGATTTATGAATGCTATTTGTTATTCTTAAGTATTATAATATCATGAGGTATGTTAAAGAGATTTTGTTTTTTTATGTGTTGATGTAATAATGTTTTTTTCTTTATTTTATATTCCTCATTGAGCTTTTTATGCTTATCCCATTCTTTTTAAATGCTTTCCACAGGACATAAGATGAATAGGTTCAAGGATGGGATCATGGAAAAGTCTTCGTGTGTAAAACATAGAACTATACATGTATCTTTTTTTAAGAGTTTATATTTTATAAAAAAATGGATACTAAGAAGAAGTGTCTACATTGTGATATTTGAGATGAAATTTAATAGTTATGGCCTAATTATCTAAAACTCTAAACCTACAAATATCATCAATGTTAATTCATGATTTAACTCAAGGTTAAGTAATGTTCTAAGGGTGAGGCCTTACATAATTCAAGTTAAAATCCCGATTGTGAAGTATTTTCACATCAGTTATTATAAAACATACATTAAATATTGGGTTTATCATATTTTCCTAGAATAACTGAAGATAAAAATATTTATTAAAAATTTAAAAACATGGATCATGTCTTCCTACCAATTTTTCTTGATGTTTGATTTTGAAACCTTAATTCATCGAAATCACATTTTCCCTCTATCTTTGATATTTCCACTATTACACCACCTTACGACATAGGAAAATCACTCTAACTTCATCGTTTGAGTATTATTCCACTCTTTCATCATGATTGTGAGGACTACATCCTTATTTTTATAAGTCCAAAAAAATTTCATTATTTTGATGATTTAGTTATTTTAAAATTTGATTTGTTTTAGGATTCCAATTTTTTAAATATAATTATCTTTATTATGATATTATTATATAAATTAGAATTAATGGTATCAAGTAGTATTTGTATTACTTACGAACCTCATTTTTTGATCTTAGATGTGAGGTAGCTTCTCACGGGTTTCCATTGATAAAGACTAATATAAACTCTAAAAAACATTAGCTTGATATAAATGGTTTATATAAGAAGTTAAAACTCATGAAAATCAATATGAGATGCATTATAGCTGAATAACCTCTCACGATGCCAACTACTAGTTATCTTATACTTAGGTATTACATTGAGATCTAGAGGGGTTATGTAAGTAGAATTTAGGGTGATATAAACATTTAATTTTACATTTAATAAATTATATTACATTTCTTTCTATATATTTCATATTTAAAATTTTAAATAAATATAAAGGATATTTGTAATGAAAATTTATTGATAAATTTCAACTAATAGAGATAATTAACTAATAAAATGATTATATGTATTTTACTAAAAAAATCCTTTTTTATATTCTATGAGTTTTTATTTCAAGAAATTTTTTTTATTATAGTTAAATTATAATAAAATAAATTATTTATATAAATAATATATTGAAAATAGTTTAATTATTTGTTTATAGGAAATCAAAATAAGGATAGTCAATATTTTAATAGACATTTTTTATATGAAATTGTTTTTTATATAGCTTTAATTTTAATTTTATTTTTTATTTTTTAATATGTAGAAACTAAACTAGATTAAAAATCACCACATTGAAATTAGGAAGGTTGGTTAATTCTATATTGTTTAATAAAATCATTACCATGATAAATATTTAATTATGTTTAATAAGAGTAAAAGGGCGTATCATAAAGTGACTCAAATTTTGTGAAATTAGTATGATTCTTCAACATTCCAGATGAGCATGATTAGGTATGAAATTCAATCCCACATGTCTCATAAATATTTATTTACCTAAAACACCTAAATATCATGTGATTTCATATTTAACCATAATGTAACTTACATTTCTAAATAAATTCCCCTCTCTTTCTATAAAAAAGGTTCTTATATCCACCCCATTGAATCAACAATTCTCAATCCAAATTCTAAAAAACTATAACCATTTTACCTTCATTAGATCGCTCTTTAACCATTGTAATCTCTTGGTTACAAGAAATTATCCCAAAAACACAATTTCAAAGAGTTATTTCGAGTACTCAATTGGTTTAATGCACATTGGATCAAGAAAGAATAAAAAATAAGTGTTTTGCATAACTCAATCTATTTTTTGAGTTATAATGATTCCTTTTTATATTTATTCATTATATTTTTTGTTTCCACCACCATATGTTTTTATTTTATTGATCTTTCAGATCCATTTATATGTATTTACAATTATTTCTCCAAAACCCATGTTCGAAGGGGTTATACATGGATTTTGATTCATTAAAGAATTTATTTATTTATTAATATGGTATATTGTAAACAAAATCCCTCACCACATTTAATGGGTTTTCTCATCCATGTAAATTTGTTTTATATGAACAAATGATTTCCTTTTTTAATTTCAAATCCAAATATGTATTTTCTCATGAGATATTTGTACTTCTATTTACCTCTTTTAAAATAGAAAATCTATTATCCCATTTAGGATGTAGGTTATAATAAAGGTATTTTAAAATATTAAAAGGATTTACCTTCCATATTAATGTATATTATCCTCCAATTTTTATTTCTAATAGATAACCATTTTATCAATTTCAATTATCCATTATCGGGATTTCATTCTAAATATTGTTTACAAAATTATTCATGTTAGCTTCTCAAGAATAATTATTAAAATTGAATTATAACATTATATTTTATAAAAATGGTAAGAAATGTTTTTTAATAACTGTTTTTATTTTTATCATTATTTTTCAATTTATCTCAAATTTATATATATCATATGGAGTAATTTTAAAATAATAACTCTCTAAGTTCTCTTATGATTCAATCCTTTCAGGAAATTACATTTTTTAGTATCAATAAATCAAACTCTTTAGATCCTTTAATTTGATATAATTTAGAAATTTTATAAAACACATTAAATTTTTTTGGAATCACCTGTTTCGATATCCCAATTTTTTTTTCATTTATATGGTAATAATGTTTCATTAGTTTTCATAGTATTTATCATGTAACCATTATGAATTTTTAATCTCACTGATTTCATGATCAAGTTTACATTGTAAAATTTTATAAGAAAAAGGTCACTAGTATGATAGTCTCTATTAAGATCCTGATGTTTAAGTTACTAGTTGAGGTTATTTATAGAGGTTAACACTATAAGTTAACACTATAAGTTACTTCTGGAAGTTACCGCTAGAAGTTGCCGCTAGATATTTCTACAAGAGGTTACCGCTAGAAGTTACCACTATAGGTTACTGCTGGAAGGTTACCTCTAGAGGATAATGGTACAAGGTCACTGATGGGAAGTCCACCACTATAAGCTTAATAAAGTCACTACTAAGAGGTTATTGTTAGATTGTTACCATTTTAGGCTTACTGATGATAAGTCTACCGATGAAGCCTACTGTTGGAAAGCATATTGCTAATAAGTCTATGGATAAAGCCTACCATTGAAATGCTACCGCTGATAATCTTACTATTGTGAATTCTACCAATGAGAGGCTACCGTTGAGAAGGTACTGTTGAGAAGGCTACCACTACCAGTCTACCAATATCTATACCCTTAAACTATATAGTTTTTCAATTTTATTATGATTATTATAACTGTCATATTTGGTAAAATTAATTCTTATGACATTAATTAATGTTGTTTGTAGACATATATAGAGACCGTATAATGTAATAGGCAGAGCACATGTGGTTTGATCATTACTATTGTCAGACCTCAAGAATATAAAATAGAATAGAAGATTAAGATAAAGGAATCATGTTGAGAGAGAGATAGACATTACACAAAATACCTAAATAACAAAGAGAATACACCAGAACTTACTCTGTGAATTGAATAGCTTCACCAAGATCATTTGGGAGAAAAAAATTCAATGATACCTTTTTTTGCCTCAAAAAATCTCCGTCAAACCAAGAAGTTGAACACCTCTATGCCTGGAAGCTAGAACCTGAAGTTGTGACACTCTGTTTTGGAGACAACTTCTAGAGAAGGACTCAAACTGCAATTTCTTCACACCAAGGTGTCGAGATATGAACTTAAAACACATAGATCCTTCTAAACTCAATCATAATAATATTAGATATATTGTGTTCTTTATTCTATATTTATGAGTAGTGTGTGTTTTTCTATTATACACACACTGTCTCGTGACTTAAACTAGAGGATATTGAAAATACTCACACAAAAAATTACTTACACTCTTTTTTCCCACGTATAACTATGGAAGAGGCCTTGTGCAGCCTGGTCATTTGTTTTTTCCATGAATAACTATGGTAGAGGTGTTGAGACCTCGACAGTTTTTGAAAACAATTGTAAATCCCGATACATGTTATGTATCAATGTTTATTAATATAAACTGCTTGGTGGAAAGTGATCACCATGTGGAGAGGATTAAGTCTCGACATGAGACTGAACATATTGTTTAATTATATTGTTTACATTATTTTGGAATACTGTATTTTTCTAATTTTTGGTGCTTATAATTTCAAAAATAGAAAAGTTTTTTTTACATTAACTCTGATAGTTAGTTTTGGTTGGTGTGTATAGGGGTTTAATTTAGTACACCTATTTCAAAAGTTGTATAAGTTCATATACACAGATTCAACTGAGGACTAATCAACCTTTTATAGGATTTTTGAGAAATTGAACATTTATATATCCACTTCCTTAAATAACTAGAATGTTTCAAATTGGGGATTTTATCATACAGTTTTTAACAGAGTATTTAAGTAGGAACTCAATTCACCCCCATATTGAGCTTACACTTTGACCCATATTTTTTATCAGAGGGTGTTTTTATTGATACCAACAGAACTATTTTTTAAGATTTTTATATTATTTTCAAATGTAATTTTAGTTGCATCTTAATGATCTTAAAATTTCTGTCATATATAAATTTTCATCTCTTTAAATTCTAATTAGCTATGGGTAAACTATTTGAGGGTGTGGATACTAACAATACACATTTGTTTATTTGTAATAACTATGCTTACTGGAAATTGAAAATGGAAATGTATCTAGAGGGTAGGGGTCCTGAAATTTAGGATTCAATTAAAGAAAAACATGGATTAACTACAACAGCTAGGGGAATATGGTCTCAGTTGACTAAAGCTACGTATAATAATAAATGTAAAGAAATGAATGAATTGTACTGTGATTTAGGTGATGTAGAATTCAATAGAATATCTACCTGTAGAACTGCATATGAAATTTGGGATACTATGGCTATTTCCCATAAGGGAACAACCAATGTTAAAGAAATGAGATTAAATACATACATTATTAAATTTGATAATTTTAAAATGAATCCTTATTAACCTATCTATAAAATGTATCTTAGGTTCAATGAAATAGTAAATACTAGGATTCTTCATGGGAAACCAGTGGACAATAAAGACCATATTATGATATTTCTTTCATGCATAC
Source organism: Viscum album (assembly GCA_963277665.1). Lineage (NCBI taxonomy): Eukaryota > Viridiplantae > Streptophyta > Magnoliopsida > Santalales > Viscaceae > Viscum > Viscum album. The sequence continues at coordinate 242,961,680 of OY728150.1, forward strand.
CTAGTATATGGAGAGTAACTTCTGTTTCTATCTGAGAATCTTATGGCATAAGAAAGCTACCAGTGAAGGAACAAATTGGAAAACTCATGATCTATGAAGAATATCTTGAGGTGAATCAAGAAGAAGATGAAGAATAGAATTCAAGACTGTTACCTCAAAGATCAAAAACAAGGAAAATTTTCATGTTCCTTTAGATAGTTCCAGAAGTGAAGATTCAAATTATGACAGTGATGAGGAGACAACTCATCTTGCTAGAAGATTAAAAAATTTCTACTGGAAGAAGAATTTATTTAAAAAGTTAAACTATATAGGAAGGTATGAAAGAAAAGGAAATTAAAAAAAGGACAGAAAATTTTATGACAACACAAATGAGATAATATAAAATGAGTGTAAATGAAAAATTCTTGGAAAGGATTATTGCCCGAAGATGAAATTCAAGACGAAAAATGATGACAAGGGAAAGGGATATAAAAAGGCTATGAAATCTACTTTGAGTGATTTAGAAGACAACTCATGTGGATCTGAAACTTCTGATACTGAAATGAACAATCATGAAAACCTGTGTTTTATGATAGAAACATCTAAGGTGACACATAATTATTCTATACATAATGCTTACCATTCTAGGAATGAAAGTTAATTAAATAATGATAAAAATATGACTGAGGATGAACTGTTTTAATATTGAGGAATAATTTAGGATACCTTTAATAAGATCAAGGATAAATATAAATCATTTAAAAGGCAGCATGCTTTAAATGAAAAGTATAAGTCTGATTTGGATATTGATAAGAAAAAAATTGCTCATATGTTAAAAGAAAATACTGAACGTAAAATACAAAATTAGTAATTAAAAAGATATCTTGAGAAGTTTAATTCCAGTAGAGATACCTTTAATCAGTTTATATGGAAACAAATTCCTCAAAAATACACAACTAGTCTAGGATATCAACCAAGACAAAGAAGGATTATTAAAAACAAATTTCTTCCAAAATATGGACAGTTTACTGCTAGTTCATGTTTTGGATCATCTTTAGAAAAACTATTTTCTAAAGGACCTAAACAAGTGTTTTTGTCTCAAAATATGTCTATTGATTATAGAAAACCTATAAAAAAATATAGGTTCCCAAATATTTATTTTCTATTCTCTATGGACTAAAGAAAATATGGGTACCAAAGTTACCCTATGATTAATCTGTTTTGTAGGAAAATTGTTTAAAGAGTTCCTATAAAACCCTATGGTACTTTGACAATGGATGTCCATGACATATGACAAGAGGTTATTTATTATTCATGATCTTAATAAATGTTGATGTTGGACATGTAACATTTGGTGATAACTCTACGGAAAATATCATCAGCTTAAGACAAATTGGTATCCCAAATACTATATTAATTTCAAAAGTACTTACTGTTGATGGGTTAAAGTACAATCTACTAATTATCTCTTAGTTTTCTGATGATAGTTTTAATGTTATGTTTGATAATTATGCATGCAATGTTTTTAATTCTAAAAATTATTTAATATTCACTGCTTGTAGAAATGAATATTTATATACTATTGATTTAAACTTTTTATCAAAGAAAATTGTTTCTTGATTGAATGATTTTTATTACGAATCTTGGTTATGGAACAGAAGATTAGGACACTACAATGTGAAATCATTTAGGAAACTAACCATGAATTGTTTAGATAGAGATTCACCTAAATTGGAATTCCCACTTAACAATGTTTGTAATCCTTGTCAAAAGGTAAAATAATACAAAGTTTCTTTCAAACCAATGATAGATGTTTCAACTTTTCAACCGCTTGAATTGGTTCATATGGATTTGTTCGATCCATCTAGATTATCATGTTTAAAAGGGAAGAACAATATCTATGTTTTTGTATATTATTTTTTGAGATACACTTGGGTATAATTTCTAGCTCACAAAAGTGAAGCATGTTCTTACTTAATTAAATATTCCATGTCTGTAGAAAATCTTAATTGACATTGCATTAAGACATTGAGAAGTGATCATGGAAATGATTTTAAAAATTAGGAGTTCGAATATTTTTTCTCACAGAATGGCTATAATCAAAATTTCTATGCTCCAAGAACACCTCAATAAAATGGTGTTGTAGAAAGATGAAATAGGAATCTTCAAGATATTTTCTAGAATTATCATAATGAGTATAACCTTCCTATCTATTTTTGTGATGATGCTGTTAATACAACTTGTTACATAATTAATAGAGACTTAATAAGACATGTTATTAATAATACCCCTTATAATATATGGAACAATATAATGCCTAAGGTTAATTACATTAGAGTTTTTGGTTGCAATGTCTTTATCCTTAACACTGGGGATAATCTTGACAAATTCACTTCCAAATGTGAAGAAGGAATTTTCCTAGCTTACTCAATCTCTAGTAAAGCCTATAGAGTATTAAATAAGTGAACCAAATGTGTGGAAGAATCAGTTCATGTCAAATTTGACGAGGTTGATCCGCAGGAACCTAAAACATCCCGTGAATATATTGAGTAAGATATGTCAACTCTAGACCTTAATGATGAAGACAGTGAACCCCCAGAGAAAACAACTAGTTCTGTAAATATTCTAGAATTTGACCCTGCAGAGTCTGAATCTATAGACAACCACGTATAGTTAGTCCAACCCTTTATAGAGGTATCATAACTCTAAAAAATCATCCTTTTGATGTTGTAGTAGGTAATCAAAATAGAGGGACACAAACTAGATATTCTCTGAGAAACCAGGTTAAACATCATGTTTTTCTTTCCCATATTGAACCCAAAAAAATTAATAATGCTATTAATTATGAATTTTGGGATATAGATATACAAGAATATTTAAATCAATTTGAAGGAAATAATGTTTAGAAATTAGTAGAAAGACATAAAGACACTTTGACCATAGGTACTAAATGGGTGTTTAGAAACAAAGTTGACGAGTCTAAAAATATAGTTATAAATAAGGATAGATTATTTTCATAAGGATATTTTCAAGAAGAAATAATTAAATATGAGGAAACATTTTCACCTGTAGCTAAACTATAAGCCATTAGGATAATACCTGCTTATGCAGCTCATCTGAACATAAAAATTTATCGAATGGATGTCAAAAGTACATTAATAAAAGTGTATATAGTTGAAAATGAGTTTGTTAAACAACACATGTATTTAAAAATCCCCATTTTTCAAACCATGCTTTTAAACTCTATAATGATTCATATGGTTTAAAACAAGCTCCTAGAGCTTGGTATGATAGACTCAGTTCTTTTCTTATTTCAAAAGTTTTTATAATGGTTTAGATGATCCAAATATTTTTATTAAAAGTATTTCTATATATGTTTTAATAGTATTGATTAATGTATATGACATTATTTTTGGATCCCTTAAAAATTCATTTGGTGTTGAATTTTCAAAGATGATGAAAAATCATTTTGAAATGATTCTACAAGGGGAACATAAATTTTTCCTTGGATATAAATTTTTTCAAAATAATAATGGAATTGTTTTGAATCCAAGTAAATATACTAAGGATCTTCTAAAATGGTTTGGTTTGGATAGTAATAAATGTATTGATACACCTATGAGTACCACTTTTAAGTAAGATACTGATGAAACTAGTAAACCAGTGGATGAAAACAATTATAGAGGTATGATTGGGAGTATATTCTACCTTACTGCTAGCTGACCTGATATAATGTTCCGTGTATGTATGTGTGATTGTTTTCAAGACAATCCCAAAGAATCTCATTTAACTGATGTTAATTATTTGTAAATATCTCAATCACACTACCGACTTAGGACTATTTTATCCAAGAGGAAAATAATTTGATTTTATAAGCTATTTTGATGCTGACTTTGTTGGTTGTAAGTTAGATTGAAAAATCACCTCTGGAACATGTCACATTTTGGGTAAGTCACTAGTATCATGGTGTTGTAAGAAGAAGAATTATGATTCATTATCCACTACCAAATCTGAATATATAGTTTTTGGTAGTTGTTGTGCTCAAATTATGTGGATGAAACACTCTTTATTGGACTATGGATATCAATTCAACCATGTCTCTATAAATTGTAATAATAAAAGTGCTATTAACTTCTCTAAAAATCCAGTATCTCATGCTTGGACACCTCAATGTTGGACCTCACCATTAGGAAACCTCAACATTGGACCTCACCGTTATGAAACCTCACTGTTGGACCTCACCTTTAGGACACATCACCATTGGACCTCACCATTAGGACTCCTCACCGTTGGACCTCACCATTAGTATACCTCACAGTTGGACCTCCCTGTTTCGAGACCTCACCATTAGTCCTCACCATTAGGACACCTCATCATTGTACCTCCCTGTTAGGCACCTCAACGTTGGACCTCACTGTTAGGAAACCTTAATATTGGACCATGCCAATAGATGATACTGTTGGTAACTTACTGTTAGTCGAAAATACTGATAGGTCCTGGAATTTGTGTTTTTTTTCTATAATCTGAAACGTTTTAATTTTATTCAATTCATTTACTCAATTTTTTTGGTCCCTAAATGATAAAAACCAATTAGAAGTAACATTTAGATCCACTTCAATCCTCTCTCAAACCATTTTCTACTAAATACATAAACCTAACCTACAGCTAAAAACCTTCAAAACACATCAAATCACAATGGAAAGAGTAATGAGACTGATGGATGGTGATGAAGGAGACACACCAAACCCTAAGGGACCTCGATCTGTGTCTAGTGGAGGATGAAAGGTAGTGTTAAAGCAGATCAATCATCATTTTTCGAAGATGGAAGTTAGGGTTGAAAATTAATTATGTTTGGAGTGGATTTTGTTGAGAGTATCTCTAGTGCTGAAGGCACTCAAAGCTCAAGATTGGTAAGAATAATTTTAAAAAAACAATGGACCATATTACCTGAAGCTAGTAAATGGGTTTTATGTGTTTCTAAAGTTCTAATAGTATGGGGATGAGAACTAAATGATTTATAAGGTAAATAGAGTAATTGTGAGGTTCCCTTGTATATAATGGGATGAATTTTTAAGAGTCCCACATGAAGTCATATTCAACTATTATTATGGAGTGATGACTCCAACTAGTGAGTCTTTATTCGATGAAGTGTCTCTGGCTAAACTGGCAGGGAGTGTAATCCCTAGGAAGGTAATTGAAGCTGAGATGGATGGGTAATATAGATTACTATTTAAAATTTTCCAAAATTTCTTGAGTCTTAGTAGAGGAGACGTTTCTCCTTTGAAATATCAGAGCCTATTTTTGTTGTATTTGTTGAAGTATGGACAAACGATAAACCTTTGCAGAATTTTGATTGTTTAGTTAAAGGATATGACTAGACCTGGTTCCAAGTAAAATTCATTATTTTATACCAAGTTGATATATTTTATATTGAAAGTGAATGGTTTTTCTAGAAATAAGGAAGAAACCATCGTTGTAGAGGACAACTTCTATATTACCCAAATGATTTGCATGTTTATTAAGATAAACTAGAACCCTTGGAAAAGGGAATGGGAAAATGATGAGGCTAAGTTATATAAATAATTATACCATGTTTCCAATCCTACTAGGCCAAAGGGTAAAATAGATCCTAGTTTACAACATGATGAAGTGGAACCAGTGTATTCAGATATAGAAGAGGAGGTTGTTGTTGTACAAGGAAGAGAGGATTATCCTATAGATGATAAGAGTGATCCTGATCTTCCATCAAGTACTCATGTTGGTGCTGCATCATTTGGTGAGCCTAGTCCACCAAGGAAATTTCTGAGAAGAGATACTGTACTAAGGTACAATGATGATAAGGAAATCACTGGAGAAGAATATGAGGAGAATTTCTTAAGAGATATTACTATTAGAGAGACCTCATAGGAGGAGGATGAAGTTAAATCTGATGATGAAGAGTTTGAAACTACTGATGATGATGATTGTAAAGAATAATTCCTAAGTATTATTCCTTTGATAGGACATACAGTAAAGTAATATAATTAAAAGGAAGAGGAAGTTGAATATGTTCTAGTTGGAATTGCAATGTAAGTGGTTGAAGATTCTATAGAATTAGTAGTAGACTCTCATGCTAGTTCAGTTAATCAAGGAAGACTGGTAGAGGAGAATATAGTGGTCCAATAGGATTATTCAAATGAGGGGGAAGAACCTATTTCCATAGGTTTAGTTTCTATTATTCATGATATATAAAATTGGTCAGAGGATCCTGGATTCATTATGTTGGGGTTAGGAAATGAAGCCTCTAAAGATGACAAACCTAACAGAAGACCTCCAATTTATTCTATTTCAGAGACCACTATAGTGCAACCAGAAGTTCTTCTACCTCAAGATTATGTAAATAATGATGACCATGAGTAATTGAAATCATATTTATAGAGAAACATTGATGAAAGATCAATTGGGATAGAGAGAATAGTGGCTATGAATCAAGAGCTTCCGGCATATGTTCTGGAAAATATAATTTCTATCTTTCAATCAAATTTGATACATGGTGTGAAGGAATTACATAATCAAGTAAGAACCTTAGAAGAATCTATATAGTCTATGAAACAGTCAATTGCGAGTTTAGTCTCATATATGGATTTAAAAGACCAAGTGGGAAAAGACCTTTTATATGTTAAGGGTGTTGTTTAACAGATGGTCACTATTTTTGAGGAAATTAAGAATTCTATGGAGTCACATGTGACTGGCCATAATGAATATGTGAAAATGTTCAATAGTGTATTGAAAAAGTCTTTAAAAAAGATAGTTTCTTTTACCATAGCACCTCTGTGTGTCTCTGCTGCCTCATCTGCCTCTCCTCATGTTGATATAGAAGCCTTCAGATCAGTTGTTAGAGAAGAAATGGAGAAGCCATCCAGTGAAAGTAACTCAAACCCTTAGTCTATGACTCATGTCATTTCCACTATTAGGGAAATTCATAATCATGTAGATGATTACCTGAGAGAGGATACCCAAGATCAGAAATCCATCAAAGAGTAGATTGATTTCAATTATAAAAGAGTTCATACTAAGAATCAGATGGATAGTCACTTAAAGCCACTGTTGGAGAATGTGAGGATAACTTCTGTCACTCCGGCCATTAAAGATCTTGTTAGCAGGCTTAGAGAGTTGGATCCTACATTGGCAAAGTTCATGGAGAATAAGTATAATTTCATCTTTTCTATGGAAGGAGGATAGAGAATCATTATGAATTTCATGAAACTCCTTTTTTTCCATTATCCATGTGGATTTTACTCCCATTATTGTCCCTCCTACCTTGCCTTCTTCCTCATCCACATCGGGATCTCCTACTACTACCCCTTTTATAAATCCCGTATAGGAATCAAAAGATTGAATCAAATGATTCCTCATATATCTACTCATTATCAGTCTACTGATGCTTCTGTAGTAGCTTCTCCTACCTTTCTTATTGCTATACCTTGGCATGTACCTCTATCTTCTGAACCTACCTCCTCAGCTCCCCAAGAAAAATCTCAGTTGGACATATCTGATGTGGATTGAATCTAAACTATATTTTTTTATAGGGATCCTTGTATTATTTTTTGTATAATGTACACTCATTTTATTAATACAATGATATCTTTTTTTTCTCATTTTGACTTATTTTCTTTCTAATCACAATGGGAGAGAATTTTTGATATGGAAGCCCTTACATATATGAAATTCCTACATATCTGATATTACTATACATTTATTCTCTGATATACTTTCAAAAATACAATTCGTTAAATATTATGCAATTTTATCCCTAATACAATGTGTATTTATACCACTGAAGAGATTAGAAAATGTACTTAACTCTGATACAATACTATTTATTCTAAATATAACTACCATAACTTGTGATTCTAAGAAAGGGGGAGATTGTTGGACTCACCTGATTTGATAATCCCAAATCCTATTTCATTTATATGCTAATTATGTTTCATTAGTTTTTATAGTCTTTTTCATGTAACCAATATGTATTTTTAATCTCACTGATTTCTTGATCATGTTTAGGGTGTAATATTTTCTATGTAAAAGGTCACCAATATGAAGGTCTTTGTTAAGAGACTTATGTTTAAGTCACCGATTGAAGTTAATGATTGAGGTTACCACTAGATGTTACCGCTAGAAGTTACTACTAGAAGTTACCGCTAGAGGTCACCACTAGAAGTTATCACTAGAGGTTACCGCTGGAAGTTTACCTCTTTAGTTTACTGGTACAAGGTCACTATTAAGAAGCATAATGCTGGAAGCTTAATAAAGTCACAACTAAGAGGGAAATATAAGAAGGTTACCTTTTTAAGCTTACTACTGATAAGTCTACTGATGAATCCTACCGTTGCATGGCTACTTCTGATAATCTTACTATTTTGAAGGCTACCACTAAGAAGCTACAATTGAGAAGATACTGTTGAAAAGGCTACCTCTACTACTCTAATGATATCTATACCCATATCCTCTATACCTTTTCAATTTTTTTAATATTACTCTAATGGTCATATTTGAAATAATTAATGCTTCTAACATAAATTAATTCTATTTGTAGACATATCTACAAACCGTACGAGGTATGAGGAATACTTCATTTGGTTTGATCATTCCTATTGTCAGAACTCAAGAATATAAAATATAATAGAATATTGAGATAAAGGAATCTTTTTGAGAGAGAGATAAACATTACACAAAAGACCTAAAGAATTAGGAGAACACATGAGCACTTACTCTGTGAACCCAAGATCTTCAGAAAAATAGTTTGGGAGAACAAAATAAATGCTACCTTGCGGTGCTTCAAAATATATCTCTCAAAACAAGAAGTTTAACACCTTAGTACCTAGAAGCCAGAACCAAAAATTGTGACACTCTTTTTCGGAGACAACATCATTTGAAGGACATAAACTAAAATTTCTTCACACCAAGGAGTCCGGAGATGAACTAAAAACACATAGAGCCTCTTAAACTCAATTCTCAAAATATTATCTCTAATGTGTTCTTATTTTACATTTCTGAGCAGTGTCAATTTGTATGTCATATAGACACTTTCTCCTATGCTTAAACTGGTGGATACTGAAAATCCTCACACAAAAAATTACTCACACTCTTGTTTCCCATGTATAACTATGGAAGAGACCATGTGTGTCCTGGTTGTTTATTTTCCCATGGATAACTATGATAGAGGTTGCGATACCTGGATAGTTTGTGTAAACTTTTGTAAATCCTGATACATGCTATGTATCAAAGTTTATTAATATAAAATTCTAGATGGAAGGTGATCACCATGTAAAGATGATTAAGTCTCATCTTGGGACTGAACCTCCTGTTTAATTGTATTGTTTAGTTTCTTTTTTATTTCTTTGTTTTTTTTTGTTTTCCACTGCTTATAATTTCAAAAACAAAAAACTATTTTACAATAACTCTGATATTAAGATTTTGTTGGTGTGTATAGGTGTTTAATTTAGTAAACATGTTTCAAAATATGGATAAGGGTTTCTACACAGATTCAACTGAGGACTAATCAACTTTTGAGAGACATGTTGAGAAATTTGTCATTTTTATATATACTGCCTTAATTAACTATATTGTTTCAAATTAGGGATTTAATCACAAAGTGTTTAACAAAAATTTTATGCAGGAACTCAATTCACCCCACTCTTGAGTTTCAACCTCTACCAACATATTTCCATGGTTTATTCATGATATGAAATATCATTGATTTTAGATGGAACAAATTTTTATGAATTATAATTTTGTGATGAGTGTGGTCCAATATATCACTCTTATGGATTGTTCAAGGGATTATTTGTCATAGGATAATGAATTATATATATAAAATATTACAATTATCTAGGATCAAATAATTTGTGTGTTGATATAACTATGATTATCTATGTTCATAAAATTTGTGTGTGGATGTTATTTTTGTTTTCTATGTTCATAAGAATTTGTGCGTGGACGGTATTATAGCTAGCTATGTTCACAAGACCATGCATGTACATGATTGCAGGTAGCTATATAGACAATGTTTTGATTTATAATTATTATTATCTTTTCAATTTTTTATTTTATATACATATGTTATCATCTATGGATTTTGATTATTGTCTCAGGATTCCACACTATTATTCCATGATATATGTTTAATTATCTAAGATTAAATTTCCTACAACCATGTCTCTTGAATTATTGATTCATTATCCCTTACTGAGCATTTGAGATCACTCAGTTATTATGTTTTCTATTACCTAGGTTATAAATATGAAAATAACACAGGATAATCTTCAAAGGTGGTTAGTATGGTTAACTTTATTGAGATTGGTTTACATTATTATAGAATATTATGTTTATATAGTTAATTTCTACAAACATGAAACCATTTTTTCTCAAGGTTTTTAGATTAATTATATAAAGTAATGTATAAAATTATGGAATTGTTCTATTATTTTTTTTGACTATATCACTTGAAATCAATGTTAGTATGTATTATATGTGTTTTTACATTATACCTGAGATTGGATATCTAGGTTATCGTAGTTGTTATTAGATTCTCATTTAGTTATTTTTGGGGATTAATACTTGAAAATGTTAAGTTAAAATGATGTGGGTAAGTCTAAATATAAGAAAATTACTAACATTTATGTAAAGAAGAGAGTGTACAGTTTTGTAGAAATGATATCCATATTTGGAAACAAAAATGTGGATTCATTCTCTAGATCAAATTCATATATATGTAATAAACCCAAAAGGTATTAATTTTTTCTTCACTAATTGCACAATTTATGGACCTAACTGTGCACAAAGTTTGACACTCCCTGGGGATATGTTTGGGTTGATTCATGGACTCTTTACGAACCATTAAGAATGATTTAAATGGATATTGGTGATGTAATAAATAACTAGTGAGGTCAGATAACTTAATAATAAAATTTCCATGGAAGATCTATATTTAAACATATAGATTCATATGTTTGGGTATATACATCATCTATATGTTACTTTTTCTATGTTCATAGCTTTCCTTTTATTCATTTATCATTTTAAGTGTTCTTATACCTTAACTTTTTTTTAATTAATGTAATGGCTAGAAACTAGAGGAACTGAGTTTCTAGTGGGTGCAATGAAAAATATAAATATTATCCCAATGATTAACCTAATTAGATAAGAATTAGAGTGAAAAGGGATCATAAAAATTATCTCCCAACTATCTTAAGAAATGGAAAATAATTCAAATCATTTTTATCTCCCAAAAAATCTAATTAATGAGAATCTTGATGTTGATTCCTTCTTGAAACAATGCTCACCATTTTTAGTGGGTATTGTAACATACTAAATACTATGTAATATATGTACATAATAGAGAAAATATTTTATTTCAATGCTCAGACCATGAAAAATTCAATTTACTTTGTTATCATCTAGAAGGTGAGGCTGACCAATGGTGGACTCTCATTAAGAATAAAATATAGATTGATGAATATTAATATATGAAATGGGGGAGTTAAAGAAAAAACAGTCTTCAAAAAATATTTTCCTGAAACCCTTTATAAAAGATTTAGAGAGAATTACTGTAGTTGAAACAATAGTACGATGAATACATTGGTAAATATTAAGAAAATATCACAAGACATTCAATGTGTTTCTCATATTTTATTACCATGCCCAAAATTAAAATCAACTTATTCTTTAGTGTATTAAAACCAATTATTTTAAATCAATTAGGTATAACAAACGTTGTTTTCTATGAAGAAATTGTTGTATGTGCACTTAAAGTGGAAATGTAAGATGGGGACTATAATTATTCTTGTGAAAAGATAATGAAGATGGTTTTTTACGGAAATTCAAATTAAAAACAACCTCAATGATAGAAATTTAAACTATCTACATTCTAAAAATGTGTGAGGAGGCACGCTTTAGCTTTCTCAAAAGTAATAGGAGAATGTATTGAGTTCCAAAAGAATTTCCATTAAGCTTGTGATTGTCAAATATAAATAAAGAGGATGTTAAATACAATGGAGGAGAACAATTATCAAACAAATGCTCCACCCACACATAAATTCATTAAATATAAGGAGTTTTGGAATTATACAATTAGGTTCCCCTACAAAAGGGTTAATGTATGTAATAAGAATCATTAACCTCCACGACCAAGGGAACATGGAAGAGTATATGCAATCCCTAATATAGAAATCAGTTATGATAATTATGTGGTGAAAGATAAACTTATTCTCCACTCTATATCTATAAATGTGTTATTTTATTCATGTTCTTCTTATTCATTCATATTATTCATGTTTTCCACAACTGTTGATTCACAACCTCAAACCTTAGAGATTTAATTATCCCTGAAAAAACCTAGGGGAAAAATGATTTCATCCATGATATATAAATATTCTGTGATCATGTATTTTTGGAAGATAATTCCTATATTTAAATTTCTCACTACTTTGGTATAATTTGATGTTATAATAGGAGTGGAATGACTATCTTAACATAGAGATCATATAAAATTTAAATTAAATGAAATCTTATTTGATATACTAAACCACCCCATCACCAATTATATGTTCAATGATTATTATTAGCTTATTTTAGAATAATACCACTTAATTTGGTTCCTTATACCCTATAAAAAGGATATGTGGCTCAAACAATTAAGGATGAGCTCAACATGGAATATATTCCAACTGTACAAGATTATATTAATATATTTTCTAATAAATTAACTAGACATCCATTGAAATATGAGGATGATTTTTAATTAAACTCATAATTTGTTATTTGATTGTGTCAAAGATACATTACATAATAATCCCCTAATAAATAAGAAAAATTAGAGAAGAAATTTTAGGGGAATCCCTACAAGGGTTTTATATACCCATGCGCTTCACTGTGGGTTGAGCCAGTCCTATATTTAAAAAATATGGATTGATAAATTAATATTTATATATATTATTGCGAGAATATAAAGATATGATCATGACCAAATATCATATATCCTGTATTGATGATTTGATTGGTCATCTTAGGGGAGATCAGTATTTCTCAAAGGTGACCACTTAATCTGGATACCGTCAATTTCAGTCAAAGAGATAAGATGTACAGAAGAAAAATCTCTATAAAATGTATGTGCACTATGAACTCATAGATATTATATTAGTAATTACAACTTCCCATTCTATTGTTATTGATTTGGTAAATAAAATCATCAATGATTACATTAATAAATTCAAGGTAATCTTTATTGATGATATTATAATATATTATAAGGAAAAGTTAGAACCTAAAACGAATTTTAGGAATATGATAATGAATATATGAAATGATAAATTATATTCCATGTTTAGTAAGTTTGAGGTATGTATAAATATTTTTCCTTGGGTAATGTGATCATAAGAATGTGTATATCAATGGATTAATAAATGACCAAAGTGATTGAAGAATGGTAGAGACCAACCACTATGATAGAAAATCATTGTTTTCATGGATTCATTGGATATTATAAAATATGTTTGAGAAATTTATCAATATCTTCAAATCCTATAAATAATTCAACATAGAAGAGATTTTTTTATAAATATGGAGGTTTAGCCTCTTTTATTAAAATAAAGAAAAAGATAGTGGCCCATATGAGAATAGTAAAACAAGAAAATACTCAAATTAAAAACTAATTACCGATCTTTATAAATCATGGTGATCTAAATTTTTTCCAATCCTTTGAAAAAGATAACATAGAAGAGGTTAAATCCCTTATGGATAGTATAATGTGAAGAAATATTTAAGGATCTTAATAAGATATTGGTCAGTGCACCTACACAAACATGACTCTATACTAGATATTATTTTTCAATATACAATAATGGTTTATTAAAGTTCTTAGGATGAATTCATATTAAAAATGAATATTTAATGACTTATATTTCATATAAATTAATGATACATGAAAAACATTAACCAATTCATGATTTGGAGTTAGAATCCGCAGTGTTTTGCATTGAAAATTTCGATGCATTATCTTTATGGAAAAAATTGTGATATCTATACTAATCAGAAGAGGTTAAAGTATATATTCACATAGAAAGAGTTAAACATGCATTAATGGAGATGTAGATAAGTTAATAAAGAAATTTTTTTCTCAAAACATCACCTCTCTGATAAGGTAAAAAAGCATGCAGATTCATCGAGAAGAAATGATCATGAAACTCTATCATTCGTGATGCTACAAAAGGGACCCAATATTTATGGATATTCACAGGATAGAAATTGAGATAATAAATTAAGATATTAGGTGTCACCTTTTTCAAAAAAAAATTAAACCATAAATCTATATAATGATCATGGAAGATGAAAAAATCATATAGAGCTACAAAATATTATAATTAATATTATAGATTTTAATCATGACGAAGATATAGTTATAAGATTTGGTATCTAGGTATTTGTCTCATTCATACTGGAACTAAACATGGATTCTTAAGATTATGCACATAGCTTATGTGTTCCAATTCATATTGGGGTCATAAAGATGTATATATGTCATAATTAAAACATCTAGTGGGAAAATACAATGATGGATAGTGTAGAGTATGTGTCCTGATCTTCTATTCTAACATGGAATGATTAAAAATTAGAAATATAAAGGGACGATGCAATAATTACCTATCATAAAATAAAAATGGAAGAAAATCATCATATATTTAATCAACGATCATCCTAAAACATCTAAATCCTACATTTCCATCTCGGTAGTAGTGGATAGACTTACGATGTCTAAACAATTCATTAATATTCTAGAATACCACTCCCATGATCAACATGTATTGTTATATATAAAGGAAATGGTAAGAAAATATATAATAATTTTTTTTATTGAATCTAATTGAGATACATGTTTAACAGAAAAATTCTAGAGGAGGATTCAACAAGCATTGGATATAGTGTTAATCATTAGTTTAACATATCATCCTCTAACTCACAGTCAATATGAAAGGGCCATTTAAACATTGGAGCGTATAAGAAGATCTTTATCAATGTATTTAAAAGGAAGTTGGGATCACTATATTCCTTTGGTATCATTCTCAAATAATAAAAGTCTCCACTATAACAACCAAATGGCACCATGTGAGGCTCTATATGGGAGGATATATGGAATTACAACATGTTGGGGTAAAGTTGGATAAAAGAAGTTATTATGAACTAATCTTGTCCAATAAATTTCAAAAAAGGTTCGAAAAATTATGTGACATAGAGAAGTGTCACAAATTAAATAAAATATCTGTACTCATAAATATGAAAAATATTTGGATAATAATATTGGTGATAAGAAATTCTCTCAAATATCTCCTTGGAAGCAGGTTATGAGAATTTTGATTCAAGGGAATATGAGCTCTCAATACATTATTCCCTTGAATATTCATGATTGTTTTAGGGATATATATTTTCTATTAGCACTTCCTCTACACCTCCCAAAGGTGTATGATGTTTTCCATTGGACACTTTTTATTAATTACATAATAGACCCATCACTTTTATAGTGCTCAAATTCTATACAGTTAGAATATGATCTCCATTATAATGAACAACCTATGGAGATCTTTGATTGAATGAAACAAGTTATTTAAAACAAGATCATCCACATAGCCAATGTTTTGTGGAAAAATGATTTGTTTGGGGAATCTATGTGGGAACTAAAATATGTAACAAGATTAAAATTACATCATTTTTTCATATTAATAATAAATTTTTGGGGGTGAAATTATTTTAATGGGGTGTAGAATGTAACAAACTAGAAATTATAATAACTTAAAGTTATGATATATTTATTTCTACATAAAAATAAATTAAAATTAATTAATTTAGTATTAAAATATTCCCATTGTAACATAACTATTAAATTTGTGGGTATATATATAAGTAACTATATTAATAAATCAATATAGAAATTAGAATAATTGTCATTAAGTAGCATAATTATTCCTTAGTAATATGAGTTTTCTGATCATGGAAGGGAGATAACTCCGATAATATATTTCCTAGACTAAGCCCAATCCAAACTCTAATAAGTGATGCTTGAGTAAAATTAATTTTGGGAGAATCTCAAGATTATGAAAATAATTATGAGATTAATGATAGTTTAATGGCTTCCCATGATGACCAACACTACTTATCTTCACTTTAGGTCTAATGCAGAGATCTTGAGGGGTCATGTAACAAAATGTTAAAATGATATAAACATGGAATTTTCAATGTAATAAATTATATCAAATTAATTTTTAGACATTTATCATTTATAATTTTAAATAGAAAATGTTTGTTTTTAGAAAACAAGTATTGATAAAATTCAATTAATGTATCTTGAACACTAAAAAAATAATTTTATATATTTTACTAAAAAATAATTTATTTATGTGCAATAAATTTTTATTTTAATAAACTGAACATCTTAAGGATGAATGATAATAAAATATATTGGTTATATGACTATTATATTAACACTAATTTAATTATTAGTTGATTGGAAATCATAATAGAAATATTTAATATTAAAAATGTCAAATTTTTAGGAACGTTTATATAAATATTTAGTATTTTATTTTAATATTTAATATTATAATATTTTGAAATTTAATAAGATAAAAAATAGTCCAAATTCAGATTCATTGCATTGAAATGCGGTAAAATAGGTCATATTATATTTTTCATAAAAAAATAATTTGCTTGGTAAATATTTATTCATGGAAAATAGTGGTAAAAGGGGATAACTTATAATGGATTGAATTTTTCTAAATTAACATGACACATAATCTTTTAGAAGAACCTTGTTATATATTAATATCAATTCCACATGTCTCCCCAACAATATCTCACCCAACTCACCATACTCTAGTGTGATTCCTTTTTTACCCCTCACCTAATTTAAGTTTCCAATGAAATGATCCTCTTATTTACCTATAAAAATAGATCAAATTCATCCACTTAATAAAAAAATTCTCCTTGAAAATTACCTCACACCTCTACCCATTTAAACTTCCCCAGAATCCTATCACATGTATTCTAGACCTTGGTAAAATAGAAGTTCTTCATGTCCTCCATTTTCAATAGGGATTTCCAGAGAAGATCAATGTTCTCAATTTGTTTAGAAAAAAATAACCCAGTAGTCATGATAGGTAATGATTTTTTCATATCATCATATATTTCCATTGATTTGTAAATATTTTTTGATCTTCACTATTCAATGTTTGGTTTTCTAAACTATTTTTTGTAATATATTTTACATTCAATTTATTTTATTTGTATTTACTGTTGATCATACTCTATTTATGTGTTTTATTTTTATTCTATAGCTAAACAAGTGAAGAAGTACTTGATGGAAATATGAATTGAATATGTTAATCAAAAGGGTGTTTTAGTGTTCACAATATTTTTTATGTGTGAATATTAATGTTACCAATAAATTGTGTGCACTGTATTTTGAATGATTTTATAGGGATCATAGTTTCATATAGAATCTTAGTAGTATTTGATGTTTTGAAGAAGATCCATCCATGAATGTTCAAAGTACACATGGTTCAATTTTTGAAAATTTCAAATTGAAGTTATGACTTTTATTAATCTATTTTTTCTATAGTAGAGACTTGTGTCAATTATGTCACATTATTTACAATATGATGAATAATATAAAATAAATAAGGCCATAAAATATTTCATTATTTCATGTGGATTTTTAAAAGACCATGAAATTGTTTATTTTCATAAAAAATTACTCATTATTTTATAAAGTTTATTTTTGAAGACCATTTAAAGATATATATAAATATGTTTGTTTCCATTATGATTTTTTTGAAGAGGAGGTATCCTGTAAATGTCATAAATTGTAATTAATAAGTATATATATGGGTTCTTATCAAAAATTCTTGTACTTATCAAATAAAGGACCACATAAACTACACATGTGGGACACAAGGGTCAAACATGTGGGAGAGGGTTGACCTAGAGAGTTATGGGTAGAAGGTGTGTGAGAAGGAACTTATTACAGCCACTAGGACCACATAGGCTTGTGCATGGAGTGAACACAAGAATGTTCTTAATGGACCACACAATTTTGTGTAATTTCATGTTGATGGGCATGTGCATGTAGTGTGTGCAGGTGGTAAACCCAATTATAGAAAAATTAGTGGATGTAATAACATTTATTATCCATAATCTTTTAACTGATAACAAAAGTTATGTAGGAATAAAGAATTATGGTAATGTTCATCCATTAACAAAATATTCAAATAAAGATATACTCTAGATAAAACACATATACACCACCATGTCACTATTAACATTCATCTTTAACGAACATCCCACAATTGATATATACAGATGCTTGAGACAATAAAAAATCACCGATATCCATGATCCCAACCATCACTAGTTATCAGGCCTAGAAAATGAGACATGCTCGATAACCTCAACCCCATTCATGAAATATTTTTCTTTATTTCATGTGATACTTTGAATAAAATAAACATAATGAAAGAATCACATGAATATTAAATCTTTCCCATGAAATCCAAGATCACATGAATCCATCATGTAGAAAATATAATATTTAAGGAATCATTCAACACTGAAATCTTCTATCATGTGAAGAATTTGTAATTTTTCCATATACTATTCAAAAAGTTGTCATATAAAAAATAGGTTGATCAAGGGAATCCCTAAGGTGTCACATGATCACACATCTAATTAAGTATGTCATAGAGTTTCAAACACTAGTTGTTTCGTAATTAAAAGATCCTATGATATTTATGAATTTAAAGAAACATTAACTATGAATAAAAAATGGAGGTTGGGGTGGTGAGTACCTCACCTATGAATGTAGATGTAGGGGTGATGGGTCTAGATTCTATTAATAGATATAGATATATAATTTATAAATAAATGGGGATCCCATCTGATCTGTTCACACGATGGAAAATAATTCCACATGATACATTCATCAGAAGAAAAAGAATCCATCGTAATCCATTCATATCAAGAAAAAGGTTATCCCTTGATAAATTTATTTGAAAGAGAGGACCTATGAACAACCAGACATGGTCACACAAAGGTAATCCCATGAACCTCCTTCTAAAAGTTAAATTTTTATTAAACCACTTTAGTGGGAAAAGTGTGAGACCTACAAGTTCAACCAAGAGTGTAGACACTATAGTAGATGAAAGAATTGTTAAAGGAAAACTTAAAAATATTAGATTCATCATCACTAAATAATTCCCAGGAAAGTTATATTACATTTTTATTAGGTTTTTCTTTGATGAAATCTTCAAATTGACTAGCCACTTTGTCCCTTACATTCAAGAACTCTTCCACTATTATCTTATTAGAATTTAAGCCTCTATTCAGGATTAAATATTAATTAACGATCTAATCTTCATGCTCCCTTTTTGTGTCCACTTAGATTGATCTCTCATTAATCTTTTCTGTATCATCCTTAGACATGATAATGATCAGGACAATATCTAGCATCTCTTCCTCAGAGTGCATTATAGGGTCCCAGGATTTTCCAATGGTCTTTTTATCTTTAACCCATTTCATTCCTACCGTGTTAACCAATGACAGTTCCACAATATCCTCCTCCTTTCCGGACAACTCCTAAGGACTAGATAGAGGGTCATTACAAGCCTCCATGTCTTCCTAGGTTTGAGATCATTCTTTGTCATCCTCATTCCCTATAGCTTGATCCTTGGATAAACAACCTTCAATTGTTCCACTTAAATTCACAAAATTCATTTTTTCCACCTTCACATAATCTATTTTAGATGAATCACCCTCCATTAGCTTGGTCCCACCCTTTTTAGTTGTTATTTTCTACAAAGGTCTTGGAAGGTACGAGTAGTACTTATGACCTTTGGATTTCCTTGTCTTTATCACAATATAGCTAACAAGGTCCCTATTTTCTTTCTATCACATCTTCCTCCTTGGATTTCGAGGCCTTCTAATGGATACTCCCTTTGCGCGGTCTTCTGAAAGTTATCCATTACTCTCCACACCCCCTACTTTGGCCCTAAGATACACCATGAACCAATTGGATCTTGATCAGTAGTATTAGATCCTAATATATCATATTGATTACTGATGTTAATCAAGAACAAGATCATTCTATGGTTTGATCTTCCCCCAACAGTCATCCACTTCCCCAATTCACCTAAAAATTCATGCATATGAGATTTACCCCCTTATTTTCCATAGCCTCAAGTCCATTTCCAATCCAAGAAACATCTACATAAGAATAAATCTTAATAGACTCATATTAAAGTGGATCCCTTGACCCCAGAGCATCTTGATCATACATATTACACTCAGAAAAGTAATTTCACAACTTATTGAATATATCCACCACTATTAGATTAGGATTGATCGGTCTTGTAGCCTTATAGATGTGAGTGTCACCTAAATCCATGCTATTCAATTTTTCCCCCAGGGGTGTCTATGGAACATGATACTATCCATCAATCCAGCCCCGGAGTCCCATATAGTAGGAGTGGATAGAATACTTCAAGAGATTACAAGATGAACAACTCTTAGTCCAGGACACAAACACAACCTCATGTTTACATATGACTTCTTCCCCATCATCGATCCATATCAACTATATTCGTGGTCTTGAAACATCATCTTCAATGAAAAATCATGGTTAAATTATGTGATATTGAGCATCAGTCCAACTTGCAAAGTATAAATATCGTTCTACCGTATTCCTTATCATACGTAAAATGGAGGGATTCTGAAAGGGCAGCAGGAGAAAATCTTACCCACAATGTTGTCATAGGAGTTTCACAATTGATGTTCAAATACTAATACCAATGAAATTGATTAAAAAGGACACACGTTGATAAATCTCAGGGCTCTAGGATCGGCATGAATCAAGCCTTCTTCAGATGAAAATCGAACCATCATGTGACATTGGTCTATACGTCCCACTACCGCATGATCCTAAAGAACCCAAGATCCTAATACAAACCTATCAAAGGAGTCGACCGAGTGAATGAGTATTCTTAATCGAGTCTCATAGGTAAGATTAAGTATACCTGAATCCTTAAAAAACAACAAAATTGAAAGCACTAGTTATAAAGAGCCATTGTAAAGATCTAGAACCTTTGATATGGGACTGATAATAGGGAAATAAGGGAGTAAATAGAGGTTAGAGAAAAGGAGCGATGTGGGTGACCAGGTAGGTTTTGATGGATGAAGATCCTCCCCTGTTCCAAATAAGGATGGGGGGATGGTGAAGCCACCTCCATCTGCCAAGGGCATCTTGAAGAGAGGTCACTTCCGAGAGAAGTTACTATCCCATAATCCTCCTCACTTATGAAATTATGTAGAAGATACCACATACTTGTTAAGTGAAGGAGAAGATATTCCCACTAGATTCATATGATTTTTCATGAATGAGGAGTTTCTATTAACTATTTCCATATTTCAAAAAGGAATTTGGGATGCATGAATAATTTTCTCTCATGATCAATATTTTATGAAGGAACCAAGATATTACATATACATACACCTATCATGGGAAGCTAGAGAACACAGAAAATATAGACACCATATGAATGTTTTATTTCATTCATGGAATAAAATAAATTCAAGACTAAAGGAATATTTCAACTCATAAACAATGTTAAAGATATAGAACCAAAAATAATAAATAATAATACCTTTTATACAATAAGGTTAACAATCTTGAGAATCCCATGAAACACTAGCATGAAATATAATTAAGATATTTGAATTGAGAATCCCAAACAATAATTTAATATTTCATATTTTTTGTATAAGATAAAATATAAGAGAATAATTTGTGATCATGTTGATAAATTGATATTATCATTTGCGTTTAAGAAGAAATTTGATATTTTTTGTCAAAACACTTTCATATTTTTGTGGATGAAAATTAAGAAGAGGCATATTCTATATGACTATATATTCTAGGTCATCCCATTGATTTCTAAATTCAAGTCAACCCATTAGATTTATTATATCATAAGAAATTGATTATTGATTATTGGTTTTCATTTATGAATGCTTTTATTAAATTACTAAACAATTCATAAGTGAAAATCTAATATTCTATAATATTTTGCTTTAATGTAAAATAGCTCATTGTACCTTGTAGGTGCTAAGAAATACTAGTACTTGGAGAAACCCTTTCTGGTGTTTTATTTGATAAGAAAAAGGATGTTTTGTGTGAGTGGGATAATAACCCCCATACAATCGGGACATAATCATCCACATTAGAGGTAAAACTTGTTAAAAAAATCCTGCTGTTCTTTGTGCTTTATTTTTTGTATGTTCATCATTTATAATTATAAGTAATTAAAAAGATATGAATTCGTTGAATATGTGACAGATGTACATAAAGAGATAAAAGGTTTAAATAGAAAAAACTATTATAATACTTGTTCAACACCCCCACTCGGTGTGTTCATCACCAAGTGACCCTAACAATTGGCATCAGAGTGTCAGGTCACACCTCTAATTGGATTTTCTAATTTGAATCTAATTAGAGGTTTGATTTATCTTCTCAATTTATAATTTAGTGAAATCATGGAGGAGTTATATCTTTTATTGGCTAGGATCTATCTCAAAAAAAAACTTTTAATAATAAAAGAGAGGTACAATTTTGAAATATGAAGATGTCATCCCTATTGTGAAAAAAAGATGGGGAGTCAATTTCCTAATTATTATTCCTGAAAAATAAAATTTATACATTAGATTCAAAGATCTGATTTTTTTAATCTTCACAAAATAGAAGGAAAAATGTTCTAACTCATGTAGTGATTTATCACCACATGAATATAATGAAACAAAAATCTCTTAGAAAAAAATCCCTCAAGAAGATCCATGTAATAGCGAGAGTGATCACATGTTATAAGAATTAAAAAATGAAACATTTTCTACTCTGAATGATATGATGTACAATTTTAATATGGAAATAGTCAATTTTACTTATGGATCAATTAAAGGTGTGAAATAAGAGACCAGTGATCTTGAAGAAAAACTTTAAAACCTGGTGAATTATTTTGAAGAAAGAATGCAATCCAATATTAATCTCTCCCAAACAATCGGATCCAAATAATATTATATTAGTGAAATTGAAGAAATATTATCTAGTTTTAAAGATTAGTGGTTATATATAATTCATGAAAAGGAAAATTCCACAATGGAATTTAGTGAAAATATCCATGAATTCAAGGAAAAACAAAATTCTTTCATTGATGTAATGAATTCTCAACATAAGACCAACAAACATAGGATCAAGGTGATTAACACTTTGATATAAGAGAAGTACATATTTCATGATAATTAATTTCAAAATATCAAAAGGTAATATGAATATAGATTGAAATTAGTTTATTATGATAAATTTATCCTAAATATATAATGTTTTTACCTTAGATTCAAATTATAAAATATTGAACATGGTCAAGGTGTGTCTTCAAAACAACCTAAAAAAGAGCTGAAAAAATAATAGTTTCATCCAAAAATCTTATAAATATTATTATTATTCTTAAATATATAAAAATTATGTCAAGTAAAATTTGATGTAATTCAATGTTCAATCTGAATCAGTCTCTAAGTAGAAAGTAAAATCCACTACAAATAAATATATTTATGATAATTAAGTTTCAGTATATAAAAATGATTAAAATAAACACCTTTGAAAAAGTTCTTAAATAAGTGATAAAATCTGATCACCAATACATATATAGTGAATAGTTGTTAGAGTATAAATAAAATTACCCAAAAATTATCCCATTTGAAATATGAGATAAAATGGAAACAATAAGTATGTGAATCTATCTAGACTATTATTCCAAAAAAAATGTGTTTTGATTTATTGGATACTATTGGTGTTGTGAAATATTCAGGTATATAACATCTGATTTTTGGTATAAAATTATAGTGTAATAAACCAATGGATTCCCACATCAAGGAAAATATCAGAAGTGAAGAAGATAGTAACAAATATGAAGGGTAATAATAAAATTTTTACAAAGAGATTTGAATGTTTTAAGAATCTATATGGGATTTCCAATAGAAGTTGTCATGGTGAAGAGGAATGAAAGTATAAA
This sequence comes from Viscum album, assembly GCA_963277665.1. Classification (NCBI taxonomy): domain Eukaryota; kingdom Viridiplantae; phylum Streptophyta; class Magnoliopsida; order Santalales; family Viscaceae; genus Viscum; species Viscum album. Next base: position 242,985,799 of record OY728150.1, read on the forward strand.
TCATTTAATATTTAAACTAAAATAATAATAATAAAGGAACACAGTAGACGAAGACTACATATAAGTAAATCTTGGGTAAAAAATATAAGAAGACTAATGCTCAATAAAATTTAAAGAGGATGAAAAATATTGATACAGACCCAAACATAATCTGTTTCTTTTATGGAAAAAGATTACATTCCATGAATCATTATAAATATACCACATATATTATAATTTAAGAAGAAAGTCTCAAGAAAATAATGAAGAGACTAGATGAAGAGAATAATAGAGGGACTGTAATTGTAAAGAGAACACCTAAGAAGCCACATGGATCTTCTAAGAATGTTGGGTATATTCTAAATGAAATTCTGTTAATTTTCCTAGAAAATGTTGGAAAAATAAGTAAAATGAAAATATGTTAAGGGAATTCATAATAAAATGAAAACCTAATATTCAAGATTATGAAGTTTAATTTATTGATTGGTTGCCAACAAATGATTACCAAAGAATCTAAGGAGTACTATGTGGAAGGTGTAAGAGGACTGGACATATCTCAGATTATTTCTTATTCATAAGTGAATATCAAGAATAGATATTTAAAAATATTCATAAAACACCTAGTAATGAATGTGCATTGATAAATAGTGTAAAGAAAAGGATTCCATATAAATAAATTACAGAAATAAAATAATTCATGCTATCTAAAATGCTTAAGAAATATATAAATATAATCATGAAGTGTTCTCCCTCACATGGGTGAGAAATGGGGGTAGTTTCATTATTGAGAAACAATTCGTAACCTTTTTAATATCATGAAAAATAAATTTGGATCAACCTTATTCACATCAACATTGTTTTTTTTCATTAATTTTAGGGAATTAAAGGCGATTCTTATTATCAGGGGAGAATTAAACTAAAAAAATTATTTTGGTACATCATCAATATGGAATATCTATTGAATTGTTTATGGGAGTTACCAACCTAGTTTAATCTGTCATCTAATATATTGAATATTATTTTTTAAAAAATATTAGAGATCAATATTTATTATGTTAATAAAGATATTATTTAAGGAACCATCCTTAAAAATTACAAATTCTTGTTATTATTGAATATAATTTATTTATTTTTATTTTTTTTCACAAGAAAACATTTCACATGATAAATTTCAAATATCAAAATATTCAAACAGAACCATCATCACCCTTTTATAACTGTCATCACACACACTGTTTCAAATTTCAAACAGATACTATCATCAATGTAAATCCTGTAAAATCCAGGAGATACCTGAGGAATCCCATATCAAGGTAAGTCACTTCCTGTATACACATCATCTCCATCATAACATCACATCACTACCATCTCAAAATTGTCATCTACCACCACAAACCATATCAAACATCACAAAAAACCAGTTTTCATCATTATCATCATCCAATTAAGAAATTTCCACCACCAGAAATTGAAATGAACGTAACAAGAACTAGACCAAGACAACCTAAAAAGTTCTTTCTCATCATTTTTTTAAGCATAAAGATGATAAAAACTCAATAAAACCCAAACCCCTAACTATACCAATAGTTGTTTCCTATAAAATAGTTGAACCGGTGAAACAAAGAAACACAATGAGATTACCAGTGACATTACCAAGAAAACCACCATCAACGAAAAGAAACACCAATAATAGAAAAAAACACTCACTAATGTAATGGGTCTTGGACCAAACTCATATGCTCGGTCAAAACATCCCAATCCACTATGAGATCCTCCACATAATATTGAGATGGTGTCAAAAAACAAAGGGTTATGAAGTAAGAGCAGAGGGGATGGAATTTGGGACAAAAGGATCCATGACTATAGTGATGGGACTAGAGAAACCAAAACCAGAAAGCACAAGTATAGATAAATAAGGTAAGAAGACCTATATCAATAAGGTACCAAAGGGAGTAGAGAATGAAAGGCTATGAGAAATTTATTAATGGATCACAAAATAAAGAAACACACACACAAGAAGTAAATATTATATCACATAAACCATACCAATCCCCCAAGATATCCACTATGTTGAATCAGAATTGTATATAATGTGAATAATCATAAAACAAGAGTATATGTGGATTGAAATAGGACCAAGGTATGATGATGGAGAAGGAACAAAACCCACCAAACATAAGAACTACTAATGACCCAGAACAGTGCTCCACCTTCACTATCCAAATTCTCTTTTCGAACCATCATACTGGACTAAGATGGGGTCAATCATGACGGAGAGGATGAAAAGGTTAAGGAGTATGGAGTCGTAAGTTTTTTTCAAAGTACATCATAGAAATAAAGTTGAAGAAAAAGAGAGAACCATGGAGGCCTGAAAAGAAAAAGGAAGTTCATCCAAAATAGATATAAAATAATGGGACCCTTTAGTTCCTTAAAAACATGAAAACTCGTTTTAATTTTATCTTTATCGAATAATTTATTTTATAATCTGAAATAAATCATTTTCATATAAAACAAACACACATATTTCTCAAATAAAATCCTTAAAAGTCATTTAAGCAACTTAGAGAATCACATATATAAAAACCCTTTCAAAACTCTTTAAATTAGAATAACCATATTTTTGACATCGTATAAATGTAATAAAAATATACCCTACACTATATGGGTCACCAAATGTTAATCTGTAACAGGCTTACCCCGTGCTATATCAGACACCCCATGTTAAGATGTAATGGGCTTCCCCAATGCTATATTGGCCACCCAATGTAAATTAGTAAAAGGCTTAACTATTACTATCTATAATAACCCATGTATAATCAATATTAGTCCCACCCATTTTCTATAATTTTGAAGTACTATATCATTAATGAAACTTTTTGAATTTGTTTAATAACGTAAGAAAAATAATTTCATATAAAAATGAAAATTAATTTTAATAAAACTAAACACTAAAAATCCAAATAACATGGGAATATGGTTTTTAAGATAATAAAATAATTAAAATTTCCTATAAAGATATAAATTAAATATTATTCATGGAAGTGGGAAGGGAAGTTTCACTGTGTATGTTAAGAAAAAAATATTCTTATTGTCGTTTGTCAAAAAATTTCACATAAAACACATAAAAAGTTTCCTTTTAAAAAAAATTATATGAAATTAAAAATAGGCATAATATTTCCATTATAATCCTTTTAAATCCAAATAAAAATATATATAAAATAATATCATGAATATTGACATTGAGAAAATGAGTTGATAATTAAATATTTAACCATTCAACATGTCCCATACCACATTGAACATTTAAATAATAAGACCTGTGATAGAATAACATTTAACAGAATTTAACTTTATATTAAATACATTAATGATAATATAAGTCAATGGGACTGTATATACAGCTCATAGAAGATTGTGGGTGTATAAATTCAAAATATTCCTCAATTAATGGAAATTGAGACGAAGTCCGTTACATTAACTCTGATTCATCATGTAAGTTCTTTATATTCATGAATAATATAATTTTGCTAATTATTTACTTTCTTGAAAAAAATTTAATGTTTATTATTCCATTATATATAACTAATTACCATGTTATAACAATTACATAATTTTTTATGTTCTCATTGGATGTTTTGATGATATTCGGTTCATGGGTCCAAATTGACTTTAGTATGATGTTAATAGTCAAAGTGGTAATTAGTACATCATCCCTATAATTTTTTTTGGAAATAATAATAAATTTCTAAAATAAATTATTTTTTAAATCCATCAATTAAATATGTATATTAAAAATTAAATATGTTACAGTCATGGAGAGGGTAAGTCACATGTACGCATTAGTAACGTTTCTTTTTTTTCAATGATCATTATGGAAATAAAGTAAGTACAATATTATCTTACGAGAATTATCATAATATAATTAATATAATTTTACCAAATTTGAATATCCTTATATATATCATCAATGTGATGTAATTGTAAAAGAAGAATCACAACACTTTTTTAAGGTGATAGTTCACAAGTACACATGAACGACGTCATCATTTAGAAGTTCATGGAATGGTAAGAATGTAAATGAAATATTATTATTTAATAATGATAAATATGTAATTAATATAATATATAAAAAAATTCAATCATTATAACACGACTTGATATATTGTTATGGAAAATGAATTATATCTATCTGTGATGCGGTAATTCACCGTACGCACGAATGATAATTGTTTTCCCATTTAATAGAAGTGGAGATGGATTTAGGTCATGATATTAACATAATAAAGTATAATTATATTTATTATACTATATTTATTATTTTATTTTGGTTGAATAATATTTGAAGGATGTAGAGTACGAAATAAAAAATGAGTACTTGATTAAAAACAATATGTCATCCTCGAACCAACACCTTTTCTTAACATATTAAGACCACTAAGTATGGTGTTATTACGAAAATAATATCTCTATAATGTGGTTATGGATTCTAGGAATTAATTTTCTAAGAAATTGTAAAATTCAAAAAAAAATTAATTGTATTCAAAATAGAATAATGGGTGTGCTGTTATATGAGATGAGACATGCACTCTTTTAATTCATAAAAATATTAAATTAAGATATATTAAAGTTCTATTCCAAATGGGTATAAATATAGTTAATTATAATATAGAATGAATATGGGTCTAAATCTATTAATAAAATTAGAATTCTATATGTTTTGACTAATTTTCTATCCTTATCATTTGGGTTTTTACCCGTATGTAACCTTTTTAATTCTTACCGTGATATAATGTAATTTAAACATTGAGGGTTAATATAATTATAATAAATTACAAAAATACCAATAAATTATTCTATGATGAAATTTAGAGACTTATCCTAACAATTTGGTAGAATTTTATATTTTTTGAATTTTATATCATTTAATATAATATCATTCATTTTAAAATATAATTAATATTAATTTTGACACTATTCATTAATTGGCATTTTAAAAGTATAATAATAAAATTATATCTTCAAGAAAACTATTTTAACTAATCAAAGTCAGGTCAATGGAAACTAAAATATTATTTTATGACATTAATTATCTCAAATTATATTTATTTTAATATTTTTAATGCCATCTATTTGATATTTTTTGTAAATGAAAAATTATAGTATAATCATTATAAAAGCCTTTAAATTTATTATTTCTTCCAAAACATTAAAAATAAATTATTAGGATGAATATAAAAAATTTATCTTTTAAAATTATTTTTATATTCAAACATATCCCCTCTATAATCCCATATTAAAAATATTTCACTTTTTAGAAATAAGTGTATGAGATAATTTACTTTCCATTGAATTAAATATTATAAATCGATTAAAGTCATAAAATATTATCCATGATCTCATAAAATTGTCCCAAGGAAGATTTTTGTAAAGAATAACTCATATAATGAAACCAAGACATGTTTTAGGGAAACTTTCAAATATTAATATTATTATTTTTACCTTTAATTACCCTATTTACCCTTAACCAGTGTAATAAAAAAACATTACAAATATTACTATTCATAATGACCCAAAATAAAATGTAACCGTTTTGGAAATCTTAAACTTATGATTCCAAATATATAATCCAATTTTTAAAATTCAAATCAAATAACTAGATAAAATAAATTTAAAATTAATCTCGTCGATGAATCAAGAAAACAAGTTTGTAAAGTTAAAATGTTAAAAAAATTGAAATCTTTTATATAAAAATTAAATGTGAAATTGATTATAATGACCAAAATTAAATTAAATTATAAATATTTATCTAATTATACCCTAAAACCATTAATATATATAATTTATCACTATAAATAAATTTGATGAAAAATTAGTTTTCAATTAGAACATATTATTTTTCACTATTCATGAAAATATGAAACTTATAAAAAAAATAAAAAAATAAACCGAAGTAAATTTTTATATTCCTATTTCAAATAAGATTTTTTTTAAAAAAATATGATTTTTAAAAGTGTCAAAAACTATATTTAAAACAAGTGCGACATTAAAAGGTGGAAAAACTTCTTTTTTGGAACATAAATATTTTACGCATAAATTTGATTTGTTTTTATATATTGTATATAAAAAAAATAAGGTGAATATTAAAAATTAAATTGAATATATTATGTATATATATATTCTATTAATATAATCCAAAAATAGCGATTTGTTTATTTATTGGTATAAAATATTGTTTTGCGCATTGAAATATGTTTTTAGGAAAAAAATGTTTTATTTTCAAAATGCTTTTACATTAATTTATAATTAATTTCTCATAAAATAATTAATTAAATATACATTTGTAAATAATGTTTTCATAATCCAGTTATTACTATTCATTCTATCCATTGTAACTGCTAGGTTATAAATATAAAATTTAAATAACAATATTTAATTATTATTTAAACTTAATGTGGTGTATCATGTACGCTATCGAACACGGTGTTTTCTTTTAAAAACTCAAGATGTTTCATTCTAACCCCATTATTGAAATTGTATCCTTATAATTTTAATTCGGGATTGATTAGTATGATTTTCCTTTTCAAAATACCTAGATTCAAATCCCACATTGGAACAAGGGTCAATAAAATATCAACATGAAAAGAAATAAAGTTAAGTTCAATGGTCACCAGTGATAACAAATTATAGGGTTCCATGTAGTAAAACATGAACATATAAGAGAAAAATAACTTTTAAGTTATTACAGACATTGATATAAAACATGGTCATGAGAAATATAATAATCACAAAACCATAAATTTGTGATGGGTTAAAAGATCATTGATTACTCAGTAAGAAAATAAACATATAATGTTTTTTTGGGATCATTTTCTTAGATTTGACGTATTATTTTAGTTCTCAGACTAAGAACATAAATAAATATAATTAATTAAGAATTATAGTTTCAAACTTTAATCAATTACCACCACAAAATCATCTTTTTATCCAATCAATGAGTATTTAAAATGATTTTTTTCACACCATAAGGATTAGAATGAACATATAGAGAATCACATAATCCACAAAAAATTAACAATCTATTTTTAATATATTTAGAAAACCATTCCACCATAAAATATACATGAACTATATTATTTTATCTATGGGAAATAGATGGCTCTGATGATGGGTATGCTGGCACCTAGTTTGCAATAGGATCTCAAACACTGGAAGAATGGTGGAAATGGTCTACATGGGTATGCTACTCAATTTATTCTATCTACATGAAATGAAAATAGGGATAGATTTGGCTGCACTAGTGACACATGATAGCCTATGACAAATTGTGGACATGTCGTGCTTTATTTGAGTCATTCCTGACCATGCGTGATAGTCATTATCCATTGACTCGACTTGGACTTTCATCCCCGACCCTATCCAAAACCAATATGTGTAGTACAAGATATGATATATTCCAGAAAATAATAATCCATTAAATTAATAAATGCTACTTTTAATCTACAAAATTAAACTATAATAACCACATTTCAACATATACCATTCAACAAATTAACATCCTTAAAATTACTCAAAAAAATACAAACTAGGATTAAAATAAAAAATTCAGAACGATTTGATAAAATATTCTTTCAATATAAAATTTATCTTTTATCTCCAAATAAAAAAATTATTCTAGAATTATAATACTGAAAAGTAATTGCTCTAATCACATATTCTCTAAGATAGGTTTATTATTTCCAAAAATAACTTGAATAAACAAAAAATCATATTTTCTTTTAAAATCTAATTCTACATTTTTTGTTCCAATAAAATCCCAAAATATGATAATTAAGTTAATAATATAATATTCCGAAAGTAGTGAATGTCTTCCGAAATAACATTAATCACATAGTCCACAAATTGTATTTCAATGTAAAGCTTATAAATTAGATTAAAAATATTATGTCAAAATAAAAAAATTATTCATCCATCAAATCATTTAACTAGATAGAATGTCATACTAATTGGGACATCACATAGTCCATTGGAAGGTGATTCACCCTTATCACCCTCCAATTGTGGGTTTCATTATTGTGGCCTTGCCAAATATGATGAGTTGACACCCATCATGTGGGATTTCATTTTTCTAAGAAAATATAAATACAATCCTTATAAAATTTTAAAAATATAAAAAACAGCCTCCAAATAACCTTAATATTTCTTAACCTTAATGGTTATCTCATAATTTTAACTGTGCATCCCAAAAGGTAATAACCCATAATTACCTTAAAAATGAATGCCTAAAAAACCTTTAATCACCTTAAAATTTCATAACATAAATCCTAAAGGGGTGTTTCTAAGACACTGGATTTATGATCAAAATAAAAATTATAAACCCATGACGATATCCATATATACTAAGAAAGCATAATAATATACAGATATTTATATACCCCTATCTCATACCAATTCTATGGAAATGTTATTAAAAAATTTATATTATCATTAATATTTTGTAGAATTAATTTTCATTATTCTAAATGATCTTTTAGGTATATATTTTTAGAGAGTTAGAAAAAACTCTTACATAATAAAATCATACATTATAATTTGACAATTATACTCAGTATCAATTCATTCCACCATGGAAAAACATTTTAAGACAAATTATGGTTTCCTTTCACGATACATCTCTACATTTTATCCCTAGATCATATAATTGTCACTATTTCCCCTTAAATCCAATGAAATAAATTTAAAACCATCATATGAGAAAAATATCTTAGTAAGGGATATAAAATAAAGGAAACCGTTAGTTCAGTAAAAACATGAAATCTCATATAAAGTTCACCTTTATCTTCAATTTTCATTGAGAATATGATATAAAACAATTTAACAAGAAAAACATTATTTTTTCTCAAAGAAAATCATTAAACCCCATAGCAATAAACTAAAACTCAATTAGGTGACTTGGAGCATCGTATACATAAAACCTTTTCAAATCCCTTTAAATTGGAATAAAGATATGGCCAAATTCTAATTTTGCTATTACGGGGTTACCCAACACTAGCTTGACCACCCCATATTAAGCTATAACAGGCTTATCCGACGCTATATAGGCCTCCCCATGTTAAGATGTAATGGGCTTATTCAATGCTTTTTGGACTACCCCATGTTAATCTGTAACAGGATTACCCAACACTATATAGGAAACCCCATTTATAAGATATATCATGATCAAAAATTTCTTATAATTCTCAAGTTCCGTATAATTAATAAAAAACTTTCATCCTAAAACACATTGAAAAATACTTTTAATTTCATATGAAAAAATATTTAAATATAAATACCATTTTCCTTAAATAATAAATTGAATTCCAAAAATACAAAAAATAATGGAAGTGGTTTTTTCATTTTAAAAAATACGTAATCTTGAAAAGGAAGATATAAATTATATATTACTCATAGTGGTAGGAAATTCATTGTTATCGTGTAATTTAAGAATAGAAAATTACTTTTTTCATTTTTAAAAAATTTCTATATAAAAAATTTAAAATAGTAATTTTCAAAAAAATTGAATTAAAATAAAAAAAATTTCTTTATTATTCCTTTATATCCATATAAATAAATATTTAAAATAATATATAGAATATTAACAAGGATAAATATATTTGATAATTAATCCTTTAAACATCTTGGGTGTCCCATAACAATTTGAAAATTTAAATAATAATACCCATGAAAGAATAACATTTTAAAAAAAATAACATGATAAAAAAATTAATGACATTATAATTAAAATGGTCTGTTTATAAACCTCTTAAAATAACGTGAGTGTATAACAACAAAATATGACTCAATAAATGGAGATTGAGAGAAAGTCCCCTACTTTGAGTCGGTTTCATCCTGTATGTTCTTTATCTTTTTGAACAATAAAAATATGTAAGATAAATAATTTCCTTATAACCATTGTCATGTTTTTTATTAAACATATATCAATTATTACCATGTTATAACTACTTTTTAATTATTTAAGTTCACGTTAGACATTTTGATGATATTCGGTACATGATTCAAGAATGACTTAGGTGTGATGTTAATATTAAATGTTTTAATTATTAATTATCTTAAGAATAATATTCATGTAATAATAATCAAATTTATTAATCAATTTTACTTTTAAATCCATCCATTACATATGGATATAAAAAATGAACTACATTACAATCATGGAGACAGTAAGCTGTACTTACGCATGACTAACATTTCATTTTTTCAATGATAATTAGTGAAAGAAAGTATGTATTATTTTAACTTTCCTTAATTATCATAATATAATTAATTTATTATTAATAATTCATATATAATTATACATATCATCCATGTGATGTGGTGCATAAAAATTTATCACATCACTTTATGGAGGTGATTGTTCACACATACGCACAAACAACGCTATCATTTTTATATTCCTTGTATTGTAAGAACCTAAATGGTATATTATTATTTAATAATGATAAATATATCATGAAAATAATATATAAACATTATTTAAATCAATAAAACTATTCTTTATAGACGATGATGGAAAATGAATTATATCGTTCTATGAGATGGTAGTTTGCCCCATACATGAACAATAATTATTTCCCCATTTGATGGAAGTGGAGATAGATTTAGGATATTATATTAACATACAAAATATAATTATATTGAGGATTCTAGATTTATTATATCATTATGGTTGAAAAATATATTATGGAAGTTTAAGTACAAATAAAATAGAAATGCTTGATTAAAAACAATAACTCTTCCTCAGACCACTTCATTTTCGTAACACCTTATGAATGATAAGGATGGTTTTAATGCCTAAAATAATACCTATAGAATGTGGTAAAATTTTTTATGAATTTATTTGTGCATAAATTGGCTGATAAAAAATGGGTTTGAAGTGTATTGAAAAGAGAAGAATGAGTTTCCTTTTATAAGAGATGAGAGGGGCATTATATGAATTCTTAAAAATATTAAATTAATATAAATTAACTTTCTATTCCAAATGGATCTAAAGATAGCTATTCCAAATATAAGATAATTAGGAGTCAAAATAATTTAATCCCATGGAAATTAGACATATTTTTACTAATTTTTAATCCTTACTTTATGGGTTATAATCCTTATTTAACCTTTTTAATTCTTACCATGATATCAGGTAATTTACAATCTAAGGGTTAGTAAAATTACTATAAAATTAAAAAAAACAATAAATGATTCATTTATTACATTTAGATAATTATACCATCATTTTTATAGATTTTATATTTTAATTAATTTTATATCATTTAAAAAAATATCATTATTTTTAATATATCATTAATGTCAATTTTGATACTATTAATTACATCAATTTTTAAAAAATAATGTAAAAATTTGATATAATTTAAAAAAATATTTTAAAGACACCCAAAAATTTCAATGTTATTTATAAAATTTTTGTATGACATTAATTATTTCAAATTATATGTATTTTGATATTTTTAATATCATTTATTTTTTATTTATTTTAATTAAACAGTTACTTCATAATAATTGTGAAAGAATTTATTTTAATGAATTATTAACTAAAAATTAAACTTAAAATATCACGATTAATATTAACATTTTATCTTTCATAATAATTTTTACAGTCGAATGTATTCCCTATATAACCCCATATTAATAATATTTCACTTGTTAAAAATAAGAGTATAAAAAATTGACATTTCATTGAATTAAATATTACAAATGGATTAAAGTAATACAATCATATAAAATAGCTCATTAAATTAACCAAATCTTCATTTTGATTGAAAATAACTCATTAAATAAAATTATTACATGTGATTGTGTACTTTTCAAATATATCTAATATTATTTTTAACATTAATTACTCGATTTACCCTTAATTGTGATAATAAAAAATATTATTAATATTACTATTCATAATATATGAATATAAAATAGACTTATTTAATAAATTTGGAACTTATCATTCCAAATATAGAATCCATTTTTTAAATAAAAACCATCTTAAATTAATCCCACTAACAGATCGAGAAAACAAGTTTTTAATGTAAAAACATTCAAAAGATTGAAATATTTTTATATCAAAATTCAATGTAAATTAGATTCTAATGACCTAAATCGTATTAAATTTTAAAAATATTATCTAATTATACATTAAAAACATTAAAATATATAATTTCACAGAATAAATAAATTTTATGAAAATGATGTTTTCAATTAAAATGTAGTATTTTTTCACTATTAATCAATACAAGAAACTTATTAAAAAATTATATAAAATAAACCAAAGTAAATTTTGATATTAAAATTTCAAATAAAAAATCCATATTATCAAATATAATCTTTAAATTTTTTATAATTTATATTTAAAACAAGTGCATCATCAAAAGGCGACAAAACTGCCTTTTTTGAAAACTACTTCTTTTATGTGTAAAATTATATTTTTTATACATTGTATATAAAACACATAAAGTGAATTTTATAATTTATATTTATTATATATATATATATATTTAATTAATATAATCATATAACACTGATTTATTTATTTATTAGTATAAAATTCACTTATGTAGATTTACATAGTTTTTTTTGAAAACATTTCCTTTCATTTTAAAAAAGCATTTCCATTTATTTAAAATTAATTGGCCAAAAAATAATTAATTATAGAATAATTTGTATACATTTTTTCATAATTCATCTAATTCTATTCAATCTCACCATTATAATGACAAGGTTATAATGGTAAGAATTAAATAAATATATTTAATTTTTTGTTCAAGATTGATTTATAGAATAATGTACGCTATAAAATATAGTGTTGCAAATTAAAAAATCTAAATGTTGCAATAATATATTATCAAAAATATTTATGCCACTATTATGGATGGGATCACAAAAATTAGTATCCATACTAATTGGAATTCAAAAAATAACTAATGAGAAGGTATATATTTATTATGTGAAAGTATAGATCATCCTTTGAGGGGGAGTATATGTAGAAATTTCTATAGAACTATGCTTTAGTAAAATAAGTTATCTATGGAAGGTAATTGTTTAATAACTAATTGATGAGGTATAATGGAACACTCTCCTATCAGAATTTTAAAAAAATGGAATAAAGTATAATATTAAGGGAGATAAGTTAAGTAAATCAACAAAATGAGAAAAAGAATCTTTAAGATGTTTCATAATAGATTTCATGAACATTACTAGAATATAATAATTGAATTTTTTTAAATCTGAGTGTTGAGATGAGTATAATAATATAGGGTTGAAAGTATCATGAGAATTTTCTTTACAAGTGGTATCTAAAAAAAATCCTATTGTGTTTTATCAATTAGTGTCTACCAAATATTCTCAACCTAGAAATAGTTAACAAATATCCATGGAAAGGAACAAGTTTTTATATACTAGTTGGTATAATATTATGAAGTGAGTGTGGAAAAAAATGATTACTAAATTAGACCTTATTGTCCTCTTAACAGGGTTAGACCATGTAGACTTAGAGCAAAATAAATGACATCACATTTCATTAAAAAAGAAATGATACCATCGTCTCTCATCTAGTTTTTATTTTTCATCTATAAAGAGGAGACAAGAAAATGAAATAAGAAGATGCGAAATATATAGAACATATTTACCTCCAATTTTAGATATTTTTTTACAATAAATAAAAAGTGTAATATTAATTATATTAATTTTTTATTGTTCTTTATTTTTTTTCAATGAGTTAGTATGTGATTAATCACTTAATGTAAATATAAATTAAAGAAGGTAACTTTCTTGTAATTGTGTCTCATTATTACAATGTTTTTTAAAGTGTGTAGATTGAAGTTCCCAAGAAATTATGTACATTTCATCATGAAATTATTTATGATTATAAATTTTTAATGAATAATATTGGAATTAATTAAAGTTTTTGAAAAAGATCCATACTTGGAAGTTTAATGACCACATGAAACATTTTTCAATGTAGTGGCCATTTTAAGAAATAATTCAATATTAAAGAGTTGATTAAATGATGACACATTGTTTATAATATGACAGAGAAGTTTAATAAATAAGTCCACAAAATATTTCATTATTTCATGGGGATTTTTATGAAGACAATGAAAACATTTATTTTCCTAAAAATTTTGGATATTGATTTGAAGCCCATGAAAAAATATATATAATTGTTTTTCATGATGAATCATTTTGAATGATATTTATCATGACAATGTAATACTTAGTAATGATAAATTATATATATGGGTACTTATCAAAAATTACTCCATACCTTAGCTAACCAAGGACCCCCTTAACCACGCATGTGGGACCCTTGGGTCAATCACATGAGAGAGGTCAAACCAAGCCAGTTATGGGCAGAAGGTGTGTAACCAACCACATATATCACACACTATGAATGCATGGTTGTGCATGTGGAGTGAGTGCAGTGCACATAAGAGGGTTCCTGGGGTAACACACAATGTTGTGGAATAGGTCGGTGATAGGCATGTGTGTGTAGTGTTTCAAGGTTCCGACCTCCGTGCTATATTGACAATTAGATGGAATAACATGTCTTATTATTTTTCTTTTGAGTGAGTCAAAAATAAATTTGGGATATAGGAATTTTAATACATATCTCACAATAAAAAAATTATGCTTATTAAGATAGTTTCCCAATCAAAAAAACTATGTAATCCAATCACTCTAAGACTTAACCTTTATCCTTTATCCATTGAAGTATACCTTAATGCACTTGAGACAACTGGTGATTACTAATATCCATAACCCTAACCATCACCAGTGATCAAGACTAAATAATGAGGCATTATTGATTGCATTAACATCAATCATGCCATCATTGTATTCCATGCATGTTATAATTTGATGAAAATAAATATTTCAAATCATATCATTGTGGTTTATTAAATTTCATGAAATCATATATCTCATGAATCCATTATGTAAAAAATACCATATCTCCAGAATCTTCTATCATAAAAAGCTTCAATTGTGAGAAAACATTGTCATTTTTTCCTCAAATATACACAAAGATATCACAAAATTATAAAGAAGATTATGGTAAGGATCAAGGTGTCACACGATCACAAAGAAATCCTGATATCATATTTCCAAAATAGTATCTCAAGGAGTTTAAATAACAGATAGTTTCAATATTCAAATATCCTGACATCTTCATGCATTAAAAAAACTTGACTCGACATGAAAAATAGAGTTCATAGAGGTGAGGACATCACTTTTAAATAAATAGGAAGGGGCTATGGTTTTAGATATTTTTACTAGAGATAGTTCTCATTCCTAAATAAATAGGGAACCCACATGATATTTTCATTTAAATGAAATGAATCCCGCATGATCCATTGACACAAAGAAAAAGGATATGACATGAAAAATTAACATGAAATAGAACATACCATGAACCACCTAATCTGTTTATGTGATGGTGATCCTAAAAACCTCCCTAATTAAATTAATAATAAAAAGATACAATGTACTTATTTACATAAAGGAGAAGACGTTACCACTAGTCTCTTAGGTTATACGATGAAGGAAAAGATCCAGTGAATAATTTCCATATTTTATGAAGTAATTAAAGATACATGAATCTTTTTATTACATGATTCATATTTCATGAAGTAACAATGAAATAACATATAAATACACCTATTATGAGAATCCAGTGAATGTGGAGAAGATAGAAACCACATTCATGTTTTGGTTAATGTCAGAAATATAATGCATTCATGCATGATGGATTATATGAAACTCATATGAAAGATTTGTGATATATCATATTAAATAATAAATAATAATATTTTTATGGTATGCACTTAAAATAATTATAATTCATTAAAACATATGCATGAAATTCAATTAAGATATTTTAATTTAGAATATGACACTAAATTTTTTTATCTCATGTTGTTTGTCAAAGATCAAAGGTATAAGAACTATTTCTGATCCATTTGATATATTATTATTAAAATTTGGTCTATAGAAAATAATTGATATATCAATTAATGTAAACATTCATATTATTGCGACTAATGAATAAGATTATGAATCCTCTTCATTGCTACATAATCTGAGTTGTCCCTTTGATTGCTAAATTCAAGGTAGAACATCATATTTCAATTATCAAAGGAAGTTCATTAGAGTTTATTGGGGCTTATTAAATTAGAATTATATTACATTAAATATCAATTAAAAAGGAAATGTATGGAATCCGATAATAATTTTCTTCAATTTTAAATCTTTCAATGTACTTAGTTGGTGCTAGGAAAAAACTGTTGGGACGCGGAGCCCAGTGCTGCATCAAAAGTAGTCATTGTAGAAAACACACAAGAGAAGAAGATTTCACCGGAAGTCTTTTTATCACCCGAAGGCCTTTTATCACCTTGAGGAATTTTACACATACTCACCAGAAAGATTTCCACACCACAGCTGAAGGCACTTTTACAACTCAACACACAACACCCATTAACGTACTATTTTTATCCGTACCACCGATCATCACAACCAGGACATGCCACATGATCTCCGCAACCAATAGGAATTTCGATACATGGAACCTTCATCGTCTTCATATTAAATCATCATCACCAACGCACCATTTTTTTGTGATCACCATCTTTTCTTCGTACCGGTTACCAAAAACACGACAACCCCTTCACTGCTCTCTCTTGGTGGCTACATCTTTTCTAGGCCACGTTCCAAAACATACTACCACATCCTCTTATATAGACAGCCAGCCCATATCTCCAATTAATGCGGTAAACATTCCTAATTCCATCATAATTTCATCAATTAATACTGGGAATAACTCTTCATTAATTTTGGGTGAAAATCCTCCATTAATGTTGAGAAAATCCCTCCATTAATAATTTTCTCTCTCCTCATAATTTAAATTTTAAATCAATAAATCTCATCAATATCCACCTTGATTTAAAATTCAAATACTCCAAAGTCATCTCCACCATATGGGCCAATTTGATCGCCAACTCCACCAAGCTCTAAATTTCACCCAATGAATGAAACATGCCGCATGAAACCTACATCCAAGAAGACTTTTGATATTCTAGCAACATTGCTGATACCACTGTCATTTTCCAATGACATACAATCCCATGATAAGTTGGTCCACTATATTATTTCCACCATTTTCTAAAACCGATCACTTCAACCAATCTCTCTGATACCACTGTTGGTACGCGGAGCCTGGCTCCACAGCGGAAGTAATCATTGTAGAAAACACAATAGAGAAGAGGATTTCACCCGAAGGATTTTTATCACTCAAAGGCCTTTTATCACTCGAATGAATATTACATAAAATCACCCAAAGGATTTCCACACCACACCTAAAGGCACATTTACAACTCAATACATGACACCCATTAACATACCATTTTTGTCTGTACCACTGATCATCGCAACCGGGACACGCCACTTGATCTCAGAAACCAAGAGGACATTTGATACATGGCACCATCATCATCGTCATCTTCAATCATCATCATCAACACACCATTTTTTCGTGATCACCATCTTCACATCGCATCGGTTACCACAAACACGAAAAGCCCTTCGCTACTCTCTCTTGGTGGCTACATCTTTGCCAGCCCATGTTCCAAAACATGCTACCATATCCTCTTATATAGACACCCATCCCATATCTCCAATTAATGCAGTCAACATTAATAATTTCATTATTATTCTATCAATTAATACTAGGAATAACTCTTCATTAATGTTGGGGAATAATCCTCCATTAATTTTGAGAAAATCCATCCATTAATAATTTTCTCTCTCCTCATAATTTAAAATTTAAATTAATAAATTCCAACAAAAAAAATTACAAGGCGATACACTTTCTTGTTATTACTTTGATAATAAAATGTATTTTGTCTGTATGTTGGATAATAACGCCCATAAAATTGGGACACATATATCCACATTTGAGGTTAAAATCATTAAGAAATCATAGTATACTCTTTTATTTATTATTTTATGTGAATTATTTTTAATTATAGGTAAAGAAAAAGAGAGTCATTCATTGAATAAGTGAGAGATGTATAAAAGAAAGAAAAAATTTTAAAAACAAAAAAATTTGTCCGATAATGATTCACCCCCACTCAATGAGGTCATCCAAAATTTATCCTTTCATTTAAAATTATTTCCCATAAATTCTTTTAAAAAAAATTATATCAATTTTTATTGTTTGAGGGATTTATTTCTTTATAAAAACTAAACAATGTTGAAAATAACCCTCTTCCTGTTTAATGGTTATTTCTTCTCCATGTCCATATTCACTCCATAAAAAAATTTCATCCTTTCTTATAATTAAATGAATATATATACAATTTCATGTGATCTTATTATTCCTATTTTCCTCTCCCAAAAATTAAGTTATTTTATTTTTTATGACGCATGTTTCAATAAATGTATTTTAAAATATTTAAATGGAATTTCATTTCATGTTTATATATTTTATATTCTAATCCAATATTTCTTAATAACCATTTTTTCCTTTTTAAGAATCCATTATTGGTATTTCATTCATTTTTTTTAAAAAAATATTCATGTGAACTTCTAAAAAATATATATCTTTTAAAGTGACTCATAATATCATATTTTACATTAATATTAAGATATGTCTTTTAGAACCTAATTTTATGTTTTTGTTCTATTAACCTATTTATCTCTGAGGGATATATCTCTTATAAAGTTATGTTTCATGAATCAGTCTCTAAATTACCTTTTTAATTACTCACTTTGGGTGATAAAATATTTTTCTATTAATTGATCTTACTCCTGAAGTCATTTTTTGTGATACACATGTAAATGTAATGAAACCCATTTTAATTCCATAGGATCTTCATGACATCATATATGATTGTTTTTATTTAAATCAAATGTTTATGTATTATCATAATGGAAAAGGTGGGGTCATATAGGGAACTCCAATTCATTGGTTATGTTTTTATAATTTTATGGGATAATTTATTGTGCATGGATATGATTTCAGTTAGTAATGTTCACAAGACATGTGAATGTATGTTACTATAGTTATCTATGTTCAAATTATTTGTGAATGGAAGTGATTTTTATTATATTTATTCACAAGAATTTTTTTGTATGTGATTGTCTCTATATATGTTCAAAGGAACATGCATGGACATGATTTCATGTAACTATGTTCACTATGATATTATTTCTTATTCTTAATCTAATTTCACTTTTTATGTTACATTCCTATGTTATTATACAAGGAATATTATTTTTGACTCATAATACTACACCGTTATTCAATTTTAATGGTTTGACTATCTAAATTTACATTTCCTTTTGTCATATCTTAAGACTTGTTGATATGGTTTCCCTCAATGTGCATTTGAGCTTACCCCTTTTTTTTCTATTCATAGGATTATAGAGATAAAAAACATGTGAAAAGTTTATAATGTGGTCTACTATTATGTAATTTCGGAAATAGTTTCACAATATTTAAAAATAATTTTTTATTTGTATAATCTCAAAATAAAGTAAACCTTAGGTTCATGGGGATTTGAGACTAATTGAGAGATGTAATGTTTCAAAGTATGGAATTATAAATTTTTAACTTAATTATTCCCACTTTATATCAAAATAAGTGTAGAGAATATATATTTTTTCCATCATGCATGATACATTTGGTCTATAGATCTGAGATATGAATAATGGTGGTAGGGTTACTTGTTTATTTTCAAATTATAGATTCTTTCTTCAGAGAGTATAAGAAATTTTATGGTTTTTTTAAGGGTT
The DNA here is from genome assembly GCA_963277665.1 of Viscum album. NCBI lineage: Eukaryota > Viridiplantae > Streptophyta > Magnoliopsida > Santalales > Viscaceae > Viscum > Viscum album. The sequence continues at coordinate 243,005,626 of OY728150.1, forward strand.
GAGCAGGTTGTGGGACAAGGAAAAGTGTATACACCGTTATTACCAAGGGATCAAAAAATGACATGTGAAAACATTCACCATACCATGAAAGCCTTTGTTTTTATTAAATAAATTACAACTTAAATTAATATAAAGGGGATACACTTTGGGGTATCATTTTATGATCCTTGAATCTGTGCCCATCTTGGAATAAAAAATACCCATCATGCCATGATGTAATATTTTCCACAATTTTTTAAAATATATAGTTTCCCTTAAAATTAATTATATTTAAACAATATTCTCTATAACCCTAAGAAATTTTGGGAGAATTTTAGATGAACCCATGCCTTTATGACTGATCCTTTTTTCATTTATTTTTTAAATTACTTCCTTCAAACCGATGTATCTCTTTTTACCTATTCCACTTTATATTTCTTCATTTCTTACTATTTAACAAGAAATAATAGTTATATACTATCGATTTCAGGGGGTTTTATTAATTATCGATAAATTATTAATTATGGGATAATTTATTTAGGGTTTATGGGTTCACGATGAGTTTTTGTGTTGGGGTTCTTCATCCATCATTCTATACAGGTTTTATGATCATTGAAGCATTTTATCAATGTAATTTATTTGAGACTTCTTTTTTACATTATGTCTAAATTTGGTTTTACCATTTTTTGGATTCTATTTTATAAATATATGACATCCTTATAAAAAATATAATAAATCTTAATTAAACAATTAAAAGTGACAGTGTCTCTTTTAATGTGATTATGTTAGTATTTGTGTTGGTTGTCTCATCATATCTTTTAGATAGTCGGATATTGTATAGTTGTGATTATCTATGAATTCAATTACATAAATTACACGACTAAAATTAATTAAATAACATAAATAGGTTAATACAAGTAGGTTAATGAAAAAGGCATTCAAGAGGATTCCATTTTTCCATAAATTTATTTACATCTTTTATTATTTCATTGAGAAGATTAATTAAATTATTATTAAAAATATTAGTTGATGTTATATTTTGTTTATTTTTGGAACATTATCATAATAAATTAATGTAATATAATGGTAAAGGAATATTTTTAGTGGAGGAATTTATTACAGGGTGGTATAAGCCAATTTTTTTACTTTAGATTTTTTTTTCATTTTGAAGCCATGTGTGTTATTATTTGATTTTATTTATAAATAGAATTATCTTACACTTCCATAATTTATGCTATCTTAATAACATTGATTTTATTTTTTTGAAACAAAAAATTTTGGTTAAGTAGTTGGTTAGGATTTAGTTTTATTGGTGTTGTTGTGGAAAATTGATGTTGTTATTGATAGGATGGTATGGATGTTGAGGAAAATAGTTAAAATTGATATTGTGATGGTTTTATCAAGAAAGGATCTTTTGTTTATTTATTTTTTATAACAACATGATTTTTATTTATAATTTATTTTTGGTTATATACTTATTTGAAGTAAGTATAATTTTGTATTAGTCTATGAAATCCTGAATGGTAATATTTTATGAATTAACTAATGATATTTTGGTCTTATAAACTGATGATATATAGTGAATGAATATGATTAAATAATTGATGTTGATTAATGATGAATTTATTGGAATATATATTTATTAATAAATAGAATATATTTATTGGGTTAAATGATTATAAGATAATAGCTATAAAAAATGGAAATATAGTACTATATTTTTTGAACACCTTGGAATTAGATGATTAATGTGACCTTTTAAACTATAATTAATGATGGAATATTATATAGTATTGGTAAATGATTTGTGGTATCATTAAACCTTTTATTCTTGTGTTACTAGGAATGTTTTACCTTACTAGTACTTAGTAATAGAAATTGGGTTGTCATGTAGGATATTAGATTATGATTGAGTCTTGGTATAGTTTCCCTTGGGATTTTTGTTTGATATTATAATCATTATATTATGTTATTTATTATGATCCAAAAAACGAATTCAGATGGGGTGAATAATTTCCATACTTGACCTTGGTTGCTAGGTCTCTTCCCATCATCTGGGTGTTAAGGATACAAATATCTAAATATACCTCCTACCTAAATCTCTTTTACATACATAGTATGTATAATAGAATATATGTTATATGGTGTCTTATAGTTATTAAATAAGTAATCATATATGATTCAATGAATCATATATATGGAATAAATGTGTATGTAGTCTATGATGGATTAAGTTTAAACCATGTACATGTATCCAGGCTATGACGACCAACAATTAATAAATTGGTATTTTGAAATTGCATGTAATGGTTTGAGTTGTAGTATGAATTTACTTGATCTATAATAGATCTAGATCTTACTATATGGTTTTGAGTATTTTATGGTGATATGGATGTGATGTGTTGGAAAAGATGTGAATTATGAATTATGGATGGGGTAAGAGAACCCATACACAAGGTAATTGGGGTTTAGGGTGACTGATTCAGTTGGAAAGTGGAAGAGGGGAAACACTTGTACATATGCATGCTTTCATAATATTATACCTATTTATGTGAATTATTTAGGTAGTGAGACATGATGTAGATGTTAATATATATGACATGATTAAAAATGATTTTATCTTCTCTATTTCATCACATGGGATTTTGTGATTGATCCTACTGAGTACACTTGTATTCCCCACCCCACACACATATAATATACTAGGTCCATGAAAGGAAATTGAGGGTGAATTTGAGAATAGCTAGATCATGGAAGTTAATCATTAGTGGATGGTATTCATGGTTTCTACCATATGTGTTTTTGTGGTATATTTCTATTTCTGTTTTTGTTGTATGAAATTACATACACTAGGATTGGTTTATTAATTATTTTAAATTTTATCAGTGGTTACATATATTTTCTAGGGAATCTGAGGGTAATTCATCTCATATAAGTGTGCTCTATACGCTCCATCCTAGTCTCTAAACCATGTAATATTGGAGGAGATATTTAGGGGTCACTCATGTCTTCACAGCGAGCACAAGAGGGGTAACAGATGGGGAGAGTCATGAAAAATAATTAAAAAATATTCTTTTAAGACATGTTGTTGGTCTGAGAAACTCAAGAGGGGTGGAATTGAGTACCTAAAAACGTTTTAGTCAAAAATACATTAAAAGAAAATTCCCAATGTTAATTAAAAATTCTTATTTAATCAAAAAAATAGAATTATATAAGTTTGATCATTCATAAAATTTATCAAAGTGGGATTATGTCTCAGTTAAAATAATATTTGAAATAGAATTATCATTAGAAAAAAAAATTATTGATCAAACACTTTATATAAACAAATTTTAATATTAAATATCAAATTAAATTTTGGTTTATAGTTTAAAATACAAAATACAGTTTTAGATTTCAAATATAGAAAAAAATTGATAACACACCACAGAATAAAACATGGAGATCAGTTTCTTGTAGAGACCTAATATCATTAACATATCTATCACCTGTAATCAATCAAATTATTATAACAATAATCCGATACACATCCTAGATTGGTGTTTCATTACAAAAAACATCACATAGGCTATCTAGGCTCAAACCAATTCCATAGTTCATGTGGGAAGAAAAACAATAAAATTACGGTATGGACACTTCCAAAATATACATGAGTATAAAAATATAGAAATATGAAAGTGTGTTTCCTAAAAAATCTAGTTTGAGCATAAGAGATAGTGTGTACAAATAAATAGAGTAATAAAACACACTCATCAAATGTCAATCATAAGAAAGAAAGAGGGAAAGAGTATAAATATGAAGAGACGATGATGCTTGGTCTATGAATCTTAAGTATTTAAAATTTCCTTGAAATTTTATTAGGAAGGATCTCAATCATATTCTCTAAAAAGTTTAGGAAAACATTTTTTCATGGATTCTAAAAAAAGTCTACAATTTTAATATCGTTGATGTTCAGTAAGTTTCAATACATAGGGATTTTGTTTTGGTGTATGAATGGATATTTTTATTCTATACTTCCCACTATTTAACACCTATATATGTATCATCATATCTATGGAATCCTACCTTTTTATTACATATCTTCTCATTACATGGTACAAACCAATGATATTTTAATGTTTAATTTTTTTGGAAATATGGTAAATAATACATAAAAACATAAAAAAAATTTCAAAATATACATGAAATATGTATTTATGGGTCCAGGCTAAGTTATTTTACTAAATTTTATATGCTTAAAACATACATCAAAGGAATGGGGTGAGTATGAAGCCCGATACGGGAATAACAAAGGGTGACAAAAAGATAATGATCATGAGACATATCAATAAGAATATGAGGCAAAAAAATAAGTTATGTACAAGATGAATAAAATAGAAAATAAGAAAATGAACCATAAATTGAAAATATAGATAAAAAATTTAAATGGTACACTCATAATCATGTCACCAAGGTTTATCAATAAGGTTTCATGAATGAAAATTAACAGGGTTATTTACTAAGGTATCATAAAACATGTCATCTTTAGAGATTAAATTATTTACCCAATGAATTGGAGAGATATTAGGGAACACCCTTCATATTTATTAATTAATTTGATCCACATTGATCATAATAAATCCGTATATTAATACCATGTGGAGAATAAAGATCAATTTTTATCCAAATCATGGTGAACAAAAGTGCATAAAGACGTGGTCATTGCATTATTTTTAACCCATGAAAAGAAATTATGGTCTTTATATATGTAAATAATTTAATAAAAAGGTAATTTTTACATATTTATGAATACACATTGAAAATAAAATATTTTTGTGTATTTAAATAAAAATTAAAATAGAATTTATATTATAAAATAGAGAAATTCGATAAGTTAATTCGACAGCAAGACGAGTACAAAACATGGTTTTAAAAAATGGTAAAATCAGGGATAATAGAGTTGACTCATTAATAAAAGAATATTATTAAAGTAATGGGATAATTGAAAGTGTAAAAGTATCTTAGTTTAGAAATTAGAAGATATACCACATAAAAAAGGAAACTATAATGGAAAGAGGAGTGGAGATATCCCTTACTTTGAAGAGTTATTCCAAAAACATGGGGATGAAACCTTCGGGATGTGAGGACTCCTTTGGGAATGTAATTGGGAGGGTAAATCACCATAAAATAATGGATTATTAATTGGGTGTGAATGGGAATGGTGAAATTGGTGGGTATTTATAGAAAAAGTGGAGTAATTATTTAATAATTTCTAAATATAGGTTTTTGAATTCTAGGTTGTGGAAAAGGAAAAACCATTGGATTTCACGTGGATTTTCCTAATGTTTTTGGACATTGGGGTAAAATTTTGTGACATTTTAGTTCCCCATAATAGAGAAACATTTTTAATACTTATTTTGGAATGTAAAATTAAATATTCCATAAAATAATGTTTTTAAATCTCAAATTTTTCTTTTTAGACTTTCCAAAGACACATATAGTTTTATAAATTTATTAAAATATATTAAAATAATAAATATTAGTAAAATATAATTTTTCAGGTTTTTTATTTTTTTTAATTAATTATTATATCATTATGACAAAAATATGAAGGCATAAAATATATGAAAAAAACTATATTTTTTAATATTCATGAAAATATATTGTGTTTTAGAAAATTCTCATAACTTCACCGCAAAATAATTTTGACATGTTTATTTAAAATATAATGATTATTTGTCAAGAATAATTACTTAAATAAAGTAATTTTAATATTTAAATTTTAAAAATTAGTTTTATTTGAATATATTAGTTTTTATGGCATAATCATATTTCTGAAACTTATAAATCATTTCCTTGGATATTATAAAATTATTTTTATAATTTTTATATATGTAAAAGTATTTTTAAATACTATTTGCATAAAAAATATTATTATTAATACTTCAGTTTATTATAAAATTATATATTTTTTCTATAAAAAATACAATTATGTTCATTTGCGTCCAAAAATTAAAATATCTAATTAATCTCAATTAAAAATATATTTTATAAAGAAAAACTATTCATAGAATGGGATTAATAGAATAATAATTTTATTTATGATATTGAAATTAAACTTTATAATGTTAAGGATTATACATGTGACCCCTTATTACTCTTACGTATTCCATAAGGGTGAGATTTTTTATTATCATAGTTTCATTGTTTAGGCCGACTAACATCGACTGAGTGGTAATCCTCACTAAATTGAAGTTGTACCATATGATATTTAGTTAAAGATTCACTTATTTAAGCTTATGATGGTATTTTTCTAGGGATATTCCCATGGTCACTACCTCCCTCTCATGTTAAGAGAAATGGGCTTAAAATGGCCCAACTCTACTTGTTGATTCCATTGATTCTCCTTTCAGTATAAGTTATACTTTATCATTACAAATTACAAACACTAATTATAGTGGTTAAATTATTAAACAAGGGTATTGTTTCCAATAGTCATATACAATAGTTTTTATATTTATAAATGGTAATACTTGACCAACATCCATATAATGGTTGAATCCCAACAGTCACATTTCCCATTATACGATATAAATAACACTTAATTATTCTACTCAAAAATAACTTCAAGTTATTATTAATGTTAGACCCTAATTTATTAATATGTTGATTGGTTTTCTTGTATATTTTCATTTCTATTTAATTTACAGTGGGTGAACTTATTCTATTAGATTAGGGTGATCCATATTTTCCAATTTAAGATTTTGTATTTTATATTTTTTGTCCAGTTTTATGGTTTGGAATTTTGATTCATTTCATAACTGGATAATGTAATTATTATTGTTAATGAGGTATTTTTTTGGTTTATATTATTTTTTTACATGTATAATATTATATATCTTGTAATAAACATTTATTTAGAAAACAAATGTCATTTAGAACCTCTGGGTCCTTACCTTCTTCCCCCTTTATAATTTTCCCCCAAAAATTAAACTTATTCTCTTAGTTACGAAATGATGATGGTAATTAAGTATCATTGTCTCCTTAGGTTCCCACATCACTTGTTCATATTTTCGATTCTTCCACAACACTTTAGAGAGTTGAGTAGAATTTTTTTGTTTAACCTTGTCTTTACGGTCCAAGATATCCACCTATTTCTCCACAAAAGATATACCATCTTCCAACTATACTGAATGTGGATTTAGTACATGTGAGGGATCAGTTATGTAATCCCACAAGAGAGATATGTAGAATACATCAAGAACAAGATCATAATTTGTTGGAAGTACTATCTGATATTCCACTGCTCCTATGTGATCAAGGATTACAAAGGTGCTACTATAACAAGGTTTATGCATCCATTTCTTTGAAAATATCATGAATTTCTTCCATGGTTATCTCTGAATGGAATCCCTATCGGCAAAATAAATATCCAAGTCCCTTGGATGTTTTTCATCATATAAATTCATCAGACTTTGAGATTCCTTTATATGTTTGGGAATGACATGGACCTTTCTTATCATCTCTTATAAAATATCGTGCCCATGTAGCTTTCTCTAACCAACATCATCCTAACATGTAAGATTTATACATGGTATACCATATAGAGATTAATATTTCACCATTTGAATACTTGAGTGTAATATATTGTTGTTATAGTACCCATATAATATGAGGTGTTGATCATATTCACTTTTAAATTCCATTGATAATATTCTCTGAATTTCCTCAAGTGTCTAAATAGTCCTTTCAAATAAGAAATAATTTTAGGGGTGATAGGCCATTGATAAATTCATTTAATCATTTAGAGTATGTTGAATACTTTTTTAGAATTTTGTTGTGAACATTGGATCTTGATCAGAAATGATTGAAAGTGGAACCCCGCACAACCTCACCACTTCCTTTATGTATATATTGGAAAATTGATCAAGAGAGAAATCTTCATGAATAGTGATTAAATGAGTAGTTTTGGTGAGTTGATCCACTATAACCCATATGGAATTTTTTTCAATGGATTTTCATAGAATACTAGTGATGATTCCCATTGAGATATTATCTCACTTCAATCTTGGTATGGGTAGTGGATGTAATACTAATTTAGGATGTTATTGCTCAGCATCCACTTGCTAACAAACCCATAACCTTGCAATGTATCTTGTAATTTACCTTTTCATATTATCTCACCAATAATGACCCTGATGGACCCTAGAAATTTTATTACATATAAGATGTATAGATAATGTAGAGATATGAGCTTCATCCATAAAATATATTTTTTATCTCTGGGATAGATGACACACATAACCTTTTATGAAATTTCTATACACCCTCTCATATAATATATATTATAGGAAAATTCCCATTCTTCATAGTCACTATCATATTTTGAAATAATGGTTCTTCGTTTTGAGATTTCATGATATTATCTAGTAATTATGGTTGATAAATCATTTGGGATAGGGTTGATGATGTCCATTATATTACAATTCCCTTGTAGAATTTTACTAGGTCCATGATCAATAAATCTCCTTGAATCCCCATTATTTCTATCACAACAAGGTCTTTCCTTATTAATTTGTCAACGAGTTGTTTCTCTTATGGGGTGATATTGAATTTAATATTTATAGTCTTCAATAAGTTACAAAAATCTCTTTTCTCTCATGTTCAATTCCTTTTGGGTGAAAATATACTTCAAACATTAGAGGTATATAGAGATATAACATTTCTCTCTATATAGATAGTGCCTCCATATATTCAGAAAAAAAATTGAAAATAAAATCAGATCAAGCAAAGGACAATTCTACTTATTGGGCTTTAACTGTCGAGATGCATAAGTAATTGACTTTTTAATTATAATGAGGACACACCCAAACGCTTTATGGAATTAATCTCTTAAAAAACAAATCCTCCTCCGATAGAGGGTAGACTTAACATAGGTGTAGTCAGCAATCAATAATTTAGTTCATGGAAACTTAATTCTCACTTATTTTTCCAGATTAACTTATCCCATTTTTGAGTTAACATGGTTAGTGGATTTGAAATTTGTGAAATGTTTTTAATAAACCTCTTATAATATCCTGCTAAATGAAGGAAGCTATGAATCTCAGTTATCATAGTAGTTTGAGGACACTTCTCTATAGAATATTTCTTCATAGGGTCATATGTGATTCCCTAATTGGTTATAATGTCCTTAAAAATGAAACTTGATATATCAATAATTCAGAATTTATGAATTTTCTAAAAATACATCATTATCCTTAGAGGTCCCAATATAACCCATAAATAAACTTCATTCTCATAGTGACTTTTTATGTATATCTGAATATCATTAATAATAACTACCATGAATTTATATAGGTAGTCCTTAAAGACTCTATTCAACCAATCCATAAATATACTGGGAGTATTAGCCATATAGAAGGTTATAAAAGAAAACTCATAATGCCCATATCATTTTCAAATTTCATATTTGACATATCTTCTTTCTTCACACCCAATTAATGATACCCATATTGGTGGTAAATTGTATGGAAGAATTGATCCCCATGAAACAGGTAAAAAAATCTTTAATATTTGGGAGAGAGTACTTTTTCTTAAACATGATCATTCTAAGTTCTCTATAATAAATGTATACCCTAATTGTTCCATCCATCTTATTCACAAAGAGAACATTTTATCCCTAAAAATACACACTTGGTTGTATAAATCCCTTATCTACAAGGTATTTACCTTGTTTCTTTGATTCTTATAATTCCATATTTTCTATTCTAAATGAGGCATTTTATATCAGCTTATATCCAGGTACGAGTTCAATAGATAACTCTACCTATTATTCTGTGGGAGTTCTATGTAACTCTTCAATAAATACATCAATGTATTCTAGAATGATAGGGATATTTTTCATCTTTATACTTTCATTTTCTTCTCCGTCTTCACCAATCATCTCTATAAGGAATTAAATGAGTGGGGAATCTAGAAAAATATTAGTTTTGGATATCTCCCCCTATGAAATTGACTATAGGATTTCCATTAATGGTTACTAAAATATCATTACATCTCTAGTTTATCTTAGAATTATAATTCAAGATATAGTGCATCCCTAGTATAGTGCCAAACTCTATCATGGGAATGATTACTAGATGTTCAATGAGGTTGTTTTTTCCAATTTTAATATGCAAGTTTTTATACACTATTGATTCTAGGATAGTCCCTATAAGATTCTTGATTGATAAATATATTTATATAAGATTAGGAAATTATTTTATATTCTATGAAAATATGGATGAAATAAAGGAATGTTTAGAACTTTAAAAAAATAAATTACTTGTGAGATTTAAGAGAATGATGAGTCTACCATCCACCACATTATTCAGAGCCTCTAATTCAACCCCTATGATATAAAATTCCAAACCATAATCCCTTGGAATTTTATAAGGTTGGTGGTAGTTCCCCTCCATTATCTTCATATTTGGACAATGATTGGAAAAGTTATTAAGCCATCCAAAATTCAATAATTGAACTTCATGGTGGGCCTTCACTATCTTCCATTTGTAAATAGTGTTGAGATGGTAAGTAATCACCTCAACACATTATTTCCAACCTATATATCATCCACTTTCCCATTTGTATCACTCTCTACTCTTAAGTGAGAAGATCTTCAAATGATTATTACCACAGTTGTTTCACATGGGAAGCAGAACTTCATTTTTTCCTATTATGTGATTGAGATTCTTCCTTGAGTTTGGATCCATTTCTCAATTATTCTAATTTGATTTATATGACCCCCACATCTCTGAAAAATATAGTTATTCTTTCATAGAAATCTATACTATCTCCTCATAGCATTCAAAGACATATTTTTCTAGATTTCTTTACATATGGGGTCTTTATCCATTGAAAAATATATCAATCATTCCCTTACGACATATAACAAATATAAATGGGTATCGATCATGTCTTATAGTGTTTGGATAATATCTTCCCACTAATTAATTTTACTTCCTATTTAATTATAGGAATTCATTTCTTATTTTTTTATAGAAATCATAGGAAATATTTAGTGAAAAAGATTCCATGGAACTCTTCCCACTCCATAAAATCAATATCCCTTCTTGGATATCTGTTTTCAATCAGTTTCCACCACCGAAAATATTATCCTTATAAGTGGTATACTTCATAGGAAAAATTCACATTATCTGAACAATGGAGTACACAAAGGATATTTTCAATATATTTTATCCATTTTTCAGTAATTAGTGGGTTTTTAGATCCACTAAAATAAGGATGTCATTTTCGTATAGAGGAATCAATGGAAAATTTTTTCCTTTGAGGTGAATATGGTATCTCGACTTGATTAAAGTTATTTTTTATGACTCGAGTTACTTGATTCATCATCCTCATGATGTTTTCCATTTCAGCTTCCATCAGAACGTCATCATTGCATTGTCTATTTTAGTCATAATTTACATGGTTACTCATATTCTCTATCTTTTTTCCAAAATAGTATATCTTTAGTGAGAAATATATTACTTTTAGAAATACTATAATTCTAAAGGTATTTTATGTCTTAAAGCATCATTATTTAAAATGTTTTTAATATCATCTAATAATAATTACATATTTTATAAATCCTTCATAATGGTTGATAAAAACTTTTGATTGTCCAAATATATCCTCATGGAGTGACAAAATAGGTGTGAAGCAAGGCTCATTTTCATGCACCATTTGCTGATCAATTCTAGATCAATGAGGTGTTTTGGGTGTTTCCCCTGGGTATATCTTTTCTAGATCCACAACTACATACAGTATCTTGGGAGGGATGAATTAGTTTGGAAACAACATACTTAATAATTCCAAATTTACTAGAATGGTTTCCTATATTCATACTTGTCCCATTGGTTCCTCCTAAAGTTCCCAAGTCCATATTTACAAAAATAACTAAACTCTCCTTTAATTCTGGATATGGAATCCCACCATTTTATTGCATTATATTTCATTACATGTTATTAACAGATTATCTTTTAATGTTTGGATTCATGGAAACAAGAAACATAAAACATGAAAACATAAAACATTATTCTAAATAAAATTAAAATTAATACTCATGGGTTCACCCAGTATTACATTTACTTCATATCATATCCTGGGGACATACATCAATGTAATGGGGTGAGTATAAATCCCCAAATGGGAATATTAAAGGGAGAAAAAATAAAGTGATCATGATGAAAATCAATAAGAATATGAGTTATAACTATAAGGTCTGAATAATAGGTATAAAATAATAACAAGAAAATTAATTGTAACATTATAATGTGGATACAACATTTAATTGATAAATTCATAATCATTTCACCATGGTTTATCACGAAGGAGTCCTAAATGAAAATTACTAGAGTTATTCACTAATGTATCATGAAACATGACATCTCTAGAGATTAAATTATTAACCCAATGCTTTGGAGTGTTATCAAGGAACTAACTTAATATGTATTAATTAATGTGAGCCACATATATCATAATAAATCATTTCATTAATAACCCATGGAAAATAAATAATGGGTTTCTAATAAAAATCATATCATACAAACGTTCTTAATGACATGATCATTGAATCATTTTTAACCCCAAAAATGTAATATAATTTTCAAATATGGAAATACCAAAATAAAAAAGTCATTTTGAAATTTATCTGAGGTAATATTTAAAGTAAAATAAGTTTTGTTATTCAAATAAAAATGAAAATATAATTTATCATGTAAAAGAGAGAATTTTGAGAGTTAAATTCGACAGCATGACGGGTATAAAACATGGATTTAGAAAAGTGTAAAATGTGTTAGAACAACGGTTTCATATGAATAAAATATTATTATTACAATAATGGTATAATATAATGTGGAAAAAAGATATTATTTGGAAAATTAGAATATATACCACATAAAAAGGGAATTTGAATGGAAAGAGAAGTGAAGATTTCCCTTACCTTGATGAGTTGTTCCAAAAACATGAGGATAGAACTTTAGGGACATGAGGATAATTTTGGAGAGTAATTGAGAGGTAAAATCACTTGAAATTAATGGATTATGAATTTTTAGTGAAGGGGAATTATGAAATTGGTGGGTATTTATATCAATATTGGAGGAATTTGTTAATAATTTTCAAATATAGGTCTTAAAATATAGGTTGTCAAAATTGAAAACCCATTATCTTACCCATGGGTTTTTCTAATGGATTTGGATATTTGGGTCACATTTTAAGAGGCTATATTCCAGTAGAACTGAACACAATTTTTTAATACTTATTTGGGAATGTAAAAGTAATGATTCCATAAAGTAATGTTCTAAAAAAAATCAATGTTTTATTTTTAGACTTTGGAATTCCATTTATAGTTTTAGAAATTGATTAAAAAATTTAAATACTTAATATCAATAAAGTAATATTTTTTTGGTTATGGATTTTGTTTACTTAATTATTACATCGTGGAAAAATAAATATGAATTCGTAAAATATATCAAAAAAATTATATTTTTTTACTATTTCACAACAAATAATGTATTTTAGAAAATTATCATAAAATCACCTAAATTTAAATGTGTTGATTTCAAATAAAAAATTTGTTTTTCAAGAATGTTTCTCTATATACGAGAATCATAACATTTAAATATAAAAATTCTAATTTATTTAAAGATATATTTTTTAAAGCACAATAAAATTTATGGCACATTAAAAAATTTCATAGTCATTATAAAATTATTTTTTCATTTATATTTTGGTGGGATTGTTTTAGAATAATATTCTATTAAATAAAATATTATTCATAAAACTTGATATTATTATAAAATTGTATGAATTCTCTAGAAAAATACAATAATGTTTCATTTTTGTTCAAAAAATTACCAAATTCATCTCAATTGAACATATATTTTGTTAAGAAAATATATTATAAAAATGTAATTTATGAAATAAACATTTTATTTATAAAAATAAATTAAACTATATGAACGTAAGGCCTAGACATGTAACAATTTATTACTCTTATGTTTACCCTATGGGTGAGGTGTGTGATGATCGTAGTTTCATGGGGTGGCTTGACTAACATCAACTGAGAGGTAATATCCACTAACATAACTTCATCTATAGTCAATTTCATTTAAGATTTACTTGGTGATGATCTGCTTTTTCTTTTTCAATGGTGATCCCCAATGAGACTATCTCTCTCCCAAGTTCATACAAATGGGCTTCAAACAGTATGAATCTGCTAGTTGAGGCCATCGATTCACCTATTTGTATCAATTATCATTTATCATTACGACATATAAACACTTATTATAATGATAAAATTATAAAACCTGGGTATAGTCTCCAACGGTCATACTGACTAATGACCATATTTGACAAATGGTCATATAACGGTCAAGTACCAATGGTCACATTTCCTTTATACCCTAAAAATAAAACTTCGTTAATTTATTCAAAATTCACTACAAATCATCCCTAATGTTATATTTTCATTTCTTAATATATTGATTGGTTTACTAATATTTTTCATTTATATAGACCTTTTAGTGGGGGTGATGATACTTGTATATTGGTTCTATCCTTGTTTTCTCATTTAGTAATTTCTATTTTATTGTTTTCATCCATTTTTAATGTTTAGAATTATAATTGGTTTCATAGATAACTAATTTAATGGCCATTGTTAATAAGATAACTTTTTGTTGGTTTATCCTTATTTTTTATGTATACAATATTATATAATATATAAAAAACATATATTCAAGAAAAAAATATCATTTAAAAAGTATACATCATTACAATATCATCACTATAGAATATGATTTAGATATTATGAATATATAACTATACAAATTCAACTTATCCATTGAATAATATTAATTAATATATCATGGATCCTTATACCTAGCACTAATTTAAGAAATCTAGGAATTTGTCTTCAATTCTTCTATATAGTGGTTCAGGAATAATTATTAATAATTTCACATGAGGAGGTCTTCATTGAATAATATAAACTAATCATTGGAAGTGTAAAATCTGAAAGAAAAATTGTAATTGTAGGATAATGTAATTATATTAACTATGACAGTGGCATATAAAAATGGTAGATTAGACTAATAGCAGATCGGTCCAACAGTAGAGATGTTAAAAGTATGTTATCTAAACAAACAATGGATCTAATCTGTGGTAGATCATATCTAGCTATAGATTAGGTCTGGTGGTAGATCTAGTTAGTAGTAGATCTGGCTAGCGGTAGATCTTTCTAGTAGTTGCACTACTCTGGAGGTATCAAAACTCTGGCAGTAGCACAACTCTAGATATAGATGCATCGATGGTAGATCAATCATCGGTAGATCTTTCATAAACTAACCATGGATATTTTGAACTAACAATGGATCTTTTCAATGTTTGATTCATAACTAGTAGAGTCTGGCAGTGGATGTAATCCACTGGTAGATGTAATTGAACTAATGGTAGGTCAACACAACTGATGGTAGATTTTCATAACTAATTTTTCACCAATACTTAGACAATTTTATTCACAAAAATATTATACTATCATAAAACATTAATATAATAGAAAAAATAATGATTTTTGAGCATTAAAATAAAGAAGTACCAATAATATCCCTCATTTTAATGATAAAAATATAAGGGTTTTATAATAATTTAAATAAAAACATATATAAACAGACCTATAGATTAATATAAAAAATAATGATCTATTAAAAATAAAAAAATTTATAAAGTGAGGTACAAAGGTTAAGTTTTGATAAGAGACTTATAAAAAATAATTTACATCAACAAAATTACTCCCTCATTTGGTATTATAAAAAAGATATGAATATGAGATAGAAGAGAGATAAAATAGAGAACTCAGAAGAAATAATGTTATGATTCAATAAAATACGTAATTCGTGTGATTACATCTCAAAAATGAATACATGGGAAAAAATATAATCCCTATCAAAGTCTAATCCTACATTGAGTCAGTCTCAGTTTTAAAGGATATAAGATCTAAATGATATTTTTATTTTATAGAGATAAGTGGCACTGATGTGGAGCATGAGGGTGCATATGTATAAGTGGGAAGCTCATAAATCACCATTGGTCTAATATTTCAAAAAATGTTAGCCGGTGACATGATAAATTTTTGAATCTAAGGAATAATGGGTATAGAAGATGGTGAATAGGTGAAAGTCAAAATAGGTATTTCTTCTAGTTCTACAACTACTATACCAAAGACATAATTAAGTAGATTCATAAAATTCAAAAAATCGATAATGATTTATCTACCTCTTTCCATAAAAGGGAAGAAATATTTATCCTCTTCTATAAACCACTTGAGCAGAGGGGATAAGACTTTAAGATGATGTACTTGTTCCTAAAAGGCCATAGTCACATGAGGCATACAAAACTTATCCACAAGAAATTTAAACTGAAAATTTATCTCATTCTATGTATATATTCTAGAAATGCAGTATTTGATTACTTTATTAGTAGTCCCTTGATCACTTATGACTTCATTTAAAAACACCCTAACGAGTTTATATATATTCTCACCATTCAACCAGTATTTGAAAAGTCCTCCTAATTAGATGTAGTGAGATCACTCATGTTGGAATTCAAAACCTCTCTTATAATTGATCTAATCATGTCACTATAAACAAAAGATGTTGAAGTTAAATCAATGGATGTAGAGGAAAAAATAGGTGGTAGGGTTTCCAACCTCTCCAAATGAGATTCATCGATTATAGTAAAACTAGAACTCATCTCAACCATGATAGATTTTATAGATTCCATATCAGTATAAAATTTATATTCTAAATATCAAATTCATTAATATTTAAATAATCTCAAGATGAATATGAAAGATAACTAGATTAAAGATATGCCTTGTCTCAGCCTCAATGAGCTAAGTAACATGAGGCTCATGAGATCCAGAAACTCTACTTAAATAAAAAATTAACCTCTCTTTTAACGATTCAAAGTCAACTCTAGAAACATAATTTTATGGAATAAAAGTAGCAGGAAGAGGTGAAGGAATCCTCTCAGGGTGGGAAAACACAACATCTACATTATCTAATCTAGTCAATGGTTAATCAGATGGAAGATCATGTAACTGAACAACTTCAACAATATTCTCAAAAAGATATCCATTTGGATTTGTTCCATCAATGAAGACAGATGGTCCTCCATGTTCAAGTGGAATTATATGATCATCATCACTTTTATCCTCTCCAACTAAATAATGATTATAAATCCCAAGAAACTTTTAACAAAGTGATATAACCATCATTGATGTTTTCTATCCTCATTTGTGGAAAAAATCTTAACTATATTAATAGATCTTTGGTTTGTACAACTTGGGGATTATTTCCCCTCAATATATTCCCTCAGCTCATCTGTAATAGAGGTAGTATCATCATCTAGTTGAACTAAACCTAGTATTTCCAAATATAAAGACCTATTAAGAAGTTAAACAACATGAGATGTGTAACACCACATGTTTTTTTTAAAAATAAATATAAATGCATGAAAAATTGTTTTAAGTTGATATTTATAACTAGCCTTTAAAAATAAATTTTCTACTTCTATGTTTTGAATTTCAAAAAATGGTCATCTACAATTTTTTTCAGTAAGTTATTTAGAGCCTAGTAAAACCAACTAGTTTTTTTGCTTAATTATAACATACACTTATGAATAGTTTTTATGAACCTAATGTATAGTAAGTTGTACTATTATTTTATTTTCTTAAGTCTTGAAGATAATGACATTTTGGTTAATTTTTCAATGTTATAAAAAAGCAGTTTTAGTTTTAAAATTGTTAGTATTTTAATTATGTATGATTTTATTTAAAAATTAATTTTATAATATTTACAAACTTATTTTCAAAAAAATTTACTTCATTTTTTAATTCTTCACATCGAGGAATGGTAAGGGTGAATTTTTTGGATTTTTTTTAAAATTCTTGAATTTTAGATAAATTGTGAAATATTGTAAAATACTGTATATTCAAATTATTAGATAACTACATTATTTATGACATAATAATTAATTTAATCCCACTTGGTTAGAACTAACATTCTATTATTACTATTTAGGGTCACATTAATTAATATTAATAATATTATTGAGCAAAAATAATATAATAATTATTAAAATAATAAAAAATACCTCCTCTCCTCCACTATAAATACTACCCTCATTACCCTCTTCCTCCAACACCTCTAAAGCCTTGAGCCTTAACCAAGATATAACCAAAAAACCTCCCACGGATCTTTGCACGTCCTAGAGATTTTGGCTTCACCAAATGACCAAAAATAAAGACCTTAATATTGATATCGAAAACAAGAGATCAAGAGGAAAACATCCTATTTTATTTTCTTTCTTTCCATTCATTTTATATTATTATTTTTCATTACCTTTGTATTATACGGTGATATTTCATTCTATATCCACCTTACTTCCCATATTATTTAATATTGATGATATTCTTCATTTATCTCATCAAACTATTTTATGCAATTTTAAGTGACGTCGTTTGGCTGCCAAATTTTTGTGAGAGATTTCTAAATTTTTCTTTTATTTTGAGTTCTTTTCTTTTCTTCTTATTTCCTCACCTTTTATTATCCTAAAGGCATGAAAGATGAATAATCTTGTATATTATTTATGTTATCATGTTCATGGAAAATTCTTCATCAATCTTCTTCTCCTCCCCCACTTATTCAAGGAATTAAAAATATTGTTTGTGATGTGTCGATTTACCGACATCGTGGATGATATGATTTTAATTTTATTACATAAAGACTGGTCATGAAACCATTTTTATGTTTGAATAAGGTTATAATATATTTATTATGTCTCATCCAAGGTTCTGTAATTATATTTTATACATGGAATTAAATTATAAAACAAAATCACGTCGTTATTATCAAAGAACTAATAAAATGATCTAAACGAACATCATTATTGTTTTAACTTATGAATCATCCTATATTAAGAATTAGAAATTATAAATGGTATAATTTATGGTACTATAAATATATAAATACCATTACATTACTATTCTATAGTTTCACTTCCAATTGACCAGAACATCCACCATGAACCGATCATGGAATTCATGTAAAGAACTCAGCCAAAAACAGTGCAAGGAACAAAATACTAACAATTAAAGTGTGAAATGATGTAATGAAATAATCATATAATGTATTATAAAGATGGATATGTTTCTGTAATATATTAATAATAGTATTTTAACCATTATACAGGAGGTTTACATGATTTTGAAGTAAGAAAAACTGAGGTAAGAAAACTTTTACCTTGATTTCCATTATTTGGGTAAACCTTCTAAGTCATTATTTATGTGGTATTAAATTTATTTGTGATATGGGTTTTATTTATATTATGTTAATTTATTGGTGATTACAGTGTATATACATATTCCATATACTCTATTAAGTCTCTCTTTAATTGTTTGATATTTATAAGGGGCTTTCATTTTAAAATCCTCTTTTAAAATTTTGTTTTACAAAATTCAAAAGAAACGTTTTTTTAAATTATTCATGTTGTATGATTATTTTCTAGTTATTGGGAATTTTATATGATTAAGGGTGGGACTGATATCTCCCACTAATGCATTGTGTATGTGTACGTTGGTGGTCGGCCGTACGGTTACTCCAAGTGTAACTGCGATGGTTACACAAATTGTAAGGTAGCCATGTGGATTACAAATTATGAGGTAGTTGAGAGAGTTACAAGATTGTGTATGTAATTTCCTAAGATATCTCTATGGTTATATTTATGTTTATATGTTTTTTGAGGATCTTTTGTAAATCTCATTCTTCATAAAGTAAGTATATATGGGCGACAAGTAGATCTTTTGAAAATTATTTCATATGTTACAAGTGTTCATGGAATAATGTGTTATTTACTTATTTTTATATCCATTACTATGATTTGTACTCATACAAAGTTTTTAAATTATTTTCACAGGTTATAAGGATGTGTATGACAAAGAAATAACCCAAGTTAAATGTTTGAAGAATTGTCAATGACATCATGTTTTATTGGAAAAGTTTTATATTTTGGAAGAAATGAATAATGTTTGATGGTATCAAAACTATATTAATGTATAATGTTATGAATGTATTATGTCTCAATTCTCTAAATCTATAAACATGAAAAGATCATAAATGTTAAAGGAAGTTATTTCTTGACTAAATTAAATATTGTGTAATGTAATAAGGCCAGGGCCTTATAGTTGGTGTCAAAGGATGGTTTGGATAACTTAAGGGGTTAGGATTATGTTAATATATTACCATAAATGTTTTTTACTATATGATAAATTTGAAATAATGTATCATTTAAATATTACCATGTTCTTTTATCTCAAATAAGCTTGTTCAAAATGGTTATCTGCAGAAGAAACAAGGAAGCTGAATAGAAGATGCATTGAAAAAATGATATACTTCTGAATCTGTAGCCCAGAATGGTATGGATAAGGACTGAGAAGTTTTTGACAGTAATGGAATAGATAATGCAGACAACAAATGGTGGAAGCATCCATTCAAGAGAAAAACCAGAGGCACCAAAATGGAACCTGACAATAGTGGAGAATTTTATTAGACAAAACCCTTCTCCTTTTAATGGATCTTTTGACCCATTAGAGGCTAAAGGATGGATTAAATCCCTTGAAAAGGTATTCGGTTTTATGGAATGTTCAGACAATCAAAAGGCAAGTCTATCCATTTATCGTTTTGAAGGTAAGACAATTCAGTGATGTTCAATGGTAAAGAATATCAGGGATAGAGTGGTTATTGATTCCTTATAGTGGGGTGAATTTAAAATTCTTTTCATTGAAAAATATTTTCATAAGGTGGTATGACTTAGGATAGAGAATAAATTCTTTGAATTGAAGAAAAATGAGAAGGATTCAGGGTCTGTGTATGAAGCGAACTTGACCTAAGTAGAGAGGTATGCTCTAAATCTTATTCTGGATCTTGATAGAAAAATCAACTCATTTTACTCAGGACTGAATCCAAGGTATCAAAGGGTATTGGCCTCCCGTGAATTCAAAAGATATAAGAAACTTTTCCATTGTGATTAGAGGGTAGATATGGAGTTTTCCAACGATCACGTGCATTTCAAAAACAAGGATAAGAAGAGGCCTGGATGTCTAGTGATGGTTAAGAATCAAAAAAATAATTCCAATGGTAAGACAATCAAGTTTCCAGTTTGTGAAAAGTGTTGAAAGAAGCACCCTGGGGAATGTATTACCAAAAGTGGGAAGTGTTTTAAAGGTGTCAAGGTTGGACATATGGCCCGAGATTGTAATGAAAATGATCTTAAGAATAATTTTGATAAAAAACTATAAAGTGTTTTAAATGTGGCGAGATGGGTCACTATGCAAATTCCTTACCAAAAAGAGATCCAAATGTTGTAAATAATATAGGCAATAAGCAGAAAGGTGCAGTGAGATCTTTTGCGACAACATTAACAAATATCGATCCATCCAATGAAGTTGTATCAGGTACTTTGTTTACTCATATTTTTCTAAAGTTTTTTTATACGGGTCTACACATTCCTTCATCTATGAGAAAGTTTTAGGTAAATTGGAAATATCACCTCAACAAATGAAACCAGAACTTGTTGTCAAAACACAAGGGGAAAATATTATAGTAAAGAGGAATTATAAGAATATTTCTATTGTTTTCTGTGGGAAGGGTTTACCTGCATACCTTGTTGTATTTACCTTAGTTGAGTTTGATGTTATACAGGGAATGGATTGTATTTCTATTTATCATGCTATGATTGACTATAGAGATAAAGAAGTTGTTTTTCAGAATGATTTTTAGTTTGTATAAAAGAATGAACCCATACAATTGATAACATATCAGGAATCTGAGAAACTACTAAGAGATGGAAATGAAAATTATCTTTCTTATATTGTTGAAAATAATGGAACTGTTCAGATTAATGAAGTTCCAGCGGTAAATAAATACCTTGATGTTTTTTCTGATTAGTTACCCGGTGTCATACTTGATCGAGAAGTAGAATTCCCAATTTACTTAGTTCTTGATGCAAATCCAATTTCTAAAATCCCATATTGTATGGATCAAACAGAACTTCTTGAATTGAAAAAATCAATTGTACTATTTTCTTGATAAAGGATTAATTCATCCTATAACTTCACCATGGGGTGCTCCTATTTTTTTCTTAAAAAGAAAGATGGTTCCATGAGACATTCCATTGATTATATATATTTGAATAACATCACTATTAAAAAAAAGTATCCTCTGCCTCATATCGATGACTTCTTTGATCAGTTTCAAAGAGCTCAGTACTTTTCCCAGACTGACTTGAGATCTAGATACCATCAGCTAAAGGTGAATGAGGATGATATCCCGAAAACAGCCTTTCGTACTAGATATGGGAATTATGATTTTTTTGTTATGACATTTGGGTTGTCCAATGCACCTTCAATATTCATTAATCTTATGAATATAATATTTCATAAGTTCTTGGATATGTTTTTGGTTGTATTAATTGATGACATTCTTGTATTTTCTAAAAATAGAGGAGCACGAAAAACATTTAAGGTTTATTTTACAAACCTAAAAGGAAAATTAAATGTATGGAAAATTTAGAAAATATGATTTTTAGTTACAACATTTTTTCATGGGAACATTATTAATAAAGATAGAATTACAATTGACCCTTCCAAAAAAATTAGTTGATGAATTCCCAAGACCAATAAATATGACATAGATTCTTAGTTTTCTTGGATTAGCACGTTATTACTGATAGTTTTTTAAGAACCTTGTACAGTTATCCAGCCCGATAACTTAGTTAACAACAAAGGGGTTAAATCTGTTTTTTACATAAGAATGTGATGTTTTATTTTTAGGAAATGAAGAAGATATTGGTGAATGCTCTAGTTTTGTCCTTGCCTTCCCGAAATGGTGAGTTTTTCATCTACAATGATGCTTGTTTGAAGTGAAATGGTTGTGTTTGGATGCAGAAGGATCAGGTAGTAGCTTATGCTTCATGAAAACATAAATCTCAGGAGTTAAATTATCCCACACATTATTTGGAAGTAGTAGACGTGGTTTTTTCTTTGAAAATATAGAGGCATCATTTATAGGAATCCAAATGTCAAATATATACTGACCATAAAAGTCTGATTTATATATTCATTCAGAAGGAATTAAACATGTGGTAGAGAAGATGTCTTTAGCTGATAAAGGATAATGATTTGAAAATCAATTAGAATCTTAGAAAAGCAAACAACGTGGTAGATTATTTGAGTCCAAAACATCATGCATCATTAACCATGTTACGCTTGGAACACCATGCCATAATTAATGATTTGATTAATTTTGGAATAGATGTTTTTGGTGTAGAAAATGCATCTGTTTTTTCTCAGGTTTCAGTGTAGTCATCGTTATCAGAATGAATTAAGCAAGCGCATAAGGAAGGCCATGAGCTATAGAAAAAGGTACAATTTGTTAAAATGGGTAAGTTGGAAGAATATATCCTTGATAAAGATTATGTTTTAATATTTGAAAAAAGGTTTTGTGTTCCTTGTGATTCCCAATTGAAGAAAGTATTGTTGTGTAAAGCTCATAGTTCTATATTATCAGTTCATCCTGGTAGTACAAATATGTTCAAAGACATCTGAGAGTATTATTGGTGGGATGGAATGAAAATATATATTGTTGACTTTACTGTGAAATGTTTGTCATGTCAATAGGTTAGAACAGAGTGGCAATTATCGAAGGGGATGCTTCAACAATTTCTAGTGATAGAGTGGAAATGGGAGAATGTATCCATGGAATTTTTGGATGGACTACCAAAGACTTCTCGAGGGAACAATGCGATTTTGGTTAATATTGACCAGCTGACAAAATTTGTACATTTTCATTCTATTCCAGATACAATGTATTTGGATCAGTTTTCTCGACATTGCCTTAAAGTTATTTTCATGATACATGGAGTTCATCTTTCCATTGTATCTGACTAGGATCCCCAGGTAACTTCTAACTTTTGGATGGGACTTCAGAAGTCGTTGGGCACAAAGTTAAATTTCAGAACATCTTTTCATCCTCAATATGATGGGAAATCAGAAAAAACAATTCATACATTGGAGTATATGATTCAAGATTATTCAATGGAATATCAGGGTTGTTGGGATCTAATATTTCTTTATTTGGGTTTTCTTATAATAATAGTTTTTATTCTAGTATGCAGATGGAACTTTTTGAGGCATTGTACAGAAAGAAGTGTCTGACACTTATGTTTTGAGATGAAGTCGATAAATAAAATCTTATCGGGCCAAAATTTGTAGAAGAATTGTCTAAGAAAGTGAAGATGATCTGGCAGCACATGAGGACAGCTCAGAGCAGGCAGAAACTTTATGCATGTAATAGAAGGAAGACTTCTCTTACGAGGTAGGTGACTATGTTTTCGTTAAAATCTATCCTTGAAAAAGTGTGAGGCATTTCCGTAAGAAAGGGAATCTAATTCTGTGGTTCATCAGCACTTTTTATGTCCTAGAGAAAGTTGGAATAGTTGCAACCAAGTAGATTTTCCTCTGAGTTTGTCTCAGGCACACAATGTTTTTCATGTTTCGATATTGAGAAAGTATGTGCCAGATTCATCTCATGTCTTGAGCCCTGAAGCAGTTAAGCTGGAAGAGAACCTTTCTTTTGAAGAGAAACCAATTAGGATTCTTGATCGAAGGGAACATGTATTGAACAATAAATTAATCCACTAGGTAAAGGTTTTGTGGACAACCCACATGGTATAAGAAGAAACATTGGAGTCTAAAAATGCTATGAGAGAAAGGTACCCTCACTTGTATTATAAGTAAATAAAATTGTGAGGACACAATTTTTAGAAGGCAGGGATAACGTAACACCCCAAGGTTTTTAAAAATAAATGAAAATGCATGAAACATTTTTTTAAGTATAGATATATAACTATCCTTTAAAAATAAATTTTCCACTTCTATGTTTTGAATTTCGAAAAGTGGTTATCTACAATTGTGTTTAGTAAGTTATTTAGAGCCTAATGGAACCAACTTGTTTGTTTAGTGAATAGTAATATACCCTTATGAATAGTAATATGACCACAATAAATAGTAAATTGTACTATTATTTTATTTTCATAATGCTTTAAGTTAATGACATTTTTTTTTTAATTTTTCAATGTGATATAAAAGCAGTTATAGTTTTAAAATTATTAATTTTTAAATTAATTATTATTTTATTTAAAAATAAAAATAATAATATTTAAAAAATTATTTTCATAAAATAGACTTAATTTTTCAAAATTATCCATGTCGATAAATCATAATGGTGAATTTTTTGGATTTTTCTAAAATTCTTGATTTTTTAATGAATGGGGAAATACAATAAAATACCGTATATTCAAATTATCAGTTAAATACACTATTTATGACATCATAAGTGATTTAATCACACTTAGTTTGAACCAAAATGACCTTATTACTATTTGGGGCCACATGAATTAATATTATTCATAGTATGGAGAAAACTTATTGTAATAATGACTAAAATAATGAAAAATACCCCCTCTCCTCCACTATAAATACCACCCTCATTACCCTCTTCCTCCCACACCTCTCAAGACTTGAAACTTAGCTATGTATTTTCCAATACTCCTCCCAAGGATCTTTCCCACTTCCTAGATCTTCTGGTATCACCAAAAGGTAAAAACTAAAGGCCTTAAGTTGGATCTCAAAGAGAAGAGATCAAAAGGTAACATCCTCTTTTACTTTCTTTCATTCCTTTCATTTTATGTTATTCTTTTTCATTCCCTTTGGCTTATTCTGAGATATTTTATTCAAAATCCCACTTAGGTCCCATATTATTTATGAGTGATGAGATACCCACTTTCTCTCATCAAAACAATTTATGAAATTTTATGCAACTTCGTTAGGCTGTCGAATTTTTGGGAGAGATTTCTCAATTTTTATTTTATTTTGAGTTCGTTTATTTCATTCATATTTCCTCACCTATTCTTATCCAAGATTCATGAAAGCTCCAGAAACTTGTATATTTTGGATTTTCTCATGTTCATTGAAAATTCATCAGCAATCTTTTTCTCCTCCCTCTTATTTAAGGAATTCAAAATATTGTCTGTGATGTGTCGAATTACCGACATTGTGGGTGATGTGATTTCAATTTTAGTTAATTCATTCAAGGATGGTCATGAAACTATTTTTATGGTTTAACAAGTTTATAATATATGTATTATGTATCATACATGGTTTTGGAATTATTTTTTATACATGTTTTAAAATTATAAAACAAAATGAGGTCGTTATTATCAAAGAACCACTAAAATGATCTAAACGGACATCATTATTTTTTTAACATATTCAACATCCTCATGTAATAATTAAAAATGATAAATAGTATAATTTATGGTAATGGAAATATATAAATACCATTCCACTCCAATTCTGTTGTTTCACTTCCAATTGAAAACTGGTCATGTAAATCATGTAAAGAACTCACCCAAAAACAGTGTAAGGAACAAATTAATAAAAATTAAAGGGTAAAATGATGTAATTAAATGATCATATAATGTATTAAATAGATGGATATGGTTCTGTAAGATATTAATAACACTTTTTTAACAATTATACAGTAGGATTAAATGATTTGGAAGTTACAAAACCCGAGGAAAGGGAATTATTAACCCGATTTCCATTCTTTGGGTAAACCTTCTACTTCGTTATTTATGTGGTATTAAAATTTTTTGTGTGATGGGTTTTATTTATATTATTGTAATTTATGTAAAATTACAGTTTATATACATATTACATATACTCTATTAATTCTCCCTTCAATTTTATTATATTTATATGTGGATTTTCTTTTAAAATACTCTTTTGAAATTCTATTTTACAAAATTCAAAAGAACTGTTTTAATGAAATTATCCTTGTTGTAGGATTATGTTATAGTTCTTGGTAATTTTTTATGATTAAGGGTGGGACCTATATCTACCTCCAATTCATTAGGTATGTGTAAGTTGGAGGTCGGTCATATGGTTCCTCCAAGTGTAACTGCGATGGTTACACAAATTCTATGGTAGTCGTGAGGGTTACAAATTATGATGTAGCCGAGAGGGTTACAAGATTATGTAAGTAATTCCCTAAGATACATTTTTGTTTATATTTATGTTATTATTTTTTTGTGGATATTGTTTAAATATCATGTTTCACAATGTAAGTATAGATGGGTGACAAGTATGTATTTTGAAAATGATTTCATATGTTACCATTGTTCATGTAATAATGTGTTATTGCCTTCTTTTTATATCCATTACCATGATTTTGTGATCATCCCATGTTTTTAAATGATTTTCATAGGTTATAAGGATGTGTAATAAAAATAATAAATCCATGTTAAATGTTTGAAGAACTATCAAAGAAATAATGTTTTATTTAAAAAGTATTATATTTTGGAAGAAATGAATACTATTTTTATGGTATCAATGTTGTGTTAATGTATATTGTTATGAATATATTATGTCCCCATTCTCTAAATCTCTAAACGTGAAGAAATACTCCATGTGAAAGGAAGTGATTTCATAACTAAATAAAATTTAATGTAATGTAATATGGAAGGTTCCTTATAATATGGATGTGATTAATCCCTCTTTGCACCATAATAAGCATCGTCATGTCCTTTTGAGTCATGAGGTCCATCTCCATTTTCATCCACATAACTATCTGAAAATTTTACAACATCAGTTGGGGTTTTAGAAGAAAAATAAACTTGTTCTTATCTTGAGTCATCAATCTTTTCATTTTCTCCTTCACTTGATAGGTTCTCTCTAGTAGGGATATAAACAAGTGGATTCATAGATCCATAAGATAAAATTGGACTTTTAACAATATCCATATCACATCATTCTTTAAAAGATACATCTTCTTTCTCTTCATCCTCAACTAATTAATCTTACACTTACTCTTTAGAATAATATGTTATAATATCATCTGGGTCTTAACCAGGTTCCACTATATTCATAGGCCTTGTTTGGTGTTCCACAAGTTTAAAATCATCAAAAATATTTTCATTATACTCCACCCATTTCTTTATCCATATATTCAATTTGATTTTAATTGTTTTATATATAAATTATATTTAAAAAACCACCAATTTTTACCTATGCTTCTTTATCATCATCAACCAAGCCCTTTTATTATAGCATAGATGGGATCATCTTAGGATAGATAAAAGAGTTTGACCATGATGAGGTATTACTCATCTCCATCATATGCACAATAAGATATCTACACAAATTAATTATATCCTCAATTTTCATATGAAATATAATATATACATATTCATACCTCATCATGCTAAACTCCCCTTTCTGGGTACATATAAAATTCTAGATAAACATGAATAAGAGTCTACACTCACTATAAAGTTATGTATAGGAAGGCCTTCTCAATGTACTATTTATAATTAGTTCCATTACTGCATCCTGATTCAAAAATAACTCACTATCACAATGTATAAGACCTTGATAGTAACTAGGTACACTATAATGTAGTAAATTTATATAGCAATCCCATTTATTTTATGAAAATATAACCAATTTTTCATCTATCATACTTTGAATGATATATTTCTTCATAGAAAATATGTACTCTACATATTTGTAAAACTAGTGAACCAACCTTGAAAGGAATGGTCTATCATTCCTTGAAAAGTATTCTATCCACCACTAGTCCTGAATCGCCTTGATCACTAATTACTATCTTGAAATAAGTAATTCACCATCTATTTATTTCTATGAAACAGCAACTCGAGTCACAAAATAAGGATTATTTGGTTTGATTACAGCATGAATCTATTACCCATAATATTTCTTCACAATTCATCATTCTTTAGGAGACGACACTAATGATAAATTTACTCTTACCATTATACAAAATCAAAAGGTAAATAATGAGTGTAATAAAGGTTGGTGTTTGGGAGATAAGGTAAGGTGAAATAGTTCAAAGGGTAGGTACTGGTGAGAGAGTGTTCCAAAGTTTGATTTACGATTGATTTTTTCATTTATATATTTTAGATTTTAAAATATAATAAAATATAAATAAATAAATCAAAATAAATAATATAAACACATTGAATATGACTATTAGAACATAAGAATAGATTCTTGACTGGTATAGAACCAATGGTGGATCACCGAATAGTGGATCACCCCAAGGTGGATCACCGATGGTGAATCACCAACAGTGGATCATTTATGGTGGATCACCGATGGAGGATCACTAAAGGTGGATCATTGATGGTGGATTAGCAATGGGGGATATTACAATAGTGGATATTCTAATGGTGGATCTTCCAATTGATCATCCAATGGAGGATCTTCCAATGGTAGATCTTCCAGGATAAATGATTCACCAATGATTATCATTCATATTTCATGTTTTATATATTTTAATATCTTATAATTCAAGGGACTTATGGAAACATCAGTATGATAATGTTGAGTTATTATGAATTAAAGATTTATACCACCTTTATATAAATGTTATCTCAAAAATTAATGTCTGAAAACAATATGCTATATCCATGAATGAAATGCATGATTCTTGGAAATATTTAGCACACTTGTGTTGTCACAATTTATATAAAAATGACTTAATTGATATAAATTATATATATAAGTGAGTTTAATCCATAAAATTTGTGCCCAATAACTTACCACAGCTACGTATTCAGCCTTATGAGTAGATAGTGATATAAAAATTTTCTTTTTAAAATATAGTTATACTTGTGACTTACCAAAAAATAAATTTTCTAGAGGATCCTCCTATCTAACAAGAAACAAACAAAATCCACATATAAAAAACTTACTACATAAAAATATTATCCTATTGGATGGAATAGTCTCAAATTGATTGTATACTAGAGGTATTTTGAAATTATTTATTCTGAAATTAAATGATATTATTTGAGATTTTATTCAAAATGAGCCAACATACCCATAGCAAGCATAACATATGGCCGATTAGAAATTATGTATTAAAATCTTCCCATCATACCTCTGTAATTGTTTTTATCTACTAGATTTCTAGTTTTATATATATCTAGATTATAATTTGTACTCATATAGTATCACTACTTTTAGCACTATCCAAATCATAATGTATTAGAAGGAATTTTGTGTATATACTTTGATATAAGATATTTCCATATTTATTTTAAAAATTTTGAAAAATAAGAATGAATTTATGTACACACATTAAACTCATTTCAAATTATCTTTAAATAATTAATAAAAACAAATACACAAATAATTCTTAGATGTTCTAAAAATAATATAATCAACAAAAATTTTAACCACTAAATAATCATTTGAATTTTGTTATAAATAAATTAGGATCACCTATTTCTTTGGAAAGAAATTAGAAATTATAAAAGAGTTGAGCCTATAATACCCTGATCTAGGTGATTTTTTTGAACCATTTAAACTCATTTTAAATTTAAAAACATGGTTTCTAAAATGAGGATTTCAAAATCTAGGAGTTTTTCAACAAAAAAATCCTAAACTATAAAACCATTTAAAAATGTACTCTTAACACCAATTTGTTATAGTTGGAAATCCAAATGTTCTTTGTAGGTAAGAAATATTATAATTTATTAAGGTATAGTCACTGGTGAAATGGTTTTCTCATATTCAATACCTTATTCCTAACTATATGCTTATGCAAAAATTCCATATTTATTTCTGTCTATAGTGTATGACTCATCAATTTTATCAATAAACACTCAGTTAGTTCCAATAGTTAGAGTGTCTTTTAGTCAATCGACTAGTATGGTATCCATGTGTCCTAAAATTTCTAGGAAAATAAAAAATATAAGTATCATTTTCTTCTACAGGTTCAGGTTATTACTAATAATTATTGTCACACCCCAAGCTTCCACATTACGCTTCTCATTGAATAATACTGTAGCGTGTTTTGTATGGAACTTCGAGTTCTAACACACCACAACCAATCAAACTAGCTGTTATTAATAGTAATACCCACTTTTTGAAATTTTATAAGTTTTATCTTTCAAAATGGACTTCATTTTTGGATTTGGAATATTAAAATTATCTTAGGGTGAATTTTTGGTATTTTTCTGAAAACTTTCAATTTTTAATGAATAGTGAAAAACACTAAGATATAGTTTAAAACAAAATTTTTATTTAAATAATTATTTATTTTATTTAAATATGTTTTAGGTCAAAATAGATTTATAAAACCTATATAAGTTCTATGTAACTCATTCGAGTCAGTTTATAATAATTTTAGATATATAAAAATTTTATTGAACTTTTTACCGTTTTTTACCCACCTCTTAGGAGCATTTAAAAATTTACATAAAACATAATTTTACTACTTCTATGAGTTGAAATTCAGAAATCCGAGAGACATAGTTGATATTAGTAAGTAAAATGTGGTTCAATAAGATGAAAATAATATTTGGTG
This sequence comes from Viscum album, assembly GCA_963277665.1. NCBI lineage: Eukaryota > Viridiplantae > Streptophyta > Magnoliopsida > Santalales > Viscaceae > Viscum > Viscum album. The sequence continues at coordinate 243,037,134 of OY728150.1, forward strand.
AATAATAACTTTTTACTTTTATTTACCACAGTTAAAAGTAAATAGGGTAATTAAGGGTAAAAATGATATTATTATTACCCTAACACATTTCCTAATTATATAAAATAAATTTAATTCGACCAAAAACATCCTTAGGAATAAAATATGATTCTTTAGGTCCACTTGGATTAGATTTGGGCGTTTATTATTATTTAATTCAAAGATGTGTTAAAAGAGTTAAAATCAAAGTTTAATAACTAAAGAATTTTAAATATAGGGTTACACATAAGATATATTATACTATAAATATTAATTATAAAGATAAAATAAGTTCCTACATAATGGTAGTTTATTTATATTTTTTAGACATGATATAATTTAATTTATTTACTACATAGTGATGATGCAGTAATTACCTAATTAATTAAACATTAAAATAATTGATATTATAAATATCCAAATAAATGTAATTTGGGAATTTTTATGAATTAAATTAATTTTATAGGTTAATAAGACATATTAGGGTTAATTCGATGAATTTTTTCGAAGTAATAATGCAGTTATGAATTTAATAAAAACAAAATACCAAATAGTGTCAAAATAGACATAAAGGAGTTTTTAAAACAAATATTATATTATTAATTGAAATTCTATTCCTAAAATCTATGGTTTGTCTAAAATACTTATATAATGATAGTTATATCATTAATGAACTACTTGGGGTATGCTTGGAAGTATATAGTAAGTTTATTAGCCATATAATATAAAAATAAAAAGAGAGATGGTAAATGTCAAACTATTTAACTAAGGGGTAAATCTAAAAGATAAGGTTAATATAGTGACCCAAACCTGTCTAAAACCTATTGGTTGAGTGGTTTTCAACACATATCCTCCTTAGTCTTCAAATAATCCATTCTGGGTCCATTAGAAACCGAAAATGATTTTATTATAAAATAATATTTCTAAATTTTCCTAAGGTTCCCCTCACCCCTCTTATAAAGGGCACTCCCCCTTCTCTCTAATTCACACCATTAAAGCATTTGGATCGGCCAAAACCAGCCCAAATACCCTCTAAAATATCCTCCCTTCATCCTAGAGGCCTTCCTTTAGTCATAAAGCCAACCTAAAAAGCCCTTTTGATCAAATCAAAAGGAAGAACCTGAAGAAGAGGTAAATATTTCATCACCACTTTCAAGTTCCTTTCATCTTCCACTTACTCTTTATTTGTTGTTTACATTCTAAAATAATAACTCCAGTATATTATATATAATTTTATTTTATTATAAATATGTCACAACCATTTTCTTTATTCTATACATCCTTTTAATGACATGTCACCATATGTCTGTACGTACGGCTTACCGTCTCCACGTCATGGTGTAATTGTTATTTAATACATTATTATTTGGATGGGTATAATAATGATGTTTAATTGATTTAAATAATAAATATAACATAATAATAATTCTTTATATATGATATAACATCCAATTATATATTATTTTAACATAAAATGAATGATATTGTCACTCATGTGTACGTACGGAGTACCGTCTCCACGAACATTATGAGATTCATTCCCCATCGAATTCATTCAAGAATAATTTTCATTAGATGATTAAAAATAAATATTAAATACTTAATATCATTCTGAATATGAATATGATACATCTTATCCGTAAAAAACATTACTTACGTAACAAAGCATATAAAGGAAAATGAATCAGTAAACACCCAAAATGGCGATAATACAAAGATATTATTAACAAATCAATGTTAAAAGATCATATATGATATCATATTTACATATATGATTCTTTTATAATTTAATAACAATTATTTCACCATTATAAAGGATGTTAACCTACCCTCGACCAAGGAAAATTACAAGTTAAGGGTTAATTTCACAATTTCTTTATTATACGAGGTTGTTTTTATGTAAGTATCTATTGGGACCTCTTTATCATCCACATCCATATTTCCTAAAAATTCATTCCGAAACATTTTTACTATTTATTAGACTATGTGCTAAATTAATTTATACCCTTGTTTGACTTTTTCTAAAATGGTTTTAAAGGAATATTTTCGCCGTTTTTCAAATAAGGTACTTTTAACCTTTTCGAAAAAATTAAGGTAAGAATGTCTTTTTTTAACTTATACGGTAGGTGCATCTATTTTCCACCATTATAACATCATTAAAGCTTCCCTTACAAGAATATAAGAATATTTTAAAATATAAGTGTTTTCTTTTATAATTACGTGACTTTTAAATGATTTCAAAATAGAAATAGATATTTATCTAAAAAGGCTTTGATTTCGTCTATGTCAATATCCATTGAAGGATTTTAAGTTTGTTTGAAGTTGATTTGTTATGATACTAAACTTCCATATTGTATTGAAGGTTTTGTGATAGGTTTGAATGTGGATGTGTTATTTCATGCCATTCATGGTTTATGGATAAAGTATTGACATTTTGTATGCTAGTTTTAATATGAATATTTATGTTATGTTTAAAACTTTTCATATGAGGAATGCATTAGACATAGTAAGTGACGGGTGGAGCCCGCTTTAGATCCTTGATGCATCGGTAGGTCTCATATGACAAACTAGTGTCTTGGAACAAGGCCTTGACAAAATATTATTTTTAGTCTAGGCAAAAGGCCTTAACTTTGTTGTTATGAAAGTCTGACATTATGCATTAAACCATTATGAAAGTGGATATTGATATCGCATGTGAATATTTGACTTGTAGAATATCCATGTAAGTAAATGGAATTACATTGATTTTATCTTTTCCATATTAAGCTGAATTTCAGGTTTAAAAGGCTTTTGTTTTGGTCTTATAAATTTCCGTAATGTTTTTTCTAATTTATGAAAGTTTTTGATATATTGTTATACTTTCTGAGCATCTGAGCTCACCCCTTTAAATGTTTTATTTTTCCTAGGATGTGAAAAAGTATATTATGACTGACCTGAAGGGATAGCCTATGTGATCTGAGTGTTTTCTATGGAAACAATATTGTTGTAGTTTTACATTTTATGATATAATGTAAACCTTATAAATGTATCTAGTACTTCCAAGGCTACTAAACTAATCAGTCTTTCGAGACATGATCTTTTGTGATCATGCCACTGATACATAATAATGAACTGACTCTGGGCTTATGGGGTTGGGGTGTTACAGTTGGTATCAAAGGATGTTTAGTAGAAACCATGGAATCTAGATTTAGATAAACTATGATTAGAGCACATTACCCTAAGATAGACTTTGAGGATTAGTATACAAGAACTTACTAGAATTTTTGTATTGTAGAGATTTTGTGAGTTTTATAATAAATACATCCCTGTCTAGATAAGATCAGGTTAGAGGCGGCTCTGGAATAGATGTACCTAGGGGTAAAACCCAAAAACACCGCTTTGAGCTAGACTCGAACGGGAAATGGTGCATGACAAGGGGCCTTGCTTCACTCTTGGTTATGACACTCCTAGGGGATATGCTTAGGATAATTCTCATTTTCATTACAAACCATTATGAAGGATTTATATACTTCCTCAAAGAAAACATTTTTATGATTATGGATTATATCCATAAACTGTTCAATTTATGTTAAGTGTTTTACAAGTTTGGAATTATGTATTTCTATTCAAAAACTAATATAGTTTATGCCATTGTTTAGAAATGGTGCCTAGTGGAAGGAATGAAAACTGTATCAATGAACCCACTCCATGTAGAGATTACCCTCCTGCTCAAGATAATTATAGTGGAGCAGGTGATAAAACTGGTGTTGATCAGCTAATCACCATACTGGGACAACTCACTCAGGTTATGAATAATAACCTTACCCGTATGGAGCACCCTAATCAAAAAAATGGAGGATCAATATTAGATTAATTCATGAGACAACAACCACCAAAAAATTGTGGGAATACAAATCCATTATTAGCTAAGAAATGGATAAATTCCTTAGAGAAATATTCCACACCTTGGGGAGTAGTGAAAGGGAAAAAGTTTTTATAGTAGTTTACCACCTCACTAGAGATAACGATAAATGGTGGTCATTGATTCAAAACACAAAGGAAGATGATGAAGTATCAAATATGGAATCGAGGGAGTTTGAAGAGCTTTTCATAGAATAATAATTTCCTCGTGACGATCGAGTGGATATGGAATGGAAATTTATGAATCTGAGGAAAAAGGAGGATGGGAATGTCACAATGTATGAAGCTAACTATACAAGGTTAGAGAGGCATGTTGCAGATTATATATGTAACCCAAGAAGTAATATTGATCATTTCTTTGATGGGTTAAAACCATTTCTCCATCAAGAATTAGTCTCACAATCCTTCTCATCATACGAAGATATTGTATCATGTGCTATCAAGATAAAAAAAGAATTCTCTATGTCTTTCGACTTTAAAGAAAAGAAAGAGAAGAAAAGATCTTCTGAACACTTTGGAAATAGAAATAAGGGGAATAAGGGAAAAGTGGAATATCCATCCTACAGTAAATGTGAGAAGAAACACCTTGGTACTTACCTGAAGGGAATGGGAGTTTGTTAAAAGTGTGGTAAAAAAGGCCGCAAAGCTCGTGAATGCAGGGGAAGAATGATTCTGTCGATGTTGAATTCTACAATTGTAGGGAAAGGGGTCAATATGCAAATTAATTTCCTTAGAGTCAGGGGAACTTACCTCAAAATAGGCCAAGGGATAAATCCAAGATTATGCTATAACTACTTCTGAGGTTGAAGCTCTAAAAGACGTATTGGAAGGTAATTTAATGGTTTCCTTAAAGTTTAGCCAATGTTTTATTTGATTCTGGATCATCTCATTGTTTCATATCTTCTCAGTTTTCTAAGAAAATTATATATTTCCAATTTAATGTGACAAGGGAGTTGTCAGTCAAAACAACTAAGGGGAGTATCATTGCTACAAAGTTTTGTGAATTAGTTCCCATTAGGGCATATAAATGTTCATTATCTACTGATCTCATCATCATACCAATGAGTGAATTTGATATAATCCTTGGTATGGATTGGCTATCAGACCATGATGCAAAAATTCATTGTATGATGAAGGAGGTTACTATTTTTGATGATGATGATAAAGAAAACCTTATCTTTAGAGAGGAATCGTCACCACTTAATTCTTTTCTAGATCCACCCCCAGTAGCTCAACTAAATTAAATTATTGGGGAGTAAGAGAATGAAATAACTATGGGTGAGGAAAAGAATGTTAAAATAGATGATATACCTATTGTGAAAGAATATGTTGATGTCCTTCTAGAATATTTACTTAGACATCCTCCAGAATGAGAAATTCAGTTTTCCATTGAATTAATTCCTGGATCAAGGCCCATATCAAATACCCCTTATAGAGTGTCCACTTTTGAATTAGTTTAACTAAAGAAACAGCTAGAGGAATTGAGTAATAAGGTATTTATTCGCCCTAGTGTTTCTCCATGGGGAGCCCCTGTCCTTTTTGTTAAGAAGAAAGATGGATCTATGAGGTTGTTCATTGACTAGAGGGAGATCAATTCTATAACAAAAAAGAACAAGTATCCCCAACCTCGCATTTATGATTTATTCGACCAACTTCATGGAGATCAATAATTTTCAAAGATTGACCTTCAATTTGCATATTTTTAGTTCTGTGTGAAGAAGGAAGACATTCCGAAAACAGCATTCTGAACCAGGTACGGGCATTACCTGTTTACAGTAATGCCTTTTGGATTGACTAATGCACCCTCTGTCCTCATGGATATAATGAATAGAGTTTTCAAGGAATATATTGATGACTTTGTAGTGGTATTTATTGATGATATCTTGGTATACTCTAAAATCAACGAAGATCATGAAAATCACTTGCGCATTATTCTGAAGACTCTTGGAATACATGAATTATATGGGAAGTTTAACAAATGTGAATTCTGGCTTCATATGATTTCTTTTCTTGGCCATATTTTCTCTAATGGTGGAATATCTATTCATCCTTCTAAGATAAGAGCAATCCATGAATGGCCAACACCGATGAGTATAACTGAGGTACGCATTTTTATTAGTTTATCATGTTATTATCAGCATTTTGTTTTGAATTTTTCCTGATTGGTTCACCAATTTACCAAGCTCACATGTAAAGGGGTTAATTTTTTTTGGAAAAAAGAGTGTGAAGAATGTTTTTGAAGAACTAAAGAGAATATTAGTCCATTCTTCTATATTGAATCTATATTCAGGGAATGATGGGTTTGTTATTTATAGTGATTCATCCAAGAAAGGACTTGGTTGAGTCCTTATGCATAATGATAGGGTTATTGCCTACACATCACGATAGCTAAACATTCATCATCAAAACAATACTACTCATGATCTTGAGTTAGCAGTGGTAATATTTTCTTTGAAGATATGGATACATTATCTCTATGGTGAAAATTTGAGATATATACTGATCACAAGAGTTTTAAGTATATTATCTCACAGAAAGAACTCAACATGAGGCAAACATGATGGCTTGAACTACTCAAAGATTATTATTTCACAATACACTACCACCTAAGGATGGAAAATTAGTGGAAGATGATTTGAAAAAAAAGATCATGGAGTTTTGAAGAATATGAGAGTTTAAAGGGATCCTATACTCCTGGATCTAGAAAATATGGATATGAGAATAACCAAGGATGGTGAAACATCAATTCGTTTTCATGTGGTTGAAAAACCATCATTACTAGAAAGCATAAAAAGTACTCAGGTTGATGATGAGGAGTTTCAAAAGAAGATTAAAGCTGTGAATAACGAGATATTGAGTGAATTCGTATATGAAGATGTAATTTTGATATTTGTGAAGAGACTTTGTGTTCCTAATATAACTGATCTAAAAATAGAATTGTTGGATGATGCTCATAGATCCAATTTCTCTATACACCCAGGGATCACCAAAATGTATAGAGATTTGAAGTAACTTTTTTGGTGGGACAACATGAAGAGGGATATTGCTGATTTTGTTTCAAGATGTATGGTCTTTCAACAAGTGAAAGTTGGAAGGCAACAACCTGGAGGAGTCATGAAACCTCTTCCCATACCTGAGTGGAAATGGGATAATATTACGATGAAATTTTTCATGGGACTACCGAAGACTCCTAAAAGGAACGATGCAATATGGGTCATTGTTGTTCGTATTACCAAGTCAGCATATTTTCTTTCTATAATGAATATTTACAACTTGAATGTTTAGCAACCATATATATTAATGAAGTTGTGAGACTTCATGGAGTACCACTATGAATTGTTTCTGATCTTGATCCCCATTTACATCAAGATTCTGGAAAAGTATTCAGAAAGCCCTAGATACTGAACTTCGTTTGAGCACAGCCTACCACCCCAAAACTGATGGATAATTAGAACGGACTATTCAAACCGTAGAAGACATGTTGAGATCATGTTCAATTGACATTCATGGTATGTGGGACCAATATTTTCCTTGTAATAATTTTCCTATAACAATAGCTTTCATTCAAGTATTCAGATGGCACCATATGAAGCGTTATACATAAAGAGATGTTGCACACCAACCTGTCAAGATGATGTTGGTGAAACAAAACTCATAGGCCCTTAAATTGTGGAGGAAATGAAGGAAAAGGTGAAGGTAATCCAAAACAACATTAAAGAAGCTCAAAGTAGGAAGAAGAGTATGTCGATAATTGAAGGAATGATTTGGAATTTCTGGTTGGAGATCATGTTTTATTGAAGGTATCTATATGGAAGGGTGTTATAAGTTTCAGTAAGAAGGGAAAATTGAGTCTCAGGTACATCGAACCTTTTGAAATTCTAGAATGAATTGGGGTTGCAGCTTACCGTTTGGCAATATCGACTAGTCTCTCCAAAGTTCACGATGTGTTCCATGTATCACCGTTATGAAAATACATGCCTGACCCATCGCCTGTACACACCTATGAGGAATTAGAACTGAAACCTGATCGGTCTTATTGCGAAGATCATGTCAAGGTTCTTGATACAAGAGAACAAGTGCGGAGAAACTAGACGCCTCGTCTGGTAAATGTTCTATGGAGAAACCATAAGATGGAAGAGGCAACGTGGGAACCTGAGGAACATATGGTGAAGAACCACCCGAGTCTTTTTACATAGTAATACTCTATAAATTTCAAGGATAAAAATTATTTTATGGAAGGGAGAATGTAACACCCCACGCTTCCACGATATGCTTCTATTTGAATAATACAGTAGCGTGTGTTGTACTCAACTTCGAGTTCTAACACACCACAACCAATCACACTAGCCGTTATGGATAGTAATACCCACCTTTTGAAATTTTATAAATTTTATCTTTCAAAATGGACTTCATTTTTGGATTCAAAATATTGAAATTATCTTAGGCTGATTTTTTGTAATTTGTTTGAAAACTTTAAATTTTTTATGAATAGTGAAAAACACTGAGTTATAGTTGAAAACTGAATTTTTATTTAAATAATTATTTATTTTTTTTTATATTTATTTTAATTCAAAATATATACATAATACCTATGTAAGTTCATTGTAATTCATTGGAGTCAGTTTATAATAATTTTAGATATATAAAAATTTTGTTGAGCTTTTTACCGTCTTTTTCCCACCTCCTAGTAGCATTTTAAAATTTACATAAAACATAACTTTAACACTTCTGTGAGTTGAATTTAAAAAAACTAAGAGACATGGTATATATCAGTAAGTAAAATGCGGTTCAATAAGATCAAAATAATGTTTTGTGAATAGTAACTTTTTACTTTTATTTACCACGATTAAAAGTAAATAGGGTAATTAAGGGTAAAAATGATATTATTATTACCCTAAAAATGTCCTAATTCTATTGGATAAGTGTAATTATACCAGAAACAACCTTAGGAATAAAATATGATCCTTTAGGTCTACTTGGATAAGATTAGGACATTTATTATTAATTAATTCAAAGAAGGGTTAAGAGAGTTAAAATCAAAGTTTAATAACATAAACATTTTTAATATAGGGTTACACATAAGATAAATTCGACTATAAATATTAATTATAAAGATAAAAATATTTCCTATATAATTTTATTTTATTTATATTTTTTATAAATTAAATAAGTTAATTTATTAATGACACAATGATGATGAAGTAATTACCTAATTAATGAAATATTAAAATAATTGATATTATAAATATCCAAATAAATGCAATTTGGGACTTTTTATGAATTAAATTAATTTAATAGGTTAATATGAAATATTATTGTTGGTTAGATGAATTTTTTTCAATGTAATAATGCTATCATTAATTAAAAAAACAAAATACCAAATAGTGTCAAAATTGACATAAAAGAGTTTTTAAAACGAATATTATATTATTAATTGATATTCTTACTGTAAAAATCTAAGGTTCAACCAAAAGACTTATATAGTAATAGCTGTATTATTAATTAACCACTTGGTTTTCACTTGCATGTATATAATATGTTTATTAACTATATAATATAAAAATACAAAGAGACATGGTAAATGTCAAACTATTTAACTAAGAGTTAAATCTAAAAGATAAGGTTAATATAGTGATCCAAAACTGTCTAAAAACTATTATTTGAGTTGTTTTTGACCCACACCCACCTTAGACTTTAGATAATCTATTTTTGAGCCATTATAAACCGAAAGATATTTTATTATAAAATAATATTTCTAGCTTTTCCTAAGGTGCCCCTCACCCCTCTTATAAAAGGGCACTCCCCCTTCTCTCTAATTCGCACCTTCAAAGCCTTTGGCTTGGAAAAAACCGGCCTAAATACGCACTCTAATATCAACCCTTCATCCTAGAAATCTTAATTTAGCTAAAAATCCAACATAAGGAGACCTTTTTATCAAATCAAAAGGAATAACCCGGAGAAGAGGTAAATATTTCATCACCTCTTTCAAGTTCTATTCCTCTTCAACTTCCCCTTTCATTGTTGTTTCCATTATAAAATAATAAATCGATTATATTCTATATAATTTTATGTTATTATAAATATGGTAAAACCATATTAATTATTCTATACATCCTTTGAATGTCATGTCACCATACATGCATACGTACGGCTTACCGTCTCCACGTCGTGGTGTAATTGTTATTCAATACATTATTATTTAGATGAATATAATAATAATGTGTAATTGCTGTAAATAATAAATATAACATGATAATAATTATTTATATCTGATATAATATCCAATTATATAATATTTTAATATCAAAAGAATGATATTGTCGCTCATGCGTATGTACGGATTACCGTCTCCACAAACGCGATGAGATTCATTCCCCATCGTATCGATTCAATACTAATTTTCATTAGATGTTTAGAAATAATTTTTAAAGACTCAATATCATTCTTAATATGAATATTATAAATCCTATACAAAACAAACATTACTTACATAACAAAGAATATAAATGAAAACGAATCAGTTAACACTCGAAACGACGATAATAGTAAGATATTATTAACAAAGCAATGTTAAAATATCATATATGATATCATATTAATATATATGATTCTTGTATAATTTAATAAAAATTATTTCACCATCATATAGAAGGTTAATCTACCCTCGGCCAAGGAAAAGTACAAGGTAAGGATTAATTTCACAATCTCTTTACTATGTGAGGTTGTTTTATTGTATGTATCTACTAGGACCTCTTTATCATCCACATCAATGTTTCTTAAAAATGTATTCTGATACATTTTTAATATTTATTATACTATGGGATAAATTCATTTATATACTTGTTTGACCTTTTAATAAAATGGTTTGAAAGGAATCATTCTGTCGTTTTCCAAACAAGGTACATTTATCCTTTTTGACAAAATTATGGTAAGAATGACTTTTTTTAACTTATACGGTGGGTACAAATATTTTTTGTCATTATAACATCATCGAAGCTTCCCTTACAATATTATAAGAACAATTTGAAATATAATTTTTTTTCTTTTATAATTACGTTACTTTTAAATAATTTCAAAATAGAAAGAGATATTTCTCTAAAAAGGTTTTGATTTCATCTATGTCAACATCCTTTGATAGATTTTAAGATTGTTTGAAGTTGATTTATTATAATACAAAACATTAATATTGTATTGAAAGGTTTTGTGATATGTTTGACAGTGGATGTGTTATTTCATACCATTTATGGTTTATGGATAAAGTTTTGATATTTTGTATGCTAGTTTTAATACGAATGTTAACGTTATGTTTAAACCTTTTCATATGAGGAATGAATTGGACTTAGTAAGTGACAGTTAGAGCCCACTATAGCTCCTTGATGCATCAGTAGGTCTCATGCGACAAACCAGTGTCTTGGCATAAGTCCTTGAAAAAATCTTATTTTTCGTCTTGGCACAAGGCCATGACTTTGTGGTTATGAAAGTCTGGAATTATACATTACATCATTATGAAAGTGGCTATTGATATTCCATGTGATTATTCAACTAGTAGAATATCCATGTGAGTATGTAAATGGAATTACATTGATTTTATCTTTTCCATATTATGATGAAGTTCAGGTTTAAAAGGATTTTTTTAATCTTATACATTTTCTCAAATATTTATGCTTATTTATGAAAGTTTATTCTATATTGTTATCCTTACTGAGCATATGATCTCACCCCTTTTTATGTTTTATTTTTTCCAAGATGTGAAGATGTATATTATGATTGACCTATAGGGATAGTCTATGGGATCTCAGTGTTGTCTATGGAAACAATATTGTTGTAGTTTTCTATTTTATGATGGAATGTAAACCTTAGGTATGTATCTAGTACTTTCAAGGCTCCTAAACTAATCTGTCTTTCGAGACATGATCTTTTGTGATCATTCCAACGATACATAATAATGCACCGACTCTGGGCTTCTAAGGTCAGCGCATTATAATTAGAGTATTTTTCAACTTATTTTACAAAATTTCCAGAATGTTTGGAATTGATATTAAAATTTGACATATCATGTTCATTGTTAAATAAAGAGATATTGGGATTATGTGGATCTGTTTCATCAAATTTTACATTAATATAATGTTTCCAAAATATTTTTTCTTTTATTAATCACACTATAATATTTACTATATGTTGAATAACCGAGGAAAATTACATCATCTCATTTGGAATAAAATCTTAAAATATTATCCATTTAATTAAGAATAATGTATTTGTATCAAAAAATTCTAAAGTAATTTACCTTTGGTTTTCTTTCATTCTATAATTTATATGGGGTTTTCTCCCAGGGAGTTATTTTTATAACACTATTAATTATATAACATGTTTTATTCATAACCTCTGTCCAAAAATAAATAGGTAATACATACTCATTGATCACAGTCTTGGAAATTTATAGAAGGGTTATATTTCTTATTTCTATTACACCATTCTATTATAGGGTATTTGGAGAAAAAAGTTATGATTATATCCATTTTGTGAGCATAAAAAATCTAAGTCTTTTATTTTCTAACTCACGATCATGCTCAATTAATTAAGTCTTAATTCTAAGACAACTAATATTTTCTAAATATTTAGAATAATTCATAAAATAATAATAAGATTAACTTTTGTAATCTATAATGAATACAAAAATATATCTAAAAAAATTATCAACAAGAAAATAATTATAGTTCATATAATTTATTATATAAACATTATAATGTCTAAAAAAGTCACTGTGATCCAACTCTATAGGTTGAAAAGTTTAAACTTATTTCTTTTAAAAGAAAGTGATTATTTTTTCCCTTTTGGAAAGGGTTGCAAAATTTATCATTTGGGGATTATAGTTTAGTTAGATCATTGAACAAACCTTTCCCAGTAAGATTTCAATGTGAGTTAATATTGAAATGGTCGAGTATTCTATATCAATTCCAAGATTCTTTTTGAAAGGCACATATACAGGAAATATTTTTAGAAAACAAGGAATCTAAATTAAGAACAAAAACATTATAATTTATTAAATCTATAAAAACTAAAGTATTTATAGAATCTAATAATTTTTTGAAATTATTTTAACATTTAACATGAAAACTATCTTCACATAGTTGATGGATTCTATTAATTTTATACTCTAATACAAATATAAATTAAATTTAGAAATTAATAGTGTATTTCAATTAAATGTTTTTCAATACCAATAGTCTTTCCTTTGGAATTGTCCCCAAAAGTGACATGTATGACATAAACCTGGATAAAGTTACTAATAATTTGATATTATCCAACATGTTTCTGGAATAGGTACTATTAATATACTATAATTTCTTACTTGACCGTTTCAATAATGTTTCTTACAAAACAAATTTGACATCGAAAATGACATTGGTACCCAAATTCTATTAGGTCCAGAAATGTTAGTGATCAATGTTTTCTGAGTCCATAATTGATTAATTGGTTTTCCATAATACAATTTTATACTTTTAGAAATAAACAAAATGTTAGGTAATAAATAATAAAAACTAGTAGCAGATCTAAAGGAATCAGAACTAGGATAAATATTATTTTTTAGGATCCATCTCTGCCCAGGTAGATACCCTATTCAAATAGTATATTTTGGTGTTGTATAAATTCCAAGAATATGATTCAAGATATTCTATAAATTGATAAATCATTCCAAATATTTATTTATTTTATCATTAGGTAATCTTAACTCATTGTTATATTTTAACAGTGGGCCATTTTTAGCCTCTTAATAGTAAAATCATTCTTAAAACTACTAGTCAAGGCTTGATTCTTATTTAGAATACTATATTTATTTTTAAGTTCATTTAATGTATCTTACATAATATTTAAGTAATAAAACATTTCATCATTAGGCATGTTATTATCACTATTTTTATTTATATAAATATTATAAATATTAATTGGAGATCTAAGAAAATAATTTGAATCCTCTGAGTTGTTTTTCATATAAAAACTTGTTGGATCCATAATGGTTATCCTGATGGGTTGAGTTTGAATCACTCCAACTATCTTATGAGTAAATAAAAGTGTTTTCATGGATTTATTATACCCCTTATCATTATCATCATATTTTATATTTAATATTATCATAAGATGGTAATATTAGACATGAAATTTCCACTTATTTTCATATGATATTATCCCATTTTTAACATCATCCTTCTTCTAATCCTTTCTCAAATTATCTCTATTGTCATTAATTCATTTACAAATGCGGTTTATAAAGAAATTATTCCAATTATAGATAATCTGGAATCTTCTATCCATATGGGACATCTCTTCATCACTATCAATATGTGACACTTTATCACTTGAGTTGTCTCCATTGATCTTATCCTTTTTAATCAATTGTTTTGAAGGCTAAGATTTTTTTCTTTGGTTGATCCTCTTCCTCTATGTTTACTTTCTATTCCTCCTTATACATGATATTTTTTACTATAATCTCTCTAACATGATACTTTCTCACATCACATGAATCTCGGAATGACACTGATGTTCTCTATTTTTCTTGCAATCCCGTCAATAGAAGCATCACTTTATATTTATCAGAAACATGTTTCCTCAATGAGGGAATTGTGTTCATGGTCTCACTAAATGTTAGATACATATAAGAAATATTATCATAACGTTTCGTCTTCAAATTATCATATTTAATAGTATAAGTATTTAAGATCATATCTTAGACATTAACCATTCCTTAAAGAGAAAAAAATAAAGTATCTCAAATTTAAAATGCATTAGTATAGGTAGAAATTATATTAAGTTTATAATCTCCCAAATCATAGTATATGTCATTCATGGATTTAAATTTATTGTTATAATTTTACTTAGTATCATCACTCCATTTTACTCTAGTTGTTTTGGGTAATTCATATGTGTCTTTAATGTCATTTTGGATTTCAAAACCCATGATTTCAATATGCATCTTCATTTTTTGTCTTACACGTAGAATAGTTTTTTCCATTAAAATGAGAAGATATATTTGTAGTATATCCCCCTTGTCTATTATTATCTATAACGAATTAAATTTAGAAACAATAGAAACGTATGATCTTTAGAAGATAAAAAAACATCGTTGAAGTGGTTTTTGAATTCCTATAATACGAAATGTTTGTTGGAGTGAGTTACTCAATAGGGGGGGTAAAATTGAGTACCTAATAAATATTTATATCAAAAACAATTTATTAAAAAAACAACACAATTTAAGTATAAATACTCATTTAAAAAACAGTAGGATTATATATGTTCGACATTTCATAAAATTTCTCAATGTGATATTAACGATCAGTTAAAAAAATATTTGAAATAACATTAACTATAGAAACTAAATTACATAATAAAACTCTTCATATAAAAATAGGTTAATATTTACTATAAAAGTAAATTTTTTATTAATTATTAAAATTAATATTATAGTTTTATATAGGAAATATAGAAAAATAAAACTGCCAACACACATTTGAAGAAAGCAAGGTGTTGAGTCTTAAGTTGAGACATAATCCCATCCACTTGTAATCACCTAATTGTAATGAGATAATTATTATAATAATATGATCCACAAACTAGATAATGTTTTTTTACAAATAACAAGACATAATATGTCTAGTACTAAAGCCACTTCCAAAGTAATACATGGGAATAAAATAATATTGACCATACAGTACCTCTTTTAAAGTTTCCATGAGTACATAAATAGGGAAATATGGGAGTGTGTATCAAGAACACTCTTATTTGAGCATATGAGATAGTGTGTAATAATAAATATAGTAATACAACAAACTACTAAATTATAAATCATAAAACATAGAGATAAATATAGTTGATATAAAGAATAAAAATTCCACTTGGTCTATGATTCCTGAGTTATTTAGAGGTCCTGGAAAAAGTATTAGAAAGATAACAAATAGATTATAATAAAATTATAGGAAATAGAATATCGTGGATTCTAGAAAAATATATTTTTTCAGACTTTTGATGTTAAGTAATTTTCTATGCATAGTTAATTTGATTCAGTGTGTGAAAGGTTCCTATTCTTCTATAATTCACACAATTTCACACCTGCATATGTATCATCATATTAGCATCTACACACATTAGATAGATATTCGGAATATATACCTATGAAAATTCAAATTATCCATTTAATAATAATAATCATATATATTGGATCATTGTACATAGAACAAAATTGATAAATCTATGAATTTTTATTCAATGCATCCATGGAGTGGTTTTGGAATAATTATTAATAAATTATGTGATGATTTCTACATTAACTCCCATAAAATTACCATTGGATGTATTAATTCAAATGAAAAAATATTATCATACTGTCAGTAGATCAACTTTGACCATAGAATAAACCAATGGAATATTATACTAATGGTTGGTAATTACAGTGGTATATATATCAAGGGTAGATCACAATAACTAATGGTAAAACTGATCAGTAGTAGATCATGATTGGCGATAGATCTGGATAGCGGTACATCTTGATGGATCTAGCACAACTTTAGTAGAAGCAAAAATATGGATGTATCCTAGGTCTGGTGATAGATATTCTGAAAGTATATCCATCACTAGTATATATTTCTTGAACTGTGGGTTTATATGTTGAACAAATGGTGGATGTCCTCAGAGGTAGTTCTATCACTGGTAGAGTCCAGTGGTGGATGTAATCCACCAATAGATCTAATTGAACTAAATTTAGATCATCACAAACAACATTAGATATTTTTAACTAATAGAATATTTGTACTTAATAAATTGTAATCAATAAAATAATAAACTATCACAAAAAGAAAATCTCATTTGAAACATAATAATCATGATTTGTGAGTATTAAAATATGGAGGTTCCAATAAATGTAATAGAACTTAGGGATGGGAATTTTTGTGAATATCACGGGTTGGTTTGGAAATAGTGTCTATTGAACATATTTTCTTATATAAGAAAGGTATACTATCTAATACGTAATAGATTATCCCCCCTATGATCCAATATAAGGACCTTAGTTTATTAGACTTACTAAGTGAAGTGTTAATTCATGTATGATATAGACTCGGTAAGGGAACTTACATCATCAGTGATTGTACATATGATTGAATTTAGTAGATAATGAGAATTAGTATAAAACATAAAATATTAATTATAAATTATTCTATATTATGGGTTTATGATGACCCTAAAATTTTCTATTTTATAGTTAGTAATCTTTTTTGATGCACTTATCATGATATTTCAAGTGAAATTCAGCTAGATGTATCAACAGATGGTCGAAGAGTGGAAGTTTATTAAGATGTGTTTTAGTGGAATTTTCCTCATGAGTTCCATTATTGAGGCATATAGAAGCATGTGGGATTTGATTCCAATCAGGATACCAAGGCTTGGTTGGATGAGTGGTATATTTATTTTTGTTTGATCTATGATAAGATGGAGAAATTTATTCTACTGGTAGTATGTATGTTTTGAGAGGCTTATTGTCATCAGTTGGTTTTATTCCTCGATTTCTATGAGGAGTCTAAAGTTTCTCAGGAGAAGATTAGTGATAATTTCTAAGATGAGTTCTTTTATTTAAATATTAAGGAGGAATGTTGGTGGGATATGTTCTCTCTTCAGTAAGGGAGCTCTAGCATGATGGATTTCAGTATTTTTTTAATAAATCTCTGTATTATAATCCAGATCATTTTACAGATAAAGAGGATTTAACAAAGAATTTTGAAGTGGTTTTATATCCAGGGTTCTATAACTAGGTCACCCCATTCATAATTTCAACATTACTTGGGGTGATGGTGATGAAAGAGTTTATCGATAAGATATTGGATCATACATGATCTTTATGGGAATGAATTATTAAAGACATTACCTGGATCAAAACTGTTAGAAGTGGTTTTAAGTTTCCCATTCAGCCAATGTTTTAGATAGCAGGGAGTCAAGTTAAACTACCTTTATCTTATTTAATCAACGCTAGTAGTTTATAGTACTCTATAAGGATATCATATGTCCTTTTATTTTATTATAGAGGTAATTTCCATTAGAATATCGAGTGCTTGAGCTTCCTTGGTAAACATAATGGATGTGGAATCTTTTTTCTAGTTCAGCCATTACATATGTATCCCCTAACAGAATAGTAATAGAAGAATAACACACCAGGTTTTAGAAAACCATGATGAGATAAAACTAGATGAGGATAACCTTAATATTTCCCTCATCTTTAGGGACAATGAGTTGATCATGTACAAAGTCGAAGCTGATATCTGGGCCATAGAGGTTGTGGAGCAGGATTCAACCTAACTCGCACTATAAAGTGACTAGTTCCTAGTGATCTAGATTTCATATGTGTTACTATCTATATATATTCTACCAGGGTGTGTGATGTGTTCAATTAAAGAGTTATTCACTACCACATTATACCCACCATAGTCTATGTTTAGAGACACAAAGTAAATTGGAATCCATTTCCCTTTATTTTTAATATACCCATTAGAGTCCGAGTTATAATGTATGATGTTTTATAGATTATTAGTTGATTCTAGGGAAACATCAGTCTTTTGAAGACTTCTTATGTTTATAAATATAACCTTATGAGGTCATCCTTGGCATGGACAAGTTTTATTCATTGTTATATATCATTAATTACTTCCGGGGTCAAGTAACATTATTCAATGATGATAAAGAAAAACTCTATCAAATCAGTCAAAGGATTATTGAACCCTTGTCCTATTTAATGGATGAGTTTTCATTGAGTTCATAGGTGGTACATCTAGTAGTGTTTCCCCTGGTTTTAGAATAATAATCTAACATTTTTTATAAAATTATTGTGATGTGTCCCCTATGATGAGAAATCATGTTTGGGAAATAATTATAGAATATTGTCTCTTTAATGTATATAAATCCATATAGGATAGTGCCCTAAAAGTTTTAGGAGCTTCAAATTCATATTGATGAATCTATATTGAGATGTTTTATTTTCCAAGTGTGTCACCATGGGGTGCTCTAGTCTTTTTAATTATGAAGACATAATTTTTTTGACTATGCATCAATTATCATCACATGAATAAAGAGATAATAAATATCCATGATCCCCCTCCATGTATTTATAATATATTCAATTAGATAAATATATCTATATAGTTCTTGAAGATCAAATTATAGTTAATATATCATCATCCGTGTGTGAAGGATAAATATATTTTGAGTACTACCTTCATTTTTTTCTATTAGCATTAAAATTTCATTGTAATTTTCCTCAACATCATAATAAAACTAGTTGTTGTTAAGTTACTAATGAACTATATATTCCATGAGTATATTGATCGTTTTTAATGGTTTTAATGATTATATAAAGACATTTTGGAAATTATAAATTTGGATTTGGTGATAAAAACATATTATATACATATTGGATTTGATACCAACTGAATATTCTAAATTTTAACCATTTTTAATTACAATATAAATGGATAACATTGAGTAACTTATATACCCAAGACAATTTAGGTTTACAGTTTTAGTAAATTAAGGGGAAACCCATTACATAACAAAAACTAAACATTTCTCATCAATAAGTATTTTTCCCATTATACCCATATTTTCATTTTTCATTAGATATTTTTAACATCATCCATAAAATTATCCACACATGGAACCCTTCTAAACATATCTTCTATAATATAATTCTTTATAACCTGGGTAAATAAAAAAATAAGAAATGTTGTTCTCAGATTCTCAGTAAGGCTAAATATATGAGATATGAATCGATGATCATAAGTGAGAATAAAATTACTATATTGGTATAATAACATGATAATAAAATATGAAAATCATACCCAATCTAAAAAAGGTCATCAATTTAGAGTCATGACATGAGCCATTAGTGTAATATATGACCTATGTATAATCCTAAAATCAAAATAAAGATCCATGGATCATAATGGAGGAATACGACATATTAATGTGGCACAAGCATATGCTTAGAAAATCATAAAATTGTGAATATGTATAAACACAAAAAATTATACTTATTGTGTTAAGGATATGAAATTAGGTCCCCATATAAATATATGGACATGAAATTAGATCCATACATAAAATTATAGACATGTAACAAGATCCATACATAAAACTGTGAACATGTCTTAACATGATAAGGTCTACACATAATGTTAAGAACCTAAAACTAGGTTCCAGAATAACATAATTATCTAATGAGATATAAAATACTAAGCAATGCATAAGAGTGATATCCCAACAATAATCATCCATACATGTGTGTGCCAATACATCAAAACATTCATGATACCATAATCACTTAATTATCCCAAGGAATGAAATAAGTTTAATGTGAAATTTTATAATGCATTATCATAAGCAATTGGAGGAAAGAAGGTGGATTATATCATTATATCATATCCATAGTAATTCCAAAAAATATTTAAATGATACTAACAGAGATGGAAAATATGTTTTATAAAATCATTTAATATACATTTTGAATATCAAGAGAAAACATATCTTTTATTTTTTTAAATTTTAAAAACTAAAATCCCATAAAAATTTGAATATGAAATTATTTATAATACTATTGAAACATGTAATGAATGATTAATAAAAGGAAAAAATATTTCCATGGTATATATATTAAAATATAATATTCCCTTAACAATATTTTAAAAATGAAAAAGTGATTTGTAGGAAAATACTTTGAAATCATAAATATTAATTTATTGGTAAAGAAATTTGAAGGTTGTGGAAATGAAAATTTTAAAACAATTATGGGTTGATAAAAACTACCATAAAATAGTTTAATGAACAAGGATATAGAAGAGAAATATTATCAACTGAAAAGGGGAAATAAGGTAAATTTTTCGTAAAATGATTTTCTAGAACATTTTAAGAAGGAAAGAGATGAATATTAAAGAAAAAGATGATAATGAAAAAAACCAAAGGATAGAAAATAGATGAGGTTTAAAAGATATGGGCCATATAATATCTCTCAATGGAATTTTAATATAGATAATATCATAAATAAATAATATTCTAATATCAACCCAGAATTCTTTAGTTCCATTCGAATAAAAAACATTCAATGTAATTGTTCATCCTATCATTTGTTTTTATGAAAACAATAACATATTCTTTATTTAAAATTTTGGTTTTTTGGTGTTTATTACATAGAGGGTTTAAACATATTCCAAGGGAATAATCGAACCAAGAGGAGGCATCCAAAAGAGAATGAAAGGCCATTTATAAGTATATCATTGGTTAATAACACTAGATAACTAGTAGAGGACCACAAGCCAGATGGTAGTGATAGAAGTAACTCTGGTATGTTTTTCAAGCCCAATAGCTAGTTGGTGGAGCTCACTAGCTACTTAGTATGATAATGATAAAAGTGGAATCCTATAAGAGTTCCAATGGTTACCTATTGGAATCAAGTGTCTTGTTAGTGGCATTGATACAACATAGTGAAGATGCATTTAATGATTCATTAAATGGTTTTAAAATTTCACTTTAAAGAATTGGATTAACCATAACAAATCATAACTCTTTTGAAGGATATAAATACAGACCAAGGGTGGTTTAGTTATCTATAATGAATTTCACTTAACCTCTACAAAGACTCTCTCTTCTTGAATATATAGCAATGTGATTTTGAAATAGAACTCTACTATTCTCCCAAAACAAAAAATAGTAATATAGGCTACAAAAAATTCAATATTCTTTCCTCTTTCTATTTGATCCAATTTCTTCCATGTTTAAATTTATTAAAGTCTCTTCCTCGTACACCATTTTTATGACTTTTTTTGTTTAAAATATTCAAGATAGAGAACTGAGTGATTTATAAAGGGTTTTAAAAAACAATCCTCAATTATCATCTTCTTTTTCTTAAGATTCTCGTGATTGCTAAAATGGGGAATATTTGTTCATAGTTTCCACTAAAATTAATTGTATACTTTATTTATTGAGTTTATTGAAAACCAATGGATTTTTATTCTTTATTAGTTGTTTATATTTCAAAAAAACAAAGGGAGAAATATAATCATCTCATTCCTTCTTTATGGGAGGTGACTTAGGGGATAATTCATGATATATTTTCAAACTCCTTTAACAATGCGTTCATTTTAAATTTCCATTATTTATTTACTCTTGATTAATGTTTTAGTTTCCACTCCACATAATTTAATTTAATTATTTTTTTATTAAATTGAATTCTTTATTGTATATCACTTTAATTTTATATTTATTTTAATTTTTTTAAAGGAAATTGACCCCTATTTCTATTTTATACCTAGCATATATTTGATTTAAAAGGGGATCTTTATATTTTCCAAAAATACCAAATTTTTCAAAATTAGTTTTTATTATCAAAATTTTAACTGATTTCAAAGATCGATCTTTTTAAAATTGAATCTTTATCAAACACAATTAACTAAAAAAACTATATTTTGGTGGCACTTTTTAGAAATTTTTTTTAAAAACATATCTAATTTAGCAACAATACCTAAAAACCTTTTTAATTTAGTGATTATTTCGAAAAATGTCTCTATATTAGCGACTGTTATTAAAAAATTTCACTAGTCTTGTGGTACTTTCGGAAAAAAGTCGATAATATAGATATGTTTTCTAGAAAAAATTACAAATATAGAAATTTTATCTGACAAATTTCTTCATGTAGCGACACTTAGTGAAAAACATCACTAAATTTGAAACACTTCTTGAAAAATGTCACTAAATTAGAAATACATCCTGAAAAATGTCATTAAATTAGCAATACATCCTAAAAAACATTTACAAATAAAGGTTGATTACTAAAAACATTGTTAATATAGAGAAGGTTTATGAAAAATATCACTAAATTAGAAAGGGTTCCTGAAAACATCATTAATTTAATGAAGGTTAGTGAAAATGACACTAAATTAACGGCACTTTTGGAAACATTTGGATACATTACTAAAGCTTCCTAAAACAATTCCCAAAATTATCAATGCTTCATGAAAGATGATTATAATTTAGAGACACTTCATGAAAAATGTTTCTAAATTAGAGGCACTTCCTAAAAAGCATCGCTAAATTAGCGACGCTTCATGAAAAATGTCGCAATATATATATATATATATATTTATATATCTTATTTTCCTACATCGATATATATATATATATATATATATTAATATATAAAAACAAAGACATATACACAGACACACACACACACCCATATATATATATACACAAAAATATATTTATATATAGAAACACATATATATTTTAAATGTAGTCATGTTTTTTAAGAAAACATGGATAATTATAAATGTATATAATTATAATTATATATATGTATACATACACATATATATTTACAGACGCACACACACATATAAACATATATATATATATATAATATAAACATATGTATAAAATATAAACATAAAATGTTACCATATATATAATATCAAATATAAACATATATATATATATAATATAAACACACACACACACAAACACATATATATAAATTTATATATATATATAATATAAGATATAAACATATATGTAAAATATAAACATATAGATAAAATGTTATATAAACCTTTATATATATATAAATAGAATATAAAATATAGAATATAAAAAATAAAATATAAAATAAATATATATATATATATATTAATGTATAAAATTATATAAATATATATAATATAAGTTTTTAAATACTAAAACAAACATAAACAAAGACACATATATTTATATATATATTAATATATATAAACACATTCACACATATAAAAACATATATTTTAATATATATAGATATAAACACACACACACACATATTTATATATAAAACACATATATTTTAAATCTGTCCATGTTTTTAAGAAAACGTGCTATTTTGATGACATTTTTACCAGTGTTTTAAAATGTGACTAATTATATATATATATAATTATAGCTATATATGTATACATACACACATATATTTTTACACACCCAAAGACATATATAAACATATATATCTTCATATAAATAAAATAAATACATACATACATGTATACATATATATTTATATAATATCAATATATATAAATATATATATATATATATATATATTCATATAATATAAACACACTCACATGCAAACACATAATATAAAAAAACACACATATATATAAAAACATATAAATAAACATATAATATAAAATATAAACATATAATATATATATATATTATAAAAAGACATATATATATATAATATAAAAATATATTACAAATTTAGTCATTTTTAAGAAGCATGGCTCTTTTTGTTTCATTTTTACTAGTTTTTTAAAAATGTGGCTAATTAAATGTGTGTGTGTGTGTGTGTGCACGCGTGTGTGTGTATACATACCTATCCACACACACACACACACATAAACACACACACAGATATATATATATATATATAAACACACAAACACACACATATATATATATTAACAAAAAAATATATTAATATATAGATGTTGGGGGACTGACTGAGTGGTAAAGGCTCCTCATAATCTCGCATCTGACTTGAATTCAAATCCAGGTAGAATAGAATTTCCATAGGTAAGTTGTGATGCAGTCAGGAGGTGACACATGCATGATGCATGCAGTATAAAGCAGGCATGATGTTGCACTAGGCCTTTGGGCTAGTTATTGCGCCTTTGGACCATGTAATGGGATTCATGCCCACTGGGATTTTGGGTCATGTACTAAATAAATAAGGCTTTATGGGGGAGGTATCCCTTGGGTGGATATGACCAACCTTTCCAGCCTGTCTGTGTGGTGTGTGTGTGTGTGTGTGTGTATGAGTTTAATGTAATTGTACCCTCAAACACCTAATTTATAGATATTAACACACACACACACACACATATATATATATATAAACATAAAATATATATAAACATATAACATATATATATATAATATAAAACATAAACATATATAATTTAAAACATAAACATATATAATATGAAATATATACATATATATTATAATATATTAATGTTAAATGATAAATATGAATAAATATTTTTTATATAAAAAATCTATTTTTATATAAATAACTAAAACATAACACAATTAAATAATTATATGTTTAACAGGTGAGTTTTGTCTGCAATAATCAATTCACATTGGATGGTTAAGGGTTTGATTCCCATCCTCTTGCGTATAGTCTAAGGGAGGGCAGGTACAGGTGGACTCGCCTGGATAATAATCTCATGGGGAGGGTAAGGGAGGTTGGGGGTGGGTTGGGAAGAATAAACTAGAAGCATGATATATTGGTGAGAGTGGGTCGGGTAAAGGTGGGATCGTCGGGCTACTAGGGTCGGGTAGTGTAGGGGCCACTGGGACAGAGGGGTAGAACAAGATGCTTATAATAATATTATTATCTCTTCTATTTTAAAAAATAATTAAAAATTAAAAAAATAAATTTTTTAAACATTACCGACATTACAAATATTTAAAAATTACCAACGTTTTATAGAAATGTTAGGAATTGAGATTTCATTTATCGACACATCTAATATATTTAAAAAAATTAACTATGTTTTCTATAAACAATGGAAATTTAGGTGTCATTTATGAATACTTTAAAAAAACCATAGTAATTTAGATGTCCCTAAATAGAAACATCTACAAATGTTGCTAGCCTTCTCTATTTTAGAGATGTTTATTTACCAATATTTTTTAAGGAGCCGGTAAACGAAGTGTCACAAAAAGGAAACGTTTATAAACATTAATAATTGAAATTCATTTATAAACATTGTTAATTAGTGATGTTTATAAATGTTGTTGAATTCACAATGTTTATAACTATCTCTAAATTAGAGACACCACATTTATTAATGTTTTTTAGAAGCATCAGTAAATGAATTAGAACCATTTATAAATGTTGTTAATTTGAAATGTATATAAACATCATTAAACTCCTGACATTTACAAAAATGTCCAAATTAGAGACACCACATTCAGTGATGTTTTTTAGAAGCATTATTAAATGAATTAGTGATATTTATAAAGCTTCGTAATAAAAAGATGTCCCTAAAAAGGGTTTTTGTAGTACTTTGTGGTCTTGAAGGACATTATTTGTCATGTAAACCTTTTTTAAAAGTGTAAACTATACTTCTTATAGAAGTTACTTGAACAATTTTTTGGTAGTATATGATACAATGTTTCATAAATTATTATGGATGGATTAACAAATTATAAATAACCCGAAGAAAAATATACTCATGATGACTTACATTCTTTTTAACTAGTAATAAATTTATGAATTATTTACATTGTGGTTTATATAATAATGAGATTAGTCACATTTCAACCAATAAAACCTATAATGAAGAATGATTTTTTTATGTTACACATGATACAAAAAATATTGTAAAAGGTATATGACATGATATGTTTAGAAAAGATTTTGATAATTTTAGTATAAATCTAAATGAATCTATTATTGAGATGATTATTCACTTTAATGACCACTATAATGGTTGAAAAATATATTTGGGATTATTTTTATAAAGAAAATTTATTTAAAAAGATACTTGGTGTCTTACTAAGAAATTGGACACCCAAAAGTGATGGAAATTCAATAAGTTCAGGTAAATAAGAAAATTAGGGTTGAGGATATAATAAAATATCTAATGACTTGTAAGATCCTAGTGAAGTAGAAAGATGATAATGAAGAAAAATAATTAAAAGGAAAAAATTTAATTATATTCAAATAAATTAATTAAAACTTATGAAATAATGATGAAAAGGATGATCCAACCAAGAAATTTCCAAAAATGGGGATGGTCAAAGCGAACAAGAAGTGAAAATATTTAAATGAAAAAAAATAAGGGGCATATAAGGCCAGACCTCACCTACATAAAAAATAAAAAAATTATAAGAAGAATAAAAACAAGAAATCCTTTAAGATTTCAACATGGAGAGAAAGTGATGAGTCTCTCTGTTCAAGAGAATTAAGTAACAATAGTTCTATGCATCTTATGTGTAACATCCCAGGTAAATGAAGAATAAGAGATTTTAATATTTATTAATATTTTTGAATTAAATATTAATTTTACTTCAAAGGGGTTTCTATGTTCGATAGTGTACCTGATACGCAACAATGGGTTTCTTTGAAATCTTACGTTGCACACTAACAATATAATATTATTATTTTAAACGGTAGTTAACTCTTATAAATTTTATTAGCGGGAATGAACAAAAAAACTACAATATGATTATACATGATTTTTTAATGTATTTACATTTATCCAATAAAATTTTAGAGGCTTAAAATTTGAATGAATCTAATTTTAAGCATAATTTACATTAAAATGTCAATTTACCACCTATTAATGGAAAACCCTATTTAAATATAGTTTTGGTCACTTTGATACATTATAATTTACCAAATAAAATACTTATATAAAATGGGGATAGCAAAATTTACTTTGTGTAAATTTTTGGTATTTTTTCGATACAGTTCGTTTTTTTAATGAATAGTGAAAATATTGTATATTATTTCAAAAGTGCCTTTTAATATAATTAATTTATATGGTTAGATTATATTTTTAATTGGATTTAAAGTGCAATTAAAATATATTTTTTCAATTTAATCCAATTTTTTTCATTGGAATTAATTTCATTTTGAAATTGGACTAAACAAGTGTTAATCTTTTGATAGTTATTATATCTTAAAAACACGGTTTTTATTTTGACAGTGGGAATTAATTTTGAATTAATTTTTGCCACTTTTGTGTTTTGAATTTGGAAAAATGGATTCTATATTTGGAATTAGGAGGCCCAAATTGTGTAAATAGGTAACTTTTATTTTTAGACATTTTAGATATTTACTTCAGTATATATTTTATTTACAGTGGTAAAAGGGTAAATCAGGTAAATAAGGGTAATATATAATATTATAATAAAATTAAATTACCCTTAAACAAGTACCAATCCTATTGGATGATACATATCTGACCATGGGAATCTTTGGGTCGATTTTGGGACCCCATGGAGCCACTTATGAATGATAATGACACATTAGATTAATTAATTTAAAGTAAAGCCAAAAAATATATAAACAAAATACTTTTAGTAAATTAATTTTTATATGATGTTATATAAGTCATTTTCTCTATTATAAATATAATTTTGAAAGATAAAAATATTTCCTACATGATATTATTTATTTATAATTTTTTGACTTTGAATAAATTAAATTATTTATGACACAACAATGATGCTGCATTTACCTCACTAATAAATGATTTAAATAAGTAAAATTATAAAGATTAAAATATTATCCAAAAAAAGTCCAATTATGATTGGATGATTTTATTTCGAATATGAGTCATCTTATCTTCGACTTTAATGATTTTTTGTCCTTTAGAAACTGAATATCATTATATAATAAAATAATATTTTCACACATTCCTAAAGAGCCACTCCTCCCACTTCAAAAAGGAGACCACTTCTAACCAATTCCTCACACCTCTCAAGACATTTGGCGCATCCAACCTCTTCCCAATTAAGCTTCCTACATCCCTATCCACCCCCTAGAAGCATTACCTTAGGTAGAAGGCACTTCAAGAAGTCCTTTTGGTTAAAACCAAAGGAAGTTACCCAAATTAAAGGTAACGATTTCTCTTAAATATTTTCTTTTATTTTACTTCTCCAACCCCTAAACTCTTTTTATTACGTTCTTTTGTGACAAAAACAGTATCCACAATATACGATGATTTTGTTATGATAATGATTCTAACTACACTTACTCACACCTCCATCTAATGGATGAATAACAAATGTTTATGTGGATGGAAAACTAACGCCTCAAGAATTAGTGATTATTCGATTATCTCCAACCGACTCTCATGGGGGCCATTATAATGGCACTGTATTTATATATGATATGTATTATGTTTAATTTTTCTTTATTCTTCTGTAATTTCCATTTATAGCATGCCTTTATGGTTTCCATTATGGGTAACGCGATAATCTCATTAGAGGAAGTGCGGACTACCGCCCCCTCAAAGTGATATGACTTGTTAATGCCATATGTGGAACATATAAAGGTTTGAGTTAATGATATTATATATGAAATTATATATTAAATTATACTGGAATTATAATATACCTATGTATCATTATGTATTAATTCCATTAAAATTAGAAATTGAAATGAAAGTAGCGTTCTTGCGTACGTACGACTTACCATCTCCATGAAAGGTGCATTTCATTTCCTACCTCCAAATGATATATACTGTTATAAGTATATATATATACTAGATATATATTATATATATCATATCTAAATAATGAATTTTATTCTGGATATAATGGACTATTGATCACATGGACAACTTTTAAATATAAGGTGTTCATTTTTGACTCAACTACCAAATATCGAAAAAATGAATGTTATTAACTTAAATGATTACATAATGTTTATAACATGGTAATAAGTGATATAAAAGGAATTATAATATTGAAAAAGGTTCTTAATAAAGTATAAATTATCTTTAGTTTATTATTCAGGAGATTAAAGAACGATTGAGCCAAGTCGGACACGAGGTAAGGAAATTCGTCTCAATCTCCTTTCATTGAGGCATATTTTGTTTTAATAAACAACTTTATTTTATACGCTGCATAAACACCCTTGAATTTTCAATGGGAATATTTTTCTAGGAAGTTTTTTATTAATTGACAAAAAGGAATGTTTCTTTTAACATAAGAAGTGACAATAATCTTTTCCACCGCCGTGAGTATTATTTGATCTTTGGGTTCCTCAACAAGCTGTAATGTTTTTAAAAGAAAATAAATACCATATACTCTTTTATTTATTTTCGTATTGAAAATTGTTTTGATAATGAATGTTTTTATGTCAATATATTTAAGTTATATATTGTGATTGAAATGTGGAAATGTTTTCTTTCCTTTATATTTTTTTATGTATTATGATTTTATAATGGTACTTGGACATTTGACGGGTGGTTACATGATAAACCAAATGACGGGTGGTACCGTGAATACCAAGAGGGGTGGTTACGTCATAACCTATAATTCATTGGATATGGAAGTTGGACGTATGGCTATTCCATTTAGTGATATGTGTGGAAGTCAACTGTATTGTTAATCCATTTATGTATATTTAGGTCCCAAGTTACCTTTATATATTATGCGTTCTTTATATGGGTTTTATGGTAATCTTTTGGTTATAAAAGGGTATGTAATGATCTTTAATTCAGGTAAGAGTATTTAATACTTCATACATGTGAAATGTATTACTTATGTAAAAGTATTCATCATTTACTTTTTGTTTTGAAAAAACTATCTGTTTTCTTCCTTGTGTATCCCTTATAGAGCTTTTTATGCTCATCCCAAGTTTTTGAAACGTTTTTCTCAGGAAATAATGTGGATTAGGGTCAAGGATGAGATCAAGGAAAATTCATGTTGTCTTAAACATGGAACTAGACATGAATATTTTTTTCAAGAGTTTTTATTTTATGAAAAAAATGGATACTGGGTAGAAGTGTCTACTTTGTAATATTTTGAGATGTAATAGTTATGTAAGAATTCAATAAAAATCTAAACCTTAAAATATCCTGAGTGTGAATTATTCATTTAATTTAATATTACATAATGTTTAAGGTTGTGTCCTTATATTTTGTATCAAAGGTCGATTTAGATAACCATAGGAGTTAGGG
The DNA here is from genome assembly GCA_963277665.1 of Viscum album. NCBI lineage: Eukaryota > Viridiplantae > Streptophyta > Magnoliopsida > Santalales > Viscaceae > Viscum > Viscum album. Next base: position 243,067,823 of record OY728150.1, read on the forward strand.
TATTGTTAAATTAATATCCATAAAGTAATTATTGCTAATATTGAAATCATACAGCATTTACAGATTACAAGGTAACTTATCCTAAGATATTTCTAGGTTCAAAATAGTTTTCCAAAGAGGAAACAAGGAAACTATGATGGGAAGAGACCAGGAGGAAGACAACCTTCCAAATCAAAAACCTGAGATGGTCGGAATCGAAACTGAACTGTTTGTTGCAGTGATGGCACAATTGACTCATGGTAAAAATGGTGGTGGTATCCATGTATGAGATCTTCCAGATCAACCACTGAGGAACATGTCAGTAGTGGAGAATTTCATGAAGAAACACCCCCATCATTCAGAGCATCATCTGATCCGGTGCTAGCAGAAGGGTGGATTATATCACTAGAAAATATTTTCAATGTCATGGGTTGTTCAAAACATGAAAAGGTTAGTCTCACTGTTTACCGTTTTGAAGGGGAAGCTGATCATTGGTGGTCAATGCTGAAAAATATCATGGATAGTGACGAGATTGATTCTCTTGATCAGGTTTAATTAAAAGGCATGTTTCTTGAGAAATATTTTCCTAAGGTGGCTCATCTTAGGATTGAAAAACAATTCCTAGAATTGAGGGAGGAGGATGACTCAGTGACTGCTTATCAAGCAAAGTTCACTTGACTAGAAAGGTATGCACCAAATTTCTTCTGAGATCTTGATAGTAAGATAAATTGATTTTAATTAGGACTGAAGCCATGGTATTGAAGAGCGTTAGCCTCTTAGGAGTTCAAAAGGTATGAAAAACTTGTTCGATGTGTGGAGAAGGAGGAAATGGAGTTTGCAGATGATCAAGTGTTCTTTGACAAATAACAGAATAAGAGGTCCAGTTGGAATGAAAAGGGGATGAATTCATCAAAGAAGCCTGGAGGTAAGAAAAATAAATATCCATCTTGTGAGAAGTGTGGTAAAAATCATCCCAGAGAATGTTTATCAAATTCTGGAAAGTGCTACTGGTGTAGTAAGTCTATTCATATTGCTCGTAACTGTAAGAAAAATGATCAAGTAGGCAATGAAAAGCCATCCGTAAGATGTATTAAGTGTAATGAAATGGGTCATTTTGTAAATGAGTGTCCAGAGAAGAACTCAATTGAGGGAAAGTAGCCAGACTACAAGCAGAAATGGGTGGTGAAATCCTTTTCAACTACATCAGAAGATGTTGAGCCATCAAATGAAGTTGTATCAGGTACACTGTTTGTTTGTTCAGATTATGCCAATGTGTTGTTTGATTCAGGTTCTACACACTCTTTCATTTCTGAGAATTTTTCTAGTAAATTAGGAATTCCATCTCAAGATATGAATACAGAACTTATGGTAAAAACACCTAGAGGAAATGTGGAGACAAAAAGAAATTATAAGAACCATTTGGTCTTTTTGTGCGGAAAGAATCTACCAGAAAACTGTATTATTTTTCCTCTAGTAGAGTTTGATGTTATTTTGGGAATAGATTGGCTTTATGTTTATCATGATAATATTTACTATAGAGATAAAGAGATTTATTTTTAGAAAGATTTTCAGTTTGTGTACAAGAATGATCTCTTTATTTTGATAACATATGAAGAAGTTGAAAAACTGGTAAAATATGGAAATTAATGTTACCTTGAAGATATTTTTGAAAAAAAGGGACTGTTCAGATTAATGATGTGACAGTGGTAAATGAGTACCTAGATGTTATTCCTAATGAGTTTCCTGGTATAATACCTAATCGGGAAGTTGAATTTACTATTGACTTAGTTCCTGAGGCTAATCTAATTTCAAAGCCCCCTTATCGAATGGCTCAAATTGAACTTTTAGAGTTAAAGAAGAAATTACAGGAGTTATTAGATAAAGGTTTCATTCAACCAAGAACATCACCATGGGGGGATCCTGTATTTGTTTGTTAAAAAGAATGATGGTTCAGTGAGACTTTGCATTGATTATAGAGCATTGAATAACATCACTTTTTAGAATAAGTATCCTTGGCCTCAAATTGATGATTTATTTGATCAGATCCAGGGAGCTCAGTATTATTCGAAGATTCATTTGAGGTCGGGGTACCATCAGTTCAAATTAAATGAAGAAAAAGTTATGAAGACCACGTTCTCTACTAGATATGGCCATTATGAATTTTTAGTTATGCCTTTTGGGTTAACCAATGAACCTGTTGTATTCATGGATCTTATGAATAGAAATATCTGCGAGTTCTTGGATAAGTTTGTGGTTGTGTTCATTGACGATATTTTGGTTTATTCAAAAATTAAGGAGGAACATGAAATTATTTTAAGGGTCATCTTGGAATCCTTAAAAGAAAATAAACTGTTTGGGAAATTTAGAAAGTGTGAGTTTTGGTTGCAACAAATTTCTTTCCTTGGACACATTATTTCAAAAAAGGCATAACTGTTGATCTTGCTAAAACAAAAGTTGTTGAAGAATGTCCAAGACCCACAAATATAACCGAGATTCGTAGTTTTCTTGGTTTCGTAGGTTATTACCGGATGTTTGTTGAAACTTTTACACAGTTATCTAGTCCAAAGAAAAAGTTAACTCGAAAGGTGTTATTTTTATTTGGACAAAAGAACGTGATGATTATTTTCGGGAATTGAAAAGACGATTGGTGAATGCTCCAGTTTTGGCACTAACAATTAGAAATGGTGAGTTTTTTATCTACATTGATGCATCATTGAAAGGAATTAGTTGTATCCTAATGCAGAATGATTAGGTAATTGCTTATGTTTCATTTCAGTCGAAACCACATGAGTTAAATTACCCTACACATGATTTGAAATTAGCTGCTGTTTTTTTTTCTTTAAAAATTTAGAGGCATCGTTTGTATGGAGTAAAGTGTGAAATATATACCGATCACAAATGTTTAAAGTATATATTCAATTAGAAATAATTGAACATGAGATGGGGGAGATGGATGGAATTAATCAAGGATTACAATTGTATAATTCATTACCATCTAGGAAAAGAAAATAAAGTTGCTGATGCTTTGAGTCGAAAAAGTAAAGATTCATTAACCATGCTACATTTGGAATGAGATCCTTTGGTTTTTGATTTGATGAACATTGGCATATAAGTTGTTGGTGCAGGAAGTTCTTCTATTTTGTTTCAGGTGTTAGTGAAATCATCTTTATCAGACAGAATAAAGAAAGTGCATAAAGAAGATAGTGAGTTGCAGAAAAAGGTAGAGTTGGTTCAGAAGGGTATGTTCCCTGATTTCAACCTTGATAATGATTGTGTTTTTAGTTTTGTAAAGAGATTATGTGTTCCTTGTGATTCAAAGTTGAAGAACGAGTTATTATGTGAAGCTCATAGATTTAAGTTTTCAGTTCATCTTGGTAGTACTAAGATGTACAGAGATCTTCAGGAGTATTACTGGTGGGATGGAATGAAAAGGGATATTAACGATTTTACAACATAGTGATTGACTTGTCAACAGGTTAAATCAGTGTGGAAGTTACCGAAAGGGGTGCTTCGACCTCTACCGGTGCCAGAGTGGAAATGGGAAAATATATTCATGGACTTTTTTGTGGGATTACCAAAGACATATCAAGGTAATAATGAAATCTGGGTTATAGTTGATTGATTGACTAATTCTGCTCATTTCCATCCTATTTGAGAAACATTGCCTCTAGATAAACTTTTTCGATTGTATGTTAAAGAGATAGTCAGGTTCCATGAAGTTTTCCTCTCCATTGTATCTGATCGTGATCCCAGATTTTCTTCTAACTTTTGGAATGGCCTTCAGAAGTCATAGGGTACTGAAATAAATTTTAGTACAACTTTTCAACCTCAATCTGATGGAAAATCAGAATGAACAATTCAGACATTGGAGGATATGTTACGTGCTTTCTTGATGGATTATTAGGGAAGTTGGGACCAACATCATTATTTGGTTAAATATTCTTATAATAACAATTTTCATTCCAATATACAGATGTCTCCATTTGAGAAATTATATGGAAAGAGTTGTCAAAATCCTTCTTTTTTAGGATGATGTAGGTGAAAGGAATCTGATGGGACCAAAATCAGTATAAGAGATGGCAGAGAAAGTTTAGTTGATTCAGAAGCTCATGAGAACAACTCAGAGGAGACCGAAAAGTTATGCAGATAACCGGAGGAAGGATCTTTCTTTTGAGGTAGGTGATCATGTCTTTCTCAAGGATTCTCCATGGAAAATTGTGATGCATTTTGGTAAGAAGGGAAAGTAGAGTATAATGTTCATTGGACCTTATGAAATTCTGGAGAATGTTGTATCAGTTGCATACAATGTGTCTTTACCTACAAGTTTGTCCCAGGTACACAATGTTTTTCATGTTTTGATGTTGAGAATGTATATGCCAGATCCATCTCATGTTTTGAGCCCAGAGGTAGTTCAGTTGGAATAGAATATCTCTTATGAAGAACAACCAGTTCAGATTCTTGACCATAGAGAGCAAGTGTTGCAGAATAAGGTAATACACGAGGTAAAGTTTATGTGGAAAAAACAATATGATTGAAGATGCAACGTGGGAATCTGAAAATCCTATAAGGGATAAATACCCCAACTTATTTTTATATGTGAATAAAAATTACGAGGATGCAATTTCCAAAATGGGGGAAGGATGTAACATCCTAGGTAAATGAATAATAAGATATTTTAATATTTATTATTATTTTTGAATTAAATATTAATTTTACTTTAAATGGGTTTCTATGTTAGATAGAGTTCCCAATACACAACAACGAGTTTCTTTGAAATCTTACGTTGCACACTAATAATATAATATTATTATTTTAAACAGTAATTAACTTTTAGCCATTATATTGAACAGAATGAAAAAAACAAACTACAATATGATTATACATGATTGTTAAATGTATTTACATTTATCCAATAAAAAGTTAGAGGCTTAAAATGTGAATGAATCTAATTTTAGGCATAATTTACATTAAAAGGTCGATTTACAACCTATTAATAGAGAACCCTCCTTAAATATAGTTATTTCACTTTAATAAATTCTAATTTACAAAATAAAATCTTTCTTTAGAATGGGGACATCAAAATTTACTTTGTGTATATTTTTGGTATTTTTCCGATAAAGTTCATTTTTTTTAATGAATAGTGAAAATATTGTATTTTATTTCAAAAGTGAATTTTAATCTAATTTATTTATATGGTTAGATTATCTTTTTAATTGGTTTTAAAGTGTAATTATAATATCTTTTTACAATTTAATCTAATTTTGGTCATTTTAATTAATTTCACTTTGAAATTGACAATAAACAAGTGTTAATCTTTTGATAGTTACTATTTCTTAAAAACACGCTTTTTGTTTTGACAGTGGGAATTAATTTTGAATGAATTTATACCACATTTTTGTTTTTAATTTGGAGAAATGGATTCCATATTTGGAATCAGGAGGCCCAAATTGTGTAAATAGGTAACTTTTAATTTTAGACATTTTAAATATTTACTTCTGTAAATATTTTATTTACCGTGGTTAAAGGGTAAATTAGGTAAATAAGGGTAAAAAATAATATTACAATAATATCAAATTAACCTTAAACGTTTACTAATCCTATTAGTTGAAACATATCCGACCATGGGAATCTTTGGGTCGATTTTGGGACCCTATGGAGCCACTGTTGAATGATAATGACACTTTAGCTTAATTAATTTAAAGTAAAGCAAAAAATGACATAAACAAAAAGTGTTTTAGTAAAATAATTTTTATATGGTGTTATATAAGTTATTTTTTCTACTATAAATATTATTTATAAAGATAAATATATTTCCTACATGATAATATTTTTTTTAATTTTTACACATCGAATAAATTAAATTATTTATGACACAATAATGAAGCAGTATTTACCTCATTAATAAATGATTTAAATAAATAAGATTATAATGATTACAATATTATCCATAATATTTCCAATTCTTATTGGGTGATCTTATTTCGAATATGAGTCATCTTATTTTCAACTTTAATGATTTTTTGACCTTCAGAAACCGAATATCATTATATAACAAAATAATATTTTCACACTTTCCTAAAGAGCCCCTCCTCCAACTTATAAAAGGATACCACTTATAACCAATTCCTCACACCTCTCAAGCCATTTGGCTCATCTAAACTCTTCCCAATTAAGCTCCATACATCTCTCTCCTATCCTTAGAAGCCTTAACTTAGGCATAAGTCACCTCAAGAAGTCCTTTTGGTTGAAACCAAAGGAAGTTACCCAAATTAAAGGTAACGATTTCTATTAAATTGTTTTCTTTTATTTTACTTCTCCAACCCCTAAACTCTTTTTATTCCTTTATTTTGAAACAAAACCAGTATCCTAAATATACTAGGATGATGTTATGATAATTATTCAAACTACACTTACACACACCTCCATCTAATGGATGAAGAACATAATGTTTCTGTAGATGACAAACTAACGCCTCACGAACCGATGATTGTTCGATTATCTCCTACCACCTCTCATGGTGGACATTATGATGGCACTATATTTATATATGATATATATTATGTTTATGTTTTCTTTATTCTTCTATAATTTCCATTTATAGCATTCCTTTATGGTTTCCATTATGGGTAAACGCGAAAATCTCATTAGAGGAAGTGCGGACTACCACCCTCTCAAAGTGATATGACTCGTTAATTCCATACATGGGACATATAAAGGATAGAGTTAATGATATTATATATGATATTATATATGAAATTATACTATTATTAAAATATACCTCTGTATCATTATGTTTTAATTCCATTAAAATTAGAAATAGAAATGAAAGTAGCGTTCATGCGTACGTACGACTTACCGTCTCTATGAACGGTGCATTTCATTTCTTACCTCCAAATGATATGTATTGTTATACATATATATATATATTTGATATATATGATATATATGATATCTAAATAATGAATTTTATTATGGATATAATGGACTATTGATCACATGGACAACTTTTAAATATAAGGTGTTCATTTTTTACTCAAGTAACAAATATAAAAAAAATGAATGTTATGAACTTAAATGATTACATAATGTTTATAACATGGTAATAAGTGATATAAAAGGAATTATAAACTTGAAAAAGTTTCATAAGAAAGTATAAATTAATTTTATTTTATTATTCGGGAGATTAATGAATGATCGAGTCAAGTCAGACACGAGGTAAGGGACTTCATCTCAATCTCCTTTCATTAAGACATATTTTGTTTTAATACATGACTTTATTTTATACACTTTATAAAAACCCATGACTTTTCAAAGGGAATATTTTTCTATTAAGTGTTTTACTAAATGAAAAAACGGAATGTTTCTTTTAACATAAGCTGTGACAAAGATCTTTTCCGCCGCTGCGAGTATTATTTGATCTTTGGCTTCCTCAACAAGACATAATGTTTTAAAAAGAAAATAAATAACATATACTCTTTTATGTATTTTGGTATTGAAAATGGTTCTAATAATTTTTTTTATGTCAATATATTTAAGTGATATATTGTGATTTAAATGTGGAAATGTTTTCTTTCATTTATATTTGTTTTATTTCTTATGATTTTATAATGGTACTTGGACATTTAATGGGTGGTTACGTGATAAACCAAATGATGGGTGGTGCCGTGAATACCAGGATGTGTTGTTATGTTATAACATCAAATGCATTGGGTATGGAAGTTGACCATATGGCTATTCTATTTAGTGATATGTGTGGAAGTCGACCGTATGGTTATTCCATTTGTGTATGTTTATGTCCCAAGTTACCATTATATGTTATGTGTTATTTATATGGGCTTTATGGTAATCATTTGGTTACAATAGGGTATGTAATGATCTTTTTTTAGTGAAGAGTATTTAATACTTCATAAAGGTGAAAAGTATTACTTATGTTAAAGTATTTATCGTTTACTTGTTGTTTTGAAAAAACTAACAGTTTTCCTTCTTTGCGTATCCCTTACAGATCTTTTTATGCTCATACCATGTTTTTGAAATGTTTTTCACAATACATAATGTGGATTAGGGTCAAGGATGAGATCAAGTAAAAGTCATGTTGTCGTAAACATGGAACTAGACATGACTCTTTCTTTCAAGAGTTTTTATTTTATGAAAAATGGTTACTGGGTATAATTGTCTGCATTTTAATCTTTTGAGATGTAACAGTTATGTCCTAATTCTCTAATACACTGAACCTGAAAAGATCCTCAGTGTGAATTATTCATTTAATTCAATATTATGTAATGTTCAAAGCTGAGTTCTTATATTATGCCTCAATTCGAGGATATAATCAAAGTAAACTCAAACTATTCTTCCCCCTCATCATATTCTCGCTCCCCTTCATCAAATTGTTCTTTTTTCAACACCCAAATTTGTAAAGAACAAAAATATTCTTACAATCAACATGAAAATGGATTTTTCAAATTAAATTCAATATGGAAAAAACTTAAAAATAATATAATAAATCCATTAAAGATAAGGATTGACTATTAGTTAAAAAAATATGAATTAATATAAAAATTGAACGATCAATCAAATGAGTAAGAATTATAATCGATTATCAATGATCATAAAACTTACCTCATGAAATTAATCCAAGGAGAATTAAACTTAAACTGAATTTTGGGTTTTCAAGGATCCATAAAAAATGTTATGGAATTTTTTATGTAATTATATTTCTTCAAAAAAAAAATTAAAGGGAATTCCCTAAAAAAATTAGTGTAATTAATATTATAAATTTAGGCATATAATTCATGAATATAGTTATAACACCTTTTGACTTTAAAATAGGGACATAAAGCTCAATATATTATATGCCACTAAATAAAATATAATAATATAATGTAACACCAAAGGAATTTATGAAATATTTATTTTCAAATGAATTCAATCTCCTCGATAGTTTGCGATGCACCCAATGTTGGGTTAAAAAAATTATATACTCTATTAAAATATTGTTACTTAAACATAACCATTATAAATTATCCAATAAGTTTATGTGTATGAATATGAACAGATAAATTTTTATAATTATATGGTTTAAACATTTATAAAATAAATTCATTTTTTATCTATTGATTGGAAATAAAATAAGAATCATTTCAAAGGAAAGTAAATGTTTTTTAACTATATTGTTCTAAAAGGTTGTTTAGTTGCAGTTTTCATACATAATTTAAAATCACTTTTTACCAAATTTAGAAAATTTACTAGACAAAATTAACTGAAATTTTTAAATATAAATTTCAAAATTTACCATTAGGTGAATTTTAGAGACATTTATGAATAGGTTATATTTTTTATGAAGAATGAAGATACTGATTTTTATTAAAAAAATTCTTTTCTTTTAAATTATATTAAAATTTAATTTATATTTTAATTTACCTTAAAGTAAAATCAGTTATATTATATTAAAATTTAACTAATTTATTACTTTGTAATGAATTTCATATATAATTATTCTATAAAATTGTTTTATCCTTTTCAATGTTTATCTTTGAAAAAAATTCTTTTTTTTCACGTTTGGGGGCTAACTTTTAAATTAACCTTTTCCAATTTACTGAGATGAGTTTGATAAAATAAATTAATTATTTTAAATAAAAAAAGTAATATTAGGTAATAAAGAGAACATAATTTTTTTTATAATAACTAGTAAATATAATAATAAATTAATTAACGTGGTTAAGGTTAAAATAAGGCTTTTTTATGTTACATTCCCTTCTCTTAAAATTAATTTCAGACTCACCTATAATGATAAATTTTATTTGAATATTAATGGTTAAATTATTTAAGTAAATAAAAAGATACAAGTAACCATGAAGTAAAATAATATGATGAAATTAAGTAAACATTTAGAAAAAAGTCTAAAATATAAAAACCATTTGTTTTTTATAGTGGAGGTATGGATAGACCATATCAAACCACTAATTAAATATTTTTAATTTTTTATCCACTTGAGATGAGAATTAATTCACTTTATTGAATAGGTTTGGGTATTTAAAAAAATAGAACTCTTATTCAATTATAAAAGACACTCACTCTCCTAAATTATTCACAAGAATCGAGACTTTTGGATCACAAAAACTAGAAATTAATTCTTCAGAAATATTTCCCTACACATTATAAAGATAATAGTATTCTAAAAACAGAATCCATAGGGTCCTTAATAATAGATCCAACGATGGTTTCCCCAAAAGATGGTAATTATCTCTACTAAGATATTTCTCTTTCATTCTTCTTTTACAACATTAAAATTTATATTAAAACATAAAATTTAATAAAAATACACATAAGATATAATTATATGTTATTATGTTTATGGAATATTATTTACCCATATAAATATCCATAAAATGTCATATGAAATCATTATTTGTGTTTATGGTGATCTACTGCCAGAAAAATTGATGTAACTGGTTTTCCATCTACACTCATGGTTGGATATAATATTGAATTTAATGTATATGTATATATATATATAATATTTATGATATAATTAAAAATATTTATTTATAATATCACATATACATTCTTACTCCACTCCGTCTAAAATTTGATATTTTCGCTCGTGTGTATGGTGGACTACCTCCTCATGATGTGTTGTGAATTATTTTTCATTTATGATTTACATATAAAGTAATAAAGATAAATTTAATGAATATATTCACTATATATATATCATGATATTTATTATTTAAAATTAATATATCAAACACTTCCTTACCCTTTTAGCCATTAAGGAAATGATATAATCACGCGTGCGTACGTACGAACTGCCATTTTCTTTAAATGATATGATTCATTTTCTATATAAAATTTTCATGAATGGTTATATGGATATATCAATGAAAACAATATTTAGAACATTAATATATTATTTTTATTTTATAGAACAATATCCAAGTTTCATGAACCCAAAACATTCATGAAAAAAATTTTATGAGGAACCAATGCAATCAACACCATAAAGAATGCGAATAATGAAATATTAAAAACATCTGGGTGAAAAAATGTTATAATATGATACTATATGAAATGATATATATTATTATGTTTCTATTGTATCATTATAAAAAAAATATAATTATTTTACCATAGTTTTATCCACATATGGAGTAATTCAAACATGAGGTAATGTTTTCTCATCTAACTATTTCTTCCATGAGAAATTTGTCATATTCGCTATATATTTATTTTTTTGGTGTATATAATGTACCTTAGATATGTTATATCATTAATATATTTATCTTTATGGAATTTAAATTTTCAATTTATTTTATTTATTTTATTGGGCTTACGATTCATATGTTAAGAAAGTAGTAAGGTTTTATTTCACAATCTCATCATTATTCATGATTATTTATTTTTAAGTCTCCCTTGGGGTAATTATATAATATTATTAACATAAAGCCAATATATTTTCATACACTATAGTTTTTATGGTGACTTTCAAGTAATAATATCATATAATAATATTTATTACTTAAAATGTTTGAGATAATGTTTTTAAGAAAGGATAACATTATTTCACTGTTCGGTAAAAAAACATTTTCTTCCAAATCCATGTTTTCAAAAAATGTATTCAATTATTTTTTTAAATTATGAAAATTATTTATTAAATAAAATTTTACACATCTTTGATTTTTTTTAATGTAGTCTAAATGTTATTTTTTATACAATTCCCCATTGTAATTTAATGAAAATGTGATGGGAATCATTATTTTAATGTTTATGGAGTGAACTGAAATTTCCACATTTATGAACACTAAATGTTTTATAGATAATTTTAAAATTTTAAAATATTATATTTTAAGATAGTTATTTCCAAAATTTTTTTTATCTTTTTTGTTTGAAAATGTGATTTTAAAAGTGCAAAGCTTATTTTCCTCAATAATGTTTTTAATGACACTTTATGGTATTTCTATTCATCAACGACATCAAAACTTTATTGTAGTTATGATACAATAAGGTTTTTTTGTGTTCATATATTCCTTATTACTTATTTGGATATTATATGATTATTTTGAATAGGTATGTTTAATTTTATTACCATTCACAATATTACTATGGATGTCATATGATTATGTGTATTTATTTTTGTAAATATTAAAATATAGTTATTTATATATTCAATGTTATTTCTTATTTTGGTTATCTTTCAACCATTTCATATGGGGAATAATTTTTAAATATTAATTTATTGGTTGGTCACAGTTATATATAACCCCTCAATGTATCAACTGTAAGGGTTGGTGTCTTGAGAACCAACTGTTTTGTACTTCGATTACCTGAATGTACTCTTGTTAGATATTGTTCATTGTTCTTCATGATTATAATATTATAATGTCCTGGAATATTTGTTGCATTAATAAGGTCATGGAAGATCCCCGCTATGATGAGAACCTTGAAATTCTATAACAATATTCTTAAATAAAGTTCTATAGTTGGATGACATACTATGATAGGACACATAGTATACAAACTGTCATGCGCGATTACTCGTAAGAATACGAGACCCTCTCTCATGGAGTTCGCACTTGGTAATATCCAAGATGGGAGATTATGTGAACAGACCTTCCAGCAGTAATTTTGCTTGTTTTGATGTCATTGGATATTTCTATCTGCGAGTGTGTGTAATGATCCGTAGACTGGAATATTATCATTAACTAATTCCATGAATCGTACACTTAGATTTGCTGACAAAAACCATCACGTAGATAGTTGGCTGGAAGTAGGGTATATTGGGTGCATCAAAAATGACATGTTGTTAATGGATAAGTTGAGGAATGATTTTTCCCTTCCATTTATGGGTGTTTATATCTCATACCTTTGATTGAAATAGAAATGTCGTAAGAAATTCCATCTCCATGGTGAAACGACATGCTTATTTCAGGTAGTCAAAGAACGAAAGATCAAGCATATAGGTTTATGAAACTTCCATGAAACCTGCTTGATCAGATATTGAGACAAACGGATTAAATTACATAGTAAGAATTCATATGAGGTGATACGTCAATGCGGCATCAAAATTTTTCTTTTGGGTGTCTTGACCCATTGCTAGACAATAATCTTGAACTTTAGGCAATCCCGCTAATGCCAATGAGAAAGAGGCCTAGAGGGTCACACAATAAGTGTATTCAAGTATCTCAAGTAGAATAAAGATTATTCCCATATGTGGTTTAATAATTATTCAAGGAAGCCTAAATCGTTTTAATGTTGGAGGAAGAATAAAAACGAGTACACACCTTGTATTAATTACTACACGTCGTGTAGTTTTTATTTTGAAAACAAGTACCCTCCATGTATTATTAAATGTACACGCCATGTAGTTTTCATTTTGTAAAGGAAACGAATAAATAAAAAGAAGATATACACACCATGTACATTTAATGTACACACTATGTAGTTTTCATTGAAAAACAAGTACACGCCGTGTATTTACTATTACACACAGTGTAGTTTTTCCAGTCGGGATTTTGAGGATATAATATTATTTTATTAAATCATATTTATTATAATCAGTGTGAGCGCATGTCAAGGAATTAATTATTCAACATGGGGGTTTTCAATAAGAGTTAATGAAATAAATGAAATGCATAATGCATTTATTTATTATCATAACTCTACAACCTCAAACTCGATTATAAAAATCCTCACAGCCCCAAATCTTTTCCTACACAAGAGACTCGTTGTGCACAACAATTCTGGAGAATTCCTTCAAGGTCGAAAAAATCTCTTCCTCCAAGAACGCTCTCATGACCGAGAGAGATCATCTTCCATCAAATCAAGATGATCTAAGGTGGACAACATAAGTGAATGTATCTCTATACTAGCACCCGGAGACTCCTTTGGGGATGTCCCGAGATACGAGGTACACATGTGGATCACCGTTAGATGAATTCTACACTTGGATTCTGTGATGAATTGATGAATCACATCGGATCATGATCAAGAACATCAACTAAGAAAGAACACCCAAAAGGTATTTCTTTTCAATTGATTAAATTAATTATAATCAACCTATAATGATCCTACTTTGTGGTTCCGGGACATTCCTTTTCTTTGTCTATTCTTATGATTAGATTTATGGAGACTGACGTTAATTGTCATATTGATCCCGGATTGATCATTGATAATGAAAAAAATCCAAGTGGGCATATCCACCCATGATCTTCCGCTGCGCCCGTAACCATCAGTTGGTATCAAAGGGAGGTTACAACGTTGATTATAGTTATTTAATTTTTTTTGATTATTTTTTAATTTATATTTGATTCAATTCAAAAAAAATATTTCTATAAATCTGAATAAACGAGATCTGTTCTTCATCCTTCATTTCTCGATTCACATCACAGAAATGACCTTTTAATTTTAATTTTGATAAAAATAAAAATGAGGAACTCATCCGGAGGAGCCGCTCTTTCTGTCTGTAGAACACGGGAATACACGACGTGTAATTAAAACTACACGTCGTGTACTTAGGTTCAAATAACTGGAACTGGTCCGCCAAACCACACCATGTGAATTGAGTATGCCTAATTATTTATTACACCGTGTGGACCAGAATTGAACGGCGCGTGGGAACCGAAATACACGGCATGTATATTGAAGCAGAATGTCGTGTAATCTGATCCTTCCCAAGTGAAACCATGTACAAGAAGAATACGCATACCACGTACATGATATTTCCAGGCCGGTTACCATGTAACAAGTAAGTACACGCCGTGTATGGTTTTTCTACACACCGTGTACTCCAAAAATTCCAAAGTTGTGAAAACATGCCAAAGCCCCCGGCGTGTACTTTGGATAAATGGTGAAAATAAATACACTCCATGTAAATATAAACTACAAGCCATGTATTTCCAGAAATGGAATTTTACTAGGTTTCCTCCAAAAGTACAATGACCTATACATGGAATATGGATGAGAAGAATCTCATGCAAATTCATAATGGAATTTAAGATAAATAATTTATTAATTATAAGTTCATAATTAATTGAAATCAAGCATTACTTATCTTAAATAATTGGAACAATTAAAAGAATTTTAATTCTAAATAGGAGTAAATTTCATTGCATGTTATGGATGATCATGAGCTAGACAAAAGACACTTTGTATGTGTGTATGGTCTCATTTAAATTTGTTTAAATTTGTTGGCTTGTGAACCTTCTTCCAATAAAAATTCAGGCATGTGTGCCCATGGTTTCTTTAATGTAAACCCTTGTAATGCAGGATCTACCAAGCAAGAGGAGATGATTGAAAACCCGAAGCTGAGGCATAACCAACCGAAGAAGATACAAAGGTGGATAGGTGGGAGCTTCAAAACACGAACCATCAGTTCAAGGTTTTTTCCCTAGGTCAGGGTTATCTTATCAAACCGCTAGATAAGCTAACCAACAGAAGCTCATGATCATACCATCTTATTTTATTTCTATCTAATTTCATGGTTTATTTATTATGTATGTGTTGTCATGATCACATAGCTAATAAAATGATCTAGCATGCAATGATGGAATAAAATAAAAACCGGACTATGCATAAACATTATCAAAACATGGTTAATCACATAATCAATCATCACTTAATATTAACAATCATGTGATAATGATAAAACTAAACATAAAAGACTAAAATCCCTCAATACCATATTATGTTAGACCAATCCTTTGATTTCTTGATTAAGGGCAAGAATCAATAAAACTATGTGTTTGACCAACCCTTGTTGGGAAACATAATTTTATAATGGAATCCCTTATGAAAGGTTTCAGGTTGACTTAACCATATTACATCAAGAGGAGCATCCCTTACTATACATTATGTAATATTGGAGGCATGAGTTAAGGAAATCCAAGTCAGGATTTCAGGATTCTGGAGTCCACTCAATAGATCAAGGAACTCTAAGCTCACAGTTAGCAAAGACCTACATACCTAAATACCTTCATATAGATTGACCAGCCCTTTTGGGGTTATGCGAAGGTGAATATGGATCCTTTCCACTAGAATGTCAAAGAAACTAGACATTCCGAGTTCAATGGTTAGGGCCATTGGGACTTGATAAAATAGTGGGATAATTAATAAATTCATTTATTATTTCTCAAAAAATTTAATCCAGAAAGTACTGGTAAATCTTCTCTTTTAATTTGTAGAATAAATATGAAAAACTTGTCAACCACATTTTCTCTGTGATCAATTCTAGATAAATATAGTATCCTCACCAGTAGTAACATTCAGGAATGGTTTAGGTGCCTTTGAGTTATCCTACGCCATGAACGAAAGTTTTACGTGCTGGAGTCCTCACATCCTGATCCTCCTTCCCAAGGGGTGGGTGATGAAGCATTCCCGATCTATGATCAACATTTGAGAGATGCACTCAACGTTCAATGTTTGATGTTGTCATCAATGTCTAGTGATCTCATGAAGTCTCATGAAGACATGGAAGCCTACAACATGCTCGGGCACCTCTGTGGTCTATACCAGGAGAGAGCAAGACAGGAAAGGTTTGAGATCTCCAAGGCTCTATTTCAGAGAAAGATTGGAGAGGGATCCCCAGCCAGGCCTCGTATAGTCATGCTCATTGGATACATTGAGTGCTTGGAGGTTCTAGGGTTTAAACTCCCTGAAGAACTGGGTACCGATCTCATTCTTTCATCACTCCCCCAGATCTTCTCAAACATTATTGTGAACATCAACATGAACAAAATTGAGAAGTCTCTGTCTGATATTCTTATCCTCATTCTCCAAGTGGACAATGACATGAAATGTGAAAATCCTTTTTTCCTCATGGTGAATAAAAGGAAAGGGAAGGCGAAGAGCTTTAAGCCCAAATCTTCTTCAAGGCCTTCAAAGAAAAGGAAGATCAAATGGGAGGCAAGTGAACAGGAGCCTGTTTCTTTTGCATGTGGCAAAAAGGGCCACTGGAAGAAGAACTGCACCCAGCCAAGGAAGTAAGGGGAATATTCATGTGAGTTTGTTATCAAAATAAATCTATCTGTTTCTACCAATTAAGTATTAGATACTACTTGTGTTTCTCACATCTGTATCCAAATACAGGAACCAAGTAGACTAAGAAATATTGATTGAGGTGAGGCAGATCTACGAGTAGCCAACAGAGACAGACTTTCTATTGTAGCTGTCGGGGACTTCCACATGATATTGCCAACTGGAATAATCTTGATGTTAAAGGGTTTTTATTATGTTCCTTCTGTTACTAAAAACATTATTTCAGTATTCAGATTAGATACTGATGGATTCATGTTCACATTTGGAAATGAATGTTTCTACTTTTATAAAGATAGAATTTATTTTGGTAGGGCACATTTATATAACGGGCTTCATGTGTTAGACTACAAAAACCAAGTAATGGAAATATATGACAAAGTCAATTCACATGACTCATACCACACCCAACATTGGCATCACCAGCTAGGTCATGTCAATGAGAAATGTTTGACAAAATTACATCATGATGGCTATTTAGATTCTTTTAAACTCAAACCACTTGGTGTATGTCATGAGTGTCTACAAGGAAAAATGACTAATGCCCCATTTAGTGGGAAAGGTGAAAGGGCTAAAGAGATTCTATAATAAGTTCACACAGATGTGTGTGGACCATTTCTAGTTGAAGCAATGGGTGGGTTCTCATACTTTATAACTTTTACTGAGGATTTTAGTAGATATGGATATATTTACTTAATGAGGTATAAGTCAGATAATTTTGATAGGTTCAAAGAATACAAGAAGAAAGTTGAGAACCAGCTTGGTAAGAAGATTAAGAAACTCCGCTCAGACAGAGGTGGAGAATATCTTAATCAGGACTTCATTGATTTTTTACGGGAGTTTGGGATTCTATCTCTACTCACTCCTCCTTACACACCTCAGTGGAATGGTGTAAGTTAAAGGAGGAACTACACCTTGTTGGACATAGTGAGCTCAATGATGAGTCATGCAAATATTTCATTATCCTTTTGGGGATATGCATTACAAATATCAGCACACATACTAAACCAAGTACCAACTAAATCGATAAATGGTATTCCATTCGAGTTATGGAGTGGATGCAAATCCATGTTATCGAATTTACATGTGTGGGGTAGAAAATAATTTGTCAAGGCCTCTTCAGGTAACAGGCTTGCACCACAAGGGACAAAGTGTTTATTTATAGGATATCCCAAGGAAACAAGAGGAAATTACTTATACAACCCCTTAGATAATAAGATAACAGTGGCAAGACATGCCATATTCCATGAGAGGGAGCACATCTCCAAAAGATATATTGGGATCGAGATAGACTTCTATGAATTCAAGGCTCAAGATACACAAGATTTGGTACAAAAACAGATTCCACCAAGCCCCATGGAAGAAAAATCTGTTCCAGAGACACAAGAACTACGTAGGAGCATGAGAGAGGTGAGAGAACTAGAACGATATAGTTTTCTTGTCACCGAGGATGGTGACTCATTATTGGTTGACAATGATGATCCACTTACCTACAAGGAAGTAGTTGAAGGCATAAACGTTACCGCGTGGGAAGAATCCATGAATTCTAAAATGGATTCCATGTACCAAAACCATGTCTTGATTTTGGTAGATCCTCCATTTGATGTAAACTCTATTAGTAATAAATCGGTATTCAAAGAGAAACTAGACATGGAGGGGAAAGTCAGCACCTATAAGGCATGACTGGTTGCAAAAGGTTTTAGACAGCATCAAGGAATTGACTATGATGAAACCTTTTCACTGGTTGCGATGCTGAAATCCATCAGAACCATATTGGAAATTGTTGCTTACCATGACTATGAAATTTGGAAAATGGATGTCAAAATAGCATTACTTAACGAGAACCTCCAGGAAGATGTCTACATGACACAACCAGAAGGGTTTGTGACTCCAAAGGATGCCAAAAAAGTATGAAAGTTGTAGAAATCCATTTATTGATTAAAGCAAGCATCAAGGTCATGAAAAATTCATTTTGATGAAGCGGTAATGGATTTTCGCTTTGTTAAGAATGAATGTGAGACTTGTGTATAAAAAAGGATTAGTGGAAGTGCAATCATTTTTCTAATTGTAGATGTGGATGACATATTACTAATTGAAATGAAGTACCTGCCTTACAGTCAGTTAAGGCATGGTTGGATAAATTCTTCCCTATGAAATAATTGGGCAAGGCAACATATATTCTTAGGATCAAGATCCATCGTGATAGATCCAAGAGAATGTTGGGCCCGAGTTAAAGTACATTCATTGATAAGATACTGAAGAGATTAGGTATGGAACATTCCAAGAGGGGATTGTTTCCTGTGTCACATGGCATACATCATTCCAAGAAAATGTGTCCTCAGACACATTAGGAAAGAAAGAGATGGCAATGATACCATACACATCTGTGATTGGGTCAGTAATGTATGTTATGCTATGCACGAGGCTAGATGTTGCTTACGCATTAAGTGCATTAGGTAGATATCAAGCTGATACAAGAGACCACCATTGGATGACATTCAAGACTATCCTTAAGTATCTGAGGCGTACTAAGGATATGTTCATGGTTTATGGAGGAGATGAGGAACAAGTCTTCAGATGACATGTAGATGCTAGTTTCTAGACTGATCAAGATGACATGAAGTCGCAAAATGGATACATATTCAGTTTGAATGGAGGTGTTGTGAGCTGGAAGAGCTCAAAGAAAGGTGTGGTTGCAGATTCTATAGTAGAGTTCGATTATATCGCATCTTCATAGGTAGCTGAAGAAGTAGTTTGGACAAAAAGCTTCGTCCAAGAGCTAGATGTAGTACCTAGTAGTAAAGATCCTATCACATCTATTGTGATAATACTGCAGTGGTGGAACTTTCAAAAGAGCCAAGGTGACATCAGCAGACAAATCACATACATCAGAAGTCTCATATCTTGAGGGATTTTTCTTAGATAGGTGAAGTTTTAGTGAGCAGTACATCCATGAAAGACAATGTGGTAGACCCCTTGACTAAAGCCTCGACTCAGCAGAAACATGAACATCATGTGAGGTCTAGTGGAATAAAAGTCATAGGCAGTTGGATCTAGTCCAAGTGGGATTTTGTAAGGGTTGGTGTCCTGAGAACCAACTGTTTTGTACTTTGATTACATGAATGTACTCTTATTATATATTGTTCATTGTTCTGCATGAATATAATATAATAATGTTCTAGAATATTTGTTGCATTTATAAGGTCATGGAAGATCCCTTCTAGGATGAGAACCTTGAAATTCTATAACAATATTCTGAAATAAAGTTCTACAGTTGGATGACATACTATGATAGGAAACATAGTATACAGACCGTCATGTGCGAGTACTCATAAGAAGACGAGAATCACTCTCACGGAGTCCGCACTTGGTAATATCCAAGATGGGAGATTATGAGAACAGACCCACCAGTAGTAATTCTACATGTCTTGGTGTCATCGGATATTTCTATCTGCAAGCGTATGTAATGTTCCTTAGATTGGAAGATTATTATTAACTCATTTCATGACTCGCACACTTAGATTTGATGACAAAAACTGTCACATAGACAGTTGGCGGGAAGTAGGGTACGTTGGTTGCATCACAAATGACATGTTGTTAATGGATAAGTCGTCGAAGGATTTGTCCCTTCCATTTATGGAAGTTGATATATCGGCCCTTTGATTGAAATAGAACTGTTTCATGAAATTCCATGGCCACGGTGAAACGACGAGTTTATTTCAGGAAGTCAAAGAACGACAGATCAAGCAAATAGGTTTACGAAACTTCCATGAAACCTGCTTGCTGAGATATTGAGAAAAAGGGATTAAATTACATAGTAAGAATTTGTATGAGATGATACATCAATGCGGCATCAACTTCTTTCTCATGGGAGCCTTGACCCGTTGCTAGACAGTAATCTTGGACTTTAGGCAAGCTCGCCTAATGCCAATGAGAAAGAGGCCTAGATGGTCACACACTGAGTGTATTTAAGTATCTCAAGTAGAATAAAGATTATTCCCATACATGGTTTAATAATTATACAAGGAAGCGTAAATCGTTTTAATGTTGGAGGAAGAATAAAAACAAGTACACAGCGTGTATTAATTATTACACGCCGTGTAGTTTTTATTTTGAGAAAAAGTACACGCCATGGATTATTAAATGTACATGCTGTGTAGTTTTCATTTTGGAAAGGAAATGAATAAATGAAAACAAGATATACACGATGTGTACATTGAATGTACGCACTGTGTAGTTTTCAATGAAAAACATGTACAAACCATATATTTATTATTACACGCCGTGTAGTTTTTCCAGTATGGATTTTTAGGATATAATATTGTTTTATTAAATGATATTTATTATAATCAGTGTGTGCATATGTTAAGGAGTTAATTATTTTACAAGGGGGTTTTAAATAAGAGTTAATGAAATAAATTAAAGGTGTAATGTGTTTATTTATTATCATAACTCTACAACCTCAAGCTCGATTATAAATATCCTCACAACCCTAACTCTTTTCCTACATAAGAGAATCGTTGTGCACAACAATTCTGGAGAATTCTTTCACGGCCGAAAGAACCTCTAACTCCAAGAATGCTCTCAAGACCGAGAGAGATCATCTTCCATCAGATCAATATGACCTAATGTGGACAATGCAGGCAAAGGTTTCTCCACGCTAGCACCCAGATACTCCTTTAGTGATGTCCCATGATACGAGGTACATGTGTGGATCACCACTAGAGGAAGTCTATACTTGGCTTCTACAAAGAAATGATGAATCACATCAGAACTTGATCAAGAAAATCAATGAAGAAAGAACACCAAAATTTTATTTCTTTTCAATTGATTAAATTAATTATAATCAACCTGTAATGATCCTACATTGTGGTTACGAGACTTTCTTTGTCTATTTATATTATTCAATCTGTGGAGACTGAGGTTTATCATCGTATTGATCCTGGATTGATCATTACTAATGAAAAAAAAGCCAAGTGGGCACATCCACCCATGAGCTTCCACTACACCCGGAACCTTCATCCACATGTCTCAGAAGAAAAATCAGTTGCCCAAATTAAATGTGTTTTACCTATAATTTTAAACTATTTTTTGAAAGGTTTGGAAGTGTGTTTTAGATTTCCATTAGTATGCATTTACTCAATCTGAGATCATTTATTAATATCCACATGATTATTCTATTTTTTAGAATATCCTTGGATATGTTTTGTGCTCATGTGATTATTTATATGTATATATTTTAACATCCATTATTATAGGTATATTATACTCATGTAATTGTTTAAATGACACATGTTTCAATTATTTACCTTGAAATATTGATTATGTTTATTTTTTCATGAAATATTCTATTATAAGAATAATTTTATAGAGCATCTAATCTGGCCCATTTACCATGTTTTATTTTCCCTAGGATACCAAGAAGTGTTTTGTGAAAAAAAATGAAAGAATATTCTAAGGGGAATAATAGAATTCTAAAATAAAAAACCTTTCTTATTTTTTAAAATGTAATGGGAATATAATATATGTACCTATGTTACCAATACTTCTAAACTATTCAGTCATTTAGAATGTGATTTCTTGTATCTGGGGACAATGCAATAATATCGACACCGACTCTTGGTTACTAGAGTTGGGGTATTTATAGTTATTAATAAGAAATGTTTTATAGAAACCATGGGAACTAAATCTAGGAAAAGATAGATTTTGGAGTGTAACCCAATAAATTACTTTAATGTTAAGTCTATTTATAGGATAACAACGTAAAGTTATTGTAAGGTAGATATTTTGTGTTTTCCCGAGAAATGTATCTTTATTTTGATACTATAAGTTGATGTGTTTCATCTGCAAATGTTCCTAGGGGTAATAACACTGCTAAGAGAATGTTGGGCATGAATCAATTGTTTCATTGTACATGAAAATGGTGCTTACTATTTACTTGGTTTCACACTCTCAAGAGATATTTTTTGGTTAATTCACACATTCTTTATGAACCATTATGATGAATTTGAATAGATGATGACCATGAATTATCAAGGTAAACAATATGGTGTCATAGATTGAAAAGTAGGTTGTAATGTAATATTAAAATCTATTAGGATATGAAAATAATTAGTGGTCATTGATTCTAAACTCCGAGGATGGATAATAATTATAAAACAATTAATGAGAGGGTTTTAAGATAATCATCAGCAGAATGTATTTTCCCGATGATCAATGAGAGTGTATAGAGAGATAATTACTGAGTCTAAGAGAAAAGGTAGATTAAAAATTTTGTATGTATGAATCCAAATTCACAAGGTTATTAAGGAATGATATCGAATACCTATGTAATCCAAATAGAAATATTGATTGTTTCTTTGATTTTATTAAGTAAATTCATCGAAGGGAACTATTCCATCAAAATATATCATCATATGAGTACATAATATATTGTTTAATAAAGAAAAAGATATAATTATAATAGTCTTATGTCATTGATGGGATGTAATAGAAGAATAGTAAGATAGAGAAAAGGATGAATAAAGGGTGGAATGAAAGAAGTATTTCCCTCATGTGATAATTTTCGAAGGAAAAACCCTATTACATGCTTGAAGAGAATGGGGGTTTTATACAAGTGTGGAGATAAAGACCAAAATTTTCACGAATTCAAGGTTATGAAATATATTTCCAATGTTGAATTGTTTAACTTTAAGAATATGGGGTACTTCACATACAAATTTTTCAAGCATTAAGGAAAAATACCCCAACATAATGTATGGGATTAGAGTCAAGCTTATGTAATTACTACCACTGATGGGGAATTATTAATGTTCTTATATATTTAGATCCAATAATTAAGTTGAAAAACAATTTTATTAACAATATTGATGTTATAATAATGAAAAAATGTATAAGTATTTTACAATGGTAAAATTATTTAAGGGTTTGAATGTATATGTAAAATTGTACTGATGACCAAGAAATCAATTCAGTGGAATGTTGATCTTATTTTGACTAACACTTTATAAAGTTAAGATAAAGCTTAATATGTGAAAAAAGTTGATATGATAATTTTAAATATATTTTTACGGTATATTATTGGTGACCTTAAAATTAGTGAGATATTTAATGGTTTATGTTATCTTTAGTGGATTTTATTACATTTTTTTGGATTAATAGAATATATTAATAAATATGAGATTTTATTTTGGGAATCATTATTGAATTTGTTAAGGTATTATGGTGATCAAGGTATTAACATATTCATATGTGAAATTAAGAGCTACATTATTTCGGCTAGAAAATATAATGTTAATTGATTTTGGAAATTCAGTTAACTTCCTTAAAAAAATTAGGACATTGAATTTAGATAGATATATTTTGGATGAGTATGAAGGTTAAGTATTTTTTAAATGGAATAAGTTGAATTTTAAGAGTTACTATTCAGGTATTATAGATTAATGTATTATATTTTATAATTGTTTCAAACCATTTTGGTTTTTGAAAACATAAGAGGAACAACCTGGTACTCTTTTATAGATCTTATGTTCTGTTAAAACACAATTTTAGTGATTCAAGCATAAAAAAAAATTCTTCTTGGATATTCATTTCTTGGATCATTAAATAAAGTGGAAAATTGGTCAATTAACAACTGAAGGATGAAATTGTAAGCATATGTTTTGGTGTTCTCTATCATAATAGTAAAATAATCAATCAACTCTAGGAAAATGATATTGAAACAAAAATGTGATCCTATTACCTTTGTATCTGATGAACTGATGGTATTTTCACTCATAAAATATTTAAGGTTTTATAGTTTTTATCTTACACATGATCATTTATATTCATTTTATTCGTGATGTATATCACTCTATGTAATTATTTAGGATTTTCTGCTATTTCAATATCTTTACTTTCAACCAACGTTCTCTTATTTGGAAACATAGTTATGTCTTATTTTAGATAAAATTTGTACTTACATTTCTCTATTATCAAGTGATGTTTTTATTATACATTTTAACAATGTGGGTTTCCAAAAAGGATATTTTAAATTTTCAAACACATTATTTCCAATATTAGTATTTAATTGTGAGGACTAAAATTAATTAAGGGAGGCAGAATGTAAAACCCAAAGATTTTAAATGAGGAACATAATGTTTAATAGCCTATATGACATTAAAAATCAAGATTATAAGATAATTTAACACGCAAAGAATTTAATATGTGTTTATTTGAAATTAAATTCAATCTCTCCGATATCTGGTGATGCATGAAAAGGAATGTTTAAACAAAATGTGACACTCTATTAAAATATTATCATTTAATAATGAATATTATAGCATAGATGTTATGTTGGTGGGTATGAATAGTACCGACTAAATTATTATTATTATATGGTATAGACATTTATAAAATTAATTCAATGGTAACAGATTGATTATAAATAAAACAATAATAATTTGAAAGAAAATGAAATGTTTTCTGAAAATTTTAATTTTTTAAAATCCAAATCTAGTCATTCAATGCATAGATAATTTAAAATTTATTTTTAACAATTTTAGAAAATTTATTTTAAAAAATAAAAATATTTTTTAAATTCTAAATTTCAACATTATTCTTCAGTTAAATTTTGGTAATTTTTTGAAAATATTAATTTTATGTTGAAAATAGAAAAATATTGATCTGTATTGAAAATGATCAATTAATTGAAATTATTTAATAATTTATATGATATTTTAGATTAGTTTTAAAGTAGAAATAGTTTACATATATTAAAATATAAAAATTTAGTTAGTTTGAATAAATTTAATATTTTATCCTAATATCAATACTTTTTAAACTTTTAACGGTTTTCCTTTAGAAAAACCACTTCTTCGATGCATCCACTCGCTTAATTTTAAATTATTTTTTTCCCACTTATGTGAGTTAAATTGAATAAAATGTATTCAATATTTTGAATAATAATAATTAATATTATTTAATAAGCCCAAATTAGTTTTTTTTCATAAATATTTGTAAAAATAATAAGAAATTAAATAGTATGGTTTAAGTTAAAACGAGGTTTTATGTGTAACATGCGATTGTGTTAAAATTATGTTTACACACACAAATATTTTCTATTTAATAAATTATATTTAATATTTTTAATAATAGGGTAAAAAGTTTCTAATAATTCTAATTTTAATTTTAGTATTAATGGATAAATTTCTTGGATAAATAAAAAGATACAATTTACCGTGCTAAAAAAATAAATTGGTAAAATTAAGTAAACATAAAGGCTATAGAATAAACTATGAAACAAATGTTTTTTTGGTGTATGAATGGATAAACCATATCATCCCTAAAATATATTATTTTTTAACTTTTTATCCACTTGGGAGGGAGAGTGACTTCCCATTATTGACTAGTTTTGGGTATTTACAAAAATTCCACTCCTCCTCAATTATTAAAGAGCACTCAATACCCTCACTTATTCAAACCTATAAATCCATTTTTCTTAAAAAAAATACCAAATTACTTCCCCAAAATCCATTTACATATTATATATCTAATTATCTTCCCAAAATACCATTCGTAGGTTCCTTAAGAAGATATCTTAAGGAGGTTTCTCTAAGAGAAGGTAATTATCATTACTAAGCTCTTTCCCATTCATTATTCTTTTACAACATTTAATTATGGATTAATTCTCAAAATATAATAAAATTAATATCTAAAATATACTGATATTTTATTATTTTTATGTATTAATAATTATCCATATCCACTCCCATCAATTTGAAACTAAAAGCGTTATTTTTGTGTATGATAGACTACCTTCTCTCGAACTAATGTAACTTGTTTTACACAAAAAATTATAACTATTAGATATAATGATGTATTTATTATATATATATATAATATGTTTCATATAATTAAAATTTCATATTTATAATTTCACATATACCTTCTTACATTCCATTCCACTTATAATATGATAATATCTCTCATATGTACATCAGACAACCATCTCACGAAGTGATGTGATTCGTTTTTCACATATGATTTACATGGAAGATAATAATGAAATTTTTAATGAATATATGTGATACATATGTAACATGATATAAATCATGGAAAATTAATATATCATACACTTCTTTACCCTTCACCTATTAAGGGAAATATATCACCACTCGTGTATACGTACGACTTATAAACTTTACAGTGTGGTGTGATTCATTTTATAGGTCCAATTTTCAAGAATGGTTATAAAGATGCATCTAATGAAAAAAAAACATATTAATAACATTAATATAATTTTGTATATGATGTAATTATATCCTATGTAGAATATAAATAACATTTATGATAGAACATATAAGAGAAAACACGACAATTAACACCCAATACACTGGAAATATTGAAATATTACTAGCAAATGAGTTTTAAAATGTTAAAGGAGGATCATATATGGTGTTAGATATATTATTATGGTTCATTAATAGATATATAATATTAATAATAAATATACAGGAGGCTCAGACACATATTAATGTATTCAAACATGAGGTAACGTTGTCACTTTTACTTATGTGAGACATGTTACATATTCACCACTTTTTTATTTATTTTGTTGTATATAATTTAAATTTCATATGTTATATCATGAATTATTTATATTAATTTTATTTAATGAATAATTTTATGTTATAAATTTTATGGTTCTTCTGATTATAATGTTACCAAAGTGGTAAGGGTTTATTTCACATTATCATCATTATTTGGGATTGTTTATGTTTAACTGTCTCTTGGAAGAATTATTTGGTATTATTTTCTTAATATCAATATATTTTAGTCTCCTATGGTTATTTGGAAGAATTTCAAATAATAGTACCATTTTTCTTATCTTTGGTACTTAAAATTATTGAGAAAATATTTTACAAAAATAAAATATTGTTTCTTTGTTCGGTTGAAAATTATTTTTCTTACAAATCAAAATTTTATAAAAATGGTTTCAAAAATATTTTTAAAATTCATGAAATTATTTATTAACGAAACATTTAAATAGTTTTTCTTTTATAAAAAAATTATAAGCAATATTATTATTGTTTTCAAAAAAATTCATGCTTGAATTCTATCAAAAATGTGAAATAAATATTTATTTTAACAAGTATGAAATTGATGTAATTTTCAAATATTAGGACCAATAAATTTTTTAATGATTTTATTATTATTTTATATGTTTATTTTCAAAAAAATTGAGTTTTTTTTAAAACATGATTTTATAATTTAAAAGGTTATTTCCCCCAATAATATTTTAATGACATTTTTAGTGTATTTCTATTTATCAACGACCTTGAACCCTTTATTATAATTATGATATACTAGGGTTACATTGTATTTATATAATCATTACTATTTATTTGTATGGTTTATGATTAGTTTGATTGTGGATGTAATTTTTTTATCTTCACTATATTAATTTTTATGGGTTATGATTATGTTTATTGATTAGGGAATGTATTAACATTTAATATGTTTGTTTCTCAATATGAATCTTTATGTTGATTATGATTAACCCATTTCATATTCTAAATAAATTATTAATATTACATAATGGTTGGGGAATGATTATAAGTAACCCATTGATGTATCAATAGGTATCAGGGGATAAAGAAATTTCTTAAATTAAGTGTTTTTTACCCATTGTTTTAAGTTTCCTTGTGAAAGATAGTGAATGTTTGTTTTATACATATATGATTATTAATTACCTCATTATGGGATAAATTATTGATTTAGATGGGATTATTGAGCAATATATAATGTCTTTAAGTAGGTTTCAGGCACACATAATTATTTATATGGATTTATTTGATCATCTTTAATTTATTCCACATAATGATGAATTTATTATTTAAATGGAATGTTATTCTCTTATTGATTCTTACACATTGATTATTAATAGTTTTTCATGATATATTACATTTTATGTATACCGTTACATCGAATATGATCTCACCCGTTTATTTTCTCTTATTTTTCCCAAGATAATATTAAGTGTTTTGTGACTGATATGCTAGGATATGCTAAGGATAATAATGGAGTTATAAAAGAAAAAACAATGTTCATTTTAAGTTTTAAAATATAATGTAAATTTCAATTATGTATTTAGTTTACAAAGACTAATAATATATATGGCCATACATGATTCATTTTCTTGTATCTAGTTCCAATGTAATATAGTAGACAACAACTCTCGGATACTGGATCCTGGTTTATTATATTAACTAAAAAACCCAATAGGGTTGAAGCAAAAGTATTTGTCTTTTATCCCATATTCAATATCAGAAAACATTTTTTTAAAAAAAATTCTTCTAAAGTACCAATAAGTTATCATATGTAGATGAAAAATATAGGTTCTAAAAGTCATAACTTATTAATTATTTAGGAAACTTGTATAAAGAGAAAACCCCTAAAAGAAACACAGTATACAAATAGTTATTTTTTTTGGACACATGTGTGGTGACCCTTTAAGATTTAATTAAGTTAAAAAACTTGATAGAGGAAATGATAATTTCAGTGAAAAATGATGAATTAAAATCATTTTTATCAATAAAATATATTTTATCAATTTCACACTTACTCGTTAATGATTAGGAAAATAATTTTATAATTATTTTTCAATTATGTGGAATTTTTTTTAAAATATATTTTAAAATGATATTTGTAATGAATTTAATCAAAAAGGAATAAAATTATTTACTTGTTTCATTTTCAAAATGTTTATATTATATTATTTTAAATATATTTATTCTAAAAATGTTAATTTTTTAAAAATTAAAGATAATTATTCATGTATTTGGAATAGTAAAACCTGTCATTATATAGCACACACACTTTTCATGATTAACCACCATCAAATAGTATGATGCTTACAAAAATTTAATTTTAAATATAATATTTTTTGGGAACCATTCCTACATGGAAATAATAAAATTCTTTCAAACGTAAACAAGAAGTATCATCCTATAAAGCCTATGAAAATTTTCACCTTGATATTTTTATAACAATTAAAGTATAAATTATCAATATAAAGAAATATTATAGTGTGATTGTTGATGAATATACATGATTTAGTTGAATATTTTCTTAGAAAAAATTATGTTTCTTGTAAATTCGTTATTAGATTCACAAAGAATGTTGAAAATAAAAAGGGGGAAAATCATTTACACTTGAATTAATCATGGGGGAGATCTTAATGAATGAGATTTTGATGAAATTTTTTATTTGTAATGTTATAATAATTTTTTTTACTCCTATTATTCACTAACAAAATGGTAATGTTGAATGAAAAAAATGGAACTCATTAAGAAATATCAAGATCCCACTTGTATGATTTCAAACTCAAATAATAATTTTGGGCTAGGGTAGTCAATAAAACTTGTTTTATCATAATATATTTCTCAAATGACCATTTATAAAAAATACACCTTATAAATATTGAAAAAAATTAAATTATGGAATTTTAATTTTTAAAAGATTTTTATGAAATTGTTATATTCTTAACACTAAAGACAACCTAGGGAAATTTGATCAAAAAAATCAGTGAAGGTATCTTTCTTGGGTACCCGGACTCAAGAAATTATTATAGTACATTCAATAAAAAACAAAACCATCAAAGAATCTCATGATATTAAATTCAATTAAATTCTTCATAAACCTTTATTAAAATTTGAATATATGGATAACCTTGAACCTTTTAATTTTAATAATCCATCATCTACTAAAGAGATTAATATTGAAACTCCTTCTATTACATTACCTAGTACCATGAGAAAATCCAAATACCATCACTTGAAATATATTACCATATATTTTCATGATGTTACTCATACATGATGATCTATGATGAATTAATATGGTCCTCAATCTTTTCATTATTTTCTAAAACATGAAAACCCTTATGATGCTATTGAAAATGAAAATTGTGTTTTTATTATACAACAAGAGTTAAATAAATTCCAACATATTGCTGTTTGGTATCTAATTTAATGACATAATGATCATCGTATTATTGGTAATGAATAGTTTTTTAGAAATAAATTAAATGAAAAAGGTAACATGACACAAAAAAGTCATTAATTGTAGGAAAAGATTATTGATAAGAAGAATGGATTAATTATGGTGAAATCATTACATTGTTTTCTCATCTAGAATATATAATAATATTTTTTATTATCATTACATTTTAATTTTAATCTTTTTAAAATGGATATTAATTGATATTTCCTAAATGGGTGTATCTCTGGAAATATTTTTTGTTAACAACCACCTCATTTTAAAAATCCAAAATTACCAAATTTCATTTAAAGTAAAACAACAATTTATATGGATTAAAACAATCCCCTAGAGAATGGTGTTATAGTTTTACTTGTTTTATGTTTTTAAAAAATTTCAAAATTGGAGAATAATATTTGGAATTATTTCCGAAAAAGGTTACAAATGATCCTTCATTCATTAAAATCTCTATCAATTATGTAATTTTTGTATCAAAAAATTAATATTTTTTCAATGATTTTGAAATGTTATGTGAAAATAATTTTAAATGAGTTTTATGGGTGTGTTAAAATTATTTTATAGTATTCAAATCTCTCAAAATGAGGATTACACTTTCTAAGCCAATATAAATACACTAATTAACTACTAAAAAGATTTTTTATGGATCGCGATAACAAAATTAGAACATCTATAACTATGCCATATAAGAAAAAAATGGATGAAGCCCATAAAGCAGTTGATAAAATTCTTTATGGTATTATAATTGTGAGTCCAATTTACTTTACTCCAACCCAAATACATATTATGTTTAGTGTTTTTATATGATTTCATTTTCAATCCAAGCCTATAGAATCTCATTTAAAAGATCAACAAATTATTTTTCGTTGTTTTATATGATATATAATCATTTTTTATTTTATTAAAAATGCACCCATTTTTATATTTTGAGTTTTTTATATGATGATATCAAAATATTTCAACTCGATAAGAAAATTACAAGTAGGAATTTTCACCTTTTTAAAAATTCCCTAAAAAATTAGATTAGTACAAATAAATATTCATTTTATCCCATTAAAAGTAAAGTGGAATATATACCTATAGATAGTTTTTATTCCTAAATTATATGGATGAAACAAAATCACAAATATTTTGGGATAACATTTCATCATGTTCCTATTAACTGTGATAGTTCCAATTCTATAAAAATCTAAAGAAAATGTATCATTCATGAACGAACCAAGAATATTGATATTCAATGTCACTTTTTGAGTTAATGGTTTAAGAAAGGATATATAATGTTAAAATATATTGGCACATATTATCAATTAGATGATATATTCAAAAAAATCTAAACATTATAATTTTTTATTAATTTTTATTAATGGGACTTATGGATTTGATTATTATAATTATTTTTATCATCTTATCTATGTTTTTATATTTCCAAAATAATGATTGTTTTTAAAAATAATTATATTTAAAAAAAATCTTCTTCAAATTCCCCGATTCATGTTTTTATGATCTCTATGATTATTTTATAAATGTTTTACCTCTTGTCTATCGAACCCTTTTAACGTGTAATTATTTTCTATAATAAAAAAATTGGATAAGTGTTTGTTATTATTGGTTTATAAAATTATAATATTGGGGAAAAAATATTTTAATTTAGTGGATTAATATTTAATGTTTTCCAAAATTAGATTGATATATAAAGGGATAATCATTTTACAATGGGTGAGAAATAGGCTTTCATGAAAATATATATTTCTAAATATCTCTCATTTACCTATTCCCATAACATTTATAATTTATTTTTGAAGACATTTTTATCTATTATTTACTCTTAAATAATTGTTTGTTATTATCAAAATTGGGGATATTTTTTAACCACTCATGAGTTTTAATATTTACAATCACTTAAGATGATTCTAAACATTGCGTTTTTAGTGTTTCTTATGTATTGTGTTTATAAATATTCCAAGGTAACAATAAAATGAAGCATAAGAACACAAATAATAATAGAAGGTAATTTATGTGGAGATCAATAGAAAATTGAACTTACCAACTAGTTGATGACCACCAACCAACTGATACTACTGCTAATATCTTCTATAGCTCTATCAAGTATATTAGCTTGCTGATGGAGCTGGATAGATTCCAATTTGGGTCAAGAAAGTTTTTTAATCCTATATTCCTACCACTATCTAGATTGTGGAATCAGGAGGCCATCTGGTGGCCTCGATCCAGTATAATCAAGATGTATTTATTAATGGATTTAATGGAACTGAATTCAATCTTTAAAGCATTAACTCAACCCTATAGACTACAAAATACTATGAAGGCTATTGATAGACACTAAGGGAGGATTTTATCTTAAAAATTAATCTCAATAAACATATATGAGGAAAAATTTATTTAAAATTGATCAATAAAGTTACTTTTTATGAGATCTCTAATATTTTTACAAATCTCAGAATATAATCTGATATCCAATGACTTAGATATATTTTTTCAATACCTATTTGTCATTAAGACAATTGATACACTATGGAAATTTCAAAAATAATCATACTATTTTACCTATCCTTTTACTATATATGTATCTCTTTTTTGTTATTATTTATCTTCTAGAGAGATAATTGAGTTCTTTGTAAAGGGATTATAAAAACCAACTTCTATCATATTCTTATTATTTTGGAGATCACAAAAATTAAAGTGAGGAGTCTTGATTATGGGTTTCCATTAAAACCAAGGAAATTCTTTGGTTATTAGTTTTACTTAATAATAAGGGATTATTTATTCTTCATTTTTTATAGTTATTCCAATAAAACCAAGGGATAAATATAACCCTCTCAATAATTTTCTAAGGGATGACAATTATTGGGTTCATTATTGATCTATTTCGAATCACCTTTAACAAAACATGTCTTTTTAATTTCGATAATTTATCTTCCACATCACTTAATATTTTAAATTCCATAACAATTTATTTAAATTTTTTATACTATTCTAAAATTAAATGCTTTCATGTAAAATTATTTATTTTGACAGAATATTTTTTAATCATTTTTAAATGTAATTCACCCCCACTTGTCATTATAACTCTAAATTATAGTTAAAACAAAACATGTTTTTATAAATCCATCTAATTTATAGAAATAATATATATCCATATATTCTTTTCATTTTAATTAAACCAATTCAAAATAATCATGATGCACAACATTAAACATGTCCTAATAATTTGAAATAAAGAAAAATATACCCTTTTGTATTTTATAACATTTGATTCAAAATATCTTCAAAAAATAAAAAATGATATGAAACATTAAATACCATCAATAATAGGATATCTATAATATAATAATTAAAATAGGAATCATATAAACTATATAGACAATAATAGGTTCATAATACAAAACATGTCTCAAAGAAGTTAATTTGAGATGAAAACCATACCTAAAGTGCCAACTTACTTCTTATGTGTAAAAAATTACTATTTAACAAATTAAAAGTTAGTATAAATTAATACCAAAACCTTATTTATATTTTTATTTCTAAATATCATTCCCTTATAATTTAAAATCTCACATTTTTTAATAATTATTCATTAAAACCAATATTTGGGTATTAATAGTTCCATTTTCCATGTATGTTTCAGTTTGATGGAACATATAATTTCACATAGGTCATGATTATAGAATATTAATAATATAATTAATATATTATATATTTATTAATTACACTTTTATAATAGTTCATGTTAGGTATTGATGAAAAATGAATTATATCACCACATGTACATGGTAGTTCCTATGTATGAATGTGTGATGCTTTAATATTTCAATGAAATAAAATAAATAATGGAAAATAATAACATATTTTTATAGAATCATAAATATACAATATATATAATATATATTCATTAAATAAATCCTTATTATAATCCATATAAATAATTATTGAAAAATGAATCACAACATTTTATGGATGTTGTAGTCCACACGTACGCCCGAGTGACACAATCATTTTTCAACTGATGGGAGGGTAAGAAGTTAGATAATAATTTATTGATAGTGAATCATAATTATGTCATAAAAATCACACATATTAATGATATCCATATTTATAATCTCCCTTGGTAGGTGGTGACTAAAAATAAAATTCATCACTTCGTGGAGACGGTTGTCTCTACGTACACAAGAGTGAGGTTTTCATTTTCTATTTGATGGAAAGGAGACTAAAAATGGTTATGGTATTCAGAAAAAAAATTAATATAGAAAAAATAATTATATTATTATAGTAATGTTATCATATAATATTTTATTGAGTTTTAAAAATAAA
Source organism: Viscum album (assembly GCA_963277665.1). Classification (NCBI taxonomy): domain Eukaryota; kingdom Viridiplantae; phylum Streptophyta; class Magnoliopsida; order Santalales; family Viscaceae; genus Viscum; species Viscum album. Next base: position 243,103,190 of record OY728150.1, read on the forward strand.
GAAACTTGTTATAGATCAGTAATGATAGTTACCTCATCTTCATGTATCCACCTTTCGATTGAACTCAAGGACTATGGAGGAGGGGTTTATGGTCACAAAACGGTCTTATGAATGTGGTATGGAATTCATGGATGGGTATTTGTGAATAATTAGGACAGAAAACCAAACTCATATATTCTTAAGAAATTTGAGATTAAGTCCACTTTCATAGGAAAAATCAATGGATTTTTTACCAAAATTAAGTCATTAAAAGTCAATAATGCCATTATAAATGTTAATGTGAATTATAAATGGAAAATTGGTAATATAGTAGAAAATTTAACATTAAATTGATAAAATATAATTTTTTTATGAATTTTAAATTAACCAATTATATATTACTTAACCTAAAATATACTTAATGTAATTTTTGGGACTATTCACGTAATTTAGCTTTAAAAACATCAATATTACCAGGGTTTTTAATGTTGAATATTAAAAAAATTAAATAACCTTCATTTTTAAACATAAAAAAACTAAAATATTTTAATCTATCCGAAAAAATCACGTTTTTCAGTGCTACAAATCACTAACAAAGCTCCCCAATTAGTGTTAGGAAAAATCATTGAAAAAGGGGGTCTTTGTCCACACTTTTGATTTAGCACTAATAAATTCATAAAATAATATTTAGTTCACCTTAATAATATAATGTTATAAATATAGTGAACATAATAAAATAACTTGAATTACTATTAAATCTCATGGTTATTTAAACATATATTCCCAAAATATGATAACCCGATTAATCTAATTACCTATAATTACCTTATCATAAAACAATGTATCACCATTAAAGGTTATGTGTTTCTTTAAATGTATATCCATAAAAACTTTATTACAAAATTTTTTAAAATTAAATCTCATTTGAAAACTAAGGGTTACAAATACCCCAATGATGAATGAAATCCCAATAAACATTTCCCAAAATTTTATCAATCACCTTAAAATCCAATATTATAAAACCAAAAAAGTATATATATGCCATTAAACTTGGGGTCATACTTAAACATATCAACCCATAATGGAATAATTAAATCTTAAACTATAATCATATAAATGATTTTTATCCTATATAATTATCTAACCCCAAATCTAATGCCAACTAGGTCATCCCATAACCCATACACCAATATCTAGTGCTAAAAACGTATTCATATCATATTGGATTGGTACCAACTGATTAAGCCCAATTTAACCATAAAAAAAATAAAATATCAATAACCAACATTATTTCATATACAAATATAATAACTTTTAGGTTTAGAGTTTTATAAAATTAGGAAAAAATATTTATGAAAAATAGCCATGATTTTATAATCAATTGGGTGTTCTTTCCATTATACCTAGATTTTATTATTCAAAGAAGGCTTCAAAATATATCATAAAATTATGTAGATAAGATACACTTATAGACATATCTTATATAATATAATTTTTCATAACCTAGGTAAATGGAAAAACAATAAAGGGTGAGCTCAGAGGCTCAGTAAGGGTAATCATGGAAAATATATATTGATGATCATAAGTGGACTTAAGATAAGAATAAGGGTATGGTTACATGATCATAAATTATAAATGTCATACCCAATATGTAAAAGATCATAAATCATGATTCATTTTACAAGGATTTATTATAATAGAAGACATGTGTATAACTATGAATTCAAAATCAAGATCAATAGAGAATAACATGGGAATATAACATATTAATGTCGAATAAGAATGAGATTAAGAAATCATAAATTTTTGAACATGTATAAACATTAAAATGTGAAATTGTTAAGTTAAGGCCATGAAATCATGTCTCGATATTAAATTATACACATGAAACCGGACCCAAGTATAATATTATATACATAAGACTAGGTCCACAATGAAAATTGTGTACATGTCCCAAAATGAGAATGTCCATATATAATGTTGTGGACATGAAATCAAGTTCCATATAATATAAATATCTCTTTAGATATAAAATCATAACCAATTATTTGGAGGGTGATATGGGATCCCACCAATCATCATTCACATACTAGTGTGCCACTAGATCACAACATTCATGATTCCATCATCACATAATTAAATTGTATAATGAAATAGGCATCAGGATAAATATAGTAATGCATAATTGTAATCCATCTAGAGAAATAATAAAGATAATAACATTACAACATATCCCATGTGAATCATAATAACTATTAAATGATATTAATATACATGAAAAAAAATCAATTTTACAAAATAATTTAAAATAATATTTGAATATTTAGAGAAAACATCCCTTTTATTTTCATATGTTTTAAAAAATTAATTTCTTGGAAAATTGGGAATATGATTTTATATTTTTAAAAGTTGAATAATATTATGTATGATTCATGATGAAGTAAATATCTAATGCTAAATTTTTTCATGTCGTTTATGTTAAAATATAACATTCTTTTCCTAATTTTGTAAAATTTAAAAAGTGAGTTGTATGATTTTTTTGAAAATATTTCTCTTTTATAATTGAAAAAAGAATTAAAATGTAGAAAAATTACCTATTTATAAAATTTGTGTATAATTATTAACATAAATAAAATATTTATATGAACATGGTTATAGAATAGAAATAATTTCAATCATAATTAGGAAATATGGTTGGCTTTTCCTAAAAATATTTTCTCATACATTTTGAAAATTAAATTGATTAAAATGAAAGGTAAAAATGAAAAAAATAATTAACTAGATGATAAGAAAATTTTTGGGGTTTAGAATATAAGGATCATATAATATCCATTAAGGTCAATTTAACATAGACAAACCACATATTAAATGTGGTTATAAGATAAAAACATATGACTTTGATAACTTTTGAATAAAAAATATGTAAAGAGATAACATAACATAATTCTATAAGACCCATTAATTTCATGAAATAATATGTTTAAATATATTCATATTTTGTTAATTTTACCATTCAAAATAAATCATGATAAAAATCACGAAATATGTCTCATGAATATGAATTTATGACAAAGAAATTCTTATGACTTTTATAACATTTGATTCAAAGCTTCTTAGAAAGATATTTTTTATTAAACATTAAATAGCATGTATAAAAATATATTCATGATATAATTCATCTAAGAGAATTTATATACACCATATATATAATAATAGGTGAATAATACAAAACTTGTCTTACTTAAGGTAATTTGAGATGAAACCCTTACCTCAAGTCCTGAATTTCTTCATACGTCTTCAAACATCCCATATAATAAATTTAGACTTATCATAAAGTTATAATATAACCTTATTAATACCATATATTTTTATATAAAATTCAATTTTAATTTCAAATTAATATTTTATTAATAATTCGTTATATAAATTAATATTTTTGTGTTAACTATTCCATTTTCAATGCGTGTTTCAGTTTTACGGTTCTAATCCTTTCACTTTGGTCATGGTTCTAGAATATTTAAAACTTAATTAAAATCACAAATATTTATTATATTAATTTTTATAATTTTTCATATAATTAAGAAATGAAAACATAATTAAATCATTTTTTGTTGACGATAGTCCAAACGAATACATGGGTGATGCTTTCGTTTATAAAAGAACAGGAAATAGAAAGGTAAAAAATAATTCATATTTATGTAATAAAAAATATATCATTTACATCCTATATATTCAGGAAATCTATAATTATTACTTTCCATGAAAATATAGAATTAAAAATGAATCATATCACTTTATTGTGATTATATTCCACACATATGCATGAGAAACATTATCCTTTTCAAAATGATGTTTGTGTAAGAAGGTAGATTATAATGTATCTATAAAGAATCATAGTTATTTCATAAATATCGATTAAATACATATTTATAATAAACCTTTAGAGTTTTCTATATGAAATAAAGTACATTGATTTATAGAGATGGTAGTCCATATGTACACATGACTACAAATCGTGCTATTAATAGTGCTAAAAAATGTATTTATTAGTGATAAAAAGAATGTTGATAATCAATGTGATGTTAAAGGAAATAATTTATTAATGATAGTAAAATATAAATGATAATGGTTTTCTTTTTCAGTAATTTTTATAGCACTGATAAATTTTACCTTTATTAGTTCTTTTTTAGCATTGACAATCGAACCACTTATCAGTTCTTTTTAGCACTAATAAATGGGGTATCTATCAGTTATTTTTGGTAGATCTGATAAATGTTTAGAAAAAAATAATTTTTCCATTTCATTCAATACCCTTTCTCAACACTTGATCCCCCTTTGTCCATGCTCTATATTCCCCATCGCCCCACACCCACTCTCATGCACCCCAACCGCTTTCCCTATTCAAGAAAACCACTTAACAACACTCAAGACAATACCCATTAATTCTCACCCACCCCCGTACTCTGACACATGATCTTATGACCACTATTTTGTGATTTTATTCCCTTTACCATGCCTCTAAAATTTTTTGTTGTTTATTTTATGATATTTATATTAATTTTTATATATTTACATTCATTTTTTATTGATATATTTATATAATTAATTTTAAGTTAATTTTTAATATATATGTTTGTGTATTTGTGTGTGTGTGTGTGATATGTATATATACACATGTATTTAATTTAATATACTATATATTTTTATTCATTAATATATATATATAAATATGAATATAAATATATATTTATTTATTAATACAAACACATGTGTATATATAAACTTTATATGTAAATTTGTATAAGTAAATATATATATTCATATATTCTTTTAATGTATAAAGAGATTAGATATTATTTTGAGTAAAATGGATAATAATTAATTTCATATGATTTTTATAATTATCTCTAAATTCATTTTTAAAATATGTCCATATATTATATATTTTGATATGAATTTTATAAATTACATATATATGTATATGTCTATACATTTACATTTATAGTCAAACATATTTATATATAATTTTAGATTTAGATATAAATTATATATTATTTTTTTATTAATATATACTGTAAAAACATTTATATAGTATATTTATTTTTAATGAAATATTTATAAAAATAAATTTATATATGATGTATATAAACAATATTTATACACACACATATACACTTACTTATAGAGACACAAACACATTTATATTTATTGCATACATGCACAAATTTTTTCACATAAGTACTTATATAAATTTATTAGAATATGCACCTAAATATATATTTGATTATTTAAGAATAAAATTTTATATATAAAAATGACTTATATATGTATATATATATTAATGAATTTGTATAAGGTAAATAAAATATATACTTTTTTAAGAAAATGAATAGTAAAAATTTATTTCTATAATTTTTATATATTTTGAAATAAATATTTAGGATATAATGCTTAAATATTTATTTATAAAAATAATTTATTATATGTAAATATAGGAAAGTATTGTCTTATTTAATTATAAATACAAATTAAATATGAAAAATGATAAAATTTCAAATCCCTAATATCTATATGAATGCAATCCTTGAGACTAAATTTATTTTCCATTGAAAAGGTTAAAAATTACTTCTTAAAAGATGTTCAAATCTAATAAAAATTTAAAAAATTAGGGTATCACAACTAATATATTAGTTTTAAAGGCCTTCAAGGCATTTTTTGAACATAAAAACAATAACCAGGGTTCCCTAAGTATTGTGATGTTGATATCTTTATAGGATTTGATTTAAAATGTGGTAGAACAGAAATATACACTCGGATCAATAGTAATGAATGTTTAATTTTCAAGTCATGTTTTTAAATTATGTTTGACCGTTCATTTTTTTAATTAATTTTTATATCATCCGTTTTTTAAATGACTATTGTAACAACCCAAAGTTTATCAATAGAAATTACCATCTTATATTTATGTCCTAAAATAACATGAAAACACAACATAATGAACTACTATGTGATAAGTGACCTTTAAACATAAGTTTGTCACTTATGTGTTTGGAATTTTAAAAATCCGACATACATGGTTGTGCTCAAGATGATTTTTGGAGTCTAATGAAACAAAAATAATTTTCAGTGAATAGTAACACCCCCTTAGGAATAGTAACATACCTTTATAAATAGAAATATGACCCTTATGAATAGTAAATAATCCAACATAATAGTAACCATACCCATGAATAATTAAATAAAATTTATAAATCGTAGAAAGTGACAATTTGACCTTAGTAGACGTTTTGGAATTTTGTAAGTCATAAATAATTCATTATAACTAATTAATTAATTTAATGGAAAATGTATTTTCTTAATATTTATTCATTATTTATCAAATAAATGTATTATAGTTTTTTGATAATTTTATAAGACCCTCTTTAATTTTTGAAAGCACTATAAAATCAGTTTTAATTTTAAAAACTGTTTTTTAAGTAAATTATGATTTTAATTAAATATTAAATTAATAATATTTAGAAAATCATTTTTGAAAAATGGACTTTATTTTTGGATTCTTCATGTTGAAAAGTGGTTGGGGTAAATTTTTGGGATTTTTCTGAAATACTTGAATTTTTTATGAATAGTAGAATCCGATAATTCACAATAAATGCTAAATAATGTATTAATTGAGTCATCGATGATGTTATGCTGATGTAAGCCCACTTGGTTCATGATCACATGATAAAATTACTATTATTTGTCATCCCAGACTCACTATTCCTTGTATTAAGAGAAATTAATAAACTAATGAATTTTAAATTAAGGAAATCCCTCTCCCCTCCACTATAAAAGCCACCCTTCACACCCTTATTTCCTCACACCTCTCAAGATCCAAGACTTATCTAAACCCTATCCAAACACCTTCCCTAGCCCCTCTCCCCACGTCCAAGAGCTACTAGTCTAATAAAAAGACCATGCTTAGGCCCTTCATTTGGTTCTGAAGTGAAGGATTCAATAGGTTATTTTTCTCCCTCTTCTCCTTTAATTTCTTTTCAAGTACAAGTTCATTTCTTGATCTCTCCCCACCTATCTTCATATGAATTGTATTGTAACTCCAGTATTATACATGTAATGGAATTTTATTATGCTAATGGTATATTATATCATTCAACCCCCTTTCCCTCTTCCTTTTATTTTATTAAAGAGAACGTTGTTCGTGAGGTGTTAATTTATCACCTTCAAGAACGACATGCTTTTTTCTTCCATTTCTACCTTCTGATCTGGTAATGAAACTATTTTTATTGTTGAACCAGAATATTTTATATGTATTATGTTCTATTTAATGTTCTGGAACTAACTTAAGATCACATTTCTAAGTGATAAAATAAAACAAGTTCATTATGATCAAAAATCCTCCCAAATTAACCCAAATAATCATCAGTTAATTCTCATATAATGATTCATCCACATGGATCTAATTTGATTCATTATAAGATCATCCAAAGTCCTGTAATATCATTAATAACATGTAATATCAGTTCTTAATGTTTACCCATGTTCTACCCAAACTTCAATTTAAGAATAAAAGTGAACCACTCAAGAAAACCATAAAAACAAACATTCCCAAATAATGTTTTTAAAGGCTATAACTCATCCAAAGGCATGTAAATTCACTTAATGAAACCATAATTGACAATACTAATGTAAAAAAGGTTATTTATTTCTAATTAATGAATATAATGTCATTATAGGACAATAAAGAGAAGGAAGCATTCGGGTACAAGGTAAGGGGAAATATCGAACCCAATTTTATTCCTTTGGGCTCTCCCTCTTTCACTCCATTTTTTGATATGGTTACTCATTAATGGTTATTTTTTCCTCATTATCTTTACTTTTCTGTGATATACATGTTTTTCACTGGTTTTTCTGTCAAACAAAATTTTTTCCAAAAGAACTCTCCTTTTAAGAACACCCCTTTTACTTCTCACTCAAAGTGGATGGTTCTTGTAACATGTAAGTTATTCCCTCTTTATTTTGGGAACCCAAAGATTATGAATGTGTTATTATGAGATGAAATCCATTCCATTAAATGTACTAGTTATGTAATTTTTTTATATGTGTTCTATGTGGAAAACATGATGATGATAATGTTATGATGTGACGGGTGCGCCTGGAATTATATAGCACAATATGAATGTTTCAATGAGACGGGTGCACCCGGAATTATACAACGCTCCATTGGATTGGGTAAATTATTAATATCATGAGTAATTGTGAAATAATATGTGAACAAGATGATATCTTGGTTCACAAGTATGTGTGGTAGTGAACCACTAAGAGATGATGTTTCATTTTCAGGCACTTCCACATTTCAAGTCTTTTATTTATGCTCCTCTCATATTCAAGATCTTTTGACTATGTCATGATTATGCTCACACAATGCTATATTACTCTTAATTATCCTCTTACTAGGCTTTTAGCTCACCCATTTTGATGTATATACTCAAGTGGCTACATGTACTAAGGAGAGGACAAGTGCCAATATGAAGCTAGAGAAGAAGAAATTAAATAAATGTTTATGCTAGATGTTGCATTTGTTATGTGTGGTCCTAGATTACCCAAGACACTAATCCTTTCGATCCTCTATTAGTAATACTATTATGTTTTTTATCATTGAAATTATGTAATAGTAATGTAAGAAAAGGCTCAGGTCTCTATAGTTGGTATCAAAGGCAAGGTTTAGATAATTTGGGAATTAAGATTAGTGAACCCTAGAGGAAACCTATACCATGAGACTAAATACAAATATGAACAGAAGAATATTTTCCTAGGGATCCCATATGTTATTTTTTCGGTATAAATTGTTTAAATGAATAAGTTATTCATGAATTTTTTACTTATGTTTTGTTCTAACATTTTCTATTTTAGAAAATGGTGGGAACTAGGAGAAATCAGGCCAACAACTCATACGAGGGCCAATGCAACGATTGCCCGAACGACATCCCCAATGATTTGGGAGCTGGAGTTCAAAACATCATGGTGATGCTTACCCAATTATCTCAGGTTATGAACAATAACCATAATAATGGGGAACTTTCTCCTTCACCAAAGATGGAGCAACTGGCTATCGAATGTTTTATGTGGCAACGACCACCAACGTTTAGTGGTTCTTCTAATCCACTTTTTGTGGAAAAAGTGGGTCAACTCCAAGGAGAAGTTCTTTTCTGTTCATCAATGTTCTAATAAGGAGAAGGTGACTCTATCCGTTTATCTTGTAGAAGGAGAAGCCGGTCAATGGTGGGCATTGATTAAGAACACCAAGCCAATGGAGGAAATTAAAGAGATGGAATGGGAAGACTTTAAGATAATGTTTCTTAATAAGTACTTCCCATGAACTCTACACATGAAGATGGAGAGAAAATTAATAGAGGTCAAGAAAAAAGAAGGAGAATCTGCAACAACCTATGAATAAAAGTTCACAAGGCTTGCAAGGCACGCTTCGGGTTTTGTTATCAACAACGATATAAAAATTGATATATTATTTATTGGATTAAAACCACAGATTAAAAAGCATCTTGCAATTAGAGACTTTGGGAGTTATGAATATGTTGTTCAGTGTGATCTCAAAGTGGAGATGGAGTTTGGAGAATGATCCCATGGATATGGTGATAAGAAGAGAAAGTTGGAGTTTCAATCTGGTGGATCTAATGACAAAGGTGGGATGAAAATTTAACGACCCACATGCCAAAAATGTGGGAAGTTTCCCAATGGGAACTGCCTTAAAGGGATGGGGAAATGCTTCAAGTGTGGGAAATAATGACACTATGCTCAAGAGTGTTGAAAATACTTGAAAAGGAAGGATAATGTAGCTGATGAAAGGAGAGAACCACTCATGGTTCAATTCTACAACTGTAGGGAGCTAGGGAACTATGAAAACCAGTGCACTAAACCTCGAGCTCTCGAGGGTAATCAGCGTCAGCAGCCACCAAAGCAAAAGAAACAAGGGAAGTCTTATGCCATCATGACTGAAGAGGTGGAGCATGATAATGAAGTCATACAAGGTAAACTTTCTATTCACTCAAGAATGGAAAAAGTCTTATTTGATTCTGGTTCTATGATTTCCTTTATATCATGCAAGTTTTCTAGAACTATAGAATCAAAGCCTCGATCCTTGAAGTATAGATATCTGTAAAAACAAAAAGTGGTGAAATCATTGCAACCCAAGTGTTTGACTCTCCTCCCGTTGGCGTATGTGGGATGATTCTTCCAAAAAATCTCGTAATACTTCATTTGTTGGAATTCGACGCTATAATGGGAATGGATTGGCTCTCTTTATATACAGCACATATCAACTGTCATGAAAAGGAAATATCCTTTAATAATCCGAACCATCCCATGATTCTCTACAAATGAAAGGAAGATCAGGAATCTCCTTTGAAAAATCCTTCAATGGTGTGGGTGTTGATTCCCTATGAAGAAGCATACCTCTCCCAAATGGTTGATTCGAAGGAAAGTTCCAACCATGATGAAATTACCATCGTGAGGGAATACAGTGATGTATTTCCCAATGAGTTACCCGAAATTCCCCCAGATTGTGAGGTAGAGTTATCAATTGAACTCATACTCGGATCTACTCCTATCTCAAAGTGCCCCTATAGGATGGCTCCTATCGAATTGGAGGAGTTAAAGAAGCAGCTCTAAGAGCATCTGGACAAAGGGTTCATACGCCCTAGTGCATTACCTTGGGGTGCGCCAGTGCTCTTTGTGAAGAAGAAGGGTAGGACAATGCGACTGTGTATTGATTATCAGAAACTCAATAAGATCACCATAAAGAACAAGTAACCTCTTACAAAGATTGATGAATTGTTCGATCAGTTAAGAGGAGCTCAATACATCTCAAAGGAGGATCTTCATTCTAGATATTATCAGGTAAAGGTGAAGAAGGAAGATATTCAGAAGACTGCATTCCGTACAAGGTATGGGCACAATGGGTTTTTGATGATGGCCTTCAGACTTACTAATGCCCATGTAATCTTCATGGATTTGATGAATAGAGTCTTTAGACATTACCTCGACAAATTTGTGGTAGTTTTTATTGATGATATTATCATCTACACTAAGAGAAAGTAGGAACATGAAGAACATATAAGACTTTTTTTGGCGACCTTGAGAAAGGAGAAGTTGTACGCAAAGTTCAGCATGTGTGACTTTTGGATGAATCAACTCACATTCATGGGACATGTGATCATAAGAGAGAAAATTTATGTGGATCCTTCAAAGAAAAAGGTGATTGAGGAATGGCCCAGACCCTCTAGTGTCACAGAAATCCATAGTTTTCTTGGATTAGCTGTGTACTACCGACGTTTTGTGAGAAACATCTCACGATTGTTAATCCCGCTAACTAAGTTAACAAGGAAACGAGTAAAGTATGTCTGGATGGAAGAATGTGAGGGAATCTTCAAGGAGCTAAAGAGAAGGCTGATCATTACACCTGTATTCACACTACCAAAAAGTGGAGAAAGTTTTGTGATATACAATGATGATTTAAAGAAAGGGTTGGGTTGTGTACTCAAGAAAAATGATAATGTGATATCCTACGCTACACGATAGTTAAATATCCATGAGTAGAACTACCCGACGCATGATCTAGAGCTGGAAGCCGTGATTTTTGCCTTAAAAAATCTGGTGGCACAACCTTTATGGCGAGAAGTGTGACATATACACCGACCAAAAGAGCCTAACATATATATTCACACAAAAAGATCTTAACATGTGTCAAAGGAGATGGTTAGAGCTAATCAAGGATTACGATTTCTCAATTCACAATCATCCTGGAAAGGAGAACAAGGTAGATGATGCTCTAAGCAGAAAAGAACCTGAAACTCTATCCATGTAGCGGATTGAGAAAGACCCTATCTTCTTAGATATAAAATGGATGGATTTGGAAATCATAAGGGCAGGGGATACATCCAACCTTTCCCAAATGATTGTGCAACCATCCATTCAGGATAATATTAAGGAAGCACAAAGGGATGATGTGGAGATACAAAAGAGGGTGAATGCAGTAAAGGAAGGGAAGCTGCAAGAGTTCCATATCGATGATGATGGTGTGATTCAGTTTGGAATGCATCTTTGTGTGCCTTCTTCACCTGGGATAAAGAAGGAGCTATTGGATAATACACATAGCTCAACTTTCTCTATCCATCCTAGGAGTACCAAGATGTACTGTGATCTCCAAGAACACTTCTGGCGGGATAACATGAAGAAAAAGATAGAAGAATATATATCAGGGTGATTAGTATGCCAGCAAGTTAAAGATGAGCGACAAAAGTCCAAATGTATGATGAAGCCATTACCTATACCCATGTGGAAATGAGAAAAATGTTACTATGGAATTTGTCAAGGGTCTCCCAAAGACGTTAATTGGAAATAATGCGATATGGGTTGTGGTTGATCGACTCACCAATAATGCCAATTTTATCGCTATTCGGGATGACCTCTCGCTTGAACAACATAAAAAGATATATGTGAAGGAATTGGAGAGACTACATGGTGTTCCACTCTAAATTTTGTCTGACCCTGATCCAATGTTCACATCTAAATTCTAGAGGAGTCTTCAACTTGCTTTGAGTACTGAATTAAATTTCAGCACAACCTTTCACCCCCAAACTGATGGCCAGTCTGAAAGGACTATTCAGATGCTTGAACATATGCTAAGAGCATACTCTATTTAATTCAAAGGTGGTTGGGATCAGCATCTCCCATTTGTGGAGTTCTCATACAACAATAGATTCCACTCAAGTATTCAGATGGCTCCATATGAAGCTCTGTATTGAAAGCGATGTAGAACTCCAACCTGTTGGGATGAAGTTGGAGAAAGAAACCTACTTGGGCCTGATCTTATTCAAGAGATGATATAGAAGGTTCAAGTCTTCCAAAAACACATCAAAGCTGCTCAAAGTCAGCAGAAGAGCTATGCTGACAACTGTCGAAGGGACTTGGAGTTCGACGTTGGAGATAATGTCTTCCTTCGAATATATCTATGGAAGAGAGTCATGTGATTTGGGAAGAAAGGGAAGCTAAACCAAAGGTATATTGTCCCCTTTGAGATCCTTGATCGCATAGTATCTGTGGGCTATTTTCTTACACTTACACCAAATATGCCTCAAGTTCATGATGTGTTTCATGTATCATTACTGAGGAAGTACATACCAGACCCCTCACATGTACTAAACTCAGAGGTGGTGCCGCTGGAAGATGGTCTCTCCTATGAGGAGCAGCCAATAATGATTCTGGATCAGAGAGATAAGGTTCTACGCAACAAGACAACCCATCTTTTCAAAGTGTTGTGGAGGAACCATAAGTTTGAGGAAGAAACATGGGAACCAGAAGAGGCAATGAAGGAGAAACACCATCACTTGTTTGTGTAAAGTGAAATTTCGGGAGTGAAATTTCTTAATGGGGGAAGAATATAATGACGCAAAGTTTTCCAATAGAAATTCTCATCTTATATTTATGTCTTAAAATAACATGAAAACACAACATAATGAACTTATAAGTGGTAAGTGACCATTAAACATAAGTTTATCACTTCTGTGTTTGGAATTTTAAAAATCCAACATACAAGGTTATGCTCAAGAAGATTTTTGGAGTGAAATGAAACAAAAAATAATTTTTGATGAATTGTAACATACCCTTAGGATTAGTAACATACCCTTATGAATAGTAATATGACCCTTATGAATAGTAAATCATCCAAAATAAGAGTAACCTTACCCATGAATAATTAAATAAAATTTAGACATCTTAGAAAGTGAAAATTTGATCTTAGTAAACGTTTTGAAATTTTGTAAGTCGTAAATAATTTATTATAACTAATTAATTAATTTAATGGAAAATATATTATCTTAAAATGTATTCATTATTTATCAAATAAATTTCTTATTGTTTTTTGATAATTTTATAAGACCCTATGTAATTTTTGAAAGCACTATAAAATCAGTTTTAATTTTAAAAACTATTTTTTAATTAAATTATGATTTTAATGAAATATTAAATTTAAAATATTTAGAAAATTATTTTTGAAAAATGGACTCCATTTCAGGATTATAAATGTCGAAAAGTGGTTGTGGTAAATTTTTGGGATTTTTCTAAAATACTTGAATTTTTTATGATTAGTAGAATCTGATAATTCACAATAAATGATAAATAATGTATTAACTGAGTCATCGATGATGTTCTGATGATGTAATAACACTTTTTTCAGGATCACATGATACAATTACTATCCTTGGTCATCCAAGACTCAATATTCCTTGTCTTAGGAGAAATTAATAAACAAATGAATTTTATATTAAGGAAACCCCTCCCCCCTCCACTATAAAAGTCACCCTTCACACCCTCATTTCCTCACACCTCTCAAGGTCCAAGCCTTCTCTAAACCCTTACCAAACACCTTCCCTAGCACCTAACCCACGTCCAAGAGCTTTTGGTATCACAAAAAGAAAAATATTAGGCCCTTACAGAGGTTCTCAAGTGAAGGATTCAAGAGGTAATTTCTGTCCCTCTTCTCCTTTAATTTCCTTTCAAGTTAAAGTTCATTTCTTGATCTCTCCCCACCTAACATCATATGAATTGTATTTTAACTATAGTATTATAACTATAATGTAATTTTATGATGATAATGGTATATTATATCATCCAACCCCCATTCCCACTTCCTTTTATTTTTTTAAAGAGAGCGTTTTTCGTAAGGTGTTAATTTCTCACCTTCAAGAACGATATGTTTTCTTATTCAATTTACACATTTATATATGGTCATGAAACCATTTTTATGGTTGAAAAAGAATATTTTATTTGTATTATGTTCTATTTAAGTTCTCTACCTAACTTGTGATCACATTTTTGAGTGATAAAATAAAATAAGTTCATTATGATCGAAAAACCACCCAAATGAACCCAAATAATCATCATTTAATTATCATATAATGATTCATCCACATGGATATAATTTGATTCATTATAAGATCATCCAAACTAATGTAATATCATTAATAACATGTAATATCAGTTATGTATGTTTACCCATGTTCTACCCAAACTTCAATTTAAGAATACAAGTGAACCACTCAAGAAAACCATAAAAACAAACATTCCGAAATAATGTTTTTTAACGCTATAACTCATCCAAAGGCACATAAATTCACTTAATAAAACCATATTGAAACATATTAATTTACACAAGGTTCTATATTTCTAATTAATGAATATAATTTTATTATATAGGACATTAAAAAGAAGGAAGCATTCGGGTACAAGGTAAGGGGAAATCTTGAACCCAATTTTCTTCCTTTGGGCTCTCCCTTTTTCACTCCATTTTTTGATATGGTTAATCTTTAATGGTCATTTGTTCATCATTGTCTTTAATTTTCTGGGATATACATTTCTGTCACTTGTTTTTATGTCAAACAATTTTTTTTCCAAAAGAACTCTCCTTTTAAGAACACCCCTTTTACTTCTCACACAAAGTGGACGGTTCTTGTAACATGTATGTTATTACCTCTTTATTTTGGGAACCAAAATCTTTTAAATGTGTTATTATGAGATGAAAACCATTCCATTCCATGGGTTAGTTATGTAAATTTTTGATATGTGTTCTATTTGGAAATAATGATGATGCTAATGTTATGATGTGACGGGTGCACCCAGAATTATATAGCGCAATATGAATGTTTCAATGAGATGGGTGCGCCCAGAATTATATAGATCTCCAATACATTGGGTAAAGTGATTAATAACGTGAGTAAATGTGAAATTATGTGTGAAAAAGATGATATCTTGGTTCATAAGTATGTGTGGTAGTGAACCACTAAGACATGATGTTTCTTTTTATGCATTGCCACATTTCAAGTCTTTTATTTATGCTCCTCTCATATTCAAGATCATTTTCCTATGTCATGATTATTATCACCCCATGCTATATTCCTCTTACCTATCCTCTTACTAGGATTTTATCTCACCCCTTTTGATTTATATCTTCATGTGGCTACATGTACTAAGGAGAGGAGAAGTGCCAATAAGAAGCTAGAGAATAATAAATTAAATAAATGTTTATGCTAGATGTTGTATTTGTTATGTGTGGTCCTAGATTTCACAAGACACTAATCCTTTGGATCCTCTATGTTTAATTATATTATGTTTTTTATCTTTGAAATGATCTAATAGTAATGTAAGAAAAGAGTCGGGTCACTATAACTATTACTCAACAATAATTTGAAAATCATTATTTAAAATATTTTTTTAAAGTAATTTTATAATTTTTTCACACTAAATATCTTTTATATTAAGTGTAAAGGCATACTTGATCGTGTATAAATAAAATTTAATAAAATATATAATATTTATAGGAATATAAATATGTTTAAAAATTAATATGTTATTCTTATTGATAAATACCTTTTTATGAAATATTCCCTTTATCATAAATAGCTAAGAGCACTAATAGAGGGTAGACATTAGTAACGCTAAATCAAAAGCCCTGACAAAGACCCCCTTTATCAATGTTATTTCATAACACTGATAAAGAAAGGATTTAATAGTGATTTTTAGCACTGAAAAATGAATTGTTTATCATTTCTTAAAAAATACTCTTATAAAGGGTGCCTATATTATCACTAGTAAAAAAGCTGATAAAGGGGATATTTTATCAGTTCTAGAAAAAACAGTGATAAAGGGGGCCTTTATCATGTATTTTTATAGTGCTGATAAAGGGAACCATTTATCAGTGCTTTTTTAATTTTGATTATGGACCCCTTTATTAGAACTTTTCCTAACACTTATAAAGTATACCATTGTATTTTGTGTGATTTGTTGTACTGGTGTTGGCGTTGTTTTCATTTTTCATTAGACGGTTTGGAGATAGAAAAATTTTTCATTGTAAAAAATATCTATATTGGAAAGATAATTATTTTTCTTTGTTAATGTGTATATAGAATATTTTAATGACGTCCAAAAACAAGTAAACTTTAATTGAATCAATAAAGTCAATTATCAATTCCTTAGGTATCCTCCTTTCGATTGAACTAAATTCCTTTGGAGGAGATGTTTTTAGAAACACTAGGGGTTCTGTAATTTTGTATGGGATGTATTAAGAAGGTTTTTATTTTATGATTGAGAGAAAAACAATCTCATATATTCCCTATGCATGGTTATATTAAGTCTACTTTTATAGGAATAAAATCAATGTCATTTTTTAAAATTTTAAGTATTTAATGGAAAATAATTCCCTTCTATTTGGGAATGATGATCATAATTGGAAAATGGTTGATATTATAGTTAATTTCTTATTCAATTGAAAAATTATGTGTTATTTATTATTTTTAAATTAAGTAATTAAATATTTTTTAAAATAAAATATAATTAAATTAATTTTTGGGACTATTCAAATAATTGGACTTAAAAAAACATCAATATTACTATAGAGTTCAAATTTGAATAATTAAAAAATTACACATATATAATTTTGATCCATAATTTTCTAAGACATTATATTACCCAAAACATGTTAGTTTTAATATTTCATAACTATTTAAATTAATTTTTCACCTGCTTGCACAAGCACCACATCAACGACGTGTTGGTATATTAGATAATTATACCATTTCTAAAAAGTAAAAAAAATTAAATCATAAGTATAATTTATTATTTATCAATTGAATCATTAAGAGATTATTTTTATCTATATACCTATCATGAAAATAAAATAAGTGATAGAGATTTTCATTTTGTAATTATTCTTCACTTAAAATAATATAAATGCCATTATCAAAAGAAAATGGAACCAAAATGCCATATTTTTTAACATAGGATGATTATGGTTGGAATACAATCATCCAATAAAACAAATTAAAGTGTTGGATTAACTATGAGAACATATATCATAGTTTTAACCTCTTTTAACACATTTTACGCCTTATAATGGTGACAAAAATTTACCATGGTTACCATTAAATATAACTAAAAATAAAATGGACTTATTTGGTAATTTTAATAATCTGATTCCAAATGGGGAATTGATTTTATAATTTAAACATTCTATATACGCTATAAATTAATTTTAATACATTTTCACAAAACACAATGAAAAATAGTTTTTCGATAAATATCTATTTTAAGAATAAAAATTATTTTACACCAAAATCATGTATAATACATATTCTCATTTAATTAATTATAATTTTGTTAAATAAAAGGAGATATAATTAACATTATAAAATATTATAAATTGAACGTTACTTAGTGAAAATTTGATTAAAATAGAAGAAAGTGATTTTGTTTTTATTTGAATAGTGACATTACTTAGTTGTAAATTATGTCCAACATAGATTAAAGTGTTTCAAAATTAATGAATTTTATAATTTTTATAATTTACTATTCAGTGTTGTTGAAACATTTAACAAATAAATATTAATAATATTGTGTGTTTATATTAAATACATTTTAATATTATATGGAATTTATTATAATTTAGATATAAATTATTTATATGGAAATTATAAATGTGATTAATTGTGTTTTTATAAATTAAAAAATAAGGAAAAATATTAAATAGTATATATTTTAAAATATTTATTATTCCAAATATTTAATTATATCTATTTTAATTAAAATACTAATTTTATATTTTAATTAAACTATTTAAAAATGTTTTTTAAAAATTTATATTATCAAGGATCAAATAATATCAAACATGTAATATTTTTCTTGTTTACATGATATAAGAATAATTCATTTTTAAAATGGTTATATTTTAGATATTATATATTTTTAAAAAATAATAATTAAAGGATAATATGGGTATTTAAAATAAATATAATGTTTTTATATTTAATTAACTATTGAATGTCTACATTAAAAATCTAAATTATAAATTATTTTTCATTGAACAAATTTTTGAATTGTTCATAAAATATTTATCTCATTCCAAAATATATGAGTTTTTTAAAAATTTTAATCTTGGAATTATTCATGAATATAATTTTTATATTATGAATGGATTTATGATATAGTTAAAAAATTAAACTACTTCTATAAATTGTTATATATGTATATAAGGAGCTACATGCTCAGTATAATAATTAATATAGTTTTCTTTTACCTCAAATTTTTTTTATACTTGGTTATGAGGCTGAAGTTAAATTTTGAATATAATTTATACCTATAATGTGTTATAATTATGATAGAAGTGATGATTATATTAGAAAACATATTCTTGGGTAGAGGGACTTTTGGTCAGACTTTTGATTAGATTAGAGGTTAATTCCTTGTAATGAAAATTGGAGTTGGCTAATTTTCACTCCATGGTTACTCTTATGGGTATTGTTAATTTAATATTATTAGAATACATTACATGAAATGTTTTTATATAACTTATGAATGATATTCATTTGGATATGTATGAGTATAGTTAGACATTAATTTGGGTTTATAACATAAGGTATGAGTTGTTTAAATGGATGCACATCATTATGATATGAACATGTTTATTTAGATTAAGGAATATAATTCCAAAATAATCATTATAATCATGAATACATGTTATGGTAATTCAACAAATAATATGTTGATATTAAATCCTACTTAAAATTTTAAATTTATAATTCCTTCTAAAGAGATAACATGTCAAGTCCTTGATTATTCAACCTAGTAGGTTTTTAAAATTTGGGAGATAATGGATTAATTTAATCAAGGAATTGTGTAAATTGATAACCCACAGTGTTAGGTAACAAGATATGACTTTTTTTCTATGTTCCACTTTTTTTCGAAAGATATATAAAGGATCCCATGAGAATAGTATTGAGTTTATCAAATTGATGGTTTAAGAAAGGTGTTTTCCACTCATCCATCTAAAAGTAATCAGTGATATAGCTGGAATGATGATTTACCTATATAGTAAATGGTGATAGGAAGTCTATAGAGGAATAATTTATAAATGAAATATGTCTCTTGGAACAATAGTGGTTTTGATGAGTTTAAAGTGGGTCATCATTCTAGGGGGAGCACATTTAATAAAAGTCTTTATTAAATGAATAAAAAACAGTATACCCATATAATAATATATTTTTTGTAGAGATAAATGGAATAACTATCATCCTATATTAATTTTATATTAATTTATATAATAAGTGAAAATTAATATAGTAAAATTTATAGAATGGTAAAAAATCAAAATAGCGATTCTTAAGGAACTAAAATTTTACACATTGGAGAATACACTTTCTTGATTAACCCAAAATTGAATTATTTCAATAGTTTGTTCTAATATATTAATTTTGAAAGCATGGAAGGATTCACCAAAAGTTTTTTGTTGGGAAAAAATCCCTCAACCTATCATTGAAGCAATTTTGATGTGATTGTGTTTGTTGACAAAGTGGACATCTGTGTTTTGATTGTTGACAAAGCAAACCATGACATAATTTTTTTTTGAAAAAGGAGATTTCATGGTGGCATACTGAGTTTAAGAGCTGTGGTTAATGATCAATTTTTGATTCAAGAACTTCGAAAATGGAATGGATGATTTGGAGGAGGTACAAAAAGAACAGATACAAGGTGGCATTGTTATCCAGTGTTTGCCAAATATTTGGGCCTAAAAATCGACAAATAAAGAAAAGTGGTTTTTAGCAAAGGGACTTGCGCTCCGTGTACTTGAAGGTGAGGGAAATTTCATGCCCAATTTTTTTCAATATTAGAACATCAAAAAATGGAAAATGGAAAAGGGGTGATCAAGTATTGGGTAGGTCGCGTAAGTGAATTGCGCGCCGAGGAAGGGCTTGTGCGCTGATGCCTAGAGGGATTGGAAACTTGTGCGCCATTTGTCCTTCATGATTAGATCATCAAAATATGGAAAAGGAAGAAGGGGTGCCCAAGTATTTAATTTGGTCACGCAAGTGTCTAGGGGGACAAAAGACTAGCGAGCTGAAACTTGAGCGCTGAGGGGAGACTTGCGCGTCGTCGCGCAGGGTGTTCAAATACATATAAATACAGGTCGAACCCTCCACATTCAGTATGAGTTCAAGACTTAGAGAAAATCAGTGTTCTCATTGCGTAGATGTGGTGGTCGCGCAAGTGATGGTGGGTCGCGCAAGTAGGACTTGCACACCTATTTTGAAGAAGCACGATTATTGTTAGTTGTGCACCAATATTGGTTTGGGAATAAAGAGAAGTGATTTGCGCAAGTTTGAAGTTGCAGAAGCTTGTGTCGTGCAAGTGGTTTAGGTAGACTTACATGCCAGTTATAACTTGTGCACCGATACTTGTGTGCCACCTTAGACAAGGGAGCCACGTAAGGTGGATTCACAATAGTATTTTAGGGCTACGTGAAAGCTTGAAGATTTACTGATACCTTCAGTACAAAGTGATATTCATCTACAGGTGAAAGATGGACATCAAAATAGAATCTACATACAATAGAGGATGTAATAATTTGTGATGATGAAGATACCTACATGTCTATAAACTATGAGTGGATCCTTTTCAGTGCAGTGAGAAAACGAAGAGAAAGAAGGTGATCCTCTCCACCGGCAGTGAGACAGAGAGAGAGATATAAGGAGTGACACATGGGAAAGCAGTGATCTAACCCTAAACCTTATAAAGGCAGTGAGCTTTGGCATAGAATTGATCTAGCCGTAACCTTGTAAACAATAGTGTTCCTTAGTGAATTTGGTACAGCGGCACATCTCCGTTGTATGCTCCTTGGACATAGCCCTGTGAGGGTAAACCAAGTAAAAAATTTTGTGTCATGTGCATGCTTTACTTTCTGATTATATTGTGCAATGGGAAGAGAGAGAAGAGTGTTTTTTTAACAATGAAACAAGATCAGAACGGGCTATAATTTTTAATTAGTCATACCCTGATTCACCCCCCCCCCCCTCCCAAGGTATTCAACCTCATGGACCTAACAGTTTCCAAGGAATTATATGAAAGTTGAAAAAAATAGAATTTAGTTTCCACCCATATACACGGTTTTATAGAGAGTACTAATTGTCATTGTGAGATTGAAGTTTTAAATTATGGATCAATATGGATACGTAATTAATTCTATATTATTTTTATTGAAAAATCTATGTAAATGTGAGTATATTTGATATATTATTATATGATTTTATCAATGTACTTATAATAGATAAACTAGGGTTGTGATATCTTGGCTATGATACTGTATTGAAAGTAAAATTTGGTAATGGTTTATTCAACAAAGTGAAGATTTTATTTATCCATTAGTTTTCCCCAGTCATTGAGAAATAAATGTTGTTTTAGGGGTTATGGAATTTGTTTTTATATAATGTAATTGTAAAGGTTACCCTAAGGAGTTATAAAAACTACATAGAATGTACATGTTTATAATCTGTGTATTATAAAACAATTATTTGATTTTGAAAGGTATATGATACCTAATGTGTATTTTAAAAAAATTTTAAATATATATTAGATTTAAATAAAGTAAATAATTTATAAATATTTTATTTTTGATTCATGTAATTAATAAAAGGGTTGTTAAGTTGCGATGAAGCGAAGGGTTTCAAAATCACAAAGCTAGATTCAAAGGAATGTATTAATCTTATATGGACATGCACACACAAACACACACACACAAATATATATATTTATATATTAAGGATTCATATTTTCATATTATTTCTCTTATATGATAAAAAAGCATTTATTAATAATGATTTGTTTGGAACAATATAACATTTTGGATTTTATAACACAAAATTTATGGTTCAATTAATTATATAGAATCCTTGAAAGAAAGATAAGGATAATTTTTTTATCAAGCATAAAGGAGTTTGTCAATATGTTTTTAGAAATATTAGCGATATGATGCCACCACCTAAAAGAGGAATATTTTACATAGTAAAATAATATTTATAGAAAAGTACTTTAAACACATATAATAACATATATAATACAAATAAATAGTTTATTTGATAAATATTACCACTAAAAAAAGTGTCATTTATTATACAAAAAAGATTATATATATCTTCACATGATATTATAAAGATAATATAATGTATAATAGGATATTAAGAGTATATTTGTACGTATATAACTTCATGCATAATAAATAAAATAATATTCCATTACAAATTCGAAGTGAATATAAATTTATATCATAAAGTAGTTTAAGATGTGATGGTAAAGGGAAAAATAAAAACTGTTACATTTTTTTATCAAAATGATTTCAAGAAAAAAATTAATGGAAAATTTCAATAAAGGATTTTGATGATGATCCTAAAAATAGTTATTAGTAGATAATAGAAACTCTTAAAATAAAAAACATGTTGTGAAGTAAATGAGTTTTAATATTATGTTGAAAGAGTTTAACACTAGGAATTTGTTTCTAAATCCTCACCATTATTCGTACTGGTTTAATTTTAAAATTTAGTTCAATAAGTTAGATTTTATAGAGGGTTTTTTTATAGGTTTATAGATATATGTGTTATGAATTATTCACATATGTAACAATTTTAACAAAATGGTAAAATTACATTAAAATTAAGTTCAATATGATAGTCTATTATATGTGATTTGATTATATGAAAACTTATGTATAGTTTTTCAATTGTCTTAATTGATATTAGGAATATAAAATTTATAATTTTATATAAAATTAGATCACTAATTTATCCTTATTTTATATTTTTTATATATATTATGTAAAGTGAAGTGGTGATTAGCCTATCAAAATATTACATTGAGTTATGTGTAACAAATGTTCAACTTGTAATATTTTACGTTTTCATGAAATAGTATGTTTACTGGGAGTTTAATTTTTTATACAGATAAAAAATATGATCATAATATAAAAAAATGGTTTTGTGCATTGGATGTCCCACTCTGTATAATACATAAAGTTTATACACAATGTATTCAGTATAAAATGGGTACATATTTCGTATTTATATTCCCCCAATACATGAGGATGGAAGTATACCTAGGTGTATAAACTTTATACTTTAAAACCTTTCTTTTTAAATCCTTAACCCTTAGATAATCTGTGGGTGGTTGTGTATATTTTTGGTCCCTTCGTCGGTTTGTGCTTAACCAAGAAGTTGTTTTTCCTCTCATATAATGAGTATGACATACGAGACTTTGATTGAAATAAAATTAATTGGTTTACTAGCATACCTATATAATACATATTATGTTCTTATCTATCATATGAGGGTCACACGATGTCCTCTTTCATAATGGTGAATAACTTGTGATGTATTTGTTGACCTCGTCAGCATGTAATCTGAGAATCAAGACCATATGAGTAGTTACATGGTATTGACATACTTCACATCCCATTGTTTCTTTGTGTCTTGTAAAAAGGGAATATATGAAAATGAATGATTTTATATGATATAATTAGTGGATATAGGTACGAAGATACAACTGTTTGATTAAGACCACATCATATGCCTATATAATTTGAGTAGCACAAATTATTTTCAAGTTACTAGTCTTTTATTAAAATTATAAATTCAATAGTTCATATTAATTATTATTACAAAAAAAGGCTTATAGGGAATAAAATTATGGTTGAATAAATGTGGATTGATTTTTATGAAACATAGAGAGTTTTCAATTTTTTTATATTTTATCTAAAGAATTTTTGGATGGATATTCAAAAGGTGTTGTATATGATGTGATACATGGTGAATTTCCAGAGAGACTTCCAAAATTATTTGGTAAGATATAAAAAATGGTTTTATAAATAAGGTTTCATGTCATAAAAAAACCCATGCCTGATCTCTAGACACAA
The DNA here is from genome assembly GCA_963277665.1 of Viscum album. Taxonomy (NCBI): domain Eukaryota; kingdom Viridiplantae; phylum Streptophyta; class Magnoliopsida; order Santalales; family Viscaceae; genus Viscum; species Viscum album. The sequence goes on from OY728150.1 coordinate 243,127,965, forward strand.
CTAACCCAAGCCTGCCTCCATAGGCTAGGGAGTGGTGATAAGCATCGAAGACACAACTAACTCAGGGAGGCCTTTTCCTATGTACATGTACAACCTCACACAAAAAACTAAATTAAAAAGCACATAGGGGAAGGAATGAAAGATGAAACACGTGTATAAATTAACCAAACCTGCATTGACATCTAAAAAACAAATAGTACAGTAGTGTAAATGGAAAATAAATGGGGAAAATGCATGACAAACCAGAATTGTGTCCTAACCTAAAAAAAACCTGAAAAGTTAACTAGCTGAGAGAGCCTCATTACAGGATTTGAAGCTATAGCCACTGTACGCAGTCCAAGCACCCTGTATTCCTAAGATCTTATGGAGTCATGATCAAACAATCTGTCATCTGCATAATACATGTCATATGTGGGAAAATCCTATGCAAGGGTGAATAAAAACATACCAAGTTGGATTCCCGGAAAGATGAAGGGGGAGTAGTAAGAGATACACTAAAAGTGGAAGATAACAAATACACAAGGAGTAGTAAAATAGTATAGCTCAACCCAAGAAGAGAAAAAGTATGATTATATAAACACAAGGGGATAAACATGGTCAGTAAATGAACTATCTATCGAGCCTTCTCCACCTATATATGGAAAGTATAATCATCAAACCATGAAAATATAGACCCAAAAATCACATGGAATACTCCTAAAATCATCAACTATTATATAATGAGAGTAAACAAACCCAAGGAGTGGGTACTAAAGAAGGATATATATATATATTCTATCAATGAAACCCAAATGAGAGAGTATGGAATATCCATCTCATTTCGCAACCCAAGAATAAGAGTATCTAATAGTTCCAAATGAAAGTCCATTTATGATTCCTAGCACCTCATGTGTCTACCTGCACCACACAAGTCTAAGGGACTCAATCACCACACCTTGATACTATCTTATATATACGACACTGACTCACCTACATGGTTTTAGGTCACTTCACAAGGATGCGTCTCAGTGGGGGAAGTGTCCCTCTTTCTTTTGAGTCCAATGGTATGTCAAAACAATTCTTACCACTATGACTCATAGTCGAGGGGGTACAAAATTCAAGTATAGGGCAATCAAAATATTCCTACAGGGGGATTCCACCCTATCTTTTTAAAAAAATGGTGGAGGACTTGTTCCCTGGTATGACATGGGAGTGATTTCTTAATAGATAGAAGACAAATACCCTAGTGTGACAAGGTTGTACCATCTCTATCTATAGACTAAGTTTAGAGGACCCACACCCTAATGCAATAGGGGAGTACCATCTCCATTGATAGAGGACCCACACCTTAGTGCCAAAGGAGAGTAATTTTTTATCTATATAACGAGCATGGAGGAACCACATGATAATATAAAATCATAGTACCATATCCATGGTTAGAGGACCCATGCCCTAATGTGACAGGGAGTACCATCTCCATGGATAGACGACTCATACCCTGGTGCCATAGGGGAGTACTGTCTCTATATATAGAATGAGTATGGAGGACCTATTCCCTAGTGTGATAGGGGACTTCTGTCGCCATGGATAGGGTCCTTGCATGATGATACGACAAAAGAGTACTATCTCTACCATGTTAATAAATGTCGAGGACCTTCACGCTGATATGACGGTAGAGTACCATCTCCAGGGATAGAGGACCTTCACGTAAATACGAAAGTAGGGTACCATCTCTACCTAAATAAGAAATATGTTGGACCCATATGCGGATATGACATTGAAGTACCATATCTATGGATAGAGGACCCACACGCTAATACGAAAATAGAGTACCGTCTCTATATAAAATCTCTATCAATTAAGTCCAATCACTTTCATCATTAAGCTCCACCTAAAGAAGTTCCACACCCAGAAAATCTCATATCATATATCAAAATCCAATAAAAATTCCATCATTTAATTTTAAAGGGAAGAAAAATCATTATAGGCTTATCATGGGATATAATTATAGTTCAAACGAAAGAGAAATAGAACATTATGTCTCGGAAAAAAGAGTTACAAGATATGTCAAGGACCCACATGTCGTGTGGTCCTGCTCTGCTGTCTAGTGGTGTCCCCAACAGAACCCATATTTTTGACCATGTAACACTACACAATGTGTAAGCGTACGACATGACGTCTCTCATACAATTTTATGACAAACACATGAGGCTCATCACAAATTCAAGGAAAACAAATTCAATGTCACTAATATACCTATTCAAGCATCCCCTGATAGCTAAATGGATAACACTATTGTAATTATAACATTAAAAACTCAAGATAGGTTATTCACTTTCCAAAATTAGACACTCGGTGAAAAAAATTTCATTTCCCCGCCTTACGCACGAATGAAGTCCTGTGGGCTCGATCCATGAGTTTGAATTAAATACACAAAAATTTTCTTCGAACGAATGTATCAATTTCAAGGATATAACATTTTAGGTGATTGGACATTCTGAAACTATATTAAGGAGATATGTTAGATACAAGATCCCGCAAGAATAATATTTTTATTATTATTCGGTGTTTCGTTGACCTGAAGTACAAGTCTAAAAAATGTATTCAAAATCTATATTAAAATGGCTTTCTCAATTCTAGGTTCACGTTGCGACTGATGGTTCATCAATCCAATTTCATAAAAAAAATTACAAAAAAATTCAAGTATAATAACAAAAATATTAATAATAATATATTATTATTATTATTCCAAAATTCTTTGTTTTCTTTAATGGTGCACACTCACCCCACCCCCTTCAAATTTTCTCACAATACATGCCATAAAAGAAAATTCCCTTTTTACCTTCAATTTAAATCCTTTATAAACCATAATAATAATATCAATTAATATTAATAATATTTTTATTATTAAATAAATAGGAATGGGGAAGAGATGTTGGACATCCTCTCTCCTCAAAATGCACATTGCATAAGCCCATCATTTTTGGGGTGTCTTCATTTATTTCCATTAATATAAATAATCAAAAGAAAAAATGAGTTTCCGTAATTAAAATAAAATATTATTTAATTTTATTATCCAACCACACTTTTAATACCACCATTATTATTATTATTTAATATAATAATAAGAATTAACATACTATTCTAATTTTTATCAACGCATCACCATTTATAATAATAATAATTATTATTATTAATGTACATCATGTTGACCACATCTGACCACCTCATCAGAGATCAAAGTCTGGCCATCATCATGTTCATGCCAAAAAACCTCTATCAAGAGATCACACACAATACCTCCACTCAAAAATAACCCCATCACACCACATTTTGCTACCACGCACCAACCAGGAAAATGGGGGTTATCAAACAGATCCCAAACCAAATTTGATAAAAAACACACACCCGCAACACTAATCCTATCTATTCACCAAACACCACCCCGCTCATTTATCAATTTTTCATCAAACAGTTGATCCAAAAGTTTCTCATTCCAATGCAAAAAATCTGGGGGTTCAATCGCATTCGAACCAACCCCAAAATTCAAATAGTGACCTCACGGTCCAACGATGAAGAATGTGAATAATCTTAGTGGAGAAAGAACCAATAAAAAAGGTGATAAGAATCATTTTCCAAGCTTTATTGACCAACGATTTCATAATGGGTAAATTAGGGTGAGAAACATTACATAACAAGGAATAAATTTAAAGGATAATTTATTTCAATACATGAGATCATGAAAAGGCACAAATTAAAGCATATCAAAGGGAGAGAATTGATCATGCTCAATATTTTAATTAAAAGGGAGGGAAACCACATATAATGATCCCTACATAAGTTTTGGATCGATCATTGGTGAAGAACATGCTCATGAAATGATTGGAAGAATTTGATACATTTTTCATGATTCGATTTTCGTTGACCCATAGATTTATCATCATTTGTTGAAGGTATTTGAAAAGGGAGGAGGAGGAGTGCTTCTCTGATGGTGGGAGAATTATGAGCCGACCCTAGAGAATTATCGCTATTAAAATATCTATAAACCTTTATTAGTTCAAAAATAAATAAATAAATAAATAATTCACATAAACACACATCCAACAAAAGAGGGGTCTGAATGTCCTACACCAACTCATTTTGTAACACGTCTAGGGTAAAAAACACATTCTAGACACATCCATGGTCTCAGATCATTGATCCGGTCAACCATGTATTTTTTATTCAATTTATTAAAGGTTTAGTGTGTTCTCAATATAATTTTTTTTAATATTTTTATAAAATTAAATTCATGCACACCAGGATTTGTAATGGCACGTCATCATAGCATGTAGCTCTGGAAACATATTTTGGAATATTAAAAAGTCTTACAAGGAAATAATTGGGTTATCTACATCATTCCCTCCTTTAAAATTTTTATCCTTGAAAAGAAAAACAAGGAAAAAATTTGGGATACTTAGCCCACACTTGGCTCTCCTACTCATAGGAACATTCTTACACGTTTCCATGCTACCACAACACATGGACCAAATTGATAGTATGTCCACACAAGACATGACCTCACTGTTCCTCAATCTCCACCAAGTACTCTAAAATGGTGGTTCTGTCCTTGGTGTCTAGATCACCTAAGTCGATGACCTGATTCCATCCTTCAGAATATCAATCTATAGAGTTACCTATGGATATTTGATCATCACAAACTCACAATAAATCTCTCATAGACAATAATTTATCACACACTCAAGATGCAAAGGAGTCAAAACTCTTGACTGAAGAAAATTTGTACCCTCCCACTTTACCATGGTTTGCTGCAAATAAGCTTACTACTATGAAGCTTCATAGAATATGTGATCCTAGAACATTGTACTAATGGAATCTACTAAAACATCTCAATTACCAGGAGTATAGAATATCTTGATTTTTTTCCTATATGAATACCAACCATCTGCATTGTATTAGGTTAAGGTCGCTCTATGGAGTCCTTTCTCAAACTTTTGTTCATTGAAGTAGCCATACCAAATCAAGTCATGGGAGTATCATGTAAGGTCTTTAAACTTCACAGCATACCCAACTATCTTTATCCCTCCATTCTTAATCTCTATAAGCTCATGTATTTAGACTGAGCATAAGAAGGATATGTAGTACTCATCACGTAACTATTGTTGGAAGTCATCTCATGAGAGTGTCAAATCATCATGCATATTCATAACTAGGCTCCACCATCACCCAAATTCTTCATAGAAAAGACTCAATTCCAGTTCTACCACATGATCCATTAGAATTTGAAAAGGCCTACAGATATGGATCACCGAATCTATCCAATCCATTGTTGACTGAGGATATTTCTCACTGCGGTACCTGAGTGGTCATTGATGCTGGAACTCATAGATTGTGACAAATCTACACACATCCTCCACATGATTTACTAGGATAATCTACTGCTCGATAGGTGGAGGTGATTCTACCTACCCACCAAGAGTAAGGGGTCTTGGGATGGACCAAGAACTGAGGAATAATCACTCATAATGTACTCATCACAAATTTGAACTGGTATCCTGGCTGGATGTCATTGTGAAGGCTTCTGGAAAATTATCCAGGAGTAAAAATATCAGATGAGTATATATATAAACAACAATGAATATCTGACTCAAGAACAACATTCAAAGACTCAATGAAATATGATGCATGTACCATTTATCAATGAAAAAATGTCCCGACATGCCAAGTTGACAAGCAGGTAGACAGGGTCCTAGTGAATGGATATTTCAGTCACCCACACCACCATTGGACTCCCTGACCTGAGAACCATAGTTGTGATACATTGAAACTATTTCCCTAAACCCAACCAGTCATATTAAGAGGAAACTTCTAGAATATATCCCAAGGATTGGACTTGATCTGATACTAATCTGTCATGACCTGACACAAGACAAGGCTCAAGTCTTAACTACCCCAATCCCACCTCCATAGGCCAGGGAGTGGTGAAAATAAATGAAGGAACAACTAAAATTAGAGAGGCCTCTATCTATGTACCTAGAAACACACACACACAACCAACTCAATGAAAAAGTACAGATTGAATGAAATAAAAAATTCAACAATTCTATAAATTAACCAAACTTGCATGTACCTCTAAATATGATAATGTACGGTAGTGTAAACTGAAAGGAAAAGGGTAAAATTACATGCCCAACTAGAAAAAAGTCCCATCCTAACAAAAAAAAAAGAAAAGTAAAATAGAAAAGAGATCCCTACTCCTGGATCTTAAGATACAACCACTGTACGTGCTCCAAGAATCCTGTATCCCAAAGCTCCTCATAAGTCAAAATAAACTTGTCTATTATCTTCATAAGACATATCATGTGTGGATAAATCCAATACATGGGTGATTATAAACATACCACGTTGGATGATCTAAAAGCTTAAGGGTGAGAATTAAGAGATACATCATAATAAGAAGATATTAGATACACAAGGAACATTGAAACAATACATATCAACCTAATAAGAGTGAAAGTATACTCATCCAAGAACAAGGGGCTAAGTACGATGAGTTGATGAACTACCAATCATGCATTCACCACCTATAGTATAATAGTTGACTCATCCAACCACAAAAATCTAGACATGGAAAGAACGTGTCATATCCTACACGTCTTCACCTCTCCTGGAAGGAGAGTAATAAATCCCAAGGAGTGGGTACTGAACAAGGATATATATATATATATATATGTATATATATGTATATATATATATATGATTATTCAAATAAATGTAAATGAGATTGTAGTGAATCTAGATCTCACATATCAACCCCATGAAGAAGAGTATTCAAAATATCAAAAATAAAGTCAATATATGATTCCCCGCACCTCATGTGTCTTCCCCAAACACACAAGTCTAAGGGACTCAATCACCACACCTTTATACTATCTACTTTGGGTGACAATGATTCAACCACATGGTTTTACGTCATATCACAAGGACAATTCTCGATGGGGAATGTTTTTCTCTTTATTTTAAGTCCAAAGGTACATCAAACCACATATGGAAACTGTGATGCACTGTCGATGGGGTGAAACATCCAAGTAGAGAAATTGGGTCCTATACTGATATGGGGATTCCACTCAATGTTTGTGAAAAAAGTATAGAGGACCCAAGAATTGATAATACAGGGGAGTACCATCCCCATGGATAGAGGACCCACGCCCTGGTGTGAAAGGGGAGTACCATCTCTATCTATAGAATAAGTCTAGAGGACCCACTTCCTGAAGTGATAGGGGAGTAACATCTCCATAGATATAGGACCTGCATCTCGATGCCATAGGGAAGTACCATATAAATTTGTAGAATGATAATAGATAACCATTACACTAATACAATAATAGAGTAATATATACATTGATAGAGGACCTATGAATTGGTGTAATAGGGGACACATTCTCTATCTATAGAACGAGTATGGATGACCTACATCTTGATGCGACAGGGGAGTACTGTCTCCATGGATAGAGTAACGGTTACCTGGTGCCACAGGAGAGTTTGTCTCTATTTGTAGAACGAATATAGAGGACCCCTGCCTAAATGCGATTGGGGAGTACAATCTTCATGGATAGGGGACCCCCACTCTGATACAACAGCAGAGTACCGTCTCAACTTCAATAAGATATTTTGAGGACCTATACACAAATACGACAACAGAGTATCATCTCCATGGATATAGGACCATCAAGATGATACAACATCATAGTATTATCTCTACCTCGATAATAATTGTGGAGGACATGCACACTAATCTGAAATTTGAGTTTCATCTTCATAGATAGAGGACCTACATACTGATATGACACCGGAGTACCGTCTCTATCTGGACTCTCTGATGATCTAACCTGATCACTATCATGGTCAAGAGATACTTAAAGAAGAATCAAGCTCATAAAATATCAAAGTTTATCTCAAAAATCACTATAAAGGCAACAATTTCATTCTACATGGGAAAACTCAAGATAGGCTACTTGTGGGCCATAATTAGAGTCTAAACATAAGAGATACAAAACTTTAATGTCTCCGAAAACATAGGTACACAACATGTCGGAGGCCCACATGGCGTGTAGTCCCACTTTTCTATTTGGATGTTCCCCCAAAAGAACTTAGGTTTCAGGACATGTTCAACTACATAACGTGTAAGCATACTACACTACGTGTCTCAGCAAATGTTTTTACGAACGCACAATGATTCTTTCAAATCCGAGGTAAAATATGTAATTTCAGTAATATGTCTATTCAAATGGGCCTAGATGACCAAAATATTACCCCATTGTGATCCTCATGGAATAATACACAAGATATGATATTAACTTTCCCAAATTGGACACCCGGTGAAAAGTCAAATTTCACCACGTTATGCACGAATGGCATCTCGTGAGACCAATCAACATGTACGAATTAATTACCTGAAATTGGTCTTGAACCTCATGAATTAATTTTTGTGTTGCAGCATCGTAGGGGATTTTTCATTCCATACCTTATGAGGGTGATATGTTGGATAAAAGATCCCGCAATAATAATAATTTTATTATTATTGGGTGTTTCTTTGACCTGAGGCATTAGTCTAAAAAATGTAATCAACATCAGGCTTAAAATGACTATGTCAATTCTAAGGTCATGTTGCTAGTGATGGTTCATAAATCCAATATTGTATGAAAAAATTACGGATGAATTATGTTTTTAGAACCAAAATAATAAAAGTATTATTATATTATTATTATTTTTCAAAAATTATTTGTTTTCTTTAATGTGGGACACTCAAACTTCCCCTTCAAATTGGCACACAACGCATGCCACAAGGTAAAATTACCTTTTTATCTTCCATTAATATTAACTATACTATCTCATAATAATATCTAATAATAATAATAATAATATTGTTTTTATAGAATATTTAATAGGGAAGAGATGTTGGATCTCCTCCCTCCTCAAAATGCACAGTGCACATGACCCTTTCCTTTGGAGTGTCTTCATTTATTTTCATTAAAATAAATAATATAAATAAAAAATGAATTTATTTAATTAAAATTAAATCTCATTTAATTTTATTATCCAACAACACTTTTAATTCCCCCACTATTATTATTATTTAATATAATAATAATAATAAATCCTCTATTAATTTTTTTCAACCCATCACAATTAATAATTATAATAATAATAATAATTATTATTATTAATGCATGTCATGTTGACCACATGAGACCATGTCATCAGAGATCTAGGTTAGTCCATCATCACATACACACCAAACAGCCCATGCCATTATTTCTTCCACACAACCTCTACTCAAAACTGACCCCATCACACCACACATTGCCACGATGCACCGACCGGGAAAATGGGGGTTGTCATCCCCGTCTCAAACCAACTCTGATCAAAAACCACCACCCACAGTGCCGATATGATCCATTCCCCAAAAACAATACTGCTCATTTATCAATGCATCCTTATACCATTGATCAACATGTCATTCATGCCACCACAAAAATTTAACACACCCCGCCAAAGTGGAATAGTGACCTTGTCGTCTAATGATGAATCAGAAAAAGAAATTAAAGGAAAAAAACACCAATAAAAAAAGGTGATAAGCGTCATTGGCCAAGTGTTCTTGGAAAATAATATCATAGTGAGGAAATCAAGGTGAGAAACATGTAATAACAAGAAATAAATTGAATGGATAATTTATTTCAATACAAGTGATCGTGGAAAGGCTCAAATTAATATAGATCAGAAAGGGGGAATATATCATGATAAACACATTAATTTTAAGGGATGAAAATGAAAAATAATTAGTCTTACATTAATTATGGATCAATATTGTTGATGAACATGCTCATGTAATGATTGGGAGAATTTGATGTGTTTATCATGCTTCGATTCACCATGATGAAGAGATTTATAATCGTTCATCAAAGGTATTCATGAAAGGGAAGAGGAGGAGTGATTTCCTAGTGGTGAGATAATTATGAGCCAAACCAGTCATAATTTCCCTAATTAAATTTTTATTGTCATTTATTAGGTCAAATAGTATTAATTAATTAATTAATTCACATAAATTCACTTCCAATGAGCAAGGGATCTGAACTTCCTATGATGACTCATTTTATGTTGTGTATATGGTAAACCCCTTGTTCTAAACATAGCCATGGTATTATTTTTATTATCTAATCATCCGTTTAAGAATTATCCCATTTTCTTTGAGGATTCATGTGTTCTCGAAATAAAATATATTTAGTATTTTTATGAAATTTATTCTGGGAACATTGGGTCTCAAGATCACACTATGTCTCATCTCCTAGCACTAGAAATATATTTATAAAAATTTCAATGTATTATAAGGAAGAAACCAATTCTCTAGATTTCAGAAGTTATTAAATTTGATATAATATAAATTTTAATTGAAATAAGTATTTGAGTCTTTTATGAAAGTGTGATATTGATGACGATATTCCTTAAAGCTATTATAAAACATAAGATGTTTGGGATATATCATAATGTAAGATATATAAATTTTCTCTTGTATGACTAGTGAGTCACAATGAATGTCATATGAATTGTTAAATAAATATCATAAATAATGATATGTAAATACTATGCTACTATATTAAGCCAATTTTTTAGTATGATATGGTTATATTTTAATAAAATGAATAATATTTTATGATTCACATGGTGTTTTATGACTGACTAATGATAATAGAACATTAAAGTGTAACATTTGAGAATCCACCATAAAAAACCATTATCAAATTAAACATTTCATAATATGGGAGATGATGTAGAATTATATTAAGTTGAATATTACAAAGGGTTTTTATGAATATACATTAATCATAATTAAATTGAGTTAATGGATGGTAATTTAAGAAGTATACCCAAAGGATCTATTTAGAGGATACTTTCTTCATGATAGATTGGATTGGTCCAATCTATACCTCATGTGATAAAATTATTACTCACTTATCCTCTTTCCTTTGTTAAATAAGATAATTTTATATTGTGAGTGAAAGTAAAATATTACATGAACATCAAGTGATACATATCAACCCATTTATAATCCATGGAGGAAAGAGTCTGATTTCTATTTCGAAGGGATATTCATCAAGAATATAATTGAAGATAGTGACAATTGTCATCATTAGTGGAAGGTACTTTATTCATTTATATTTTATTGGATTTATGTTTCATGTAAGATGAACTTTTCATTTTAGGATGAATTTTTCTTCCCATGCATTGAATAATTGTTGTTCAATCCTTAAAACCCCATCACTATGTTCACAACACATTAATCATTAGAGTTCTAAAATATTTTTAATCATCACCATTAAACTATCTCAAGAGGGGAATAGAGTTCTATTAATTAGATGCGGAATATATTGACTTTTTTATGCACTATCATGTAATAAAATATTTTTATGTTCATACAAATGTTTTTTACATTTTTCTATAGGAATATGATAAGAAATCAATGTATTATTAATCAAAGAAATGGAAAGATAACATGACCATTAATGCTTCATTATTTGGAAACCATGAGGGATTAAAACATTTTTGAGAAACATGGAAACACTATAAATGGTGGGTAGACCAATATAGATTTATTTATAAGGGGATACAAAATAAATTAGATCAGTATAAGAACGGTTGAAAATATTTATCATATTTTTGAAAATTAATATATTTTAATACTAAATATACATGATATAATACTTTCTAATGTGATAATTTAGTTTCAGCCATTTGAGATTCTTTGTTATATTCTAGTTTTTTAAATATAATATTTTAATTTCAAATCTACTCAATTTTTATTTATACTTGTATTTGGGGAATGATATTTCAAAACAAAATAAAGTGTTGTATTTTTTATAACTCTATAAAAGGAGCATAATTTTTAATTTTTTCTACAACCTAGAAAAATGGAATGATTGTTACTGGTTGTTTCTCTATCAGAAGATTAATGATTTTAATAAAGTTATTAATCCCTTTTAAAATTCATGTTACAGTGTTATGAAAACCTCTCAAGGATTAGATGGGTTTTTAATAGTAGATGTTGTATTATTTGTCAAAAATATTTTAAAAATATTTGTATATTTTATCTTTACTACTTTATGCCATTAATTTTAATTTGTCAATTCAATCCCCTCTTATCCTCTAGTTGTTGAATCTTATAGGAAAAAAATTAGTATCATAGCATCAATTATTGTAAATTTATATTTTGTTTTCTACTATAATTCCTTAGCATGGTCATATTATCAATCTAAAATGGGATCTTATTTTACTAAATTAATTTCCTTATTTAATTTGACCTTGTGGTATTCAAACCTTTTCACCAGTTAAGATGAATTTATCCTCTTTATGATTACCCATTACACAAAACCACATGAAATGTATTTGACAAATTTATAGAATCAACATAATTTATTTCAACACGGTTCTATACCAATGTGGGTATATTCTCCTTGTTGTGTTTAGGCCCAATCCAAGAAACAAATGTTATCACTAGTGTAGAAAATTAATTATAATGGGTGAGAAGATTCCATCCCTAACACAATACCTATACTAATGTTTTTTACTCCAAATGAAATCATAGGGTTGGGTCAACATCCACATCCCTATCAAAATCACAATATACTAATTAGTTATTTTTAGTAGATTCCACTAGTGTAATGTCTCTAGAAAGGTCAATTTATATTAGCTCTTCTCAGTGAAGAATGAGTCCTTCCGAATTATTGGTCAAGATCTTCAAGAATCTACTGGAAGTCACTTCATAAACTGGTGAGATATTCTATCATAGAAATATGTACTCAATTAAAAATATATCGCCAGTTACAATACATGATTTTTGGGCTTTTTGTATAATAAATGTCCGAACCATATCCAATGTTGGTATCACTAACCTAGCTCACTCAATTTTATTCTTCTTCTTTAAGAACCTAGACACATAGAACATGAATGGGTAGTATAAGTTTCATACTTTATCAACTATATATATATATATACATCTCCCACCTTCTATATTATCCTCCTCTTATATTCTAATTCTTATTTAATATACATAATCTCTAGGAATGTTGTAATATCGATTTTTATTGTTCATTCAATACAAAAGATAAAAAGCATAATGTAATTTGGGATTCTTCTTTATCACTTCTATATTTTCATTATAGTATTATTTAACTTATCTTATAAGAATCATGTGAATATTATTTTCATATTTTTCAAATATAAAAATATGATATATTGAACAGTGATATTTACATTTAATTTAGTCAATACTATTCCAAAGAATCCCTCCAACATTGATCTTCGTAAATGATTAAAAATATTCTTTTTTAAACCCATGAATTTTTACAAAAATATCCACCCAATTATCTAATCAATTTCCCTTTAATCTTGTTTCAAATCATGTCTCGATTAGGACATTATATCCATGAATCATATCTCCAAAATTCCATCTTTATCATTTAGGAAACGTTTTTATCTAAAACTATTAATGCTTACATAAGAAAGGTAATATATTAAATATCCCTTCAATGATATAAAACATTTCACACATTAACAAGATTCTATTATTTATGCTTCATGAGAATATAATGCACTCTCAAATATCTTACACTTGTGTTTTCATGTATTCAATATTAGAGAAAATATATCTTGTATCACCATTCCTTAGATAATTTACCATAATTTAACTCTATAATATATTATGAATTCTATGAAAGCTTAGAAAATATTATGCATCATCAAAAAGACATTACATATCAAATTATGGGTTTTTACTTTACCTCATTTCAGCATCCACTCTAAAATATCTTACATATCAACCTAATGTTTTTTTCTTATATTATATTTCTTCATGCACTATAGAATGTATTATACATATGCTTAAAATAACTAGCATACCCACATATGGTTTTTTCCATTAACATATATCTTTAATGATTTTATAAATATCATACACATACCAAAAACATATTAGGTATCACCACGTGTTTTTATCATTTACCACATTTCATGTACGCTTTGGAAAAAGTCTTTATTACAATATATGATATATAACATATCAGTAAAACATGTTAAATTATATATGAAATATATTTTGTATCAGAGTGTAAATTCTCAAGGACTTACTAATTATTCATATTTAGCTCTATGTTTTTATATATCATTCATATAATGTTTCATATTATAGAGAGATCTAGTACATTTCCAATACTTTGTTCAAAGGGATATTTTGTATGCCTTTCCCAAATTATCACCACCAACTCCAAATTTCAGAACCTATACAAATATTATTACTTCTAGGTACTTTATCTTCTAAAATCATGTATCACTACAGTATCTAAAAAAATTAATATTTTTTTCGTTTGAATAAAATGTATAATATCATCAATTTTAGCTTCTAAATCTATTAGTAATCTTGTATTTTTCACCTTTCTCAACTTATTTATCTACTAGACACACTCTAGCTCAACATTCAATGTTAAAAATGTATCTTTTGGATATAAGTTTCTAAAATTACTTCTAGATGATCATCAATGTAAAAATATTTTCAAAATACTAATCCTAGACTTCATTGAATGATATTAATATATCCTTATTGATTATTTTTTTAAGTGTGTCTTTTGTATGTAAGGATTCAAGATGAAACTTTCAGAATCAATTTTCCTCTCACATAACTCCTTCAACATCATCCAATTAAAGTCCAACTTTCAACATCCATTGTCATAGTTCATAAACATAAGGGTGTACTTTCATATACTTCAGCATGCTAGATTATTCTACAAAAAAACAAACTACTAAATCTCATTTGAATTTTGTAGTAGAAAACACATTGATCAACCATCCCTTCATAAACATTCATGAATATATTAAAATATTGGCTCCAGAATTATTAGATATATAGTATAATTCTTCCTTGAATCTATTTATCCATTTACCATTAGCAGCTATTGTCCTTTCCCATAGTCAATGGAAGTACCTCAATCTTCAACCCCCATGATACTCTCCATAAATCAAGGGGTTCATAAATCTATTTATCTATTAGAGACTTCATCACCATATAACATATATTTACAATAATATTAATCATTTAAAATAATAATAATAATCACAATCTATTAGAATCTTCAATATCCCACAGTGTATTTTATCAACACCCTTGATTGCATCACATAAGTCACTATTTATATATATTCATTGATTCTCATTCCATATCTACCTTTTTAACAATAAATGAAATGTTTAATGTTTGAGGTAAAATTATAATAATCTCGTGATTCTAAAATCTCATCTAATATTACATAGTAAAACATGATCCACTAGAGATAAGGGAGGCATTACATTTAACATAATTAATGATCCATGAATTAATAAAATCTATGTCTATGTGAGAAAGTATCAATATATAAAATAAGATATTTTAATTTTGGAATCATATATTTTAAAATTTTTCCATCATGCGATACAAACTCTAATATATATATTATGAGGGGCTATTCAAGTAGTCTTATAAATAAAAAATCACTCCTCATCTACAAACACATCAAAAAAAATTTAGTACAAGAATGAATCTTCCCATTCCAGTTATCTTACAATTAAATAAAATCTACCACTAAATAATTTGATCCGATATAATGAAAACATGTGTGAAAAAGTAGTTCTCATGCCTCACTATTTTCTTTTTCTTCGATCTTTATATATTTAATGATTTATATAAAATAATTTATCTTGGAAGATTACTCATATAATCTCCTACTCTGGGTATAAAATCAAACAATCAACATTATGGATGGTATTTTTATAAAATAAACTATAAAAATATCCTTTTGATACTACATTAAGTGTTATAGGGAGTTAATGGGCCCAACATTTTTGATGGGTCACCGTTCTGTAAAGATACCACAGAATTCATAATGTTCACATCTTATATTAACCCACACCCACTACATTTATAGAAAATAAAAAATAGATGATATAAGAATATGGTGGTTCAATAATAAAACCTTATTGAGAGAAACATGGCTATAATTTTATTCTTAATCCCAAAAACTATTTTCTTATCATCATTAATTATGTAATAAATATTCATGTTTTTACATCCTCCGATAACCTAGACTTAATAATTAATGGAAAGTATGGTCTTATTTATTTCTTAGTAGAATGATGTGAAATTATATTTTTTACATTATCTGTAAATGAATAATAAATCTTTTTTGTTGATCCAAATTATTTTGGTGTTACAATAGTGCTGTCAATAATATCC
The DNA here is from genome assembly GCA_963277665.1 of Viscum album. NCBI lineage: Eukaryota > Viridiplantae > Streptophyta > Magnoliopsida > Santalales > Viscaceae > Viscum > Viscum album. The sequence goes on from OY728150.1 coordinate 243,144,259, forward strand.
TACAAGCCTGAGAAACATGATCAAATTTCTTCTTGTGTGAAGACAACATTTCATAGTAGTATTATTGGAACATGAAGTCAATTATTATTTGTATATCTTTTTCAATAACTCATTCTATAATAATATACAAGTAATATATTTTTATGGAGTATGACTAATTTATTTATACCCTCCACATAGGTTTTATTACACCTTTGATTTTCCCATATTCAGAAAAATTTCTTATTTTTCTTCTTCGATAACTTACACCAAACCAATACACTTAATTTCATTCCTGGATTGATTCTCTTATTTGATCAATAGTTCTTTCTTAAACTCTATTAATTATTTCTTATTTTTAATGGTCTATTATATGAATATTTCTTCAATAGTAAAATAATTTCCAATTTCTTGGCATGAATTCATTTTTTCATTCTTCTTTGATGTGTCTTATTTTTTATTTTTATTAAATTCCAAGGAAGACATGTATCCATTTAATCTTTTTATCTTATTTTATGTGGCCTTATTTTAATGAAATATTATTTGTACATTCCTAGATGATCTATTATAGAACTCAACACCACTCTGACCACCAATAATGAAATTTATACAATATATTTCAATCTGTTTAAAATAGTTTTTGACATATATATTTCCCATTTTAGGTGTTCTTTGATTCTACTCAAAATTATCTCTATTAACATTTAGTATACTTCCCCATAATTATTAACATTTATAATGATCTGGAATTGAAACATTATTATGAAATATAATGGATCGTTGTCAAAATATTCTATAGAACCATAAATAAAAAATAAACTGTAACATTTTTATTCTAAGCTCAGTCTATCCAGATTTATTTCCTTTCTATTTTGAGGAAAAAATATTTTTTTGATAATATTTCAGGGATCCACTTCTCCTGCTCTTTCTTACATAAAAAATTAATGAAGTGGTAGGTTATATAGAATTTTTATCCACCCATATTTTCTTAGTTTTCAAGTGTTAGTCTAAACTAGATATTGAATCCACATTAGAATATAAATCATTTTATAGGATAAAGGTTAACTTTTCTAAATTTATTGATGCCACAAGATAAATGTATTTTATCACAAGAACCCTCCTTTTATTTTTTTGGTATAATCTATTCTCTCAACCGTTTAATTAAGATATAGCATGAACTACCTAAATATTTTACAATTTAACTTCAAGAGTAAGGACTTTTATATTGAGGATATTGTTATCACCCTTTACAGGTTTCATTATGACATCACATTATTTATTCATAATTACAATATGATATTTTTTAGTTTTTTTCTGGTAAATCATTGTCAAGAACTCATATAGTTTGAGAATTTACCTCCAACCGAAAATCTAATACACTAATAGCAAATTCTAATGCCTAAATAATATCTTAAATGATTTAACTTGCATTATATTTATCATCCATTTTTATTTTATGTAATTACACATCCAAGCAGAATATAAATTTACATTACATTAAATTTATTTCCATGGATTTCAAATATTTGATATGTTTATTGTAATTTTAAGACTTCTTAATCAAACAAATTTCTATAGAATCTACCACCATTTCTAGACATAAACATTCATCATGTAGATCCTTGATGTATGAAAGTATGAAAGTGGTAATTTGAATAAGAATTTTTTTGAAGTAATCCATTACATGATTGTAAAATTTAGTATGTAAATCTTTCTACACATACTCTTCACAGCATAAAATTAATTATTTTAGAGGATAATTTATAATAGATTCCAAAAATAAAATACCACTATGATTACCTTAAAGTAGAGGTCAACTCTTTTTATCCATTTAACTCTTTCTTACTCTGTTTTCTTATTTTATATAATTGATTGTTATGATATTAGAAAATACCTACATCTTGGTTCAGAAAAAGTTGAGAACGATTTTTTAATATAAGGTATTTATAAACCTTCCTCAAATGAACACATCATATTTGAAAAATAAAAATAACTCATAAATACATATTTTTCATTCATAGGGAACCTAAATTATCTCTAATACCATTCTAAAGTAGGATAGTGCAATCACTTGGTTTGGTGATTAAGGTAACCATATACAACAAAATTCATTTATTTTCTTTATTTTCAAGTATATGAAACTATTAACTAGTTAAGATAAATGGATATATTTATAAATAACCATGTAAAAATAGAACATGAAATCTTGTAAATAAGTAAAGATAATCAGTATATTTTTATTTTTAAAGGTTTGGTCCAAATGGGGGTATATACTCTATGTTTTGTTTTCATCCAGTCCAAGAAACAAATTTTATCACTAGTGTAGAAAAGTAATTATAGTGGGTGAGAACTTTTTATACTTAAATCAATACTAACAATGCGGTTTTTATTCCTGAGTAAGCCTTACAGAAGGGTTAACATTGAAATCCCTTTTAAAATCATAAACTTCTGATAGGTTCTTAACACTAGCTCCCTCCAATGTGCTATCTTCTAATAGTTTTTTGTAATGGATAATACCAGTGTATAATGGGTCCTTATAAACTCCTGAGAATGATCTCCAACATCCTATTAGTTTTCATCACACTAATTAATGGGATCTTCTTCCCTAATAACTTTTATTTGGCTACAAATTTTTATTCAAGAATAATATATGTATGTAACATTTGTTTCTCCAATTAACCGAATGTATGGACGTTATTTAGGAATAATATTACTATCCTTTATCTATTTGTCTTTTTCTTCTTAGTATTCTTAGTTTAGATATTTTACATGTATAATATGAATAGGAAGTAACAACATCATCCTTACTCAAATATTTCCACCTTCTACCTTATATTGCTATTACTATATTTACTATTTTGTCTTCAATAATGGTTGTATATAAAATGGTAGTACCTCATTAAATTTCATGATCTCCATTTATTCTTCTTATTTAATACAAAAAATATATAAGAATATTAAAGTATCAATTTATCTCCATCCTTTTATGCACATGATCATTAATATAATGAAATATCAAATAATTCACTATCACTTAATTATATTCATTATCTTTTTATTACTTATATTTTTACATTTGTATAATTCTATGAGTATTATTTCATTATTTTGAATATAGAAATACCATGATATTCAACATCGTGATATTTATATTTATGATGGTCCCAAGTATTCTAAATAACCCCTCAATATTTTATCTTTATAAAGGATTCCAAATATTATATTAGAAATCCAAGAATCATTACACCAAGATACTTTCAATTATTCTCATTAAGTCTCCTTTAATCAATACTTGAATCATTTCTCAATCATGATATTAATTCCATGAGGAAAAACTAATCATTGTTTCCTTTTATTCATCATGAATCATAAACATTTTATGCAACACTTTCTATATATTTTGTATCATAAAAAATATATTGCAAATCATAGTTCATTTGATACATTCCTATTTTTAACCTCTTTAATATCTTACATATTCTATGAAATATTTGAATAACTTAAAAATCGTCCACAACATTATGTATCATAGTATCAGTTTTCCCTTTTCACATTTTAGTATGAACTCTAAAATATCATATGGATCAATGTAAGTATTTTTCCTTTTGTAATATTATTTTTATATTTTCTATAAATAGTATCCTAAATATTCTTTCAATATCATAAATACTAAAATGATGTTTGTTATTTTATTAATTTTTTTAATCACTTAAAAAATATATTATTCATTCCTCAAACATATCATACATCCCCATAATTTTTTTTCTATATTTTCGATAATATTTAAAAAATAAATTATATATTCAATAAGATATATAAAATATTAATAAAAAATATTATGTACTTTATGAAATATATTACGTATCATAGTGTGAAGTCTTAGAGACTTTTATAAATTTTCAACTTTATCTCAGAGTAATTTTTTTATATCATCCAGAGACAACTATGTATCATAATGAGCTCTTGTACTTTTCCTATATTCTTTTCCTACACATATCCTATATGCCTAAACCTAATTATCACATGAAACCTAGAATTATAGAATTTAATAAAATATTCAAACTTATAAATACTTTACCTTCTTTATATATTCTAACTTCCATACTCATCAAGAATAAAAAAATCTAAGAGAATCATGATATTTTTTACATTGAATGATCAGAATTATGTCACCAGGTTTATCTTCAGAACCAATAAATTACTTGAGAGTGTGAAAGTTTGTAATCTACCCCTTATTCATGATTAATTCTATATTAACTTCAATAGTTCAACATGTAACATCTAGACAATGGGTTTTCAAATTACTTATATAAGATCATCAATACGTGCATAATTAAGAAATAAGGTTTTCATAATTAATCTCTATAAATTATGGAATCCTTATTGTTTCTTCAAAATGTTTATCTTCTATAAGTTTGAATCCAGATGTAGATTCTAAAATCAATTTTACTCCAAATTAAATCCTTCCACATCAACCAAGTGAAGTTCACCATTCAACATTATTTTTCATAATTTATTTACATAATGATGGATTTGTGCATTATTTAGTGATCTTGATATTTCTCCAACACAAAATAACACATCAAACTCATTGAAAACCTATAAGTTATTGTATTTTAAACAACTATCCTTCCATAACTAGTCATGAATCCATTAAAGTACAAACACAAAAATTATCAACTGTATAATATTGAACTTTCTTTAATAATTTGATCCATTTACACAAAGAAGAAATAGTCCTTTCTTATATTAAAGGAAATATTTCAATATTAAAGCTCCCATATTCATAATACTCTTCATAAATAATGAGATTATTTAATATATTCATCCATTAGGATCTTTATCACCACCCAAAAAATATTTATTTCCATATTGTGTTACCAATACCCAATTTAAAAAGTAATTTTTTATTACCCTATCATATATACAGTGATATATTCATGATTTATAATTACCATAGTAGTGTTTATATTAATACATCCACTATTTACTTTTTAATTTCCTTAGATTATGTTTAGTATCAAAATGTTTTAATAGTTCCAAGGATTTTATAAGAACCTTATGATACTATGAAATTAATCATAATCATATGTCATATGGTCTTGATAAATCATACTAGCTCGACATAAATAGAAACTAAATATTAGGAATTTGGGGATAATAAACATTGAGAGTTCTTATAATAAAGTTCACACTTGGTGATCTTAAATTATTGAGATCATGTGGGAAAACTAGAAAATAAGAATAAAAAAATTTTCTAGTGTAACTATCTGTTCCAATCAATGAACATGTGTAACGGTATCCTAACTTGAGATAACTATCAATGTGAACCATTTATTATGTACATTAATTCATGATGAAGATAACTGAATTGATTTTATAGTGAGGTAGATTGTGCTATGTGTTTCATTAGTGGTATGGAGTTGATTGAGTAATCAAGATAGAATTTGTCTCTTTAAAAGGGAAGCGATATCTCAATCCAAGATGATCAGGATGATAGCACATTCACGAAATCCATAGCTATAGTAGAAGAAGGTACATCTCTCCAGGTATATCAATGAATAATAAAACAAGAAATAACGATGGCACAATATGTTTATCATACATTATGTGATATGATGATACAAATAGATTATATTAAACAACATGTGTTTCTATGAAAGGTTATTATTGATATGAATTTTACTTAACTGTTTAGGGGTATTTATGGGATGTTATATCTCCTCTTGGTTTTTGAGTAATATTCACTACTAGTAAGATAAGTTCATAAAGGGTCACATGCTAAGAATATTCAAAAAATTTCACAATTCTACGAAATAGAAGTTTAGGATATGGTTATCCCCATAACTAGGGTATGGGGATGTCCAAGAAGATACGATAACCAAGGATTTATTCATGTTTATAATAATTGGTATTGAATTTATTTAGGAAATTATTACCAATATATTAAGTGAATACATGGAAAAATATTTAATGAACATATATTATTTAAACATTCCTGGTTCATTAAATATTTTTGGGGAAGACAAAATGAGTTAATTGGTTAGTTTTATCACATAGTATATATTATTTTTTTATAATAAAGTGATAAAAAATATAAATAACATTTATTAATTTTTAAAATAGTTTCAAGATATCATTTATAGATTATTTAGTCAATAATATATATCTAGGGGTCAAGGATCCATTTTTAGGTATTTTGAACCTCTCTGCATAAAGAGGATGAGGTTTTTATATTGGTAACTATTCATTATAAAAATTTGAGAGATCCTCTCTTATCTATCCCCCATCCTAGAGAGAAAAGATCTATATCCAAGTAACTATTCTGATTTATCCTTCATATACTAATGGATAACCTCCAATGGTGATCATTGGGACATCAAATGCCTCATCAAAACTTTGTGCTAGCACCTCAATTTGAATGATCGATTCTCCAAAATAATTTTGATTCACATTTGGATTATCTATAGGGATCGTGGTTTGGTTCCTTTAACAAATGTTCATCTATGATGAGTAGTTTTCATATGAATCTTTCAATTAATCAAGGTAATTTTTTATTTATTTTTTGTGCATAAATCCTTCACATGATATCCGTAACTTTCATAACAGGTTAAGAATCATTGGATACAATGATGTTATGTTGATCTGGAGATAAAAATTTTAAATACCAAACCCAAAAAAATCTAATGGGAACCCCGATACCGTAAATTTCTATCAGAAAGGATCACATGAATTTTGAAACCAATTAAAATTAAATTTTTATCAAACCAATAGTGGGAATTGATATAATCCCATCTCCATAGGCGATGATTCAATTTCAAATTAGATGACTATGTTTTTGTCATCTGATTATTGAAATATGATTGAAATCAGTGTTCTTGTAGGTTAAAATGAAAGAATATATGTGTATATATGTTATATATATTCTGAAATTTACCTGATAATGTTTGTCAAAATGATTTTTGGAGAACCCAAAATTTGGTTGGAATTCCGATGGTTGAAATAATAATTTTATACTTTGAAATATTTTATGTAATTGTGGAATATACTAGAAAACTTCCAAAACTACTAAGTAGGATTTTTTATTTTTTAAAATTATAAAAAAAATAAATAGGGGGTCCATGTTGAGTGTAAGAACAATATTAAAAAACCATACATTGGTGGAGGTATGAATAAAATGAAATGTTAGAAAATATTACTAGTGGGGAGAGGTTATTAGTGAAATTTGAAAAACATGAAATGCTATAAGGTGTTGGGATATTGTAACCAAATAATTATAAAAAATATTTTTACCATTTTGGTGTGTCAATGATTATTCCACCCTCCACTGCCACCACAGTGCCAACTGCCTTCTCATAAACACCTCCTGAATTCTCCCATCCAGATTCTATTATTCCAATCATCCCCATGGTCTCTACATCAATTGAACTTGCCAAAAAGTGATGACACCACTCTCTTCCATGCTCATCCAGCACCTCCATCCTTTATAATGTATCCCTACCATCAATTGGACTACCCACCAGCTAGTCCTAATGGAACCCCTCCTAGTGCCTCCCCTTTTTTGGAAATATATCATCTAGCTTTCCATTTCTCCATGCATACAACATTCTAGTGAACCATTTTCCAGATGAAACATAGCAATGTCAGGTCGGCCCAAACCAGATTGGATCAGGTCAAGTGCTTCTTGATCTGCCAGGCCCATTTCGAGTCTAGTATTGGATTAAAAAAATCAAGGATATTCTAGGATAATAAGAGCCAATAAAAATTTAAACATATTTTATAAGGACTAGATATATCAAAATAATTGGATACAGATGATATATGATTATTAGGTTTTAGGGGATCATATTCCTTGAGACTTCTTCTCACGAAGTTCACACTTGGCGATCTCATGTAATTGGAATCATGAGGGATAACAAACCTATAAGAACACCATAGGTTCTAGGTTTCATTGGTAGTTCCAATCTGTGAACACATGTAATGGTCTCTTGAAATGTGACTTTTATTAATCTCAACCATTATATTGTATACATTTATGCAAGATGAAAACTAAAGAATTGATATTGTACCAACATAGATTATGATGGGTGCTTCATTAGTCGTATGGAATTGATTGTGAAATCAAGAAATAATTTCTCTATTTTAAAAGGAAGTGGTATATCCTTCCTAGTTGATTAGTATGGTAGTACAATCACTAAATACATATCTTGGGTAGAAGAAGGTACATCCATCAAGTCATATCAATGAATAATAAAGAAGAAATGACGAGGAAACAATGTGTCATTCCTAATTTATGAGATATAGTGATAATAATAGATTATATTTTATGGTTTGTGTTCATAGTAAATGTTTTCATTACTATGAATTTTCATTATCACTTTAGGGGACTCGATGGGTTTCTAATTTCTACTCCTTGTTTGTGAGCATTATTCACAACTATCAAGATAAGGGCCTAGTGTGAACACACTAAGAATTTTCAAAATACTTATCAGTTATAATGAATGGATTTTTAAGACATGGTGAGCCCCACCACTAGGGTATAAGGATGTAAAATAATATAAATTAACCAAGGAATAAATAAATTCATTATTATTCATGTTCAAAATTTTTATCATTTAATTTATTTATAAATAATTACCAATATATTAAGTGAATAAAAGGGAAAATATTGAATAAATAAATATTATTTTAACATTAAAGGTTAATTTTAATATTTATGGGGATTTTGATTTATGTTAATGGATTATTTTTATCACATAATTTTTTTATGTTAAAATAGAGTGATAAAAAATATAAATAACATTTATAACTCATTATAATTGTCATAATGTGTTGTTTATAAATTATTTAGTGGTTATTTCATATTAGGTGGTCGGGGATCCATTTTTATGTAATTTAAACCTCATTATATAAGGATAATATGGGATTCATTTAGTTAACGATTCATGATAAAAATGTGAGAGCCTCTCTCTCAACTCTCCCACACCCTAGAGAGAGAAGTTCTTAATCCATGTAATTGTTATGAGTTATCCTTCAAAGATTAAAGGATTGATGTAATGATGATATTGGGATATAGAAAACATTATAAAATCTCCAATCTAGAACCAATATTTTTATGATCAATGTCGTCTTATACTTTCTTAGAACACTTGTATAATCTAGAGGGATTTGGCTTCGGTTCCTTTGAGAAATGGTCCTTGACAAAGAGTGGTTATAGAAGACATATTCAAATTGATCGACGTATTTTTTGATATAATTTTTGTGGTCAAATCCATCACATGAGATCATTGACTTCTATAAAGGGCAATGTATCATTAGAGGTGATTTAGTTATGTTGGTTCAAGTATAAAATATTTAATTTCCTGAACCGAATGCATTTATGTGCACTATAGTACATTCAATTGTTATTATATATAATAACATGAATGTTCTAAATAATTAATGCTATATTTGATTTAAATTTATATTGTGAATTGATACAATCCCATCTTCGTAGATGACAATTCAATCTGATACTGAACAACCATGATGCAGCCATCCGAAGACTGAAATCAAATTAAAATAGGTGTTCTTATGGGGTAAGATTAATGAATATATATGTAAATATGTTATATATATGTTACTATTTACCAAAATCCATCTTTAGAAATAATTTATGGTGAATCAAAACATTAGATGGAATTCTAGTGGTATAAAAAATAATTTTATTATTGGCTAAATTCTACATAATTGTGGAATATGTTTACAAAATTCCAAGCCTATTTCATAGGATTTTGATTTTTTTTTAATATGAAAAAAATTCAAATATGGATGTGGGGGTGGGGTGGTCCACATTGAGTATAAGAAAAAAATTTAAAACAATCACTTTTATGGGTTGTAGCTTACTTACAATGAAAAGTTAAAAAATAATAATGCTATTTGGGAGAGGCTATCAGCGCAAATGGATTTTTTTTTGAAATTGAATAAGGGATAGGGTTCTCGAAACCTAAGTAGTAATTTTTTTGTGGAGGTAGCAATTCCACCCCCTCCACCACCACCACAACACTTAATTCCATATCATGAAATTCTCCCACACACCTTCTCCCATCCAATGTTTATCGTTCCTATAATTCCTACTATCTCAACATCCCTTTCACTAGCCGCATAGCCTCAACAACTCCATTGGATTCCCACACACTCTTGGTCCACCACCATGCTTGACCCTCCCCATCATCCTCCCTTCCCATATCCTCACCATTGATTGGACTCTATACTAGCCAGTCCTTATAGAACCCCTTCTAGTGCCACCCCCTTCATCATTCAATCCCACACGAGACTTCTTATTTCTCCCAGAATGTTGTATGTGGTGGAAAATATTTCCATTTTACCTACACCCAAGTTGGGTTGGCCAAACCTGTGTTGGGTTAGTTCAAGTCCTACTCAACCTGTTATGCCCATTTCGAGTTTAGTGTAGGTTTAAAATTAATTTTAGGGATACTATATGATATTCAAGGATTGATAGAAATTTAAAAACTTCAGAAATTAACGTATTTTTTAATAATAAAATTATTTCGGGATGAATGAAAAATATTATGGAGATTAAAATTAGTAGAATTATTTTAATTCATTTTCTTTCCCCCAATGCAAATTTATCGAAGATTGGATTTCTATTAAACGTTTAATTTGTGTGTTGAATGATCATTTTTAGTGATCATATATTGTTTTTATGGGTTTTATTTATTATTTATTTATTTAATGAGTTTGATATTTTTAGTAATTAGTTAATTAAATAGATGGTTTGTGCATAATCTTCCTTTAACAATATATATATATATATAAGGGCCTTAGTGTTTAGTATAGCTTTATTTATTTTTTATTGAACATTCACAAGACCCCCTCACATGTGTGTGAGTGTTTATGTATTATAGAGAAGATGAAAATTGAAAAGGATCATTCTAGAACAAGGTGGTATTTCAAAAGAGATACAGATACATTGGATTGGGGTATGATCTATCATATAATTCAAAAATGACTCACATATTTGACCCCTATGGGCATAGATAATTCATTGTGTATAAATGGATCAACCAATACCAATTGATCTAGATCATCCAAACTATTTATTTAATTGATATAACTTTTATTTTCATTTTTTTATATGATCATTTTCATGATCACATCAAATAATAAACTAAATTTTATAGATTAAATCAAATTAAGATTTGATTAATGTTTTACTATTTAATACATGCTAAATTTGTGAGTGATATCACATAGTATGTGCATATATTGTCAAAAATGTTTTCGTTCATTGAGAAATAATATAAATCCTCAATGAAATATTAATTCATAACATATTATTTTATCTGAATTTCATCAAAACTAGATGTACATGGGGACCGTTATCCCTATTTGATAACATCTCATACTTATAGGGAGTTCTTATTAAATAGATGGTTTCCATGACTAATGATGATAGAAAATAAGTTTATATAGATAACTTATTATATCTTTAGGAGAAAATAATTGACTATATAATGTTTAAAATTTATATAAGTTGAGAATTAACTCGACAGTTCAAGGAGTTATGAGTTAATGTAGTTGGCTAGTCAATCACCTACATTGAAGCTCTTTGAGTAGGAAAACAACCATAGAATAGACTATAAGGTTAGGTTTCATGGATATTTTCTGCTAGAATAATATCATTAATGGGTATTCTGAATCTAATTGTTAGTGCTACTAGGGTTTGAAAAAGCATGGGATACATCTAACTATTCTGTTAATTAGTAATATATAATTGGTAATACCATAGGTTCACTTTGATTAATATTGAAAAAATAACAGCTCCTCGCCAACATAATTTTAAATGAACAGTACAATATCATACATAAATGACTAATATGTAGTAAATTCTATGTGTTTTATTCCCCAATATCTGTTGATACACCTTAAGAAGTAAGGGTGGGAGAGATACTTAAAGGAGACTCATTTATGATGAATTTTATGTTTTCATCATAATTATTTCATAAATTTCCAATGTCTTGTGAAAAAAACATTAGGAAATGGATGGTTTCTCATGTTGTAACATCTCTAAGAAACATGAGAGGATAAATTGAAAATATATTTGAATGGGGTGATTATTACACTGAATATGTATAAATTGAATGATGGATCGTGGACTTTAAATATATCACTTTATTATATCAATTTCACCAAATTAACCCAACAACATATAGGATTATAAAAACTAAAATTTAATTTAAAACACTTCATTAACTTTGGGATAAGTTTATCCAAGTTGATAAAACATAAATAATGTTTAATATTTAGTTATTATGATGAACAAGTTCAAGGACAAGGCTATAAAGGGCAATGACAAGTTTCATGAAAAATTAACCTTCGCAACATCCTTCAAAGGACTAGGGTATATCATCACACATGTGGTTATTTTATTTACATATTAGTAGATAAAACTTTTGAATATTAAATTAAATAAATTGATGTGTATGTAATAAAATACTACTACTTAGTGTATATTCATCATTTTAAGTGGTGTTTCTATTGTAATTTCTGGGTATTAGATAATGAATGTGTTTCATACTGTTGTATTCCAATAACATAACTAGGTAATTATAGAAACATTATATGAATAAATATTTATTTTCTTAGTGGATAAGAAAGTGTGATTTCTATGTCGATGGTGAGAAGTAAAAAACTTTTAATTTCCATGTTTAATGGTTCTAGTGGAATTTCTTTTAAGTATTACCAAAATATTTATCTTATCTTTCCATTAGAAACAAGGATATAATATTACATTTTTTAATGAATGTTCTTTGTGGAGTTTAATACTCAATTAATAGTTTATTAATAAATATATAATTGGTAATCATTGATTAATAAAAATTTTAAGACTCAGTTATACGTAGTTGTGGAAAGTAAACTATTTGTCTAGAAAAAAATAGTTTATTGTCAAGGATATATGTAGTATGGTATTTGGTGTCTTTATATTTAAATAAAATAGATATTATTAAAAAATTTAAATATATTTTTTAAAATGATACATTTTGAAATAAATATAAGTCATAATGATTTCGGAATTAGTTCAGTTAGAGAGTATAAACTAACACATGGTTAAGATAATGAGAAATATACATCATAAGAGTTATTTAAAGGTATTAAGATATGTCAAATTTTGGTATGAAATATGAATTGTAATAATATATGAGTTTATTTAGGACAATTTTCTTAATAATATCTTGATTAAGCATTCATCAATCATTATAATGTAGCATGGAATAATTCATAAATGCACACACCTTATACACATTAATGTTTTGATTTTAATAGGTAGGATCAATGAAGAATCTTTTATGAAAACATTGTTCATTAAAATGTAGGTTGGATTAATTTTTATTCACATATTTACTTATTAAAATCAATTTTATGATATGAATGAAAGGAAAATCAATGTTAAGACTCAAGTAAATTGAAAAATCATCTATTATCATTTCATGACATAATTTATAAATATTGGTTTTATATCAAAAACATATGCCAACTATAATGAACAATGAATATCATATAAGTTTTAGAATGATATTAATCCCTTATTTCATAAAAACTTGAATTTATCTGAAACGTTTTTGTTAAGGATATGAAAAAACATGCATCAAGAAAAACACAATGTTCTTTGATGAAATTATACTAATGGTTTATAAAGATATTACAGAAATACTTATGATAGAAAATTTATAGTCAAGTAATATACTATATTTCTATAAAGGGTTGCACATATATTTTGGAGATAGTGTGAGAAATATTGGCTTGGATTTAGTCAATTTCAAAGATGCACAAGTTGTTGTCATATGAACAATTTCCACAAGAGCTTGTGGAAATTTAATGTTCTAGAGACACATATTTCAAATCAAGGACAAAACCATAGTGGTGGTTTTATATTCACTATAGAGGTAGTTACATTATTCATTAATAATAATGAATAATACATGTTATCAATAAATGGAAACAATATGATATTGAAAAGTTCAATTAACATTTCGTAATGGACTCCTTGTATCAAAGTATATGTTCTTTTTATTTTGATTGTTTCAAATAATTACACAATAATGGTATTGTAGAGAATCTTTTCAGGGGTGTTATAAGAGTTTTACCAATAAGTATTGATTGTCATACCATATATCCATACTGAAAAACATTATAACTGTATTTTTCATATCAAATATTTATGATCATTTTATTTGGAAGGAGATGTCAATACAAAATTTCTCAGAGAGTGTCTTTATAATACAATTGGAAATATTTGGAGACACCAAAGAATTTTAAAATGGGATTCATGTTACTAAAACCATGTTTATGACTAATGTATGAAACAAGATCATTAAATATTCATTTGTAATGTTGTTTCATCCATATAAAAGTGGTTAGTGGGAGTACCAATGTTTTCTAATAAAATAATTTTTATATCGACTAGAAAATAATTAATTAGTCATACAAATAATTAAGACTAGAATGAAAGTAACACTCTAGAGATTAAGTTAAAGTAGTTACCTAATTTATATATAATGAGAAATAAAGAGTTATATCTAAGGGGTTTTCTTAAACCAAGGAAAAGTACATTTCATGATAATATATTAAATAATACCAGTTGGAACAATTAAATAATGAATGGTTACCAATGTCACATGGAATAAATATCTCTAAGAAAAAATTTATGGTATATAGGAGGATATAGAAGGGGTGAGTTGAATTATATAAGCACCAATAATGGATATATCACTTATGTTATTATATATATATAAATATTATATTTCCAACATAAGATTTATGTTAGGAAAATTTTAGTTAAAATCCATGAGAACTACATGGGAAGCAGTTATAACAAAAAATTATACTTGAGATAGTACAAGGGGTATGTTCCAGGTACATTTAGCGTAAGAGACACTAATTTTAGAGGACAAAAACTAGTATTAATTTATATCAACATGATCCAATTTCATATTTTGGCTATGTTAATTAAAGAGAGAAGCTTATTCAAGTTAGTTATAGCCATATCAACAAAAATAAAGTTTGTTATAGCTTCTGATGTAGTTATAGAAGAAATTTTAAATATAAATGATTTTTTATATTACTTGTAATCTCACATAGTTGGTAAAGTTAAATAAAAATAAAAATAATGATAATTAGATTATAGATACTAGCCAATATTTCATGTTTTGACAATGTAAAAAATGAATATACTCATGTATATCATCACATGAGGAGTCTTACTCGAGGATTTGAAGAGGTATAAAGTAGAATAACCATGTAGTGAAGACATGTTAGGACTAATGAATAAATTAGAAACTTAGTGGAATCATGATCTAGTTATTTTATAACTAAAAATGATACTTAGAAAGTTATCTCTAATTAAAGTGGGAGTTCGGTAACAGTGGGCTCCCAAGACCCAACATAAATAGTACTTTCAATTAATAAATCATTTATACAGTGAGTTATTCAGGATTTACACTTAAAATAATGTTGATGATTTTTCTACATAATCTATTTACATTTTAATTTCCTTAGATTATTTTTCATATAAAAAGGTTATATCAATTCCCAGACTATAAATAGAACATTAAGATACCATAAATTTAACATTAAATTTCATTTCATATCACTTAGATACATCATACTAACTGGATATATAATATGTATAATAGTTATGCATTTGAGTTTTATAAGTATTGATACTTAGCATTATGAAGTCTTCAATTGGTGTTCTTGAGTGTATGAGATCATGAGGACTAACCCGCCAGTAGGAACACTACAGGTTTTATGTGACATTTATTGTTCATTTATATGAACATGTGTAATGGTATATGGACTTTAGATTATTATCGGTTCCTACCATTTGATTTAATAATTTTATGTGATATGAATAATATATAATGGATTTCATATCAAGGTAGATTTCATTTGGAGCGTCATTAGTGGAATCATGTTGATTTAATAATCATAAAATAATTTCTCACATTCAAAATGAAGTGACATATCAGGAATAATTTATTAGTATAGTTGTACCTTCACTAAATCCATATCCAAAGTAGAAGTAATTAATTAGATATAATTATATTGACAAAAAATAAATTAATAAATAATTATGACACAATTTGTGTGTCCTTTTTTATGTGATATCATAAGATGATGATATTATATTACATTACATGTTTTTTAGGAAAGGTTTTCGTAACTAGTAAATTTAATTATCTATTTAGGGGGACTAATGGGTTGTTATAATACACTCTTGGTTTATAAATAATATTTAATACTATCAAGAAAAGGTTTTAGATGATCACACACTAAGAGTATTGAAAATTTTATCATATTCTTATTAATATGGCTTGAGGACATGGTGGGTTCCACTATTGGGGTTGGGGGATGTCGAATAATATATGATGACAAATAAATAAATAAATGAATTATGATTTATGTTTTTGAATAATAGGAATTAAATTAATTTATTAAATGTATTCACAATATATTAAGTGAATACATGGAATAATATTTAATGAATGAATATTATGTTAATTTTCAAAGTTTAATAAATATTTTCTGGGAACAAAGAGTTGATTAAATGGTTTAGTTTTATGAAATAATTTAATTTATTATAATAAATAAAATTTAAAAAATAAATGATATTTATGACTTAGTATAATAGTCACAATATCTCGATTATATCTTATTTAGTGGGTAATGCATATCTAGGGGCCAGAGAGCCATTTCAAGATATTTTAAGCTACAATATATAAAGAGTAGGATACTCTCATTCAGGTAACTATTCATCACTGAAATTTGATAGTTTATATCCACTCTATCATATTTCTTAGATTTAAAAGTTTCTTATCCTTATAAGCAATATGATTTTTCTTTCAAAATTAAAAGGATTAACACATCAGTGATCATCAGGACATCGAAGGCTTATTCAAATATATGTTATGACACCTAGATTACAATAGTCATAGATACCATAGACAAATAATGTGTGTGTGATTGATCAAGATGGATTTATCATTATTTTCATCAATAAATGGTCACCAACCATGAGTGGTTGTTTAGCACATCTTCAAATCGATTGAGTTAATCTTTGATTTAATTTTGTTTCTAAAATATTTCAAATGAGATCCTCAAATTATGTACATAGATGTATACCACTAGATAAACCACACATAACTCGATTATTTGTTGACATTTTTAAATCCCTAGCCCAAATTATTTTTTTCTATACCTCGATATCTTCAATATTAACATCAACCATACTCATTGACAACAAGACAAACATCAATATGAATTGGAATCTTCAAAAACTAACCATATCCTAGACTCTAAAAGATCTAATAAAAATATTTATTATTTATGGATATTATATAAAATAACCATGGATAGATTATATGTAATCTATTATACATTTATTGTACTGATTATGAATACTAGAAGAAAAAAATGGAGGCATACTTTATGAATCTAATAGTTGAGAACTAAAATAGGTTGGTAAAACCATAAACATTACATGATATAGATCACTCACATTGGTAAGGATAAAAAATTTATATTCATAATAATTACATCATGAATATGATTTATTATGATACTAGAAAAAAGTTTTTATTCCTGTATTTACTTGAAAAAGTAATAATGATATTATATAATTATTCAAGTAACTCACAATGTAATTTATAAGATAAAGAGAACAAACCTCAAATAAAGGACATATCAAATCTGGATTTGCAAGGTTGAAAAATTAACGAAAAATTAAGTATTAAAAGGTGAGACCAATATTTCTATAAGCATACAATGGTATTGAAGATTTTGATTTTAGTAACGATTTAGATATATATAATAGGCCTTAAAATTATTGTCTAATGGAAGGTGTGAGTGAGGTTAATAACTCTGATTGTGATTTGACTTATGATTCTAATTATGATTTATTTTATTATAATCCAAGTGTTTATTAGATGACTAAAAAGTTTCAAAAATTACAAAATTATATTATTAATATATCAAGCATGTATAAGAAACTGAAGTAATTCATATAAAGGTATATGGGATAAAATAAGGTTATAGATTAAGTGGTTGAGAAGTTGAGGAATGTAACTTCTATTAGTAAGTGTACAGATTTTGAGGATATTGAAAGTATGAATATTGAGACTAAAAAGATGTATGCATATTTGAGAAAAATTACCAATGGTAAGGACAAATTTGATAAAATAATTTCATTTCTGAGGATGATTAGCATAAGAAATGGATTTGGTTATAATTGATAGTTTTCTAAACTATACATTATCTTCTCCACAAAGATTTATTAAGGTAGTATTCCATGTATTATTTATTTTAAATAAATAATGAAAAATCCATATTCTAGTAAATGGTCAGTAATATATTCAATCATTGGGATTACCAAATCACATACCTCAAAATCTCATTATAGTAAAGTACATATTAATACTTGTTTTAAATCACTATGTGCACCTAAATTCTGTATTGATAGTATCACATAAGATATATCCAATAGTGAGAGGGGGTGGTGAATCATTTTTGTTGTTGTATAGTTAATTAAAAAATCCCCCCACTTAACCCCTATATCGATTTGGTGAATAGATATCTCTATTAATCTCTACCTCTCTATTTATTATCTCTCTTTATCCCTAATTACCTTCTATAATATCCTTTTTTGGATATTTTCTAAAAATTTAATTTAATAGGATAAGTAGGAACCAATATAAAATATTAGGGAAACCAAAAATTTAAATTCAAACAAACAATATTTCAAATTAAAAATTAAAAATATCTAAGGATTGAAACAGTGTACCCTGAAACATCTAGGACATTATGTCGATCTATATACCGGTCAAGAAGAACATTATTTCCAACAAGACTAACTTATCTTTGGAACTCATGTATCATCGATAGTGAACCAGAACATAACATCACAAAAAAATTCGAAGAACCAATTGGAATGTTGCTACCTAAAACACAATCACATAGAATGGAGAAGAAAATCAAAATCCACAGAAAATGAATCCCCCAAAATAGGAAAAAAAATACACCACCATAGTCTAGAACAAAATTATAAAAAAATATCTTCTTCATCCTTAATAAATAACATCAATTTCATCACTAGTGGAAACTGAACACCAATGAGACCAATCAGGGTCGTATCCTTGGATCAATATTCCTAGAACAGTCCAGGTACAATAAAAAGCACCAAATATTTTTTATTTTAGGCTCCAACACCAACCAAGAATCACACTAAATAATAAAGGATAAATATCTTGATCCCCGAGAGGATAATCAATAAAATAGAGCTAATCATTCTTAATATAAAGAATTTGACCTCCATACCCTATGTTGAGAAATCTACTGGACTTCCTTGCATGAGAACTAGTGGGATGTCCAAAACCATATGATTTAATGATATCATAGGAATAAATTTTAATATATATATATATATATATATATATATCAAATAATTGTTTTTTATCTTCTTCTTCCTCATCCTAAATGAAAATTAATTACAAAAAGGGTAAACCCTCTTCTTCTTCATCCTCTTCATCAATGAACTGAAAAAATTATTTTTCATGAAACATTGGATATCTCTTTAGATTCGGAATATTGAATATGTGGTATTGATAATGTATTGGATCCATCACATTATTCATATTACACATAGAATATATATATTCAAAAATCATGTGGATATTATTATATTGTTATTTCCTTTCATTTTCAATACTTTAATTATCCTAAATTTTTGATCATTTAAACTCATCAAAAATATGATTAGAGTTCATAAATTATAAACCCCAAAAATAATCAACCTTAATTAAATCTCCACATGATATATAGGTATATAAATTTTTTAAATTAACTTAAATAATTTTGTCATTTAACTCTCAAATGATAAAAAAATATCATATAATTTTATCTAAATTATTTATTCCACAAAATCCCTATTTGAATCACATATTCCAGTTATTGTGAAACTATATCTATTATGTAATGGAATCACCTATTTTGAAATTAATCTCTCTAGAATATTTAATTCATCATACACTATAATGTTTTATTCTCCTTTGGGTTCAATTTCCTATCAAATATAAGAACCATAGTCATTTTTTTATATTCTCAATAATCTGTATGATGTGTTTATCTTATACAAAAAGTGGAACCAATTATTTTTCACTTCTTATCATGGAACTATTTTATTCATGAATCATGAATAAACACTATTAATATCATGATATATATTCTTTTAATATTAGAAAAACATAAAGACAATATGTATTGTCTTGAATTATAATTATAACCACAATAATGTCATTTAATTCAATGAAGGATAGTTTATGAATCATCTAAAATAATTCATTCTCCTGGGAGCTATTCTTATGAAAATCACTCCTATATTTTGAATATCTCAAATATTTTATACAAATAAGGCATACATTGTAAAATAAATATATTATGCATCTCAATATAGTTATTCCCATTTGTATAATTTCTCTTGTGATGAATCATATGTAATATTTTATTAATCTGACATATTAAATAATATAATTTCCTTGTCCACATGACTTATTAAATACCCTATAAGAAACTTAAAAACTGTCAAATATATTATTTATATTCTATATTTCAGGTTATTTTCCAATTTCCTTTGTTATATGATAAAATTACACAACAACAAGAATGTTTCATTTCATTTATCCCTTTTTTATTTATAATTATCTATGAGAAAAATACTGTACATAATATATATTTATATTTTATGTATATCAGAATGACTCTCTTTAATATATTTAAAATCTTTTGTAAATGTTATATATCATATAAAATATTTAATGTATCTTTTTAAAAACCAAAATACATTAATATATTTTTTTATTCTAAAAAGTATATTATTCATTCCTTAACATATAACTCAAGATTTTAAAACTCCACATGAGACAACCAAATTCATATAATTTTTTAATTACATTAATTTAATAAAATATTAAAAAAAATTACACACCTAAGACCTTTTGAGGTCTAAAATTTAGAGAATTAGGATTACTATTACATAATAAAAACCCATATTTATTTAAAATGGTTATTTTCTCCGTCAATACAAACTCAAATAATATTACAAATACACCCATCACATATAAAACATAAATATAAAATAATAAATACCATAAAAATACAATCCCAAGGAAATACATCTCAAAATAAAAGCGTGAGAACAAAAAATATCATTAATGGGTTTTAAAGGATGAGAAAAATCAATTAAGATTGTTAAACACTTGAAAAAAAATATTCAAATGTTGTTATTTTAAAATCAAATACACTGCGATTATAAATCATTAATTTAGGAATAATGTTTTATTAAAAATACAAGAAGTGTTTTCGTAAGACAATTATTATAACCCAATATAATTGAAAAGAATTATTTTTCACTTTCCCAAATAAACATAATAATTTTGAAAACCTATTCCTTGACATTATAAACCTTTCGATTCATATAAAATCGTGATTTATTTTATGGGGGAATAAATTTACCCAAGAATAATTATCATAAAAATTATATAAAAACTAAATTTCACTTATTTTATAAAATCAAGATTTCTATTTTTAAAACTCATAATAAATCATATAAAATCATTAAAGGGACATTGGAATATTACATAATCTTATGTAGAGGGATAGTTCCAATAAATCTTAACATCGTGGAAAATGACCTATATTAGAATGGGTCCTCTCCAAAGTTCCATAATATCATCTAATGATATATAATATTTTATCCAAAGAATTAAAGGGTTGAATAAATATATCTAAACACTTACATAGTGGAAAACGTTCCATAAGTGTTTAGGTTCACTACCCATTTCTTGATACCATAAATAATTCCCAATTGATTTATTTTGGAAAAAAATTATAGCATGAATTTATCACCATGAAATATATTAGTACATTATTTTCAAATACTTAAAAATTTGTTTATAAAATAAAGCCCCAAAATAAAAATTACTTGAATGAATAAATATTAGTTTAATGAAAACTCATGTAAATAATGATTCTAATAAATATATATATAAACCTTAAATAAAGTCTTCAAATAAAGTCAATTAAATATATATTATATAATAATATTAAACTAACCCATGAAGAGAATAGTGTTTTAAATTTAATATATTTTGATTATTAAAATAAAGATGTGATGAAGTCATTGAAATGAATTTATTTAGATATAAATGATAACTTAGAATCGAAATAATCTCCCTTATCTCACATAAAAAAACTAATTTAAAACACCATAAGAAATAAATTTTATATAAATTTCATAAGAATACATTTTATATCTATATAGAGTATATAAAGAGATTTTTTTTCCTGAATTTCGGAAAATAAAATATATAATTTTTTTAAAATATTAAAACAAATGATAAAAATAACTCCTTTCCTTTCCTCTAGAAGATGAGTTAAGCATCCATCCTCTACTAAAAAACCCTTATATAAAATTACAACATAGTTTTAAATAGATATATACCCTATGGTATTTTTCCACGATAGAAAAAAGAAATACTATTTTTGGACAGGTTACAACAAAAAGGATAACCATTCTACAAATGTTTTTTTGCAATCAAGTGTTTAAAGGATATTACTTTTATTGACAAAACATAATGATTCTAGTGAAATGAAATACTATTTACATTTTTAATATAATCCAGTTTATGTAATAGGTAAATGTAAAGATCTCTTCTTTTAATAGTTTAAGTTGTAGGATTTAATTACAACATGCAGTTCATAAATGAGAAAACTACATAATATTATTTTATTTTATCATTATAAATTTTCTTCACAGAATCTTAAAACTAATATCCACATGAAATATTTTATCTTATTTCCCATGATAACTGTTATATATATATAAATGTGTGTGTTTGTGTGAGAGAGAGAGAGTTAATGATTTAATAAATTATTTTCCTTTACTTGATATATATCCCAAAACTATCTACATCATTTACTATTGAATCATCATGATTATCGGCTGAGCATGGACATTAACATAAGATATATAGTCTATAAATATATATGTCCAAATTTTGATGTGTTCTATAACTTCTAACCACCCTCCCTATAAGATCACCATACAGATATCTCTGAATCCAATATATATCCTCTCGACCTTCTCATCATCATAAAAATAATAATAAATGCGGTCTATCATGGAATGATGAGATCATGACATTCTTGCATATATTTTTACCTGAATAATACCTTCCAATTCACACTAAATAAAGTGAAAACGATAATTAAAATAGACAGTGCATGTATATATTAAATATCATAAACAAGACTTGTTTAAAACATATCTCACATTGTTTTTTATATCGTATAAGAGATTTTTTTTTAAAAAAATCTTATAACATTAATGACAAAGATCATCAGAAGTACATGTCCAAAGACATGAAGGGAAATTGTCCAACTAGAATAGGTTAGTATCGAATGGTCCTGAGGCCACTAGCTTATAGGCCACATTGTTTCCTTCCCTTTTGGTAAAGGAGAAGGTGCATAATGAGAAGCATTGGAAAAGTGAGAGAATTCACCTAATGATGATGCCAAAAGACTAGAGTCCATCATCGTTGTGATTAATAGCAACAATTATGGTAAGTCGGTCAGACCTAATGATGATATCACCCCATCAACATTCAATAGAATGAATCATACCAGCAAGGATGGACGTGGCTTCAGCAACTTCAACTTCCCAGAATGCCTGATGTTGTTCATATGTTGCAGTAAGGATTTTCCCCAGATGATTTCAGGCAAGGAGGCCGAGGGAAACAAGCCCACAATTTGGAAGAGACGTGTCCACATTAATCTTGAGAATCCCTTCCATTGGGGGATTCGAATGAGAAGGATGGGAGGGGGGAAAACCTAGCCTAGAATGTTTGTTGTCACCTTTCCACCCTTCAATCCAAGAAGTGGCACAATCAATCTAGAATTTGGGGGGTCTGTGAGCTTGATGAAAAAACGCATCGTTACACTCGACCCAAATAATCAAATCCAAAGTGAAAAGTGAAACAACATCTTCCGAATAGAGAGAGGAGCACCAACACGTCTGAAGATCGGGAAGGTCAGAGGCTAATACCATCGAAGCAACTGAAGCTGAGCCCTATTGATTCCATATTTCCGTAGCTTTTGGGCAGTAAATGATAGTATGAATAGAAGTTTCTGGAGTGTTTGGGTAGAAATAGAAAAAAACAATACTAGCCATATGTCGGTAAATGAGAAGGCTCATTGTTGGGAGAGTTCTCGTACAAACCTGCCACCAAAATTAACGAATTGTTGGGGGGACGTTGAGCGTCCAAATCGATTTTCGTGGTCCCTCATCCCGGCCGACTGAGTGGATTTTAAGATCATGTCTGTCACCAGATCTCACAGTGTAGTCTCCCGAGATTTCATTGATCTATAAGATATGGTTAGGGCTATCATCTGGTACCCAAGGAATTCTAAGGATAATTCTTTGACCTCTTTCGTTAAATCATTCAAGGATATTTTCCAAACACCACCCATGTCCCTGGTCGGAAATGAGGCAGCTGACAGTGGTGTCTTCAAGACCTGGTTGGGTAGGGGATGTAGCCCGTAAACCATCCTTATCAATAAGAAAGGGATCAGTCCAAATTTTTACAGATGAGCCAATCCCAATCCTCCAGCCCAATCCTTTATTCAAGAGCTTTTTAGCCCCCCAAATGCTTCTCTAGAGGAAGCTAGGATGGGGACCAAGATATGAAGCATGAAAGTCCGTGTGGAGAAATTACATAGCTCGTAGAAATCATGCACATAGAAATGATGGACGGTTAATAAGGTGCCATATTTTCTTGGTCAATAGCGCGTCATTAAAGAGAGAAAGATTCTAGAACCCCATCCCACACTCTGATTTGGGTTTCCATAGTTTCTCCCAGGCTATCCAGTGGGGTCTATTCCTTCCATCATTCTTCCCCCACCCGAAATTGGCAGTACGTGTGTGGATCTAGTTGACGATGGCCGCCAGGATCATAAAAAGGGTCATAAATAAGTTGGGGATAGATTGGATGAAATCATTGATGACGGTCTCTTTTCTAGCTTTAGAAATTCTTTTTGGGGTCCAGCCTTAAATTTTTGCCTCAATCCTGCCCACTAGGGATGCGAAGATTTATTTTTTGGACAGGACAATCACTTTGGGAAGCCTGAGATACTTCTGATGTTTATCAACCATATAGATGATAGCTGATGTGTGAAGTTCATCCCACTTAGAAAGAGGAACCCCTACACTGAAGGATATTTTTGATTTACCATGATTGATTATTTGGCCATATGCCCTATCATAGTGATGAATCGTTTGGCAGATCAACCGACATTCATTAGTTATTTCTCTGGAAAAAAGGAGGTTGTCATCAGTGAAGAAGAGATGTGACACTAGAGGGATAATGCGACATACTTTTTCCCCATGAATAGACTTAGAAGATACATCCCTAGAAATAATATTAGAAAAAACGTCAGCCACCAAAATGAAGAAAAAAGGGGAGAGGGGGTCTTGCTGGTGAAGGCCTCGGGATGGGGTGGATTCTCTAGTAAGCTCCCCATTGACCTTGATTTTAAATGAGACGGTCGAGACACAATTGATGACCATATCTGTCCATTTATCACAAAAACAGATTTTCTTCATAACAACTCTTAAGAAGTGACATTCTACTCTATCGTATGGCTTGGTCATATCCAATTTCCTGGCCACTATTCCTATTTTCGTAGTAAAGAGTGATTTTATAGAATGGAACACTTCATGGGCCACAATCGTATTATTAGTGATCAGTCTCTTGGAAATGAAGGTGCCCTGATTTTCAGATATAATATCAAGTATCCAAGGTCACAGCTGATTGGAAAGGATCTATGATAAGGCCTTATAAGAGACATTGCATAGGTTGATAGGTTGAAAGTCATGGATCTCCAGAGGTTTCTTTATTTTGAGGATAAGTACTAGGACAGTTTCAATAATGTCCACAATGTTGGTATTACCAACCCAGATATTTTTAATCATTTTTCAGATGCTAGGACCGATTATGTGCTAGTATTTCTAAAACAAAGGGCGTGGAACCCATCCAGTCTCGGAGCCTTACTAGGAGGAAGATGATTCAGAGCCATGCGTGTCTCGTCATCTGTCATATATTTGGTGAGCTTCCTATTGATATCTTTAGTGATCATAGGTATGATACATTCTTCCACCTCAGCATACATGAAAGGGGTTCCTGTAGAGAAGATGTTCTGGAAAAATCTTGTCAAGGCCTCGTAGATACCATTGGTGTCAGAAACTTTGCTTCCATTGGGTTGTGAGATGCATGTAATAGAGTTTTTCTGATGCCTAGCTGATGCATTCTGCTGAAAATACCAGGTGTTAGAGTCCACTTCTTTAATATGGTTGTCCTCTGCATGCATAGCCCAGAAGATTTCCTTGATACGTAGGGTCGTGTCCATCTCTCTTTGTGAGGCTCCAATCTTAGAGAGATTGGAATTGGATATGGGGTTTTTGAGGAGATTGTTTAGTCACTTTTCAAGGACGACATAGTGCCGATCAGGGTGTCGAAATTTCTTATTTCTCCAAGACCTCAGATTAGATGTGACCTGTTGGAGGTTGAGGCAAACATCCTCGTGAGTACTTTTCTAGCTTGATCAGATCTCCCTCACATGTGCCTGATTAAGGTAATCTAGGAATATACCCCTAGATGAACCAAGAGATTCCATCAAGCACTAAAAATATATTTATCTATATTCCTTTATAAAATCTATTAATTATACATCATTGATAAATAATATTCAAAATAATCATTATTAT
Source organism: Viscum album (assembly GCA_963277665.1). Classification (NCBI taxonomy): domain Eukaryota; kingdom Viridiplantae; phylum Streptophyta; class Magnoliopsida; order Santalales; family Viscaceae; genus Viscum; species Viscum album. Next base: position 243,171,113 of record OY728150.1, read on the forward strand.
ATGTTTACTTATTTTCAACATATCATTTATATTATAATTATTCTTATAAATATTTTTCATTTTTTCTAAATTATATTCATATTAAATTAATATTAAATATTTATATTTTCCAAAAATACTATATTATTATATTCATATTCCAAAACATAAATCAAATAATTAAATACCAAATAATCCATCATCCTTTTATATATTTTCAATAAAAATGAGAATATTTTTAAAGTATAAATTTTAAAATGAAAAAAAATTAAATATAACATCATATATAATAAAAATCTAACTATATTATTTATTAGGTTGTGAAATAAATAAAAAAGTGGTACTTTTATGACATGATATTTTAAAATTAATTTATCATATATCATATCCCATATCTAAAAATATTCTATGTTGATTTCCATTAATAATTATCTTCTAGACAGAACCACATAAATGGTTATTTCTGTTGAGTCAAAAGTCCTCTTTTGACTTCTATGTTTTGTTTTGGAAATCACAAATTTCTTGTTAATCATTCTAACCTTGTCTATCGTATCGTACTGATCATACTGATCATACTGACTTTTCTGATCGTATTGATCATACTGATCATACTGAATTTGTTGATCATACTGATCATACTGATCGTACTGACTTTGCTGATCGTACTGATCATGCTAATCGTATTGACCATGCGTATCATACTGATCATACTGATCGTACTGAACATGCCAATCATACAATGCTGATCCTACTGAATATGGAAATTGCATTGACTCTGCTTCTCATATCTTTCATTACGTACTTGTTTTGGTACTTTGGCAAAAACACATGCTTCATTATAAATCGTACTCATGTTTATCTTATTCATATATCTTGTTCTAACCAATACAGTGTCGTTGAGTTAGTTAAAAACTAATCAAAACGATGTCGTTCTTTCTGTTTCAATATGACTGTTATAATGCCAAGTGCCCAAGACCCTCTGAGTTTTTCGGAGAAATATGACCATTGGAGGAGATGTGACCGTAGAACAAGAGGTCTATAAATAGCAGGTCATTTGAAGCTGAGAGCAAAGGATTTGAAAACTGAGAACAAGCGTGATACAACTGTGATACTTTGTTCTAGAGAGAGATGTTGTGACTTCTCTCATTCCTTGATCTTTGTGCATCTGATCATCGTATCGAGGGATTTCAAGTGATTGAAAGACTGCGGTGCCGATTACCTACCAAATCGAGGGCTGCCAGGGATAGGCAGACAGACGGTCCGATCATCGTATCGAGGAATTTCAAGTGATTGAAAGACAGAGGTGCTGATTACCTACAAAATTGAGGGCTGTCGGGGATAGGCAGACAGACGGTCCGATCATCGTATAAAGGGCTACCAGGGATAGGCAGACAGATGGTCTGATCATCGTATCGAGGGCTTCCAGGGATAGGCAGACAGACGTTCTGATCATCTTATCGAGGGATTACCAAGGTATTGGTGAGACAGACCTTTTATCCTAGGTGAAAGGATAACTCTTCTCTTTGGGTTAAAAGAATTGTAATTCTTTTACTTTTCCGATGCTAATTGTATTAGAAAGGAAATTGTTTTTGTTTCCTTTTCTATCTCTTATACATTTGTAATTGTTTCAATTACATTCATTTTATTACATATTGTATTGACTGATTCTATATGCTTTAAGGTAGAATAATTCATCTTTATATTACTCTGATTATTGTGTTCATCCGGAATACAATTGTTTTACATTTCATTAGTATTACATTACATCATACCTTTTATATTCAATACAATTGTGGTTGTTTGTATTTGTATTAGTTTAAGATCATTTAAACTAATCTATTAAGTGCTAAAACTCAAAGGTTTTTAAACCTACAAATCACCCCCCCTATTGTATTGTTCCATATAATAGACATACATATCTACATATTCGATCCAACAATTGGTATCAGAGGAGGTTTTCCACTGATTTTTATTTCTTGTTCTATTTTTACTGACTACACTAACGTGTGGAGTGGAAAAGTTTTTGTTGTATTAGATGGCAGGAATGAATATTGGGTCAATAGACAATCTAAATCCTTCTAGACCACCAATCTTTTATGAGAATGATTTTGAGTACTAGAGAGATCGTATGAAGACTATTGTTATCAATACTGGTGTAGACAACTTTATAATGCTTACTGGAGGTTAAAAAATTCCTGACAAAGAAGTCAGTACTTTCACCAACCAAGAGAAGCAAGAATATCAATTGAATTACAAGGTATGAAATACTTTATTATGCTCTATTACCAGGAATATATACAGTCAGATATCTTCATGTGAAGTAGCCAACTGTATTTGGAATAAATTGGAAGTCACTCATTTTGGTACATCCAAGGTTATAGAAACAAGAAGGGAAATGCTTCGAGCATAGTATCATGGATTTGTTTTTCCTTATGGAGAGCCAGTATGTAAAGTGCAACAAATATTTATGACAATTGTCAACAGCTTACAATCTATGGGTGAAAAAGGTATTGATGATGATACTCTAGTTGATAAGATCATAGATATAATGCCAAATAAATGGGAGTCAAAAAGGACAGCTATTGATGAAAACAGAAAATTTTCTCAGATTTCTCTGGATGAACTCTTTGGAACTATTTTACAGCATGAGACAAGAATGAAGAGAGATGCTGATTTCAACAAGAAGAAGAATGGGAATGGAAGGGTAGCCTTTGCATTTAAAGCTAAAAAACCTGAAAGGATAACAAGATCCGAAGCCAAGAAAGTTATATCTGATTCAAGTGATTGTGATCTTTCGGATAATGAGTTATCCAATCTTGCTCAAAGAATGAACAAGATTGTGGGAAAGAAAGACTTTCAATACAGATTCAAAAATTAATATAGGAAGGATAAGAAAGATTCAGAGGTAACTTGTTATGAATGTAAAAAAGCAGGACATATTAGGCTTGATTGTCCTTTATTGAAGAGGAAAGACAGAAAGGAGAAACACTCTCAAAGAAACAAGAAAAGGTTTTACAAGGCAAAGAAAGTATTAAAGGAAAATGATATGTGGAGTGAAAGTGGTAGTGATTCTTCAGATGATTCTTCAGAATATGAGTCCTCAGGACAGAGGAATATTGGACTTCTAACCAGACTACCAATTGAAGATTGATGTCTCATGGCTATGGTACACAATGCTGAAGTTATTACGAATGTCTCTTTGAATGAAAATTATACTGATAACAGATATTATGAATCTTCAAATGATGAATCTTCATCATCAGAAGATGATACTTTACCTACTTTGGAAGAAGTATGTAGATTTTCTAAATTAATGGAAAATGAGAATTCTAAACTCAAGAAGAATCTTGAGAAATAAAATTCTAGAATTTCAATCTTGACAAAAGAATTATCAGATCTTTCTAAAGATCTTGATGTGAAAACTTTTTATTTTGAAAGTATCTCAAAAACTCTTGAGAAAGTTAAATCTGATAAGCATAAACATTCTAAGGATCTTGAAAATGTAATTTCAAAGAAATTTTTTTTAGAGCCTAACTCTAGTTCAGATTCAAATTTTTTGGAAAATAAGAACATTGTTTTAAAATTAAAGTCAGAAATTTTTTCCTTGAAAAAATGTTTGTCAAACTTTACTCGTGGAACGGAACTCTTTGACAGGATGTATTCTCAAATTAGACCTTTGAGAAATAGCTCTGGTCTTGGTTATACTTATTCCAAACTAGTTTTTAGTAATAACTATTTTTTTCCTCAGAAAACCTCTTTTTGTTCTAAGTGTCCATGTGGAGGACACTGGAGAAGAGATTGTTCTCTTAACATAACACAATCCTTAGGATTTCATAAAGCTCATTTTTCAAAACAAATGTGGATTCCTAAAATTCTTTTATCTAACCCTTCTGGATCCAAACAAGTTTGGATTCCGAAAAACTAATTGTTTCTTTTTCAGGAAAATGAGAAGTGTACCAATAAGAACATTTGGTACATGGATAGTGGTTATTCTCGACACATGACCGGAAACAAAGATCTCTTTGAAAAGGTTATCAAAACAAAAGGTGGAAAAGTTACCTTCGGAGATAATGCTCAAGGAAAGATTGTTGGTGTAGGTAATATTGTGTTTCTTAGAAAAGTTATTATTTTAAATGTTTTGTTTGTTAAAGGTCTTAGGAACAATATCATCAGCATAATTCAATTATGTGATGAAGGTTACCTTGTAAATTTTAGAAATGATAAGTTCCTAGTACACAATTCCAAGGATGAGTTCATTCTGTCTGCTCATAGGCAAGAGAATGTTTACACTATTAACTTAGAAGACCTTTGGAGCCAAAACTTACCCTGCTTAAGTGCAATAGAAGACCAATCATGGCTATGGCATAGGAGACCAGGACACTGTAATCTGAGAAACCTTAGTAAACTTTAAAAGAAAAGACTTGTGAAAGGACTACCGGATCTTAGATATGGTTCTTCAAAAGTTTGTAATCCTTGTCAATTTGGAAAGCAACATAAAACTAGATTTAAATCAATTAATGAGGTTTCAACTTCTAATGCATTATAGCTAGTGCATATGGATCTTTTTTTTCATTCACAATCTGGAAGCATTGGAGGCAAATACTATGTATTTGTTTTAGTTGATGACTTTACTAGATTTACATGGGTCTACTTTCTCACAAAGAAATCTGAATCCTTTTCCTTTTTCAAAACTTTTAGAGCCCATGTTAAAAATGTGAAAAACCTAACATTGATAACTATTCATAGTGATCATGGTGGTGAATTTCAAAATTCATATTTTGATACTTTTTATAGTAAGAAAGGTATTACTCACAATTTCTCAGCTCCAATAACTCCTCAGCAAAATGGTCTTGTTGAAAGAAGAAATCGTATTATTCAGGAAATGACTCGAACCATGTTGAGTGAATACTCAATTGCTAAGCACTTTTGGGCTGAAGCTGTTAGTACTGCCTGTTATACTATAAATCGTGTTTTAACGAGACCATTTCTTAATAAAACCCCTAATGAGTTATGGACTGGCTGAAAACCTAATGTTTCATACTTCAATGTTTTTGGATGCAAAGTATTCATTCTGAATACAAAATAAAATCTACACAAATTTGCACCAAAATCTGATGAAGGAATATTTCTAGGCTATTCTACAACTTCAAAGGCTTATAGAGTTTTCAACACAAAAACTTGTACTGTTGAGGAAACAGTACATGTAAAGTTCGATGAAACTGATCCTTTTGTTTTCAACCAACCCAATCCTACATCCTCGGATGTGTTTTCAAAAACTGATTATCGACCTTTGATAGAAGATCCTTCTGATAAGGAAAATATTCAAGAAAGTATTCCTAAAACAGTTACCACAGAATATTTTCAACCATACGTTGATGAACAGGCTTTACAAAACCCAAATCAATTGTTTCTTAGGAATCAACCTTGTGATAACATCATTGGTGATGTAAATCAACCTGTAAGGACCATAAATTCCTTATGAAATGAAGTAGAACATCTTGCTTTTATTTCCCAATTTGAACCTAAAAGTCCAAGTGAGGCCTTAGGTGATGATGATTGGATGAAAGCAATGCAAGATGAACTAAATGAATTTGAATGGAATGAAGTCTAGACTTTAGTTGACAGACCTAAAGAAATAACTGTAATTGGTGTAAAATTGGTTTTCAGAAACAAATGTGATGAAAATGGAATCATTGTAAGAAATAAGGCAAGACTTGTTGCTAAATTCTATAATCAACAAGAGGGAATAGACTATGGAGAAACATATGCTCCTGTAGCTAGTCTTGAATCTATTCGTATTCTATTAGCCTTTTTAGCATACTTTAATTTCAAACTATTTCAAATGGATGTAAAATGTGCTTTTATAAATGGTTTTGTTCAAGAAGAAGTTTTTGTTGAACAACCTCCTGGTTTTCAAGACCCAAAACATCCTGATCATGTTTTTAAACATACCAAGGCCCTATATGGTCTTAAACAAGCCCCTAGAGCATGGTATGATAGACTTACAGTATTTCTTTTACAAAAAAATTATACAAAAGGTACAACAGATCTAGCCCTTTTTATAAAAATGGAAAACAAAAATGTTTTGATTGTTCAAATCTATGTCGATGACATCATATTTGGATCAACTCAGAAATATTTAACTGATTCTTTTGAAAATTTAATGAAATCTGAGTTTGAAATGAGTATGATGGGTGAGTTAACATTCTTTTTAGGTTTTTGAATTTCTCAAAATCTAGAAGGAACATATATATCTCAACATAAGTATATTAAAGACTTACTCAAAAAGTATGGATATGACAAAACTAAAAGTATTACCACTCTAATGTAACCTCAAATACACTTGATCTTGATGAAACTGGGAAACCAGTAGATCAAACAAACATTAGAGGTATGATAGGAAGTTTTCTATACTTGACAGCTAGTCGACCCGACTTAATGTTTTCTGTATGCTTATGTACGAGATACCAATCTAATCCAAAAGAGTCTCGTTTAAAATACGTAAAGAGAATATTTCGGTATTTAAAAGGCACTATGGATTTAGGTCTTTTTTACTCTTCTGGGAATGATTTTGTTTTAAAAAGTTTTTCAGATGCTGATTTTGGCGGTTGTAGAATGGATAGAAAAAGTACATCTGGAACATGTCATTTCTTATGAGATTCTCTGTTTTCTTGGTCCTGCAAGAAGCAACACTCAGTAGAACTATCCACTGCTGAAGCAGAATATGTAGCAGCTGGAAGTTGCTGTGCTCAAGTATTGTGGATGCAACACACACTCACTAACTATGGTTTGAGTTTTTCCAAAACTAAAATTCTTTGTGATAATATTAGTGCCATATCTCTTAGTAAGAACCCAGCACATCACTCTCGTGCAAAACACATAGATGTTAGGCATCACTTTCTTAGAGATCACACACAAAAAGGAGATATTATTCTACAATTTATCAGAACGCAAGAACAGCTTGCTGACATTTTTACAAAACCTTTATCTTCCGATAGGTTTCAGTTTATAAAACAGAATATAGGAATGATTACATTAAAATAATCATTCATATCTACTTCATGTTTTACAATTCTCCTTACATTAAATAACTCCTTTTGAAAGGGGGAGGACATTTCTTTCTATGTTTTTTTATGTTCCTTTTTATCTTATGATCCTTAATAATTTACTCTCCTGGTATGTGTTTTTGTTTTTCTGTTTATCGTATTGACAGTTTTATTGTTTTTTATTTTCCATCGTAACGACCAATGATGGTAATGATTTTCTTTTCCATCGTATCGACTGATGATGGTAATGATTTTCTTTTCCATCGTATCGACCGATGATGGTAATGATTTTCTTTTCCATCGTATCGACCGATGATGGTAATGATTTTCTTTTCCATCGTAACGACCTATGATGGTAATGATTTTCTTTTCCATCGTATCGACCGATGATGGTAATGATTTTCTTTTCCATCGATCGACTGATGATGGTAATGATTTTCTTTTCCATTATATTGACCGATGATGGTAATGATTTTCTTTTCCATCGTAACGACCAATGATGGTAATGATTTTCTTTTCCATCGTATCGACCAATGATGATAATGATTTTCTTTTCCATCGTATCGACCGATGATGGTAATGATTTTATTTTCCATCATATCGACCGATGATGGTAATGATTTTCTTTTCCATCGTAACGACCGATGATGGTAATGATTGTCTTTTCCATCATATCGACCGATGATGGTAATGATTTTCTTTTCCATTGTATCGACCGATGATGGTAATGATTTTCTTTTCCATTATATCGACCGATGATGGTAACGAGATTGTTTTCCATAGGCTTGTCAGTTAATGGTAACGAGATTTTTTTCCATCGGTATGTAGTTTTATTTTATTTCATACGGTTGTGTTTTCGTTTTAACCCTACTAAAACCAATAATTACCTTACGATCTATGGCAGGTACTTTTCATTTTTTTTAATTTTTTTCACTTTCATTTTTAATCCTAACCATTGATCTATCTTCCTCTAATCCTGACCGTAGAAGATCAACAGTCACCCCTTTATCGCTTATAAATATCCCCCCTCCCCAAACCCACATCGTTTTTTTTCAGGATCTACGTCAAAGCTCTGCCTCATTGTTTTAAGTCATCGTACGATCTTTCATCGGCAGCATCCTAATGTCTCAGTCTTCTACCAACACTCCTGCTGATATGTCTCCCAAGGCTTTCTCAGAAAAAAGACCTTTTAAGGGAAAGGTTAGTCTCCCGAGACTTCTATGATTCACACGATTCTACTATCAATAGGATTATCTTGTTTCAAGGTTTGGAGCATTTGTGTGTTGAAAAGCCTGTTTCTCAAGACCCGGTTATCTTTGATGAAGTCTATCAGTTCTATAAAATCGTATCTTTTGACAAGAATATGACTATCAATTTTGCTGTGTACGATATAAAGTTATCTATGTCTGTGAAACAAGCGGCTCATTTTCTGAATGTTCCAACAGAAGGGTATTCTTTCTGTCCATCTCATAAACTACTAGAGGAAGTCGGTACGTTTAATAGAGAAAGTGCTGAAAAGTCTCTATTTGTTGTGAATGAAGAGAAAAGGAAAGTGGCTCATCTTTCACCGGACAATAGGTTTGTGGATTTATGGATGCAAGGTTTTCTTATCCCAAGGAATGGGGATAGAGAAACTCTGAAAGTTTTTGATATCTTCATGTTGGACTATCTTGTCAACATGAGAAAAGTGAATCTCATGGGGTATGTTTTCGAAAAAATTAATAATGTGAAGTCAGGGGCAATCAAATCTCATTTGATTATGTATCCAACCATTATTACAAAGTTTATTCTCGAGAGTATGAAGTTTTGAAACATCCCTTTCAAATGAATCCTGATAGATCTTAAACCCTCATGGATTAGCAAAAGTACTATGAAGAAGTTTAATGTTTGTTTTGATCAGAATTCAAAACTTTTTATCAGAGATATAGAAACTGAATGGGCTCAAAATCAATTGGAACCGATGCCAGCCAAAGACATTCAATCTACTGGTATTACTCAAAAGTCTGATCCTCAAACCAGTTCAAAGCCTAAGAATAATCCAAAGTATAGTAAGAAGGTTGTAGCCAAATGGTGAAAGGATAAGGAACAGAGAAAGGAAGGTGATCCAAAGTTCGGTCTTGACCCGGCTGAGGCTTTTGCAGAAAGATTAAGGGTTGAAGAAACTATTAAGGCTGAAAATAAAAAGAAAACTGTGTTGAAAATAAAGGCTCAAGACTTTGATATTCAGAAAGTCTTGAAAATGATTGAGGATGATAGTGCTCAACTAATGAAAGAAGTGCATCAAGAACCCATCGTACAAAGCATTCCTGTGAAAGAAAAAGGAAAACAAATGATGGAAGAGATAGAAGAAGTGGAAGAGGAAGGATATTTTCTTTTATAATTCCTTCAGAGTTCAAAGAAGAGTATTGAGGAATCGGTTCAAAAACTGAGTGAATGTGTTCAAAAAACCCCTCATGCCAATCAAGCACCTTTTGAAACTTCCGAAACTCTGGATAAAACACCCACTCAATAAAATCAAGGTGCTAAATCCTCTCACATAGATAAATTTGTTGTCATTAGTGACAATGTGGAAGAAGAAAGAAAGAAAAAAAGAAAAATCAAAAGGAAAATAGCAAGTTGTTGACTCAAGACGATTGAATGAACTGGCTTCGTACGATGAAGATACTGATTCAGACCATACAATCTCTCTCAAGAAGAGTGATTACATTTTCCATGTTTTGAGAAGGGTTGAGAAGACCATTCCATATTTCCCTAGGCTGGAAGGGAAGATTGATTTCATTACTGAGAATCAAAAGAAGAAGTTTGGCTCAATAAAAGAATTAAGAAAGAATGTTTTGTCAGTTGAAGCCCATTAGAAAGTTCTTTTAGAATGTTCGGTTGCACATAAGAAGGCCTGCAACAAGATGACCAAGTGGACATACAAAACAGAGAGCTCAATCAATGGTCATGAGATAGCAATTGAAGATATAAGAAGGTTGTCAAATGAGCTTGGAATTGCTTTCAATAAGCTTGATAGAGAAACAGTTGAAATATTAAATCTCTTGTCTTCCCAACGAGTTAATTTTCCCTCAGTAAAAGATTTGCAGGAGTTAATGAATGCCTTTCGGGCTGAGTTTTTGAAAGTCTCATCTTTCAAAGATGAAATAGTTCCCTTGAAAAAACATAATTCTGGGTTATCAAAAGATAACAAGAATTTTCCGGATCGAATTGATTCTCTTGAAGAAGTAATCAGAGTTCAAGAAGAGACAATCAGAAATCAGGATCAACTCTTTGTCGATCAACAAGACCTTCTCAGGTCTCAGGGTGATGCTATTTTTGAGGACAAGAAGGAGATTAAAAAGATGAAGGCGGTTCTTCATGATTTGATCAAAAGGGAGAAAGAAAGAGAAAACAAGTGACTTGTATTTGTTCTCATGTTTGGTGTTTATTGTTATCATAATGAAATCTCTTTTATCCATTGTCTTGTGTTTATTTTCTAACTCTTTCAGACAATTCAACTTTACCCCTTTCTTTTTGTAAATCAAAAATGGGGAGAATGTTTACAAAGGCGAAGAATATTTTATAAAGGGGGAGAATGCTTTACAAGACTCTTAAGGAAAATATATGAATACAATCCTTAGGAAAGTACATCGAAGGGGGAGTTAGTTATATTTAAATCTCTTATTCAGAATATTTTCCAATAACTCAGGGGGAGATAAGTATTTCTTGTTATATTTACTTTTTGTATTGTTCTTTCCAAAAAGGGGGAGATTGTTGAGTCAAAAGTCCTCTTTTGACTTCTATGTTTTGTTTTGGAAATCACAAATGTCTTTTTAATCGTTCTAACCTTGTCTATTGTATCGTACTGATCATACTGATCGTACTGACTTTGCTGATCATACTGATCATACTGATCGTACTGACTTTGCTGATCGTACTAATCATACTAATCGTACTGACTTTGCTGATTGTACTGATAATGCTAATCGTAGTGACCATGCGTATCATATTGATCATACTGATCGTACTGACCATGCCAATCGTACAATGCTGATCGTACTGACCATGCCAATCGTACAATGCTGATCGTACTGAATATGGAAATTGCATTGACTCTTCTTCTCATATCTTTCATTACGTACTTTTTTTGGTACTTTTTCAAAAACACATGCTTCATTATAAATCGTGCTCATGTTTATCTTATTCATATATCTTGTTCTAACCAATAAGATGTCATTGAGTTAGTTACAAACTAATCAAAACGATGTCGTGCTTTCTATTTCAATATGACCTTTATAATGCCAGGTGTCCAAGTCCCTCCGAGTTTTTCGGAGAAATATGACCGTTGGAGGAGATGTGACCGTGGAACCTGAGGTCTATAAATATGAGGTCATTTGAAGCTGAGAGCAGAGGATTTGACAAATGAGAACAGGCATGATACAACTGTGATATTTTGTTCTAGAGAGAGATGTTGTGACTTCTCTCATGCCTTGAGCTTTGTGCGTTCGATCATCGTATCGAGGGATTTCAAGTGATTGAAAGACAGAGGTGCCGATTACCTACAAAATCGAGGGCTGCCAGGGATAGGCAGAAAGAAGGTCCGATCATCGTATCGAGGGCTTTCATGTGATTTAAAGACAGAGGTGCCGATTACCTACAAAATCGAGGGCTGCCAGGGATAGGCAGACAGACGGTCCGATCATCGTATCGAGGGCTTCAAGGGATAGGCAGACAGATGGTCCGATCATCATATCGAGGGATGCCAGGGATAGGCAGACAGACGTTCTGATCATCGTATCGAGGGCTTACCAAGGTATTGGTGATACAGACCTTTTATCCTAGGTGTAAGGATAACCCTTCTCTTTGGGTTAAAAGAATTGTAATTCTTTTACTTTTTCGCTGCTAATTGTATTAGAAAGGAAATTGTTTTTGTTTCCTTTTCTATCTCTTATACATTTGTAATTGTTTCAATTACATTAATTCTATTAAATATTGTATTGATTGATTCTATAATCTTTAAGGTAGAATCATTCAACTTTATATTACTCTTATTATTGTGTTCATCCTGAATATAATTTTTTTACATTTCATTAGTATTACATTACATCGTACCTTTTATATTCAATACAATTGTGGGTGTTTGTATTTGTATTAGTTTAAGATCATTTAAACTAATCTCTTAAATGCTAAAACTCAAAGGTTTTTAAACCTACAATTCACCCCCCCCCCCTCTTATATTGTTCCATCTAATAGACATACATATCTACATATTCAATCCAACAATTTCTTTTCTCTTTAAATACACTCACATATTATCCTATCAAACAATCAATAATGATTCCTATATTTACGATTTTATGAATTATTTCTAAAATAATATTCATAGGATTTATCTATATTGATAATCATGGTAATTCACCCAATAATTTTATTGTTTGTGTTTTTAACACCATTTACTACCCCAATATTGTTGTAGTTATTATCAATAATGTTATATTCACATATCCCATATAATGAATGTATTATAATTATATTAATATTTTTTTTGTAATAAACATGGGTTATTTTTTTTATAGAATTTAGTATCAATTTGTTTTAGTTTTAAGACACAGTTTAAATTTAAATAAAAAATATATATCAATATTTTAGGATGTTACATTCTACCCCTAAAATAAATTATACCTCCAGAATTTTAATCTCTTACATTGGTCAAGATAAGGAATCACATAAAAATTCTAACAAATTTTCATATTTTTATTCCATAATTTTCATATCATGTATGGGGAAATAATATTATATTATACTTAATTTGATAGTTTTTTTAACAAAATAATTACTATAAAAAATCATACCTTTTCCAGGGTACTCGCCAATCATCATCATTGTTTCATTCATAAACAAACATAGTTTATGTTATATAATAATGATTTAATGAATTTTATAATCTTTTACTTCCTTTATCTAAAACATATTGAACAAGTTGGGTTATAATGATGAAAAAAATTATATATTTTTGAAAATATACTATTTTTATAGTATATTTTAAAATATTTAAATAAATCATATTTCTGTAAAATTTTCTGATCGAGTAAGTTTCGAAACCTTAATAAAATGTCCCTTTGAAAATATTAAATTTATTGTCAATAAGATAAATAGTTAAAAATAAAATTATATAGGATGAATAAGGGTCTCCCACTTCCACAACTACATTAAAATCATAGTATTCCTGAACATTTTAAGATATGGTGAAATATTTGAGAATGATATGGTGGTGCCTCCCTTATCGGAAAAGATAACAGAGTTGGGAATATAAAATTTGATGATCTGGGGTACAGAGAAGGTGTTAGATATTTTATTCAACTATGTACAAAAGAGTTTTTGGTTAGAAAAGTTTTCAAAATTGTGTCTACTCAAATTTGAAATAATTATTTCATGTATGTATTCTAGAAGGGATAAAATAGTTATTTGATATATTAATTTTTCTTTTATAGTTCAGTCTTTAATCTATCAATTCCACATAAAATAAATTTTGAATTAACTATAGCATGAAAATTTTTTCATCCTAGTTCTTCAAAATATGAATAATCATTTCCTTAATTGTGGTTATATAATGTTTGTTATAATATCCTAACCCATGAATTATTTATCTCTTTAAAATAAAATAATAATACATTAAAACGTAATAATTAAAACACTAGAAAGTACACAAACCCCCTCATCAAATCAAAAAGGTCACTCTAAAATCAATATAATCCTAATCGAAGAATATTGTTCGAAATATGGTCATAGAAATATAAAAAGGGTGTTTTTAACACTTATATTTTCATAAAATAATAACATCACAATATATAAATCTATTTAAACCCTACTTTGATACCAATTAAGACACCACAAGACCTAATATATTTTTAAATACATGAATTTAAACAAATAATGATACATTTTAATTACTTGAGATCTTTTTTTGTCTATATATTTACAAAATTTGGATTATTGTTACATAAATAAATATTTAATTAAAATGAATATTTTTCCATTAATATAAAATCAAAATATACTACAACAGAACCCCAAAATGTTAAGACATTCATCTAACACCATCGATCCTAGATAATGACAATCCTTATGAAAAACGTTAAAAACCTAACGTAAGAATAAAAATCTTAGTAAGGTGTTTTACATATGAAAAAAACCCATTTATATTTAGAAACACATAAAAAATCTTGAAATATTGTTATTTTATTAGTAAATACATTGGACTTATAAAACATTCATTTAGGAAGTATATTATATTTAGAAATAAAAAAAATGATTTCATAAAATAAGTTTTATAACCCAAAAAAGGAACATAATTCATTTGTGACAATATAAGGGAAAATGATAATTTTTAAAACCTATTACATGAAATCATTATCCATTATATTTATACAAAACGATGAAATTATTTCTTGGAAATTACCTTAATATTTAATATTAATCATAAACAATTACTTAATTTTTTTCTTTATTGAAATCAAGATGTCTCCTTTTCAAACTCACATGCAAGCATAGAAACTTATTGATGGAATTTTGAACATTACAAAAATATATGATGGAAAGAACTATAAATATATCATAACATAGTTCACATTGTCTTATAATGGATTTTTTTCACTCCGTAATCCCATACATTTCTTCACATGATATATAAAACACATCCAAATGCATTAGATGTTTGTACAATTCTTGGAACACCTGTCACATAAGGGAAAAGCACCATAATTGTTTGGATTCTTTCACCATTACCTTATTTCATCAATAATTTACATGATCCATGCTTTTATTAAAGTAAAATTAATATATTTCATTTATAACTATACAGTTTATTAAAACATTATTTTAAGATCCGTAAATATCAGGGTATAAAATAAATTAACAAAGGGAAATTTGTTTCAATGAATATAAATTCATATGATGAAAAATAAATCAAATAATGTATTTTATAAATGAATATATTAATATAGGAAATAATATTTTGAATAAATTAAACTATTTTTCCATAAAACAATAGAGTTCAAATAATATATGAATAGAAATTCATTTTCAATTAAATTAAGATGTGTAAAAGTATTTTATTTGAATAAGTTTAGATATAAATTAAAATTATGAACTTAAATAGTCTCCCTGATCAAAGATCCAAAAAATGAGTTGAAACTCTTTAAATATCAGGTTTAAGACCTGGAAGCCCTATATTTGGGAATTTTTTTGTGGAGTGGTGGGGTGAGTTAAAATGATTGGGGTGTTGGCAAAGAGCATGATAGTTCCGCTGTTGAAGGGATCATCAGTGATAGAATATTGTGTTAGCTATGCGGGGACATGTTAGCAGATAGTGGTTATTATAGATGATAGATAGTGGTTTTTAGTTTTATGGATGGTGTATTTTAGGGATGTTGTCTAAAGATTTTCGGCATTAGTATAATTCTAGGTAAGAGGATCCAGCAGTAGTAGGCAATGAACTAGTGGCAGGCTGGGGCTCGTGTGGTAGCTGGAACGCAGGTAATAGGGAGGTTTGGTATTCTTGGTCTCGATTAGGTCAGATCCAGGTGAAGCCTTAGAAGAATAATTGAGAAAGAACAAACCACCTATATGATTATCCTATTGGGAATGATGAGAGGGTATGGATTTTACCATTAGTAATAGGTACTATGAAATTATGTGTGGGACATTTATTTTTGATCATCCTTATGAGAATATAATCTTTGGTCCATAATTAAGAATCAACTTGGTGGGGGTTGTCATGTGGTTCTGGTGTTTGAGCCTTTCGGTCCTATATTTTTCCTTGTTCCATTTTTTCTATGGTCTATGTAAGGTTCCCCGTCACCTTAGTTATAAAGTGGATTATTAATAAATAAAAATAAATAAATGACTTTATGATTTCAGATTTAAAAATCACTTTTCCATAACTAACTAAAACTTGTATAAATTTCCTCTAATCTCATACTCTTCAATATACCCTAACAACTCCATCTGAAAAAATAAACCGGAAGTCTTTTATAGTATAGGGGATAACCTAAATGATACACAAACAATAGATTTCTTTCAATAGAGTGGATCAATGATCTTTCATTTATATCCAATATTCTATGATACTACTGAAGTGGAATATATTTTAAGTTTTTAAGATAATATAGTTTCATATGAGAGGTCAGCATGTAGGTTTTGTCTTTTAATGGTCTATACTGTATCATGTAATTTCAACATACGGTTCATAATTATGATAACAACATATTAGTATTTCATTATTCCATAATTGATCTTAACCCTACAATATTCAACCTAATATCCTCATGTAAGATGTTCCATTATTTCCCTTGATATGTATAATTATATATATATATATATATAGTTTACCAAATTAATCATATTTACATGATCAATATCTTGTAATTTTCGATCTCTATTATTGTTCAATCATTATGAGTACTGGTTGAGCATGACATTTGATGTATGAAATATATATATATATATATATCCTTATTGAATCCAATTCTAAAACTTCAAAACACTCTCAAAAAAGTATCCCCATGAAGATCCCTCTGAATAAAATATAATACCTTCTCATACTCTCATCATAACCATTGAAATAAATGAGGTCTATTGGGGAATGATGAGATTAAGATTTTTATGCTGTGAAATATATATGAACAACACCCCACACTACTTACCAAGGAACATGATAAAATAAATTTGAAATTAATTTCTAACTCTCAAATTATATACCATAAAAAGTTATTTTACAAAACCCCACATTGGTCTTTAAATTTTTAGAAGAATCCATATATAAAAAGTTGTATTTGAAGACTTCGAATACCCTAGGCCCGAATTGACTAGCTAGAACCCACATCATCTATATCAAGAACTTCTCTGTACCTCTCCTTTTCCATCCTTTCACTAAACCATATTCCATTTATCATGCTATCACATGTGTAATGATAAGCTTTATTACCATTTCACATCATTAGGGTAGGTATTATCATTACATAAATAAAAAACAAGTTATAAATGAGTATAAAACTACCTTTATGTAAATATAAATATTATATATATAATGAAAAGGTAGGACCCTCATTTGTTTTATATGTCGTCTCTATCTTGTATTCTCTTTCTATTTTATTTTAATAAATTTTGGGATCACGGGCTGATAACCCATGATATGCACCGTTTTTTCACTATAATATTTAATGTTTTCCCCCTAATTTCTATCCTATTCCTAACACCACACATAATAATATATTTTTTCATCATTTAAATACCCACAAACCCTACCCTCAAAGACACCCATAAAATTATTTCAATATTCTTAGTTTTACAAAATCTCTCTATAATATTATTTTAAGTAATTATCTATATGTATGGTTATGATGATCCATCAAAATATATTTTTTATATATTTAGTTTTTGTCCCATTGTGCTTGAAGATTTTATCGATAATTTCATATATTCATATCCCTTATAATCACTATATAATAACTATTTTTTGATATGTTATTTTTTTTAAACTAAGTCATTATATTCTTGTGAAAAATTTTATCTCAGTTCAATTTTGTTTAGGACACGATATAAATTTAAAAGGATAATAGATATCAAAATTTTGGGATGTTGTACTTCCAACCTTCATCAAAACACATAATTTTTTTTGGAATAACTTCATATCATATCAAATAATTACCAAAATATATTCCAAATAATATACACATATAAATACATATTTGAACATTAAAACCTTATTTCACTACATAATACTCTATTTTTTTCTAACATCATCAAATTAAGAATCATTATGTTATATCACTTCATCAATTGTGAAAAACCATTAGATAAACCTTAATCAAAATGAAATCATTTTTTTCAGATATCGTATTATCCATATTATTTATAGAGATATAATATTTAAAATTATGAATACTATATGGTACTCTTATATCCCTTTAATCAAATATGATTGAGTAAATTCAGCTCATAAAATTTCATGCAGTATACTTTCAATCTTATTTTCTAATAAATTATTATTCATGTAATATAAATAGATAAAATCTTTCATCACGAATTTACATTATTGGATGTATCTTCAGACATATCAAATGGAAATTTATAATAATTAAGTTATATTTTTCCATCCCTAAGAAAATTTTATTTATTTCAAGATAACTAGTAACTTATTCACATCATATTTCTTATTTATTAATAATATTCCTATAATAAAATCTACCATGAAGTATTTAATTGTTAATCCG
The DNA here is from genome assembly GCA_963277665.1 of Viscum album. Taxonomy (NCBI): domain Eukaryota; kingdom Viridiplantae; phylum Streptophyta; class Magnoliopsida; order Santalales; family Viscaceae; genus Viscum; species Viscum album. Next base: position 243,189,390 of record OY728150.1, read on the forward strand.
CAATATGATCATTAATATTCTAAAACTCAACACATGATAACATTATGATTGAGAATTTATTTAAACATCTTGATCAATAGAATTAGGCACTCAATTAAACATACAATCAATCATTACTCAACACAAATTGACATATTGCGTATTCTTTTTATGCATGTTGACAAAAAAATAAAACATAAATGAAAAATTGGTTCAAAAATCACTCTATTTATATTTTTAAAAATTAATTTAAAATAAATTTGTCAACACGTATTATATATATTATTTTCTCCCCCTATTAAGCATATATAAAAAGAGATTAAGGTAGGATAGTATCAATTCCATTAAAGAAACCTGTCATCAATTATTCCACTCAAAGTCCATATTATTCATGCATGATATAGAAAACAAGAGTGTTTAATGTAGATGATAAAGCTATCAAATATAAAATTACAATACATTACCAAGTGATTTGAAATAACATCATATTGTTCTCAATGGATTTTAAAATATCTTCTATCTGAAATTTTTTATAAAAATTGGTAACTATATTCTTTTTATAATTACAACTTTAAATCCCTACACTCATCTCAAGACATAGATTAAATTAACTCTAACATGAAAAAGATTATTGAAATTATTAAGTCAACCGTGGAACTAATTATCATTTTATTGTAATTAATTAAGAAAACCACGCCCATTTATAGTTAAATTTCTTCTATAAACCCAAGGATAATAGAATATGAAAACATACTATTTCAAAGGTAGATTCCATGAAAAATTTAGGAATTATATAATTTTATGAATTAAATAATTATGATAGATTCAAACACCCTCTCCACTTGAAGGGATACACTCTAAATATACTTTAACAAGGTTTATCTCTTCATCAAATAAGTTTTAAAATAATAAAATTATAGAAAATTCTAAATGGTTTATTCTTTATCAAGTCTGGAATAATTATTCCATATTTCTCATGTTTTCAGTTCTCCCCCTTAGTCATGAAACCCATTAAATTTCTTACATTGAAATCACACAAATAAAAAAAATTAATGTGAATAAGGTTGAATAAATTATATCGTTACTAAGAGTTAAAATTTTGACTATTTCTTCTTAACCAAGACACTCATTTCCTTCCTACACCATGTTTGGGTGAACACTTCCTTGTTACATTCTTATTCTTCCCAATGTAAATAGTAGGAGACAAGGATTGCTTTATTATTTTCATAACTACTTTGTAAATAATAATCTTATTTTCATTAGTAATCGTACAATATATACTTATTCAGGCATGATTTAATTTTTTCTAACATATCATCTGGTTCTAGTAATATGATCAATAAATATTTATAGTTTTTTCTATCTTATATTCACATTCCACATAGATTCTCAAGAATTATTTTACTAGTGGAAAAATATATTTCCACATCATTATTTTAACATTTTAACATCATTTTTTATCCAACCATTTTGTAGGATACATTATAAATAAATGTTTCAACATCATTTTTAATAAAACAAACATTTAAGTATTAAATTAAAGTAAATATAGGGGGTCTCAACATGACAGTTGTTTTTAAACTTTTGTAGAAAATATATTTCCATAAAGATTTTATTATACTAAGAATGAGGAATATATGGCATGGAAATTTCAATGTCACTTTCTGGTAAAACAGACAATGAAATTCAGATTATTTAGAACCTAGAATATTTCTCTTAATGATTTCAACATCAGTTTTTGTAACACCCCGGATTTTTATGGGAAATATTTTGTTATCATCAAAGGAATATTTCACTGCACACAACACTAGATTGGCTTGATTTACATGCAATTACGACCTTCCTCGACAGTTTGCGTTGTATGCAATACCGAGTTTCACTAAACAACGATATGCTATTAAAATATTATTAAAACTAGCCGTTATGAGTAGTAATACCATCTTTTTTAAATTTTATAAATTTTATCATTCAAAATGGTCTTCATTTTTGGATTCGGAATATCGAAATTATCCTAGGGTGATTTTTTGGTATTTTTCTGAAAACATTCATTTTTTGATGAATAGCGAAAACACTGGGTTACTATTCAAAAACCGACTTTTTATTTAAATAATTATTTCAATTTATTTTATGTCAAAATTGATACATAATACTAATATAAGTTCAATGTAATTCATTGGATTCATTTTATAATAATTTTAGATATATAAAAATTTTATTGAACTTTTCACCGTCTTTTACCCACCTCCTAGGAGAGTTTGAATATTTACATAAAACTAAATTTTACCGCTTCTGTGAGTGAAATTTCGAAAATCCGAGAGACACGGTTAACATCAAGGAGTAAAATTTGGTTCAATATGATAAAAATAATTTTTGGTGAATTGTAATTTTTTACATTTATTTACCACGGTTAAAAGTAAATTGGGTAATTAAGGGTAAAAATGGTATTATTATTACCCTGACACATGTCATAATTCTATTGTATAAGTTTAATTCGACCAAAAACAACCTTAGGAATAATATATGACCATTTTGGTTTACTTTGATTAGATTAGGACATTTATTATTATTTTATTTAAAGAATAGTTAAAATAGTTAAAATCAAAGTTCAATAGCTAAAACATTTTTAATATAGGTTTATACATAAGATATATTCGACTATAAATATTAATTAGAAAGATAAAACTATTTCCTACATAATGGTAGTTTATTTATAATTTTTAGACATTAAATAATTTAATTTATTTATGACACAATGATGATGCAGTAATTACCTTATTTAGGAAATATTAACATAATTGATATTATAAATACCCAAATATATATAATTTGAGAATTTTTATAAATTAAACTAATTTTATAGGTTAATATGACATATTTTTATTGATTTAACTAACTTTGGTCGAACTAATCATGTTTTTAGGAGTTTTACAAAAATTAATTACCAAATAGTGTCAAAGTTGACATAAAATAGTTTTTAAAACAAATATTGTACTATTAATTGTTATTTTATTGCTAAAAATATAAGTTTCAGAAAAATGACTTAGATAAGGCTATATATATTTATAATGAACCACTTGGGGTTTTTTTTGCCTTGTTATAGTATGTTTATTAACCATATAGTGAAAGAAAACAAGAAGACACGGTAAAAGTAAAATTTTTTAACTTAAAGTTAAATCTAAATGATAAGGTTAAAATAATAACCTAAACATGTCTAAAATATATTGGTTGAGATTATTTCGACCCATACCCACCTTAGATTCTAAATAAATCAATATCGAGCTATTAAAAACTGAATATGACTTTATAATAAAATAATATTTTAAGTTTTTCCTAAAGTGCCCCTCTCCTCCCTTATAAAAGGGCACCTCCTCTCTCTCCTCCTCACACCACTTTGAGCCTTCCATCTCGGCCAACCCCTACCAATTTATCTTCTCCACTTCCCTAGAAACATCCTAGAGGTGCTTTTCTTCTTCAAATACCATCTTTAGTGCCCTAAGAGGAGGATAAGAAGAGGCGCTTAAAAGAAGAGGTAATGTCCGTTACCGATTCATTCAACTTTATTTCTTCTTTTACTTCCTCTTCTTTAGTTGTTTCATTATAAAGTAATAACATTAGTATCTCCCATATACGGATATGTTATTATAAATATGAAAAAACCCTATTTCACCTTCTTTCTATCCTACAGAAAATTAAATCACCGCGCGTGCGTACGTACGAAATACCGTCTCCACGCCATGGTGTAATCTGTTTTCCACCACCTTACTTGGATGGGTATAATTGTGGAAAGAATAACTATATTGATTATTTTAAATTGATGTTGATTATGAAATAGTATACATACACTTCAATGCAATTCCATGATCATGGTAATGATATCATCACTCATGCATACGTACGACCTACCGTCTCCACGATGTGATGTGAATCGTTCTACAAGATCTTCAATGCATGATGATTATATAAATGAATTGAATGAATAAATATGATATATATTACACTAATACCAATATGTAAATGTGGTATCTATAACCAAAAAATAAGAATAATAATTTATTCGACAAAACATGCATAGGAACAAAAAGCAATAAACACCCAAATAACAAGTAGCAATGAAATATTACTAATATGAAGCTAAGAATATGACCATATATGATATCATAACAATGAGTATGATTCTATAATAATACAATAACATTATTTAAATCACTATACAGGAGGTTCTAACATGTACGAAGAAAATCTGACCTAAGGTAAGGGAAAATATCGTAATCTCAATTTTTATCCGAGATTGTTTATACTTTTGTAATTACTCTGGAATATTTATCATCCAAATACATGTTTCGTCAATATATAATATTACTTTTATCCTCCTAAAATTTTTTAAATCCAATATTACTCAATGGTGAGTTTTCAGTAAAAGATATGAAAGGAATCTTTTGTCTTTTTTAGTACGAGGTACTTTTTGACTTTTCCGGCCAAAGTACGAGAAAAATGCTTTTTTAACTTATACAGCATGAATGAATTTTTATGATTTCATAGATCATTATTTCCAGGATTCTTAATTTACAATTTTTCAAGTTTATTTTTATTCAACTTTTTTTAGTTTAAAATTGTATGACATGTTAAGAAAGTAAAATGTTTTTTTTGAAGTAGAAAGGATATTTTCCTCAAGAATGGAGTTCAATGTGTTTTATCAAAATTATTTTCCATATAAGATAAAATATGGTTCCATTTATATCCCTATTTTTACATTTATTTGATTATGTTATGATTGAATTAATTTTATGACGTCCTTTTATCTTATATCGATTATGTTATGATGGAATGATGTTTAAGAATCCCATTTTTATTACATGGGTTTTGCTTTGATTTATGATCTTGTGGGAGACATAAGAATGGTATCATTATGAGATGGGTGGGACCTATATCTCCCTCCAATTTATTGGGTAAAGATTTATATCTCATGACATAGAAAAGGTTGGAATGACAGGTTAATCGTGTTCAGTGATACAGGACTGAAACGAGGAGTGAACTCGATTGGGAAATGGACTTTGTCTGCTAAGATAGTCTTGGAAATGAGTCTTGACTCCTAAGAAATGATTCTCTATGATTATGGTTGTATGCCAAAAAATTTCATGTTTTATGTTATGATTATTGGGATTACATTTCACTACTATGATTTATCCCATGTGATGAAATTATGATCTATTTTGCAGGTTAAGATTTCCAAAATGATATGTTCTTATGAATATGATGTGATTGATATTTCCTTTGTTTACCCTTACTGAGCATTTGAGCTCTCCCTTTTGTATGTTTTCTTTTCCTTTGGTCAGGAAGAAGGGTATTAAGTAGGATATTCCAAAAATTAATTCTAGATATGATGAAATAAATGGAAGAAAATGTAGATGATTTATGAACCAGTTGTTTATGTTTCACAGTTTATAAAGACACTATACCTATATAGTCCTTTCATGGTTTTGTTATATGTTTTAATAATTATGCTTTAATTATGAAGCAATAATAATTTATGTAAAGTATGGGTCGTTATATTTGGTATCAGAGGAAAGTTATAGTCAACCTTTGGAAACTAGGTTGTGAAAGCCTTAGTAAGAACCCTAAGGATATGACTAAGCATAGGAAAAAATCTTAGAGTTTTAGAAATTCCCATGAATAACATATGATATGACCTTAATTGTGAAATTTATTCTTTATTATGTGGTTTTCCTATTATAATTATTGTTTCTCACACTATTCTTCTTGGTTTTAGTCAATTGCTGGAACCCAAAGGAACCGTGATAATGTGGAATGCGACGTGAAATCCAATGATTATCCCCCTGAGAAACCAAACAATATGGGAGCTGGAATGAAAAATATTATAGCCATGATCACACAACTTTCTCAAGCTATGAATCATGCATGACTTCCAAATGAGCAAAGGAAGGAGCAACATTCTGTTAAATCCTTCATGAGGCAGCATCCACCCTCATTCAGTGGGTCTACTGATCCATTAGTGGCTGAAAAATGGATCAGTACCACTGAAAAGATATTTTCAATTCTTCAATATTCTGAACATGATAAAGTTATCTTAGCAGTATATCGTTTGGAAGGTGAAGCTGATCAATGGTGGAATCTTGTCAAGAATATGAGGCAAAGGGATGAAATTGAATCCATGGAATGGGCGAGTTCAAGAAATTATTTTTCAATAAGTACTGCCCTCGTATTCTTCGAACAAAGATGGGGAAGGAGTTTCTTGAACTGAAGCAAAAGGATGTTGAATCTGTTGGTACCTACGAAGCAAATTTTACAAGACATGCAAGGTAAACTTTTGGTATTATTATCCAACCTAAGAGTAAGATCGATCGATTCTTTAGTGGCTTAAAACCAAGTCTTTGAAGGGCGTTATCCATAAGGTACTCCAATAGCTATGAGGAAATCGTTCGATGTGTTCTCAAGGTTGAGATGGAGAATGGAGTAACCCACCAGTCATATGCATTTGATAAGAAGAGGAAAATTGAATTCAAAAGGAAATATAAATAGCACATTGAAAAGAAGACGAGTTTTCCTTTATACTCAAAGTGTGGAAAGAAACATGGAGGGAGTTGTCTTAAAGGGACAAGTAAATGTTTCAAATGTGGAATGGAAGGTCAGTGGGCATTTGAATGCCGAAATGATGGGAAGAAGATGTCTAGTGATGCGAACAAAGAAAAGGATACACATAGTGTACCTCCTACCCTTCAATGTTACAAGTGCAAGGAAATGGGGAATTATTCCAATCAATGCCCTAATCCAAGGGTTGTTGATGATGATCGACGTCAATAAACTCTTAAGGATAAATACAAAGGAAAGTCACATGCAATTTCTATTAGTGATGTGGAGTATGAAAATGAAGTGGTGAAAGGTATACTTACCATTCACTCTAAAGTAGAAAATGTTTTATTTGATTCTGGATCCACCCACTCTTTTATTTTTAAATAATTTTCTAAGGGTATTGTCGTATTACCTCAGTAGTTAGATATTGAGTTAGCAGTGACAACCCCTAATGGCACAAAAATCTCATCAAAAGTTTAAAATTCTTATTTGATTGAAGTTTGTGGCAAAGTGCTTCCTGCAAATCTTGTGATCCTTCCTATAGTGGAATTTGATGTGATTCTTGGCATGGATTGACTTTCTTTATATGGATATCATATTAATTTCCAAAGAAGGGAAGTCACATTTCATATTCTGGATCAATCTATGATCTTCTATCGATGAAAGTATGAACATAACCTTCTAGTGGAAATTTCATCCATCTTATGGGTCTTGATTCAAGTAAATGAAGGTTATTTATCTCAAATGGTTGGAGAAAAACTCAAGATTAAGAATATTTCCATTTTACAGACGTTTGATGATGTCTTTCCAGAGGAATTATTGGGTCTTCCACCAAATTGTGAAGTTGAGTTTTCAATTGAACTCATACTGGGTGTTATGACCATTTCAAAGACACCATATAGAATGGCCCCAATTGAGTTGTAGGAATTGAAGAAGAAACTCTAAGAGAATCTTGATAAGGCATTCATATGCCCTAGTGTGTAACCTTGGGGAGCACCTGTTTTATTTTTTAAGAAGAAAGATGGATCAATGAGACTCTGCATTGATTATCGAGAACTTAACAAGATCACTATCAAGAACAAATATCCTCTCCCACACATTGATGACTTATTTGAACAGCTACACGGAGCTCAATACTTTTCCAAGATTTATCTTCGTTCAGGGTATCATTAATTAAGGTTCAAAAGGGAGGATATAGAAAAGATGGCTTTCTGTATAAGGTATGGACACTATGAATTTATAGGGATGCCATTTGGTCATACTAATTCCCCTGATATCTTCATGGATCCAAGGAATAGAGTCCTTAGATACTATCTTGATTAGTTTGTGGTAGTCTTTATAGACGATATTCTTGTCTATTCAAAGAGCAAGGAAGAACATGAAGATCACTTGAGAATTGTATTGAAGACCCTGAGAATGGAGAAGCTTTATGCCAAATTTACCAAATGTGAATTTTCGCTTTCAAAAGTTGAATTTTTGGGTCACATAATCTCAAAAGAGGGGATATCTGTGGATCCATAAAAAACAGAGGTTATAGAAAGATGGTCGAGACCAATAACAGTAACTGAGATCCAAAGTTTTCTTGGTTTGGCTGGATATTATGGACATTTTGTGAAATATTTTTCACGATTATCTAATCCACTCACCAGGTTGACATGAAGACGAGTTAAGTTCGCTTGGACAGAGGAGTGTAAAGACAATTTTAAGGAATTAAAAAGAAGTTTATCTAGTGCACATGTGCTCACACTACCTTGTAGTGGAGAAAGGATTGTGATTTATAGTGATGAATCCATGAAGGGACTGGGGTGTTTTCTCATGAAAATGATATAGTGATAGCTTATGCCTCACGACAGTTGAAGATCCATGATCAAAATTACCCAACTCATGGTTTGGAGTTAGCTGTGGTAATATTTGCATAAAAAATATAGAGGAATTGTCTTTGTGGTGAAATGTGTGATATTTATACTGATCATAAAATTTTATAGTATATTTTCACACAAAAGGAGCTGAATATGTGCCAAAGGAGATTGTTGGAGCTGATTAAGGATTACGACTGCTCAATTCATTATCACCCTGGGAAAGCAAACAAGGTGGCAGATGCATTAAGTCGAAAAGACCATGTTAGCTTATCCATGATGAGGATCACAAAAGATCCAATATTTATGGATTTAGAAAGGATGGATCTTGGAATTATAATGTAAGGGGAAAAATCTTATCTTTCTCAAATGAATGTTCAACCATCTATACCTGTGACTATTAAAGAGGCACAAAAAGACAATGTAGAGTTACAAAAGAAGGTGAGAAATTTTCATGAATTCAACCTTGATTGTGATCTGATCATAAGGTTCAGGAATCGGGTTTGTGTTCCTCCCATCCTAGAATTAAATAAGGAGCTACTGGATGAGGCTCATAGTTCTTCATTATCTATTCATCCAGGAAGCACGATGATTTATAGGGACTTGAAAGATTACTTCTGGTGGGATGGCATGAAAATAGATGTTGCTAAATATGTCTCTCGATGCTTGGTTTGTCAGCATGTTAAAGCTCAGAGACAGAAGTCTAAGGGTTTGTTACAACCATTACCAATACCCGAATTGAAATGGGAAAACATCACTATGGACTTTGTCACCGGACTTCCTAAAACATCCAAAGGAAATAATGCTATCTAGGTCATAGTTGATCGTCTTACAAATTCAGCATACTTCATTGCTATTAGAGAGGATTTCTCTCTTGATCAGCTTGCCAGTATATATGTTAAGGAAGTGGTAAGATTTCATGGAGTACCACTTTCCATAATATCTGATCAAGATTCGAGGTTTACCTCAATGTTTTGGCGATTTCATCGGCATACTCTGGGCACAAAGTTGAGTTTCAGCACTGCTTATCATCCTCAGATAGAGAGTTAGTCTGAGAGAAGAATTCAAACTCTATAAGATATGTTAAGAGCTTACTCTATGGATTTCAATGGTGGTTGGGATCAACACCTACCTTTGGTGGAATTTTCTTATAATAATAGCTTTCACTCCAGTATTCAGATGGAAACTTATGAAGCTCTCTATGGAAAATATTACTGAACTCCAACTTGCTGGGATGATGTTGGGGAAAGAAATCAATTAGGACCTGATCTTGTTGATGAGATGGCAGAAAAGGTTTGATCTATTAAACAACACATAATAGAATCTCAGAGTCGACAAAAACATTATGCCGATAACCGAAGAAAAGACCTAGAGTTGTAGTGGGTGATAATGTGTTCTTACGAATATTTCCTTGGAAGAGAGTAATGAGATTTAGAAAGAAGGGAACGTTGAGCCCTAGGTATATCGGTCCTTTTGAAATACTGGATCGTGTTGGGAAGTTAGCTTACCTATTGGCGCTTCCACTGAATCTCTTTCAAGTTCACGAGGTGTTCCATGAATCTCTCCTGAGAATGTACATACCTGATCCTTCACATGTACTCATCTCAGAAGTTGTACCGCTGGAGAAATATCTTTCTTATGAAGAACAGCCGATAGAGATTCTAGATCATAGTGAAAAAGTCCTACGGAACAAGACCACTCACTTAGTGAATTTTTTATGGAGGAACCACCAATTAGAAGAAGCTGCATGGGATCTTGATGATATGATGAGGGAGAGGTATCCTCATCTGTTTGTTACAAAGTGACGAATTTCGAGGGAAAAATCCATTTTAAGGGGGGTAGAATGTAACACCCGAGATTTTTATTAGAAATATTTTTTTATCATAATATGAATCTTTCACTACACACAACACTAGCTTGGCTTGCTTTACACGCAATTATGACCTTCCTCGATAGCTTGTGTTGTACACAATACAGAGTTTCACTAAACAACGATATGCTAATAAAATATTATTAAAACTAGCCATTATGAATAGTCATACCCACTTTTTGAAATTTTATAAACTTTATATTTCAAAATGAACTACATTTATTGGATTTGGAATATCAAAATTAGCATAGGGTGAATTTATGGTATTTTTCTGAAAGCGTACAATTTTTGATGAATAGTGAAAACAATGGGTTACTATTTAAAAACCAACATTTTATTTAAAAAATTATTTAAATTTATTTTAGGTCAAAATTGATACATAATACCAATATAAGTTAAATGAAATTCATTGGAGTCATTTTATAATAATTTTAAATATATAAAACTTTTATTGAACATTTCACCATCTTTCACCCACCTCCTTTTAGAGTTTGAAAATTTACATAAAAATTAATTTTACCACTTCTGTGGGTGGAATTTCAAAAATCCGAGAGACAAGGTTAACATCAAGGAGTAAAATGTGGTTCAATAAGATAAAAATAATTTTTGGTGAATAGTAACTTTTTACTTTTATTTACCATGGTTAAAAGTAAATATGGTAATTAAGGGTAAAAATGATATTACTATTACCCTAACACATATACTAATGCTATTGGATAAGTTTAATTCGACCAAAAACAACCTTAGGAATAAAATATGACCATTTAGGTCCATTTGGATTAGATTAGGACATTTATTATTATTTTATTTAAAGAATAGTTAAAATAGTTAAAATAAAGGTTTAATAGCTAAAACATTTTTAATATAGGGTTATACATAAGATAAATTCGACTATAAATATTCATTAGAAAGATAAAAATATTTCCTACATAATGGTAGTTTATTTATAATTTTTAGACTTATATAATTTAATTTAATTATGACGTAATGATGATGCAGTAATTACCTTATTAATGAAATATTAACATAATTGATATTATAAATACTCAAATAAATGTAATTTGATACTTTTTATTAATTACACTAATTTATATATTAATATGACATATTATTATTGATTTAATTAAATTTTTTCGAACTAATCATGCTGTTATGATTTTCACAAAAATCAATTACCAAATAGTGTCAAAATTGGCAAAAAATAGTTTTTAAAATAAATATTATACTATTATTTGTTATTTTATTACTAAAAATATAAGGTTTGGCCAAATGACTTATATAAAGTTATATATATTTATAATTAACCACTTGGTGTTTTTTTGTCTTGTTATACTAGTTTTATTAACCATATAGTGGAAGAAAACAAGAAGTCATGGTAAAAGTAAAATTATTTAACATAAAGTAAAATCTAAATGATAAGGTTAAAATAGTAACCTAAGCTTGTCTAAAATCTATTGGTTGTAAGTATTTCGACTCATCCCCACCTTATTTTCGAAATAAATCATTTTGGAGCTATTAAAAACCGAATATGACTTTATAATAAAATAATATTTTATGTTTTTTCCTAAAGTGCCTCTCTCTTCCCTTATAAAAGGGCACCTCCTCCCTCTCCTCCTCACACCACTTTGAGCCTTAATGGTCATCCAAAACCTGAAAATTTATCTTCTAAACTTCCCTAGAAACATCCTAGAGGTACTGGTCTTCTTCAAATATCATCTTTAGTGCCCTAAGAGGAGGTTAAGAAGAGGCGCTTCAAAGAAGATGTAATGTCTGTTACCGATTCTTTCAACTTTATTTCTTCTTCTAATTCCTCTTCTTTAGTTGTTTCAATATAATGAAATAACATCAATATCACTCATATACTTATATTTTATTATAAATATGAAAGAACCATATTTCACCTTCTATCCATGATCGTACCACGATTCACTGTTTCATTTTCATCCTTACACCGCTGTGCTAAACATATTTTGTATTAAAAATTTTAAAAATATTATCAAATTGTGCTTAATGTTTGATTAAATAATTTTGTGTTTATAACTGTTAGAATGGTCAATGTTAATTGTTTTTATTTTTTCAATGTAGGTGGAGGTGATTTGGAGGGCCCTTGATGAAGTGAAAGAAAAATGGGCCAAAATTGCATGGGTCCATGGACATCTGTCGACTCTTTTGAATAGTACACGAAATACGTGCATCCAAATGGGCTTCACTTTTGTGTGCCTGTCCAAAATTTAATAGGTTACATTTCATATTAAGGAAACCAATCCTGATTCGGCTTTTATGGGGCCCATTCGAACTGATCTGTCCAAGCCACCGAATTTGGACCAAGTCAAATGCGGTGTTCTGTATTTTATCAATATCTCGAGCAGTAGTTGTCCAAACGGTGCCAAACGTTCAGTGGAGATATTAAATAGGTAGGGATACAACCTTTCTATTTTCTCCAAAGCGAGATAAGACTGTATGAAGGCCGAAACGCATCGTGTAAGTGGATTGAAGAAATCTGTGTGCCCAAAACCACCTCCCACATTTTCTATAAAAGGGCACCTTGGGCTCCTCATTTGTATGTTCGGACAAGGAGTGAATTGCTACCAATTTGGAGTCCTAGAGGAGTCTCCTAATCACCTTGGAGGTTCTGGAGGCCCCTATCCTCATAGGGGGGTCAACAAAGAAGAAGGAGTTCAACCCGAGCTTCCTCCTCCTCCCGATGTCAAGAAAAAAGTTGGGTGTTCGTTGTGAGGAAGCTACACACATGTCAAGGGAGTTCCAACGCATATATTAGCTACTGGTTTGGAGTAATTTTGGTGTTAAAACATTTATTTCCATGTATCTTACATAATTTCATATTTTAATACTTGTTTTGATTCATGCGAATGAGATGCTCTTAATTTCTAACCGATCGGTGTGAGGTTTTGAGTGCGTGACTTGTGTTGTTCCGATTGGACATCACAATAATCCTTTTCATACCCAACTTATTGAGATTTAAATATTCTTTGGAAGATCTTATTCCATGCATAAGTAATGGACCTTGACAATATGATTGTCATGTCAACGTTTGGTCCTTAAAGCATTGAAATAAAAGCTTAGGAATTAATCGGGATTCCAATTAACTCCAACAAAAGAATTACTCTAAACCTAAGATGAATCTCTATGAACAATGAACTTGATATGTGTGTAGTGAAATCACATCGACCCTTTTATCTCATATTTTTTACAATCCACTAGGTCACTCAATTTTTAAGCTATTTCAACTAAGTCATTGTTTTAAACACTTTCCACCCCCCCCCTTTTAGTCCCTTTTATTAAGAACACACACTCTAAACCTACCAACACTCCTTGAGAGACGACCTAGGGTTTACCCTAGTCTATAAATCAACCTTAAAAATATAATCAATTTGACGTGTCATGACAGCACGGTCAAATTTTGGTGCCATTACCGGGGAGCGCTTTGTTTTTTTGTGCGTGTTTTTTATAATTTTTTTGTAATTTTTGTGAATATTTGTTTGTTTTATCTTCTACCTTTGCATTTGTTTTTGTGTTCTAATTTATTTATTGTGTAGGTTCTTTGTATGACGCGTTCTACTCCGGGATACATACAAACTTTCGAACCCGAACCGGAGAGGATCCTACATCAACAAAACCGAGACATACAAGACCACACTTTGAAGGAGGAGACATCAAATCTTAAAATTCTTCTTGGTCTTTCTTCTTCTTCTGAAACCAAGGTTAAAACTGAACATAACTTGTATATCATGTCTGAAAATAATAGAACACTAAAATAACTAACCTCACCTGATGTTGATATCCAACCCACTTACATTCAATTACAAGACGAGGTACTCAATTTTGAACTAAAATCTGGTTTAATTCATTTATTACCAAGATTTCATGGACTGCCTGGAGAAGATCCACATAAGCACTTAAAAGAATTTCATACTGTGTGTTCAACCTTAAAACCTGCTAATGTGGATGAAGAACAAGTGAATCTTAGGGCATTCCCATTTTCATTAGAAGTCACTGCAAAAGATTGGTTATACTATGTCAATTCACCAATTAGGGGCTGGGCAGACATGAAACTCCTTTTTCTTGAAAAATACTTCCCAGCCTCTCGAACTGCAACTATATGGAAAGAAATGTGTGGTATAAGAAAATCTCAAGGGGAAAAATTACATGAATATTGGGAATGCTTTAAAAGGTTATGGTAAAGTTTCCCACACCACCAAATAAGTGATCAAATTTTAAATCAATTTTTTTATGAAGGTTTGATTCCACTTGATCGTAATATGATTGATGCTGCTGCAGGTGGTGCGCTGGTAGATAAGACCCCAATTTCTACAAGAACACTCATTGAGAACATGGCACAAAACACTCAACAATTCGGTACACGGTCCAGTGTTCCCATTCGAGGTGTACATGAGGTGCAAAGTACTGAGTTTGAGAAGAAGGTGGACACTAAGTTCGAAGAGGTAAGTACCCTTCTACGACAACTTGCTCTCTCCCAAGGGAAATATCAATCTCCTCCTCCCATCCATTGTGGAATCTTCTCTTCTAACACCCACTATTCTGACCAATTCCCCCAATTGAGAGAAACTTCTGAGAGTTGTGAGGAAATATTCCCAGGACGCCCCTTTAACCAACCCTTTAGGCAAGAACCATATTATCCATCCAACCAAGGGTGGAAGGACAACCAAGGCTATAGGCAAGTGGGGTATTCAATCCAACCTCAACAGCAATGGAACCAACACGGTTAGAGTAGTCATCCACCACCACCCAGAAATCCTCAACCACCCCAAAGGCCATTCCAACCACCCCCTCCAAAAACTGAGCCTAGCCTAGAAGATATGATGAAGCAAATAGCTGCCAATAATATCCAATTCCAACAAACCACCCAAGCAGCCATACAAGACCTAAAGAACCAACTAGGCCAACTTGCCAACTCGGTGGGGGAAATTCAAAGTCATGGGTCAGGTAAAATACCATCTCAACCAGTAGTAAACCCTAGGGATAAAGTAAATTTTAGTGCCATCACCCTTAGGAGTGGGACACAACTCAAAAGCCAAATGACCCCTCCATTAGAGTCTTACCATCCAAAGGAAACCACCATCCCAACTGCTGAAAATGGTCCACGAGAAGAAAACCCATTTCTTGAGAGAATCCCTTCCAAAGGAAAGACTGTGGCTGTTGATGAGCCACCTATCCCAACCATTCCTCTTCCATTTCGTCAAAGGGCTGCCCAACCTAGGAAACAAAAAGAAACCGAACTTGATAAAGAAATCTTGGAAACTTTCAAGAAAGTACAGGTTAACATTCCTTTGATTGATGCTGTGAAGCAAATTCCAAGATATGCCACGTTTCTGAAGGAGATGTGTACAGACCAGAGGAGGCTTCGTGGTGATGAGAAGGTGAGCCTGGGGAGGAATGCTTCAGCATTGATAGAGCCATCACTTCCTACCAAGTGCAATGATCCTGGGACATTCTCGATTCCGTGCACCATAGGGGAGTTTTCATTTTCCAATGCTATGCTTGATTTGGGTGCTTATATTAACGTGATGCCTCACTCTATTTACTCTTCATTGTAGGTCGGTGAACTGAAGCCCACTGGTATTGTCGTTCGGCTAGAAAATTGGAGTATAGCACACCCCTCTGGTGTGTTAGAGGATATTCTTGTGAGGTTGCAAAATTTAATTTTTCCTGCTGATTTTTACGTACTTAAAATGGAAGATGATAGGATGAATGGACATGCCCCAATTATATTGGGGAGACCTTTCTTGAAAACCGCCAAAGCCATAATTAATGTCCATAATGGTACATTATCTATGGAATTTGGTGGTAACATAGTCCATTTAAACATCCTTGATTCCATGAAGCACCCCTCAGAAGAACATTCCTCTCTCTCGGTAAATTCAATTGATGTACTCCCTTCCCCTAAAATAACTTCATTTGTTTCACCTGATCCCCTTTCTGAGTTTTCCTAATTGATTGAAATGTTAGGTAATGAATTATGCATTGATTGTTGTAGTGGTCTAGAAAAATGTAATGCATGTTTGTTAATTGATGATTTCTTGAACACAGAGGATCACATGACCATCGATGATACTGCTAAGCTTATAAAAGCTCATTCCTCATCTGAGGATGTTACCATTGAGCAGTTAGATGAGATTAGTGACTTCTCACTTTCACACACACTTCCGTCAATCCAAAATCCCCCAAAATTGGAACTGAAACAACTGCCTCAAGATTTATAATTCTCATATCTTGAGAATGGAAACAAGTTGCCCATCATCATTGCTAGTTCACTCCCTCCTGAACATGAATTGCGACTGCTTTATCTTTTGAGGTAGTATAAAAAAGATTTGGGATGGACAATTGCTGACATTCTTGGAATTAGCCCATCAATTTGTACACATCATATTTTATTAAATGATGAGGCTAAACCAGTGAGGCAGTCACAACATCGACTAAACCCAAACCTACATGATGTTGTTAAAAAAGAAGTAACCAAATTGTTGGCTGCTGGAATCATTTACCCTATCTCTGACAGCCAATGGGTCAGTCCCATTCAAGTAGTTCCTAAAAAAACTGGTCTTACTGTAGTTAAAAATTAAAACAATGAATTGGTTCCAACTCGTGTGCAGAATAGTTGGCGTGTCTGTATAGACTATCACCGACTAAACCAACACACTAGGAAGGTCCATTTCCCATTTCCATTCATTGACCAGATTCTAGAGAGGATAGAAGGGAAGTCCCATTACTATTTCCTTGATGGGTATTCTGGATACTTTCATATCCATATTTCCCCTGAGGATCAGGAAAAGAAAACCTTTACTTGCCCCTTTGGTACATTTTCTTATAGAAGGATGCCATTTGGTCTGTGAAATGCTCCATGTACTTTCCAATGATGTATGGTTAGTATTTTTTCGAATTACCTGGAGAATTGAATGGAAGTTTTTATGGATGATTTTACTGTTTATGGATCCTATTTTGATGAATGTTTGAGTCGTCTTGCTTATGTCCTACGTCGCTGTATTGAAACAAATCTCGTATTAAATTATGAGAAATGCCATTTCATGGTGCGACAAGGCATTGTTTTGGGACATTTCATTTCTGGGGAAGGTATCCAAGTGGAAAAATCAAAAGTAGATATCATTTCCTCCCTACCATTCTCTAAAAATGTTCGGGATGTGCGGTCATTCCTAGGTCATGATAGATTTTATCATCGTTTCATTCATGACTTTAGTAAAATTGCACTCCCCCTCTCCCGATTACTCCAAAAAGAAAAAAATTGATTTTGATAAAAAATGTGAGGAATCTTTCAATAAGTTAAAATGGAGTCTCACTTCACCCCTGATAATCCAACCACCTCGGTGGGATTTACCATTTGATCTCATGTGTGATGCCTCTAACTATGTAGTTGGGGCAGTCTTATCACAAAGGGTCGACCAACCTCCACATGTCATAGCTTATGCCTCACATACTCTGGACCCTGCCCAAGGAAACTACAACACAACTGAAAAAGAATTTATTTCCATTGTGTTTTCCATGGATAAATTCAGGTCATTCCTTTTAGGGTCCAAATTCGTTGTGTTCTCAGACCATGCAGCCCTCCGATATCTCCTAAAGAAACCAGAAGCCAAACCACATCTCATTCGTTGGATGCTCCTCCTTCAGAAATTTGATCTAGAAATTAGTGATAAAAAAGGAGCAGAGAATGTGGTTTCTGACCATATCAGTAGAATTCTCCAATCCTCGGACATTTACTCATCCCCCTGTATTCCCATAATTGAATTGTTTCCTGATGAGAAATTATATCGAGTGCAAGATGTTATTCCTTGGTATTCTGAAATTGTAAATTATTTGGTAGCGTTTTGCATTCCTACTGATTTCACCAATAACCATGCCAACCGTCTAAAAAATTAGTCTTGTTGGTACATTTGGGATGACCCCTACCTCTGGCGCACATGTAATGATCAAGTTATTAGGCATTGTGTTCCCGATAGTGATTTTCAGTCTATCCTTAGGTTCTGCCACACACTTACTTGTGGGGGCCACCTTGGTCCCCAATGGACTGCTCGCAAGGTCTAAGATTCTGGTCTCTTTTGGCCCACTTTGTTTGAGGATTCCAACGAATATTGTAAATATTGTCCTCGCTATCAAAGAATAGGGAATGTCTCTAAAAGAAACGAGATGCCCCAACAACCCTTACTCTTCCATGACATTTTTGATGTTTGGGGAATTGACATTATGGGACCATTCCCCAATTCATTTGAGAACCTTTACATTATTTTGGCAGTGGATTATGTTTCAAAGTGGGTAGAGGAACGACCCATGAGGATAGATGATTCCAAGACAGTTGTGGAATTTTTGAGAACCCAAATATTCTGTAGGATTGGATTACCTAGGTTTATCATGAGTGATCAGGGATCTCATTTCTGAAACCGCACAATGCAATCTCTTTTGCGCAGGTATGGGGTTGGGCATCGAGTGTCTACTGCTTATCACCCACAAACAAATGGTCAAGATGAAGTGTCAAATAGAGAGGTAAAACAGATTCTTGAGAAAAAGGTTAATCCAAACAGAAAATACTGGAGTCTTAGACTCGATGATTCCTTATGGGCTTACCGTACTGCATTCAAAACTCCAATTGGCATGTCACCATATCGGCTAGTTTTTGGGAAGAGTTGTCACCTCCCTATTGTGGTAGAGCACCGAGCCTACTGGGACATCAAAAAATGCAATTCTAATCATTCTGGTACAGGTGCTCAAAGGAAGTTGCAGATTTAGGAGTTAGAGGAAATGAGTAGAGATGCATATGAAAACTCCAGGATTTATAAGGAGAGAACCAAGGCTACCCATGACCACCTTATCCTTTATCGTCAGTTCCATATTAGGCAGAAGGTCCTCCTTTATAACGCATGGCTGAAGTTGCATCCTGGTAAGCTTCGTTCCCACTGGTTTGGACCATACATTGTTACTAATGTCTCTCCATTTGGTGTGGTCCATGTTCAATATGATGACACCAAGCAAACTGTAACAGCCCAAGATTTTATAAAAAAATATTCTTTTTAATTTTATTAATGTCTTGTGTTGTACGCTACACCAAAAGGAGCTTGCACAACACACATCCTTGACTTGTCTTGCATTACACGCCATCGCGACCTTCCTCGATAGCGTGTGTAGTACGCAATACCGAGTTTCACTAAACAACGATATGCTATAAAAATATTATTAAAACTAGCCGTTATGAATAGTAATAACCACTTTTTGAGATCCAGTAAATCTTATTTTTCAAAATGGACTTTATTTTTGGATTCGGAGTATCGAATTTAGCCTAAGGTGAAATTTTGGTACTTTTCGGATAACTTTCATATTCTGATGAATAGTGAAAATTACTAAATTATAATTAAAAACAACTTTTTTAATCGAAATAATTAATAGTGATAAATCATTAATTTGAGTGGTTTTAAAGTATATTTAGAATATATTTTTACAATTTAATACAATGTTGGTCATTGGATGTAATTTCACATTTAAACTAGACATAAACAAGTGTCAATCTTTTGATAGATATTGTTTCTTAAAAACACGCTATTTGTTTTAACAGCGGGATTTAATTATAAAATTAATTAATGCAACTTTTATGTTATGAATTTGGTAAAATAGACTTCATTTTTGAATTCGGAATATGAAATATAGCTTGGGATGAAATTTTGGCATTGTTCTGAAAAACATCAATTTTTGATGAATAGTGAAACCACGAAGTGGTAGGTTAAAAACTGAATTTTGCATAAAACTTAATTTTACCTCTTCTGTGAATGGAATTTCGAAAATCCGAGAGACACGGTTAATATCAAGGACTAAAATGTGGTTCAATGAGATGAAAATAATTTTTGGTGAATAGTAACTTTTTACTTTTTTTACCGCGGTTAATAGTAAATACGGTAACTAAGGGTGAATATGATATTAATATTACCCTAACACATGTCCTAATTCTATTGGACAAGTGTAATTCGACCAAAAACAAACTTAGGAATAAAATATGACCATTTAGGCCCACTTGGATTAGATTAGGACATTTATTATTAATTTATTTAAAGAAAGGTTAAAATAGTTAAAATCAAAGTTTAATAAGTAAATCATTTTTAATATGGGGTTATACATACGATAAATTAGACTATAAATATTCATTAGAAAGATAAAAAGATTTTCTACATGATGGTATTTTATTTGTAATTTTTAGACATCAAATAATATAATTTATTTATGACACAAAGATGATGCAGTAATTATCTTATTAATGAAATATTGACATAATTGATAATATAAATACCAAAATAAATGTAATTTAAGACTTTTTATGAATTCCACTAATTTTCTAGGATACTATGATATATTAGTGATGATTTAATCAACTTGGTTCGAACATATAATTCTGTTATGACTTTCACAAAAATCATATATCAAATAGTGTCAAAATTGACACAAAATAGTTTTTAAATCAAATATTATATTACTAATTGTTATTTTATTCCTAAAAATCTAAGGTTCGGCCAAATGACTTAGATAAGGATATATATTTTAATAATAAACAATTTGGGGTTCGTTTGTCATGTTATAGTAAGTGTATTAACCATATAGTGAAAGAAAACAAAAAGTCATGGTAAAAGTTAAATTATTTAACTTAGAGTTAAATCTAATTGATAAGGTTAAAATAATACCCTAAACTTGTATAAATTCTATTGGTTGATAGGATTTCGACCCATCCCCACTTTGGCTTCGAAATAAGACCCTTTGGAACCATTATAAACCGATTTTGACTTTAATATAAAATAATATTTTGAGATATTCCTAAGGTGCCCCTCTCCTCCCTTATAAAAGGGCACCTCCTCCCCCTCCTCCTCACACCAATTTGAGCACTCAAGCTCGGCCAACCCCTGCCATTTTCCCTTCTCCACTTCCCTAGAATAATCCTAGAGGTCCTGGTCTTCTCCAAAGACCAATCTTAGTTCCTTAAGTGGAGGATTCAAAAAGGCGTTCCAAAGAAGAGGTAATATCCATTACCGATCTTTTCAATTTCTTTCTTCTTCAACTTCTTCTTCTTTAGTTGTTTCATGATAAAGTAATAACATCAGTATTACTTACATACTGATATGTTATTATAAATATTAAACAACCCTAATTCACCTTCTATCCATCCTACGGAAAAATGAAATCACCGCGCGTGCGTACGTACGGAATACCGTCTCCACGCCGTGGTGTAATCTATTTTCCACCATCACCTTACAAGGATGGGTATAATGGTGTAATGAGTAACTATATATGATTATTATTAAGTAATATTGATACTGAAATAATATATATATATACTCCAATACAATTCTACGATCATAAGAACGATATCATCACTCGTGCGTACGTACGGAATACCGTCTCCACGATGTGATGCGACTCGTTCTACATGATCTTCATTTCATAATGATTGTATAAATGAATTGAATGAATGAATATGGTATATACTACACTAATACCATTCTGGAAATGAATTATCTATAACCTAAAGATAAGAATAAGAATTTATTCGACAAAACACGCATAAGAACAAAAAGTTATAAAGACCCGAGTAACAAGTAACAATGAAATATTACTAACAAGAAGCTAATAATATGACCATATATGATCTCATATCAATATGTATGATTCTGGAATAAGTCAATAACATTATTTAAACCATTATACATGATCTTCGGACACGAACAAAGCAAATCGGACCTAAGGTAAGGGAAATATCACAATCTCATTTTTATCCGAGATTGTTTATTCGTAAGTATTTACTAGGGTGTATTTTATCATCCACATCCATGTTCCCTCAATATGTAATATTGTTTCCATCCACTTGAAATAGTTTAAATCCAATTTTACCCTTAGGTGAGTTTTTAGTAAAGAATATGAAAGGAATCTTTTGTCGTTTTTTCGTACGAGGTATTTTTTGACTTTTCCGACAAAAGTACGAAGAATGTTTTTTTTTAACTTATACGGCATGAATGGATTTTTAAAACATTACTTCAAAGAAGCTTCCTTTACAAGTTTTCAAGTTTATTTTTAATCAACTTCTTTTATTTTAAAATTGTATGACATGTTATGAAAGGAAAAATGTTTTTGAAGAAGAAAGGATATTTTCCTCAAGAATTCAATTCAAGTGTTTTATCAAAATTATTTTCCATCTAAGATAATAAAGGGTTCTGTTTCTATCCATGTTTTTACATTGGTTTGACTATGTTGTGATGGAATTATGTTTATGAATTCCTTTATCATATATGAATTTATTTATGATGTCATGATGTTTCATGAATCCCATTTTTGTTACATGTGTTATGCGATGATGCATGTTTTATGATTATGTGGCACACATAAGAAAGGATTCATTATAAGATGGGTGGGACCTATATCTCCCTCCAATGCATTGGGTAATGATTTTATATCTCATGAGATAGACATGGCTGGAACGGAAGGTTATTTCGGTTCAGTGATACAGGACTGAAACGAGGAGTGAACTCGGTTCAGAAAGGGACTTTGTCCACTAAGATAGTCTTGGCAATGAGTCATGACTAACAAGAAATGATTTTCCATGATTATGTGTGCATACCACAAAGTTTCAAGTTTTATGTTATGATTTTGGGGATCTCATTTTCACTTCTATGATTTATTCCATGTTAAGATATTATGATCTCTTTTGCAGGTTTTGATTTTCAAAAAGATATGATATGATTTTTATTTCCTTTATTTTCCCTTGCTGAGCATTTGAGCTCACCCTTTTATGTTTTCTTTTCCCCAGGATATAAAGAAAGGTTTTAGGTATAAAAAAAAGGAAGATCTTTATGGGAGATGTTGAAGATCTTTCACCACGATTAGAAGATTATAGTCCGAGTTTCCAAAGACGCTAAACTATTACGATCCTTGTGTGTGTATTTTTGTTATGTATTAAGTATTCCGCAAAAGTAATGTAATTTCCATGTACGTCAAGATACGGGTCTCTACAGTTGGTATCAGAGGAAAGGTTTAGTCAACCTTTGGAAACTAGGATGCGAAAACGTTAGTGAGATCCCTAGAGATATTTCTAAGGTATGTCTAGGGATGTCCCTAGGGATAAGTATACGTATAGGTTATAGTAATAGAATTACGCTAACAATCATAGAATTAAACCTAAGATGTTGGATATTGAAGGTACTCCCCCTTTATTATGTTGTTTTCCCTAGCATGATTTTTGCCTCTCACACTATTCTTTTTGGGTTTTAGACGATGGCTAGAACCCGAAGGAACCGTGTTGATCAATGCAATGGACAATGCAATGATTGCCCTCCTGAACAAACAAATGTTATGGGAGATGGAGTGCAAAATCTTATTGCTATACTTACACAAGCTATGAATCATTCTGGACTTCCAAATGAGCAGAGAAGGGAACAATATTCTATTGAGTCCTTCATGAGGCAACGACCACCTTCTTTCAGTGGGTCTTCTGATCCACTTGTGGCTGAACAATGGATCAGTACTACTGAAAAGATATTTTCAGTTCTTCAATGTTCTGAACATGATAAAGTCATCTTAGCAGTATATCGTTTGGAAGGTGAAGCTGATCAATGGTGGAATCTTATCAAGAATACGAGGCCAAGAGATGAAATTGAGTCCATGGAATGTGACGAGTTCAAGAACTTGTTTTTCAGTAAGTACTTCCCTCGTATTCTTCGAACAAAGATGGAGAAAGAATTTATTGAACTGAAGCAAAGGGACGATGAATCTGTTGGTACCTATGAAGAAAATTTTACAAGACTTGCAAGGTATGCTTCTGGAATTATCAACCAACCTGAAAGTAAAGTTGATCGATTTTTCTGTGGCTTAAAACCAAGTCTTCGAAGGGCATTAGCTATAAAAGACTTCAGTAGCTATGAAGAAATTGTGCGTTGTGCTATCAAGGTAGAAATGGAAGTTGGTGTTACATATCCATCTCATGGTTTTGACAAGAAACGAAAGATGGAGTTCAAGGAGAAATCTCAGAATAATGGTGAAAAGAAGATGAATGTTTCCTTATGCACAAAGTGTGGAAAGAAGCATGGTGGAGATTGTCTAAAAGGGACTAGAAAATGTTTTAAGTGTGGAAAAGAAGGTCATCGAGCAGCTGAGTGTCGAAGTAATGGAAAAAGGGTTTCTAATGATAAAGCAAACACTGCAGAGAACGCACCGCCAACACTTCAATGCTTCAAGTGCAAGGAAATGGGGCATTATGCTAATAATTGCCCTAATCCAAGGGTTAGTGATGATCGACATGAGCAACCGCTTAAGGCAAAGGACAAAGGGAAGTCACATGCGATCACTATTGGAAATGTTGAATATGACAACGATGTGGTGGAATGATTAAGTGTTTATGTAATGGGATTCCAAAATAAGGTTGTATCTTGGAATATTGGAATATTTATGTATTGGTCTAATGTGGTATTCAAAGTGATTGAGATATTATGCGCATAATGAAGGGAAAACGAGAAAATGAAATGTTTAACAGTATTCATGAGCTCATGATTGATATAAGGACTAAGTGATATCATGGTTTGAGTATATAGAATTTTGAGGATTTTGGTATGTGGAAAGTGTTAACTTTTAACTGCACTCATGTTTTCACTAAGGTATTCAAGAGAATACACGATTAAGGACTTTGAATGTTTGGAATGTGACCAACAAGACATATCTTGTGATATGTGGGGATCAACGACAGTATTAAATCTCTGGTAATCGATGTCACTATATTATGAGAGTGGACTGCAGTATTATGTATAAGCCTAAAGATTAGACTGGATTATGTTGGACATAAGTTAGTATTGTTTAAGGATAGAAGATTTTCGATATTATTGATGGGATATTATAGTAACGTAGTTTTAGAAAAAGGGACAACCTACAGGACGGGCGACAGCCCATCGCTTCGGACAAGGCTGTAGGAATCGAACCCACAACCGAAGTGCGACTGGCCTTTATCGCCTACCACTAGCCTACAGGAAGTCCCTGTTTAGTAGAAACTAGTTTTATTATATTAAGCAGTATGATATATGAAGTATAAGTCCATATATGATTAATCTCACTATAGATCGACTTATGTATATAATTTTGCTAACCTTTTGTTTGAAACAGATGGAATGACCCGTCATTCTATCACATGATCTGCTAACACTTCACGAATAACAAATTCAACTTCATTTATTTAAGAGATGAAGTGGAAATTGTTAAAGGCACGAACAACAGTGAGATTGTACCAAAATAAAGTAAGTATTTATTCTAATTCAAAATTCTTTAACTTTAGGGAAATGATCTTGAAAACCAAAAATGTTGTCCTAGTTCTCTTATACCTGATGAATCAGATGGTACCTTATATCATCACAAATCTATGGATTTGTGATTACTGGCTTTTCCATAGCCATGTTCTCTACCACTCTCCATCAGAACATGATGCTTAGATTTCTCTTCCATATCCATATTTTCACCTATGTGGAAACCCAATGATTAGTTTATTTGGGTAACCGTTACGTTTCATACTTTTGTTTTTAAATATTGGTTTTGATATTCCTTTTTACGATGTGGGTTTCTATTAAAGAAACTTTCGAATAGTAAACCATTTATAACCCCAACGAATTTCGAGGGCGAAATTCATTTTAAGGGGGGTAGAATGTAACCGCCCAAGATTTTATAAAAAAATATTCTTTTTAATTTTATTAATGTCTTGTGTTGTACGCTACACCAAAAGGAGCTTGCACAACACACATCCTTGACTTGTCTTGCATTACACGCAATCGCGACCTTCCTCGATAGCGTGTGTAGTACGCAATACCGAGTTTCACTAAACAACGATATGCTATAAAAATATTATTAAAACTAGCCGTTATGAATAGTAATAACCACTTTTTGAGATCCAGTAAATCTTATTTTTCAAAATGGACTTTATTTTTGGATTCGGAGTATCGAATTTAGCCTAAGGTGAAATTTTGGTACTTTTCGGATAACTTTCATATTCTGATGAATAGTGAAAATTACTAAATTATAATTAAAAACAACTTTTTTAATCGAAATAATTAATAGTGATAAATCATTAATTTGAGTGGTTTTAAAGTATATTTAGAATATATTTTTACAATTTAATACAATGTTGGTCATTGGATGTAATTTCACATTTAAACTAGACATAAACAAGTGTCAATCTTTTGATAGATATTGTTTCTTAAAAACACGCTATTTGTTTTAACAGCGGGATTTAATTATAAAATTAATTAATGCAACTTTTATGTTATGAATTTGGTAAAATAGACTTCATTTTTGAATTCGGAATATGAAATATAGCTTGGGATGAAATTTTGGCATTGTTCTGAAAAACATCAATTTTTGATGAATAGTGAAACCACTAAGTGGTAGGTTAAAAACTGAATTTTGCATAAAACTTAATTTTACCGCTTCTGTGAATGGAATTTCGAAAATCCGAGAGACACGGTTAATATCAAGGACTAAAATGTGGTTCAATGAGATGAAAATAATTTTTGGTGAATAGTAACTTTTTACTTTTTTTACCGCGGTTAATAGTAAATAGGGTAACTAAGGGTGAATATGATATTAATATTACCCTAACACATGTCCTAATTCTATTGGACAAGTGTAATTCGACCAAAAACAAACTTAGGAATAAAATATGACCATTTAGGCCCACTTGGATTAGATTAGGACATTTATTATTAATTTATTTAAAGAAAGGTTAAAATAGTTAAAATCAAAGTTTAATAAGTAAATCATTTTTAATATGGGGTTATACATAAGATAAATTAGACTATAAATATTCATTAGAAAGCTAAAAAGATTTTCTACATGATGGTATTTTATTTGTAATTTTTAGACATCAAATAATATAATTTATTTATGACACAAAGATGATGCAGTAATTATCTTATTAATGAAATATTGACATAATTGATAATATAAATACCAAACTAAATGTAATTTAAGACTTTTTATGAATTCCACTAATTTTCTAGGATACTATGATATATTAGTGATGATTTAATCAACTTGGTTCGAACATATAATTCTGTTATGACTTTCACAAAAATCATATATCAAATAGTGTCAAAATTGACACAAAATAGTTTTTAAATCAAATATTATATTACTAATTGTTATTTTATTCCTAAAAATCTAAGGTTCGGCCAAATGACTTAGATAAGGATATATATTTTAATAATAAACAATTTGGGGTTCGTTTGGCATGTTATAGTAAGTGTATTAACCATATAGTGAAAGAAAACAAAAAGTCATGGTAACAGTTAAATTATTTAACTTAGAGTTAAATCTAATTGATAAGGTTAAAATAATACCCTAAACTTGTCTAAATTCTATTGGTTGATAGGATTTCGACCCATCCCCACTTTGGCTTCGAAATAAGACCCTTTTGAACCATTATAAACCGATTTTGACTTTAATATAAAATAATATTTTGAGATATTCCTAAGGTGCCCCTCTCCTCCCTTATAAAAGGGCACCTCCTCCCCCTCCTCCTCACACCAATTTGAGCACTCAAGCTCGGCCAACCCCTGCCATTTTCCCTTCTCCACTTCCCTAGAATAATCCTAGAGGTCCTGGTATTCTCCAAAGACCAATCTTAGTTCCTTAAGTGGAGGATTCAAAAAGGCGTTCCAAAGAAGAGGTAATATCCATTACCGATCTTTTCAATTTCTTTCTTCTTCAACTTCTTCTTCTTTAGTTGTTTCATGATAAAGTAATAACATCAGTATTACTTACATACTGATATGTTATTATAAATATGAAACAACCCTAATTCACCTTCTATCCATCCTACGGAAAAATGAAATCACCGCGCGTGCGTACGTACGGAATACCGTCTCCACGCCGTGGTGTAATCTATTTTCCACCATCACCTTACAAGGATGGGTATAATGGTGTAATGAGTAACTATATATGATTATTATTAAGTAATATTGATACTGAAATAATATATATATATACTCCAATACAATTCTACGATCATAGGAACGATATCATCACTCGTGCGTACGTACGGAATACCGTCTCCACGATGTGATGCGACTCGTTCTACATGATCTTCATTTCATAATGATTGTATAAATGAATTGAATGAATGAATATGGTATATACTACACTAATACCATTCTGGAAATGAATTATCTATAACCTAAAGATAAGAATAAGAATTTATTCGACAAAACACGCATAAGAACAAAAAGTTATAAAGACCCGAGTAACAAGTAACAATGAAATATTACTAACAAGAAGCTAATAATATGACCATATATGATCTCATATCAATATGTATGATTCTGGAATAAGTCAATAACATTATTTAAACAATTATACAGGATCTTCGGACACGAACAAAGCAAATCGGACCTAAGGTAAGGGAAATATCACAATCTCATTTTTATCCGAGATTGTTTATTCGTAAGTATTTACTAGGGTGTATTTTATCATCCACATCCATGTTCCCTCAATATGTAATATTGTTTCCATCCACTTGAAATAGTTTAAATCCAATTTTACCCTTAGGTGAGTTTTTAGTAAAGAATATGAAAGGAATCTTTTGTCGTTTTTCCGTACGAGGTATTTTTTGACTTTTCCGACAAAAGTACGAAGAATGTTTTTTTTAACTTATACGGCATGAATGGATTTTTAAAACATTACTTCAAAGAAGCTTCCTTTACAAGTTTTCAAGTTTATTTTTAATCAACTTCTTTTATTTTAAAATTGTATGACATGTTATGAAAGGAAAAATGTTTTTGAAGAAGAAAGGATATTTTCCTCAAGAATTCAATTCAAGTGTTTTATCAAAATTATTTTCCATCTAAGATAATAAAGGGTTCTGTTTCTATCCATGTTTTTACATTGGTTTGACTATGTTGTGATGGAATTATGTTTATGAATTCCTTTATCATATATGAATTTATTTATGATGTCATGATGTTTCATGAATCCCATTTTTGTTACATGTGTTATGCGATGATGCATGTTTTATGATTATGTGGCACACATAAGAAAGGATTCATTATAAGATGGGTGGGACCTATATCTCCCTCCAATGCATTGGGTAATGATTTTATATCTCATGAGATAGACATGGCTGGAACGGAAGGTTATTTCGGTTCAGTGATACAGGACTGAAACGAGGAGTGAACTCGGTTCAGAAAGGGACTTTGTCCACTAAGATAGTCTTGGCAATGAGTCATGACTAACAAGAAATGATTTTCCATGATTATGTGTGCATGCCACAAAGTTTCAAGTTTTATGTTATGATTTTGGGGATCTCATTTTCACTTCTATGATTTATTCCATGTTAAGATATTATGATCTCTTTTGCAGGTTTTGATTTTCAAAAAGATATGATATGATTTTTATTTCCTTTATTTTCCCTTGCTGAGCATTTGAGCTCACCCTTTTATGTTTTCTTTTCCCCAGGATATAAAGAAAGGTTTTAGGTATAAAAAAAAGGAAGATCTTTATGGGAGATGTTGAAGATCTTTCACCACGATTAGAAGATTATAGTCCGAGTTTCCAAAGACGCTAAACTATTATGATCCTTGTGTGTGTATTTTTGTTATGTATTAAGTATTCCGCAAAAGTAATGTAATGTCCATGTACGTCAAGATACGGGTCTCTACACAAACATTCACTGTCAATGGGAAGCAGCTGAATCACTTCCATGAAGCCATTCTGGAGTCCCCAATGGAGGAAATCCATGTTCAAGAAGCGGTATTTGAATAACACTCACCAGGTTTTATCCTTCCTTCCCACAGTCTCGTTTATTACAGTGAGGACACTGCATTCTCTAGGTGTGGGGGTATGGGTACATTCCTGGGTTAGTTAGGAATTTTTGTTATCATCTTTCCTTCTTTTTTCTCTTTTTCGCTTGATGCATGGTATTTTCACTTTCCCCCCTATTTTCCCCCCTCACTTCTGTGCTAAAATGACAATTTTGATGCCTAATTTATCATAGAAAATGATGCCCATTTTATCATTGATTTTATTGAAAATACATGAGGAATTTCCCATTTTCAAGTTGTTTTCACATTCAAAAAAAAAATCTGATGAAATGTGCATTTCAGCATGAATTCAACATTTTGGTGTGAATTTCTCTTGAAAATTGGTGGTTGGTTGATGATATGAATGGTTGTATCATTTTGAAGCCATTGAGAAGAGTGGTACCCTTTTTTGTGAATAGTTTGAGGGGAAATTGTGTCATTTAATCTCTCCACAAATTTTTGCACCCAACCATGAAGTGTGAATATTTCTTACTTTATTGAAGGTAAATATAAGTTAGGTTGATTTTTCTGTACTTTCCAAATGATCTTTACATACGTTCGTTCCTTATCCGATCTATTTCATTACTGTACCAGATTGTCCTATGCATGTGTACCTGTTATCTGGCTGTTGTACTCCCTAAAAAAAATGGGGTTGTATTTTGGGCAGGTCAAAAACCACCCTTTCTCGAATTTTGATGTTGTTATAACTATTACAATTAGTGTCGTGAGGACATAAAACATGGTTTGAGATAAGAGTGTGAGATTTGTTCCAAGTGCAACTTTTGAAAAAAAAATAAATATTGAGGGGAGTGATGAAATGTACAGCATATGGGGATATCTAGGCCGGGAGCTTTAGGTTTGACTTCTGGGAATTCTTAATTGAGTGGGTCTTGGAATTTGATTGCAAAGGATGTAGGGCAGGTTCGGTGGAAAGAATCAAGTCAGTAGACTAATTTTAAAATAACTTATATTTATTTAATAGAAAGTGGAAAGAATAGCATGAAATTGTTGTCAAACACACACGTGGAGAATTGGTGACATGATTAACTTTTGAATTATTTTCTTTCATTGGTATCATTAGTCTCTTCGAATTTCATCTGGATACAATTTTTGAGACGACTTTTTCAGGATCAATGAGAATAACTCCTCGGTGTGATTTGTGCTTTGATCACAATTATATTAGAAATTAATTTCTCAAGAATGTTAAATCTTCATGAGGTTGGGAATATCTACATGAATAATTTTTAGAAATGTGAATTTTCCCACGAGTGCAAATGTTTAGTTGTGGGGGTTTGATCGTACCACGATTCACTGTTTCATTTTCACCCTTACACCGCTGTGCTAAACATATTTTGTATTAAAAATTATAAAAATATTATAAAATTGTGCTTCATGTTTGATTAAATAATTTTGTGTTTATAACTGTTAGAATGGGAAATGTTACTTGTTTTTATTGTTTCAATGTAGGTGGAGGTGATTTGGAGGGCCCTTGATGAAGTGAATGAAAAATGGGCCAAAATTGCATGGGTCCATGGACATCTGTCCACTGTTTTGAATAGTACACGAACTCCGTGAATCCAAATGGGCTTCACTTTTGTGGGCCTATCCAAAATTTAATGGGATACATTTCATATTAAGGATCCCAATCCTGATTCGGCTTTTATGGGGCCCATCCGAACTGATCTGTCCAAGCCACTGAATTTGGACCAAGTCAAATGAGGTTTTCATTATTTTATCAATATCTCGAGCATTACTTGTCCAAACGGTGCCAAACATTCAGTGGAGACATCCAAGAGGTAGGGCTACAACGTTTCTATTTTCTCCAAAACGAGATAAGACTGTCTGAAGGTTGAAACGCGTCGTTCAAGTGGATTGATGAAATCTGTGTGCCCAATACCACCTCCCACATTTTCTATAAAAGGCCACCTTGGGCTCCTAATTTGTAAGTTCGGCCAAGTAGTGAAGTGCTTCCAATTTGGAGTCCTAGAGGAGTCTCCTAATCACCTTGGAGGTTCTGGAGGCCCCTATCCTCATAGGGGGATCAACAATGAAGAAGGAGTTCAACCCGAGCTTCCTCCTCCTCCCGATGTCGAGCTAAAAGTTGGGTGTTCGTTGTGAGGAAGCTACACACATGTCAAGGGAGTTCCAATGCATATATTAGCTACTGGTTTGGGGTAATTTGGGTGTTAAAACATTTCCATCCATGTATCTTACATAATTTCATATTTGAATGCTTGTTTTGATTCATGCGAATGAGATGCTCTTAATTTCTAACCGATCGGTGTGAGGTTTTGAGTGCGTGACTTGTGTTATTCCAATTGGAAATCACAAGAATCCTTTTCATACCCAACTTGTTGAGATTTCAATATTCTTTGTAAGCTCTTATTTCATGCATAAGTACTAGACCTTTACAATACGATTGTCACGTCAAGGTTTGGTCCTTGAAGCATTGAAATAAAAGCTTAGGAATTAATCGGGATTCCAATTAACTCCAACCAAAGAATTACTCTAAACCTAATATGAATCTCTATGAACAATGAACTTGATATGTGTGTAGTGAAATCACATTGACCCTTTTATCTCATATTTTTCACAATCCACTAGGTCACTCAATTTTTAAGCTATTTCAACTAAGTCATTGTTTTAAACTCTTTTCAAAACCACCCCCTTTTTAGTCCCTTTTATTAAGAACACACACTCTAAACCTACCAACGCTCCTTGAGAGACGACCTAGGGTTTACCCTAGACTATAAATCAACCTTAAAAATATAATCAACTTGATGTGTCATTACAGCATGGTCAATCCATCCTACTGAAAAATAAATCACCGCGTGTGGGTATGTACGGAATACCGTCTCCACGCCGTGGTGTAATCTATTTTCTACCACCAACTTACTTGGATGGGTATAATGGTGTAAAGAATAACTATATATGATTATTTTAATGTGATGTTGATTCTGAAATAGTATACATACTCTTCAATACAATTCCATGATCATGGTAACGATATCATCGCTCGTGCGTACGTACAGCCTACCGTCTCCACGATGTGATGCGACTCGTTTTACAAGATCTTCAATGCATAATGATTATATAAATTAATTTAATGAATAAATATGATATATATTACAATAATTGCATTCTGTAAATGAGGTATCTAAAACCAAAAAGTAAGAATAAGAATTTATTCGACAAACCACGCATAAAAAAAGCAATGAACACCCGAATAACTAGTAACAATGAAATATTACTAATATGAAGCTATGAATATGACCATAAATGATATAAAAACAATTAGTATGATTCTGAAATAAGTAATAACATTATTTAAATCATTATACAAGAGGTTCGGACATGTACGAAGAAAATCGGGCCTAAGGTAAGGGAAAATCTCGCAATCTCAATTTTTTTTGAGATTGTCTATACTTCGGTAATTACTATGGCATATTTATCATCCACATCCATGTTTCATAAATATATAATATTATTTATATCTTCCTACAATTTTTTTAAATCCATTATTACTAAATGGTGAGTTTTTAGTAAAAGATATAAAAGGAATCTTTTTTCGTTTTTAGTACGAGGTACTTTTTGACTTTTCTGGAAAAAGTATGAGAATTTTTTTTAACTTATACAACATGAATGGATTTTTATGATTTAATAGAACATTATTTCCATGAAGCTTCCTTTACAATTTTTCAAGTTTATTTTTAATCAACTTATTTTAGTTTAAAATTATAGGACATGTTAAGAAAGTAAAATGTTTTTTTTGAAGTAAAAAGGATATTTTCCTCAAGAATGGAGTTCAAGTGTTTTATCAAAATTATTTTCCATATAAAATAATATAGGGTTTTGTTTCTATCCATATTTTTACATTCATTTGATTATGTTATGATGGAATTAATTATATGATGTACTTTTATCTTATATGGATTATGTTATGATGGAATGATGTTTAAGAATCCCATTTTTATTACATGGGTTATGCTATGATTTATGATCTTGTGGAACCCATAATAATGGTATCATTATGAGATGGGTGGGACCTATATCTCCCTATAATGCATTGGGTAAAGATTTATATATGATGAGATAGACATGGCTGGAACGGCAGGTTAATCCAGTTCATTGATACAGGACTGAAACGAGGAGTGAACTCAGTTCAGAAATGAACTTTATCTACTAAGATAGTCTTGGAAATGAGTCCTGACTACTAAGAAATGATTATCTATGATTATGTTTGTATGACACAATGTTTCATGTTTTATGTTATGATTATTGGGATTACATTTCACTTCTATGAATGATCCCATGTTATGAATTTATGATCTCTTTTACAGGTTAAGATTTCAAAAATGATATGTTCTTATGAATATGATGTGATTGATATTTCTTTTGTTTACCCTTACTAAACATTTGAGCTCACCCTTTTGTATGTTTTCATTTCCCCAGGTCAGGAAGAAGGGTATTGAGTCGGATATTCCAAAAATGGATTCTAGATATGATGAAATAAATGGGAGACAATGTAGATGATTTATGAACCAGTTGTTTATGTTTCACAGTTTCTAAAGACACTATACCTATACCGTCCTTTCATGGTTTTGTTATATGTTGTAATAAGTATGATTCAATTCTGATGCAATAAAAATGTATGTAAAGTATGGGTCATTATAGTTTTTACCATAAACTGACATTGAAATATACTTTCAACATTTTTTTTCATAAATAATGTTTAAGGTCCAGCAATTTTTTAAATACTTTTTACATCCGTTTTTAAGAAAAACCCATGTACGAATATAAATAATATTAATTCCACGTCAGTTTTTAGAAAAACATATGTTAAAAATTGATAGTTTATTTGAACAAAAAATAGTAAATTATATTCCCAACATTATCTAAAAACATATATTTCACAAAAAAAAATATAGAAGAGGGAAAATGTCACCGATAAAAACTGAAAAAAAAAATTATTAAAAACACATACCATGTATATTATAATATAATCATTCATGTTTTCCGATGAAGCATTCCATGTAGATCATTAGTTTGGTAAAAAATTCTAATGAGGAAGGGATACTGGTACATCAATGGAAAAAATTTAAAATCAATCCACCAAAAAGAACATTAAGGAACACATAAATGGAAACTTTATCAAAGAGTTAAAATAATAAGTATATTATAAATTGATAATGATAAAACATAGTAAAAAAATTTAAATAACATAAAACACTATGTATAGTTATTACACATGGTTGTATAATTAATGTTTTAAAACATGTAACACACTTTGTAATTTTTCATTAATTGTGAATCACCTGGTTTAATTTTAATTTTCATAATTTGTATTATAATCTTTTTTAAGAAAAGATAAACAGAAAACTTCACCTAGTTAGGGTGAATTTTAGCTTTTGAAAACAAATTAATTAGTTATATTCATTTTTTATCTTATCTCACTAGAAAACATTATAAATTACAGTGATATTCAATAAATCTATACAATAATTTCCTATTTCAAATGAAATATCAGTTAAATCCAATCCCAATATAATTATTTAGGTATATTACAAAAGGATAAAATTTAATTGTTGTTTTTGAATCAATATATAACTCATACTAACACATATCCACCAAATATCACAAACAAATATAATGTTAGAAATTTCATGCTAATTCAATGAACCAAACATACCATAATTTAAAATTAACAGACACACACCAAACAAATGCAATTAAAATAGATAAAAACTCAACCATCCAAACCTGATACTCTTATGTAAAACTTCCCACCATTAAGTAAAATAATTACAATAAAATGAAGATTGATTTATATTCATTTTATAAAAAATTAAATCCATTCATTTTAATGTTTTGTTAACATTATCAATCCCAAACTAAACAACACCCCATTTTACTTAATATAAATTTAAAAAATATTCATACCAAATCCCAAATCATTAGAATATATCATTAAACTAATGATGTATATTTTAAATTTTTATTACTAAATATTATGGTAATATTTAAATTAAGCATCAGATTGAGTATTGAAAACTTATTTATTTTTCTAAAACATATTATATTTTAATTAAAACTTAATAGAAACCCATTAAATACATTTTAAATTATAAACCAATAAAAATATGATCATATAAAATAGAGAAACTGAAATACCCATGGTTTTTATAAATTAGTTTCAAAACATTGTATAACTATCTTCTATATTTATGGTATTAAAAAAATGAACATATATAAAAAACATAAATTTGGCTCAACCAAACAAAACATTATAATTTAAAATATATATTATTTTCTTTATAAATTCATTATATACTTAATCAATTAAAAAAATATAATGTAACTTTTAAAAAATAACCCATTTCATTTAAATTTTTAATTCAATGATATAAAGAACCTATTAAAACATAAGTATATGTTTATAAACACTTTTAATTCATAAAATTTAATATTAAACATAAAAATTGAAATGAAAATTCAAAAACCTACAAGAAAAATAATAATAATTAAAATTAATTAAAAAAACATGACATGAACAACCAAACATTCATTTTGGTGGGTTTTAAACTTAATAGATGAAAAACATATATATATATATAAACTAATTCAATTACAATAAACAATTACTATATAAAATGATAAATATTTCATAAATACATAAAACTTTAATTCTATCTGGACATTAAAATCATCATATTAGTTAAATTTATTTTTAAAATGTAATTCTGTAAAAAAAATATTACGTTTTTAGTTATAAAATTAATAAATTTTTGGAATAAATAGATGAATATAATTTTACAATTTTTCGCCATTAAATTAAAATAAAAACCAATAAACCTATAATAAAATCATTTTTTATAAAGAATCCATTTTTATAATTATTAAAATTGTGTACAATGTCAAGGAAGTTTCGAGGAACTTTCAAACATATTAATAAAAAAGTTAAATGAACCAAAACGATAGATAGAATGTCAGATTTACAATTTGATGACTCCTACTGAAAAAAATTAAGGGATAATACATGAAAAATCTTTAATATATGGGTAGAATATTCATGATATTTAGATCCCTATAAAAAAGGAAAAAAGGAAATAGAATTTTTGATTAAAACAAAAAAATTAAGTTGAGAGAAAAATATATGATCTTAACACTACTTCACCGTATGATTTGGTAGGACTGGAAAGAATTTTTTTTACATAGTTAATGAAATGAACAAAAGGCAAAAAAATATCATGTAAAAGATTAGAAAAATAGGTGAATTTTAATAGGATGAGAAGTCACTTTGAGGGTATACATCATAGAAAGATGAATCCTAACATGGAATCTAAACACTTAGATGATGCATTTGAATATTTGAACAGAAAGATTCCAGGTTGAAGTAATAATAAGAACAAAAAATTCACTAAATATCATAGACTTCAATTAATTGAAAATCTAAATGTTGGCAGTACACAGTTTCAATTTATGGTTGTCGTTCTAGTATGGAAAAGATCTCACAAAGACGGGTATGCTATTATATTGTATACGACTCGAACTCATTGAAAATATACCATAAAAATAAATGTTATAAGAATAAAAATAGAATATTTCCCAAAAAAATCATAAAATAATTAATATAACAAAACTTATTAAATTAATTCATCATCATAGTAATGATTTCCTCGAACATGAATCTTAGAGAAAAATAACTACATTCCATCATTCCTTTTTGAAGATTCTACTATGTTTGTGAGACATTAACTGGAAAATAAAAACTCACACACATATATGAATGAAGAAACATATATTATCTAATAAAAAATATATTTACCTATAATTTCACATAGTTTGTTGTAATTATATTATGTAAATAAATATCATTGTTATACCTTTAATTTGGTTATTAATTTCATATATAAATTATGAAAACCCATTTAAACAATAATAATTAAGAATAAATAACTTATAAAAAGTAATAAAAATTGTTTGTTTAACAATTTTCTAAAACATTGAAATACCTTTCCAAATATACTAACATAAATAATAAAACAAGGCTATAAAATAAAATAGAGTATTCCAACTAAATATAGATTTTTTTATAAATTATCATTAATATAATTTAATTAATACATTTATGTAAAACATCTAACACATATAAAAACAAATATAATATAAATATTTATGAAAAAATAGTATATTTAATCATTTTTTACACTTAAATTAAATGATAATTGGATGATAATTTAAAATTTAACTAATATTAAATTATAGTATTAAAATAAGAAACATGTATCAATAAAAAAATATGAAAACTTTAAGAAAATAACTATTGTATAATGTATAATTTTTTAAATGTTAAATAAAATAGACATACTATAAAATTTTTATATTAACCATACATAAAATATTTCTAGAAAACTATAAATATTGTTAATTTCTTATTTTTATACCACTATAAACTATTGAATATTTAAAATAAAAATAAATGTTATATGATTAAAAAACACAATATTTTTATATAAAACCTAAAATAATGAACATAATTAACTTTACAAAAATTAGTAATCAACATAGTTTTACTATCAAAATCATGAATTAGAAAACAATATAACTGTATTCCAACCATAATTTTTATGATGAAACAATTGTTTTGAAAAATTAACATAAAAATAAACACGAAAACATATATATATGACAAAACATATATTATCTAGAATAAAATATTTTTACCAATAATTTCATTTAGTTGATTTTATTTTGAATATGTCTTGGCAATTGATCTTTGATAAACATTTTTCATGACCTGTTTTTTCATATATAAATTATCAAAACAAATATAATCAATAATAAATAAAAATAATTAACTTATAAAAAAGATTAAAACTTACATTATTAAAAATTTACTGAATGATTTATGTATCCCACCTAATAAAAAAATTTAAAGAAAAAATATATAGTCATACACAATATAACAAACAAAATAATTTAAAAGATGATATAAATAATCAATTATATAATTTTAATTAAAAGATAAATATATGAAACTTTAAAGCAAAATCATACTTAACAAATAGTTTGTAAATAAAAAAATAAGATGGGTAATTTTTTTATTCAAATGTGATTCAAAATCATTGAAAATCTATAGTAATAAGGAATGTGATAATATTAAAAAAATAATATTATAATATAAAATATAAAATAATTAATATATCAATCCTTATCAAAATTCATTAATTTTTTCAGTAGGGATTATCTCACACATGAATCTGTAAATATAGTAACCATATTCCACCCTTTTTAATGATGAATGTTTGGTTATAAAATATAAACATGAAAATAAAAACCAATATATATATATATATTAGAAAATATTATCTAATATAAAATATATTTACTATTAATTCAATATATTAGATTTCATTTGACTGTTTCGTCCATAAGTGATCTTAATTAATCATTTTATATGACCTTCATTTTGAAATATATTTTCTAAAAAAACATGTATAAACAATAAAAACTAAAAACAAAAAAACATATAAAAAAGGATAAAACTTATATGTCTAATAATTTAAAAAATGTTTATGAATGCCTCCTAATAAATAGAAATACCAATATAATGTGAATTCAATTTGAAAAAATATACATAATATTCAATGACCTCTGTAAAAGAAAATTTTCACAATTAATGAAATAATAATGAATATTGTTTCATAATTATCATAGTGTTCTTACACACCAAGAAATGAAAATAATAGCCGAAAAATCTCTATATTTAGTGGTATCTCACATATATTTGTATCTCTAGCAGAAGTTTTAACAAATTTCATATCCATTGAAATTTATTCAAGTTTTATAAGACTATAACCACAAGTGGTGTCATTTTCAATTAGAATTCTGTGTCAAAACCTAATTAAATAAGTAATATAGTATCTCACATGAAATATTCTTTATTTAAAGAAAGAAAAATTGAAACATATATTTACATAAATTGAAATCAACTACAATATAGGAACATTTATCTCATAAAATTTACTATATCCATGATATATATTTTTTGAAAATTATATATGGATAATCTATTCCAAAAATATCATACATCATATGAAACTCATATATATTACTCCAAGAATTAGATATATCCTATATTTTTTCTAGAACATCATAAATCTTAGAAGTATCTTCATATTTTGGTGCCTGACCATTTTTTTTCTTTTGTACTAATTCTTTTTGTTTTAGATACTCTTATCTAAATTAAATTTCAAAAAAAATTATAAGTATTTTTAAATCAAATGTAACTAATATTTTAAAAACAATACATTCATTATATGTTAGATAAATAAGAATTATATCCAATAAAATTAAAAAATGGCACCTAGAGTCTCCAGCTCTGGTAACCTCCTCACTAGGAAATGTTAGTATAATAGTTATACTAATAATATCATGTAATGATATTATTACCTAATCCAACTACATAGGATGGTGATTTACATCATCCCAAAAAATATTTATGACTATGTATGTTAAAAAATGTACATTGGGATCTCTAGTATACAACTCACAATATAAGATAGATTTAGAATGAGGAGGTCAGGAATCTGAGATGGTAGGATGGGAAGGTTGAGTAGTATGTGATGGCTATACAGGATGTGAAAACTAAACAATGTTTGAAAGTTGTGATTATCTCATATATTGTTCAAATATAGCCAGAACAACTGATTGAATTTGATCTCTCATAGACTGCTTCGAGTATTTCATCTCATTTTATTTGTAATCTATTTTGGGTCAACATATTTCTCTATTTTATGAATATTTTTTTAAACTAACAACCACCTTATAACCTCTTTTGCGACTGGGGTGTTCTGAATTTCCAAAATTAGTACCAAGTATGTTAATCCAACCCCCATGGATAAAAGTCCCCAAAGTCACTTACTCTTAAAGTTCTTCCTAAAATGAAAAATTAAAATGGTATATTTTTTTGTTAATTTATAATCTAAAAATATTCATAGAAAATAAAAATTAATTTCATACTATTATGTTAGATACTTACTTTTATTTCTATGTATGTTACTTTTCCATTTTTTCTTCTTAATCTTATCCATTAATCATGGTGAGTAGAGGGAGATGGATATCTAACTAAAACTATTCTAAACAACTAGTAGATTAATTTCATAATGAATGTATCATTTATGAAATCATTTTCTCTTCAAATATATTATTCCCTCTATATGAAAAATTATGAGAGTATAAATTCTACCAATTTATCTCTTGATGAGATATCTTGGGGGCCTATTACATAAAAAAACTAATACAAAATTAGTATACATACAATAAATAATTAAATATAAAATAATTATCATACCATAAATTCATCATCAAGTATGATAGTGATAAATTCATTCCTTGTATTTGTACTTAATAACCTATACATGATGCATGGGTTTTCAATCTATAGCATTCCAAAAACATAATTATTCGTATTTTTTAAAAATATCTCAATAAAACCACCCAAATGATTGAAATACATTCTTAAATTCTGTCGTTTCATGAAAATTTAATGATTTTCAGAATTGAGTAAATTAAATATCAGAAATTTAACATTTTTATTATTTAAAAAATGGGATAAAAATAAATAAATATATATATTTTACCATTAGAAAATCCTATAGATATTCTTTCCCTGTTTTTTCAAAGGAATTACAAACATGTTATAAAATTGTAATCTAGTAATGGCTCTAAATGGAAATATAATTGGTAAAATACATTTCATTTAGGCCAGTTGGTTTGTTATTATCATCAAAATTAATATGTGTTCTCTGATCACCATGATAATGTGATAGCTTTGGTAAACATGTAATCTTGCATTTAATAACTCTAGTAATTTATTTTTCTCCATAATATGAAGAAGAATCATTATTATAATGTT
Source organism: Viscum album (assembly GCA_963277665.1). NCBI lineage: Eukaryota > Viridiplantae > Streptophyta > Magnoliopsida > Santalales > Viscaceae > Viscum > Viscum album. Next base: position 243,231,444 of record OY728150.1, read on the forward strand.
AATCAGCAGTCTAAAAATTATGTTTTTTAAATTAAAAGTTTTCATTAATTAATTAATTACATTGAATAGTATTTAATAATTTGAACATAGATATATACTGAGGTAAATGTTCCTCTACCTTTGTTTTTTTACTAATATAGGAAAATGTTATGAAATTTTATGTACCTATATATTATTAGAAAATTGAATATTTAACAACAAAAATTACTAAAATATGTAAATAAAAAAATAGTTTCACACATGTGTAAGCTTAAAATTAATAATAATATAAAATTATTAACAGAAAAATATTCAAGTTAAAATATTAAATATAAACATTAATTCTGATATGAAAGAAACATTTATAAATTTAAATTTCATAGATTAAAACATCTATTTTTATATGTGTAAATTTAACCATCATATAATGATGTATGTCACATTTCTCAATCAAAAAATGTTTAAGCATAACTGTTGAATATAAAAAATTAACATAAAAAACAAATAAATAATCAAATATTTATAATTAATGGTTAGGGTCAAAGCCTCATTTTTTTATCAAAGAAAATACCTCTTTTTTTACTAGGTAGAGGGAGATCCATTATATATCTCGAAGGCCCGAGAACAATTGGCTTGAATACAAGGCTTGAAAGCTCATTTTTTTGCCTAATGGACCCTTTAGTGAAATGTACTTCTATAGTACCTAAGTTTCTATAGTAACTTCTACTATACCATCGCTACTACAGTCGTGCTACGGTTTCCTACTATAGCACTGCTATAGTAACCCGAGTATTTTTTCCTACTAGAATTCGATCTTGGTTCTTTTGGATGCCAAGAAGGAGCATGTACCACTTGGTTACATGCTCGTTGGCCAAATATATATAATTAAAAATATACTAATTAATAAAAAAATAATTTTTATGGATGCAAATTTCAAAAGAGAAAAAAAAATATTTACCCAAATAATTAAGTGAGTAATTTAGTGTTTTCCCATATCCCTTTAATATGTTTATTTCATACACCATAGAATATTTCTATATTATATTTTTTATTATCATCCTGAAATCATTTAGACCAAAGGCCTCATATAAATCCACAAAATCCTTATCATACTCATTAACTTAATGAATTACTTTCCATTGAAAAATGACAGAACACTAATCATTCGATATATTAATGAAATAAGGCCTTGTCTTTGTGTGTGTATCGAGGATACATGGTTCCCCATTACAAACAAATCTATTCAAATTACATAGTGTAAACCCAAAATCATCAGGCTTCACACCACTATTACTATCAACCCAGTTACACTTAGACATTATGACTCTAAATTTAGTATAATCAATTTACCATATATCCTCAAGAACTCCAAAATATTCCATTGATGTAGAAATTGGGTTTTTATCTATTTTACTCAAAAAATGCATTTCTTCATTGATGACCATTACCCAAATATTATCAATGGTACTGTTTGTATATTGTTTTGTGTGTCTAAAATATGTGCCCAGTTATCTCAAAACCAACCCATGTGTTCACATTAAGACACATCCCCCCTTACAAACTTTTAAATCTTTCTGAATCAGATATCTCTATATTGATTTTCTCTTAAAACATGAAACAAATGACTTTGTTTGCTCAATCATAAACCTCTTTTCATTTCTTTTTAAATATTGTACATTTAATTTTTTTAATATGTGAAGATATATATGGATGAACTTCATATTTGTTGTTAAGAATGAATAAACATCTCCTCATCACTTTATCCCATGGAATGAAATTTACACTTAATCCTCGAATCTATCTGCCTTCAATATCAACCATAATATGTTTATAAATAGGGAGAAAAATATTATCCTATTTATATAAAGAATCATTAAATAACCGAATGACGTCTTTTGATACACATTTATGAAATACAGTGGCTCCGGTTGATGGGGATTTTTGAAATATACTTCAAAATTTTCATATGTTTTTTAAAGGATACATCCAAGATCAATACACATGACCATATATTATTATATCACACACTATAAAAATCAAAAAATAAACTATTATATAAAAAACATAAGCGGGAAATATATTTATCATTGAAAAATTATAATAGAATCTTTATTCTCTAACCCATCCAACAAATTTGGATTAGCAACTTTTCTACAAATGGATTTCAAAAAATTACATAACCTAATGATAGTCTTTTTTATATGTGTTGTAAATATACTAAAATAAAAATTGTTTTATAAATACATGATAAACCTGAGATTTTATACCTATTAATTAATGATCTGTTAATGACACCATATTATTCATATTTTAGAACTGTACATTAGGAACCTTAATATATTGAAGAAACCAAAAAAAAATCATCATCTGGGTCCATCTTAATGAGTTAAAATATGTATGTAAATATTTTATGTTTCCTTTATATTAAGTCAAATCATTCCTAAAATCTATCTTTTTTCATTCATTTGGGGTCTAAAAATGTTCCAAAAAAACTATAACATATGTTTTTATCAACATGCATAATTTCAATGTTATGTTTTATGTCTAAACATTTACAATAATGTACTTTAGAAAATATATAAAATTTCTTCCATAATTTTTTATTACTAGAAATTCATGTATTTCTAAATGTTAAATCAATATTATTCACCATGTCATATTATTATTCAATGGAAAATGGCTTTTTCTGTTGATTATATTCATGTACACCATTAAATGATTTTTTCAATCTATGAAAAGGATTATCAATTCATAAAATGCATCAATGTCGCATATACACTATCATTTTTCTATTTTGGAATTGATAATATAAATTATATTCTTTAGAAATTAGACATTCTCTATGTCACTTAAAATTTTATCCATATATGTTTCCATATGAAAGAATGTTGTTTATAATGAACAATATCATAACACATAAAACAATATAATATTTCTTATATACAAAAAAAAATTAACACCTATCTCCCAAAGAAGTTTCAAATAACCAATAAATAGTGAAAGATACCAATAAATAAATCTTCCATGATTTATTTTATATAAGTCATTAATCTCATCATAAAATATTTATGTTCATACATATATATAAGGTTTGGTTTTAAAATACCAATAAAATAGAACATGGCCATTTTTTGGATGCTTTGGCTCTGACATGCATTCATTCCGTCTATGAATAGTTCCATTTTTATATTTCAAACATCATCTCCAAAATCAAGAAATTTTTCATCAAATATATTCCACTTCAATCAATTATCAAGGTAATATAAGTCACTATCATAGGCATGATTGTCTGTATTCCACCTTAAATTTTTTGCGTCAATTGAATTTGTAAATAGATGCTTCAATTGAATAATTATTTGATTTTACTAAATTGATTTAGCATGAGGTTTAAATGTGATACTTGAAAATGAATAATATTTGAATTATTGGGAAAAATTATATGAAGGTAACATATTTATGTAATTAAAATGTAAGATTCTAGTACGTGATAATGACTAGAGTATAATTTTTCATCCATCTTATAACACGATGCCCCACACTTAAGATATTTTGATAAATATTTAAATTACTTCCAATAAAAACACACAATAATTTGGACATGAATCTATCTTTTTATACCCAAATCCCATGAAGAATATTATTTTAATTTCCTCATAATTGGAATGTGGTATCTCATCGCCTTATGTAAAATAGATCTTTTAAATGTTCGGGAAACTCAAAGAATATTTTATCGCCCCACCCATTACATCCTTCCAAGTTAAATAATCTCAAAAATACTATCAACAATGTATATTTAATGCAATATAAGAATAATCGTTTCATATAATCTCCATACCATAGTTCGAAAATTAAATTTTTTAATGGTTTTAATGGTTATATCATGAATTAATTATTTAATATGATTCTCCATCTCATTCTGAATATTTTCATCAATATTTGATGTTTACTTTTCTATTCATTCACCATTCTAGATCAAACATGTATAATTAAGGATAAAACCATATAAATGTGATGATCGTTGATTTATATGGAATTTAACTTTCTCATATTCAAAAACATCAAGTAAGGAAAAAAATAAAATCTATATTTTGATGATTTAATTTAGAAAATTCCAAGAAATAATCGTCTACTTTTTCATATTCATAATTAGATTTTCATTAATTTATTCATATAAAATCCCCTAAATACCTAATATTATAATATAATATCTAAATATATTAGAAACTATAAACATTTAAAAATATATACAGAAAGATAAATTTTAAATAGAAAAATATATAATAAAAACTATTGGTGATTGGGTGGGAAATATTATTGATTATATCAAATGAAATCAATAATAAATTATATGGATATTTATTTTAATTAAATAATTTATTATAAACTATTAGTTAGGATCCTTTAAAAGTAATATAGATGTTATTTTCATGTTTGGATAGATTTTTTAAATGACTATAACACAACACCACTTGTGTTATGGATCGATCCTTCAAGATAAAAATCAATATTCTTCTTTAATTAACCTGTAATAAATAAAATTAAATATAAATTCAAAATTTTCATTTTAAAAAATAAGGATAATTTTGTTGGGTAAAAAATCTGTAAAAAAGACCGTTAACTAAAATTAAAACAAAATAGAAAAACCTTTTTGACTAAAATCCAAAACAAATAACATGGGTTAAAAGAAAATAATGTATACCATTTTATCAAAATAATCTCATGAATTACCATTTTGTTGGTTAATCATGTCATTGATATAAAAAATTACTCACTTTATCATATATCATAGAATATTTTTTTCTCCAACATAAATAATCATTTTGAACCCTGTGTTATAGGAAAATACCATAGTTGTTTTATTACAACTATTTTATAATTTATACCATGTAACATTTTATTAGATAAATTTTCATGGGAGGCAAATAAATTAAGAGTTCATTTTCCCCATAATATAATATGAAATCTTTTAGAAAAAAAATATTGCACTAATATATTAATCCCAAAAATTTATCCAACATATTTATTTATAATAATATTTATGAAAATAATTGCCACATGGTAAAAAAATTTAACCAATTTCAAAATTTAATTAAAATAAGAATCTAAAAAACAAAAAAATTGATTTAATATCCATAAATTTTGTGATTAAATATTATTTTCTAAAAAAATAGTGTAAGGTTATTCCTATAAATCACCAACATAACCTAATGTTTTAAAGATTATAAATAAGAGTGGTTATCATTATCATCCAATACTAATCTTGGTCGAAATGAATGAAAATGTGATATATTAATTCATAAATTTTTATTGAATTTTAATAATTAAATAATTACATATTGGAATCTATGTCTTGTTCAGTTTTTTCATGATAATTCAAAAATAATTAATTTGGTTTGAATGAAAAATAAAAAGGACTGTAGACACTAGTTTTAACTGATATACATATTTACATAAATGCATCAATTTTTTAAAAAATTATAATTCCAAAAATTAAAAAATTTATAATATTAAATAAAATTTAATAAAAACAATTATATTTATTAATAAAATGAATACAACCAAATTAATGTATTTATCACATTTATAACTAACAAAATATAAATTTATCATGAAAATTTAAATAATATCATAAAAAATTCATAGTATAGTAAGGAAAAATTGATCATGAATGTTAGATATACTACCTCTATGTAGATGGTAGGGTTAACACTACTTGAATAAATATAGAAATTTGAAAAAAAACTGAAAAGTAAAAAAACAAAAAAAAACAAAAAACTTGAACATAAATTTATGGTCGACCAGAATAGGGTTTCCTACCACTAAATATTTTTGTGGATCATGACACCGGGACAAATGATGATATATTAGGGATCTATGATTAGGAAAATATGATTAAAATTGAAGAAAAGGTCTAAAAGTTCCATCCAAAACCTTTGGGCGGCCATTAGATTCAACAAAGGTCAAGATCAAAATGGTATCGTAATATGAAATTAGGGTTTTGGGTGTAGTTGTTTTTTAAAGGGTTTTAATGTTGTGTTTTTTCAAATATGACACTAATGTTTATTCTTAAAAACCATTAACATTGGTTTTATATAAAACTAACATTAATGGTAATTTAGAATACATTTTACGGTCTATTTTGTTTTAAAACTGAAGTCAAAATATTTTCATAGAACTTTTAATACCTATTGATTATAAATCAGTGTTATACCCTTAAAATTGAAACCACTATTACACCTATTTTGGGTCATCACCTCTTGAAAACCTATCGTGAAATTCAATTTTTTCATATTGAACTATTTATTTTCTCTCTAGCACTTACATTATCATTTTTTCCATCGCTATGTCTCTTTTTATTTGTAATTGATTTTTTCAAATGATCATACTTTCTATAAATGTATGGTTATATTTCATATAACATCCATATGAATTATCAAGAGTATTTAAGTTACCAAATTATTGAAACATTTCATGATACTGAAGTCATTCTTTAGGAATATATTCAACCAAATTTGTTTTCTTATTTATTTCATGAAATAGTTCTCTTATTGGTTATTTCATTATACCTCCTTAAATACCAACACTTAGGGATTCATTCCATTGATCCATGGTGTGTTATCTTATGCCAAAAAATAATCATATATTAATTTTTATAAGACATTATTTTTGGACTTATTGGGAATTATTAAATTAATATATTTCTTCTATACATGATCCAAGGAAAACATTCCTCCACTTCTCATTACCTTCTAACCCTATGGTTATATTCCTTTAAATTCTTCAGGAAAATATTTGATTGGTTTGATTAAGAATTCCCCTTCACTATGATAACATTGGTTGTATCTACTATATAATTTTTTGGTGGTTTCCAATATCTTTTAGGTGAACAGATTTCTACATTTTTATAGACATTGCATCAACTCATCTCTTCTCCCCATTAAAATATAATTTCATTAAACTCCATTGGTTGAAAATATAAACAAAAAAGAAATTTCATAATTACCAATCCTTATAAAAACACCAATATAATAAAAAAACATGATATTTTCCCTTGAAATATATTCAATATAGAATATATCGGTGGATAGTTTTGTGAAATGTCACTATTATTTTGGGGTTCTTGGGGAACAGAAACATTATTAGTTTCTTTCATTAATTACAAATACAATTTGGGTTACATATAATATATATTCATCCAAATTTATCCATATTTTTTTACCTTCACAATTTACATAAATAACATTAGTACAATTACATTTTCTTAAACAAATGGAATTGTATGTGCAGTAAAACACCATGTGATTTTTATATAATTTGGCATTGAGAATATATTAAATATATTTGATAACTTTTCATTTACATAACACAAAAATAAAGTAATTAATTATTTTTTATAATAAAAAATGAAATATATTATAATTCAATAAAATGAAACATTTTTTCTAAAATCAATTAATTATTTATAAGAAGCACTACATTAATTTTTCATTTCTAAACATGATTTTTTTGTAAACATTTATTTTAATTGTATATTATATATGTTTTACCTATCAAATTTTAGAATTTTAATTTTAAGAAATTAATATCAATTTTTAATTATGAATTTCAAAATTATATTATGGTCAATTTCTATGATTTTTGTGAAATCTTTGATTTTTTGTGGATTAGTGAAAATATATGTTTTATAAATTCTATAATATTTATGACATAATTATTATATAATCATGCCTTAAAAATATATAAAGAATTTATGTTTTCCAAATATTTATTTAAAGAGAAAAATAATATAGTTAAAACTATTTCCTTGAATTTTTAAAACCCATTGTTGACATTTTGGAACGTAAGATGTATTTTATTCTAACAAAAATATTTATTCTTTTTGAATTAATTATGTATTAAAAATGATAAATTTGGTTTTTGAATAGTATTTAATTCCTAAAAAAAATATAGTTTTATCAAAAAGACAATAAATTTCATGGGGATCAATTTTATGAATTAATTTTATCTAAATTCAATTTTATTCTAAAATATTCGATTTTGTAAAATTATTTTAAATTGTGTTATGTTTACTTATATTAAAAATTATTTTTATGTCCTATTGAAATAAAAAATTATAAATTTAATTTCATATTTTGAATAAAATTATTTAAATTCTTTAATAAGGAACATTTTATTTAATAGTCATAAAGAATATTTACAGTGGTTAAAGTTTAGTCATCACAATAATAGGGTAAATGGGTTAAAATAGGTTAATAATGAGGGATACAGATTAAAATATCATAAAAAACATATCATTATATGATTGGATGAGTTTATTCATAAATTATTCATCTAATATTATAATTTTTATTTATTTAGTTCCATTTTATAATGAAAAATACATTTATATTACTTTAATGTAATGAGTAATTATAAGGGTACCACTCCCCTCACCTACAAAAGAACCTCTCTTCTCCACACTTTTTCACATGCATTGAGTACTTTATCTCAATAAAGATCAACCCAAATACCCTACCAATATCCTTTCCTATGAACTTGAGTTTCTGTTCTCACCAATACACTAATCAATTGAGGATAGTGGAAAATCCCAAGGGATATATCCAAGGAATATGTAATTGTCTCAACTGAGTTATTTCGAGTTTATTTCCTCTTCCACCATCACTGAATCATTTTTTAAAAAACTAATATAATTAAATAATTCTTATTAATATAATGAATTTTTATTATATTTATATAAAATCCATTATTTAACTCTCTTTTATTCATATGAAAACTAAAATTTCACTTCTTTTGACATGAAAACTACCACCTCTATAAGATAGATATTTCATTTTTTATTAAATAATTACATTTATAGTTATAAAAATATTATTTAATGAATAAATGTGATATTTGGGAAATAAAAATTATATTTTAATAATAAATAATTATCTACTTTCATTCCATTGAATCCATTAAAAAAATGCGAACATCACTCATGTATACGTGAGGACAACAACCTCCATGTATAACATGTATCATTTTTCAACACTACCTATATATCTAGTTCAAAAAGTATATTTTAAAAACATATATGACAATTATGAAATGATTAAAACTCTATAGATTATGGAACCATGAATTTGGATCAAGTAATACACCTGTTAATCTGAAAAATATGTGGAAAATGGAACAAGAAGACCCAAATATTTCTTTTAGTAATGAAAAATAATTGCTAATAAGAAATTATAAGGGAATGGTATAGTGTAAAATAAATATAAATATGGTACTGAAAATTATGAAAAAATATTGTAAATTTGTTATTGAAATATTAGATTATGTTTGATGAATAATATGTCCAAGGTAGGGGTTTATTTTTCTATATTCCTTTTTTAATCATGAATTCTTATGTTTAAATTTACATAGTAGGAATTTTATGATATTTAAACATTAAACCCAATATATATTCATATAATCTATTTATAAATATTTTTTACATATATTCAAATCATTTCATTTCCATTTTATCTAAGAATCATTGAAAATATATTTTATTAGATAAATTGACCTAGTATTTTTTTAGGTTATAAATCATTTCTTTAATATCCACGTTTTTTAAATTATTTCAAGAAAATTTCTCAATAAAATGAAATGGTTTTTTCTAATAATTTTAAATTATATTTGACTATTTTATATTCTTAATGGACTATTTTTAACATTTTCTATATTATTATTATTATTTTTTCTTTATAATGGTGTGAAAAGAATGATTTTTAATGTTTATAGCTAGACCCCATTTTTTTAACTATCATGACTATTCATTTTTATAAATCATAAATTAAGGGTTTTTAGGGTGGTTTAGAAGAAATAATATTTAAATATTTATTTAATTTTTTTGTTTTTATAAAAATTTTCAAAGAAAATTATATTTAATTTTTTTAAATAATATTTCTAATGATTTTATAAAACTATTTTTTCATCTATGTAAATATCCATTATTTATTATTATGATTAATTGATGATATGTTCTAATGACATCTTGCACCTTATTTTACCATAAATATCATGATGATATTTTAAATTATTTATTCATAAAACATGTTTATTTCCCATGGGTTGAATAAGATATGATACAATTATGAATATTTAAATGTACTTATGAAACAAATATACATGATTTATATTATGTGACTGTTGGGCCTAAAATTATATCTCCTTCTATTGAATTGGGATAATTTACTTTTCATTATATTGTAGGGAATGAAGAGGGAATAAAAAATCACAAGGTATTATTACCATTAAGTTATAGGAGGGTACATACTTATACAATCCACCAATACATTGGGTAATACATTATATCCCATGAGCTGTTATGTTATGGAATCAGGATAAAACCAAATCCATTAAGGGACTCTATCCACTATGTGATGGTAGTTTTATCAGTGATACTAGATATTAAAAATGATTTATTATCCTTATGTATATTCCCTGTCGTGGTTTCATATTCTTATATATATATATATATATGTTATTCTCTCTTGACTTAAAGTTAATGATTGATGTTTTCACACTCTTATAAATCATACTTTTTTGTTATGAGAAATCATTGTTCCATGATTAATGGATATTATCTATTTTTTATTAGTAATTATTATTATATACTTTTATCATGTTCTAATAACCTTATTTTCATCTTATTTTTTCTTACAATCTATAGTTGTTATCTCCCATGTTTACCCGTATTGAGCTGCTGATGTCACCCTTTCTTATGTTTACATTGACATAAGCTTTGAAGAAATATATTGAGTGTGATAATTATATAAGGATACCTTTTGTAAAGAATAACAGTGGGGGATATTAAATATTCTTAATAAGAAAGTTTATTATGCATCTATTCTTCAAAGATAACAAACCAATATGGTCCTCGGGGGTGAACATTTATCCAATGTATAAAATTTTCATCTTAAATAATAGAATATGCATGTTTTTTATTCGATTTCCTTAGTTATTATCAACTAGGGGTTTGTATATTTTTTTGGGATTATGTTAGAAATAATAATGGAGTTTATTCTTCAAAAACATATAGTAAAAGAGATATATGAAGGACCTATAATTTCATGGGACGTAAAATGGTTTCATAATTTAGGAAATCCTATCAATAATTTTAATAATTTTATGATTTATTATTCTTATTAATGATGATTGATACTCACAAACCCAATTTAACTTTTAGATAATGTCTGGAGTTAAGAGAAATAATGTGGTAAATGAATGTTACATCCAATGAAATGTTCATACTCATGAGAAACCAAACGTAATTGGAAATGAAATGAAAAATAATATGGATAATATCTCTAAAATATATTAAAATAAAAACTATAACTGGAACCATGATTAATATAAAAATTATTAAAGGATGGAAAAAAATTAAGCATTGATCATTTTATGAAAAAATTTACACCTTCCATTAATGGGTCCTCTGATCGACTTAGTGATGAGAAATTGATTATTGATATAGAAAACATATTCATCCTTTTCAAATACTTAGAATATGAGAATTTGTTATATCATTTGGAAGTTTAATATATTCAATGGTGAAATATTATTATGAATTTAAGTCAAGAATATAAAATTGAATGCATGAAATATAATGATTTTAAGAAGTTATTTTTTAATAACTATTTTCCTTGAACTCTTTTAATTATAATAGATAGGTAATTACTATAAAAAATGTTGAAGGATGATGAATCATTTCCTAAATAGGATAAAAATCTCAAAATATTTTCATGTTATGATTGTGAGTTTATCATCAACCCTAAAATAAAAATTTATTGATTCATTAGTGGATAAAAACAAATTTTTAAAAAGAAGCTATCTCTAAGAGACTACAATAGGTATAATGAAATCATTTTATGTGATCTATATTTATAAATGTAGATTAGAGACACCAATTTTTCTCATGTTTTTGGAAGAAATAAGTGAAATATGGGTTTTCAAAAAAATAAAACAATGAAACCCATAGAGGGAAAAAACTAACCTTACTTCAGTAGGTACGGTTAGATACTATAGTAGTACTATAGGAGGCACTGTTCTGTACTATAGTAGTAGGAACTGTTCACCCAAATTGGGCCTTTGGTCCACCGGATTGGGCCTATGGTTCTTAGGGCCTTCGGGTCACCTAAGGCCTTCTCGCCTCTGGGCCCTCGAGCCATAGAGTCCATGGAGTAGACCAGTTTACAAAGATAATGCCTTAGAAGAGGATAATATCAAAAATAGTAGTAGTCACCAGAAGTAGAGCTAACCAGATTAGTGGAATGAGAGTATATGAAAACTTCCATCAGGACCAGGCACCATGCAGATTTGTATGGGGAAATGATAGCAGATCAACACTGCAAGGTGGTGTGCTAGGAGATCAATGATGTAGAAGCCAGGGAGGGGAAGTTCTATTGGGTTGGACCTATGGGTCATATAATAGGAATAGTTTCATATGGTCCTTCGGGTCATGTATTGGCCTTTAGGTCTTGTCGGGCCTTGTGCCTTTTCCCTACGGGTCATGTAAGGGTTCCCCATTAACCCTTAAAAAAGGGGATTATACATAATAAAATAAAAAATAAGGACTTCTAGCCATTTGAGCCTACATTATGACTAAATCATTTTTATGATAAATAACAAAATAGTGATTGAATACGGGATCCAAAGGTTAAGTATCCTATGAAAATTTGGCTCATAAATCACTATTACATAATAAAACATAAAAATTATTTAAATTATTCTTATTTGTCTTCTTAAAATATCTCAAATTATCATTATTACATATAATCATTCGAGGTATTACATTAAAAAATGGGTGAGCTAAAATACCAACAAACATGAGAGGAATAAAAGACAAGAATCAGTTGTACATGGGTGATCATAATCAAAATTATCATATAATATGAATAGAATCATCATAATAATAATGAATGTAGATTTTCATAAATTAATGGAACATAGAATATGTATAATAATGACACATCTAACACAATATTCAGATACAATGAAATTTTTTAAAAAATCTAGTATCATGTTAATGACTGACATTTTTTTATAAATCATAGCATAATAATTATGAAAAAATATATATTAATGTTTATAAATAATACACATAATCACATGTAATATATAACTTGACCCAATTCATTGCAAGGCCATATAATTAATGGTCTACCAGTCACATCATAGAATTATCATAATTATGCATGCCATATAGATCTTATAACAATAATATTCATGAGAGAAACCTGTGAAAAATAATGGGTTTCATAAGGATTTAATTGATCAAACTTAAAGGAATAAGAATTGGGGTTCCCAAATGAATAAGGTAATTGATATATTTTCATAAAACATTAACTTTCATTAGTGGTGAAGAAAAAACTCTAGAGGATTTAATGCATTTTTTTTAAAATAATGTTATTTTTAAGAATCTATGAAATTGGATTATAAATCATTGGTATAGGGTAATAACATGTACATCATAGAAAAAAAGGGAAATGTGAGTGAGAAACAATTATTCGGAAATTAGTAGAATATACATATTGGAAATGATGTAAAATAGGGATAACCCAAAAAAGAGTTGGGATTTAAGAAGCCCCTCACCTAAAAACCCACATTATTTCATCAATTTTATCCCACCAATATTAAAAAAATAGGTTTATTTAAAAAAATTAAACCGAATTTAATTCCATACATTTATATCACTATTAGTCCATTATAATCATTTTATTCTACTGTGTATTTTATTAATTAGATGTTAATTGTTTCGATATTTTGTTGTCATTAAATTATCTCATATTGTTTTTATTTCTTTATTTTTTCATGGTCATTTATTTGTGATTAAAACTAATTCCATAATACTAGAAGAAATTTAATTAAATATTTATATAGTATATATAATTCATAACATCCATCTATGAAGGTAGTGGTGTTTAAATAGTTTTAAATGTTTTCTGTAAGTGATTAACTGACCATTACATTGATATTTTCAAAAGTGGAGAAAATTAATATTTATACATAAATATATCATATACATATTCATTATAGTAGTTTCAAAATGTTAATATAAAATTAAACAAGTAATTTATTAATATTAAAATATTATTTTACTGATAATAATAGTGTAAAATCAGTATATAAGAGTAATATTTAATGATGGGTTGATGAAAATGTACCTTATTCTTGTTGTTTCTTCCTCTCTATGACACAAAAATACTTGAATTATAAGATTTAAATAGATCTATAAAATATATAATCATTATATTGTGTTTAAGGGAAGGAAGTTTGGTAGTGGTTTGGATTTTTTAAGTGATGGAGGAGTGATTTTCGAAGGAAGGGGTGATTATTTATTCATACAATAAGAGAGGGGGTTTTTTGAGTTATAATGTTGTATAAAATAATATATCTAAGGTAAAATTTTTTATTGTAATATTTTTGATATAATGATATATATTTTAAATAAATAACATGAATTTAATACTCTCAAACACATTATAATCTGAATTTATTATTTTAATCAAAATGAAAGGTGAAAAAAGGAATCAATTTTATTTTAATGGATTAATTTAGAGGTTAGATATTGAAAAAAATATTTTAGGTCTAGAAAACCTATTCAATTAATATAAATGACACAATTATCTAATTAAATTTGTTTGTAATCGATAAAAAATTTATATAATTAATCAGGTCGTTATTATATCATGAATTATGTTATTTAAAATAAATACGTTATGAGAAAACTATATTTTTTTATTCATCAAAAAATTGAGGTATTTTGGAAAAATACAAAAATAGATACCTTAAGAAATTTCTGATTTATAATTCTATATAATAAATTCACTTTATCAAAATAAATTTCAAAAATATGTAATTTTTTTATTATATAAATTTTAATTTTTTATGAAATATATTAATGTATAGTTAATAAGAAATGTTTTTTATGGTTTCTTCTACTTTGTAGTCTTGATATTAATTTTATACTGTTATAATATTTATATATTCTATAATTACTCTTGATAAATATTATTCATATTAAATTTGATTATTTATAGGTCAAATTACTATTCCAATATTCAGGTTACTATTCCCAATGATCAGGTTACTATTGTAAATGGTTAGGCTATTATTCCTTACAGTTGGGATGCTATTCCAACAATCATATTAACTCTTAAAAATACCTCTTCATTCATGATAAATTATTCTGTACAATTTCCCCCAAGGCTCAGTATTTTCATTTTTAAAACATATCGTTGGTTTACTAATATTCTTATTTCTTTTGTATAGTTTTGTTCATGGGGGTGACAATTTTGACTTGTTATCATGATTCATGATTTCCCATTATAATTTCTCATGTAATATTTTTTCCCATTAAAGTATTTAAAATTTTCATGGGATTATATGATGGATAATGTAACAATATCCTTTAATGAAATAGATTGTTTTTACTTACACCATGTAATATATGTGTATAATGTTATATTATATAGAGAACATTTATTCATGATCAAATATAATTTATAAACTCTATCCCGTTAATTTTTTCATCCCTTCAGAAATTTTATACATGAAATTTAAACACATATTATTTTTTGAGAATAAATGAGGTTTATTTTGTTTCATCATTTACTCTAGTTCCAAAACCACCACTTAATATGTATGGTTCACCCATAACTCTATGACAAGGTGAGTTGTCCCGTTACGTAGAAAATTATATCTACAGTCCAAGATCATCAAACCAGGATCCTCATCAGATAATTTATTATTAATTTTTCCTCCTCTATATTTAGTACTTGTGATGGAAAAGTTATATACCTTTTCAGGAGATATATATGATATATATCATGAAGCTGGTCTATGTTTGGGGAAATTATTATTCAATAGGACACTAATATTATGAAATTAAGGATCTCAAAGGGGCCAATTTACATAGGGATGTGATTCACATTCATTAAAAACATCATGATTCTCTTCAATGGTTATATTCAATGGAAAAAATTATCTCTATCTTCATACTCCATATCCCATCAATGATTTTTAGCAGATATCCTCAATCGAATCTGATCATCTTTTATATTTTGATGGATGATTTGACACTATTCTATCATTTCTTGCACAAGATCATGTCCACATAGCTTCTATTCGGAAAATTCATCCCAAAATGTATGAGGTCTACATAAATTCCTAGATGAATCTTCATATGGGACCATTTGAACACTCAAGACGAAGTTGTTATTTTATGGGAACACAACTAATGGGATATTTTGACCCCATCCACCTTTAAATTCCATTTATTATGATCTTAGCATATACTTGAGAGTCTAAATGGCGCATTCATACTCGACATAATTTTGGTGGTGGTTCAATTCAATTTTTATAGAATGTTGGATAATTCTCTATAAATTTTAAGTTAACCTTGGATCTGGATCATAGTCAATTAGAAGTAGTTCCCCATTCATCCTCATCAAATCCTTTATATATATATCAGAAAGTTTATCAAGTGATAAATATTCCCAAATAGTGATGAATTTTAAAGTCTTGTTGAGTTGATCCACTCTAAACCATATCACAATACTTTCTTTGGATGTCTTGAGGAGACTAGAGAGATAGACCTTGGTTATGTTCTCCGATTTTGATGTCATTATGGGTAATTTTTTCATAATCACCATGGACTTAAATCACTCTAGTTTAACTTTCTAAAATTCCAAAACACATTGATGTTCACTCACTGATATCATTATCACGTTTTTTCCACAAAAAGTCCTCTTGATGATAACATAACATCTTATTACTTACAAGATGGATGGATAATGATGGGAGATATTCATTATCCAATAGCTCTTTATTTATCATAGTTTATTTAGGAATAAAAATTCTAGTTACATACTGAATAACACTATCTTCATTGACATGGAATTAATAAAGGTTCCCCTAATTAATATGCTTCCACTATCTTTTGAAGCTCTAGATGATCCCTTCTTGCCTCCTTGATCTTATCTTAGATATATGGCATGTCAATAATTTGAGTAAGGATGGATTTATTCCATGATATTATTATTTAAAAATCCATTATTTATATATCCATAAATATTTCATCTTTTGAAATTTACATCATGGATAATGTACTATGATATTTTCTTCTAAGAACATTACATTAATTTTTTCCTTTTATAGGATGTTAGTGAATAGATAAATCTTAGTCCTTGATTAGATCTAACCATCTTCATTAATGCATGATAAGATCTTTCTAATTGAATATATAATTTCAGCTGTTGTGATTTTTATATATGACACACTTCTCACTATAGAGGTAGTTACGCGAGATATTTAATGGGAATACCACAACTTCTAACTCAAGATCATTTGTATAGTTTTTATCCTCATGAATATTTAAACATCATGACGAATAGGATATCACTTTATCATTATTTTAGATCACACAATCAAATTTTTTATTATTCATATCACTATATATCAAAAAACATTTTCCACTTTATTTTATTGTGAGTAAGGGTGTAGTGATTAGTTTTTATTGAACTCCTTAAATCTTTACTCACATTCTTTTATCCAAACATACTTTTCTCCTTTTCATGTTAAGTTTTTTAGTGGGATAAAAAAACATGAAATATTTCATACAACACGTAGGTAGTACCTAGGTATGATGAGAAAGATATATATTTCCAAGACACTTGAGGGTATATTTCCTTCATGATGTTTCTTTATCTTTGATGGGCCCACAAAAATTCAATCATTTTTTATCATATGATATTAGAATGTAATTTACTGCATCAAAAAGTCACACTTTATAAACATAGTGTACATTTTCTCTTTTATTAATTTCACTAGTACTATCATTAAATTCTCTTCATGTTCCAAACTTCTCATCATGTAAACGGGAACATTATCGATAAAATCTTCCAAAACATTTTTAAGGTATTATAAAAATAAAATATTCATCAAATAAATAAAGTGTTTAGGGTAATTAGTAAGTCTTAAGGGCATCAATATAGGCTCATAGTGTCCATAATTTGTATGTAAGGATGTATTATAGATATGTTCATTCTTCACCGTCATTTGATGATATCTAGAATGAATATCCACATTTGAGAAGTAATAATATTTTACTTGTTGATTGAACAAGTCATAAATACTCAGAAGGGGATACCTATTCTTTATAATGTTTTTTTGAGACCCGAAAATCAATACAAAGCCACATTGATCCATCTATTTTCTTGAAAAATAATACCAGGTCACCCCAAGGTGAAGTACTAAGGAATATAAACACTTTTTACAGATTACCTTTCATCTTATTCATTAACACATACAATTTGATTGAGTTCACCCTATAGGTGAATTCGGGGATATAATTGACCTTATATAAAAAAAATTGAGAACACAACCTCAAAATCTATGGGAAGTTTGGGTAACTAATTGGGAAATACATCATTATTTTCCCTCACAATTGGAAATTACTAAAGGTTGATACATTCATTCGGATAAAGAATTTGGGAAATATATGCTTATTTTCTGGGTATCAACACATACATCATAAAGGTATTTTCCAAAATAGATCCATGATCTACCTTTAATTTGTATAGTATCATGGAATTTTTAGAAATCTATGAGGTTATTTACTTTTTTCAATGGTTGATGTGAGTTATATTTAATGGGAACCAATACATTCCCAATAGAGTATCTAATTCCACTAAGATTGGAATTATGATATTGACTAGAATAATCTTCCCATAGATTATAATAGTATAAGAGTAAAATATTTGGGTTGTATTGATGATTCCACGAAATGTTTTTTTGGATATCTCTACTTCAGTGTATTGGTGTTTGGATTCAATGGTTCTAGAAAATATGAAGGGTATAATGGAATGTGTAAAACTAGGATCAAATAAACAATTTTTTATTCTTCAGTTAATAAGAAGTGTTCCTTTTATAAATTCATTTTCATTTTCCATATCCATAGTAGTGATGACATAATCATTCCCATTATCCTTTAATTTTCATAGATGTTGAAAATAATTACATTGATAGTCTATTTAAGTACACTATCATTCATAGTTTCTTTTCTACCTATATCTGAAGCATTGAACCATGGTTAGTGCATTGGAATATACATTCCTTTACTTTATCATGTTTCCCAAAATCTTCATATATCTTTGACATTCATGTGGTGGGTGGACTCTCTCTTTCACTTGAAACATTTACTTGTCCATTTGAGGTAATTACCATGATGTTTCTTTCTATATGTTTGACATGTGGGTGGTTATATCTTCTTTTCGCCTTTTTATTCAATCCACTATCTTTAAAATCCATATTTTATTTAATATATCTATAACCATGGGACTGTTCATTGAACTCTACATCTACTTTGAGATCACATTAAAATGTTTCTTCATAACTCCAAATGTCTTGGATGGATAGAGCCTTTTGATAGTGTAAATTTAAGACACTAAAGAATATATTTATTTTAATATCATTGTTGATAACAATAATTAAGTTTTATCTTTTTTTTCCTTTTGAAATTCATCTCATAAGCTGTTATAGATTCACAATCCTTTTACGTAAGCTCTAGTAATTCCCCACCAATAATTATTTAAAGAGTTTAAGGGAAATACTTATTAATAAATAACTTATTAATGTATTTCATCTCCATTATTCTATTAAATACTTCAACCTGGTATTATATATCAATGAAAACCATTGATCAACCTCTCAATATAAAAGATATCTAGCCATGATGACTTTCTCATTTTCAAAATAACAAATAACATAAATGTTCTTATCCACAGATTCAACCCACTGCTCTGTAATAAGTGGATCAGAATATCCAATAATCATTGGTGGTTAATTCCACATAAAGGACTATATTGACAGTTTTTCCTTCTTGGGTGAAGAATCATGTTACACAGGGTTTATGATATTATTCATATCTGGAGATAGTTGGGTAATAATCACCATAATGTTTTGAACTCAACCACCCATGGTATTGTGAATGTTGTTTGGAATACAATTACATTCTCCCTCACATTGTTTATTGGTCTGGTATCTCCGGGTTCCCACCA
Source organism: Viscum album (assembly GCA_963277665.1). Lineage (NCBI taxonomy): Eukaryota > Viridiplantae > Streptophyta > Magnoliopsida > Santalales > Viscaceae > Viscum > Viscum album. Next base: position 243,251,504 of record OY728150.1, read on the forward strand.
TTTTTAAAAGTAGGAAATGTTTGAACAAAACCAATGTCAATAACGTATGAATAATTTTTTTATGAAGTAAAAAATTAATTCTAAAATCATATCTTATTGTATCAAAATGTTTGTTCTTTTTATTAAATGATGATTCAAATATCATGTAAATTATTCTTTTTCTATCATTAAAGGGAATAATTACTTACATATGTTATATATCCTTCATAATGAATTTTAAAAAACAAGTGATTAACAGAAGTATATCCCCCAAGAGTTTCTTACCAGGGAAAAAATAAGGCCTATTTATCATACAACATGTGACAATCAAGTTAATACCCAATATTATTTTTTGGGGTTATTACCCCTATGTTAAACTATGCTAGATCCATATCCACTTGTAGTGTCAAGACAAGAACTCCATTTTATTGAAACCACATGATCATATTCTTTACCAAAAAATAGGATGTTTACTTATACATAGAATAATCATTTTGGTTTGAAGTAAATTTTTCTAATAATAATTCCTAAATTAACTAAACCATGCTTGATTTCCAATTACAAGAAACCAAATTTTTCTTACATGACTATTTCATCATTTTGAAGATAAAAAACATAATAGCTATATAATACCGAATCCAAAGATTTATTATCATCAGTAAATTGGTATCATACATCACTTTCAAATAATAAAAAATAAAAAATATTCCTTTATTCTTTATCTTCCTCAAAGATATATATTTCCCCTTAACATATGTAATCACCTAAGTATACGCATCAAAAAAGGGTAAGACTAAAATCACAGTAAGGGGATGAATAACATGGGAGGAATAAGGGATATAAATTTATAGTATATGGGTGAGAATAATCAACATCATCATATCATAATCATCGGATCATAATAATAAACTTGAGGTAAACATGTTATAAATCATTTAGTGTGGTATATTTATAATAATTAAACACCATAACATAGTAGTTAAATAACACATAGAGTTTTGAAAAAATATACTATAAAATTAATGAATAATATAAATAATATCATGAGATATATAAAATTTCCCAATTCATTGAAGTGAAATATAATTTCGATCCCACCTCTCCCATCCTAAAATTATCATAATAATTCATTCCTCATAGAATGTATAGAATCATAGTCATTAAATAAACCCACGGAAAATAATGGGTTTTATAACAATTTAATATATAATAAATGTAAATCCATTGAAATACGAAAATTAAAAAGTAAAATAATATTTTGTCATAAAATAATTATTCTTGAATTTAAAAAAAATAAGTCAAGAGGAATCAATAAAATATAATTGAAAAATAAAGTCATTTTAAAGAGTCTATAAAATTAGATTGAAAATAAAGTTGATAGGGTAAGAACACGTATAACACAAAAAATGGAAGGTATATTAAAAAGTAATTTTAGGGGAATTAGAAAAATATGCATACTAAAAATGATTTGAAATATGGATATCCAAATAATTAAGGAGTTGGGTTCACGGAACCCCATACCTTAAATCCTGATTATTTTATTCAATTTTTTTCCCTCTTGCATAATAAATATTGATTTTTTAAAACATATTAACAAAAGTCTATTACATTAATTTTTTCATTATTTTTTTATTATAACCGAGGGATTATATTTTATACTATTATCTATTAAATGTAAAAAAATTGATTTCATTTTTTTAATAAATTACTCCATCTTATTTGGATTTAACTACTTTTTTTCTTGGTAATTTAAACATAAGTAATATTATTTCATGAATCATAGATTAAATTTTATTACATATTTTTATATTATATATAAATCATATTTTCTATCTATGAAGGTTGTCATGGTCAGAGAGTTGAAATTCCTTTATTGGTGGTTAATTGGCCATTGACGAGATATTGTCAAAAGTTGAGAAAAGAGAAGATTGACATATAAATATATCATTAATATATTAATTACATTACTTTATAATTTTTAATATTATTTTAAAATACTACTCAATAAATTTTAGAATATTTTGGTTTCAAAGTAATAGATAAAAAGTGGATGAGAGGAAAATTTGAATTATAGTTTGTGAAAAATTTCCCTCTTCTTCATGCATCTCCTTCAATGCAACACTAAAATCATTGAATACATAATGTTAAATGACTGAAGAACATTCCTAAAAATTATATGGGATTAAGGGAATAGATCTTGAAATCCTTTTCTCTTTTTTGAGTGAGGGGGACTAGGTTTCCATAGGAGGGTTGATGAATTATTTATACTTGAGGAGAGAGACATTTTATGATTTGTAATATTGAATAAAATATTATATCAAAGGTAAACCTTTCAGTTGTCATATTTTTTTTACATTTTGAAATATATATTAATTAATTATTTTTAATCCATTCATATAATTTATAATCAAAATTTATTAGATTAATAAAAACTAAAGGTGGAAAATGGAAAAATATTATTTTCATGCAATATTTTAGACATTAGACTTTAAAAAATTCATTATTGGTTTAGAAAACATTTTTAATGAATTTAAATTAATCATTTTTAAATTTAAATATGTTTCTTTTGATCAAATATTTCTATAATTTATTAGGTTAATATTACACTAGGAATGATGTAATTTAAAATACATCAATTAAGAAAAAATTGTATTCTTACTCTTCACTTATAAATTGATGTATTTTTGAAACATATAAAAAATGACCATTAGAATATTTCCACATGTTGATTCAAAAAATTAATTTTTTTATTAAAATAATTATATAAAAATTTTAATTTAATTTTAATACATAAAAAGTATTATTTTTATGAAATTCATTAAAGGAAAATTTATTTAAAAATTCTTTTTCGTTTCATTGCGTTTTTTATCTTCATATTTATTTTATATCATTAAAATATTTATATTCTCTCTAATTACTTCTGATAAATTATATATATATATATATTAGTTTCTATTATTTAGATATCAAATTACTATTCCAACAATTAGGTTACTGCTCCCAATTATCTGGTTATTATTCCCAATTGGGAGGATACTATTCCTAATGGTAACAATACTATTAAAATGGTAAAATTAACTACTATAAATACTTACTAATTCCTTAATCCATTATTAAATAAAATTCATCCCCGAGATCTATATTTTCCTTTTTCAAAACTTCAATTGTTCTTATAGTTTTATGTTTATTTTCAATAGTGTTGTTTGTGGGGGGAAATGACTCTGACATATTGGAATGATCCATGTTTTCCAATTATACTTTTTCTATTTAATATTTTTTCCAATTGTAATATTTTTCATTTGTAAGGGTTTAACTAATGTCTAATGTAATGATTCCCATTAATGAAAACAAGTTTTTTTAGTTCCACTATGTGATATATGTATATAATGATATATTATATAAAATAAATTTATTTAGGAAAATTTTATCATATTTAAATATTTGGTCATCACAATGGGTCAAGGATGATTACAATTACTAGAAACATCCTAATCCAAAGGAAAAAATGGAAGTAAACTGAAATTATAACTGTTTAAGTGGGTCATGGGAACAAAGTGGTTAAAAGTACAGTTATAATCCAATCAAGTACTATAAATATATTATTTGATTATTATTTTCACTATTTATTAATTGGATAATTTAATAATGATATCTCAACACCACCAAGACATTTAATTATTATACTACTAATGAATACTCAAAATGGTATGATGATTTAATATTATGTATATCACTCATCTCTCATAGAAGTTTTCAGTAATGTAACTACGAACAATCAAATTATTCTCAAAATAGTAATTTTTATATGATTTTGGGCATGGATCAACTCTCTCTATATAAATCCCATGTCAATTACTAAACAAGGGATGCCAAATTAGATATCCAGAATCAACCAATGATCATTTTTCAGAGTGATCATGAATGTTAATTTAAAATGGAAATTACTACTATTATATGTGTCTTAATACCTACTCATGATGGATATATATCTAAAATGGTTGGGTAGAAGCTTATTATTAAATATATTCTTATTTTTGAGTATTTTGATGTATTTCTGGAAGGGTTACCCAGTTTTCTTATGAAATTTAATATTGAGTTTCTAATAGAACTCATACTTGGTGTTGTGGCTATATCAAATAATCCTTATAGAATAACACCAATTGAGTTGATGGAATTAAAGATACATCTCTAAGAGAATATATATATATATGGGACTCAAACATCGCATTACTTCACTATGGGGCGAAACCACTATTTTATTAATAGAAAATCTACGTCAATGCATATTTTCATTGTTTATCATGAACTCTCCAAGATCATGATCAAGAATAAGTATCATTTACCACATATCAAGGAAGTGTTTAATAAACTTTTTGGATAACTATACTTATCAAATATTTACCTTCAGTCTGGATACTATCAAATAAGGATAAAATGAGGATAAACTTAATAAAACCATGCGTAGGAGGTGTATACACTATGGATTTGTAATAATTCCATTTAGACATGCAAATTCCAATGAAATATTAATGTATCTAATGAATATAGTCTTCATGCATTACTTCAACACATATTGCTGGTATTTATACAAGAAATTCTCAAATATTATAAGATTAAGGATGTTAATGAAGATAATTTTAGGTTTATGGAGATGAAATTAAAATTGGATAAATTGTATACCAAATTTAGAAATTTTGAATACTTGAGACATAAACTATAATTCATAGGTTAAATAATTAAAATAAATGGTATATTTTTTGGATCCATAAAAAATACAGGTTATTGAATATGGGACTAGAGAAACTATTGTTACTCTAAACAATCGTTTTTTGGAATTTCTGGACACTATCAATGCCATTTAAGAAATTTTTCATAGGTATCATTTCTAATAACCTAGTTAAATAAAAATTGAGTTTATCTGTTTTAGATAAATGAATTTGAATAAAAATTTAAGGATCTAAATAGTAGGATGGTAAGTTCAAATATACTCACACATCATTATAATGGATAAGGGTTTATGATATAATGATTCATCAAAGAAGGTATTGTGATGTTCCCTCACATAAAATGACATGTTTGTATCATATTTCTCATGGCAGTTGATGAGTATTGAGAAAAATTAATTGAATAATGATTTAGGGATAACAATGGTAATTTATACATTAAAAATATGGAGTATTACATTTATTATGAAAAATATTGATCATAAAATATTGAAGTACATATTTACACAAAATAAGTTGAATATGCACCAAATGATATTTTTATAATTGATTAAATATTATGAATACTAGATACATTACCTGTTTGGGAAGGAGAACGTTGTGGTCGATGAAATGAGTCTAAAGGATCATTTTATATTTTCCATTATAAGTATTGATGAATACCCCATAATTAGTTATTGACAAAGGATATGCTTTCGAATCATAAACAAAGTGTAGGAATCCTATCATCATTGTCTTACTTCTTGATAATATGTCTATATTGAGATTAAAGAGGTGCTTAGGGAAGATATAGAGCTGAAAAAGAAGATAAGTAATGTTCTAGAGTTAAACCTTGACAATTATGAAATGATAACATTGGACCCCAATATATTTCCATGAAAAAATAAAATTAAAGGAGATATTGGATGTAGAATATAATTTATCATTCTCTATCCATACTATAATTAAAAATATGTGTTATGATCTTAGGGTGATTTTATGTTAGGGTAACATTAAGAGAGATATTATCGACAATGTATCATGATTCTTGGTATGGTAGAAATATATGGTTGAAAATAATAAGTCTATAAGGATTATTCTACTATTACCCATTCTATTATGTAAATGGGAAAACATAACATTAGATTTCATCATATGAATACTCAAAACATCTAATGTCTCTAACACTATTTGGGTTTTAATCGACCTCCTCAACAATTCAACACATTGTATTTATTTGAGATAATATTTATCAGATCATCAACTTTATAAGATATATATTAGAGAACTGGTAATGATTCATGGTGTATCGCTCTAAATTGTATCTAATTGAGATCAATGTTATTACTTAATGTGTTTGATAATTATTCATAAATCATTGAATATAATTTTTAGGTTCAGCGCTACATATCATTATATGATATATAGTTAGTCTAATAGGTCCATTAAAACCCTATAAGATATATTGATATCTTATTCAATAGATTTCAAAGGTGTTTGAGATCATCAACATCCATTGGTAGAGTTCACAAAAAACAATAGTTTCCATTATAGAATTCAGTTGAAACCATATAAGGTTATGTATGGGAAGAGTTTTTGAACTCTAACATGTTGGAATAAAGATGGAATAAAGAATATTTTTGGATTGTGCTACAGGAAAAAATGGAAGAGAAGGTTAGAACCATTCATAAACACATTAAGATATCCCAGAGTTAATAAAATTTTTATTCTAAAATTAATAATTGACATTTATAATATGTTGTTTTTATAAAATGTATTCTTTTGAATATATACATAAAATAAGGTTATGATATTTTGAAATAATAAAATTTGGAGACCTAGCTGCACTATACCTTTTATAAAATTCCATCCTGTATGATTGGTATCTTATAATCTTATATATCCACTAAGCCACTCTCAGATGCATGATGTGTTCTATGTATCACTTTTTAGGATATAAATACCTAAAAATCACGATTTAATAAACTTATAGTTTATATAGTGAGATCAAAACCTTTATTATGAGGAGAAACCAGAAGAAATCATGTATCATAGAGACAGTGTAAAACGAAAAAAGATAGCTCAGTTGGTAAAGGTTACCTCAAGGAGTTACAAGTTCAATGAAGTAACATGGGAAACTAAGGATGTATCTAGGTAGAGAAATCCTCATTTTTTCATAAAGGTAATGTAATTTCAGTGGAAGATTATTTTATGAGTTATAATGTAACACCCTGTGATTTTATTATATATTTCCCATGGGAATAAATTCAAGGTGTTTGATAGTTGGTGATGCATAAAAAACTGGACTAAATAGAATTAATATTTTTTAAAAATAAATAATATAATATAATCAAGGATCATTAAATGAAACATCATTGTTAAAATAAATTAAGTGATTATAAGAAGTAAAACATTAATTATTCTTGTATAATTAAGAATTGTTTGTTCAAATGTTTTATATATTTTATATGTTTATTTTATCATATTTTAGAATTTAACATGAAACAATGAACATGAATTTTTAATTCTTTATTTCAAAATTATATTAGGGTGAATTTGTTGCATTTTTCTAAAATATAGGATTTTTTGTGAATAGAGAAAAATACCCTTTTAAAAATACCATAACATATATTAAATTATTATGAAAATAATGATGTAGAAATATATGAAACATTAATCTTATACAAATATGTATTTAATAAGTAAAATAAATCATTTATAATAATTAGAATTAACTTATAAACACATTCTTGACATTTTGGAATCTATGTTATATGATATTGTAATAAAAAAATTATTATTATTCATTTTACTTTAACTAATTATTGAGGATGACCCATTTGGTTTTTGATTTATTTGAAATACATAAAACTCTTTTTGTTATCCATAAAAAAATAAATTTTTGGGGGTAAATTATATATATGATTTTGGTGAAAATTCATTTTTATGAGTAAGATAGAATTTTTCTATAAATTTGATTTGTTTTATTACATGTACTTATAATATAATATAATTTTCAATACCTTTTGAAGATTTTAATTACTCAAAGATGTTTGATTTTAGTTTTTAAAAATATTTATTTTAATGATGCAAGTTCAAGTAAATATGTGGTATTAGGTGAAGAAGTTGGTAAATCCAAATATAATATGGGTTATTTTCTTGAGGAATAAATGGACAAGATGAAGACCGTAGTTCCATGTGATATATATCTACAATGTTTCCCTATACCACATATGATACCCAATAGTTATCTTTTGAAAATTTATTGCACTAATTTCCTACGATGTTAATAACAATTATAAAGAAGGTCTAATGTGTTTAGAGGAGTGCTAGATAAATTGGAGAACCCATTTGAGGAGTAAAAATCATGTTTCTCTCTATAATTATTTTTCATACACTATTAGTTAAATTTTGAAGTTCAATATAGATAGAACAAGATTGATTCAATAATTGATGCACCAGAGGAGGGAATTATATTTATCATAATAATCTAATATGAGTGTTTTATTTCTTGGAATAACTCAGTTATGTGTTTAATTGTTTTTTCAATTATTCAAATAATTATAAAAATAATTTTTGTGGTTCAAAGATGACTTTATAAATTTGGAAGATTACTTAGATTAAAAATTATGGTTTTCATGATGAAACCTGGGCAAATATTGACATTGGAAATTACAAAAAAAGTCTAATTATTCCATATTACGATTTTCCTACTAAGAGTAATTATTCGGTCATTACTATGGGAATTTAGGTATTTTCCATAAATCATTGAGCATATTGTAACAAATTGAGCTCCATTACAATACTCTTTTGATCACATGTCTTTGTTAATCATAAAGGTTGATTTAATGGATTCACTAGAAATGTAAGGAATTGAATTCATCTAGAAATTGAAAAAGAAAAGACCATATGTCATCCGGATATGATCATTATTATTCATCAAGTGAGATTAAGACTGTGAGATGTATTATCTTCCAAACATATGTATTTTAAGTCCATAATTTAAAGCATCAACACTTTGAAAATTATTGATGTTCAAATGGATGAAAAATCATGTTTTCGGATTTCAAATCTGAATATGTTGAAACTATTTTAGATGATTCATAAGTTTTTTTATCATGGTAAAAACATAACTAACAACTATATTAGTGTCATATTTAAGCATGGGAAGAAAGATATGTTTATATTCATCCATAGAAGGTGAAGTTCATATAATGATGAAAAATTGAGTTTCCAAAATTTTGGAATTCTAATGAAATAAATAAATATTGATTCTTATGTTGTAATTTCAAGTTATTAACATCACAAAGGTTATTTAAGACATGATATGATCTTGTTATATGTAATATAAAATGTGTAGAACCACTGAATATATTTCATTAATGATGAATCTTAACTTATCAGTTTTTAAAATAAAATTAATATAAATTCACACTGAATCTTGATGTGAACATCAACGTACCTACATAATCATGATCCGAGGCTAGTATTCCATTAAAAAATAAGTAATATGTAATTATTGGAAATTTAAAAATACTAAAAGTTTAATTTTGTATTATTGTTTAATTGATTTTGTGAGCATATATAATCCATACAGTTGTACTATTTTTATTGAATGTCTCATGTTGTAATATGAGTTATATTCCACTTATCAGTTTGTTTTGTATTCTAAACAGTTGTTTTGATTTTAAAAGTTTTTAATCATTAGATAAATTTTTATTTGATTAAAAATAATAATAATAAGATCTTGCTGAATAATAATGAATAATTTCATCAGATATTTTTTTAAAATCAAAATCATCTAATGAGGGAATTATTGGAATACATAATGACTAGAAAAACATTCCAAGGAAAGTCATGGGGAACCAAATATAGGTATTTGATAATATTTTTTAGGTATACGATTTTATAAAAAGTAATTTTATTTATGAAAAATTAATAATAAAGGGTGTAATTAAAAGAAATTCCCATGCTTATGAGTTCTCAAGAAGATAAAAGAGAATAAAAGAGGAAAACTTCTTGATGTTACTACTAAAAAATGTAACAATCTGAATAATAAGAGAAAACTAATGGTCTAAGAGAAGATTTAAGAATACAATATATGTTTTACTGAGGTAGAATATGTGGAGTTATATGAGCATGTTAAAACTATACGGTCTTATAGGATAATAAATATTTTGAGTTGAGTATCCCATAATTAGTTTTTGTGAAGAACTGAAAGCTATAGAGAATTTAGATCTGAGTTGTATGAGTTTTAGTTGGAAAAATATAGAATTTAAAGTTATTATTAAATGAGGAAATAAGAAAAATAGTATTTGTGTATATACACCTAGTTCATAGAGAACATCTACTTATGAAAGAGGAAGGAATAAGAGAATCAATAGGATATTAAGATAGTGGAAGCAGTATAAAGACCCTTTCACTTTCCTCATTTTGTAGAGGATTATCACCTACATAATATGGTGAAACAACAAGTGTAATATTTTTTGATGAATTTTTTAGGATAACACTTTCAACCAAATGTAAATTATGATATTACAATATTATAGAATATTTGATAAAATGGGAGTTGATATTTTCTGTAGAACGTTTTCCTCATCAGGTTCAAACCATTTAATAATATATATTCTATTTTAACATTCATCGTATGAACTTCATATATGTATTGGGAAGGGTAAAAGAAAAGGACATTCATTTACATACTAATATGTGATATATTTTAAAAACCAACAGGGGGTTTAAATATAAAATAGAATTTGGGTTTTCATAAAAGTAGAAAAATCCTAATTCACCCCCCTCTCAAGGGTATCTGCATGGTCCACTAAAACTTTTTAGTTATATGACATAATAGATTCATATTATTGTCTATTTTATATATTTTAAAATTTATATTAAATCATTTTTTACTTTTGATTAGACTCGTGATTCATATAAAATACCTGAACTGTAGTTTTTAGATGTTTGAAGATGCACCTCAGATAGAAGAGTACACTTCCACTCATAACCAAACTCATTTAGAAGTATCAGAAAACACCTTTATAAAAGAGAATAAGAGATATAAATTTTTTTAAATAAATATCACAAATAAGAACATGGAAATACCATCAAATAAATATAAATAGGGTGGTAAGGATTTAGCTTCTAAATTTATCAATTTTTAATCCTATTTTAAAATGATTTGAAAATGTGAAAGTAGATGTATTAAATTTACTAAAGAAACAAATATAGAGGTTATTGATTATTTTAAAATGACCCCTGAATAATTATATTCATAACTTATTTAAAAAATTAAAGGAATAATTGATGAATATCATGGTTTGGAGAAAATTCATCTATTTGAGAAAAAGAATTGGAAAAGAATGTGAGATCATACAACACACTCAAAATCATTGTAAAAGACAAGGAAAATAGTCCACTGTTTATAATATAATAGTTTTTTATAAGATAAATAATTAAAAATATTTCTTTATAAGTAATATTCTTTCATAAGGGTTGTAAATAAATTGTTTCATGTATTAGATAATTTTATAAAGTCTACAAGGATGCAAAATCTTCCCAGTTGGAAGTAAATTCCAAATAGATGAAAGAGATGGATAATTTTTTCGTAAAGAAACAAAGTATATGAGGCTGATGTTCTGAATATGAAGATTGATTGGAGAGACAGTTTGAGATAATTGGAATATGAGGGGAAAATTGTCAACCTTAAATCCCAAGATCTAAAGATCAAATTCAAAAATTTGGAAGAGAAATCAATAACTTTTCAATATGTTGAGAAGAAATATGTTTCCACACAAATATTAGAAGTGACACCTAAACCACAGAACGATTATTGTGGTTGATCAAATTTTCTATGATCATGTGAAGAATCATTAACAACTATTTTATTGAAAATGGTACCCCAAATTGTAGATAATGTGAATTTTACTAAATCTATATGTTTGGAAAATTAAGAAAAAAAGAAAAAAAATATACATATATGGATGTGAAAAAATTTCAATGAAACCATAAATATTTCAAGAGAAAATGTAAAAACATCCTAGAATAATTGTTCCTAAAAAGGATCCCAAATGATTATGATGTCAGTAAAAAATAGAAACCATGTTATTCATGGTATCCTACACTTGTGTTGAAATGAATAAGATTTATTAAAAGGTGTTGGAGCTTTTGGAGATTAGGGAATAAGGATATTTAAATATTTCACAATACATAAGTATGTGGATATCATTGAATTCAAAAATCTAGGGTGACAATTGGGATGAATGGATAAAACCTTCTATTGTATATAAGTAATCATAGAAATGAACAATGTGTATATGAATAATAGATTTTAATTTATGGATCATTTTTTTGATTATTGAAAAATTAGTGGCCATAGTTGTGATGATAGTTGAAGAATCTTCTCAGATATAATAATATTAATGATGAAAAGTGAAAATCAAAATATTCTAATAATAAGGTGATGAATTTAAGTTAGTATTAATTATGATTACTATAATAAATCAGTGAAGAGAAATAATCATAATAAGAAGATGAGGAAGATTGAGAAGGATGTTAACCCATTAATAAATAAGTAATTCTATTAGAGAGGATAGTCCAAAATATAAAATATTTTTAAATTTCCATGAATTTGAAGAATGATGGGAGAAATTTTAAATCAATAATAGATCCAATTTAAGAAATAGATAGAAAAATTGGTATGGTGGTTTGAATTTATTTTGATGATTCCCCAAGAAGAGAAAATAAAAACTGATGAAGTGGTATATAGAAGGTGAAAGATGGATTTTTATAGTTATTTTAGATGTTGGACATGTATTCTTGAACAAGAAAAATTACTAACTTATAAGGGGAAAACTCATATGATCTCAATTACCAAAACCTTTTCTATAAATAAGTGACCCACACTTGAGATGAACTATTGGAATGTTCTTAAAAAGATTCTAACCATATAGATTGATCAATAAGAGGTGTCTGGGAATATACAGAAAGAAGAATGTAAGTCTAGTGATCTCTTTTCTATGGATTAGAATCTCATTACATATAAGATGAAAATTGAATAGTGGAATCCCAAGACATCCAATGGAGAAAAAATATGGAAAGTGAAGGTTTATGAAATCATGAATACTTATAGACAATTCATACCTATAAGAATTGGATTTCATAGGATGGAAAATTCGTCTCATCCATATTTCTCAAGACAAGGACCTACAGAAAGATACACCCTCTCACTAAATTTATTTAGTGTTCTTTCATTGATAGAAAGAGATCATGATTTAGGCTGGAGAACATATGTAAAAATTTATTTCCTGGTCCGTATGCTTACATTTTAACATCTAATTTTAACAAAAATTTATAAAAGAGATGTTATAAATAATACATTCCCTATTGGATTTAATAAAACCAATTTACAAAAATAAATAAAAAAATTTAAGGGGGTATTTAACCTTGATTTTTTATAAACTAATATTGAAAATGTACTTACATTCAAGGTTTATTATAAAATCAATGTGAAAAATATCACATTGAAATTACAATGTTAGTTGTGTTAAATTAAATTTTTAAAGTTAGATTACTTATAACCTAGAAAAATTCACATAATGATTTTAATGTCAGTTTGTATTATCAAATGACATTGAATGTGATATTAAATTTTTTGGGGTAAAAACCCATGTAGAATGTCAACTTGAAAAATTATTTAAGACATTCAACTTTGGTTTTTACTAAAATATTCTGTTGAAAGAACAATAATATTTATAACATGTCATTTTTTAGAAAAAGAGACATGGAAAGTTGATAATTTTTCACATAATATAAAATAAATTACATGGACAAATTTTTTCAAAACCATGGAATACTTACTAAAATATATAGTAGTTGACAAATATGTTAGATAAAAACCTGAAAAAAAAAACATAATTTAATGACATAAATTAAAAACTTATTTTCAAAATAATTTTTTTAAACTATGAGAACAAAAAATATGCCTCATAATTTGTAATATAATCATTATTGTTTGTCCATAAATCATTCTTATGAGATCAGTAGGTCGATATATATTTCCAATGAATAAGGACGAATAGTATAAAGGGTGAAATAAATTTAAACTCAATCCACCAAAAAGATGTCTAAGGAACAAATGATAGGAAACTTAATCAAAGAGGTAAAATTTTAAATGTATAAGAATTTAATAATGATAAAAAAGAGTAAAAATTTAAATTATATAAAACACCACACATAGATTGTATACATGTTTAGAGAATATATGCTTCAAATAATGTGACATGCTCTATAATTTTTCAGTAAGTTGAAATCACCTAATTTATGAATAATTTTCATAATTTTGGTTATAAACTTTTCTAAAACCTATTCATCAGTTCAATTAACCTATTTTTTGGAGAATTTGAGCATATTAAAATATTTTATAATGATTTATATTCATTTTATATGTTATTACATTATAAAACTATTTAAATTCCATGAATATTCAATAATTAAATATGATAGTTTCATAATTTGAAGGAAAAATCAGTTAAATTCACCTCAAATATACATATTTTGGTATATTACACAAGGTCCAAAATTGAATTATTAGTTTTGAATCCATATTAGACTCAAAGTAGCATATATCCATGAAATATCATAAAAAACATAAAATAGTCAATTTCATTCTAATTGAATATACAAAACATTTCCTAATTTAAAATTATTAAAAACACACCAAAAATTCCAATTAAAATAGTTTAAAACTCAACCATCCTAATAAAACCTTTTTAAATTATAATTGAAATCAATAAAAAACATTATTATATAACGAACAATATTGATAAATATTTATTTTATAAAAAATTAAATTGATTCATATTACTACACTATTGAAATTAAGAATACCAAATAAAACTAGATCTCATTTTAGACAATTAAAATTTAAAAATAATTCAAACTGAAACATAAATCAATTGATTTGATCATTAAACCAGTGAAGTATATTTTAATTTTTAATGAATATATTTTAACATTAAATTTAAATTAAGAACCATCTTAATTATTAAAAAATTATTACTTTATTCAAAACCAATTATTATTTGGGCACAACTTAATTGAAAACCATAAAAGTTCTTTTTTACATTACAAGACCTAAAAAAATTATCAAATTAAATAGGGAAACCCAAAATTTAATGATGTTCATAAATTGTTTCCAAAAAATTTATAAAAAACACACAGATATATATATATATATATATATATTTAATTAATAAATTTAACATATATAACAAAAATAATCAATTTAAGCTAACCAAACCGAACTTCATAATTGAATATATGTTTTATTTATCATTATAAATTCATTGTAAACTCATGAAATTTATCAAAAAAGTAAATAGACTTTAAAACATTAACCATTTCAATAAAATAGTTAATTACATGATATCAAACAACTGTTATGACAAAAGGATCAACTTTTGAACAGTTTTTATTTAGAAAATGTAATATTACATGTAAAAATTAAAAAAATAACTCAACACCAATCAAGATACTTATTAATATTTAGGAGAAAAAAACATGATATTTACAAAAAATACTTCCATTATAGTGGGTATTATAATTAATAAAGGGAAAACTATTTATATATAATATAGAAATTTAACTAGAACCAATAATGGTTATATATTTTGAAAAATATGTGAAAAATTGTTTTAATATAAATTATATTTTTATACTAGAATCCAAATAATTTTTAAAATTACTTTTAATTTCTAATACATGAGATAATTTTATGTTTTTATTATTGAAATTAAATTTTTTTGTATGAAAACCATGAATAGAATTTTACAGTTTTTTTCATTAAATAAAATATTTTAAAAATATAATACGAATGATAATCTTCGAGTTTCTAAATACAACATTTTTATCATCACGATTATTTAGTACAATTTCAATTAGGATTCAATGAATTATAAAAATTATTAGTTAATCAAAAAAGGAATCAATTATAAGGATGAAACATTTAGTTTTTTATTTGATTACTCCTACAATAAATAAAATTGAGGATTAATACCAGAAAAATCATCTATAGATAGGTATAATATTATTTATTCTTAATTTTTTATAGATTAATTGAAAAAAATGAAACAAAATTGATTGTTAAACTCAAAATAATTAAATATGAGATGATAACTGATAAACCAAATAATATATAACCAAATTATAATACCAAAGATAGAAAATAAAATTGACATTTTAAATAAAAGGAGTGAAATTCAACATAACAATATAAAGAAAAAGAGTTGAAGAATCAATGAATTTTGATTGGAGGAGAAGAAAATAATACGGTTGACATTATACTAACACAAAGCAGAAAATGAAATATAAACATAAAGATCATTCATTTGAATATTTGAATGGAAAAGTTCTAGGTTGAAGTAATAATAAGAACCCAAAATGCACTTAACATTAAAAGACACAAATAAATGGAAATATTAATTGTTGGTGGACAATAGGTCAATTAATTGGGATGGTTCTTGTTCTAAAACATCTCATAATGATTGGTATGTCTTTAATTCGTATAAAACCTAGACTTATTGAATATATACAATAATAATAAAGGTTATAAGATAAAAACATAATATTTTGATATAAAATGTAAAATAATTAATATATCTAACCTTGTCAAATTTAGTGATCATCTTAGTTTTGATTGTGTCAAATATTAATCTTAAAACAAAATAACTTCATTCCTCCCTCCCGGTTTAATGATTACACTAGGGTTATGAAACACTAACTTTGAAATAAAAACCAACATATTTATATATAGAAGAAAAAACATATATCATAAAATATAAAATATATTTTCCAATAATTAACATAGCTTATTTTATTCGGATTATATGTTGAAAATTGATCATTGTTATTCCTTTTCCATGATATTTAATGTCATATATGATGTATCAAAACACTTATAAACAAAAATAATTTATAATAAAGAACTTATAAAGAAGAATAAACCTTACTAATTTTATAATTTTCGGAAATATTTACATACTATACCAAACACATTAACTTAAAGAAAAAAACAACCCTGTAAAATCCAACACAATATATTTACTAAAATGAAAAAACAATTGGAATAAATAATGAGTTCATTAAATTTAATTAAGACTCATACCTAAATAATCTGAAACCTTTATGAAACAAACATAATATAAAAACATTATGAAAAAAAACCATTATATAATTAATCATATTGTAAAAATAAATTCAAAGATAAATACATGATAATGTAAAATTTAACCATGATAAAATAATAGTTTGAAAAAAATAAACCTTACAAAAAACATAATATACCAACATTAGGAAACCAACGATTCCCTAATAAATAAATTTTTAATCTTTAAATAAAACTAACATACAGTATAATTTAAATTTTAACCATACATAAAATATAGTTTTTAAACATTAAAGATGGTTAGGTTATTAATTTTTATATGAATCGACATAATTGAAAATATATAATAACAATGATGTTATAATATTAGAAAAATAGAATATTTATCTATAAAACTTAAAATAATTAATATAACTAAACTTATCAAATTTTTTCATCATCCAAATTTTATACATCTCAATCATTAATCCTTAAAAAAAATGCATTCCACCCTTCCTTTTTGATGATGGTACTAAAATTATGAAATATAAACTTAAAAATAAAAACCAACACACACACATATATATCTATATATATAAAAGACAAAATATATTTTATATAATATAAAATATATTTACCAATATTTTTATGAAGATGATTTAACCAGTCTTATATATTGAAAATTAATCATTGTTAAACATTTTTCATGAATTATTTTTTCATATATCAATTATCAAAATATGTATAAGAAATAATAACTAAAAATAATGAAATTATATAAAAATAAATAAACTTATTTTTTATCAATTTTCTAAAATATTTACGTACACCGCCTAATAATATAACCTAGATCAAAGAAAACTCATATAAAACAAAATCCAATATACCAACTAAAATCATAAAACAATTTGTATAAATACTCATTTTTTAATGTTAATTAAATGGGACAAACCTGATAATTTAAATCAAAATTTTACATAAAATATTTTTTCAAACAAACTGGGAAGATGTGTAAGTTCTTCATTTATATAAGACTCAACATAATTGAAAATATTAAATAATAATGAATGTTATAAGTTTACAAAATAGAATATTTGGACAAAAAATTAAAATAATTAATATATCTAACGTTATAAATTTCAGTTGTTGACCTAATTTTGATTATCTCATTAATGAATCTTAGAACATAATAACCACATTCCACCCTACCTTTTGGATGATTGCACTTCAATTATAATATATTAACATGAAAATAAAAACCAATATATATATATATATATAAACCAAATATTATCTAATATAAAATATATTTACCATTAATTCTACATATTTGATTATATTTTTGTTCTTTATCGACAACTGATCTTTGTTAAAAAAATTACATGATCTATATTTTCATATAAATTAACTTAAAAAATCAAATATAAATAATAATAATTTAAAATAAGTAACTTATAAAAAATAATAAAATGAATTTTTCTATCTTTTTGATAAATTTATTATAAAAATCACCTAATAAAGAGAGAAAAAAATTATGTTCATTTATTTGGGAAGAGTAAAACTAACATATAATAAACTCTATAATATAAAAATGTCACAATTAATGACACTATAATAAATATTAGTTAATAATTATTTTATGTTACCTACCCATCAAGGAATGAAATTTGATAATCTCTCACAGATATATATATATATATATATATATATATCTTTCATAGAATTATTCACATATTGAACTACCATTGAAATTTATTATGGATCAATAAAACCATAAACACTAGTGGAATCATTTTTAATAATAAGTGTGTATAGATACCTAATTAAATAAATAATATAGTCAGTCATTTAAAATTATATGTATTTAATGATAGAATAAATGAAATATAAATTTACATACATAGAATTTGACTATAACATAGGAACACAGATCTCATAAACAATATCAAGATCCATAATAATTTTTTTGAATATTATCAATAGATAGCCTCTTCCACGTATATTCGACGTCATTTGAAACTCAAAAAAATATCAAAGGAAGAAGAACCGTAGAATGATCTTTTTTCCCCTCGAAAATATCATAAGTATCAGATATTGTTGGTGGCTGAACAATTTTTCTTTTGTACTGATTCTTTTGATTTTAGATACTCCTATATAAATTAATTGTGAGAAAAGATTATAAGTAATTTCCAATAAAATTTAAATAATATTAAAAAAATAATTCATACCTAGTATGACATATAATAAAGAAGATTTTATGTGAAACTAAAGAAATGACCTATTTAATCTCCAACTCTTATAACCACCTAGGTAGGAAATTGCATTAGACTTATTAAATCAATAATATCATATACTGATATTCTTACTTTACCCAATTACATATATTGGTGATTTACTAAATCCCCAAAAATATGTATGACTTTTTATTCTATAATACATATATGAAGATCTCCATTATACAACACATAGTATAAGTTCAAGTCCAAAAATGTATGTAGATGATCAAAGTAGGTGGGCTAGGAAGGCTACGAAAGGTCTTTAGGTTGTGTGAGCTGTATGGTTTTTGATTTTCTCATAAATTGTTCAATTATAGCTTGCAAAACTTATTGAATTTCACAAACCATAAATTTTTTGTGTCTTTTATCTCATTTTTAAGAAATGTATTTCTAGGTCTCTTGATTTATTACATTTATGAACAAAAAATATTTATAATATTAACACCCACTTCAATTACCCTTATATAGCTAGGGTTTTTTTGGCTTTCTTAAATAAGTATCTTGAATTTATATTCTACCCACAAGGATAAAATTCCCCCATAACACATTCTTATGAAATTTGTATTAAAACAAAAAATAAAAATGGTGTATTAGTGTTGTTAATTTAAAACATACTAACACTCATGGAAAAGAAAAAATAATTGGTTATAATTAAATCAACAACTTCCTTAAGTTTATCTATAAGATATTTTTTATTTTTTTCATCATTATATTTTCCATTTTCATAGTGATTGGGGGTAGGAGGACCGAACAAGACCTCTTATGAACCACTGGTACATTGATCTCTTAGCACATAAAACATTTATACAATAAATTTCTACCCCAATAAATGATACCATCCCGAGGATAAAGTATGAAGGTATATGTTCGGTAACTAGATATCTTTATGAGATCTTTTAGATTCTCGATACATAAAATTAAAAAATAATAATTAATTAGGTAATATAACTTTTTTAAATATAAAATAATTATCTTACCATAAATTATTCATTATATCAACGAGTTAAATATTTCTTCTATGTATTTTAATTAAAAAAACCATACCTAAGGCATGTGTTTTCATTCCATAACTTCCCAAAAACATAATTATTTTTCAATTTATTTTCAAATTGTTTCAAAAAAACCACCACTAAAAATAGAAATATTTTATTAATTTCTTTTCTTTATTAAAAATTGAATGTTATTTTTAATTAAATAAATTAAATATTTGTCATTTAAAATATATAATATTTGGAAAATGAGATAAGAATAAATTGATTGAGATATTTTACCATTATTGACTCCAAGAGTCACTCTTTCAACATCTTTTCAACAGAATTATAACAGGATATAACATGCCAATCCTATGATGTCTCTAAATGAAGAAATTACTTGTAAACTACATTACATTTGGTAAATTTAAATTATTATTATCATCAATATTAATACATATTATGTGGTCTTCATAAGAAAGATTCAATTTTGTTAAACATTTAATCCCATGCATTCCAACTCTAGAAAATAATTTTTTTATAGATGAAGGAGAATAATCCTCCGTAAATGGAACATCAGTAGCCATGAAATTATTATTTTTTAAATTAAATTTTTATTTCCTTAAATAATTATATTTTGGAATATTTATTAACATGGAAAAAGAAATATACCTCAGTAAATGTTAATCTGACTCTATGTATGTCATTGAAATAGAAACATGTAATGAAATTATTTAAACGTATATATTATTATAAATGTGAATATTTTAAAATAATTATTACCAAAATATGTAAGTAAAAAATAGTCTAACACATGTGAAAGTTAAAAAAATAATAATTATGTCATGACTCTTAACCCAAAATATTCACGTTATAGTATTAAATGTAAACATTAATTCAAAAAGGAAAAAAACATTTATAATCTTAAATATCATAGTTTAAAAAAGTGTTTTAATATTCATTAATTTAACCAAAACAATATTTATTTAGGCTGGGTTTCTAAATAAAAGCTGTTAAACCATAATTATTGAAAATATAATTTACAAAAAAATTATATAAATCATAAAACATAAATAATTAAACATCCAATATCTAATAAAAATATATTTTAAACACATTTAAATTTCAAAAACAAATATATAAATATTTACCCAAATAATTAGTAGGGTAAATTAGTGTTCTATCATATACCATCAGCATGATACTTTTGTACAACATGAACTACGTCTAGATTATATTCACTATTATCAGTTGAAAAAAAGTAGAAGAATAAACCTCATGTAAATTCCTAACATCATCATCTTCCTCATCAAAAAAATTAATTCTTGTCCCTTAGAAAATGATGGAACACTGATAATTTGAAGGATCAATGATATAAAAAAAGAATTTGCAGGTGTTTCCAATAAAATGGTTCCTCTATGAAACTAAATATTTTTAAATAAACTAGTGTAAACCCATAATCATCATTTTTTGAACCACTATTACTATCAACCTAGTTTCACTTAAACATTATGACTCAAATTTATAAAAATAATTTTCCCATTTTTTTGATGAACTATAAACTATTATTTTGATATAGAAATTATGTTTTAATCATTTTCACTCAAATAATTTTTTCTTGCAGTGTGGACCATAACCCACTATTTTGAACAGTACTCTTTTTATCCTAATTTGTGTGTAAAATGTTTACCTCTTAATGCCATAACCATACCATGTGACCATATTAAGAGGTTATCCCCCCTTCCAACCATTTAAATGTTTTTTATGAAAATATATCAGTGATGAATTTCTCTTTAAACCATTAAACAAATGTATTTATATAATCAATCATCAGCTTATTTAGAAATATTTTTTGATATAATAATATTAATTCAAAAATATGGGAGGATATATATGGTTGAACATCATCCATGTTGTTTAATATATATAAATGTTCCTAAATTGATTCATCGTGTGGGATTATCTTTAACATTAAGCTTAGATTCTATGTACATTCAATATAATCTATCATATATCGAGATATAGGGAGACCAATATACTCCACTTCATATGAATAATCTTTATACAACTAAATAAACTCTTCTGAAACATATTTTTGAACAATATAGACCTCTTTTCAATGAGTGTTTTTAACATATACCTTTAGAATTTTAAAATATGTCTTAAAAGGATACATCTAACATAAATAAACAGCCCCATATATTCTTATATCATGCACTAGATGAATCACTACATGAACCATTATATCAAAA
This sequence comes from Viscum album, assembly GCA_963277665.1. Classification (NCBI taxonomy): domain Eukaryota; kingdom Viridiplantae; phylum Streptophyta; class Magnoliopsida; order Santalales; family Viscaceae; genus Viscum; species Viscum album. Next base: position 243,273,824 of record OY728150.1, read on the forward strand.
AATTTAGGTGGGATATATATTTATATTTTAAAAATAAACAGATAATGTCCATTCTCTAAATAATATTGAAAATTTGGACTAATAAAGTTTCTACAAATGGAGTTGTTTATATTACATAACAAGATGATATTATTTTTGACATGTATTGACAATATACCACATAGATAAACCAGTATTAGTTTTTGTATCAATACTAGGTAGTCATGCTATTTTATACATATTAATTTAGAACCCTTTAATAACACTAAATTCTTCACATTTTTTAGAATATCCTCCTGGTGGATTAATACCATTCAGACAATAAAAAAATTAAACTTCTCACTCTTACTTAATGTGTGATAATCCCTAGGTAAATATTTTTGGTTTCCTTTAACAGTGAGAGCTAACTCCAAACATATTCCCATTGATATAAAGTAAAATTTAACCTGAAATCCATCTTTTTTTCTTTCCTCTTATGATAAATAATGTTCTAATCAAAATGTCACATATGTTTTTATTCATATTAATAACATTAATGTTATTTTTTATCTCTAAAAATATTCAATTTTTTTAAAAAATGATAGGCTATTGCTTCTAGATATTCTTTTGATATACAAAACTTCATTTCTTTTTATATGTTAAATTGATATTTTTTACCCGATCATAATATTCTTTAACTGAAAATTGTTGTGGGGGTTATTATATTCCAATAAACTATTAAATTATTTTTTCAATCTAAAATAAGGATAATAGATTTTCAAAATTATTCAATATCCCATGTACACTATCATTATTCTATTATACAATTGACAATATAAAGTCTCTTCTTCACAAATTAGACATGATTTATATACCTTAACACTATATGAAGATAAGATTCCATATGTAGAAAATAAATTTATAGTGAACATTATTATAAAACAAAAAAGAAAATACTCTTTCTCTAAGTATCAAAAATTATAACACGTGTCTCCCATAGATTTTTCAAATCATCAATAAACAGTGAAATATAAACATCAATATTTTTCCCTTCTATTTTTCTCTATAAATAATCAAGAGAATAATAACATGTATTTTCTTTGTACATATCTATGGGGACAAGATGTAAACTCCCAAAAAAATGGATATTAACTATGATGGATACACAGGTTCTGATATGGATTTATTCCATTTCTGAAAATTCCAATTCAAAGATCTCTAGATTCAATTAAAAAATTAGGAAATTCTTTATCCACCCCTTCCACTGTAGTGAATTAGCATGATGACACCATATGATATTCCCTCATCTCCATTCCATCATATCCTTTTCTTATCACCTAAATTTGAAAATACCCACTTCAAACAAGGAATTAATGAATGGTACCAAATTTCTTTTGTAGGATATTTTATTTCAGTAATTTATAATGAAACAAAGTTGAAATATTAAAATTATATTAAGGAATTATTTTGATTGAATTATTAAAATTTACCAAATTGATATAAGTCTGAGGTTAGATTTTGTAAAGGCTTGTAAATTTCAAGGAAATTTTTTTCTTAATTTCTTTGGTATTTTACGAGAACACAGTTTCTGACAGCACCTGATTCTGAGACCCGGTGTGCCTGGAATCAATTTCCAAATTTTAGCTCAGGTACGTTCAGTGAACGAACGAGCGGGTTTTTCTAACTTTTTAACTGGTGCTAGGAATCTAAATATGAGGGCACCAATGAAACCGCAACACCGGAAATTTCTTAGGAACACCTATTCCGAAGTTGCGTTTGCTTGGGTGTGGTTATTAAAATAATGGGTTAAGTAATGAATAAAAATAAAATTCGTGCAACCAATTTTATTTTTATTTCTAAGTTGATAAAACCTAAGAATGGTGGTTGTAGAGGGACCCACAATATCCTACTCCACTAGGTAGGTTATTAGTGGGGTGGGGCCCACACAAGACCCACCTATTCAACTTCCTCAAACCCCCATTTTTGTAACACATCCGCACCCCCTATTAAATGCTGAGTCAACACTCACATTAATTGGATGGTTAAAACGCTTCAACTAATTCAATTAATTGAATGAATTATTTTGAATTTCAAATTGAGTTGTTGGATTCTGTGTTAACAAAATAAGATAAGTCTTCTTTCATTACGGGTGGTTTCGTTGTGCGACAGGGATTAGAGAGGAATTTTTCAAGCCTTGGAATCCTCTTCTTCATCCTTGAAGAACGCGAAGAATGCACCGTCGCCGACGAAGAACGCCGGCCTCCAACGAAGGACGACAAATAACGCTGAATCCTCGGAGATCAACGACGCGACACCGTGTACCACGACGCTGACGATTCTCTTCTCTGCGATGCCGGAGACGCTTTCGGAGCCTTCTTCCACGAGGTTCTTTTCCCACAACGAACCATTGTTCAATAGCACCTTGATTTAGGGGTTAATTTCTTATTCATGAATATTTTTCCTTGTCGTTAACCGTATTATTCATGCGACGCCTGTTATAATTATAACGGGAGGTGGTTGGACCGCACGAACACGACCGACTCTCCCCACCCCCTTCGATTTTGTGCTTGTTGCGGCATGAACAAAGGCGCGCGGTGTTACGGCACCGCCTGAAAATAAGCAGAATTTGGCAAAGAAGTGTGGCACCGTCACAGCGCGCCGTTAAGGCTTAATGAAACCGCGGCCGAAGTTGGGGCCACAGAGGCGAATCGAAGACTCCACAGTTTTTTGATTGAAGTGTGGATCAGCGGGCGATGTCGGAATGGGCCTGAGAGGAGATTTGAAGCCATCACAATGAATATCGGGTCCCTAGAGGACCGCTAGCGAAGACGGCAGGCGAAACGGACCACCGGAGCGCGTCCGGTGGTCCGCGAAAGGCGGCAGCAGCGTGCCACACCGGTGCGGCGGCACCAGCGACCGACGGCGGTGGCGTGCGGCCGGAACAGAACCACCACGACTGAGCTGCGGTGGTAGACCAAACCAGAACGGCTTAGCCATTTTGGAGAGCCGCGCCGGTTTCGCGGAACCACGGGGGGTTGTAACCCCCCTGCTCCATGCTGGCCAAGCGGTCTGGCTGCACCGGGCCGGGCCACGCCCACCAGGCCGGGCCACGTCCTATTGGGCCGGACCCAGACTTGGGTCGGGTCGACCCAGTTCGGGCTGACCCAGGGGGTATCGGGCCGGGTCGGACCGGGCCCGAACCCCCTATTCTCAGGCAGTTTCTCTTAAATTCCCATATCGTGGGATTCGATAATCTAATCGACGCACCATTGGTTGCGTTGTGATCCTTGGATCGAGATGGTCATTTTGGTATATTACAATCAAGGTTTCGGAAAACATGGTGTATGGCTGTGTTGGTTCGAACATGGAACCAACCGGATCCTCGGAGCGGAAACGCTTATAACTTGAGCTTCAGACGTCTGATTGATGTGTTGTCGACTTGTTGTATTCCTATTAATGAGACGGTTCTTTTGGTATACTTCACCTTAGGTTTGGATGCAGTTGGAATATGGTCGGGTTGGATTGAACTCGAAATCCAACCAGGCCCCTGGAACGGAAAAGCTGATAACATCCAGACCGGACGACCATCTGACGAACCATCAGAAGAGTTGGTAATCATGTTGAGAAACGGCCCCTATGAGTATACCCTATGAGAGTTCGGGGTACGGTTGAGATACGGCTGGGTTGGTTTGCACACAAAACCAACCGGGCCCCTGGGATGAAAAGGCTAACAACTCACAGACTGGGCGCCTGATTGACGCGCCGTCTATTGCGTTGAGACCCATATGATGAGGCGGTCCTTTGAGATAATTTTCGTGGGACTTTGTGATAATTGGAGTATCAACATGTAGCTCGTGGAGCGGACCCTCCGGGAGACGAGCGTATGGAGTACGGAGACCGTGTAGCTGGCTGAGACCTGACGACTGCTTGACCGACTCGACTTGGAGTGAGTCGACTAGCCCAGTGGACGGAGTACTACTATGTTTGGGTGCAGACCCATGGAGGTCAGAGTGCCTGGTAGCAGGAAGCAGACCCGTATTACTCGATAGGAGGAGTACCTCTACAGGCTATTAGGGGGTGCACTACTGCGTTTGGGTGGCAGACCCCAGTGGGGAGAACTACTGTGTTTTGGTGGCTGACCCGCGATACTCGAAAGGAGGAGTACCTCAGCAGTCTTAGGTTAGTGAGTAGTACCTTGGAGTCGTGATAGGATCACTTTACTCATTAGAGACGGGGCTCTTCAGCAGTTACGGTTTCAATAATGAAAATCCTGGTTTGAACTGAGTCTATGACCTATGTGTTTACCTCAGGATTGAGATGGGTCACTTGATAACATAGGTATATTTATGGGAATATATCTAAGTAGTGGTTATCCGTTGATTCCATAACCTTTATGTTTCCTCATGATTGAGATGGGTTACTTGATAACCTAGGTATAAGTATGGGCTTATACCTAAGTAAGTGTTATATGTTTAGATTCTGCTTTGTGGTTATCCTTGTTGTATTTAGAGAGACATTGAGGGTCTTGGGGTCCCTACCGAGTTTTGTTATACTCACCCCTGAACGGGATATGCCCGCACCTCGTTGTGTTGGATGCAGATGACGGACAACGCTGACGGAGGTCGAGTGTTCGAGGAATGGATGGTACCCAGAGGAGGAACTCACGACGAGTCAGTATCCGGAGGTGGAATTCATGAAGAGAAGATACTCGGAGGAGGTTGACGGGTGAGAGCGTGGTGGAGGCTATCTGTACCGACACTTCTGGTAGGATCTGTGGTGCACGATCCTGGAGCTGCGCTATCTGTACCTACCCTTCATGTAGGATCCCTGGTGGACGATCCAGGAGCTACACTATCTATACCTACCCTTCAGGTAGGATCCGAGGTGGATGAACCCGGAGCTGCATCTATTCTTCTAGCTGCTTATCTTTTTTGTTGTACTTTCGTTCAGTTGTAGCTGTACTTTCAATTGGGTCTGTATTCTAGCCCATTTAAAATTCAGCACTCTCTTTTTTTACTTCTTGTATTACTTCTTCTTGTACTCTATGGTGTTTATTTACTTTTATAAAGGAAATGCCTTCCCAATTATCGGGAATTACGCCTTTGGTGCTAGTCGCCATCCCCTGTCCTATGGAAGGCAGACTTGGGGTAGTTACGACATGGGCCCTGGGGGACGGGTCATGAAAAATTGGTATTAGAGGAGTCGGTTCTACTGCAGAACTTATAACTCTGATATTTCTTTTCTGTGAAGCAATAGTGTTAAGGGTACCGAGTGTGGTTTTCAATTCATGGAGTCTAGTGTTGGTGCGGGCGGCAGACATATCCATACACCAGGACCCTGAAAACTGATTTCCGACTCATTGCATGAAAACATTAATTTCGTGTGTGTTTTCAACGGTTTTCCCTTAAAACAGCTCAAACCAGGTCATCTCACCAGGTATAAATTGTTTAAACGTGTCACGTTTGTTTCAGGATACCTCCCCGCTGACGACCAGCTAGAGCCCCGAGAGTTGTACGTACTGACAGCCCGCCGAGCGACGAGGCCTTAGTACATGGCTCTCTTCCAGTTGAGGCACCAGTGGTACTACCACCCGTTGGGCCACCGATGCCACCAGCCCTAGCAGCAGAGATTGCACGTCGCTTGTGCGCACTGCACGAGTTCCATCACCAAAGGCCACCCAGGTTCAGGGGAGAGATAGACCCACAAGCGGTTGGAGATTGGCTGGAGGCTGTGGTGAGAGTCTTTAGGCTAGTAGGGATGCCAGCAGACTTCATGGTGATCTTTGCTGCCAGCCTCCTTCAGGCAGCAGCTGAGAGATGGTGGAGCAACTTGTTCCAGTTTTGCGACGAGATGACCTTCACCTGGGTAGACTTCGTGACCTTCTTCAGGGTGGAGTTTATACCAGTCAATCTATACCCCAAGCGTGTTCCGGAGCCACTGCCTTTTCCATAGGATTTTTGATTAGTAGCCGAGTCATCTGTAGGCGGTAGACAGATGATGTAGAGGTCCAAGAGGACCAGACCAGAAGGTGGGTGACCACGGGTTATAGGATCGGTAGTGCGGGGCACCCGGGGTGGAGTCAGATCAAGGTGTGCCAAAAGAGGACAGTGTTATTCATGCGGCAGAAAGGGTCACATGGCACGTGACTGTCCGACCCGCCATATAGATGATCAACAGATAGATGAAGAACCCCTTAGACAGAGGCAGAGGTTCGATCAGGGCGGACCATAAGGAGCAGGCGGCCATGGCAGAGGAACTGGCTGAGCAGCGGGTGGTGGACGATGCTTTGAGGATCTACCACCACCATGAGAACCACCCCGACCGCAGGGAACAGGCGGACATTGGAGAGCACGTCATCAGGCAGCTGATGCTTATGAATACGGAGCTCCGGAAGCTGGCAGACAAGAGCGGGACTAGTTCTCGGCATGGTACCTTTAATATTGGTGCTTCTAGTTCCATGTTGTTGTTGATTTTGTGTCTTTGTACTATGAGCTGCAATAATAAATGACACGTATCTTCGTGATGTTTATATTCATGTAATTTTGTTTGGTTGATACTGAGAGGTCTCGGTTAAAACTGTTGACTTGACCCTCACTTTTGAGATTTCTACTGGAGGAGACCCCGTGGCCTCACACTGATGCCAACAGTGTGACTCGACCCTTGGAGGCGAGAGTGACGGTTGGATCTCTTGGTAGTAACATCGAGGCCTTACGACGTTGTCCAAGGCATGAATGTACCGTTCCTGTCAGGATTCACTGTATTAGGCGAAGAATGTGGTTCATCCAGGGGATGAGACCGAATTTCTCTTATCGGAAAAGAAGAAATCTTAGCAGCTCTTGTAGGACCAGAGATGGTTCAATCCATGATAGAGAAGCACCAGGACATCTAGGAGCGGATGAGGACAGCTCAGTGCCGACAAAAATCATATGTTGATTGGAAACAAGACCACTTAAATTTGAGGATGGAGACCACGTTTTCTTACGGGTCTCACCTCGATGAGGTCTATGGAGATGTGGTCGAGGCAGCAAGTAATCTCCGAGGTTCAGTGGACCTTTTTCAGGTCCTCGGCAAGGTAGACAAGGTGGATTAGAATTTGACCCATCCATCTCATTTGTACCAGGTGCACGATGACTTCCACGTATCTCAACTGGGAAGATACGTGCTTGACCCGACGCATATCATCGACCATGGGGAGATGGACTGTGGCGATGGGGTGAATTTTGCGGGGTTCCAGTAGAGGTTGAGGATCGACAGGAGTGGGTCCTACAAGAACGGTTGATTCCTCTTGTGTGCTTTCATTGGCAGCACGGGAACCTCCAGCTGAGCACATGGGAGCGGAAGGCTCAAATGTGTGCTCAGTACCACTTTTGTATCCCTAGTTTGAGTTAAAGCTTTTCGAGGATGTAAAGCCCTGTAGTGGGAGTAATGTAGATACCCAGAAATTTCAAGGAAATTTTTTTCTTAATTTCTTTGGGATTTTACAAGAACGTAGTTTCTGATGGAAACTGATTCTGAGGCTCGGTGTCCCCGGAATCAATTTCCGATGTTTTTCTCAGGTACGTTCAGTGAACGAACGAGCGGGTTTTTCTAACTTTTGAACCGATGCTCGGAATCGAAATCCGAGGGCACCGATGAAACTGCAACATCAGAAATTTATTAGTAACACCTATTCCGGTATTACGTTTGCTGGGGTGTGGTTATTAAAATAATGGGTTAAGTAATGAATAAAAATAAAATTTGTGCAACCAATTTTATTTTTATTTCTAAGTTGATAAAACCTAAGCTTGGGGGTTGGAGAGGGACCCACAATATCCAACTCCACTAGGTAGGATATTAGTGGGGTGGGGCCCACATGAGACCCACCTATTAAACTTGCTCAAACCCACATTTTTGTAACACACCTGCACCCCCTATTAAATTTCGAGTCAACACTCACATTAATTGGACGGTTAAAACGCTTTAATTAATTCAACTAATTGAATGAATTATTTTGAATTTAAAATTGAGATGTTGGCTTGTGTGTTAAATAAATAAGACATATCTTATTTAATTATGGGTGGGTTCATTGTGTGAGAGGGATTGGAGAGGAATTGCTCAAGCCTCGGAATCCTCTTCTTCCTCCTTGAAGAACGCGAAGAACGCACCGTCACCGATGAAGAACGACGGCCTCTGACGAAGGACGAAGAAGAACGCTGAATCCTCAGAGATTGACGATGCGACGCAGTGTACTATGACGCCGAAGATTCTCTTCTCCGTGATGCCGACAACACTTTCAGATCCTTCTTCTGCGATGTTCTTTTCCCGCAACGAACCTTCGTTCAACATCACCTTGAGGTAGGAGTTAATTTCTTGTTCGTGAATATTTTTCCTTGTCATTCATCGTATTATTCTTGTACTGCCTGTTATAATTGTAATGGGAGGAGGTCGGACCGCACGAACACGGCCGACTCTCCTCCCCCTTCGATGTTTGTGTTCGTCGCAGCATGAAGAAAGGCGCACGGTGCAATGACACTGCGCAAAAACAAGAAGAATACGACAAAGAAGCGCGGTGCTGTCATGCTGCGCCGTTAAGGCCGAATGAAATAGCGGTCAGAGTCGGTGCTGCTGACACAAATAGAAGACTATGCAGTTTTTTGATTGACGTGTGGATCGACGGGCGATGTCGGAATGGGCCGCAGAGGCGATTTGAAGCCATCGAGGTGAAGATTGGGTCTCGGGAGGACCACTGGAAAAGACGGCAGGAGAAACAGACCACCAGAGCGTGTCCGGTGGTCCGTGGAAGGCGGTGGCGGTGTGCCCCACCGGCGCGGCAACACTGGCGACTGGAACAGAACAGCCACGGCTAAGCCGCAGCGGCGGACCAAACCGGAATGGCTTAGACATTCTGGAGACATGTCAGTGCGGCATAATGCCACGCCGGTTTCGCTCAACCGCGGGGGGTTGTAACCCCCCCCCCCCTCCTGCTCCACGCTGGCCATAAGGACTGGCCGTACCAGGCCGAGCCGGGCTGCGCCCTATTGGGCTGGACCCAGACCCGATTCGGGTCAACCCTGTTCAGGCCGACCCAGGGGGAATCGGGCCGTGTGAGACCGGGCCCGAACCCCCTATTCTCGGGCAGATTTGTTAAAATGGAAATATCATGGGCTTTAGACCTCTGATAGACACACCGTCAGTTGTGTTGGGATCCTTGGATCGAGATGGTTGTTTCGTTATATTTCACTCAAGGTTTCGGAGAACTTGGGGTATGGCCGATTTGGTTCGAACACGAAACCAACCGGGCCCTCGAAGAGGAAACGCTTATAACTTGAGCTCCGGATGTCGGATTAATGTGCCGTCGACTTGTTGGATTCCTTTTGATGAGAAATTTCTTTTGGTATACTCCACCTGAGGTTTGGATGCAGTTGGAATATGGCCGGGTTGGATTGAACCCGAAATCCAACCGGGCCCCTGGAACGGAAAAGCTGATAACTTCCATACCAGACGATCGTCTGACGAACCGTCAGGGACTTTGGTAATCAATTTGAGAAATGGTCCCTATGAGTATACCCTATGAGAGTTCGGGGTACGGTTGAGGTACAGCTGGGTTGGTTCGCACACGAAACCAGCCGGGCCCCTAGGACGAAAAGGCTAACAACTCAGAGACCGGGCGCCAGATTGACGCATCGTCCGTGGCGTTGAGACCCCTATGAGGAGGTGGTCCTTTGAGATTCATTTTCGTGGGACTTTGTGATACTTGGAGTATAGACCTGTAGCTCGTGGAGAGGACCCTTCGGGAGACGAGCGTACGGGGTATGGAGACCGTGTTGCTAGCTGAGACCTGACAACTGCTTGACTGACTCGACCCGGAGTGAGTCGGCTAGCCCAGTGGACGGAGCACTACTATGTTTGGGTGCAGACCCACAGTGGACGGAGCACCTGGTAGCAGGTAGCAGACCCACGGTACTCGACAGGAGGAGTACCTCTGCATGCTATTAGGGGGGATGCACTACTGTGTTTGGGTGGTAGACCCCAGCGGGAATCACTACTGTGTTTGGTTGGCTGAACCGCGGTACTCGACAGGAGGAGTACCTCAGCAGTCTTAGGTTAGTGAGCAGTACCTCGCAGTCATGACAAGATCATTTTACTCGTCAGAGACGGGTCTCTTCAGTAGTTACGGTTTTGATAATGAAAATCCTGGTTTGAGCTGAGTCTATGACCTATGTGTTTATCTCATGATTAAGATTGGTCACTTGATAACATAGGTATATATATATGGTCATATATCTAAGTAGTGGTTATCTGTTGATTCCATAACCTTTATTTTTCCTCATGATTGAGATGGGTTACTTGATAACTTAGGTATAAGTATGGGCTTATTCCTATGTAAGGGTTATCAGTTGAGATTCTTCTTTGTGGTTATCCTTGTTGGATTTAGAGAGACCTTGAGGGTATCGGGGTCCCTACTGAGTATCGTTATACTCACCCCAGCACGAGTTATGCCCAAACCTAGTTGTGTTTGATGTAGATGACGGACAACGCTGACGGAGGCCGAGCATTTGAGGACTGGACGGTACCCGTAGGTGGACCTCACGACGAGTCAGTATCCGGAGGTGGACTTTAGGACGAGATGATACTAGGAGGAGGTTGACGGTCGAGAGCGTGGTGGAGGCTATCTGTACCTACCCTTCTGGTAGGATCTGTGGTGGACGATCTAGGAGCTACGCTATCTGTACCTACCCTTTAGGTAGGATCCGTGGTGGACAATCCAGGAGCTGCGCTATCTGTACCTACCCATCAGGTAGGATCCGAGGTGGATGACCTAGGAGCTGCTTCTATTCTTCTAGCTTCTTGTATTTTCTGTTGTAAATTCGTTCAGTTGTAGATTTACTTTCAGTTGGGTTTGTATTCTGGCCCATTTACTTTTCAGCACTCTCTTTTATACTTAGTGTATTACTTCCGCTTGTACTCGGTGGTGTTTGTTTTCTTATATAAAGGAAATGCCTTCCCAATTATTGGGAATTACGCCTTTGGTGCTAGTCTCCAGCCCCTAGAATATGGAAGGCAGACTTGGGGTAGTTACGACACGGGCCCCGGGGGACGGGTCGTGATAGATTCAAGTACCTGAGAATGAATCAGAGTTGAATATTTTATCCATATTATTGTTTGATGTCTCATAGTTTGGAAATTTTGATAAATTCTCATATTTTTTCCTATAAAACACACAATAAGTGGGGAAATCATTTATCTTGTTATACCCCAATCCCATTGGGAATAATATTTTAATTACCACGAAATTTGAATCTGGGAGCTTGTTTCCTTCTGGAAGTATTTCATTTAACATTTCAAGAAACATAGAGAAAATTTTATGACTCTGCCCATTTCATGATTTCAGGTTAAATAATTTCAGAACAAATTATAACATTATATATTTAGTAAAGCATGAAAATAATGGTTTCTTGGAATGTCCATACAATCATTCAACAATATATTTTTAGGGGTTCAATTCCTACATCATGAATTAATTCTTCATTATGAAACATTATATCATTCTAAATATTTTCAATAATATTATATATATATTATTTAATTCATTCACTATACAAGATCCAATATTGTATAATTATGGCTAAAACTATAGAAAATGAGATGATTCTTGATTTATATGGAGTTTAAATTTCTAATATTCAAATACTTAATGCATGGATAAAGAATAGAATTTATGTTTTTATTTTTTTAGCAATTTCCATGAAATAATAAAATAATTTTTCATATTCCTTAGTGGTTCCTCAAAAATTTATCCATTTAAGATCCATTAAATACCTTATATTACAATATAAATGGTGAATGTATTAAAATGCATAAACATTTAAAATATATATATAAGCTTATAAATTTTTTACATAAAATCATATAATCATGATGATTGGTGATGTTGCGGTATATATAAATTATTATTAGGAATGAAATCAAAAATAAATTAGTCTAGGTATTTAATGTATATAAATAATTAATTATAAATTTTTTTTATCCAAGTAATGGAATATGGAAGCTTTTTAATTTTTAGATAGATTTTATAAAATATTATCACAGAACACAACTCCCATTATTTCTATATCCTTAAAAATATACGTCAATATTCCACTTTAGATAAACTATGATAAATAAAGTTAAACATAATTTCAAAATTTTCACAGACAACAACAAAGGTAAATTTGATAGGGTAAAAAATCTTGGTCGAATGAATCATTGACTACAATGAGAAGAAAATTTATAAAACTAATTGATTGAAACCCAAAAAAATATATAATTGCTGAAAAGTAAATAATGTATACCATTTGATCAAAATAATATCATGAATTACCATTTAAAGAATTAATCATATCATTGTTGGAAAAAATTATTCAATTTATTCCATATCATTAAATATTTTTTTATAAGATATAAATAATATTTTCAAACTCCATGTGACAAGAAAAAAACCTAGTAGTTTTATAATTATTGTTCTACTATATCAAATTTTATAACATAACTCTTCATGGGAGGGAAATAAATTAATCATTCAATTTCACCATAATATAATATGAAATCGCATTGAAAAACAATTTCTTTTAATATATTAAACATAATTTTTTTTCCAACATATTAGTTTCATAATAATATCCAGGAAAACCATTACCATATAGTAATATGGTTCTCACCCATTTCATGATGTGATTAAAATATTCATCTATCATTTAAAAATTTAATTTAATATCCATAAATTTTTTTATTAGTTTTTATTTACATACAAAAAAACAAGTGTAAGGTGATTCTTATAAATAAAAAACATAATATAAATTTATGATGATTAAAAATGATAGTGTTTATCATTGTTCTCCAATAATGTCTTTGGTTTAAATGAATGTTTTTTTATGTATTAAGTCATAATGTTTTATTGAACTATAATAATTATATTATGACATATACGACACTATATCTTCTTGATGTTTTTATTCTAATAAAAAATATATAATTTGGTTATAATATAAAATTAAAAATACCATATCTACTAGTTTTAATTGATATATATATATATATAATATTTGACAAAAATTTACAATTCCCAAAAATAAAAAAAATTATAAAATTTAAACATATTTAACAAAAAAAATATAATTTACAATAAAATGCATACAGAAGAATGAATGGATAAATAATGTTTACAACTTATAGATATAGAATTTATCATCAATATTAAAAATATAACTTATAAAATTTGGAGTTCGTTAATGGAAAATTGATCATTAATATCGATGTACTCCTTCAAAGTCAATGGTAGGGTGAAGACAACAATATTGAAGAAAAATATTTTTTAAAAAAAGAAACAAATAATAGATAAAAACCTTGAATCATGGTTTTAAGTCAACTATAATATTGATTCCTAACACAATATATTTTTTTGGATCATAAAATATGATAAAATGATGAAATAATGAGGATCAATTATCGTGAAAAAAGTGTTTTTTTAAAATTTTGGCTGAATAATATTTTAATTATGAAATCAAATACCAATATTCAATTTTTTTATTTGGATATCCATTACATAGCCTAAAGGAACAATGCCATGTTTCCCAAGATCATGTCATGAAGGCCCAATGTAGTGTCAAACTTGTATCATCCTGCATGCATCATGCTTGTGTCATCCCCTTCATATCCTCTTTCATCATAAACCCCCGAGAGTCTTTCTATAATATGAACCATAGCCTTTGGAATGAATTATTTTGGGTATTACCGCTCAGGTTCCAACCCAACTACTTGAAAAGATGATTAAAATTAATGAATATAAACTATAATTGTTCTAGAAGATTATGTAATGGCCATCAGTGGCATCGTAGGGTGAGAGAAAAATTTTATTGAAAATATGAAATGAGAGGTTTTGGATGTGTTTATTTTTAAGGGATCTAAACTCAATTTTAATAAAACCAACGTTTAAATGATTTTTAGTTATTTTATGTGTCATTTTATAAGATACCCAAAGTCAAAACTTTTTTTGAACTTTTAATGTCAGTTTTTATTTCAAAAAAGAAATTAAAATATCTTTAAAAACCAATATTGTCTTTTTTTGGAGATATAATGTAAAAGATAATATAAGTAAATTTTAAACATCTATGTTATTCAAAACCAACATCAAAATATTTCCACAAAACTATTAACGTCTATTCCTTATAAATCAGTGATATAACCTCTATATTGAAGCCACTATTTCTACTAGTGAGTATCACTTAAGGGGGGGATAATAATTATCTCTTATTTTGGCATACAAAACAATTAATTTCTAACATAACCCACTGTTCTTATCTTTTAAGGAGTGACCAAAGGGGTTCAGTGGGTCATGGTGTTGTTTGGGAAGAGAAGGAGGAACTAAGGGAATGGAGTATAGGGATTACAGTTTCAATATCTAGATAGTGGGATTATTATTGGATGGGTATCCAATAGAAGCACTATAGGATAACTAGTCAAACCCACTAGCCATCTAGTTTGATATTACTATTTTATAGGGAAATAATCATTTTATATTTCACCCCTATTTCATTCTAACTCAATTTTAGCCTAATTTGAGCTGTTGAAGAAATATTGAGAGATCCTCATCATCCAATTTAGTAATTTGATAGATCTCCCTAACCCCACCTATGATTTCACTTTTATCTATGTTTTGTAAGGAGTATGGTAAGGCTATCACTCAGTTACCTTTTAATCTATTAGTTTCATTCCGGATAAATCTCTCTCACATTTTTAATTTAAACATGCTATATTATGTATTTTTTATTTAAATATCTTCCATTTGAATATGAATCAATGAAAAAAAAATTTATGTGTGGGGGATTATATCCTAAGGTAGATGGCATTGTGATGTTGTTTTAATGTCTCATCATAGTATCAAATCACTAGAAATTGTGGTCCCCACCACTCCTTTAGAAACAAGAACTAAAAATAATCTATAATTGTGAATAGTTTTTTTTATGTTTTAGTTGCTACTTTGGATTTAGAAAATTCGGTTGGGTTGGGTATACCCTGATTTAATTTAATAGAGTGGTGGAATATATCATATTTCATGTTATTATGTGAACTAAAATGGAAGTTAGAGCTACCCTTAACGTAATAGTAGTTTATTATGGAATTATGGATTCCTAGAATGAACATTAGGATCCAACTAAATGTTTATAGCTATGGATTGTTTAATTAGAATTATAAATTAAAAATTATGGGTGAACTTAGATTGTATTATGGAGTTTTTTATATGTGAATTTTTAAATAATGATATGTTTTGAATTTTTTGATATGGATAACAGTAAAAAAATTCCTTAACTAACCTCATTAGATTCCATAAGATATATGTTACTAAATAATTCCATTGAAAAGAGAAGGATTCCATTGGGTTATGTAATTTCTGGAGAAATAATATTTATTCTATATAGATAAACTACAGTGAATTCTATGGGTAATCTCCTATTTGATTCAAGTAATGTCTAAGCTTCTTGAATTCCAAATATTAATGTTAAGGAATTTTTATGGATATCCTAGTTGAATTCAATGGGATGAGATTCCTTAATTTGTCTCAGTTTTTTTTGCAATAAAATTTATCAGTTCTGCAACTTTTATTCAAAACTATTTGCGCCTATGAATGTAAATGGATGTCACATGAGTTAAAATAATACTATTCGATTTTTTTTGTAAATAATGGAACGAAATTACTAAATTATCCCCATATATTATAGTGAGTTGTGTGATCATGGTTGACTTATTAATACAAATGAGAACCAGGTAATTCCACGAAACATATTATGTGTTTATATACCAGTGTATGATGAAGCTGAAAGTTTTGGCCTGATGTGTCTCCTTGAGGCCTAAGGATCAGCATTGTTGCTATTATTATGTAGTTTATTATTTCTATTGTCTACATAAATTATATATTTCATACCATTACATTTTATATATCAGACTATATTTTAATTTTACACCATTGGTGGAGGCCAACTGAGTTGTACTCACACCCTGTTTGGGCCGTCATTTGTCACCTGAGCAAACAATGTGGAATAAGGTCGGGATAATGGTCAGTTCCCTATAGCTGATATTTAATGATAAGCGTAGTTATGGATTTTAGAGATGGGATAGAAGTTAGTGCATGAGGACTCGATGTTTTTCTATATTTTGGTAATCAATTTTTTTTAAATGGTGTGTTTGATGTTCTATACCTAAATTGACTTGTATATACACTTTTAGATCTGTATGCTACATCATTATGTTATTTCAAGGGTTATTACTTGGTTTAAAAGAACATGATTATTTTAATTGGATGTGATGTGTATAATTTTTCTTTATTTCCATTTATTTTTATACTCTAACATACATGTATATTGTCCCCACCATAAAAACATTAAATTATGCTACTAGTCAGTAGCCTATGGAATATGGGGAGATGTAGATGATCCCATGTGGAGAAATGGTTCAGGGCTTTGGTTCATTTGATTCTACATCATGGAATGAAAATCGTATGTAAGAGAATTTATTTTATTATTTGGTGCTGGTTTATAAGATATTATACATTTTAGGACTGGGTAATAAGCTTGTTCTTGAGAGTATCTAACCCACATATGAGAGAAAATCCATGATTCCGGGGATGGGATTTTTGTTTTTTGTTTATTCTTTTTTAGTTGATCTATTTTCACATTAATTGATCCATTTTTTAAGAGGATTTGGATTGTGATATTTTCACTATTTGGAAACATAGAAAGCATGTGTGCATTCGAACATCTTTTTTGGCACATGCGTGTTGACATTTTATTTCTATGATTTCTTAGTAGTTTTCCTTTATTATTTTCCAAGTTTTATTTGTCATGATATGTTTTTGTTAAATGAAATTTCAGCATTATCCTAAATATATTTTTTATATAGATTAATAGTTTGATTTTATCTAGTCAATCCTTATAGGAATATTGGTTTAAAACTGCGACCAATTCTATTGAATTAAATTGGTGGAAGTTAAATGGCGTTCCAGTACAATATTAAAAGAGTCTTTTCTCTATAACTTTTTTTGAAATTTCATATAATCTCACTTAAGTGATCGTATTTTAAAAATAAAAGGAATTATAAAATAATAATAATTTGAAATAGAATTATATGTGATATTTGTTTTAATCTAAATGATGTTTTGGGTTAAATAACATATGAGTAAGAAAACTATAACGTTTTCCCTCATAGCCTGTGAATGAATTCTTATTTATCCATATTGGGTGACTTGAGGCTTTTTAGTATATGTGAATTGACCCTAGAGTGGGTATTTGGTGATAGTGAGAGTTATCCATTTGTGATTTTAGGAAGCAAAATGTATTACTGCTTACTCTATCTGTAATACCAAAAAAATTTCTCTTAGTGTGTTATAAGTTATTCCTCTGAAATTTTAGATAAATTATTCCACATTGACTACCATTTAAATTCCAAGAGGGAACTGGTGAGAATTACCCTAAGGTGAAAATGTATTGGCCACCTATGAATATTGTATAGGGTATAGAAACTTGGATTAGAGAGAGTCATGTTTTTATGGTGAAGTCTATGGAGTGAGATTCACCTAAAAGTTTCAATGTGATTTATAAATTGAAATGAATGTTTTTACTACTGCATCAATAAACATTTTCTAGGTTTTTTGGCCCACAAGTAGCTAATAATTTTCTAGGGGTTATGAGGCTGACCATCATGAATCTAGATACACTTACTAAAAAGAGGGTAAAGCTCTTCCTTATAAGAATCAAGGACATACTAAATGATGGTGGGATGTTATGATTCTGATTGATCAGTATGTGGGTACGGTCTAGAGGGATTTCTGGTCTAGTGTTCTGACTAATTTTTCTTCAAGACGCTATGATATGATCTGTCTAGGGAATTATTACACCCGGATTGGGGACCTTATTTGACATTGATTATGAGATTCAACTCAATGAGTTGTAGAGTCTCACTTCATCTATAAATAGAGATGAATTGTCGTGGATAATATTTGTTGAGGATGGTCTTCAGTAAGAGACAATGGCCCAAGTTAATGTTTTTGGTTTTACCACTATCTGTGATATATTGAAGCATGATTTGATTTATCATTGGAATTTGATAGATTCCCATGGCTCAAGGAGGGAATCACTAGTTGGTAGTGTATTTATTACTATAATGAGCCACCATTATGATGTGTATTAAAAGAAAAGTGGGGGTTAGACTATATAGGGGCATGGAATTATTATATGTCATTTATATAGTGTTTAAGGTCACTAGAATTGGAATTTTAGGAGTCTAAAAAATGAGTTTCAATCCTTTAAGAATATGGGATGTCTCCAGATGGTTTCATGAAATTATCATAGGCACACTATGATATAGCCTCCGAGCTTGTTTAGGGATTTTTTGTTTGATATACTACTCAATGGAAGGAGGGTAGTTGGAGTTTGACAATTCTCACATGGAAGAGGAACAAGAAGTGGTGCATAGAGTTTGCATCTGCATCACTAGTAGGGTAGTAAAGATCCAGGGAATCACGCTAGAATATATGATGAGGTTCAGTTATTGTTTATGTAGTATATAATACTCTTAAATATTATGATGTTGCGACTTCAAGCAGGGTATGAATTATTCTAGGGTCTTTGACTAAGTATTTTTTTTATAGGGGCTTCATACTCATTCATTTCCACCATGTGCATGGAAGTTCATGGATTTACTAATGAGTATGGATATGTGGTGGAGTCCATTGAAAACCTATTGGGAGTCTGATTTGAAATAGTTTATTGTTTTAGGGAGTTTTATCTTTAGATCAAAGGATAATAGATTCTATGGGAAACTTTTAGGATGTATATGATAGGATTTTCCTTGATTCTAGTAATGGATTATCCAATTCCCTTTTGATCCCACATAGACTACTAACATTGATGGGTGTCCTTGGTGTTTCCCAAAGGCACCAGTTTAGTTCACAAGGGAGAGGGGAACTTGTCGGCTAGTCAATAAGTTCATGGTACATAGAAGCATGGATAGGGTTTTAGCATATATTGACAGCCTTATATTGGATAATGGAGGGGAGAAGTCTATAGTTTTCTTTATTGTGGTGGAATAGTTATTATATGTTTTTTCTATTGAATTCATTAGATTTATGCCTAAGAAAGTGGTGATGTTCACCATTAATATCATTCCCAACATCGACCCTATTTCACTCTCACTAAATTAAATGGCACTAGTAGAGATCTGTCAGTTGAAGTATCGACTAGAGGACTTAGAGGGAAATGAGTTTATCCAACCCAATACATCCCTATGATGATATCCTATAATATTTTCCAAGAATTGTTTGGTTCCTAATAGTTGTGTTTGAATTATATGTGCTAAAATCAGGTGACTATTAAGAACTAATAAATATTACCATGTATCAGATGTCTCTTTTAATAGTTGTGGGGTTCATGGATATTGTATTTGATCAACCCGGGGCTAGGTTATCACAAGGTGATGATGATACACTCAGATATACCATGTACAACTTTCCAATGTAGGTACGATGTCTAAGAGTATCTAGGGATTTCGGTCGTCTTAACGAACTCAACATCAATTCTTATAGACTTGATGAAAATAGTCTTATATTCATACTAGGATTATTTCCTTATGGTTTCTAAAGATTATTTCCTCATGTATTATTAGATGATATAGCAGTATTAACAACACCTTCAGATCCTTTATAGAATTATATAGGACCATAGGTTGTACACTAATCTCTAAAATTTTCATTTTTTGGTTTGACTAGGTTAATTTGTTTTGAGTATCTTTTTTGAATCAGGTGCCTTTGTCTTCCTTGAAAAATTAAGAGTTGTGTTTTATGGGGAGCTTCCAAAGATTGTTTTTTATGTTTTAATTTTATAATCTTGGAAGGATATTATAAAAATTTTATAAGGTATTTTTCCCACTTGGTGGTGCCTCTGACATGGCTGGTCAACATGTTAGTAAAGCTTGTTTTGTTAGAATCTTGAACGATTGATTTCATTGAATTTATGGTTAGTATCACCTTAGGAAATATCCATATTTTTTAAATGATCATTAGGTTTTATGTTTCACACTACGACATGACATGTATGGGTATAAGATTATTTATAATGTTGGGAGATCCAGTCATGGCATTTGGGACTCACCAATTGAGGCCTCATGAATGAAATTATTCTATGCATGATCTTGAGTTGGCATCAATTGTGAACATCTTAAAGTTTAGGTAGAACTATCTATTGTGATATGGGTTCATGGTCTATGAAAACTAGAATATCATGAGGTATATCATTACTCATTATCACCTTATGTTTTTTCCTCCAAGGTGGTTTAGTCACATAAATATTTTGACTTTAATCTTTCTTAAACACAAGGGAAGTTATGTAAAGCCTCATGTTTTTAAAAGGGAAGAATATATATTCTAGAATATACGACACACAACACTAAACCTAAATGAACCATGATTATTTAAATATTACAATTATATACTTGGAATTAAATTTATGATTATTAATAGGATTAAATACTTTACTAAATATATATAAAGGTATAAACTTAATATATATTTACAATTGTTCATTATTTATCATAAAAACATCTATTTAAAAAATTATTTTTTTATTATTATGAGAAAATATTATAATTAAATTTTTAAGTTTTTTGTAAAATTTATATTATAAAACTAAAATAATTTATTAAATCATAATATCAATATTATCTTCTGGGAAAATTATGGGATTTGTTTTTGGAAATATTCATTTATCATTGAATAGTGAAAATACCATTTTTATAAAATTATCATTTATTTTTTATAAATTATGTCCCATTATTATTTTAAATTTATTTAAAATTAAAATATATACAATTTAGGTATATTAAATCGAATTAATTATTCTTAAACCGTTTTTATACTAAATTTTAGTACATTGTTTTAGGAATTAGATCACATATTTTTTTAAATTTTTTTAAAGTGCAATATGTTTTTTCTGATTAAATAATTAAAATATCCCTTAATTATGAATTATTTAAAATGAATTTATCAATTATATATCTATAAATATGAATTTAAATATATGTAAAAATGATTAATTATCATATATATAATATGATATAATCTTTTCATAAAAATTTCATTTCTTGAGAAATTGTTTTTTCAACACGTCAGTGATTTTAATTATAAATTAAATTATTCCTCTTATTGGAGTTTTATTTACCATAATAATAAATTTTATTATCTAATATGTTCAAACTAATTTTTTACCTATAATGAATACTAAATATAGTAAAACAATTTACCTCAGTTATGGTACAGATGGGTTTATCAAGGGTTAAACTTAAAAGAGAAGGTTTTAGAATGACCCAAAACCTATATAATCCTTATTTAAAAGACATATTTAGACCATATCTTCCAAAATTATCAACAATTTCTCATTTTTATCCATTTTCCCTAAATGCGAAATGGAATTATTTAGTAACATTGAAATTTTCAAACTATTCCACTCAACACAATTATAAAAGGCCACCATATCTCCTCTCATTTCCTCACATCCAAAACCCATTGGTTTAGCTAATACCTACCCAAATCCCTCTTTTACTTACCTAACCTCATCATATCTTCCTTTGTTATCATAAAGGCATCCCAATAACGATTAGGGTGCAATCCTAAAGATGTTTTCTGATGAATAGGTAACTTCATTAACCATGCATTATATATGATTTAACCTTCCAAAATATTTTAATATAATCAAACCATGATAATATAACAAATAGATTTAATTCCATATAATGGTAATTTTTTATTTTATGTTCATGATCGATAACCATCTCTCCCTCTGTCAAATGGGAATCAAAATTATTGAATGTGTCTATGGAGAACTATGACCTCATTAACTGAGGAAACTCGTTTTCCATAACCACTACTAAAAGCTGGACATAAAGAATTATTTAATGTTTATATAAGATATATATTATTTAATTATACTCCTTTAATTTTCAAACCACATAGACCATCATACTTTTTATTTTATATGGAATATGTTAACTTCGTTTGTGTGTATTTGTTCTACTGCCTCATGAAGCGATGTGATTCATTTTTCACTTACATTTTTTATTGAAGGTAATACGTTTTAACATAATATTGATATATGGTATTAATTACATATAAATAATTATTGTGAATAAATATATCATATAATTTCTTAATTTACCGTCCATTTATAAAATTACAACGTTTCTCGTGTGTACGGTGGACCACTTCCTTGTGAACTAGTGTGACTAATTTTAGTTACTACATCCCATAAATGGTACGTGTAAGATTATTTAATGTAAAAAAATAATATAATTTATATAATTATAATAATATGAATACAATATAATAGTAACATCATTTCCAACATGATTTCCAAAAAAAGGAAATGTTACTCATGTGTCCGTACAACCTATGGTGTCAATGATTGTAACATAGTTCATTTTTTCATAACAATATTTTATGTTTGGAATTAAAATCCCATTTTCTATAAAAAATTATAATTATTTAATGGTTAAATATATGGATATGATGAATTAATATTCTATCTTACCATATTCAACTTACCAAATATATTTTTCACATATGATCCATTTATCATCAAATCATCCGATATGAAATTAATTGGTTGTGCAACTGAATATGACGTGGTAAAAATTAAAATAACAGGATTCATAACCATGAAATTTTTTATTAAGAACTAAAATCATTAACTTTATTTTATTTTTTCAAGGATATAAATAATACAGTTGAGAAATCGGTATTGATGTAAGGGTTCTTTCTAAGCCACCCATTTCTTTAGGTTATGACCATTCTCTTTATAACCCACTTTCTCTCTCATAAAGGGTATTAAATGATTCTATGTTTTTTTATATATCTCTCTCAATTGTATACCTTGACTATTATCCATTTATTTTATGGTTTAATACATGACTTATTATAATCACACAAATTTATTCTTTATGTAGTCTATTTTTCATATGTTATGAGAAAAAGATTATGAAACCCATTTATTTACAAGGGTAATTATTATG
This sequence comes from Viscum album, assembly GCA_963277665.1. Taxonomy (NCBI): domain Eukaryota; kingdom Viridiplantae; phylum Streptophyta; class Magnoliopsida; order Santalales; family Viscaceae; genus Viscum; species Viscum album. Next base: position 243,296,849 of record OY728150.1, read on the forward strand.
TTTATGTCTTATGATTTATATCCTTATGTGGAACACTTATAATTATACCTGAAATGAATTTCATAGGAGGGTTCGGAATTATATACCCCTCAAATTAATTAACTACTTTTTTAGTCTCATAAGACTTCATGTATGGGATTAGGGAGTCAACCTAAAATATTATGGAACTTTATTCAGCCTATGATGTTGTCTTGGAATTTTTCATTGACTTATATTTATTTAATGTTTTATTTCAATGAAATTTTTATAATGTTTCTGTGATATTATCTTACCATAAATATTATGTTATTCACCCATTTAATTAACCATGTTATTTCTCTTTTATGATATCATTTTATAGTTTTTAATAACTTTTTATGCTTACTTATCATGTTTATTCACTTATTGGGATTTTTAGACAACCCCTTTCTTTTATGTATTCACAAGGTTATCCTGTAAAGTTTTGGGAGATTGAATGGAATTATGATCTAAATAAGAAAAATAAATTATTGATTTCATGTTTTAGTTTGCTTATGTTTGTTATGAAACTAGTCTTCAAAAGACAACATGCCTTTGCAATTATTATTTTGTAATTATTGTTCATTTATGTTTAATAATCATGTAATAATATTTGTAAAAGGATTGTATATCCATATATTGTATCATAGGAATGATTTAGTTAACCTTTATAAACTGGGAAGAAAATTTTTTAGTGTGAAACATATAGAATAGTCTATGGATAAGTTTATGGTAAGATAGTGTATAGAAAAATAGATTGGAATCTTAGTGAAGTATATGGTAATTGGTTTTTGAAGAATTACGTCCTTGTCTAAATACTATAAGCATTTATGGACCTAGAATAGATTTACATAGGGATAATAACTTCATAAAATGTTTTTCAACCTTGAATCAGGCATTACCTGGTACATGACAACAGTCCTTAGTGCACAGTTGGGTTGACACTATTATGGAATATTTTTTGGAAAATCCCAAACTCTTTATGATCCATTATGTAAGAAAAAATCCCCATATGATGTTATATTATTAAAAAGATCGTGAATAACTTAATTTGAAACCAATAAATTTATACATTAATTAATATATATCATTTTCAAGTTATCCCTAAAATTTTCATAGTTTACAATGTATAGGTTTATTATTTAAAAAAAACTCATCACTAATTATCATTTTCCAATAAAAAGGACATAAATAGGAAAAAATAATTAAAATATGAATGTGTGGGGAAATATGATTACTGTCCAAATGTTATTACCTACTTCATGGAAGCAGGAGTTGGGAAATTACTAATAATACTCTCTTAGAATACTTATGTTTTTAATTAAAACATTAATCAAGAGGAACTCATGAAACCTCCTAAGAAAGAGTATTTTATAATAGAAAAATTTATCTAGAAAATTATTCAAACATTATATAGGTTTTTTATTCCTTTAAATTCAAATCAATGGACAAAATCTATTAAAAATATTTTTAACATCATTAAATGATTTGATAAGATAAATTTTCATTAGATGTTTATCATATGGAGGGAGAAGTCGATTAATAGTGTACATTGAAAAAAAATAAGAGGTCTGAGAAAGATGTCAAAGAGATGGAGTGGAAATAATTCATAGAGATTTTTTTTCAACAAATACTTTCCTAATATTATCTTAATTAAAATATAGAGGGATTCATTTATCCCCAATAAAAAGGATGAAAAATTTTCACGATATGCCTCTGACTTTGTCATCACCCTGGAAAGTAAAGTTAGATTCTTCTTTGGTGGGTTAAATTCGAGTCTATGAAAATATTTGAAAATTTTAGAATTCGATAGTTTTGCGGAATGTTTATGATTTTATGTTAAAATAATATATGGAGATTAATTAATCTCAAGGATCTCATGTGGTTAAGAAGTGGAAAATGGAGATTAAATATTGTTTTATGATGGAGAAATCTAATGATGGAAATAAAATAAAACAAAAAATATATTGAAATTGTGGGAAGAAGTATCTTGGAATTTTTTTGATGAGGAACCTAAAGTGATTTAGGTGTAAGAAGGAAGGGTGCCTAGATAGTGTCTGATGATAGGGTAAACCCTACCAGTTTAATAGATGAAACAAATGCTCATACCAACACTAAACCTAATGTAAAACGTTAAAAATTCATGTAATAATGACGCTGTGAGAAAAAATTCATTAATAAAAGGGTCATTGATGATAACTGATAACAACATAATCCATTTCCTAGTTCTTAGAGGATATCTTATGTACTGACAACTGCAGAGGTGGATCACAACAATAATGTGGCGACATGTATGATAATTATTAATTAAAGAATAATGACCATATTTTTTTATTATGATTCCACATATTATTTTATATTACATATGTTTACTAGAATAATTCAACAACCACATCAAAATATGGAATCTTAGTTATCATTGATGGAGATGAATGGTTCAATTATAAAATCAAATGTAGGTATCTCATTCCCTATCTATATTTTATTGATAAAATTTATAGAAAACCATCTGATACATACATTATATTAATTGGATTCAATTCATGGAATATATTGGTTTCCCTTATATAGATCCAATATAAAATTATGAGTGAAGTAAATAACCCTATAAAACTCAAATTGCTTTCTAATTCGATACTAGTACAAGAAGGAGGTTAAATATTCTTTGGAACCATCATCTAAAGAATGGATATTTTTCATCTGAAAATCCTATATTTATAAAATGATTAAAATTATGGAAATTATACTTCTATAAGACATTCATATTATGAGGGATTATTCAGATGCATTTCCAAAAGAGTTTATCAGTCTTCCTCTGAGCTGATAGGTAGAATTTTCAACTGATATTTTATATAGATCTTTTCCATTATATAAGACTCCATATAGAATTTCCATTTTAGAACTTGAGGATTTAAAGAAGAACCCAATGGAGAATATATAAAAAGGGTATATATATACTTATGTGCTTCATCGTGGGGTGTACCACTCCTCTTTATTAAGAAGTAGGATGGGTCAATGTGCCCTGGAATAGATTATCTTAAGATCAAAATGGCAAGATAAATAACTTATATCCACTTACAAGGATATATAACTTTTTAGATCAACTATATGGGGATCAGTATTTCTATAAGGCGGACCTTTAGTCAGCATATCATTAATTAAGGTTGATGAAGGACAATATTCCCAAATCTACTATTTGAACAATGTATGGACACTATGAGTTCATTTTGATTCCTTTATGACTCACTAATGCTCTGGAAATATTTATGTACATAATTAATATAGTATTTAAAGATTACCTCAACATTTTTTTGTTAGTCTTTATAAATGATATTTTGATTATCTCCAATAGAAATGAGGATTATGAAGAGCATTTGAATAATTTGATAAGTGAATTCATAAAGGATAATATAGATGAAAGGTAAAGTAATTGTGAGTTATAGATGAAGTAATTATCATTATTGGGTAATATTCTCACTGAAAAAGTGATATCATTGGAACCTTTACCTAATAAATAAATCAAGGACTGTCCCAGACTAGTATCTATAACAAATATATGTAGTTTCTGTAGATAAGCTGGGTATTACCAACGTTTTGTGAAAACCATTTTCTAATTTATAAACCCACTAACTAAGCTAACATGAGTGGGAGTGTTGATTTTTTCAACTAATGAATGTGAAGAGAGATTTATGGAGTGGAAAAAGAGTCTTATCACTAAACTAGAACATATTCTTTCCTAAAGTGCGGGAATTTTTTGGGACAAATAAATTATTTGAAGAAGATTTTTGTTTTGTAATAATGAAAAACGATAAAGTTATGGACTATTACTCATGGAAGTTAAATGATAATGTGAAGAACTATCCAACAAAATATCCAGATTTAGGTTAAAAATATTTGTGTTGAAGATTTGGAGATAATATTTATCTAAGGAGAATTGTGAAATATATAAAGATCACAAGACCCTAAAATATATATTCCTGTTGAAGGAATTTGACATAAACCCGTGAAGTTGGTATGATATGATGAATGAATCATCAATCTATTACTATCTTGAGAAAGAAAACAAGGTGGAAGATGCTCAAGTACATAAGATCCAATATTTTTTTCAAGGATGAGTATTGAGAAGGTTCTAATATTATTATATTTACAAATTATTGATATGGGAATTAAAAAGGATCTTTATTCAAATTTTTTAATAATAATTTCTCAACCACATATTATATATAGGATAATGGAGGCCCATAAATAGGAAGAGGATCTATAAAAAAGGTATCAAATATTTTATAGATCAATTTTACTAAAAATGGTCTGATAAGTGTTAAAACATAGATATATGTCCCATCAAAATGAGAGCCATAGAGAGAGGTTATTGTTGATTAACATAGATAATCCTTGTCTTTTCTTTCAGGAAGTGTTATGATATATAGATACTGAAGAAAAGCAGATATTGGAAAATATGAAGAGTGAGATTATGGATTTTGTATAATTATTTTTGGTATATCAACAAGTTAAGGACTAATGACAGAAGTATAAGGGTATTATGAAACCATTACCCTTATTAGTATGGAAAATGAGAAAATATAACCATCTATTTCATTATAGTAATCACCAAGACACCAAAAAGAAATAAATTCATTTGTGTGGTAGTCGATCATCATATAGAGTTAGCACATTTAATTACTATCAAGGATGATTTATATCTTCACAAATGTACTATGATATATATATATATATGATAATTGGTAGGATTTCAAGAGGTGACACTTTTTATTATATATGATCAATATATGAGGATTAAAAAAAGGTTTTGTACAATCCTTTAAAAAGAGTTCAACAAATAACTCATTTTCTATAATTATTATCATCCTCAAATGGATGGTTAGTATGAGAGAACCGTCTAATCACTAGAGGATATATAACTGTCTTGTTTAATGGATTTCCAAGGATGTTGGGATAATAAACATACCCTAGTAAAGTTATCATATAATAAAAAATATTTCATTTCTAAAAATAAAATAGTACCTTATGAGTATTGTTTTTGAATCAGTGTCAGGCTCTGACATAATGGGATGAAGCTATAAATAGGAAGCTGACGGGACCTGATATTTTCCAAGAGATGATTTATAAGTTTTATTCCATTCTGTGTAAATTTAAATTCGTGAAAAGATGAAAAAAAATATATGTAGAAAATTTTCAATGAGGCTTGGATTTTGAGGTTAGAGACAATGTGTTCCTCTATATATCTCTATGGAATAAACTCACAAGTTTTAGGTGTAAGGGAAAGCCTAGTTTTATATACATCTTATCCTTTGAGATCATTGATCGTATTATAATGGTGGCCTACCGACTAGCACTACCAGATAACCTTTCTCAAGTAAATGATGTGTTCCATGTTTCCATATTGAATACAAAATATACCATACATCTTCCATGTACTGAATCTAGATGTGGAAACATTGGATAAATACCCTTCATACAAGGACTATCCATTAAAGATAAATGGTTTTAGAGACAATGTTCAACAAAATAAGAAAACATTCATAGTAAAAGTGTTGTTGAAAAAACACAAGTTTGAGGGATAAATTTAGGAACTGAAAGATTTGATGATGTAGAATTACACTCACATGCTTTCACCATAGTATTTAATATAAAATATTTATGAATAAATTCATTAAGGTTGAAATAATGTAACACCCCACATTTTTTTAAGCGGTGATTATGTTCAATAGTACTTGCAACATGCTACAAAAAACACAATGGAATAATGATTATTTAAATATTACAAAAATAATCAATACTTTAAATTTATTATAATTAATAGGATTAACAAATTTATGAAATAGATATAAATTTATTAACCAAATATAAATGTATAATCACTGATTTTTTCTAATAAAAACATTTATTTAAAAATTTATTATTAATGGTTTTTGAGAGAAAATATAATAATAAATAATTGGAACTTTTAAAATTTTTATTTTATAAAATTATAAATATTTTTGAAATCCATATATTGATATTAAATTATGATGAAATTATAGTATTTTTTTGGAAAATATTAATTTTTTTTCAAATACTGAGAAATACAAATTTTTATAAAGTTATCAACAATTTATGTAAAACTAAGTCCCATTATTCTATTTCTTGGTTTTAAAACTAACACAATTATTATTTATTTATATAAAATAAAATTAAATAAATTAAAATAGTCTTTATATAATATTATAGTTTACCTTTACTTTTATCTTTAAAAAACCTTTTTTCTATGAACTGTTTTCAGGTGCATAATGATTATTCATATTAAATAACTAAAATGAACCCTAATGAGGAATTATTTATTTTAAACATAGAGTTTTTTTATATAAAAATATGAATTTAAATTAATTTAATTATGATTACATTTCATATAGTTAATATGATTTCATCTTTTCCTTAAAAAATTCATTTCTTGAAAAACATTTTTTTTCGACACGTTATTGGGGTTAACATTAAAATAAATTATAAAACTTATTTGAGTTGAATTTTTAAATATTTCTACCATATTGGCAAAAAATTATATTATATAATAATTTCAACGAAATTTTTAATAATAATGAATAGTGAAAATAGTAAAAATTATTTATCACGGGTATGTTAATAACTGGTTTACCAGGGGTTAACACAAAATTTAACGGGTAAAAATGACCCATAACATTCTTAACTAAGTTTTTATATAAATATTACTAACATATATATATTCAATTTATTATATATTAATCATTTTATGCCTTATTTCCAAGAAAGTGGCATTGAATTGTTGAGATAACTTGAATATTACAAAGTGTTCCACTCAACTCAATTATATAATTTCACATCCTATCCTCTAATTTCCACACATCTAAAACCAATTGGTTTATAAAATAACTACCAAAATAAATCCATTCCATCCATATAAAAATTATAGAAACCATTTTTTATAATAAAGGAAACCTAGTATTTTGTTTGGTTAAAACCTAAAGAAGTTGTATGAAGAAGAGGTAATGTCATCAACCAAGAATTTTACTTTATTTCTTATTAAAACTCCATTTAATCTTATTAAACATTGATGATATTAAAAATCAGTATAATATATATACTTGGATGTTTTTATGGAATGTTAATGATCTAAAACCATATTATCCTCCCTTAAATGTGGAATGAAACCGTTCATTATGTGTATCACAACCTAACACCTCACAAACCAAATTAATTTTTTTCCATTAACACTAATTAGGGAAGAATATAAAGAATAATTTAATGTTTATATATCATATATATGGTATAATTATACTTATAGAAATATTAAATAACATACAACATCTTCTCTATATTGCATAGGGAATACAACAACATTGTTCGAGTGTACGGTAAACTACCACATTGCAAAGCGATATGATTCATTTTTCACATACAAAATACACCAAAAGTAATAAGGGTTAATTTAAATTTTATATGTTATATTAATTAAATATTAATTACTCTATAAAATAAATATGTCATATACTATCTTAACACACCATCCATTGAATAAATGATAACATCAATCATGTGTTCGGAAGACTAATGCCTCCTGAAGTGATGTGATTCGTTTTTATTAACGCATCACATGGATGGTTTGTTTAAGGTTATTAAAAGAAATAATATTATTTTTATGATATAATAATTATAATATAGTGAAAAAATAACACTAACCTTATTTTCATCATGATATTTAAAAAATGGAAATGTTACTCATCTGTATATACGACCTACAGTCTCTATGATTGTAACGTAGATCATTTTTTCAAAAAAACAATTCATGATTGTATTAAAAACAAAAATTTCTATATAATAATAAAAATTATATCATATTTACCATTATATATAATTTTAATTATTAATCTCCTTAACCATTGTCAACTTACCAATGTAATTTTGTACATACAAGTTGTTTATCATCAAACTTTTTGATGTGAAATTAATTGGTTAAGTGTATAAACATGACCTAGTAAATATTTAAATAAATGGAATAATAAAATTTAAAATGTTTATTACTAAAGTAAATGATTAAATCCATTTCATTATTCATGGAGATAATGAATGCACTTGGAATATTAGGTTTGAGGTAAGGGATATTTCTAACTCCCCATTTTCTTTGGGTTGTGACCATTTTGCCTCTAACTCACTTCATCTCTACATACATTTAGGGAATGATTCTAAATTATATATATATGTCTTTAAAATGTATACATATATTATTAACCCTTAATTTTATTGTTTAGTACATTCTTTATTACTATCTCTCAATTTACTTATTTAAGGAATCCCTTTTGATTATGTTATGAGATGAGATTATGAAACCCATTTCTTTCCTTGGGTATTTATTATGTTTATGTATTGTGATTTATATCCTTACATGGAATGAATATTCATTTACATGAAATTAATGTGATTATTGGGCCCAAAACTATAAATACCTCCAATGCAATGGTAAATTTGTTAGTTTCACGAGACATTATGTATGGGATTAGGGAGTGAACCTAACCAATTATGGGACTCTGGACACCATGTGATGTTGCCTAGCAAGTTAGAATATTTTTATGTTTAAGTCATGTTTTTCTTATGTCATCATGTTCTTTTGGTACAGTGTTCTGTATGTTATTATATCATGTGATTACTCAAGATCCATCTCTTAAATGATATCATGTTATACCTTTGACTCGCATATTATAATTACTTGTCTTGTTTATTCCAATAATGAGATTTTTATCTTACCCCTTTCCATAGATTATTCACCAGGTTATACCAGGAAGTTTTAGAGGATAAAATTGATTTATGATCTCACTATGGAAAATAAATAATGATTTCATGTTCTAGTTTCCATTTTTGTGTTATGAACCTAGTATTACATATACACTAAGACTTTATGAATTTTTCATTATAATTTTTGGATATTTATGTTTAAGAATAATTTAATGAATTGTGTAGAAGGTTTGGGAATCCATAAGATAAATATAATTATTGAGACTCTATGCCAGAATATATAGTATGAAGTTTTATAGGAATCATGTAGTGAGTGGGAGTTAATGGTTATTTTTTGGTAAACTCATTTAGATATTTAGGAAGACTATGATCGAGTAGTTCAGTCATATTTATCAGAAGTTCATTTAATAATGTGTTGGACACTAGGCATATATATTTCATATCTATAATGTCATTACCACATGGAAAATTTTAATGGAGAAGGGCTACCATTGACCTTGATTATAGATGAGGTTGAGATCATCCATGTTTATGGGAGTGTGTTGGTGACTGAGGACATGTAAGAGGAGTTGATAAGGGAGTCTCTTAATTATAGGTTGGAAGTACACTAGAGATCGATGCAGCTGTTTCATGATATTTTTCAACATTATTAGTGGTTGAGGATGAATATAGAGATAATAGGGTTCATTACCTTGTGCTCCACCTATTAGTAAGTGATGCCAGAGAGTTAGAGACCCACTATTCTCCTATAATCAATTCCCATTATGAAGTGTAATTGGGACAATTTCACCATGTATTTTTTTATAAGATTAAAAAATATTTATAGGGGAAATAAATTTTATGGGTCATTATGGATCAACCGAAAAAGGTAGAAATTTTATATTACTATAAGATAAATATATGTTTGATGAGATAGGAGGTTTTTTGTCTGAAATATTTTATAGATTCATGGGATCCATCATAGTATCATTTATGATAGGGAAATATGGATTATGTCATTGTTCTATAAGGGGTTTCATAAATCATCTAGAACTCATGTGATTTGTACTTCATCATATTACTCAAAGAATAGTGGATAGTCAAAGTGGAATATTCAGGTATCGAAGGACATGAAAAGGGTTTTTGTCCTCGATTTGAGAGGTTCTTATTAGAACCACACATTCTTCATTGAATTATTATATAAAAATAAATACTATATGATAATTTAGATAGTACCTTATGAGTATTTGTATTGTAGGCCATGTCATTCACAATTTTTGTGGATGGAGGTGAGTGAGGGGGTAATGGTTGGGCCAAAACACTTTCAATATATGATAGAGAATATCCAAATAACCAACAATATTATAGACACTAAATCGAGTAAGAAATTTAAAATGTAAACAAGCATCATATATCTTGGTGTTTGGGATAGGGAATGAATATTTTTTTAGTTTCACCTAGATTCAGACACCATCATATATTATGGAAGGGAAAGATTGTACTAACAAATCAATAATTATACCATATTTTAAACTATAATTCAATTTTTTTAATCCCTTTAATTATTTATTTTATGAGGAATTTTATATTTTTTTAATATTAGTAGTGTTTGATCTTAATTGATAAAACGACCTAATTATGGAGTTTAAGTTGTTTTTATTTATTTATCATTTCATCTATATCTTTTTATAAACTATTTTTAAATTTTAAATTTATTTTCTTAGGTTTCCATACATATTAGGAATAATTTCATTAAACAGTACAAAAAGTATAATCCATCATCCTGAGGCCCAAAACCATCTCACAATCAAGGCCTAAAAATTGGTGCACATATCTAGAGTATTTTGAACATGGGCCTTTATCTCACAAAGGTTATACCTCAAAAATCTAAAATCTTCCATAAATATTTATAAGAGGCTTGGAAACATGTTCATTTACTATTTAAACACCTTATTGTAACTTTTTAAAGGCTATAAATTCATGGTATGATTGAGAATTTGAATTCTAATACTTATTCAAAAATATTTATATTTCAAAGTAAATATGTTAAAATCCTTCATCCATATTCCAATAAAGATAAAATTTTGTAGGTGAAAGTGGGAAAAAAATTCTAGAGGTTAAATTCTCTGGAATTAAAAATTTAATGGGGATACGATGAAAAAAAAATTTAGGATGTTTTTAATCTAAAATTCGTCGCCCTTCTCCGACTATATTTTTACCTCCTCATCAATTCAAATTAAAATCCATTTTCATGGGGTAATTTGGCTTATAGTTTCTATAATATTTATTTAAAATTTCAAATATATGTTAGTTTATATCTCTTCTTCTTCTTATTTTTTATTTTTTTTTCTATTTGGGGTTTCCCCCATCGTGCTTCTCTTATCAACAGATTTGAGTAAAACTAACTCTTGTTATTGTCTGAGGAGGGATGTTGTGATGTTTGGGTTTTTTGATTTAATAGTTTTAATATTTTATTCTATGATTTATGTAGTGTTTAAAATGATTGTGTTGTGCAATCACCCCTCTTTCTCTACTATTATGTTCTTCCTCCTCATTGACTCATTTTCTTTATCATTGGTATCTAGGTAATTTAAAGGGTGGTGTTTGGTTTAGATATTGATATAGAAGGGATTAATCCTGCATGTATAAGTATTTGGGAATAGCGATAATATTTGTGAGAGGTTGTTTAGTGATAAGTCTTGATCTATGTATTGAATTATATAAAGATATATATTGTGAAAAATAATAATAACATCCCTATGAACCATCGATAGAAGCACTTTTATTCTCCTAAAATATATGTGTCTTATATTTTCATTATGTTTTTTATTTTCATTGACATATATATATATATATATATATATTAAATTAATTTTATAATCAAACTCTATCTATATATTTTTTGCAGTGTTATATTAGATAAAATATCGTAGTGATAATAGAAATTTTTTGTAGTGTGAGAGGGCTCCTTGAGATTGGTCCAAGGTCGAGCCATTATGGTAAATTTATAGGATAATGAAAATTTAATTGAATGGTTCTCCAAAAAATTCCACAATTATAAATTTTTTAATCATTTCTATGAGTACGAAGATCCTATTCACAAACTATTATTAAAAATAAAATATCATAAATATCAAAAAACCAAAAAAGAGAATTATTTCTTATCATTCATTTCATAGTTCAAAAAGGATTTTTATGATTATGATTCATATGATTGGAATTTCAATAAAATTTTGGTGATTTCGTTAGGGAAGATACATTGATCATTAAAATGAAAAAAATGATCACCAATTGGAATAAAATGATCACCAAAACAATTCTATCTATGTTGAATAAATTATTGCAAAATTCAATATAATTTCATGATTCTTTAATATGTGAGAAACCAAATAATGATCATTTACACTACTACTGATTAAGTTAATGCCATCTATATTGAATATAAAAACAAAAATTGAAATATAATTAATTATTTATTCCACCAATATTTCCAGAAGACATTCCTGATGTTGATGAAGTACATGAAGATACACATCCATCTCCAATAAATAAATTCCCATTAGTCCTTAAGGAAAAGGGTTTGAAGTTGAAAGTTATAATTGAGAATAAAATTATGAGAATTACTTTTATTTAAAAAAATTTAATTTTTCACTATAATATGATATCCCCTATAAATATTTTTAAGATATAGTATAACTATTGTAGGCGTGGGTTGAGATAACAAATATATTACTTATCTTGGGGAGATATTGGAATAACTAAGCATACCATGCACTGGTTAATATAAGGATAATGGTACAAAACCACAAATCATTTTAGAATCATTTTATGAACCCATAAAAGAAGAGAATACACATACTATTATACTATATACTCTACTACTAAACACTATCCCTCTATCTAACCAAAATAGGGAGAATACCATTATTATTTTCCCTTCTATTATGCACCTCACATTATTTCATTCATCTATTATTGGGTTTGGGATATTTTTCATTTCATTGGGGGTTTTGACTCTTACAATATTCACATTGATATTGGGGAAACTATATTTAGTGGTTTATGAGTAGGTTACCAATCCACCTTTAGATTGGTGATGACTAGCTAGAACTACCTGAGTAGAGGTAGTAATTCTCTAGAACCAACATGGGGGTCCAAACTATTTGTTATACTTTTTTCGTTAATTTTTTTATTTTTTTATTTTTTATAGGTTATCATTTATTATTTCCTTTTTGGTATAAATTGGTATTATCTAGAATCTTAACTCAGGGATTCCACTTGAAATTAAACTTAGGTTGTGTCTTTCATTAATTTTGGTTCTTTTTACTATATACTTTTTTTCAAAGCTAAAATAAGGGTAAGTAAAATCTAAGTGTGTTTTTTTGGGGGGGGGGAGTGTCAACCATATTAGTTTTTATTTTGTGTTTTCATTTTTGTCGTATTTTTATGACCGTTGAAATTAAATTATATTTTTTATAATTTTTCAATTTGGAATTTATTTTGATAATGTTAGACTTATTTTATAAATATTTTATTTTAAATGATAGTTGATGTTAGAACTTTTTCCATGAATATTATTTTAAATATTTTTTATGACTTAATATTTTTTAAAATTTATTCCCATGAAACTGTGATACTGAATATTATTACAAAAAATGTGAATCTTTCTGAAATATTTGGACATATTATTCATAATACCAACACTTTCTTGAAATAATCAGGGATTTCTTGTGAGAGCCATAAGTTGTGATTTTTTCTATTCAGATCTTTAGAGTTTATGGATTTTTTTTTATTTCATTTTAAAAATTATTTTGATAGCCACATTTTAAATTGAGTCATACCTTTACATTGGCCCTTTTTTATCCCTTACAATCCATGAATTTATTTATTAGTTTATTCCATATTACATTTTTTTCCATACCTACCTTCTTATATAATATTTTTCAGGGAAATTCTATGTTTTAGTGTGGTGGATATGCCTTTTGTGTGTTTTCGTTGAAATTGTTTTCATTTTTGGGTATTTTTAGGCATGTTTCAACATTTCATAAAATTGATAAAGAGATATAATTTCTCATGAGTCACCATTTTATTGTAATTTATTTTTAAAATCTGATTATCCTTCAAAAAAAGTAAGAAAACATAAAAAAATTGAAAATGGAGATTATATTGATTTATTCATTATGATTACATTTCTAACACATGTCCCTATCCAAAATTAGGGGAATGAATTTTCATTGATTTATTTTAATAAATATTCATCCAAAACTTCCTAAAATAAATGAAAAAAATAAAAAATTTGGAAAAAGAGAAAGGGAGGATAATTTATATGAGCTATTTTATTGTAATTAATATATGAAAAATTTACAATGTCATAAAAATTGAGTAGTGATGTGTTTCACATTAGTAATGGGAAATTAGTTGGATAGTTTTTGAGTTTTTAAATAAATATTAACACATTGTAATTATGAGTTCAACCACCTCATTTCATCAGTAATTTTTCAAATACGTTTATCCACCAACCTATAGCCACAAAATTTACCAAAACAATTTCCCCATGATTTAATTAATTATTACATCTTGAGGTATGGAGATATGAGAAATATCAAAATTATATAGTGATATATGTGTTTTTTATTTATGAATACAAATATATATTTAATTTATCTTCAATGAAGAGTAACATAAAAATTCAATGTGATGTGGATTCTTATTGGTTTATTTAAAAAAATTAGGTTGAAAAAATTTATTTGTGGGGGATGAAATTTAATAGGAATTTTTTTCATAGAGAATGCATGATGAAATTTTGTTTTGGAAAATATCATGTATGTTTTATCATTTTTTATTCTTCTATTAATTTTGATTCAAATGTTTGATGATTTACAAGGAGTCAAATGTTTAAGTATGGGGGAGTGATGAAAATTAAATTTCAAATATTTTATACTATAATTTATTTTTTTTAATCCCAAGATTATTTTATTTTATGTAAAATTTTCACATATTTATGTTCTAGTATTAAATTCATCCAAATTAATAAAATGGCATAATTTTATAAATTTATCTATTATTATATTTATTTTAATTTTGGAAGTAAGAATCTTTCCCTGACTGAAATCGTGAAGTTCCTTTTTTAGGATTCTATACATCTTGGGATTTATTTCATTCAACATAATCCAAAGATCAATAAAATATCTTGATTCCCCAAACCAACTCAGAATACAGGCGTCAAAATTTGTCCATAGATATAGAGAATTTCAAACTTGAACCTATATCTAAAAAAGGTCAAAATAAAAGGAGGTTAAATTTGGCATTAAAAATAGAAGATTCTGGAGAAAATTTTATAAACTATATCCATGCGTGATTATACATCCTTAAAGGTCATAAATACATAGGGAACTCAATCATTGAAATTTGAGTAGTCTAAAGGATAAAATCAATTTCTTGAGAAAATATACCAAAACTTATTCATCCAATGGCCAATAAAACTAACATGTTTTTGGTAAATATTCAAGAAAAATGTGAGAAAATTAAAAGGAAATGTTTCTCAAATTTCCCATTAAATGGGACTATCATGTGAAAAATTTAATAGTATGTTTTTTTTAAATAATCTCTACTCTTTTATCCTTATAAATTTATACATACTCACCCATTCTAAAGGTTATCCACATTCAGGGGTTATTGTGGATTATAGTTGTTATAATAGTTATTTAAATTTTCTATATATATAAGGTTATCTATCTATTTATTCCTTATTTTTTTTAGTTTTATTTTTTCTATTCCCCCACCATGCTTCTTTAATCTCCACATTTGTAGAGAAATAACAATCATTTTTTTGAAGGGGGAAGTGGGTTTGTTTTAGTTTATTATGATTTTAGGGATTCTCATGATTTATTATATTATTTCAGTAGTGGTTAAAATTATTATGGTGTGTGGTCTCCCAATTTTATCTACTAATGTCTTATTCCTCGTCATTCACTCATTTTCCCTCTCATTGATTTCAATTCATTCAAACGATGGAGTTTGGAATATGTATTGTTGTGGAAGAGATTACTCTTATATGTAAATGTATAATCATAGAGTAAAACCATTTAAATTAAAAGGTTTAGAGTTATAGTTCTTTGACTATTAATTGAATAAAATATGGACACATATTTTTAATAATAATGACAACATCACAATAAACCCTTGATTAATAAATTGTTCTTTAAAAAAATATTTTTGTCTTATATTTTCATTATTAAATTTATTTTAATATATATATATATATATTATCACATGAATTTTATAATAAATCCCCCTATATATTTTAGTTAATTAATTATATATTTTTTAGAATATAATAGTGACATTATAACTTAAGTGTGGTGTGAGAGGTATCTTGAGATCGACCCGAGGTTATTCCAATATAGTAAATTCTTAAGAGAATAACAATTTAATTGAATATGAGTAAATAAAAAAATTCAATCAATTTGGAACCATTATCATGTAGGTTGATGTCTAACCCATATTTTTCGTAATAAATAAATAAATAATCAAAAAAATTAAAAACTAAAAAAGATATTTATTACATATAGTTTATTTCATTATTCTAAATTGACTTTTATGATAATGTTAAATATTGTTTCATTGTAAATTTTTTTTGGGATTCTATCATGGAAGTGACATTAAATATTCAAATTAAACAAAATTCTAACAAATTTGATAAAAAACATCACCAAATGGAACAAATTTATCTCTAAATAGAACTAAGTGTGTGGAAACTTCAAGACATTTTCCTGATGCTAAATGAAGTGAGAGACAAAATAGAGATCCTTTTACATTGATACTGAAGAAGATAATGTTCTATTTAGAAAAAATACAATAAGATAATGATAATAAAAACATATTCCCCCATAATTTCAGGAATACATTTTTGAGGTTGAACCAATACTTGAATATCAACTTCCCTTTCTAAAACAATAAATTTCTGGAAGGCTTTATTACAAAAAAAGTGTTTGATGTTGAATGTTCTGACTAATATTTAATTTCTAATAATTATTTTTTAAAAAAACATTATTATTTTTGAATTGAAAACTGATCTCCCTTATACTGAATTTTCTGGATTCTGTACCACTACTGTAGGTCATAGTTTAAGAAGATGAAAAAATTTATTATGTTAAGGGGAAAATGGAGGAGCTTTTCGAGATTTTCACTGGTCCATATGAGGATATTAGTAAGAAAATAAACCATTATAGAATCATTTCCTAAATAGAATCCGAAAAGATAACCCAAATTCCATTTTAATATCTTCACCACCAATAAAAACCACTCTGTTGTCTCAACAGAAAAGGTATAACCCCTTTATTCTTCACACACCCTCTATACACCTTAATTTCTCTCCATCATCTATTCTGGGGGTTGAGGTTTTTTTTATTTGGGGGTTATCAATCATTTAATCTACTCAAGGATTTTAGGGGAAACCATATATGGAATTTTACAACTAATAAACTTCACCCACCATCATATTGGGATTAACCACTTGAACTTGTTGATAATAGATAGTAAACCCCTAGAAACCATATAGGGTTCCAAACCATGTTTTATCCTATTTTCACTTTAATATTATTTTTCTTCATTTTTGTTATGTTATTTTTGTACTTAATTTATAGGCATAATATGTAAATATAAATTATCTTAACTCAAGGCTTCTAGAGAAAAATATACATAGATTTTTTCTTTCCTTCTATTTCATTCTTATTTCTTAATAATTTTATTTTGTTGAGATTAAATGATGGGGAGTTATATATATGTGTGGGGGGGAGTTTTAGTAAAATTCATTGGTATTTCTTATTTTTTTTATTTTTCATAATTTTAGGATCACTGGGTCTAAATTATTATGTTTATTATTATTCATTGATGAATTTATTTTGAGTATGTTGATTTGATTTTTCAAAGAATGGATTTTAAATTATTTTTTATGTGAGGAATTTTTCCTTGAATTTGATTTTCATGAATTTTTTTGTGTTAGACTGATTTTTAAAATCCATTCCCATAAAACACTGATTCAAAATATTTTCCCCATCCTATGAGGTATTATGAACCTTTTGGACATATTATTCCTAATACCCACACTCTCTTAATAGATATTTGGAATTTATATGAGAACCAAAACATGTGATTTTCATCTTTAAAATGACTGGAATTCATGGATTGTTTTGGAAATAATTATATAATTTATTTGGATATAAAAATTCTAACAAGACACCTACCTTTTAAGTTATCATTGTTTATCCATTAAATTCCACGGATTTCATTACAGGTTTTATCCATATTACAAGCCAATTTTCCATTACCTTCCATAATCATTTATATTGTTTCATGGATATTTAAGGTTTGATTGTGGGGGAATGGCCTTTACAGTATATTGTTTGAGTTTTTTTTCATTTTTATGTGGTGTGAGGCATGTTTAAACATTTTGTGGAAGTTATAGAGAGGAATAATAGGTTAAGAGTTGCCATTTTATTATGATTTATTTTTATCATTATCACACCCAAGATCTGTTTGAGGTATTCCTTGGTTTATTTTTTTTTTTTGCATTTTTCCTTGGATTTTACCTTGAGTTTTTGTGAAAAATGGAGATTTTGGGCTTGATTGTAGGTGTTCCATAGTTGGTACAATGTTTGGGGAAAATGTGCACCCTCATCAATGAATCCATGTGAAAAATGTTCATTTTGGGAAGTGGTGACTGTGTGGGAAGTGCATATTTTTCTAAAAAAAGTGGGATAATTGTTAAGATTGTTCTTATTATATAATGAGGGATGAAATATTTCTACACAGTTTATAAAACAAGTGAGCTAACTATATGACCTATCATGGTAATTCAAAGGAGGAAAATTACCTTTGTTACCTCTTTGATTTTAACCCTAAATCACCTCCCATCCTCCCCATTAATGATTTAAATTCATGTAACTTTATCCAAGCCTTATTGGAGTATTTGAGAATCAATATTTTGGTGGTTTTATCCTTAGAACATTAAAGATTCATAATGAAAGTCCCTTTTCTCGTGATTTCTCCCTTCTTCTTGGGTTTCCCCTCCCTATTTCTTGAGTTATTATTATCAAAAAAATTATTTTACCTAAATAGTTATTTAGCATGTTTTGTGGTGTGAAATCATGACTTTTATTATTCGATATTTCCATTATATGGTCTTGTGGTGTACAACTATGGTTTCACACCAGATTCTGTAAATTTCCTAGTGTGAGGAAGGTGGTTCCATTATTTTACATTATTTGATGACTTTTCATTATTACCTTGATTGTTTAAAAGTTTTTAGTGAATTATTTGTGTGGTGTGAAAGTTTATTTCTCAAATTATTGAGATTCAAATGTGATAAAAATGGGTTTTCTAAAGGAAAGTGTTCCTTTTTAATGTCATTTTTGTTGTGGGTTTTCTTTAATTTGTTTTATGGCTTCTATGAATGGTAAAAAAGAAATCTTCAAATATATTTAAAGGTGATAATGTGTTGAAATTTTGTTTTCCAAGACAAATTTGAATTTATTCATGTTGAATTTATTGTTTTCTCCTTAAATATTACTTTTAATTGTGAAAGTGATGTGAACCATTTTATAAAATGGATTTGATTTGAGTATGAATTATAAAAAGGACTTTCCCAAGAAAATTATTTTCTTTTATATGGGTTCTTCGTTTTTTCATATGGATTTCATAAATTTTTCATGTTGTGTTAAATGTATTTCCCAATTTTTTTGGTGAGTGTGTAAAATGGAAAGTGGTTTTCCAATAAAATATGTTCTTATCCATGCAAGCTTTGATCATTGGATCAATTTGAACTGTAAAAGAAGTGATTTCCTTGTCAAGTTATGATTATTGGCTTATGTATTGTGAATTTGTTGATTTATGCGATATGTAAAATGGAATTGGAGCATAAAGGGAATATAATGTATCTATGTGGGATAACAAGAACTAGAATGCTAGTTCATTCGGAAGTGGTTGAATACCTGATTCATATAGTAGGATTTATGATTACAACACTAATTGAAATTTGGTATGATCATAGGCTAGTAGAACTTATTATGGTATCCCCTCTATTAGATAATTTACAGTAACACTATTTGTATTGGCTTATGATTTAGAGACCACTAGACCTTGGGATGTATTCCCCTCTAGTGGCAAATGCATGGGAACACTGTTGGTAGTTTAGTCCGAGGATTTTGATCATCGTGGTATGAGGTTTATAGGGTCCCAATGGTGTTATTTAAC
Organism: Viscum album; assembly: GCA_963277665.1. Classification (NCBI taxonomy): domain Eukaryota; kingdom Viridiplantae; phylum Streptophyta; class Magnoliopsida; order Santalales; family Viscaceae; genus Viscum; species Viscum album. The sequence continues at coordinate 243,316,838 of OY728150.1, forward strand.
AATATGGATTTTTCCATAGTGTTCTCTTTTGACCTAATTCTCTAGTTATGAGGTTATAGCCTTCAGAATACGATAGGCCTTACAGATCTTTTTATTTCGAGCAAGCTGATTTATGAAAAAGATTTTCCTTAAAAGGGTTATTAAAAATTTTTAACTTAATATGTTTCCTTATAAATGTTAGAAATATTCTTATGGAAATGTGCATTTAGATTTTTCTTATAATTTTACATCCCAAAACATTTCATTGGGGTGGTATCATAATGGTCATTAGAACACAGCCTATATAAAACATTGGGTGTTTGTAGACATTTTTATTTATGACCCGGGTAAAGAAAATATGTGTCATTGTGGTGGTGGTGGATATTTTTTATATTGTTCCACTTATTGGAGGTGTAGATGGTGGTGGCTTGAGTGTAATTTACCTCTTATTTCTTGGAGGTTTCAGAGTACTTTTTTTATTCCCTTTTTTGATTTCGTAATTTTGGTTTGGGTTAATATTGTAAAACATGAAACTAAAAATCGTTATACCGTGTTTGGTTGTGGTTATCAGTTTTTGGTATTCCTATTATTGTTTGTATTTTTTGATTATATAAGTCGGTGAAATGATTCAAAAGTGTATTGATGATACCCATGCATTGGATTTCAACCCGTAGGAATCGGGAACACCCTTCGAGCCATGCCATGAATTGGGCTAGATTTTATGTTGGATGGCACCCCAAATTGGTTTGTAAAACAATGGTATCAAAGCTTTTCATACTCTCTCATGGTATAGATACAAAGGGAAAGATTCTAGACATACAAGATTTATGGGTTTTGATACATGAGGTTATAATTGTGAGTGGGATATTTTTTCAACATACCTTTTGATAGGTCTCAAGTCACCATAGGATGTTGGGATTTGGTTTGAAATCCCCTCCATGTAAAACGTATAGGTTGCAGACAATATATGACACTGGGTCGGGGTGGAGTGATTTGGTGGTTTATGTTATTATGATGAAATTGGTTATGTTTTTATTTATGGAAGTTTTTTATATTTTTTGTTGATGAAAAGTTCCACAATGTTTTATTGATGGTTTCCCTTTGGGTTTTTTCTTGTTGTAGTAAAATGCCTCACCAGAGACTTCCTGTGAAACTATAGAAACAAACCAGAGAGTGTTTTATCATTCCAACTAATTAGAGATTAGTGGAAGAAGTGTGTCAGGATATCCATGCATTGGTTCAAATAGTGGTATATGGTCTTTCTCTAGTTAGAGAAACCAAACTAGGTCCTAGAAAAGATAAATCTCAGGAGTTCCTCAGGAACAACCCTCCTTCTTTACAGGGTCGTACAGAACCACAATAAATATAGGGGTGTATTTAGAAGATATATAGTATGTTTGATATTCTTGATACTCTTGAGGCAGTTAGAGTGAAGTGTTCTTCATTCTTATCAAAAGGTCCTAGTCGAAAGTTGTGGGGCCCAGTGGAGCATGTTATGTTTCACGGGAAGATGAGATGGAAGGAATATAAGGTCATATTAAATGAGATTTATTGTCCTAATATTTTTGACTTCACCAGATCCCAAGAGGTTTTGGAGATTATCTAGGGAAATTAGACCATGAGTGAGTATGATAACCACTTTTTAGTGTTATTTTGGTACACCCTCGATATCATTTCTAATCAGAAAATTAAGGATTAGAAGTATAAGATGGTATTAGTCTAGGGATATGACCTCATTTCTTGTTTTTCAAGCTAAAAATTTATATTGGGGTGGTTGATCATACCATGATAGATGAAACTGATTGTTAGTTCAAGTATAAATTTTTAGGTGCAGTATCAGTAGTGGGAAGTGGATGTTAATTTGAGAAGAAGTGGAATCTACATGAGTAGGGGAAGAAGGTAGGTGGTAGTTTAGGACATCCTTCCTGACTTTCTTCATTTGCGACTTCTCATGGTGGTTCAGACATGTGTAGTCAGTGTGGGATGGTCGGGCACATGCGATCTGTGTGATCATCTCAACCCATACCTTATCCCTAGTGTGGGGATATAGGGGAACTTTTAGTGATTCATCAAGGTGGTGTGCCTGTATTAGACTGGTATAGGATCAATAGCTTTCACAGGGATTTCAGCTTGGTTAGAACCATCAAAGACAGCGGGTTCTCGGTTTAGAATTCATGGAAGAAGGGGGAAATATTCTTCTAGGTAGAGTCAGTTTAGGGAAGAGACATAGGTCAGTGGTCATTCTTAGTCTCAAAGAGAGGTAAGTAAATTTAATTTTGTGTATTGAGAACCAATGGAATTATATATAGGGCCAGTAATAGTTCGATCCCCCGTTGGTATTGCATCGTCTTTAATTCTTTCCTTGTTTGACATGGGTGACAATAATTATTTTATTTTTTCCCATCTTATAGATGTGTTGAATTTATCAACAGTGCTCATTCGATATTTGATGGTTTTGGTAATCATCAATGGGAAATAATCAAGGGAAGGGTTTCAGGTGTATGTCTTTTTCACTCACTATCTCAAGAAATGATATGGGGTGAGATTTCTAGTTTTATAAGTGTATCCCTTTGATGTAATCCTTGGTATGGATTGGTTGGTTCATTTCCATGCACACATTGATTTTTATAGGCAGCAAGTAAGTTTTGTGGAACCTAGTGGATGTACCCAAGTTTTGTATGGTGAATAAGATCCTCAATCAGGGCATTTTGGACCACAACTTCTGAAATTAGGAAAATGCATTTTTCATATGTCATCACTCTTGTTAATGAAAAATGATGGTTCTCTAAAAGGTATATTAACTCTTGTGGTGGATGAGTTCCCAGATGTTTTTCTAGACGATTTAATTGTTTTCCCCCTAGAGTGGTATTTGGTGTTCTCCATAGATTTTATGATGGGGACCCAAGAGATATCTATTATCTCACACTTTATGCCCCCCACTGAGTTGATATAATTAAAGGAACCATTGGATGATTTTCAATCCAAAGGATTCATTCCCCCAAGCATCTCACCTTGGGACACTCTTGTTCTATTTGAAAATAAAGATGATAGATCTCTATGGTTTGGCATTAATTCCTATAAGAAAGATGAGGTGAAATTCAAGAACCTTTTCGATCATCATAAGGGGGAAAGATTTTTTTCAACGATTGAATTGTGTTCTGGGTATCACCAAGTTAGATTTAGGGAGGTAGATGTTCTGAAAATATCCATTCAAAGTAGGTACGACCATTTTAAGAACTTGGTCATGCATTTAGGGTAAAAAAATCCCCCAATGTTGTCTATGGTGCCCATGAATAGGGTTATTCACCAGTATCTATATTACTTTATTATGACATTTATGGATGAAGACCTAGTCTATTCCTGAGACCGATGAGGAGCTTGATTGATATTTTAGAATTATGTTTGGAACCCTTCAAGATAATTGTATATATTCCATGATTTCTAAGTGCACCTTCTAGGATAGGGAGGTGGTGATTTTAAGTCATTTGATCTCATAATGAGTAGTTTCAATGGACCCCATGAATATTAGCTCATTTATGTCATGTGAACACTGAAGAATGTTTTTGAAATCTGAAATATTTTAGGCATGGCATGGAATTACAAGTGATTATTTCTCGATTTATCATAGGTTTATTCATCCATGACATTTCTTACCAGGAATGGGTTAATGTTTTAGTGGATCCTAGAGTCTTAGGCATAATTTTAATAGTTATAGAGTTAGTTTACCACAGCCCATGTTTTTTTCTTTCTAAAATCTAGGAAGGGATATGTGGTCTATTATCAAGCCTCGTGTTTGGGTCTTGGGTAAGGACTATTGTGGTGGATTATGGTTAACTCAAACTATAACTACATAAATAGAATTAAAAAAATCTTAACATAGTGTTTGAAATAGTTATTCATGACCTAAACACATGGAACTGTTGTCTTTTTGGGGAGAACTTTGTTTTTTATTCAAATCATAAGAGTTTATCCTACATTATCTCTAAGAATGATTGGAATTTAAGGCACTGTCTCTGGGTTGAGTACTTTTAGGGGTTTGGTTTTTATATAGTCAATACCACATGTAAGGGTAATATTGTGGAAGATTATTTGAGTAGGAATGTTCCAGTGCAGACACTAGAAATATCCAATAAATAATGGAATTTGATGGAAATATTTTCTTAGATGCACCTGAAGAACAACGAGCATAGTGGAGGGGTGTTCTTGGCCAGTGTCTAGCTGAATGATTCCCTTTTGGGATTAAATTGGTTAGAAAAGGTGTGTTATGAGTAGTGAAAGTGTTCTATATGGGTTTTAAATGAAAGGGATATTCCTTGGGAATGGTCGTTGTCTCCTGAGGGAGTTTTGAGTTTCAGGGGTCATTTTGTTGTTCCATTATCATTTTGAAAGGTGGTGATGAAGGAAATTCAATAGTATTAGTGGGTCATTCATCCTAGTTTTTCAAAGATGTTTTATGATGTGTTTCAGTAGTTCGTGTAGCTATGTATTAGGAAATACATAACTGATATTGTACCAAGGCGTTATACATGTTAGTAAGTTAAAGAAGATAACCAAAGGCCCTCTAATTCACTTCAACCACTACCCATTCCTCCTAGGAAGAGAGATGAGATTGCTATGGATTATACTGTATAGTAACCTTGTACACCTTGGAGTTGGAATTCCATTTGGGTAGAGATTAACCATCTGACCAAATCAACTCATTTCATTCCAATCAAGGATTCATCCAAAGTTGATGATTTAGGAAAGTTTTATGTTTATGATATATTAAGGAACCATGGTGTGATATTTTCAATTATATCATATAGGGAATCATATTTTAACTCTCGGTTTTGGGAAGGCCTTTAGAAGGAAATGGGGTCACAGGTCAAATTGATCATGAAGTACCACCCACAAATGGATGGTCAGACGGAGTGAGGAATCAAATTTTGGAAGACATGATCTGGGCATGTGGGTTGAATTTTAGAGGTGCATGGGATAACCAGTTGGGATTGGTTGTTATTTTATATAACAATAGTTACCATTCCTAAATTTTAATGTCTCTTTTTAGGTGATTAATGGTTGGACATGTTAATCGCCTTTATCTTGGACTGATGTGAGTGAGACCTCAATGTTGGGACCAAGCCTTGTGCGGAAAACATCTGATAGAGTCATGTTGATCAATTAGTGGTTTTTGAAAATGCAGATTCGCTATAAGTCTTAATAAGATAATAGGATCCATGATTTTGAATTTTTTGTTGGTGACTGGGTCTCCTTAAATGTGGCACCTCTCTTGGTTCACCATCATTTTGGTAAGAAATGGAAGTTAACATAGAGGTATGTTAGTCCATTTTAAATATCTGATAGATTTGGTAGTGTGGAATATATGTTATCTTTTACCTATTAGATGATGTTAATTCTTGAACGATTTCATGTCTCTTATCTGAAAAAGAATAAGCTAGATCCATCTCATGTGTTTATTTGGTATGACTTTAAATTGGTGCATGTTTTTCTTGTGTTTCATTAGTCAGCATGAATTGAGGATTCTATGGAAAAAGTGATTCATGGTAATTATATTTGGTCGATCCAAGTCCTTTGGAAGCATGATAGGGATGAGCGAGAGACATGGGATAAAGAAATCTTGGATTGAGGAGGAGTATCCATTTTTTTTACGCTTAGGATTCGAGATGAATTTCTAAGGGAGGAATGTTTTCATGGTATAAATAATTGTCACACCCATGATTGTTTGAAGAATCATTTGATTATATTTTTTTTCAGTTATCCTTTGGTTACCGATGAATTTTTTGGTGAAAATAGTGATTTTGGTCTTAACAGCAACTAGTTCATGGTCAGTGAAAGGTTTTGGGAAACTGTGCACCCTCGCCCAGGAAACCATGAAGAAAATGGTCATTTTGCGTGGCGATGATTTCATGGTTGATTCATGGTTTGTAAAACAATATGGAATAGATGTGATGATTTTTCCTTTTCAATAGCAATGGACACATAGTTTCAAAAACCATGTGGGATAAATATTTGAACTATCCATTTCATAAAAAATTAGAAAATTACCTTTCTTCCCTATTCGATTTATAAACCTACATCTCCTCCCATCCACCACATTCAGAATTACATCCATTGGAGCTTCCTCTCATCTGTCTTGGAGCCTTTAAGAATCAATATATTTGTGTTTTATCCTTGGAACATCAAGGAATCATTAAGTCATTCTCTTTTCTCATGATTTATCCCTTGTTCTTGGGCTTCTCCTCCCTCTTTCTAGAATTATTTTTCTCCAGTGGGTTATTTGTCCTAAAGAGGGGTTTGTCTTGTTGTTTTGGGTGAAATCAAGATGGTTGTTTTTTAGTCTTTCCTTTATAGGGGCTTGTGGTTTTTTGGTTGTGATTTTACACCATATTCGGAAAATTTCCAAGTGCGGGGTAGATAGTTCTATGCATTTACAATATTTGATGAGTTTTTTATGGATTGATTATTTAAAAGTGTTATATGTATTATTTGTGTAGTAAAAACATGTTTTAGAAATTTTTTATGATGAAAAAGTGATGAAAATGGGGTTTCACATGGAAATGTTTCCGGTGTCATGTGTTCCTCATTGTGGGATTTCATTAATATATAATTTTTCCATATGTGAAAGGCGAGAAAGGTTATTTCAAATAGATTTAAAGGTAATAAGGTGTTTAAAGTTTATTTTCATGACTCATTTTTTTCTCCTTATATGTGTCTTTGAATTATGAAAGTGATGTGAAGCATGTTATAAAATGGATTTGATGTGAGTGTGAATTGAAAAAAGGATTTTCCCATCGAAATGGTTGGAATACATATGGGTTCTTCTGGGTGTATTTCCAAATGTCTTTCATAAATTTTTAAAGTGGATAAAAATGTATTTACAAATGGTTTTGGTGTTTTTGGAAAATGTAAAGTGGGTTTTTTATACAAAATAGTGGTTTCCATGTGATCTTTGATCATTGGAGTAATGTGAATTGTGAAAGAAATAATTTTCTTATGTGCATAGGATACTTTTAATGTGTATTATCTAAGTTTTGATTTATGTGAAATGTGAAATGGAATTTGGTAAAAGAGGAAATATCTATTATCTATATGGGAAGAAAAAAATAGTATGCCCGTGCATTTTGAAGTTGTTGAGGAACTGATTCATCTTCCAAGAATAATTATTAAAACATTAACTGAAATATGATATGATCAGAGACCACTAAACCTTAGGATGAGTTACCATCTAGTAGATATTTCTTGGTAATTCTATTATTATTGGAATATGACTTGTATACCACTAAACCATGTGATTCGTTCTCCTCAAGTGGATCATGTATGGGAACATTGTGGATAGTTTGGTCGGAGGATTTTAATCACTGATGTATGAGGTTCATAGGGTCCCACTATTACTAGTTTCATATTGGTATTTTCAAACTGTTCTATATTATGTAATTATTCTCATGTGATATGGTTTTAATTGTTAGTAAATGTTTGATCTTGTAAATTTTTATTTAGAGAACTAATTTTGGTGAAAAATGTTTTTCTTAAAATTCATTTCTTGATAAATTTTTACATAAAATGATTTATTAGAAACATTTAAAATATTCATATTAAAATGTGGATGTATATTTTTATTTTATTTTTATATTATGAAACCTATATTTTTTGGGTCAACCTATTGCGGTTTTGATCACACCTTATATAAAACTTTGGGTTTATGTTGATTTTTTTATATTTGACCGAAGTAAAGGAATGATGTATCATTGTGGTGATGGTGGATATTATTGCTACTATTAAACTTATTTTAGGTGTTGATGGTGGGGGATTGAGGGTGATGCCCCTCTTCTTTCATGGAGGTTTTGGGATAGTAAATTTTTTCCCTTTTTTATTAATTTCTCTTTTGGTTAAAGATGTAAAAATTGAATCTGAAAATTGTTGTACCTCGTTTGGTTGGGGTTATCAATTATTTTGAAGATTGTTATTATTTTTTTGTGATTATATAAATGAGTTAAATCATTCACAAAGTGTTTTTTGATACCCATTTACTAGTTTCTAGTATATGGGGATTGGGAATGCCCTTCTTCCAAGACATAAATCATTTCAGATGTTTGGTTGGATAGAACCCCAACTTGGTTTGTGACACTCATCAAGTGCATATTAAAATAAAAAATGAAAGAGAAAATTTAAAATAAAATAATAGATTTAATCATGAATAATTCACTATTATTATATTTTTGAATCACATATTTCTCAAAAATAAAGGGCTTGGATTGTGAGTCATTCAATATATTCAATTTTTAGCTATTCCTCCTTGAAAGAATGAAAAAATTGAAAAAAAAAGAAAACAACGGGAGTGGGAGGAATTTTGATAAGTTGATTTATTATAATCAATATGTTAATCACATTTAATTTCATTAAAATGGGGTGGGTTTTGTTTAAAATTATTAATGTAAATTTAGTGTGGTATTACCTAAGTTTTCACTTGAATATTCATGCATTATACTTAAGATTTCATTATCCTTTATCCGACCATAATGTTTTAAATTCTTTTAACAACCAAACTAAATCCATATAAATTATATAAAATATGCCTCATGAATGAAATAATTTTAATTATTAATTGTGTGGATATAATAGAAATGTAAAATTTCTATGGAGAGAAATGAATTTTCCATGTATAAGTTTAACTACGGAATTAATTTCTCTTGAGTGAAGAGTGGGATAAAAATTTAGTGTGTGGTAGGATTTGATTGGGGAATGGATGGATTTATTAGTTTTAACAAAATTATTTTTAAGGGATAAAAATAAAAGGGAGTTGTATTCTGGTTGAAGACTTGATGGAAATTATATTTTCAAAAGAACATGGATGTTTTAACATTTTTTTATTCTTGTACTGATTTTGATATAGATATTTGATGATTATATGGGAGCCCAATGGTTAATTGTGGGAGAGCGATGAAGATACCATTTTCAAATATGTTATAATTTAATAATTATTTTTTCAATACAACCATTATTTTATTTAATGGGAAACTGTCACATTTTATTTTTTTGTTAATTTGATCATAATTTATAAAATGACCTAATATTGTATTTTGAACTGTTTTTATTCATTTTTATATGATCCCTGAAATTTTCACCATGAATTTAAATATAGAAAATAATTTTTTAGGATTTTATAATTATTGGGTTTCATTTCATTCAACATTAATCAAATAACAATCCAGTATCAAGATAACCAAAACCAGCTCACAATTCGGGGCTCAAAATCTATGCACATATATGGGTAATTTTCAAGTAGGGACTATATATTAGAAACAACATACCCAAAGGTCCTAATTTTATTAATAATCTATATATGAATTTTGGAAACCATTTCAATAACTATGTCAATTCCATATTCATCATCCTTTAAGTCAATAAGTTCATGGGAGGTCAAAGCATTGGAAATTGTATAGTCACCAGGCCAGAATTGTTTTCCTAAGTAATTCTATCATAACCCATTTATATAGTAGCCAAACAATTTTATTTTCTAGGTTCATGTTCATGAAAAAATGTTTTCAAATTTAAATAAGTACAATTTTAACAAATCTTTCATTTAATGGGGCTACCATGGGAAAAATGTGAATGTTTTTTTGAGTGAAAATTATTCTTCTTTCTCCTTATAAATTTTTACATCCTCTCTAATTCAAAAATATTTCCATGTATAGGGTTATAATGTGGATTATAATTCCTATATTATTTATTTATATTTTAAATAAATTTTATTTTATATTTCTTTTTAATCATTCATATTGTTTTATTTTAATTTTTTGTTTCGCCTATTATGTTTCTTTTATCTCTCTGTTTTTTGATAATTAACTTCGACTATTGTTCTAGGGGGAAAGTGGTGGTGTTTATGTTTACTATTATTTAATAGTTTATAATGTTTTATTCTAACATTTTATTCATGGAAAAAATTATAGTGGTTTTTGGACACCCCACTTTTTCTACTATAATCTTCTTTCTCCTCATTCACTCATCTTCCATCACATTGGTATTGATTTTATTCAAATGATGAAGTTTTTTATATGTATTGATGTGGAAGAGATAATTAAATCATGTAGATTTATTGGTTCATGGTAACACCATTTTAATGATAGGGTATATTGTGATATGTATTTAAATATATATTTAATAAAATAATGAGGAAGATTTTAATAACAATGATAATATGAAAATAAATACTCAAGAAAAACAGTTTCCTTATGATAACATATTAATTTATTATATTTCATTTATATTTTTTACCTCCACTAATATATATATATATATATATATATTAAATTATGTACATGTTATAGTCTTAACCCCCCATATATTAGTTTAGTAGTTATATATTGGTTATATGGTAATTGTTACAATACAAATTTAATGTTTTGTGAGAGGCCTCCTTAAGATCGACCCTAGGTTATGAAAAATGTTAATTATTAAGATTATAATAATTTAATTGAAAATTGGTTCACTAAAAACCAATTCCACAATTTTTTTGTAATTTCTAGGGAGTAAAATATCTCGCACATGTTGTATTCCATGAAAAATAAAAAAAATCATAAATTTCAAAAAGTTAAAAAATTTATTTGTTTAATATATTTCATTTAATAGTTCAATTTGGATTTTTATGATGATGTTTCATAGTATGTGAGTGTATATAAATTATTTCGTGAGTCCAAAATTTAAGATACAATAATGATTAAAATGAAAATGAAAATACTCACTAATTGGAATAAAATACCCATAAAATGGAACAAATTTCTCACCAAGTGGAACGAAATTATATGACTCTTCATGATAAATTAAATATGCTTTATGAAATGAGAAATCAAATAAAGATCCTTTCCAATGCTACAAAATATGTTAGAATACTATGGTAGGAATGAATATAAATGATATGCTAGAGGGAATTTTTTAATTTTTACCAAATTTTCCATAATATGCAATTGATGGATAAGAAATACTAAAAGATACACTTCCCTATCCAACAAATGAGTTCCCATCAGCCTTGATTAAGGGAAATTTTTTGATGCAGATTGTTTTGTGGGGGATTCAATTTCTAGGAAATATTTTATTTTAAACATTTTTAATTTTTAATCGTAGACTAATATTCGTTATACTGATTTTTTAGATTTTGAATCACTAGTTTAGTCCTTATTTGAAGAGAATGAATAAATTTCTTATGTTGAGGTGATAATGAAGGATCCATTCGAGTTATTCCATGGTAAATATGAGGATAATAGTACAGAATAAGAAATAATTTTAGAATAATTTCCCGAATATGAAAAAATCAAGAATCCACATATTATTATATTATCCTCACCACCAATGGACATAACTCCTACATCTAAATAAAATAGTGAGCAAACCTTTATTCCTATACCTCCACCTATGCACCTCAAATAATCTCTTTCATCTATTCTAGGGTTTAGATATATTTTTCTTCTCACTGGGGGATATAACTCTTTTATTATACTCATTGAGGTTAGGAGAAACTATATCTAGTATTTATATGCATGAAACCCCATCAACATGTATATTTGTGAGGGCGATATGGAACTATATGATAATAGTCAATAAAACATTATCAACCACAATGTGGTCCAAACCATGCTCTATGCCCTTTTCCCTTACATTATATTTGTATATATTTTTCATATTTTATCATTTTATTTTGATTTCTATGTTTAAATTGGACGTATATAGGAGCATAAATCAATTATTACACTAGAAAATAAACTTAGTTTGTGTCTTTCATTCTCTTTTTTCATCTACCCTTATCTTTTTAATTGGTTGAAATGATAATAGAGGTAGTGAAATCTAACTACGGGGGGGGGGGGGGGAGCTCAAACCTTTATAGCTGTTTTGATGTGTTTTATTTTTTTCATATTTTTTGGATCATTGATCTTAAATAAATATTTTTATCATTTTTCAATATTTAATTTATTTTTAGGAATATTACATAAGGTTTTAAATAATATATTTAAAGTTTTATTTTTTTGATAAATATTTCCTTAAATTAAATTGTCAATAGTTTTTTTGATTTTGACTTATTTTTAAGTCCATTCCCATGTTATATTGAATCAAAATATGTTTCCAATCCTTTGAATAAATTTTAATTTTGTTTTAAATTCATCCTAATGCCAACACATTTTTCAGATAAACATGTATTTTGTGTGAGAACTACACCATGTTTTTTTCTCTTTTAAAATATTGTACATCATGGAATTTTTGATAAATTATTAAGCCACATATTTAGATTTAAATATTTTAACATGATTCTTACCTTTACATTTACACTTTTTTGTCCCTCAAAATCCATTAATTCACTTACCAGTTTAGGCCACATTATATGTCAGTTTTTATTTACCTACCTTCACACTGAATATTATTTCATGGATATTTCATGTTTGAGTATGGGATAAGGGCATTTAATCTGTGTTATTTATGATGTGTGGGTATTGGGGTGTGTGTGTGTTAACAGTTTTCAATCAAGGTGTATATATATCATTAGTAATGAGTCATAATTTTATTGTTCTTTATTTGTATCATCTAAATATCCTTCAAAAAATGGAAAAGAGTAAAAAATAAAATAATAAAAATGGAGATAATTTTTAATTATTCAATATGGTTATTTTTTTAACTCAGGTCTCTCTCAAAATCAAGGGCATGAATTTTCATTCATCCATTGTATTCAATTGTAATTTATTTATCCATGAAAAAAATAAAAAAATAAAAAAAATGAAAAATGAACAACACGATGGGGATTGGATGAGATCATTAATTGTTTTGATTATATGATACATATGAAATGCTATAAAAAAGTTTTGGAATTTTTTTACATTATTTATGAGAATATTGTGATGTATTTCTTGATTTTTCACTTGAATATTCATTTATTATGCTACAGAGTTAATCCTCTTCTTTTCAGAATTTATATTTATAATTTTTTTACCCACCAACCCAAAGACATAGAAATTAACTAGAAATATATCCCATGATTGAATTATTTTTCATTACTCATAGTGCAAATAGATAATAAATTTCAAAATCCTATGGTGATATATGCATTTTTCGAGTATGATCACAACTCTCGATTTAATTTCCCTTCAGTGAAAAGGGATATAAACATTCAATGGTATGTAGGTTTTGATTAGACCATGAATGGATTTTTTAGGATGAAATTTTTGTTAGGTGTGGGATAAAAATTAATAGGAACTATGATCATATAGGAGATCTAATAGATTTCTATTTTTTGAAAGATCATGATTTTTTTTTTCTCATTTTTGACTATTGCATGGATTTCCATTCAGATTTTTGATGATTATTGACGAGTGTAGTGTTTAATGGTGGGGGAGTGATGAAGTAAAAATTTGAAAATATTTTATAAAATTACTCATTTTTTTTATACCACTAATATTTTATTCTATAGGAAATTTTTAAATTTTTATTTTTTAGTAGTAATATGATCTTAATTGCTAAAATGGAATAATTTGGATTTTTAGAATAATTCAATGTTTTTTATTTCGACCAAAACGTTTAAAAATTTTAAATTGTGAAATTAATTTTCTCATTATTTTATATAAAATGGTGTTTATTTCATTCAACATGACCCAAATATCAATTCTACATCTTGGGGACCAAAACTACCACCCAATCAGAATAACAAAATCTATGAATTGATCTGGAAAATTCTGATGTTGGGAATATACCTCATAAAATGAAACCCAAAAGAGATAAAATTCTCCATGAATATATGTAAGATTCTATGGAACAATTTTATTAACTTTGGACACTTTATAATCATATTCTTTCAAAGTCATAAAGCATGGGATGTTGGAATATTGGAATTTGAATAGTCACCTAGCTATAATAATTATCTAGTGAAAATCTATCATAACCCTTAGATACTATAGTCAATAAAGCTAAAATATTTTGGTTTTAGGTGAAATAATTTATTTTAAAATCAATATATAAATAAACTTTTCCCAATGATACAACTGCAAAGGGATAGCATGTGAAAACATTCATAAGATGTTTTTTTGAGTGAACATTATTCTCATTTCTCTTTATAACTTTTTAGCTCATCTCCCATTCCAAAGGATATTAATTTTTAGGGGGATTAGGTGGATTATATTTTTTGTTAAAATTATTCATAAGTTAAATATATTTCTTATCTCTATTATAATAAATTATTTTTCTTTTATTTTCTAGTTTTTTTCCCCCACAGTTATTCTTTCATATCTATGTTTGTGGAGAACTATATGTCATTGTTTTTTGGGAGTGGAAGGGGTAGTGTATGAGTTTATTTTTATTTAATGATGACTCATTATTGATTATAATATTTATTTATTGGATAAAATATTTTCTTGTGTGATATGTGGAAGATAATAATCCTTCATGTAGATGAGTTAGTGCAAGAAAATACCATTTAAATTATAGTGTGTTGAGTGAAAGTTCATGATCTATATTAAATAATTCAATGAGGCATATTTAGAATCATAATGATAAAGTCACTATGAAACCTTGAGATAAATAGTTTTCTTATAATGAATTTAATATTTTTTCTATTTTCTTTAGCTTTATTATTTTAATTAATATATATATATATATATATATATAAATATTACGTACATTTTACTATAAAAACCCTATATATATTAGTCCAGTGGTTTTATATTAGTTATATTATTATATGGAAAATTTAAATTTAGTGTGTCAAGAGAGTCCTTCTTAAGATTGACCCTAGGTTGTGTCACTATGGTGAATTATTAATGTAATGATATTTTAATTAAGTAATTCCTAATCAAAAAATCTTCTAGTCAATTTAAAATCATTTATGAGGATTCCATGATCTTATACAGACTATTTTTAAATAAATTAAAAAAATCAAAAAGTCAAAACATTAGAAATCTAAAAAAATATATTTATTTTATATATTTTATTTCTTAGTTCAAGATTGATTTTTATGATGATGTTTTATAATTATGTCATGTTTATAAATTTTTTGGTGAGTCAAGTAGAGAAGATACATTGATGACTAATAAAAAAACAATGATCACATATTGGAACAAAATTCTCACCCATTAGAATAAGTTTCTCTCTAAATGGAACAAAATCCTTAGATACTTCATGATAATTTCCTAATTCTTGAATAAGCGAGTAGCCAAATAAATATCTATTTCACTAAATCTGATTAAGTTAAATTCCTATGGATGGAATGAACAAAATTACAAGTTAAGGATAATGGAAAAAAAATTTCGATAACATTTCAACAATACATTTTTGAGGTTGAAAAAAAACATAAAGATTCAATTCCCACACCAAAAAATGATTTCATATCATCCCTACAAGAAGAAAAAGACTTTAAAGTTGAATGTTTTTAGAGGGGTTTAATTTATTAGCATTATTTTACTCAAAATATTATTAATTTTTAGTTGAATATAGATTTCCTTTATGTTTATTTTCAATACTATTTACATCTACTGCAGGCCCTGGATGAAGAAGATAACAAATTTCCTGTATTGAGGAGATAATGGGGAGCCAATAGAGCATTGCACTGGTGCATATGAGGATAATTTTAAAAAATAATAAATCATATTAGAATCATTTTCTAAACCTAAAAAAATTATAACATACATCTTATTCTAAAATATTCACCACCTGTTGACACTACTCTTCTATATACACAAAACAAGTCACACCCTATTATTCTTTTCCCTCCCATTACGCACCTCAAATTATTTTATTCATATATTCTGGGGTTGGGGATATTTTCAATTTCTTTATGGGTTATTACTATTGTAATATATATATTTTTTTTCAGAAACCTTATATGTTATTTTATGAGCAAGGAACCCTATCCACCTTCAAATTGGAGATTACTAGATTGAACTACCTGAATAGAGGTAGTAAAATACCAATACCCACATGGGGTTCCAAATGATTATCTATCCTCTTTTCCATTTTTTTTTATTTCAAAATTTTTTATTACGTTATATTTTTTCCTTTTTCTAAGTCTAATGTGGTAGTACCTATGAGATTAACCTAAGAAATACACTATAAAATAAACTCAGGTTATGTCTTTCCTTTTACAGGGATCTTCTCCTATAATATTTTTATTTTGTTAAGGTGAAATGTGGTGTTGTTAAATATATGTGGGTGGGGGATGGGAAAACGTCTTATTTTTTTGTATGTGTTTTAATTTATTATTATATTTTTAGAATAATTGATCTTAAATAAAATTTTATATCATTTTTTCACTTGTGACTCAATTTTTATGAATATTATATGATTTTTAAAATAATGTATTTTAAATGACTGTTTATGTGAGAAATTTCTACTTGAATTTTATTTCCAATTATTTTTATGAGTCTAACTAATTTGTGAAGAACATTACCATTAAATAATGACTCGTAGTATTTTTCTATCCCTACGAGGTATTCAGAAAAAAATTTATATATTATTCTAAAAACCCACAATTTATTGGGAGAAACATGAATTTTTTTAGAACCAAAACATGGGATTTATCACTTTCAATTATATGGACTTGATGGAATGTTTTTGACATGATTAAGACACTAATTTTTCTAGATACATTTTAAATGAAGTCCTCACATTATATTTAAAATTTTTTGTCCCTTATAATTCTTGAATTCTATTATAGGTTTTAGGAACATTACAAGTCATTTTTTCCTTACTTGTCTCCACTCATAATATTCATGGATATTTCATGTTTTAGTGTTGGGGAAGGTCCTTTAGTGTTTATTCATCAGGATTTGTTTCCTTTGTGGGTTACATGAGGTGAGTATTAAGAATTTATAAAATGGATAGAGATTAAAAATAGAGAGACATATAATTGGGCTTGAATCATTATTTCATTAGGCTTTATTTGAATCTTCTAGTTCCCCATAAAAATGAAAATGAAGAAAAGAATATAAAAAATGGATATGAGATTGATTTATTTTGTGTTTTTACTTAAGTGTCTCATGTAACTATAAAAAATCATGGTCATGAATTTTCTTTTATTCATTTTATTCAATTCTCCTCACATTTCCCCTAAAAAAATTAAAAAATACAAAATTAAAAAATAGAAAAAAGGGGGATAATTTGGATGATCTCATTCATTGTAATCACTATATGACTAATGTAAAATGTTATAAAAATTGGTGGTGTTTTTTTATTATTAGTAATGATAATTGAGTGACGTATTTTCTTGATTTTCCTCTAGAATAATCATAAATTTTACTTAAGAGTTTGACCTCATATTTTCATCCTTAAATTTTTAAATATTTTTACACACCGACATAAAGAAAAAAATTCCTAGAAAAATTCGTCATGAATGAATTCATTTTCATGTCTCCTGGTCTAGTTAAATAAGTTTTGGTCGGAGTGGATACTCAAGAGGGGGGTGAATTGAGTTCCAATTAAAATTTTCTGTTAAAAACAATTTTTATTAAAATCCCCCTATTTCAAAAACAGATTAAACTGTAGTGAATTTATACAGATTATAAAGGTTCAATTAGTTTCTCAAAGATTGATTAGTTCTCAGTTAACTTAATCATATGATTAAATTAACTTTTGAAACTAACTTACTGGTTTATAATAAATATAAACACTTGCGAGTTTAACTATCAATGTATCTTTGAAGACAAATTATATTTCAAAGTAATAGCAGCGGAATATGAAATAAATATGTAGTATAGATATAGTATGTAGCTAAAAACACAAAGAATTAACCAAGAGGTTTAGTCTCAAGCTGATACTTAGTCCTCTCAAAAGATTATATAAAAATGATCCACACCCTGGATCGGGGTTAACAACAGTGAACACACTGTCCAGGTCACAAGACCTCTACCACAGTTCTGTGTGGGGAAACAAACAACAGCTTGGAGCTGTCCAGGTCTCTCACGACCTCTACCACTATCCACGGTGGGATATGAAGTGTAAAAAGGTTTGCTGAGGATTTACAGATCCTCTAGTGAAAGTACAAGAGTCAGTTTGTGTGTTTAATACAGCAGATAACACACACTCCTCAAGATGTAAAACAAATGTATCACAGAGCAGAGATGTAGAGTTTAGAAATGGCTCTGGTGATTTCAGTGTAGCTCTTCACTCTTTTGTATTTGGTCAGAATTTATTTTGAGTCCTCTTCTCATTTTTGTTTGAGAAGAAGAGTGTCGTATGCTTCAGGTTCAAAGGCAGTGAGATGTAGTCGATGAAGTTCTTAAATGTTCTTTTGTATGCACAGAACTCTTCTTGAGTAGGCTTGATTGTGTATGAGGTTCTGTTCTGCTTGGTTCTTCCTCATCTTTCTTTCCTCTATATTCTTCTTGTGTTCTTCTATCCACTATCTTCTTCAGCAGAGTCTTCTTGTATTTATGTCACATGCTTCGGAAGACAGAAAAAGTTTCCTTTCTGCAGGTACGAGGTACGATTTCCTGATATCCGAAAACCTTTATTAATTAATTAACAGAGCATTAAAATATACCTAATATGACCGTTGGTTAGATAAAATAAAGATAAAGATAATGAAATTCAAACAGTTGTTTATGACTATTGAAGAATCAAGTGATCGGTAGGTCATCAGCATTAGTGAGTAATGATTGGTGACTCAGATAGATCAGCATCGGTGAGTCATTTTCATCGGTGAGTCATTTTGCATCGATGAGTCATTTTGCATCGGTGAGTCAGTTTGATCAGCATCGGTCTGTCATCTGATCGGTGAGTCAGTTTGATCAGCATCGGTCTGTCATCTGATCGATGAGTCAGTTTGATCAGCATCGGTCTGTCATCTGATCGGTGAGTCAGTTTGATCAGAATCGGTCTGTCATCTGATCGGTGAGTCAGTTTGATCAACATCGGTCTATCATCTGATCGGTGAGTCAGTTTGATCAGCATCGGTCTGTCATCTGATCGGTGAGACAGATGATCGGTGGCTCATTTTGATATCGGATCGGTGCGACCGTTGTCCTTTGATATTGGATCGGTGCTTCCGATGTGTGTTGATATTGGATCGGTGCTTCCGATGTCTGTTGATATTGGATCGGTGCTTCCGAGTTCTGTTGATATTGGATCGGTGCTTCCGATGTCTGTTGATATTGAATCCAGAAGACTTCCAAAATACTTTGTAAGTCAATAAGCATAGACAAAAACATGATAACAGATTCATTCACAGATTGTAATTAAGTTTATGTGAAATCAAACCAGATTAAGCATTAATGGTATGTGATGATTTGTGATTATTAAAACATCAATCATAGACATGAAATCAACAATCTTCCAGAGGGCTCAACAATCTCCCCCTTTTTGATAATCACAAATCTTTATCATAAAATATAAATAATATGATATATCATTAATAAAAACATAATGAGAATTAAACCATAAAGAGAATAAATATAAAGAGATATATAAATCTCCCCCTTAATTTAAATTTCCCATATATATTATACAGATTTCTCCCCCTGAGATATATACATCTTTTCTCCCCCATATATCTCTCCCATACATCTTTCTTCTCCCATATATCATTCTTTTTCTTCTCCCCCTTTGGGATAATCAAAAAGGAGGGAAAACATGTAAGTGAAAGTGAGAGTAAAAGCAGTCAGCATAGAGTAGAGAGGAAAAAAAAATTGATAAAGTACAAAATATTACAAGCATCACATTTTTCACCCCATCAAAAACAATACACAACAATTTTTTGGGATACAAAGGGGCTTTTCCTTTGTCTTTGGGATCAATAGTGGGTAAGTTTGAAGGCTTGGAGGCAGGCTGGACTTGGCAAATCTGAAGTGGTGGTAGGACAACTCGGGCAAGTGTAGGAGCAGGTTCCACATAGGGTTGTTGTGGAGAAACAGGAGCTGGTTGAGAAGATTGCTGAGAGACTGGTCTTAACTGAGATAGAGCTTGAGCAACAGATAGCTGATTTGGAGCTACATCAGAGTCACTGAGAGGTTCAAAAGTAGGAACTACTATTGCAGTGGCATGTGCATTCAAATAGGGCATCAAAAGATGAATGAAGTCCTGAATGACTTCTGCTCCATACTTCATAGCTTTTTCAAAATCATCTTTATTCTCCATGAACTGTGCCAAGGAAGGGGTAAAATCTTGCAACTGATGGACTTGAGTTTTGAAGGCCTGAGTGACTGGAGGTAATTTTAGATTCTCTGCCAACACCTTGAAGTTTACAGCCATATCATGCTTTGTATAAATCTTAGAAAAGTAATTATCAACTTTCTATTTGATCTCTTGCAGAGATTTCTTAGCATCTGCTGAATACACCAATGGCATCCTATGACTGTTATCACAGAGCTCTTTCATCTTCCTCAAAGATTCTAAATCAAGAATTTTTCTAACAGCAGCTAACTCATCATGCACAACTTCTCTTAGATCTTCTAGCTCACGGGTAGTGATCTTGGTTACCTTGCCTATATTGGCTTGTCCAACTATGTGAGTTAACTCAGCTTTCAACTTCCTCAGGTCAGACTTGTTGAGATGATCAATCAAATTTCTCAAAACTTCCATCATACCAGAGATGGTTGATCGGAATTCGCTGGATAGAGATACCTAGCCGGTGTGAAAATCCTTCATAGTCTGATTCAAAACGGCTATGTGCCTGCCAATAAGGTCACCAGTATTGGCCAGGTCTGGCTTCACAGCATTATATACTCTTTGTGAGAAGGCTTCCAATGAAATTTCAGAAACTTGTAGAGACACTTGAGTAAGAGCATTAGAAATTTCTTCTTTAACTGTGGCTCTCACAGCGGTTAGCAATTCAATCTTAAACTTATTAAGATCAGCTTGAGAGATTCCAGAACTAGGTAAATTAACATTTGTAGGATTAACAGCAGGAACATACCTTTCTTCTCTTGGGAGGTTCCTCTTCATAGCTGCAGCAGGTTCTGGCATTGCTTCTTCTTCTTCAGAATATTCTAAGCCCAACACAGCATAACCAGGGTAGTCATCCCAAACAGCTGCACACAAGGTGTATTTTGGTTTCTCATAGCTTGTTGTTCCACTGATTTTTGGTGAATCAACCTTGCCACTGATATGTATTTCTTGTTCTGACTGAGGTGATTCTATTTGATCTTCAGAAAGACCATCCACTGGTCTGTTATCACCATCAACAGCAGCCTCAGCATCATCATCACATCCATCATCACTCTTCTCAGAAGCTTCACTGTGATATTCTTCAGTATCTGAATCTTCTTCATCACCAAGAATGGGTTCTGATTCTGGTAGGGCTAAGGGTGGACTAGCAGGTCCAAATTCTATTCTTCTCTTGGGACTAGTAGTGTTAGGATCACTCCTATCATCAGGAGATGACAAACTTCCTTCCTCAGTCGCAGCTTCTTCTTGCTCTTGGGCTTTGGTGGCCTCATCCTTTCCTTCTTCTTTCTCATCATCATCAGAATAAACTGGTTCCTCATCTGGTTTCAAGCCAGGGTCTCTCAAATCCTTTGGCCTCTTTCCATGATCTATGGGATTGTTGGATTCATACAATTTATCTTCATCATCAACCCAGCACTTCTTCCATGGATTCCAATTTATTTTCATCCTCTTGCAGATCTCTTTGTTGAGACAGAAGGTATGATCTGTTTCATCAACTTCATCATCTTCATCAATACATTCTAGATTCTTGAGCATGGTAGATATCATCTTTGAATAAAACAAGGAAGTGGCTTTTTTGGACGGTTTTACCATTCCATCTATGTTCACCATCACATATCTACACCAATTTATCTTCTCATGTGCTTTTAGAACAAACAACAGGAAAACATCCTGGTACTTTACAGCAGCAAATCTCCTCTCCTAGGGCAAAGTTGGTGCTGAATAAACTTGAAAAGAAGTCTACATTCACCATCTAATTCTGAAGCTGTGATTCTCCGTGACTCTCTGTTTCCAGTTAGAAGATCTAGAGCTAATTCGTAAGAGAAGTAATCAGATGTTGGAGGAATATTCCCAGCATAATCCTCATACCGACCTTCATGAGGTACATTCAAGCACTCAACCCACTGATTTGATGAGAAGGATATTTTCTTTCCTTTTACCACAGACGACATCCTGGCAGCCTCTACACCATCAAAAGTGATTTCCAGATTCATATAGAACTCATGTACCAGCTTCGGGTAGTCTATTCGAGAGTTTTCAGAAAACCATTCTATCCATCCATGCGATTCAAGAACTTGCAGCAACAGTGACTTACTTGACAAAATCCACGCAGAGCTGACTTCTCTTTCTACAGAAACAATCCGAGTTTCTAGGTTCGGATTTACTGATCGTTGAGAGATACTACTCGACTCGCCTCGAGCACGGTTTGAAGGTACAGGGCTATCCGGTCCTTTGCTCGGTCTCTTTTTCTTAGCCATTCGAGGATTTTGGGAAGGCAGGAGTTCGAAGGTTCGAAGTAGAGGGGAAGAGAGGTTGAAAGGTTCGGCGGGAAATGAAAGGTCAAAGGTTTAGGGAAGATAAATAGCCGTGTATCATTTATTTTATCATTTAGGGTTCCCATAAAAAGTATAAAAGAAATTTACTCATTAATTACAATATAATAAAAAAAAGATCGGTATGACAGATCAGTTGCACAGATCAGTTTCACAGATCGGTTTCACAGATCAGTTTCACAGATCGGTTTCACAGATCAGTTTCACAGATCAGTTTCACAGATCAGTTTCACAGATCAGTTTCACAGATCGGTTTCACAGATCGATCATACACAACTCTTGTTTAATAAATTTCATTCTTTCAGAGCATAAAGGCTTTGTGAATATATCAGCTAATTGGTGTTCAGAACTAATAAATTTTAAAGAAATATAACCTTTTTGATAATGATCTCTTAGAAAGTGATGTCTGACATCAATGTGCTTAGTTCTAGAGTGAGACACAGGGTTCTTAGATATATTGATTGCACTAGTATTGTCACAGTTATTTGAAACATGTTTAAGATCAAATCCATAAACCAATAAAGTGTGTTTCATCCACGGAATTTGTGCACAGCAACTACCAGCAGCTATGTATTCTGCCTCGGCAGTAGACAATGCAACTGAGTTCTGTTTCTTACTACACCATGATACTAGGGATTTTCTAAGTAAATGACATGTTCCAGATGTGCTCTTCCTATCTAACTTACATCCAGCAAAGTCATCATCTGAATAGCTAGTTAGGCTAAATGATTGTCCTTTTGGATAAAACAAACCTAAATTTACAGTATACTTAAGATACTTAAAAATCCTTTTAATAGCCAGTATGTGTGATTCTTTAGGATTAGCTTGAAATCTAGCACACATACATACACTGAACATGATGTCTGGTCAACTAGCAGTAAGATAAAGTAAGCTCCCAATCATACCTCTGTAATTGGTTTGATCCACTGGTTTCCCAGCTGCATCTGTATCCAATTTACAGGTAGTACTCATAGGTGTATCACTTTCCTTAATACTATCCAATCCAAAACGTTTTAAAAGATTCTTTGTATATTTACTTTGATTTAAAATAATTCCATCTTTAGTTAGAAAAATTTGAAAACCAAGAAAATACTTAAGCTCTCCCATTAAGCTCATTTCAAATTCATTTTTCATAATCTTTGAAAAATCAGTACATAAGGAATTTTTAGAAGATCCAAAAATAATATCATCAACATAGATTTGTACTATTAATACATCTTTTGAAATCCTTTTTATAAAAAGTGTGGGATCAGCTACTCCTTTTGTAAATCCTTTTGAGATAAGAAAGTTTGAAAGCCTTTCATACCAAGCTCTTGGAGCTTGTTTGAAACCATATAAAGCATTAGAATGTTTAAAAACATGATTTGGAAAATGAGGATTTAAAAAACCAGGTGGTTGTTCTACAAAAACATCTTCAACAATAAAACCATTTAGAAATGCACTTTTGACATCCATTTGATATAGCTTGAAATTCAGATGTGATGCATAGGCAAGTAAGATTCTAATAGCCTCTAATCCAGCTACATGTGCAAAGGTTTCCTTATAATCAATTCCTTCTTCTTGATTGTATCCTTGTGCAACTAGCCTAGAATTATTTCTAATGATGTTTCCAGATTCATCAACTTTGTTTCTAAACACCCATTTTGTGCCTATGGTCAATATTTCTACTAATTTCCAGACTTTGTTTCTTTCAAATTGATTTAGTTCTTCTTGCATAGCCATTACCCAAAATTCATCATTGATAGCATCATTGATATTCTTAGGTTCTAACTGTGAAAGAAAATCTTGATGTTCAACCTGATTTCTTAGAGAAGCTCTAGTTTGTGTTCCTCTATCAAGATTTCCTACAACAGCATCTAAAGGATGGTTCTTTAGAGTCCTAGATGGTCTTGAAAATATAGGGCTAGAGATTTCAGATTCATCTACAGATTGAGGTTCAACAGAAGCAGGTTCTGGAGAATTTCCAGAGTTGGATGTTTTAACTATAGGTCCATTGTCTTTATCATTGAGATTCAAACCAGAGAGATCATCTTCAAGAGAGATTTTAGGTTCATGTGGATCAGTTTCATCAAATTTGATGTGAACAGATTCTTCCACACATTTGGTTCTTTTATTGAAAACTCTATAGGCTTTACTAGAGATAGAGTAACCTAGGAAAATTCCTTCATCACTCTTGGATGAAACTTTGTCAAGATTGTCTTTAGTATTGAGAATGAAGACTTTGCATCCAAAAACATTGAAGTAGTTAACCTTAGGTTTCCTATGGTTCCACAACTCATAAGGAGTCCTCTTAAGAACTGGTCTGATCAAGACTCTATTAATGACATAACAAGCTGTATTTACAGCTTCAGCCCAAAAGTAAATAGGCAGTTCATATTCATTGAGCATAGTTCTAGCTATTTCTTGTAGGGTTCTATTCCTTCTCTCTACTACACCATTTTGTTGGGGTGTCCTAGGGGCAGAGAAATTGTGACTATAGCCATTGTGTGAGCAGTAAATATCAAACTCATGATTTTCAAACTCACGACCATGATCACTTCTCAGGGTCTTAATCTTGAGTCCACTAAGATTTTCTACAGACTTGGAGTACTTAACAAAGTAAGAACAAGATTCACTTTTGTGAGCTAGAAAATATACCCAAGTATATCTTGAAAAGTCATCTACAATAATATAGACATAGTGATTCCCATTTAAACTAGAAACTCTAGAAGGTCCAAATAAATCCATGTGAACCAACTCGAGAGGTTGAGAAGTTGACACTTCTTTCTTTGATTTAAAAAAACTTTATATTGCTTTCCTTTTTGACAGGGATTACAAACTTTGTCTGCTAGAAATTCAAGTTTGGGTAAGTCTCTAACTAAGTTCTTCCTAGAAATTTTTCTAAGTGAGTGTACATTGCAGTGTCCTAATCTTCTATGCCAAAGCCAAGACTCTTTATGAAAAGCATTTAAACAAGGAATATCCTGCTTAGCTAAAGAATCTAAATCAACAGCATAAACATTTTCATTTCTTAAGGCAGAAAATACAAAAACATTTTTTGAGTTAAAAACATTGCAAGAATAATTTTTAAATTTCACATAAAAACCATCATCACACAACTGAGAAATGCTTAACAAGTTATATTTAAGTCCATCGACAAATAAAACTTCATAAACCAAGATTGAATCAGTGTTACCAATCTGGCTTAAGCCGATGATTTTTCCTTTTGAATTATCACCAAAAGTGACAAAGCCTCCATGAACTTTTACTAAGCTCTTGAAACATGAAAAGTCTCATGACATATGTCTTGAACATCTACTGTCTAAGTACCATATCTTCTTGTGACACCTCTTCAGGCAGGTCTCCTACAAAACAGATTTATATGGAAGATGATTTTGGTACCCAGATCTTCTTGGGTCCAAACATGTTAGCCAATGATACTTTAGGTATCCATATTTGTCTAATGGGTCTCATATAATTTGTAGAATTAACATTCTTTGAAAGATAAACCTTATTAGATCTATAACTATGAATATAACTGGTTGAGGCATATGATGTTCTAGAATTATGTATCTTCTGTCCAGATTTAGGAATGAATCTAGTTTTGGCAACTTTTCTTTGTCCAGGTTGGTATCCTATACCAGTAGTGTATCTAGGTGCAACTTTCTTTCCTAGCATTTGTGTTAGAGTATTCTTGCCATTTTTGAACTTCTCTAAGTCTTTTCTGAGTTGCTCATTAGACAATTTCAGTTCAGTATTCTCTTTAAGCAACTGAGCATTCTTTTCTACTTCTATATCCAGATCAGATTTATGCTTAACACTTAAAGAATACTGTTTATTTAAACCTTTATATTTATCTTTAAGCTCATTACAGGTTTCTTCAAGCATATCACAATATTAAAACAATTCAGATTTAGACATTTTATCACATTCAGAATCATCTCCAGAATAATATGAATTTAAAGCAGGAGTTTCTGATGTTACCTCAGAAGTGTTTGTCATGAAACACATGTTGGCTCTATTCCTTTCAGAGTCTGAAGATTCAGCTTCACTTGTGCTGTCTTCTGAAGCACTCCAAGTAGCCTTCATGGCTTTCTTGTACTTGTTATCCTTGTATTCATACTTCTTTCTGTATTTTAGCTTTGGACAGTCTGCTTTTATGTGTCCTTTTCTTTTGCATTCATAACAGACAACTTCATCTGATTTATCAGACTTCTTCCAATCCTTTTTCCAGTGTCCTTTGTTATCATACTTTCCTTTGTAGTTTTAATTTCTGAAAAACTTCTTCTTCCTATAGAATTTCATAAATCTTCTAGCAATGTGAGCCATCTCAGCATCACATTCAGAATCATTCTCACTTTCCTCACTGCTTGAACTTTCATTGATAGCTTGAGGCTTTTCCTTATCCTTATTCTTTGAGGTTGTAGTCTTGAAGGCAATAGACTTCCTTTTAGGTTCATCGTCTTCTTCATTGTTTACCTTGAGTTCTTCTTCATACATCATCACCTTACCAATTAGTTCCTTGACAGGCAGTTCTCCAATGTCACACGATTCTCTAATGGAGACAGAGGTTCCTCTCCATCTTTCAGGTAGACATCTCAAAATTCTCATGATTTGTTCCTTTGCTAGAACATCCTTTCACAGAGAAGTCATTGTGTTGACAATTTCATTGAACCTGAGATACATATCAGAAATGGGTTCATCAGGCTTCATCTTAAAATTATCATTCTTAATAGTATAGGTATTCAATCTCATCTCCTTAACATTAGTTGTTCCTTCATGAGAAACAGCTAAGGTATCCCAAATTTCATATGCATTTTTACATGCAGAAATTCTATTAAATTCCTCATCTCCTAGAGCACAGTACAAGGCATTGATAGCTTTACAATTATTATTTTAAGCAGTCATTGTAGGTTCATCCCAAGTAGATCTATCAGTAGTGGGAATTTTGTATTCAGATTCAATAGAAGTCCAAATATCAAAACTCATGCTTTCTAGATGAATTTTCATTTTTAGCTTCCACTGAGCATAGTTGTTTCCATTAATGAAAGGTGGCCGGTTAGTAGCAGCGCCCTCAAGTCTATTATCCATGATATCACAGAAAGAATTTTAAAGAGATAAAAATTTAGAAATAACAGAAATTTTAAGAACTTTAAAATACAACTAATATCACAGTTGAAAAACAGAGTACTTTTAGAAAATATTTTCCAACCTCTGATACCAAATTTTAGTCGGAGTGGATACTCAAGAGGGGGGTGAATTGAGTTCCAATTAAAATTTTCTGTTAAAAACAATGTTTATTAAAATCCCCCTATTTCAAAAACAGATTAAACTGTAGTGAATTTATACATATTATAAAGGTTCAATTAGTTTCTCAAAGATTGATTAGTTCTCAGTTAACTTAATCATATGATTAAATTAACTTTTGAAACTAACTTCCTGGTTTATAATAAATATAAACACTTGCGAGTTTAACTATCAATGTAGCTTTGAAGACAAATTATATTTCAAAGTAATAGCAGCGGAATATGAAATAAATATGTAGTATGGATATAGTATGTAGCTAGAAACACAGAGAATTAACCAAGAGGTTCAGTCTCAAGCCGAGACTTAGTCCTCTCAAAAGTTTATATAAAAATGATCCACACCCTGGATCGGGGTTAACAACAGTGAACACACTTTCCAGGTCACAAGACCTCTACCACAGTTCTACGTGGGGAAAAAAACAACAGCTTGGAGCTGTCCAGGTCTCTCACAACCTCTACCACTATCCACAGTGGGAAATGAAGTGTAAAAAGGTTTGCTGAGGATTTACAGATCCTCCAGTGATAGTACAGGAGTCAGTGTGTGTGTTTAATACAGCAGATAACACACACTGCTCAAGATGTAAAAACAAATGTATCACAGAGCAGAGATGTAGAGTTTAGAAATGGCTCTGGTGATTTCAGTGTAGCTCTGGACTCTTTTGTATTTGGTCAGAATTTATTCTGAGTCCTCTTCTCGTTTTTGTTTGAGAAGAAGAGTGTCGTATGCTTCAGGTTCAAAGTCAGTGAGATGTAGTCGATGAAGTTCTTCAATGTTCTTTTGTATGCACAGAACTCTTCTTGAGTAGGCTTGATTGTGTATGAGGTTCTGTTCTGCTTGGTTCTTCCTCTTCTTTCTTTCCTCTATATTCTTCTTGTGTTCTTCTATACACTATCTTCTTCAGCAGAGTCTTCTTGTATTTATGTCAAGTGCTTCGGAAGACAGAAAAAGTTTCCTTTCCGCAGGTACGAGGTACGGTTTCCTGACATCCGACAACCTTTATTAATTAATTGACATAGCATTAAAATATACCTAATATGACCGTTGGTTAGATAAAATAAAGATAAAGATAAAGAAATTCAAACAGTTGTTTATGACTATTGAAGAATCAAGTGATCGGTAGGTCATCAGCATTAGTGAGTAATGATCGGTGACTCAGATAGATCATCATCGGTGAGTCATTTGCATCGGTGATTCATTTTGAATCGGTGAGTCATTTTGCATCGGTGAGTCAGTTTGATCAGCATCGGTCCGTCATCTGATCGGTGAGTCAGTTTGATCAGCATCAGTCTGTCATCTGATCGGTGAGTCAGTTTGATCAGCATCGTTCTGTCATCTGATCGGTGAGTCAGTTTGATCAGCATCGGTCTATCATCTGATCGGTGAGTCAGTTTGATCAGCATCGGTCTGTCATCTGATCGGTGAGTCAGTTTGATCAGCATCGGTCTATCATCTGATCGGTGAGTCAGTTTGATCAGCATCGGTCTGTCATCTGATCGGTGAGACAGATGATCGGTGGCTCATTTTGATATCGGATCGGTGCGATCGTTGTCCTTTGATATTGGATCGGTGCTTCTGATGTGTGTTGATATTGGATCGTTGCTTCTGATGTTTGTTGATATTGGATCGGTGCTTCCGATGTCTGTTGATATTGGATCGGTGCTTCCGATGTCTGTTGATATTGAATCCAGAAGACTTCCAAAATACTTTGTAAGTCAATAAGCATAGACAAAAATATGATAACAGATTCATTCACAGATTGTAATTAAGTTTATGAGAAATCAAACCAGATTAAGCATTAATGGTATGTGATGATTTGTGATTATTAAAACATCAATCATAGACATGAAATCAACAATCTTCCAAAGGGCTCAACAATAAGAAATTTCATAATACTATGGTGATTCATGTATTTTTCACGTATGAATATAACTCCATATTGAATTTATCTATATTGAAGTGTGACATAAAAATCCAATGTTATATAAGATTTGATTGGAAGATGGGTGAATTGTATAGGTGGAAAAATTTCTATTTAAGGGATGAAAATGAATGGGAATTGTTTTTTATAGAGGGGAAATTATTTAATTCTATTTAAGAAAATATCATGGATGTTTTCTTATTTTTCTCATGTGTGGATTTTGATTTGAATATTTGATGATTTCTTTGGAGTGCAATGGCTAAGTGTGGGAGAGTGATGAATATAAAAATATTAAATATTTTATAATAGTATTTACTATTTTTAATCCCAAAAATATGTTATCTTATTTTAAATTTTCACATTTTTTTGTTTTAATAGTGATTTGGTCTTAATTTCTAAAATAGAATGATTTTTTATTTTCAAAAGATTTTATTTATTCTTTATTTTAGAAAATATTTTTCTATGGTTATTTAAACTGTGGAAATAATTTTTTATTCTATAAAACATGGTATTCATTTAAATTAACATGACCCAAAGCTCAATCCAATATCATGAGGTTGAAAACTAGCTCACAATCCGTGCCTCAAATTTTATGCATTGATATAGTGAATTTTGAATTAGGGCATATATATCACAAAGGGATTACCCAATGGAGATGAAACTATACATGAATCTATATTTGAGGTTACTTAACTTGTTAATTAATTATGGCCATTCCTGATTTTTCCTCCTTTAAGGCCTTAAATTCATGTGAATTTGGAGTATTGGAATTTGAACAGTCATCGAGCTTGAATAGTTTTCCAAAGTAAATCTCACATTACTCATTTAGGCAATGTCCAAAAAATCTGATGTTGTTTGGATTCACACAATGTACATAGGAGAACACCTTTACATGGGTCCTTTTTGAAATAGGATATTTAATGGGTCTACCATGCGTAACATTTGAGAGGATTGTTTTGTGTAAAAATAATTCCCCCTTATACCGACTCAGATTTTTCTCCAATTTATTTTAATAAATTAATTGGGAGAATATTGAGAGTGTGCATTAGGAAGGAATGAGATTTCAAGGCTTGCGGTTCCTGGAATAATTGTTTTATAATGTTTTATTTTTAAATTAAAAACACTTGGTAGCTGACTTTAAAATTTTAAAACTCCCAAACGGGTGATCAGGTATAAAATATGAGGGCTCCATTACGTTGGGAATAATGAAATTTCCTTATCCAAGTCCTAATATCATCTGGTGTGGTTCAGAAAAAAAAATTAGATTTTGGATGTAATAGTTGTTAAATATTTTAATAAAAATATTTCATGATGTAACAAATTCTATTTCCTTTTATTAAACACATACGTAGGGGTCTAGGGTTATAGTTCATATCACTGAGATCTTTCATGAGAGCTCTATTAAGAGTAATCCTTGGGGGGAGGTGTTGGTAAGAAATGAATGAGGACTCATGGATCGAGATCGCTCGACGATGGGTCGACGAATGATGAACGTGAACAATCTTCATTCATTGATCCAAACCCAAAGGGATGGGTTGTTATTTAAATTCCATCATTTCCCCATCTTTGAATTCTAATGACAAACCTGAAT
This sequence comes from Viscum album, assembly GCA_963277665.1. NCBI lineage: Eukaryota > Viridiplantae > Streptophyta > Magnoliopsida > Santalales > Viscaceae > Viscum > Viscum album. The sequence continues at coordinate 243,348,072 of OY728150.1, forward strand.
CAATAAACTAATGGATCGATTCACGGATCATGTGTATTGTTTCGAGAAGGGTTTCACCTTGTTGGGTTTATTGAGAATTGATGATCGTTTGATTGATTCATAGTTTATTCATCATTTTCTTGATCCCTTTAACGGATCGGATGGAGGCCAAAATGAAAAAACTGCTGAGGTTTGAAACTTGGGTTACTTATTGTGATTTTCTTCAAAAAAATCATATTCTTTTCAGGTTGATGAATGATCGATTCTTGTGAAACCTCTTCTTGGTACAATGATCTGACATGTTGGATATTGATTGGACATGACACGACGAAGGTGCGACAACGGCAGTGGCGAACAGATATCAGTAGTGAAGGAGATATCATTGCTCAGACGACATTTCACCGTGGTGGATCTCAATGAGGATTTAAACCCTAGGGGATGAAGAACGTGGCCCGAGGATCCCAAATATTTTTCCGAAAAAAAGAACAGACCACTAGAGCACATCTGGTGTCCCGCAGAAGGCCTCGTCGGCACACCAGTGGCAGTGGCCGCATGCCTGTTGGGCGGAGCTAGTGTGCTTTAGAGGCCCACCGTGGTCTGATGGGCTTGAACTGTGGCTGAGGCCCTGGGAGTGTAAAAAAACAATGGTCGACCGAGCTGGTTTCCTGACATGGGGGACGCAGTAGGTTTCTATGTCCTGGGTGATTTAGCGGGATGTGACTGGCGAGCCACATCATAAGGCTGGAGTTTGAGGTCTAGCCAGACCATGATGTCCACCCATGGTAATAGTCGTGGGTGGGTTGCGGCACCCACTCCATACCAGGTAGAGAAGACAGGCCCAAGCCCAGCACCTTAGGCTGAGCCAGCACAGTAGTTTGGGCCTCCGTCATGGATAGGGTCTGGTCGACCCAGCTGGTTGGTTTAGACCTAGTGAATCGGGTCAGACCCGGGTCGAGTTGGCAAACCCCAGGTCGGGTTGGACCGGACCCTGACCCAATCATTCCCTTCTTACAGAAAGGTCCAAGACAATTAAATCATACTTTTTATTGATGAGTTTTTTTTGGTGTTTGTACCCTTGAAAATAGGCGGACCTTTTGATATGGCTTTATGGGTTTTTAAAAAAGACCTGTATAGGTATAGAGTTCCCCCATGGTTCTACCTTCAATGATTTGGTCTGGCATTATATGAAAATTCCCTCGAAAGATGAGTCCCAAATAGATATGTAAATCCTCATTATGATGGGAGTGATACACTATCACCCTGAATAGAGTTCATTGGGTACTTACATGACCTCCGAGCACTGGGTGTTAATCCTCCATCTAGTTGATCGTATCGTTGGGTTCATGGTATTCTATGGAATCACCTACATTATGAGCTGCACCATATGGCTGGTGGTATTACCTAAGAATCCCCTACAGTGCGGGGTAACATGGATTGGGTTCAAAGTTTTCTTCAGAATCCCCTATCATTATATCATGACCTTTGACCGGTATTTTTCCTCCATGGGTGGGGCCTAGTTTAGCGGAGTCTTATGGTTATCATTTTGTAGTGACTTAACCCCTCTTTCCTCATGACTACTTATGATTATATCTAGTTATTCTCGGTATATGTGAGCTGAGTGTGTATTCTTTTTTGGTTATTTCTTTATGGTTTTAGGGTTTCCTACTGTGTAATATTTTACTCAACTCTATTCGGTCTTTTCCCAAACATTTTGTCTCTTCTGAATATGAAAAATTCTTTGTCAAAATTCTAGGTTGAGTAGGACCAGGTGCATGATTAGAAGGTTACTTGTGATATCAGGCAGGATGAGGCGTCCATAATATTTTTCTACTTCATCTTCAGTACCCTCGTTATTATGTCGGTCTTTGTAGTTGTATTTATTTTTAGGCTTGTATTATAGCCTTGGTTTGTAGTATTATAGTTTACTTTCTGGTTGCAATCTGGTTTTATTACATTCAGGTTTAGTGGTTTCATGGATGGTGGTTGGGTTTTTCTCCTTTATTTTAGATTTTGCGATTGGAGACATGTGCGTGTGTATAGGTACTTAGGCTAAGGCCTCCCATTTGTGAGATATTCCTTCTCAGTGCTAGTTGTTAACCCATGGCCTATCGGATGTGAACTTCGGGTGGTCATGGAATGGGACACATTGGTACGGGTTGTGATAGAGTGGTATCAAAGGATGGTTTAGTTCAACATTGGGGTTGGGAGTTAGTGAGATTAGTTTGGCGAAACAATGTTAATTGTTTCGAGTTCATTTTCAGGCTAGGGAATCCAGTGTTGGTGCGGCGGCCGACAAATCCATACACCAAGACTATGGGAACTTGCTTTCTGGATTGTTGCATGAAAAATATGGTTGTAAGGAAATTAATTGAACATGAATTATATAGGAATCGGTTTTATTTTCCCTGTCCTTCTAAATTCATCTCTACAGATATACTATTTTGACTATGGTTTATTTTGACCTGTTTTAGGATGACTCCATACAGACGGCCAACCAGGATTCTGAGTCATGATCACAAGGATGATCCGCTTAGTGATAAGGAATCTTTGTGGGGGACTATGACAATCATGGGACCCCCATGTGGTCTTCCAACTATAGTACCACCCATTGAGAAATAGTTACTATTGTCCCTACCAATAGAGGATGCATGTAGGCCTAGTACATTTCACGAGTTCCTGAGGCATCGACCTTCTAGGGTTAGGGGTGAGATAGACCCAAAAATAGCCAAGGATTGGATGGAGGAATTTAGATGTGTCTTCTGTCTTGTGAGGAAACCTCCCAATCAGATGGCATTCTTATCCATGAGATTTCAATATGTCTCAGTATGATTGTGGTCGAGATTAGTGATCAAAACGCATGATGAGATGAACCTCTCTTGGGCTAACGTTGAGCACCTTTTCAAGGAGGTGATATTTTTGGTGAACTTGTGCTCAGTAGGTAGCCAAGAGATGCTAAACCAATAGCAGGGCATCATGAGAGAAGAGAAGTACACAGAGAGGTTTACCAAGATTCATCGCTAATCGACAGAAATGGTGTGAGACTCTTTCATCAGGGCTTTGTCTTTTGAGTATGGATTACATGGGATAATCAAGAAGTCTGTGGTACCTCTCAAAATCTTCACTCAGGTTGGAGTTTTGGAGTGAGTTCTTTTGATGGAGAGTTTCCTGGTGGAGGGATCTTTTGTGGTGTGTGCTAATGGCAGGAATCATGTGGCAGAGTCTTCAGCAGTGGGTAGCAGAAAAAATAAGAAGGGAACCAATCGGGCCAGGTTCTTCAGGAGACCATCCCTGGATGTGGGATCAGTGGTGCGAGGCTCCCATAGTTGATAGGGATAGCCAAAGGACATGATATTTTTCACATGCGGTGTTCAGAAATACATGGCTCGGGATTTCATGACACACTGTATGGATGATCAGCGTACAGTTGAGGGACCGCCGAGACAGAGGTAGATATTCAAGTAGGGTGGTCTGTAGGGACATGAATGTGGAAGGGGAGCTGGTAGAGCAGCCATAGGTGGATGGACATTTGAGGTACCACCACCACCACCCCTGGGTGGTCTACCACGGGCTCCAGGATATGGTAGACAGGGGGATGCCAACATCAAGTGATAGATGTTTATGATCTTGGCACTCCATATATGATTAGAGGTATGATATGTATCCTCTCCACCCTAGCTGAAGTTCTTATAGATACAGGTTGCAGTCACTCCTTCCTTGCTAGAGACCTCGTTCAGACCATAGTGATTCAAGGGGAACTATTGGCCTGATACTTACATTTAGAGGCCCCTACGGGGGAGGATTCGATGATCACAAACTACTTATATTAGTGTGAGCATACTCTAGGAGGAGAGAGATCCAGCTGGGATATCCTAGTAGCTACATTGAGGCCTTATGACATCATTCTGGGTATGAATTGGTTATCCACTATCCATGCATAGATTGACTATTTTAGGTGTAGAGTGTTGTGTTTCCATAGATATGGGAGAATTTTTTCTTTTATCAGTGAAAGGGAGACACATGCAGTGCATGATAGGATTTCTCATAGGAGGGTGTAGTCGATTACTCACCAGTTCGCTAGCCTCACCCTTAGTGTGGTGGAGGAGTGTAGTCCCTAGTTTCCTGCATTGGTTGAGGATTACATGGACATCTTCCCTAAGGATGTTCCTAGACTTCCTCATCATAGGTTTATTGAATTATACATTTATTTATACCCCATTAAGACATCTATATCAAAACCTTCTTGTCGGATAGCTCCTACAGAGCTTCGGGGTTTGAGGATACAACTTGATGATTTCCAAATTAAGGGATTCATGAGGCCCGGTTTCTCACCATGGGTGGCCCCAGTTTTGTTTCCAAATATGGTAGATGAGAGGATGAGGATTTTTTTAGACTTCTGGAACTTGAACCAAGTGATTGTGAAGAAAAAGTATCTACTACTGAGAATTGATGACCTCTTCGACCTGTTGAAGGGAGAAATGTGGTTCTCAAAGATAGACATCAGATAAGGATATCATCATATTCTTTTATAGGGTTAGTATGTAATGAAAAAATCCTTCATGTGTCGGTATTCCCACTATGAGTACATTGTTATTTCATTTGGTGCAACAAATTCCTCAACTGTGTTCATGGGACTCGTGAACAAGATCATCCAGTTATACATTGACCAGTTCATCATGGTCTTCATTGATGAAATTTTAGTGTACTCTGCAACTGAGTAGGAACAAAATATACACATAAGGATGGTCCTAGATACACTCTTAGAGAACTAGCTTTATGAGAATATCTTAAAGTGTCAGTTCTTGATTCAATAGGTCAACTTTCTAGGACATGTCATTTTGGAGGCTAGAGTTGCGGTGGGTCTAACAAATATTGGGATTGTTATTTCTTGGGAGCCACGCAGGAGTGAGACCAAGGTAAAATGTTTCATGTATTTGGCTATGTACTATAGAAGGTTCATGCCCAACATTTCTAGGGTAGCAGCACGCTTGACGGTCTTTAGATGGAAGGGGTAGCCCTTCGTGTGGACAAATAAATTCCCAGAGTGTTTCCAGGAGCCGAGACAGTTGTTTACGAGTGCCCCAATCTTGAATCTAATAGAGGAGAGTGTTGGGTATGTTGTATTCTTCGATACATTATGGAATGGACTCGAATGTGTTCTGATGAAGGTGAAAGCAGTGATTACCTATGGTTCATGCTAGCTGAAGTAGCATGAACAGAACTGAATGAACCATGATATTGAACTGGAAGCAATGATATTTTCATTAAAGATGAGGAAGCATTACTTGATGGTGGATTGGTTTACTGTCTACTCATACCAATAGGGCCTCATGTATATATTTTCTCATAGGGTAATTAATTTGAGATAAATGTGGTGTCTAGAGTTCCTCCAAGATTACAACTTCGAGATTGTATATAATCCTGGGAAGGGGAACATAGTGGAAGATGCTCTCAACATGAGGTCCAGCATGCAGTTTCTGAGTGATTCATTGGAGATACTGCTCACCCTATATATACCCTTAATGGATAATGATAAAGAAATTTTTCTATAGCCAAGGGATGTCGACCATCCACTCTTACAGCGAGTCAAGGAGGAAAATCTTAGGGCATCAACTATGAGAGCCAAAGTGCACAGTTATCCTCTAGGCTGGACCCTGATGGATATTCAATATGTGTGTAGAACATCGTTATTATCAAATACTACGTGGTTATATCAGTGGCATTGCAGGAGGAGGTCCTACATGAGTTTCATGCATCCCTCTGGCAGTACATCTGGGAGTGGATAATATGTACCCGGATCTCTGATGCCAGATCTGGTGGTGAGGGATGAATAAGGTAGTGGTAGATTTTGTATCTCAGTACCTCATTCTTCAACAAGTGAAATAAGATCACCAGGTTTTATTAGGCTTGACTCAGCCACTCGAGGTTCTAGAGTGGAAGTGGGATGGTATATTGACAGACATCGTAATGGTATTTCCATGCACTTCTAGGGGTCATGATACCATCTCTGTGATAATTGACTGACAAACCAAGTCGGCCCACCTCCTACCTATCCTTCAGCAGAGTTACCTGGAGAGCCTGGGAGGCCTCTACTTCCATATGATAGTTCAACTTCATGGCGTTACATAAACAATCATTTTGGGCTGTGGTGATCAGTTCACTTCCCTGTTGTGGAAGGGTTTGCAGGAGGCTTTTGGGATGCAGTTTCAACTGATCACATATTTTAATCCCCATATGTATGGTCAGAAATAGAGGACCATCCATGAGCTAAAGTACATGCTTCTTGCCTCCATCATGGAGTTTGTTCATAGTTGAGAGGACCACTTACCTTTGTTGCAGTTTGTGTACATCAATATCTATGAATCCACCATTGGAATGTCACTGTTTGAGGCCTTGTATGAGCAAACTTGTAGATCACCATTATGTTGGGATAACCTAGGGGAGTTTGTACTTGTGGTCCCATAGTTAGTGTGGGGTACCATCGAAAAGGTGCAGAGCATCTAGGAGTAGATGAGGATTGCACAGTTTTGACAGAAGTCTTATAAAGATAGGATATGGAGGCCCGTGGAGTTCAAAGAGAGGGACCATGTCTCCTTTAGGGTCTCACCATGATGTGGTTTGAGGAGATTTGGTCAGGGTGTAAAGTTTCCCGTAAGTTTCAACGACCCTTTTCATATTCTGAGCATATTTGGTGAGTTGTATTACCACATATCTCTACCCCCACAGTTGAACATAGTGCCTGATATCTTTCAGGCATCACAGCCAGAAGGTATGTGTATGACCCATCACATGTTATTTACTGGGGAGATTGCGAAATTGATAATGGGGAGAATTTTTAGACTTCCTGGCAGAGATCAATAATCTATAGGAGTAGACCTTTCATGGGAATTCAATTAATATTGTACTCGTTCAGTGCTAGCACATGAACCTTCAGAAGAGAACCTAAAAGCGGGAGGCTCAAATGCATACTCAACACCATCATGTTTTTTTGGGTATCCCTTATTTTGGATTTTAGGGCCATAAATCCCTAATGTGGAGAGAATGTAACAAATTATATTTTTCCCTAATTTATTTTAATAAATTAATTGGGGAAATATTGAGGCTGTGTGTTGTGACGAAACAAAATTTCAAGGTGTGTTGTGCCTAATTTTTTTTAATAAAGTTCTGTTTTTAAATTAAAAAGGATTTACAACTTAATTTAAATTTATAATCCTCCCAAACAGGTTCCTTGATTGATATTCTGATGGCACCACTACATCCGAAAAGAAGGATTTACCCTAGGCTATGCATAACATCATCCGACACGGGCCAACTGAAAAAGATAGATTTTGGATGTAAGTGTAATTAAATATTTTAATTAAAATACTTTCATGACGCCCCAAATTCTATTTCCTTTTGTTAATCCTATAGGAATGGGCCTATGGTTACAATTAATAACCATAAGATCATTATTTAGAGGTCTTTTGTGAGCAAACAATAGAAGATGTCATTGGAAAGTAGGGAATGGGGACTTGAGGATCAGGATTGCTCAATGATAGATTGATGAATGACAAATGTGAATGTTCATCATCAACTGATCGAATCATAATGGCAGGGGTTGTTATTTAAATTTAATTCCTTTCCAGAATTCTTATGAAGAACGTGAATCAATCGATGAATAGATCGATTCACGGATCTTGCATATTGTTGTAGAATGGGTATCACTTTATGCGGTTTATTGGGAATTGATAATCATTTGATTTATTACATATTTTTTGTTTTCTTGACCCTTATAACAGATTGGATCGAGCCCAGAATGAAAAAATGGATGAGTTTTGAACCTTTGGTTTCTTATTGTGTTTTCTCCCACACATTCTTTGACTGCTTTGAAGGTGGACGATTGATCGATCATTGCGCATCTGTTTCATGGAAAAATGATCTGACGTCTGAGATATGGATTAGACACAACACAGAGGAGGTGCAATTGTGGAGATATAAAATGAATCGAGGTGGTGCAGTAGATATCATTGTTCGAATGACATTGCACCATGGTGGATCGGAATGAGGATTTGAAAACTAGGCGATGAGGAACGCGGCTCGAGGATCCCATAACTTTTTTTTGATTGAAGAACGGACCACCATAGAACATCCTGTGTCCCATGAAAGGTTCTAATGGAACCGGTTGTGGCCAGTAGTGGCCACATGATAGTGAAGTGGAGGCGACAACTGCCATGTCAGAGGAGTTTCAGCTTCATGCCTCTATGAGAGGGGATGGACGGACCGATCAGGCTGAAGGTGTGTGTCGAAATAGAGGTCGGCCATGTCACACTGAGGGACATGGTAGGTGGAAACATCCATGCTAGTTTGGAAAGATGTGTCTAGCGATCTGTGTCACACGATTGAAGTATATGGTCTAGCTGGAACCCAGTGGTGACCCACGACAATGGTTGCAGGTAGGACACGGTGCCCGCCACATCCTGGGTGGAGAAGACTAACCCACTCCAGAAGTTCGGGTTGGCCAGGAGGGCCAGCCCTAGGCTAGGCCTAGCACCTAAGGCTGGGTTGGCGTAGTGAGATGGGCCATCATACTAGGTCGGGTCGGACCGAGCTGATCCATTCGAGGCCCAACGGGCCGGGTCGACCCAGCGGGTTGTGTTGGACCCGGTGATTCAAGTCGGACCTAGGGATTTGGTTCAGACTAGGGTTGTGTTGGGGATGGGTTGGGTTGGAATACCCCAGGTCGGGTTGGATTGCATCATACCAAACCTAGATCCCACCAACCCCTTTTAACAAAAAGAGTCGTATCTTTCAAATTGTAAGTCCGATTGACAAACCATTTATGGATTTGGGACCCTTTTGAATAGGTGGACCTTTTGAGATGTCTTGGTGTTTTGTTATATTAGAACAGTATAGGAATGTAATTCCCTCTGGGTTCTTCCCTCAAGGGTTCGGTATGACATTTCATGGAAATCACTTCAAAATAAAAGTCCCAGATAGAGATGTAAATACTCTTTTGGATGAGGGTGATACTCTATCACCCCAGATGGAGTTCATTGGGTATTGATGTGACCTTCAAGAATAGGGAGTTAATCCTCCATCTATTTATCCATATTCTAGGGTTCCTAATATTCTTAAAAATCCCCAACGTTATGAGTCACACCATAGGGTTCCTGGTATTCTCTGAGAATACCCTACAGTGCGGGGTAACATGGATTGGGTTCTCAATATTCATTTGAATCAACTATCTGCATATCCTGAATCTTGACCAGTATTTTTCCTCATTATATGGGTCCCAATTTAGTAGAGTCTTATGATTTTCATGTTTCTATGACTTAACCCCCTCTTTCCTAATTGATCTTTTTGATTATATCTGGATATCCTTCATATATGTATGGATGTATACCCATCTTGAGATATCTGTGATTTATTTATTGGTTTTGTCTTTATGGTTTCGAGGTGTCCTACTGAGTATTATCTTACTCACCTCTACATGGTCTTTTTCCCCACATGTCTATTCTTGTGCGGACAACCGAAGCTTTGACGGAGTTCTAGGTGAATCAGGACCGAGGCCAGGACCAGGCTATGCCTTGTGAGATCAAATGGAAAGAGGTTTTCCTTAAACTTTTATGAAAAATATTAAGTAAACTCATTAGTAGGTCAGCCTTTGTAGTTTTCTTTCTTTTTTAACTATAATTTTAACCTCAATTAGCAGTATTTCACTTTACATTTTGATTTAACTTTACATTACTTTTATGTTTACTAGTTTGCAAGTATGGTCGTTATTATTTTCCCATTTCTTTTAGATTTCTGCTATTGGAGACAAGTGTGTGTGTAGGTACGTAAGCTAAGGCCTCATATTTGTGAGATATTCTTTCTCGGTGCTAGTCGCTAGCCCCTGTACCATTGGAGGTGGGATTGGGGTGGTCAGGGAATAGGCCCCACCAAGAAGGGTCATAACATCCCTTGTCCTTATAAATATGTAACTAGTCTTCCATTCCAAAGGATAGAAATTATCAAGGGGATAAGAAGAATTATAGTTACTATAATAGTTCATTATAATTTAAATATATATTATTTTATACCTCTTCTTTTTTACTTCCATTTCAATTTTTTCTATTTTTTTGTTTCCCCTAACATATATATTTTATCTTCATATTTGTGGTGAACTAAATATCATTATTTTTTTAGAAGATAAAAGATGGTTTTTTAGTTTATATTTATTTAATGGTTTCTCATGTTTTATTATAAAATATCTGTAGTGCTTAAAATTATAATGGTGTGAAGATATCTAAAGTTTTCTACTACTATATTCTTCCCCCTTGTTCACTCATCTTCTTTCTCATTGGTATCTAAGTTATCTAAGTTGTGGTGTTTGGATTAGGTATTTATGTGGAAGATATTAATCATGTATGAAGAGGTCTCAATGATCCATTATACTATTTTAATTATTGGGGGGTATATTGATATGTATTTATCTATACATTGAATAAAATAATGAGACATATTTTATTAATAATGATAATATCACTATAAATCTTTGAGAGAAACATTTTTCTTCTGAATAATTATTTGATTCATCTATTTTATTAATGTTTTTTATTTTTAAGTAAATATATCTTATATTACATTAATTTTATAAAAAAACCCTTTATATATTATTTTATTAGTTTTATTTAATTTATATTATAATAGAGACGTCAAAAATTATGTGTAGTGTTAGCAACCTCCATGAGATAGAACCCAACATATGATACTATAGCACTTTATTAGAAAAATGTGAATTTAATTGAATAGTTTTACATTGAAAAAATACTTATGTTTGGTTCCTAGGTATGTGAATCTATTTATATTTTTGGAGTGGGTTTTCCTAGTGTCTTATCAACTAGCCCTTCCTCAGTGATTCGGTGCCTTGCATGAAGTCCTCTATGTATCTAAACATTTACGGTTTTTTCAAGGTCTATATCATGCCTTTGAAGTTAATGATATTGATCTCTAGATTATGAGTCCTTTAGGTAGAAAATACTTCATATTGTTTATCCTAGTAAGAATATGATTCATGTTAAATCTATTCATCTGGTAACTGTGCTTTGGTAACACATATGTGTTTAGTAGGGATTGGGTTTGTCGGAAGCACACATGAGTGCACAGTGGTTGGGACTTTTCTATGATGAGGTGGTGAAAAGGTAGGGGTTATAGCTCAAGGATAATCAATTGTGTGGTGGGGAGGTTGTAAGACCCTACTCCACTATTCATGTAAATACCCTTTAATTTCTACCACAACCCAATTTTAGTGGATTTAGGCCAGATAATTGTAATGCATTCTAAAAAAATTAAGCTACCAAAATTTATATTTTTTATTAAATCTAGAAATCTGGATATCCCCTTCAAATTTTGAAGGAAAAGTTATGAAATTGTTTCTCCCACATTTGTATTAATTATTATAAATATTTTTTATAGGGGGGTTTATAATCTAGACTAATTGAGAAGACCTTAAACTTTTAATATTGTTATGTGTATGTTCATGTAAGAATAGGTTCCAAAAAATTAAAGAAAATATTTACGTGCTACCCCAAAAAATAATAAAAAGTTAAAAATATGTTCACATGTTAAAATTTGTACATAATTGTTGTATAAACTTATTGGTCTTATTTTAAACAAATGGTTATCCCATGTTGACTTAGAGATGATTTTTTTTATTTAAAATTGTTACAAAAAATGTAATTACAAGTCATTTTTTGAAATAATATTCTATTTTTTAGTTCATATAATAACATTCAACTGGTATTTAGTGATTTATATTGAATTCCTTCACTCAGGGTATTAATGTATGTAAAATATCAATGGGTGTGAAGGAAAAAAAATAATGTGATGAGATATATTATTTAAATAGTACCATATAAAAATCAACATAGGGATGATAATTTAAATATGATTTTTTACTTTCATCTCAATTTGTATTTCAAGGTTGTATGAATATCAAGGGATATCATACACTAAATGGGAAGAATAAATTGAATCACATACCCACTATGTTAAAAATGGTGTGACTTTCATAATATTTTCATTTATTTTGTAAATGGGGGATATAATATCATTGAAGTTGATATGGTATGTGTTCAAAAAATTAATAAAAAGGGAGCAATTGAAGTATCCAAATGTGCTTGATTGTATTTTTTTTCAAATATCATGTCAATGATATGAGTTAAATTAATGGTGAGGTCTCAACAGAATATTCGTGTAGTAACCAATGTAAGGGAATTACTTCTATGAAGAACAAATGGAAAATAAGAACACCATAGACCGTTAGAATAAATTTATAAACAGATTCCCCAAACCCTAACGTACACCAATGATCTCTCTATTTAACATGTACTTAATATCATTCCCATGTAGTGAATAACATGTGTAGTGAAGTTTAAATGTTTTTGGGGGAGGTATATCTAGAAAGAAGAACCCCTTATAGGACTGTAAAGAATTTTGTCCTTTATAATTAGTTTTTATTAACTCAAAGTTGGTGGTTAATGTTCAATAAAGATGGATCAAGAATGATTGAACAAGTACTAAACCTGAGCTAGTGGATATATTCACCGAAATTCTCTAATTTGAGTGTTATGTTTTATATAATATCCCATATAAGATATTGAATGAGTAAAGAAGGTTATAATAATTCCTATAATCATTTTAAATATTTCTGATATGATTTAATGATGTTGAGAGAATCCCTAGATCAAGATGAATTATATTCCAATTAGCCTACTAAAATATGGATATTAGTGTTCATGAAAAAAGGCTAAGTTATGAACATAAGGGTTTCCCTGATGATTGTGAGTCTTTAATTCAAAAAATTAGGATTTTTGTTATGATTCTAAGTATTTGAGGTGATCATAATACTTTAAGGACCACGATAAGACTCAAATGACTTTATTTGTTTTATTAATCATATACCTAGATTATATAGCTTCACTACCCATCATAATTATTTTAAGACTACTCGAAATTGAAAAATAAAAGACATAACTCTTCTAGAGTTTATTATCATTTTTCTACTAATTAGAATAAGACAATAAAACTAATTCTTCACCAAAAATTAGTTAATGTATACACAAAAATAAATATTTAAAACATGGAATTTTTTGGAGTTTTTCTATATGAAAAAAAGTGTATCTTTATTTTGAATATAAATAAGTTGAAACAATTTGGGATGATGAAAGATTCGTTCAATAATGGTAAAAAATCACTACCACCAATATTTTTGTGTGATCAAAGAATGATAAGGAAGATTTTTTTTCTATCAATAGAAAGTGAAGATCACATAATGAAGAAAAATGGTGTTTCTACATTTTTATGGTTTTTTATAAATAATAACCTAATGATGTTGATATTGTGATTTGAAGTTTTAAACATAAGAAATATTATCAAATCCATGATTTGAACCTATTATAAATAATAAAATATTATTTCAACCACTACATATATATTTTTTATGTTGAAACATGTCATTACCTTTTTTCAAGATAAATTGAGATGAACGCACATCAAATAGAGAGTTAAATATAAATGTTCTTAAATGACCATGATCTAAGGATATTTTTTCATTCAATAGGAACTGAAATATAATTCTGATAAATTTTCCAAGAAATAAATTTTTAGTGAGAAATTGTTTTGGGATACTACTATGTATAAAAATGAGATAATTTCTTGTGTAATTTTCATGTAAATTTTCACACAAAAAGATTATTTCCACAATGAAGATCAGTTTCTTGTGTATTTCATATATATGTAGTGATTTTCAAAGTGTATATTTAACTAAGATACATTTATCTAAATTTTAATAAGATAGTCCAAAAAAATAAAAAATAACATTTTATTCAGTCATGTTTCATAAATGATAATCCTTTGAAGATGTCATTAATTTTAAACTAATTGATTCGAAAACACATGTAAGAAAAATAATTTGAATCCAAATAATAAATTTTGATAATTTTTATTTTTTTGAAGAGTATTTTTTTAAATAGGCATTAAATTTATGAAACATTAAAAATGAATAGTGTAATTGATATATCCTCCCATCCATGCGTGTTTTTGAGAATATCAAGGAAAATAAAAGATAAAAGAGTGTCTCCATTTATTATAAAAGTAAAAATATGAAGAAGTTAAGAGAACAAGTTCTCTCTATTAATGATGGAAAAAATAAACTTTTAATATAATAATAATAAGAGGATTGATTTGAGTATATGAAAACTAATAGATCTTAAAGAAGAATAAATATTTTCGGATGAGTTTGGAGAGATATTATACGTGATGAGCTTGAATATGTGGAGAGTTTAGAGGCCTAACTTCATGGGTTTTAAATAAAGACAATCTGGAAGTGAAAGGCAATCTTAGGTGACAAACAAGGATTTATATTATTGGTGTATATACACCTGGTTCATAGAGAAGATATACATTAAAATGATGAAGAGATGAAGATAGTAGAAGCAGTATAAGGTCCCCTTGTCTTGAATCATATAGTTAAGTATTATAACCTATATAATATGGTGACCACACATGTGTAGGATAATTTTAATAAGGACTAAAAAATATACATATCCACCCATTTCTATTTTTGATATTATTATAGTGTATATTGTATGACTCAATGGGAGTTGACAGGAAAAGGGGTACATTTCCTGTATTAGGACCAAACCTGGTAAAAATAGTCAATCTAAACTTTATATTCAGAAAAATTAATATATATTTATTTATTTATAAAGTAAAATAAAAGGATATTCATTTAAGTCCAAATAATTAATAGAGTTTAAAATCCAAAGTGTGTTTTGGAATAATGTAGAACATGATTTTGGTAACCATAATCACACCCAGATCGAGTTTATCTTCATGGTCCATTGGGAATTTAGAAATTGAATCTTATATATTGGATTATATATTTTTAATAATTATATTAATTTTTTTAATAAAAAACATTTTAGTATTAATCATAAAAAATAGTTTCAGTGGTAAAATTTATGTCATCACGATAAATGTTAAAATGGGTAAAATGGAGTTAAAACTAAGCAGTAGGGCTTCAAATATCAAAAATAATTATCTTTATTTGAACTCTTGAGTGGATTTTAACATCCCAAATATTATATTATAATTTTTTATTCTTTTTTTCAAAATTACCTTGACAAATAAATTTATATTGTTTTAAAGTTAATATTATTTACAAGGCTGCCCCTTCCATCACCTATAAAAGGTCCTCACATATCCTCAATTCTTCAGACACATTGAGAAATATATCTACAAAAAACTATAAAAAAAATATAACTTCCTAAAACCCTTTATCATGGATTATATGTTTTTATATCACTAAAAAATGAATCTATGGAGGATAAATGGTGGTATCCATGGAATACGTAATTGTCGTAACCGGGTACTTTTAGGATTTTTTCCTCTTCTACCTCCTCAATATCAAATGAAACCATACTAATGAAAATAAATAAGAATAATTAATATAATTTAATGTTATTATATTGATCTATTATCTATAATATACCTACCTTCAATTCATTTTAAAACGAAAATGCCGCATGTGTGTATGTATGGAGTACCGCTTCCATGAGAGAGAAATTTAATTTTACACAACTTCCTTATATGGTTGGGTATAAAAATAGATTACATGAATAAATATTATATATTTGAAATAATTATTTTTCAAAATAAATATATTATTATCTAATTCCCTTCCCTTATATCCATTAAAAATTAGAATGTTTCTCATGTGTATGTGCAGACTACAACCTCCATGAACGATGAATATCTTTTTTCAAAACAACCTCAATGGACAGATCTAAAAATGTATTTATTAAATAAAAATGAAAATTATTAAATTATTAAGAATATATATATGATGAAACAATTAAAAAGTTTTAAGGAACATAATCTCCAAACAGAAACAAGCATGAAAAATGAAACAGTTAACAATCAAATATTGATTTTAACAATGAATTCTTAATAAATGGGTATGAAGAAAATATAAGTGAATGATATATAGAAATATAAATATAAATATTTTTCCTAAAAATATATATATAAAGTATAAATTTATTATATATGATACAAGAGTATGTTCGATGCAGTAAAAGTCTGAGGTAAGGGTTTACAATTCAAAGTCACTTTTAATCTAAACTACAAATGTTTAAATTTCCTTTGAAATAATTATATGATAATTCTATATTAATTCCCATATATTTTATTCCCTTTTATTTATTATTGGGTTATATATATATTCTTATTATTTCTTTTCCCTTTGTTTCAATAATTAACTAAAAATATATCTTATAATACAAAATGTATTTATTTCTTCTTTTAGGTCATCAAACATTTTCCTCCATATCCATGTTCTTTTTACTATTTCAAGAATGTTATTCTATAAACTATAATGGTTTTTTGAAATTATTCTCAACCATATTAAAATTTTAACAAATTTTTTTAAAATAATTCATTTTTAATGTTTTATGTATGATTCTTTTTTTAATTTATTTATAAGGGTCTGAAAAGAATATTTTTTTAATGTTTACCACTCAATGGCATGCTCCTGCTATTAGAGATGTCCTTTAATATAAAATATTACATTTAATGTTTTTATGGTTTTCAATGAAACTTATATTTCCTTGTTCACTGAATTATTTTTTTTAAGAGATTTATAAAGAAAAGTATATTTCTTCAACTTTTTCAATAAATATTTCTAATTATTCAATAAAAGTGTATTTTTCATAAATTTCAACATAATTTATTGATTATTATTCTGTATTTTGGATATTTATGACAACCCCTATCTTTCATACATTTTATTTCATGATTTATTGCATAGACATACACTTAATTCAACCATAGTAGATTTTGACTCAAGGTTTCATTATGTAATTAGGTACATATAATAACAACTTGAAACAGAAATACAACAACATTACTTTTAAAAGATAAAACACTCTCTTATATTCTATGTATCTTCTAAAACAACATTGGATAACCTTGGTAAGTACATAAGAAATGGGTGATCTATAAATCCCAATAATGTAATAATCAAATAAAAACATAATGAAATTAATAAATACTAGTCAATAGTAATATCAAGTTTATATAAGAGGGGTGAGAATCATAACGATGAAAAATGCATCATGATATAACATTATAATAGTAGGGAAACATTGGAATTTTGGATTAATTAAAAACAAAACATCATAAACATAAGTCAAGTCCTACCACCAAGAAGATATAACATAGTGTTCTATTGGTAAACTATCTTGCACCATAAAATTAATATAATGAGATAAAAACATTACCTAATGCAATAGAGGACTATATAATATTGGTCTTACCCATCACTTTTACATTATTTATACACATTACACATGCATATGTCATATAAAATAAGGATATATTTCATCGTTGTTAATACCATGATTAAGGAGTTTGGGTTAAAAACATAAAATTTCACCAATCAACTTAAATGGACGGTAGAGTTTCAAAGATCTCCGCATATTAGAAACTACTTTCTCATTGTTGTTGTGGAGCTCCTCAATTTCCTTTGGTATGGTAGAAATGATTAAATTTTTATCAATATTTAATTTAGATTAAATTCAGGTAAAACAATGATTCTTATTTCCATTAAAGAGGTATCTTTGATCCAAAAGAATCACTACAAAAACTCGGTCAATGATCTTGAGACTCTTCATTGTATTGGAGTTCAGGGAATCTATCCAAAGCCAAACATCACTATTGAAGTTTTTTGTCAAGCTCCTCCACCTGGCTAGATCAAAGTAAATGTTGACGGAGCCTCAAAGGGAAACCCAGGCCTTTTGGGTTGCGGTGGTGTCTTTCGAGACCATCTTGATCAGATCATAGGATGTTTCTATGGAAGTTATCGCATTGCATCAGCCTTAGAGGCGGAAATGATGGGTGTCATCTATGATATCTCTTTTTCCAAACAATTCGACTGGAGTAATATTTGGATAGAAAGTGACTCGACTACCATTGTGCAAGCCATCTGGTGTGGTGTTACTCACATTGTGTGGTCCCTCACCCCTAGATGGATGGACTGCCTGCACTCTCTCAGATGTCTCAATTTCATTGTCACACACAATTATCATGAAGCCAACAAGATTGCTGATAGTATCGCCACCAAGGGAGTGTCTCATGATGTCATCTGGAGGGATGACCTCCCTCCTGATATACTCCCCCTTTTTATTAGAGATACCAAAACACTACCTACTTTTCATCTTATGTTATCTTGTTTTGTAATCTCTTTTGATTTAATAAATATCAGTGTTCTGGTATTTGACCAGTACACAACATTTTAAAAAAATATTACCTAATGCAATGGGGGAATATATAATTTTGGGCCTACCCATCACTTTTATGTAATTTACACACATTAGTGACACATAGATCATACAAAATAAGGATATATTTCATCATTTTTAATCCAATGATTAAGGAGTTTTGGTTAAAAACATAAAATTGCACTAACCTACTATTTATATGTACATCTAGATGATTAAACTTGGTTTGAAATTTGGATAGGTATTCACTACACAAAATTTTTTCTAGGAAAATCAGAAGATAATTTCGGGAGAATAATAGATTTACAAAAATATTAATGGATGAGTTAAATAAGAGTCAAATGGGAATATCATCAAATGTACATGATAATTAAAGTAATATGTATGTGTAAAAACCATTACCAATGTAAAAAAATTTCAAAACAAAAGGTATAATATAAATAAGGTTCTTTAATATAGTGGAGAAGTAGAAGATCCTTTACCTTCGGTGGGAACTTCTAAAACCTTGGGAGGAGATTCTTAAGAGATTATAGGAACATAGGGACATATCTAAAAATGTAAGGATTGATTCGAATCATGATACAATGGTTTTAAAGATGATTAATGGGTGGATGTGTTATTTTATATTGGAATAGTATTATATTCTTCATTATTTATCAAACATTGGTTTTGGAATCTATATGATAAAGTAATATCACAAAAATACATATCATTATTTTCCCATGTTTTCAACCCAACAAGAGTGGATTTTAATATTTTATAGGGATAAGAACCAAAATACTAAAAAAAACCATTGGTTATGTTAAAGTGATTCATATTTATGATGAAATTTTTTTAAAACCTAAAAAAATAATTTAAGATTTGGGGATTCATTTAGGGTTTATAAAATTAATCAAATAATATAAAAAACATTATTTTAAATGGGAAACATAACTTTGGTCATTTATAATCTTTATAATATTTATTACATAACTTTTTGGATTTTATAATGCCATAATACATATCATATAATTAATCCATATTTACCCAAAAACTGGATTATCATAATAAATTATGAAAAAAATGGATAATATTAACATGTCGATTTCATAAAAATTATTTATTTTATCAAAATAATTCTATAATTATGATAAATTACACTTTTAAACAAAAAATCCACATTTATTTATAATTACTTGTTTTTCTCAACAATAATATTTTAACCCTTATAGAAACTGTATCTGATGTTAAAAAATTATATTATCTTTTATGTTAAAAATATTATTTAATTATAAAATATTATTGAAATATAATTTATTTCAATGTTTATTGTATTCTCTAAAAAATATTTCTTGATTTAAACAATATATTTCCCAAAATATAATTTTTGTTTCATAATATCAAAATCCAATTTTTTCAGAATTTTAATTTAATTATTATAGATAAATAATAAAAAGGATATATATAATCATTATATTTAAAAAAAATTAAATATATAAATTTATAATATTGGTTTCTATATATATAATGCCTTATTATACATTCATATTCCATAAGAGTAAGGTGTGCAGTGGTGATATTTTCATATGGTAGTTTGGATAACATGGTTGGGGTTGTTATCTTGATGAGCTTACAATTATCCCATAAAATGTATTACTCGTGCTTTACTTGATAAATCTCATATTTGGATTGGTCAAGGGAAAATCTCATTGATAATATCTCCCTTGGATGATCTAAAAAATGGGATTCATAGGTTATAATAATACTGGTCAAGGCTATCACTCCTTTCATTTTTGACAATTGTATTTTTTTCATAACCTTTTGTATAATAATATTAATGGTCCTAATAAAATGGATATATTATAAATAGTTATGATTCATAACAGTATATAAATCTGATAGGATATAACTTATATTAGTTTAAAAAAACCAAGGTAGTGAATGTGTTTTCTATTACTACATTACATAGTAATGAATATAATATTTCAAAAAGGGGATTTGATTTATAAAAGTTTAGGATGTTAAATTATTCTCTTATTCATAAAATCCACCCTCAAATTTTTTATTTCATACACTAAAAATAATGAGGGTATTTTTGTTTCATTTCCTCCTCTAGTCCACATTTAACTTCCTCAAACTTTTCGTTTCATCACAACACCTTGAAAATATGATTTTTCTTGTTTTGTAGAAAATTGTCGCTTTGATCTAAGATCTTCATTGACTACACCTTGTATGAAAGATTGTTTTCTAGTGGTATGAACTTTGGATTCAGTACATTTTTGGTGTCTAGTTTGTACTTATAGAAGAGGGATACATGGAGAACCTAATGTACTTGAGATAAGTTAGTCGGGAGTTCTAGTTTATATGCCATGTCCCTTATGTGATTGAGGAATTCAAATTGGCATATCTAAATTGGATTAAGCTTTCCCTTCTTGCCAAAACTCAAGACTTTATTCTATGTAAATATATAAAAGAACTCTTTTTCTTGATCCTTAGACTCTAGGATTAATGGAATATTGTTTTTATATTCTTTTTATTTAATTTTTGTATATTTTATATGACATTGAATTGTTTTATGATTATCTATCATTTCGTGGATAAGATCAAGTCCCATTAGCTTCCACTCTAAAAAATTACCCTATCATGTCAACATCTGGAACCTCTTCCCATATAGATCATTATAAAGTTTCATTTGAATTATATAATCGAAATTTTATTTATATGAGAACTCCACTAGGAGAAGGTGTTGATCCCAACCTCCATGGAAATCCATTGAAGAAGGTCTCAAAATATCCTATAGAGTTTGAAAGGTTATTCCAGTCTGATTTTCCATATAATAGTGATAATTAGTATTGATTCTCAACTCCATATCCAACACTTGTTAAAGTATTCTCTATAACCTCAAGGTAAACCTCACATATTTATTAGATACAATAGAAAGTGTAACTTCAGGTATTCTTTCCACTTTCCATATAAATATCTTGGAATGTTGTTCAAGAGATAAATATTCCTTGATAACAATGAAATAAAGTGACTTTTAAGGTGATAGACTACTACCCTGATGTTCTTATTTCCTTATAATGTTATGGGGATTTCTCTAAAAAACCATGGTTATTTTTTCCATTTACATACTTTTATGGGAAATGTTTACATCGTACCCTTATATTTATGTCAGTCAACCCTGACTTGTTGGAATTCCATGTATCCAGATAAAATTTTGAAATCTCACCCTTCATGTTAACCCATTTGGTTTCTTCATCAAATCGTTATACACCATAGTGATTAATTAATTAATAGAGAAGTCGTATCTATGGATATCATATATAAGTTCTCTACTCGTGTCTAGCATTAATGAGAAACATTTCTATGTTCTAAACATTACCAATTCATATTAAGTGAAGTTAATCTCCAGAACATTATTTTCCATTTATTTTCACAAAATTTTCTTTCTAGGATTATTATATACTCTCAAGAATGTATGGTTGAGACTTTTTTTTAGAAAGGTAATATTAAGACCCTTTAATTATTACCATGTCCATCCTTTTCATGTTCAAAAAGATTTTATCCCTTACATTCCACATTATGGATAGTGTTGTGGGATCTTTTATACTCATAGCATCAACTAATTTATTTGATTTCCCAGGGTGGTAAAATATTGAACAATCATAATCCTTGAGAAGCAATATACACCACTACTAGATCATATCAATATCCTTTTGTGTGAATATATAACTGAGGATTTTATGGTCCTTATAAATGTCACACTTCTCCCAATAGACATAATCTCACCATATCATCATGAAAATATCACTATAGATAATTCTATATGATGTGTTTTGTATTTTTTCTCATGAATCATCAATTGCAGAGAGGAATATGTAATAACATTTTCATATTATATGAGTACATACCCCATGAACTTTTTAGACGGGTCATTCTAGATCAAAAATCCTTTTCAGCTGCTGGGTAATGCGTGCATCAGTGCAATGATTAGTGTATTCTTCTATTCATTAAAGGTATCTTCACATTCATCTGTTTAAACAACTTGACACCCTTACGATTTTTCTTAGTTATAGTGAATTATAATCATGATAAGTGTCTTACTAATAAATAATGGTACCCATCCAATCCATGGAAAATATATATTTCTATCAAAAATGTTCGTATGGGCCAACCTTTAATTCCAATTTTTTAAAGCTTCATATATATCCCATTACTAGTGATAACATTCCCAGTAAGTTTACTTTATCCATAAAAAACTGACATTTACTATTCTTTGAAGACAAATTTTCTTTTAACAAATTATTTAGTATAGAATTCCAATGATCCTCATCTTCTTTATTTCTTTTGCAGTTGAAATGAATATAATATGTAAATATTTCCACAAATTTCTTAAGTTAATACTTAAAAACTCTATTCATAATGGGCATGATTCTTTATTGAGATTTAGTGATTCTAAATGGAAACACTATGAACTTTTAGTTCTTATACCTTGTAAGAAAATAAATATTTGGTATATCCACATTCACATTTAATAGTTATTATCACCACAGAAGATCCTACATGGATAAGTATTCATTCCCATGTATCTGATAAAAAAATTCATCAATAAACTATAAATTGTACTAGTTATATATCACGATCTTATTGTGATCATGATGATCAATGAAAAGTTTCACCGACCTATCCTACATCTTAACAAAAAGGGATATTTCCCCACATGGTGAGGAACATGGGCATATAAACCCTTTATCCAGATACTCCTATAATTTTTTTCTCATCTCATCAATTTCAGCAATGGAAATTCTGTATGGATCATTTTTGGGTATGAGATTAAACGTGACATTATACACTCATATAGCTGAAAGACCAGGTGATCCTTTTGGAAACACATTAGTGAACTCCTTACAAAGGTAATGTCATTAAGTATGATAGTTTCTTTAGTCAAAATAATGTGAGCTAGATACACTTTCTAAAAAGGTAATAACATACATAATTGAGATGATGATACCAAAGGATATTCATACTCCTCCATTCACTTTTATAAAATTAGATGGTGATTTACTTTGTAACGAACCATATTTCCACAATGGTAAGGATCGTTTTTTTCAATTTTCATCCATTGTTTAATTTTATTAAATGTGCATTATGTCCTAAGAAATATTTCAAGAGCATTCAAGGAATTTTTGGATCTTGGAGTTCTAGAAAATGGGTCAAAAAATGGGTTGCATGGTTCATAGAAACCATGCCTCCTAGACCACACGGTCTCTACTAATTTTGTGGGGTGAAACAGATGTGTAGCAGGAGCTGCATGGTCTGTTTGAAATTGTTTTACCCTAGGCTCACACCCTTGTGGAAATACTGCAAACATTTCATAGTGGTATTTCTCATATTTTTAACACAGTTTGGGAAACAGTGTGCCTTAATTATTGGGGGTCATTCCTCAAACAATTTATTGAGAATTGTTTGCTCATGGTTTGTGAAACCTTGATCCTTATTTGTGCACCACTATTTTGTGGGTGAAATGACCTTTTCTCTCTATTTAATCCATAAACCTAATTTTTTCTTCCTCCTACACATTCTAGCATGAAAACCATCACCAGAAACAAGGCATGCAGTATGTTGTAACAACACACTACATCACCAGAAACAAAAATAGAAATTATGAAAATCAGATACAAATGCTAAATTTAAAAGAAATAAAATTTCTAAGAAAATTAAAAAAACACTATTATAGTATATTTTAGTTGTTTTTTACAGGCATTAATGTCAATTTTCAATAAACAGTTGCACTTAGAGTCATATCAGTCACACCTTGAGTCAAATTGAGGTGACACAGATTCCTACACATCAAAAATGACTTATAAATAATTTACCTAAAGTAAAAAAAATAACCCCAATGTGTTTTGTTAGTTTTGATTATGTTATTTTTCCCCACAAAAGTTATTATCAGTTTTGAAGAAAAATACACACTTGGATTCTTACAAGTCAAACCATGCATCAAATTAAGGTCCATATTATTCCTACATGTACCAAATGACATATATATCATTTACTAAAATATCAATGAAATCAAAATGTTTTCCTCATTTTTTTTGTATTCCACTTGTGTTTTTTAGTATAGTTTTATTTAAAACTATAAACACACCCTTTGATTCATATAAGTGTAATAGTGTGTGGATTTAAAATTATATTGATTAATACACGTCAGAAACTAATTATGAATCGTTGATCCAAATTATCAAGAAAATATGAGTGTGTTATCTTGGTTATTAGTGAGTGGCATTTTTTATTAAAAAGTCAATTTTAATCTGATAAATGACACTTTGAGTCATAACGGTCACACTATGCATCATATTGATGCATTTTTCATTTTTACACATAAAAAATGAATTATATATCATTTTATTAAATTAATAAAACAATTCGAATGTGTTTTCTTAGTTTTTTGTTGTTTTTTCTCACTAAAAGTATTGTCAATTCTGAATAAAAATACATAATCTGAGTTATACCAGTCACAACATTAATCAAATTGAGATACATGTGATTTATACACATCTCTAATGACTTATGGGTTGTTTTCCTAATGTATCAAAATAATTATAATTTTATTTCATTATTTTTGAGTATGCCACTTGTGTGTTTTTTACTAAAATGTCATTTTAAACTAGAAACACAAACATTGAGTCATACTGGTCGCATCATGTGTGGGTTTTAAATGAGACAAATTAATACATGTCAAAAATTAATTATTAACTGTTGTCGCAAATTATAAAGGCAATTCGAATATATTTTATTGGTTTTTAGTGAGTGGCACTTTTTTGTATGTAAATGTCAATTTTAAACTAATAATGGACACTCTAAGTCATAATAATCATACATTGAGTCATATTGATATATGGATGATTCCTATATTTCAAAAATTAAATGTAGATAATTTTCCAAATGTACCAAAACAATAAAAATGAATTTTCTCATTTTTGAGTATGTGAGTTGTTTTTCTCACTAAAATTAATATCAATTTTGAATAAAAAGGAGCACTTGAATTCATACTGGTCACACCATGTAGCGAATTGTGGTGAAGATAATTATTACACTTCTCAAATGTCTTATGGATCATTTTCTTAATGTCTAAAAAAATAAGGTGTCTACTAAGTTTTAATTCTGAAACTTGCGTTTTTTTACTAAAATGTTAGTTTACAATGGAAACATGCGCTTGGAGTCATACATGTGGCATCGTGTGTGGGTTTGACATGAAACTGATTCTTACACATTGTAAGAACGTAGATTTTTAGAACGGGTGAAAATCCTTACCCTATTTGAATTTTTGACTTGTTTCGGAGAGAACTGGGAAAATCTAGGAAATTATATATATTTCTAGATTACACACCGTGTACTCTAAAGTACACACTATTTATTAGATGAGTGAGTACCGGCCATGTGATCTCTGAGTACATGTCGTGTGATGACCGTGGAGGAATTTCTTATAACATGACATGTAGTTATAGACACGTCGTGTACCCTTGACCGTGTGGAGGCTATACATGGCGTGTAGGCCTGTTGGTAGGGTAGAATGTTTTTATTATGTGAACGTCATGTACTATTTGTACATGCTTTATAGAGGAACCATGTACGGGGATATACATGGTGTGTTGTGGATGTCAGCATGGCAAAGAGGTACATGTCGTATACCATAGGTACACGCTGTGTAGTCAGTTAGCAAGTCCTCAAAGATATATCAGCCGCCTTATGAATAGTAAAATGATACACATCATGTAGTTATAAGTACATGCCATGTAATTTTTTTCTAAAATGGGTATAATCTTTGTTTTGTTGCAGAAACTCAACCCTTCGATGAGTTTGAGTGGGGAAAGACGGTCAGAGCTTGTTTTTTCTCCTGATCGTCCATCTGAACTCTGTTTCGATCTTCATTGGATGTGTTCAAACCCCCTCGGTAAGTCCTTGATTCTTCTAAAGTTGTTATTATTGATTTATGTTCTAGAGAGACTTATAAGTGTTTTAGATTTTTTGATTCTTCTATAGATCTTCTGCCTTTTAGACCAAATTGGAAGATATTATCATAGGAGTATCATCGTATGAGTCTCAGGTAGGGTGTGCCTTCATTCTTTTGTGTTTTCTTTGAACATTGGGTGGCGTGACCTATAGTGCATTTTTAGGTATTTTTTTAGATAGACCCTAATTTACCTAATAATGTCTGTTTAACTATTATTTGACCTATGTGATGCCTTTCTGTATGTCCTGTTACCTAATTTTCTTGAGCGGGGCTAGGCAAGTGGTCGTTGCTAATTGGGGGCATTTTGATCAGGGAATGCCAAAATGGTTATAATTTTTTGTATCGTTTAAACTGTTGATTACAGTTTATTGAACTTGGATATGAATTGTTAGAGACCTTAAAGACCTCAGTGCTGGTATGGGACAACACATTCTTAGTGAAATCAAACTGTTTAGGGTTTTTTTGCCTATTTATGTGTTCTGTTTAAATATGTTATATATTTAATTTTTGAATTACATATGCTGAAACCTTTAGGTTGTTTTGGGCATGGCCCAGATATTCTTAAGTGATGCTGATCATAGGTTGGGCTTAGCCCAGGTTACGTTGGGTGGGTTTGACCATGGGATTGGGTATCATGGGCGTCAGTTTGAGGCATGATGACTATCAGGTTGGGCATGGCCTATGTTATTGGTATGGAGAGACCATCAGACTTGAATAAAATGGTCATAGGGACATGAGGTGTCAAAGGTGTTGCAGCTTGGGAACTACTTTCGTTATTACCACTCACCCGGAACTATGAGTAGTGTGCACACAAAGGGACTCATTGATGAGGTGGTTTTGATAACTAGTGTGGGTAGAGGCCCCCGTTAGTTGTGGTTTAGGTACTATAGGTTTGTGGGTTCTTATCATAGAAAGCTACATGGGAGGTGCGGAGCCTTCATGGGATAACATTGAGGCTATTGGGTTGGGGGTAGAGTCTCACCATTATTTGAGGGCAAACATCGATGTCTCCCTAGTTAATTTATTTTGAGAGTAGACATCACTGTCCCTCTGGCTACTTTATTTGAGGGAAGACATCGTTATCCCTTCGATTACTTATTTGAGGATAGTTATTATTGTTTCTTAGGGTTTATATTTCATTGATGTGCCTTTGGGACATTGGTACTTGAGACACGCGGTGTTTGGAGACACATGGTTTCGGGTAACATGACAAAGATTCCAGCATTGGAAAAAGCAGGTGACACTCCATGGTGGCTACTGAGCACTAGTGGAGTTTGTGTTCATTTTTTCATCATACTATTTACTATTTCCCTTATAACTGCATGCTTGTTTTAACCCTTATATTAGGTATGGACTGTTGGGGTGGCATCCTACTAAGATTCGTCTCACACCCTGCACGGTCCCTTCAGGACGCTTGTAGAATTTATGGATTTACGTGCAGGAAAGAGATCAGCTTCAGGAGCTGCATTGTATTAGCAGTCATATATGGATTGTAGGGACCTTTATGTCTTTCCTAGCTAGAATTTACGTTGTTTTTCTTCTTTTCCTATGTCAGCATGCTTACTTATTTTGTAGCTATAGTTGGTTAGCCACTGGAACCCTTTTACATATGGATATGTAAGACCTTATTTGGAATGAAAGTTTTTTAAGTAGTAGTACTTATAAGTGATCATCATGTTGTTGTGTTTAATTTCCGCTTTTGTTGTTTATATTTATTTCCTCCATTATTTATCGATATTGAATGTGTTTTCATTCTGCGTGTCTGGTTCGAGTCTGCTGAGTCGTTTATTACACTACCTCTATGTTATTATACTCATACCACTACCATTATTATCCTCCGAGAGGGTATATCCTCCCCACTATACCTATAATGACCCCCCCTCTAGTCGACAACCTTTGGCATTCGGGAAGGTGCTCCTAAGGTAGTAACACCCAACCCATTTAGCACTGTTCGGGTTGATGTTCATGTTTGGGTCATTATAAGGTGGTATAAGAGGAGTTCTTGATAGGGATTTAGTAGTACTGTTTTTCTAGATACTAATGATATTTAGACTTCTCTTTTTTTCTGCTAGATTTACTATTTGGGATATGGTAGACTAGAGACAAGTTGTTACTGGAACTAGGTTTCTAGATGGTGATTGGGCGCCTTCAGCCCTAGGTATGAGGGATGAACCAAGTTTCCATGGGTGGGAATTTCTATTTTCTTGTGCTCATATTATAGTTTATTTGATTTATACCTTGGTGGCTCACATGGTGTTTGATATTATTGATTTTGATGTGTAACCTATGACCTGATACAATAGAGGGAATTGGACCTTGGCTCGGTATGGTAAGGATTTTTTTATTGGATTTTTATAGGCACATTTTCATGGTATTTCAATTTCATAACTGCATGTATGCTTTTTGATGTGACAATACCATGTGAATACTGTCAAATTCCATGATTTGTGTTCTTTGGAATGTGAATAGGTGAAATACCAGATAGAATTTATTTTTTATTGCAATGTGTTATGCCATTCTTTGTATATTTGTAGAATTGCATGTGCTAGGGTATTTGGGTCTGGCTCTTATGAGAGCAGGAAACAACTATGGTTGAGGTGATTCTGATCACCAGGATTGGGAAACTCTGTCATTGGTTTGAGGCAACGTTAGTTGTCAGAATGGGCATGGCTCGAGGTTCTTTTGATACATGGCTCTGTTAAGTGCGGGTAAAGAGGCCACGAGGTCGAGATGCCATGGGGCATGGTTGCAGTGGGGGAGATTAAGGGTAGTAGTTATGAAATTACTTTTACTACTTTCCTTATATGCGTTATATAATAATAAATTGTTATGTATGTAGGCTCTCTGACCATTTATGGTATTCAGTGGGTTTCTTTTTGGGTGACTTAGATGGAGCATCAGATGAGAGATGGTATAGTGCCACAGAAGAAAATCAGGTTCAAGATCTGGTGTAGGTAGAGTAGGTGTTGTAGGTATAGGCTTAGGGACCGGATCATGTTCGAGATCCAGTGCAGGCAGGACAGATGTCGAGTTTGGAATCGTTCAGACCATGGCTCGACGAGAAGCTCTAAGCTAACCTGGTATGTGTCTTATAGGGGATCAATAGAGGTGCGTAGGGTACATATCAATTTACGGAACATCTGATGCAGGACTTCCAGTCGCAGTAAACAATGATTTTTTAGGGTGAGGGTGGTCCACAGGTGGTTCAGAACTGAATAGAGGGCATGCAGATGATCATCGAGTAGCTCAAGATGTCTCCTGCGAGGAGGGTCAAGTTGGCGATGTACTTGTTGTGAGGACCGGCAAAGGGCTGATGGGATGTGCACGTTTAGGATTGAAGGCACGATGGAATATATTGGAAAGACTTCAATGATAGGTTTTTTGACAAATTCTACCTAGAGACACTGAGTGTAGATAGAGCTCAGGATTTCTTGATCCTTCGGCAGGGAGACAAGTCCATCATGGACTATGCAGCTACTTTTAATGAGCTGTCTTGCTTGGCACCTGGTTTGGTAAGAGATGATGCGGCAAGGGTGAGGTGCTTCGAGGACTGATTGTGACACGCAATTCATATCCATGTGAATATCTTCAAGCTGGGTTAATTCTAAGAGGCAGCGAATTAGGCAATTATAGTATAGGGAAACCAGAGGGATATTCCCCAGGATGGTTGGACGACAGCTTCAGGTGATGGTTCAGACAATAGTAAGTGAGGAAAGTATGAGTTCCAGCAGGACAGTTAGGACAAGGACTCAGATAGACCACCTCATAGTAGCTCTTAAGTGTTTTTTCCATGTGGATATCTAGGAAATGTTCGGACTTAGGGCAATAGGCCTCCAAAAGAGTTTCGGGCATGTGGACAGGTCGGACATCTTGAGAGTTTCTGCAGGCAGCCTTCTCAGATAGCTGGCAAGAAGGGACTAGGATAGATGGTGGCATTTGGGGTTTCTTCAGTTTTGTACCAGGAGAGGGTAGCTGAGGTTTAGCTGCACATAGAGGACATGACAGAGACAGCAAGACCCAGCTGAGGGGTCAGTGGTTGGTGGCTGGAGCAGCACCGCTGAGAGATCAGGCATCAAGCAACCATAAATTAGTCCAGTTTCACACTGTGGAGTTTCCAGAGTCTAATAAGGCTGCTGAGCCGATGATGGTCATAGGTACATGAAGGTTGTGGATGTGATTCCCATGTTGTCCTTTTGGCATAACCTTTAGAGGCATGTATGTTTTGATTCCACTTGATGCACAAAATCTATATGGACTAACTAGATGTTGTTCAGTGTGTTTGGAACCATATCGAGTCCATGATATATTTATATATATGTATGAGATGAATTACATTAGAAGAATTGAGGATGTGGGTTACTTGAGGTGTCATGGGCATCGGGGCATCAAGGATGTAGGTTACTTGAGGTGTCGTGTGCATCGGGGCATCGAGGATGTGGGTTACTTGATGTGCTTTGGGCATCAGGGCATCAAAGATGCAGTTTACATGAGGTGAATGGCATACAGTTTTATTTTGACCGTCCATGGGATGTAGGACCTCATGGAGGTGGACACTGATGTGGTGCAGGATACATTGGGCTTCAGGAATGACACGAGAGTACTAATGAGGTGCAGGGGTGATGATGCGTCATGAGAGGACTATGCATCTAGAAACCAGGTTATTTAACCTTTTCTTGTGTGGAGTTTTTCCGAGTTGAGACCGAGTTTGGAAATTCAAAAGGTGGGGAGCCCCTTGAAAAATTTATCTTGGTTTTTTGAGAACGGGGTAGTCTGTGTTACTTGATCAGAGTGGTATGTTTGGTGTCATATATATGTTTCATTTGATAGCACAAGGAAAATATATGTTATGGTGGGAAGATTGTAAGAAAACTGATTTTTAGAACGGGTCAAAATCCCAACCCTGTTTGAATTTTTGACTTGTTCTAAAGTGAACTAGGAAAATCTGGGAAGATCATGAAATTTTCAGACTACATGCTATGTACACTAAAGTACATGCAGTGTATGGGTTGGGTGAGTACCGACCATGTGCTCACTAGGTACATGTTGTGTGATGACCATGTAGGAATTACTTACTACACGGCATGTAGTTATAGACACGCCATGTACCCTTGACCGTGTGGAGTCTATACATGGCGTGTAGGCATGTTGGCTGGGTAGAATGTTTTTAGCATGTACAGGTCATGTACTATTTGTACACACCATGTAGAGGAGTCTTGTATTGGGATACACATGGCATGTTGGGGATGTCGATAGGGTAAAGAGGTACACGCCGCGTAGTCAGTCGGCAAGCCCTCAGTGAAATATCGGCCTCCTTATGAATAGTAAAATGATACCCGACAGGTAGTTATAAGTACATGCTGTGTACTTTGTTTTCCCTAAAATTGGTAGTAGCCTATTTTTGAGGTAGAAACTCAATCCTTCGATGGGTTTGAGTTGGGAGATTTGGTCAGAGCTCATTTTTTCTCCCGATCGTCTGTCAAAACTCCATTTCGATCACCATGAGGTTCGTAAGAACCCCATTGGTAAGGCCTTAATTCCACTTGATCTTTTCTTCTTGATATCTGTTCTAGAGTGAGTTATAGGGGTTTGAGCAGTTTTGATTCTTTTATATATATACCGTGCTTTCAACCTAATTGGAGGATGTTATCGGAGGAGTATCATTGTACAAGTCTCAGGTAGGTGGTGCATACCTTGTTTATTGTTTTTGCAGACCTTTGGGTGGAATGGCCTATGGTGAATTTTCGGGTAATTTTGAGAGATACCCTAATTTACCTACTATTTCTTACTTAATTGTTATTTGACCTATGGGATGCCTTTTGGTATTCCAAGTGACCTGTTTTTCTTGAGCGGGGATGGGCAAGTGGTCATTGATCATTGGGGCATTTTGGCCAGGGAATGCCAAAACGGTTATAATTGTTTTGTATCATTTTAAATGATTAGTATAGTTTATTTAACTTGGATATGAATTTTTGGAGACCTTAATGACCTCAGTGATGGTATGGGACAACACTTTCTTCGTGCAATCAAACTATTTAGATTTTTTTTCATATTTATGTATTCTGTTTAAATATGTTATATATGTAATTTATGAATTGCATAAAATGGAACCTTTGGGTTCTATTGGGCTTGGACCAGATATTCTTGAGAGATGCTGATCACAGGTTGGGATTGGCCTGGGTTATGTTGGGTGGTTTTGACCACAGGATTGGGAATCGTGGGCGTCGGTTTGAGGTAGGATGACTATCAGGTTGGGAATGGCCCGGGTTACTGGGATGATGAGACTATCAGACTTGAACGGCATGGTCGCATGGACACGAGGTTTCAGAGGTGTTGTGGCTTGGATACGACATTATTTATTACCTCTCACCTTGAACTATGAGTAGTGTGAACATAGAGAGACTCTGTGATGAGGTGGTTTTGACCACTCGTTTGCGTACAGGGCCCCATTAGTTTTGGTATAAGTACTATTGGTTTGGGGGTGCTTTCCATAGGTAGCCACGTGGGAGGTGAGGAACCTTCAGGGGATAGCATTGAGGCAATTGGGTTGGGGGTAGAGGCTCACCATTATTTGATGGTAGAAATCACTGTCCCTCTGGTTACATTATTTGGAGGGCAGACATCACTGTCTATCCAATTACATTATTTGAGGGTAGGCATCATTGTCCCTCCTATTACTTATTTGAGGACAGGTATGACTGTTCCTCTAGGTTACTATTTGGTGGGTGTGCCTTCGGGACGTTGGTACTTGAGACACATGGTGAGAGGGGGCACATGGTGCCGGGGTACATGACAGTGATTCCAGTGTTGGCTGAAGCAGGTGACACTCCATTGTAGCTATTGAGCACCAGTGAAGTTTGTGTTCATTTGTGCATCATATTGTTTACTCTTTCCCATATAACTTCATGCATGTTTAAACACTTGTTATAGGTACGCACCATTAGAGTGGTATCCTACTAAGATTTTCCCCACACCCTACATTTCCCCTTCAGGGCCTGTGAAGACTTTAGGGATTTATGTGCAGGAAATAGATCTGCTTTAGGAGCCGGAATGTATTAGCTGTCGTATGGGGATGGTAGGGACCTTAAGGTATTGTCTAGCTGGAGTTTACTTTGTTTTGTTTCATGTCCTATGTTAGCATTCTTACATGTTTTGTAGCTATAGTTAGTTATAAATTGGCACCATTTTACATATGGATATGTATGACCTGCTTTGGAATGCATGTTTGTTGAGTAGTAGTATTTATAAGTGATCAGCATGCTGTTGTGTTTACTTTCTACTGATGTTGTTTATATTTATTGCTTCCTCTGTTTATCGATATTGAATGAGTTTCTGCTCTACATGTCTGGTTCGAGTCTACTGAGTTGTTTATTTCAATTAAACTTTATTATTATACTCGGACCAGAACCATTATTATTTTCTAAGAGGGTATAGCCTCCCCACTATACCTATAAATACTCTCGCTCCAAGTCGGTAGCCTTTGGCATTTGGGGAGGTGCGCCAAAGGTAGTAACACCCGACCCATTTTAGAAATTTTCAGGTGGTTGTTTGGGTCCAAGTCGTTACACAAATAAATAATGAATAATTAATTTTTTTTCATAATTTTCAATATTATATTAGAATGTTTTCTTGGTGTTTATTTAGTGAAATATTTTTGTATAAAAATGTCAATTTTAAACTCATATCAGACACTTTGAGTCATACCGATCACACCATGCATCATATTGAGTTGAGGCCGATTCATACACCTCATAAATGACTTTCGAATGGTTTTACTAAAGTACCAGAATAATGTGAATGATTTTTCTTAGTTTTGATTGAGTCGGTTGTTTTTTCACAAAAATTAATGTCACATTTGAATAAAAAGATGTACTTGGAGTCATATAGGTCACAACATGCATCAGATTGAGTTGAGGATAATTCCTATATGTTCCAAATGACATGTGGATCATTTTCCTAATCTATCAAAGAAATAAAAATGTGGTTTCTTTTGTGTTGAGTATGCTTCTTGTGCTTTTTAATAAAATGTCATTTTAAACTGGAAACATGCACTTTGGGTCATACCGATCACATAGTCTGTGAATTTTATATGAGACTTATTGATAAATGTAAAAATGAATTATGAATCATTTTACCATATTATCATGAAAATATAAGTGTTCTCTCATATTTCACTGAGTGACATTTTTTTGTATTAAAATGTAAATTTTAAATTGATAACAGACACTTTGAATCATACCAATCACATTGTGAGTCAGATTTAGATACAAATGATTTCTACAAATGAAGAGTGAATTACGGATCATTTTACTAATGTTGAAAAATAATCCAAACGAATTTTATTAGTTTTGAGTATTTCAGTTTTTTTCACTGAAATTAATGTCAATTTTGAATAAAAAAACACAGTTGGAGTCGTATCGGTCACAATATGTGTCAGATTGAGGTGAGGATAATTTTTACACATCCTAGATGAGATATATATATTTTAAAAAAAATTATAAACACCAATATAATTTTTTCCATGTGTTTCTGTATGCCACATGTGTTTTTTACTAAAATGTCATTTTCAACTTGAAAACACACACCTTAAGTCATATAGTTGGCATCGTGTGTGGGTTTAACATGTAACTAATTAAATATTTTTACAAATGCATTATGAATCACTACACAAAATTATTTAGACAATATGAGTGTGTTTTCTTTGTTTTTAGTGAGTGACACTTTTTTGTATTAAAATGTACAAGTTGAACAGATAAAAGAAACTTTGAGTAATACCGATCAAACCATTAATCGGATTGGGGTGTGGATGATTCCTACACATATAAAAATGAATTATTGATCATTTAACAAAAGTACCCAAATAATATGAATTTATTTATTTATTTTTGAGTATTTCAGTGATTTTTTTACTAAAATTAATGTCAGTTTTCAATAAAAATATGCTCTTCGAGTCATATAGGTCACACCATCTGTAAGATTTAGGTTTGGATGAATCTTGCGCATCTCAAATGACATGCAGATAATTTTTCTAAAGTATAAAAATAATCAGAATGTGTTTCCTCAATTTTGAGTATGCCACTTGGGTTTTTTTTCTAAAATATCATTTCAAACTAGAAACACAAACATTGAGTCATGCAAGTTACATCGTTTGGGGGGTTTGACTTGAGACTGACTAATACATAAAAAAATTAATTTTGAATCATTTTCCTAAATTATTATGAAAATATGACCATGTTTTCTCTATTTTCGGTGAGTGGAACTTTTTCGTGTTAAAATTTCAATTAAACTGATAACATACATTGTGAGTCATACAAGTTACACTATGATTTGAATTATGAAGAGGCTAAAACTCTCATGTCAGAAATTAATTATGGATCATTTTCTTAATGTATAGAAAGAATATAAACTTCTTTTCATGGTATGAGAGTATTTCAGTTATCTTTTTCACTAAAATGAAGGTCAATTTTAAATAAAAATACACAATTTGTGTCATTCCAATCACAGCATGCATTAGATTAATGTGTGGATGATTACTTCATGTCTTAAATGACATATGGGTCATTTTAATAAATTATAAAAACAATCAGAATGTGTTTCCATGGTTTTGAGTATTCCACTTGTGTTTTGTTTACTAAAATTTTTTTTAAACTGGAAGCATGCACTTGGATTAATACATGTAACATCGGTTCTGGGTTTGACATGAGACTGATTCATACAAGTCATAAATGAATTACAAATCATTTTACCCAATTATCAAGGAAATATGAATATGATTTCTCATTTTATAGGGAGTGATATTTTTTTGTTTTAAAATGTCAATTTTAAACCAATAATAGACACTTTGACATCATCCCTCTATGATGACTACGATATATCAATGTTGGTTTTCCTATAATAGATATTTCATACACATATTGAAGTTTATGGGTAATTACACACATATTTATTAAAGAATTTTAGTTGGAGTATATACCTATTTTTTGATTTAGAGTTGTACAAACATTGCTTCAATAACAATCACTTCTAGAAAATGACCCTATATCCATGGTTTCTCAAAACCATGGTTATAGTTATTGAATGGGAACCCATACCCATGGTTTTGGAAAACCATGGGTATTGGTTGGAAATAGTCATTTATACCCATGGTTTTTGAAAAATTGTGTGTATAAGGATTTTTTGAAGACCTATACCCACAGTTTTGAAAAACTGTGGGTATAGGTTTTTTTAAGACTTATACCCATGGATATCCAAAAACTCTGGATACAGGTCATTCATATACCCACGGTTCACCAAAAAAGTGTATCATTTTCATAATAATGTAGAAGTGTCATATATTCATATGAGGGAACGTATAATTTTCATATATTTAAAAATACTCACTAAAAAATAATATATACTTATTTATAATAATTATCAATATATAATTTTATAAATATAGTAAATATGAATTAATTAATATATTTATTTACAAATATTTTTGTACAAATATTTACTTACAAATATTTATTTACAAATATTTATTTATAAAATATATTATTTAACATTATAAGTGGATATATAATCTTCAATACATGAATTTAAAAAATGAATGAAATTAAATAATTAAAAATTGGTACACTTTAAAAATATAAAAAACTGGGTGTGTTTTATTAATTAAATATGAATTATTAAAAAATATCGATTTATATATATAATTAAAGATGAATACATATTGGAAATACTAAAACATTGTAGACAAATATATATAAATAAATAATATAAAATGATCAAATTCAAAAAATAAAAAAAAAATTATTAAAAATGAAAAAATAATGCCCTAAATATAATAATATTAAAAATAAATAAATAAAATTGGCAGATTAAAAATTATATGTTAAATTTATAATTTTATAATGAAATTCTAAAATATACTAAAATTTTAATAAATTACATAAATATTAGGTGTATATGTTTCTATATATGATTTCATTAGTTTTTTAAATATAGTTGTGTTTGTTTTTTATGTAAAAATGTGTTAATTACTTATATATATGTATGTGAAATATATATATTGCAGAAGTTTGATATATGTTAAATTGAAAAATCAAACAACATTAAAATTGATTAAGACATTAATATGTTTTTACTTATTTCATTTTATTAATTTTATATATATGTATACAAAATATATATTATCTATTACTATTTATAACTAATATATATATATTATACATATTCTTTTTCATTAATAATTGTTTCATTATTAAGTTTTTAAATAATTTTGTAATTTATTCAATTTTAATTAGATTGTTTGTGTGTTAGAATTTATTTATTTTATATATCTATATTTAATATACACTTATTATTAATATTTATAATCTATATATATGTATACCTAATTGGTTCATTTTCATCAATAATTATCTAATTAATGAAATGATTAATATTTATCTTAATTACCCATTTTAAATTTTTATAGGTTTAATTATATCATTTAATTCATTTTACATATATATATATATTTAATATATAATATTTATTAATTTTTTATATTTATATAAATGTATATTCATTTTATTCATTTTTAATAATAATTATTTAATTAATAAAATTGTTTATTTTATTTTATTTTTATTTGTTTAATTATTTCATTTTATTTAGGACCATTATTAGTGCTAAAATAAATCGCTGATAATGCTTTCATTTTCTTAGTACTAAAAAAAGAACTAATAAAGGTTATCTCATATCAGTGCTTTTAAAAAAGATATAATAAAGGCCCCTTTATCATCACTTATTTTAACACTGATAAATGTCATCACTATTAAAGTCTTCTTTTGTTGTAGTGTAGGTTATCTCCACATTGTCCCATTATTTTTTGGTTTCTATAGCTATATTGTTGTACCACATGCCATCATTTTTCAAGAATCCCATTTTTATTGGATTCTTCTCATCATGTTGATCAATGCACTTGGATACTATCCCTTTGATCCTTATTTACTAATTTATAGGATGTTGACCTCTTTTATGGACTCCCCTTGGGTGGGCCAAACTAAATTTCCCCTTAAGGTTAAATGTTTAAATTGTTTGAAATGCCTTTTTAGCTTTTGATTAAGATTTTTTAGTGGAATTTACCTTGATATATGAAGGTTTAATAGAAACCAAGGTAGTTATTAAGTGTATGTCCCACCTATAACTATAATTATGTGTGTAGGAAATTTCATTGTAGACCATTTAACATTTTAATTAAACCTTTATCCTCAAAAATGTTTTTTCATATTTTATATAAGTAAGTGGGGTGATTACATGGGATGACTTATTCCTGGTTATTGGTTTTCCCCAAATGAATTGATTGGTTTATAGGTAATGGATTATAAATTGAAATCTCATGCCTTTCTTTATACATTATCAAATTCACTTTATATCTCTTTATTAAAATTGAGCATGATCATTGAGATATATGAGAAGTAATGCCTCATATCTATAATTTTATTTAAAATTGTGCATTTGTTAAAAGTTGTGTTATGATGGAAAGGGTTCCATTGAGAATGAAGATATCATGCTCCCCTACATCATGTATTGAGTATGATTTCTCACACACAAAAAAACACTTGTTGGATGTTGGGATTGATGTGCCACATCCCATGTACGAGTGTTGACATGATGGAATAGTCACAATATTGAGTGATGAGAATGATGTCTCTGACTCATTATGATATAGAGGTTAT
This sequence comes from Viscum album, assembly GCA_963277665.1. Taxonomy (NCBI): domain Eukaryota; kingdom Viridiplantae; phylum Streptophyta; class Magnoliopsida; order Santalales; family Viscaceae; genus Viscum; species Viscum album. The sequence goes on from OY728150.1 coordinate 243,387,044, forward strand.
GTAATCTATTTCTTGAGATTATAGGCTCGTTAGACTGGTTATGGATGTATGAGTTATGCCCTAGTCCATTCCACAACTAGTACTCCAGGTATATGGACACTTACATCAACACGTACTTGCTTCAAATTAGGGGAGACAATATATAACTAAACTATATATATAAATACTACTACTATATATATATATATAGTGATTGATCAGACATCTATTCTGACTATGTGTCGAAGCAGGTAGAGCCACCAGGTTTCGTTTAGAAACCCAAGCGAGTAGTTATTTATTTATTCTGAATTTTTAATTAATTACTTATACCTGCACACTATTTAGTTATGAGAACTACTTATATTATTTCTAGGAACAGTTGGAGGTGACCTAATGAGATTTTATCTCACAACCTACATGGGTTTCCTTTTGAACCCAAGAAGATTATTTTTCTATATGGACTAACAAGGACAAGATCCTTGCAACTAGTATTAGATATACTTGACTTATATATAGAGAATAGGAGTAGAGGAGCGACCATATGCTTGAGATGATAGTGGAGTATATTTTTGTTATTTTTTTATTTTTTATAGAATTAATTAATATTCCTATCCTCTTTCCCCCTTTTTTTATCAGCATCATATGCTTCTATGTGTATGATATGACTGAGTGTCATTTTAACATTATTCAGTAATTCAATTTCTATTATTCCACTGATTTATTATTCTGTATGTTCATATATGCTTCCACTATTTTTTTATTGTTCTACATGATGTTCCACATAGATAAGACTATATATTCTCCCCACCATACGGCCTTTACACCATCGCTGCTAGTTGGAAGCCCCTAGCATACGGGGATCAACGCTTGAGGTCATATGGACAATCGGCTAGGAGCACAAATTAAGTTGATCCTGGGTTGGGATGTTACAAATTGATATCAGAGGTAAATTATCCTTTCTCTTAAATTTTGGGTTTTGGATAGGAGACTAAGAGTTAAAAGATTTTGGAATTTACATTTTTCTTGGACATAGCTAACCCATGAACATGGGATACCTAGATTACCCAGGATGGTAAATTGAAGTAAATGATAATGTTGTTATTGGCTTATATGAATATACCATTGAAGGATGCACATATTTTATATTTTTATTGATATTGGTATTAATAGAATTATTGATTCTTAACCATGGCCTGATGAAATGACGATGTTTCATTATATGGATCATTATAAGAACAGTAGAACTAATATTCCATTCATTTGGTATAACACAACAATTTCTAGTGTGTATTTCCTATTTTATATTGATAGTGCTTGGATTATATACTGAATTGTTCCCACTTTTCTTGAAAATATTTGAAAACATAATTGACACTTAAATTTCCAAGCTTAACCAAGTAGTGTCTTCCTATATAGGTTAATGAATGCACATTAAGTTTTCAATTTTAGAACATTGATCCATAGACCATGGTTTGCATGGGATAGAGCATCTTATGGTTTGGGTTAAATGGAAACCATATTTTGGTTCATAAATAGTATGGTCCCTTATGTATTAGAAATGGTAATCCACTTAACATAACCATTTAATGTGTTTTAAATATTTTAACAAGAACAATTTAAAATAAATGTGACCATTAAAGTAAAAAATGAAAACCTTATACATGTGAAACTAAGTCTCATACCAAAACTTGAACTTTTTATGGCGTATTGGGGTATCTATTATGTTTTTATAACCTGTAATGGTCTTCCCTATCATCTATACTTGTATTTTGAATCAGGTAGAGAGGCATGACCATTTAAAAGTAATTTTTGACACCTTCCCTTGTTTTCTAGGCCCAATATTTTCAGTTGTTAAAATATCTTATGAGGCGTTCATTTGGATTATAGTATCATTCATTCAATATATTCTTTGTTCAACACCCTTAGGGCAGTGATGATCATTCACCTAATGTGGTGAATGTTGACATGCTAGTGATTCCTCCTACAATGCCTCATGTGGCACCAATTCCTGTTCCTAATATGGGCGCTGACTCCCAGTTATAAGAAGGATATCTTCATATGATGTATAATATGAAAGGATTTTTTTGACCTCACATTATTATGGTAGAGTTTAGTCGATATTTCTAGTAGTATAATCCTCCCACATTTTCGGGGTATTGTAGACCACACACTGCAGAGTTGTGGCTCGAAGCTGTTCTATGCACATTCGAGCATCTAGAGACCCCTCCAAAGTAGAGGGAAAAAATTGATACTTATATGATGCACGATTCTTCGAAACAGTGGTGTGACATCATCATCCAGTCATATTAATATAGAGACATGGTCTGGTAAGATTTCTAGATGATCTTCTACAATAATTTCATTACCCGGATTCTGAGGGTTGATAGAGCTAGAGAATTCACGAACCAGTAGTAGGGAAGCATGTCTATTATAGAATAATATTCTCATTTCATTAGGCTATAGTGGCTCTATCCTACTAAAGATAGTGATGATCATATGACCACTAGGAAATTCAAGGATGGGATAGTTCATACCATCCATTTTTTGGTCAATGTATTCTGTTTTACTAATATTTTTGAGATTGTCAATCATTCCCTTATCACATAGTGAAATTTGATGGAAGATGATAATGTAATTTAGGGTGGTTAAAAACCTAGAGTTATTAGTGGTTTTTCTTATGAGTGAAAGAGAAGTTTTGAGGCTTCTCATGAAGGTAGAATAAGTTCAGATCCTTGAGCTAACAACATTCTTATTTTTCACCACTGTGGGAATCTAGGTCACACAAAACCCCAGTGCTTACAAAATCCAATTTAATAAAGTGGTTTTGAAAGGATTATTCATATCCAGCCTTTCTAGAAGACATTAGCTTTGGTCTCTTTTGTATGGGGACCTACTATTCGTCCATGATTAGGATTAGGTCTAGTATGTTCACGACTGGAACGCAACTGTAATACCACTAGCAGATCAAGTAGAGGCAGTCAAACTTATGATTCTTTGTGCCAATAGAGTGGGCTCGCTCAATGAATCCATAAAGTGACACAGGTAAATGGTACATGAAAATTATATGTAGTTTATCATATTCTATATGAGAATTTCACCGTACATTATACTATATGATGTATTATTCTCGTAACCTCCACTTTAGTGTCAGCTTTATTTGAAAGAGGCGCATCTAAATCATTTATATCTAAAACTATCATGGGAATTGTGTGCCCCAAAATCAAGAAATTTTATGTTTTTGTAATGCAAGATACCCCGTTAGGTATCTGATGAGATGGTGTTTGTCGTTTTAAGTATTTCCCCATTGAGATTGGTAGAAAACTTTTCATATGGAATCGATACTACCTTCACATGACAGGATTTATCATAATAATTAGTATAGATGGGTGAGTAACCTATTTATTCTCTATTGACTGAAATTGTTGGAGGGTGATTTTTACATCACCAAATGTAATTAAGCATGTATAAAAGGGATAATGGGATGTCAGTGTGACAATAGCTAGACCCAATCAGCAAGGGATGGGTAGAGTGACAGTTGAGATCCCCAGTCCTTTCTTGAATGACCAAGGGTTAGGACCCACTATTTTCTCTCCTACAATGGATTGTTTTAGGGATTTATTTTTGTGAAGACTTCTCTAGACTACCTTTGATACTATAGGTAGAATCTACCATCTACATTATTCCAGGACTAGAACTAGAGACCATTCCTCCTTATTGTATTGAACCTATGGATCTTATGGGGATCAGGAAACATATGGGGGACCTAGGTGATAAAAGATTAATACGCCCTGATAATTATTATTTGGGTACACTGGTCCTTTTTTCCAACAAGTCTGATATTACCCTTAGGCTCTGCATGGACTACCATTGGTTGAACTAGCTCATGGTGAAGAATCAGTATCCAATTCCTATAATAGACACCCTCTTTGATCATCTCTGAGGAGAGATATTTTTCTCAAAGATATATCTTACTTTGGTATATCACTAGGTTCATGTTAGGTCATTATACATACCTAGCATAGGCATCATAAGAATGTATGATCTATATTAGTACCTGGCCAGGCAGTTCGAACTCACAAATGTAGCTGCGGTTTTCTTAGATCTTATGAATCTAGTTTTCCAAACATACCGAGAATCATTCATGGTAGTATTTTTTGATGTCATCTTAGACTATTAATGCTCTATACATGACCATTAAAACCATATATAGATCATTTTTAATACACAATGATAGAATCTACTATATGTTAAGATATGTAAATTCAATTGTTTCATTGAATAACTCCACTTTCGGAGTCACATCATCTTAGAGTCAAGAGTTTATGTAGACCCAAAAAAAGTGAGATATTTATATTAATGGGAGAAGACCATGAAAATCTTTGAAATTTGGAGTTTCATAAGACTAAATGGGTATTAAAGATGCTTATCCAGGTTTTCATACATATGGAAGCCCATCATACAGTCTTGAAAAAGAAAGGTGTGAAATTCATATGGACAGAATCTTATAAATAATACTTTAATTATTTGAAGTTAAGATTAACATTAGAAGAAATAATGATTCTTCCAGAACTAGGATAGAGTTATATTTTATATTTTTATGCATTCGGTATTGGTCATGGAACTGTTCTGATGCAGGATAAGTGTGTCTTTGCATACTGGTCTCATCAGTTGGTGTCTCATGAGGAAAGTTACCCAATGCATGACCTCATGTTAGCTTCTATATATTACACTCAATTACATTGAAGATATTATTTACTTGGAGGAAATTTTGTGGTATTTAGTTATCCCAAAATCCCCAGGTACATCTTTACACAGGGAGGTATGAATCTCAGATAGCATAGGTGGGTTGAGTACCTACAATCATTCGATTTCAAGCATGATTACACACCTGGTAAGAGAAAAGTCATGGATGATGCTCTGAGATGGAATAATTTTCTACATATAGTTAAGGATGTTGGTGGAAAATGGTATCTCATGGAATTATTCTCATAGATCCATAGTGGGTTCTAGGTGTATCGAGGTCACACTATCCTCTCTTCCTTGGTAGTGACCTCTACATTTCTTTAATGGGTAAGAATGAGAAAACTATCTGATTCTGAAGGCCTTTTTTCTATGGGAAATCATCTAGGATGATGATAAATCTTCAAGATTGACTATTGATAGGGATGATACCTTTTTATTCCATTGGTTTGTATGGGTCCTAGCTAGCATCAGAGAGGAGGTGATATAGAAATTTCATGCCTCAACATGGGTGGTTCTCCCCGATGTCAAAAAAATGTACTAGGATACACAATGCTAGTATTAGTGGCCTAGTATGAAATGAACTATTTCCAAAATCATCACCAGGTGTTCCTACTACTTGAAGGTGAATGTTGAATACCATTGTTTGAAAGGGATTTTACAGCCACTGTCCATTTCTCAATGGAAATGGGATGATGTTTTAATGGACTTTGTGGCAGGTTTACCCATATCACCTAATGGAAATGATACAATTTCGGTTTCCATTGATAATTTTTTGAAGTTCTCAAACTTCATGAATATGTGATAGAACATATTGATATATAATCTAGGAAGTTTGTACGTCATGGCGTTTTTACGTATTCATGGAGCTCCTCATTCTATTTTTTCAAACAAAGATTCTTGTTTTATATAACTGTTCAGGAAGGGGTCGTTGAAAGACTTGGGTACATAGGTGATTCTAAGAACAACCATTCACCCATAAAAAAGTGGAAAAGTATATAATACAATTCATTTTTCAGAGTAATTTCTCTGGGAATGTGTCTTTGACATTAGGGGTTCTTGGGAGAAAAAATACGCCCATTGAGTTTTTTGATAAAACCAGTTTTAGGATACCATAAATATGGATCCTTATGATTCCTTATATTAGAGTCCTTATCTCTCACCTATGTGATGGATAGGGGCTTGGGAGGAAGCTATTATTTGACCACATTTAATAAAATAGACTATATATTAGGTCCAACATATCATAAATTGCTGTTGGGACCACTTTGTATATGAAGATTGTATTTGTTGTCAACTGTTGTCAATGCTGGTCAAAATAAAGAAGGAGATGAAGAAGGACTCCAAAGTTAATAGAGATCGACTGAAGTAAGGATGCCTGTATCATTGTTATGTAATCATAGCATTGAATGTCAGGCTTGGGCAACACTCCATGAAGCGAAATCAGACGATTGTTGAGTTGTTCTTAAAGTTCCAAGAACTTGTATCAACTGGACACAATGTCACACCAATGTTTGAAGACCATGCATTGTACTGACAATGCATGAGGAGATGAAGCGAGCCATCCAAAACTTCTAAGTGGATGAAGTGAGCTGAAGAAGACCATGTACAAATTCTTAGTGAATGACAATGTGAATGTGATCCAACTTGACCTCTAATTGGATCATTGAAGAATATTGAAGATTTAATTGATTCAGGAGCTCGGTTGAAGAAGGAACCTTCCTAAGTAATGAATACATGTTGAGGAGGATTGAAGAATTCAAGTGAAGAAGAAATGTAGAAGAAGGATGTCTTATAGAAGTGGCATGTGGCATATTATACATAGGCACGTTGTTTTTAACAATGTCCTCATTCATGCCTTTGCCAAAAAAATTGGCCAGCCAAGGCACCTTGAGGGTTCAACCCCAAGGCATGGGCGCTAGGGCACCACGCCCATGGGGGAACCCGTGGGGCGAGCCAGGGCGGCAGGGCGCACCCAAGACACCGCATGGGCGCCTGGGGCACGCCCGAAGGAGCGCGGAAGTGGGCGTAGGAGCGCGCCCCCAAGAGTATCAGTGTGTATAGAGGGCGCCAGTGGCGCGCCCGAAGGTGCATAGTGGGCGCAGAGCGCGCGCCCGCAGGGAGAACTCGGTGCGGGGAGGCACCGAGAGGGGAGAAGTGCAACTGAAGGGAGGCCGGCAGCGCTTGGTTGTTATACCGCAGAAATTCCGCGAGGCGTTTCGATGTGGGACGCGGAAAAATTCACCGGGAGCGCATCCTGGTCGTCCGAGTGATCGCGCGGAAGATCTTGGCCGCCCGATGCATCGCGCCATTCACGATCTGATCCAGGCCGTCCAAGGTTATTTGATCGCCTGATCCGATGGCTCCCCGTCTGTCTCCTTCCTCAAGCTCAGCCGAAGGCCACCCGCGCATTCCTGCAGCCTCCGTTCGAACCAGAGGCATCCCGACGACGGTTTTTGAGTTCCCGGCCACCTCCGAGCAAACCGAGACATCCATTGTGATCGTTAGGCCATAACGAACTCATGCATGCATTAAAATGTTGCATGCATGCATCGAGAAAGAATTCGAAGATCGGCCGAAGCAACCGAAGGTGCGAGGTCATGTTGATTGATGCTTTGCATGGATGAAGGCCATGCGTGCGTTTTCATGCACACGTTCCGCGACGCATGCATTTGAAGAAGGCCGAAGAAGAGGGAACCCGCGTGAAACAAGAGAGAATGTTCAAGATTTGCAAAATCTTGAAAACCCGATAAATTCGGGGATTCAAAGATATAACTCCGCGGATGTAAAGCACCGCCTCTGCCTATAAAAATGAGGCCGAGCCCTTGAGGCTTGCTTGCTGAAGAACTTGGAAGACCCGCGAGAGCTCGTCTGCCTCGCGAAGTATTGGTCCGTGCATCTATTGCGCGACGAAGCCCCGCGCACACTTTTGCGGTGAAGTCCCTTGCGCACTGCTCCTTTGCGCGACAAGAAGAAGAGGTTGGGCTGCGTCAACTTGCGCGCCCCCTCTGTGCACCGCGGCCCCCTGTGCGGTAAGCAATTGCGCGGCAGTGGACACCTGAGGCCTTGCGCGCCTTGCACCGGTTGCACTCGAGGCTTGTGCGACTGGTTGGCAGTGCACACTTGCATCAAGCCCTTGCGCGACAGTATTGAAGGAGAGGGGCTGCAAACCCTTGCGCAACGCCTTGCACCCATTGGATTTGCGAGAAGAACCTACAGGCAGTAGATGTGCAAAGGAGGAGGCCGAGACCACACATTGGTGTTTGTGTGTGCACAAAAGAAATAACAAGGCCGAGACACCTTAGTTGTGTGCAAAAATAGTGGAGGCCAAATATACACCTTGTGTGTATGCAAATTGAAGAACACACCTTGAGTGTGTGTGTGCAAACAAGAAACATGTTGGCCGAACCTAGTGGGTGCACTAAGTGAAGTGTATACACTTAGAAGAAGTGGAAGACTTACACACTAAAGTATAACACACTTTTAAGTGTGTGAACAAATTGAACAAAGTGTGTGAAGTTCAAGGAAGGTGTGTGCTTGAAGTGATTACACCCTTTGTGGGTTTATTGCGCCAAGAAGAAGAAGGGGAGTGCATGCATGCATGCATGCAGTGCACACGTGAACAAAGCCAAATCTGGTTGTGTGCATTTGAGTTGTCCAAGACCAGAGGATCTTGAAGAAATTGAGAAGGTCATGCAGTCAGTGCATGAGAATTCAGATGATGCTTTGTGATCAGATCATCAGTGTTTCAATAATCTCATTGGTGTATGTGATTCTAGCTAAAGAAAGAAGGTGATTAGTGCAGTCAGTTGCTGCACTAAGAGGAAGAAGGAAGAAGAACTAGTGCAGTTTGTCTTTGCACTAGAGAAGAAGAGAAAGAAAGAAGATAATTGCTTGCCTACTGATTTGTAAGTAATCAAGTGAAGATCACTACAGTAGATCAAGAGCAGAACCAACCATTTGAAGAAGGAAGAAGACTGTCTCGATAGGCGGTATAAAGAACCAGCTTGAGGCTGCAAGTTGGACTTGGCTTTCACCAGTCCAGGGAAGAGGATTGTTTCCCACCCCCCTCCAAAGTGTAGGGACTCACACTGGATAAAGGATTGTTTTCCTAGCCACTCCATTGTAACAACATTTTACTTTATAGTGGAGAATCTATGCAGTGGTCATACCCATGCATGGCAAGGACGTAGCTACTCTTATTGAGTGGTGAACCTTGTAAAAATATCGTGTGCACATTTTTACTGCTTTCTGTTATTGCATGCGACAGGGAAAAGAGAATAAGAGAATCAAGATCCTAACAGGTCTAGAAATACAGGGATAAAGGTTGGAATTGGTTTAAAAAGTCCCCAACACTGATTCACCCCCCCTCTCAGTGTTAGGTATATCCCAAACTGGTCCTTTCAATTGGAATCAGAGCCAGGTTCACCTCAATTGGATTCTCAATAGTGAAGTTATTCTCTTTTGAAGACCTAAGATTCTTTCCTGTGTTATCAATGAAGAGCAGTGTTTGTAAAGATTCAGCTATCTCTGAGCAGAAAGATATATCTACAAAGACCATGATGAACAGGAAAAAGAAAGAGAAGAGAAAGTTGAAGAAGAATTCCCTCGTATCTAAACAGGAGGAATCATATGGTTCTCCATATTTGGCTGATGTTGACGACACACCATACTTGGACTGTTATGAGAAGGTGTCTCAAGTACCCACCAAGAAGATGGAAAACCTTCCTACATCAACTGATCAAGAGGTATGTGTTAGTACATTTGGAAATTACCCTCATGATGAAAATTCTAGGACAAGTGGTGATGAACAATCTACAACATCTCATGAAATATCAGTTGATAGATTAAGAATTATTCTACATGGTATTCCTGAAAAGAGTGCATCCCTGGTTTGCGGGGTATTTCAATGCATGCAAGAAAATATCACTCAGTTGGAAGAAGAAACTGATGTTTTGGAGAAAGGCTTACAAGAAAAAATTGTCGAATGTTTAAAGCTCTCCAGACAGGTTGGAGCCTTTGAAGCAACAAAGAGGGGATTTGAAGAATATTCTTCAAAGTGGCTCAAAGATGTTGAAGAAAAGGAGGGAGTCAACAAGATTCTGGAAGATAAGATCCATGCACTAGAAGATGAGCTAAAAAGGGGCAATGAATTCAAGAAGTTATATTTGGAAGATAACTCCCAGAAGATCAATGAACTTCACTCTTTGTTACAAAACAAATTAAAGATGCATGAATATGAAGTTGAAAGATTAATGAAGGCTTGTGAAGAGAAGATGACTATGATTGAAAACCAGGAAGTCATCCTCAATATGAGATGTCTAGAATTGGAGGCTGAACTAACCAATCTTGAGAAGACACATATTGAGTCTCCACAAAAGAAGGAAATTTTAGCTGTTGGAACTCAATGTTCTCTGGAAGATTCTACTGTCAAAAGACCTCCAACATGTGATAAGAAGATCATGGCTTCACTCATTGATCTATCACAATCAGTTGATAAGAAGGTACTATCCATACCAACTTGTACTAATGTTTCGAAAATTGTTTCTACAAAAAGTGCAGGTTGGAAGAAAATTTCTAAACAAGTATGGATGAAGAAAAGTGATAAGAAACCTACCCCCATGGCTAGGGTGGTTAGGGGAAAGAGTGTGGAAGATATGTCCCCACAGAAATCACAACATACCAAGAAGAAGATTCAGCAACCTTATCAAGAAGATGACAAGAAGTCAAGGTTTGTTGGTCAATGCTGGTGCTGCAATAGATTTGGGCATTGTGCACTAGATTGTTGGTACAATCCCTTAAATGTAAAAGTACAGAGAAAGTACATTTCAAGGGGGAGAAAGCCAGAAGAAAAGAAGCAACATCCACAGGTCCAGAGACATATGTTTACTGCAAATAGATTTGGATTACTTGAAAACATCTGGGATGATTGCAAAAGTGGTCAAAAAGATACATGTCAATCTCCAACTGTATCCAGAGCTAAAAAGAACAGAAGATCCCTGAACCTGGCTAAAATGGAATCCTTGGGAAGCAAGAAGAAAGTTGAAGATTCTCCCAAGAAGGTTTTGAAAAAGGAAAAGAAGTCCTTGGAGTCTAAATCCAAGAAGGGTGATGCATCCAGAAGGACCACCAAGAAAACATGCTTCTACTGTGGAAAGAAAGGACACGCCATGGATCTTTGTGAACAAGTCATGGAACTGAATAGAAGCATACTGGTCTCAAACAGAAAATCAATCCAGATGAAGAATAAGGGATTGATTGAAAAAAAGTTGCGTAAGAAAGGTAGCTTGAAAGCATCGAAGGAACCATGTGGAATATCCAGAACTGAGGCCACACTTCCAAGTGACTTACTAGTCATATGGCCAAATATGTTGCAAATTTCCAAAGATCTGCAAAGAGCTGAAGATGAAGCACTGGCAATTGCTAAGGCAAAAAGGAAACAAAAGATTTCACATGAAGATGTGTTGAGATCCACACCAGCACAATCATCATTGAAGATCAGATGTGCAAGTGTGAAGAATGGTGAAAATGGGACATCTTGGTTGGGAGAATCTTCTCAACCTTGTTGTTCACATTGATGAACCAAGGAGGTTCCATCTTATTCCCTTATACTTCTGGTATTTACATGTGCTAACATTGCAGGGAATTGAAGATGATGATCATTCTCATCTGGAGAGTGGTTTGGACAGAATGGAGTGCACCCCTTGAGGGGGAGCCAATCTGTAGAAGATGGGATTCTGATATTTAATACCATCTTGAGAAAAGTGAAGGTATTCGAATCATACTTCCATCCCTTGTTTCTTAATTGTATTTATCTTGTCAATTAAGGGGGAGTATAGATTGAAGACAAATGGATGAAAGGGGAAGCTTTATCTTTGCACCTGAACTTTCTAATGAGTTTTGGGAAGTTGTGCAGGATTTAGCAATTCATTGTTATATCTGAAAAATTTCAATCCCCTGAAGCATGATCTCACATGTACAGTGAATAATGGATAGCATTGAGTTCCTTGGTTATATCACTCTTGTTTTCTACACCAGGTTAGCCCAAGTAGACTTAGAGTTGATTTACTAAAGGTTCTTTGCTAAAGAGAACATGTGACATCATCCCTCTCTACCATAATCTTTGTATTTCTTGTCAATAAGGGGGAGAGAAATGAAATGAATGTCTAGGATAGAAAATGAAGTAAAGGGAGAGAGATTAGATTCTAATTTTGACATTGACACATTCATCTGAGGAGACATTAATGTATTGACAACAAAATACAAAGGGGGAGATTGTTGGGACCACTTTGTATATGAAGATTGTATTTGTTGTCAACTGTTGTCAATGCTGGTCAAAATGAAGAAGGAGATGAAGAAGGACTCCAAAGTTAATGGAGATCGACTGAAGTAAGGATGCCTGTAGAATTGTTATGTAATCATAGCATTGAATTTCAGGCTTAGGCAACACTCCATGAAGCGAAATCAGACGATTGTTGAGCTGTTCTTAAAGATCCAAGAACTTGTATCAACTGGACACAATGTCACACCAATGTTTGAAGACCATGCATTGTACTGACAATGTATGAGGAGATGAAGAGAGCCATCCACAACTTCTAAGTGGATGAAGTGAGCTGAAGAAGACCATGTACTAATTATAAGTTAATGACAATGTGAATGTGATCCAACTTGACCTCTAATTGGATCGTTGAAGAATATTGAAGATTTAATTGATTCAGGAGCTCGGTTGAAGAAGGAACCTTCCTAAGTAATGAATACATGTTGAGGAGGATTGAAGAATTCAAGTGAAGAAGAAATGTAGAAGAAGGATGTCTTAGAGAAGTGGCATGTGGCATATTATACATAGGCACGTTGTTTTTAACAATGTCCTCATTCATGCCTTTGCCAAAAAAATTGGCCATCCAAGGCACCTTGAGGGTTCAACCCCAAGGCATGGGCGCTAGGGCACCACGCCCATGGGGGAACCCGTGGGGCGAGCCAGGGCGGCAGGGCGCACCCAAGACACCGCATGGGCGCCTGGGGCACGCCCGAAGGAGCGCGGCAGTGGGCGTAGGAGCGCGCCCCCAAGAGTATCAGTGTGCATAGAGGGCACTAGTGGCGCGCCCGAAGGTGCATAGTGGGCGCAGAGCGCGCGCCCGCAGGGAGAACTCGGTGCGGGGCGACACCGAGAGGGGAGAAGTGCAACTGAAGGGAGGTCGGCAGCGCTTGGTTGTTATACCGCGGAAATTCCGCGAGGCATTTCGATGTGGGACGCGGAAAAATTCCCCGGGAGCACATCCTGGCCGTCCGAGTGATCGCGCAGAAGATCTCGGCTGCCCGATGCATCGCACCATTCGCGATCTGATCCAGGCCGTCCAAGGTTATTTGATCGCCTGATCCGACGGCTCCCCGTCCGTCTCCTTCCTCGAGCTCAGCCGAAGGCCACCCGCGCATTCCCGCAGCCTCCGTTCGAACCAGAGGCATCCTGACGACGGTTTTTGAGTTCCCGGCCACCTCCGAGCAAACCGAGACCTCCATTGTGATCGTTAGGCCATAACGAACTCATGCATGCATTAAAATGTTGCATGCATGCATCGAGAAAGAATTCGAAGATCGGACGAAGCAACCGATGGTGCGAGGTCATGTTGATTGATGCTTTGCATGGATGAAGGCCATGCATGCGTTTTCATGCACACGTTCCGCGACGCATGCATTTGAAGAAGGCCTAAGAAGAGGGAACCCGCATGAAACAAGAGAGAAAGTTCAAGATTTGCAAAATATTGAAAACCCGATAAATTCGGGGATTCAAAGATATAACTCTGTGGATGTAAAGCACCGCCTCTGCCTATAAAAATGAGGCCGAGCCCTTGAGGCTTGCTTACTGAAGAACTTGGAAGACCCGCGAGAGCTCGTCTGCCTCGCGAAGTATTGGTCCGTGCATCTCTTGCGTGACGAAGCCCCGCGCACACTTGTGCAGTGAAGTCCCTTGTGCGCTGCTCCTTTGCGCGACAAGAAGAAGAGGTTGGGCTGAGTCATCTTGCGCGCCCCCTCTGTGCACCGCGGCCCCCTGTGCGGTAAGCAATTGCACGGCAGTGGCCACCCGAGGCCTTGCGCGCCTTGCACCGGTCGCACTCGAGGCTTGTGCGACTGGTTGGCAGTGCACACTTGCATCAAGCCCTTGCGCGACAGTATTGAAGGAGAGGGGCTGCACACCCTTGCGTGACGCCTTGCACCCATTGGATTTGCGAGAAGAACCTACAGGCAGTAGATGTGCAAAGGAGGAGGCCGAGACCACACATTGGTGTGTGTGTGTGCACAAAAGAAATAACAAGGCCGAGACACCTTAGTTGTGTGCAAAAATAGTGGAGGCCAAATATACACCTTGTGTGTATGCAAATTGAAGAACACACCTTGAGTGTGTGTGTGCAAACAAGAAACATGTTGGCCGAACCTAGTGGGTGCACTAAGTGAAGTTTATACACTTAGAAGAAGTGGAAGACTTCCACACTAAGGTATAACACACTTTTAAGTGTGTGAACAAATTGAACAAAGTGTGTGAAGTTCAAGGAAGGTGTGTGCTTGAAGTGATTACACCCTTTGTGGGTTTATTGTTCCAAGAATAAGAAGGGGAGTGCATGCATGCATGCATGCACGTGCACACGTGAACAAAGCCAAATCTGGTTGTGTGCATTTGAGTTGACCAAGACTAGAGGATCTTGAAGAAATTGAGAAGGTCATGCAGTCAGTGAATGAGAATTTAGATGATGCTTTGTGAGAAGATCTTCAGTGTTTGAATAATCTCATTGGTGTATGTGATTCTAGCTAAAGAAAGAAGGTGATTAGTGCAGTCAGTTGCTACACTAAGAGGAAGAAGGAAGAAGAACTAGTGCAGTTTGTCTTTGCACTAGAGAAGAAGAGAAAGAAAGAAGAGAATTGCTTGCCTACTGCTTTGTAAGTAATCAAGTGAAGAGCACTACAGTAGATCAAGAGAAAAACCAACCATTTGAAGAAGGAAGAAGACTGTCTCGATAGGCAGTATAAAGAACCAGCTTGAGGCTGCAAGTTGGACTTGGTTTTCACCAGTCCAGGGAAGAGGATTGTTTCCCACCCCCCTCCAAAGTGTAGGAACTCACACTGGCTAGAGGATTGTTTTCCTATCCACTCCATTGTAACAACATTTTACTTTATAGTGGAGAATCCATGTAGTGGTCATACCCATGCATGGCAAGGACGTAGCTACTCTTATTGAGTGGTGAACCTTGTACAAATATCGTGTTCACATTTTTACTGCTTTCTGTTATTGCATGCGACAGGGAAAAGAGAATAAGAGAATCAAGATCCTAACAGGTCTAGAGGTACAGGGATAAAAGTTGGAATTGGTTTAAAAAGTCCCCAACACTGATTCACCCCCCCTCTCAGTGTTAGGTATATCCCAAACTGGTCTTTTCAATTGCATGATGACAGCTTAATATAGACAACTGTAATATGCCAACAGATGCTAGTGACCTCTAAATTTTGTGGCTGAAGACCAGTTTTTCTTGTGAGTATCACCCATGTTGGGATATAGATGTATTCATATTTAGGGTAAACTCTCACATAGTTTTTCTAGAACCTTAGAGGAATATCATGTTTTTATTTCTAATTGATTCATGAAGACACTCTAAGGAAATTTTGTTCCATTAGTACAAATGCTATGGCAGCATAATTGAGTATAGTATGAGTCTTGGAAATGGGGAAATGATATACGATCAAAGTGTATGTAACTCTTTCTAAATGATAACTCTCTACCCTTATAAGGTCATGATCAAGGATGAGTTGATTTAAAGAGGTGAGTTTGTACCACCCATTTTTTCAATAATGTAAATATCATTTTTTGTTAAATTTAAACGCATGCTTTAATCTTTGTAAATGAGAACTATAGCCTATGGATGTTCCTGGAAGTGTCCAGTGATTTTTCAAAGATCGTAGTTATTGAATACAAGAAAAATATCTTGGAAACAGGGTGAGTATGATCTATATGGACCATCCCATATGATCTCTACTAACCACGTGGACAGAAAAAGAGGTGTAGGAGCATCCACATGGTTTTTCTGAGACCTTACGACCCTAGGTGCACAATCGTGTGAAACATTATAGAAATTTGATAGTGAGATTTTTTATATTTTATGCATGGTTTAATAAATTGTGCATCTTTTGGGGTCTTTCTTAAAGTAGTTCATTGAGCACAATTGGAACACGGTTTGGGAAACAATGAACCTTAACCATGTGCCCCATATTTTGATGTTCAAATGACCTTTATAACCCTCTTTAATCATTAAACCCAGTTTTTTCCTCCTCCTATAATGACCTGACCCTATAAGCCAAGAGTTGGTGCATTATTTCAATACATTGGAATGATTATAAGGAATGAAAACCTGAAGTACTGATATGTTTAGTAGTCTTGTAAAATAGATTACACACATGAACATTACATTACAATTTGAAATATAAAATACAACATAGATAATCCTTTGAAATTGAATTATTCTGTTAGATTAACCATACATATAAATCATAATTCACTTCTTGGCATCCTGGGAAAATAAAACAAAATAAAGGGGTGAGCTCAGATGCTCAATAAGGTTAAAAAATATAGCATAAGTTATCAGAAATAAGCATAAACATTTAATGAAAGGTACAAACTAAAATACAATCCTTTTAAAACATTATCTTCAGCATAATATTGAAAGAATAAATTAAATAATTCCATTTAATCATTCACATTGATATTATACTAGTTGAATAATCACATTTGAAATCAATAACTAATCTTATAATGAGGGGATGCATAATGTCGGACATCATAACCACTACATCAAGGCCCCATGCGAAGACCATAGACAAATATTTGTTCAATGCCCTTTTCCATGATAGTAGTTTGGCTCTTGATACCTACTGATGCATCGAGGGGATATAGTGGGCCACACCCATCACTTAGTAAGTCTAATGCATTTCTCATAAGGAAACAGTGAAATATAACATAAATATTTGTATTAAAACTAGCATAAAAATGTTAATACTTTAGTCGTAAACCTTTAATTATATAAAAAATATCACATCCATATTCAACATATCATGAAATATTCAATACAATATGGGAGATTATATCATAATAAACCAACCTAAATTAAGCATACAATCCAACAAAGGATATTGACATAGATGAAAGAAATATAAAAAATCATTAAAACTTTTTTTGAGAAGTGGGGAGTGGTTTGGGGGACCCTGTTTTCCAGAATCTGTTTAGTCCATGGTTTTGACCAGTTAGAAATTCATAAAGCACTTTAGAAAGAACTAAAAAGTTGTTTCCAGACACATTTTCTACCTCCATGTAGAATTTGGATGCTAGATATTTGAATATAATAAGAGATATGGCTAAAATACTGAAGCAAAGTTTTGACCTCATGCATATTCTTTTTCTTGGACAGATCAGTCTGTATGGGAATCTAAATGAACGACTTGGGATTTGGTTAATTCATATGAAATGTAGACAATTAAATTTTGGGTCATCCCACAATGTGCCAGACCATTTTAATGCACGGTTTAGTATAATCATGCATTATAGTCCACTGGTGTGCTTGGATCCTATACAGATTGGCCCATTTTTCTTGGACTTCTTTATGATTCCTCCAAATGACTTCCACCTACAATATAATTCTACAAAAAGTAACATTTACCCTTTAACATTGTTAAAAGAAAAATAATTTAATCAAACACGTAGTGAAATTTGTTATTATATTGGTAATTTTCTATACCAAACTAGTTTAATACATTGGTATAAGGGTGAAATAAAACAGTGAATCTTTGTACGATCACACCCCCACACCTAAATATTTTCACTCTTGGGAAATGTATAATATAATAATCTTGACTAAATCCTTAATAAATTATGTGAAAAAATAAATGATTGTTTTGAAATGAAATTAATCATGTCTCATTTATGGAATCAATTTTCCTATCATTTTTCTTTTCTAAAATTCAAATTTGTTCACCCGTGCAACTCGTCGTAACCAACCTAAACTAAAAAATTTCCCTCTTCAATCAAGGAAAATATGAAATTTTATTTATGCTATTTTCCTAGATTTCATGTGATCTTATCATATACTTTCCAGGATTCTCATTTCTCTACCGGTAGAAACTAGTGTACTACTCAAGAGGTCTTCCAACAGGTTGTTCTGAGGTTCCAGGGATGGTAGGATTTAATATTTAAAAATTTTAGACAGAAGATGAGTGTTTAATCTATTATGTACAAAAAAATGTCAAAATTCAGAAAGTGTTCACAATGAACGTACACACTCAACCACTTACAATGTGTATCACCTCCATCTCACTCTCCCCATTGTCCATTTTTGTGGGTCACAACCAAGCAGTGAATAATAATGAGTAAACATTTTTTTCCCCATTTTTTTATTTTTTTCTATTATTTTAATGTAGAGAGAAATTTTGTTTAATGTATATGTTTTGGAGATTAAAAGGGAAACTTGTGTAAAAAAATTATTTAATATGTCTTGTGAACCCATTGCTCAAGAAATATGTTGGAACCCTTTATATCAACCTATAAAAATGATTCTCTCCCTAGAATTCCCATGGAAACACCCTCTCTCCCCCACTTTTTGAAAATAAAACCAGAATATAAACAAAATATGGGTAGGTAGGGATATATTAGCTTGTAATATGGGTACCTAACGGCATTTCATGGTCTCTATGTATTTATAAGGATAAAATTTAAAGGTGGATGAAAATAGTGGATAATTGTAAAAAGGGATTGTAATGAAAGATTTCCTCTATCATGAATGTTGCATACATGAATATTATTGCTTCAAATTGAATCAAGGAAAGTTTTAGTTTCTCTACATGACCTAAGACTCCCAGGAAAGTGATTAAAATGAAGAATATGAAATAAAGGGATTACAATGTCTCTCAAGTAAGGGATTAAAATATTGATCAGTGCTAATGAGGCATAGGATTCAAAAATACATTAAACACCTATGAATTATTTTAAATTAAAAATTCTAGAAAAATATTCCATATAAACAGTCATTTGAAAAACATTTTTCCAAAAATAATGGAATTTTCCGCACAATATACTTAAGCATGAAAAATGATTTTTGGATTTTCTTTTTAAGGTCAATTTTTATCAAAAAACACAAAATAAATAAATAATAAATGAATATACATTTTTACTTTTTAGTTTTTTTAATTATTTTTGTTTTTTTAATCCTAACTATGACATTTCACCCATCCCCACACCTAAAAGTTATAGTGTACTCAATGAAATTATTTTAAATAAATATACAAGTAAATAAAGTTAGGGAGAAGGTAAAACCTGCTAAGTGGTGTCATATGAGGCGTCTATAAGTTGGAT
This sequence comes from Viscum album, assembly GCA_963277665.1. Taxonomy (NCBI): domain Eukaryota; kingdom Viridiplantae; phylum Streptophyta; class Magnoliopsida; order Santalales; family Viscaceae; genus Viscum; species Viscum album. The sequence goes on from OY728150.1 coordinate 243,406,146, forward strand.
TTCCTCTACAAGATGATTTTGAAAATCATCATAGAAGTTTATGATCCTATTCCCATTGACAGTAATTCTTTGTCCACTCTTCTCTTGCAAAACCTCTATATCCCCAAAAGGGTAAACCTCAGTAAGGGTATAAGGACCGATCCATCAGGAACGAAGCTTACCTGGGTGGAGTTTTATCTAGGATTTATACATGAGAACCTTCTCATCAATATAAAACATCCACTAATGAATCATGCTATCATGGATAGCCTTTGTCTTCTCTTTATAGATCCAGGAGTTCTCTTATGCATCACATCGAATTTCTTTCATCTCTTGAATCTACAGCTTCTTATGCTCACCTGCATCTGAAAGATTCATATTACATTGTTTAACAGTACAATATGCACTTTTTTTACTTCCAATGGTAGGAGACAATCATTTCAAAACACAATTTTGTACTGTGACATTCCGATTGGGGTTTTAAGAGCTATACAGTACGCCCAAAGTTCATCATACATATGCCAATTCTAATCTTACTTATTAGATTGTACCATTTTTTCCAAGATTCTCTTAACATACCGATTTGATATTTCTTTTTTTCCATTAGTTTTTGGGTGATATGAAATGGAGACTTTATGATCAACCCCATAATTACAATGAAAATTTTTCATGTTGCGATTGAAAAAATGTGAACCCTGATAACTAATGATGAATATCGGTAAACCAAACGTACTGAAAATTTTGGACCTGAAAAAGTTAACAACCACTCGAGATTCATCGTTCATGGTGGCCTATTCTTCCACTCATTTAGATATATATTCAACATCCAATGAGATGTAAAAAAGTCAAATGAATTTGAAAAAGGCCCTATGAAGTCAATTCCCCATGCATCAAAAACATCACAGAATAACATGAGCTTTTAATGCATTTCATTCCTCTTGGAGATATTCCCCATGAATTGAAAAAGAATACATGACTTGAAAAATATATGGGAATCCCTATACAATGTTGGAAAATAAAGTCTTGAGTCAATGGCCTTTTGAGCTGTACGTTGAGATCCAATGTGGCCCCCATAAGGCAAGGTATGGCAAAAGGTCAAAACAGAGGTGAACTCATGGTTAGGGACACACTGATGAACTACTTGGTCCCCAAAAATTCTCCAAAAATATGGTTCATCCCAAATGTACCACTGAGAATCATTCTTATATCTCTGGGATTATGAAGTGTTGAAATAAGTGGGGACCCTAGATATTTCTATAAAATTCACAATGTCTGCATTCCAAGGGGTAAGGTCTAAAACATCACAAAGGTTCTCATGAAGGGATAATTCTTCATTGGGGATGGGTGAGTCAACATGATGGTCCAATAGAGGAGAAATCCTACTAATGTAGTTGTCTACAACATTTTCCACTCCTCTCATATCTCTAATGTCAAGGTAAAACTCTTGGAGGAGGATAATTCACCAAATGAGGTGGGGCTTAGCTTCAGGTTTCTTTAGGATAAAATGAAGGGAAGCATGATCAGAAAAGATAATGATTTCTAACCCGATAAGATATGAATGGGATTTTTCTAAGTCAAACACAATAGAAAGAAGTTACTTTTTAGTGGTTGTGTAGTTTTTTTGGGCATAGTCAAGGGTACGTGAGGCATACACAATGACATGAGAATCCCTCTCATCCCTTTGTGATAAAATTGTGCCAACTGCAACATTAGAGGCATAGCACATAAGCTCAATGGGTAGATCCCACCTTAGTGGTTGAATGAAGGGAGGTGAGGTGAGAATCCTTTTTAGTGAACTGAATGAATGCACACAATTTTTATCAAAGACAAACTTAGAATCTTTTTTTAATAACTGGGACGAGGGAAGGGTGATCTTACATAAGTTTTAATGAATCAGTGGTAAAACCATCATGACCCAAGAAAGATCATACCTCAAAAACACATTTTGTATATAGAAGGGTTGAAATTAATTCAATTATTGATTTATCCACTTGAAGCCCCTATTTTCAAATTAAATTCCAATGAACTATCCCATGTTCAACCATGAAATGAAATTTCTGGTAATTTAATACAAGATCTTTTTATATGAAACGATAGAGGATAGAACCTATGTGAGACAAACAGTTATTGAATAAAGTACCATAAATCATGAAATCTTCCATAAAAACTTCCATACAATTCTCTTGGTACTTATAAAAAACACTCAACATACAAAACTGAAATGTAACTAGCGCATTACAAAGAACAAAAGGAATTATTCTGTATGAAAATGTGCCAAATGGACAGGTAAATGTTGTCTTTTATTAATCCTCATGGGCTATAAGGATTTATAAATAACCCGAATAGCCATCATGGAAACCATAATGGGACTTTCCATCCAATCATTATAACATTTTTTCAATGAAAGGTATATGAAATTAGTCCTTATGTGTGGCTTGGTTTAGTCGATTGTAGGCATTACAGACTCTGCAACTATTTTGTACACGTGGTGGAACCAATTCATTCCTTTAATTTTACACAAATATTATTCCAGTTTTGTTTGGAACAATTTGCACTAGTCTAACACATTTACAATCAGATATAGGATAAATGATCCCCATAGTAAGTAATTTACTAACTTCTATTTTTACCACGTTATGGATATTGGGATTCAACAGGCATTGAGATTGTTTTATGGTCTTACCCTCATCATCCAAAAGTATATGGTGTATACAAATATATGGGCTAATCCCAGGAATATCATCCAATGTACATCCTATTTCCTTTTTTACACTCTCTCAAAAGGTTGAGCAGTTTTGATTCTTTCTGTTGAGAGAGGTTATTGGAAATAATGATGTAAATTGGTCAATACCCTCAAGATATTCCTATTTTGAATTAGATGGAAGTGGTTTTAATTCCAACACTGAGAATTTTGACTGAGGGGGGGTATTTAGGGGGAGTAAAGTCCATGAAACTATCTATCTGGTCATGTTTATCCTCTAAATATAGATAATCTATTAAAATGTGATTTGAAGAATCATCGATGGTCATGGGTACCTTAAAATGAACACATTCATCAATTAAAGAACAATATTTAAACTTTTCAGAACCCACACAACACTCAAAAACTAGATCAAAACTCAATTCATCCAAGGGAGAGGAAGAGGAAAATGAATCAGAGTATGGGTTGAGGAAATAATTGTGTGTGTTCATTATTTGAGAGCACTTCCATCGAATAGACAGGAAGAGTGGAGTTCTCTTCAACAGGGTGTTTCATAGCCTTAAGGATATTAAAACTTGCCTTATCTCCACCAAACTCCATGGATTGCGTACCATTGTAAACATTGATGATCATATTTTTTGTTTTAAAGAATGGACTCCCAAGTATGAGAGGGTCATGTATTTGGGTTCAGGTTTCTTCCATCTCAATAATATAGAATTCAGTAGGGAAGATGCGATTATTCACTTTTATAAGGACATCCATGACCGCTCATGATGGGTACGTTGTGCTTCGATTGGAAAGTTGGACTATGATTCCCATCGACTAATGATATCCAACCTATATATAAATATATGTTGAGCGATCCATTACATGAATGGATGAAACTAAATATAACATAGCATCAGAAAAGAAGGTCCCCCTATGGTACATGATATTGTGAATGTGCCTGAATCCTTGAATTTGGTTGGAATTGCTGGTTGAATAAAGACTGAGACATTCCTTCCCAAGTTTATTCTCTCATTCCCCTTCATCCTCTTTATATGGGTGCATATATCATTATGAAATTTGTCATATGAAGGTATTTTTTAACTACATACAATAAAGGAATGTTAACTTGATCCTTTTTAATTGTATCCATTATTTCTTTATCAAAATAATTATCAAAATTATTCTTAGCATTAAAGAGTCTTTGGGGGAATGTAAGAGGAATATATTGTTCAATTGAATCATCAATGATAATTTTATAACCCTTATTATTATTATTTTTATCATTGGAATCTTTTATGGGTGGAAAAATAGTGTTTTCAATAGGGGACATACATGTTGCATAGAATCAGTAAAAGGAGAAACTTCTTTTCCACTAAAAAGTGTAAGTGCACAAACAATACCTTTATCCTTTAGATTGGCAATGGGTTAGGATGGTATTTGACCAGAACATTACATCATAATCTCACTTATGGTTCTTACAACTACCCCACTTGAGTTTTTAGGTCTTGAATAGGTGATTGTGTTGTTATTTTGAATTTTAGGTTATGGGTTGCCATTTTATTCACTATATCCACAAGTCTTGGTTCATATTTGGGGGGAGGAGGAGGATTATTCTAATAAGTTTATGGATAAGAAGATTGTATACTTTGTCATTGTGGATACAAATTTTTCTTAGGCTAGCTTGGGTTTCCTCCTTGTTGGTATTGTGGTTGTGCTTTCCACCCATGGTTTGGATTTGGCCAGAATGGTTCTTTCTTGAAGGGCAGTACTTTCTGAAAAGGAATCATTGGGAAAAATGTTGCACAAGACTCAGATGAATCTTGAATTTGTGGGCACTAGTCAAAAAAATAGGTGTTATCAGAACAAATACCACAATGTAATGGAATTGAAGTATATTATGAGATACCTTATTCTTGAGATAATTTCCTTAAAAGGGTATGCATCTCATCCAATTTATTTTCTACCTATTGTTCTAGGGATGAATGAATTACCTCATGAACTCCATGGGTTGGTGAAATTTCTCGTGTACCAAAATGTTTTGGATTATGAGTCATGTGGGATATTAAGTCACGAGTGGTGGAAGAACTTTTATCAAACAGGGCACCACCAACTACAACATTTATCATTCTACAATCCATGGGGATAAGTCCCTCAAAGAAGTATTGTATTAATAGTTGTTCACTTATTTGGTGGCAGTGGCAGCTTGAGAAAAGTCTTTTGAATCTCTCATAGTATTCTTAAAGGTTCTTTCTTTGTGATTTCCTAATGCCACAAATTTCAATCCTAATTGATGTAGTTCGAGAGGCATGGAATAACTTCAATAAAATGCGTATCTTCAAGTCATTCCATCCCCCAATTATGGTAGGCAGATAGTATATGCAGTCTTTGGATACACTATCACGGGAGAAAGGGAAGATCCTAAACCTAATTAGATCCTTAGATACATTTTGGGGTTTCATGGTGGAGCACACTATGTGAAACTCTTTGAGATGTTTGTGAGGGTACTCACTGAAAAGACCATGTAATTTAGGAATAATGTGTATGAGTCCTGATCTCAACTCAATGTTGGCTGCTTCCTCGGATATTGGATGTATGTTGGTTGATACTCTACTTCTGGGGTGTTCAGTTTTTTAAAGTTTGATTTTTTACAGCTATGTTTTCATGGGTTTGATTGGGTTCAATTTTTTACTATTATATGGCCAATTTAGGTTCCAAAAGGGGCACCTCAGTGGTACATGATTTAAAATCTCTAGATTCTTCGATTTTTTAATGGAGTGATTTTTTAATTTTTGGGTCAAATTCAAGTATTGTTTCTTTACAAGATCTTGCCATGCAACAATGATGTCCAATTCGATTGATCCACTGTTTGTTGTTTTTTTATGTAAGATGAATTAAATAAAAATACATAAGAAATGAAAGTAGGAATGAAAAGATAATTTTATACTACAAAATTATAGAGAGATGGATATGAATAATAAAGTTAGAGAGAGAGAGGAAGACCAGACAAAAACAACCAAAAATATAAACAAAAAATCAAAACCAAAACAATAAAATGGGGTCGGGGTATTGAAGGGAGTACTAATTAGGAAGTAAAAAATAATAAAAGTAAATAATGAAAAAAAAAGATCTGGGATCCCTAGAAATGGCACCAAAATTTGATCGCTCTGTCGAGAGTGTCAAATTAGATGTTTATTTTTAACTAGAATTTCAACAGAATAATAGTAACCCTAGGTCATCTCTCAACGGTGCCTCACATCATTAATTTAAAAATGTGGTTCTGATTATGAAATAAAAAATGGGAAATGGAGTTTTTTAATAATTGGTTTTGATTATTAAAGATGAAAACTGAAAATGAAAGCGATAAAACAAAGTATATGTGAAGAAGATTAATTAAATGTGATCAACCCAGGGGAGTCTCTTGATGCTCATAATTCATCACTTAAAGATAAAGGGTATATATATTTTAATCCCTTATTTTTAAAACCTATTACCATAATTTTAATAAGTTTATACTAGGATACCTCCTATGGTTCAGTCTAAAAAATACAAGGATTCACCGGACACCACTGATGGTTGGGTGATTTGTGTTTGACTTCATAACTGAAACTCACCAAGGCAACACACGAAGAACTAGATGTGTTGTCCAGGTTTTTATTATTTTTATTTTTGATACGAAGACATAAATATACACGGTCTTGACTATTTTTATGTGAGTTCAATTGACCAATATGAAATACACAAACACCGCAATTGAATGAGGGAGTAAAAAGGAATGAATGGTGTGTGAAACATCACATGAAAGTGTACCCACAAACATGATCATTTGAGTTTGAGTATAACATACCAGTATATAACAAAATTAAATAAAAATAATGGATGAAAAAAATAACATACAATCTGGAATTAAAAATATCATTCAAAATAATAAAAATATGAAGCTCGGGATTATATCATGTTCCTCTCCAAGTGATCACAAGCGGTTTAGAAGTCCATGGGAGGGGAGGAAGAATAAGAAGACGAAATAACACTTATCATAGCCTCCAAAACTTCTAGAGATGATGGTAAGACACCTTTGGGACTCTAAAATGGCTGCACCTTTCCTCCTGGATGAACTCCAAAATGGGGTGCCAAAGGTTCCAATTTATAGTGCAAAGCGGGAAGAGGTTTTGGGAACCCTAATTTCCCAAATCCAATTGGTCCATGGTTTTATCCAGTCATAATGTGATAAATCACTTTAGAAAAAATTAGAAGGTTGTTTCACAACACCTTTTCTACCTCCATGTCAAATCTGGTTGGCCGATATTGAATATAATAATATATATGGCTAAAATATTGAGGTGAAGTTTTTACACCGTGAAGATTCGTTTTGTTGGACAGATCAGTCTGTATGGGCCTCTTAATGAATTAATTGGTATTATTTTCCTTCATATGAATTTTATATCATTAAATTTTGGATCTTCACATAATGTTTCATCCTATTTGAAAACACAGTTTAGCAGTATCATGCGTTTCAGTCCATTGATGTGCTTGGATCCGGTGTAGATTGTCCCATTTTTCATGGACTTCATCACAGGTCCTCCAAATCACCTAAACCTACAATATACTTATCAAAAAAGGTAACATTTCTATTTTAACAGTGTTAAAAATAAAATAATTGAATTAAAAATGGAGTGAAATTTTTTATTATACTTGTAATTTTTAATACAAAATCAATTTAATACATTTGTATAAGGGTGAAATCAAAAAATGAATCCTAGTACGATCATACCATGATTATAATAACATATTAGTATATGGATGATACTATATTTATTACTTTTTAATGGAAACAAAATAGAAATATAATGTAGAATAAGAAAATAAATTGAAATAAGTGATAAAATGATTACCTATTCTTTGTGTGTCTATTTTTGATTTGTACAAAACAACTCATTATGTTGGTTTTCTACCCAATTTGTGGCCTATAGGATGAATTGTGGTAAGTTGGTAGTAGATTTGGGTAGTTATTGGCTGATAAAAAGGTCTTTGGAGGTATAAATTAAATATAAGGAGAAGTTCCCTTTTATAGGATAGTTGAGGGGAAATTTAGGAAAGCCATGAAATATTAATTTATTATAAATTGATTTTCTGTTTCTAATTTATCCAAAGTGATTTAGTTTAAAAAATAATATGAGTATGAGTACAAATCCTCAAAACCAATAGGTTTTAGACAAGTTTAAGTCACAAATTTAACCTTAGGATTTTACTTTAACCCTTAGTTAAATATGTTATCTCTTACCATGTCTTCCTGTATTTTTATACTATATATTTTGTATAGTTTCTATAAAATTACAAGAGAACCACATGTGGATCATTAATGAGATTTGGAACAATATATAATTCAATTGGATAAATCATATATTTTTATGAATATTAAATCATTTAATAAAATAGTGTTTCTTTTATAAACTCATTTATGTCAATTTTGACACTATTTAGTAATTGATATTTGTTAAAGTCGTAAAAAATTTATTCCTTAAATATAAATGAATTAAATCATCCATACCATGTCAATTTTATTCAAAATATTCATGGATGGCATCCAAAATCTCAAATTACATTTATTATTACATTTATAACATCATTTATTTCAATCATTGATTAACAAGGTGATCATTGCATCATTATTGTGTCATAAATAAATATATTTATTTAATATCTAAAATTGTTAAATAAAAAAACATGATATATTAAATATTTTTATATTTATAATTAATATTTTTAGTCAATGATATCAGTTATTTTACCCCACAATAAAATTGTTTATTAAAAAGATACATGTTTATGTTATATTTCTCTTTACTTAATTATTATAACATGTCATTTTCACACCCAAGTGGCTCCCAAATGCCAAAAATTAGGACAAAAGATTGTTTTGGTCACCCGTGAATCATAAAATAATATTAGGACATGTTCATGGTAGTTTCATTTTATTATAATGTTATTATTACCTTTATTCAATGAATTTACTCTTTAACAATGATAAATAAAAATAATCACTCAAGTTACTATTCATAATTCCGAATAATAAAATGAACCTATTTACATAATTTGGTCCTTCTGATTCCAAATATGGAATCAATTTTTACAAATTCAAAACATATAATTTTTTGAAATTAATTTAAAATTAATCCTTGTTTTTAAAACAAGAAAACATGTTTTTAAAAATAAAAACCATTAAAAGATTGATACGTGTTTATATAAAATTTATTTGTGAAATTATTTCCAATGACATTAATTATATTAAATGATAAAAATTTAATTTATTTAATCATTAAAAACAAATAAAAATATAATCTAACAATATAAATAAATTATACAAAAAAGTATTTTTGAATTGAAATGATGTATTTTTCATTATTCATTAAAATATTAATGTTATCAGAAAAGAACTAAAAATGTATCCAAACAAAATTTTTGTGTCCCTATTCTAAATAATAATTTAATTTTTTAATTTTAATATATAAATGTTTCATTTATTGGATTTAAAAAGGGTTCTCGATTAAAAGGTAGAAAAGATGTTTTTTTAATACTTTTTTTATCTAAAACATTGTGTTTTTTATTTTATTATGTCTATGAAACACATAAGATGAATTTTAAAATTATAGGTGATATATAAAATTAAAAATGTGGTTAATACTATTCATAACCACTTTTTAAATGGCTAGTTTGATTGGTCATGGTGTGCTCGAACTCGGTGTTGCGTGGAACGCAAGCTATTGAATTATTAGGAAGAAGCCTATCATTGATGCCTTGAGTGTTACATTTTCTACTCAGTAAAAAAATTTCATCCTCATAATTTAAAACCAGGATTGAAAAATAGGGGTCTGACATTTCAATATATCTTAGTTTAAATCCCACATAAATAATGGACTAATGAGACCTTTATTTTAAAATAAAGAATATGGGGTAGGAAGGTTACTAGAAATAACACATACATGGGTTCCATATAAGAATTTATGAACATGAAATAAAATGTTACCATAATGTTCTGATGGATAGTGATAGATAAAATTACTATGATAAATTTAAAAACTATAAAACTATAAATTTGTGATGATCCAAGGGACCATTTTATTCATCACAAAAAAATGTATTGGGAAAACATGTTTTGGTTTTATGATATTTTCCCTGGTGTTGTAGAATTCATTTAATTCATAGACTAAGAACACAATGAAGTATACTTAATTGACATGTATAGTTTCATCCTTTAACTAATTCCTTCCACAAACTCATCTTCCTCTTAAAAAGATAATAAAACTCAAAAATATTCTATTTATCTTAATTGCACAAGGTTCCAAATGTAAACATATATCATTTTAAGTGATAAAAATATGTTATATTAACCAAGGACTTCTTGTAGGACAATGGTAGGTGATAAATCAGTGTCTCACTTCCATTGTGGGTTTGATTTCTGCAGCCTTGTCTGATACAATGGGTTGTTGCTCGACCTGTGGGTTATCCTTTTTCTCAAACTATATTATTATAACATTACAGAAATAACATTAATAATTTTGTTAACCAAAAAAAATATATCCAATGTACATCTCAATCCATTCCAACCTAAAGACTTTTCCAGAATAATTCTATCCAAATTAATAGTCTAAAAAGATCTCAAATTTATAATTAAAACATAACCTTAGATTCCCCTAATAACATAATGTATCCATTATTGAAAAATATCTTTATAATCTCAAAATACTTAATGAAATAAATCATGCTTCCAAATCCTTAAATAATAAGTATTTTAATATAATCTAAAATATTGTAACATAATTGATGAATCAAAAAACATAAATACATTAATTATTCTATTTCAACTATAGTAACAACATAATCTTTACATTGATCTATTTTCTTATTTTGAGGCATATTTCCATGATGATTTAGACAATAATTTTTATAATGTCTCATATCTTTACAATTATGGAATTTAAAATTTATAGCTTCTTTATTTCCCTTACAATCACGAGCCGAGTTACATAATTTTCCACACTTGTAACAAACTCCCATTCCATTCAAGAAATTAAAAAGGTGTTTATTCCCATAATTATCACATAAGGTAAAATCATTCACTCCATTTTTACCTTTATACATCTATTACTCTACATTCCCTTATTTTTTGCTTCACTTTAAGGTCATAAGGCTTAGAGAATTCCTTATTTGTATTGATGGAACATGAGATTATATCTTCATATGATGAGAAATATTGTGAGAATATTGCTTATTGGAGGAATGGTTTTAAAAAATCAAATAATCTATCAATATTAATTCTTAGGTTATGTATGTAGTATGAAACATATCTTTCTAACCCTGTGATGTTATCTTCATACTTTGCAAATTCTCATCCTCCTTTTGCCTCAAACTCAGAAATGGTCTTTCCATATCAACTCACCATTCACAACGAATGTATTTCTCTAAGAAGAGTTATTTGAAATTATTCCTTTCCATATTTTCTACTTGTTCATCCTAATTTATGTTTTGAAATAATGACCACCATTTATCCACATCTCTTGAGAGAAGATAAACTTCCATGAAAACCTTTTCCCTTTTTTACATCCCAAAGCATATAATATTTTCTCTGTGGAACTTATCCACTGGTCAGCTAAAAATGGAATTTTAATCCCATTAAATGTAAGAGGTTTTTTTCTCATGAAGCAATATAACATTGATCCTCCGTGTTGTGGATTTGGATACTCTATATGGGCATGGTTGTTATTAATAGCCTAAGTCACCTATCCCAATATGATTATAAGCTTTTCAGCACTAGTTGCATCGCCAAATCCACTATAATTGTCTTGTATATGAGGTAAATCCGTACATAGATTACATTCCATGATACAATTTCCATCCCTTACACTATGAGACATTTCTAAACAAATGGAATACACTATATTAGGTTATAAGTCGTACTATATAATTCCAAAATAGTAAAATACTTAACATATATTGAAACTTTTATGTATATCTAATCCATAATCATAAACATGGTTTCCTTTAGGTCATTGTTATTCATAAATGGTTTGTAAAGAGAATATGAATTATCCTAATAATATCCCCCAGGAGTGTCAAACCAGGTGCGTAATAAGTCCCATTTTTGTGTTCCCAGTTACCATGAGTCATGCCTGAAACACGTTGTATGTGTTTTCAGCCCTAGGTACATATGTGACAGAACCACATCCAAATACAGTGTTCATAAAAGGATTTATTTCATGGAATATCTATATAATATCTACTTTACCAACATTCCATGGGGTTCTTATATACTTATCCTCAATTTATATCTTTGGATTAAGATCCCTAATCTATTTTTTCTAAAGCAATTTCCAAGGCCATTGCAAAACTTTCTCTAATACCAACTGTATTGCCTTGAACTCATAATCTCACAGATTGTGCATTATTTTAATATATTATTATGATTATAAGGAATCAAATCCTGAAGGATTGATTAGTTTATCAGTATTTTAAAATATATTACAAACATGAACATTACATTACAATTTAAAATATTAAAAACAACATAGATAATACTTTTATAATTCCATTATTATCAATTTTTAGCCCTGTATATAAATCCTAATAAACTTATTATAATCCTGGTAAAATAAAACAAAATAAACAGGTGAGCATAGATACCTATTAAGGTTAAATAATATAGAGAAATATATCACAAATAAGAATTAACTTTTAATTTTAGGTACCAAACTAAAACACAAGCCTTTTAAAACGTTATCTTCTGTATAATATGTAATGAATAAATCAAATATTTCCATTTAAAAATTCACATGGATATTATAATAGTCTAATAATCACATTTAAATTCAATAACTAATCTCATAATGAGGGAATGCATAATTTCTGACATCAAAGCCACTACATCAAGTCCTCGTAACAATACTATACACAAATATTATGCCATGGCCTTATGCCAAGACACTAGTTTGTCTCATGATACCTACTGATTCGTTGATGGGCTATAACGGTCCCCACCTATCACTTACTATGTCCAATTCATTCTTTACATGAAAAGGGTAAACCATAACATAAAAATTCATATTAAAAATATCATATTAAATGTTAATATTATAACCATAAACCCTGAATGGTAAAAAAATAACACACCCACGGTCAACATATCATAAACCCTTCAAAAAAATTTGGGATATTGTATCATAATAAATAAACCTCAATTAATTATAAAATCTAACATATGATTTTTACATAGATGAAAGTAATCTAATAAAACCATTAAAACTCTTTTAGATATATATATATCCTATTTTAATTTGGAATAATTTAAAATCCTCATCAATTATAAAAGAAAAAATTTCCTTTAAAAATAACCTTGTAAGATTCTATTTATCACTTAAAAATATCAAAGTGCCATAATGGAGGAAAATATCTTCTTGGTCAATATATTTTAAAAAAATATTATTTCCTTAATTTGTCGAAAAGGGCATAAAGTACATTGTTGGAAAGCAACAGAAAGATTCCTTTCAAACAAAATTATTCAAAGTCGGACATGGAAAAAATGAGTTTTAAAAATAGGGATAAATTGTTAAAATACTTTAAAATATATTCTTATGAAACATGGATGTGGATGATAAATATTCCCTAGCAGATAATTATGTATAAATAATATCAGATAAAAAACGACATTGTGAAATTAACCCTCAATATATAAATTTTTTTATTCAACGGTGATTTAACCTCTTGTATAATGATTAAATTATGTTATTAAATTATAAAAGAACTATATCTATATTTATTATGTCATATATGATTATTTTATTTTTATTTCGTAATAATATTTTATTATTACCATTGTTTCGGGTGTAAACTGCTTCATTTTTCAATGCATGTTTCGTCATGTAAGTCATGTTTTCTATGAACAGGATGTATTTTTTCATATAAATATTGATATTAAGTTCATATATATTATATTTACTCATCAAATTAATTTTATAATATTCCTTTAATGGTTAATGTGTAGAATGAATCTCATCTTTTCGTGGATACTGTAGGTCGTACGTACGCACGAGCGAAGATATCATTCCTTTAATGGATAAATGGTATAGAAATAGATGGTATATTAATTATACATAATAATAATAATGTCATATTCATTATTTATGTCTATTATACTCATCATCATAACCATCCAAATAAAGTAATGTTCAATAACAAATTACACCACGACATCGAGACGATAATCCATAAATATGGACATAGGGTGATATTATTCTCCACTAGATGGATAAGACGATGAATATGTTTTTCCCATGATTATAATAACATCAATGTATATGGATTATAATTTATACAATACAATTGTATGGAAAAAAATTATAAATATGAAGTATAAGAAGAAAATAACTTTGAAAGAGGTGATAAAACGATTACCCCTTCTAAAACTGTTGAAATATTAATTTATTATAAATTTAATTTCGGTTTCTAAAAGCTCTAAAGTGAATTATTTAGATTATTAGAATATTATGGGTCTAAATACTACTAAAAATAGGTTTTAGACAAGTTTTGGTCATAAATGTAAACTAATATTTTGATTTAACCCTTAGGTAAATAAGTTATCTTTTACCATGTTTTTTTAGTTTTATACTATATGGTTAATATAGTTATTATAAAATGAAAAATATGCCTCAAGTGAATAATTAATGAAATTTTTAACACTATATATGTTATTTTTTTGAATATTTATTTATTGTTATCTCATTTAATAATATATTGTTTGTTTTAAATACTTAATTAATTCAATTTTGACACTATTTAGTAATTGGTTTCTATTAAATTCATAAAAAATTTATTAATTTGAAAAAAATGATTTAAATAATCCATATCATGTTAATTTTATCCAAAAAAGTTGTTTATGGAATCTAAACAATCAAATTACATTTATTTTACAATTTATAATATCATTTATTTTAACCATTCATTAATAAGGTAATCACTGAATCATTATTATGCCATAAATAATTATATGTATATAATGTATAAAAATTATATGTAAAATCTCATGATTTATTAAATATTTTTTCCTTTATAATTACTATTTATATTCAAACAGATCGGTTATATAACACCATATTAAAATTGTTTTAGTAAAAAGATACATGTTTATATTATATTTCTCTTTACTTAATTATTATAACATGTCATTATCACACCAAACTGGCTTGAAAATTCCACAAATTTGGCTTAAGGATTTTATTGGTCTCCCATGACTCATAAAATAAGATTTTTACATGTGTTATAGTATTTTTTATATTATTATAAAATTATTTTTACCATTATTCCATGAATTTACACTTTAACCGTGGTGAATAAATATAATTAGTGAAGTTAGTATTCAAAATACCCAAAAATTAAAGGGAACTTTTTAAATAATTTGGAACATATAATTATAAATATGGAATCCATTTTTTAAAATTCAAAACATATAAGTTGTTGTAATTAATTTAAAATTAATACCCATTATCAAAATGAGAAAAAAAGTTTTTAAAAGTAAAAACCATCAAAATATTAAGATGTGTTTATATCGAATTTCAATGTGAAATTACATCCAATGAGATAAGTTATATTAAATGATAAAAAATTAATTTTATTATTATTTAAAACAAACTAAAAAATGTAATATAACAATATAAATAAATTAGATGAAAAATACATTTTTGAATTAAAATGTAGTATTTTTCACTATTCTTTAAAATGTGAAGGTTATCAGAAAAAATGCTACAAATTTATCCAAACTAAAATTTTATGTCCCAATTCAAAATATGAATTTAATTTTATTCAAATTTAATATAAAATGTTTTAAATATTTGATGTGAAAATAGTTCCCTATTAAAAGGTGGAAAAAAATTTCTTTAAAAATACTTATCTTATCTGAAAAATTTAATTTTTCCTTTTATAATGTCTAAGAAACACATAATATTAATAATAAAATTATATGAGATATGTAAAATTTAAAATTTAGTTTATACAATTCTTATCCTCTTTTTGAATAGCTAGTCTGATAGGTTGTGGTGCGCTCAAACTCAGTGTCACCTGTAGTGCATGCTATTGAATTATTGAGAAGAAGCATATCGTGAAATCATCGGGTGTTAAACCTTCTCAATACTACATAAAACTCATTGTTAAACCTTCTCAATACTACATAAAACTCATTTTCATCCATTTTTATTTTTTATATCCCTTAATCTTGGTTTTCATCCAACTTCTTCATCTATTGTAATAATCTTGATCCAAAGGAATAATTGGATAGCTTAAGGTGAGATCTCGAGTCCTCTACCTTCCAATCAAAGTTCATCTTTGTGTATATTTAACAATTTTGGTGAAAGATATTACTCCATAATTTCAGGGAGTTGGGTCATTTCATAATATCATTCCAACCTACTCTTAATTTGAGGCCTATATCGTGCAACTATTCATCGACAGTGTTCAGTTTGGTGGTTTCATAATTTTCCCTATGAGTTTTGGTGTTCATGGAAATATTGTTGTTCCACATACTGAATTTTTTTTAACATCCATTTTTTATTAAATTTTTCATGTAAAATATATCCACTCACCTATATATACTCCCTTTAATCATTTTTTAGTAATTTAGGGGATTTTGACCTCATTTATGGAGACACCTTGGGTGTACTAGACTGAATTTCACCTTAAGGTTAATTGTTTGAAATGCCTAAAATGACTTTTTAGATTTTTTATCATATTTTTAATGGAATTTTCCCATATATATATATATGTGAATTTTTAATTGAAAACATGGTGCCACTTATGTTATTTTTTAACCTACAACTAGAATTTCCCATGTAGGCAGTTTCCTTCTCAACCATGTAACCTTCTAAATGACCCTTTGGCCTTAAAGTGGGGTTTCCATGTTTTAGAGACTTTAGTGGGGGTAATTACATCGGATGAAGTGTTCATGGTTATTTCTTTCCATCAAAATAATTGATTTAATTATATGTAATAAATTATAAAGGGTGGTTACCACATGCCTTTGTTCATAATTTATCAAATGCTCAATATGAATTATATCAAATTGTTATAATTGAAAATGGCCATTAAATTATATGGGAAGTAATGCGTCATGTGTTTAATTTTAAATTTGATTAAACCTCTTTTATAGGTTGTGGTATAATAGTAAGGGTTTAGTTGATAATTACTGGACCACGATCCCTTACATCAGGTGTTGATCATGAGGTCTCAGTCTGCTAAAACTAGTTAAATGATGGGTTGGATGTTCTAGAACCCTTGTATAAGGATTGACATAATGGAACAGTCACCCTATCATGTTATGAACATGATATCTCCCACTAATTCTATGAAATAGGGCATGTAACTTATTTCATGAGATTATATGATCATTAAAATGGTAATGGATGTCTGTGTTAAGCCCTAGTCTAGCAAGAAACTAGTATTCTAGGTCTATGGCCACTTATGTCAGCATGAAATTTGTTCATATAGGTGGATGAAATATATAAGTAAACGGTATGTGTGTGTGTGTATTGGCTAGTCAAACATACATTTTTACCATGATTCTAAGTATTTAGAGTCATTATGAGTCTTTTAGGTACCTGAGTAGGCAGTTATTTATTTATTCAACATTTTTAATTAAATACTTACTATTTCACACTGTTTAGTTTCAATAACTTCATGGATCAATTCTAAAAAATGTTGGAATTGGACTAATTAGATTTTATCTCACACAATACTCTGGATACCTTTGGTTCTCAAGATAATTATAAGTCCCTAGGCACTAATAAAGTTAAGCACCTTGCTATGCATATTTGATATGCTTGACCTATTGATGGAGCATGGAGAAAGGTACAGATGTTAAGCTCAAGATTATAATAGAACATCATTTTGTTCTATGTTATAGTATTTTTATAGCATGATTATATATTTCATTCCCATGTTCCCCTTTTTTCATGACATGTATCCATGTATATGAAACGACCTGGTTGATTTTGAATATTATTTAGTCATTCAATTTCAATTATTCTAATTATTTATTACTCAATCTACTTATATATTCTTATACTTTTTATGTTCATGGTTCTATATTATGTAATACACTGATGGGATGTTATAGTCTTCCACTGTATCCCATTTACACCCTTGATGCTGGTCAATAGGCTCTGGAAAATAGGGGGCGCTTGAGTCTGTGAAACCCACCAGCTCATTGAATAGGTTAAGTGGATCCTAGTTTGGGATTTTAAATCCTTATGTAATAAATATATGTTGTCTCTATAAAAGTAAATTCAATCCATGCAAAAAATATAATTTAATTCTTCTAAATAGAGTATCACATGGATTTATTGGAAATTAAGACAAAAAATTGGATGTATAGGTGAGTAATTTTCTTAGGATACAACAATTAACCTGTTTACTATATTTATCAATAACTTGACTTCCACGTTTTTAGGTGGTATGTGAATAGTTTTACTAAAATTACATGATTTGAAATAATGGGTAGAACCATAATAAAAAATTTCATTCCTTATCCATCAATTAAAAACATGAATACATATCACCACTTTGTTACCAGGATCCAACTCAGCAGTTTTGATGGAATATTATCTCCCTTTCCCTCTAAGCATTAGAGGTTTTTATAATTGATTATAATTGAAAAACCTTATTTTATTGCATTAATTTGGTTAATTAACATGCTCTTTATAGTTGAAATATTGGATTAGAAGATTATGGTTGACTGAATCATTCATTTCTTCCATTAAATTGGTGTGCTTATCCTATCAGAAATCATTATCTAGGTGAACTTCCCTCCCAAACCTAAAGCATTTCCTGGTACACTAAATTTGATTTGTGATATTCTTTATCCAACCCCTTTTAAAATTGGGAGGTTGAACATTATTTCCCATGTGAGTTTCCTCCACAGCACCACCTAGATTAAAATACATTCTCCGCATCTTATCTTCTAGCCTGTGAGACCCATGAGATTTACCAATATCCATTATTATTTTGAGGGATCATCTAAAAATGTATACATGATTTTAAGTGTCAAAATTTTAAAACCTTTTCAGATACTTATGTTTATCCCATGAATGAAGTTGTCAATATTACTTTCAGGGGAGTCGAAAAATCTAGAGTCATATCGTGCAAGTTTTTTTAATTTTACCTCATATTCCCTAATGGATTTATTCCATTTTATCTTATGTATAATGAAATCACACTGTATTTTATGTAGTTTAATTTTTGTGAAATATTTATCTATTGTTTTTTCTAATTTACTCCACTTAATCACTTTGATCTCCTCCTCAAGCTTCAAAATTTTTACCAATTTCCACCATTGATCAGTTTCTCCTTCCATGAAATAAATAGTCATCAAAAAAATATCTTTACCAAAACATTAATAGGCATTGAAAAACTTTTAAATTACTTTAATTCAATGTTCTATGATTAAAGGATCCCTAGATCCATTGAATTTCATATTCCTTTTTCACATAAAGGTCACAATTGAAACTTGATCTTTCTTGTGAGGATTCAAGAATTACTCTGAATTCGTGTTAAATTATTAAACATGAGTTAATTGATAAATTATTATCATGAAGTTCTCGACTATTGTTCCCAATGGGTTGGGAAACTCATTGGTAAAGTCATCACATTTCCCTTAATCTTTTTTAAAGACCAAGGTTCTCATATTTCTATCTATTGACTAATAAAAAAAGGAAATTATGGATTATAATTTTAAATATTTTATAATAATAAATAAGAAATCATGAACAGTAAAGGGATAACTCAAAGATGACATATATTCATCAACATATAAATATATATGTTATAATATATGTTATACATGATATATTTCATAACATAAACCCTAATAAGAATTTTTATTCCCATAATATTGTTTTTTAAAGTACTTGTGAATTTACCAAATCATATCCACTAGGAGTGTCAAACTAGTACTATAATAATGCCCATTATCATGCATTAGGTAATGATCGATTCCAACACAATGTTCCTTTTTCTTGGTTATTACCCATATGAACAATTATGCTAGATCCACATATAATTCTAGTATCAATACATGATTCAATTTCGTGGAAACCACCTAATATAATCATTATGAAAATTTATGGATGTTTTAATTTGTTTTAATATATTCCATGTGGCTTTCACTAGAGTATTTTAATGCTAAACGTAAAAATAACTTATCTTTTTCTGATAGCGACTATGAACAACCATTCCTTTTATACACTTTATTTAATTATTTATTATTTAAACACTAAATATAGCCCCAAAAGATTATGAGTCCTAGTTTATTTTGGTAATAAGGTACATTTAATATCAAATTAAAATTTAAATACAATAAATTCATTTAAAAAATCAATAACATGTGTTTATATTCCATGGATCATCTAAAATCACATGGGGTAACCCGGGGACATTCATGAGAAAGGGTTGATCTATAATAATAAGTAAGGAAATAATAAAATAATAAAATAATGAATGTAATACATGTGAGTCAATAATAATATCAAGGTAAAACAAGGGGTTTTATAATAATAATCTTGTATAATGAGGGAAAATATAACATGATAACATTAATGAAATGTAGCAATGTAGCAAAAAATTAAAACATTAAATCATATATATAATTCTAGGATAACTTTCCAGACATAATAACATAGTATTATTAGAAAAAGTTATCTTAATACCTATAATTTAATGATTTAAAAATATTAGAAAATTTGTTGGAGATCTATATACTTCTGGGGATGCCCATCACTTCAATATCATATACATAAAAAAGTGTATCACATAGATCATACAACACAAGAATACCTTTAATAAATTTTAATAAAAAAATTAAGTAGTGTGGGTTAAATTTATGGAAGACTCCTATAAATGATGAATAGGTAAATCTAGGTGAATACCATTGAGTGGAAATGAGGATGAATGTGCACTACCAGAATTTTTGTCAAGGATAACATAGGATACTTTCAATAGAAAAACAAAGGTACCTAATGATTGAGTGTCGAGTCAAATGATAGTAAAAGGGATATATCATAAAATGGAAATAATAATGACATTAATAGGGATATTTAGAAACAATTACTAATATGAAAAATTGAAAAAAAGGAATCATATAAAGAATATTCTAAGAAAAAGATTAGAAAGAGATGATCCATTACCTTGAGTGGGAATTTCTAAAAGCAGGATAGGATCTTATTAAGAGATTTGGGGAACCTTGGGAGGGATATAGTGATATTTGTCTAGAGAGAATTTGTTCAGAATTGAATATTAGTGATCATGAATGGGTGGAAGGGTTGGATTATATAGAAAAAGTGAGGACAATTTTTTATTAATTTCGAAACATAGGTTTTTGGAATATATTTGACTAAGTAATGAAAAACACAAACCATACAATTGTTTTTTCCCATGGATCCTACCATAGAATATTTTATTTAATTTTTTTATAACTTTATTAACATAAATCCTTAAAATAACACCCTTGGTGGTCTGGAAGTGAGTCAATTTTATAAATAATTGATATTAAAACCTTATAATATAATGTAGGTTTTTGTGGATTTATTAAGGGTTTATAAAATCAATAAAAATAATTAAAAAACAATTCATTTTATTAGTGACAAAATATTTTTTTCTCTATTAATATTTTTAAAATTTATTACATCACTTTTGGGGTTTATTTGATTTCATAATATATATCATATAATTATACCACATTTATTTTTTACCCAAAAAATCATATGTCTTAGAAAATCATAAAAAATTCACCATTGGATAATTTCAATATGCCGATTTACAATATAATATTTATTTGTATAAAAATAATTCTATAAATATTTTAATTTACACATTAAAATAAAAAAATTCCCATTTTTTAATGATACGGTTTTTTAATAATAACAGTTTTATGGCCATTATAAGAATTAGATTTAACATCATAAAATTATATTGTAATTTATATTTTAAAAATATTATTTATAATATTGTTTTATTGAAAAAAATATGTTAATTTTTTTTAATTAATCAAAAAGTGTTTTATGATTTAACTATTTATTTTCCAAAAATTAAATTTGTGATTCATCGTATCAAAATTTAATTTTTATAAAACTTATTAATTAATAATTATAAACTATAATAAAAAAGGGTTAATGTAATCATTATTTTACTAAAAAAATCATACTGTTAAATTATAATTTATAGCACATTATTGGACTAATGAATTATCTAAGAGTAAGGTTTTCAATAGTGATATCTTCTTGGTGTGGTTCAACAAAGATAACTTGGGTCATGATCTCAATGAGATATAAATTCTCTTGAAAATTTTATTTCCAGTTTTTATGTTGTTGAATATTGGATTTAACTTGTTCAATGGAAATATTAGGGATACTATATCCCTCAGAAACTTTGATAAATGAGCTTCATAGAGAACAATCTTACTATTATAGTACATCACTACTTCTATTTTTGTTAATTAGACTTTATCATAACCCTTAACATACTAATCTCATTGGTAAATATACAATGGCTAAATTATCAATAGTAATGATGATTAACAGTCCTTTAAATATGATAGGATATAACATATAATGGTCCAAAATAACCAATGTTGTGCATGTTTTTTATATAAGTACATTACTTAATAATGAATTCATTCAGTTATAAACGAAATTTAATGTTTAAATGTTTTTGTTTATGGAATATGCTCTAATTATATCATCTACCTTCATTTCTTGCATGAATTTTGATGATATAATAATTATGTTTTCATCAGACCAATTTATTTTCCTTGTGTTAAATAATCTCAGGTTGAATTATTAATATTTGAATGTCCATATAAAAGAAAAATTACGATATTGATTATGTTATGATTGGGACCTGAATTATAATTCCCTTTATTGAATTGGGTAAAGTTATATCCCATGAAATGATTGAGAATAAGTAGGGAACCCAAAACCAAAAGGAAATATATCAATTATGTGATGGGTGGGCCTAAAATTATACAACCCTTCATATGATATTGTAATTACATATATCTAATGATCTGGAAAGTCAAGGACTTGAGTGAAAATCCAATGCATTGAGGGAAATTTTCCACCATGTGATCATGGTCTTGGTAGCAATACTTGACAAAGAAAAGTTTTTCTTATGCTTATATATTCTATAATATGATTCCATATTCTTATATTTGAGTTATGATCTCATGAATCATGGTTGATGATTGATGTTTCCAAACAAATATGGCCCATGTCATTTGTTTTGCTAATGAATTATGTTATGATTCATGGTTTATGATCTATGATTTATTGAGTATGATTATTATATATTATGATAATGTTCTCAAATAATTATTCTAATATTATGTTAAATTTTTACCATAGATTGTTATCACTCTTATTTACCCTTACCAAGAATATTTGTTCACCTTTTCTTATGTTTAAATTTCCCTAGTTTATGAAATAAGGTATTAAGTTTGATAAGTATATCAGGGTACCATGTGTGAAGAATGATGATGGAAAATATTAAATATTTTCATAAATAAGTGTATTATGCATATAATCCCAAAATATATAAACTATTTATATTCCTTGGGAATAAATTTTTGTGAGATATATAATATTTTCGAATAATATATTAAAATATGTATATACATTAGGGTCATGTTCCCTCACGTGGTGTGATTTTTTATAGAATCATTTCAAACCCTTTTTTTAAGTTTTTTAAAGTGTTTTTGGAATTATTATTTTCAAATATATAGGTTTAAAATACTTTTAAAAATGTGTGTCAAATGTGACCTCACCACTACCTCCATTCTCATAAAAAAAATTTATACTATCTTAAATATTATTTTTTATATATTTAAAATTTTTATTTTTATTTTTTCAAAACCATGAACATGAAAGATAAAAATGTTTATTATGTGACTTTCCTATCCTATAAAATATAAACTATAAGACCAATAAAAATTAAACATAAAACATGTATTA
Source organism: Viscum album (assembly GCA_963277665.1). Taxonomy (NCBI): domain Eukaryota; kingdom Viridiplantae; phylum Streptophyta; class Magnoliopsida; order Santalales; family Viscaceae; genus Viscum; species Viscum album. The sequence goes on from OY728150.1 coordinate 243,429,849, forward strand.
AACATATAATAAATGGTTGAAGATAAAAAGAATTTTGTATCAAAAATTGATGAAAAATAATTATTCTTTCGAAGACACCAACAAGAAACAAAAAATGTTTAAAATATGTGACTTAGAAAACCAATAAAATATAAATTATAAGGCCAATATAAATGAAAATTAAAACATGTATTAAACATATAATAGTCTAAAATTCCAATAATATCTTAAAAATGATGATGAAAAATAATTTATAAGCTTTCAAAACCACCAACATGAACCTTAAAAATGATTCATGTATGTGACATTTCAAAAATATAAAATATAAATTATAATAACAATATAAATGAAATTTATAAATTTTATTAAACATATAAGAAATAGTAGAAAATAAAAATAATTTTCAAAAAACTTTTGATCAAAAATAATATAAAAGATTTCAAAGCCACCAACTTGAAACTTTAAAATGTTTCGAGTATTATAATTTAAAAGCCAATAAATTATAAATTATAAGACCAATATAAATGAAAATTAATAAATGGAATAAAAATATAATAGGTAGTCTAAAATAAATAAAATTTCATAAAAAATTTTGATGAAAAATAATTCATAAGATTTCAAAACCACTAACTTGAAACAAAAAAAATGTTTCAAGTCTGTGAAATTGAAATCCTATAAAATATAAACTATAAGAAAAATATAAATTAAAAATAAAAAAGGATTAAAAATATAATAAATTGTCAAAAATAAAAATAATTTCATAAAAATTGATGATGAAAAGTAATTTATAAGCTTTCAAAACCCCCCAATTGAAACTTAAAAATGCTTCACATTTGGGAATTTTAATGATTATAAAATAAAAAATATAAGAAAAATATAAATTAAAATGAAAACATGGATTAAAAATATTTGAAATATTTTAAAATAAAGAAATTTCATAAAAATTATTGATGTGAAAAAAATTTTAAGCTTTCAAAACCACAAAATTTAAAAATAAAAATGATTCAAATATTTGACCTTTAAAGATAATAAAATATTTAGTATATGACTAATAATTTATCTTAGACTATTTATTATATTTTTAATCCATGTTTTAATTTTAATTTATGTTTTTATTGTATTTTATATTTTATATAATTTCAAAGTCAAGTAGGTTGCTTTGGATCCTCCCTGACATTCCTTTTTTTCGATCTCACTTCCAAGTAACATTTATTACATTCCTTTAATTTTAATTTATATATTTTATTTATGAAACACTTTTTATTTATAAAAAAATTTATATTTTTAGGAAATATTTTAAATTTCATTTAAATTGTTTTTAAATTTTATATTTTATAATCCTTTAAAGTTAGATTCTTGAAATTTAATAATTATTCATATGTTTCAAGTAGTCATCTTTGAAAGATGTCAAATAAAAATTATGCCTAAAATATTAATGGAAACTGAAAAATTGTATAATAATATAAGAAGGGATGATATTAATAATATTATATTCATTTAAATATACATAAAAAATATAAATGAACAAGTAAAATCATTGGAAATGTCTATTGCGAGGAGATTATGTCCCACATGGTGGTCTGCGAATAGGATGCCCGCTTCGAGTTCACTATTGAGTCTGATGACCTGTAAAGGGTTGATCCTTGCATACTAAAATGTCAACAATTGGATCCTCCACCTATTTGTGAATGGGAGGAGTTATCATCTTCATTTCGTATTGCACTCCTGATCCTTCTCCCATTAGTGTAGTATAAGGACCTGTAATCATTGCAGTGAGGAACCAAGCCTGCTATGGATCTAGGCCCCACTGATGTAATGGATATAGCCCCCAAGGTTGGGATAGATCTATACACCAATATGGAGGGAACGTTGGATATCCAGTAAATAATGAAGAAAAACCTGATGCCTGAGGAACATCCTCAATAGGCTGAGGATGGACTGATAGAGGGATGACCTCAACCTGTGGAACAGGTGGGGCCTCACTTGTAGCATGATACTGTCTAAATCGTCATCGTCATGGATCCCCAACAATTTCATCTACTATAAGATGTTATTTCTGGGAAGAAACATCCTCTCTAGACAGATGCTCTTAGAAAGCACATGATAAGATGACATCAGCTCCAGTGCTTCAACATGGACCGCTACTTGGCTAAAAACACCCTCATACTCTTCATTACTCTTGTGAAAAAGATTCACTGAGTGAGTTCATTATAATGAGATTTAAAATGAATTATAAAATATTTTAATAAATAACATAATATAAATTTATTGACTTACAATCTTATGAATCTCCCTGCTGTGTCAGGTAAGATAATATATAAACTTCAGTATATACAATGGATCATACATGAACTACTCTTTATGAATGAATCGTATCATATGTACACCTTGGATATGAAACTCCACACTTCTATGCCAGCAGTCGAGATATTAATCTTGTAATCGGTGCCAGTCACCATCATGCCTCCCTTTCAGCTTCACTTCATAAAGCCTCTCTTTTTGTCTCGACGGTATGGGAATCGACTGAAAACAACAAAACTAGAACATGACTCAATCAGGCTACTTCCAATAAAAATAAGGAAGTGAATGAGGGGGAGTACAACCATAGAATCCTTAATCCCAATATTGAAATATGGTGGAAAATGGTCATGTATATTTTAGTATTGAATCAATGTAATCTTAAATGACATGTGACCTTTTTCAAAAAATCTCATTAATAAAAACCAAATTTGATGTTATTATTAAATTTGTTAGAAAATGATAGATTGTATGTAGCTACTGAGTAGGGTAAGTGAAAATCTGACTTGAGCTGATATGCATCCAAATGGTGTCTCAGAACCATGTGAAAATTGTGTCACTCGCACCACCTATAAAATAGAACATCTCTAATGAAAAATAATGAAAAAATAAATTCAATAACACCTTGTAACATTAGAAAAAATGAGATGATTGACCATACAAGTGTCCATGTGAAGAATCATGCAACACCTCCATATCAAGTGGCAGACCAGAATGTCAAGGGCGGAATGAGGGGACGCACTTACATTCCCACATATGAAGAAGGATGATGAATACCCTAATATGTATTAAGTAACTTTGAGATACCATACATAATATTCTGTATGTGTATGTTATGAAGGTTGATCCCTAGTTGTACATCCTGGCTGATCAAAGTCCTTCAGTTTTTATAGATACATCATGTTCACATACATCCCTGATTGATCAGCAAATAGGGTCTGTCAAATGTGTTGTAATATATATGCACAAGAATAAAACCTGACAGATTTCTCATTAGCATCACCAGGTAAATGTAGAATATTCTCCTCTATCCAGGTCATAGAGATCGACCCGCCATCTGTATCCCAACCATCAGTATAAGGCCCCGGCCTTAAACCTTACTTAATATTGAATTAAATGAATAATTCACATTGAGGATATTTTCATGGTTTAGAGTTTTAGATAATTAGGACATAACTATTACATCTCAAAATATTACAAAGTGGACACTTCTACTAAGTTTCAATAAAATAAAAACTATTAAAAAGAAACATGTATAGTTCCTTGTTTTAGATTGCATAACTTTCCCTTGATCGCATCCTTGACCCTATTCCACATTATGTCCTGTGAAAAACATTTCAAATAGCTTGGGGTGAGCATAAAAAGCTCATTAAGGGATACATAAAGAATGAAAACTGTTAGTTTTTCAAAACAACAAGTAAACCATGTATACTTTATCAAAGTAATACTTTTCACCTTTATGAAGTAGTAAAAAACTCTTCACTGAAAAAAGATCATTACTTACCCTTTTGTAACCAAAATATTACCATAAAACCCATATAAAGAACACATAACATATAAAGGTAACTTGGGACATAAACATACTTAAATGGAATAACCATATGGTCGACTTCTACACATACTTAATGGAATAGCCATACGGTCGACTTCCATACCCAATGCATTGGAGGTTATAATGTAACCACCCGTCCTGGTATTCACGAAACCACTCGTCATATGGTTTATCACGTAACCACCCGTTAAATGTCCAAGTACCATTATAAAATCATAAGACATAAAAAAAATATAATGGAAGGAAAACATTTCCACATTTCGATCACAATATATCACCTAAATATATTGACATAACAAATCCATTATAAAAACCATTTTCTATACCAAAATACATAAAAGATTATATGTTATTTATTTCATTTTAAAAACATTATGACTTGTTGAGGAAGCCAAAGACCAAATTATACCCATGGCGGCGAAAAAGGTCGTTGTCACTATGTACGTTAAAATAAACATTCCTTTTTGTTGTTTGGTAAAAAACTTCATAGAAAAATAATCCCTTTTAATGAAAATTAAAAGGTGTTTTATACAGAGTATAAAATAAAGTCTTGTATTAGAACAAAATATACCTCAATGAAAGGAGATTGAGACGAAGTCCCTTACAGAGACAATATCCTTGGATTAAAAATAAATCAATTACATAATTATGTGAAAAAAGAATACACAAAATATAAGTGGATATTAAGTGTAAAACAATCAGAGGTTATTCACACATATTCATAGAACAACATATTCATGGAGTACAAGTTTATCCCAAAGAATCAAAATTGGGTTAAGAAGTTTCCCTTGCAAAAATTTGACAGCCTAACGGTGTCACTTCAAAATTCAGAAAATGAGTTGATGAGAGATAAAAAGGGGTATCTCATCAATTGTACATAACATTTATAGAAATAAGGATATATAAGAACATATCCATTCATAATAAGATTAATATACCTAAAAATAAGTCTTTTAAAATGAGGAGGGTGAAAGGTTCCCTTACCAAATTGGGTATCTTCTGAAACGTACACCCCCTGAAAGAAGGACTATACAACATTGATGTAAATACCCATAAACGAAATTATATTGCACCAATAGTAGAATAGTGGTCAGTACATACACCACTCAAAGGAAAGTGGTGGAAAATGTAGCATAAATCTCACAGGAATAAAAGTGAGATGAAAAATTCCTTATGAAAACTAGGCAGCCTAACGGCGCCACATAAAACTTCCAAAAATGGATTTATGAGATCAAATAGGGTCTCTCATAATATGAAAAATAAATTAATGTATGATGAATATAAAAGAACATCCCCAAAGATAATAATTATTATATTATAAGAAATGACATAAAAAAGAGTACTTAAAAAGAACGAGAGAGGTTGGATCCCTTACCTCAAGTCTGACTTGTCTTGTTCGTTTCATTATATTCCTGAGTAATAAACTTTGGTCAATTTATAATTTTTTAAGGACCTATCTTAAATATTATTTTTTAGTTCATATCACATATTATAATGTTATAATAATTGGTTAATAATGTGTGTTCATATCAGACGTTTTTGTCGATGTTTGGTGCATGAGTCAAAAATGACCTTGTTTTAAAATGATTGTCCCTGTAGTTATAAGTAAATCATCTCCATAATAGTATTAATGATTTAAATATCATATATATCCAGTAAATATTCATTTTATACTACTCCATAACATTTTGATATAAAAAGAAATGAAATGCACCGTTCATGGAGACGGTAGGTCGTACGTACGCATGAACGCTACATTCATTTCTTTGTCATATAAATGGAATTAAAAATAATTGAGAGGTATATATATATTATAATTCAATTATAATATATATTTTATATAGGTCACATATGTTCATTAATTTCATTCTTTATACATTCCATGTATTGCATGAACGAGTCACATCACTTGAGGGGGCAGCAGTCCACACTTCCTCATATGACAGTATCGCATTTGCACAACATGAAAAGCATAAAGGAATGTTTTAAATATAAAATTAATAATAATATAGAAAACATAAATACCATATATATCATATATAAAATATAGTGACATCATAATGGCCACCATTAAAGGTGTTAAAAGAATATTGAACAATCATCGTTTCGTGAGGCAGAAATTCACCCACCACAGAAACAGTATGTTCTTTAACCATTAGACGAAAGTGTGTGTAAGTGTAGCTCGAATAGTTCACATAAAAACATCCTATTATATTTAAGATACTGGTTTTGTTACAAAATAAAGGAATAAAAAGAGTTTAGAGGGTCGGAGAAGCAAAATAAAAAAAAAGAACACAAGTGAAGACATTACCTTAAAATCAGGTAACTCTTCTTGATTTGAGCTCACAGGCTTCCTTGGAAAGAATTATGCCCAAATGTGAGGATTAAATGATGAATAGAGGGATGTGGAGAGATGAAATGGGCAGGGGTTGGCTGAGCCAAAGGCTTGAGAGGTGTGGGTAAGGTGGTATAGGTGGGGGCCTTTTATAAGAGAAAAGGAGGGGCACTCATGGAAAGTTATAAAATATTACTTTATTATAAAATGATTTTCGAATTTTAAAGGTCCAAAAAGAATATATTTCAATTATAAGGTTATAAGGTTTCTAAATCCACAAATCCAATAGGCTTTTGACAAGTTTAGGTCTTAGATTTTACATTATCATTTCATTTTATTTAAATCGTTAAATAATGAGGTAATCACTGCATCATCACGGCGTCATAAATAATTTAATTTATTTAATGTCTAAAAATTATAAAAAAAACTATCATGATGTATAAAATATTTTTATCTTTCTAATGAATATTTATAGTCAAAAATATGACTTGTATAACCCCATTTAAAAATTGTTTTAGTAAAACAACACATGTTTCTGACATTTTTATTTTAACATTAAATAAAAAGTTTTTAATGTCATTTTCCTACCAAAGTGGCTCCATGGGGTCCCCAAGTTGACCGATGGATTGTCGTGGTCGGACATGACACATAAAATAAGGTTATGACAAGTTTCAAGGTCATTTCATATTATTAAAACATTATTTTTACCTTAAATTACACTAATTACCTCTAATCGCGATTAAAAACATAAAAGTTACTATTCACCAAAAAAATTAAATCCCATTGAACCACATTTTACATCATAATGAAAACCTTTTATGATGGATTTTTGAAATTCAAAACACAGAGGTGGTAAAATTTCATTTAAACAAAAAATCAGTTTTTTTAAGTACCACTTAGTGGTTTCACTATTCATCAATAATTGATGTTTTTCAGAAAAATACAAAACATTCACCCTAAGATATATTTGATATTTCGAATTCAAAAATGATTTCTATTTTAAAAAATTCAAAACATATAAGTCACATTAATTTATTTAATAATTAATTCCCGCTGTCAGAACAAATAGCATGTTTTTATGAAACAATATATATCAAAAGATTGACACTAGTTTAAGTCCAATTTCAATGTGAAATTAATTCCAATGACCACTATTGGACTAAATGGTAAAAATATATTCTAATTTAACTTTAAAACCAATTAAAAGGATAATATAATGATATAAATAAATTAGATTAAAAAGAGGTTTTGAATTAAAATACAACATTTTTCACCATTCATTAAAAATTGAACTTTATCGGAAAAATACCAAAAATTTACACAAAGTAAATTTTGATGTCCCGATTCTAAAGAAGAATTTTATTTGGCCCAATAGAATGTATAAGAGTTACCAAAACTATATTTAAATAGGGTTTTCCATCCAAAGGTGATAGTTTGACCTTTTAGTGAATATTAGAAAATTTATGCATAAAATTGGATTCATTTGCATTTTACGCCTCTATCATTTATTGGTTGAAAATAAAAAAATTTGACAAACATATATAATCATTTTGTAGTTAGTTCTATTCTTTCCCGCCATTACAATGGCTAGGAGTTAACTACCATTTAAAATAATATGATTTTATTATTAGAGTGCAACGTAAGATTTCAATGGAACTCATTGTCGCGTATTGGGTACGCCATCAAGCATAGCGTTCACATTAAAGTAATATTAATATTTTAATTACAAATATGGATAAATATAAAAATTTCATATTCTTTATTTACCTAGGGTGTTACATCCTTCCCCCCTTTTGGGAATTGCATCCTCTTAATTATAAAATTGCGCTCGAAAACTTCATTGAAATCCCTACATTAGAAAAGGAGTAAATTAAAATATCACTTTAAAAGAAAGAAAGGGAAGTAAAAAGGTCACCCGAGTTTACCAATACTAGGATTCCATGTATGAAAACATGGATATGGAAGAAAAAACAAAGGGTCATGTTCTGAGGGAGTGTGATAGAATAAATGTTTAGGAGAAATTTAACCACCAGAAAATCACAAACATGGGATGAGGTAAATGGTATTGGATTCCACAGTAGGAAAACTTAACGGAAAACATTTTTTTAGTTACTTTTTATTGAGGAATTTATATTTGAGCTTAACTAAAACATAAGGAAACATACTTACTTTTCATGTTGACTTTCAACTTTTACTACATTTCTTACACGAATTCATATTTTCTCCAAAAGATGAGTATTTAGGATGACTTGTTTACATTAAGAGAGCTATAATCAACTTCTAGAAAATCACCTAATCCACAAAAGAGAGCTGTATACTTCCCATGTATTTAGACATTAACCAAAACTAAAACCAAAAAGGTTAGTATGAGATCAGATAATACCCAAAAAGGATAATACTTTATAAAAAGGAAATTGAAATGCACGGCCGATTGTCGCCTATCGACCGGTCAAGGTTCCGGTGCTCTGCTAATGTGTATAGCAGCACTCAGGTCGAATCCTCGGCGATGATACTTTGTAATAGTCGTTTTTTTAGTTGATTATATTCTTATTGGGGGGGTTTGATTGCAGATATTAATTTAAATGACTAATTGATTATGATTGATTTAAGGAATTGATAATTATTTGGGTGACTTCATTAATGGGGAGTTAAGCTAGTGATATCCTTGAGCTTTGCTTTATATTGCATTTAAATTAACAACCACTTCACAAGTTGACGTCGATTAGAATTTTTAAGTGTTAAAAATTTAATGAAGACTTAACTTAACTAGGATTCTAAACTCAATCAGTACTTGTTTATGGTAGTGTATTTATGGTTCCAATAATCCATGGAAACCACATGCTAAACTAAAGATGTCATTAATCCATGACATATTAAGTTCAACATACACAATGTTAAATTAACGAATACTCATCGAGAAAATACTCTCAATCACTTAACATCCCTAAATTTTGACTCACCCCAATGAGATATTTACTCATCCATTTGGTTGTTTAATAGTCTGGTTATAATAATTTTGATGATAAATTTAGAATAGAAGAAAAAGAAAGGGATTAGAGAAGAGTGGTACGTCGAACACACACACGAACAATGATGATAATTAAAAACGGATTTTAGATTGAATGAGGAAGAAAAATAAGGTAAGGGTATTCAACTGAATTTAATCTATTTTAAGAATATTAAAATGAAACTACCAAAGGTGGATGAGAATAATAGATATTGAAGAAGAAACTTTCATTAAAAGAGAATTACAATGAAAGGACTTATAAAATTAAAAAAATGAAGAACATGAAAGTAAGTGAAATCAAAGAAAGGAGGAAAGGGCTCTCAAGTGAAAAAAATAGTATGGAAGATCCTCCAAAGCCTTTGGAAAGGCTTTGGTCGTGTCAATATATTCTCCTCTCTTCTGAAATGCCAACCCTTTTGAAAGGAGAGGAGGGATGTATTTATAGACCAAGGTGGTGGACTGCTTACATTCCAGAAATACCCCTCCACTTGGCTCACAGATATGGACATTAAGACATCTGAATCTGAAGAAATATCCTTCTTAAAAGTTTTATATAATAAAGTTGGACGGTTACTCTCAAAATATGGAGTCATTTGGACTTAAGGATCAAAAGTTATGGCCGGTTGATTAAACAAAGTAAAACTGTCCATTTCAATCCAGTATTTTTGAAGTCCAGAATGTGAAATGGTTTTTGAATATAAATATGCCTTCAAATATGAATGTATTATTCAACAAAGTCGGCCGCCTATATCTCCGCTTTCACACTGCAAAATATCATCTCTATTTGATGCTTAAATCATGAGATATGTCATGCATACTATACTGATTGTAATTCTCGGCCAGAATGGTGGTCTGGATTTTAAAGCTTCATTTGGGCCCCTTGTTATTAGATTTGGGCCCTGAAATTTTTATACAAGACTTCTTGCATTGTCCCCCAAACTATGGTGGAGAAAAATAGAATTTTCACTTCTTCATTTAGCCCAGTAAATCAATCTTTATGAATAGTTCAGTTTCTTCACAGATTCTTTGGTCTTGTTTGTGAGGACCATATGACCCTTAAAATGGAAGAATTGGCTCATGGTACCTTCTAATGAAAAGTTGTATATTGAATTTATAATCCTACAAAACAATAACCATAAAAGTTGTAATAGTATAGTGATAGTTATTATTAAAATAGTAAACTGACTCAATTGGACTACTTCTAAAAATGCTCAAAAATTATACTTAATATTAAAACATTAATATTTCACACAAATTATGCAAATTTCATATAAAATCAGTAAAGAGACTATATAATAATACATGAAAATATTAACAATATCAAATCCCCCACAATTATTTTTATTCATGTCCTCATGTGAAACAAATATAAAAACATGACAAAAGAATTTTCACTCACCAACAAATATTAAAATTTTGTTTTCTCCAATCCGGGGAGGATTAGACTATTTCACTCATCCATTTTGAAATCCACCAAAAGTTGTTACAGAAACAATTTTCCAAAACTAATTCATTTTTTCATGCTCAAATTTAGAAATGGAAAATGTGGACACTCAAAACTCACACCTCTCAAGATGATAAAATTTATATGTGGAGGTTCACTCTTTCACCAACCAAAAGTGAAAGTAATAGATTTTGTAAGAGCTCTCAGCTTCCACTCCCTATCCAATGTGCTCAAAAATCAAGAGTTATTTTTAAGGGGTTTTTTATGGCTATGGGACAGTAGGAATATAATTTCCAAGAGAGAGAATATGAGGGTTAAAATACCAACATAGAAAAACAATGCACATTTTTTTGAAATAAAACATGGAAGAAAAATTAAAACACATATTTAAAAGGGAATGATTGTGTGAAGAAAGACACAATAGTAGAATAAAATATGAAAGGGATGAGAAGATGAAATATTTAAAAACCACCAAACTTCTCCCAATGATATATGAATATAATGAAAGTATTCTTTTTTTTCTTTTTTTTTTCTTTGTTTTTTCGGAAGTTGACCTTGAAACAGATCTCACACTCATATCCCAACCCATTTTTGATCTCCTCATGAAACTTATTGTAATAGTAATAAGAATATCAAAGGCTGAGAAATAGTGATTTTTGACCTACCCAAGACACAACCCATTCTTATTTTCATTTTTTTGATTTGTTTTGCCTCATTTTTTATATTTTTTGAATTTCTTTGTTTATTTTTTGAACACTTTTCAATATCATTTGTACAATACATTCAAAAATCCCACTGAATTACAACCTCTCCCCCCCACACACACTAAAATGGATGCATTCCCTCTAGTAGATGATAACTAACCGGAAAGTAAGGAAATGATACCCAAAAATGAAATCCATTCCCCCCCACACTTAAATTTCAAAAAATTATGCAATGAAAATCCATGTTGGTATTGGGTGAGAAAAATGTATTGGGATTGTAATTTGGCTATCAAATAAAATGTTTTCATATGCTTGTAGGGGCTTTCAAAAGGAGGATTAATGCAAGGGAAATGAGAGGCTATTTGGCTATTGTGATTCTCAAGGGGTTCAGAAAATGCCTCTATCATATTAATGCATACTAAGGTAGAAAATTTAGCTCGAAGGTCCACAAACTCACGACTCAAAAATGGGGGTGAAAACACACATTTTGAAAAGATGTCCATAGGTGTCCTTAGCATGAAAGAAAATTTTGTTCCTCACGGTTCAGGAAAATCATTTTCCAAATAAAAACCTGAGCATTCAAAATTTGTTAATTTTGACAAAAAAGTCTTTATCTAAAGTCATGATGAAAATAAAAAAAATTGAGAAGAAAACATGTCTGTTAACTCCCCAAAATGGTTGGACAAAATTTCAAAACTCGATGGTGAGTAAGCATTATTATTTAATTTTTTTGTATTTTTTAAGTGATTGTTTTCATTGTTTTTTTAGTTTTTTAGGTTTTTATATTTTTTTGTTTTTTTATAAAGATACACCCACAAAAAAGGGAAAGTGAAAAAAAAGTGTTTGAAAAAGAAAGTGGTAAAAAATATTAAAGAGAGAGGAAAAAGAAGAAAGAGGTAGAGAGAGGAAGAGATGGAGAGACAATTAAAGGGAAAGATGTGCCCCTGGTTTAGATTTTTTGGGTTGTCTTCTCCATCTAGTGGTAGGTCAGCTAGAGAATTTGGGGATCCAGTGGAAGTTGATGTTGATCCAGGATTTTACATCCTCTCATGGTGATGCTTTAACTGATGCCCATTAACCATGAATGTCCTTTTGGAAGAGGGGTCGTGGACTTGCACTGCACCAAATGGGTAAATGTTAGTAATAACAAAAGGACCTTCCCAATGAGAATTAATCTTACCTGGGTGAAGCTAAAATCGAGAATTGAAGACCATTACCATTTCACCTTCATGAAATACCTTTTTCAGGATGTGTTTATCGTGGAGTGCCTTGTATTTTTCTTTGTAGAGATTAGAATTCTCATAAGAATCAAGTCGAAGCTCCTCGAGTTCAGCCAATTGCAACAATATTTCTTCATATGATTTTTCACAATCAAAATTATAGGTTTTCACATCCCAAAAAGACTTATGTTGGGTTTAAACTGGTAAGTGACATGCTTTACCAAAAACTAGCCTAAAAGGAGACATCCCAATGGGTGTTTTATATGCAGTTCAATATGCCCAAAGTGCTTCACCAAGTCTTTCAGGCCAGTCTTTTCTGTTGAGTTTTACAATTATCTCAAGCACTCTTTTCACTTCTCTATTAGAAAGTTCAGCCATTCCATTTGTTTGGGGGTGATATGCAGTTGAAGTTTTATGTACAACCCCATTCTTTTTCAGAAGATATTCCATGGTTCTATTACAAAAATGGGTTCCAAAGTCATTGATCAAGGAACGTGGTGTGCCAAATCTTTGGAAGATGTGGGTCTTTAGGAACTCACTAACAATATGAGAATCATCCTTCCTAGTGGGTTTGGCCTCGACCCACCTAGAAACATAATCAACCGTAAGAAGGATGTATGAGAATCCATTGGAAGGGGGAAATGGTCCCAAGAAATCGATGCCCCAAACATTGAAGATCTCGTAGAAAATTAAAGGCTTTTGGGGAATTTCATTTCTCTTGGAAATTGTGCAAAACTTTTGGCAAGTGGTACATGATTGACATAACTCATGTGACTCCTTGAAGAGTGAAGGCGAGAAGAATCCAGAGTCTAGGACCTTTCGAGAGGTCCTTTGTGGTCCAAAGTGGCCACCTCCGGGAAGTGAGTGACAGAATTATAATATGGAAGAATGTTCATTTTCATCGACACATCTCCTTATTACCATGTCAGCCCCAATTTTCCAAAGTTTATTTTCTTCCCAAAAATAGTATTTTGAATCACTTTTCAACTTCATTTTTTGTTCTTTTGAAAACTTTTCAGGAAAAACACAAGAAACCATGTAATTTAAAATTGGGGCATACCATGGTTTTTTTGGAGTGAGAGATGAAAGGTGCTCAGTGCGGAATTCAGGATCAATGATTTCTGAATGAGAAGAATTAGAAATTCTACTCAAGTGATCAGCCACACGGTTTTCTTTTCCATGTCTATCTTTGATTTGAAGGTCAAACTCTTGGAGCATTAGGATCCATCTTATTAGCCTCGGTTTGGAATCACTTTTCATGAGTAAGAACTTTATAGCAGAATAATATGTGAAGATTATGATTTTGGCACCTAAGAGATAGGGCCGGAATTTATCTAAGGCAAAAACAACTACTAAAAGTTATTTTTCAGTGACAGTGTAGTGAGATTGAGTTTCATCCAATGTTTTTGAGGCATAATAGATGACATGATGAATTATTTCTCTTATTTGACCAAGAACAGCCCCAACAGCTCTATCAGAATCATCACACATTAAATCAAAGGGTAAGGACCAATCAGGGGGTTGGATTATTGGGGAATTTTGAGAGAAGTTTTGAGTTGAATGAAGGCTCTCTTGCAAAACACATTAAAATGTAAAGTGACATCATTTTGGATTAACCTTATGAGTGGTAGGGAAATCCTACTGAAGTTATGGATGAATCTCCTATAGAAACCGGCATGACCGCGGTATGAACGGATATCTCGAAAAGAAGTGGGTTTAGGAAGTGATTGGATCACTTCAATTTTGGCAGGATCAACTTAAATACCATCTTTTGAAATTATGTGCCCTAGAACAATCCCATTTGCCACCATGAAGTGACATTTTTCAAAATTTAACACAAGGTTACACTTGACACACTTCTGATGGACTAGAGAGAGTGAATTCAAACAAGATTCAAATGACTCACCATAAATGGTGAAGTAATCCATGAATACTTCCATGAAGTGTTCAATGAATTCGGAAAAGATAGTCACCATACATCTCTGTAATGTTGCATGAGAATTGCAAAATCCAAAAGGCATTCTTCTATATGCATATGTTCCAAAGGGGCATGTGAAAGTAGTCTTTTCTTGGTCCTGAGGTGAGATTGGGATTTGAAAATAGCCGGTGTATCCATCAATGAAGCAATAGTGTGAATTTCTGGCTAATATTTCTAGCATTTGATCAAGGAATGGAAGTGGGTAGTGATCTTTTCATGTTTCTGCATTCAATTTTCCATAATCGATGCATACTCTCCATTTGTTCTTCACTCGATTTGTGACTACCTCCCCATGTTCATTTGTGACAACAGTTATCCCACCCTTCATAGGTACAACTTGAATTGGACTAACCCATTCACTTTCAGAAATTGGGTAAATAATACCAGCTTGAAAAAGCTTGGTGATCTCTTCCCTAACTACCTCAAGGATGAGTGGATTGAGTCTTCTTTGTGGTTGTCTAATTGGGTTGGATGATTCCTCAAGATGGATATGATGCATGCAAAGGGTAGGGTTGATTCCTGGTATGTCATCTAGGGTCCAACCTAAGGCCTTTTTGTTTTCCTCTAACACATGAACAAGTTTGGAATCCTCGATTTCAGTAAGGGTGGCTGAGATAATGAAAGGATATGAGTGATCATGGAAGAGGAATGCATATTTTAGATGTGTAGGAAGGGGTTTCAGATTAGTCTCATCTTTTATTTGTGGGTTATACATCTCAGGAATGGATTAAGGGAGTTTAGTTGCTTCAGATTCATTCTCCTTAATACTGTCCAAGGTGGAGCATTAGATATCAGAGTTGATGTGGGATTCAAGAGAGTTTTCATGTTCTTCTAGATTGATGGAGTCTATGAATGAGAGGTCCACATCAACTTCACCATTTATGACTTGGTTAATCATAGTGCAGATTTCACAAGACCCTTTTTCATTAGAACATGATGAACATGGTGGATTAGGGTTCAATTGAATCTTTGAAGTGTCCTTAGAAGCATGGATTGAGAATGCAGAGTGATCCTCAGATGGGTATCGCATGGCTTGGAAAATGTTGAACTTGACTAGTTGGTCACCGAATTCCATGGATAGGATTCCTGAATGGACATCATTCTTGGTTCTCGCAATCATGAGGAATTGCCTTCCTATAATTAGGGGAGATCGAGAAGAGTTCTTCTCACCTTCCATGTCAAGGACATAGAAATCAGCAGGGAAGATAAGATGAATGACACTGACAAGGACAACCTCAATTATTCCCTCAGGACTAGATGTGCTTCTATTGGCTAATTGAATGACAACAACCCTTGGGTGTAAAGGACCTAGAACAAGGTTGGAGAATATGGATTTGGTCATGACATTAATTGAGGCTCCTAGGTCTATGAGTGCATCATCAAAGTTCGAACATCCAATTTGGCATTGAACTATAAAGGTACCTGGATCTTTTCACTTTATTGGAATAGACTATTGGGTGGAAACCTTTTCGAAGGTCCTAAGTTGCCTCTTGTGGGTACACAACTCCTTAAGAAACTTGTCATACATAGGAATTTTTTTATGGCATCTAAGAGGGGAATGTTGACTTCAACACGTCTAAACATGTCGAGAATTTCAGAATCGGGTTCAAAGGACTTCTTGGTTTAGAAATAGCTTGATGAAAAGGAATTAGATTCTTAAGTGGAATGAAAGGAGGTGAGGGAATGGATTCAGGTTCCTTTTCAATTTTATTTTTCTATTAATTTTCTAGGTCAACATTCAAAGGAGGTTTTGAGGATTTGTCTTGAGACATAGCAAGTTTCTTTCCTGATCTAAGTGCAATTGCATTTACATTACCCTTGGGGTTGGGTAATAGTTGAGCTGGGAGTTGGGAAGAATTTGATTGTTGTTTCTGGCTCAGGTGGGATGCAAGTTGACCTATTTGGGTTTCAATGTTCTTGAGGCTTGAACAGGTGAAGGAGGCAAGATCTTCAATAGCACATTCCCATGGTTTCTTGGAAGAAGAGGCTTGTCCTGGATTGGGATTGCCTTGATTTTGGTTCTTGGGAAATCGATTGTAGTGTTTTTGGAATTGGGAAGGCTCACTAGGATAATGGAATCCAGGAGTAGGATTGTTCCATTGAGGTTGAGGAACAAAAGGATAAGGTTGATGGAAGTTACCAACACCTTTACCATGTTGAAACTGGTTTGGGTTTTGAGGAGGGAATTGAAGGGGATGAGATATGGGATTACCATACCTAAGGACTTGGTTATAGGAAGAAGAGAATGGCTCAAAGTGAGGTTGGTTGAAGTTTCTAACAAACTGACCTGATAGTTGGGGATTGGTGTTCCGCTGAGCAAATGCTTCATTGAGCTCCATTGGTCCAGATGAATCAGATTGATCCTCTTGAAGTTGTGGACATGTGCCAGTTGGATGAGATGGAGAGTTACAGATTTTACAATTTTTGACATGTCCAGGAAACATTGATTGTGGGCAAGATGAGGTTAGAGATTTTGTAGCCACAAATAGTTGTCACACAAGACCTACAAGTTCACTCATCCACTCGGTCATCTAGTTCGGCTCAATTGATTGATTATCTTGGGCTTGTTTGAATTAAGCATGTGCTCGAGTATGGAATTGTTGTGTGTTTGCAGCCATGTTACTTATGAGATCTCTTGCAGCTGTGGGAGTTTTATCAACCAGAGCACCGCCACATGCGGAATCAATGAGTGTTCTCTCCATAGCCAATAACCCCTCATAGAAGTATTGGATCAAGAGTTGGTCAGGGATTTGATGGTGTGGGAAGGTTGAAACAAGCTTTTTGAACCTCTCCCAGTACTCATGGAGTGATTCACTTGGGAATTGACGTATACCACTTATTTCCTTTCGGATAGAAGCAGTACGAGAAGCAGGAAAGAATTTCTCTAAGAAGAGTCGCTTCATGTCATTCCATGTAGTTATGGAACCAGGAGGTCGGTAGTAGAGCCATGACTTAGCAGTTTCAGCTAGGGAAAAAGGGAATGCTCGGAGTGTGATTTGTTCTTCAGAAATCCCTTGAGGCTTCATGGTAGAGCACACCACTTGGAACTCTTTAAGGTGGAGATATGGATCCTCACCAGTGAGCCCGTGAAAATGAGGGAGAAGATGAATCAAACCTGATTTGAGTTTGAAGTCAGCTTCTATGTTTGGATATTAAATACCAAGAGGTTGGTAATTCATATTAGGGGCAGCGAGTTTTTTAAGCGTTTGTTCCCTAGGATTGGCCATTTCAAATTCAACTAGTTGGATGAGGACTGGTTCTTGAATAATTTGAGTATCTCTGATGTTCCTCCTAATTTGGTGAAGTGTTCGCTCAATTTCAGGGTCAAAAAAATCTAAGGGATTATTTGTAAGACTACGGGGCATTCAGAGAGATTTTGGAAGAAAGAGGAAGAAAGGTTTTTCTTTGTATTGTTTTTCTGTTTATTATTTTTAAGAGGAAGACGAGTTTTTCTTTGTGTTTTTTTCAATTTTTTTTTTAAAATTTTGTTTTTTTCGGTTTTTTTACAATAACAAGAAACTAATGACTACATAAATCACCATCCCTATAAACGGCGCCATTTGAAATGCATGGCCGATTATCGTATATCGACCTGTCAAGGTTTTGGTTCTCTGCTAATGTGTATAACAGCACTCGGGTTGAATCCTCAACGATGATACTTTGTAATAGTCGTTTGTTTTTAGTTGATTGTATTCTGATTGGGGGGGGGGGTTTGATTGCAGAGCTTAATTGAAATGACTAATTTATTATGATTTATTTAATAAATTGATAATAATTGGGGTGAGTTCATTATTGGAGAATTAATCTAGTGATATCCTTGAGCTTTGCTTTATATTGTATTTAAATTAACACCCACTTCACAAGTTGACGTCGATTAGAATTCCTAAGTGTTAAAGCTTTAATCCAAGCCTTAACTTAACTAGGATTCTAAACTCAATCAGTACTTATTTATGGTAGTGTATTTATGGTTCTAATAATCCATGGAAACCACATTCTAAACAAAAGATGTCATTAATCCATGATGTTTTAAGTCCAACATACACAATGTTAAATTAACGAATACTCATCGAGCAAATACTCTCAATCACTTAACATACCTAAATTTTGACTCTCCCCAATGAGATATTTACTCAGCCATTTGGGTGTTTAATAGTCTGGTTATAATAATTATGATGATAAATTAAGAATAGAAGAAAAAGAAAGGGATTTGAAAAGAGTGGTACGTCGAACACACACACGAACAATGATGATAATTAAAAACGGATTTTCGATTGAATGAGGAAGAAAAATATTGGAAGGGGATTCAACTGAATTTAAACTATTTTAAGAACATTAAAATTAAACTAAAAAAGGTGGATGATAATAAGAGATATTGAAGAATAAACCTTCATTAAAAGAGAATTACAAAGAAAGGAATTACAAAATTACATAAACGAAGAACATGAAAGTAAGTGAAAACAAAGAGAGGAGGAAAGGGCTCTCAAGTGAAAACTTGAGTATGGAAGATCCTACCAATCCTTTGGCAAGGCTTTGGTCATTCCAATATATTCTTCTCTCTTCAGAAATTCCAACCCTTTTGAAAGGAGAGGAGGGGATGTATTTATAACCCAAGGTGGTGGACTGTTTACATTCCAGAAATACTCCTCCATTTGGCTCGCATATATGGACATCAATACAGCCGAATCTCGAGAAATCTCCTTCTTAAAAGTTGTATATAATAATGTTGCCCGACCACTCTCAACATTTGGAGTCATTTTTAATTAAGGATCAAAAGTTATGTCCAGTTTATTAATAAAAGTAAAACTGTCCATTTCAATCAAATCTTTTTGATGTCCAGAATGGGAAAGGGTTTTTGAATATGAAGATTCCTTCGAATCCGAATGGGTTCTTCAACAAAGTCGGCCGCCTATATCTCTGCTTTATCACTGAAAAACCTAATCTCTATGTGATGCTTAAATCATGAGAGATGTCATGCATACTATACTGATTTTAATTCTCGTCCAGAATGGTAGTCTGTATTTTAAATCTTCATTGGGGCTCACTGTTATTGTCTTTGGCCCCTGAAATTTTTATACAAGACCCCTTGAGTTCTCCCCCGAACTATGGTGGAGAATAATAGAATTTGGAATTCTGCATGTATCCCAGTAAATCAATCTTCATGAATAGTCCAGTTACTTCACAGATTCTTTGGTCTTGTTTGTGAGGACCATATGACCCTTAAAATGGAAGAATTGGCTCATGGTACATTCAAATGAAATGTTGTATATTGAACGCAGAATACTAGAAAACAAGAACCACACAATTTGGATCAGTATAGTGATAGTTATTATTAAAACAGTAAACTGACTCAATTGGACTATTTCTAAAAATGCTCAAAAATTATACTTAATATTAAAACATTAATATTTCACACAAATTATGCACATTTCTTATAAAATCAGTAAATGGAGTATATAATAAGACTTGAAAATATTAAAAATACCAAATCCCCCACACTTAGTTTTGTGCATGTCCTCATGTGTAACAAATATAAAAACATGAAAAAATCATTTTCACTCACCAACAAATATTAAAATTTTGTTTTCTCCAATCAGGGGAGGTTTAGACTATTTCACTCATCCATTTTGAAATCCACCACAAGTTGTTACAGAAACAATGTTCCAAATCTAATTCATTTTTTCATGCTAAAATTTAGAAATGGAAAATGTTGACACTAAAATCTCACACCTCTCAAGATGATAAAATTCATTTGTGGAGGTTCACTCTTTCACCAACCAAAAGTGAAAATCATAGAGTTTGTAAGAACTCTTGGCTTCCACTCCCTATCCAAAGTGCTCAAAAATAAATAGGTCTTTTGAAGGGGTTTTTCTATGGCTATGGGACGGTAGGAATATAATGTCCAAGAGAGAGAATAATAGGGTTAAAATACCAACATAGAAAAACAATGCACATTTTTTTGAAATAAAACATGGAAGAAAATAAAAACACATATTTAAAAGGGAATTATTGTGTGAAGAAAGACACAATAGAGGAAGAAAATATGAAGGGGATGAGAAGATGAAATATTTACAAACCTCCAAACTTCTCCCAATGATATAACAATATAATGAAAGTGTTCTTTTTTTCTTTTTTTCATTGTTTTTTTGAAAGTTGACCTTCAAACAGATCTCACACACATATACCAACCCATTTTTGATCTCTTCATGACACTAATTGTAATATTTATAACAAGATCAGAGGCTGATAAATAGTGATTTTTGACCTACCCATGACACAACCCATTCTTATTTTCATTTTTTTATTTTTTTCATCATTTTTTTTTAATTTTTTTTTGTTTTTTTGAACACTTTTCAATATCATTTGTACTATACATTCCCAAATCACACTGAATGACAACCTCCCCCCCCCCCACACTAAAATTGATTCTTTCCCTCAAGCAGATGATAACTAATCGGAAAGTAAGGCAATGATACCCAAAAATGAAATCCATTCCCCCCACACTTAAATTTCAAAAAATTATGCAATGAAAATCCATGTTGATATGGGGTGGGAAAAAGGTATAGGGCTTGTAATGGGGCTATCAAAGAAAAGGTTTTCATAGGCTCGAAGGGGCTTTCAAAAGGATGATTAATGTAAGAGAAATGGGAGGCTATTTGGCTATTGTGATTCTCATGTGGTATAGAAAATTCCTCTATCATATTAATGCATACTAAGGTAGAAAATTCAACTTGAAGGTCCACAAACTGAAGACTCACAAATGGGGGTAAAAACACACATTTTGAAAACATGGCCATAGGTGGCCTTGGCATGAAAGAAAATGTAGTTCCTCACTGTTTGGGAAAAGCATTTTCCAAATAAAAAACTGAGCATTCAAATTTTTTTTAATTTTAACCCAAAAGTCTTTATCCAAAGTCATGATGAAAATTAAAAAAAAATTTAGATGATAACATGTATGTTAACTCCCCAAAAAGGTTGGACAAATTTTCAAAACTCGATGGTGAGTAAGCGTGACTCTATAATTTTTTGTATTTTTTTTAATTGATTGTTTTCTTGGTTTTTTTAGTTTTTTAGGTTTTTATATTTTTTGGTTTTTTTATAAAGATACTCCCACAAAAAAGAGAAAGTGAAAAAAAAGGTTTTCAAAAAGAAAGTGGTAAAATAAATTAAAGACATAGGAAAAAGAAGAAAGAGGTAGAGAGAGGAAGAGATAGAGAGAGATTTAAAGGGAAAGAGGTGCCCCCTGGTTTAGATTTGTGGGTCGTCTTCTCCATCTAGTGGTAGGTCGGCTAGAGAAGTTGGGGATCCAGTGGAAGTCGATGCTGATCTAGGATTGTGCATCCTCTCATGGAGATTCTTTAACTGATGTCCATTAACCGTGAATGTCCTTTTTGAAGAGGGTTCTTGGACTTACACTGCATCAAATTTTTAAATGCTAGTAATAACAAAAGGACCTTCCCAACGAGAAATAAGTTTACCTGGGTGAAGTCAAAATTGATAATTGATGAGAATTACCTTTTAACATTCATGAAATACCTTTCTCAGGATGTTTTTATCATGGAGTGCCTTGGATTTTTCTTTGTAGAGATTAGAATTCTCATAAGAATCAAGTCAAAGCTCATTGAGTTCAGCAAATTGCAACAATCTTTCTTCACCAGATATTTCACAATCAAAATTATACGTTTTCACATCCCAAAAAGACTTATGTTGGATTTCAACTGGTAAGTGACACGATTTACCAAAAACTAGCCTAAAAGGATACATCCCAATGGGTGTTTTATAGGCAGTTCGATAAGCCCAAAGTGCTTCACCAAGTCTTTTGGGCCAGTCTTTTCTGGTGGGTTTTACAATTCTCTAAAGCACTCTTTTCACTTCACTATTAGAAAGTTCATCCATGCCATTTGTTTGGGGGTGACATGAAGTTGAAGTTTTATGTACAACCCCATTATTTTTCAGAAGAGATTCCATGGTTCTATTACAAAAATGGGTTCCTAAGTCACTGATGAAGGCACGTGGTGTGCCAAATCTCTGGATGATGTGGGTCTTTAGGAACTCACTAACAGTTTGAGCATCATCCTTCCTAGTGGGTTTGGCCTCGATCCACCTAGAAACATAATCAACCGCAAGAAGGATGTATGAGAGTCCATTAGAAGGGGGAAATGGTCCCATGAAATCGATGCCCGAAACATCAAAAATCGTGCAGAAAATTAAAGGCTTTTGGGGCATTTCATTTCTCTTGGAAATTGTGCCAAACTTTTGGCAAGTGGGACATGATTGACAGAACTCATGTGAGTCCTTGAAGAGTGAAGGCCAGAAGGATCCGGAGTCTAGGACCTTTTGGGAGGTTCATTGTGGTCCAAATTGGCCACCTCCGGGAAGTGAGTGACATAATTCTAATATGGAAGAATGTTCATTTTCATCGACACATCTCCTTATTTCCATGTCAGCCCCAGTTTTCCAAAGTTTATTTTCTTCCCAAAAATAGTATTTTGAATAACTTTTCAACTTCATTTTTTGTTCTTTTGAAAACATTTCAAGAAAAACACCAAAACCCATGTAATTTACAATTGGGGCATACCATGGTATTTTTGGAGTGAGAGATGAAAGGTGCTCAGTGGGGAATTCAGGATCAATGATTTCTGAATGAGAAGAATTAGAAATTTTACTCAAGTGATCAGACACAAGGTTTTCATTTCTAGGTCTATCTTTGATTTCAAGGTCAAACTCTTGGAGCATTATGATCTATCTTATTAGCCTCGGTTTGGAATCACTTTTCTTGTGTAAGAACATTATAGCAGAATGGTCTGTGAAGTTTATGGTTTTGGCACCTAAGAGATAGGGTCAGAATTTATCTAAGGCAAAAACAACTGCTAAAAGTTCTTTTTCAGTGACAATGTAGTGAGATTGAGTTTCATCCAATGTTTTTGAGTCATAATAGATGACATGAGGAATTCTTTCTCTTCTTTGACCCAGAACAGCCCTAACAGCTCTATCAGAAGCATCACACATTAACTCAAAGGGTATGGACCAATCAGAGGGTTGGATTATTGGGGCAGTTGTAAGAGAAGTTTTGAGTTCAACGAAGTCTCTCTTGCAAAACTCATCGAAATGGAAAGTGACATCATTTTGGAGTAACCTAGTGAGTGGTAGGGAAATCCTACTGATGTTATGGATGAATATCTGATAGAAACTGGCATGACCAAGGAATGAACGGATGTCTCGAAAAGAAGTGGGTTCAGGATGTGATTGGATCACTTCAATTTTGGCAGGACCGACTTCAATACCATCTTTTGAAATTATGTGCCCTAGAAAAATCCCATTTGAAACCATGAAGTGAAATTTTTCCAAATTTAACACAATGTTACACTTGACACACTTATGAAGGACTAGAGAGAGTGAATTCAAACAAGATTCAAATGACTCATCATAAATGGTGAAGTCATCCATGAAGACTTCCATGAAATGTTCAATGAATTTAGAAAAGTTACTCATCATACATCTTTGGAATGTTGGAGGAGCATTTCAAAGTCCAAAAGGCATTCTTCTATATGCATAAGTTCCAAAGGGGCATGTGAAATTAGTCTTTTCTTGGTCCTAAGGTGAGATTGGGATTTGAAAAAAGCCGGTGTATCCATCAAGGAAGAAATAGTGTGACTTTCTGGCTAATCTTTCTTGCATTTGATCAAGGAATGGAAGAGGGTAGTGATCCTTTCGTGTTTCAGCATTCAATTTTTGATAATTGATGCATACACACCATTTGTTCTTCACTCGGGTTGTGACTACCTCCCCATGGTCATTTGTGACAACAGTTATCCCACCCTTCTTAGGTACAACTTGAATTGTACTAACCCATTCACTATCAAAAATTGGGTAGATAATACCAGCTTGAAGAAGCTTGGTGATCTCTTCCCTAACTACCTCAAGGATGAGTGGATTGAGTCTTCTTTGTGGTTGTCTAATTGGTTTGGATGATTCCTCAATATGGATGCGATGCATGAAAAGGGCAGGGTTGATTCCTGGTATGTCTTCTAGGGTCCAACCTAAAGCCTTTTTCTTTTCCTCTAACACCTGAACATGTTTGGAATCCTCGGTTTCAGTAAGGGTGGCAGAGATAATGACAGGATATGAGTGATCATGGAAGAGGAATGCATATTTTAGGTGTGTAGGAAGGGGTTTTAGATTAGTCTCATCTTTTATTTGTGGGTTAGAAATCTCAGGAATGGATGAAGGGAGTTCAGTTGCTTCATATTCATTCTCCTTAATACTATCCAAGGTGGAGCAGTAGATATCAGAGTTGATGTGCGATTCACGAGTGTTTTCAAGTTCTTCTATATTGATGGAGTCTATGAATGAGAGGTCCACATCAACTTCATCATTTATGACTTGGTTAATCATGGTGCAGATTTCACAAGATCCTTTGTCATTAGAGCATGAAGAACATGGTGAATTGGGGTTCAATTGAATCATAGAAGTGTCCTATGAAGCATGGATTGAGAATACAGAGTGATCGTCAGATGGGTATCGCATGGCTAGGAAAATGTTGAACTTGACCACTTGGTCACCGAATTCCAAGGATAGGATGCCTGAATAGATATCAATCTTGGTTCTCACAGTCATGAGGAATGGCCTTCCTAGAATTAGGGGATATCGAGAAGAGTTCATCTCACCTTCCATGTCATGGACATAGAAATCTGCAGGGAAGATAAGATCATTGACTCTAACAAGGACATCCTCAATTGTTCCCTCAGGACTAGTTGTGCTTCGATTGGATAATTGAATGACAACACCCATTGGGTGGAAAGGACCTAGACCAAGGTTAGAGAATATGGATTTGGGAATGACATTAATTGAGGCTCCTAGGTCTATGAGTGCATCATCAAAGTTCGAACATCCAATTTGGCATGGAACCGTAAAGGTCCCAAGATCATTGCACTTTATGGGAATAGACTGCTGGGTGGAAACATTTTCGAAGGTCCTAAGTTGCCTCTTGTGGGTACACAACTACTTAAGAAACTTGGCATACATAGGAATTTGTTTTATGGAATATAAGAGGGGAATGTTGACTTCAACACGTCTAAACATGTCGAGCATTTTAGGATCGGGTTCAAAGGACTTCCTTGGTTTAGCAACAACTTGAGGAAAAGGAATTGGATTCCTAAGATGAATGGAAGGATGTGAGGGAATGGATTCAGGTTTATTTTCAATTTTCTTTCTCTTTTCATTTTCTATGTCAACATTCAAAGGAGGGTTTGAGGATTTGTCTTGAGGCATAGCAAGTTTCTTTCCTGATCTAAGTGAAATTGCACTTACATTACCCTTGGGGTTGGGTAATGGTTGAGCTGGGAGTTGGGATGAATTTGATTGTTGTTGCTGGCTCAGGTGGGATGCAAGTTGACCTATTTGGGTTTCAATGTTCTTGAGGCTTGAACGGGTGAAGGAGGAAAGATCTTCAACAACACTTTCCCATGGTTTCTTGGAAGAAGAGGCTTGTCCCAGATTGGGATTGCCTTGATTTTGGTTCTTGGGAAATCGATTGAATTGGTTTTGGAATTGGGAAGTCTCACTAGGATAATAGAATCCATGAGGTGGATTGTTCCTTTGAGGTTGAGGAACAAAAGGATATGGTTGATGGAAGATACCAACACCTTGACCATATTGAAACTGGTTTGGGTTTTGAGGAGGGAATTGAGGGGGATGAGATATGGGATCACCATACCTAAGGCCTTGGTTATAGGAAGAAGATAAGGGCTCAGAGTGAGGTTGGTTGAAGTTTCTAACAAACTGACCTGATAGTTGAGGATTGGTGTACCGCTGAGCATATACTACACTGAGCTCCATTGGTCCAGATGAATCGGACTGATCCTCTTGAAGTTGTGGACATGTGTCAGTTGGATGAGATGGAGAGTTGCAGATTCCACAGTTTTTGACAGGTCCAGGAAACCTTGATTGTGGGGAAGACGAGGTTGGAGATTTTGTAGCCATAGCTAGTTATCGCACAAGACCTGCAAGTTCACTCATCCACTCGGTCATCTTGTTCAGCTCAATTGATTGATTATCTTGGGATTGACTGACTTCAGCATGTGCTCGAGTATGGAATTTTTGTGTGTTTGTAACCATGTTACTAATGAGATCTCTTACAGCTGTGGGAGTTTTATCAACCAGAGCACCGCCACTTGCGGCATCAAGGAGAGTTCCTTCCATAGCCAATAACCCCTCATAGAAGTTTTGGATCAAGAGTTGGTCAGGGATTTGATGGTGTGGGAAGGTTGCAACATTCTTTTTGAACCTCTCCCAGTACTCAAGGAGTGATTCACTTGGGAATTGATGTATAACACTTATTTCCTTTTGGATAGAAGTAGTACGAGAAGCAGGAAATAATTTCTCTAAGAAGAGTCACTTCATGTCATTAGATGTAGTTATGGAACCAGGAGGTAGGTAGTAGATCCATGAATTAGCAGTGTCAGCTAGGGAAAAAGGGAATGCTCGGAGTTTGATTTGTTCTTCAGAAACCCCTTGAGGCTTCATGGTAGAGCACACCACTTGGAACTCTTTATGGTGGAGACGTGGGATCCTCACCGGCGAGCCCATGAAAATGAGGGAGAAGATGAATCAAACCCTATTTGAGTTCGAAGTCAGCTTCTATGTTTGGATATTGAATTCCAAGAGGATGGTAATTCATATCAGGGTTAGTGAGTTCTTTAAGGGTTTGTTCCCTAGGATTGGCCATTTCAAATTCAACTGGTTGGATGAGGACTGGTTCTGGAATAATTTCAGTATCTCTGATGTTCCTCACAAGTTGGCGAAGTGTTCGCTCAATTTCAGGGTCAAACAAATCTGAGGGATTGTTTGGAAGACTACATGGAATTTAGATAGATTTTGGAAGAAAGAGGAAGACAGGTTTTGCTTTTTATTTTTTTTCAATTTATGATTTTTAAGAGGAAGACGAGTTTTTCTTTTGGTTTTTTTCAATTTTTTTTTAAAATAAATTTGGGGGTTTTTTTGAAAATAACCAGAAACTAATGACTACATAAAGCACCATCCCTGGCAACGACGCCATTTGAAACGCACGGCTGATTGCCGCCTATCGACCGGTCAAGGTTCCGGTGCTCTGCTAATGTGTATAGCAGCACTCGGGTCGAATCCTCGGCGATGATACTTTGTAATAGTCGTTTGTTTTTAGTTGATTGTATTAAGATTGGGGGGGTTTGATTGCAAAGCTTAATTGAAATGACTAATTGATTATGATTGATTTAAGAAATTGAAAATGATTGGGGTGAGTACATTATTGGGGAGTTAAGCTACTGATATCCTTGAGCTTTGCTTTATATTGCATTTAAATTAACACCCACTTCACAAGTTGACATCGATTAGAATTCCTAAGTGTTAATGCTTTAATCTAAGCCTAAACTTAACTAGGATTCAAAACTCAATCAGTAATTGTTTATGGTAGTTTATTTATGGTTCCAATAATCCATGTAAACCACATTTTAAACAAAAGATGTCATTAATCAATGACATATTAAGTCCAACATACACAATGTTAAATTAACGAATACTCATCGAGCAAATACTCTCAATCACTTATCATCCCTAAATTTTGACTCACACCAATGAGATATTTACTCATCCATTTGGGTGTTTAATAGTCTGGTTATAATAATTATGATGATAAATTAAGAATAGAAGAAAAAGAAAGGGATTAGAAAAGAGTGGTACGTCGAACACACACACAAACAATGACGATAATTAAAAAACGTATTTTCAATTGAATGATGAAGAAAAATAAGGGAAGGGGATTCAATTGAATTTATACTATTTTAAGAACATTAAAATTAAACTACAAAATTTGGATTAGAATAAGAGATATTGAAGAAGAAACTTTCATTAAAATGTAATTACAAAGAAAGGACTTACAAAATTACAAAAACGAAGAACACCAAAGTAAGTGAAAACAGAGAGAGGTGGAAACGGCTCTCAAGTGAAAACATGAGTATGGAAGATCCTCCCAAGACTTTGGAAAGGATTTGGTCAGGCCAATATGTTCTCCTCTCTTCTGAAATTCCAACCCTTTTGAAATGAGAGGAAGGGATGTATTTATAGCCCAAGGTGGTGGACTGTTTACATTCCAAAAATACGCCTCCACTTGGATCGCAGATATGGACATCAAGAAAGCCGAATATAGAATAATATCCTTCTTAACAGTTGTAGATAATAAATTTTTCTGACTACTCTCACAATTCAGAGGCATTTCGACTTAAGGATCAAAGGTTATGGCCGGTTGAGTAAACAAAGTAAAACTGTCCATTTCAATCCAGTATTTTTGAAGTCTAGAATGTGAAAGGGTTCTTGAATATGAATCTGCCTTCAAATACGAATGGGTTCTTCAACAATGTCTACCTCCTATATCTCTTCTTTCATACTGCAAAATATCATCTCTATTTGATGCTTACATCATGAGATATGTCATGATTACTATACTGATTTTAATTCTCGTCCAGAATGGTGGGCTGGATTTCAAAGCTTCATTTGTGCCCCTTGTTCTTAGATTTGGACCCTGAAATTTTTATACAAGACTCCTTGAATTATCCCCTTAACTATGGTGGGGAATAATAGAATTTTGACTTCTGCACATATCCCTGTAAATCAATCATCATGAATAGTCCAGTTTCTTCACAGATTCTTTGGTCTTGTTTGTGAGGACCATATGACCCTTCAAATGGCAGAATTGGCTCATGGTACCTTCTAATGAAATGTTGTATATTGAAAGTTGAATCCTAAAAAACAATAACCACACAATTGGGATCATTATAGTAATAGTTATTATTAAAACAGTAAACCGACTCAATTAGACTACTTCTAAAAATGCTCAAAAATTATACCTAATATTAAAACGTTAATATTTCACACAAATTATGCAATTTCATATAAAATCAGTAAAGGGAGTATATAATAAGACATGAAAATATTAACAATATCGGAAATATATTCTTAATCTCCAAAATTTTTCCTACAAGACCCAAAGTTCAACGAAGACCAAAAGTATACCAAACTAAGATTGAAACCCAAATATTTTAAGGATTTAATCACATAGTCTTCCAAGTTAAATCATAACATTTATCTCCAAACAACATCAGTTGATCTTAAAGTCTCTTATTGAAAATTAATTAACCTAATCACATATCCTCCATGATAGGTTAATAAATTTCTATAGATAACCCAAATCAACTTACTCTTAATTCATAAAATCATCTAACTAAAAAGAATTAGTCAAACTAACCAGGGACTTCATATAGTCCAGTGGTAGGCAATAAATACCAGTTGCACTTTGGTTGTGGGTTCGATTCCCGCAGCTTTTTCCGACTCGATGGGTTATCACACATTCTGCGTGTTGTTTTTTTTCAAAACTATATAATTCTTAAAACATTCCCCAACAACGAGATAAAATCTTCAAAAATTACCATAACATAATTTAACCTCAATTTTATCTAATGCCTTTCACTTTCCATCATAACATATAGTAACCCATAATTACCTCAAAAGTAAGGATCATATAAACCCAAATGGTTATTTATAACTATTTCCACAAAATAACAGATAACAATTCTTTGAATAAAATTTTCATATATCAAACATGAGGGTTACACATACTATAATAATTCTTCTAATGTAACCCCATAATCAAAAGAGACTTAATACTCTTAAGAATTTCACCATAACTCTTGAACCCCTTATATGTTGACATCTTACTCATTCCACATTCATCATGATCCATTAACCATTCCTTTCCAACTCATTCTGAAATAATTCTTTCCTACAAACAAAATCATGAATCATATCCTAAGATTCCAAAATAGGAAAACAAATGTTAAGAAATAATCTATACATTTGATTGGTCATTGTTAGTTTCTTCATCCTCAATCGGAATGGAATTAGGTATAGGTAAACGAATATTTGTATGATCTTGGTGATATCATTATGGAAACTTCTCCATATGACATGTGTTTTCATAATGACCATGCACACCACATTTAAAACACTCAATTGATCCCTCAGAAAGAACTTCTTTCCCTTTCCTCGAGTCAACTAGATGCTTCCTTTTTCAATAGCAGGTTCTTGCTTTATGACCTTCATTTCCACATCTATAGCATATTTATGTCCCTTTGAATCATTTTCCTAGGTGTTTCTTTCCACATCTTTGACACATAAGTTTTTTAGCACACTTACCTTTATGATTATTACCTATAGTTCCGTAGGGATTTTTTTTTCTCGCATATATGATGCCTTATATAAATCACCATGGTTTAGGTAGTCAATAATGACTCCAGATAGTTGGTTGAGGATAAACACAAGAGTTCTCATTGTAGCTACCATATCATTCTGTTGCTCACTCAGAAAACTATCAGAGTTTCCTTCACATCCACAGTTACTTTCGTGCCTGCTAGATCCAACCATTTACTAAAACCAAAAATGTCAGTGTGAGTATATCAACAAAACCATCATGTAATAATGAGGAAGATAAACACTAATATATACTTATTCCTTCAATTTATCTAAAACTAGGACTCTTTCTGAAATCATAACCATTGTGGTAATGTCACTTATGCTTAGAGAATACCCTAACCTCTAAAGTTATCTAAACTGACCTCTGATACCAACTATAATGCCCCGGCCTTAAACCTTACTAAATATTGAATTAAATGAATAATTCACATTTATTATCTTTTCATGATATAGAGTTTTAGAGAATTAGGACATAACTATTACATCTCAAAAGATTACAAAGTAGACACTTCTAATAAGTTTCCATAAAATAAAAACTCTTAAAAAGAAACATGTCTAGTTCCATGTTTTAAATAGCATGACATTCCCTTGATCCCATCCTTGGCCCTATTCCACATTATGCCATGTGAAAAACATTTCAAAAAACATGGGGTAAGCATAAAAAGATCAGTAAGGGATACACAAATAATGAAAACTGTTAGTTTTTCAAAACAACAAGTAAACCATGTATACTTTATCAAAGTATTACTTTTCACCTTTATGAAGTAGTAAAAAACTCTTCACTGAATAAAAGATCATTACTTACCCTTTTGTAACCAAAAGATTACCATAAAACCCATATAAAGAACACATAATATATAAAGGTAACTTGGGACATAAACATATTTAAATAGAATAACCATACAGTCGACTTCCACACATACTTAATGAAATAGCCATATGGCCAACTTCCATACCCAATGCATTGGAGGTTATAATGTGACCACCCGTCCTGGTATTCACGGCACCACCCGTCATATGGTTTGTCACGTAACCACCCGTCAAATGTCCAAGTAACATTATAAAATCATAAGACATAAAAAAAATATAATGGAAGGAAAACATTTCCACATTTCGATCACAATATATCACCTAAATATATTGACATAACAAATCCATTATAAAAAACATTTTCTATACCAAAATACATAAAATAGTATATGATATTTATTTCATTTTAAAAACATTACGGCTTGTTGAGAAAGCCAAAGACAAAATTATAACCGCGGCAGTGGAAAAGGTCGTTGTCACTACATACGTTCAAATAAACATTCCTTTTTGTAGTTTAGTAAAACGATTCGTAGAAAAAAATCCCTTTGAATGAAAAGTCAATGGTGTTTTATACAGCGTATAAAATAATGTCTTTTATTAGAACAAAATATGCCTCAATGAAAGGAGATTGAGATGAAGTCCCTTACAAAGACGGTATCCTTGGATTATGGATAAATCAATTACATAATTATGTGTGAAAAAAGAATACACCAAATATAAGTGTATATTAAGTGTAAAACAATCAGAGGTTATTCACACATATTCATTGAACGACATATTCAAGGAGTACAAGTTTATCCCAAAGAATCAAAATTGTGTTAAGAAGTTCCCTTGCAAAACTTTGATAGCCTAACGGCGTCACTTCAAAATTCATAAAATGAGTTGATGAGAGATTAAAATGGGTATATCATCCCTTAGAAATAACATTTATATCAATAAGGATATATAATAACATATCCCATCATAATAAGATTAAAAGACTTAAAAAAGAAGTATTTTAAAATGGGAAGGGTGAAAGGTTCCCTTACCGAATTTGGTAACTTCTGAAACATACACCCCATGAAAGAAGGACTATACAACATTGAGGTAAATACCCATAAACGAAAGTATATTACACCAAGAGTATAATAATGGGAATTACATACACTACTCAAAGGAAAATGGTGGAAAATGTAGCATAAATCTCATAGAAATAAAAGTGAGATGAAAAATCTCTTATGAAAACTCGGCAGCCTAACGACACCACTTAAAACTTCCAAAAATGGATTTATGAGATCAAATAGGGTCTCTCATAATATGAAAAAAAAATTACATTTTTATGAATATAAAATAACATCCCCAAACATAATAATTATGAGCTTATAAGAAATGACATAAAAAAGAGTACTTAAAAAGAACGAGAGAGGTTGGATCCCTTACCTCAAGTCTGACTTGTCTTGTTCATTTATTTATATTCCTGAATAATAATCTTTGTTAAATTTATAATTTCTTAAGGAAATATATTAAAGATTGTTATTCAGTTCATATCACATATTATAATGTTATAATAATTGGTTAATAATGTGAGTTCATATAAGATGTTTTTGTCGATGTTTGGTACATGAGTCAAAAAAGAACTTGTTTGAAAATGATTGTCCATTTTTTATAAGTAAATCATCTTCAGAATAGTATTAATTATTTTGATATCATATATATATAGTACATTTTCATTTTATACTACTCCATAACATTTGGAGATAAAAAGAAATGAAATGCACCATTTATGGAGATGGTAGGCCGTACGTACGCATGAACGCTACCTTTATTTCTTTGTCATATTAATGGAATTAAAAATAATTTAGAGATATATATATTATAATTCCAGTATAATATATATGTTATATATGTCACATATGTTCATTAATTTCATTCGTTATACATTCCATGTATTGCATGAACGAGTCACATCACTTGAGGGGGCGGTTGTCCACACTTCCTCGTATGAAATTATCGCATTTGCACAACATGAAAAGCATAAAACCATGTTTTAAATATAAAATTCAGATGAATATAGAAAAAATAAATACCATATATATCATATATAAAATATAGTGACATCATAATGGCCACAATTAAAGGTGTTAAAAGAAGATTGAACAATCATCGTTTCGTGATGCAGAAATTCGCCAACCACAGAAATAATATGTTCTTTAACCATTAGACGTAGGTGTGTGTAAGTTTATCTCTAATACTTCACATAAAAACATCCTAGTATATTTAAGATACTGGTGTTGTTACAAAATAAAGGAATAAAAAGAGTTTAGAGGGTTGGAGATGCAAAATAAAACAAAATAACACAAGTGAAGACATTACCTTAAAATTGGGTAACTCTTCTTGATTTGAGCTCAAAGGCTTCCTTGGAAAGGATTTTGCCCAAAGGTGAGTCTTAAATGATGAATAGAGGGATGTGGAGGGATTCAATGGGCAGGGGTTGGCCGAGCCTAAGGCTTTAGAGGTGTGGGTAAGGTGGTAGGGGGGGCTTTTATAAGAGAAAAGGAGGGGCACTCTTGGAAAGTTATAAACTATTACTTTATTATAAAATTATTTTCGGATTTTAAAGGTCCCAAAAGGATATATTGCGAGGATAAGGTGATAAGGATTCGAAATACACCCATCCAATAGGTTTTTGAGAAATGTAGGTCTTATATTTTACATTTTCTTTTCATTTTATTTAAATCGTTAATTAATAAGAAAATCGCTGCATCATCATGGCATCATAAATAATTTAATTCATTTAATGTATAAAAATTATAAAACAAATATCATGATGTAGGAAATAATTTTATCTTTCTAATTAATATTTATAGTAAAAAATATGACTTGTATAACCCCATTTAATTTTTTTTAGTAAAACAACACATGTTTGTGACATTTTTATTTTAACATTAAATAAAATGTTTTTAATGTCATTTTCCTACCAATGTGGCTCCATGGGGTCCCCAAGTTGACCCCTGGATTTTCTTGGTCGGCCATGACACATCCAATAAGGTTAGGACATGTTTCAAGGTCATTTCATAATATTAAAACATTATTTTTACCTTAAATTACACTAATTACCTCTAATCGCGATTAAAAACATAAAAGTTATTATTCACCAAAAAATTATTTTATTCCCATTGAACCACATTCTACTTCCTAATTTAAACCATTTATGTTGGTTTTTTGAAATTCAAAACACAGAGGTGGTAAAATTTCATTTAAATGAAAAATTAGTTTTTTTAAGTACCACTTAGTGGTTTCACTATTCATCTAAAATTGAAGTTTTTTAGAAAAATACAAAAAATTCACCCTAAGATATATTTGATATTACGAATTAAAAAATGATTTCTATTTTACAAAATTCAAAACATATAAGTTACATTTATTAATTTAATAATTAATTCCCGCTGTCAGAACAAATAGCGTGTTTTTATGAAACAATATATATCAAAAGATTGACACTAGTTTAAGTCCAATTTCAAAGTGAAATTAATTCCAATGACCACTATTGGATTAAATATTAAAAATATATTCTAATTTCACTTTAAAACCATTCAAAATATAATCTAATCATATAAATAAATTAGATTAAAAAGTGGTTTTGAATTAAAATACAACATTTTTCACTATTCATTAAGAAAAATGAACTTTATCAGAAAAATACCAAAAATTTACACAAAGTAAATTTTGATGTCCCAATTCTAAAGAATAATTTTATATGGTCTAATAGAATGTATAAGAGTGACCAAAACTATATTTAAAGAGGGTTCTCCATCAAAATGTGATAGTTCGACCTTTTAGTGAATATTAGAAGATTTATGCTTAACATTAGATTCATTTGAATTTTACACCTCTAACATTTATTGGATGAAAGTAAAAATATTTGACAAACATATATAATCATTTTTTATTTAGTTTCGTTCTTTCCCGCCATTACAATGGCTAGGCGTTAACTACCATTTAAAATAATATTATTTTATTATTAGAGTGCAACGTAAGATTTCAAAGGAACTCGTTGTCGCGTATTGGGTACACCATCGAGCATAGCATTCCCTTTAAAGTAATATTAATATTTTATTCAAAAATATGGATAAATATAAAAATGCCATATTCTTTATTTACCTGGGGTGTTACAATCATCCAAAATGAGGATGCCTAAAAATCGCTAAGCAAGGTTATGCCAAGATGCACATGTGGGTCCAATAACATCTTCCCCTGGATAAGAAGAGTTCGAAGCACTACCACATCTTGGAGGGTGATGTTCAAATCTCCCTCAGGTAGGTGAAATGTGTGTGTCTCTGGTCTCCACCTCTCTACGAGTGTAGCAAGAATGAGATGGCCAAAAAATGTGAAATATAATACTACAAAGTCCTAGAAGTCATCACATCACAAGTATGTTCTAATGGAATGTGGAGGCTCCATGTAATGAAAATGGTGTGCTCGATGAACCCTAATCAGAAGATCCTCGCCACTGTTTAACAGGACATGAGTAACATGTCTCTGCTACTCAGTGAGTAGTATAGAATCCTCTATCTGTATATAAATAAATGAAATGAGTCATAAGTGTAAAATATAAATATAACATAATTTTCATTAGAATGTTATGAATTTTATAATATAAGAAATATCATGTTTATTTGCATTCTATTATGAAGTTATTTTTAACAAATAATGGGGCATGTCTTCATTTTTTTTCAAAGCATATTACTGGTGTATTGTTAAGATATGTTTTTACTTAGAAAAGGTATTTTTTATGATATGGTTATATATATATATATATAGTTTTTTTCCTCTTTTAGTAAATTTTTATTAGAAAATGTTGTGCTTTTTAATTTATGTATGACTATCCACATGATGGTATGTTTCATTATTATTTTCATGATTATTTTTTCACATATTTACTTTATGTTTTAGCCATGGACAGATTTATTATGCGTTGATTTTGCCTAAAATTAACTTTTTTGTATTCATTTTAATGTCATTATTAAATACTAATTCTTATTTGATAGTAAAACGATTAGTAAATGTCAAATAATTATAAAAAATGAAGAATCCTATTCACAGATGCACATGCTATTATGAAGATCAGATAACATACAAATAAGGTCATATCTTCAAATTGAGAAATGAGCCTGTTATAGTACACAACCAACAACATTTTTTAGTAAAACAATTATGTAACACTAACTGAACTTCAAGAATGAATTTTTTGGAAATGAACCACAATGTAGGATGAACGATGACAATGATTACGGTGTTGACGTAAACTCATTCCATCACCGTCATTTTTTCCATTGTTCCTTCTATGTTGTGGTTAATTTCACAAAAATTATTTCATTATGTTTAGTTGGTGTTACATAATCAGTTGTACTAACAAATATTGTTGGCTGTTTTCTATAACAAGCCCTTTGTTCAATTTTTATAACCTCTATATAGTAGTACACACATTTAAAACATGACTCTATACATCAAAAATGATTTTTGATAATGATTATGAGAGTGTAACTAATTTTCACAAATATGGTTGATCATATAATCTTTATTATACTGAAATTTTATAGTGTCTTTTTATACCGTAATATATGACTCTATTATTTCTTTATATAAATGATTATTAGAATATAATTCACATAATATTTTGAAAAAATAGGTAAAAATAATAGATAACAACATATAATTTACAAAATGAGAATATCACAATAAAGACCGTACATCATTGTGGGTGAGAGTGTCAAATGGTCCCAACAATATTTGGGCATCGTTACCGATTATGACCTTCTTAATAAAATATGGCACATATCAAACTCTGCCATTATTCTAGAGGCCAGTCCATCTCATTATTCATAATGCTGGCCTTTGGTCTCCCATGGGTATGCAACCGGTTGATATCAAGTATCACTATTTCCTGGCCTTCGAGCATTGTGAAATAATGAAAGTCCCCAATAGGAATCTATGGTGAAGCATAACAGTTAGAAATGGTGTTAATCTGGTATACTAGGTCAACATATGATTCCTATGATATGTTAATAGAGGAACAAACTGCGATGGCGTGTGGGCATGGAAACTATAAGGAATGAAATTTTCCACATTGACATTGCCTCGTTTCCAATAAAACCACCTTTTTTTCACTGATGCTATTTTTTATGGAGTCCAAATGCTCTTGAACATCAGATCGATAGTCTTCTCATTGAAAACAGAATTCATATTAACTAGATGTTTCATCAATGTTCTTTTCAATCTCTCATTAGAAGTTTCTTCCAAACCTTATACCCAAATGAATTCCATTTGAGGATAGATTTTATTTATCAACAAAGTACTTCACGCAACAATATAATTCCTCTTGATCTAGGTTATATATAAGTAACATAAAATTACCCTTGAAGACACCATTGATGAACTCCACAATGTTGTGGTCATGTGCCTTTAACTCTTCCCCCCGTCATACGCCAATGTCCATTTTTCTTTTGGAATCCATATCATATAATCATAAACTTCTTGATTATCCTTGTGGATTTGATTGAAATGTTCTTCAAACAACTGTTGATCTATTTCATATACTACACATAAGATATGTTATTTTATATAAATTGATTTTATCTTTACTTTGTAATAGTAAAAAATAACACAGACAATATGTACCATGCCTTTTGATTGCCTTCTTCCACTGTTCGTTATGGAATGCTTTCTGCATGTTGCTAGAAATGTGTCTAATTTTGAACTATTGATGTGCATTTGGAGATTTCCATGTATCATGTCCCACATTGATTTCATCATTAATTTCCTGATTCAAATCAGATATCAAACATACACCTTAAATGTTAGTGAAATGGTTTCCCATACATTCCAAAAACCAACTCCATGATCCGTAGATTTCTTTATCAACAATGGAAAAGGAAAGAGAAAGAGGTGAAGAGTTTCCATCATAGGTAGCCTAAATCAGCAATATGACCTTTTATTTTCTATATAGAAATGATCCATCAATCTGAATGACAAGTTTGCTGAAATGAAACGTAGAGATACATGGAATGAATGGCCAGAAAAATTTATGGAGTTGAACATAAGATGGATCAAGTTGGTTTTATTGTGACACCTGTTCATTTGTATCAAGATGGAGTAAAACTTGGTTATGGTGCCTCAGTAAGGCCAGCAATTGCAGGAACACCTGATACAAGTCATCCCAATCACCATACACCTTCATAATTGCCTTCTGTTTCGCCACCCATGCTTTATTATAGTAAATCTTATAACTAAATGTTTTTTATATCCTCTCTTGCACAAGATCTATCAAAACATCTTAAAATGTACTAATCATATCAATAATAATATATGAATCCAATTCTTCATCCAATGAGGTATGATCTTGTGTCCGGCTTGGCTGAACGCAAGTATGAGCTACCTTAGTCCTCAAGATTCACCAACCTCCAAATGCAATGTCCAAAATTTCCCTCAAACATAATCTACAGTCATCCCCATACAACTCACATCATATGAGATATTTATTACATCCTGATTCCTAAACTATATATTTTCAGATCTCTCAATTTGAAATCTCTTTAATATGCTTTTTAATGCATCTTTACTTGGTAAATTCCTTCAAACATATAAGGTTTGGTCCTACTGACTTATCCTATCTGGTAAAACATTAAGAAATTTATTTTCAGGTGTAAGAACATTGCAGTCAAATTTATTCACACATGTCATTGATTTTAACCCTGATGCAAAGAGTGGTGGATGATTTATTTTTGGTTGAGGCTGCTGTAAAAAATAATGCATTTCAAGAAAATTTCTCCCCAAATTCCACTTCTCCCACCTAATCAACACTATTGTCACCATATTTTCCATCA
This sequence comes from Viscum album, assembly GCA_963277665.1. Taxonomy (NCBI): domain Eukaryota; kingdom Viridiplantae; phylum Streptophyta; class Magnoliopsida; order Santalales; family Viscaceae; genus Viscum; species Viscum album. The sequence continues at coordinate 243,469,316 of OY728150.1, forward strand.
TTATAAAACTCATAATAAAAAATTTGATTGAATTTTATATCCCAGAGATCATCTAGTATGTCCTCTTCTCCATCATTTGAAATATGCTCAATTTCATGGGGAAGACCATCTTCAACCACTATTGTATGTCTAAATCTTTTTACAAATGGATGATGTTGTTGTATAGTTGAAACATCCACATGTAACTCCATCATGGTACCATCTAACCTCTGATAAAATAAATTTATTGCTTGGACCCACTGTGTATCAGAAAAAAATGGAGAAACTAGATTCCATAGTGTTTCTGGGAATTGAAAATGTCAATATCTCATAGAATTAATCTCTTAATTGGGTTCTATATTTAAGGAACCATAAATTATATCATGAAGTTCACTTAGTGTTACACAATGATCTATACTAAAAACTTTTATTTTTTGTGTACTATAAGAATCTCCTTGTCTGGTTTGAATATCCTCCTCGTAGTAGTACACACCAAAAAACACGACTCTCTGTGTCAAAAATGTTTTTATCAAGATTATAATAGTGTAACAAATATTAACAATGATGGTTGACTATATAATATTTTTTAGACTTTAATTTTAGGATGATTTTTTATACCATAAAATATGATAGTAATGTTTCATTATATAAATTTTTATTAAAATAAAAGTCACAAAATGTTTTGAAAACTGAGGTAAAAATAAGAGGAAACATCAAATTATCATATTTATCCTTGATAAAATGATAATTATGATCATTAAAGTGAAATTGATGAAGAACAAACACATTATTATTTTTTCACATATAAAAAATTCCTTGATATTTTTTAATAGAACATGGTTTGGATGAGATGAGTCTCACTTTGGACATGAGGTAAAATCCATATAATTTTAAATTTGAAACTTAATAACAACTTTTAAGGATATATACCTAACTGTTGACCTTTCAAAAAATTTTGACCTTCTAATGACATATCTTATATGTCATCTTAGATGTCATTACAAGGGAAAAAAATTTATAAGTTCCAAAGTGAAGTACATATCCTTTAAATATTTTATAAATCTCCTAATTAGAAATAATCTGGATTTTTTCCCATGTTCAAAGTGAGACTCATCTCATCCAAATGACATTCTATTGAAAAATTTCAAGTAATGTCTTGTATGTTTTAAATAATTCATGTGTTATTTAATATATTTTTTATTCTTCATTTCACTTTATATGATCATAAGTATCATTATCTAATGATTATATTTATTCATTTTTTAATCCTATGTTATTTATTAATTAATCGATAATTAATCATTACTAAAAAAACTATTATTTTGAAACTATATAATCATTATGATAAAAAAATTTAAATATTTTCTTATATCATAAACTATGATAATAATGTTTCATTGTATTGTTTTTACCATTTTAGCCATTATTTAATTAGTAGTTAACAATTACTACGTTATTCATTAGTTAATAATTCTTTAATCACCCTATAATCATTCCTTATTCAATCATTAATCATATAATAATAATTAGATAAATATTATTAGATTATCATTGTATGTATTCATTTTTTAATACTAAGTTATTCATTAATTAATATATAATTATTCATTACAAATAACATTTTTATTTATAAACTATTATATCTAATTAAAATACATAATAGATAACATCTTTAAAACTTACTAAAAAGAATTTAAATACTATTAATAACTTTAATTATTTAATTCCTTTGTCCTTGTCCATTTCATTTTATATCACCATTATTATCATTTTATCATTGATATATATACTAATTTTATATTTATTTTATTAGGTATTTTAGTAGTTTAAAATGAAAATATGAATTATCTAATGCATATCCCCTATGAGTGTCAAACCAGGAGTGTAGTATGGCCCATTGTCATGTGCCAGTTCCCATTCGAGTCTAGCTTAAAGCAGTGTTTTTGGGTTTTACCCCTAGGTACATCTATTTTATAGCCACATCCACTTGTCTGTATCCAGAAAGGGATTTTATTTCTTAGATAACCATATAATATTTATGCTACCAAAATTTTACAATATTTAATCCTAAGTTATTCTATAATTAATCTATAATAAATAATTGCTAAAAATGATTATTATTTCAAACAATATATAAGTAATTAAACAAGTTAATACAAAATTATTTAAAACTAACTAAAACACATAAAAATGAAATATTTATAACTAAAAAGAATTCAATTAAATAAATGAAAAACATTAAATTAAATTAAAATACCTCTAAATGATGCTTCACAAAAACCGGGCCTTCTATTGGACCATTGACTCCACTGCACATGAAGAAGATTGTTTAGAGAGAGAAGTAGGGGAATAAAGAGAGATGGGGGAAATTAATTGAGGAGAGGGGGTTCCCATTTATAGGGCGTTGAAGGAAATGAGGCATTGATAGTGCTGCCTTTCGCCATTCTGTTAAGCGAATGGTGGCACCACCGATGCTGCCTTTCACCTCATGCAAAGGGGAAATGCGGCCCCACTGATGCCACCTTTCACTTCACGCAAAGGGGAAAGGAAACACCCCCTGCCGCCTTTTCCATTTCATCAATTCGGGCCAAACGTTGGGGGGGGGGGGGGGGGTTGGAACCACTGCTTCCACCTTTGGGCATCATCCGAATGGTGGAATTGGCGATGCTGCCTTTGACGCACATTTTTAAAATTCCTTTAAACATATGCCTTTAAAAAATCATAAAACACATTAAAAAAACTCCCATTTTTTCCAATATATATACACTCTTACACAAATAATCTCTTTATAACTTCTTAGTATAATTTTAATGTCTTGGGGTTTTCCATGTATTATTTTGAAATATTATATTGAATTATTATGAGACCAGGTGTAGAGACAGAATGCCATTTCGAGGACCGGTGATCCCAGAATGGTGGTTTGAACTTTCGTTAAGATACATGAGTCAATGGGTGTGTGTGATTGTGGAATTTTCAAAACGGATGCCTAGATTAAAAATCTGAAGGATCCATTGCATCTGGGACAATGAATTTACCTAAGAACATGCCTAACCTTGACCGACGTAGGTCAAGGGAAAGAGTTAATCTTCAGATGTTTTTAGTAAAATAAAATAAAATAAAGAAGAGTTTATTTTATTTTATTTGGATACATTAGTTGCAGCACAAAGATGGGGAAACTGCTTCAAAAATCAATGCCCCACCATAATGACTCAAGAAACAGCAACACTGACTCATTAATTCCACAGTGTGATAGAACAATGAAATTTGTTCCCTTCTTTTAATGGGTTAAACGAATGTTAGACATGGGGAAAAATTGAGAGGAATGATTTACAATTCTTGGAGCTTTGGAGGAGAACTCGTTGGTGGAGGAAGATTACGTGATCGATCGACACATCTTGGATTCAACAAAGCTCTCCAATGAATGCGATGCGGCGATTGTTCTTCAACCGAATCGAGGTATGGTTTATTATTTCGATTCTTATTATCCTTGTTCTTGGATTAAATGTCTAATGTGTATCAACATAAAAAAAATGTTGATCCACGAATTGTGAATTCTTTCAAGAGGGTTTTTATTGGGTTGATTTTGGGGATTAATCCACTCTGTTAATATATAGGTTTTGATTCTCTCTATTTAATCCTTCAAATGGGAGCGGATCAATGCCTTGATGAATGATGTTGGAGATCCGTTCCTATTTTTGTGGGTTGGATTTATTCCTACTCTTTTACCCCGCATTCTTCGAGTTCTTCATGGGATGATGAAAAACAGAACATTTCACATCCTTTCTACAGTACAACGATCCCAAATCATAGGTTGGGAACTGTGACGGCCTACAGTAGGTGCAATGATGATTCTGGATAGTGAATTGGCTCAGATCAAAAGGAATCATTCTTCGAGTGTTCTTCAGGAGAATGAATTATATATTGTTTTTGGGGCCGAATCAAAGGTCTATAACCACCATAGTCCAAATAATTGTGGCAAGGTGACCTCACCCTTCAAATTTCGTGATGATTGAGCAACCCGATCAACGGATTGCTGAATTCTCTAACCCCAGATGAAGAAACTGCGATTCTGAAAATTTCCATAACACACAACATGTATCCTGAAGAATGTGTCATGTGGTACTGGTGGCAGCGGCTAGGGTTTGCACGCTGCATGCGATGAAGAACACAGCATGCCTCCATAGAGACATGATGTGTGGACCCCACCTAGCGGTAGATGGAATCTCGGGTGACAGTAAATGTAGACATGACATGTGACCACAATCGCATAGTGTGTGGGACAATTCATGGGGATCGACATGTATTTTAGATGATACATGGACATATGGTGTAGTAAATGCCATGTACTTCACCACACAGCCGTACGACGCCAGTAAAGGGGGTCACCCTGTGTGTCGATTACCTGGGTTAGAATACATGGGTTGAGGCTGTGTATGGGAACATGGCCATCGTACATGGAGCAGAACCCAGATACCTTGACATGGTGTGTGATCCTTCCTATAGGTCGTGTAGTTGCATTTTACATGACAAGAATTATGACATCGGTCATTGTACACGGGCAGTACCTGGGGTCACAAGACATAGCATGTGACACTTCTATATGCTGTGTATTTCTTAGTACATGGATTTATCTTATTGTCCACCATTTCATGAATAGGTTTTGTTTAGGTTAGTGCCCCTTTTTCTCATTCCTTTTAATGTCAGATATCATTTTCCATCCATATGAGTATGATCCCTGTAGCATGATGTTCTGAAATAGAGTTGGGTATCCCTTTAAGAGGCCCAGATCGAGATACTCTATCCATTCTTGACCCTAGGTATAGTCAAGTATCGATGTGATTATTCCCACAAGATGTCGATCCTCTACTTATCAGGTGAATAGAGATGCGTTTTGGTATCCTCCAATGCCCTGGAAGTGATACTCATCTATGTATTGTGATCTTTTCCCACTCAGGAGTGTATTTTCCCGGAATGAGTGTATTTATCTCTCGTGACCTTTCCCAAAGAACATTGCATCTCAGACTGATGTTATCAGAGCCATCAGACTCGTGGAGTGAGTTCTACGAGATGAGTGCTTCGTGGAACCTTTCAACTGAATCCCTAGGGGCGGTATGCAGTGGTGTGACTTATCTCTCCACTACGGGTATGAGTTTTTAGTATATCTTGATTGTGTTTCTATTACTATATGTTCAATATAAATATATTATGTAGATATGACTTACCTTTACTTAGTGTATTACTTTGTGGTTTTTTGGGTTCTCTACTGAGTATTTTTATAATCTCCCTTGTACATTATTTTTCCGCATGTGTCATGTCTTGTGCAAACAAGCGGCCCTTTTCTTGAGTCCTGGGTGGACCGGGACCAGAAAAAGATTTCTGAGTTCCATATAGGCCGAGGTTTTTCTACATCTACAATCATTATTCCTAGTACATATTTATGCATATAGGTTAGAATTTGTAGTTCATAGACTCTTTTTTTGGTGGTCTTGTATTCTAACCCAGTTTGACTTTCTGCACTTCAATTCCGTTGTACTCTTTTTGTTGGGTTTAGTTTTATGTATGCATTTTGTTACATAGTGGTTTTTAAATTTCAACATTTGTGGTATTGGATATGTGTGTGTGTGTGTGTGTACATGTATATAGGCAATGCCTCCCATGTTTTCAATATGCCTATATGGTGCTAGTCATAAGCCTCTGACCTTATGAAGGTGGTCTTGGGGAGTCACAGAGTGAGACCCACTGGGATGGGTCATGACATAGTGGTATCAGAGGCTGGTTTGTTTTACCTTAGGACCAATAGTCTGTGAGATCGGTTTAGGGAAATATTTTTAAGTGTTTCGAGCTTGGCTTTTAGGACAGAGACTCCAGTGTTGGTGAGGGCGACCGACGCATCCATACATCAGGACTCTGATAACCTGCTCTTCTACTATGCATATAAAAACACTGGTTGTGGGGATGTAAAAGAATGGTACATGCATCATATAAGAGGGGGTTGGGTTTTCCATGTCCATTGTGTCAACTATCCAGATATACCTGTTGACCCTGGTACATCTTGTTTCCTTAAATGATGCCTCCGGGACACATACCCACTAGGATTCAGTAGCTTGATCATGAATATGACACGCTCAATGAGGAGGATTTGATACAGGGACTAGTTCCCTAGAAATTTCCTCTAGGTGGTAATCTGCAATCCCACTACCTGTACAAAAGCCTGTGATACCTGCAGTACCGACTGAAGAGCGGCGTAAGCTGACTGCACTCCACAAGTTCCCGAGATAGCCTACAACAGTCTGTAGTAGGCAGACATGCGTGGAGACCTCGGCAACAGGGAGGTAAAGTCAAGCTCATGGATCAGGATGTGGTAGATGTCACAAGAGGACCCAGAATAGGGTATCGATAGTCTATGGCTCTCAGGCTGGATCCAGTCAGCCTAGGGATAGGAGATGGTACTTGTGAAATTGTAGGGGACATATCACTAGAGACTGTCAAACCCATCGACCTGCTGATAGGGAAGTGGCAGATAGACCACCGAGGCAGAGGTAGAGAGTGGAGTAGACAGACTCTCCAGGCAGCGGATGTGGAAGAGGATTATGGGGAGCTGCAAGTGGAGGTAGAAACTACAATCTACTTCCCCCACCACCCCCAGGAGGTCCAGACTTGGCTTAGAGAGCTGGGGGAAATGGGAGAGGACAGTTGCATGTAGTCGAGGCATATAACACATGGAATCTAAGGATAATCATAGGTATGGTCGGTATGTTTTCTACATTAGCTTCCATACTTATAGACATAGGTTCCAGTCATTCCTTCCTCACCACAAGTATTGTGCGAAATGATGAGATTTAGGTTGAGTCTTTTACTTGATCATTACTCTTAGATACACCTACAGGTGGAGACTAGATTATCACGCACCTTTGTATTCAGTGTGATATTACCCTTGGAGGGGATAGTTTTTGTTGAAACCTCTTGGTGGTAGCGTCGAGGCCTTACGACTTCATTCTCAATATGGATTGTTTATCTTTAGTCCATTCCCAGATTGACTACTTTAGGTGAAGTGTGTGGTGTGTTTGCAGCGATGAGATGATGTTTTTCTTTTTTTGTGGAATGGAGACCCATGTAGCAAAAAATTTGATCATGCATAGGAGGGTGCAGCCGATCGCTCATGAGTTGGCTAGCATTACCCTTGGAGAAGTAGATGTCGTGAGCTTCCAATTCCCTACAGTAGTGGTGGAGTACGAGGACATATTTCACGAATATGTTTCAAGACTACCTCCCCACCGGGAGATTAACCTATGTATCAACTTATAGCATGGGATGACATCGATATCCTCACAAGAATATTGGATGGCTCCCGTCAGAGGTACGTGAGCTGACGGTGCAACTAGAGGATTTGCAGAGGAATGGGTTTGGGAGACCCAGTGTTTCACCCCGGGTGGCCACAGATTTGTTTTCCAAGAAGTAATATGGGATTTTGGGGTTGTGCATGGATTACGGACTCTTGAATTGAGAAACGTTTAAGAACAATTATCCACTACCAAGGATCTACGACCTCTTTAATCAGCAGAGAGGGTCATAGTGGTTCTCGAAGGATGACCTTCGGTCATGTTACCACTAGTTACGAGTACGGGATGAGGATATAATGGATACATCATTTTGATGCTGCTATGATCACTATGAGTACTTGGTGATGATTTTTGGAATGATGAACGCCCCTGTAGTGTTTATGGGGCATATGAACCATCTATTCTAGACATACACGGACCGGTTTGTAGTGGTCTTCATTAACGACATCCTTGTATACTCAATGTTATAGGAGGAGCACGCAAGACACATACAGATGGTTCTAAACATACTCATAGGCACTATCTTTATGGGAATCATTCGAAGTGATAGTTGTTGATTCAAGAGGTCTACTTTCTGGTGCATTTCATCTCAGCAGATTGAGTATCTGTGGACTCAGCTAAGGGAGAGGTAGTGTTACCATGGGAGCCTCCTCGGAGCGTAACGGAGGTGCACAAATTCCTTGGGATGGAAGGATATTAATGGAGATTCATTAATTATTTATCATGGATATTAGCACTGATTTCATCCTTGATGGGGATGGGGAATCCCTTATTATCGGTGCAGAAGTGCCAGCAAGCTTTCGAGCTGTTGATACAGAGTTTGACTAGCACCCCGATTTGGAGATTGTCGGAGGATGGTGTCAAGTATGTAGTTTTCTATGACGCATCAGGGACCTGGGTTGGTTGTGTCCTCATGCTGGGACAGGTAGTGATTGCTTATGGTTTGCACCTGCTAACACCGCATGGGAAGAACTATGTGACCCATGATCTCAAGTTGGCAAAGGTGGTCTTCGAATTGAAGATGGGTAGACACTACCTTATGGGAGAGAAGTTTATCACCTACTCTTACCAAAAGATCATCAAATACATATTCTTGTAGAAGGATCTAAAAATGAGATAGAGGAATTGGCTATATTTCCTCTAGGACTACAATTTCGAGATCATATATACTCCTTTGAAGGGGAACAAGGTGGAAGATACTCTTCGCAGTAGATCGAGCTCACAGTTGTTGAGTGAGGCGACAAAACAGTTGGCCTCATTATAGTTATCCTTCATGTATATAATGGATTCATCTTTCCTTCAGTAAATGGTTGTTACCCCTCCAATCAGATAGTGATTTAGGGAGGCACAACTAGTGGATTTAAACTGTGAGGCTTTACATGCTCAGTTATCCATAGGACATGCTCCTGATGGATATTCTCATGGTGGGGAGAATGTTCTCTTCAGAGGACACAGTGTTGTACTAGTGGCATTGCGGGAGTACGTCCTAAGGGAGTTTCATGCATCCACCTTGGCGGTATACCCTAGAATGGAGAAGATGTAATAAGATCTCTGATGGAAGTTCTGGTGGTCAGTTAAAAATAAGGTAGTAGTGAAGTTCATTTCTTGGTTCCTTACATGCGAGTAGGTGAAGGATGAGCACCAGGTTCTAGTGGGGTTAACTCAGCCCCTAGATGTTCTATAGTGTAATTGGGATGAAATATCAATGGAATTTGTGAAAATATTACCACATACATCCAAGGGAAATGATTCCATCCGGGTGATCATTGACTGACTCACCAAGTCTGCCCACTTCCTAGCCATTAGGAAGCAGAGTTCTGTAGAAATCCCAGGATTCCTCTACAAGTGGAATATTGTTCGGATTCATGGTGTCCCTTCGACAAAAGTCTCGGATCGAGACACTTTCTTAATATTCTGGTCATGGAAGGGATTGTAGGAGGATTTTGGAGCTCATCTACGCTTGAGCGCAGTGTTCCATCCCCAAACAGATGGTCAGACGGAGAGGACTATTCAGGTTATGGAAGATATGTTGTGAGTCTGTATCTTGTACTTTGGCGGTAGTTGGGAGGACCACCTACCACTGATGGAGTGTGCGTACAATAACAGTTATCACTTTACCATTGGCATGGCATCGTTCGAGTCTGTATATGGGATACCATGTCGGTCACCACTTTTCTGAGCCGAACCTAGAGATCTAGCACTCATGGGTCTAGAGTTGGTGCAAGCTACCACAAAAAAGGTACAGATCATCCGAGAGCAGCTGAAGACTGCATAGAGCTGGTAGAAGTCTTATGCTGACAGATGAAAGAGACCTCTAGAGTTCGAGGAGGAAGACCATGTATTCCTTCGGGTCTCAACTCGATGAAGTTTACAGAGATTTGGTTGGGGTGGCATGTTATCTTCGTGGTTCAACAATCCTTTCTAGATAATGCATAGAGTTAGAAAGGTGGCGTACTGGTTAGCTCTAACACAGTAGATGCACCAGGTAAATGATGTCTTCCACATGTCACAGCTGAGGAGGTACCTGCACGACCCATCGCACATCATCAACTATGGCATACTGGACATCAAGGATGGAGCGACATTTGTTGAGTACCAAGTAGAGATTGAGGATCTGTAGAAGAGGATTATTCATGGGGGATCGATTACCTTGGTCTGCATCCAGTGGTAGCACGATAATCTTCCAGAGAGAATATGGGAGTCAGAGGCTGGGATTTGTTCATAGTATGCACATATTTTTTAGTATCCTTGTTTTTTATTTTCAGGGATGCAAAGCCCCAAGTTTGGGAGAATGTGATGTATCATACTTTTTCATGTATTATTTTGAAATATTATATGGAATTATTACAAGACCAGGTGTGGAGACGACACATCATTATGAGGCCCGGTGATCTTGGAATGGTGTTTTGAACATTCTTTAAGTTAAGTGAGTTGGCGGGTGTGTGCAATTGTGGAAGTTTCCAAATGGATGCCCAGATTAAAAACCTGAGAGGACCATTACATCATGGATGATGAATTTACGTAATAACAGGCCCAACCTCGACTGGTGTAGGTCAAGGGAAATGTTAATTTTTGCACATTTTTAGTAAAATAAAATAAAATAATGAAGTATATATTTTATTTTATTTGGAAACATTCACTGTAGTGCAATCAAGAGGCAGATGTTTTAAAAATTTGTTCCATGTCATAATGACTCAGAAATAGCAACATTGACTCATTAATGTCACATCATGATGGAACACTAAAATGTGTTCCCTCCATTTAATGGGTTAATCGAATGTTGCACATGGGGAGAAATTGAGAGGAACTATATAGATTTTTTGGAGAATTCGAGGAGAACCCATTGATGGACAACAATGATGAGATCGATCAACACATCTCAGAATCGGTAAACCTATCCAAAAAATGTGATTCAGTTATCATTCATCAACCGATTTGAATTAGGGGTTGGTATTTCGATTCTTCTTTTCCCCGTTCATGGATTAAAAATCAAACACGGATCAACCCCCAAACAGGTTGATCTAATGATCATGTGTTCTTGCGGGAGGGTTTTTATTGGGTTGATTTTGGGCATTAATCCATGATGTTAAAATCCATGATTCGATTCACTTCGTTCCGTCCTTCTAACGGGAGAAGATAAACTCAGCGAGGAATGGAGGTGTAGCTTCGTTCCTCTTTTTGTGGTTGGGATTTCTTTCTCCCCTTTTACCCCACGTTCTTCACATTCTCCAGGGGAAAAAATACAACGGATCATTGCGTATCCATTCTGCAATGCAAAGATCCCAAATCGCAGGTTGGGCATCGTGAAAACCTACCGGAGGTGTGGTGACGATGACAGATGGTGAATCAGCTCAGATTGAGAGGAATCTTTCTTCGAGATTTCTTCGAGAGGATGAGTAAAATATTCGTTTTGGGGCCAATTGGGGTTTCGTAATCACTGAAATATACTTCATAGTGTTGGGTAGACCTCAACCATCAGTTTTTGCGATGATCTGGTGGCAGGATCAATGGATTTATGAATTCCTGAAGCACTTGACGAAGAACCTGCAATTCTGGAAATTTCCAAAACACACAACATGTATCCCAAAGAACACGTCATGTGGTACCGGCAACGGTGGCTAGGTTTTACACACTGCACGTGATAAAGAAAACAGTGTGCCTCCGAGGAGACATGACATGTGGACCCCACCAAGTGGTGGCTGGAGTCTCGCGTGACAGGAAGCGTAGACACAACGTGTGACTATTGTCACATATTATGTGGGTCCTTAAATGGGGATCTATGTGAATATAAAACAATACACGGACATGGGGTGGAATAAATTCCATTTACTCCACCACATGGCCATACGAGGCTAGTAATGCTGGTCACTCTGTGTGCCGATTACACGAGTTGGCATACATGGGTTGACATTGTGTACAAGAAAATGGCCAGCGTACATGGAGCAGACCCCAGATACCTTGACACGGCATGTGATCCTTCCTACATGTTGGTTAGTTGCGTTCAACATGAAAATCCATACAACACAGGCCGTTGTACATGGGCAGTATCCGGGGTCAGATGAAATGGCGTGTAACACTTCTACACACCATGTTCTTCTTAGTACATGGATTGATATTCTTGTCCATCATTTCTTAGATAGGTTCTGTTTGGTTTAGTGCCCATTTTTCTCATTCCTCTGAAGGTCATGTATCATTTTCCATCCAAAAATGTATGATCCCTTCAACAGAAATTTCCAAGATAGGGTCAGGTATCCCTCTGAGGGGCCTAGAGTGAGATCCTTTATTCATTCATGACCCTAGGTAGAGTCAGGTATTAACATGACTATTCCCACAGGATACCGATCCTTTACATAGAAGGTGAATCCGGATGAGATGTGGTATCTGCCAAGGTCATGGAAGTGATCCTCTTCTATGTATCATGATCTTTTCCCACTCAGGAGTGTGTTCTACCTGAATAAGTGTATTTATCTATCGAGACCTTTCCTGATGAATGATTCTTCTCTGATGGACGTTTTATGAGCCATCAGACTCATGGAGTGAGTTCTTCTGGATGAGTGCTTTGTGGAACCTTCAAATTGAATCCCTAGGGGAAGTATGTTGTGGTGTGACTTTTCTCTACACTACGAGTATGATTTTTTAGTATATATGGATTTTGATTCTCTTTCTATATGTTCAGTAGACATATAATATGTAGAGATGAATGTACCTTTACTTTTAGTATTCTTTTGGGGTTTTGGAGGGTCCTCTACTAAGTATTGTTATACTCACCCATGCACGGGTTTTTCCCACACATGTCGTGTCTTGTGAAGATGAGTGACCCTTGGTTTAAGTCCAGGGCGGACCAAGACATGACCAAGATTTCTGAGTTCCCTATAGACAGAGGTGTTCCTATGGCTATGAGAGGTAGTCCCAATCCCTATTTGTGCTTACTAGTTATACTTTTTATTCTAAAAACTCTTGTTTTTGGTGGGCTTGTATTCTGGACAAGTTTAACTTTCAGAACATTACTTCTATTGTACTATGTTAGTTGGGTTTAGTTGTATGTATTCATTTTGTTCCTTAGTGGTTTTTACATTTCATCATTTCTGGGCTTGGAGATGTGTGCGTGTGTATAGGTACTTAGGCAATGCCTCCCATGTTAGTAATATTCTTACTCGGTGCTAGTCACCAGCCCCTGGCCTATTGGAGGCGGGCTTGGGGACACACGGAGTGGCCCCACTGGGATGGTTCATGACAACAATATGACGTTTTTAATAGTCTAGTAAAAAAACATCTTATGTCACTTACATATTTTTTGATTTGACCTCCAACTATAGGCACTTTATATTGAGGGTATTTTTCCTATCCATACTTTATCTCAAATTTTCCTTAATCTCAGTTATTATTTTTTGGATAATATCCACATGTGTCTTGTATAATTACTCTAAAATAATGTCAAAATATGTTATATTATTAGTTCTTATTTCATATAAGTATATTTTTTTCATCAATGAAATTATTTTGATTCTTCTCCAAACCGTGAAACATTTATTTTATCAGTTTCAATGATTATTCCTTTCTTTGGATTTTATTTTTCAAATCCTTCTCAATTTTATATTATATATATATAATTATAGAATTTAAATCACTTTTGGCATCAATGTTCCTAGTGATTTTGATACATATAAATATCATTTGATATAATGCTTCCTTTATTTTTTCCATATAATCTTCAATTTGGCTGATCTACTCCCACAATCTTATAAAAGTTAGATAATTAAATGCAGAAACATATTTAATATAGTTTTTCATGGTCATTCACCAAATAAGTGCAACAATTATAATATGATTCATCATATAATTATATATGGACATTTAATTATACACTTATACATATTTCATCAATGGGGAATTTTCATAAGAAATCAAAGTGACATCAAAACATAAAAAGAGATTTTAATTTCTTATGGTTTCATTTTGGTATTCCTTATTAATTATTGATTTAACAACTACTTCTTCTCAGTATATACTAGATATATCTTCATTTTGATTATAAAATCGAAAAACTAATTTATATTCATTTTTCTATAAAAATGATTCCTTACCCATATTATTCATTTATTTATTCTTGTTATTCTTCACATTATTGGTATACATATCATACATGGTTTCTTTGATAGGAAACTCATAGGCCTATTCAAATATTCACTTTATAAAGCCTTTGAAATAGAAACTCAAAATATAAAAATAATCAATTCCAGAGATTGTTGAAAATATAATATGCTAAGGAACTATTCTCTAATATTATTTGATAGGATCACATAGGACATTAAAAACACTAAAAAGTGTTAGAATTAGTGTTGGTGACATATAGTCAATAAGAATAATTTCCCTAATCTACCTCTACACATATTTAGTGAATATATATATATTCATATATATATATATATATATATATATCTATATGGTCATACCTTTAATTAGAATTTATGTATAATATGAATGAATAAAAAAAATGAAATTATACTCAGATTTTAAACATCATTAACCTTCAATGAGGATGATTATATCCCCTATGTATGGTGATTTTTGTCCCATGTGAAAACATACCCACTTTATTATGAAGATGAATATAGGGAAAGCACATATCCATTGACCCATATTCCTAGAACTAACAAGGTACAATAAAATCACTAAATTATAGTTATTTCCATGTATAGAAACAACATGGACCCTCTCACAATATTATAGGATATACAACCTGCTCCTTATAAATATGATCAATAATTTAGAACTACTCATTCTTGATATGAAGAATCTGGTATCCTTCCCTAGTGTGTAATAATCTTTAGGGATAAATCAAACATCACTCAATTGGTTATCTATAACCTTATGATATAATTATATTATAGCCATAAGTATTTATGATATAGATATATCTTATATAGGAATGTTTTATCTACTTATTAATAAGGTGAATGATAAAAGGCGACAAAAAGTCCTAACCCTACCTTTCTTCTTCTTCTTCAATGCATAAGAACAATCTTCCTCACATAGCATTGGATCTCTTTATAGAGACCTTGTTTTTTTCTTCTATGACTTTGACATATTTCTATATATATTTCTAATGCAATGAACTCTGATGACGTGTGACTATAAGCCCTGATATACCTGGAATTAATATTATAAAAATATTAAATTTATTTTAAATAGAGTGTGAACATCTACTTAATGAAAACATGATAAGTCATATAAGTTTGATTAGATCAGATTTTTTAGTCCATTGTTGGGTCCGAAACATGGTGTTTAACCAGGGTGTGACATTAAATGGTCATAATACAACATTTGTACCCCTATCTCATTGGAGTTGAATTAAATGGATTTATTTAATTATTTAATTAAATATATAATTCATTTAAAACAAACTAAAATGTTTATATATATATAATTATAGTGATTTGTCCATGTTTGGCCTAACAATTCTTTGAATGAAGACAGGGATCTCTCTTCCTCTTTCCTCGGACAAATTGAGAACAATTGATAAATAACCCATAGATAAATGTGACCCAATGCACGACGAATGCAAAGGATATCCATTCTATGTTGGTGCATGTGTTATTCATCCATGACTGATCCAATCCAGGGTAGGACTTGTCAATGGGTGTTTTTAGGCCATTTATTGAATGATTGAGTAGACCATTTGTTCTTTATTCAATATATGCCACTACTTAGCGTTTTTCATTAGCCCATTACCATATTTTAATTTGTTTATCAATTTTTTATCTATACCTAGTGCTCCTTATTGATATTCGGACAAGAAAATTTGGGAAAAAATATTTGGAAATTTATTTTTGATGCTTTTCTCCCTCCCTGGTTCATGTTATTCACCGATAGAATCCTATTGGTTCCCAGATCGATGATTTATGGGTGACATTGAGCTCGATCGTTCCCTAGGATCTGTGAGGGATCTGCAAAAAAACAATTTTTCAGTAAGAGAAGCATATATCTGGGATCATTGAAAGATGAGGATGACCGATCTTCTGATTAAACATCATTAACATGATGAATGGAGGTGTGGAAACATGTGGAACAAATTGTAGTTCTTTGAATATTTACTAGAGTCATTTCTTGGTGAGCCACATCTAGAAAGTTAAATATACATCCATATATATGTTTTCAGTCAGATTCAGAGAATTTTCTATGGATGCTTTTCTAAATTCATGTCATGACTCTCTATCAGGATTTTTTTTGAAAATACCAACTAAAGTCCATGTTCTTGATGAACAACATGGCGTGTATCTTCCATCAGCAGTGGCACTACGGATTCAGGTATGATGAGGATGAAATGGAGTGTAAAATTCCCTCACACACTATCTATTCTCTACCATGTTGGATAGACCATGTGGATGACCACAGAGACATGGTGTCTGGTACCCAGACACGGGGTCTGGTATGTTGTACCCCTCTCTCTTGGATTTTAATGATCACAATCACTCTCATCGTGTTCTAACTTGTTTTCAAGTGTTTTGACGCTAGGAAAAAGGTTGCCCAGGAGTTGGCCCAAGAAGGCTGAAAGTGGTCTCTCTGAGTCCACCGGCCTACCGGTGGATTCCCACCAGCTAGCCGGTGGTCTCTGGCAGAAGCATTGCTTTCTGCCAGAGCCACCGGTCAGTCGGTGTTAGCTCACCGTCTAGCCGGTACGGGCACCGTCCAGCCGGTACGGGCACCGGCCAACCGGTTCTTGCCCACCGGCCAGTCGGAGGACCCAGGCAGTAGGCTTGCCCACTGCCTGGTGCCACCGGCCAACCGGTGGAACCCAGACAGAAAGCCTGCTCTGTCTGGACCACCGGCCAGCCGGGAGCTCAGCACCGGCCAGCTGGTGTGCCCAGTCAAACTAGCTGTTGGGCTTTGACCAGACTTGTACTTTTGACCCCCAACGGCTCCGGAAGCCCTCCAACGGCCATATTAAAGTGTTTATGGGTATTTCTACTATAAATAAGAAACCATGGATGCCGGGAACACTACCGAATGATATTTTTATGTCTTGACACTCTAACGACAAATCTCCAAAGCCTCTTGTGATCCATTTCCATCCTTGAAGCTTGAGCTCCCTCTCCATCAGCTGCTCTCACACATTTGGCGCTCAAGGCTTCCGTGTGTTTGTATTATTTTATTTGTTTAGTTCTTCATTGGGTTTGGATTAAAACAAACCTCTCATTTCCATTCTTTCTTTCTAGTGGGTTTCTTGCTACAACCATAATAAAAAAGCAAGCTGTACGAAGGTGTTCTAGCCTACCTTAAAACGGCTAGTGGGTTTCTTGCTACAACCATTAAAAAGAAAGTTGACGTATAAATCTCTCAACGGTTCTTGTTGGGAGCGGAGACGTAGGCTTGGGAATTAAGCTGAACTTCGTTATCAAATTGTGTCTTGCCTTTTTTATTTCCGCTGCATTGATAATTGTTTTAAATTGTTAATTATTTTTGAAAAGGAAATTCACCCCCCCTCTTGCCATCCTCTACGACCCAACATTTGGTATCAAAGGGTACGTTTGTGTAATACCTTAACCGGTTACAAACTTAAGATCCTTAGTGATGGCTAATTCCTCGCATGCTCCCGAAGGGTATTCTATGACTCGGGCTCCATTCTTTGATGGAACCGATTACACTTATTGGAAAACCCGCATGATTACTTTTCTTAGAATCATTGGTTATCCTATCTATAGGATTGTAATGCAAGGCTATACTTTATCTAACAAGGATGAGTCCAAATGGACCCCCGAAGACATTTCCAATTTTGAGCTTGATGGCAAAGCCATGAATGCTCTTCATTGTGGGATAGACCGTAATGAATTCAACCGTGTTTCTAATTTCTCCTCTTCTTATGAAATTTGGAAACTTTTAGAAGTAACCCATGAGGGCACTAACAAAGTCAAAGACACTAGATTAGACATGTATCGCCAAGATTTTGAAATTTTCACCATGCACCCACACGAATCAATTACTGAAATGTTTACTCGTTTTACTGACGTTTGCAATGGAAGAAAATCACTTGGTGAGGATGTTTATGCAGAAATGATGGTCAAGAAGATTCTTTGGGTCCTACCAAGTTCATGGGCACCAAATGTGACCGCAATTCAAGAAGAAAAGGATGTCAATAAAATGCCGGTTGAAGAGCTCATTGGATCACTCATGACCTACGAGATCACCATGAAGAGGCAAGCCGATAAAGAAGGTAAAACCTTCAATGAGAAAAAGAACATTGCTTTCAAAGCAAAGGAAGAAAGGTCCTCCGCTGATAGCGAATCCAAGATTGGTCAACTAGCAAGAAAAATGAGCAAATTCATGAAGAAAAAGAAGAACTTTTGAAGGGCACGAAAGGAAGATCCCAAAGCGGAGAATGAAGTTACATGCTTTGAATATGGAAAGAAAGGACACATCAAACTGGAGTGCTCCGTTTTCAAGAAAAGGGTAAAAGAAAAGAAAAACAAGAAGGCTTTCAAATCATCCACATGGAGTGCAAGTGATGACTTGATGTCTTCAAGTGACTCAAGCGATGAAGGTGGAAAATGCCTAATGGCATTTGATGAGGTGTCTTCTTCCGACTCCTCTTCCTCATCTTCCACTTTCAATAATGACATGTCCTATGAAGATCTCCGAAATGCGAGAGATCAATTAGAGGAAGGTTTTAACGAACTTACCTCTAAATTTATGGCTTTGAAAAAGAAAAATAAAATTCTCATTTCTGAAAAAGAACAACTTCTCAAAAATAATGAGGAACTTACCCTTAAGATCCAAGATATTCCAAATGTTGATTATTTTAATTCAACCATTAAAGATCTAAGGGAGTCTCTTTCCAAGTTCACCCAAGGTGAACAAAATTTTACCAAATTACTAGGTTCTCAGCGTTCGGCTAGAACAACACATGGACTTGTCTTTAACAAACAAGCCACTTCTTCTAGAGCACCCACTACTTTTGTAAGGGGGAGCTCTCAATATAAATTTTGTAATTATTTTAAAAAGACCGGGCACATGATTTATGAATGTGACTGTAAAAATGCAAGGTATGGAAGCCCCAAAACCATTACCTACTCGGATGAGTATTTTAGATGGCAACCCTCTAGAAAAATATGGGTTCAAAAGTCTCTTTTAGCTAATCTTTCCGGACCCAAACTTATATGGGTACCAAAATCTATTATCTCTTGATTTTGTAGGATAAACGCCAAAGAAGTAGGACTAAGAAAGGCTCGTGGTATCTCGACAGCGGATGCTCGAGGCACATGTGTGGCGATCCCTCTAAGTTCAACTCCCTTGAAGAATTCAATGGAGGACACATCACCTTCGGTGACAATTCTAAAAGCAAGATCGTCGGAATAGGTACCATTGGATTTGGTAGTACCTCTTTAATTAAAGATGTTTTATTTTTTAAAGGTTTAAAACATAATCTAATTAGAATTAGTCAACTTTGTGATAATGGTTTTTCGGTGAATTTTCAAAATGATTTATGTAATGTGTTTGATTTTCAAAACAAATTGATATTTTCTGCTTCCCGTTTTCAAAATGTTTCCATTATTGATTTAAAGTCTTTAGCTAGCCAAAATGTTAAATGTTTAAGTGCTCTTGACAATGAGTCTTGGCTTTGGCATAGAAGGTTGGGGCATTGTAGCTCTCATTCACTTCTAAAGCTTAATAAGAACAAGCTCATCCGTGACCTTCCTAAACTTAAGTTTAAGAAAGATTTGATTTGTGAGCCATGCCAACTTGGCAAGTAACACAAGTCTTCTTTCAAATCTAAGAAGGAAGTGTCCACTTCAAAATCTCTTGAGCTCCTACATCTTGATCTTTTTTGTCCTACCCCTGTAGAAAGTCTAGGTGGAAAATCCTATACCTTTGTCCTAGTAGATGACTTTTCTCGTTTCACTTGGGTTTTCTTTTTAGATCATAAAAATGATGCTTGTAAGACCTTTTTGAAATTCTCTAGGAAAGTAGAAAATGAAAAAGGATATAAAATTATGTCGCTCCGTAGTGACCATAGAGGTGAATTCGAGATCAAAGAATTCGATGAATTTTGTTCGTCTCAAGGATACAATCACACCTTCTCTGCCCCTAGGACTCCACAACAAAATGGAGTGGTTGAAAGGAGAAACCTAACTCTCCAAGAAATTGCTCGAACCCTCCTTAGTGAATTCAACCTCCCTCAATTTTTCTGGGCCGAGGCAGTTAACACTGCTTGTTATACTATCAATAGAGTCCTTGTAAGACCCCTTCTTAAAAAAACCCCCTATGAACTTTGGAAAGGCAAATTGCCCAAAGTTGGTTGTTTTAAAGTGTTTGGTTGTAAATGCTTTATCCTTAACACAAAAGGTAACCTTGGGAAATTTGATGTCAAATCCGATGAAGGTATTTTTCTTGGGTACTCTAACTCAAGCAAAGCCTATCGTGTCTTCAAAAAACGTTCAAAAACCATCGAAGAATCATCTCATGTCAAGTTTGATGAAAATCTTCCAAAACCCCATCCGGTCATTGAAGATGTTGAAGATAAGCTTTATAAACTTGAATTAAATGATTCATCTTCTCCTCTCAAGGAGGATGATGATCATGAACCTTCTTCACCTTCTTTGCCTTCCACCTTGCCTAAGGTTTGGAAACCTTATAGAGACCATTCATTAGAAAATGTTATAGGTGATCTTCAAGCCGGTACTCGAACTAGAAGATCATTCCTCAACGAGGTTGAACATCAAGCCTTCATTTCTCACCTAGAGCCTCAAACCATTAATGATGCCATTAATGATAAGAATTGGGTTCTTGCAATGAAAGATGAACTAAATCAATTCTCTAGAAATGATGTTTGGACTCTTGTTGAAAGACCCAATGATCATCCAATTATTGGCACTAAATGGGTTTTTAGGAACAAACTTGATGATCAAGGAAATATAACCCGGAACAAGGCTGGCCTAGTAGCTAAGGGCTATAATCAAGAAGAAGGAATTGATTATGGTGAAACCTTTGCACCCGTTGCTAGATTGGAATCCATTAGGATCTTGTTGGCCTTCGCCGCCCACTTAAATTTCAAACTTTTTCAAATGGATGTTAAAAGCGCCTTTTTAAATGATTTTATTTCAAAAAAAAATCTTTGTTAAACAACCTCCCGGTTTTGAAGATCCAAAATTTCCAAATCATGTTTTTAAATTAACCAAGGCTCTATATGGCTTAAATCAAGCCCCTCGGGCTTGGTATGAGCGGTTAACAAAATTCCTTTTAGAAAATGATTTTAAAATGGGTCAAGCTGATTGTACCCTCTTTTTAAAACACACTTCAAAAGATCTTTTAATCGTCCAAATCTACGTCGATGATGTTATCTTTGGTTCTACCAAAGAATCACTTTGTACTGATTTTTTAGATTTAATGAGAAAAGAATTTGAAATGATATTTATGGGGGAATTCAAATTTTTTCTTGGTTTTCAAATCTTTCAAAATTCAAAAGGTATTTTTCTAAGGCAAGGCAAATACACAAATGAGATCTTAAGTCGTTTTGGTATGGATCAAGTAAATGAAATTAGTACCCCCATGAGTACTTCCTGTAAGCTTACGTTAGATGAAGTCGGGAAACCGGTTGATAACAAGCTTTATAGGAGTATGATCGGGAGTCTACATTACCTAACTGCGACTCGTCCTGACATCATGTTCAGTGTTTGCCTTTGTGCTCGTTTTCAAGCCAATCCCAAAGAATCTCATTTTAAATAGGTCAAAAGGATTTTTAGGTATTTAAGAGGATCCAAAACCATTGCTTTATTTTATCCTTCTAATACTTCTTTCAAACATTCTTCATATTCGGATGCTGATTTTGGTGGATGTCAATTAGATCGAAAGAGTACCAGTGGAACCTGTCATCTTCTAGGCAAGTCCCTTGTATCGTGGAGTAGCAAGAAGAAAAACTGTGTTGCTCTTTCTACTGCCGAGGCCGAGTACGTAGCCGCTGGGAATTGTTGTGCCCAAATTATTTGGATGCAGCTCACTCTCCTGGATTATGGCCATTCCTACGATCATGTCCCTATTCGGTGTGACAACACTAGTGCCATTAGTATTTCTAAGAATCCAATACAACACTCTAGAACAAAGCATATAGACTTAAGGCATCATTTCCTTCGTGACCATTTTCAAAAAGGGGATATCACTTTGGACTTCATTTCTACTGATTTCCAATTAGCTGATATTTTTACCAAACCGCTCCCGGTTGAACGTTTTGATTTTATTAAAGGGGAGTTAAGAATGATTCGTCAATGAGCACTATTAAATATTTGACTCTTTTGGCTTGATTTTGTTTTTTTTAAGTTATTTAAACTCTTTTTTATTTTAATTTTTTTTATTTATATTTTATGAATATTAATACCACCGGTCAACCGGTGGTACATCACCGGTTAACCGGTGGTGTCAGGCTTTTCTTTTTTGGGCCGGCTGGAGGAAGGGTTAAAATTAAAATTAAACCCTTCCCCTCCCTTTCTTCTCTCTCTCTCGTGCGCCTCCTCCAAAACTGCGGCTCCTCCAAAGCCCTCGCCTCCCTTCTTCATCCTTGCCCTCTCAAACTCCATTCTTCTCTTAATCTCTCTCATTTTATCTCCTTTTTCCTTCATGGGTCCTCGCTCTTCTCGCAAAGGAAAGGGTATCGCTCAAGAAGAACCTCCTCCTCCTTCAATTCCTCAACTTCCGGACATATGGCATGACAAGGTCATTCTGCCAGGTAGAGTGATTGACTATTCTTGGCTTTCTTCTGCTCGTCTCGAGCTTTTCTCCATTATTGAATATCAACACTGGCATTCCTTTTTTGAACCTCCTGAGAAGGATGTTATTTATCCTTTACTTGTCAAAGAGTTTTATGCTCACTTGATGTGGTCGGTTTCTGACGACACCGATACCATTTCCACCACCGCTCTTGGGAAACCTATCACTTTCACATCTGTGGAGGTTTCCAGAATGCTAGGAGTTCCTCATGTCGGGCCTCATGCATTTGCTCAGGGGGAGTTTCCTCGGGACCCTGATTTTGATTTAGTTGTTGCTCTTGAGCATCTCACAGGACATCCCAACAATCCAATTGTCAAGATCTCCCAGCTCACCCCTAACCATCGAATCATTGAGCGCCTTATTCAGACCTCTCTTGCGCCCCGTATCGGTGATCACGATACGGTGAAATTCATTGATATTTATCTTCTCTCTTATATTACCAGAGGGATTCATTTCAATTTGGTCTGGTTCCTATTTCGGGCCATGACTTCTGTGGCTGAGCACCCGTGCTGATCCAAAACTCTACCTTACGGTCACCTTTTGACCAAAATCTTCACCCTCCTTGATGTGCCTCTCCATGCTACTTCCTTTGAGCAGCCAAAGAAGGATAGCATCGTCAATTTTATGATGGTGCAATGGATGAACATCCGTTGGCACCCTTGGAATTAGGAGTGGATCACTGACAAGGATGGCCTTCTCAAGGCTTACTCTCCTCAGATGCATTCACATCCTCCATCCCATGCCATGCCTCCTGCTATTTCCGCTGCTTATCCTTTTTCAGACAGTGAGGACAGTGATGACGATGAATAGGAAGGGAGTGGTAACAGCGAAAGTGATGCTAAGGCTGATGCTGGTGAGGAAGCTGGAGCGGATGATGATGCACCTGAGCCTGCTGAGGCTGTGCCCCCTCCCGCTGCTGCTGGTGGCTTGTCGGTGACGGCTGATCAATTCCTATGCTTCCAGGATCAAATTGAGACCCGGCTCGACTTGCAGTTTTCCTTCTTCAGCTCTCAGTTTGATCAGCTCCATTCTCGGATCGACTCTCTTGATCGTCGCTTCGAGGCGGTCCAGGCTCCTCCAGCTCCTTCGACCTTCAGGCGTCGTCGTCACTCTCGGCCCTCTAGGAGTGAATAGTGCCTTTCCTGTTTTTGACTTGTCTTTGTATTTGTGTTTTGAACTCTCTATATAACGTTTCATCTTTTATAAATTTCAAGTTGTCTTATCTATCTTTTTTTTCTTTTTCCCTCCTATTTTGATAATCCCAAAGGGGGAGAAATTTCTCTGTTTACTAGTTTAAAAGCTCAATTTTTTTTAAAAACCGGTAAGTTATTGATTTCATTTGTTCCTTTTAAAAAAAAATGACCTATGGTTACAATCTAAAAATGACTCATTCTCTTTAGATTAAGATCATTTTCAATTCTTCAATTCATTTTTTGAAATGATCTCTAATAAATTTTCATGTCCAAAATTGTTTATTTAAGTTTTCAATTGGCACACCTTTTTTAAAGCTTTCACTTTTGTGATTGTGATCATCAAAATAGGGGGAGATTGTTGTACCCCTCTCTCTTGGATTTTAATGATCACAATCACTCTCATCATGTTCTAACTTGTTTTCAAGTGTTTTGATGCTAGGAAAAAGGTTGCCCAAGAGTTGGCCCAAGAAGGCTGAAAGTGGACTCTCTGAGTCCACCGGCCAACCGGTGGATTCCCACCGGCCAGCCGGTGGTCTCTGGCAGAAGCATTGCTTTCTTCCAGAGCCACCGGTCAGCCGGTGTTAGCTCACCGGCCAGCCGGTATGGGCACCGGCCAACCGGTTCTTGCCCACCGGCCAGTCGGACGACCCAGGCAGTAGGCTTGCCCACTGCCTGGTGCCACCGGCCAACTGGTGGATGACCACCGGCCAGCCGGTGTGCCCAGTCAAACTAGCTATTGGGCTTTGACCAGACTTGTACTTTTGACCCCCAACGGCTCCGGAAGCCCTCCAACGGCCATATTGAAGTGTTTATGGGTATTTCTCCTATAAATAAGAAACCATGGATTCCGGGAACACTACCGAATGATATTTTGTTGTCTTGACACTCTAACGACAAATCTCCAAAGCCTCTTGTGATCCATTTCCATCCTTGAAGCTTGAGATCCCTCTCCATCAGCTGCTCTCACACTTTTGGCGCTCAAGGCTTCCATGTGTTTGTATTATTTTATTTGTTTAGTTCTTCATTGGGTTTGGATTAAAACAAACCTCTCATTTCCATTCTTTCTTTCTAGTTGGTTTCTTGCTACAACCATAATAAAAAACCAAGCTGTACGAAGGTGTTCTAGCCTACCTTAAAACGGCTAGTGGGTTTCTTGCTACAACCATTAAAAAGTAAGCTGACGTATAAATCTCTCAACGGTTCTTGTTGGGAGCGGAGACGTAGGCTTGGGAATTAAGCCGAACTTCGTTATCAAATTGTGTCTTGCCTTTTTTATTTCCGCTGCATTGATAATTGTTTTAAATTGTTAATTATTTTTGAAAAGGCAATTCACCCCCCCTCTTGCCATCCTCTACGACCCAACATGGTACACAGACACAGCCACTAATACATGGCCTGATCCCATATTGCATGGAAACTACATGTAGTCCACATGCAAAGCATGTATAGACACATGGATATGGATCCATTAACTTGAAAATTAAATGAGCATGTGGTGAAGTGGGACCAGACTCTATGTGGGTCCCCTCGCATACCATGTTCCCCTTGATCTCCTTTGTGGAGACATTGTACATATTTATCTCCTTCATTTGAACTCTGATTTTTTCCAACAAATAGCCTATCTGGAATTATTTTACACATAGAAAGTGATGTTTCCCTTGGTATTTTATTTGGATATATAGTGTATATTCTTTTGAGAATTATCC
Organism: Viscum album; assembly: GCA_963277665.1. NCBI lineage: Eukaryota > Viridiplantae > Streptophyta > Magnoliopsida > Santalales > Viscaceae > Viscum > Viscum album. The sequence goes on from OY728150.1 coordinate 243,494,789, forward strand.
CCTAGTAGTGTTGGGTGGTGGAATTTCCTGATGGGTTCTTCCATGCGTTACCATCATGCAGGACTGGGAAGTGGAGTTCCCTAATGTCCTCTTCTAGGTGCTACACTCCAGTAAGGATGGGTAGTAGAGTTCCCCGATGTATTCATCTAGGCATTACCCTCTTGTAGGGAAAGGTAGTGGAGTTCCCAGATGGATTCTTCCAGGCATTACACTCTAGATGGTCTAGGAAGTAGAGTTCCTATATAGCTTCATTCAGGTGTTACCCTCTATCTGGGATTGGTATTGGAGTTCTATGATGACCAATCTATAGAATTAGCCTCTAGTGGGTCTATTCATTGGTGTTCCTCGGAGACTAGAAGAGTAAGAACCTTCTATCATACAAGGTAATGGGATCCTTACCTATTGATTGTGGCCCCTCTAATATGCACCATAGTGATAAGGTCTGGTTTGATGTGGCTTAGTACTCTTAATAAAGAGGAACAATTTCCTCACCGAGACACATTTTTGTGACTTGATCTAAAATTGTGCAGGTGAGTTAGTTCTACCAAAATAAGATAGTATCAAGGTGTGGAAAATGAGTCCCTTAGACTTGGGTGTTCAGGGAAGACACATGAAATTGTGGGAATTGTTGTTGGACTTTTGTAAATATTGATGTCTCTTCTTCATAGGATGATCTATCAGGTGGAGATCCCCTTAAACTCTCATTTGGGATTCTTTTACAAATAATATATATATATATATTATTTCTTCTAGATTCACACCTTGGATTTGGATAATATCCTTACAGTAGAGGTGAAGACATGCGAGGTATGAAACATGATTCCCATGTTCAGATTCTCATAGTTGGATGAGTCAACTCTCCTGTTATAGGTGGCGAAGTATTTATTGGTAGTTCATATACTCAATATGTTTGTCCCTTTATGTTTGGATGATCTCACTTTCACTCCCTTGTGGGGTTGAGTTGTACTATTTCATTGTACCTTGTTTTATCTATTGTTTTCCTTTTCAGTTGTATCCCATAATGCTCCCCTTCACCCTTCTATGGCTCACCACAGTATGGGATTCTCCAACATGTGTTGTGACTTTTGAAGATTATAGGAAGGTCAACTATGTCTTTAGAAGAGAAAAGGTGATTGGACCGTATACAATAGTCATAACTTGGGATACAGGCGCTAGGATCTCTCATATGTTTATTGTTTTCTAGTTTTTTCAGGTTTGGATATTTTTCTAGTTAAGCATGTACTTTTTCACTTTAATGATTAATATAAACTTTCATAATTATGAACTATCTAGAGTTTTATGCATTCTTGGTTTACTTTATCATAGTGTTTCATATTTTCTTCTTTCCCTCTATAGTTTTTCATTGAGTTGGGTGTCGACAAGTGTACAGGTTTTTAAGAAAAGGCATCCCTATGTTAATTATGCCTTTAGAACCAGTTGCATCATAATCCCTGGATTGGGTCGGGTCATGGATGATTAGTATTAGAGGTGGTTCTATCCTTGGGATATTGTTTAGACATTCCCTAAAATGGATTTGGTTGGGTTTTTAGGAAATGATGTCAATGATTTTCTAGTGTCTCTTAGTTTAGGGAGTCCAGTGACTGTACGACAACCAACATAGACAATCACCAGAACCATGACCACCCACCTTCATATCGACTCAACATGATGAGACATTTATTTCAAGGATAAACTGTACATCAGTAATATAAGATTGAGTCTTTGACTATAATTATTTAGTCTAATATCCATTGCTATTAATATATATATTTATATATATTCTCATCTAGTTGTGATACACTTTGAAAATACTCAGGATGCCTCCATGATCATAGCCATCCAGGATACCATCTCTGGTTCATGATGATGACCCTATGAGCGATGAGGTCACAATTTAGGGTATATTCTATGATCCTCGTTCTCAAGGTGGACAGGTAGCAGTACCTCTACCTATTAAGAAGTAGAACATTCAAGTAGAGCATGCTAAGGATGTGCGCAAGCTTAGCGTGCTTCATGAGTTCCAGTATTAGAGACTGCTGAGGTTCTATAGTAATCTAGATCCTTAGGTAGAATAAGATTGAAAAGAGTTAGTGGTCTATATCTTCAGTCTTATTTTGACCCCAATGGATCTGGTAGAGGAAAAGATAGACAATATTTTCCATAGAGCAGTTGGGAATTAGTGGAACTCGGTTACACAGATGCACGATGAGTCAACAATCTTGTGGGATGACTTCCAGTAGTTGTTACATGATGATTACTACCCATACTTCTTATGCTTAGTCTATATCCAGAATATTTTAAAGCTTCAATTGGGAGGGATAATGGTGGCTGAGTATGTTTCAAGGTTCATAGACATTACGCACTACTCCCATGACATGATCTATGATGGATACGTGGGAGCATGAATGTTTGAGAATGGAATCCCAAGAGGTATTAGAGCTAGTATTGTGCCCTTGTGGTCCCCACCTATGTCGGGGTACTAGAGTAGGCACAAGAGGTAGGGATATTGGTGTCATAGTTATTCCAAACATATGGATCTAGAAGTGTACATCCCATGACTAAGTCGTTTGCAGTAGCTAGGAGGCTCCAATTGATAGTATCTTAGAGTAAGAGATCCTTTTACTAGTAGGATCAGGCATGTAGTCTCCTAGAGATGAGACAACATAGAGTGGTAGGGAATCTTAGAGAGGGGTTTTTATTTACTCGTGATAGGTGAGTTTACATGGAACAAGACTTCCCGACCAGACAAGCTAATCATCCCATCTATATTGATTATAGAATGTCACTGTAGATCCAACGTTGTAATCAAGGATCTACTTTGAGAGGATAGTGTGGTCCCCATGTAGGCGGATATGATAGAGGAATAGAAGGGAATTTGAGTTGTGGGAGATGTTATAAGATCCTTCCACCACCACTATTAGGTGGCTCACATCAGTCTCAAGGATTTGGCGGTTGGGGATGCGGACAACAGCATGCTTTGGATGTCTATAACCCCATTATATAAGAGATGATTCGAGGTATGATATATATTTATTCTAATCTTTACTTGGTATAATTAGAAATATATTCCTACCATTATTTTATCTTAATAATCCTAGAGTGAGAAATAGAGCTCCTAGTAGATTCACTGGTACAACAACATCATCTTGAGGTTCCTATAATGAATGCTTATTTTGTATCCTTCATCTGCCAGCAATGTCAGCTGTCACTTGGTGGAGAAATGTTTTTGTGGGATCTTTTAGAAGTCAAGATAGAATTTTATGCCACCATATTTGGTCTGGATTGGCTTTCCATGGTTCGAGACCAGATTTATTATCACCATAGACAAGTCAGGTGACTATGCATTGATGATAAGAGATTCACTTTTTCTAGGGAGGGAGATATCATTGAAGGACATGTGGATGATATGAGAAATAGGTTGAAACATATCACCAATCAGATAGTGAGTGTATCCATTTTTGTATTAGACTCTTCAGGAATCTGGATTTATTCAATTGTAGAGGATTATGTGGATGTCTTCCCTAAATACATTTCAAGACTGCCTTCAACATGGGAGATGGGGTTTTTCACAGACTTTCATCAAAAGGATTCCCTAATATCTTCTATTTCATATCGGATGGAACCTACCATGATATTGGATATAAGGATGAAGTTAGATGATCTTCAAGGGAATGGTTTCATTAAAACCAGTGTGTCCCTCTCGGTAACTCTAATTTTGTTCATGAAAAAGGAAAGAAGGATCTTGTGGCTTCATGTTGATTATCATCACTTGAACTAGGACAAGATAAGGAATAAGTATCCACTTCCCAGGATTGATGACCTATTTGACTAGTTTCTAGGTGAGATATGTTTTTCCAAAATAGATCTCATTTACAAATACAACTAGTTGAGGTTTTACATGGCTGAAATTCCAAATTTTTCTTTCCGATGTTGTTACAGACACTATGAGTTCCTTTTGATTCTATTTGGTGTGATGAATTACATCATCATGTTAGGGATTTGATGAACTAGGTCTCTCAGCTGTGCCTGAAATAGTTTATTTTTTTCTTCTGTGAAGACATACTTGTCAACTCTATAAAAGAGGTGGAGCATTCATAACACTTGAGGAAGGTTCGTGATTTTCTATGCATGAACGAGCATTATAAAAAGCTATCGAAGTGTCATTTTTTGGATACATGAGGTTCACTTTATCAAACATGTCTCATTTAGCATAGTTTAGTCATGGATCTAACAATGATCATGGTAGTGCTTTCTTGGGATCCACCTAAGAATGTGTTATATGTGTGGAGCTTCCTTGTCTTGGTGGGTTACTACAAGAGATTTTTGGAATACCTATTCAAAATCGCAGCCCTTTAATCACCATAATATGGATGTTCCATCTGTTCAACATATATTTCTAGTGATATAGATACTTTAATGAGTTGAAGTAGAGCCTAAAGAGTGATCTAGTGTTGATAATACCATTGGAGGGAATGATGTTCGTAGTGTATTGTGATTTTTTTGGAGATAGGATCTGATTCATGTTGATGAATTTACAAGCACTTCTCACATACTGCTCGTGGTAGTTAATAACCCATGAGAAGAACTATGTAACTCATAACCTAGAGCTAACAGAGATAGTATTCACCCATTTGATTTGGATACACTACCTTCTAGGAGAGTGCTTTGTGGTTTACTCTGACTAGTAGAGTCTCGAGTACATATTCACTCAGAGAGACCTAAACCCGAGATAATGATATGGGTTGGAGTTTCTATAGGACTATGAATTTGAGATAGTATAAACTTTAGGGAAGGGAATCATTATAGAAGATTCCATTAGAATTAAGTCTCAGGATTTCCTAGCTTAGGAAGATTCGGATCAGTTAACTTACCTACATCTAAACTAAGAGGAGTAGGATGGTACAATTTTTCTATAATTGATGGTGTTGAATCCTTCTCTTCATGAGTATGTGAGAGAGTACCATATTGGATACATTGACTAAGATATTTTATGTGATCATATATCCACAAGAGACTCACCATATTAATATTTTTATGGAGGTAATAATGATATCATGTTCTAGGGGAGAACAATGGTTCAATTCAGGATTCGGGATGAGGTGATGTGAGAGTTACAGACACCCCCCATCTATATATATCAGTGTGGGTAATATGTATATAGAACATTAGTGGAATTTGTTTTCATCCAACATGAGATAAATCATTGCTAAGTTCCTCTCTCAGTTCCTCACTTATCAGTAGGTTAACAATAAGCACAAAGTTCTGATATGTTTGCTTCAGTCACCTGAGATCCTATAGTGGATGTGGGATGACATATCCATGTAATTCATTATAGGTCTTCCATGCACAGGGAAGGGCCATGAAGCTATATGTGTGATAATAGAACAAATTAAAACGTTGGAACACTTTATTTATATAAGTGTGTAGAGTTTTGTGGATAGTTCGGGGAAGTTTTACGTACAAGAGATCATTTTCCTTCATGGAATACCCTTGATGATTGCATCTGATAGTAATGAATTGTTTATGTCATGATTATGGAGAGGCTTATAGAAGGAATTATGAACCTAGTTGTGGATGATTATAGACTTTCACCCCTATACTGATGGGAAGACTGAGCATACTATACAAGTGCAAGAGTATATGTTGAGGGATTATGTGTTGGACTTCATCTAGAGCTGCGAGGATCACCTACCCTTGTTAGAGTTTATGTACAACAATAGCTAACACTCTTCCAGTAGTATAGAAACTTTTTGTGCCTTGTACGGGAGACCCTACAGGTCACCATTGTGCTGAAGTGAGATAAGAAATTCATCTCTAGTGGGAATATAGTTAGAGTACACGACAACATAGAAAGTCCAGGTCATCCACGAGTAGATGAGGATGGCCCACAAAATATTAATAATCATACGCAGATGGCCATAGTAGGCCTTTCGAGTTTTACCAGGGAGACAATGACTTTTTAAGAGTCTCCCTATGAGGAGAATTTCATAGGATTGTATGGGGAGGCAATCTATCCCGGTGATTCACTAGGTAGTTCAAGAACATCCAGACGGCTAGAAAGGTTTCATACCACCTCCCCCTACCACAACAGTAGGAGTGGGTTCCTGAAGTCTTCAATGTGTTGCAGTATAGGAGATAGGTTCAGGAACCCATGCACATCATCAACTAGGTTGATTTAGACATTGAGCACGAAGACACATTTATGGAGCACCCAGTAGAGATTGAAGATCAGTAGGAAAAGACACTACATGGATGGACCACCCCTTTGGTTAATGTGATGTGGCGACACAGATTTTCACAAGAGAATTCCTGGGACTAGGAGAGATAATAAAGGGCTATGTATCCTAATTATTTTTCATAGTTTTTATTTTTTCGGATAAAATTTTGAGGAGGGAATTATGTAGATACCTGGTTCCTTCCTAATAACACTATGAAATATTTATATAGATATTTCCATTATTAGGCACTGAAACTGCATGCGATTCCACAGCCCAGTATGCCGGGAATTAATTTTATAGAAAATATTTTATATATTTTAAATTTCATGAGAACGAATCCTTATAGAAAATTGGGAAAATCTTAAAAGATTTATTAGATCCAAAATCTAAGACAATGGTTGGGTCTGAAGTGTTGTGTTTACCCTTAGCGTGAAATAAAATGGATCGGTGTGGGACTTTCATAACCCTTGATCATTGGGGGTCCGTTAAGTGGATTTATTCAATTATTGAACTAATTAAATAATTCATTTAAAAAAAACTAAAACATTTATAAATATATCATTATAGATATTTTCAAGGGTTGGGATCAAAATCATGAGAACTTCGGGGAAACTCTATCTTCCTCCTTTCTCTAACGAATTGCGATCAGTTGATGATGAATCCTTGGATACACACGAATCGAAGCACAAATAATGCAACATATCTCCTATCTATGTTGGTGCACATTTTCATCATCAGTGAGAAATCCAATATAAGTTATGACTCATAAAAATATTTTTTTACACCCTTGATTAAATTATTTAGTAGATTGTTTATTCATTCTTCGATCTGCACCACTGTTGCAGCCTTTTCATGAGCCCTTGTTCAAGATTTAAATTTTTTATCAATTTTTTATCTAACCCTAGTTGTAATTTTTGATTGTTGGATAAGAATTAGTTTTCAGATATATTTAAAAAAAATTGATTCTTTTCTCCCACGCTTCTTTGCATTTTTTACCAATGGAATCCTCATAGTTCTCGGTTAGATGATTACCGAGTGCACCGAGCTCAATTTGGCCAACAGATCCATACTAGATCTATTAAAAGATATTGGTTTGTTGATAAACACATAGATATGGAATCGTTGTGCGATTATAATGACCTATTTATTGATTAAACATCAATATCATGCAGAAATAAGACGTGATAGCCTAAATAATGAATAGTGGTTCATTGAATCTTCACCGGAGACATTTGTCGGAATGAAACAGTTAGAAAGCACAATCTATGGCCAGATCATTGTTTTTTTCCAAATTCATGCAATACTTTTTGGGGTTTGACAACATTAAACGTAGAACTCTGGATATAATTTTTTTGTAAAAATACCAACACCACATTGTGATCTGGATGAACAACACGATGGGTAGCCTCCCTCAGTGGTGGTTCTAGGGTCTCAGGAAGGATAAGAATGAAACATACCATAAAATTTCCTCACAAACCAAGTATTCTCTTCCAAAATTACCAGACCATGTGGCTGACCACACATAAACAGTGTCTGGTACACATACATGGGGTCCGATACATGGACATGGACATTGATACACGATTCGGTCCTGTATTAAAGGGACACGCCAAGGAGTCCACCTACACAACGTGTGCTAAAAAACACGCATGGAGTTGTGTACCATATAGGGATATGGGAAGGAAGTGAATCAAGACCACATACTGCATAGGCCTCCTCACACATCATGTTCCCCTCGAGCACCTTTATGTATACTTCAAAAATCTGTATCTCTTTTATTTGAACTTGTATTTTGGACTATGAGTAGCATATCCTAATTTTTTTCCACAGATAATCTGATGGTTCCCTTGGTAAATCTTTTGAGATACAGTGTGGACTCTTATTGGTGTTACTATTTAGCAAAGTTGGGCAATGAGGTTCCTTGACTGCTTCTTCCAGGATTTACCCTTCTGTTGGGCTAGGCAGTGGAGTTCCCCGATGGTTTCTTTGAGGCATTACCCTTCAGGAGGTATCCATAGTGGAGTTCCATAATATATTCTTTTGATATTTACCCTCCATAAGGGATGGGAAGTGATGTTACCTAATGGATTCCTTGAGATATTACCCTCAACCAGGGCTAGGTAATAGAGTTCCCCAATAGTTGGGAATTGGAGTTCCCTGATAGCTTCTTCTAGAAATTACCCTCTAGTACTGGTAGGAAGTGGAGTTAACTGATAGATTATTTCGAGCACTACCCTCATGTAGGGCTAAAAATTGGAGTTACCTAATGTCATATCTCGAGAGTTACCCTTCACCGAGGTTGGGTAGTAGAGATATTTAGTGACTAGTTGATTAATACCCTCCTTTTGTGCCCAAGCATGGGGTCGTTACCTAGATTTTGTGGCCCATTAACCATGACACACATTTATGATCTGAAGTTTGACATGGATTTAGACTCATTGGAAAGAGGGTCACTTTATCCACAGAGACACATTTTTATGATGCGACCTAAAACCATGATGGTGAGTTGCTTTTACCCAAATCGGATAGTATCAAGGTGTGGAGAATGAGTCCCTTAGACTTGGGTGTTCAGGGAAGACACATGAAATGATGGGAATTATTGTGGGACTTTTGAAACTGTTTGTGACTCTTCTTCTTAGTTTGAGCTGTGATATAAAGATCCCATTACTCTCTCATTTGGGATACTTTGAGTGAGTCTACACACACACACACACACATATATATTTCTCTATATTCACACCATGGATTTGGATACTATCCTTCTCAGAGAGGAAAATGCACTTGGGGTATGACACGTTCTTTCCATGTATATTTTCTTATTGATTGATGATTCTCCTCTCCCACTATACGTAGTAAAGGCTCTATGGTAGTTCATATACTCACCCTATTTAGCCCCTTTTTGTGGATGATTTTACTTTCACTCACTTATTGGGTTGAGCTATACTCTTTTACTATACATTGTTATATTTACTATTTCTATCTTCAATTGTCGCTCTTTGTGATCTCCTTCACCCTTTTGAGGAATTATACTAAGAATGTATAAACTCATCCCTTTATGAGCTTTGCCCACATGCATTGTGTCTTTAGTGGATGATGGATAAGTTGATAGTGACTTCATAGAATCTTAGGGATACTAGGTGCTTGGACTATGCATAATGGTCTTAACATGGAATATAAGAGCTAGGCTCTCTTAACTATTTACACATTTCAAATTTTTTCAGGTTGGGAAATATTTCTAGTAGGATGGGTATTTTTTCCCATTATTTTTATGTATATACTACCAAAATTTTCACTCTCTAGAGGTTCATGAATGATTTGTTTACTTTATAGTAGTGTTTGATCTTTTATTTTTTTTCCACTGTGCTTTTTAATGAGATGTCTATGTGCATTTTTACATGTTTTTTTTGGAAAGGCATCCCCATGTTAGTTATTCCTTCAGAGGTAGTCACCACCCCATGGCCTATATAGGCGGTCTTGGGGTAGTTGTGGCTCATGCCTTATCTGGGTTTGGGTCATGAAACTCTCCATAGTTTCAACACATAGAATCTTTAGGATGGATAAAATGTCATGTATCTTCAATTTATTTTTCTTCATTATAGATTTTATATTCAAAAATCTTATGAATATTTTTTTATTTTAATTCTCATTCATATTATGTAATTTATTTATATTTATTTTGTTTCTTCAAAACACATCAAAAAATGTACTAATGTTAATAAATTAGAAACCTACTAAAGAGTCTGGATTTTTAAAATCATCATGTGATATCATGGAATATTGAACCTTGAAATTATGTTATATAGTTGATAATTTAACTTAAACATTATATTAGAATTATTATTTCATTCTCTCCTATTTATTTCTTCTAAAAACCTTGTATCCTAATAGATCCATGTTGAAATATTGATGTGAATAAGTATTTATCATGGATATAGAAACAACTATTTTGATATGAATATCTCTGGAATATTTTCATCATCACACATTGTTATGTGGTATTCTCCTCGAGGAACAATTTGTAGTGACCTGACCCTAGAAATTGTGGAGCCAATGTCGTTCTATGATTACATTGGTAAAATATACAAGTAAATCACATCCAAAGGACTAATCTATTTAGTAGTCTTGGTAATACAAATACATAAAAAATAATTATATTACAAATTAATGTTGTAATGACAACAATTTTTTTTTAATTTCAAATATAATGACAGTATTTCATCTAGCAGGTCCTTACATATCATTCTAAGTATATTTTTTGGAATTTTGGGGACTGGAAATAAAATAAGGGTGAGTTAAAATGATAAGTAAGAGTAAGTAAAAAATAAATAAATAATGAATGAATTCCAATAGTCAATATGGGAATGAAATATCTCACGTCGCATGCCATTAAAATAACTAGATATGGAATAATCAATATATAAAGAAAAATAATTGAAACAAAAGTCATTTAATCAATTAAATTAGATTGAAATGCATAAATAGATATGTCAAAGAAAAATATCAACGATAAATAATAACTAAATATAAATGAGGTAAATGCTTAATTATTAGATTCCATGTTTTATAGGTATATAGTAACATTACCACCATGACCTATGAGATAACAGTTTATAACATAGTGGGTGAAAACCCAATTAGCTCAGGCTATCCAACTAATTCATCTAATGAGACTATCAATGCATCAAGGGGATATCTATATTTGGGACCCACTAGTTTTATACCTATCTAAATCATACATTGTATATCGAATAATTTATTTTACAATAATCATTATTAAACATTTATATTGAGTAAAAGATACAGGCTTATTAATATTTCTCTAGTTAATCAAATAACTATCAAGTACATAGTGTATATAAAAATTGTATATAGTTTAGGAAATTAATGTATCCATGATAAACTATTTGAATATTTAGAAGAAATTCAATGTTTAATGATCATATGAAATTAAATATTTAAAGGGGACTAATGAATAAATCAAGGGAGTTAATGTCAATACTATCTTTGGTCAATGAAATCATAAACCATCTGGAGAAATAATCAATACGGTATCAATATGAAATATACCCATTGTAGTAAATATAATGTTGACTTTAATTTATGAGATATAAAATTAAAATTAATATCATTCTTGAGGAAAATATGATTTTTTTCTGAAAAACCTTTTGAGAAACCTTTTCATGGAAAATAAATTTTAAAAAACATAAAAAAATTAAAGAGTAAAAATTAACTTGGAAAGACATTTTTATTTTATTAAAAATATTTTTAAAAACATATTTATAAAATGGGGATTTTAAAAGAAAACTGGTTCTATGAATAAAGATAAAATTATGTTTGGTTTTCATAGAAACGTTTTCTAAAACATTATTAGTACCATAGAGTGGAAAACTGGTACCATTACTCGGAAGATTTCATGAATAAAAAAATGGGAATAAAATGAAATAATTTACTAAAAAATGATTCAGTAATTTATTATAAAATAATTAAAGTATAAAGAATCCCGAACAAAAAAAATATTTTCATGTATACCCTTGAAAATAACATAAAGATGATGTGAAAATAAATCAATTAACAGATTGTGTGTGTAAAATTTAAATCCACATAAAATAAGTAGACATACAATAATAGATAGTAAAAAGTTATTATAAATATAATCATTGAAAATTAAATACAAAATAGATAAAATATAACTTAATGAAAAGAAATTGGGTTATGAAATTCATTTCCACTTTGGAAAATTTAAGTGTAAATCCACTAAAATGAAGTAATTCAAATTAAAAATAAAAATATCATAAATAATGATTGAAACCTGATATTACTTGTCAATGTAGAGGTATGTACACCATATATAAGAAATTATGTTCACAATAATAAATTATTCCTTAAATAATGGAAATAAAATTGAAAGATCATTAGAATTATTTTTGATGAAAATAATCTTTAAACACTTCAAAGTGTCACATACCACTTTGAAACATTTGAATCATATTCCTCGTGAAGTAATAAAATTAAATAAGATTTTTAAATAAAATAAATATAAAAAAATTCATGATATAATATATCAAAAGTGTATGTAAATACACCGCACAAATAAGTATGTGGAAAAAATGGAGTATGACTCATGGAAAGAAAAGTTAGACTAGAATCTATTTCCTTGCATTTCCTTTTTTGGGGAACTTCATTTAACTTATTGAATAAGGGTATTAAACATGTCTATAAATTATTCCAAGAACATATTAATATTTATGTTATTATATATTATCTTATTATAATATCTAATAAATCATTTGCTTGCAATCTTTGATTATTTTCACTATTTCAGGTTTTAATTTCCTAGTTTCTCAAGTATGTTTTCACTTATTATTTGTTATTCCTATTAATTATATCATGTTGTATTCATATACATAATTTAAAATATGATTTATATATCATATATTATAGTTATATATGTATTTATAATAATCTATTATATTTAGAGACAAGAATTGAAATGCACCGTTAATAGATATTCTATGTTGTAAATAGTCATGAACGCTACATTGATTTATTTTTCATATTAGAAGAATGAAAAGAAAATTATTTATAATATAATTCCTATATAATATATATTTCATATATATTAAATATTTTTTTTAATCATTCATTATATTTTTTAGGTATAGAGTGAATGAGTCACATCATTTTGAGGAGGCGGTAGTACACACTTCCATAATTTATGTTATCATATTTATAAAAAATGGAAAGTATAAGGTTATTTTTTGTATAGAAATTAAATAAGAATAAATAAATTATAAATATGGTATATATAATATATAAATATCATTTCCATCATAATTTCCAACCATTTTTGTGTTAAATGAAAAACTAACAACATCATTTAGTGAGGTGGTAGTTCACTGTACAGATAAATGGTAAGTTCGTTACAAATTATATGGAAGTGTATATAAGCGTAGTTAGTAAAAATAATATAAAAAATATAATTATATTAATGATAATTTGGTTACTATATAAGGATGGAATCACTATTATAAATTAATCTTATACCAACGGTTTCAAACTGTTGGTAAAAGCCCGAAAACTATTGGGAAATTCATTCCCAAAGGTTCACTAAACCATAGGGTTGTGAGGCATGAGGATAGCAATATAACAATATTTCAAGGTGAACCATTATGATAGGTCATCTGGATTTTTAAAATACCAACAGTTTATGATAGGTGAACCATTGCCATAATCCGGGCTATATGGATCCGTATACCAATGATTCTATTAACCGTTGGTATTTATTCATCTTTACAAAAAAACTGTGGGCACCTCTTCCTACCAGCCCCTCCTCCAGCCATCCAGAACCAGCATACAACAACCTCCTATTTAATTCAATTCAGCAACCCCCCCCCCCTTCCTCTCCAATTCTAGATCTGCAATTCCAAAAAGCCGTAGGCTGTTGGATCTACTCTGGAATTAGATTACAAACCTATAGAATAATGGTGAATACAAAAACAAACACTCATGAAGACAATATACAATGATGAATACAACACATGAAAATATAGAATTTTAAAAAACACTCATGAAGACAATACAATGTACAGAATTCAAAGAAAACACCCCCAGACCCCCCTCCCCCCTTGAACACCCCCCCTTCACCCCCATCCCCCTGGAAAAACCCCCTTGTACCCCCCTCGACAGCCCTAATACACCCTCCTAGAACACCGCCCTGCACCCCCATGCCCCCTGGACAACCCCCTTTCAACCCTATGGACAGCCCCCTTGCACCCCCACTGGACACTATTGGACACCCCCCTTGGACACCCCTCCCCTAGACATCCCCCAAGACACCCCTCCTAGACACTCTCTGCACCACCATGCCCCCTGGACAACCCCCTTTCACCTCCCTTGAACACCTCCATGCCCCCCCTGGATAGCCCCCTTGCACCCCCTAGACATCCCCCTTGCACCCCCAATGGACACCCCTCCCCCCTAGACACCCATCCTGGATAGACCCCCACCCCCTAGACCCCCCCTATAAACCCCCTCCCTTGAGAGACCCTAGACACCCCCTCCTAGACACCCCACTTGAACCCTCCCCCTACCCTACAGACCCCCCAGATCGCCCTTGGACACCCCCCTGACAGCCCTAGGACACCCCACCTGTATAGCCCCCCTAGACACCCCACCTGCACCCTACCCTACAGAACCCTCGTAACCCCCCCCCCCCCAGACAACATTTGGACACCCCCTGGACAGCCCCTCCTAGACACCCCACCAACACCCTCCCCCCTACACTGCACCCCCCCCCCCGACAGCCCTTTGAAATCCCCCTGGACAACCCCTCCTAGACAACCCCCTACACCCACCCCCTGCCCTACAGACCCCCTGCCCCCCCCAGACAGCCCTTGGATACCCCACCTAGACAGCCCCTCCTAGACACCATGCCCTACAGACCCCCTCCCCGACCCCACCCCCATGGACACCCCCTCCTAGACACCCCACCTGCTCCCTCCCCCTTCCCTTCGGACCCCCCCCCCCCCCCGGCACCCCCCCATGAAAAGCCCTTGGACACCCCCCATGGACAACCCCTCTTAGACAACCCACCTAAACCCTACTCCCTACCCTGTAGACCCCCCCCAGACAACCCTTGGACACCCCCTGGACAGCCCCTCCTAGACACCCCACTTGTACCCTCCCCCCTGCCCTGCAGACCACCCTGCACCCCTAAGGCTTCTAGCCACTACACATTAGCCTTCATGTTTTCCTAGTACATCCAAAATTTCATTCGATGTAGTTAAGTTATTAACCGATAAAACAAAAAAAATTGAATCACCGCAATGGATTCAGTATCCCAAAGACTCCATCTGGTATTCTAATAAAAAAAATCCTCTGATGATCTAAAAAATAATGTTTCTTATGTCCCACTTTTTGGAACTGATATAAAACCATGTAATTTATTCTATAAGAAACCGGTGAGAAAAAATATATAGTTTTTAAACCACCACTTATAGGGTCTGACAGAGCACTTTATTTTTCTTATATTGGTGATTCCTCCACCACCCACAAGAATAGAATAAACAGGAATAAAAGAAACATGAAATACCTATTTTGGAATCATCAGGAGTCGTAATGACAAAAATGAGAAATTAAAGAAAATGAAAAGGGAAAGAAAACACAAAGAACACACATTTTTTACATGGTTTGGGAATAATATCTACGTCCACGGAGAGACATAATTCTCACTAAAAATCAGGAGCACAAATTACAGAGTTTTGCAGGTTAGAAAACTTATCCCAAAAATGGGCCACATATGGAGAAGACGATCCACTATTCTGAACAGGATGTCTACATCGCTACATTTAATGACAACCACCTTTGTCAAAAGTGCTGTAGTGGCTGCCGGTTGGATGTCAAAAGTGCAACAATATAGTTAACCCTAATAATCATGCGTCAACATTGATAGATTATCTCACAATCACTCTATATAAGTGGAGACCAACGTAAGAAACATCTAGTGACAAGTCATCAATGACTTATCTCAAACCACTAGGCCATTAAGGAATCGTCCAAGTCTAGATTAGGAATGTATGGAACCGACTGGATAAAATGATTCCTGCACTCGAACACTATTTCATATCTTCAATGCAGCTTAGAAAATTCTATATCCAATAGTACCTTCAATTAATTATGAAATAATACTAAATGAACCATTCCTTGAAACTTTTCCATGAATAGTCTTTGTCTGGCTTAGTGTGAATAATAGACTTCCCCCACTTATAACTCAGACCCTCTAGTAGGATAGTTACAAAAATAACCTTAGGAGACTCATAAATATAAATCTAGATAAAAATATCCTCAGCCTTCAGTACCAAAACCAATTCATCATAATAATCTTGTTACCTAGGAATTATTGTGGGGATACCATCTTGATTCTGGAGTTCTGAGGTGTGCCTTCAAGATCGATTTATTTAAGAATTTTGATTCGGTCAGGTGGGACTTCTTGTGGGATTCATTCAATCTCCTCAGATTTCTAACTAGGTTCTCATCTTGGGTTAAAATATGTGTCTCTTCCACAATGTTCTCGATAAACATTAATGGAATTTTACATTGCTACTTTTCTGGGGAAGGAGGGCTGAGGCAAGGGGATCCACTTTCGCCATTCCTTTTTTTGATTTGCATGATGTTTTTCTCAGGCATTTTATACTCCCTTATTTCATCTTTAGATGCTTACAAGATTCATTATAAATGTGGTAAAACCTTTATTTCTCACCTTTGTTTTGAAAATGACCTTATATTTTTTTCTTATGGTGATTTGGATTCAGTTTTATTCTTGAATCATGCTTTGGATCTTTTTTCATCCCTGTCTAGATTGAATGTTAATCGTTCGAAGTCCTTAATGTTTTTGGTTGGTATCTATTTTGATTATTTTGATTTTATTGAGGATGTTATGGGGGTTAGGAAGGGGTCTCTTTCTCATTGTTATCTAGGAGTTCCCCTCATCACTTTCATGCATATATCTTTTGGTTGTGTGGTCTTGGAAGAGAAAATTGTTTGAAGATTTAATGCTTGGACTAATAACTCTCTCTCCTATATTGGGCGGTTATAGCTTGTTCAATCAGTTATTTTTAGTATGAAAGATTATTGGTGTTATCACATCATTTTACCCAAGATAGTGGTCGAATCCATTGAATCCATCCTTAAAAATTCTCTTCGGAATGTTCCTTCACTGGCTTCCTCTAGGGGTGGCCTGCTGTTTGTTCTGTTATAGAGGTGTGGTTTGGATGCGGACTGGAGTACTGGTTTTGCAGGCTGGTTATTTTGGATGTATATAGTGGTAGTGGTTTTTTGGTGGATGGGGTGCTGGTTTGTTTTCGAGCTGGGTGTGGGCTGGTGGTGTGCAGGGGATGGGGTTTTAAGCTAATTTGGTTGGTGTATGTGTCTGGTTTGGGTTGGAGTGGCTAGTTTAGGATGGAGTGGCTGGTGCGGGTTGGAATGTAGGTGGATGGGTAGGAAGGGCCCTAGTGCGTGTTGGAATAAGTGTTATGGGGTTATTTTGTATGTGGAAGGGGGTTGGTGTTGACTGGAATGTCGGAGGCTGGGGGCTGGTGTGGGTTGGAGTGGCAGGTGTGGGCAGGAAGGCAAGTGGCAGGTGGCAGGTGGCAGGGGGATGGAAGGGGGTGGTGCGAGTTGGAATAGGTGATAGGGGTATGGTGTGTGATAGATTGCAGGTGGTTGGGAGATGTTGGGCAGGTAGCAAGGGCCGGTGCGGGCTGGGATGTAGGAGGTCAGGGGCTGGTGAGGGATAGAACTGGTGGCTGGGGCTATTTTTTAGGTGGTGGAGGGCTGCCATGAGTGTTTTGCGGGAGGCTGGGGGTGGGGGTGGTGTGGTGGATGGTGTTCTGGCTGGTGCGGGCTAGATTACAGGTGGCTGGGGGATGGTGCGGGCTTGAATGCAGGTGGAAGGGGGCTAGAATACTAGTTGAAGGGGGCTGGTTGTAGGTGGTGGGGGGATGGTGCAGTCTGATTCGAAGGTGGCATGGGGGCTGTTGCAGGATGGAATGCTAGTGGAAGTGGGCTGAAATGAAGGTGGAAGGGGGCTGGTGTGGGCTGGATGTAGCTGGTGCTGGCTGGATTGTAGTGGTTGTGGTGGCCAATGGTTCGTTGGTGGACTGTAGCAGCCTCCTTGTGTTGGTGGTTGGGATCGTGCGTCCGTGTGGTTGGGTGCATGTGTTTGTTATCAAGTGTGGGAGTGTGTGATCTTTGTGGGGTGGGTGTGTGGGTTCATGTGGGTGGGTTCATGATTTTTCCTCTTGGTTTTCGCTTACATCGAGTGGACCTTGGTGCTTTCATGATGGTGGGGTGGTTTCTTGTGATTCTCGAGTCTCCGATTGGATGTTCATTTGATGTTCGGGTGTTTCTTCTATGTCTCTTCATGTGGAGGCTGCTTCTTTAATGTTGGTGGTGAGATGATGGTGGTTGTTGCGGTCTATTCCTTTGGGCGCTGATTACTATGCTCGGGATTATTGTTGGTTGAGTGCTCGTGATGGTGCCTTCTTCTTCTCTCTGTGTTTCGGACTTCATGTGTCTTGAAATTTTGGGCGGTTGGCTTGCTTATGGAGCCTCGGTTCTCCCTAGGGGCTGGTTCTTTTCTCAGCTACTTGGCCTTGTTCCTGGTACATGGTCACCTTGTTCCACCCATTGGTTTATTGGTTTGTTATTCATTGTAATTCCTCTTACACCTTTTATATATTTCCTATTTTCCTTGACCGTGGCGTGACCGCGGCGTGACCGCGCCGTGATAGTGGCCTGAACGTAGTTTGTTGGCTTGGTCTAGTGACATCAGTGGGGTAGCATCTTCCGTCTAGGAGTGAAGTGAGTGGGAGGAGGCATGGAAACATTCCGGTCATCGCCTCCATCCCCATTAACTATGGGTGGGTAATATATATATAACTCTTTCTAGGTATCATACATTGAATTCTGATAGGACTGTAAACCGATGCGGGGTGTTAGCCAGGTGTAGGGACCAATCATGGAATTACAGCGGCATGAACATGGAGTGACCGTGGCGTGACCGCGGCGTGACTGCGGCGTGACCGCGGCATGACCACGACATGACCGTGGCATGTTGGCCCGGTCCAGGGACATCTGTGGGGCATCATCTTCTAGCCAGGAATGAAGGGAGAGGTAGGAGGTGGTGAAACATTCCGGTCGTCACCTCCCTCCCCATTAATTATGGGTGGGTAATGTATCTAAAACATTATCTAGATATCATACCTGGAATTCCAATAGGACTACGAACTGTCGTGCAGTGTCGTCCTAGAGCAGGGCCAAATCACGGTGTGACCGCGGTGTGACCGTGGCCTGACAGCGGCTTGATGGCCCGGTCTAGCGACATCTGTGGGGAAGCATCTTCCGGACAAGAGAAAAGGGAGCAAGAGGATGTGGGGAAAACATTCCAGCCATTGCCTCCCTCACCATTAACTATGGGTGGGTAATGTATCTAAAACTCTATCTAGGTATCATACATCGAATTCTGACAGGACTGCGAACTGCCAGGGTGTGTCATCCTGGAGCAGATCTAAATCACTGCATTACTGCGGTGTGACCATGGATTGACTGCGGCGTGACTATGATGTGACCGCAGCTTGTTGGCCCGTTCTAGGGACATCCGCGGGGCAGCATCTTCCTTCCAGGAGTGAAGAGAGCGGGAGGTGGCGAGGCAACATTCCGGTTGTCACATACCCCATGGGTTTCTCCATAAGATAAGTTCAAAATAGACATGATAGAACAAATCAACTATTTAATAAGTTATCACAAGGGATCTTCTGAAGGTTTTAGTGAGCGGCACAATGACACACTATCTAAAGGGAAATGAAATGATAGAAAAGAATCATACACCCTAAACTATCACAGTGAGTTTTCACACACAGCGCACCTCCGTTAGAGGGGTTTTATTATAAAAACATGACTTTATTTATCAAGTGAAATAATTATATTAAAGAACACTTATTCAAGATATGAAATTCAATATAATTAAGTAGAATTAAAAAAGAAGATAAATCCAATTTGATGCATTCTTAAATTAATGAGGATACGATAGGGACTCTACCGTAAGGTGGAACCACGCCATCCACATTGGATCTTGGAGCTTTCTAAATAAAAGATACTGCTCCTCCACTAGGTATACACAGCTTCACACACATGCAAGGATACCTATCCCCTATGCACACACCCGCATGGCCATAATCATGTGCAAGGGGATCCTTGCACATATGCTTATATGCATATACCAGTCTCCACTCACCTTCATATGCATTTATATATATATATATACACATGGGCACACCTATCCCCATACGTGCATAATCATTTCCATGGGTGACTATACATGTAACGGGGTAACCCACATACATATACTTACTTAACTATGCACACGCAGGTGAGTTTCCCTTGACTTGGTGACTCGAAACCAACAAGGATGGATAAACACACTACACAAAGGATATTAAGAACATTAAAACAGATGAAGGTCGCTATATAACTAGTGAGAAACCAACTAATTACATTAAAGCCTTACCTAGATTGGCAGCAGAGAACCAAATCCCCATGAACCAACATGAAATGATCCAACACACTACTGAAAACATAATATGGAGTCAAAAACACAAAATCCCCAAATACATGAAGTGAAAGATAAGTAGTAACCATAAAATATTACCTCAGATCAAATCCGATGGACTGAATCAATCTGAACCCATTCTGGCCCCCTTCACAGAATATAACTACCCTATGTCCATAGAAAGTAGTCAAAGATCTAAGAAGCCCATGTGATAAAGAAAATTAAATAAAAACTCAACTAAAACATGCATGTCTCCTGTGAATATACATGTCACCGCCCAACATATAAGAACCATAGTGCCCCATGGGTCAAATCATGTTCCTGCAAGCAAAGGGGAAATAGATAAATGTTTCATAATGATACTATCAAATTGTATATTCCTATTAATTAACAATTACTCTTCCTATTAATGGTATATAATCAAATTGGCCTGAGTTTCTAATTAGTTTTTTTTTTCGATACAAGGGATAATGTCTTATTATAATTGGTTTTTATGTTTACACATGAGATATTTATTTAAAAATTATTCATGTATTTGGCATTATTATTTATGGTTTTAGTTCTTATCTTGATGGAATGGGGCATCTCCACATGAATAATTCATGGAATGTATGGTTCAATAAACATTTATGTGCTTTAATGTTATTGATGTCACTAACGATAAGAACTCAATTGTTTAAATTAAAAAAACCCATATGTTGTTTTATTATATAACTTATTGGAAGTATTATACACAGTTGAACCACAATATTACTTCTAATTAATTGTATTATGGATCATATGGTGAGATTTTCCTTGATGACGACTACATAGTCTCTCTATACAAGGGATGTATATTGACCCTTGATGAATATTGGGCACTGGTGTTTGTAGTTATAGAGCCAAAAATCATTTGATATTACAAGATACAATTCACTAAGTTATCTATAAATTAATGATCTAAGTATGTCACGATTGATAGATGGTGACATGTGCATCGAGGATTTTGAGAAGGTTCTTTAGTGAATTTATGGAAATGAACCAACCCTATTACTAGGTCTCCAAGTGGATAAGATATCTATTGGGATATGATAATTCTAACATATGTCCTAAAATTGGGATGATATGTGTATGGACTAGATGAAGATTTAGATCGAGTAAAATATTCCTAGGAGGATTGGCTCTTGTAGTGATAGCTGTGGAAATTGTACATCTAGTGTTTGATGAGGAAATAATTATGAGGATGGATTATAATCTTGGTAGGTTCTTAGAGTGGGATGGTCCCTCTAAGTATATAAAATGTTTTATGAAAGGTTTTACTCCATTTAATGATTCAAGAGTTCAACAAAAGAGATGAAGGATGAGATGCTAGTGTTGGTATTGGGTATTGTCGGATAGATTGGAATTATAATGGGAAGAGGAATGGTGTGATTTAGCTTATGATGGAACCTGGTTAGTGGGGTTGGGTTATATTACATTATTTTTATGAGGTTCTAGACCAGATTATTGAGAATATAATGTAGATAGGTTCGACATGGTGTGCTTTTGTGACTAGGAAAATCATAAGGTGAATAATCCTCTTAGTCTAGTTGGATGATGAGATGTGCATCGAGGCATGGGATAATCCTTAAGAGATGAGTCTAGACTATGTGACTGCGAGGATAGACTAGGATACTTTTGATAGGATTGAGTGAGTGGCAAACCAATGCGAGGATGATATGATGTATGGAGAAACATGGAGAAACATGGGGTTATTTATGCTATCTCAAGGAGACACTTGGGGTTATTTCATGACTCCAACATACTCTAAAAATGTACCCACACAATTTTTTAGAAAAAACAATTCCATCTCATCAAATACCCCAAGGATCATCCAGCTTCCAATGTCTCCTCACACTCACACCTCATGGTATTATAGTATACAAGTGATCTACGTCAACTAGTCAGGATAGCATCACTACCCTTTGTCCATAGAAAGAAGTAAAGTACCTAAGTGACCAATGTGATAAAGAAAATAAAATAAAAACTAAACAAAAAAATACATGTATCATATGACTATACATGTCACAACCCAATATATAAGAATCACAACCCCCCATGGGTTAAATCATGATCCTGTAAGAAAGGGTAAAATAGTTCCATTTAATAATCTCTTTATTTTTCATTATGTTCTTTATATAGCCCGTTGTTGTAAACACCATACTATTACCCTTATCCATTGAATATGAACCTATGAAACATTATTTGAGTTCAATATTCTGAACATAACCCTCTTCACTATGGAAAGAACCTCATAGGGACCACATTCAAGGTTTAGTAGTTGATCTTACTCTTGAACCAGGTTGGGCACCAGTCCATGAACCAGATGGTCTACTTGGTCATGAGGGTGTAAACCATTTCATTATACTATACTAATAATAAAGGTGTTGGGATCTTTTCTACTAGAAATGGTAATTTCTCAAGACATGAGTGTCAATCGACTTTAGTTCCTAAATTAATGGCTCATTAACTATCTGTAGATGACAAGGGGTTTCTCCAATGGGTGTCTTGTGGTGTGTAGTGTCTATCTATGATTTCTGTGGTGCTTCAGTATTGTGGGAAATGTTTATTACATGGCTAGTTTAATAAATAAATTGGTAAATTAGAAAATACACCCATAGTCAATAGAGATATATCCACTTTTGATAGAGAATACTATCCAAATAACCAATTCAGAAATCTGAGACCAACATTTTACTTTACCAATTCCAATTGCATAATATATGCAGCACCAAATTATGTTTTATGAACCAATAAATTAAAGGGAACTAAACTCCACACAATAACCTATAAAATCTCAAATAGCATCACTCACCTCCAATTAACCCACCACATTGCACATCTTAATGACGATACGACCTCATCACATATATATCAGGATCAACAAAAAAATCCAACATAATATAATGTCTAATATGACTCTATAGAGGAAAATATGAGATTTTTAAAAAATAATGAACTTTTTAGTGAATGCACTATTTGAATGAATGGAATAAAACCTGTGAATATAACCCTACATTTCTTGAAGATTCTATTTTGAAAAAATTCACAATTTACCAAATAATTCACCGAACTAGGAGTTGGTTACTACCAAAAACTCTAGAAAATGCATGATTAATATGAATATTTATTCTAAATATAAACTAACAATGCATTCCTTGTTGCCTCATTTTTTAAAAAAGAAGAAAAATTCTTACCTGTAAGTATTGATCAAGAACCCTAGTGAGAGGAGACGGGTCTGATAGAGGGGGAAGTCCCATGGGGTGTTCATCCATGGGGGGTCTTGTGCGTGACGGGAGAGGGGATCGGGGGATGTCGTCAGAGGATGTTTAGTCAATAGGGGTCGGGGATGTCGTTAGGATAGGGAGATGATAGGGGAGGGGGAAATTACTAGGATCCGAGAGGGGAGGGGGACGTCGTCGTCAGAGAGGGTGCTGAGATGGGAAGTGGAAGATCACCGGAGGAGAGGGAGGGGGGATAGTAGGCGGAGGCAGAGGCCGGGAGGATATCAAGAACAGGGAGGGGGTCGGGGGTCGGGGGTCGGGAGGTGGAGGTCAGGGACGGTTCACGCGGGATAAAAATCCATAAATTGTGTGTATTTTTCCCTACAGTTATTAAAAACCATAAGTATATTTTTTCCCAATGGTTTTGTTAAACCGTTGGGAAAACCCAACATATAATACCCTCTACCAATGGTTTACTAGAACCGTTTGTATAGGTTCTTTATCCCAACGATTTTTTTCAAACCTTTGGGAAATAAGTGTTGGTATAGGCTCAAATTCCACTAGTGAATAAGTATATTTTAGGTGGTGAATAATGGAAATAAAACAATAGAGCATGAGGGAGGAGGTTACCTATTCTTTGGGTAACCTTTTTTGGTTTTCACCAAAGGGATTCATTTGATGGATTTATTTCTAATGGATGTTTATAAAATTATTTTATAGAATTTTTAGGATTTATAGGTGAAAATTTTTATTTATCCAATGTGGATTGAGAGTTTTGATGAAGTGGTAGGGGTGAGTGCCTTTTTATAGTAGTGGGAAAGGACCCACTTGGAATTTTTGAAATGAATTTTTTGTTCCCAATGTATTACTTATTACCCAAGTGTCCGAATGGACCATTTTGGAACCTTATAGGTGGATTAGAATAAATATTTACTTATAATAGGTTTTGGAACAGTGTATAAGTCATTCCACCCTTAATATTAAGGTTTTGTACCGTGTTAATCTTAATTTTACCTTAATCAATGAAATTATTTTTACTTGATTGCACTAATATATTTAATAAAAAACTAATTTTACCTTATTTGAAATTATATTTTATTATTATTACATATATTTAATCCATTTTTACAAATTACAAAGACATAATTGGTGTCAATTAATATAAATTCAATCTCGTAGATGGGACGACAATGTGGTGTTTTAATGTAAAAATGTTCCAAAGATTACAATGTTTTTATATTCAATTTCAAAGTGTAACTGATTAGAATGAACAAAATTGTGTTAATTTATTTAATTTTTCCCTAATTTAACATTCAAAATAATTACAAATATAATATATTAATATAAATAAATTATAGAAATATAATTTTTGAATTAAATTTTAGTGTTTTTCATTATTTGTCAAAAATGAGAATTCTTAGAAAAATAACAAAAATAATCCCCAAACTAAATTTTATGTTTTTATTTCTAGGATGAATTTTATTTTAAAGTATAATATATATAAAATTTCCAAAAAAAATTATTTAAAATAGGTTTTCCATTAATAGGTGACAAAAGTGACTTTATAAAAACATTGAATTTTTGGGGTAATATTGGATTTGTTCAATTATTAGGCCTATCAAATTTCTTGGATTAATATCAAAAATATTTTATTTAATATAATATATATATATATATATTAGATTAAAATCACTCAAAAAAATTAATAAATTTAATTTTTTATGATAAAACAACTACATGGTCATAAAAACAGTTTTTTATAAAAATATTCCCTTTATATTTATTGAGTTCTTATATTCATTTATAATAATATTATAACAAAATAATTAATCTTATATTTTTTAAAACCATATATTTTAATAATTTATTTATTACTATTCGTAACTACTAATTTAATGTATAGGTTATATCTTATTATATTAAATAATAATGTTTTAATAATATATTGTTTTTTGGTAAAACTTTGTCTTGTGTGTAATGCAAGCCATCAAAGAATCTATTTATTGCTTGTGATGCAACATAAATCATTATTTTGTACATTTAGAGCTATATAATTAATTTGAAATAGTAATAATATTTTAACATCTTGGGATATTATATTATCTTACACACTTAGTGTGGGTTCCGTACATGCTCTCAAATGAAATGTTCTTATTTTAGATTATTGGGGCATTACATTCTTCCCACCAAAATTAAATATATTTCACCTAATTTAAACTCGACCATGGTTTTAAATCATTATATATTTATTTTGATGTAATCCCAAATCATGATAATGGTTCATAAAACATCCTCTAGAAAAGAGAGAATTGGAATTTCCAATGTCACATAGATTAACATGGAAAATAGTCTCTAAGTAGTTGAACATTAGTGGAAAGTAAAAATATGTATATGGAGGAAAAGAGTAAATATTTATATGTAGTGATTACATTAATCAATAAAAAAAATTTATTTACTTATGAAATGTTAAGTGTCTCAAATCCATAAATACGTGTTGATTCAAAAGACAAATGGTTTAATAAAAATTAATGTATTAGGATAAAAAGTTTTGGTCATTTTCCTAATGTTGTGTATTTATTTTACTACCTAATAATATAATGAAATATACTTACATGATATAGTTTTATAAACACAATTTTATCATTTTTCACGCCTTGATGAATTTTCCATTTCATCCATTACTACAAGAAATGGAAATCAAAAATTAACTTTTGAAGCTAGAAGCACAAAAAATAAACTTTAACAGGTCATAATGCCCATAAAAGAGTGAAAATCCTAACTATTAGTCTCTTACTTTTTCAAAATACAATATGGTTAAGACATTAATCTGTAAAACCAAAATTCAACACTACTAGTTCATTATTAATATTTATTCATTAAAATTTTCAATTAAAAACAATGAAAAATTAGCTAGGTAATTGTGTAGGTAAGTGGTGGTGTTAGATCCTTATCTTCTTTTAGTCATGGGTTCAAGTCCCATGTCCTTGATATACATGATGGGTTTTCACTCGACATATAGTTTTTCCTTTTCAAAAAACATATTAATATAATTTCCAAAATAAAAATTATGGACATCCTTAAAATAAATGTAATAATTTAATATCCAATTTTCTATGGTTTTTAAGATAACCCCAAAACATAAATACTTCATCGATTTATTTCCAAATAGGTCCTTCCTTAGTCTAGTTTTTATCCAAAATATAATTTGTAGTAATTCTAAACAATGAAAAATTATCCTCATTCTTAAACACCTTAGGTTTAACCAAGGTTAATCATTGTAAATATCCTTTATAATGATTTGTAAAGGGAATGAGAACCAACCTAAGATTATCCCTTGGGATTGTTAAACCATGTACGTCGTAAGTTCTATTTCTATGTTCCTGGTTATGCTCAAGTTAGTCCCAACACACCTTGTTGGAGTCGTTACCCTTAGGTACATTTGTTCCAAAACAACATCCACTTGTAGTATTTGGACATGATAGCATTTCTAGGGAGAACCACATAATATATTCCATAGAAAAATTATACGATATTCTTCTATGCTTATCCACAGTGTCTAAAAAAGATCTATGTTATATAATATGTGTTTCCCTAAATATAGTTCCCAATGATTCTACTAAACTTTCTCTCACACAAAATGTAGCAACCCACACCCCGAATTCTCAGAACCAGTGTCGTGATACAATTACAGGTGTATTAGATACAATTAAATCACATTTTAATTGACTGAATAGTTTATTATTATTGGAAAACCTGATTAATACATGAGTCTTGTATTAAAATTGAATACATTAATTACAACATAATTATTTTTCCTTTCGTGGATAATAACTTTATTCTGCATACCGTATGCTTAAATATATTTCTTAGTTGACATATGGGAATTCTAGGGAAATGAAATAAAATAAGTGTGATCTAAAATTCATATTTAATGTATGTATAGTGAAAGAAATAATTAATCAATGATAATAGTAAATATGAAAAGGTAATAAATAAAGACACATTCCATTCAAATAACTGGATAAGGCATAATCAATATGAAATGAAAAATAACAAAAGCCCATGCCATTTAATCAATGAATTAATTATTAAATGAATCCAAAGATATGTCAATGAAAAATATCATGGTTAAATAATAAATAATTATAAATGATGTAAATTCTTAATTATTGGATCCCATGTTTCATAGGTACATGGTCCTTTTACCATCAAGACCTTTCAGATGATGATTTATAACATATTGGGTAAAACCCACATTAACTTACGACAGCTAACTCATTCGGCCCATGAGACCACCGATGCATTGAGGGATATCTTTAATAGGGCCCCATGCACTTCGAACATGTCTAAAGAATTCCCCATATATCAAATAATCGATTAAATAATATGCCTTATCAAATATCTGCATTGACTAAAAAATACAGACTTATCAATATTCACCTATTTAATAAAATAACTATCAAGTACACACCATATGTAAAATTGATATATTTTTTAGTAAATAATAATATCCATGGTAGATGATATGTATTTTTATGGGAAATTTAATGCTCAATGATCATTGGAAATTGAATATTTCAAGGGGACTAACAAAGGAATCAAGGTAGTGAATGTCAATACAATCCTTAGTAAAAGAAATCATAAACCATATAGAAAAAATAATAAGGATTATAAATATATTAAATATACACATTTATGTACGAAAAGTTATTTTTTTCATTGATAAAAAAGAAAAAGAAAATTAAAAAAATTCTAGATAAAAATATCCTTTTGTTTTGAGAAACCGTTTCAAAACAATTTTCTTTGAAAATAAATATCAAAAAACATAGTACATATTATAAAGGGTACAAATTGATATTAATTTTTTTTAAAGGATAAAAAAAATTTGAAATGATTTTTATAAAAAATTGTTTTTAGTAGAAAATTGGTTCTCTGAGTAAACAGAGAATTAAAGTCAGGTTTCTATAGAAACATTTTATAAAACATTATGAGAACAAAATTGTGAAAATGGTACCAATACCATGGAAAATGTTAGGAATAACTTGAACAGAATAAAATTAATGGTTTATTAAATAATGAGTCAATAATTTTCTCAAATGGAAATTAAATTATAATATATCTCATATGAAAGGAGAATTCAAATTCAACCCTTGAAAATACCAAAACATTGTTCTGAAAATCAATCAATGAATAGATTATGCGTGTCAATTTAAATCCATATAATACAGGTGTAGATATGAAAATAAAAAGTAAAATGGTTATTAAACAAATAAATTATGAATATTAAAAACAATTAGGAACTAATATAACCAAATTAAAATAAATCAGGTTATGAAATTATTTTCCACTTAGGTTACTTGAAGTGTAAATCCCCTTAGATAAAATAATTTAAATTAAAACTCATAATATCATGAAAAATGAATAAATAATTATATTACATGTAAAATTGTAATTATTTACACCATAAATATGAAACTAGGTTCAAAAAAATATTTATACCTTACATAATGGAAATACCATTGATAGGTCATTAAAATTTTTCTTGATGAAAATAATCTTCAATCATTCCAAAGTTTCCCATACCACTTTGAAATATTTGAATCATATAACTCATGAATGAATAAAATTAAATGAAAATTTTAAATACCATTAAGATAATATAATTCACCATATTATATATTATAATGGTTTATAAATACACCACACAAAGAAGTATGTTTTCAAAATAGTGTATGCCTCATAGAAAAAAAGCGAGACAAGAATCCATTACCACGTGTTTCTTTTTTGTGTGAAAATCCTTTAACTTCATGTATAAAAGTTTTAACCATGTTGATGAATCATTAATGAACAATAATAATATTTTTTATATAAAATATGATCTTATTATAGTATATTATTACTTTTTTGTTAATAATCATTCATTATTTACACTATTTCAGGTGCAAATTTCATTGTTTCTCAAGTATGTTTTTACTTTTTATTTATTGGTCCAATTAATTAGGTCTTAGTTTCATAATATCGTTAAATTAACCCATGATTTAAATATCATATATATTCATTATATATGTATTTATAATAATCTATATTATTTGGAGATAATAAATTCAATGCACCGTTAATGGAGACAATAGGTCGTAGGTACATTTGAACGCTACTTTCATTTCTTTGTCATATTAAAAGAATAAAAAGTAAATAATGTATTTTGTAATTATAGTACCATATATATGTAAATTATATTACATAAATGTATTAAAACAATCCTTCATATATTCCATTTTTATTGTGAACTAGTCACATCACTTTGAGGAGGCAGTAGTCCACACTTCCACAAACGATGTTATCATATTTACACAAAATGGAAAGATTAAGTGTATGTATGGTATAAAAACTATAGAAGCACAAATAAATTATAAAAAATAATATATATATATATATATATATATATATATAATATAAATTGTTTTTTAATCATAATTCCAAACCATGATAGGTGGTAAAGGAAAAAATGAACGATATTGTTTTGTGAGGCCGTAATTCACCGTACACATAAACGATAAACTCGTTACCCATTTGATGGATGTTTGTGTAAGTGTAGGTTGGAAAATAATTTCAAAAACATATAAATTTATTCAGGATGATAATTTTATTATATAATCATTGAATAATAATATTTCTGGGGGTGTAGAAATGAAATAAAACTAAAGAGATTGAGGGAGTTAGTTACCTCTTCTCTGGGTAACTCCTTTAGGTTCGCACCAAAGGGCTTCCATAGATGGATTTATACCAAATGGTAGGAATATAATATTAGTTTTTGGATTATAAGGGGTTATTTTTGTGGTCTTTGGATGATCTAAAGTGGCTTGAGAGGTGTAAAAAGTGGGAGGGGTGAGTGCATTAAACAGTGGAGGGAAAGTGAAAATATGATATTTTACAAAAGAATTGTGTATTACACATGTATTACATGTTCCCCAACTGTCCAAATAGACTATTATGAAAAATTAGATGTATCTTGGGGGGAATATGTCTATAAAATAGATTTTGGATAAGTTTATACATCATTTACACCCATAATATTAAGGTTTAGTGTTATGCTAAGCTTAATATTACCACAATCGATGTTATTAATTTTAATTACATTAAATAATATTTTTGGTCAGAAAAAATCATTGAACTTATCATAAATTATAAGTTATTAGGATCCGAAATATGGAATCCATTTTTCCAAATTCTTTTCACTGAAGTTGAATAAATTTACTTAAATTTAATCCTACAAACGAGATGTCAATGCAGGTTTTAAAGTAAAAGCATTCAAACGTTTACTATGTTTTTATATTAAATTTCAAAGTGTATCTGATTCCAATGACCAAAATTGGAATAATTTTTCTTAAATTGATATAATTTTACTAAAAAAATTAAAACTTTAATTATCCTAATAAATAAATTAGATGAAAAATTATTTCTGAAATAAATTTTAATATTTTTCAATATTCATAAAAAAATGAAACTTCTCATAAAAATACCAAAAATTCACCCTAAGATAAATTGTATGTTTTGATATCAAATATTGAGTTTATTTTTTCATATACTATTTATAAAACTTCAAAAAATTGGATTTAAAATAGGTTCTCTATTAGAAGGTGGCAAAAGTGCCTTAATAAAAATATTGATTTTTTATATGTAATAATGTGTATCTTATTATATTATGATTATAAAATCTATTGAATGAATTTAAAAAATATTTTATTGAATATATAATACCTATATTACATTAGTATCACTCACTAATTGTAATTAATTTAATTAATTATGACAAAAGAACTTTGTGGGCATAAAAATTGTTTTTTTATAGAACATTACTTTTATATTCAATTGGTTCTTATATTCATTTTTAATTAATTTGTTACCAATTAGTTAATTTTATATTTTTTTAAACCATATATTTTCATAATTTAGTTAATAATATCCATAAACACTAATTTAATGGCTAGTATATATCTTATTATATTAAATAATAATTTTTTAATAATATATTATTGTTCCATAACATCGGTCTTCTGTGTAATGAAAGTTATTAAAGAAAATTGTTATTTTGTGTGGTGAAATCTAACTTAATGTTGAATTATATTCAATAAATTGAATTAATTTAAATAAGTAATTATATTATAAATTCTATGTATAATATATTCCCTTATGTTCTTGGTGTTGCATGTCATACACGCTTTCGAATTCAAAGTTCTTAATTTAGAATTTCAGAGCATTACACAAGTATATATCATATAGAAAAACCAATGTTATTTTGGTTTACATTTATAAAAATGTACATGATGTTCTCATCTTATACATGATTTGGAACCAATTATACTTCATTATTTATCATGGAACACATTTATTCTTGAATCAGGACTTAACACAATTAACATAATCATATTTAATATTCCAATATCATAACAACATTTTAACAATTATTCATGGCTTGAATCGTGATTATAAACATAATCATGAATTTTAAATAACCAATGAATAGTTAAAGACTCATATCAAAAAATTCCTTGTTTTGGATGATAATTTTCTGAAACTCACAATTATCTTAAAAAAACTAACATTTTTTAAACTGATAAAAATTATAAAATATAATAAACATATTTTACATCTCAATATAATTTTTTATATTTCTATATTTCTTCATGTAATGAATAATGAATAATTTTTTTAATATTATTCATTAATATAGACACTTCCCTTATCTATATTTATTCATGATCCCCCAACAGAAAACTTAGATACCATGAAATATATTATGTATCTATCAGTGTTTAAGAACTTTTACTAAAATCCAAAAAAATGAAAAAATATTATGTAATAATAAGAATGCTACTTATACATTGTGCCTTAGCCTATTTAAAATTATATATAAGCATAATATCATGTCTAATATATTAAATATAATATTTTTCTTAATATCACTGTTCCCTTTATTATATTTTAGTACTTCTAGATATATTACATATTATATACAATATTTTACATATCTGAGTTGAATCCTAGGGATGTTTATAACTTTATAGAGTCTAATAATTATATTATACAAGCCTTAATCTCTAACTTAGACATTCTAAACTTAGTTAAACCACATCAAAAAAAATTTAGAATAATTTTAAATGATATTTAATCATTACCAAAAATATATTCCATACACTATGTAGTGTATAAATATTTCTTAGATGATTTTGATAGACCATTACTAAATCAGCCTCTATTTTTCATCAAAAATTATCCAAGTATTATTTTATATGATATATCACATCATCAAGACTAAAAAATATTATGGTAAGAAATTATTAAAATAATATATAACCTTTCTTTAAATCTAGTTTCATCTAGCCTATTCATTGAGAAATAATATCCAAAATTATGAATACTCCATATAACTACTCTTATCTTTTCATAAAATCTTCTTGAATAAATTCTACTCATTACCATTAATTTAGTTGAAATTCAATATCTTTTTCCAAGATTTATTGTTCCTTAAATATAAACATTTTCTACAACTAAAACATTCCACCAACCAATTTCATTAGTGAAAATATCTCTAGCAATCTTCAACATAAACATCTAATTATACAATGGTCTTTTGTTATCTTTTAACATAAATAGAAACTAATTTGTGGAAAGATAATTGTTAACTTCTTTAATTCAACTTTATCCTTTATTGATAGACTTTCTATTTCATAATAAACCATGATGGATTTTGTGACAAATCATTTCTTTTATAAACTTTATTTTAGGATTTATTACATGAATAAACACATAATATAGTTCTAAAAGATTGAAATTCAATAATGTGAAGAAGGGATTCAATGAAATTATTTTAAACAGCATAACATGCCCTTATTTTCCATTGATCGTCTAATACAATATCACAGAACTTGGATATTATTAAATAAATGGGTTATCTATAAATCCATGTAAGGGAATAATCAATGCCTAACATGATGAATGTAATACTTGCGAGTCAAGAGGCATATCAATGTGATATAAAATGGTTGAGAATCATAAAAATGAACATAGAATCATAATATTGAATGATAATGACAAGGAAACATATTAATGTCAAAATAGTATAAAACATTACATCATAGGCATGAATTAAGGATAATCAATGAGACATCGTAATAGAGTGTTATTAGGATAACCTCTCATGCACCACACATGGTATCTTATGATATAAAAATACTACCCACTGAATTGTAAGGATATATAGGTTAGAGAAAACCGATCAAATTAATACCTTGTACATGAATTTGTGTTCCAAAAATATCATGAAATATAAGAATGTATTTTGTCACATTTATTCTATTGATTAATGAGTATGGGTTACATATAGGGAAGTCCCCAATCTATGAAAGATAAAAATCATGGAATAATTTCTGCCACATAAGAGATGTATATAAATGTTCGTGGAATATTTTAACAATATATAATTGTGGTTTCTAATTATATGTGAATCATAATTTTAATAAATGGTTTTGAAAAAAAAACATTACTAAATGAACAATTGGAAATCAAAAGATAGTACAAAAAAGTACTGAAATAAAATAGAAGAGAGGAGGATCCCCTACATCGACATAGTTATGGATTAGGTAAATGTTATACTAAAAAGGAAAAAATCTAATATTATTAATAGAACATATATTAGAAGGTAAAGATATATTTATAAATACATGAAGACATAATTAATTGAGATTCAAAAGGAAAAACCATATAAGTTTTTTGAATAGAAAAGAATTCTAAGAGATCCCTTACCTTGAGTGGGTAATTATAAAATATTGGTAGGAGATTATTAAGAGATTAGGAACATGAATGGAGGTATTTAGAGAGGGATAAAAAGAGAAATTTAATGTTCAATTGATTTTTAGTGAAGAGGAATGACATGATGGGTGGGTATTTATAAAAAAAAGAACAAAATTCTTTATGAATTTATAAACTTAGGTATTGGAATCATTATGAAAAATAATCAAAACTAGTAAAAATGTGATTGGTTTTACCCATGGTGTCTGGAATTGAGGATTGGTATTCATTATTTTATAAGTCCAAGAATAAATATTAATAAAATAATACCATTTCTGATTTCGGAAGTGAGTCATGTTTATAAAGAATTTATTTTAAAACCTTAAATCACAATATTGGTTTTGTAGGACTAATTAATGGACTGTAAATTTAATCATATAAATTAAAAAATATATTTTAAAGGTAAAATCTATATTTAGTCATGTATTCATTTTATATAATTTTCTATATCTCTTTTTGGCTATTATGATATCACAACACACAATATATGTATATAATGTATTAAATTTTGACCCAAAAATTAAAATATCGTAGAAGATTTTGAAAAATTCACCATTGGATAATTTCAAAGTGATGATATCAAGAAAAAAATATTTATTATGCCAAAATAATATTTTGAATATGATAATTCCTCCCTTTAAAAACACTATAGGATAAATTGATATTGGTGACAGGGAGGGGTCATGTTGCAAATAAATTGTAATAATTAGTAATAACATGTAATAATCAGTAATAATTAGTAATAAGTAGTAAAAATTGTAAAAATTAGTAATAAATAGAAATAATTAGTAATAGTTAGTAATAAATTGTAATAATTTGTAATAAAAATCAGTAATTACGAATAATAACCTATAAATGGAAATATTTTTGAATAATTATGATTAATAAGGAATAATTAGGAATAATTAAGAATAGTTAGGAATAATTAGGAATAATTAGGAATAATTAGGAAAAATTGGGAAAAATTTGTCGCAATTGGTTAGAGTTAGATATAATTAGTTATAAGAAGTTAAAATTAACAATAATTAGCCAGAATTAACAATAATCAGAAATAATTACCAATAATTATTAATATATATTAGTAAATATGAATAAATAAGAATAAATACGAATCAATAGAATCAATATTAATAAATATTAACAAAGAGGAATAATTACTAATAAATATTAATAAAAAGAAATAATTAGTAATAAATAAGAATAATTAGTAATAATAAGGAATAATTAGTAACAAATAGGAATAAATAGTAATAAATATTTTTTACCTCCATATCATTTTTATCTAATACTTTTTAAATTTGTTCCATAGATCTTGTTAGATTGTTCTATAAACATTCTGCAATAAGATACAAAAAAGATAAACTGATTCTTTCTTCTAATGTAACAACATTTCCCATATTCATTGTCTTTCTGTGTTGAACTGAAAACACTACATATTAAGTCAATTTTACTTGAAAAAAAACATTTCTCTTATTGGAAGGGAAGAGAGTAGAGGAATCCCATGTGCCCATTTTGGTGCCTTCTCGTGGAATATTGGGCACAAGAGCTTGTCCTGCTCTTATGACTTTCAACAATGAGAAAAGTTTTTTAGTTAAGAACATAAAATCAATATGATGTTTTGGATTTTATATGTAGAAATACATTAGAAACATAGATACATTGGTAGTTAAGATTGTTTTGAGACTTTAGGATATGTAAGAATCCACTATAACAGAATCTGACACACGGTGTGATTGGTATATTCTGGGGCAAGAAGAATGTGTTGTGTCAATGAAATATGCAATAGTTTCAGGAGGAGAAGATACATTGATGACTAGGCATGATTGAAAAAAATTGGATCAATATTCATGGCTTATATTCTATGAAAGATTCAATTTTACAGTAATTATCTATTTCTTTTATTTGTTAGTTAATTCATTTTATTTTATATGAGTTATAATTTTTGTTAATTACCTATAATTAAATTAAATTGGAATTAAATATTTTATTTATCATTATTCATTTTTTCAAATAATTATGAGTGATTAGTATTAATTAATATTAATTTATAGTTATTATATTAATTCTTATTAAATATTTACAATTAGTTTTTTTTAATGGTTGGGGTCGAAGCCTCATTTATTATTAATGGAAAGAAAAGAACTCTTCAATTAGTTGCAATTAATATTAATTAGAATAATTATTAATAATTAGTTATAATTAGTGATAATTATTAATAAATTGAAATAAATATTTATAAATAGTAATAAGTAGAAATCATTAGTGATAATTAGAAACAAATAGCGGTAACTTGTAGAAATTAGAAATAATAGGTAATAGTTAGTAATAATTAGTAATAATTAGTAATAAATTGTATTAATTTGTAATTATTTGTAATAAATTATAATAATTATTAACAATTAGTAACCAATTGCAATAATTAGTAACCAATTGCAATAATTAGTAATAAATTGTAATAATTAGTCATAATTAGTCATAATTAGTAATAAATTGTAATAAATTGTAAGACTTGGTAATAAATAGTAATAATTAGTACAATTTTTAATAATATAAAATTTGCAGAAAAAGAGTCATCCAGAGAAGTTCTAATAGTAGAAAAAAGATCCTTTCATCTCTCCTCTTGAATTAACATAGAATATGCTTTATTCATTAAATGTAGTAGAGAAATCATGATAATATGACCTCAAATAGTGTAAAAAGATTCATCTAACCCCATAAGAAGTTGGTGAATTCATTAATCTTCAAGGATTTTGGAAATAGTGTTGACAAAACCATAAGAATATGTGCGAATATACAGATATTCGCTCAATTTATCCCATAGACTCTTGGTGAAATATGTTGACACTAAATCAGTGCCTTGAGAAATCGAGTAAAGCTACTCCTGAGTTTGAAAAATTTGTGTTCCATTTTCCTGAATGAATTGTTCTATGAGCTCATATTGAATAAAATATGATGATTTAGGGAACACTTTCTATGATTTCTTTGGATAGAGTGTCAATCAACCAACTTTTCAATATATTATTCCCATAATTCCAAGTAGAGAATAAAAGAGAATATTATTCAAGAATGAGAAAATCATTGTCAACAAATCTAAAAGTGTTTTTAGCCAAAATTTTGATTATCATTTCTCACTTATAGTAAGAGAAACTGTTGTCTTTGAATACCTTTGAAACAAGAACTACCCCAAGACTATTAGAATTATCAAGGAACAAATGA
The DNA here is from genome assembly GCA_963277665.1 of Viscum album. NCBI lineage: Eukaryota > Viridiplantae > Streptophyta > Magnoliopsida > Santalales > Viscaceae > Viscum > Viscum album. The sequence continues at coordinate 243,532,420 of OY728150.1, forward strand.
TGAGAATGATCTAGATGTTTATCAATGATGGAAGGACTGTAGGATTCCAACTAAAGTTGAACATGTTGTGCGAAACCCTGAATTTTCTTCCATGTTATTCAGAGGACAATGAAAATTAGGAACATGGAAACTTTTCTGTTATATTTTATTATTTTGTTAATATTAATTTTTTTTATATTTTTTCGAATATTTAGGTTTTTATTATTTTAAAATTTTATATTACTTTACTAATATTAATATAATTATTTCATTAATATAAATAGTATTTTTTTATTATATTATTAATTTTATTAATATTAATTTTATTTTATATTTTTATATTTTTTATTACTATACTAATATTAATATTATTATTTCATTATTATTAAAAATATTATTATTATATTAGTATTATTTTTTTTATTATTATCATTATTTTATAATATTATTTTATTACTATTAATATTATCTTATTCTTTTTTAATCTATTTGTGACAGGCCCATCGCAATAAGGTTTTTTTAAACATGGGAATACTATTTGCGATGGGCCACCCCCTATTGCTGTAGGTTATTTTTTAAAACTCAAGGAATCTATTTGTGATTCCCTTTTCTGCAATGGGTCATTTGAAAATGGGACCCATTACAAAAGATTTTTTTGCGGTGGGGTTCCGTCCCATATTCCCTACTGCAAATAAAAAAATTTGTAGTAGTTAAATCCCTTTTGTTTAAAAATACAGTTTTTGATGATAATAATAATTTTAGGACCCTTTTAAAGATTAAATTATAATTTAGTAAATTAAATTTAAATTTTTATATAAATGTACTTTATTTAATAATATTATTATATAAAAATTACATTTATTTAAAAATTCATATTAAAAGGTTGTTTTTATTAAAACCATATATTTTTAAATTTCTTTATTTCAAAATCTAATTTTAATCAACTCATATATAATTGTATATATAAATGATTAATAAAAATGGATAACTATAATGATTATTTTATTAAAAAGTAAAATATTTAAATTCATACTACAATGTTTCAGATATATAACCCCTTATTACACTAGTGTTCACCCTAAGGTTAATGTGTGTTTTGGTGGTGATTTCTTAGGGTAGTTCGGTGAACATAGTTTGAGCCATCATTTTGATAAGATGTAAATTATCTCATAAATTGTTTCAGTTGAGATTTAGTTTTTGAATCCTATCTTAGTCTTGGTCAAGGTAAAATCCTGGTGGTATAATAACCCTTAATATAAAAATCATAATGTATATTGTACAAATACTATATAATCAATAGTTATAATGCCTTACAGTATTTTAAATCTGATAGGATAAATTTTATAATTGTCCGAATTAACTGAATTAGTGAATGTGTTTTATATAACTCCATTAATTAATTAGGAATTTATTATTTTTAAAAGGGGATTTGATATATAAATGTTTTGTTCATTACATTCTTCCCCATTCATAAATTCCAGCCTCAAAATATTATTTTACACACTAAAAAAGATGAGGGTGAATATGTGTTTCATCACCTCTTTTGACTCCAAATTTTCTTCATCACACTTTTAGTTCTAAAAAAACACTTTTACTTAGTGAGTTTTATTAATTCATAGAAACTTTTACCTATAATATATGATCATTAGCAGCTTCTCCTCATATGGAATATTATTTTATAACTGTATGACGTGTTGATTCAGTACATGTGAGGGTTTCGATATGTACTTCCTCAAGAGGGATATATGTAACACATCATGTACTTGAGATAGGATAGGTGGGAGTCCTAGTAAATAATCTATTTATCAAATGAGATTTAGGATATCAAAAAGGATATTGTATCATTGAATAATATATCCCTTCTTCCCAGACCCCTTGAATTTCATCCACAGTGATATAAAAAAGAAAACCTTATCTCTGACCTCAAACTCTAGGTCACATAGATAAATGTATACATAGCTTTTCTATCAACTTTGTGTTGATTTCATATGATATTGAATAGTTTTAACCTACCATGTCATATCTAGGATAATACTTGGTCCTATAAGCTTCTATACTCAATGTTAATCCCAACATCCTATATTCTAACACCTCTTCCCATACAAAGCCTTATAAGGTTCCATTTGAATGATTTAATGGTAATTGTTGTTATATGATATCCCCTTTAGGGGGAGGTGTCGATACCAACCTCCTTGTTAATCCATTGAAAATGATCTAATTTAACCTATAGAGTTGGAATAGTTCTCTAAGATTGACCATCCTTCTGAGGGTGATAAGAAATATTGAAACTCGGTTCTATATCCAACACTTGTTAAAGGCGTATCCAGAGCATTAAGGTAAAAAACATGTCTTGATCATATTCAATTGAGATTTATACTCCTTATTGTCTTACCACTTCTCTTGTGTATATATTAGTGATTTGGTCAAGAGATAAATCTTCCTTGATAAAAATGAAATGTGACCACAGTTAAAGATGATAAACTACTACCAAGATGGAGTTATTGCCATTAAATATCATGAGGGTTCCTATAATGAAATACAGGGTAATGTTTTCCAATTTCCATACCAGTGCAATAAATTAGTAATAATTAAGAATAATTAGGAAAAATTAGAAATAATAACCAATAAATATAAATATTTACGAATAATTAGGAATAATTAGGAATAATTTGAAAGAATTGGAAATAATTAGGAATAATTAGTTATATTTAGTTATAAATAGTTATACGAAGTTAAAATTAGCAAGAATTAGCATGAATTAGCAAGAATTAGCAGCAATTTTCAATACTTCCCCATAATTATAAATATATATTAATAAATATGAATAACAATTAATAAATATAATTAAATACAAATCAATAGATTCAATATTAATAAATCAGAATAATTATTAATAAATATTAATAAATAAGAATAGTTAGTAATAAATAAGAATAATTTATAATAATTAGTAATAAATAATAATAATTAGTAATAAATAGTATTTACCGCATTATATTTTTAATTTAATGAATATTTTTTTTTCATAGATCATTTCATATTGTTCTATAAACTATCTTCAACAAGATACAAAAAAGATAATCTAATTATTTCTTCTAATGGAACCACATTTCCTAAATTCATTGTCTTTTTGTGTCGAACTGACAAAAATACATATTAATTCAATATTGTTAGCCAAACAACCTTTCTTGTTGTTGAAAGGGACGAGAGTAGAGGAAGATCATGTGCCCATTGTGGTTCTTTATCATGGTATAATTGGCACATGAGCTTATCATTCTCTTATGAATTTCCATAATGGAAAAAGTCTTTTAGTTAAGAACATAAAATCCATGTAAAATTTTGGATGTTAGGCGTAGAAAGATAATAGAAACATGGTTACATTGGTATTTAGGATTGTTTTAAGATTTTAGGATGTGTAAGAATCTACTAAAACTGAATCTGACACACTGTGTGAATGGTATATACTAGGGCAGGATGAATATGGAGTGTCAATGAAATATGCAATATTTGCAGGAGGAGAAGATACCTTGATGAGTAGACATGATTGAAATAAATTAGTGTAATATTCACGGCTTATATCCTCTGAAAGATTTAGTTTTAAGGTAATTATCTATTTATTTTATTTGTTACTTAATTTATTTTATTTTATATGAGTTATAATTTTTGTTAATTAGCTCCAATTAAAATAAATTAGAATTAAATAGTTTATTTATCATTATTTAGTTTTACAAATTATTATGAGTGATTAGTATTAATTAGTATTAATTTATACTTATTATACTAATTATTATTAATTAGTAGCAATTATTATTAATTAGAAAAATAATTAATAAATAGTTATAATTAGTGATAATTATTAATAAATTCGAATAAATATTTATAAATTGTAATAATTAGTAATAATTAGTGATAATTAGAAATAATTATAGGTAACTTGTAGGAATTCCAAATAATTAGTAATAATTAGTAATAAGTAGTAATAATTTGTAATAAATAGTATGAAATTTTAATAATTATTAATAATTATTAATAAATTGTAATAATTAGTAATAATTAGTAATAAATTGTAATAATTAGTAATAAATTGTAAGAATTAGTAAGAATTAGTTATAATTAGTAATAAATTGAAATAATTTGTAATACTTAGTAAAAAATAGTAATAAAAAGTAATAATTAGTACAATTTTTAATAATAGAAAATTTGTAGCAAAAGTGTCATCCAGAGAAGGTCTAATAGTAGAAGAAAGATCATTTCTTCTCTCCTCTTGAATTAACATAGAATAGGCTTGACTCTGTAAAGATTGTAGAGAAATCATGATAATATGACCTCAAACAGTGGAAAAAGATTCATTCAACCCCATAAGAAGTTGGTGAATTTGTTGATCTTCAAGGAGTTTGGAAATAAATTTGACGACACCATAAGAGCATGCATGAATATACTGAAATTCACTCGATTCATCCCATAGTCTCTTGGTGAAATATGTTAACACTAAATCAGTACCATGAGAAATCGAGTAATGACACTACCAAGTTTGGAAACGTTGTGTTCCATTTTCCTAATCAAAATGTTCTATGAGTGTATATTGAATAAACTTTAATGAGATAGGGAACACTTCCTATGATTTCCTTAGATATAGTGTTAATTAGATAGTATTTGACCATATTATTCCCATAATTACAAGTAGAGAATAAAGGAGAAGATGATTTCTGAATGAGAACATCACAGTAAACAAATCTAAGAATGTTCTTAGCCAAAAGTGATATTATCATTGCTCACTCGCTGTAAGAGAAACTATTGTCTTCAAAAGCCATCGAATCAAGGACTGCGCCATGACATTTAGAATAATCAAGGAACAAATGATGAGAAGGATCTAGAACTTTTTCACTGATGGATGGACCGTAGGATTCCAACTGAAGATGATCTTGGTGTGTGAAACCCTGAATTTTCTTCCATGTTATTCAGCAGATAATGAAAATTAAGAACATGGTAACTTTTCTCTTATTTTTTTATCAATTTTTTAATATTATATTTTTTTATATTTTTGTCTATATTGAGGTTTTTATTATTTTAAAAATTTATATTATTTTACAAATATTAATATTATTATTTCATTAATATAAATATTATTATTGTTATTATATTATTAATGTTATTAATATTAATTTTTTTTTATATTTTTTTATTTTTTTATTTGTATACTTATGTTATTATTATTATTTATTTAAAATTAATAATATTATTATTATATTAATATTATATTAATTATTTTGTAATATTATTTTATTAATTTTATTAATATTATCTTATTAATTTTCTTATTTATTCTATTTGTGATAGGCTCGTCGCAATATTATTTTTTTAACTCAAGAATACTATTGGCGACTAACTACCCCTAGTCAGAATAGGATATTTATTAAAACTTAGGGAATCTATTTGTGATTCCATTTTCTATAATGGGTTATTTGCAATGGGGACCCATTGAAAAAAGGTCAATTGTGACGGGGTTTCGTCACAAATTCTCTATTGCAAATAAACAAATTTCTAGTAGTGAAATCCCATTTGTTAAAAAATACAGATTTCTATGAAAATATTAATTTTATGATGATTTTAAAGATTAAAATATAATTCAGTAAATTAAATTAAAATATTTATATACATATATTTTGTTTAATAATAATATTATATGAAAATTATATTTATTTAAAAATTCAAATTAAAAGCGTGTTTTTATTAAAACCATATACTTTCAAATTTCTTTATTTCAAAATCTACTTTTAATAAACTCATATATAATTTTATATATAAATGAATAATGAAAAGGGATAATTATAATGATTATTTTATTAAAAAGTAAAATATATAAACTCATACTACAAGGTTCAAGATACATAACCCTTTATAACAGTATTTTTCACCCTAAGGGTAACGCATGTTATTGTGGTGCTTTCTTAGGGTAGTTCAATGAACATAGTTTGGGACATCATTTTGATAAGATGTAAATTCTATCATGAACGGTTTCCCTCAAGAATTAGTTTTTGAAACTTGTCTTAGTCTTGGTCAAGGAAAAATCCTAGTGGCATCATAACCCTTAATATACAGTTCATAACAGATATTGTACAAATAGTATATAATCAATAGTTATGATGCCTAACAGTATTTTAAATATGATAGGATAAATTTTATAATTGTCCATAGTAACCAAATTTTTGTATATGTTTTATATAACTCCATTAATTGATATGAAATTTTTTAAGTTAAAATGGAAATTTGATTTATAAATATATTTTTCATTACATTCTTCCCCATTCATAAATTTCACCTTCCAAATTTCATTTCACACACTAAAAAAGATGAGGGTTCATGTGCTTCATCACCTCTTTTGACTCCAAAGTTTCTTCATCAAACATGTAGTTCTACAAAACCACTTTGACCTAGTGAGTTTTCTTATTTCATAGAACATTTTCCCAACAATCTAAAATCATCATAAGCTTCTCCTCATATGGAATATTGTTCTCTGATAGTTCCACATCTTGATTTAGTACATGTGATGGTTACGATATGTACTTTCTAAAGAGGGATATATGTAACACATCTTGTACTTGAGATAGGCTAGGTGGGAGTCCTAGTTGATTGGTTATGGATCCAATGTAATTAAGGATATAAAAAAGGATATTGTATCATTGAATAATCTTTCCATTATTCCCCGGCCCCATGAATTTCTTACGTGGTGATATATAAAAGAGAACCTTATCTCTGACCTCAAACTATAGGTCACATAGATAAATGTATACATATATTTTCTATCAACTTTATGTTGATTTCATATGATGTTGAATAGTGTTAACCTACTATGTCATCTCTTGGATAATACTAGGTCCCATAAGTTTCTATACTCCATGTTCATCCACCATCTTCTATTCTAACACCTCTTCCCATAAAAAGCCTTATAATGTTCTATTTGAATTCTATAATTATTCTTACTGTTATATGATATCTCTACTATGGGATGGTTTCCATCTTAACCACCTTTTAAATCCATCTAACATTATCTAATTATAACATATATATTTTTAATGGTTCTCTATGATTGACCGTCCTTCCAAGGGTGCTAATAAATATTGAAACTCGGCTCTGTATCAAACACATGTTAATGGATTCTCCAGAGCATTAAGGTAAAACTCATGTCTTGATCATATTCAATTGAGAGTTGTACTCCATGCAGACTTACCACTTCTCTTGTGTATATATTAGTGATATTTACAACAGATAAATCATCCTTGATAGAAATTAAATGTTCTAACTTTTCAAGATGATCAACGACTACCAAGATAGAGTTATTTAATTCAAATATCATGAGTGTTACTATAATAAAATACAGAGTTATGTTTTCCAATTTCAATACTAGTACAACAAATTACCATATAACACCATTATACGTCTATAATTCATTATTTTATTTTTGTTATACACTCATTGAGATAAAAATTCTTCAATATCCTTCATCATGTTATCCCACCAAAAGTTTTTCATCATTTCACTATACATCTGTGTGCTTCCCAGATGAATAGATAGGTTTGAGCTATGTGCTTCATACAAAAGTTCCATCTTCATATATGGTTTTTATAAAAAAATATATTGGTTTCAACCCTTATAACTATATCTTTAAAAATTTCAAAATCTATAATATTCTCTATGTTTCTCTATTTCTCCTCATCATCTTTTTGGACCTTCATGCTCTTATAAAGAATGGATGGTTGAAACATTAATTATGAATGGTATGATGAATATCCATTTATTATTTTCATGTTTATCCTCAAATGAATAAGACAATTAGGTCCCTTTTATTAATTAGCATTTATAGGATTGTAGGATCTTTTTTACTTTGAGAATATTCTACTTTTTACTCCTTCCCATGATGATTGTTAATAGAACAATCATAATCCTTGTTCAACACTAACCATCTTCATCGGTGTATACTAAGATCATTTTATGTGGAAATATACATGATAGTTTTTTGATCTGTATGTATGTTACACTTTTCCCCATAGATATAATTTCTCTAAATCATTAATATGAATATCACTACTACCGGTCTTAAATCATGGTTCGGGTAATCATTCTCATGAATATTTAATTTTTGGGAGGCATATGTTATAACTTTTTCATCTATCATTAGTATTTATCCCCATAGAAAATTATGTGCATCACTGTAGATTATAAACCTTTCACTGCAGGTGGGTAATTTGAGAAAGGGTGAAATAAATAGCCCCTTCTTCAAATATTTGAATATCTCCTTCTATTCATTATTTCAAAAAAACATCAGTCCATTTTAATTTATAAAGGTTAGTGGTATTCATAATAATGATACATTTCTCACAAATCAATGATAAATCTCATATAATCCTAGGAAACTATAAATTTACATTATAGATATTGGTATGTGATATCCTTTAATTGCCTCTATTTTTAAATAATATATATATCACTTTGCTATGGATAATGTTCCCAAGGAAAGGTACATTATCTATCAAAAAAATACATTTATTATACTCAACATATATATTTTCCATACACAAGGATAGAAGTACAAAATTAAAATGTTCCCCATATTTCTATTTCCATTTAGATTATATAAGGGTATCATCTAAAAATAATACCTTGAATTTATCGCGGTAATTCATGAATAATTTTTTCGTTATATCCATGATGATATCTAGGTCACTAGTGAGTCCAAATGGAATCACTATGAACTCATAGTTCTTATTCCTTTTTTGAAAATTATTCATTGGGATATTCTCATCATTCACTTTTACAAGCTAGTATAACTACCAAAGATCAACATTGAAGATGTAATAGGATCCACATGGCTAATAAATCTATTCATTAATCGATTGTGGTGGGGAATACATTTTATTTATCTTGATATTGTAAATTTCATGATAATCAATGAGAAAGAATATTTTTTGACACCAAAATCAATTAAAACTAAGATCAAAATGAGATCATAAGGGGTTGCCTCGTGAAGACTAGTCGCGGAGCCCCGTAGCCCTGTGGCCGGCATAGATCTATCCCTTCACAAACCCTCTATGGAGAAAGTAGACGGGATTCTCTGTGAACTGATTTGACATTCATGATCCCACCACGGATCAAGGAGGTGTGATTCTCCATGAAGCTATTTGACATTCATAAACCCACCATGGGGAAAGGATGTGGGATGCTCTGCGAACCAATTTGATGTTCACAAACTCACTGCGGAGCAAGCTCCATCTTCGTACTGAGTGATATCTGCTTCACGGTTCCCATTTCCTATAAATACCATGCTCCCCTCGATCCCAACGGATAGATCCTCCGACCATTCTCCTTCTAAGCTCCAACATTGTGAAAAAAAAAATTCTTTGAAAACGATGAGATTTTTTAGGTACTTTTGCATCCTGAAATTCCCTCCACATTGCATGGATGCCGCCCCTCTTTAAAAAGGGAAGCCCTTCGTAGAGGCCATGGGCCTCTAGGATGGAAGGAGATCCCAAAGGGCACTGGTATTGTCACTAAGTGTTTATGCTTCATGAAACACCCTTCTTACACATGTGATCCCCTTACTAAGGCATGATCACTATGCTTCCCAAAGCACATTGCTTCTCAATGTTATGTTTCACAAGGCACCCTCACTTCGGGAGGCATTACTCTGCAAATTCCTTTCCACTTCACGAAGCACCTTTCATATGTACCTATTCCCTATACCTAGGCTAGGCGACTTCACATCGCGAAGCACATACCTTCACGAAGCCTCTCCACTTCACAGAGCACCAGAGCTTTACGAGGCTTCTACCTGTGAACCCCTTTTCTTTTCAACTCCTTTTACCGTGTGACCCTTCAGGTTTGCATAAAGAAATTTCAAGTCACCTTGGGTGGTGCTACCCATTGCATTTCTTCACCTCATGCTTCTTCTCATAAGCACACTAACGGCTATTGCTTCTTCACATAACCATGCTAACATGGACCCCCCCCCCCATAATGAATCACTGCATTACACCCCCTTCCACAACATATTTGATGCCGTATTTCCCTTAAGGGTAGGCGGGTATCGATTAGGTATGTCCTAGGGGTTCCGGGCACACCCACCTTGTTCAAGCTACAGGACGTTAAACTATCAAGCACCATCGTTCTCAGCACATGACGTTAAATTGTGACCTCGCCCCGTGCCTTGCATGTGGGGTGCACTATCTCAGGCATTCTCTATACCAACTGGTCTCAACGGGAGTGAGATAATTCCTTACATGGAATGAAATCATCTCTATGGGAACATCATTCATCCACTGGGAAAGGTAATCCACCCTAGTGTAATCCCCAAGATTTTGGTGTAGGAGGTAGCATCCCTTCTCTTCCTCTCATCCTGGGTGTCAAATCCCTCTCCCACTAGGCTTTCTCACCACTCATGACTTCATCCTATAGTATGTCCCAATCTCCATCACCCTTAGGCTGCTAACCACGCGTAAGCCCCTATTTACTGTTAGGGATACTAACCACATGTAAGCCCCACTCCACTTTCCACAGACACACCTTCCATGATGTGATCGTCAAGCCATTGTTGCCTCTTGTTTCTCACACCGAGCATGACTCACATGGGCTTATAGAAAGCATCGGCCGTGACATCGTACCTGGGCAGGCTAGAGTGTAAACCCCCACCACCTTCTTAAACTATGTGGTCATTGATCCTTGCCTAGGCAAGGTACGTGGGAATCCTCCCTGAGTTTCAAGACCCCCACCTACCATTCTCGATCATGTTCACGTAGGTTCCCACTCTATTCCAAACTACGTGGACATTGATCTTTCTAAATCAAGGTGCGTAGGAATCCTCCCTGAGGTTTAAGCACAACACCCATCAGTTCCCCACCATCTTCACATCGGTTACCACTCCTTCCAAACTATGTGGACTTTGATCCTTGCTAAAGAAAGGCACCTAGGAAACCTCCTTGAGGTGCAAGCCCAACAACCATTGGTTCCAGCCCCCCTTCACGTTGGACTACCTTTGTTCTGCATCACGTAAAACTGCATGCGCCCTTTTCGTCCTGGATGACATTTAACTACATCCACCATCCCAAACTTAGTTGGATTTGATCCTTGTCTCTTGGATAAGGTATGTAGGAAGCCTCCCTGAGGTTCAACCCCATCCAGCGGTAAGCTGTTGTGACCCCATCCGGCGGTAAGCTGTTGTGACCCCAACCAGTGGTAAACAGTTGTGACCCGATCCAGCAGTAACCCATTGTGACCCCATCTAGTGGTAATCCATTGAAGTCCCCAATCGATGGTAATACAATGTTTGGTGAACTAGGAGGACTTTGATTCCCTACCATAGGGATAAATAGAAGGTCTCTTCGAGACTCAAGCCCCACATCACTTTCATCCTCGAGTTGACTCCACATCATTCTCCACCCACTTCAATTAACCATCCATCATCCATTTTGATTCTTACCCAGGCTACCACATCTTTGTGGGATCATGCCACCTCATTACCCATTCCCTTTAACAACAATCGGGAAGCTAACCATGCGTTAGCCCCAACATTAGTGTTCCCTCTAGGGGTTGCACTCACCTGATCCACTCTATTCAGTGTTCCGAATAGTCCGATCTGTCTTCTCTAGACGTTAAATATGTGGTATACCCTATGTTAAACATATGAATATGAGGAAAAACTTTGATACATTCCTATGGAATATAATTCCCCACATTCGATGTGGGATGCCTCTGGCTTCTACACCCTCGAGAATCCATGTAATAAGGGGAAGAAACATAGATGCAATAGTGTCCCAGCAACCAGATATGCTAGTGATGTCCAACATGACTGCTCCCCTGAATGAAGGTTGCTTCCCTAACTGGATCCCTTGGAATGTACCGACAGATGTTGTGTAATTAACTAGTGTCTATGAAGATATGGAACTGGGAAGAGTTTCACAAACAACCTATGAAGTCTATAAGGAAGACATAGATTAGGCGACGAGTTTCAAGGAGGAATCCTGGGAAGGAATAACTGACATCCCATCATCCCATTTTAACCAAGGAGAAAACATCCCTAAACAAGGAATATATGTCGCCTGCCTTTGGAAAGCGGGAATGTGGGGAAAGAAATAGCTATGTGCACTCCACAGACGGACGTGCACACCCCGGTGAAAGCTTTAGAAATAGAAATGGTGAACCCAATGTGAATATCCTCTCATCAATATGGAGATTAGTAGAGTTTGAGACATATGTGGACTAGCATGTCACTGGATCCAGCTATCTGGTGCCGGGTCCCGCCAAGCAAATAGCGGGCCAGGCATGAAACTCACCAGAAGTTGGGGCAGTAAAAACAATGGAAATCTTGGTATACGATATTGTCTGCATGGTTCCATATTACTATCCATTGAAGACATAATGGAATTGGGGCACTGGTCATCGATTCCTTTTCTTTCTGCACTAATGGGTTAATCTCCCTACTTTTCAGGAACCAAGTTGTAGCAGGAATTCGATCACCACCCACCCACCAGCGTAGGGGTAGGGGAAATTCCAATGTGGTAGTCCCAGCTGGCTCTACCACTTCTGTGAAAATATACACACCTACAAAAGATGGGCACCTATGCCGCATCTCACAATCTGAAGTCATTCAGCAGAGAGTGATCAATGACCTTGTACGTTAGCACGAGTAAGAGGGGATTATCCCAACTCAGGATATGGCCTGCCCGGATCTAGAGGTGTATGCACCTCATCAACAACACCACCCCCAAGCACTGTGAAGGGTGCCACATCTCCCCACTCCAACATACAATCGTTTTCGGAGCCTCTCCCCAAAATTCCTCAACGACACTCTCCCCTATGCCGATGAAGTAGGGGATGTTTGGGCTAGCCCAGTCGGGATCCTGTTTCAAGGTCCCCCAAGGAGGGATCCCACTAGGCCGCTCCAGTGTTGACACTCAGTCCCATGACTCGAGGAGTTGGTAATCCATGAACCTACACCATTGGCCTCAGTCAGGTTGACCCGACACTAGCGGCAGGAATAGTCTGAGGAGGACGTCGGGCAAGGGGCATCAATGTCAGAAACTACTATGGCTAAGTCCACCACCGATGTATATCATCATCCCATTGCATATTTTGAGTAAGGGAACTTGTATACCCAACCTAGATCGAGGCCCTAATCACCCCACGAGTAAGATGGGTCGACTCTCTCGGTTGTAGGTGCAGGTAGTGGTTGTCTGCAGTATGGAGGCACTCCCCATACCACCACCATGGAGAACGTGGGTCTTCACCACTTCCATATTTTTCATGGATGTCTACCTCATTCTACCCTCATTCTGAATGCGGGACCTCCCCATGATGGTGACACTCAGCACTAAAGCCTCTCCTGTGCTCATTACATTGAGTATGGAGTCATCCCTCCTTCCACAAACTGTCGGTGTGGGGACGTTGCACATCCAGTCAATCTATAGCATGGGGGCCTCCCTATGTCATCACAACAGCTGGTGAAGGTCCTCCAATCCATAGCAATTGAAGGTGTAAGATCCAAATTCGCTTCACCAGCACCCATCATGGAGGTCCTACTCACTTTCAGCTCGACCAATAAGAGGACCTTCCTCACAGGGATGTTGCCAGGGGAAACAAGCATGGGGGTCCTACCCATGTTCTTATGGGCTTGAGAGGAGGTCCTACCAACTCCACTACATCCCATGGTGGTAATCCCAATATCCCCTTTGATATCCATCCTCGTGCTCCTCGCACCCCGGCTTACTCAAGAGGAAATCCTCTCCGACCCAGCGGCAGTACGACCGAAGGTCCTCCTAATTCCAGAAATCTAACCTATCCTAAAAAACTATCCTAGGTAAGGAGGGTGGGTTGTCTCCTCCATAAAGGGAATACTGAGAAGATTAAGACATAGATAAAACTATTTTTCTTCTCATATTTTGAAGCCAAATACAACTCAGCGATGGAACCCTCACCTAGATCCCCCAATGTCAAGGGCCATGGAACAACAAGGCGCATCAGCCTAGTTCTCCCTGAATTCATGGTCCATCAAATTCCTACCTCCCTCTATATGTATATCCAATAAGACGAATGTTTGGAAACTCCATAGGTAACAGTTGTGTGATCATCACCATCATCACCCGAAGCACTCTCTACCTCGACAAGATTTCACGAAGTGCTATTTTGGGGACCATTGGTGGATGCACTACAGCATAGTCCGCTGACAATAGTCATGGTCCCCGCACCATAAACCATGGTAGTCAGCCCATCATACCACTATTTCATGGCAATTTCACTTCACTCTTCATAGGGTATCCCGATATGCGGTGGTTTATCAGCTCGCTCGCCATATTCTACACCAGCCAGCCTACCGTCCCAGCGGTCTGCTTCGGTACTACTACCCATTCCCCAGCCACCTCTAGTTGACGAGTGGGGAAAAGAATGGCCAGAACATAAATCTGATCCCATAATCTTATGGGATATCCTCGCGGTAGACCACTTCCCTCAGATGTTTTGGCTGGTTGCAGCACTAAATTTTTGTGCGCCAGAATCCCTCACCCAATAGGAATTTGAGTGTTTCCACCAGAACCTTTGGGTGAATCATTTCCATCTCCTCTATTAGTGAGTGGCTTATCCTAATAGCCAAGCTCATTTCGAAGACATTTATAAACAATGCAATTTGGTTTATTTGGCTGCACTCCATGTGGCCTAGCACCCTAAGTCACCAAGTCATCGTAGGTCCCTCCAGCAACGGTGCATTCTGACATTTAAGGTACTTCATAGGAATATCGAAGAGGATTATCCCCACATACATATCTACGGCTGGGGACAGTATACTACCCTCTTCTTCAGTAATATCTGGCGACAACCCAATTTTACAAGCGCTATAGAGGATATTCCTCCAGGAAGAGTCACAATTAACATGGAGAACCTTCCAGATGGTAAAAACGAGCTAGAGCTTCTTGGAGAGTACCTTCCTCTTGAGGGGGATTCTCACTTCTTGGATTTGTCATGAGGAATTACTCATCAACTGAGGAATCTACTGGGTCTTCCCATTCCCACCGAGGCGCAAGTCCTCATCCGGAATCCCAATAAAGTAAAGGAACTCCTTGGAGCTATCAATCCCTCTAACCCGTCTGGCTTAGTGAAGAAGGCGGAGGACAACCTTGAGAAAACCATTTTGCATCAGCAACTCACCGAAAATAAGAAGGGGGTTGACAACCTCCAAACTGAACATGCTGCAGAGTGATAGCCAGACTACGGAAATCCAAGCTAGGGAAGTAGTGGCAGGCACAACTTCCCCTCGGAGAATTGCCTCTAGTTGACCCTGACCGTCTTTCCCATGCAAACAGGGTTGAGTTTGGAACCTACAGTAAGAGGGCATGGTATGTCTCCCCCATTACACCTAAACGGAATGAAAATCCTCAGGACCCAGCTCGGATTCCCCCAACTACCCCACAAGTCATTCCACCACCCATTAAACAAGTCTTTGGGCCGCCTTATCTTATTTAATAACCTTCCAATGCACTGGTAGTCTAGGGTCCCCATAAAGATAGGAACCCCAACCCAGATGATACAATAGTGGCACTCATTGCTCATTTAGAGGAATTAGAGAGGTGACAGGCGGAACTATTGCCTGATGGAAAGCCTTATCCGGCATGGGTGGATGATATTCCAGCACCCACGGGATTCGAGAATCCCACATTTCACCCTTCAATGGGACAGGGGACCTGCCACAACACCTGTCCCACTTTACCTTAAGGTGTGGCCCCATGTTGGGAACTCCAGTGCAGTAGGAGGCCTCCAAGCCCTGATGTTTTTTGCATACATTGGAAGGAACCGTGTTTTTATGGTATATCTATCTCCTCATTGGATCAATAACCTACTAGGAGGACCTCCATAGGGAATTCCTCTATCAGTTCAGTTCCACCGTGCAGGAGACGAGAATCATGGACCTCTTCAAGTGCATGCAGAGGCCCGATGAGTGCTTTGCCGACATTGTTGCCCGGTGGAAAGGATTCATGTATTCCCTTGACATGTCGCTGACTCAGGAGAAACTGTTGAAGATGTGTCTAGGGAATGTCAAGAAGGAGATGGTACCCTCTCTGATCCCCCAAAACTATTTGGGGTAGGTGGTTCAGGACTTCTCTGATAAGGCCCAGCGCCTAGAGGAATCCTTACAGTAGGTTGTGCAGGCACATCCATTACCTCCTGCGATCCCCGCAAGAAGGGCCGCTAAGGTCAATCCTGTCGCAGTGGACCAAATAGAGGCCCCCAGGTGACTATATTTGTTACTCGTTGAGGTACCACCACAGCCTTGAAGAGTCCCTATACCTCATAAATAGACACCGGCCCAGCAGCACCCACCTCAGAATTAGCAGATGCCCCTGCGCAATGCGCCACCACCACCCAGGAGAGATAACCAAGATAAAACTCCTCGGTAGGCTCCTCCAGCCCTTTGTTAGGGTCAAGCTCCAAGGTCTCCCTTTAAAGAGATAATAAACTGGTCCTACTCTTCAATGAGGCACAAGTCCCCGGTTACTTCTATAGTGCCATTGAGTAGGGGATTCTGTGTTTTCCTGAGTGTAAAAGGTCGGAAGAGGAAAACCTCACTAATCACCCTAATTACTACCCCTACAACCAGATCATGGGGCACACTCTCAAGAAGAGATGTGTATTCAAAAAAAAGATTCAAGACTAGGTAGATAACAATATAGTCTGTTTAGGCCTGGCTCCAGCACATGTAGCATGCGTCTTCGTGAGGTCAAATAGTAGCAGCTACAGTGAGGGCGAGTGGAATCAGGTTTCAAATCATGGATCCTAGAAGTATGATAAATGGATGACTCAGATAACAATCGCACATTCCCATGGTATCATCCATGTGTGCCTAAATCAGCCAGAGCCTTTAGAAGCTACAACCACCACTTATGCATCGTCGTCTTAGCCGGCCTCTTCCCAAAAGATCAAACACCGATGGCATAAGGGAAAACAAAGTCCCCCATTGATGCCATCGTCATCCTATACTCATGGAGACTTCATGCCCCTGTAGATGGAAATAACTCCAAGAATATTTCCAGTAGTGGACGACTCATTGAGTGACGATCAAGGATATGCCTTGGTTAACATCATAGAGCCGGTAAATCCCTATATGATTCCTGACCATAAAGAGTGCCAGGAGGATCCTCTCAACCTCCCAATTCTTTTCCAGTGTCAATGGAGCCTTGGATATATGGGCCATCAGAGTGCCTCAGTCTACACTACCAGCTAGGTTTTGCATGATACTAAAACCAGGGAATAGGCTCAACGCAAGAGCTTAGCATGCACAACCTTATCATCTTGTGGCATCAGGCCCACCTTCGTCGTCGTTCGTGTTGATGGATCAGGTAGAGCCACCCCAACCATGTCGTGACCAGTCATTCCCTACTATAGGCTGATCTCAATCATTTGGACCTCATCCAATAGCCACTCTAAAGGCCTTATCTAGTGGGAAGTGGGATGTTCCCAGTACCAGTCAGCCACCGGTCCAGTCAGCAGGGCCCACCATACCTCCTGTCATAGAGCTACCTCTTACAAGCAGAAGTTCATGCCTGGCGTAGAAGTATGATGTTATTAAGAATATTTACAGTATTCCAAAAGGCCTATGCATTCTTGATTCCCTCCACCTATCTTCAGATAAGTGTGATGCCCTCACTGAGGTTTTAAGAAGCCCCCTTCAGTTTGAGACAGAGGTAGCAGCGGCAAAAGCCTTTCATACTGTTGCGTTCGAGAATGTTGAATTCCAAACCATTATTTCATTCTCTATATAAGATGAATTCTCTCCTATACAAGGTCACATTAACCCACTTTACATCACCGGCCAATTGGTACGTCGCTATCTTGTCGACATGGGCTCTAGAATCAACCTAATCTCGACTCAGACATTGCGAAAGTTGGGACTGTATAAAGATGATCTGAGTCCCTCTAACCTAAGAATATAAGGTTATGACAGGATGGAACAACCACTGGTAGAAAAGATCTAATTGAAGACCTAGATCGGCGGCTTACATTCCAGCACCGAATTAAGGCTTGTCTTCTAGGACGCCGCCTACAATGCATTGATGGGGAGGCCATGGATCCACCTCCATGTGGCAGTTCCCTCATCATCCCACCAGTTCCTCAAGTACTCTATTAATGGTCAAGTGGGCATACTTCAAGGTGACGCGTCTCCCTTTTCCTCGTGTGAAGCCCGCTACCTAGATGCAGACTACTACAAGAGTAAGGACAAGTAGATTCAGAATAATGAGGTCGAGCATGCCGCAGCTATGACTGACCCATGGATAGATCTAGATGGCACCTACATCTTTTCGATCCACTTATTGGAGCCCATGACCCTGGATATGGGACATTGCTTTGTTGTTTCTAGAATGAGGGGGGAACACATTCCCAGACCAATGCGATGCTGGAAGTTCACCTCGTACTCCTATACAAATCAAGCTCAGGTGATCCTAAATCCTGCTACCCCTATAAGGTATCGGGATGTCCACCCCATGGAAAAGAGAATATGTCATATGTTCTTGTTCCCCCGGGCTGGAATTAACTGGATCAAGACGATGTGCCACTATTGATTCGATATCATCAAGCGTGGCCCCTTGGACCAAAGGCGAGATGGGATTGGATCAACAACCTTCATCATTATGGTTGTAGTAGCACAAGAGTCCTCTGATGTAGTGATCATTTCCACTCAGGATGGTACCAACCTTCCTTTAGGATATTTAAAATCAGAATCAATTCCTCCCACTGAGGATTCCTCCTTTATAAGTGGAGAAGAGTATTTATAGGATGATCCTCCTGCCTCTGAAGAGGGTATCTTTGCCACAGTCGACGAGTTGGTACAGGTGAACCATGGTAGTGAGGCAGACCCGAAAGCTACATTGATCAGTACCACCATGCCCCTCGAGGAGCAACAAAAGTATGTAGACTTCCTAAAAAACACCTTGAAGTATTATTTAGGAGTTATGATGATATGCTAGGACTAGATCTTCCGGTATCCGTCCACCGTCTCGATCTCCCAAAAAATCATTGCGGGTTCAAGAAGCCTCCGAGAATGATGCACCCTTCCCATGGTCCCATGGTCGGGGATGAAGTTGACAAGCTCATCAGAGCCAGTTTTGATAAGGAGGTCCAGTACCCCAAAGGGATGTCCAATATTATGCTATTTAGGAAAAATAACTGACATATCATGGTCTGCATTGAATTCTGGGATCCTGACCATCACTGTCCTAAAGATTATTTTCCCCTTCCTGTGAAGGAGTTGTTGATTGATGCTATAGCTGGATTCCAAGACCTCTATTTCATGGATGGGTACTCCGGGTACAACCAGATCTGAATGGCCCCTATGGATGACGATTTCAGAGCCTTTAGGGCACCACAAGGTACATTATGTTACCTATTCATGCCCTTCGGTTTAAAGAATGCATAGGCCACCTACCAGCAGGATACACATCACATATTTAAGCCTCTCATTGAACTGCTATTGGAATGCTATGTGAACGATCTGGTAATCAAATATCGCAAGCATCTAGACCATCTCAAAGACCTCGAGAAAGTGTTTGGCTTTTTCCGTTCCCATCACCTAACGAGGAATCCATTGATGTGTGCCTTCGGTGTCACCCTTGTACAGTTTCTCGGATTCGTTTTCAGATACAGGGCATTGAGATCGACCTAGATAAGATCAAGGAAATTAGCCAGATGTCTCCTCTGAGAAACATTTATGAGCTTTGAGGCTTCCAAGGCCACTTAGTCAACATATGCCTATTCATTGTGAATCTGGCCGGTAAGTGTAATCCCTTTTCTCGGCTCATAAATAAAGTCTTCGTCTATGAGTGGGATGAATAATTTCAGATGGTTGTTGAGGAGATCAAGTATTATCTGCTCTAGCCTCCGGTTCTAATGCCACCCATCTCCGGAAAGCCACCAGTCCTTTATGTGACCGCCCTAGAACGATCTCTCGGCACCCTTCTTTCCCAGAAGAACAACGAGGGGATGGAGAAAATCCTTTACTACCTTATGCTCATGCTCGTTGATACAGAGACCAGATACTCCCCCATAAAAAAATGTTTGATTTCACTAGTATTCACAGTAAAAGAGTTTATACATTACTTGTAGCACCACGAGGTACAACTGGTGTCCCGAGTAGACCAACTGAAGTACATCCTAAATCGCCCCATGTTGACAGGCCATCTAGCTCCGTGGGAAATGATTCTCTAGAAGATCGATATCAGGTTTGTCCCTTTGAAAGTCCTTAAGGGGAAAGCATTGGCTGATTTCCTTGCTTCTCATCTAGCTCTTACTGACCAATCTTTGGATCTCGATTTCCCTAATGAGGCGATCCTCTTAGTAGACCAAGCCATGCCGTACTGGCAGATGCACTTCGATAGTGCTTCCCAAAGCCCCACCGAAAGAAGGATCAATGACCCCAGGCTCAATAGAGTAGGTCTGCATATCATCTTTATTATCCCAGCACAAGACATCCTGCCAAACTCAATCTGGTTATTAGAAGGCTTCACCAACAATGAGGTAGAGTATCAGGCTCTCATCACTGGCCTCGAGCTGCCTCTTGAGATTAATGCACCCCATTTTCATGTGAAAGGGGACTCTAAACTAGTCATCAAATAGATCAACAGATACTACATCATTAGAAAGCCAGAGCTCGTAACATTGTTGGAATGCACTCTCCAGCTAAGGGCCCAGTTCCCATCTCAGGAAGAAGTTATTCATGTCCCTCGATCTCAGAATGGTCGAGCTGATGCCCTAGCTAGCCTGGCTACATCACTCATGGAGCCCGAGTATGATGATTTTATTTTCCATGTGGAACATCATAGAGTCATTTCTCTTGTCACCCACGATAATGACGAATGCCCCCAGGTAGGACAACTTACGGCAGGAGCCTCCAATTCAGGACCTCAGAGTCCCATGGATGCGATGAGTGAAGTGTTTCTCGATTGGAGATCCCATTTTTTTGAGTATCTCTGTAAAGGTAATCTCCTAGTAGATCAGGCTAGGCGTAAGAGAATCTGATGCCACACATTTCAGTTCACCCTCCATGACAGCCCTAGGATGATCAGATCCTCTACAAGTGTGGGTTTTATGAGGTTCTCCTCCGTTGCATTCAAGGAGTCAAGATTTATTAGTTCATTCAAGTGGTTCATGCCTGTTCTTGTGGGGCTCATCAAGATGGGCCGAAACTATCTCACCAAATCCAGAGATTGGGGTAATTTTGGTCATACATGATTGCATCGAGTTCACCATCAGATGTCATGAGTGCCAAATTAATACAAACTTCATGCATCGGTCTCCAGAACCTCTCCAGTCTGCCAAGTACTCTTGGACATTTTTGGTATGGGGACTCGATGTCATGGGACCATATCCACTGGCGACAGCTTGCCGGTGCAGATTCATCCTGATGGATACAAATTTCTTCTCTAAGTGGGTAGAGGCAGTTCCACTCAAGTAGTTCAAGGCATGTTCCACCATTGATTTTGTGAGTTCCAACATCATCAACCGATTTGGATTCCCTCACACCATCCTTGTTGATAACAACACGAACATTCGGGAAACTAAGATGATGAAATTTTACACTAAATACAAAATATGTTCTAACCATACCTCCCACTATCATGTGCAAGAAAATGGACAGATCAAGGAATTCAACATAACCCTCTCAAACATTCTGCAGAAAATTGTTGTTCAGAATAAGAACATTTGGTCGTACAAGCTCAACAATGCCTTATGGGATTATCGGACAATGAATCGTAATTCCACCCAGGTGACCCCATATTCCCTGGTGTGCAGAATGGAGGCCATCCTACCCATCAAGATTCAATTTCCCTCACTGTGCATAGTTGTCTATGATCATCAAGTGCCAGATAAATTTGCTGAAATCCATCTGGCCGATTTGGAAACACTTGATGAGAATAGGCTTCATGCCCTGCACAATCTAGAAAGGCATTAGAACAAGATAGTCATATCATTCAACAAGAATGTTTTCCTCCTATCCCTCTTTCATGGTGACTTAGTATTGGACCTGAGGGCACCAATGATACTTGTAAGGAAACCACCCATATTGGAACCCAAATGGGAAGGACCTTAATTCATTCACAAGGTTTACTCTAATGTCGCGTACTCACTGGTTACAATGGATGGTGAGCGTATAACTCCTCCCACCAATGCCAAGTTCCTCAAGAAATACTTTTCCTGATCCACTGGTTCCCACATAAATATAAACTGCATGGTCCTGTATGACCTTAAATAGGTCGGTCCCGCATGACCCTAAACTACATGACGCTTCTTCATGACCTTAAACTGTACGGTCCCATATGACCATAAATTGTGCATCACACTACAAGACTTTAAACTGCATCTCCATAACTACATGTGGATTGATTCCCATCCACATGGGATATGTAGGAATGCTCAGAATCCTTATCTTGATTCCATCCCTAGTTTCCTCTTTGATTCTCCCCTCATTGGAATAGTTCTTATGGAGGATCTCACATGGTGTCCTATAGGCTTCTTTGGCCCCACCCATGTCAGGGTTATGATGATTGAACCATGTTACCTACTTCATTCTTCTAATCCTCTCAAGTCCTTATCGCATGATACTAAACTACATAGACTTTTCATAACTACGTATGGATTGATTCCCATCCTCATGGGATACATAGGACCGCCCAGATGTATCATCTGTAGGCCCAAACCCAATCTTATTGGCCTCCCATTAGGACGAAACACATGGTGAGGTGCAGTATTTTTCCCTCGTTCACGTCGAGCTCATCATGACCGTACCCTGTATCCCTCTCTCTTGAAGATATATATTTCTTCTATTTTCTAAATTTATTTGAGAATTCACGGGTGCATTCATGCTCCCCACACACCATCTTTGGGTTTCAATTATCTTTCACATCTGAAGGTCCCCCTGAACTATAAGTATACTAAGCCTAAGGGATCTCTTATCATATTGGGGAAACTCACACAAGGGTTTTAGAAAACAAATTGATATGAATCCCATGTTGTGAATATGGTCAGCGGTCGACGCTCATTTGTTGTTCCCATTTCAGGTCACACGATATAGACATTGTGCTTTGAATATGGCCAATAACTATCCTTTATCATTTTCAGCACCCCCATATGACCCAAACATAGAGTGTAGTGGTTCATTCTTCCCCACTGTCTCTCTAATTTCTGTTTACTTCGAGCGGGAGTGTAATTCCTACTGTCGGACCCTTCTGTGATAAAGAAAGCCTAATCATACTCCTTGTTTCCGACACAGATCATTTCTCATGTGGGCTTATGAGTTATGAAGGCAATGCCCACATGGGAGGTCATATGGATATAGTTGGTCAGGACGCTCAGCCTTAGGTCCTTTGACCCCTTTGGGACCCTGACCAAAGTTCTCATTTATGATTGTGTGGTGTGGTATGGACTCAAGTCCTCAATCATGTCAGGATATTTCTCCATGCGAAAAATATACCCTTGAGACACCCCTCCCTTCATTTATCATCTATCCCATGAGCACAAGCCTTGCCATGCTTCACAAGTCTCATCATTTGGCTTCCATCACATTCTATATTCAAAATGTCCCCCGAATGGAATGGATGATCGACCTAAGGGCTCTCCTACTGTTACGGGCTAATGCCTTTGAGGATTGCAAGCAACAAGTTGATAAATGTATCGTGTTGCGAATATGGTCCACGGTCGACACTCAATTTTTCACCTCCCTGGTCACACAAGGGTGGATAATATATTACAAACCTGGTCAATAGTTTTCCTCTATCATCGTTTCTACTTTTTGGTCTTCCATAAGCACGATGATTCTCCCTCTCTGTCCCACACATATGACATTAAACTAGGAATATATGGTCTGAGCTCTATGACCCTATACTAAGAGAACCTTCTTCCTCACTATAAGACATTAAATTGAAATCTGGACATGACATTCTATCCATTGCATAGCCTCATGCCGCTTGGCCTTCTCGGTCCCCTAGCCCAAGTTATCACTTATGGTTGTACGGTGTGGTGTGAGATTATGTCCCCATTCACATCGGGTTGCTCGATATTCCGTACACATTCTCGGATGAGATAACTTACCCCTACCTTTATTCTCACTAAAAGACATTAAACTGAATGCTGACTATGACATTCTATCCATGGCCCAGCCTCAGGCCCCTTGGCATTTTTCGGTCCCCTAGCCCAATTTATCACTTAGGATTGTTTGGTGTGGTGTGGGATTGTGTCCTCATTCACGCTGGGTTACTCATCATGCCATACATTCCCCTCGTTGGGGTATCTTTCCCTTATTAGCATCATAATTTCCCCCAGAACTATGTGTCGATTGATTCCCATCCTCATGGGATACATAGGACTGCCCAAATGTCTAGTCTTTGGGTCTAGCCCTATATCTTAGAAACCTCCCTATAATTTTGGCCCCTTGGCCCACATTCTTCTAAAAGGGAGGTGTATATTTTTTTATGGGCGTATGTCCCCATTCCCATTGGGTTTATAAAACCACGCCACAAACCTCTCTCTCCTGAGCAGCCTTCACTCCCTTTCACTCGTTTCATCTCTTTGAGTTGGCTGCCCTAAAGTCGGGTCCCTCTACCCTCTTCGGTGATTCGCCAATTGGCCCATGAGTACTCTGGTCTAGAACCTGGAGTGTTAGATTCTATGTGGATATGATTTCTCCCACTTTCAGGCATCGTGTTCTTCATCACATGGGCTCCCATTATCTTTCACACCCAAAGGGACCCCCAAATGGCATGGATGTTAGTCCTAAGGGCTCTCCTACAATTATAGGACAACATCCCTGTGGATTTCAGAAAATCAATCGATAAAAGTCCCACGTTGAAAATATGATCAGTGGTTGATTCTCATTTATTGTTCCCAATTCAGGTCACACGATATGGATACTGTGTTTCGAACATGGTAAATAGTTATCCTCCATCGTCACCCTAACCCCTTAAAGCCTTAAATAAAGGTTACATGATTCAAATTATTTCCACCCCATCATGACCAAATGGAATTTCGACACTCTCATCACTATACCTTAGTGCACATTTTCACGTTAGGAGGACAAAAGCTGAGGTAAATGCATTATTCAGGTCTCCACACCGACTTCCCTTTGGCATGCATTCTAGGTATTGCAAAAAAACCTCTTCCACCCTTGTTTCCCACACCGAGTTTGACTCACATGGTCTTAGGGGTCAGGTTGAGGTCCACACATACTTGTAAGGATTCCTCTTCTCCTTGGTCTGAGCTCTAAGACCTTAAACTATGATCTCTTTTATAACTACGTACATCTTAATTCCCATTCTCATGGGATATGTAATAATTCTTATACATTTCGTCTTTGGGTCCAACTAAACTGAGAACTAATCTCTCCTACCCCATATTCTCTAACCTTTTATGGCCCCTCGTCTTGAGGTTTCCTACTCAAAATCGTACACGGTATGATGTGGACCTTGTCCTTATTTCACATCGATTATGATTTATCACTCTGTTCACATTACCTATGGAACCTCATCTCTCCTATATATTTCTGTGCTATATGACTTTAATCTTTGATGCCTATTCCCATGTGACTTTAAACTATTATGTCTATACCATATGACGTTAAACTGCATGGCTGGTCCCCTCACATAACCCTAAACTATGACATTACCGTCCTAGCCTCACGATGAAAAATGGAACTGCACCATGATATCCTCACTCAAGGGTGCATCATGTTTGGTATCAGTCACACACCATACCATTTTTCAATTCGTTCATATGTCTTGATTCCTATGGAAATGCCTAGACTTTCTATCCTAGGTCCATCGCTTCAAAAAAAAACACACATTCATCCTAAAGGAAAAAAAGATCTATCAAATAACAATTCTTTTGATGCAAGGGCCAGACCCACACAACCATATTATCTCTGATATGGGTATCCTACCATGTCTCTTACAGAACTATGTGTGGTTTGATTCCCATCCTCATGGGATATGTAGGAACACTGGTGCACTTTTCTTCAGGCCCATCCTAACTTTCATTTCTGGTCCCTCGACTTAAAACCTCTCTAAGAAACACATGGTGATCCTGACTCCAGGTCCTCATTCATGTCGGGTTTTGTAATTACCTCATCATGTGTCTCCCATGTTCCCTACCATCTATAGTCCAAGATATCTTACCATAAACTAAGATCACTCAGCATCCTTACTACAAGATGTTAAACAACACTACATCTTCCAGAACTACGTATGGCTTGATTCCCATCCTTATGGGATACGTAGGAACACCCATAAATATCGTCTATGGGTCCAGCCCTAGGAATCCAAAATAATTCTCCCTCTCTTTCGGTCCCTCAACCCGAGATCTTTGAGGAACATGTGGTGTAGCGAGTACCTCATGGGTCCTCATTCATGTTGGGTTTTGAAAATTTATCACCATGTTCCCCCCATATCGTTTCCCCACTGTTTCTAACACTTTCCACCAGGGCACGCGCGTGCATCCGTCACACGGGGGAGGACACACGACCTGTTTCCCCGCATCCCTACTTTCCAAAGGCGGGCGGCATCCGTTCCTTGTTTAGGGACGTCTAATCCTTGATCGAAACTGGGAAGATGGGATATCAGTTCTTCCATCTGTGGATTTCTCCTCGAAGCTTGTCACCTAGTTCAGGTCTCCCTCATAGATTTAAGACGTATTCGTGAATCTCGTTCCCAGTTCCATATCTTCAAGGACACCAATTAATTACGCTGCTTCCGTCGAGATGCTCCAAGGGGTCTGGTCGGGGCAGCAACCTTCGGTGAGGAGAATGGTCACACTTGGGTGTCGTTGGTGTGTCTTGATGCTGGGGGATTGGCATGTTTGTCTTCTATCCCTTATTATAGGGATTCTCAAGGGAGCGGAAGCCCAAGGCATCCCACATCAAACACGGGGAATTGGCATGCCATAGGCACGTATATGAGGTTTTCCTCACCTTCCCATGTTTAACATGGGTTATGTCGCGAGTTTAACAACTTGTGGAGGCGGTTATGCCAATGGAAAGTCTTATGAGGTTTTCCTCAGCTTCCCATGTTTAACATGGGGTATACCACGAGTTTAACGTCTTGTGGAGATGGATCGGACTGACCGAAACACTGAGAGTGTATCAGATAAAAGAAACCCCTCAAGGGAACTCCGATGATGGGGCCAGCACGTTGGCGGCTTCCCGGATACTGTGGAGTGGAATGAGGTGGCATGATTCCACCAGGATGTGGTGGCCCGAGTAGGGATCAGGATGGGTGATGGAGTGAAGGGAGCTTGAACCTCGTGGAGGCTTCCTACGTACCATGCCTTGAAATGGATAAAAGTCCTCATTGTTCAGGCATACAGTTTAACGTCATGCGGGATAGGGGGAATTTGGGGCTAACGCTCTAAGGCGTCCCACAATGATGGATATGGGGCTTACACTCGGACACGGACCACAATGATGGATATGAGGCTTACAATCTGAGGTGGCCCACAATGGTGGATATGGGTCTTAGGCTCTGAGGCAGCCCACAATGGTGGATGTGGGGCTTAGGCTCTGAGGCTGCCCACAATGGTGGATATGGGGATTACGCTCTGAGGCAGACCACAGTGGAGGATATGGGGCTTACGCTCTGAGGCGGACCACAATGGTGGATATGGGGCTTGCGCTCTGATGCGGCCCACAATTGTGGATATGGGGATTATGCTCTGAGGCAGCCCACAGTGGTTGGTGAACTGACGTGAAGAGGTCGGAATGACCGGGTGGTGGGATTGAACCTCGTCGAGGCTACTTATGAACCATGATTTTTCATGGATCAATGTCCTTGTAGTTCACCGGGATGGGGATTACGCTCTGAGGCATCCCATAATGGGGTGTCATGGTTGATTCTCACTCTAAGACCACGTGAGTCATGCTCGGTGTGAGAAACAAGATGCTATAGGGACCAGACGATCACGTCGCGAAGGGTGCGTCCATGAGAAGTAGAAAGGGGATTACGCGTTGAGTGGCCCTTAGTGTCGGGGCTTACTCTAGGATGGAGGACCATGGTGTAAAAAAGAGCAGAGGGAAGTGCGGAGGTGCGTGGGTGCTACCATCTGCAAGAGAGGCTAGGGGATTACGCTCTGAGGCAGCCCTTCCCCCGTGGACAAATGCCACTCCGAGAGGGAAGATCTCATTTCATGTGAGGAAGATTCCATTCCCGTGGAGACGAGCGGTGTAAAGAATGTCCATTCCGGGGCGACCCTGTATGAAAAGAACGGGGTCAGATCACAGTTTAACGTCATGTGTTGAGGACAAGGTGCTTGACAGTTTAATGTCCTGCATCTTGGATGAGGTGGGATTTCTGCACACTCCTAGGGATTACATGCCCAACACCCTCTACCCCTTATAGGATGGAAGGCATCGGCATGGCTGTGGTGAAAGGGGGTCGCAGGGTGTACCATTGAGGGGTAAACATTAGCATGGCTATGCGAAGAAGCAATAGCCATTAGTGTGCCTGTGCGAAGGAGCATAAGGCAAAGAAACGCAACAGGAAACACCGCCCAAGGGACCTTGAGGTTACTTTGTACGAGCCTAGAAGGCCATACGGGAAAACAACGCATGGCGTGAATTCCCGGTATAGATTACATTGGGAAACTATGTAGGGAGGAACCCCGAGGGGCGTCAAGGTGAGGGGTCCTGAGGTTTGCACGCAAAGAGAAGGTTTGCGCAAAAAACACAGGGATGGCACGCAATTGGGGCAGAGGGATTGAGTGCGGATAGGGGGATTGCACGCAAAGAGTTTGGATTGCGCACGGGGGCAATGGCTGATCCCAGGAAAAACCTAACAATGGGATTGCACGCAATGGGGTTTTGCGCGCAAAATAGTGAGTGCGCACAATGGAAGTGATTGAGCGCAAAGGAGGAACCCGGAGGACTTTGCAATTTTATTTAAACCGGTGGGATTGCACGCAAAGGAAAACCCTGGGGCAAGGTTTTACAAAAAAGGTCAATACCTGAAAGTCATATTGCGAGCGCGAGAGTCAAATTACGCGCACGGGAGCTGGTCTGAATTTTGCACCCCTAAAACTGAAGGGGTCTCCTTCTATTTATAGGACGCAGGCGTCGTGGAATCCAGTCGACGCACGAAATCTTCCACGCCAAGACCGGTCAGTGCGAAAGGCCTCACTGTGCGGAACCGGGTTTGAAAAATTGCGCTCCATCCCGGTGCTTTTTCACAAATCCCGATCTTTCTTCACATAGAAAACAGTTTTTCGCGCAATTCCTCCTTATTTTCACGCACTTACTCTGGGCCATCTAGACCAGGCCTCCGAGTCCAAATATGACTTCGCTTCATCATTTTGAAACTTCCTCTAGGATTTACGGACTTTTTCGGTGTTTACAAATTCCCCCCTCAGAATTGGATCGGCGAGAGGTTGCAACGATCAGATTCCAAGGGAAACACCGAAATTCCAAAGTGATGGATTTCATGGGCACTTTGCGTGCAAAATCCAAACGGGGCACGCAAAACTCTAGGTCGGCACGGAATTCTCTTTGTGCATGGTGCGGAACCCCGGCCTCACCTATAAAAAGGGTCCCTGGGTCCCATGTTCCATACTCATTTTTTTCCGCGTGATAGGCGCATCGCTCTCACACGTGAAATTGCTTCCGTGGCTGCGCGTAAAAAAACACTTTGGCATCGCGTAATTCCATTTGAATTCTAGCTGCATTTATGCGCAAACTCGGGATATTCTAAGGAAAATGCTCTGATTTCATGCCTAACTCCTGGATCACACCATGAGTCCAGATTGCACGCATCCTTTTACTGATTCCGTGCACCTCATCCGGATTTCACACAACTCTCAAAACATTTGAGATGGCTGCAAACCCGATCGATGAGGGGGAAGTCGCCGCTCGTAGATCTGGAATGGTGGCGAACGAGGAGGTTTACAGTTCCAAGGTGGTTGTTTCTAACAACCTCACTTTGTTTCACCTACTGACCCCTGCCCAGAAAGAGTATCCTCTGTCCAACAACCTCCCACTTTGGAATTTCAGCATCCTGGAGGAGGTCCCCCTACCGGGTTTCGAGGTGGACACACTGCGGTCATGGGTGACCCAGGAGGACAACCTTCCCCATTACAACATCACCAAAAATGTTCATCCTGCTAGAGAAACCAGGCACATGGATGTGTATGTCCTGAACCCGAGGACTAGGACCATTGATAGAGGTGATCCTGCTGCGGAGAGCTTCCCGACCCTTTATGCGAGCACATTCTGTCAGAGCATCACAGAAGACACTAAGGGCTTATTGAAAGATTGAGACTTAATGTCTGGAGGCAACTTCACTAGTGAGTGGGCCTGGGTGTACTGGGTTCGCCATACATGTGACCAATTCGGGGCCGAGCTGTGGCACATCGGTCTGTTCGAGGCGGTGTGGACGCCGCAATTCCACTTCTACCGTCAACCCAAACTCGGGATGGAGTTGTTTACCCGACGGTCCCCTAACACCAAGACATTCCATCTTCACCATGGGGAAGTTAGTACCAGCCTTGGGGATGTTGAATGCGCCGGAGGTATCCCACTGGAGGGCTACCAATATGATGAGTTCATCCCTCCAATGAACACCTTGGAAGACAGGTCACAGACCCCCATGCTGACGTGGAACCTGTTGGAGCTGGCCAAAGAGAGGCTGGGGATCAAGGACTTTCTGAAGGATATTTCTTACAAGGACCAGTTCAGCCAGTTCCTATAGAAGGACCTGATGGTCAAGATGCCGGGGAGGGGAAAATGGTGCCCAACCATGGATCAGAGGAGCAAGAATGAATCATATAAGAGGACCATGGAGGTGAGGAAATACCAATCGTGGGGATACCACGTCATTGAGTCCCGGGACCCGAATGTCCGATATGTCGGGTTCCTCGCCACCTTCTTGAGTGGGTGGATCCTACTAGTGTGGGACGCAAGAATGGGCATCCGTCCAGCAACCCTAGTGATGGCAGACACCATGGATGCCAACAAAAGGATCAATCTAGGGGTCCCCGTACTGGCTAGGTTGTATTCTATTTTGGGACGCATCTCTAGAGGGGGGTCACCTTGGAGGGTGTGTGGCCCATTACAGCTCATTCACAGCTGGGTGGCAGCTCATCTTGGAGGATACACCTTCCCGAACGCCATTCTTTCTCCGAGAAACGGAATGCGGCCATCTCTCATGAACATTGTCGGGGGTTACACCGATGATGCTCAACGAGGAGGGCGTAAGGAACCGAATCGGTAACCATGCCAATTTCAACTTTAGCATGTTCCCCACCCTAGTCGGCCAGATTGTGGATAATGGGAAAGGCTTGCTGGGGTAGCAAGAATACTTCCAGGGAATCTGAGGCGAGGTTCATGTAGCTCGGATTGATGGGAAGATCATCTGTGAGCCTTATGTGCCGTCCTGATTCACCAGGCAGTTCGGGTGCCTCCAACGAATGCCAAAAAAGGTATTCACAGACATCCATGAGGAGAAGAATCCATGCTTCCTTCGCCATATGTGGTTTCTGTTTACCACTTCCGGCTCTGGTGACATCATCACCCTTCCTCCCACTGGGGTCGACGGTGGCTTATCAACCGAGTATGTCAAGCACTGGACCATCGCATACCCTGATGGGCTTCTACGCAAGAGAGTACGGAAACTCGAGACTACCCACGTGGAAACTGGGCGATGGGGTAGTAGGCAAGGTCCTTTTAGGATGGGGGAACCAGGGGTGTGTAAGGCAGCGAGGCCTGCACAGGCTGGGACCTCAGTAGTGGGGACATCACATGGTGTCGCTGCGACCTCATTGCCTAGAGGGGGTCACACGAGGTGGCCATAGAACTGCCCGGGAAGCAGATAAGATAACTGCTTGAACCTTCCCAATATGCAATATTCCCGGCCTTTTGGTTGGCCTGGATGAGCTTGTGGTAATCGATGAGCGTTGAAGCCATCTGGAGGAAGATAATGCAGGACGGGATCCAGCTGTTAGAGGTTCGGCTCATTCGAGTTACTGACCGGGTAAACTTCCATCGGCGGCATGCATATCTGACGGCCATGGACACATAGGCGCGCCAAATGGGTCAGCGTGCGGAGCCACCTTTCCTGGTGAAATTGTTGCTCGGCCAAGAGCATGATCCGGAAGTGATGCCGCCGGGAGAAGGCGACAGTGATGAGGAGTCAGAGGGAGAGGAGGAAACAGGAGAAGATGAAGGCGAAGGAGAAGACGAAGAAGAAGGTGAAGGATAAGGAGAACCCAAAGGTGAGGGATCGTAGGGGGCATCCTACCAAGGGAGTTTCTGAGAGAGCGGTGAGATTGTCGGCTCTGATATCGACATTACTGAGATACTCTAGGTATGTCTCTATCCTTATTCATCTTCCTTATTCGTCCATTATCTTCTGAAATTTGTAATCCATCTCTCTATTTCACTCAGGAGCATATAGGTGCTGATCAGGCATCCCCAATATAAGGAGGAGAAGAAGCACTGGTGGGACAGGATGGGGCTCCGACTCCCATCATCAAACTAACAAGCACTGAGAGGTCTCCTGCCACGATGGATCTTGTAGCAGAAAACACACCAGAGGCTGACGCTCTGGGTTTCTGTAAGTCCCCCCCTTCGCTACTGATGATTACCGTAAAAAAACCGAACTAATCGGGAATCTCCTCATACAGTGATCTCAGATATGGAGGCTCGTCGGGCTACTGAGCCCGGGCCATCTGTGAGTGGACTAGTCTGGGCATACCACCTCCTCCAGAAAATACCTCCCAAACTGAGTCGGCCCCGAAAATTGGTGAGCAGGGAGCAGCGGACATCAGTGGTGCTGTCATTGGAGCAAGGTTGGAAGTTGACAGAGGCACCGACAATGTCGGGGAAATAGAGGAAGGTCTCCCGGACATCAGGGATCCTATTCCTTTTGAAGGCACCCCTAAAGCAGACCCTGATGCTGACCTGCTGGCTACCTTTCCTACGTACCAGCCTGCTGATCCCGAGGAGATAGATGATTCAGACTCGGAAGCAGCCGAGGAGGGCCGGATGACACGACACAAAGGGTGGAAGTGTATCGAGCGCTTTCTCAGGCAGCCTCAGGTGGATGGGATCACTCCATACCTGGATGCACTTCCTGTGTGTTGTAGGGGTTAACACTCAACACCTTCATCTGATGGTCCGTTATTAAATGGACGAGAAGATACGTTAAAGCAGCCGGTGCACCAACGTTTCCCAGTGTAGGGAAATATCGGTGATCACCCAAGCATTCCTAAGGTTGAAGCAAGTAGTCTTGAGCCTCGAAGGGCAGGTTGCAGAGAAGGAGGTCTTCGTCGCAACATGCTCTGAGCTCGTGGAGCTACTGACGGCCCAGCTGGCTGACGGCCAAGAAAAAACTGATGGAGGTGAGTCACCATATGACTGTATTTCAAACCGAATGGGCGCAGGCACAAGCTAGGGTTGGTGAACTACGCTCTACAGCTGCTGATGAAGAGAGAGTCTTCAGGGAGCGAGAAGTAGTCTTGGAGGCCACTAGCCAAAGGGTAGTGACGCAGGAAAGATTGATCCAAAATGTTGATCGTTAAGGGACCTATTTTGGCCATCCAATGATCTTTTTCTTGTACTTCTCATCATTCCGACCCAATATATGGACAAATCCATTTATTTGTACCTTTGGTTTGATAAGATAAAACATAGTCTACCACTTCGTGGGAGCGTCAACCAAGACTTAGGAATCGGAAATCGGGACTGGACTTCTGAGGAGGGGACCTCAGACCGATTGATATATCATCTCCTCAATGTGTTCTGACACACGAGTGGGGAAATGCCGGGGGCATTGAAATCTATACGAACATAGGGAGATGAAAAAGGTGAATCACGTTACCCAAATCCAGAACACTATGGGTGGGTGCGACGATGGAGGATAACTATTAACCATGGCAGAAACACAACATCCATATCACATTGGCCTGAAACCAGGACAACAAATGAGGGTTGACTGCTGACCATGTTCGTAACACGGGGCCTAACTCAAATATCATCAATTAGTATTTCGTAACATTGGCCCAGGACAGCAGGCGGACCATTGGTCAATCATCCATACTGTTATAATAGGCATACCAAAGGTCTATCATCCATATTGGTACAACAGGCGGACCAAAGTCTATCATCCATACTGTTAGGCTGTCCCGTCAAACATGACCAATCTTCCAGAATGTTGGACCATGATGGTAGGTGGACAGTAGGTCAATCATCCATATTTCAATAATAGGCGGACCAAAGGTCTATCGTCTATATTGTTACAGCAGGGGGACCAAATTCTATCATCCATACTGTTAGGGGTCCCATCAAATATTAAAGAGGATGAGGATCCGAATAAAGGGGCACACAAAGCGTGGAAAGTGGAGTGGTGGTTTGTTCAAACAGAGTCCAACACTCCCAAGATTGCACCACTATGGTGGAGGCGCATTAGGCAGACGTATCGATCTGGTCACGGATCATCCCAATTTTCAGACAGGACCTCTCTGGCGAGAGAAATGTCACTTCCCAACATCGCTATGGGGCATCCCAAACTTATTCGGGGTAAATGTTTCAATTACACCACTCCCCAAGAAGCCAGGACAAGGGGTCGACAGTGAGGAGGGACGAGATTTGGAAATCCATGGGGATGGACCCAAGACAAAATGTCCCAGAATTCCTACGCATCTCATTAGGATGAGAATCAAGCCACACGTAGTTCTAGAAGAGGATTTTAGTTTAAGGTCTTACAGCTCGGACAAAAAGAGTAAGGGAAGTGGGGGACACATGGTAAAGTGGTTGAGAAACCCGACTTGAATGGGGCAAGGTCCTGCTTACCATGTGCTCCTTGGAGACGTGTTTAGATAAAGGGACCGAACACGATAGTTAGGTTGGGTCTGTAGGGAATTGCCCAGGCACTCCTACGTATCTCATAAGGATGAGAATCAAGCCATACATAGTTCATGAGGGCTCCTTTTAACGTCGTGAAGGACAAGAAACAGGAGGGATAATTCTCATAATAGGGCACACATGGTGTGGCTATTGCAAACCTGACGTGAATGAGGACGAGGTACTGCACACCACGCCACGCGGTCCTGGGGTCAAGGTCCCAATGTCGGGACAGACACGATGAATTGGTGGACCTCAAGTTGGACCCTTAGACAAGAGGTTTGGGCGTTCCTACATACCCCATGAGAATGGGGATCAATCTGTACATAGTTCTTGAAGGGTGGAACAACACGACATGGTACCTATGCAAAGGATGAAAGAGGTGTGTGGGTCTAGCCCTCGCACCAAGAGAAGTGGTATTTGATATATCTTGTTTGTACTTGAAGGTGAATGGTTTTTCTTTCGTGGAACAACCGGCCTAGGGTAGAAACTCAGGGAATCTCCACAATAATCAAGTCATAACAGGCGTTGAAAAATAGTTTGGTAATGGACCAATACCCAACGTGATGTCCCCTATGGGGAAGTCACCACAATGCAGCGTTATTTTTCGTCATGCGTCCGGGACGATATCATCACAGTTTATGGTCGTGTGGTAGGGCCAACCAGCACAGTTTAAGGTCATATGTCTTGGACCTGGGGGAACATGCACGGTGCGATAAGTCACACCCGATGTAGATGAGGGCGTATCCTCATGTCGTTACCACGCGCGATTCTAGGAGAGGATCCTCGGGCCAAGGAGCCGACGGGGGGTCCAACAATCAGGGGGCAGGAGACACTGGCTTCCAGCTGAGCCAGGCCTGAAACGCAATGTCTAGGAGACTCCTCGTATCTCGTGGGGGTGAGAGTCAAGCTGTTCATGATCCTTTGAGAAAACCCAATAATTAACCTTGGCGCTCAGATCAAGGGAGCCCCGAGAGACGCCATCACGCAGCTTCGTCCGCCTGACGTGTGGAGGTGCACTGAGGGTTAGTGCAAGGAGGGTCGAGATTCCACCTTAACACGATGTGGTGGAACATAATGTGAATAATTCAAGAAAAATTCCGTGCCTAAAGGATCTGGTGTGACAATTGAGGACTACTGCTGACCATGTTCGCAACATAGCATCCTGTTGTGTTAGCCTAAAATGGGGACAAACAAATGAGCATCGACCACTGACCATGTTCACAACGTGGGATTTGAATCAATTTTTTGTCTAAAACCCTCGGGGGTGTTGTCTTGTGACGGTAGGATAGATCTTAGGTGTTGTATCCAAGCCATTCTTGGGGGGTCCCTCCAGGTGTGAAAGATAATGGGGGCCCGAATGAAAGGGAGCACGAAGCTTGACAAGTGGACAAAAACTTGCCTAAGTCAAATCTGACACTGCAGGTCCTAGACCAGAGTACTCTGAGCACAATAGCAGACCACTGTGAAGGGTTGAAGGGCTCAGTTTGAGAGTGGCCAAAAGATGGAAAATTCCCAGGAAAAGGGGGCATGGCGCCAAAAAACATGTACCACACCTATATACCCTCTCCTGGGGAGGGATATGCCAAAAGACCAAGGTGACAGGGAGATCATGGGATCTCCTAATATATGGGGATAGACCTGAAACCTAAACGTTTAGGTGGTCCTACGTATTCCATAAAGATGGGAATCAAGCCGCACATAGTTCTAGAAGCATGATTTAATGTCATGTAGGACGATGAGAGGCATTTCATCCCGGAATGTGTACGGTGCAATGGGTAACCCATTATGAATGAGGACATAGTCTCACACCACACTGCGCACTCTGGGTAAGGACTGGGCTAAGGGGCCCGAGAAGGCCAAGGGGCTTGAAGCTGGGCCTTGGTCAGGAAGGCCTGACCAGCTTGTAGTTTAACGTCTTGTAGTGAGGACGAGCATGCAGTTTAAGGTCATGCTAGACCGCAATGATCCTAGTTTAAGGTCTTAGAACTCGGACCAAAGGGGCCCAGATGTAGGGCCAAGTGCAGTTTTGGGGTCATTCTAGACCAAATGAAGTTTAGAGTCTTAGGGAACCGTGTACAGTTTAAGGTCATGCGGGTCCATCATCCAATTTAAGGTCACGAGGGACCCTTATCCAGTTTAAGGTCATGGGGGACCGAGTTACAGTTTGGGGTCATGCAGGACCCGTAGTCTCAGGAAAATTACTACTTGAGGAACTTGGCGTTGGTGGGAGGAGTTACACACTCACCATCCATAGTCACCATGGAGTACGCACCATTGGGATAGTCCTTATGGACGATGAAAGGCCCCTCCCATTTCGGCTCCAACTTGGGTGTTTTCCTACCGAGAATCATTGGCACCCTGAGGGCCAGTACCAGATCGCCTTATAGGAAATAGTGGAGGTGAACCTTCCTGTTGAAATCTTGAGCCATCCTACTTTGATGCCTTTCCAGTTTGTGCTAGGAACGAAGCCTATTCTCATCCAGCGCTTCCAGTTCAGCTAGACGGATTTTGGCAACTCTATCTAGCGCTTGGTGGTCTTAGACCGCTGTGCACAATGAGGGAAACTGAATCTCAATGGCAAGGATGACCTCGAATCCGTACACCAGAGAATACGAGGTCACCTGGGTGGAATTGCGAGTTGTCATCTGATAAGCCCATAGGTCGTTGGGGAACTTGTCTATCCAACTTTTCTTGTTCTAACCAACCATTTTTTGTAGAATGTTAGAGAGGGTCTTGTTAAACGCCTCGATTTGTCCATTCTCCTGCGCATGATAGAGAGTGGTATGGTTGGAGAGAATGTTGTAATTGGTGTACAATTTCTTTAGCTCGACTGCTTGGAAGTTGGTCCCGTTATATGTAAGGATAGCGTGAGAAACTCCAAATCGATAGATGATGTTGGAACTCACGAATTCAGTGATAGAACAGGCTTTGACTTCCTTGAGAGGGATTACCTCTGCCCACTTGGAAAAGAAATCCATAGCGGTCAGAATGAACCAGCATTGGCGAGCCGTCGCCGGTGGGTAAGGACCTACGACATCCAAGCCCCAGACTGTAAAGGGCCAAGAATACTTGGTAGTGTGGAGGGGCTCTGGTGGCCGATGCACAAAGTTGGCATGAACTTGGCACACATGACACCTCTTGGAAAACTCGATGCACTCATAGATCATGGAGAGCCAGAAGTACCCCAGCCTCCGAATCTGGTGGGACAACTTCAACCCGGCCTGATGGGCGCCACAGGAACCAACATGAACCTCTTTCATGACCTAAGGGATCTCGACTCCTTGAAGGAAACGGAGGAGAAAACCATCAAATCCGCATCTGTAAAGGATCATCTCAAGGCTGGGACCACTCTGAATTGTAAACTGTAGCGCACGACATCAGATTTGCTTGCGCTCGGCCTGGTCTAATGAAAGATTACTGCATTGGAGGTATTCAACCAAGGGTGTCCTCCAATTGGGAACTATTTCGTTCACCGTGTCTGAAGTGCCCAGGGCTCCAGACGTAGGGGCACCAGTGGTAAGATGGTTAACCTGCAGGACATGATCATACTTCGGGGTAATGGGAGAAATGACTCTCTGGTGCGCTATGTGGATGATCACGTCATCCTGTTCGGGCTCTCTATGAGATGTGGCCAGACTGGCCAAAGCATCTGCTCGACAGTTCTGTGACCGGGGAATATGAACGAATTTCGGCTGAGTGGGGAACTGAGCCATTAGATGGAGGGTGCACTCCAGAAAATGGCACGAGTTATGGCTTCCTGAAAACATAGTCACCATTGACCTTCTTGAAGACCATCTTGGAGTCCCATTTCACATTAAGATGGGGCACGTCGATCTAGAGGGCCAGCTCGAGGCCAGTGATGAGGGCATGATATTCGACCTCATTTTTGGTGCAGCCCTCTGACAATAGGAACGAATATGACATAATGACCTACTCTGGGGTGATGAAGACGATACCCATACCCACATTGTTGAGCCTAGGATCATTGAGCCTCCTATCGGTGGGGCTCCGAGAGGCACTGACAAAGTAAATCTGCAATCATGGGACGAAATGATCAAATGAGAGGATTACCTTATAAAGAAAACCTAGATCCATTGGTTGATCTGTGGAGGTTGGGTGAGCAGCTAAAAATTCTGCCAACGCCCATCCATTGATAGCCTTCTGAATTAGGAACCTGATTTCGAACTGCTGGAGGATCACTGCCCACCGTGCTAGTCGTCCAGTCAACATAGGTCAGTTTAGGATATATTTCAACAGGTCTACCCAAGAGACCAGCTGTACCTCATGGTGTTGCAAGTAGTGCCACAATTTTTGTATGGCTAATACGAGTGCCAGGTAGCTCTTCTCTATGGGAGAATATCTAATTTATATATCTAGGAGCATGCGGCTGAGGTAGTAGAGGTTTTTCTCTATTCCCTCATTGTTCCTCTTGGTGAGAAGTGCGCCAAGGGACCATTCTAGGGAGGTCATGTAAATGACTAGTGACTTCCCAGAAATGGGTGGCATTAAGACTGGAGGTTGGAGCAGATACTGCTTGGTTTCCTCGAAGGTGGTCTAACACCCTTTATCCCATTCATAGGTGGCACCTTTCTTCATGAGCCAGGAAAAGGGCTTACACTTGCCGACCAGATTCACAACGAATCGACATACGTAGGCTAAGTGGCCTTGGAGACCTCGAAGCTCCTGAATATTGCTCTAGTGAGGCATCTGGCTGATGGCCTTTATCTTCTCCGGGTCGATTTCGATGCCTCGATATCTGAAAAAAAATACAAGAATCTTCCTGGAGGTGACCCTGAAGTCACACTTCAACGAGATCATATTTTGGTGGCGGGAACAGAGGAATCTTAACACTTTCTCAAGGTCCCAGAGATGGTCCTGGCGTTGGAAAGATTGGATCACGAGATCATCCATGTAGCATTCCACCAATGTCCCGAGAATTTTCTTGAATATGTGATGCATGGAACGTTGATAGGTGGAACATACATTCTTCAGGCCGAAGGGCATAACCTAGTAACAAAATGTAACTTGGGGGGCCCTGAAGGCAGTGAACTCTTCTTCCTTGGGGTCTATCCGAATATGGTTATACCTGGAATACCTATCCATGAAGGAGAGGTCTTGGAACCCGGTCGTGGCATCAATCAACAACTCTATCACTAGAAGGGGAAAATCCTCCTTCAGACAGTGGTGTTTGAGATCGCAGAAGTTGATACAGACCCTGATCTATCCATTCATCTTCCTGACTGGAACAATGTAGGCTAGACACTAGGGGTACGGAACTTCATTAACGAAGTTTTCTTTAATAAGCTTGTCAAATTCGGCCTCAACCATGGCACCGTGGGAAGGGTGCATCTTTCTAGGAGTCTGCTTGAACCCATGATGGTTTGTTGGGAGACCAAGGTGGTGGACGACTACCTGAGGATCTAGTCCTGGAATCTCGTCGTAACTCCAAGAAAACACATCACGGTGCTGTTTGAGGATTTCTATGTATCGTTGCTGCTCCTCGAGGGGCATGGAAGCACTGATCAATGTAGGTCTCAGATCTTCCTCACTACCAAGGGTCATTTGTACCAATTCATCGAAAGTGGTAGAGACGCCCTCTTCAAAGGCAGGGGGAGAATCCTCCAGATCCACTTCTCCACTTATGGATGGATCTTCCACGGGGGGAGCTACTTCGGGGATACAAGACCCTGATGGGAAGCTTGTGCCGGCTTGGGAGGAAATGGTCATCATATCGGGAGACTCACGTGAAACTGAAACCATAGCGATAAAGGCAATCAATCCAATCCCATATGGTCTTCGGCCCAAGGGGCCACGCTTAATGACATCAAAGCAGTAGTGGCGCGTCGGCTTGAGCCGGTTAATTCCAGCATGGCGGAAGAGACATGTATGATGCACCGCTATTGCGTTGAGCCTGACGTTCCGATACCATATAGGGGTAGGAGGTTCGAGAATAACCAGAGCCTGGTTGGTGTAGGAGTATGAGGTTATTTTCCACTGTCGCTTGGATCCAGGAATATGCCTTCCTCTAGTACCTGCAACCACGAAACCTTGCCCCATCTCTGCGGTTGTGGCCTCCAACCGAATGATTGGGAAGACGTAGGCGTCATCCAAACCTGCCCAGGGATCACCTGTGAAAGTGGCGAGCTCAACCTCACCTTCCAAAACCTGCTTATCCTTGCTCTTGTAGTAGTCGGCATCCAGATAATGGTCTTCACAAGAGGAAAAAGGAGATGGATCTCCTTAGAGCACGCCTACTCAACCATTAAGGGTGTACTTGAGGATTTGGTGATACGATGAGGGGACCGCCACATGAAGGTGGAGCCACGACCTACCCATCATCGCATTGTAGGCGGTGTCCTGAGAGACAACCATGAATTCGGTGCTGGAAATTAGGCCACCGAACTGGGACTTCAATTCAATCCTGCCGACTGGAGTTTTCTCGGTCCTGTCATATCCTTGAATCCTGAGGTCGGAGGGAGTTAAATCATCCTCAGACAGACCCAGCTTCCGCAGTGTCTGAGTTGGGATTAGGTTAATCCTAGAACCCGTGTCAACAAGATAGCAGCAGACTTTCATGCCATTGAAATGGCCAGTGATGTACAGTGAGAGAATGTTCCCTTGTATGGGAGGGTCTTCATCTTCACCAGAGAATGAGATAACTGCATGGAATTCGGCGTTCTCAATAGCCTCAGCATGGAAAGCTTCTACAGCTGCTACCTCCGTCTCAAACTGGAGCGGGCTCCTTAGGGCCTCTACGAGTGACTCACAAATTTTAGACGATAGGCGAAGAGCCTCAAGGATGGAAAGACTTTCTAGAATGTCGGCCAGGTGCTTCAGAACATCATACTTCCAGGACAAACATGATCCCCTGCAGACAGGAGGCTGCTCTGCGATTGGAGGCATGACGAGCCCTGCTGGCAGGACAGGTGGCTGACTGGTACTAGGCATGTCTCGCTTTTCACTAGTCATATCCCAGAGAGTGGCTACTGGATTAGGACTGGAAGGCTGAGGTTGGCTGGTAGCAGGGCAGAGCTGGTCGCGGCACGACCGAGGTTGTTCAGCCTGATCCAACAACACAAACGATGGTGGGGGCGGACCTGTCGACACCGGATAAAGGGGCCGCATGTGCGGAGATCTTTACTATGCCTGCTTCCTAGTATCAGTGGCATGCACGGCCTAGCTCGAGGTGCCAACTGTTATGCCCCGGCGATCCATGTTGTCGCGACTCAGCCGACGTTGGCGACGGTTGGGGACATTGGGAAGGTCCACCTGGAGTTCCTCATCGTCGGGAGTCAAAAATGGATTTACCAACTCTATGGTGTTAACCGAAGCATACGCTTAACTATCACTCGAGGAGTCATCCATTACAGGGTGGAGTCTCGGTGGGATCCCCATTTCTGGTGGCATTAAGTCGCCAAGAGTGCGGGATGACGATGGCATTGGAAGGTTGCGTTCTTTCTTCTTGTTCCGTCACCGCTTGCTCCTCTGGGAAGAGGCCGGCTGGGATGAAAATGTTGTGGTAGAAACCACAGATTATGAGGGATCTAGCTGATTCAGGAATGCACGGATGATTCCATGGGCACGAGCGACCGTCTTGCGGGCCATCTACTCATTATACTTCCGACACCCACAGTTGGAAACCTGCTGCCATTCATCCTTGCCATCGCTACCGCCCTATTATCTCACAAAGACACCTGCTACTTATGCCGGGGCTGGGCCCAACCTGACTATATTTTTTCAATCTAGTCTTGGAACTGATCCTTGAACATGTAGCATCGCTAAATGGTGTGCCCCAGGGTCCTTTTATAAGGGCAGTAGTTGGAGTGATCAGTGAGATGCGCCTCTTCTGGCTTCTGGAACTCGAGAAGCTGCACAATTCTCTACTCCAAAGCACTATAGAAGTAACCAAGGACCTCAGCCTCATCAAAAAAGTATGTCCAATTACTTCTATTTGTAAAGGGGGCTCTTGGAGGCTGGCCCTGATGAGGGTCCAGAGGAGCATTCCGGGGAGGTGGGACCTGATTATCTCGCCTAGGTGGTGGCGGTACGTTACGCGGAGGTGCTTGCTGATCTTGAGATAGTCATTGCTGGGCCAGAGGCTGTTCCCATGGGGGTGGACCCCTATGGGGCTACAGAGATGGCCTCACTGGGAGCAACTCTAGCTGCCTGGGGGCCTCTATCAGGGCCACAACAGCAGGCTCGGCTCTAGAAGCAATCCTTGAATGGATTATAGGAGGCAGCGGGCATGCCTGACTGGCATGTTGTTGGGCCTCTTCGAGGCATTGATCCTTGTTTGAGAAGTATCAGAACCCCCCGAGGGAATTCTGAGTGATTAGAGAAGGAACCAGCTCTGCCTTGACGTTCCTGACGCACATTGTCAGTAATTTCTCTTGAGTTAGTGTCATGTAAAGGGAGTATGTGAGCCCCTTCCTCCGGGCGACGAAGTCCATGACTCGCTCATTGGGACTTTTCTTGCACCTGAAGAGGTCTGCGATGTTCGAATTCTGGGTTTTGGAACTGAACTAGTAGAGAAATTGCCTACGAAGGTCCTCCCATCTAGTCAAAGATCCGACATGGAGCTGGCTGTACCAGAAGAATGTTTGCCCTTCTAGTGTCTGAACAAAGAAACAGAGCTTGGTGGCCTCTTGCTACGACAAATTTCCTAACATAGGCCCACACTTCGAGTTGAAGTGGGCCAGGTGCTGTGGCAGGTCTCCTATCCCATTAAAAGGGGGTGAAAGTGAGGTTCCCAAATCCCGGAGGTGCTGGCATATCATCCACCCATTCTGGGTATGGCTTGCCGTCAGGTGGGATTTCCACCTGTCGAGTTTCGAAAGCCTCTAAGAGGTCGATGAGTGCGGCCATTGGATCTTCTGGATGCGGGTTCCTATCCTAATGGGGATCCCTAACCACAAGCGCATTTCTGGGTTCTTCAATCCGGTAGTCAAGATCAGCAGCTCGCGGGACGGCTGGTGGAGCGACTCTTGGGGCAGCGGGAGGAACCCGAGCGGGATCTCTTGGGTGATAACACCATTTAGGGGGGTTCGACAAGATGTATTGCACCCTCTTTCCATGATCTCTAGCATCTCCTCTATCGGCGAACCCGACATCATCGCGGTTTCTCAGGAGAATCTCATCGAGGGGTAGTTGTTCCTGCCCCTGCTATCCGGACCTAGGATCACCGTAGTCGAGCCGCCGCTCTCAAATGAGTTTGGCTAGAAGATCATCAACCAGCCTCTTCTG
This sequence comes from Viscum album, assembly GCA_963277665.1. Lineage (NCBI taxonomy): Eukaryota > Viridiplantae > Streptophyta > Magnoliopsida > Santalales > Viscaceae > Viscum > Viscum album. The sequence goes on from OY728150.1 coordinate 243,576,542, forward strand.
CTCAGCAAGCTGTTGGCGTAGCGTGGCCTTCTTGGGATCTTCCTCTTCCTTCGGCACTGAGGCAGATGGGTCGGTGATCTTGATAGCCCTAACTTGTTCTTTACCATTGCGATGATCCAGCTCAGGGTTAACACCTTAGTGGGTGCGGGGAGACCTAGGAGGTTTCTCTGTTGGTGATTAATTCTCCCGGATGGGTCCAGTAGTGTCTTGTCCCTAGGGGGTGAGTCCCCATCGAGGAGTTCCAAACTGTTCCCCTTTCCCGACAGGTCGGTCATGTTGACCACTGCTGCCCTAGGGGGCATGCCCTCAAAACCGCTTGGTGAGTCGGGCTATCGACGAATCACACTGAAGATAAGGGCAACGTACTGCCCCCATCCACAGACGTGTGCGTGGGGGGTGGCTTCCTTGATAAATTTTCGGAGTACTTAAAAACTCTAGACGCATTGTTGTTTGAGGGCCCTGTTGTGGCCAAGTGACTCGGGGAGTCGAACTGCGGGGAGCGTGGCCAGGTCGACCCGACGACATTACTTACTAATATCCTTGAGGTGTTCTTGGCTCCCAAGATAAGGCACTTGCTGATGGTGAAGACAGGAGAGAGTTGGGGTGGGGTGTGGTGGCTCCCTACGCGGCCCTCAGGAGCAACGATGATAGTGGGGCATAGGTGCCTCGAGACCCAAACAGGCCATGTACCAGGTTGGGATGACCCCTTCCTCCTCGTACCTATGCAAAAGGTCGTTGATCACACTCTGATGGATAATCTCTGACGGAGAGAGGGGGCATGAGTGCCCGGCAGTCACGGTGGTCGGAGCAGCTATTGAAAAGGTGGGACCGCGCAGAGTGGCCACGTTGGTGCTACCCCTACCCCTGCGCCAGTAGGAAAGTGGCGATCGAGCTCCGGATGTAGTGATCTGATTTCTGAAAGCCAGGAGATGAACCCATTAACACTAGTACAAAAAGGAATCAACAACCAATAGCGCCACGTCATTCCGCGTTCCGTGGTCAGTAAGAGGGAACCATGATGATGACGTCACAGAACAGAGTGCTCAACATCCTGATCGCCGAAACCCCTGGTGGGTTTCACGTCCTGGTTCTGGGTGCCCGGACCTGGTGACATGCTAATCTTCTGACACCCCAAACGCTACCGGTCTCCGTATTGAGGAGAGGAGATTCACATTGGGTTCACCATTTTCTGTTTCTGATGCTTTCCGCTGGGGCGCATGTGTGCATCTGTCACGTAGGGGAGGACTCATGGCTTATTGCCCTGCATTCCTGCTTTCCAAAGGCGGGCGGCATCCATTCCTTGTTCAGGGACGTCTGCTCCTTGATCAAAACCGGGATGATGGGATGTCAGTTCTTCCTTCCGTGGATTTCTCCTTGGATCTCATCACCTAGTCCAGGTCTCGCAGATAGATTTAAGACGTATTCATCAATCTTGTTCCCGGTGCCATATCTTCATGGACACCAGTTACTTACGCTACTTCCGTCGAGATGCTCCAAGGGGTCTAGTTGGGGTAGCAACCTTCAGTGAGGAGAATGGTCACGTTGGGGTGTCGTTGGCGTGTCTTGACACTGGGGGATTAGCATGTCTGTCTTCTGTCCCTTATTATAGGGCTTCTCAAGGGTGTGGAATCCCAAGGCATCCCACATCGAACGCGGGGAATTGGCATTCCATAGGCATGTATCTGAGGTTTTCCTCAGCTTACCAAGTTTAACACAGTGTATTCCGCGAGTTTAACGTCTTGTAGAGACGGTTACGCCAAAGGCGTGTCTTCTGAGGTTTTCCTCAGCTTCCCATGTTTAAGATGGGTTTTTCCGCGAGTTTAATGTCTTGCGGAGACAGATCAGACTGATCAGAACACTGAGATTGGATTAGATAAAAGAACCCCCTGAAGGGAACTCGTATGTTGGGTCCAGCATGTGGGCGGATTCTCTGATGCTGTGGAGTGGAATGAGGTGGCATGATCCCCCTGGGATGTGGTGTCCTGAGTAGGAATCAGGATGGTTGATAGAGTGAAGGTAACTTGATCCTCGTGGAGTTTTCCTACATACCATGCCTTGATATGGATCAAAGTCCACGTAGTTCAGGCATACAGTTTAACATCATGCGGGACGGGGGAATTTGGGGCTTATGCTCTGAGGCGGCCCACAATGATGGATATGGGGATTACACTCTGAGGCGGCCCACAATGATGGATATAGGGATTACAATCTGAGGTGGACCATAATTATGGATATGGGGCTTAAACTCTAAGACGCCCCAATGGTGGATATGGGGCTTACATTCTGAGGCGGCCCACAATGGTGGAGATGGAGTTTAAGCTCAAAGGCGGCCCACAATGGTGGATATGGGGCTTACGCTCTGAGGCGGCCCACAATGTTGAATATGGGGCTTACTCTATGAGGTGGCCCACAATGGTGGATATGGGGTTTACGCTCTCAGGTGGCCCACAATGGTGGATATGGGTCTTACACTCTGTGGTGGCCCACAATGGTTGGTGAACTGACGTGAAGAGGTTGGAACGACCGGGTGGTGGGATTGAACCTCATGGAGGCTACCTACTTACCATGATTAAGCACAGATCAAAGTCCTCATAGTTCATCGAGATGGGGCTTAAGCTCTGAGGCATCCCATAATGGCGTTTCATGGTCTATGCTCACTCTAAGCCCACATGAGTCATGCTCGGTGTGAGAAACAAGAGGCATTAGGGACCAGAAGATCACGTCGCAAAGGGTGCGTCCGTGGGAAGCGGAAAGGGGCCTATGTGTTGAGAGGCCCTTAGTGCCAAGGTTTACTCCAGGATGGAGGCCCGTGGTGTGACAAAGTGCAGAGGCAAGTGCGGAGGTGGATCAGTGCTACCATCTGCAAGAGAGTCTAGGGGATTACGCTCTGAGGAAACCCTTCCCCCGTGGACAAACACCACTCCGAGAGGGAGGATCTCATTCCATGTGAGGAAGATTCCATTCCTGTGGAGACGAGCGGTGTAAACAATGTCCGAGCCTGGGGGACTCTGCGTGCAAAGCATGGGGTCAGATCGCAGTTTAACATCATGTGTTAAGGACAAGGTGTATGACAGTTTAATGTCTTGCAGCTCAGATGAGATGGGTTCGTTCCACACCCCTAGGGCTTACATTCCCAAAACCCTCTACCCCTTGTGGGAGGGAAGGCATCGGCAAGGCCGTGGTGAAAGGGGGCCGCAGGGCGAACCATCGAGGGGTCCACGTTAGCGTGACTATGCGAAGAAGCAATAGTCGTTAGCGTGCCTATGAGAATAAGCATAAGGAAAAGAAAAACAATAAGAAACACCTCCCAAGGGACCTTAATGTTACTTCGTATGAGCCTGGAAGGCCATATGGGAAAACAACGCATTGCGTGCATGCTCGGTATAGAGGACATCGGGTGCCTATACAGGGAGGCACCCCGGGGGGCGTCAGGGTGAGGGGTACTAAGGTTTGCATGCAAAGAGAAGGTTTGCATGAAAAACACCGGGATGGCACACAATTGGGGCAGAAGGATTGCACGTGGATAGGGGGATTGCACGCAACGGTTTTAGATTGCGCGCGGGGGAAACTATCGATCCCTGGAAAATCTGAAAGATGGGATTGCGCGCAATTGGGTTTTGCGCGCAAAAGAGTGAGTGCGCGCAATGGAAGTGATTGCGCGCAATGGAGGAATCTGAAGGAGTTTTCAATTTTATTTAAACTAGTGGGATTGCGTGCAAATGCGAACCCTGAGGCAAGGTTGTGCGAAAAAGGTCAATACCTGAAAGTCATATTGCGCGCGCGGGAGTCCAATTACGCACAGGGGAGCTGGTCCAAATTCCACAACCCTGAAACGGAAGGGGTATCATTCTATTTATAGGCTGCAAGCATCGCAGAATCCATCTGATGCACGAAATCTTCCGCACCAGGACTGGTCAGCGTGAAAGGCCTCATCGCGTGGAACCGGGCGTCCATGATTGCATGCCATCCCGATGCTTTTTTGCGAATCCCGGACTTCCTTCACGCGGGCAACAGTTTTTCACTCACATCCTCTTTAATTTTGTGCACTACCTCCGGGCCATCCGGGTCGGGCCTCTGAGTCCGAATATGACTTCTCTTCATCATTTCAAAACTTCCTCTAGGAGTTATGGACTTTTTCAGCATATACACCCACCTAGTCCAAGCTCTATGACAATAAACTAAGATCACTCAGAATCCTTTCTACAAGATGTTAAATTGCACTATATCTTCCAGAACTACTTATGGATTGATTCCCATCATTATATGATATGTAAGAACGCCCAGATATCTTGTTTACCAATCCAACCCCAGGAATCCAAAATCACGTCCCCTATCTTTTATCACCTCAGCCTGAGATCTCGGCGGAACATGTGGTGTAGCGAGTACCTCATGATTCCTCATTCACGTCGGGTTTTGAAAAGGCCACACCATGTGATTCCTTCATATTTTCCCTACCTGATCTGAGTTCTATGAACCTAAACGAAGATCTACCTAGGGGAACTGTGCGTTATATTTGTACATTTTTTCCCTATGCATAGTCAATTAAAATCAATCCCCTTTAATCGCTCATCCTATGACACGTACGTCGGAAGCATTCAAACTTAGGACTTTTGTCCTTGGAGGGGGACTCGACTCCCTCTATATGATACGTCTTACTATAATACTCAGATGCGTTGTGGAAGTGTATGAAGTGTGTAATTTTTACAGGGACATTCCCTCATTCCATGTCCAAGCTTTGTGAGCCCATTGTTTGGATCCTCAACCTCTTCCATATCTAAAGGGACCCCCTTTACGACCTATTCTCATGCTACATTGCCTTACCTTCTGACTTGGGCCAACGCCCCGAAGGACCCAGGAATACATTTGCGATAGGTCGTGTGTTTCAAATATGGTCATTGTTCGAACCTCATTTGTCTGTCCCCATTCAGGGCTAACAAGAAATGGATACTATGTTTCCAACGTGGTTAGAGTTATCCCCTATCATCATTCCACCATCATTTTTGTCCAGATCTTGAGCATCATGATTCACATATTTCCACTTCCTTATGTTCAAGTGGAATTCTAACATACTCGGATTTACTCTTTCGTGCATCTAGGTGTGTTATATAGGCAGATCAACATCAGTGAGACGTCATTCACCTAGTGTCCCATCGACCTTGACATGTGCCTTCCTGTGCTAGGAAAGTCCCATCATTACTCCTTGTTTCCCACATCGAGAACGACTCACGTGGGCTTAGTAGTTCTGGTAGGATGTGTACTGGCGCAGCCCTGCTGCGCATGACTTTCATCATCCCGCATGACATTAAACTGTGCCTTTCAAACTATGTATTCCATGATTACGATCTTAATGGGGTACATAGGAATGTCCAGGCACCTTGCTTTGGGTCCAGCCTAACTTTCACTTTGAGTCCCTTGACTTAAAAAAACATTCTTTGGGGATGTGTGGTGTGGTGAGGACTCATTATGTCCTCATTAATGTCAGGTTTATAAATACCGCACCACATACGCCCTTCCTGGTATCTTCCATTTCACCCATCATCCTATCGTATGGTGTTAAACTGCATGAGTCCTTATGTCCTCAGTGCATGACACTAAACTGCGATTCTACCCTGAACAAGTTCAGGACACCCCATGCTAATCATGGGATGGACAAGATCCCATGCCAAATAGGTCATGCTCGGAAGTACATTTAATCCATGATCAAACATATACGCTCACCTAATGTTCCTTCATCAAAGTATCAGGATTTCAAGAGTGTTAGACTCTATTCAGACAACTCATCACTCCACACTCTATGCTATCAGTGCCCCTTATTCGGACCCTCGTCCACTTTCATGTATGAAAGAACCCCTTAAAATTTTGGATGGTCAGCCTATGTCTCACCTACTATCCCGGGCTAACATTCCAGAAGGCTAATGGATGAAATTTTGAGTCAGACCCCATGTTTCGAACAAGGTCAGCGGTCGGCCCTCATTTTTAATTCCTATTCCTGACTAATGCAATAAGGATACTATTTTTCAAACACGGTCAATAGTCATCCTTTATTGTCACGCCACCCTTACAATGTTCATAAATTTGTGTATTGTGATTCACGCTTTCCATTACCCTATGTTCAGATTAAGTTGGATGCCTCAGGTGTTACCCCGCTCATGCACTAGAGCACATTTGGAAGGACAACATGTTGATTGTCCCGAGGTTCTCATCCTTTAATTGGGACTCTCCCATTTCTTCCTGAAAATCCAGATTGGTTGTTCAAACCTCGGATTCCTGAAGCTTGGTTGACACTCTTATATTCAGAAGATATTGCATGGCGATCATCCCTTGCTTCTCACATTGGGCTCGACCCACGTGAGCTTAAGGATTGATCACTAGGCATTTCACGAATTTAACAAATGCGTGTAAAACCAAAAAAAATAATGGAACTCATTAATGAATCTTCTAATAAACAATAAAATAATGAAAGTACGTTTGAGGGTTTTTAATCCTTAAAGATCCCGGGGGTCGATCCATCCCATGAAAGAATTAACACCATCAAAAGAGAGTTACAGATTTTCAACCCTTTGATTTGTGGCGTCCAGGATTTGCTGTCGCATGTTCAGCTCCCGCACCTCCTTGGTAGCGATGGGGCACAATTCATCAGCCAAAATCTTGGCCCGATCTACGTTGGTCCGGATGATGGTCATCTCTTTGGAGGTTTGCTTCATGCGCTCCTCGGCCTCTACCAGCTGGGCCTTCAATCGAACTATTAGCTTTGTTTTCAAATCGAGGGAGGATGAGTGCCCATTCACCCAGACCTACAGCTACTGAATATTATCTTAAACTTCCCAAAGCCTCTTGATTCTCACCAATTTCCTCTGCATCCAGCCCACACTGAGGTCAGGATCGTACTCCTAGACCTTCTCCTCCATAAGATCTCAAACGAGCATGTGGGGATTCCAGGCATCCACTCCCCCAGCACACAGTTCATGCATCTGTGAGTGATGTCTATCTATCATATCCATTCATCGCATTTGGGGGGTGTCATCGATGAAGCACTTGATCAGCTTCCACGATCGGTGAGAGACTATTTTTCTATCCACTTCATTAGAGGTTGTCTCATTCTAGTCGGTGTGGTTGGCAGGCTCATATGCGTGGAACACCCCCAATAACTCATCAAAAGGGTTCACATCTGGTGTTTCATCGGGTATGGTAGGACTCATGCTATCTGATCTATCCTCATCATTGGACCCCACCTCAATGATCTCAGGCGCAGCCCCACTGACGGTCCCACTAGTTATTGGGAGCAGTGCAAGTTGGTCGGTCTGGATATCCGCCTCCACAATCACCAGTATTCCCCTTGGAAAGGTGCCACTAGAAGCCCAAACCAACCTCGCCAAGGCGGCCCACACCATTTGAAGAACTGTTCACACCAAAAAGGGATATGGATGTCAGTTTACATAGTAAATGTGTGATAATCATGAACTTGATAGAGGAGACATATATAGATCAAATTCCTAGTCGCGTTCTTGGGTTGACACCATCGAGACCCCGAGGCGTGGCCCCCCGTATATTGTCGGAAGGTCTGAAAGATCTAGAGGAGCCACCTCGGATGTCTTGGCCCTACTGGACACAGTAATCAATGCAGCCGCAGGTCTAGATCTGGAAGGTCCCTCATCTGTATCTATTGAGGGGCAAGAATAGTTTCTGTCTTTGAGACCATCCTGCACAGTTCAAGTATTAGTAAGGAGTCTAGAATGTTCTAGAAGCAGACCCTGAGGAAGGGGCTTGGGATTTTACCTCAAGGGCCTCTGAAAATTCATCAAGGTAGAAGTCTTGATCACCAAATTCGCCCTCCTCCATTGGCCTCCCTCTACCAGCCTCCACCCCTGGGAGGACTCATCTGATTCCTCATGAGAAGAATAATTCTCTTTCAGTTCGGAAGCTGACAACGGCACAGGGGGGGCTGTATGATTCAAAAACACCTTCACCCAGTCTGTCATTAGAAGCGGGGAATCTTGGGAGTGCACATAATCCTCCAAATCTACCATGTATTTCTCTGCCTCCTCCTGGGATACTACAAATGTAACACCCCATGATTTCATAATGTGGTATTTCTTCAAAATAATTCAATAACTTTCACTACACGCAACACCGAGTTCAAGAGCACCATGACTTACCAAACAAGCCGTTCAAAAGAGGCTATGAATTGTATTAACTAAATTTTAAACTTTATATAATCCTTATAATTTTAGAATCCATATTAGGAGTTTCTTAGACATAATGTAAGAACAAATTCATTTTCAGTATTGCAATTTTACCAACTTTTAACAGTGAACCCTTTTTAAATACTATATTTTAAACTTTTGACTAAATGGGGACATCAAAAATTTAAAATGAAACATCCCAAGCTTCCACGGTATGCTTCTCTTTGAATAATACAGTAGCGTGTGTTGTACACAACTTTGAGTTCTAACACACACCATAATCAAATCAAACTAGCCATTATGAATAGTAATACCTACTTTTAGAAATTTTATAAATTTTATCTCTCAAAATGGACTTCATTTTTGGATTAGGAGTATCGAATTTAGCCTAAGGTGAGATTTTTGTACTTTTCGGATAACATTAATATTTTGATGAATAGTGAAAATTACTAAATATTAATTAAAAACAAATTTTTTAATCAAAATAATTTATAATGAAAAATTATAGTATTTAGTGGTTTTAAAGTATAATTAGAATATATTTTTACCATTTTATCCAATGGTGTTCATTATAATTAATTTCACTTTGAAATTGGACCTAAACAATTGTCAATCTTTTGGTATATATTGTTTCTTAAAAACATGCTATTTGTTGTGACAGCGGGAATTAATTATAAAATTAATTAATGAAACTTATATGTTTGGAATTTTTTAAAATAGACATCATTTTTGAATTCGGAATATCAATTATTTCTTAGGATGAAATTTTGGCATTGTTCTGAAAAACTTCAATTTTTGATGAATAGTGAAACTACTAAGTGGTAGTTAAAAAACTGAATTTTTCATAAAACGTAATTTTACTGCTTGTGTGAATGGAATTTCGAAAATCTGAGAGACATGGTTAATATCAAGAAGTAAAATGTGGTTCAATGAGATGAAAATAATTTTTGGTGAATAGTAACTTCTTACTTTTATTTACCACGGTTAAAAGTAAATAGGGTAATTAAGGGTAAAAATGATATTAATATTATCCTAACACATTTCCTAATTCTATTGGACAAGTGTTTCTCGACCAAAAACAACCTTAGGAATAAAATATTATCATTTAGGTCCACTTGGATTAGATTAGGACATTTATTATTATTTAATTTAAAGAAGAGTTAAAAGAGTTAAAATCAAAGTTTATTTACTAAACCATTTTTAATATAGGGTTATACATAAGATAAATTTAATTTTAAATATTAATTAGAAATATAATAACATTTTCTACATAATGATATTTTATTTATAACTTTTAGACATTAAATAATTTAATTTATTTATGACACAATGATGATGCAGTAATTACCATAATAGTGAAAAATTAACCTAATTGATATTATAAATACCCAAATAAATATAATTTGATACTTTTAATGAATTAAAATAATTTTCACGGATAATATGACATATTAGGATTGATTTAAAGGACTTTTTCTGAAGTAATAATTCTGTTATGAGTTTCACAAAAATCAATTATTGAATAGTGTCAAAATTGACATAAAAGAGTTTTTAAAACAAATATTATATTATTAATTGATATTAAATTCCTAAAAATCTAAGGTTCGTCCAAGAGACTTATATCAGGATATTTTAATCATTAATGGACCACTTGTGGGTCTCTTGGAACTATATAGTAATTTTATTAACTATATAATCTAAAAATACAAAGTGACATGGTAAATGTCAAACTAATTAACTAAGAGTTAAAACAAAAATATAAGGTTAATATAGTAACACAAACCTGTCTAAATTCTATTGGTTGAATGATTTTAGACCTATCCCCACCATAAACTTTGAATAATGAACTTTGGAGCCATTAGAAACCGAATATGAATTTCTTATAAATTAATATTTTTAGCTTTTCCAAAGGTGCCCCTCACCCCTCTTATAAAAGGGCACTCCTCATTCTCATTTTTTCACACCTTCAAAGCCTTTTGGTTCGGCCAAACCCTTCCCAAATACTCTCTAAACTTCCCTCACTACAACCTATAGGCCTTATTTTGATCATAAAGCCAACCTAATGAGCCCTTTTGATTAAATCAAAAGGAAATACCCGAAGAAGAGGTAATGTTTTCACCACCCTTTTTCAAATTCATTTCTTCTTCAACATCTTATTTCTTTGTTATTACCATTATAAAATAATGAATATGGTATCTCCTATATACTGTAATATTATTATAAATATTGTACAACCATATTCATCATTCTATCTACCCTTTGAATAACATGTCATCATACGTGCGTACGTACGGCTTACCGTCTCCACGTCGTGGTGTAATTGTTATTCAACAAATTATTATTTTGGATGGGTATAATAATGATGTGTAATTCGTGTAAATAATAAATATAACATGATAATTATTCTTTATATATGATATACCACCCAATTATATATTATTTTAAAATCAAAAGAAAGAAATTGTCACTCGTGCGTACGTACCGACTACCGTCTCCATGAACGCGTTGAGATTCATTCTCTATCATATCCATTCAAGTATAATTATCATTTGATGATTTAAAAATAATGTTTAAGGACTTGATATCATTCTGGATATGAATAAGATACAACCTATCATTGACAACCACGGCTTACGTAACAAAACATATAAAATAAAACGAGTAAGTAAACACCCGAAACAAAGATAATTCTATGATATTATTAACAAAGCAATGTTAAAAGATCATATATGATATCACATGAATGTATATGATTCTTGTATAATTTAATAACAATTATATCACCATTATACAGGAGGTTAACCTACCCCCAACCAAGGAAAAGTACAAGGTAAGGGGTTTTCATCTCACTCCTTATTCTCGTGAGATTCATGTCATATTTCTACTATTGCATTTTGTGTGGTGTATGTACTGCCCATAATTATATTCTTTCTATAATACACTTTAATTTATGTGTATTTACATATTCATTGTATGATACCTCTTTCATGGGTTGTACGTTTCGTAAGTTACCAAAATGGTAAGGGTTTATTTCACAATCTCTTCATTATCCGAGGTTCTTTATACACAATTATCTACTGGGATCTCTTTATCATCCACATAAATGTTCCTTAAAAATGTATTTAAAAACATTTTTAATTTTTACTAGACAATTGGTTAAAGTCATTTATACCCTTATCTGTTTTTAAAGGAATCGTTCCGTCATTTTCCAAAAAAGGAACTTTTAACCTTTTCGACAAATTTAAGGTAAGAATGTCTTTTTTTAACTTATACGGCGGGTGTGGCTATTTACCGCCGTTATAAAATCGTCAAAGCTTCCCTTAGAAACTTATAAGAATATTTTCAAAGTAAATTTTTTATTTTATAATTATGTGACTTTTAAATGATTTCAAAATGAATATTTTAAGAATTTGTGAAAGGTACTCTTTATCAAGATCATAATTTTAAATGGTTTAAAGATTTATCTTTCTAAATCTTTTTAATTAATGTCCATGTTTTCAAAATGATTTAAAGGATTTTTTATATGGACATGAATGTTTTGAAATGATATTTCTTTTCAAAAGTTTCAAAGTGGTATGAGACACTTTGATTCAAAAATCTCTTTTAAATTACATCCTTTACAAATGTGTGACTTTTAAATGATTTCGAGAAAAGAGATATTTCTCACAAATAGTTTTGATTTTCATCTATGTCAACATCATTTGACGTATTTTAAGATTATTTGAAGTTGATTTGTTATGATACAAAACTTTTTTATTGTATTGAAGGATTTTTGAAATGTTTTACTGTGGATGTGTTATTTTTACACCATTCATGGTTTATGGAGAAAGTATTGACATTTTGTATGCTAGTTTTAATACGAATGTTTATGTTATGTTTAAACCTTTTCATATGGGAATGAATTGGACTTAGTAAGTGACGGGTGGAGCCCGCTATAGCTCCTCAATGCATCGGTAGGTCTCATGAGACAAACTAGTGTCTTGGCACAAGGCCTTGGAAAAATATTATTTGTAGTCTTGGAACGGGGCCTTAGCTATGTGGTTATGATAGTCTGGAATTATGCATTCCATCATTATGAATGTGGTTGTTGATATTTCATGTGATTACTCGATTATTAGAATATCCATGTGAATAAGTAAATGGAATTATTTCATTTTATTTTTTCCATACTATGTTGAAGTTCAAGTTTAAAAGGATTTTGTTTTAGTTATACATTGCCTTAAATGTTTATGCTTATTTCCACTGTATTGCTTACCCTTACGGAGCGTTTGAGCTCACCCCTTTCTATGTTTTATTTTTCCCAGGATTCCAAGAAGTATATTGTGATTGATAAGAAGGGTTAAGACAAGAGAATAATGGCATTCATAAAGGATTATTTATGTTGTTTTGTATGTTATGAAGTGTAATGTAACATTCATGTATGTAATCTATTTTCCAAGACTACTAAACTAATCAGTATTTTGAGACTTGATTCCTTGTAATCATGCCAATGTATTAAAATAATGCACCGACTCTGGGTAACTAGGGTCGGGGCGTTACAGTTGGTATCAAAGGAAGTTTAGCAATAACCTTGGAAACTAGATTTAGATACTCTAATTAGTGCACATAGCCCTAAGATAGACTTTGAGGATTTGTATAGAAAAAATTCCTAGAATTTTGGTATTGTAGAGATTTTGTGAGTTTTCCGAGCAATACATCCCTGTCTGGATACGAGCAGGTAGAGGCGGCTCTGTCACAGATGTACCTAGGGGTAAAAACCGAAAACACCGCTTTGAGCTAGACTCGAACGGGAACTGGTGCACGACAACGGGCCTTGCTGCACTCTTGGTTACAACACTCCCGGGGGATATGCTTAGGATAATTATCATTTTATTTACAAACCATTATTAAGGGCTTATGAGTATATACTTACTCAAAGAAAACATTTTTATGATTATGGATTATATCCATAAACTATTCAATTTGTGTTAGGTATTTTACAAGTGTGGTAATTATTCATTTCAATTCATAAAATGAACTAGTTTATGCTATTGTACAGAAATGGTGCCCAGTAGAAGGAATGTGAACTCCCGTAATAAGTATGATCCAAAGAGTAAGAAGGATCACATCTTTCGTGGTCCTAAGCCAGAATTTAGAAGGGAAATAGTTTCCCACATATTATCATCATATGAAGAAATAGTATCATGTGTGGATAAGATAACTAAAGAGTTTACTGAGTCCTACGACTTTGAAGGGAAGCATGAGAAGAAAAGGATGAAAGAGAGAAAGATAGATAAAGGGAAGAAGGAAAAGAATAATTTTCCCATATGTGATAATTGTGGGAAGAAACCCCCTGGAACTTGCCTGAAAGGAATGAGAGTTTCTTATAAGTGTGGAAGAAAAGGGCACAAAGTACGTGACTGCAAGGGTAAGAAAATGGTTTCAAATGTACAATGCTTCATTTTCAAGGAGTTTGGACACTACGCGAACCTATGTCCCTGTCATCAGACTATGCCGCAAATGATGCTATTAGATAATAATCAAGTTATGATACTACCACAGATGAAGAGGAATGATTAGAGTTCTTATGTTGATTATGTCATTTGAGTGTTGTATCAACAATGTACTTGTTATAATAATTATGGAGTATATAAGGATTGTACTATAATACTATTTCATTAAGGACTTGAGATTGTGTGGAACAAAGAAAAGTGACTCAATAGCAAGATAAATTTTTGGAAAATATATGGTTGAGAGAATGATAAACCATAATATAGTTTAGATACTGAGGTAGTGATTTTCGAATAATACATGATTGATTTTGATAAATAATATTGGATATTCTTGACTACCTTGAAACTGATTAATGATTTGTATATTCTATCATTGTTGGGGTTTAAAACATTTTTGGATTGAAGGAGTATATCTATCATTCTTTAAGGAATAAGGGATCATGAATATAATCAATAAGGTTTTATGGTAATTCAGGATGTTGCAGGGTTTTAAAAGAATACATGATGAAGGTGTTCACATGTTATTATGCAGAAAAAAGGATCTTCATTTTTGGACCAAAGCATTTTGGATAGTTCTAGTTTGTATTATTTTGGGATTTCCATAAAAGGAAATCCCGGAGGTTGGGCGACAACCCGTCGCATCCGATAAGGCCGCGAGACTTGAACCCACAACCGAAGGGTGACAAGGGTGTATCACCTAACACTAGCCCACGTAATGTCCAGGATTAAATAATGTAGTTTTTTTAAAAGATCTGGTAGATGAATTATAAATTCGTTTTTTTGGAACCTTATACAAATAGGATAAATAGAATATTTTTTTACGTTATATTACCTTTTAGAGTGAAAGATGAGTTTGTGGTAGAAATTAGTTAAAGGATGGAACTCTACTTCTCAAGAATATATTTTTCTTCTTCTCTTATTCTATGAAGAAATTATTTCTTATACTTTATTTAAGGAATCCTAAAACCAAAAATGTGTTATCCTAATACCCCATGTTTTGTTGAACCGATGCTATTTCAAATAATCATAGATTGATGAATTTAAGGACCTCAATTTTACACTTATTTTTGATTGATGACCTCAATCACTACCTATAAATATTTATGTTTTTTCTCCAATTCTATGTCTCTAATTTCCACCAATGTTCTCCTAATCGAGATCATAATTTGGTGGTGACCCTTTCATTTCTCTTTTCCTCATATTAAGACTAAATTTCAGTAACCTAATTTCTGATATGGGATTTCCCACAAAGATATTTTCTATTTTCAACCTTTTATTTTCAAAGAACAATTTCAAATTTCGAGGACGCAATTTATTGAAGTAGGGGAGAATGTAACACCCCAAGATTTCATAATGTGTTATTTTTCTTCAAAATAATTCAATAACATTCACTACATGCAACACCGAGTTCAAGCGCACCATGACTTACCAAACAAGCCATTCAAAAGAGGATATGAATAGTATTAACTAAATTTTAAACTTTATATAATCCTTATAATTTTAGAATCCATATTATGAGTTTCTTAGACATAATGTAAGAAAAAATTCATTTTCAGTATTGCACTTTCACCAACTTTTAACAGTGAAACCTTTTTAAATACAATATTATAATCTTTTTGACTAAATGGGGACATCAAAATTTTAAAATGAAACATCCCAAGATTCCACGGTACGCTTCTCTTTGAACAATAACGTAGCGTGTGTTGTACGCAACTTCGAGTTCTAAGACACACCATAACCAAATCAAACTAGCCATTATGAATAGTAATACCTAATTTTTGAAATATTATAAATTTTGTCTCTCAAAATGGACTTCATTTTTGCATTCGGAGTATCGAATTTAGCCTAAGGTGAAATTTTTGTACTTTTCGGATAACTTTAATATTTTGATGAATAGTGAAAATTACTAAATGTTTATTAAAAACAACTTTTTTATTCAAAATAATTTATAGTGAAAAATTATATTATTGAGTGGTTTTAAAGTATAATTAGAATATATTTTTACCATTTTATCCAGTGGTGTTCATTAGAATTAATTTTACTTTGAAATTGGACCTAAACAATTGTCAATCTTTTGGTATATATTGTTTCTTAAAAACACGCTATTTGTTGTGACAGCGGAAATTAATTATAAAATTAATTAATGCAACTTATATGTTTGGAATTTTGTAAAATAAACATCATTTTTGAATTCGGAATATCAATTACAGCTTAGGGTGAAATTTTGGCATTGTTCTGAAAAACTTCAATTTTTGATGAATAGTGAAACTACTAAGTGGTAGTTAAAAAACTGAATTTTTCATAAAACATAATTTTACCTCTTCTGTGAATGGAATTTCGAAACTCCGAGAGACACGGTTAATATCAAGAAGTAAAATGTGGTTCAATGAGATGAAAATATTTTTTTGGTGAATAGTAACTTTTTACTTTTATTTACCACGGTTAAAATTAAATAGGGTAATTAAGGGTAAAAATGATATTAATATTACCCTAACACATGTCCTAATTCTATTGGACAAGTGTATCTCGACCAAAAACAACCTTAAGGATAAAATATTATCATTTAGGTCCACTTGGATTAGATTAGGACATTTATTATTATTTAATTCAAAGAAGAGTTAAAAGAGTTAAAATCAATGTTTATTTACTAAAACATTTTTAATATAGGGTTATACATAAGATAAATTCGATTGTAAATATTCATTAGGAAGATAATAATATTTCATACATAATGATATTTTATTTATAACTTTTAGACATTAAATAATTTAATTTATTTATGACACAATGATGATGCAGTAATTACCATAATAGTGAAAAATTAAAATAACTTATATTATAAATACCCAAATAAATATAATTTGAGACTTTTAATGAATTAAAATAATTTTAAAAGATAATATGACATATTAGGATTTATTTAATTTACTTTTTTCGAAGTAATCATTCTGTTATGAGTTTCACAAAAATCAACTATTGAATAGTGTCAAAATTGACATAAAAGCGTTTTAAAAGAAATATTATATTATTAATTGATATTAAATTCATAAAAATATAAGGTTCTTCCAAGAGACTTATATCATGATAGGTGTATCATTAATGGACCACTTGAGGGTCTATTTGATGAATATATTATGTTTATTAACTATATAATATAAAAATACAATGTGAGACGGTAAATGTCAAACTAATTAACTAAGAGTTAAAAAAATGAAAAGGTTAATATAGTAACCCAAACCTGTCTAAATTATATTGGTTGAATGGTTTCGACCTATACCCACCATAAACTTTGAATAATCAACTTTGGAGCCATTAGAAACCGAATATGAATTTATTATAAATTAATATGTCTAGCTTTTCCAAAGGTTCCCCTCACCCTTCATATAAAAGGGCACTCCTCCTTCTCATTTATTCACACCTTCAAAGATTTTTGGTTCGGCCACCTCCTGCCCAAATACTCTCTCAACTTACCTCACTACAACCTAGAGGCCTTAGTTTTATTATAAAACCAACCTAAGGTTCCCTTTTGATTAAATCAAAAGAAAGAACCCGAAGAAGAGGTAATGTTTTCAACACCCTTTTTCAAATTCATTTCTTCTTCAACTTATTCATTCTTTGTTATTCCCATTATAAAATAATGAATCCAGTATCTCCTATATACTGTAATATTATTATAAATATGGTACAACCATATTCATCATTCTATCAACCCTTTGAATAACATGTCACCATACGTGCGTACGTACGACTTACCGTCTCCACGTCGTGGTGTAATTGTTATTCAATAAATTATTATTTTGGATGGGGATAATAATGATGTGTAATTCATGTAAATAATAAATATAAAATGATAATTATTCTCTATATATGATATACCACCCAATTATATATTATTTTAATATCAAAAAAATGATATTGTCGGTCGTGCATACGTACGAACTACCGTCTCCACGAACGCGATTAGATTCATTCTCTATTGTATCCATTCAAGTATAATTATCATTTTATGATTTAAAAATAATGTTTAAGGACTTGATATCATTCTGGATATGAATAATATATATCCTATCCATGACAACCACGACTTATGTAACAAAACATATAAAAGAAAACGAGTAAGTTAACACCCGAAACAACGATAATTCTATAATATTATTAACAAAGCAATGTTAAAAGATCATATATGATATCATATGAATGTATATGATTCTTGTATAATTTAATAAATTTTATCTCACCATTATACAGGAGGTTAACCTACCCCCAACCAAGGAAAAGTAAAAGGTAAGGGGTTTTCATCTCACACCTTATTCTCGTGAGATTCATGCCATATTTCCACTATTACATTTTGTGTGGTGTATGTACTGCCCATAATTATATTCTTTGTTTAATACACCTTAATTTATGTGTATTTACATATTCATTGTATGATACCTCTTTCATGGGTTGTACGTTTCGTAAGTTACCAAAATGGTAAGGGTTTATTTCACAATCTCTTCATTATCCGAGGTTGTTTATACGCAATTATCTACTGGGATCTCTTTATCATCCACATGCATGTCCGACGTTGTTTATACGCAATTATCTACTGGGATCTCTTTATCATCCACATCCATGTTCCTTAAAAATGTATTTAAAAACATTTTTACTTTTTACTAGACAATTGGTTAAATCCATTTATACCCTTATGTGTTTTGAAAGTAATCTTTCTGTCGGTTTCCAAACAAGGCACTTTTAACCATTTCAACAAATTTAAGGTAAGAATGTCTTTTTTTTAACTTATACGGCGGGTGCGGCTATTTATCGCCGTTATAAAATCGTTAAAGCTTCCCTTAGAAGATTATAATAATATTTTCAAAGTAAATGTTTTATTTTATAATTATGTGACTTTTAAATGATTTCAAAATGAATATTTTAAGAATTTGTGAAAGGTACTCTTTATCAAGATCATAATTTTAAATGTTTTAAAGATTTATCTTTCTAAATATTTTTAATTAATGTCCATGTTTTCAAAATGATTTTAAGGATTTATCTATATGGACATGAATGTTTTGAAATGATATTTCTTTTCGAAATTTTCAATGTGGTATGAGACACTTTGATTCAAAAATCTCTTTTAAATTACTTCCTTTACAAATGTGTGACTTTTCAATGATTTCGAGAAAAGAGATATTTCTCTCAAATAGTTTTGATTTTCATCTATGTCAACATCCTTTGAGGGATTTTAAGATTATTTGAAGTTGATTTATTATGATACAAAACTTTTATATTGTACTGAAGGTTTTGTGATATGTTTTACTGTGGATGTTTTATTTTTATACCATTCATGGTTTATGGAGAAAGTATTGAAATTTCGTATGCTAGTTTTAATATTAATGTTTATGTTATGTTTAAACCTTTTCATATGGGAATGCATTTGACTTAGTAAGTGATGGGTGGAGCCCTCTATAGCTCTTCGATGCATCAGTAGGTCTCATGGGAAAAACTAGTGTCTTGGCACAAGGCCTTGTCAAAATATTATTTGTAGTCTTGGCACGAGGCCTTGGCTATGGGGTTATGATAGTCTGGCATTATTCATTCCATCATTATGAAAGTGGTTATTTATATTACATGCGATTATTCGATTAGTAGAATATCCATGTGAATAAGTAAATGGCATTATTTCATTTTATTTTTTCCATACTATGTTGAAGTTCAAGTTTAAAAGGCTTTTGTTTTAGTTATACATTGCCTTAAATGTTTATGCTTATTTCTGCTGTATTACTTACCCTTACAAAGCATTTGAGCTCACCCCTTTCTATGTTTTATTTTTCCCAGTATTCCAAGAAGTATATTTTGATTGATAAGAAGGGTTAAGACAAGGGAATAATGGCATTCATAAAGTATTATTTATGTTGTTTTGTATGTTATGAAGTGTAATGTAACATTCATGTATGTAATCTATTTTCCAAGACTGCTAAACTAATAAGTATTTCGAGACTTCATTCCTTGTAATCATGCCAATGTATTAAAATAATGCACCGACTCTGGGTAACTAGGGTCGGGGCGTTACAACAAAGCCGGCCTTGATAAGTCCAAATCTATCCCAAGGAGGTTCATGTGTTTCCACATCTTGGACAGGCAGGGTAATTGCCTATTGACATCCTAGATGTCCCAGGCCTCTGGGAAGGTGGAACTATCTGGAATGTCTATATAGCTCAGCCGATTTGCTGGATCCTGGGTGGATATTCTATGGAATCCTCTCGGGGGCCTCCCCTCTAGATAACTCTATTCTTCTAGGACTATCGGGTCCGCTGTCGTTGCTGGATTTGCCATCTCCGCCTCCCCCTCAACCGGTACTAGCCCCTCTATCATGCCAATGTAATTGATAGCAAGCACTTGCTCTAAGATTCTAGGTTCATGGTGCTATAGTTGGAATTTGAAAAAGTTTATTAGCAACCTTGGGAACTATATTTTGGATAGATAGGATAGAAAACATAACCCTAATGCGGAATTTCAGGATAAGTATATAAGAAAACCCTGTATTTTTGTAAGTTGGAGATTATGTGGGTCTTCCAAGATATAATACATATCTGGATACTATATGTGGATGTGGTTTTGGAATAGATTTACCTAGGAGTAATTACTCTAACAATGTATTCTAAGCCTAACATGGGGAAAACTGTTAAATGACAACGAGCCTTACTAAGAACCTGATTAGACACTCCTGAGAGATATGCTTAATAAAATTCACATTTCCTTTACAAGAAATAATGATTGATTTTGACAATGAATGACCTGGGTTAAAACTAAGGTGTTTTAGATTGAAGATAAGGTGTCATGATTTATAAATCCAAGTAATGATGTTATTGATAAAACCTAGACCAAGGAACGTTGTATGTATAACTAAATGGATGATGTATTTATGTATTAGGGTTTTATTGAAAACTATTGTCAAAGGATATTTAATGATTAGCTTTATTTTAAGTATAACCATTATATTTATTTTTTTAAACTTTATTACCTTTGTTTTAAGAAAACACTACCTATAATATGGGCAACAACCAGTCAAATCCAAAAAGGATGCGGGTCATGAACCCACTACCAAAGGACGATAAGGGTTTCACACCAACCACTGACTGACACAATGTTATGATTCTTTTTTCATTTTATTTAGTTAAATAATTTCATGAATAAATATTAATAATGATCAAGCAGTATTATTTTTTAGGATTAGAGATTAATCTATTAACAATTTTGGTTTTCATAGATATTTAGAGACAAATAGTTAGACTTGTACCTATTTTATATCCCTTAATATCCTTTAAAAGATTATTTTAGTGCTTCAAGCACAAAAAAATGAACATCGGTAATTAATTTTTGAGAGTAAAGTATTAAATTATAATTTAATATAAGCATAACCAAAAGTTGGTATTATTTATACAAAATTGAATGATAAAAATTAAGTATACATCTTTATAATCTTGGATATTAAAATATTTACCCAATATTAAGAAAATTATTTTGAAATAAAATTATGTCTTAGTAACTTAATTTTAATTGAACTGATGGTCTTCTAAATCATCACAAATTTATAGATTTGAGGCCCCCAACATTCTATTTATCTTTCAATTGATTGGTATTGATGACCCCATTCACTCCCCATAAATATTTATTCTTTTCCTCCAAGTATG
Source organism: Viscum album (assembly GCA_963277665.1). Classification (NCBI taxonomy): domain Eukaryota; kingdom Viridiplantae; phylum Streptophyta; class Magnoliopsida; order Santalales; family Viscaceae; genus Viscum; species Viscum album. The sequence continues at coordinate 243,597,890 of OY728150.1, forward strand.
TATTTTTACTTTCCGCTAATGTTCTCCTACACAGATACCTAGTTACATGGTAGTCCATGTGACCTTTTTTACTTTGTATTCACAATTTTATAGAGGATTAATTATGAACCACTATCAAGATTTTGGATTTCACACATAGAAAGTATGAAACAATCTATCACCATGATCAAGTTTAAATTTTGATGATTCTATTTAAATAAGCATGGAAGAATGTAACGCACAAAAAATATAATGTAAGAACCTTGTATTTGATTGCATGTGTGACACACAACACCAAAAACATAAGGTAAAATAATATACATATTATTTATAATATATTTACTACTTGAAATAGATTTTATATATTTTAATGAATTAAACACTAATTTAAGGTTTGTTACAAACAAGAGTCGCCTTCCTCAATGGCTTGTGTTAAATGAAAGAGTGAGTTTTATCAAAAAAATATAATATTATTAAAATATTATTATTTAATATAATAAGATACAAATTATATTTTGTGAATAGTAATAACTATATTATGAAAATTTATTTTTTATATAAATATTAATTGAATTAATAGGTTATGAATTAATGAGAAATGAAAATAAGTACTAATTAGATATAAAAAAAATATTATGCTTCTAAAGGAGTTCTATCTTAATAAACATAATTAATTAAAATTAGTGAATGATTGTAATTAAAACTATATGTTATATATTTAATACAGTATTTTTTATATTCATCTATTAGTTTCTATAGACATAAGATAAGAAGAAACTCTATTTTACACAGAAAAACCTATATTTTTTAAAAGAAATTTTACCAACATTTAATGGAAAACCCAATTTAAATCTAAATTTTGAAATTTAATTTATTTCATAGGTCAAAATAAACTTAATTTTTAAATATAAACACAATAATTTTTTTATAGGTAATTTTTGATATGTTTTTGGAAACATATCATTTTGAAATAATTGTTAAATACTGAAATTTAGTTCAAAACCGCTTTTTCATATTATTTATTAATAATGTTAAATTTTACATTTAAATGGTTTCAAAGTTTAATTATATAATATTTTAATAAATTAATATAATTAATGTAATTATAATTTGTTTCACTTAGATGTTTGTTACAAAAATATAGCAAACATTCAGACGTTATAACTTTAAAAACCATCATTATTGTCATGCCTATGGGATAAATTTTCAATTTATTTCATCCAATTATATGATTTTAATTTGGGAAAATAGATTCCATATTTTTAATAATCATAATATATATTGTCTAATAGTACCATATTTTTTTTTAAATATTTAGTGAAATTAATTAAAATTAATTACAATTATTAAGGTAAAATTCATCTTAATAAAGGACTAAACATTTACCTTAGGGGACCAAATGACCTAGACACTACCCTAACACCCATTTATGGATATAATTCAGACATAGACCTTAAATTTATGGGTTTTGTTTAGTTTTTAATACTTGTTTGGTTAAAAATGTCACTATACCATACTTCTTTTTAAAAATACCATGTGAGTCATTTTCCTCCCTAATAAAAGGCCACAACCTCTCCCCATTCCTCACAGCTCTCAAACCACTTATATTCTTAAAATATATTCCCATATAGCTTCAAATAATCCATCCCCTTGACCATGAATCCTCACTTATTGAATTTATCAATCCATGGAATCATTTTGGTACAAACCAAAAGTAATTAAATGATTTAGAGGTATCATCTTGTCTCAATCTCTCTAGTTTTATTTCCATTATCCAACCCCTAAAACCTTATTTTTATATGATTTTACAAAAACAAAAGTATCCTCAGTATACTATTAATTTTTTATACTATATTTTCTAACTAAAATTACAAAAAATTCCATCTAATGGGTAACGAACATACTGTTTCTATGTATGGATAACTACTGCCACACGAAATGAGGATTGTTCATTTGTTTCCTTTACCACCTCTCATTAAGGACATTATAATGGAAAATATATTTATATATGAAATATATAATATTCATTATTTATTTATAATTATTTAATACTTTTAATACACATACCATTAATACCTCCCATTTGACATTAGTATGATAACATCGTTTGTGAAAGTGTGGACTACCACCCCCTCAAAATGACGTGATTCGTTCACACAGTACATGATACATATAAAGGATGGTTTTAATAAAATTTATGTGACATAAAAATCATATAAATGATATTTCATAAATTATTATTTTTCTATAAATATACTATATATATAATTATTACACTTTCACATACTTGAAAAGTGATAATGTTGTTCATGGACGTGTGGACTACCGCCTCCTCGACATGATGTGATTCCTTTTATATCACAAGAATTTTATATATTAGTATATATGATTAAATAAAATGGTATTTATGATATAATTATCATCATGAAATTATATGTTGTTACTCAACTTCTTTACATAATAATCATTGAAAAATGGGAATGTCGCTCATGCTTTTGTATGACCTACCGTCTCCATGATCATAACATTGATTCATTTTTCCTAACCATATTTAATGATTGATTTTGAAAGTATAAATGATTTAAAAATATTATAATTATGTGATTATTATTATAATGGAGATATTATATGATGACCCCTTCGACCATATTTGACCTTCCAATGTCGTTTTTGACACATAAACCGAATTTGGTCAAAACACTCGATGTAAACATTATTGATTGAGTAATTTTATATAAAATTGTAATAAGTAGAATAAAATTAATTATAAAAATGAAAAATTTTCTTATGATATTAGATAAAAAACATGTGATTATTTTACATTAATTTAAAGTACATTAACCCAAAAAGAAATTCAATGTAATGAATTTTCATCTCACTTTTTTAGTTTTGTGAGATAAATGTAATTCTCACCACATAACTATTTTTTGTGGTGTATATACTTCCCAATTTTTTATATTATATCATGAATTAATTTATCTTCATGGTATTTTAAACTTCCATGTAATGTTAATCCTTCATTAGGTTTATTATTTAAAATATTCCAATGTGGTATGTGATACCTTGGAATGATTAAAGATTATTTTCCTAAAAAATTACATTAATAATCATTCAATGGTATTTACATTCGAAGATATTATATGAACATTATTCAACAAAATCATTAATTTTAAACTTATCTTGTTATTCAGGACAATTTTCAAGGATTTGTACCATTTTTTCACTCATTGGTTCAAAATGTTTTCGAAAATGTTTTTAAGATAACCCAACATTAAATCTCTCTTTAGCTGAGGAACTTGTTTTCATATAAAAATCTAGTTTTATTAAAATGTTTTAAAAAATTAGTTGAAATTGAATTTCTATAGGCATTTTCTCCCTTTTTCCATTTTCCAATTTTTTCAAATTAACCTTCTTGTTGCTTTCTGAAAAGGCATGTTTTTAGCCTCTAACCTTGTAAAAAAGCTGATATTTTTACCTCGTACGAATTGTACACAAGTATTCCCCATCATTTAATTGAAGCTTCCTTTTCATTTTTAAATGGTTACGTTTTAAATAACATAGTTTCAGAATGGATATCTGAAAAGAAGTTTTTTTCAAATGGTTTTTCATAATAAAAAGATATTTTCCTCATGAATTTTTTGAAAAGTTCACTTTATAGTATTTCTATTCATCAATAATAATAAACCTTTACTTGTAAAACAATTGGGATATGTTGTGTTGATGCCATCTTTATTCTTCCTCTAGATAGTTTATATTTGATTTTTCTAAGGATAGAATTCACCTCCCCTACCATGAATAATTGGTTATTCCTCTTGAAATATTCAATTTCATATTATCATTGATCATTGAATTCCCACAGATTATCCGTATCATTTATCATGGAAATTAATTTTTACTAAACTATATACCAAATTACATATGGTCTATACTTTGACAGTTATTTGATTAATTGGGGAATTTTTGATAAATATATATTTCTCATTCAATACGGTTATTTGATATGGCACATTATTAAATTGATTATTCATTAGATGATGACTGCTTTGGACATGTAAGACACGAGTTGGGGGATGGTTAGTGAAATCCCCTCGATGCATCAGTAGTATCATGAGACAATGTAATTTATAAAATTATATGGGTTTCTAACCAACATGATAAACTATCTTATGAAAGGCCTTAAGAGTAACAGTTCCATATACCAAGGAAAAATGGAATAAATTAAATAATGATTTCCATCTAATTAGTTTCATTTATTATTCATACATGAGATTTTGTGTCGACATATCTCTGGATACATTTCATTTTCAATTATTTAGATGGAATTTTCTTTAGTTTCTTACCATTATATATTTATTTTCCCTTATTTATTTATTTGAATGGAATGTATTTTTAGTTATCATCATTTTAATATTGAATTATCTCATTGATTCATTGTTGTTTACACTATATTTTTCCCTTACTAAGCATTTGACCCACCCTTATTGTGTTTCATTCCCTAGGAACTCAAGAATCATACTATAAATTATACAATAGAATTTACTATATGGATTAGAGTTATAATTAAAGTTATTTATTTTGAAGAAAACATATATGTTGTAATTAGTGTATTATTTCTTAACAAAAGACCCATTTATGTTTCTGGTTTACCAAGACTACTAAACACTCATTCAATAGAGATTTGATTCCATGTTATCATTATAATTTAATTTATAGTAGAAATTGGATATGATCTTATGAGGTCAGTACAATACATAATATAATGAATTCTAACATATACATAATCATATAAAACCATAGGTCGAGGATACTCATAAACACGTTCATAAAATGTTGGGATTGGGATAACCACTCATGTACCTTCTTTAATATTTGGATAACCTCACGTGTACCCTCTTTCGGGCTTTAGATAACCTTTAGTGTACCCACTTTTGGTCTTAGGATAACATATTGTGTACCCTTTTACCTCATATAACATTAATCATTACCAAATCCATTAGACAAAGATATTGGTCCCAAACATCAAATCATAAAAATGATTCATACATATTCGATAAAATCACAAAACATTCACTATTTCATAACCCAATAAAATAAATGGGTTTCACAATCATTTCATCATTTCCTAAAAGCATAACCGATAGAAAGAGAAGTAGGTTTCATTGTCATTTTATCATGGTATAACCCAAGGAAGATAAACGGGTTTCATAATCATCTTACCATCATAAAACTGAACCATCCGAAGAAAGAATTAGAATTTTACCCTTGATTCATATCAAAATTAATGAATTAGTAACATCAATTTATATTATCATTGATGGAAGATTATTTTGAAAAAAAAATCACATGGAAATTTTCTTTTAGAAAATATTATTTCTTTTAAAATCAATTAGATATAAAAATTTAAAAACACATAAAATATATTAGAAATAATATTTTTTTTAAAATTAAATTGAAAAATATTTAATTAATTTTAAATCATAATAATTTTATTGATTTATATAAGTTTATATTCAGGTCTTCCACATTAAAAACGAATATTCCTTTCATCTTTTTGATAAAATCCAAACGCGGCAAGTTTGGGAAAGTACAAAAAACATTCTTTTAAAACAAATTTTAAAATTAAATTAATGGTATAAATTAATTAAAAAAGTCATATTGGAACATTAAAAAATTTCTAAAAACATTTTCAGAAAACATATACGTATAAAAAAGGGTTTTCAACTAAGGAGAGAAATAAATGTAGTTTTCATTAAAAACATTATTTTGAAATATTGAGTGTATAAAGATAGTAAAATGAAGGGGAGATATTTATTCTCATGAAATAAATACATTATAAGAAAATTAATGAGTTTAATTAGATATATATCATATTACCTCATTATTCGAAGCATAATCATTAGTAATATAGTTAAATGATAAGGCTGTAACAGAAAAACCATACCACTTTGGACACATTATATAATAATATCCATGAAAGTTTAATGTTAAATGAATCATATAATATAATTATAATAAATAATTTCATAATATTAATTGTCAAATGGTTTTTATATACACCTTATAAAACAAGATAGGTATATTACTTAACATATGTCTCAAATAAATAAAAATGAGACAAAAATCTCTTACATCTTTGGTAACTTTTGAACAGTAAAACTAAGGAATGAGTGATCATAAAAAGGATTTTTTAATCCCCCTAAATTTATGAAAAATCATCATGAAATAAATTCATGGGATGTATATACACCACATAAAACAAACACATGATGAATATGGCATTTGTCTCATATAGAAATAAATGTGAGACGAAAATCCCTTACAACTTAAATAATATGTTGAATCATAAGCCCCAATGAAGAATAAAATCATTTGAAACATTAATTATCATTAAAAAAGTAATATTTATGATATAATATGTTAAATTTGCATTTATATACCATACAGTAGAAAGGAGTGAGGAATTTTTATGTCTCCCAAAAATGAAAGAGTGAATAGAAATCCCTTATCTTAAGTTTCAAATTATTTCATACATGTTCAAAAATATTTTATAATAAAACAATTATTATAAATATATTGTATTACCATAGTTATATATATTATAACACATTTTATTTACTAGTTACCATTTATTACTCGGTAATTACCATTTCCATGTTAAAATCATGTTTTGGGAAATAACTACTTTGTTTTTTGTATCTGTTTTGATTTATTTAATTTTGTCCCTATTACATTAATCATGGTTAAATAATGTCCAAAATGATAAAAATTAAACAATATATTAATCTTTTATTACCAATATTTAATGATTGTTTTGAAAAATTAATTACTTTAAAATCATGGAGATGGTAGCTCATATATACCCACGAGGAATGATTCCATTTTTTAACAATCATTACAGAAAATAGGTAAGTAATATTTTATATTTATATAATGGTCATAATTTTATAAATAAAATATTATATCATGACATACAATTATACATATCATCCATGTGGAGTGTTGAAGAAAAGAGAGCATCACATCGCTTCATGAAGGTGGTATCTCACACGTATGTGAATAATGTTATCATCATTTGGTGAGTGAAATGGTAAGAGAAAATATGAAAAATTATCTTTTAATAATGGTAAATATTTCATTAATTTCATAATTATTTCATGTATTTAACATTTTTTCATTAATGTTATACTTGTTAACTTTCATGTAACACGTTAGTGAAAAATGAATTGCATTGCTTTGTGAAGATGCATTACACTGTACACACGAGAAATATCATCATATACCCTAAGGAATGGAATGGAAAAAACATATATATGATATAATGACTCTATAGGTAAAATTATGTTATAAATATCACGTATATATATTTTTACCTATCATCATAACCAACCTTAATAGGTGGTAATGGAAAAATGAAAGATATTGGTTCGTGAGGTTGTAGATTGTCGTACACATGGATATTGATTTTGTAACACATTTACTGGAATAGTAGATAGTTTTAGGTCATTACCTGAATGTAAAATAATCACATTGTATTTCTGATATTTGGTTTATTATATCAGTATAGTTTAATGATAGTTGAATGATGTGTAAGAAGAAATAAAATAAAAATGATCATTGAATAATGTTACATCTTATTCCGGTAACATCCTTATGTTTACACCAAATTCCTTATTAGGTTTGATTTATACCCAATATAAGGATTCTAAAATAATATTATAGATTTTGGGATTTGATAATTTCATGTATTTTCTATACCAAAATGGTATGAAGGTGTGAAGAGGAGAGGAAAGGAGACAAACTTTTATATATGTGGTTAGTCGAACAGTTGTAATTTTTGAGATAAAAAATGAGTACTAGCATCTTTTATATCCTAAAAGGGTCCAAAACTGAGTATTAATTAGACTTATACATTATTTATCCTAAATAGGGAAATAAAATTAATTTTTTTACAAGTTTTTATATCATTTTAACCCTTATCCTTTTAGTTCAACCCCTCTAGTAAACTCATTTTTACCTTAACCATGGTAATTATTTTTTTACCATCTTCACTATTTATGGTGGTGAAACATTTTGTTGAACTTATTATAAAAATATATATTATTATGATTTAAAATAATAAATATAATTTTCCAAATTCAATTCACATATGTGGGAAAATTAATTTTAAATTAATCCCACATACATGATTGGAAATGAAGTTTTCATTGCGAAAATGTTCAAAATATTATACGGTTTTTATATCCAAATTTAGTAAAAAAATGATTCCAATGAACTAAATTGGATTAATAGATATATAATTGAACTATTTTCAATTTAAAAAAATTAAATTAAATTAAACAAAATAAATAATTTAAATGAAACAGGAGTTTAAAAATAATATTCAGTTTTTTATATTATTTATCAAAAAATTAATCTTTTAAGAAAATTGTAAAAAAAATTACCCGAAGATAATTTTGAAATTATTAATTAAAAAATAAAATTATTTTTTAAAATAAATATTTTAAAATTTAAAAAATATTTTTCTAAATCATGTTATCAAAAAAAGACTTCAAAACTATTTTTTAGGAAAAATAATGTTTTTAAGATTAAAATTGGAATAATTAATATTTATTTTCTTGAAAAAACATAAGGTCAATTTTAAAATTTTTATTGAATATATAATATATTAATTTATCTAAAATAATTCAACCAATTTTGTTTGTTTAATATTTTCAAGTCAGACATGTTTGTGTGCATAAAAATATTTTTTTAGAAAAACATTTTTTTTCAAATACTTTTTATTTTCATTTAATATTAATTTTCCACAAAAGAATTAATTTTATATACATGTGTAGTCCATATATTTTCAAAATATATTTAATCTCACTCATACCCTCCTTTCCAATATCTAGGTGATAACTATCATATAAAATAATAATATTTTAATAGCATGTTACGTTTCACATAAACTCAGTTCAATGTGTATCATAGGAAACACAAAGTTTTTCATGTAACAAATGCTAAAATCAGTGTTTCATGTGAAAAAAATATTTAGAATATTAAATTTAAATAAATAAAAATTCAAAAAATCTTGGGGTACTAGAATTTATCTCATAATGGTTCACCTGCCTCTAAGGGAAAACTGAGCATCAGTGACCTGTATGACTTTTTTTTAATGTTACCCAATCTTAAGTATAAGTGGGATGACAAGAATATAGATTTTATAGTTGTATTTTCAAGTTTATTTCATTAAAGTGATGTGTTTTGGGTTATCATGGACCTGTTAATGAATTTTACACATCCACTACTTATTTGGGAGACCTATTCCATCAATGAGTTGTGTGGGATATATGTTAATGTGATATTTCATATTCATAGAGTTCTAAGAGGAACCATTTTTAATCGGGATTACTATTATACATTATGATTCTAGAAGGGGATACAAAAGGTGCACGATACACAAGTTCTGCTGAGAACTACATAACATTATCTAATGGAAAATAAGTATGAGCATACGATTTTGGTGTCAGAGTACAAGCTACGGGAATACATACTAGATTTTATTGGTTTATGGGAGAACTATCTAGAATATTAATCATTTAAATATGACAAACATTATCAAGGATCTATTTATATTTTACTATTTGAGGATGTTTTTTATAATAAGTGTTGGTAATATTTATATGAGTTAGAGGTAGAAGAGTCATCGATTATCGAATCTATTCTTGTGCATGAGACATCAGATCCTATTAAGATAATTATGATGAGATTAACACACAGATTAGGAAATTATTGTATACCAATCCGAATAACCAGACTCTAGATATGGAAATGGGAAACTTGGTATTTCATTGACTATCAACATATTTGGAACATAGGCACATCCATAGGTAAGGGATACTTCCTCTTACGTTCATGGGTCTATTAGAGTTTGTCAAGAGAATTTTTATCATGGAATATCAACTGTACATTCCTTCAATAAATTGTGTAATCCACAATGTATTTCATGTATATCATCTTTAGAGATTCATTTATATCACTTTTCGTGTGACCATTGTTGGTAAAATTGAGATAGATTCAAGAATGTATTTTGAGGAGCTAATAGATCATGGAGTTAATCAGAGAAAGAAGACTACTTGTCATAATAACATCCCTCATGCATGGGTTCAGTTGTAGCATAAGAATATCAAAGAGGATACATTGGAGTGGGAGTTTTCTATGTGGCTGTGGTGGCCAAATCATTTCACAGATGAGGCTCCGTGACACTCGACAGTGAATCTCAGGGAAGACTTTCAATATAGTTAGGAGCTTACAACACCACTTGTCCATAAGAGGAAATATTTTTATTTTTGTCACAAAAAAAATATTTTGATGAATTTTTATGCATTGGTGTTTTAGGGGTGATGTATCTAGAATACATCATAAAATCTTTGTGCATGATCAAATTATAAATTTATTTATTCTCAAACCGTACTCACTATAAAGTAGTAGTATAGTAGAATTGTGGTGTCAATACAATAGAGAGTGGGGATTGAAATGATGAAAACAATTAAATAATTTCATGGGCAATATAATTTATCATTAATTTTATTAAAATAAATTTTCAATTTATATAAATAAATTAAATTAAAAAAGCATCAATGAGGGGAACCGGTTTCTAGTATTGTTTTTTCTATATAAATTAATCAGAATTTACTTGAAATATAATTATGTCATGACCGTCCCTTGGGGCCAATGTCGTGACTACCCCAAGCCCACCTTCTATAGGCCTGGTGCTGGCGACTAGCCCCAAAGGTGTAAATCCATAAAAACGGGAAGGCATTGCTTTTTTAAACTGTAAACACACACAATTAGAGTATAAGATAGAAGCAAAACACTAAGTAAACTATATAAAAAGGAGTGCTGAAAAGTAAAGGGGATGGAAATACAAGCCCAACTGTAAAGTACAAGGAAACTGAAAGGGGGAAAAAGATAAAAGGTGAAGAGTAGCTCCTGGATCATCCACCATAGAACCTACCTGATGGGTAGGTACAGATAGCCTCCTCCGAACTCCTCATCCGTCAGTCTCCTCCAGGTACCGACTCATCGTGAGGTCCACCTCCGGGTACCGTCCAGTCCTCCTACACTCAACCTCGATCAGCATTGTCCATCATCTGCATCCAAGACAATGAGGTGCGGACATAGCCCATGTAGGGGTGAGTATAACATACTCAGTAGGGACCCTGAGTCCCTCAAGGTCTCACAAAATCCAACAAGGATAAACCATAGATTATGAAATCAACGGATAGCCATTACTTAGGTATATGACCATACATATACCTAAGTTATCAAGTAACCAATCTCAATCATGAGGAAAATACAGAAGTCACTGACTCAGCTCACATAGGTATATAACATATGTAGAGAGATAGAGATGATCATATATAGCCACTGAATCATCAGAGCTGTCAGACCCACACCAGATCTAGGACCAGCTATTCTGTCGGACCAACACACGATCTAGGAACAGAAGTTGGAGCTGTCAGACCCACAAGGGATCCAGGACCATCGGTTAGTACTACCGAACCCACACAGGATCAAGGAATAGTAGTCAGAGCTATCGGACCCACACAAGATCTTGGAACAGTCGTCAGTGCTGTCAAACCCACACAAGATTCAGGAAGAGTCGTCAGTGCTGTCGAACCCACACAGGATCTCGGAACAGTCGTCAGTGCACAGCCAGCCACAAGGTTTCTCCCAAAGCATAATTGATTCTGGGAGGGTCTTCTCCTCAAGACATGTGTCGATACATCAACTGCCATGTAGTCCCATGTTCTAGGAGAAAAGGTGAAATCGGGTCACACGGTTCGGAACTACGGTTCGACCTGGTCCACGGGCCCGACTCCAGTCCGTGGGTCCAACCTGGTGTTCGGTGGCAGCCCGGCCCACAAGGGCAACCTGGTCCGACCCACGCTGGCAACCCAGACCATGCTGGGTCTGGCCCATACTGGGTCCTGCGTGGCACCTCACGCTGGGTCCGGCCCAGCGGCCCGCGCGGGTTCCGGTTCCGCGGCCCGCGCGGGGTCCGGCCCGACGACCCGCACTGGGTCCAGCCCGGTGGCCCGTGGGGCCGCCCAAGCCATGTCAAGAGGGGATGTTGTCCTCCTGGAGATCCCGAATGGTAAGCCGTTTGGGTGGGAGAAAAAACTGGTGCCACGTGGTGCCAGTCCGCATCATGGGGGACCTGCAGGGTCCTGCTCCTCTCGGTTGGCCGAGAAGCTAGCTTACTCCTGTGTGGCACTATTACGATGTGCCTCCTCCAGAAGCTCGGCGGCTTGGGCTGGCGGTCTTTCGTGTGGCCTTCCATGCGCCGGCCGCTGTTGCACCACCACGGCCAGGGGCCAGGGCCCCCCTTCAAACCACCGCATAGTGTGGTGATGCAGTTCCTTCTCCAGTGGCCCGACGGCTTAGGCCACCGGCTTCCTTCATGGACGGTCTCCGCTACACCATCACTGACCATGCGGCTGGCTGGAGTGCCAGCCGCCCTTCTCTTTTTCACCAGTTCTGATTGCCAATTAATCTTTCGTGTGTCACCGGACAAGTTTTGGTGGCTCATTTCACATTCTGGAAGAAGTCACACTCACCTTAGGATACCGCCTTTGATCCGCAAACGATGTTAACTGGAAACGCTCAACCCGAACTAATGTTGTGTTTGGCATCAAATCATTATGAAAGGTGGAGGGTTTGGGTAGTGTTTTTTTGGTCCATGCCCTCCGTGTTAGGGTGATATCAAGCAGCTTAAAATTCTAAACCACGAGAAGAAACAAACAACATGCAAAAATTATCAAGCACAAACCCCTACCTCATATTCGTTGTTTGTTAACGATGTCGTGGAAAGGAAGTGTCAATTCATTGATTTCGGGAAAGAAGATGAAGAAGCCGAGGGCGATGTCATCGACATTCTTTAAGGACGGTACTTTCTCCCTTGTTCTGATTGAATATCATTTTTCGTTTGTAGAAGGAGTGTTCTTCGTTGGAGAATTATTTTTCTCCCAGGCGCTCGTTTCCCAAGCTCTTCCAAATCAAAATTCCAACCCATAATTATGGATTACGTTCATCCATTATTTAATTTTTGGCCCAAATATTCAAAAATATTCAAAAATAATTAATTAATGCTCCCTTAATTAATTTGAGTGGATTTTCACAATAAATTGGGGAGCTCAAGAGGCTCTCCCCAATAAATGGGATGTTCAAGATACTTCCAACATGGGTGGTCCCCACCAAATTAATCCTCACGTGTGAGGTTGAGTTCTAGTGGGGCCTACCACCATAACCTCTCATGGGATGCTAAGGTTTGGAGGTCCCCACTTCTAAACTCCACATGGTGGTTATAACAAATAAAATAAATGAAGACATGCAATTATTTTATTTTATTATTCCACATAAAACCCAAAAACTATCTTTTAAACTCGACCCATTGTCGTCGAAGTGAAAGTCTTTTTAAGCTAATACTGGCACTACGAGATCAACAATGCCCTCAAATTTCAATTCTGAGCACCGGTTTAAGAGTTATAAAATCTTGCTCGAACGTTTATTGAATGTACCCAAACAAAACTTCAGAAATTGATTTCGGGCACACCAGGCCTCAGAATCACGCGTTGTCAGTTTTTACAGACTCATAAAATTTACATGTATTTATGAAAAAAAAAATCCATGGAATTTCCTGGTCATTACATTCTCCTCACCTAAGGTATTTTCATCACCATAAGCTACAACTCGAAATAAAGGAATGAATGTGGGTACTAAGCACACATCTGAGCCTCCTGCTCCCATGTGCTCTCTCGGAGGTTCCCGTGCTGCCAAAGTATGCACAACAGAGGTATCGACCATCCATGTAGGACCCACTCCTGTCGATCCTCAATCTCCACTAGAACCTCTGTAAAAGTATCCCCATCGTCGAAATCCAGCTCCCCATGGTTGATGATGTGAGAAGGGTCATGAACATATCTCCTCAGTTGGGATACATGGAAGACGTCATGCACCTGGTGCAAATGAGGTGGAAGAGTTAAGTAGTAAGCCACCTCACCTACTCTGCTAAGGACCTCAAAAGGTCTGATGAAACGCAAAGATAACTTATCACCTCGAACAAATATATGTAATTTATCATCGAGGTGAGACTCATAGAAATTTTTGGTCTCCATCCTTGAACTCTAGAGGTCTCCGTCTTCTATAAGCATATGACTTCTACCTGCTCTATGAAGTCTTCATCTGCTCCTAGATGATCTGCACCTTCTCTATGGTATCTTGTACCATCTCTGGTCCCACTAGTGTTGACACCCCAGGGTCAGTACAACACAAGGGTGATATGTAAGTTAACATGTATAATGCCTCAAAAGGTGCCATCCCTATGGTGGAGTGATAGCTGTTGTTGTATGCAAACTCCAACAAGGGAAAGTGATCCTCCCAGCTACGACCGAATTTAAGGACACATGCTCGGAGCTTGTCCTCATGGGTCTGATAGTCTGCTCAGTCTGACCATCCATCTAAGGATAGAAGGCGGTGCTCAAGTGAAGCTTCATCCTGAAAGCTTCCTACAACCCCTTCCATAGTCGGGAAGTAAATCATGTGTCATGATCAGAGAAAAGCATCGAGGTTATACCTTGTAAATTCACAATCTTTTTCACATAGAGGCATCCCAATCTCTCTACTGAACCCTACTCTCTGATCGGTAGGAAGTGGGCCGACTTGGTGAGTCGATCAATGATCACCCAAATAGAGTCGTGACCCCTGGATGTACGTCGAAGAACCGTTACGAATTCTATGGATATCACATCCCACATCAACTCTAGGACCTCTAAAGGTTGTACCAAGCCTACTGGTACCTGATACTCCGCCTTCACTTGGTGACAAGTGAGGCATTGAGAGACAAACTCTGCTACCACCTTCTTCATAACTGGCCACCAGTTCTATCATCGAAGGTTCGGGTACTTCTTCGCTACCCCTGGATGTACCTATAGAGGGGATGTGTGAAACTCCTTAAAAAATTCCTCCTGAAGTCACACAGGCACTATATTACATCCTTTGAAGAGGATGACGTGCTCCCCACCATCAGAAAATCCATCAGGTGCTTGTCCTGTGGATATCGGAGCACGTCGTGTATCACTATCAACGTCCCCATATTGTGCCTCCTTGACTCACTGAAGAAGTGGGGAAGTGACTGTAAGAGACTAAAGAAAGGTTTCTCCATCTCTATCCCCAAAGGATAATTGTAATGCATCCTGCTGCTCTGTCACCTCGCCTAGTAGTTTTATACCATACCTTCTGCTAAGCGTATTTGCAACAATGTTCCCCATTGCAAGAGTATAGACTATCTCAAAGTCATAGTCCTTGAGGAACTCAATCCAACTTAGATGTCTCAGGTTCAGATCCTTTTGAGATAATATATACCTGAGACACTTATAGTCCGAGTAGAATGTGAAACTCTCACCCATCAGATAGTGACTCCACGTTTTCAAGGAAAATACCACTACTGCTAACTCCAGGTCTTGGGTGGAAAAGTTCTGCTCATGCAGTCTCAGCTGACGAGAACCATAAGTGATCACTGCTCGCTCCTGCATCAGGACACACCCAACTCCAGTCCCTGATGCATCGTAGTAGAATACACACCCTATGCCCTTCTCTAGAAGCCTCAAGATGGGGGCAATAGTAAGCCTCGGCCTCATCTCTTGAAAGCTCTACTGGCATCTCTCCGACCATACAAAGGGTTTCCCCATATTCGTCAAGGCTGATAGTGGTGATGAATCCCTGGAGAAGCCTGGTATGAACCGCCAGTAGTAACCTGCCAAAACCAGGAAACTTCGTACCTATGTCACACTCCTGAGTGGATCCCAAAAAAGTACCACCTCGAACATCACTGGATCCACTGCCACTCTAGAATCCAAGATGACATGTCCCAAAAAGTGAACCTCTCGGATCCAAAACCGGAACTTCGAAAGCTTACCATAAAGTTGGTGCTCTCGGATTGTTTCCAATACTACCCGAAAATGTTAGTCATGATCCTCCTCAGTAATCGAGTAGATTAGAATGTCTTTGATTAAGAATACGACAAAGCGATCGAGGTATTGCTGGAAGATCCTGTTCTTGAGTCACGTGAACACTGCTGGAGCATTGGTTATGCCAAATGACATAACCAAGAACTCATTGTGGTCATACCAATATCTGAACATCGCCTTCTGCACATCGTCATCTAAAACAATGAGTTAGTGATAGCCTGATCTGAGGTCTATCTACAAGAACCATCAAACTCCCTTTAGCTGATCAAAGAGGTCATAATTCCTTGGAAGTGGGTACTTTTTCTTCACAGCCACCTGATTCAGGTGACGGTAGTCTACACAAATCCTTAATCCCCCAACGGCCTTCTTGGCAAACAGAATCAGAGCTACCCTGGGAGGAACACCGGGTCAGATTAATCCATTCCCCTACAAGTCCTCTAGCTGTACCTGCGGCTCGCAAAGGTCCACGAGAGCCATCCAACAGTCTTTTGTAGATATCGGTGTCATCCCGGGGAACATTTATATGTAAAAGTAAACCTATCTGTGAGGAGGGAGACCTGGGACATCATCAGGGAAAACATCCGCGTACTGGTCGACCGCTACAGGATAGCTCAGACTCTCCACATCTACTGCTCTGAGGGTAAGGCAAGACAACTGATGGGCGATCGGCTGCACCCTCCTCCTGGTAAGTCTGTCTTATGCTACAAAGGATCCCTTTTCACCGGTGAAGGTAAACCTAGCCCCATATGTGTGAACACACCACACATTGTGCCTAATACAGTCAATCTGATAATGGACTATAGATAACCAGTCAATTCCCAATATGACGTCTTAAGACCTTGACGTCGCTATTTGGAGATCCCAATAGAAGCTCTCACCTCCTAGAGTAAGCTCACACTGCCGGAACCAGTGTGTAATCATCGAGTCTGCTCACAGAGGAGTCTCTAGCTGTAAGTATCGAGCCAACGACTCCGTCAAAATATCCGAGATCCGAATAAGGGTAGTGTAAATGAAAGAGTGACTGGAACCTATGTCTATAAGTATTGTAGATAAGGTGGAGTAGACACAGATCATACCTCGAATCATCTCCAGAGCGCCATGGTCATATGCATCAGCTGCCTGATGCCGATCTCATGCCAGTCCACCTACTCCCTATGGTCGGGGTGAACCTCCTGGTGGTGGTGGTGGTAACACCTCTAATCGTCAGCCACCACCAGCTACATGACCATCTCCTCTTCCACATCTGTCGAATCCCTACGGTCCACCTCGATCGAATCTCTATCTCTGCCTAGGCAGTTCTTCGACCGTCTGTTGATCGTCAGTATGACAGATCAGACAGTCATGAGCCATGTGACCCTGCCCACCACAAGTGTAACATTTCCCACTCCGGGCATGATCAGATCTGTCCCGTGTGCCCCGTAAAACTAAACCTGTATCCTGAGGTTGTCCACCGGATGGCCTGGTCTGCTAGGAACTCTGTGTCATCTGTCTACTACCAGCTGTAGAAGACTCCTCTTCATGTCTACTAGTGATGGGTCTCGCTGCTGGTTACTACTCAGCAAGGAAACTCTCCACTTGGAGGTCTCTCTCTAACACCCTCACCTGCGTCGGGATGCTAAGTGAGATTATCGATGCTCTGATATCCCTTCTGAGGCCCTGCTTGAAGGTCGGGCCCTAAAAAATGGGTCCCACACTATATCTATGGAGTAGAACAAGAGATCGGTGAACCTCACCGAGTATTATGTCACTATCATGCTACCCTGCTGTGGATGCAATAACTCTTGTATCCTCACCACATGTAGGGTGGCTGGGAAAAAAATATTCCTGAAACAGGCTCTCGAAGTCTTCCTAGAGAAGTGTCACCTCGTCATGCACCTGGAGAATTAGGCTCCACCATCTGTGTACTGCTGCCTGAACAATACTTGAGAAAAGGATCACCATAAGTTCGGATGTTATCTATACTAGTTTGAAGACTCTAACCACAAACTCCAGCCAATCCTCAGCAACCTGCGGGTCCGTCTCTCCCCTGAACCTGGGCGTACCCTGGCACTAGAACTCGTGCAACACGCTCAGGCGGCGTGCACTCTCTACTGCTAGGGCTGGTGGCATCGGTGGCCCAATGGGTAGTGGTACCGCTGATGTCTCTTCTATGATAGGGCCTTGCACCGAGGCCTCGTCGCTCGGTGGGCTGTCATTTTGTACAACTCTCGGAACCTAGGAAGGCTGTCTGTGTGGGGACATATTGAAGAGATACAGGTGCGCCACAATCCGTAATTTATACCTAGTGGGCTAACACAAAGAGATCACAAAGAAAACTCTTGAAACACACACACAATCAGTGTTTTCATGCACTGAGTCGGAAATCAGAAGTCAGGGTCTTGGTGTATGGATACGTCGGTCACCGCACCAACACTAGAGTCCCTGTACTGAAAACCACACTCAGTAATCTTAACACTGTTAATTTATAGTAAAGAAGAATAAGAGTCCTATGTTCTACGTTAGAACCAACTCCTCTGATACCAATTTGTCACGACCCATCCCTCGGGGCCCGTGCCGTGACTACCCCAAAACCTCCTTCCATAGGCCAGGGGATGACGACTAGAACCAAAGGTGTAAATCCCTAAAACTGGGAAGGAATTGCCTTTTTTAAAATTAAACACACATAATCAGAGTATAAGCTTGATGCAAAACACTAAGTAAAACTATATACAAAGGAGTTTTGAAGTGTAAAGGGGCCAGAAATACAATCCCAACTGTAAAGTACAAGGAAACTGAAAGGGAAAAAACAACTGAAAGGTGAAGAGCAGCTCCCGGATTGTCCACCACAGATCCTACCAGAAGGGTAGGTACAAATATCCTCCTCAGCACTCTGCATCCGTCAGTATCCTCTGGGTACCGACTCATCATGAGGTCCACCTCCGAGTACTGTTCATTCCTCGTACACTCAGCCTCTTCCAGCACTGTCTGTCATCTACATCCAACACAATGAGGTGCGAGAATATCCCGTGAAAGGGTGACTATAAAGATACTCAGTAGGGACCCCGAGACCCTGATGGTATTACAAAATCCAACAAGGAAAAACCACATAGTATGAAATCAACAGATATCCATTACTTGGGTATATGGCCATACATATACGTAAGTTATCAAGTAACCCTTCTCAATCATGAGGAAAACACAGAAATTACTGAATCAGATTACACAGGTAAACAAATTATGTAGAGAGATAGAGATGATCAGATATAGCCACGGAATCATCTGAGCTATCGGACCCACACAGGATCCAGGACCAGCGGTTAGTACTGTCAGACCCACACGAGATCCAAGAACAGCATTCGTAGCAGTAAGACCCACACAGGATCCAGGTCCAGCAGTTATTACTGTCGGACCCACATAGGATCCAAGAAAAGTCACCAGTGGTGTCGAACACACAAAGAATCTAGGAACAGTCGTTAGTGCTGTCGAACCCACACATGATCCAGGATCAGTCATCAGTGCACAACCAGCCACAGGGTTCCGCACGAAGCATACGTGATTCTGGGAGGGTCCGCTCCTCAATACAAGTGTCGATACATAAAATTCCAAACAACCCTAAATTGATGTATCCCAAATTTCCCTCTCATCATAAGGAACCCAACACGATAGACGGCGCATCAATCGGACGCCCGGTCTGAGAGTTATTGGCATTTCCGTTCCAAGGGCCCAGATGGATTTAGGTTCTATACAACCTGACCATACCCCAAATGTGTCCAAACCTCAAGTGGGGTATTCCAAAAGAATCGTCTCGGTCCAAGATTTTTGTTTCCGCAGATGGTTTGTCAATCAGACACCTGTAGCCCATGTTATGGGGAAAAAGGGGAAATCTGGTCAAACGGATCGGGACAGGGGTCCAACCTGGTCCGTGGGTTCGACCCGATGTCTGGTTCTGACCCGGTCCGCGGTTCTGAACTGATCCATGGTGGAGGACCGACCTGCGTGGTTGGACCGGCCCACACTAGCATCCTGACTTGCGCTGGGTCCAGCCCAGCGGCCTATGGGGTATGCCCATGTCGCATCCAGGGGGAGGTCGTGCCCCCTGGAGATCCCGAACGGATAAGTTGTTTAGGTGGGAGACAAAACTGGGCCACGTGGAACCGGTCCACATCACGTGGTGCCGGACCATGTCACGTGGCGCCGGTCCGCTTCATGCGGGACCCGTTGAGTCCCGCTCCTCCCGGCTGGCCAAGCGGCCAGCCGACTCATGCGAGGTGTCGTTGCGCCGCGCCTCCTCTGACGGCCCTGCAGTTCGGGCAATTGGTCTTCCTCACGTCCGACCATGCGTCGGCCGCTGTTGCACTACCGCGGCTAGGGACTGCGGCCCCCCCTTCAATCCACCTTATGGCGTGGTTGCGCTACGCCTTCTCCTGCGGCCCGGTGGCTTGGTCCGCCAGCTTCGTTCGCGGTCGGCCTTGCACCGGCCACTGCTGCACCGCCGCGGCTAGTTGGCTGCCGCCTTCTCCTCTGGCGGTGTAGTTGTGCTGCCACTGACAATGCTTCCGGTCGGAGTGTCGGCCACCCTTCTCTTCATTTCCAGTTCCGATCACCAGTTAATCTTTCATGGGTCACCAGGCAAGTTCCAGTGGCCCGTTTCTCATTCCGGAAGAAGTCTCACTCACCTCGGGACATCGCCTTTGATCCGAAACCAATGTTTACAAGAAATGGTCAACCCAGACTCATTCTTTGTTGGGTGTCAAATCCATAAGAAAGGCGGTTGGGTTGGGCTGTGTTTTTTCAGCCTGCGCCCTCCGCGTTAGGGTGACATCAAGCAGCTTCTAATTCTAAACCACGACAGGAAACAAAGAACACCCAACAATTATCAAGCTTGAACCCCTACCTTGGATTCATTGTTCGTTGTCAATGTTGTAGAAAGGCGGAATTAATTCATTGATGTTGGGAAAGAAGTTGATGAAGTCGAAGATGACACCATTGGCGTTCTTCAAGGATAGTGCTTCGTCCCTTGTTCCGGTTGAAGATCCATCTTCATTGGCGGAAGGAGTGTTCTTCATTGGAGAATTATTTTTCTCTCCAGATCTCCTTTCCCAAGTTCCACCAAATGAAAATTCCAACCCAAAAATAATGGATTAAGTTCATCCATTATTTAATTGTTGGACCAAATATTCAAAAAGGTTCAAAAATAATTAATTAATGCTCCATCAATTAATTTGAGTGGATTGGCACCCTAAAGTGGGGAGCTCAAGAGGCTCTCCCCACTTAATGGGAAGTTCAAGAGGCTTCCAACTCGGGTGGTCCACCCAAATTAATCCTCACATGGGAGGTCGAGTTGGGGTGGGCCCCACCATCATAACCTCTCATTGAAGTTTAAGGTGTGGCGGTCACCACCTCCAAACTCTATATAGTGGTTATAACAAATAAAATAAAATAATACATGCACTTATTTTATTTTATAATTCCACGTGAAACCCAAAAACTATCTTTTAAACTCGACCCACTTCCGTCGAAGTGAAAGTATTTTTAAGAAAATATCGGCATTGTGAGATCAATGGTTCCCTCAGATTTTAATTCCAAGCACCAGTTCAAAAGTTATAAAATCTCACTCATACATTTACTGAATTTACCCAAATGAAACTTTATAAATTGATTCCTGACACACCAGGCCTCAGAATCATGCGCCGTCAGTTTTCACGGACTCGTAAAATTCCCATGTATTTAAGAAAGAAAATTTCAATAGAATTTCTAGGTCATTATAAATTATATGAAATCTCTTTATAACCAAAACAATTTTTAGAAGAATAAATTATAAATATATATATCAAACTACCAAAGAATATCGATTTTCCATGGTTACATAAATAAGAATAGCTAAATTTAATTATGTTAAAATTTTTAAAGGAGATAAATAATTTCATTAAATGGTAATGAATAAATCACCTCAATCATGTTGGTGTTATTTTTTATTGAAGGAATATGGTAAATGAATCAATAACAAATAAAATAGATTTGTTTTCACATCATGATACTATTTAATAAAACCATCTTAAAATAAAAATACAATTAAACATTGAAGGTTCACACCCCCATTAACTCATTCCACACCTCACTATATGTTTTAGCCAACCATCATTGGGTGATCACCATTGAATATTAAACTTAAAACCATATGATATAGATTAATAAATAAAGTTAATGAATAAAATACATAGATTGAAATTAAAATATAAATCATTTAATGTTTCATGATTGAAATAAAAAAATATAGAAACCTATCTATAAAGAATGATGGTCCAAAACCCTACAAAAGACACTTGGTAGTCAATCCTCTCAAAGACAATAATAAAATGAAAAATCCATTATAAAGAACCCATATTTATAATCCCTTATATAATACATTGGGTTTAATGGATCAAAATGGGTTTTAATGTCCATTCAAGTTATAGGAGAAAATTCCCCGTTAATGATACATTAAAAATCCCAGTTTCTCTACTTTGTCCTGCATTTATATGATGTGAAATTTTTATATTCCATGTAAATTTTGAACCACGTGTATATAATTCATGACCTACATATTTCTAGTTCATATTCACATGTGTCATGGCATGACACATATGTTTCACATTGTAACACATGTAATATTCCTTTCAAGTTGATTTCCTCTAGTTCATGACATGTAGTTCTTTCACTACTTGAACAATTTCATGATGGTTAATGACTATGACATGTGAAGTCATCTTCCCACCCTGGAATATCAATTCTTTATGGATATTTATTTTTGTTCCTCTTAAAACACCCTTGTTCTGTTTGGATTCATCCATCAACCTTGGATTCTTTATTATTTTTATTTGTCATTCCCAAATGCATCGTGGTTCCACATAGATAAAATTTTTATTCCTTCATTACCATGTTTTACTTAGTAATAATCTAAATTCCATTATTACATAAGAATACACAAACAATTAATATCTTTTATAAACCTAAGCTTTAATCAGTCAATATTTGACTCAAATATAGATAAAAACATATGAAAATATAGATGTCAAACAGAGATAAAAATACCCTCACACTCAAATCATTTCTCATCATAAAGAAAAATAAAAAAAATTAAAGCATAAAGTATCCACACATCTATAAGGGAATTTTCACCTTTTTATTCTCATAAAACTACTTATAATTGAACATTATAAAAAAACACATACCCAATAAATAATTCAAAAATAATGTGTCTTCTATAATATGTAATTTTAGAATATTTCTCATTTTTACTCACAAATTTCAACTTTTATTTAACACCCATGCAATTTATGATTTTATTCACCTTTTATTTCTCCAATACAAACTCTAGGAAACAATTTTATAGAATTATGATGATACCTCAAGTACATTCTCTTAACAATAGGCTTCCATTGAATCTAATTTCTCTACCACATAAAGAACAATATCATAATTAATCCTAAGGTATTTCAATTGGGAAAAATGACTCTAAAGATAATCAAAAGATTGGAATAATGTTGAAAATAAGAAATTATAAAGGAGGTGGATAAAATCTAATATATAATACAATATATTCAAAAAAAATATCAAAGAAATACTTCTCACCAAAATAATGTCACCTCACACACCCCCCAAAGTGTAAAAAAAGGGTCAAATATGATGTAATCAAAATGAAAAATAACCCTCTCTTTTGGTTTTTTTAGAATGTTGTGATTAGGAATGGACACCACATCTACCACCTAACCACATATGAAAAAAACATTAGTATGGTAATGAATATTTTTTATTTTCCCAAGTTTCAAGCCATTTTTTATTTTTTTTCTCTAATTTTTCCTATGTTGGACTTAGGATTTGTCTCACATCGACCAAAAAACCACATATGATTGTGATGTCATAATTATAACAATTTTGATTTTTGACCTACCTAAGAAACAACCCATTTGTGAATTTTTTTCTTTAACCTTTTTTCATTTTTAACTGAAAGTGGGATATACAATGGAATATAATGAATGAAAATACGAAAATTCCCCCAAATCCATTAGAAACACCATGTTGTATACTGTAATGAACAATATAAAAAATCCACATGAACTAAACCTCCCACATAATCATTAAATTGAATATCATGAAAAATAAAAATATTAAGGTAGGAAAAGAAATAATGGCATGTAATAAAGCTCAATCCTTATAAGTCCATCCATTACTTCAACAAGATAAAGAAGGATAAATGTGAAGGTGGGTCTCCGGATAAAATTTTTTATCAAGAAAATGAATTAATCATTCTAAAATAGATTTTTTCAGTCATATCATTGATGATATATTAATGAATCTTCTAGTTGGTTTAGATTCCCCAACATTCAATCAATAAATATGCTTAGAATGAAAGGAAATATTTGGTTTAGAATCCTCTTGGGAATGGGAACAATATAAAAGTATATCATATTAGGGAATGAAAATATATAATATGATTACTCAAAATATGATTCTAGAATTCCATATCATATAAAGCATTCATATCAACAATAATTTTTAAGAAATTATAAATTTAAGTAAGTGCGTGACTTCAAAAATGTCCATTTGTATACTTTTCTTATATGGGAATTATATTTTATAATTTAAAACATTTTAAAATAGACCCCCTTGGTACTTACACTACAAGAAAACCGCCGCGAAACGCGTTTTCGGGCCGGCATTTCACGACGGTTTAAAGAACCGCCGCGAAAAAACCGCCGCTAAACGGCAAATTTTTTTAATTTTTTTTTTAATTTTATTTGAGGATTAGCGGCGGTTTTTTAAAAAACCGTCGTGAAATAGCGGCAGTTTCGGTAAAATCGCCGCTAAATGAAATGAAAAAAATAAAAAAGCGTGAGAAACCCCGAAATCACTAAAACGACCATAACTTTTGATCCGGGCGTCCGTTAAAGCGCCACGACCAGTCAAATCGAAGATAATGAAGAGATCTAGAGGCACATATAATAAAAACCATGAGAAGGCTAAGGTGTGGATGATATTAGAGTTATAAAAAAGTTGAAAAAAGTTCTCCAACTTCAAACGGCCATAACTTTCGCTCTGGGTGTCCGTTTGGGCTCTACCACATATCAAATTAAAGCCAGCGAAGAGAGATACACACTAGTTAAATATAAGAAAGCTTCTGTCGTGTTTTTTGACCCCCAAAACCCCTCCGAAGGCCTCCAAAACCTCGTTTCCATCACCGATGTCCCGTCAAACTTGTCTTCAAACAGACTTAACTTTCGATCCGCGTAAGAGTTTGGCCTCCTCCACCTGCGAGATCATAGCTCGTTCTATGAGCTTCAGTTTGACTGGTCGCGGTGCCCACATGCACTCCTAGATCATATGTTATGGCCTTTTTAGTGGGTATCAGGTTTGTTATGTTTTTCAATGTCTCGTTTCTAGCACCCGTTCTACGTTAGCTTTTTTTAAATGGTCATAACTTCCGATCCGTCTGTCCATTCAGACACTTTCACCTTTCAGGTTGAAGAGCGTTTCAGGATCTTTGATTTGACAGGTTGTGGATCTAAAATTGACTCTCGGATCATAAGTTATCTCTGTTAATGTGAGTCCAATGTTTTAGTCTCTTTATGACCGTTTTGACGGGTTTTAACGGTAGCTCCATTTATTACTGTTTATTTGGGTTTCCATGACTTTTTATCTTTATCAATGGTTTTTTATGGGTTATTATGATGATTATGTTGAATTATTAAGGAGTTTTGCAGAGTTGTCATGAGTTTTCATGCGTTCTCATTTTTTCTAATTCCTCATTCTTCATATGCTTCTCCATCCTTTTTCATGCGTTTTCATGGTTTTTCATCCCTTATCACGTCTTTTCATACTTTTTCATGTGTTTCCTTTATTATTTATTAGTTATTATTTATAATATACATTAATTTATTTATTATCTATTATTTGTACCTGGTTATTTATTATTTATTATTTATTATTTATATTTATTTTTATTTATTAGTTATTATTTATTAGTTATTATTTATTATTTTTATTTATTTTTATTTATTATTTATATTTATTTATTATTTATAATTTATAATTTATATTTATTTATTATTTATATTTATTTATTATTTATTAATTATTAATTATTTATATTTATTTATTATTTATTATTTATTATTTATATTTATTTATTATTTATTATTTATTATTTATTATTTATTATTTATTATTTATTTTTATTTTTATTTTTATTTTTATTTATTTTTATTTATTGTTTATATTTATTTATTATTTATTATTTATTATTTATTATTTATATTTATTTATTATTTATATTTATTTATTATTTATATTTATTTATATTTATTTATTATTTATTATTTATATTTATCTATTATTTATATTGATTTATTATTTATTAATTATATTGATTTTTTATTTATTTTTTATATTTATTTATTATTTATATTTATTTATTATTTATTATTTATATTTATTTATTATTTATTATTTATATTTATTTATTATTTATTATTTATATTTATTTATTATTTATTATTTATTATTTATATTTATTTATTATTTATTATTTATATTTATTTATTTATTATTTATTATTATTTATTATTTATTATTTATATTTATTTATTATTTATTATTTTCTATTTATTATTTATTATTTATATTTATTTATTATTTATTATTTATTATTTATTATTTATTATTTATTATTTATTATTTATTATTTATATTTATTTATTATTTATTATTTTCTATTTATTATTTATTATTTATATTTATTTATTATTTATTATTTATTATTTATTATTTATTATTTATTATTTATATTTATTTATTATTTATTATTTATTATGTATATTTATTTATTATTTATTATTTATATTTAATTATTATTTATTATTTATATTTAATTATTATTTATTATATATTATTTGTTATTTATTATTTATTATTTATATTTATTTATTATTTATTATTTATATTTATTTATTATTTATTATTTATTATTTATTTATTATTTATATTTATTATTTATTATTTATATTTATTTATTATTTATCATTTATTATTTCTTATTTATATTTATTTATTATTTATTATTTTCTATTTATTATTTATATTTATTTGTTATTTATTATTTATTATTTATATTTATCTATTACTTATTATTTATTATTTATATTTATTTATTATTTAATATTTATATTTATTTATTATTTATATTTATTATTTATTATTTATATTTATTTATTATTTATTATTTATATTTATTTTTTATTTTTTATTTTTTATTTATATTTATTTTTTATTTTTTATTTTTTATTTATATTTATTTATTATTTATTATTTTCTATTTATTATTTATTACTTATATTTATATTTATTTATTATTTATTATTTATTATTTATTATTTATTATTTATTATTTATTATTTATTATTTATATTTATTTATTAGTTATTATTTATTAGTTATTATTTATTATTTATTATTTATTATTTAGTATTTAGTATTTATATTTATTTAGTAATTATTATTTATTATTATTGAGTTTATATTTATTATTTATGTATTATTTGTTTTTTCAATTAATATATATAAGTATATTAAATTCTGTTTATTAAACACAAGGTGAGTTTGCTGGAGTGGTAAAGTCTTTGGAAAACATGCAAGAGGTTAGGGGTTCAAATCTCACCAAACGCAGAATTTATTTATATTGCATGGGTATGCATGTGCATGTGCATGTGCATGTCATGAGATGTGCATGCATGGATAAATAACCAGAAAGATGCAGGCCCAGGCCGAATTCCTGGTCCCATGAGAATCTATTAAAGAAAAATCAGTACAAAGTACAAAGAAAATGAAATGATATGAAAACACCCCCAACAACAGTGCCAGTCAAAATGCGTCAAAATCTCCAACATCTCCATCCTCCGAATCATCTGGATTCGCCGACTCCCACTCAGATGGAGCATATTGATTGAGCATGTTGAGGTATTGCTCCCTAAGACATAACTCTCTTTCAGTCATAGATGTCCTGATCACTGCCTTATTCTGTCCCTTCTTTGAGTTTACTTCTTTCCCTTTTCCATTCTTGGCAGAGGACCTAGTAGACACTATCCTCGGCATGTTGGAGTAGTCTTTTCTTGGCTTCTTCTTTTTTGGATCAGTTCCTGCTCCCATACTCTCAATCCCATTATCAAGGGTTTCCTTCCTTTCTCCTCGAACCATGTCACTATAAGAGGCTTTGAGAACCTCCCTCTCATTTCTCTCTCTCCATTGGAAACATCTCCCCCCTTCTTAGGAGCTTCTCCCAATCCCTTGAAGCAATCATTCCTTCCTGACTCCACTGTTCCATCCCTCAAGGAAGTTTGGTTTAAGTCGATAGGGGTTAAACACTGATTCTTCAAACCTGGAAATTCCACATCCTCAACCACTGCAACCTCCACAGGCTTCAGGTGATCTGCTTCAAAGTTGGAGGTCTCCTCCTCCATCAGTTTTCCACCCAGCAAGCTTGTCTCATTATCTGCTTGCTGTGGATCAAGCCGATCAGCTTCCCCCACTCCTAGACCATCATCAGGTTCTTCCACCCCATCCAGTGCAGAAAATTGGTTCATGCAGCAGAAATCTGGTCCAGATTTAACACCCCCTGGGTGCCCATGTCCGCTACCCATACTTTGAGGACATGGGACAGAGATAGGTGCCTCACAACATCCATTCTGGGTGTTGGACAGCCTGCTTGAGTCCAATTCAGCTTCCTGGTCACCCTGCATCTCAACACCATCACACACTTTCACCATTGACCTTGATGCATCCGACATAGAGCTAAGACTCATGTCATTCTTTAGCCGTTCAAATACAGCAGCAACAGAGGGCCCTGATGTCCCTATCAAATCCTCCCTCACAGCTCGCATAACACCCCCATTTTCCTGAACATCACAGACCTTAGTGAAGGGGGCATCATCCTGTATCAACTCTTCATTAACATGGCCAGTTGATTTCTCATCAATCATGGCCTGGACAGTTGGATCATTTGTAGCAGCAGGACACTCACGCACTCCCTTCTTGCGACACAAATAAAGATCATGCCCCTGTTTGTGGCAGCAGGAGCAGTAATCAATCCAGGACTCATAGTATATGGGTTGTGCATACCTGTATTCCCCCTCAATTACAACCCACACCATCTCAGGAGGGGGCCGGGAGAGTTCCAGTTCAACACACAGCCTCGCAACACTCAAGTTCCTCAAGGTAGCCGTTCGCTGATCAAGGCATAGCAGACGACCAATAGAATTCCCTATTGAACTTAACAACGTCGGGTTTTGGAACGGTAAAGGTAAACCAGGAA
This sequence comes from Viscum album, assembly GCA_963277665.1. Taxonomy (NCBI): domain Eukaryota; kingdom Viridiplantae; phylum Streptophyta; class Magnoliopsida; order Santalales; family Viscaceae; genus Viscum; species Viscum album. The sequence continues at coordinate 243,627,200 of OY728150.1, forward strand.
GTTGAATCCAAATTGCAGAGGTAGAAGGGTCGCGATTCATATGAAATTCAAAAGTCCAGCGAAGCTGATGAAAACAAAATCCGCGAATCGACCTACTAGCGTTGGACCAAGACCGCGCTAGGTCATCTTCATCCAAAAAGTATAGAAGGAACTGACGCGGACCCAAGATCCCGACCACCACCCGGAGAGTAAGACCCCAATTTTCATTCACAAATTTATCAAATACCTCTATCGAAGGCCGCCGTCGCACGAACCTTGCAACCAGTGCGTTGGAGAAAAGAGAGGATGCATCAGAGAACTCTTGAAGAGAGACTGGAACCACTGGCTGTCCAAGGCAGATGCCAGGAACCTTCAGAGCAACCTTGATGTTGGGGAAGAGAGGCACATCCAAATATATAAATAAATAAATAAAATAAATAAATAAATTAATAAATAAATAAAATAAATAAAATAAAATAAATACATAAAAATAAATAAATAAATAAATAAATAAATAAAATAAAATAAATACATAAAAATAAATAAATAAATAAAATAAAATAAATAAATAAAATAAATAAATAAAATAAATACGAAATAAATATATAAATAAATACGAAAAATAAATATATAAATAAATATATAAAAAATATATAAATAAATATATAAATAAATATATAAATAAATAAATATATAAAATAAAAAATAAAAAAAAATTAAAAAAAATTAAAAAAATAACAAAAAAAAAATAAAAAAATATATAAAAAAACCGCCGCTAAAAAACCGCCACGAAACATTCTGCGATGGTTTTGAAAACCGCCGCAAAATAGTTTCCCGACGCACGATTTAGCGGCGGTTTTTCAAAACCATCGCTAAATGCCTTTTTTCCGTAGTGTTATGTCTCTATGATTAAAAAATACCAGACATGTAATTTGAGAATTTTTTTCATTGAATCTATTTCTATTTATTTCATGTAATAATTCAATTCATTAAATCTTTTCCCTTTTTTAAAATCATGTGGGAAAAATCTATGGGTGAAAATTATATACAGTAAAAATAATTCCCCTTCCATTTCACATTTTTGAATGATCTGATCATGTTCTATAGGACCCATGTTCATTATGTGAGTTTGTCCATACATATGAGACTTTAGTGGCTTCTTGTTTCCTACTTCCATGGTCCTGAAGAAATAAAATTAAATAATGATTGTATTGGGATTATTTTAAAAAATTTTATCTCAACAGATAATATGATCGACAATAGGGAGAGTTATTAAACTAATCTCTAAAATAAATATATGTTTGAAAATAAAATATTTAAATCTAGTTTTTCACCCAGTAGATGCTTTTTTATGGTATTATACCTCGACCGTTAACTTTGTTAGATAATTGGAATACGATACAGATCTATCCATATTTTATTGATCCACCTATGAATATGGTGTTCCTATAAGGTATTATTTTTCTTCTTCGTCTATTGGTTCTTCTTGACTGGTGGTGGGCTGTAATTTAAGGAATGATGTAATGAAAATAATAGGAAATCGAAATCTGCCCAGATTTTTTAGTTTGCCTGCTCCACTACTAACTCTTCTTTATTTTCATTACTCTAAGATTCTAGAATTCCTTCTTGAATTAGATCCACTATTTTCCCCTATTATTAATTAAATTTTATGATGGAGTCTCATTCTTCTTTAGTCTCAATAATACTAGTGAGGTAGATGAATGTATTCTTTTTATCCTTCTCCTTTTATTATTCTTTTTTCTTTATAAATTCACTATATTTTACCTCTCCAACCTCTGTACCATCTTACGTTTTCTTTTATCATTCCTCTTATTCTATTTAATTTAATACTTCTACCTCTTTATCATATTAATCTTTAACCAACCAATAAAAATTTTACATTATATTTATTTCATCTTCTTATTGAAATCATTAATGGTGTTCTCTTTGGACTTATTGGTCAATTTTTTTGTGTAGAATAAAAACCTCATATTCTAATGCTTCTTATAAATATATATGTTTATATTTTTCAGTTTTTTAAACATGCATCATGTATTAATCTTTGTTTTTTATGTCTTATTTTTCATCCTTTATTTTGTTTGTAGTATTGAATTCCTCCACCTCTTAATTTTTTGTGCCTTAAAACCATCACATCCCAACATTGTATTTTAATTTTAATTTTTATACTATGGTATTTAAATTTTAAATAACACGATAAATGTAAATAATAAATTCTTATTCTTCTATGAGTGAGGATTTATGATCATACATCTTCTTATCCAACACTTGAATGCATTTTGTGAGCAATGTGTCTAGTCTATCATCTGAATTTTCCCCCTAAGGATTTTGGTAGAAATAGAATTCTTTGATGTATTTCTCTTGAGGTTCCATTATGGAAACATCTTGGACTTCCTCAACCCAATCTTCTTATTTTTTCAAATCAATGTGTACTTTGGACGTCCTTAATCTGATCTTCTTCTTTTTCAAATTGATGTGTAACTAAATTTGAAAGTATTAATAGTACACTAATATGAAAATTTAAATTTAACATTATTTGAGATAAGTGAGTTTTTAGTTATCCTTATTTACTCAGTTGTGAATCATTATAGACTATTATTTTATATATAAATTAAACGTACTACTTGGAAAATCCAGCTATTCACTCTTATAAGTGTCTCTCTCCCTAGGATCATCCTTGGTAGTCTTGAGTAATGGGGTCTCCTTCAAAGGATTGATAGTATGTGTATTTCCATAGTGACCACCCACCTAAATTAAATGCTTCTCATGTGGTCAGATACTATTAGAATGTATTGTACTCTAGTAGTGTAGCATAATATTGGTTGATCTGAATACTCATAATGTACACCACAAAGACCTACCATGCACATAAAAAATGAATTACAAAAATTGATGCAAAAATAAATTCTTAAAATAAAATAAGTAAAAAAAGAAATGGAATAAAAAATGTCTTTAACAAAAGAAATTAGTCTCAAATTTTCAATAATTATCAACTGCCCCTTGGGAATGATGCTAAAATCTTATATGTCCCAAAAAATTTATTAAGTACTCTGGATATTATCAAATTAGAAATTTATTCTTTCCTGAAGTGTACTAAATACAATGGTGTAGTATTGTATAAATGTAGGGTCTATCCCCTAGAGAGAGAGTAACATAGTGATAAAAAATCTCAAATAAGTGTCATGTTTCTCTAATTTATGATTTATTTTATTAATATATATATGAAATTTAAATAAATTAATCCAATTAGAAAAACAGCAGAGGGGTAACATGTTTTTAGGAGTTTTTTCTATCTAAATTAATTCAACTTCACCTTCAGAAAAATTATATAAAATTTTTGAACATACAAATAATTTTTCGGATATAATAAATGCTCACACTCTAAAAATCCATGAGAATTATAACGACCCAAAGTTTTTCAATGGAAATTATCTTCTTATAAATATGTAATAAATTCATATTAAATCACAACATAATGAACTACTAAGTGATAAGTGACCATTAAATATAAGTTGGTCACTTCAATGTTAGTAATTTTGAAAATTCGATATACACGGTTGTGTTCAAGATGATTTTTGGAGTCTAATGAATCAAAATAATTTTTGGTGAATAGTGACCTAACCTTATGAATAGTAACATACCCTTATGAATAGTAATATTACCCTTATTAATAGTAAATCATCCAACATAATAGTAACATTACCTATGAGTAATTAAATAAAATTTAGACATCTTAGAAAGTGACAATTTGACATTAGTAAACGTTTTGGTATTTTCTAAGTCATAAATAATTAATTATAATTAATTAATTAATTTAAAAGAATATTTATTTCCATATAATGTATTCATAAATTATTTAATCAATGTCTTATAGTTTTTAGATAATTTTATAAGACCCTACATAATTTTTGGAAGCACTATAAAATCAGTTTTAATCTTAAAAACTGTTGTTTTAAGTAAATTATGATTTTAATTAAATATTACATTAATAATATTTAGAAAATTAGTTTTGAAAAATGGACTAAATTTTTTTATTCTACACGTTGAAAAATGGTAGGGGTAAAGTTTTGGTTTTTTTCTGAAATACTTCAATTTTCGGGTGAAGAGTAAAAAAATACAGTTTTTCACATAATCAGTGTATACTAAATTGCATCATTAATGATGTAATGATGACATAAACATTCTAGAACTTTAGTTTCTGAAAAATTATATTAAATTTCATAAATGGTTACTTAAAATAAAATAAGTCCAATTCTCAAACCTAATTTTTTTTCCAAAGCCTAAAGTCAAAAGGTGATTTCTTAAAGTGTCCTTTTCTATTTCTTTCACTTTCCTTTTAATAGATTAATTAATTCGAATTATAAAGAATAATTAAAGCCTAAAAAGAATTATATTATATTAATATATGATTTATTATGTCAATAAACTACTATTACAAGTCTAACTTTTGATATATTATTTTATTTAATATTTTATACTAAAAACACCTCTCTCTTTATGTATAAATAAGCCCGCCCACTCTTCTTGCCAAATCACACCTCTCAAGCATCAAGAATTGTATAATCTCTGACCAATCATCACCCCTAGCCCATCCCCCACGTCCAAAAGCTTCTGGTCTCATCAAAATACCAAGCTTAGGCCTTTAAGGAGGTTCTTAAGAGAAGGATTTAAGAGGTAATTTCCCTCCCTCTTCTCCTTTAATTCCCTTTCAAGTTCAAGTTCATTTCCTGATATCTACCCACCTATCTTCATCCAAATTTTATTGTAACTCCGGTATTATATATATAATTTAATTTTATTATTCTATTGGGATATTATATCATCCAATCCCATTTCTCTCTTCCTTTTATTTTATTAAAGAGAACGTTGTTCGTGATGTGTTAATTTATCACCTTCAAGAGCAACATGCCTTCTTCTTCCATTTCTACATTCAGATCTGGTCATGAAACCATTTTTACGGTTTAAAAATAATATGTTATATGTATTATGTTCCATTTTATGTTTTTTAAATAACCTATGGCCATAATACTAAGTGAAAAGTAAAAACATGTTCGTTGTGATCCAAAAACAGCTCAAATTAACCCAAATAATCATCATTTAATTCTTATCTAACGATTCAAACACATTGATCTAATATAATTCATTATAAAATCATTAAAGCTCCTGTAATATCACTAATAACATGTAATATTATTTATGGATGTTTACCCATGATCTACCCAAACTTCAATTTAATAATACAAGTGAACCACCCAAGAAAAACCATAAAAGACACACCCCTAAACAGTGTTTTTTAAACTCTATGTATCATCAAAAAAAAGATAATATGACATAATGAAACCAGAATTAACCATATTAATGTAAACATGGTTATCTATTTCTAATTAATTAATATAATTCATTATACATGACATTAAAGAGAAGGAAGCATTCGGGTACAAGGTAAGGGGAAATTCTCGAACCCAACTTTCATTCTTCGGGTTTTGCCTCTTTCACTCCATTTTTGATATGGTCACTCCTTAGATATAATTTTTTCGTCATTTACTTTTCTTTTCTTGGATATAAATGTTTTCTAATGAGGTTTATGTCAATCTTAATGTTTTCCCAAAGAAGTCTTCTTTTAAGAACTCTACTTTTACCTCTCATTCATGGTTGATGGTTCTTGTATCAAGTATGTTTTTCCCTCTTTATTTTGGGAACCCAAAGCTTATGAATGTATTTTTATGATATGAAACCCATTAATTTACATGGATTAGTTATGTTCACTTTTTATATGTGTTCTATGTGGCAATCATGATAATGAAAATGTTATGATGTGACGGGTGCGCCCGGAATTATATAGCGCAATATGAATGTTTCAAAGTGACAAGTGCACCCATAATTATACAGCGTTCCAATGCATTGGGTAAAGTGATGAATCTCATGAGTAAATGTTAAATTATGTGTGAAAAAGATTCTAGATTGTTTCAAAAGTATGTGTGGTAGTTAACCACTAAGACATGATGTTTTATTCTTATACTTTTCCACATTTCAAGTCATTATTTATACTCCTCTCATGTTCATGATATTTTTCCTATGTTATGATTACGCTCACCCCATGCTATATTGTTCTTATCTATCCTCTTACTGGGATTCTAGTTCACTACTTTTGATGAATATCCTCAGGTGGTTACATGTACTAAGGATAGGACAAGTGCCACTAAGAAGCTAGTGAAGAAGTAATTAAATAAATGTTTATAGTTGATGTAGTATTTGTTATGTGTGGTCCTAGTTTTCCCAAGACAATAAACCTTTGGATCATATATGTTTAATAATATTATGTTTTTTATCTTTTAAATGATGTAATAGTAAATTAAGAAAATTTCAGGTCACTATAGTAGGTATCAGAGGCAAGGTTTAGTTAATTTGGAAATTAGGATTAGTGAACCCTAGAGAAATCCTATAGTACGAGACTAAGTAAAAATATGCACACAAGAATATTTACCTAGGGATACCATATGTTATGTTTTTGGTATAAATATTATAGATTAATAAGTTATTCATGACTTGTTTACTTATGTTTTGTTCTAACCATTTCTATTTTAGAAAATGGTGGGAACCAGGAGAAATCAAGCCAACAACTATTGCGAGGGCCAATGTAACGATTGCCCGAACGACATCCCCAATGATTTGGGAGGTGGAGTTCAAAACATCATGGCTATGCTTACCCAATTATCTCAGGTTATGAACAATAACTATAATAATGGGGAACTTCCTCCTTCACCAAAGAGGTAGAAACTGGCTATCGAATGTTTTATGTAGTAACGACCACCGACGTTTGGTGGATCTTCCGATCCACTAGTTGCGGAACAGTGGGTCAAATCCTTGGAGAATATCTTTTCTGTTCTTCAATGTTCTGATATGGATAAGGTGACTCTATCCATTTATCGTCTACATAAAGAATCCAATCAATGGTGTGCTTTGATTAAGAACACCAATCCGAGGGAGGAAATTGAAGAGATGGAATGGGAAGAATTTAAGATAATGTTTCTTAATAAGTATTTCCCACGAACTCTTTGCACAAAGATAGAGAGAGAATTCATAGAGCTCAAACAAAAAGATGGATAATCTGTCACAACCTATGAAGCGAATTTCACAAGGATCGCAAGGTATGCTTCGGGTTTTGTTATCAACAATGATAGAAAAATTGATAGATTCTTTAGTGGATTAAAACCACACCATCAAAAGGATCTTGCAATTCCAGACTTTGGGAGTTATGAAGAAGTTGTTCGGTGTGCTATCAAATTGGAGATGGAGTTTGGAGAGTGGTACCATGGCTATGGTGATAAGAAAAGAAAGATGGATTTTCAAGCTGCTGGATATAATGAAAAAGGTGGGAAGAAAAATCAACGAGCCACATGCCAAAAATGTGGGAAGATGCATAATGGGAACTACCTCAAAGGGACAGGGAAATGCTTCAAGTGTGGGAAAGAAGGACAACATGCTCAAGTGTTTCTAAAAGACACGAAAATGAAAGAGAATGTAGCTGATGAAAGGAGAGAACCACTCATGGTTCAATGCAACAACTGTAATGAGCTAGGGAACTATGCAAACCAGTGCACTAAACCTCGAGCTCTCGAGTGTAATCAGCGTCAGCAGCCACCAAAGACAAAGGAACAAGGGAAGGCTTATGCCATGACTATTGCGGAGTTGGATCATGATAATGAAGTCGTACAAGGTACACTTCCTATTCACTCAATAATGGAAGAAGTCTTATTTGATTCTGGTTCTATGCATTCCTTTATATCTTGCATGTTTGCTAGAACTGTAGAATTGAAGCCTCGAAACCTTGAAGTAGAGATATCTATAAAAACACCAAGTGGTGTAATCATTACAACCCAAGTGTTTGACTATTCCCATGTTGACGTATGTGGTAAGATTCTTCCAGCAAATCTTGTAATACTTACCTTGGTAGAATTTGACACTATAATGGTAATGGACTAGCTCTCGTTATATAGAGGACATATCAACTGTCTGGAAAAGAAAATATATTTTCATATTCCGAACCATCCCATAATACTCTACAAATACAAGGAAGATCATGAATCCCCTTTGAAAAATCCTTCAATGGTGTGGGTGTTGATTCCCTATGATGAATCATACCTCACCGAAATGGTTGAGTCGAAGGAAAGTTCCAACCATGAGGAAATGCCCATCATGAGGGAATACAGTGATGTATTTCCCAAAGACATACCCAGAATTCCCCCAGATCATGAGGTACAGTTCCCAATCGAAATTATACCAGAAGCTACTCCTATCTTAAAGTGCCCCTATCGAATGGCTCCTATCGAACTGAAGGAGTTAAAGAAGAAGCTAAAAGAGCATCTGGTCAAAGGGTTCATATGCCCTAGTGCATCACCTTGGGGTGCACCAGTGCACTTTGGGAAGAAGAAGGATGGAACCATGCAGATTTGAATCGATTATTGGGAACTCAACAAGATCACCATAAAGAATAAATATCCTCTCCCAAGGATTTTGGACTTGTTCAACCAGTTAAGAGGAGCTCAATACTTCTCAAAGGTGGATCTTCGTTCTGGATATCATCATGTAAAGGTGAAGAAGTAAGATATTCAGAATACTGCCATCCGTACGAGGTATGGGCACTATGAGTTTTTGGTGATTCCCTTCTGACTTACTAATGCCCCGGAAATCTTTATGGATTTGATGAATAGAGTCTTTAGACATTACCTCGACAAATTTGTGGTAGTGTTTATCGATGATATTCTCATCTACTCCAAGAGCAAGGAGGAACATGAAGAACATATAAGACCTGTGTTGGCAACATTAGGAAAGGATAAGTAGTACGCCAAGTTCATCAAGTGTGACTTTTGGATGAATCAAGTCACGTTCTTGGGACATGTTATCACAAGTGAGGGAATTTTTGTGAAGACAAACGCGATAGAGGAATAGACCAGGCCCTCTAGTGTCACAGAAATCTGTAATTTTCTTAGATTAGCTTGGTATTACCGATGTTTTGTCAAGCCCGCTAACTAAGTTAACAAGAAAAGGGGTAAAGTATGTCTGGACTGAAGAATGTGAGGGAATCTTCAAGGAGGTAAAGAGAAGGCTGATCACTGCACCTATACTCACACTACAAAAAAGTGGAGAATGTTTTGTGATATACAGTGATGCTTCAAAGAAATTCTTGGGTTGTTTACTCATGAAAAATGATAATGTGATATCCTACGCCTCATGAGAGTTGAAGATCCATGAGAAGAACTACCCAACGCATGATCTAGAGCTGGCAGCCGTGATTTTTGCCTTGAAAATTTTGCGGCACTACCTTTATGGCGAGAAGTGTGACATATACACGTACCACAAGAGCCTAAAGTATATATTCACAGAAAAGGACCTCAAAATGTGTCAAAGGAGGTGATTAGAGCTAATCAAGGATTATGATTGATCTATTCACTATCATCCTGGAAAGGTGAAAAAGGTATCTGATGCTATAAGCAGAAAAGAACCTACTACTCTATCCATGTTTTGGATTGAGAAAGACCCTATCTTCATGGATATGCAAAGAATGGATTTGGAAATCATAATGGTAGGGGATACATCCTACCTTTCCCAAATTATTGTGCCACCATCCATCTAGGAGAATATTTAAGAAGCATAAAGGGATGATGTGGAGATACAAAAGAGGGTGAATGCAGTAATGGAAGGAAAGCTGCAAGAGTTCCATATCGGCAATGATGGTGTGATTCGATTTGGAATGCGGCTTTGTGTGCCTCCATCACCCAGGATAAAGAAGGAGATATTGGATAATGCACATAGCTCAACATTCACTATCCATCCTAGGTGTACCAAGATGTATCGTGATCTCTAAGAACACTTCTGGTAGGATAACATGAAGAAGTTGATTGAGGAATATATATCTAGATGCTTCATATGTCAACAAGTTAAAGCTGAGCGACAAAAGTCCAAGGGTATGATGCAACCATTTCCTATACCCATGTCAAAATAGGAAAATGTTACTATGGACTTTGTCACGGGTCTCCCGAAGACGTCAAAGGGAAATAATGTGATATGGGTTGTGGTTGATCGACTCACGAAGACTGAACATTTTATCGCTATTCGGGAAGATCTCTCACTTGAACAACTTACAAAGATATATCTAAAGGAAGTGGTGAGACTGCATGGTGTTCCACTCTCAATTGTCTCTGACCGTGACCCAAGGTTCACATCTAAATTCTGGAGGAGCCTTCAACATTCATTGAGTACTGAATTAAATTTCAGCACGACCTATCACGCCCAAACCGATGGCCAGTCTGAAAGGACTATTCAAATGCTTAAAGATATGCTAAGAGCCTACTCTCTTGAATTAAAATGTGGTTGGGATCAGCATCTCCCATTGGTTGATTTCTCATACAGTAATAGCTTCCACTCGAGTATTTAGATGGCTCTGTATGAAGATCTTTATGGAAAGCAATGTAGAACTCCAACCTGCTGGGATGAAGTTGGAGAAATAAAGCTAATTGGACCTGATCTTGTTTAAGATATGACAGAGAAGGTTCAAGTTATCCAGAAACACATCAAAGTTTCTCAAAGTCTGAAAAAGCGCTATGATGACAACTGTCGAAGGGACTTGGAGTTCGAAGTTGGAGATAAAGTCTTCCTTCGAATATCTCCATGGAAGAGAGTCATGCGATTTGGGAAGAAAGGGAAGCTAAGCCCATGTTATATTTCTCCCTTTGAGATCCTTTACCACATAGGAGATGTGGCCTATCGGCATGAACTTCCACTGAATATGGATCAAGTTCATGATTTGTTCCATGTATAACTACTGACGAAGTACATACCATACCCCTCACATGTACTAAACTCAGAGGTGGTGCAGCTGGAAGATGATGTCTCCTATGAGGAGTAGCCAGTAAAGATTCTAGATCGGAGAGATAAGGTTCTACAGAACAAGACAACCCATCTTGTCAAAGTGTTGTGGAGGAACCATAAGTTTGAGGAAGCAACTTGGGAACCAGCAGAGGCAATGAAGGAGAAGTACCCACACCTTTTTGTGTAAAGTGAAATTTCGGGGGCGAAATTTCTTAAGGGGGGAAGAATGTAACGACCCAAAGTTTTTCAATGAAAATTATCTTCTTATAAATATGTCATAAAATAACATGAAATCAAAACATAATGAACTACTAAGTGATAAGTGACCATTAAATATAAGTTGGTCACTTCTGTGTTAGGAATTTTGAAAATTTGACATACACGGTTGTGTTCAAGACGATTTTCGGAGTCTAATGAAACAAAATAATTTTTGTTGAATAGTGACCTACCCTTATGAATTGTAACATACCCTTATGAATACTAATATGACCCTTATTAATAGTAAATAATCCAATATAAGAGTAACATTACCTATGAATAATTAAATAAAATTTAAAAATCTTTGAAAGTGACAATTTGACCTTAGTAAACGTTTTGGTATTTTCTAAGCCATAAATAATTAATTATAATTAATTAATTAATTTAAAAGAATATTTATTCCCATATAATGTATTCATAAATTATTTAATCAATTTATTATATTTTTTAGATAATTTTATAAGACCCTACGTAATTTTTGAAAGCACTATAAAATAAGTTTTAATCATAAAAACTGTTTTTAAGTAAATTATGATTTTAATTAAATATTAAATTAATAATATTTATAAAATTATTTTTAATAAATGGAATTCATTTTTGGATTCTACACGTTGAAAAATGGTAGGGGTAAAGTTTTGGGTTTTTTTCTGAAATACTTCAATTTTCGGGTGAATAGAAAAAAAACAGTTTTTCGCATAATCGGTGTATACTAAATTGCATCATTAATGATGTAATGATGACATAAACATTGTAGAACTTTATTTTCGGCCAAATTATATTAAATTTCATAAATATTTCCTTAAAATACAATAAATCGAATTCTCAAACCTAAAAAGAACTTTCCAAAGCCTAAAGTCAAAAGGGGATTTCTTAAAGTGTATTTTTCTCTTTCTTTCACTTTCCTTTTAATAGATTAATGAATTCGATTTATAAAGAATAATTAAAGCCTAATACAAATTATATTATATTAATATATGATTTATGATGTCAAAAAACTATTATTACAAGTCTAACTTTTGATATATTATTTTATTTAGTATTTTATACTAAAAACACCTCCCTCGTCATGTATAAATAATCCCTCCCCTCCTCTTGCAAATCCACACCTCTAAATCTTCAATCACTGTCTAAGATCTGCCCAATAATCTCCCCTATCCCCTCCCCCACGTCCAAAAGCTTCTGTTCTCATCAAAATACCAAGCTTAGGCCCTTAAGGAGGTTCTCAAGAGAAGGATTTAAGAGGTAATTTCCCTCCCTCTTCTCCTTTAATTCCCTTTCATGTTCAAGTACATTTCTTGATCTCTCCCCACCTGTCTTCATAAAAATTGTATTGTAACTCCATTATTATACATATAATATAATTTTATTATTCTATTGGGATATTATATCATCCAATCCCCTTTCCCTCTTCCTTTTATTTTATTAAAGAGAACGTTGTTCGCGAGGTGTTAATTTATCACCTTCAAGAACAACATGCCTTCTTCTTCCATTTATACCATCAGATCTAGTAATGATGCCATTTTTATGGTTGAAACCGAATATTTTATATGTATTATGTTCTATTTTATGTTCTATAAATAACCTATGTCCAAAATACTAAGTAAAAATGTTAAAGCAAGTTCGTTGTGATCCAAAAAAAAGCTCAAATTAACCCAAATAATCATCATTTGATTCTTATCTAATGATTCACCCACATGGATCTAACATAATTCATTATAAAATCATTCAATCTCCTTTAATATCACTAATAACATTTAATATCATTTCTGGATGATTACCCATGATCTACCCGAACATCAATTTATGTATACAAGTGAACCACCCAAGAAAAACCATAAAACCAAACATCCCCGAACAATGTTTTTTAAACTCTATGTATCATACAAAAAAAGATAATATGACATAACGAAACCAAAATGAACACTATTAATGTACACATGGTTTTTTATTTCTAATTAATGAATATAATGTCATTATACATGACATTAAAGAGAAGGAAGCATCCTAGTACAAGGTATGGGGAAATTCTTTAACCCAACTTTCATTCTTCTGGTTTTGCCTCTTTCACTCCATTTTTGATATGGTCAATCCTTAGAGATCATTTTTTCATCATTTCCTTTAATTTTCTGGGATATACATGTTTTCTAATGAGTTTTATGTCAATCTGAATGTTTTCCAAAAGAACTCTTCTTTTAAGAACTCAAATTTTACCTCTCATTCATGGTTGATGGTTCTTGTATCAAGTATGTTGTTCCCTCTTTCTTTTGGGAACCCAAATCTTATGAATGTATTCTTATGATATGAAACCCTTTCCTTGACATGCGTTAGTTATTTTCACTTTTTATATGTGTTCTATGTAGAAATCATGATAATGATAATGTTATGATGTGACGGGTGCGCCCGGAATTATACAGCGCTCCAATGCATTGGGTAAAGTGATGAATCTCATGAGTAAATTTGAAATTATGTTTGAAAAAGATGATAGCTTGGTTCAAAAGTATGTGTGGTGGTTAACCAATATGACATAATGTTTTATTTTTATGCATTGCCACATTTCAAGTCTTTATTTATGCTCCTCTCATGTTCATGATATTTTTTCTATGTTATTATTATGCTCACCCCATGATATATTGTTCTTATCTATACTCTTACTGGGATTCTTTCTCATCACTTTTGAGGTATATCCTATGGTGGCTACATGTACTAAGGAGAGGATAAGTTCCACTAAGAATCTAGTGAAGAAGGAATTAAATAAATGTTTATGGTTGGTGTAGTGTTTGTTATGTGTTGTCCTAGTCTTCCCGAGACAATAAACCTTTGGATCCTCTATGTGTAATAATATTATGTTTTTTATCTTTGAAATTATGTAATAGTAATGTAAGGAAAGGCTGGGTCACTTTAAGAATACTAATTATTCATGGTAACATGAATCAATATAGCTAAATTTTATTATGTTTAGATTTCCAAATTGCAAGAGTAATTCCATTTAATGGAAATGAAAAAATCATCTCAATATTGTTAGTGTTATTTCATTATTGAATTCATATAGTTAATGGAATAATGATTAATAAAAATGAATCATTGGAACAACATGATAATTCTGATCAAAACAATCTTATGAGTTAAATAAAAGTAAACTATGGAGGTACGTACCCCATTTAACAAATTTCACTACCCCCTATGGGATCTAGCTAACCATTGTTGGGTGATCACCAACAAAGATTAAACCTAAAACTATAGGAGTGATATTGAGAAAGAAATGGAATGTAGAAAATAAATATATTGTAATTAAAATATAATTAATTTTATGTTACAAGTATTAATAAAAATAAAAACATAAAAAACAATCAATGAAAAATGATTGGTCAAAACCTCAAGAAAGACTCATGATAGTCGATCCTCTCAATGAGTTTAATGTAATTTTGAATCCCTTTTACAAAACCCATATTAATAATATATGATGAAATCCATAGGGATTAATGGGTCAAAATGGATTTTAATGTCCATCCATGTCTGTGGGGAAAAGTCGGTACCGATTATATGTGAATAATTCTCGTTCTTCTACTCCGTCGGGCATTAGCACGTTGTGTAAAATTGTACATGATTTTTAAATATTTCACTACATGTATCAAATTATTAACTTGTGTAATTAGGGATCATATTCATAGGTGTCACTTCAAAATACATATGTTTCACTTTATGACACATATGTGTCATAGCGTGACACATGAAATCATAACATTATTTTAATTTTCACAAATTCATGACTTGTAGTTCATTCCTTACTTGCACAAGTTTACAACTGTTAATGATTATACAATATTTAAAGTCATCTTACTACACCCTAATCTCAGTTTTTCCACTGATATTTTGTTTTTTTCCTCTAGAACCTCCCTTGTTATCTTTGGATTCAACCATAAACCTTTGAATCTTCATCATTTTTTATTGTCCTGAAATGTCACTTCACAGCTCAGCACAAATTGGAATTTTTTTTCTTAATTGCCTATTTTCATTATTAATGCTTCAAATTATGTTATTATATAAGAATATACAAAAAAACAATATGATATATGAAAATAAACTATAATCAATTAATAAACAACTAAAAAAGAGAAAAAACATATGAGAATAAAGTTATAAATTGGGGATATTATAGGGGTCGGGGGTTAGTGTCTGAAAAACATGATGGGTGTTGGGACATATGTCTATTGTTAAATTTTAGTGGGTACCTGGTCAATTGATACCAGGTTCCCAGTGGTGGTTCTTGTGGAGAAAATAACTCAATATAGGCAAATGGGTGGCTAGTGGGTACCTGGTGGACACTGGGTAGTTTGTGGAAGGATGTAGAGTACCTCATGGGATATTTCTCATTTATCCTAGTATTTTTAATAATTAATAAATATGAGAAATTTAGTTAAGATTATAATTATTTCTCATTTGGTTCACATATTAGTTTCACCTATACTCCATCCTCTTCTTCATTTGCCTATTATAAGGGTCATATCACCTCTATTCATCAACATATATAGATCTCATCTATCAGAGGATGTAATCACTATAAGTAAATGTTTTCACATTATTATATTCATAGTGTCTCTTATTATTTCATCATGCATCATCCGTTAAGAAATATTCTAGGGATTTTTCAATATTTCTCGATCTTATGAAATTAAGGTTGAATTAGGTAGTAAATTCCTAAAATAATGACCCAACAAAACCTAGGTATGTGATCCTTTACTTTATCTTTGGTGTTTACCCATGTGGCATACATCATACGAAATGTATAAAAGTCCAAGGTGTTTTGTATTCCATGGAAATAATTATTTTTTTATGAAAATCACTATTTTATGTGTGGAACTTGGGAAGGTAATGAGTGGTCTATTAAAGGTGTGTGTTGATATATTTAGTTACCAATGACCAATTCTCATGTGAATTTAAATGTAAAACTATGACATTAAACCAAAGACATGTTCATAAGATTTAGATTTTACACTAGGAGGTAAGAGTGGTGCTCTAGACTAATTTTTTATTAAGAAATAATAAGGGGATATGTTTTCCTATAGATGATCTATCAGAGGAATCGACCTTATAGTGGGTTAAATAACTTAGATAATAACCATTAATGTATTAAATGATTTTTAATTATATTAATTCTTATTAAAATATAAATATATTTTTAAAGGTTTCTTATATATTGGCAAAGCCTACCCCAACTAAATATAATTATAGATTTATTATCATAATACCTTTATATATTATTACATCTCATACAACAAAATTTAGACGGTGATCCATCGTTCATTATGAGTCTGATGGAATGGTGTAACCTTATCCACATCGAGATTATTGATGGCAGTCATCATCCACATCAGGAGTCTTGCCAGTGGTATATAGTCATCCTATGGGATTAGCCTCAATGATGAATCATCAACATCAGGACTAGTAATGGTGGTATACCAACCACTTAAAGATTATTGTTGGTGGTGAATCATAGACTTATATATTTACATTAGGGGTATATTTTCTACCATGGAATTGACTAATGTGGTGCATCATCCACCCGAGGAATTGATGCTAGAGGAGAATCATCCTCATATGGATTGTTATGTTGGTGTTATATCATCTAAATGAATTCTGTACTAGTGTTACATCTTCTAAATAGATATGGGTGGTTTTGGTGGTAGACAAGTACCATTGGAATGGTGATTTTTATAAATATATGTTTTATTAATCACTGATATTGGATTTTTGATGGATTTTTCAGATATTTGGGTTATGAAATTTATGCAATGTTCACCTAGAATATATGGAACTAATATATCATTCAACCTGATTACTTTATATAGAGTAATATGTAAATATATATGGAGGTGTGTTTAGACAATAATTTTATCATCCCATTCCAACATCTAGCCAAAGTAGGCATGGTTACATAAGTTTTGGTGAGAGCACACCATCAGGTGATATGTTATATGTTTCTTTTCTTTACTATCACTTAATATCGTTCTTGCTCGTGTAATTACATTACATTTTAGGGGAACCATTGGTGCTGGCCTGCTAAGTTATACTCACATATTACATCGGTAACATGGTTCCTTTGTAAACCTTATGTTTCGTAACCTAGGAAAGGGAAAGAGATCTAATTCTTCAAATGTATGAGTTGGTGGAGCTTGGTTAGAATAGAGAGATAGTTTTAGTCCACGACTCAAGATTAGTTTGTGGGTGTCTTGAGTCCTATACTAAAGGTGGTGGATATTGGTTGTATTCAAGAGAATGTAACTCATTTCCATACACCATGATTTTGATGATTAATATATGTTCGCATTTTTTTGTGATGTATTTTTTCACACTATTTTTATACTATGATGATTTATTCATAATATTTTTTCGACTATGTTTTATGGAATTCTATAGATGAGGGTACATTACCCCCACATTTTTTTCATCCCTTTATGCTAGTCAGAGGACTCTAGAATTTATGGATTCATAAATTAGGTGAGTAGAAACCCAATTAGATCATAGTAAAGCTAAACTAGATAGAGTACATTTCAAAATAAGAGGTTTTCATAGTTTTCAATTGAAGAATGAGTTTAGTAAAAGAATACAGATCCTATACTATTTATCAAAATATATTCTTAATATAAATATTTTTTAAATTTATTTGAATGAAATTATATATATATCATCAAGGGGGTCTCTATAAAACCCCAAAAATATAGTTAAAATACCAATAAGTTTGATAGATTTATTAATACATAACACCATGTTTTAAGTGAATTGAGATATATTATAGAAATATTATTATTTAAAATTGACCTGTTAATTGAATTAGTGGATATGAATATGAGTAACCAAATAAAGAAATATATTTATAGTATTCATAATCTATAAAAAAGTATTTATTAATGTTAATTAATTGAGAAATCAATTTTAGTCAAGTCATTATATGTTTCAAAAATTCATTTTATTTACAAAGGAATTTTTATTGCATTTTATATGTGGAAATTAAAATTAATTATTAAAATTTTATGAATTATATTTTAGAAAATTGACTTCATTTTGAAAATATAATGTAAAAATAATCTTATACTAAATTTTTTTATAAATTTCTAATCATGTTTATTTTTTAATGAATAATGAACTTGATTTATTTTTTTAATTGAAATGTTTCTTCATTTTAAATAATTTTAAAAGTTAAATATTTGTTTTATTTTTTTAAAAGTATAACTAGTTTATTCATATTATTAATAATGAAATTAATGTTATTTAATGTAATCTTATGTTTTATTTTTTAGAATTTTTTTTATATTTCAGAAAAAACAAATTCTAAAAAACCGATTTTCATCATATTTTATGTGTTTGATTTATAATTAAATGAAACCAATTATATGAATTAAATATTTTCCTATGAATTAAATATTTGGAATAAATATTATCAAATTTTGTAAATATATTCATTTTAGTTTTGTAAATTATAAACAATAACCATTAAAAATATTTTCCACCTCGACTAGGGTAAAATGAGTAAAACCAGGTTAAATTTTTTATTAAGGATTTTAAATTTCTATAACACTTTACTTTATCATATTTTAGGAGTTTAGTTTAGCTTTTTCCATCCAATTATAAAGTGTAAAGCCAATCAGTGCCATTTTTCATTGATTATAACCTCTATATATTTTGAGAAATGAATAAATACCAAAATATCACTAAACTGAATTTAATATAAATATAAAAAGTTTAAAAAAGGGCTCTAAGGGGACAAGATAAATTATAAATTTTTATGTGATTGATAAAAAAATTCATGGTAATTTTTTTTATTTTTATAATTACTTTAAATGTTTATGCAGTTTTGATAGAGTATTTATTAAATTAATAGAAATATTAAATAGATGCATTTCCCAAAAAATAAATGTTTTAAAATTTGAATGAATTGTCTTTTACATGATTTTTTGTATAATTATAAAGTATTAGGGATGTTTTAATAGTTAATATTTAAATTCTATTATTTTTGTGTCATTTTCAAATTACAATTATTGGAATAGGTCTTAACATAAAATTAATAATAATTTATGTTAAAGATATTTTATTTAATTATTTAAAAATCATAAAAGTATTTAAATTGGAAAATTTGGGGTTTAGATTTTATATAATTTAATACCTTTTCCATTTAGTAAAAAAGTTTCAACTTATAATATAAATGATAAACCTTTAACAATGAAAATGTCATTACTATGGCCAAGGATAAAATTGGTTAACCAAGGGGTTAAAATAGAAATGAAGATTTAAATTGAAATTTAAACCTATAAAGTTTTTATTTAATGATTATATTAAGACCCAATATTCTATTTCATATAATACATGTAATTTTGGAAACATTTTACAAGAGTTAGAAAAATATTATATTATAATATTTCAGGTATTTCAAAAATTGTCATTAATAATATTTTATAATAAACAATAATGTGTTAAATGATTAAATAATCATAAATAATCTATATTTGGATAATATAATGAGATATGGTTGAATATATAAACCATTTTCCATTAATTTACCACATTTCTTTTATTTTATCATTCTTAGACCTTAAATTCTAAAAATAGTTTTTTGGTAGTATTTGTCAAAAGGATTAATAGGTGATTAAAACTAAAATAAATGGGTTAAAAAATGACATAATGTTGTATCAAATTTATTTAATAGGATAATTTATAATTATAATCATCCAATATTTTAAATATTTCAATTTTGATTCACTTTATTAAATAACATTAATTTATATTAATTTAATAATTTAAGCAATTATAAGAGTGTCCAGCCCCTCACTTATAATAGGGAACTTATTATCCTATATTTCTCACACCTTTGATAATTTTTGATTGTATAATCTCAAAAATAATACATTAGCATCTTCCTTAACCATATCCTAGATCTTCTAGTCCTTACAAAAGACCATCCCTTCAAAGCATATGGTGTAGGAGGAAAGAGGTTTCTCAACGAAGTTGTATAAATATTAACTCAGTGTTTTAAATTTTTTCTAATTATACCTAATAAAAATTAAAGTTATAAATTATATAAAAATTAATTATATATATTTAATATACTTAATTTTTATTATGATGATGTACCAACCATTATTGACTATCATTTTATCCTATAAAAAAGTGAAAACATTGTTCGTGCATACGTATGACTTACCGTCTCCACATAACGATGTAACTCATTTTTCATCACCAAGTTACTTGGATGTTTATTATGATAGGTTTAAATTTTAGATACATTTTATATGAAATAATTATGTTTTTTAATTATAATATCATTTCTATCTTATGACTTTCTAGTCCGTTTAAAAATGATAATATCACTCCTGGGTATGTCTGTACTACCACCAGCACGAAGCTATGCTATTTATTTTTATTTTAATCTTCACATTTATTATAATAAGGATATTTTTAATTAATATATATTAATTATATCATATATTTATATTTTTTGAAAGGTTATTTATTTATAACCAAGGTTTCATTCTATTCGTCAAAAGTGAAAACAATGTTCATGTGTTCATTCAACCAATTTTCTCCCTGAACGGTGTTATTCCTTTTCAATATAATAATTTTATGAATAAATCTAAATATAAATAAATATATAATAAATATATTATATATATATATATATATCATGATTAAAATTTATTATATTATGGAATCATGATCAAAATACAAGGACCAGAAATAACGAACTGAAATTATCATGAAAAAAACAATTAACACCCAGAAACGAGGATTTAAAAATTGAATTATTAATAAATTGGTGTTAAAGTTTTTTAAATGGATAATATATGATATTATAAGTATATACATGATTTTTTGACATGATTATAATAAATTTAAATTGATTTTAAATGAGATTAGATCGCTTTCGATGAATGTGAGACTTGAATTGATGGATTTTCATATAACATTTATTTCAATGAGTCACATTCCATATTTACTACATGATTATTTTATGTGGTATATATACTACACATAAATTTATTATATGATTATTCTTATGAAATTTATATGGATAATAATATCCATATAATATTCTCTCTTTCATTGGTTCTGATTATAAATTTACTAAAGTTGTAAGAGTTTTATGTTTCAATATTTCTTTTTTTATCAGGATTGTTTATAATTAAGTTTAAAACAATTACCATTCCTGATATACATGAAAATAATATCATGAATTTTATTCTTTTATGTTTATTTCTGGATGATACATGCTTTAATTTCATTTTCCTCTCTTTATGTACTTAAGAGACTAAAAGAGTGTTTTTATGGATGAAAAAATTTTAATTTTTTTCTAGAATATATTTTTTCTTCCATGTTAAGGTTTTCTATAAATGTCTTAAAAAATATTTTCATATTATTATATTCTTATTTAAATTCATTTTGGCCAATTATTTTAATTGTAAATTTTTTTAAGAAATATTATTGTCATCTTCTGAACAAAACACTTTTGATTTTGTAAAGAAAATGTGAAAAAAACTTGTTTTAATGTATACGACATGAACTAAATTTATTTTTATCACTCACACCTTGTTATTTGAGGATTAAATTAAAATTTGATAAGGTTATATTAAAGGAAAATATTTCCCTTAATATTTGGGAGGTTTTTTAGATTTTTAATATGTGATATTAACATGAAAATGGTATTTTCCTCAAAATCTATTATACTAATCTTTTAAAACAAATTTCTCCTACGATAACATCATTTGATGTTGTATATAATTTAATTGGTATATAGAACAATTATTGAAAAAAATTTCTTAATATATATGGTTTTTGGTTATGATGATGATGTATCTGTGAAACTCATTTTTTGTTTCCAAACGATATGTTATGAGGAATGTTTTTATGATATTGTGGTATAAATATGAATGGAATTATGACTATTTGATAGGTGGGACACTAATTATATATTCCTTCAATGGATTAGGTAATTGTGGACAAATCATGATATAAATATGTTGTTAACATACCAGATATCTTGTTCTCTATTTTATGTGTAGACTAGGTTTGCAGGTCTACAATGTTGGGAACTTATAGTCACAAAAATATATTATAAATATTATTGATTTTAATGCTCAAAAATACCCTTTTTTACAAATGAAGTTAATTTATATATTTTTTAGGAATTTATTTATAGAGAATATTATTTTATTTAAGAATTAAAATATTTTTTAAAGTATTCTAAATGAGTTTTGAAGTATTATAGAAACATTTTTTATACCATAAATTTGTAATTATATGCGTGGAATATGGTTCATAAACCCTAAATTTGGAAAAGAGCGTAATGATTATTTACCCTATGTTATGGGAAAAGTATTTTTTATCAATACTATATTTGGAAGTAACCCTAAATTTTGTAAAAGGAGAAGTATGGATAAAAAAATTATATTTATATAGAACCCTACATTTGAGGAAGAAAACGTAGGGTATATCAACCTTACTTTTATAGTAAACCATACATTTTCAAAAATACATTTGGAGTTTTTTCATCATGTGAATGAACCCTATTTTTACTATTCAATAACAGAGTCTAAACTAATGATATTTTCCATGATTTAAATAATGGTAACCATTGATGTAAATATCATTTTAAATATATTTTAGTACTTATTAAAATACTTGTATTAAATGGGGTAAATCATTCCAATTTATAAGGGAAGTTACAAATTCCTTGAATGATTTAATGTTGAATGATTGAGGTTTTTACAAGACATTTGTTGTTATAATAAATTGAATGTGAGACACGTTTTCTATATAAATTTCAAGAGTATTTTATATTTTTTTATGAATTTATATTTTTGAAATATATTTTTATTACATAATTTTCATAATGAAACCAAATATTGAAATAAATTTTTATTTCTGAAGAGGATACACTTTTAAGATATACATTTTTCAACCCCATGTTGTTGTGTAGCTACTTTTATTTTATAATTACTATTTTTTATTAAGGATCATTTACAACTAAGATCTCTTAAAATATATTCTTTCTTAAAGTCATTTATCTTTGAAGAAGAAGATATGTATTCTATATGTTATTGATTCAAATACGGTCATGAACAAGTTGATTCAATCAAATAAAACTTTTTTAGTAATTGGAGTTTTTTATGATCAGCCTCTGTCATTGAAGAGTATCGGCTTTTCAGACTGGTTGTGGAGAATCTGGCTCCCTATAAAAGAACCCGAATGATATAAAATGTCCTACTGTAAAGGTTTTAACTTTTTTCACTCATTTGAAAAGGTCTTGGGATAAGAGGACCTTTTTGTGAAAATCACCAAACTCACAAATAGAGCATTGGTGCAGTGGAATAGGGGACCTCCATGCCTAGAACCACTATAAAAATTTCTATTTTTTTATTTACTATTTACTTTCTACGCAAACTACTTATATAGGAATATGCTTCATATCTATGTTAATCGCAAAGAAAGCTAAAATCCTATATCATTAAAGATAATCAAAAAAAATAAATTCAACCCCCTCTTATGTATATTTGTATTATTTTGACCTAAAAATGTCTGTCAAAGGTGTGATTTTTCAAATAAAGTAGATAATACTCTAGAAAGATCAATATTATATGGTCTATTAAAGGAAATAAGTCAATAGATGATCCTATAAAAGGAATTTAAATGATACGTGATACATATTTCATTGGTGATAACTATGGATGTTAAAAATCATGATTTATAATATATCTAAAAAATATTGGATTTATAGTATATATAAATATTATCATACCATATACAATTCCAAAAAACTATAAATATGGTATGCTTCTAAAGAAGCTAAATATGACTTCAATTTAAAATAAATGAATGATATATTTTGTGGACTTAGTCTAGATAAATTCCCTTATGTATTAAAATTTATTACTAATTATGAAATGTGATAGATGATTGATCTTTCATATGAATGGAAAAATAATGTTAGATAGTTAATGTATGCTACTAAAATTCTATATTTTGATACCTTAAGTATGTATGATGGTCAGAGAATTAAACAAATGAATGGTAAGTTGATAGAAATAGTTAATGATATTTCCACTATATGAGATGTAATTAATCAATTAGATCATGTGCTAAAAGTACTTAGTGTACTTCCTTTAAAATGGAATGGGATATCTTTGGATATATAACAATCATCACTTATCAAATCATTGAAAATGAAAAAATTAATTATAACCCTGATTATGTATGATGCATAAATGAAAGATATATCTCTAGATAATAAATTAGTAAAAAGGGAAAAACTTCTCTTAAAGTTACATCTTAGAACCATTAAAATAAAGTTAAATAAGATAAAAATCTCAAAGGATTCAAACTAATTAGATTCCGAAAAGGAACTACCTCAGCTAAATAGAAAATCTAGAAAATCATACAAGAAAAATAAAGGCTTAAAAAATTTCTTCAAAGATAATAAAGGATCTAAAGAAGTAAGATGCTATGTATTTAAATATATGATTCATATAAAACCTATTTTTCCACAGTTAAATGAAGAAATAAAAAAGATAGAAATGATTAATCATAAGAATGATAATTATGAATATATAGGGAAAATAGATATGAAGTCTACTTGGATTGTATCAAAAGACTCCAATACCTCTTCCGTATCTAATTAAAATAAAGATATGAAAATATAATAGTAAAAATGTGCTTTATGGATATGTAAGAAAATGGATTACAATCTTATTATCCTTTTGTTTCTTATTCTGAAATCAATTCAAACAGAAAATTATGTTCTTATTTCTTGATGTATGAAGAAAAATATTATTATCTACTAAAATTAATAATTCCTAAAAAAAATTTATAATTATATTTTAATTGAAAATTATTAAATGATAAAACAAAATAAATAATTAAAAGAAAAATTTTATACATATACATCAAATTGTACTATTCAATAAAAGAGAGTACAATAATTAAATGATGAAGTATAATGATTTAAAATTGTTTCAATTATTTTAACCAATGGAGAAAAATGTGTAATTGAGTTTCATGGATAACTGTTATTGAATGGAAAACATATAGAATAGGAAAGAAGAGGGAAAAATCAAAGCTACAAAAAACTATATCATACCTAACTCGAAAATTGATACTTATTTATATTATTGAAATAAGCGACATTATTATAACAAATTTTGGTTGTGAAATCCTCAGATAAGTGGAATTAAAATTTATTTTATTTCTAATAACATGTTTGAATATTTTAATGTATTTTTGGTAAAATGAGGAAAATATGGATTCCAATAATATTTCTTGATGACATAGTCGGACCCCAGAAAATATGGGTACCAAAATATACACTTGTTTAAATATGTTTGTAAGAAAAATTCCTTGGAAGAAAAACATTTTTATGGTATATGGACAGTGGCTACTCAAAACATATGAGTAGAGACTATTCCAACTTCCAAACACTAGAAAATCTGAATTGAGGACTAGTCACTATTATAGACAATGCTAAATAGATGATTGTTAGAGTTGGAATAGTTGGAGATCCAATGTCAATCTCAATTAACAAAGAATTGTATATACAAGGGCTAACAAATAATATAATAGGTATCTCTATACTCTATGATGATGGTTTTTATGTATATTTCTCTAAAAATTACTGGTTAGGTTTTAAAGATAAATTACATAAATTTGGAGCATATATAACTAAATGATTCTATAACCTGGATCTTAATCTTTTTTTTTGTAAAAAATGATAATTGTTTAACTACTAAGACAAATGAGTCTTTGATATGTCATAAAAAAATTGACACTAAAATATATTTACCTTATACGATTTTTTAATAAACTCTTAGTTTATTATCTTCCTTGTGTTAAATTTGATATTAATAGATTTTTTGATGCATGATAAATCAGAAAAAAACATAAATAATCATTCATAACAATTAACAATGATGCTACATCTAAACCACTAGAACTTATCTACATGGTTGTTATGTACCCTCAAGGGTAGAAATCATGTTTGTAAAATTTAATGTTTGTTTTTTATTTAATGATTATTCAAGATTTACTTGGGTATATGTTCTAAAAATAAAAAGTGATTTATTGAATGATTTTAAATTATTATTTTTTTAAAATTGACCAAAATGAAAAATATTTTAAAATAATATCATTAAGAAGTGATTATGGTGGTGAATTTTGGAACCAAGAATATATTTTTTTTCTCTCAAATATAGGTTTTAAAAACAATTTATTTGTAACAAAAATACCTCAACAGAATTGAACTTTTGAAATAAGAAATAGAAATATTCAATAGATAGTAAGGAATATGTTTAATGAATATATACTTGCTTATTATTTTGGGGAAGAATCTATAAACACAACATTATATATCATGAATAAAATTTTAATAATAACTCTTATTAAAAAACCCTATGAACATTAGAATAACAAAAAAAACTAATTTAATTTAATTTAATATGTTGGATGAAAGGAATATATCTTGAATACTAAGGAAAACATTGTAAATTCAATCCAAATGATGATAAAAGAATATTTCTAGAATATTTTTCTACATATAAATCTTATATAGTGTATAATAAAAAGTGAAGTATTATTGAATAATATTTTGATGTGAAGTTTGATTAAATTGATCATTCTAATAAAATGGAATATTAAACAGATGAAATTATTTACTATTTTGACCACATGGGGCTTGAATCACCTAAGACTGGTTTTTGAAATAAATTAAAATAAATAAATTCATATTTAGAAGAACATGAAAAAGATGATCCTAAAATTTTCTTACTGAGATAATATAAATCCTTAAAGGATTATCCTTTAGAAATAGTTATAATAATTATTAACATAAGAGTATGAAATACAAGAAATATAGAAAATTTAGCTAGATTTTTTTAATTTATATCACAATTAGAATACTAGACTAAGGAGGAATATTTAACAAATGAATATTGGTTTTTGGATATGCAAGAAGAACTTAATCAATTTACTAGACAAAAAGTTTGAGAATTATTTAACAGGAAAATTAATTGTCCTATGATATTAACCAAACATGTTTTTAGAAGTAAATAGGATGATCAGGGGATGATTACTAGAAATAATGATATATTGGTAGAAAAATGATACTACCAAAAAGAATTGGTTGACTATGGTGAAACCTTTTCACCTATTTCTATATTAGAATATATTAGGATCCGTATAGCTTATGAAACTCATATAAATTTTAAATTATATTATATTAATGTAAAATCTACCTTTTTAAAGGGATATCTAATAGAGGATGTTAATACGATACAACCACCATCCTTTGAAATCCCTCAACCACTGAATTTGGTTTTGAAACATACCAAATCACTTTATGGACATTAAAATACACCAAGGGCTTGGTAAAAATAATTAAGCTCATTTTTATTGGAAAATCGATTTTCTGTAGGGTTATAAGGTCCTACTCTTTTAATGAAAATATTTTTTCCCTATATATTATTAATAAAAATTTATATTAATTATTTTGCTTTCATATCTGCTAGGAAAAATATTTGTAATGTTTTTTCAAACATTATGTAAAAGGAATTTAAAAATAGTATGATAAGAGAATAAACGTTCATTCTAGGATTTCAAATTTATCAAAAAATGTTATTAAAATGTTGTAAATAAATAAAAGTCATTATTGATTTACTGAAAAATATTGGACTATAAAACAATAAGATATATATAACTCCCATGTTTACTAATGTAAAACCTGACATGGATAAAGCTGAACAACTAGTTGACCACACGTTATACAGAGGTATTATTGGTATTTTATTATATCCTTATACTAGTAGACCAGAAATAATATATTTTGTGTTCTTATATGCTATTTTTTTAAAAGGTTGTGGCCTAAGCCTCATTTTTATTATTGAAACAAAGCAAAGACCTCTTTAACTGGGTATAGGGAGACCCATTATATAGCCCAAAGGCCCAGTGGGCATTAAGCCCATTACATAACCCATATGCCCAATTTTTTGGCCCAAGGCCCATTCTATGAATAGTGCTGCTACAGTACCCACACTGGTACAGTACCCACCGTGGCTATAGTGCCCCTGCCGCCACTACAGTACCCCTATCGCTGCTATTGTGCCGTTGTTGCAACAGTGTCTCAGCTGCTACAGTAACACTATAGTGCTGCTACAGTACCTGCGCCCAATGGCTTTTTAACCCTCATTTTTCATGTAGAATAATGGGGTGCTTACCACTAAGACAAACCCCAACTACAATGTGTTCTTATATGCTATATTTTATAAAACCCCAATAGAATGTCATCTTACTTTTGTTAAAAGAATTTTAGAATATTTAAAATTAATAATATTCAATATCTATATTACCAAAAAAAACATCTGATTTTATTTTAATTTTATATTAAAATTCTAATTTTAGAGGATGTGGATTAGAGAGAAAAATAAAATCACTAACTTGTCACATGTTAAAAAAACATTAGTTTCATGTTCAAGTAAGAAAAAACATTCAGTTACTCTATCAATAGATGAGGCATGATATATATCTACTAGATGTATTTGTGAACATGTTTTGTGGATGAAACACACTTTACTGGACTTTGGACTTAATTTTATTAATATACATATTTTTTTGTGATAATACAAGTGCAATTATTCATTGAAATGATCATATAATTCATTCAGAAACCAAGAATATCGATATAAGACACCATTTTAAAAGATATCATATTATTAAAAAGGATATGAATTTAGAATTTGTAAAAAATCAATATCAACATGTTGATACTTTTACTAAACCACTTCTCACTTCTAGTTTTTTATTTTATTACCTAGGATTTGGGAATATTGTATTTTAAATAATTTTTTAATAATTTTATTAGTTAATGTATATATTAATTGTTTTTATATAATAAATTCATTAATTTATTTGTTTATATTTTAAATGAAAACACTAATTTATTTCATTTTTAAAAAAACATGTACTTTCCAAATAAATAATCAATTATTACACTGAGTGATTGGCTCGAAAAACTAGATCAACAACACTAAAGGCCTCAGAACACCCTCTTTGAATAGTTTACTCTCACTCCCATTATTTGAACCCTTTAGAAATATATAGATATCATTTTGTTATGAATCCTATAATATGAAACCTAAAAAACATGAAATTATTAGAAATGTTGATGATTTTGAGAGAATATCTCAGAGAAAAAATCAGAAAAAAGATACAACACATTAACTATAGAAAAAATATTCAAGGAAAAGTAATAGATTTTGAGTGGTTATATTAATAAATTCATCTTCAAAATAATTATCTATAATTTTATGTTTTAGAATTTATTTTTACTGAAGGAAATAATGATTTTATTTTTTATATATTAGAAAAATAGTTCTTCAGAAATTTTTAGCTAAATTTCGATTAAATAGAGTTAGTCATTTTATATCAAGTAAATGATAAATATTTTTTGATCTCTTCTTCCAAAATATAAAATGTTTTTAAGTGTTTGCATGATGTGATATTTCATTTCAATCTTTGATCGATATAAAATCAGGATATTAAATTAGAGGTAATTTTTTATTTATTTTCAATTCCACCTAAATAATAAAAATTCTTGTTAAGGATCTTAAGGCTGACCAGAAGGTGTTGACCAAGTTTATTCATTTATCAATTATTCCATGAAATACCAAACTCAAAAATATTTTTTGTCCATCCATGTATTTAATTCTTCTAATGATATGTGATATTAGGTTTAATTTCATAAGGTACATGTTAAGATTCATGCACTACTATGTCTAAGAGGTTGAAAGAATGTATTTTTAAACTTATAGAAGGATAATTTCTTTGATTCTATATAAAAGAGGCATGATTATAGATGTAAAGATTCACACCGAGTGTCATCTTAGTACAATTATAAATGTTTTCACTCTAAAGAATATAGATTTTTTCTTGAGTATAGTATAATGAAAAATATTATCTATTTTTGTAGAAAACCAAAAAATACATTTTCCTATTGATCAAGCAGAACAAGTAATTTTAGGATCTGTAGTTTCAGTGAAAATTTAATAAGAAAAAAGTTTTATAATCTATAATATATAATTTATTTTAACCAAAGAGATGCGGAATCAGATATAATGATTCTAATATAGAATATGCAATAATTTACCTCAATATCTTGAAGAACATTTGGAAGAAGAAAATGATGAGGCCCTTGTGATCTGACCTACACCAAGGGATAAAACTACAGCTCAAGATAACAGGGTTCAACCACCATTGGTATAGTTTTTTTGTAGCTGGTGGAATTCCTCAAAAAGACAATAGAGAAGATAAATAGGATCTTATTATCAATGAAGATGAAAATCAGATTCAAATAACTTCTTCTGAAGTACAAGTTCAAGAAAATTCTCAAATAAATGAGTAACCTCCCCAAGAAGTGGTTGACATGAAAAGGTTAGCCCATAATCAATAAATTTTTGATATAAATGATTCCCTAGAAAGAGAATCTTCTATACCTTCTAACGTTACAGAGGTTATTGAGGATGAATATTCTACCTCTAGTGTGGAATTAGAAGAACAATACATACCCATGGTCGAAATAAGTCAACCATCTCAAGAACAAGAATCCGGATCTTATAATTAATTGAATAATAGAAGTTAAGGATTATTTTCATTTTATTATGATTTGCGAATCAAATTCAATTTTTCACAATGCATTATAGGCTGTAAGAAAATATTTATAATATTTAAGAAGTAAAAATGTTACGAGAGAAGAATTAGAATCTATTCAGGTCCAACTAAACATTCTTAGACCAATATCAGTTATATAAAGGGATTTTGATGCTTTTCATAGAAAATTTGATGATCAGTTTGGAACGATCCAAGTTGATTATATTTCAAAAATAGATTTTGGAGATTTTATAATATATTTAGGAAGAAAAATTGAGTATGTAAGTAGTAGTTCTAATTAATCTAGAGTTACTATTTCTTCACCTAAAACTTCTATATATTTATCCAGAAGGTATGAGGCCATTATTGTGGTCATGTCTAGTTTCAATGATAGGATTTATATTATTAAATGTGAAATTTCAAAACTCGGTTTGTTGTTGGAAAAAATGATATCTTATTGAGAAGCTAAATTCCAAAGATCCAGAAATCAGGTCAATTCTCAAACAATTTTGATCAATGTCAACTAAGTTTTTCAATCACAATAAATAGTTTATGAATTTTGAAAAGTAAATTTTCTTGAATGTTTAAAAATTTTCATGATCAAAAGCATCTGATGAGGAAGTTGGATAAAATATAACTGATGGTTTAGGTGGATAGATGGTAGAATTGATTGAAGTTTTCTAGGCTGTTTGAGTTTCACAAGAATCAAACTCCTCTTTTGAACCAGCCCCCTCACATTCAAACCACCATAATAACTAATCATTTCTCAAGCAACATTAATCTTGTAATCATAAACTGATTTTTATGAAATTATTTTATTATTATTACTATTTATTAATATTTCTGTTCATTTCTACTACCAAAACCGAAATCAAATTTCTATCTTAAGTATCAGTTGTAACACCCCGACCCCAGTTACCCAGAGTCGGTGCATTATTGATTAACATTGGCATGATCACAAAAGATCAAGTCTCAAAAGACCGATTAGTTTAGTAGCCTTGGAAACACTAGATACATTCATAAGTCTTACATTACATCATAAAGTATAACAAAAATAAAAAAACATCATGTCTTCAAATCCCCTCATACTATCCCTGCAGGTCATTTATAATATACCTCATCAAATCCTGGAAAAATTAAAACATTTAAAGGGGTGAGCTCAGATGCTTAGTAAGGATAACAATATAGTGGAAGATTTCATAAATAAACATAAACATTTAAGGAAATTTATAACTAAAACAAAATCCTTTTAAACTTGAACTTCAGCATAATATGGAAAAAATAAAATGAAATAATGCCATTTACTTATTCACATGGATATTCTACTAGTCGAATAATCACATGAAATATCAATAAACACTTTCATAATAATGGAATGCATAATGCTAGAGTATCATAACCACATATCCAAGGCCTCGTGCCAAGACTACAAATAAAATTTTGTCAACGCCTCATGCCAAGACCCTAGTTTGTCTCTTGAGACCTTCCGATGCATCGAGGAGCTATAGCGGGCTCCACCCGTCACTTATTAAGTCCAATGCATTTTTCATATGAATAGGTTTAAACATATCATAAACCATAACATAATCGTATCACATAAAACATGCATAAAGGAAACATAACATTTCCACATTTCAATCACAAGATATCAATAAAACACATTGATATAATAAAAAAACACTTTCAAAACCATTTTCAATTCCAAAATAAAAGAAAATTAAAGCATTGTATTTATTTTTCATTTAAAAAAGTTATGGATTGTAGAGGATGTCGAAACTCAAATAATGGTCACGGTGGCGGAGAAGTCGTTGTCGCCACATAAGTATGACAAAAAAACGTCCCCTTTTGTCTTTTAGTACAATGCTATGTATACAAAAGATTCCTTTCGAATAAATGTAAAAGTCAAAGGGGTTTATACACCGTATAAAATAAATTTGTGTATAAAATAAAATATCCCTCAATGAAAGGAGATTGAGACGAAGTCCCTTACAAAGATAATTTTTTTAAATAAAATAGATCTATTATTTATATTCACTATAATTACACATAAAGAAATTAAAATTACAAGATAGAACATAATAATATCATGACATAATTTGAAAGTAGGAGATTAACCCAAAGAACGGAAATCGGGTTAAGAAGTTCCCTTACATCGTGTCCGAATTGACTCGATTGTTCTTTAATATCCTGAATAATAAACTATAGTTAATTTCAACTTGATTAAGAACCTTTTTGAAGTTCATTATCCCATTTATATCACTTATTACCATGTTATGAACATTATGTAATTATTTAAGTTAATAACGGTCGTTTTTTCGATCTTTGGTACTTGAGTCAAAAATAAACTTCTTATAATTACAAGTTGTTCATGTGGTAAAATATCCATTAAATCCAGAATTATATTCACGATTTATATATCATATATCTCATATATATTCAGTATATACTTGCCTTTATAATATTACCTAACATTTAGAGGTAATAAATGAAATGCACCGTTCATGGAGACGGTAAGCCGTACGTACGCATGAACGCTACTTTCATTTCTATTTTGTAATTAATGGAATTAATACAAAATGAGATATATATATATATATATATATATATTATGTTATATATGTTGCATAAGTTCATAAATTTCATTATCTATACATTCCATGTATTGTATGAACGAGTCACATCAGTTGAGGGGGCGGTAGTCCACACTTCCTCAAATGAAATTATCGCATTTTCACAACAAGAAAAGCATAAAGTTATGATTTGAATGTAAAATACAGAAGCATAGAGAGGAAATAAATATAATATATATCATAAATAAATATATTTCCATCATAATGGCCACCATGAGAGGTGGTAGGAGAAGATAGAACAATCATCGTTTCGGGAGGCATTAATTTTCCATCCACAGAAACAGTATGTTCTTTAACCATTAGACGGAGGTGAGTATAAGTTTAGCTAGAATAATTATCATAACAAAATCCTAGTATATTTATGATACTAGTGTTGTTACAAAAGAAAGTAATAAAAAGAGTTTAAGGTGTTGGAGAAGAAAAATAAAACAAAAGAGAATAAGAGAAGACATTATCTTAAAATCGGGTAACTCTTTCGGATTTGAGCCAAAGGATACCTTGGGAATACTTATTCCCAATGTGAGGATTATAGGAGTAAGATAGGTAATTTAAGAGAGTATTTTGGCAGATGTTGGCTAAGCCAAATGGCTTTGATGGTGTGAATAAGGTGGTAGAGGTGGGGGCCTTTTATAAGAGGAGAGGAGGGGAACTCTTGGAAAGTCATGAAATGTTACATTATTATGAAATTATTTGCGGATTTTAAAGGTCCCAAAATGATATATTTTGAGGATAAGGTGATAAGGGTTCGAAAATACTCATACAATATGTTTTTGACAAGTGTAGGTCTTAGATTTTACATTATATTTTCATTTTATTTAAATCGTTAATTAATGAGGTAATCGCGGCCTCATCATTATGTCATAAAAAATTTAATTTATTTAATGTCTAAAAATTATAAAAAAATAACCATCTTGTAGGAAAACATTTTATCTTTCCAATTAATATTTATAGTAAAAAGGTTAACTTATATAACCTCATTTAATTATTGTTTTAGTAAAACAACACATGTTTGTGACAATTTTATTTTTACTTTAAATAAAAAGCTATTAATGTCATTTTCTTACCCAAGAGGGTCCATGGGGTCCCCAAGTTTACCTATGGATTTTCTTGGTAGGCCATGACTAATCCAATAAGTTTAGTATAGGTTTCAAGATATTTTTATATT
The DNA here is from genome assembly GCA_963277665.1 of Viscum album. Lineage (NCBI taxonomy): Eukaryota > Viridiplantae > Streptophyta > Magnoliopsida > Santalales > Viscaceae > Viscum > Viscum album. The sequence goes on from OY728150.1 coordinate 243,661,793, forward strand.
TTTATAATATCATTTTTACCTTAAATTTCACTAATTATCTTTAATCGTGATTAATAAAACTTAAAAGTTACTATTCACCCAAAATTATTTTAATCCCATTGAACCAAATTTTACTTCCTATTGAAAGTTATGTTTGTAGGATTTTGGAAATTTGAATCACATAGGTGGTAAAATTTCATTTAAACGAAAAATCAGTTTTTTTACTACCACTTAATGGTTTCACTATTCATCAAAAATCGAAGTTTTTCAGAATAATACCAAAAATTAACCCTAAGATATATTTGATATTCCTAATTAAAAAATGATGTCTATTTTAAAAAATTCAAAACATATAAGTTTAATTAATTAATTTAAAAATTAATTCCCGCCGTCACAACAAATAACTTGTTTTTAAGAAAGAATATCAATTAAAAGATTGATAATTGTTTATGTCCAATTTCAAAGTGAAATTAAATGTAATGACCACCATTGGAAAAAATGGTAATAATATATTCTAATTATACTTCAAAACCACTCAATTGTATAATTTATCACTATAAATAATTTTGATTAAAAAATATGTTTTTAAGTATTTTTCACTATTTATCGAAAATTGGAAGTTCTCAGAAAAATACCAAAAATTCAACATAGGATAATTTCGATATTCCGAATCCAGAAATGAAGTCCATTTTGAAATATAAAATTTATATAATTTTAAAAACTGGGTATTAATATTCATAACAGCTACCTTGATTGGTTGCGGTGTGTTAGAAATTGAGGTTACGTACAACACACGCTGTGCTATTATTCAAAGAGAAGCATAACATGGAAGATTGGGGTGTTACATTATACCCTCCTTAAAGAAATTGCTTCCTCACAATTTGAAATTTTTCTTTGAAAATAAAATGTTGAAAATAGAAAATACCTTTGTGGAAAACCCACATCGGAAAATGGGTTAATAAAAATATAACTTTAAAAGAATGAAAGAGAAGTACAAAGTTCACCCATGATAGCCTATACTAGGATTCTATGAAAATCTGGATATGAAGGAAAAAGACCATCAAGGTCTAATGGAGAGTTATAGAAAACAGGATTAGGAGAAAGTTAACCACAAGAAAATCACAAACTTGTGATTGGTTAAACGGTCATTGAATCCCCAGTTGGAAAAGTTAACCGACAACGTTTTTGTTTTAAATTACCTTTCATAATATTGAGGAATTTATTTAAGAGATTTACTAAGAACGTAAGGAAATATACTTACTTGTCATGTATACTTTCATTCTTTAATAAATTTTTACCACAAACCCATCTTTCACTTCAAATTGTAACAGAACTCAAAAATATTCTATTTATCCTAATTGTATAAGGTTCCAAATATTAACACATACCATTTAGATTAGGAAAACTATTTTGTAATAACCAGGGTCTTCCTGTAGGATAGTGGTAGGTAATAACGGCCTATCACACTATGGTTGTGGGTTCGATTCCTACAGCTTTGTCCGACGCGACGGGTTATCCCCCAACCTGCAGGTTGTCCTTTTCCTAAAACTATAGTATTATAATATTGCAAAAATAATCTTCAGAAATGTTTTAACCTTAAACAATACTATCCAAAGTTTAACTTAATCCATTTCAACCAATATAGTTATCCAAAATACCTATTTCCATACATTCTCTAAATGGTCTCTAAATTCCAAAATCAATTGTATCACCAGATTCCTCAAACAATGTAAAGTATCTCTTACTGTCACATACTAAAATATGATTACCTTTATCATATAAAAACCTTAATGAAAATAACAAGTACTGCAGTACAATCCTTATATATATCAAATTATTCTTATAACCAGAATATAATCTTTGAGTCCAAAAGCACCAACACATTAATTATTCCACTTCTACTGTAGTAATATCATAAGATTGTCCTTGATCCCTTGGCCGTTTCTGAGGTAAGTTTCCCTGACACTTAGGACATTCATTTGCATAATTCCCCATTTCCCTACAATTGTAGCATTCATCATTGGTAGCCACTTTCTTTCCCTTGCAATCATGAGCCTGGTGACCTTTTTCTCCATATTTATAACAAACTCCCATTCCTTTTAGGCATGTACCAGGGTGATTATTACCACAATTATCACATAATGGAAAATCCTTCTTTCCCTTTTCCCTTTATCTGTCTCTTGTTCCATTGTTCTCTTCTTCTCTTTCTTTACTTTGTTGTCATAAGACTTAGAGAATTCATTTTATGTCTTGATAGCACACGAGACTATATCTTCGTTTGTTGAGAAAGATTTTGATACTAATGCTCGAAAGAGAAATGGTTTTAACCCATAAAAGAAACGATCAATCTTACTTATTGGGTTACGTATATAATCTGCAGCATACCTCGCTACCCTTGTAAATTTGGCCTCATACTTTGCGGAATTCTAATCCTCCTTTTGTCTTAGACTCAGAAATTTCCTTTCCATATCTGCTCGATGGTCACGAGGAAATTATTTTTCTAAGAAAAGCTCTTTGAACTCCAACCATTCCATATTTGATACTTCATCATCTTCCATCGTGTTTTGTATCAATGACCACTATTGATCAGCATCTCCAGCGAGGCGATAAACTGCCAGGACAACTTTTTCCCTTTCACTACTCCCCAAAGCCTGAAATATTTTCTCTCGGGAACTTATCCATTTCCCAGCTACTAAGGTATTTCTACTCCCATTGAATGGTTGTGGTTGTTGCCTCATGAAGTTTTCTAACATTGATCCTCCACGTTGCGGATCAGGGTGCTTCATACGAGTAAGGTTATCATTCATAGCCTGAGTGAGTTGTCCCAGTATGGTGATAAGCTGATCAGCACCAGTTGTATCACCAACTCCATTATAATTATCTTGAGCAGGAGGGAAATCCCTACATTGAGTGTGTGCATTGATACTATTTCCATTCCTCCCACTATGTGCCATTTCTAAACAATGGCATAAACTAGATTAGTTTATGAATCAAAATACATAATTCCATACATGTAAAACACTTAACATAAATTAAACTATAATCATAAAAATGTTTTCTTTGAGGAAGTATATACTCATAAACCCTTCATAATGGTTTGTAAATAAAATGAGAATTATCCTAAGCATATCCCTTGGGAGTGTCGTAACCAAGAGTGCAGCAAGGCCCGTTGTCGTGCACCAGTTCCCGTTTGATTCTAGATCAAAGAGGTGTTTTCGGGTTTTACCCCTAGGTACATCCGTGCCAGAGCCGCCTCTACCTACTCGTATCCAGGCAGGGATGTATTGCTCGGAAAACTCACAAAATCTCTATAATACCAAAATTCTAGGAAGTTCTTCTATAACAATTCTCAAAGTCTATCTTTGGGCTATGTGATTTAATCAGAGTTTATCTAAATGGAGCTTCTAAGGATAGTACTAAACTGCCTCTGATACCAACTATAACACCCCAACCCCAGTTACCCAGAGTCAGTGCATTATTGAGTAACATTGGCATGATCACAAAAGATCATGTCTCAAAAGACCGATTAGTTTAGTAGCCTTGGAAACACTAGATACATTCATAAGTATTGCATTACATCATAAAGTAAAACAAAACTAAAAAAACATCATGCCTTCATATCCCCACATACTACCCCAGCAGGGAATTCATAATATACTTCATCGCTTCCTGGAAAAAGTAAAACATTGAAAGGGGTGAGATCAGATGCTCAGTAAGGATAACAATATAGCGGAAGCTTTCATAAATAAACATAAACATTTAAGGCAATGAATAAATAAATAAAAAGCCTTTTAAACTTTAACTTCAACATAATATGGAAAAAATAAAATTAATAATTCCATTTAATTATTCACATGGATATTCTACTAGTCTAATAATCCCATGTAATATCAATAACCAGTTTCATAATAATGGAATGCATAATGCCAGACTATCATAACCACGTATCCAAGGCCTCATGCCAAGACTACAAATAAGATTTTGTCAAGGCCTCGTGCCAAGACACTAGTTTGTCTCATGAGACCTGCTGATACATTGAGGAGCCATAGCGGGCTCCACCTGTCACTTATTATTTCCAATGCATTCCTCATACGGACAGGTTTAAACATATCATAAACCATAACATAATCGTATTACATAAAACAGGCATAAAAGAAACATAACATTTCCACATTTCAATAACAAGATATCAATACAACACATTGATATAATAAAAAAACACTTTTAAAACCATTTTCAATACCAAAATAAAAGAAAATTAAAACTATGTATTTATTTTTCATTTAAAAAGGTTATGGCTTGTAGAGGAAGCCTAAACTCAAATAATGGTCACGGTGGCGGAGAAGTCATTGTCTCCACATACGTATGATAAAAAAAAAATTCTATTTTGTCATTTAGTAAAATGATATGTATAAAAAATATTCCTTTTGAATTAACTTAAAAGTCAAAGGGGTTTATACACCGTATAAAATAAATTTGTGTATAAAATAAAATATGCCTCAATGAAAGGAGATTGACACAAAGTCCCTTAAAAAGATCATTTTTTTAAATAAAATAGATCTATTATGTATATTCACTATAAGTACCCATAAAGAAAGTAAAAAATACAAGATAGAACATAATAATATCATGACATAATTTGAAAGTAGGAGATTAACCCAAAGAACGGAAATCGGGTTAAGAAGTTCCCTTGCCTCGTGTCCGACATGACTCGATAGTTCTTTAATATCCTGAATAATAAACTAGAGCTAATTTATACTTGCTTAAGAAACTTTTTCAAGTTAATTATCCCATTTATATCACTTATTACCATGTTATGAACGTTATGTAATTATTTATGTTAATAACGGTCGTTTTTTCGATCTTTTGTACTTGAGTCAAAAATAAACTTCTTATAATTACAAGTTGTTCATGTTGTAAAATAGCCATTACATCCAGAATTATATTCATGATTTATATTTCATATATATCATATATATCCAATATATACTTTCCTTTATAATAATATATAACATTTAGTGGTAAGAAATGAAATGCATCGTTAATTGAGACGGTAATCCGTACGTACGCATGAACGCTACTTTCATTTCTATTTCGTAATTAATGGAATTAAAATAAAATGATAAATAAATAAATATATATATATATATATATATGTTATATAGGTGACATAAGTTCATTAATTTCATTCTTTATACATTCCATGTATTGCATGAACGAGTCACATCAGTTGAGGGGCGGTAGTCCACACTTCCTCAAATGAAATTATCGCATTTGCACAACATGAAAAGCATAAAGGTATGATTTAAATGTAAAATACAGAAGAATAAAGAGGAAATAAATATAATATATATCATAAATAAATATAGTTACATCATAATGGCCAGCATGAGAGGTGGTAGGAGAAGATAGAACAATCATTGTTTCGTGAGGCAGTAATTCGCCATCCACAGAAACTGTATGTTCTTTAACCATTAGACGGAGGTGTGTGTAAGTGGAGCTATAATCCTTATCATAAAAAAATCCTAGTATATTTAATATACTGGTGTTGTTACAAAATAAAGGAATAAAAAGAGTTTAAGGGGTTGGAGAAGAAAAATAAAACAAAAGAGAATAAGAGAAGACATTACCTTAAAATCGGGTAACTCTTTTGGATTTGAGCCAAAGGCTCCCTTGGGAAGACTTATTCCCAATGTGAGGATTCTAGGAGTAAGATAGGTAATTTAAGAGAGTATTTTGTCAGAGTTTGTCCAAGACAAATGGCTTTGATGGTGTGAATAAGGTGGTAGAGGTGGGGGCCTTTTATAAGAGGAGAGGAGGGGCACTCTTGGAAATTCATGAAATGTTACATTATTATGAAATGATTTTCGGATTGTAAAGGTCCCACAAAGATATATTTCCAGGATAAGGTGCTAAGGGTTCGAAATATACTCATTAAATTGGTTTTTGACAAGTTTAAGGCTTAGATTTTACATTATCTTTTCATTTTATTTAAATCGTTAATTAATGAGTTAATCGCTGCATCATCATTGTGTCATAAAAAATTTAATTTAATTAATGTCTAAAAATTATAAAAAAATTAACGTGATGTAGGAAATATTTTTATCTTTCCAATTAAAATTTATAGTAAAAATGTTATCTTATATATCCCCATTTAATAATTTTTTAGTAAAACAACACATGTTTGTGACAATGTTATTTTTACTTTAAATAAAAAGCAATTAATGTCATTTTCTTACCCAGGTGGCTCCATGGGGTCCCCAAGTTGACCCATGGATTTTATTGGTCGGCCATCACTCATCCAATAAGTGTAGGACAAGTGTCAAGATATTTTTTAATTTTTATAAAATCATTTTTACCTTAAATTTCACTAATTACCTTTAATCGCGATTAATAAAACTTAAAAGTTAATATTCACCAAAAATTATTTTAATTCCGTTGAAGCACATTTTCTTCCTAATGAAAATGATGTATGTTGGATTTTTTAAATTCAAATCACATAGGTGTTAAAATTTCATTTAAACGAAAAATCAGTATTTTTACTACCACTTAGTGGTTTCAATATTCATCAAAAATCGATGTTTTTCAGAACAATACCAAAAATTAACACTAAGCTATTTTTTATATTAGTAATTCAAAAATGATGCCTATTTTACTGAATTAAAATCATATAAGTTGAATTAATTAATTTAATAATTAATTCCCACTGTCACAACAAATAGCGTGTTTTTAAGAAAGAATATCAATCAAAAGATTTACAATTGTTTATGTCCAATTTCAATGTGAAATTAATTATAATGACCACCATTGGATAAAATGGTAATAATATATTATAATTATACTTAAAAACCACTCAATTTTATAATTTATCACTATAAATTTGCTTGATTAAAAAAGTTTTTTTTAAGTATTTTTCACTATTCATCGAAAATTTGATGTTCTCAAAAAAATACCAAAAATTCAACATAGGCTAATTTCGATATTCCGAATCCAAAAATAAAGTCCATTTTGAAATATAAAATTTATATAATTTCAAAAAGTGGGTATTACTATTTATAACGGCTACTTTGATTGGTCGTGGTGTGTTAGAACTTGAGGTTGCGTACAACACACGTTGCTCTATAATTCAAAGAGAAGCGTACCATGGAAGCTTGGGGTGTCAAATCAGTTAACATTAATTTATAGTTATGTGCTATATTTATTGAGTTTTAATTTATTTTCCTCTACTTTATTTTTGATATCACAATAGGGGGAGAAAATATTTTAAAGACAAAATTATTTATTCAATTACCAATATTAATTATAAAAAAATGAATATATGGGGTATGTATATTAAAACCTCTAATATTTTTATCTTTTTAAATATATTATTTCATTTGTGTTTAAAATTCCTATATTTTCAATAGGTTTTGTTATGGGGTTTGTGATCATCCAAAATAGAGAGATTGTTAGTAATGTATTGTCTCAAAAATACTTTATCAATATTATTGATAATGATGAAAAAAATAAACATTTTTGTTTTATTAATGAAATTAATTTATATATTTTTAAGGAATATATTTATTGAGAAGTATATTTTTTTTTTAATATTTGATAACGTATTTTGAATGTGTTTTGATGTATTCTAGAAACATTGTTCATACCCAATGTTTGTAAGTATAAGTGTAGTGTATGGTTTAGAAACACTACATTAGAAATGGAACTTATGGATCATGAACCCTTTGTGAATGTAAATGTATTTTTTATCAACCTAACTTTTAGAAGGAACCCATTTTTTAGAAAATGTGAAGTCTGTATAAACAACCCTATTTTGGTATAGATCCCTAAGTTTAATGAAAAAATGTATGGTACATCAACCATAATTTTGCAATCAAAATTACCTTGTGAACCGTATATTTAGAGTTTTTTCATCACATGAATGAATCCTGTGTTTGATTTTTCCTAGATAAAGTTTAAATTAACGATATTTTATGTGATTTCTACAATGGTCCTAGTAGAAGTAAATATTGTTTTGAAGATATTTTATGATTGATTAAAAGGCTTTTATTTAGCTGAGTAAATATTTCCTATTTTTATGGAATGTTAAGAATCCTTCTAATGATTTAAATTTGAATTATTTTTATTTGTCAGGAAACATTTGTGGATCTATCCAACAGAAGGAAAGCCTAGTTTTTTATACATATTGAAAATATATTTTCACTTTTCATATGACTGTATATTTTTTCCATACCTTTTTGAATACATAACTACTAGAAAGTAACAAATTATCTAAATACTTTGATATTTTTGAAGAGGAAACACATTGAAGATATACATGTTTCAAAATCATGTTCATGTGTAACTACTTATTTTTTTTCATTTCTATCCTTTAATGAATATCATTAACAACCAAGATCACCTTAAAGATATTATTACTAGAATAAATTGATTTTTAAGGATGGAGTTCCATATTATATCATTTTCTACTAAAAATGTTGTCATGAAAAATTTTATTTAATCAAATAAAACTTTTTTGATTCACTGGAGTTTTTGAAGCTTGGGCTAAGTCATAGAAGTGTATCAGCTTGTTTCACTATGTTATGGAGAATCTAGTTCCCTGTAAAATAACCGGAAGGATATTTAAAGTCTTATTATAAAGGTTTCAACTTCATGTACTTAGTTGTGAATGTTTTATGAAAGGAAAAAATTTCTAGTGAAAATCTCCAAGATCACAGATAGAGTGTTGGAGGAGTGGACTATGAGATCTTTGTGCCCTGAACCACTATAATAATTTTATTCTTATTTACTATTTACCCACTATTTAAACTAATTATATTATAGAACATTTCATATCTTCAAAATTGAAATTAAATATTTGAGCCATAATATGTCAATATTATCAAAGATACGTAATTAACCCCTAGTATATCTTTGTATTATTCTATCTTAGCACATAATATTATGTGTAGACCAGCTTTCAAGACAATAAATTTTTGTGAGGTGTTGATTTAATTTCCTTTATATAATGAGTAAATATGTTTCTATTTATACATATTTATAATGTTATAAGACAATTTTTTCAAATTTAAATTCCTATGTTATTCTCTCTTGAACCATGAATTATTATTTATGATTCGAAAATATTGTGAATATCATTTATTATTATGATGTTGTTTTATTCCATGGCTCATTTTTATGTTCTATGACATATTGGGTAAGAAATTTGTAATTTATTATCATGATATCATACTCTTATTCTTATATTATTCTATTGTAAGATCATTGGTTGATGACTTCTATGTTTACCATAACTATTCATCGGAACTCATAATTTATTATGTTTTTTCATCCCTAGGTTATGAAGAATGGTTTTAAGAATATTATAACTAATAAGGATTTTATATGTTAAAATTTTAAACTCTTTTATGAAATAATAAGTTTACGTATCTAGTCTTTAAATACAATAAAAAGTTATGGTTATTGCATGGATCATAAGGTTATATATTAAATATTTATCTAGAATTATGTAATATTTAATTATTTAAATATTTGGTTGTTATTGTTCATATCAAAGATAGGTTTATTCAGTCATTGGATATTTTGAACAAATAACTTTGGAAAAAACTATAGTGATAAGTATAAGAATAGATTAATATCATAATGTTTTTGTAATAAATAAATTATGGTATTTTCTTATAGTGTTCCCCTATTTGGATACAATATGTTGAAATCGTTTTAGAACATTTTCATATAGGGGTAAAAACCCTCATAAGAGTTGGTCCTGTATATACGAACCAACATTCTAGTGCATAGTGAGTGTTCCCTTAATATGAACCAGGATTGACACTCCTAGGGGATATGCTTGTGTTAACTCATAATTTCATTATGAAACATTTTGAAGGATTTGAATAGATGATAACCAATGATTCCATATGTTAAAACTAAGGTTTCATAGAGTGAAAATAATGTGTCACGATGAAGAAAAAATTTGAATTATTAATAATTAATATATTATTTATCAATATTTATATTTTTCTCACATTATAATTTTTATTATTAAATGCAAAAAACCTGAAGGAATACTTTGATAAATGAATGTGATGGATAATCCAATGATCAACCTCATGAGAAACCAAATTAATTAGGATCTTGGATGCATGGTTTGATGACTATGATCACTTGACTCAATCAATATATGAGTTGTAAAATGGATAGTGTTGAAATTCTAATTGTACAAGGGATGAAGAAACATTCCATAAAATGTTTAATGTGAAAAAATACACCCTCCTTTTATGAGTATTTTGATCTACTAGTTAATAAGTAATTTTTCAATTTGATGGAAAAGATATTTTATATTCTTTAGTGGTCAATCCATGGAAAATTTAACAAAATAATTTATCATTTAGTAGGCAAATAAGATCAATGGTGTATTCTTATTATGAATATGAGGAATGAATAAGAAATTGAATCCGTATAATTAGATGAGTTGAATAGGATATATTTTTTCAAGTACCTTCATCGTATTCTACATACATTAAATGGATAAGGAAACCCTTGAGCTTATGAAAAAGGATGATGAATCAATTAGTATACATGAGGTAAATTTTCCTAGATTCATAATATAATATTCTAGTTTAATCATAATCCATAAATTTATAATCGATCAATTCGTTATTGGTTGGAAACCTACTCTTTGAATGGAAGTACACATAAAGTAATTTTAAGTCTATAATGAAATCATTCAATGTGCACTCAAAGTGGAAATGAATGTTGGATAATCCCATGTTTTTTAGGATAATAAAAGATGGAAAAAATTTCATAGAAAAATAAGTGGTATGTCACATGGAGGGAAGAAATCCTTTCACCATCCTGATAACCAAAATTGTGGGAAGGGATATTTCGGTGAATGATTGAAGGGAACAACGAGATGTTTCATGTGTAGGAAGTCTGGGAATCGATCAAAATAATTTCAAAGTGATGTGAAGAGGCCAACCAATGAAATTAATGGATAGAGATCTCAACATAATAAAATAATCAAAAATAACTTCTATAGATGCAAGGATTTTGTTAATTATGATAATCAATACCAAAACCCAAGGGCTATTGAGGATAATAATCTACAATAGACTATAAAGTCAAAGGAGAAAAGTTAATCTTTATGAAATCATAATAACTTAAGTAAATCATGACAATTAGAACACACATATACTCCACTTTAGATTTAGTGATTCCATGTTAAATATTTTATGAATAACCCACATTAAAATACTATCATTTATTGAAATTTGATAAAATTATAAGCATTCGTAATCTCTTTATACATAGATTTTATAAAAATTTCTCGAATAAGAAAATAATTTTTTATATTCTTATTAAATATATGATCATATACTCTTGAGATTATGAAACAAAATTTTGAGAGAAAATTTTTTTTGATACGGTTGGAGCTTATTTAAGTAGTAAAGTGTGAATTATCATTAGGAATAATATATGATTTTATTATGACTTTAGTTTGGGAAATGATAAAAATATTTTAGATAATATATGATTAAGTAACATACATTTTTGTATAGTACATTGTGATTCATTATAATTAGATAAAGATAATTTTTAAGTATATCATGGAAGTAAATAATATCAAATAATTTTAATATTTGGGTTTTAATATTGCTCAGTAAAATTTTGGAGTTTCCTTAAGATTAACTATATACAAAATGGATTATGTTTAACATAGGGTATTATTGTTGAGGTTTTATAGATTAATGTAGTATATTTATCAACATTTTATAACTCATTGTAATTTTTTAAAATATATAAGAAATAAGGAATGAATTTTCATTCTTTTATGGATTTTATGATCCATTAAAAGATAATTTTAGTGCTTTAGACTAGAAAATTTCATCTTTAATATTCATTTTAGATAGTAAGATATGAAGTGAAAATTTATTGAAGCATAAACACAGAATAAAATTATATTTATGAAATAGATATATAAAAATTATCTTTATTTTCCCTTGTTCTCTAAATTTATAGTAAAATTACCCTCAAACATTAGGCAAAGTAACTTAAAATAAAAATGTTAAACATTTACCTTTATTTCCAATTAATTGATTTTAATTTCTACCATCATGGATTAATGGTTTTGTACAAGTTGAATTTCTCATTATCATGTTCTCAATCACTAATTATTATCCATTGGATGAAATTATTCTTATTCATGTACAAATTTTAACTTCCCATAATTTTTATCCTTATTTGGTAACCTGATTATGTGATATTTTTTATAACCTTTATGTTTCATACTTCCCATTTCCAAATGACATTTTGTCATCCCTCTAAAAGACATGGGTGTAAAAAATTTTATTTTTAAATATTAAACCTTTCATTGAATATAATAAAATTTCAATTGAAAATTTTTATTTATGTCGGGGGTAGGTTGTAACACTATGAGAATTTATTTTAAATAATAACAATCACAGTCTCTTTCTAAACACGCAACACCATGCTTTATGGAAATTGATATATATTATAAATATATTTTTATTTAAATGTTATCAGGTCATTGAATTTGTGGGTGTGAATATGAGTAAGTTCATTATGGAATATATATATAGTATGCGTACTTAATATAATTGTATTGATTAATTATTAGGAATTGGTTACTCAATTTTTGAATAAAGTCTTTTTTTTGTTTCAAATTTTTTTGTTATTGAATTTTATGTTGGGAAATTGTAAATAATTTTTAAATATTTTAGAAAACATATTTTAAAAAATGAAATTCATTTTTTAAATTTTCATGTAAAAATTATATTATATTTTTGAAATTTTTTTGGAAAATATTATTTTTCGATGAATATTGAAAAATACACATTTTTTAATAAAAAATGTATTTTATATAATGAATTTAAAAAGATCCATTTTGATTTTGAACAATTTTTTAAATTAAAATTAGAATATTTACATTGTTAATAATCCAATTAAGGTAATTATAATGAATTTTATATTCGATATTGGTATAAATCTTAATATAATTCTCAAAACAATTTTTCTGGAAAAACATTATTCCTTTTTTACGGGTATAATTTTTAATGATATTTTTTTAATTATTGTATATTAATCATGAAAAACTATTTCCTTGTTTTGAATCATGGGGATTAAATATAATAAATAGGTTCTTTTATTTTTTTATCATTATGAATAGCAAACCTCAAAAATAGTTTCCACCAGGAGGAGGGTAAAATGGATAAAAGTTGGTTAAATCTTTTGGTTAAGGCTTTAAAATTCCTCTGAAACATGAAATTATCCTATTTTATTAATTTATTTTTGAAACTTCACATATAATTATACAATATATGGACACTTGGTGATATTTTACTTTGAAAATGACCATTTTATTTTTTTATGAAAATAATAAATTAAAATTTTCATTCTCTTAACATTAATATCACAAAAAACATTAAATAAGAATTAGAAGAGGAAAAATTAGGTCGTAAATATTTAATTTATAGATAAATTATGCTTTTAATCATGTTAATGTATTTTTATTTTTTTGGTGACTGAATAATTACCTTAATTTCGTACACAACACCGGTATAATATTTATTCAATTAATAGAAAAACAATCTTAATGATTTTAAATAAATTAAAAGTAACAATAATTGGAATAATGATTGCATTAGATTAATTTATTAGATAAATATAGTATATTATGGATATCTGGAAGGTTTTTATTCTAATTCTTTTATTTTAATTTTCTTTTCAAATTCAAATTCTTGAATAGTTCTCAAAATAAAATTTATAATATATCATGTTAAATATATTTTATAAAATTATTTTAAAAGCATAAAAAATTTCAAAGTGGAAAAATAGGGTGAGAAATTTTTTCAATTTCATCCCTTTTCCATTTATGAACCAATGAACAATTTATAATTAAAATTATAAACCTTTAATATTGAAAAATTCGTCACCGCGATTAAGGTTAAAATTTGTTAACCAAGGGATTAAACTAAAATATAATGATTAAAATAGTATATAATGCTATCATAATTTTATCATATGATTATAAAATGACAAAAACGTCCTTATTTTATAATACATGTCATTTTGGATCTAATTTACATGGTATCGAAACATATTGTATTGTAATATTTCATTTATTTTCAAAATTGACATTAATGATATTTTATAATAAACTATATTTTATTAAATGATTTAAAATTAATAAAATAATATATTCATCGAAGATAATTTTCTATAGTTGAATATATCAACCATGGTGAATTTATTGATAACTTATCCTTTTATTGAATCATTCATGAACCTTAAATAGTATAAAACATTTATTTTGTTATAATTTTTAAAAGGATTAGAAGGGGTTAAAACTAAATGATGAGGGTTAAAATATCACATAAAATTTTATACATTTTATTTGATGATATTATTTTAAATTTCAGTCATAATATCTTAAAAATATTTCAATTATGAGTTAAAAATAATAATTTTTATTTATTTAATACTTTATATAATTCCTAGAGTGCCCCTCCCCTCAATTAAAAAAGAGAACCTATTCTCTTTTATTCCCAATATATTTTGAGACTTATATATCATTAAAGCCCTAAAATAATACCTAAATGACTAAATTATACAAATCCTAGATCCTTTGGTATTTTTTAAAGATTATCTCTTCAAGGCATAAGGTGTAAGCCAAAAGTGGGTTCTTAATGAAGAGGTATAACTCATAACTGAGAATTTTAAATTTTATTTCTTCTTATTCCTATTCTAAATGCATTATATATGATAAGAAATAATTAATTCCATATCCTTAATATATTAAAATTATATTATAGTTATCGAACAACTATTAAAAACATTCCTTTTGTCATATGGAAAACCAAAACATCTTTTGTGCATATGTAAGGCTTACCATCACCACATAGTGGTGTAATTTGTTTTTCATTACCACATTCCTTGGATGTTTAATATTATGGGGTTAATGTTTATATATGTTATTTTTTAAATAATAAATATTATTTAATTATAATATCACATCTACCTTATAAAAATATATTTCATTCAAAAATGATGTTATCACTTATGTGTATGTGTAGACTACCACCTACATGAAGAAATTTGATTATCATTTATATTTTACATGGATAGTAATAAAGATATATTTAAGGAATATATATGATATATTTAATAAAATAATAATTATTTAGTTTTGAGTTAATATTTACCTTTCTTTCATTCCATTCTTTGAAAAGTGAAAACAATATTCATGCATACGTACGACGTACAATCTCCATGAACAATGTAATTCATTTTTCTATCAATATTTTTTTATAGATAACATAAAATATATAAAAATGAATATATATATATATATATATGATATTTATATCATTATTAACAAAATTTATATGATTTAACCATGATTATGGTCTAGTAATAATCACTACTACACCAAAATAATCAAGAAAAACAAAATAGTCAACTCCTAGAAATGATGATTTTAACAAGGAATTATTAATTAATTGTTGTAGAAATTGTATAAGATGAGATAATATAAAATTATATTTATATGAAATATTTTTTTTATAGAATCATCATAAGTATAAATTTATTTTAAAGAATTTTAGATAACTTTTGATGAAACTAAAACATGAGGTAATGGAATTTAGTCTCACTTTTATTTCGATGAGACACATACCATGTCCACCTTTTGTTTCTTTAATATGGTTTATATAATTCCCCTAAATCAATTTTATTATTATTATAATAAAAATTATTTTTATATTCATATCTATCTAAGTTTTTATCTTTTATGAGTTTTTCATTTGAAAGTAACCAAAGTTGTATGTTTTTACATTACAACATCATTTCTTGTTGGGACTATTAATTATTAAGTTTTTCATGACGAAACTTCATGATCTGACTCTCAAAAAACTAAATAATTTTATTCTAATATAGTAATTTAGGAATAATAAATATTTATATTTCATATTCCTATCTTTATGTAATCAAGATACCTAATGAATTATCTTACGTAAAAACTGACTTCATTTATGTTTTTAGTCGATAATCCCATTTCATCCATTTTCTTATTTTATTAAAATGTTTCTTAACTTCTATTAATATTCCTATATGAATTTATAAATTCATTTTTAAAAATAATTTAGTTTTTAAAATTTTTATTTAATGAATATTATTATTGTTTATAAACATGTTACTTTTCCATTTTTTCCAAAAATATGAAAGGGATATTTTTTTAAGACACACGACATGAATAGAATTCTCCAATGTCATAAACTATCAATGATTTAGTGATTAATTTAAATGTTCCCAAGGTTATTTTTAATGGAAAATTTTTTGTAATGTTTGGAAAAATTTTCATTTTATATATGAGATTTAGAAATGAAAAAATTATTTTCCTCAGTAAATATTTTAGTGAACAATTTAAAGTAAATTTTCATCCATATCAACAACCTTTGATGTTACTTATTCTTTAATGGTAATATGATTCGATTTCCCATATTATTTAATTCTCTAGATGGTTTATGGTTATTATGATGAATTATGAACTAAACTCATTTTCATTTCCATGGATTACATTATAATGACTATTTTTATGATCTTTTGGAATACATATGAATGTAATTATGATTATGTGATAGGTGGGACTAAAATTACATATATTTCTAATAAATTGGGTAACTATTTATAACTCGTGAGATAAATATGCTTTGCATGAACCTAATTTCATGTTCACAATTTTATTTGTTGACATGGTTTTCTTTCTTATACGTGGACCTGGTTTGAGGTCCATAATTTTATGCGAGAGACTAATATTAAATTCATAACTTAATGAGTGAACATTTTTCTATTTATACATGTTCACAATGTTATAGGCTAATATCTATCCATATTTAAATGTCTATATAATGAACTCATGAATCATGATTTCTTATTATTGATTCCACATGATTATGAACATTTTCTTTTATTATGATATAGTTTTATAAAATGACCCATGTTTATGATCTATGATAGATTGGCTTTGAAATTTTTAATTTATTATCATTGTCTCATACCCTTATGATTTTTGTATTCTCATGCATATTCATTGATTGATATCTCTTTTTTACCCATACTAAGCATATGAAATCACCCTTTTTTATGTTTTTACATCCACTAGTTAAGAAGAATGGTTCTATGTATGGTGTACCAAAGAAGTTTATTTTGTGGTAAACATTAATAATCTTTCATAAAATTATAGGATTATATGTCTAGTCTCAAAATAATTAATGATCTTATAGTTATAGAATGGATCGTACTGTTATGTTTTGAATATTCATTTAAAATTATTTAATATATTTTTATGTAAATATTGGGACTTGATAATATATTTGTAATAAGTTTTAAAATTTTATAGATAACATTTTTTTTGTGTATCATTGGAGAGATTAATTAAAATTTGGTACATTAACTTTTCTAAAGAAAAGATAGAATTTTTCTAAATCTGAGTACTTATTTCAATGAATTATTCAAGAGGTTTGGTTTGGATTCAGGAAAAAGAATGGGGACACTAATGTGTATGTCATGTGTATTAGATGAGGATTCTGCTAGAATATTAGTCAATCATAGGTATTTTAGTGGAATTATTGGTAATTATTTTAGTTTAATAGCAATTTTTCTTAATCGCATGTAAGTGTTTTCATGGGTGATAGGTTTTTTCCATACCTAATGGAAAATAATTTCATAATAATTAAAAGGAATATTATTTTTTTGAAAGGTACTATGAATATTTTTGAATTCCATATATAAAAAAATCTTAGTTGACGAATTACTTTGATTCGTATTTTGGATGATGTAAATTTGATATGAAAAAAAACACGAGTTGAATGTTTTAATTTCATAGAAGTGGTGTTGTTTCGTAGGGTTTTAATATGAAGTGTTTAGTTTATTTGTCAACAATAGTGTCTAGGTATATGGAATCATCTAGATATTTCACATAGATTTTATGGATGATTAAAATAAATTTAATTTTAGTATTATCTAAAAAATAATACCATTTTTATGTGATAATTCATTTCCTATTTCAATTTAATGGAATCTACTAAAACATGCAAGGATAAAATATATTGAAGTAAGATATCAATTTATATGTGATCATTTTTAAAAGGAAGATATTACATTAGAATTTGTGCCTACTAAAAAAACAATTATTTGATATATTAAATAAACCATTGGATGAATTAAAGTTCAAAAGTATAAAAACAAATATTAGAATGATGGATATCTAATGGTGTTTCAGTTCTATTTGAATAATTTCATTGATTTTAATGTTTGTAAAAATTATAGTGTTTTTTAGAATTAGAATTGATTCTATTTTGGTGGAATATAATAAATTGATCTTATAAGTACCCTATATATGTTGGTACTTAAGAGTATATATAACATGGTAATGCCTCGACCCGAATCATTGGGATCGGGTCTGGGTGTTGCAAAATGGTATCATAGGATGTTATTTTTAATTTGTCTTACTATTTGGGGAGATGTTCAATAATAGACATAGGAATGTTTCAAATCATGTGAATAAACTCGGCAACGTGAATCCAAAAAACCTTTCTTGAGAGAAGTCCAATTTACTCTAAAATGGGAATGATTTCCTTGGTTTGTGATGTTATGATTATATGATTTCACATTATGTGATGCACATATATTTTGAGGGTTATGGGTTAAATGAATTGAATTATAGATATATCGACAAGATTAATCTCATTCATCATATTTAGTATTCATATTTACATGACAAATACACTACTTGTGTTTTATTTTACTTTTGATATAGGATTTAGTTCTTGATGTGTTAGAAACCTATACTATGTTTCCATATATAAGTTCTTCTGGACATTATATTAAGATAAACCCCCATGTATGTATCCTTTTAATAGAAATTCATCTAGATCTTGGTACATAATGACATTCTATTAAGATAATTTGGTCCCTTAACCATGGCATGCATGAGGCCCTTAGTTAGTTGGTAGAGGCAATAAATTCTTGAACAATGGTCCAAGGAAGAGAATTGATGACTGAATACTGAATATGTGGAAACATCGAGTTGGTTATGCAGAAAGGAAGAACTTTTTTACCATATAATCATGTTAAAGAGTGAATGGATAATTATAAAATCATGTAAAGGACTTGGGACTCTTTGAATATTATCTATGGATGTGATTCTCTATTGATGGTGTGTGAAGATCCTAGGTGATCGGACCTAGAAGGGTTAGAGAGTGGGAGGATTCTAAATGGATTATAATGGACACTCATATGGAGAGGTTGAATAATGAATATTATAAAGACAATGGTTCAAATTATAAAGAGGATTATTTAGTATTATCCTAGTTTGATGGAATGATCATGTATGGGAACTTAGTAAGTTGTTAGGTGTGTAATCCTAGGGCTGATTAAATGACACACATTAGAGTATCAATAAGGGGTGCATGATCGGGTTTGATGGGAGTGTCTAGTCATTGGGTTTCATGAGACCAAATATGATCTTTTATAAATACCATCAATGGATTTGCAATGGATTACTCTACCTTAGGGATAGAGTAGTTCTTTCTGTAGTTTTTTTTGGGAAAGGTTTTAGTGAGTTATACCAAGAGTGCACCAGGTTTGTGTAGTTACCATGTGTATTGCTAATCAAGTATCAAAAATCTTATATACCATTGATAATTATCCATGTTATGTGTAAAATCAATAAAATCTATGAAATAAATAATTTAGTTGTTTTGGTTTAGGATCACTCTTATAGTGATTTCATTGGTGTTTTTTTGAGACTCTTATAGGCATGGAGGCCCAAAGTTTGATGAGAATTTAGAATGTCAGTAAGGGTATAGGTAGAGTTGGTGAAAGATTGGGTATGGTGTCATGGAATATTTATAGCCTTGTAGGGAATCATTAGTTCTATATGGTTCTATGAAATATTTTTTATAAAACTCAAACAATGTTAATATACCAATTAATACATTGTATTGGTATGTTCGAGGTCGAACCCACGGAGATGGTGATATTAGTTTTATTAGAACTTCAAAATATTATTTTGTAGAAGGTGGTCAGAAACATTGGTTTGATTGATTTCGTGAAAATAAATTATGAATGAAAAATATATTTTATGAAGCGTGTCAGGGTAAAGTAGTTTCCAGGTTCAAGTGCAATTGGATTTTGGAAAATTGATTTATTGATTCATGATTGGAGTCAGAGTCGAGACGAGGTAGATCAACTGGTCATGTTTTCCCCTCATCAAAGTGGTAATCCCCTATTTCCCTTGGTCTAGTAGTTTAGGGTGTTGTAGAATCATGTTTGTTCTAATACCAATTATAAACATGATTTCCCCTTAATTTGACAGTGTTCATGCCGGCTTTATAGTAGTTAGTTGGGAAATTTAAATTTCCCTTTTGGATTCGAATATCGATGGTCATGATAAATGAAAATGAAAGGGATTGGATGTTTTAAGACTGAAATTAAGAAAACCAAATACCTTAATAAAAAAAGAATTAAATCCAACACACCTTACCCTTCGGTTACATCACACTAGAACAAGGTGGTATTACCCTCTCATCCAAGCGATGATAGGTTTAGAGGAAAGGAGAAAAGAAAACATTAATGAAAAATTAAAAAAAACTCGAAGAGCGCGTAGCAGTTTTCCTCCAATACTTTGTCTCCAATCCAATCAGAATACTCCAAAGGTGTATCCATGACCTCTATTTATAGGCTCTGAAGAGGCTCTTCCTGATCTTCGTCATGTTGTGTACTTGGCCTACACAACGTTTAATGTCGATATGCTTTTTGTGAATCAAAATGATGCGTGTATGTATCTAGACTGAGATTTTTAAAATTTGACAACCTACAGGATGTGGACATGGACTACGCATCGTGTATACCTTGTCTACACCACCTCCATGTTTGAAAGAATCATCTACATATCGTGTACATTAATTTTGAAGTTTTACTCTCATCATGGAATGTACTTGTGTTACACGACGTGTACTGGTCAGTCAGAACGTGTTCACTCCTCACGACTTGTTCTAGCAGCGAATTGCTTCTTTGATGAAATCATGATGTGTACTTGTGGCACATGATGTGCAATAGTGTTTTCCCAGATATTAAATCTTCTCTTTTCTTAAAAAAATGCGGTGTCGCACCGCGAGTAAAGAGATGTGGGGAGAAGGTTCCTTTTGATCATATTTACTCCCCTTTTTGTTCCTTTTCCACAGATTCATGGATTCTTTCCAAAAAACATAAAACAACTCAATTAATTCTAAAATTTGCTAGATTATTCATTTAAATCCATAAATAAATACATTCAAATGTTATAAAATTTATGCATGAAAAAAACTTATCAAATATCTAAGTTGAATCTTGGCATAGCTCCATGGTTATAATGTTTGGTTGATAGTGTCTCTGAAGGAGCGTCTCATGAGTGGTTATGGGGCCTATTTGGGGTTGATACTCATGATGTAATGTAATGGAATCTATATAGTATAGAGAAAACCATTGGATAGTTAAATATGTGGTCCTAATTTTGGATGAATTTTGGTGATGCAAAAAATGGTTCTCCTAGTCGTCAAGGAATAATTAGAAATTAAAATTGGAGTTGGAACTATATTATTTGCGGGAAGAATATATTCATTCACTATGTGTAGTAATGATGCAAATATAAGTCATGAAAAACATTGTTTGGGTTTGGTGGATGAATATGATGATACTCTAGTCATAATATCCAAGGTAAAGTTGACATTAAATTAGTTTCATACAATACTAATATTCATTAATTATATTTTATTAGTTTATATTTACTATAATATATTATCTAATTTTTCTATAAAAAGAAAATACTTTTATTCTTACAAAACAAATTTTACATATATTATATAGTTTTATTTAAAAATATTATTCCCAAATTTTAAATTTTTATTATGAAAAAAATGAACTTCATTTTTTATATCATAAATTCAACTGATTTTTTTAGAATTTTATATATTTTTGATTTTTTGTGAATATTGGAAAATACAAATTCTATAGAAAATAGAATTTTTTTAATTAATTTAAATAGATTTTTTTTGAAAATTATTTTAAAGTAAAAAATAGTTCATTTATTTTATTAATAATCCAATTAAGATCTTTGGAATCAATTTTATCCATGATTTTGATATAAAAACTTTGTATACATAAGAAAATAATTTTTCTGAAAACCCTTTTTTCATTATGTTTTATGGGTTTAATTTTTAATTAAATTCTCAAACTTATTTGAATTTGATAAAATGGATTACATATTTTGATTCAGATTAATTTATATAGAGTAATAAGATCAACTTTGTTTTTGGTAATAATGAATAATAAAAACAAAAAAAATGTTACCATGATTAAAGTTAACAATGTTTTTTCGTTGAGTTAGGAAAAAATGATAAGGGTCATAATGACCTAGAAAATGTGTCCAAATCCGATTGGAATGAAATATTTCATTTTAATCTCGTATAATATTTGTAAATCATCCATTTTTATCAATTTTCTTTAGTAATACATTAATATATTTTATCTTTTGAAAACATCATTGTGTTTCCTCTCCCCCACTTATCAAAGGACAACCTCTCTTCTTCTTTATTGACACTTCACGTTCCACTTATCTCAGAAAATAACTACCCAAATACCATCCTAAAATAACTTTCCAAATCATATAGGCCACAGTTCGATCATAATACCCACCATAGGTGTAACACTCGAGATTTTTATGAGAAATATTTTGTTATCATCAAAGGAATCATTCAATACACACAACACTAGCTTGAATTTCTTTACACGCAATGGAGACCTTCCTCAATAGCTTGTGTTGTACACAATATCGAGTTTCACTAAACAACGATATGTTATTAAAATATTATTAAAACTAGCAGTTATGAATAGTAATACCCACTTTGTGAAATTTTATAAATTTTATCTTTCAAAATGGACTTCATTTTTGGATTCTGAATATTGAAATTAGACTAGGGTGAATTTTTGGTATTTTTCTGAAAACTTTCCATTTTTGATGAATAGTGAAAACACTATGTTACTATTTAAAAACCGAATTTTCATTTAAATAATTATTTAAATTTATTTTAGGTAAAAATTGATATATAATTCCAATATAAGTTCAATGTAATTCATTGGAGTCATTTTATAATAATTTTAGTTATATAAAAATTTTATTAAACTTTTCACCGTCTTTTACCCACCACCTAGGAGAGTTTGAAAATTGACATAAAACATAATTTTACAGCTTCTGTGAGTGGAATTTCGAAAATCTGAGAGACACGGTTAACATCAAGGAGTTATATGTGGTTTAATAAGATAAAAATAATTTTTGGTGAATAGTAACTTTTTATTTTTATTTACCACGGTTAAAAGTAAATAGTGTAATTAAGGGTAAAAATGGTATTATTATTACTCTAAAACATGTCCTAATTCTATTTTATAAGTTTAATTAGACCAAAAACAACCTTAGGAATAAAATATGACCATTTAGGTCCACTTGGATTAGATTAGGACATTTATTGTTATTTTATTTAAAGAATAGTTAAAATAGTTAAAATCAAAGTTTAATAGAAAAAACATTTTTAATATAGGGTTATACATAAAATAAATTTGACTATAAATATTCATTATAAAGATAAAAATATTTCCTACATAATCGTATTTTATTTATAATTTTTAGACTTTAAATAATTTAATTTATTTATGATACAATGATGATGCAGTAATTACCTTATTAAGGAAATATTAACATAATTGATATTATAATACCCAAATAAATGTAATTTGAGACTTTTTATGAATTACACTAATTTTATAGGTTAAAATGACATATTAGTATTGATTTAAGTAACTTTTTTCGAACAAATCATACTATTATGATTTTCACAAAAAAAATATATTACAAAATAGTGTCAAAATTGACATAAAATAGTTTTTAAAACAAATATTATACTATTAATTGTTATTTTATTCCTAAAAACCTAAGGTTTTGCCAAATTACAACTATAGGGTTATATATATTTATAATGAACCACTTGGGGTTCTTTTGGCTTTTTATAGTAATTTTATTAACCATATTGTGTAAACAAACAAGAAGACACGGTAAAAGTAATATAATTTAACTTAAAGTTAAATCTAAATAATATGGTTAAAATAGTAACCTAAACTTGTCTAAAATCTATTGGTTGAGAGTATTTAGACCCATCGGCACCTTAGATTTGAAATAAATAAATTTGTAACTATTAAAAACAGAATATGACTTTATAATAAAATAATATTTTATGTTTTTCCAAAAGTGCCCCTCTCCTCCCTTATAAAAGGGAACCTCCTCCCTCCCCTCCTCACACAACTTTGAGCCTTCAAGCACGACCAACCACAGACAATTTCTCTTCTCAACTTCCCTAGAAACATCCAAGTGGTACTGGACTTCTTCAAATACCATATTTAGTGCCCTAAGAGGAGGTTAAGAAGAGGCGCTTCAAAGAAGAGGTAATGTCTGTTACTGATTCTTTCAACTTTATTTATTCTTATACTTCCTCTTATTTAGTTTTTTCATTATTAAGTAATCACATAAGTATCACTAATATACTTATATGTTAGTATAAATATTAAACAACCCTATTTCACCTTTTATACATCCTACAAAAAACAAAATCACCACGCATGCGTACGTACGGAATACCGTCTCCACGCCGTTGTGTAATCTGTTTTCCACCACCACCATACTTGGATGGGTTTAATTGTGTAAATAATAACTATATATGATTATTTTGAAGTGATATTGATTCTGAAATAGTATACATACACTTCAATACAATTCCACTATCATGGGAACGATATCATCGCTCGTGCGTACGTACGGCCTACCGTCTCCACGATGTGATGTGACTCGTTCTACATGATCTTCAACGCATAATGATTATATATATGAATTGAATGAATAAATATGATATATATTACACTAATAAAATTATGTAAATGAGGTATCTATAACTTAAAAATAAGAAGAAGAATTTATTCTACAAAACACGCATAAGAACAAAAAGCAATAAACACCCGAATAACAAGTAGCAATGAAATATTACTAATACGAAAATAAGAATATGACCATATATGATATCATAACAATGATTATGATTCTATAATAAGTCAATAACATTATTTAAATCATTATACTATATTTTCGGACACGTAGGAAGCAAATCAGACCTAAGGTAAGGGAAAATCTCGCAATCTCAATTTTTATCCGAGATTGTTTATACTTCCATAATTACTTGGGCATATTTATCATCCACATCCATGTTTCGTCGATATTTAATATTATTTCAATCCTCATAAATTTTTTTAAATCCAATATTACTCAATGATGAGTTTTTAGTAAAATATATGAAAGGAATCTTTTGTCATTTTTAGTACGAGGTACTTTTTGACTTTTCCGGCCAAAGTATGAGAAAAATATTTTTTTAACTTATATGGCATGAATGGATTTTTATGATTTCATAGAACATTATTTACATGAATCTTCCTTTACATGTTTTCAAGTTTATTTTTAATAAACTTCTTTTAGTTTTAAATTGTATGACATGTTAAGAAAGTAAAATGTTTTTTTGAAGTAGAAAGGTTATTTTCCTCAAGAATGGAATTCAAGTGTTTTATCAAAATAATTTTCCATATAAGATAATATAAGGTTATGTTTATGTATCTATTTTTACATTTATTTGATTATTATGGAATTATTTTTTTGAAGTCCTTTTATCTTATATGATTTATGTTATGATGGAATGATGTTTAAGAATCCCATTTTTATTACATGGGTTATGCTATGATTTATGATCTTGTGGCACACACAAGAATGGTATCATTATGAGATGGGTGGGACCTATATATATCTCTAATGCATTGGGTAAATATTTATATCTCATGAGATAGACATGGATGGAATGACATATTAATCCAGTTCAGTGATACAGTACTGAAACGAGTAGTGAATTTGGTTTAGAAATGGACTTTGTCCGCTAAGATAGTCTTGGAAATGAGTCTTGACTACTAAGAAAAGATACTCTATGATTATGTGTGTATTCCACAAAGTTTTTTATTTTATTTTATGATTATTGGGATTACATTTCACTACTATGATTTATCTCATGTTATGAAATTATGATCTCTTTTGCAGGTTAAGATTTCTAAAATGATATGTTCTTATGAATATGATGTGATTGATATTTCTTTTGTTTACCCTTACTGAGCATTTGAGATAACCCTTTTGTATGTTTTCGTTTCCCCAGGTCAGGAAGAAGGGTATTAAGTAGGATATGCCAAAAAGGGATTCAAGATATGATGAAATAAATGGGAGACAATGTAGATTCTTTATAAACCAGTTGTTTATGTTTCCCAATTTCTAAAGACAGTATACCTATACAGTCATTTCATGGTTTTGTTATATGTTGTAATAAGAATGCTTTAATTCTGAAGAAAAAAAATGTATGTAAAGTATAGGTCGTTATAGTTTCTATCTGAGGAAAGGTATAGTCAACCTTTAGAAAATAGGATTTGAAAGCCTTAGTAAAAACCGTAAGGATATGTTTAAGCATAGGAAAAAATATTAGTGTTTTAGAAATGGCCATGAATAACCTATGATATGACCTTATGTGTGAATTTTATTCTTGATTATGTGGTTTTCATAATATAATTAGTGTTTATCACACTATGATTCTTGGTTTTAGTCAATGGATGGAACCCAAAGGAGTCGTGTTAATGCAGAATACGACTGGAAATGCAATGATTGTCCCCCTGAGAAACCAAATGATATGGGATCTGGAATGAAAAATCGTGTAGCCATGCTCGCACAACTTTCTCAAGCTATGAATCATGCAGGACTTCCAAATGAGCAAATGAAGGAGAAAAATTATGTTGAATCTTTAATGAGGCAGCGTCCACCCTCATTCAGCGGGTCTACTGATCCATTAGTGGCTGAACAATGGATCAGTACCACTGAAAAGATATTTTTAGTTCTTCAATGTTCTGAACAAGATAAATTCATCTTATCAGTATGTCGTTTGGATGGTGAAGCAGATCAACGGTGGAATCTTATCAAGAATAAGAGGCAAAGGGATGAAATTAAATCCATGGAATGGGAAGAGTTCAAGAACTTATTTTTCAATAAGTACTTCCCTCATATTCTTTGAACAAAGATGGAGAATGAGTTTCTTGAACTGAAGCAAAAGGATGATGAATCTGTTGGTACCTACGAAGCAAATTTTACAAGACTTTCAAGATACGCTTTTGGGATTATTATCCAACCTTAGAGTAAGATCTATTGATTCTTTAGTGGCTTAAAACCAAGTCTTCTAAGGTCGTTAGCCATAAGGGACTTCAATAGCTATGAAGAAATTGTTCGTTGTGCTCTCATGGTTGAGTTGGAGATTGGAGTAACCCATCTGTCATATGCATTTGATAAGAAGAGGAAAATGGAATTCAAAGGGAAATCTAAAGAGCACACTGAAAAAAAAGATGATTTTCCCTTATGCTTAAAGTGTGGAAAGAAACATGGAGGGAGTTGTCTTAAAGGGACAAGTAAATGTTTCAAATGTGGAAAGGAAGGTCATCAGGCATTTGAATGCCACAATGATGGGATGAATATTTCTAGTGATGTGAACAAAGAAAAGGCTACACATAGTGCACCTCCTACACTTCAAATGTTACAAGTGCAAGGAAATGGGGAATTATGCGAATCAATGCCCTAATCCAAGGGTTGTTGATGATGATCGATGTTAACAAAATCTTAAGGATAAAGAAAAATAAAATTCACATGCAATTTCTTTCAGTGATGTGGATTATGATAATGAAGTGGTGAAAGGTACACTTACCATCCACTCTAAAGTATCAAATGTTTTATTTGATTTTGGATCCACCCACTCTTTTATTTCTGAAGAATTTTCTAAGGGTTTTACCGTATTTCCTCAACAGTTAGATATTGAGTTAGCTGTGACAACCCATAATGGCACAATAGTCAAATCAAAAGTTTACTATTTTTCTCCAATTGAAGTTTTTGGGAAAGTGATTTCTGCAAATCTTTTGATCCCTCCTATAGTGGAATTTGATGTGATTCTTGGCATGGATTGGCTTTCATTATATGGATCTCATATAAATTTCCAAAGAAGGGAAGTCACATTGCATATTCCAGATCAATCTATGATCGCCTATCGATGCAATGATGAACATAACCTTACAGTGGAAATTTCATCCATCTTATGGGTCTTGATTCCACTAAATGAAGGTTATTTTTCTAAAATGGTTGGAGAGAAAATTCCTATTAAGAATATACCCATTGTATGGGAGTTTGATGATGTCTTTCCAGAGGAATTACCGGGTCTTCCACCAAATCGTGAAGTTGAGTTTTCAATTGAACTCATACTGGGTGCTATGCCAATTTCAAAGACACCTTATAGAATGGCCCCAATTGAGTTGCAGGAATTGAAGAAGTAACTCCAAGAGAATCTTGATAAGGTATTCATACGCCCTAGTGCACCACCTTGGGGAGCACCTGTTCTGTTTTTTAAGAAGAAATATGGAACAATGAGACTCTACATTGATTATAGAGAACTTAACAAGATCACTATCAAGAACAAACATCCTCTCCCATGCATTAATGACTTATTTTTCCAACTACATGGAGCTCAATACTTTTCCATGATTTATCTTCGTTCAGGGTATCATCAATTAAGGGTCAAAAGGGAGGATATACCAAAGAGGGATTTTCGTACAAGGTATGGACACTATGAATTTATAGTGATTCCATTTGGTCTTACTAATGCCCCTGCTATCTTTACGGATCTAATGAATAGAGTCTTTAGAGACTATCTTGTTCAGTTTGTGGTAGTCTTTATAGGCAATAATCTTGTCTATTCAAAGAGGAAGGAAGAACAAGAAGATCACTTGAGATTTTTATTGAAGACCCTAAGAAAGGAGAAGCTTTATGAAAAATTTACCAAATGTGAATTTTGGATTAAAAAATTTTCATTTTTGGGTCACATAATCTCAAAAGAGGGAATATCCATGGATCTAACAAAAACAGTGGTTATTGAAAGATGGTCCAGACCAACAACGGCAACTAAGATCCGATGTTTTCTTTGTTTGGCTGGATATTATCGACGTTTTGTGAAATATTTTTCACGGTTATGTAATCCACTCGCCAGGTTGACTCGAAAAGGAGTTAAGTTCACTTAGACAGAGGAGTGTGAAGAGAATTTCATGGAGTTAAAAAGAAGGTTATCCAGTTCACCTGTGCTCACACTGCCTTGTAGTGGAGAAAGGTTTTTGATTTACAGTGATGCATCTAAGATAGGACTGGGGTGTGTTCTCATCAAAAATGATATGGTGATAGCTTATGACTCACAACACTTGAAAATACATGAGAAAAGTTACCCAACTCATGATTTGGGGTTAGCTGCGATAATAATTGCATTAAAAATATGGAGGCATTATCTTTATGGTGAAAGGTGTGATATTTATAATGATCATAAAAGTTTAAAATATATTTTCACACAAAAGGAGCTGAATATGCGCCAAAGAAGATGGTTGGAGCTGATTAAGGATTACAATTACTCAATTCATTATCACCCTGGGAAAGCAAACAAGCTGGCAGATGCATTAAGTCGACAAGACCATGCTAGAATATCCATGATGAGGATCACAAAAGATCCAATATTTATGGATTTACAAAGTATGGATCTTGGAATTATAATGGAAGGGGGAAATATTATCTTTCTCAAATGAATGTTCAACCATCTATACATGTGAAGATTAAAGAGGCACAAAAAGACCATGTAGAGTTACAAAAGAAGGTGGGAAATGTTCCCGAATTCAACCTTGATTGTGATGGGATAATAAGGTTCTAGAATCGGGTTTATGTTCCTCCCATCCTAGAATTAAAGAGGAAGCTGCTGGATGAGGCTTGTAGTTATTCATTCTCTATTAATCCTAGAAGCATGAAGATGTATAGGGACCTGAAAGAGTACTTCTGGTGGGATGGCATGAAAAGAGATGTTGCTGAATATGTCTCTCGATGCTTGGTTTGTCAGCAAGTTAAAGTTAAGAGACAGAAGTATAAGGGGATGTTACAACCATTACCCATACCCGAATGGAAATGGGAAAACATCACTATGGACTTTTTCACGAGACTTCCTAAAACATCCAAAGGAAATAATGCTATCTGGGTCATATTAATCATCTTACAAAGTCAGCACACTTCATTTCTATTAGAGAGGATTTATCTCTTGATCATCTTTCCAGGATATATGTAAAGTAAGTGGTAATATTGCATGGAGTACCACTTTCCATTATATCTGATCGTGATCTGAGGTTTACAGTAAACTTTTGGCGAAGTATTCAGCATACTCTGGATACAGAGTTGAGTTTCAGCACAGCTTATCATCCTCAGACAGACGGTCAGTCTGAGAGAACAATTACAATTCTAGAAGATATATTAAGAGCTTTCTATATGGATTTCAAAGGTGGTTCGGATCAACACCTACCTTTGGTGTAATTTTCTTATATTAATAGCTTTCACTCCAGTATTTTGATGGCACCTTATGAAGCTCTCTATGGAAAGAAATGCCGAAATCCAACTTGCTGAGATGAAGTTGGGGAAAGAAAGCTATTAGGACCTGATATTTTTGATGAGATGGAAAAAAATTTCTGATCTATTCAACAACACATAATAGAATCTTAGAGTTGACAAAAAAGTTATGCTGATAACCAATGAAAAGACCTAGATTTTGAAGTGGGTGATAATGTGTTCTTACGAATATCTCCTTGGAAGAGAGTAAAGAGATTTGGAAAGAAGGGAAAGCTGAGACCTAGGTATATCGGTCCTTTTGAAATACTGGATCATGTTGGTAATGTATCTTACCGATTGGCGCTTCCACCGAATCTCTCTCAAGTTCACGATGTGTTCCAAATATCTCTCCTGAGAAAGTACATACCCGATCCTTCACATGTACTCATCTTAGAAGTTGTACCGCTGGTGTAATATCCCAAGTAAGTAATGAATAATATATATTCTTATCTATGTCAATATATGAATTAGATGGTGTTTTAGAGGCTTAAAATGAGAATAAATCCAATCAAAAACATGGAATACACTAATATTTTTAAAAGATTGTTTTACTGCCTTTTGATGGAAAAACATTTTTAAATAAATCTTTTGACATTTTTATAAGCTCTATTTGTCAAAATAAACTTATTAATTATTATTGGGACATTTAAATTTACTTTGGATAAATTTTTGGTATTTTTCTGACAATGTTCATTTTTTAATGAATAGTCAAAAATACTGCATTTTACATCAAAACTGCTTTTTCATCTAATTTAATTATATGGTTAGATTATATTTTTAATTGGTTTTAAAGTGTAATTATAATATATTTTTTAACATTGAATCCAATGGTGTTCATTAGAATTAATTTCACTTTGGAATTGGGCATAAACAAGTGCCAAACTTTTCATAGATATTGTTTCAAAAAAACCCACTATTTGTTTTGACAACGGGACTTATTTTTAAATTAATTATTGAAATTTCTATGTTTTTAATTTGGAAAAATGAATTCTATATTTGTAATCATAAGGTCAAAATTATTTAATTAAGACTCTTTTGCTTTTGGACATTATGAATAGTAACAACGGTAATTATCATTAATTATCTTGATTGATTAGTAATCGGGTAGTTAAGGACAATAAAATAATATCATAATAATAAAAACTGATCCCAACATGTGTCCAAATTCTACTTTTTGTGTCATGGAAGACCATGGGATGCCTTGTTCTAAACTTAGGGACCCCATGGAATCACTTTTGGGTGAAAGTGAAACTTTATCTTTTTATTTTTAAAGAAAGTTAAATATAATAAAGAATGTATCACCTGAGTAACTTTTTTTTAATTTTGTCTAAATAAATGATATATTAGACTACAAATAGTAATTGTATAGATAAAAATATTTCCTACATCATAGTAGTTTTTATAATTTTTATACATTAAATAAATTAAATTATTTATGCCATCATGATGATGCAGCGATTACCTCATTAATGAATGATTTAAATAATATAAAAAGATAATGTAAAATCTAAGACTTACACTTGTCAAAGACATATTGGATGAGTATATTTCGAACCCTTATCACTGTATCCTTGAAATATATCAATTTGGGACCTTTTAAATCCGAAACATATTTCAATATAAAGTAACATTTTATAACATTCCAAGAGTGCCCCTCCTCTCCTCTTATAAAAGTCCCCCACCTCTACCTACTTACCCACACTTCTCAAGCCTTTGGATTGGCATAAATCTTCACATTTAATCTCTCCACATCCCTCTATTCATCCTAGAAGCCTTACCTTAGTCAGAAATCTCTTCATGAAACCCTTTTGGTATAAACCAAGAGGAGTTACCCGATTTAAAGGTAAAGTCTTCTCTAATGTTCTTTTGTTTTATTTTGCTTCTCCAACCCCCTAAACTCTTTTTATTCAATTATTTTGTAACAACGCCAGTATTTTAAATGTAATAGGATGTTTTTATAAGAATTATTCTAGCTACAATTACACACACCTACATCTAATGGTTAATGAACATACTGTTTCTATGGATGGCGAATTTATGCCTCATGAAACGATGATTTTTCAATATTCTTATAACACCTTCAAAGGTGGAAATTAAGATGTCACTATATTTATATAAGATATATAATATTTTTATGTTTTCCTTAATCTTCAGTATTTTTCATTTATGACATACATTTATGGCTTCCATTATGGGTAAACACGATATCTTTATTTTAGGAAGTGCGGACTATCACCCCCTCAAAGTGGTTTGATTATTTAATGAAATATGTGGGACATATAAAGGATGGAGTTAATGATATTATATATGATATTATACTGTAATTATAATATACCTTTATATAATTATGATTTCATTCCATAAAATATGAAATAGAAATGAAAGTAGCGTTCAAGCGTACTTACGGCTTACCATCTCCATGAACGATGCATTTCATTTCTTACCTCTAAATGTTATGTAAGATTATAAATGCATGTATATACTAGATATATATGATATATATGATATCTAAATTATAAATATAACTCTATATATATTGGATACATGAAAAACTTGTAATTATAAAGAGTTTATTTTTGACTCAAGTACCAATGATTGACAAAATGACCATTATCAACTTAAATAATTACATAGTTTTCAAACTAGGTGATAAGTGATATAAAAAGGAATAATGAACTTGAAAAAGTTTCTTACGAAAGTATAAATTAACTCAAGTTTATTATTCAAGAGGTTAAAGAATGATCGAGACAAGTCAGACCCGAGGTAAGGGACTTCGTCTCAATCTCCTTTCATTGAGTAATATTTTGTTTTACACACAACTTTCTTTTATACGGTGTATAAACCCCTTTTAATTTTACATTTATTCAAAAGTAATCTTTTTTATACGAAGATTTTACTAAATGACAAAAGGGAATGTTTTTTTTGTCGTACGTATGCGGCGACAACAACTTCTCTGCCGCCGTGACCATTATTTGAGTTTCGACTTCCTCTACAATCCATAACTTCTTTTTTTAATGAAAAATAAATAACATGTTTAGTTTTCTTTAATTTTGGTATTGAAAATGGTTTTGATAATGTTTTTATTATATCGATGTGTTATTGATATCTTGTGATTGAAATGTGGAAATTCTATGTTTACTTTAGGCATGTTTTATGTTATACAGTTTTGTTATGGTTCTTGGGAATTGTTATGAAGACGAGTGGTTTTGTGATAAAGTAAGGGTGGGTGAGATCGATATAGCTCTCCAATGCATTGGGTAACGCGAAGGGGATAAATGTTAAGGTTTCTCCTAAGAGATTTAGGGAATATACTGTGATGGGTATTCCAAACGTAACCATGAGGGTTACTCCCTACGTAAGAATGTTATGGATGCCTCAAGTTACCTTTATGTCTTATGATTTATATGATTTATTCATGATTTGATGAAGTATGTTGAAATGCTTATGTTTTACGAGTAACTTATGATTTCATACATGGACTAATTTTTTCATTTTTTACTTTTATATCCCTTACTAAACTTTTTATGCTCATCCCATGTTTTTGAAATGTTTTTCATAGTTCAAGGGAAAGTTACATGATGTGATGATAGTGTTAAGGAAGTGTCAAGAAAGAATCTATGTTTTATTTTAAATATGTTTCCGATGATGGAAAAAATGAGTACTATCTTTTATGTAACCACTTTGTTTAAATGTGGAGTTTAATTCATTATTTATCATCTAATTCTCTAGAAATCTATACCTGAAAAGACCCTCAACGTGTATTCTTGAAATAAATCATTATTAAGTAATGTTTAAGTCTGGGGCCTTATAGTTGGTATCAGAGGTCGGTTTAGATAACTTTAGGAGTTAGAATTCTATTAAATGATTATCTAAAAATATTTTTTTATGGTCAAATTGAAATGATATAGAATTTAAAGATTACCATGTTGTTTCATCTAAGATATGTTTGTTCAGAATGGTTTTCCGCATAGGAAACAGGGAAGCAGTGCTAGGAAGGCATACAGAAGGAAATGACCTTCCGAATCAGCATCCTGAGATGGTCGGAATTGGAACTGAACAGTTTGTTGTAGTAATGGTGCAGTTGAATCAAGCGATAAATGGTGGTGGTATCCATGCACGAGATTAGCCAGATCAACCGCAGAGGAACATGTCAGTGGTGAAACATTTCATGAGGCAACATCCCCCATCATTCAGAGTATCATCTGACCCTGTTCTAGCTGAAGGGTGGATTAAAACAATGGATAATATATTCAATGTCATGGGATGTTCAGAAAATCAAAAGGTTAGTCTTGTTATTTACTATTTGGAGGGTGAAGAATATCAGTGGTGGTTGATGGGTAAAAATATTAAGGACGCTGATGAGATTGATGCTCTCAACTGGGATGAATTCAAAGTTACGTTTTTTGAGAGGTATTTTCCTAAGGCTGTTCGACATAGGATGGAAAAACAATTCTTGTAATTGAGGCAAGAGGATAAATCAGTGGCTTCTTATGAAGAGAGGTTCACTCGATTGGCAAGGTATGCTCCAAATTTTATCCGAGACCTTGATAGTAAAATCAATCATTTGTACTCAGGATTAAAGCCAAAATATCGAAGGGAATTAGCTTCTCGTGAGTTAAAAAAGTTTTGAAATGCTTTTTCAATGTGCTAAGAATGTGGAAATGGAGTTTTCCAATGATCAAGTGTTCTATAACAACCAACAGAAGAAGATACCAAGGTGGTAGGAGAAATGGAATAATTCTTAAAAAAGGTCTGATGGTAGGAAAACTAATCTTCCAGTTTGTGATAAATGTGGTAAAAGGCATGATGGGGAATGTCTTCTGAATTCTGGAAAGTGCTATCGATGTGGTAAGATGGGACATAAGGCTCATGATTGCACTGAAAAAGATCAGGGTGATGGTAAGACCAAATTTGATTTACAGTTAGTGAAATGTTTTAATTGCAATAAGATGGGTCACTATGAAAACGTGTATCCAACAAAGAGCTCGAGTGATGGGAAGTAGTTAGACTACAAGAAGAAAGGGGTGGTGAAATCCTTTTCAACTACTTCAGTAGATGTTGGTCCATCAAAAGAAGTGGTATCATGTACTTTGTTTGTTTTTCCAGATTATGCCAGTGTGTTGTTTGATTCAGGGTCTATACATTCTTTCATCTCTGAAAACTTTTTTAGTGAAATGGGAATACACTCTCAAGAAATGACTCCTGAACTTGTGGTAAAAACACCTGGGTGAAATGATGAGGAAAAAGGAATTTATAATAATCTTCCTATCCTTATCTGTGGAAAAAACATACTTGCAAACCTTATTATTTTACCTCTAGTAGAGTTTGATGTTAGCATGGGTATGGATTGGATCTCTGTTTACCATTCTAAGATTGATTGTAGAGAAAAAGAAGTTTCTTTTCAGAAAGACTTTCAGTTTGTGTACAATAATGAACCCTTACTGTTGATATCATATCAAGAGGCTGAGAAACTTGTAAAAGATGGAAATGAATGTTACCTTGCACATATTGTAGAAAACAAAGGAACTGTTCAGATTAATGATGTGCCAGTGGTAAATGAGTATCCTGATGTTTTTCCTGATGAGTTTCCTGGAATAATACCAGATCGGGAAGTTGAATTTACTTTTGACTTAGTTCCTGATGCTAAGCCAATTTCAAAACCCCCTTATCGAATGGCTCAAATTGAACTTTTAGAGTTGAAGGATCAATTGCAAGATTTATTAGAGAAATGATTCATTCGACCTAGCACATCACCATGGAGTGCTCTTGTTTTATTTGTGAAAAAGAAATATGGTTCAATGAGACTTTTCAATGATTATAGATCCTTGAATAACATCACTTTTAAGAACAAATATCCTTTGCCTCATATCGATGATTTGTTTGATCAGCTCCAGGGAGCTTAGTATTTATCAAATATTGACCTGAGATCAGGGCACAATCAGTTGAAGGTAAAGGAAGTAGATATTTCGAAGACCACATTTCATACAAGATATGGCCATTATGAATTTTTAGTTATTCATTTTTGGATAACCAATGCACCTGCTGTATTCATGGACCTTATGAATATAATTTTCCATGAGTTCTTGGATAAGTTTGTGGTTGTTTTCCTTGATGATATTTTTGGTCTTTTCTAAAAGTAAAGTGGAGAATGAAAGTCATTTAATGGTTATTTTCCAAACATTAAAAGAAAAGAAATTGTATGGGGAATTCAGAAAGTGTGAGTTTTGTTTGCAACAAATTTCTTTCCTTGGTCATATTATTTCTAAAGATGGAATAACAGTTGATCCCGCAAAAACAAAGATTGTTGAAGAATTTCCATGACCCACAAATGTAACTGAGATTTGTAGATTCCTTGGTTTGGTAGGCTATTACTGAAGGTTTGTTAGAAATTTTTCCCGGTTATCTAGTCCAATAAGTAAGCTAACCCGGAAGGGTGTTAAGTTTATCTGGACAAAAGAATCTGATGATTGTTTTCAAGAACTCAAAAGAAGATTGGTAAATTCTCTAGTTTTGGCACTACATTCCAGGAATGGGGAGTTTGTTATCTACAATGATGGTTCATTGAAAGGACTTGGTTGCGTCCTAATGCAAAATGATCAGGTAATTTATTATGCTTCACGTCATTTGAAAACTCATCACGTAAATTACCCTACACATGATTTGGAATTAGCTGCTATTGTTTTCACTTTAAAAATTTGGAGTCATCATTTGTATGGGGTAAATTGTGAAATATATACTGATCAAAAAAGTTTAAAGTATATATTCACTAAGAAATAATTGAACATGAGACAGAGAAGATGGCTAGAATTAATCAAGGATTGTGATTGTACAATTCATTACCATCTTGGAAAACCAAATAAAGTGGCTGATTCTTTGAGTCAAAATAGTAACGCTTCATTAACAATGTTGCTTTTGGAACGTGATCCTTTGGTTAAGGATTTGATGAAATTTGGCATAGAAGTTGTTGTGGC
Organism: Viscum album; assembly: GCA_963277665.1. Classification (NCBI taxonomy): domain Eukaryota; kingdom Viridiplantae; phylum Streptophyta; class Magnoliopsida; order Santalales; family Viscaceae; genus Viscum; species Viscum album. The sequence goes on from OY728150.1 coordinate 243,699,413, forward strand.
AGGATGCCCTTCTGTTTTGTTTCAGGTATCTGTGAAATCTTCTATATCAGATAGAATTAAGCAAGCATAGAATCAAGATAGTGAGTTGCCGAAAAAGGTAGAGCTGGTCTAGAAGGGTAAGTTGGCTAAATTCAACATTGATAATGATTGTGTTTTGAGATTTGGGAATAGATTGTGTGTGCCTTTTGATTCAAAGTTGAAGAGAGAGTTGTTATGTGAAACTCATAGTTCTCTGTTTTTAGTTCATCTAGGAAGTACTAAGATGTATAGAGATCTTCGTGAGTATTACTAGTGGGACAGAATGAAAAGAGATATTTCTGATTTTATTGTGAAGTGTTTGACTTGTCAACAGGTTAAAGTAGAGTGGAAGTTACCGAAAGGGATGCTTCATCCTTTACCAGTGCCAGAGTGGAAATGAGAGAATATATCCATGGACTTCGTTGTGGGATTCCCGAAGACACCTCTAGGTAATAATGCAATCTGGGTTATTGTTGATCGCTTGACTAAATCTGCTCATTACTTGCTATATGAGATAATTTTTCCCTAGATAAACTTTCCCATTTGTATCTTAAAGAGATAGTCAGGTTACATGGAGTTCCTCTCTCTACTGTATCTGACCGTGATCCCAGGTTCACTTCTAACTTTTGGAATGGCCTTCAGAAGTCATTGGGTACTGAATTAAATTTTAGTAAACTTTTTATCCTCAATCTAATGGTAAGTCAGAAAGAATGATTTAGACTTTGGAGGATATGCTACTTGCTTGTTCGATGGATTATCAGGGACGTTGGGACCAACATATTTCTTTAGTTGAGTTTTCTTATAATAACAGTTTTCATTCCAGTATACAGATGGCACCATTTGAGGCATTATATGGGAAGCGGTGTCGAACTCCATCTTTCTGGGATGAAGTGGGTGAAAGGATGTTCATGGGACCAAAATTGGTAGAAGAGTTGGTAGAAAAAGTTTAGCTGATATAGAAACATATGAGAATAGCTCAGAGCAGGAAAAAACGTTATGCGGATAACAGGAGGAAGGATCTCTCTTTTGAGGTAGGTGATCATGTTTTTCTCAAAGCATCCCCATGGAAAAGTGTGATGCGATTTGGTAAGAAAGGAAATATGAGTCCAAGGTTCATTGGACCATATTAAATCTGGGGAGAGTTGGATCAGTTGCTTACCGAGTGGCTTTACCTCCGAGTTTATCTCAGGTACACAATGTTTTTCATGTTTCAATGTTAAGGAAGTACATGCCAGATCCATCTCATGTTTTGAGTCCGGAGGTAGTTCTTCTAGAAGAGAATCTATCTTATGTGGAAAAACCAGTCCAGATTCTTTACCATGGGGATAAAGTGTTGCAGAATAAGGTGATTCATCATGTAATGGTTTTGTATAAAAACTACATGATTGAAGAGGCAAAATTGGAATCTGAAAATGCAATGAGGGATAAATACCCCCACTTATTCGATAAGTAAATAAATTGTGGGGACACAATTTTCTAAATGGGGGAACGATGTAACATCCCAAATAAGTAATGAATAATAGATATTATTATATATGTCTATTTATGAATTAGATAGTGTTTTAGAGGCTTAAAATGAGAATAAATCCAATCTTAAGCATGTAATACACTAATATTTTTAAAAGATTATTTTACTGCATTTTGATGGAAATCCATTATTAAATCAAACTTTTGACAATTTTATAAGCTCTATTTGTCAAAATAAACTTATTAATTATTATTGGGACATCTAAATTTACTTTGGATAAATTTCTGGCATTTTTCTGACAATGTTCATTTTTTAATGAATTGTCAAAAATACTGCATTTTACATCAAAACTGTTTTTTCATATAATTTAACTATATGGTTAGATTATATTTTTAATTGGTTTTAAAGTGTAATTAGAATATATTTTTTACCATTGAATCCAACGGTGTTCATTAGATTTAATTTCACTTTGGAATTGAGCATAAACAAGTGCCAAACTTTTCATAGAAATTGTTTCAAAAAAACCCGCTATTTGTTTTGACAACGGGAATAATTTTTAAATTCATTATTGTAATTCCGATGTTTGGAATTTGGTAAAATGGATTCCATATTTTTAATCAGAAGGTCAAAATTATTTAATTAAGACTCTTTTGGTTTTGGACATTATGAATAGTAACGACGGTAATTATCTTTAATTATCTTGATTAATTAGTAATCGTGTAGTTAAGGACAATAAAATAATATCATAATAATAAAAAATGACCCCAACATGTGTCATAATGCTACTGGTTGTGTCATGGACAACAATGGGATGCCTTTTTCCAAACATAGGGACCCCATGAAATCACTTTTGGGTGAAAGTGACACTTTATCTTTTTATTTTTAAAGAAAGTTAAATATAACAAAGAATGTATCACCTGAGTAAAACATTTTTAATTTTGTCTAAATAAATGATCTATTGGACTATAAATATTAATTGGAAAGATAAAAGTATTTCCTACATCCTAGTATTTTTTTATAATTTTTAAACATTATATAAATTAAATTATTTATGACATCATGATGATGCAACGATTACCTCATTAATGAACGATTTAAATAAAATGAAATTATAATGTAAAATCTAAGACTTCAACTTGTAAAAGACCTATTGGATGAGTATATTTGGAACCCTTGTCACCTTATCCTAGAAATATATCAATGTGGGACCTCTTAAATCCGAACCACATTTCAATATAAAGTAACATTTTATAACATTCCAAGAGTGTCCCTCCTCTCCTCTTATAAAAGGCCACCACCCTTACCTCCTTACCCACTCTTCTCAAGCCTTTGGATCAGCCAAAATATACTCCTTTCATCTCTAAAAATCCCTATATTCATCCTATATGACTTAACGTAGGCATAAAGCTCTTCAAGAAACCATTTTGGTACAAATCAAGAGGAGTTACCCGATTTAAAGGTAAAGTCTTCTCTAATGTTCTTTTGTTTTATTTTGCTTCTCCAACCCCCTAAACACTTTTTATTCATTTATTTTGTAACAACACCAGTATGTTCAATATACTAGGATGTTGTTATAAGAATTATTCAAGCTACAAAAACACACACATACATCTAATGGTTAAAGAACATATTGTTTCCGTGGATGGTGAATTTTTGCCTCACGAAACGATGATTGTTCAATATTCTTATAACAACTTCAAAGGTGGCCATTAAGATGTCACTATATTTATATATGATATATAATATGTTTATGTTTTCCTTAACCTTATTTATTTTTCATTTATGGAATACCTTTATGGCTTCCATTATGGGTAAACGCGATATCTTCATTTTAGAAAGTGTGGACTACCTCCACTCAATGTGATTTGATTCGTTAATGCCATATGTGGTACATATAAAGGATGGAGTTAATGATATTATATATGATATTATTCTGGAATTATAATATACCTTTATATCATTATTATTCAATTCCATAAAATACGAAATATAAATGAAAGTAGAGTTCATGCGTACGTACGGCTTACCGTCTCCATGAACGGCGCATTTCATTTATTACCTCTAAATGTTATGTAATATTATAAATGAATGTATATACTGGATATATATGATATATATGATATCTACATCATGAATATAACTCTGGATATAATGGATACACGAACAAATTTTAAATATAAAGATTTTATTTTTGAGTCAAGTACCAATGATTGACAAAACGACCATTATTAACTTAAATAATTACATATCATTCATAACATGGTAATAAGTGATATAAAAATGAATAATTAACTTGAAAAAGGTTCTTAAGAAAGTATAAATTAACTCAAGTTTATTATTTAGGATGTTAAAGAATGATCGAGTCATGTCGGACCCGAGGTAAGGGACTTCGTCTCAATCTCCTTTCATTGAGGCATATTTTGTTTTATACATAAGAATCTTTTATATGGTGTATAAAACCATTTGACTTTTACATTTATTCAAAAGGAATCTTTTTTATAGGATTTATTTACTAAATGAAAAATGGGAATGTTTATTTTTGTCGTACGTATGTGGCGACAACGACTTCTCCACCGCCGTGACCATTATTTGAGTTTCAGCTTCCTCTACAAGCCATAACTTCTTTTTTTAATGAAAAATAAATATCATGTTTTACTTTTATTTTATTTTGGTATTGAAAATGGTTTTGATAATGTTTGTATTATATCTATGGGTTATTGATATCTTGTGATTGAAATGTGGATATGTTATGTTTCCTTTATGCATGTTTTATGTGATACGATTATGTTATGGTTCTTGGGCATTGTAATTTTGACGGGTGGATTCGTGTTAAACTAAGGGCGGGTGAGCCTGATATAGCTCTCCAATGCATTGGGCAACGCGAAGGGGTTAAACATTAAGGTTTCTCCGAAAAGATTTAGGGAATATACTGTGATGGGTATTCCAAACGTAACCACGAGGGTTACTCCCTACATAAGAATGTTATGAATGCCTCAAGTTACCTTTATGTATTATGATTTCTATGATTGATTCATGATTTGATGAGGTATGCTAAAATGCTTATGTTTTACGAGTAAAGTATGATTTCATACATGGAATAATGTTTTCATTTCGTACTTTTATATCCCTTGCTGAGCTTTTTATTCTCATCCCATGTTTTTGAAATGTTTTTCACAGGTCAAGGGAATGGTACATGATGTGATGATAGTGGTAAGAAAGTGTCAAGAAAGAATCTTTGTTTTATTTTAAATATGTTTCCGATGATGGAAAAAATGTGTACTGTCTTTTATGTAACCACTTTGTTTAAATGTGGAGTGTAATGCATGATTTTGGATCTAATTCTCTAAAACTCTAAACATGAAAAGATCCTCAATGTGTATTATTGAAATAACTCAAGATTAAGTAATGTTTAAGGCCTAGGCCTTATAGCTGGAGCAAGATCTTTCTTATGAAGAACAGCCGATAGAGATTCTGGATCATAGTGAAAAAGTACAACGGAACAAGACCACTCTCTTGGTAAAAGTTTTATGGAGGAACCACCAATTAGAAGAAGCTACATGGGAGCCTGAGGAATTGATGAGGGAGAGGTATCCTCATCTGTTTGTTACAAAGTGACGAATTTCGAGGGGGAAATTCATTTTACGGGGGGGGGGGGGGGATAGAATGTAACACCTGATATTTTTATGGGAAATATTTTGTTATCATCAAAGGAATATTTCACTACACACAACACTATCTTGGATTTCTTTACACGCAATCATGACCTTCCTTGATAGCTTGTATTGTACGCAATACCGAGTTTAACTAAACAACAATATGCTATTAAAATATTATTAAAACTAGCAGTTATGAATAGTAATACCCCGTTTTTGAAATTTTATAAATTTTAACTTTCAAAATGGACTTCATTTTTGGATTCAGAATATCGAAATTAGCCTATGGTAAATTTTTGGTATTTTTCTGAAAACTTTCAATTTTTGATGAATAGTGAAAACACTGGGTTACTATTTAAAAACCGACTTTTTATTTAAATAAATATTTAAATTTATTTTAGGTCAAAATTGATACATAATACCAATATAAGTTGAATGTAATTCATTGGATTCATTTTTTAAAAATTTTAGATATATAAAAATTTTATTGAACTTTTCATCGACTTTTACCCACCTCCTAGGAGAGTTTGAAAATTTACAAAAAACATAATTTTACCACTTCTGTGAGTGGAATTTTGAAAATCCTAGATACACAGTTAACATTGAGGAGTAAAATTTGGTTCAATAAGATAAAAATAATTTTTGGTGAATAGAAACTTTTTACTTTTATTTACCACGTTTAAAATTAAATATGGTAATTAAGGGTAAAAATGGTATTATTATTACCCTAACACATGTCCTAATTCTAATGGATAAGTTTAATTCGACCAAAAACAACCTTAGGAATAAAATATGGCCATTTAGGTCCACTTGGATCAGATTAGGAAATTTATTATTATTTTATTTAAAGAGTAGTTAAAATAGTTAAAATCAAAGTTTAATAGCTAAAAAAATTTAATATAGGGTTATACATAAGATAAATTTGACAATAAATATTAATTATAAATCTAAAAATATTTCCTACATAATGGAATATTATTTATAATTTTTAGACTTTAAATAATTTAATTTATTTATGACACAATGATGATGCATTAATTACTTTATTAAACAAATATTAACATAATTGATATTATAGAAACCCAAATAAATTTAATTTGAGACTTTTTATGAATTAAACAAATTTAATAGGTTAATATAATATTTTAGTATGGATTTAATTATCTTTTTTTGAACTAATCATGCTGTTATGAGTTTCGAAAAAAATCAATTACCAAATAGTGTCAAAATTGACATAAAATAGTTTTTAAAACAAATATTATACTATTAATTGTCATTTTATTCCTAAAAATATAAGGATAAGCCAAATGACTTAGATAAGGTTATATATATTTATAATGAACCACTTGGGGTTCGTTTGTCTTGTTATGGTAAGATTATTAACCATATAGTGTAATAAAACAAGAAGACGCGGTAAAAGTAAAATTATTTTACTTAAAGATAAATCTAAATGATAAAATTAAAATACTAACCTAAAATTGTATAAAATATATTGGTTGATAGTATTTCTACCCATCCCCACCTTATCTTCAAAATAAATCAATTTGGAGCTATTAAAAACCGAATATGACTTTATAATAAAATAATATTTTAAGTTTTTCCTAAAGTGCCCCTCTCCTCACTTATAAAAGGGCACCTACTCCCTCTCTTCCTCACACCACTTAGAGCCTTCAAGATCAGCCAAACCCTGCCAATTTCTCTTCTAAACTTTCCTAGAAATTTCTTAGAGGTATTGTTCTTCTTCAAAGCCCATCTTTAGTGCCCTAAGAGGAGGTTACGAAGAGGCGTTTCAAAGAAGAGGTAATGTCTGTTACCGATTCTTTCAACTTTATTTCTTCTTCTACTTCTTATTCATTAGATGTTTCATTATAAAGTAATAATATCTGTATCACTAAAATACTGATATTTAATTATAAATATGAAACAAACTTATTTCACCATCTATTCATCCTACAGAAAATGAAATCACCACGCGTGTGTACGTACGGAATACCGTCTCCACGCCGTGGTGTAATATGTTTTCCACCACCACCTTACACGGATGTGTATAATGGTGTAAATAATAACTATATATGATTATTTTAAAGTGATATTGATTCCGAAATAGTATACATACCCTTCAATACAATTCCATGATCATGGGAATGATATCATCGTTCGTGCGTACGTACGGCCTACCGTCTCCACGATGTGATGCGGCTCATTCTACATGATCCTCAATGCATAATTATTATATAAAGGAATTGAATAAATAAATATGATATATATTACACTAATATAATTTTGTAAATGATGTATCTATAACCTAAAAATAAGAATAAGAATTTATTCAACAAAACACGCATAAGAACAAAAAGCAATAAACACCCGAATAACAAGTAGCAATGAACTATTACTATTACGAAGCTAAGAATATGACCATATATGATATCATAACAATGCGTATGATTCTGTAATAAGTCAATAACATTATTTAAATCATTATACTAGAGGTTCGGATAAGTACGAAGCAAATCGGATCTAAGGTAAGGGAAAATATCGTAATCTCAATATTTATCCGAGATTTTTTATACTTCGATAATTACTGGGGAATATTTATCATCCACATCCATGTTTTGTCAATATGTAATATTATTTATATCCTTCTATAATTTTTATAATCCAATATTACTCAATTGTGAGTTTTTAGTAAAATAATTGAAAGGAATCTTTTGTCGTTTTTAGTACGAGGTACTTTTTGGATTTTCTGGCCAAAGTACGAGAAAAATGTTTTTTTAACTTATACGGCATGAATGGATTTTTATGATTTCATTGAAAATTATTTCCATGAATCTTACTTTACATGTTTTGAAGTTTATTTTTAATCAACTTCTTTTAGTTTCAAATTGTATGACATATTAAGAACATAAAATGATTTTTTGAAGTAGAAAGTATATTTTCATCAAGAATGGAGTTCAAGTGTTTTATCAAAATTATTTTCCATATAAGATAATATAGGGTTCTATTTCTATACCTATTTTTAACTTGATTTTATTATACTGGAATTATTTTTATGAAGTCCTTTTATCTTATATGATTTATGTTATGATGGAATGATTTTTAAGATTCCCATTTTTATTACATGGGTTATGCTCTGATTTATGATCTTGTGGAACACATAATAATGGTATCATTATGAGATGGATGAGACCTATATCTCCCTCCAATTCATTGGGTAATGATTTATATCTCATGATATAGACATGGTTGGAACGGCAGGTTAATCTGGTTCAGTGATACAGGACTGAAACGAGGAGTGAACTCGGTTCAGAAATGGACTTTGTCCGCTAAGATAGTCATGGCAATGAGTCTTGACTAATAAGAAATGAATATCTATGATTATGTGTGTATGCCAAAAAATTTCATGTTTTATGTTATGATTATTGGGATTAAATTTCACTACTATGATTTTTCCCATGTTATGAAATTATGATCTCTTTTGCAGGTTAAGATTTCCAAATTGACATGTTCTTATGAATATGATGTGATTGATATTTCTTTTGTTTACCCTTCTTGAGCATTTGAGCTCACCATTTTGTATGTTATCTTTTCCCCAGGTCAAGAAAAAGGTTATTAAGTAGGATATTCCAAAAATGGATTGTAGATATGATGAAATAAATGGGGGACAATGTAGATGCTTTATGAACCAGTTGTTTATGTTTCCCAGTTTCTAAAGACACTATACCTATACGGTCCTTTCATGGTTTTGTTATATGTTGTAATAAGTATGATTTAATTGTAAATCAATAATAATGTATGTAATGTATGGGTTGTTATGATAGGATTCCAAATTTTTAAACCTATGTAGGTTATCCTGATAAGAGTTAAAGAACATTATTAAGTGTTTTTATCTTGTTTCTTCTTTGATCTCCATAAAATCCATATTAAAAATTAAAATATAATAAAATAATTATCTACCATATACTAATATGTTATTATTGGAGTTTAATAACCTTTAACCTTCTCATTTTAAATCAAATTGGATATGAGAGAATCGTTTGTGTGTATGGTGGACTACCACCTAATGAAAAAATGTAATTCATTTTCCATCATTGTATCTCACAGTTGGTTTAATGATGGATTTAATGTATATATAATATATTCATTGAATAATTATAAATTTTTCAATATAATATATCATCAATTTTCTTACCTTTCTATTCGTTGAAAAATTATAATGTCTTTCAGAATACGTATGGATTACCACCTCCACAAAGAGATGAAATTCATATTTCATAATTTCCTCTCACAGACAGTGTATAAAATTATCTTTGAATAAATAATATGATATTTTTTATTTAATAATCATAATATAAATTTTAAATTATACTAACCTTTATTCCCTCATATTCATTGAAAAACAAAAACGATACTCATTCATACGTACGACCAACCATCTCCATGATGGTAACATAATTAATTTTTTCATAACCATATTACATACATAGTTTAAAAAGTATAATTAATGTAAAAAAATTATAATTCTTCCATGATTAATATTATTTAAATTATATAATTATGATCAATTTGAATAATTTTACACTACCAATTTTATTTTGGACTTATGACCTAAACATCTTCAAAATGTTTGAAGTAAACATAATCCATTATGTGATGAATTATAACAAGGATTTCGGTAAAATAAAAGGAATAATAAACATTAAAATGGGTATTAAAAAATAAATCTATTTTATAATTTGATTCTTTAGGAATATAAGAAATTTATTTGACAAGTTGTACATGAGGTATGAAATGCTTTATCTTAAAACCTCATTTTTTAAAATGTTTTAATAGTTTAATTTCTGAATAATTGTATTCAATATAAATATTCTTAAAATTTTCTTATAAATGTATTTATATAGACATAAATGAATTATAAAAGAAATTTTATTTCTATTTTAACTATCATTCAATTGTTTTCAAAATGAATAATTTTATGTATTTTATATGGAATGTTTAGTATTTCTTTAAAAAAAAGAATAAAGAAATGTTCTATTTTAATGTATATGAAATCAATGAATTTTCATAACAAAAAAATGATATATTTTTTATATTAATTTATAATGTTAAATGATTTCCTCATTAAAATCACCTCCATCAATTTGTTTGGGTATTTTTATGTTTGGGTATTTTCATTTTGAAAATTTTTTTAAAGGAAAGGGATATATAAATATACCAAAATGTTTTTATTGTGGGTTTAAATGAATATTTTTATGATTTTAATGGAGGAAATTCAAGATATTATGTTCTTACAGCAAGTTATGGTCCTTTGAATTTTTTTATGATTATCGCTAACCCTAACATATTTTTCCAATAAATTGGGTTATTATTATGTTCCCTCGAGAATTATATCGTAATTAATAGTGTAGTTTTTCCATTTGAAATGGGTTTTAAGGGTTCTTTAAATATGATGTCGCAAGGGTCCTAAATTATTTTTCTATTCTACCAAATTATTTTTCATACAAATATTTTTATTTCCCAAGGTAACTAAATTATCTTTTGTGTAAAGGAATTAAAATTACTAAAAGGGTAACTACGTGTTCTTCCAAAAATATTTGTCAATGGTTCTCATTTTATAATAAACATTCATGATTATGATTTTTCTATTATATTTTCATATAATGTGTTTTATTAAAAACATTGGGTGGTAAAGATTATTTCATTTGTAAATAAATGATTTTATGAGCTCAATGTTTAATAGGCTAATGAAAAACATTATTTTATGATTTTATACTTTTGATATATTTTTATGACTTTGTTTATTCCTATTTATATGTCCCTTAATGAGACTTTTTTCTTATCCAATTTTTCATATTTCTTTAATAGGGTTTAATGATGATTATGAAAAATGATGAAGTCGTGTTTGAAACTGTAAATATTTTTTAGGAACAGAAAATGTGGTTCATTTTTAAAATTTTCAATTTTTAGAAAAATAAATACTATGATAAAGTGTCTGATATATAATGTAAGGGATTGTTACGTAAGATTTATAACCTAATTATCAAAAAATATAATCCTAAAAAGATATTATAGAATGCATGAAAATTAATTATTCTATAAAAATGAAATTATGGGTTGAATAAGGATTAACTCCTTATAATTTGTATCAAATGATTGTTTATATAATTTTATAGGTTAAGATAATGTAAGTATGTGAACTTAATATATTATAATTTATGTTTATTATGATAAAAAATTTATTTATTATCACGTTTCTTCATCGAAACAGTGTCTGATTGAAATGATTTTCTGTATAGGAAATATAGAAGTTGATGTTGGATGAAACCAATAAAATAATATCCTTCAAAATAAATAACAATGAATTGTTGGAATTGGACCAGAGTGGATCATTATTATAATGGATCAATTTAAATAGGCTATAAATGATGGTGGTATCCATGTGAATGAGTAACCATGATTACCATAACGGAATAAGTATATAGTGGATTATTTCTGGAAACAAAACCCTCTATCATTAGTGAATCATCTGACCCTATAAAAGCTAAATGATGGGATAACACCATAGAGAATGATTTAAAATTCTGGGTTGTTTAGAAAATAAAAAATTTAACTCTTTATATTTATCATTATGAAGATGAAGATAATAATTATTAGTCAATGGTTAGGAATATTTGAGAAATAGAAGAGATTTATGAATTAAAATGAGAAGAATTAATGAATTTTTTACTTGATAAATATATTCCTAATGGTTTTCATCTTAGTATGGAAAAAGAATTATTTTAAGTAAGTTGTAAGGTGGAATATTTTGTGGCCTTTTATAAATCAATCATCACCCTTTTCGAAATTTTTAGACCAAATTATTTTTGATATCATAATTTTAAATTAATGTGATTTACTCAGGATTGAATAATATATAACATGGGTAATTTTCTTGTCGTGAATTTAATTATTATGAGAAAAAATTTTATTATACCAAGAAGGTAAAAATTAATTTTTCAGATGATTAATATTCTTATTAAGAAACATATAAAAGGGATTATATTGTAGGAAAAAGGTAAGCATCCATCGATGAAACCTAAATGTAAGAAAATATTTTTTTTATATTATAATAGTTGTGGTAAAAATAACCCTGTAGAATACCTTATAAAATTTGGGGAGTGTTTTTTATGTGATATGTTTAGAAATTTTTGTCATGACTATAAATAAAAGAATCATAGTTATAGGCATAAAAATATTGAAATTTTGGGTTTAATATGTTTTACTTGCATGAAAATTAGTCATTGTGTGATTACATATCTGAATATAGGAATAGTAGATAGAATTTTCCAAAATCACAAGTACAATGTTTTGACTAAATACTATGTGATTACTTCGAAAGATGTTCGACCATCTAGTGATGTGTTGTATGGTAAATTAAATGTTTATTAATATTGTTATAACTTCTTGTTTCTTTTATGGTCTAAACATTCATTCGTTTTTGATATTTTTTAAATTAGAACTTTCACATTAAGAAATAAAGAATTAAATTTTTGGTAAAATATCATAAGGGGTGTATTAAATAAATAATAAATTATATGAATATTCCAATTATGAACTATGGAATGTATTTACTTTCAATCCTTCTTGTCATATCCCTTGTAGAGCTAGATTTTATTTTGGATATATTTTATTTTTATGTTTATCATTATAGAATATATTATATAGATAAAGAAGGTTATTTTATAAATTTTTTTTAGTTTGTAACTAATAATGAATTCATACATTTGATAACATATTAAGAATCTAATCAATTTAACAAACATGGAAATGAAATTTATATTTCACATATTATTGAGAAAGATACTATTAAAACTGGAGATGTTATCATAGTAAGTGAATATATAGACGAATTTTATAGGATTTTAAAAGTTTTATATGAGATCATTAGATTAAATCTACTATTTACTAAGTTACTGAAGATATTCTAGTATAAAAAACTTTTTATTGAATGGATCAAGTAGAACTTTTGGATTTGAAAATTTATTAATAAGTGATTATATATAATGGATTCATTCTTACTAGTAAAAAACTACAGGGAGATCCTATTTCAATTTTGAAAATGAAACATGGTTCCCTAAGGCTTCACATTAATTATAGAGAGTCAAATAACATCAATATTATGATTAAGTAATGATTTCTATTTATATATAAACTACTTGATCAACACCATGGAGCTCAATATTTTTTAAGGTTTATCTCAGGGATGTAAGACATCGGCTGAAGGTGAAAGAGAATGAAATTTCAAACATAGTATGTCAAACATTAATCGGAAATTATATGTTTTTATTTATTCTCTTTGGGTTATAAATATTGAAGCTATATTTATAGACCATATGAAATTATTTTCCCTTGAGTCCCTGGATACATTTATGGTTGTGTTTGTTGAAAATATCCTAATATAATCAAAAAGTAATGATAATAGTGAGAAGAAATTTATTTATTCTACAAAACATGAAAGAGAACATTTTATAGGGAAAATATACTAAATGTGAATTCTATAAGTGATAAATTTTTTTCCTCTAAAATGTTTTAAATAAATATGGAATTATTATAATTCCATCTAAAAATAAATAGGTTGAAGAGTCGAAAATCTGTAAAAATTTCACACTGATTTGACTTCTTGTTTTAGAGGGTTACAACTGATGATTGTTGAATATTTTGTTGGTCTCTGTAGACCACTAACTACACTAATAAAAAAATATTCAATTTGACCTCGAATATCATGAATTTCTCCCAGAATTGAAACGAGAATTATTGAATGCTCTGGTTTTGGACATGCTATCTATAAATAGTGAATTTTTTAATTTATATTGATATTTATTTTTACTGTAAATGGTTGTGTTATACTACGGAATGATTAGGTAATTACTTATTCTTCATGTCTTCTAAATCCCCATGAGCTAAATTATCCAACAAATGAACATGAACTAGTAGTTGTATTATTTTATTTAAAAATATATATATATAATTTATAACGATTTAAGTGTTAAATATATAGTCATAATAAAATTTTGAAGTATATATTCACTCAAAAAGAGTTAAATATAGGACAAAAAACATTTTTGGGAATAATTAAGGATTATTAATGCATGATTTTTTAATATCATGGAAAATAAAAAGGAGTAGATGATTTTTTAAGTTTGAAAGATAATGCATCACTGACTATGATACTTTTGGAAAATGATATATTGGTAAATGCTTTGATTAATTATATTCTATACATTGTTTTTATATGTACTTCCTCTATTTTGTTTTAGGTGTCAGTATACTTGTATTTTTCTGATAGAACTAATCACGATTAGAAGGAGGATCTTTTTTTATAAGAAAAATTTATAATCAATCATGGTGGGTTTTTTAGAGAGTTTAATATTGATAAAGAAGGTGTTGTTAGATTTGGAAATATATTATGCGTCCTTTGTGATTCCAAGTTGAAGAGATATTTTTTTCGTAAATCTCATAATTATTCACTTTCCATTCATCTTGAAAACACCAATATCTATAGATTCCTTTCGTAACATTTCCAGGGGTGTAATGAAAAGATATATTATTAACATTAACATGAATTTTATGAGTTTTAAATTGGTTAAGGTAGAATGAAAAATATAAAATGGGATACATTATCCTTTTCCCATAAAAGAGTAAAAAGTGGAATATATATATATATATATATAGATTTCATGGTTGGATTACCAAAGATATCTCATGGTAATAATGTGATATGGTTTATTTTTGACAATTTAACTAAATATTCACATTTACTACCTATTCATGATATTGTTAATTTTGATCACATTTTTTATTTTATCTCAAGGATATATTCAGGTTATATGGATCTCCTATATCTATTGTATAAAAATTCTATCATTATTTTACCTTTAATTATTAGAATATTATTCAAAATACATTGGTTATTGAATTAAATTTTAGTAATGATTTTCATCCTAGATCAGAGGGATATTTAGAGAGAATTATTCATTCATTATAAGAAATGATTTGAGTTTTATATATATATTAATAGGTAATTTTGGATCAATATCTTTCATTAGTTGAATTTTCTAATAATAACACTTTTCCTTCCAATATAATTATTACACCTTTTCATACATTATATGGAAATGGGTGTCAGACTGTAGTTCATTAGGATGAAGTAGGTGAAAGAATATTTTTGGGACTAGAATAAGTATATGAAATGGTTAATTAGGTGATTACTATTTAGTAACATCTTAGGATGTCACATCATCCTTAATGATTCCATTTTTATTAAACAAGGGAAAGATAAAATAAAGGGAGAGATAATCAAGAGACAATAAACAAGGGAGACAGAATCTAGGGATGCCTAATGTAATGCAAGATGAGGGAATCCCCTCATATGGAAGACATGCCCTTAGGTTTAAAGAATGATATGTTCAGCGAGCTGGTGACTTCTAGGATTTGGACACCTTGAGAGGCTAAATGGTCTGCTATTTTATTCCCTTCATGCCATGTATGAGAAACCTTAATATAATTGGTAAGAAGATCTTTTCATTTACTTATGATATAATCTATAGATCGCGGGGTTCAGTCTTTACCCTAAAGGGAGTAGTAAATGATCATGGAATCAATATCCATGTAAGATAACCTGATATTGTTCTGGATGCTCTGTATGATTCCAAACAACAACACATTGGCCTCGTCTTGAATGCTAGTGCCAAACACATAGTGGGATCTAAAGGCCAATAACACAATCCCCCTCTGGTCCCACATAACCCCTCCTCCCAGAGAAATACCTTATTTTCAAGATCCATCCGTATTTAGCTTGATTCCAACCTCCGGGGGGAACCATCACACCCACTGGCACTGTGAGCGGGGGGGGGGGGATGACCCTGTGGTAGAAACACGGAGGAACCTCAAAGAAGGAGCTTCCTCCTAGTTTTTGAAAAAAGGAACCTGGTCCACCAATAAGCTTTAGATTCTTGCGATTATTACACCCCCTAAAGAAGAGAGCCCCTCATACCTCGCTCGGTTCCTCGATCGCTAGAGACACCAGCAATCGACATTTAGAATAATGGCATGGGTCCTCCTTTCTCTACCCATTCTTTTTGTCCCCTAAAACCATCTCTCCAGGAAGGGTTCATCATGGTGATCCGTGGAAGAGTATACAGTGAATGCACCAAAGAAGCTCCACACCTCTTGAGCCCAGTCTCCTTTAATGAAAATGTGTTTGGCATCCTCCTCGTGCTTCTTACTACAACATTGGCAGCATAACACAAAACGTATCCCCAATTTTTTGGTACTGTAATTTGATTTAATGGCATGATTTAAGATTCTCTATATGAAAATGTAGTATTTATAAGAATATTTTTTCACCACACCTATTCACTCCATCCTGCTCCATGAGACTGGTGGAATGTAATCCTGTGATAATCTTTTGTATTGAAGTTAACCAATTCTGAGGGAGTAAAAACGCATTTATCTGGTTCTGATTTGATGATAATATTATTGTACACCACTTTTTTCTTCCTGTCCGAGGCCATAAAAATAAATTTGGGATACTAACTCGCTTCCTCGAAGGTAATAGTGGGAGCAGGGAAACCCGGATAGCCTATTGTATTTCCATCCCATTGGTCGAACCAGAATTTAATGTTCCTCTACCCTACAATCCATTGGGAGTGTTGGAGAAGAGTTAGGATGATGGAACAAATAGATGACCACGGAGGAGAACCAATCACGTACTGGATTCCCACGTTACCTCCCATGTTACAGTTCATGGTCATTCCCCATAAAAAGACCCCCTCAATCGTTTCCCATGCCAGTTTGGCGTGCATGCATTGAATGTTGGACATGAGGATCCTCACGTTTATGCCTCCCTCATTGATCGAACGTTCCATTCTCCCCCAAGAGACCCAATGCCTTTCCCTCCGAAGAATAATCCCATATGAAACTAGAAATGATTTTATTGATAGTTATGATAACCCCTTTAGGAACGATGGTGTACATCGTTTCATGCACTAGGATTGCAGATAAAACACTATTGAAAAATCAATACGGCCCCTGAAGGATAAAAAATAATTCCTCCAGTTGAGCACTCAACTCACCATCCTACTATCAAAATACTTGATCTGAATTCTTCCTAGAGATATAGGATTCCTTAAATATTTCACATTGAACTGGCATCTCTGCATTCCCAACCTGTTGCTCAAATGCACCACTCTTCTAGTCGTGCACTTATTAGAGATGTAGAACTTGATTTTGTCTTTGTTAACATCTTGGCCACTCCAGTAACAGTATGCCTCGATGATTATGTTAATCCCCCATATAGATCTCCTTCATCTTTTAATGAAGATAATGTAATCATCAACAAACATGAGATGAAAAACCAATGACATTATATGTTTTCTTCGAAATGGAAGGATGTCTCCATTCTAAATCCCTCTATCTATCATTCTACTTAATGTATCCTACACTAGGATGAAAATAAATGGAGATAAAGGGTCTCTTTGATGAATATCTCTTGTTTCCTTAAAAAATCCATAAGGATTTACCCATGAATGAAACTACGAGCCATGGAGTGTTGAAGCATCTAAAGAAGATAGTGCATGCCCATGCCAAGAATCCCATGGGCATCATCACCCTATTAATAAATACCCATTACAGTCTATTATAGACCTTTCTCATATCATGCCTAATAATGATATTAGACTAGTGAGTTCTGGTCTTGATGTCACTGGTCATCTCCTACGATAAATCCATATCACCTTGGATCTATCATCCTTTCACAAACTCGTGTAGTTCAAGATAAATGAACTGAGGAAGAAATTTAGACAACTTCAGGTTGATAATACTCACCAAAATCTTATATGGAAAGTTACACAGGCTGATGGGCCGATAATGGGCTGAGGAAGAGGGGTCTTTTGTCATTGGAAGTAGAACCAGTGCAGTTGCACATGCCACCCGAGGAAGTCCTCCTCCCCTGAAGAATTCTTGAATCAACACTCTGATGTCCCCTTTAATGGTATCCCATGATCCATAGAAGAAAGAACCTGGGAGCTTGTTTGGACCTAAAGCATTGTCCGGGTTAAGCTTCATCATGGAACCATATATTTACTCCTCCTCTGGTTCGCGAATCAGGTTTTCATTGAATTGAGAAAACACGACATTCAATGGTTCTCCCAAATAAACCTCACTCCCTGTCAGGTAACCTTCAGGAATTGTTGGGTTAGGCCCTGCTAACAGATCTTTAAAAAACATGTACGCCATCCGTCCCACCACATCTTTGTCATCAGATAAGTACCCATGTTCTAGAATTATATTAGGCGTGGTGTTCCTCCTATTCTCCTTAATACAAACATGCATGAAAGCAGTGTTTTTGTCACCCTCACTATCCCATTTGATCTTAGAAGCCTCCCTTGCCCTAGGGGAAAATATATTTTATTTGAGTTTGGTGATCCTCTTTAACATTAAGTATATCTAAGGAAAAGTGTTATATATTTTTTTAAAAATAGAAATGTGATTCTATAGTTCATTGAAACATATTAAATTATAGAGACTATTTGATTTGTTTATTACCAATTTCCTTTCTTCTAAGTCTATCCTAGGTACATAATTTGTTTCTTGTTTCACAGTTTAAAAAATATATTGCATTCATCACATGTTTTGATTTCATAATTAGTATAATTCGAATAAATCCTTTCATATTATGAAAAAACTATTTAGATTATTATCCATACATATTATGTGTTACAAAATTAGATAATTTTCTAGGATAATATTTTTTGGGAAACCCTTATGATTTAAGTAGAAACATGGAATCAGAGTATACTATTACAGAAAAGTATCCTCTATTTTTTTAATAATGAATAAAACTGTAATGATTCAATTTCAAAAAACGTGGATAGAATGTAACAAATTCGGTAATTTTTATAGTTAATAATTTTCAAGTACTATTTATATTAATTAATTAGTATTTATAGATTTATATTCACATTAATAATTTTAATTAATTTCTCTATCAAAATGGAAATAGTTTTATTCTTACTAAATTTGTTTACATATATTAGATTTTTTTATTTAAAAGATTTATTTAAATTTTTTATAATTTTTTTATGATATAATTAAATTTAGTTTTAATATTTTCAATCCCAAATTATCTTATGTTTATTTTTTTGGAAGCTTGTGAATTTTTTATTGAATAATTGAAAATTATGATTTTTATTGAAAATTGTATTTTTATTTCAAGAATTTACAAGGTTCCATTTTTCAAAATGATTTTAAAGATAAATTATTTCATTAATATTATTTATAATCCAATTTAGATAATTGGGATCAATGTTATGGTTTATTTTTTTATACCATATTTTTATACTTAAGAAGTAATTTTTTTGGAAAACTGTTTTTAGTCATATTTTCCTAGTTACATTTTCAATTAACATTTTAATGTTCTATGACTTGAATTAGATAAAATGGTTAAAATGGATTAAATATTTTGAATAATACAATTAAATATTATTTTTAATGTTCTATTTAATTTTTTTCCCAATTGAATATTAAAATTAGTAAGAATTTGTTACCATGGTTAATGTTTAAACTGGGCTACTAGAGGTTAAACTAAAAAGATAAGGGTTATAATGACCATAAAAATTACATAAATCATATTCGATGGAAATATTTCTATGAAATAAAATAAAATATACTTAATTAGTCTATATTTTATTCTTTTTATCGTGTAATACATTAATATATTTTAATATTTTGAAAAATTCAAAGTGTGTCCACTCCCAGACTTTTAAAAGGACACCTTATTCTCTTTTATCCACACATCAAGGGAATTTTATCATGGCCAATACCTACCAAAATACCTTCAAGACAACCATACCAATATTTGAAGGCCTTTTTTTCATAATATCCACCTTAGAAGCCCAATGGTGTATAATTATTGAGGTTGTCCAAAAAAGTGGTAAAACACTAAACTGTGGGTTTTTATCTTATTTATTATTTTATCTTGAGAAAACTTTTTTAACCATTAAAATCTAATAAAATAAACATCAACCATATAATGATATTTTATTGTGTTAATTTAAAAACCATTATCCATCTCATCTTTCATCAAATGGGAAAGGAATCCATCGTTCGTGTGTACGGTAGACAAGTGTCTTGCGAAACAATTTAATTCATTTCCCATCACCAGATATCACGGATATTTATAATGATGGATTTAATATAAAGATATTTTATTCATTACCTAAATATAATTCTAAAAATACAATATATAATCTATTTTATTACCCTTCCGACCGTTGAAAAATGATTGCATCCTTTGTGTGATCGTGCGGATTGCCACCTTCATAAAGAGATGTGATACATTTTTTTTCACGTCCTCACATGAATAGTTTATATAAATTTATTTTAATAAATAATTAAAATATTTACGATAGAGTAATAATTATAGAAATATAAAATGATACATACCTTATGTCACTCATATTCACTGAAATATGGAACTCTTACGTATGCGTATATATGTCGTAATATCTCTGTGATTTTAATATAATTCATTTTTTGTAACCATTGTATATATTTGGTTATAAAATAATAATTAATTTATAAAAATGATAATTATATCATGATTAAAATTATATAAATTATATAATTATGATCCATCTATCCATAGTCAACCTACCAAATTTATTTTAGACATATAATCAAAAAATACATAAAATGATTGAATTTATTTTAATCAATTAACTAATCAACAAAAACATGGATATATGTAATAAAAAAGAAATAATATAAAATTAAAAATTTATTAATCTATTAAATATTTAAGATGATTTTATTATTTAGGAAGATAAATAATATATGTGATAATTCATACTTAAGGTAAGAGACCCATTACCTTAAAACCATGTATTTAAAATGTTCTAAAGATTTATTTTATAAATCCTTGTATTCCATGTATATATTCTTAAAATTATTCACTTTACTTATGTATATCAACATAAATTAATTATAAATGAAATTTTATTTCTCTATTGAATTTTATTTAATGGTTTTTAAAAGTAATATTATTACATATGTTATACAGAACATTTTTACTTCAATTAAAAAAAGGTAAATGGAATATTACAATTTAATGTATATTGAATTAGTGAATTTTTCTTCCTCCACAAAAAATATTTGATTTCTGTATTACTTTATAAACATATATGTTTTTTTACAATAAATACCATCCTTCAATTTTTTGGGTTATTTTATTTTGAAAATTAGGGTTTTACTGAGAAGTATATATGAATATCTGAAAAAAATTCATACGGGATCAAAAGTATATTTTTTCTGATTTTAATGATGTAAATTAAATAATATATGTTTTTTCTAAATTTTATAGTCCTTTTATATTATTTATAATGACAAATGTGCCTTATGTATCTCTCAAATATATTGGGTGATGATTATGTTCTCTCCTGAATTATATTGGAATTTACTATATAGGTCATTCCATTAAAAAGAGTTCTTGAAAGGGTTCTATGAATATAATTTCCCAAGTAAACTACATTAATTTTTTATAATTTTAAGTTTTTTTCATGGATATAGTAATATTTTAAAATTTAAACTAATTTTGTTCTGTTTAATGGAATATAAATTCCCTTTTAGGGAAAAATTTATATTTCAAATAAAATTGTTTTCAAGGGTTCTCATATTGTCTAAGAAACGTTTAAGATTATGAATATAACTTTATGTTTTCTTATAAAGTGATTTATGAAAACCATTAGGTGTTAAATATTTTTTCATGTGTAATTAAATGATTATTTAGATCAAAGTGTATTATGTTAAAGTAAAACTATTGTTTTTTATCTCAGGGTTTTAAAATTGACTATAAATTTACATTATTCTTCTTTATGGGTCCCTTAATGATATTTATATACTCATCCCAAATTTTGAAATGTTTTTCATAATTTATAAGGATGATTAGGAAAAATGATAATATTAATTTTAAAACCGTGATGATTTTTCATGAAAACAATACAAGTTTCATTTTAAAAGGTTTTTATTATGGAAAAATTTATTACTAAGAGGAGGTTTCCATATTGTAGTGTATGATTTTGTTACATTAGATTTATGACCTAGTTATCTAAAAAATATTAAACTAAAAAGACCTTCTAGAATAATATAAAATCAATTCGTATTTAAAAATGTAATTATGGGCTGAATAAGGACTTGGTCTTTATACCTGTGGTGGGAAATGTCATTTCCATCATGCATAAATGAACATCATATTTGAAGGATCACGGAAGAAATGATTGAATGGTTAGTGAAAATTTAAGGTTTCAATATTTTGTCTCAGTATAATATATATGATGTTATTTGGATTCTTTAGTAAATAATTGAATTAGAATATAGATTCATTTTGATGTGTATTTGGTATGATGGTATTGGGATCAACATGGTTTGCAATAATATGTGTTCAAGTAAAATTGGGTGTGTTCTAGGGATCGATGAGAGATCATGATAGAATATTTATATAGATGGTGATGTATATGATAAATACATCAAGATTTTGATTCAGAAATACTTGTGGGCATATGGTAATTTTTTTAGAGAACATTTCTCATCACTTAGCATAGGGGGTGAAACCCCAAATCATGACATGGTTCTTTGGGTGAACCTCATTTGTCACTTAGTTCATGTGGTGAATCATTCAATGAAACATATAAAAGTACCATGTTTTGATTAAATTATTAAGCATTATGGGAAATGGGGTTATGGTTCATGGTAAGAGTGAGACACTTCATATGAGCTTCATTATAAAAAATGTTGGGTTGGAGGAAAGTATTTATTTTAAGGATGTGTCAATGGGTGTGACTAAGTGTTTCGGGAAAGGTCATCCAAAGTAGGTTCTATTTGTGTTCTTACCTGAGGTTGGAAATGGAGAGTGGGGAATCATATTAGGAGTTTCATATGGGATACACTAAGATGGTGTGTGTTCTGCAAGAATACGGTTTTTTGGAAAGTGATTGCTATACTAGGTAACACTATTTTAAGGGAATCGGCCTTGTAAAATGAAGTCTTATAGTGGTGAACCATAAGTTTCAAGAAAAGATACAAGCACACATCATTAAATTCTAGGAGGTATTCATATGATGAGAATTATATCATATTTTATGTGGTTGATGAGCATGGGTCTCAACACTTGGTGTGTAGTGTTCCTTGGTGGTTATTGGTTTTTAATATAATTTATTTTTGAATTCAAAGATGAAACATGAAAAATTATCAATGATTTTATGGTTGCGTAAGTAATAATACAGTATTCGAAAACAATTATAAATTTTCAGTGATGATAAGATTTATGGTCGGGATTTTGTAATGACCTGCATCATTACTGGTTGGAAATTACTAGGGAAATTTGAATTTTCCATTTACTGAGAAGTTTATTTTGATAACCAAAGATTGGGTTGGTAATCTGAGGGTTTAGATACCTCTACCGGATGCTTTTATGTGGGGTTTGAATCTTTAGAGGTTTTAGGAGAGTTTGAGAGTGATAGAAAAGGATCGAAAGGGACTTGTAGCTGATCAACAGATGTTGGTAAACATTCATGACATGAAACATACTATTACACCACGAAATATTACGCTCAGTGATCTTTGGGGAGTAGCAAGAATATTCATGTTGTGAAATCATGTATCATGCCAATAAGGACTCCTAGTAAGTTTTTTAATTGTTTTAAAATAGGGTATTTTTCATAAAACTCCATCTTTTATTACCCTTAACCTTCCTCTTATGTTTTCAATGTTTTTTAGCTTCAAGGATATCCTCTAACCTTGGTTATTTATGGAGAAAATCACTATATGATGCTAGGACCTCCTCTTGGTAATACTAACCATATGCATGTTCATTACAACAAATTTTTTCATTGTGTATTTATTTGGTTGTTTTAGTTATGGATTTGATATCAATTCCATTAGAGTATTGTGGAATAGACTAATAATGATTGGACTTTGGATCAAATTCCATAGAGGATTTCCTAAGATGTAATCTTCATGCCACTAAAAGATGATGTGAGTTAGGTAACTCAATAACCAAGATTTATTTAGGGTTCTTAGTTTAAATTGGTTTTTTGGTTGATTAATAAAGAATCATGTGATAGATCTTTCTTGTGGGTTAATGTCAAAGCTGTATTGCAGATCCTCCAGGTGTAGTTGGTTGTGGTTCCAAAGAGGTGATAAGACCAAGTGAGTTATTTGGATATTACTACTTTCACATTTTATTATGATTTTCCTTGTAATCATTTAATTTTTTATAATTTTTCTAGAATAAATAAATTCAGAATGCTTGGACAAGAGTTAGGACATTGTGGCGATATATGGAGGATATATGAAGTGATGAGAACTCACACAAAGCTTTTAGGCATTTATTGGTTGGGAGTTACCACTATATTGAGGTATGTGGTTCTATGTACTATACTAAATATTATTATTCATAGTTAATAGCTTGTTATATGAGTATCTAGACATTTATTGAATGAAACATAGTTCATAAATGTGTTACGAACAATAGGAAATGATTGATATGATTTACATATGGTGTACATGTGTAGACCCATGATACTTACTCATCACATGATTCACATGTTGTGTGTCTATGTATCCATGTGAGACCTATTATTGATATGATTCATATGTGGTGTGTATAAGAATCCCTATAATAACTATGATTATTATGATTCAAATGTGGTGTCTTCATGTAGCCCTTTGATACTATTGCTTGATAGGATTTCGATTTTGTATTTATGTATGACCCATGCTACCTATGCATGATATGCTTTACCCGAACATGGGTATTTGAATATGTGGTATTTTATTAACAAGACAAGATTATAAAATTCATTATTGTATCTTGTGTGTTTCATCTGCATTTTCTCTACTTCTATAAGTATTGGACCTCATTGAGCTATATAGGATTTTTATTCCCAATTTGGGTAAAACATGTATTTTTGTTCCCTAAAAGATGATAATTATTAATTAATGCAGGATCATGTTTTTTAATATATTATATCTTCTATTTTAATTCTACAAAATATTGTAACTTCTACCTGAAGAGGGATCTTTCTCTCTAAGAGTGGGAAGCTTGTCTATTCGTTCTATAAAATATGGAAACTATTTACCAAAATAGGATTATAATTCCTAAGAGTGGGAATTATTTCATGGTTGAATGACCAAGTTTTGATTACATTATGGCTAGTTAGATCCTTAATGGAAGGGTGTGTATTTTACATTAAAGGTCATCCATGAATATGCATTAAATATAGAGCATGAATTTCCATTTATGGAATGGGTGATTGTCCACTCAAGGGTGATCTAGTAATATGACCGGTTTTCCTAGTGATTCAGACCAATATATGATGTTCTTTCTATCATGGATCTAAATCAGGTAGAGTTTCTCTTCAAGGACACAAATTTTATATGCACATGTCTTCTTGTATAATGTTTACTTATGCATTGGTAATTATGTTAGTTTTATGATTCCTCGGTTTTTTATCTACATAAAGTGATGAGATTATAACTTTCACATAAATTTCATTTACTAGTTATGTATGGGACTATGTTGGTGGTTCCCTATTGAGTTTTACTCACACCCTGCTAAGGTGGTCATAGAGGAGTAACTGAGCATCCCCCACTTGTTTAAGGTAATGTAAGGAAATGTCGTGGGTTAGATCATGTAGTAGGATAGCTCATGTCTTGTATGGAGTCTGAGATATGGTGATCCATGAAGTTAGGTGTAGATATTTTTAATTGTTTTACTATCTTTTATATGTAATCAGCCCAATGTGTGACTAGTGTCTTGTATTCTAGCGTGATCAATAAATTCTGTAGTTTACACATTCATTTGTTACATATTGTATATCTATTGAATTCAATGTACTCTGTTGGTCTATTTTAATATGTTTGCTTATTTATCTATTATTTAACACTCTGATAGAGGGCATAACCTACCCCCAATTCCACTTTATACCCTCTATACTATTTGTTGGCCTCTAGTATACAGGGAGGCACAACTAAGGTCACATAACTCTCTTCTTTGGACCTAGTGATTTATTTTTAGGGTTTTACAATTTCAATGATAGAATCATTATTACTTTAGGATACTTAAAATACTCCAATGGAGTTTGTGTTAACTATGAAACAAATGTTGATATTTATAAAATTACATCAGCTATTCCAACACCATTATGTATGATTTTGGAAAAAAATGTTAATTAAGGATATAAGAATATTATTGTCTATATAAAATATTTCAAGATGTAAATACTGGTTTTAATGCCTATAAATTCTATCTCATGAAATATCATATATTATTATATGTTGTTAAAACTCAATCACTATAACTTCCCCTGACTATATACCACTCACTAGTTTCCTATTTGGGATGTCACTTAACCTTAGTCACACCTTCCAATACACAATAGGCCTCTGACTAGCAGTGAGGGTCAAAGGTGTTTCTATGGGGATAATATACCCTTTAATTTGTGTAAAACATATTTTCAATTGTAAAAAATAACACATAATAATAATAATAGTATGAAAATTAAATAAATGAGTATCATGTTATAAAAAATTAAATAATTTCATATAATAATTCACCCAAACTGATCTCCCATCCGTAAATAACATATATAAAATAAATTTAATTTAATTGAAAAATGTGAATCTACTACCTTTCACGAGACTCTTCTCTAATATTTATCAATGTTATCCAACTTAATAATACATCATCAATACCCTTCTCTATATGATCCTACAAACATAAGGCATGATCAAGTACTAAGGTGTCAATGCCACATGAGCAGGGTGTGAGTAAAAATTAGTAGACCCCTACCAATGGTTTCCTTAACCAAGCCAGTAAATATAGTGTATTTACACATGACATGATTAGGTTAATAAATATATACATAATAGTAATAAAACTAACCACCAGTGATCATTGGGTTCTAAAGTAACACCTGGGAAAAACCAAACCTCCTTCAGCAAGTGCTGGTTATCTCTGAGCATAATCACACCAGTTAGAGGGAACTGACTCAAACCTCAAATATAGTATAATTTAAAATAGGTGGAAACACTTCCTACCCTAAAAAATTTATAAAATCATCTATGAAGACCTATTCCAATCTTCTGACCAGTATAATTTCACCTTGGGGTACCATGAACTACCTTATTACCCTTATACAATCACCTAGGGGGAACAAGACATTCCCCGAAACCTGTACAAAAATATCATAGGCTTAGGTAAATCATCCTTCATGGAACCTCATATAGAATATACAATGGGGGTCACAACCCCTACCTATAACCATCATATCATACACACGGTGGGTCACATTCCCTACCTTTGATAGTTATCAGATCATTATTACCTGGGGGATATATCCCACCCAAGATCTTGATAACACATGAGCCCTAGGGACACATCCCTCCCGAGAAACCTTATATAGTATACACCCCTGGGGTTTCATCCCATCCTGGTATAGGGCCATCATTAATAGGGATTTTCATACCACCCTAATTCCTGATAACACATATATCACCTCACCTTAGGGGCCACATAACTCCTTAGAAACTCATTCATCCTAAAAATATCTAGGCAATACTATATCCCTATAACATCACATCTTATACCACATTGATTTGACATTCACTCTCAACACACATCACTATGGTCATACTATCAAGCACATAACTCATCCCCAAAACTAAATCAACGATACGATATTAATGTCAATCCTTGTAAACTAAGGTAAAAACTAGTATCAACTATTCATGCTTCCCAACACAATCATTCTAAATGATCCACATGAAACCGGGGCATCAGTTGAGGTTCCCAAGGTTATATCAAAGTATAGACACCCAACATGGTATCCATCTTCCTTTACTAACCTCGGGGATAAGTCCCATAACTCAGAGTGAATAGAAACCCTCAAAATTTCCATGATCACATCAAGGCTTCATTATCCTCATATGAGAGTCAATATTTACATAATATTAAGAAGGTGAGATAAATATTATCTCACCTCCATGTGAACTTGGTTGGTCACTCCCACAAAACCTTTCCATAAATACAACCCAGGGTATACCCACCTAGTTACTAATATATCCTTGAGGGAGGAACACCTACTCCATTTACTATTGAAATATCCCAAATAATATAAGGTTTATCAAGGGGTTCTTATTACTTATCCCTTAGCCATTCACTCAAATATATTAATCCCCTTTTCATGGAGAGGACACAAGGAACATATTCCAAGCTACACTATATTTTATTCATTACATTCCATCTATACCCCTCCAAGTTCAATGCATATCAAAGATCCCATTTGAGATCAATCCTTCTATTGAAAGTAGATGAGGAATCAATAAGTGTTCATAGGTTCATCATAACCCTTGGTAATTTCATTCTACATTATGATATTTTAAGGAAAATATTTTATTTTAAATTATTTTTGATTGTATAAACATGGTGAGACCACATATCAAATGCCATTTCAAACAAGCATATACTTTAGGAAATATTTAGGGATCTCTTAACTCATATAGATTTATTACCTTAAAACAATCTCGGTCACCACTAATGATTATCCATGTACAACTAGCCATCACACGTCATCAATGCAATATCTAGTATTTCCAATGAATATCATTAATATATTTTCTATCATAAAATATAAATTTATATGATAAATGAATTCCTTTCCTTTAAGAAATATAAAAAAAATTATGCACAAATTTATCACTAATATTGTTTTCTTATAAATTTTTAAATTTTAATGGTATTTTATTTGTTAAAATGTATTGATGTTAAAAGTCCAGTCCACAGGCTCAGAGACATATCATCATGGTTGGTGAGGATAAAGGGTCCAAACCCATGATTGAAGGGCATCAAGGTATTAATTCCCACCACTACCCTATGCGTTGTCCTACTACTATTTTTACCCTTTTTATATATACATATACCTATTTTACTATACTCATGAACCTTTTTTCATATATAATTTTATAACCTATATACTTTAATCAATTTATTTACTTGTAATTAAGTAGTTATAATGGTTGAAATGGTATGGTACATATTTTCATAGGAGAAAAATTATAACATATAACAACTAACAATAATCTCAAATAACATTTTATGTGAAACGTGTGATAAAGGGTAAAATAAATCTTTAATATAAAAATAATACTTCATCATTAATTTTTAATTACATTATATATATTTTTATTTGAAATATGTATTATCATATTCTATGTATATATTTTATTAGTAAAAATGTTTCTCTAAATAATTTTAAGTAACAAGTTAGATAACAACATAAATTTATGATAAATTTATTTTTTTATTTTAATATTAATCCTTTTTTATACTACCTTGTTATCTAAAAATGGGTACAAAATTTTGATAATATAATTTTTATTAAATTGATAGGGTCATTTAGATATAATTTTGATCATAGTGTATATATTTTATTACAAAAAATAATCATTTTCTCGATAGCATATTTAAAATAAAAAATATAATTAATTATATGTATAATTTCATAAAAAAGTTTTATTTCTAAATATAAATAACTATTTATCAATTAGTTAATAAATAATAGATAATAATAAATATAAATGTAATAACTCATAAAAAATAAATAGATTTTTTTCTCCAAATAATGTATTCTATGTATTATATGATTTAATTTAAAAGTTATATTCCTATATTTTATAATTTTTATTTGGTAAAAAAGACATATTTTTTTGTAATCATCATGATGAATTTATCGTAGTTTTTATATTTGATATTTTTACAAGTTTATTTTTTTTTGAATAGTTAAAATTATAGATTTTAAGAATACCAGAACTTTTATGACATCATTATGATGTAATAATGGCTTAAAATTTATAGCACCATTTTTAAACTAAAAAATAATTTAAGAAGTTAAATTTTGAATTTTAAAGTTGACTATCCAAACTAATGCTTGACATTTTTCAACATAGATAACATTTTACCACAATAGAAACTATTTTTAGTTGTTTAAAATAAATGGTGTGATAGGAAGGTTTAAATAGGTTTCATATTGAATTAAATATAAAATAACCACTATTTTATTATTAACAAACCAACTAATTTCATGGTAATCAATGCCACCCAAAAGTGTTCTTCATAAATAAGAAAATAATTCTATAAACTCTTTCCCGAAAAATCACAACCATTTTCTGATCTTATACATTTCAACTTGCTTCCAGTTTAACTTAATTCTAGTTTTCAATTCTCCTTCTCACCATATCCTTTAAGAAATTTTACTACATAAATATTCCATACATACTATAGGATGATGCACTTTATTTCCTTTGTATCTATTTAGTAATAATATGGTTATAAAAATAAATAAACACCAAATAATTCATTCCACTCAAACTAATCAATCCTATAACCATGGATCCCCCAAAATCTAGTAAGGATGATGGAAATATCACCCAAAAATCATCTGTAAATTTATCCTTTGTGTCTTATAACAATGTCTAGATTATGCTTACATACTTCAATATATCTAATTTGGATCTTCTTCTTGATAAACCCATGTTCAATAACCTTTTCATGAAAAAAAATTTGTTCATTTATATTGTTTTATTATACATATATTTTACGTATTCCATAAACACTATTGTATTTTTCTTCCCTCAAATATTTAAAACCCTTTTTTATTATAGATATTTTTATAAAACCAAGTTCATTATAATCCATCTATTCCCATTCACCTTTTATCATTTATTCTATTTTGATATCCCTGAATGAAAGCTCTGGATATTTCTTAAAGAGATAATATTATACCAATATTTTATGAAAGATGAAATATTTCCATTAAACATTTCATTATGAACAATTCATTATTCTAAAGTCATCCTTCTAATGAAAAATGACTCTTACCAAAGATCAAAAAAATATAATAAAAATAATGTTACCTAAACAATCAAGTGAAATTTTTCGCCTCCTAAGAACTTTTCTTTGATAACATGTTTCGGGAATCTACTAAAAATATATATCATTCCCAAAAAAATTAGTTGAAGTTGTTCTAGAATCGCGTAGAGGATTTTTATTTAATATGGAACACTACTAATACTAATGTCCTTGAACATGGTTGAAAAAATGTTCACCCAAATAAACACACTAATTTAAACCTCACTTTTTTCTTAAATTATAAAACAAATTAAGCTTTTAATATAATGTAAATTAAATTTAAGAATGAAAAAAAGAACATTAGTTTAATGTGGTATTTATTTACAGTCCAAAATCCATGGGACAAATATTATATCATTTCATTTCTAGGGATGAAATATTTTTAATTGTAATACGAAACATATGTAATCACTTCCTATTAAACACATCATACATATCCCAAAACAAGTAAGTGGGCCCACTCGTAGTTATAGAGAATTTCATTTAGTCATCCAGTTGCACCAAACAAAAAAATGGGTGTTTAATCATTCAATAGTTCTGACCACTGATCCCCTATAGTAATCTTTAGCATGACTACCCATCCTAATAAACCATCAATTCTATAGTAAATTGAATGCCTCTATCTTCTGAAAGTAAAAACTATAACTTATAGAACCAACACATCAGGATTTATATTATTTAAAATAATCAAATTCCTAAAAAACGTTCTTCCAAATACCTCAATCAGGAATTATGAATGAGGAAAATAATTATCCATTCCACAACTTAATCAAAAATTAAACTTTTAGAGCCAATCTTTCTATATTTCTCTTTGTGATTAAACTAAATTTGGTTTCCTAATTGCAAAATGTTTATTAATATTATTTTTTATATCTTGCATATATAGTATCCCAGAAATTGGATACATAAATATTGAATTATTTTAGATAATTATTCAATACATAGTATTTTGATCAATGCCAGAACCATAGATTTTTAGTGTATTTAGATACTATATATATAATCCTCTTTTTTCATAAAATAACTTCAAATATTTAAACATATAATGATTATTTGAATAAACTACTTAAAACATTTATTTTTTTACTTAGGTATAGAAAAACAAGAGAAAGGGGGATCTCATATACTTATGAATAGTAAACATAGGATATATTTATTGGTAATCATATATAAGAATAATATAATCATAAAGGTATGAGATCATGATCATAAACTATAATTTCCAAAACAAAATATTCCATAGTTCATACAACATGTGACATGTAACAAAATAATATAATCATAATAGAAAATATTCATATGAGTTAGAATAATCAATTATCAGTGATGATCCATTAGAGAATAACATGGTCATATAAATGTGGTAGAAACATAATTTTATAAGATTTTGAACCTATATAAATATACAAATGTTCATTCATTAACTTATATACATGAAATTTTTCCCTCTCAAAGAACATACTGGAATATAACTATTTCATTGGATAATACTATGAACATGATAACCTAGTCCATGCATAATATTATGGACATGAAATCTAGGTCTATGTATAACACTTTTATTAATAAATGAGTTTCAAAAAATAAAAGTTTGTCTTATTAATTAATCATATTTAAACTATATATTTTAGGGCTATATATTTTCTTACCAACCCATCACATAATCCTAAATCAATTCATATTTATTCCAAAAGATCAAAAAAATATTCATCATAACATAAACCATGGAAAAGAAAATGACTTTCGTCGATAATTTATCATTACAAACGTAAACAATCCTGAGAAATAAAAAATAATGTACAATTGGTTCATATACCCAGTAAATACTATGTAACACCAAAGTATATTATAATAGATAACAAATTAATTTAAAATATAATCAAAATATTTCTTCAGAAGAATACATGTTTCATTTTTAAATCACATATTAAAATCTAAAAAATTCTCAAAATATTAAGGAATGTTTTTATTTTAAAATAACCGTAGAAACCTTCAAATGAAGATTTAAATAATTTAGTAGTAATTATGGTGGTAAATTTAATTCATTTCATGTATGTAAAAATGATTTTTTTTTCACATTTTTGGTAATAAGTTTAAAGTACCCTATTTGAAAAATAATAAGAGAATTAATTTGAAAACATTTTTCAATAAGTAGAAAATTGGTAAAAATGACATTAAAAAATCATAGGTGAATAATAAAAATATTCTTGAAGTTTTTTCTGAAAACATATATATATATAAAAAGAATAAAATTTTTACTAAAGAGATAAATAAAGTCAATTTTTCATAGAAAAGTTTTTTTCAATCTCTAGAGTACTTAAAGTGAGAAAATTTACTGGAAAACATGTCTTCCTAAGAAATATCCAAAGTATAAGAAGATTCATGTAAATATTGTAAGATATATTAATAAATTTAATCATCTAATACTTAATAATAACAAATCCTGATAAACAATGAGGTTTTAACCTAAATTCCTTACCACTTTGATAACATTCAAATAAAAAAATATTAATAGTGATAACCTTGGATTAATATGTAAGTCCTCACAATTTTAATAAGAAGATTCTTATAATAAATTAATGAACATTAAACCACATTGATGAAAAAAATAGTGAATATTTAACGTCCCTCATAAAAATAAGTGTGAGAAGAGAAACTCATACCTCATGTTCCACTAGCTTTAAAATCACTTTATACCCCTCTTCTCCAGCATAATTCCTTTAAATATATTGTAAAGGACTCTTCTAATGTATTTTTTAGAATACCATCACCTATATATTTTTTATAGGTAATTTTTTAAGAGAATTGGTCAGGGTTTTTTATATCTATATGGCATAATGTGGTGTAAAGAAAAGATACAAGGAATTTTATTTTATAAGGGAGGGAAAGAACATACTTGGAATTTGTAAAACGGTTAAAATAAAATGAATTAATTTTAAATAGAAATGCATTCCAATGGATATATATTCAATTGAAAATCATATAAGGCCAAAATGTCACCATTTAATCAATTTTATATAGGTTTTTTTCATTTTAAACCATATATTTTGGTTTATCCCTTTCATTAACTGATTTTAACAATAACATTAATGATGAATTTTTCTATTTTAAAGGGTTACAATTTTAATTATAAGTTGTAAATTTTCTCAAAAATTGAAAAGGGAAAAAATTCTTGAACATATGGAATTCTATTTTTCCTATATAAATACTTTTATGATTTTGTAAAAAAATAATAAAATGTTATTTTTTATAAAATATAATTAGTATCATTTTTGACACTATTCATTTACAATGACTAGAAATTCATCAAGATAGTTATTTAATTTGAATACAAACCTTTTAAAAAACCCTAAAATTTTATATTTATCTAAAAAAGTCATGGAACATAACAATTCACCCAAATTATATTACTTTTATATTTTTAAAATCATTTATTATATTTCTCTATAAATTGAATAAATATTGTATTTTATTTTCATAAGAATTGAAGGAAAATATTAAATGCCAAATAATTATAAAAATATTACCATAATAAAAAAATAAAAAAAATCATGTAAACTTTTAGAACCAAAATTATACTCTTTTTTTCATTATGAAAATATTTTAAAGATATTAAAGTCAAAAGAGTGACATCAAGGAATTGTATTTAATTAAAATAATATAAAGTTTATTATTAATGGAAAATAGAACCAAGTTCAATATATATTATAATATTTTATTTATATGGTTGAATTTTTTTCTATATCATGGAATACGGGAAAGTGTGGTATTGATTTTGAGACCTTATCATATGGTTTTAACCATGTTTTCCCCATTTCACCCTTACTGAGGTGATAAATATTTATCACTATCACTATTCTTAATTACAAAAAATAAAAGGGAACTATTTAAAAAATTTGAAAAAAAATATTACAAAAATCAGATCCATTTTTATAGATTCAATCTCTAGTATTTAATGAAATCAATTTTACTGTAAATGTGTAAAATAAAACGAAAATAGTTTTTAGGAAAAATATATTTTAAAGAATAAAAATTATATTATACCAAAATCATGAATATTTATAATTCAAATAGAATTAATTATATTATTGTAAACCAAATTTATAATATTTCCTTTTATGACCAAATACAAAATATAATGGGAATTTTAAATTACTTGATTTAATTAAAATAAAATTTTTATTTTTCACAATTCGCTGAAAAATAAATCATTTCATAAAAATACCAAACTTTCACCCTACGTTAATTGATATATGTGGAATTAAAAAAGTTTTCTTTCTTAAAAAATTAAATTTCCTAAATCTCTTATAAATTAGTTTTAATTTTTACGCACAAAATTAAATAAACATACTTTTCGAATAAAATTCCTTCTAATGAATAAAATGACTACTAAAAATTGAATTTTTATTTCCAAAAAACTTACCAATATAATTTTATTTATTTGGGATATTATAAATACATATCAGAATGTGTTTATTCATATTTATTCCTTCTAATTCAATGCTTATATAATAAATATAACATTTAAATAATATTTTTTTATAATATATCACAATTTGATTAAAACATGGTGTTTCCTGTTAAGAATGAAATTGAACTTATTGTTATTTTTAACTAAATTTTCAACACATTAAATTCTCTCCCATAAATAAATTTCACCCTCACAGTTTTATCTCACACATAAAATCTCAGTATTTGGAAATACCTTTATTGAAAACCCACATTATATACAAGGATAGTAAATATTCCTTTAAAAAGGGAAATTTTGAAGCATAGAGGATACATAAAATATCTCATAATAATGTTTCCATATAATAGGATAACATTTGGGAACTTAAATTATAGAACTACATAGTAAAACTACCATCCAAGTACTTATAGGGAGTAATAGAGAACACATCCATTAGAGAGTTAACAAGAAAAAAACTATGAATCTATGATGGGTCAAAAGACTTTCGTTTCATGAAAAATGAAGGTTAAAATATAACAATATTATTTCAAGATCATTTTCTTAATCTTGATGGATTATTTTACTATTAAGATATAGAATATTAAAATGTTTACTAATATTATTTCATTCTATTTCATAAGTGCAATTTCAATATTCAAGTGTTCTTTGATGAATTTCTACATCATATCTTAGTTCAAGAAATAAATATTCAAGACAAAATTTTAATTACAAAATAACTAAAATAAAATTTTAATGGATCATATAATCCATAAAAAAATGAAAATACATTCCTTATATCTATTGTTATCATCAAAAATAAAAAAAGTAATATAAGATATCCAATATTTATTAATACATTAACTACCAAAACAAAAACTATAACACCAATATTTGAACTTAATCTTTTCCAAAAAAATAGTTATCATAAAGGATCCTCAAAACAATATTATCCAATATTTAAACACAAATATTAAAATTATATGATTTCATATTATTCTATGAACAAATTAATAAGTATCTTGAAATAATTTTGATCACTCATAAAGTCTCATACCAGAATGTATAAACCGTGATCATATATTTTCTAGAATATACTAAATATTTCCCTAAATAGATAAAAAATAAAATAATATAATATTTTAAATGATAATTCATCCTTTATTCCTTCAATAAGCTCCTATATTAGCTAAAAATATTCTTATTGGGTTCTTTATTTAATTAAAATATGATTATATGATGATTTAAGATGTCAAATATGATTGCATTATTCTATAAAGTTATAAGTAATATATGTAGATAGTGATTATAAATTTTCAAAATCACATCACGTTTTAAAAAATGATGAAAAAATAAGTTATTCATAGAGCTCATTTATATAGAAATCAGTATAGAACCCCTAACATTGGAGTAGAGTATAAGTGTACCCTAATTATCAGGATTCACTTATACTATTATGATTATATAATATTTCAATTCACCTTAAGAATTCAGTGGTTTTTTATATTATTATCCTAATTAGCCATTGGATTAGTGAATCAATTCACAAATATCCCAAACTCCTAGCATCCAAAGAACTGAAGTCTTAGTGGTGTACTCTATTGATCTCTCTCTCTATTAATTTCATTGATAAGAAATTTTATATCACTTCGAAATGTTTTACTACATGGCTAGGATCCACATAATTGAAACATACTATTTGTCATTTTAGGTATCTACCTAAGTGTTACGTACAACATTTTTTTAAAGATGGAGGTTGAAGCTTTTTCTTCTTTCCACGTGACATACCACTAGAGCTTCCATGAATCACTATATTCATATTCTTATCACCATAATCATGGGTTTTTCCAACATATTTTTTTCACTTTGAGATAACATTGAATTATTTATTCATAAATTCTAACTAAACATATAAATAATAACTTTTAAAGACTTGGTTTCAAAATAATAATGCATCAATCAATTTGTATTTCCAAATAGATGATTAATCAAGAAGAATAACTTGAATGTCTTGTAATATTTTCTTTGTAGGTATCAATGGATTCATAACCCTTTGAATTAATCTCTAGGCATTCCTTCTCGATTTTAGGATTTAGAATACAAGGGAAGAACTTATAAAAAATATTATATTAAACTCATTCCAATCCACGGTTTATATTTTATCATCCTTCAGAGTATTATTAATAATTTTTCACCATTGATCTATATCTCCTTACAAATTATAAATACATAGAGAAATATTTTATGGTATAAGAAATTAAGAATGTAAAATAACATTTCCATCACATTTATCCATTTCTCAGTAACCATTGGATAAGAATACAAACAAAATTATTGTGCACATTTTCTATAAAATATTTAATGGTTTGTTTCTCCCCCTTATGTGAATTTTGGAGGTCAACACGATCTATGTTACTGCTTGTTGGTTAATATATTTGAGTATGGATATTATAAAATATTTCATACAATATCATAATAAATTTTTTTCTTGTGGGAATGACCATTTTGTAACACCCTGGTATTTTCAAAAGAACACTATGTTCAATAGAAAATACAACAATCAACACCAAGCTTAAACGAACCATGAAATATTATTATTTAAATGTTACAACTATCAGTAAACTTTTTAATTTGAGGTTATGAATAAGATTAACCAAATTAAAATAAATAAATAAATATACTATAGTCATTTATATTTTTTTAATTATTTAAGAAATAATATATCAACTTATAGTAGTAATTTTATTTTAAAAAATATATTTTCATCAAAAAAATGAATTTTATTGCATTTTATGAGTTAATATTCTATTTAATTTTTGTAAATATAAGACATTTTATTTTATAAATATAATATTTTTTTGGTACTTAAACATATCAAATTTTGATTAGGGTCAAAAGTTTGTAATATTCCTAAAATATTGAGTTTTCTATGAATGGGGAAAGATACCATTTTTTTACTATAATTTTCTTTCATTGAAAAATAAAAATAATATTTGTCCTGTCAACTAAATTAATATAACTCCCACATAGATATAAGTAATTTAATTAATTAACTAGGAATCAAAATTATAAATTATCTTTTTAGTAAAATATTATTAAACATAAAAGGCTTTTTTTTCAAAAAATCATTTTTCAATGTGTTGTGAGAGATTATAATAAAATGAATCTATTCCACTTATAAACATAATTTTTTTTAAAATGGATTCTATATTTTTAATATTAATAATAAATATTAATTAATAAGGTCTACTTAATTTATTTTCCTAGTGAATGGTAAAAACAGTAATGATTTGTCACCATGGTAAAAGGGTAAATCAAGTTAACTCGGGATAAAACTAAGTGATAAGGCCACATATTTTAAAATTTAATTTTATTGGATAAATTTATTAAAACTCTTATTTTATTTTTCTATGAATTTATTTTTTTAACAGACACTTACCCATGTAGGGGACCTTCATAATGTTTAAGTAAGAGATAAAGATATAATGTCACTTTCTTGCTTTCAATATATGTTATATTATGTGGTAGAGACAAAAAACTAATAACATTTTGCTATAAATAGTTATTTTAAAAATTTGATACTTTTTCTATCATGTTAATATTATTCTAATTTTTTTGATCAAATAATTCTCATAAATTCTTACAATGTAGTGCCATAATATTTTTTAAATTTATAAAAAAGTAAAATAAATTATATTTAAAATATTATAATAAATATATTCTGAAATAATTATAGTGTTACATGAGTGTTTTATATAAATATAGTATTATATAGAGGTTTTAATCTAATATATTATAATTATTCTTCTATGATATTGTTTTCAAATTCGTATTAAATGAAATTTTCTAAAATTGACATTAATGTTATTCTATAATAAAAATTATGTTACTAAATAATTAAAAATATCTAAAAATTATATATTCATAAAATGGATTGGTGTATGTTTAAAAACATAAAATAATTTCCATTTATGGACCAATTAAACTTTTACAGTAATTTTATTAAAACATAAAGTGTCAAAACGTTTTTATCACGGTAATTGTCAAAAATGGTTAATATAGGGAAAAACACAAAGATAACGGTAAAAACATAATATACAATTTTTTAAAATTTAATTGGATGATTTTATTTCAACCCCTAATCATCCTATATTATAATTATAACATTTTTGATCCTTTTTTCATCAAGACAAATTTATAATTATTTAATCTTTTAGAAATTTCTAGCATTTCCCCTCCCCTCCCTTATAAAAGGGCATCTCATATCCTCTTTTCTTAGCAATCAAAAATACATTTACTTCAGTCAAATACCACAAAGATATCTTCCTTAATTCCTTTAAAACATTTTACATTACATTATTTTAATATAAAAACATCATAGGAATGATTTTTGTTTAACCCTAATGTGGTTGTCCGATGAAGATATATCATTTATAACTGAGCATTTTTGTGTTATTTCTTCCTCCAAATCATTAAAATATTATTAAAACATGATGATATAATAAAATCAGTATCTCCAATATAAAAATACGTTTGTATGAAATTTTAATACCCTATATTCATCCCATCATCCATCATGTTTGAATAAAAAATGTCGTTCGAGTGTACGGTGGACTACCGCCTCATGAATAGATATAATTTGTTTTCATAAACACTTCTCACTGATGGTTTTAATGGTGAATTTACTATATATATATGATAATATATATATTTTTATCATTATTTAAATATAATATAATGTTTAATTTTTTAACTTTCCATTCATTTAAAAATGATAAATGTTGTTTGTGCTTATTTGTGGAGTAACACCATCAAGAAGTTATGTAATTCATTTTTGATAAAAAAAATAATATTAATTCTATATATAAGTGTATTTAAATAAATAATATGTTATTTATGTTGTAATTATAATCATTTAAAGATAAAATAATTGTTATTTTATTGCCATTGTGATCATTGAAAAATAGAAATGTTACTCATTTGTGCGTACAACTTACCGTCGCCATGATTGTCACATATATCATTTTTCATAACAATATTTAATGGTTGGTTTAAATATTATAATTTATGAATAAAATTTTAATTATTTCATTATTTTTTTGTATATGATGGCCCAATTACCACTTTTACCATAGTTAAATTACCGAGATCATTTCAGACATATGAATTGAATATCAACAAAAGGTCTGAAGTGAATGTAATTTATTAAAAGAATTAATATAACATGGTAATAAATAAGGTTAAAGTAATGATAATGATGAAAATTTTGATTATGTTAAAATTTATCATAATTTTATTATTCTAGAATATAAATAACTTATGTAATGAGTTGGGCATGATGTAAGGGATTTCTTCTCAATTCCCTTTCTTTGATGTATAATTTAGTATTATATACATAATTTCGTTTATATAGTTTATATGTTTCTAATTATATATTTAATATCATTAATACATCATAATTCATGGAAATATATTTTTTAAATCAAATTATTTCATAAAATTAGATTTTACATGAATGTTACCAAGTGGTAAGAGGTTTTATAACTCAATTTCATTTCATTATGTTATATTACTTCTTAAATGTATTTGATATTCAAATATTATTTGTGTTATAATTTTTTATTATTTATGTTTTATTTCAATTTTTTAATGAGGAATGAATTTTTATTCACATAATAAAATAATTTATTAATTCTCACTTCAACGGTATGATCTTTGTGAGATATTTTTCTCAATTTCCACTCTATTGATAACTATCAGCTTTTATGCATCTACTTATTTTTATAAGGTGAATATACTTCCCATTTGAAATTTTATATCATGAATATATTTATATTCATGGTAGTTAATGTTTCATTTGAATACATTTATTTTATTGGGGTAATGATTCAAATTTTATCTAAGTGGTAATGTTTTTTCAAAATCTCATAATTATTCAAGATTATTTATGTCTATGTATATTATTAGAAAATTATTTGATCTTTCTATATCAAAATCAATATATTTTTTCTCTTATAGTAATCTATGGAAATTATAATTTTTTTCCTTTCATTTTCCACTATCTATGTACTAATGATATTGAAATTATGTTTTTAATGAAAATCAACTTGTCCTTCTAATCAGTCTGAAATATTTTTATTTTATATCTATATTTTCTTCGAAAGTTTTAAATAATAGTATTAATATTATCTAATTATTTATAAAATTTATTTTTACCTACATTTTAGTTTTTATGAAAACTAATTACCTGGAAATGTATTCTCTTTTTCAGATTGAGGTGCGTTTTGAATTTCAGAACAAATGTGCAAGGAATATTTATTTATAAATTTTTGATCTAAATGGAATTTTCTATGATCACGACCAAACGACAAATATCATTTTATTTTATTTTCAAAAAGACCAATTTGAGGTAAGAGTTATCCAGAACATTAGTCAAAACCATACAACAAGATTCCTCAGTGGTGAACCAAATTCAAAATAGACACACACAAAACAAGGACATCACTTTTAGGATATGCTCACATCAGTTGAAGTCACAGTAATCATCGTCATCCATCAAGATCATCATCCATCATCATTGTCATACATGTCATCATCATCGCCAAAAAATCACCACATCATCATCGTCATTGGTTCCACACCACATCAGAAAGCCAGAGCCAACCAGTCCCTGGAACCAACATCACCACCAAGAAACCAGATGTCGTACGCAAAAACAACGAACATATGAGCAAGGGGATCATTCCCCATAGAAACCATAACATCTCAAAAAACACATCCCAAAACTCCAATGATCCACTACTCCCGACATTCCTAGATAGGAGAAATGGGAATCGGGGCCAAGGCAGTGTTAAAGTAGCATAAGGTTCTGGGGGAACAATACTTTCATCATGAACAAAACCAGTAGAACAGAAAACCATAGCAAAGAATAAACTATAAACTATGCCATCTGAGATGAGATTTTACAAATGAACAAGAAATCCAGAACTAGAGGAAACACATTATCAAAATAAACAAAAATAAATGATCCAAAATCTGAACTGAAGCCATGAAAGGAACTGAAGATTGAAACCCTAAAAATAAACCCCAAATAGATTGAGAGAAACCGAAGAAGAAAGTCAACGAAATGAAGAACCATGTGTTTCTACAACTCACACAACCATAATCCCTAACCCATCTGAGGAAAAAACACTCCCAAATAAGATGGGGTTGTGTGTGGGAGGTCAGATCAGTAGAGAAGGGGTGAAAGTGGAGAAAGAGAGGTAACTCCATAGAACTAAAAGTTAAAGAACATGGAAAGAAGGAAGATTAAGAAGTTGTAAGAAAGAACCATCACTGCCGAGAAGACAGCAATACCTAATTTATGAGATTTCAAAGATGAAATAGAGGAATGAGTGACGAAACCCTAGAAAGAGGAAAAACAAAGTAGCCGGAGAAGGAGGATAATCCCATCACCTCGAGGGAGAATATGAAACCCTATGAAGGGGAAATCCAAGATAAGGTCTGAAGTTAAGAGCAGTATCCAGAAGAATGGGGCGTTATCCCGAATCCACTCACTGATGAATTTTCAGTGTCTCATCATCTTGACCACTAAATTTTCTTAAGATTCAATTACAAGTTTTCATGATAAATTTAAAATAAAATATTCTTGAATATACTATAAATTTTTAGTTTTAAAATTTTATCTTCAAAAGTGAAAAGGTTATTTTCCTCAAGAATGTTTTGAATGATATTTTATGGTTTTTAAATTAAAAATTAGCAAAAAATATTTATTTTAATCCAATTAGGAAATGTTTTAATGATAAAATTCCTATCATTCATGTTGATAGTTAAATATCAGTTTAACTATGGAAAATATTAACATTTCATATGGTATTTTTTCAATACGAATGTTTATGTTGAATATGTTATTCACCCATTTCATTTGATTAATGAATTAGACTTAGAAAGTATTTATAATGACCAAAAATATCCCCTTGATTAACTGATAGGTCTCCTGAGGAAAAATATTTTCAGTATTTGGATGAGGAATTAACCATTTATATATGATTTCTTAGCATGATTCTTTGATGGTAATTTTATGTTGTCCAAAATTATCCATTCCATTATTATGAAATTTTTTATTATTTTCCACATAATTATTTTCAATAGTATTAATAGAAAATTTTCAATATCAGTTATAGTTTTATATTCAATCATTTGTTATTCATTTACTCCAACCATATTATTCTTCTTATTCATGTTATTGATTAAATTGGACATATTTTCAGCTATTTACCCTGGTTCATTGATTATTCCTTATTTACTCATGATAGTTTCTATTTTTTATAACCCTTACTAAGAATATGATCTCACCACTATTTTTTTCTTTTCCCTAGGATATGTAGAAGTAATATTTGAATGAATTAAAGGTTATGGAATATTAATATTCACAATGTTCTATATTTTATGTCTTCCTATGTAGTTTCATATTTATGTATGTATATAGTTTACAAAGACTAATAAAAAA
Organism: Viscum album; assembly: GCA_963277665.1. Classification (NCBI taxonomy): domain Eukaryota; kingdom Viridiplantae; phylum Streptophyta; class Magnoliopsida; order Santalales; family Viscaceae; genus Viscum; species Viscum album. The sequence goes on from OY728150.1 coordinate 243,743,510, forward strand.
TTATCTCCTCTGGGATGTGATCCCTTATATCTTATTCTAATGTAACTATGTGACCATTTATTCTGGGGTATAAGAGTTGGAGTATTTACAATTTTCATCAGATAAAATTTTGAAAAAACCTTTGGAACTAGATTAAGGAAAAAGTATATTGGGGAAAACATCCCTTCAAATAAATTTGAGGATAATTATAATTATTTGATAACATCCAAATGTTTTGGTATGATATAAATTGTATGGTTTTCTTATAAATAAATCCATTGTTGGATACTACAATTTGATGTTATTTTGGAGTCGTTTCATCTTCGGGTAAGATCTTTGAAAAGGGTTGGTCAAGTATATCTTGATCATCATTCTTGTGCATAGTCAGTGAGCCCTTAATATACAACTTGTTTGACACTCCTGAAGGATATTCTTGGGTTAATTCACATTTTCTACATGAACCATCATGATGAATTAGAGAATATAAACTTTGGAAACATATGATATATCATAGAGATGTGGGATTAACCTAATGTGTCTTGGGTTGATAAGTATAAGGTAGATCATAAGTTTAAAGGCATAGATACCAATTATCACTGCTTATATGATTGAATTTTAAGATTATTAAATATAATTATGGGAAACATTTATGGGAATTCAAACCTTTATATTCGAATATGTTTTAGTGAAATGTCTATTTCAGGTAAGATTATTTTATATTTTGTAAAAATAATTTTAAATCTATTGACATAATTTAGGGTAAATTTGATCATGGATGCTAATGCAAAAATATTTTATTAAGGATATTTTATTTTACCTAAAAATAATAATATTTATATAATACATAAGTGATTAATAAATTATTTTATGATTAATGTTATTTGGAGTATATTCATCATCTTTTTTGGAACGTTATAGGAATTATATTAATATGGATTCAGAAAAAGGACAACTCACATATTGGTCCATAACTAGTCACATTCTGAAATGTCATGGGGCTTGAAATCACATATAAAGGGGGGAAAGGGTTTCGATCCTTCCACTGGACTACATGGTGACCTAGTTACTATGAAATTTCTTTACATAAAAAATTTAAAAGATAAATATTAAATTAATTTTGGTAAAAATATTAAAGGATCAAATCTTTATTATTTGTTTGGATTTTAAAGTGATTAATAATATTTTGGGATATTTTTCTTTTAGTTGAGGTGTATGTATCCCTTTTTCCTAACATGTTATTTACCATGAAATTTATTTATGAATAATACAATTAAATTTTTGAATTTTGAGTATATTTTGGATGTAGGGTTATTTATCTATAGAATGATTCATGTTTAACTTTATATTTAGAAATGATTATGATTATGTATTAATTTTGGAAATAAAATTAACCTGTGATATCAATTTTATATTTTAGTTAATGTATTAATCGATGAAAAATATCTACATATAATTTTTTGAAATCATGTGATCAATAAGAAAATGATTTTAGTTATTGAGGTATAATAAAAATTATTCTGGATATTCATTTCTTGGAGTAATAAGTGAAGTGGAAATTGATCGAAGAACAACCAAGGAACTGAATTTTACTTTTAAAATAAAAATATAACAAGTGTATTTTGTAGCATACTCTATTTTGATAGTAAAATAATCCGTAAACACTAGGAAAATTATATTTAAATATAAATGTAATACATTTACCTTTATTTCTAATGAATGAATAATCTTTTCACCCATCAAAGATTTATGTCTTTATTGTGATTAACTTTCCTCTGGCAATGTTCTCTATCAATCCTTATTAGTACTTGGGATTTTTTTTCTCCTCGATGACCATATTTTTACTTCCCATTAATTTTATACTATTTGTAGTCATAGTGATTTGTTATCTAGATAACTTCCTTGTTTCCCTTTATCACTTTTAAGTGGATGTTTTATTAAACCATTTATGATATGGGTTTTCCACAAAGTAATTTTTAAATTTCATCCCCTTTATTTATAAGAACATGTTGAAATTTTTATCAACAAATTTATTGAATTTGGGTAGAATAAAACACCCTGACAGTTTAAAAATATAAATATGTTCGATAATATATGAAACATGCAATACTAAGGTTAAAGAAGCCATAAAATATTATCATGTAAATATTACATATATAACAAACTAATTTAAATGTTAGCTAATAATATAATTAAACATGTCAAGAAATATATATATCTATTTAAAACTCAATTCAAATTTAATTATTATTTCTTAGGAAAGAAGAATTTAATTTTCAGGAGCCATTTTTTTCTTCAAAGATACAATTTCTTCAAAATTGAAATTAATTTATTTTTTATGATAATATTTAAATTAAATTATAGAAATTTTGGAAATTTTAATTGTTCAAAACAATATCATTTTTTTGAACCATTATTTCAAAATTAACATAGGGTGATATTTTGTGATTTGTTTTGAAAAGATTTATTTTTCATTGAATATTGAAAAATATCGTTTTTTTTCAAAAACTATCATTTATTTTCATTGAACAAGAACAATAATATTTTAAACATTATAATAATTTAATATAATATTTATTTATATATAAATATTATAATTAATTAAATATTAATAGATATTAAACTTGACCCTTGTATAAAAATACTTTTAGACTTAGAAACCCATTTTTTAGAATACCATTTTTTGTCGCGCTATGCAGCATTGCTAAAAAATGAATTTCTTTCACATATAGAGATAACATTTTTTTAAAGTGAATTATATATTTTTAATAAATATAATTAATATTATTTAATAAGGTGAACTTAATTTATTTTTATAGTTAATGCTAAAGATAATAAAAAATTAACCATGATAAAAGGGTAAACCATGTTAACCAAGGTTAAAACATTGTGATAAATCCTCTAATTTTAATCTTCAATATTTTGGGATGAAATTATTTCGACCCATATCAACTTTTTAAAAAAATTTATTTTTTATGGGATAATTTTCCATGAAATAAATCTTTAAAATATTTAAGTAAAAGATACAGAAAAAATATATATTTCTTTCTTTTAATACCAATAATATATGTGAAATGGAAAGAAGGAAATTATATTCCACTTTAAATAATTATTTTAAATTTAATTTTTTTTATAATGGAAAATAAGGTATAATTTTTAGTGATTAAAAAATTCCCTTAAATTTCTACGCAACACTTACATAGTCTTATTCAATTAATTAAAAAATAAAATAAATGATTTTAAAAATATTAAATGTATTATAATTTGAAGTAATTATATTGTAACATGAATTATTTATATAAATATAAAACTTTATAGAGGTTTTAAAGGAATATTTTTCAAATATGTTCTATCAAGATTTTTTCAAAGTCAAATTAAATAAATAGTTCAAAAAATTACTTTAAATCTATTCTATAGTAAATAATATTTTATGAAATTATTTAACATTATTAAAAATAATACCCTTAAACAATGGATTATTATATGATTAAAATTATCAAATATGAACCTTTTATATTCCAATTTCCCTTTTATAGTAATATCCTAACCCCTAAAAAGGGAAAACATTATTATCACGGTACTTGTCAAAAAGGATTAATACAAGTTAAAACAAAACACTAACTACAAGAAACCTAATATAAAAATGTAATAATTTTATTTAATGGTATTATTTCAAATGATAATCATTCTATATTTAAATCATATAATTTTTATCCAATTTCCATAAAAATTAATTAATATTAATTTAATAGTAAAAGAAGTTAAAAATGTTCCCCTCTCTTAAATTATAAAATGTCACCTCCTATCTTATTTTATTCACACTTGAAAATAATTTTATTTTAGGAAATTCCAACTCAAATATGTTAATTAATTTCCTTACCAAATTCTAGTGGAATTTTTTATTAAAAATATATCATCAGAAGTATTTTTTTGTAAACCTAAAGAGGTTGTCTGAAAAAGAAGAATCATTCTTAACTAATAAATTTTTTTATTTCTTTTTCCACATCCTTAAAAATTTATTCAAATAGGATTTTATTATAAAATTGTTCTCCCATATACGAATATTTTTTTTGTTAATTTAATACCCTATATCTAACCCATCTTCCATCAAATGGAAAACAAATCCATCTTTCATGTGTACAATGTACTACCACCACGGGAACCGATGTAATTCATTTTCCATAAAAAATAATCAATGTTAGTTTTAGTGACATGTTTAATAACAATCATATGGGACGATTCAGACAAGAGGAAAGGTATTTCATTTGGATTTGCTTTCATTGATGAATATTTTAATATTACCTACCTAATTTATTTTAAATTTCATATATGATGACTCTTTTACTTTTTATATCATGAATACAATATAAATCATGGTATTTTCTGTTTCAATTCAAATTATTTCTCCAGGGGGATTTGACTTGAATATAACCAAGTGTAAAGGGGTTTCATAACTCATTTTTTCATTTGGTTATATTTATTATTTTCTTTATATTATATGAATATGTGTTTAATTAATTTTTGAAATTTTATTTTTTATTTCCATATTTTTATGTGTATTATCATTTTATTCAAATAATTAATTCATTCATTAATTCTCAATTCATTAGTATGAAAATTTAAAGATATTTCATCTCAATTTCCACTCTATTGAAGAGTATTTGGTAATATGAGCCTATTTATCTTTATGAGTTAAATCTAAATCTTCGAGGACATGTTATATCCTTAATCTCTTTATATTCATGATATTTAATGTTTCATTTGTAGTTATTCATTCCATGGGGGATATTATTCAAAAGTTACCAAAGTGGTAATTGTTTCATTGAAAATCATCAAGATTTTATAATATATTTATATTTAAATAAATTTTATATCTTATATATCTTGTGTTACACACAACATATTGTTTAAACAAACCATGACTTACTTTTAAATATTTAAATACAACCTTTATAACAAAGCCATTAAACTGGATGCTATGAAGAGGATGAAATAATATATAATATATATGTATATATAGGTCATACTCAACATAAATGTATTTATAATTTCATAGGAAATAATTCATCAATTTTTTAATGAATATAATTTATTCTATAAAAAATATGTTTTCTTCAAAAATATTATTCAATTTTTTGTGAGAAATTATTATAATCGATTTATATATCTTTTTGAAATATTATTAAATAAAATGAAAATATTTTTTAAATCTATATATAAAAATTAACATAAGATAATTTTTTTTGTAATTTTTTAGAAATGAATTATTTTTCAATGAATAGTGAAAATTTCCAATTTTTCAAATATTTTCTTTTCTTTTCATTAAATTGTTAAATTTAATATTCTGGTAATATTAGTGATTTTTTCTCAATGTGATATATGAAAATTTTAGTTTTCAATTATATAATAAATTTTATTTGAATGAACAATTTTCTTGATTTTTGTATAAGTTTATTTTTATGATTAAAAACATATATTTTTTAAAATTATTTTTTAAACTACATAAAATTTATCCATTTTAATTAATTATGAAAACCAAAAATAAATAAATATTTAAATTAATTATATATATTATATATCTATTTATTTGAAATGAAACATTTATTTTTATGTTTTTTTTGTTAAGTTTATATAATATTATCTATTTCTTGAAAAATGTGTTTCCTTAAACCCCTCTTTTAATTCCGTATTGTGGGATATATATAAAATGAACTTAATAAAATTATAAAGATTTAATTTAGAAAAAAATTATTTAATATTTTAAATCATAAAAAATAAAATTATTTAACAAGTTCAATGTAATTTTAATCTAAATGAATAGAAAAATTGTAATTCTTTATCACCACAATAAAAGGGTAAATCGGGTAAAGCATAGTAAAAATTAGGTTATAATGACACCATTTTCAGCTTAAATTTTATTTTATGAAGTTATTTCTACCCTTACCACCTCATGCTTCATATTAATTTTTTATGGGAAATTTGTTTTTGAAATTTTCTTATATAACATTTTATATAACTAAAATACATAATGTATCTTTCATACTTTTAAATATATATTACATGTTGAGATATGGAAAGCATTAATTTGTGAATGAATATTAATTATCATTTTTATAATAATGAAAGTATTTTATTCATTTTAATTTATTTATTATTTTTAGTGATTATATAATTTCCTTTAATTCTTACACAATGTTAACAAAATATTTTATTAATTAATATAAAATCAAAATAAATGATTTTAAAAATGATTAAAGTAATGTGTTTTGAGAAAATTATATTTTTACATTATTTTTATAGATAAATATTTTATGTTTTTGAAGTTTTAAAAGTCTATATTATAATGCCCCTTGGTCTTGTTGTATTTAATGTCAAGTTGAATGAATAATTTAAAATATATAATTAATCATATTTTATAAAAAATAATATTTTACTAAATAATTTAAAATTCTCAAAAATAATATTTTCAGAAAATTTATTGGTATATATTTAATAATATGATTTATATTCCATTTATATCCCAATTTTTCATTCATGGAAACTAACTTGACCCCTAAAGTGTAAAAACATTTTTATCACAGTAATTATCAAAATGGGTAAGTCTGTGTTAAAACGAATATAAAAGGGTAAAAACAAAATATTAACTAGTTAAAATCTTATTATATGGAAGAATATAGACCCATAATCATTCAATATTCTAATTATATCATTTAGGTTCATTTTTTCCACGAATACTAATGTATATTAATTTAATATTTTAGGAAATTCCTAAAGTGCACCTCCGCTCACTTATAAAAGAAAACCTCCTTTTCTATTTTATTTAGACATAAAAATTAGTTTTTTAGGAAAATAGTTTTCAAAATAACATATATACATCCCTTCAAAATTCATAGAGTCCTTAGTTGGATTGTAAAACCTCATAGAAAGTGTTTTTTTGTAATCTTAGATATGTTGTCTCGAGAAGAGGTATTATTCTTAACCGATCATTTTGTATTATATCTTCTTCCACCATATTCAAATTTTATTCAACCATGACGATATAATAGAATTTGTATCTACCATATACGAATATGTTATTATGTTAACATAATAACTAACATCCATCTCTTCTTCTATCAAATGGTAAATGAAACCATCATTCGTTTGTATGGTGGACTACCACCTCGCGAACTAATGTAATTCATTTTCCATAATCAGCACTCATGAATATTTATGAGGTTGAACAAAATGTATATATATGATATTAAATAAATATTTTACATTCCTTTAAAAAATATCATATATTTTCTTACCTCTACATTCATTGAACGATGACCACATCATTCGTGCGTACATCTAGATTACCACATCCATAAATAGGAGTGACTCATTTTCAATTACCACATCAAATGGATGGTATATATATGTTTGTATAAATAAATTATATGATATTTGTCATATAATTATAATAATAAAATGATAAAATATCATATAACATTTTTTGTTCATTATCATTGAAAAATAAAATTCTACTCATGCGTACGTACGACCTACCGTCTCCATGATTGCAACATAGTTCATTTTTAATAATCATCCTTACTGATTGGTTTTAAAGAATAATTGGTGTATAAAAATGATAATTTTTCAATAATATTTTTCTTTATATTATTAAATAATGTTCACTTTGATCATATTCACCTTACCAAAGTTATTTTACACTTATGATCCATATAACATCAAAAGACCTAAGTGAACTCAATTGATTAAGTAATTGTATATAACATGATATTAAATAAAAAAATAAATAATCAAGCCTAATAATTTCATTATGAAATTAAATAATTTACAAAATTTTATAATTAAATTGTTAAAAAAAAATTCTGATGATTTATCCTCGAGGTAATGGATTTCGTCTCATATTCCATTTATTAAGACACATTTCAACGTTATGCACCTAATTTATTTTATATGGTGTATATACATATATTTATATAATTATATATATATTATATCATGAATCCTTAAAAGTTAAACTAATATTTAGTTATAATTGAATTTACATAATCCAAGGTAGTTTTATTCAAAAGTTACCAAAGCAGTAAAGGTTTTATGTTAAAATATCCTTTCCTTTCGAGACTATTTATATTCAAGTTTCTTTCTGGGGTAAAAATAAAGAATTTTATTCCTAAACCACAATGATTTTATTATAATATGTTCATGTATGTGTTTTCCATGTTTGGTTTCCATTTTCTCAAATGTTGAATAAAGAAACATCAATAATGTTGTTCATAAGTAACACTTCTCTTATATCTTTCATTTAAATCTGTAAAAATTCACTTCCATGTATATATTTTCCTTATAATATTCTAAATAATTTTTTTACTATTATATAATGAATTATTATATTCATTTTATCCATGTTTGAATATTTACAAATGTTTTTAAGAGGAACCTTTCTATTATTTGTTGAATGGGGTAGTTTTTTAAGAGATGTGTGAAAGGAATGTTTTCTTTTAACAAATATAGCATGTACCAAATTTTAAAAAGTCATGAAGACTATGTAATTTAACATAAATTTAAAATATTTTATGTTTATATTCAAATAAAATTATTTCTATAATATTTTGTATATTTTTATATTTTGAAGAAGTAATTAAAAATTGAAATGGGTATTTTCCAGAAGATATATTCTATGTGATCTTTTAAATACATTTTCGAAAATAATGAATAACATTGATGATATGGATTTCTTTTAAATTATATATATGTGTCTCTAACATATATAACAAGATCAGTATCTCTTAATTTTATGGGTAATACATTCCTTATGTTCATTTTACAAATTCCTTCTTTATAAAATCTCCTTTGATTATGAACTAAGGCAAGATTATTCAACACATTTCTTTCCATGGGAATTTCTTATGTTTATGAATTATTATTGATTTCCTTTCTATGTGAAACATAGAAATGTGAATGTTATGATGAGTTCACAAAGATAGTGATCCAATTAATTTGGTAAATATTTTTTCTCATGATACATTATTTTTGTGATTAGGGAGTAAACCTAATCTTCTATGGGTCTATGTCCACAATGTGAAGTTTCCTTGGCCATTAGACTTTAATTATGATAAATAAAAATTATATTTTGCTTCAACTTTCCTATTTTCCCATGATCTTGTGAGACCATGTTATTTATTTTACCTTATCATGTTAATATTAATGAGCCTTCTCTTTTATGATATCATGTTATGAATTTGTATCATGTTTACTCCCTTACTAGTCTTTATACATCGCCAATTTCATTTATTTATTTCCTAGGTTATCCAATATAGTTTTAATAGCTCAAAGGGATTTATTATCTTACTAATTAAAATAAAAAATGTTTTGTTTCTATTGATTTTTTATGTACATAGTCTCAAAAAAATAGTAAAATGTATTAAGTATAGAGAAGAAGGGTATGGAGAATGTAATCCCCAAGGATAAATGAATAGTTTAATGGAGAGAAATAAATTTCATTCTAGATATCCATTTATAGTTATTTTCCTTAAATGTGGGGATCCTAGATATTAACTTTGTCACTTCCCTCTTCTTAGGGTTAACTACTAGACCAAGAAAAGTCCTTTGTAATAATAATAATTAAAGTGAAAAGAAGGAATTATCTATGTATTATATTTTGATAATTTTTTAGAAGTATTATTAAAAATTATGTAATAGTGATAAGAGTAACAAAACATCAAAATATTGCATAATTTTTTGGAAGCATATACAATGTTACTATGTCTTTATGGTGATGTAGGTTATTTATAGAAATTATCATCAAATATGACTAGGGAATATACATTTTGGTATGATACATTAAGAGTTATTTATTCTATTTAAATATAAATGATAATTTAATCTCTGATGAATATGAAATCAATTAATTAAATTATTTTGGTTTTAAACATACTCATAAATATTTTAAATATATTTTTTATTTTTTATTTTTTAAATTTTCTATAGGTTTTACTACTAAGGCTTTACATATTAGTATTGTATTCCATCATAAAAAGTTATATTTATTTTGAGAATTATCCAACCATGGTCTAACTATTTTAGTTTTGGTTAATGTATAATGATAGTAATAATAACATGTTATCCTTTTTTGGATTATGTGATTTGTTATAATGTAATTTTAGTGATTCAAGTATAACAAATTAATCTTGAATAGTTATAATTTAGAGAAAAAGATGATATTGTAGTAGAAATTTATTAAAGGATGAAATTTTACTTTTCAAGTATGCATAACAACTTATATTATTAGTCTATGTTATAAATGAATTTACAAACTCTTTAAAAAGAATCTTAAAGTGAAAAACATATATTATTACCTTTATTTTAGAGGAATCGATTCTCTTATCATCGATCGCTAATTAATAGTTTTTTGGTTATTAAATTACACATGACCATATTATCCATCACTCTATATTTTTCCCTGGATGTTAGTATTATATTTTATGTCTATATTTTATCTTCGAACCAATGTTTTTCTTATATAGGGACATGAATATGCGATATTTTAATTACCCTTTATGATTTCACATTTCTTTTTTTAATGTTTCATTTTCCCTATGAAAGATGTTAGTTTTAAATAATGGTTATACATTTAATGACTACAATTAAATCATGATGGAAAAATTTTATTTAATGGATTAGAATGTAAAAACAATATATTTTGGAATATATTTCTCATTAAATAAATTTTATTTCTTACATAGAATGTGTTACACACAATACTGAGTTTAAATGAACCGTGATATACTGTTAAATTTTTCAAAAGGTGACTGTTATAACCAAGAAATTTCATTATAGAGTATGAAAAAGATTAAATTATTTATTAAATATATACAAAGGCATTAATCAATATAAATTTATTAAAAAATACTTCTGAAATAAACATTCTCTTTTTAAAGAAAGGTAATTTATTAAAAAAAATGATTTTTTCAAAATTGTGTTTATTTCCTTTTGTTTGAAAATGTTTGAAATAATTTCTATAAATTTTATAAATTTTATAATATAAAATGAAAATATTTTTTAAAATCATCATACAAAAATTAAATTAGCATTAAATTTTGGGTTTTTTCTTAAATTATTGTTTTTATGAATATTAATAATTACAAATTTTGAAGTACATCCTTTTATTTTCATTAAATGAATTAATTTAAATCACCCATTATATATATTATTTATTATAAAAGTTAAATATAATCTATTTTACTTTTATTAATATAATTAATTTCATTTTTATCATCGCTTTCATACATTTTTATAATATTATTTTTTTATTGAAGGCACAATTTCTCGAAAATTGTTTTTCAAAGTGCGTAATGTTTATACATTTTAATTAATTAAAATAAACCATAATAAGGAAACATTTAAATTAATTTTATAAATTTTATATCTATTTATATGAATTTAAATTAATATAATAATGATTTCTTTTTGTAGATTTATTATAAGATCATTTAAAACTTTAAAAATGCATTTCCCCAAAAAACATCTTTTTCACGCTTTTTGAGATACTTATTAAATGAATTTCGATCACTTATAGATATTAAATTTGATAAAATTGATTGTATATTTGGAATCAACCAAATTACTATTATTTAATAAGTTTAAATTAATTCTTGGACATAATAAATAGTAAACGTATTTTAAAAAAATCAACATAGTAAAAGGGTAAATCAGGTTAATCTAGGTTAAAACTAACTGATAAGGCCATAGTGTTTCATCTTAAATCATATTGGTTGAATTTATTTAAATACATATCACCTTATTTGGGATATTTATATTTTTATGGGACAATGTTCCATAAACATTAACTATATTATACTTTAAGGAAAGAAACATACCAAATGTAACTTCCATACTTTTAAATATCTCTAATATGTTCAAATAGTGAAAAAAAGAAAGTTGTGAAAAAATATTATTTTTTTTGAAAAATGAAATTATTTTTATTATGTTAGTTTATTTATAATTTTTAAAGATTATATAATTACCTTAAATTCTTACACAACACTGACAAAACATTTAATTATTCAATATCAAAATAAAATAAATAATTTTCCAAATATTAAAACTAAAATAATTTATGTGAGTTATAGTGTTCTGAGATTTTAATTGTAACCACCTTGATTTCATAGTACGTTGTCTCATTAAAGTAATTCAATAGCTTGGGCTACACGTATAACCGAGTTCGAGCGCACCACAACTTACCAAGCTAGTCATTCAAAAAGCAGTTATAAATAGTATTAACATCATTTTAAATCTTATATACTCTATATAATATTAACATCCATATTATTTGTTTCTTAGACATAATATAAGAACAACGTCATTTTTTCCGATAAAAGAAGTATTTTTCAAAAAATGTAATTTTATCGCCTTTTAATGGAGAACCCTTTTTAAAACAAATATTTGACAATTTTATATATTCAATTTAATGAAATAAAATTCTTCTCTATAAGTGATATATAAAAATTTTGTTCGGATATATTTTTTGTTCTTTTCTGAAAACTTTCATTTTTTTGACGAATAGTGAAAAATACTATGTTTTAACTGAAAACAACTTTTTTAATTGAAATAATTTATAGTGTTAAATTATGAATTTTAAAGGTTTTTAATTATACTTAGATTATATTTTTATCATTTAATAGAATTTAGGTAATTATAAGTAATTTCACATTTAAATTTGACATAAACACGTGTCAATCTTTTGATAGTTTTTACTTTTTAAAAACCTTCTTTTTGGTTTTGATAACGGGAATTAATTTTAAATTAATTAATGAAACTTCTATGTTTAGAATTTTGTAAAATATAATTCATTTTTTAATTATTAATATCAAAATTTTCATAGGGTGAATTTCTGGTATTTTTGTGAAAACTTTCAATTTTTAATGAATAGTGAAAAACACTGCGTTATTATTTAAAACCAACTTTTTTTAAAATAATAATTTGTTTTATTTAAATTTATTTTAAGTAAAAATAGATATATAATAAATATATAAGTTAAATTTTATTCATTGGAGTCATTTTATAAAAAAATTAGTTGTATTAAATTTTACTGATCTTTTTAACCTCTTTTACGCACCCTCTAAGAGCATTTGCAAATTTGCATAAAACATAATTTTACCGCTTATGTGAGTTCAATTTCAAAAATCCGAGAGATATGTTTGATATAAGTTAATAAAATGGGGTTCAATGAAATGAAAATAATCTTTGGTGAATAGTACCTTTTGACTTTTATTTACCACGGTTAAAAGTAAACAACATTATTAATGGTAAAACTGATATTATAGTAACCATGAAACATATCCAAATTCAATTGGATAAGTTTAATTCTACAAGAAACAACCTTAGTAATAAAATATAATCATTTAGGTCTACATGGATTTGATGAGAACATTTATTATTATTTAATTTAAAGAAGTGTTAAAAGTGTTAAATTCAATGTTTAATAACTACACCATTTCTAATATAGGGTTATACATAAGATAAATTCGACTATAAATATTCAGTAGAAAGATAAAATTATTTCCTACATCATGGTATTTTATTTATAATTTTTAAACATTAAATAAGTAAATTTGTTTATGACACAATGATGATGCAGTAATTACCTTATTATTGAAAGTATCAAATAAATGGTATTATAAATACAAAAATATATATTATTTCAATAGTTTTATGACATACACGAATTTTCTAGGTTAATATGACATTTTATGGTTGATTAAATGTATCTTTTTTGAAATAATAAAGTTGTGATGACTTTCATAAAAACTAAATACCAAATAATATCAAAATTGACAAAAATTAATTTTTAAAACAAATACTATATTATTTGTTGATATAATATTCTTAGAACTCTAAGGATTGGCAAAAGGTCCTAAATAATAATATAAATGTTATTAATGAACCACTTGAGGTTCCCTTGGTAGTTTATAGTATGTTTATTAACCATATAATGTAAGAATACAAGAAGACACGGTGAAGGTTAAATTACTTAACTAAGAGTTAAATCTAAAGGATAAGGTTAATATGGTGACCTAAACCACTATAAAACCTATTGGATGAAAGGTTTGCAACCCATACCCACTTTATACTCTAAATAATTCATTTTTGTGCCATTATAAACCGAAAATTATTTTATTATAAAATAATATTTAATGCTTTTCCTAAAGTGACCATCACCTCTTTTATAAAAATGTACTTCCCCTTATCATAATTTTACACATCCAAAGCAATTTGGCTCAGCCAAAACATACCCAAATATCCTCTATACTATCCTATACTCATCCTAGAGACATTATTTTGGGTCATAAATCCAACTTAAAGATCCACTTGTATCAAATAAAAATAAAGAACACGAAGAAGAGGTAAATATTTCATCACCTGTTTCATGTTCTTTTCTTTTTTCACATGCTCTTTCTTTATTGTTTCCATTCTAAAATAATAAATCCAGTATCTTCTATATACTCTGATGTTATTATAAATATTATACAACCATATTTGTTTTTCTATCCATCCTATAAAGGACAAAGTCACCATACATGCGTATGTACAGCTTACTGTCTCCACGTCGTGGTGTAGTTTGTTATTCAAAAACATCATTATTTGGATGGGTATAATAATGAGTATATAATAATGTAAATAATAAATATAAAATGTTAATTATTCATTATATATCATATACCATCCTATTACATATGATTTCACCATCAATATAATGATATTATCGCTCAGGCATACATATGGATTACCATCTCCACGGCGTGATGAGATTCATTCCCATGTTCACCATTCAATGATGATTATAAAAATATATATTATTAATAAGTATGTAATATATAAAATAATAATATTACTGGAGATATATATATTTATATATTTACTTACATATATCTTATTCACTTACTTACATTCAATACGATATGAAAAACAGAAATAGCGTTTATGCGTGCGTACGGTCTACCATCTCCAAAAAAAGTGCCTTCGATTTCATTTATCTATTTACTATAAATATTTATATTCTAGAAATATATGATATATAAATCACAGTTTATATTATGTAAGTATTTAAATAATGATCTAAATGATATGATCAAGAATAACAAGTTAAAACAAATACGATAAAGAAAGTGATTATTACACAAAATGTTAATTTAACATTGAAATCATTATTAAATGGGTTGTATAAAGTCATAAATGAATCATGTATGATATAATAAATATTAATATGACTATTTTATCATTTAATAATAGACTATGGTCATTATATAGGAGGTTAAATGTACCCTCGACCAAAGAAAAGTGCAAAGTAAGTGATATTTCCTCAATATCATTATTATCTATGATTGTTTATGTGTAAGTATTTACCAGGACATATTTACCATGGATACCCATATTTCATAAAAATATTTTAAAAATTAATCTTTTAAGGTTTTATGGGAGGGTTTATTTAACTATATCATCATTTTAAATGTTTAAAGGATTAATCTTTCTAAATCCTTTTAATTAATATCTATGTTTTCAAAATGAATTTAAAGAATTATTTATATAGACCAAAATGTTTTCAAATGAAAATTATTTTAAAAAGTTTCAAAATGGTATTGGACACTTTGATTCAAAAATATATTTTAAAATGACTTTGTTTATAAATTATGTGACTTTTAAATGATTTCATGAAAAATGGTTATTTCTCTCAAATATTTTTACTGATAATTTTCAAAAATGTCAACATGCTTTATGAGATATTATTCTTGATAGTTTTTGATTTATTATGATAAAAAACTTCAAAATTGTATTGAAGTTTTTGGGATACGTTTGACTGTGGATGTGTTATATTTATACCCTTCATTGTTTATGGATAAATTATAGACATTTCTTTTGCTAGTTTTAATATGAATGTTTATGTTATGTTTAAACTTTTTCATATGAATAATAAATTAGACTTAGTAAGTGAAAGGAGGAGACCTCTATAGCTCCTTGATGGATCGGTAGGTCTAATGAGACAAAATAGTGTCTTGAAACATGTCCATAACAAAATATTATTTGTAGTCTTGGCACAATGCCGTGACTGTGGGATTATAGAGTATAGCATTATGCATTTAATTATTATGAAAGTGGAAATTGATATTGCATGTGATTATTTAACTATTAGAATATACAAGTGAATTAGTAAATGGAATTATTTTATTTTATCTTTTCCATAATATGCTGAGGTTTATTTTTAAAAGGAATTTTTTTAGTCATATACTTTGCCTTAAATGTTTATGGTTATTTATGAAAGTTTCTGATATACTGTTATCCCTACTGAGCATATAAGATCACCCCTTTCTATGTTTTATTTTTTCCAGGATGTGATGAAGTGTTTTATGGTTGACCAATAGGGATAGGATAAAGATATATGAATGTGGTTAATGGAGAAAATGTTGTTTTCTCTTTTCATTTTGAAATGTAATGTAACATTCATGTATGTAATCTATTTTCCAAGACTGTTAAACTAATCGGTCCTTTGGGACTTAATTCCTAGTAATCATACCAATGTAATAAAATAATGCACCGACTCTGGGTAACTAGGGTCGGGCTATTATAGTTGGTATCAGAGGAAGTTTAGAAAAAACCTTGGAAATATATTTATATTAAATCTGATTAGAGAACATTACCCTATGATATAATTTGAGGATTAGTATAGAATAACTTCCATGAATTTTGATTATGTAGAAATTTTGTGTATTTTCCAAGTAATAAATCCCTATCTGGATACGATCTGGTTAAAGTGTCTTTGGTACAGATATATCTAGGAGTGAAAACTCTGACAAGGAGTTTCAGGCTTGAACTGAGGTATCCTGGTACATGACATCAGGCCTTGCTGCACTCTTGGTTATGAAACTCCTGAGGGATATTCTTAGGATAATTCAAATTTCTATTACAAGCCATTATAAATCATTTAGGAGTAAATACTTCCTCAAAGAAAACATTTTTATGATTATGGATTATATCTATAAACTGTTCAATTTACGTTAGGTATTTTATAAGTTTGTTATTATGAATTTTGGTTCATAAACTAACTTAGTTTATGCCATTGTTTAGAAATGGTTCCCAATATCAGTAATGAGAACTCCATCGATACGTATGATAGAAAAAGTAAGAAGGATCATGTCTTTCATGGTATTAAGCCAACATTTATAAGGGAAATAGTCTCTCTCATATTCTCAACATATAAATAAATAGTATCTTGTGTTTATAAAATAAATAAATAATTCTTTGAGTCCTATGGCTTTGAAGGTAATCAAGAGAAGAAAAATATGGTAGAGAGAAAGATGGATAAAGGAAGAGGGAAAGAAGGATTTTCCCACATGTGATAACTGTGGAAAGAATCACCTTGGTAAATACTTGAAGGGAATGTGATATTGTTATATTTTTGGAGAAAAAGGACACCAAGTACTTGATTTCATGGGTATGAAAAAGGTTTCAAATGTATAATTATTCATTTGCAAGGAGTTGGGACACTACGTGAATCAATGTCTAAGTCATCCGAGTATACCTCAAATGATTCTATTGGATAATAATAAAATTATGACACTACCACAGATGAAGAGTAATGACTAGTGTTTTATATTTTTATTAATGAATTTTGTTATTTCAGTGTCGAATCGATGATATACCAGTTATATGAAATATGGAAATAAATAAGGATTATTCTACAGTACTATTTCATTAAGGATTTGAGATTACATGGTTCTATGGAAAGTGACTCAAAAATAAGTTAATTGTTTTGGAAAATACATGGTTATAGGAAAGGCAATACTTAATATGGTCTCGATACTAAGGTAGTAATTTTTGAATAAGAGATGGTTTATTTGGATAAATTATATTTAATATTCATTACTACCATGAAACTGATTAATGGTTTCTTTATTTCTTCATTGTTGGAGTATTCAAAATTTTTGGATAAAAACGATTTATATAGTATTATATAAGAAATAAGTGAGCATTAATGTAATTAGTAACGTATTATGGTAATTCAGGGTGTTACCATGTTTTAAAAGAATACATGATTAAGATATTCACATGTTATTACGTGAAAAAAAACGATCTTCATTGGGTTTACCTTGCTTATTATATTTTTACTATATGTTTGGACATAAGTATTTTGAATAATTCTAAAGGTTGGAATATATTAATTTTGAAATTTGATACTATTTTTAAGGTTATATCATTTGTTAATATTGTTTTTTGATTTTTATAAAAAGGACAACCTAGAGGTCGGGTGACAACCTGTCACGTCCAGTAAGGCTGCGGGATTTGAACCCGCAACTGAAGGGCTATAAGGGTGGATCACTTACCACTAACATACATGATGTCCTTGTTTGTATAATGTAGTTTTATAAATATTATGCAAAATTAATTATTAATTCATTATTTTTTTAACCCTATACGATTAGGATAAATAGAATATTTTTGAATTCTATTATCGTTTGAAGTGAATGATGAGTTTGTGGTAGGAATTAGTTAAAGGATGAAACTATACTGGTCAAGTATATTTTTTCCTCTTATTATATTAATAAATTAATTCTTAAACTTTATTAAAGGTTTCTAATGATCAAAAATGTGTTATCCTAGTATCTTATGGTCTGTTGAACTAACGATATTTAAATCATCATAGATTGATGGCTTTGAGGCCCTCAACTTCACACTTGTTTATGATTGATGACCTCAGTCACTCCCTACAAATATTTACATTTTTCCTCCAATTATTTTTCTCTAATTTCCCCCAATTTTCTTCTAATTAAGATCATAATTTGGTGGTAACATTTTTTCCCCAATTTCTGACGTGGGCTATCCACAAAGGTATTTTTTCTATTTTTGACCTTCTATTTTCAAAGAAAATTTTCAAATTGTGAGGATTCAATTTATTAAAGTATTAGAGAATGTAACACCCCAAGATTTCATAGTACGCTATCTCATTAATTTAATTCAATAGCATGCACTACACGCAACACCGAGTTCGAGCGTACCACAACTTACCAAACTAGCCACTAAAAAAGAGATTATTAATAGTATTAATTTCATTTTGAATCTTATAAACTCAATATAATTTTATCATCCATATTATTTTTTTCTTAGACATAATATAAGAATAAATTCATTTTTCAGAAGAAAGACATATTTTTAAAAATAATCAATTTTATTGCCTTTTAATGGAGAACCCTTTTTAAAACCAATATTTGAAACTTTTAAATATAAAATTTAATGAAAATAAATTCTTATTTATAAGTAACACAAAAAAATTTAGTTTTAAAATTTTTTTCGTACTTTTCTGATAACTTTCATTTTTTAACGAATACTGAAAATACTATGTTTTTATTGAAAACAACTTTTTTAGTAGAAATAATTTATAGTTTCAAATTATGAATTTTATAGGTTATTAAGTATAATTAGATTATATTTTTATCATTTAATACAATTTAGGTCATTATACGAAATTTCACATTTAAATTTGACATAAACACATGTCAATCTTTTGATAGTTTTTACTTTTTAAAAACACGCTTTTTGATTTTGACAACGGGAATTAATTTTAAATTAATTAATGCAACTTCTATGTTTATAATTTGGTAAAATAGAATTCATTTTTGAATTAGGAATATGAAAATTATCTTATGGTGAATGATTTGTATTTTTCTTAAAACATTCAATTTTTGATTAATAGTGAAAAACAATGCGTTATTATTTAAAACTGAATTTTTTTTAATAATTATTTATTTTATTTAAATTTATGTTAAGTAAAAATAGATATATAATACCTATATAAGTTCAATTTAATTCATTGGAGTCATTTTATAAAAAAATTAGATGTATTAAATTTTATTGAACTTTTTAACCTCTTTTACCCACCTTCTAGGAGCATTTGAAAATTTTCATAAAACATAATTTTACCACTTATGTGAGTTGAATTTAAAAAATCTGAGAGATATGGTTGATATGAGTAAGAAAAATGTGGTTCAATAAGATTAATTTTTTTTTGAATAGTAACATTTAACTTTTATTTACCACGGTTAAAAGTAAACAGGGTAATTAATGGTAAAAAAGATATTATAATTACCCTAACACATGTCCTAATTCTATTTTATAAGATTAATTCGATCAAAAAAACTCTAGGAATAGAATATGATACTTCAGTTCCACTTTTATTAGATTAGGACATTTATTACTATTTTATTTAAAGTAGAGTAAAAAGTGTCAAATTTAAAGTTTAATAACTAAACCATTTTTAATATAAAGTTATACATAAGATATATTCGACTATATAAATTAATTAGAAATATAAAAATATTGCCTACATCATAGAATTTTATTTATAATTTTTAGACATTAAATAAGTAAATTTATTCATGAAACAATGGTGATGCAGTAATTATCTTATTAATGAAAGAATCCAATAAATGGTATTAAAAATATTAAAATAAATATTATTTCAATATTTTTATGAAATACACATATTTTCTAGGTGACTATGACATGTTATGGTTGATTCAATTTATCTTGTTCTAAGTAAAAAAGTTGTTATGACTTTCACAAAAACCCAATACCAAATAATTTCAAAATTGAAAAAAAATAATTCTTAAAACAAATACTATATTATCAGTTGAAATAATATTATTAAAACTCTAAGGTTAGTCAAAAGGTATTAAATAATATTATTTAAGTCATTAATGAACCACTTTATGTTCTCTTGAAATTTTAGAGTATGTTTATTAACCATATAGTTTAAGAATACAAGAAGACACAATAAAAGATAAAATATTTAACTAAGAGTGAAATCTAAAAGATATGGTTAATATGGTGAAATAAACCTATCTAAAACCTATTTTTTTATAATATTTAAACCCATACCTACCTTATCCTCAAATTAAATCTTTTAATACCCATTAGAAACCGAAAATTATTTTATTATAAAATAATATTTCAATCATTTCCTAAGGTGACCCTCACCTCTCTTATAAAAGGGTACTTCCTCTTCTCATAATTTCACACCTGCAAAGCCATTTGGCTCAGCCAAACCCAACCAAAATATCCTCCCAACTATCCTATATTAATTTTGAATTCCTTCCTTTGGCTATAAAGCCAACCGAAGGATCCTTTTTTATCAAAGCAAAAGGAAGAACCCGAAGAAGTGGTGAATATTTCATCACCTCTTTCGAGTCCTTTTCTTCTTCCACTTGCTCATTCATTGATGATTCCATTATAAAATAATATTTCTAGTATATTATATATACTTATATGTTATTATAAATATGTTACAACCATATTCATTATTCTATCCATCCTATAAATGACAAAGTCACCATACGTGTGTACGTATGACTTAGTGTCTCCACGTCGTGGTGTAGTTTTTTATTAAAACACATCATAATTTGTAAGGGTATAATAATGTGTATAACTGATATAAATAATAAATATAACATTTTAATTATTCATTATATATGATATACCATCCAATTACATAGGATTTTACCATTAATATAATGATATTGTCACTCGTGCGTACGTACGGATTACCGTCTCCATGACGCGATGAGATTCATTCCCATACTCATCATTCAACGAAAATTATAAAAATATATATTATTAATAAGTATGTAATATATGAAATAATAATTCTACTGGATATATATATGTGTGTGCTAACATATTTCTTATTCACTTACTTCCGTTCAATATGATATGAATACGGAAATAGCGTTTATGCGTACGTATGGTCAACTGTCTCCATAAACGGTGCCCTCCATTTCATTTATATATCTATTATAAATATTTATATTCTAAATATATATGATATATTAATCATGTTTTATATTCTATAAGTATTTAAATCATGATCTAAATTATTCGATCAAGAATACCAAGTTAAAACATATACGATAAAGAACGCAATTAATAACCAAAATGTTAATTTAACATGGAAATAATTATAAAATTGGTAGTATAAAGTAAAAAATTAATCATGTATGATATATAAAATATTAATCTGGTTATTTTATAATTTAATAACATACTTTGATCATTAAACAGGAGGTAAAATATACCATCGACTAATGGAAAGTGCATAGTAAGGGTTATTTCCTCAATCTCATTATTATCCGAGATTTTTTATGAGTAAGAATTCACGGGAACATATTTATCATCGATACCCTTATTTCATAAATTTTTTTTCAAAAGGAATATTTTAAGGCTTTATGGTATTGTCTATTTAAGTAGATCATCATTTTAAATGTTTTAAATATTTATCTTTCTAAATACTTTTAATTAATGTCCCTATTCGCAAAATGATTTTAAGGATTTTTTTATATAGACATGAATTTTTTGAAATGATAATTCTTTTCAAATGTTTCAAAATGGTATGGAACACTTTGATTCAAAAATCTATTTTAAAATGACTTCCCTTATAAATTATGTGACTTTTAAATGATTTCATGAAAAAGGGATATTTCTCTCAAAGAGTTTTACTAAGCATTTTCAACTATTTCAACATCCTTTACGAGATATTATTCTAGATCGATGTTGATTTATTACAATAAAATCATTCATATTGTATTAAAGGTTTTGGGATATGTTTGAAAGTGGATGTTTTGTTTTTATACCACTCATGGTTTATGAATAAATTATTGACATTTTGTATGGTAGTTTTAATACGAATGTTTATGTTATCGTTAAAAATTTTCATATAAGGAATGCATTGGACTTAGTATGAGATAGGTGGAGCCTTCTACAGCTCCAAGAAGAATCTGTAGGTCTCATAAGAAAAACTAGTGTCTTGGTATAAGGCCTTGACAAAATTGTATTTGTAGTCTTGGCATAAGGCCTTGACTATGTGATTATTAAGTCTGGCATTATGCATTCTGTCATTATGAAAGTTTCTATTGATATTTCATGTGATTATTAAACTAGTATAATATCAATGTGAATAAGTAAATGGCATTATTTTATTTTATATTTTCCATATTATATAGAAGTTTATGTTTAAAAGGATTTTGTTTTAGTGTTATACATTTCCTTAAATGTTTTTTCTTATTTATGAATTTTTCTGTATTATTGTTATCCTTACTGAGTATCTGACCTCACCCCTTTATATGTTTTAGTTTTCCCAAGATGTGAAGAAGTATTTTATGGTTTACCTATAGGGATAGGCTAAGGATATATTAATGTGGTCAATAGAGACAATGTTGTTGTTGTTTTTCATTTTATAATTTAATTTAATATTCATATATGTAATCTATTTTTCAAGACTCCTAAATTGATCGTTCATTTGGGACTTGATTCCTTTTAATCATGAAAATGTATTAAAATAATGCACCGACTCTGGGTAACTAGGGTCAAGCAGATACTGTTGGTATTAGAGGATGTTTATAAAAAAACTTAAAAATAGATTTAGATAAACTCTGATTAGAGAACATTATCCTAAGGTAGACTTTGAGGATTAGTATAGAAGAACTTCCTAGAATTTTGGTAATTTAGAGATTTTGTGTATTTTTGAAGAAATACATTTCTGTCTAGTTACGATTAGGTAGAGGCGACTTTGGCACATATGTACCTTGGAGTGAAAAATCTGACAAGGAGTGTCGGGCTTGACCTGAGGTATCCTGGTGCATGAAAATGGTTCTTACTGCACTCTTGGATAGGACACTCTCGGGGGATATTCTTAGGATAATTTACATTTTCATTAAAATCCATTATGAAGGATTTAGGAGTAAATACTTCCTCAAAGAATTTTTTTAAGATTATGGATTATATCCATAAATTGTTCAATTTACATTAGGTATTTTACATGTTTGGAAATATGAATTGTGATTCATAAACTGACCAAGTGTATGCCATTGTTTAGAAATGGTTCCCAGTAGAAGTAATGAGAACTCCAATAATACATATGATCCAAAAATTAATAAGGATAATATATTTCATGGTATTAAGCCTAAATTTAGAAGGTAAATAGGCTCCCACATATTATCAACATATGAAGAAATAATATCATTTGTTAATAAGATAAATAAAGATTTTTCTGAGTTCTATGGATTTGAAAGGATGAAAGAGAAGAAAAGGATGGTAGAGTGAAAGATAGATAAAGGGAAGATGGAAAATAAGGATTTTACAACATGTGATAACTGTGGAATGAATAACCAAGATAAATACTTTAAGGGAATGTGAGTTTGTTATAAGTGTGGAAAAAAAGGACACCAAGTACGTGATTGCATGTGTAAGAAAATGGTTTCAATTTTAAAATGCTTAATCTACATGGAGTTGCGACACTACGTGAATCAATTCCCTAGTCATTAGAGTATAACTCAAATAATGATATTGGATAATAATAAAATTATGATACTACCAAAGATGACGAGGAATGGATACTCTTTTATATTGTTATTAAATAATTGTGTCATTTCAGTGTTGAACTGATGATATACGAGTTATATTAATTATGGAAATAAATAAGGATTTTATTGTAGTACTATTTCATTAAGGATTTGATATTATATGGTTCTATGAAAAGTGACTCAACAACAAGTTAAACGTTTTGGAAAATACATGGTGGGAGGAACGATAATACTTAATATGGTTCTAATACCGAGGTAGTAATTTTGGAATAAGAGATGGTTGATTTGGATAAATTATATTGGATATTATTGACTACCTTGGAACTGATTAATGGTTTGTTTATTTCAACATTGTTGGAGTATTCAAAAATTTTAGATAAAATTAATATATCCAGTATTTTATAAGGAATAAGGGTGAATGAATGTAATCAATAAGTTTTTATGGTAATTCATGGTGTTACCATGTTTCAAAAGAATACATGATAAATGTATTCACATGTTATTACATGAAAAAAAGAACTTCATTGTGTTTACCCTCCATATAAATTTTTGACTCTATGTTTGGATAGAAGTATTTTGGATAAGTCTATAGTTTGGAATGGATTATGTTTGAAATTGGATAATATTGTTAAGGTTAAATCATTTATTATGATTTTTTTATTGTTATAAAATGGACAACCTCGAGGTCGGGTGACAACCCGTCACATCCGGCAAGGCCGCGTGACTTGAACCCGCAATCGAAGGGCGACAAGGGTGGATCACCTACCACAGGAATACATGATTTCTAGGTTTGTATAATTTAGTTTTTCTAAATAGTCTCCCAAA
Organism: Viscum album; assembly: GCA_963277665.1. Taxonomy (NCBI): domain Eukaryota; kingdom Viridiplantae; phylum Streptophyta; class Magnoliopsida; order Santalales; family Viscaceae; genus Viscum; species Viscum album. The sequence goes on from OY728150.1 coordinate 243,768,706, forward strand.
TGAATTTATAATTCCTTATTTTTTGAACTCTATACGATTAGGGTAAATAGAATATTTTTGAATTCTATTACTGTTTGGAGTGAAATATGTGTTTGTGGAAGGAATTAGTTGAAGGATGAAACTATACTTGTAAAGTATATTTTTATTCTCTTATTCTATGAATAAATTAATTTTTAAAATTTAGGAAATGGATCTTAAAACAAAAAAGGTGTCATCCTAATACCTTATGTTTTGTTGAACTAACAATATTTTAAATCAGCGTAGATTGATGGATTTGAGGCCCTCAATTTCAGACTTGTTTGTGATTGATGACCTTAATCACTCCCTAAAAATAATTACATTTTTTCTCCAATTATGTGTCTCTAATTTCCACTAGTGTTCTCCTAATTGAGATCATAATTTGGTGGTAACTTTTTTTACCCAATTTCCGATGTGGGTTTTCCATAAAGGTATTTTTTCTATTTTTAACCGTATATTTTCAAAGAACACTTTAAAATTGTGAGGATGAAATTTATTGAAGGAGTATAGAATGTAACACCCCTAGATTTCATTGTACGTTATCTCATTAAAGTAATTCAATATCTTTCGCGACAAGAAACATCGAGTTCAAGCGCACCACAACTTACCAAACAAGTCATTCAAAAAGTGGTTATGAATAGTATTAACTGCATTTTGAATCTTACATACTCTATATAATTTTAAAATCAATATTATTTTTTTATTAGATATAATATAAAAACAAATTCATTTTATCAAATATAAGAAGTATTTTACAAAAAATGCAATTTTACCGCCTTTTAATGGAGAACCCTTTTTAAAACAAATATTTGAAACTTTTATATATTAAATTAAATGAAATTAAATGAAACTAAATTCTTATTTAGAAGTGGGACATAAAAATTTAGTCTGGATAATGTTTTGGAACTTTTCTCATAACTTTCATATTTTAACGAATAGTGAAAATACTATGTTTTAATTAAAAACAACTTTTTTAATCGACATAATTTATAGTGTTAAATTATTAATTTGATAAGTTTTTAAGTATAATTATATTATATTTATATCATTTAATACAATTTAGGTCATTATAAGTAATTTCACATTTAAATTTGGCATAATCACATGTCAATCTTTTGATAGTTTTTACTTTTAAAAAACCATCTTTTTGATTTTGACAATGGGAATTAACGTTAAATTAATTAATGAAACTTATATTTTTATAATTTGGTAAAACAGAATTCATTTTTGAATTAGGAATATCAAAATTAGCTTATGGTGAATTTTTTGTATTTTTCTAAAAGCATTCAATTTTTTTATGAATAGTGAAAAACACAACGTTGTTATTTAAAAATGACTTTTTGTTAATAATTATTTATTTTTTTAAAATTTATTTTATATAAAAATATATATTTAATACCTATATATGTTCAATGTAATTAATTGGAGTAATTTTAAAAAAAATAGATGTATTAAATTGTATTGAACTTTTTAACCTCTTTTACCCAACTTTTAGGAGTATTTGAAAATTTTCATAAAACATAATTTTACCGCTCATGTGAGTTGAATTTCAAAAATCCGAGAGACACAGTTGATACTAGTGAGTAAAATGTGGTTTAATAAGATGAAAATAATTTTTGTTGAATAGTAACATTTGACTTTTATTTACCATGGTTAAAAGTAAATAGGGTAATGAAGGGTAAAAATGATATTATAATTACCATGATACATGTCCTAATTCTATTAGACAAGTTTAGTTCGGTCGAAAAAACTCTAGGAATAAAATATGATCCTTTAGGTCCACTTGTATTAGATTAAGACATTTATTATTATTTTATTTAAAGAAGAGTTAAAAGTTTTAAATTCAATGTTTAATAACTAAAATATTTTTAATATAGGGTTATACATAAGATAAATTCAACTATAAACATTCCTTAGAAAGATGAAAAGATTTTATATATCATGGTATTTAATTTATAATTTTTAGACATTAAATAATTAAATTTATTTAGGACACAATGATGATGCAGTAATTAGCTAATTATTTAAAGAATCAAATAAATGGTATTATAAATATTAAAATAAATATTGTTTCAATATTTTTATGACAGAGACGAATTTTCATGGACAATATGACATTTTAGAGTTGATTAAATGAATATTTTTCGAAGTAATCAAGTTGTGATGACTTTCACAAAAACCAAATACCAAATAATGGAAGAATTCACAAAAATTAATTTTTAAAACAAATACTATATTATTGGTTGATATAATATTACTAAAAATCTAAGGCTCAGAAAAAGGTATTAAATAATACTAGTTATGTCATTAATAAACCACTTGAGTTTCTCTTAGAATCTTATAGTAAATTTATTAACCATATAGTGTAAGAATACAAGAAGACACGGTAAAAGTTAAAATATTTAACTAAGAGTTAAATCTAAATAATAAGGATATTATGGTGACCTAAACCTATATAAAACCTATTGGTTGTGAGTTTATAGACCCATCCCCACCTTATACTCTAAATAATTAATTTTTGAGCCATAAGAAACTGAAATTGTTTTATTATAAAATAATATTTCAAGATTTTCTTAAAGTGACCCTCACCTCTCTTATAAAAGGGTACTTCCCCTTATCATAATTTCACACCTCCAAAGCCATTTAACTCGGCCAAACCCTACTTAAATATCCTCCAGACTATCTTATATTCATTCTATAAGCCCTACATTGCTCATAATGACAACCTAATGTTCTCTTTTGATCAAATGAAAAGGAAGAACCTGAAGAAAAGGTAAATATTTCATCACCTCTGTCATGTTCTTTTCTTCTCCCACTTCCTCTTTATTTGTTGTATACATTACAAAATAATAAATCCATAATCTTCTATATACTTTTATGTTATTATAAATATGTTACAACCATATTTTTTATTCTATACATCCTATAAATGACAAATTCAACATAGGTGTGTACGTACGGCTTACCGTCTCCACGTTGTGGTGTAGTTTCTTATTCAAACAATTTATTATTTGGATGCGTGTAATAATGAGTATAACTAATGTAAATAATAAATATAACAGGTTTATTATTCTTTATATATGATATACCATCCAATTACATATGATTTCACCATCAATATATTGATATTCTCGCTCGTGCGTACGTAAGAATTACCATCTCCACGATGTGATGAGATTCATTCCCATGTTAACTATTCAACGATGATTATAAAAATATATATTATTAATAAGTATGTAATATATGAAATAATAATTCTACTGTATATATATATATGTACTTACATATATTTTATTCACTTACTTCTATACAATATGATATGAAAACAGAAACAGCGTTTATGCGTACGTACGGTCTACCGTCTCCATAAATGGTGCCTTCCATTTACTACTGGAAAATGGACCTATCCCCACGGTATTCCCCAAAACAGTGGGGATATACCCCCCCCCCCCTATACCCACGGTTTTCCAAAAACATGGGTATAGGTGAAATTTCAAGACATATACCCACAGTTTTCCAAAACTGTGGGTATAGGGGGGGTCTATCCCCACAGTTTTCCAAATTCGTGGGGATAGGTCCTGAAAATTGACCTATACCCACGGTTTCCCAAAACCGTGGGTATAGGGGTACCTAGCCCCATAGTTTTGGGGAAAACCCTGGGGATTGGTCTGGGCTAAAATAGTTATACCCACGGTTATGAAAAACTGTGGGTATAGGTCACTTTTTTGTGCGCGAGAAATTTTTTTTTCCGCGGGAACGAATTTTTTTTGCGGGAACCCTATACCCACGGTTCTTCCCTCTATACCCACTGTTTTTATAAATATATTTAACTAAATATATATATATATACATATAGTTGATGTTAGGTTTGTGGTTAGACACGGTGTTTGCAGCGAAGAGGTTATGGGATCGAAACTTGGAACCATCATTATTTTAGGACCTATACCCATGGTTTTGAAACCGTGGGTAAAAGTTGTTGACACCATGGAAATTGGATATGTTTTGGTGACACGGTGGAAGGACACCTATAACCATGGTTTTGGAAAACCGTTGGTGTAGGTTGGGGACCTATACCGACGTTGTTCCAGCTCAGGGTTCCCAAAACCGTGGGTATAGGCTATACCCACGGTTTTGAACCCTGGGTATAGGCTGTTTTTTCATCTAATATATCTATCTATTTTAAATATTTATATTATAAATATATATGATATATAAATCAAGTTTTATATTCTGTAAGTATTTAAATCATTATATAAATGATAAGGTCAAGAATGACAAGTTAAAACATGTACGATAAAGAAAGCGATTATTACCCAAAATGTTAATTTAACATGTAAATCATTATTAAATGGGTAGTATAAAGTAATAAATGAATAATGTATGAAATAATAAATATTAATATGGTTTTTTTATAATTTAATAACATACTATGGTCATTTTATAGGAGGTTAAATGTACCCTTGACCAAAGGAAAGTGTAAGGAAAGGGTTATTTCCTGAATTTCATTATTCTCTAAGATTGTTTATGTGTACGTATTTACTGGGAAATATTTATCATCGATACCCATATTTAAAAAAAATGTTTTCAAAAGGAATATTTTAAGGTTTTATGGGAGGGTATATTTAACTAGATCATTATTTTAAATGTTTTAAATATTTATCTTTCTAAATCCTTTTAATTAATGACCATGTTTTCAAAATGATTTTAAGGATTTATTTATATATGTATGAATGTTTTGAAATGATAATACTTTTAAAAAGATTTAAAATGGTATGGGACACTTTTTTTCAAAAATATATTTTAAAATCAATTCCTTAATAATTTTTTTTACTTTAAAATGATTTCATGAAAATGGATTTTCCTCTAGAAGAGTTTTGTTGATCATTTTCAACTATGTCAACATCCTTTACAGGATATTATTATTGATTGATGTTGATTTATTATGATAAAAATTTTCTATATTGTATTGAATTATTTGGGATATTTTTTACTGTGGATGTTTTTTTATACCATTCATGGTTTATGGATAAAGTATTGACATTTCGTATGCTAGTTTCAATACGAATTTTTATGTTATATTTAAATACTTTTATATGAGGAATGCATTGAACTTAGTAATTTATGGGTGGAGATCACTATAGATATTCAATGCATCGGTAGCTCTCATGAGATGAAATACTATCTGGGTACAAGTCATTGAAAAAATCGTAATTTTAGTCTTGGCACAAGGCCTTGACTATGTGATTATGAAGTCCGGCATTATGCATTCCATCATTATGAAAGTGGGTATTGATATTTCATGTGATTATTAGACTAGAAGAATATATATGTGAATAATTAAATGGAATTATTTGATTTTATATTTTCTATATTATACTGAAGTTTATGTTTAAATGGATTTTGTTTTAGTCTTATACATTTCTGTAAACGTTTATGCTTATTTATTAAAGTTTCTGCTATATTGTTATCCTTACTGAGCGTCTGAGCTCACCCCTTTCTATGTTTTATTTTTTCCAAGATGTGAAGAAGTATTTTATGATTGACCTGTAGGGATAGCATAAGGATATATGAATGTGTTCAATGGAGACAATGTTGTTGTGGTTTTTCATTTTATATTGTAATGTAAATTTCATGTATGTAATCTATTTTCCAAGACTTTTAAATTGATCGGTCCTTCAGGACTTGATTCCTTGGAATCATGCCAATGTATTAAAATAATGCACCAACTTTGGGTATCTGGGGTCAGGGCATTACATTAAAATATTAATATAAAATAAATTTGATGTTTTAAAACTGTAAATTTGAATTCTCTCATTTTATTGATTTATTCAATGAAATATTAAATGAGGAGTGGTAAAACCATCATTAATGTTATTTTAAAATTAATAATATTTTATTAAATGATTTAAAATCCATAAAAATCCTAAATTCATCCATGTTATTAGTACATATTTAAAATTATCATCTATAGTCCGTCTATGTCTCAATATTCTTTTTATTGTATCTATATTGACCCTAAAAGAGTATAAACCTCTTAATCACACAACTTTTCAAAAGTGGTTTATGTCGGTTAAAACAAAAATATAAGGGTAAAAAACAAATATAAACATGTTAAAAATTTATTGGAAGATAGTATTTTAACTCATAATCATCCTATCTTCTAATTATATCAGTTTGGAATCATTTATCCATGAATAATATTTTATATTTATTTAATATTTTATGAAATTTCAAAATGACCCCTACCCTCACTTATTAAAGGGATCTTCATATTATCTTTTATTCATGCATAAATATAAATTTGGATCATTAAATACCTATCCAAATACCATAATTACTTACCTTAACACATTATAAGTTTATTTTTTTGATTATAATATCCTCCTAGTAAGGATTTTGGTTGAAACCAAAAGAGGTTTTCCAAAGTAGATGAAACATTCTTAATAGATCTTTTTTGATTTATTTATTCTTTCACATCCATCAAATATTATTCATACATGACTATAAAATAAAATCAGTATATAATATTAATTATATTTTATTATGTCAACATAATAACCTACATTCATATACTCTTCTATCAAATGGGAAACGAAACCATTGTTTGTTTGTACGACAAACTACCACTCTGCGAATTGATGTAATTTGTTTTCCATCATCTCCTCTCATGTACTTTTATGATGATGGTTTTAATAAATATATATTATTTTTAAAACATATTTATGATTCAATAAATTATATATAGCATATATTTACTTACATTTCCATTCGTTGGAGGATGATAACTTTGTTCGTTCATATGTGTTGATTACCACCTCCACAAAGCGACGTGATTCGTTTTTCATTACAAAATCACATGAATGGTATATATATATAATGTAATTTAAAAAATTATATTTATGATATAATTACCATTATTTGAGTATAAAATATCACTTAACTTATATCAATTACGATCGATGAGAAATGGAAATGGTAATGTTTCATACCTACGACCTACCATCTCCCTGAATGAAACATTATTCACCTTTCATAAACATCAATCATGGTTGATTTGAAAAGTATAATTTATTTATAAAAAGGATAAACATATTATTATTATTATTATTATTTATATTATTAATTGATTATAGATTTGACTAGAGTGAACTTACCAAATTCATTTTAGGCTTTGGAGCCAAATATCAACAACAGTTCAAGAGAAACTTCATTGGTTATGTAATTATATATTAAATGATATTAAATAAAATAAAATAAATAATTAACATGAAAAAGTTACATAAGAATGTGAATAATTGAAATATTTTTATTTTTCAGGATCTAATGAATGTACATGATGATTCTGACTCAAGGTAAGTAATTTCATCTCAATTTTCCTTCACTGTGACATAATTTAATGTTATGCGCCTAATTTATTTTATATGGTGTATATACTTACCCTTTTACGTAATATATCATTAATAATTTATACTTTATTTTACTTAATACAAGGGGATTTTATTCAAATATTACCGATGAGGTAAAGGCTTTACGTTACAATATCCTTTATTTTTGAGGTTGTTTATATTAAAAGTTCCTTTGGGGGAAATAATTGAAAATTATTTTCATGAAACACATATAATTTATTGTATTATATTCATGAATTTGATTTACATTTTTGGTTACCATTCCCTACCAAATTTAATAAAGAAACAACCAAAAATGTATTTGTAAGTAACACAGATCATGCATCTTCTTTTTGATCTGGAATCTTTCTTTTCAATGTCTATATTTTCCTTCAAATATTTTAAAGAATGTTTTTATAATTATTCGAGGATTTATAAAATAAATTTTTACCCATGTTTTACTTTATAAAAAATATTTTAAATTAAAATTTCTATCATTTTCCAAATGGGGTACTTATTGACAATTTTTTACAAAAGTTTTAAAAAAATGTTTTCTTTTTAACTATATAGAATAAATGGAATTTCCTAATGGCATGAATTATCAATGAAGGGAGGATTCCTTTAAAATTTTACATTTTTTTGACATAAAATATTTTCCATAATATTTTGGATTTTTTTAATTATGTGATTTTAAGGAATCAATACTGATGAAATATTAACTTGACCTTAGGAATAGTAATATTACCCTTATAAATAGTAACCATAAAAATGAATAATAGCCCCACCTATGAAGGAATAAATAAAATTTTGGGATCTTATAAGTGAAAATATGATATAATTATATCATATAACTAGTAAGTAAATATTTTATAAATTATTAATTAAGTCTGTATTTATATAAGTCAAAAATAGTTATTTAAATTTTTATGATTAATTTAATATTTTAAAAGAAAATTTATTTTCATAAATTTAATTCATAAATTGGTATTTTTATGGCTAATCATTTTAGGATAATTTTATGATACCTTAAGTAATTTTCCAAACTGTTATAAAATATGTTATAATTTTAAAATATGTATTTTCAAAGTAAATAATGATTTTATTTAGAAATTAAATTTATCAAATTTATATATATTTTTCATAAAATGAATTTCATTTTTTTAATTCTAAATATAGAAAAAAATGGGATATGTTTTGGTATTTTTATTAAATAATTGAATTTTTGATGAATAGAAAAATACAATAACTTTTAATAAATTCTAAATAAATGAATTTTTGAGTTATTTTTTATGTAAGGATAATATAAGAGCCTTATTATAGAACCATAGTTCCTTTTTTTTGTATATTAAGATATATTCCTCAAACTATTCATATTATTGAGAAAAAAAATAAATTGACAAGTATAATATTTAGAAAATACCCCTCCCCTCCACTATTAATACCACCCCTCATACCAACATTTACTCACAAATTTCAAGATTTGTGACTTAACCAAATTCTACCCAATACTATTTCTTATCCCATCACCCATTACCAATAGCTCTTGGTCTCATCAAAATACCAAAACTGTTTCCCTAAGAGGTTCTCAATGAGGATAAATTCAAGAGGTAAATCCTCTATCTCATTCTTTTAATTTCTTTTAAATTTAATTTCTTTTATTATTATCTCCTCACCTACCATAATAAAAATGGAATGATAACTCTATTAAATTCTATATACTATAATTATATCATGTTAATATAATATCTATCACTAAAATCATATGCATTTGTCTCTCTTTTATTTAAAAAATGAAATTGTCGCTCATGATGTATCAATTTAATAACATCGTGGGCGATGTACATTCTTTTTTCATTAAAGAATTCAATAATATTAATAATACCATAAAATAAATGAAAAAAAACTTGTATTTTTTATGTTATAACCCTATTTATGTTCTATAACTAACATTTATACATAATACTAAATGATAAAACAAAACAAGTTCATTATGATCAAAAACCCACCAAAATTACCCTAAAACGATCATCATTACATTTTATCTAAAGATTCATCCTTGTACCATAAAACCAAATTATTTAAAATATCCTCTAAAATTATGGGATAAAATTTATACAATATAATAACAATTCTGGATATTTATCCTCATTTTACACGAACATCCATTCATGTATTCAAGTGAACAGATCATGAAAACCATGAAAATGAATGTTACTAAATGATGAATACTATATAACACATATAAATGACTATAAATGACCATAATAAAACCATAATGAATTATATTCGTGTATATAAGGTTCTAAAATTTTCCATTGGTGAATCTAATGCGATTATACAGTATATTAATGTGAAGGATGCATTTAGAAATAAAGTAAAGGGAATTCTCGAACCCAGCTCTATTTCATTGGGGTTTCCCTCCTTTAACCAATTTTAATTATGGATAATTACATAAATATCATTTATTCATAATTATATTTTATTTTCAAGAATGTACATGTTTTCTAATTGAGATTATTAAATATATAATGTTTTCCGAAATAAATCTTCTTTAAAAAACACACACCTTTTACTTCTCGAGATTGATTCATCTTTATTCAAGGTTGATGATTCTTATATCAAGTATGTTATTATATCTTTTATTTGATTATATGTGTTATTAATTTATTCTTTACTAAATTAAAACCATTTCATTCTATGGGTTATTTTTGGTTTATGTTTTATTTGTGTTCTAAGTGGAAGCCATGATTATGTAAATGTTATGATGTGATAGGTGGACAGAAATTATATAGCACCCCAATGAAATTGGTAATGTGATGTATCTCATGAGAAAAGTTAAATATTCATGAAAATGATTCATTATTTATTCAAAAATATTTGTGGTAGTTTACCACTAGGACATGATGTTTCATTTATATGGATTTCTGTTTTCCATGCATTTTCTTAACGCTTCATCTCATGATTATGATCTTATGCTTATATAATAATGACAAGGATTATGTTCACCCAATGTTATATTGTTTCATGTTCTTATCTATCATCTTACTATGATTTTATCTCACCCATTTTTTATGTAAATCATCATGTGATTACATGTACTAAGGATAATTCAACAGCCAATAAGAATCTAGAGAATAAAGAATTAAATAAATTTTTATGTTTTATTTTGTAAATTTTATATATGCTTTGAATTCACCCAAGACACTAAACCATTATATCCAACTATTGTAGTTATTTTATATTTTTTTTATCTAAAATGATGTAATAATACACATAAGAAAAATCAGGGTCACTATAGTTGGTATCAGAGGCCCGTTTAGTTAATTTAGGAATTGAGATTGGAGAACCTTAATGAAAAACCATAGCATGATAATAATTATTAGTGATCACCCAAGAAGATTGGTTTTAGAAAATGATAATTTTAGAGTTCCCACAATATATTCCTTTAGACATAAATTCAAAAAGGGTGAAATTATTTATTCATTACTTATTTACTTATTTTTGTTGTTCTAACCTTTTCTATTTAAAAAAATAGTGGGACCCAAGAGAAATCATGCCAAAAACATATTCAAGGGAGAATATAGGTATTTACCAAATGAAATACCCAATGCATTTGGAGGTGGAGATAAAAATTTCATAGATATTCTTACCCAGTTATCTCATGTTATAAAAAATAAACTGAAAAATGTTGAAAACATGCCTTCACCTAATAGAAAGCAACATGATATCATGATTTTTATGAAGCAAAGACCACTAATGTTTATTGGAGCTTCCAATCCACTAGTTTCATACCAGTGTGTTAACTCAATGGGGATAATCTTTTTAGTTCTTCTCTATTTTGAGATGGAGAAGGTGAATGTCACTGTTTATCTTCTATATAGAGAGGTTGTTCAATGCTAGGATTTTATTAACAACACCAAACCGAAGGATGAAATTGAAGAGATGGAGTGGGAATATTTTAAGATAATGTTTATTAATAAGTATTTACCTAGAACTATTCCAAAAATATGGATATAGAATTCATAAATCTAATGAAAAAAGAAGGTGAATTTTTCACTTACTATGAAGAAAATTTCCCAAGGCTTTCAAGGTACACTTTGGGTTTTGTTATCTACTATGATTGAAAAATTGATGGATTATTTATTGGTTTAAAACCACACCTTAGAAAGGCCCACAAAATTTTAGACATTGGTATTTATGATGATGTTGTTGGATATATTATAAAAGGGGAGATATATTTTGGAGAATGTTACCCTGGCTATGGTGATAAGAAAATAAATATGGAGTTTTAAGATAGAGGATCTAATGAGAAAGGGGGAAAGGAAACTCAACCTACCACATATCAAAAATGTGGGAAAAGGCTTCAAGGAAACTTCTTAATAGGGTTGGGGAAATGATTCTTGTGTGGGAGAAAAGGCCACCAAACTCATGAATTTCAAAAATAAATGAGAATTATAGATAATGTGATGGAGGAAATGAGAGAACCACCCTTATTCCAATGATACAACTCTATGTAGAAAATGCACTATACAAGCCATTGTACAAAACCTCGGGTCCTTGAGGGTAATTAACATCAACAACCACTAAATCCAAAGTATATAAGAAATACATATTCTATAAATACTATAGAAGTGGATCAAGAAAATCAATTCATAAAAGGTAAACATAATATTTACTCAAGAATTGAAAAAAAAAATTTATTCTGGTTATTTGAATTCTTTTATATCTTAAATATTTATAGAACCATTGAATCGAAGCATTGAATCCTTGAAGAAGAGATATTTGTAAAAACACAATGTGGAGCAATCATTGAAACCAACGTGTTGGAATTTTCTCTTATTTGTGTATGTTAGAAGATTATTCCAGAAAATCTCAAAATACTTTCCTTGGTTGAATTTGATTCTACACTAGGGATGGATTGGATCTCGTTATATAGATAACATATCAAATACCCTAAAAGGAAATATCTTTTAATATTTTGATACATCCCACACTCCTCTAAAAATGAAATGAGGATCATAAATCTTATTTGGAAAATACATCAATGATGTGGGTGTGGATTCCCTGTGAAAAATCATACATCGCTCAAATAGTTGAGTCAAAGGAAACTATCAACCTAGGGGAAATTCCTATCATTAGGTAATAAAATGATATATTTCCTATGGAGTTACTCAAAATCCCCCAAACTACGAGGTAGAATTATCAATATAACTCATACCCATTGATAATCCTATCTCAAAATGTATCTATATTATGTTTTCTATAAAACTAGATGAGTTAGAGAAGAAGTTACAAGATCATTTGGATGAAGGTTTCATATGATATAGTGAATCACCTTGCGTGCGCCGATACTCTTTGTCCAGAAGAAGTATAGATCAATGAGGTTGTGTATCGATTATCATGAACTCAACAAGATTCCCAAAAAAGAACAAGTATCATCTTCCACGGATTGATGAAATATTCGATCACCTGTGAGGAGCTTAGTACTTCTCAAATATATATTTTCGTTCTAGATATCATCACTTGAAGGTGAAAAGAGAAGATATTCATAATAATACCTTCAATAAAAGTTGTGGGCAATATGTGTGTTTGCTGATGCCCTTTGGACTTAATATTTCCATTGAAATTATTCCTAGATTTGATAAATATAGTCTTTAGATATTACCTTGACAAATTTTTGGTAGTGTTTATTCACTACTACAAAAACGGGCAGGTGAAGCGCCACCATTTTAACAGTGCTAAAAAAGTGCTGATAAAGGTGGAGCTTTATCAGCGCTAAAAAAATCACTGATAAAAGGGCACTTTTAATAGTGCTCAAAAAGAGATGTTAAAAGTGACCCTTTATCAGCGCTTTGTTTAGAGATGATAAAGGCCCCCCTTTATCAACCCTTTTTTAGCACTGTTAAATGGGACCCCTTTATCAGCACTTTTTTAGTAGCATTGATAAATGGGGGCTTTATCGACACCTATTCCTAACTTTGATAAATTTTATGTTTCAAAAAAAATCATGAAAAATAATAATTTGTTATATAAGTGTATTTATATTGATATAAATATAATATATATTTTTTAAATATGTTTTAGATAAGTATAAATAGACTATTACATTTAATATATAATAAATTTAGTGAAAATGGCTTTAAAATATTTTAAAAAATATTATTAATTAATAATTTTCTAATTATCATTGATTAATAATCATTTAATAACAATTTTAATACACAAAAAATCAAAAACATATAATAAAAGATCAAAAATAAGTTTAAAATGTAACTCAAACTTCAAACGACCATAAATTTTGATCCGGGTGTATGTTTGAGATCTACAGCATATCAAATTGAATCATGTGACATGTTCTATGTGCTGGTGACTGAAGGGAACCTTCTGTCACAATTTGTTAGGCCAAAAAGGTGTATAAGGACTCCAAAACTGAGTTTTTAGTCGGGATACCCCTATTTTTTAGCATTAAAACAAGTATAACTTCTGATATGGATGTTCGTTAGGCTTGTACAACATATCATATCTAAGATTGTTAAATTTTATTTGATTCGACTGGTTGTGGAGGTGATATGGGCTTCTGTATTAGAATTTATGGCTATTTTAACATTCTATGGCTTTTCAAATACACATATATATGTATTTATTCGTAACTATATATGAGTCTCTGTGTGTGTGTCTGTGTGTGTGTGTTATATATATGTATGTTTGTATTTATTTATTTATTTATTTATTTACAAACATAGATAAAAAAATATTTTATTAATATATTTAAAACTAATCTTATAAATATAAATTAATATACACATAAATATACGTATAATAAAGTATAACTAAATATATAAATATATATATATATTAATATAAAAATTAATATATATACTAATATATGAATAAATATATATGTATTAATATAACTAAATATATTTATATTAATATGGATCAAGATTAATATACGGATAAATATAACTATATATATATAAATATTAATATATATTAATATAAAAATATATATATATATTAATATAATTAAATATATTTTTATTAATATGAATTTATAATAATATATGAATAAATATAACTATATATATATAAATAAATAGATATGTCATTAAATAGAGAAAAAATGAAATGGCTTAGTGGTAATGGTGCAAGCGTGCAATGGGGGAGGTTGCGGGTTCGAGTGCGGGTGGAAGCAAGGAGGTGACCGCATGTGGGGGATGCGCAGGAAGGGCACTACACGGGAGAGTGTGAGGGGGGTCTTCCTAGAGTTGATAGGGGGGGTGAAGCGATGTTAAAAGCTTCCCCCTGAATTATATATATATTTTAATTTTTTTTTACTTTTATCATCACTTTTTAAAGGCACTGATAAAGGGGTTGTTTATCAGCTCTTTTTTAGCACTGATAAATGGTGCCTTTATCATCACTTTTTTAAGTGCTGATAAAAGGGAGCCCCCATTATCTTCGCCTCAATTAACATCACTTTTTTAGCGTTGTTAATGCACTTTTCTAGCACTGATAAGGGGTATATTTGTAGTAGTGATTGATGATATTCTCATCTACCCCATGAAAATATAGGAACATGAAAAACATATAAGTCTTATGTTGGAGATATTAAGGAAGGAAAATTTGTATTCTAATTTAATAAAGTGTGACTTTTTAATGAACTATGTCGCATTCATGGGACATGTGATCACAAGTGAGGAAATTTCGGTGGACCCTTCAAATACAAAGGTAGTTTAGGAAAGGCTCAGACACTCTAATGTCACATTAATCCACAGTTTTCATTTCTTAGAAGGGTACTATCAATTTTTTTGAGAAATCTATCATGATTTTCAATCCCAATAACTATGTTTACAAGTAATTGGGTAAAGTATATCTATATGGATGAATGTGAGGAAAACTTCAAGGAGATAAATAAGAGGTTGATCACTGCACCTCTACACGCATTACTAAAACATGGAGAATGTTTTGTGATATATGGTGACTCTTATAAGAAATTATTTTGTTGTTTACTCATTAAAAATGATAATGTGATAGCCTACACCTAGTGGTCTTTGATGATCTATGAGCAAAACTACCTAACTCATGATCTGGAGCTAGAAACTCTTAATTTTTTCCATGAAAATCAGGTGGCAATACCTTTACAGTGGGAAGTGTGACATATATACCGATCAAAGAATGAAGAAAGTATATATTCACAAAAACATATCTCATCATGTGTCAAAGTATATTTTTAGATCTAATAAAAGACTATGATTTCAATATTCACTTTCATCCTGGCAAGGCAAACAAGGTGGCAGATACTCTTAGTAGAAATGAATCTATTGCACTATCCATGTTGCAAATTGATAAATACCATGTCTTCATGTCCCAAAAAATGATGGATTAGGAAATAATAATGGAATAGAATACATACTACTTTCCCAAATTATTTCCCAACCCTCTATCCAAGATAATAGTAATAAGGCACAAAGGGATTATCTAGAGTTACAAAATAAGGTTAATGCACTAAAGAAGGGACATTTAAAGGGTTCCACATCAATGATGATGGTGTGATTTTTTTTGGAATTAGTCTTTGTTTTCCATTATCACTTGGGATAAATAAGGATCTATTGGATAATGCACATAGCTCAAAATTCTCTATCGATCCTGGTAGCACCAATATGTATCACGATCTCTAAGAACACTTCTACTGGGACAACATTAAGAAGGATATTTTTGAGTATATCTCAAGGTGTTTGAAATGTTAGAAAGTTAAAGAAGAGTGACATAAGTCCAAAGGTATGATGAAAACATTGCCTATACCCATGTGTAAATGGTAGAATGGCACAATGAACTTTATCACTGGTCACTCGAATACATCAAAATGAAACAATGTGAAATGGTTTATGGTGGTCCGCCTCAGCAAGACATCCCACATTATCTCTATTCAGAAAGATCTCTCACTTGAATAAAGTTAAAATATATATATGAAAGAAGCGGTGAGACTATATGAAGTTACACTATCAAATTTCGTTGATCATAATTCTAGGTTAACATAAAAATTATAGATGAGTCTACGCATGTTTTGAGTAATGAATTAAATTTTATCTTGGACTGTCACCTCCAAACTGATGGAAATATACAATAAATATTCAGATGTTTGAATATATGCTAAGAGAATTCTCGCTATAATTCAAATGAGTATGAGATCAGCATCTACTTTTATTTGAGCTCTCATAAAACATTATCTTCCACTTGAGTGTTCATATGGCTCTATATGAAACTCATTATGGAAAGTGATATAGAACTATGACCAGTTGGGCAAAAGTTTGTGACTGAAAGCAACTTGGACCTGATTTTCTTCAAGAGATGACATAGAAGGCTCAAGACATCCAACAACATATCAAGGCTTAACAATGCTAGAAAAATAACTATGTTAACAAACATCGAAGTGACATGGAGTTCAATGTTGGAGAAAAATTATTCCTTTGAATATCCCCATGGAAGAGAGACATGTGGTTTAGAAAGAAAAGGAAGCTAAGCCCAAGGTATATTGACCCCTTTGAGATCCTTGATTACATAGTACTCGTGGCCTAATGGATTGAACATCCACTGAATATGGCTCATGGTTATGTTCTGTTCCACATATCACTCCAATGTAAGTACATACCGGATCCCTCACATGTACTAAACTCAGAGGTGGTTCTGTTGGAAGACGACCTCTCTTATGAAGAGCATCCAGTAAAGATTATGGATCAGAGAGATAAGTTTCTATGAAAAAAATAAAACCCACTCTGTCAAAGTGTTTTGGAGGAACCATACATATGAAGAAGAAACATGGTAACCCTAGGAAGCGATGAAGGTAAAGTACCTTCACCTTTTATTGTAAAAAGAAATTATGAGGGAGAAATTTCAGAAGGGGGGAAGAATGTAATGACCCAAAATTTTATCAATGGAATTTCTCCCTTATTTTAGTAATTTAAATAGTATAAATCTTACAAAATACTTTTAAGAAAAGAATACAAACTTTATAAATGATGAATGGATGAAATAAAAGGAATTTCTATAAGATGAAGTACCAATACCGATGAAATAGTAACTTGACCTAATGAATAGTAACATGACCCTTATGAATAGTCTACTAACCAAATAAATTATAACCCCACCCATGAATATATAAATAAAATTTACAGATCTTATAAGTGAAAATACAATATAATTATATCACAGTATAAGTAAGTAAATATTTTAAAAATTATTAATTTAGTATCCTTATTTCTATAAGTTGTAAATATATAATTTGAATTTTATGATAATTTTAAATGAAAATTTATTTTCATAAAATGTATTCATAAATTAGTATTTTTATGTCTTATTATATTAATATAATTTTATTAGGCCTTAATTAATTTTTCAATGTGTTAGATAATCGGTTATAATTTTAAAATCTGTATTTTCCATGTAAATGTTGATTTTAATTAAAAAGTAATTTCACCATATTTATAATATTATTTTTATAAAATAGAGATAATTTTGTAATTCTACACATCAAAAAAAATTATGGATAAATGTTTCTAGTTTTCTAAAAAACAAGATTTTTTTATGAATAATAAAATACAATATTTTTTTATTAATGCTAAATGCATTAATTTTTTAGTCATTGTTGATGTAAGGATGATTCAAAAACCTTAATATAGAACCCTAATTAGTAATTTTAATATATTTAGAAATAATTCCCTAACTATTCAAATTATTGAGTCAACATAATAAACTAATGAATATAATATTGAGAAAACACATCTCTCCTCTAGTATAAATACCACCATTACACCTTTATTTCTGCACACCTATTATGCTTTGAACCTTTCCAAAATTCTACCCAATACTCTTACCTATCCCCTCCCCAATATCTGAGATATCTTCAACTCATCAAAAAGAAAAATCCCTAAGGAGGTTCTCATGGAGGATAAATTCTAGAGGTAAATCCTCTCTCCCTCTCTCTTTCATTAAATTTTATTTTCAATTTCATTTCTTATCCCATTATATCATCAACTCCCTTAATCAAAATGGAATGAAAAATCCTGTAAATTAAATATAATTCAATTATATAATTTGAATGGTATATGCATAATTAATCTCACCCATATCTATATTTTATTTTGAAAATGATATTGTCACTCGTGATGTGTGTATTTACTAACATCATGGGTGATGCACATTCATTTTCCATTAAAAACTTCAATTATGTTAATAAAAACATTAAATGGTTGAAAAAAATTATTTTTTATTTCATAACCCTCTTTATTTTCAGGAACTAAAATTTATACATAGTACTAATTAATAAAGTAAAAGGAGTTTATTGTGATCGAGCAACTGAAAAAAGTATCCTAAAATAATCATCATTAAATTTTATCTAAATATAAATCCTCATACCGTATAAAAAAATTAATTAAAATATCGTTTAAAATTTTATTATAAAATTAATATCATATATGAAAAATTAGGTATATTTATCCACATTTTACACAAACTTATACTAGTGAACAGATCATGAAAATATGAAAATGAATGCCCCCGAATGATGAAATTAAACTCTATAACACAAAAAAAGGCCCATAAATGAATTTAATAAAAAAATAATGAATCATATTCTGGTATAAAATTTTATATAATTGTTAATTAATGATTATAATGTGATTATATTGTATATTAAAGCGCATGAATCATTCGGACATAGGTTAAGGGGAATTCTCAAACCTGACTCTTTTCCTTTGGGTTTTCCCTCTTTCGCACCATTATCAGTATTGATAATTATATAAATATAATTTAATAATCTTATTAATAAATTTTATAGGGTATATATTTTTATAAATGAGTTTATGAAAAACACAATGTTTTCCAGAATAACTCTTTAATCAAAACAACAGATATTTTACTTCTCCATGTTGTTTCTTCTTAACTCAAGGTTGATGATTCTTATATTAAGTATGTTATTCCCTATTTCATTTTAAAACCCATGTTATGAATTTATGAAATATCAAATTAAATAAATTTCTTTCCAGGGGTTATTTTATGTTCAGATTTATGTACATTCTATGTGGAAAGTATAATAATGTAAATTTTATGATGTGAATAGTGAACCCAGAATTATATAGTGCTCCAATGAATTGGGAAATGTGATGTATCTAGTGAGAAAAGTGAAATATGTGTGAAAATGATCCCATATGTTTTCATAACTATGTGTTCTAGTTAACCAATAAGACATGATGTTTCATTTTTTATGTGTTACCACATTACATTCCTTTTCTTAATGCTTCCTCTCAGGATTATAATCCTATATCTATGGAATGATGATAATGATTATTCTCACACACATATTATATTGTTTCATGTTTTTATCTATACTCTTAATAGGATTTAATATGACCCCTTCTTAATAAATATCCTCAAGTGATTATATGTACTAAGGAGAATTAAAGGGCCAATAAGAATTTAGAGAAGAAGTAATTTATTAAATGTTATTTTTCATTTTGTAAATGTTATGTATGGTCCTAATTTTCTCAGGACACTAAACCTTTGGATCCTAATTGTGAAATGGTTTTATTTTTTTCATTAAAATGATGTAATAAAATATGTAATAAATTGTAGGGTTACTATAGAGGTTGTCTTCAAAGTTATCCTTGACTTATACTTATGACATGTAATAAATTTATTACATTGTCCTATTTTTTCATAATATTATGATACGGTGTTCTTTATGTGATTCTCAAATATGATTATTCATGATCCTTATCTTTTATGATATCATGTTATTCCTTGTTATCATGTTTACTCCCTTATAGTGATTTATAGCTCACCACATTCTTTTATGTATCCCCAAAGTTATCATATTCTATTTTTGAAGCCAAAATGGATAAAGGACGTCACTAATGAGAATAAAAAAAATATGTCACGTTTCTTTTCATTTTTTACATAAATATTTTTTCAAATACATTAGGAAACATGGTCATTGTCCTGTAATTAGGGGTTTTTTATTTTAAAAATCATGTAATAATATTTTTTAAAGTCTTGGGATTCAATATATTTTACAATCTCGTCTTTTTTTGGGACAATTTATATTTTAGTCTCTTATGGGGGAATTATTTAATATTTCTCTATTAAAAAACATTTCATCTCCTATGGTCATTTCAAAAAATTAAATGTTTCCTCTCATTTTCCACCCTTTAAGTACAAAAGATACCAAAATCATTTTTTTATAAAATACTGACTTTTTTCTACTCAGTAGAGAATTTTTTTCTTCCATATCCATATTCCTCAAAAAAAATTAAAGAATATTTTTAATATTATCTAATTATTCGTCAAAAAAAATTTACCCAACATTTTAACATTTACAAAATGGTTTAAATGGGATATTCTTGTAATATCCCAAATGAGGTATTTTTGTCAATTTATCAAAAATGTGAACAAAATATTTTTATTAACATACATGAAATGAAGGGAATATTCCACCATCATGATCACCTAATACTTTAAATATTACCTTAAAATTTTCATTGAATATTTTTAAATAAAATTTCTTTCATAATATTTTATAATTTTTAATCTTTTAAAAGTGATTTTAAAATTTAAATGGTTATTTTTCTCAAAAATATTTAAACTATATTTTATGGTATTTCTATTAATCAATGAGAAAACTGGTTATTTTACACCAATAGGGATATATTATAAAGTTACCATAATTATTCATTAAATGGATGTTTTATGATCTATTTTATTAGAGGTAATATTAATATTTCATATGCTAGTATTTCAATATGAATGCTTATATTGATTACGTTATTCCCCCCTTTCATATGATAAAAGAAATAGAATTATTAAGTGATGTGATGGGCCCTATATAGCCCAATTATGCATTGATAGGTCACATGATACCAACTAGTTTGGGTATTGTGTTGAGGCCTTAACTATTTATGTGGTATTTATTAACATGAGGCCTTGATGGTAAGTTTATAATGTTTGGTATTATGTATTTCAACATTATGAAATTAGTTATTATTTTCCATGTGATTATTTTGAATAATATTCATGGATAATTTTCAACATCATGTGTTTATTTATATAGAATGATTTGATCTTTATTTACTTCTACCATATTATTCTTCATGCTTATTTTTTCATTAAATTGTATGTGTTTTCTATTATTTACCTTGTAATATTGATTATTTGTTATTTAATAATGATTTATTTTACTATACATAACCCTTACCAAGCACCAGTGATAACCCTTAATTTGTTTCTTTCCCCATTATATGAAGGAGGAATCTGTAAAAGAGTTTTAGTATATGGAATATTTACCTTTATAATGTTTTGTATTTTATTTTTTCAATTGTAATGTGAGATTCAATTATTTATCTAGTTTACCATGACTAATATGGTATTTGGTCCTTTGGGATGTGATCACTAGTATATTATACTAATGTAATAGAGTAACTATTTATTCGGGGGCTACTGGAGTTGGGGTCTTTAAATATTACATTGGGTATCACATTCATTGTTCACAATATTACATCAATTTCTATCCATTTACTAAATATAAAAAGTATTATGTTAATATAAAAATTAATAATGATAAATTATATTATAATAAAAAATAATTCATATAATTTCTCAATAATATACCTCCTTTCCTGTAACACCCCAAGCTTCTACGGTACGCTTCTCTTTGAATAATGTGATAGCGTGTGTTGTACACAACACCGAGTTATAACACACCATAACTAATCAAACTAGCCGTTATGAATAGTAATACCTACTTTTTGAAATTATATATATATTTGAAAATGGACTTCATTTTTGGATTCGGAATATCGAATTTAGCCTAAGGTGAAATTTTGGTACATTTTGGATAACTATCATATTTTGATGAATAGTGAAAATTACTAAGTTTTAATTAAAAACAACTTTTTTAATCAAAATAATTAATAGTGATAAATTATGAATTTGAGTGGTTTTAAAGTATATTTAGAATATATTTTTACCATTTAATATAATGTTGGTCATTGGACATAATTTTACAATGAAACCGAACATAAACAAGTGTCAATCTTTTGATAGTTATTACCTCTTAAAAATATGCTTTTTGTTTTGACAGCGGGAATTAATTTTAAATTAATTTCTGCCACTTCTATGTTTTGAATTTAGAAAAATGGATTCCATATTTGGAATCAGGATGTCCAAATTGTGTAAATAGGTAACTTTTATTTTTAGACATTTTGAATAATTACTGTGGTAAATATTTTATTTACCATGGTTAAGGGTAAATCCGGTAAATAAGGGTTAAAAAATAATATTATAATAATACAAAATTAACCTAAAACGTGTCCTAACCTTATTGGTGGACACATACCCGACCATGAGCATCCTTGGGTCAATTTGGGGACCCCTTGGAGCCACTTGTATGTGGTAGGGACACTTTATATTAATAAAGTTAAAATAAAAATAAAAATGGCATAAGCTTACATCTTTTAGAAGAACAATTTTTACATAGGGTTATACATGTTGAATTTTCTATTATAAATATTCATTAGAAATCTGAAAAAATTTCCTACATAATGATATTTTATTTATAATTTTTAGACATCAAATAATTTAAATTATTTATGACACAATGATGATGCAGTAATTACTATAATAGTGAAAAATTAAAATAATTGATATTATAAATACCCAAATAAATATAATATGAAACTATTAATGAATTAAACTAATTTTCTAGGATAATAGGATATATTAGGATTGATTTAATTGACTTTGTTCGAAGTAATCAATCTGTTATGAGTTTCAAACAAATCAACTATTGAATAGTGTCAAAATTGACATAAAAGAGTTCTTAAAACAAATATTATATTATTAATTGATATTAAATTCCTAAAAATCTAAGGTTCTTCCAAGAGACTTATATCATGATAGGTTCATCATTAATGTACCACTTGGGGGTCGCTTGGATGTATATAGTAAGTTTATTAACCATATTATATAAAAATACAAAGAGACATTGTAAAAGTGAAACTAATTAACTTAGAGTTAATACTTAAAGATAAGGTTAATATAAGTACCCAAACCTGTCTAAATTCTATTGGTTGAGTTTTTTTCGACCTATCCCCACCTTAGACTTTAAATAATAAGCTTTGGAGCCATTAGAAACCGAATATGAATTTATTATAAATTAATATTTCTAGCTTTTCCAAAGGTGCCCCTCACCCCTCTTATAAAAGGGAACTCCTCCTTCTCATTTCTTCACACCTTCAAAGCCTTTTGGTTCGGCCAAACTCTGCCCAAATACTCTCCCAACATCCATCAATACAACCGAGAGGCCTTAGTTTGATCAGAAAGCCAACCTAAGGAGCCCTTTTGATCAAATCAAAAGGAAGAACCCGAAGAAGAGGTAATAATTTCACCACCCTTCTCCAAGTTCATTTCTTCTTCCACTTCTTCTTCCTTTGTTCTTACCATTCTAAAATAATAACTCCAGTATCTCACATATACTGTGATGTTATTATAAATATGGTACAACCATATTCAGTATTCTATCCACCCTTTGAATAACATGTCACCATACGTGCGTACGTACGGACTACCGTCTCCACGTCGTGGTGTAATTGTTATTCAATATAATATTATTTGGATGGGTATAATAATGATGTGTAACTCATGTAAATAATAAATATAACATGTTAATGATTCTGTATATATGATATACCATCCATTTATATATTATTTTAATATCAAAAGAATGATATTGTCTCTCGTGCGTACGTACGGACTACCGTCTCCACGAACGCGATGAGATTCATTCTCCATCGTATCCATTCAAGTATAATTATCATTTGATGATTTAAAAATGATGTTTATGGACTAGATATCATTCTGGATATGAATAAGATACAACAACCATGGCTTATGTAACAA
Source organism: Viscum album (assembly GCA_963277665.1). Taxonomy (NCBI): domain Eukaryota; kingdom Viridiplantae; phylum Streptophyta; class Magnoliopsida; order Santalales; family Viscaceae; genus Viscum; species Viscum album. Next base: position 243,793,059 of record OY728150.1, read on the forward strand.
AACATATAAAATAAAATGAGTAAGTTAACTCCCGAAACGACGATAATTCTGTGATATTATTAACAAATCAATGTTAAAAGATCATATATGATATCATATTATTATATATGATTCTTGTATAATTTAATAACAACTATTTCACCATTATACAGGAGGTTAACCTAACCTAACCAAGGAAAAGTACAAGTTAAGGGTTTACTTTACAACCTCTTCATTATCCAAGGTTGTTTATACGTAATAATCTACTGGGATCTCTTTATCATCCACATCCATGTTTCTTAAAAATGCATTTCAAAACATTTTTAATATTTACTAGAATATGAGTTAAAGTCATTTATACCCTTTTTGACTTTTATAAGTGGTTTATAAAGGAATCTTTCGGTCGTTTTCAAAACAAGGTCCTTTTTAACCTTTTCGACAGAATTAAGGTAATAATGTTTTTTTTAACTTATACGACGGGTGCGGCTATTTTCCGCCGTTATAAAATCTTCAAAGCTTCCCTTACAAGATTATAAGAATATTTTCAAAGAAAATGTTTTATTTTATATGGATCTTAAATTATTTCAAAATAAAAGGAGATATTTCTTTAAAAAGAATTTTGATTTCATCTATGTCAACATCCTTTGATGGATTTTAAGATTATTTGAAGTTGATTTATTATGATACAAAACTTCTGTATTGTATTGAGGGTTTTGTGATATGTTTGACTGTGGATGTGCTATTTTTATACCATTCATAGTTTATGGTGAAAGTATTGACATTTCGTATGCTAGTTTTAATACGAATGTTTATGTTATGTTTAAACCTTTTCATATGGGAATGCATTGGACTTAATATGTGACGGGTGGAGCCCGCTATAGCTCCTCGATGCATCGGTAGGTCTCATGAGACAAACTAGTGTCTTGGCACAAGGCCTTGACAAAATCTTATTTGTAGTCTTGGCACGAGGCCTTGGCTATGTGGTTATGATAGTCTGACATTATGCATTCCAACATTATGAAAGTGGTTATTGATTTTGCATGTGATTATTCGATTAGTAGAATAACCATGTGAACAAGTAAATGGCATTATTTCATTTTACTTTTGCCATACTATGTTGAAGTTCAAGTTTAAAAGGCTTTTGTTTTAGTAATTCATTTCCTTAAATGTTTATGCTTATTTTTGAATGTTCCGCTATATTGTTATCCTTACTGGGCATTTGAGCTCACCCCTTTTCTATGTTTTATTTTTCCCAGGATGTGAAGATGTAAGTTATGAATGACCTGCAGGGATATTATGAGGGGATTATAGTGTGGACTATGGAAACATTATGTTGTTGTAGTAGTTTTTTATTTTATGATGTAATGTAAAACTTATTAATATATCTAGTGTTTCCAAGGCTACTAAACCAATCGGTCTTTCGAGATTTGATCTTTCTTATGATCATGCCAATGTTATGTAATAATGCACCGACTCTGGGTAACTGGGGTCGGGGCGTTACAGTTGGTATCAAAGGAAGTTTAGTACAAACCTTGGAAGCTAGATTTAGATAAACTCTGATTAGAGCACGTATAACTAAGATGAACTTTGAGGATTAGTATAGAAGAACTTCCTAGAATTTTGGTATTGTAGAGATTTTGTGAGTTTTCCGAGCAATACATCCCTGTCTGGATACGAGCAGGTAGAGGCGGATCTGGAACAGATGTACCTAGGGGTAAAACCCGAAAACACCGCTTTGAGCTAGACTCGAACGGGAACTGGTGCACGACAACGGGCCTTGCTGCACTCTTGGTTACGACACTCCCGGGGGATATTCTTAGGATAACTCTCATTTTCTTTACAAATCATTATGAAGGGTTTATGAGTATATACTTCCTCAAAGAAAACATTTTTATGATTATGGATTATATCCATAAATAGTTAAATTTATGTTAAGTGTTTTATAAGTATGGGATTATGTATTTTGATTCATAAACTGATCTAGTTTATGACATTGTTTAGAAATGGCGCCTAGTGGAAGAAATGGAAACCGTATCAATGCACGCACTCCATGTAGGGATTTCCCTCCTGCTCAAGATAATTATAGTGGGGCTGGTGATGCAACTGGTGCTGATCAGCTAATCACCATACTGGGGAAACTTACTCAGGTTATGAATAATAACCTTACCCGTATGGAGCACCCTGATCCGCAGCGTGGAGGATCAATGTTAGATCGATTCATGAGTCAACAACCACCAACGTTCAATGGGAATACAAATCCCTTAGTAGCTGAGCAATGGATATTTTCCCTAGAGAAAATATTTCAGGCTTTGGGGAGCAGTGAAAGGGAAAAAGTTATCATGGCAGTTTACCGCCTCACTGGAGATGCTGATCAATGGTGGTCATTGATTAAAAACATGAAGGAAGATGATGAAGTATCAAATATGGAGTGGATGGAGTTCAAAGATCTGTTTTTAGAAAAATACTTTCCTCGCGACCATCGAGCAGATATGGAAAGACAATTTCTGAGTCTGAGACAAAAGGAGGATGAGAATGTCACAAAGTATGAGGCTAACTTTACGAGGTTAGCGAGGTATGCTGGAGATTATATTCGCAACCCAAGAAGTAAGATTGATCGTTTCTTTGATGGGTTAAAACCATTTCTTCATCGAGCATTAGTCTCACAATCCTTTTCGTCGTACGAAGACATTGTCTCATGTGCTATCAAGACCGAAAAGGAATTCTCGAAGTCTTATGACTTTAAAGAAAAGCAAGAGAAGAAGAGACCTACTGATCAATCTGGGAATGGAAATAAGGGGAAGAAAGGAAAGGTTGAATATCCATCTTATGGTAAATGCGGGAAGAAACACCCCGGTGCTTGCCTGAAGGGAATGGGAGTCTGTTACAAGTGTGGTGAAAAATGCCACCAAGCTCATGATTGCAAGGGGAAGAAGGAAGCTACCAACGTTCAGTGCTACAATTGCAGGGAGATGGGGCATTATGCAAACGCATGTCCTAAGCGTCAGGAGAACTTACCTCAGAAAAGGCCAAGGGATCAAGGCCAGGCTTATGCTATCACTACTGCTGAGGTAGAAGCTCCGAAAGACGTGGTGGCAGGTAATTTAATGGTTTCCTCAAGTTTTGCAAATGCATTATTTGACTCTGGATCGTCGCATTGTTTCATATCTTCCCAGTTTGCTAAGAAAATTAGATATTTCCAATTTGATTTAATAAGGGAGTTGTCAGTTAAAACTCCTAAGGGAAATATCATTGCAACAAAGTTTTGTGAATCAGTCCCCATTAGAGCACATAAATTTTCTTTATCTGCTGATCTCATCATCATACCTATGATTGAGTTTGATATAATCCTCGGTATGGACTGGCTTTCGGACTATGATGCGAAGATTTATTGTAAGAAGAAAGAGGTTACGATTCTTGATGATAATGATAAGGAACACCTTATTTTTAGAGCAGAATCGTCACCACCTAATTCTTATTTAGACCCTCCCCCAGTAGCTCAACTTAATTCAATTATTGGGGAGGAAGAGAATGAAGTAACTATCGGTGAGGAAAGGAATGTTCAAATAGAGGATGTACCTGTTGTGAAAGAATTTGTAGATGTATTTCCGGAAGATTTACCTGGACATCCTCCAGAACGAGAAGTTGAGTTTTCCATTGATTTGATTCCTGGATCAAGGCCTCTATCGAAGACCCCTTATAGAATGGCCACTGTAGATTTAGTCGAACTAAAGAAACAACTACAGGAATTGAGTAATAAGGGATTTATTCGCCCTAGTGTTTCTCCATGGGGAGCCCCTGTTCTTTTTGTTAAAAAGAAAGATGGATCTATGAGGTTATGTATCGACTATAGGGAGATCAATGCTATAACGATAAAGAACAAGTATCCCCTACCTCGTATTGATGATTTATTTGACCAACTTCATGGAGCTCAATACTTTTCAAAGATTGACCTTCGATCTGGATACCATCAGTTGTGTGTGAAGAAAGAAGACATTCCGAAAACAGCATTTCGAACCAGGTACGGGCATTACGAGTTTACTGTAATGCCGTTTGGATTGACTAATGCACCCTCTGTATTCATGGATCTAATGAATAGAGTTTTCAAGGAGTATCTGGATGAATTTTTGGTGGTATTTATTGATGATATCTTGGTATACTCCAAAACCTACGAAGATCATGAAAATCACTTGCGCATTATCTTGAAGACTCTGAGGAGGCATGAATTATATGGGAAGTTTAGCAAGTGTGAATTCTGGCTTCAGGGGATTTCTTTTCTTGGCCATCTTGTCTCTAAAGATGGAATCTCTGTTGATCCTTCTAAGACCAAGGCAATCCAAGAATGGCCAGCACCTACGAGTATAACTGAGGTACGCAGTTTTATTGGTTTGGCAGGTTATTATCGACGTTTCGTCCAGAATTTTGCCCGATTGGCTAACCCATTAACGAAGCTCACATGTAAAGGGGTTAAATTTGTTTGGACAAAAGAGTGTGAATAATTTTTCGAAGAACTGAAGAGAAGATTAGTCAATGCTCCTATATTGACTCTACCATCGGGGAATGATGGGTTCGTTATTTATAGTGATGCATCAAAGAAAGGACTTGGTTGTGTCCTTATGCAGAATGATAGAGTTATTGCCTATGCATCACGACAGTTGAAAATTCATGAACAAAACTATCCTACTCATGATCTTGAGTTAGCAGCTGTGATCTTTGCTTTGAAGATATGGAGGCACTACCTCTATGGTGAAAAATGTGAGATTTATACTGATCACAAGAGTTTGAAGTATATTTTCTCACAAAAAGAACTCAACATGAGGCAAAGGAGATGGCTTGAATTACTCAAGGATTATGATTGCACGATACACTACCACCCGGGGAAAGCAAACAAAGTAGCAGATGCTTTGAGCAGAAAAGACCATGGAGTTCTGAACATGATGAGAATTGAATGGGATCCAATTTTCATGGATCTAGAAAAGATGGACATGGGAATAACCAGGGAAGGTGAAACATCAATGCTTTTTCAAATGGTTGCCAAACCATCTTTACTAGAAAGGATTAAGAGTTCCCAGACCGATGATGAAGAATTTCAGAAGAATATTAAAGCTGTGAATGATGGGAGATTGAGAGACTTTGTGTATGAAGATGGAATTTTGAAATTCGGGAAGAGACTTTGTGTTCCCAATATACCTGATCTAAAAAGGGAATTGCTGGATGATGCTCATAGTTCCAATTTCTCTATACACCCTGGGAGCACCAAAATGTATAGAGATTTGAAGGAACATTTTTGGTGGGACAACATGAAGAGGGAGATTGCTGATTTTGTGTCAAGATGTATGGTTTGTCAACAAGTGAAAGCTGGAAGGCAACATCCTGGAGGAGTCATGCAACCTCTTCCCATACCGGAGTGGAAATGGGACAATATTACGATGGACTTTGTCATGGGGCTACCAAAGACTCCTAGAAGGAACGATGCAATATGGGTTATTGTTGATCGTCTTACCAAGACAACACATTTTCTTGCTATAAGAGAAGATCTACCCCTGTAACGTCTAGCAAGACTATATATTAATGAAGTTGTGAGACTTCATGGAGTACCCCTATCGATTGTTTCTGATCGTGATCCCCGTTTTACTTCAAGATTCTGGAAAAGTCTTCAAAAATCCCTGGATACTGAACTTCATTTGAGCACTGCTTACCACCCTCAGACAGATGGACAATCAGAACGGACTATTCAGACCTTAGAAGACATGTTGAGATCTTGCTCCCTTGACTTTCAGGGTATGTGGGATCAATATTTACCACTGGTAGAATTTTCCTATAACAATAGCTTCCATTCAAGTATTCAGATGGCACCATATGAAGCGTTATACGGAAAGAGATGTCGTACACCAACCTGTTGGGATGACGTTGGTGAAAGAAAACTTGTAGGCCCAGAACTGGTGGAGGAAACGGTGGAAAAGGTGAAGGTAATCCAAAATCACATCAAAGCAGCTCAAAGTAGGCAGAAGAGCTATGCCGATAATTGAAGGAAGGATTTGGAATTTCAAGTCGGTGATCATGTTTTTCTGAAGGTATCTCCGTGGAAGGGAGTCATATGTTTTGGTATGAAAGGTAAATTGAGTCCCAGGTACATCGGACCTCTCGAAATTCTAGAACGAATTGGGGTTGTAGCTTACCGATTGGCAATGCCGCCAAGTCTCTCCAAAGTTCATGATGTGTTCCACGTATCTCTATTGAGGAAATACATGCCTGATCCGACGCATGTACTCACCTATGAGGAATTAGAACTGGAACCCGATCTGTCTTATTGCGAAGAGCCCGTCAAGATTCTTGATACGAGAGAACAAGTGCTGAGAAACCGGACGACGCGTCTGGTAAAAGTTTTGTGGAGAAACCATAAGATGGAAGAGGCAACGTGGGAACCCGAGGAACTTATGATGAAGAACCACCCGAGTCTTTTTATGCAATAATACCCTAGAAATTGCGAGGATGCAATTATTTGAAGGAGGGGAGAATGTAACACCCCAAGCTTCTACGGTACGCTTCTCTTTGAATAATGTGATAGCGTGTGTTGTACGCAACACCGAGTTCTAACACACCATAACTAATCAAACTAGCCGTTATGAATAGTAATACCTACTTTTTGAAATTATATATATATTTGAAAATGGACTTCATTTTTGGATTCGGAATATTGAATTTAGCCTAAGGTGAAATTTTGGTACATTTCGGATAACTATCATATTTTGATGAATAGTGAAAATTACTAAGTTTTAATTAAAAAAAACTTTTTTAATCAAAATAATTAATAGTGATAAATTATTAATTTGAGTGGTTTTAAAGTATATTTAGAATATATTTTAACCATTTAATATAATGTTTGTCATTGGACATAATTTTACAATTAAACCGAACATAAACAAGTGTCAATCTTTTGATAGTTATTACCTCTTAAAAACACGCTTTTTGTTTTGACAGCGGGAATTAATTTTAAATTAATTTCTGCCACTTCTGTGTTTTGAATTTAGAAAAATGGATTCCATATTTGGAATCAGGATTTCCAAATTGTGTAAATAGGTAACTTTTATTTTTAGACATTTTGAATAATTACTGTGGTAAATATTTTATTTACCATGGTTAAGGGTAAATCCGGTAAATAAGGGTTAAAAAATAATATTATAATAATACAAAATTAACCTAAAACGTGTCCTAACCTTATTGGTGGACACATACCCGACCATGAGCATCCTTGGGTCAATTTGGGGACCCCTTGGAGCCACTTGTATGTGGTAGGGACACTTTATATTAATAAAGTTAAAATAAAAATAAAAATGGCATAAGCTTACATCTTTTAGAAGAACAATTTTACATATGGTTATACATGTTGAATTTTCGATTATAAATATTTATTAGAAAGCTAAAAAGATATACTACATAATTATATTTTATTTATAATTTTTAGACATCAAATAATTTAAATTATTTATGACACAATGATGATGCAATAATTACTATAATAGTGAAAAATTAAAATAATTGATATTATAAATACCCAAATAAATATAATATGAAACTTTTAATGAATTAAACTAATTTTCTAGGATAATATGATATATTAGGATTGATTTAATTGACTTTGTTCGAAGTAATCAATCTGTTATGAGTTTCACAAAAATCAACTATTGAATAGTGTCAAAATTGACATAAAAGAGTTCTTAAAACAAATATTATATTATTAATTGATATTAAATTCCTAAAAATCTAAGGGTCGGCCAAGAGACTTATATAATGATAGGTTCATCATTAATGTACCACTTGGGGGTCTCTTGGATGTATATAGTAAGTTTATTAACCATATTATATAAAAATACAAAGAGACATTCTAAAAGTGAAACTAATTAACTTAGAGTTAATACTTAAAGATAAGGTTAATATAAGTACCCAAACCTGTCTAAATTCTATTGGTTGAGTGGTTTTAGACCTATCCCCACCTTAACCTTTGAATAATAAGCTTTGGAGCCATTAGAAACCGAATATGAATTTATTATAAATTAATATTTCTTGCTTTTCCAAAGGTGCCCCTCACCCCTCTTATAAAAGGGCACTCCTCCTTCTCATTTCTTCACACCTTCAAAGCCTTTTGGTTCGGCCAAACTCTGCCCAAATACTCTCCCAACATCCATCACTACAACCTAGAGGCCTTAGTTTGATCAGAAAGCCATCCTAAGGAGCCCTTTTGATCAAATCAAAAGGAAGAACCCGAAGAAGAGGTAATAATTTCACCACCCTTCTCCAAGTTCATTTCTTCTTCCACTTCTTCTTCCTTTGTTCTTACCATTATAAAATAATAACTCCAGTATCTCACATATACTGTGATGTTATTATAAATATGGTACAACCATATTCAGTATTCTATCCACCCTTTGAATAACATGTCACCATACGTGCGTACGTACGGACTACCGTCTCCACGTCGTGGTGTAATTGATATTCAATATAATATTATTTGGATGGGTATAATAATGATGTGTAACTCATGTAAATAATAAATCTAACATGTTAATGATTCTGTATATATGATATACCATCCATTTATATATTATTTTAATATCAAAAGAATGATATTGTCGCTCGTGCGTACGTACGGACTACCGTCTCCACGAACGCGATGAGATTCATTCTCCATCGTATCCATTCAAGTATAATTATCATTTGATGATTTAAAAATGATGTTTAAGGACTAGATATAATTCTGGATATGAATAAGATACAACAACCATGGCTTATGTAACAAAACATATAAAAGAAAATGAGTAAGTTAACTCCCGAAACGACGATAATTCTGTGATATTATTAACAAATCAATGTTAAAAGATCATATATGATATCATATTATTATATATGATTCTTGTATAATTTAATAACAACTATTTCACCATTATACAGGAGTTTAACCTACCCCAACCAAGGAAAAGTACAAGGTAAGGGTTTACTTTACAACCTCTTCATTATCCAAGGTTGTTTATACGTAATAATCTACTGGGATCTCTTTATCATCCACATCCATGTTTCTTAAAAATGCATTTCAAAACATTTTTACTATTTACTAGAATATGAGTTAAAGTCATTTATACCCTTTTTTACTTTTAAAGTGGTTTATAAAGGAATCTTTTGGTCGTTTTCAAAACAAGGTCCTTTTTAACCTTTTCGACAGAATTAAGGTAAGAATGTTTTTTTTAACTTATACGGCGGGTGCGGCTATTTTCCGCCGTTATAAAATCTTCAAAGCTTCCCTTACAAGCTTATAAGATTATTTTCAAAGAAAATGTTTTATTTTATATGGATCTTAAATTATTTCAAAATAAAAGGAGATATTTCTTTAAAAAGAATTTTGATTTCATCTATGTCAACATCCTTTGATGGATTTTAAGATTATTTGAAGTTGATTTATTATGATACAAAACTTCTGTATTGTATTGAGGGTTTTGTGATATGTTTGACTGTGGATGTGCTATTTTTATACCATTCATAGTTTATGGTGAAAGTATTGACATTTCTTATGCTAGTTTTAATACGAATGTTTATGTTATGTTTAAACCTTTTCATATGGGAATGCATTGGACTTAATATGTGACGGGTGGAGCCCGCTATAGCTCCTCGATGCATCGGTAGGTCTCATGAGACAAACTAGTGTCTTGGCAGAAGGCCTTGACAAAATCTTTTTTGTAGTCTTGGCACGAGGCCTTGGCTATGTGGTTATGATAGTCTGGCATTATGCATTCCAACATTATGAAAGTGGTTATTGATTTTGCATGTGATTATTCGATTAGTAGAATATCCATGTGAACAAGTAAATGGCATTATTTCATTTTACTTTTGCCATACTATGTTGAAGTTCAAGTTTAAAAGGCTTTTGTTTTAGTAATTCATTGCCTTAAATGTTTATGCTTATTTTTGAATGTTCCGCTATATTGTTATCCTTACTGGGCATTTGAGCTCACCCCTTTTCTATGTTTTATTTTTCCCAGGATGTGAAGATGTAAGTTATGAATGACCTGCAGGGATATTATGAGGGGATTATAGTGTGGACTGTGGAAACATTATGTTGTTGTAGTAGTTTTTTATTTTATGATGTAATGTAAAACTTATGAATATATCTAGTGTTTCCATGGCTACTAAACCAATCGGTCTTTCGAGATTTGATCTTTCTTGTGATCATTCCAATGTTATGTAATAATGCACCGACTCTGGGTAACTGGGGTCGGGGCGTTACATTTCCAATCTATGAAATCATAGGTTTAACCAAGTCCATCCTGGGTTATCATCTATTAAAATCCTTCATAATGGTTGAAAAGGAAAATTTTATATAACCAAAGAACATCCCCTAGGATAGTCAAACCAGGTGTGTGTTAAGGTAACACTCACTGTGCACAAAAATGATGACTAAGATATACTTGAACAACTCTTTAGGGGTTATTACCATTAGATATATCTATTACATAACCACATCCACTTATAGTATCCTGTTAGGTATTTTCTATTAATAAAACAATATAATCTCAATCTTAAAAATATATTCATATGTTATACTAAAATAAAGCATATCCCGAGGGTTTCCAACAAAGTTATTTAATAATAATATCCGAATATTTACTAAACCCAACTGTGACAAAAACTATAATAGATCAAGTATTTAGTATTTAAATATTACATAATTTTAGATGAATATTAAATACATGAAACTATGACCCTAGAAGAATTGTAAAGGTTAATTTAGTTCTCGACTAGATATATAATCCTATTATTTCTAGAAAGATCATACATATTACCCACATATAATGCTTCTTAGGTATACACTTATTAAATTTTTTTTTCTTAAATTAGAGATGTAAAATTTAAAAAAATGTGTTCTGAGATGTGTAGTAATGGTAAACATAGGAAATATCCATCAATAATCATATATGGTCATATGATAAATATAAGGGTATGTGATCATGATAATAAATTAAATAATTCATACCTAGACTACTATAGATCATAAACATGATTCGTAGAATAAAATATTATCCCAATAATCGAAAATATTTATAGGATTCTATAATCATATAATATAATTGGTCATCCATGTGAGCATAATATATACATATGAATATAGAAAAAACATATTTTTATAACATTGTGTACCTTTATTAACAGAAAAAGGTTCACTCAGTAAGTTAATGAAATAAAATTAGGACCTCTCATAATCTTTTGGAAAAGAAAAATGGTCCACACATATTCTTATGAACATGAAAACTAGGTCTACATATCATCTTACAGACATAAAAACTAGTTCCATGCATTAATTTATGATCTTGAAATCAGGTTGACACATAACTTGTTTATCTCATGAGTTACCCTTCCTTACCCAATACATTGGAGATATATAAAATCCTAGGCCCACACATAACATAATAATAAATCCATTCTTATGTATTCCACAAGATCATAAAAACATTCATCTTAAGTTAAGAAATAGAAAATAAAATGGATTTTTCATCAATATTTCAACATCATAAACATAAACTATCCAGAGGAGGAATAAAGATGATATCATTGGATAATTTACAATTAAATTCTATGTAATATCCAATGATGTTATCATGGATTAGAAATTAATTTAAAATATCACATGAATATATCTTGATAAAATACCCTTTTCATTTTTAGATCACAGATTAAAATATAAAAAATTTACCAAATATTAATGAAAATGTTTTAATTGAAAACACCTTGTAATCCTATAAAGGAAAAATCAAATCATTGAGTGGTCATTATTACATGAAATTCAGTTCATGTCATGTACATTAAAACAAATATTCCTTTCAAATTTTTAGTAAAAAGTAAAAATTACCTCATTCATAAAAAATAAAAAGATTCATTCTAAAACCTTTTGTAAAAAAATAAAACATTAGTAAAAATAAATTTAAAAATTTGTACAAAAACTAATAAAAAAATTTCAAGATTTTTTTAAGAAAACATATCTTTTTAGGAAAAATTATTTTCGACCGAAGATATAAATATAGTCAGTATTCCTTAAAAATGATCTTTCTATCCCTTTAGTACTTAAAATAATGAAAATTAAAGTAAAAAAATTTATTCATAATAAATAAACATAGGATAATAAAAATTATAATATTATTGATAGTTACACCATTAAATTTCATCATATTAAACTTAATCATAAATAATATATACAAACAGTTATATTACAAAATAAATCACATACCACATGGGTAACTTTCATTTCAAAATGTCATGAAAGAGATAACCTTAGATGGAAATGAAAGCCCCCATAATTTTCATAATAATGATCATAATATAAATTCATTGATAGTATATAAATCACCAAAAATAAAAATTTTCTAAATATGGCATTTCTCTCACTGAAATAAAATTAATATAGGAGATCCTTACCTTACTTTAAAATAACTCTTAACTCACATTCTTCGGTATAATTACATTAGATTCCATATTAAAGATGATTTTAATGGTATTTTAAAATTATCAACTGCTCTAATTCATGTATAGGTGAGTCTATAGGATAATTGGCAGGTTTTTATCAATCTTGATGGCTCAAATTGGTGTAAAGAAAATGGATAAGGGGTGTCATCTTATAAGTAAAGGAAGAGACACACATTAAATCACTAAACGATTAAAATATTGACAATTAATTCTCAAGCATAATGATTCCAAATCGAAAAATATTCAAATAAATATGTTATAAGGTTAAAAAATTATCTTACAATAAAATTTTATATGGGTTTCAGTTCCATTTTAAACCATATCATTTGGTTTAACCCACATGTTAACTGATATTACCCTTAAATATGGTAACAAATTATACAATTTTAGAGGGTTATAATTTCAATTATAAGTTAAAATTTAGATTATAATGGATAATGGAAAAAATTATAGATCATTTATAATCATAAGTTTCATCTTTTAAGATCTGTATATTTTTTTAAAAACTTATAACAAATTATTTTTCATAAAATATCATTTATATCATTTTTGACACTATTCATTTTATTTAAATTTAAAGTTATCATGACTATTATGGAATTAAAATATAAACCTTTCAAACATCCCTAAAATGTTATATTTTTGAAAAAAATGAATAACAAAATAATTAACTCATATTTTGTTAAATTTAAATTTCTTATAATCATTTATTATATTTTTATATTAAAAGAATAAATATTGTGTCAGTGTTATGTAAGAATTGAAGGTAATTCTTCAATCACTAAAAATTATAAGAAACTTACGAGGATAAAATAAATTAATTCTTATTTTAATTAAGCATTTATTCATGATCTTATTCACATTTTTATCCTTATGAAAAAAACTATAGACATTAAAGACAGGAGAGTGAAATTTACTAATTTTATTTATTTAATATAATTAACATTTAATTATTAAATGAAAATGGATCAAATATTCCATATATTTTATTTTGGATATTATATTGTATAAATTTTTCCTTAAAATTAAATAAGGGGATGTTTAATTTTGAATTAGACCTTATCCCATGGTTTGAACCCTTTTTACCCATTTTACACATACCATGGTGAAATTTTTTTATCACTGTTAATATTCATAATGAACAAAAAAATGGTCTTATTTAAAAAATAAAATCCTCAGTATTCCAAATGTAGTATTAATTTTAAATAATTCTATCTCTATAATTGGAATAAATTAATTTTAACATAAATGCCTAAAACAAAAAAGATAAAAATTATAAAAAACTGTTTTAAACATAGATATTAACACAAATCAAAATTATGAATATTAATGATTAAAATAGAATTATATAGATTATTTTTTATAAAGTGGATCATTATTAACTTAAATACCAAATCAAAATTATATTGGGACTTTTAAATTACTTAATTTAAAGAAAAGAATATTGGTATGTTTCACTATTCACTAAAAAATCTATCATTTTAGAAAAATCACAAATATTTCATCGTAAGTGAATTCTAAAATTTATATTTCAAAAACTATTTTTATTATATGAAATAAAATTTCAATAAAATATAGAAATTTATTATATTTTCCATGCATAAAATTAAATACAAATAATTTTTAAAGAAAATAAATTTTAGAAGCATAAAACGTCTTTACAATAAAATGTGTTCATATTTACTAATAATTAATAAATATATTTATATTAATAAGGAAAATTATACATATGTTTTAAAATACAATTGTGCATATTCATACATGTAAATTCAATGAAAATATTATAATGGTAATAATTAAATAATAATATTTTTATAATATATCTCAATGTTCATAAAACTCGATGGTGTATATTAATCAATCTATCAAGATTATTTTTATTTTAAACTGATGTTTTCATGTTAAGATATTGTATTTATAAAAATTAAAGGTAAATAGTTCTTGGATGGCATTTCAAAGTGATCTCTCTTCGAAAAAGAGGTCAAATATAAATAATTATGTGCTCATGTATGTATAAATTTTATATTAGTTAATATAGGATTTGAGTTACAATTATTTGTTGTATTTCTTATTATTTTTTAATTATTATTTCAAAAACATGGTTTCACCATAAAAATGGACTATTGAATGTGGGTATTATGTTTTATGAATCATTTATGAGATATTCATGACTAGAATAATGAAATCTCTTGACAAAGGTTAGTTTAATAACAACTTTTAAATTTCACACAAATATGTTAAATTGTTTATGTAATAATATTTTTATTTATACTTGTTAATGAGGTAATTTTTTACATAATATTTTTATTCTGACTATTTTTATCTTTTCTTATTTTGAAATTTTTCATTAAAAAAATAATTTCATTATCATAACAGATGTTCTGAATGTGGTTACTGTGTTTTATGATTAATTTATGAGATATTCATGATTGTAATGATGAAATATTTTTGAAAAGGTTTGTTTAATAATAAATATTATATTTTATAGAAATATGTTTAATTTTTAATATGATAATAGTTTTATTTATATGTTTATATTTTTTATAACACTTACTCATATTCTATAAATAACCCAAACCTTATAAAAGGATCATTTACTGACTATTGTACCAGTTAATTTAATTTTTAGATTTATAATTTAATTTTTCTAGTATTTGTATTGTATTTTTAAAACATTTTTAGTATATTTTTGAATGATTTAATATCTATAATTTGTTGTTTTTTGCTGCTATGTAACAACATAATATTTTAAAAAGGGAACATCATATTTGATAGTGTATATGTAATGCAATACCAATCTCAGAATATAATGCAACACCCTATTAATCTATGATATATGTATTTTTAAATATATCCAATGTCTTCAATATAATGTAATTCATGTAACACTGTATTTTAATGAAATGTGATACTCTATTAAAATATTATTATTAAAAAATAACAACTATAACATCCCTGTTATATTAGAAGGTATAAATAGTACTAATTAAATTGTGAAAATTATATGGTTTACACATGTATAAAATAAATTCAATGGATATTTATTGATTATAAATAAAATAATAATCATTTTAAAGAAAAAGAAATGTTTTTTTGAAAAACTCTATTTTTTTAAACGGTGGTCTATTCGTGCATTTCCCAAATAATTTAGAATTAATTGTTACCACCTTTTGAAATTTCACATGAAAAATTAATATTTTATTTTTAAATTTTTTATGTTAAAGTTATCTTTGGGGTAATTTATGATATTTTTAGAAAAAGAATCTTTTTTGGTGAATAGTGAAATTAAAAAATGCCAATTGAATACTACCTTTTACTATAAATTATTCAAAAGTTAAATTATATTCTAATTTTATTTAAAGTAAAATTACTACATTTTTATATAAACTAATAAAATTTAGTTCATTTTAATCATTTTATAAAAAAATGTTTATATAAATCTTTATAAACTTTTGAACATTTTCTATTTGATATCCCGATTTCTCATCATGTCTACGAGATTAATTTTAAATTAAAATTTTACACATCAATATATATAATTTGGAACAATTGATTCCATATTTGGAATAATAATAATTTATACTATATAATAAGTTCATATGAATTTTTTTCATAATAAATAGTAAAAACAGTAAAAAAATTATCATTGTTATGGTAAAAACTGATTTATTAGGGGTTTAAACAAAGAAGATAAGGGTAAAAAATGACCCAAAACTTTTTCAACATCAATGTTTCGGTAATATGCAGACCATATAATGTCTAAGGGACGATAATACTCCATTTAAATCCATTTTTTCATGTGAAAAACACCGTTACACTATTTGTTTTTAAAAATTATAAGTGTGCTACTCCCCTCGTATATAAAAGGCCACCTGATTTCCTCTCTTATTATCACCTTAAAACCATTTTCATAGAGAATAACTACCTAAATAAATTACTAACTTCATTAAACTCATTCTAGAAATAATCCATTGGTCATAAATCCATTCTAGGAATACATTAGGTATAATCCTAAAGTGGCATTCCAAGAAGAGGCAAAATTCTTAACCATGGGTTTTTGTTTTATTTCTTATTCCACCTCATTAAAATGATTTTTATTTATTATAATATAAAAAATTGTATTTTTTATTTACCTTTATGTCATTACGTTGATGTTTTTACCTATATATCCTCTTCCCTAAAATGGGAAATGATAACGTTGCTTATGTGTACGGTGGACTACTGCTTCATGAACCGATGTAACATGTTTTCCATAAACAACTATCACAGTTGGGTATGATGATAAATATAAAGTGTTTATATGATATTTTTAATGTAATTAGAAATTATAAGTCATTGTATTATATATATAAATTTTTAATTTCCATTCTATGTGGGATACGATAACATCACTCATGTGTACAACGGACTATCGCCTCGCCAAGGATGTGATTCGTTTTCACTAATAATTTACATAGAAGGTTATAAGGATAAATATAATGAATATATGTGATATAAATAATATATTTATGATATTAATGACATATTTAACATTCTTAAAATATAATATATCATTTTATTCATGATATTTTCACTCATTTAAAGACGGTAACGTCATTGGGGTATGTGTGGACTACGACCTTCATGAAGCCATGTGACTCTATTTTCATTAACAAACCACATGGATGATATATATAAGTCTATTTAATGAAATAATATTTTATTTATGATATTATTATAATTATAAAAATATAAATTATTACTTACCTCCTTTCCATAATGATAATTAAAAATGGAGAAGTTACTCATGCATACATATGACTTACCATCTCCATGATCATAACATACATCATTTATAAAAAAATCATGATTATTATTAAAATTATAATTGATGTATAAATATGATAATTATTTATTGATTATTATTTTGTAAATTTTGTAATAATGATCTCTTAGATCAATTTTCACCCTACTGAATTCATTTTTGACACATAAGTCAAGTATCATCGAAACACTCAACATAAACTTAATTTATTAAGTAATTTTATATAACATGTAAATAAATGAAATAAAATGAATAATAAACACAAAATTTTTCTTAATAATGTAAGTAATTAAGATATGTTTATTTCTGGGGAATATATATAATTTATGTGGCGATTCAGACTTAAGGTAAGGGATTCTTGTCTCATTTTTCTTCCGTGAGACAAATGCCATAGTCACCACTTATTTCCTTATTGTGGTGTATATAATTTCATATTTGATATATTAGAGAGTGAATTTACTTATATTAGTTTTATTTATTCTTTTTGAAGTTATTTCTTTCATAGGGCTTATGATTCCAATGTTACCAATGTTGTAAGTGTTTATTTCACAATATCATCATTATCCGGAATTGTTTTTGTTTAAGTCACCCTTGGGAAAATTATTTGATATTTATATTTTAAAAATATATATTTTCTTATCCTCAAGTTATTCAATAACATTTACATTTAATATTTCCATTTTTCTTCTCTTTGGTACTTCAAATTATTAATAATTTTTTTTAAGAAAATCAAAAAATATTTCTCTCTTTGGTTGAAAATCTTTTTTCATCCAAAACCGTGTTTTCTAAAAATGTTTTCAAATTCCAAAACTAATTTATTATTGAAATTTGTACCAATTTTACACTTTTTATGAATTTCTTAATGTATTATTCTTATCATTTAATGAACAAGGAACATTTCTAATCTTTTTACTATGGAAACCCTAATCATTATTTCATATTAACTCTGGATTTATCACATAATAATACGAAAAATAAAAAATATATTATAAATAAGTATACTGTCTTTGGGTAATTATATACATCACATGGAAAATTAAAATAGTGGTTACATCAAAATTATTAAAACCTTTCTTAACATTCTCATAATTTTCCATATTTCATAAAACTTCACGGGATAACTTGGGAAAATACAAAAGAAAGGGGTGAGTTAATATGGGAATAACCAAATAATAAGAAGAAGAAAATATTACATTTTAGACAATATAAACTTTAATGGGACATGAAATGGTTTATAGTCATGTAAATGAATAATAAGGCCAAATGTCGAATGATAACCTAATGTCAATATGGGAATGTGGAAACAAATTTAAACATGACATTATAAGAAAAATAATAGGTTAAACAAAAAGAAATAATTAAATAATGTTATTAGTATAACCTCCTATAAACCACAAAATCATATCATGAGACTAAAGATTCACCCAATTCATCTGATCCCTATCTAGGTGCACCCATCATAATCCTACCATGTATATGCACATGTGTGTCACATAGATCATATAAAAAAAGAACATATTTCATCACATTAAATCCCATGGTTAATGATTCTGGATTATATACATAGAATTCCCCAATAAATTAATTATTGGTAAAACAAGTAAAAACCCTTGAGTTGAAATGGGAATGGTTATACACCTCACAAATATTTGTCATGGAAATTTGTAGTGAAATTTTGGCAGTGTAATGGAAGTACAAAAAAATTTATAAATTGGTTAAATGAGAGAAAAAAGGGGTCTATAATAACTTGTAAGTCAAAATAAAATTATGAGGTATATTTAAGAACAAAATAAAACATGCTAATTTGATAATTAATTTTCATAATACAAATATGGTTCATGAATTAAAATATGGCCTGGAAAATAATATAGTAAGTTCAGTAGTTTAGTGGGGGTATATAATAAATCATGGGATGGATTAATAAGAGTAAAATAGGTCACTCATCACATTTAAATCATAAGGTAATTGTGTAGAATGAGGAAAATGATATCAAATAAATAGTAAATTGATGTAAAAGTTTATTATATAAATAAGGTACTTTAATAAAAGGAGAAATAGAGGATCCCTTACCTTGAGAAAGTGATTCCAAAATCATGGGAGGTGATATTGAGAGTTTGGGTCACCTTGGGAGGACTAAAGAGAGAATAGGTAAGAGTAATGACATTCTCCCAGGTTTGTGAGTGAAGATAAAAGGCATATTGGGTGTGTTTATATAAGAAACATGAGGGGAGTTCTTTATTATTTCCCAAACCAAGGTTTTATACTCCATATAAAAATAATCAAAACTAGAAACCATCACTTTATTTTTCTATAGTTTCTTCCAAAGAAGAGTGTTTTAATTATTTTATAATTAAAATTTGTGAAATCAATAAAATATTACAATTTTAGATGTGGGAGACAGTCAGACATATAAAAAAATTATCTAAAAATATTAAAATATAATATGGGATTTGGAGGATTTATAAAACATTTATATATTTAACAAAATAACCTCAAAAACACATAATCTTAAAGTTAAAATAAATATTCTATCTTTGATTCCCTTAATTTAATTTTTTATATCACATTTTTTTCATTATGTTATTATAATACACACTATAATTGTTTCATCTAATCAACGTGGGGAAGTTCTTAATGAAACTCTTATTACTCTTATTCCAAAAACTCAGTGCCCTCAGAAAGTCTCAGAGTTTTGGCCAATCAGTCTGTGTAATATGGTTTACAAAATTTTATCCAAAATCTTGGTAACCAGACTTAGGGACTTCCTCTCGTTGATTGTTTCTGATTACCAAAGTGTTTTTACTCCAAAGAGATATATTACTGATAATGATGCCATCGTGTTTGAAGTATTCCACTCCATGAAAACTCATTCATCTTCTTAGAGAGGCATCATGGCAATGAAATTAGATATAATGAAATCTTATGACAGAGTTGAATGGCCTTTTATTGAACTTGTTATCTCCAAGTTGGGCTTTGGGATGAGATGGGTGTCTAATATCATGAATTGTGTTACGTCTGTCTCCTAAAAAATTAATATTAATGGGGCCCCTTCAGCGAGCCATAAACCTTCGAGAGGTTTCAGACAAGGGGATCCCCTATCACCTTATCTCCTAATTCTGGCGGATGATGTTTTTTCTCACCTCTTTTTGAAAGTGGCACACCAAGGAATTATACATAATGATGAGGAATATAGAAATTCCCCCTATCTCCCATATCTTCTTTGAATATGATAGCCTTATTTTTTTCATACTACCCAATAACAATACAGTTTAGTGTTACATATCATCAATATGTACGAAAGGGATTCTGGGAAACATCTTAATTCTTCGAAATCAGAGTTATCCTTCAGTAAAGGCATCTCATAAGTAAATAGAGAGGAGCTGCAGAGAATGTGTGGTTTTCACCTGGTTGAGAAGCATCCTAAGTACCTTGGACTCCTAACCCTTGTTGGTAGGCCAAAGAAACAAATGTTTGGCTCAATTATGGACAAGGTGGATAATCTGATTTGTCTTTTTTCTGGTAAGAAGATTTCCAAGGTGGTAAAGGACATTCTCGTGAAGTTAGTGGCCAACGAAATCCCTTCATATGCTATGTCACTGTTTAAATTCCTGAAAACTTGTGTTGATCAGATCCACTCCCAGTTGGAAAAATTTTGGAGGGGTTCTTATGATGGAAAACATAACTCACACTGGATGTCTTGGGAGAAGCTGTACATTTTAAAATTTCATGGGGGCCTTGGCTTTAGGAATCTCAAATGTTTTAATGAGGATCGTCTGGAAAAGCAAGGATGTCGCCTCCTATCCCAACCATATGCCCTGTTCTTAATGGTTCTGTGAGAAAAATAATTCCCTCATTCTGACATCTTGCATGCCCAGTTGGGGTCAAGGCCGAGTTTTTTGTGTACAAGCATCTGGTGCACAAAATTTCTCCTTGACATGGGCTGCGTCTGGAGAATTACGGACGGGCATAATGTTCATGTTTGGAAGGACTCCTGGATGGAAAATGGCATTAACATTAAGGTCTCTTCGACTATTATTCCTAGTTTCGAATATGCAAGGGTACGAGATCTGATCAATGACTCGCTTGAGGACCGGGATAGTGGAAATCATTACAGCTGGTTTAACAAGGTTGACAAACATCTTGTCCTAAGTATTCCTCTCACACCATGGATGGGCAGTGACCATATTTGCTGCACCGGGGAGTCTCATGGAAGATATTCTGTCCACTCTGGTTACAAAATGCGGGTCCAAGGAATGGATCAGGGATTTCCTGATAATCGATGGAAGATTATCTGGATGCTCACTACCCCACTAAGGTGAAATATTTTTTGTGGCTGGTCTGGTCTGGGGTTCTCCCAACCCGTGACTTTTTGGTGCGGTGACATTTGGAAGAGGATGACACCTGTCTGTTGTGCCTCTAGGAGGTGGAATCCCCTTTGCATATAGTTCATTCCTATCATGGGTTGGAAGGGGTATGGAAGGCATGGAAACTGGATTTTTGTTTATTCTTTGATCTTTCAATTGGGCTGGTCCAAAATCTGGTTAAATGGGTGGCTTCTCTTGAACTGAGAGTGGTGGGGTTGATATGCACAATTTCTTGGTTTGTGTGTACTCGACGAAATGATCACATTTTCTAAATGAAGGTGACACAT
The DNA here is from genome assembly GCA_963277665.1 of Viscum album. Taxonomy (NCBI): domain Eukaryota; kingdom Viridiplantae; phylum Streptophyta; class Magnoliopsida; order Santalales; family Viscaceae; genus Viscum; species Viscum album. The sequence continues at coordinate 243,814,997 of OY728150.1, forward strand.
GATCATCTTTGGGTGGATAGGGCTAGGGAATGGAATAACTGTTGTAAGAATAACGATTCAGTGCCTCCTTTGGGCAACACTCGGCAACCGTCTCATTGTTAGTCTCCCCCCTGAGGGTTTCCTCAAGATCAATATTGATGCTGCTGTCTCTGCTAATTCCAAGGTTAGTATTGGACTCATTTCTCATAATTTCTTTGTCCTGATTGTGGAAGCTCAGTGTTGGGATGTGCCTTTCTCATGGTACCCTATGGTGGCAGAGGCCTCTGTCATCCTCCAAGGGATCATTTTTTCCCGTTCAAAAAATTGGCCAAGGTTTTTGTGGAATTCGACTACCTCGAAGTGGGGAATTCTCTTGCTTCGAAGGAAGAAGCATCTGAAACATATGAACTTATCTTGAGGAAAATTTTGTCATTAACCGAAGGCTTTATTGCATGCAAATTTTCTTTTATCAACTGAGAAGGGAATATGAAAGCTCATTAGTTGGAACGTTTTGGGAAATCTGGGGGTGATCATTGTTGGGTGGACTCGTTTCCTGATTGTCTTTCTAGGTCTGGTTTGCTTGATCAGTAATAAATCTTATATTTTCTAAAACAAATACACACTGTATATTTATACCATAATTAATTTTCACCCAAAAAAATTTACTGTCAAATAAAATTATGAAAAATTAACCATTGAATAATTTATCCATGATGATTCCATGAATAATATTTATTTAATCGAAATAATTTTCTATTTATGTTAATTTATAATTTAAAACAAGAAACAATACATATTTATAAATGTTGGTTTTTTCAACTATAAGAGTTTTTAAACATTATAAAAATTTTCTTTGACGTTGTAGTAATTTAAATTTTTTAAAAGATATTTAATTTTTAATATCATTTAATTTTAAAATTCATGAATTCATCAAAATGATTATGTTAATAAAAATTTCATATTACCAAAAAATAAAATTTCGGTTTTATCATATCAAAATCAACTTATTTATAATGTAATAACAATAAGAAGTAAATATAACAATTATTATTTTGAAAACTAAATATACATATTCATATTATTATGGATTTGGAAAATAGACATTTTTATGGTAGAAAACCCCATGAGGGTAAGGGGTGCGATGATAATATTTTCATGGGGTCGTTCGATGTAAATGGTTCGTGTCGTATTCTCGAGGGTCTTGAAATTGTACCAGAAACATGTTTTCATGTGCTTTAGTTATTTGATCTAGGATGGGGCATGGTAAATGGAAAATACCAGGGATGTTATATCCCTCATAATCTCTATCTGATTAGTCGAGGTCATCACTTCATTTGTGTGTGTCAATTGGATTTATCAAAACCCTATATTTATATTAATCACATGATCACTGTTAGACATAAATATTATCAAATGTTATGATTATAAATAGTATTTTTATTTTTATAGGATATAATAAAACTAAATAAGTAAAATTGTTTTCTATAACCATAATAGGGTCAATACAGTATATTCCCTTTATAAATTCTCCCATTAAATTTTTCATTTCACACACTAAAATAGATGAGGGTAATTCTGTTTCGTCACCACCTTCATTGCACACATTTATTCTTCAATATTTTGGTCTCTTCAAAGCACTTTGATTAAGTTCATTGTATTATTACATAAAAAAATTTCTATATAATATAATATCTTTATCGGCTTGTCCTCACATGATAGATTAGTCTCAAAAAATACAACCTATAGATTCATAACATGTGAGTGGTTTTTTATGTACATCCTTAGGAGGGATACAAGAAACACATCATGTACATGAGTGTGGTTTTGTAGAATTTATAGTTTACAGTCCACTACTCTGATGTTATCAAGGATCCCAATGGTATTGATGTATGTTAGATTAATTTTTCCTTTATCCCAAATGTCATGAATTTCTTATATGATTATATACATAGGAATACCTTATCTCTATCCTCAAACTCTAGATCTCATTTGTGATTTTCATTATAGCTCTAAATTCAATTCTGAGAAGACCTGATGTGTTGATGAATGTTCTTAACCATTACCACCATTTACTAGACTATTTCAATACTTTGAAGTTTAAGTTCACCATCGTCTTCCCAAAAATAGTTGTTCTACATCTCATAAAACAAAAGGATTCATATGGAGCCATTTGGATGACTTATTGGAAACTATTATTGTATGACAACATGACCAAGGGAAGATATGGATTCCATCCTTATTTGGAGACCATTGAGCATGCTCTTAACATTTACTTAGGTTTCTATATAGTCTTCTTATATTAGAATTTTGTTTCAGTGTTAGAAGACACGTTGAAGCTCAATTTATTATTCATATCATACTAGAGACTCTTTTATAATGTGGTGGTAAATCATGGGTCTTGATTATATACAATTGATATCAATTTTATATGTATCCTCACTCCTTACCAAATGTATTTATTTTCAAGTTTATCAAGTGATAATTCCTTTTTAATTAAAATGAAATGATAGTCCTTTTAAAGATAATCCACCACAACCCAAATATTATTATTTCTTATTGATGTATTTAGAAGTCCATTGACAAAGTTTGTGTTTATGTTTTCCAATTTCTATGTAGGTATGGGTACTGGTTGTGTCAACCCTTTGGATTTTTTCATTTATACCATTACTTTCTAACATACAAGACACCATGATGTATATTCCAGGATCTCCTTCTTCATATTGTCCCACCAATAGAGTTCTTGGATATCTCAATATATCTTCGTGCTCCCTAGATGGATAGAGAAGGTCGATCTATGTGCATAATCCAACATCACCATCTTTAAATTCTTATTTGAGGGTACACATAATCTTGACCAAAATACTACAACTCCTTCTTCATTAATTTTGAACTATGAGGATTTATGTTTTATTATAACTTCTAACTTCCTATAAATTTTCACATCATCTATTTGATAATCAATTATATTCTCTTGATGTTATGGTTGAGAAGTTATTTGTGAAAGGATTAATGATGTTCCTTCCTTTATGATTCACATGTACATCATCTTTAAGTCTAAGAAGATCGAATCCTTCTCAATTCGTATCAATGATAAAACTTCAAAATCCTCTCTAATTAGAGTGTCTTAAACTTTATTTTATTTCCTATAATGATATTTTATTGATCATTCATAGCCCTTAATCGGCTCTAACCATCTTTATTTGGCCATATTCATCTCTTTTAGTGTGAATATATACTTGAGGATATTATGATATGTATATATTCACAATTATCCCCAAACATGTAATGAATATATATTTTCAATGTGAAGACCATTACAGTCGACTCTAAATTATATTTTGTGTTGTTATTTTAAGGACCTTTCAATTACTTTAAAGCATAGGCTATCACTTTATCATTTTGTATTAGTACTCAACCTAAGACAATCTTCAGAAGCATTTTTGTATACCACAAAAAATTCTCGACATGTAGGTAGCATAAGTAAAGGTGTAGTGATTAACCTATTATATGACTCCTTGAAGCTATATTCATATTCATCAATCATGAAAGAGTTGACTCCCATATGATTTAGCTTTGTTATATGGTTTTACAATTGGAATATATTTCTGACAAATCACTAATAATACCAAGTCAGTCCACAGAAACTATGAATATCTGTCATAGGTTTTGGCCTCTACTATCCATCAATTACTTCTGTTTTTAAAGGTTACATAGATATACCCATCTATTGAAGGTATCAAGGTACCATTGGAATATGATGAGATTGTAACGCCCCAACCCCAGTTACCCAGATTCGGTGCATTACTTTAATACATTGGTATGATTAGAAGGAATCATGGCCTAAAGGACTGATCAATTTAGCATTCTGGGAAAATAGATTGCATACATGGACGTTACATTACACTTTCTAATATACAACATAGTATAAATAATTCTTTTACAACTCCATTATTTTATTAGCATAACCCTTCATCTCAATGATAAAAAAATTCTTGGGATCTTGCTAAAATAAAACCTATGAAAGGGCTGAGCTCAGATGCTCAAAAAGGGTAAATAATTTAGCGGAAGCTATAAACCTTTACGGCAATATGTGTAATAAAAACAACATCCTTTTAAACATAAACATGAACATATTATATAAAAAATAAATCAAACATTACCATATTAATATGAACATGGATATTCTACTAGTTGAATAATCACATGTAATAACTAATTTCATAATGAGGGAATGCATAATGCTGGACATCATAACCACATAGTCAAGGCCTCGTGCAAAGACTACAAATAAATTTATTTTTGCCAAGGCCTTGTGTCAAGACACTAGTTTGTCTCATGATACCTACCAAGGCATCGAGGAGATATATAGGGCTCGACCCTTCACTTACTAAGTCCAATGCATTCCTCATATGAAAAGGTTGAAACATAACATAAACATTTGTATTAAAACTTGTATACGAAATGTCAATACTTTAACCATGAACCATTAGTGGTAAAAAAAATATCACATCCATAGTCAAACATATAATAAAACCTTCAATACAATATGGAATATTGTATCTATCAAAAATCAACTTCAAACAAGTTTAAAATACATCAAAGGATGTTGAAATAAATGAAAATTATAAGTAAAATGATTTGAGAGAAATACCCCTTTTTTATGAAATTGTTTAAAAGTATCATAATTTATAAAGTAATTCATTTAAAAGATATTTTTGAATCAAAGTTTTCTATACCACTTTGATTTTTTTTTAAATAATTATCATTTCAAAACATTCATGTCCATATAAATAAATCCTTAAAATCATTTTGAAAACATGGTCATTAATTAAAAGGGTTTAGAATGATAAATCATTAAAAAATTTAAAATGATGATCTAGTTAAATAGACCCTCCTATAAAACCTTAAAAGATTCCTTTTAAAAATATTTTTATGAAAATTGGTATAGATGATAAGTATTTCCCAGAAAATAGTTACACATGAACAATCTCGGACAATAACGAGATTGGGGAAATAACCCTTACCTTGAACTTTCCTTTGGTTAAGGGTATGCTTAACCTCCTATATAATGAAAATATTAGGTTATTAAATTATACCAGAACAATATTAAAATTTATTATATTATACACGATTCATTTATGACTTTATACTACCCGTTTAATAAATATTTCCATGTTAAATTAACATTTCAGGTAATAATTTCTTTCTTTATCGTACGTGTTTTAACATGCTATTCTTGATCGTATCATTTAGATCATGATTTAAAAACTTCTAGAATATAAACTTGATTTATATATCATATATATTTATAATATAAATATTTATAATATATATATATATATATATGAAATGGGAAACAACATTTATGGAGATGGTAGTTCGTACGTATGCATAAATGCGGTTTCTGTTTTCATATCGTATTGAATGGAAGTAAGTGAATAAGATATATGAAAGTATATAAATACATACATATATATATATATGTATGTATCTAGTACCATTATTATGTCATATATTAAATACTTATTAATAATATATATTTTTATAATCATCATTGGATGGTGAACTTGGAAATGAATCTCATCGCGTCGTGGAGACTATAATCTGTACGTACACACGAGTGAGGATATCCTTTCCATAATGATTAAAAGGTTTGGAATTCAAGGGAATAATAATTGAACAGAAACATTATCATGTTATTTTCATTATTTGCTTACAAATTACTCATCACTATATCCATCCAAATAACATAGTTTTGAATAACAAATTACACCACAACATGGAGATGGTAAGTCATATGTATGCACGCATGGTGACATTACCATTCATAGGATGGATATAATAATGAATATGGTTGTGCCATATTTATAATAATATCAGAGTATTTATAAGTTACTAGAGTTATGATAAAATACCATTATATAGGGAATCTTTTTATCTTTCTAATTAATATTTATAGTTGGATATATCTTATGTATAACCTTATTTTAAAATTTTTTTAGTTAGGAGAACTTGAATTTAACACTTTTAAATCTTCTTTAAATTAAATAATAATAAATTTCCTAATCTAATCCAAGTGGATCTTAAGGATCATATTTTATTAATAAGGTTGTTTGGGGTCGAATCACACTTATCCAATAGAATCAAGAAATGTGTAAGGGTAATTATAATATCATTTTTACCCTTAATTACACTATTTACTTTTAGTCATGGTAAATAAAATTAAAAAATTACTATTCATCAAAAATGATTTTCATCTTATTGAACAACATTTCACAAACTAAGGTTAACCGTGTCTCTTGGATTATTGAAATCAAACTCAAAAAAGAAGAAAAATTATGTTTTATGAAAAATTTTAAAGTCTCATAGAAGCACAACTAGAAAATGAGGCTACTACCACGGACCTATAGCACAGTTTTGAAACTGTGTCTATATGTGGCTATAGCCACGGTTTTTGTGGGATATTTCCACCGTTTTAAAACTATGGAAATAGGCCAGTTATCGAGGCCTATGGACATGGTTTTTAGAACCGTGGTAATAGGTTGTGGCTATAGATACGGTTCTGGGGCATATAGCCACGGTTTTAGAGCCGTGGCTATAGGACACTTTTTTCAATGGTACATTGCCACATTTTTTCAAAACTGTGGAAATACGGTTCCCGTGCTTTGGCTGGAAAAACATTTCCCACCAAAAAATTGGCAGGAATACCTACCGCCACAGTTTTTAGGATATTCACATGGTTTATATTAATATATATATCATTATATATACCCATAATGTCACTTCGTGTAGTGGTAAGTACTCTGGTTTGTATAGAAAAGGTGTAGGGATCAAAAACTACTGGTGAAATTTTGTATTTAGGATATTTCCACGGTTTACCAAGGCTATTGACATAGTTATAACCGTGGAAATAGCTTCCTATAGCCACTGTTTAAATCGTGGCCATAGGTCAACTTCCATGGTGGTAGTTTTTAAGAAATATTGCCATGATTTTCAAAACTGTAGCAATAGGCTGAGACCTAATTCCATGGTGATAGTGGACACAGTTCTCCAAAATCATGGTCGTAGACAATGACCATGGTTTTGGGGCCTATTTCCATGGTTTTGAACCGTGGAAATAGGTCTTTTTTCCAGTTGTGAAGGTGGGTAAAAGATGATAAGAAGTTCAATAAAATTGTATATATCTAAACTTATTAATAAATGACTCCAAGGAATAACATTGAACATATATAGGAATTATGTATCTATTTTGACCTAAAATAAATTAAAATAAAATAACTAACTACATAAATAAAAAGTTGGTTTTAAACAATTACATATTGTTTTTCACTATTCATAAAAAATTGAATGTTTTCAGAAAAATTCACCCTAATATAATTATGATATTTAGAATTCAAAAACAAAGTCTATTTTACCAAATTCAATACATAGAAGTTTCATTTATTAATTTAAAACTAATTCTCGTTTTCAAAACCAAATGGTGGGTTTTTTAAAAAGTAAAAACTATCAAAAGATTTACCTATCTCTATATCAAATTTAAATATGAAATTTATTATAATAGCCAAAATTGTATTAGATGATAAAAATATAATATAATTATAATTCCAAGCCATTACAATGTATAATTTAAAACTATAAATTATTTTGATTAAAAAGGTTGTTTTCAATTAAAAATTAGTAATTTTCACTATTCACCCAAATATGAAAGTTATCAAAAAAACCCCAAAAATTTATCAAAACTAAATTTTTATGTCCCTATTCTAAAGAATATGTTTATTTTGTCAAATTGAATATATAAAAGTGTTAAATATTAAATTTAAAAAGGGTTCTCTATTAAAAGGTGTTAAAATATCATTTTTGAAAAATACTTCTTTTATCTGAAAAAATGAATTTGTTCTTATATTATGTCTAAGAAACACATAATATTGATTCTAAAATTATATATAGTTTATAAAATGAAAAACTCATTTAACAATATTCATAACCACTTTTTGAACAGCTAGTTTGGTATGTTTTGATGTGCTCAAACACGGTGTTGCGTGTTGCAGAAGTTATTGAATTACATTGAAGAGATAACATACTATGAAATCTTGGGGTGTTACACTATCCCCTCCTTCAATAAATTTCATCCTCACAATTTGAATTTTTTTTCAAAAATAAAAGGTTACAAATAGAAAATACCTTTGGGGAAAACCAACATTGGAAATTGGGTTAATAAAATTTAGCCTTAATAAGAGGGAAAGGGAAATGAAACTGTCACTACCAAATTAGGGTTTTGAATAAGAGTACATTGGTTGAAATTATAGACACATAGTTAGAGTAAAACCATAAATATTTATAGGGAGTGATTGAGGTCATCAATTATAAACAAGGGAACAACAAATGTAATATTGTGGGCATCAAATCCATAAATCTATGATGATTTAAATACCATCAGTTCAAAAAAAATATAAGATATTAGGATAACACATTTTTGGTTTTAAGATACCTTCCCTAATGTTTAGGAATTAATTTATTCATATAATAAGAGGAAAAATATATACTTTTGAAGTTGGTATCATCCTTCAACTAATTCTCACCACAAACTCATCTTTCACTCCAAAAGATAATTGAATTCCAAAATTTTCAATTTATCATAATCGTATAGAGTTCCATAAATAATGAATTTGTAATTCCCTTGTCTGAATATTTAAAAAAACTACATTATACTAACCCAGAAATCACATAGGTCAGTGGTAGGTGAATCACTCTTGTTTCCGTTCGGTTGTGGGTTCAAGTCTCGCGGCCTTGTCGGACGTGACGGGTATTCGACCAACCACCGGGTTGACCATTTTATAACAGTCAAAAAATAATCTTAATAAATGATTTAACCTTAACAATAGTAACCAATTTTAAACTTAATCCATTCAAACATTTATACTTATCCAAAATACTTCTGTCCAAACATACAATCCAAAATATATATGGAAGGTAAACACAATGAAGATCTTTTTTTCCCCGTAATAACATGTGAATACCTTTATCATGTATTCTTTTAAAACATTGTAACACCCTGAATTACCATAATACCTTATTGATTACATTCATGCTTACTTATTCCTTATATAATATTATATATATTCCTTATATCCAAAAAATATTAATACTCTAACAATGATGAAATAAACAACCCATTAATTAGTTTCATGGTAGTCAAGAATATCCAGTATAATTTATCTAAATCATTCATCTCTTATTCCAAAATTACTACCTCAGTATCAGGACCATATTAAGGTTCATCTTTCCTCCCACCATGTATTTTCTAAAATGTTTAACTTGTTGTTAAGTCACTTTTCATATAACCATATAATCTCAAATCCTCAATGAAATAGTAATGTAGTACAATCATTATTTATTTACATAATTCATATAACTGGTATATCATAGATTCAATAATTAAATGACATAATTATTTAATAACAACAAAAGAACACTAGTAATTCCTCTTCATCTGTGGTTGTATCATAATTTTATTATTATCCAATAGAATCATTTGTGGTATACTCTGATGACTGGGACATTGATTCATATAGTGTCGCATCTCCTTGGAGATGAAGAATTTTACATTTGAATCCTTTTTCATACCCCTTCAATCACGTACATTGTGTCCTTTTTCTCCAAACTTGTAACAAACTAACATTACCTTAAATTATTTACCAAGGTGATTATTTCCATAGATATCACATGTGGGAAAATCCTTCTTTCCCCTATTTCCTTTATCCATTATTCTCTCTACCATCCTTTCCTTCTTTTTCTTCCCTTAAAATCCATAGAAATCAGAGAATTATTTACTTATCTTATTAACACATGATATTATTTCTTCATATGTGGAGAATATGTGGGAGACTATTTACCTTCTAAATTTTTTCTTAATACAATGAAAGATATGATCCTTCATACTTTTTGGATCATACGTATCGATGGAGTTCTCATTCCTTCTACTGGGTGACATTTTTAAACAATGGCATACACTAGGTGAGTATATGAATCACAATTCATAATTACAAACTTGTAAAATACCTAACATAAATTGAACAGTTTATGGATATAATCCATAATCATAAAAATGTTTTATTTGAGGAAGTATTTACTTATAAATCCTTCATAATGGATTGTAAGTAAAATGTGAATTATCCTAATCATATCCCTTGGGAGTGTCATAACCAAGAGTAGAGTAAGGCCCGTTGTCGTGCACCATTTCTCATTCATGTCAAGATCAAAGCAGTGTTTTTGGGTTTTACCACTAGGTACATATGTTCCAGAGCCGCCTCTACCTACTCGTATCCACACAAGGATGTATTGCTCAGAAAACTCACAAAATCTCAACAGTACCAAAATTCTAGGAAGTTATTCAATACTAATCCTCAAAGTCTATGGTAGGGTAGTGTTCTATAATCAGTGTTTTACTAAATATAGCTTCTAAGGTTTTTACTAAACCTCCCTCTGATACCAAATATAATTCCCCGATCTTAGTTACCCAGAGTCGGTGCCTTACTTTAATAATTGGCATGATTACAAGGAATCCAGTCCCGAAGGACTGATCAGTTTAGCAGTCTTGGAAAATATATTGCATACATGAATGTTAAATTACACCTTTTAATATACAACAAAACATAAATAATCTTTTGATAACTCCATTTTTCCCTTATCATAACCCTACATCTCAATCATAAAACAATTCTTGGGATCCTGGGAAAATATAACCTAAGAAAGTGGTGAGCTCAGATGCTCAGTAAGGGTAAATAATTTATCATAAGCTATAAAAATTTAAGACAAGATGTGTAAGAACAACAACATCCATTTAAACATAAAATTTAACATAATTTAGTAAAAATAAATCAAAAAAACCATATTAACATGCACACGGATATTCAAATAGTCGAACAATCACATGTAATAACTAACTTCATAATGAGGTAATGCATAATGCCGAACATCATAACCACATAGTCAAGGCCTCGTGCCAAGACTACAAATAAATGTTTTTGCAAAGGCCTTGTTTGAAGACACTAGTTTTTCTCATGAGACCTACTGATGCATCAAGGAGCTATAGAGGGGTCTACCTATCTCTTAATAAGTCCAATGCATTCGTCATATGAAATGGATGAAACATAACATAAACATCCAAATTAAAACTTGTATACAAAATATCAATACTTTAACCATGAACCATGAATGGTATAAAAATAGCACATCCACAATCAAACATATCACAAAACCTTCAATAAAATATGAAATATTGTATCTATAATAAATAAACTTCAAACAAGTTTAAAATCCATTAATGGATGTTGACATATATGAAAATTATTAGTAAAATGCTTTGATGGAAATACCCAATTTTTATGAACTCGTCTAAAAGTATCACAATTTATAAAGGAATTTATTTAAAAGAGATTTCTGAATCAAAGTTTCCCATACCACTTTGAAATTTTTTACAAGAATTATCATTTCAAAACATTCATTTCCATATAAATAAATCCCTAAAATCATTTTGAAAACATGGTCATTAATTAAAGGGGTTTAGAATGATAAATCTTTAAAAAATTCAAATGAAGATCTAGTTAAATAAAACCTCCCATAAAACCTTGAAATATTTCTATTCAAAACATTTTTATGAAATATGGGTATTGATGATAAGTATGACCAAGAAAATACTTACACGTGAACAATCTTAGATAATAATGATATTGAGGAAATAACTCTTACCTTGCACATTCCTTTGGTCAAGGGTATGCTTAAACTCTTGTATAATGACCATAGTATGTTAATAAATTATACTAGAACCATATTAATATTTATTATATTATTCATGATGCATTTATGACCTTATACTACCCATTTAATAACAATTTCCTTGTTAAATTAACATTTTGGGTAATAATCGATTTCTTTATCGTACGTGTTTTAACCTGTTATTCTTGATCGTATCATTTAGATCATGATTTAAATAATTCCAGAATATAAACATGATTTATATTTCATATATATTTAGAATATAAATATTTATAATAGATAGATATATGAAATGGAAAGCACTGTTTATGGAGATGGTAGGTAGTACATACGCGTAAACGCTATTTCAATTTTCATATCGTATTGAATAGAAGTAAGTGAATAAGATATATGAAAGAATATAAATACATATATATATCTCCAGTACCATTATTATGTCATATATTACATGATTATTAATAATATAAATTTTTATAATCATCGTTGAATGGTGAACCTAGAAATGAATCTCATCGCGTCATGGAGACGGTATTCTGTACGTACACACGAGCGATGATATCATTTCCCTAATGATTAAAAGGGTTAGAATTTGGTGGTATACTAATTTTACAGAAACATTATTAGGTTATTTTAATTATTTACTAACATATTACTCATCATTATATCCATCCAAAAAACATAGTATTGAATAACAAATTACACCACGGCGTGGAGATGATATGTTGTACGTACTGTCACGGGATGAGCGTCTCATCACAGCGGTTTGCCCGTGCGGCACCCCAGCCCCCTCCAAGGCGGGCAGGGTTCAGCCTTCCAGATATTCATATATGAGGTTGACTGGTTTCGTTCTGTCATGGACTCATCAGGAGAGTGGCCCCAACTTCCTACTAGTGGTGTCAAGGTTGACACGCGCCATCATCCTCTTTGTCGGGGCGACTCCCATCTCTTAGATAGGGACTAACCAGATGAAACATATCTTTGATGTTCTTGATGGGGTGGGATAGGAACCCCATGATTGGGTCATGACATTCTCCCACCACCATTCCATGCACACCCTCATGCATGCAGGATCGTGGCCTTCTGTGTGTCTGCGACTGCTTCCAACTAATCGACTACCATGAATGGCCTCAGGAGATGCTCTTTCCTTGTCGTTGGCATAAATGGCCCACCCACTCTTTGGGTCGCAAACAACTACAGTACACCCTCTCTCTCTCAGGGTTTAAAACCACCTCCACAAGACCTACACTTCATAGTGGCATCTCTGCCTCGGACTTCTCTCGAGCGCGACCTTCTCTATCGTGTCACCTCAGAATGACACCCCGGGACTCCGCTCCCACCACCAAGGTCTATCCAGCATCATTCCGCAACACCATGAGGAACATTACCTCTGATACCAATTGTCACATGATGAGTGTCTCAGTACAGTGGTTCGCCCGTGCGGCACCCCATCCCCCTCCATGGGAGGTGGGGTTCGGCTTTCCAGCTCTTCATATGTGAGGTTCACTGGTTTCATCCTTCCATGGACTCATAAAGAGAGTGGCTCCAACTCTCAACTAGATATGTCAAGGTTGACATGAACCATCATCCTATTTTTTTGGGAGAATCTCATCTCTTAGATGGGGACTAACCAGATGAACCGCATCTTTGATGTTCTTGTTGGGGTGGGACATGACCCCCATGATTGGGTCGTGACATTACGCACGCATGGTGACATTATCATTCATAGGATAGATAGAATACTGAATATGGTTGATCCATATTTATAATAACATCACAAAATTTATAAGGTACTGGATTTATGATTTAGGTCTGGAAATAACAAATAAAGAGGAACTGTAAAAATAAATGAACTTGAAAGAGAGTGGTGAAATTATTACCTCTTCTTCGGGTGTTTCCTTTTGATTTTATCAAAAGGGATTTTTAGGTGTGATTTCTGATCACAGTAAGGACTCTAGGTTGATGTTAGGTAAGTTTTTAGGATATTTGGCTAGGTTTTGACCGAGCCAAATGGCTTTGGAGGTGTGATTTTGAGATAAAGGGAAGTGCCCTTTTATAAGAGGGGTGAGAGTCACTTTAGGAAATGATTAAAGTATTAATTTTTTATACAATAATATTCAGTTTATAATGGCTCCAAATGAATTTATTTCTATACTTAGGTGGTTATGGTTATAAATAATCTCAATAAATAGGTTTTATACAAGTTTAGGTTACCATTTTAACCTTATCTTTTAAATTTAATCCTTAGTTAAATTGTTTAACTTTTACCGTGTCTTCTTGTATTCTTACACTATATGGTTAATAAACATTCTCTAAACATCCAAGAGAACCTAAAGAGGTTCATTAATGACATATATAGTATTATTTAATCCATTTGGATGAACCTTATATTTTTAGAAATATTATATCAACCTATAATATAGTTTTTTCTTTAAAAACTATATTATGTCAATTTTGACCCAATTCGGTATTTGTTTTTTGTTAAAATTATAACAACATGATTACTTCAAAAAAATAGATTGAATCAAACCTAACATATTATATTATGCAATAAAATTAGTTATATTTATCAAAACTCTCAAATTACATTTATTTGGGTATTTATAATATCAATTTTTTTATCTTTTTTTAATAAGGTAATTACTGCCTCATCATTGTGTCATAAATAAATTTAATTATTTAATGTCTAAAAATTATAAATAAAATTCCATTATTTAGGAAGTCTTTGTATCTTTCTAATTAAAATTTATAGTTGAGTTTATCTTAAGTATAACCCTATATTATAAATGTTTTATTTATGAAAACTTGAATTTAACACTTTTAACTCTTCTTTAAATTAAATAATAATAAATTTTCTAATCTAATAAAAGTGGACCTAAAGGATCATATTTTATTCCTAAGGTTAGTTTTGGTCCAATTTCACTTATCCAATAGAATCAGGACAAGTGTTAGGGTAATTGTAATATCATTTTTCCCTGAATTACCCTATTTACTTTTAACCGTGGTAAATAAAAGTCAAAAGTTACTATTCACCAAATATTATTTTCATCTTATTGAACAAAATTTTACTTAATGAGGTTAACTGTGTCTCTTGGATTTCTGAAATTCAACTCAGAGAATAGGTAAAATTATGTTTTTTTGTGAATTTTCAAATGCTCCTAGAAGGTGGTTAAAAGACGATAAAACGTTCAATAAAATTTTATATATCTAAAATTATTATAAAATGACTATAGTAAATAACATTGAAAATATATAGATATTATGTATCTATTTTATCTAAAATAATTTAAACTAAAATAACTAATTACTAAAATAAAAAGACGGTTTAAAACAATAATATAGTGTTTTTCACTATTCACCAAAAGATGAATGTTTCAGAAAAATTTACCCTAAGCTAATTTTGATATTCTGAATTCAAAAATAAAGTCCATTTTACCAAATTAAAAACATATAAGTTTCATTTATTAATTTAAAATTAATTCTCGTTGTCCAAAAAAAGTGTGTTTAAAAAAAAGTAAAAACTATCAAAAGATTGACATGTGTTTATGTCAAATTTGAAAGTGAAATTATGTATAATGAACAAAATTGTATTAAATATTAAAAATATAATCTAATTATACTTCCAAACCATTCAAATATATAATTAAAAACTATAAATTATTTTTATTTAAAAAAAATTCAGTTAAAATTTAGTAATTTTCACTATTCACCCAAATATAAAAGTTATCAGAAAAACACCAAAAATTTATTGAAACTATATTTTTATGTGAAAATTATAAAGAAGTTTATTTTTTCAAAATGAATATATAAAAGTGTCAAATTTTGGATTTAAAAAGGGTTCTCCATTAAAAGGATGTAAAATTTCTTTTTTTGAAAAATACATCATTTATTTGAAAAAAATGAATTTGTTATTATATAATTTCTATGAAACACATAATATGGATTCTAAAATTTTATATAGTATATAAAATTCAAAATTCAGTTAACACTATTCAAAACCACTTTTTGAATGACTAGTTTGGTATTTTATGGTGCGCTCAAACTCTGTGTTGCGTGTAGCGCAAGTTATTGAATTTCTTTGAAGAGATAACGTACAATGAAATCCTGGGGTGTTACAGAGCATGTAATTTAAAAAATTTCATCCATGATAAGGCAGAACTAGTCGCCTCTTGTGATCTAATCCATATTACGGTCTGAGGATTTCACATAAATAATCACAAAAATAAATACCCAAGTCACACTCGACATGTGATTTTCGATACAAATTTTTTCTTGAAGGATCCAAATCATAATATGTAAATATCATCCAAAAAATCTTAAAAAATATATAGAATCATCAATTAATAAATTTGGGGTGCTAGAGAGGAGATCTAAACATCCTTTTATGTCCTGATGATCACCACATTGATGTACATTCTATAAATGGAGATGAACTCCATCTAACAATATATATTGAGATATCCTCTGTCTATAAAGGGGTAGATGATAATGATTATCTATAAATATCATAGTGGATTTTCATTACGCAAGAGCCTCTCTCACCTATTTATAGTGGATAATCAAATACCCAAAAAAAGTTTCCCCGAACCCGATATATTTAACATGAAATAAATAAATAAATATGACAAACTAAACCGTGTAATAAATATTATTTATATTTTATCACATACCTATAACATAAATTAATTATATTACATGATAAAACTAAGTCATTTAACTCAACTCTTAATTCCCACTAATCTTAAAAGAATCTGGAATATTAAAATAATATTCATCTGACTAATATTATTCCTTGTATTTACTTATGTTGTAAATAATTTTATTGAATAAATTCAACCTAATTATTGTTTACATGAATAATTATGAATTTATTTATTCTTTTGTGATCGAGATATTGGATAACACTCGGACCCTGTTGTGGTTCCCACCATGTCCAATATAATTATTCACTAGAATATGGGGAATTCTTGAATACTATATTATATGTGACCATCTAGGACCTTATCTTGATATAACTAAATAATATCTAAAACCCAAGAGAAAATTCTAGAAACACTTAAGGGACCCTCAATAGATAAGTATTTTCATAGCAATGACAACCAACCTATGAACATATATTGTGTAATATATTATCATTGTATCTAGATATCTCATAATGTTGGACACACACCTGTATCGTCATCTTTTCTTGATTTATTCTTTCTTGATCTAATTGGATGGATTTACCCTTGACTGCCTTGGACAAGGTCTTATGAAGGTTCCACCATCCTAATCAACCATACCTAATATATAATTTTCTTCACCTTGAAGCAACAAATCTTATCATGACCATTCGACCATTGCTATAGAACCAATGTCACAGCCAGAACAAGCTACCCCTCTTCAATATTAATATCATGGTTTGTCTTTCCCTCAAAGATCAGGATGAAATGGTACATATTGATAATGATCTCAAGTCAAGATACTAATACACATGTCCATAGATAGGAACATCCAATGACATCTAGAACATGTAGTATTCTTATTGGTGGGTCTTTCCCTAGGATTTCACTAATGTATATCACATAGTGCAATATTCATGATAGGAATTCTTAATTATTATTACCCCCCAACACCTGATATTAAGACATCAACTATTTAAAGTCAGTATAATGTATCTAGAACATAGGTCTTTTATTTAATATTAAAGTCATAGTATCTTGAGGTTTACATTAAAACCTATGATTTGTTACAACATTGGGATACTAAAATTAATATATTTCAATTACTATTAAAAAGTGGAAACATAAATTTATAAACTATAATGGTAATTATGCATCAGTTATAACTAACTTTATACATGATATGTTAATCGAAAATTACTATTTAGTTGGGTCTAGGGAACCCACTTTTATTACACTCCAATATGCACTAGAGAAAACTTTCTAACCACAATTGTTAGATATTGCATGACTAAGATCATGTTTCTATTGAATCACAACTTTTTTTGCTCAGTTTTCCACATTTCTGTTGCATGGAAATTCTACTAAGTGTGATCTGATCTCCTTGTGTAAAAATTATCAAGAGAGGGAATCCTGAGTATATAACTTTTTTTAACTATAAAAACATGAAATTTTGACAAGTATTAGTAATAGAATTATCATAATGATCAATCTTTATATACTATGTATGATTTGAAGAATTAGAAAAAATCATTGCATTTAATAATTTCCACTCAAATCTCGTAGAATTTTCAATGTACTCAGTATTTTTATGTATGGATACCACTGTCTTGTATGATTAAGTCTTTCTCATTCTGTTAGCTTGAATGTGATATTAGGTCACATTGATCTAAGGAAGACTTGTTTTTTCACCCAAAACTAGTATCCTTCACTTTCCACATACCATGTACATATCAATTGTACTTTATAATGTACAAACAGATAGTTCTAACTATATCCCTTTCCATTTTCTTGGATATAATTTATATTTTCCTACTATAAATTATATGTTCTAAATATCATTTCTTTTACATATCATGGCCTATGTGATTGGTCCATCATAGAACTATATATAATAAAATTATCTACTATAATTTCCTCCTATGCACCGTAGATTTCATCTTGGAAAGATTTATTCCATGTGATACTTGTAAAAATTCTCTCTCTAATTATATCATATTTTATTTTTCAATACTATGTCAGTATGTGTACAACTGATTGGTCCAAGAAACAATTGTAATTACCTTATTACATCATGTTTCCATGAACATAGGTTACTACTTTATATCAATATCTCGATAAATACTTACATCCTATTCTTAATTAACTATAATAGCAATAGATATTTTCCATATGTTAACATAAATATTTAATCAGAAAAACAATGTCACTCCCACTAACCTCTAGTAGACATATATAAATTATTCATTATAAAAAAATATTCTATTTTATTATTACTTTCAATAATCCTGAACTAGATTTCAGTAACTTTCCACTCTATTGGAATTATATGATGTAACCATACCTTTCTGGTTGTGTCAAGTAGACGCCTTCCATGATTGGAGGCAATGAAATCAAATTCACAATAAAATGATCATAGAAATTATATAGGGAAAGTAAAATTCTAATACATTTAGGATTAATGTCTTGGTATAACAAATCAAGACTTATTATAACCAAGCTTATACCACCCATGTGTCATACCACTTGAATACCCACCACTGTATTGTAAATAATAATCCCATTTTCACTTTGATACATTGAATCAATTGTTGAATTTTAATTGATCATGTTAATATCATGTAATTTCTATATATTGAATGCTCATAAGAATTATTATTCACAGTGACAATTTTTTCACCGACCATGGTGAATATAAAACTACCTCTATGGTTTCATCCTTCTTGTGCAGTATGTGTCTTTGGAATATTTTCTTCCACACCACTTATGGAACTTGTTCCTATAAAAACTACATGGGAATATCTGGAATTGACGAAATACAAGTCAATCTAGCTCCCACTATCTCAAATACATATGAACACCCTTATATAGAATTATATTATATGACATGACAATATCTTTCTATCATAGGGATTTCTTTAATATCATAATAAACGTTAAAGATACATGCTTTATATGCAATATTTTTTTTTTCTTGATGCAAGTTTATATATATCCTAAAAAATTGTTACATATAAACACTTCTTCATATGAAAATGTGTTTCCATAATAGTACAACTATTATGATATATATCTTTAATTATAGTCAGCATTTGTTTATGGGATATCATAATTATTTTCAAACATTGTCTTATAATATAATGGATGTTTCAACAAGTGGAAACCTTGATACTAATTACATCATGACTCTGATGTATAAAATATACATTTAGTAATCTATCCACACATCATTTTTTGATCAATTTTAACATGTAAGACTCGTCATACATCCTCCTTACAAACATAACTTTAATTATTTTTATAAGGTAATGTACATTTATGAATTACTCTAATCTACATTTTATTGATCGATGAATGCTTCATCAAGAAATACTCCAGCATGTCAACCTGAATAAACTCCTAGATTCTAACTATGAATATAGATTAATTCATTTTCACATTCCTTAATTACATAAATAAATATTCTGAAATATATTTACCACTAGATTAAACTTAGAATAGTTCATGTTCTCTAGCCAAACAAATTCAAGAATATTTGTGTCATATCTTTATTTTTAAAATTTTATTTGTATAAAATAAGTAATTATATATGTTAATAATACCAAAGGTATTTAGATCTACAGAGTCTAAATAAAAAAAATAGGTATATCCTTTTTATCCACTTTTATTTTTACATTCCAAATAATTATCTTTCCCTAACTGGATAAAATAAGTCTTATATTTTATATTTATCATGTATTTCCAATGATTCAAGTATCACTCAACCATTTGTTTAGAATGAGATTCAATAAAAAAACATCATTCCTAGACATGGAATAATGAATCCTTATTTCAAATGGAAAGATAAGATAGAAAATTTTATTCTCAATAATATTATGACTTAAATCATGAAATTGATAGTTAGAAGATATATGGTTATCACTACTGAATTTTTAATCACCCTTTCTCATCCTCTCAAAGAATACAATTTACTTCTTATAATGTTTCTATTAATTACTTGGTTACTATATTTCAATAAACATATGAAATAATAATATTTTATTTAATACCTAGGTAGAATGTCAGATAGATTTGTCAAAATTGATGTATATACACTTAAGAATAATCGACTAAATTGATTCATTAATTATTTTTATTGTGATTAAACTTCTATTGATGTATTTCATGATATAAGAAACAGATAACCTCAAGTTTATTACAAATTTCCTTGAAGGAAGTTGTGAAGGTTCCTTTTGCATTGTTATTTTTATTTTCATTATCGCATTGTCTTTTAACTTGTAATCCATAATAATTAAAGATTAATTTGTATTTAATATTCTTATTTACTAGTGAATTTTACCCAAAACATAATTAGACATCTCTTCTATATTGTTCATTTTTTAATCTTAAAAGAAACTAAAATAATTGTGTAAAAATATATAATAATGGGATGTCTTGAAATACCATGTTACACCATTCATACTTACACATAACTAGTGTAATATCATCCATTCATATCTCAGTTCACTTTCTCCTCGAAAACATATTGGAGACGTGACATCATGTGAATTTATCTATGCCCTGATGTTTTAACCCAAAATAAAACAAGACGTCGATGATAGAATTATTAAATAACCATAATATTCTAAATATATGAGTCTACGGTAATCATTTTTACACCCTCACTTCCTGATGAGGAAAAAAAGGTATTCAGGACACCAGGTCCTTGAATTTTTTATATTATATTATTGTGAACAATATCATCTTATACACATAGAAACTAATAAAAGTTTGGATAATAACTTTATTCAATATATAATATAGTTTATATTTGGTATTAATTTTCATTTTCTAAAAATATAAAACTAATCAATTTTTACATTTATCTTGATTACTGAATTAGACATTATAGATTAATTATTTCATTAGTTGTCTCGTGCTATTTTTATTGAATTCTAGGAACCCTATATACTAAGATTAGAATAATATATCCCTGACTATTCTAGTGGAAATGGTCCTTGAACCACCCATCATATTTTATAAGATATGGTTATACCACTTCTCAGAGAGTTCATGGTAGACTATTGAATAGAAAACTGTATTAACTCACGACTCATTGACCTTTTTAGTGAATTCCAAGCTTTTCAAAATCATAACCTTGATTCCATCAATGGTTTCCCTAAAACGTTATATATTGATATCATTAGGTAATCCTTAGTACCAAATTCATTTTCTTAAACCCATCATTTCATAACATTTTTCTAATAGTACTAGGAACCCTCCTCTATGGCTAACAGAGCACCCTGAACACCTGGTTTTGTTCACATTCAAATGACTAAAGGTGATTACGACTTAATATTCCTTTGAGGGGTTTTTATGTATAAATTTAATAAATTTATATTAATCTTGTTCAATATAGATTTTTTTCTCAAAACTAAACATCAATAGAAAAACATTCATCACTTATTGATGCATTGTATTGGGGCTCATATCACTGGAGACGACATGTTACATCTCTTAGTTATGAATTTTTTTGAATCCCTATCCCACCAACTTAAACTGTTACACTGGTACTATCATTTGGTATCATAAGATCTAACTTAAATTAAAGAGATCATGAAAATAAAATTAAAAACATACCTTTTTTATCTATAAACGTGCTTTAAATCTTCTTATCTCTAATGATAATTGATTTAATGATTGAAAGTATAATTCATCCAGTTCATCTATGAATAATTTAAAAATCCTTAGGACCATCGATTATTGAATTATGAGTGCTAGCAAGTAGATATGAAGAAGCCTTCAACATCACGAGGATCACTGAATTGATGTACCATCTATGCATGGTGATGAACTCGATTTGATCACTGGGATTGAGAGATTACCTCTCTAAAAAGTGGGAGAGAAGAGAGAGGTTATGGAAATTTAAAAGTGAATATTTTTTTATGTGAAAGCCTCTCTCACTTATTTATAGTGGATTCTCAAATACTTGCAAGGGGTTCCCCATCACCTCTATATTACCATCCACTAAATAAATAATTACAAAGAACTAAAATACATCATAAATATTTATTATATTTTATCACATACCTATATAATATATTAAATATATTACATGATAAAATCGAGTTATTTAAATTGACTCATAATTCCCAAAAATATTAAACGAACCGAGAATTTTAAAATAACATTCATTTGATTAATATTATTCATCATATTTACTTACCTTGTAAATACTTTTAATAGATAAATTGAACCCAATTACTATTTACTTGAATAATAATAAATTTTTTTATTCTTCAGTGATCAATGACAAGGACAACACTCGGACCTTGTGGTGGGGCCCACTATGTCCAATATAACTATTCAATATAAGACTAAGGATTCATAATTATGATATTATGGGTAAACCCTTAAGACCTTATCTCAATAGTAGAGAATAATATTTACAAATCAAGAGAGGAGCCTTGCAACCAATTAAGGCCCCTAAAGAGATAAGGATTGTTATAGAAATGAAAACCAAGCTACGAACATGTACTGTTTATTATAATCTATATTTCATAAATCATGAAACAAACTTCTACCATCATTATTTCTTACTTTATTGTTTTTTTATCATAATAGATGGACTTACCCTTGACTACCTTATCTGAGGTCTTATAAAGGTTCTATCATCATGATCAAATAGGCCGGATATATAACTTCCTTGACCCTAAAGTGAAAAATCATATCTTGACCATTCAACCAATTCTATAACACAAATGGTGCACACAACCCAAGTTACCTCAATGTGATTTCATTATTATCATTTTTCCTTGAATCAATGTATATGACAAAGTGAAACATAATGATAATGATCTCAATTTAGGATAAAAATACACATGTTCTTAGATTGGAAAACCTATTGACACATGAAACATGTGATGTTACTATTGGTGGATTTGTCCTCAATATCTCACTACAATAGATAAATAAGTGTAAGCTTCATGAGAATAATTCTAATTTATTATGAGCCTCTAACACAATATAGTAAAGAATCATCTATGTATATTCAGTATGATGTATGTAGACTATATGACATTTTTTAAAATTAATTTCACAGTATCTTCGTGTTCTCATTATTTCTGGGATCGGTTATAAATTTATGATACAATAATTAAGCAATGGAAATTATTATTAAATAGTGGACACAAAAATTTTTACACCATAATCGTAAGTATACATCATTTACTTCTAACTGTATACATGATATGGTAATATAAAAGTACTATTTAGTTGTGTCAAGGGAACTAACTTTTACAAAACTCCCACTTTCACTTGATCCAACATTCCAACCATCCTTGTTAGCTCTTACATGATATAGATCATATTTTTTCTGAGTCACATCTTTAGTTTCTGGGTCTACCATATTTTCACATCATGGAAAATATGCTAAGTGAGAACTCACCTCCTTGACTGAAACCTCTCAAAATATGTAATACCGAGTATATACCATTTTTCTAATTTCAAAACATGACATCTTAACGATTACTAGTAATATAATTATTGTAATTATAACACATTACATACAAGTTGTGATTCCAATAACTGGAAAAAATTAATGTGTTTAATTACAACTTCTTAGCAACCTCAAAAGTTGCTACATACTTAGTATTTTTAGGTATGGATACCACTAGATTGTATGTTATTTTCTCTCTCATTATCTTATCCTGACTGTGATATTAGATCACATTTGACTATGCATTACTAGTTTGTGTCCCCAAAAAACTAGTATCCTTTCATCTCCACATATCGAGTAAATATCCATTATACTTGTTCAAGTGAAAATAGATAGTTCAAACTTCATCCCTTTTAGTTATCCTAGACATAATTGATGATTTCTTAACAAAAAGTATATATTTCCAATGTAATTTGTTTTTAAAATCATGGACTATTGGATTTATCCATCGCAGAGGTGTATGGAATACCCCTCACTACTTTAATCAGCTTCAATGCACCGTACATGTCATTTTGGGGATATTTATTCCATTTGATATTAGTAATAATTCTCTCCTGAATTGTTCAATATTTTATTTTTCAATACTATGTTAGTATATGTGTGACTAACTAGGCCCAAGAAACCATTAGATATTCTTTGGTATATAATACTCAAAAGAATTTTGGTTGCATAATTAAATAATTCTTTCGATAATTTCATTCATTCTATTTTTAACTAACTTTGAGACCAATCATTGTTTCTGATATGTTACCAAACATATTTTAATTTAAAAATATTGGCACTCCCACTAAACTATGCTATACACATGGAAAATATGCATTACAAATGAATATTATATGATTTTTTTTCTTTAATTAATCATTACCCATATTTACATAACTTGAAACCCTATTAGAATTATATGATGTCGCCATCCCTCTCTGTGTCCTGTCTAATATACACTTTCCAGGATTGGTGTTTGTGACAAAAAATCATAGTAAAATGATCATTGAAATTAACTATAGCTTGTAAAATTATAATGGATTTAATAATAATATCTTAGTATAAAATATTAATCCTTATTGGTACCATGCTTATACCACCCATGTATTATCTCACTTTAATACCCAACATAATATTATAAATAATAACCCCCTTTTTGCTTTGATACATGGAATCCATTATTGAATTTTAATAGATCTTTTCATTCTTAGTTAACTTTAATATACCGCTTAATTCAAGGAATTATTTTTCTCAATGAATAATTTATCACCAATAATGGTGAATATAAAACCATCTCTATGGTATCAACATTTCTACACATTGTGTGTTTGTAGATCATTTTCTTCCAAACCTCTTTTGGAACTTGTTTCTATTCCAACTACATGTGCATCTATAGAGTTGACTAAACCCAAGTCAATCTAGTTCCCACTATCTCACATAGATATTTTCATCCTTATAGAGAAATATATTCTACAACGTGACTATATCATTCAATCATGGGGATTTATATAATATCCTAATTATCTTTTAGCATTTTTACTTTAGATTCACTTTGTGTTTTCCTTGATTTATGTTTTTTTATATCTTAAAAAAGTCATTTAATATTAACACATGTTCTTATGATAATGGATTTCCATCATAATAAAACATTTATAATATAATTTGGTCATTATAATTGTCATATGGTTATGGGATATCCCCATTATTTTTAAATAAAATATTTGATATATAATGGATGTTTCTACAAGTTGAAATATTGATACTACTGACATTATGAATCTGATGTATAAAATGTGCATTTAGGAATTTCTCCATGGTACATTTTATTGATCAATGTTAAAATTTAACACTAATAATTGATCCTCTTTATCAACATCGCTATCATAATGTGAATATGGTAATGTATACTTAGGAATTACTCCATGAAACATTATATTGATTGATGGATTCTTGGTCAAGAAAGTATTTGGCATGTCAGCCTGAAGCAACTCTTATCTTATGATTATGAAAATAGAATACATCATTTTCACACTCCTTGATTAATTAAAAGAGTCTTATGAAATATATTTACCACTATCTTACACTTTTAATTTTTCACCATCTCTAGCTGAACTAATTCTAAATGGTTTGGTTAATACCATTATTTCTAGAGGTTTCGTTGACAAAAGTAAACAGGTATATACATCGATAATACCTATTGTGTTTAGATATAAGGAGTCTAAATACCAAAATGGTTATATTCTTAACATCCAATATTATTTTTACTTGAAAAATAATTATCTTGCGACAACTGGGTAAATAAGTCTTACATTTATATTCATCATGTATTGTCTATGATTAAAGTATTGTTTAACTATCGGTTGAGTAAGAGACACCACAAAAAAACAAACTTTCCTAACCTTGGAATAAAATATCCTTATGTATAATATACACATGAAATAATTTTTTTGGTTGTACTATATAATAGATTGAATTGATTCATTAACTTTTCAGTTAGAAGGTATGTGTTTCTCACCTCTGACTTAGGAATCACCCATCCTCAGCCACTTGGAGAATACACTTTACTTCTGGTAATGTTTTTATTAATTACATGGTTCTTTTATTTTGATACACATGTATACTAAGAATATTTTATTTAATACCCAAGTGGTATTTTAGAAACATTAGCTTTAATTGGTGAATATGCAATAAATAATAGGTGACTACTTGATTATTGATTTTACTTCATTGAGATTAATCTTCCATATATTGATTTCATGATATGTTAGAAAATAACTACCTATTTAGTACATCATTCATTGAAGAAAATTTACAAGTTGAATTTGGAATTAGTATTTCCATTGGCCTTATTTTCTTACCTTTCAACTTATTCCCAAAAAATAATTGAAGATTAATCTTTCTTTAATATTATTATTGCTTGGTGAATTTTACCCAAAAATTATTGAAGAGTTTACTCCATCCTGTTCATTTTTGTAATCTTAAATGAAACTAGATTAATTCGATGAAGGGATTTAATAATGGGATTTTTTGAAAGACTGTCATCAAAATTTAAAACTTACACATAACCAGTGTAATATCATACATTCATATTTCTATTTATTTTATCCTCACAAACTTTTTGAAGATATGACTACATCTAAAGTTTTTTATGTAATTATGTTGTTACCACAACTAACATTGGATTTCGATGATCAGATTATGACATAGACATCATATACTACCTAGAAAAATCTATTGTAATCATTTTTACAACCTCGCTTCCTAAGGTGAAAAAATAGATATTTTGGACACCAACACATTAAATTTTCTACACTATAGTATTATACGCAAGTGCCTGTACTACACTTATAAATTCATGTTAGTGTGGAAATTTACTTTGTCCAAAATTTATCACACTGTATATGTGTTATTAATTTCCATTTTCTAAAAACTAAATTATATCATATTGTATTATTAACTTGATTACCAAATTATAAATTATTGATTTATTATATTATTCAATGTATCCCTCTATTTTTATCAAATTCTAAGAACCCTTTGTACTAGATTCAAAATATTATGTCACTTGAGTATTCTAGTGGAAAAGATCCTTGAACCTCCCATCATAGTCTACAATATATGGCTATGCCACTACATGGATTCTTCATGTTAGGTTTTTTACTGGACAATTGCATTTACTCGTGGCTCCTTGAACTATAGAGTGAAGTCCCAGCTTCTCGGAATTATTTCCTTGATTTCCAAAATGATTTTCCTCTAAAGTGATATAAATTTTTCTATTGATAATCTTTATTACCAAATTTAGTTATGTCAACCTATAATTATCATAAGAGATCCCCAGTAGTAGAAGGAATCCTCGAATAGAGTGAACCGAGAACCCCGAACACGTGGATGTGTTCAAATTCAAACGACAAATGGTGTTAACTACTTAAAATTTCTTTGAGGGTTTTTGTTTTAATAAAAGAATGTAATAAATTTCTTTTAATCTTTTTCAATATATGTTATTTCCCTAATAATTTGATATTATTATTAAAACATTAATCACTTCTTTATATATTGTACCGGGGCTCAGATCACTGGACACGAGAAGTTCTATCATCCCAGTGAAGAAAATTTTTAAATCCCCAACCAAATTGCTTACACTGCTACCCGAGTACCTTAAATTGTAATTATATGATATCATGCAAATTAAAAAAATCACAAAAAAAACATAAAAAGTATACCTTTTCGTTCTTAAATAGCACTCGACATCTACTTGTCACTGTCTGTCACTACTTGAAGGATCCAAAGCATAATCCGTCTAGATAATCTATTTGTGCTTCAAAAATCTACAAGAGAAATATTTGTCAAATTTGTGGTTCTATCATTGAGATTTGACTAAGCCATCAATTTCCCGATGATCACCACATCAACGTACATTTTCTAAATGGAGACGAAATCGATCCAATCATCTGGATCATGTGATTATCTCTCTAGAAAGTCATAGAGGAGGGAGTGGCTCTATAAATCTCACAATGAATCATTGTTGTGTGATATCCTATCTGACCTATTTATAGTAAATTCTCAAAAACCCGAAAAGGGTTCCCCAACCCCTATTTATTTAATGTTTACTAAATAAATAATTATTATGACCTAAAATGTGTCATAAATATGACTTATATTTTTTCATATAACTATTATATATATTATATATATTACATGATAAAACTGAGTCATTTAACAAGACTAATAATTTCTGATAATATTAAATGAACCTGTAATATTAAATAATCATCATTTGATTAATATTAATGCTCATATTTATATAACTTGTAAATAGTTTGAATAAATAATTTAACCTGATTATTCTTTACTTGAATAATAATTAATTAATTAATTCTTTAGGGATCAATGACTTTGAACACTCAATCCCCATTGTGGGACCACTATGCCCAATATACCAATTCACCAAAAAGATAAAGGATTATTTAATACACTATTGTGTGTAACCCTCTATTCCCTTATCTTGATAGTAGGGAATAATATTCATAGACTAAGGGAATATTTTAGCAATCCATCAAGGTCCCTAAATAGATAGGGATTTTCATTGAAATAAAAACCAATGAATAAACACATACTATGTACTATAATCTATTTGTATTTAAATATATCATAAATCAGGATACACATATGTGCCTTCATCCTTTCTTTAATTTTGTAAGTTGATCTAACTAAATAGATTTATCATCGACTTTCAGGGCCAAGGTATTGTGAAGGTACTACCATCCTGAAAAATGAGTCCCGAGATATAACATCCTCAACCTGGAAGTGAAAAATCATATGATGGGAATTCATCATATGCCATATTACCATTGGTTCACCCAACAAAAGATACATCACCTTGAATTCATTACGATGGTTCTTTCCTTGTATCAAAGTACATGATTAAATTGAACACATTGATAATGATCTCAGGTAGGAGACCAATACACGTGTCTATAGACAAGAACAACAAATGACACCTGAAACATGTGGTGTTTCTATTGGTGGGACTATCCTCATGATCTAAATATAAGAGATTACCATGTGTGAATTTCATGAGAATAATTCTTGATACTTATGATCCCCCAACACCAGATAGTTAGATGTCAAATATGTCATGTCAGTTTCATCTATCTAGACCACATAAAAAATTTTAAGACTAATTTCATAATATCTCTAGGTTATAATTATATCATAGAATCTGCTATAACGTTATAATAAAAAAAATAATCTTTGTAAATTACCATTAAATAGTAGACATAGAAATGTCTAGACTATATTTTAAAGTATATATCATGCATATCTAACTGTATATATGATATGGTAATTAAAAATAACCATTTAATTGGGTCTCAGGAACCCACTTTTACAACACTCCCACTTGCATAAGGTAAAACTTTCTAACTATCCTTATTAGCTCTCACATGATTAATATCACAGTTATACTAATTCATGAATTTAGTTGTGGGGTCTTCCATGTTTTTGTTGTATGGGAATTCTTTTAAGTGTGACCTCACCTCCCTTAGTAAAACATATCAAGATATTGATTCATGAGTATATACATTTTTTCCAATATCATAACTAGACATATTGTCTAGTGTTGGTAATATAATTATCATAATGAAAAAACAATATGAACTAGGGGTGTCTCCAAGAACTAAAAAAATAAATTCTTTTAATAACTAATTCCTAGAAGGCTTAGAAGCTGCCAAATACATAGTATTTATAGGTATAGATACCACTGGCTTATTTGAGATCATCATTCTCTTCCTCTTAGCCAAATGGAAATATTCGATCAAATTGATCTAGGGAAGACTAGTTTTTGTCCCCTAAAAACATGTATCATTTCCTCTCCACATTCTATGTGCATATTCATTATACATTTCCTATAAAAAAAGATACTTTCCACTACATCCCTTTTATTTCTCTTGGATATAATTGATATTTTACTACCATAAAGTGTATGTTGGAAGTATTATTTCTTGTACATAACATGTTGTATGTGATTTTTCCATCAAATAAGTGTACAAAATACAACTCACTACTTTATTCTTCTCTTATGCACCATACATTTCATATTAGAGAGATTTTTCCCATGTGACATTGGTAAAAATGTTATCCTGAATTATTTCATCTTGTATTTTTAATAATATATAATTATATGTATAATTGACTAAGTCCAATCATCCATTAGATATACCCTAGTGGATCATGTTCCATAGAACATAGGATTAAAATTTATGTCAATCTCTATAGAATTACATTCATCCCAGTCTTAACACACTGTAAGTTCAATAGATTTTTCCCAAATGTTATCATACATATTTCACTTGCAAAACAATGGTGCCCCGACTAAACTCTGGAAAACACATGGAAAATATTAATTCGAAATGAATATTTTATGTTCTTGTTGTATAATTTGATCTTCAATTATATTTTAGTAACTTTCAACCCTATTGGTATTCTATATTGTCACCATGACTTTCTGGTTCCACTAAATAGACACATTCCATGATTCATGGTCATGAAATCAAATACACAATATAAATATCATATAAATTAGATATGGTAAGTAAAATTCTAATGGATTTTGGTATAATTACTTGGTATAAAAAATCAGGTTTTATTGGTAGCATGATTGTACCACACATGTATTATCTTAATTGAATACCCAACATAGTTTTCTAAATAATAATCCCCATTTCACTTTGATAAAACTAATCCATTATTGAATTTTAATAGATCTTTTCCATTTTGGATAATTTCCATATATTGCTTTCTAGTAGGAATTATTATTCATAATGAGTCATTTATCACTGATAATTTTTAATATAAATCCATATATATGGTTTCTACCATTCTACACATTTTGTGTCTCTAGAATATTTTCTTCTACATCTGTTGTGTAACTTGTTTCTATGCCAACTTCATGTGCATCTCTAGCATTGAATAATCCCAATTCATTCTGGCTCCCACTATCTCAAATAGATATTTTCACCCTTATTTGGAAACATATTCCATAACATTATTATATATTTCTATAATAGGTATTTCTATAATATCTTAATAAAAGGTTAGGATACATACTTTAGATTCACTTTGTGTTTTTTATGAAAGTTGGTTTATTTCCTAACACAATTTGAATCTTAACACATGTTCCTATGACAATGGATATCCATAATTATACAACAAATATTATATCCATTTTTACTTATAGTTAGCTTATGGTTATCAGATATCACTATTATTTAAAGTCACATCTTGAAATATAATAGAACATTCTGCAAGTGGCTACATTGATACAACTTACATAATGAATCTGATGTATAAAATGTTTATTTAGGAATTTATCCATGCTAAATTTTATTGGACAATGTAAAAATGTAATACTCATCAATGATCCTCCTAATAAACATCATTTGTGTGATTTGGATAAGGTAATGGGCGTTTTAAAATTACTCAATGAAACATTATATTGATAGATGAATTCTTGGTCAAGAAAATATTCAGTTTTCTGTCCCGAAGAAACTCATATATTATGACCATGAAAATATCATAATTTACCTTCAAAATCTTGTACCTCATTAAGGAATCATATTATGTTTATTTACCACTATTGTACCCATATAATAGTTCACATTCTCTAGCCAAACTAATTATGAAATCTTTTTTTCATACCATTATTTCTAACTGTTTATTTTTTAAAGCTATATAAGTGTATAAATCAATAATACCTAAGGTGTTTATATCTATTGATTCTAAATACCAAACTATGTATATCTTTGAAATCCACTTTTATTTTTAACTTAAAAATAATTACATTTCTATAACAAGCTAAATAACTCTTATAATTTATATTCATCATATATTGTCTATGATTCAAGTATCACTGAACAACTTTTTGAGTATGAGACACCCCAAAAAGCATTCATTCCAGAGATTAGAATAATATATCCTTATGGAAATATTAGATAATTTTTTTTGTTATACTAAATAATATTTTGACTTAATCCATTTACATAGAAGTTAGATGGTATGTGTTTCTCACTCCAAAATTAATAATCACCCTTTCTGAACCGCTTAGATTATACACTTTTCTTATTTTAATGTTTATAATAATTAAATAGTGACTATATTTTGGTATACATATGTAGTAATAAGATTTTATTTAATACCAAAGTATTATCTTAGAAATTTTAGTTTAAATTTATGAATATACAATGAATAATTTTTGACTACCGGATTCTTTAATTCTGTTCATTAGGATTAAACCTGCATGGATTTATTTCATGATATGAGAAGTAAATAACATTTATTTATTACTTATTTCGTTAAATGTTGGCGTAAAGGTTCCTTTAGTGAAAGTCATTCAATTTTCCATATCACCTATTCTTTCAATTTATTCCCCATCAGAATTAAAAAATAATTTGTCACCCATTTTCTTATTGCTTGGTAAATTTTACCCAAAATGTAATGAAGCATTGAACCCATCCTTCTTATTTTGTAATCTAAAAGAAAACATGAATAATTGGGTGAAAATATTTATAAATTGGATGTATTAAAAACCCATGGTACATCATTCACACTTATACAAAACTAGTGTAATATCATCCATTCATATCTTGCTTCACTTTTTCTTCAAATACTTCTTGGATATGAGACTACATGTGAAAAAAAAAGAATTGTGGATACTAGTACATTGAATTTCCAAGGTCATAGTATTGTGCACAGGAACCTGTACTTCACTTAGATGTCTGTGGTAGTTTGGACATTTACTTTGTAAAATATTTTCCTCAATTTATATTTCATATTAATTTATATTTTATACATAAATATAATCAATTAGATTTTACTTTTATCTTCATTACCAAATTAGACATTATTGATTAATTATATCATTAAATGTCTCCCACTATTTTTATCAAATTCGGGGAACCATCTGTACTAGAATCAGAATACTGTATCACTTGAGTATTATAGTTTCAAGGATCCTTGAACCTCTCTTCATAATATACAAGATATTACTATGACACTACTCAGAGAGTTCAATGTTGGATTTTGACTGGCTAGCCACATTAACTCATGAATCCATGATCTTTTGAGTGAAGTCTTGGCTTCTCAAAAATCATAACCTTTATTCACTAAATGCTTTGTCTCTAAAGTGATAAAAATATATATATAAATAATCCTTACTACAAAATTCAGTTAAGTCAACCCATAATTCTAATAATAACTCCCTATTATTAGGATGCACCCTCATTTATGGATGACCGAGCACCCTAAACACCTAGTGGTGTTAAAATTAAAACGAAAAAAATGCCTTTACGACTTATTATTTCTTTTATATATTTTTTATTAACTAATGTAATGCATTTCTATTACTATTGTTCAATATATTTTATTGTGATAATAACTGAACATTAATATAAACACATAAATCACTTCTTTCTTCATTTTATCAGTGCTTAGATTGCCTGACAAGATAAGTTTCTTCTTCCTAGTGATGAAAAAGTTTAAATCCCCAACCCACCGGATTTCACTGCTACCCTGGTGTCTTCAATTGGTATTAGAGGATATCACGTAAATTAAATAGAGTAAAAATTAATATCTAAAATATATGTTTTCTGATATGAATCCACACTCTACATCATCTAATAAATGGTGATCACTATTTTAATGATATAAATAAAAATCCATGGATATCATCCAATTGTGCTTCAAAAATTCATTAAAGAATCGATCGTCTATTTCAAGGTACTAGTGCAGAGATCTAACAAAGCCTCTAATTTCTTGAACATCACTCCCCCGATGTACCTTTGATTCATGGAGATAAACTAGATCTAATATCTAGGATTGAGAGATTATCTATCAATAAAATAGGAGAGGATTGAGAGGACCATGAAATATCATAGTGAATTGTCTTTGTGTGAGAGACTCTCTCACCTATTTATTGTGGATTCTCAAATACCTATAAAGGCTTCCCCAACCCCCGAATTTTTAACAACAACTAAATAGTTAATTAATGTGAAATAAATTTCATCATAAATATTATTTATATTTTTTCATGTAATGGTAATATATATTAAACATATTACATGATAAAATCAATTCATTTAACTCGACTCATAATTCCCCATAATATTAAATGAACCTGAAATATTCAAAAAATATTCATTCGATTAATATTATTCCTCATATTTACTTAACCTATAAATACTTTTAATAAATAAATTCAACCCATTTATTATTTACTAGAATAATAATGATTTTTTTTATTTATTGGTGATCTATGACTTGGAAAACACTCAAACCCTATTCCGGGGCACGCCATTTCTTATATACATATTCATCAGAAGAGGGTGGATTCTTGAATACACTATTTTTTGACCCTCTATGCCCATATCTCAATAGTATTTAATAGTACTAACAGACCAAGAGTTAAGTCTAGAAACCCATAAGGGCTTCTAATTAGATAAGGATTTTCATAGCAACAATAAAAAGCCTACAAAAACATACTTTGTTATATAATATCTTTGTCTTTAGATATCTCATAAGGCATGATGAAAACTTGTGTCATCGTCCCTTATTGACTTATTTTTTGTTGATCTAACTAGATAGATTTACCCTTGACGTCGTTGTCTAAGGTCTTATGAAGGTACTACCATTCTGATCAACTAGGACCGATATATAACATCCTCAACCAAAAAGAAAAAAATCATTTCTTGACCATTCAACCAATGTCATTCCACCAATGGCACACCCAACATAAGAAACCTTGCAAATATTTCATTATCATGTTTTTTTAATTTAATCAATATATGTGATCAAATGGAACACATTAATAATGTTCTCAAGTCAGCAGACTAATACACATGTCCATATATAGGAACATCCAATGACACCTGAAACATGTTGTGTTACTATTAGTGGGCATGTTCTCATGATATCACTACTAGAGGTCACTAAGTGCAGAATTAATGAGAAAAATATAAATTATTTTGATCCTCCAACAACTGATAGTCAGATATCAACTGTGTTAAGTTAGTCTACTTTATGCTGACCCTAAAACCTTTTTTTAAGATTAATGTCATAGTATCTCAAATATCTCATTATAGACTGGGATCTATTATAACTTTTTGATATGGAAATTAATCTAGGGAAATTACCAGTGAATATTGGATGAAGAAAAGTCTTCACTATAATGTTAATTATACATCATGTATATCTAACTGTATACATGATATGGTAATCAAAAAATACTATTTAGTTAGGTATAGGATAACCACATTTACACCATCCTAGTGATAACATTCCATAAAAATGTGACTTCCTTTATCTAGAACCTACATTTTCTATAATTTTTATCAATTTTATCCATTCATAAGGTCTTTAACATAGTTCTCATATGCTCCTCATTCTCCCCCATGCTTTTAGAGTATATTATAATATCATCTATACAAACTAAAACACATATTTCAAGGTAAAAAACAATGAATCTACTCATTAAGTCTATAAATATTTCTTGAGAATTTGTGAGTCTCAATGGAATTAATATGAACTCATAGTGCTCGTATATTGAACGTAATTTTTTCTTGGGTATTTATTCCTTATTTAACATTACTTGATAATACCCCGAATAAAGATCCACCTTGGAAAAGTACTTGGATCCAAGTAGATGATTAATAAATTCATCTATCCATGGAAGGAGATACTTTTTATTTATCATGATCATGTTTAGGTCTTGATTATCAATGTAAAGTCAGATCAACTCAGCCTTCTTATTGATGAAGAGGATTGGTGCACCCCATGGGGAAACACTTGGTAATATGAACCGTTGAATCCATATTCTCCTAAAACTTATTCTTCAGCTCATTATATTCAACAATATACATTCTATATAGAGTCTTAGATATTGGAAAATCCCTAGGTATGATCTTGATTGAAAATTCAACCTCTTTTTTAAGAATACGACTAGAAAAGTATGTGGGAAACACATTAACGTATTTTCTCACAATGGGAATGTCTTCAAGGATGATATTTTCATTAGATTCAATCATTTGATATAGATACTACTGATCTGAGGGAAATAATATCCATGCATGAAATACTTGTACTAAAAAATATTCATCCTCCTCCTTGCACTTGTACAAAATTAGAGGATGATTTGCGATACAGTGATTGATTTCCTTCTGATTGAAATTTATTTTGTATCTATATAATGAAAATCAATTCATACCCATAACTGTATAAAATTACTCTAAATGGAGCATAACATGGTTTTATGGGAAACTAATCCTAGAAATTTGAATAATGGAGGAATTATATAGTTGGGATGAAATACTTGTCACATTTTCTTTTTTCATCAATAAATCTGCATCGATGGTTTTGGTGTTGTTTGAATAGTTATAAGAGACATATGTGACAGGAAATAATGAGTATAACTAGAATAAAAAAATATCTTCACTATTCTTAAATGAATAACAACCATACATATCACCACTTCCTTTTCAAGATCCACCTTAGTGGTTGTGGTGGCATATGTTTGCCATTGCTTCCTTGGATATTATTGGAATCAATCATCTCTAATGGACCTTGTATTAGGGTAGTGGTGTACCTAGTTTCTATGATCCATAAAGTTGAAACATTGTAAAATAGGATAAGGGTTTACTAGATCATTCTTATCTTCAATTACATTGGTTTTTTTATTCCATCAGTAATCACTACCTAGGTTCCCTCCCTTTCCCCTCCTAAACCATTTCTTTACTCACTTAAAGAAATTTTTTGGTTGTTTCTTTCTACAACTTTGACAAGTTGGGTGTTCAAAGTTTTTTACCAATGTTATATTTATCCATAAAACCAAAAAAATAATCTAATTTTTTCTTCTTCTCCCCATAAGACTCTTGAGATTCGCTAATCTCAATTTCTACTTTGATGGAACATTAGAAAATTTCCTTATTGTGCTCAAAATCATGAATCACTAC
Source organism: Viscum album (assembly GCA_963277665.1). NCBI lineage: Eukaryota > Viridiplantae > Streptophyta > Magnoliopsida > Santalales > Viscaceae > Viscum > Viscum album. Next base: position 243,852,367 of record OY728150.1, read on the forward strand.
AGATTTTCATAGACCTAGTTTTACCCCACCAAATAAGTGTTAAACTTTTCATTTTGTGGCAACGGAATTAGTGAAGGAAAATCATGCATATCCTATAATTTTTTCCATGTACGACCTAATGGATTCATCAACTTTTTTCTTTAGGGAATGGAAATCCCTTTCTATTTTGATTCAGAGAGTGTGAGGAAAATCTGTTTTGAAAAACATTTCCAATAGTTCCTTCCACCCCATCCCTTATACCTTTTCCTTAGGCTTTGTATTCTTGATCAATGTCCACCACTAATCAGCTTCTCTAACCATATGATAAACAACCAATATAACCTTCTCCAGATCTAAATATTAAAGTATTGAAAGGATATTTTTAATGGAGTTTATGCATTATTCTATGAGTAAGGGATCAGATGATCCATTGAAAATCAGAGGCCTTTGTCACATAAAGGTCTCAATTGCATCTTTTTTGTTTCTTAATGGGACTAGGGTGATCCTATTAATTTAGGTTTCTATTAATAACCCAAGTAAAATAAGAAATTATTGTCAACAAGTTAGTGATTACTACTCTCATCATGTTGGGAAAATAATTTAAAAATCCATCATATTTTCCTTCACATTGGTTTATTAACTCAATTAATCCTATTTCTGTTAATTGCCTATAATAAAATTAACATTAGGGTTGAGTGATTTAAAAGTATTAAAGACTCAAATTTGAATCCAACAACCGTAAATATATAACCTATAAATGAAATTTATTCCTAAACTAATGAATTTATAGGATTCAATCTATGTTATCCATTATCTATTTCCTAACATAGACTCTTATGGAAATTTTTTCCTTAATAATGTTTGTCTAGATATTGTGAATTTACCAAATCAGATCCCTTAGGACCGTCACCCCATTTGTGCAACAAGGCCAATTTCAATGCACCAGATGATTATTGATTCCAACATAATCACCATTTTTTGGATTATTAAACCTAGGAACCTATATTCTGAAGGCATATCCACTTGTAGTATCCATAAATGGATGTATTTCCATGGAATACACATACTCAATATGTCAATAAAATTTAGGTATTTTTTATAATCTTTAATCATAACCCTATGACATTCTCTAGAGTTTCCAAATCATCATTCAAAAAATAACTAAACATTCTTCTGATACCAAATATGACAACCCTAGTCATTATTACAAACTAATTCAAGATTTATTACTTAAGAATACACATAATAAAACCCATAAAATGCATAATTATATTGTATTTGGTTTATTAGTTACATTACATAAAGACTTAAAATAGAAGGTATATCAGCATTATTGAAAAATTAAATAATCGGCTCATAATTTTCCATTATTCTTAATACTACATGGGATAACTGTGGGACATGCATAATATAAAGGTGAGATATAAATAACAATAAGTGAATAAAAAATAATAAGAAGGAAAAGGTGTTACATGTTAGAAAATAGACATTAAAATGTGACATTAAATGGGTGAGAATCATAAACATGAACAATGATCCATTTTATTGAATGATAACATAAAAACAAAATGGGAATGTGGAAACAACATTAAACATGACATAAAAAGCACAATTCTAGGTTAAAAACCAAGAAATCATAACCAAATATGCTTATAATAACTTATCTTTCACCATACATGACATATCAAGTGACAAAAATATTACCCAATACATTGGAGCACTATCTTGGTGCTCCCATCATAATCATATTATGCACATGCATAAGTGTTCCACATATATTATATAACCTAAGAAAATATTTCATCACATTTTATCCCATGATTAAGGATTGTGGGTTATATACATGGAATTACCCAATAAATAAAGTATATTTATGACAAGGTGAAAACCATTGAGTATAAATTGGAGTTGGTATACACCTAGAAAATATTTTTGATGGAAAATTGAAGTAACATTTCAACAATGTAACGATGGTACATGAAGATTCATAAAATGGTTCAATTATAGATAAAGGGGGTCTATCATCACTTAGATGTTAAAAATTAAATAATTATGGATATTTAATAACATAATACAACATGATAATTTTGTAATTAATATGAATAAGGAAAGTTGGGTTCCATATTAAAATCATGGCATGGAAAGTTATAGGATAATTTTGGATAAGTAATGGGGGGTACATAATGAATCATGGGCAGGTTTAATGAAATATTATTGGATCACTAATCACTTTTAAATCATAATTTAGGTAAGTTATATGTTTAAAATTATATCCAATCAATTGGAATTGGAATAAAAGGTTAATTATATAAATAAGGTTCTTGAATAAAGTGGATAAAGAGAGGAACCCTTACCTTGAGAGGGTGATTCCAAAATATTTGTAGGAGATTCACGAGATTTTATGGGAACCATTCAGAAAATCTAGAGAATGAATAATATATTAAGGATTGCCCCATTATTTTTTAATAAGGATAAAGGGGATATTGGGTGGGTTTGTATAGGAAAAGATACATGAGTTCATTGTTATTTACCATACATAAGTTTTGGAATCCATATAACAATGTAATAAAAACACAACCATTACCATGGTATATAGAAAACATTGGTTTTATTTATTTTAAAATTACATGGTCTAAACTCAACAAAATATTACACTTGGTGATGTTCCAGTGAGTCATGTTTGTAAGGAAATGATTTAAAAACATAAACATATAATATAGGTTTGGGGGGATTCCTAAAGGCTTTATAAAATTAATATAAATAATTCAAAACACAATTTTTAAATGGAAACACAAATTTATTTGTGTATACCCTTTATAGAATTCCTTATATCACTTTTGGGTCATTTTGATGTCCTAATAGACATCGTATATTTATACAACATTTGTTTTTTATAAGAAAATTTGGTTTTATTAGTAAATTATGAAATAAATATCCTGAGATAAATTGAAATAATGATTATAGAAAAAATATTTCTTTTTTCAAAATAATTTTCCTCATATTTGAATTTTCACTTTTAAAACAAGAATTTATATTTATTGAGAAATATTTATTTTTTAAATAATAACAATTTTTGAACCCTTGTTAAAGTACATTTGACTTCATTCTCATATATATTTACTAAAAGTTATTTTATTTTCTAAATTTACTAAAATATTAATTATTATTAAAATTCATGAATACTTCAAGATGAATGTCTAAATTAAAATTTCATTTTACAAAAAAAATATAATTTTTGTATTATCGTATCAAAATAAAAATCATTTTTAAAGTAATATAATAAAAAAGTAAATATAAAAATTATTATTTTAAAAATAAAATATACATATTTATATTATTATAGTTTTGATACATAAGAATTTATTATACCAAAATACTCCCTGAGTCTAAGGTGCGCAATGATGATATTTTTTTGTGGTTATTTAGTGTACATGGTTTGGGTCTTAATCTCGATGATATTGAACTTCTCTCAAAAATAGTTTCAATCATGCATTAGTTATTAGATCTCAGCTTGAGAATGATTAATATAAAATCCAATTAATTATATCTCCCTTGAATTTTCTAATTAACAGGATTCAAGGGGAATGAACATATTGTTCATGGCCATTACTTCTTTTTTCTATGTCAATTTAATTTATAAAAACACCGTATTATACTACTCGCATGATCAGTGTACAACATATATATTACCAATGGTTATGATTCTTACGGTATTTTGATTTCAATAGGATATAATTAATCTAAAAAAATTCATATGATTTTTATGACTATAATAGTACATTTAATTCTGTAACAAAGGGAATTTTGTTTTATAAAAGTTCAGGTCATTGTATTTATAAGGAAAATGTATTTTTCTTTTTAACTTATACAACATGTATGGAATTATCTTCCATACTGATCATATTTTATTTGTGGCTTCCATCATAATTTTAAAAGGTTATTTTAAAATAAAATGGTTTTTATAATATTTTAGAAAAATTTATTTTTTAAAACTGATTTTTAATGATAAGGATTTTTACAATATTTTAACGATTTTCTAGTTTTAAAATAAAAAATTTGATTTTAAATAAAAAGGTTATTTTCCCCAATAAATGTTCCAAGTGACCTTTCAAAATAACTTTCTTGCTAATAATACATCTTTTATGTCACTTATAATATTATTTGGTTATACTCTAATGATACTATCTTTATTATTTCTACAGTTGGTTTTTGATCAGTTTGACTGGAGATGTACTATATTGATAACACTAATTTTACTTTGGATGGTTTATGTTTGTGTTTATTAATCTCGGAAAGTATTAACATTATTTATGTTAGTTTTTTTCATTATTAATGCTTATTTTTATTCTGTGTCACAACGTTTATATTAGGAATACATTGGACTTAGTATGTGATAGGTGAGGCCCGCTATAACCCCTCAATGCATCGGTATGTATGAATATACAAAATAAATGGGGTTTTGGAAGATTCCTTATCGATTTAGATATATTTCTTGGCACAATTCCTCGGCGATATTTATATTTATTGGAATAAGGCATCAATATTTTTATCAAAATTCCAACATTATGAATTCTTTTTTATGAATTCATTTATTAATATTTCATGGGTTTATTTGATTAGTTAGATCATGTATGGTTATGTTTTCAATATAATTTTATTATTTATATGGGAATATTTGATCATTATTTATTCCTTTAATTTTATGCTTAAGTTTTTTATTAAATGGAATATGTTTTAGTTATTTACCTTTTTATATTGATTATGCCTTTTTTATTCATAACATTTGCTGTATTCTCACCCTTACTAAAGATATAATATCACCCGTTTATTTTTTGTTATTTTCTATAGGATATAATTAAGTTTTTTTATTTATATGCAAGGATAATCTATGAGGAATAATAGTGTTCTCAAATAAAATACCTTGTTTAATTAATGTTTTCACTTGTAATAATAATTTCATGTATGTATATAGTTTACGAATTCTACTAAACAAATTTTTCATTTATTATGTGGATCCTTTTATCTTAGGTTAGTGTAATAATTTATACATAAACTCCAATATATTGGGTTCGGGTCACTTTAATTGGTATTAGGTGATGTTTAGTATAAGCCTTGAGAACTTGATTTAGGAAAAATATATTAGGGAACATAACCCAACGATATACGTTGAGGATATGTAATGAATAACACATAGATGTTTTATTAAGAAATAGATTATATGGTTTTTCCTATAAAATAAATCCATGTAAATATACTACAAGTGGATTTGGTTTTGTAATAGATGTAAATAGGGGTAACAACATCAAAACGGGTATATTGGGATTGAACTGATTGTCACCTGGTGCATGAAAATGGGTCTTACTACACACCTGTTTTGACACTCCTCGGGGATATTATTAGGAAAAATAAAATTTTCTTTACAAACCATTATGAAGGAGATGAAAATAAATATATCCCCAATTATACCATGTTTATGATTATGAGATTATCTTTGAAAAAAAATCAATTTATGTTAATTATTTCACAATTTTTGGGATTATACATCACTTTTTTTAATATTATAGTATAAGATGAGGTATTACATTTTTTAGAAATGTAACATAATGGATGTAATGAGAACTATATCAATTCATGTACCACCTATATGGTTTACCCCTATGTGTGATAATGAACATGGATTTGGAGTTGGAGATGGAACTAGTCTAGTTATAACCATATTGGGGAAGTTGACTTAGGTTATGAGTAATAACCTTTACAATATAGAGATGCATGATTATCCATCACATAGTGTAATGATGTTATACCACTTCAGGAATCATAAACCTCCATCATTCAATGGTTTAAACAATCCATTTTATCTGAGAAATGAATACATTCCATAGTGAAGATATTTCTCTCTATGGTATGTAGTGAAAGGGATAATGTTGTCATTGAAGTTTATCATCTATTATGACATAGGAATCAATGTTATCCATTAATTAAAAACACTAAGGATGAGAAAAAAATAACTATAATGGAGTAGAATGATTTCAAGTTACTCTTATAGGAAAAATAATTTCCTCATGAACAATGAGAATATATGGAAAGAAGAGGAAAATGTTGAAAGTATTTATCCCCCGTTACAGGTTTATTAAGGCGTGTTTCAGAATATATAGGTAATCCAAAGAGAAATATTTATCTTTTCATTGATGGGATTCAACCAATATTTTGAAGGGAAATATTCTTCAAAAATTTGTATCTTATGAGGATATAGTGTCTTGTTATATAATGGTAGAGAATGAATTCTAAAATTTATACAGCTTCAAATGGAAGTAAGTGGAGAATACGGTGATGGGGAAAAATAAAAAAAAGAATGGAAAAAAGGATTTTCCAACATGTGATACTTGTGGAAAGAAATTCCTTGATACATTCTTAAAAGAAAAAGGATTTTTCTTTAAGTTTAGAGAAGAAGGACACCATTATTGTGATTACAATGGAATGAAATAATCTACCAATATACAATGCTTTCTCTATAAGAAGATGTGGCACTATGAAAATAAATTCCCCATGTGTTAAGGGAATATTCCTCTAAATAAGTTAAGTGTTAAAGCTCAATATTTTTTTATTAATACAGTTGAAGTGGAATGATTAATGTTTTTCTATTTAGATTAAAATATTATTATATAAAAGTATTTTAATAAATGATATTCTATTTAAAATAATTATGAAATGTATAAGAATTATACTGTATTAATATTTCATTTAGGATTTAAATAATATGTAAAATGGTATTTATGACTTTGAAAAGTGATTTAGTGGAATGTTGAACTTCTTAGAAAATACAAAATTAAGGGAGAATAACTCTTAATATGTGTCTGATGTTGATATAATAATGATAAATATTTTTCTATGAATGTATTGGAAAACATTAATGTTTATAAAATATTTTATGTTGATTTAATTATGGTTTATTACAATTTGGGATCATTATAATAATTATAATAATATGGTTTTAGAAAAAGAAAAACACACATGTCGAGTGAAAACCCGCCACATCTAAAAAGGCCATGGGGCTTAAACCCACAACTGAAGGGTAAAAATGGTTTAGTGACAACCATTGGCTTGCCTGATTTCCTATTTAATATGTCACTTTTTTTGTTAAATAATTTAATGGATAAATATTAATGTTAAACTAGTGGTTTTACTATTGAGATTAAGATATTAATGTAACATACTACATAACTTGTGATAAACATGTCTGTTTTTGAAAATATTCATAAATAGATTGAAATAATTTTCACTCTTTTATTTATCGTATGATTTATTAAAAGCTAATTTTTTTCTTTGGGAATAAAAAACCCACTATGAATATTCATTTCATATAATAAGAAATGAAGTGGAAAATGATCGAAGAACAACTAAAAGGTGAAATTCTTATAGTGAAATAGAAATATATAAAGTAAATATATTTTTATACATTCTCATTAAAGATGTTAATGGAATTCTTAAACTCTATGAAAAGGATATTCAAACAAAATCTTATCCTTACACCTTAATTTATGTTGAATAAATGGTAATTTAAATCATAAAAGATTTAAGGTTTTGAATTCCTTAAATTTAAATTGATCATTCAAATTATTGTGATCAATGAACTATATTTCTATCTATTTTTATTTACATCTTTCATCCATTTCCATATCTTCACTTTCCACCAATAATCTATAACTTAGGATACTTCTTTGTGTTATTATATATGACCATTATACTTCGATTTATCATTTATCAAGAAGATATTTTATTAACCCTACTCACAATGTGAAATTTCAATAATGGTATTTTCAAATTTCAAACCCTTTATTTCTATCATCAAGATTATATTGTGAGGATGAAATTTAATTAATAGAGGTGGATAATATAACACCCAAAGAATTAAAAAGTGGAGAATCATATATGATTTTTATATGACATAATGAACCAATATTAAAAGAGAATTTGACACCATAATAAATTATAATATATATATTTTAGATAAATTCAATATCTTTGGTATCTTGAAATGCATGCACACATGAGGTTTAACAAAACATGATACTATATTAAAATATTATTATTTATACATTACCATTATAACATAGATGTTATGTTTGAGGGTTTGAATATGACTATCTAAATTATGAAAATTTTATGTTCTAAACATGTAGAAATTAAATTTAATAGATATCTATTTATTATAAATAAAATTATAATTATTTAAAATAAAAAAAATGTTTTCTAAAAAACAATATTTTTTGAAAAGGTGATCTAGTAATCTTTATGCACATAATTTTAAATATTTATTCAAAAATATTATGATTTTTTTTTAAAAAACTAAAGTCTATTTTTTAAATGTACATTTCAAAATTATCGTTGCATTAATTTTTGGGAATTTTCTGAAAAGATTATTTTTTTGATAAATAGTGAAAAATACTAAATTTTAATTAAAAGATTCCTTTTTTGTTTAAATTATTTATATAGTTAAATTTTATTTAAAATTGGTTTTAAATTAAAATTAGTTAAATTATATACCTATTAATACAATTTATGTCTTTGTAATAATTCATATTTAATTTTTATATTAAAACATTATAAAATTTTGAATATTTTCCCTTTGAAAAATTATTTTCCCATTGCATATGTAGGAAAAATTATAAATTAAAATTTTCCACCTGTATGAATGGAATTGTTAAAATTAGATTAATTTTTTTAATAATAATTATTTATATTATCTAATATGGAAATATAACATTTCTTACTATAATTAATAGTAAAAACATAAAAATTATTTACCATGGTTAAGGTAAAAATCTATTTAATGGGGTTATATTAAGAAGATAAGGGTGAAAATTGTCCTAAAACATGTAAAAAAACATTTTATGGAACTATTTAGACCTTATAATGTTTATGTATCTATAATAATCTATGATGGAATCTTTTTTAATGTATAAAATGTGGATACACCATTTTATTTTCAAAAATTACAAATCATCCAGTCACCTCACTTATAAAAGGATACACTATCTCTTCTCTTATTCACACGTTAAATCCTTTTTTGATTCAAAAATCATAGATAAAATAACTTCCCAAATTCTAAAAACTCATCATAGAATCCTTTTTTGGTCAGAAATCCATTATAGGAACACTTTAGGTATAATCCTAAAGAGGTGGTCTGAGAATGGTTAAAATTCTTAACTAAGCGTTTTTTATTATTCAACCAACTTAGGATCTCCTTAATTTATAATCATAAACAAAATATCTCACATATAACTATATTTTATTTTTTTTAATTTAATGACCTATATCCATATCCTCTTCCATTAAATGGGAAAAAAATGTCACTCATACGTATGGAGGACTACCACCTCATGAACCGATGTGACATGTTTTTCATCAACACCTCTTACAGTTTGGTATGATATTGGATATAATGTATATATATGATATTTATAATATTATTTTACAAAATTAGTCATTATACCTTTTATAAATTTTTAATTTCCATTATTTAGGTGATATGATAATTTTTCTCATGTGTACAGCAGACTATTACCTTGGGAAGTGATGTGATTTCTTTTTCACTAACGCTTTACATTGAAGGTAATAAGTACTGATTTAAAGAATATATGAGATATAAATGAAATAATTATGATATAAATGAAATATGTATCATTAAAAAATATAATATATATCATTTTATTTCTTACATCTAAACTCACAAATAGATGATGCCATTGTTCATGAGAGTGTGGACTACCACCTTCACGAAGCAATGTGACTCTATTTTTATCACCACATCACATGGATGATATATATAATAATATTTACATAAATAAAAGTTTATTTATGATATTATTATCATTTTTTGAATATAAAATATTACTTTCATCCTTCCATAATGATCGTTGAAAATGGAAATGTTACTCATGGGTAAGTACGGTCTACCGTCTCTATGATCGTAACATACTTCATCTCTCAAAACCATATTTCATTATTGGTCATAAAAGATTAAATGATTTATGAATATGATAATTATTTTAGGATTATTATTATTTATATGTTTTAATAATGAAATCTTAGAAAAAATGCAACCAACAAAATTTATTTTTGACACATAAGTCAAATGTAATTAAAACAGATGATGTAAATATAATTGATTAACTAATTGTTTGTAAAATAGAAATAAGTGAAATAATTTGAATAATAAACTTTAAAAAGGATATTAAGAATGAAAATAATTAACCTATGTTTATTTTTTAGGAATAAAAATTATGTACATGATGAGTCAGACTGAAGCTAAGGGATTCTCGTATCACTTTTACTTTTATGAGGCATATTCCATATTTCCACTTATTTCATTTTTATGGCATATATACTAACACTTTTGATATTTTATGTCTTTAATATATTTATCTTCATCATATTTATAATTTTATTTGATTTTATTTAATCCATGGGGATTATGATTCAAAAGTTACCAAAGTGGTAACATGTTAGTTCACAATCTCGTCATTATTTGTTATTATATTTTTAAGTATCCCTTAAGTGAATTATTTGATATTTATATATTAAACTGAATCTATTTTATTCTCCTATGTTTATTAATGAATTTATTCAATTGATAGTAACCTGTTTCATCTATTTGGTCCTTAAAATGTTTACGAATTTTCTTTAATAAAATTCCACTTTATTTCCAACTTTGGTCAAAAATACTTTTCCCTCCAAAACCATATTTTTAAATCTATTTTCAATTTTTTTTAGCATTATACATTCTTATAGATGTTTTAATTTAAAAAAACGTTTTAAAGTAATATTTCTTTTTTCTTTCCAAAAGAGAAACTTTTCTATCCTTTTAATAGTCTAAAATAAATGTTCTTTTCACCTTATTTGACCTAAATGGAATTAACTACTGTCATAACCATAATTTCATTGAAGTTACCTTTTTCAGGTTTACAAGTATTTTATAAATAAAGTTTCCACAAATATTCTAAAAATTATTTTTTTGAAATTGATTTTCTAAGAAAACTATTTGGATAATATTTTATAAATATTCTAGTTTTAAAAATAAGATTTCTGATTTTTAGAGAAATTTTATTTTCCTCTAGAAATGTTTTGTGTTAAATTTAAAAATACATTTCAATATGAGAAGGCATCCATTGATATAACTTATGCTTTAATGGAGATATAATCCAATTATACCATCATTATTATTTCTCCAGATGGTATATTATCACTTTGAATAATGATGTACTATATTGATACCATGAAATTTAATCTGTATGGTTTGTGAATATGTTTATTAATTCGAAAATGTATTAACATTTAATTTCATATTTTTTTACATATTAATTTTCAAGTTGATTATGTCTCATACCTTTCAAATGAGGAATGAGTTAAACTAATTATGTGAAGTGTAGGGCCTTATATATATACTCAATGCATTGATAGGACACATGATACAAACTAGATTATGTTTTGGTCGAGGCCTTACACATTAATATTGACTAATTAGAACAATTCCGTAGTTATATTTAGATTCTATAGAACAAGGCCTTGATGTTATTTTTTAAATGTCTATCATAATGCATTCCATCGTTATAAATTTATTTATTTATATTCCATGTGATTATTCTATTATTTAGAATATCCATGGTTTCTTTTTCAAGCTCATGTGATTATTTATATGGAATTATTTTGTCATAATTTATTCTTACATATTATACTCAAGTTATTGATTAAATTTCATGGGTTTTATATATTTACCTTGTTATATTTATTATTCCTTATTTATTAATCAGTTCCACTATATGCTTACACTTATTGAGTGTATGAGATCAAACTATTATTATGTTTTATTTTCACCATGAAACTAGAAAGTGTTTTTTGATTGATATGCATAGATACACTATGATGAAGAATTGTGTTCTAAAAGAAAATACCTTTTTTGTTTTTTTTCAATTGAAATAATAATATAAAGTATTTATCTTTTCTATGAATACTAATGATTTATTTAGTCCTTTGAGATGTGATTTCATGTATCTTATCTCAAGAAAATAAAGTAGACCCGGGCTCTATGATACTGCGTTTTTTGGTCACTAATTATTATTAAATTATTTTTTTATTTATAGGGATGTGGTATTATTACATAAAAGTTTATAAAAACAAATATTTCCAAGTTGTAATGGAACGAAGTTTCTAACAGTGGTTATTATAAGTATTAATGTTGTAAATGGGTTTCAACCATGGTTGTTGTTATAACTGACACGGAAATCCATTATCAAACTAATATTCTGAGGGATTTCAATGTTAATTATAATTATAAGCATCATTGAAATTCATTTATAACATTTTCTATATAATTTATATTAAAACCATATTAACAATTTTAGTAATCTAAACACCATGTCTATCTATATTGAAAGATAACAAAATGTTTTTGTAGTGTTATTTTTCTAGTAGTGTGAGACATAAAATCCGTAAGATAAACCTACTACTTTAGATTATTTCACTTTATCTTCACCTAATTAAAACTAGAATATATTATCATTTGCTAATAAATACCAATATTTTCTAACATAATAGGGAAACCTCCTTCATAAATATGGAACTAATAAATATTAAACTCTGGAAGATGAGCCTCAAAATCATATAGCTATAATTCATGTGAAAAAAAATCATATTTTTAAAACATATAAAATGGATCTATCTATAAGATAAAAATGTATTTTTGGGTTTCACTAAATAATATGTATTACATTTGTACAAAATTAAGGCATCATTATTTTTAGAAATTCAAACTAAGGACTAAACCACAATGTGGTGGTATAACTATAAAATGGTGATATAAATCATGTAATAGTTTAATCTCAGGTGAACCATGTAATAATGAGGGTTATGATGAAATTTTTTGGTACACGACTATTTATGAATTATTTTATAATGAATAGTTATTTATTAATTTTACTACTATAAGTTATCATGTTTTTTTTTCTCATGTGTTAATAATTTGAGGCATTTGAATATCGAAATAAATTATTTAAAAATTAAAATATTGATAACCGTAAATGAGATGATGTTTTAGTATGTTACAACACCATAAATGTTTTATAAAACACTTCATTAATAGATAACATTTTGAGGAAAATTTTATTTAATAAGAGTTGCATTTAATATCCTATATAAAAATTCTCATGATTTTTGAACGTGGGTGTGACGCTGTGGATTAATCACTAAAAATCTTCAAAGATATTACTCTTTCTATTCTAAAATATTTAACATTATAATAGAGGTTATAATACAGTATAATGAAGAGGGAATCATTCCTAAGCATAGGTAGATTCATAAAACTCGTGGAAAACAATTGATGATGTAATTTTCCATGATTCTCAGTGATTGTTATCAATATCATGTTGAAGAGACTAGATAAGTCATATAAATAGTGAATATTCATATTCTTTTTATTTATTTATTCATTCCAAAATAAATAGAATTAATCTATGGAAAAAAATTATTTTTGGATGATTATTTTTATTATGTTTATACATGTCTTTTCCTCTCCAAATTAACTACTAGAAATATAGTTTATTTTCACTGACTAAAACCATAGAAATAGGCTCGATAACCATGTCCATAACCTAGAACCATGGTCATTGTAGTTGTGTTTTAGTTTACAATATGCGTAGGTCAATAACCATTTACCTCCATTGAATATGTTTGGGAGTGTTTAATATTGTGCACTAAATCACCATCCATAACATGGTTATATTTATCACACCATGATCCCTATCTTCTCATGGTCCTTTATACCATGTCAATGAGATAATGTGGAAGGATATATGATATCATTTGGTCATTTATCCCTTAATAGTTATCATTTTAATTTTATATTATTGCAACATCATACAATGATGTGAATATATAATATTTATTATTAGTGGAATTTAGAAATTATACTAATAAATAAAGTAGAAACCAAAGGGGTTGTTCATTACATAATGTATGAAATATTTTAACTCTAAGAGGATTATTCATTCAAATAAAGTGGCCTGTAAAATAGATATTATTGGACCATATAGGATACACACTAGAGATTATTCAATATTTTCTAAAACTTAAACAATATATCTTCTCTCTATTTTAATTTTAGAAGGTTTTATCACACTATTGTGGAGAATATGTCCCAGTAAATTTTATAGTTATTATTTTTGTTGTTGGATACCATCAAAGACAAGAACATGTTATTTATTATCAAGTTAGCATGATTAAACTCATTTTCAGTGAATATCAAAATCATTGAATGTGTGGTGTGATTATTTAATGGTTTTATTATTTTATCTTATTTTTTCCCACCACAATAGATATTGAAAAAGGATTAGTTTTTTTATCCATTTGATTTGGGCATATCGATGTCCCAAAAAACCCATAAGTGGTATTAGATCATAGGTTAGTGATAAATCAATAAAAATAAGATAGAATTTGAAAACATGTTTTTGTTGTTTTCTTATAATGAGGGTCATGGTTTTAAACTATATCATATTATATGATGTTTTTTTAAAAAACGGTACGGTCTTCCAACCGTCATAACATATTATGTTATTATCTAATGGGAAACATAATTTTTTAATTGAAAATTTTCAAATATTTTCTAACTATAAAATGTGGAATTATTTTATGTCAACATGATCTGTTTATTCGACTACGATGTCACATTAAGAATCACCATGATGATAAACCATGAAGTGGTTTATATTACTATATTTTCATTCCATGGGAGATTAATGAACTGAAATAGCATGTGTCTTTAATTTATGTCATGTTTTATAAAATTTTATACAATTCCACCTTTCCATGGTGGAAAGCCACAGACATAAGGAAAAATACTAATAAATTTATTTTTTTCTCAAAAATAATTCACTAGAACAGGACCTTAGAGCCCATATCAAAAGTTGTTTTGATTATTAAGATTGTCTAAATATATTATATCACATGTTAAATAATTTAAATATTCATTTTTTTATATTAATATTTAAATATTAATGTAAATAAATTTTTATATGAATTGAATATTGTATATTTTAGTTTAAATTGTTTAATATTCTTTTTGAAAATTATAATAACACACATATAATAGTTGCACTCAAGGTATAAAAACAAATTATTTAGTTTTATTCTACCTTGAATTTAGTTTTTTTATAGAATTATTATCTACGGTATATTTTTTAATTGTAGTTGACATATATTAGGGGTTAAAATTATGGTGAAATTAAAATCATTCTTAATAAAACAAAAATGGATAGTGGGAATCTGGGTTGGATTTATCACTACAATGTAGTCCTATGTCTTGTCAATAAAATTGAGGGTTGGATACTTGTCAACTACTTATCACTCTATATTTACTCCTGTGAGTATTTTTGTTCTCACATAATTCTAAACTTTTATACTAAAATTTTTTATATACCTTATATATATGATGCATTTGGATATTTTTAAATGTATTTAACTTCTAATTTTTAGTTAATAATAAAAATTATGAGTTTTGGAAATAGTTACACATTAATATGATTTGAAAATACTAATATGGTATAGGGATTAGGAATTAAAAAACTAAATTGTTACATATAATATACATTGGATTCAGATAAAAGTAGTGAAACTACGTAGACCCCTTAAATACTATATGTGAGATTACTTTCGAAGAAGAAACATGACAATGGATTTATGTATACATGATATATAATGATTTCATGGGAATAAATATTTACATATGATATGAATTGGATGTATATGGTATTAGTGAGACTAAGAAAACCACTTAAACACTAAATGTGAGATTCCATTCGAAGAAAACACATGTCAAGACCTTGACCATTAAGTATGGATATACCCAATGGTTAGAAACCCATGGATTATATTGTTTAAGGCATGGATAATGTGGATAAACATAGAAATTAGGTAACTATGTCTCATTGTGATCATTGGGTGACACTTATCTAGGACATACAAATGTTTGGTATATTAGTAGTATTGAGTTATGTTTTTCCATATGATGTATTTGGGAAATGTGTCATTCATTCAGCTATCCAAAAGTCATATGGTTTATGGTTTGTAATATCTTAGAATTTATATGTATTATTTTTAAATATTATATGGAATTGTTTTGATATCAGGCGCTCAGAAGGCATGTGATTCCAAGGCTCGGTGTGCTCGGAACAAATGTTTGGAAAATATTAAACATTAAATAGCACACGCGATGAATTTTCCTAAAAAAGTTTAATATCTTCCAAACGGTTTACTGAAAAAAAGAGGTACTCATTGCGTTCAAACCAACTAGTTTACCCTAGGTATGGCATAATATTGGTCGATGCAGATTGACCATGAAATTTAGTTTATTGACGTATCGGTAAAAAAAATTGTATTTCAATGCAATAACTCGTTTTATTCTAATAGAGTTTTTCCAGAATCTAGGGCCATCACAATAACCCTAGAATTCCTCTAAGACATAGAAAGGAAACCCTCTCAATAAATGGTGAAGACAGATCGAGTGGATCATGGATCATTATGCTAGCAGAGTTGGAGGATCTCATCGACAACGACACAACCGTCCTTCATTAACGATCAATCCAAACTCCAGGTGGGTCATATTTTCTTTATGATTCTTTCCCCGTTCTTAAATTCAATGATGAACGCAGACCAATATATGAATAGGTTGATCCATGGTTTGATTACACTTGGGGGATGGGATTTTTTTGGGAGATGAATCTATGTGATTATTTATTCTTCGGTTATCCTTCTAACAAGGATGAATCGAGGATGGCCCAAACAGAGGTTTATATTTTTTATTTGAGCCATATTGGTTTTTTTAATCTTCCCCGTTCTTTGAGTTTTCACAGTTGGAACCCACATGGTCCTGGATCGATGTTTCTGGGTGGTTCTAATCATGATCGGACCCTCGAATATGAGGACAATCGATGTCAGAAGTCGGACTATTAAATATTGGGTCACAAAAAACCCATAACATCAACCGTACTCAAAATTCGGGCACTAGAGGTGGCCTAGTGGTCTGTGGAAGGGTCCATCGTTGTGGGTCTAGTGCGGAAAACGGCGGTAGTGTTGTAAATACATGGAATTTCCATGTATTTTTTAAATATATGGGAATTTTACGAGCCCCTGAAAATTGACGGCGTGTGATTCTGAGGCCCAGAGTGACTAGAATGAATTTATGAAAAAAATTTAGGTATGTTCAATAAATGTGCGAGTGGTTTTTACTAAATTTTAAACCTGTGATTGGAATTAAAATATGAGGGCACCATTGAACTTGCAGCACTGGTATTCTCTTAAAGAGACATTCACCATGACAGTAGTTGGTCGAGGGTGGAAGTTAGTTTTTGGGTTTTTTGCAAATGAATAAAATAAAAATAATGTTCTATAGCTTTTATTTTTATTTTATTTGTTAAAACCTCTATGGGGAAGTTGAGAAGTGGGGACCACCAGACCTTAACCTCCCATGAGTGGTTTTGGTGGTGGGGACCACCCGAGGCCTAAGCCTCTCAACTCCCTCATTAAATGTGGGAGAGCCTCTCCAACTCCTCCAATATTAATTGTGTCAACCCTCCTCCACAATAAATAATCCAACACACCACTTTAATTCTTCCAACCTATGAGATTAATTAAAACAATTTGAATTATATGCCAAAAAAATAATAAATCACATAATCTATTATTTTGGGGCTAACATTTATTTTTGGTGGATTTGGGAGAGGATGAGATTTGGGAGAAAAGCTCTCCAACAAAGAATGCCAATGAATAACGCCTCTCCTTTGATGTTTAATTCTCTAAATTCCATCAAAGGATCTCCAAATATGCACTAACTGACAATCGAGGAAAACACCGATGACACCAACATCCATTTTTTCCCAATGATTCGTCTTCTTCCTTATGACCTCGTCAATGTCATCAAGAGACTGAGGTAGGGGTTTATTTTTATTTTTTTATAACTTCCCATGTACACCCCTTCTATTTCATTTGTGGGTTGGGAATAATCATTGCAGGAGGATGGGACTTGACGTTCATGTTCATGTTCCTAATGAGCTATATGCTACCACCCTAACGTGGATAGTACGGGCCAAACCAACATGGACCAACCCTTCCAAAAATCTTGTGATGTTCTTCGCGATGGAGGAGGATGAAAACCATAAATGGTTGGGGCATGCGAATGGCGGTCGACATCACCATCGACCGCCACGGTGGTGCTCGGCCTAGCTGAGTCGCCTCACATCCTAGTGCCCTTGCGGCACCCTCCGCGACCTCGTTCCCACCCGCAGCACTCTGCGGCCCCTCGCGGCCTGTCGGGCCGGACCCAGTAGTCCAAGCCGCCCAACAGGCTGACCTGAACCCAACGGACCAGGCTGGACCCATCAGGTCAGGCCGGGTCAACCCGAACTGGGTCGGCCCAGGCCGGGTTGGGCCGAGTCAGTCTGACTGGGTCAGACCGTACCCAGGCCCACTACGACCCAATTACATTCTTTTGGCCGTAACTTTAGAAATGGATGTCCATTAGATGAACTGTCAGCGGCGTTGGGAACCTTGGAGCGTGTCAGACCCTTTGAGTGATACCCCCACAGTGTTTTGGATTAATATGTGGAACGGTCAGGTTGGGTCAAGTATGAATCCAATCGGGACCCAAGACTAAAAGGCTAATAACTCACAGACAGGGTGTGCGATTGATGCGCCATCTGTTATGTTGAGACCCCTATGACACGGCGGACCTTTGAGATACATCTATGTTGAACTTCATAGAATTTGGTGTATCGACCAGTATATTATGGAGAGGATCCTCCCAGAGATGAGTGAGAATAGTGTAATAACACAATGGTTGGCTGAGTTTTGTTGACTGCTGACCGTTTGGACTCGGAGTAACTTGACAGGCCTAGTGGGGAGCACCTTGGTGACATGGAAGACCAACAGTGGGGAGCTCCTTGGTGACGCGACAGACCCATGGTACTATATAGGAGTAGTACCTCAGCATGCCATGAGGGGGAGTGCCTTGGTGATGAGGTAGACCCACGATGGGGAGCGCCTTGGTGATATGGCAGTCCCACGGTACTCAATAGTAAGAGTACCTCAGTAGTCCAAGAATAGTGGTAAGAGCCTCTGTGTGACATGGCAGCCCCACTGTACTCGATAGAGGAGGAGTTCTCTAGCAGCTGAGGTGTTCAACGTTGTGTCTAGTAATGTTACTTGATACTACCCCTAGAATAAATCCTTGTCTGAGATAATTCAGTACCTCTTTATTTTCCTCATTATTGAGATGGATTACTTGATAACTTAATAATATGTATGGGCATATACCTAAGTATGTTTATCTGTTGATTTCATTATTTTTTATTTATCTTTGATAGATTTTGTGAGACCTAAAGGGTCTCTGGGTCCCAACTGAGTATCGTTATACTCACCCCTGCATGGGTTGTGCCTGCACATTGTTGTGTTGGAGGCAGATGATGAATAGCGCTGACTGAGGCTAAGAGTACCAGGACTGGATGGTACCTGGAGGTGGACCATATGGCATGTCGGTACAAAGATGAGATGGGTGGAAGTGGAGTGCTAAGGAGGTGATTTATACCTACCCTTCAGGTAGGAACCTCGGAGGATAATCCAGTAGTAGATTTTCCCTTTTCTTCAGTTGTATTGTATCACAGTTTTACTTACACTTTCCGATTGGGCTTGTATTCGGGCCCCTTCTACTTACTACACTCACTCTATTTTTAGTTCAGTTTACTTGTGTTCCTATCTTGTTGTGTTCTTGGTTACATGTGCTTACAGGTTATAAAGGCAATGCCTTCCAGGTTTTAGGGAAAACACCTTCGGTGCTAGTCACCATCCCCAGGCCTATGGAAGGTGGGCTTGGGGTACTCACGGCACAGGCCTCGAGGGATGGTTCATGACAAATTGGTATCAAAGGAGTCGGTTCTACCGAAGAACATAGTACTATGACCTTTCTTTTAAACAGAAATATTTTTATGTGTATTGAGTGTGGTTATCAGTTTAGAGAATCCAGTATTAGTGTGGCGGCTGACATATCCATACACCAAGTCCCTAACTTCTAATTTCCAACTCAATGCATGAAAACACTGATTGTGTGTGTCTTTCCAAGAGTTTTATTTGTTATATTTTGAGTCAGCTCACCAGGTATAACTTATTAACCGTGGAGAACCTGTTTTCTTTTCAGGATTCCTCCACGCAGATAGCCGTTTAGGGTTCCGAGTGTTGTACACACTGATAGCCCACTGAGCAATGAGGCCTCAGTGTAGGGCCCTTTTCCAATAGAGGCACCAGTGGATACACCCGTGGTACCACACCCCATTGGGCCACCGATTCCACAAGTCCCAGTAGCGGATGGTGCACACTTCTTGGGCGTGTTGCATGAGTTCCAGCGCCAGAGGCCACCTAGGTTCAGGGGAGAGAGGGACCCGCATACGGTTGAGGATTGGAAGGAGGCTATAGAGGGAGTCTTCCGATTCATAGGGACACCATCTGATCTCATGGTGATCCTTTCCGCCAGCCTTCTATAGGTAGCAGCTGTAAAATGGTAGAGCTTGATGCTTTAGGTTCACGACGAGGTGACGCTTCTCTGGGTAGACTTCGAGAGCCTATTTCAGGCAGAGTTTGTTCTAGCCTCTCTTCGTGCAGTGCACATACAAGAGCTTCTTCATTTGCAGTAGGGTAGCATGAATGTGGCTCAGTAATCAGTGAGGTTCACTGACCTCTCATGTGACTCCACATATATGGTGTGATACCCTTTCTTCAGGGCCCGGACCTTCGAGCAAGGTCTCAGGCAAGAGATCAGGTCTTCGATGATATCACTCAGCATCCCGATGCATGATGGGTTATTAGAGAGAGCCCTCATGGGGGAGGGTTTCCTTGATGAGCAGTCACCAGCAGCAAGACCCACTACTAGTAATCACATAGCGGTGTCCTCTACAGCTGGATGCAGACAGACATCACAGAGTTCCAAGAGGACCAGACCTACAAGTGGATGACCGCATGACTCAGGATCAGTTGTGCGGGGTACCTGAGGTGGATCCAGTTTATTAGGATCAGGTAGTGTTTCACATCCATCGGTCATGGTCATATTTTTCGTGACTGTCTGAATCATTGTACGGATTATTAGTAGACGATATAAGGACCGCCTAGGCAGAGATAGAGGTTCGACTAAGGAGTTCTATGGGGATCATGCAGACATGGCAAGGGAGTTGGTTGTGCAGATGGCGGTGGGAAATGATTTGAGATGTTACCACCACCACCACTAGGAGGTCCACCCTGACCCCAGAGAGCATGTGGATAGGGAATATCTCAGCTTCAGGCAGCTGAGGCCTATGATCACGGTGCTCCGGAGATGATACGAGGTATGATATGTGTCTACTCCACCATAGTTATAGTACTTATAGACACATGTTCCATTCATTCTTTTATTACCACTACCCTCATTCGGAGCTCGGAGATTCCGATAGAGTCGTTGGCTCGATCCTTATGGCTAGAAACTCCAACGGGAGAATATTCGATGGTTACGCACTGGTACTGGTAGTGTGATCTTACTCTAAGAGGTGAGAGCTTCAGCTGGGATCTTTTAGTAGCAGCGTCAAGGCCATACAACGTCATCTTGGGTATGGACTGGTTATCTATATTCCATGCCCAAATTTATTGTATTAGGCACAAGGTGTGGTGTGTTCGCACAGATGGGACCAAGTTTAACTTCACCAGTGAGAATGGAGCATTTACAGCGCAGGATGGACTTACCCGGAGGAGAGTGTATCCAATCAATCATCAGTTGGCTAACGTTACCCTCAAATTTTTTGATGTGGAGAGTCCGAGCTATCTTATAGAGGTAGACCAGTACGCGGATGTTTTCTCTGATGTTGTTCTGGGGCAACCTCCTCATAGAGATGTGGACTTTTACATTGACTTGTTCTCCAGGAAGACACTGATATCTACACCAGCATATCAGATGGTTCTCGCAGAACATCATGAGTTGCAGGTACAGTTTGAGGACCTACAGGGTAAGGGATTCATCCGGCCCGGTGTTTCTCCTTGGGCAGCCCCGATTCTGTTCACCAAGATGATGTATGTGATCTTGAGGCTTTGTGTTGACTATCGATGCCTAAACCAAGTGATCGTGAAAAACAATTACCCACTCCCGAGTATTGACGACCTCTTTGATCTACTAAAGGGAGAACAATGGTTCTCAAAGATAGACCTTAGATAAGGATATCACCAGCTCAGAGTACGATACGAGGATGTGCAGAAGATGACCTTCAGGTGTTAGTACAACCAGTATGAGTTCATGGTTATGCCATTTGGCATGACCAATGCTCCAACAGTGTTCCTGGGACTCATGAATAGGATCTTTAAGCCACACCTTGATATCTTTGTAGTGGTATTCATCAATGACATTATGATCTACTCAACTACTGAAGAGGAGCATGCCTATCATTTTCATGTAGTATTGGACACACTCTGAGAGACTCACCTTTATGAAAATCTCTCGAAGTGCCAGTTCTGGATCCGAGAGGTTCACTTTTTGGGACATGTCATATCAGATGATGGAGTTGCAGTAGATCCAGCAAAGATTGAGGTAGTACTTTCTTGGGAGCCACCCAGAAGTGTGATGGAGGTACGAAGTTTTCTGGGTTTTGTTGGATATTACCAGACATTTGTGCCAGATTTCTATAGAATTGCTGCACCACTATTATCCTTACTGAAGTAGTGGAAACCCTTTATTTGGTCGGAGAGATGTCAGTATAGTTTTTAGGAGCTGAGGTAGAGGCTCACTAGTGCCCCTCATCTTGAGGCTACCGAAGGAGTTCATAGGGTACGTAGTCTACAGCGATGCATCAGGGACCAGACTCGGATGTGTACCGATTCAGGAGCGAGCAGTGATCGCATATGGTTCTCAAAAACTGAGACAACACAAGTCGAACTACACTACCCATGACCTAGAGTTAGCAGTAGTGGTATTCGCCTTGAATATGTGGCGACACTATCTGATTGGAGAGCATTTTACAGTGTAATCTGATTACAAGATTCTCAGGTATATCTTCTCTCAGAAGGACCTGAACCTGAGATAGCGATGTTTTCTTGAGTTACTCCATGACAATGACTTAGAGATAGTCTATACTCTTGGGAAGGGGAACTATGTATGTTTCTGACGCTTTCGCCGGGGCGCGCGCCCGTCCGTCCGTGAAGGAGGACGTGCGGCGCTTTGTTGCCCCGCATTCCTGCTTTCCAAAGGCGGGCGGCATTCGCTCCTTATTCAGGGACATCTACTCCTTGATCGAAACGGGATGATGGGATGTCGGTTCTTCCTCCTGTGGATTCCTCCTCAGAACTCGTCACCTAGTTCAGGTCTCCCTCATAGATTTAATACGTAGTTCGTGAAACTCTTCCCAGTGCCATGTTTCCATGGACGCCGGTTAATTACACTGCTTCTTTCGGGAAATTCCAAGGGGTCTAGTCAGGGCAGCAACCTTCAGTCAGGGGAGTAGTCACGTTGAGGCATCAGTAGTGTGTCTGGATGCTAGGGTACCTGGCATATCTGTCTGTTATCCTTGGCCACAAGGCTTCTCGAGGGCATGGAAGCCCGAGGCATCCCGCATCGAGCGTGGGAAATTATATGTCATAGACACATATCTGAGGTTTTCTTCAGCTTCCCGTGCTCAACATAGGGTATGCCGCAAGTTTAACGTCTAGCGGAGACGGATCAACCCAACCAGAGCATTATCTAGGATAGATCAGATTGAGGGATCCTCCTTGAAGGGATGTCGATACCGGGGCCAGCCCATGGATGGCTTCAAAGAAGAGCGTACTGACATGGTCTCACCGGGATAAGACGGTCCGGACGAGAATTGGGACGGGTGATAGGTGGATGAATGGAGTGGAGGGGGAGTGAAATGGGACCATCGCAGGGGTGACAGTGAAGATGGGCTTGAGCCTTGACGAGGCTTCCTACGTATCCCCGTGGCAGGGAATCAAAGTCTGCGTAGTTCGGGATGACGCCGATAAACAGACGTGAAGGTGGACCTTGGCCCGATGAGCATCGTCAGCGTACAGACGTGAATGTAGAACTGTGGGTCCACTAGTGGTGGGCTTGAACCTTGGGAAGGTTTCCTACGTACCATGCCTTGACATGGATCAAAGTCCTCGTAGTTCATGGGATTGATGGAACACAGTTTTACGTCATGCGGGACGATAGTGAACAATGACGTGAACAAACGACGGGCGGTGGGTGTCGGCGAATCGACATAAGTGAGGGACCTTAGTCCGATGGGAGTTGGGATTGAACCTCGGGGAGGTTTCCTACGTGCAATGCCTTTACATGAATCAAAGTCCTCGTAGTTCGGATTGGGGAATGCAGTTTACCATCATGTGGGACGGGGGTGAACCAACGTGAATGAGGTCGGAACGACCGGATGGTGGGTTTGAACCTCGTAGAGGCTTCCTACGTACCATGCATTGACATGGATCAAAGACCTCGTAGTTCAGGTGAGTGTGCAGTTTAATGTCATGCGGGACAAAGGGGGCATACAGTTTAACGTCATGCTGGACGAGGGCGAAACTCGTCGTGAATGAACGACCGAGCAAGGTGGATTTGTCGGCGAACCGACGTGAAGATGGACCTTGGTCCAATGAGTGGTGGGATTGAACCTCTTAAAGGCTTCCTACGTACCATGCCTTGACATGGATCAAAGACCTCGTAGTTCAGGTTAGTAACAACGGCTTTCCGTCGGACTGGAATTGCAGTTTAACGTCGTGCTGGACGTAGGTAGAACATGACGTGAATTGGATGATGGGTGGGCTTGAACCTCGTGGAGGCTTCCTACGTACCACGCCTTGACATGGATGAAAGACCTCGTAGTTCAAATGGGATGGGTCGTAATGGCTTGCCATTGGACCGGAATGCGGTTTAACGTCATGCTGGACGGGAATGAGACCCGACGTGAATGAGTGATGGGTGGCCTTGAACCTCATAGAGGCTTCCTACGTACCACGCCTTGACATGGATCAAAGTCCTCGTAGTTCGCTAAGGGTGGGGGGTCAGGGTTGGTGCTCACTCTAAGCCCACTTGAGTCATGCTCGGTGTGAGAAACAAGAGGTTGCAAAGACCTGACGATCACGTTGCGAAGGATGCGTCCGTGAGAAGCGAAGAGGGGATTACGCGTTAGGCGGCCCACGGTGTTGGGACTTACTCCAGGATGGAGGCCCTAAGTGCGACGAAGCGCGGGAAAGAGGGAACTTGGTACAACGATGGGAGGTGCCTCGTTCCCTATCACGCCCTCCACTGACCTTGGTAGTGGGGATGTACGGAGATGCAGAGGTACAGCCATCCGTTGGGGAACTAGGGTCGCCCTTCTCCTACGAACATACGCCACTCTGACAAGGAGGATCTCATCCCATGTGAATGGGTGATTCCATTCCCGTGGAGACGAGTGGTGTAAGGAATGTTCGACCTAGGGGGACCCTTCGTGAGGGAGGCGAGGTCGGATCACAGTTTAACATCATGTGTTGAGGACGTGGTGCTTGACAGTTTAACGTCCTGCAGCTCGGACGAGGTGGGTTCACTCCACACCCCTAGGACTTACATAACCGGTACCCTCTAGTCCTTGGGGAAGGGAAGGTACCAGTAAGGCCATGGTTAAGGGGGGTTGTGGAACGAACCATCGAGGGGTCCACGTTAGCATGGCTATGCGAAGAAGCAATAGCCGTTAGCGTGCCTATGTGAAGAAGCATTAGGCGAAGCAATGCTACGGGTGGTATTGTCCATGGGACTTTGAAATCACATCGTGCAAACCTGGAGGGTCGCACGGGAAGAGGAATCACTAAGAAAAGGAGTGTGCTTTGCGAAGTGGAGTGCCTTGGCCTTATCATGGGGAATAGGTGTGAGTGGAAGGTGCTTCGCAAAGTGGAATAGTGTTCGAGGAGCACTGCCTCGCGAAGAAGGGGTGCCTCGCGAAGCCGGGTCCTGTGAAGCAGTGTGCTTCGCGATGTGTAGCGATCCTGCCTTAGCATAGGGATAACTAGCATGGGTTGGGTGTTTCGCGAAGCATAAATGCTCCACAGCTGCCCGGGTTCCCTTGAGAATCCCCTTCCTTCGCGAACGCCCTTGAGCTTTGTGAAGGGCATCCCTCTCGGAAGAGGGGATCAAAACGAGACAAAGCAGAGGCGTCTCGCGAAGTAGAAGTACCTCGCGGAGCTCATCATTCCCGGGGCAAAGAGTGCTTCGCGATTCGGGAGAGGAGAAGCCGAAAGGTCGGATTGTCCCTCCTCTTGGGCTCAGGGGAGTCCAGTATTTATAGGGAAGGCGCGCCGCGAAGCAAAACTCGCGTGCCGCCTTCGGTGCTTCGCGGCGCGCTCGCGAACGTCAACGTCGTCCGTGGAGCATTACCGCCTCTGGAGCTTCGCGGCGGCTCGCGAACGTCAAATGCATTCGCGGAGCTTTACCACCTCAGGAGCTTCGCGGCGGCTCGCGAACGTCAAATGCCTTCACGGAGCATTATCGACTCTAGAGATTCGCGGCGGCTCGCGAACGTCAAATGTGTTCGCAGAGCTTTACCGCCTCAGGAGCTTCGCGGGGCCGTAATGGTCGGGGCGCTCTGCGTGGGTGCTTCGCGGCGGTGCTTCGCGAGGCAGCGCATTGGCCTTCTTTTTCATTCCATTCTTTCGGGCCATGTTTTTGGCGCCAACAAATGCCCCCCCTCAGACTTGGAGCCTCGGAGGGAGAAGGGTCGAAGTCTGAGGGAAAATCGCCAAAAGTGTCGGCGGTTTCGTGATGTGGCTTCGCGAAGGGTGCCCGCGATGCTGACCGGGGCCACAGATCCGGACGCGCCGCGATACTCCGTGCGGGTGAGGCGCGCCGCAATGCTCTGGGGTCGCTGCCTATAAATAGGGGGTCGACCTCTCTTTTGTCTTCACATGCCTTCCTTGTCTTTTTGTGGTCTCGACTTCGCGAAGCTCCGCGTACTCCGCGACAGCCCTTCGCGAATCGAGCTTCGCGGCGAACTACGGGTCTCCGACTCCGCGTCCGCGCCAAGCGAACCTCTGCTTGTCGGCCTTGGCCAGACTTCGCGGCTTGGTCTCGCGACCGATCTTCGCGATCCGGCTTCGCGATTCAGCTTCGCGGTCAAGCTTCGCGATCCAGCCGAAAGAATTCTTTTCTGAGGGCCAGAGTTAAAATGGACCGTCAAGAAGCTGTATTGGGGGTCCTTGCAGATGTGAACCGTCTTTCGGAACGTTGTCCCAGGACGGTAGGTGAGCCGATGCGGCATGAGACCAGGCCGTTAGGGGGTCCCGTGAGACATGAAAGGGGACGAGGGTCCGAATAAGGGGCAGACAAAGCGTGGAATATGGAGTGATGGTCTGTCCGAACAGAATACAACACTTAGGTAGTTACACCACCGTGGTGGGAGTACGCCAGATAGGCGCATCGGTTCGATCATGGATCATTCCTTCTTTCAGACAGGGCCTCTCTGGCGAGGGGATCTGTCACTTCCCAGTGGGATCTTGGGGCATCCTGAACTTGTTCAGGGTAGAACCGCAGTTTAATGTCATGCGTTGAGGACACATAGACTCCTGTAGTTTAACGTCATACGATAGGATGTGGAATAAGAGGGAAGGAAGCGTGTGGTGCGGTAGATATGAAACCGACGTGAATGAGGACTTGGAGTCTAACTCATACCACATACCCCCGGAGGAAACTCTTCAGGTCGAGGGACCAAGAGTGAGGATTGGTCTGGGCCCGAAGTAGAGTGGTCGGACGTTCCTACGTACCCCATGCGGATGGGAATCAAGCCATACGTAGTTCTGAAAGCGCATTTTAACGTCATGCAGGACGAGGAGCAGCCTGATCGTGTTGGTACACATCCCGCCAAAACTACTAAGCCCACATGAGTCGTGCTCGGTGTGGGAAAGAAGTAGTAGTGGTGGGAATTTCCCGACACAGAGAGGGGCAGGTTAGGGAAAAGGGACGCTCGGTGAATACCGGCCCAATGACACTAACACGATCATTTAGCGCACCTAGATGCGCGAAGAGAAAGATCCGAGTATGATGGAATTCCACTTGAACATGAGGAAGTGGAAATGTGTGAATCATGGTGCTCGAGATTCATATCACGATGATGGTGGCATGATGATGGAGGATAACTGCTGACCATGTTCGCAACACAGCATCCTGTCGCATTAGCCTAGAACGGGGACAGACAAATGAGCATCGACTGCTGACCGTATTCGCAACACGGGATTTTATCGATTTGTTGTCCAATATCCTTAGGGATGTTGGCCCGTAATGATTGAAGGGCCCTTAGGTCCAGCATTCATGGAGAGCCCTTAAGCCTGGTATCCATGTCGTCCGAGGGTCATTTTGGATGTGGAAGAGGACAAGGATCCAAATAGTGAGCTCACGAAGCTTGGTCATGGGACGAGGGGAATGTCCCTGTGAGAATCCCACACTTCGGGCTCTTTGTCAAAACACATCTGAATACGGCAACGAAACGTATTAGAGAGAGGGAGAAGATTCCTTTCCCTTGGGGGGATCTTAGTTTAGGGTCGTAGAATTCGGACCATGGGTGAGAGGAAACATAAGAGGCACATGGTGGAGTAACTCAAACACCTGGCATGAAAGGGAATAGGATGTGTGTATGGCGCGGTGAAAAACTCGACGTGAATGAGGTCACCACCCCATATCACACCACGCAACCTCCTTGGGAGAGGTTTTTGGTCAAGGGACTGAAAGGGAAAGTTAGGCTGGGCCCGCGGGGAAGTGCCCGGGCGCTCCTACGTATCTCATGAGGATGAGAATCAAGCCATACGTAGTTTTGAAGGGTGCCTTTGACCATAAATGGGTAAAGGGAGCAGGGGACGCATGGCGTCAAGACCCGACGTGAAGGAGGACCTAAGCCCTACTTACCATGCGTTCTCTGGGGAAATGTTTGAGTCGAGGGACCGAACACAATGGTTAGGCTGGGCCCGCGGGGAAGTGCCCGGGTGCTCCTACGTATCTCTTGAGGATGAGAATCAAGCCATACATAGTTCTGGAAGGTGACATGGTAGGATACCAGTGCCAGGGGAAAAGGGGAGTGCGGGCATGGACCTTGCACTAAAAGAAGCGGAATTTGATGTATCTTGTTTGTTCTTTAAGGTGAATGGTTTTTTTTGTGAAGCGACAGGCCCAGAATAGTAGGTTGTGATGTCACCACAAGGATCAAGTCGTGATGGGTGTTGACAAATGGCATGGCACGTGACCAATACCCAACGTGATGTCCTCTACAACGAGGTCACCACAATGCGGTGCCGTTTTTCGTCGTGTGTCCAGGACGATAATGTCACAGTTTAGGGTCGTATGATAGGACCAAGCATGCATTTTATCGTCATGCAGCGCAGACGTAGCAGAGACGATTCTAGGCGGGAAATGTGTGTAGTGTTTTTAAAACACAATTGACGGAGACATGATCCCACATTAGATTGTACGCCATTCGGAGAGGGAAACCTTAGGCCGAGGGGCCTATATAGAGGTAAGAGGTGAAATCGGGGGAGTGACTGGCTCTCTAAATGGGTTGTACCCGAAGACAGGGTGTCCGGGCGGTCCTACGTATCCCATGAGTATGGGAATCAAGTTGAACGTAGTCCCGAATGGATCTTAGTTTATGGTCTTAGAGCTCGGACCATGGGAGCCCCGAAGGACACCATATTGCATCTTTGTCCCCCTGACATGCAAAGGTGCACTGAGGGATAGCGCCAAAAGTGTTGAGATTCCACCTGGACATGATGGGGTGGAAAATGATGTGAATCATGCAACCAACATTCGAGGACTGAAGGGGTTGGCGTGACGATAGAAGATTACTGCTGACCATGTTCGCAACACAGCATCATGTCGCGTTAGCCTGAAATGGGGGCAAACAAATGAGCATCGACCGCTGACCGTATTCGCAACGCGGGATTTTATCCGTTTGTTGTCCAAAACCCTCGGGAGCGTTGGCCCGTAACGGTAGGAGAGCCCTTGGGCATTGTATCCAGGCCATTCTTGGGGGTCCCTCCGGATGTGAAAGGTGATGGAAGCCCGAATGGAGGGGAACACGAATCTTGACAAGTGGAAGGAACTTGATCAAGTTGAATCTGACACTCTTGGTCCTAGACCAGATTAATCTTAATACATGGGTGAACCACTGCAAGGAGTCAAGGGACTCAACCTTGAGGGTGATCGAGAGATGGAAGATTCCTAGGGGAAGGGGGCACGGTGCCTAAAACCTTGTATCATACCTACACATCCCCCTCCTGGAGAGGGATAGACCAAGTGGCCCAGGTGACCGGGAGATCAGGAGATCACTAAGAGGTGGGGCTGGACCCGAATCTTAAACATTCAGGTTGTCCTACGTATCCCATGAAGATGGGAATCAAGCCACACGTAGTTCTGAAGGATGCCTTTTAATGTCATGCAGGACAAGGAATAGGAGGGATAACTCTCAGAACGGGGTGTGTGTGGTGCAGCTATTGCAATCCCGACGTGAATGAGGACGTGGTCCTACACTACGCCACGCGGTCCTGTGGTCGGGGTCCTGAAGGCAGGACCAGAGAGGTGAACTTGCTGAACTCAAGATGGACCCAAATAAAAGGGGTCTTGAATGTAGTTCCAGATGAGAATCTTAGTTTATGGTCTTAGAGCTCGGACCGTGGATGGTGACAACTCCTGAGTAAGCACAGATGTCAACCCAATCCCTAAGCCCACGTGAGATAAAATCGGTGTGGGAAACAAGGGGGGAAGATCCTTATCGCAATACTTGGGGTGTCTATCAAAGGGGAGTCGGTGGAGAGTTTCGAAGGACACCTTTGATGCAGCTTGTTCTCCCAACGCGTAGACGTGCACGGAGGAAAAGTACCAAGAGTTCAGAGATTCTACTTGGACATGACGAAGTGGTGAAGGGTGTGAATCATGTAACCGGCATTTGGGCTTAATGGGTTGGCGTGGCGATAGAGGAAAACTGTTAACCATGGTGGAAACACAGCATCCATATCGCGTTAGCCTGAGGTGGGAACAACAAACGAGCATCGACCACTGACCATATTCGCAACGCGGGATTTTATCGATGTGTTGTCCAAAACCCCCGGAGGCATTGTCCCATAATGGTAGGAGATCCATTGGGCGTAGTATCCAGGCCGTTATTGGGGGTCCCTTCGGGTGTGAGAGATGATGAAAGCCCTGATGCAGGGATACGCAAAGCCTGGAAAGCGGGTGCGGACGTGTCCGAGTAAAGCTTGGCATTCCAGGTAATAAACCAGAGTACTCTTAAGCACATTGGTGAACCGCCGAAAAAGGGATCGGCGAAACATCTAAGTAGGGGGGGAACATGGCGTGGTCATTACGAGACCGTAGTGAATGATGAAATAATCCCACACCACATCATATAATCCTCTCATGGAGGAAGGATAGGCCAAGGGGCCAGGATGGGATGAGGATTCCCGAGAGATGGGGCTGGACCCGAATCTTGGACATTCAGGCGGTCCTACGTATCCCATGAGGATGGGAATCAAGCCACACGTAGTTCTCTATATGAAGTTTAAAGTCATACTGGACGAGAAGAGGAGCAATATACCCCTAAACAAGGGAGGTGTGTTGTATGGCGAAGAAGCCGACGTGAATGAGGATGTAGTCCCACACCACACCGTACACTCCTATAAGAGAGGACCTGGGTCGTGCCCCGGAAAGGCCAAGGGGCCTGTTGGTTAGGCATCGGTCAAGAAGGCCTGACCTACTTGTAGTATAATGTCTTGCAATGAGGATGGGGGTCGGGGATCCGAGAAGGCCAAGGGGCCTGAGGCTGGGCCTCGTAAGGGGAGGCGTACGGCATGGTACATGATCTCGTCGTGAATGAGGACATAGTCCCACATCACACCGTACACCCTTATGAGGAATCATGGGCCGTGGCCTGGGAAGGCCAAGGGGCCTAAGGTCAGTCATTAGTCAGGAAGGCCTGACTGGTTTGCAGTTTAACCTCTTACATGAGGACGAGGGTCGGGGACCCGAGAAGGCCAAGGGGCCTGAGGCTGGGCCTCATAAGGGGAGGCATACGGCATGGTACATGATCCTGACGTGAATGAGGACATAGTTCCACATCACACCGTACACCCTTATGAGGAATCCTGGGTTGTGGCTCGGAAAGGCCAAGGGGCCTAAGGTCAGGCATCAGTCAGGAAGGCCTGACTGGTTTGCAGTTTAACGTCTTACATGAGGACGAGGGTCGGGGACCCGAGAAGGCCATGGGGATTGAGGCTGGGCCACGTAATGGGAGGCGTACAGCATGGTACATGATCCCGTCGTGAATGAGGACATAGTCCCACATCACACCGTACACCCCTATGAGGAATCGGGGCCGTGGGCCCGAAATCTAGCACCACCTGGGGGAAGTTTGTACCCTCGGGATGGGGTAGAATGAATCACTGCACTCGATGTCTGGGACATCTCGGGGTGGACCCAAAGATCCAGGACATTGTTGACCATATTCGAAACACAACGTTCCTATGGTGACCCGTATGGGAGCAACAAATGAGCGTCGACCGCTGACCAAATTTGCAACGCGGGACTTCTATTGGCTTGTTGCTTGAAAACCCTCAGGGGTGTTTGCCCGTATCGGTAAGAGAGCCCTTGGGCATTGTATCCAGGCCGTCCTTGGGGGTCCCTCTGGGTGTGAAAAATGATGGAATCCCAGTCAAGGAGTCGGTGAAGCATAGCTGTATCCATCCACGAAAGGGGAAAACACCTCCAGGGGGGAATGTGCAGCCGGGTCGAGGCTTGCTCAATGTGGATCGGGGAAAAAGTGTGCACCCTGCCATGTCTTGACCCGAGGGGTGGATTTTGGCTTTTGGGCTGGGCCAACAGATGAAATGTCCGGGAGTTCCTACGTATCTCATAAGGATGATAATCAATCCATACGTAGTTCTTGATGGCCATGCAGTTTAGCATCATGCGGTGAGGACGTGGAAGGAATAGAAGAACTGGAGCGGGCACATGGTGTGACCCTTACAATCTTTGTGCAAGCAGGGTTGCATAAGCGGGGCCAAGAAAGCCTACTCCCTGCTTCACAAAGATCCTCCAAGAAAACCATTCCTAGGGGGAATAGTGGAAAGGAAAAGCTTGGGGCTGGGCTCAAGAAGAGGCGTCCGAGCGTTCCTACGTATCTCATAAGGATGAGAATCAAGCCACACGTAGTTCTAGAAATACAGTTTAACGTCATGCGGGACGATAAGAAGCATCTCATTTGGGGATATGTATGGTATGACGAGTAATCCGACGTGAATGAGGACGTAGTCCTGCACCATACCGTAAAATCCCGCAATAGCATAGATCAGAGAAAACCAGGGGGCCTGAGGCCGGGCCGCGGTCAGGGAGACCTGACCAGCTTGCTGTTTAACGTCTCGCGGTGAAGATGGGGTCGGGGGCCCGAGGAGGCCAAGGGGCTTGAGGCTGAGCCTCGGTCAAGAAGGCCTGACCTGCTTGCAGTTTAACGTCTTGCAGGACGAAGATGCAGTTTACGGTCGTGCAGGACTTTACATTTTAGAGTCATGTTGGACCATATCATGCAGTTTAAGGTCATGCAGGACCATTTCACAGTTTATCGTCTTGCAGGACGAAGATGCAGTTTAAGGTCGTGCGGGACCATTTTGCAGTTTAGGGTCGTGCAGGACCCTTTCTCCCTAGGCAAAGTATCGTTTGAGGAATTTGGTATTGGTGGGAGGGGTTATAAGCCCTCCATTTGTGGTCACCAAGGAGTATGATCCATTGGGGTAAACCTTATGGATGATATAAGGCCATTCCCATTTGGGTTCTAATTTGGGTGGTTTCGTACCAGGAATCATTGGCGCTTGAAGGGCCAGTACCAGGTCGCCCCGTAGAAAAGAGCGAAGATGAACCTTCTTGTCAAAGGCTCTCGCTATCTTGTCCTGATGCCTTTCCAGATTGTGCAGGGCACGAAGACAGTTCTTGTCCAGTGCTTCTAATTCAGCCAGACGGATCTCGGCTACCTCATCTGATGTCTGGTGGTCATAAACTGCAGTGCGTAACGACGGCAGCTGGATCTCAATGGGTAGGACAGCCTCAGCTCCATACACCAGGGAATATGGGATCACATGGGTAGAGTTGCGAGTCGTCATTCGGTAAGCCCAGAGGGCATTGGGGAGCTTGTCCAGACAACTTTTCTTATTCTGACCAACCATCTTCTGCAGAATGCTAGAGAGGGTCTTGTTGAACGCCTCGATCTGTCCATTCGCCTGCGCGTGGTAGTGGGAGGTATGGTTCGACCAGATGTCGTACTTAGCGTACAATTTCTTCAATTCAGCTGCTCGGAAGTTGGTGCCGTTATCGGTGAGGACGGCGTGAGGTACCCCAAACCGGTGGATAACGTTGGAGCTCACAAAGTCAACGATGGAACGGGCCTTGAACTCTTTGAGCGGAACTGCCTCTTCCCACTTGGAGAAGAAATCTGTAGCAGTCAGGATGAACCTACACTGGCGGGCTGTTGCCAGTGGATACGGTCCAACTACATCAAGTCCCTATACCGCAAATGGCCAAGAGTACTTGGTGGGGTGGAGGGGCTCCGGCGGCCGATGCAAGAAGTTGGCGTGTACTTGGCACGTGTGTCATCTCTTGGAATATCCAATAAAATCGTGGATCATAAAGGGCCAAAAGTACCCTAACCTCCAGATTTGATGGGACAGTTTCAGCCCAGCTTGATGGGCGCCATAGGAACCGGTGTGAACCTCTTGCATAACTTGAGGTATCTCCCCTCCTTGGAGGCAACGGAGAAGGACACCATCGAAACACCGCTTATAAAGGATTTGGTCGAGACTGGGGCCGCTCTAGAGGGTAAATTGCACCGCGCGGCATCGGATTCGCTCGCGTTCGGCCCGGTCGTCCGGGAGCTGACCATTTTGGAGATACTCGACAAAAGGTGCTCTCCAGTCGGGGGTAGTTTCAACCACTGCGTCTGACGAACCCGAGACTCCCGATATGGAGGGTCCGGCGGTGAGATGGCTTACCCGAAGTCCATCATGGTCCTCTTGGGTGACTGGGGCAATGACTCTCTGGTGTGCCACATGTATGATCAAATCATCTTTCTCGGGTTCTGCGAGCGACGCGGCTAAACCAGCCAAGGCGTCTGCTTGGCCGTTCTGCGACCATGGGACATGGGTAACCTCTGGTCGAGGGGAGAACTAGGCCATTAGGAGGAGGGTGTACTCCAGCAACGGTGCGAGCTTCGGCTTCCTGACGACGTAGTCTCCATTAACCTGTTTGATTACCAGCTCGGAATCTCCCTTCACATGTAGATGGGGCACATGGATCTCAAGGGCCAGCTCGAGGCCGGTGATTAGAGCTTGGTACTCTGCCTCGTTGTTCGTACAACCTTCTGAAAATAGGAACGAGTATGGCAGGACGGCTTGCGCCGGGGTAATGAAGACAATACCCAGGCCCACTCTGTTGAGCTTGGGATCGTTGAGCCTCCTACCGGTGGGGCTCCGGGAGGCGCCGTCGAAATGCATTTTCCAACACGGGGCAGCATGATCGACTGAGAGGATCATCTCATTAGGGAAATCCAGGTCTAGGGATTGATCCGCGGAGGTAGGATGGGTAGCTAAAAAGTCTGCCAATGTCTGTCCCTTAATGGCCTTCTGAGGTACAAACCTGATATCAAACTACTGGAGAATCACCGCCCACCGTGCTAGTCGGCCAGTCAGCATAGGGCGATTCAGAATGTACTTCAGGGGGTCTACCTGGGAGACCAATTGCACCTCCTGGTGCTGTAGGTAATGTCGTAACTTCTGCACAGCGAAGACGAGAGCAAGGCAGCACTTTTCTATAGGGGAGTATCTGACCTCCGTATCGAGAAGCATGCGGCTGAGATAGTAGAGACTGTTCTCAGTACCCTCATTATTCTTCTGGGCGAGCAGCGCACCGAGGGATCTCTCCAGGGCGGTCACATAAAGGACCATCGGCTTTCCGGAGATGGGTGGCATCAAGACCAGAGGTTGGAGCAAATACTGCTTGATTTCCTCGAAGGCGGTCTGACACTCCTCATCCCATTCATAGGTGGCACCCTTCTTCATGAGTCGGGAAAATGGATTACACTTGCCGGCCAGAATCGCTATGAATCGGCATATATAGGCTAAGTGGCATTGAAGGCCTCGAAGCTCCTGACTGTTGCTCGGGGGAGGCATTTGGCTGATGGCCTTGATCTTCTCCGGGTCGATCTCGATACCTCGGTATCTAACAAAAAATCCCAGAAACTTCCCGGTGGTGACCTCGAAAGCACACTTCAGTGGGTTCATCTTCAGGTGACGGTAACGGAGGAAACCGAACACTTTCTCAAGGTCTTTGAGATGGTCCTAGAGCTGGCATGATTTGACTAGGAGGTCATCCACGTAGCATTCCACCAATGTCCTGAGAATCAATTTGAATATGCGATGCATGGCCCTCTGATAAGTGGCACCTTCATTTTTCAAACCGAATGGCATTACCTGGTAGCAAAAGGTACCTTGGGGATCCCTGAAGGCAGTGGACTCCTCGTCTTTGGGGGCCATCCGGATCTGGTTATACCCGGAATACCCATCCATGAAAGAGAGGGCATGGAACCCGGCCGTGGCGTCAATCAACAGCTCCGTCACCGGGAGTGGGAAGTCATCCTTTGGGCAGTGGCGATTAAGATCGCGGAAGTCGATGCAGACTCTAATCTGTCCATTCTTCTTCCTAACTGGCATAATGTTGGCAAGCCACTTGGGGTACTGGACCTCCTTGACGAAGTTGGCTTTGATTAGCTTGTCAACTTCGGCCTCAACCATAGCACCATGAGAAGGGTGCATCTTCCTGGGAGGATACTTAAACCCACGATGTTTTGCCGGGAGGCCCAGACGGTGAACGGCCACCTGGGGATCTAGCCCTGGCATCTCGTTGTAACTCCAAGAAAACACATCACGGTGCTGTTTGAGGAAGTCTACGTACTGCTGCCGCTCCTCGGGGGACATGGCTGCACTGATCAATGTGGGTTTCGGATCTGCCTCACTACTAAGGTTCACCTGTACCAGTTCATCAACCGTGGTAGAGACGCCTTCTTCAAAGGTTGGGGGAGCATCCTCCAAGTCTTCCTCCCCACCCATGGGGGGGCTTCCCATGATGGGGGGTGCTTCTAGGCTATCAAAATCCGAGGGGCAGCTGGTGCCGGCTTGGGAAGCAGTGGTCATCACATCGGGAGACTCACTTGCCATTGAGACCATAGCAATGAAGGCAGTCGACCCTATCCCATCTGGCCTTCGGCCTAAAGGGCCACGTTTGATGATATCAAAGTAATGGTGACGTGTCGGCCTGAGTCTGTTAATTCCAGCCCGGCGGAAGAGACACGTATGGCACACCGCCGTTTTCATAAGCTTCACGTCCCGGTACCGTACATGGGTAGGGGGTTCCGGGGTGACTTGAGCCTGGTTGATGTAGGAGTACGAGGTGATTTTCCATCGTCGCTTGGACACGGGAACATTCCTTCCTTGCATACCCGAAAAAACAAAACATTGTCCCATGTCGGGGGTCGTGGCCTCCAACTGGTGGATCGGGAGGATGTAGGCGTCATCCATGCTTGCCCAGGGATCACTTGTGACCGGGGCGGGTTCATCCTCGCTTACCAGGATTTGCTTGTCCTTACTTTTGTAATAACCCACATCCAGATAGCGGGCCTCACAAGAAGCAAAAGGGGACGTGTCTCCTTGGAGCACTCCTACTCGACCGTTGAGCGAGTACTTGAGGCACTGGTGATACGATGAAGGGACCGCTGCATGCAGATGGAACCATGGCCTACCCATCAATGCGTTGTAGGCGGTGTCCTGAGAGACAACCATGAACTCGGTGCTGGCAATTAAGCCACCGAACTATGTCTTCAGGCGGATCTTGCCGACTGGGGTTTGCTCTGTCCTGTCGTACCCCTGGATCCTGAGGTCAGAGGGAGTTAAATCACCTTCGGACAGACCTAGCTTTCGCAGCGTCCAGGTCGAAATTAGATTGATTCTGGAACCTGTGTCAATGAGGCAACGACGAACTTCCACACCATTGAAGTGTCCACTGATGTACAGTGGGCGAATGTGCCCCTGTATAGGAGGGTCCTCATCTTCACCGGAGAACGAGATAACCGCCTGACATTCGGCGTTTTCAATCATCTCGGTATGGAAGGCTTCTGCAGCAGCTACCTCCGTCTCGAACTGGAGGGGGCTCTTTAGGGCCTCGGAAAGTGCCTCGCGCATTTCAGATGACAGGCGAAGGGCCTCAAGGATGGAGAGCCTCGCCGGAATGCCAGCCAGGTGCTTCAGAACATCGTACTTTCGGTCCAAACGCGAGCCTCTGCTTACAGGAGGTCGTTCGGCATTTGGAGGCACATCGGTTCCGGCCGTCTGAACCGGCGATTGACTAGTACTGGGTACATCTTGCTGCCTACTAGTAGAAGCCTGAATAGTAGTCGCTGGACTAGGATCGGATAGGGGAGGTTGGCCTGTAGCCGGGCAAGACTGACTGTGATACGAACAAGGCGGCTCCCCCCGATCCAATAGCACGAACGGCGGTGGAGGTGGAGACGAGGGTGTTAGATGGGTTTGCGCGTGCTGAGATCTGCGCTGAGCCTACTGCCTGGTCTCGGTAGCATGCACGTCTTGGCCAAAAGTGCCTGCTGACGTACCTCGATGACCGGCGCGATTGCGATTCCGCTGACGTTGACGTCGGCTAGAAACGTGGGGGAGGTCTACATGGCGTTCCCCCTCGTCGGGGCTCATATAGGGCTTTACCAGCTCCACGGTGTTAACAGAAGTGTACCCCTGGCTGTCGCTCGAGGAGTCATCCACCGCTGGGCGGATTCTGGGAGGAATCCCCATTTCAGGGGGCATAACGTCGCCGAGAGTGCGGGATGACAATGGCACTGGCGGTGCGCGTTGCTTCTTCTTGCGTCGCCGCTGCTTGCCCTTTTGGGCAGAGGTCGACTGTGAAGACGATGCGGAGGCACCAGCTACTTCTTCTGAAGGTTCTGACTCCATCAGGCGCACCCAGATGATACCATGGGCACGTACGACGGTTTTTCGAGCCATCCAGTTGTTGTATTTCTGGGACTCGTGGCTAGGGACCTGCTGCCACTCGCCTTCGTTGTCGCTGCCGATCTCTGATCCTGCAAAGACACCTGCCACTTGTGCTGGTGCTGGGCCCAACTTGACTATGTTGTCATTGACCTGGTCTTGAAGCCAGTCTTTAAACACATAGCATTGCTTGAGGGTGTGCCCCAGGATCCGATGATAAGGGCAGTAGTTGGGGTGATCGGTGAGATGCGCCTCTGCCGGCCTTCTGCACTCAGGCAGACGCACAATCCCTTGCTCTTGAGCACTTCAGAAGTAGCCATGGACCTGATTTTTATTGAACGAATAGGTCTGGTACATTCTTTCCGGATAGGGGGCCCTAGGGGCCTGGCCCTGACGAGGGGCCGGAGGGGCCTGCCGAGGAGGCGGCGCCTGATTGTCTCGCCTAGGTGGCGGGTGGCGCGTTGCGCGGGGGAACCTATCAGTTCTGAGGCGGTCGCTGCTGGGCAGGAGCCTGTGCTTGAGGTGGAGGACCTCTGCGGGGTTGCGGGGGTGGTGCCACCGGCAGCAACTCCAGCTGCCTCGGGGCTTCTATTTGGGCCACCGCGGCGGGTTCAGCCCGGGCGGTCCTCCTGTCCTAGATCATAGGGGGAAACAAACGTGCCTGACTGGCCTGTTGCAGGGCTTCCTCAAGGCGTTGAGCCTTATCCGAGAAATATCTGAACCCTCCAAGGTAGTTCTGGGTAATCAGGGAGGGTACCAGCTCTGTCTTGACATTCCCCACATACATCGTCAGTAGTTGCTCCTGAGTCAGTGGCATATCGAGGGAATACGTAAGTCCCTTCCATCGGGCGATGAAATCTGCAACCCGCTCATCAGGCCTTTGCTTGCACTTGAAGAGGTCTGCAATGCTGGTCTTTTGCATGGTGGAGCTGAACTGGTATAAGAACTGCAGGCGAAGATCCTCCCAACCGGTCACCGATCCGATAGGGAGCTGGCTGTACCAGATGAATGTCGGACCTTCCAATGTCTATACGAAACATCGGATCTTGGTGGCTTCTTGCTGAGCCGAGGTCCCCAGCATGGGGCCACACCTGGAAGAAAAATGAGAGAAGTGCTGCGGCGGGTCCCATGTCCCGTTAAAAGGAGAGAAAGTGGGGTTCCCAAAACCCGGAGGTGCGGGCATATCATCCACCCACGCGGGATAAGGCTTGCCATCCGGTGGGACCGCCACCTACCACGCTTCCAACGATTTGAGGCGGGCTGTGAGTGCCGCGATAAGATCCTCCGGGTGGGGGTCCCTGTCTTGACGGGGATCCCTAACCACAAGTGCATTGCCAGGTTCTTCAACACGGTAGACGGCTTCGGCCGCTCGTGGGTCAACTGGCTGGACGACCTGTGGGGCGACTGGGGGAACCCGGATTGGATTCTTCAGATTGCCCCGTCGCTCGGGGGGATTTGGCAAGACGTATCGCGCCCTCTTGCCATACGTTCCGGCTTCTTCCCTGTCTGCGGCAGTAGCATGATCAGGGTTGCCCGGAGGCATCTCACCAGGGGGGAATTGTTCCTTCCCCTACTGCCCCGGCCTAGGATTACCATAGTCGGTTCGCCGCTCTGCGGCGCGCTCAGCCAAGAGTTCGTCAACCAGCTTTTTCTGCTCAGCAAGCAGCTGGCGTAACGTGGCCTTCTCGGGATCTTCGTCCGTTTCCTGCACAGAGGCGGACGGGTCGGAGTGCTTGATTGTTTCGACATGCTACTTACCCTTGCCAGTGTTTCGACCGAGTACCAGCGACTCGGTGGGTACGGGGAGACCTAGCAGGTTCCTCTGCTGACGGGTAACTCTCCCTGATGGTTCGAGCAGTGGCGGTACTCCCTCAGGTGGTAAGTCTCCATAAAGGAATTCAAGCTCATCTTCCTTATCCACAATATCGGCCATCTGGACTGCGACCCCTCTTGAGGGCATGTCCTCGATGTCGCATACCGAATCGGGCTGCCGTCGGATAGGGTCGAAGAGGAGAGCGGCATAGTGTCCCCAACCACAGACTTGCACATGGGGGGTGGCTTGCCTGACGATTCTGCGGAGTGCTTTAAGACTCTGAACACATTTTCGTTGAAGGGCGCTCTGATGGCCTGGCGACTCAGGGTGCTGGGCCACAAGAAGTGCGGCCGCATCTATCAAGCGGCACTGCTCGCCGATTTCTTCGAAGTGCTCTCGACTTCTGGGGTACACCACCCATTCATAACGGAGGCGGAAGTGTGTCGCCCATAGGGTTCGACAAAAGCACCCCACTTCTTCAGGGGTAAGAGACTCTGGTATGTGGAAATTCAGTGCCGCCGTCGGCCAGAACTTCTCCAGGAAGTAATCCGCTGCAAGAATACTCTTGAAGCTCCTGGGCTCGGACTTAGGGTTCATCCCTATGTTGCCCCACTCGTCAACCAGGGGCGGCTGAGGGACCGGTAGCGGTACCGAGGCGGACCTATGGGATAGTAAGCTCGGTGGTGGAGAATACGGCAAACAAGCTGACTGGCCGCCGAATTCCGGGCCATCCTCCGAAGAGTGAGGTGACCTGGCCACGATGTCACGATACGACGGGTTGATAACCACAGCTTCCGGAACCGGATCCACGGCTACCGGTGACAGGTCGTGTTGTCGCTCTACCGTCGTTGGCCCAAAAAATAACTCTATGTGATCTCTGGTAGAGGTAGAGGGCTCTTCTGGTGACAGAGGCGGTGATTGCGCGGTCGAGACCTGCAGAATTCCCAAGATTTCTTCCTCTTGTATGTACCTGCGGAGGGAGATGGGAATCTGGTGGACCTCAAATTCTGGGAGAATGAGACTAACGTGTCTGGTTCCTGCCCTAGTCCTTGATACGGAGGAGCGAGGAGAAGGTTCCATGGCTGAATCGCATTCCGCTTCCGAGTCGGAGAAGCGGGCAGGTTTGATCTCCACCTGGGCCTTCCCAGGGCTCTTCTTGTTGCGGCGACGACCCACTCTCCTGCCCCGGGGTGGCTCTTCGGGACAGGGTTGACCTCTATCAGGCAGCCTCGGGGCGGTGCTGGCGCCGTGGTAAAGAGGGACCCCACTCGAGATAGCCGGGGTGCGAGGGGCACCGGGGAAAATGTCGAAGGGTACATGGGTAAGACCTCTATGAACAGTACCCATGTGGGCGGGGCCTCTGTTGGAACCGGCAGAAGCATGGGGAGGACCTCCATGGTCGATGCGAGTGGAGCGAGGCTGACCTTCACTCCTCGAGTTGCTGGGGCGAGGAGGACCTTCTCCGGTTGCAGAGAGGATGTAGGGAGGGCCCCCACGATGGAGAAGGACCGGATGGATGGTGCATTCAGGTTGGAGGTCGGGGGCAGGAGGATGGACTCCATACCCTGTATAGTGGGCGTGGGAAATGTTTCTGCACTGAGCGTCACTGCCGCGGGGCAGGTCTTCCTGCGGGATGGGGGTACCATGAGGCATGCCTCCATGATGAACCTCGGAGCGGGGAAGGCCCACGCTCTGTGGAGTAGTGGTACGGGGAGGACCTCCGTACGGGGTGACATTACCGCGGGTTAGCTCGCGGCGATCACCACTTGGGCCTGCAACCCGGAGAGTCAACCCAGCCTGCCCGTGGGGCGGTTGGGGTCTCGATCCTGGTTGGGTGAAGGAGTGACCCTGCTCAGTGTATGCAGGGGCTTCACGATGCACGTCGGCGGTGGCTCGGGCCACTGTAGCTGTCAACGTCGACGCGCCCGGGAGAGCGTCCTCAGCCCGGGCCCGGCACTGACGTCGGGTCAGGAGAACTGGTGCAGGTGGTGCAGGGACGTGGCCTGCCTGCTCTTCCTGCGGGGCCGGACGGCGGCGCTGACGCGGCCGGGCGGGAGCTCTAGCCTGGAGCCCTCGGGTCGGGACCCTGTGCGGGCTGAGCCGGACGGCACCCGCCTCTTCAGCGTAAGGCGAGGAATCGTCAAGGTGTTCCGGAGAAAAGCTCCCGAAACGGTTGAATGTTGGGGTGGGGAGCAGGGGCTCCCTACGCGGCCTGTTAGGGAGGCGTTGACGGCGGGGCCTGGAGGCCTCCAGGTCCAAGCGGGCCATATCCCGGGTCGGGATGACCCCTTCTTCCTCGTACCTGCGCACGAGGTTGTTGATCACCCTTCGCAGGATGACCTATGATGGGGATAGGGGACGTGGGCGCCCTGTATTCCGCGATGTGGCGGCCATCGTGGCGGTAGCAGCGTTACGTGGGGTGGTCGTGGCGGTGTTGCCCCTGCCCCTGCGTGGGCGGGGAGCGGATGGTGATCGCGTCTCTGTAATAGTAACCTGGTTCCTGAGAAACGAAGGGATCAACTCATCAGTACTGAGAGGAAAAGGATTAACAGCCAGTTCCCCAACGTCCTTTCATTCTCCACGTCTGTAAGAAGGATCCACGCCAACATGCTGCAGAACGGAGTGCCCCACGTTCTACTGCCCCGACTTCCGGTGAGTCTCACGACAGGCCCGCTATTTTCTTGGCGGGACTAGGCACCGGATATCTGGATCCGGTGACATGTCAATCTATGGGTGTCTCGAACACTACTAATCTCCATATTGAGGAGAAGAATTTCACGTCGGGTTCACCATTTCTGTTTCCGACACTTTCGTCGGGGCGCGCGCTCGTCCGTCCGTGGAGGAGGACGTGCGGCGCTTTGTTGCCCCGCATTCCCGCTTTCTAAAGGCGGGCGGAATTCGCTCCTTATTCAGGGACGTCTGCTCCTTGATCGAAATGGGATGATGGGATGTCGGTTCTTCCTCCTGTGGATTCCTCCTCAAAACTCATCACCTAGTCCGGGTCTCCCTCATAGATTTAATACGTGGTTCGTGAAACTCTTCCCAGTGCCATGTTTCCATGGACGCCGGTTAATTACACTGCTTCTATCGGGACATTCC
The DNA here is from genome assembly GCA_963277665.1 of Viscum album. Classification (NCBI taxonomy): domain Eukaryota; kingdom Viridiplantae; phylum Streptophyta; class Magnoliopsida; order Santalales; family Viscaceae; genus Viscum; species Viscum album. The sequence continues at coordinate 243,896,396 of OY728150.1, forward strand.
AAGGGGTCCAGTCAGGGCAGAAACCTTCAGTCAGGGGAGTAGTCACGTTGAGGCATCAGTAGCGTGTCTGGATGCTGGGGTACCTGGCATGTCTGTCTGTTATCCTTGGCCACAAGGCTTCTCGAGGGCATGGAAGCCCGAGGCATCCCGCATCAAGCGCGGGGAATTATATGTCATAGACACATATCTGGGGTTTTCCTCAGCTTCTCATGCTCAACACAGGGTATGCCGCTATTTTAACGTCTAGCGGAGACGGATCAAACCAACCAGAGCATTAGCAAGGATAGATCAGATTGAGGGATCCTCCTTGAAGGGATGTCGATACCGGGGCCAGCCCATGGATGGCTGCGAAGAAGAGCGTACCGACATGGTCTCAGTGGGATAAGACGGTCCGGGTGAGAATCGGGACGGGTGATAGGTTGATGAATGGAGTGGAGGGAGAGTGAAATGGGACCATCGTAGGGGCGATAGTGAAGTTGGGCTTGAGCCTTGACGAGGCTTCCTACGTATCCCCGTGGTAGGGAATCAAAGTCTGCGTAGTTTGGGATGACGCCGATAAACAGACGTGAAGGTGGACCTTGGCCCGATGAGCATCGTCAGCGTACCGACATGAAAGTAGACTCGTGGGTCCACTAGTGGTGGGCTTAAACCTTGGTAAGGTTTCCTACGTACCATGCCCTGACATGGATCAAATTCCTCATAGTTCAGGGGATTGATGGAACATAGTTTTACGTCATGCGGGACGATAGTGAACCCTGACGTGAACAAACGACGGGCGGTGGGTGTCGGCGAATCGACATAAGTGAGGGACCTTAGTCCGATGGGAGTTGGCCTTGAACCTAGGGGAGGCTTCCTACGTACCATGCCTTGACATGAATCAAATTCCACGTAGTTCGGATTGGGGAATGCAGTTTACCGTCATGCGGGATGGGGGTGAACCAACGTGAATGAGGTCGGAACGACCAGATGGTGGGTTTGAACCTCAGAGAGGATTCCTACGTACCATGCCTTGACATGGATCAAAGACCTCGTAGTTCAGGTGAGTGTGCAGTTTAATGTCATGCTGGACAAAGGGGGCATACAGTTTGACGTCATGCTGGATGAGGGCGAAACTCGTCGTGAATGAACGACCGAGCAAGGTGGCTTTGTCGGCGAACTGACGTGAAGATGGACCTTGGTCCAATGAGTGGTGGGCTTGAACCTCTAAAAGGCTTCCTACGTACCATGCCTTGACATGGATCAAAGACCTCGTAGTTCAGGTTAGTCACAACGGCTTGCCGTCGGACTGGAATTGCAGTTTAACGCCGTGCTGGACGTAGGTAGAACATGACGTGAATTGGATGATGGTTGGGCTTGAACCTCGTGGAGGCTTCCTACGTACCACGCCTTAACATGGATCAAAGACCTCATAGTTCAAATGGGATTGGTCGCAATGGCTTGCCATTGGACCGGAATGCGGTTTAACGTCATGCTGGACGGGAATGAGACCCGACGTGAATGAGTGACGGGTGGGCTTGAACCTCATAGAGGCTTCCTACGTACCACGCCTTGACATGGATCAAAGTCCTCGTAGTTCCCTAAGGGTGGGGGGTCAGGGTCGGTGCTCACTCTAAGCCCACATGAGTCATGCTCGGTGTGAGAAACAAGATGTTTCAAGGACCTGACGATCTCGTTGCGAAGGATGCGTCCGTGAGAAGCGAAGAGGGGCTTACACGTTAGGCGGCCCACGGTGTTGGGACTTACTCCAGGATGGAGGTCCGAAGTGCGACGAAGCGCGGGAAAGAGGGACCTTGGTCCAACGATGGGAGGTGCCTCGTTCCCTATCAGGCCCTCCACTGACCTTGGTAGTGGGGAAGTACGGAGATGCAGAGGTTCAGCCATCCGTTGGGGAACTAGGGTTTCCCTTCTCCTACGAACATACGCCACTCCGACAAGGAGGATCTCATCCCATGTGAATGGGTGATTCCATTCCCGTAGAGATGAGTGGTGTAAAGAATGTTCGACCTGGGGGGACCCTTCGTGAAGGAGACGAGGTCGGATCACAGTTTAACGTCATGTGTTGAGGACGTGGTGCTTGACAGTTTAACGTCCTGCAGCTCAGATGAGGTGGGTTCACTCCCCACCCCTAGGACTTACATAACTGGTACCCTCTGGTCCTTGGGGAAGGGAAGGTACCAGTAAGGCCATGGTTAAGGGGGGTTGTGGAATGAACCATCGAGGGGTCCACGTTAGTGTGGATATGCGAAGAATCAATACCCGTTAGCATGCCTATGCGAAGAAGCATTAGGCGAAGCAACGCTACGGGTGGTATTGTCCATGGGACTTTGAAATCACATCGTGCAAACCTGGAGGGTTGCACGGGAAGAGGAATCGCTAAGAAAAGGAGTGTGCTTCGCGAAGTGGAGTGCCTTGGCCTTAGCATGGGGCATAGGTGTGAGTGGAAGGTGCTTCGCGAAGTGGAACAGTGTTCGCGGAGCACTGCCTCGCGAAGAAGGGGTGCCTCGCGAAGCAGGGTCTTGCGAAGCAGTGTGCTTCACGATGTGTAGCGATCCTACCTTAGAATAGGGATCACTAGCATGGGTTGGGTGTTTCGCGAAGCATAAACACTCTGCGGATGCCCGGGTTCCCTTGGGAATCCCCTTCCTTCGCGAACGCCCTTGAGCTTCGCGAAGGGCATCCCTATCGGAAGAGGGGCTCAAAACGAGACAAAGCAGAGGCGTCTCGCGAAGTATAAGTACATCGTGGAGCTCATCATTCCTGGGGAAAAGAGTGCTTCGCGATTCGGGAGAGGAGAAGCCGAAAGATCGGATTGTCCCTCCTCTTGGGCTCAGGGGGAGTCCATTAATTATAGGGAAGGCGTGCCGCGAATCAAAACTCATGCGCCGCCTTCGGTGCTTCACGGCGCGCTCGCGAACGTCAACGTCGTCCGTGGAGCATTACCGCCTCTGGAGATTCGCAGCGGCTCACGAACGTCAAATGCGTTCGCGGAGCTTTACCGCCTCAGGAGCTTCGTGGGGCCGCAATGGTCGGGGCGCATCGCGTGGGTGCTTCGCAGCGGTGCTTCGCGGCGGTGCTTCGCGAGGCAGCGCGCCGACCTTCTTTTTCATTCCTTTCTTTCGGGCCATGTTTTTGGCGCCAACAATGTAACAGATGCACTCAGTATGAGTTCTGGTATATAGCTACTAGGTGAGGCGACGGTGCAGCTAGCCGCTTTAAAAATATCCTTTGTGGATAGAGATGGAGCAGCTTTTCTATAGTATCTTATAGTCACTCCCCCACTTCCTCACCATGTCAGGGAGGTACAATGTGGGGACCCTGAATGTGAGGTATGATGTGCTCATATATCAACAGGACATGCAACTGATGGATTTTTTGAAGGTGGAGAGCACGTCAACCTCTTCAAAGGACGTACCATGGTACCAGTGTCACTTTAGGAGGAGGTTTTGAGGGAGTTCCCCACATCCCCTCTAGTGGTACATCTAGGAGTGGCGAAGATATACCAGGATCTCTGACGACAGCACTGGTGGCTGGGAATGAAGAAATCAGTAGCAGAGTTTGTCTCTTGATGCCTCACTTGTCTGCAAGTGAAGGTGGAGCATCAGTTACCAGAAGGAATGGTTAATCCTTTTGAGGTCCCAGAGTGGAAGTGGGATGGTATATCCATGGAATTCATGACAGGACTTCCACATACATTCAGGGGACATGACTCGATTTTGTTGATCGTCGACTGACTCACCAATTCAGCCCACTACCTACCAATCAGAGAGCAAGGTTCATTATAGAGCTTGGGATTCCTCTATGTGTAGGATATAGTGTGGTTACATAGAGTACTCTTGACGATTTCCTCTAATCATAATGCACATTTTACTTCCCGTCTATGGAAGGGGTTGTATGAGGCTTTCGGGATGCAGCTTCGTTTCAGCACCGCCATCCATCCTCAGATGGATGGTCTGACTGAGCAGACTATTAATACCCTCGAGGATATGTTGTGTGCTTGTGTCCTTGACTTTGGTCACAGCTGAGAGGATCACTTACCTTTGGTGGAGTTTTCTTAAAAAACCTTCTATCACTCCACCATTGGGATGACACCTTTTGAGGTGTTTTACGGGAAAACATGCAAATCACCTTTTTGTTGGACTGACCTAGGGGATTCAGCACTAGTAGGACCATAGATGGTATGGGCTACCACAAAGAAGGTGTAGATCATCTAGGAGCAGATGAAGACTGCATAGAGCAGGTAGAATTCGTATGTCGACAAGAGATGAAGAGCTTGGGAGTTCAAGGATGGAGACCACGTCTTTCTACGGGTCTCACCCCAACGAGGTCTAAGGAGATTTGGCTGAGGCGGAAAGTTATATCTGAGATTCATCGAACCTTTTTAGGTCCTCAGCTGAGTTAGAGAGGTGGAATACCACTTAGCTCTCCCACATCAGTTGCACCGGGTCTACAAAGTCTTCCATGTATCCCAGCTGAGGATATACGTGCACGACCCTTCTCACATCATCGACCATGGAGAGCTGGACATAGATGATGGGCCGACTTTTACAGAGGTTCCAGTAGAGATTGAGGATCGACTGGAGTAGATCCTTTGGGGACGGTCGATACCTATGGTGCACATTTTCTAGAAGCACAGGAACCTACAGGAGAGCACATGGGAGTGAGAGGCTCAGATGCGTGCTCAGTACCCCCACTTGTTCCCTTAGTTTGAGTTGTGTCTTATGGGGACATAAAGCCCTGAGGTGGGGAGATTATAAAGAACTGTAAGTTCCATGTAATTTTTTTAAATAGATGGAAATTTTTCGAGTTCGTGAAAATTAATGGGATGTGATTCCGAGGCCTGGAGTGCCCAGAATGAATTTCTAAAATTTTGTTCGGGTATGTTCAGTAAACATGCGAGTGGGTTTTTCTAACTTTTGAACTGGTGCTCGGAATTGAAATCTGAGGACACAGTTGAACTCGCAGTGCCGATATTCGCTTAAAGATATGTTCACCTCAATGGAAGTTGGATGAGGGTGGAAGTTAGTGTAGGAACTGGAAGTGCAGCGGAAGCCCCAAACAGGTGGGTTTTTTAAAAAAAAATCACTGATGATCGACGTAAACTTGTCGACGTCGGTGGAGAGAATCCTGATTAAATCTGAGGATCTCGCATGAAGGATTTTAAGCACAAACATAAACCGTAAAATACCTAGTTTAGATCTGAAGTTGCACACGATTTCTTCTCTTCGTTGGTGATCGATGCTCGAATAATCGGAAGTCAAATTCCTCAATTTCATCCACACGCACTTCAAGGAATCCACAAGAGCATCGTTCGTTGTAATCTGGGTGCTAGCACGGAATTTCAATGATGCCTTCGATGCTCCAACCACCACCCCATTGCTTCGCTAGCGATTCCCGAGAGAGAGCTCCATTCGAGATCCTTGGATCTCAAGCATCTCTCTCTAGAGTGTGGGAGAGAGGAGATGAGAGAGAATCTCCGTGAATATTGTTTGGCAAATGCCCCTCCTCTTCTATTTATAGTTCTTAATTAAAATACCCGGTATCTCCTCGTTGGCCCCGAATACTTAACGTACTATCAACGAAATTTTATGTCAACTTTTTTGAGTCATAAATATTATCATCACATACTTGTAATATATTAAAATATATTACATGATAATAATTAAGTCATTAAATCAACTCGTCGCTCCCATAAATATTAATTGTACCTTGAATAATTTAATATTAATCAATTAATATTTTATCTTTTATTTACTTAAAACTCATAAATACATTTAATAAATAAATTCAATACTCATTATTCTAAACTCGAATAATATGAATTTATTTATTGCATTGGTGATCGTTTATCTTTGGACAAATCCCAGAACCCTATGGCGGGGCCCATGATGTCCAAAACTCCTATTTAACTGAATTGGCCAGATTCTTGAATATGCTATTGTGTGTGCCCTTCTAGGCCCTTATTTCGACTACCATGAATAGTATTCACAGACCAAGAGCGGGATCTAGCAACCCATCATGGCCCCTGAAGAAATAAGGATTGTCACAGCAGCGACAACCAACCTATGAACACACACTATTTAATATCAACTCTTTATCAATAATATCTCATAAAGCAGGATGAAATCATGTGTCATCACCCTTTTCTTGCTTTATAGTTTGTTGATTTAACTAGACGGATTTACCCTTGACTACCCAGGCCATGGTATTAAAAAGGTACTACCATCCATATCAACATGGCCTGGGATATATTACTTCCATAACTCGGAAGCGATAAATCCTTTCTTGACCATTCAACCAATGTCATGCCACCAATGACACACCCAACAAAAACTACCTCACCATGACTTCATTTCCATGGTTTTCATCATTCATCAAAGTATGCAATCAAATGACATAGATTGGTAATGATATCAAGTTAGGAGACCATTACACATGATCGTAGATAAAAACATCCAATGAAACCTAAAACATGTGGTGTTGCTATTGGCGGGTCAGTTCTCATGATCTCACTACTAGAGATCACCAAGTGAGAACTTCTTGAAAAGAACTCAATTATTATGGGCTCCCAGAACCTGATGGTCAAACATCTACTATGTCCAATCAGTAAAATGTATCTATACTGTTGGATTTGGTGGCCTAGAACCAACTACTTTGTACTTTATTCATTAATAAAATCCTTATAACATCTTGATTATTCTTCTGCATGACAATGCATGTGATAATGTCTTAAGGATATCTATTACATTAAAGGGTCTTAGTGGATCCCTGCTATGATGAAAACCCCAAAGTTCCATACACTGTTCTTGAATATATGTTCTATGGATGGATGATATTATTTGAGGGACACAAATAATATAGGACATTATGGGTGAGGACTCATAAAACTTTGAGGAACCATCTCATGGTGTGCGCCCTTGGTAATATCCAGGAGGATATTATGAGAAAGAGACCCGACAATTGGAAATCTTCATTTCATAGTGTCATTGGATGTTCCTATCTGCGGACGTGTGTGTTGATCCTCATACTTTAAGATTATTATTAATGGGTATTACAACTCGCACACTTAGATGTAATGATGAAAACTGTGATGACACACTGTTTCCAGCAAGGTAGGATACGTTGGGTACATCATGAGTAATACTACATTAATAGATAATGCGATAAAGGATTTGTCCCTTCTATTCCATAATAGAAGTAGATATCTCAGGCCCTTTGATGGAATTGATATAGCCTAAATAAATCCATGAACATGGTAAGGTATGGGTGAGTTCAATTCCAGGAAGTAAAAGAAATAATAATCGAGCTCATGGGTTGATGGAACTAGAATGCAACCTGCTTGATTATAGATATTGAGACAAAGGGATTATATTAAACGGTAAGTGTTTGTATGAGGTGACACATCATTTCGGCGTTATGTTCTTTCTCTATGGGTGCCTTGGTGTGTTCCTAGATGCTAACCTTGGACTTTAGGCAGGCTCCGCCTAATGCCACTGAGAAAGAGGCCTAGAGGGTCACACACTAAGTGTGTTCATGTATCTCAGTTAAATATTAATTTAACAAGTTAAATAAAGATTATTCTTGACTGTGGTTTAATAATTATTTAAGGATGCCTGATCACATTTATTTCGACACTAGTTATTTGAGAGAATATATTGTGGGTGAAATAATATTTTTATTGTTGAGTAATGCAGTTATATTTATTTAAGAAATAAATAGCGATTACTCAAGGTCTAATAAATGTGGTGGAGGAAATAAAGGAAAATAAAAGTACACTCCGTGTATATTAAATATACACGTTGTGTACTTTTATGTAAAACGAGTATACGTCGTGTATTAATAATTACACGCCATGTAGTTTTTCTAGTTGGGATTTTGAGGATATAATATTGTTTTATTAAAAGATATTTATTATAATCAGTGTGGGTGCATGTCAAGGAATTAAGAATTCGACATGGGGGTTTTCAATAAGAGTTAATGAAATAAATAAAATGTGTAATGCGTTTATTTATTGTCATAACTCTATAACCTCAAACCCGATTATAAATATCCTTACAACCCCCACACTTTTCCACAAGATAATAATTGTGCACAACAATTCTGGAGAATTATTTCAAGGCCAAAAGAACTCCTTCCTCCAAGAATTCTCTCAAGACCGGGATACCAAGGTGATCGAAGTCGGACATCACAAGCGAAGGTTCTTCCATGCTAGCACCTGTAGATTCCTTCGGTGAAGTCTAGAGATACGTGGCACACGTGTAGATCACCGCTAGAGGAATCCTACACTTGGATTCTACAATGAAACGACGGATCACAGGATCGTGACTGGAGATATCAACGAAGGAAGAATTCCACCAACGTAATTCTTGTGAATTAATTAAATTAATTATAACCAAAATATGATGATCTTATCTCTATGGTTCCGGGATTCCCTCTTTTTTTCATTTTTCATTCTATTCCAAAGATCCGGTGTTTTATATCATAACGGATCTCAGTTTGAACATTGTTTAACTCTAAAATTAAATTTGGGTAAACCCACCAACGCACATCCGCTGCGCCCAAAACCTACAAGTGGTATCAGAGCGGTTATATTGTTGATTATAACTATTTAGTTTTTTGTTGATTTTTTACGCATTTAATAATTTAGTTGTTTCAATTCATGTTTAATAGTTCTAGAAATATTAATCTCGAGATCTGTTCCTCCTCCTTCATTTCTCAATCACCTCACAGAAATGAATTTTTCTTTTAATTTCGATTAAAATAAAATAGAGGAACTCATCCGGAAGAGGAAACATTTCTGGCCGTACAACACTAGAATACACGACGTGTATTCAGAAGTACACGCCATGTAGTCTAGGTTCAATGCATTGACTGATCCGCCAAATCAGGTTATGCATTGGAGTATACGTATGTCATTTATGACACCATGTGCTAACCAGGAACAAGTGGCACACAGTTTCCGAATTACACGCTGTGTGGTCCAACTGAACACAGCGTGTGGTCTATTGGGGTTCGGGTTAGACCGTGTACCCCGTACATGGCTTTCTTGGATGGAAACCAAATAACGCGGAAACTACACGGTGTGTGTCCCACAAAACACGCCGTGTACTCCGAAAATTTCCGAAGTACATTAACACGCCCTGTCCCCAGGCATGTACTTTGGATGGACAGTGAAGAAAAGTACACGCCACGTAGTCGGAACTACATGCCATGTACTCACCCAAATTACGCAGATATATTGAAAAAAAATATTATATTATACAAACCCTTGAGACATGTACCATGGTGTAGGCATAAAGCTGAGGCACAACATGTGATAGATGTTTTAAATATATGTGTTTAATTTATCATCTGTGTAATGAACATGAATTCACTAGGTTTCCTTCAAGGTACAAGTTACGTACAAGGATAATTTCAAATGAATTTATTTGTTTAAAATTATGATGGATGAGAATCTCAAGGAAGTTCAAAAAAAGGTTTAAGATAAAAGGATTGATTAATTAAAGATAATTAATTAATTCGAGCATGATTTATCTTAAAAAAGAACGATTAAATAATTGAATGCTAGTTTTGTTTATGCATAAATATCGTTTCATGTATGGATGATCATGAGCTAGACCGAGACCTTTGTATGTTAATGGTTTCTTTTAATTTATTTATTTAAATTCAATTTTTTGGCCTGCAAGACTTCTCCTCATTAATATGTAGGGCTTGTGCGCCCAAGGATTATTTTATGTAAACCCCCATTTTTACCTCTCACATGCATGTGAGATAAATGCATATGTACTGGATGGAGCTTCCAAGATAGTGGAAGCATCTCAAGTCAAGATCCAAGGTGAAACCAATCCAAGGAGATACAAAGGTGGACAGGTAGAAACCTGTAAACATGAACCCACAAGGTTCAAGGTGTTTCTCCCCTAGGTCATGGATTGGTTTATCTACTGCAAGATAAACTAACCGACAGATCAAGCTCATGATCATACCATTTATTTTATTTCTGTCAGTTTCATGGTTTATTTATTGTGGGTGTGTTGTCACGATCACACAATTAATGAATTAATCAAGCATGCAAGATGAAACTAAAATAAAACCGGCTTATGTGTAAAAATTATATTAGACATGTTTAATCACTTAAGTATATCCCACTTAATATTAACAAGCATGTAATCAAAGATAATAAATTGGAAATTTATGTATAAGGATAAAATCCCTCAAAGAAATATTAATTCGGAATAGCCTTTCATAATCTTGGTTAGAATCGAACCATATTTCAAAGTGCTTGACCAACCCTAGTTGGGGTGCTTTCAATTATTGAGAAATTCTAATTAAAGGTTTTTGGTTGACTTAACTTGGTTTTCATCAAGGGTTGACTGCTACAGTAGGACTTGGTGTGACCAAGAGGCAAAGGTTGAGGAAATCCAAAAAAAAAAGGATTTCAAGATTGGGGAGTCCACTCAGCAGATCAAGGAGATGCGAGTTAATATAGTTAGACTTTATAATTCCTACCTAAAACCCTTCACATTTCATGAACAACCCTAGTTGGGGTAATGGGAAGGGCAATATGGATCCTTGCCACTAGAATATTCAAGCAACAAAATATTCCAAAGTCAATGGTGACGACTATTGGATTTCGATAAAATAGTGGGAGACTAATAAGTATTAATTTATTTATTTTTATCAGTTTTGTAATAAAGTACTAAAATTTTTCTCATCTTAATTTGTAGAAACGACAAGAAAATGACTTCAAACATATCATTGTGAACCATACTTGAGAAGGAAAACCTTCTCACCGACACCAATTTCCAAGAGTGGCAGAGGCGTTTACGCATCATCCTTTACCACGAAAGGAAATTGTATGTGCTGGAAGAGCCTATTCCAATTGCGCCTGGGAAAGAGTCCAGTGATGAGGAATTATCTCTTTATATGAAACACATGGATGATGCCACAAATGTCTAGTGTTTCCTGCTATCGTCCATGTCCAATGAGCTCTTTAAGCAACATGAAAACATGGACGCATATAGCATGATGTCTCACCTTAAGGATCTCTACCAAGAGAAGGCGATATAGGTGAGGTATGAGATCTCCAATGATTTGTTTACAATTATGCATGGATAGTCTGTGCTAGCTGGGCCTCATTTAGTCAAGCTTATTGTCTACATTGAAAACCTGGACATCTTAGGGATTAAATTCTCGGATGAGTTGCGTACAGATCTCATCCAATCACCACTGCCCAAGACCTTCTCTAACTTCATTGTCAATTATAACATGAGTGGAAATGAGAAGAGTCTATCAGATCTTCTGACCTTGATTTTCTAGGTAGACAAGGACATGGGGCTTGATAAACCCACAATCTTTATGGTGAACAAGAAAAGGAAGGACAAGGCAAAGGGGCCAAAGACTTATAAATGGTATGAAGACCCTGAGCATCGTCCCTCCAAGAAGGGGAAGATCCAGAGGCAGGGAAAGGAACGGGAGGCGGTGTGTTTTTCATGTGGCAAGTAGGGCCACTGGAAGAGGAACTGCACCTAGAAGCATGGAGACACTAAAGGTGTGTTCTTTATCAAGTGTAATCATTATATTTCTACACATTGTGTATTAAATACTGCTTGGGGGGATCACATCTATATTCAAATGTAGGAACCAAGTATATTTAGAAAGATTTCCAGATAAGAGGTGGATCTTCGAGCTGCCAATGGTGAAAGGTTGGCTATGTTGGATATTGCCGATTACCACCTCTCATTGCCGACTAGAATGATTTTGGTTTCACGTAACTATTACTATGTTCCTAGTGTTACCAAGAACATAATTTTTGTATCTTGTTTGGACATGGATGGATTTATTTTCAAGTTTGTAAATAAGGGTTTTCTCTTTTATAAGAACAACATATGTTATGGTATGGAACATTTAAATAATGGTTTGTATGTATTAAATTATGAGAACCAAGTGTTGTCAATCGATAAAGAAACAAACTCACATGACTCATACATCACCCAGTTGTGGCATCACCGTCTCGGTCATGTGAACAAGAAGCGCTTGACAAAGCTCTGCCAAGATGGCTATTTAGAATCTATAGAGCTAAAACCACTTGATAGCTATCATTCTTGTTTATAAGGAAAAATGACCAAGCATCCTTTTTGTGGATAGGGTGAAAGGGCCATAGAGCTTCTAGGATTGGTATACACGGATGTGTGTGGACCATTTCCAGTAGAATCCATAGGTGGGTATTCTTACTTCATTACTTTTAATGATGATTTGAGTAGATATGGCTATGTATACTTAATGAGGTACAAGTCATAGGATTAGATAAATTTAAGGAATTCAAGAATGAATTAGATAATTAGTCTGGTAAGAAGATAAAAAACATTGATCGGATCGAGGTGGAGAATATATGAATAAACAGTTCATTGATCTTCTACGAGAGTATGGGATTCTATCTCAACTCACTCCTCCTTATACACCACAGTGGAATGGTGTTAGTGAAAGGAGGAACCAAACCTTGTTGGACATGGTGGGTTCTATGATGAGTCATGCGGATCTTCCATTATTCTTTTGGGGATATGCATTACAAACTGCAGAATACACATTAAACCAACTACCAAGTAAGGCGGAAAATGTAATTCCCTCCGAGATATGGAATGGAAAGAAATCCATTTTGTCTCACACACGTGTATGGGGATGAGAGCGGTTTGTTAAGGCCCCCTCAGGAAACAAAATAGCACCCAAGGCATGAGGTGTATCTTTATAGGATATCCCGAGGAAACGAAAGGATATTACCTATATAACCCTTCAGAAAATAAATTAATGGTCACCAGAAAATTCGTCTTTCTTGAGAGGGAGCACATCCTCAAGAAGGATAGTGGGAGGAAGATTCACTTTGACGAAGTTGATTCTTAAGATTCACAGGAGTTGGTACAGCAACGAGTTCCATAGGTCCCCGTGGAAGAGGTTCCAGAAACAGAAGTACTATGTAGGATCTCAAGAGAGGTAAGGGAAGTAGAGAGACTTGGTTTCCTAGTCACCAAGGATGGTGAATCATTATTTTTGGACAATGATGACCCTCTCTCCTACAAGGATGCAATAGAAATATCGGAAGCTACAAGATATCTAGAAGTTATGTATTCTGAGATAGATTCCATGTATCAGAACCAAGTCTGGGTCTGGTCGATGAGCCAGTTGATGTGAAGCATGGTGGATGAAAATGGGTATTCAAGAGAAATATGGACATGGAAGGTCAAGTTAGCACCTATAAAGTAAGGCTAGTGGATAAAGGGTTCAGACAACATCACGTAATTGACTATGATAAAACCTTCTCGCCAGTTTCCATATTTAAATCCATAAGAATCATACTTTCCATAACAACTTACCATGACTATGAGGATTAGCAGATGGATTTCAAAACAGAATTCCTTAATGGGAACCTTCAGGAAGATGTATATATGACACAAAAAGAAGGGTTTGTGACACCAGGTGAAGCAAAATGGGTTTACAAGTTGCAGAAATCCATTTATGGATTAAATAAAGCATCCAGGTCATGGAACATTCGATTTGATGAAGCCATAAATGAATTTGGGTTCATTAAAAACGAATGTGAGCCATGTGTTTATAAATGGTTTAATGGGAATGCAATCATTAACCTAGTAGTATATGTTGATGACATATTGCTTATTAGAAACGATGTACCAGTCTTACAGTCAGTTGAGGACTAGTTGAACAAGTGTTTCTCTATGAAGGACTTGGGTGAAGTAGCCTACATTCTAGGGATCAATATCATTCGTGATACATCCAAAAGGATTCTTGGACTAAGTCAGAGTACATACATTGACCAGATACTAAAGAGATTTATTATGGAACAATACAAGAGGGGATTTGTTCTAGTGTCACAAGTCCTACATCTTTCTAAGAAAATGTGTCCTCAGACATAACAAAAGAAAGATAGAATGAGTATGATCACATACGCTTCGGCTATAGGATCCATCATGTATGTCATGTTATCTACCAAGCATGATGTTGCCTATGCACTGAGAATGGTAGACAGATATCAAGCAGATCCAGGAGAACAACATTGGACTGCTGTTAAGACTATCCTTAAGTATCTGAGAAGAACTGAGGATATGTTCCTGGTGTATGGAGGAGGCGAGGAGCTTTTCATCAGAGGGTATACTGATGCTGGTTTTCAGATAGATCAGAATGATATGAAGTCGCAATCTATATAATTTTTCTATCTCAAGGGAGGAGCTTTGAGCTGAAGAGTTCAAAGAAGCTAGTTGTCACCGATTGTACAGCAGAGTCCGAATATATAGCAACTTCTGATGCAACCAAGGAATCCGTTTGGATTCATAACTTTGTCCAGGAGCTTGATGTGGTGCCTAGTAGTAAATATCTCATTACATTGTATTGTGATAATACTACAACGGTGGCTCTTGCAAAAGAACCAAGGTCACTTCAACGGACAAAGCACATACTCCGGAAGTATCACCTCTTGAGAGATTTCTATCAAAGGGGTGAAGTTGCAGTGAGCAGAGTATCCGTAGAAGATAACATGGTAGACCCCATGACTAAAGGCCTATCTCAGCATAAGCATGAATATCATGTGAGAGCTAGCGGGTTAAAGGTTGTTAGCAGTTGGCTCAAGTCCAAGTGGGATTTTGTTGGATTTAGTGGCCTAGAACCAACTAATTTGTACTTTATTCATTAATAAAAGCCTTATCACATCTTGATTGTTCTTCTGGGTGATAATTCATGTGATATTGTTCTAAGGATTGTTGTTGCATTAAAGGGTCATAGAGGATATCTACTATGACGAGAACCTAGAAGTGACATAACACTGTTCTTGAATATATGTTCTATTCCCAGATGATATTATTTGAGGGACACAAATAATACATGCCATTAGGGGTGAGGACTCATAAAAATTTGAGGCACCATCTCATGGTGTGAGCCCTTGGTAATATCCAGGAGGATATTATGAGAACGAGACCCGCTAATAGGAAATCCACATTTCATAGTGTCATTGGATGTTCCCGCCTGGAGACGTGTGTATTGATCTTTAGACTTTAATATTATTATTAATGGGTATTAAAACTCGTGAACTTAGATGTATTGATGAAAACTATGACGTCACTCTGTTCGCAGTGAGGTAGGATACATTGGGTGTGTCCCGAGTAATGCTGCATTAATAGATAATGTGAGAATGGATTTGTCCCTTATGTTCCATAATAGAAGTAGATATCTCAGGCCCTTTGATGGAATTGATATAGCCTAAATAAATCCACAGGCATGGTAAGGTATGGGTGAGTTCAATTCTGGGAAGTCAAAGAAAGAATAATCCAGCACATGGGTTGATGGAACTAGCATGCAACCCGCTTGATTAGAGATATCGAGACAAAGGGATCATATTACACGGTAAGAATTCGTATGAGCTGACATGTCATTGCGGCATTAACTTCTTTCTATATGGGTGCTTTGGTGTGTTGGTAGATGCTAACCATGGACTTTAGGCAGGCTTCACCTAATGCCACAGAGAAAGAGGCCTAGAGGGTCACAAACTAAGTGTGTCCATGTATCTCAGTAAAATATTAATTTGACAAGTTAAATAAAGATTATTCCCGACTGTGGTTTAATAATTTTTTAAGGATGACTGATCACATTTATTTCGACACTAGTTATTCGAGAGAATATATTTTGGGTGAAATAATATGTTTATTAGTGAGTAATGCGGTTAAATTTATTTAAGAAATAAATAGCCATTACTCAAGGTATAATAAATTTGGTGGAGGAAATAAAGGAAAATAAAAGTACATGTACTGTATATTAAATATACACGTCATGTAGTTTTATGGAAAACAAGTAGACACCATGTATTAATGATTACACGCCGTTTAGTTTTTCCAGTTGGGATTTTGAAGATATAATATTTTTTTATTAAATGATATTTATTATAATCAGTGTGGGCGCATGTCAAGGAATTAATAATTCAGCATGGGGGTTTTCAATAAGAGTTAATGAATTAAATAAAACGCGTAATGCATTTATTTATTGTCATAACTCTATAACCTCAAACCCGATTATAAATATCCTCCCAACCCCAAAACGTTTCCACAAGAGAATCATTGTTCACAACAATTCTGGATAATTCTTTCAAAGCCAAAGGAAATCCTTCATCCAAGAACGCTCTCAAGACCGAGAGACCAAGGCAATCAAAGACAGACATCGCAAGCAAAGGTTCTTCCACGCTAGCACCCGGAGATCCCTTCAGCGACATCCAGAGATACGTGGCACACATGTGGATCACCGCTAGAGGAATCCTACTCTTGGATTCTACGACGCAATGAAAAATCACAGGATCATGACCGGAGAGATCAACGAAGGAATAATTCCACCCAGGTAATTGTCGTGAATTAATTAAATTATTTATAACCAACATATAATGATATTATCTCTATGGTTCTGGGATTCCCTCTTTTGTTTTTGGTTCTCCATTCTATTTCGAAGATCTGACATTTTATATCAGGACAGATCTCGGTTTGAACGTTGTTTAACGCTAAAATTACAGTTGGGAAAACCCACCAACACGCTTTCGTTGTGCCCAGAAACTACATAGACCATAGAACATATATTTAAGATTAATGTCATAGTATCTAGAGGTTCTCATTATAGCCTAGGAACTACTATATCCATTCGATACAACAATTAACATTTGGACATTACCATTTCAATAGTGGACACAGAAAATTCTACACTATAATGGTAATATGAAATCATGCATAGCTAACTGTATACACAATATGGTAATCAAAATAACTGAATAGGTAGGTCTAGGGTACCAACTATTTCAATAGTTAGTTTTTGGGTTTTTCTCCAATGAATAAAATGAAAATAAAGTTGTGTTGCTTTTATTTTTATTTTATTTATTAAAACCTCCATGTTGAAGTAGAGAAGTGGGGACCTCCAGACCTTAACCTCCCATGAGAGGTTATGGTGTTGGGGACCACCTGTGCCTAACCTCCCACGAGAGGTTATGGTGGTGGGGACCACCCGAGGCCCAAAACTCTCAACTCCCTCATTAAATGTGGGAGAGCCTCTTCAGCACTTCCAATATTAATTGTGGCAACCCTCCTCCAAAATAATTAAGCCAACACACCACATTAATTGTGCCAACCTATGAGATTAATTAACCCAATTTGAATTATATGCCAACAACCCTAATAGATCACATAATATATTATTTTAGGGCTACCATTTCATTTTGGAAGATTTTGGAGTGGAGGAGATTTGGGAGAAATGCTCTCCAATGAAGAACGCTAATGAAGAATGCCTCTCCTTTGACATTTTATTCTCCAAACTCCGTCAATGAATCTACAATGATGCAGGAACTGACAATTGAGGAAAACGTTGATGACACCGACATCCATCTTTTCCCAACAATTTTTCTTATTCCTTGTGACCTCGCCGACATCATCAATCGAATGAGGTAGGTCTTTATTCCTATTTGTTTATCACATCCCATGTACACCTATCCTATTTATTTTTCGGGTTGGGAAGAATCATTGTGGGAGGATAGGATTTTATGTTAATGTTATGTTATTGATGAGCCATATGCTACTACCCTAACGTGGAGAGTGTGGGCCAAACCAACATGGCTCGACCCTTCATAAAATCTTGTTATGTTCTTCGCAATGGAGGAGGATGGAAACCATCCATAGTTGGGGCATGAGAACGATGACCAACACAATCGTCAGTCACGACGAAGGTGACGGTGCAACGACGCCACCCTGTGGCCACCGCCGCCACCCTGCGGCCTCTACGCTGACAGCAACCATCGCCATCGTCCTCAGCTCTGCACCGCCCCACGGCCGAGGCGCCACCCTATGGCCGAACCATCGGCCCATGGCCGGACCGCCGCCCCATGGCTGGAATGCCTCCGTGTGGCCAGAATGATGTCCATGTCCAAGCCACACCATGACCTCGCACCCTTGTGGCACCCTCTGCGGCCACTCGTAGTCCTCTGCGGCCCCTCGTGGACTGTCGGGCCTGACCCAACAGGTCGGGCTAAACACAACGGGCCAGACCACCCAGCGGTCCGGGTTGGACCCTGCGGGTTAGGCTCGGTCGACCTGAACCAGGTCAAGCCAGACCAGGTTGGGCCGAGTCAGTCCGACCGGGTCAGACCGGACTCGGGCCCACTACGACCCAATTACATTCTTTTGGCCATAACTTTGGCACTGGGCATCTATTAGACAAACCATCAGCGGCATTGGGAACCTAGGAGTCGGTCGTTCCCTTTGAGTAATAGCCCACTGTGTTTTGGATTAAGATGGGGAATGGTCAGGTTGGATCGAACACGAATCCAATAGGGCCCCCGAGACTAAGAGGCTAATAACTCACAGACCGGGCATCTGATTGATGCGCAGTCTATTACGTTGACACCCCTATGACGTATAAGACCTTTGAGATATTTCTTTTTGGGACTTCATGGTAGTTGGAGTATCGATCAGTAGATTGTGGAGTGGATCCTCATGGATACGAGTGAGAAAAGTGTGAGAACCCCGTGGCTGGCTGAGACTTGACGATTGTTAACCGTTTCTACTCAGAGTGACTTGAGAGGCATAGTGGGGAGAACCTTGGTGATGTGGTAGAACCTCGGTGGGGAGCGCAAAGGGGACTCGGTAGACCCACGGTACTCGACAGGAATATTACCTCAGCAGGCCAAGAGGGGGAGTGCCTTCGTGACGCGACAGACCCACGGTACTCGACAGGAGGAGTAACTCAGCAGTCCAAAGTTAGTCGAAAGCGCCTCTTTTTGATGCGGTAGGCCCACTGTACTCGATATAAGAAGAGTTCTATAGCAGCCGGGGTGTTCAATGTTGTGACTGGGAATGTTACTTGATAATACCCCTAGTATAAATCCTAGTGTGAGCTGAGTTAGTACCTATTTTTTTCCTCATGATTGAGATAGATTACATGACAACTTAAGTATATGTATGGGAATATACGTAAGTAAGGTTATCTATTGATTTCATACTTTGCGATTTATCCTTGATGGATTTTGTGAGACCTAGAGGGTCTCGGGGTCCATAATAAGAATCATTATACTCAATCCTATACGGGCTATGCTCGCACCTTGTTGGGTTAGATGCAGACGATGGACAAAGCTAACTGAGGATGAGAGTACCAGTATTGGACGGTACCTAGAGTTGGACCATAAGATGTGTCAGTACACAGAGGATACGGGTGGACATGGAGTGCTTAGGAGGTGATATGTACTGACCCTTCAGGTAGGAACCTCAGAGGATGACCCAGAAGCTAACATTTCCATTTCTTCTGTTGTATTGTATCACAATTGTTCTTGTACTTTCCAGTTGGGCTTGTATTCTGGCCCATTTTACTTACTACACTCACTCTGTTTACAGTTCAGTTTACTTCTGTTCCTATATTTCAGTGTGCTTGGTTACATGTGCTTACAGGTTATAAAGGAAATGTCTTCCCAGTTTTAGGGAATACACCTTCGGTGCTAGTCGCCAGCCCCTGGACTATGGAAGGCGGGCTTGGAGTAGTCATGATACGGGCCCTGGGGGATAGGTCGTGATAAGTGTGGTGGGCAGAGGTTGCGTGTGGTGGCACAGAGTGGTGACTATAAGAAAAGGAAGCTTTAGGAAGCTTAGACGACTTGAGTGGTTAGGATTAAAAGATCATAGAAGAACCACGTGGGATCCCATGGTCATGGTATATGGAACCACAAGGTAGAATGTGGCGAGGAGGCCGCGTAGGCAGTAGGTTCCGCGTAGAGCCCATAGCGGCGGCGAGGTTGTGGGGTAGGCATAGCATGTGAGGCGCATGTGGATGGATTGGGGATGACCATGTGGGGTTAAGCAACACTAGGTGAGGCACACAGTTATGTCAGGTTATATGCGGTTAGTGAACCTGACTTGCATAGGGCGGGCTGGACCAATGGAGTCAGGCCACTCTAAGTAGCCCAGTGGGTTGGACCCTATGAGCTATAGACCAGCATGCCCAGTGGGATGATCCCGGTGGTTCAGTCCATTTTTTCCATTATGGTTTGGGCCAAACTGAACCAGATCAAGTCGAGTTGACCGTAATGGGTCAGGATGGCCAGAGGATCAAGTCAGGTCCAACAGTTCTGGTTCGACCCGGGTCAGAACATTTCACTAAACTGACCAAAACATTCAAACTATATGTTTGTTTGATGAGATTTTTGTGGTGTTTGTATCCTTGTTACTGTAATATCCTTTTAATGTAATCTTATTGAGTTTTTTTGAAGTGTGAAAAATATATAATGAATTAAAGAGAGAGTTCTCCTAGAACTAGCGTTAAACGAGAAGATTCTTATAGACAGATGTCAAATTTAGTCTGAGTGTCTCATCTGGACTGACTTTCTCATTAGTAATGAGTGTCTCATCAATAACGAGTGTCTAATCTAGACTGAGTGTCTCATCGGGACTGAGTGCCTCATTGGGACTGAGTGTCTCATCGGTATTTAGTGACTCATTGGGAATAAGTGTCTCATTAGGATTGAGTGTCTAATCAATACTGAGTGTCTCAAAGGGACTATGTGTCTCGTCGATAGTGGGTTTTTTTTGGAATACATCAGATAATCCAATTTTAGGTCTTATATACCTATACCTTTATATGCTCACCATGTATCTTATTTGTTGTATACTTTATGTATTTATTTGTGACATAATTCATGTACTTATTTGGGATATACTTCATGCATTTCATAGTGTTATTCCTTTGATGTTTTAGGGTGTCCTAATGAGTATTTTTTTACTCACCCATGCACGGTATTTGCCTGGATTTGTTGTGTCTTGTTATGATGATCGACTCTTTGTGGGATATGCCTACTCGGTGATAATCTCAAACCCCTAGCCTATTGGAGGTGGGATTGGGGTCATCACGGCATAGGCCTCTCTAGAACAGGTTGCGAAAGAGTGTTATCAAAGGAGGGCCATTCTACCTAAAAGATCATGATTTTGTGATATTGGTTTCTTGAAATAGTATTAAGTGTTTAGATTTTGGATTTTAGGATAAGGAATCTAGTGTTGGTGCAGCAGCCGACGTATTCACACACCAAGACTCTGAATTATACTTTTCAACTCAATATATGAAAACACTAGTTCAAGGGAAATAATGGTACATGCATCATATATGATTTGGGTCTTTTATCATGCCCTTATTCAGTCATCTCACCAAGTATACTCTATTTAATGTGGTATATATTATTCTATTTCAAGATTCCTCCACACAGAAAACCATCTAGGATTCCATTTCATGATTGTGATGATGATCCTCCTAGTGATAGGGAGTTAGTATAGGGGCATCTACTAGAGATAGCACCACCGGGTGTTTTACCAGCGATACCACCACTCATCAAGTATGAGTTGCTACTAGCACATCCAGTTGAGGATTCACATAGGATGAGTGTGTTTCCTAAGTTCCATATATAGTGACCTCCTAGGTTTTAGGGTGAGAGAGACCCCCAGGTAGTTGAGGATTGGTTGGAGGATGTTACATGTGTCTCTCACCTTGTGAGGATGTCTTCTGACCAAATGGAATTCCCAGACGTGAGTCTTCTTCAAGGGTCAGTGAGGATATATATGAGATTAGTCACCTAGACACACTTTTCTATGACTCTATATTTGGTATACTTTGAGAATATCTTCAAATATGAGTTCTTTCTGGCTCCATTATGCTCAATGATTATAAAGGATCTTCTACATCAACAGCAAGGCAGTCATACACTGTTAGAGAATTCAATGGGATTTATTGATCTTTCTTGTTACTCCATAGATATGGTATGATTCCCAAACATCAGGGCTCAGAAAATCGATCAAGGATTATACCAGGAGATCAAGGAATCCTTGATATCCTTTATAATTTCTACATATAATGGGGTGTTGGGGTGATCTCTTCTAGTTGAGAGATTTCTAGAGGAGTAGAAACTATAATTGGGAGCTACCAATAGGCACGATGTAGCTAAGTCTTCACTGATAGGTGGATGAAAACATTTTCAGGGACCCAAGAAGGTCATACACACTAGGGGAAAACCTAGGGATGTAGGATCTATGGTGTGGGGATCATAGGGCAGAGGGATTCAGTGAGAGTACAAGCAGTGTTACTCATGCAGTGGTTGGGGACATCTGGCTCAAGATTGACTGACCCATCGTATTAATGATCAGGTGACGGTCAAGGGAACACTATGATAGTGGCATGTGAATGAATAGTGTGATCCGTAGGGAAGAATAATTAGTATAGGAATAGATAGGAAAATAGGAGGTATGTGGTGGTTCATGGTATTACCACCACCACCACTAGGTGGTCAACGACAAGATTAGGTAGATGGTGGATAGGGATGAGTACAACTTCAAGCAATGTAGGACTATGATCTAGAGGATCCAAGTTTTATTAGAGGTAAAATTTTCCCCTTTTATACCTTAGATGCAGTTTTGATAGACATAGGTTCCATTCATTATTTTCTTTCCACCACCCTTGTTCATGACTAGGAGATTTGGGTGGAACCATTGAATCAAACTGTACATTTAGAGACTTCTACGGGAGGAGATTCGGGGATCACACACTGCTGTCAATAATGTGACTTAACTCTTGGAGGTGAGAGTTTTGGTTGGGATCACTTAGTATCTATATCGAGGCTTTATGACTTCATTCTCTGTATAGACTGGTTATCCATAGTCTATACTTAGATTGATTATTTTAGGTGGAGAGTGTGGTGTGTCCGCTATGATGGGACCCATTTTTTCATTGTTGGGGAAAAATAAATGCATGCAGTGTGGGGTGGAATCTCACATAGAAGGGTGAAACCGATCACATGTCAATTGGCTAGTCTAACCCTCGGTGTACTGGATTAAATGAGTCCCCATTTCTCTACAATGGTGGAGGAGTTCAATGAAATATTTCATGAGGATGTTCTAGGATTAATTCTTCATATGGATGTATTCTATTGCATCTATCTATATGTATGGAACTGATTTCTACACCAACACATCAGATGTCTCTCGAAGAGCTTCATTAGCTGAGGGTCCAGTTGGAGGACCTGAAGAGGAATGGCTTCATGAGACACAGTATTTCACCATGGGCAACCCTAGTTTTTTGGCCACGAAGGAAAATCGGAGCACGAGGTTATGTGTGGAATTATAGTGCTTTAACCTAGTGACCTTTAAGAATAAGTATCAACTAATGAGGATCGGTGACCAATTTTATTCGTTGAAAGGGGTATGGTGGTTGTCGAATATAGACATCATATCTGGATATCAACAACTTTGAGTACAAGATTATGATATACCGAAGATGTCTACCAGGTGCCAATATGGCCATTAAATCTAGGTGGTGATTCCCCTTGGAATGAAGAATTCCCCAATAGTTTTCATGGGACTCGAGAATAGGATCTTCGAGACTTACTTAGATCAGTTCGTGGTGGTCTTCATTGATTACATCCTATTGTAATCGACGTCTGAGGAGGATCATGTGATACACTTGAGGATAGTCTTAGACAAAATCTGAGAGAACAAGGTTTATGTGAATCTCTCGAATCATCATTTATGGATATGAGAGGTCCATTTCCTGGGAAACATAATTTTATAGGCTATATTTTTGGTTCATCCGATGAAGACTGAGGTGGTGCTTTCTTGGGAGCCATCCAAGAGTGTTACAAAGGTTCAGTGTTTCCGTAGTTTTTCTGGGTTCTGTCAGAGGTTTGTACCTGACTCTTCCAGAGTAGAAGCACCCTTGATATCTTTGACATGAAAGTGGTAGAATTTCAGGTCGATAGAAAAGTGTTAGGAGATTTTCCATTAGTTTAGGAATAGATTGACGAGTTCTCCCATCTTGAGATTTCCATTGGAGGGTGTTCAGTACATGGTGTTCCGTGATGGATTAAAAACTAGGATGGTTTATGTCCTAATTCATGAGAAAAAATTGATTTCCTACGATTCATGATAGTTGAGACCACATGATCATAAAGACATCACCCATGATCTTGAGTTATTAATGGTAGTCTTCGCATTGAAGATGTGGTGACACTGCCTAATGGGAGAGTGGTTTACCATCTACTATGACCACAGGAGTCTCAAGTCTATCTTCTCTTATAATTATTTGAACTTGAGTCAGATTCCATGGGTATAGTTCCCCTATAACCATGAATTTGAGATTTTATATACCCCTAGGAAGGGGAATGTGGTATCAGATGCTCTTAGTAGGAGATCAAGTTCATAGTTTTTGAATAAGGAATCATAGAAGTTAGCCTTATTATGGTTATAATTTGTGATAGAGACATATCATTTTAACTACAATAGTTGGTTTTCACCCCTCCACTCTTATTGTATGTTAGGGTGGCATATCTCAGAGACACAGACTGTGAGAATTTAAGTGCTAAGATGTCCACAGGGAATGCCCTTGATGGGAATTCAAAAGGGGGGGGGACATCTTTCTTTTGGGAGGATGCAAAGTGGTGTCAGTGATATTACATTATGAGGTATTGATTTAATTCCATACATCCCATTTGGAGGTACATCCATGTGCGGTGAATATATACCAGGATCTCTGACATTAGTTCTGGTGGCTGAGGATGAAGAAGGAAGTTGTAGAGTTCATCGCCTGATGCCTCACATGTCTGCAGGTGAAGGATGAGCACAATGTTCCAATTAGTTTTACTCAACATCTTGAGGTTCTAGAGTAGAAGTGGTATGGGATATTTATAGAATTTATGATAGGGTTACCACATAAGTCTAGGGGTCATGATACCATCTGGGTGATCATTGATGGACTCACTAAGTCATCCCACTTCTAAGTGATTCGGGAGTATACTTCCGTGGATAGCCTGGGACTCCTCTATGTGGAGGAGATAGTTAGAATACATAGTGTCCCATCGGTGATAGTATTAGATCATGATTTTTTTGGGGCTCAGCTTCACATAAGCACAATGTTTCACCCACAGACGGAAGGCCAGACCGAGAGGACTATAACAGTTCCAGTGGACTTTCTGCATGCTTGAATCCTTGATTTTGGACACAAATGGGAGGATCACCTAACTCTGGTGGAGTTTTTGTACAACAAAATCAACCACTCCACCATTGGTATGGCGCCATTTGAGGCCTTGTACGGGTGACCACGTAGGTCACTACTTTTCTGGAAAGACCTAGGAGAGTAAGTACTCATGGTCCCAGAGTTTGTGAAGGTGACTATAGAAAAGGTTCAGGTCATCCAAGAGTAGATGAAGACTACATAGACCCATTATAAGTCTTATGATGAATAGAGATAGAGTCCATCAGATTTTGAGGAGGGATACCATGTGTTCCTTTGGGTCTCTCTTCGAAGCAAGATATAGAGATTTGGTTTGTGCGGTAAGATTTCCCCAAGGTTAACCGGGCCTTTACAGATACTATGTAGAGTTTAAGAGGTGTTTTAATGCTTAAATCTACCTATGAAGTTAGAGTGGGTTCATTATGTCTTCCACATATCACACCAGATTAGATAAATGCATTTTCCATCGCACATCATTGACTAGATCGAGTTGGACATTGATTATGGGGTGACTTTATAGATTACCTAGTGGATAACGAGGATCAACACATGAGGATGCTTCATGGGTGGTCAATTCCTCTGGTTCATGTTTGATGGTAGTATGAGAATCTCTAGGAGAGAAAATGGGAGTGAGAGGCTCTGATTCATGCTCAGTACCCCCATTTGTTTGTATATCTTTTTGTGTTGTCTTTCAGGGACATAATGCCCTATGGTGGGGAGAATTTAACATCTCATAATTTCAATTTATTATTTTTAAATATTATATGAATGTATTTTGAGACCAGGTTCTAATAGGGTGTGGGATTTTATGGCTCGGTTTGGACGGAATGTTTTTTTGAAAAATGTTAAACATCAAATAACACACACCATTAGTTTTCCTTTTATATGTGGCCATGAAACCCTCTTGACAAATATCAATGACGAATCGATTGGATCATGGATCGTTGTGCCAACGGAGTTGTAGAATCTCTTCGACGATGAAAACCCAATCATTCTTCTTAGAAGATCAATCCAAAATTCTGTTAGGATATAATTTATTTGTAATTATTTCCCTATTATTAAATTCAATGATAAATGAAGACCAATCTATGAACATGTTGATTCGTGGTTCTATCGTGCTTGTAGGATGGTGTTGTTTTGCAGGGATTTCATTGTGAGATGAATCTATGTGATTATTTGTTCTTTTTTTATCCTTATAGAAAGTACGAATCGAGAACTTCATGAATGAAGGAATATGTTTATTCATCGGGAATTATTGGCGTTTTTCCTCTTCCCCATTCTTTTTTCATTCACCATTGGACCCCTTGTTTTTGTGGCTCAACATTTACGGGTGGCTCCAAGTACGATCAGACCCCGGAATCTGAGGAGAATTGAAATCAGAAGTTGTATAGGTGAATATTAGGACAAAAAACACACAGATCTTTAACCATTTTGAAATTTAGGCATCAGAGGTTGTAGGGTGGTCTGTGTAAGGGACCACTGGTGCTTGACTGGTGAGGTGGTCCAGCAAGGTGAACCGGCGGTGCTGTAGAAATCGGATGTGGTGTGTGGCGGCGCGGAGCAGCGATTGGAGGAAACAGTGGCCAGAGGTAGTTGGAGGATGCATCAGTGAACAAAGTGGCTTGGATGTAGGGTAAAGAGAAGAGACATGTGGGATACAATATAGATGGTAGTTGGGGTCATAAGGAAGAATGCAGTGAGGAGGCCGCGTACGCGGTAGGGGCACTGAGTAGAGCCTGTGGCAGTGGTGAGCCCACAGGGTAGGCGCAATGTGCAAGGTGCATGTGGAGGGAGTGGGACAACTGTGTGGGATGTGGTGGAACCATGATAGAAGGTAGGGCATGCGGTTAGGGAGGACCATGTGGGGGTAGTGAATTCATCCCACATACAATGGTTTAGTCCAAGGGAGTTGGGCTGCAATTCAGTAAGCCTAGTGGGATGTGTCGGATCAGACCGAGTTGGATCAGCCAGTGGGTCAGGTCAGGTCCAGTGGGTTGGGTTGGAATTTGAATAAACCCAAGTCAGACATTTTCATTAAAATGTTTATAACATTCAAACTATTTTCCTATTTGATGAGCAGTTTATAGTGTTGGTACCCTTATGATAATAAAGACTTTTTGAGATACTCTATGTGAGTTTTTGTGGAAGTTTAAAAATAACTTAATGGATGGAGGTGTGAGTTATTCTAGAATGAGCATGCTATGAGAGGATTCATGTGGAAGGATATGACATTGAGAATTATTGTCTCCTAGAAACTGAGTATCTCATCATGACTAAGAGTCTCATCGGGACTAAATATCTCATATAAACTAAGTGTCTCATTCGAAGTGAGTGTCTCACCGGGACTAAGTGTCTCATTGGTACTGAGTGTATCATCGGGACTGAGTCTCTCATCAGGACTGAGTGTTTCATTGGAAATATGTCTCTCATAGATACTACATGTCTCATAGATATTGGGTCTTTTTGGACCACGTCAGATAATATAGTATTTCAAACAATAGTCTTATACCTGTGTGAGCTTACTATATATCTTCTTTGTGAAATACTTCGTCTATTTCATTGTGACATACTTAGTGTACATATTAATAGTATACTTCAGGTATTTATTAGTGGTATTCCTCTATGTACTGAGTATTTTTTTACTCACCCCTTGCGTAGTATTTTCCCAAACATTTCATGTTTCGTGTAGGTGATTGACACTTTGACGGGGTTCAAGGTGTACGAGGACCAGGGGGTTCTTAAAGAGACCAGACATTCAAGATGTACTTCTGAAGCTTCAGAAAGTTTTCTTGTACCTACCCTTCTAGTAGGTTTCTCTATGGATGAGTTTCATGAACTTGTGCATTCACTTTCCAGACTTCTTTCTGGGTGGGGTTGTATTCTGGACTTATTCACTTTCATGTTTTCTACTTTCTTACTCTGTTGTAGGTATCTTAGTGGTATGAATTCTTTTTTACATAGTGTTTTATATTTTATAATTTTGGTATTGGAGATGTGTTTGTGTGTGTGTGTACTTAAGAAAATTCCTCCCATTTGTGGGATATTCCAACTTGGTGCTAATCGCCATCCCCTGGCCTACTTGATGAAGGATTGGGGTAGACACACCAAGGGCCCCTCTGGGATGTGTTGTGACATTATTGTAATTATGTCCTAGCTAAAATATTCTGTTATTAGAGAAATAAAAATTATAAAATAAAGTATAGTAAAATATGAGTTTTGGACTACTAAATAGATATGAGGTATGCGATTATCATTTTAGTGGGGCTACATTAATTAAAAATCCAGGATAAAAAGATATAAAATGTGACAATCACTTATTAATGTTTCTTTGATACAAATTATAGAATGAATAATGATAAACATTTTGATATCTTTTAAATGAATCAAATATAACATAAAAATATATCAGTATCTAAGGTTGAGAAGTGTTCTCCTAGAGAAGAGTTTTGTTCTAATAGATGTGATTTCTATGTAAATTAATTTCATTAATTTTGAATCATGGGTATTTAATATTTGGTAGGAATTACACCATTGCATATATAAAAATAGACTCATAAATGTGAGAAAATTAAAGACGGTGAAGTAGTTCTATGTGATGGAAACAAGGAAGTAGTTTTTTATTGAAGGTTGTCATTTATGATCTATGTATTCAAAGTGGATTAATTGTAGAGTTAGAAATTAGTTACCATGTTCTATATATAAAAATAAATTTTTTTTGAATATTTTTTTAAAAAAATAATGGATTTTCATTCACTATTAATAACAAGAATTATTATGTATATGTGATTTATATGTTTTATGGAATTGGGAATTTAGAGAATGGTTTATAAATTTTAGAAATAGATAATCTAAATAATAATTTTCGAAATTAGATTATGTTTGATTCAAACACAACATGGTTTTGGACTTTTCAACAACGATATATAAATATGAAACTCATTTAATGACTCCTTAGAGATGGATTGTCATAATAATTTTATTATTAATCATTTAATAATTTTGAATCTTATATATTATGAAAAATGAACAAAGAACATTTTATTTGAAAATGTGAGAGTGGTAGTGGACCATTGGATCTTATATATGTTGATGAATGATTATTAATGATTAATCTTTTAATTGGTTGATATATGTACTTTATAAAATCTAATGATCAATTAATTAGATATATAGTTATGTGTTTATGATGATACTAAATTTTGAAACCTTTGAAAAACTCAAGATGTACAAAAGTGAATTATATAATCAACAAGGAAAATGTAACATGATTATCAAATCAGATCATAGAGGTGAATAATTGATCTATGAATTTACTAATCATCTGAAATATTATGGAATTATTTCACAACACATACCTCTTACAACTCCATAGTCAAATGGTGTGTTTTAGAGGAGGAATTATATCATGTTAGACATGGTTTGTTCAATAATGTGTCAGTGTTTCCTTTTTATACAATTAAATTTATATGATATGAAAGTATATATTACATGATAAACTACATTACATATAAGGTAGATATAAATAAATCATATAGGATATGGTGTGGGAGGTGTTCTAATCAATATTTTATGAGTTTCTGGGATTATAAACCAGACATAAAACATTTTTTATCATATAAAATTATCCATAGATTAGATAAATTCATTTTTATTGTTTATTATAAGGAAATTATGGGATATTATTTCTATAATATTACTAAGTATAAAGTTTTTGTGGACTAATTTGATATATTTATTGAGAAATAAAAATTTAAAATAAAGTGACATAAGGAGAAAGATTAAATGTGTAAAAGTATAAAACTGAAAAATATAAATTATTCTTTAGATGGCATGGGAGTAATTTCCATTAGATATTGTGGAAGAATAACTTTCCCAAGTAACATTATAACCTCAATGTTTCTATATGAGTTTTTATTATAATAAGAGATATATATTAAATATATAATGTAATGATGAATTAATGTCCATATATGATGAACCTAATACATATTAAGTGTCTATTGAGAATTTTGATTCTAAGAAATTGTTAATGGCCATTAAATTTGAGATGGAATACATATAGGCAATTTTTTTGAAACATGGTGGATATGTTTGAATATGTGAATCCCATAGGGTGTAAGTTAATTTACTATAAGGAAACTCTTAAGGTGTTGAGTCATTTTCCAAAATAAAATATTCTGGAACCTTATTTTGATGAATTACAATACACTATATATTCTTTATATTTACAAGATGTTTTTTAGTTTGTTTGTGAATATTTTATATTCAAAATTATTATCTTGGGGATAATTTGACTACAAACCTATACATTTAAAAACATTATGAAGTCACATTAACCTTTAATATAATAGAACATATTTTAGCTTTCCAATTTCTTAATGAGAAAGTTTTCAAACAAGAGTACTTTGGGATTTAAGTTACAATTTTTTTATATAAATTTCCTAAAAATAGAAGAATTTAGATTTGAGGATTGGATACTATAATATTATTAAAGTTATAACTTTAAAAATAATTTCATTGCATCTGTGATTTAAATCGTCCAATTTTTTTATTTTTCATTGTGATCTAAGTTATTCTATTATTTGTGAGGTTTCATTGTAAAATAACCTATATTCCCTACAATAACAATAATTTATTTTGATTATATAATATCAAATATGTTTAGGGATATGAAATGATTTATTATGATCTTTGATTGAATATGTTTTGGGAAAGGGCTTTTTTCCTTCTGATATTGTGATCACTGAAATTCTGATGATATAAACCTATTACTCATAACCTTTTTTCTATGAATATCAAGGATAAGAATTACAATCAACTCTAATTAAGTGGTTTTTAGGTTATATCATTTTCTTATAATATCTATGATCAAAGAGGTTTCCACTATGGAACTTGTTGAATATTAGGGAGATACCCTCCTATAAATTTTGGTTAAATGTAAGGAATTTTTGGGGATAGTAACTTTTTTATATCTTTTAATAAATTTCAGTTATATGTATATGAATTTTTATCTCAGACTTCGTTGTCTTGTTATGTTTATCTCTTTTTATTAATTTATCTTCTTTTTCAAATTAGGTTGTTTAATTTAGAAATTTTATAACTTCTTAATAATTCATTATCCCTTACTTTTTAATTTTAATGACACTATAATTGTTTGAATTGTTTTTTTATAAAATCCACATGATTTAATTAAAAATATTATAAGTTTGTAAAAAAATAGATTAACCCCTACCCTACTAAAACCTACCATATTAGGACAATATTTTACCTCTATCTTATCTATACTCTTTTTTTAGGAATTTTTCATCAACTAATATTTTATTTATAATAAAGTATAACAATAAGAATTATTTTTTATGGATGAAAATATATCTATCAAAACTTTGTATATTTTCAATCATAGTGTATCACATAGATTTTATGAACCTAATTATAAATAAATAATAATATAAAAAATGAATATGTGCATTATTATTATTGGTGTAGATGGATACCATATAATGGTTAGTAACTACATTATTCTTGAGAAACAGTTATGGATTTTAAACAAGAGGAATATGAATATTAGGAAAAATATGAATAAATAATGTATATTCTTTTCAATGTCTCCAAACATATATAATACGATTTCATTTTGTGGAACATGAAATGAAATTTGCATGAATTTTGAGATTTCAAATTTTAGAACTTCAAAAGTGTTGGAGACTAGAGGAGTTTTTATATGTGATAATTAAAATGATTTTTTTTTGAATATCAGTTTCTCAAATTAATTTAAATATTATGATAATTTTTAATGGTAATAGAACCCTAATTATTAATGAAATTAAAAATTATTT
Organism: Viscum album; assembly: GCA_963277665.1. NCBI lineage: Eukaryota > Viridiplantae > Streptophyta > Magnoliopsida > Santalales > Viscaceae > Viscum > Viscum album. Next base: position 243,928,282 of record OY728150.1, read on the forward strand.
GTTAGTTGAAAATATTATCAACATACTTCTTGAAAATGGTAATTGAAGATAATATCTATTAGTGATATGTACCATTTTATGAAGTTATGTATGGATAATCTAATTGGAAATTTAATACAATATGAGAATTTATTAAATAGTGGTGGATAGAATGAGAAATGGAAGAATGTGATTTCATTTTATAGTATAAATTTTGGAGTAAATATTTCGAAGCCTTTTACTTCAATGGATAGTCTCATGGAACATAATTTTGATGATAATAATTTTGATATTAGTGAGGGAAATATTTCTCAACTATATTGATGAATTTACAAGATCTTGGAGAAAATAAATTTATTAAACAATAATCAGAAATATAGAAATGATAGATATCGTAATTATGAAGTAATATATGATAATAAATATTCATAGGATTTTATGTTTTATGAATGTAAGAATCTCATATATAATATGTTTGATTTTCCAATGTTGAGAAATAAATATAAAGAATCCAGAAGTTCCTCAAATCATAATAGAATGAATTTTAAAAAGATATGGATAATTGAAGTTTTTGTGAATATATAAAATTTTATATTGATTCAGAAAATTATGATACATTGAATATCATTTGTTTATATGTTTCAATTAGTTAAAATGAATCCTTATTTATATTAGAGTCTATCTTTGAATCTATTATAAATATGACTTTAGATCATTATTATCCTTATTTTTTAGATAGAGAGAATGATAATCCATAATTTTAGAAAATGGAGAGATATGAAAATGACTAATAGGTTAAATATAAAATTTTTATAAAGAAATATGATCAACCTAAGGAATAAAATAATGAGTCTGATGAGATTATTTCTAAATAACATTTTAAGTTGAATTTCAAATCAATTCCTAATTCAACACATTATAATGATCAAAATGAAGTAATAAAACTAATTTTTAAAGTTAAAAATATTAATAATATCATTTACACATTTAATTTTGAAATATATAGCATTGTAAAAAATTATAGACCAGTATAATCCTTCATTGAAATAATATAGAATTTTTTTATTCATTTTATAGTAAGTAACATGTTTAATCCAATTATTCTATTTTATAAATTAAACCCCTTAGAAAAAAAATTCAAAGGGTAGGTCACTAGAAAAATAAATTTTCAATAAATAAATTCTAATATTTAAAAACTTTAGATCTTCTATTTTTAAATATCTTTCAACCATCAAACATAGAAGAGTCAGACATATGTGGGTTTCTAAAGATTTATTTTCTAATGTATTTGGACCCAATCATGTTTTGGTACCAAAATATTAGTCACATTCATTTCAAGAAAATAGGTTCATTACTAGAAACTAAAATACATGGTTCTTAGGTAGAGGTTGATCTCGACACATGACTCATAAAAATTATATCTCCTTGAATATTTAAAATTTAATGGTTGGATATCTGACTTTTGGAGACAATGAATAAGGAAAAATCATAAGAATATGTGAAGTATCATTCCATGGTGAGACATAAATTTCATTTTTACTTTTCTTTTACAAATTAATTTAATATTTATTATAATATTCTAATTAGGTGATAAGGTTTACTTCTTGAATTTTGGGAATGAAAAATGTACCCATACTAGTTCATAAGGATTTTGACATTTTATCTATCAAACACCATTATGATTTTTACAAAATTTAACTAGAGGACATTACTTATTTGAACATTTCATGTCTTACAGAAATAGAGGATAAGACTTTTATTTGGTTAAGAATATTATGAAACATCATTTTTCATACCATATTTAAAAATTTAAAGGGTTACATGTAAAGGATCTTCTAGATCATAATTTTAATTCTTCTACATTCTATGACCCCTACCAATATGGTAAGTAACCCAAGTCAAGATTTAATCATTTTGGTGAAGCCACTTTTGTTGAATTTATATAATTAGTTAACATGAACCTTTTAAGACCAACACATGCAATGAGTGTTAGATTTAAACACCTTTTGTATATTCTAATCAATGATTTCACAATATTTTCTTGGGTTTACATTCTTTAAAATTCATCAGATTTAATCTCATAATTTAAATTTTTTTCACTCATGTTTAAAATATAAATTGTATTCCCATTACAACTAACTAAAGTAGTCACGGTGTAGTGGTTAAAAGTCATGCATTTCAAGTTTTTTATAGTGAGAAAATTATGAAACATAGCTTTTCAAAAACAATAAATTCCTAGAAAATGGAGTAGTTTAAAGGAGTAATACAACAACAAAAAAATTCATAGTCCATGTTTTGAGAATATTTTGATTTTAAATTTTTGTGTGATGAATTGTTTCTACTATCTTATGTACTATAAATTGAGTTATACATTACCTGGTTTAAGAGGAAATAAATTTTCAATGGTAGTATGGAATGAATTCAACATTTAGTTACCTCAATGTTTTTAGATTAAAATTAATATATTTCAATACTAAATTTAATATTTATAAATTTGTTATAAAATCAGAGTATGAAAATTTTCTTGGATAATACTTGACAAGTAAGGATTATTATTTTTAATAGGTAAGAAAATACTATTGATTAAATGATACATGTGAATTTCTATAATTTTGATCGTTATAAAAATTTAAAATATATATATTATAAAAAAATAAACCCATCAAATTTAATTATGTAATTTGAACCACATTCATTAGTTACTATCACCATATAAGAAAGTACTAAATATAATAATAATCCAATAGATTTATAAAAAATAACCTTTTACATAGAAAATAAATAATATTAAGGGATAAAATTAATGATAATATCATTGGTGATGTAGATCTATTGATTAGAACAAGAAGTTTATTAAAAAATAAATGTGACTATCTTTTATTTTAATCTCAATTTTAAACTAAAATAAAAGATAATTCTTTAAGTGGAGATAGTTATATAATTATATTCAAGTTGGTAATTATCAATTATAATGAAAAAAGTGTTTAGAACTTGGATACATATACTAGAAATATCATAGTTTTAATCGTCAAATGGGTCATCCAAAATAAGTGTGATGAAAATAGAACAACATTTTGTAATAATGTCAAACTTATTTATAACTGTTATAATCAATAAGAGGGCATAGTTTATTAAGAAAACTTTTCATGAGTATCCAAAAATGAATCTATTTAAATTATATTATAGTTTTCACTCATCTATATTCTAATCTATCTCAAAATGAATATAAATGGTTCCTTCCATAATAGTGTTCAAGATAAAGTTTAGGTTGAACAACCCCTATTTTGGAAGATAATAATTTTTTAGAAAATGATTATAAATAATCTATAGAAATTTAGGGATAAATATGACATGAGTTCTTGATATGATAGATTATCCAAATTGTTACTTTAAAATGTAGAAGGGAACGTCCCACTCATTTTATCAAGTAACTTTTGAAAAACACCTTAATCATTAAAATCCATATCAATGATATGATTTTCAGATCCTCAAAAAAATAATTTTTAGATAATTTTTAAAAATATATAAAAACTATATTTTAGATGAGTATGATGGGTGAACTTATTTTTTTTATTGTCCTCTAAATAACTCAGAAACCAAAAATAGTAATTTTAACCTAATATAACAATATTAAATATTTACTAGAAATTTATGGATTTAAATTTTTTTTGAGTATTAGAACTCTGGTACGTACCTTATAAAATCTGAATCTTGATTAATCTTGAAAAATAGTAGATAAATATTCACATAAGGATGATATAAAGATTACATGATTGTACTACTAGTTGATCGGAAATTATATATTTTATTTTCTTGTGTGAAATATGCAAATACAATATGAAAGAATACAATCACAAAGAAGTTAAATGGATCATTAGTTATCTTATGGGAACTTCAAAACATGTGATTTTATTTTCTTCTATATCCAAATTTATTCATAAGAGTTATTAAGATATAAATTTTGAAGGTTATAAAATAGATAGGAAATTAACTTTTCAAACTTTCAATTTCATAGGTTAAGATTTAATTTAATGGTTCATAAAGAATAAATACCCTATAGTACATTATACTACTGAAGATGAATATATATCAACTATAAGTTGTTGCACCTAATTTCTGTTGATGCAGCACACACTCACTGATTTTAGAATGAGTTTCACACAAAATCTAATTCTTTGTGACAATGAAACTTCTATTTATTTATCTAATAATTTAGAACATTACGTATAACCTAAATACAAAGATATTATACACTACTTCCATAAGAATTACTCAGAAAATGGATATGTTATTATAAAATTAATTAGAACTCAAAATTAGATTTATAATATATTTACTAAACCTATATATTTTGGTATATATGAAAATATAAAATAGAATATGGTTATGATCAAATTTATGTTACCATATTCTATATTATAATTCTATTTTATTTACATTTAAAACTTATTGGGTTATGGGGGAGGATATTTTTGTTATATATAGTTGTACTAACTCTTTTTGAAGTTATTTTATCTTAGAAAGAATGTTAATCATGTTCCAAAACCATATTATAGAACCAAAACTTTTTAAATCATTTTACCTATTATGAATATCATAAGTTTATTTATGTCAGGTATGCTATTTCTTAAATGTTTAACTTATGATGTTTCAAAATTTTCTTATGCATTGTTTATGTTACTATGATATGGATAAGAAATTCTATGAGTTATTTTAGTATAAAATTCAAAAATCTAGTTTCACTCTTCCATATGTAATTTTCATTGTCATCATCACTGAAATATATTATTATGTAGTGCCTATATTTCTTAATCTTCTCTGAAATAATATGGTTATTTATTTCACATGTGTTTCAACATTTCATAATTATTCTTATATGTTTCTTTTTTAAATCATATGAGACACCTTATTTCTCTTCTGGGGTTTTCCCAGTTAGTTCACCTTGCCTTTATTATTATTTACTTACTCTCTATGCCTATTTCTGATAATAACTAAGGGAAAGAAAGTTTAATAAAATAAGATAAAAGTTTATTATTGGGGGAAATTTATGTAAACTCGGAGAAAAGGTTAATTTATATTTTTAAATAGGAGAAAGTTTCCTGGCAGTAAAAATTTTAAAGAAGGGGGATATAGCTTCCAAGAGTATGACGTCTTACTCTAAGGGGGGTAAGTTTTTTGTTGATCCAAAAAACAAGATCATTACTATACTCTTATTTCTTTTCAAGTCAATTTTTTTTTGTGATTATGGCGAAGGGGGTATTATTGAGTCATTTTCCTATATGAAAACTTATAGTACTATATTTTCATGAATCATAATTCACTTAATATTTTTTTTGTGTTTACATGAATTTTATTTTATGTTCGTCTATCCATATATTATCTTATATAATATTATCATCTCAATTATATAACTATCATCCCATAACAATTCATACATAATCAACCCATAATTACATGATTTATAGAAATTATTTCATTTCACTAAATTCTCATCACCTTTTAGTTTAATAGTTTTAGAGAAATAGAAATTCCATTATAATTATAAAAATTATACTTTTATAAAGTTTATATTTTTTCTATAAAAACATGTTCATAAATTAACACTCGTATTTCATTATTGACTGAAATAAGGTATTTTTTTATGAAATACACTATCAATAATTTGTCCCTAAAAAATGTAGCGCAATGGTGCCCTTGGGTTTTTCCACTAGTATATTATTAATTATGTTTCAAACCTTTATTTTTTTTATTTCTTATAAGATAATTTTACTAAATTAAGGAATTTATTATTTAAAAAAAATTAAACAAATAAAGAAAATTAATAATTCAAAGATGTAAATGATGATATTAAAAATAGATCAAAAACAAGAGTGGATATAATATTTTAAAGACAACAGTTGTGGACTATAGTTGATCTGTTAGACTCTCCCCTTTTACTTATCTGTTATAATGTTTTGTCATTTTCTTACTACTCACCTAAATAAATCTGAGTGAACACCAAAAACACCTATATATCATAACAAGAACTCTATAAATGGTTTGATCCTCTTATGTAATTTCTTCAAATTATTAAATAACTCCAATATGATAAACCTAACTAAACATAATATGCTTAAAGGTAGGACTATTCCCAAAAATTTTAAATAGAAAGAACAATAAATTTAATTTCATAAATTGAAAATCAATATAGAATAATTTAGATGAATATTAATTTTAGAAACAAAAAAATGACATATTTATTCTAAAATAAAATTTATATAAAAATAAAAAGAAAATATAATGAAATTTATTGACATAAAAGTGATTACCTTGGATCTCCACAGCCACTACCACATACTAGTTTATCCTCGAATAAATAAATCAAATACAATTTTCTTCCTTCACTTCATACTTGTTTTTTTACCACAATAAACCAATATCTACACCAGAACTTATATACTATTGATTGATATATTATCTCTCTACATAAAGTTTTTGTCCCTTTTTATTCATCTATGGTCGAGGGAAAATATTTTCAAAATGTTTCCCATATTCAATTGAACCTTGGGAATATTTAGGCATGTGTAATAGTTATTCAGGATCTCATATATATGGTAGAAACAAAAATTTTATCTTCACATGAATTCATGTGTTGATAACATTTAATTTCTATGCTCAATTAGATTTTAATTGCCTCCAAATCGTCCCATAAACATGAACTATTAACCTCCTTATCAAAATGAGGCTACATGAATTATCTAAAATATAGTAATGAAAATAAAAAATTTCTAAATATTTTTCAAATTATAGATCATAATAAATTTAAGATTCATTATATAAATTTACATATCCTAAAAAAAATAAGTCTTATAATAAGTAAGCTTACACGGACATGGGTTTTGAAGGCTTATGAGGTAGGTCATTAAAATTCACATGATCGAAAGAAACAGATTTATAAGGAAAGAAATATTTATATATTAATCATAATTTTAAATAATGTAGGTAATTTTCTAAAAATGAAAGGCTTATAATGAATCTAAAATACTTACGATCTATTTAAAATTCTTAGGATGGAAGGAAAATGATTGTTATGCTAGGAGAAATTCATACGAAACATAGGGATTTTGAAAAAATAAATCTCTATATAATTATCACAAAATATCATCTGAGCTTAGAAAATATCATATGTGGTAGAATAAAATATCTTACTAATTTTTATACTTATCCTAAATTACTCATTTCAATCAAAAAAAATTCTAAAAAAATTCACAGAATTAAAAGTAATGGCATGCATTGATCTATTAATTAATTAAATAATTAAAAATACATTAAAAACAATTTATTTGACCCATTTTCAATAAAATTTCCATAATCCCTTTAAGAATAAAAAATGAGGAAAATCAGATAAAAGATTTTGAGGATTAAATTAATGAAAATTACATGAAAAGTAATGAAAAGATCATTTCTGTAATTTCTCACACATTTAACACTTGGACTCATAGGAATGTAAGAATTAAAAAATCAAAGAAAATTACAGACACATACTCTTGACTTCTACAAATTTAACACCAATATAAAAATTATAATTCCCCTTAATGAAGATAATTTCAAATTATCCATTGGGTTTAGTTAATCCATTTATACTTAATTTCTCCTCTCATGTACTTAAAAAATTGACCACACATGAATTTTCTCTCATCGCAAACATATGTATTTTCTACAATGATTTTCTCTCCAAACACATGCAAAGGACACTATAGGCTTGATAAATTCCTAAATCACCACCCAAATTTAATCACCAACTTGGTATTTTTATGATAGATTTTCCATGTTTATTTAGGTCCTCAGGGTTCGTAAGTTCCAAATTCTATCTAGTATGATGAAAAATTAAATGGTTTGGAATCTTTGTGAAGAAAAAAAATACATGATCAAGTTTGACACTCAAGTATGGTATTATATAATCCCAATAACAATGAATCAAATCTAGCACCATGGAATTTGTATGGAATTTATACACCTTCTTCACATTAATAGATACTTCTATTTTTCTTCTCTCTACCCCCATTTTATGACAGTGTGGCCTAGTTTTGTTTTTATTTTAAATTCATCATAGATTTGATATTTTTTTTGGGATGATAGGGTCTTTTGAACTTAAAAATGTGGTGTGATATTAAAAATCCAAATCATAAATAAAAATAATTATATTTATCTTCAAGAACATGATATTTATTGTGTTTTTCAGTTGCTTCAACGAATAATATTTCAAATAAAAATATAAATCTTCAAAAATATACTCATAAATGAAAAAAGTATGATAACTTTTAAATATATCCAAAACACATTTTAGGTTTTAATTTACTTCCCAAAAAATCAAAATTTGATATATCACAAAACACTATAGGCTCACATACACTTGATTTCAACTAGATCATGCACTTTTTAGTTATAGAGAAGATTATATAGTTAAAATTGTCTTCTAATGTTGTTGAATAAAAATTTATTCATAGATACCGAGGAATAAAATGATTAAATATACATGAAATACTTAATAAAAGGGTTCTTTCTAAAATGGGGCTTTAAGATAAATAAAGATCATCAGTCATACAAATAAAAGTATCACAAGATTTCCTGTTTTAATGGAAAAAATATAGTTTTGCGTATACAAGAATGTTTGGGTTATGTTATGAAATGAGGCGAGTTGGAATAATATGAAAAAAAGGTTCAAAATATTCATAGGAAGGTGATTTCAAATTTTGGTTAATGAAATGTTTTAACACCCTTATAATCTAATGTAGGAAAATTTTATTTGATTTCATGTAAGGGAAAATAATATACCAAGACTTTATAATATATTTATTATTATAAATAAATTTTATATATTTTATATATTTCAATGAACATGACACTGATTTAACATTTTTTGCATGCAATAATGAGTTTCTTCAATGGCTTTTGTTACTCACAAGACCGAGTTTTACCGAACAATAATATATTATTAATATATTATTATTTAATATAATATACCCTTGTAATTAAATTAGAAGTTATAAATAAGATTAATTAACATATGAAAATATATGGTTTTCATAAATATAAAAGGAATTCATTGGTTACAAATTAATTATAAATGAATATAAGAACATATTGAATATAAATAGAATATTTTTATATAAAACTATTTTATGTTCACAAAGGTATTTTATCCTAATAAATTAAATTAATTAAAATTAGTTAATGGTAATAATTTAATATATATATTATATATTCAATAAAATATTTTTTATTTTCATCAAATATATTTGATAAAAAAAAGATAAGTACAAACCCAATATTTTGCATAAAAATCAATATTTTAATAAAGGTAGTTTTACCGCCATTCAATGGAAAACCTATTTTAAATCAAATTTTTTAAACTTTTATATATTATATATTTAAAAATAAACTTGAAATTCGAAATTGAAAAATATAAATTCTATTAGGTGAACATTTAATATATTTTGTGAAGATTATTTCTTTATTGAATAGTTAAAACAATTACTTTTAATTTAAAACTATTTTTTGTATAAATTATTGATAAGTTTAGTTTAAATTTTTAATTTTATTTAAAAATTAATTAAATTAATTTTTATCAATTAATATAGTTTAGGTAATTATAATCAATCTATCTTTTAAAATTGAATATAAAAACAGAACAAACTATTGAACCATTTTTCTTTAAAACTCGTATTGTCGTCTCCTTTGTGGGATTAAATTAAAATTAATTTCTTCCACTTCTATGATCAGAATTTGTAAAAATAAATTCTATATTTTTAATACTAATAATTTATAATTTATAATAATTTAAACTTAGTTTTTGACCAAAAATATTAGAGAGAGTAATTAAAATTAATTACAATAATAAAGGTGAAATTATTTTTAGTAAGACACTAAACCTGAACCCTAAGAACCTAAATGACCTATAAAATTGTCAAAAATCCATTTTATGATAATATTTTGATCCTATATTTCATTGGGGTAACTATTTTCTATTATTGTTTCCCCTTTTTATGGGAAAAACATGGGTGGAATTCTATTTTCCAAAATTTCCAAGAGTGTTGCTCCTCCTCCACTATAACAAGAAACTCAAGACTACCACTTCATAACACCTCTAAAGACACATTGGATAGACCAATATATTATCAAATATAACCTCAACATCCATAGTATCATATTATAAGCCTCTATTTTGGCATAAATTCCTCCAATGAATCCCTTTGGTGAAAACTAAAAATAGTTTCCCAAAGAACATGTAACATCATTCCTGAAGATTTTAGTTTTATTTCCATTATCCACCCCCTAAAATCTCTTTATTAAATTACTATATAAATAAAAGATTATCCAAAATATGGTTATATTTTTTATGTTATTTTTTCTACCTAAACTTACACACACTTTAATCAAATGGGTAACAGACATATTGTTTATGTATAAGATGAACTAACGCCTGAGGAAACAGTGATTTTTTGTTCCTATTTTACACCATTCATGGTGGTAATTATGATAGAAAATGTTTTTATATATGATTTTTATAATGTATTTATTATTATTCAATTTTTATAAATAATATACATTTATTCTTTCAATTTTTTGTAAATATGATAACATTGTTTGTGGAAGTTTGAAATAGTGCTTCCTAAAAGCGATGTGATTCAATCACACGATACATGAAATATAAAACGGATGGTTTTAATTAAAATTATGTGAAATAAAAACCATATATATGATATTAATCAAATAATTATATTTTTTGAAATATAATATATATTATTTTCTTTATTACCCTGTTATACACTTAAAAATGATAATGTCGTTCGTGGATTTGTGGACTCCCATCGCCCCGACAAGATGTCAATCCTTTTACATGGAAATATTTCAATATATAAGTATATATTATTAAATAATATTTCATTTATTATATAATTATAATTATTTAAATATTAATGTTACATACCTTTTTTACAAAATGATGCTTGAAAAAAGGAAACGTTACTCATTTGTGTGTACGACCTGTCATCTCTATGATTGTAACATTGGGTCATTGTTCATTAAAATATTTAATTATTAGTATGAAAAGTATAATTTATGTATAAATATTATAATTATGTCATTATTATTGTTTATATGTTTGATAATGACCCTATTGACCATATTTTACCTTCCAATGTTTTTTTGACACATAAACTGAATTTGGTAAAAACACCAGATGTAAATTTAATTGCTTAAGTAGTTCTATAAAAAATTATAATAACTTAATTAAAATTTATGATAAACATAAAAAGGGTTCTCAATAAATTAAATAATTAACATATGATTATTATTCAGGAATTTAAATACACACGAGAAAATTTGAACTATAAAGGTAAAGGATTTTCATCTCACTTTTTACATTTGTGAGATAAATGTCATATTCACTACTTACTTATTTCTTCATGGTATATATTTTACCCATTTTGATATATTCTGTCATTAGTCCTTTTATTTTAACGATATTTAAAATATTCATTTGATTTTATTCTTTCAAGAGTATTATGATTTAAAATGTTTTATAAAGTAGTATTGGACACTTTGGAATGTTTTAATATTATTATCCTCAAGTATAATTTTAATGATATTTGATTTTTATTTGATGATATTATATGATCATCATTCAATAAACTCTTTAAATTTCCTATCATATGGTAATTAATTAAATTTTTAAAGTATTAGTACAATTTTTCTACTCTTTGCTAGTCAAAATGTTTTTGAATGTTTTTTTATGAAAACCCAATGTCATTATCTCTTTAGTTAGAGAAACTATTTTTTATAAAAGACACGTTTTATAAAAAAAATCAAGAAATGTTTTTAACCATTCCAAAATGATTTACTAAATTCATCTTTACCCTTTTTCTCTTTTACCATGTTTTCAAAAAAAAATATTTTTGTCTCTTTCCTAATAAGGAATTTTTCTAACCTTATTATAGTTAAAAATGAATTTTATTTTTATCTCAGATGTAATTTAAGGATTTACCCACCATAATTTCATTGAAGCCTCCTTTTTAAGTTAAAACAGATAAATTTTAAAGAAAATGTTTTCAAAATTTATTTTACAATAAAATATTTTTTAAAAACAGAAAGGATATTCCCCTTGTGGATGCTTTAAAAGATCTATTTATAGTATGTCTACTCATAAATGACAATAACCCTTTATTTTATTCTAATTGGGGTATGATGTATTAATATCATCCTTATAATTTCTTTTATGGGTTTCTGATTGATTTTTCCAAGGAAAATATTGAAATTCACTTCCTTCATTCCTTTTAAGCCACTTGAAATATTCAAATTTTCTATAATCATTGAACATTGGATTTCTCATAATTATCTATATCATTTATCAGGGATATTACTATTTCAAAAACCGTATTCCATTTTAAATACATTGTCTACTTTGATATTTATTTTTTTATATGTAAAAATATTTATAAGTATGCATTTTTTTATCAATAAAAATATTTTATAGGGAATATTATTTATTATTATTATTTGATATGGGGAATGATTTTGAATGGAAATGAAACCTGGGGCCCGGACATTATATATCCATTTAATGCATCAACAGGTTATCATGGGACAAATAAGTTGCAAAAATTAAACTGGTTTCTACCTGTAGTTTTAAACCATCTTATTAAAGGTCTTGACGTTATATGTTTTCATGTTTCTAAGACATGAGGTCTAATAATTAAGTAATTAATTCATTTTGATTTAGTTATTATTTATCCATGATATTTTTAATTTACATATCTTAAATTATATTTAATTCTCATTTCATTGATTAAATGAAATGTGTTTTAGTTTCTTACCTTACCATATTTATTTTTCCTTATCTAGTAATTTTAATGGTATGTTTTTCCATTTATTTTCCCTACTGTATTTATTATACACTTACTTCTCAATTTTTTAATATCATGGAATTTTTGGAAATTAATTTACCATTCAATTTGATTATTCTCACTAATTAATTATCTCTTCCATTGTAATTTACCTTTATTGAGAATTTGAGATCAACCTTATTTTTTTCTATCCCCAGGATTCCAATATATAACACCCCCAAAATGATAATGCATTAAATGAATAAATGACATGACTCATGTCTACAAGGTACACCTTCCTTTTTGGGATCTTAACTGATTAGAACTCCACAGTTAAGCGTGCTTTGGCTGGACTAGTGATCAGGATGGGCGACCTTTGGAGAAGTTTCTCAAGGTGTGTGTGAGTGAGGATAAATCAAACTACAAAGGAAATTTGTTGTCATGTGGGGAAAATCATTAGTCATATGACCCATTTGGGCACATGGGTAGGCCCCACGGTGGGGAACATGTGTTGGTGGGGTAATTAGTGGTACCTGGTGGGCTAGGACCTGACAGCCATGTTAAGGTTGGGTGTCTCTACTATCAGCAGGGCCCAGTTGTTAAATTTGGTTTCATATGAAGAACTCATCCTTAGGTGTGGTTCACTGCTTGGGTTGAGATGTAGATTCCACAATGAGAATTTGGTGCTCTAATGGGGGGTGGTGAACCTACTTGATTAGAACTCAACAGTTAAGCATGATTGGACTAGAGTAGTGATCAGGATTGGTGACCATCTGGGAAGTTTCATAGGGTGTGTGTGAGTGGGGAAAAACACACTAGAAAGGACATGTGTTGGACTATGGGGATAGTCATTAGTCTAATTACCCATTTATTCATGTTGGTGGGCCCTAGGTTGGGGACCATGTGTCTACGTGGAAACTGGTGGAACCTAGAGGGAAAGGACTCGATAGAAAAGTTAAGGCGGGGTGTTTGTGCTATCACTGGGACTTGGTTTTCACACCAGAAGTGTAATAATAATGATATTCATGGATAATCTTGATATAATAAATTCATTATCCTCTAAAGAAAAAAATTATGTTGTAATAAGTATATTCAATTATGATAAAAGACTCATGTATGTATATGGTTTACCAATACTACTATACTATTCCATCCTTTGGGAAATGATTTACTTTTATCTTATGCCAAAGTAATGTTATTTGAAACTGGAATCAAGCCTTTTTTGGTCGGTTAATAGAACATTTGGTATTGAATTCAAAATTCCTAAGTGTTTTTATAGAACACTAAATGTTTTGAACATGAAAAAAGTCATTATAGAATTAATTAATATTTAGATTAATAATAAAATTTTATTCTTCATTGATATGAGTTTCAAAAATATGAATTATATACATTTGAACTCAGAAGGTTTAAAAAAATCTAGAAAAGGGTCAAAATATTTTAAATAAAAACAAGAGACCATATTGAAAATAGAAAAAAAACAGAAATATAAAATAAAAAACCAGAAATTCTATTCTTATCTGCACATATATTTGGTTTAATTTATTCATTGTTCCCAAATTTCTATATAAGAAATAAAAAACTGTAATCATGAAAAAATAACAAACAAGTGGGAGGGAAAGGCAAAAACCATTGCTTAATCTTACATAATAACATGAAGGTTGACCTCCCCTCATAGAGGATCATGGAAATTATATATAAATAGATTAAATTGGTTAACATTTTTTTTCAATGGTGATTCATTATATAGTTTTATAATTTATAAAAAACTAAAATTAAAAACATTAGAAACGATGAAGGTCCCTGACTATTTGAAGTAATGATTACTAGAAAATAGCTTCATATGAGAGTTAAACAACAACACTTTATCTCCCTATTTAAAGTATTTACTATGTATTCTTCTATCATTAAAATTTTTGTCCTTAACCTTATAAATCATGTCACCTTAATATGTATTTTTTATAAAATCTTCCTAATCCATCAATAAATTTTTTTTAAAAAAAAATAGATTCTTTTAACATCATTTAAAACACAAAAAAACTTTTTTTTCTATCTCAATGGACATGTGAAAATATTTTCTATAGAACAATCCAAAATTTTACCTTCTAATTTTGGTTTTAAAAGAAGTGATATAATATCAAAATTAATCACTTAATATAAAACTACACACATTTTTATTTTGGCACAAAATTTTCTCTAAATTATGTTTGAGATCTCTGTTTGACTGTTTACCGATTCCATTTTTTGGGGTGATAGGTTCTGACAACCCTATTGTAAACACCTTATTTATTCAAAAAACCCAATAAATTTATTATTCCAAAAGTGGGTACTTCTATTAGTGAATAAAAACATGGGTAAACTAAATCTAGGGAAAAAAATTCTTCTATAAATTTAGTAACAGGCATTACATCATCTGTTCTGGTGGGAATAACATCGACCCACATTCAGACATAATCTTTTATAAGATGTATATGAGGTTACCTGAAATCTTCAATACAAATTCATATAAAATCCAAACCACATAAATAAAATACATCATTGAACATAAGGATTCATTGTGTAATTTCATTTCTTTTCAAATCATTTCCTTAAAATACACGTTTTGTATGTTTTCCATAATTAATAAGAATCTATAAAATATAAGAGTAATCTAAATTGAAGGCGAAAGATTTCATAGTAAATATTTGAGATCCAAAGTGGCCTCTAAAACTCCGCATGTGATAATAATATAGTAATTATTGGAATTTGTAATTTGGAATCCATCCCCACATCATTTGATCATTACCAAAATGCCACAGGTAAATATCATACCAAATTTTATTATAGTAATTACTCATATGTTTAGTAATTTTTTATTTAAAAAACCAGTGATCTATGTTTTTAGTGTCTAGATAATTCCCCGGGTTATCAATCCATGGTATCTCACCCCAAAAAATATGTAATTTCTCTTCATGAAAGGATTATTTGGTGGATGGATATATTTGAATTTTTTCATTAAATACAATGGGTAATGAGAACAAATAGTCATATATAATAATTTCAATTCATTTTTTATCATATATATGAATATTAAATTATTTAAATAGTAATATCATTCTAAAAAGATGAGGTTTCATGTCATGTTTCTTTATAAAAAATATCATATTACCGAATGATCAGTAAAAACTATTACATTAGATCCCAACATGTAATATTTTAATTTATACAAATTAAAGTGAAAAACCATAAGCTCTATTTTATTTTATATATAATTATCATGGGATTGATATAATTTTTTAGAAGTGTAAGTAATCACAAATATATTATTTTCTATTTTTTGACATAAAACTTCCCCAACAGAAAAACAAGAGGCATTAATCATTATTTTATAGGCAAAATACCACTTTAGTGGTTGAAAAATTCTTGCGGCTATCGTCTTTTTTTAAATACTTTAATTATCGTTCACAACTCTCATAAATTTAAAAAAAAATATGAAACCAAGAAAAAGGAAAATATTTTCTCAAAATCCTTAATGAATCTCCTATAAAAACTACAATGACAAAGAAAATATCTCACCTGTCACATATATTTTGGGTAGGGAAATGAATGAATTATCTAAACCATATATTTATAAACTGAAAATACATTTTGAGACCAAGAATTACAAAAACATTTCTTTGTATTCTATGAAGTGAAATTTTTCATAGTTAAGAACAATGTTTTTATGAATGATAGTTTTGAGCACATCAGACAAAAGATTCAAACATATTTCAAAATATGAATAATAAAAAGTGGATTACTCAATAAAAACAAACTTATACTATTATAAAAATTTTAAAAAATATCACCTGATATATTTGAAAAGTTTGGGGTGCATTGAAAAAACAAAAGTACATTATCCTATAAGAAATGTTTTTAAAAAGTAATGTGTAAGTAGTTTCTATTGATATTAATGTGCTATGTGAATTTGAAAGTAACTATAAAATTTATCAAGAGAATAGTATTTTGTCTATCCAGATATCTATCAAGAACTTAGTTAGAAAATAAAATTGGGAATAGATATTTTCTAATTACTAAAATCAGTATTCTATAATCAATTCACATCATCAACTTTTTTGGTATCCTAATAATAATAATATCAAAAATTACATTCTTTTAGATTTTAAAAATAGTTTTCTTAGAAAAAAATTGGATGTGGATTAAGAATTATCCATAAAATATTGGAAATATTATTCTAGTTTCCAAAATTATAGTGAATTCATTTCTAAACAAATTATATATATTTTGGGTTTAATATTATTTGAGATTACCAGGATGGTTTTTAATTGTCCTCTAAAAATGATTTATACCTATATGATGAAGGATTGATTCCAGTTAAATTATATGGGTTTCATCCTAGAGATTTTATATGAGTTATAAGTACACATAAATCTTAGTTATCTAATTATTTTGACTAAACTTTATAAATAATTATAGGAAATATTTTATCTTTATATGAAAATATATAATTAGTATTTATATATAGTGGTTCAACTCTAATTCAGGTGGAAAATTTATATATTTCAAAGAAGTTTAATGTGTTTAAACAACATTTATTTCAATTCATAATCCATTCCTAAAATGAGTAATGTATCAATTCAAGATAGGGACAACCGGCTGTACAAATGTCTATTTTTGAGTTAATTTCCCCAAATAAACTCTATATTTGAATGGATAAACAAGATTTAACTTTTATAAAAAAATTAAAAAATTTAAAGCATTAAAAAGTGTTTTCACATTCAAAATTTTTAATCTCTTTAAGATAACAATATCTAGTATTAGAAAGATTCATGTTATTAGTAGTTTCATTACATGTCTAAAAAAGATAAATATTTCAACAACTTCACATTAAGTATCCCAAATAGGTTCATCATGGTCATCAATTATTTGAAATTTTAAATTCTCAACTTCTAATAAATAATAATTAGATTGATATTTTCCCATATTTCTAATATTTTCATTGAAACTATAAAAAATATGTTCAAAATTAGAATATTTACTATAATTAATTTTAGTATTTAAACCCTATTTATAGGTATCATTTGTTTCCATATACAAATTAGTTTTATTATCAATAAAATTTTAATTTTTATGTTTTTATTTTTTTGTTTGATTCCATGAAAAAAATGATCGTGGTGGAGAACCCAAAAATCATTTCAACATGAGAATCTAAATGATTATTTGTTAGGTGTTTCATGAATTGAAAATATTAAGGTGGAATACTTCTATTATAAATTAAAATTACATAGTTTTTTTATGATTATTAATGAGTGACTTAATAGTTTTCAAGAAGGATATCCCAAGAAGAAGAGATTAATGTATTATAAACTGATCGAACTGCATATCAAAGACATAAAAATAATAAATAAATATCATGTGTCTTACCTAAACCAGTCATCATCAATAACAACAGTAATATTAGTGGTATAATTATTGGTAAGTTCAATTAAAATTTCATATGTTTTTTTCTCTAAAACTAACAATATTGAATAAAAAATTGGAAAAAGTTTAATAGAAACTCCTAATTCAAGAATGAAATACTAGAACTTGTGTTCCCCTATGGTGTAGATAATGGTAAATATCCCTAGATCATCACATTATATTTAAAAAACTTGTAAAATAATTTAATACACATTCCTATATAAATTCACATACCCTCCTCCACTAAATGTTTTTATTTAGAACTAGTTCATTCAAAAACAATTCAGACTTTTTAATTTATTTTCAGTGTTAACTAAAAGTATTTTTACTTGTACCTTTTTAAAGATCACTAAAAAGTATTTATCATGATTTTTTTTTCATCAACTTTTTTCTCAGGTGAGTTACTCTATGAATTGGGAAATGGTGGTTTCAATGTGTATTGATTATTTTGAACATAGTTTACTAGAATGTTTTTCAAATATTTCATGGTTCTTTCAAAAAATCATCTTATTATGAAACAGATTTTCCTTTTGAAATATATTCTAAATGTTCATCTAATTTAGAATTTTTATCATATTACTCTGTATGTTTTTTATGTAGTGAGTTTTATTTTACTTTAAAGTGGTTTTGAATTTTTTTTGACTATATAATTATATCTATTACTCTCACTTTGAGGGTTATTCAACTAAATTCAAATCCTAATATCAATAAAACTATCTTTTTTATATTTTAATTTATCTTTAAGATTCATATAAAGTTGTAAAGATAACTCTCTACTTATTTTATTTCTCATTCAACAAAAATCAATTATCAAATTTTCCCATTTGAGTAATCAATTCATTCATCATGTTCTACTATTGTTGTGAATTTTAAATGTGTTAAAAGATAAATTCTTTTTTTGTCTCATGGATTCTTGTTCTTTCTCATTGGCCTCATCAAGGTAATTGTTTAGTATTTTTTTGTATATAGTGTGTGGAAAATTAAATCCAAAATTAGTATCTGATTAATCAATGAATTATCTCAATTTATAATTACATAACTCTCCTTGGAAAAATATTTTTTAGTTTTTTAGGTTGTCTAAATCAATCAATAGTTTGGTAATTCCAACCTTCTATGAAACTTTGGCTTGGTTGAAAATATTTTTATTGATTTGATGTAAAGGGTATCTAAGGAAACACATTATTTTAATTTTCCTAAGACACTTGTATTTGAAAAAATGTATCTCTAAAATGTTTATTTGAAAAATAAATACCAAAATAGAGTTGAATATGATATGTGGTCTCAGATTATGGTTTTGATTGTAGAGTTTTTCACAACATAAATGATTTAATCATAATGGTAATATCTCTAAGTTGAATCACAATACTGTTATTTTTAATAATTCAGAGTGGGTAATTTTTAATTATATTTAATATGAATAAGTCCTCTCATTCCACACTATTGACCATTTTAGTATATATTTACAATTAAATTTCAAGCATCATTAGTTGTTTTTATACTAAGGATCCTTTGGTAGCAAGAACTACCATGATCATATTGATAATACATGACACGTCATAAAAATACTGAATAAAAATTTGTTTACTAAATTGGTGGGGAGATTAATCAGGGTATTTTAATCATAATATAGTTTTTATGAAATATTTCAGATAGGGTTTTCTTAAATACATAGATTTAATCTCAAATGGAATTAGTTCTTGAAGAATATTTTTTAACTAAAATCACCATTCATTAATTTTAATTAATTATCAAATTATAATGATAATAGAAAATCCATGATTTATAAACATCTTCTAAAATAAAAGGAAAATATCTCAAATTAATATTATTTTTATCTCTTTATTATGGATTTATATTAATACAAATGTTAAAAAATTCATGAAGATGTTTATATGGATCTTCACTTGGAAATACAATGAATTTTGGAAGATGGTGAAAAAAACAAAATTGGATTTCAAAGTAATAAAGTGAATCATGGTATTCTATAGAATTTTTTAATTAAATTCATATGATAAATTAAATTATTTTGAAGATCTATTTTCTTCCATGATTACATTACCTTTAAAAGTATTTATTCTTTGTATGTTAATATTAGTCTCACAACTAGCCAAAAGTTAATTTCTAGCAGATCTTAACCAAAAATGATAGGTTCAGTTGATTTTTGGATCTAAAGGTAAAATATTATCATTATAATTTTTGCTGATGAAAAAAAATTAAAATCAAATCAATCAAATTCCACTAAAAAATATAGTTAAAAGAATATATATTTTCATGAAACAAAATATCGATAATTTATCCACTAATAAATACGGTACAATGGTACCTTGAGGTAATCTCACTAGGAGATTACTAATTATGTATGGAACTACCATATTGTTTTCTATTTTTTAAAATAAATTCTATCTAAATAGGGAACTTGATTATTTGAATAAAATTAAATATAAATGAAGAAAAATTAAGTTTCTATATATGATAATGATGAGATTAGAAATAGGTCAAAAAGAAGAATGTAATCATATTTTAAAGGAAAAAAAGATTACATGTGTTGATCCCTCTGACTCTAAATTATTTCTTATCTAATATGATGTTCTATATTTATTTATTTTTTCCCACCCAATGAAATATGGGTGAACACTGAAACATGCATAGATTTCATACGAAGAACTCACTGTGGGAGTTGATCCTCTTATTAAAGTGATTCAAAATCTTATAGAACTCTGTGAATATGAACCAAACTAAACTCACTATACTCAAATAAAATTCCTTTCTATATAATTTTAAATAATGTGAACAATTATATTACTTTCATAAATTGGAAAACATTCTAGAATAGTTCATAAAAAATTCATTCAAGAACTATAAAACTTAATCATTTCAAAATAAAATTCCAAAATCAATACATAAAAGACATAAATAAATTTAGAAACTCAGAAGGGATTAAACATGGATTATGACTACCATAACATTTTGGTAGTTTATCCAATCATAGAAAAGTAAGATCCAATTTTCTTCCATTATTTTATTTCTCGATTTCTATCATGATCTTCCACTAACAACATCCACACTTATCAACTCTCAATTTTTTTTTCACTAAAAAAAATCATATTTCTCTTATCATTCATCTATGATGGATGGAAAATATTTTCAAAATTATTACACACATTAATAAAAACTCATAAATAATTATGTTTGCTTAATAGTTCTTATATTTATTTTTCATGATGAATAAGTATTGATTGTTCTTCACATTATTACATGTGATTATAATATTTAATTTCAATTAAAAATTAGATTTTAATCTCATCTAAATCGTCCCATGAATTTATAATCCTGATCTCCATCTCAAAATGAGTCTATGTGGATTAGCCAAAATATGGCTACAAAAAAACTAATTTCTAAAAAAAATCAAAGTTTCAATAATTATACTTTGAGGTTTCTACATTTCAATTTTTAAATTATAATAATTTTTTAGTTTTATATTATGAATGGAAATATAGACTTGAGTTTTTTAGACTTATGAATTATTGTTTTTGAAGTCATATAATACATTTAAAAATACTTATGAAGAAGCCAAGAGTTATACATGAATCAAATATTCTTATAATGGAGGGGATAAATTTTTATGATTAAAGACATATGATATATCCAAAAGACTCACTATCAATTCAAAAGTTATATGATTAAAGAAAAATAATTATGATACTATTATGAAGTGATACAAAATGCATGGATTTATATATAATAAAACATCATATAAGGATAAAAAATATCATACAAGCTGAGAAAATATCCTACAAGAAAATAAAAAACAAATGAATTTTAAAAAATTTCCAAAATAAATCATTTCCCTGCAAAAAAGTAAAATATTCTAGAAAACCCATAGAATTAAATTTAAAATAAATATGATTAACTGACTCAATTCGACTAGACTCATCACCCAAGATGGCCTAGAACAAGGCCTAATATGCATTCTTAATTACCAAGGGTTAGGGAAAAGCACTAGGACATCCTAATTACTATTAATGAATGGTTTCTCCCTTGAAGTACAATATGAACCATCCAAGAATTGTGTATCCACACCAACCAAATGACATGATCAAAAAATTTAAACATAAAAATCAGAGTAAACATAGTAATCACTAATAGATGATATCATAATGTCACCAATCATAAAAAATAAATACATACATGATATCTATACTAAATATTAAAATAAGTAATATGACCAATATGAAAATACAAAATTCCAATGATAAAAACTCCAAAACATTATCTATAATAGAAGATATCCATGATACCACATCTCCTTCATCCCCAAACATCAATTCATATTAGTAATATAGAAGGGCCACTGAACTAAAAGTTCAATTTATCTTACTTTTTTCTTACAAAATAAGGGCTTTATATTCCCAAAGGAAGATACAGGGTGTCAAGAAGATAACATAATATGATACAACCATGAATCTATGTATTCCATTTTTCTATAAAATCAACTAATAATAGTTTGAAAACCAAATATTTAAAACCATTTTCAATTTTAAAAAAAATTCACTTTAGAAATGATATTTTATAAATTCATTTGGTTTTTCTCAAAATCAATCAATGTTTTCAAAGATTAGTAAAAAAGTCTCAACTAAATTTTATATCCTCCTAGTGTAATTTGTAATATCCCAAGTAAATAAAGAAATAATACATTTTCATTTTTATTAATATTTTTAAATTAAATATTAATTTCACTTTAAAGGGGTTGTTATGTTCTATGGCGTACCTGATACGCAATAATGGGTTTCTTTGAAATCTTATGTTTCACACTAATAAAATAATATTATTATTTCAAATGGTAGTTAACGCCTAGCTATTGTATTGGAGGTAATGAATAGAACTAACTACAATATGATTATACAAGTTTTTTAAATGTTTTACATTAATCCAATAAAATTTAGAGGCTTAAAATGTGAATGAATCTAATTTTAAACATAAATACTCTAATGTTCTTTAAAAGGTCGATTTGTCACCTTTTAATGGATAATCCTCTTTAAATATATTTTTTTTTCACTTTTATATGTTATATTTTACACAGTAAAATTATTTTTTAGATTCGGGACATCAGAATTTACTTTTGGTAAATTTTTGCTATTTTTCTGATAAATTTCATTTTTTATGTATAGTGAAAATTATTGTATTTAAATTCAAAAGTTCCTTTTAATAAAATTTATTTATATGGTTATATTATCTTTTTAATTGGTTTTAAAGTGAAATTAGATTATGTCTTTACCAGTTAATTCAATTTTGGTCATTTGAGTTAATTTCACTTTGAAATTAGACATAAACAAGTGTCAATCTTTTGATAGTTATTGTTTCTTAAAAACACGCTATTTATTTTGGCAACGAGAATTAATTTTAAATAAAATAATGAAACATATATGTTATTAATTTTTTAAAATAGACATAATTTTTTAATTTAGAATATCAAATATATCTTAGGCTGAATATTTGTTATTTTTCTAAAAAACATAAATTTTTTATAAATAGTGAAACCACATAGTAGAAGTTAAAAAACTAAATTTTTCATTTAAATGAAATTTTACCACTTATTTGAATTGAAATTCAAAAATCCAACATATATGGTTGTTATTATTAAGTAAAACTTGGTTCAATAATATGAAATTGTTTTTGGTGAATAGTAACTTTAGACTTTTATTTACCGCCTTTAAAGGTAAATATGGGAACTCAAGGTAAAAAGAATATTAAAATGATAAAAAATTACCTTAATACTTGTCCTAACCTTATTGGTTGAGTCATTTACGACCATGGGAATCTTTGGGTTGATTTTGAGACCCCATGGTGCCACTTAAAAGTGATAATGACACTTTATTTTAAATAACTTAAAGTAAAGGCAGAAATGACATAAACAAATATATTTTTGTAAAATAATTTTTACATGGGTTTATATAAGTAATTATTGCTACTATAAATATTAATTGGAAAGATAAAACTATTTCCTACATCATGGTATTTGTTTAATAATTTTTTGACATCAAATAAATAAAATTATTTATGACACAATAATGATTTAGTATTTACCTCATTAATAAATGATTTAAATAAATAAGATTATAAATATTAAAAAAATATCCAAAACTTGTCCAATTCTTATTGGATGATTTTATTTATACCATTAGTCATCTTTTATTTGACTTTAATTAGTTTTGGACCTTTAGAAACTGAATATAATTATATAATAAAATAACATTTTCACACTTTTCTAAAGATTCCCCTTATAAAAAGACCTCACTTATAACACATTACTCACACCTCTCAAGCCCCTTGGATAGTCCAAACCTTGCCAAAATAATCTCTCAAGATCTATATCTTCCACTTATAAGCCTTAAATTTTGCAGAAGTAACTTCAAGAAGACCTTTTGGTTCAAACCAAAGGGAGTTACCCAAATTAAAGGTAACTATTTCTCTTAACTTCTTTTCTTTTATTTTACTTCTCCAAACCCAAAAATATATTTATTCCTTTCATTTATAACAAAAACAATATCATAATTATAATATTATGTTTTTATGATAAGCATTAGAACTACACTTAGACACAACTCCATCTAATGTGTGAAGAACATACTATTTCTGTGGATGGAAGACTAAGGCCTCATGAAACAATGATGGTTCAATTATCTCCAACCGCCTCTCATGGTGGCCATTAAGATGGCATTATATTTATATATGATATATATTATGTTTATATTTTCTTTATTCTTCCATGTTTTAAATTTATATCCTACCTTTATGGTTTCCATAATGGGGGTAAACATGATAATTTCATTTGAGGAAGTGCGGACTACCACCCCCTCAAAGTGATATGACTCGTTAATTCCATATGTGGGACATATAAAGGGTGGAGTTAATGATATTATATATGATATTATACTATAATTATAATATTCTTATGTATCATTATGTTTTCAAACCATTAAAATACGAAATAGAAATGAAAATAATGTTCATGTGTACGTACAGATTACCGTCTCCATGAACGGTGCATTTCATTTCATATCTCCAAATGATATATACTATTATAAATACATATATATAGTAGATATATATTATATATATTATATCTAAATAATTAATATCATTCTAGAGATAATGGACTATTGACCACATGGACAACTTGTAAATATAAGGTGTTCATTTATTACTCAATTATGAAATATCAACAAAACGACCATTATTAACTTAAATGATTTCATAATGTTTATAAAATGGTAATAAGTGACATAAAAAAAGAATAATAGACATGAAATTTTTTTTTAAGAAATTTGAAATTAACTTTAGTTTATTATTTAAGATATTAAAGGATAAACAGGTCAAGTCGGACATGAGGTAAGGGAACTTCTAAACCCAATTCACATTTATTGTGATAAACCTCTACTTCTTGATTATGCCAAGCTATGATTATGTAAGATATATATTTTCATATCTTATCTTGTATTTATACTTGATTTATGTGTACTTATAGTGAATACACATAATTGATCTATTTTATTTAAAAAAATGATCTTTGTAGGGGAATTATTCCCAATCTCATTTCATTGAGGCATATATTATTTTAATACATGGCTTTATTTTATACGTTATTTAAACACCTTTTAATTTTCATTTAATACAAAGGGATTCTTTTTCTACGAAGCGTTTTACTAAACTACAAAAAAGAATGCTTCTTTTTAATGTATGTAGTGAAAACAACCTTTCCGCTAACATGAGTATTATTTTATCTTTGGATTCCTTAACAGGTCATAGTTTTTTTTAAAGGAAAATAAATACTATATTATATTTTTATGTATTTTGGTATTGAAAAAGGATTTGAGAAAATTTTATTAATTAAATATCTTAAAATGATATATTTTTATTGAAATGTGGAAGTGTTATCTTTCCATTATGCTTGTTTTATGTGTTATTCTTCTTGGGAATTGTTTACGTATATGGGTGGTTCTGTGATAAACCTAGGGAGAGTGAGCCCGAGATAGCTGTCCAATGCATTGGGTAATGTGACGGAGGTAAACATGAATTTTTCTTTGAAGATATTTAGGGAATATATTTTAATGGGTATTCCAAATGTGACTCCCCACGTAGCTATGAAAGCTACAACGTAAGTATGTTATGGATGCTACAAGTTACCTTTATGATTTGTGATTACTATGTGTTATTCATAAATTTTATGTTTTCATGTGGTATGTAAAAGAGTTTATGTTTTATATGTATTGATGGAATAATGACTTCTTTCTTTATTTTATAACCCTTACAATGCTTTTTATGCTCATCCCATGTTTTGAAATATTTTTCACAGGACTTAATGATGAATAGGGTAAAAGATGTGATCAAGGAAAAGTAATTCTGTCTAAAACGTGGAACTAGACATGACAATTTTTTTCAAAGAGTTTTTATTTTGTGAAAAAAATGGAAACTGAGTAAAAGTGTCTACTTTGTATTTTTGAGATGTAATGTAATAGTTATGGCCTAATTCTCTAAAAATCTAAACCTAAAAATATCTTCAATGTGAATTATTCATTTAATTCAATATTATGTAATGTTTAAGGTCGAGTCCTTGTAGTAGGTATCATAGGTCGGTTTAGAAAACTTTTGGAGTTAGAATATAGTTAAATTAATATCTATAAATTATTTTTAGTTTATGTTGTGATTGAAATGATATAGCATTTACAGATTACCATGTTTCTTAAATTAAGATATTTATTTTTTTAGAATGGTTTTCCATAGAGGAAATAGAGTAGCTATTTTGGGACAACATCAGAAGGAAGATGACCTTCCAAATATGAAACCTTGGATAGTTTGAATAAGTATTGAACTGTTTACTGCAGTGATAGCTAAGTTGACTCAGGTGTTAAATTGTGGTAGTGTTCCTTGATGATATTTTGGTTTATTCCAAAAGTAAAGAGAAACATGAAAGTTATTTAAAGGTTATCTTGCAAACCTTAATAGAAAAGAAACTATTTGGGAAATTCAGTAAGTGTGAGTTTTGGTTACCACAACTATCATTCCATTGTCACATTATTTTAAAAAATGGCATAACTTTTGATCATGCTAAAAAAAGTTGTTGATGAATGGCCAAGACCCAAAAATATAACCAAGATTCATAGTTTTCTTGGTTTGGAAGGTTATTACTTGAGGTTTTTTGAAAAAAAATTCACAGTTATCTAGCCCATTAAATAAGTTAACTTGAAATGTTGTCATGTTCATTTGGAAACAAGAATGTCATGATTGTTTTCATAAATTGAAAAGAATATTGGTGAATGCTCTAGTTTTGGAACTGCCTTCCAGAAATGGTGAGTTTGTTATCTACAATGATGCTTCGTTGAAAGGACATGGCTATGTCCTTATGCAGAATGATCAGGTAATTGATTGTGCTTCACGTCATTTGAAACCTCATGAGTTAAATTACCCAACACATGATTTGGAATTATTTGCTGTTGTTTTTTTCTTTAAAAATTTTGAGGCATCATTTGTATGGAGTAAAATGTGAAATATATACTGACCAAAAAAGTCTAAAGTATATATTCACTCAGAAATAATTGAACATGAGAAAGAGTAGATGGATGGAATTAATCAAGGATTATGATTTCACTATCCTTTACCATCTCGGAAAATTAAATAAAGTGGTTGATTCTTGGAGTAAGAAAATTAATGCTACATTATCCATGTTACATTTAGAATAAGATACTTTGGTTTTTTATTTAATGAACATTGGCACTGAAGTTGTTGGTGCAGGAAATTCTTCTATTTTGTTTCAGGTTTCAGTGAAATCATCTATATTAGACATAATTAAGCAAGAATAGAAGGAAGACAATGAGTTGTAGAAAAAGGTAGAGTTGGTTCATAAGGGTATATTTCATGATTTTAACTATGATATTTATTGTGTTTTGAGATTTGTAAAGAGATTATGTGTGCCTTGTGATTCACAGTTGAAGAATGAGTTGTTATTGAAGCTCATAGTTCCCCGTTTTCAGTTCATCCTGGAAGTACTAAGATGTATAGAGATGTTTGGGAGTGTTACTGGTGAGAAGGAATGAAAAGAGATATTTTTTATTTTACTGTGAAGTGTTTGACTTGTCAGCTGTTTAAAGCACAGTGGCAATTACCAAAAGGGATGCTTCAATCTTTACCAGTGCCAGAGTGGAAATGGGAAAATATATCCATGGACTTTTTTGTGGGATTACCAAAGACATCACAAGGTAATAATGCGATCTGGTTTATTGTTGATCGATTGACTAAATCTGCTCCATTCCTTCCTATTCAAGATACTTGGTCTCTAGATCAACTTTCGCGGTTGTATGTTAAATTGATATTCATGTTTCATGGAGTTCCCATCTGCATTGTATTTGATTGTGATCCCAGGTTTACATCTAACTTTTTGAAAGGCCTTCCGAAGTGGTTGCGTACTGAATTAAATTTTAGTACAGCTTTTAATCCTTAATCAGATGTGGAGTCAGAATGAACAATTCAGACCTTGGAGGATATGCTACGTGCTTGTTCAATGGATTACCATGGAAGATGGTACCAACATCATTCTTTGGTTGAATTTTCATATAATAATTGTTTTCATTCTAGTATACAGATGGCTCCATTTGAGGCATTAAATGGAAAGCATTGTTGAACTCCAGCTTTTTAGGATGAAGTAGGTGAAAGGAAGATAATGGGACCAGAATTGGTAGAAGAGATGGCATAAAAGGCTCAGTTGATTCAGAAGAACATTATAACAGCTCAGAGTAGGCAGAAAATTTATGCGGATAACTAGATGAAGGATCTCTATTTTGAGGTAGGTGATCATGCCTTTCTCAAAGTTTATCCATGAAAAAGTGTGATTCATTTTGGTAATAAGGGAAAGTTGAGTCTGAGGTTTATTGGACCTTATGAAATCCTGGAAAAAACTGAATCAGTTGTGTACAGAGTGGTTTTACCTTCATGTTTATCCCAGGTACACAATGTTTTTCATGTTTTGATGTTAATAAATTATATACTGGATCCATCTCATATTTTGAGCCTAGAGGTAGTTCATTTGGAAGAGAATCTCTCTTATAAGGAACAACCAGTCCAAATTCTTAAATGTAGAGAGAAAGTGTTGTAGGATAAGGTAATTCAGCAGGTAAAAGGTTTTGTCGAAAAACCATATGGTTGAAGAGGCAACGTGGGAATCTAAAAATGCTATGAGGGGTAAATACCCCCATTTATTTGATAAGTGAATAATAATTGTGAGGACGCAATTTCCAAAAGGGGGGAATGATGTAACATCCCATGTAAATAAATAAATAATAAATTTTCAGTTTTATAAATATTTTTAAATTAAATATTAATTTCACTTTAAAGGGGTTTCTATGTTCGATGGCGTACCTGATACGCAACAATGGGTATCTTTAAAATCTTACATTGCACACTAATAATATAATATTATTATTTTAAATGGTAGTTAACGCCTAGCCATTGTATTGGTGGAAATAAATAGAACTAATTATAATATGATTATAAATGTTTTTTAAATTTTTTTACATTTATCCAATAAAATTTAGAGGCTTAAATTGTGAATGAATCTAATTTTAAGCATAAATACTCTAATATTATTTAAAAGGTCGATTTACCGCCTTTTGATGGATAACCCTCTTTAAATACAGTTATGGTCACTTTTATATGTTCTATTAGACAAAATAAAATTCTTTTTTGGATTTGGGACATCAAAATTTACTTTAGTTAAATTTTTGGTATTTTTATAATGAAATGAATTTTTTATGAATAGTGAAAAACACTGTATTTTATTTCAAAAGTTACCTTTAATATATTTTATTTATATGGTTATATTATATTTTTAATTGGTTTTAATGTGTAATTAGATTATATTTTTACCAATTAATCCATTGTTGGTCATTGAAATTAATTTCACTTTGAAATTAGACATAAACAAGTGTCAATCTTTTGATAGTTATTATTTCTTAAAAACATGCTATTTGTTTTGACAATGAGAATTAATTTTAAATTAAATAATGCAACTTCTATGTTTTGAATTTGTTAAAATAGAAATCAATTTTGAATTTGGAATTTCAAATATAGCGTAGGCTGAATTTTTGGTATTTTTCTAAAAAACTTCAATTTTGGATGAATTGTGAAACCACTTAGTAGTAGTTAAAAAACTAACTTTTTCATTTAAATGAAATTTTACCACTTCTGTGAATTGAATTTAAAACATCTGACATACATATTTGTTATTATTAATTAAAATGTGATTCAATAAGATGAAAATAATTTCTGGTGAAGAGTATGTTTTGACTTTTATTTACCGTTATTAAAGGTAAATATGGTAATTCAAGGTAAAATGAATATTATAATAACAAACAATTACCTTAAAACATTTTTTAACCATATGTTTTTAGTCATTTAGGACAATGGTAATATTTGGGTCAATTTTGGGACCACATGGAACCATATAATAGTGATAACGACACATTATTTTAAATAACATAAAGTAAAGGTAAAAATGACATAAACCAATATATTTTTGTAAATTCATTTTTACATGGGGTTATAAAAGTCTATTTTAGACTATAAATATTAATTAGAAATCTAAAACTATTTCCTACATCATGGTTTTTTTATAATTTTTATACATCAAATAAATTAAATTATTTATGACACAATAATGACGCAGTATTTACCTCATTAATAAATGATTTAAATAAATAAGATTATAAATATTAAAACAATATCCAAAATCAATATAATTCTTATTGTATGATTTTATTTCTACCATTATTTATCTTGTCATCTACTTTAATTAGTTTTGGACATTTAGAAACCGAATATCATTATATGATAAAATAATATTTTCACACTTTCCTAAAGAGCCCCTCCCCTCTATAAAAAGCCCTCACTTGTAACTCATTCCTCACACCTCCCAAGCCCCATGGATCATCCAAACCCTGCCCAAATAATCTCTCAGTATCCCTCTCTTCCACCTAGAATCATTACCTTAGGCAGAATTCACTTCAAGAAGTCCTTTTAGTTCAAACCAAAGAGAGTTACCCAAATTAAAGGTAATATTTTCTCTTATCTTCTTTTATCTTATTTTACTTCTCCAACCCCTAAACACTTTTTATTCCATTATTTTAAAAAATAACAGTATCCTCTATATACTAGGTTGTTTTTATGAGAATTATTATAACTACAGTTACACACACCTCCATCTAATGGGTGAAGAACATACTGTTTCTGTGGATGGAAAACTAACGCCTCACGAAATGATGATTGTTTGATTATCTCATACCACCTATCATGGTGGCCATTAATATATCACTATATTTATATATGATATATATTATATTTATTTTTTCTTTATTCTTCTGTTATTTGCATTTATATCCTAACTTTATGGTTTCCATAATGGGTAAACACGATAATTTCATTTGAGGAAGTGCGGACTACCACCCCCTCAAAGTGATATGACTCGTTAATGCCATTTGTAAGATGTGTAAAGGATTGAAATAATGATATAATATGTGATAGTATACTATACATATAATATAACTATGTATAATTATTTTTTCATTCCATTAAAATACAAAATAGAAATGAAAGTATCATTCATGCGTACGTACATCTTACCGTCTCCATGAACGGTGAATTTCATTTCTTATCTACAAATGATATGTACTATTATAAATACATATATATACTGAATATATATGATATATCTGATATCTAAATAATTAATATCATTCTGTACATAATGGAATATTGACCACATGGACAACCTGTAAATATAAGGTGTTCATTTTTTACTCAAGTACCAAATATCGACAAAATGACCATTATTAACTTAAATGACTGTGTAATGTTTATAACATGGTAATAAGTGATATAAAAAGAATAATAAACTTGAAAAAGGTTCTTAAAAAGTATAAATTAACTTTATTTTATTATTCCTGAGATTAAAGGACAAACAGGTCAAGTCAGACACGGGGTTAGGGAACTTCTTAACCCAATTCCTATTCTTTGGGTTAAACTTATACTTCTTGATTATGCCATGAGATGGTTATGTAGCATATATCTTTTCATATCCTATCTTGTATTTGTACATGATTTATGTGTACTTATAGTGAATACACATAATCAATCTATTTTATTTAAAAAATGATCTTTGTAAGGGACTTCGTCTCAATCTCATTTCATTGAGGAATATTTTGTTTTAATACATGACTTTCTTTTGTACTCTGTATAAACACCTTTGAATTTTCATTTTAGTCAACGGGAATCCTTTTCTATGCGTTTTATTAAATGATATAAAAAAATGTTTCTTTTTAACGTAAGTGGTGACAATGACCTTTCCCCCACCATGAGTATTATTTGATCTTTGGCTTCCTTACCAAGCCATAGTGTTTTTTAAGGAAGATAAATACTATATACCCTTTTTATGTATTTTGGTATTGAAAATGGTTTGTGGGAAATAATTGATTATTTCAATATCTTGAAATGATATATTGTTATTGAAATATGGAAATTTTATCTTTTCATTATGCTTTGTTTATGTGTTATGGTTCTTGGGCATTGTTTACGTATACGGGTGGTTCTGTGATAAACCTAAGGTGGGTGAGCCCGAGATAGCTCTCCAATGCATTGGGTAATGTTACATAGGTAAACATGAATGTTTCTCCTAAGATATTTAGGGAATATACTGCGATGGTTTCACGACCCCCTCCCACTAATGATGCCCCTCTTGAGCTGGCAATGCTGAAAGGGAAAAAATGACCCCCGAGTCCCACCTCCAATAGGCCCCGGGGTGGTGACTAGCACCAAGGGTATAATTTTTTCACAATATGGGAGGAATTACCCATTTTTTTATTTAATATTGGGAAATAGGATGAGTCAACCACCAAAAGAAAAGGAAAAGAAAAGAAAAGAATGACAAGTAAATAAACCCAAACCAATCCCACATGCATGTTTAAATAGTTCTGAACAAGGTACAAGTACAAGAAAGCTCAAAAGTACAATACCAAAAGAAACCAGAGTAAAACAACTTCAAAAACTCCAACTATCCCGACTAGTAGGGTCTCGTACGGCCCTGGTAGTCCTCCTGGAAACCTGAAAGTAAACATAGGGTGAGCATACAAGTATACTCGGTAGGGAAACCTAAAGCTCTCGTGCACAAGTGGGCAGACATCCTAATGTCCCGTGAGAACAATAAAAGAAACCAAAACCTATCAAGGAATTCTAACCACCCAACCTCACCAACCACACTCACCAAAACACCACAAGAGGTAGTAGTATATAAGAACAAGAGTATTGGGTACCCCACACCATTTCCCCACTAGTTAGCTTCTCTTCCTAATGGTGAATGTCCTAACGCTATCACACTCTTCCCGCCCGCACACACCTGGGCCTCAAGAACCACATATCCCACCCGCACACACCTAGGCCACACAACCATGTATCCCGCCCACACACATCTGGGCCTCACAACCACGTATCCCGCCCGCACACACCTGGGCCTCACAACCACGTATCCCACCCGCACAACCTGGGCCTCATCCTGATGATTCTTGCGAATTAGTAAACTATCCCAAAGAGTCTTGGGCTAACACCACCCCAATTTAAACCTACCTGAAGAGTCTTAGGTGTAAATGTCACCAAAATCCATCACACCCTATGGAAGAAGGAGCAGGAAGGAGCTAGTAACTAAGGGGAAAACACCCTCTCCCATGAAATGGGAGTGTTCGGCACTAAGTGCTCAACATGGGTGAGGTGCGACAAAAAACAAAGATATATATATATATATATATATATATATATGTATGTATACCAACACACAGCCCAACCTATGGCCTCTAAATAGATAAACTGAGCACGCACCTCAGCACTGCTATATCAAATCATGCATACAACAAACAACCCCAAACCCCATTTAGGTCTTCATGTTTCAACAGAATTAGTTCATGAGTTTCCTTAACTACTGGGAAATTATCCACTACCAACCATATCAATTGTTTGTAAAACATATCTATGTCATCCACAAATCATGTTAGGAAAACACAACCAACAAAAACAAGTCCCTTCTTATTAACCAACCAACCTCGTTGATTATTATTCCCGTTCCATTACCATTCCCCACCATTCATTAATTCTTCCACTTTTATTTATTATTCACAACCCGTAGTTCTTTCACATCCAGACCCATCCCTGTAGGCCTGCTACCAACCACTATAACCACAAACACACCGAAGCTCGTACATCATCATCCCTTGATACCATTTATCGCAGCCCCACTTCCCATCACCAATATAGAATTCACACCAACCCAAAACCACGCCAACTGCAGCCCTACTGCTCACCCGATCCACAAAAACCCACAAAACATCCCCTTCACATAAACCAGCACCCACATGTTTATTATTTCAGTTTTGTTCGACCGGGGTGATCATAAAAGGGTTCCAGTTATTCAT
Source organism: Viscum album (assembly GCA_963277665.1). Classification (NCBI taxonomy): domain Eukaryota; kingdom Viridiplantae; phylum Streptophyta; class Magnoliopsida; order Santalales; family Viscaceae; genus Viscum; species Viscum album. The sequence continues at coordinate 243,963,065 of OY728150.1, forward strand.
TTAATTAGACAACATTATGTGACTAACCAATTCCATATTCCACAAAGTTTCCATCCATAAACGGTCTAGAAAGATAGGGCAACATTTAATTGCACAAGCAAAGGCCCCCAATGACCGTGATTTTTAGTAGGCATAAGCCTATTCAATTCACAACATAATATCATAGGATATAAAATAAAATAACTGCATTCACAACTTCCCATCCCTGTTATATAAGCCAGTTATTATCTTCATTATCCCGGTTCAAATGTGTTTCACATAAACAAGAGGACACCCACCCCACATAATGCACAATTTAGAGAGACGAAGGTAATACCCCTACATCCATAGGTTCTGATCACAACGCTCCCCCAGATCAACTTTAGAAGATGTTTGTCGGCGTCTGTTTCTTTTTCAAAACCCATAAAAACCTCCTTGGGTGCAAGCTGGAAAGGAAAGGCCGTAGGGATAATTACATATCCAAGCTCAGAAGTTTCACCTCGTCATTATGATCCTGTAGCCGCTGACAGATCGTAAATCGGAGCTCAGATGAAGAAGTTATGGAAGAAAATAGCCTTCGAGTCTCTTGGGAGAGCTCTGCTCAAGGGAATGGGGGGGGGAGAGGAGTGAGTTGAAAAGGAGGAGGGGACCCCTCCATTTATAGGTGAGAAAAAAAGTACACGGTGTTTACATTCTAGTACACGGCGTGTACTCGTCCATTTCACACGGTCACCACGCGACTTCCAACACGGCCTTCAACGTGGCACACGATTGTTGACTGGTCAACACATGCTTTGAGGGTAACACATACGTGGGGAGGGACTACACGGTGTGTAGTATGAGATACATGGCGTGTACTCATTTATTTCACATGACAAAGACACAGCTCCAACATGGCACACGACTGTTGACTGGTCAACACACGGTTTGAGGGAAACGCGTACGCAGGGAGGGACTACATGGCATGTAGTATCGGGTACACGGCGTGTACCCATTTATTTCACATGGCAAGGACACAGCCTTAAACACGGGGTATACCCGGCGAGGGGGTACACGGCGTGTACTCACACTACACGGCATGTAGTTTCAAAATTCTGAAAAGTGTGTGAAAAGTCCATTTTACCCTACAGAACACTTCATGACCCTCTTTTTGACAAAGGAATGGGCCGAAGAGGTCTGGGCCATTACATCAGATACCTATTAAAACATTCTCGTCCCCGAGAATTCAAAATCCAACATAGAGGAACCCAAAAAGATACCTCTTAGGGCCCTCGTTATAACAGTAACCCATCCAACAACCCTAATCATATGTGTTAGGAAGTCCTTCTCCTATGTTGAGATATTATCTGCTTTATACGGCACTGACTCGCATGCACGGGTTTAATTTCATCCTCATTAATGCATCTCGATTAAGAATTGAGTCTTCCTACTTCCATACATTAGGATTTTTTTCAAATGGCACTACCCCAAACACCACACAACCAACACACTGCCCGAACACGTGGTTTCAGGAAATTCCTTCTCCTATGTCGAGATATTATCGGCTTTAGGTGGCACTGACTCACCCGCATGGGTTCAATCGCATCCGCATTAATGCGTCTCAATTAAGGATCATGTTTTTCCCTTTTCCCCACACATTCGGACATGCTACACGCTTCCAGAGATACAAGGAAACAAAATGTCTCACAACTGACAAGCCAAGAATTTCATATATAAAAGGTACAGAGTATAACATCAAAACAATGCTCAGAAGAGCAAAGAAAACACAAGTCAAAACAACTCCGGGTATTGAGCGTGCATCTGAGCCTCCCACTCCCAAGTGCTCTCCTCGAGGCCTCCATGCCTCTACAACACACAAACCAAGGGAATGGTTCATCCACAGAGCACCTTCTCTTTACGATCCTCGATTCTGACTGGTCGTTCCTTGAAGGTCCCGTCGTCTCCCATATCTAACTCTCCTCAGTCGATAACATGAGAGTCATCGTGTAAGTATCGATGAAGCTGGGAGACATGGAAGACATCATGAACCTTCTCCAACTGAGGTGGAAGGGCTAGCTGATATGCCACCTCGCCGACTCGCCTCAGCACCTCGAAAGGTCCAATGAACCTAGGGGAGAGCTTGCTCCCTTTCCCAAACCTCTGCTTCCCCCGTCGAGGGGAAACCTTCAAGAACACATGATCTCCCACGTCGAACTCCAAGGGCCTCCTCCGACGATTAGCATAAGACTTCTTTCGGTCCTGAGGCGCTTTCATCCTCTCACGCACAAGCTGAACTTTCTCTGTGGTGATCTATACTACCTCTGGCCCAAGAGCACCTATCTCACCAACCTCTACCTAGCAAATGGTTGAACGAAATGGTCATCTATACAAAGCCTCAAACGGTTCCATACCAATAGTAGAGTGAAAGCTGTTGTTGTAGGAAAAATCTACTAAAGGAAAGCGGCACACCCATGATCCTCTGAAATTCAGAATGCATGCTCGTAGCATGTCCTCTAACATCTGGATAGTCCGCTCTGTCTGCCCATTGGTATGGGGGTGGAAAGTAGTGCTAAGGTGTAGCTGGGTTCCAAAATCATGTTGTAACCCCCTCCAGACTCGTGAGGTAAACCGATTATCCTGATCTGAGATGATAGTCTTCAGAACTCCATGAAAACACACCACCTCATCTATGTACCTCTGTTCTAAGGTACTCACTGGGCCTGACTCCTTAATTGCTAGGAGGTGAGCTGATTTCATTAGTCGATCCACCACTACCCAGATAGCATTGTAACCACCCTGAGATCTGGGTTGTCCGGTGATGAAGTCCATTAAGATGTCATCCCACTTCCACTCGGGGACATCTAAAGGATGCAACAAACCACTGGGAACATGGTGTTCAGCCTTCACTTGTAGACACAGTAGGCACTTAGCCACAAACTCTGCCACTGCCTGTTTCACCCCAGGCCACCAAAACTGTTCCCTCGGGCCTCGATACATTTTTGAAACTCTCGGATGTACCTCTAAGGATGAGCTATGAAACTCATGGAGAACTCCCTCACGCATCGCCTCCGGAACAAACAACCTCCCATAGAAAAGAATATGATGTCGGTTGTCCTCTGACCATCCTTCTGGAGCGTTTCCATGATCGACACAATCCCGCATTACTTTCACCTCAGAGTCCCCCCACTGAGACTCTTCCACCTGCTGCAACAAGGAGTATTGCACCGTCATCTGAAAAAAACAGCATCTAACACCTTCTACCATTGCATCCAAGTGTAAGTCAGCCAACACTCCCATCGCTCTCCAGGCATCAGTGGATTCCCGAACAACTTCATTATGCAACTTCCTGCTCAGGGCATCAGACACAACGTTTCCCTTACCTTCAGTGTAAGAGATCTCAAAGTCATAGTCTTGGAGAAACTCGACCATCTCCGCTTTCGTAAGTTCAGGTCACGCTGGGAGAAGATATAACGTAATCTCTTGTGATCTGAGAATACCACAAAGCGCTCCCCAAAGAGGTAATGTCACAACAATTTCAGTGTGCACACTACTACTATAAGCGCTAGGTCATGGGTGGCATAGTTACGCTCATGAGGATGAAACTGCCTAGACCCATAACAGATCACACGCTTCTTCTACATCAGTATGCACCCCAAGCCAAGCCCAGAAGCATCACAACACACCAGGTAGAACAACCCTTCTTCTAGAAACCTGAGTACGGGAGAACTAACCAACTTATCCTTCAGGTAGTCGAAAGCTTTCTGGCACTGCTCGCTATATAAGAAGACCTGGTTCTTCCTAGTCAAAGCCGTCAGTGGAGAAGAAACTCAAGAGAAGTCTGAAACGAAACTCCTATAATAACCTGACAACCCCAGGAAACTACGAACTACTTCCATGGTCTTGGGTGCCACCCATGAAACAATTTCCTCCACCTATGACGGGTCCACTTACACTCCATGCTAAGACACTATGTGCCCAATGAAGTGTACTTATTGTGTCAAGAACTTACACTTCGACAATTTCCCATAAAGCTGGTGGTGTCGAAGGACTTCCAAGACTGCCCTGAGATTCTCAACGTGCTCCTCCTATGATTTTGAGTAGATCAAGATGTCATCGATAAGCACAACGACGAACCGGTCCAGAAACTCTTGAAAGACAAGGTTCATAAGCCCCATGAACACAGCTAGTGCATTCGTAACTCCAAATGGCATCACTAAAAACTCAAAGTGCCCATACCTGCACCTGAAAGCTGTCTTCAAGATGTCACTATACTTTACCCTCAGTTGATGATATCCAGATCATAGGTCGATCTTAGAAAACCAACATGCTCCTCTCAACTGGTTGAAGAGATCATCTATCCTTGGAAGGGGGTAATGGTTTCTAACCATTACCTGATTCAACCATCGGTAGCCTATGCATAGCCTGAGACCACCATCCGCCTTCTTTCCAAACAAAACTGGAGAACCCAATGCTGACAGGCTGGGTCGAATAAAACCATTCTCCATCAGATCGTCAATCTGAATCCGTATCTCCCGCAACTCCAAAGGTTCCATCTGATAAGGGGCCATCGAAATCGTACATGCACCAGGTTATAAGTCTATCCCGAACTCAACGTCACGTCGGGGGGTAGAGTCACAAAATCCTCAGGAAAAACATCTAGGAACTCCCCAACAACCTCTGGGACATCCATCATCTCTGTATCAGTGAAAACCACTGATAACCCACCTAACAAGGAAATGAGAGGCTTCACATGCTGGATTTCCACCTGATAGATCCTCTCGCCAACAAAAGATACACTTTGCCCAACCATGTCGGAGAACACGACCCTTCTTCAGAAGCAGTCAATGATGGGAATAACAGAAAACAACCAGTCAATGCCTAGGATGAAATCGTATGGTTTCATCTATAACAAAAGAAGGTCCCCACTTGATCGATGTGGTCCCAACGTCAGCCCACACCCCAGGAAAACATAAGATGTGCTGGTCTGGCCTCCAACTGGTATACTCAGCACTAGGGGTACGAAAATTATCTCAACGTCTAGGCCCAAAGCATGGGCTAGAACAGGTGCGACAAAGGAGTACGAAGATCCTGAATCGAACAAAGTAGTAACGAGAGTGTCGAACAAACAAATCGTACCTCGCACCACCACTGGTCCTGCCGGAGCTGTCAACTCTGATGCGTGAAAATGTCCACGCCCAGCTCCTCTGCCTCTCTGATGTCAACCACCACCTCGAACATGCCCTGGTCGAGGTCCCTGAGGATCACCCTGAGGTCAGCCTCCTCCTGTGAAGTCTGCCCTCAGAGGAGTAGGGTCATGCTGCTGCTGGCAGGGTCTTGCCGGCAACTGGTGCTTCTGAGGCGGGCGCTGAACCTGCCCACCTCCACCGTACTGAGCTCGGGTTGGGAACTGACTCTGAATGTGACTAAAACCTCCACAAGAGAAACACTACGGTCTTGGGATCGTGAAAAATGGATGAGGACCCAAAGATCTAAACTGGAACTGCTGAGGACTGCTCCCTACTAGCCTGAACTTGGAAGGTCCTGTCGCAGGAGTCCTGCTGCTGACTGCCTTCCCCTTCAACGAACCTTGTGGGATCCCCTCTTGTGGTGCACCTTCCTGCGAGTGCATCCTCTCTACAACCTCTGCCTTATTCTGTACCGCCAATTATGTCAGTAGAGTGAAGGGGGTGACAACATACTAGAGAGAAGGACGAACCGCCTCCTCCAAACGTCTCGCCTGAGACTCCTTATCTGGAAGGAGATCCTGAGAAAAGCATAGGAGATCCTTGAACTTGATCCCTAAATCTCGTACTAATATACTCCCCTACTGAAGGGAGAGTAACTCCTACCGTTTCTCCACCTTGATCTTGGAATAATGGAATTACTCTCGGAATTCCTTCTCAAAGTCATCCCATGGAACCTCTATCTTTGTCCCCTCTCCGAGGTAGAGAGTCCACCACTGACACGCCGCTCCTCTCAGCTGACTGACTACTAGGGGAACCCAGTCCTCTCTCAGAGCATAGATCAAAGTAAAAGAGATCCCTAGCTCCTCAAGCCACCCCTCCATCTCTATATCTGAAGTACTACCCTTGTACTTCTTGAGGGGTTGTCACTGGAAAGAACGGAGAGTCTTCTTCCACTAGTTATCTTCCCCCTCTTGGTCAATCCTCAATTGATCGAACGCCTGAATCTACTAGGTCTCGGCTGTCTGAGCCACCCGAGGACATCGTCCAGGTTACCTAGAATTACGGTAAACAAAGATCACCTAATCCCAAGTAGTAACGAAATTCTCAAGGTTTAATTTTATCATTTTATTCAATATCTTTCCCAGAACACCCAAATCAAGTAAAACACAATCATGATGATGTATGTACCTTCCCTAGGGTCTCTACCCCGCAATCAATGTAGTCTCACTTGGTCATTCGGTAGGCTCAGAGTCCTTGCATCAGATCATGGGGGGCCCTAAAATCTCATGTCCTAGCTGGTCTTCCCTAGCCCATATCATGCACCAAGGTCAACCAACATTGTTTCCCTACCATCCCATGAAATCCTCACTGTTCCAAATTCATGACTCCATCCTATCTCTCAACCATCACCTCTGATACCATTCTATCACAACCCCCTCCCACCAAAGATGCCCCTCATGAGCTGGCAATGGTGAAAGGGAGATAATGACCCACGAGTCCTGCCTCCAGTAGGCCCCGGGGTGGCGACTAGAACCAAGGGTATGCGTTTTTCACAATACGGGAGGCATTAACATTTTTTTGTTTATTTAAGATCGGGAAATATAATGATTCAACCACCAAAAGAAAAAGAAATGTAAAGAAAAGAAAGACAATTAAATAAACCCAAACCAATCCCACATGCATGTTTAAATAGTTCGGAACAAGGTACAAGTACAAGAAAGCTCAAAAGTATAATACCAAAAGAAACAAGAGTAAAACAACTGCAACAAATCCAACTGTACCAACTAGTACGGTCCCGCAAAGCCCTAGTAGTCCTCCGGGAAACCTGAAAGTAAACGTATGGTGAGCATACAAGTATACTCAGTAGGGAAACCTAAAGCTCTCGTGCACAAGTGGGGAGACATCCTAATGTCCCATGAGAACATCAAAATAAACCAAAACCTATCAAGGAATTATAACCACCCAACCTCACCAGCCACACTCACCACAACACAAAAACATGTAGTAGTACATAAGAACAAGAGTATTGGGTTCCCCGCACCATTTCCCCACTAGTTAGCAACTCTTCCTAATGGTGAACGTCCTGACGCTACCGCACTCTTCCCATCCGCACACACCTGGGCCTCAAGAACCACATATCCCACCCGCACACACATGGGCCTCACAACCACGTATCCCACCCGCACACACCTGGGCCTCACAACCATGTATCCCGCCCGCACACACTTGGGCCTCACAGCCACGTATCCCGCTTTCACACACCTGGGCCTCATCCTGAAGATTCTTGGGAAATAGTAAACTTTTCCGAAGAGTCTTGGGCTAACAAAACCCTAATTGAAACCTACCTGAAGAGTCTTAGGTGTAAGGTCGCCTCAATCCATCATAGCCTGTGGACGAAGGAGCAGGAAGGATCATGAAGGAGCAAGTAACTAAGGGGAAAACACCCTCTCCCATGAAATGGGAGTGTTCGGTACTAAGTTATCAACAAGGGTGAGATGTGACAAAACGCAAAGATACAGATATATATATGTATACCAACAAAAAGCCCAACCTATGGCTTCTAAAAAGAGAAACTGAGCACGTTCCTCAGCACAGCTATATCGAAGCATGCATTCAAAAAACGACCCCAAACCCCATTTATATCTTCATGTTTCAACAGAATTAGTTCATTAGTTTTATTAACTACTGGGCAATTATCCACAACCAACCATATCAATCGTTCGTAAAACATATCCCTGCCATCCAAAAATCATGTTAAGAAAACACAAGCAACACAGAAAATTCCCTTCTTATTAACCAACCAACTCTGTGGATTATTATTCCCATTCCATTACCATGCCCCATCATTCATTAATTCTTCCAATTTTATTTATTATTCACAACCCATAGTTCGTTCACATCTAGACCCATCCCTACAGCCTCCCTGCCAACCACCATAACCAAAAACACACCGAAGCACATACATCATCATCCCTTGATACCATTTATCGCAACCTCGTTTCCCATCACCAACATAGCATTCACACCAACCCAAAACCAAGAAAACCATAGCCCTGCTGCTCACCCGATCCAAAAAAACCCACAAAATATCCCCTTCACATAAACCAGTACCTACATGTTTATTATTTCAGTTTTTTTCAACATGGGTGATCACACAAGGGTTCCGGTTATTCATTTAATCAGCCAACTTTACGTGATTAACCAATTCCATATTCCACAAATTTTCCATCCATAAAAGGTATAGAAAGATAGGGAGGCATTTAATTGTGCAAGAAAATTCCCCCAATGACCATGATTTTTTGTAGGCATAAGCCTATTCAATTCACAACATAATATCATAGGATATAAAATAAAGTAACTGCATTCACAACTTCCCATCCCCATTAAATAAGCCACTTATTATCTTCATTAACCCGCTTCAAATGTGTTTCACATAAACAAGAGGACAACCACCCCGCATGAGGCAAAATTTAGAGAGACGAAGGTAAAACCCCTACCTCCACAGGTTCTGATCACAATGCTCCCCCAGATCAACTTTAGAAGACGTTCGTCGGCGTCCTTCTCTTTTTTCAAAACCCGGAAAAACATATTTGGGTGGAATATGGAAAGGAAAGGCCGAAGGGAAAACAACAGATCCCAAGTCAGAAGTTCCGCCTCATCGTTACGATCCCGTGGCCACTGACGGATTGTAAATTGGAGATCGGATGTAGAAGTTATGGAAGAAAAGAGCCCTCGAGTCTCTTGGGAGAGCTCTTCTCAAGGGAATGGGGAGGAGAGGAGTGAGTTAAAAAGGAGGAGGGGACCCCTCCTTTTATAGAAGAGAAAAAAATACACAGTGTGTACTTTCGAGTACACAGCGTGTATTCGGCCATTTCACACGGTCACCACGTGGCTTCCAACACGACCTTCAATGCGGCACGAGGCCGTTGACTGGTCAACACACGGTTTAAGGGCAATGCATACGCGGGGAGGGACTACATAGCGTGTAGTATGAGATACAGGGCATGTACTCATTTATTTCACATGGCAAGGAAACGGCTCCAACACAGCACACAACCGTTGATCGGTCAACACATGGTTTGAGGGTAACGCGTACGCGGGGAGGGACTACACGACATGTAGTATGGGGTACACGGAGTGTACCCATTTATTTCACACGGCAAGGACACGAACTTCAACACGGGGTATACCCGGCAATGGGGTACACGGCGTGTACTCACACTACATGGCGTGTAGTTTCAAAATTTTGAAAAGTGTGTAAAAAGTCCATTTTACCCTCCAAAACACTTCATGACCCTCTTTTTGAAAAAGGAATGGGCTGGAGAGGTCCATGCCATTACAAATGGGTATTCCAAATGAGACTCCCTATATTGCTATGAAAGCTACAATGTAAGTATGTTATGGATACCAGAAGTTACCTTCATGATTTGGGATTATTATGTGTTATTCATAAATCTTATGTTTTCATGAGGTATGTAAAAGAGTTGATTTTTTGTATGTATTGATGGACTAATGATTTCTTTTATCATTTTATAACCCTTAATGAGATTTTTATGATCATCCCAAGTTGTGAAATGTTTTTCAAAGGACTTTAAGATAAATACGGTGAAGGATGTGATCAGGAAAAGTCATGTTGTCTAAAACATGGAACTAGACATGACACTTTTTTTCAAAGATTTTTTATTTTGTGAAAAAAATGAAAACTGGGTTGAAGTGTCTACTTTTTATTTTTGAGATGTAATTTAATAGTTATGGATCAATTCTTTAAAACTCTAATCCTAAAAAAATCATAAATGTGAATTATTCATTTAATTCAATATTATGAAATGTTTAAGGAAGGTTCCTTATATAATCATTATAAAATCACCCAAAATTTTATAAAAAAGAGAATAAGAACAAATGTAATTTCATAATCATGTGATGAAAAATGTTCTTGATCATAACATCATACATAACCAAATAATTATAAAATTGACATGATCACAAAATATATCAGAACCAAACACGGAACTAGAATCATTCATAAACCTTATAAAAAACCAATAATAGGAAATACACGGCATTTTTTGTATCTAAATGGTCTCCATTGTGAATATGAAAAACCCAAGGTTCACTTGTCACTAGGATAGTACAACATGTTGAGAATCATGCTCAGTCTTCCCCTATAAGCTCTTTTGTTCTTACTTTGGAATCTCTCTTAGCCATTCCCTATGCCCTAAAATATTTAAAAGGTCTCCCTTAGTCCCATGATTAACATTACCTCCATTGTATAACTAAATACACTTGTATAATACTCATTATCTTGTTAATAGCCTAGGTTTGGGCCTCATCCACCTAAGTCATTTACGTTCCCATGACCCCCATGTGCCACACAATTCTAAACATGCTAAATATATAACTATTTCCAGCCACAAAATCCATTACAAAAAATAAATTTAATAAAATAACATTACCATTTTTAAATAACACCTTCCCCAAGGTAAAACATTCCCATCTAAATAAAGTTCATTCCTAAGGACAAAAACATTTCAAAGACCCAATTTAAATACATTTTAATCCATAAATTATCGTTGATCCATTTTAACGAACACATGTTGTAAATAAATAATGACCCATTCTTTTCATAAATATATAAAATGTATAAATAGATGAATAATTATTACCAAACATAACAAAACCATATCATAATTGTATGAGTTTATGGTCCTTGAAAACATGGAATTATAAACAACGAGTTTATAAAACATATACCTATCCTCCTTATTCCTTCATAACTAGACCCTTTTTGAAATATCGTACTTAATACCTTTTTTTCATATAATGTGGAGAAGAGACATAAGAAATGGGTGAGACAAAATTCCCATTAAGGGTAAACAATGGAGATTTCAATCATAACATAAGCATAAATGCATAATAACATGAACATTAAATTTCAAAATAATACCCTCTATATCAAAGATCATTGTCTTGAGTCATGGAATAAATAAAATATGGTCAGAATACATGAAACATAAAATAACATGAGCCATGAGAGAAGAACACTGTAATAAGACATTGAATTGTAGAATACACGTAGGAATATAAAGCATTCCCTCAGTAGTCAAGGATCATTTCCAAAATATATAAGGGCACTTTGTGGGAGGCTACACCACAAAAGATAAAAATTCCACCATCCATAGTGGAATCCCTTTCCACATAGTGTAATGGATTTACTCCCAAGACCTTCACAATAGAAAAATTCCCTTATGGAACCAATTTCACTCCTCATTCTCATCATATCTAACTGAAGAGAGTTAACTTCTCATTTGAGTCATTCCTTATTGAATCGAGTTCACTCCTCATTCCAGTCCTGTCTTACAAGACCGAGTTCGTTTCCCATTATGGAATTATCTTATGGAACTGAGTTCCCTTCCCATTCCAAACTTGTCTTACTCAAACAATTTCACTTCTTGTTCTTATCATGTCTTACTGAGCTGAGTATACTTCCCATTTATGTCTTGTATAACTCGTGTGATATAAATCATTTTCCAAGGAATTGGAGGGAGATGTCGGTTCCACCTTTCATTGGTTATAATGTAACCATCATCCTTGGTTATAACAGAACTTCCATTCTTTGTTATGACATAACCATCCTCAACTAATCAAACCATAAATATGTGTTCCAAAATGACATAAATATTATCATAACCCATGAAAAGAAATATGGTTTTATAAATATTTCATCATAGTATAACCCTTAGAAAATAAACAAGTTTCATAAATATCATTACATAATAAACATAAACCAACCATACAACAAAATAAGGATAATAACCTTGAATAATACCTCAAGTAATCATAATTGACATCAAAAAAATTTATCTTATATTGAAAGTAATTTTGAAAGATCACATCAAATAATTCATGAAAAAATAACATTTATATTTAAAATAATTTCTTTTAAAAGTGCCATGAAATTATAAATTAAAACATTTTATTTTACGAAAAACATGTAAAATAATAAAGTAATAATTAAATAATTAATTCATTGTGATAGTGGAAAAATACACTCATGTCGTATAAGTTACAAAAAAAATATTCCTTTTGTATTTTTTCTAAAAAGACACAAAGAATCTTGGTTAGAAATTGAAAAACAAAATCCTTATAAACATTTTGTAGAAAAATCACACATGACTAAAAAATAATTTAAAAAATCATAATATAATAGTAAAAAAATTGTAAAAATTTTTAGAAAACACAAACATTGAAGAAAAAGACAGTTTTAAGGGAAATATAACAATAATAATTTTTAAAATAAATTTCCATGTAAATATCAACTCATTGATGTGACAATTAATAAAATGAAAAAATTATGTGTATCAGCTATAAATCCAAATAAAACAAGTGGAAATAAAACATAATATAATAAAAAAATTCACCCCAAACGTAATCTTATAATGGAATGATCAATGTGGTATAAGTTTAAACTAATGAATAAAAATTGAGTTAAGAAATCCCTTATCGCACTCTAATCAGTCAAATCATATGCCCTATAAATATCATAATTTTCAAATGATACATTAAATAACCATAATATAATGATATTTGTTATATTATATTTAAAATGGAATTATATACACCACACACAATATATAAGGGGTGAATAAGGCATATATCTCATAGAAGTAAAAGTGAGATAAGAAACTCCTATGTCACACTTCCCGTTGGTTTTACGTACTAAAGAATTATTTATAAAGGTTTAATGAATGGTATTAATTAATTATACATCCATATTAATTTTCATAATACCTTATATGATTCTTTTATAACATCTTACCACTTGTTCATTAATAATATTTCATTGTTTTCGATGTATTTATTTCAGGGTTTCGTAGTCAGTTCGCTTGTGTCTAATTACGAAATTTTATATAAAATGGAAATAAAACTCAATATGTGAAATGAAATTGTATTAATTAAAATTAAATGTTTTATATGTTCTTATATATTATTTTTTTATTCTGACATGAGGATGATTTATATGATAAAATATTAATCGTAAATGATTAGTTTATTTTAGCGGTTTCTCAAACCATCATGAACTAGTTTCATTGTATTTTATATTATGTATATATATTAGTTCCAAACATGAAATATATTATAATATACCAATTAAATTCTTATTTAGAAAGAATAAATTTTTTTTGTCCATCCTTGAAGGTAGTAATGAAAAATGGATAATCATTATCCCGAGAGACGATTGACCACCATAATTTAGACAATGGTTTTGTTTCTTAAAGGATGAGGAGATAAAAAGGGGCATATAGATGACTTTACATTATAAATATATAATTATAGTATATAATTGAAACTTTAGTTATAAATATTTTATTGGTGGAATATGTGTATATATTTTATAATAAGAGAAATATATTAATAGAGGTTATTTGATAAAGATAACTCTTGAATGTCATCTCATTGAAGGACCCCTTAAGGAACATGAAATTGGTATTTGGTCAAGATCTGATGCACTTGAACATGGGGATATTAAGGGGACATATATTTTCGTATAGATTTTAAATTCGTCACGGATTGTGATGAGAAATTTCATGGTGAGGATTGGTATTTATACATGTGGATGAGGGTTTTAGGTGATTAAGAAATTATTATTTTTTATTTAAATCCAACCATATTTGGGTGGAGTTAATTCCAATTAATTTAGATTATAATGAATATTTTAAAGTATTTTTAAGGTTTATATACCCATAAATCACTCATTTAATTTAATATATTTATTCTTTATAATATTTTACCTTTTTAACATTAACATGCTATATTTGTTTACTTATACTATGGTAAATCATTTTTTTACCACAATAAAATTTTTTTACCAAAAAATGAATATAAAATTATAAACTAATTTTGAATTACTGATTAAAAATATAGAATCAATTTTTTTAAAATTAAAACATTGAATTTTATAATTTAAATGTAATATTATACATTCAAAATGAAAAAAACAATTTCTTTTTGGAAAAATATGTCTTTATTCCCAAAAATGTAATTATACCCACATAAGGTATAAGTTTTTAAATATAATTAATTAGATTATATCTCACTAGAAAATACTTATGTTACTTTGAGATCAATTTAATATCATAAAATCACTTTTATTTATAAATAATATTATAGGTTTATAAAAATCATAATTTGTTTCTATTCACTAAAAATTAGAAATTTAAAAAATTCTAAAAAATTCCTCCATAGATAATTTTTACTTTATGAGTCCAATAATTTTGTTAATTTTATCAAAATAAAATTTTTAAAATATTTAAAAAATAATTATATTAATTTAATCATAGAATGAAATAAAAATCACTTTTTGAGGAAACATTTTTTTGAAGAAGAAAATTACTTAACTAAAAATTATGTGAATATTCAAAAATCATTAATTAATACATTAATAATGAGTTGGAAAATTATTTATTTCATAATGTGGTTGACAATTTTTATTCTTGGTAATTTAATGACTAGGTTAAATGGTTGTGTTAAAATAATAATATTTTAGTGTTCATTTTAGCTCTGTGTTATCTAAAAAGTAATCTATCGAAGACATTTAATTTATTTAAAAACCATAATACCATAAAATATTGTGTTATTAAATTAAAACCCCCTTAAAATGAATTTATCCCTTTTAATTTTTTACCATAATATAAAAATATGAGGATACCATTGCTTCATCACATTCTCAGGTTCCCATATAGCATCCTTAAGATAGATGTTTCACCGAAAAACATTGAATATGTGAGTGGTCTTATTTCATATAACTTTCTCTATTAGACCCAAAATCACTACTAATCATTCCTTATAAGAAATATCTTCCTCCAATGGTATAAACTCTGAGTTTATTACATGTAAAGGACTCTGTACGTACTTCCTTATGATAGATATATAGAACACATAATGAACTTGAGATAGGTTTAGTGGATGTGCCAAAAGATAATCCACCATCCTGATGCGATCAATTATTTCATGAAATTTTGTCTTCATAATTTGAAATTTCACTTCAAAAATCATATTTTGATATTATTAAATTACTTTTTGAGAAAACCACATTGTAAAAATGGTCAATGAAACATCCTCTTAAAAGAGGGAAAGTAAAAGGATAATGTCACCATGAAACTAGGATTCAAATTAGTAGAACATTAGTGAAAATTAAAAATACGGACATGGAAGATAAAACTAACTATGAAGTTATGATGGATAATGATAGAGAAAATGGTCAAGATAATGTTAATGAAACCAAAAACATATGCCAAATAGGTCTAGAAAAGGTTATTGATATCATTAGAAATGATAATAATAGGATAAAATTATATTTCAAAATCCTTTAATAATATATACTCATTTCATTTCATTTCATAATTTCAATATCACTTGAGGTTTTTTACTTAATCAATTTATGCTTTAATTCATACACCAATAAATCATGTTGAAATAGCAATTCATGAAGAACTAGTAGATCATAAGATCCATAATGGTATGGAAAGTCATTCCTTCTATATCTATTTATAATCATAAAAAATGGTTAGATTTGGATGTCGGATACATATAAAAATTCACATGGATAGGTAACACATTAATCTTAAAATCCTCACACAAATTTCAATGTAAAAAATCTCATAAATAGTTACTCTTATGAAGCTTCTAAAATATTTAAAACCAAAACATTCAAAATAAGGTCACTAAATTTTCAAAATAATCTTAATCCCCTAAATAACATTATGTTGATCTTAATTTTCACACACAAAACATGTGAATATATGTATTATTAAATATCTTAAAACATGGTAATAACATTATCTACCATAAAACCTTAGTGAAAATAGGCATAATTTAAAAAATTAACTCTTTCCTTATACCATAAATCTAAAAAATTCTATAAACCCAATCTTTAAACCTCATTTTCATCATAATACTAATTAGTTCCAAGGTCATAAATAGTATCCCATTTATTTTATCACAATAAAAAATCTATTTACCTCCTTATTACCTAAACATCATGCAAATATTATGGGTTATCTTTCCCTTAATCATGTTTTCTCTAAAAATATATCTTTAACACCTTAATCACCTTTCACAGCTACCAGTAGCATTCAACATATGCTTTTAAATACTTATAGAAAAACTTTGTTGGGAAAATCCATTGATGATTCATTATTCCATTATACCATAAATGTACTTCTACAATACTGTTCTTGAATTAAAAAACATAAACACTCAATCATTTCACTTATATCTTAAATCATTAACTAGGATTTTTGTTTTTATTCCCTAACACTTCTTCCATATCATGTGTCATTCATAATCTCTTCACCATAATAAATATAACCATTAATAATATAACATTTACAATTATATTCATGATCTTTACCTATAGGGAAGTTATTTTCATAATTCCCATAAATTCCACATTTAAAACATTTACCTATCAATGATGCCTTATAAATACTATAACACCCTAACCAGGGAACCACTACAACTGGTGCTCTGAACCGGTTCTCCATATAACCTAAGTTGCACCTCTCCATACACTATAATTTGTTGACTAACAAAAAGGGTTTATAAAGGTACCTGTTATGACTTGTCCTAGTGGGGTCCACACCGTGACTCCCCAAGCCTACCTCCAATAGGGCAGGGGTTGGTGACTAGCACCGAGTATACATATCATGAACATAGGAGGAAATTTTTAAGTACATATACACATGCACACATCTCCAAGAAACCACTGAGGAACAAAATTCATGCATAGAACTAAACCCAACCAAAAGAGTACAACGTAAATAAAGCGTGGAATGTAAATTTTGCCCGAATAAAATCCCACCAAAAATAAGAGTCTGAAAACTACAAAGTCCAACATGTATGGAAAAAAATATGTATTGGGACTGTTTCTCATAGTTATAGGAACACCTCAACCTATAAGGAACTAAAAAATCTTGGTCTAGTCCTAGTCCATCCTAGTCTCTATCAAAAGGTCGGTCGTCTACAAAACACACGAAACGTGTATGTAAAACCCATGTAGGGATGAGTATAAGAATACATAGTAATGGATCCCAAAAAACCACAAAGAAATACAAAAAATAAATGTACAGTCATCTCTACGCACTATATGTTTACTAAACCTATAATAAGAGAAACACATCTAGATACACTCGAAACCCATACCTGTAGTCTAGAGGTAATTCAAAATTACCCCATACCCATGCTAGGAATTTGTTTAGAAGATTTCAAAAATCACTTGTCTGGGAGAACAAACTCCATGAGTCTGATATCTCTAATGACCTCCATTTAATAAGTACCGTTTGTTGGGAAAATACATGAGAGAGATAGATGCATTGATAGATCTGAAGAGTTCATAGATACACTCATTATGGGAGAACAAACTCCTGAGTGGGAAAAGATCATGATACACAGATGAGGACCAATGTCGGGGCCTTGGGAGGATACCATGACTCATCCAGATTCACTTTCTAAGTAGAGAATCGACTCCCATTGGGATTGTTCACGTTGATACATAACTCTACCTAGGGTCATGAATGGATAGAGGGTCTCAATCTAGGCCTCTTAGAGGAAAACCTGACTCTACCTTAGTAAGTCCTATTGAAGGGATCATACTCCTATAGTTGTAAATGATATCTGACATTTAGAGGAACATGAAAAGGGGAACTAACTGAAATGAAACTTGTACAAGGAATGGTTGATAAGAAGATCAATCCAAGTATCAAAAGGTACATGATGTGTAGTATGGATCATAGGTTGTGTCCCTCGAATCTAGATACTTCCCATGTACAATGACCTGAGTCTGGAGAACATGTCGTTTAAAAATGTTTATACACAACGTGTAGGAAGGATCACATGCTGTGTCAAGATATCTAGGGTCTGTTCTGTGTATGTTGTATCGGCGCTCATACACAACCACAACCTGTGTATGCCCACCCATGTAACCGGTACATGGGTTGACCCATGTAACCGACCTTACCTGGCCATGTGGTACATGGTGTTTAATTCACCTTGTGTCCTTGTATCTTCTGAGATACACACTGAGTTTCCGTAAAGACCCACATGTCGTGTGACAATGGTCACACATCGTGTCTGCACTTCATGTTCCCTGGAACTCCATCCACCATTGGGTGGGACCCATACAATGTTTCCTACCGGGAGAACGTTGTGTTCTTCGTCATGTGCAATGCGAAAACCCAAGCCCCCGCCATGCCAACCCCACAAAGAGTGTTCATCAGAGAACACATTGTGTTCTCTAGAATTTTCTAGAAATGTGATTCCTCCATCATTACTCCTCCTTCGATCTTATTATTCTCATTTAAACAATCATTTTTCCACAAAACTCAAGGTCCAAGGTTTCCCTGCCATTCCATCAATGTTTCGAGAGGTTTTAGGCATTCGATCGGCCCCGAAACATCATTTTAATCCACTCGTGTGAAGAAAGGATGAAGAATTATTTCTCCCGGTCAGAGCTGATTTATCGTCCTCCATCACCATCACACCTCCACTAGGTCGTCGCGATGTTTGATCTCCGATTTGAGATCATTGCATTGTGAAATAAGTTCACAACGATCCATTTTCTCTCACCCCGCAAAAAACATGAAGAACACAAGAAAAAGGGGGAAGAAATCCAATAAACCAAATTGAGGAATGAACCTCTAACGTCATTCTTCACGATAACAATTATCATAAAATCAATTCTCGAATCAAAAACCCCAAAAGAAAAGAAAATTAACACCCTCTTGAAAAAAAATAAAAATTTGTGGATGAACTTATTTCTTGGTTGATCCACGTTCATTGATTAATCCATGAATAAGGAATAACTAAATCTAAATAAAAAACCCTGCCTTGATTCAATTAATGAATTATCATCATGGCCTACTCATTTATGAGGTTCTGCCAAATCCTAGGTGCGTCGATTGATTTCCACAATGTAATCTACCAAAGGGTTCTCCTCTATAGCTTCAATGTTTTTAATCAATTCATAGGGTTATGAAACTAACCCTGCAATCATTCCATAAGAATTTATTTAAATTTTAGGAATTAGGTTTTTGTCTTAAAAATGAAATCAAAATAAAATGGCTTATTTATTTATTTTATTTCCTTCAAAATGTCCAAAAACTAACTTTTTCTACCAACCCAAGCCGATCGATGTTAGGCTCTGCCTAAGGTAAAGTCACTACTCTGAATGCAATGGTGTTCTAAGATTTCTGATCTGGGCACCAATTAAAATGTTATCCTAAGTTTTCAAGAAAAATGGTCTTGTGTGTTATTTAGAGTTTAATTTATTTCAAACATTTATTTTTCGCCCCCTAGGACTCAGAATCGCACTCTATTACGAAGAATAGTCTTGAAATAATTCAATATAATTTTTGAAAAAAAATACATGGAAAATATGAGACATTATATTCTCCATACCTTAGGGATTTATGTCCTAGAAAGCCAAAACAAAAAGGGAGACTCAAAATGTTGAGGGTATTGCACACGAATCGGAGCCTCCAACTCCCACATGCTCTCTTAGAGATTCTTGTGCTAACACCAGACATGCACTAAGTGAATCTATCACCCGCGAAGGATCTTGTCATGTCGATCCTCAATTACCACTAAGTACTCTATGAAGGTCGCTCTATCCTCGATGTCCAGCTCACCCCATTCGATGATGTGTGATGGATCACGAATGTACCTCACCAACTGCGAGACATGGAAGACATCGTCTAACCGGTGAAACTGTGATGGTAGATCTAGGTAGTACACCACCCTGCCAACTCTACATATTATCTGAAAATGGCCGATGAACCTCATAGACAACTTGTTTCCCCAGCCAAATAACTACAACCCTCGTCGAGGTGAGACCGGAAGGAATACATTATCTCCCTCCTTGAACTCCGGAGGACTCCTCTATCCATTATCATAAGACTTATTTCGGCTCTATGCAGTATTCATCCTCTCCTACATGACCTACACCTAATTAGTAGTGACTCGCACCTACTCTGGACCCATGAGTGATGACTCTCTAGGGTTGTTCCAATAGAGTGGTGACCAAAAGGATCTCCCATGTAAGCCCTAATATGGTTCCATAACAACAGTTTTGAGTTAGATGATATTGTACGCAAACTCCATCATTGGTGGGTGGTCATCACAACTATGACCAATGTCCAAGATACAATCCCGCAACATATCCTCAAGAACCGGAATGGTCCTCTCCATCTAACCATCAGTTTGGGTATGGAACATCGTGCTCAAGCATATTTGAATCACAAAGGCCTCTTGAAATCCCTTCCACAATCGGGATATGAAATGAGAATTACAATCTAAGACTATACTCTAAGATATGCCATAAAAAACTATCTCCTTCACGAAGAGGCGTCCCAGTCTCTCTATGTAACTCTACTCCTAGATAGCTAAGAAGTGGACCGACTTGGTGAGTCATTCAACGACCATCCATATGGAATCTTTTCCCTTGTATGTTTGTGGTAAACCCATCACAAAGTACATCAATATTCTATCCCACTTCCACTTTGGAACTTCCTGGGGGTGAGCTAACCCTGTTGGAACCTAGTTCTTAGCCTTCACCTGATGGAACATAAGGCATTGAGAAACAAGATCTTCCTCTGCCTTCTACATACCTATCCACCGTAACTGACTCCAGAGGTCCTAGTATATTTTTTCTACTCCACGATTCACCACCAAGGGGGACTTATGAAACTCCCTAAGGACCTCCTCATATAACGCCACTAGAACAACTGTGTTCCCTTTGAAATGGACTTTATTGTCCCCACCTTGCGAATATCTATTAGGATCATGTCCTATGGATAACTACGAACATAATGTCTTGCAGTAGACATCCCCTAGTTGTGCCTCCCTGACTCTTCGTAGTAGTGTAGGGGTGAAAACCATCGACTGGAGAAAATTTTCATTATCTCCATCCACTAAGGATAATTATAGGGAATCCAACTTCTCAGACGCCTCACTCAGCAGCTACAAACTCGATCTTTGGCTGAGAGCATCTTCCACAAAATTCCCCTTCCAATAGTATAGATGATCTCAAAGTCATAATCCTGGAGGAACTCTCACCATCACCTCTACGTAAAATATAGATTATTCTATGAGAAGACGTACTTGAGGATCTTGTGGTCAGAGTAGATGATAAACCATTCACCCATCAGGTAGTGTCTCCACATCTTTAACGTGAAAACTAATGCTTCCAACTCAAGATCATGGGTTGTATAGTTCTGATCATGTGGCCTGATCTAGTGAAAACAATAATAAATCACCCCCTGTATCTGTATCAGGATACAACCAAGCTTGGTCCGTTATGCATCTCAAAAAAATAAGTACTTGACATTGTCTTCTATCAATCTCAAGATCGGTGCACTCTTCACAATTCTACCTCAACTGTATGAAATCCTCCTAGAACTTCTTCATCCAAACTAAAGTTTGTCCCTTTCGGGTCAAGGCTGTCATCTTTTTTGATATCTGGGATAATTGATGGATAAATATTCAGTAGTATCCTACCATCCTAAGGAAGCTATGCACCTCTATCATGCTATGGAGTGGGTCCCATGCTAACACAACATTGACCTTGGCTGGGTCCACTGCTACTCCATCTCCTGAGATAAAAATCCCAAGAAAATGGACCTCATGTATCCCAAACTGGCACATTAATAGCTTCCCATAAAGCTGGTTCTCTTGGAGTACATCCAGAACAATCCACAAGTGTCTCTCTTGCTCCTCCTATGACGCCAACTATATAAAAATTTCATCGATTAATACCGCTATGAACCATTCTAAGTATGGATAAAAGATCTAATTCATAAGTCCCATGAATACTGTGGGGGCATTCATGATGTCGAAAGGCATTACCAAGTACTTGTAGTGACCATAACGACAACTGAAAGCTATCTTCAGCATGTCCTCATCCCATACTCAAAGCTGGTGGTAACCAGACCAGAGGTCAACCTTCGATAACCAACGTTCCCCTCTTGGCTGATCAAAGAAGTCATCGATCCTCGATAATGGATGCATGTTATTCACTATCACCTGGTTCATACATCGTTAATCCACACAAAACCACAAACTCTCATTCGACTTTTTTGGAAAATAGAACTGGGGACACCAAGGAGGAAACATTGTTTCTTACTAATCCCTTACTCTAAAAATCCTATAACTTCAACCTCAGCTCACGAAGCTATACATGTGTCGTCTAATACACTAGTATGGATATCGGTGTCATATCAGGGTGTATGTTGATGAAGAAGTCTATCTCTTGGTGGGGAGGTAATCCTGTAACATCTTCTGGAAATAAGTCCTCAGACTCCACCACAACTGCTGGGAACTGGAAGCTCACAACATCTACTTCTACAAGGGTAAGGCTATCTAACTCATGAGTGATTGACTGCACCCTCCTATGCATGATCCCATTATGTGATGCTTGGGTCTCCTTTCACTGATAAAGGAAAACATCATCCCATCAATGTGGACATGTCGCACTCTTCACCTAAAGCAATAAATATGGGCATGGAATAGAGATAAACAATCTATACTGAGAATAACTTCATAAGGCCTTGACACTACCACCAAGAGGTTCCAACCGAAACATTCATCTCTAAGGGAAATATCACACTATCTTCAATGATTCATGATCATTGATTCTCCTCCTGTAGGTGTTTTCAATCATAATGGTCGAGTCAAAAACACTATCAGAATCTCAAGGTTTCGCACAATACATGTGGCGAGTAATGAGTGATTGTAACATGTGTCTATAAGTATAGAAGTTAAGGTATAAAACACATTGTTCGTACCTCAGATCATCACTAGAGTCCTTGGGTCATACGCCTCGACTGCATGCAACTATTTCTACCCCTGTCACCCAGCTCTGTAACCCTAGTGCAGACTTCATGGGGGTGGTGGTGGAAGTAGATCAGAGCTTTTACCAAAACCTTCATCTCCCCCTGCTCCTCTTCCACGCCCGCCACCAAGAAGGTCTATCTTTCCCACTCTCTACCTCTACCTTGATTGGACATCCACCACCACCCTGTCAGCATCTTGATGGGTTGGATAGTCTCTATAGGGATGTCCTCTACTATCGCACGAGTTTCATCGCCTCCCCCTATGTTGATTGGATCCATCCTGAGTGCCATCGGATATCTATCCACTTTCCTTGGTCCTCTTGTGATGTCTCCCATGTCCCAAACCTTGTTCCTAACATCGGCTCCCTACTTCCAAGGTCTCTGCACTTGTATGCATGTTATTGACTTCCACAAGCTTTCTTTGCTCTGTGAAGAATCTCTCGATCACCAAGGCCCACTCGGTCACTCCCGCATAAGTTGAAATGCATATAGGCATGACAATATATTGGATGTCCCACCATAGTCGTCACTCAAATGTACAAGACTTTAAGTACTAATCCTTGACCATATCCATCTAGTACCTAGAGAGGTTGGTGAACCTTGATGAAAAGTCAGAATCTGTCAAACTGCCCTTCTAGAGCTGAAGGATCTCCTTGATATGCACTTCTCTTAGCGTAACTTGAGAGAACTCCTCCCTAATGAGTCTCTCTAACTCTATCCATGAAAGAGTCTCCTTGTCGTGATTCTGAGTGGTCAAACACCACCGTTGTCCCACCAAACTCTGAACAAGGCTCACACCTAGGATCACCATCAGGTCTGTTGGTGTCCTCACTAGGCAGAAAACTATGGTTATCACTTCAATCCAATACTTTGTCTCCTAAGTTTTGGGATTGCCTTAGAACCTAAGGGGTCTCTGTCTCAAAAAATCATGAAGCACACTCAGCATGTGATCCTCATCTATCGGTAATACAGGTACCATGTGCTGCTCTACTAGTGGTTCTATAGCAGGTGCACCACCTAGAGGTAATTCCTGGGGAACTGATGTAGAGACCCGAAACTTGACGTACATTGACATTACATTACATTTGCAGAATACTTAGTACATACACACAAGAATCGTAATAGTTTAGTGTCTTTGGAAACTCGGAATGTAATCTTCTAATCGTGGTGAAAGATCTTCAACATTTCCTATAAAGATCTTCCCATTTTGTTTTACCTAAAATCTTTCTTTATATCCTGGGTAAAAGAAAACATAAAAGGGTGAGCTGAAATGCTCAGTAAGGGTAAACAAAAGAAATATCAATCACATTGTATTCATAAGAACATAACATTTTAGAAATCTTAACCTGCAAAAGAGAGCATAATTTCATAACATGGGATAAATCATGGCAGTGAAATGTAATCACAATAATCATAACTTAAAACATGAAACTTTGTGGCATTCTAACATAATCATAGAGAATCATTTCTTGTTAGTCAAGACTCATTGCCAAGACTATCTTAGTGGAAAAAGTCCCTTTCTGAATCGAGTAACCCTTGTTTCAGTCCTGTTTCACTGAACCGGTATAACCTACCGTTCCAGCCCTGTCTATCTCATGAGATATAAAATCTTTACCCAATGCATTGGAGGGAGATATAGGTCCCACCCATCTTATAATGAATCCTTTCTTATGTGTGCCACATAATCATAAATCATACATCATCGCATAACCCATGTAATAAAAATGGGATTCTTAAACAACATGACATCATAAAACAATTCATATAAGATAAAGGAATTCATAAAAATGTTTCCATCACAACATAATCAAATCCATGTAATAATAGGGATAAAAACAGAACCCTTTTATTATCTTATATGGAAAATAATTTTTATAAAATACTTGAACTTCATTCTTGAGGAAAATATCCTTTCTACTTCAAAAACACTTTTCCTTTCTTAACATGTCATACAATTTTAAACTAAAAGAAGTCGATTAAAAATAAACTTGAATACTTGTAAAGGAAGATTCTTGGAAATTATTTTTTAGAAATCCATTCATGCCGTATAAGTTAAAAAAAACATTCTTCGTACTTTTGTCGGAAAAGTCAAAAAGTACCTCGTATGAAAAATGACAAAAGATTCCTTTCATATCTTTTACTAAAAACTCACCAAAGGGTAAAATTGGATTTAAACAATTGTAGGTGGATGGAAATAATATTACATATTGAAGAAACATGGATGTGGGTGATAAAATACACCCCAGTAAATACCAAAGTATAAACAATCTCGGATAAAAATGAGATTGTGATATTTCCCTTACCTTAGGTCCGATTTGCTTCGTATGTGTCCGAACCTCCTGTATAATGATTTAAATAATGTCATTGACTTATTAAAGAATCATATGCATTTTTATTATATCATATATGGTTCACTTATGACATTATATTACCCGTTCTTTTGTAAATTCCATGTTAAAGAAGCGTTTTGGGTAAAATCATTTCATTTATCGTAGGTGTTTTGACTTGTTGTTCTTGACATTATTATTACTTATATCATGATTTACTTACTTCCAGAATATAAAATATGATTTATATATCATATATATTCAGTATATATATATATATATAATAGATAGATAAATGAAATGAAAAACACCGTTCATGGAGACGGTAGTCCGTACGTACGCATGAACGTTGTTTTTCCTTTCCTTATTGTCTTGAATGGAAGTAAGTAGATGACATACATACATATATATATATACATAAATCCAGTATCATTATTATGTCATATATTTCATTAGTACTTATTATATATACTTTATAATCATTCATGAATGGTTAATCATTAAGAATGAATCTTATCGCGCCGTGGAGACGGTAGTCCGTACGTACGCACGAGCGATGATATCATTTCCATAATTATTGAATTGAATTGGAGTGGATTATACAATATATCAGAATCCATATGATGTTGTAATAACTATGTATAGTTATTCTTTACACCATTATACCCATCCATGTAAGGTGGTGGTGGAAAATAGATTACACCACGGCGTGGAGACGGTATTCCGTACGTACGCACGCGCGGTGATTTCTTTTTCCGTAGGATGGATAGATGGTGAAATAGGGTTGTTTCATACTTATAATAACATATCAGTATATTATTGATACTGATGTTATTACTTCATAATGAAACAACCTAAGAAGAAGAGGTGGAAGAAGAAATAAAGATGAAAGAATTGGTAACGGTAATTACCTCTTCTTTGAAGCGCCTCTTTGAGACCTCCTCTTAGGGAACTAAAATTGGTCTTTGAGGAAGACCAGAACCTCTAGGATGTTTCTAGGGAAGTGGAGAAGAGATTTTGGCAGGGGTTGGCCGATCTTGAGTGCTCAAATTGGTGTGAGGAGGAGGGGGAGGAGGTGTCCTTTTATAAGGGAGGAGAGGGGCACCTTAGGAATATCTCAAAATATTATTTTATATTAAAGTCAAATTCAGTTTATAATGGTTCCAAAGTGTCTTATTTCGGAGATAAAGTGGGGATGGGTCGAAATCCTATCAACCAATAAGATTTAGACAAGTTTAGGGTATTATTTTAACCTTATCAATTAGATTTAACTCTAAGTTAAATAATTTAACTTTTACCGTGTCTTTTTGTTTTCTTTCACTATATGGTTAATACACTTACTATAACATGCCAAAAGAACCCCAAATTGTTTATTATTAATATATATATCTTTATCTAAGTCATTTGGCCAAACCTTAGATTTTTAGGAATAAAATAACAATTAATAATATAATATTTGATTTAAAAACTATTTTGTGTCAATTTTGACACTATTTGATATATGATTTTTTGAAAGTCATAAAAGAATTATATGTTCGAACCAAGTTGATTAAATCAACACTAATATATCATAGTAACCTAGAAAATTTGTGTAATTCATAAAAAGTCTCAAATTACATTTATTTTGGTGTTTATAACATCAATTATGTCAATATTTCATTAATAAGATAATTACTGCATCATCATTGTGTCATAAATAAATTAAATTATTTAATGTCTAAAAATTACAAATAAAATACCATTATGTAGGAACTATTGTTAGCTTTCTAATGAATATTTATAGTCAAATTTATCTTATGTATAACCCCATATTAAAAATATTTTACTTATTAAACTTTGATTTTAACTATTTTAACTCTTCTTTAAATAAATTATTAATAAATGTCCTAATCTAATCCAAGTGGGCCTAAATGGTCATATTTTATTCCTAAGTTTGTTTTTGGTCGAATTACACTTGTCCAATAAAATTAGTACATGTGTTAGGGTAATATTAATATCATTTTTACCCTTAATTACCCTATTTACTTTTAACCGTGGTAAAAAAAAGTAAAAAGTTACTATTCACCAAAAATTATTTTCATCTCATTGAACCACATTTTAGTCCTTGATATTAACAGTGTCTGTCGGATTTTCGAAATTCCATTCACAGAAGCGGTAAAATTAAGTTTTATGCAAAATTCAGTTTTTAACCTACCACTTAGTGGTTTCACTATTCATCAAAAATTGAAAGTTTTCAGAAAAATACCAAAATTTCATCCTAAGCTATATTTCATATTCTAAATTCAAAAATGAAGTCTATTTTACCAAATTCATAACATAGAAGTTGCATTAATTAATTTTATAATTAAATCCCGTTGTTAAAACAAATAGCGTGTTTTTAAGAAACAATATCTATCAAAAGATTGACACTTGATTATGTCTGGTTTAAATGTGAAATTACATTCAATGGCCAACATTGTATTAAATTGTAAAAATATATTCTAAATATACTTTAAAACCACTCAAATTAATAATTTATCACTATTAATTATTTCGATTAAAAAAGTTGTTTTTAATTATAATTTAGTAATTTTCACTATTCATCAGAATATGAAAGTTATCCGAAAAGTACCAACATTTCACCTTAGGCTAAATTCGATACTCCGAATCCATAAATGAAGTCCATTTTGAAAAATAAAATTTACAAAATTTCAAAAAGTGGTTATTACTATTCACAACAGCTAGTTTAAATAATATCTTAATAGCATATCGTTGTTTAGCGAAACATGGTGTTGCGTACAACACACGCTATCGAGGAAGGTCTCGATTGCGTGTAATGCAAGGCAAGTCAAGGATGTGTGTTGTGCAAGCTCCTTTTAATGTAGCGTACAACACAAGACATAAATAAAATTAAAAGGAACATTTTTCATAAAATCTCGGGCTGTTACATTCTACCCCCCTTAAAATGAATTTCGCCCTCGAAATTCGTCGGGGTTATAAATGGTTTACTATTCGAAAGTTTCTTTAATAGAAACCAACATCGTAAAAAAAATACCAAAACCAATCTTTAAAAACAAAAGTATGAAACGTAACGGTTACCCAAATAAACTAATCACTGGGTTTCCACATAGGTGAAAATATGGATATGGAAGAAAAATCTAACCATCATGTTCTGATGGAGAGTGGTAGAGAACATGGCTATGGAAAATCCAGTAATCACAAATCCATAAATTTGTGACGATCTAAGGTACCATCTGATTCATCAGATATAAGATCACTAGGACAACATTTTTGGTTTTCAAGATCATTTCCCTAAAGTTAAAGAATTTGAATTAGAATAAATACTTACTTTATTTTGGTACAATCTCACTGTTGTTCGTGCCTTTAACAATTTCCACTTCATCTCCTAAATAAATGAAGTTGAATTTGTTATTCGTGAAGTGTTAGTATGACAGGTCATTCCATTTGTCTCAAACAAAATGTTTGCAAAAGTTATTAAATATACATAAGTCATTCTTTAGTGAGATTAATCATATATGGTTCCTAAAATAAACTTATACTTCATATATCATACTGCTTAATATAATAAAAACTAGTTTCTACTAAACAGGGACTTCCTGTAGGTCAGTGGTAGGCGATAAAGGTCAGTCGCACTTCGGTTGTGGGTTCGATTCCCACATCCTTGTCCGACGCGATGGGCTGTCGCCCGTCCTACCGGTTGTCCTTTTTCTAAAACTACATTACTATAACATCCCATCAATAATATCGAAAATCTTCTATCCTTAAACAATACTAACTTATGTCCAACATAATCCATTTTAATCTTTAGGCTTATCCATAATACTGCAGTCCACTCTCATAATATAGTGAAAACGATTACCAGAGATTTAATACTGTCGTTGATCCCCATATATCATAAGATATGTCTTGTTGGTCACATTCCAAACATTCAAAGGCCTTAATCACGTATTCTCTTGAATACCCATTGAACCTTAGTGAAAACATGAATGCTGTCAAAAGTTAACTCTTTCCACATACCAAAATCCAAAAATTATATATACTCAAACCATGATATCACTTAGTCTTTATATCAATCATGAGCTCATGAATACAATCAAACATCTCATTATCTTCTTATCCCTTCATTATGCTCATATCATCTGTTTACCAAAAATGTCCCAATCACTTTTCATGGTTACCGGTTCCATAAAATTATTGAAAACCACAATAGACCAAAACATAAATATTTCAGTACACCATAAAAGTACCTCAACAACATTATTCTTGAATACCAATACATAAACACTTCAGTCCATCCAATTCAATGATTGTCCTGGAATAAGTCCTTCCTTGATTTAGAAGTAACTTTTTAGGTCAGGGCATTGAGTTGGGTAATGCCCATGTTCTCCACAAATAAGACATTGAACTCCATAACAATCTGTCACTCTATGACCCTTTTCTCCACACAGATAACATCGGTCCCTCCATTTGAGGTATTCCTCAAGGTTCTTCTTCCCTTCTTTAGAAATCTCAATCTTCCTTTCTTTATGCTCCTCAACATGCGAAAATGCATAATAGTTTATCTTCCTCTTCTTTGATGAATTAGTCATACCACTAAATTTCACCTTGTTAATCATATATTGCGATGACTGATTCGGCATAATCACAATATCTTTATCTCTAGGTATTACAAAATTTTGTTGCTCATAGTCACCAATTTGTCCATTGGATTCAATGTTAACCGAATTCCTTCTGGTTCCCTCCATTAAATAAAACACAAAAAGAATTTTGTGAGAGGAGAAATCATGCTATGGAAGACAACATAGTAAAGGGAAAGCACCCTCAATATCTAACATCTTAGGTTAAATTCTAAGATCGTTAGCGCAATTCTAGGACTATAACCTATACGTATACTTAACCTTAGAGACATCCCTAGACATACCTTAGAAATATCTCTAGGTATCTCACTAAAGTTCTCGCATCCTAGTTTCCAAAGGTTGACTAAACCTTTCCTCTGATACCAACTGTAGAGACCCGAAACTTGACGTACATTGACATTACATTACATTTGCAGAATACTTAGTACATACACACAAGGATCGTAATAGTTTAGTGTCTTTGGAAACTCGGAACGTAATCTTCTAATCGTGGTGAAAGATCTTCAACATTTCCTATAAAGATCTTCCCATTTTGTTTTACCTAAAATCTTTCTTTATATCCTGGGGAAAAGAAAACATAAAAGGGTGAGCTCAAATGCTCAGTAAGGGTAAACAAAAGAAATATCAATCACATTGTATTCATAAGAACATAACATTTTGGAAATCTTAACCTGCAAAAGAGAGCATAATTTCATAACATGGGATAAATCATGGCAGTGAAATGTAATCACAATAATCATAACTTAAAACATGAAACTTTGTGGCATTCTCACATAATCATAGAGAATCATTTCTTGTTAGTCAAGACTCATTGCCAAGACTATCTTAGTGGACAAAGTCCCTTTCTGAATCGAGTAACCCTCGTTTCAGTCCTGTTTCACTGAACCGGTATAACCTATCGTTCCAGCCCTGTCTATCTCATGAGATATAAAATCTTTACCCAATGCATTGGAGGGAGATATAGGTCCCACCCATCTTATAATGAATCCTTTCTTATGTGTGCCACATAATCATAAATCATACATCATCGCATAACCCATGTAATAAAAATGGGATTCTTAAACAACATGACATCATAAAACAATTCATATAAGATAAAGGAATTCATTAAAATGTTTCCATCACAACATAATCAAATCCATGTAATAATAGGGATAAAAACAGAACCCTTTTATTATCTTATATGGAAAATAATTTTTATAAAATACTTGAACTTCATTCTTGAGGAAAATATCCTTTCTACTTCAAAAACACTTTTCCTTTCTTAACATGTCATACAATTTTAAAATAAAAGAAGTTGATTAAAAATAAACTTGAATACTTGTAAAGGAAGCTTCTTTGAAATTATTTTTTAGAAATCCATTCATGCCGTATAAGTTAAAAAAACATTCGTCGTACTTTTGTCGGAAAAGTCAAAAAGTACCTCGTATGAAAAACGACAAAAGATTCCTTTCATATCTTTTACTAAAAACTCACCAAAGGGTAAAATTGGATTTAAACAATTGTAGGTGGATGGAAATAATATTACATATTGAAGAAACATGGATGTGGATGATAAAATACACCCCAGTAAATACCAAAGTATAAACAATCTCGGATAAAAATGAGATTGTGATATTTCCCTTACCTTAGGTCCGATTTGCTTCGTATGTGTCCGAACCTCCTGTATAATTATTTAAATAATGTCATTGACTTATTACAGAATCATATGCATTGTTATGATATCATATATGGCTCACTTATGACATTATATTACCCGTTCTTTTGTAAATTCCATGTTAAAGAAGCGTTTTGGGTAAAATCGTTTCATTTATCGTAGGTGTTTTGACTTGTTGTTCTTGACATTATTATTACTTATATCATGATTTACTTACTTACAGAATATAAAATATGATTTATATATCATATATATTCAGTATATATATATATATATAATAGATAGATAAATGAAATGAAAAACACCGTTCATGGAGACGGTAGTCCGTACGTACGCATGAACGCTGTTTTTCCTTTCCTTATTGTCTTGAATGGAAGTAAGTAGATGACATACATACATATATATATATATACATAAATCCAGTATCATTATTATGTCATATATTTCATTAGTACTTATTATATATACTTTATAATCATTCATGAATGGTTAATCATTAAGAATGAATCTCATCGCGTCGTGGAGACGGTAGTCCGTACGTACGCACGAGCGATGATATCATTTCCATAATTATTGAATTGAATTGGAGTGTATTATACAATATATCAGAATCCATATGATGCTGTAATAACTATGTATAGTTATTCTTTACACCATTATACCCATCCATGTAAGGTGGTGGTGGAAAATAGATTACACCACGGCGTGGAGACGGTATTCCGTACGTACGCACGCGCGGTGATTTCTTTTTCCGTCGGATGGATAGATGGTGAAATAGGGTTGTTTCATACTTATAATAACATATCAGTATATTATTGATACTGATGTTATTACTTCATAATGAAACAACCTAAGAATAAGAAGTGGAAGAAGAAATAAAGATGAAAGAATTGGTAACGGTAATTACCTCTTCTTTGAAGCGCCTCTTTGAGACCTCCTCTTAGGGAACTAAAATTGGTCTTTGAGGAAGACCAGAACCTCTAAGATGTTTCTAGGGAAGTGGAGAAGAGATTTTGGCAGGGGTTGGCCGAGCTTGAGTGCTCAAATTGGTGTGAGGAGGAGGGGGAGGAGGTGTCCTTTTATAAGGGAGGAGAGGGGCACCTTAGGAATATCCCAAAATATTATTTTATATTAAAGTCAAATTCGGTTTATAATGGTTCCAAAGTGTCTTATTTCGGAGCTAAAGTGGGGATGGGTCGAAATCCTATCAACCAATAAGATTTAGACAAGTTTAGGATATTATTTTAACCTTATCAATTAGATTTAACTCTAAGTTAAATAATTTAACTTTTACCGTGTCTTTTTGTTTTCTTTCACTATATGGTTAATACACTTACTATAACATGCCAAACGAACCCCAAATTGTTTATTATTAATATATATATCCTTATCTAAGTCATTTGGCCGAACCTTAGATTTTTAGGAATAAAATAACAATTAATAATATTTTATTTTATTTAAAAACTATTTTGTGTCAATTTTGACACTATTTGATATATGATTTTTTGAAAGTCATAAAAGAATTATATGTTCGAACCAAGTTGATTAAATCAACAATAATATATCATAGTAACCTAGAAAATTTGTGTAATTCATAAAAAGTCTCAAATTACATTTATTTTTGTGTTTATAACATCAATTATGTCAATATTTCATTAATAAGATAATTACTGCATCATCATTGTGTCATAAATAAATTAAATTATTTAATGTCTAAAAATTACAAATAAAATACCATTATGTAGGAAATCCTTTTAGCTTTGTAATGAATATTTATAGTCGAATTTATCTTATGTATAACCCCATATTAAAAATATTTTACTTATTAAACTTTGATTTTAACTATTTTAACTCTTCTTTAAATAAATTAATAATAAATGTCCTAATCTAATCCAAGTGGGCCTAAATGGTCATATTTTATTCCTAAGTTTGTTTTTGGTCGAATTACACTTGTCCAATAGAATTAGTACATGTGTTAGGGTAATATTAATATCATTTTTACCCTTAATTACCCTATTTACTTTTAACCGTGGTAAAAAAAAAGTAAAAAGTTACTATTCACCAAAAATTATTTTCATCTCATTGAACCACATTTTAGTCCTTGATATTAACCGTGTCTGTCGGATTTTCGAAATTCCATTCACAGAAGCGGTAAAATTAAGTTTTATGCAAAATTCAGTTTTTAACCTACCACTTAGTGGTTTCACTATTCATCAAAAATTGAAAGTTTTCAGAAAAATACCAAAATTTCATCCTAAGCTATATTTCATATTCTAAATTCAAAAATGAAGTCTATTTTACCAAATTCATAACATAGAAGTTGCATTAATTAATTTTATAATTAAATCCCTTTGTTAAAACAAATAGCGTGTTTTTAAGAAACAATATCTATCAAAAGATTGACACTTGATTATGTCTGGTTTAAATGTGAAATTACATTCAATGACCAACATTGTATTAGATTGTAAAAATATATTCTAAATATACATTAAAACAACTCAAATTAATAATTTTTCACTATTAATTATGTCGATTAAAAAAGTTGTTTTTAATTATAATTTAGTAATTTTCACTATTCATCAGAATATGAAAGTTATCCGAAAAGTACCAACATTTCACCTTAGGCTAAATTCGATACTCCGAATCCATAAATGAAGTCCATTTTGAAAAATAAAATTTACAAAATTTCAAAAAGTGGTTATTACTATTCACAACAGCTAGTTTAAATAATATCTTAATAGCATATCGTTGTTTAGCGAAACATGGTGTTGCGTACAACACACGCTATCGAGGAAGGTCGCGATTGCGTGTAATGCAAGGCAAGTCAATGATGTGTGTTGTGAAAGATCCTTTTAATGTAGCGTACAACACAAGACATAAATAAAATTAAAAGGAACATTTTTCATAAAATCTCGGGCTGTTACAACTGATCCCTATATCAAATCCTAATAATAGATGGGTTCATCCTTGTGATCAAGTCTCTTAATCCTAACAGTTTTTCATCATAGAGGCGTTCTATAGGGTAACAACAGGTGCCATGGTCATGAGTATATCTGGATAGCTGACATTAATGTTCATGGAAAACATAACCCATTCCAAAATAATTCTTGTACCATTATTTTATTTCCGCATAACCAGTGCATTCATGTACGGAGTCAAAAGGCATGTTATCAGAGTCCTAGTGTATGGATATGTTGGCCACCCACACCAACATTGGAGTCTCTATCATGAAATCTAAACTCAAGACACTTTATATTGTTTCCCCAAACTAATTTCACAAACTCTTGGTTCTAATTTATAACCGAACACCTCATATACCACTCTGTCATGACCCATCCCAGTGGGGCTCGCACCACAACTCCCCAAACCCACCTGAAATATGCTAGGGGATGGTGAGTAACCCAGAGTTGGCATATCACTAAAACGAGAGTTATTTCCTAAGTACCTTTACAGATGCAAACATCTCCAATCCCACAAATTATGAAAATTGAAAACCACTAAGGAAAAAAATGCATGCATACAACAAAACCCAACCAATAGAGTACAATGGAAAGTAAAGTGTGGAATGTAAATTGGGATAGAATACAAGCCCACCAAAAAACAAGATTCTACAAACTACAATGTCATGCCTATAAGCGAGAATGAGGTACCAGGACTAATGCTCGTAGTCGTAGGAATAAATCTACCTATAAGGAACTCAGAATGCTCCGTCTGGTCCTAGTCCTCTAAGGAATCCATAAAAAGTACACTCGTCTTCACAAGACACAACATGTGTGGGAAAATACTATATAAGGGTGAGTATAACAGTACTCAGTAGGGGACCCCGAAAAACGAAAAGCAATAAACAAAGTAAATGTAAATTAATATCTACATAGTATATGTCTACTAAACATATAGCAAGAGAAACACATCCAGATATACTAGAAACCAAGACCCATAGTCTAGAGGTAAGTCACAACGACCCCATACCCACATTAGGGATTTAGTTAGAAGATTCCACAAATCACTTTTCTGATAGAACTCATTCCAAAAGTCTAATAGCTCTGATGGAATCATTCCAAGAAGTACCATTCATTAGGAAAAATATGTGGAAGAGATAGATGTACCGATAGATCTGAAGAGAGCACAAATACAATCATTCTAAGAGAACACACTTCTGAGTGGGAAAAGATCACAAAACATAGAAGAGGATCGCCTCTAGGGCCTTGGAGGATACCCCGACTCATTCGGATTCACCAGATAAGTAGTGGTTTGGTTCCCTATAGGATTGGTTACGTCGATACCCAACTCTACCTTGGGTCACGAATGGATAGAGGATCTCACTCTGGGCCTCTCGGAGGGATACTTGGTTATACCTCGGAATTTCTGCTTAAGGGATCATACTTTAATCAATGTAAATGAGACTTGACATTCAGGGGAATGAGTAAAGGGGAAAAACACAAACAAATCTTTTCTATAGAATGGTGGAAAAGAAGATCAAGACCTGTATATAATGTTACACGACTTGTATATGGGATCACACACCATGTCCCTCAAATCCGGGTGCTGCCTATGTAAAATGGCCATAGTATGGAAAACATGTTGTGTAAAAACGTATATACATGGTGTGTAGGAAGGATCACATGTCCTTCCAAGTTATCTGAGGTCTGCTCCATGTATAATGGCCATGTGCCTGTACACGGCCTTAACCCGTGTATGCCAACATGTGTAATCGGTATATGGGTTACCCACATAACCGGCCTCATCTAGTCGTGCGGTGGAGTACATGGTGTGTACTCCACATTGTGTCCTTGTATCATCATAGATACATGTTGTGTCTGTGTAAAGACCCACACGCTGTGTGACAATGGTCAAACGTTGTTTCTTCACTTCCAGTTGCCCGGAACTCCAACAGCCACTGGGTGGGTCCCACATTTTGTGTCCTTCGGGGACATGTCGTGTCCTTCTTGGTGCACGTCATTTTCATTACTGTGTGCAGCGTGGAAACCCTATCCACCACCATGCTGACCCCATACAGCGTGTTCATCAGAGAACACACCGTGTTCTCCAGAATTTTCTAGAAACACGAGTCCTCTGCAATTTCACCTCCGTTGATATTATTATTCTCGTTTTGAGGATCCATTTTTTCGGGAAACAAATATCCATGGTCTCCCTGGAAAGACATCAACGTTTTGGGAGGTTTTGGGGGTTCGATCAGCAACAAAACCTCATTTTGATCCACCTGCGTGAAGAACAGTCGAAGAATAATTTCTTTGAATCTAATCTGATTCATCATCCTCCATCGTCATCACACATCCTCTAGGTCATTAGGGTGTTTGATCTCAAATTTGGGATCGTTGCGTTGTGAAATGGTTTGACAATGTTCTGTTGTTCATCCCCCTATGATGAACACGAAGAAAAGGGGGATGAAATCCAATAAACCAATTTAAAGAATGAACATCCATCATCATTGATCACAGTTTCAATCTGCTCCCATTAATAGTTTTAACAAGAGAATCAAAAAATAAAATCCTACAATTATCAGAAAATCAATTCCCAAATCAAAAACCCCAAAAGAAATGGAAATTAGCACCCTCCTGCAAGAACGCACAATCTGCTGATCAACCTATTTGGGGGTTGATCTGCGTTCATCATTTAATCCAAGAATGGGTAAGAACTAAATAAAAATATCAAAATCCCTACCTTGATATGATTTAATATTTATCGTTGTGTTGTGCTCGTCGGTGAGGTTTCGTCGAATCCGGGGTGCGACGATCAATTGCTCCGACATCATCCACCAACAGGTTCTCCTCCCCAACTTCAATGGCAGTCATCAATTCACAAGGTTATACAACTAACCCTGTGAACTTTTCATAACCATGTATTTAAAGGGGATTAATTAGGTCATTGAATTATAAATAAAATAAAAAATAATAATTTATTTATTTCCCTTCAAATGTCTAAAAACTAACCTTT
This sequence comes from Viscum album, assembly GCA_963277665.1. Classification (NCBI taxonomy): domain Eukaryota; kingdom Viridiplantae; phylum Streptophyta; class Magnoliopsida; order Santalales; family Viscaceae; genus Viscum; species Viscum album. The sequence goes on from OY728150.1 coordinate 244,000,670, forward strand.
TCCATCGACCTGTGACGGTCGATGTTAGGACCTTCCTAATGTACAGTAAGTGCTATGAACACAATGGTGTACTCAAATTTGTGATCTGATAAAACATTTAAATTTCATCCCACTATTTCAGGAAAACTGATCTCCCATGCTATTTAGAGTTTAATTTATTTAAAACATTTATTTCAGGCACCCTAGTCCTCACAGTCGCATGCCATCACAAATTATGGTCTCATAATAATTTCATATAATATATAAAAATAATACACAAAAAATAAGAGACATTATAGTACTATGGGGAGACTATACCTTCTTATTACACTAAAAACATAGAATAAATAATATCAATAGATATATCAATCAAATTTAACAATACAACAGAGCTACCAGAGGTGAGTTCCAACAATACCCCAAGTAACACTTGATATAACATTTTAAGGGATATGCTACATTTCAGGAAATCATACAAATAAAGTCATCAATACAAAAACCATAAAAGATATCAAACACGAACCCAAGTCCCAACCCATTCATGAAATCCCATGATCTAATCCATCAACCAATGCATAACCAAACACCATGTCTATGTCCTAAGCATGTTCTAGAACACAAGTTGTTTCAACTTGGGTACCCAAGTTCCATGGATGTTGGTGCAGGGTGTGAGTACAACTTAATAGGCCACCACTAATAGTGTCTAAATAAATAAGTAGTTTGTAAAATAGTATATATAGGTAATTGAGGTGCGATAAATGAAATACAATAAAAAGTAAAATGTTTCACATTTTAACAATTTTTAATTAACCATTTTATATTTGAATTATATTGTGAAATACAAATGTCTTATCATTCTCAATCCATGTCAAGAGACTAATCCATAACATATAGGCATTACATACTTGTAGACACAAAGGGGAATTCTATAATCAATTGAATTTAACTATATACCCTAGAGCATTAGTCCAGGTAACCGCATCATGTCCATACATTGGAAACCCAGAGCCTCATTCCAACATCCCAAACCATTAAATACATTGTCGGGGCCTAGATAATTAGTCTATCTTAACCCAAGGATGAGGAGAATCAATATAACATCCAAATATTACAATATATTAGTGGGTCCTAGAGCACCAGTATACCACCAAATAAGATGTGGATCCTCATTCCAACATCCTACTCATCCTATACATCCTTGGGTCATAGCGCATCAGTCTAACATGACCCATGTAGGGAAGCCTTAGTCTAATCCCCCACACAAACCACTTATTCATGTGTGAATTTCTCATTAATCATTCAATACATTTTCCATTTTATCATTTCATTTACCAAGGTTATCATAGACCCTTAAATTACACCATGCTCTAAAACACCAAAACCAAATACAAATTTTAAATAATTTTTAATGTTCCCTTTTAAACAAGGGTCATGCTTCTTAAAAAACTAAACCACCCCATCCAAGAATTCATTTTAATTTGGAACCATTAAAAGGGAATTCTATGGATTTTTTATAAAAAGGGGAAATACATCCTCATTTCAAATAATAATATGAAATATCTTAATAAAAACCATTTTAAGCCAATTTTAGGTAAAAACCTCCTTTTAAAATGTTAGACACTTTTGAAACATTATTTTACTTTATTTAAAACCATAATACGATAATAATCCAATACACATCATTTAAATCATTTTTTGAATCCTCCTAGAAAATTCATAAATGATAGAATATGAACATTCCAATAATTCCCTTAACCTTGACCATTATCTAAGTACTATTCACTAACCATTCACTCTCATTATTTCCCAAAATCAACATTTACCAACTCATTTCACTATTTTCCATTGGTTTGGCATACCCCATGGGTATTCCTAAGTCTAGTTTTGAATCATCAATGGACCCAACGGGATCTGTGGAGGGTATCACACCCTAATATAATTCCTAAATTACTTTCCCTATCATAGGAAATAAAAACACCAAAAGGATGTAAATATGCACAAATAAATATACAAATTCAAACATCAAGACAATGGGAAAATCTTATATACCACCTACTGATGCTCATAGATGAACAATCACTTAATCTTGACATTTGATTCGAGGTCAGACCACTCTAAAATACCCAACCTGTAATATGATGGAAAATAAAATTTTTTCGGATTTATAAGTACAATAACAACTATGCAAGGCCTATTACAAAATATTAGAAGAAATTGGAATGTTAGACTCAGCCTAAGCTTCAATCCTCACCCAATAGTGCTCCAAATGACCAGGAAAGGAGGGAGAATCCTCCATGAAAGTGGGAGGAACTCTTGGTTATTTATCCTAGGTGTAGGAGGTTGAATAGTGGATAAATTTATGGAAGAAATATGTAATTTTGAGAGGTAAAAATGTTAAAAATCAACTTTTTATGTGGCTAACATTTTGGCCACAATGTTTTAGAAACCGTGCATTAACCGTGCATCTCCCTCTGTAAAAGGGAGGACTTGGATGTAGTGTCTATCTTTCCTCCCACATGGTTTGAAAAACCATGTGGATACCATGATCCACCCTCTATTAGAGGGGGGTGTTGGACACATGGTTTTTGAGACTTCCATGCATGATTTCTCCATCTATGTACCCCCTTTTGCAAGCCACATAGTTATGGAACATGGTTACTTATAACTATGTGCCAACCATTCTCTCAACATAGATTGGCCTATTTTTCTTTTATTATGTGGCCCAAACCCTTGGGGAACCCTCAAGACCTTTCTTCATATTCTGGAACATTCCATGAACCATTAATTCAAACCAAGAAGTACGTTATCTCATGTTATGGTTCTTACAACCTCCCAAACATAAAACATCTTTTCCTTGATCTATAATTTCAAGATGATTAGACCCCCATGGAAAATTGTATTATTGATTGGGCCCACAAACAAGATTCTATAACTCAAGATTCTCTTAGAAACAACCTTGAAATCCCAACATTTGAATCAAAATCATAATATTTCCTCAAATAAATTTCCCACTGAGTTTCACAATACGAACCTAATACTTTTCAAAGGACACATCAATCTCAAATAAACATCATTAACACCAACCACAAAATATATACAAGTAAAAACTGCCTAAATTGAAACACAAGGAAACATCATACATAGAGCCATACCATAGTGTAAGAGAAAATCAGTACTTTGCCACTCTGATCCACTCCATAACTCATGTCCCAAATCACTTGGCCCCAATATACCCTCTTCTGAAAATTTCCAATAGTGACCCAAGATTGGCATCAATAAATGAGTAAATATTTTTCCAAACACATTCCCCAACCAAAATATGTCCACAAAACATATCCTAATGACATTGTTCCATACATGAACACCCAAAACACAACTAAAATACAACCTTCATCCCATGCATTCAACCTATCAAAACCTAAGATAATGCTCATTATCAAAACCAAAACATCAAGATGGAACTTACCAATGATCATCCAACCCGTAACACTAATCATGTCATCAACCAGTCACTTGACCACTATTTTTCTCCCCACCATATTATTTGGTTTATAACAACCAACTTCTCAGGTTGGCACCTCCAGCATCAAAAAATGACCACTAGAATCTCGAACTCATACTTTCTGAAACATACCTGATGAGTTTCCCAACTCACCATGTCCAAATTTCAATAAGAAAACAGTACAACATTGACATATAACCGTTCCATTGAAACCACCAGGAATAGATGCACCCCCACTATCCTTACATAAACTAAAGAAAGGTTGGTTTTTTCTCAAAACATGCCTTTATTCCCATAATTAACTTTCCAAATGAAAGCATCCACAAGAGGTGGATCAAAAGAAACCATATATGTTTCCTTTACCCAACCATGTCAACCAATCTTCGGTCAGCTCATCATAAAATTACCAACTCCCACAATTAGCACATTATAACTTCACATGGGAATAGATACTTCTCACTTAAAGAATATCACCATCATGTGACATAACTATCAGATTCTATTCTCTGATTTCTGTAAAATTAAAACTTCAAGGAATACACTACTCCCCAAACCATATTCATTCTCAGCAACATCATATTACACTTCTATGAAAGAACCACACCCTAGGTTTCTTTGAGAAATACACTAATCATGAGGCCATCACTCATATTGACCAACCACCACATCCAAGACCCATTAGACTTCCCAAGGAATATAAACTAGTACCTCACAAGTTCCTTATTGGCATCCTTATTCCACCACGTCTATCCCATGGTCTTCTCCACACATCTACAAACCTACAAGCATGAGGGTCACACTCCCATGAAAAACACCTCACTACCCACGTTAGGAGTTTCATTGTCACTACTTTCCTCAATAAATCCTAACCACCATTGATCGCCTTTAACATTCTCCAAGGAAGAAACCTTCAAGAAGTCCTTATCCAAACCAAAATAAAACAATCATTATCTTATAATATAGACAATTCTCTCCTAGTTTACCCAGAATGATGTCAAGATATTGGGAACAATTGTCTTGATTCTGTAAGTACATCAGGATTTCATTGTTGAATACCACAACTACATATTCTACACTGACTCCATATACCACTTCTTGGACACCTTAAACAATAGAACTTCTTGGATTCCCTTCCCACAACATATGACCAACACTTGAACATCAAAATTCAAGAGGGTTTCATCAATCAAAACTCAACCCTCCCTCATTACACACTACCAAGTAGTCATGACCCACGTTCCCTTTCACAATAATACAACCTCACCACTCATGTTCTCCCAACATGACCCTAAGGGTTCACATCCAAATCAAAATCATCCACCACAATAATCTAAACCCGAATTCCCCCTCACAAAACTAGAACCTCCCATATGAATATTACAAAAAACAGATGCTTATCTTGAGACACCTTCTCACACATCCCAAATGGCATCATGAATCTTTAGCAAGGGGCCAACATTTGTACCTCATCAGAACCCTCAAGTTCACACACTTTCCTAATGAAACTCACTAATACCAACTTTAGACTTCATGATTCATACATCACCAGAGCTTGGCCTAAATTCATGCTTACACAAATAACAATGCCTCCTGATCCACTAGCCTAATAAAACTCATAGAATTATCAAAGTTATTATATGAAATCCCAAAATTTCTCACAAACAATTCAAACCACATGACCACCCTTCCCCTCAAATATCACTTCAATATAAAAATATCCATCTATAATTAACATTGATGCCCACATTGAATGTTTCCAAAATAGTCGGAATAGGAACCCCAATGATTCTAAATTTCTAAATTAATATTACAACTAACCACATGTAAACATGTTCTTTTCTAAGAAATGATCCAAGGAATAACCATTCCCTTTTTACCAAAGTGTGATATCACCTACTGTGTATCGATTACACCTCCAAATCACCAACATGTGCTTCAAATCCTAAGGCACCCACAACACAGGGTCAACCTCACTCATAGTTACCATTAAATACTCAAAACCACAAATGCATAACCATAACTCAACTTTTATACCAAAAACCAAAAACATACCAACCTATTTATTTAGGTTAAACCTACACTTGAAAACAATCTTTGTACGCCACTGTAAAAATCCCTAGTAAAACACCCAAAGAACTATCATCCCTATATACCACACTGAAGGGTCATCGTCGAAGTAAAAAATGGAACCAAATCCCTAAACTAGATCCATGTCAATAAAGTCCACTCTTTATCCCTCTATAAAATACACATTAAACATCCAAAAAGTCTCCCCTCACGAGCGGCACTCCTAGTCCCATCCTGAAATGCACTATGTATAACACACCAAGGGACCATTTAATCTACGTTCCACACTTGTAACAACACAACCACCACTAATGCACCACAAAAAAGACATGAAATATTAAAGTGCAAGTCCAAACCATATGATCAAAACCCATAAGGGTTACCACATCCACATTACTATAAAACATCTCACAACCTAAGTCTACGGCTTGACCAAAGTTACAACATGAAAATATCTTTACCTAGACATCACAACCCAACATGAACTTCATGGACCCTATTCATGGCCTCATACTAGGGAACTATCACTACCCAAACCACCCAGACAAAGGGTTCAGTCACAAAACTATGGAAACTCACTACTAGTGTCTCTAAAGGTTCCATCATTTCACATTTACTTCTTTTTTAATTAAATTTAAAATTTAAGGAATTAAATAAATCACATTTGAAAATAGTTTATTTTTTTAAACCAAAGAATTACACTTTCCAAAACCTTATAAGTAACCGACATTTCAAAATAATCCAACATTAATAAAAACTTCTTTACAAAACATTTTCATTAAAAAAAATTCAAAAAAAAATTACAATAATCAACAAAAACATAACGTACACCACCAGAATATGAATGATAAGAAACAAACACTCATAGGAAACATACAGAAGGCCAATCTATCTTGTGTGCCTAGAATGATGCCTGAGAACACACACTCTCTCTTTAAATAATATTACAAGACATAAAACCTCATAAACCATAAAAATCCCATCCAAGTGTGCTACTCAAGGTGGCAGTATCAACCAAAAGTAAAAAAGACAAAATAGAACATAAATTCCCATGCATAGAAACATGGTATTTCCCACATTTGTGGGGCTGAATGAACCTTTTCATGAGCTCATTACCAATAAAAAAGATCATATTCTCCTATATAACATTCTGAAATTATTAATACAAAATACATCATACTTTGATACCACTTTTTAATGACTTGACATGGGAGCCACTATAATTGGTGCTCCAAAATAGGTGTCCACACAACCTCATGAACGCCACTCCATACGCCTGAAGATTCTTACTAGTAGCTTCAGTATATAAAGGTACCATGGGGAGACTATAACCCCTTATTAGAGTAAAACCACATTAGAAATAATATCAACATATATATCAATAAAATGTATTAGTACAGTAGAGCTACTAAAGGTGAGGTCTAACAATACCGAAAGAAACACATTATATAGCATTGTGATGGATACACTAAATGTTAGGAATTCACCCAAATAAAGACTTAACTAACAAGACCATAAAAGATATCAAAAATAGACCTAAGTCTAAACTAGGTCCTGACATCCCATGCTCCATCCCATCATCCTATGCAAAACCAAACACCTAGTCCCTCTACTAAAAATGTACCCCAAAACAAGTAGTTCCTACTCAGGTACACAAGTTCCATTGAAGTTGAAAATTGCTATGATTACTTCTCAATAGGTCACCACCAACAATTTCAAAATAAATAACTAGTTTGTACAATAGTATATGAAGTTAATAAATGTGAAGTAAATTAATAGAAACAAAGGAACCTACTTCACATTTTAACAATTATTAATTAACCATTTTATCCTTCATGTTCTATTGTGAAATACAACCAATGTAACCAACTACATACATGTTGAGAGACTAATACATATCATATATAGGTTACATACTCATGGAAACCCCGGGAAATTCACAAATCATATCGATTTAACCATGTACCCTAGAACATTAGTCAAGGAATCCATATCATTTGCATACAGTGGAAGCTTGGAGACTAATTCAGAAATCCCAAACCATGTAATACATCATTTGGGACTATATAATTAGACCAACTTGACTCAAGGATGAGGAGAATAATTCCACATCTTAATCATAAAGTTTATCGGTGGGGCCTAGAGAACTAGTATATCCCGAACTAAGATGAGGAGACTTACTCCAAAATGATAGTCATCTGATAAATTAGTGGGGCCTAGAGAATCTATCTATCCGGACCCATAATGTGTATCCTAAGTCCAATCATCCACACATACAAAATATTCATGTGTACATTCCTCATTAACTATTTAACACATTTTCCTTTTTATAATTTCATTTACCAAGGTCTTGGCAGACCCTTAAATCACACCCTTGCATAAAACACCAAAACCAAATACTCATTTAAAATCATATTGAAGCCACCTTTATAAACAAGGGTCTTCATCTTAAAAAAACTAAACAATTTCTTCAAGGAATTAATTTACATTTCCTACCACTAAAAGAGTTATATATGGAATTTTCACAAAAGGGGAAACAAAACCTCAGTTCAAATGATTATTTTTAATATCTTAAGAAAAAACCTTCTTAAATCAATTTTAGTTCAACAATTCCTTTTAAAATATTACCCAGTTTCAAAGCATTGTTTTCCATCATTTGAAACTATAACCCGATCAAGATCCAATGCACATCATTTATGCGATTTTCAAAATACTCCCAGAAAGTTTACAAAAATAAGCATATGAATATTTAGATCATTCCGTTAACCATGAAAATTATCAAAATACCAATACCTAACCACTCACTCTCATTATTTCCATAACTAAACATTTACCAACTCATTTCACTATTTTCCAAGGCTTTTTTATACCCAGTGGGTAGCCCTAGGCCTAGTTATGAATCATCAACAACCCAATGAGGTCTGTGAAGGTTCTCGCACCCCAATATAATTTCCAAATTACCTTCATTAACCAATGAAATAAAAACACACAAGTCCATACATTATCATAAAAACATAAACATATTAAAACATCAAGACTGTGGGAAAAAGATTATAAACCACCTACCTCACACTCATAGATGAACAGTTTCTTAATATATGCCTTCGATTTCCCCTCAAACCAATTTTAAATCCCCTACATATAATTGGAATGAAAAAATAGGTTTTCTAATGGATAATAACAACTATATGAGGACTCTTCAAAATAAATAGAATATATTTGAGTTTTAAACTTACTAAAGCATCAATTCACACCCAACGACACTTATTGTAGCCAAGAAATGAGGGAGAATCATCCATTGAAGTGGGAGTAGCTCTTGGTTAAACACCATAACTATAGGGGGTAAAATGGGGGAGATATTTGGGGAAACATTATTTAATACCAAGATGGAAAAATGAAAAAAAACACCACTTTTTAAGTGGTGCATGGTTTGGCCGCACAGTTGGCCAAACCATGCACCAATCATGTGTCTTCCACTATCTAAGAGGGGACCAGGCCGCATAGTATGGCTAGAAACCCACACCTTTTGAAAACAATGTTGATCCCACACTCTATCCTTCTTAAAAGGTGGTGTTGGCCAAAGTTTTTCCTGGGTGACCTTTCGTAGTGTCCCCAACCATGCACCCCCTTCAAAAAGTCTCACAGTTATAGCATGTGATTACTTATAAGCATGCACCAACCATGGTCTCGTTAAATATTAGACTCTTTTCCTTATTTGCCATGTCTTGAGCCCTTAGGGAACCCCTAATACCAATATTATCCATATAAACATTGATTAAAAACAAAGATATTACTTATCTCAGGGTTGGGATATTATAAGATCCCAACATTATAATAGCTCATCCCAAAACTGTAGTTTCAAACTCACTAAACCCCCAAGGAAAAATTTACAAGCCACTAGTTCCAAACACTAGAATCCCTGCCTCAATCTTCCTTCTAAAAACAACCATGCCATTAAAATATACATATCAAAAGCATAGTCTTACCTCCAATAATTTTCCCACTGAGGATCGCACACAAACCTGATGCTCCTTACAGGATACGTCAACCTCAACTCAACATCATCGACACCAAACACATAAGATAGAAAGAGAAACACTTCTTAAATAATGATATAAGGAAACATAATAATTAGAATCATACCTTTATGGAAGATCCCTATACCATCACAAAATGACCACTAAAATATTGAAATCAAAATTTTTTCAACATGCCTTATAGGTTCCCCAACTCACCATAACATCCATGAGAACACCATCCAACCTAAGCATCAGTTTTTCCATTGAAAGCACATGGAATAGACACATCCCCCGCCATCCATACATATTCTAAAGACAGTTTGGATTTTTCTCAAAGATCACTTCCATTCCTAAAACACAATTTCCAAACCAAGACATCCCCCATAGGTGTCACACAACTCAAAAAATCCATTAATTTTTACACAAATGAGTCAACCCATCCCCAAATAACTCATCCTAAAATTCCAAAGACCTACTGTTGGAATGTTATCACTTCACCTAGCTATGGAGCCTTCTTACATAGAGAATATCACCATAATTTGATGTACCTACCAGAATCTATTCCCAATATCCAATAAAATTCCACCGTCATGGAATCCACTTCTCCTCAAACCATCATCAAGCTCTATAATACCCAATGACACTTATCTAACACAACCATTCCACATATTTCTTTGATAACCACCCAGAGCCTGAGGCAAATAATTGTATTGATCAACCAACTCATCTAAGGCCAAAATTTCATTCATAGGGAATCGAAACACGTACCTCGTTGTTTAATCATTGGAATCCTGATACCACAACTTCCATCCCATGGTTTTCTCTACACATCAACCAACCTACCAGCCTGAGGGTCCTACTCCCATGACAAACATGTCACTACCCACCTTAGGAGTGTCGTAGTCATTTCTTTACTAAATAAATACCAACTACCATGGGTCACCTTTAACTCATTGAAAGAGAACAACCCTTAAAAAATAAAAGCATCCCACCAAAAGAAAACCTAAAGTTTCTTGGGGTATAGACAATGATATTCCAGTGTACCTAGGAAGATGTTAATATATCGAGCATAATCATCTCGATTTTGGAAGTACAAAAAATGTCATTGATTAATACCACCCAAACCAATTCATCACTAATTCCACATAAAACTATATGGACACATTCACCAATTGAATGTCTTAGATTCCCAATCCACAATGTCTGACCAACACCTTACAATCACAACTCAAGAGGGATTCGTCTACAAAAACCTTCCCATGCCTCATGACTCTCTACCAAGAATTCATGGCCCATATTCTATTTGGAATTACTACTACCACACCACTTGATTTCTTACAGCATGACCCTAGTGATTCACAAAAGAATCACAATGACCCACCACACTAATCTAAAACTGATATTTCCCTCGCATAACTATAGCCTTCCACTTATATATCATAAAAAAAGGATATTATACTGAACCACCTAATAATATGTACTAAATGGAATCATGAATATCTATAATGTTCCCAACATATGGATCTCATTAGAACCCTCAAGTTCATGCACTTTCCTACAACTACTTACTGAACCCCACTCTAGACTCCATGATTCATTCATCACCGAAGCTGAGCCAAAAATGCCCACATGCACAAGAAGCCATGCCACCTGATTTTCCAAAATCAGTGGACTCAAGGAATTATCAACATTCCTATCCAAAAACACAACCTTTGTTTTCAAACACGTCCAACCACACGACCTCCCCTTCCCACGGGGTGTCTCTTCCATATCAAAATTTCCATGTAGAATTAAAATCGATCCACACATTGAGCTTCACCAAAAAAATTGTTCCAGTCAACCAAATGATTATACACTTCTAAATAAATGTTATCACCAACCACAAGTACACATTTTATTCTCATATAAATAAATCAATTTGTGACCATTCCATTTTTAGCAAAGAATGGTCGCACCTACCATGCATCAATTTCAGCTCTGAAGCACCCACCCATGCTTCACATCCCAACGCACTAGTAACATTGGGCCAATCTCACTCATTTTTATCCTCAATTACTCAAAACCAAAAATATATGACCACAATTCATGTTTCATTGAAAAACACATTAACTTCCCCACATATCCTTCTTAGACAAACCCACACTAGAAAACACCCTTTGTACACCACTGTCAAAATCAGAAAACATCAATCTACGCCATATGCACCCAAAGAACTAAAATCCCTACCAACCCCTCTCACGGTCACCCTAGATGGTAAAATGACACCAAATCCCAAAATTGGAGCCACTTCAACGAAGTCCACTATCCATCCCTCTAAACCATTCACATCAAACTTCCTACAAGTCTCCATTTATAGGAAGTACTCTTGCCCCATCCTAAAACACATTGTTTCTAGTGCACCAAGATACCATTTACTATAACTTACACACTTATAACAACAAAGCCACCACTAATACACCACCACCAAGAAACCGATTATAAAGGCCCAACACAATCCAACACGATCACAACCCATAACAGTTACCACATCCACATTACTAAACAATGAATCGAAACCTAAGTCCATAGACCTTCCAAATGTACACAGAGCACATACATTTACCCACATGTCAAAGCCTAATAAAACCTCATGACCCATAATCAATGTCTCAAACAAGGGAACTCTCATAGCATAAACCACTCAAACATAGATTCTTATCACAACACTAGGGATACTCTCTACCAGTGTCCCTAAAGGATCCATCATTTCTCATTTCCCCTTTATTTAATTACCATTACCATTTAGAAAAACGTGAGAATTATAATTTCAATACATTACATTTTTTAAACCCAAGGATTTTCACATTCCAAAACCTTCGTATTAACCCATAATTCAAAATAACCCAATTTCAATAAAATTCAATTTTCAAAGAATTTTTATTAATAAGAATTTCAAAATGATCAATAGGACTAAACTATAGACATAAAGTACACTACTAGAATATGAATTCTTGGTAATTATCAATCAAAGGAATCACTAGTATGAAGCATAAACGCACAAAACCTCTATTTCCATATCATTCCAAGAGATAAAACCTCTTAAACCATCAAAATAAAATCCATGTGTGGAACTAGAGGTGGAAGTATATATCAACAGTTGAAGAAAAAAATAGAACATCAATTCCCACCCCTAAGAACTTTCGATTTCCCGCAATGGTGGTGGTATAGGAAACCTTTCATAAGCTCATTTTCAAGCCCTAAAAATATCCTAGTCTCTAGTATACCATTCCCAAAATAGTAATTCAAAACACACCATCCTTGGAGATAATTTTATAACTCCTTGAATTGGTATCCAATTTAACCAATGCACTAAGCTAGGTCACCACATAACATCTGGAACACCTCCTTGTATGCCAGAATCTTCTGATTGGTAGCATGGTTCTATAAATGTTCCATGGGGATACTATACCCTCTTATCAGTGTAAAACCACAGTATAGATAATATCAATAGATATATAAATTAAATTCAACTATACAATAGAGCTACTTGTGGCGAGGGCCAATAATAACTCATGTAATAGATGTTATAATATTTTAATTGATATACTATATGTCAGGAAATCACAAAAATAAATAATTCAATACAAAAATCATAAAAGATCGTGAACATGGACCCAAGTCCAAATTCAGTCCGGAAATCCCATACTCCAACCCATCATCCCATGCACAACCAAACACCTAGTACATGTTTTAAACATATACCTGAAAAAAGTATCATATACTCAGTTACCCAAGTACCATGGTGGCCCAATGATGGAGTGAGTACAACTCAGTAGGATTCCACCAATGCTGTATAATGAAATAACTAGTTTTTACTATAGTGTATGTAGGTAATCAAGGTGAAATGAATGAAGTGAAAAAAGGAATATGTTTCACATTTTAAAAATTACTAATTAACCATTTCATCCTTTAAGTTCTATTTTGAAATTGACAAAACTAAATCACTTCAACCATATCGAGATCCTAATTCATAACATATAGGGGTTACATAATTTTAGACACATAGGAGAATTCAATAATAAAATAAATATAACTATGGACCCTGGAGCCTCAGTATAGGTAAACCTATCATACCCATACCTTGGGATCCAAGAGCCTTATTCAGACATCCCAAACCTTACAATACATCATTGGTGGCTAGAGTATTAGTCTATCCTGTCCTAAGGATTAGGATCATTATTCAGACATCATAATAAGAAAATTTATCAATGGATCCTATTGCACTAGAGTTTATCGAACCAAGATGATGATCTTTAGTCTAACATCCTAGTCTTCCAATACATTGTTGGGGCCTACAGAATCATTCTAAATCAACCCATGGAGTATATCTTTAGTCTAATCCCTGGAACATATAACTTATTCATGTATACATTCCATATTAATAGTTTAACACATTTACCATTTTATCATTTCATTTACCAAGTTCTCGATAGAAACTTAAATAAATGTAAGGAATAAAACATGAAAACCAAATACCCACTTAAAATCATCTTGAAGACACACTTTAAATAAAGGATATTTCCCTTTGAAAAACTAAACCATTCCAAAAATTCCCTCACTACCATTTACAACCATTAAAAGGGCCAAATATGGAATTTTCACAAAAAGGGGAAACTAGTCTTCATTTAAAGTAATGATATAAAATATATTAAGAAAAACCCATTTTAAATCACTTTTTGTTCAACACTGCCTTTAAAAATGTTACCCACTTTCAAAAGATAATTTTCCTTCCATTAAAACCATAACCAGATCAAAATCCAACAGACATCATTTAATTATATTTCAAAAGCCAATTATTCAATTCAAAAAAGAAATAAACATGAAATTTTCAATCATTCCTTTAACCAAAAACATTATATAAGTACCAATACCTGTTGGGTCGGAGGTGATGGCAAGAGGGGGGGTGAATTGCCTTTTAAAAAAATTAATTAACAATTTAAAACAAATTTAAATGCAGCGGAAAGTAAAATGGCAAGACACAATTGATAACGAAGTTCGGCTTTAAACTCAAGCCTACGTCTCCACTCCCAACTCAACCGTTGGGAGATTTATACGACCGCTTTCTTTTTAATGGTTATAGCAAGAAACCCACTAGCCGTTTTAAGGTAGGCTAGATCACCTTCTTACAGCTTGCTTTTTTATTATGGTTGTAGCAAGAAACCCAAATTTAAAGAAGGAAGAAAAAGGGTGGTTTGTTTTAATACAAACCCAATTAAGAACTAAACAATTGAAGTAAATAATTTAGAACAAACTAGAGGAATCCTTGAGCACCAAGAGGTGAGTGTAGTTGATGTAGAGACAGCCCAAGCTTCAAGGATGGCAATTGGATCTCAAGTAGCCTTTGAGAATTGTCGTATGAGCCTCAAATGATCAAAATAGATTTGGTATGCTTCGGTATATGATCGGTGGTGTTCCCGGCATCCATGGACGTCTATTTATAGGAGAAATACTCCCAAATACTTCAAAATAGCCGTTGGAGGGCTTTCGGAGCCGTTGGGGATCAAGTGGGCCAGCCTGGTCAAAGCCTAACGGCTAGTTTGACTGAGCACACCGGCTGGCCGGTGCTGATCCACCGGCTGGCCGGTGCACCAGACAGAATCAAGGGATTTCTGTCTGGCTCCACCGGCTGACCGGTGCTGAGCCACCGGCTGGCCGGTGGTCTGGACAGAAGCATGCTATTCTGTCTGGGTTCCACCGGCTGGTCGGTGGTCAGGCACCGGCTGGCCGGTGGTCTGGACAGAAGGTATGCCATTCTGTCTGGACCCACCGGTTGGCCGGTGGCCAGACACCGGCTGACCGGTGGAACCTGGCAGAGGGCAAGGCCTTCTGCCTGGTCCACCGGCTGGCCGATGGGCTGGATCCGGCTGGCCGGTGCCCTTACCGGCTGGCCGGTGGTCTCACACCGGCTGGCCGGTGGACTTAAACAGTCCATTTTGAATTCTTCTTGGGCCAGCTTCTAGGCACCCTATTTCCTATCATCAAAAACACTTGAAAACAAGTTAGAATACAATTAGAGTGATTGTGATCATTAAAATCCAAGAGATAGGGGTGCAACAATCTCCCCCTATTTTGATGATCACAATCACAAAAGAGAAAACTTTAAAAAAAAGGTATGAAAGCTTTAAAAAAGGGTATGTCAATTGAAAACTTAAATAAACAATTTGAACTTGGAAAACTTAGAGACGTGCCAAATATAATGATCTTGAAAGCATTGAAATACTGAGAAAGGGTCATTTTTTGAAATTGCAACCAAATTCCATTTTTTAAAGAAATCAATTGAAAACAATAACTTAACCATTTAAAACAGATTTTGATGACATCAATAACTTAAAATGGAACTTGTAAAAAGAGAATTTTTAAAAAATAACTATGTAATAGAGAGGTTTTATATGTAATAGAGAGGTTTTCTCCCCCTTTGGGATTATCAAAATAGGAGGAAAATTATGAGAGAGAATAAGAAAAACAATCAAAGAGGTAAACAATGATAAAAAGGAATGGATAGACAAGACAACTTGAAATTTAAATAAGATGAAATGGTACAAGGAGAATCCAAAATACAAATACAAAAACAAATCAAAAACAACTAAGGCTCTATTCACTCCTAGAGGGTCGAGGGAGACGACGACGCCTGAACGTCGGTGGAGCTGGAGGAGCCTGGACCGCCTCGAAGCGACGATCGAGAGAATCGATCCGAGAGTGGAGCTGATCAAACTGAGAGCTGAAGTAAGAAAACTGCAAGTCCAGCCGGGTCTCAATATGATCCTGGAAGCGTAGGAACTGATCAGCCATCACTGGCAAGCCACCAGCATCAGCAGGAGGGGGCACAGCCTCAGCAGGCTCAGGTGCATCATCACCCTCTCCAGCCTCCTCATCAGTAGCAGCATCAGCCTCACCTTCGCTGTCACCACTTCCTTCCTCTTCATCATCATCACTATCCTCACTGTCTGAAAGAGGATAGGCAGCGGAAATAGCAGGAGGCATGGCATGGGCAGGAGGATGGGAATGAGTCTGAGGAGAGTAGGCCTTGAGAAGACCGTCCTTGTCGACAATCCATTCCTGACGCCAAGGGTGCCAACGGATGTTCATTCGTTGCACCATCATAAAATTCACTATTCTATCCTTCGTTGGATGCTCGAAGGAAGTAGCATGAAGAGGCACATAAAGAAAGGAAAAGATTTTAGTCAAGAGGCGTCCGTAGGGTAGAGTTTTGGACCGGCGCGGGTGCTCAGCCACATAAGTCATGGCCCGGAACAGAAACCGGACCAAATTGAAGTGAATGCCTCTGGTGATAAAAGAGAGAAGATAAATATCAATGAATTTGACATTATCATGATCCCCGATACGGTGCGCAAGGGAAGTTTGAATGAGGCGCTCAATAATACGATGGTTAGGAGAGAGCTGGGAGAGCTTGACAATGGGATTTGTGGGCTGCCCTGTGAGATGCTCAAGGGCTACGGCTATATCAAACTCACGGTCCCGAGGAAACTCCCCCTGAGCAAATGCATGAGGCCCGACATGAGGAACTCCCAGCATCCAGGCAATTTCCACCGAAGTGAAAGTGATGGGTTGCCCAAGAGCAGTGGAGGAGATGGTATCAATGTCATCAGAAACGGACCACGTCAAATGAGCATAGAACTCTTTGACAAGAAGAGGATAAATGACATCCTTTTCGGGTGGCTCAAAAAATGAATGCCAATGTTGATACTCAATAATTGAAAAAAGCTCGAGACGAGCAGAAGAAAGCCAAGGATAGTCAATAACTCTACCGGGCAAAATGACTTTGTCATGCCATATGTCCGGAAGTTGAGGGATTGAAGGAGGAGGAGGTGCTTCTTGAGCGATACCCTTGCCTTTGCGAGTAGATCGAGGTCCCATGATGGCAAAAGGAGCTAAAAAGAGAGAGATTGAGAGAATAAAGGAGTTTTGAGAGGGCAAAAACTAAGAAGGGAGGCTAGGTTTTGGAGGAGCTGCGGTTTTAGGAGGAGCCGCCCGAGAGAGAAGAGAGAAATGAGGGAGGAAGGGTTTTAAAATTAATTTTAACCCTTCCTCGGGTCGGCCCAAAAAACAGAAACCCGACACCACCGGTTAACCGGTGATGTACCACCGGTTGACCGGTGGTACTAAAATTCATAAAATATAAAAAAACAGAATTAAAAAAAAAGGTGTTTAAAAAATTCTAATAAAAATAAAATATAAGCAAGCCAAGAAAGTCAAATATTTAATAGTTCTCATTGACGAATCATTTCTAACTCCCCTTTAATAAAATCAAAACGGTCAACCGGGAGCGGTTTGGTAAAAATATCAGCTAATTGGAAATCGGTAGGAATGAAGTCCAAAGTGATATCTCCTTTTTGAAAATGGTCACGAAGGAAATGATGCCTTAAGTCTATGTGCTTTGTCCTAGAATGTTGTATTGGATTCTTAGAGATACTAATGGCACTAGTGTTGTCACACCGAATAGGGACATGATCATAGGAAAGACCATAATCCAAGAGAGTGTGTTGCATCCAAATAATTTGGGCACAACAATTGCCAGCGGCTACATACTCGGCCTCGGCAGTAGAAAGAGCAACACAATTTTGCTTCTTGCTACTCCACGAAACAAGGGACTTGCCTAGCAGATGACAGGTTCCACTAGTATTCTTACGATCTAATTGACATCCGCCAAAATCAGCATCCGAATAAGAAGATAGTTCAAAAGAAGTATTTGAGGGATAAAATAAACCAAGATTTTTGGATCCTTTTAAATACTTAAAAATTCTTTTGACTGATTTAAGATGGGATTCTTTAGGATTGGCTTGAAAACGAGCACAAAGGCAAACACTAAACATGATGTCAGGACGGGTCGCAGTTAGGTAAAGTAGACTCTCGATCATACTCCTATAAAGCTTGTTATCCACCGGTTTCCCGGCTTCGTCTAACTTAATCTTACATGAAGTACTCATGGGTGTACTAATTTCCTTTACTTGATCCATATCAAAATGACTTAGAAGCTCGTTTGTGTATTTGCTTTGGCTTAGAGAAATACCTTTTGAATTTTGAAAGATTTGAAAACCAAGAAAAAATTTCAATTCTCCCATAAAACTCATTTCAAATTCTTTTCTCATTAAATCTGAAAAATCAGTACAAAGAGATTCTTTGGTAGAACCAAAGATAACATCATCAACATAAATTTGGACTATTAAAAGATCTTTTGAAGTGTGTTTTAAAAAGAGGGTACAATCGGCTTGACCCATTTTAAAATCATTTTCTAAAAGAAATTTTGTTAACCGCTCATACCAAGCCCGAGGGGCTTGCTTTAAGCCATAAAGAGCCTTGGTTAACTTAAAAACATGATTTGGAAATTTTGGATCTTCAAAACCGGGAGTTTGTTCAACAAAGATTTTTTCAGAAATAAAACCATTTAAAAAAGCACTTTTAACATCCATTTGAAAAAGCTTAAAATTTAAGTGGGCGGCGAATGCCAGCAAGATCCTAATGGATTCTAATCTAGCGACGGGCGTGAAGGTTTCACCATAATCAGTTCCTTCTTCTTGATTATAGCCCTTAGCTACTAGGCGAGCCTTGTTCCGGGTTATATTTCCTTGATCATCATGTTTGTTCCTAAAAACCCATTTAGTGCCAATAATTGGATGATCATTGGGTCTTTCAACAAGAGTCCAAACATCATTTCTAGAGAATTGATTTAGTTCCTCTTGCATTGCAAGAACCCAATTCTCATCATTAATAGCATCATTAATGGTTTGAGGCTCTAGTTGAGAAAGAAAGGCTTGATGTTCAACCTCGTTGAGGATTGATCTTCTAGTTCGAGTACCGGCTTGAAGATCACCTATAACATTTTCTAAAGGATGGTCTCTAGAAGGTTTCCAAACCTTAGGCAAGGTGGAAGGCGAAGAAGGTGAAGAGGGTTCTAGATGGTCATCCTCCTTGGGAGGAGAAGAGGAATCATTCAAATGAATCTTATCAAGATTATCTTCAACATCTTCAATGACCGGGTGAGGTTTTGGAAGAGTTTCATCAAATTTGACATGAGATGATTCTTCGATGGTTTTTGAACGTTTATTGAAGACACGATAGGCTTTGCTTGAGTTGGAGTACCCAAGAAAAATACCTTCATCGGATTTGGCATCAAATTTCCCTAGGTTATCTTTTGTGTTAAGGATAAAGCATTTACAACCAAACACTTTAAAATAACCTACTTTGGGCAATTTGCCTTTCCAAAGTTCATAGGGGGTTTTCTTAAGAAGGGGTCTTACAAGGACTCTATTGATAGTATAACAAGCAGTGTTTACCGCCTCGGCCCAAAAATATTGAGGGAGGTCGAATTCACTAAGGAGGGTTCGAGCGATTTCTTGGAGAGTTCGGTTTCTCCTTTCAACCACTCCATTTTGTTGAGGAGTCCTAGGGGCAGAGAAGGTGTGATTGTATCCTTGAGAGGAACAAAATTCATCGAATTCTTTGTTCTCGAATTCACCACCATGATCACTACAAAGAGATATGATTTTATATCCTTTTTCATTTTCTACTTTCCTAGATAATTTCAAAAAGGTTTTACAAGCATCATTCTTATGGGCTAAAAAGAAAACCCAAGTAAAACGAGAAAAGTCATCAACAATAACTAAGGTATAGGTTTTTCCACCTAATCTTGCTACGGGAGTAGGACCAAAAAGATCAAGATGAAGGAGTTCAAGAGATTTTGAGGTGGACACTTCCTTCTTAGATTTGAAAGAAGACTTGTGTTGCTTACCAAGTTGGCATGGCTCACAAATCAAATCTTTCTTAAATTTAAGTTTAGGAAGGTCACGAATGAGCTTGTTCTTATTAAGCTTTAGAAGTGAATGAGAGCTACAATGCCCCAATCTTCTATACCAAAGCCAAGACTCATTGTCAAGAGCACTTAAACATTTAACATTTTGGCTAGCTAGAGATTTTAAATCAATAATGTAAACATTTTGAAAACGGGAAGCAGAAAATATCAACTTGTTTTGAAAATCAAACACATTGCATAAATCATTTTGAAAATTGACTGAAAAACCACTATCACAAAGTTGACTAATGCTAATTAAATTATGCTTTAAACCTTTAACTAATAAAACATATTTAATAAAAGAGGAGCTACCAAAACCAATGGTACCTATTCCGACGATCTTTCTTTTTGAGTTATCACCAAAGGTGACATATCCTCCATCGAATTCTTCAAGTGAGTTGAACTCGGAGGGATCGCCACACATGTGCCTTGAGCAACCGCTGTCGAGATACCACGAGCCTTTAGAGGTCCTACTCTTTTGGCGTTTATCCTACAAAATCAAGAAAGAAGAGATTTTGGTACCCATATAAGTTTGGGTCCGGAAAGATTAGCTAAAAGAGACTTTTGAACCCATAATGTTCTAGAGGGATTCCTTCTATGATACTCATCCGAGTAGGTAATGGATTTGGGTCTTCCATACCTAGCATTTTTACAATCACATTCATAAATCATGTGACCGGTCTTTTTACAATAATTACAAAATTTGTATTGAGAGCTCCCCCTTACAAAAGTAGTGGGTGCCCTAGAAAAAGTGGATTGCTTTTTATAGCCAAGTCCATGTGTGGTTCTAGCCGAACGCTGAGAACCTAGCAATTTAGTTAAGTTTTGTTCACCTTGGGTGAACTTGGAAAGAGATTCCTTCAAATCCTTAATGGTAGAATTTAAAGAATCTACATTTGGAATATTTTTGACTTTAAGGGCAAGCTCCTCATTCTCTTTGAGAAGTTTGTCTTTTTCGGAAATAAGAGTTTTGTTTTTCTTTTTCAAGGTCAAAAATTTAGAGGTAAGTTCGTGAAAACCTTCCTCTAATTGATATCTTGCATTTTGGAGTTCTTCATAAGACATATCATTATCAAAAGAAGAAGATGAAAAAGAAGAGTGAGAAGAAGAGTGAGAAGAGGATACCTCATCAAATGCCATTAGGCATTTTCCACCTTCATCGCTTGAGTCGCTTGAAGACATGGAGTCATCACTTGCACTCCATGTTGATGCTTTGAAGGCCTTCTTGTTTTTCTTTTCTTTTAACCTTTTCTTGAAAATGGGACACTCCAGTTTGATGTGGCCTTTCTTTCCACATTCAAAGCAAGTGATTTCTTTCTTCGCCTTTGGCTCTTCCTTTCGTGCCTTTTGAAATTTCTTCTTTTTCTTCATGAACTTGCTCATTTTCCTTGCTAGTTGAGCCATCTCGGATTCACTATCATCGGAGGAGCTTTCTTCCTTTGCCTTGAAAGCTATGTTCTTTTTCTCCTTGAATATCTTTCCTTCTTTATCGGCTTGCCTCTTCATGGTAATCTCATAAGTCATGAGTGACCCTATGAGTTCTTCAACCGGCATCTTCTTGACATCTTTCGCTTCTTGGATTGCCGTCACCTTTGGTGCCCAAGAGCTTGGTAGGACCCAAATAATTTTCTTGACCATTGTTTCTGCTGAAACATCATCACCAAGGGACTTTCTCCCATTGCAAACATCAGTAAAACGAGTAAACATTTCGGTGATTGACTCGTGTGGGTGCATTGTGAAACACTCAAAGTCTTGACGATACATATCTAACCTAGTGTCTTTGACTTTGTTAGTGCCCTCATGGGTCACTTCCAAAAGTTTCCAAATTTCGTGTGAGGTGGTGCAAGTAGAAATACGATTAAACTCATTACGGTCTAACCCACAATGAAGAGCATTCATGGCTTTGCCATCAAGCTCAAAATTGGCAATGTCTTCGGGGGTCCATTTAGATTCATCCTTACTAGAAAGAGTGTAGCCTTGCATAACAATTCTATATATAGGATAGCAAATGCTTCTAAGAAAAGTAATCATTTGTGTTTTCCAATATGTGTAATCGGTTCCATCGAAGTATGGAGCCCGAGTCATGGAATACCCTTCGGGTGCTTGTGAGAAAGAAGCCATCACTATGGATTTTTCGTTTGTAACCGGTTAAGGTATTACACAAACGCTCCCTCCACCGGACGACCGGTGGGTCCAGACAGAATGGCATACCTTCTGTCCAGACCACCGGCCAGCCGGTGCCTGACCACCGGCCAGCCGGTGGAACCCAGACAGAATAGCATGCTTCTGTCCAGCCCACCGACCAGCCGGTGGCTCAGCACCGGTCAGCCGGTGGAGCCAGACAGAAATCCCTTGCTTCTGTCTGGTGCACCGGCCAGCCGGTGGATCAGCACCGGCCAGCCGGTGTGCTCAGTCAAACTAGCCGTTAGGCTTTGACCAGGCTGGCCCACTTGATCCCCAACGGCTCCGAAAGCCCTCCAACGGCTATTTTGAAGTATTTGGGAGTATTTCTCCTATAAATAGACGTCCATGGATGCCGGGAACACCACCAATCATATACCGAAGCATACCAAAGCTATTTTGATCATTTGAGGCTCCTACGACAATTCTCAATGGCTACTTGAGATCCAATTGCCATCCTTGAAGCTTGGGCTGCCTCTACATCAACTACACTCACCTCTTGGCGCTCAAGGCTTCCTCTAGTTTGTTCTAAATTATTTACTTCAATTGTTTAGTTCTTAATTGGGTTTGTATTAAAACAAACCACCCTTTTTCTTCCTTCTTTCAATTTGGGTTTCTTGCTACAACCATAATAAAAAAGCAAGCTGTAAGAAGGTGATCTAGCCTACCTTAAAACGGCTAGTGGGTTTCTTGCTATAACCATTAAAAAGCAAGCGGTCGTATAAATCTCCCAACGGTTGAGTTGGGAGCGGAGACGTAGGCTTGAGTTTAAAGCCGAACTCCGTTATCAATTGTGTCTTGCCATTTTACTTTCCGCTGCATTTAAATTTGTTTTAAATTGTTAATTAATTTTTTTAAAAGGCAATTCACCCCCCCTCTTGCCATCACCTCCGACCCAACAATACCTACCCATTAACTCTAATTATTTCTCAAACTCAACATATACTAACACCTTTCCCTATTTTAAAAGGGTTTTACGTACCCCATGGGAAGCCCTTGGTCTATTTTTGAATCATAAACTAATCCAATGGGGTCCATGATAGGTCTCAAACCCCAATATAATTTATGAATTAATTTCCTTAACCAAATACATAAAAAATAATGCACAATAGTACATTGGCACAAACAAATGCACATATTCAAACATCAAGACTATGGAAAAAATCTTATTGACTACCTAACACATGTTCGATGACAAATGGTTTCTTAATCATAGTCTTTGATTCGATTTTAAACCACCAAAAAAATCCCTAATATATAATCTAATTGAATTATAATTTTTTAGGGATTTAGAAGGAAAATAAAAACTATACAAGGCCTTTTATGGAGAATAGATGAAGGGAGATCTCTATAATCACATGGAGCTTCAATATGCACCCAATGGTGCTCTAAACGGCTATGAAATGAGGAAGAATCTTCCATGGAAGAGGTAATAGCTCATTCTTCATCACCCTATCTTTAAAATCCTAATGGGTAATAAACATTTAATCATGAGAGGGTAAATTTGTAAAAATATATTATGTAGTTAACGGTCTGATTGTAAGGTTGGCTAAACTGTGTGCCAACCATGTATCCCCCTCTGTCCAAAGAGGACCAGGATGCATAGTCTAACTGAATACCCAAAAGATTTTAAAAAACATTCATATCCCATGCTTCATCCTTTTCCAAGGGGGGTTGTTAGACACACGGTTTCCTAGTCCACCTTGCTTGGATTCCCCAACTGTTAACCCCCTTTTGCAGGCCGCATGATTATGGTACACAAATAATTTTAACTGATCTCCAAATATTTCATAAACATATATTGTCCCACTTACCATCTATTCTATGTCCCAAATCCATAGTGCACCCCTGACACATGTCCAATTCCCCGAAAACATTCCATAAACCAAAAATTCAAACCAAGATGTACCATATCTCAGGGTTGGGATATTGTAATTACAATTATTATTTTCAATTTTGTTAACTGAACCTTTCAATTTTCCTTTTCCTTTACTAGATTTTTATCATTTCCCACACCCAAATAATATTCTAGTTCCATTAAAACAATCACCTTTATTCCTTATTCCACGTTATTTACATGAGGAAAATTTAACTTTCTTACATCTATTGTCACAATGGAACTCCATATTTCTCTTATTATATGGGTTAGGAAACACACTAATGTTTTGAATAATGATCATATTATGTAATTACAAATTATGAATACTAATAATTTTCACCTTTAGACTCCCATTTAATTTGGTTTCTCACATGTACGATCATTCCATTTTCAATCACATTCACTATTAACATGAATCCCCAATTTCCAGCAATTGTATAAAAAACAAAATTCATAGTGTGGGAAATAATAATCATATTGGGACTCCAAATAATCAAGGTAAATTTTTTATTAATTTTTAATCTTTGATACATTAGGTTTAATCATATGTTATTAGTGATCATTATTGAAATTCAAGGATTTTGACATATACTTAGACTTATCCTTAGTGGTCTTACTTAAGGTTTTCACATCTTAATTTTAAAAGGTTAAAAACACATTACTATGATACAAACTATAAAAACCCATTCATTTCATATATAGATATTACATCTAAATAGATGAGTATAAATTACATAATATAACACAATAAAACAAGAATATTATGGTTCTAGTATATTGGGAAACTTAGAAACACAAACAACCAATTCATAAAACATATACATCTTCTCTTGATTATTAAATAATTACTAGACCATTTTTTACAAATTATACATAATATATTTCTACATATCCTAAGTAAAAGAAACAAAATATAAGGGTGATCTCAAATTCCTAGTAAGGATAAACTGGGGAGATATGAATTATACCATATGAATAAGGGCATAAGAACAAGAACAAAACATTTTAAAATTATACCTACCATATCAAAGACCCTAGTCTTAATTCATGGAATAAATCATATAAGTTAACAAGACACTAAACATAATAGAACATGGTCTATGGTAGAATAAAATTGGCATAAGACATGTAATTTTGGCATACACATAAGCATAGAAAATTATTCCCTTAGTAGTAAAGGAAAATTTCCAATACATATAAGGGAAATGTATGGGTGGATACACCTCCCAGATATGACACACCATCATCACCAATGAAATCCCTTTCTTTGTAGTGGAATGGGTTCACTCTAAAGACCATCATAGCAGACAAAGTACCTTATTAAACCAAGTTCACTTTGCTTTCTTTTTATGTCTTACTGAATCGATTTTACTCCCTATTCTAGTCTCGTGTTACTTGACCAAGTTCACTTCCCATTCCAATAATGTATTTCTAAAATAAGTTCTCTTCCCATTCCAATCATTTCTTATTTAACTGAGTTAACTTCTCAATCAAATCATTTCTTATTATTCCAAGTTCACTTACTATTTTATCCTTTCATATCTCATGAGATATGAATAATTAACAAATGCATTGGAGGTTGATATAAGTCCCAAAAATAGTTTGTTATAATGTTAGCATCATCCATTGTTATAACATAACCACCATTCGTATTTATAATGTAACCACCATAACATAATGAAAACAAAACATATGTGATATAGAAGAACCTAAATCATATCATAACACATGAAATGAAATTTTGTTTCATTAACATTTCTTCATAGAATAACCCTTGGAAAAGAAATAAGTTTCATAAATATCATACCATCAAAAACATAAACACAAAATAAAATGAATAAGGGTAGTATCCTTGAATAATAACACTATTAAAGAAAAAATAATGTCAAATAATTTTCTAATATCACATAAAATTATTATTAAATATTGAAATTTAAATTTTTAAATCATTTGTTTTTAAAGATCCACCCAATTATAAAGTGAACACTTTTATTTGAAAAGAACCCTAAAAAAATGTAAATGAAACATACAATTATTAATTTTTCATGATAGTGAGGAAATCTTCTCATACCGTGTATGTTTAAAAAATTCCTTTCGTATTTTTGTCGAAAAAGTCCCATACAACCTCATTTAGAAAATGAAAAAAAAATCCTTTCAAGATGTTTTGTAAAATGTAAAACATGTGAAAAAATGACTCTAAACAATCCAAATAAAATGTTAAAAAATTTCAGAAATAACTTTAGAAATCATGGACATGGAAGACAAAGAGAGTTTTAAGGGAAACTTTAAAAAGATATTTTTTAGAAGAAAGTCCCTTTATCATTAGTTTTCATTTTTTCAACTCTTGTATAAAGGTTTAAATAATGTTATTAACTCTTATAGAACAATATTTATATTTATAATACGTTATCTTATACTTTTATAACATTATACCACCTTTTCAAAAATAATATTTCATTATATTCATTGTTTTGGATGCATTTGTTTCATGGTTTCATGGTCGGTTCACTTGTGTATAATTATGGATTTTTATTAACAATGGAAATAAAACCATATAAATAAAATTAAATGGTATTAATTAACTTAAAAAAAATTAAATGGTCCCATATATCATTTTTCATTCTCACTTGTGGATGATTTATTTGATAAAATGTTAATGATAAATGTTTAGTACTTTTTTGTGGTTTTTCTGACCATCACAAACTTGTGTCATTTTATTTATTATTATTTATATAAATTAGTTCTAGAACATGAAATAAGTTATAATATTCCTATTAAAATATATTTTTGATAAGAATAATACTTTTATGACCATCATTTAAGGAAATAATGGAAAAACAATCATAATCCTTGGATATAGTTAACAGCCATAATGTGGACAATGGTTTGGATTCTTTGAATAAGAGGAGATAAGAAAATGTGTGAATATAAGATTTTAAATTAAAAATATAAAATTGAAAGATATAAATGGGAATATATTTATTATTATTTTATGGGTCAAGGAGGTGAAGAGCATGTAGAATAAGAATAAAAATTTAGAGAGGTTATTTAGAAAGTCACCTATTGAATATCACCTCCTTGAAGGACCCCTTAAAGAACATGGAATTGGTCATTGGGTGAGACCATAAGAACAAGGATATGTAGATAATGGGGAGGATATATTTTATCACATATTTTAAAAGCTTTGTGATTTTTGAGGAGAAGAGAAGGTGATGAGGAGTGGTATTTATACGTGAGGGGGGGGGGTTAGGTGATTAAATAAAGATTATTTTATATTTAATGCCAAGAAAATTTGTATGGAATAAATTTCAATGAATTAATATTATTATTAATGTGGTAAAGTCTAGATAAGTTCAATAAACACATCAAACACCCATTTAATGTTTTAGTTTTTAGGTATTTCAATCGTATATCTTTTAACTTTAACCTGCTACATCATTTTACCTATACTATGGTACATATTTTTTACCACGATAAATGTTTTATTCTGAAAAATGAAAATTATCTTATAGACTAATTTCTACTTTCTGATTCTAAATATGGAATCAGTTTTTAATAATTCCAAGAATATAAGTTTAAATCTTACCTTTAAAATTAAACCATCAAAACGCAATGAAAACTATTTTTTTTGGAAAATGGGTTCTTAATCCAAAAATGTACTTATGATAAAATATGGTATAAATATTGTTTAAATGTAATTAATTACATTATATATAATGAAAAATGAATTAATTTACTTTAAAATAAATTTAACTTCATAAAATGTATTTTAAATATAAATAAAATGATTGTTTTATAAAAATCGTAATTTTTTATTATTCAAAATAAATTAAAATGTTTATAATATTGTAAAAAATTCATCTTAAGTTAATTTTAACATGATGAATCCAAAAAATATTTTAATTTTAAATAATAGATTTTCTAAAATTGATAAAAATGAATTATATTTATTTTTCCCTAGAAACAAATAAAAATATATTTTTTATGAAAAAAATTATTCGGTGAATAAAATGACTTTACAAAAAAATATGTGCATATTCACATATAATTAATTAATACATTAAATATGAGTTGGAAAATTAAATATTTCATAATTTGGTTAATACTTTTTATTCCTACCAATTTAATGTCTATGATATAATGGCCATCGTAAAATAATAATATTTTAGAGTTTGTTTAATCTAGGTGTTCTATAAAAAGTAATCTATCGAAGAGGTTAATGTTATTTAAAAAGATACATACTTTACAATCATGGGGTGTTAAAAAAATATAAAACCCTTTGGAATACATATTAAACTATAAAATTTCTAACCCAATTCAAAAATCACTACAAGCATGGATTAAACATAAGTAATAAATATTTATAGATATTTATTAATAAAATAAAAAAATATTCAATTAAAATCCATGGAAAAGAAAAGTTAGAAAGAAAAACCAACTAGAAAAAAAACTACAACTTTTCAGCATTAATTAAAATCACTGGAATCAATCAATAGAAGTATCATAAAACTAACCCAAAATAAATATTCCAAACCCACTACTAAAAACCCTCTCTTCATAGAAAAGACAATATAGGCTTTCCATACTCCATTGATATGTAAGAATAAGAAAATATAAGTGGTAAGGAATTAGAAAACACAATTAAATCATGATTTCCTGGAAAGAAAACACTAAATGAATCATGAAATACACAAAATAGAAGAGGGGAGAAGTTCAAATGATAAGGGGAAGGTATATGTATGTGTGGGACAAGAAATGTAGCCAAGGGTAGTTAAATCCATCAATATAAAAATGGTAAAAATAATAACTTTTGATAACCTAGACATACTACATGGTTTGGATGCATGGCCAGATAAACCGTGATTAATACATTCAAGATCCCACTATCTCAAAAACGTCAAACTCTCATGTTTAGGATAATGGTTAGAAAAAAATTCACTGGTCTTACATCATGGAATGACACATTAAAAACCTAATTTATCATCCTTAAAATCCAAAAAAACTACCTTGATAAATAATTAAGTAAATAAAACTCAAAATAAAACATTCTAGTGATCCAGGATGTGTTATAATTCTCCCCACTATTCTAGTTTCTACCCCAATAAAGTCTTTTAGGTTCATCAGATGAAAATAGATGAAGATATTACTCCTTCAACAAATTTTACAATCCCTATATTCATGGATATCACCCCAAAAATCCCAAATTACACAAACTAAAGAGATTGTCTTACCATGGAGCACCTTGTTTTGATAATATTAGACATGGAATGGTTACTCCACAATAATGGAATCAATATCTAACTCTAAATCCTCCAACTCTATCACATGATATGTGTTCAGATATAACTTATCTAAATATGATACAAGGAATACTTTATGGACTGAGGTTGTCTATAGTGTAAATTCCAATTGATAATATACTTGTACAAGGTGATGCATAGTCTAAAATGCCTAACATAATGCATTTATGACTTCCATTGTTTCCAAATGATAATGTCCCCATGGAAAGGGTACTCATAGAAACACATCATCACCAACCCCAAACTCTAATGAGGGATTAGAATGATCGAAATGTGACTTACAGTGACTTTGATCAATTTTTAACATCTTGTTAATAAACATCACTTTCTATATCATCTCTTGGATGGTACTCGATATTAACAAGGAATGATCATCTAGATCAGCTAAACAATAGGAGAAAAAATACTACTACACATAAATCACCTCAAAAGGGCCCATCTTGATTGATGATTGGGGATATTATTGTAAGAAAATTCTACCAATGAAATATAACTTTCCCTTGAACCTTGAATTCAATAACACATGCATGAAGACGGTCCTCAAGAATCTAGATTGATCACTTATTCTAACAATCTATCCATGGGTGATAAGTAATTCTTAAATTTAACTATGTTCTATTAGTCTCCTATAGATTTTCCAAAACTAAGAAGTAAAACATGTATCTAGGTAAGAAATTATCACTTAAGGTTCCCCATGAAGGTGAACTATCTTCTATATATATGTGTCTAAGATATTCTACCTTTGTTGACTCCCTAATGGAATGAAAGTTGTATGACTTATTCAATTGATCTATAATCATAAAAATTGTATCTTTAATACTAAAAGTATGGGGTAGATTGATGAAAATGTCCCTATAGATATTTCCCCACTTCCACACTAGAATAAGAAGAGGATGAATCAACCCTGTCAACCTATGATGATCAAATTTTTTATGTCTATAGTTAAAACATCATAATACAATATCCAGAACTTATCATCTCATATTAGCCTATAGAAATTGACTCTTCAGTGTATAAAACATCATGGAATCCCCAAGGTGAATGACCCAACTATAATGATGCAACTAATGCATCACCTACTTCCTCAAGGACAAGGGAATAACCATGTGATTCCAGTAAAAGTGTGTACCATCAAGAGACTGAGACCAATCACTTGAGGTATCCCCACAATAAAGACCTCCACCCCATTATCCCAGAACACATGTCTACTTTATTACATGGGTATTGATACAATTGATCACATCCCAAAGGGATAAATTGTTTCATGGTTTTGGTAAACTAGATATATATTTGAGTCTTTCCTTAAATTTTAAAACATGAAACACAACATAGTGAAATTAAAAATATCATTCTTGAAATAAATAAAAGATTCCATCATTATATCCTGGTGAAATAAAAAATCAACAATGATCTTAGATTCTTTGTAAGAGATATTTAAATAAAAAATCTATCATAAATCAATCAATCATAATAAAAAAGTCATAATTATTATCAAAATTTAAATATCTAAACACACATTCCATTTAATTATTAACTTGACTATAATGATTTGATAAATAATAATCAATATGGAAAGGTAAATAATTGAACACATATGAAATTTAATCAATAAAATGAGAGTAAAATTCCTCCATGGTTAATATCAATGTAATAATATAATTGATAATATTAAATTAATTATTGATGAAGGAAATTATTAATATTAGATATCATATTCTCATAAATCATTACAACTGTAGGTCGGAGTGGATACTCAAGAGGAGGGTGAATTGAGTTCCAATTAAAAATTTCTGTTAATAATAATTCTATTAAAATCCCCCAAAATAAATAACAAGCTAAACTGTAGTGAATTTGTAATATAGTAAAGGGTCAGTTAAGTTCTCAAGAGATTGATTAGTTATTAGTTAATGTAATATGAAGATTATATTACCTTTTTAAACTAACCTAATGATTTACAATAAATACAAACACTTCCTAGTTCAACTATCAGAGTTAATTTAACATAGATTTGAATGTAAAGTACCTAGCAACAGAATAGAAAATAACTTAAACTAAAACTAAGATGAAAAACAGATATAACCAATAGGTTCAGTCTCAACCCGAGACTTAGTCCTCTCAAAAATGTTATCTAAAATTTTATCAACACCCTAGATCGGGGTAAAAAATAGTTCAAATACTGTCCAGGTACTAAGACCTCTACCACAGTTCTTCATGGGAAAAACAAAGCAATACCACATGGGCTATCAAGGACACACTTGAACTCTACCACTATCCATAGTGGGATATAAGATAGTAAGGGAAATATTGAGTGAGCATTCATAAATCCTCTAGTTCAGCAAAGGAGAGAGTGTTTGCCTAAAAATACAGAGCATACGTACTACTCAAAATGTGAATAAATGAAACACAATAGAGCTAAACAAATGGACATGAGTTTAGAATACTCTATGTGTTTTGAGTGAAGCTCTGGATTCCTTTTATTGATGCAGATAAAGCTTTGATTCCTTCTCTAGTTTTTGTCAAGAAAAACATAGTGCTGTTTTTATATTTGACTTCCAGGTCCAGGTTGATCAGTTTGACAAGCTTGAGTGTAGGTGAATTAGTTGAAGCTATTTACTCATTGAATTTTTAGGTTCTACGGATTCAGTATGTATTCTTCCTTCTTTTTCTTTTCATGTAAGTCCTTGAGTATCTCGAGATGGTTGTCTTGTATGTGCATGGAAAGGACTGATCATTCTTCTTGTGTCGTGTCTCCTCTTCTGTAGTTCAAGGTTCCCTTATATACCTTCAGCTTCGGAAATGGGAATGATTACCTTTTTACAGGTACGAGGTACGGTTCCCTGACATGCCAACAACTATCATTAATTAATAGCAGATGCAATAAAAACATCACATATGACTGTTGCTAAATAAACAAATAGAAATAGGGTTTAGAGATATAGTGACTGGTTTTCATCGGTAGCTCTTGGTATCAGGGATCCTGTACCGGTAGACTTGAGTCAGTAGATGTGTATCAGTAGTTGTTACTCTATATAAGAGTATCTCTATGTATTGGTATCTCTTTCCATTAGTATCTCCTTTTATCGGTAGCTCTTTCTATCGGTATCTCCTTCTATATAGGTAGCATTCTCGTATCGATGGCTCTTCCATCGGTAACTTGCCTATATTGGTAGCTGCATGTAGTGGTGGTTCTCTCTGTATATCAGTAGACTTCATACCAGTAGCTATTGGATTTTATCGGTAGACTTTGATATCGGTATCTGTCTGTCTATTTGTATCGGTACATATCTATCTGTTTTTATCGGTATCTATTGTGCATACCGGTGGAGTTATGCATATCAGTGGACTTTCTCTATCAGTAGAATATGTACTTGTAGGTGTGTATCAGTCGACTTGTGCATACCAGTATAATTCTGTACCGGCATACTTAGCCTTATCAGTAGTTGTTTGTATCAGTGACTCACAAGCATTAACACTTATCCATTCTATGAAAAACATATCTAGATTGACTTATAATTATTTCAAAGCATGTATAAACATATATAAACATTGATTAAAAAAATCCAATGATTATTTCGATATTTTATCTACATAATAATATGATGTCATATATTGAACAAATAATCATTATAAAAATAAGCATTATTTGCGATTATCAAAGCATATTGAAACATAATTGAGATTATTAAAACAGGTGAATTCAATAATCTCCCCCTTTTTGATAATCACAAATTATAATAGAATAATCCAAAATAATCAGAAATTTATCAGAGGATATTGGAGTAAATGCAATTTTATCAGAGGTAACAAATATACTAGAATTATAAAACAAACGAATCAGAGGAAAAATGTAATAGTTATTCATATCAGTTCTCCTCGTGTATATTATTTCTCCCTCTATATATTATTTCTCCCCCTTTGTGATTAGAAAAAACTAGGAATGATAGGTGAGAAAAGTAACAAAAAAAATAAAAGGTAATGAAAGTATTTATATATTACTGGAGGAAACAAATACATATAAATAGAGAATTGAACCAAAAAGAATACAATTGATTCCTATCAAAGGTCCTAGACACTAATCAATCCACCTCTTGAATGACTACTTTGGAGTAGGCTTTGGGTTCGGAGGTAGACTTAGGCTGGGTAGCTTCAGTAGAAGGCTTGGGAATTCCAGAAATCACTATTGGAGGTTGAGAAACAGAGATAGTTCCTGGCCTGTAGTGGGTACTCCTCGGAGTAATCAAAGGTGTCAAGCTTCTGATAGCTTGAGCCGGTGTCATCTAAGGAATAGAGGCATACTGAGCAGAGGTAGGTAGAGCTGGAGGTTCAATGATAAGAGTACATTCTACATGCAAAAATGGAAGCAACATATTCCTAAAGTCCATTATGATTCCTCATCCCTTCTCCAAAGAAGAAATGAAGTCATCCTTGTTCTCCATAAATTTGTCTCGAGTATGAGTCAACTCCCTAAGCTTGCACACTTGTTTTATGAAGTCTTCAGTGACTGGGGGTAGTTTCAGGTTTTCTAACATAATATTAAAATGATTTTGGAGCTGATTCTTGGTATAGACCCTTTGTAATTAGTAATACACCTTGTCCTTTAATTATTTCTGAGAAGCAGTGGTCTCTCTCATAAAATCCTAAAGAATTTTTATTATATCCTTAGCGGTAGTCACCACTTTGGTCAAGGAAGAAGAGTCTATAGAGCCACTGGTAGAAGACTGTCCAAGCTCTTCTCTTATCACTACTCGAATCTGATTTACATCTATAGAAGCACTGGATGAAGCAAGAGGTTTAATAGTGAATTCTACAGTCTCCTTGAATGATTGGGTCAAGTTGCTTATCAGCTTCTGGACAACCAAATCCTAGATGCTCATATTCTCTTTGATAGACTTCTTAAAAGCTTCAATGGCATCCAAAAATTTCCTTAATACACCTTTAATGTAATTGATATCAACATTCATTTGAGCTTGAGAACAACTCAAGGTAGTTAGAGAGGCAACAGACTGCTTCAAGGCAACAATAGCTCATGTCTATCTCTCAATGTGAGTATGACATACTCTTATCTCATTCATCATCTCTTCCACAGTGCTTGAAACAATACATACAAGAGATATTTCAAATTATTTTTCCTTTTTTTCAGCTCTTCAACAAATCATCTCTTTAAGTCTACAACAAATATAGTCCAAGCCTCCTTCAACTCCGCCTTTAAAGACTCAAGATCAGCCTTAGTAACCATATTTCCATGCACAACTACAGGTTATCTTTTTGACACAATATGAGCCACTGAGTCATTCATAACATATTTAATGGATGATATTAAAGAGGTTTCCATTCTTCTTATATCTTCCAAAAATGAGATCATAAGATCAGACTTCAACTGGTCCAGATCATCTTTTCTTACCATATCCTTAGGTAAAAACTCAGAAAGGATATTATAGTCAACTTTTGGTCTATTGATGGGTGTCTCATCTTCAAAAACAGGATATTCCAACCCAAAAACTACAAAACCTTGGTCTTCTACCCAGTCATCAATATTAATAGCTACTGAAACATTTCCAACTCTCATTTGATGCTCCCCCTCAATCTGTGCATTCTCCTGTATAGCAATAGCACCCTTAGCACCTCAGTCTTCCTTAGAAGAATCCTCCACAACCATTTATATTTCTCTAACAAGAGGCTCATCAGTGATAGGTGCATGTCTATCTACTTCATCAATTTCCTCAGTTTGCATTGAGTGCCCAATCAATGGACTAAGACTCAATCAGGCTGAAGCAAATGCTTCAGTTTCAGATTCTTCTTCTTCCTCATTCTCTGGGGTAGTCTTCTCATGATCTGAACTAGCTTGTTCTTCCTCATCAACATGTTCTTATTCATTACTTACACCCAAAATTGTTTCCTTTCTAGATGATACAACTTCAGCAACAGGACTAGGAGGCAAGTCTGGATCCCTTCCATCAGTTGTAGAGGTATCCTCTTCATCAGTATCATCACTATACTGAGGTTATTCTTCATCAGGTCCTAGACCTAGATCCCTCACATCCTTAGGCCTAGAAGGATGATCCATAGGATTAAACTTATCATACAGCTTCCCTACATCACTAACCCATTCTCTTCTCCAAGGATTCCAATTGATATTCTTGTATTTACAAAACGTTTTGGAAAACAAACATTTTCTTTCATAACCACAGTCTCATCCGGAGACTTAGCCACACATCATACCTTGATCATTAAAGAGATCAGCTTCACAAAGAATAGAGCATTATCTTTTGACTTCGGCCTAGTCATGTCTTCAATATGAATCATCAGAAGCCTACCCAAATTTGTCGTTACACCATTACTCAAGAAATGCAACAAATAAATATCTTGGTATTTCAGATTTGAAAATTCCCCTCTTCTTGGACATAGTACATGTTGGGTGAACATGAAAAGTAACTGGTTCTCTCCATCTATTTCTATATAAACCACTTTTCTTGGTGTGCTATCTCATGTTAATTCTTCCAAGGCATCTTCATATTCAATGATGTTACTAGTAGTAGGTACTGATTTTGAGAAATACCCAAACTCTCCTTCATGTGGAACTCACAGGCACTCAACCCACTCAATAGAATAAAAAGATATTGTCCGGCCATTTACTACTGATATCATTCTGTTCTCAAATTTTGATTTCTCAAAACAAACAAACTCATAGAATTTTTTTACTGGCTTCAGATAATAGGGGCCATTGTTATTCGAGTAGCACTCTACCCATTTCTGATCTTCCAGTTCTTCCAGAACTAAAGACTTTTTGGTCATCAACCATTCTGCGCATAGCTCTTTCTCAACTACTATTTTCATTTGAATGAGATGTGTATTTGTAGGTTTCTTTACTTCATTTCCACTACTAGACTCTCTTTGAGTCTCTTGGCATTCATCTCATCATATTTTTTTCTGGATGATGGTCTCTTCACTCTTTCCATTCTGCAAATTGCGAGGCTTAGGGTTCGAGAGAAACGAAGATTTGGCAGCTAAGGCTTGAAGTTAAAGGGTTTGAGGTGGATCAAGATGAGGTCAAGACTTATGTTTTATCATTTAGGAATCACAAAATAAATAAATAAAATATAATAAGTAAAATACAGACGATACAGATTCTAGCGGCTAAAGATACAAGATTTTAAAAACAGCACAATCCTAATGGTAATACATACCGGTGACAAATCCTAACAATGAGGTATAACAATGAGATTCATACTGGTGAGGTATAACACTGAGGTTCATACCGGTGAGGTATAACAGTGAAGTTTATACTAACAGTGAGAATTTGGCCAATGGTGAGGATTCTAACAGTGAGGTTTCTAACAGTGATGTTTTTAATGGTGAGGTTTCTAACGGTGAGGTTTCTAACGGTGAGGTTTCTAACGGTGATGTTTCTAACAGTGAGGTTTCTAACAGTGAGGTTTCTAATGGTGAGGTTTCTAATGGTGATGATTCTAATGGTGAGGATTCTAACGGTGAGGATTCTAACGGTGAGGATTCTAACGGTGAGGTTTCTAACTTACAAAGCCTATCATTCCAAACTCATTTCTAATGTAACTTAACCTAACTGAACTTAAAGGATTGGTGAAAATGTCATCTAATTGATGTTAAGTACCTTTAAATTCAAGAGTAATATCACCTTTTTGGTAGTGATCTCTCAAAAAATGGTTCCTTACATCAATGTGTTTGGTCCTAGAGTGAGATATAGGATTCTTGGAAATATTAATTACACTAGTGTTATCACAGTTTATAGATATATGTCTAAATTGATATCCATAGTCCAATAGAGTGTGTTTTATCCACATAATTTGTGCACAACAACTACCAGTAGCAATATATTCTGTTTTAGTAGTAGATAATGCAACATAGTTGTATTTTTTATACACCAAGATACTAGGGACTTACCTAGAATATGACATGTTCCAGAAGTGATCTTTCCATCTAACTTGCAACCAGCAAAGTCATCATATGAATAACTTATTAAATTGAATGATTTCCCTTTTGGATAAAATAATCCTAAGTTAGCAGAATGTTTATGATATTTGAAAATTCTTTTAACAGGAAGATTATGTGACTCTTTTTGGATTGGATTGAAATCTTTCACACATACACAAACTAAACATAATATCAGGTCGACTATAATTAAGGTAGAGTAGACTCCCAATCAAACCTTTTTAGTTGGTTTGATCCACTGGTTTTGTAGTTTCATCAGTATATAACTTATAAATAGTACTCATAGGTGTATCAATTTCCTTAATACTATCCAAACCAAAAAGTTTTAAAAGATCCTTTGAATATTTTCTTTGATTTAAGATAATACCATTTTAATTTTGAAAAACTTGAAATCCACGAAAATATTTGAGTTCTCCCACTAAACTCATTTCAAATTCATTTTTCATATTCTTTGAAAAATCAATACACAAATAATTTTTAGAAGATCCAAAAATAATATCATCAATATAGATTTGTACAATTAAAACATATTTAGAAATTATTTTGATAGAGAGAGTTGTATCAGCAATCCCTTTAGAAAAATATTTTGAAATTATAAAACTACTAAGACTATCATACCAAGCTCATGGAGCTTATTTTAAACCATATAAAGCTTTAGAAAGATTAAAAAATCGATTTGGAAAATGAGGATTAGTAAATCCAGGTGTTTGTTCAACAAAAACATCTTCAATTATAAAACCATTTAGAAATGAAATTTTAACATCCATTTGATATAATTTGAAATTCAGATGAGCGGCATTTGCAAGTAGAATCCTAATAGCTTCTAATCTAGCTAAAGGTGCAAAGGTTTCCTCATAATCTATTCCTTCCTCTTGACTAAAACATTGTGAAACTAGCCTTGCTTTGTTTCTTATGATATTTCCAAATTCATCAACATTATTCCAAAAAACCCATTTGGTGCCTATGGTCAAGGTGTTCTTAGCTCTATCAACTAAATCCCATACTTTATTTCATTAAAATTGATTTAATTATTCTTGCATCTCCATTACCCAAAATTCATCATGATTGCATCATTGATATTTTAAGGTTCTAACTATGAAAGAAAGGCTTCATGTTCAACTTGATTTCTTAGATAAGCTCTAGTCGGTGTCCTTCTATCACGATTACCTACAACAACATCTGAAGGATGATTCTTTGTAATCCTAGTTGATCTGGTAAAGGTAGGACTAGAAATTTCAGGTTCTTCTCTAGATTCGGTTTTAACTGAATTGGGTTCTAGAAAATTTCAGAATTGCATG
The DNA here is from genome assembly GCA_963277665.1 of Viscum album. Lineage (NCBI taxonomy): Eukaryota > Viridiplantae > Streptophyta > Magnoliopsida > Santalales > Viscaceae > Viscum > Viscum album. The sequence continues at coordinate 244,039,706 of OY728150.1, forward strand.
GTTTTATTACAGGATCACTATTTGTAACATTAAGGTCCAGAATAGATAGATCTTTTTCAAGATTTTCAAGAGAAGGCTTAGGTTCATGCGGATCAGTTTCATCAAATTTGATATGTATTGATTCCACAACACATTTGGTTCTTTTATTGAAGACTCTATAAGACTTACTGGTTATAGAGTAACCTAGAGAGATTCCCTAATCACTTTTTGATGAAAGTTTGTCAATATTATCATTAGTATTAAGAATAAAGACTCTAAAACCAAAAAATATGAAGTAACTAACTTTAGGCTTCCTCTTATTCCACAGTTCATAAGATGTCTTCTTAAGAATAGTTCTAATCAAGACTCTATTTATAATATAACAAGCTATATTGACAGCTTCTATCTAGAATTAAACAGGTAGGTCATATTCATTTAGCATAGTTCTTACAATTTCTTGATGGGTCTTATTGCTTCTTTTTAATACACCATTATTTTGAGGTGTCATAGGGGAAGAGAAATTATGATTGTAGCCATTATGTGAGTTGTATGATTTAAATTCATGGTTTTCAAAATCATGTCCATGATCACTTCTCAAGGTTTTAATCATTAGTCCACTATGGTTCTCTATAGAATTGGAGTGTTTAATAAATTAATAACAAGCTTCAATTTTGTGAGCTAGAAAATATACCCAAGTATATCTAGAAAATTCATCTACTAAGATATAGACATAGTGATTCCCATTTAAACTTGAAACTCTGGAAGGTCCAAACAAGTCCATGGGAGCCAACTTGAGAGGTTGAGAAGTTGAAACTTATTTCTTTGATTTGAATGACAATTTATGTAGATTTCCCTTTTGATAGGGAGTACAAACTTTGCCTGTTGGGAATTTTAGTTGAGGTAGGTCTCTAACTAAATTTCTCTTATTAAGTTTCTTGAGTGAGTGAACATTTCAGTGTCCTAATATTCTGTGCCAAATCCAAGACTCTTTATGAAAAGAATTCAAACAAGTAACCTTTTGTTTGGATAAAGAATTTAAATCCACACCATATACATTTTCATTTCTCAGCGTAGTAAATACCAAAAAAATTAGAATCAAAAACATTGCAAGCATTATTTTCAAATTTAACATTAAAACCATCATCACACAACTATGAAATGCTTAACAGATTGTATTTTAATCTATCAACAAATAATACGTTAGAAATTAAAACTGAATCAGTGTTACCAATCTAGCCTAAGAAGATGATTTTTCCTTTTGAATTATCACCAAAGGTGACATGTCCTCCATCAACCTTTATTAGGCTCTTAAAACATGAAAAATCACATATCATGTGTCTTGAACATCCACTGTCCAAGTACCATATCTTCTTTATAGGAAATCTTCAAGCAAGTATCCTAAAAAATAGGTTTAAATAGAAAATAATTTTGGTACCCAGATTTTCATGGGTCCAGACAGGTTAGCAAGAAAAACTTTTGGTACCTAGATTTTTCTAATGGGTTTCATATAATAAATAGATTCAATATATTTTGAAAGATAAAATTTGTTTGATATATAATTATGTGAATATCTAGTTGAGACATAAGAGTTTACAAAGCTGGAACGAGAAGCATATTGTCCAAATTTAGGAATAAATTTATTTTTAACAAGCTGTCTTTGCCTAAGTTGGTAGCCTAAACCAGTAGTACACATTGGTGTAACTTGTTTTCCACGCATTTGAGTTAGATTATTCTTTCCATTTGTGAACTTCTCCAGATCTATTTTTAGTTGCTCATTGGAAAATTTAAGTCGAGTGTTTTCCTTTAACAGTTGAGCATTCTTTTCCTTCTCTAATTCTAATGCAGATTTAACAGTGCTAGTTAAAGCATACTGTTTCTTTAAGGTTTTATACTTATCTTTCAGCTAATTGCAAGTATCTTCTAACATATTACAGTATTAAAAACAATTCAGCTTTAGAAATATTATCATCACTAGTGGAATCACTTTTATTCCATGAATAATAATCATTCAGCATAGGGGAAACAGGTACCTCAGAAGTATTAGTCATGAAACACATGTTGGCATGATTCTTTTCAGAATCAGAAACTTTAGACTCTCTTTTTCTGTCTTCTGAATCACTCTATGTAGCCTTTATAGATTTCTTATATTTTTTGTCCTTATAATCATATTTATTCTTGAACTTCAATTTTGGACAGTCGGCCTTAATGTGTCCTTTCCACTTGTATTCATAACACACTATCTCATCATCCTTATCAACTTTCTTCCAATCTTTCTTCCAATGACCTTTATTGTCATACGTTCCTTTATAATTTGGTTTTCTAAAAAAATTCTTCTTCCTATAGAATTTCTTCAATCTATTGGCTATTTGAGCCATCTCTTCATCACTCTCAGAATCTAAACCTCCACTTGTTGAGATTTCAGTAGGTATGTGAACTTTTTATTGGTCCTTTCTCTTTGAGGCAGTAGACTTAAATACCATTGAATTTCTCTTTGGTTTGTCATCTTCCTCTTCATTTACCTTTATCTCTTCTTAATACATCATCAACTTACCAATCAGCTCTTTAACAAGCATTGAACTTATATCACACAATTCTCTTATTGAAACTGATGTGCCTCTCCATATCTCCGGAAGATATCTTAATATCCTCATGATTTTCTCTTTTGTAGGAACAACTTTTCCCTATGAGCTCATTGTATTTACAATTTCGTCTAACCTAAGATATATGTCATAAATAGGTTTATCAGGCTTTATTTTAAAATTATCATACTTAATAGTGTAGGTATTCAATCTCATTTCCTTAACATTGGTTGTTCCCACATGGTAAATAGCCAAGGTATCCCAAATTTCATAAGAATTCATGTAAGCAGATATTCGATTCAATTCTTAATCTCCTAAAGCACAATAAAAATAATTCATTGCTTTTCAATTATTATTGTAAGCAGTTTTCATAGGTTCATCCCAAGTTGTTCTTTCAATTTCTGAAATCTTATACTAAATTTCCATAGCAGTCCAGATATCAAATACCATACTTTTTAAATGAATTTTCATTTTCAGATTCCATTGGGAATAATTAACAACATTAAAGAAATGTGTCATGTTGGTAGCTTCACCTTCTAATCTATTATCCATAATTCAATTTTATCAAATATATTTATGTAGATAAAATTTAGAACTAACATAAATTTAAGATCTTTAAGATACAAATAAAATCAGAGTTGAAAAATAGAGTATTTGTAAATACTTTATAAATAATAACCTCCCTTTGATACCAAATGTGGGTCGGAGTGGATACTCAAGAGGGGGGTAAATTGAGTTCCAATTAAAAATTTCTGTTAAAAATATTTCTATTGAAATCCCCCAAACTAAATAACAAGATAAACTATAGTGAATTTTTAATACATTAATGGGTCGGTTAGGTTCTCAAGAGATTGATTAGTTCACATTTAATCTAATCTAAATATTAGATTAACTTTTGAAACTAACCTAATGATTTACAATAAAAACTAACACTTGATAGTTCAACTATCAGAGTTATTTTAAAATAGATTTGAATTTAAAGTACCTAGCAGCGGAATAGAAAATAACTAAAACTAAAACTAAGATTCATAGTAGATATAACCAAGAGGTTCAGTCTCAAGCCGATACTTAGTCCACTAAAACATTTTATATAAACTCTGATACACACCTTGGATTGGGGTAAACAACAGTTGAAAGATTGTCCAAGTACTGAGACCTATACCATAGTTCTTCATGGAAAAAAACAATAGCACACGGGATATCAAGGTCACACTTGACCTCTACCACTATCCACAATGGGATACACGAGACTAAGGGAAAGATTGAGAGAGGATTTATAAATCCTTTAGTTCAAAACAGGAGACAGTGTGTGCCTAAAAATATAGTGCACACATACTTCTCAAAATGTAAATAAATGAAACACAATAGAGATAAATAAATGGAGATGAGTTTAGAATGATATATGTGTTTTGAGTGAAGATCTGGACTCCTTTTATTGATATAGATGAATCATTGAGTCCTTCTATGGGTTTTTTCAAGAAAAATAGAGTGTCGTTTTTGTATTTGAATTCCAGGTCCAGGTTGATCAGTTTGATCATCTTGAGTATAGGTGAAGTCATTGAAGCTCTTTACTCCTTTAATGTTCAGGTTCTACAGATTCAGAATGTATTCTTCCTTCTTCTTCTTTGCATGTAAGTTCTTGAGTATCTCTAGATGGTTGTCTTCTATGTGAATGGAAAGGACTGATCAATCTTCTTGTGTCGTGTGTCTTATTCTCTAGTTTGAGGATCCCTTATATACCTTCAGCTCCGACAATGGGAATGATTACCTTTTTACAGGTACGAGGTACGGTTCCCTGACATTCCAACAAATATCATTAATTAATAAGAGATTCATTAAAAAAACAAATATAACCATTGCTAAATAAAAAACAGAAATAGGGTTTACAGATATAGTGACTGGTTTCCATCAGTATCTCTTAGTATTAGTGAGCTTGTAGCGGTATACTTGAGTTATAAGATCTATATCAGTAGCTATTATACTATATAACAGTATCTCTATGTATTGGTAGCTCTTTCCATCATTATCTCCTTCTATCAGTAGCCCTTTCTATCGGTATCTCCTTCTATATAGGTAGCATTCTTGTATCGGTGGCTCTTCCATCAATAACTCGCCTATATCGGTAGCTACATGTAGTGGTGGATCTCTTGGTATATTAGTATACTTTATATTAGTAGCAGTTTGTTTGTATCGGAAGACTTTGATATCGGTAGCTGTCTATCTATTTGTATCAGTAGCTGTTTGTCTGTTTGTATCGGTAGCTATTGTGCATACCAGTGGACTTATGCATATCAGTGGACTTAAACTATCAGTAGACTATGTACCGGTTGATCTGTGTTAGTCGACTTGTGTATACCGGTAGAGTTTTGTACCGACGTACTTAGCCTTATCAGTAGCTATTTGTATCAGTGACTGACAAGATTTAACACTTATCTATTCTATGAAAAACATGTCCAGATAGAGTTATAATTATTTCAATGCATGTATAAACATAGATAAACATTGATTAACATATTCTAATGATTATTTTGAAATTTTATCAACTTAATAATATGATGTCATAGATTGAATAAATAATCATTATAAAGATAATCATTATTTGGGATTATCAAAGAATATTGAAACCTAATTGATATTATCAAAACATGTGAGGTCAACAATATCTATACCATCAATACCTTTCAAAATCTGGTTTAAAACTATTGGTAAAAATCCACTAAATTATACCTTATTGATTAATCTTAGGAGACTATCAAATCATCTATGGGGTATATAATTCCATTACCTACCTTTCACAACATTTCAAAAGAATTCATCATGTATTGAATGATCAATTTAATTCATTAATAATATGCCTTATCAATAAAGGTCCATGTTGAACATTGAATACTAAATATTAATATTTCCCAAATCAATCATATAAATTTTAAAGTAAAACACCATATGTAGAAATGATAAACTGTTTATGTAATAATCATATCCAAGATAAATAACATGGATTTTTAGGGGAAATTTAATTTCCACTAAACAAAAGAAAGATAATATTTCAATAGAGATCTAATGATTACAAAAATCAATCAAGAAAGAGAATTCCAATAAATGCTCTGGTCAAACTAAATTTAAACCACCATAAATACAAATTATAGTATCATTAGAATATATCCCTAGTAGAGTATGTGTAAAATAAATGGATTCTGTTTATGAATAAAAAGATCCTTAAAATTCATGACGAAAAATCCTCATTCAATTTAAAAATCACATTTAAAACATAACAATTTCCATAATATTAGGAAAAATATTTTCTTTAAAAATAATATTTTAAACTTATAATGTATTATTTAAATAAATTATTTTTCATGATGAAGAGAATTTTATGTTCATGTTGATTATGTTAAAGTAAATATTCCTTTCAATTTTGTGGAAAAAATTTGAAATTACACTGTTTGGAAACCAAAAAGAATATTTATATCCATAAAAATTATAAAAATAAAATTATAGGTTAAATTGACTTTAAATAATAATTGTGAAATATTTTTGAAAACATTTTTAGAAAACATGGATTTGGAAAAAAATATTTTTGACTAAAGAATGAAATGAAGTCTAATTTTATTTAAAAATTTTTATCAAACATTTTAGGTACCAAAGTGCGCATACTTTTTCTATTACTTGAAAACTTCATGAATAACCAAAGGATTAAAAATTAATCTATTTTATGAAATAATAATAAAATAATTTCTTTTTTTGGAAATTCATGTGTAAAAAATCATAATTAAAATGATATTAAAACATAAATATATTACCACTCTGGTAAATGTTTAGTCATATTCCCCATGAAATAAATAACACCAAAATAAAAATTAAATACCATGAATATATATATTCATGAAATAAAATATAAAAGGTTTAATAGATACACCTCATAAAATATATTAATTTATGACATTGCATATGTCCCAAAGAAGATAATTTGTGACGAGAAACCCTTACCATAATCATAATATTGACGTGAGAATTAATAAATGAATACATTATGTGTGTAAAATTTAAATACACATAAAAATTGAAAATATAATATAATGCAATAAAAATTCATGACACACATAATCAGATACTGTCAAATATAGTGAATAAAATTTACAACCCAGTGAAAATATATTGAGTTTTGAAGTTCTTTACTACTAGGTAATTTTCAAGTAAAATCCCCTTGGATGAAATAATTCAAATTTAAAATAAAAATACAATAAATAATGAATTATTCCTGATATTACATACAAAATTATTATTATTTATAACATATAAAATAAATTGTGTGTATAACATTAAAATATGTCTCAATGAGGGTAAATTGAGATGAAATCCCCTACCTCACGATTCCATTTTGTCCAACATGATTTTATCTTCATCATAATGGTTTTAGGAAAGTTATTAATTTTTAAATGAAATATATTAATGTTTATAAGATCATATATTATCCTCTTATAACATATTACCACCCGTGATTAATAATCTTTTATTATTTTTATTTTTTGGGGGTCATAATTGTCTTGTTTTGTCATGTGTGTTTTGTCTTGAAAGTTCCAATTTTTTTTTATGATATTGTTACATAATATATAGAATTATATAAATTTTATAAATATAATATTTAATTTTAGGATTTTTTTTATAGCCATTCATGAATGTTGGACATGGAATATGAGTCACACCACTTCATTGAGATAGTAGGCTCTATATACGTATCATCGAAGATATAATTCCCTTAATGGGTGAAAGGGTAAGGGAGTGGATGGAAAAATAATTTTAAAAAAATAATATATTATCATATTTATTATATATATATTCATTATTTATAATAATATGACTTTACATGTGTGTTTTTGAAGGATAAAAAATTATATCGATTCATGAGACAGTAGTCCTCGGTGCACATGAGTGATTGATTTATTTCCCATTTCCTGGAGGAGGGAATGGATAGATATTATGTCATCAAAAAAATAACATCTCATTATATAGTAGAAATTTTTTTTTTGTTAAAAACTAATTGATGGTGGAAAATAATAATTAAAAAGAAAGAGATTAGTGAAGACTATTACCTTCTCTTAGAAGAACCTCCTTGGAATCTATTATTAAGGACCCTTAGATTGGTATATTGGGAAGAAAATAACCTCTATAAAATGGATAATGATGTTGGGAGTATAATTTGGTAGGTTTTGGTAGTTCCAAATGGATTTTGATGTGTGAATAATTTAGGGGAGGAAGTTCCCTTTTATAATTGAGGAGTGAAATTTTTGTAAATACAAAAAAATATTCATTGATATGAAGTCACTCTCACACCAAGTGAATCCATAATTGAAAATTATTAGATTTTATAGAATTTAATATTTATCCAAACTACCAACACATAAAATGTAATATGTTATTATTTTAACCAATATGTTCATTTTCTTTTACCATTTCAATTTTCACTATTGTAACTAGATTCATAACCTAGTTAATTAATAATTTAAGAATAATTTAAATTTACTTGATTAGATAATTTTTAAGCACTAATTATTAATATTAAATTAAATTTATATAATACAAATTCCATATGTATTAAAATGTATTTTTAACACAAGTTCATGTAGCAAGAAAATCATCATTTTATCTTTAATTGTGGTAAATAAATTTTACATCCTTAACGAATAATTATGATCAAAAGTAGTTGGGGTTTGGCATAGTGGTAATCACCCCGTAATCCTACATGAAAAATGGGGGGTTTAAAACCAATTGGGTGCAGGCAATGTAGCGGTACTATAGCAGCCGTGGTACTGTAGATCGGTGGGTACTGTAGCAGTGGCGGTACTTTGCGGTATTGTAGCAGGCATGTTACTATTCATAGAATGGGAATTGAGATACAAATTGGGGCCTACATGATATATAATGGGCTACAATCCCACTAGGCCTTCGGGTTATGTAATGGGTCTCCCTCTACCCAGTTAAAAGAGGTCTTTGATTTGCTTTAATAATAAAATGAATCTTTGGCCCCAAACTTCAAAAAAATTAATGATCAAAAACTAAGTTGACATAATTATGTGATATTTATTGTTATTTTTCAAAATATTGAATCCATTTTATGAAATTTATTTCAACAATTTGTATAATTTAATTGAAAATAAACCGATAGACATGTCAAAAAATGGGTTTTAAAGAAATATATTTTTTCAAGCATAAAATGATCTTATAATAACTATATGGAAAGTCATAATTATTAGGATGATTTAAATGGAATTAACTCAAAAATATATATAAAAATATAATGAAATAATAAAAAAAAAATTAAATAATATTAAAATAATAATGGTACATTTAAATTACTAATTTTTGTTAAAAATAAATGTCACTTTTACAAAAAAAACGGTACTTTGACTATTCCCTAAGAAATAAATATTTTTTAAAAACTCTCTAAATTTATACCTATGTTAATATAAATATTTTTATTTAGAAAATTATTTTCATTTAATTAAATAAAATTTCTATAAAATACAAAAAATAATTATAATATTTTAACACAAAAAGCAATAAAATCATTTTTGAAAGAAACAAATTATTTTAAAATAAAATATTTTAATCAAAAGTTTAATCCATGTATATTAAGAATTTATTAATAAATGTATAAAAGGATGGACCTTAATACATATTTTATTAATTATCTAATCATATATATATGTTCCCTTAAATTTAAAAGTCTTAGTTATAACAATCATATTTAAATGATATATTATTTTAGTCGTTTAAGTTCGGTGTTCTGTTCCTTATACACTATCAAACAAAATGTTCTTATTTCAAAACCAAAAGGTTTATTGTATATAAATATATTAAATAGATTAAAATTATTTAAAATAAATACACTATAAAATAATGTGTTGTTACATTCTCCTCGCCTTCAATAAATTACATCCACGCAACTTGAACTTGTACTCTGAAATCAACATTTTGATATTTGAAAATTCCTTTATTGGAAACCCACATCGTAAAAAGGGTTAATAAAACATCATCTTTAAATATGGAATGGGTATTACAAAGATCATATGTGATAACACATAATTAGGTTTTAGGTTAGGGGAACATTGGTGGGATGTAATAATATGGACATGGAAGAAAGGCATGAATAATTTTGGAGAGTGATATAGATCATCGATCATAAGAAGGTTAAAAATGAAGAGAAATTTAATGACCAAAAAACCATAAATATGTGATAAGTTAAATGTCCATTGATTCATTAGATATGATGTTAATAGTGTATCTTTTTCTAAAGATATTTTCCTATATTATTTGGATTATTTCAATACCAATATTTAGAACACTAAAAAATACACTTACTTGATATCTTTTTTATTTCTTAAGAACAATTTACTCCTTTTGTTATGATTTGATAAATTTCCATTTAATTTATTACTATAATAAATGAATATATAATATGGATTTGTTTCCTAAATAAAAAAATAAAATATTAAAAGACTAAATAATCCACAAAAGTATATTAAGAAATTCCATTATTCATTACTGTGATCAAAATGATTAGAACATGTCTACCACTATGGGTAAATATAACACATTAATATCTAAAACCTATATAGTAACACCCAAAATTCAACATAAATAATGATATAAGTATCCCTTAGTCAAATTGATTAAGTAAAAAACAATTTTATGATAACTAGTACATCATGTAGGCTAGTGGTAGGCATCACACCGTTATTATCCTTCAGTTGAATGTTAAAGCCTCATTGCCCTGACGGATGTGACGTGTAGTCACCGAACATGTGGGATCTCCATTTCCAGTAAACTATATTAATATAATTCTTGTAATGTTCTAAAATTTTAATGACCTATATTTACCAAAAGAATAAAGATAAGTCAAACCATAAAGGGTACCAATACCTTTAATCTAATATACTCAAAATGTAATGGAATTCATCCTTAAATAATTTTTCAACAATAAATTATACTAAACCAATGGGTTTTATTTCCATTAATGTATTCCAAAATACCCTTAATCATGATAAATTCCACATCACATAAAACCTCAAAACAAAAGTTCTTTAAGTCATTGAACATATAATCATCCTTAAACTCATAAATCTATGATGGTATCAATGACCCTTGACTTAATCTCCCATGATGACATATGTGTTGAAAAAATTATCAAATTCCATAAATATTTCATGATAATTAAACTAAAATACCAATGGTAAGAATAATTTTTCAACATAGTTCTTTAATCCCAAAATATAAATTCATCAACTCTTCCACTTCAACATAGGTCCTTCCTTACTATATGATTTAACCTTAAAAAGATGGAATTAACTCAAATAATGCCTAGGTTCACCACATTTATGTAAAAAAACTGTAAATATATTTATATGTTGAAATTTATTTCTCTCCACTAAACTCCTCACTTTTACTCAATAATTCATCACACTATTCCCTTCTTTTCCACACATAAAACATTTTTCTATTCCATTGGGGAATTATCTAGGGTTTATCATTCTACATTTCTGACATGAAGGAAATTAATCCATTTTCCTCTATAGTCACCACTACTCGATTCCTTAACATACTCCATCATTCTATTATTTTTTCAGTTTGATAGTTAGAAAAGGTACTGATTTTTAATCATATATCATGAAATCTAGTTAGGAATAATCACGGTATCTTTCATTCTATTCAAAATCCCATTTGGTTTCTCATAATCGCCACATATTCCATTGTATTCAATACTAACAAGATTCCTTCAAGTTCTGACCATTTCCCAAAACAAAAAATCATAGTTTGAGATATTATTATTAAAGTGTAAAAACCATATAATAATTTAAATGATTTCTAAATTATGACGCATAATTTTCAATATAAGACACTTTAGGTTTAACCATGGTCATTCATTGTCAACATCTATTCAAAAACATAATGATTTTTTATAAAGAAAATGTGATTTGTACTAAGAATATACCTTAGGATATTCAAACCTTGTGCATAGTAAGGGATATTATAATGCACCATGTTACGATCAAGTCAAATTGAAATGATCACTTTTCAAAGTTATTACCAATATGTACAAATATTTCAAAACTAATTCCACTTATAGTATCTCTAAAGGGATGTATTTATAGCAAGAAACATAATATATTCCTCACAAAAAATTTAGTATATTCTTATACACTTATCCTCAAAGTCTACCATGGGGTGATGTTCCCTAATCTATAATTTCCCAAATCTTGTTCTCCAGATTTCTACTAAACTATCTCTGATAAAAATAATAGATACCCTAACACTATTAACTCAAAACTGGTGTCTATATTATTACATTGGTGCTAAACATAAGAGATCTCATCCCAAAGGAATTAATATTTTAGTAGCCTTTGTAAACTATATATAATCTTGAATATTTCATTACATTTAAAAAATGAAATAAAACATAGTGAAAGTATAAATTCTACATTCTGTAACTTATTCAATGATACTTTATTCATAACTGGGGAAGGAAAAAAATAAGGGTTAGCTTAGATGCTCAATATTAGTTATGTAAAGATGAAGATATTTTGAATAAAAAAGTGATAACCAATAAGATATAAAATATAGAAATTTAAATAAGAGAACACACATTAAATTTAATTAATAACATGACTATCATGATTAGAAAGTTTATAATCATTATTTCATGGTTATTAATTGAACACACATTCAATTTAATCCAAAACATGAGTAAAAATGCATCCATGGATAATATCAATGAACTAGTCTCATGGATGATAATAATTGAATTCTAAATGAAGTAAATGGTTAATATTATACATCATGATTGGAGACATCATGATATCTACACCATCCAGACTTTTCACAAGATGGTTTAAAACTATGCATAACTCCTCGTTTAAGGCTTTCTTAGTGATTCACCCCATGAGACTATCTATGTGTCAAGGGGTTATATAATTCTAGGACTCACCTATCACTTCATGTGAAAATCATTTCTCATATATCAAATGATCAGTTTAATTCAAGAATATCATGCCTTATCAATAAATATCTTTATTGAATAAATAATATAGAATATTAATATTTACCTAGTCAATCACATGAATTTAGAAGTGAAAAACTATATTTAGAAATGACATATGTTTTAATTAATAAAAATATCTATGACAAATAATGTGGATATATAGGGGAAATTAAATGATTATAAAAATTACTCAATAATTAATCAAGAAAGAGAATTTCAATACATTTTATAGTCAAAATTATCATTATCCATCCAGAGAAAAAAATGGATGATATCATGAACATATATCCCCAATGGAGTATATGTAAAATAATGTGTTATTTTCATTGTTGAATAAATATATTTTTAAAACCATTATTGAGAAAAACACATTTTTATTATTGAAAATGACATTTAAAAACTACGAATTCCCATAACAATTGGAAAAACATTTTCTTTAAAAATAACTATTCACACATATAAAGAAAGATTCAAATAAATTATTGGTCATGAAGGTATGAAATCTCTATTCCTGTCAATTATTTTAAAATAAAGATTCCTTTCACATTTTTTGTTAGAAAGGACAAAAGTATCTTACATGGAAAATGACTGGAATATTACATTTGAATGTGAAATTAAAAATCTAATTATGTGTAAAAATGAATTTAAACAACAATATTAAAACATTTTTAAAATAATTTTTATAAAACTTTAATTTGGAAAAAGTATTATCAGCCGAAGATAGAAATACAGTAATATTTTGTTAAATAATTTCTCAGTCACATTAAGTACCAAAGAGAGAGAAAAAGTAACATTAAATGAAAATTTCATGAATATCTAGATAAGAATAAAATAAAATGGTTTTATTATGCAATAATCACATAAATACCTTTAATTGAAATTTATGTTTAAACAATCCCAATTAAAATGATATTGAAACATAAATCTCTTACCACTTTGGTAGATTTTGAATCATAGGACCCATGAAAGGAATATAAAAAATAAAACACTAAATAACATTAATATAAATAGATTAAGGATTGAAGATATAAAATTTGAATTCGATACTCCTCATAAAAAAAGATATGTATATAACATAACATATGTCCCAAAGAAGAAAATTGAGATGAACATCCCTTACAATGATCGTAATGTTGAACTGAAAATAAATCAAAAAATCGATTATGTGTATCAAATTTAAATCCACAAAAAAGGGTAAATATAATATAATATAACAAAAATTAATTACACACATAATATTAGAATATAATACACAATTAATAAGTTATATTACCAATTAAAAATAAATTAAGATATAAAATTCATTGTAACTTTTTAATTATCAAGTCAAATACCCTTTAATAAAATAATTAAAATTAAAACGTTAAATACCATGAATAATGAAGTAATAGTAGTATTAAATTTAAAATGGGTAGTATATACACAATATTAAATTAATTAGGTTTATAACCTTAAAATATTTCTCAATGAATGAAATTTGAGACGATGTCCCTTACATCATGCTTCCTTTTGGTTCAAAGCACCTTAGCCTATAGTATAATGGTCTTAATCAAGTTATTAATGTATAAAAATATAATATAAATATTTATTATATCATATAATATCATATTATAACATCGTAACACCCTTTCATTAACAATATTTTTTTATTATTATTTTGGGTGTTAATTACCTTCTTTTCTTGCAGGTTTCATTATAAAATTTCAATGTGTTGTTTATAGGATATATTTACATCATAAAAAATCATATTAATGTTAGAAATTTCATATCTAGTTATTTATTTTTTTTAAACAATTATATAAAGTTGGACATGTAAACTGAGTCACATTGCTTCGTGTAGACGATAGGTTTTACGTACGTACAAGCAACGATATCTTCCCCTTAATTGGTGAAAGGGTAAGGAGGTGTATGTTATATTAATTTTGAAGAATTAGTATCATGTAATAGGTTTATAAATATCCTTTATTTTAATCATTATGAGAACCCATTTGATCTAGTGATGGAAAACAAATTACATTTGTCTACAATGAGGTAGTTCACCGTACACATGAGCAATGGCTTTATTTCCTATTTGATAGAGGAGGTGATAGGAAGATATTATTCCATCACCATAAAAAATCACAATATATGGTAGGAATGGTTTTATTATATAGTAATTTTTAAAACATAATTAAAGGTGGAAAATAATAATTATGTATAAACAGATTCATTGAGAAAATTACCTTCACATAGAAGACCCTCATTTGGATATATTTTTAAGCACCTTGGGGTTGGTCTTTTAGGAAGAATAGAACCTTTTAATATGGATTAAGATTTTGGAGAAGTTTTTTTAGGATTTTTTAAGATAAATGGATTTTGTGTTGTGACTAAGTGAGGGTAGGGCATTCCCTTTTATAATTAGAGAGGAGTGGTATTTTTGTAAATACCAAAAACAATTCAATAATTTGAAGTCACTTGCACCCCAAGTTCCAAAAAATTGACATATAACGGATTGTAATGAATTTAAATTTTATAAACACATCTAAAATATACAAATAAAGATTTTATAAACATGTTATTCTCTTATCCTCTATGTTTATTTACTTTTAACATTTCAATTTTCACTATAATGACATCGTTTTTAACCTATGTAATTAATACTTTATGTCTAAACTAAATTGAGAATTATTATATAATTTTTACCTAATGATTCATAAAATTAAATCAAATTCATAAAATAAAAATTAAATATGTATGTAAAATTAATTTTAACACAAGCGCATATAGCATAAAAAACCTCATTTTAATATTAATTGATTTAAATAAATATTACTATCATTACAAATAATTTTGATCAAAAATTAAGTTGAAATAATTATATAATATTAATTATTATGATTATAAATATGTAATAAATTTTATTAAATTAAATCCACTAAATAGGTAGATTTTAATTTACAAATAAACTTGTAGACCTGTTGACAAGGTTATTTTTAAAGAAATTATTTTTTCAAGAATCAGACGATATTTTAATAACTATACGACAAGTAATAATAACTAAATTAATTAAAATTAATATATATATATAAACTATACCTTTAATATAAATCATTACTCAATATTTGTTCTTTTAACAAGTTAAAATGGACAACATTATGAACTTTAAAATAGTTTTGAGAAAAATTATGTTTTAATGCCTTGAAAAAACTTATATTAAAATCAAGTAAAAGGAAAATTTAAATGTAATTAATTGAATTTAGTATAAATAAAATATACATATATTACTTTTAAATTATATTAATCTAATAATGGTACTTTTAAATTACATAATTAGTAAAAAATGATAGTTTTACTGAAAATATGTATTTTACACTATTCATTGAAAAATCCATATTTTCGAAAAAATGCCAAAATTTCACCCTATGTTAGTATCAATATGATAATTTACAAATTTCTGTTCATTTTATATAATAAGATTTATAAAATTTTCAAAAATTTATTATAATATTTTCTCACAATAATGTAATAAAAATGTGTTTGAAGAAAACCTATTTTTTTATAATATAATATCTTTATTAAAATTTGAGTTCTTATTTATTAAGAATTGATAAATAAATTATTTTTGGGTAGAAAGTTTTTATATATTTCAAATATTATTTAATTATATTCATACCCTCAAATTTTATGGTTAGGTTATAATGGTCATATTTAAATAATATATTTCATGGGTTATTTAAGCTTGATGTTGTGTGCCATATACATTATTGAACATAATGTTATTATTTCAAAATATTAGGAATATTTTTACCAAAATATATCAATGATAATAAATTTATTTAAAATAAATAATCTATAAAAGCATTGGGTTATTACACCCACCATGTAAAACTATGATAACCCACTTGCAGTCATGGTTTAATTGCTTCTCACATCGAACTCGATAAACAAGAGTGGGAATGACCTAAAAACATGTCAAAGACAGCCCTATACATCCTCTTATATCTATAGATATATTTCAATAAAAACCCTATAAAACATTTCTCACCCATTTATTCTTTAATGATTGGATTGGTAACTTATTCCCTAAGTCATCGACAACCACATTTTACATCCCTAGTGTATAAGTAATAAAAAAATCAATGGTTTGATGGTCCTCCTGCCAAAATATTTATATGAGGCTCATGTACCTCTAGAAGAAGATATACTTAAGACCCTTAAGATTGTATGAAACTATAAATTTTACCCCCAAGATTTAATGGTTCTAAGTATTCAACGCATGCATCACGACTACTAACACTAGGTCATGGGTGGGTTGATTTATCTTATGTGGGAATAGATTCCAAAAGACAAATTCCACAACATGATCATCATGAATCATCACACACCCAAGAGCCACACATAATGGATTATAATGAACTGTAAATCCCTTACCAATCTTAGGAATAATCAATACTAGATCTGAAATTAAACAAACATGTAACCCCTTAAAATATCACTATAATTTCTCACTCCACTCAAACATCACCCATTTCCATGTCAACACTTTCAAGTAATAATATTTCTTGGATAAGTCTCAAACAAAGAGCCTATAATACCAGAACAAGCCTTAAAATCTCATAACTAAAACATTTTCTTTAGACTTTCCATATACATAACTTCTTGGTTATTCATGGGGTCCATCAAAACTCCTTCCTCAGAAATCACATGGACCAAAAATGTTACCTATTGGATCCATAACTGAAACATGGAAAACATATATTATAAATGATTATCTCTCATGTTTCCCCAAAAAACACTCAGATTGTCTCCATGGTCCTCCTAAATCGTGGAATACACTAATATTTCATCAATAAAAGACTATGAATGAGTCTAAAACCCAATTAAAAATATTGTTCATCAACTCCATAAAGACCTTAGGATAATTGGTATGGTGAAATGATATAACCAGAAACTCAATATGACAATATCAACTCCTAATGTTAGTAATTGGAACCTCCTCATTTGGGACCCCCAACATATGGTACCCTAACCTTAGGGTGATCTTTTAATTCCATCAATATTCCCTTAGTTGATCAAAAACATAATCCACTCAAGTTAATGTATATTTGTTTTCAATTTTCAGCTAATTCAATTTAATATAGTATATGAAATGTTAGATAATAACACATTCTTTCATTTCAAATATCATTGTAAGATCCGAAATTTACACACTAGGATGAATAAATCCATTACCCTTAATATCAATAATTTGAAACTTTATCACTTTTCACTCAATAGAAACCATTTGGTATGATGTTAGAGAAATGGGACTTGTCTACGGGAGCACATAGATAGTAAAATCAACCTCTCAATGGGAATGCAACATAGAAAAATATTTCCAAAACACATAGGGGTGACATTACACAACTAATAGAAGACAACCATCAATACTATTCTCCATAACCTCAAAGAAAACCCTATAAAACTAACACATGATTTATCCCACATCCATAAAAACCAGCCTTGGAATCCCTAAAATAGGATACCATCCACCCAAGAAGCTAAAAGAGATACCATGAGAAAATAAAAACAAAACATTTCAATGATAATAGTAAATACTATATTTGAAACTGATAATCTAATCCATAATGAAAATGATATTGATAACATTCAGTTCCAAAATGTAGAAGCCTAACATGAACTCTATATCAGTAACAAAAACATTGAAAATTAGGGAACATAAAACCATTATTATTCTTCCTTAAAAGTGGGTTAATAACATCTAGTAAAAATGGCATCAAATCTGATCACATGCCCAAGAAGTCTAGATGCATTAATGATATAAATGAATGGGAAGAAATAGTTTCAAACAATAATAAATCCATTAAATAAAAGATAAACATTGTACCTATCTTAATATAAATTCTGACCTTATATTCCTTAGGGAAAACATATACTATGCAAATTCTTCCTTAATCATACTTGCCTTGGGCCTTCATGGCTACGTGAGTCTCCCCC
Source organism: Viscum album (assembly GCA_963277665.1). Lineage (NCBI taxonomy): Eukaryota > Viridiplantae > Streptophyta > Magnoliopsida > Santalales > Viscaceae > Viscum > Viscum album. The sequence goes on from OY728150.1 coordinate 244,058,276, forward strand.
TTAAGCTGAATGAGAGATCCCACACCCATATAAACATCTAATCGCACCTATGAAAAATTAGGAAAATAAGAGACAACACCACCCCTTAAAGAGAAACCTTTTAGATTCACTGCAGATGACTTAGAATATCACACTGAATGAACATATTTGGAGCCTCTATGAAATAAGGACTATTATGGATGGGATTTACATACTAATAGAAAGTCATCGGCTTATTTCGAAAATTATCCAATAGTGTTAAACCTAATTAATGATGAGCATGATTATTATTTCCCTTATAAGGATTTTCACACTTTCTTTTTAATAAATAAAAATAACTCTTCATACCACCCACTAATAAAGAAAATCCACTAATTCCTACATTCCCAACTAAGTGAACCTCATTCAAAGACACTTTATCCACTACCTCAACCTAATTTTATAGGTGTAGGGGAATAATAATCAATATGATTTAATCCTTCAAGTGAATTTTATAATTCTTATCCTTGAGAATGTTATACATGAGGATATGAGGAGAAATATTAACTAACATGGAAAATTGTGAAGCATATTCCATTACTGAATGGTCTCCTTACTCGAGCATCATGAACCCATAGGTCTTCACCACCTTCAATGTCTCTAGATAAAAATACGGATTAAAAGTTTCTTGAATCTATCTTAGTTGAGATCTTCATGCCTCATCACTTTCACTAAGGTGTCCCACCATTTTATACTCGGTCCATCCATCTTGTTCATGGTGAATCCTACTTTTATGTCTCAAGGATTTTAAAAAATTGGAAGATACACTCAATCATTTAAAACCATTCCTCAAGATCATGTGTACCTATGTCACTAGAGAATACTGGTGTATTATTTTAAAAATCTCTTAAGAATGGTCTATTATACATTCCTAACATCTATAACCCTCATTCCCTAGATATTGAATTTTAAGGATCAGCAAATCATCTAAAACAGGGTAAACTAGTGGTGTTTCCTACATAACATACTATGTAGCACCCTCCCCTCATCTAGAAGAAACCCTTCTATGTGAAATTTTCTATAAAACCTGATATAAAAACTATATCAAACACAATTAAATCTAAATCAATACCAAATAATCCATAATATCCTCATATTATAGGATTCTAAAGTATACATTAACACAAAATTTGATTCCTAATGAAAAATGGTTGAAAATAAACAAAATATAATCATTTTTACATCATGTATGCTTTGGCCACATGGTTCGACAAACCCTATATTAAGTGTGAAAAATAAATCCATAAGGTTAAAAAGATGGTCCCATGGTCTTTTAGCAGTTATTAATAACCTTGTGCCTACATTATTTACCCCTATTGCCTACCACTGTTTCACACTGAAACATAAAATTTTTCAAAACTGCTCATCGTTCCTTCCCAAAATCCATATCCAATGATAAAAAACATTAAATATAATCAACTAAATCAACAACATTTTTTGAATCAGATACACCATACCCTAACACCAATGGAATCTCATGTTCTAGTATATAGAAGAGCTCTCTATGAACTCCTCCACACATAACTATAGAGTAACAATGATCTTACCTCCAGCTAAACACTGACCCCCAATTATAAAGACGTCCATAACACCATTTTTAATAAACTATCCCAATCTTACCCAAACCATCACCCAAGATGGCATGCCACAATTCCTGGAGAGGACTCCCAATCAATACGGGATAAAGACAAGAACCAAGGAATCTGAACTAACCATTTGGGAATTGTTTCACCCTTGGAAATCTATAATGACCCATCAAGGAATTAGATTTCCTGGCCATTCAATAAATAAGATCGAAATATATAAATATATAATTAATAGTAAACACAACAATGAATAAAAAATTTCATGACATCACCAGTCATAAAAATGACATACATAAATGATATTAGTAGTTAAAAACAAAATAAGGATTATAATCAAAAGGAAAATAAATTATCACAATGATAAAAACTCCTCAAAACTACTCCATAACATTTGATCTTCATGGTACCATATCTCCATTATCCTAAAACTTTCATGGGTGTTAGAAAGAAACATGGGACATTAAACTTTATGGTGGCAATTCTCGTACTTGTGTCCTATGAAAAAGGCCAGAATATACAAAATAAAATATGAACTTGTGAGGAACAAAGACCTATAGGATACCTCTATAAATATATATATAAGGCCTTTTCAATTAAAATCCAATAATTCTAGCTTTAAAACGTATTTTTCAAAACCAATTTCACTTTTAAAAAAATTTCTCTTTAAAAAATACCTTATAAATCCATTTAGTTATTCTAAAAATAAAACCATATTTGTGATTATAATTAATCAAGGATCAAATAAAGTAATATATCCACCTAAAATAAACATTTTCAATGCACCCAAACCTGGAATAAAGAATATCATAATCACACACATCATTAAATAATCATGTAAATAAAAACTGAAATTATCATAACAACATTATATAACCAAAAAATTATAAAATGGGTGGTATGAAAAAATATATCACAACCAAACATGGAACTAGAATCAAGCATAAACATATAAACACCAACTGGGTATAGGTAATAAGAATTATGGTATCTAACTAAATGGGCTCTGGCATGAATCAAAATTACCCTAGGTTCACTAGTCCCTAAGAGAGTACAATAAGATGGGAAGATCACTCAGGATTCCTCCAGAATCACCCTCAGTCTTCCTTTGGAATCTCTCTTGGTATTCCCTTAGGCTATAATATATTAGCATGGGATCTCTTGGTCCCACGACTAACATCCCTTATATTATCTTACATTGTCTATATGGATAACACTCCCAAGATAGTAAACAACCTTGGTCAAGTATTTATACAACTAATTATATTATGCAAGCATGTTTCCCCATGTGCCACACAATACCAAACACACAAAATATGTAATAGGTCCCAAAGACATATCCATTCCAAAAACTGATCTAATAATCCAACTTTACTATTTTAAAATAATACTTTTCCCAATGTGAAACAATCCCATCCAAATAAAACACCTTCCTCAAGGAAAACCCATTCCAAAAACCAACTTTAAAATTCACTAAAATCCATAAAGTCTATTTGAGATATTTTATCAATAACATGGTGTGAATCAAGGACAATCCCCTTCAAAAATACACATTAAACTATTAATTTCCCATCTCAACTAAAAAATCACAACAATAATGGATTAAACATCTCTGATAACTGAAATTATGTGAAATTTAATAAAAAATCATGGAAAATTGAGATTCAATTAAAAATCAATAAAAAAGTGTCCTTGTATTGAGAAACATACTAAAAACTGAACTAAAACTTTTCACATCTAATAATAACCACGTGAATCAAGAAATAAAATTCCTCAAAAATATAAACCACAAACAAACAATACAAATCCCCCATTAACAACCCTAGATTCATCCTAAACACAATCTCGGTTTTCTATACTCCATTATAATATAATAATAAGTAAATATAATGGGGAATGAATGATAAAACAATAATAAATCTGGATTATGTTTAATGAAAATACAAAAGGAATCAATAAATACAAAAAATATGAATGTTTGAAGCTTAAAATCCAAGGGTTACAGTTACACACATGTGGGGTAAGAAATGTGGACAAGTCATAGAAAATCACTCAAGTTAAAATAGGAAAAATACTCATTTTTAATGTCTTAGTAAAACCACAAGGTTATAAAAACTGTGAGCTGACCATGCAGGATCCACTTCCTCCAAGAAACTCAATCTATATGTTTTATAGAGTTCATCACATGGTTATATAAATTGTTCTTTAGTCATAACGAAATTCTATTATCTACAAACACTCACTCTGTCATGGATAGAAACACGGTTAGGAAAATTATGTGTTGACCATGTTCCAGGGCCCATCGCCTCCAAAACTGACGTCTTTAACCACAAATTCATAGAAACTCCTAAAATAAATAACTAAATAAATAACATTTAAAATAAAACACAACAATGACTAAAAGGGTTTTATAGGCATGGGTTAATAAAAAAATTCAAGAAATGATTATAAATTGAAATCCAATTAATTTCATTAATTTTCATTAAAATTACTATAATAAACATGAAAACAAACAATTACAAAAATCGACTCAAAAATTAAAAATTTGTGGGCCTTTAATTTTTAAAATCACATGAAATGTAATATAAATATTTTCTTTATCCATGACAGACTTTCTTTGTTTAAGAAGATACTTAATAACATAAATATTTGACCTTCTATAGTCCCTATACAACCTTAAATCCTATAAAATCATTTGAAAATGTGGGATTAGAAAAATAAATATCATTATTGGACATATAAACAAAAAAAATTATTTCATTAAAAAACAAGAAATACCATGAGAAAATTTTTATTTTTGCATAATAAACTTTCAATTCAAATATTCACTTACATACTCATTAAATCAACTTAATTTACCAAGTTTTTTCATAAAATATCACAAAAAAATAATAAAGGATAAAATATAGCCATGAAGGTTACTTGGGCTATCACATTCTAATTAATCTTATGATAATCCATGAAATAACTCTTACAATGGAATAACTTATCAGGTTATTCCAACATCTTCATTGGAGTAACTTATATCTAATTAAATCTATCATAATCACCCTATTCATTAGAGGGATATATCAAACCGACATATATTCATGTACAATTTACAAGAACTATAACATGAATAAAACACATAGGGTATTTCACTTTCATTGTAAAAATATTCATTTGAACCTGTAAGCATAATAACTTATAGTTATCCATTTAAAATATAATAAAATATCATTTTATTTGATAACTATTCAAAGAAAAATTAAAATTAAAATGATATTTCAATTTAATTTTGAAAAATCTAAAAAAATAATTAGTAATATTTGTGAGGAATAATTTACATGATGGGAGAAAATGGAGGTCATGGGGTAAATTCTAAAATAAACCTTTCTTAACACCTTTCGAAAGATATTGGTAAATGACCCATGCAGAAAATGTTAAAAATTAATTTTTAAAACTTCATAAATAAAGTAAAATATAATAAAAAAGAAACCTAATAATTCATTGAGTTTTAGAAAATAAAATTATTTAAATAAAATTCATATGGAAGAAAATGTGTTTAAAGAAAGACATAATATAATTTTAAATATGGTTTAAAAGAAAAACCCACTACCTCAATTCCCGAATATCTCTGTATGACTTATACCCTCCTAAATAATATAATTATATTAATTATTTATTAGATAAAAAAATATTTTTTATTTTTATTAATCTATAACTATTTATTTTATTTCTTTTATTATCATTTTTCATTTATTTACCAAACTGGTATAGTTTACACTGTTCATTTTTGGGTTGCGTGGTTTATAATATCCAATACAACAACTGTATCATAGTAATAGTAAAAATAATTTTGAAATAGTTATATAATTTCTAAATGTGTTGAGTTATATGTTTCATACAATTATAGAAAACAAATGAGTTCAATAGGTAATGATATAGTTAATTTTCTATGAATCTTATTTGATAAGCTTGTTTTTTATATTTTAACATATCAATGATTGTTTATATTTAGTTCCATTTTTATAAAGGATAACTCACCATTATAAAATCATCTAAAAATATTAAATTTCTAATTATTATATTATATTACTAGTATTTATGTTTTCCTAACAATTCATGACATACCCATTATAACATTGTTCATGTATGTGGAAAAAATGACACCAATAAGTGCACATTATAATGACCGAATTATTAAGAATATATCACTATATAGTGATAATATAACTTTTTTGGAATCTTAATCATTTTTTAAAAAAATTACCAAGTGATAATGTAGAAAAAAAAGTTATATGAATAATATAAATCAAATAAACTGGAATGAAGTTATTACTTACAAAGTATCTTAGTATTCTCATTTTAAGTAATTTAATCTTACAATGACCATTCATTGTAATTTTTTTAATATAATGTAAATTTTAGATTCTAATAAACCTAATAATTTTTACATACATCATATTAATTCAATAAATTTAATTTTATAACTATCTAGTTATGGTGGTGATGAAAAATGAAATATTTCGTTCATGGAGGTAAAAGTCCAAATGAAAAATGAGTGATGTTGTCTATTAACAAGGGATTTAAATAAGGTAGATATTTGTTTTTACATCAATATAATAGAATTTAAAAATGATAATGATACATATTTTATTATTTTATTATGATTATAATATATTTTTAGGTTCTCGGTGAAGAAATAAACTTAAAATAACTCTATATAGACTATTACCTCTTCCTTGGATATCCTACTTTAAGCCTCTCATTAATCCTTCGTAAATTTCTATTTTGAGAACATATGAACATTTAATAATTTTAAAATAGATTTTATGAGTAATTTTTAGTGGTTATTCAAGTAATGATTCTCAATGTATGTGGATAAGTGAGGCACTGAATGGATCCTTTTATAAGTGAGTGTGTTTGAACTATTTTAAGTACATGTTTTATTAATAAAAAATAATTTCAATACTCAATTTAAGTTGAAAAAATATAAATTAATTTCAAATTTAGAATAATTTGGGTTGAAAGTAGACTGTAAAATTCAATTATAGTTAATATTTTTTTGGCATTATCACTTATTTTTAACTATTTTCCCACATTTTAACCTTCACTGTGGAGACTAACTTTTTACCTAGGAAATTTTTTTAGGGATAAAAATAAAATTGAAATAATTACCTAATTTTAACCTTCAAATTAAAAAATATTAAAACCATTTTATAAGATTAAATTTGTAAATTCGGTAGAAATTAATTTTAATACTAATAATCCAAACTCAATGGAAAACTATTTTTCAGAAAAATAATTTTTAAGCATGTAACAGCTTGGATCTATGTCAATCAACCATTTGTGTATCTCAGAATACTGAGGTTCTTGTAAGAGGCTTGTAATAATTCTAGAGGTACTCATTTTCTAAAATATTTAAGTAGGGATATTTCACACTATGTAAAATTACATGACGTGAAAGTGGCTTACACAACGTGTAATTAATTGGGGTTTTAAAAATAAAAAAGAGATGTATTTTTCAAAAAAATGAACACTAAGGATTACACAATGAAAAAGTGGATTAAACATCATGTAAATCATTTATGTTGTATATTTTAAACATTTTTATCCATTGGGGTTTGTCAAACCCTACGACTGCATCACCTCCCTCCAGATTCTAGGTGACCTAGTAACCCCCTCTTCAATGTTTTGGGGATTTATTTGTAAAGAATCAATCTCTAGCTTGCCTGATTTGATCCTTCTTTTATACAATATAAGATCCACCACCGTTATTTTAGTTTCTTTGATATGTTTCCTCCTATTCCTCTTTACCTTATGATTTTTCTTGATCTCTATGTTTCTAAATGATTTTTTTTATTTTGGAGCACATATAGCATGATGTCCTCATGTTGATGCAATTCTTATGAGATATGTGATCTAGATCAACAATGTTGTTCCACTCTCTTAAAAATAAAGTTGACGCCCTATTTGAGGTATGGGATTAATTTCTTCTCTCTTATGTTACATGCATACATAGAGATAGATTGATTTATCCACTTGGATGACAATGAAATTAAACATGTAATCACTTGAATTGGATTACATAATTGGTATCGATCATATGGTGATGTTATTGTTTTTACTATGATAAATGGTTGCCTCTTTATTTTCTATATAATATGGTACCTTGGTTTTCCTTGTTTTTCTTAGATTAGCATGTAAAATTGATAAAGAACATAAATCTTGGATTAATTGAAAATTAATTGGCTAAAATATTAAAGATCCATGTTTAATTAATCATGTACATTATAAACATAATTTTTCAAGAATGTTTAAATGAGTTGACCTTCCATGTGTTAGTGGAAATGAATAAATATATGAAAATTTTTTATGGTTACTGGTAGAGGAAATAGAAAAAAATTTAAATTAATGGTCTAATTAATTTATAATAACTTTTTCGATCTTCCTTGTTAGGTTTCCTATAGTTTGATCTTATATATAATGAATATGATAATTTGTGATGGAATACAAATCTATTATGTAATAAAATATAACGCCTTGTAGGGATTGAGATTCCAACATTCATGTAAAGGATAAGTTCCTTGTGCTTTGGGGCCATAATGTGTCTTTGTGTGTGAAGGTTGGATTCCTTTCTTTAGGGATAAGTACATAGTTTCTATGTTTGTTTCATGCTACTTGTGAGGTATTTTGAGCCTATGATGGACGATCTATAGGGTCCTCTATGACACCCACATGTATTTATATATATTCTACTCCACCCTTTTGGCTTTGTTGACTGAAACCCCAGGGATTTTGAGCCCTGAGGGTGTTTTTCCCAACATCCTGGTGGGAGGATTGATGGTTGACTACCCCCTTTGGCTCCACTCTCTTCTCTTAGTAGTTACTTGTGTCGGTATGAATAGTCATTAGTTTTCCCATATATGTGATTATATGGTTGTGATGGATTGTGTTTTTTTTCACATACATGTGTTCTAGACATAGCTTCTTAAGGACCACTATAGGTATAACGTGTATAGGTTGTGATGTCTTGAGGTTACTTACTCAGTGTATGGGTTGTGATGGCTTGAGGTGTAATACCCAATGTATTATATACATTATAAAGACTATGGTAGATCATGGAAAATACCTGGTTACTTTTGGTTATGTGTACATAGTGGTTTATTTTATGAGGTTCATGTTGTGGTGCTTTGTACAGGTGTCATCGAGCTAGCCTTTTTGGAGCAAGATGCTCATGACGTGCAATGTTATGGAAGAGCGAAAAACCATTGTGGAAGTAGTAGTGGGGTTACCTTGATATTATTTATTATAATATATGCACTTTTATATGATACTTGATGAGAGTATCCATGGTGGGGTCATTAACTTAGTATACCTATTTATGTGATGAGTTAGTTTCACTTGTTTTATGTTGTGCTTTAGTATACTTTCTTTATCTTTTGCACGAGAGGATATGGGGAGCATCCTACTGAGTATACTGTTATACTCACCATATTTATATATATATATCCTTTATTTTAGGTCAATATTAGAAAGATGGATATCATGTAAGTTACTACTAGCTTATGGATTTTTCAGGAGATATTTGGATTTTTTGGTTGTTGTCGTCATTACATTATTTTGGAACTTTCATTTTTTCCTTTCTTTTGTTGTAGTTCTTTCATTTCATTACATATGTGAACATGGTTTTTCTTTTGTATTGTAGCCTGAGAAGGTTTTTGGTTGGTGTTTGTCTTATCTCTCTCTTTTTCATGTGGTCTCTTAGAGTTTAATACCACTCAAATGTGTATTTATTATACCTTCAATGCTAGTCGCCAACCATGGGCCTACTTGAGGTAGGAAATGGGTGTAACCATCTCTCTTCTCCCATTTCTGGCCTTATAGGGGTACACATTGTTGGGAGGGGGTTGTAGAAGAGTTGTATCAATGGTATGGTTGAGTAATAAGACGATGTTAGGAGTTACTAATAGGTGAGGTTGCATGGGATGGTAGGGAAATGGTGTTAGACAAGTTTATAAAGTGTTGTAAACATGGGATACTATATTAGACATGGTTATTTAGGGCCCCCTATGATCTGATGTGTAAGCCTTCAATCATATAGTGGATACTAAACAATATGATGCTGGTTTCCGGGTATAAACCAAGGAAAAGATCATGCATCATCTTCTTTATGCATGTGTTTCAATAGGTTGAACTTGGGATAGGTTTAACTAAAAGGGATAAAAGAAAATAATTAATTAATGATATGATATTACATATTTCATGTTTAGGATCTCTAACTATCTTTTTATTTCTAGGAATGGTTTGAGGTCGACTTCCTTATCAGGTTTACATAGAATATGTTCAGAATAGTTTTCCATCAGATCACCATAAAGTATAGGTTGACAATAATGAAACTTGCATAAAGACACTCATACAGTTTTAGTACCAAATTCTATAGAGGTATAAGGGCTTTGTTTCAGATGAAGTCACAGAAGACTTTTTGGCGGAGGTTAAAATAGCATTTGGTTCGATCTATTCTCGAAATGATTATAGGGAATCATTAGTTATAATGATGTTTCATGGGGAAGAGAGGCAGTGTTTGTTTTTTTCCCTTAGAGATCATGAGGAGTCGAAAGTCTCATAAGAGGATCTTTGAAACTAGTTTAGAGCTAACTTCATTCTTCGACCATGAAGTCAGCTAGTATCCTGGAGCTTCTTACCCTTCAAAATGGGATTTCCAATGTGCGAGATTTTGGGATCTTCTTCATAAAACTTTAGGGATATTCGTGGGGCCTATTTTAATATGAGGAGGCCAGGGCAACAAATTTTGAGGAATCTTTACATCTAGAGATCTAGCACCAGGTCTCCATGTTTATGCTAAAGATATATCTCGAGGTACTGGAGAGAATGAACATCATCGATAGGTCATTATCCATAATTGGATCATCGCAAGAGGGGAATTGTTGGGCTTCCTAATGAAGTAGATATGTGGTCTGGGGTTTCTAGTTGTCAGGACATAAGAGATTCCGATCAGCCAGTAGTACGTCTCATCCAACAATGTCTCATATCTATGGAATAAATGACTCTTAGGCCTATTCTAATGGATCATATGCATGTTTTTTTTGAAAAAAAGGTCATAGGTAGTGAGAGTTCCCAAACTTTTTGATCTATCATTGTGCTCTAGTCTTTTCGCTTCAGACTCATCTATTGAGGCAGTTCTAGGAGAGGCAGAAGCAACAGGTTGCTCTAGTTAGATATTAGTAGAGTGTAGATGGATTAGGTAGAGGATGTCACTAGGACACTCCTCATCCTCAGAGAGAATATTATGTTCATGGAGGTGGTCATCAGAATGGTAAGAGATGTTCTGAAAAAAGTAGTGGTCATATTAATTATTTTGCGTTTCTAGATCTAGATGAGCCATACATTGTTCAATGAGCCCTTTTCTTGTTTTCTACATGTATTAATTCCTTGTTTCATATAGGAGAGACACACTTCATCATATCAACTTTTCTTTTCCATACATTGGGACATGTCTTAGTGATAATTGCAGTTCCCTTGGAATTGACTATGCTAGTCGGAAGTCAAGTTGACTTGTTTGATGTATGTAGAGACTACGAGCTAATGTTGGAGAAACACCGCTCTTTGGTAGATTTCATATGTTTACGGATATAACCATATTACATCATACTTAGTACAGATTAGTTTTATTATGTGCAAGCTATTTTGTATTACATCTGGAGTTAGTTTGTGTTCTTCAAGGCTGATGGAGAACTAGGAGTGTTTTTTGTGAGTGAGACCCTTGGATGGGTTAGAGGTGTGTTTATTCCTTGTCATCCTTGAGGAATGAGCTGATTCTGAGTCCTTTGAAGGTTCATAAATTTGAATTTAGAAGGTTTATAGAAGAATACCTTGGTTTCATTCCAAATGATGTTGTATAGTTACCCCCTCGATAAGCAATCGAGTTAGAAATCGAACTAAAAAGAGGTGTTCCCCCTATCTCAATTTCTCTATATATGATGGAACCTTTTGATTTGATAGAGTTTTGTATACAACTTGATGGTTTGTTTTAGTGTTGTTTATTTAGCTGAGTGTGTCACTGTGGGGTGTACCATTTTTTTCATGAAGAAGGATGATGGTAGTTTGTGGGTGTGTATCCATTATCATTGATTTAACTAAGTGATGGTGAAGAAATGATATCCTCTCCATGGATTGATGATTTATTCAATTTAATGAGGGTTTTAAGTTATTTCTTAAAGATCGATTTTCAATCAGGATATCATCAGATGTGTGTGAGGGATGGGGATATCTCGAAGACTTATTTATGTTGTCTTTATTAGAATTATGAGTTTGTTTTGATATCCTTTGGTGTAATGAATTTTCCAGTTGTATTCATGGGGTTAATGAATGTTGTTCTCCATGAGTTCCTAGATATGTTTTTGGTGGTTTTCATCAATTACATCCTTCTGACACTTCATCTGAGGAGGATCATTCAGAACATCTGTGTATTGTTTTTGGATTTCTACATCATGGGAAGTTGTTTGGGAAGTTTCCAAAGTGTGATTTTTGGGATCGAGATGTATGTTTCTTGGGAAATGTTGTATCACTTCATGCAGTAGTTGTGGATTCATTAAAAATAGAATTATTTTTTCTGTAGGAATCTTGCAAGAGAGTGGAATTGGTGCAAAGTTTTCTGGTTTAGGAGGATATTATAAGAGGTTCATAGATGATTTATCTTAGGTTGTGACTCCTCTGATAGTGTTGACTAAAAAGGATTAGGTATTCTTGTGGACTGATCAGTGTAAGAAATATTTTGAGTATCTGAAGTAGAAGTTTTCCAATGCTTCATTTATTTTTCTTCCAATAAAGGTATTTCAGTTTGAGGTTTCCCCTAATGTTTCACATCTTAGGTTGGGTTGTTTTTGGATGCAGTAGAGATGATTCATTTCTTATGGGTCTCGGTACTTACATCCCCATGGGTATAACTATGCCACCCAAGATCTCAAATTGGTAGTGGTAGTGTTTTCCCTAAATTTATAGAAACATTCCCATTAAATATTGTTTTTTTGTCTTCACCGATCATAAGATCCTGAGGTCTATTTTTTAATATGAATTAAACTTGCACTAGCGTCAGTAGATGAATATCTTATAGGAATATGACTTTTATAATTCATATACACATGGAAATTGGAATGTCATAACCAATGTGTTGAAAAGGATATTGTGTAGCGATGTATTGAATGAATCTGGTGATTTCTAAAGAGTGATGGAAGAAATTTCACCATTTTATCTAGATATGGGAAAAGTTTTGGAAATAGGTTATCTTTTTTAGATGATGGTGCAGTCATCTTGGTGAAACAGTTGGACGAGTATGAATTGGGGTATCTTGAGGTGGAGGTCTGGAGAGACTGAGTTGTTTATAGTGAGGCCCCTAATGGTTGGTATGAGGATAAAAAATAGAGATTATTATTTTGGGAATTTTTTTGTTAATTTTTTTATGTGTGAGATGGCTCTTAGAGAATTCTATAGTTCTCCATTGGTAGTATATCCTAACATGAAAAAATGTACCGAGCTTTTAGTGGTTAGTTTTGGTTTCCTGGGATAAAGAATGAAGTTGTAGAGTTTGTCTCTCAATGATTGGTATTCCAGTTGCTGAAGGCTGAGCACCATGATCTAGATTAGTTTCTACAGCTATTAGATGCACCTTAGTGTAAGTATGATGAATTCTCAAAAGGGTGATGTTATTGGTTTACCTCAATCTCAAGAAGTCTATAATGCTATATGGGTGGTAGTTGATTGTTTGATGAAATCATCCCACATTATAGTGAGTCAAGATCTGGAGGTTTTGTCAAGTTATTCTCTAGAGGAGGTGGTGAGACTCCGTGGAGTTATGAGAAAGACAATTTTCTATTGAGATCTTTATTTTACCACTAGGGTGGGGAGACGTCTTTTACATGCTTTTTGTTTTCATTTATTCTTTAACACTAATTTTCATCCATAGATTGATGGTAATATAGATAGGACCATCTGGACTATTGGAGATATGTTGTTTTCATGTTTCCTAGATTTTGGATGTTTTTTGATGAACCTAATATCCTTGGTAGAGTTTTCTTATAACAATATTTTTCAGTCCACCATAGGTATGTCACTTTTTGAAGCCTTGTATAGATAACCTTTTAGCTCTCCTTTATGCTAGACTATGGTCATAGAGTCAGCAATTCTTGGGCCAAAACTAGTATTGAATTCCACAAATATGGGTTAAATCATCCTTGTGAGGATGAAGGCAGTGAAGTATTGTTAGAAATCCTATGTCGATCATAATAGGAGACCTCTGGAGTTCAAAGTTGTGGATAATGTGTTCCTGAAGGTGACTCCCCATCATGGACAGTGAAGGTTTGGTCATATTTGTAAGCTTTCCCCAAGGTTTTTTGGGATTTTCAATGTGTTATCTCATATTGGAGTTTGGGAATATCATATAACAATTCCTGCATAGATGATCTGAAAACATGATGTTTTTCACATGTCAAAACTCCACTATTATATTCATGTCAGCTCCCAAATCATTTATTGAGGAGATATCGACATTGATGATGATGCTACCTTTAAGGAGAGGATGAAGAAGATCCAAGACCACTAAGATAAGGTGTTTCATGGTTCTGTTATCCCATTGGTTCATGTCTTGTGGTGGAATGGTGGCATGGTGGAGAATACCTGGGACCATGAGTCGTAGATACATGCTCAGTAACCCGATCTATTTGTTGTTTACATATTTTCTTATAACACTATTTTTTATAGTGGTAGACCTTTTCTAGTTTATGTGGTATATTTCTCTTGTTTTTGTTTATAGATTAATTTTTTCCTAGAGTTTTCTTCATCGTAAGAGTGTCAGGATCCAGTTGTGGATGTTTCATGGGTTTTCATTCTTCAACTAATGAGCTAGTTGTGCTCACGTAGTTTGAGAGCCTCGAGATGTATCTCATGGGGAGGCTATTAGGAAAACCCATTTTTGTTTCTCTCTGGTTTGGTTTTGGATTCTCGATGATGAGAATGTTATGAGAGGTATCTAATGTAAGGTCCCAAATCCATGTGGTTAGATTCTTTGTGTGTTTCTGAAGATCTACATTCTTGAAGGAGGATCATAGAATTTATGGAGGGATTCTTCTAATAAAATATGGAAGGAGGTATATTTCACCCCATGTAAAGTTACATGATGTGAAAGTGGGTTTCATGATGTGTAATAAATTAGTGTTTTAAAAATAAAATGTTGATGTGATTTTTGGAAGAAACAAAACCATGGGGATGCATGACCTAAAAGTATATTACACATCATGTAAATCCCCAATGCTGTATATTTTAAATGTTATTATATGCTAAGGTTTTTCAAACCCTATATATACAACACCTATCTTATGATTCTAGGTGACTTGGAAACCCCTCTTCAATGTTTTGGAGATTCCCTTGTCAAGGAAAAATCTCTATCTTCCCTCCTTCAATATGTGTTTGATCCAAGGTATGATCTACCACCGTTATTTCAATTTCATCAATCTGTTTCCTCTCATTCCTCTATTCCATGTGATGTTACTTAATTTCCATGTTTCTAAAAGAGTTTTTTCTTTTCTTTTTAGTGTGGTTGGGCACGACATTATGGGGAGGATATAGTTCTTGCAGGATAGGAGATATTGATCCGCATCATTGGTATGTTCTCATGAAAAGAAAATTTACATACGTTTGAGGTAGTGGAATCATTGCTTTTTGATTTATTTATGTAAAATCATGGATATAGAATGATTTAACCCCTTGGATGCCAAACAAATTAACCTAATAATTACTTGAACCAAATTAAATAATTGGTATCGATGGCATGGTGATGTAGTTATTTATACTATTATAAGAGATTGCCACTCGATTTTCAAGATAGTTTGTTATCTATTTTTTACTTTTTATTCTTGGATTAGCATGTTGAATTGGTAAATAATGTAATTCTATAATTAATTTTTAATTAATGGCCTAAAAGATTAAATTGGAATTTTTAATGAATTTGGTGTGTTGTAAACTTAATGATGTAGGCATGGTTAAATGATTTTATCTTAAATAAGGCAATGTAATTGAATAAATATCTGAATAATATTAATTTTTGTCGATAGATGAATTAAACCTCATGTCAAATTGGTTTTTTAATTAATTTTTGAAATCTTGTGCTGCCTTTTTAATTAGGTTTCCCAGAGTTGAAATTTGTAAATAATTAATTGTTTAAGTTAATATGGAATAAGAATCAATTTTCTGATAAAAGATAATTCCTTCTAGGTCTTGAGTTTCCCACTTGATTATAAAGGATGAGTTCCTTGTGCTTTGGGTCCATGAGGGATCATTGCATGTGAAAGTTGGATGCCTTGCATTAGGGCTAAGAGCCTAGATTCTAAGTTTGTTTCCTATTGCTTGTGATGTGATGTGAGCGTATGATGGATGATCCTAGAGGGGTTTTGTAGTATACAGGGTGGGGAGGCACAAATGTACTGGCAGCAGTTGACTCCTGTGATGGAAGGATGCATTGGGATATGCATATGGGTGTCGGGGAGGACCCTAGAGATGAAAGAACGGGTTGAAGCTGGGCTTATCCATTGATATGAATGTTAGATGCTTATTTGAATCTATTTTTTGGATGATTTCCAGGTTTTTTGTTTATATGATTTCCCTTTCCCATAGTTTGAGTCTGATGGATGTGCTTGGTTATATACATTGCTTGGTAGATTAGGATGTATTCCTAGAGTACCTAGTAATATGGAAAGTTTTTTTGTTGATAAAGGAATAAATTTTTAAACCATAAGGTTATAGTTTCGAGGATGTAATGGAGAGGTGATAATTTTGAAGATGTTGTAGACTCGATTTGATTATTCCTCGAGGGCATGTAACTTTGTTGTAATGGTAAGAAAATGTAATGTGTAAAATTTTAATGGTTAATTAGTGGTTAAATAATTCATTAATATAAATTTAAAATGATGAAAAGGGACAAAATAACTTAATGTAGATCTTTAAATGGTTATGTGCTTATATAATATTTGGTCTTAGTAATGGCAGCCAGAAGTCTGAATGATTTTAGCTGTAGTTGAGTCTGAGCATAGGTTATGCCCATAGTGTAGTTGTGAGCTATATTATATCATGTATTTTTTGTGTTTTATATTATACTCCACCATGTCGAATAGGGTAACTAATACCCTAGTATTATGTGCCCAGGGTGTTTTACCCAACATCCGAGTAGGAGGATGGATGGTTGACTACCTCTTTTGGCCTCACTCTCTTCTCATGCCAGTTAGTTGTTATAGTTTGCACAACTGTTAGTTTTCACCATATATGTGTGTAGAGGGATATGATTCATTGTTGTTATTTCACACAAATGTAATATGTCTATAGTTTCCTAAGGACTACTATAGGTATTACTTCTATAGGTTGTGATGGATTGAGGTTCCTTTCTTGGTGTTTGGGTTGTGATGGATTGAGGTATTATACCCAATGTATGATACATGTTAAATTGGACGTGGTGGCTCCTAGAAACTACCAAGTAATTTTTGGTTATATATAAGTGGTGGTGTATTGCATGAGGTTCATGTTTTGGTGCTTCACCTAGGTGTCTGTGGGCTTGCCTTTTAGAGAGAGATACTCCGAAAATGATATGTTGGGAAGAGCAGAAAACTAGTGGGGAAGTGATAGGGGGGTTCCCTTGATGTTCTTTATTATAATATGTGATCTTGTATTTGATACTTGGTGAGATTATACTTGGCGAGGCTGGGATCTTAGTATACATATTTCGGTAATGAGTTAGTTTCACTTGTTATTCACTTTTCTTTTTCATGCTTTCTCTATCTTTTTCACAAGAGGCTCTGGGGAGGACCCTAATGAGTATACTATTATAAAATCACTATGTATCTATAAATATTTTCATTTAGGTTAGTGGGAGAATGTTGGAGATCAAGCCAGTTACTACTAGATTGTGGGTCTTTCTCGAGCTGTTTGGGATTTTTGGTTACTATCATTTTTAATTTTTTGTATTTATTGTTTTCTTTTTAGTTTCAGTAGTTCTTTCATATCATTAGAGAATTTCACTTAGGTTTTCTTTTATATTATATTCTGATCAAGAGTTGGTAGGTGTATGTGTTGTCTATCTCTTTAATATGTGTTCTCTTATAGTGTAATGCCTCCAATATGGGTGTTCATTGTACCCTTGGTTCCAGTCGCCAACCTGGGACATACTAGAGGCGGGACTCAGGTGTCACAATCTCTCTTCTCCCACTACCTTACCAGGAGCGGTACACCTTGTGGGGAGGAGGTCATGACAAACCCTAAAAAATGATTTGAACAAAAATCATAATTAGTATTGATTCTTATGAAATTTATTATTCTATGAATTAAAAAGGAAAAAATTGACTTTAAAACTAATTCAAACAAAAACGTACCTTGAGAATAATTTATTAAATGAAAATGTGTGGTATTTGAGAGCACAATATTTTCCACAATTCACTGAAAAATAAAGCCTTTCATAAAAATATAAAAAATTAAATGTAAGATTATTTTGATATGATGAATCCAAAATTTATGTTTTCCTTATCAAATTCTAATAATAGAATTTATAAATCTAATTATTAATCAAATTTGAATAACCCATGGACCACAATTTTGTTAGAAAAAAAATTATTTCCATTTCCCAATGAAGAAACATATTCTTATTCCATAACATTATACAATTATTTTTAAGGATAAAATAATAACTCATAATATAAATCATATAATTAATATAAATTAATTATAAAATTTATTCATTAGAAGAAATAATTGGGTCATCACAGTATAAATACCCAAACTTCAATAACTATGATCTAGAATCTTGTTTATTAAATTGGTATGAGAAGCAATAGATCTCACAATTCAGGATCAATCCATTTAGTAATATTGATGAACCAGATACATATATGATTATAATACTGCATTGGAAATATAAAACACATAGCATAAGAAATGTTCTCATATCCATGATATTATTCACAATATCTTTCTTTATATCATTGGGATTGGAAAATAGAATAAGGGAAAGCTAAAATTCTTAGTAATGGTTACGTATAATTGATTTTATCATAAATAAATAAGGTATAACAAGTATAGACATGTATGTAACTAAAAAAAATTCATTTAATTAATAACAGTAGCAATAAACACATCCATGGGTAATATAGATTTATTAATCTCATGGATAATAATAGTTGAATTCTCAAAGAAGGAAATGATTAATTTTAGACTTCATGATCCCATATATATCATGATATCTTTACCATAAAATACTTATGCTAATATAGTTTAATTGACAGGTAGGTATATACCAAATCCCCATCTAATAAGTCTTCTCAATTGATTTATTTCATTGTACCTATCAATGAATTGATGGGTATCTATAACCAAGCCCCAATCGTTATTATATTTATGGTGAATTCCTCATATACTGTATGATCAATTTAATTAATAAAAACAATTCTTCTCGGAAAATATTTGTATTGAGTAAAGGATACATAATATTAACATTTCCTCAATTAATTGAATAACTTTCATAGTAAAACACTTTATGTTGAGATGGTATACAGTTTAAGAAATAATTATATCCATGATAAAAAATATTGAAATTTAAGAAAAATTATCACAAGAAAGTGAATTATTCAACGGAAATTTATTTACCACAAAATTAATAAGAGGTATAACATGGATATTAATTCATCAGAAATATAGGTTTTGCAATAAAATTTTATCCATTGTATAAATATTGAAAATGGAATAAAGGAATTTGAATAAGAATTAATTGAATAGTTTTCATTATAAAACCATTTAAAATATATATAATAATATAAATTTAATAAAACATTTATAGGTATTAAATTATGTTAGTTCTATATATATTAAAAAGAAACATTCCATATGAATTTCTGTAAAATAAAATTCACAAATAAACATTTCAGAAAAAAAAATTATAAATATTAATTTTAAACATTGTAATAAATAAAGGATAACATGAAATGTCATTGATAAATAATTTATACAAATAAAAAAGTCTTTTTTAAAACATTTTTGAAAAATATATACATTAAATAAAAATATACCAAATCAAAACAGAAATAAGATCATATTTTCTTTTGAATATTATTTTTCATGATTCAAATTACAAAAAAAATATGGAAACTCCTTAAATATCTAGAAGATAATAAAATATATGGTTTTTATTAAGGATATATTATAATATCACTTTTTTTTAAAATAAGATAAATCTCAAAAAATGGGATTGTAAAATAAATTCATACCTCTTTAGTAACATTAAAATTATAATCCCTTGGAAGTATAAAATTGAATTAAAACACTAATCACCATGAATAGGTATATATATTCATTTTAAATACATAAATGGGTAAGTTTATAAACCATATAAAAATTAATTGGTGCATAATACCAAATATGTATAAATGGAGTGGAAATTGAGATGAAGTCCCTTACCTCATGTTCATCCTTACCCATTAGTGATTTAAAAAAAATATAATAAATTTAGATTTATTATAAAAATATAAAAGGACAGTTTATTATCTATAATATCATATAGGATCCAATTATAACATCTTATCACCCATTTATTTATAATATATTTTTATTATCGTTATTTGGGGAGTTAAGTAATTGTTTGTTCATGAGGTTTTTTATTTTGTAGTTCTAGTAATAGAACATTAATTATGGTTACATCATCCCCAGAATGTTAATAATTATATAAATATAATATATATTCACTATATAATTATTTATATTCATCCATGAAAGGTATATATAGAAAAAGTAATCACACAATTCATGGTGATAATGGGTTGTACATACACATGAACCACTACTAGGAAAATTGATTCTTGCACCTTTGGGAATGGGAAATCACCATCGGAGGTCACTATTGATAGTATTAGTGACTTCCAATGGTGGTCACCAATACTGGAATGATATGTTTAGTATTTTTCCCATCCCCCACCGTTTTATTACTCAAAATCACTATTGCAACACTTGTCGCGGCCCCTAGTCGCCCCAATCACTGCCCTGCCACCCTCAGTCACCCCCATCGCCACCCCCCATCAGCTCCTGTCACCCCTCCCACACCTATAGACAAAACCATCGACCCCTAATGTTTGAAAAACATCCCTAGAGCTCTTTATTTTATTACCTCCCCTCCCTCTGGCTACTACACATATTCCATGGTTGGCGTCCAATTCTTGAGGCCTTCCTTGTCCTGCACTTGTCCCCGTGTGTCCCTCCTCCCACCCCACCAGT
This sequence comes from Viscum album, assembly GCA_963277665.1. NCBI lineage: Eukaryota > Viridiplantae > Streptophyta > Magnoliopsida > Santalales > Viscaceae > Viscum > Viscum album. The sequence continues at coordinate 244,079,173 of OY728150.1, forward strand.
GTCCTCCACACATGAAATATGTAATTTTTTAAATAAGATTTAGAGATCAACAATAAAGTTCTATTTTGGTATTTATTGAAAGAGAAACTATAACCGCCAAAAGTGGTCATGCGGCCACTAAAATCCTTTAGCGTTCACTTTTGGATGTCGCTAAATGGATTTATTATAGTAGGGAACATTGTTTTAACTTCTCAAAAGATAAAATGAAATAATGTTAAATAGTTGATAAACATTAAAAATTTATTATTTTATAATCTATATTATATATATTTATTATATTTATCCATATTACCATCCATGTAAATCATTAATTAAAAATGGATTGAATCGCTTCTTGGAGGTGGTAGCCCACCTGTATGCACCAGCGATGTTATTATTTTCCAACAGATTGGAATGTAAAGATATATATATATTATATTATAATTTTATAAGAATAAATATGTGATAAAAATCATATGTATTAATAATTTCTACATTTATAAGAGTTCATGTAATGTGGTGATGTAAAATGAATTACACTGCTACGTAGAGATGGTAATCCATATGAACGCATGAGTGATATTTTCATTTTTTATAGGATGGAAAAGAGATGTAAAATGGTTGTATCATAATCATAATAATATATTAGTATGTTAATTATACTTAATTTATTAGTTTAGTATGGGAAAAAAATATTTATAGGGAGTTGAAGGAGAAGTTAAACTTGAAAGAGTTGGAAAAGATAATGACCTCTTCTTCGGCAGACGTTCTTTAGATCCCTTCTTAAGAAAAATTATTATGGTATTTTAAAAAGATTAAAAACTATATTTTGTGGATAAATAATTTTTTAAGATAATTGGTTATGGGTTTTTCGATATATATGGCTCAATGTGGTTTAAGAAAAAGGGATAAGGGGCATCCTTTTATAAGTTAGGGGAGGGGAACTCTTTTAATTTTTTAAAATATCCAAATATAATAAAGTCATATTCATGACCAAGTGGTTCCATAAATGACCTAAATTATAAGATAAGGATTTTAAGGTTTAATTTTATCCTCTAATCAATTTTATAAAGGTTTTGGTATAATTTTAGCACTGATAATTTTTATTAACCTCTTTATTGACCATTTTTAACCGTAACCATGATAACAACTATTTCAATATTAAAGATTTACAATTTTACATATATTTAAAATTTTGGATCATAAATATAAAAGGGATGATATTATACACAATATAATATCCCCCTTTTCCTCTTTAGTTTTTTATGATTTTTTAATATTTTCACAAAATATCATTTTCATAAAAGATCATAAATGTCATTTTTGGAAGAATTAATTTTATTTGACATTAAAGACATCAAGAAAAATATGTAATTAAAATATAAACCTTTAAAAACACTAATATGTTATATTTATCCATAAAATTAATGGGTAACTATAACACAACAAAAATATTAATTTTAGAGTTTTTAAATTCCTTCACTTGATTTTTCAACTCCTTGCACAAGCACTGTGTCTGTGTTATGTTGGCATTTAAGGTAATTATTTCATTAATAAAAAAATGATTAAAAAATGATTAAATATTTAAATTAACTAGTTATAACTGAAAATAATTTGGTTTTATCCTTACCATAAGATGTCATATGTATTAAAAGCAAGAGAGTGACATTTTTCATTTATTATTTACTTAAATATTATAAAAGTAAAAAATCAAGGATAAATAAAAAAATTATTTTTTTCAATTGTTGGATGATTATGGATGAAATATACATATTCACAAAAATAAATTCAAATGTTTGACCTAATTTTATGCCTTATCAATTATGTTTTTAATCTTAATTACCTGATTTAACTTTTCCAAAGATGATAATTTTTAACAATATTACAATTCATAATGTCTTAAAATAAAAGGGAAATATTTTGAAATTTTCATCCTACTAATTAGAAATATTAAATCCATTTTATAAAATTAAATTCCTATAAATTTTATAAATTAATTTAAAAATAAACTCGAAAAATGTGATGAAAAGCAGTTTTTCAGAAAAATGGGTTTTTAAGACAAAATATTGACTTATATAAAAATAAAGTCAAATTTTATTTATAATGTAAAAAAATAGATCCTATATCACTTTAATACAAAATAAAAAAAATAAAACATGTATTTTAAATTAATTTTTTTTAAATAAAATAAATAAAATTATTACAAAAATTGTTATTTTCACTTTTAACTGCAAAATAAATATTTTTTAAAAATCCCAAAATAATAATTAAACTAATATCAACATGATGATTTCAAAAAATGATAAAAATATCGTATAATAATATTTACATATTTTTTCATGGTTCATTTCAACTCTATTTTTTGTCTAAATCAATCTATAAAATAAATTATATTTATTTAAAGAGGAATATATCATAAAAATCATGGTGTTACATTCTACCCCCTTATATGAATTTATCCATAAAAATTGCATTAAAATGATACAAAAAATCAAGGATACTTCTCATTATATCCACAGGTTCACATGTAAATTCTTCAAACTTATGGTTTCACCATAAATCCTTGACCATATGGGTGGTCTTGTTTCATAGAACATTCTCTCTATAATCTAGAATCTATACAGGTGTTCCATTTTAAGATAGTTCTTATTCTAGTCGTATGGTATCTATGTTCAGTACATATGAAGGATTAAGTATTCACTTCCTTTGGAGTGACACATAGAACACATAAAAAAGATGATACATATTTTATGTAATCTCCAAGTGATAATCTACCGTCCTGATATGATCAATAATTTTGAAGGTACCGATATATCCAGGTCTCAAATTTTCATTATTGAAAAATATCATAACTCTATTATAAGGATATTTTCATAAGAATACATTGAAACTAACATTTAACTCCAGATCTCACATGTGATTTCCAACAAAACTCTTTTGTTGAATTTTATCTTAACCTATGTGTTTTTGAAAGTCTATAACCTTATTTTCCAATTCGATAGATTGATTAGGTCCTAATATCTATCTTTATCCAACTTCATTAAAAAATTTTGTACTTCTCACTTACATATAAGTCCTCATAAAGAACCATTTGAATGCTAGAGTGAAATCCATTATTGTATGAAAATTATATAAAATAATCTTTTTGATCCCAACCACCTTTTAAATCCATAGAAAAATATCTCAATATTTCTTATAGAGTTTTAATGGTCCTCTCAAATTGAACATCTATCTAAGGATGATAGGATATATAGAAAATCAACTATGTCTCCAGTGTTCATTGATGTATTCTCCTTAACATCAAGGTAAACCTCAGATCTCGATCAGATTCAATTGAATGTTATACTCCATGAAATCTCATAATTTAATTAATGTAAAAAAGTGTAAGATGTTGGAGAGAGAAATTTTCTATAATATAGATAATATGTATCGATTTTGTAAGGAATATCACTATAACCTAAATAGTATAGCTCCCTTTTTATTTTTTGGTGAGTCTGGTGATGAAATTCATATTAATATTTTACAACTTCTATTCTCATATGTGTAATGGTTATAGCATACCCTTATACTTTTTCCTTAAGTATTATATTTCTCACACACCAGAAAATATGATATATAATGTGTGATTTCTGATTTCTTATTATCACACTAGAAATACTCTTTTAGGTCTCTATAAACATTAATACTTCCAGGTTTAATAGGTAATGATGAATTATGTGCTTTATCTAATAGATCCTTCTTCAAGTATATTATTGGAAAAAAACATACCTTATTTCTAAATGTTATCACTCTCGAATGATCATGGTATAACTGAAGAACATCCCTCACCTTTTTTTAATAATTACTCAACTTCCTTATGTTCCATCTTAATCCTCTCATAAATTATTGAATAAATATTCATTAATATTAGTCACCATTTATTAAGATTAAATATCAATATTTGGTAAATCTATAAATATTAGATCTCTTTCAATCCTCATTATAGAAAAATTGACATGGTCTTTAAAACATAAAGCATCGACCGCCATCATTTCCTTACTAGGGTATTTATGTATTGAGCAGTCATTATCTTTGATCAACTCAAACCATCTTATGTGGTGAATATTAAACTATTATTGTGTAAATATGTAGTTAAATATATTATGATCAGTATATATATCATATATTTCACCATAAAGAAAATTCCTCTATAAATGCAATGAAAAAAATACTGATTCCATCTCAAAATCATGATTCGGGTAATTTTTCTTATGAATTAATTGGCAAGATGCATATTCTTTCTCCATTTAATTATAAATGGGGATTCATCCCATCCCCATATTTTATATATCACTATATATCACAAAATTTTCTCTACTGTAGGGTAGTGTAATAATTAGAGGAAATATCATCCTTCTATTAAATTAATTGAATCTCTCTTCATATTCATATATCTATAATAATTTGATCCCCTTTTGAGTCAAATTTTTTAATGGATGAAATATTCTTGAGAAAAATCTCAAAAATCATTTTTAGTATCCATCCAACCAAAAATATATATATCATAGTTAGTATGGTTGGTCTAAGACATTTTTCAATAACTTCTGTCTTTGATGGATCCATTGATATACCCTCAGTTGAGATTATAAGAACCATGAATTAAACTTCCTAAGGCCAAAATTCTCAATTACTAAATTTCACATATACCTTCTCCTTCCTCAAGAGTCATCAGAACAATCCTAAAATGTTTTATATTCTCTTCCTTGATTATACAATATATAATAATGTCACTTATAAAGAATTACACAAATTGATCAAGGTAAACTCCAAATACTTGATTCATTAAATCCATGGTGATAGAAGAAGTATTTGTAAGAAAAAATATAATTACTATAAATTAATAATGACCATACCTTGTATGGAAGGATTTATTAGGTGTATCCTACTTCTTGAACCTTATCTAATGATATCCATATCAAAGATCATTCTTGGAAAAATATTGAACTTCTCATAATTAATCAAAAAAATCATTAATATAGAGTATAGGGTACTTGTTCTTAATAGTGATTTTTATGTTCCTGATAGTCAATAAAGATACAAATCGAACCATATTTATTATGAAAAAAAGAATTGGTGCACCCCCATGGTAAATTAATTGGTCAAATGAATCCTTTATCTATATTCTCCTCTAGTTTCTTCTTCATTTCATGCATCTCAATCAGGTCCATTCTGTATTAATTATTTGAAATAGGGGTAGCACCATGTATGAAATATATTGAAAACTCAGCTTGAAAATTCAAACAAAGATAGTGAAACTATTATGGGAATACATCTAAAAAATCCCATAAAATAGGAATATTTTAAATGTTGATTTATCCCTAGCCATAAAAAATATCCCTCATTAATAGGTAGTAAACCCCATATTCATGATTTAATTTCCATTGGGATTTCAAGATCATACTCACACTAATAGACTATCATATACTGATTTAGAATATAGAATGTAACTTCCCTTCCTTAACATTTAACATGGATTATATATTGAGAGATATAATCCATTCCAAATATTATATAAAAGTAAACTATAAAAATAATAACAATATTTCTAGAAAGAACATTCCCAAAATATTTTATTGGAGATGATCTATAAACATAATATTTGTTCACCCTACCATTAGGAAGTTTCCACTACCAACCCAGCATCTAATCATTAAAGTGGTGATATGATACCATTATATAATTCTTAAGATATAAAATATTCAGTAGAACATTAATCAAATAGAAAATTTACACTTATATAGTGGATTATATGTTTAACATTAAAAATAACCCATGGAACTTCCACTACACCGATAGCAATTTCATATCTTTTTCTTTATCCCCTTGGATTATTTTGTGGTAAGTCCCCTTGATTCTTGGGGTACTTGTTTGAATAATTACCCATATATTTATAGATAAATAAATGGATAACAGTGGTTTCTTAATTTTCCTTACTTCCGTTGTCTAGAAGACCATTATCTCTAAAATTATAAAAAACTCCAATTCCCATCAAGAATATTACAAGATGTTTTTTTCATAATTTTTACATAATAGAAATTACTTTTTTCACTTATTATTCTTTGGTTTATTCCCTTTTTTCTTGGAACATAGATGAAATATTATTCTATTTATTCCTCTTGAATATATAGGATGTAGAAATTATTTTAATTATATTATAGGGACTTCATACTATATCATCATAAGATGAGAACATTTAATAAATTAGTTCCATCCAGATACATAACCAAAGACCAAAAAAGAAACAACCAATATTGGTTTTCTAGATTATGTATGTATTATAAGTATTGATTGGATAATCTTAAACATTTATCCTCATAATCTTCCACATTTTCTTTTAAATTTTTCTTAATGTTATGAACTAACTCACTGTTTCATGTAACTATTCTAGAGGGATGTATTTGTTGAAGAATAAAAATTTAAAAGTTCTTTATTACAAGATTTATATTCTTCAACCAATTTAGTGTTCATGATCAATTAACACCATTGATGAGTATTTCCTCCCAAATAATCCACTTCCAAAATAATATTTTCACTTTCACTACATCCAAAATCTGGTAATATCTTTTTGAAAGACTTAATCCATTTTTCGCCTACCAATTGATTAGTAGTTCCATTAAAATATGAATAATATTATCATGTCATTGAATCAAACATATTTGGATTATATTATAGAACAAATTTTTTCTCTATATGGGTAAGGTTATTCAACAAAACTTGAGAAATCTACACAAATATGTCCATGATCTACTAGTTTCAACACATTTTGTACTTTCTTTCTTAGTATAAAAATTCTTACATTGTCTATCTATATTGATTCATATTATTTTCTCATGTTCCATAAATAAATAATGGAACACATAGATTTAGCTCATGATCATCAAGATTATTAATCCATAAATTAAAAATTCCAATAATTTTAAACTTTCAAAAATGAAATAATATATTCTCAAAATTATCATTTTTTCTATGTTTATTTAAAATAATGTTCCCAAGGATTATACAAAACATTATTTGATATAAACTGTAAAAATAAAAACCCTCATATCCTAGGATATGTGTCTCCTTTATTATATTGGTATAATATACAAGGAATCTCATCATATTGGTCCAATTATTTTACAATTCTTAAAGAAGAAGATACAGACTTGATTCCCATAATACATTAGAAATGTAGAATACAAAGAATAAAAAAATTCTTATATACTTGATATTGTTTATAATATACTTATTCATATATTTTGGAAATTAAAACCAAATAATTGTGACATAAAACTCTAAGTAATAGTTACATACATTTAAAGATGCAAAGAATAAATAAGGCATGATTAATATGGAAAGTTAAATGAAAAAAAACTTTTCATTTAACCAATAACTTTAGCATAAAATGAATTTATGAATAATATCAATGTAGTAATCTCATGGATAATATTAACTATATTATAAATGAATTATGTGATTAATTTTGGATATCATGATCTCATATATCATGATATATTTATCATCAAATCCTTGTCCTAAGAAAGTGTAATCGAAGGGTAGGTATACTCCAAAACCCATTTAATAATTCTAGATTGATATTTTTTCTTATGAGACCATTTGATGAATCTATATTTTATCTATAACAAATTCCCACCTGTCACTATATTTCCAATGAATTCCTCATATATTGAATGATAAATTTTATTCATAAAAATAATTTCTTATAAAAATAATATCTATACTGATTAAAGGATAAGAAATATCAATATTTCTTCATTCATTCAAATAACATTCATATAAAATAACTATATATAGAGATGGTATATAGTTTATAAAATAAGAATATATATGATAAAAATAATATGAATATCTAATATAAATGATTACAATAAAGTTAATTTTTCAAGAGGAAGTTAATAATAAAAAAAATAAAATGAGATATAATATGCATATCAATTCATTATAAATATAGGTTCTGAAAGAAATATTACCTTTAGGGAAATAAAAAATAAGAGAGAAATATCAAATAACCATTCATAAAATATTTTTCTTTATAAAACAATATAAAACTTATAGAAGAAGTTAAATGGTGTAAAATGGTTATGATATTGGGAAAACAATTTAACGTCGCTTACTATAAAAAGAATCATTCCCTTTGTATTTTTTTCAAAGAAATTAAAAATTGACCCTTTCAGAAAAAAAATAGAAATATTCCTTTAAAACCATTATAAAATTCAATGATAACATAAATTTTTCTTCATAAATAATTTTAGTAAATAAATATGAATTTTTTAAAATAATTTTGAAGTATATGGACATGGAAGATAAATATAACTAATAAAAAGAGAAATAAGATCAACTTTTCTTTTAGATATTAATTTAATTGAATCAATTTAAAAAGAGAGTAAATTTTCAATAAATTATAGAGACTTCCTAAATATAAATAGGATAATAAAATAGATGGATTTTATGAAGGATATAAAATAAGATTCCTTTAAAGAAAATAAGAGAAATCCCAACAAAATGAGATTTTAAAATAAATTCTTACACTGTTGGTAACTTTAAAATTTTATACCCTTGAGAGAATAAAGATTATTTAAAATATTAATAATCATCAATAAATATATATTCATTTTAAATTAATCAAAGGGGAATTATATATTTCATATAAAAAGGTGCATAATATCAAATATGTCTCTATTGAGTAAAACTTGGGACGAAATCCCTTACCTCAAGTTTTAATTTCCTTATCAGTTCTTTTAATATACAATATGATAAATTAATATTTATTATACATACATAAAATACCCATATCATATCTATAATATCATGTATGATTCGGTTATAATATCTTATCATCTTTTTGTTAACAATCTTTAATTATTATCATTGTTTCAGGTGTTAACTACTTTTTTTGCATGATAATTTTTCTTTTGTAATTTTATTATGATTTTATCATATATAGATTGTTAATAATTATAAAAAAATTATATATATATTAATTATATAGATATTTATATTCATCTATAAAAGATATATATAGAAAAATAAAGTAAAAATTCTAAGCAGATGGTAGGTCATACGTACACAAGAGTGTTGATTTTTATTTTTTATAGATGGAATGAAAGAAAGGTAATTATTAATTCACCTTTAAAGAATTATTATTATTATATAATATATATCATATATATTCATTAAATCTATCCTTATTATCATCCATATAAATCAGTAATAAAAAACGGATCATGTCGCTTCATGGATGTGGTAGTCCAAACATAAGCACGAGCGACGTTATTATTTTCCAATTAATTAGAAGGTAATAAGGTAGATAAATTTTAAAGAAATTAGAAGAATAAATATTTCAGAAATATCATATATATTATTTAGTGACATCATTGTAATCATCCAAGTAAATTGGAGATAAAAAATGAATTACGCTGCTAAATGAATATGGTAAGACATACGTATGCACGAGTGATGTTTTCACTTTGTATATGATGGAAAAGTTATGGAAAATGGTTTTACAAGAATCATAATAATATATCAGTATATTTATGAGAATAAAGTTATTATTTTAGTATGGTTACCCAAAACCTGATTTTAACAGGGAATTAGTAATAAACAGGAAATAAATTATCATAAGTAAGTCATATATGGTATAATATATGAATGTTTGGTCCTATAATATATTTATATGAAACTTATATTTATTATATATGAGGTTAAAACATGGATGAAGGAATTCGAGACTTAAGGTAATGGATTTCTTGTATCTCTTTTATTTCAAAGAGACATATGCTAACTTACCACTCTTTTATTTTATGTGGTGTATATACTTCCCCTTTAAAATTTTATATTATATATACAATTATTTTTATGATATATAAAGTTTCATTTTATGTTATTATTAATTGGGGGTTATTATTTATAATATTACAAAAGCCGTAAGGGATTTTCATCTCACATTTATTTTCTATGAGAAAAATATCATATTCACAACATGTTTCATTTAGGATGTGTCTTTAATACCCATGAATGTAATTTATGATTATTCTACTAAAAATTATTTTTATTTACATAACCATTTTATGATCCTTATTTCTTGGGGTTTACAGTTAAAATGTTAACAAATCAGTAAGGTATTTTTTATCAATTTGTCTTCATTGAGACAAATGATTATGTCATTAGCCTAACTTCTCATAAAATTTGTACATACATACCACTTGACATGTAATATCATGAATTTATTTATCTTCATGGTTTTTTATGTTTCATTTAATGATGTTCCATTATGGGTATTTTTTTAAAGTTACCAATATAGTAAGGGTTTTATGATATGATCTCATTCATTATCAAAATTGTTTATGATTATGATTATGATTCTGATAGTGAAATATTATGATCCATTTCTCACAAAACTAAAAATTTTTCTTTACCTATGTTTATATCATTATAATAAATTTTCTTGCTTCATTTACCTCTCTTTATGTACTCAATATTTCAAAATATGTTTTTAAGAAAAAACGCCCTTATTTCTCTCTTCGGTTGAAAACCCTTTTTCTTCAAAAACCAAATTTTCTAAAAAAAAATTACAAAAATGTTTTTAACATTATTAAAATTATTTATTATATACATTTATTTCTATTTATTAATTTTACAAAAAAAATTAAGGAATCTTTATGCCATTTTACAAACAATATCCAGCTGACTTTTACCAAACATACGAAAGGAATATTTTTTTAACATGTATGTTAAGGACACAATTTTCCTCCATGATGACCATTATTTTATATTAAGATTCCTTTATAAGTTTTCAATATTATTTTCAAAGAATACTATTTTAAACTTTTTATGTTTCAATTTTTTTTTCATATATAAAAGTTTTATTTTCCTCAATGAAATGTTACAAGTGAACTTTCAATGTCATTTTCTATCTAAGATGTCTTCATTTGATGTTACTTATTATTTACTTGGGATATGATCCAGTGATACCATTCTTATTAATTCTTTTAATGGTTTATGAATATAATGAAAAGATTTTTATGAATCCCAATTCTCTTCCAGAGGTTATTCCATGATAAAATGCTTATCAATCTCGTTTATTTTCACGGGCTATGTTATGATGAAACGATGAAATGATGAAATGGTTATAAAACATGTCTATTTTCCATAGTTTAAGATATAATGAAATATTTATGAAACACATTTTTATTTAATGGGTAATGTTATTATTCATGTTTTAGGATCTTGTTGGACACATATGTATGATTTTCATTAATTGAGGGGTAGAACCTATATTGTAATGAGTCCAATTTTCCCAGTTTTATTTTTTGATATTAATTAGGAAAATCTAGAGACCAGGTGTCGAGATGGTGTGTAATTACAAGGTCTAGTACGCCTAAAATTGCTCGACAAAAAATGTAATGTTTTTATTAGTGTGTCTGAGTAGTTATCCTAGAAAAGTGGAATAACTCTTAAATAGGAACCCAGATACGAAATATGAGGGCATCATTGCGTTTAGGATGGCAGGTTTACATTAGGCATGACTTAACATTAGTCGGCGCCAGTATCTAGTCAAAAACCCTAAAATGATGTAATCATAAATTAAATAATTAAATTATTTTATTTTATATTAATATCCTAAAAAATAATAATGGGTAACTCGGATTGGAAATATGAGATGATTGTTGAGTTCATAATTGGGTGTTTTCCTTAGGTAGATCATAAAATTGGCCAACATGGGACAATTGTGGAAAGTAGTTTTCTGGACGTAACCATAAATAAAATTATTAAATAAAAATATTTTTTTTAATCCTAATAAATCATAAACGGTTACTTGAATTGGAAATATGAGATCACAGTAGTGCTTGTGAGAGTTTATTTTCTTTAGGCAGGGCCTAACCTCGACCAGCATAGGTCAGAAAAAACATTAGTTTTTTGATGTGAACCTCATTAAAATATTTAATAAAAATATTATTTTGACATTACATGGAGACACAATGATGCTGTGACACCACAAATAAGCAGTCTTTACCCTTCTAAAATGAACACAGTGCAATGATACTACGACTCAGCATAATTGCAATGCTAAATAGTGTTTCTCCAATTAATATTATAATAGGGATAAGGGACCATGGGATGATCTTGTAGATTCCTCTAAAGCTCTGAAATAATGTGTTAGTGAACAAGGAATCACCAATGACAATGAACACCTCCTCCTCTTTGACGGATCTCACCAATGATGATGGAGGCATGGATCGGGATCGCTCTTCAACTGATTGTTAATACCAATGAATTCACGACACAAAATGAACCAATCTATAGTGACCTACCAATACTCATTGGCTTTAGAGTACAACAAGTCATTACTTGTCCTTAAGAGACATCCCCAAGTCACCAAAGGCTGGAAATAAATGCCTAAGGGTTTCAAATAAAAGTGGGGGATGATTTTCCCTTTAATAAATAAACCAGTAAACCTACCAACCATAACCAAAATTCACTACATGATGCATGAACAAATGAAAGACAACTCAACAACTTCATGTATCTCAAAACCTCTTCAAAGCAAGCAATAACGGAAGAATAACCAAGTATTAAAGTACACAGTGGGAAAACTACACAAGACTCTCTCAAGACTCCATGATCCACAAGCTCCAAGATCTAAAATCTCCAAACAGGATAAACATTATGAGGTAGTTCTAAACCAGTGTCAAATATTACCTTTTCCCTTGTCTCGGAAGATAGCATCTGCAAAAGCACCAAAGTGACAAAGCACAGGTGAGTATAAAACTCAGTAGGTTTCCCCCAAAGACTTCCCTATACATTACACTAGGATAGAAGAGTTACCAACAATTATATAAAATAGTTTATATAAAAAAATTTCTCAAAAATAGTTTATAATTAAATATAAACAAGTTTCCAAAACCATTCATTACAAATGCATACAAGTGAAATTGAAACCAATTTTTTCCATCAAGATATTTTTCTAGAAAAATAACCAAACAATATTTATAACCATTCTAAAATATCCCTTTATCAGTATACCAAACCATTCCTCAAACCCATGAAACCAACCATTCATGATACGTTATGACTGTTACATACTCATGAGCAGTTTCTCATCGATCTACCAAGTCGTCACAAGGTAATTGTTTCCCATGTTCCATTAACCCTTTGGCACCGAGCACATGGTCATATTCCAACCAAGCCCCATGTATGAAATTCCCATGTTCCATTAAACCTTTGGCACTGAGCACAAGTTAAAATTTCAACAAAACCCTATATATGCAAAATGAACACACACCAAATATTCTAAACAATAATGAAAAAAAACCCTTTCTATAAAAACACCTTTTTATTGAAAACCATTTCTCTCAAACCCATTTCAATGCCAAACTAGGTTTTTGATGAAAATAAAATCAATATTGAATTTGATGCATGTTATGAGTAACCATGAGATTAACCAAACTACGTACATATTGGATTTATTTATTTTATTTAATTTTTTGTTATATGATTTTCATATGATTAGTTATTATCAAATTATATATAATGATCTATGAATCATCTCATCACCATTTATTAATATACAGGTCTACATATCCAAGTTTTATTTTATGTAACCATAAATATGTGGAACCCATCACTTGTGACTGAGTAAACATTTGTAATGGATAGAAATTCCAGTGAGAGGAGAAGATTCAGAACCTGCAGAAAAGAGAACTAAATAAATGAGATACATAGGATAATGATGAAATATTGAAAATTTATCCAAGGATGGGGTCAATGAGTTATTTCTCCTAGGGTCATGGTTTTTTATCTCTTCTCAGTAAATCAACTACTAGATAAAAACTTATACCCATATCACATATTAATTTTGTTTTTGTAGTGCATTGTTATTTAATTATTTATACAATGCATAGTTTATTTGGATTATTAAACATGATCACATAAAGTAAATAAATTAACAAGAAAGTTAACATAATATAAAATTATATTATTATTCATAAATTATTTATTTAGAAATGGTTAATTAATTATATAAATTTTATATAGTATTAACAGTCATATAAATAATTAAATATATTATATTTATGTATAAGTTAAATTAAATCCCCCAACAAAAATATTATGTCATATTAAGCCCTGTATAACTTAATCTGGAATGAAACCATAGTTCAAAGTACTTGTGTGGCCCGAGTTAGGGTGGTTTAGGTTATTAGGGAGTTATAATGAAAGTATTTGGTAGACATTAAAAAATTATAATCAAGGATTGATTACCTTAGAAATACTTGGTGTCACTTGGAGGAATGAATTTTGGAAAACAAATTGTAGAATTTTATGATTGGGGATTTAACTCAATAGACCAACAATTTGTGTGTCACAGTACCAGGGAAGTAAAGTCTACATAAATAACTTTAAATAATTTTATCAAGACCCCTCCTTGATTATTTAATGGAAAACATGGATCCTTTACCGTAGAATATTTGGCCAAGAGGTTATTTAAAATCCAATGGTGTGGTATGTTAATATTTAATTAAATATTAGGAGAGTAAAAATTAATTTATTATAATATACTTGGAAACAAGGATAAAGTACTTAATATCTAATTTTATATTTTTATAAAAAAATAAATCCATTCAACTATATAACTTTCCCTATGATCCATTTTGGATAAAGATAATTTCATAAAGAATACTAACTTCCAGGAATGGTAGAGGTGCTTACGCATCGTATTACTCCAAGAGAGAAATTTTTATATACCGAATTCTTAATTTCATGATGATCCCTCTAAGGAGACAAGTGAAGAGGAGAAAAACGTCTTCTATAAACATGTGGATTGTGCATTAGAATTCCAATTCATTATGTTATCATAGATGACTAGTGATCTCTAGAATATTTATGAAGACATGAATGTATATACAATATTGTATCATTTTTTTGATATTTTTCATGATAAGTCAATACGAGAGATGCATTAAATATGAAAGGAACTATTTATATACAAGATATGATAAAAATTCTAAGCTATAACTCTTGTAGTTATGTTTATTTTATATATTTAGAATTTAAAAATTCTAGGACTCAAGCTACCCAAGGAATTTTACATAGACCTCATTCTTACCTAACTTCCTCTAAACATGTCAAGTTTTATTATGAATTTAAATATAAAAAATATATATAATATGATCCCAATTCTTATGACATTTATTTTACAATTATATAAATATATAAATCATTTAAATTCACTTTTCATTATGGTGAACAATATGAAAGGAATGGAGAAATGTTCTAAGGAAATTTATAAGACTAAGGCACCTTCATACTACCCTTCCAAAAGCATAAAGATCCAAATTAATCCTAAAAAGTAGGATGTAGTGTTTTTTTCTTGTGGAAATAAAGGCCCATAAAGAATAATTTTACTTTAGTAAATATTTGAGGGGATTCTTCATGAATATCTATTATTGAGTTAAATATTTATATTTCAAATATTGGGTATGAGATATAGTTTTTGGTTCTTAATTTTATCAAAATATAGGAACCAAGTAGATTATATAATTTTACCAGAGGTGAGGCAGATCTTTGAGTTTAAAATAGAGATATATTAGCACTGATGGTTATTTGAGAATGTCATCTCAAATTTTTGACTAGATTGATTCTATTTTAAAATAATTTTTTCATGTTTCAATAGTAACTAAGAAAATAATTTGTGTGTCTTATATATACCGAGATGGTTTCATTTTAATGTTTAGAAATAAAATTTTCTACCTTTATAAAGATAAAATATTTTACGGGGAGACAAAGTTTTATAATTGTATTCATAAACTAAAATAAAAAAATAAAATCTTGGAAATAGATAATTAATCAATTTCACCACACTTATATCACACCCAATTGTATCATTATCTAATTATTCATGTAATTGAGAATAATTTACTAAAATTATATCAAGAAGGGTATTTGGATTATTTTGATATTAAACCCTTGTATTTATAGAATGCTAGTATAAAATGAAAATTGATTAAGAATCCCTTTACTATTAAAGGTTAATGATCTATATAGCTTATAGAATTAGTTCATTAAATTGTGTGTATTCCTTCTCTAGTATAATTTATAGGTGGATAATCTTGCATCATATCTTTTATAGATTATTATTAGATGTAGATATATCTACTTAATGAGGTATAAGTATGATTCCATTGATAAATATGAAGAATAAAAGGATAAATTATAGAATCAATAGGGTAATAAAATAAAAAAACTACTTAGATCGAGGTGAAGAGTATCTTTACCATAAAGCCATCACGTATCAAAAAGAGTTTGGGATTTTATCCCAATCCACTCTTCATTATAAACCACATTCAGTGAATGTAATAACTACACTTTTTTGGACATCCTTAGATCGATGATGAGTCATGAATAACTTCCTTTATCATTTTAGGGATAAACATTAAAAAAATATTATAGACACAAAAATGAGTTCCAAATAAATTGGAAAGAAGAATAATATACTCATTATGATATGGGTTATAATCACCTGTGAATTTTAAGGTCATTATTTTCAAAGGACATTTCAATTCATAGTCAGGATATATTTTGGGGTGACCCCGTTGCTATGTTTTTTTTGTATAGGTAGATTGTCATGCCAAAAAAACTGAGGATCATACTATAATAAGGTCTCGATTAAGGATCACACCATACATAAAGTAGTCACCATGGTGTGAAGGTAGTAAGTCAGGCTATGAGCATTGGGTCTTAAAAAATGGTTTATTTTTTTGTTGTTTTCCACTAAATAAAATCCCTTATGTATGAGGGTTTTTCTATGGAAAACTGTTCCACACCTCAATGATAACCCGTATGTATTTTATTTTTCCAAAGATAGAGACTATTACATATGATCACATCCTGGTGAAGGTTGTAAACCCATTATAATAACTCTTCCATATTATATTTTGGAAATATAAAATACTCTTGTGTATATCCATGACATGGTAAAGGGAGCCTCACAATGATGGTGACAATTACGTATGGGGCCTGGGTAACCTTTTGTATGCCTTGGTGAAATCTTGTGAGGCAGGTTTGTCATGCCATCACCCCTTATGTCACAACATGATGAGATTCATGGTGAGACTAGAAGTAACATGAGGTTGAAGGCCACATCATGGATCCTACCCAGGGGAGGATATTTTACTATAAAGGTATGAGGTTATACTATGAAGTCATAGTTCAAAAGATTTTGGTTCTGCCTGGGGGAGGCTTTTCATTTTGTGACCTAAGGGGCTATACCAAGATTGGTGTCTAGTAGGTACAATATTATATGAGCCCTATGTTTGCACTATGATGGGGACCATATCTGGTTTTTAAATAATTGGAATACATGTATTTTCTAGGTCACCCCTATAATATTTTAGATGGAAAGGGGGTATATAGAGGGTCATTTTAGTTTGATCCTTAAAATTTTTAACTCTCAATGATCTACCTTGGTGAGGGGTGTTTTATTGTATATTCCACATTTGTTTAGGTATGTTATTACATTTTGTTCCCTTTATTCTTTATCCCCATTAATTCCCTCTAATTTTTTATGAGTTATGCTAGGTTTTTTATTATTATTCCAATAAAGCATCATGGAATCGGGCTGATATGATGGTAAATTATTCCCTTTGGTTCCTACCATTCTTATTACCATTTAATTTTCTTTAATTTTTAATTATTTTGGATAGGTTTTGATTATTATTTAACTGTATCATGGTAGAATCAGGACAAGATGATTGTAATTTTTCTCAGATAATATAGAGGATATCTCGGGAGAATGAATGCGTAGGTATTTATATTATTTCATTGGTGGAGCATTTATTAGTGAGTTTTTTTCTACAATACCTTTTTAGTTAAGGTTTAATAATTAATTTTAAATTTTTAGAATTAATTATTTTGTATTTTTTGGACTGGGATAGGGCCTTGGGTATAGGAATGAGCTTAGAAGAAGCCTAAATAAGCTTGGTCGAGGTTGGGAGGAGCATAGAGAGGATTATAACTTCGTGTTGGACTTAGGTGGTCTCTAAAATGCCAAACCATATTAATTTTTATGATTGATTGTTCATTAATATTTGAATATATGTGTTTAAGTAATGGAATAGAATTTGATAGTTCCCTCGGTAAAGAGGCATGGAAGTATTAGAGATTTATTTGTTAAATATTGGGTGTTTTTGGATATCTTGGAGACAACACCCCCAAGTGGGATAGGTTATAGGTTGAGTTTACAAGAGACTCGATATAGATTTTAGTTTTCAAGGTGAGTTATTGATAAAATAGGTAGGTCTCCTATGGCTATATTGGGATTCATGAGTATATTGGGCTTAGTAGTTATTGGTAAGATGGACTTACATCTCATGAATGATAAGGAACACCCTATTAAGGGTGGATTAGAGACTTCTCATGTTCAATGTGAAGGATAAGACTTATATGGATTGATTTGGTTTGATTTAGAGGATTCTGTTCATATAATAATCTTGATAGATCTCAAAGGATATATCATATATGGGATATAGACATGGGCCGTGGGAATGGTCTTGAAAACTTAGATTTATATTTCCAAGGATCTTAGTGTGAGTTATGTTGGGGAGGTCCTTATTTAGTGGGACCAAGTTATGAGGAAAGGATTTGAAGAGGGAATGAACTGGCGTCTTTGGGACTATGTGAGGTAGGTTCTTTGGGAAAGGGAGTCACTATGGGGTTATGAGTGTGTAATGGTATAGATGAGAAGAGACTATGTTCGATTTGGAAAACATAGTAGATTCCCTTCAGGTGAGGTGATAATGTTGATAAGCTCAACATGTTTTGATTATGTAATAGAGATGGTCTTTAGGGGATTATACTTTGAGACTAGTTATGTGATGAGATGTTATTTTAGACACAATTCTTGGTCATGAGTGACTAGTATCGAACTTGTGAGTCGGTAAGTATGTGGGATGGTTTTTGATTCCATGCTTATCGATATGTGTGTTTGGCCAGCCGTGGGACCTATTGGGTTAAATACCACTTAAATATACTTATTTTGAAAATGACAATACACATTATATATAAATCTAATTTTTCTTGGAGTGTTGGTTTTAAGTTATTAATATTTTTAAAGTTAAAAAATTATAACCTTAAATTTGGAGGATTTAATTCTGTATTTATTTGTGTGAAAATTTATATAATTAATAGTTAATATAAAAATTCATTTACATGATGTTTGAGAATTATAGTTTAACATATTTAAGTCATAAGTAGATATAGGTTTATTCGGATTCTATAGAAATATGAAATAGTAGCTTCTAAATTTTTTACAGCTTAACTCAATTTTTTTAGAATCTAACCATTGTAACATCATCTATAAATAGAGCTGCTACTTCAAGAATCCAAAAAATAGTACATGATGTTATAAGAATTTATGAAATATATTAATCACCTTAAATCTACAATAGGTTTTTTTTCTAAGTGCTTCAAGATCTTTTTTTTTCTGAGAGTATCTACATTAAGAATATGTTTGTGAGGATTTCATTATAAGTGATCTATCTTTCCTTTTTGTAATCATTGTGATACAAATTTTAGTGTTGAGAAGTATCATTGTTAAGAATAAATCTTCTTCTAATTATTTATTGAGGGCTCACATATGGAATACATAACTTCTTAGAATATTATTTTCAAGGGATTATATAATAAACTAAGAGTTTCTATCAATTAGATTGATCAATGGATTATGGTAAGGAAGACTAGGTACCATCTAACATGTTTATGGTTAAGGGATTTTATAAATAATACAGAGTACAATTTGACAGGTATAAGTAGAGGGACATCTAGGTTAAAATTAGGATACCTTGGATTTCATCTCTTATCATTATTGTACTTTAGTTTAAAAGTGTTTTTTATAATATATATTATAAGTGTATAAGGATTTTTATTATTTACCCTATGTTTTTTCTAAATTTATATTATGCTATATTTTTTTTGAATTCTTTGTTTTATTATTTTAATTGTTAGATATATTTTTCTGATAGTTTTAAATATTATTTCTTTACTCTATTTTATGAGTTGATCAAAATTTTATAATTTAAATCATATTTTACGTAATTTGGTTGAAAATTTGTAGTTAATTAAAACAATTAAAATACCCTCTCCCTGTAAATTTTTACCTTCTTAGTATATATGGGAAAAAAATTAGTATCAAATCAGTTATATATGTTTTAGACTTATCTTTGTCTTGCTTTTTAATTTCTATCGTTTT
The DNA here is from genome assembly GCA_963277665.1 of Viscum album. NCBI lineage: Eukaryota > Viridiplantae > Streptophyta > Magnoliopsida > Santalales > Viscaceae > Viscum > Viscum album. The sequence goes on from OY728150.1 coordinate 244,099,433, forward strand.
ATCAAAATTTGAATATATTAGTTTTCCTACGTTAAAATTATAGTAGGAAAAAAGTTTTTTATGTAGTATTTTCAATCGGTTCAATTGAAAATATTATTCCAAATAGACCTCCTATATCTAATGGGAAGGATTATGAATATATTGTAATATCAAAGAGATATATTTATAATTAATATTATTGTTGAAAATTTTCTTATTTTGATCATAAGTTATAAGATTCTAGAGAAATAATTTTTTCCCTTTACTAGAGAGAATCAAATATAATCTCAATTGAATTTCAATGTGAGAAATACCATTTTGTGTTAAATTAAATAGAATACATATATTCAATGTTCTTTGTTCATAACTGAAGGTCATATATTAAATAATTTTGAAGCTAAACACTTTAAAAAATTTAAATATCTTTAGACAAAGAGAGGAATCCTTATAATTAATTATTAAATTTTTTTACCTAAAGATATTTCTACTCGAATTCATTAATGACTAATTATTATTGTTAATATCTTATAATCTCTTTGAGAAAATAAATTTTCATATGATAAATTTATTGATAATGTTCTGGATATTTTACCTAAATAATGGGAATCAAATTAGAATACTATTGATGATATTAAACATATCACTAAAAATATCCTAGATGATCTTATAGAATCATTAATGTAATATGAAATTAATCTTATGAGATATTCTAATACATAAAATAATAAAAATGGGGTTTCATTTACATCAACCCAAAGTATAAATTTCAAAGCCTGTAATCATAAGATGAGTGCATCCATAGAAAATAGTTATGCTAATTTAAGTGAATGTGATATTGATTAGTTTTCTAGAATGATGAATTAGTACATAGAGAAAATAATTTCTATATAGATAACCATAAATATAAATAAATGAATAGAATGAAAATAAATATTATACATATATAATATGTTATTATTTTAAATATAATGTTCATATTCATCATGATTTTCTGAAATTAAATAGAATAGAAATAAAGACTTCTATAAAATATTCTAATTTAAAAGGAGTAAATTTTTTGAATTCCATGGCCACTTGGAGTGCCAGTGTTGATGACACTCCATATGATATTTCAAATAGGGATATTGATGGTAGTCAAAGAATTATGGGATTCTATAATAATTGATAAAATAATGAAAAATGACTTATGGGAAAGGTAACCATAGAATAAATTAAAAATCAATATATAGATTTAAATTTTCCTTATAATTCAAGTGATGAACGTGATGATAAAGATTATTCTCCAACTATTAAAGAAATTTCTTTGTATGTGACTAGTCTTGAGAAATTATAAAAGGTGATGAAATATGAATGTGATAAAGATAAATCATATTTTTAAAAAATTTGTAAGTATTATAGTGATATTAAAGTATAGTTTTATAAAAAAATTAAATCTATAGATGATTTGACCAATATAAATAATAGAAATGAAAAGTTTCATTTTGAGTTAGAATAATATAAGTGTAAAGCTACTAATACTGATTCTAATATAAAATCAAAAGAAATTTTTAGTTCATAAAAAGATCATTCGATGTTAAATAACTAAAATAATATATATTTTAAGAATAAATAAAATAATGTATCATTTTTCAACTTAAAATGAGTTGATTAAATAGATGTCAGAAGTGTAGAGTTTTAAGAAGTTATTGATAAAATTAACTAAAAGAATAAAATATTTTTAAACGTTGTATAGAAAATTGGTTCCTAAAAGGAAAAAATATTAAATTAGAATAAAAACCACTATAAGATAAACCTATCAATAAAATTACTTTTTTCCAAGTAAAACACATTTCTATACCATGGGTTGGTGAGGATGAAACTAGAGGAAACTGTGTTTTTGAATAAAATCTAATATTTCTGAAGAACCTTATCATTTATTTCTATATAAATTACCATCCATAAGAATAAAAAATACAAGAATGTATATTTGAATAATGTTATATTAATTCATACATATATAACTAATTATTTATACCTTCCATGAACATAATTATGAATATTTTATGTCACTAAAAAATATAAGTTGAATACTTATCAGTGGTACCTGGTAACATGTTATTTTCTACTTTTGTAAAGTTATTCTTTATGATTGGTTTTTTATATGTGTATTAATACCTTTCTTTTAGGGGGATTTTGTTTTATTTTTTAACTAACATTTCAATACTAATTGTTATTTAAAATATAATTTATTGTTTTCTAATATATAATTTATCTAGAACCATCTTCTATGGAAGAAGATCAATATGATTTATCAAAAGATAACTTATATAGGATTACATATTTTTTAAAATGTATATGATTTTGGGATGGTTTGTTTTTTAATTTCAGTGGAGTTTAAATAAATTATGTTTTCATAAGTTATTAAATTCATTATAAGATAGTTCATGATATTTAATAAATTTAAATTTAAATTATATAAATATTATATTACATCATATGAATTTTCCAGGATTCATTTTAGATTGATAAATCATATAAGATTCAAGGACACTTAAGGAGTATATATGAAAGCGTAGAGGACCCTGAGTTTATTGGATGCATTCATGTCTATAGTTTTGTGAGATAATTATCTATATTTTTATTTCGTTCTCCATTTTTCAATTATTAAATGACATCATCTAGTGAAATTCTTATAATTGATATCATTCAATAAAATATTCATGATCCTGGTCTGTATTAAAATCATTATTTCTTACATAAATAAGTGGTTATTGTCTTTTATAATGAAAGGTTATAGGCTCATAAATGGATTATTGAAGCCCATCTAGATATGTTGGTGGAATAGTAAAATAAAATCTAGAAACTAAATCATATGATCAGAAAAACCCCAAAAGATGAAATACATTTTTAAATTTTCAACTTCTTATGACTATAAATTTTGAAACTTTATTTTTTTGGATATACCTTTCAAACATATCTTTTATCATTTTGTAAAAGGGTATATTTTCTTAAATGTAGTTAACGGGTTTTATTCCATTTTTTATTTTTTATGTATATTTTTACATACATTTACATTCATATTAAATATTATCTTAACTCATGTTATTATTTTTGAAAATTAAAATGAGGGAGAAGATTTTGAAATGGTAGGTTTTATTCATTGGGGATAATTATTCTTTGGAAAAAACTGTAATTTATCTGTGTAAAAAATAATTTTTTTCCTATGTTAAGGGGAATGTATTTTAATTTCAATATGACTTAAGGGAGAAATATATTTAAATTTTTAGTTAATAAAAATATTCCTTTTATGTTTTTTTCTTTTCAAAAAAGGGAGAGTTTTTTATGTAAAATACCACTTTTATATCCTTGTTTTGAAAATCATGATAAACTTTTTAAATAAATTATTTAACTTGGAGTGTTTTTTTTGTTATTTATGTTTTGTGTGTTGAAAATATATTAATCAATAATCTAGAGGAATTAATTACATAATAAGTTCTATGAAATAAATAGAACTAACATTTTCTGATAAATTTAATTTACCAAATGTTTCAGCAATTTAGAGGCATAGATTATTTCATTTGATATAAGTGTGTTGATTTTGAGTCCATCAGAATATTTGGTTGTTTATTTTAAATCCATTTAAACTAATCACATATTTTTTGAAGTTTAACCATTGGAATTTTGTCTATCAATGGATCCATTACTTTGAGAAGAAAAAATTAATAATACATAATGTAATGAGAACCTCTGAAAGCTTAAAATTTCCATAAGTCTAGAATAGCTTATTCATTAGAGTGATTGTATTTTAATTTTAATTTTTGAGTGTTTATAAATAGATAATATTTTTGTGAGGATCTCATTATAAGTGATATGTGTTTTCATATTGTAATTGTTTTGTTTCAACTATGCTTTTAAGGAGATTCTGGTGTTATTAAACAGGATGTTGCTGATCATTTTGATTGATGGATTCTATATACAAGAAATAACTTGTTTGGACTACTATGGCAATGGATTCTATAAGTAAGATATATCGGTTATTGATTACATTGATTAGGGGCTTATAATGTGAAATACAAAGTACCTTTCAAAAATTCTACAATAATGGACTTATATTTGGAAGATAGAGTACATTCCAATAGGTTTAAGTTGAGAGACTTATAGGTTATAAGTAGAATAACTTATATTAGTTCCATGATACTCCTTCTATTTTGGGTTTAAAGTGTGGTTTTATTATATTTTTTGATGTGTTATAAGAATTTTTATCCTTTAATTTAAGTTTTTTTTATAAATTTACATTTTCCTCAACTATTTCAATTTTTTTTTTTATTGTGTTCCTATATCAGTGTTTCTAATTGTTATAATTATAATTATTATACTCTAATATATGATTTGATCAAATTTTTATAATTTTAATCCTATTTTACATTAATTGTTCGAAGAATTGTATTTAATATAAAAAACATCAATTCACCCCTATATTTTTACCAACCTAGTTCATGAGGGATAAAAGGGACCTTCCTAGTGATAGTGTGGTTAAAATTGATTGAGATGAGGGTTAATAAGACTCCCTCATTAGATTACTTATATGTATAATTAATTATGGGAGATACCTGAGTAGGTTATTTGGATTGTGCAAGATTCCTTCAATTGATATTCCCTCCTTAAAATACTGAGATTTATGAATAACCATGGGATATGCCCTAAGGGGTTGTTTTAACTTATATGAGTGGTTGGATATTTAGATTCCCTCCTCATGCCACTAATATTTGTGATTAGATATAAGACCTACCTATTAAATTTTTGATTTGTTTTGAGTAATATGTTTTATATTTTGATACACTCTTGATATCATTTATTATACATTCTATTATATAACATGTATCCATAGGACCTTTCCTTGATTTGATATTTCGGTTGGGAGAGAGGGTGGATATTGATAATCCTCATCATATTTCTAATTATATGTGATGTGATTTAAATTTAAACCCTATTTTATTTGGTATTGGTCACTATGTTAGGTAATTAGGCTTAATTTACACCCCTCCCTATGAGTGACGGTGGTGGTGGTGCGGTTATGATACAACAAGAGATGTAAGATTGAGGATTGGTATATAAACCTGCCTCTTGGTAGAGGGTAGTAATCAAGAATCAATAAGTCATCCCACCATACATCATCAAATATGGGGAAAGGATTAGTATTACTCTCAACCTAGAATCATAATATATGGGATGGGATATTTGGTATGGGGGGACTTTTAGTTCAGTGATGGTTGAGTAGGTATGGCCAGGTATTGTGGTGGCCAAGTCATCACACAATGACCTAACATTCATGATTGAGTGTAATTGATTTTTTTATTTATTGTTACTCATTCATACACGTGTATATGATGACATATATTGGGGTAACTTGGTGAGAACTTATTGAGATGTATTCATGACACCCTTTGTAGGCACTCTGGTGTTCTTTTAAACCTTATATTTATTATACATGTTTGAGAATAGGTTGTATAATAAATTATAATCGATCATCTTAATAAAAAAAATTATAAGGGTTTTAGGTGAGGCTAAGGTATGGTATATATAAACTTTTTTTATTTTTATTTTTGATCATCTTTGTGGGTTATCAGTTAGGATACCTGATTGTATGACTTAAATATTTATTTTTTCTAACATTGATGTTTTATTGATTATTAATACTCTAATATTCTACTATGGATGATTCTTGGTTTTTTTATTGATGGTTATGATATCAAGGGAATTATCTCTCAATTTATGGTTTTGTCCCTCACCAATCATTAGAATAAAAACCATAATTTGCAGTTGTTTTTTAGCAGCAGTTCTTAAAAACTATTTCTCATTGAAAATCATGAATTCCATCCTCATTTATTAGAATTGATTTAAAAAAATTTACATGTTACAAATTATTATAAATATTTATCTAAGAAGACCACTTTTATAATAAATATTAGTGAATCTTTCAAAAAAACTTTTAATTAATAACTATTTTGGTATCACGGATTCCCTTTTATTTTCTTCTTCTCTTTTCTTCAAAATCTAGTTTTTCATTAATGAATTTACCCTTATCTTATTTAGAGAATATTTCCATTGTCCTTCCACTTCTCTTCCCCATCATAAATAGATTCTTGATCTATTTTTGTCTATTTTTGGAAAATTCAATGTGTTTTCATTATAGTATAAGGTAATTTATTTATTCTCTTTATTGGCCTCTAACATAAATCGTCTTACACACTAACATGTGGTTAGGGTTTAATTCATATCCATTTACCTGCTTATTTTCTTATATTTTTATCATTGTTTGATGTTTTAAATTTTTATTTTCTATAGTTATTGGGTTGGTTGTGTTCGAGCATGGGATATAGAAAATCATGGGTGACTTTAGTGGATTCATATGGATGTGGGTTAGATTAAATTGAGGGTATTCATAATTTCCCTAAAAATTTAGACCATTACACACTTAATTAAACTATTTCTTAAATATTATTTCCATATATTAGGTTTTCAAGATTATATATTAATAAATTGAATTTAAGCCCCCTAAATTTAATCACTTGTTGGACCCCCTAAAATGTTGTATACCTTCATGCTCCCTTTAAAAAAAATTAATAGATATAAAAATTATATATCATTCAAATCTATTCATTTAAAATATTTTTATGTTATTACATGATATTTCATTGATTTTACATTAATATGGTATTTGTATTTTAGTGTGATTTTGATTCATTGGGTGTAAACATAAGATAAGAACATGACATGGTTTAGGAAATTAAATCATTATACATTTATTTAATTTAATTTATAGTTCATAAATATCCAATAAAAATATATTTTACTTCACATATGTTTGAATAGAGAATCTATAATTATTATGGATACTAAAGGAATTTTTTGATGATTAGTCCATAATAAAATACTGTTCTTTACAAAAATTATAGAGTTGTCTAATTGAGACTAAATAAACATGTTGATTACCAGAGGTATCATGTTGTGTTTCATTATGGGTGTTGAATCATAAAATTTTAATGAAACTCATGTTGAGGGGTGGTATACAAGGTTTTATGATGTTAAATCACTCAATGTTAACTATGTTGTGAACTATTGGATTTCTCTAAGATAAATTGGTTAATTTAATATAAATTATATAAATATTGGATGTAAACCATACTGAAAAGGTTATGATATTTATTTGATTTTAATTTAATTTATTATAAATCCCTTATGTATTTCATTAGTACATCGTATAAACAATAAAAATTAAGAAATAATTGAATGTTTTTTAATTTTATACTCAATTTATAATTTCTTTTCCAATAATTTGAAGTGAAAAATTATTAAAAAATAATATTTAATATTTGGCACTCTTTTTTACTAATGTGGCACACCCATTTACCATACATTCAAATTTATGTCCTTTAATAATACCCATTCAAAATATATACAAAATATTTGTGGTTTTGGCTTATGTGATTTGTTATTTTTTAAATATGTTATATGAAATATTTATATCATAAACTATAAATTCATAATATCAATTAATTATTATTTTATTTTATTTTATGATTTATTCTCAAACATATTTTATAGATGTTAATATATATTTTTTTGATATTAATGTATTGGTATTCTATAAAGTTTATTTTTTTCACTGGATTTTATTTAATAATGTGTGGTATTTTTTATATAGTTATTTATTTATTGTTTTTTCATTTATCCTCCGACTTATCTTTTATTCAATACATAAATATAACTAATCTATGTAAAACTTTTTGAAAATATTTTCTTGTTTTATACCATTAATAATGTTATAACTTGTTTTATATTCTTATTAGATGTTGGAATACTGAGAAAAATATGATTTAAAGATACAATAAAATTGTAACACCCCAAGAATTCATAATGTGTTATTTCTTCAAAATAATTCAATAACTTGTACTACACGCAACACCGAGTTCAATCACACCTTGACTTACAAAAAAGGGCCATTAAAAGAGGTCATGAATAGTATTAACTAAATTTTAAACTTTATATAATCCTTATAATTTTAGAATCCACATTATGAGTTTCTTAGTCATAATGCAAGAACAGATTCATTTTCAGTATTACACTTTTATCAACATTTAATAGTGAAACCTTTTTAAATACAATATTTTAAACTTTTTGACTAAATGGGGACAAAAAAAAAATTTAAAATGAAACATCCCAAGCTTCCACGGCACACTTTCCTTTGAATAAAACAGTAGCGTGTGTTGTACGCAACTTCGTGTTTTAACACGTGCCACAACCGATCAAACTTGCCGTTATGAATAGTAATACCTAATTTTTGAAATTATATATATTTTCTTTTTAAAAATGGACTTCATTTTTGGATTCGGAATATCAAATTTAGCCTAAGGTGAAATTTTGGTACTTTTCGGATAACTTTAATATTTTGATGAATAGTGAAAATTACTAAATTTTAATTAAAAACAACTTTTTTAATCAAAATAATTAATAGTGATAAATTATTAATTTGAGTGGTTTTAAAGTATATTTAGAATATATTTTTACCACTTAATATAATGTTGGTCATTGGACATAATTTTACAATTAAACCGAACATAAACAAGTGTCAATCTTTTGATAGTTATTATCTCTTAAAAACACGCTTTTTGTTTTGACAGCGGGAATTAATTTTAAATTAATTTCTGCCACTTCTGTGTTTTGAATTTAGAAAAATGGATTCCATATTTGGAATCAGGATGTTCAAATTGTGTAAATAGGTAACTTTTATTTTTAGACATTTTGAATAATTACTGCGGTAAATATTTTATTTACCATGGTTAAGGGTAAATCCGGTAAATAAGGGTAAAACAAAATAATATTATAATAATACTAAATTACCCTAAAACGTGTCTTAACCCTATTGGTTGATACATGGTCGACCATGGGCATCTTTGTGTCAATTTTGGGACCCCATGGATCCACTTGTAAGTGATAATGACACTTTATTTTAATTAAGTTAAAATGAATACAAAAATGACACAAGCATATATCTTTTAGAAGAACAATTTTTACATAGGGTTATACATGTTGGATTTTCGATTATAAATATTCATTAGAAATATAAAAAGATTTCATACATGATGATATTTTATTTATAATTTTTAGACGTCAAATAAGTTAAATTATTAATGACACAATGATGATGCATTAATTAATATAATAGTGAAAAATTAAAATAAGTGATATTATAAATACCCAAATAAATATAATATGAAACTTTTAATGAATTAAAATAATTTTATAGGATAATATGATATATTAGGATTGATTTAATTGACTTTGTTTGAAGAAATCAATCTGTTATGAGTTTCACAAAAATCAACTAATGAATAGTGTCAAAATTAACATAAAAGAGTTCTTAAAACAAATATTATATTATTAATTGATATTAAATTCCTAAAAATCTAAGGTTCGGCCAAGAGACTTATATCATGATAGGTTAATCATTAATGGACCACTTGGGGGTCGCTTGGATGTATATGGTAAGTTTATTAACCATATAATATAAAAATACAAAGAGACATTGTAAAAGTGAAACTAATTAACTTAGAGTTAATACTTAAAGATAAGGTTAATATAAGTACCCAAACCTGTCTAAATTCTATTGGATGAGTTGTTTTCGACCTATCCCCACCTCATCCTTTGAATAGTCAACTTTGGATCCTTTGAAAACCGAATATGAATTTATTATAAATTAATATTTCTAGCTTTTCCAAAGGTGCCCCTCACCCCTCTTATAAAAGGGCACTCCTCCTTCTCATTTCTTCACACCTCTCAAGCCAATTGGCTCGTCCAAACTCTGCCAAACTAAGCTCCCCACATCCCTCTCCTCCTCCTTGAAGCTTCCCCTTAGGCAGAAAGCATTTCAATAAGTCCTTTGGTTCCAACCAAAGTGAGTTACCTAGATTAAAGGTAACGATTTCTCTTAAATTATTTTCATTTATTTTGCTTCTCCAACCCCCAAACTCTTTTTATTTCCTTTCTTTTGTAACAACACCAGTATCCACAATATACTAGGATGTTGTTATAAGAAGGATTCAAACTACACATACACACAACTCCATCTAATGGATGATGAACATAATGTTTCTGTGGATGGCAAACTAACGCCTCACGAAACGATGATTGTTCAAATACATCTTACCACCTCTCATGGTGGCCATTATGATGGCACTGTAATTAAATATGATATTAATAATATATATTTTATATATAAGCTTCTGTAATTCCATTTTATTTCATACCATTATTCGTTTCATGTTGTATATACATACGATAATTTCATTTGAGGAAGTGCGGACTACCGCCCCCTTAAAATGATATGACTCGTTCATACCACACATGGAACGTATAAAGGATGGTGTTAATGAACTTAAGTAACATATATAAAATATTATATTATACTGGAATAGTAATATACCTATGTATCATTTGGATTCGATTCTTTTAAAATAAAAATTAAATGGAAGTAGCGTTCGTGCGTACGTACGGACTACCGTCTCCACGAACGCGATGAGATTCATTCTCCATCATATCCATTCAAGTATAATTATCATTTAATGATTTAAAAATGATGTTTAAGGACTTTATATCATTCTGGATATGAATAAGATACAACAAACATGACTTATGTAACAAAACATATAAAAGAAAATGAGTAAGTTAACACCCGAAACGACGATAATTCTAAGATATTATTAACAAATCAATGTTAAAAGATCATATATGATATCATATTAATATATATGATTTTTGTATAATTTAATAACAATTATTTCACCATTATACAGGAGGTTAACCTACCCCAACCAAGGAAAAGTACAAGGTAAGGGTTATTTCACAATCTCTTCATTATCCGAGGTTGTATTATACGTAATAATCTCCTGGGATCTCTTTATCATCCACATCCATGTTTCTTCGAAATGTATTTCAAAACATTTTTACTATTTACAAGAATATGGGTTAAAGTCATTTATACCCTTGTTTGACTTTTTATAAGAGGTTTATAAAGGAATCTTTCCGTCGTTTTCAAAACAAGGTCCTTTTTAACCTTTTCGACAGAATTGAGGTAAGAATGTTTTTTTTAACTTATACGGCGGGTGCGGTTATTTTCCGCCGTTATAAAATCTTCGAAGCTTCCCATACAAGCTTATAAGAATATTTTCAAAGAAAATGTTTTATTTTATATGGATCTTAAATGATTTCAAAATAAAAGGAGATATTTCTTTTAAAAGAATTTTGATTTCATCTATGTCAACATCCTTTGATGGATTTTAAGATTATTTGAAGTTGATTTATTATGATACAAAACTTCTATATTGTATTGAAGGTTTTGTGATATGTTTGACTGTGGATGTGCTATTTTTATACCATTCATAGTTTATTGTGAAAGTATTGACATTTCGTATGCTAGTTTTAATACGAATGTTTATGTTATGTTTAAACCTTTTCATATGGGAATGCATTGGACTTAATAAGTGACGGGTGGAGCCCGCTATAGCTCCTCGATGCATCGGTAGGTCTCATGAGACAAACTAGTGTCTTGGCACAAGGCCTTGACAAAATCTTATTTGTAGCCTTGGCACGAGGCCTTGGCTATGTGGTTATGATAGTCTGGCATTATGCATTCCAACATTATGAAAGTGGTTATTGATATTGCATGTGAATATTCGATTAGTAGAATATCCATGTGAACAAGTAAATGGCATCATTTCATTTTACTTTTGCCATACTAAGTTGGAGTTCAATTTTAAAAGGCTTTTGTTTTAGTAATTCATTGCCTTAAATGTTTATGCTTATTTTTGAATGTTCCGCTATATTGTTATCCTTACTGGGCATTTGAGCTCACCCCTTTTTTATGTTTTATTTTTCCCAGGTAGTGAAGAAGTAAATTATGAATGACTTGCAGGGATATTATGAGGGGTTAATAGTGTGGATATCAAGACTTTGTTGTTGTAGTAGTTTTTCACTTTGAAATGTAATGTAAAACTTTATGATTATATCTAGTGTTTCCAAGGCTACTAAACCAATCGGTCTTTCGGGATTTGATCTTTCTTGTGATCATGCCAATGTTACGAAGTAATGCACCGACTCCGGGTAGCTGGGGTCGGGGCGTTACAGTTGGTATAAGAGGAAGTTTAGTACAAACCTTGGAAGCTAGATTTAGATAAACTCTGATTAGAGCACGTAGACCTAAGATGAACTTTGAGGATTAGTATAGAAGAACTTCCTAGAATTTTGGTACTATAGAGATTTTGTGAGTTTTCCGAGCAATACATCCCTGTCTGGATACGAGCAGGTAGAGGCGGCTCTGGCACAGATGTACCTAGGGGTAAAACCCGAAAACACCGCTTTGAGCTAGACTCGAACGGGAACTGGTGCACGACAACGGGCCTTGCTGCACTCTTGGTTACGACACTCCCGGGGGATATGCTTAGGATAACTCTCATTTTCTTTACAAATCATTATGAAGGGTTTATGAGTATATACTTCCTCAAAGGAGGCATTTTTATGATTATGGATTATATCCCTAAATAGTTCAATTTATGTTAAGTGTTTTATAAGTATGGGATTATGTATTTTGATTCATAAACTGATCTAGTGTATGCCATTGTTTAGAAATGGCGCCCAGTAGAAGGAATGAGAACTCTAACAATGCACATGATCCAAAGAGAAGGAAGGATCATATCTTTCATGGTATTAAGCTAGAATTTATAAGAGAAATAGTCTCCCATGTATTATCATCATATGAAGAAATAATATCATGTGTTGATAAGATAAGTAAAGAGTTTACTGAGTCCTATGGCTTTGAAGGGAAGCAAGAGAAGAAAAGGATGGAAGAGAGAAAAATGGATAAAGGGAAGAGGGAAAAGAAGAATTTTCCCATATGTGGTAACTGTGGGAAGAAACACCCTGGAACTTGCCTGAAAGGAATGGGAGTTTGTTATAAGTGTGGAGGAAAAGGGCACAAAGTACATGACTGCAAGGGTGATAAAATGGTTTCAAATGTACAATGCTTCATTTGCAAGGAGTTTGGACACTACGCGAACCTATGCCCCAGTCATCAGACTATGCCGCAAATGATTCTATTGGATAATAATCAAGTTATGATACTACCACAGATAAAGAGGAATGATTAGAGTTCTTATGTTGATTATGTAAATTGAGTGTTGTATCAACAATGTACTTGTTATAATAATTATGGAGTATATAAGGATTGTACTGTAGTACTATTTCATTAAGGACTTGAGATTGTGTGGAACAAATAAAAGTGACTCAATAGCAGGATAAATTTTTGGAAAATATATGGTTGAGAGAATGATAAACCATAATATAGTTCTGATACCGAGTTAGTGATTTTGGAATAATACATGATTGTTTTGGATAAATTATATTGGATATTCTTGACTACCTTGGAACTGATTAATGATCTGTATATTCCATTATTGTTGGGGTTTAAAACATTTTTGGATTGATGAGGTATATCCAGCATTCTATATGGATTAAGGGAGCATGAATGTAATCAATAAGGAATATGGTAATTCAGGATGTTTCAGTGTATTAAAAGAATACATGATGAAGGTATTCATATTCTATTACGTGGTAAAAAGGATCTACATTATTTTTAACCTCCTTATAAATGTTGGACTGTGAGTTTGGTCAGAAATATTTTGGATAAATTCTAGTTTGAGATTAATTTTGTATGGCCATAAAAGGACAACCCGGAGGTCGGGCGGCAACCCGTCGCGTCCGGCAAGGCCGCGAGACTTGAACCCGCAACCGAAGGGCGACAAGGGTGTATCACCTACCACTGGCCCACGTGATGTCCTGGATTAAATAATGCAGTTTTTATTAAAAGATCTTGTAGATGAATTATAAATTCGTTTATTTTGGAACCCTATACGAATAGTGTAAATAGATTTTTTTTTACATTCTATTATCTTTTAGAGTGAAAGATGAGTTTGTGGTAGAAATTTATTAATGGATAAAACTCTAATTATAAAGTATGTATACCTCCTTATGATCTTAGCCAATCTAATAAATAAATTCCACAACGTTAAGAAAAGGAACTTAGAACAAAAATGTTGTCCTAGATGGTACCTTAAATCATCACTAATTTATGGCTTTGGGATTGTTGGCCCTTTCATATCCATGTTCTCTACCACTCTCCATCAGATAATTGATGGTTATATTTCTCCTCCATATCCATATTTACCTACATGGAACCCTAGTATGTGTTATTTTCGGTAATCTTCATACTTTCCACTCTTTATTTTAAACAGAGGCCTCATTAATTCATTTTTCGATGTGGGATTTCAACTAAGATATTTTGAAACGTCAAAAATGTGTCATCCCAATATTCTATGTTTTGTTGAACCAATGGTATTTCAAATCATCATAAATTGATGAGTTTAAGGACCTCAATTTTATACTTGTTTGTGATTGATGACCTCAATCACTACCTATAAATATTTACGTTTTTCCTCCAATTATATGTCTCTAATTTCCACCAATGTTCTCCTAATCGAGATCACAATTTGGTGGTGACCCTTTCATTTCTCTTTTCCTCATATTAAGACTAAATTTTAGTAACCCAATTTCCGATGTGGGTTTTCCCACAAATATATTTTCTATTTTCAACCTTTTATTTTCTAAGAACAATTTCAAATTGCGAGGACGCAATTTATTGAAGGAGGGGAGAATGTAACACCCCAAGAATTCATAATGTGTTATTTCTTCAAAATAATTCAATAACTTGTACTACACGCAACACCGAGTTCAATCACACCTTGACTTACAAAAAAGGGCCATTAAAAGAGGTCATGAATAGTATTAACTAAATTTTAAACTTTATATAATCCTTATAATTTTAGAATCCACATTATGAGTTTCTTAGTCATAATGCAAGAACAGATTCATTTTCAGTATTACACTTTTATCAACATTTAATAGTGAAACCTTTTTAAATACAATATTTTAAACTTTTTGACTAAATGGGGACAAAAAAAAATTTAAAATGAAACATCCCAAGCTTCCACGGCACACTTTCCTTTGAATAAAACAGTAGCGTGTGTTGTACGCAACTTCGTGTTTTAACACGTGCCACAACCGATCAAACTTGCCGTTATGAATAGTAATACCTAATTTTTGAAATTATATATATTTTATTTTTAAAAATGGACTTCATTTTTGGATTCGGAATATCAAATTTAGCCTAAGGTGAAATTTTGGTACTTTTCGGATAACTTTAATATTTTGATGAATAGTGAAAATTACTAAATTTTAATTAAAAACAACTTTTTTAATCAAAATAATTAATAGTGATAAATTATTAATTTGAGTGGTTTTAAAGTATATTTAGAATATATTTTTACCACTTAATATAATGTTGGTCATTGGACATAATTTTACAATTAAACCGAACATAAACAAGTGTCAATCTTTTGATAGTTATTATCTCTTAAAAACACGCTTTTTGTTTTGACAGCGGGAATTAATTTTAAATTAATTTCTGCCACTTCTGTGTTTTGAATTTAGAAAAATGGATTCCATATTTGGAATCAGGATGTTCAAATTGTGTAAATAGGTAACTTTTATTTTTAGACATTTTGAATAATTACTGCGGTAAATATTTTATTTACCATGGTTAAGGGTAAATCCGGTAAATAAGGGTAAAACAAAATAATATTATAATAATACTAAATTACCCTAAAACGTGTCTTAACCCTATTGGTTGATACATGGTCGACCATGGGCATCTTTGTGTCAATTTTGGGACCCCATGGATCCACTTGTAAGTGATAATGACACTTTATTTTAATTAAGTTAAAATGAATACAAAAATGACACAAGCATATATCTTTTAGAAGAACAATTTTTACATAGGGTTATACATGTTGGATTTTCGATTATAAATATTCATTAGAAAGATAAAAAGATTTCATACATGATGATATTTTATTTATAATTTTTAGACATCAAATAAATTAAATTATTAATGACACAATGATGATGCATTAATTAATATAATAGTGAAAAATTAAAATAAGTGATATTATAAATACCCAAATAAATATAATATGAAACTTTTAATGAATTAAAATAATTTTATAGGATAATATGATATATTAGGGTTGATTTAATTGACTTTGTTTGAAGAAATCAATCTGTTATGAGTTTCACAAAAATCAACTAATGAATAGTGTCAAAATTGACATAAAAGAGTTCTTAAAACAAATATTATATTATTAATTGATATTAAATTCCTAAAAATCTAAGGTTCGGCCAAGAGACTTATATCATGATAGGTTAATCATTAATGGACCACTTGGGGGTCGCTTGGATGTATATGGTAAGTTTATTAACCATATAATATAAAAATACAAAGAGACATTGTAAAAGTGAAACTAATTAACTTAGAGTTAATACTTAAAGATAAGGTTAATATAAGTACCCAAACCTGTCTAAATTCTATTGGATGAGTTGTTTTCGACCTATCCCCACATCATCCTTTGAATAGTCAACTTTGGATCCTTTGAAAACCGAATATGAATTTATTATAAATTAATATTTCTAGCTTTTCCAAAGGTGCCCCTCACCCCTCTTATAAAAGGGCACTCCTCCTTCTCATTTCTTCACACCTCTCAAGCCAATTGGCTCGTCCAAACTCTGCCAAACTAAGCTCCCCACATCCCCCTCCTCCTCCTTGAAGCTTCCCCTTAGGCAGAAAGCATTTCAAGAAGTCCTTTGGTTCCAACCAAAGTGAGTTACCTAGATTAAAGGTAACGATTTCTCTTAAATTATTTTCATTTATTTTGCTTCTCCAACCCCCAAACTCTTTTTATTTCCTTTCTTTTGTAACAACACCAGTATCCACAATATACTAGGATGTTGTTATAAGAAGGATTCAAACTACACATACACACAACTCCATCTAATGGATGATGAACATAATGTTTCTGTGGATGGCAAACTAACGCCTCACGAAACGATGATTGTTCAAATACATCTTACCACCTCTCATGGTGGCCATTATGATGGCACTGTAATTAAATATGATATTAATAATATATATTTTATATATAAGCTTCTGTAATTCCATTTTATTTCATACCATTATTCGTTTCATGTTGTATATACATACGATAATTTCATTTGAGGAAGTGCGGACTACCGCCCCCTTAAAATGATATGACTCGTTCATACCACACATGGAATGTATAAAGGATGGTGTTAATGAACTTAAGTAACATATATAAAATATTATATTATACTGGAATAGTAATATACCTATGTATCATTTGGATTCGATTCTTTTAAAATAAAAATTAAATGGAAGTAGCGTTCGTGCGTACGTACGGACTACCGTCTCCACGAACGCGATGAGATTCATTCTCCATCATATCCATTCAAGTATAATTATCATTTAATGATTTAAAAATGATGTTTAAGGACTTTATATCATTCTGGATATGAATAAGATACAACAAACATGACTTATGTAACAAAACATATAAAAGAAAATGAGTAAGTTAACACCCGAAACGACGATAATTCTAAGATATTATTAACAAATCAATGTTAAAAGATCATATATGATATCATATTAATATATATGATTCTTGTATAATTTAATAACAATTATTTCACCATTATATAGGAGGTTAACCTACCCCAACCAAGGAAAAGTACAAGGTAAGGGTTATTTCACAATCTCTTCATTATCCGAGGTTGTATTATACGTAATAATCTACTGGGATCTCTTTATCATCCACATCCATGTTTCTTCGAAATGTATTTCAAAACATTTTTACTATTTACAAGAATATGGGTTAAAGTCATTTATACCCTTGTTTGACTTTTTATAAGAGGTTTATAAAGGAATCTTTCCGTCGTTTTCAAAACAAGGTCCTTTTTAACCTTTTCGACAGAATTGAGGTAAGAATGTTTTTTTTAACTTATACGGCGGGTGCGGTTATTTTCCGCCGTTATAAAATCGTCGAAGCTTCCCATACATGCTTATAAGAATATTTTCAAATAAAATGTTTTATTTTATATGGATCTTAAATGATTTCAAAATAAAAGGAGATATTTCTTTTAAAAGAATTTTTATTTCATCTATGTCAACATCCTTTGATGGATTTTAAGATTATTTGAAGTTGATTTATTATGATACAAAACTTCTATATTGTATTGAAGGTTTTGTGATATGTTTGACTGTGGATGTGCTATTTTTATACCATTCATAGTTTATTGTGAAAGTATTGACATTTCGTATGCTAGTTTTAATACGAATGTTTATGTTATGTTTAAACCTTTTCATATGGGAATGCATTGGACTTAATAAGTGACGGGTGGAGCCCGCTATAGCTCCTCGATGCATCGGTAGGTCTCATGAGACAAACTAGTGTCTTGGCACAAGGCCTTGACAAAATCTTATTTGTAGCCTTGGCACGAGGCCTTGGCTATGTGGTTATGATAGTCTGGAATTATGCATTCCAACATTATGAAAGTGGTTATTGATATTGCATGTGAATATTCGATTAGTAGAATATCCATGTGAACAAGTAAATGGCATCATTTCATTTTACTTTTGCCATACTAAGTTGGAGTTCAATTTTAAAAGGCTTTTGTTTTAGTAATTCATTGCCTTAAATGTTTATGCTTATTTTTGAATGTTCCGCTATATTGTTATCCTTACTGGGCATTTGAGCTCACCCCTTTTTTATGTTTTATTTTTCCCAGGTAGTGAAGAAGTAAATTATGAATGACTTGCAGGGATATTATGAGGGGTTAATAGTGTGGATATCAAGACTTTGTTGTTGTAGTAGTTTTTCACTTTGAAATGTAATGTAAAACTTTATGATTATATCTAGTGTTTCCAAGGCTACTAAACCAATCGGTCTTTCGGGATTTGATCTTTCTTGTGATCATGCCAATGTTACGAAGTAATGCACCGACTCCGGGTAGCTGGGGTCGGGGCGTTACAAAAATATTCCATACATCCAAAATCATCAGATAACCCATCTAATATGATTCACCTTCATTTAGTGTGCTCCCTAATTTTAGTATCCTCCCTTTATATCTTTTGATTCAATATGATATGATCCAATATGCATTTGGAGAACTCCCTAATATTAGTGTACTGACTTCTACTCTAGGGAAAATATAAGGATCATGTAGAACGTTTGAGAAGAGGTCATCGAAACAACATATAATGTCAAAGTTACTATCACGAGGGTACTAGAGGGTGACCATTATTGTTATGTAATTATTAATGTTTAAAAATAATATATTACATTTTTATATTAATTATTGAATATATTCAATGAATATATTAATATATTAACTAGATATAAATGAGAATGAATATATCAGATATTTGGTTATTGAAATTGTTTAAATTAGTTATGCCATTTGACATATTTGGGTTGATTATAGAGGATGTCTAAGGATTATATGGGTAGATATTGAGCCAAATGTAAGTCTAATTATTTTTTCATATATAATAAATAGATTATATTCCTTTTTTTTGTGCAGGATTCATATATGTTTCAGTCTACTTTCAAATATTTTATAAAATATTGAAAGTAATTAAAGTACAGGTTATGGTGTGATTTCAATGAAACATCCTTGATTCACCATAAAATTTTTTAAAAGGTACATGAAGTGACCTCAAGAAAAGTGGAATTGTTTTTTATACATGCATCATTTGGATTCACATAAGGTTTTTGATATTTTCTCAGAACATTGATATTAAATTTTTAAAAATAGGCCATTTTTTACTAATTTTAATATTTTTTATTTAAAATATTCTAAAAAACTCGTCAAAGAGAGAGAGAAAGTTCATCCCATATACAACTCATTATAAACGTTTTTTAGGATAAGATCAAAGAATTTAATATCTTATCTATTTATTAAATATATTTTCGTTAAATTTAAATTTTTATAGTTTTCATTTATTTTATTTGATGATATAGGAGAAAAAATTTGATCATGAATCACATCAAACCAATTTGTGGTTCAATACGAACAAGAAAGTCAATGGAAATTACATAAATAAACCCACCACAGACATTGGTGTAAAAAATATAAATTACAATTCATTTTGTTTTTGGAAAAAAATATATTTTACTAAAAAATATACCTACAAAAAAAAGTGGAATGGGATAAAAATTCATTATAGTCATCATTAGTCTCCCACATCGATGTTAGTGACCATGTTTTGGGTTAGGATAATGTTAGTCATGTGAGACAGTTGGGTTCCTGAATATCTACCTCATGTGTCTTTAGAAGAAGATCATATTCATTCATAGTGATACCTCCTCCAGAATTTTGGAGTAATGTTATTATTTTCAATAATCTAGAACCAAAAAAGAAACTTTTGATCCCTGAGAAAAGAATATATGAACATGATACATGATGTATATCTCAATATGAGCAATTTTTAGTGATAAGTAGTGAATTGGATACTCTATTTTAGGGAACTACTAGGAGTATTCCTATATACATTTCATCCTTGATAGGACAAAATATATCAATTTTAAGTCTATTATATTTATTTTAAAATGTTAATATTATTATGATAGTTCCTGTAAATTTATTTTGTTTTTAATATCTAATTAAAAAAAATTATATTCTGAATTATTTTTTAATGCAAGAAGAAGATGCAACAGAGGATGGTGGCCAGTATATACATTAAGAGACTTTATCATCTGGGGGTAACCAACATGACATAAGGGAGTATCATTGATGTTAGATTCCCGATAAAAAACATTATTTGTAATGAGAACTTATATATATATATTACTTTTTCATCATCTAACATAAAAAATATGTTATATATTAATAAAATAATGTGATATAATATATATAATTATTATTTTTAATGTTTATTGTGTTTGAGTTTGGGGGTTATTTAATTTGGTATCTTGTTGATTTATTTTTATTTTGTATTATATGTAAGAGTATATTTAAATGTCTATTGTAACCTACTTTTTTTGTAAGTAGAGTAGATTTAAACTGTAACTAATTAAATAAACCACAACTATATAATTAAAAATAGTTTTATCCATCAATACTCACTTAAAACTGGTACTATATGAAACTAGACTACCACTAATATTGTATTGTTGATTATAACCACCTTAAAATTTTGAATAAATAAATGAATGAATAATACCATTTGAATTTATTGTATTTGGTTGTAACCACCATGATTTTATGATAGGTAGTTGCAACCACCTTTATATTTTTTGACATTTTTTAAAAAAATAAACCACTACATTCATTTTTTAAATATTTTCACAGCCTTAATTAATCAGAGATATATAAATATTTTAATGGATCTCTCCTAATAAAAAACCACTAAAAATTCATGGGAGACTCATAAAAACATGATGGTTTATCAAAATATTTCTCTTTGATTCATGACAGTTAAAAAAATCTATAATACTTATTCTTATTGTTGTGACTATTTAGTATCCTCTGTCGAATGAGGAGGCATTCTTCAGTTCTAATGGAACTCTATCTAGAATATTATTGAGTGATTTTTTCATGTTAATTTCAAAATGGTATCATATAACCTTTTGATTTATCACACTATTTAGGATATAGTATATGGATATATTAGAATGTTTCTGAGCTCGTGATAAACCTCATATTGGTGAGAAATGAACACCTTTTTTGTGGGAGTTTTGAGTTACCATGTTTGTGGTATTATTGTTTATGAAATATTTGATACAATTGATACCTTTATTCAATTATGAAATTTTTATTTTTGATATTATTAATCTTTATTTTGGATATTATCCCATAGTGGTAAGAGGAAAGTGTATATGCATCATTTTTTTAGAATGTTGGATTCACATGACATATCTGTGCTTCTGTGTGATTGTTTTTTGATAATGGAAAAATATTCAATTTTTTAAAGTTTCCACAAAAACATATATAATATTTTTTATATAACTTATTAGTGGAATTACACTTATCTAGACCATGGGGTTGATTCATTATCTATTTTATGATGATAGTTCATGTCAATATTATGGTGGGTTTTCTATGGTGATGTTTATATTGTTCCTCCATAGAGACCCTTTGTGATTTGGACTGAGAATTAGATTCATTAGTGATAGTTCAATGTAGGTAGGATATTCTATATATGAGGTTAAAAATAGGATAGGTTATTTTGAGGATGTGAATACCCTTGTGATGGTATATATGAAAGGCATTTATAATGGCCTGTAATTTTGAGAAGTAAATCACTTAGAGTGATTTTTGTATCAAGGTTGGGTTTTTATGGAGGGATTGGTTGGATTCTATGATTTTTTTTATTTTGGGTTTGGTTTTCAATGATATAGTGGATAGTGATCCTATATGGTCATATCTTATATGGGTAAATCATGGGTAGATGCTTCATGGTTTTGTAAATACACTTGAGTGGTAGTTGATAATATGGTAGGGCTGGGAATGAGTGATATTATTCAGGCTTCTTAGGAAAGAAGAACCAAGGGTAATTTTTTTCAAGATGAAGTTGATATGTAGAGAATAATGTTAACTTGTTAGGTATCTGAGCCTAGTTTTGATAGTGTGAAACTCATTAGAGTATAAGTTTGTTGCTGTAATTTTTTCATATAGGAATCTACACATGTTAGGTTTGAATGAGATAGATATGTGTGTGGGTGAGAACTAGTGATGTGGTCCATTGGAGGTTCACTCCTCCTAGGGAGGAGATGTTTTGAGAGTCTATTATTTATTTTAAAACATTAAAATATTTAATAAATAGTTTTAGAGCTAGGCGATGAGACTGCGTGTGATTCCAAGGCCTGTAGAGACCGTAAGTAATTTTATAAAAACATTAAATACATTTTCCATCATGAGAACACAATTTTTCAAAAACAATTTAATATATCTTGAAAAAAGTTCCAAATCAAAAATATGATACCAAAATTGAATCTAGAGTGATGGGTTTACCCTAAGCATCATCTAAAGTTGTTATGCATCTGATGTTTAGATAAAGAAGTCGTTAGAGGGTATATTAAGTGGATTAATTAATTAAATTCCTAAAACCTGATTCTCTTTATAAGTAGTCTATTATGGAAAATCTCCAAGGTTAGTCATATAACTTTTGGATAATTGAGAGGGGCTTCCATTGTTCTTCATTGGAAGATCGAGACCAGACAATAAATGATGATTAGATTGAGGTAGATTGATAGATAGTGACCAAATCAGATCTTCCCCATCACTAATAAATACATTATTCACCAATGATTGGTCTAATATGAAAGTAGGACTCATCAAATTTTGTTTCCTCCCTATTAATTAAATTGTTAACTCATGAATTTTATATTATTATCTCTAGTTGGCAATTGCACATCCTTTGCATGGAACCCTTTAAAAATTTATATAGTTTGTTTATTTTATCATCTTTATTATACCACGATCACACCCTATTTTATATATGTTGAGATTATAGGCTAATAAATCTTGTAAAAATATGTTTATAACCCCTATTATGGTGATTTTCCCCCATTTTTCTTCACATTCTTCATCGTTAGCCTACGAGGTCACGATTCAACTTATTCAAGTGGGTTGGAGCATAAATGAACCCCCAGATTCATAGAAGTTTCAAGTACAATAAATGTATTATATATTTGATTATGGATCATAATATAAAGTGTTATTAGGGTGATGAATCATGTGAATCTAGGATCTAGGACTGAGCGGTAGTGATGGGTGGTGCATCAGGCAGTGTGCAAGATTCGTGTATATCAATGGATTTTGATTCCTAGCAAATGGAGGCCCATAACAGATGATAAAATATGGTTACCACTTATTTGGGGAAGAAAATGGTGGTTTATATGGGGTGAGTAGATGATCTATATTTTACATGAAACCATCTTCAGTTTCAGGAAAATGTGATATACATGACATGTACTGCAATAAACGGACTCTGTGCAATCCCAAATTTTACGGTGGCAAGTATTTCTGGTTTGAGTTAAATATCACATGAAATGTGGTGGGACCACACACCATGTGAAAAATATATATCAAACTCATCATCTATAGAGGGTACATAGCTAGGATCCCATGCAGCCCCACACACTATTCATGTCAAGACATACCATGTACTTGAATACTTTCATACACAAAGACATGGACCGAAGGACATGATCAAGGTTGGGTGCACACTATTTGTCCCTGGGAGGCCGATACATGACATGTAGTTCCTTACACACCATATAGTACTACATGGGTAGTGATTAGTGTGTTAATGAGTAAATAGATAGGAGGCCAGGTGACGTTACACACCCTGTGGACCCCTTTACACATTGTGTACTTATTTATGAAACTTATACCACTAAAATCTCATTTTTTTACTCTGATTTTGGCATGTGAGTATCCTATCCAAAGAGTTTCTTCTTGTATATAATTAGTGTGGCCATAATAGTGGATTTTTAGATATGATACAAGATGTTCTGAGTGTGATGCTTCTTTATATGGTGCTCAATGTCGTTAGTGATCATACAGGATCATCATAGTGCAAGGTTGGGGTTGGCAGTCCCCCTATTGTACTAGGATATGAGTCCCCCATAAACCACTACCTACTGAGTGGAACCCTCCTATTGTATCAGGGAATGTGTCCATTATCTACTAAGTGGAACCCTTCTATTATATCAGGCTGTGGGACCTCAACCTACTGAGTGGAACCCTCCTGTTACATCAGGGTATGGGTCCTCAACCTAACGAGTGGAACCCTCCTATTGTATTATGGAATGTTTCTTCTACCTATTTAGTGTCACCCTCATATTAGATCGAGTCATTGTTCCTCTACCTACATAGTGGCACCCTTTTGTTGTATCAAGACATGGTTCTTCTACCTACTAAGTGCATGGTCATGTTATACTAGGGAATGGATCCTTAATCTGTAGAGGGGTATCCCCCTGATGGACTAGGGAGTGGGTCCTATACTTAGAGTTTACCACCTCGAATAAGTGGCATAGTGGCGAAATGAGGGAACTTCACACCGTTAATTTTTTGGATAGACACACGAGATGTTGGGAATCATTAATGGACCTTTTGGAACTACAGGTTGGTTCATGATCTTGGGTTGGGCCATGATATGAATATCCTCTTTCTCTCTCATATGGGTTTCTTATATGAGAACATATGTATTTTTTACTATTGGATTTTCTTCCCCTAATGAATTGGGTTGAGTGGATTACTTCTATCATCTCTCATATTGCTCCCCCTCTAGTTTTTAGGAAATTTAACTGGGTATGTATATAATCACACCTGAAAGTAGATTTTCTACATTTTTCATGTATTAAGAAGAAAAATAACTATTTTTTGGTTATTTTAGAAAATAATAGGCATGCTCGGGTGCATTTGAACATATATAATGGTTAGGGATTTGAGATCTAGAGCCACAATCTCTTATTATTTATTTTCTATTTTTTCAGGTTGGAAAATCATTTCTAGTTGTGAATGTATTTTCCCTTTTGTTTTGGTTTACTTTTTTACACTTTTTTATTCCCCTTTGGTTATTACATGTATGGTTTTTTACTCTAGAATTTATTCTATTTTATTATTATTCTTCTATACTTCTATATAAAGATGATTTCTTGCGTGGATATAAGTACATTAAGAAAAGGCCTCCCATATTAGTTATTCCTTCTATATGCTTTTTGACAACCCCTAGCCTATAAATGTGGGATTATGGTAGTTACGACTCATCAATATGCTATCTATGCCCGACCTGATGGTTTGGGTCGTGATATATTGGTATTAGAGGTGGTTTGACCTTGGGATGGTGTTTAGAGTTTTTCCCCTTATGAGGTTTGGTTGGGAACTTAGGGAAACTTCATCAAAGTTTCTAAGTTCATATTTTAGGCCAAGGAACCTAGTGTTGGTTGGAGGTCGACATATCTAACCCCAATACTCTGACTAAATTCTTGTCAAATCTACATATCAAAACATTGGTTTAAGGGAACATTGTTCATATATCATATAGGATTGATTCTTTTGACTATCCTTATTGATTTAACTCAAAATATATATATGTTCATCTAACTATGGTATATCTTGATTAATTTTCTGTATGCCTCCATAAAGATGGACATCTTTGTTACCGATTTAGGCTTGTGAGGATGATCTGATGAGTGATGAGGCCTCCGTTTTGGGGCCATATCATGAGATATTTGTTACAAGAAAGAATGTATGAGCACCCCTAACATTCATGAAGAATATTATACTAGAAGAGTATAATGAGGATGAATATAGGCTTATAAGACTCTATGAATTCTAGCACCAGAGAAAATTAAGGTTCCACGGTGAGATAGAGAAGTGGAGGATTTTATTAAGTTGGTGATCTAATATTTTTAGGCTTTTGTGACCCCAACTAACCCGATGGATGCACTAGAATTCAGCCTTTTCCATAGAGAATATTGGAACTAGTGGAGTTTAGTCATGTAGACACATGATGAGTCAACACTCTCATAGTCCAACTTCTAGTAGATGTTATGTGAGTAGTACTACCCATCATACATCAACTTTTTTTGGATTCAGAATATGTTGGATCTGAAGTAAGTTGGAATGATAGTATCTAAGTGTTTTGTGAGGTTAACTAACATTTCATGGTACTACCATTGAATGATTCAGGATGGTTACTTCTAGGCATAGAATTTTGAGTAGGGTCTCTGCAGTGACATTTGTTCTAGTGTGGTACCCCTTTTCATTCTAACATATACTAGAGTACTAGAGAGGGAACTATTGATAGGGATATTTCAATATGATGGATTACATTTATCTAGAGATGGAAATGGATGTAATATGTATGAGTCATCTCAAAAAGAAAGTAGGTTCTCCTCAGTAATTTCTTAGCATATAAAATATTCTTATGGCCTGACTCAGGCATGTATTCATGTGGCAAAGGGAATATGAAGAGGGCTAGGGAAGCCCGAAGAAAGTGATGTTATGCATTTGATGGTTGATGTCACATGGCATGTGATTTCCAAACCCGATGTGTTGAGGAGGGAAGGCGGGTAGTGGACGGACCAACATGGTACAAACATCACTATGATCATGGTTCTCCTAGGCATGGATAGGGTGGCCCCCGGGAGGTGAGGCTGAAAGAGGAGGCATTGGGGAGGAATTGCTAATAGTGGTGAACCAAGTTATGAGAACCTTAAACCCCCACCACTAAGAGACCCATGTTAGGCTCAGGGATCGGGTAGTTGAGGCATTGGATAGCTGCAGACTCTAGAGGCTTATGACCCGTTAACTCATGAGATGATTATAGGTATGAGAAATATTTATTATACTTTATCTTCAGTACTAGTAGACATGGTTGTGATTCATTCATTCTTCTCCATAATCATTGTGGGAGATCTAGAGCTCCCAATGGAGACTGTATCCCAACAGATTCTTCCTAAGGTTCCTATAGGTAATGCTTCATCAATATCTCTTATCTACTAGAAGTACAAGCTATCATGTGGTGAAGAGTGTTTCTTATGGGACACCTTGGTCATCGCGATGAGGAATTATGATTTCATCTTGGGTAAGGTATGGTTTTCCTCTTCCCAATAACATATTAAATTTCAATGTAGAATAATAATATTTCATTAGATAGATGGGATGAGATTCTATTCTGTGGTAGAGGGATATATCATTGCAGAAAAAGTGGGTCTTGCAGATAAGAAGATGCAACATATTATCCATCAGTTTGAGAGTTTATGCCATGGTGTAGTGGTCTCTTTAGGTATATGGATTCCTTCAGTTAGGGATTATTATATAGATATCTTCCCCGATGATGTTTTAGGATTGCCTCTAAGGTGGGAGATGGACTTTTGCAGCAAATTTAACCCTAGGATTTCTTTAATATCTTCCGTGGAATATTTGATGTCCTTTAATAAGCTCCAAGAGTTGAGGGTCCAGTTGGAAGACCTTTTAGAGAAGGGTTTTATTAGACCTAGTGTGCCCTTGGGAATCTCTAGTTTTTTTTATGAAAAATACAGATGAAATCTTGTAGAATTTTATTGATTATCATCACCTGAATCAGGACACCACAAAGAAAAATTTCCCCTTTTAAGGATTGATGAACTCTTTCATCAATTAGGTGGAGTGAGATGGTTCTTGAAGATCGATCTCAGGTCCAACTACCATAAGTTGAGGGTTTGTGAGGATGATATTATAAATCTAGAATTCTAATAACACTATAGACACTATGAGTTCATGGATATTCCTTTCATTGTGATGAATACCCATATTATATTTTCGGATCTGATAAACCATATTTTCCATCCATACTTGGACTATTTTTTTATCTTCATTGAAGACATACTCATCTACTCTACATCAGAGGATGACAATGTGGAGAACTTGAGGATGGTCATAGAATTGATTCAGGAGCACCATTTATATGTTAAGTTCTTGATGTTCCAGTCCTGGATTAGTGAAGTTAACTTTCTAGGGCATGTAATTTTTGAGCATAGATTAGTCATGGACCCAGTGAAGATTTATATTGTGCATTATTGGGATCCACCCAAGATTTTTTCATAGGTGAGGAGTTTTATTAGCTTTTTGGGGTAATATAAGAGGTTTGTGGTGGGATTCTCTAGTATTGAAACCCATTTGACCACCTTGATATAGAAAGGGTAGTTTTTTTTACCTAGAATGATCAATTCTAGAGAGCCTTTGAGGAGTTGAGGTTACATCTAATCAGTGCTATTGTTTTTATACTACCATAGGATGGAATGGATTACATAGTGTATTCTGGTGTGTATTGAGCTTTTCATGCATATTTGTTGATGTAGAGGAAGTTAGTGATCACATATGGGTTGAGGTAGTTGATACCCCATGAACATAACTACACAACTTTCAACCTTTAGTTAGCATAAGTGGTCTTCACTCGAAGGATGTTGATGCACTATATTCTGGGAGAGCACTTGGTAGTTTTCTCTGACCATCATAGTCTCAGATATTTCTTCACGTAGAGAAACATGAACCTAAGATATCAGATCAGGTTGGAATTACTATAGGAATATGATTTTGAGATATTCTAAACTCTTAGAAAGGGAAACACTACTAGAAATTTAATCTACAGCCACGAATCTATAGCCATGGTTTTATGAATCAGTGACTATAGTATGTTTATAGTCACAGTTTCATTAAGAAATCATGGAAACTCTTTTTTCTCATAAGCATTGGGCTCCTCCTCCCTCGATACGCGACCCCCCCTCCATCGACCTCTCTGCACCCTCCTCCTACCTCAAGCTCCTCGCCACTGAACACTACCGCAGCCTCCTCCCTCAAGCTCTCAGTGACCTCTTCCCCACTGAATACTGCCGCGACCTCCTCCCTCAAGCTCTCCACAACCTACCCCTCTCTGAAAACCACCACTCTTCCCCCTATCTGTGACCCTCTTCGTCCCTCCACCTCTCTACACCCTCCTTATCCCTCCCCTCTCCGCACCCTCCTCCCCACCGAACACCACTGCTATCGGCAGCACCTGATTGTTCACTATGGGTTTGAATCACCATTTTCATTCCTCTAGATTTGGATTATTTATTTTTATCTTCCTTTCTAAAATTCTTTAGTTATTAAACTTCTTGGGGAAATTCTTAGAAATTGTTTGTGCAACAATTAGAAAATTCTTAAAGGGAAACATCCTTTTTAGGATCATTTGTATGTAGAGTTAAAATTATCTAGGAAGTATTCAGTGTTTATTTACTTCTCTATCAATGATGAGTTCAAATTTAAGAAGCCTATTATCTAAGAAACACACGTGGATTATTGATCTTCATGTTTAATTCTAGGCTGTTCTTTTCTAAATTATTAGAGGGAGTCTCAATCTATGGGTAAGCTCAAGTATTCGGTTATCAATCAAATTTAGGAGGGATGAATTTTTTTGGTTCTTTTGCTATTAATACACTATATATCAAGATACCAATGTCATATACAAGGGATTTTATATAGATCTGGTTAGGATCATCCAATCACAGTGACCATGTATCGTGGTAAGGTAGAATTATGTGGTTGTATTGGAGCAATTAATTTGAAATATGATCAGGAATAGTATTTTCAGGATTCATCTAACACTTAGCTTGAGGAGGGATGAGTGTGTTCTGCATCACTTATTAGTGAGTCAATGGTGGTCATAGTAAGAATGGTTCATGCAGGTGTGGTCATCCAAACTCAGGAATCATCATAGGTGAAACCTGGAGCCTGTGAGGATAATTCAACCATAGAGGGCATGGTTCTCTTAAAACAATCATCCTATGATAGTTTTGAAGAAGGTGGAATATAATTTGATTATATGGAGTCCCAATTATCAGAAGTTTATCCATATCATATGCAGACCTCATCTCAAAGGAGTTCACCTAATTTTATTCCTCAAACTAATTAGGTAAGTAATAATATGGATGAAAAATATTTAAAAATTTGTGGTTCTAGTAACAATAAAAAGGGTAAATCCAAGGATATAAAAGAAAGATCTAGATATAATTAGGATAATCCTGTTCTAAATATCAATAATGATTTGTCAAAGTTGTAAGTGGAAGTATTATCCATGAATTTTGGGTGCAAGGAGTAGCTCAATAAAAGATATTTTAAACAAATTAAGGGAGCATAACATTAATATTTTGGAAATGTGGTATTTCAAACCTTGTTATGTGAATTTAACATGTAATCTACTAGGTATCATTCAAAGTGTAAGGGTTTTATCTAAACAATTTAATTGGTTTTTTTGTTTTTGTAATTTGGGGAATTTTTGGGTGTGTAGGTTGTGTGGGTTCATAGTTTACCTGAACGATGTTTTTTGAAAATATCAACAAAATGGATTTGAGAGTATGTGTATATAAAGTATATATGTGTGTAAATATATGTTTATAAATACAGTGGTTTATAGGAACTATTAACTTTTATCCCAAAGTGGCAGGAGGTTTGGTAATTGGAACCAATGTATAAAAACTTTTCACATGGAACTCCTTTGACTAAACTCGTTGAATGGTATAAGTTCCACACTATAAGAGAAAAATGAAACTCGATCACCAATACTATTTTCAATCAACATTATTGGTAGAAAGTATAAGTACCCTAGAATTTTTTAAACACCCACATTAAAAAGAAGAAAGTATAATATCCTTGGAATGTCTTTGATCTTAATGGATTAGAAATAGTAGATTTTTCACTAGGAACACTACTAGAAATTAATGTTATAGCCACAAAACTATAGCCACGGTTTTATAGATCTGTGAATATAGTATATTTATATCCATGGTCTAATTAACAAAACGTGGAAACTCATTTCTTTCGCATAAGCATCGAGATCATCCTCCCCAGATACGCAACCCCTCCTCCCTCGACCTCTCTATACCCTCCTCCTCCCTCGAGCTCCTCCGCACTGAATGTCGTCGTGACCTCCTCCCTCGAGCTCTCTGTGACCTCATCCCCACAAAATGCCACCGCTCCTCCCCCGATCCATGACTCTCTTCCTCCCTCTACCTCTCCATGCCATCCTCCTTCCTTGACCTATCTGCGCCCTCCTCCCCACCAAACTCTACCACTCCTCCCCCGAAACGTGATCCTCTAAACCCTCGACCTCTCTCACGGTAATACGACTCATCTCACACCTATAAAACCTTATCCCTCACCACCATCGTGCTTTCATCCTCTAATTAGTGTGTCGGTTGAACTGTGACTTTCCACGAGCAGGATCCATGTGAGTCGACCCCTACACTTTCTGAGAAGATCGTTGCAGTTACTCCTTCACAACAGCTGATCTACCAAGCAATTCATTCTTATCTCTAGTGATCATTCATCCATACCTCTGCAATCCATGGTTATTTTTAAGGTCCCCCACTACTAAAAATGTTTCAATGGTATGATCAGTATGATTCTATTTTCTCAGTCATTTTTAAGAGTCTTCCTTTCATCTCTATTTGTTACCTTATATTGTTATTCTCTTAATTTTGGTGTTTTTTCTGGGTATTTGAATATGTAATTTCACAAGATCATTAATTAAATCACACCAATAATGTGTATTTTGTGTGAAATAGATAGAAGAAAATTATAGAGGAATAATGCATATTGATACACACTCATTCAATGGAGGTATGTCACCTGACTCATTTATTTATAGATTTTAGAAAAATTTCATGAAATCAATGTTTTATTAGGATTTATAAATTCGGGATTCTACTTATAGTATGTGATGGTGTATGCCAATATTTTTATACACCAAATTTCTCATGGTTCCTATTTCGTTTTTCCATATGGTGAGTATTCAATTATTTTTTCTAAATATAAGACTTTATTTTAAATATATGACATATATATTTCTAGGGAATTTGAAGATATAATGGATCTTTGTCATAAAATCAGTTTGTATGACCTTTGATTTATCTTGGATGTATAATTATTACTGGTTGTATTTATTCATTGGTTATTTTAATCCTTTTTATTTTATGAAAGTGATACAAGTTATTTTATATTCATGTTATTATTGCTATTATTTCAAAATAATTTTATGAAATTTTCTAACTCAACAATTTTGATGGGATATTATTATACTAATATTCACCAAAGGATACATAACTTCCTAATTAGTATATTTAGTTCCAACATAGTTTACTAATTATTGGTGGCCCATCATATAGTTCACAAGGTCTTGTGAGGTGATGATTTGTTGTGCTATCTAAAAATAATTTTTTTATCCATAAAATGTAATTTTAAATGTGAAGTGTTTTTCAAATAAAATTTCATTATAGAGATCATCTTAAAATGAGTTTTTTGAAATAATTTTTTAAAATTGAATTTTTTTATTTTACATAGGTTATTTTAGATATATTTGTTCGTGGAACTCATGTGTGCATATAAGGGGGGATGGGGTAGGGGGGCTGGTGTTGGGGGTGTAGGGGAAGTAGGGTGGGGGAGGGGTAGGGGTGCAGGAGGGAGGGGGGATGGGGGCTGGTTCAAGAGGGGGTGGGGGTGATGGGGGCTTGGACATGAGTAGGAAAACTATTTTAAAACATAAACAATTGATTACTAAACCATTAGAGTCCTCAAAATCATAATAAAAACTAAATAACCAACATTAAAAACTAAAAATTCAGATCTGCATAATTAGTGAATTGGTTAAGGAATGTTGAAATTCAACCAGAGGAACAAGGGGAAATTGTTGATGGGTGTTAAAATCTGGAGAAAAGTGAATTTCTATATTCAAAAGAGATTAATTTGACATCTTGGAGTGATTTTTCTAAATATTATTGTATTATTTATGGGGGAGTGTCAATAAAATATATGAGATTCAAGATTTTTGATAAAGGCATAACTACCCTCATAGATAGACACATGTAACCCATCCAATGAATAATGAGATTGATCATTCTTATCAACAATGAAATAATAGGTGGAAGATATCCATGATATGGCCATTAGATAAATAACCTCATTCCCACTTATAAATAGATTTATCTCAAACAAAATTATAATATATTGTAATGGTTTTTGATTAGTTAATTATTTTATATGGTGATGGTGTTTAGACTACTATGGTGTGATTAAGGAGACATTCCCCCATCAAAATCCATTGATTTAAATGAATTTTTTATTTTCATTTCTCTAGTTTGATTTTCAAGAATCATATTGTTTCCTTATAGTAGATTATTATCCATGCGCCTTTAAATTTTATCATGGTTTTATCTATTAATTTTGTTTACACATAATACTATCATAATTTTCATTCATTTAAAATATGATGTAGGGGATTGAGGGGTGATGAAAGAGTGATTAAGCATTCTCAATTACCATGGGTAGGTGAAAGTATCATATTGAAAATAATTTTTTCAATACCTAACCTAACACGCTAAATATAGAGTGAATGGATTGAGATCTTGGGTCATTCTAGAGTATTATTTAGGGTGGTGATTTTATTTTATAAGAGATTATTATATACTTAATGATATAATTATATAGGGGCTCCCATAATTATATTTATCATTTTTCACTTTTATTTTATATCTTCAATGAACTTGTGCTTCCACTCCTTCATTATTTCATTATTTTAAAATTAATAGCGTAATATTAGTGTAGTTTTGAGAAGAATGAATGATTATATCCTTCCATGAAGTTGTGGTTCCCTATCTCTTTTCACCATAAAATGTAGTATTTTTTATATTCAATTATATTACATTTCCATATTGGAGTTGAAAATTAGTGGAAATCATGTTTTGAGGTCTTAATCAGATCTACTAATTGAGTTAGAAATCACTGGTGTTTTTCATTCTGCACTTTGATCATACTTTTGGAAACATGCTTTTGTTAAAGGAAATTCTTATAGTGTACTATATTTTAATGCATCTCTGATAGAATGATTTAAATTTTTGTTTCATATAATCATGATCAGTTGAATCTGCATTTGATTAACTTGGACTGAGGGTTTTACAATGCTTATTTACATGATTGTTAGGTTGTTTCTAGAGTAATATAAATAATTTTTTTTGAGGAATTGAAACACTTCTAATTATGGAAGAGTGAAACAATTGGATGTTGCAACAAGATTTTTTATATGGTGTTTTTTTAACTTTCTAGAACATACGTTGAGTCCTTTTCCTAATTATAGGATGTTTTATTATAAGTCATGTTATATCCCCTTTCAACTACTTTATGGTGCATTCTCATTGCACCTCATGTTTTCACTGTATCTTACACATTCAATTTTTTTCTAGGGGTATGGTTTGGAAAACCAACTCATTCATTTTGTCACTATTGTAGTTCATTCATTTTTCATTGAATATTTACCTATCAAAAATAGTGAGGTTAAAATACGTTTTGTGTATCCTATGGTCTATAGTTTTAATTGCTGGCTTCAAAAGAGGAATTTTAACTTCAGATTGTTCGATGTATGATTGTCTTCCTGGACAAGTTTAACTTTTTAATTGATATCATTACTGTATATTCATCTTTTTAATTCTTATTGTATTTTCTGGAATATTTTCAATCTCATGATTCTTTTCAAGAAAAACTTTTCCAGGAGGTGGTAGGGGGATTTGCAGAGGGAGGGGTGTCTATGGGGTGGGGGTGTTCAAGAGGGGGGTTTCAAGGAGGGGGTGTCTCAGAGAGTGTCTGGGGGGGTTGTCCAATGGGTGTTTAGGAGGGAGGGGGTGTCTAGGGGGTCCAAGAGGGAGGGGGTGTTCATGGGGAGTGTTTAGGAGGGGGTTGTCTAGCGGGATGACCTGGGGGGTCCAAGGGAGTGTCCATGAGGGAGGGGGTGTGCATGGTGAGGGGGTGCAAGGGGCAGGGGGAGGGGTTAAAGGTGGGGAGGGGTGTGTTAGGGGATGGTGGGGGTGATAGGGGGGAGGGGTGAGGGTTGGGTAAGGGGGTGTAGGGGTAGGGTGGGTGAAATATCTTCTGGATAAAAAATACAAAAACTTCATGAGTTTTTAAGAATAATATATATGAAGTTGATTATAGGATTGGGGTTTTCTTCATATCTTAAATCATTGTGTTTTGAATTGAATGAGTGATGTTTTTAAAATAAAGTTCATTATTATTGATCATGTTATTTAGTATTGGAATGTACATATCAATCTAAATATTATTTTTTCATTGTTTTTTATAGATTCATATATCATTTATCATGTATAGTTGACACACTGATCGCATATATATAAGAAGCCATTATATCTCATTTATTTTCTAACTTTTTTCTTATAGGTGGATTCTTATGGTGAGGCCGGTTCTGTCCACCACCATAAAAGATAGTGAGTTTATCATCAGATTTGGGTAAGGTTTATTCTGTTTTTATTATTTGGCCCAATTTTAATTAGGTATTTTTTGATTTTTGGGTTCATTATATTTTTGTAGAGCATTTTTGATTTTGTTGAGGTGGATTCAAGTCACCATCGACAAAGGCTTACATGTGTATTCATAGGAAGGCATATACATCTATACGTTCCCCCATTATATATATTCACTACTGTAAGTATGAATATATATATTGGGGCTAGGTGTGCTTATATATATATGAAAAATGCATACATGTGTAAGTGTAAAGGGGTATATGCAAGTATAAACATATATCTAAGGACCCCCTTGTGCATATTTTTTCATGAAAACATGTATACAGGGGATTGGTGTCCTTATATATATATATATGTGAAGTTTCATATGTGTGAAAGCGTAAAAAATAAAGATTTTAGTTTTCTTCGTTAATAGAAAATGTTCCTTGAGGTTGACGTAGGTTCCCTCTACCTAAACCATTAATTTGAATTCTATAATTTCCTAATTGATTTTAAAACATGTTTCCATATTTAATTTATTATTTTAGAAAATGGTTTTCTAATAAAAAATATCTTTTTAATGGATGAATATGAATATAGCCCTTGAAATTATTTACAGACATTGTTTTTTTGATGAATTAAGAGTTTACTTCAACTAACAAAAATGACAGTATCATCCGAGAACATCAGTTGATATTTTCTCAGTACAAGATTTCAGAACCAAAATGAAGCTAAATTTTCTTCATTGATGTTCTTGTTAATATTTCTATAATGGTTATCTTGATATAGGATGAATAAGCTTAGGGATATGGTATCTCCTTACCTAGTCCCCAAACATATTTGAAGAATCTGAAGTTCTTCCCCAAAAAATAAATGGACATCCATGGTAAAATAAAGAACATAAATAGTGTTTTAATAAATCCACCTGAAAAACCCATGCATGATAACACCTTATGATGAAAGACCATTCTACCCGATCATACGCTTCTTCTATGTCCAACATATTAGAAATATTGGATATAGTCTCCCTTTGATTCAAATCACCAATCATATCTTGTGAAAACCGATAGCACCCTGGATTGTCCTGCCATTCACAAAACCATGTTGTTCTAATAAAATCCATTATGGTGGAAGCTGGGACAGACGCATGTTAACCACACTAGCCAAAACTTTATAGGAAAAGTTACCAAGTCTGATAGGTCTCTATTGACTCAAAGAAAAACGATCTATAAGTGTAGGAAAATGAACAACGGAGGTAGATCTATCCACGTGTAGGATGCTTCCACCCTAGAAGATGTCATCCACCACTACCATTAGATATTTCTTAACTAGTTTCCATGAGGAAACATAGAATAAACAATGATAACATTTGGGATATGGTGCGCTAGAATGGTAATGATAAAGCACTAACTCATTCATCTCATGCTCCTCCAAAACTAAAACCAAGATGAAATTATCACTAATAGTCACTACTCTGGGTAAGGCTTCAAAGAGCTATTCCAGACAACACAGATAGCCACTAAGAATTCAATACTGGTCCCTGTAATAATAGACTAAAATTATCATTGGCCATACCTTTGACTTCTTCATGATCAATAGATAATGAACCGTCCTCCCATAGAATATTGGGTGTGGTAATTCTCTGCTTCTCTTTGAGGAAATCGTGAAAAAAATGTGGTGTTTGTGTCTCTTTTTCATGCTAGGTGGCCCAGGATTGCTTGAGAGTAGAGAATTCATGATCCCAGAGCCTTTCCACCAATTTATTCTTATTGTGAACTACGTATTTAAAAATAACATCATCCCATCCTTTCTTGGAATGGGGGTGATAGGGGGAGGGAAACTAGAAAGGGGGTGGTCTACAGGGGGGTTCTATAGGGGTGGTCTGCAGGATTGGTGGAGGGGGCAGGAAAAGGGGGAGGTCTGTAAGGTAGGGGAGGGGGGGTGGGATTGGGGTGGGTGGAGGGGATAGGGGGTAGGGGGTAGGTGGCAGGGGGAGTGGGGAGTGGGGAGGTCTGCAGGGAAGGGGGGTTGGGGGGTGGTCTGTAGGGCAGAGGGAAGGTGCAGGTGGGATGCAAGGGGGAGACAATGGTGGTCTTCATGACAGGGGGTGTAAGGGGGTGGAGTAGTGGGGCATGTAGTGAAAGGGGGTAGTGGGGTGAGGGAAAACTTGTAAGGGGAGGGGGGAAGGGGGAGTGGTGTGGTCTATAGGGCAGGGGGATGGGGTGGTCTGTAGGGGGGTCTACAGAGTAGGGGGTGCATGTGGGATGCAAGGGGGGAGAGGGTGGTGGTCTGCAGGGAAGGGGTGGATCAGTGGGGAAGGGGGTGCAAGGGGGGAAATTGGGGAGGGAAAATGGTAGGGGTAGGGTGGAGGGGGAAGGGGGGTCTGCAGGGCAGTGGGGAGGGTGCAGTTGTGATGCAAGGGGGGAGGGTGGGGCATGGGGTGCAAGGGGGTGGGGAAATGGGGCAGGGGGTTCAAGGAGGTGGGGAAGTGGGGTAGGTAGTGTAGTTAATATCTATAGGTTTCTTTAATCTCATATAAGTTTTAATAACCATCACAATCCATCTCTAAATCCCCCTTTTCTTCATGATTAGGTTTCTTCATATATTCCCTCCTATTTACAATAGATTGCTTTCATTGAATCATGGATTGATATCACTTGAAACAAATAGTATTTTTTATGATACCACTAGTTGTTATTGGTATGGATTTACCTCCTTTTCTTTTAAAAATCCAAGACCTTACATCCACTTTTCTTCATTATAGCTTCTAAAGATAGATTTGGATCTTACAATTTGTCCTCACTTGGCAGGGATGATTCCAATACCACATTGCATGGACTTACCCGTACATAGCTAGATTCAATATGATATTTTAAATTACATTAGATATATCCAAATTCACTATATTTCATCAATACTCTTTAAATAGATATTACTTTATTCAAAATTTAGGTAAACTCTAAACAATGAACAGCCACTTTTGTGAGTCTTATTTAACTAAAAATAACACGATGTCATGTTTTCAATGTAGGATCAACTTCCAAGAGGTCATATTGATCATGAAAAGTGTGTCACATATTACGGTATCTAGAAACATTAAATGTTCCTACTTAATTTTGTTATATGATAACTTTTATTTATTTCTAGATTTATGTTTCTGTTGTACTATAAGGTTTTCTATGTATCAACCAAGTCTTTTTATGCTAGGCAAGGATAATATTTTGGAGCATTCAAACAAGAATGTATCAACTCTCTATCCCTGCAGAAACCTTATTTATAATGAAAATGTTGTAATACCATATCATAGCATACAACTGACAATTGACAAGACCATTCCCTAAAATAAAACCTCCTCGTAGCATTAAAAATCTATCTAGGAAAGAGGGGGTATTGTCCAGGGTCTGGGGGTCTATTTAGGTGTCTAAGAGGGGGGATTTCCATGGGGGTGTCTAGGATGGGGGTGTCTAGGGGTTCAAGGTTTTTTTTCAGGTGGGGAGTGCAGGTGGGGTCTATAATAAGGAGGGGTGGGGTGGGGGTGTCTGTCTAGGAAGGGGGGGTTTTATCTTGGAGGGAGGGGGTCCATCTTGGAAGGGAGGTTTGTCCAGGAGGGGGGTCTGTAGGGGGGTATGTACAGATAAAAGGTGGGGGTCCATCTAGGAAGGGGGGTGTCCAAGGGGGTGTCTAGGTGGTGGGGGAATCCAGGAGGGGTGTCTAGGAGGGTGGGGTCCAGGGGGTGCAAGGTGGGTTTACAGGTGGGGGAGGGGGTGCAAGGGGGGTCTATAAGGGTAGGGGGTCTACAGGGGGGAGTGGTGTGCATAGGGGGTGGGGCATAGAGGGTCTATCTAGGGAGGGGGAGGGTGTTTGCAGAGAGGGTAGGGCCTGGGTTGTCTCTCTAGGGAGGGGGGAGGGGGTGTGCAGAGGGGGTGGGGTAGGGGGTCTGTCCAGAGAGGGTGTGGGGGTCTGTCCAGGGGGTCTACCCAGGTGGGAGGGGGTACAAGGGGGTCTGTAGGGGGGGTTTGAGGGGGTGTGCAGGGGGTGTACCATAACTGGATTTCAATGTCTGAAACCCACATATACCATGTGAAAAAAATACATTCATGTTAATATTTTTTACATATGACATAAAGGAGATCAAACTTCAAGAAAATGTTGCCTAAAAAATGAGGTACAAACTAGGATGGATTTTTAAGAATTGACAATCAACAAGATGAACATTCTGACATGTCTTCCTCCAATTTGTATCTTCGGTACAATATTCTAATTTCCTTTGAAATTTGAAGATTCAAATAATTAAATAACTTGGACACGTCCTCTACTATTATTTTCACACTGAAACATATGTTATGAATGTAAGTTGTTTTGAGTATTAATGTATTTTTATTAAACTCTAGATTAAATTTCATGACTTATAAGATGCTTTTCACATGGATAAAATTCCGGGTTTTGATCATCGATACTAGGTTAAAGGGTATTCCATAACTAGATTTTAGAGAAATACAGTATCATGGAACACAAAATATGTGGCATATTTTGGAGAAGTGGATCACTTTATTCTATCTTGGTTTTTAGTTTCTTCTACTTGTACTGAATATAAATTTGGATACCTGTTTTTGAAAACTGGATTATGTACTCTGTTTAACCTATCCATGATGTATTTAATTTTACTAGTCATTTTTTTATATCATTGGAACATGAATTTTAGGGCTCTCCCTATATTTTATAGTGTTTTCTTTCAGTTGGTGTCCTAGAGGGGGTGTCCAGGAGGGGGTGCAAGGGGGTCTGCAGCGGGGGTGTGCAAGAGGGGTTTGTAGGGGGAGGGGTAAGGGGAATGTGTAGGGAGTTGGTCTATCTAGGGGTACAATAGGGTCTACAAGGGGAGGGGTGTGCAGGGGGTAGGGGTAGGGGGTCTATCCATGGTGAAAGGGGGTCTGTTCGGGGTGAACGGGGGATCTACTGGGGGGAATGAGGGGTGTGTATGAGGGATGGGAAGGGGGTGTCCAGGGTGCAAGGGTGTTTGTCTAGGGGTGAAAGGGTGTTTGGAGGGGTGCAAGGGAGGTTTGTCCAGGGGTGCAAGGGGTCAGTCTAGGGTGCATGGGGGTCTGTTCATGGGTGCAAGGGGGGTTTGTCCAGGGTGAAATATAGGGTACAGGGGGTTTTGTCCAGGGGTATTAGGGGGTCTATCTAGGGGTGCAAGGGGGGGTCTATAAGGGTGAAAGGGGGTCTTTCTAGGGGTGCAATGGGGTCTTTCTAGGGGTGATTGGGGGGTCTATCTCATGTTTAAGGGGGTCTGTCCAGGGGGTCTATTAGGGGGTCTGGTTTATTATGAAATGGGAACGGATATAGCCATGGTTTTAAACTGTGGATATAGCCCTATATCCAAGGTTTAAACCATTTCTAAAATCCCTACAACTGTGGTTCAATGAACCATGGATAGTATTAGTGTTGTTATAGGGTGAACCCTATTGACACGGTTTTAAACCGTGGCTATAGCACTATTGACATGATTCAAACCATGGATATATGGTTCCCCCTATATCCATGCCAATACCAACCAGAGTTTAATGAAGCATGGTTATAACCTATAGCCATGATTTTTGGGCTTATATCCATAGTTCCAAAGTGTGTCTATAGCCTAAATTTCTAGTAGTGAAACGTGGTGGTAGATACCCTTAGCGGGAAGTTCCATCCTTTCTTGGTGGAGGAGATGTATGAGCAGTTGGGTTTTTTACAGCTGACCATGATAAAGGAGGAGGGTTCATCTTATCTTAAATTTATGGTGTTGACTCATATACTTATCCAATGTGTAGGGAGGCTCAGTTGGGAGACATCATCTCTAAAGTTCTCCATGACTAGATACCCTATGAAGTTTCACTAGATGGATTCTTTGAAGGATAAAATCATGTCATCCTATTCGAGGGA
Source organism: Viscum album (assembly GCA_963277665.1). Classification (NCBI taxonomy): domain Eukaryota; kingdom Viridiplantae; phylum Streptophyta; class Magnoliopsida; order Santalales; family Viscaceae; genus Viscum; species Viscum album. The sequence goes on from OY728150.1 coordinate 244,141,150, forward strand.
TGGAAAGTGGTTATAATAATGATGTGAGATGAGGTTATGAGGGAGTTATACACTTCTCTTTTAGTTTTTCATACATTTTTAAGGAATATATACCAGGACATTAAGGTATGGTTTGGTGGTTTGGCATGAGATGAATATTTGTTGAGTCCATCTCTCAGTGTCTCACATGTTAGTAGGTGAAGGTCAAGCACCCAGTTCTAGAAAGTATTTTATAGCTTCTTCTGATCCATGAGTGGAAATGGGGCAGAATATCCCTAGAATAGGGGATAGTGAATCCATGGATAGTGAGATTCCATGTTCCCATGAGGGTGATATTTGAGCAACTTATGAAATTTGAACACTTATTTATTATCAGGGAGCAGAGTTTAGTGGATAGTTTGGGGAAGTTTTACATGCATGAGATCATATGAATTCATGGTATTACCATGATTATTATCCCTGACCATGATGTGTAATTCACATCATATTTGTAGAGAGTAATTTAGTAGTAATTAAAAATCCATTTAAGGATGAGTACCACCACAAGATAGATTGGAAGACCAGGTGAACTATATAAGTGATAGAGGGTTTTCTGAGGGATTAAATGATAGAATTTGGCGGGAGTTGGGAGGATGAATTACCTTTGTAATAGTTTTCATATAATAATATAAATCATAATAATATTTTCCTGGAACATTTCATGTCCTTATATGGGAGAACCTACAGGTCGCCCTTACGATAGACTAAGATCATTGAGCCGTCTTTTATTGAGATCGATATGGTGAAAGCGATGAAAGATAATTTTTAGATGATCAATGAGAAGATGTGGACAGCCTAGGATATGATGAAATATTATGTTGATCAACATTTTAGGCCCTTGGATTTTGATAAAGGGGACCATAAATTCATGAGTCTCCCTACGATAAAGATTATATATATTTATTTAGGAAGGAATGTTATCCATGGGTTTCATTAGGCCATTATAGATCCTATGGAGGGCTGGTGAGGTTTCTTACTACCTAGCCTTAACCCCATAGTTGGAGAGGGTGAATGATTTATTCTATGTGTCACAACTGCGGAGATATGTGTATGATCCTACGCATGTTATTGACTGGGGTGAGATGGACTTCGATGATGGAGCCACTTTCATTGAGCACCCAATGTAAATCGATGATCAATTGGATAGGATCCTGTGAGGATGGATAATTCCCTTAGTTCATGTGTTGTGGAAGTATAGGACCATCCTAGAGAGATTCTAAGAGTGGTAGTTCCATATGTGGGCTCAGTGACCCCACATTTTTTATTATTTAATTCATTACAAGTATAATATTAAATTGGGTAATAAAATAGAGACTCTTTTTTATTTTAAGAATTTTAAATATAAAAATAAATATTTTTAGAGCTAAGAGCTGAGAGGTCATGTGATTCTGATTCCTTGATGTAACGCCCCGACCCCAGCTACCCAGAGTCGGTGCATTACTTCGTAACATTGGCATGATCACAAGAAGATCAAATCTCGAAAGACCGATTGGTTTAGTAGCCTTGGAAACACTAGATATATTCATAAGTTTTACATTACATCATAAAATGAAAAACTACTACAACAACATAATGCCTCCATAATTCACACTCATATCCCCACATAATATCCCTGCAGGTCATTCATAATTTACTTCTTCACTTCCTGGGAAAAATAAAACATAGAAAAGGGGTGAGCTCAAACGCCCAGTAAGGATAACAATATAGCGGAAACTTTCATAAATAAGAATAAAAATTTAAGGCAATGTATAACTAAGACAAAAGCCTTTCAAACATGAACTTTCAACATGGTATGGCATAAATAAAATGAAATAATTCCATTTACTTATTCACATTGATATTCTACTAATAGAATAATCACATGTAAAAATCAATAACCACTTTCATAATGTTGGAATGCATAATGCCAGACTATCATAACCACATAGCCAAGGCCTCGTGCCAAGACTACAAATAAGATTTTGTCAAGGCCTTGTGCCAAGACACTAGTTTGTCTCATGAGACCTACCGATGCATCGAGGAGCTATAGCGGGCTCCACCCGTCACTTATTAAGTCCAATGCATTCCCATATGAAAAGGTTTAAATATAACATAAACATTCGTATTAAAACTAGCATACGAAATGTCAATACTTTCACCATAAACTATGAATGGTATAAAAATAGCACATCCACAGTCAAACATATCACAAAACCTTCAATACAATATAGAAGTTTTGTATCATAATAAATCAACTTCAAATAATCTTAAAATCCATCAAAGGATGTTGACATAGATGAAATCAAAATTCTTTTTAAAGAAATATCTCCTTTTATTTTGAAATCATTTAAGATCCATATAAAATAAAACATTTTCTTTAAAAATAATCTTATAAGCTTGTAAGGAAAGCTTTGAAGATTTTATAACGGCGTAAAATAACCGCACCCGCCGTATAAGTTAAAAAAAACATTCTTACCTCAATTCTGTCGAAAAGGTTAAAAAGGACCTTGTTTTGAAAACGATGGAAATATTCCTTTATAAACCTCTTATAAAAAGTCAAACAAGGGTATAAATGACTTTAACCCATATTCTTGTAAATAGTAAAAATGTTTTGAAATACATTTTTAAGAAACATGGATGTGGATGATAAAGAGATCCCAGTAGATTATTACGTATAAACAACCTTGGATAATGAAGAGGTTGTAAAGTAAACCCTTACCTTGTACTTTTCCTTGGTTGGGGTAGGTTAACCTCCTGTATAATGGTGAAATAATTGTTATTAAATTATACAAGAATCATATACATTAATATGATATCATATATGATCTTTTAATATTGATTTGATAATAATATCTTAGTATTATCGCCGTTTCGGGTGTTAACTTACTCATTTTCTTTTATATGTTTTGTTACATAAGTCATGTTTGTTGTATCTTATTCATATCCAGAATGATATCAAGTCCTTAAACATCATTTTTAAATCATTAAATGATAATTATACTTGAATGGATACGATGGAGAATGAATCTCATTGCGTTCGTGGAGACGGTAGTCCGTACGTACGCACGAACGCTACTTCCATTTAATTTTTATTTTAAAAGAATCGAATCCAAATGATACATAGGTATATTACTATTCCAGTATAATATAATATTTTATATATGTTACTTAAGTTCATTAACACCATCCTTTATACGTTCCATGTGTGGTATGAACGAGTCATATCATTTTAAGGGGGCGGTAGTCCGCACTTCCTCAAATGAAATTATCGTATGTATATACAACATGAAACGAATAATGGTATGAAATAAAATGGAATTACAGAAGCTTATATATAAAATATATATCATTAATATCATATTTAATTACAGTTCCATCATAATGGCCACCATGAGAGGTGGTAAGATGTATTTGAACAATCATTGTTTCGTGAGGCGTTAGTTTGCCATCCACAGAAACATTATGTTCATCATCCATTAGATGGAGTTGTGTGTATGTGTAGTTTGAATCCCTCTTATAACAACATCCTAGTATATTGAGGATACTGGTTTTGTTACAAAAGAAAGGAAATAAAAAGAGTTTGGGAGTTGAAGAAGCAAAATAAATGAAAATAATTTAAGAGAAATCGTTACCTTTAATTTAGGTAACTCACTTTGGTTGGAACCAAAGGACTTGTTGAAATGCTTTCTGCCTAAGGGGAAGCTTCAAGGAGTAGGAGAGGGATGTGGGGAGCTTAGTTGGGCAGAGTTTGGACGAGCCAAGTGGCTTGAGAGGTGTGAAGAATGAGTAGAAGTGGTCTCCTTTTATAAGGGAGAGGAGGGGCTCTTTAGGAAAGTGTGAAAGTATTACTTTATAATATATTTTTATTCGGTTTATAATGGTCCAAAAATCATTGCGGTCAAAGATAAGATGACTCATATTCTAAAAAACATCAACCAATAAGAATTGGACAGGTTTTAGATAATATTTTAATCATTATAATCTTATTTATTTAAATGATTTATTAATGAGGTAAACATTGCATCATTATTGTGTCATTAATAATTTAAATTATTTGATGTCTAAAAATTATAAATAAAATATAATTATGTAGGAAATCTTTTTATCTTTCTAATGAATATTTATAATCGAAATTCCAACATGTATAACCCTATGTAAAAATTGTTCTTCTAAAAGATGTAAGCTTATGCCATTTTTATTTTTATTTTAACTTTATTAATATAATGTGTCATTATCACTTACAAGTGGATCCATGGGGTCCCAAAACAGACCCAAAGATGCCCATGGTCGACCATGTATCAACCAATAGGGTTAAGACACGTTTTAGGGTAATTTAGTATTATTATAATATTATTTTTTTAACCCTTATTTACCGGATTTACCCTTTAACCATGGTAAATAAAATATTTACCGCAGTAATTATTCAAAATGTGTAAAAATAAAAGTTACCTATTTACATAATTTGGACATCCTGATTCCAAATATGGAATCCATTTTCCTAAATTCAAAACACAGAAGTGGCAGAAATTAATTTAAAATTAATTCCCGCTGTCAAAACAAAAAGCGTGTTTTTAAGAGGTAATAACTATCAAAAGATTGACACTTGTTTATGTTCGGTTTAATTGTAAAATTATGTCCAATGACCAACATTATATTAAATGGTAAAAATATATTCTAAATATACTTTAAAACCACTCAAATTCACAATTTATCACTATTAATTATTTTGATTAAAAAAGTTGTTTTTAATTAAAATTTAGTAATTTTCACTATTCATCAAAATATTAAAGTTATCCGAAAAGTACCAAAATTTCACCCTAGGCTAATTTCAATATTCTGAATCCAAAAATGAAGTCAATTTTGAAATATAAAATATATATGATTTCAAAAAGTAGGTATTACTATTCACAACGGCTATTTTAATTAGTTGTGGTGTGTGTTAGAACTCGAGGTTGCGTACAACACACGTTATCGCATTATTCGAAGGGAAATGTACCGTGGAAGCTTGGGGTGTTACACTTGAGATCCCATAATTAATTTTATAAAAATATTAAGTATATTTTATATCATAAAAGAAACGTTTTTCCAAAATAATAGAATATCTACTAAATGGTCCTAGAACAAAAACCAAATGCCATGGTTGAGTTCAAAGCATGAGGTTTACCATAGGTGAAACCTAATCTTTGTAAAAACCCATACCTTCAGATAAGGTATCCATTGAAGGATAGGTTAAGTTGTTTAATTTATTTATTTATTTATTTAATGCCTAAAACCTAATTCACTCTATAAGTACACTATTTTGGAAAATTCATTGGGTTATCAACATAAACCTAGGATTTTTGAGAGGAGGCTCTATCACTCTTCATTGGCGGATCGATATTAGTTGATGATCGGAGACCGGATAAAGGTGGATTGATATATAGAGACTGAAAATATTCCTCATCATTGGAAAACTCATTCATCACCAAAAAGTGATCCAATATCATGTTACGAATATTCAATTTTATTTTCTGACCTTTTGATGGTATTTTTAAAATATGAATTTGATAAACGTATCTCTTGTTGGTGATTACACATCCTTTTTCATGAGCCCCTTTGTCAAATTAAATTGTTTATTAAATGTATTATCCTTCTTGTGAAATGATCTCTCCCTGGTTCCCCCATAATGAAATTGTTTTTTGATAAATCTTAGAAAATTAGATTTATCACCCTTATTATAGTGATTTTCTCCCATCATTCTTCATGTTCAACATTGTTGGTCTATAGGGCTGAAATTTGACATTTCTAGGTGGGTTTGAGAAATATCAAGCCCCCATATTCATGAAAAATGAGAATATAATGAAAGGATTAGATATTTGAGGATGGATTAGGATAGATCACGGGATTCGGGTGATGAATCAGGTGGATCTAGTATTCCAAACCAAGAGGTAGTGATGGGTGGTTCATTTGGCAGTGTGCGGGATTTGTGCAGGTCAAGGTATTTTGATTCCCATCCAAAGGAGGGTTGGGATTCATGGATATAAATGGTTACCATGATTTTGAGTGTTCAAATATTGGTTTTAGTAGTGGGACTAGTGGATCTATATTCTTCATGAAACCATCTTTAGATTTTGGAAAACTACGATATACACAATGTGTACAGTGATGAACACACATTCTGTAATTCGTAATTCTATGGAATATAATGTTTCAGGGTTGAGATAAATATCACACATCATATTAAGGGACCACATTTCATTTAAAACCTGTCAGTATGACACAAAATGTACAGAGGGTACACACCCAGGAGCCCATGTGGCCTCACATGCCATGAATATTGGTACATTCTATGTATTGGCACACAACAAGACACACAGTCACAACCAGAAGGAAACAGAACAACTAGGAGCACACGGTTAGGCCCCGGGAGGCTGATACATGTTTTATAGTTCCTTACATTCCATATAGTACTATATATCCTGTGATCCAGTTTTTGGTGAGGTTGCGGCCAGGAGGCCAGGTGAGGTCACATGTTGTGTGGACCCCCTTACACACTGTGTACTTTTTTATGAAACTTAGACCACTTGTATATCATTTGTTTTGACTTTGATTTTCTCCTATAAGTAGCCTATCCTTAGTATTTTTTTCATGTAGAAAATTATTGTGGAATTAATAGTGTATTTTAAGATATTGTGGGAGATGTTATAATAATGTTTCTTCTTTAGTTGATTCTCACCAATAGAAGTTAACAGGAATGATCATCAGAGAGTGTTCATGGTTGTAAAACCCCTTATCATACCAGGGAATGGGTTCCCCATACTCCTATACCAATTGAGTGGAACCCTCCTATTGTATTATGGCATGGATCCTCTACCAACTGAATGGAACCCTCTTATTTTATTAGGGCATGGTTCCTTTACATACTAAGTGGAAACCTTCTATTGAATTATGGCATGGGACCTCTACCTATTTTGTGGAACCCTCCTATTGTATCAAGGTATGGGTCATATAACTAATGATTGGAACCGTATTGGTGTATTAGGGCATGGTTCCTATAACTAATTAGTTGCACCCAACTATTTTATCATGGAATGGGTCCTCTCCCTACTATGTCACACCCTTCTATTGTACCAGGGCATGTGTAACACCCCAAGATTTCATAATGTGTTATTTCTTCAAAATAATTCAATAACTTTCACTACACGCAACACCGAGTTCAAGCGCACCATGACATACCAAACAATCCGTTCAAAAGAGGTTATGAATAGTATTAACTAAATATTAAACTTTATATAATCCTTATAATTTTAGAATCCATATTATGAGTTTCTTAGACATAATGTAAGAACAAATTCATTTTCAGTATTGCACTTTTACCAACTTTTAACAGTGAACCCTTTTTAAATACAATATTTTAAACTTTTTGACTAAATGGGGACATCAAAAATTTAAAATGAAACATCTCAAGCTTCCACGGTACGCTTCTCTTTGAATTATACAATAGCGTGTGTTGTACGCAACTTCGAGTTCTAACACACACCATAACCAAATCAAACTAGCCATTATGAATAGTAATACCTACTTTTTTAAATTTTAGAATTTTTATCTCTCAAAATGTACTTCATTTTTGGATTCGGAGTATCGAATTTAGCCTAAGGTGAAATTTTTGTACTTTTCGGATAACTTTAATATTTTGATGAATAGTGAAAATTACTAAATTTTAATTAAAAACATCTTTTTTAATCAAAATAATTTATAGTGACAAATTATAATATTGAGTGGTTTTAAATTATAATTAGAATATATATTTACCATTTTATCCAATGGTGTTCATTATAATTAATTTCACTTTGAAATTAGACCCAAACAATTGTCAATCTTTTGGTATATATTGTTTCTTAAAAACACGCTATTTGTTGTGACAGCGGGAATTAATTATAAAATTAATTAATGCAACTTATATGTTTGGAATTTTGTAAAATAGACATTATTTTTGAATTCGGAATATCAATTATAGCTTAGGGTGAAATTTTGGCATTGTTCTGAAAAACTTCAATTTTTGATGAATAGTGAAACTACTAAGTGGTAGTTAAAAAACTGAATTTTTCATAAAACTTAATTTTACCGCTTCTGTGATTGGAATTTCGAAAATCCGAGAGACACAGTTAATATCAAGAAGTAAAATGTGGTTCAATGAGATGGAAATAATTTTTGGTGAATAGTAACTTTTTACTTTTATTTACCACGGTTAAAAGTAAATAGGGTAATTAAGGGTAAAAATGATATTAATAATACCCTTACACATGTCCTAATTCTATTGTACAAGTGTATCTCGACCAAAAACAACCTTAGGAATAAAATATTATCATTTAGATCCACTTCGATTAGATTAGGACATTTATTATTATTTAATTCAAAGAAGAGTTAAAAGAGTTAAAATCAAAGTTTATTTACTAAAACATTTTTAATATAGAGTTATACATAAGATAAATTTGATTGTGAATATTCATTAGAAAGCTAATACGATTTCCTATATAATGATAGTTTCATTATAACTTTTAGACATTAAATAAGTTAATTTATTTATGACACAATGATGATGCAGTAATTACCATAATAGTGAAAAATTAAAATAATTAATATTATAAATACCCAAATAAATATAATTTGAGACTTTTAATGAATTAAAATAATTTTAAAGGATAATATGACATATTAGGATTTATTTAATTGACTTTTTTCGAAGTAATCATTCTATTATGAGTTTCACAAAAATCAACTATTGAATAGTGTCAAAATTGACATAAAAGAGTTTTTAAAACAAATATTATATTATTAATTGATATTAAATTCCTAAAAATCTAAGGTTCGGACAAACGACATATATCATGATAGGTGTATCATTAATGGACCACTTGGGGGTCTCTTGGATGTATATAGTAAGTTTATTAACTATATAATATAAAAATACAAAGTGACATTGTAAATGTCAAACTAATTAACTAAGAGTTAAAACAAAAAGATAAGGTTAATATAGTAACCCAAACCTATCTAAATTCTATTGAATGAATGGTTTTCGACCTTTCCCCACCTTAACCTTTGAATAATCCACTTTGGAGCCATTATAAACCGAATATGAATTTATTATAAATTAATATTTCTAGCTTTTCCAAAGGTGCCTCTCACCCCTCTTATAAAAGGGCACCCCTCCTCATTTCTTCACACCTTCAAAGCCTTTTGGATCGACCAAACCCTGCCCCAATACTCTATAAACTTCCCTCACTACAACCTAGAGGCCTTATTTTGATCAGAAAGCCAACCTAAGGAGCCCTTTTGATTAAATCAAAAGGAAGAACCCGAAGAAGAGGTAATGTTTTCACCACCCTTTTTCAAATTCATTTCTTCTTCAACTGCTTCTTTCTTTGTTATTCCCATTATAAAATAATGAATCCAATATATCCTATATACTGTAATATTAATATAAATATGGTACAACCATATTCATCATTCTATCCACCCTTTGAATAACATGTCACCATACGTGCGTACGTACGGCTTACCGTCTCCACGTCGTGGTGTAATTGTTATTCAATAAATTATTATTTTGGATGGGTATAATAATGATGTGTAATTCATGTAAATAATAAATATTACATGATAATTATTCTTTATATATGTTATAACACCCAATTATATATTATTTTAATATCAAAAGAATGACATTGTCGCTCGTGCGTACGTACGGACTACCGTCTCCACGAACGCGATGAGATTAATTCTCTATCGTATCTATTCAAGTATAATTATCATTTGATGATTTAAAAATAATGTTTTAGGACTTGATATCATTATTTATATTAATAGGATACAGCATATCCATGACAACCATGGCATTCGTAACAAAACATATAAAAGAAAACAAGTAAGTTAACACCTGAAACAACGATAATTCTATGATATTATTAACAAAGCAATGTTAAAAGATCATATATGATATCATATGAATGTATATGATTCTTGTATAATTTAATAACAATTATCTCACCATTATACAGGAGGTTAACCTACCCCCATCCAAGGAAAAGTACAAGGTAATGGGTTTTCATCTCACTCCTTATTCTCGTGAGATTCATGCCATATTGCCACTATTACATTTTGTGTGGTGTGTGTACTGCCCATAATTATATTATTTGTTTAATACAATTAAATTTATGTGTATTTACATATTAATTGTATGATACCTCTTTCATGGGTTGTACGTTTCGTAAGTTACCAAAATGGTAAGCGTTTATTTCACAATCTCTTCATTATCTGAGGTTGTTTATACGCAATTATCTACTGGGATCTCTTTATCATCCACATCCTTGTTCCTTAAAATGCATTTAAAAACATCTTTACTTTTTACTAGACAATTGGTTAAAGTCATTTATACCCTTATGTGTTTTGAAAAAAATCTTTCCGTCATTTTCCAAACAAGGCACTTTTAACCTTTTCGACAAATTTAAGGTAAGAATGTCTTTTTTCTAACTTATACGGCGGGTGCGGCTATTTACCGCCATTATAAAATCATCAAAGCTTCACTTAGAATATTATAATAATATTCTCAAAGTAAATGTTTTATTTTATAATTATGTGACTTTTAAATGATTTCAAAATGAATATTTTATGAATTTCTGAAAGGTACTCTTTATCAAGATCATAATTTTAAATGTTTTAAAGATTTATCTTTCTAAATATTTTTAATTAATGTCCATGTTTTCAAAATTATTTTAAGGATTTATTTATATAGACATGAATTTTTTGAAATGATATTTCTTTTCAAAAGTTTCAAAGTGGTATGGGACACTTTGATTCAAAAATCTCTTTTAAATTACTTCCTTTACAAATGTGTGACTTTTCAATGATTTCAAGAAAAGAGATATTTCTCTCAAATAGTTTTGATTTTCATCTACGTCAACATCCTTTGATGGATTTTAAGCTTATTTGAAGTTGATTTATTATGATACAAAACTTTTTTATTGTATTGAAGGTTTTGTGATATGTTTTACTATGGATGTGTTATTTTTATACCATTCATGGTTTATGGAGAAAGTATTAACATTTCGTATGCTAGTTTTAATATGAATGTTTATGTTATGTTTAAACCTTTTCATATGGGAATGCATTTGACTTAGTAAGTGACGGGTGGAGCCCGCTATAGCTCCTCGATGCATCGGTAGGTCTCATGAGACAAACTAGTGTCTTGGCACAAGGCCTTGGAAAAATATTATTTGTAGTATTGGCACGAGGCCTTGGCTATGTGGTTATGATAGTCTGGAACTATGCATTCCATCATTATAAAAGTTGTTATTGATATTCCATGGGATTATTCGATTAGTAGAATATCCATGTGAATAAGTAAATGGCATTATTTCATTTTATTTTTGTCATACTATGTTGAAGTTCAAGTTTAAAAGGCTTTTGTTTTAGTTATACATTGCCTTAAATGTTTATGCTTATTTCCGCTGTATTTCTTACCCTTACAGAGCGTCTGAGCTCACCCTTTCTATGTTTTATTTTACCCAGGATTCCAAGAAGTATATTGTGATTGATAATAAGGGTTAAGACAAGGGAATAATGGCATTCATAAAGGATTATTTATGTTGTTTTGTATGTTATGAAGTGTAATGTAACATTAATGTATGTAATCTATTTTACAAGACTGCTAAACTAATCGGTATTTCGAGACATGATTCCTTGTAATCATGCCAATGTATTAAAATAATTCACCGACTCTGGGTAACTAGGGTCGGGGCATTACAGTTGGTATCAAAGGAAGTTTAGCAATAACCTTGGAAACTAGATTTAGATACTCTGATTAGAGCACATAGCGCTAATATAGAATTTGAGGATTAGTATAAAATAATTTCCTAGAAATTTGGTATTGTAGAGATTTTGTGAGTTTTCCGAGAAATGAATCCCTGTCTGGATACGAGCAGGTAGAGGTGGCTCTTGCACAGATGTACCTAGGGGTAAAACGCGAAAACACCGCTTTGAGCTAGACTCGAACGGGAACTGGTGCACGACAACGGGCCTTGCTGCACTCCTGGTTACGACACTCCTAGGGGATATATTTAGGATAATTCTCATTTTCTTTACAAACCTTTATTAAGGGCTTATGAGTATATACTTACTCAAAGAAAACATTTTTATGATTATGGATTATATCCATAAACTGTTCAATTTGTGTTAGGTATTTTACAAGTTTGGTAATTTTTCATTTCAATTCATAAAATGAACTAGTTTATGCTGTTGTACAGAAATGGCGCCCAGTAGAAGGAATGTGAACTCCCGTAATACGTATGATACAAAGAGTAAGAAGGATCACATCTTTTGTGGTCCTAAGCCAGAATTTAGAAGGGAAATAGTTTCCCATGTATTGTCATCATATGAAGAAATAGTATCATGTGTGGATAAGATAACTAAAGATTTTACTAAGTCCTATGGCTTTGAAGGGAAGCATGAGAAGAAAAGGATGAAAGAGAGAAAGATGGATAAAGGGAAGAAGGAAAAGAAGAATTTTCCCATACGTGATACTTGTGGGAAGAAACACCCTAGAACTTGCCTGAAAGGAATGGGAGTTTGTTATAAGTGTGGAGGAAAATGGCACAAAGTACATGACTGCAAGGGTAAGAAAATGGTTTCAAATGTACAATGCTTCATTTGCAAGGAGTTTGGACACTATGAGAACCTATGCCCCAGTCATCAGACTATACCACAAATGATGCTATTGGATAATAATCAAGTTATGATACCACCACAGATGAAGAGGAATGATTAGAGTTCTTATGTTTATTATGTCATTTGAGTGTTGTATCAACAATGTACTTGTTATAATAATTATGGAGTATATAAGGATTGTACTGCAGTACTATTTCATTAAGGACTTGAGATTGTGTGGAACAAAGAAAAGTGACTCAATAGCAGGATAAATTTTTGGAAAATATATGGTTGAGAGAATGATAAACCATAATATAGTTCTGATACCGAGGTAGTGATTTTCGAATAATACATGATTGATTTGGATAAATAATATTGGATATTCTTGACTACCTTGAAACTGATTAATGATTTGTATATTCCATTATTGTTGGGGTTTAAAACATTTTTGTATTAAAGGAGTATATCTATCATTCTTTAAGGAATAAGGGATCATGAATGTAATCAATAAGGTTTTATGGTAATTCAGGATGTTGCAGTGTTTTAAAAGAATACATGATGAAGGTGTTCACATGTTATTACGTAGAAAAAAAAAGATCTTCATTTTTGGACCAAAGAATTTTGGATAGTTCTAGTTTGGATTATTTATGGATTTCCATAAAAGGACAACCCGGAGGTTGGGCGGCAACCCGTCGCGTCCGGCAAGGCCACGAGACTTGAACCCACAACCGAAGGGCGACAAGGGTGTATCACCTACCAGTAGCCCATGTAATGTCCATGATTAAATAATGTAGTTTTTTTTAAAAGATCGGGTAGATGAATTATAAATTCGTTTTTTTGGAACTTTATACAAATAGGATAAATAGAATATTTTTTTACGTTATATTATCTTTTAGAGTGAAATATGAGTTTGTGGTAGAAATTAGTTAAAGGATGGAACTCTACTTGTCAAGAATATATTTTTCTTCTTCTCTTATTCTATGAATAAATTAATTCTTATACTTTATTTAAGGAATCCTAAAACCAAAAATGTGTTATCCTAATACCCCATGTTTTGTTGAACCGATGGTATTTCAAATCATCGTAGATTGATGAATTTAAGGACCTCGATTTTACACTTATTTGTGATTGATGACCTCAATCACTACCTATAAATATTTACATTTTTCCTCCAATTCTATGTCTCTAATTTCCATCAATGTTCTCCTAATTGAGATCATAATTTGGTGGTGACCCTTTCATTTCTCTTTTCCTCATATTAAGACTAAATTTCAGTAACCCAATTTCTGATGTGGGTTTACCCACAAAGATATTTTCTATTTTCAACCTTTTATTTTCGAAGAACAATTTCAAATTGCAAGGACACAATTTATTGAATGAGGGGAGAATGTAACACCCCAAGATTTCATAATGTGTTATTTCATCAAAATAATTCAATAACTTTCACTACACGCAACACCGAGTTCAAGCGCACCATGACTTACCAAAAAAGCCGTTCAAAAGAGGATATGAATAGTATTAACTAAATTTTAAACTTTATATAATCCTTATAATTTTAGAATCCATATTATGAGTTTCTTAGACATAATGTAAGAACAAATTCATTTTCAGTATTGCACTTTTACCAACTTTTAACAGTGAACCCTTTTTAAATACAATATTTTAAACTTTTTGAATAAATGGGGACATAAAAAATTTAAAATGAAACATCCCAAGCTTCCATGGTACACTTCTCTTTGAATAATACAGTAGCATGTGTTGTACGCAACTTCGAGTTCTAACACACACCATAACCAAATCAAACTAGCCATTATGAATAGTAATAACTACTTTTTGAAATTTTATAAATTTTATCTCTTAAAATGGACTTCATTTTTGGATTTGGAGTATCGAATTTAGCCTAAGGTGAAATTTTTGTACTTTTCGGATAACTTTAATATTTTGATGAATAGTGAAAATTACTAAATTTTAATTAAAAACAACTTTTTTAATCAAAATAATTTATAGTGAAAAATTATATTATTGAGTGGTTTTAAAGTATAATTAGAATATATTTTTACCATTTTATCCAATGGTGTTCATTAGAATTAATTTCACTTTGAAATTGCACCTAAACAATTGTCAATCTTTTGGTATATATTGTTTCTTAAAAACACGCTATTTGTTGAGAAAGCGGGAATTAATTATAAAATTAATTAATGAAACTTATATGTTTGAAATTTTGTAAAATAGACATCATTTTTGAATTTAGAATATCAATTATAGCTTAGGGTGAAATTTTGGCATTGTTCTGAAAAATTTCAATTTTTGATGAATAGTGAAACTACTAAGTGGTAGTTAAAAAACTGAATTTTTCATAAAACATAATTTTACCTCTTCTATGAATGGAATTTTGAAAATCCTAGAGACATGGTTAAAATCAAGAAGTAAAATGTGGTTCAATGAGATGAAAATAATTTTTGGTGAATAGTAACTTTTTACTTTTATTTACCATGATTAAAAGTAAATAGGATAATTAAGGGTAAAAATGATATTAATATTACCCTAACACATGTCCTAATTCTATTGGACAAGTGTATCTCGACCAAAAAAAATCTTAAGAATAACATATTATCATTTAGGTCCACTTGGATTAGATTAGGACATTTATTATTATTTAATTCAAAGAAGAGTTAAAAGAGTTAAAATCAAAGTTTATTTACTAAAACATTTTTAATATAGGGTTATACATAAGATAAATTCGATTTTAAATATTAATTATAAAGATAATATGATTTCCTACATAATGATATTTTATTTATAACTTTTATACATTAAATAATTTAATTTATTTATGACACAATGATGATGCAGTATTTACCATAATATTGAAAAATTAAAATAATTGATATTATAAATACCCAAATAAATATAATTTGAGACTTTTAATGAATTAAAATAATTTTCAAGGATAATATGATATATTATTATTGATTTAATGGACTTTTTTTGAAGTAATCATTCTGTTATGAGTTTCACAAAAATCAAATGTTGAATAGTGTCAAAATTGACATAAAAGAGTTTTTGAAGAAAATATTATATTATTAATTGATATTAAATTCCTAAAAATCTAAGGTTCGTACAAGAGACTTATATCATGATAGGTGTATCATTAATGGACCACTTGGGGGTCTCTTGGATGTATATAGTAAATTTATTAACTATATAGTATAAAAATACAAAGTGACATGGTAAATGTCAAACTGATTAACTAAGAGTTAAAACAAAAAGATAAAGTTACTATAGTAACCCAAACCTATCTAAATTATATTGGTTTAATTGTTTTCGAACTATACCCACATTAACCTTTGAATAATAAACTTTGGAGCCATTAAAACCCGAATATGAATTTATTATAAATTAATATTTCTAGCTTTTCCAAAGGTGCCCCTCACCCCTCTTATAAAAGGGCACTCCTCCTTCTCATTTCTTCACACCTTCAAAGCCTTTTGGTTCGTCCAAACCCTGACCAAATACTCTCTCAACTTACCTCACTACAACTTAGAGGCTTTATTTTGATCAGAAAGCCATCCTAAAGAGCCCTTTTGATTAAATCAAAAGGAAGAACCTGAAGAAGAGGTAATGTTTTCACCACCCTTTTTCAAATTCGTTTCTTATTCAACTTCTTCTTTCTTTGTTATTCCCATTATAAAATAATGAATCCAGTATATCCTATATACTATAATATTATTATAAATATGGTACAACCATATTCATTATTCTATCCACCCTTTAAATAACATGTCACCATACGTGCGTACGTACGGCTTACCGTCTCCACGTCGTGGTGTAATTGTTATTCAATAAATTATTATTTTGGATGGGTATAATAATGATGTGTAATTCATGTAAATAATAAATATAAAATTATAATTATTCTTTATATATGATATACCACTCAATTATATTTTATTTTAATATCAAAATAATGATATTGTCGCTCGTGCGTACGTACGGACTACCGTCTCCACGAACGCGATGAGATTCATTCTCTATCATATACATTCATGTATAATTATCATTTGATGATTTAAAAATAATTTTTAAGGACTTGATATAATTCTGGATATGAATAAGATACAGCCTATCCATGACAACCATGGCTTACGTAACAAAACATATAAAAGAAAACGAGTAAGTTAACACCCGAAACAACGATAAATCTATGATATTATTAACAAAGCAATGTCAAAAGATCATATATGATATCATATGAATGTATATGATTCTTGTATAATTTAATAACAATTATCTCACCATTAAACAGGAGGTTAACCTACCCCCAACCAAGTAAAATTACAAGGTATGTGGTTTTCATCTCACTCCTTATTCTAGTGAGATTCATGCCATATTGCCACTATTACATTTTTTGTGGTGTATGTACTGCCAATAATTATATTCTTTGTGTAATACACTTTAATTTATATTTATTTACATATTAATTGTATGATACCTCTTTCATGGGTTGTATGTTTCGTATGTTACCAAAATGGTAAGGGTTTATTTCACAATCTCTTCATTATCCAAGGTTGTTTATACGCAATTATCTACTGGGATCTCTTTATCATCCACATCCATGTTCCTTAAAAATGTATTTAAAAACATTTTTACTTTTTACTAGACAATTGGTTAAAGTAATTTATACCCTTATGTGTTTTTAAAGGAATCTTTCCATCGTTTTCCAAACAAGGCACTTTTAACCTTTTCGACAAATTTAAGGCAAGAATGCCTTTTTTTTTAAATTATACGGCGGGTGCGGCTATTTACCGCCGTTATAAAATTTTCAAAGATTACCTTTGAATCTTATAAGTATATTTTCAATGTAAATGTTTTATTTTTTAATTATGTGACTTTTAAATGATTTCAAAATGAATATTTTAAGAATTTCTGAAAGGTACTCTTTATCAAGATCATAATTTTAAATGTTTTAAAGATTTATCTTTATAAATCTTTTTAATTAATGTCCATGTTTTCAAAATGATTTTAAGGATTTATTTATATGGACATGAATGTTTTGAAATGATATTTCTTTTCAAAAGTTTCAAAGTGGTATGGGACACTTTGATTCAAAAATCTCTTTTAAATTACTTCCTTTACAAATGTGTGACTTTTCAATGATTTCGAGAAAAGAGATATTTCTCTCAAATAGTTTTGATTTTCATCTATGTCAACATCATTTGATGGATTTTAAGCTTATTTGAAGTTGATTTATTATTATACAAAACTTTTGTATTGTATTGAAGATTTTGTGATATGTTTTACTGTGGTTGTGTTATTTTTATACCATTCAAGGTTTATGGAGAAAGTATTGTCATTTAGTATGCTAGTTTTAATACGAATGTTTATGTTATGTTTAAACCTTTTCATATGGGAATACGTTGGACTTAGTAAGTGACGGGTGGAGCCCGCTATAGCTCCTTGATGCATCGGTAGGCCTCATGAGACAAAATAGTGTCTTGGCACAAGGCCTTGGCAAAATATTATTTGTAGTCTTGGCACGAGGTCTTGGCTATGTGGTTATGATAGTCTCTCATTATGAATTCCATCTTTATGAAAGTGGTTATTGATATTGCATGTTATTATTCGATTAGTAGAATATCCATGTGAATAATTAAATGGAATTATTTCATTTTATTTCTATCATACTATGTTGAAGTTCAAGTTTAAAAGGCTTTTGTTTTAGTTACACATTGCCTCTAATGTTTGTGCTTATTTTTGCTGTATTGCTTACCCTTACAGATCGTTTGAGCTCTCCCATTTATATGTTTTATTTTTCCCAGGATTCCAAGAAGTATATTGTGATTGATAATAAGGGTTAAGACAAGGGAATAATGGCATTCATAAAGGATTATTTATGTTTTTTTGTATGTTATGAAGTGTAATGTAATATTCATGTATGTAATCTATTTTCCAAGACTGCTAAACTAATCAGTCTTTCGAGACTTGATTCCTTGTAATCATGCCAATGTATTAAAATAATTCACCGACTCTGGGTAACTAGGGTCAGGGCATTACAGCATGGGTCCTCTATATACTGAGGGGAACCCCCTAATGGACTAGGGCAAGGTTCCTCTACTAAGATTTTTTTCCTCTCGACTGTGTAGAAGAGTGGTGATGTGTGGGTCCTTCACATAGTTACTTTTTGAGAAATTCATGTGACATGTTTATCATCATTGTTGAACCTTTTTAAATTTCATGTAGACTCACCATACTGGTTGGGGCTATGATATGTAGATCCACTTTCTCTTTTATATGGGTTTCTTATATGAAAATATATATTTCTATTTTTTATGATTTTCATTTCGACCTTGCTTTGGGTTGATTTTATTACTTCTATTTTGTCTCCAATTTCTCCACCTCTTATTTTTGGGGTGTCCTATTGGGTATGTATATACTCATCCCTATATTGGATTTGGTGGCACGTGTCGTGTCTTATGAATAACAAAAACAAGTTATTGGTGATTTTAGTGAAGCATATAGATACTCTAGTGCATTTGATTGTGTATGGTGGTAGGGGATGGATATCTAGAGACGCACTCATAACATTTTTTTTCTATTTGTTGTTAGTTTGGGAGATATTTTCTAGGTGGGAGTGTATTTTTTCCATTCATTTTTCATTACTTTTTCCCACTCTTTTTTATTCACTAGTATGGTTTTTACTCTATAGGTTATTATCTTTTATTATTATTCCTCCTTAATTTTTCATGGAGATAGTTTGGTGCGAGTGTACATGTACATTAGAAAAAACAACCCATATTATTTATTCCTTCTCAGGGATTTTATCTATCCCCTGGCCTATGGAGGCGGACATAAGGCAGTTACGGATTAGCCTTCCATCAGAAAGGTGGGCCCTAGTGGGTCAGGCCTTGAAACAAAGAGTGGGTGTTGTCTAGGATTTTCAAGAAAATAATTTGTTCAGGTGGGAAAGTGTGAAATAGTTAAATGTGGTTCCCTTTATATTTTTTGGATCGATGTGTAAGTCATATATAGGTTGCGAACCAATGGATTCTATTAGATGCTTCTGGACACAGTGACAATGGGTTTCTGATTGGAATGGTAGGTGACCCTTTATGGTATGAGAATACATAAGACATGTATTAGAGTGTTATGGTATAGTTAGTTCAATAATGTTTCTTAAAAGGGGTTTACAAAATGGGAAAAGAATGTCTTGGGAGGAGAAACATGTATGTGATTGTAGAAATTTTCATGCATTTTTCTTGACGAGCAGTGTGAGGAAAGACATTGGGTGGGGAGTGCACCATTAGTTGTTGGATGGTGTGAACTTCATTAAGGGTGAATTTCAAGGAATTTTGATAATGAATTTATTAGTATACCAGGAACAGGTATTGATGGGTGTTTCATGTTGGTGCTCAGGTATGTGTTGGGTGATCACATCAATTAATTATGTTTGGGGATGTTCAGGACATGGGATGTGGTGATCATGTGTTTTGGTTTAGTATAGTGAATATGAGAATAATTCTATGGTGGGGATAATAAAATTGGTCATGGATGTATGATCCTCATAATGTTAGGGTAATATATATGGGGAAATTTATTTTTGGATGGTTAAGATGTCATGAGGATATCATTTAGGTGATAGATCTAATTTTATCTGGTTCCTTGGTGAATGAAAAATTTAGGATTTAGATGCATGATTATATAAATTGTGGTTGTTAATATCATGCTCTTAATTAGTTTGATTCGTGAGTGATTCAAATTAGAGAAACACTGGTACTCATGGGTAGAGTATGATAGTGTAGTTGGATGTTTGAGTATCCAACTGTGGAATTATGAAATTGTGATCATCATATGTGATGATGTGTTGGAGAGTGATGTAGATCATTTTCAAAGAAAGTCATCCTGAGGTGGACAACTAGTGTTACTGCATGTGATTTCATTTAGTGAGTTGGAAACAACATCAAGTTCATACAATTTTTTATGAATGATTGTGTGTTTATATGTGAATATATACGTATAGGTAAAGGAATATAGGCAAGGAGTTCTATGGGTAATAAAAAAGGGTTGTATTATGTCTCCTATGGATAGAGTGACAGATCCATTGAATTTTGGTCATTTTTGGATTTACTGGTAACTATGTTTTCAAGGTTTGAGGACACTTGTTGAGTTCATGGGAGACTTAATATATATCCTAGGTTTTATTTTGATTTTTTTATTTCATCGCTAGTTTCCAAGGGCTGGGTGGGAGAGCACGATAGGCTTAGGCCTTGTAGTGATGGGTGAGATGGTTGTACATCCCATATATTATGGGAAACACACTATTGTGGTTGAATTGGATACTTAGTATGTTCTATAAGCAGGATAATCCATTTGGGGATATATGTGGTGTCATAAGAAGTATTTCCTCTATATGATGGGATTGAGAGATCTCTAATGGGGGATTTGAGATAGGACCCAAGTATGGTTCTGGGGAATGGTATTGAAAACATGATACTATTTTTCAAGTTGATTAATATGATTTGGAATGGGGTAGTCCTTGGTTAGTGGGGATGATTTATGATACATATATTGTTAGAGATAATAGATCAGGCACTTTAGGCCTGGGTCATATAGGTCATGGGTTAAGGTGTCACTCTGGGTTGATGAGTGCATGTTGGTATGGATGTGAAGAAATCGAGTTGGTTTTGGAAAACCCATTATATTCCTTTATGAGTGAGGTGGGAATGTATTTAGGATCATTAGTTTTTTTTATATTACTAAGATAGAAATGAGGTAATTAGCTTTATAGTCTAGGTGGGTGATGAGATGTAATTTGAGATGTGGGAGTAGGCCTCAAGTGACTAGTCACTATTGGAAAGATCATCTTTACCAACAGTTTAAAACTGTTGGTAAAGGCTGGACAACCGTTGGTATAAAATATACCAACGGTTTTCCTAACTGTTGGGTATTGATCCATAGGAATAGACATATCCCAACGGTTCTATGAGAACCATTGGGATATGTTTAAAAAATTGAGTATATACCAACGGTTCATTGAAACTGTTGGTATAAATGTTTACCAACGGTTTAAAACCATTGGTAATATCAAAAATCATCTTTATACTAATGGTTACAAACCATTGTAATATCCCTTTTCTAATGGTTTCCCACAAACCTTTGGTAAATATCAAGTAATAATACCGAATCCAAAGGTTTTTAAACCATTGGCATATAGTTTTACAAATGGTTTACATAAATTCCTTGGTATAATTTCTATTTTTATAGATATCCCAACGGTTGTAAACCATTTTCATAGCCTTTATGTACATGCAGCAGCTAGCCGACCTCCACCTGTGCATTGAAGCAATTACACCAGCTTCCACCAGTACGCCTATAGAATTAATACACAATTAATACATAATTATGAATACCTATAGAATACATTTAGGGGGTTAGGGCGGTCTATACAGAATACATGCGAAATTCATACAAAATTCATCAACAATTCCTAAACAATTCTGAATACCTGCACAATTCTCAATACTTTTAGAATACATACAGATTTTTTTAAGAATTCATACGTAATTCATACAACACATAATTCACATAGGATTTTGAATACCTCCAATTCTGTATTTAATTAACCTCTACACGCATAAAGAATTAACACATAATTCATAAGGTAATTACACCAAGTATACACATTCAATAAGTATACCCATACAATAAGTATACCCATACACCATTAACACATAATTCATAAGTTAATTAAATACCTAAATAATTCAATTCATAATACATGGGGTTGGGGGGTTGTTCGGGCAGTTGGGGGTTGTTCAGGGGGTTGGGGTGGTTTTACAAGGGGGTAGGGGTGTCCAGGGGGTGGGGGTGTCTGGGGGGATAGGGGTGTCCAAGGGGGCTATCCAGGGTGATGGGGGGATGTCCATGGGGGTGTCCAAGGGGTGGGGAGGTGTCCAGGGGGTGGGGTGGTGTCAAGGGGGTGGGGGATTTCCAATGGTGGGGTGTCTAGGTTGTGGGGGCCCATTGGGTTGGGGGGATTTCCAGGGGTGGGTGGTGTATAGGGGGTGGGGGTGTCCATGGGGGTGGGGGTGTCTAGGGGGTGGTGGGTGTCTAGGTGGTGGGGTGGTGTTTAGGAAGGGTGGGGGGAATCCCGAGGGATGGGGGCTATCTAGGGGGTAGGGGGGCTGTCCATGGGGGTGGCGGTGTCCTAGGGGTGGGGGATATCCATGGGGGTGGGGGTGTCCAGGTGGTGGGTGGTGTTTAGGAGGGGTGGGGGATATTGAGGGGGTAGGAGAGTTTTCCATGGGGGTGGGAGTGACCAGGGGGTGGGGGTTCTCTAAGTGGGTAGGGGTGTCGAGGGGGTGGGGGTGTCCAGGTGGGGGGGATATCTACGGGGGTGGGGGCTGCCTATTGGTGTGGGGCTGTCCAGGGGTGGGGGTGTCCAGGGGTGGGGGTGTCCAGGTGGTGGGGTGGTTTCCAAGGGGTGGGGGCATCCAGGGGGTTGGGGGATGTCTAGGGGGTGGGGTGTCCTGGGGTTGTGGGGTTGTCCATGGTTGGGGGGGTCCAGGGGGTGGGTATGGTAGTAAAGGGGTTGGGTAATTAGAAAATGGATTACATTTTTATTGTGGGACAAAAATACTATATGATTTTTTAAATGTAACCTTAAAAAGGATTTTTATAAACCATTGGGGAGTTTAGAAATAAGTCTCTATTGTGTGATTTTGAAATGGTTTTATGAAGAATTATTTATGATGTATCTTTACGGTATTTATGATTTTGTGTCACTTGTTTTAGAACATCATATTATTTTACTAAAGGTTTTGTTTTTGAGAATTCTTTATAATGTTATTGCTATAAATGAATGAAAAAGTCAATAAGGGGATATCTCGGGTAGACATTCTTGTGATCAAGTGATGGTCTTCTTATTCTTGGTCTCTATTCAAACTCTTGTGGAAATAGTATAGTCGTGTTCTTCTCGGATCATTTATTATGCATGGGAGTTTTTAAAATAGCATCCACTATTTTTTATTGGTGATCAAGAATCCCAGGAGGCAACGAAGTGGGTAGCTATGATTAATGGGATCTTCAAGTTGTTAGAAACCCTATAATCCATGGAGAGGGGGGGCTTTCCGGGGGGTGGAGGGGCTATCCAGGGGGGTTTGAGGGTGTCCAAGGGGTGGGTGGGGCTATCAATGGGGGTGGGGGCTGTCCAAGGGGTACGGGGTGTCCAGGGGGTGGGTGAGGCTGTCTAGGGGGTACAGGGTGTCCAGGGGGTTGGTGGGGCTGTCCAGGGGGTACAGGGTGTCCAGGGGGTGGGCGGGCTGTCCATAGGGGTAAAAGAGCTGTCTAGGGGATTAGGGGGTGTCCAAGGGGTGGGTGGGCTATCCACGAGGGGTGGGGGTCTTTCCACGTGGGAGGGAGTTTCTAGAGGGTGGTCGGGCTATCCATGGAGATGGGGGGTCTTTCCACATGGGAGGGGGTGTCTAGGGGGTGGGTGGGCTATCCACGGGGGTGGTGGGGCTGTCGAGGGGGGGGGGGGTAAAGGGTGTCCAGGGGGTGGGTGGGTTGTCCACGGGGGTGGGCAGGCTGTCCATGGGGGTGGGGAGGCTTTCCAAAGGGGTGGGGGTTGTCCATGGGGTGGGGGTTGTCCATGAGGGTGGTGGGGCTTTTCTAGGGGGTACAGGGTGTTCAAGGGGGTAGGTGGGCTATCTATGGGGGTTGGTGGGTTGTCCATGGGGGTGGGGGATGTTCAGGGGTACAGGGTGTCCAGGGGGTGGGAGGGGTTATTCAGGTGGGTACGGGGTGTCCAAAGGGGTGGGAGGGTAGTCCACTGGGGTGGAAGGGCTGTCTAGCGGGTAGGGGTGTCCGAGGGGGGGTTGTCCACGAGGGGAGGGTTTTCCATGGGTGGGTGGGCTGTCCACGATGGTGGCGGGGCTGTCGAGGGGGATAGGGGAGTCTAGGGGGTGGGTGGGCTGTCCTGGAGGGTCGGGGGGGGGGGGGGGGGTTGGGGGTTGTCCAGGGGTACTGGGTGTCTAGGGGGTGGGTGGGTTTTCCAAGGGCTGGTGGGGTATCCAGGGGTACGGGGTGTCCAATGGGGTAGGTGGGTTGTCCACAGGGTTGGGTGGGCTATCCACAGGGGTGGGGGCTTTCTAGGGGGTACAGGGTACCCAGGGGGTGGGCAGGGCTATCCAAAGGGTACGAGGTGTCTAGGGGGTGGGCGGGATGTCCATGGGGGTGGCAGGGTTGTCCAGGGGGGTAGGGGTGTCTAGGAGGGTGGGAAATCTATCCATGGGGGTGGGGGTTATCCATGGGGGTAGGGGCTGTCCAGGGGGGTGGGTGGGCTATCCATAGGGGTGGCGGGGCTATCCAGGGGGTTAGGGGTGTCCAGGGGGTGTGTGGGCATTCCACAGGGGGTGGGGGATGTCTATGGGGGGAGGTGCTTTCCAGGGGGTGGACAGGATGTCCACAGGGGTGGTGGGGCTGTCCAGGGGGTGCAAGGTGTCCAGGGGTGGGCGGGCAGTCCACGGGGGTGGGGTGGCTATCCAGGGGAGGGTTGAATCTGTCAACGAAAATCATCAAGTCATGTTTTATTATTTATAGAAAAAAATTAAAGATAATGTGACCTACCTAATCACACATATATTATGGCACAACAAATAAATAAACACCAAAGGTTAGTAATATCAGTCAAAAATGTAACAGATCAATATTTACCTCATCACCATCACTATCATCACTATCATCATCAGCCTCACCCTCATCCTCATCATCATCCCCATCATCATCCCCACCCTCCTCAACACCCTCCTCCTCACCCTCATACTCAGCCTCGGCCTCCTCAATGCACTCATCCTCCGCCTCGGCCTCCTCCTCTCCCTCCTCCTAAACCTCAGTCTCCCCCTCTCCATCTTCTCAATCACCACTATAACTTCCTCCTAGTTCACCATATATATAATTCATCAACAACATATATTCATCACAAGTTGTGTTGGCCTTTGGTGGAATTGTTGGACGTAAAACTTCCACCAGTTTCATAAAAAAAATTGCCCTAATAGACTATTCTGGAATCCCTGTGGCCCTTTTTTCAGCCTGTTATGACTATGCCTTAACCTGATGGTAATTATAGTCACTACAAATCATACCTAAGTAGGGCCAATACCTTGTCAGAACTATACTATTCACAGGTCGACAACGTAATCTACCAAGGTGCTCATCTCCCAACACTTGATGTAAGTGATCATTTGACCCAAAATTGTTAGGTTCCTAGGAATCAAGGGCCTATAAAGAATCCTATTACAAATATAAATATATTATTAAGTTACAAAATAGATATTAGAATTTTAAATCTACAATGTAAAACTTACAATTTGCTGCTGAGTTGATTCATTAACCACACTTCCATATTTCTTCCTTCTACTAGATCAAAACATTTTTTCTCAAGTCACATATCCTTCTATATTCATTTTATACCTCTAAAATGGCAATGAATATAGGAAAACATAATTAAAAATAGGATACCATTAATTAATTGTATAAAAAATTACATAAAACATTAGCAATAGAATAAATTATGAAGGAAGCAATAGAATGTGCAAGTCGTAAATAAAATTTATATACCGTCATACCTGATACCTCTCATGATATGGAATCGTAGTACATCCAAATGTATGGAGGTATTTTTTAGAATCAATGTTTTTTTATTTATTTTGTAGGATTCTTAAATAAAATTCAATAATTATTAGTAACGAAAAACAAGAAAATTTTCATTTAAATACCTCTAATGTGATTAATACAATAAATTGGATAGTTTTCCGATGGGTAATCATCTGTAGATACTATTCTAATGGACAATCATCCATGATTGGGACCACCTATAACTCTATGCCAACTCTAGAACGTCAGCCAATATACAACTCGTGCTTATAAGCTCTCCAAATATCACCTAAATCCTTTAGATGTGCTGGTCATGCACCCTCACCATCGGGTAAATTAAACTGAAGCTGACACCAAAATATTTATTCATATAAATACAAAAAATAATATATGGCATTAAATAAAACAGATTTTATTACCCATATCTCTACCCAAGCATTATCCATGACTTAATTTGGAAACTGTCTCCGTGAGAGTGGGATGACAGGAATGATGTCGTAGTATTTGGCAAGCGTCGCTAAAAAACTCCAACATTGTTGCCCTAATTTTTCAATAATTTTACTATCTTCATTGTATTATACCATCAACTGTGTGTGGAGGTTCCACACTGCACACATTTTTGTACACCCCCACCCCTCTTCCTATCAATAGATATATTTGTTATGAAATAAAAACAAATATTTTATCAATACATATTATAATGAAAATAAATAATGGTGTAAAAATTTGTTACAGTTGTATAATTATACCTTCAGTAGTATGATAAATGGTCACCGCTAGATCCACAGAAACTGAAGGAACAACCTGTACAGGTGGAGTAAGTCCCAATGTATTTTCTACAGGGATAGAATCTGGTGGATCAGGAGTCAAAGAAGATGAAATATAAAATCCCAGAGTGAAGGAAGAAGAAGTAAAAGAAGATGACAGGGATGGCTGGCTGAATGCTGTATGGGGAATGGGAATCATCACTGGATATGGTAAATACAGATGAGGAGGCTCAGATGTAAAGGGTAGTGAAAAAATGGGAGTCCTAAATATTCTATGTGTCCCTAACGATACACCAGTATCATAATTTGGGATGGATAGTATGGCAGTGGGAGGGGCAGGGTCTAATCGGGTATGCCAACCAGATTGTCTAGCTCTTGTACCACCCCCTCCCCCTCCTATAAACACCCTAAGTATTGGGAACACTACTAGGATTCTCATCAAATAACTATCACCTAATAGATGTATCCTATAAAAATGTTGAGAAACAATTAATCACATGACATTATATATTATTTAAATATATATATTTGAAATAAAATACTCACTACAGTCACAGGTGGTGTAATTCCCATCTCATTCATGAGATAATTATTTTCCATCATCTGTTTGTATCACCTCTCTTCAATTGGTTTCATTTATTGCATTTGAAAACAAATATGGAAGTAATTAGAAAAATTATAACTAATGTGTAACCCAAAAAACAAAATGAATGAGATTGAAAAGATATATAATGATGTTAATAAATCATACAAGATGTAATAAATAAATTTAAATTTTATAAGGATGGTTATTTACTATGTGCAATTAGTCTATTAAAATTATGGAACATTGATTCTACCAAATTCACAAGGGGTAAAGCAGTTATCAAAATTAAGGAAAATTTTAATTTCTTTAGCCTAGGTAGATGATGTAGGTTTCTATACATGTTTTGCAAAAGAATACAAACCATTATGTTTATTACCTAGTAAAATGTTAAATATATGTATTAGAGTTATACTAATTTTATAAAAATCATAGTTGAAGCATTGAAATGTTCAGCATGTTAGAAATATTGGTTTCATAGGTTTGAATACAGTTCAATTCCAAATTAGAAAATTAAATTCAAATAAAATTGCAACCAATAAACATTGAAAATTCACATAATGTTCAAGTTAGATACAACATATTTTTAATCAGTATTAAATAAATTTTAATAGTACCAACTTTAACATCCCAAGTAGAGGTAAACCGAAATAATTAAGAACATGAATGGATTATTTTATATATTTCCCACCACAACTTCAGGTTCATAGTCAACTCTGACAATTGAGCTATTGGAGTCATCAAAAGTAATAAATAGATCATTTCCAATGGCAGTAGGGATGGTTTCAATTTCATCATCACTATCATCAAAAATATTTCTTGGAATTACTTCAATATTGGCACCAAATTCAGGTCAAAGATGGTCTTCGACATAAAAAAAACTTTCTTATCCATTGATGCCAATACATATGGTTCATTGGTAGTAATAGTGTGACTCATATAAATTACTCAAAATCCAAAATCATCAATAAATGTTCCCTGACATGTCATCAAATAAAACCACTTGCATTTCATCATTGTGACTCACCCATGAGAATAATAATCCAATATTATTATTTTTTCAACAACTCCATAATAACCTAAATTTTCAAATCGTGGTCTACTATCATATGCACTAGCATGACAGTCTGTTGTGGCAGTAACCATAACACCATCATGTTCTGTTCCTATGTTCTTTTCTCGTTCATTGATAATAAATTTGTTCCCATTGATAAAAATTGATTTATAGTCACGAACCATGGTATTAAGACCCAAATCCAAAGCTATTATTTCCTCAGAGACAGATTCAGAAGGAAAACTCAATACTTAAAATATAAATGAATATTAAACTTAATTAAATATTTTTTCAATTATTTTAAACAGTAATATTATTACCCTCAATTCTAACCAACTAGAAAACCATTTTCTATGAAAACTCTACCTCCTTATCAAAGATAACGAACGATGATTTCTATTTATCATTTCTTTATGTTCCCTGTAGATAAAAATAGTAATATATTAGCAGATATATATATATATATAAGATATACATATTAAATTTACTTACAAGATGTAGTCATTGAAAAAATCACAGCTTAACAAAACTGTGCGATGTGCCATCTCCCTCTCTTCAAGGCTTAATGTCATCAATGTATATGATCCAAGAATTCCTCCTGTTTGGGGAAGTGATGGAAAATTGGGTTCAATTTTCTCATAATTTTCTTATTAATTTCTCATTAGTCTGTTAATTATTGTAATAAGATCAGAGAAATACATATATCAGAAATCCATGCATCCTTGAGCCAAGTAACCGTTCACGATATAACCTTTGGAATGATTCCTATTACGGACATAAGAATTTAATGTGTACATATTTCTTTCATTTGGATACATCCAATGAAAATAAATAGGTCCTTTTAGAAGTATTTCAGTTGGAATATGGATAGTCAGATTCACCATGCATGTGAAAAATTATAGAGGAAATATTTTGTCTAACTAACACAAAATTAATGGGGAATCTACCAACATTTTTTACAATAAATAATTGGACAAATTCTTATCACAAAGATCTCTAAACAAATGGCACAACCGAATAACAACCACCGTTACATTATTGGAAAAAAGATGACGAATTTCTATTAGAATCAACTCATGTAGAAGGATGTGATAATCACGAGTGTTCAAAGATTTTACCTTCAACTCTCTTCTATTGAACCATTTAGATATGTTGATTAAATATCCATCAGGAACTTTAATAGTATCTAGTACTTCCAATAATTGATTTTTTTTGTATGTGTCCTCACATTAGAAGCACATGGAACATTCCATTTATTTTCACTGATACGCACATGATGCAATTCTGGTCTGATTCCCCAATCCACCAAGTCACACCGAGACAATAAATCATCTTTTGTCTTTACCTTGACATTTAGAAGAATTGAAAGAAACATTTCACATATATTTTTTTCAATGTGCATTACGTCCAAGTAACTATGAAACAAATTGGTTGACCAATAAGACAAATCAAAGAAGATAATTATCTTCTTCCAATTGTAATATGTTTTAGTGGAAACAGTCTTTATCTTTCCATATTTCATTTGACCCTTCTTGAATGAAAAATGGAAATCTTTCAATTCATTAATCACATCAGTTCCAGAAATACGTTGAGTTAGATCATCGAACTCAATGGTATTGTCAAATCTTCGATGATTATTTCTATATGGATGGTCCATTGGAAAGAATCAGTAATTCCCCATAAAACTGAAACTAAAACAATTTTTCAGTCTTCTGGATTGTGTTTTCTTCATACAAATAGGACATGATAGTTTTCCCTTCATGCTCCATCAAGACATCATTGCATAAGCAATAAAATCATTGATCGTCCACATAAGTGCAAAACACATCTGAAATATGACTTTCGAACATGAAATGTATGTGCGCACACCCACATCCCAAAGAAGATTCAACTCTTTTATTAAAGGTTACATGTATATGTTTATATCATTTTCGGGATTAGAAGGTCCCAATATGAGTATTCTCATGAAAGTGAAAGGTTTTTCATACACAACCATAGGGGAAGATTATAAATGTTTATAAAAACTGTCCACGTGATGTGCTATGTAAACATCTTCCCAAAAGGATTAAAACCATCACTTAAAAGACCCAACCACACATTACGCATGTTAGTTGCAAAATCAAGATATCGAGCATCAAATATATGCCCTAAAAATCTATCTATAGAGTGAACCTAATCATCATTAGTCTTCTTTCTCTGAGTATCATGCCATCGCATTTTTATTGATATTGCATCATACATAAAAATATTACGGAGTCTGGTGATCAATGTAAAGTTCCACATTACTTTCTGTGGCACACGAGATGGTTTTCTATCATATTTTGGCTTCCAGCTGAATGTGCCACCTTTTATACAATCATTTCATTCAGTAGTTTCCTCCCAGAATAAAATCCAATCTTTCGGGAAAGAATGAATCTTATTTCATGAAAATCCATGTTCCTCAACTAACATCCATGACATATAGTTATTTGATGGAATATCTGCATCATCTATAAGTAATTCCTTCAAGAAAGTAAGAATGTAATCGATGGAAGCATTAGAAATCCCATATATATTTTCCCCATAAAACAATCGGATTAAAATTTTTATTTTTTCATTTTACCACATTGTCGATATACCAAAAATATGAGATTTTATTTTCTCCCAATTATGATACCACATAGATTAGTTTTCTTGAAAACCATATTTGGTTATGTGGTAGCTAACTTCTTCATGGCACAAAAAAGGTTATCCAACACAATTGTAATAGGGGTAGTGTTTGTGACCACTATATGAAGCATTGTGAAATGAAAAATCTAAGAAGCTCTCTAATTTTTTTAAAAAATCACTTGAGATCTGATCAGTTTCATACATCAGACTTCTATCCATTCTGTAAAAAAAATTATAAGTCATTTAATAAAAAGAAATTCAATAAAATTGAAGTTTCATTGAAAATATAAATGAGAATTGTTCACTTTATATGAAAGAATAACTGACACACTAGTCTATATGAGAATCATAATATAAAAGACAAAAGAAATACTATATTTATAACAAAATATCTTTGAAGAACTATACATGAGTGTGCAAGATCATGTACCCTTGTGGAGGAGAATTATTCAGGAGTTGAGTATATTTTAGATCGAAGAAATTTTATATTTTATAAGATTATTTGAGTGATCACATACAATTCCCAAGGGGGTGGGGGTGTCTAGGGGTGGGGGTGTCTAGGGGTGGGGGCTATACGGGGGGGGGGGGGGGTCGGTGCTGTCTACGGGGGTCAGGGTCTCTGTTGGGAAAAAATCATTCAAGGCATCATTGAAGAATTTTTGAGGTGATTTTGTTTGTTGACTAAGTGGGCCCCCATGTTGTGTTTGTTCACAAAGAAGACCACGATGTATAATTTGTTGAAAAAGGGGGTTTACATGGTGATTTGTTAGGTTCAATATATGTTTTTGTAAATCCATGTTTGATAGAAGAACCTCAAAAAAGGGACATACAATCTTGAGGTGTTATAAACATAGTAGATATAAGGTGGCATTGTTTTCCAGTGTTTCCCAAATTCTTATGCCTAAAAATTGGAAAAAGGATAGATGAATTTTTAGAAAAGGGTGGTCAGTGAAAAATTAGAGTGGTGCGCGAAAAATAAAGTGGTTCATGAAAAATTGGCATGGTGCATGAAATATTGGTGTGGTGTTCGAAATATAGGAATGAAGTTTTTTGCGCAAGAGGTGTTTTGAGATCAGAAGCTCAAAAATTGGAAAAGGCATGAGGTGTTCGAAAAATTGGAGCATTGCGTGAAATACGATGTTGTGCGGAAGATGTGTTTTTCACACTCAAAGAGGATTATGCATGGAAGAAGGGTTTTTTGCGCAGGGGTTGATTTTTCCTATAAATATGAAGTGACCCCCCTCATTCAGTGAAACTCAAGACTTAGAGAATATCCGAGCTCTAGTGTGCGAAATCGGAATATGCAAGAGAGCTGTGTGTAATCATAATGTTTGCGCATAATGTCAATGGTTGCGCAAAAAGATCAGGTTGTGTGTAAAAGAGGTTTTACGCGTAAAGAAAAGGTTTCACATAAAAGAAGGTAGTTGTGTGTAAAAGATGGCTATTGCGCGTAAAAGAAGTTTTTGCACATAAAGTGAAGGTTGCATGTAAAAGAAGGTTGTGTCACATAAAATAATTTGTTATGAATAATAGAGGTGTTGCATGAAAAGTGTATTTCATGAAAAAGTAGGGAATTATGTTCATGGTAGTTTAGAGGCTGCGTGTAAAATTTGGGGTTGCTTGGTACACCCGGTGCAAAGAGATATTCATTTGCGAGTGAACTTTGGACATCAATAGAGCATCTATCAACAGTTAAAGATGTGGATTTCATTAGTGATAACGAAGAGACCTAAAGGTCTATAAATTGTGAGTGGATCATTTCTAGATCAGTGAGCAAGGGAAGAGAAAGAAGGTGATCCTCTCCACCGGTAGTGAGCTAGCGAAAGAGAAATATGGAGTGAACCATGGGAAAGCTGTGAGCTAACCCTAAACATTGTAAAGGTAGTGATCCTGGGTGTATAAGTGATCTAGCCCGAACTTTGTAAAAAGTAGTGCACTTTTTTTGGATTTGGTACATAGGCACATCGTTGGTGTATGCTCCATGGACGTAGCCCAGTGAGGGTGAACCAAGTAAAAATCACCGTGTCTTCTGCATGATCTAGTATCTATTGATACTTTTCTACTGGAGTGAGAGGGAAGAATGTTTTGCTTAACAGTGAAACAAGATCAATAAGGGAAGTTGTTTTAATCTTTCATACCCTGATTCACCCCCCCCCCCCCCTCAGGGTATCTAACCCAGTGGACCTAATAGTGTCCAGGAGGGTGGGTGTGTCCGGGGGGATGGGGGTGTCTGGGGGGTGGTGGGAGGGTGTCCAAGGGGGTGGGCAGGCAGTCCATGGGGGTGGGGTCTGTCTAGTGGGGTATTGTTGGGACTACTTTATGTATGAAGATTGTATTTTTTGTCAACAGTTGTCAATACTGGTCAAAATGAAGATGAAGATGAAGAATGACTAAAATGATAGTGGATATTTTATGAAGTGAGGCTGCCTGGAGAATTGTCATGGAATCATAGTATTGGATGTCATACTTGAGAAATTCTCTAAGAAGATCAATTCAGATGATTGTTGATCTGATATTAAGTTCAAAGAACATGTGCCAAAGGTGAAACATTGTTTACAACAATGACGAATGTTGAAGTATCATCCATGTAAGGATGATTGAATAAGAATGAGGATTTAAAGAAGACCATGCAATGATTCACGATTGCATGAGAACCATGAAAGAGCTTACTTGAAGAAAAGAATCATATGATTTGAATGAAGTAGAGAATGATTTTTGAAGAAGAAGATAGAGAGTGGAAGGGCTGGGAATTCTAAGAAGGTCATGAATTACACATTTCCTTGAAATCAGATGATTGTTTCACAGTTCTTAAATTTCCCAATACATGTATCAGAGGTGAAACATTGTCTTCAACATTGAAGGTATTTGAAGAAGCTTCAAGCCTCCACTTTTGGATGAACAGATGTGATTGGAGTTATTTGTAATTAACACTCCAAAAGGAAATAAGGATTTTAAGTGAGGATAAATAAGTAATTTGAAATTCATATTCCAAAAATAATGGAAAAAACTAGATGATGCTTTGCTGATATGTATTTCACAAATATTATAAGTCAGGAGAACTTGTGATGCAAGCTTTATGAAGGATAGGGGGAATAAAAAAGTGTTTTTGGAAAGGTAAAGAAAGTGGCACACAAGTCAAAAGTGGCGTGCAAGTGTGGTGTGCAAGTGTATGTTTCACGCAAGTCATATTTCAAGATCATCACATCAAAATATGACATAGGAAA
Organism: Viscum album; assembly: GCA_963277665.1. NCBI lineage: Eukaryota > Viridiplantae > Streptophyta > Magnoliopsida > Santalales > Viscaceae > Viscum > Viscum album. Next base: position 244,175,752 of record OY728150.1, read on the forward strand.
TAAAGTGGTGTGCAAGTTAAATATTGGTTCTCAAGTCAAAAAGTGGCATGCAAGTATAAGCAACGCGCAAGTATGACACATAAGTATATGTGCCACGCAAGTGTATGTTGCACGCAATACATATTTCTACATCGTCGTATCAAAATATGACAAAGGAAAGAAAGTGTCGCGCTAGTGATGAATTGTCGTGCAAGTGCTAGAGCGGCGCACAATTTCTAGAGTGGCGTGCAAGTGTGGGAGCAGCGCGCAAGTGCTAGAGTGGCACGCAAGTGCTGGAGAGGCGCGCTAGTGTAGATGGTGCGCAAGTCACTAAAATTCCAATAAATAGACGACTAGCCTCCTCATTTTTTCAAGGCTCGACACTTAAGAGAAAATTTGATCTTTGATCGTGCAAGTATTATAAGTGGTGTGCAAGCTGAAGTGGCGCGCAAGATCAGGGTTATTTATAAGGAGCGCAAGTAGGAAGTGGTGCATAAGTAGAGTGTCATGCAAGTAGGGTGGCGCGCAAGTAGTGTGGCACACAAGTAGCGTGGCGGGTAAGTAGCATGGCGCGCAAGTAGGGTGGTGCCCAAGTAGAGTGGCCCACAAGCAGTGTGGCACGCAAGTAACCTAGCATGAAAGTATAAGTGGTGTAAAAGTTTTGAGTTGTGAACAATTGTTGTGCGTAAGTATTTGATGGCGCACAAACAGGGAGGCGCGCAAGCAGGGTGGTGCGCAAGTAAGGATTGGCGCTCAAGCAGGGTGGTGCGCAAGTAAGGATTGGCGTGCAAGCTGTGAGTTGTTCTAGAAGTTCTTACCAGCTTCTGTTCAACTGTGATGATGCTTAGTTGATCTGGACTTTATTTTTTTTACAATCACAAATAGAACTTGTGATTATATAAAGAAGAAGAAGAAGAGCTTTGTGAAAATTCTTTCTTCACTGAGAGAGAACGTGTGAAGAAGAGTAGGTTTCAGTGTAGCTGGTTTTTCATTAAAGTAGTATAATAAGAAGAAGAAGAGTGTGCAGCTTATAGGTGTGCTTCATAGAAATAATAGAAGAATAATAATAATAACAGAGTATGCCCAATTTAAGTCTACAATTAATTTGGGAAGTTTAATTCAGATGATTCCATGTGAACCGATCTTCACTGCCTGAATAATCACATTGGTATATGTGATTCTTGACAAGAAGCATGAATAAGTTTTAGTGCAGTTGGTTGTTGCACTAAGAAGAAGAAAGAATAATCCTAGTGCAGTTGGTGTTGCACTAGAAAATAAGACAAGAAAAAAAGGAAGAATTTCTTCCCTACTACGTTGCAAGTAACCAAGTGAAGAGCATTAAAAAATACCAAGAGCAGAACCTTCCTTTCGAAGAAGGAACAAGACTATCTCCATAAGTAGTATAAATAACCAGCTAGCCCCTGAAAGTTGGGCTAGGTCATCACTAGTCTAGGTAAGAGGATTTTTTCACACCCCCCTCTAATGTTTACGGACTCACACTGGCTAGAGGATTGTTTTCCTAGCCACTTCTCAATAATTTCATATCACATCATAGTGGAGAATCCATGTACTGGTCATATCCATTAATGGAAAGGATTTTGCTACTCTTATTGAGTGTTAGACCTTGTAAAAATATTGTGTGCATATTTTTACTGCTTTCTATTATTGCATGCGACAGGGAAAGGAGAATAATATAATCGAGATCCAAATAGTTCAAGATGTACAGAGATAAAAGTTGTAATTGGTTTAAAAAGTCCCCAAAACTGATTCACCCCCCCCCCTCTCAGTGTTAGGTATATCCCAAATTGGTCCTCTCAATTGATATCAGAGGGAAAGGTTCACCTCTGTTGGATTCTCTACAGTGAAGTTATTCTATTTTGAAGACCTAAGTTTCATTCCTGAGTTATCAATGAAGTACAATTTCAGTGATGTTCTGTTATATCTGAGTAGAATAATATATCAACCAAGACCATGTTGAACATAAAAAATAAGGAGAAGAGAAATTTGAAGAAGAAGTCCCTCCTATATGAAGAAGATGATTCATTCGGTTCTCCTTATCTGGGTGACATTAAAGACACACCAAACTTGGAATGTAATAAGAAGGTGGCTCAAGCCCCCACCAAGAACATGGACAACCTTTTTACCTCAACTGATCAAGTGGTATGTGTTAGTACATTTGTAAAGTCTTCTCATGATGAAGATATTAACATAAGTGGTGATGATCAATCTATAACATCTCAAGAAATATCAGTTGAGAGATTAATAATGATTATGCATGGTATTCCTGAAGAAATTACATCCCTAGTTTGTGGAGTATTTCAATACATGCAGGAAATTATCACTCAGCTGGAAGAATAAACTGATGTTTTGGAGAAAGGATTACAAGAAAAAATTGTTGAATGTCTAAAGCTCTCCAGACAGGTTGGAGCCTTTGAAGAAACAAAGAGGGAATTTGAAGTATGTTCTTCAAAGTGGCTCAAAGATGTTGAAGAAAATGAGGGAGTCAATAAGACTTTAGAAGATAAGATCCATGCACTCGAAAATGAGTTGAAAAGAATCAATTAAATTAAGGAGGAATATTTGGAAGAATACTCCAATAAGTTCAAAGAAATTGACTCTGTCACAAAACAAAGTAAAGATGCATGAAGATGAAGTTTAAAGATTAAAGAAGGCTTGTGAAGAGAAGATGACCATGATTGAAGACCAAGAAGTCATCCTCAATATAAGATGTCTAGAATTAGAAGCTGAGTTGACCAATCTTGAGAAGACACATATTGAGTCTCCACAAAAGAAGGAAATAGTTACCACTAGTACTCAATGCTCAATGGAGGATTCTACTATAAAAAGACCTCCAACATGTGATATGAAGATCATGGATTCACTCGTTGATATATCAAAAGCAGTTTAGAAAGTAAATGTATCATCCATACCAACTTATACTAATGTTTTTAAAATTGTTTCTACAAAAAATACAGGTTGGAAGAAAAATTATAAACAAGTATTGATGAATAAAAGTGAGAAGAAACCTACCACCATGGCTATGGTAGAAGGGGGAAAGAGTGTGGAAGATATCTCCCCACATAAAGAACAACATACCAAGAAGAAGATTCAACAACCTTATAAAGAATATGGGAAGAAGTCAACATTTTTTGGTCAATGCTAGTGTTGTAATAGATTTGGGTATTGTACACTAGATTTTTGGTACAACCCATTAAATGTAAAAGAAGAGAGAAATCTAATCAACCCCTTAAATGAAAAATCATAGAGAAAGCTCATCTCAAGGAGGAGAAATCCATAGAAGAAGAAGAAATATCCACAGATCCAAAAGTATCTGTATACTGCAAACAGATTTGGAATGTTAGATAACATCTGTGATGTAAGCAATAAGAGTGGTCATATGAATGGTGCATGTTCCTATAGGAAAATAAGATCACAAATGTTGAGTAAGAATGGAGAACAATCCTTGGGAAGAAATCAAATAAATAATATGAAAACAACTTCACCCAAGAAGATTTCAAGAAGGAAAGATGAGAAGTGCTTTGAATCTAAATCCAAGAAAGTGAAGGGTGGTGCATCCAAAATAACTACTAAGAAGGAATCCACTCAGAAGAAGCCATGTAGAATATCCAATCATGATGCCTCAGTCCCTAATGATATTTTGGTGGTTTTTCCATAATATTTGGAAATAATGAGAAAGATAGAAGATGGACAGGCTAATACTTGTGCTAAAATAAAAAAGAAGATTCTACAAGAAGAAAAGGAAGTTATGTGTGTGAGGTGAAACAAGGCAGGTCATACTATTAAAAGATGATTTGAATTTACTCCAACCCAACAAGAATTCCTCAAAAAGATGAAAGTTGCACCAGGATATTCTAGTGCTTTGAAATCCCTTGAAGAAAGAATATTTACACACAAATATATGGAAGAAATAGTGAGGTTCACACAATCATAGTCAGCATTGAAGATCATTTGTGAAAGTGTGAAGAATGGAGCATCTGGGTTGAGAAGATAACATCAACCATGTTGTTCGCATTAATGGAGAAAATAGAATCCACCTTATTCCATTAGATCTTTGTGTATTTTATTTGTTATTATCATACAAGGAATTGAAGGTAAAGTAATATATCATTGGGGGATACCTAGGATTCAGTGGGGAGAAGTGTTCCCTTGAGGGGGAGACACATGAAGAAGCTTCCAAAGTCATTCTCTCAATCAGTATCAACAACAGCTGGTATAAAATTCAATTACTCTGATGATTGTCTGAAGATCATGTCATTAGAAAAGGTATGTCACTTTTTTTAATCTCTCATACTTGGTTACTCAAAATAAATATATTTTTACAAAGGGGGGTAACTAGGTTAATGAGTGACATAAGAAGAATTAAAGTTCCCCAAGGCCACTTTTCCTTCTAATTGAACTTGAATGTTTTTTATCCTTTTGTTGAAGTGAGTGCAAGAATTTCAGGATTGATTATTTCCTATCCCATTAAATATCTTTGTTATGGAATGAATGTGGAAAAACCTTGAATACAATTGTAAGAGATCTCATCTCATGAGGTAACATGATCTGTGGATAATGGACAGCTTTGTTGCCTAAATCAAACTCTCTTGTTTTCTATATCGAGCCTTGCTCAAGTAGACTTAGAGTGAAATGATTGATGGAAAACTTCTTAAGTAAGGAATGATAAACTCTCTACCATGAACTTTGTATTTCTTGTCAATAAGGGGGAGAGAAAGTGAAATTAATATTTGAAATGAAAGGGGGGAGAAACAAGTATAGGGGAGACAGAAGATTCTTATTTTGAAATTGACACATTCATTTGAAGAGACTTTTGTGGTATTGAAAACAAAATACAAAGGGGGGTATTGTTGGGACCAATTTCTGTATGAATATTGTATTTGTTGTCAATAGTTGTCATTGCTGGTCAAAATGAAGAAGAAGATGAAGAAGGAATAAAAAGTTAGTGGAGATTGGCTGATGTGAGGTTTCCTAGAGAATTGTTATAGAATCATAGCATTGGATGTCAAACTTGAGAAATTCTATATGAAGATCAATTCAGATGATTGTTGAGCTGATAATAATTTCAAAGAACATGTTTCAAAGGTGACACATTGTTTACAATAATGAAAAATGGTGAAGTATCATCCATCTAAGGATGATTGAAGAAGAATGAATATTTAAAGAAGACCATGTAATGCTTCACGATTGCATGAGAACCATGCAAGAGCTTACTTGAAGAAAATAATCATATGATTTGAATGAAGTTTAGAATGATGGTTGAAGAAGAAGAGAGAGTGTGGAAGGGCTTGACATTCTAAGAAGGTCATGAATTACAAATTTCTTTGAAATCAGATGATTGGTGCACTGTTCTTAAAGTTACCAATAAATGTATCAAAGGTGAAACATTGTCTGCAACATTGAAGTTATTTGAAGAAGCATTAATCCTACACTTTTGGATGAAGAGATATGATTGGAGTTATTTGGAATTAACACTCCAAAAGGAATTGAAGATTTGAAGTGAGGATGAAAAATTACTTTGGAATTCATATTCCAAAAAGAATGGACAAAACCATATGATGCTTTACTGATATGTATTTCAAAAATATCATAATTCAGGAGAACTTGTGATGCAAGCCTTATTAAGGATATGGGGAATAAAGAAGTGTTTTGGAAAAAGAAATAAATCAAAGTGCAAGTCAAAAGTGGCGCTCAAGTGTGGCGCACAAGTGTATGTTGTACGCAAGTCATATTTCATGATCATCACATCAAAATATGACAAAGGAAATAAAGTGGCACGCAAGTAAAATATTTGCGTGCAAGTCAAAAAGTGGCGTGAAAGTATAAGCATCGCGCAAGTGTGACGTGAAAGTATATGTGGCGTGCAAGTGTATGTTGTGTGCAAGACATATTTCAACATCTTCATATTAAAATATGACAAAGTAAAGAATGTGTCGTGCTAGTGATGAAATGTCACGCAAGTGCTGGAGCGGCACACAAGTGCTGGAGTGGTGCGCAAGTGCGGGAGCGGCGCACAAGTCACCAAAATTCCTATAAATAGATGACTAGCCTCTTCATTTTCTCAAGGCTCAACACTTAAGATAAAATTTGAGCCTAGATCACGCATGTAGTAGAAGTGGAATGCAAGATGAAGTGGCGCACAAGCTGAGCTTTATTTATAAGGTGAGCAAGTAGGAAGTGGCACGCAAGCAGATTGGTGTGAAAGTAGGGCGGCGTACAAGTAGAGTGGTGCACCATTAGGGTGGCACACAAGTAGAGTGGCGTAAAAGAAGAGTGGCGCACAAGTAGGGTGGTGCGCAAGTAGAGTGGCGCGCAAGCAGAGTGGCGCGCAAGCATCCTGGTGCACCAGTATAAGTGGAGCGCAAGCATCCTAGTGCGCCAGTAGAAGTGGCGCGCAGGTTGTGAGTTGTGAACAATTGTGGAATGCAAGTATTTGATGGCGCTCATGCATGGAGGCATGAAAAAAGGGTGGCGTGAAAGTAAGGATTGGAATGCAATGTGTGAGTTGTTCTAGAAGTTCTTACTAGCTTTTGTTCAACTACGATGTTGCTATGTTGATCTAGACTTCATTTTTTTACAATCACAAAGATAAATTGTGATTATATCAAGAATAAGAAGAAGAAGAGCTCTGTGCAGATGGTTTTTGCACTAAGAGAGAACGTGTGAAGAAGAGTAGGTTTTAGTAAAGCTGGTTTTGTATTGAAGAATCAGAAGAAAAAGAAGAGTGTGCAGCTTGCAGGTTTGCTGCATAGAAAGAAGAGAAGAAGAAGAAGAATATAGTATGCCCAATTGAAGCCTACAATTATTTTTGGGTAGTTTAATTCAGATGATTCCATGTGAACCGAAATTCACTGCCTGAATAATCACATTGGTGTATCTGATTCTAGCCAAAAAGAGGGAATACGTTTTAGTGCAGTTGGTTGTTGCACTAAGAAGAAGAAAGAAGAAGCCTAGTGCAGTTGGTGCTGCAATAGAAAAGAAGAGAAGAAAAAAAGGAATAATTTCTTACCTACTACTTTGCAAGTAATAAAGTGAAGAGTATTAAAGAAGACCAAGAGAATAACATTCCTTTTGAAGAATGAAGAAGAATGTCTCCATAGGCAGTATAAAGAACCATCTAGACCCTGAAAGTTGGGCTAGGTCATCGCCAGTCTAGGGAAAAGGATTGTTTCCCACCCCCCTCTAAAGTGTAGGTAGTCACACTAGCTACAGGATTGTTTTCGAAGAAACTCCACTGTAATTGCATATCACATCATAGTGGAGAATCCATGCACTGGTCATATCCATGAATGGAAAGGGCGTAGCTACTCTTACTGAGTGGTGAACCTTGTAAAAATATCATGTGCATATTTTTACTACTTTCTATTATTGCATGAGACAATGAAAAGATAATAAGAGAATCATGATACTAACAGTTCAAGAGGTACAGGGATAAAAGTTGGAATTGGTTTAAAAATTCCCCAACACTGATTCACCCCCCCCCCACTCAGTGTTAGGTATATCCCAAACTAGTCCTCTCAGGTATGAGGTGTCCAGGGGGTGGGTCGGCTGTCCATGAGGGTGGTGGGGTTGTCCAGGGGGTCGGGGTGTCTAGGGGTGGGGGTCTTTCCAGGGGTGGGGGTTGTCCAGGGGGTACGAGGTGTCCAGGTGGGTGGGAGGGATGTTCACGGCGTTGGCGGGGCTGTCCAGGGTGGTGTGGGGTGTCCAGGTGGTGGGTGGGTTGTCCAAGGTTGTGGAAGATGTCCCGGGGGGTTACGGGGTGTCCAGGGGGTGGGACGGCTGTCCATGTGGGTGGCGGAGCTGTCCAAGGCGTTCGCTGGGCTTTCAAGGGGGACTGTCTAAGGTGGTACGAGGTGTCTAGGGGGTGGGTGGGCTGTCCACTAGGGTGGTAGGGGAAAGCTATCCATGGGGGTTGGGGGCTCACCATAGAGTACAGGGTGTCCAGGGGGTGTACGGGTTGTCCATGGGGGTGGAGGGGTTGTCGAGGGGTGTCGGGGGGCTTTCTAGGGGGTATGAGGTGGCTGTCCAGGGGGTACATGGTGTCCATGGGGTGCGTGGGCTATCCACGGGGGTGGCGGGTCTATCCAAGGGGATACAGCGTGTCCAGGGGGTGGTCAGGCTGTCCAAGGGGGTGGGGGATATCTAGGGGTATTGGGTGTCTAGGGGTGGGCAGTCTATCCATAGTGGTGGCAGAGATATCTAGGGGGTTGGGAGATTTCCTGTGGGTATGGGGTGTCCAGGGGGTGGTAGGGCTATCCACGAGGGTTGTGGGGTTTTCCAGTGGGTATGAGGTGTCCAGGGTGGTGGGTGGGATGCCCATCAGGGTGGAGGGACAGTCCTGGGGGTTATGAGGTGTCCAGGGTGTGGGTGGGCTGTCCACTGGAGTGGTGGGGCTGTGCATGGGGGTCGGGGGGATTTTCAGGTGGTGTGGGGATTTTCAGGGGTATCAGTTGTTCAAGAGGTGGGCGGGCTATCCACGAGGGTGGGGGCTGTCTAGGGAAGTTACGGGGTGTCTAGGGGGTGGGGGTTGTCCAAGGGGGTGGGGGATGTCCAGGGGGTACAGGGTGTCCAGGGAGGTGGGTGGGCTATCCACAGGGGTGGCAGGGCTGTATAGGGGGATTAGGGGGCTTTCTATGTGGTGGAGGGGTTGTCCATGGGGGGTACGATGTGTCCACGGGGTGGGCGGGCTGTCGACGAGGGTGGGGGTATCCAAGGGTATGGGGTGTCCAGGGGGTGGACGAGCTGTCCACAGGGGTGGTGGGGGTGTCCGGGGGTACATGGTGTTTAGTAGTTTGGGAGGGCTATCCACGGGGGTGGCGAGGCTGTCCAGGGGTAGAGGGTGTCCCGGGAGGGTGGGCGGGGTGTCCATGGGGGTGGGGAGGATGTACAGGGGTGGGGGTGTCCAGGGGAGTGGGCGGGCCGTCCACGGGGGTGGTGGGGCTGTCCAGGTGGGTTGGGGCTGTCCACGGGGGTGGGTGAGGCTATCATGGGGGTAGGGGGTATCCAGATGGGGTGGGAGGGCTATCCACGAGGGTGGTGGGTCTATTCAAGGGGGTACGGGGTGTCTAGGGGGTTGGCGGGCAGTGCACGAGTGTGGCGGGGCTTTCCAGGGGGTTTGGGGGTGTCCTGGGGGTGGGTGGACTATCCACGAGGGCAGCGGGGCTATCCATGAGGGTGGTGGGGCTATCCACAGGGTTGGGGTCTGTCCATGGGGGTGGAGGGGTTTTCCACAAGGTGGTGGGGATTTCCAGGGTGGTTGGGGATGTCTAGCGGTGGGGTGGTGTCTAGTGGGTGCTGTTTAGGGGGTTGGGGGCTGTCCATGAGGGGGGGTGGTGTCCAGGGGGTGGGGTGTTTGGGGTTTGGGTGCTGGGCTATCCAGGGGGGTGGGGCTGTCCAGGGGTTGGGGTGTTTTCCAAGGGGGTAGGGAGTGTTCAAGGGGTGGGGGTGTCCATGTAACACTGATAATCAAAAAGGGAAATTTCGTAACCCAATTAACCTATAATTACCACCAGTGAGGGGTTCATGACTCACCTTTCTAACACAAACCTATCACCATATAATTATTAACAAATATTAAGGAAAATAAAACACTCTAATATTGATTCATAATGCCCATAATAAACGAAAAAAATATATAATCCAAGAAAGTTCCCAAAAACACCTCATGTGCACCTCCACAGACTTCCAATACTATCATCTAGAGATGAATAATTATGTGCACATGACCATGCTACTTTGTTTCATGAGATATATATCAGCGAGTAAATAATTTGTAGGGATGAACAACATTGGTGAGTTCTGTAATGGTTATACTCCTTTATTATGGGTACCTTCCTAGTATAAAAAATGATATAAATTCCTTAATAATGCTTTATAACTACCTAAGAAAATCGTGACATGAATTCCTAACACTCATTTTTAATTTCAAAAAATATTACAACTGTATGACCGAACCGCTTGATGGAGTAGGAATAAATGACCATGTAATAGAGTAAATTTTGGTTCTATCACCATTCATACATGAAAATGACCCAAACGCACTCTAGTGGTTTAGGTGGAATCAACACTACATTTAATTACTTATAGTGTGGGTATCATCATCTTAAAGTTAGAGTGTGATATTTCAAAGACAGTATTTAGGGGTACATTCATAATGAATGAGTATCTTATTGTTCCTCTTCGGATAAAAAATTCTATAACTGTATTTATTTCTAACCAACAAAATCATTTCAATAGACTTTAAATTTAAAATAAACCAAGGATAAAATAACTCAGGATCATATTGACCTCTTCAATATCAATCAAAATTATTCTATACAGATAAATAACTAAAAAACCGCAACCTAAAATGATATATATCTTGTGTTCATAAGGGGATCATAATACACAGTGCATTGTAGTGAAATGGAATGAAAAAATATTAAATAAATGAAGGCACACATACTGATTTAAAATAGAAGAACATAAATTACTTGAATCAAAGATAGATTCCTGATTGAAAATTAGAGTTAGCACCCTCGAGAGTAGGTTGGGAAGTAGGGTTTGAACCGAAACCTAAAATGATATATTCCTAATGTTCATAAGGTGATCATAATACACACTACATTGCAGCAAAATGGAATGACAAAATATAAAATAAATGAACTGACACGTACCGATTTAAATCGGAAGAACAAATAGTTGGAAACTAGACCTATTGTGCTGGGAAGTAGCATTCATGTTGAGATTTAGGGACAAATCATTGAAATGGATGAGTTTTAGGGAAACATAACTGAGATGGTGCATCGAGATCTTGTTTAGGGAAAAAACTTTTGAGATCTCTTGAATTCGAGATCCCTGGAGGCATTGATATTTGGGGATTTTCTTTCCCAACGGTTTTAGAAAACTATTGGGAATGTAATGTTATCCCAACTGTTTGCAACCATTGGAAATAAAATCTTAAAATATATACCTAACAGTTTAAAAAACCATTGGAAAAAACCTCTTCAGCAACACAATACCCAATGGTTTCCTTAAGCCATTGGGAAAACAAAAAAACATATGAATATACCAATGGTTCTACATAACTGTTGGTATAGTAGCCTTTTCCAAATGGTTTTTTAAACCGTTTGGAATATTTTGTTATTATAGGTGGGATTTACACCATTGATTCCTAGCTTATGAGTTTGGGATTATATGGTATGGGTTATAATACCATGTTTTTTACTATGTGTATGCAACCATCCATGAGGCCCATCTAGTGATGGTGTTCTTTTTCTTATCCTATTCATCACACAACAACCTGATGTTCATGCTCTTATGTAGTTTATTATGTTATTTATTTTAATGTTTTATATATATGTATGTGATGGCATATATTAGAGGAAATTTGGGACACCCAATTAAGATTTATTTCTTATACTCTACATAATAACATTGGTGCATGTGAAAATCTTATGCCTATTTTATAGGTCTATACACTAATTGTATAATGGATCTAATTGTAGTATCTTAATTAGTATTTTGAGATGGGCTTAAATTGGGGCATGAATATGGTAGTAAGTCCTCCTTATTTATTTATTATTTTTCTTATTTTTATTATTGATCATCAAGATAGAAGTTTAGTTGGAATGTTTGATTGTATGACTTTCATATTCATTGTGTATAGAATTTATGTGTTATTGACTATGCTTGATTTTATTTTATTCTATAGATTATTCCTAGTTATTTATTTTTTATTTATTGTTATGATATTCATGTAATAATATCTATATTGAATGATTTATTCCCTCACTACTAGTCGGAAACCTCTAACATATGGGGAGGCATACTTGAGGTCTTATGGATCGCTAGCTAGTATACTATTGAGTGATTTTAGTCAAGTCTTGATAATAATTCTTTTTCATATATATGCATTTGATGACAGAAATTTTTTTTAAGGATACATCAAGAAAAAAAAACTTGCATCTTGAGGAACTAAATGTGTCTTTATAGGATATCCCAAAGCAATAAGTGGATATTATTTATTCGATCCCAAATATAGAAAATTAGTTTTTGTGAGACAATCCTTATTTTTTAAAATGGAGCACAACTCCCAAGGTAATAGTGGGAGAAATATAGACTTAAATAAATTTGAGGTACAAGATACATAATAGTTAAAAAAACAACAAAATTATACCAGCCTCTATAGAAGGGGTTATTATTTTAATAGAATTACTATTTAAGATCAGTATATAGTATAGAGAAATATAGAGAGTTGGTTTTCTAGTCACTATGAAACGTGACACATTATTATTTTAAAATAATGGACCTATATCTTTCAAGGAGTAAGTAAATATCTTAGAAATTACAATTTGGAAAGAATCTATGAATTTTGAAATGGATTTTATATACCAAAACCATGTTAGGGTTTTGGTAGATCCTCCAATTGATGTTAATCCTATTTTATGAAAATTGATATTCAATAAGAAATAAGACATGTGTGGTAAATTCATTACCTATAATGCATGACTGGTTTCTAAATGGATTAAGCAACATCAATCCATAAACAATGATAAAATATTTTCACCAGTTTTTATGCTGAAATTTATTAGAAATATGTTTTATATAGTATCCTATCATGATTATGAGATTTAGAAAATGGATTTCAAGTTTTCAATCCTTAATGGAAACCCAATATAAGAAGTTTATATAACACAAAAAGGATACTGATAAGGTTTTCAAGTTAACAAGATCCATTTATGTGTTAAAGAAATTTTCAAGATCATGGAACATTGATTTTGATGAATTAATAAGAGAATTTGGTTTCATAAATAATGAATATGATCCTTATGTCTATAAGAAGTTTAGTGGGTGTGTAATAGTTTTCTTCGTAATATATAATGATGATATATTACTAATTAGAAATGAGATACCAGTCTTATAATCAGTTAAGTAATTGTAAAATATATTATTCTCCATGAAATACTTTGGTGAAGCAACCTACATTGTAGGGATCAATATCCATTAAGATGGATCTAAGAGGCTTCTTGGACTCTATCAAGGAACATACATTGACATGGTATTGGTGATATTTAGTATAGAATAACTCAAGAAAAGATTGTTCCCAATGTCACATGGTATACATCTCTCTAAGAAAACATGTCCCTAGACATAATATAATAGAGAGGGTTATTAGAATCCCTTAATCTTCTATAATTTTATCTATCATGTATTTCATGTTATATAATAGTCTTGATGTTTCCTACACCTTGATCACTATAGGTAGATATTAATTAAACCCAGGAGATCCACATTGGTTTGCATTAAATATTGAATTTATGTATTTAAGGTACACAAAGGATATGTTCCTAGTTTATGTAGGATATGATAAACTAGTTTTGTGGGGATACATAGATTTCAGTTTCCAAATAGATCATAATTATATGAAATCATAGTTAAGATATTTGTTTTACCTTAATAAAGGAGTTGTGAGGTGAAAGAGTTTTAAGATGCTATTGGTAACTAATTCAATAATGGAGTATGAGTATATTATGGATTATAATATAGAAAAAAAGTAGTGTGGATAAACAACTTGTTCTAGGAGCTTGGTATTATACCTAGTAGTGTTGATTTTATCATTATGTATTGTGATAATACTTAAATAGTGGTTCTAGATAAGGACCCCTAGTCACAATAATGTATGAATCATATACTTTGGAAGTATCACCGCTTGTGGTATGTTTCTCAAATGGGTGAAATAATCAAAATAAGGGTATCCCTAGAGAATAATGTGGTAGACCTATTAACTAAATACTTATCCTATAAAATGTATAAATAACATGTGAGAGCTAGAAGAATAAAAAAAATTAGTAGTTAGATACAGTGTAAGTGAGATATTTTTAGATTTGTCCTTCGGAACCAACCGACTTTATACATTTGATTAACATAATATTATGAAATATATCATTACATGATAATTTTTCTTTTATGTAACATTAAATGTATAATCTCTGATTATTTTTTGTAACGAAAGTTTATACCAGTATCCTACTATATCTAGAACCTATAAATGTTATGAAAATCATTATAAACATAAATACTATAGTCTAGATAACATCTTTATAATAGTACACAAATAATTTTTGATTATTAGGTGTTGGAATATTATAAGACATTGATATTTATTCCCCTAATGTTTTTACATGGTGATCTCCAAGAAGGGGGTTATGAGGAACTCCCCATGGATAGGAATTCAACAAGTTTTGTGTCATTTTATACTCATATCTAAGAACATTTTATTAGTCCTTAGACGTCAAATTATTATTAATGTGTATCAGGGATCGTTCACTTTTATGTATGGATGAAAACCATGATGATATAGTCTCATAATGAGGTATTATACGTTGGGTGCATCATAAGTGACATGGAATTAATTGAATAATACAATAATGGATTGGTCCCTTCTGATTTAATGGAATAAGATATATTTGGTCATATGATTAAAATGGAATAGTATGATTGAATCCATGATCAAGTTCACTGATGAGTTCATTTTATAAATAGAAATAAATATAAATCAAGCATATAGGGTGATGAAAAAAATAGGAATCATGCTTGATAAGAAATAAAGACAAAAAATATATTATGATTTATAGGGAGTTTTTTTCATTTCAACATTAACTTCTTTTTTATGGATTCCTTGATGTGTTGCAATATACTGGTCTTGGGATTTAGGTAAGCTCACCTAATTGCACTGAGAAAGTGGCCTGAAGGGTTACACAGTAAGTATATCCAGAATCTTATTAAATTCTATTTAATTTAATATTATGAATAAATATTATTCTCATACTGGAGAATAATAATTATTTAAGTATTGTTGAATTTTATCTCTTATTTATTATTCATATGGAAATAATAAGTAAATATTTATTCACAATTTTATTGAATAGATTAATATAAATATTTATTTAGTTATTTGAATATTAAAATAAATATTTAATTTTCAGTTTAGTTAATATAAAATCTATTTATTCATTAAATGATTAACAATTATTTTTTCAAATATTTTATTATTTAAAAGATTAATAAATTCCATGGAGGATTGATGGTTCAAGTTAATGTACTAATGGAAATGATATATTTTTATGTAATATCATTTAAATAAATATTGATTTCTTTATATAAAAAATGATATTTAAATATGTTCATGTGATGGGATATAATAATATTATATTATTATTATTAAACATTGGGAACTACATAGAATGAATATTTGATAAGGGATCATCTCACAATTATCAAAAAATAACCCTATGTATAAATTCAAACTTATATAATTTTTCAATAAAAATAGAGGGAGAGTTACTATGCAAAATAGATAATTTCTAGGGAATTATTTCAAACCTTAGATATAAGGCCCTAGCCTTAAACCTTACTTAATATTGAATTACATGAATAATTAACATCGAGGATATTTTCAGATTTAGAGTTTTAGAGAATTTGGAAATAACTATTACATCTCAAAAGATTACAAAGTAGAAACTTTTACTAAGTTTCCATAAAATAAAAACTCTTAAAAAGAAACATGTCCAGTTCCATGTTTTAGGTTGCATGACTTTCCCTTGATCCCATCCTTGACCCTATTCCACATTAAGTCCTGTGAAAAACATTTCAAAAACGTGGGATGAGCATAAAAAGCTCAGTAAGGGATACACAAAGAATAAAAACTGTTAGTTTTTCAATACAACAAGTAAACCATGTATACTTTATCAAAGTAATACTTTTCACCTTTTCGAAGTAGTAAAAACTCTTCACTGAATAAAAGTTCATTACTTACCCTTTTGTAACCAAAAGATTACCATAAAACCCATATAAAGATCACATAACATATAAAGGTAACTTGGGACATAAACATACTTAAGTGGAATAACCATACGGTCAACTTCCACACATACTTAATGGAATAGCCATACGGCCGACTTCCACACATACTTAATGGAATAGCCATACGGCTGACTTCCATACCCAATGCATTGGAGGTTATAACGTAACCACCCGTCCTGGTATTCACGGCACCACCCGTCATATGGTTTATCACGTAACCACCTGTAATATGTCCAAGTACCATTATAAAATTATAACACATAAAACCAATATAAAGGAATGATAACATTTCCACATTTCAATCACAATATATCATTTAAATATATTGACATAATAGAATCATTTATCAAAACCATTTTCAATACCAAAATACATAAAACAGTATATGGTATTTATTTTATTTTAAAAACATTACGGCTTGTTGAGGAAGCCAAAGATCAAATAATACTCGCGGCAGTGGAAAAGGTCATTGTCACCGCGTACGTTAAAAGAAACATTCCTTTTTGTCGTTTAGTAAAACGCTTCGTAGAAAAAGAATCCTTTTGTATAAAAGTAAAAGTCAAAGGGTATTATACACCATATAAAAGATAGTTTTGTATAAAACGAAATATGCCTCAATGAAAGGAGATTGAGACGAACTCCCTTACAAAGACGGTATCCTTGTTTTAAGGATAAGTCAATTACATAATTATGTGTGACAAACGAATAAACCCAATATAAGTGGATATTAAGTGTAAAACAATCAGAGGTTATTCACGCATATTCATATAATGACATATTCAAGGAGTACAAGATTATCCCAAAGAATCAAATTTGGGTTAAGAAGTTCCCTTGCAAAAATATGACATCCTAACGGCGTCACTACAAAATTCAGAAAATGAGTTGATGAGAGATAAAAAGGGTATCTCATCACTTGGAAATAAAATTTACATCAATAAGGTTATATAAGAACATATCCCAACATAACAATATGTAAATTAAAAGACCCAACAAATGAAGTCTTTTAGAAAGAGGAGGGTGAAAGGTTCCCTTACCGACATGGGTATCTTTCGAGACATGCACCCCGTGAAAGAAGGATAATACAACATTGATATAAATACTCATAAATGAAAGTATTATACACAATGAGTAAATTAATGGGCAGTACATACACCACTCAAAAGAAATTGTGGAAAATGTAGCATAAATCTCATGAGAATAAGAGTGAGATGAAAAATCCCTTACGAAAACTCGGCAGCCTAACGGCGCCACAAAAATGGATTGATGAGATCAAATAGGGTCTCTCATCATATTAACATAAAGTTTAAAGAAAGAGGAATATAAAAGAACATCCCCCAACATAACAAATAGGAGCTTAAAAGAAGTGACATAAAGGAGAGTACTTAAAAAGAAAGAGAGAGGTTAGATCTCTTACGAAAATTCAGCAGCCTAACGGCGCCACTCAAAACATCCAAAATGGATTGATGAGAGAGAATAGGGTCTCTCATCATATTAACATAAAAATTATAGTAAGAGTAATATAAAAGAACATCCCAATCACAAAAAATATGATCTTATAAGGAATGACATAAAAGAGTGTACTTAAAAAGAAAGAGAGGAGTAGGATCCCTTACGAAAATTCGGCAGCCTAACGGCGCCACTCAAAACTTCCAAAATGGATTGATGAGAGAAAATAGGGTCTATCACCATATTAACATAATATGTACAGTAGGAGTAATATAAAAAGCATCCCAAAGAAAGATGAGATTAAAAGGAATGACATAAAAGAGTGTACTTAAAAAGAAAGAGAGGTGTAGGATCCCTTACCTCAAGTCCGACTTGTCTTGTTCGTTCCTTTATATTTATGAATAATAAACTTGAGTTAATTTATACTTCCTTAAGAACCATTTTTCAAGTTCATTATTCCTTTTATATCACTTATTACCATGTCAAAAACATTATGTAATCATTTAAGTTAACAATGTTTGTTTTGTCGATATTTGGTTCATAAGTCGAAAGTGGACTTCTTACAATTACATGTTGTTCGTGTGGCCAAAGGTTCATTATATCCAGAATTGTATTAATGATTTAGATATCATATATATCATATATATATCCAGTATATTCATTAATTTATAATATTACATAACCATTTAGAGGTAATAAATGAAATGCACCGTTCATGGAGACGGTAAGCCGTACGTACGCATGAACGCTGCTTTCATTTCTTTGTCATATTAATGGAATTAAAACTAAATGAGATATATGTATATTTTAATTCCATAATTATATTAATAATTTAGATGTATCATTCATCATATATATCCATTATATACATGTACTTATAATAGTACATTACATTTGGGGATAAGAAATGAAATGCACCGTTCATGGAGACGGTAAGCCGTATGTACGCATGAACGCTACTTCCATTTCTATTTCATATTTAATGGAATTAAAACATAATGATACATAATAGTGTTTTAATTCCAGTATGGTATCATATATAATATCATTAAATATATCCTTTATATGTACCACATATGGTATTAACGGATCAAATCACTTTGAGGGGGCGGTAGTCCACACTTCCTTAAATGAAGATATCGCGTTTACCCATAATGGAAACCATAAAGGTATGACATAAATGAAAAATACAGAAGCTTAAGTAAAACATAAACATATTATATATAATATATAAATATATTTTCATCTTAATGGACACCTTTGAAGGTGTTAAAATAATGTTGAACAATCATCGTTTCAGGAGGCCGAAATTCACCATCCACGGAAATAGTATGTTCTTTAAGCATTAGATGTAGGTGTGTATAAGTGTAGCACGAATCCTTCTTATAAAAAAATCCCAGTATATTGAAGATACTTTATTTGTTACAAAATAAATGAATAAAAATAGTTTAGGGGGTTGGAGAAGAAAAATAAAACAAAAGGACTCAATCGAAGACATTACCTTAAAATCGGGTAACTTCCTTTGATTTGAGCTCAAAGGCTTTCTTGGAAAGGATTCTGCCCAAAGTGAGGCTTCAAGGAGTTATAGAGGGACGTGTAGAGATGAAATGGGCAGGGTTTGGCCAAGTCAAAGGCTTTGGAAGTGTGGGTAAGGAGGTAGAGGTGGGGGCCTTTTATAAGAGGAGAGGAGGGGCACTCTTGGAAAGGTATATAATCTAACTTTATTTTCAAATGAGTTTCTGATTTTAATGGTCCCACATTGATTTTTTTCGAGGATAAGGTGATAAGGGTTCTAAATCCACCAATAAAATAGGTTTTGGACATGTTTAGGTCTTAGATATTACATTATCTTTCCATTTTATTTAAATCGTTAAATAATGAGGTCATCGCTGCATCATCATGATGTCCTAAATAATTTAATTTATTTAATGTCTAAAAATTATAAAAAAAACTACTATGATGTAGGAAATATTTTTATATTTCCAATGAATATTTATAGTCCAAAAGATCATTTATTTAGACAGAATTAAAAATATTTTACTTAGGTGATACATTCTTTGTTACATTTAACATTCTTTAAAAAATAAAAAGATAAAAAGTCACTTTCTCACTAAAGTGATTCCATGGGGCCCCCAAGTTTGGTACAAGGCATCCCATGGTCGGCCAGGAGAAAACCAGTAGCCTTAGGACACATTTTGTGGTCATTTTTTATTATTATGATATTATCTTATTATCTTTAACTACCCGATTACTCATTAATTAAGATAATTAAAGATAATTACCGTCGTTACTATTCATAATGTCCAAAAAAAGAGTCTTAATTACATAATTTGGACCTTATGATTCCAAATATGTAATTAATTTTACCAAATTCCAAACACATAAATTGCAATAATTAATTTAAAATAACTTCCCGTTGTCAAAACAAAAAGCGGGTTTTTAAGAAACAATATTTATGAAAAGTTTGCACTTGTTTATGCCTAATTCCAAAGTGAAATTTATCCCAATGACCATCATTGAATTACATGGTAAAAATATATTCTAATTACACTTTAAAACAAATTAAAAAGATAATATAACCATATAATTAAATTATATGAAAAAGCAGTTTTGATGTAAAATGCAGTATTTTCCACTATTCATTGAAAAATGAACATTGTCATAAAAATACCAAAAATTAACCCAAGGTAAATTTAAATGTCCCAATCATAAATAATATGTTTATTTTGAAAAATAAAGCTTATAAAATTTTCAAAAAGTGGATTTAAAAGGGGTTCTCCATCAAAAGGCGGTTAATCGACCTTTTAAAGAATATTAGAATGTTTACGCTTAAAAACTGGATTCATTTTCATTTTTAATACTATAACATTTATTGTAAAGAGTAAAAAATATTTTACAAACATATATAATCATTTTGTAGTTATTTCTGTTCATTCCTTCCATTACAACAGCTAGGTGTTAACTACCATTTAAAATAATATTATTTTCTTATTAGAGTGCAACGTAAGATTCCCAAGAAACTCGTTGTTGCGTATTGGGTACACCATCAAGCATAGCATCCCCTTTAAAGAAATATTAATATTTTATTCACAAATATGGATAAATGTGAAAATTTCATACTCTTTATTTACCTGGGGTGTTACATCCTTCCCCCTTTTGGGAATTACGTCCTCGCAATTTTAAAATTGGGCTCAGAAACATCCTTGAAAGTCCCACATCGGAACAAGAGTCGGTAAAACAATCACATTAAAATAAAGAAAGTGAATTATAGAGGTCACCCGATTTAACCCATACTAGGATTCCATGTAGGAGAACATGGAAATGGAGGAGAAAACATAGGGTCATGTTCTGATGGAGAGTGATAGAAAACATGGTTAGGAGAAAGTTAACCACAAGAAAATCACAAACTTGTGATGGGTTAAAAGGTATTCGATTCCCCTGTTGGAAAAGTTAATAGACAACATTTTTGTTCTAAGTTACTTTTTATTGAGGAATTTATTCATAAGGAAACATAATTACTTATCATGTTGACTTTCAACTTTTATTAGATTTATTACATAAACTCATACTTTCCCCAAAAGATGAGTATTTAGGAAGACTTGTTCACATTAAGAGTACTATAACCAACTTCTAGAGAATCACCTAATCCACAAAATAGAACTATATACTTCCCATGTCTTTAGACATTAACCAAAACCAAAACCAAAAAGGTTAGTACAAGATTAGAAAATCCAGAAAAGGATAACCCTTTATAAAAAGAAAATCTATTCTTAATCACCAAAATTTGTCCAACAAACCCAAAGTTCAAAGAGGACCATTCGATAAACAATTTGTCCATAAAATTCTTCAAAGTAAACCAAACTAAGATTGAAACCCAAATATTTGAAGGTTTTAGTCACATAGTCTTCCAAGTTAAATCGCAACATTTATCTCCAAACAACATCAGTTTCTCTTAAAGTCTTGTATTGAAAATTAATTAACCTAATCACATATCCTCCATGATAGGTTAATAAATTTCCATAGATAACCCAAAATCAACTTACTCTTAATTCATAAAATCATATAACTAAAAAGAACCAGTCAAACTAACCAGGGACTTCACGTAGTCCAGTGGTAGGCGATAAATACCAGTCACACTTTGGTTGTGGGTTCGATTCCTGCAGGTTTGTCTGACGCGATGGGTTGTCACACGGTCTGTGTGTTGTCCTTTTTCCAAAACTATATAATTTTAAAACATTCCCCAAAACAAGATAAAATCTTCAAAAATAATCATAACATATTTTAACCTCAATTTTATCTCATGCCTTTCATTTTCCATCATATCATAGAGTAACCCATAATTACCTAAAAAGTAAGGATCATATAAACCCTAATGGTTACCTTTATAATTATTACCTTAACTTCCACATCGATTGGTCATCTCGTACATGATGCATTACAGAACATACCAAGGTTCAAGTGGTTGATCATGACTCCTTGATAGTTGGTTTAGAACAACCACGAGTTTCCTCATTGAATCCCCCATTTCATCCAGTCTCTTAGTCAGAGAACCAGCACAGTTTCCTTCAAACCTATTGTCAATTTGGTGCCTGCTAGATCCATCCATTCACTAAAAACAGAAATTTCAGTGTGAGTATATCAACAAAACCATCATGTACTAATGAGGAAGATAAACACTAAGATATATTTACTCATTCACTTTATCTAAAACTAGAACTCTTTCTGAAATCCTAACCATTATGGTACTGTCACTTATGCTTAAAGATTACCCTAACCTCTAAAGTTATCTAAACTGACCTCTGATACCAACTATAAGGCCCCAGCCTTAAACCTTACTTAATATTGAATTAAATTAATAATTCACATCGAGGATCTTTTCAGGGTTAGAGTTTTAGAGAATTAGGAAATAACTATTACATCTCAAAAGATTACAAAGTAGAAACTTTTACTAAGTTTCCATAAAATAAAAACTCTTAAAAAGAAACATGTCCAGTTCCATGTTTTAGGTTGCATGACTTTCCCTTGATCCCATCCTTGACCCTATTCCACGTTAAGTCCAGTGAAAAACATTTCAAAAACTTGGGATGAGCATAAAAAGCTCAATAAGGGATACACAAATAATGAAAACTGTTAGTTATTCAAAACAACAAGTAAACCATGTATACTTTATCAAAGTAATACTTTTCACCTTTTTGAAGTAGTAAAAAATCTTCACTGAATAAAAGTTCATTACTTAACCTTCTGTAACCAAAAGATTACCATAAAACCCATATAAAGATCACATAACATATAAAGTTAACTTGGGACATAAACATACTTAAGTGGAATAACCATATGGTCAACTTCCACACATACTTAATGGAATAGCCATACGGCCGACTTCCACACATACTTAATGGAATAGCCATACGGCTGACTTACATACCAAATGCATTGGAGGTTATAACATAACCACCCGTCCTGGTTTTCACGGCACCACCCGTCATATGGTTTATCACGTAACCACCCGTAATATGTCCAAGTACCATTATAAAATTATAACACATAAAACCAATATAAAGTAATGATAACATTTCCACATTTCAATCACAATATATCATTTAAATATATTGATATAATAGAAGCATTTATCAAAACCATTTTGAATACCAAAATAAATAAAAGAGTATATGGTATTTATTTTATTTTAAAAACATTACAGCTTGTTTAGGAAGCCAAAGATCAAATAATACTTGTGGCAGCGGAAAAGGTCATTGTCACCGCGTATGTTAAAAGAAACATTCCTTTTTGTCATTTAGTAAAACGCTTCGTAGAAAAAGATTCCTTTTGTATAAAAGAAAAATTCAAAGGGTTTTATACACCGTATAAAAGATAGTTGTGTATAAAACGAAATATGCCTCAATGAAAGGAGATTGTGACGAAGTCCCTTACAAAGACGGTATCATTGGTTTAAGGATAAGTCAATTACATAATTATGTGTGACAAACGAATACACAAAATATAAGTGGATATTAAGTGTAAAACAATCAGAGATTATTCACACATATTCATATAATGACATATTCAATGAGTACAAGATTATCCCAAAGAATCAAATTTGGGTTAGGAAGTTCCCTTGCAAAAATATGACAGCCTAACGGCGTCACTACAAAATTCAGAAAATGAGTTGATGAGATATAAAAAGGGTATCTCATCACTTGGACATAAAATTTACATCAATAAGGTTATATGAGAAAGTATCCCAACATAACAATATTTAAATTAAAATACCCAACAAAAGAAGTCTTTTAAAAAGAGGAGGGTGAAAGGTTCCCTTACCGACATGGGTATCTTTCGAGACATGCACCCCGTGAAATAAGGACAATAAAACATTGATGTAAATACTCATAAATGAAATTATTATACATAATGAGTAATGTAATGGGCAGTACATACACCACTCAAAAGAAATTGTGGCAATTATAGCATAAATCTCACAGGAATAAGAGTGAGATGAAAAATCCCTTACGAAAACTCGACAGCCTAACGGTGCCACAAAAATGGATTGATGAGATCAAATAGGGTCTCCTATAATATTAACATAAAGTTTACAGAAAGAGGAATATAAAAGAAAATCCCCCAACATAACAAAGAGGATCTTAAAAGAAGTGACATAAAGGAGAGTACTTAAAAAGAAAGAGAGATGTTAGATCTCTTACGAAAATTCAGCAGCCTAACGACGTCACTCAAAACTTCCAAAATGGATTGATGAGAGAGAATAGGGTCTCTCATCATATGAACATAAAAATTACAGTAATAGTAATATAAAATAACATCCCAATCACAAAAAGGATGAGCTTATAAGGAATGACATAAAAGAGTGTACTTAAAAAGAAAGAGAGGAGTAGGATCCCTTACGAAAATTCGGCAACCTAACGGCGCCACTCAAAACCTCCAAAAT
Source organism: Viscum album (assembly GCA_963277665.1). Taxonomy (NCBI): domain Eukaryota; kingdom Viridiplantae; phylum Streptophyta; class Magnoliopsida; order Santalales; family Viscaceae; genus Viscum; species Viscum album. Next base: position 244,199,978 of record OY728150.1, read on the forward strand.
GGATTGATGAAAGAAAATAGGGTCTCTCACCACATGAACATAATATGTACAGTAGGATTAATATAAAAAACATCCCAAATAAAGATGATCTTAAATGTAATGACATAAAAGAGTGTACTTAAAAAGAAAGAGAGGGGTAGGATCCCTTACCTCAAGTCCGACTTGTCTTGTTCGTTCCTTTATATTCTTGAATAATAAACTTGAGTTAAATTATACTTCCTTAAGAACCTTTTTGAAAGTTCATTATACCTTTTATATCACTTATTACCATGTCATAAACATTATGTAATCATTTAAGTTAATAATGTTTGTTTTGTCGATATTTGGTTCATAAGTCGAAAGTGGACTTCTTACAATTACATGTTGTTTGTGTGGCCAAAGGTTCATTATATCCAGAATTGTATTCATGATGTAGATATAATATATATCATATATATATCCAGTATATTCATGCATTTATAATATTACATAACCATTCAGAGGTAAGAAATTAAATGCACCGTTAATGGAGACGGTAAGTCGTACGTACGCATGAACGCTACTTTCATTTCTTTGTCATATTAATGGAACTAAAACTAAATGAGATATATGTATATTTTAATTCCATAATTATATTCATCATTTATATGTATCAGTCATCTTATATATCCATCATATACATGTACTTATAGTAGTACATTACATTTGGGGATAAGAAATGAAATGCACCGTTCATGGAGACGGTAAGCCGTACGTACGCATGAACGATACTTCCATTTCTATTTCATATTTAATGGAATTAAAACATAATGATACATAATAGTATTTTAATTATAGTATGGTATCATATATAACATCATTTAATATATCCTTTATACATACCACATATGGTATTAACTAATCAAATCACTTTGAGGGGGAGGTAGTCCGCACTTCCTTAAATGAAGATATCGCGTTTACCGATAATGGAAATCATAAAGGTATGACATAAATGAAAAATACAGAAGATTAAGTAAAACATAAACATATTAGATATCATATATAAATATAGTGTCATCTTAATGGCCACCTTTGAAGGTGTTAAAATAATGTTGAACAATCATCGTTTCAGGAGGCAGAAATTCGCCATCCACGGAAACAGTATGTTCTTTAACCATTAGATGTAGGTGTGTGTAAGTGTAGCTCGAATACTTCTTATAAAAACATCCCAGTATATTGAAGATACTGTATTTGTTACAAAATAAATGAATAAAAATATTTTATGGGTTGGAGAAGCAAAATAAAACAAAAGGACTCAAGCGAAGACATTACCTTAAAATCGGGTAACTTCCTTTGATTTGAGCTCAAAGGCTTCCTTGGAAAGGATTCTGCCCAAAGTGAGGCTTCAAGTAGTTATATAGGGATGTGGAGAGATGAAATGGGTACTGGTTGGACGATCCAAAGTCTTTGGAAGTGTGGGTAAGGAGGTAGAGGTGGGGGCCTTTTATAAGAGGAGAGGAGGGGCACTCTTGGAAAGGTATATAATCTAACTTTATTTTCAAATGAGTTTCGGATTTTAATGGTCCCACATTGATGTGTTTCTAGGATAAGGTGATAATGGTTCGAAATACACCCATCCAATAGGGTTTGGACATGTTTAGGTCTTACATATTACATTATCTTTCCATTTTATTTAAATCGTTAAATAATGTGGTCATCGCTTCATCATCATGATGTCATAAATAATTTAATTTATTTAATGTCTAAAAATTATAAAAAAATACTATGATGTAGGAAATATTTTTAGATTTCCAATGAATTTTTATAGTTCAAATGATCATTTACGTAGACAGAATTAAAAATATTTTACTTAGGTGATACATTCTTTGTTACATTTAATATTCTTTAAAAAATAAAAAGATAAAAAGTCACTTTCTCACAGAAGTGATTCCATGGGGCCCCCAAGTTTGGCACAAGGCATCCCATGGTCGGCCATGAGACAACCAGTAGCCTTAGGACACATTTTGTGGTCATTTTTTATTATTATGATATTATCTTATTATCTTTAACTACTCGATTACTCATTAATCAAGATAATTAAAGATAATTATCGTCGTTACTATTCATAATTTCCAAAAACAAGAGTCTTAATTACATAATTTGGACCTTCTGATTCCAAATATGTAATTCATTTTACCAAATTCCAAACACATAAATTTCAATAATTAATTTAAAAAAACTTCCCGTTGACAAAACAAATAGCGGGTTTTTAAGAAACAATATTTATGAAAAGTTTGACACTTGTTTATGCCTAATTCCAAAGTGAAATTTATCCCAATGCCCATCATTGAATTACATGGTAGAAATATATTCTAATTACAATTTAAAGAAAATTAAAAAGATAATATAACCATATAATTAAATTACATGAAAAAGCAGTTTTGATGTAAAATGCAATATTTTTCACTATTCATTGAAAAATGAACATTGTCAGAAAAATACCCAAAATTATCCCGAGGTAAATTTCAATGTCCCAATCATAAATAATATGATTATTTTGAAAAATAGAGCTTATAAAATTGTCAAAAATTGGATTTAAAAGGGGTTTGCTATCAAAAGGCGGTTAATCGACCTTTTAAAGAATACTAGAATGTTTACGCTTAAAAACTGGATTCATTTGCATTTTTAATCCTCTAACATTTATTATAAAGAGTAAAAATTATTTGACAAACATATATAATCATTTTGTAGTTAGTTCTGTTCATTCCTGCCATTACAATGGCTAGGCGTTAACTACAATTTAAAATAATATTATTTTATTATTAGAGTGCAACGTAAGATTCCCAAGAAACCCGTTGTTGCGTATTGGGTACGCCATCGAGCATAGAATTCCCTTTAAAGTAATATTAATATTTTATTCACAAATATGGATAAATGTGAAAATGTCATACTCTTTATTTACCTGGGGTGTTACATTAGAGATAAAATCCTCCACCCTCCCCCTCAAAAAAAGATAAAATATACCTAATTTTCATCAACAATGAAAAACAAGAAGTTAAAGGTTCTTCCACATAGTCACTCAAAATACCAAGAACGCTATTTGGAAATTCATTGACAATGTTTGTATACAACTATAGCAGTCCATACTTGGATTCTCAACCAGAATAAGAATGAAACAAGAGTTGCATCATAAATTTATCATAAATAATTACCATATTTGAGTTAATTATTTTTAAAATTAACTATAAATTAAATGTTAAAGATTCTTTCTAATATAGTTTGGTGTTTCATTCATCAAGTTATTCAACTTTAGCCATTGAAGCCGAGTAAAAAACAAAATTATCCCTTCTCCCACCAATTTTTTTGTGTTATGGTACCTTTAATAACATGAGATAGGATGGTGAGATTAAATCCCCTTAAAAATACTATGTTTTTTATTCTTTCCAAAGAGAACACTTTTCAAGACAGTGATCATCAAACTGGGTAGGTCATACCAAAGTTAAGAACCCGTACATTATCTTTTATAAGGTAAGAAATTAATGGGTGGATTTTATAAGATTATGTGTCCATTATTGCTGTTTTATTGGGTCACACATATCTAGGATACCCTAATAGGATTAGGTTACCATAGGAATAAAGTGGAGTTTATCTATATGATGGATTGGGAAAATTGTTTTTCACTTAACTATCCAAGAGTCTTGTATGATATAATTGGAATGATTACCTATCTAAATAGTTAAGTTATTAGAGGAATGAAATAGTGAACTCATTACATATTAAAATATGGACTATTTCCCATTAAGGGATAGGATGTATTTTAAAATATTACATTATTTTAGCAGGAGAAACTTTAATAAAATTATTTATTAAATTAATTTAAAATATGATACTCATAGGATAAATTATTTTATTTTTGATATAAATAGAATATTCATCATTAAAAATAGCTTTGAGATCAATACTTAAAAAGGACAAGCTTAATGTAAGAAAGTTTGTAGAATATTATAGATTCTTAAGAATCATTCTCAAGTATGAAGATAAAATTTTATGTGTAAGCATAATACCTTACTGAGTAAAAAATGTAGAAATGTTTCAATAAGTGGACCTAGATACATGATAGAAGCAAAGATTATTCACTCATGGTTTCCAAGGAATTAGATTAAAAATGAACTAATTAAATTTATTCTCCAATCACATACTCAATGTGATTGATTGAGTTGATTACTTGGTGACATTGAGAATATCCTCCCAAGAATATTCTTATTGAGAAATTAATTCTAGAGTTAAAATTTTAAATAGTCTAACAATGTGAATGGGTTTATGAAAATTTTTCATCATTTTCATAAAGTGTTGAAGATTGATAAACTAAGCATGATATGTCTCTATTTGAGTACTTTATTAAAAATACAACTGGGTAAATGTTTATATCGAAATAAGAAAAGTTAGTTAGAATGTATAATTATGTTTCTTTGAGTTTCTATCAAACGACATTGAAACCTGAATGTAGTGTCAGGAAGGAAGGACAATGTTTCAAGATGCAGTAATTTTTTTAAATACCTAATTGAGTATGGAATTATTAATGATTTTCTATGTCATGTATTGATATCATAGAAATAAATTCTTTTATTTTGAAGGAATATGATAAAAACTATATAATGGAGTTCAAAATCATAAAAATAGTTGATGAAGCTTGTAGTTTTCATTCAAATGATGAAGTAAATAAGTTGTTAAATCATAGAATTTAGTACAAGGTTATGTATATCAAACTCACATGGATCTAAATAATGGATGTTTATTTCTATATTATTTATCTTAAATGATAAGATTATAAATTTTTATTATAAAAAATATGAGATGATGATTTTATTACACAAGGTTTAGGGTTGATCGGATTATATATAATGATAAGGATAAAATTATTTTTATCCAGAATAACATAGTTTATCCAGATATTTTTTTAAATATAATAGATATGATTCCACCACCCATCAGTTGAATATTTTAAAGAATAAAATTTTCTTTTTATTGCACTTCTTTAAACACATAGAATTCTATATAAGATTTAGACACAATAATATATGTGTTAAATATTTATGTTAATGGAAATTTATGTTATATTATGATAGAAAAGAGTTTTTATATCCTAGAATGATTCTCAGAAGATAATATAATGTGTAAGAGAATAGTGAGAGTATGTTTGTACTTAGATAAGTTCAATGATAAAAAATATAATATTATACCACTCAAAATGAAAATTGAATGCCACTTAATTTCCAATAAGGATTAGAGTATATTGGTAAATGATTAATGTAAATAGTTCTATTAATTACTAAATTATTTTAACTACAAAATATTTATATGTTGAAAAAATCTATTGAAATCTTAACATTTTATATTGTGGTGTAATGAAGTTTGAATATTAAGTTCAAATAGTTGAACATTAGGAATTTTATTCCTATGTATCACCATTATTCAAAAATTCTTTCTAGATAAATGTTATTCACTATGGGAGTTTACTGGGAGATTTTAACTAAATATTCACATATATATGTTGAAATAATTAGACAGAGATGTGATGAGTTTAACAAAACCCTCAAAGTGAATAAAATATAGGTTTTATCTGGCAGTCTATCATATATTATATGGTGAGATATGTGCTTATGTAGGGTTTTGTTAATATTATTAAAGGAGTTTCAGAATAATGAATGCATAATGTTATAGAAAATGTATTTTAAACATTATCATTCTTTCACATTAGTTACATATATTACAAGGAGTGAAATGAAAATTATCCTCTCAAAGTACGACTTTGAGTTATCCATAACTAATTTTCATCAAGAATTATTATAGTTCATGAAAAAATGATAAGGTTATTATTGTAAGTATCTTATATAGAGATTTAAAATATTCTTATGAGGTATAAAATATATTTTGTGTGTTGTATAACCAGCAATGTATACCACATATAGTGTCAGAACTATATAGTCGGTATACTAAGGGTGAATATTTCACACTGAATATCTATACCTGAGGCCGGTGAGATACCTATCATGAAAACCTTATTACTTTGATGCCTTTTTTAGGAAAGACATAAGGCTTAGGTTTTAACACACTGACCCACAATCCACCAAACAAGTGCCCTAGGTTGGTGATCCACATATCCGCAAGCGCACCTCCCCATACACCATAGGCTGCAAACTAGCAGTGAGGGGCAATGAGGTTACTATGGGGAGACTATTCCATTCTTAATAGAATTTAATATAAAGATAAATAAATAAATCTAATATATAATCATATATAAATACAATAACTCCAGGTACCAAATACTATGTCCCATACCATGCAATATCATAATAATTATACATACATACAGGACAGTAAATACATATCAATCAAGTCAAGTACAACCATCCAAAAAGTAAACAAAAGGAAAAAAGACCAAGAGATATCATAGCCTTATCTATCTCAAGATATATATTGGCTCTTGGCTCCTCATCTAAAACCTAGAAAAATAACTAAGCATCACATCAGGTCTTTCCGTAAACCTATAACTTGTGACAAAGTAACATATTCTTGGCTAACGAGGTTCTATGGAAGACTGATCAACATGCGATTATAACTCAATAATCTTCCACTAATAATTTATAAGGAAAATATAGTTTTAAAGTGTAAATCATAATGGTGTGAAATAAATAAATGATCCAATAATAATAAACTACACAAATAAATGGATACAATTTTATCCTTAGGTCTCAAGAGGACAACCCAAGATGAAACTACCTGCTTCAGCTAAAAGTGGTAACTCTATTCATGGTGGAAGCATCATGTCCCAATTTGGTTCCAAGGTGCATCCTTGGGTAAACCAAAATCAATTATCTCTAGATTAATTCTATATTTCTCATATGGTAATTAACTCCGTGTAATTCCTAATAAAAACTATTATTCGGGTATAAACTCAAAGAACTACACTTGATATTTAGAAGTATGGATCAATTGGAATCCATGGATCACACATGAGGCATTCCATACCAATAAAAAACAATTTGAATCTAGGGATATCATCCCATATAATTTAACAAGTTTCATTCTCAAGAATCCATGACATTAATCTGTGGAATTCACTAAATGAAAACATTACTCGAATACAAGAAGGACCACTGAATAGAACATGTAGTAATGAATCTATGTAGAATCCACTGTCTCACTCGAGGAATTCTATAGCATTGTACTTCAATAAATCTATGGAATATTTACTCTTGGTATTAACTTGAGTCTCCTATTGGAATCCAAGGATCGTCCATGGAATTCCACACCAAAAAACATCACATGGAATCCGTCTCTATAAAGAACTATAATATCACCATCAATTCCATTTATATAAACCAAGTCATTATCCCAAGATATAAATAAAAATAAATTTAACATTTTTTAAACAAGATCGCCACTTTTGTTTATTTAATAGATAAGAAAATTTAACACTCTAATGTAAATTCACTATTTAATCTAAATTAATAATTGAATTTATGATTTTCAAGGCCATAAGCATTTTTGGTTCTTAAGGTTCATCTTATGTCACTAGCATTCCCAATAAAATCATTTTTTCAAGGGTGTCCCTAAACAACCCAATTTAAATTACCAATTTCCATGGCATAATCTTAATTTTATACTTTAATAACTTTAATGAACGTCCACCCTAAGTCAACATGTTTATCAAAGTCCAAGGGTGTCTCCAAGACATCAATAGGGTAGATAAACAATTAATTTAATATTCAGGTCACATGTATAATAATCTAGCATGACAATGAAAACCAAAAATGCAATATTATAATAATACTTTAAAAGAAATTACATAGACCACCTACCTTAACCTTGGTTAAATCCACTCGCCTAGTATCGTCCTTCGATTTTGGATAAATTAGAAGAAATCAAAAATGTAGAAGATTACCCTAGAAATAGGATATTATGAATATAAACCATGAAAGCCCACATAAGAGTGTAATAGAAAAATAATAGTTGAAGGTGGAAAGATAAAATTACCACAAAGTCCCAAATTCCACTAAAAATAGGAAAATATATTTCCAAACATGGGAGGAATCCCTCTTAGAAGGGAATAAGAACAAGGGAAGGGGATTCAATTGAATACTATGCCAAAGTGGTACCCCCTTTTTGTTTTATAAATACTCCAAAACCAAAACCCAATTGAAAACTTAAAAAATTACTATATAGATGAGAATCAAACATTAATGCCATGATTTTTTAACCCAGAGCACCCTGAAGCCCTGCCCTTGAATATTCATGGTGTCACATATATTTTCATGTTATTAATCCTTCCTATTGATACCAAGTAGTTATAGGTTCCACCCATTTCTCTTAAAATTTGTATCTAGTTCCCTCATTACCACCTTTATCTAAAAATGATATGATTACATGTGTCATTAAGAATTAACATGATCTATACCTTAGACAAGGATAAAGGTTTTATAACTTCCCCACATTATAACAACTCATCCTCAATCATCACTTCTCAAAAAATATCAAAACTCACTTTACAACACCCCGAGCCACTGATCCCACATTTCTAACTCTCTCTCTCTCTCTCTCTCTCTCTCTCTCTCTCTCTCTCTCTCTCTCTCTCTCGAGCCCCCACCTAGACACTTCTTATGTTTCCATATCGCACACACCGTTGTAACTATCCGATTACAAGGATATTTTCACTCCATTCAACTATACGAATTGGATGTGGTTTAAAGGAAACATCATCATCAAGCTCAAAATCCCAAAAATAACCCCACACATTAGGGATCTCTCATACACAAGATCCACAACACCATTTACCTTTTTCTTTATAATAAATAATGCCTAAAATTACACCTTTATTATGATTCATCACATGGTTCACCCCAAAATTATGTGAAAAAAAAGTTTTCACCCCTTGAAATAAGAAAAAAATAGGTTTGCACCCTAATACAATCCATGAATACGATTTTATCTCCTAAACCATGTCACTAACTACTTCAAGTAGTCACCAACCATTTTTTATTACTGAGAGAGATGAAAAATCTACTACATGAGACTTGGCTCATTCAACACTAACTTATTCTCCTCTTATAACATAGGTACATATAAAGATTAATTGAAGTAGTTATCCCAATGAACTATTGATATTTTTGGAATCATTCCCTTATCATATCCTCTAAACCATTAAATGTTTGCTCAGACTATATAGTAATCGATCTCAATACACAAACAAAGTGTAATCCACTCATTGGGTGTGGTCATGCAATAATGCACCCAAACCAGATTCAAAAATCAATCCCTTGATGGACCATGAACTACAATTTAAATTATCCCAACCAAATCCAAAATGATGAACCACTCAGCAGAATTCATAAATTCCCAAAACACCAAAATCACATCTTAAAGATACTCCCAGTTAGACTGCCTGACTATTATCCCACATCTAGTGGTTTTCCAAAAATCAACCAAACTAACTCCATAAAATGTTATTATCAAAAACTCATACATGGATTCAATCCAATTTAAATATTTAACTAATTTTCATATACCCAACAAACTTCAAAAAACTATAGTGACCTTAGAGTTGGGTAAAACAACACACCACTTCCAACATCAACTAAAAACCACTCAAAACAAGAATCACATTCTCAAATAGACCATAATGTTCTCCCCACCTTAGGAATCCCTTATTATCAATCCACAAGAATGATGATGCATGATATCCATAATTAGCCATAAATTAGAATCCCCAGGTTCAAGTCATGTCACTGGCATAATTTTTCAACTCAATCCTTAACTAAAACATTATTAACACTATAGCTCCCCTTGTAACTTATTTCCAAAACTAACCCCAACTGTCACCACACAACTTGTCATGGAGAATCTAACACATGACATATGACCTTTCTCATCACCACATTACTCTCATTTTCTATTTTGTTATAGGATTTACCTAAACCCACTAGAAATAATATCGCTCGGGTTCCTAAATCCCCATATATAAGGCACTTATTAATTCCCTTTTCACTACATTAAGCCACTAAACATTTACCAATACCAAACGATCATCACCCAACAGCCAAATATTCATATCATATCACAACAAATACTTCATATGTGTCGAGAATATCTACACCACTAAATTCCTCTTAACACCATATCCATTTCATCATCACTTATAATGACCTCATATTATTAATTGGATATATCCTAATGCATCCACTCTTCAAAAAAAACTACACTTAGTCATATCCTAGAGGACATCCTACTTTGACCAGAACACATTATAACACCAAGGTTCTATACCCTTCTCCCTACTCGAACAAAAAAAGTGCATCATCCTTTCCACCAATATTTCATATTATATCACCCGTTGATCTCATAGACATCCATGATGTCACTCGATATGGTTTAAAAAACTAAGGATTCCAAGACCCCATAGAATACACTTTTACCTCATACAGGTTTAACCCTAATGTGTCTCTAGGAACCACAAAAATACATACTAGAATGATCTATACACCCACTAAGATCAGAAAATAACCCATTGGTCATTTTCATCAATTATAATTCCTTGCCTATGGAGTCACGTAAATTCCCCAACTCAAACCCCATATCCTAGAGAATCCTCAAAAACTACCCAACGAAATGACTCACATGTCTTATAAGGCCAACCACATCAAGTTATACACCTAGATTACCCAAGTAAGGATAATATTAGATGTCAGTTAAAAACATACCACTCATTTAGTATATGGTAATGGAGTTTCTTCTTCAACCATTCATAACAATGATCAAAAACTCAAGTCTACAACCATGAATATTTAGTAAGTATACATACTAGTGTCACTCAACTACACCATCTAACTCAATCATCTCAAGTAATATAATATTGATCAAAGACTCTCATACTTAATAACCTAGTTGACTTTTCACACTTCATGTCAACTCAACTTGATGAAAGCATCTCTCTTGGTTATTTCAATCCCAAAATCCTAGGTAATCTCACTTATGCCAAGACCACTATGTAATTACCATTAATATTTGAATCACCACAAAACCAAAATTTCATACCAATGACCTACCTATTTCTTGATCTGACCATCTAGGATCTCCTTGTAAACAATTTCATTAATCTAACTAGTCCTTCACTTAAAAAATGAACTTAAAACTAAGGGTGATAAATCACTAAGAATTCCATATAACAAAAACCAATACACTTAAATCATATAAACCTCATAATCAATATAACCTCCTATGAACTAATACCATAATCCAAATCATCTTTCCATGCTCCAAAAATTCTAACATACACAATAACAGGTTTACCCCCAGTCAACACCCTCACACAAATATCAAGATAACTCGGCACCTAACATGTCAAAGAAACTACTATAATTAAGGATATAAAATAAGTATACAATAATAATTATATCATATGGTATCATACACTCATATCACTCTCTAGACCAACCTACCCATAAACAGGGTTAATGTATTACACACATGGTCAAAACACGGGAACTCCCTGAGCCCCATCTACCACTCAAATCCACAAACTACTACAGCATAAGGATTCACACTATTAGGTTTCATTGTTTAGTCTCCCATTCTTGGTCTTAGTTATATAATATTACACTCATAATTTATGAGGTAAAACACTTGATAAGTTTCATATTTTCATTTTATTTAACCACATCCAACATTTAACTTGATCCAAGTCTCAAAAATCATATACTTTCAGGACATCATCAATTCCAAGTTTACTTGAAAATTCCATTTCCATCCCCATAGTTTCACTGTATAAACATTCAATCAAAATTTATGAATTAAAACACTCTTTAAGTTCTTATTAACACCCCATTTAACTAAAACAAATGTACATTCGAAATTAAGAGGCCACAATTTAATTATAAATTGATATTGAGGATGACTTCCTCTTCCACTGCGTAAGAGAACACTCTTCACACGCCCTGTGGATTTCAAATTTTTTCAAATGTTTCCCCTTTAGCTGGATAACGTTAGGTAGAGATCCTGGCTCTATAGCCCTTCTTCCTTGGTGTTCGCCATATTTCTCCACTGGTGATGAGGGATGGTTCCTGCATGTCACTGAATGTTCTATCCGCAGCCTTAGATGAAGCTGTTTCTTGTCTCAAATTTCACTTGTGGCATGATTTGGTTAGGATAAACGACTTATTTTAGTATTAAAACATTTTTTTGGTCTCCAGGGGCCTAAAATATTCAGTTAGAATTTCTTTTGTCCACCATAATTCCTTCTTCTTAGTCCTAACATCGGAGTCAGACTTCATCCAAGATTGGTGCAAAGCCCCTAGGTTCTAGTGCCTTATGATCTGCAAGATTCCTATCCCTTTCTAATTGATTTTATCACCCACTACTAATTTACTAACTAGATATGTAATGAGGGTTCCATGTTGAAAAGTTTCTTGCGATATCATACTAAATTCCTAGAGCCTCCATCACTACATCCTACTCTATCAGGGTCATTCCCCAGTACAAAGATGTGTAGGAGATCTCTGTGGTAGAAGGTCATTTATCCTACCCTCCTCCTCGTATAGTTTCTCGACCCAAGTTTGATATCAAAACTGCTCAGCACAAAGCACCCAGTATTCCAAAAGACCTAAAACCTGGAAATCATTGATTACCACTTCAGTCTCCGCCAAATGATGTGACAGAGAAGACCCTCAAAATGAATTCACTCTCTGCCTCTCCATCAAAAAACCCCTCATCATCAAGTACTATAATATTCATGAGATAAAGATCAAAAAATATTCAAATGTTTTATTCCACCCACCTGAAAGAGACCAAGGTGCTTGGGGAAAAATCTAATCCATTATCTGATCAATGATACCTATTATCATTTGTTAAACTTGTGTACTTTTTTCCTATGTTTAAACTAACTTCATAGCTCTAGAAATCAAGAATAACAAGGAATTCATCATCACATTCTTTGAAAACAAGAAAAATCATTCTAAAATAAATGACCTCACTAATAAAATTAAGATTCATGCTTCCATGCATGTTGACCCTATTAAAAAAAAAATATAGATCTTTTGGAACAAGGACATCGTAGTGGATCTATTTCTAGCTGGTGATTAGTTTTTTACTAAGAAAATGATTAATTGTGTGAGTAACCTCTTTTTTAACTTTATATATGTACGTCGTGATGCACAAAGAAGAGAAATCTTGTGGCATGACCTTAGTTCTTTTGGTCCGGAGGATTCCCCATAGATCATTGGTGGAGATTTCAACATTATAATAGAAGTGGATAAGAAGAAAGTAAGAGGTTATTTTCCTCGAAATTCCATCATGAACCTTTTCCAATTCATATATGTCAAAGGAATACTTGATATGGGGTATTCTAGTGACTATTTTACATTGTGTAATAACCTAATATGGAGCATACTCTACTATAGTCGACTTTATTGATGCATATCTAGCATTCATGCCATCCCCACTTTCCCCAATGCCAAGGTAAATCATCTAGTACAAGGTATTCATAACCACTCACCATTTCTGGTCTCACTGTCTCCTAGGTAGGAAAGTAATGAATGAATCATGTTCTATCAACAATGGACCTGTATCCCCAAATATCAGAAAATTGTCAGGGATTTATGGGGAGAACTGACCCAGGGCTACACATTGGAATTTATTCACAACAAGTTGAGGTGGATTAAGCATAGGCTATAATCGTAGGATAAGAATATCCCTCCTACCAATTAGGACATGGATTTAATCAAACATGATTTCGACAATCTATAATCCATCCTAGAGGAGGACTGGAATGATTTCCTGCTTGAAGATCTCTAAAATAAGAATAACATTTTAGTTGAAATGATTCTTAGATAGAAACGGAAGGCATGAGAGAGCTCAAGAATAAAATTTCTAGATGGGGGAGATAAGAACACTATATACTTCCATGCATCAGGGAAAAAATAAGTCCAATAAAACACAATATTATGCTCAAAGATGGAACATACAAGGATGGAAGAGATATCATTGGAGGTATATCACATTCTCTTTTCAAAGATATCATTATAGGTCCCAACCTAAAAATTCCTAACTAATATAAAATTACAAATGAAAATCTTTTGGAAGTTATCCCCAACCTGGTCTCTAACAAGGACAATTCCCTACTAGAAGAAAATCCTAAAGAGAAATAAATTCATGAGGCCATGATGTACCTCAACCCTGAGAGTGCGTTGGGCCCAGATAGCTTTCCAAGCTCATTCTATAGGGGATCTTAGGATGTGGTCAAGAGTGATATTGTTACATCTATATAATATTTTTTTGAGGAGGAAACCTCTAAAGGGTTTCCTATGCTATGACCCTTGTTCTCATAACTATGATTAAGGACCACTCTTCCCTCCTTCACAATAGACAAGTGATCATGTGTAACTTTCCTTGTAAGATATTGATGAGAACCATCAACTCGTGGTTGTCCATACACATCCCCTAATGGATCTTTATAGAATATCAAGGCTTTGTGAAGGTTCTCTAAATCCAAGTAGATATTTCTTTGTTGTAATAAATGATTCGAGACATAAACACCAAGATTCATATTTCAGACATGGAAATAAAGATGAACATGAATAAAGATTACGATAAAATTGAATGGGACTTCATTAATAGGGTGTTAACAGGTATGGGGCTCTCTCCTCGGGTATATGAACTCGTATTTAGATGTTTTATCTCCTTGTAGATGGATGTATCATTCATGGGGGGGACTCGTGGTTTTTTCGAGGCAACCCGCAGTTTACAGTAAGGAGACCCTATTTTCTTAAGCATCTTCATTCTCATGGAGGATAACCTTAGCCGCCTTATTAACAAAATCATGTCTAATGGATAAATACTTAATTATTGTAGAAAAATGAATCTTCCTTCCATTTACCATTTGATGTTTATAGAAAACACCATCATTTTAATTAATTCCATCATGATATCTGTCTGATACATCAACAATATTCTTTAAGAATACTGCAACTAGAGCTATCGGGTTATTAATAAATCTAATAGAAACCTATATATGTCAAATATATGTGCTTACATATGTTTCACTTCCTTGTGGAATAGATTGGACATGCATAGAGGCACCTTCTGGATGGAATACATTGGAACTTTGATCTACTCAGGTAGACTATGCATTCGTGATTTTTATCACATAGTGAGAATGATAACAAGACACGTTTTTAATTGGAGAAATTGATACATATCCTTTGAGGTATGGATTTCCTTAGTTAACAGTGTCATATTGGCCAATCTTATCCATGTTATGGATTCCACCAAAGTGTCAAAAAGTTTCAATAATACCATAGATAATATTCTGGATGGTTTTATTTGGGATTCTATCTTAGATGGAAAAGGCATTAGGTCTCATGGGGTAGGATTGAAAGGCATATCCATCAAGGAGGGATTAATCTGAGGAGTTTAAATGAAACTATCCACTGCATGAATGAAAAAATTGAATGGAAAATTATAGAATAATACACCCTCTAGGTTAATATCATGTTCTCTAAATGCACTAGAAAAGCATAAGATTTTAGTAAATATGCCTCTCTTTTATGCTCCATGATTTACCCCCTCATTCTGAAAATATAAAAAATGTGGGCATTAGCATGGTATCTAGATGTCACTATTATAAAAAACCATCAAGAGGAGAGAATGAATTATCACTTCTTTGAAGGAGAATGGGATCATGTTGTTTGGATATTCTTTGGTGAGTTTAATACATTCTCCTATCATTATCTTCTTGATACCCCATTTATGGAGTGATGGTTCCATGGTCTGGGTGCTAAAGGACTGGAAAAGATGGAAATGTCAATTTTTCAAAGCATTTGATGTTAGTGCCTAAGGAAAGCTGGGAATAAGACTAGATATGACGGGTCTAAATCCATAGGGAGGTCCATCATTATGAAAAAAAGGGACCTACTTGTTGACATGGTAAGCCTTATCAGTAAATGGCACAAATCTCCTTTACTAAGATTGTTTCAAGTAAGTACTTCATTGGTTCAACCTTCCACCATGGGATCTCAAGGCCAATGGGTGTGTTGGCATCCACCATCCATGAGTTTCAAACTTAATATGGATAGATCTTACACCTTTGTTGTCATGCAAGGAGGAGTGGTTTTTTTCACCCTTTGGGGGTGTCACCCTGGATTTTACTACTTATTATGGTTATGGTAATTCTCTACTAGCAGAGGCCAAAGAAATGCTCATTGTGTTAAACTAATGAAACCCTAAAATATCGACCTCACTCAACTTGAAACTGACTCCATGGTCATTCCCAACTCCTTGCATGGAAAAGGATCCACCCCATGGTTGATATCTTACATTATCAAAAAAAACAAAGCTCTCTTCAATAACAATATACACATGGCCCGTACATGGATAGATGGAAATAAGGTTGAAGATCATCTTGCATCCCTGGTAGATCATTACTCCAACACCAAATTCTTCCCAAACATTAATTACATGAAACCTAAGGGGTTAATTTGGTCATATGGTATTCCCTCAAAATCAATTATTTTAGGCCTCCCTAGGCCTCGGTTTTCCAGCTATTTTACTTTTGTATATTTCTTCATTTAATAAAAATATGATGATGATGATGATGAAAAATTAATTATAATATCATGTAATATCAACCCCATGTTTTTATAACTCATTATCTCTATTGATACTTGTTCTCTATCCAAATGAAATTATCATTATTCTAATAATATTCACATTTTTAACTCTTTTCATTATTCATCATGATTCCACATTTTATCCACTCATCATTTATTTAAATATCACATTCCGGTTCTGTTTATATATAATTACATTCACAAGTTGTATAGTAAAACTATATATGAGTTGCTTACTAGAACCCTATTTAACCAAATAATCACTTTAGTAACTCATTTAATTCTTCCCAATTAACCATAAGTTACATGATGAGTGTTGGAGTTTTTTCCCTTAAACCAACTTCTATGTACTTTATAATTACTTGTATTCATTTTTTTTGAATATTAATATAGTTAATTATCACATCATGATTGTTCCTCTATATTACATAGTATCTAATGATGTCCTGAGAATATATGTAACACTGGAAGGTTATAGTTATTCCCAAATATGATGAGAACCTATAGGTTACCTAATAGTATTATTGAAAAAAATTTCCATTGAGTTTTTTGGGAAAGTTAATTTTTTGAAACTAAAATAAATAGACATCAAGAACATATATTTATAACCCCAATATTTACCTTCTTTATTCGAGATATCATAGTAAAGGTATTATATTACATAGTAAGTGTTCGCAGGATGTTGTATGTTTTTTGTTTAGTTAACTTCTTTCTATATAGGTTTCTTGGCATATTGGAAGAGGATAACCATGGAAATTAAGGGGTTCGGCATAATTACATTGAGAAAGAGGCCTAGAGGGTTACAAACTATGTGTATATTCAATATCATTTAAATTCAATGTTGAATTTAAGAAGTTAGAATAAATATTATTCTGTCTTGGTAGTTTAATAACTATTTAGTTTTGGTTTATCACTAAGATTTAATCACAATTCATTCAAAAGAATAAGTGAGTTAAATAATAATAGTAATAAATATTTATTTTCAATTTTTTGTGAAAATAATATTTATTATATTTATTAATGAGTAATTAAATAATATTTATTAAATAAATAAGTAGATATCATTCAATGTTTGGTAAATATTGAAAAGGATAAACAGAACAAGCATAATCATCTGATTGGAAATTATATAAATGTTATTTATTTATTATTAAGTGATGCACATGTGAAGTGAGTAATAATTAAATTATTATTAAGACACGGGTTTTACTAAGAATTAAGTAATTTTAAAGGGGGTATTGTACAATTCGACAACCCAAAACCTTCTATAATAGATATCTAATTATATCACTTTCCAAAACACACATATTGTTCACACCAGATAGAGAGAATATCGATTAATACCTAGATATATTTATAGAGATATAAAGTGTGTTGTCTCCTCATTTTCTCATAATCTATCTAGATATCATCAATATTTATTCATCCTTATATAATAATTCAATTACAATCAAATATGAACGACTCAAGTGACCAAGATTGGTCGTGCTAGCACTTAAAAATTCTATATCAGAGATTAGAAATTGTAGTACATGTGTGGATCACTGCTATATGGATTTTACATAGGAATTATGTAGTACAATTATATTATAACAAGATCAAGTCATTTGAGTCATCAAGGAAAAAATATTAGTTGAGGTAATTCTAAATCTGCTCAGAAATTAAATATAAATTATATGAATAGATCCTCCACTTCGGGTTTTGATATTTAATCAAGTCAAGTAATGTACAAATTTCATTAGTCATGGCATCATTATTTATGAATAACAACAATTATTCATAAATTATGTCTAAAAATATGAGTTTTCTATTAAATCTAGGTGCTTTCATTGTTCCCTAAACCTAAAAGTATTTGTTCAAGTAGAATGTCACCATAAATTTATATCTGAGAACACTATATAGATATTTGAAGAGACTTTAAATAAATAACCCCACTCAATTATTAAAACCCATAGGTATATATAAATCACTAGTAGATATAAGCCAGAACCAGTAAATAAACACTAATATATGAGAATACCAAGTAACTATCCATCATGAAAAACATATGGATGACATATAAACCTTTGTCCCTAATATGATGCATGACCCCACAAACCCCCTTATTGTACCAGCCAAGAGTAAAAAATGTCGTGAATTAATAACATCACACCCAGGTTCACCACTTGAGGATGAAATCAATCAACTGTAAAAGTAAAAATTAAGGACTAAAATTCCTATCCATGGAATAGTGTAGTTTCCCCCATACATGGATTTGAAACTCCTAGGCACGTGATAATTACCAAGCCCTAGAAGAATCCTAGTATCTTTTTTATCGTATCCAAATAATAATCAAAATAAAAATGACTTTGAGACCACTTTGTAATTCCTTGAAATAGTTTACACTGAACCAATTCCCCATGATTCTACATCACATAGCCTAAATCATTCCTCCCTCTATGCCAAAGCCTATCAAATAGTAGTGAGGGCCTAGGAGGTTACCCCAGGGATATTATTCCCTGGTTACCAAAGTGCTAAACATAAGAATAAATAATATATATATATATATAATCATAGATAAACAAAAAAACTATAGATTCCAAACACTATGTCTCATTTCATTAAATATCAAAATAATGATACATATATACATATAGTGAAATATATATCAATCAATTCAAGTACAACCATCCCAAATGAAATTAAAAGGAAAAATACCAAAGAGATAGCATAGCCCTGTAATTCCTGAGCCCAATCCCAACTCCCAACTCCCAAGATCCAACCTATCCAAATAATTGAGCATCACATATGACCTTTCCATAAACCTATAACCTACAACCAAGTAACATATTCTTGGGTACCAGTTGTCATGGAGGCCCGAGAAGGGTGTGAATATAACTCAATAGGCTTCTACCAATGATGTTTAATGAAAATCCAAAATATAAATATTAATCATAAAGGTGTGTAATAAATAAATTAATGAGTAATAATAATAAGTTTCAGGAATAAATTGAACCAATTTGAGCCTCAAACCTCAAGGGGGAAACCCATTCCAACACTACATTCTTCAGTCAATTCTGGAAACTGTGATCTCAATGGAATAATCATTTATCAATTTGGTTCTAATGAAAACCATTGAGGAAACCATAATAAATTAGACAAATAGGAATATGCATAAGTTATATGGGCATTACAACCCATCAATTCCCAAGAAAGACAACTAGTCATGAATAAACTCAAGAGACCACCCTTGATATTCATAAGAATGATTTTATTGAAATACATGGATCACACCTAAGGTATTATATGCCAATAATAATTGATCCAAATCTAGAGAGATCATTCTATGGTGTTCAACAGGTCCCCCCTCAAGATTCCATGGCATTAATCTATGGTATTCACTAAATGGATACATTACCTAAATCCAATGGGGAGCCTCCCCTTGTCATTCACAGTAATAAATATAAGTATAATCCAATGGCTCACTTGAGGAATTACATAGTATTGGGATTCATTGAATCCAAGGAATTATTCACTCATATAATTCACATGAGTCTTATAGAGGAATCCAAGGCTTATCCATAGCATTCAATGCAAATAAATTTCATAAATAATCCAAGGAAAATATTCATGGTGTTCTATTCCCATCATCAATTCCATTGATATCAACTAAATCATTATTAGAATATATAAATACAATGAAATTTTATAATTTTTAACCAATATCACCAAATTGGTTCATTTCATATATAAAAAACTTTATCATATTAATCTAAAATCACTATTTAATCCAAATCAACAATTTCATTTATGATTTCCAAAGCCATAAGAACTACCAGATCCAAAGGATTATTCTAGAAAACTAACATTAATAATTAATCCATTTATTTCCTAATTTAGTCTTAAAACACCCAATTTAAATAACCTATTATTGAGGAATGAGCCTAAACCTATACTTTGAGATCTTTAATGAAGGTCCACCCTAAGTCAATATGTTTAACCAAGTACAAGGGAGACTCCAAGACACCAATATGAAAGATAAAATATTAATTTAACTTTCAGGTTATATGTATGGAAAGATGGCATGGCTACACAAACCAAAACAAAATACAATGATAAGACATTATGGGAAAAAGAATATACACCACCTACCTCGACCTTGGAGAGACTGATATCGGCTTTTTCTTTAGGATAAACCGTTAAAGATCAAAAAAATAGAAGAGTGTACTTTAAATAGGGTAAAACACATATAAAACGTGATAAAATACATGAAATTAAAATAAACTATGAAAAGATGAAGTTTGGAGGATAAAATTACCTCAAGATCCAAAACTCCACCATTGTTAGGTGAATATGTTTCCAAATTAGGGAGGAATCCCTCTTGGAAGGAAGTAAGGAAGAACAAGAGGGTTACATCACACGCCACTAACAATGTGAAACCCCATTGTGTTTTATAAACACCCCCAATTGAAAAAAACCCAGTTAAAAACATAAAACAATAACTAATTTAGGGTTTCATAGTATGAATCAAAGATTTAATCCATGATTTTTTTTCTATGAATACCACGGGGCCCACCTTTGGTGTGACATACCAAGTCATGTTGTGAATCATTCTTGTAGACATCAAGTAGCTTTGAGTCCCTTCTATTTCTCTTAAGATCACTCGTAAGTGCTACTATTACCTCCTTCACCCATGAAAATCAGATTACATGTGGCTGGGAAATAATTTAGAGGGTTCATACCATAGAGAAAGTCTGGGGTTATACATAGCTAATAAGTGGATGTTTGGGTATGTTGTTGATCATAAAATTGGTGGGATCTTAACCAAGATGGTATTTATCCTTTTGTATGATGAGTATGACATCTAGGCCCTTTATTGATATAGACTAAGAATGTTTATGGTCACATTTAGATAAGGTACATGTGATGTGATTATCTATTTGGGTGAGGGGAATGTGATGTGATCATCCTCTGAAATGAATGATATGTGATATATTCATTGACTTGGTCAATATATACTCATAGAATATATAATTTATGAGGAGGCTATATGGGATTTATATAATCTATATCCCATTTTCATTAAATTAATTGTATATATGGATTATATGATTATGCATATTTGTGTATGATGCATCTGGTGCCTATAAATATAAAGATACATGTGTTTCATGGAGATAATGATAGATACCATTATATATTGAGTAGCACTGGAACTTTGATAGAGGCTTCTCTTTCATTACATTAATTTATTTAGTAATTTATATTTTTAATCAATGTTACAAATGCCCATGGGGTCAAACATTTGGTTTTACTAAATGGGGGTTGAGCTATTCAAAACTCATAGATCTATTCTAAAATAGTTTCTGAGTTTATTGAAATGATTTTTGGATAAATATTTATAAATTATTCCATATTATGTTATAAATGGTGAAATTGGTGATAGATTTCCAAAAAAATAGAAAATTTTTAAAAAGAGTTTTGGGTGTGGTTTCACCAGTTATTTTAAATGATACAATATAAGGTGAAATGGAAATGGTTCTATGAAGCTTTAGTGAAAGTTGGAGATTTCTAGAGAAATGAATTAATCTATAATCATATATTATTTTTTATGTTATATCATATAGTACAATATGGGTTTGTTATATGGTATGATATACATATTGAAAAAGGCATGTTCTAGGTTTTTGGGTATATCATTTCATGCAATATAGGGATATCATATTGGTTTTTCCTTATCCTATTTTACTATAAGATAGAAAATATTGTAAGGATTTATTAATCATAAGGTATGATTTATATTTGAACCAATGATTATTGATGGAAAATAACTACTAATAATTAATATTTTAATCTCTCAAATCACGTTATCTATCATTGATTGAATATTTCCCATCATGAAATTCTTGGGAGTTATATCAGAAGTTACAATGTGTTGTAACAGATATCCCATTTACTCAAAACATATGAGTAAATTCATGTGAGGGGATCATCCTAAAAAAATATGTAGTGTATTCTTGGATATGAGGTGTTTAGAAATTCCATAAGTAATATTTGACCTGATATGCTCCCTCTCAAAGATATCTTCTTCGTTATTCCATTGTGAATCGAGATTCTAACATATTATTTATGGAATGAGGGTTATACATAAAATTTTTGGGTGATTACATTAAGTATTTGGATACATATTAGAGTGAATATGCTAATTTATTTTCTTAGTGATCTTCATCAATAATAACGTAAAGGTAATAGCAGTAGTGATATCCAGTGTAATGTACACATACTTCATTTACAATATATTTCGTTTTGGTTTCATTTCATTTTATTCTTCTAATGTTTAATTATTTTAACTATATTTTTTAAGTATTAGAAAATGATTATGAACCCAAAAATATCAGGGTTATATTGAGAATTTTTTTAAGAATTTAGTTAATTGTAAAAAAAATATTTACACCACAACGAGAAAATACTACACCATTATTTAACCATGAAAGTTTGAAATTTGAATAATAGTTTTCTAGAAGTTCATTATGATAAATCCTTTCAATTCATAATATAAGGTTATAATTTTAAATATTATTAGGTTTCCCATTAAATTTTGTGGATAACACTGTAATTTCAGGCTATGTTTTTTGGAGAAGTATTTTCAGGAGAAGTGAAATGGGTTTTATATTAAATTCACAGAAGTTAGTTCATAATCAAAAATTGTAATTTATCATTGAATAATATCTTACATCATAATTGTATTCATTACAGAATATAAGTCTTATCTGTTATATTTCCTAACATTTCAATGTCTTAATATATAAGATATGTATTTTTTTAAGTTGTGATTTTCAAATATAAATGGTATTTGAAATTTATTACTTTGTAAAAAACTTCATAATTCCATGATTTAGTTAATATATTCATATATTATAGATTTTAATGTTTTTCAAATGTGGTATGTTTTGGTACATTAATATAAGATTTAACTTTAACATTATAAATGGTTTTGAGGAACAATCAAAAGGTTCTTATGCTATATAAATTTGTAGATTTTTAGTAGAGATTAATGGATCTTGTTTAAAGAATTAAAATACATGTAGGAAAAATATAGAGAATGGTAGACAGAGAGAACCAAGTGAGAAAGAAACATATGAATATATGTATTTAAGAAAATATTATTGTGTTAATATTAGATAATTTAATGCTATTTAAAATCTAAATTTATTATTGATAATGGAACTAATGAGAAACACATATATTTGACTAGAATTTTGATTTAATTTATTAAATTCATTGTAATAACCAACAAGAAACATGTTCATGTCCTTATCATAAAGTTTTGAGTAAATGTATAGGATGATTTGTTGATCCTTGGACTTTATATTGATTTATTTCTAAAACTTATATTAATTCAATTATGCATCAGTGGATTTATTTCTTCAATGGAATATCATCAGTTCATGATTCTTTTATGTATCCATTTTTAAGAGAACCCAGTGAAATCACTCTATATTTTCACCTTAATTCCATATTTAGATGATATATATTGTTTACATAGCATGATAGCTTTTAGTTTTATTTCTAATGTGATAAAAAGATCATCTTGGAAAAGAAATTGTATCACCCTAATCCACCCCCATCTATTCCTATATAGTTGAAACAAGTGGTATAAATATGAATTTTTATCTTCTAGAAAATTTATCATAATAAAGTATTTAACATGGGTAATATTGTAAAAAGAAAGTAAGTTCCTTTGTTTTATGGATTTAGTTATCATAAATGGAAGAATGATATTGTAGTATTTTCATTAAAATATAAATGTGATGCATACCGGACCAAAGGATAAGTTTCTTCCAATCTATCCATAAGTAGAAGCCTAGAATTACATTGGTGAAAATGTATTCTGTTGTGCATATGATGAAACTCAAAACTATGTTACACCCAATTTAATGAAGTCTTAGGACATGTATTTTCAACCAAATCTCCTTCCACATGGTTTTAATTCAGTTATAATTTATGTGATATGTTATTTAAGCATGTATAATGTTTATTGAATGAGTTAAATGAAGAACACACTAATAAGAAGTAATATATTATGTTATTGATAACTCTCTTAATCAATGAAGAGTGTTAATCACTACATATATAAAAGGGGGTTATATCATTGGTGGGTGTATAGATTTATTTCATGTGTATAATGATATTGATGAAAATTAGTTTAAAGAAAAGTTTATATAAGATATCATCTCCCTAAAACATCATTCATTGATTAATAGTGAAGTTTCTAGAACCCCTTTTAAATATACAGGAATCCTCAGGTTGGGAACTAGGATCAAAGGTAGGTGTATCACATTCAAAGGTAAGAAACCTAATTTTTCTAGTCCTATAGTCATCACCAAACTAAACTCCATCAAAAAGGAAGATGGATGTTTTTTCATAAGAATTATAATTATGACATGTTTTTCATCATTCTTTATTTTTATATGTAGATTTGGTTATGTTATGGTAGATCATGTATTTTATAGTTTTTGTTGAAATAGTGGGTGCCCTAGACCCAATTTTGTAGTACTTTTGATTACTATATCATGTGTATAGTTTGATATACATGATAAAATCTTACCATTATAGTGCAGACTCTTCTGTGTCCACTATAATGATGGTAATTTCCAAAGGTTAATTGTTGTGTCAAGAGGTTATAGAAGTTCCCAGGCTATAATGGGAAACTCGAGATTCAAGGAAACCGATCTTAAATATATGTTCTATAGTCTAGATACATCTTAGTTACTAGACACGGTAGATATCTGACTATTAGGTGTTGGGGCTCATAAGCATTGATACTTTTTCTCGTGAAGTTCATACTTGGTGATATCTAGTGGTGATTCATGTGGACAGACCCATCAATAGGAACACCACATGTTTTGGGTGTCATTGGTCGTTCCTATCTACGGACATGTGTATTGGTCTCCTGACTTTAGACCATTACCAATGTGTATCATTTGATTACTTACTTTGATTCAAGACAAAAACCATGGCAGTGATGTTGTGGCGAGGTAGTTTGTGTTGGATGTGTCATTGGTGGTATGATGTTGGCTGAATGGTCAAGAATGAATTTGTCACTTCCAAGTTCCAAAAATTTTATATCTCATGCCTAGTTGATCAGGATGGTGCAACCTTCATAAGTCTTTGGCCAAAGTAGTAGAAAGGAAAATCCATCCAGATAGATCAACAAAAAATAAAGAATGATAAAGACGATGACATACGAGTGTGTCCTGATTTATGAGATATTTAATGACAAAGATATTATAGTACACAATCAGTTTTTGTAGGATGGTAGTCATTGATATAACTATCCTTATCTCTTTAAGGGACATGATGGGTTTCTAGACTCCTCTCTTGGTCGGTGGATTTTATTCACTGCTATCGAGGTAAGGGCCTAGAGGGTCACACACAATAGCGTATTCAAGAATCTTCCCTATTCAGGTGAATAGATATATGGACATAGTGGGACCTGCCATGGGGGTCGAGTGTTGTCCAAGTTTTAGATCACCAAAAAAATTAAATAAATTTATTAATATTCAAGTTACGAATATTTGGGATTAAATTTATTTAATGTATTTACAGGTTTAGTAAATATGAGAAAAATATTAAGTGAACGAATATTATTTTAATATTCAAGGTTCGTTTAATATTAAGCGGAACAGAGAATCGAGTTAAATGGCTCGAATTTTATCACGTAATATATTTCATATATATTACAAGTATTTGAAAAAAATAATAAATAATATTATCCCTGTTTAGTCCCCCAAAATTATTAATTCAGTGAATGTTGAAATAAACGGGGGTCGGAGAACCCTACCGAGTATTTATCAACGTCACGATAAATATAAGAGGAGGATATCTCTTATATTGTGAAAATCACTATTCATTAATTAATGGAATGAAAATTGAGAGCCTCTCTCTCCTCCCGCTTCCTAGAGAGAGAAGTTAATTATCCAAGAGTTCAGATCAAGTTCCTCCTCAAGCATCAAAGAAAAATTGATGTGGTGATTGTCGGGACGTCGAAAGCTTCGTCAGATCACCGCGCTAGCACCTGAAATTTGATGATCGACATTCCAATGGATTTTTGGAGTGCGTGTGAACAATCTAGAGGGATCATGCTTTGGATCCTTCAAGAGATGATCACCATAGACTAGTTGTAGTTGAACATGGCTTCAGATTAGAAATGGGTATGTTTTCATTTTAGTTTTGTGCTCTTAAAAATTTATGTGAGATCCTCGGACCTCTCCAGGGCTCGATTCATTGTCGACGACAAGTTCTGTCATCCTGCCGATAGAAAATTTTTAAAATCCTCATCCCACTGGCTTCCGCTGTGGGCCCCAAAATCTAACAATGGTATCAAAGGGATTGCATAGATTTTCTGAGCATAGAAATTTAAAATTTCATTAACATTAAGTTGAGGGTTCAAAGCTGGTCTCATCGATTCAAACCGCACATTGATCTGATATCAAACGGTCAAGTTATGGCCATTTTAAATTTTTGAATTGGATAGAATTTGTGTTTTTAACCATGAGTATTGAGATTAATTTATTCCGAATAATTGACCAAGAATAGATCGGTTCATCAGATATAATTATAATTTTAAAAATTATAATTTTCAAAATTTTAATTAATTTCTATAATATTTTATTATTATAATAATATAATAATAATAAATTATTATTTTAATTTAATAATTTTATTGTTATTAATTTAAAATCCTAAGTAGGCATTTAAATATTTGAGAAGACTTGACTCAAATTAAAAAAATGAGGAGACCTTGACTCATTTAAAATTAAAAAGGATATTTTATTTAAAAAAGGGGTGGGCAGGTGCATGAAAAAAAGGGAGGGGGAGTCATGGGTCAAGCAAGAAAAAGAAAAAAACAAAAAATATATATATATATATATATATATCATGGGGTTCGAGCGAACCCCTCCTCCCCATGTGACGCACTACAGGCACTGCCTGCTCCTTCCCCGCACGGTGCACCAGGTCCAGGCCGCCACCGACATCCTCTCCCAGCGCACCGCCCCACGACGCCTCACCCTACCGGCCGCCCTTCCAGGATCCACCGCCTCAGCACTATCGTTCCCCGCATGTCGGCCTCCTAGCCTACACCGGACCCTCATTCAACTCCCTCCTAAAATGTAAAAGCCATACCTAGGCTCCCCGCGAGCTCCCAAGGTTCTAGCTGTTGTCCAGCCTCTTCGGAACCACACCGGGCACCTGCCTCTCACATCCCAGCAAGGCGTGAAGCTCGTGGAACCCCCTCTGGCCGAGATCCAGGTAGTTGTCACCCCTTCCCAGGTCAACCCCCCTCCTATAGCAGGCCGCGCACCAAACCCCAAAGGCTGACCTAGCCTCACCGCATCCCACCTTCCCAAAGTCAGCTTCCCTTACTCCATGGCGACTCGTCCGCAGCTGCCCAGATGCCATGCACCTGGTCGCCAACATCACGCAGCCCGCCGCAGCAGACCGCTGCCATCACCCACTGCCAGCACGGCTCTCCGCTACCCTCACAACGATGGACCTAGGTGCAGGTAACCTCTATCACCACTTTCTGGTTCATGTTTTACCTCGAAACCAGACCGGTGATATCTTCCTGACCATGTTAGGTCTGAACGGACCCGCCTGACCTAGAAAATGCAATCACGGGCTTCGCTTGACCTGTTATGGGTCAACGCAGGTTTAGCGCGACCTGTGATGGGCCAAAGTAGGGTTTCGATACCCGAGTCATATTTCAATTAATATAATTAATTAATTTAATTACTGAATTAAATCAAATTAATTAATATATTAATTGAGGTTGAAAATAAATAAATTTTAATAACCAAATAAAATTAATTCAATTAAGTTATTAAATTGAATTAATTTCCATTAATTTAATTTCTGCATTAAAATTAAATTAATTAGAGGACTGGTGATTAATTAAATTATTAGAATTTATTAATTTATTTAATTTAATTAAAAAAACCCGCGTACTTAATTATTGAATTTTAATTTTTTTCGCGCATTATTTTACCCGCATTTTGGTCTTCAGAATCAACCCGTGTATATTTATTTTCATTTAATTAATTATTTTAATTTTGTGCGATGATTGTAATTAAATAAATTGATGGTTTGTGCATCATCTTTATTTTTCAGTTAAAATGTATAAGGACATGCGCGCCAAATATTTATATGATGTACATTTATACCTGAGTCCCCCTCGTCTATGCGTGGGTATTATTGTACTTCGGACGAAGACGGTGAATGATGTGGACCACGCCAAGACGAGGCAGTGCATGTTGATCAAGATTATCCAATACGACACATGGACCCTACCAAGACATGGCGATGTTTCAGATGCGAAGCAAACATACAAGACAAAGGAAAATCTGTATCAAGAGTCAAGCATACAACTTAGGTACGATGCACATAGTCCATTTAGATGCTCAAGACCAGTCAATTAGTATTTTTCCATTATATGTTTATTTATTATTTTATGAATTTTAGAATAGTGGGAAAATTACATAAAATAATTGATAATAAAATGCATAAAGAAGAGTCGTGTGTTTTTCTATTAAAGTTCAGTTGTGAGAGTGAAAACATAGATGAATAAGTTTAATAGAAATGGATCAAATCCGTCGAGAGAAACCCAATAAAACCCTCAAAGAAAAAATTTAGTCACAAATAGCCTTCCATAATTCATGTTTGAAGAAAACCTGGTGTTTGGGGTGTCGGTCATGCCTTAGATGAGGGTGCCTCTTACTACTGGGGAGTTCTTATTCATGTGGTGATCGAATTAACTAAAATTTCATTAAAGAAATAGCCTACGCTAGATTTTATTAATTTTAGAGGCAATTATTGTGTAAATCAGTAAATGATTTTTGAATCTAGGACTTCACTCAACTGATCAAGGAACTGTGAGTTAATGTGGTCGGCCAGCGAAAATCATACCATGGACCCTCCAATTAGTGGCGTAGCCATAGCTTGTAGACTATGAGGGAGGTTTAGGGATCCTTGCCACTAGAATACTCAAGAGTATTCTGATTCTAGTACATAGGGTTCCTAGAATTTGAAAAATTAGTGGGAGACATATAATGATTAAATAATCAGTAATGTCACATTAGGTAATCACATAAAATTACAATCTGCTAAAGTATATTTGTAGATAATGGCAAGCAATACAACAATAAAACTGAAATAATTATTAGAAAAAGTAAATGTCCAAACAAGAACGAAATTCCAAGTGTAGTATAGGTGCTTGCGCATATTACGACTATATCAGAAATTCAAGGTGCTTGTTTCCCAGCCTGTTAAGCTACCTCAAGAAGTGAGGGTGTAAAACTACTTACACGAGACTCATGAATCAAGAATATGATGGATCTGTCATAATTCTATCGTCAACTTCTGATGTTATTTGTGGTCTCTACATCAAGACTTGGATGATGATCGCATGTAGTTTCATCTCCAAGATCCTTTCGAGGAGAAAGTGAAGCAAGATTTGAATGTGATGATTGCACTAGGATTGTGTAAAGTGAAAGACAGTTCACAATCTTTCATGTCATCCCATTATTATACCTTTTACACCCAATTACTCTAGTTTCTTCTTAAGGGACTAACTAACGGTATATATTAAGCACTTCATTACCTTTAAGGTAACATTCTCCAAGTAATAAAAATATTATAGATAACACCATCTTTTATTCTTATGGTGAATACATTGAATGACACGACGAAAAGGCTTATTGAAAGTTACACCAAAGGCACCTTCATCATGTCCTTCAATGAAAAGTGTTTGGTTATTTAAGAAGAGTTTATTTGCATCACATAATGAAATCAATTCAAAAAAATTTGAAAACTAAAATACAAGAAGCAAGTACCCGCTTCTCATTTAGTGTATATTCATCAAATATATTAATGTTTCTGACATAATTCTTGGGTATTGAATATAATATTCCAATAATATATGTGTATTTAAATATATTAACCAAGAAATTATAGAAACATTACAAGAATTAAAGTGTATTCTCCAAGCAGCTGAGAAAGAGTGATTCCTAAGTCAGTGGTGAGAAACCCATAACTTCAAAAATTTCCAAGTAATTGACTCAAAATGAACAAGTTTTTTAGTATAACCAAAAACATTTATCTCATGTGCCCATTTGGACCTGATGAGACATTATTCCATGTTATGGAATGAATTTTGTTTCTGGTAACATACTCAAAAAATAGTTCACTCTACTTGAATCAGTGTCAATACATGGTGAATATAAAATATAAGACCTACCCTATTGTGGCAATATGATTCTTTGTCAAGTAAAACTAAAAGTGGAAGTCAACTATATACCAAGTATGATATTTAGGATCGTCACAGCTAAACATCATTGGTATTATTGGCATCTTTAATTTGGACAAAGAAAACTTTAAAAATAAAGGTATGCCACAAAGATTTCTGAGGTTAGTTCAACAAGAGAGTGTGAACTATTCCAAATAAAGCAAGAGGTAAAGATACTTCATAAGATTCAATTATGTTATTAAGGAATAGATAAGTATATGTTTGGTAAAAAGATATCAGTTTCTTCATATCCGCATGCCAAATAATATCTTGACCAAACAATCATCGATCATTATAATGTAGCGTGGAGTAATACCTAAATGCATGTTACTTTATCTACATCACTGTATTGATGTTCATAAGGAGTATTGATGAAGATTCTTACATATTAACATTGATCAACAAAATTTAGCATGGGGAAATTCCTATTCACACATTTTATACATCAAATTTATGATGTAAGTTGTATCAATGTTACAACCTGTAGAAACATCCATTATATTTCATGATGTGCTTTGAAAATAAGGGAATAAACCCATAACAAATATGCCAGATAAAATGAAAAATGGATATCATATGAGTAATAGTATGATGAAAATCCATTATGTCATAGGTCATGTGTTAGGATGAAAAGAGTTTGTTAAGATATAAAAAAACATGCATCAATTTGAACACATGGTGCATCTAAGTAATTATCCTAATAGTTTCTTAGGATATTACATAAATCCCTAAGATAGAAAAAATGTAGTCAAGTATTACAATACATTTCTATAAAAGGGTGAACTTCTCTATTACAGATAGTGGGAGCTAAATTGACTTGGACTTAGTCAATGCTCGAGATGCGCAAATGGTTGGCATAAGAACAAGTTCCCCAAGTACACGTAGAATAGGCATGTTCCAGTGACACATACTTTGTAGGAAGAATGAAACCATGGTGATGGTTTTTTATTCCCCGCAATTTATGATATATTATTCATTAATAATAATAAATCCAACAAGTAAGCAGTATAAGGCAACGAGCTCATATTGAAAAGATCAACTAAAATTCAATGATGGATTCCATGTATCAAATTGGAAAGGGGATTATAAATTGAATAATGCAGTGGGTATTCAAATGAAATGATTCATGGATGGTACAAGACTGGTACCAATAAGGCTCGATTGGTTATACCAAGTCAGTATGCCTAAATCTATTAGAATTTTACTTGTCATAACTAACTTCTAAGA
Organism: Viscum album; assembly: GCA_963277665.1. Lineage (NCBI taxonomy): Eukaryota > Viridiplantae > Streptophyta > Magnoliopsida > Santalales > Viscaceae > Viscum > Viscum album. Next base: position 244,232,144 of record OY728150.1, read on the forward strand.
TCGTTCTATTGGTCATTGGATGTCAAGATCAAATTTCATGGAAGGTGTCTATACAATGCAAACAGAAAGAGAAGATGACATCATATGATTCTAATGAAGGTTTCAAGTTACTGAAATACAATTTCGGATTAAAGTAAGAAACAAGATCTTAGAGAATTCATTATAAATGAATATTTGTCTTGTGTCTACCTAAGGTTAGTGGGAGTTCCAATGTTTTCCAAGTGAAATATGTTTGGAAACATATGGAAAATAGATCTTTATCTTACAATTAGATAATATTAGAATAAAAGAAATTCTCCAATGATTGACTTAATGTAGAAACCTGAGTTCTAGGGAACAAGATTCACTGAGGTAGATTCAAAGGTTTCTTGGTCCTAGTAAATCATGCATATAGAGACATTGTATTGAAAAATATAAGTTGGAACAATTCAAGAGATGAATTTTTGCCAACGTCACATGGATTAAAATCTCAGGTTAACATGTTCGGAGCATGGGTAGAGATTAATGTTGTGAATTGATACCATACGCTTCAGCGATGGATCAATCACATATGCCATATTATGTACAATAATCGATATTGCCATGATATACTTTATTGTGGGCCGATATCATTTATTTCTAGGAGCACTACAAGTGATGCAGTCAGAACTATCATCTTGTACTTTGTAAAGTACAAATGATATGTACCTGGAATATGGAGAGGAAGGTATACTAGTTTTTGTGGGAAACAAAATAGTAATCCTAAGATTAATTTGATCTAGTATCGCAGTTAGGCAAAGGAGATGAGCAATTCAAGCTTGTTAAATCTTGTGGTAGCAATACCTACAAATACTAAGTACGTTGCAACTTCTAAGGTAGTTAAGAATCAGTTATAAATCGCAATGATTTGTTCCAGTTCTTGGATTCACACCTAGTGAGAAAATTATTATCATAATGAGAATTATGATATTCTTACTAGCCAAGTTGTCAAGTTATGACAATGAACAAAAGTAATATACTCGGGGATACCCTATCTTGAGAAGTTTTACTCAAGCAGATGAGGTCGCATATAGCAGATATGCCATGTGGAGAAAACATGGAAGGCCCAGTAGTTAAATCCATTACTCAATAGAAGAATGGTATTTATCATGTGAGTAGCTATAAAGTTTAGTTAGCAAGTTGGCTCTAGTGTAAGTGGGAGTGTTGAAATAGTGGGTGTCCTAGACCCAGGAATGTAGTACTTTTTATTACTATATCATATGTATAGTTATATATTCAAGATAAAATCTTACCATTATAGTGCATACTTTTCTTCATCTACTATAATAATGGTAGTGTCCAAAGGTTAATTGTCGTGTCCAGAGGTTATAGCAGATCCCAGGCTATAATGAGAACCTCGAGAGACAACAACTTTGATCTTAAATATATGTTCTATAGTCTAGATACATCTTACTGACTGGACACAGTAGATGTAAGACTATCAGGTGCTGAGGGATCATAATCATTGAGACTTCTTCTCATGAAGTTTGCACTCGGTGATCTCTAGTAGTGATATCATGAGGACAGGCTCGTCAATAGGAACACCATGTGTTTTAGGTGTCATTGGTCATTCCTATCTACGGACATGTGTATTGGTCTACTGAATTGAGACCATTACCAATGTGTATCATTTCATTACGTACTATGATGGAAGAAGAAATCCATGGCAGTGATTTCATGGTGATTTAGTTTGTTTTGGGTGCGTCGTTGGTGGTATGACATTGGCTGAATGGTCAAGAAAGGATTTGTCACTTCCACATTCCGGAAGTGGTATATCTCAAGCCTAGTTGATCGGGATGGTGTTGCCTTCATAAGTCTTTGTCCAAAGTATTAGAAAGTCAAATCCATCCAGATAGATCAAAAAATAATAAATCAAGATAAGTACGATGACAGAAGAGTGTGTCCAGCTTTATGAGATATTTAATTACAAAGATATTATTGTACACAATAAGTGTTCATAGGATGGTAGTCATTGCTATGACTATCCATATCTCTTTAGGGGCCATGATGGGTTTCTAGACTCCGCTCTTGGTCTGTGGATTTTATTCACTGCTATCAAGGTAAGGGCCTATAGGGTCACACACAATAGTATATTCAAGAATCCCCCCAATTCAGTTGATTAAGTATATGGACATAGTGGGCCCTGCCATGAGGGTTGAGCGTTGTACAAGTTGTTTATCACCAAAATAATTACATAAATTTATTAATATTCAAGTTACGAATATTTGGGATTGAATATATTTAATGTATTTACAAGTTTAGTAAATACGATAAAAATATTAATCGAATGAATATTATTTTAATATTCAAGGATCGTTTAATATTAAGTGGGACAGCGAGTCGAGTTAAATGGATCATATTTTATCACGTAATATATTTCATATATATTACAATTATGTGATAAAATTAATAAATAATATTGGTGCAGTTTAGTCCACCAAAATTATTTATTTAGTGAACGTTGAAATAAAAGGGGGTTGGGTAACCCTACCGAGTATTTATCAACATCACTATAAAAATAAGAGGAGGCTCTCTCTTATGTTGTGCAAATCACTATTCATTCATTTATGAAATGAAACTTGAGATCCTCTCTCTCCTCCCGCTTCCTAGAGAGATAAGCTGATGATCTAAGAGTTCAGATCAAGTTCTTCCGCAAGCATCAAATATATATCACTGCGGTGATCATCGGGACATCGAAATCTTCATCGAATCACCGCGCTAGAACCCAGAATTTGATGATCAATGTTCTATCAGATTTTTGGAGCACGGGTGGATGATCTAGAGGGATCATGCTTTGGATCCTTCAAGCGACGATCAACAATGAAAAGTTACAGTCGACCGCGACTTCAGATTTGAAACGGGTACATTTTTGTTTTAGTTTTGTGCTCTTAATAATTTACACGAGATCCTTGGACCTCTCTGGGGATCGGTTCATTGGCGATGACAAGTTCTGTCATCCCATCGATCAAAAAGTTTTAAAATCCCTGGCCCACTGGCTTCCGCTACGGGCCCCAGAACCAACTAGTTTTTATTCAGCTACCAAGTGTAGAATATCATATTTTTTGATTACATGAAATTACAAGGTAATTCTAATTTTTTCATTTTGTGGAAGGTCTATTTTGTAAATTGAGATTCAAAATGGAATTTCAATAGTTCATACACTTAAATGTGTTTCTTTTAGATATGGTTAATGGATCGAGGATTCCCCTGGGAGTTACATCAATTTTAAGGGCGTCAGACCCTGAAAACCTAAAAATTTGAGGGAACTATTAGGGTTTCATGGTTTTTCTGAAATCGTGTGGCCCCTAGGGAAAACCTAGTAGCCTAATTCAGTGGAGCATGGAGTGTGCATAGTTTGGTCTAACTTTGTGGAATAGTTTGTATGGATGTACGACTGTCTACAGGTTCATGAAAGTGGGTTTTCACATTTTTTGTGCATGGTTATAGAAATCATGTTCCTTAACCGTGTAGGGATCTCCTTGGATACTGACTTAGCACACATATGGCACATGGTTTGGCCAACCGTACAAAAAAACCATACTCCCTATTATGTTTGGGTTAAATTATGATTATACCCTTAATGATCTTAAATTTAAAACCCTAATTCTACTCTACTTATTTTCCAATGTTCTCCTCCTCCCTCCATGTATGGATCTCCTATCCTTTTTGACCTAGGGATCAAGAGATCTCCCTCGTTTCTCCTTTGTTTTTCTTGTCGTGGAAAGAAAAGGAATGCTCTAGGAAAGCTCTATCATCCTATTTTATCTCAAGATTCTTCTATCCTATGTTGAACTATTTAGGTATGAACCCTTTTTTCTTATTTCTAGGGGTTGGACAGTTTCTTTGATTTCTTTCAAAATGGAGAAAATTAATATTTGATATCATACATATGGGTCATCCTTGGTATAAGGTAGGTGTTAAAAAGATTTTAACTCAATGTTTCATTGCTTTATAAAATGTTTCTATTGTGTATCTCACCATTTCTTATCTTGAATTACCTTAGAAAGGTTTTCATTATCCTAAAATTGTATATTCACCTTCTATACTTTCTATGATTGAGGTTTAGTAATTAGAGGACATTGACCTAGATCATGGACAATCATTGGGTGTTCCGGTATGCTTTTACCATTAATATTTTAATTATAAAATACGTGGTACACCTACTTAGTGTTCATCTTGGCTCATAAATAGTATTTAACTCTTTTATAAAGATTTTGAATGAACCCAAAGAACCTCTTAAGTACATTTCCAAACCTATAAATGCTTCTTCCCTTGTATGTAGTTGCCTTGTTGATTAGGAAACCCTTTTAAGTGCCTCTTTAAACCATAAATTTTACCTTTCCATTTTTCATAATTTTTTTCCAATGATTATTTTGGGAGAATTGAGTTATGCCTCTTGAAATTTTTTTTTGAGTTAAATGAATTTTTGGTTAAACAATGTCACATTTTTTTAATAAACCCCCTAAAGGAGGTGAAAATTATTCAATTGAAAGATGATATGTGTATGAGGACTTGTTTGACATTATGTCCTTCAGATTTAATTTATTTGAGATTTTATGTGCCCATTGTTCTTATAAAATGAAATAAAAAATGGGCATGGTTCTTTTTAATGTGTGATTGATTCATACTAAGGAAATGTTACTAGCATTTCCCCTTGTATTGTTAATTTAATTAATTTAATTAATTATAAATTCCATGAGTGATACTTGATTTTACTTACAAGTAATGAAAACTATGGACTCATCATTCTTGTGATCAGTTACACTGTTTTAGTTGTGTATACACTAGGGGTGATACTGGTATGCTGAGATGGGTTCACTGTGTGTTCTTATTACCTCGTTTTGAGTGATACTGGTTCCCTAGGGGAGACGCCTTAGACGGTCTAATTGGAGAGATGGTTGTACCAGGCCACGGGTAAGACTTCATCCCCTGTGTGAGATGACAGGTATGGGCTCAAATGTTCTCTTCTCAGACCAGACCAGGAGTGATACTTGTGAGGCCTTTCACAGATTTCATTAGATGGACTCTTATTTAAGTGATCCTTACAGCACTTCTAATGTGATACATGGGTTCCTTGTTTGTGTTTCACTTGGACGGGCCTAGGATGTTGTTTATTAAAAATTGGTAGTCACTTTTATTGAAAAGGCCGATGGTTTATATTTGATATCCATGGGAGGAGACCTCCAAGACAAATCACATGATTGTGTTCGGTCCATCTCATTATATCTTTTGTATGACGCTTCTACTATTATTTTACCTTATCTCTTGGTATAGGTTTATCATGTTTCGTAAATATCCATATTAATCCAAATAAGGTATGGTAAGGGTGGTGTCCTTAGGGAACCACAGTCAACTTGGTTATTTATTTATTTTTCATTTCTTCTTATTTTTATATACATGAAAACTTCAAATTTTATATGCACGAACAAGATAATGCTTTTACAACATTGGTGGTGGCCTACTGAGTATATATCACACCTTTTTTGGTCATCCATTACACTGGGGTGCCTAAAAATATCACCTTGGTTGCAAGATCAGGATCCCTAGTTTATTTTTTGTGTTGTGAATTGTACCTAGGAGTTAGGATCACAAGAGTGGGCTAGTACTCAGGATGCTAATTTAGACTGACCATGTGACTTTATTTCCTTTAATTTATTCTATTGTCTTATATTTTACTACCTACTATGTGTTACTTGTTTTATTTTATGTATCATTATCGAGGCATACATTCATAGTTGTATATTGGCATCAACCATCTTTATTCAGTTATTATATTCATCTTCAACTGCCTTTTAATTTTTTTTTATTTATTTCACTTCAGTTTATGAATTTTCACATGTTATATAGTTGTGGGACTCTAACCATTAGGGTATAGTCTACCCACCATACCACCATTATATCCTCACAGCTAGTAGAAAGCATTTGTCATACAGGGAGGTGCGCTTGAGGCCAAGTGATGACCAGTCATGCTACCGGTTTAGTGGTCAATTGGGCCAAGACATTACAAAGTGGATTCTGAGGTCTCTTCCCATTCTCTTACTATTTTGGAATTGTAGAAATGAGACTAAAAATGTTTTTTTTCTTGGTAAATATCCATGCTAGGGAATGATCAACCCACGTATGGGGAAAAGTACAAGTTTCTAGGTATGAGACTATTGTTCCTGTTGTTCGTTGTTAAAGTTACTTATGATTTCACATCGATTGAGTGGTGTACTTATAACGCTTACTAATTTATGAGATTAATAGCATGTACCATTGGACTGGTGTGTCAAATAGGAATAATTGCTTGCATAATTATAGACACCTAAAGAATTAACATTCAATGCATATTCCATTCCATTTAGGTTTCATTGTTAGTTTATTTGAAATTGTTGATGTTCCTTGTGTGTTATTTTCCTTCATTTTTATATGACAAGTTAGGAATTTCAATAACATATTTAGATATATTTCTACCTAGGTATTTTATTATCATGATTCTATAATTTAATAATCATGCTTTACTTATATTCCATGTTTGAGTGTTTCTTTTCTTTCACTACCATTCTTACCTAGTTTAGGTAATTAAATAACGGGATTTGTTTCCAATGTCCATGATCCTATGCTTGTTTAGCATGGGTTGGGATTTTTCCAATTTTTAAAGTGTATGAAATCTCTATAAATTGGAATAGTTTGACCCATATAACCGAAACATTTTAGATTCACCTTATATAATTAATGGATTTCATATAAATAATAAAGTGGTTAAATTTTCTTTTATCTATGATAAATGGTTGCAGTTATATGGGAACCACCCATAACTTGTAAAGTGTATGGGCACATTATAATTTGAAAGGTGGTGACCAATAAAAATGAATCATTTGATATAAACCATACAGGTAGGAAATATTGTATATGTAAATGTTGTTCAGTTTTGACCTTAAATGTTTTGGTTTCCTTATTAAGTATTTTACACTTTTGATTGGGATCAATGACCCATATGGCTAAAATTATAAAGGCACAACTAGACCTAAGTGGGTTAGTTGGGGTATATTATTAATAAAAATTAAACCGCTAAGGGGTTTTTCAAAATATAAATGCTTAAATTGTTTGGGTTGTTTGTTATGAACCTGAAATGGATTAACATGACCCTAGTAGGTCTCACTTATTTTGATATGTTTTAAATTCTTAAACCCATGGGGGTATTTTATGCTATAAAAAATAATTTAGTTAAATTGTACACTTTTATGGGGATTCTTACAAGAATAGTATCCCTTTAATTAATAGAATACCTTTTAATCAGAATTATTATTTTTTTTGTTTGAGGCTGTATAAGTAAATGAATTGTGTCCAAAATGGGTTTATGTGATAAAATGAGATAATTATAACAGGATTTCACTGAATAATATTTCATAAAAGGGTAGTTTAAAATGAATTTTATTTATTAACTTATGGTTAGAGTTGGTTTTTATTTAAATCTAAGAAATAAAATGTTAAAAGAGTTAAATGAGTTTCCATTTAATTCCTTATAAGAAACCTTCAGTGGTGTTTTAGACTGACCCTCATGTAAGGGTAGTTTAAATACTTTTTGTATTTTTCTTGTATATCTCCCTAGAAATGGAATCATGAGCATCTTCCATAGGATTATTTTTTGAATCTAAATTGTAGGCCCTTAATCCTAGTGACCTTTTGTAGGTGTGTCCTCATTTTGGGTCAATGTTTTCCTTTTCGGTAAGGGTATAGCCTATTGTAGTTAGCACCCTTAGATCTTAGAACCATTTATAGTTTCTTTTGATCAGTTTTTGTTGTGGTGTTTCTTTTGGGTATCATTTTATATATAGCACTTTTATTTTACAAAGAGACACCCTTTGATTAATGGTAGTCATGTGTTGTTTGACCTTTTCTTCAATTGTGAGAATTATGAAATACTCATTTCTAGAGAGTTAGAAATTCCTAGGGCATGTTTATCTAGTGAGTAGGTCTTGTGAACCTTCATATCCTTCCTTTCAGTTTTGGATGACTCGGGTGGTCTTCATCTTGTTCTATTAACATATGGAGTAATGAAACTATGAGTTAGTTCTATTGTTTGGTATATCGAAGACTCGAATTCATAGGGATGATAACCATATGGATAACATTAGGGATTTTACATTTTCTCTTGTAATCTCAGGGTAGTATGAATTGATATATATGGTACCCTTTATTCTATTAAATTTTATAATTAACTGGTTGAGTTTGGTGGAATCATTGATCCTTGAGCTCTTACGCTTTGAACTTCAGTCAGCTCTGAATTAGAGTTATTTGTGCGTTAGCAATGACCCTAACTCATCCAAATGTTCAGGATGATGTCTTAAAGAGGGTTGGATGTTTTTTTATGTTGGATGATTTTTTGTATTTTACACCTAATTCCATGATAGATGGAAGTGTGACTTGGGGAGAATCACGTGTATGCCTAGTGCAGGCCTGAACCAAGGGTTATAATAAGTGTCTAGTTTATTTCTCTTTAGTTTGATTATTTCCTAAGAATGTTGGCCACATCCAGTAACTACATTAGTGGATAATGGATTGTGTCACATGTTATGAGTTCCTTTCTTACTAAATTTGATGATAAGGACACTCCTATGTTGGGGAGCATCCCACAAATTCTGGTTAAATATTTCCTTCAAATAGAAGTAACATAACCAAGAAGGGTCTTCTTGAATTTTCAAAGCTTCTCTTAGTATCCCTTGAGGCTAGTCAACTGGGATCATGTTATCATTGTGAAGAAACACAATGATGAATGGTCGGTAGTGTATTCAACATTCATAAACAACGTTCTTCGGGAAGGGGCATTGGTGGTTTTAGTTATGCGTGACGGGATGCCTTCTGTAGTAAGGTATTTGTGATCAGTGTATGGTGATACATTGACATAATTATATGATATCTTCTAAAGAAGTTGACCTATAATGTTTCGATAGGTCCCTCTCTTTATCTTTTTTGCACGGATTATTTGAAAATTTATTGATCAGTTTCCCTCTTTCGGACAAAAGTTTCTCTGATCATTTTTAGAAATTTTTTAAATTATCTTAGTGTACTATTGGCTTAAGGAAGACCATGTACCCTATCTGGGTATCATCTAGGTACATTGGTAGAGCATTTTACTTACACCATTCTAATGTTTTAAAATTAATTGGGCTTGTTTGGGTGGTTTCTATCAAATTTCACTCTAGAATCATGGTTTCTTCGAGGTATGATTATTACTTAGTAATACTTGGGTTTTCGAGTAAGAATACCTGGGATAGACTCACGGACACTTGGTGTTTCGTTTAACCACATTTCCCAGTAGAATTATTCTTTGGGGTCATTTAGTGTCTATTAAATGTAGATGTTTGGCATTGTATCAATGCATCCCTTAAAAGGGAAGGGGTATAGTTTTCCTTATGTGATATCCTTGAACTCTTATTATTTATCCAATGTTTTTTGAACCAAATATTGGCTTGTAAAAGATGCTTATAATGGGTAATGTTTCAAGTGTGATGGATCGGGTTTATTCATTTGTTCGTGTTGAGATGCAACAGCTTAAAGTGTGGTTTATTATAGAGATTTCCTCAGAATCCGGTTGTAGGATTCGGTGATTATACTATGAGAAAATCCCAAGATACCTTTATTTAAATTACTTGGTTTCAAATTTTGATGTTTTCCAACCATCTAATCCTTGTATTTCAAGAATGGTTGGTCGATAGTAGCTTGACCTACCTTCCTCTAGTTTTGCAAAATAAGGTTGGTTTGGAATCGACCCTTTGATTTTATCATGTCCCATTCTGTGAGCATCATTGGAATGTTACATACATGTTTTGAATGATAATTTTGATGGTATGGACACTACATTTAGAAATTTTCCTTTAAATGAAGAAACCAATGTTGGAAGCACCATAGGTCGTATGGTTAAAGAGAAAATGTGGAGATCATTTCTTTAGTTTGACGGGCTCAGGTAGGCTCTGTTCGAGTGTTGTAGTTAGGGAAAAACATTGGATAGAGTTTGTATGGATATTTTATTTTATGTTAAGGTGGTACTCGAAGGTGAGTTGGGAGTTTGGAAATGAAATACATCCATTTTAATAAGTCGTCAAGACCCGAGTATGTCAAGCGATGTTATTTTCATTCTCCCAAGGATTCTCAGGGATGAGAAGTTCCCAGATGGGGGTATATGATTATCCTATGTTTTTAAACTAGATGAAATTCTAAGGGAATTAAATGTTTTTCATTTGGTGGATAGTCTATTTTTTAAACGAAGCATTAGAATGGAATTCTGAGAGTTTGAACACTTTAATGTGTTTCTTTTAGATGTGATTCAAGGCTAGAGGGTTCCCTTGGGTGTTATATCTTGTTTCAAAAGTTTCAAACCCCAAAAACTTCAAAATTGTAGAGAACTATTAGGGGAAAATGATTTATTTAAAACTGTATGGACCATAGGGAAAATCGTTGGGCTTAATCCAGTTTAGTAGGAAGTGTCATACAGTTTTTTCAAACGATGCGAAATGGGACTCATGGTTGTGTGACCTACTTCAGGTTCCTAATGGTGGGTTTTTTCATGGTGTATGCTTGATTAGAGAAATTGTGTGCCTTAACCATGTGGGGATCTCCTTGCACAGTGACATAGTGCATGGTTAGAGCATGGTTGGCCAACTGTTCGGCCAAACCAAGCACCATGTTCTATCTAGGTGAAATGAAAATTCTACCCTTAATGATCCTAAATTTCAAACCCTCATTCTCCTCCTCTTCTTTTCTAGCAGGCTCCTCATACCACCACATGTGGAGATCTTTTCCCTTTCAACCTATGGATCATGTGATCTCTATCATTTATCTTCATTTCACTCTTCTTTAGAAGAAACATAAAGATCTCAGTAAGATTTATCATCCTCTCCCATCTCATCAAAGTTTCTTCCATACTCTATTGCACTATTTAGGTGTAAGCCCTTTTCCCTATTTTTAGGTAATTTGATATTTTCTTTAATTTGTTTCAAACTAGACAAAATTACACTTCAATATCAGGCGGGTGAGTCTTATTTGGAATAAGGTAGGTGGTCTCTAGATTTTCCCACAATGTTTCATTACATTATAAAATGTTTCCATTGTGGCACACATTGGATCTTTTCATGTGTCACCTTAAATTGATTTTCATTATCCAGAATTAATATTTGTTCCTTTTTAGGCTTCTAATGATATGGTTTTTATAATTATAGGACATTAACATGATCATGGACATCATTTGGGTTTTCAAACATAATTTGTACCTTTATAATTGAATGATAACATACCCATAACGACTCCTAATTGTTTTAATTGGGTCTTAAATGGTATTTCCATATTTTATAGGGATTTTGAATACCCAAGGAACATCGTAAGTTCTTACCCTAACATATAAATGATTATACCCTTATAGGTAATTGCATAATTTATTAGGGAACCCTTTTTAAGTGCCCCTTTGAACCATGAATTTTTTCCTTCCATGTTTCATAGATTTATAAAATAATTCTTTTGTGATAATTTAATTATGCCTCTCGAATGTGTTTTTTCTTTGAGATAAATAAATTGTTTGTTAAAAAATGTCACATTTTCTAATAAACCACCCTGATGAGGTGTGTTGTATTCAATTGAAAAATCATATGTTTTCTGGGCCTTGTTCGAATTGGTGGAATTCATATTTAATTACTTTGAGATATTATGTGGCCCCTTGTTCTTCAAAAATTTAATAGAAAATGGGTCTGGTCCTTCTCAATGTGTGATTGATTGAAGCTAAGTAATGCTTACTAGAATGGCCCCTTATATTGTTAATTTATCTAGTTAAATGACTTATGAATGTTGTGAGTGATACTAGGGTTTTTTTATAAGTAATTCCATGGATGGGATCATAGCAATTGTGATCAATTTCACTATTTGAGATGTGTATATGTGGCGGGGATACTGGTATTTTAGGATGGTCGCACTGTGCATTCTTATTACCTCATAATGAGTGATACTTGTTCCCTATGGGAGACACCTTGGACGGGCTCTTCTATGAGATGATTGTATTAGGCCATGGGAGAGACTTGGTCCCCTACACAAGATGCCAGGTACGAGATTAGATGTTTTCTTCTCACATTGGTCTGGGAGTGGTACTTGCACGGCCTTTCATGGGTTTCATTATCCTTACAAAACTCATGGTGTGATACATGGGTTTCTTTTTAGGGTTCTCCTTGGACGGGCCTAGGATAATACTTATTTAAAAGTGGTAGTTTCTTTTATAGGAAATTATAAATTTTTATATTTTATATACATATGAGGTGCCCACAATTCCAAATCACATGGTTGGGTTTGGTCTATCTCATTATTCCTATTGTACAATGCTTCCTCAAATATTTTCACTTATCTCTTGGTATAGTTTTCTCATGGTTCAGACATTTTTGGATTAATCCAAATTAGGTGTGGTCAATCATATTTCCATGAGAAACCTGAGGTGACTTTTTTGTTTATTTATTTTTCATTTCTACTTTATTTTTATATACATGAACATTGCTTATTTTATATGCTCTAAATAGATCATTCTTAGACACTGTTGGTGGTGTCCTACTGAGTATATCTCACACCATTTTCAGGACTCCATTGTACTGTGATACCTGAATATATTCCTTGGTTGTGGGATCAGGATTATCAATTTATTGATTCTATTGTGAATTTTACCTAGTAGTTAGAAGCATAGTACTGAGCTAGTACTCAGGATACTCATAAAGACCACCCATTGGGCATTGTTTTTTTACATTCATTTATTTTGTTATATTGTGTTGTACTACCTTCTCTGTGTTACTTGTTTTATCTTATGTATCATCATATGGATATGAATACATTGTTGTATATTAAATTAGACCATATTTACTTGGTTATTACATTCATATTTTGATTCCTTGTCATTTATTATATCTGTCATTGTTGTTTATGGATTTTCAACTATTATATAAATTTATGACTCTAACCATGAGGGTATATTCTCTCCACAATACCACCATTATACCCTCATTTCTAGTCAATATCCCCTAGTGTATGAGGAGGTATGCTTGAGTCCATGTGGTGACCGGTCCAACTACTATTTTAGTGGTCATTCAGGTCGATACATTACCCCAAATATTATTGGATGATACCCTAATACCCATCAGTGGTATCAAATCCATTTTATTGGAATGGTCATCATGTATCTTTTAATGGTTTTCAAGGAACAAATTTTACACATCATTACTATTTTAGATTCATGTTATGTGAAAATATAATTTTAGAATCTATTACTCTATCAGTGGTAATACATTAAGTTATTAAAATGATCAGGAGGGAAACTCACAACATGGTTATTTTATAATAATTCTTGTGTTGTATGTGTTGGAAATCCAAAAATTCATTTCTATCTTCTTAAAGTATTGTTCATTGTAAATGTTAGGTCATGATGGGATAATCACAGCCTGTATAGGTATCATGTGTGCATTGATAAAGACATGAGCTTGCATAGTGTGTTCAAAGCACAACATTTGCATATAGGACACATGGGGATGAATAGTTTCCTATCAAATGAATCCCACATTGTAATTTTCTTTATGGGGGATATTTTGTATTATCTAGATCACATTTTAAGTCTCTAAAATAATTCCCATGTAGCCACCCCACTACATAGCCAAATCTTTCATGCCACCCTACAAGGTGGCACTCTCACTTATTATGTCATCTACCCCTTATGCTTGTACTAACTCATGCTCATATCCTCTTCTACTATTTGTTGTCCTACCCTTAAGTTTTGTCATTATCCTTGTAATGTATGGCTAATCAGGTGGGATAGCTAATGGAAGGCCCTATTTTGGTATAATAATATATAAAGTGTTTATATATTTTAATATATATATATATATATATTCAATTTGGTTATAATTTATTATTTTTTTATAAATAATAAGTGAATATTTATAAATTATAATTAAATGGTATTTTGGGATGTTATTAATTATAAAATGTTTATATATTAGTTAATTATAATTTTTTTCTAATAAATTAATTAAATTTTTTGAAACTTCTATTAATAAATATTCCTTAATATTAAGAGTTAATATTAAATATCATTTTTAATATTATGTAGCATGCTTGGAATTTGGATATAAAATGTTTTTATTAAAACAATAAGTGTGATTTATAAAGGGTTTGTAAATGAAAAAATAAGGATAAGATATAAAGTTTTTATATTTTATGATTATGAATCTTTCATAATAACTAATTTGAAATTTTCAAACTAAGGGAATTAGTTGGGATATTGTTTAAACTCCATTTTTATAGTTTTGATGAGTGATATGATTATGATTTAAGTAATTTTAAGTAAACAATATTTACGTTAAATAAAATTCTTAAATAATATACATTGGATTATAAAATTTTTATAATTCATAAAATATCATATATTTAAATTAAATTCTATATAATGTATAATATGAATAATTTCATATTATTATGTGAATATAAATTATTTATATTCAACATTATGTAATTTTTATAATGGTTAAATTACTAATAAAATTTGTATAGCTATATTTTTTATGGATTATTAATAAGTATTTATTTCATGTTTAAATATTTGAAATGTACATTTATTTAATGTTTTTTCAAGAATTTATTCATAATTATAAATTTCTATGCATTATGAATGTTATATATTCTTTATTTATGAGAAAACATTATTCTAGGAGATATATCCATACAATACATGCTATGTGTGATATCATAAGATTTATTTTTCGTCCACCTTGTTCTTAGTTTGTTTTTATTGTTATAATGTTGAGAATAATTTTTGAATATAATTTATATATATTATGTATTAGAGATATCATGAATCAAATTATATCTTGAGTAAATTCACTTAAGGGAGAGGTGTTTGGTGTTAGATTGCCCAGTAGTCTGGAGGCATGGGCCTTGTTCTAGATAGGTGAGGGGTTGGATATCTATTTCTCTAGGCTTACTCATATAGATATTATCAATATTTTATAACTCTATTCCTTAACATAAAAATTTCATCTAAATTTTTCATGGGATGCATTTAGATATGTATGAATATATTTGTATTCTATTTTTGAGTAAGTAACACAAACTCGTGGGTTATGTAAATAGATACACATTAATGTGGTGTGGGAAAATTAATTTAATGGATATAATAGTAATTCCAAATCTATATAATTAGAATAATACATACACAAAATAAAAAAAACTTGAGAATATGAAGATTTCATAAACGTAATAGTTAATAACTTAATATGCATAAGATTTCTTTTAAACAAGGATAATTATAAGAAAATACTTAAAATACTAAGTGTGAGGTTCCTTCCAAAACAACACTGGTCAAGGAATCAATAATTCATTATTAGTGACTCTAATGATTAAGTTCCCATGAATTATCTTGTGTAAGTAAACCAAGTCATAAGGGGACCCTAATGATTAGGTGGATTGTTTTTTGAATTTTCTTTGGGTAACACTAGCTATGAAAGCCTAATAGTTAGGATACCATGGGAATAGAGTTTAGTGAAACCAATTAGTATATTTGGATACATTTTTTATCCACTCGGATATCTAAGAATCATATATTATATTATTGAAAAAGTTTTGTTCTATCAAATATAATCATGTATTATTTATATTCCAAAACTAGTACGAGTTATGATGAAGCACAAATCTTGGATTGCTAAATAGATATGATTGATGGTGTAATTTTTTTTGTGGGAGAATTTCATTAAACTGCATTTATGAAAAGATATATAACATGATTATCATAAAATAGAATCTTTTTACATAGATAAATAGTATCATCATCATCAAACTCAACTTTGATATTGGCCCTCAAGAAGGAGAAGCTTAATTTAAGAAACTCCTGATAGAAGTATCTTTTGAAAAATTCAAAAGTAAATGAAATTTTATGTTTTAGACTAACACATTTAGAAGTAATAAAATTTTTAAAATCATTAAAATGATGAATCTATATGCTTATGTAAAGAATAAAATAATTCACTTAAGGTTTCATAGGCATTATATGAAATATGACGAAAGAAATATTTTTCTCCACTCATATATTCAATATGATTGGATATGTCAATGACTTGGTGACACTAGAGGTAAGAATAAGGCTTGTTATAGTTAAAGAATACATTATATTGTAATCTATGGAATTATTTAAAAAATATTAATAGATTCAAGAAAAAATTTCCCAATATTCCTAAAGTGACGAGAATAAATAGACTAGTAATTTAATGTCAAGATTATAGTACTATGAATATATTACATGTTGGTAAAAGTTAAAACCAGAAGAAAAAATTATTTCAAAAGTACAAAAAAGTTTCTTCATGTATCCAATCAAATTCATTGAAAGCTAATGGTGAAATCAAGAAGTAATAATTAATGATTTCATAATATGGAATTGTTTGGGATGCCAAAAGTTGTTTATAAAACTCTATTGAATTTTTATCCTAGGTATTAGTGTTATAGAATTTAATTCTTTGAATTTTAATAGTATGTGATACTAACTTCATATGATAAAAGTATTTGAAATTTATATTTTTTTCAAAATCAATGAAAGAATTGATATATCTTTTAGTTTGTATTAAAATGATTAAGTAAAAATATTGTTACAAAGATTTGATTATAAATGAATTCATCATGCTTAGATGGATCTTAAAAGGATATGTATCTTTATCTCATTTCTCTTATTTGATAAGATAAGTTGTGAATTAATATAGAGTTCTTATAAATAAAATGAGATAATTAATTTTATACACATGGTTTATGATTTATTGGATTCTATATAATGTTTTTAAAAAGGAGAAATGAATATAAATATTTTAACTAGTATAATGCGTTTAACAAGATATTTGTTAAACTTTATCTAGATATTTGTTAAAATATATGAGAATATGTTCTTACCAACCATCAGTGTAATATTTAAATAAATACTCTTCTTTTTAGATATCAATATACTCCAAACACATAGAATACTTTGTTTCATATAGAAATAGTTATATATTTTCTAGATATTCCTACTAAAAGAAAATAGGTTGTGTTTCCTAAAAAAATATATTGTGCATCTTAGAATGATATTTTGAATAGAATATAGTGTTTATGAGACTAATAAAAGTATGCTTGAACTTAGAAAATTTAAAAGTTAAGAAAGGAAAGATTATACCTATCCAATATTAAGTTGATTTCCAATTATATCCTAAATATTTTAGGATATGTAACGATATATAAAAATTTAAAGAGTTGAATTTAGTTATCATAAAATTTTAATATCATTATTTACTAAAGGAGTATGCCACATAATGTGAATTTCACTTTATCTTAAAGTAATTTAAGATTTTCTGGTAAATTATAATGTAAATAATTACATAATTTTAATGAAATAGGGAATAAGGGTTTTAAGGGTGAGATGTTAAACTTAGAAAGATTTCTAAGTAGATAACAAGATGTTAATATCATAACATTTGATGCTGTGGATTGAAGTAGTTTGAATATGTTCATGGAATTAGAAAGTAATATGATTACTAAATCTAAAATATATTCAAACTGGATTTATTTATTAATATTACTCCCTAAATTTTTTGGGGGGTTGATCAGATGGTCAAATAGAGATGTGACAGGAATTTCATATAGATGTAATAAGTCAATATAACCCTATAAAGTGAACTAAATATAATTATAATTTAGATTTATATCACATATGATATGTTATGATGAAAATAATATATTTTTTGTTAATTATTCTTAAAATAGATTTAAGAATATAAAATGTATCATGTCATACAAAAGGCAATATCCATTTTTTCATTCATTTACACTATATTTATATTCTTAAAAAAGTGAAAAGATAATTATCCCCTCAAAGTATGAATTTAATTTATGAATAATTGATGATCATCATATAGTATAATGGGTTATAATGATATGTAATGATTAACTTGAATAAAATTGTGTACATGTTATAATAAGTTTTATTTGAGATACAAAGAATAAATTCAAATGGTAATAAGTAGAGACTTATTTCTTGGATTAACCCACCAAAGTATATCACGTGGAATGTCATATATTCAATGATATAATTAGGGGTTTAAAATTATAATAAATACTTCTTACCAGAGTTTGGAAAGATACCTAGCATGAAAACCTTCATGCAATGAAACCTTTATAATGAAATTTGTAACACCCCTAAATTCTAAAGTAAGAACACTGTATTTAATAGTGTGTATGACATGAAACACCAAACGTGGAAAGGAATTTAATGTCCCAAGAATTTATGATATATTTAATATTTTAAAAAAAATTAATCTAAATATTATAATTCATGAAACAATGATTTATCTTCAGTTAAAGGAAAGACCAATTTTTTTTGATAGTTTGAGTTACATGCAAGACTAAGGTTTACCAAACAACAATATATTATGAAAATATTAATATTTAATATAATAAGATATAACCTAGATATTAAATTAGAGGATATGAATAGGATTAACTAACTTATGAAAATATAAATTTTAATTAATCCGTTAAAATTAAATTATAAATTAATATAGAAACCAAATAGATATAAAGGGAATGATTTTATAAAAATCCTATATTTTTATAAAGTTAATTTTACCACCTATTAATGGTGCACCAGTTTTAAAAACTGATATTTCCAATTTTATAAAAAAAAATTTTAAATTAAATTTCAATTTTAAAATAAAAATTTAAAAATTAGGTTACAATTAATTTTTAGTAAATTTCTAAGAAGTTTCAATTTTTGATGAATAGTGAAAAATACTTAAATTTAATTGAAAACTGCTTTTTTATCTAATTTATTTATAAGGATAAATTATATTTCAAATTGGTTTTCAAGTAAAATTTGATAAATTATATTTAAATTAATCAAATTTATTTCATTTTAATAAATTTCACATTGATATTGGATATAAAAACATCATAAATTTTGAACATTTTTACTTTAAAAACATGTTTTTTCATCTCTTATGCAAGATTAATTTTAAATTAATTTATTCTAATTATGTGATTTTAATTTGAAAAAATGGATTCAATATTTGGAATAATAATAATTTATAATTAATATCAAGTTAAAATTAGTTTTTTACCAAATATATTAGTGGATGCAGATAAAATTACTTACAGTGGTTAAGGTAAAATTAAACTTAACGAGGTACTAAACCTTGAACTTAAAGGAACAAATAACCTATAAAATTTCCCAAAAGACCATTTGTGTGCATATTTAAACCATATAATCCATTTTATCTATGTTATTTCATTATTTTAGGCACATTATTTAAGGTATACCTTCTAATAGTGTTTATCGTTTTATATTTACAAGAATGTCACTCCTCCTCCACTATAAAAAGATACTCACCCCTCACATGTTTTCAAACATATAAATACATTTGTATCCTAAGAAACCTGATAAAATAAGTTCCCAAAATCCATACCCTAATACTAAAATACTAAATTTTGTTAAAAGACAAACCAAGGAAGGATTTTGGTTTAAATCAAAAGGAGTTACCTGAATAAGAGGTAACCTTCTTCAATGATAACTTTTTCTTAGTTTCTTTCAGAAACCCATTATATATTATTATATATTACTTATATAATAACCTATGTATAATAAATATACTTATATGTTTTTATAATAAGGTTACAGCTACACCTACACACACACTTCCATCAAACAAGATACACATTCATCGTTCGTCTGTGTGACAGACTACCGCATCACGAATAGATGTCGTTCGTTATTACATTACCACCTTTCAAGGTTGAAAATAATGGTTTTTTATAGTTTATATTTGATATTTATAATATTTATAATTCCTTTATTCTAATTTAATTTTTATACAACATATACCTTTATGATTTTCATATATTGGGAGCATGATAACATCGTTTGTAGATGTGTCGATTACCGCTTCCTCCTAGCGATGTGATTCATTCACACTTTACAAAGAATTTATTAAGGATTTTTTTAATAAAAATATGATATATATATATATATAACATAAATGTTATTATATAATGATAAAATATATATATATATATCACATAATTTTTAAATATGATAAGGAAATGGAACTGGTGTTTATGCCTACGTACGACCTACCGTCTCCTTGAATGGTGCATTTCATTTCCCATATTCAAATTTTATATATTATTATAAATTAATATGATATTTACATCATGATTTAAATTTTTAATATGATTAAATCCAGATATAATTAATAGGAAAAAATAACAAGAAAAAACATACTCGAAAAACAAGGCAATTAACACCTGAAATGATGAAAATGATAAAAGATTATTAATGAATGGGTTATAATAAGTTATAAAAGGAATATATATTATTTCATAGATATTAATATGGTTTTATTTAAAGTTAATAACATGATTAAAACCATTATACACTAGTTTGAATACCATTCAACCAAAAGTATGTGTAAGGTAAGGGGTTTCATCTCAATTTACATTCCACTGAGGCTTATTTGTTATTATGCACCAATTCACTTTTATGTGGCGTACATAGTTCCACATTTACATGTAATATAATAAATAATTTATTATTCATGGTATTTTAAGTTTAAATTTGAATTATATTATCCAAGGGGATTTTATTTTAAAATTACCAAGTGATATAAGTTTTTATGAAATCTTGCTTTCTTTTATGATTGTTAATTTTCTGTTGAAACAATCACTTTATTATCATAATTTCTCATTGGATATTATATTAATCATTATCATGGATATTATAATTTCTTAAACCATATAACATTTATACAAATGGTGTTTACTTTGGTAGTTTTTTTATTATCTTAGGAAATATTGATAAATCTATATTCTTTACTCAATGCGGATATTTGATAAGTAATGTTGTTTATTAATTAAATAAACCACTCGATATATAAGGAATTGTTTGGATGGGTAGTTATGGGTGGGGCCTATAAATTATATATCCTCTCAATTCATTGATAGGTTTTAATGATAGAAATCAGTTGGCCAAATTAAATGGGTTTTTACCTATAGTTTTAAACCGTCTTGGGAAAGGTATTGATGTTATAGGTTTTAATGTGCCTCAAAAATGATGTATAATAATTAATAATTTCCTTAATTGAGAATTAAGTTCTTCTTATTATTTATGCATCATATTTTATCTTTGACATTATCTATAGCTACATTTCATTCTCATATTATTAATTAAATGCAATGTGTTTCAGTTATTTACCTTATCATATAGATAATGCCTTATCTAGTAATTTTTATGCAATGTATTCTCATTTATTTATCTTTATTTTTTATTTATTATCATTGATTCATTATTTATTTCAATGTACTTAACATTAATATGCATTTAAACTCAGCCTTATTATTTTTACCTTCCCTGAGTTATGAAGAGGTATCCTTTGAATAAGTTTTAAGGATGATGAGATTTTACTTATGTTATGCCTTACGTTCTTTTCCTAATGTATTATTGGTATCATGTATGTAATTTGGTTTTCCAAAACTGCTAAACTATTTGGTCCTCTAGGATTTGATTCCTTGTAATCATGATAATGTAATAAATTAAGGCTTTAACTTTGGTCTTCTAGGGTTGGGGTGTTACATTTGGTATCAAAGTAGGTTTAGTAGAAACCATGGAAACCAGATTTAGAAAACATATATTATGGAACATAACACTAATATTGACTTTGAGTATATGTATAGAAGAATATCCTAGACTTTTGGTAAGGTAATGATTATGTGGGTCTACCTAAAAATACATCCCTAACTAGATATTACAAGTGGATGTGGTTATAGCACAAATGTACCTACACTACTCCAAATAAAGGATTTAATCATGCTAATTATAGGGTTTTATCTGTGCTTCAAATGTGCTAATTATGATTGATGTTAAAATGGTGGTTTTTAACAGCACTAAAAAAAATCACCTTTTACTAACAAGTTTTATAGAAAAGTTAAAGGGTGGATTTGACAACATTTTTTTAGAGTTGTTAAATTTTAGCTTTTAACAGCACTAAAAAGCGTTGTTAAAAATATTTAAAAATGTTTTTTTCCTGATCCCCTGATACCCCATGTCTCATTGCCTACAGACACTTTCTCAATTCCTTACACTACCCCATCCTCTATCCCACACCCAACCCCCTTCCTCAGTGCTAGAAGGATCCAAAAATACATGTACATACCTGGATTTGATCTCTGGATCTCCTTTATGTGACTTAATGCTATTTACCACTATACTATGCATATTTTGTTGTATATTTAATAAATTTACAATTTGTTTTTCTATATTGTTGAGTTATATATATATATAAATATTCAGTTATATTTATTTAAATATATTATATATTAATATTCATTTATGTATATTAAAATATAAATATATATGTGTGTGTTTATTAATGCACAGACAAATGTATATTTAAAAATTATATATACATATTATTTCATTTTTATAAGGTAGTAAAATGGATAATATTAAAATTTAAATAAAATTAATGATAAATATTTATATTATATATTTAAAAATAAATATTTACGTAAATATTTTGCTATATTTAATTATACAAGTGATTTATTATAAGTAAATATAAGAAAATATGCATATTTTTAATTATAAATAAAACAAAATTGTGTAAAATGATAAAATTTCATAACAATAATTTAAATATGAATGTAAAAACTAGAAATAAATTTATCCTCCACCAAAAAAGACAATAATTTCCCCATAAACGAAGATGAAAATCCCTCAAATACTAAAAAATTGGGGTGCCCCGACTAAAAACTCAGTTTTGGAGGCCTTATGGCCTCTTTTTTCATTAGATAAATAGTAACCATGGTCCCCTTGTCAACATGACCTAGATCACATCACAGGATTCTATTTGATATGTGGTAGAGCCCAAACAAACACACAAATCAAACTTTATAACCATTTTATGTTCGAATTCTATTTTTAAATTTTTTTATCTTTTATTAATTTTTATATTTTAATTATATTCAATTATTATTAAATAAATATTACTCAATAATGATTATCAATCTATTAATTAAAAAAATAATTATCTCATAATTTGTTTTCAATAAATATCTTATATATTAAGTGAAAATTCTTATTTAGCCTTATCTAAAACATATTAAACATATATTTTATATTTATATCAATATAAATGTATTTATAAATTAATATATTATTTTTAATTAAATATAGAATTTTTTAAATATACCCTTTATCAGTGCTAGTAAAAAATCCCTGATAAAGAGGTTCATTATCATCGCTTCTAAAAAATAGTTGATATAGACCCCCCCCCCCCATCAACTCTTTTTTACAAGACCTGATAAAGGACCCCCTTTTTCAGTGATTTTTTAGAAGAATTGATAAAGACCCCCCCCCCCCCATAAGCACTTTTTTACAAACGCTGATAATGGTACCCCTTTAATAGTGATAAAAAATCATTGAAAAAGGTGGTATTTAATGGCACATTTATCTAGAATTGTTAAATCCCTAGTTCTAAATAAACCCTATTTTGTGGTAGTTATAAGGTAACAACTCTAAAAAGGTTAATTGGGCTTGAATTGATCATAACAGGGTATATAAAAATGGGTATTACTACACACCTAGTTTGATACTCACGTGGGATATGCTTAGGATAATTCACATTTTTATTAAAAATCATTATAAAGGATTTTAAATTAAAGATATACCCAAAGAAAGCATGTTTACGATTATGATATAAACTATGCCTAAATTTTTCAATTTATTTTAAGTGTTATCCCATGTTTAGATTTATTCAAATTACATAATTTTAAGAGCTAATCTAGTATATGTCATTGTTTAGAAATGGAACCTTGAAGGAAGAAGTGTATCAATACTTATGGACAATATTGAGGGTTCCTTACTAAGGAAGTCAATATAGATGGTATTGGAAGTGGGAAAGTTATGGATATATTAGAGAAACACAATTAGGTTATGAAAAATAACCTTGACTGAATGTATAAACCTATTCAACAACAATAATCTTTTATGTTGGGTCTCATTATGTGATAGAAGCCCAAATAATTTAGTGGGACTACTAATCCAATTATAGTTGAGCAATGGATTGAATCTCTAGAGAATATATTGATGGAATTTGGATATGGTTAAAAAGAAAAAGTTACATTCATGGTTTGTTATCTCAATGGTGATGTGGATTAATGGTGAGTCTACCTTTACAATTTTTCCAAGGTATGATACAGATTTTATGCGCAACACTGAATACAATATTGACTATTTCTTGTAAGGGATTAAGACAAGTCTCTGAACGGCATTAGTGTCTCAAACCTTTTATTCATATAATGAAATAGTTTTATATGCTATCAAGATAGACAAATAATTCTTCAAGTCTTATGACTTCAAATGAAAACAAGAAAATAATATGATAGTAGATTAAATAATTGATAAAGTGAATAAGGGGTAGGATTATGACGGATTCTTAATTTTCTTCATGTGAGAATGCATCACATGCAACGTCATGAATTCAATTTTTTCAACCATTATCTCCTCATTTGTCTTCCCCTGATGGATACTTCTTCCCTGAAAACCTTTGATTTTGAATCTTTTCTCGATCTTGATATCTCTTCACTGCCCTCGAATCCTTCCTGATCCTCTCTTTAGGCTCTTTGATCTGGACCTTATTTCAAGGATGCCCTTTGTTGTTAACTTCAAGACCCCTTGAAATCCTACTTTTCGGATTTCAACCTATCCTCAACGATGGTCTCTATGGATATTTCCTACCTGTATCTGGATGTTCCATCTTCGGTCTTTGTAGAAGTTGTTTTATAGCTCAAGTAGACTCTATTGAAAAAGTTTGGAGTAGAGAAACCATCGATCTCGGTCTTCTAGTGCTTTTTCAATTCATGGGTCTTGTAAGGTCTGGAAAGGATTTTAGATATACATTAGAACTCCTTTTTCCTAGTTCTAGATTTGGAGTAAGATTTTATTCAGGCATGGTGAAAATACTCATGCTCATTATTTTGGTGGTGCTTCAACCTAAACAGGTGGCTGTTGGAGGTTCGTGAGGGTAAGGATATCTCTCTCACAGCCATTTGGATCAGTCTCCTTAGTATCCTACTACATTTCCAAAATTCCACCTTGCTCAAAGTTTTTGGTGACTCTCTTGGCATTTTCCTTTACACATATGATCATAGCTGGTGCTCCGCCAATACCTCATCAGATCTCATATGTGTTGAAATTTATATCTCTCTTCACCTACTTGATAGGATCTCACTTCAAGTGTAGGATTCATTTTGCTGGAATCAAGACATCTTCTACCCAATATTCCTAAGGTACTTCATGCACTATCTTCTACAAGGTCATTATTTGAATTTATATAGAAATATCTATCAATTTAGTCATCATTGACCTTATCAAGAGGCCATTAGAGGATATGGGAAACTTAACTCATTGAACATAAAATCTTCTGAATATTCACAGGAGTTATTTCGAGATAATGAAGAAGCCCTAGTGGTGGATCCTTTAGTCTCACCAGATCTAGATCCTGAGCCTATTATCCCTCCCTCTCTAGATGGTGGTGTATCGTTATGCTTGGTTATGGTTCCCTAAATTCATAGGAACATGTCTCCCTCTCAATATGGTTCTACATCCTCCTTTATCAATAACATTTTGGTCTCTAGTGAGGCTTTCATGTCAGGACGAATGATGGGATGTCCTCTAAGTTCTCTAGGTATTCTGTTCTTTCATCCACCTCTTCCAAGGCCTCCTCATAGAACCTTTGATGAGAAAAAGATATTTTTAAATGAGATTCATCTTCCACATAGTTCTCTATATAAATATATCTAACAAAATCTTAATTATAATCTATCCAAACATGCGAAATATTTCACCCTAGATCAAAAAAATGAAAATCGAGGGCTAATTCTATCATCTTCTACTGGTGATTGGAGAGAGACATCTTCTATATCCTAGGAACTCATCGCCCCCTCATCAGAGGTCCCATCAGAGATGATTATAGTAATTTTCACAAGTTCATTATCAAATAATTTCCAGAATATTTTCTCCTCCCATCTCAAGAAGGCCAAGGGTCCTGGGGACAATGCTAGGGAACTCTTTGATCAATGATCCCTATCCTCATATGGAATGACCATGGCCTCAGTTCTAGGGTTAAAATAGATTTCAAAAACATTGATATCAGAAACTATAAGTCCTTTATCATCGTGGTCATTGAGTATAAACAAAAACCTTCAAAAATAGGCATGTTTTCTTGAAATATCACGTTACATACCATCATGCATGCTAATCCCACCAACCAACATGTATGGATCTTTTGGAACAGGAACATCTCAATGGATTTGGTTCATCTTGGTGATCAATTTATCACTTCTAAAGTGACCCATGGGAATATAAATCTCTTTTCTTCCTTCATATATGGGATCTGAGATGTCCAAATAAGATAAATATTGTGAAATGAACTCAATTACATTGAACTGGGAAAAACTCCATAGATTGTTGGGAGGGATTTCAATGTCATAGCCAACCCGAAGGAGAAGAATGTAAGGGGAACCTTAATAAGGAAATCCATCGTGGACTTTTTCCAATTAATGGTGGGAAATAGTCTCATGAATTTGGGATACTCTGGTGACTGCTTCACCTGGTGTGATAACCAAAGAGGGATTCGATGCTCGTGGAGTCTCCTTGACTATTTCATAGACAACATGCATACCATATCTTTGTTCTCCAACACCATGGTTAATCATCTGGTATGTGGAATATTTGATCACTCACTACTATTTCTTACATTATATTCCTAGAATTAGAATCACATATGCTTCAGATTCTCTTTGCAATGGACCCATATACCAAGCTACCAAAAAATGGATAGTGATATATGGAAAGAACCTGCATAGGGTCACGATTGGGTTGCTATCCATAACAAACTGAGGTGGTTTAAAAATAAGCTTTAGACATGGGTGAAAGCCTTACCTTCCATTGATAAGGAAATGGATGAAACCATATAGAACATTGATTGACTCAAAACAATCCTTGAGGAGTATTTGAATGATCGGGTATTTGAGGATCTCTTTAATAAGAGAGACACTTTTGTGGATGTGATCCTAAAACAAGAATGAAAGTAGAAGGAGGACTCATTAATCAAATGGCTTGGTGAGGGAGATAGAAACATTAAATATTTCCATTCATGTATCAAGTAAAGGAAACATTTAGTTAAACTCAATATCCTACTGTAAGATGGAACATATGCAGATGATATATATGTTTTAGGGGATTTCGCCCACTCCTTCAAAAATCTTCTTGTAGGTCCCAACCCATCTTTACCTAACAATATCCCATAGGTAACATAGAGCTTATGGAATATATTTCAAACCATGTCTAGAACTGGTAAAATGATACTTTGGGCACAATAAATATTAATAAATAGATTTATGATTCAATGTTGAAACTTAACTCAGAGAGTGTTCTGGGAACAGATTACTTCTAAGACTCATTTTACAGAGACTATGGGGAAGTGGTTAAAGATGATATGATTGTGTCCACACAAGATTTCGTCTGGGGAGTAATTTTACAATGATTCATGTGTGACACTACCCTTGTTCTTATTACCAAGACTAGGAATCCATCCTCCATACTACACTACAGACTGGTGAGCATGTGTAACTTACCATTCAAAAATCTGGCCAATATCTTCAAAATAAGGATATCAATCCACCTCCTTTGGTGGGTCTCATTAGAACAACATAGATTTTTTAATGTTCATTTGATTCAAGGGTTTATCGCTTTGTCCTAACAGATGATCAGAGACATTAACACTATGTACCATGGCTCAAACATGGCTATAAATCTAGATATGAACAAATCATATGATATAATTGAATAGATATTCATCAACATGGTCTCAACAAGTATAGGTCTCTCCCCCTGGACAACTAATCTTATTTTTAGGTTCTTTAGATCCTCTTGACTAGAGGTTATTTTCATGTGAAAGAATCAGGGCTTCTTTAAGGTGACCCCCAGTCTAAGACAAGAAGATCCTATCTCCTTGATAATCTTCATCCTCACTCAAGACATCCTAAGATGCCTCATCAACAGAAGCATGCACAATGGATAAAATCTCTCATACAGTATAAAGATGATATTCCCCTCTATCTACCACCTCAAGTTTGCATAGGACACCTTTATTTTCTAAAAAACCAATAGAAGATTGTTTTGAGGCATCAATAAGGTGATGGAGGAGTACCACCACTAGAGTGTATAGGTCATAAATAATTTGAAGAGAACCCTATATATTTCTAATAGTTGTGCATCTAGATGGGTCTCATCCCTATGCCACATCCTCGATATGAAAATAGGGAATTTTATGATGAAATTCATAGGTACCCTAAAGTCCTCAATCAATCTTTACATTCTTGACTTTCATTACATTATAAGAAATATCATGAAATGAGTTCTCAATAGGAAAAATCGTTACCTATCCCCCGGGGGTCAAATCACATTGGTTAATAGGTACACCTGGATAATCTTGTTCATTCTCTTTCATATATCAAAGTCCGAAAAGGATTCATCACCAACATTAAAAATATTATAGCATATTTCATATGGGATGCTCTCTTGGAGTGTAAATGACATTGGTTCCTCTAGGGTAATATTGAAAGGATCATTTAGGAATGTGGGATCAACGTTAGAAGCCTATTTGACACCCTTCAATGCATGCATGCAAATTTGGCATAGTAAATCTTAGAACAACCAACTTTATCAGGAAAGTACATGGAAGGAAAATTATTTAGAAGAACAGATATGTTTGGGGGAATGCATCTCCTTTATGGTCCACAATATACCCCCTCATCCCAGTTCTCCAACCTCTCACATGTTGGATAGTTGGGAAAGGTGATATATCCTTTTGGAATTAGAATTGGACAAGTGAAAATATCAATTTCATGGGATGCCTAGCCACCAACATATCCTTTAGGGAAGCAATAATACACCCAATATTCCTCAAGGTTGTTATGGACAAAGACCATAAGATATATTCGATCTCATTGAAATTAACTAGGAACCAGATAGGTGTGTGTTCTCCCCTTCCAACTAGGGGGGGTTTACCATAAGGGACTTTCGACAGATTTCAGTAATCTAGGATCACTCAGATAGATGGAATGAATCCTTATGGTAAAAAACCATCACGAAGAGAGTGTAGATCATCTCATCTTGGATTTCAACTAGACAAGTGATGTGTGGAAATTCTTCGATGAGTTTAATACTTTATCTACCCAAAACCCGACCAATGTCCCTTTCCTAGACCGATGGTTCCATGGTTCAGGTAATAAGGGTGTAGAGAAAATGTCTCGGACCATTGCCATCAATGATGGATGCTGGTGTATATGGAAGATAAGGAATAAATAGAGATATGAGGGAATTTGAACATCAGGGGGGTCCATCACTGCAAAAATGTGAAACATATTCATTGAAATGGTCAGACTTGTCAAAAAATGGAATGATTCTCCTACCCTTTAACTACTTTAACCTCATACTCATGTGGGTCATCCCTATAGCAATGTATTAAGGTTTGAATGGGTCCAATGGAAACCACCCTCTATGGGACTGAAACTTAACACTAATAGTTCTTGTAACTTGGTAATCATGAGAGGGGGAGGGGATGTTTAAGATTCCATGGACTCTTTAATATTGAAATTTACATCCCACCTTGGTCATATTTCCTCCCTCCAATCGGGATATGCTCACTATATTAATTCTATGCTGTCATGGGAACATTTATATCATTGAAGTGGAAACTGACTCATGATACTACACAAATCTTTATGTGGCACTAGTTCTATCCAATGTTCGATATCCTACACCATTATAAAATGAATAGGTAAGAAAAATAAAAAAATAAAAGTTGTTCAAATTTGGAATGAGGGAAATAAATTTTTGGACCATCTTGCATTCCTAGATGACCACGACTCTGACGTTACCTTCTTCTCGAATATTAACTTTTTAAAGCCTGAGGGGGTTAATCTTGTTAGAGGGGATTCACTCTGGCTTCACTATTTTAAGCCTCTATAGGATCATGCATAACACAAGGTTTTCCTTATATCTATCCCTTTTCAATAATTAATAAATAAATATGATGATATAGAGAATAATGTAAAGAAGGCTTTTCCCACATGTGATAATTGTGGAAATAATCGCCATGAGAAATTATTTAAGGGATTGGGAGTTTGTTATAAGTGTAGAGAAAAGGGCCACCAATAAAAATAATGCCAAGAAAAGAAATAAAACATTTCTATTCAATGTTACAAATATAAGAAGATGGGGAAATATGAAAATCAATGTGCCATACATCAAGGGAATATTCCTCAGAAGAAGCTAAGGGATCAAGGTCAAGAATATGTTATTAACACAACTGGAGTGGAAAGTTTAATGTGATTATGTATTTGGATTTAAAAAATATATTTTAAAGTGTTTTATTGATGATTTCCTCATCATGTGATTTTTGAAATATATAAGGATGTTATAGCAGTGATTTTTCATTAAATATTTGATATCATATATTGAATGGTACCAATAAAAGTGATTTGGTCATAAGTAAAACTTTTTGTAAAACACATGGTTGAGGGAAATATAATAATTGATATGTTCATGATATTAAGATAATGATTTTTTGTAAATATATGATTGATAGGGATAAATTATAGTGTATACTACTAATAACCGTGGAAATGATTATAAATTATTAGATCATGATCTTTTGGAAGGTTTAACCATTTATGAAATGATTTATGTTGAAATTAGGATGTAGTTTTAGATTTTAATATATTTATTCACTATATGAAGCAACTTGTGCTAGGATATAAAGTATAAATAGTTAACGGTGAAATAAAAGGATAATATTTTGTTTATAGAAATGTATATTTACTTATATCTTTTGAGATTTAAATAATTTATCAACTCTGGGAAAAGGGTCTTGAAATAAAAATGTTTTCCTATTATCATCATTTTTATGATATCAATTACCTTTACTCACACCTCTAGTTTATGTTTTTTTGGTCAAAAAATCATCTGAGAAAGTTCTTAATCACTCTCAATTAGAAATTGATGATTATATTTCTCTTATATGTTCAGGTTTCCAATAATTTTTTCTTATTTTAAAGCCTATTTTTGTAGTTAACTTTACATTTCCCTTTAATTTTAATTAATAACTTATGTTCTTAACCCTATTTGTTACCGGGGTTTTTCAACAATAGTATTTTAAAATATCAATACCTAAATTATAGAGATCAAGTTTAAATTACAAGGATGAAATATAATTAAAGTAGTGAGAATGTAACACCTTGAAATTCTAAAGTATGAACATTATATTTAGTAGCATGTATTACAGGCAACACCAAACGTAGAAATGAATATAATGTACCAAGACGTTAAGATATATTTAATATTTTAAATAAATAAATTAGATATATTTTAGTGCATTAAGAACTGATTTATCTTCCATTACACAAAATAAATATTTTTCTCGATATTTTTCATTACATGTAAAACCGAGTTCTAGAGAACAACAAAATATTGATAAAATATTATTATATAATATAATAAGATATAACCTAGGTGTTAAATTAGAGGTTATGAATAGTAATAAATAAATTATGAAAATATATAGTTTAATTCATTGATTACCAATTAATAATAAATTAATATATAAATCAAATGAATAAAAAGGGAATGATTTACTAAAAAAACTATATTTTTCTAAAGGCAATTTTTACACCTTTTAATATAGAGTTATTTTTAAAACAAAGTATCTACAATATTGTAATTTTTTTATCAAAATAAACTTATTTTTTGAAATAAAAATATCAAAATTTGTTTGGGTGAATTTTTGGTATTTTTCTAATAGTTTTCATTTTTTTTATGAATAGTGCAAAACGCGGAATTTTAATTAAAAACTTCTTTTTCATCTAATTTATTTATAAGGTTAAATTATATTTTAAATTGGTTTTAAAGTAAAATTATATAAAATTTACATAACTTAATGTAATTTATGACATTGTAATAAATCTCACATTAAAATAGGATATAAAAACATCTCAAAATTTTGAACATTTTTAATTTAAAAACTCACTTTCTCATCTCGTATGTGGGATTAAATTTAAATTAATTTATGCCTCTTATATTATTTTAATATGAAAAAATATATTCCATATTTTTAATCATAATAATCTATATTTTATAGTATGGTCAACATAATTTTTTACAAAAAATATAAGTGAATGATGTTTAACTTAATTACAGCAATTGAGGTAAATTAAGGACAAAGCCTTAACATTAAGAGAAATAATGACATAGAAACTTGTAAAAAATATATTTTATGGAAATATTTCATAACTAACCTCTATTTTTATTATTTTTTCATTATTAGAGGCATATAATGTAAGGGAGACCTCTAAATAGTTTTTACCTTTTTATATTTACCAGAATTCCACTCCTCTACTATAAAAAGGCACTCACCCCTCCCCCTAATTCACACCTATAAATCCATTCGGATCATCCAGAACCTACATAAATAATATAATAAAATCCCATTAATCATAATATAATCCTTAATTTTTCCATAATACAAACTAATAAAGGATTATTATATAAACGAAAAGGAGTTAACTGAATAGGAGGTAACGTTCTTCAACGATCACTTTTGTTTCATTTCTTTCTCAGCCCCTTAAATTATTATTAAATATTGATTATAAAATAAAACAATTATTATAAATAAACTAATATGTTGTTATAATAAGGTTAAAATGTACACCTACACACAAACCTCCATCAAATGGGATACACAATCATCATTCATGTCTACGGAGGTCTACCACCTCGTGAACCAAAGTCATTCATTCTTTCATTACCTCCTTATAAGGTTGAAAATAATTATGTATTTATAGTTTATATGTGATATAAATAATATTTATAATTTATTTTTGTTTATTTAATTTTTCTATTACACATACCTTCATGATTTTCATCTTGTGGGAACACAATAACAATGTTTTTGGATGTGTTGACTTCCGCCTCCTCAAAGTGATGTGATTCATTCACACTTTACATAGAATGTATTATGGATTTTTTTAATTAAAATAATTTATATATATAAAAAATATGATACTATAATTAATATATATATATATATATATCACTTAGTGTTTAAATTTGAAAAGAAAATTGAAGTAGCGTCTATGTGTTTGTACATCCAACCCTCTCTATGAACTGTGCATTTCATTTCCTATCTCCAAATTTTATGTTTTTTTATAAATGAACATATAATGAATATAAATTATATTTAAATCATGTATTACATTATATATATAATTAAATAACTATTTAATTAATAGTAACAAAAATAAAAATTCAAAAGATACTGGAAAAATAAGGCAATTAACACCCAAAATGATGAAAATGATAAAAGATTATAAATAAAAATTTTATAATGTTTTTTAAAAGGTATATATATGATATAATAGTTATTAATATAGTTATATATTAATTTAATAACATTCTTAAAACCATTATATATTAGGTTAAACAGAATTCAAACAAAACGAATCATAAGGTAAGGGATTTTGTCTCAATTTACATTCAATTGGGACTCTTATTTTATTATGCACCAACTCAATTTTATATAGTGTATATACTTCCTCGTTGAAATTTAATATAATAAATAATTTATTATTAATTATATTTTAAGTTACAATTTTAATTATATCATCCAAGGGGATTAGATTTTCAAATTACCAAGTGGTATAAGTTATTGTGAAATCTCACTTTCTTTTTTGATTTTTAGGTTTATATTGAAATAATAACTTTATTGTAATCATTTTTAATTAGAAATTAAATTTCTCCTCAATATAAAAATAATTATAAGGGAGATATTCATTTCCTAAATTTTATACAATTTTTATATATTCTATTTACTTTGATATTTTTTTGATTATCTATGAAAATATTGATAAATATGTATTAAATACTCAATACATACATTTAATATAGCATATTGTTTATTAATTAAATTGATTAATCGATATATGAGAAATTATTTGGACTGGAAGTGATGTGTGGGGGACATAATTTATATAGTCCCTTGATGCATCAATAGGTTCTCATGAGACAAATCAGTTGTCCAAACTAAATGGGTTTCTACCTATAATTTTAAATTTTCTTGTAAATGGTCTTGATGGTATAGTTTTTCATTTTTATCATACATTCCATCTAATAATTAACAATTTCTTTCATTGTGAATTCAGTTATCATTATTATTATTTATCCATGTGATTCTTTCTTTTACATTATCTATGGATGCATTCCATTTTCATCTTATTGATTAAATAGAATGTGTTTCAATGATTTACTTTTCCATATTGATTAGGCCATATTTAATTATTTGTATGCCATGTGTTCTCAGTTATTCACCTTGAAATATTGATTTATTTTCATTGATTCATTATTTATTCTTCAGTACTTACCCTTACTGATCATTTTAGTTAACCCTTATTACGGTTCCTTTCCCCAAGTTATGAAGAAGAAACCTTTTAATGAGTTTCAAGGATTGTGATATTTTACATATGTCATGACTTATTTTCTTTTCCCAATGTATTTTGGGTATCAAGTATGTAATATAGTTTTCTAAAATCGCTAAATGTTTTGGTCCTTCTTGATTTGATTCATTGTAATAATTCCAATGAAATAATGTAATGCACCGACTTCAGTCTTTTGGGGTCAAGGTATTACACAAGTCATTATGAATTAGCTAATTAGGGTGTGTTTGTGTATATTTCTAATAATTTCATCAGTTGGAGCACAACCAAGATAGAATTTATCCATTTGAATAATGGTAAACACAACTTGACCTTAATTGAATTAGACTAATGAAATTAAAGTACATCCTTTTTTAGGTTTCATAGGATTTTTTCAGCTACTAATATAAGGTACATGTGATGAAATGACCCACGTGATGAATGACATGTGATGTATTCATCGAACTGATCAGTCAATTTTTTAGCATCATTAAAAATAATGAGATAAATTATAATATATTGAGGTTGTTCCAGATCTCTTAGTCACTCTATGTCATTTTAAAATAGATTATATAGGTATATATATGATATACATGATACATATTTTGTTGTACATATTAGTATAGAGATATCAGTAAGTCTAATAGATATCACACTAGACCCCTTGGGTTTTTAGTATCATTGATGATTTTCTAGAAGCTTCTCTTTCCTTAAATCTACAAAATATGGATTTCGTATTTTATATCAATGATTCTAAGACCTAAACAGTCACATAGATAATCCTTTGGATAAGGATTACTTTTTTTACAATTAGTTTGTCCCAAAATGAATAGATCTTGATGAAACTGTATCTAAAAGAGTTTAGATATACTCACAAAGAGTTTCGAAGTTTGGCAAAAAATTGTTATGATATTTTAGTGAAAGTGTGGTATTTTAGTATGTGCACCAAAATATGAATGTGAATCATACAGTACATAAGGATATATTACTTCAAACATATAATTAAGTAGGATCCTAACATTACATTAGTGATAATGTAGTCTGGTGTGCATATGATTCATTTATACACTTTGTTTCACCCAACATAATGTAGTATTCATACATTGATTTCCCACCATATCACCCCCACATGGTTTTCCTTTAGTTATAATCCATTTTATTGGTTATTTAATAATATATAAAGTTCATTTATGTAGTTTAATAAATAAATCACCAATGGGTATTAATGTATGACGTTATTGTTGATTCTCTTCATCAATGATGAGCAGTAAGAACTGCTTATATAAAAGTAACTTCTTTTTGTGTGTGTGAATTGATCAATCATGTGTATATGATTCTATTTATAATCATCAGTTTCATGAAAATTTTATTAAATCACTCTTATCCATGGTATGTCATTCATTACTTTATAGTGAAGGTTCTAGAACCCCTTTGAGTGTATGGGAGTCATCAGGTTTCAAACCAGGATATAAGGTTTATGAGTCACCTATGGATGTAATAAACCTATGTTTTTTTATCTTTTGATTATCATAAATCCATACTTCATCAAAGAAAGAGAGAATCCTCTACACATTCATTATATATATGACATATTTTTTGATGTCCTTTGTTTTCCCAGGAATTTGTGTCTCTATCGGGATAGATCTTTCTATGTTTTGTGTTTAAATTCACTACCTATAATCATAAGATGATCCATTAATACCCATAAAATGCCTCATATTTAATCTCTCATTCTAGATTTACTCTCTACAATTATACATGGAATACAAGTGATCACATAAATATGTCTCTAAATTAAATGGATAAGAATCCACTCAATATGGATATAAGTTAAAATTAAATATATGGTGTACTATAAAATCAAATATACATTAGGGTGATAAGTTTCACATCTTTGAAATAAATTTGGGGTATGTTTTTCAATATTTTTAAATGTGGATTCAATTTAAAGAAGGTAAAGCTTCACATTTTTTATAAAATATTTGATGACTTAGACATATATCCTAATGATAACATTAATGGACTATTCTACCCAATAATTTAGGTTTTTAAATCCATAAAAGTAAATTAATATTAAATAAATTATGTGTAAACTATAAAGAAGATACGGAGAAGATTATCACTTTTTAAAAATCTATAGTTCACAGAACATGAAGAGATGAATTTAGTGAAGTTGTCACTTTATGATCATAAAAGTATCTTGGAATATTATGAAATTAGGTTTAAGTATGATAGAATTTCAAGTCATTCATTTAAGGATATATATTTTAAAAAATAGGGAATCTTTATCTCAACTATGATGAAGGTGGAGAGGATGTGATTGAACTATTTATTTTATATATGGCAAGTAAGTTCAAGAACAGAAATTATATTTTAGAGAAAAACTCTATTAACATGATTCAACTGTGGTAAATTTCCCCACATGGAATTCATATGTCCAAGAATTATTAATGGAGAAGTTTCTGTGATGGATTTCTCACAATATAAATAAATTAAAATTTTCATTATAAGGAATTTGAAATACAAAAATCAATCTAGAAAGAAGTTTCAATGAATAGACTATTGATAAAGGAGGAATACAATGATGAATTTTTATTGGGGAAGGTAAAACTGAACTCAAGTCTAGTTCAAAAATATGTTATGATGTAAATGTTGTAAAAAACTCAATTTAAAAATAAGGATTAATATAAATTATAATGAATAATCATTATTAATGTAAAAATTAAAGGATAACATGAGGAACTAGAAATGTAAAGGAAGAAAAATTAAAATATTAGTTTAATGATAAAAGAATCTTTTGAGTATATTTATTAAATTAAATCTATAATCACTCATTTAGAGAATGTTTTGAAAGATCAAATTATTTTTTAAGAAAATATGGGTGAAATTTTTCGTTTCAAACAATAAATTTATAAATAATTTATCGTAATTAATGAGATTACTTCTTACATTGAAGAATGAGGTAAATCAATTAAACCACTTAAATATTAGTGGTCACCTTAATAAAGGATTTCAAATATGGGTTGAAATCTAGATCCTCCAAGAATAATATATAATTTTGGAAGTTTTTTGATAAGGAATTCAAAATGATATATAAGTGGTAAAACAAATTTCGAAAGGTGAATAAGAAATAAAAGACCTAATTATATGGGAATTATTGGACTTGGATATGATGTAAAATCATTCAAAACATGGATAAAAAAGTTTTGTGGTTAATGTAAAGAAAGTATTAGAGGGAATTATTGAACTCAATAATTGAGAGTTATATAAAATCCTGAAATATATTTAGATATAGTGAAGATTAGGTGTATATGTAAGACAATCACTGACTCGAAGGGTAAAAAGGAAAGATATAATTTATGATTATAATGTCATTGGTGAAAAACCATCTCTAAAAAACTCGATAAATGAGGATTGTTGATCAAAATATTTTTTATCATAGTTAGAGCCAATATTTTTTAAATAAATTATATATAATGGGTTATGGGTTAAATATAAAAATTAATTACTTGATCCGGTTGATATGACTTAAAAACTTTTAAAGTGGAAAGTTGATCAACATATTATTTAAATAAAATGGGTTTTATAAAATAAAAATGGTGTTCATGGTTATGTGATATTAAATAAGGTAATATTGGTTTTTATTGATTAAATTGAAATTGAATTCATATATGTTAAGGTGAAATTCAAACTAGTATAAATATTATGATCAATCTAACAGTTTTTTTGGTGAAAGTTAAAAGGGGGATAATGTTTTGTCAAAAGGATGTGAATAAAAATTTCATAAATGTAATTCTTAATGCATAAATATATATTAAAACCCCATTGGTCTTTCAACTAAATGATTATGGAATCAAGTAATTCAATCTCAAGAATTTTTTATATGGATTAAAATAGGCACCATGATCTTGGTATTATATATTGGATTCATACTCTATGAAATTGGAATTCAAGTGAGGCAGTGTTGATTATAACCTTTATGTAAAAATCCTAAAGGGAAAACAATTTACAGTTCTCGTTTATGATGATGATATCATATTTAGTGGTATAAATAAGGAATCAATGAAATATTTTTAAAACTTTATGATATTGGTGTTTGAAATTTTTATTATTAGATAACTAATTTTTTTATGAATATAGACATAAATATAAAATTTTCATATACTTTTATATATTACTCTAAATGTGATAAGGTATTATTGAAAATGTTTTATATGTAGATTTTAAAACTAGTTTCAACACCAATCACTATTATAACTAAACATGAAAAGAATACATATGGAAATTTTATTAATTCAACATTATTATAGAGATTGATTAGAAGTTTACGCTACTTGATGACTACAAGGCCAAATATTATTTACAAGAAAAATAATGCATGTAAGGTTTTAGGGAACTATGAAGGAACATAATTTTATTATAATGAGAGGAATCATGAGATATGTATAATATTAACTTGATCATGGCTTGGTGTATGATGAAAAAAATTGAGATCCTATGGTATAATCATATATGTATTCGGATGGATATATTGTGGATATAAAATACAAAAATGGATTATCATTTTTTATAAATATTATTTTAGTTGTCATATAAATAATCAAGAAAGTGATTCAATCATTATAGCTAAACTAGATTATATCACAGATACAAAGGTGATCACCCAATTGATTTAAATGAAATAATAATTAGATTATCTTTTTGATGAAGTTAAGAAACCATGTTGATATGTTTTGATAAAAAAAATACAAATTAATATTATATAGAATATTGTACAGCATTATTCTGTTAATAATATTTATATTTGGTACCATTTTATCAAATAAAATTTAAAACTAGAAGGTATAAAACTGGATGACATTGTGAAATTTTAGGAAGTAGAGAATATTTTCACAAATCGATTATCTATACTAGTATTTAAAAGCACTAGTTGAATCTTACTGTTTAAATACCTCTTAAAGCTTAAGGATTTTTTTCCATATCCCCACTCTTCATGTGTGTTTATTAATTAATATGGTTGTTTATATTTTATTTTACTAAAAATATTTTATTCATTGAGTCAAAGGGAGAGATATTTCTAATAGTGGTATTAGGGAAATACAATTGTATTGGTGTAGTTTTCAACAAGTGTAGGTAGAGAATAATTTGAATCTCATATCAAGGGATAAAATTATACTTGTGAGGGGGGTGTTTTGGTACAATAAGAAGGGGTATACAATTCCTAAGGAATGCTATCTATGAGTAAAGGTGTGATTATTTTATAGAGAGAATTTATGGTTATTTATTATAATGAGATCATTCAAAGTGTAATGGGAGGTTGTAATCTAAAATTTGTTTTGGTTATCAATTACAATTTTTAAATTAATCTATACTATCATACCTTGATTTTTAGAAAATGATTTTTTCAAGATAATTGAATGTGGTTATATGATATGTTCAAGGAATTTAGGTCATAAATGGAAGCCAAAATTTGGAATGGAACACGATATTATGTTGTAATGGTATTCAATATATTTTAAGGATTTTATCTAGTATATTTCCTAAGTTTCAAAGCTAATTATTTTTTTATGTAATTTTTAAGGTTGTTATTTACAAATAGATATTTTATTTTAAGTTCATTACATTCTAAAAAACATTATTATATTTTGATTTGGTGAATACCTCCATAATTTTGACATTTGAATGTTATTCTAATATGTGAGGCTTTGGTTGATTAATGGACGATGTAGCCCAACCATAATGGAAATATTTTAGGACTAATCATACGGTAACATGTGGCATAACAAGATAGATATTTTTATTAAAGATATTAGAGGATAATGTTTAAAGAATTAAAATAGATATAAATAAATTGGGAAATAGAACAATAAGAAATATATGAAGATCTATCAATCTATATTTTTTATTCTATTGTTTTTTTTTAATCTATAATGTTGAATTTTATTGAATATTTTAATTTATTATTGATGATGGATATATAAAGAAACAACAATGTTGCATTAGTGTACTAAT
The DNA here is from genome assembly GCA_963277665.1 of Viscum album. Lineage (NCBI taxonomy): Eukaryota > Viridiplantae > Streptophyta > Magnoliopsida > Santalales > Viscaceae > Viscum > Viscum album. Next base: position 244,272,764 of record OY728150.1, read on the forward strand.
TTACTTTTCTACTTTCATTATTTTAGTTGTATCGTTGCGTCATTATGTTGAAGAACTCTGTTGATATATATGAAGATGTGGATATCCTTATAATTTATAGTGATATATTCTTAAAGAATATATTCACTCAATAGTGGGTTATTTAACTTCTTATAATGTTGGAACATCATCAGGGTATGTTACTTTTATTTATCTCTTTTTAGGTGAACCCAATGAAATATATGTTTTCATTTACTTTACTTTAATTATTTTTATGTTTTTCATGGTTTTCTTGGCTTGAAAATTTTGATTGTTCTTTCTAACAAAGGAAAAAATTATATTTTGAAAATAAATTTGATCTCTGTATTTCATCTCACTCTTAAGATAATTGGGGCCTTTGTGGTCATAATAATATTGAACAATATGATTCTCATATTCACACTAAAAGTGGTCTGGATGAATTAATTATAAAGTTATTACAATTATTCCTTTAAATAACATTTTTTATTTTTAAAAACACTTTTAATTGTTAATTAATAACACATATATAGATACCAATACAACATAATAGAACAGTAATAAAATAATTGTGTGTCATTATACAGACCATCAGAGTCACCCATCTTAGAGTAAAACAATTTCCCTTCTTATAAAACACTGCATTAATAGATAATGGAATGAGTGTGAAATCTTCCCAAAAACATTTCCAATTTCAATTTGGAATAGAGGTTTTATAATATTAAAAGATTGGTTTCCTTCTTTAACCAACCCTTTTTATGGGTTTTCTATAGAGTTGAGTATAATTTTATACATCTGAACAGAGAAAAATAATGAGACTCAAGGATGAAAGGGGAGAAAATATTATATACATGAGTTTTATTCACAAAAACAATAGTTTATTTTAATGTGGGAACATGAAATTCTTCATTCAGAAACATTGATTCAAAAAAATAACATCGAATTATAATCAATATTCCCCTTTGAAATTATTTTATTGTCATGAAAAAAATATTTATCATTTATAAACATTTGGTTTTATTATATATGTCTTAGTATCTACCCCAAAATAAGAAAAAAATTTGACCTCAAACAATTTTAAGGATTTATGTTTTATTTAAATCTCCCAAAATTATAGAAAATATTGAAATAATAATATGAGATATATTTACAACAACATTTAATTTTTTTAATGAAAATGTGTTCTATACATTAAAGTGGAGAACTATTTTAACATAAAAATAAATATATTGGAAAATGAAATCATTATTACATATTGATCCTCATACAAATATAAGTGAACTAGAAGTTTAAAATACCATCAATTTTTTTAAAAAAATTAAAATCAATTTCCTAATACACTCAATGATTCAAAATGGGTTTCAAAATCCTACATACTCACTAAAAAGATATAATAAATCTTAAAATGAGAATTTAATGGTGTATAAAAAATACTCATAATCTATATATGAATCATGGTAGACTACTTGGTTCAAAATATGAAAAACATTATTCTTGGAATGAAAATCAACCCATTTTTACTAAGAAATTTAATTAACATGAGGTAAATAGATATGTTATTGATCATGCTGATGTTGATGGAATATTTTCATATGATATGATTCTTGGTATTGTTTATGGGGATCCAAAACCCAAATATTCAGATAAATATTGTGATTTATTAGAATGTAAAAAATAAAAAATATAAATCAAATTTAAATAAAACTAACTTATTAAATGTGAAGTTTATTGGTTTATTGTGAAATCCCCATAATTTATTAGACTTGCTGGTTATAAATGAGTTATTTTTTGAAAAAATAAAGTAATAAATAAGGTGGTGACGTATAAAGAATGATTAATTACTCTATGTTTTTTTATAAATAAATGGGATTGGTTATAATGAAAATATTTTCTTGTAAAGTATTTTATCAGTTCTTTATATCTCTTGATGTTAGTTATAGACAAAAATATTGAATAATGTTTTATGTATGTTGTGAATTCATAACTACATAGTAAAACTGATTAAGATATTTTTATAAAAATTATTAAAGGATTCAAAATTCGTGTAACATATTTTGGGTTTTGAGATATTTATTCCATTAAATTAAATAAATCACTATATGGGTTAAAGTAATTAGTTCGTATATTGTATAATGGTTTTAAAATATATTTTACGAAATAGAATTACTCAAATATGTAATTTTATATTTTTTTTTATAAAGTGGTAATGATCTAAATTTTTCATCATTGTAGTATATGTTAATGATTGGAATGTTATTTGGAATCTCATTGAACTTTACAAATAGTTAATTATTTAAAAAATAACTTAAAACAAAAGATTTTTGGAAGATAAATATTTTCTTTAATTTAAAATTGATCATCTAAAAGATGAAATTTTAATTCATCAATCAATAAATACAAAAAAAGTTATACCATTAAGTACACCAATTTTTGTATAACCCCTTAATCATGATAATGATTATTTTCAATCACATGTAGGATAATAAAGGATTTATGGGCCTTAAAGTACCATATATTATTTTTATGGTAGCACGAACTCACCTCAAAAATAATACAAGGTCATGTTTGTGTGTGTGTTAATACTGTTGGGTTATGATAATAATCTTGAGGCACCCTGAGATGGGAGTCAAATGAGGGTGCAAACCAAATAAATATTTTTCCATTACTATACATCTTTTAACTCTTACCCATTCAGATATTTTAACCTCATTGGAATGAAAGTTTTCAATATAACTCTCCCTCACCTTTGCATCAATAACAAATTCAGAAATATAAAGAACAAGGAAATGAAGGATTTAATTAATTCACTTACACTAGGATATATCCATGGAGAATACACATTATGATTTTTCATTATACCAAAATACACTAAATGCATTATTAAGTGGATAAAATTTTGGTCATAGTCACTCCACTCTAAGGAACACTACCTTTAAAATTGGTTTAAATACAGTACACTACCTCCCAAGGGTTACTCTATTTTCTTTCTCCTCCACACACTAATTTAGGTAATACAACATTAATTTATTATCATGATGGTCTCTCCACAATCAGAAAAGATAACTAAAATGTTATCAATATTCAATTTTAGAATATATACTCTGATGAACTATAATTCACTAAACATATCTTCTGAGTCCATATGAGATCATATTTTCAATAATATAGTTAAATATGTTTCTTCTAAACAATCATAATAGTAGTAGTATAAAAATATAGATTAGAATAATTCTCTAATAGAATTATCCTTACTTCACTATAGAATCTCCTTCAATTGACGAATTTATCAATGAAACTCCAACTTCATGAGTCTTCCTATAGTAAGATTGATGTATCAATAAAATATTATTTCCTTATTATCTCTCCCTTCTCTTATTATTATTCTAATTCTCCGAAAACTAGATAGATCAATTTCATTCTCCACCTTCAATAATCATACTAGAAGTTTTAATACAATCTTCTCAACCTCCTACTCTTTAATTAGTGTTTAGGATAAATTCTCATATATATCATGTTCTAAGATCTTTCTAAGTGTCCTAAAAAATTTAATGTGGTCAAATGTACCCATTCATATTGAGTCATCCTCAGAAAACATGATCCATATCTCCCATTTTTGAATCTAAACTGAATATTCAATATTTCATGTAAACTAAAATATCACAGTGTGATGTTATTTTTTATATTGTTTCATGATTCAACTTCTATATCATTATGGAGTGATAACCTTTATTACAGATTTATCTTCGATTTCACCATAAATCAACAAAATTTGGTTGATATATCATTTAAAACTCTTTGTAAGACTTGATGTGATCTTCTATATATCCATAAATATTTTCATAATTATGGTGTGACTACCACCTTTATGGTGAAACCCATTAAAACTCACTCAATTGGATTTGTACCAAGATATCAACGCTTCCTTCTCATAGCACAATCAATTACATTACAGTGTCTTCCTTCCTTCCACATATCTAGGAATCTAATAGTTATGACATTAAAAATCTATTTTTTTATTTCCTCAAAACATTTACTCTTACATAGAACAAATTTAATTCTATAAAATACCATTTTAGCATATTATCACCCTTCATGGTGTAGTTTTTCTTTTATCCATAAAAATAACCACACTAAACTTTTATAGAGTCTTTATTATAGTGAAATATTCATTCACATAGTGAAAATCATGTTTTTTCAGTATGATTCATTCAAATTTTAATCTTTTATAACATTACTTTCACTCCTATAGATAATTTATGGCATTATATACTCTTTATTAACCAAAAAACACTTTCATCCTTCTCTAAATCCCTCTATTGATCCTCACACCTCTTTCAATTCTATAATATTATATAATGAACATAGTTTATCTAATATAATATCCTTATAATACATATTCTATAATAATATTACTTCTCATCCCAATTCATTGATATATATAATTGTTATGGTATTCCTTCTATAATAAAAGCCTCTACCATAACTCCATAAATAGTCTACTTCTAATATTCCATGCTCATTCTCATACACCAATATAATATTTGGATATATCAATAATCATTCTCCAGGTTCGTTTATAATTATGGTAATCATTTCCATATATTACCTCTATGGTTAAAACATTGCTCCCTTCTCTATAATCTTCCTACATGACAACTTTATTAATAATATCTCAAACAGTAATTTAAAAAAATCATTCTCAAAACATTTTGTTACAACATTCCCCTTATAGAATGTTTTTTCAATTCTACCATAAATAATCCTTCATAATTAGGATCCATTAATCTCCAAATACATTTATAGATTTATAGTGAATTCTTTTTCCCACTTTTAAAATAAAATTCAAAGGGTACCTTCTTTATATATATTTTCAAGATCTCCCCCTTTATCACTAAAATACATAAAAGTATCTTCATCAAATATTATCCTCATTTATCAAAAAAACACTAGAATACGATATATATATATATATATACTAATCTCCTCCATTGTGGTACACTTGAAAGCTCTAAAAATATCTACATCAATCACCATTTTCCATAAAATATATATTAAGATTATTTAAACTATCCATTTTCCATATAATTCCTTCACATCCTTTATCTTATTTAACCATTTTCTTATATTTAAAAACTTTGGGGAATTTTAACCACTTATAGTATATTTTCAAATCATATTTATACATTTTGTTGAACATTCATCTCTATTTACCACTTGTGGAACTTAAAACTTTACTCCTTGGTGATTCTCTAGGATTGAAAGAATAAGTTGTGTTATCAAATAATCTATCACCACTTCTTCATATTTTTTTGATACCACTTGTTCAAAAAAATTCGAGATTTTTCTTCCAAGCTCAAAACCCATTCCAACTATATATTCACTCTAAAATATCTTTAATGAGTAAACCTAACACTTCACAAAGAGACATCAATAAATCTTATAATACTACTAAGTAAAAACTCAATGTAGGAAACAAGTGTCTAATTAATCAACATCAATAATGTCCACCACACTCACTTACATTCATAAATTTCATATAACATGAATTTTTAAATTCCTTTAAATAGTTCTCCGTGTGATCTCAGTCACACATACACAAGATCATTATATAATAAGTAATAAAACACAAAGTGTGTGAGCCATACCAATTAATATCAATTATTGAAATAATTTTGTGATGCCACTTATTTTTATGGTCTTCTCTATTTCACATGGTGCATCTCCATCTCCCATATAAGGCATGTCAATATTTAAACAATAATCACATACTTCCTCATAATTCCTTCTACTTCAGCTCTATTACCACTTGTTGATATAAATCATGGGGGTCTCTTTTTAGCACATTTTTCTATCACGAAAGAATATGAGCATATATATCTATATAATATTAATAAAAAATAAAATAATTAATTCATCAATGAATATCACTACTTCTCTATTATGTTTTCATTATATTTTCTTCGAAGATTGAAACCATTTTATATATTCCTAATTCCATTTTTTGATCATCATATCCTAATTTATGCCACTTAGAAATTCTATATTAATCTTTTATTTCTATTTAATTTAAAATCAATCCTTATACCACTTGAACATATCCATCACTAAATGAAATTCCAGATTCAACAAGATAACAATTGAGTTTTTTGCATTGGGATTTGATACCTATTGTAATTACTCTGATGACCACATATAATTATATATTAGGCTCTAGTACCCATTAAAATTCCATATTATCCCTTATTTACGCTGTGGATTTCTCAGATACCACTTATATGCTTAAAATATATTCATACCTACTATATATATTCACCTCATGGAATATATCCCCCCTTAAATATCAATCACTCTAATTATAAATAATTTAATTTAATTACTTTGTGAGACAAAAACTTCCTAAATATCCTTGAGTTGAGGAATATAGTTGGTCATATCAAACCAACCCTTTGATTATAATCTGTTTCCAAGACCTTATAGTGGTTAGATTTTGAGTGATACCATGTGTACAAACTTTTCTAGATATATGTTTTTGAATCTATTTTCTTTGTCTTTTATTCATATTTATTGTGAGACTAATCCCGCGTATACATTTATTCTCTTTTGATACAATATTATTGCATACTTCATCGTAATTTCTCCACTATATGAGGAATATTTTTCTAATATTATCCTATTAACTTGTACTAGTAAATATTAGAACACATAGGTATGATCCATACCTATTTTCTTTAACGGTTATTAAGACTACTTAAGAATTATCTTTCATTGGTAATTATTTATTTAAATGTGAATCCACAATTTTTTTCTAATAAAAAATTGTGTTATTATTTATCCTATATATAAATTTTCTTATCTTCATGAGATATGTTGTGAATAATCCATCCCTTATAACTTGATCTACCCTTTAATTTTTTTTATCATCACTCTCCTTTAACCTATTGAATCCATTTTACCAAGTAACTGATTTTTATTCAATTCATACTTTCCTCCCCCTTGATGTGGGAATGGGTCTCTTTTTATTGAAATATTTATCACATCACATGTTTTAGTACTTTTACAAGTGTCCACCGTTAGCACAGACAAAACATATCTTGAAAAATCAGGCCTCATGTATATTTTTCATTAGTTGCGATTTTTTAATAGATTTCTATATTCCATTGAGTGATTTGGATTCTATAAATTCATATATAGTGTATATCCTAATTTAATAGAAGTATCAACTAAATGAAACATTTATTTGAGGACCATCAATTTTGGATTTATAAAAAAAATACACTAATTCAATATTTCCACCATTATATGAATCACTTAATAGGATTTTTATTGGAATGATTTAAATCTTTTGTTTTAGATATTTCAACCTCATTTTATGTTCTATTATCTTAACATCCTTCTACTTATATTGTTTATCTATATAATCCATCCTCAAATATGATTCTTTTCTATATTTTATCCTCTCTTGAAAATGTGTATTCAGAAGGATAACATTATACTTAATATCTTCTCATCAACCATATGTTCTTCTAACTCTTGGGAAATTTCCCTTAGTAGGTCACTTTGACTCTTCAACATTTAACTCATCATTATGATTGATTCTATCAAGGAAAATACCTCTTTAATTAACTCTTTATTTTACAATACTATTTATATCATGAATTTAGACACTACTCCTTGTTTTATATTCAATTTATCCACTTTTTTATATAATTAATGGATCATTGTTTGATTATTACATGATCACTCTATGGATCAAAAATATGATGTAATTTACACTTCTTTAATACAATAATGTCCACTTATATCACTATAGGACAATCCAAATTGTTATATTTTCAAGTTAATTCTATAAAAATGTTATAAATATACTTATCAGTATAATAATTCACACTTATTAGGTGTTTCCTTATTTTAAAGGGTCTTCCTTTTATTCCTCCATTTCTTTCCTTTTAACATTGATCAATTTTCATTGCATTTATCCATTGATAACAAATCATGACAAGATTTTCAATCCAATATTGATATAGAATATATATCATTATTTTATTTTATAAATTTCTTAAATATTTCTTCTAATGTTTTATCCATATAAAATATAGTATAAAAATGGTACGTCTTCTTATATACCTCCCTAGTCATTGATCTAATGAGGATCTTTTCTGTATTTATGTCATAAAATATTTCACTATTACTTATTAAATCGATAACCTAATGTAAATAATCCAAGACCCCATCACCATAATCATATAAATAAAAAATGATATCTAATTTATAACAATTAAATTTTGTGCCATTAAAATTAGTAATCCTCATAAAAGGTTACATAAGTGTAATAAATCGAGAAATATATATATAAAAATGAACTCCAAATCAAAACCGTTAGACTACGATACCACATATTAGGACCATAAGTTTATTATAAGAGTCCATAGGCACCTTGAAAGGGGGTAAATCAAGATAAATATTGAATAAAACCTTTTCCTTTTCTCTTCAAATATTATCCCTCACTTGTGTGGATCTTGTTCCCTTTTTGGTAGGAACTCATTTTATTTAACTCTCTCTCAACTTTATTATGACTGAAAATTAATAAAAAAATATAGAAATTTAAAATCATAAGGACACCAAATATTTTACTTGGTTTATTCACATTGATCCATGCCTAAGGAGAATATACATGATGATATACTAGAGTACCAAAATATACTATATATATATATATTTCGGTGGATAAAAAATTGTGTTGTGGTCGCTCCATGACAAGGAACAATGCCTTTATAGTTAGTTTATAAATAGATAACTCCCTTTCAAGGTCACTAACTTTTATTCCTCATCGATGCACTACTTGGGTATAGTATTCCTTACTTTATCAAAATGAAAGTATCTCCAAAATCCAAATTGATAGCTAAAATGTTATGCATCTTCAACTCCAAAATCAGTGCTATGATGAAATCCAATCTAATACATATATTTTAAGGCAAGATGAGATCAACTTCCTAGATATCTAAATCAATTTTTTCCAGACAATCAAAACAATAGTAGTGCATAACTTTGGATGAGAATAATTCTTTAGTGGATCAATCCATGCTTCACACCATCTTCTCCTTTAACAACCAAATACAGCAATGACCCTATATCTTTATAATCCTTCATTAAAAATAATATATGTTTCAATAAAATTTTCTCTTATTCATGGTTCTTAATAATATTTTTATTATTCTACTAGAACTAGATATTTCAATTACATTCTCCACCTAACAAAACTTCTCTATAGTTTTTTATAAACTCTTATTAACCTAATATTATTCAATAAATGTTTTGGACAGATTCACATCTATATTATGTTAGAATATATTTCTATGTGTCCCATAAAATTTCATGTAGTCAAACATTCCCATTTAACTTGATTCATCCACCTAAAACATGATCTGTATCTCCCATTTTTAAATTCAAACAAAACCATTAGCATTTCCTATAAACTACCTGATCATGGAATGAAGTTATCCTTTACAAAATTAAATGCTTTAACTTTTATATGATTGTGGTGTGATAGCCTCTATAATAGCATGATCATAAAGTCAACTACATAGCCATAAAATCTGGATGATATCTCATTTCAAATTCTTTGGAAATCCCAATGTGATCTTCCAAATATTCATAAATATCATCTTTATTATGATGTGACTAACACCTTTACATTGAAACCCATTCAACCTCACCCAACCACATCTACACTAATATTTCATGGATTCCTAATCATTGTACAATAAAGATACTCATGTTCATCCAGTTATGTTGTATTATAATCTATCATTCCTCTTATATAATTCTCATACAGTTGTGTAATAATAAATATATCACGACATTATCCCTAAACAATTACTCTTAGATAGATTTAATTTATTCCTACATCAGATCATTGGGTGTGGTCTACTCCTTCACAATTCAACCATCTAACCTGACCTAGATTGACCCACACCATAATTTCATGAGCTCTTTAAAATAATGTAACAGATATACTCATAGTATAATGCATGTTTTTTTGGAATAATTCATTTAACACTTAATCCTTCGTGTATTTAATTTTACTACTACATAGTATTCATAGCATAATGTAACCATTGAAAAATGATGTACTCTTACATCACTAAAAAACACTTACATACTTCACTAAATTCCTATATAAATTGTCACACCTCTTACACTACTAGAATATGTTAGAATATACATAGTTTTCCACATATATCATCCCTATAATCTAGATTTAGAAATATTCATTCTCCACATTCCATAGCCTTGACATGTAGAAGTATCACGGTATTATTTCATTAAAAATACCTATGTTATAGATCCATCAATGCTCCAATCTGAATCTTACATGTTTATCTTTATACACTAATGATATATTTTTAAATATCAAGAATACTTTACCAATTTTGGTTTCCAAGTACAGTTACCATGTTCATTTAACACCTTTACGGTTCCAACATTACTCTCTTATCTTTGATCTTCTAACATGAAACAATTAGGTTTCCTTTATAACTCATCCTTTGGATTTTTTTTATACTCATGACTATGATCATATTCACTATCCAATATACACTCTCAAAATATTTATTTATTACCAAACATTTTCTCTAATATATCCACCATAAATTGATAACATATCCAATAGTGATTGATAACAGATCCAAATCACATCCATTGTTTGCAACAATATATCATTTTTGGGAATTTTTTTATCAAGTACGTTCTTCTCCTACTTATAGAAATTACAACTATATCATACATATTTTGATATACCATAAAGGATATATGTAGAGTCTTATATTTTCATAGACAGATAATTTATATTTTCTAGGTGATAGAGGTCCTAGAAATGTATAGGGAATTGATTTATATATGAATAAGTGAGTTTTTACATGTTAAGGGGTGAAAAGGTCATGGTGGTGACACACTATGTCTAGTATCAGGTGTTGTTGGTCTGAGATTATGATAGTTTGGTTGTTTCCTCTATATTTGACTACTCATGTTGATTTAAACCATTTTTTAGGATTGTATATGTTGTGTTTCTGTTATGGTGTTTTGTGATGTTTAGTGGAATATCTATCAACCATGATAAGTAAAACATATATTTCGGACATCATGGTAAGTTTATTCCACTCTTATAAGGACTCCATAGTGTGTCCACATCGCAAGGTATTAGGATATTTAGGTAGAAACAATAATATTGAGGGGATCCTAATGTGTGGTTTTCTAGATTTTAAAGCTTAGTTTTAAGACACAATGTCATGGTATTTTGGTTTTATTGTGCTAGTGGTAAGACCCAAGTTTTAGGAGAAAAATATCTAGTTATTTTTTAGGTTTCCAAGGTTTTTTAACTGCCATGATTTTAGGATCTCCCTTAGAACATATCTTCCATATCACAATTATTCTCTCACCAAACTGTGGTGGAGTTATCCAAAGTTAAATATAAATTTATGCCTTCTTTATTCTCTTGCTAGATTTTATTCTTATTCTTCTAAACTCTAGATAATTTAGGGACTTAATTTTATGACCTTGGATTCCCTTTTTATATATTTAAATAATAACTTTATGGATTTATCTCCTTTTAATAAAGGTTCTTTTCTTTTCTCTTTTATAATTTCCTTCTTAGTTGATCTTCCAAAGAGTCTATGGTGATCGTTACATTGAACAAATCAAAATTGATTTTAATTTTCTAGGTTTGTAGTATAGAATAAACTAAGTTATTTTCCCAAGAATAAAGAGATCTATTAGGTAAATTTTATTTTCATATCTCATATTAGGATGAATAATGTGGGGGTTTATGATTTTTAAACAAAAAAAATAAACTATGCTAATAAATAAGAGAAAAATTTTATTGTAATTTTGATTAACCTGGTTAGTTTTCCCATAATGGTCATATTTCATTTATTTAAATGTATATGAGATATAGCTTTTATTCCTTGATTTATACCACCTAAAGAAGAATGGTATATGACTTATTACAAGGTTAAAACCTATTATTTTATCAATCAAACAATATTGATTATTGGTGATTGCTCAAAAGTAATGAAATGGGATTGATTTAAGATCTAAATTCGTCAAGGAATCATTTCAATAATGTTATGTTATTAACATATTAATATCCTCTTTTAAAATTATTTAAAATACATAAATATGAACATCTGTGTAAGTTTTAAATTCTATATTTAATCAAACAATACAATCCATAAGAACATTCATGAAAATGAAATGGAGAGAGAAGAACCCAAAATCTTAAATCCTCGCACTATTTGTTTTATTCAAAATATTTTGATAATTTTTCTTCCCTTGATCCATATGTTGACATACCATTAAAAAGATATAAAAAATAGAGTTAATTGAGTAAAATAGATCAAAATACTATAAATTAAATTATAATACTATGAATTACACTCAAAAAGCTATGGATTATAATAATAAACATAACCTAGATTGATCACCAAAAAATTTAGAATAACATGAAGGGGTAGAAGATAAAAATTGATGAATGGAGTGCTGAAATTTGAATTATCATTACTCCTAGACATGTAACCCTTTTAAATGAGTCATTGGGTGGTTTTTAATGGCCTTTCAAGTATTGTTTCCTTAAGAAAATTAAATGGTGTATGTAGATTAGGTGTGTTGTCTATGTTTATATATCTCCCTCTTCTTTTTTCATGTGAAATACTATCCTCATGAGAGAATATTATGTGGATATTTTGTGGGATTATTTTGATTTGATTTATTTTTTCACATCCATTAGTATCATACCAATTGGATCCTCATGTCCTATATAAAGTTTCAAACATTATAGAAGGTTCCAATCTACCTCTCCCAAATTTTCATTAAGTTGTTTTCCTCCATTTGGTATGTTATTATTAGATACCACTTTTGGTCCAGTTTAAGTAATTTAATTACCATGATCATATAATCCTATAAAAAAAATCATGTTTTTATTAGTTTATTTAATGTTTTTATAAAAATACCAAACTCCTATCAAATTGGTCCATTATGAAAAAAGATCCAATTTTATGATTTTAAGAAAAATTATCTTAAATATAAACATTTATTAAGTCAATAAATTAATATGTGATGAGATATATTATTAATATATATAAATAAATTTCAGTCATAAAATCCCCCATACATAATTTTTTCACATTGTAAAATAATATATATCCAAATCAAAATACATAACTAAATTAAATGTTTGAAAATTCCCATGATTACTTTCAAAGTTAAATCCATAGTGTCCCCTTTATGAAATCAATTATTTTTTTTGTTTAATCATTAGTAATTTTTCTAACTATCATTCATTCACCCATGAAACATGTTTCAGGATTCCATATAACAAATTTATGTCACTCATCCCTCAAGTGTGAAATATATGAAAAGTTATGATCATCTCATAATCATGAAATGCATTCCATAGGCTTAGTAAAATCATAACTATCCACACAATATATAAAATAACATGTGTAATTCATGAGGACTTTCATGGTTTTTCATTGTGTATTAGGGTTAGTTGGTATGTATTTAAAAAGTTACACTACAGAGATGATGTTTATCTCATAGAATACAATGTATGATCAATCATTCAAAACATAGTATATTCATCACTCGAAGTAACTAATCCTAAATCACCAAACTTGATTCTCCCTTATAAGAAAATCTCATAAGTCATAATAACTTATATTTAAGGGAATATTGTTCCTATTTTTATATACTTTTTTCTATTAATTTTTTTCAACAATGGGAAGGAAATTTAATACATTAAAAAATTAGTGAATCATGACCTTTTATTCTGGTTAGGATCAAGAGTCACACAAATGAATATGATGAAGGATTCAGTTCAAATTCTATATATATATATATATATTTCCTTTTTTCAATAGATACAAAATGAATTATAATGATACATAAATGATTTGTAATCCTTCCCTTAAATTTCAACTCCACCATAGAATAACACATAAATTAACCCAATTCTCCCAAACTTATTTCAAACTATGATTATGGACTAAATTCAAGAGTATGTGAAGTTATAGGGAAGGTAGGAAAAATAATATTATATATGGATAACCTATAGTGTATTTCAAAGATTATATGATCTTCTAAGGTAAAATGTAAGGGTGAATCTCAAAATTTGGTAAAACTACATTCTCTTTCAAAAAAATAACTCAATCACACCAAAAATATTTATTTTTTATCAAAAGATTTTATAAAGGATAAAAAAAAGTTCTAGATGAAAAAAAAGAAAATATAATATCACTAAATAATAGATATTACTAGGAACTTTATGCGAAAATTAGTTTAGAGTATCTCTTAGGATGGGGAAATTAACACTAATCAGTTATAATGAGGCATGGGTTTCAAAAATCCATCAAAACCCTAAGAGTATTTTGAAAATTAAAATTCTAAAAATATATTCCATATCAACACTCATTTTAATTTCCTTCTTAAAAACTAAGGAATTTCTTCAAAAGTGACTCAATCATGTAAAGTGATTTTGGATATTTAATATTCGCTCAATTTTTTTTAATAAAGAAAATGTATGAAAAATAAAAACACACTAAAATTATAGCCTAAAAAATAGACATCCCTCCCCCTCCCAACACATAATTGTTTTGTTATCCTCAATAAAAATATATTTATGACAATAATTTTATTTTTTTATAATATGTAAAAAACAATAAAGTGACAAGGAAAGGTATATATTAATGATCTCATTGAAAAGTTGTGTGGTGGAGAGAAATCCCCCCCCCCCCACTTTTCATCAAATTCCTCATGAAAGGGCTTCAACCTTTACCCATTAACTATTATGTATTAATTTTTGATTCATTCATGATCTGTATATAACCATATGGAAAACCATTAGAACAATTATATGGGACTAAAAAATAGAAATAAGGCTTATCAGGTATTAGTTTCATCATTAAGATGTATAAGAGGAATTTCCCTCCCAAATTAAAATACTTGTGTAGGAACATCATGTCATGGGACTCCTTTTTCCTCTCCTTATATATTTTAGAAATTTCATATGAATTCCATTGAATCTCCTAGAACTCCTAAATTTTTATTTTTTTGTGAGTACCTTCAGCTAAAAGATATTCATGTTGTTTTTCTTGATGGGAAATATTTTTGGTGATAAACCTCAACAGGATGGTGAAATTCCTTTATAAACACTAATAAAAATGGATACATACCAATGGGTGTTTTAAAAGTAGTACAAAATTCCCATAATGAAACACTTAGTTGAGTACTATAATATTTCCTATTAGTATAAATCATTTTTAATGATATTTATTTAGCCTCTCTATTAGACAACTTTTTATGGCCATTTGTTTGGAGGTGATATGGTGTAGAAATAGGGTGTGAAAATCCATAACATAGTAAAAGTGTTTTCATGATATGTTTAAAAAAGTGTAACCTTTGGACACTAATAATGTATCATGGTAAACTAAACCTCTAAATGATATGGGAACTTGGAAAATTGATATTGAACATGGATTCATTAATCTTTATTTCAGTTTCCTCCACCCATTTCGAGACATAATCAACTAAAAGAATAATATAATCACTCACAAATTACATTTTATTGAAAAATATATAGTCATGGGGGTCTAAAGTGATGAATCCCTTTAGAATCATCAGTGAAAATTAAATTACAATCATCTAGAATAGTTCTTATATCACAAAAAATAAGGATACTATCATTAGGATCTCCCTTACTTGCAAGATTGTATATAGTGAAGTTCACCTCCCTCAATGTTTGATAAATCTCTATGTCGTTGCTTAAAAGAGACCTACTCTTATGAAAGTTGTACACCACAGACCAAGTAAAATTATTATTGACTCTCTAAAAACTGACAAGAATTTGGGAGTTATAATCAATTGAATTAATAAAGATGTCCTAATGCATAAAGATAAGAAGATAATTGATCATGGATTTAAATTCCTATTCCATAGAATTACATGACCCAAAGAAGGTAGAAAAACTGAGTAAGACTAATTCCCTGGTATCCCAAACTAGTCCAACTCCATGCATGAAACCCTGACTATAATATCCATACATATTAAGATTAAATCCAATTTGGGGAGGCCTCCACTTGACCCATA
The DNA here is from genome assembly GCA_963277665.1 of Viscum album. Lineage (NCBI taxonomy): Eukaryota > Viridiplantae > Streptophyta > Magnoliopsida > Santalales > Viscaceae > Viscum > Viscum album. The sequence continues at coordinate 244,288,898 of OY728150.1, forward strand.
TACCATGAGACAGAAGATTTATGCCTTTTGAGCCAGTCAATGAACTAAAACTCAACCTGCTACTGCAGAGAATGTTTTTTGCCCCCGAATTCATAGTTCTCAACTCTTCAATGATTAATAAAAAATATACCTCAAGAAAAATAAGATAACACATGATGCCTTACCTACTCCTATTGCAAGCCTCCTATAGAATCTATCACACATAAGAACAATTCATGCCCCAAATCCTGGATGCATGAGATCGTTTCTTAGAACCATGAAACCATTATGTCCAAAAAGAATTCATGTCATCACCATTTACAAAAAAACCCATATTCCTCCAAATGAGGTTCTAAGAGAAGTAATCCAAATCGATTTTAAAAAAGAGATCCCATGTAGCCTCAATGGTGGCTTTCTCATAGCATAAGCTGCATGAATCTAGCTGTACTCCTTTCCGTTGGATACTTTCCTCGGTTAGAATTGCTCTGTTTCGGATTCTCCAAACCAAAAAACCTATTTTCACTAGAAATTTTTTACACCATAATTTGGTATCCCAAAAACATTCCTCTTAAACACATTCCTATTAAATTTACATCATGCATATGAATTACAAAATTTATGAGTATCTCAAAATAATGTGGGCCAATAATGACCAGATTCTTGGGATTTTCATGTAGCTATTTGGGGACCAAAGTGGTCCCCATATATAAGAGTGTGGTGTAATTTGAGAACATATGTGAACATATGGTTAGGTAAAAATAATCATATGACTTAGTCATTACATATTTTTCAAAAAAATAGGGGTCATCCCAAATGTAATATCTAGAATCAATCCAAATCCCATCTAATAAATCACCAATACTATAACTCTTATTGGATGAGAAGTTTATAAAAACGTGATAACTATTTTCATATAAATATTTAGTTATCAACTATATTAGATGTATGCTCATTGTAAACATGACAACTATTTTCTTGATATCTTTGAGTGAAATGGTTAATCCTACATTAGTCTATGAAAACATGACAACTATTTACCACTCTATTTGGAACAAAATATTTATTATTATTACTAACAACAATAATAAATTTCTTTTTAGTCATAATTTACACTAGAATATCCCATTTACTATCATATATAGGATGTATGATCTCGGATGCTAATAGTTTTCTTACCTCCTTTTGACAACATCAAAGAGGGTGGGGTTTAATCGACATTGTGGTTGACTAACTAGTTTAGATTTATCCTCAAGGAAAGTTATATATATGGATATTAATATAAAAATATCATGTATATCATCTGATATTCATCTAATTTTCTTTTTACACCCTCTAAAAAGTTCAATAAATTTTATATCATTCATTGGAAAGAGTTTATAGACAATAATGTCAGGTAATTAACAAAATCTTCAAGGAAGGAATATTTTGAGTTACTTAGAAGTGGTTTTAATTTAAAATATGGTCTGTTGAGAATAAAAGGAAATGATTTTTTGGGGGGAATACCATTTACACTATCTATCTTCACATTGTTTCTTTAGTCAGTGGGAAGTTCAATATCAATGACCATTATAAAATCATCGATGAATTCAAATCTCACAAGATGTAAGAAATCATCAATATACTTTCATGTAAGTAATTTTTTGACACTAATGTAGAAATATATTAATGAATACTAACACAAAATATCAAAAAAATAGATGAAAAATAAGAGAGGGGTGATGTGAAGGGATTTTTTTGGATCCCGGACCAATATTTTATTTACCTAAGCAGGCAATATATTGCACACCTAGGGTTGATCTCGAGGAGGTAGCTTATACAAAACCAAATTTCTATTTTCACTATTTATATTCTAAATAATATAAAACTAAATAATATAAAGAGTTGGTTTTGAATAATTCAAATATATATATATATATATTAATATAAAGCGTTAGAAGATGAATTTTTAATTCCATGATCCATGGGGAGAATGTCGCATCCACATGTCACTATTGTTTATTATATTATATAATTTTATCTTATATAAAATTATTTTAAAACTTTAGAGAGTTTCATTTAAATTTTTTGAAATTTTGGTAATTTTATTTTATTGCATGATTTTTCTTTATAGTTAAGAAGAAACTGTATAGGTTCTTAAGAGAATATAGATCTCCATTTAATTTTGAATTTGCATAGTTATCCCTATATGGGTAGCAGATAGAAAGGATTTAAATTATTTGAGTCCTATGAGTAACTATGTGATGTTTTATAGTTCTTGTAAGGTCAATTTAGTTTGATTGGTATACAATTAATCAAACTATATAGATTCTATAATGTAAACCATGAGAGATATTTTTTGGATAGTTCCATCCACACAGTTAGCCCATGATTTACCAAACTATGTGTAATGCATAGATTTCATTACAAAGGGTAAAATAACCATTTTTTCCTCATCTATTTTATGGATTTTGAACTTCCTTCTCCCATCATGTTGAAAAAAACTTGGCATGTCTAAGGGAGATACCCACCATCCTTCTTCCTTTAATTTGTATCCTCTTTACCTTGATCTAAAATTAAAAGTCTAAGGTAAAGCATTTTTTTCTCTTCATTTATCATCCTCTTCCTTATTTATACATTTTCCATTGGCTTGATTGTCTCATGAAAACCCAAAAAGAGTTTTTCATCTTAGGATAGTTTTCAAAGAGGGTTATCATTTTGGTTTTTATCTATCGGGTCCTATTATGGTCAATTTGTTTCTTCATTGAGAGATCACTATCAAAGGTGAAGATTTTATGAATGATTTCAGAATAGTTATTTCCATTGATGTTAGGTGGCTTTTTTGTTTCATTTTAAATTCCATGTCATTGAATAATTGAGGATTTTATATTTTTAGTTTTTTAAATCAATCCCATGAATAATAGTAAGGGTGGATTTTATAAATGTTTTAGTATTTGGTCACTTAGAATAAAGGTATTTTATGGTTTTCCTTATTTTAAAAAAGGTTTCATTGATTTTAGAGTGTTCTTAAAATATTTATAAGAGGATTTTTTTTAAATTGAATGTAAGGATTTGAGGTGTTCACCCCATATTGGGTTATGAATTGTGTGAAGTTTTATTTTGATGGAAATTTCTTGGTTTATAAAATGGATTTCAATGACTTTTAAAATGGTTTGTTATTAATATGTATTTGAAACTTTATTTTAAGTGGTGTAAAGTGACTTGGAATTTCAAGTCAATTTTTTAGAGTCTTATTTAGCACTTTAAAATAGTTTTTGTAAATTTTAATGACCCTCAGTCAAGCGCCTTCTGTTTTATAGCCTATAATAGTTTAATACCCCATGGGGGAATGTTTATATCATTTGTCTATATTGATTCTTATGCATGGATGTGAAAGGATTTGTGTATTGTGTGGGAATAGAAGACACTATGAGATTTACTATAATTGGTTTATGTTGATAAAATGGTGATTTCTTTTCATATTTGTTTACTCGCATCTTTTTTATTCATCATCGGATCCTAGTTTGAAAATAGAAGTCTTGTATGAATGTAATACTAGTGAAGTGGTTCTAAAAAGCTTGTTACCTAGAGTATTTGTACCTCATGGGGTTTTATTTTGGTTTGATATAAATAATGGGTTTTAATTGGTGATTTCATCACTTTACTATGGTCCCTAGATAGTGTGTTTTCTAATACGACTAGATCCAATGTCATTATTTAGATCCTAATGTGTTTTACATTACACTAGCTCCTTTTTAGGATGACTTAAGAGATCTTAATATATATAAATGATTTTTTATTAACCTTATCTTTAATTTTATAGGAAACCATTATTATAGTTACCTCTTTTGAAAATTTTTATTTAAGGTTTGGTTCCATGTGTGTTTGTTTGTTTGTTTATTTATGGATTTTAATGACTTTTAATTATACTTCCAACTAATTTGGGAAATTTATTTTAAAATGAAAGTGATTGGTGTCTTATAAAAGGAGGTTTAGGTCTAGAGAAACTTTTTAACTGATTTTTTATTTTTACCAAATAAATGATATTTTATAAAATGGTTGTAATGAGATATTTGATTTTTCACATATGATGAATAAAACCCCATTTTTTATTTAGATTTAAAATTGTTATTAATGAAATGGTAATTTGAAATGAAATTTATAAATTCTTTAGTGAGATCCTACTGGGGTGTTTTTCTCACCCCTTACATACACCACTCGGTGTACACAAAACTTATGTTATTCTTTCAGATGTCCTGGATATGGTTCGATCTCTGTGGGAGTTTGGTTTGGGTTGGACCATGATGGTTGGTTTGGATCAAAGTTATTGACCATTGTAAAAAGTGAGAATTATGGGTAGCATTTTGGTTTTAAATTTATTATTGGGACCATTATGTGTTAGTTATGATATAAAAACCTTTTTTAATATATTTTAATTATTTTAATGCCTTTTTATGTTTAATTTATCTCAAATGCCTTGTATGAGTTGGTTCCAATATATTTAGTGGGTTAATATGATTATTTATTTTCATTTAAATAGTATATATTTTATTTTTATATCATGGATGTCTAATGTAAAAATACATCATGTCTAATTTCTAGGAGAAATCTTGGGTTTTTAACCTAATTTAGGGGGAGAAATCATTCCCAAGGTTTTTTCTTGAAAAACAGGAACTAGTTACTAGCCTATGTGAATTAGTTATTCCATACAAGCCATTGGTGAACCAGTTTAGGTGTCAATTTAAGAGGCATCTAAGGCCAATTAAATGCAAATGGAATTAAATCTTAGTTTTCGTAAATTCCTAGCTTCTTACTAATCCAAGTTATTATTTTAAAATTCATGTAATATATATATAGGATTACCATATCCCAAGAGGTAGGCACGGGGAGAGTGTCGCGTTCTTTTTGTCATCCCAATCCTTGATTTACCATGGGTGGTTCTGGTTTTGATCTTAATTTCAATGTTTTTCTATTTATTCTTGATGTGTTTTGATATAGATTATGATCTTCTGATCCTCATTGAGTATACTAGAGATTTTTGGGGTCACTTAAATCTTTTGTGGAGAAAATTGGAGGATAACTAAGGCCTCATGGTTAGTTTTCATGATTTAGAAAACCATGTATATCCCATGCGAATGGGTTTATAACCATAATAATAGAGTTTTCATAGTTTTCTTAACCATGAGGCTAAACTATGTATAATTCTTCTTTTGAAACAGGTTTGATATTTTGGTTCCCTTTTTTTTCAACTTGACCTGAGGGTACCTACCATCAGTTTAAAGGTAGTTAATTGTTGGGTCGAAATGAAAAAGATAATGACATAATAGCAGGGGTGAATTTTTTTCCATTGAAACATGATAGAAACAATACATCCTGATTGTTTCTTAAAGTGATCCTTTCCTTCTATCATAAATATGATTTAGAAATGGAAAATAAAAATAATAATAACATTACACAACACATTATAGTGTTTTGGGTCATATAAATCTCCTTGTCCACTCCACCAATTCTCTCACTATAAGCTTGGTTGATTTCACTTCTAGATCCTTTTTTAGGGACCTGTACAACTGATTGAAGGTAGTTAACACCTTTACAATAAGGATTTTGTAGGGAATTCTGGTTATTTTATAAGGAATATAAATATACATAACCTAGTACAATAATATAACACTCCATAATGACGGAGTACGGGCAATCGACATATCAAAAAAAAATAGATTAGATGTAGATTGTTCTGAAATATATTTATCTTAAAGATGTAGTAACAACTGAAAAAATAAATAATCTTTAATAAAGTACAGAATCCAAAAATTAATCTTTAACAATGAGTTATATTTCTTTTTCTTAATTTTGTATTAGAGAAAATAATAATTTAGTGATCAACCCGGTATGTCTCTAAAGTTTAGATCTTCTAAGTAGTAGATATGAAATCATAATACTATTTTTTAATGAAAATTTTTCACACTTTTGAGAAGAATAAACTCTTGGTATTTAATGAGATTTTTTAATTGATTAATGTCAAAAAACTCAATAAATTTCTCATGAAATATCGTTATAATAAAACCACTCATCATGGTTTGAATTTTGAATTTTAATTCTTAGATAAAATTATAACATCCCTTAGAAGGAGGAATGATTTAGTCCATTAAAAAATATCCTTTGAATCGGTCTTTAAAATGTATTAAAAGATATATTTAATCTGGAAAGAATATTTTATAAATCCTGGAAATAAGAAAAAAAATTAAAATCCTTTGTTAATTGAGTCAAATTTAGGGTTTCTTATATAGTGATAAACATTAAAATTATAGTTTACAACATATGATTGATTGAAAAAGTAGGTAAGGTGAACTAAATATTAGTTCTTCAAATGTAGGGTTTCTTCCAAAAGTTGGGTTCATGATAAAATGGTTCCCATCCGCCTTGACAAGGAAACAACTGATGTCAGATTTGGGCACTTTGCTAGAATGCTGGTGGAAGTTGATCTCAGATCCACTCTCATTGATACGGTAACTCTTTCTATTCCGTCTGATCAAATTAAAATTGATGTTGAATATGAAAAGATGCCTCTTTTCTGCACTAAATGCTTGATTGTGGGGCACTCTTTGGAGTTGTGTCGGAAAAACAACTCTTGTAAAGAGTGTGGGATGCGAGGACACCCCTCCAATCTCTGTCGAAAAAAGGATACTTTGAAGGAATTGTCCTCTCCAAAGCATGTCACCAAGGACAGCGACCCTCCTATGAAGGCAGTCCCTGATGTGCCGACTCCTTCAAAGGGCAAAGGGTTGATTGTTGATTCTACTCCGAAAAGATCATATAGCGGCCCTTCCAGAGATCAGGAGGTTATCACTTCTGATAATTTGATCCCTGACTCTCACCAGGTTGATGTTTATAATCAGGGTGATGTGCATTTACATGTTGATTATCATCATGAAATCCAGAAGCAATTTCAGATATCTGAGTTACATGAGGAATGGGGGAACATTTCTGAAGATGAACAGGGGAGGGTGTGTACACCGATCAGGGTCTCGGGCAATGGTGACAAGTCAAAGACTACTGAGAAAGGAAGGGCGGAGGAACCCACTCCTGGAGTTGGGGACCTAACCCTCTGCAAAGGGGGTGCCTCTCATGTTGAGACCAAGGGAAGAGGTATGGATGCAACTACGATATCATATAGTGATATTGTCCGAGGAGAAAAGAAAAGAGGCTCTGACAGTGAGGGTGTCAGATCTGCCCCTGTTTCAAGGAAACCAAGGAAGGACTACTCTGCAGTTCCGAAGACCGTGACCACTAGGGCATCTGCCAAGAAGGAGATTGAGAAGCTATCAAAGGAGCAGATGGACAAACGGAAGATCTATAAGAAGCTTCTTAAACAATACGAGACCCAATCAGAATGGGAATCAGCTGATGCTGATGACACGATCGGGTATGGGGGTGGTGACTATGAATGTTTTGACTTGTAATCTCTCTCTCTTCTTTCTCCTGTTTCTGCACTTTTATTTTATTAATAAATTTGGTGGTCTAAGCTTGCTTGGATCGGACTTTCTGGGCCCTTCAAATGTAGGGTTTGAATATATGGTTCCTTACTAAAAAAATAGGGTTCACAAACCATACATACTACTCAAAAAAATAGGGTATAATTAGTGTTTCTAGAATCCTTTTAAATGACTATAACTACTAAGAAATGAAATAAACCCCCATGGGATTAAAGTTTAAAAATGATTCCATAATAAAATAAAATTTCTATTAATAATTATCATAAAATTAGCTTAAATAAATTTCATTAGTATTATAAATGTGGGTGTTTTTTAGAATCAAAATCAAAAATAAATTAATAAAATTGTTAGATCAAGCTATTACCAAAAATCTCCCCTTTTTTGATGATCACAAAACTCATAAAACTAAAATAAACTTTAAAAGAAAAATATAGTTCTAAATTAAATAATAAACCAAGATATAAAGGATGTTTATATCCTAAATTAATTTACATAAAATAATTTTAAAATGTTAAAAAAACATGATATAAATGTTGTTATTAACCACTATATTTCTCCTATAAAAATTTATAAAGATATTTCACTCCCTTATTTTTCATATTTATTTCAAAAAGAATTCTTCCTTTTTTATACATATTTCTCCCTATAAATATATCCCCCTTTGGTGACATCAAAAATAATTTAAGAAATAGGTTAATACATATTTAACATAATATGATAAATAAATAAAAAAACTAAACTGAGAAAATTAATAAACAGAAAAACAAAAAAAAATATTCTAAAACATCTATGATTTATACATATATTTTGTATTATATTTTTGATAGGCTATATTGGAGGAAAATAATTCAGTCTTTTAAGAAGTAAAAATTGTCCATCTTCATACTCCAAACTCTAAACTCTTTTACTCACAGTAGCTAGAACTTTTGACAGTAGTTCCATTCTTCTTTGAATATCTATAGATCATCCATCCATCAAATAAGAGGAAAAATGTTTAACTAAAAACTAATTTGGATCATTATGATATAATTTTCAAACATCTTGCATTTGATCTGCTCCATTTTTCCTATCACTTCTTCTTTAAACACATCAAAATATTCTCTAGAAATTGATCTTTCATGAAAAATTTGATACTTCCTTTGAAGAGAAACAAAATATTCTTTTGAAATAGGACAGTTTTCTATCTCTTCATAAGATTTTATAGAACAATATATATCATTATGTAGCTTCATTAATTCTCCTTTAAGAAGATTAATCAAAGACACAAAATTCATAGAGGGAATTCCATCTTTAGGTATTTTAAACTATTGAACTTATGGTTCATCGATACCAAGTATTTATGACCCTTTTCTATAATATTTTTCTAAGAAATCTTCCATAAAATAAACCGAATATTCTTTAAATAGATTAGTCATTGTATCAAGAAAATAATTATCTTTATTACTAAATTCTTTTGACTATACCTTATCAATATTTTCTAAAAAATTGAAATAATGAAATGATCTAAACCTTGAACACTTAACATTTTAGAAAAATATTTTTCTAAGATTGATGTCCTCGGTGTATTTATAATAATCGGACTAGCTTCATCAGAAGTATTTTAGTTAAAAATTTCAAGGAAAGAATATGAAATATTAAAGAGGGTTTGGGAAATAGTTAGGGATCTAAATATGAATAAGAAATGTTTTATTATAACAGTTTTTTAGGCGATGTTTCATATTATTTTTCTAAAAAAGTGTAATCATTTCCGATTTTATAGTTTCAAAGACAAATTTGTGTAAGAAAAGATTATTTAAGAATATCTTCAAATAATCAAATGAAATTTATTAAAAAAATCAAATTGAATGAGTTTTATAAAATAAAATATTAATTAAGTATATAGTTTTTCCTTATAATAAAATAAACATGTCTTTCATTATGTGATTTAAATTAATATGAGAAATACTACACACTCCCCATTAATTATAGCTTCTTCTAGAAAACTAGTCTTATGAAAATGTATATAAAACATTATTTAATGAAATAATAAGGTATTTTCAAATAATAAATGGTTTTAAAAGTAATTAAAATATTTTAACAATTTTATCACACATCTTAATATATAATTCTAGTATATTCAAGTAAATTATGTGATTATTTAAAACAATTAAAGAGTATGCATGCTGTTAAAAAAAATCAACGAATTGGTTCATAACAAAAAAGAATAGAGTGATAAATGATTTTATATTTTAATCATAAAGATTATTTAATTTTGAGGAAAAGAGATAAAATATTTTTAAAAATATTCCTTATATAAAACATTTAATGCATAAAATAAAATACTTCTTGAATTTTAACAGCTCCATTTTAAGGATATTTCTATTTAGATAATAAAATACTTCATATTTGATCATAAATAAAATAAATTTTCATTTTCTAAATAGTCACTCATAAATATAGAAATGGATTTAAGTGGAATATATCTACAAAATATCAAACACAGGTTTATTTCAGTACCCATATGATTTTGTGTCCCGTAGTTTTAGTAACTAAAGATTCAGGTAACCAAATTTGTTTGTTCTTAGAAGAGACTTCATAATTAAAGTTATATAATGCTATAGAATAATGATAATACCTGAAACCAAAAAACTGTTCTTTTAAAAAATATTATTCATTATCAAAATTTCTATTTAATTCATAATGAGAACATTTAATAGTATATATGTTCTTCCTTTTTGATCCTGGAATAAAATAATTACTTTATATCCCATACCAAAAATACCAATCTTACATTTATTATTATCTTAATTTTTACCAATAATTTGATTCGAATTGTTCTCTCAATTAATAGAAATTATAGAGGCAATCTTTAAAGTATTAACTTCACTTAATAGTTCTTTAATTTTATTTTTATGCAAAGTAAAATAACTTTTGGACTAATTAGATCTCAATTATTCAATCTGTTTTGATAAAATTTATTCATAAATTTAAATAGCATCACTATACTTTCTCATTTTTATATTATCCTTATTCAGAGATTCAAGTTTTTATTATAGAATAAAAAATATTTATTTAATTCATCATTACAATTTTTTTAGAATTAGAAAATTGAGAATAAGAACATTGTACCTTATTAACAAGATCCACAAGACCTAGATTAATCATTTGATTTTCATAATCATCACTAGTGTTTTTATTTGATTCATAACATGAGTCATTGGAGTCACTCTAGTTATCCTTCATGAATTTATTAAATTAATATTATTAATTATATTTTCTTTTATAATTAGGCAAAGGATTTTCTTATCTTATATGATAGTTTTCTTTCCTTCATAGAATATGTCTTCTATATTTATTTTTAATTTCTTATTTCACCTATTGTATATAATTCCAAATTTTTTATAAAGATCGAATAGTTATTTATATGGATATGAATAAATTGAATCAAAATATTATTCTACATTATTTTTGAGTGAAGCATATTAATTTTTTATAGAGGTATGATTTTCAACTTATACTTACATCTCAGCTTCAAACACCATCAAGTTGTCAATCAGTTCTTTAAAATTTAATTCTTTAACTAATGTGAATTAAAGAATAAATATATATATTCCATTCCAATAGAATATAAAACACTAAGTACTTTTAATTCCTAATCTTATTTTGGAATAGGTTTTCTGAAGAAAGAGACATCATTGACAAATTCTATCATTATTCAATTCATTTGAGTGTCACTTTCATTTTCATATTTCTTGAATGCATTAAATTTCAATTTTGCATAATTGTAACTTATTTTTATGAAATTATCAGTTCTTTTGTAGGAAATATAAATTATATTCCAAATATCATATGAGGTAGCGCATTGAGAAACTCAATTAAATTATTCAGATCCTAATCCACAAACAATATAATTCATATCTCTCAAATTAAGTTCAAAATATTTCTATTGATCATCATTCCACTTCTAATGATCTCCTTTATGAATTTTATAGGGATTTACTACATTCAAGTAAAATATTATATTCTATGATTTTTCAAATAATTAATCATGTGTGATTTCTATCATCCATAATTATCACCATTAAAATAAGGTGCATCGATCATCAACATACCTTCTCTAAGATCATCCATTAGAGATTTATCTTTATCTGGATATTTAACTCTATCTTTTTAGATTTAAAATAAATATAACCACACTAATATGACCTCTTGAAACCAAATATTGGTATCATGTAGAAATGGATTAATCTTTAAGTATTTTATAAGTAAAAATATAGTAATATATCCCTTTATTTGATACAAATTTTTCGGTGGGAATAGAAAATACAAAGATAGGATGGGAGGGTGAATTGTTTTCCTTTAAAACATGATAAAAAACACTTCTAAATATTTTTTTAAAGTGATCATTTTCTTATCTCATAAATATGATTGATAATAAATATAAATACATAAAATAAATAACAAAATACAATGATTCTTAGTGGTTATGGGCATAGAAATACCCTATTCTACTCCACCAATACTCTTTCTATGAGATTGGTGATTTTCAGTAGCTGATCCTTTTTCTAGGGACCTCTAAAATTGTGTACAGAAAGTTGACACCTTTAAAACAATGATTTTACAGGGCCTTATGGTTCTTTTATATAGAACCAAAATATCCATATCTTAGTATGAGAATTTAACACCCCACCATGACTAAGTATGAGTAGTCGGCACTTTAACAAAAAAAATAAATGAGATGGATATTGTTGCGAAAGAATTTTATCTTATAGTTGAAGAAAAAAACTAATAGAAGAAATGAGCTTTAATAAATCATAATAACAGTAAAATAATCTTCAAAAATAAGATGTCTTTCTTTTTCTTTAGACAGTAGTAGAGAAAAAACTCATTATATGATCAAACATGCTCCAAATTGTATCTCTTTTGAGTAGTATATATAACCTCATAATATTATTTTTTTTAATTTTCACCTATCACTATTTTGAGAAGAAAAAATTCTTGGTATTTAATAATATGATCAAATTTATTTAGGTAAAACAACTCAATAAATATCACATTAAATATCTTAATAATAAAACCCCTGATTTCATTTTTTTTATTTTAATACTTAGAGAAAATCATAACTTCCCTTTGAAATAGTAATGATTTAATCAGTCAAAGAAGAGAATTTGAATCATCATTTAAACAGATTTAAAATAGATATTTAATCTAGTGAGACTATTGTATAAATATTAGTAATAATCCATAATTTCAAAATTCCTTAGTTGACTAAGTCAATTGTAGGGTTTCTTTGCATAATAATATACTTAAAAAGTATAGTTGATATTGTACATTCGATTGAAAAAGTAGGGATGATGAACTGTATATCTTTTCCTCAAACATAGAGTTACTTTCAAAAGTAAGGTTCTTGATCCATATATTCACTTCAAATGTAGGGTACCAAATTATGGTTCCTTACTCAAAGTAAGGTTCTAAAACCATACATTCCATTAAAAATATATGGTATAAACAGTGTTTTGAGAATCTTTTGAAATGACCAAAACACTTAATAAATCAAATAATCTCCCACAGGATTGAAGTATGAAAATGATTCCATAATAAAACAGTTATTCCAATAATTATTATCCTGAAATTAATGTAAAGTAACTTCATTATAAATATAAATACAGGTCTTTGTGAGAATGAAAATCAAAAAGAAATTAACTAAATTATTGGATCAACACATTCCAAAAATTATTCATCTTTAATAATGGTTTGATTTTATTAGATGGTGTTCATAATTGATTTGTAGTGCTATTTTTTTTGGGTCAGGGTTTTTAAGGGGTGATTTTGGTTTTGAAAAGTTAATTTTTAAATCAAAAATGGAATTACATGGGGTAATTTGATTTCAAAACCGAATTGGTAAGGTATTAAAAAAGATTTTGATGGTTATTAAATTTTTTAAACACAGAATATCTTCTCTTTTAATTTTATTTGTAGTTCTTATGAAAATGTGAATTTTATTAAATGTCATGAACTTTAAAACCATGTGTATTGGATTTTTAAAAGAGTAATTTTTTTAGGTTGAAATTTTTAGAAGTAGTTGATTTAATTATGAAAAATTAGAGATTTTTTTTACATTGATGGGAATGTTTTGAAAAGGATAGTTTATTTTTTTATGTAAATTAGAGATTTTAGAATCATGTGGGTGTTATATTTACTTTTTAAAATATAGTTTTTTTAAAGGTTGAGGCCGAAGCCTCATGTTATTATTAAATCAAATCAAAGATCTCTTTTAACTGGGTAGAGGGAGACCCATTACATAGCCTGAAGGCCCAGTGGCCTTGTAGCCCATTACATAGCCCGTAGGCCCAATATTTTGTCCCAATTTCCATTCTGTGCATATTAAACCAGCTACTAGAGTACCTGTACAGTATCGCAACTGCTACAGTGCCCTTCTACCTCTACAGTGCTTGCCGATCTATAGTATTGTCGCTGCTACAGTGCTGCTACAGTACCTACACCTAATGGTTTTGAACCCCCATTTTTCATGTAGGATTACGGGGTGCTTACCACTAAGCCAAACCCCCATTTAAAATATAGTAATTTTAAGGGAAATGAATTTTTGAATTTATTATGTAAAATATATTTAAAGGGGAATTTGTTTTTTAAAAAATTATGTATGTATTTGGAAAATAATTTGAAACTCCTGGTGAAATGAGAGTAGCCAAAATGGAATAATTTTTTAATGATATTTTTTTGTGTGTTTTTTCCTAGTGTCATGTGTATTTGAATATGTCCCATTTGTGTACATGTGGAATTATTTGTAGTTTGGTCAGGAAACATGAATGATTTGGGTATATATTTTCAAGTTATTTAATTATGCCTCCTAGAAAGGTATTTAAAATATAGATGTTTTTCTACAAGGATAATACTTGGAAAAACTCTTACCTTTTGGAATATATCTTCAAGTTGTTCACTTTTCTCATACTTTGAATTGAGTGGTGGAGCTCAAATTTTTATTACCTTAGGACTTATTGAGATCATCCTTATAAATATGTTAAGTGAAGTTATCTTGTAATTTGTAAATTCCAAATTAATTTTGGGTGATTATATATTTCTGAATTGGATATTTTGGGAGTAAAATAATGTTATTTTTAGAGTGGATAGAGGTTCTTGTAGTGATTTTCACTTGATATTCATAGTTTCTCTTGGTGAGTTATTTTTTTGTTATATTTGTGTGGTTCTACTTATGCCTCAGTGTGTCATTTTAATCATTGGGTATTGTATGTGGCACTTTCCATGGATAGATGTTCTTTTTTTAGATATGAGTGGGTCTTTGGTGTGTGACTTGGGTGACTAGGATGCACATGTCACTATTTGAGATTATACATTGGTCAGTGTCAGTTGGATATTTTTTGTATCACCATGGGAAGGTAACCCATGTATGGGGTCTTAGATCGCCCCTTCCTTTCAATTTTGTCTTGAGGTTTAAACCCATGAAATTTTCTTTTGGAGGAATTTTTTTGGGTTGTCTCACCCTTCTGGTGATATAGAATTTGATGGTAATGGGTGACCTTAATTAGAGTATATCAGTATTCCTTCTGTTTGGAATATTTCTTATATTTGATTCATTCTTCTTATGTTTAGTTGTGGTTGTTAGTGTTTGGTATTTTCTTTAGACATGATTGAGAAATCACTATATTTTAGGTAAAACTCTATTTTTTGGTTTCATTAATAATAATTTTCCATTTCTTTCACCACTTAAGAAGAATTATAAATTTGGAGGAGACCACTAGAATTTATTCATCTCTAGTAAACTTTGTGACATTTCAGTGATTATTTGGATATTCTTCGAAATTCTTGGAATATTTAGGGATTCTGTTTCACTTTTTTGTGGATTAGAGAATATTGGTCATTTTCCAAGTCATGAGATCCTTATGAGTTTTTTCCAACCCTCCCACTTCTTCAATAAGTGTTGGAGTTTTTAGTTTTTTCTCTTCTTGTAATATTTTAAGTGAATTTTAAGTGGTAGAAATTGGTATCTTGGGAAAAATTGCGACACCCTCATGTCACTATTGTTTATTATTATATATTATTTAATCTTATTTTAGGGTAATTTAAAATTTTTATTGTTTCATTTTAAATTTTAGAGATTGTGTAAATTTTATTTTGTTTCATGATTTGAGTTCATGATCTAAGAGAAACTATGTGGGTTCCTAAGAGAATGGACCCCTCCAATTCATTTTCAATATGCATGTTTAGCTCAAAAATGGTAGAACACAGTATGGGATCAAACTATGTGAGTCACAAGATAAACAATATGAAGTGTTTTCATTCTTGATAGACCGATCTAGCATGGATAGCACATGGATAATCAAACTGTGAAGAGTCTCTAGGGGGAACCATGAAACATATTTTTTTGGAAAATGTTATTTATATATTTATTGATTTTTTTACAAAACCATGTGGAAAAAATGTGCACAATGTATATATTTCATTAAATTGGGTAAAATGACTATTTCCCCTCCCCACCATTTAGGTATTTTTAACCTCTTCCTCCCCTCTTTCTCAGCCGAATTAGTTTCACCCATGGGAGATACTCTCTATCATTTTTCCTTCAATATTTTGTCTCCTTCCGTTGATTTCACGTTCTCTCTCCAAGATAATCCATATTTTTTTCTTGATTTATATTCCTCTTCCCTACTTTTAATTATTCTATTAGCTCAGTTTTCTCCCACTAACCCTAATAGGGATTTTAATCTATGACTAGGGTTTAGGGTGAGTTCTAATTCCATGTTTTGGTTTTTTAGGTATTATGGGGGTATTTTATTTCTTGGTTGAGTGTTCTCCACTATAAGATATATATTTTGAAATGGTTTTAGAATGGTTCCAAAAATTTTAGGTAGGTAATTTTGTCATTTTTCATTAAATTTAGTGTCATTGAATTCTTGAGGATTTTAAATTCTTGTTTCTTTTCAACTAAACTCATGTATAATAGTTGGGGTCAATTTCTTAAATATTTTAGAAGTGGGTAACTTGACATTAAGTTGTTTTATGGTTTTCTTTGTATATAAAAAAAGTTTCCTTTGAATGATGAGTGTTTTAAAAGGATTCCTAAGATGAGGATTCTAAATTTAATACAAGGATTTAATGTGTTGATTCAATTTAGGAGTATAATTAGGATAAGTGTGATTTTGAAGGAAATTTTTAATTTATAAGATTTATTTAAATGTGTTTTAAAATTTTTAGTTTTAAATAAGTATTTAAAACTTTATTTTAAATTGTGTAAAGTTACTTTACATTCTAATTTGGTGTTTTAGATTCAGGTTAAGCACTTTAAAGAAGTTTTTATAAAATGTGTGAGACCCTTAGTCAAAACCATTGTATTTTATGGCATGTTATGGTTTGGTACACATTAAGGGAATTTTCATTACCTTTTTATTTATTTATACCTATGAATGGATGTAAAAGGCATTTTTTTTCAAGGGATTGGGTGGTGGGATGATATTTACTATTTTTTTATTTTAATAAGATGGTGATTTCTTAGAATTTTTATATACTAACATCCAATTAATATATCATGGGAACTTAGGTAGCTAATATATTTTCTTGATGCAAGCTATACTGGTGTGGTGGTGATCAATAACTAGTGTCCTAGGATAGTTACACATCCTAGGAGTTTACTTTTGTTCAATGACCCAAAGGGGTTCTAACTAGAAATGTCATAGTTTCATTGGGGATAGATAGAGTGTTTTCCGATGATACCAATTTTAGTATCATTCTAGTAAGATCCTAAGGTGTTTCCCATGATGCAAAGATATTTTTTAAGATGACTTAGAGTATCTTGATATGTATTCTTTGTTTATATCCTATATCTTTGATTTTACATGGTACTATTATTTCAGTTATCTCTTTTAGAATTTTTAATTTATGTTTTTGTGCCAAGTGTTTCTGTTTATCAATTTATTAAAGATTATTTTCACTTTCAAATGGGCATAAAAATTATTAATAAATGTAATTTAATAATTAAAGTGATTGGTGTTTTATAAAAAGGGGTTGTGGCTTAGGAAAAGTGATTGTCTTAATTTAATATAAATAAAACAGATTTTATAAAATGATTTAAATGTGATATTGTATTTTTTACATGAAATGAAAAAAAAATAATTTATATTTATATTTTAAACTAGTATTAGTGAAATAGTTTTTTCAAAGGAAATGGCATAAATTATTTATTAAAATCCTACTGGGTTTGTTTTTAAAAAATATTTTATAAACCACGTAGTGTATGAAACTCTTATGTATTTCATTTAATTTCCATGGATATGGTTTAGTCTTTATGGGAATTCGGTTTAGTTTACACCATGATGGTCGGTTAACATCATGTTGAGTGATCGTAGGTCATGAAGATAATTCATGGGAGAATTTTAGTTTTAAATTTATTATTGGTGAAGGTATGTATCAAACACAATGGATGAACCTTTCTGTTAATGCATATTATTTATGTAGAAAACTACTTGATATTAATTTTAACTCTAAAACCTTGCATGATTTGTTTTTATATTGATTTTGTGAGTTACTCTAATTATTTTCTTCCATTTATATTGTACCTATTTTATTTTTATGGTGAGTATTTCAAATGTATATATGGGTCACGCTAGATTTCTAGGAGGAATCTTAGGTGGTTAACCATATTTAGAGGGAAGAATCATTCCCATGTTTTTTCATGATACTTGAGTACTAGTTTCTAGTTCATGAGGATCTATAACTCCCTTAGGGATAGTGGAAAATTGATTTGGGTTCCAATTAAAGTGGAATATGAGGTCAGTTTGTTATAAATCACATCAATTTTGTTAACTTAGAAAGTGTATTTCTCCCATAGAGTATGTTTTATTTTATCTAGAATGCTAAAATTCATAGCATCACCACTAAATTCCATGTATAGGATTCCATTATATATTTTAGTTGTTTTTATTCCATTTTTTAGAAATTTCCTACCAATAATTACAAATTTATGTCCTTTTATTTTATCATCATCAATTTTAAGTGCATATAAGTCTATAGGTAACACAAAATCATTAACGTTCACTAATAAATCCTTCAATACACTAGTTGGGTATGTCAAACTCTGATTCTCAAATTTATCTATGATTCATGTGGGCTTCAATTCTATAACCTATAAGGTATAGAATATTGAGTGAGGAATATCATTAACATAATAAAGGGGAGAACTCATATGCTCAGTAAGGGTAAATAATTCAGCAGAAGCTATAAACATTTAAGGATAGATGTATAATAAAAACAACAACCTTATAAACATAAACATGAACATAATATGGAAAAAATAAATCAAAAATTACTATATAAACAAGAACATGGATATTCTACTAGTTAAATAATCACATGTAATAATTAATCTCATAACAAGGGAATGCATAATGCTGAACATCATAACCATTACATCTAGGACTTGTGCCAAGACCATTCACAAATATTTTGTCAAGGCCTTATTCCAAGACACTAGTTTTTCTCATGAGACCTATCGATGCATCGAGGCTCTATAGTAGTCACTTCCCATCACTTACTAAGTCCAATGCATTCCTCATATGAAAAGGTTGAAAAATAACCTAAACATTAATATTAAAACTAGAATATGAAATTTCAATACTTTAACCATAAAACATGAATGGTATAGGAATAGAACATCCACAGTCAAGCATATCATAACTCATTAAATACAATATAGAAGATTTTATTATAATAAATAAACCTCAATCAAGAATAATATCCAGTAAAGGATGTTGACATAGTTAAAATTTATCAGTAAAACTCTTTGAAAGAAATATCCCGTTTTGTGAAATCATTTAAAAGTCACAAAATTTATAAATGAATTCATTTAAAAGTGATTTTTTAATCAAAGTTCCCCATGAAACTTTAAAAGTTTTGAAAGTAATTATAATTTTAAAACAATCATGTCAATATAAATAAATCCTTAAAATCATTTTGAAAACATGGACATTAATTAAATAGATTTAGAAAATTAAGTCATTAAAACATTTAAAATGATGATATAGTTAAAGATACCCTTCTATAAAACCTTAAAATATTACTTTTGAAAATATTTTTATGAAACATGGACATGGATGATAAATATGTCCCAAGAAATACTTACACATAAAAATTCTTGGATAAAAATTTGACTGAGGAATTAACCCTTACCTTAGGTCTGATACTCTATGTACGTGTCTGAAACACCTATATAATGTTTTTAAACATATTATTAACTTATATTAGAGTTATAATAATATTTATGATATCATATATGATTATTTTATGACTTTATATTTCCTATTTATTAACAATTCCATGTTAATGCAACGTTTCGGGTAATAATCGCTTTGTTTATCATACATGTTTTGACTTGTTATTCTTGATCATATTACTTATATCATGACTTAATTACTTATATAATGTATAATTTTATTTTTATATCATATATATATTCATAATATAAATATATATAATATATAGATATATGAAATGGAATACATCATTCTTGATGACGGTAGACCATACGTACGCATGAACATTTTTTCTGTTTTCTTATCGTATTGAATCATAGTATGTGAATTACATATATGTACATACACACAAACACACACACACACACACAGATATATATATATATATATATGTACGTATATATATATATATATATATATATCATTACAGTAGACTTATTTCGTAATATTTTTCATAATTATGAGTGATATATATTTGTTTATAATCATTCTTAGATGGTGTACGTGGAAGATGAGTCTCATCGTGTGGTGGAGAAGGTAAGCCGTGTGTATGCACGAGTGATTGTATCATTTCCTTAATGGTTAAACGGTGTATAATTGGATGTAATATAAATTTTATAGAAATAATATCATGTTATATTCATTATTTAAATCCATTATGTTCATCATTATACCCATAGAAATAATGTGCTCATGAAAAACAATTTACACCACGTTGTGGAGACGGTAAGTCGTACATACGCACACATGGTGATATTGTTTTTCATAGGATGGGTAAAAGGAAGAATATGGTTTCCCATTAATTATAATAACATCTTAGAATGTGTATGGTACTTGAGTTATTATCTTATTATGGAAACAACATAGAAAGTTTATGTGGAAGAAGAAAATAACATTGAAAGTGGTGATAAAACAATTGCCTTTTTTTGGGTGTCTCTTTTTTATTTTCACAAAAGGGCTCCTTAGGAATACTCTGTGCCCAAATTAAGGCCCTTAGGATTAATTTATGGAGGTTTATAGGATAAATGGGAAGGTTAATTCTAAACCAAATGGTTTTAGAAGTGTTATTTAAAGAGAAATTGTTGTTCCCTTTTATAAGAAAGGTGAGAGGCACTTTAGGAAAAATCATGAAATATTAAATTATTATAAATTTATTTTTGATTTTTCATAGTTAAAAAGTAATTTATTTCAATTATAACATGAATATGGTTCGAAATCCTCTCATAAAATTATTTTTATACAAGTTTAGTTCATGAGAATAACCTTATTTTTTAGGATTAACCCTTAGTTAAACAGTTTAACACTTACGGTGTCTTTGTGTATTTTTATAATACAAGGATAATTTAGTTACTATAAAATGCCAAGAGAACATAAATTGGATCATTAATTAAAATTTTAATATCATCTAAGTCAGTTTTCCAAATATTATATTTTTTTTATTTTTATATCATTTAATAAAATAGTATTTGTTTTAAAAACTCATTTATGTCAGTTTTGACACTATTTAGTAATTGATTTTTGTTAAAGTCATAACAACTTTATTCCTTCAAAAAAAGTCATTAAATCATCCCTAATATGTTAATGTAATCCATAAACTTTGTGTATGGAATCCAAACTTTCAAATTAAATTTTTTTCAATATTTATAAATTCATTTATTTGAATCATTCATTAATAAGGTAATCACTGCATCATCATTGTGTCATAAATAAATATATTTATCAAATGTATAAAAATTATAAATAAAATTACACGATGTTGAAAATACTTTTATATTTATAATAACTACTTATAGTCAAATATATCAGTCATATTACACTATATTAAACTTTTTTAGTAAAAGATACATGTTTATGTTATAATTATTTTTACTTTAAATTAATTCTTATAACGTGTTATTACCACACCGAAGTAGTCCCATTGGGTCCTAAAATCATCCTAATGATGATCATGGTCAGACATATCTCATACAATAGGTTTATAACATGTTTTAGGTTTGTTTAATATTGTTATAATATTATTTTTTACCCTTATTTACATGATTTATCTTTTAACCATGGTAAATAAAAATAATTACTAAAGTTTCTATTCATAATGTCAAAAAAGAAAAGGTACCTATTTACAGAATTTAAACATTATAATTCCAAACATGCAATCTATTTTTTATAATCCAAACCATATAATTGTGAGAAATTAATTTAAAATTAATTCTCGTTGTCAAAACAAGAGTGTGTTTTTAAGAAGTAAAAACTATCAAAAGATTGACATGTGTTTATATCCAATTTAAATGTGAAATTACTTAAAATGACCTAAATTATATTAAATGATAAAAATATAATCGAATTATACTTTAAAACCACTCAAATATATAATTTAACACTACGAAGTATTTCGATTTAAAATTTTGTTTTCAATTAAAAGTTATTATTTTTCACTATTCATCAAAATGTGAAAGTTATCAAAAAAGTACCAAAAATTTATCCAAAATAAATTTTTATGTAAAAGCTATAAATAATAATTTAATTAAATCAAATTGAATATATAAAATTGTTAACTATTTTATTTAAAAATGGTTCTCCATTAAAAGGCGGAAAAACTGCTTTTTTTGAAAAATATTTATTTTATCTGAAAAATTGAATTTGTCATTATATTATATCTAAGAAACAAAAATTATTAATTTTAAAATTATATTTGATATATAAAATTAAAATTTTGTTTTAACACTATTCATAAACACTTTTAAATAGCTTGTTTGATAGGTCATGGTGTCCTTGAACTCGATGTTATGTACATTACACAGTATTGAATTATTTAAAAAGGAAGTGTATCTTGGAAGTTTAGGGTGTTAAAATTTATCCCCAAGATTAATATCTCATCCCCTAAAATTCATAAATGTTTGGTATAAAGTTCTTTAAAAAAAATTCATGTACTGAGAAATTTTCTTCACTACATCAAGAAGATGGATATTAACTTGAACCTTTTTAAATGCGTCGTGAATTTCATTATAAAATTAAATTTCAATAGATTTAATAAACAGTTTGATTATTTTTTGAAATGTAAGAGGAATATTTTTATTTTTTGGGGAATTCTTAATTACTTTTTACCCTTTTTATTTTTTGTATTTTTATTTGAACCTTTTGAAGATTGAGGAGGGGTTTTAAGAGTGGGACTTACCTCATGGTCAGATTTCTCAATAGTTGAAATTTTAAGAGATAGGTTTTTATTGTTATGAAGTGTAATGGAACGTTAATCAAATTTTTTTTTTTGGATTGACAAGTAGTTTGGAATGAATTTTTCTAGAACTCGGTATCTTTATTACACCAGTGGTGTTGGCCAATTATCCAACTTGAGTTTTAAAGTCTTGAATTGATTATTCAATGTTCTACTAGAACTATAGGTTTTGGGATTCCATTTTCTTCACCATATCCTAGAAACTTGGTTCTAGATTATGAGGTGGTATAAGTGAATTTATAGACTTTGAGGGATGTGAATTTTACCTTTGTTATGATGGTTAATATACTTATTAGAGCTTCTTGATTTTCTCCCTTGTTGTTATGTTTATCATCTATGCCACCCAGGGTTATGGTTTATCCTATATTTTTCTTTCTTGATTGGGGTTAGCTGTTCAAATAGATTCCCTGGAAAAATTACTACACAAGGATTATATGAATCCTAAATTTGGAGAAATTTATTAAATAAATGAGTATTATGACCAAAAAATAATACAATGTAAAGGAATATATGGATATTGGGAATTATATTGAAAAGGGATATTTTTTTGTAAAAAAGTATGTATTTCATAAAGTTTAGTGTCCAATTTTTATTCATGTGAAGATATATTTATGCCTTTAAAATATTTAGTTGTTTATGTTGCCTATACCTTGAATTATTGTGTATTTTGATTCATGTTAGATATCAGGTACCAAGTGGAGTAGGGTTTTTTCTATTGGAGCACCACCAGTTGTAGTATCTATCATAAAAAGGTCTATGGGGACAAGTACCTTATAAAAGTATTAGTTCAGTAGTTGTTCTCTAATCTATTTTTGAGGGAAACTAGCACAAGATCTTTTAAACCACTCATAGTATTCATGAAATGTATCTCCTTATGCATTCTTAATTACACATATTTTTTCCCTAATATATAAAATATGGGAGACTAGGGAAAAATTTCTAGGAAGATTCATTTAAGTTTAGGATAACCACCTATAATTATAGGTAGGTAGTATTTGGAGACACCATAAAGGGAAAATAATAATACCCTAAGAATCATAAGTTCCTCAGAAACACCCTGAGGATTCATGGTGGAGTACACAATATGGAGCTCCTTTAGGTATTTTGGAGGCTTCTCAGTGGGTAGGATATGAAATTTAGGGAGGAGATGGATAATACCATACATGAGTTCAAATTTAGCATCATCTTTTAGATATTGAATATTTTCATGTGGGAACTCAACATTTGAGGTAGTTGATTATTTTAAGGTCCTATTATTTTTTGTTATTATCTTAATTTATTTATAATGTCCCTTTCGGTTTGATTATAAACCACTTTATGTTCTATTTTAATTAATTCTTTAGTTAGGTTTTATTTCTCCACTCTAAAATATTGATTTTGTGTGTGAATTGATTTTTCTAATTCGGGATCTATTTGAAGTAACTTACCTTTAGAATACTTAGTTATGCATGGAATGATAGAAAAATGAAAATAAAGATGATTATTTTATAACAATTGGGTGATATGATATTAAAAGGAAAAACAAACTCAAAAAAATTAAAAGTAGACAAAAGTGGGAAAACATAGACCAAATTCCCAAGAAAGTGACCAAAATTAAAGAATATGATAAAAATAGAGTTGATATCACAAACTGAGTCTTATTCAAAAGTTCTTTTAAATGGGGTATATCATGTTTCAATTTAATCTGAAACATTTTGAATAAGCCGGCATACATGACCCCAGTCAAATATATATCATTGGGGAAATAATATTTTAAGTAAGATAAGAAAATAAAAGGAAAATCGTAGAAGATAAATTTATAAGGTATCAATAAAAAATAAATTGACCTTTTATTCTCCATAAATGTCACTAAAATTTTGATTGCATTGTTAAACACATCAAAATTGATTTTAAATTTTTGAAGCTTATAGTATATCATAACTTTGGTCATTTTACCAATAGTAAAGAGATCAATTAGTTAAAGTTGATTCTCACTTTTTATATTTATAAAATGATGAAGAAGGAACGGGTTTTATGATTTTTTTTTAAATTAAACTATGATAATAAATGAGAAAAACATGTTGCAGAAATTATAGTCAACCAATGGTAAGTGTCCCTTAATGCTCAACCATTATCTATCTCAAGGGATATGGGAAAAATATTTAATTCCTTGATTTATACAACTTGGAACTAGAATTATATAAGAGTTTCTACTATTTTAACACATATTATTTGATCAATCACATAATATTTATTATTATAAACCACTCAAAATTAATAAAATGGTATTAAAGTAACATATAAACTACTCAAGGAATAATATCAATAATGTAATGAGATAAAAAAATTATCTATGTTTTAAAAAAAATTACCATGACATAAGCATGAAAAAATAGGATTTTTACTTATTCACTTCATTAAATGATCCAACCCATAAGAACATTCATGAAAAGGAAATGGAGAGAGAAGGAAAAAATTCTATAAAATCATCACATGATTTAGGTTATACATAATAACATGTAATTAATGTTCCCTTGATTCATATACTAACATACCATAAAAACATGGAAACAAGAGAAGATATTGAAGAAAAATAGATCAAAATACAAGAAAATCAATTATCCTACCATGAAGAATATGCAATGATCTCAGGAATATATCAAGGAACATGCCCAAAACTGATCACCATGGGTTTTTGAAGTACTTTAAGGGGGATTATATAAAAATGGATTACTTCATCTCTCCAATTCAACTAAAACTTACCCCTAGATATTAAACACTTCTTAAGGATGTATTGGGTTATTTTTAATGACTTTTAAAGTATTTTGGTTACAAGATAAGTAAATAATATATGTTAGGTAGCTAAGTTTTCTTCTTTAATCTTTATCATATATATTATCCATTTTAAAGGTTGACTTCATAAGAAAATCATGATCTGATATTTTTTTTGAATTATTATTCTTAGAGTTATCTTCCCCCAACTATTTCAATCATCTAAGTTGGATAGTCTTGTCCCAAGTTATGGCTCGAACACTATAAATGGGTCCACTTTGCCTCGCCCATATTTTCTTCACTCTTTTGGCCTTCATTGGGCCTCTTAGGCTTAGGTCCAACCATTATTCCAATTTGGATGAATTGAAGACCCCTGAAAATATAATCTTATAAAAAATTAATTTTCAATTTTTTATTAGTGTATTAAATGTTATTATATAAATGAAAAATTGTTATCAAATTGGTACATTATGTTAAAAGATACATTTTTATGATTTTATCCAATAATATCTTGACCATGAATATTTATTCATTAAATGAAATACAATTTAATGATAAATTATAAATATATGAATACATTTCACTCATCATTAAGTAGTGGTTTTTTTTTGATGGATTATTTCTATTAGTTTTATGAGATATGATGTGTTATAGGTTGGTGGAAGGCTTCTTGAAAGTTCATTAGATTTTCTTGGATTTATTTTCCTTATATTTTAATGGTGATTATCAATCTATATTGAGGTATGTTATTTCTGGAATCTTATTTTCTCGTATGGAATTATATTCTTGGTTATTTTGTCATTTTTCATTCAATGTTTTCTATTATATATCCTATATTACTTTTATTTTCATTAAAATATACCGAGTTTTAAATTCTTGTTTATCTATGTGGCATGTTCTAGTTTTATTAGTGAATGGTATTATTGGATAATATCCTTTGGGTACAAATATTTTATTTACTATAATAAAGATAAAAAATTTATTAAGGTTTGGGATGGAAGGGTTGGACATGATTTATTGGTTTCTCTTTATATTTCATTGTCATTAATGTTTGACTATGATGTTTTGATTTCATTATTGAATGACATAATGAACATGTAAATAAGTTAAAGATAATAATGATAATATAAGTAAATTTATGGGAATAATTAATGAGGTAAGGCTGCTTGAGGTTTTTAGGATGCTATTTTTCTTTAATGTTGTTTTTTTTAGTTATGAAATTAATGAAGGTTTGGTCTGGTTTTTAGTATTTGTATTCTATTTCTATGAGTATTTTTCTTCATGGACTTATAATTATGATCATTTAGAATCTATTGAAACCTTTTTGTAAAAATGGGGTGTTTTCAAAGTTCTTTTTTTCTAAATAGTAATTTTACTAGGTTTATTATTTCCTTTTTTCGGTTTTATAGATATGATTTTGAAGCTAGTGTATCATCCAGGTAATTTTGGGGGATTTTTTCTTATTTAGGTGGTTAAAATTATATCATTAATTATTACTTTAATTTTATCATCTTGTTGTTGAGTTTCTTCATTCTTGAGTCTTTTTATTTCTTTGATGAGTTTATTTTTCTATAGGTTTGTGGTGTTTATTATAGTTAAAATTTGGCAATGAGTGTTTATTTAAAGAGAGAGGATGATTGGGGATTAGAGTGAATAAGATAACGTATATTCTCCTTTTTTTGGATTTCATTCATTGTGTTTATGTATCATTTTGGGGTGTATAGTTTTTGAAAGGTAAATCATAAAATTAGGTAGTTATTCCATCATAGGGGATAGTTGGTTAGGTTTAGGGGTGAAGATTTTGGGAAGTGGAAGGGTAAGGTTTGTATTGGATTGTCTTCTATGTTTAGTATGTTATCAAAAAGTATTATTGGCCTTGGGTATATTTTGGAAGTTAAGACCATAAAGGATTTATCTTGGAAAAAATGGTCTTTATCATGAGATGAGGTGTGGAATCATAGAGGTGTCTGATGGGTTTAATATAGTTTTTTCCATTACTATTATTTTTCTATGGAGAATCCTTATTGTTATAAAATGGTATGGTCTTTTATTATTGTTCAATCATGTATATTTTCTATCTAAATAGCTTTCCAATAGTAATTATTTTTAGTTATGGTATCTACTAGTTGTGGATGTGATGTTGTGATAATATGGTGTGGATGTACATAGAATAAGGGAATATGTTTTAAGTCCTTCATGATTACATAATATAATATGATGAATTAGTGATGTGTGGATATGTATTGATATGAATATGGTTTTGGTGATGTGATTTCATGTTATATGAAATGTGGTGGTTGAATTGAGAATTGAAGAGGTGTTTATTGTATAGGTATGGATTTCTATATCTATTCTCTCATTGTTGATTAGTTAGTGAGGGGTTGTCCTACCATATATTTCTACCCAATTATGTGTTGGATCAACTTATAAACTAATTGGTAAGAGTGGTGAGAAATTTTCTTATCCATTTTTCATTTAATGGTTTTGGTGGTGTTTATAGAACATGTGATATTTTATCCTTTATTGATTATTAAGTACCATTTATAATTCCATAAATTATTGGTTTTTGATTAAAAAGTTGGAATTAATAATTCACTTAGTAGTAGTGGTTGGAATTCGTGTAGAGAGTATAGGATGTTGTTGAGTTTTTGTTTACAATATTGAATTTTTGGATTTTATAATTACTCTTATTCTTTATGTTCAACCTGTCTTGTATTCCATTATTTTCTTTTTCACAACTAAATTCACACATTTTTAAACTTCGATGTCTATTTCATAGATTTTGAATTTTTTTAGAAGATGAACCTACTAAATACTCCCAAGTCATCACCTCTCGACAGCTTCATTGAGTTGTTATAAAGGATAGTTTGGTGGTGATTAAGAGTTATTGTTTGAGTTAATAAACAAAAGTTATATGAGACCATCCTTGTATAGATCTAATTTCTTTGGCCATATACATTATATATAAGTAACATTTGGGTTATGGAATAAAAATTTATACTATAATATTTTCTAATTTTTTTATTTATTCGGGGTTTTAAAAGGTTAATTCCTCTTATATGTGAATTTCATACACTTAGTGATAGTTTCCAACTCGGTTCCTATTAGAGGAAGTTTTTTGGGGTCACACTCATCTTCACTATCATCCCATGGGGGTTTTTGTAAGGATAGTTCATGTTAGATTGATATCAGAGCTTTGGTTGATAGTTTGAATGGAGTTTGGAGTTTGGCATGTGTGAGGATTTCATGGATTTGATAGGGAAATATTTTTATTTAAGCTTAACATATTATGTAGGAAAACGAGGTGGGATAAGATATATATAGATCCTATTATTTTATGTAGTAACCTTGATAGCCTACTAAATACGTTTACGTGATAATGTACCCATTTCAGGCTATAACTCTTATGAGAGGTACATACATCATTATCATTAGTTTTATTTTAGTATTATGATGATATCTTGTGGTTATTTTGCTAAATCATATCAATATTTGTTAAATGGTTCTCTTTGGTTAAAGTGATTAAGATTCTTTAGATAAATGAAATGTTGTTAACTTGGAAATCCTTTAGAAATTAGTAATTTGTTGTCCTGTGAAGTGTTTCCTCAAGTAATTCATGATATATTAATGATTTAACTTTTCTTTTTTTTTCTTATAATACAGAGTATTATATGATTATTAATAAAAAAAATTATGTTATAATTGAGTGAATAAAATGTTATATTAATTTATTAATAGTTTAACAATTGAGATGAAAAATATTTTGTTATGCTTCCATGGTGTTTGAATTTTATAGTAAATCATTCTCAAGGGATTCTTATTGTTATATAAAATTAAAATTCACTAAAAGATGAAAAAAAAATATATTGATGACAAATTTTGTATATTAGTAAATATGAGGTTACTTAACATAAAGAAAAGAATTTTTTTATAATCGTGTTTTAGGTTTTTTTAATTTTATTTATCAAACTGTTATGTCATGTGATAAGATAAACTTATAAACCAAATGTATATTTTAGGTATGAATTTAATTAATTAAAGAACTTATTACAAGTAAGAGTTATTGTTACTCATTGCTATATTTTTTGGAATTATTATTTCTATGTTTAGGAATAAATTGATGGAAAAGGTATAAATTAATTATTAAGGATTATGTGACTAAGATTGTAATATTTTAAGGGAATTATTAAAGGAATGTTTCTGAAATTGTGTTAATATATTTAATGTGTTTAGTATTGTTTTTAAATACAATGTTACTCAAGTTATTTTTGATATTAGGCATAATCTATTCAGATTATTTTACACACATTATAGGTTATTCAAATCATGATATGTATCTCATTAGAAATTTTTTTAAGCATATTAAACCTATAATGTAAAAGTTAAGTATGTTTCTTGTTTGATAATGTAAAATCATGTTTTATTGGTAACAATATTTCTAAAAATTCTTTTTTAAAGAAATTAGAGAAAGAATCATGAGAATAAACCATGCCTTATTTTTTTTTATAATTTAAAATCATGTTTGATTAATGTTATTAAGATTAAAGGTATGGTGATTACCTTGAAAGTATTATTTATTGAACAAAGGGGTATTATTTTATAAAATGGTTAATGAAGAGTATAATGTCATATTTAGTTAATGTTACCTTTATTTGTTGATATGAATTATTCCTTGAGATATAAAATTATTAATGAAAAATTTGTGTGATATAAAAGTTATAAATAATTAATGTTGATGTGTGAAATATTTACATTATTTTATAAAAGTTGATATGATGTTAATTATTTTTTCTAAGAAGTATCGATATTTATTAGTTAATTTTAATGTGTTTTGGTGTATGTATTTAATATAGAGGAATGGATATCATGTTGTATGTTTTCTTATGGTGGATAGTTTATGGATTGATGATGTTAAAGGTGGTTATATGGATATTAGGTGGAAAGAAGTATTGTGAGGATGGGTTTCCCGATAGGATTAATAGTATTCTTGATAGGTGGATGTGTTTCTATATGGGGTGTTGTTATTCTTCGTGGGGTTTATGTGATTTATGTGGTTTTTTCAAGACTTTATTATTTTCATTATAAATCAAGGATATTCCTCTGAAACATATTTAAGTTGTTATGTGTGAGAAGAATAAAGAGGGATCGCAAGATAGAGTGTTATTAAAGTTTCATCAAAAGTTCCTTGCTGGATCATTAATCCATAATTCTATGGAATTGTTAAAGGATATTAATGTTTTGTTTGAGTTGTTAAGGATCAAAAATTTATTTTCAGTTTTCTTGGAAGTAGGTTTGCTTTAGAAGATGGCCCTAAGATGGTGGAGGAAAAATCATGGAAACCTAGAAGGGATATCTAGGGTAGAGTTTCATGGGTTATTCAGGAAATATTTAATATACTATAAGTATATAGATGATTATATAAAATATATTAATGAGATTAAAAAAGTAGAAGATAGTTTTCATATATTTGGAAGTCATTCCATGGATTATATTAGTCAATGTACACATTGTAGAGCTACTGAAGAGGATAATGAGTAGCATTATGAGTTTACATTCATGATAAAGATTCATCATTTCATTTAAACTTTATAGTTAAAGAGGTCCTTTTGGAATGTGAAGGACCAAATGGAGATCATTGAAGAAGGTTAATCCAGAATGGGAGGTTTAAGTGAATGTGTAGAGAAACAATTTTGACGTACATGGATATTACATTACTTTTGTGGAATACTTAATACATAACAAAAATAGACACCCAAGGACCGTAATAGTTTAGTGTCTTTGGAAACTCAGAACATAATCTTCTAATCATGGTAAAAGATCTTCAACATCTCCCATAAAGATATATCCTTTTGTTTTCTTACCTAAAACCTTTCTTTATATCCTGGGGAAAGGAAAACATAAAACATAGAAAGGGTGAGCTTGAATGCTCAGTAAGGGTAAACATGGATAACATAAAATAATCTATAAAAATCTGAACGTAAAAACATGAACGTAAAATTTAAACATCAAAATCATGAGCAATGACATAAAACTTGGAGGTATGTAAGGCATGGATTATAAAGTAACATTAACTATAAAATAATATCATTGGAATAAAACATGTAATTGTGGAAAACTAATAATCACATATTATGATTTCCATAGTGGCCAAGGAATTTCTTCCAAGACCATCATAGTGGACGAATTCCATTACTGAACTAGGTTTACATGTAGTTCCAGCCTTGTATTACTGAACCATATTTACTTTTCATTCCATCCATGTCTATCTCATTAGATATAAATAGTTACTCAATGCATTGTAGGGAGATATAGGTCCCACCCATCTCATAATGAAATCATTCTTTTGTGTGCCACAAAATAAACATAAAGCATTCATCATAACCCAATGAATAAAATGGGTTTCATAAAAATCATAACATAATCCATATAAAACCATGTAAATAATATATACATTCTACTTGAAACATAACCATATTAAATAATGTCATCATAGATGGAAAATATTTTTGATAAAACACTTGAAATTAATTCTTGATGAAAATATCCTTTCTTCTTTCAAATCACTTTCTTTTCTCAAAATGATGTGCAATTTAAAAAAAGAATTTTTTTGAAAATAATCAGGAAATATTGTAGAGGAATATTTATTTAAATAAGGTTTTATAAAATCGTAATAATTATTTCACGCCGTATAAGTTAAAAAACATTCTCCTCGTACTTTTTCTGGAAAAGTCAAAAAGTACCTCGTATGGTAAACAAAATATTCCTTCTATACCACATAGTAAAAGTTAAAAAGAGGTAAACATAACTTTAAATATACAAGTAAGAATATTAAAAACTTTATAAAAAACATTTTTTATAAAACATGGACATGGTTGATAAATATAACCCCAGTAAATACTTAGGAATAAACAATCTCAGATAAGAACAAGATTGGAATAATTATCCCTTACCTTATGTCCAATTTCTTCTGTACATATCTGAAACTTCTGTATAATGATTTAAATAATTTCATTGACTTATTCTATAATCATATTTATTTTTATGATATCATATATGGTCATATTCTTATCAGTTTATTAGTAACATTTCATTGTTACTCGTTATTCGGGTGTTAACTATTTTATGTTATTATGCATGTTTTGTCAAATAAATTCTTATTACTCTTTCTTTGTTATAGTTATATCATTTAAAGAATTTTATTATTATAATATATATCAAATTAATTCATTAAATTCATTTATATAATCATTCTTCAATGAATATCATGTAGAATGAATCGCATCACATCATAGAGATGGTAGATCGTACGTACGCATGAGCGATGATATCCTTCTCATGATTGTGGAATTGTATTGAAGTGTATGGTGTATAATATTTCAGAATCAATATAACTTTAAAATAATCATATATATTAATTTCTTCCATCATTATACCCATCCAAGTATGTTGGTGATGAAAAAAAAGATTACACCACGGCGTGGAGACGGTATTCTGAACGTACGCACGCGCGGTGATTTTGTTTTTCATAGGATGGGTAGAAGTTGAAATAGGGGTGTATCATATTTATAATAACATATAATTATATGATTGATACTGAATTTTTTACTTTATAATTAAACAACTAAATAATATGAAGTAGAATAAGAAATAAATTTGAAAGAATCGGTAGAAGATATTACCTCTTCCTCGAAGTGCCTCCTTTAAACTTCCTCTTAGAGCATTAGAGTTAGTCTTTGAAGAATACCAGGACCTCTAGTATGTTGATATGGAAGTTTATAAGGTAAATGGGTAGGGTTTTTTCGAGTTTGAAATCTCAAAATGGAGTAATGAGGAGATGGAGTAGGTGTCATTTTATAAGAGAGGAGAGGGGCACTTTTGGAAGCCTAAAAAATATTAATTTATAATAAAAACCAACCCCACATAAAAACCTAAAAAACGACTCAAATTATAATATTACATAAGATAGGGTTGTAATATCATCAACTAAGAAAATTTATACAGTTTTTATTTTATTTTAAACCTTGTAATTTTGATTTATCCTTTTTTTAACCTATTTAATTTTATTTGTGGTAATAATATTCAAAATTTTAAATGGTTATAAATAATTACTTTTTTGTTGTTAATTTTCCATAATTTGATACTTTATGACATTTTATAATATATAATTTTTAATTTTTAATTTTTAAATTCTTTTTTTGATTTTTAAACAATTTAATAATATGTTGTTTTTATAAAATATCAATAGTGTCAATTTTGAAACTATTCAATTATATGAATTTAAATAAAATATACATAGAATATATATTCGAACCAAAATATTTAAAAGATTTATAACATGTCTTATTCGTCTATTAAAGTCTTGGAGAACATTAATTTGTTCATATAATATTTATTTTAATATTTTTAAAACAATTTATTTGATATTTCTCTTAATAAAATAATTACTGCAACATTGTTGTATAATTATTTAATATACTTATTTGTTGCATAAAAATTAAAAATAAAGTACTATGATGAATATAAATCTAATATATTTTTTAAGAATACTTTTAGTCTAATTTATCTTCCAAAACATCCAACTTTTAAAATGTTATCCTTATTAAATTATGAAGGTGACAACTTTGACATCATTTAAAATATAATAATATAAATGTCATAATATGTTTTATAAAAATACAAATGGTCCACAAGTAGACACATGGATGATTATGGTGTATATATACTCGACCAATAAGTTTTTGTCATGTTTTTTGGCCTTTTGATGGGTATTATTATTTTAATAAAAACTATATTATTGATTTTTCACTAAATAAATAATTTCTTCCTCATTAATGTATAGGCTATTAAGGTAATTATATATTACTTAAATATTACAAATAAAGTACCATGATAAATAAAAACATTTTATCTGTTAAATTATTATTTATAATCTAATTTATATTCCATTTAACCTTAAATTAAAAATAATTTAATTATTAAAGTTTGAGTGAGACATATTTCACTTTCCTTTAAATAAAATAAATTAAAGGTCTTAATCTCATCCAAGTGGGTTCCAATAGATAACATTTCAACCCAATTATATTTTAGGACGAAATATAATCATCCAATTATATTAAGACCAGTGTTTGGGTAATTTTATAATATTATTTTTACCCTTAATTACCTGATTTACCTTTAATAATGGTAAATAAACTTTACCGTAGTTACTATTCATAATTGCCAAAAATAAAAGTAGACTATTAACATAATTTGGACCTACTAATTCCAGATATTAAATCCATTTTTCTAAATTAAAAACACAGAAGTTTCAATAATTAATTTAAAATTAATCTTGTAGTTGAGAAAATGGGTTTTAAAATTTAAAACATTAAAAAAGATTGAAATGTTTTTACCTATGAATTCTATGTAAAATTAATGATAATGACATAAATTATATTAAATGGTACAATTATATTGTATTTATACTTTAAAAATATTACATATTATAATTTAACCATATACTTATCTCTATTAAAAAAGTTTTTTTTAATTAAAATTTACCGTATTTTTACTATTCATAAAAATATGAAGGTTATCAGAATATTGTCAAAAATTTATCCAACATAAATTTTTATATCCTGATTCAAAATAAGAAGTTTAATTTTTCAAATTGAACTTATAAACTTGTCAAAAATTATATTTAAAATGGGTGCGCCATCAAAAGGCGACAAAACTGCATTTTTTGAAAAATATTTCTTTTATGAGAAAAATTGATTTTGTTCTCATACCATGTTCTATAAAATGTGTATAATGAATTATAATGTTATAAAATTAAAAATGAGGTTAATAATATTCATAATGGCTAGTTCATAATAATAATATATTGTTGTTTAGTGCAACTCGGTATTGCGTACAACGCAAGCCATCGAGGAAGGTCGCTTTTGCGTGTAACACAAGCCCATGTCAGTGTTGCGTATACTGCAAGCTAACTTGGTTTAGATTAAAATAGAAGATATAAAATAAATTAAAAGTAATATATCTCATAAAATCTCAGGGTGTTACAGAAGGCCTCTCTCAAGATATCATAAGGTTTATGATAAATACACTAGGTTGTCAGTCTCAAGGTCTATTGAAATGAAGATTGATGCAATATTCTAGAGTTTAGTAATAGATTCAAGATCAGGGTTTAAGTAGTTTGAGGTGTCCCACGTTGGGTGATTTTAGTTTTTTCATCATTTCAATTTAGTGGAGATTCATGAATATGAATTCCCCAAGGTTTCTTCTATCTCTCAATTTTCAGTGGGAAGTTAGTTGTGGTTTGGGTAGTGAACCATGTTAAGGGTTATTAACCTTACACCTTTAACTAATACCACTAAAGTGGTTTCTGTTTTTAAATTTAAACTATGTTTTAAAGGTGTGTATTGATTGTTTTTTTAAAGTTAAAATAAATTCATTCCTTTAGTGAATTTTATAAGAAATATTCTAAACTTTTAATTAGTAAAGGTTTTTTTAAAATTCATGAATGGTTTTTAATTATAAATAACTTGTTTTGGTTAAAGGGTTAACTTTTTTAAAGAACTATTGGTTAAGTTAAAATGAGTAGTTAGTGGTTTCTTAGGGATTTTATGTTAAATAAAAAATAGTGTTGTAGTCTATCTTTTCTTGAGGGAGTTTTTGGTGTGTGTCGGTCCTATTTGAGAGGTAACTTCCACTAGGTATATGTGACTATGTTTCCTTATTTTAGTTTATTTTGAGTCCTCCAAGATGAGAATCATTTTAGAGGTACCTAATATATAGGCCTATATATTCCTAGAACCTTAATTTTCATAGGTTCTAGAGGTTTTGAGAAGTGTATGGAAGGGGTTCCAAGGTTAATAAGTGAGTTTTATACTATTTAGTGGGGAACATCTATGGTGGTCACACACTATATTGTGGTTTCGGTCATTTTTTTTAGTCATTTCCTATAGATTTGAGTTTTGGGGTTGGTTTTGACTGTTTTGGTGATTTTCTATGTCATGGTGATGTGTTTATGACATGGTGATTTATGTTTCAATAGTTTTGGTGTTCTTTGAATCTTGGCAGAATCCATTTCTATAATGAGAAGAAGTGAAATTAATTTTTGAGACCTCATTGTTAGTTTACATCATGGTCCTAAGGACTCTATGGAATAGTCTCATCATGAGGTCTTATGATTCTTAGGTGGGAATGACCAGAGTGAGGGGTTCTCACACTATGGTTATATGTAGTTAGAAGGTGTGGTTGAAGGAAATATGGAATAGTCTTTTCTTACACCATAGTGATGTTCAAGTTCATATTTAAGTAGCATAAATAGATGATGGATTTTTAGGAGTCCAAGGCATTTTCATCACTATGGTTTTAGATTTCCTTTTAACTAGATCCACCATGTCATGGTGATCCTCTAACCATTCCATAGTAGGTTTATCCAAATTTAATTATAAATTTTTCCCTTATATATATATATATATATTCCCTCTTTTATTATTCTTCTCTTAAACCCTAGATAACGTAGGATCTTCGTTTAACCACCATGTATTCCCTTTTTTATATCTTGATAACATAGCTTCAAGGGTTGTTATCATTTTATTCAAGGTTATTTCTCCCTTATTTTCATATTTTCTTCTTAATTATTCTTTCTATAGTGTTTTTGGTATCAATTGAGTTTGGTTTTGATGGATTGTAGTTGACAGTTTTATGGGAGATGTTGTGTTATGGATCTATGGAAGGATTCTTCAGAGTTAATAAAAGTTTAGTTTTAGTATACTTTCCTTCCCTTGTGATGGTGTTTCTCAACCATTATTGAGGGAGAGTATTTCTAGACTCTTCTTCTATCACTTATAATAATATAATTGATTAGATTATTGTTTTGTATTTCCAAGTCTACTCTTATATATCCAATTCCCTTTAAATGGTTATTTTTATTGAAAAATACATTATTTTGGATTATTTTTTCTCTTCATGGTTTGTTTCTCTTTTAATGGGAAGGAGATAACTAGGGAATCAAATTTTGGTATAAGATTTGATTAACCTAAATAAATATGACAATTGGATTAAGGTTTGGGATGGAATGGCCAAACATGCTTTATTTGTTTCTATTTATATTTCAACATTATTGATATTTGACAATTGTTTTGTTTTTTCCTTAGTTATTTATATTTTTAACTTAGAAATAAGTTAAAGGTATAAATAATAATGTAATTGGAAGTCTTTTAATAGGTAATAAGGTAATGGGTCTTGTAATGTTTATGTTAGTGTTGTAGTTTAATGGTGGTGTTGTCTTTTGTGAGTTTAGTAAAGGTTTAGGCTGGGTTGTAGCTATGGTATTATGGTTTCAGGGGTCTTTTCCTTCTTATAACTTTAAGTTTTTTTTGTTAGAGTCTTTTGTAACCTTTCAATAAAAATATGGTGTTTTAATGTTTTCTCCTTCTTTAAGTACCCTTATTACCCTGTTGATGTTGGGTTTTGGTTCGGGAACTATTATCTGTTACGTTTTCTGATTTCTAGAAGTTATATTCCCATAATTACACTTGGAAAGACCATATATATACATGTTCACATTCTCCATGGATGTATGGATTCATGTCAAAAAAATAGTTGAGTGGAAGTAGCTCG
Organism: Viscum album; assembly: GCA_963277665.1. NCBI lineage: Eukaryota > Viridiplantae > Streptophyta > Magnoliopsida > Santalales > Viscaceae > Viscum > Viscum album. The sequence continues at coordinate 244,327,195 of OY728150.1, forward strand.
GTGAAAGTAATTTTGTAATAGAAGTGGCAGTAGTGATTAGCAGGTGTGGGAAAGCAGAAAGAGGAAAATTTAAATGCATACAGTTGGAGGTGTTCATGTTTCAAAGTATGGAATGATTCATCTAAATTGGTATTTTTGGATAAAACATTAATGTTCTAGAAGATGGTGATGGATTGTCAAATTTATGTAGTACATAAGATTTTTTTTTGAAGTTGTGTAAGGATTTCTTGGTGGTTTTATTGTGAAGGAATTGTGTAAGGTTTCTTCAAAATGATACATAAGAATAACTGGAAAACTCATCAAAATTTAACAATTGAATATGATGTTTCTATCAGTAATAAGATTTTTTTTTTTGAACAATGATGAGTCCCCTATAAATATTGAAATGTGGTGGAACCAGTTTCCTAGTTGGTCCCCAATATAATTGATGGGGTGAATCCATGGTTGTGGTATATATTATAGTCTATTAGGGATGAGCTAGATAAATTAAGTACCAAATTCCTAGGTGCTAAAGGTAGGTGGTCATAGTTTGGTAGTATTCTATACTAGAAGGATTAGAAGTAAAATATGGAACTTCCAAATTTGTTTGGGGAGTCTGGTAGATATCTATAATATACCATTTTTGGGTCATCACAATGGGAGCACTTATAGAAGGATTTTATCATGGATATCATTGGAATATATTATTTTGTTATTTTTAGTAGGGATATAGTACATCATTCCCTTGTAAATTAGATGATTTTTCCTAGAATATAAGTTTAATAAATTCTCCCATGGATGTAAGACTTAAGTTTGAACCATGTAATTTTGTTTTTATTGAGTTTGTGTTTTTATTTATTTATCATGTGATTCTTATAGATTTATCATTTTTCTTTAGTGGTAGATATTATTAGATGAAAATCCATAATACCAAAACCATAGGGTGGCAGATAAATATGGTGGATGGGGTGAAAATTATTCGCTGTTCTGGGTGTTCAATCCATGGGGATCCTGGAAATTAGAACTTCCAGGTGACCATGTTCTCTATTTGATGTATTGAAGGAACTTTCAGTATCATGCAGTTGGGCTATTCAAAATCAAAGGTTTTAAGCCTCTTCATTGGGTTACATATTGTTGAATGGTTTTTTCTTTCTATAGGATGGTGTTTTAATGGGTAGGGTCTTGTTTTATGTTTCAACTCTGGAAGATTTGGACTTTAGAGGACATTGGTTTTTTCACTATTTGAGAGTTTTAAAGTTTCTTTCATGGTGATTCATCTATAAGTTAGAATTTATTGTATAATAGAAGGTCATGAACTAAGAATATGGGATTTTTTGGAAGGTATATCCCAGATAGTTTTTGCAGGATCAGGAAAGAGGTTTCAGTGATAATGTATATGAAAATTAATTTGATTAGATTTAGGTAATTATAATTTCAATTTGAGGTTTTTTTCTAGGATGGGATGTTCAATTATAGAAGGTTGACTTTTTTATGTTCTATAAATCCTATATTTGATAGGGTATGGTTTTTTTACCAAGTTTTTTCTAGCCCACATGATTCAGTCCACTTATCACTAGGGTTTTCATCACTCAATGTTTAAGAAAATGAGTAACTTATTCTTAAATAATCTTTGGTTGGAGGAATGATTGTGATTATTGGAAAACTTGTGAACTAGTAAAAATTTTAGATTTCATGTTATGGGATTAACATTGGTTAATAGTAACCAGTGTTAAATATTTAATAGTCTGTGTTTTAACATCAATTATAAAAATAACTAATGTAAAAATTCAGATCATCATGTTTTTTATATCATTTATTATAATAATATATGTTAAAACCCTAAATTTTTTGTGTCGTTTATTGTTATAATGGTTATTAAACGTGTATTTCAATTTTTTTATGATTTTCCTAAAAAGGCCCTCAGGATTAGTGAAGTAACTAAGTAGGGTTTAATTAGTGATTACAAATTCCATTATATATTTCTTTTTGAAACAACATTCACTACCTGTTAGGATGTGTAATCTAACTGTTGTCATGGATACTCAAACACACAAAAAAATACCTAAAATATTTTCAAAGTTAACTTTTAAAATTTAAAGTCTAGTCCTTGGCATGATCCATATTTCCCAAAGACCATACAACCCACTAGTGTCAACATATAGGTACAAACAAGTAGGTAATATTCTTATGATTGTGATACACATATTCCAACTATTCTTAATGCTTTATGAAGTATTTAAAAAGATAAATTATCTTTTTTCATAAAAAATAAAGTCTTAAACTAACATGGACTTCCATTCATGATGTTTCAGTGATTTTTTTCTCTTTTTCTTCAACCTATATAGTTGCAGTTTACTTATTCTCATTGTGTGATCTATAGAGAATCTTCTTCTTCTTATTTCTCTAAAAATTATTCTATTTTAATTATATATAGATCACACTATTCTTACACTTCTCTCATGCACATCACACCAACAGTAAATATATCACATGCATGATAAAACATATATCACACTCTGGTAGAAATATTTTTTTGAGTTTGAACATGAAATTAAAATCCAAATGAATAACCTCTTATCAACTGACTCTCAACTTCTTCTCTTTCTTTCTACTTCTTTATTCTTTATCTATTTTATTCTTGTTTTTTTAGTGTAGAAGTAAATACTATTGTGTGACCAATCTATTACACTATAATCGCTCCTTATTTTCTTCTTATTCATTTTTCAAACCTTATTCTCCTTTTAATTGAATCACAACTCAAATTTGTGATGTTTTATCCAATATAAATCTTTTAATTATCACCTTATTTATGTCTTAATTCAAAATAACTATTTTGGAATTTTAAAAAAAAATCAGTCAACATGTGAGGAAAAATTCTTACATTGATCTTGACCCTTACGTGGATCCCCACACATTGGTTTCCACATGTACATTTATCTCTATACATGTAATGGATCTTTTTATGTGGTTAAAATAATCATGCATATATCCAGATATGTGATATCAGATCCTTTTATATTGAGCTCATATATGGACACATTTACATAGATTCATATACATGGTGATGGATATACTTACATAAACCAATAAACATAATTCACTTTACATAGATCATCTTACATGAAATTTTTACTTAGACATTTTTTTCAAATTACCATCAAATCATTTCAAAAATAATTTGAATCAACTCAAAGCCTCCTCAAGCACTTATGAATTTCCAAAAAGATTTCACCTCACATGTAATACTTTAAATTATGTGATTTTGAACATGATTTATATATTGAAAAAAAATAACACAAACATAATTTCCAACTAAACTTATCAGAACATCTTCTCTAAATTTTCTATATTCTATAGGAAACTTCTTGTCTCAAAAATCTCCAAAAGGTTCAAAAAATTCCAAATAACTCTTGAGATCAACAATCTCTCCATTTTTAATTTAATTAAAAACCGAGGAACATAAATCACTATCAAAATCAAACCTCTTAGTGATGAATCACAATTAAATAATTTTAAACCTACTTGAGAGAAGTCGATGTAGGAAACAAGAAAATTGAATAAAAACATATTGTCCATAAAGTAGTGAGTTATATTCATACCTTAACGTCATTTTATTTTCTTGATACCAATTTTTAAAATATAAAACTTTATAAGACTTTAATGTAACTTGAAAATTTATATGATATTGAATCATTTATTATTAAATCAATAATTAATCACTGCATAATTGTTATGATAGATGATCATTTATTCTTTAGTAAATACTTCAAATCACATAAAATGGACCTTCAACTAGAAAAAAAAATCTTTGGAATATGTATACACAAATTATTTCATGCACTTCAAAAAAATATTTGATAAGTTCACACATGCATGGTGATAAAGTCACAACTTACCCTTTTTAATAAATCTATATAAATATATGATCCACCTAAGGGATTTATCCCCCATAATTTTAAATTCATATCAATAGATTACTCCCAATAAATTAACCCTAAATTAATGTTCTACCCCTTTCTAAAAACATAAAAAGATAAATATAATGGAATGTCCCTGTTTTATTTTCTCCCTTTATGAAAATAGTATTCAAATAAAAGATGAGATAGGAAACTAAAATACATACCTTATCCTTGATATGGGTGATGTTAAACACCCAACATCAACCGCAAATTATAAAATTAATCCTTTATAAATGTCTTGGTAAACATGTCAGTTATTTGTTCCTTTATAGGAACAAATTATAACATCGAATCATTTCTCTCCAAAAACTCCATAATAAAAATATATTTTATATTAATTCACTTGGATCTTGAATTTTGAACCATATTCCTTAACATCTTGAAACTAATTTTATTATCACACCCAACAAGAAGTTACAACATCACTTCATCCTTATGATCTTCTAATTGTGACTTCATCCACATAAATTGGGTTATGGAATGATTTTAAGCCATATATTTAACATCTATAGTATTTATGGTAATATAATTATACTTCTTGGTGTGCCATAAAACATGCCTTTCTCTAAGAAATAAAACTTCACCAAAAGTAGATCTTCTATCATTAATACAACCTACCCAATATACATTTGTGTAACTGAAAAAATCAAGCTTTCCTTTTTGTCATATTTTAAAAAAAAATAGTTCCTTTGATGTATCTAGGAATCCTATTTACTACAACAAAATTAGACACTTTTGGTACAACTTGAAACTTTACATAATAGGTGACAGTATAAACTATATTTGGTCTAGAAACTATAAAGTATAATATACTTCTAATCAATTTTTGAAATCCCCTTGCATGAACTGCATTTCCATACTCATATTCTGAAAGATTGGTTCCTGTAACAAACCATGATTTTAGAATTTATTTAATTTTAGATAAATATTATTTTTTATTGTGTGTGCCCCATGGAACACCGGTCTTAAGTGAACCATGATATGTTGTAGCAATATTATTATTTAAATATTATCCGTATAACCTAAATATTGGTATGGAAGGTATGAATAGAAGTAAATTCATTATGAAATATATGTTAAATTTTTTTATTTATTGGAATTTATTTATTTGTTTTGATCAATTTCAAATATTATTAATTAAATCAAATAAGGATTAAAACTCTTAAAAGTATAAAAGGGAATTTTTTTCTATAAAAGCATGTTTTCTTGATATTTTATATTTTCATTTAAAATTTCAATTTATTTAAAAAATAATTGATAAAATGGAAATAATTTTTATATTAGAATATAAAATATAGATCAGGGTTAATACTTGGGATTTTTTCTAAAAATATTGCTTTTTTTGTGAATAGTGAAAAGTATAGATTTTTATAAAAATTATCATTTATTTTAAAACATTTAAAAAGTCACATTCTATTTTAGATTAGTTAAATATTATAATTATTAACATTTAAAAAAAAATTAATTAATTAAATTGTAATCAATAGTATACATGTTTTTTCTATAAAATCATTTTTAGGCCTAAAAAATGTATTTTTCTAAAAATATTTTTTCATTATGTTTCACATATTTATATTAAAATTATTTTTTTCCACTTATATAAATATATAATATAATATTTATGTCATATTTTGAATCAATATATTCAAATTATGTAATAATTTCAATTTCATTATTAGACGTAATTAATTGTAATCGTGGTAAATGCTTATCACCATAGAAAAGGGTAAAATGGGATAAAAGGGATTAAAACTCTTGGATAAGGTAAAAAAAGTAAATAAAATTTTATTCTATTTAATTGGATGATTTTATTTCTACAATAATCATAATATATTGAAAAATATTTCATTTTGGTACCATTTTAGTTTGATTATAACTTTTATATTATTTTAAGTAAACAACAATTAAAAAATGTCACTCTCTCTCACTTATTATGTTTTCATGATGTGGGTATAGATAAAAATAATATATGAATGAATATAAATGATAAATTTTAATAATAATAAAATTGATTAATGGTAATAATTTATTTTTAATTTTTATTGATGGTATAATTACCTAGAACATTTACACAATACCGACACAATGCATGTGCAAGCAATAGAAAAATCATGTAAATGATTTTAAAAACATTAAAAGTAATATTATTAGGATTAATTATAGTGTTACATAAATTTAATAGATAATTATAAAATATTAGTTATAATGGGAGTATGTATATTTGAATTCAATTATTATTTTGATTCCTTTAAAGTCAAAGTTTTGTGAATAGTCCTCAAAATGACATTAAATAGTATTTAATATTTAAAAATAATTTTTATAAACATTATAAAATTATAAAAATACTATATTAACTAGATTTTCTATTAAATTTTCAATTATATAATTAATTTTCAATTTATGTTCTATTTTTAATTTTTTAAAGTTCTTTCTTGACATTTGGATATTGAAAATTTGGTTACCAAATTTTAAAATGGTTGAAGGGGGGTGGGGGGTTAATGTAACGCCCCAAAAAACTTGTTTCTCATGTAATGGTAATATTAAGGGTTATTTTGTTATCTGAACAAAGTAAAAACTTCAATGTAAATATTATCGCACTTTGTTTAAATAATAAAAAAATAGTTATTATTGTCAAACATTATTTATTCTTATCAAATAATTATTTAATATAATATTTTAAATAATAACTATAATAATGTAACTAATTTGTTTGTTTCCAAAAATGTAATATATATATATATATATATGTATGTATATTGGATTTGAATTAAAATACTATTATAAAATTATAATTTTATATGTGGTTATACAGAACATCGAAAATTGTTATTTTAAAATATCTTAATGACATTATTTTTGCGCTATTTTAATTATGTGAAAAATTATTTTGAACTATTATATGAGTTCAAAAATATGTTATATACACACACATATATATATATATATAATTTAATAATTTTTAGATTATAAATTATCATTTTGAATTTTACTTAATAAAATTATTGTTAATATGAATCATATCATATTAACATTTGTTTTAACAAGTTTAAAAATTGCAAATAATTTGTAAAAATTATGATAATTATTATTTTGATAACACATTTTCAATTGTCAATTATTAATTTCATTTATAATAACATTAAGAATATATAATATAAGATATATAAATACATGTTTTATAAAAGAATTTGTTAATATTGACTTTTACTTTTAATAGGTTATTTGATAACTTTAGTGGGTTGTTGGTTTAATATATATAACTTTTTGACTTCATTAAAAGTTAAGATAATAATTAATATTTAATAAAAATATATTATTAAAATAAAAAAAGGAGAAGGAAATCCCATAAGGTATTTTTGATCCGCATGGGAGGGTTTTGTTTTTATAGGAACAAATTTTGGGGTTTAGGAACCGATTTAGAGGAGGGAAACGGACCCAAAAGAAAGAAAGAAGAAAGAAGAAGGGAATATCGTGAGGTCCATGAAGAAGGGAGACTGCACCTCGGGGGTGCGTCGCGCTTCAGCTGTAGGTCGTGGGTCCAAGCCACATCTAGGGTTTCATCAGGGTGGGGCAAGATTGGTGGTGGAGTTGCACAGGGTGCGACGTCGGGTGTTGGGTCGAGAGGCATGCAGTACGGGTCGAGCAGGCCACCCAGGTTTTTGTTGCAGTCTGTGTCTTCAGAGATCCGGGTGGGGGTCTGGACTTGCGGCGAGATAGGTTCCCTATTCATAACTCAGATATTTTTCATTAATCTCGAATTAAGTCCAACCCCCGTCACACGTTGCATTCCCAGTTTTCTGTCAATGTCTTGGTGCGAATTAGATCTCTCATGAGATTTATTTTCAATCTTTAATCACCACTATTTCCACAAAGATTCTTGGTTAAGATTTATTGAGTTTATATATTTAAATACACCAGTGAACCCATTTTCCTCTGTCGACCTATAATTGAATTCAACACTACATTCTGCATTTTTATTTTAGTACCCTCTAGTTTTCATAATACTTGTTGATGAGGTTAACGTATACCCTGTTTCTACTTCCTGGATTAGTGTTTCCAAGAATTGGAAAAAATGTAAGGGTTCTATTTATTTTTATTAATTACTTTCCAAAAAAAATATGTATACATATAAATATATATAATTATGTAAGTTTGAATATCTATATTTCTAAACGCATATATGAACTAGGTTCTTGTATTAAAATTTTATTTCTAAATCATAAGATTTGTGAGGGATTTAACGGTTTCAATTGATTTTTTAAACCAATACATATATGTAATATATATGTAAATATACATGTAATAACACATATTTCAAATTCAATTAGAATAGGAGAAATGATTTTCTTGATTCAACGGATCTACTTTCAAAACCTTTTCACTGTAAGAGAAAAATTTATTTCTTACTTTATACAATCTATATTTTTTGGATCACTTAAGGGTTAAATATTTGTCTCGAATATTTATTTATTTTACGATCTTATGTTTTGTAAGGGTTTTTTTTATGCTATTTCTTTCTTTCAAAAAAATCATATATACATTCTTTATATATAAGAATATGTATATGTTTATATATATATATATGGCTTTCCATTCTAAACCTATTCTGGATTTCTAAATGTTTTTTACCAATGTTTAACCGATACGGGTAGTATTTGTTTGGTTGTGAAATGAAAAACCCATGCACTTAATTATATTTATATGGTCATCTCTAAGGTGAATTTAGGTTTTTCAAAGGTTAAAAGTTTGCATGTATTAATATTTCTAAGGTCGATAATTATATTTGGGTTCATTTAATATGGTTTTTAATTATGAAAAACTGGATATACACTTAGTGTATATTCAGACATACATGCACAATTAAATCTATCTCTATGTTATGTCATTAAAGATGATTTACAATCTTTAAATAAAGACTTGGATGTGAATAAAGTTATGGGATCAAATGGATTGGTATATTTATTACACATACACCCATATAGTTTTAATCCACCCAATTTTAATTCTATCATGTGTTGATTTGAAATGATGTTTATAAAATGTAAGGGAAATATATTTATTACTTTATACAATCGTTATTTTCTAGTTCTTCTAATGAAGTTCATTTTATTAAAATGTGAATTACTTTTATGATGCTAAGGGTTTGTTATTATTAAAAAAAATTCATTCCTTGTAAGATTTTAATATACATATATTTATATATATATATATGTGTGTAATTTTAGTTTTCAGAATATATAAAGTAAGGGTGAGACATATACATATTTTATGTATGTATATATATGGTTATATGTATTCACCTAGAAGTTTGAACCATAATCCTAAATAGTTTGTCATAAAACAAACTTCTGTGGTTAAATTATGATTTTGATATGCTTAATTATATTCTCATGAATGTATGCATTATATAGAAAAAATTTTGCACTGCAAATCAGTTGACCATATATGCTATGCAACATAGGGTATGACCATTTATTAAGACATGACCATTTATCGGTGCATGCTTGTGAACAAAAGACACCTGTATTAATTTTAAATTGGTCATTTTAAACTATAAATATTGATTTCCCCGAATCAAGGATTTTGAAAATTAAGGAACAATCATTTTATGTGGTAACCCCGTTAATTGTGTGTTTCAAATTAATATCTCATGCGCAAAGAATGTTTACTAGTTTATACATGTCATTGTGAAAATTATTATTTAAATAATAACAGACATATTATGATTTTTTCCAATGTCATTTCCATTTATCAACGCATGAATTGAGCATGAATAATACCTATCCAAAATTATAAACAAGAAATGTAATGTATTGAAAGTTTATGGAATAGTTGTAAAGTTATTAATTTATGTGATAAATTAGACTATTTATTATTTATCACTTATGACAATGAATTAAGAATTTAATTATTTGGAGTGGTATGGGACACCACAAATAAAATATATGAAATTAGGTATTTAAAGAGGTATGAGACACATTGGATACATGGCCTTATTAAACATATGAGGAATGTATTGGACTAGTATGTTCTGTGTTGGGGACAAGTAAAATTAAGCCCTTTGGGTTGGGGCCCGGTTACAGTAGACCCTAAGGGTTGGAGTCCGGTTACAGAGGCTCTCTGGGATGGAGTCCGGTTACAGAGGATCTCCGGGTTGGGGCTCGGTTACAGTTAGCCCCTAGGTCTTAGCACGAGCCCTTAACACAAAAATTAAAGTCCGGCCTTATACATTCCCTCATTATGTGTATGATAATTAATTAACCAAATGGATATTTGACTAGTATAATATCCATGGTTAAGAGCAAGTACCTATGAGTATCAGAAAAGAAAATATTTATGGATTGACATAGGTTTGGCGCTCATTGATTTAGTACTCGGTGTATGAAATTGAAGTTATTACCTTTACGCACAGCTCTGATTATTCATTACTCATATCTTTTTAATTTGTGCTTACATATTCATATGTTATACATGTTAGCATGTCTTTTATTTATGATCATGCCTATAAATGAATCATGTACCCATGTAAATCTGTTATCATGTTTTTAAGCACTATTAAGATATGTTACATGTATTATTGCTTCTCTTAAGAAAAATGTTTTGTGGAAGGTTTTAAAGAATGTTTTCAAAAGTTATATTGGTTTATTTTAAAACCTCTTACTGGGCATTCATATGATCACCCTACATTTTTTATTAAAAATTTTCAGGTAATAGCTTTTAGCAGATGAAACCTTTCATAAGTAGCTGGTTTCTCAGAGCCTGAACTGAATTCAATCCTCTGTATGTCACTGACTCTAGGTATTCGGGAGTCGGGGCATCACATTTGGTATCAGAGGATTTGGTTTGGATAACTATGGAAAACCATAACTGAAACAATGTAAAATCTACTTAATCATTTCTAAATATGAATCTTTTTCCTGATTTACATATGGAAAATGAAAGTACTAGTCTTCTGTCTCTTCCCAATGATGCCCTAGAAACTATAATTTCCATAGCCAGCCATGAAAATTTTATAAATTATTCCCATATCCGAATGACGTGTAAGAACCTCTATGACATATCCAACTCTCCTTGAGTACTTCAACTCCATCAAATAGCGGGTCTGGATTACATCTTTATAATGAAATCTCAATTTACATCCTACACATGGCAGGGAAAATACTTCAAGGGACATTTTAGATGCTTCACCACTACGGAAGGCATCTCATCCCTCATGGCCTTCCAAGAAGCTGCAGTAGTGGGAGACCTCTGTGCAGAATATATGTGTCAAGTCCTGTCCTATGGCCATTTGGGTCAGGTAATGGACTTTGACATCCTTGAATACGAAGCCTCTCATTCTGTGTATAGACAACAAGCACATACAAACATCTCTCAGTTGTACACCCCACATGTCAGACTCTGGAGACAACAAAATTGCACCCATGATATTGAACTAGATTTCTCGGGTTGCATATGGTTCAGGGATATTGACTGTTTTGAACTAGTTTTGGGGATTCATGTATTAGGGAACTAGGGAAACCATTAGCCTTTATCTTTTTATGAACACGTGGTGATATGAGAATGCAATTTTTTATCACTTATTTCTTTCTGCTATCTGGTCTGTATTTATGTTTTTGAATCGGTTTCACCGATTTAATCTCTATAATTTTCAGATGGAAGGACGAAACCACATTTTATCCCTTCCTGTCGAAATACTAGAGGCTGTCATGGTCAAAACATGCAAGGAAGAGTACCTACCTTTCGCAAATTTGCAGAAAAAGTGCAAGTAACTTTAGGATGTGTCAAGCTACCCAGATATTCTATGTTCTTGTTGGTAGAATTATTACATATACCACAGGATATCCATGATCCAATTGGCTGAGTACAGGAAAAGGTGGAGATACCACGAAGGGCTTTTCCTAAGCTTTACTCTAGGTCAGAACTTTACTGCTAGAGTAATATTTCAAGAGGTCTCTTTGGAGGGAAACCTTTGTGCCGCCTATATATACCAACTCCTTAGTTTCATCTTATACGACAATTTTTATGACTTAGATGTTCTCAATCGAGAGTCAACCCATGAATTCTTCAAGAGTTAGTCCATTTGGACATCTTTGAACTTTTAACCACGCAAGCCTCCCTTTAAAAGTCCGAGTGTATGCGGCATGATTTCAACCTATACCTTCTGAAGTGCATTAGGGCCAGAGAAGCTGAATAGTTTAATATAAACTTGGGAATTCACCTGGCCACACCGTAGGAACCTCCATGATGGAGGTTGTGGTAAAGTTGGGGAGGGAATCTTTCTCTTATACGTATGTAGAATGAATTGTGAGGATGTAATTCTTTGTTGGGGGAATAATGTAACACCCCGAAAAAACTGGTTTCTCGTGTAATGGTAATATTAAGGGTTATTTTGTTATCCGAACAAGGAAAAAAATTAAAAGTAAATATTATTGCACTTTGTTTAAAGAGTAAAAAAATAACTATTATTTTCAAACATAATTTATTGTTATCGAATAATTATTTAATAGAATATTTTAAATAATAAATTTAATAATATAACTAATTTATTTGTTTCCAAAGTGTGATATATATATATATATATATATATATATTTGAATATTGTATTTTAATGAAAATACTATTATAAAATTATAATTTTATATATGGTTATACATGACATCAAAATTTTTTATTTTAATGATATTATTTTTTGCGCTATTTTAATTATGCGGACAATTATTTGATCTGTTATATAAGTTTGAAAATATGTTATATACACATTTATATATATATATATATATAAGGTAATAATTGTTAGATTATAAATTAAAATTTTGAATTTTTCTTAATAAAATTATATATATATTAATATAATGATTAAAATGGTACATATGAACTTTCAATAAAATTATTGTTAATTTGAATCATATCATATTAACATTTGTTTTAACAAATTTCAAAATTACAAATAATTTATACAAATTATGATAATTATTATTTTGATAACACATTTTCAATTTTTAAATATTAATTTCATTTATAATAACATTAAGAGTATATAATATAACATATATAAATACATGTTTTATAAAATAATTTATTAAAAATGTCTTTTACTTTTAATAGGTTATTAGATAACTTTAGTGAGTTATTAGTTTAATATACATAACTTTTTGACTTCTTTAAAAGTTAAGATAATAAATGAGATATAATAATAAAAGATTATTAAAATAAAAAAAAGGAAATATTGTAAGGGATTTGTGATCTGCATAGGAGGGTTCCTTTTTTATGGGAACCCAGTTTGGGGTTTTGGCGCCAATTTAGAGGAGGGAAACAGACCAAAAAAAGAAATAATAAAGAAGAATGGAATCTCGTGAGGCCTGTGGAGAAGGGAGACTGCACCTCAGGGGTGCGTCACGCTTCATCTATAGGTCACGGGTCCAGGCCGTGTCTAGGGTTTCATCAGGGTGGGGTGAGCTCGGTGGTGGAGTTGTTCAGGGTCTGATGTTAGGTGTTGGGTCACGAGGCATGCAATCCGGGTCGAGCAGGCCACCAAAGTTTTTGTTGCAGTTTGTGTCTTTATAGATCCAGGTGGGGATTTGGACTTATGGTGAGATAGGTTCCTTATTCATAACTCGAATGTTTTTCATTAATCTTGAATTAAGTCTGACCCCATCACACGTCACATTCCCTATTTTCTATCAAATTTTGGGTGTGAATTGGATCTCTAATGAGATTTATTTTTATTCTTTAATCACCACTTCTTCCAAAAAGCTTCTTCGTTAAGCTTCATTGAGTTTATATATTTATACACACCAGTGAACCCATTTTCATCTTTTAACCTATAATCTAATTCAACGCTGCATTCTAGAGTTTTATATTAGTACCCTCTGGTTTTTGTAATACTTGTTGTTGAGGGTATCACATACCCTGTTTCTATTTCCTCCCTTAGTGTTTCCAATCATCGTAAAAAAATGTAAGGGTTTTATTTATTTTTATTATATACTTTGTGAAAAAATATATATACATATATAAATATATATAATTATGAAAGTTCATTTATCTCTATTTCAAAATGCATTTATGAACTATGTTCTTGTATTAAAATTTTAATTCTAAATCATAATATTTGTGAGGGATTTAATGGTTTCAATAGATTTTGTAAACCTATATATATTTATATGTAATATATATATAAATATACATATAATAACACATATTTCAAATTTATTAGTATAGGAGAAATCATTTTCTCGATTCAATGGATCTACTTTCTAAACCTTTTCATTGTAAGAGAAAATTTTATTTATTACTTTATACAATAAATATTTTCTGGTTCACGTAAGGGTTAAATATTTTTCTTGAATATTTATTTATTTTACAATCTTAGGTTTTTTAAGGGTTTTCTTTTTATGATTTTTCGTTCTTGTAAAAAATCATATATACATGCTTTATATATACGAATATGTATATGTATATTTATATATATATATGGTTTTTCAACCTAAACCTATTTTGGATTTCTAAAGGTTGTTTACCAATGTTTAACCGATGCAAGAAGTATTTTTTTAGTAGTGAAATGAAAAACCCATGCAGTTAATTATATTTATATGGTCATCTCTAAGGTGTATCTAGGTTTTTCAAAGGTTAAAAGTTTATATGTATTAATATTTATAAGGTCGGTAATTATATTTGGGTTCATTTAATATGGTTTTTAATTATTCAAAATCGAATATACACTTAGTGTATATTCATACATAAATACACAATTCAATCTATTTCTATTTTATGTCATTAAAGATGATTTACAATCATTAAATAAAGACTTGGATGTGAATAAAGTTCTGCGTTCAAATGGATTGGTATATTTATTAAAAATACACCCATATAGTTTTAATCCACCCAATTGTAATTATATCAAGTGTTGATTTGCAATAATGTTCTTAAAATGTAAGGGAAATTTATTTATTACTTTATATAATCGCTATTTTTTTGTTCTTGTAAGGATGTTCATTTGATTAAAATGTGAATTACTTTTATGATGCTAAGGGTTTGTTATTATTAAACAAATTACATTCCTTGTAAGATGTTAATATATATATATATATATATAATTTTATTTTTCAGAATATATAAAGTAAGGGTGTGACATATACATATTTTATGTATGTATATATATGGTTATATGTATGCACCTATAAGTTTGAACCATAATCTTAAATAGGTTTTCCTAAAATAAACTTCAGTGGTTAAAGTATGTTGTTGATATGCTTAATTAAATTCTCATGAATCTTTACTTTACATTGAACAAATGTTCCACTGCAAATTAGTTGACCATATATACTATGAAACATAGGTTATGACCATTTATTAAGACATGACCATTTATCGGCACATGCTTGTGAACAAATGACATCTATCTTAATTTTAAATTGATTATTTTAAACTATAAATATTCATTTCCCTGAATCGAGGATTTTGAAAATTAAGGAACTATCATTTTATGTGGTAACCCCATTACTTGCATGTTTCAAATTAATATCACATGTGCAAAGAATGTTTACTAGTTTATGCATGTCATTGGGAAAATTGTTATTTAAATAATAACTGACATATTATGATTTAGTCTAATGTCATTTCCATTTATCAGAGCATGAATTGAGCATGAATAATACCAATCTGAAGATATAAATATGTAATGTAATGCATTGAAAGGTTATGGAAGAGTTGTAAAGTTATTAATTTATGTAATAAATCAGACAATTTATTATTCATCACTTATGATAATGAATTAAGAATTTAATTATTTGGAGTGGTATGGGACACCCCAAATAAAAGACATGGAATTAGGTATTCAAAGTGGTATGGGACACTTTGGATATATGGCCTTATTAAACATATGATTAATGTATTCGACTAGTATGTTCTGGGTTGGGGACTGGTAAAAGTAAGCCCTACAGGTTGGGGTCCGGTTACAGCAGACCCTCCAGGTTGGAGTCCGATTAAAGCGGCTCTCCGGGATGGAGTCCAGTTATAGAGGCTCTCTGGGTTGGGGTTCGGTTACAGTTATCCCCTAGGTCTTGTCACGAGGCCTTGACACAGAAATCAAAGTCTGGCATTATACATTACCCCATTATGTGTATGATAATTAATTAACCAAATAGATATTCAAATAGTATAATATCCATGGTTAAGAGGTAGTACCTATGAATATCAAAATTTTAAATGCTTATGTCATGACATAGGTTTAGCACTCAATGATTCAGTACTAGGTGTATGAAATTGAAGTTATTACCTTTACGTGCAACTCTGATTATTCATTACCCATAGCTGTTTAATTTGTGCTTACATATTCATATGTTATACATGTTAGCATGTATTTTATTTATGATCATTCCTATAATCGAATCATGTACCTTGGTAACTCTGTTAGCATATTTTTTAAGCACTCTTATGATATGTTACATGTATTACAGCTTCTCTTAAGAAAAATGTTTTATGTAAAGTTTTAAAGAATGTTTTCAAAAGTTATATTGGTTTATTTTAAAACCCATTACTAGGAATTCGTATGCTCACCCTATGTTTTTTATTAAAAAAATTCAGGTAATAGATTTTAACAGATTAAACATTTCAGAAGTAGCTAATTTCTCATAGCCTGAACCAAATTAGATCCTCTGTATGGCATCGGCTCTGGGTATTTGGGAGCTGGGGCGTCGCAGCTAAACCAAGAGATAAGGTTAACAATGCCTCTTAAACATGTCTAAATATTATTGGTTGAATTTATTTAGATTTTTCTCATGATAGATAAATTTATGGAACTTTTGAGACATTTTACATGAGTCAGGGACATATTATATGTTAATATTTCATGCATTTACAAGATTGCCACTCACCTCACTTATAAAAAGGAACCTACTATATTATCTTATAAACACATTATTGAGCCACTTAGCATGACCAAAATCATAAAAAAATTATTCTCCAAATTCCCTAGACACATTATATATGTTTTTTTAATTTGAAAATACCAACCCAATGTCACTTAATAATATATCCAAATGAGGTTCCTCAAAAAAGAGGTAATTGTATTCACTAAATCCTTTTAAGTTTATTTCTTATTATAAATATTTAAAATATTATTTAACCATATTAACATAGTTAAATAAGTAAAATTATATTAAAATTTTAATCATGTTAATATAATAACCATTATCTATTTATCACTCATCCTAATGGAAAATGAAATCGTGCATACGTATGAATTATCGTCTCCATGACTAATGTATTTTATTTTTCATCACTGCCTCCCATGTCTAGTTGTATATATGGAATAAATTATTTTATGTGATTTTTATAAAATTATTATAATTATTTAAATATAAAATATTATCTAACTTTTGATCCTCCCATTCATTGAAATATGATAACTTCACTCGTGCGAACTACCACCACCATGAAGCAATATGATTCATTCTCCATTTCCAATTTTTATGGATGGTCATAAGAATGTATTTAATGAATATATATGATATATATGATATAATTATTATTATTTAAATTTTAATTTCTATTTACCTCACTTTATTTCCATCCATCGAAATATAAAAACATCACTTGTGCAAACAGACGGGCTACCGTCTCTATGATGTGATGTAATTAATTTATCATCACCACCTTATATGAATTTTCATAAAAGTGTTTATAATGAATAAATATGATAATTATGAAATTATTAATATTATTTATCTTTTTAAACCATGAACAAGGTTCAAATACTAGAACCACCATAATAAAAAATGCACTAAAAATGGAAGAACTAACACTCAGAACAATGATTTTAATGAAAAACTATTAATAAATAGGTGATAAGATGTTATGAGTGAATTATATAGGATATTATAAGTATTAATATGGTTCTGATATAGATTTATAATAAATCTAAATTTATTATATATTAGTCTAAGTTCATGTGTGGAGAAATTTTGGACTTAAGGTAAGGTTTTATCTTCTCACTTTTAATTTTATGAGACTTATGTCATATTCAAAACTTGTTTATTTTGTGTGGTGTAGAAAATTCCCATTAAATTATTTTATTATC
Source organism: Viscum album (assembly GCA_963277665.1). Classification (NCBI taxonomy): domain Eukaryota; kingdom Viridiplantae; phylum Streptophyta; class Magnoliopsida; order Santalales; family Viscaceae; genus Viscum; species Viscum album. The sequence goes on from OY728150.1 coordinate 244,345,210, forward strand.
ATATTAATTAATTTTATGGGGATTTAAAAATCCATATAATTTTCTCTATTTTACATGGTCTTAATTCATATATTACAAAACTATAAGGATTCTTCATCTCAATATTGTTTTTTGAGACCTGATTCATGTTATGCACCTATTTATATTTATATGGTGTATATAATACCCCTATTGAAATTTTATATCATGAATATATTTATATTAATTTTATTTAATGTTTCATTTTAAGTAATTTCTTTAAAAGGGATTATTATTCAAAAGTTACCAAAGCAGTAAGGGTTTATGTTACAATCTCATTTTTAATCGAAATAGTTTATACTTGAATCTCCTTTGGGGGAATTATATCTTATTTATCTATTGAACAGTAATTAATTTTATTTTTCCCTGAATTACTTTATAATATTATATAAATTACTTTCAGATTTAGGTGTTGAGGCAACGTGATATTCCGAGGCCCCATGAGCCCGGAATTATTTCATGAAATATATTACAAATATTTAATATCACATGTGTGAAATTTTCATGAAAAAGTGGAAAAATATTAAATGGGAGGTTGGATTAGAAATATTAGGCCTCTTTAGATCTCATAGCATATAATTTACCCTAATAATGACATAATATTTGTAGGCTTTGGGATTTCTTATAAAGTGTAGTCACAGGAGAATTAATAAAATAAATAAATAAAATTATTTCTTTATTTGTTTTTATACAAAGAATTGAAATACTATATAAATATATGATTATGAGGATATATCAATTTTGGATTCATAAACTTTGAGATTTATAGGACTGTCATAGGAAATCATTCTTGGTGAATGACATTGGATTGGATCGAGATCGAGGATCGTTGCTCCATCGGAGTTCGAGGATCTTGCCAAAAATAATGATGAAGATTCATTCTTTGTTAGTGATCAATACAACTTGAGGTAGGAAATTTTTTATGTGGATTTATCCCCTTTTTATTATTCCTATGATGAATAGAAATCAATAAACTAAAAAATTGATTCATGGATCGATCGTACTGTGGGTACAGGTTAGATTGTCCGAGATTGGGGTAGTTTTATTGTTTATTATATTATATCTCTTAATTCACCATTCTAATGGAAACTAATTTAGTTGAAAACAAACATTTCCTAATTTCCATTCATCATGTTTTTGTTTTGTGCATTTCTTCCTTCTTTCTTCATTCATTTATCACCAGCATTTTCTTTGGAAAGTGGTTTGAAAAATACCTAGTAATCAATCATTGCGCATCTGTTTCTTGATACAATAGATTGATACCAAAGATATAGGTTTGTATTGATGATGGTATTGATATATGATGATAGATAAGGACTGTATTGGATTTATTCAATAATATTTTTTCATGTGATGACCTATATATGTGACGGAAGAGTTTTTCTCATGCAATTTGGTGGCCAGATTTCAGCAAGTGGTGGTGGAAAGGATCTTAAGTACCAATTCCTTACTTAGTGATGTGATTCGTGGCAATATTAGAATCTAGAGGATCCTATGATGATGTCTGAAAAATATGAAGGATTCTGAAAAACCCTAGGTTACACGGCGTTTAATCTAGAATTACATATCATGTGGGCCCCCCTATGTGACTATAAGGGTTTCCTCATAGAGATAAGGATCACACACTATGTGGTCCCTACTAGATGTCATGTGGTCCTTATCTAGTCATATCATCATGTACATGAGGTTCACACCCAAGATGTTGGGTGGAATTACATATTTTGTGGGTTATTCCACATGTTAGGTAAACCCTTATAGGAAACTGGGTGTGTACAGGGGGTAAAAAGCTGGGAGATCATGTGGCTCTACACAGCATGTGGGTTGGGCCACACATCATGTACTCATACATGGACATAGGCACGGGTTTTGATACATGATTAGAACCAAGTGACGAAGGGACATGTCATATACTCATAGCACACACCATGTACCCTCTCAAAGGAATCTTGGAGACATTTTCCTCTTCATCTTGGAAAAGTTTGTTAGGGTAATATCCATTAATACTTTCCATGAGGGATTATTATGGAATCCTATCACGTGCATAGGATTTTGATCCCCTCTGAGAAACTTTAGTCTCAAATAGAGTTGTTGGAATCACTTCATGAGGCACAGCATGACATCCTCTACCATCATCATTTTCTCTAGTTAGGGTCCTCAAAATCGTTTTGACCAACACTACACTCATGTCAATCCCCTACTTATTGGGTTAATCCAGATCATTTTATTTCTATACCCTATAGAATTAGGTGTGATCCCCATTTATCTGTTAAACTCTTCAGACTTACATCTTGTACTTCTTATGGTGATACCTGAGGAGCATGACATCTTGGATAGATTCTATCAAAGTTATCGAACATGTGGCGTGTGTTCTCCTGGATGAATGTTATATGGGACCTCTAATTAGGAATCCGAGATTGATTTTACTATTTTTACCTTACCTTGAGACTATGTGTATACTATGATTATATCTGGATGTTCTTGTTATATATGTTTTTGGCATATCCCTAGTATTAGATAACTATTATTATTAATGTTATATGCTTAGTGATTTTTTGGTTTTCTACTGGAAATTTTTATACTCACCCCTGCATGAGATTTTCCTACACATATCAGGTCTTATGCAGATGAATAATCTTTTCATGAAGTCCTATAGGGACTAAGACTAGGTGGATATTAGAGATCCAGATAGACTAAGGTTTGTTTGGGTGGTTGCATTTATAGTAATTCTCTTTTACTTCAAAGGTTGGACTTGTTTTTAGTTTCTTTTAGTGGTCTTATATTTGTCCCTTACTTTCTAATACATTGTTTTCATACTCTAATAGTGGGATTATAGATATATGCATGCATGGTTATTTGATGTTTTACATTTAATAATTGTGTGGCCTTATATATGTGTTCATATATATAGGTACATTTGGATAAGCCCTTTCATGTGTTTGATATGCATACGCAGTGCTGGTTTTCGTCCCATGACTATTAGAGGCAGACTTAGGGTAGTCATGGATCAGGCCCCATTGGGTCAGGTCATGATAGAGGGGTATTAGAGGATATGGTTCTACTTTAAGACTAGAGTCTATGAGATTGGTTTGGCTTTAGGTAAATTGTGTTAAATGTTTTGAATTTGGACTCAGGCTAGGGACTCTAGTGTTGGTGTGGTGGATGACGTATCCATTTACCAGGACTATGAATCTGTGCTTATCAACTTGGTATGAGTAGGCACTAGTTTCAGGGAAAAACATTGACACATGCATCATATAGGTATGGGTTGTGGTTTCCATGTACATATTGATTCATCTCAACAGATATATTCATTGATCATGTTACATCTTGTCTATTTCAAGATGCCTCCATGATGTTTTCCAAGTAGGATTCAATGGAAAGATCATGAGGATGATCACCTAGATAATGAGGCTTTGATATAGGGTATTTTTTAGGATGTGTTACCTCTTGGTGGTACATCAGTATTACTTCTACCTATTGAGTAGAAGATAGTACTAAAAGTGCCATTAGAGAAGACATAAAGGCTGAGATCAGTTCATGAGTTTCAGCTACAATGTCCCCTAAGGTACTGAGGTGAGCTAGACCCCAAGGCATCTGAAAACTAGATTGAGGTAGTGATTCGATTCTTTCATCTCATCAAGAAATATGCAGACTAGATGGTTGTAAAGACCCGGATTTATCATGTAATTTTTTTATTGTATAGAACTATTCTGAGGCTGTAAAATCTGATGACGTTTGATTCTGATTCTCAGTGTGCCCAGAACGGAATTTTAAACTTTCTTAATGTACATTCAGTAAACGTGAGAGCATAAAATATTATCTTTTGAACCAGTGATCAAAATTGAAATCTGAGGGCACCATTGAACTCACAGCGCCTAGATTCGCTTATGGGTGCCTTAACCTCGATCGCAGTGGGTTGAGAGAGGAAGTTGGTTTTTGTGGTTTTTATGGAGGATTAATAAAATAAATATAATTTATTTTAAATATCTTCCACCTATATTTTAGGTTTTGGTGGCGGGGACCACAAGGGGTGGTCGGGCATTTAATGTAGGACATTAAATTCCAGGTTACACAAAAATGTGTAACCACATTACATGCAATTAAGAAGGTTCATTAATTGCACTAATTAATGAACCTCTCTTAATTATGTGCTATTAAGATAACTCCCCTCTTTTCTCTTTTGGGTTTTTGAATTCTTTGGAAAAGGACTGGTGTTTTTGGATAGGGAAATTTTGGAGGATTCTCTTGAAGAAGAATGGATCCATCAAGCAAGAACTGAAGATTTTCATTTGAGCTGCATTGTTGTAGGATTGCTTCAGGATCGATGAACACCAACCCATATTCAAACGTGGGATGCTCTCCAATGAATCATGAGGTAGGGTTTTGTTTTTTTTAAATTTCAATAGTTTTTGAATCAATTATCTTCTCCCTTTTTAATATGATAACGTTGAGGGCGTGGGCTAAACAAATAAGGCTCAGTCCCTCTTCCTCATGTTTTATCATTGCGTTCTACGCCGGTGAATTTTTAGGTTGAACAGAACCCAAATCTGAGGGTCAAGCAGCGAAGGGGATGACCTGAGAAGCCAGTAAGTGCGAATAGATGGAAAAACTGACAACCAAGGCTCACTTGTTGGCCCGTGGAAGACCGTAGGTGCGGCACTGGCATGGCGGCACCGGCGACCAGTGACAACAGGTGAAGGCATAGGCCAACACCAGTCGGAAGCAGTGGTGGTGGCATGCAGTCGCGCATTGCAGGCGGAGGCCATGGTGGTCAGCAGGCGGCAGGCATCGATCGGCCGCTGAGATATTGGTGGCGCATCGTCGCGCGCTGCAAGAGGAAGAGGTCATGAATTTTCATCCATGGCAGTTGACCAGGGCAGCCAGCATCGGCAGTCATGGCTAGATGCCACAACGGAGGCAGTAAGGGACTCGATCCCTGCGGGTCCCGCGGGCGACCAGGCGGCGCCACATGGCGTCGCCGCTCTAAATCCCAAACGGATTAACCGTTCATAAAAATGGGGGCATGTTTCCCCCTATTCTAGCTAGGGCGGGCCCCACACCCTCCTATGATATGGGTCGTGCCCTCCTACAGACTAGGCCGCACCCCCCTCTGGGTCAGGCCATGCCCCCCTACGGGCCGAGCTGTGGCCCCTACGGGCCAGTACACTCCCCTAGTGGGCTAGGATGAATCACGGCCCAACAAAACCAGACCGGCCCAGGCCGGTTTGGGCCAAGCCAGGTCAGGTTGACGCAAACCTGGTCTGGTTGGCCCAGACCGGGTCGGACCGGACCCGAACCAATCCAGGCCCAGTTTCGCTTAAAATTCCATAACATGAAATCCAGATGTTCATTTGACGAAATGTCTATTACGCTGGGATCCTTAGAGTGATACGGTCCTTTTGGTATACTTCAATCAAATTTTGTAGAAAGTTGGAGTATTGATGGGTTGGATTAAACCCGAATCCAACTGGGTCCTTGGTACTAAAATGCTTATAACTCATAGACCGGGCGTCTGATTGACGCACTGTCAATCAAGTTGGAACCCTTATTACATGGAGGTATTTTGGGTTACTCCTTTTTTGAGCTTAGTGGTGGTCTAGGTATGACCGATATCTCAAGGTGCAGATCCTATGGAACTCGAGCGCACTGGGTGTGGGGAATTTTACGACTGGATGTCTTTGATGTAGTGACCCTGTGTGGATCAGCTTCATAGAGACCCTATGTGGATCATTTTCATAGCTACCCATTGAGGACCATTTTTTGAACGGAATGTTATGGATCATCACCTATCGACCCTGAGTGGATTAGCATCGAGCGACCCCCTATAGATCATCATTTCCAGGACCCTGTGTGGATCATCATTCCAGTGACCCTATATAGATCAGCATTTTAGCAACCCTGTGTGGATCAATAGTAGTGTGACCCGAAGAGGACCAGCCTTACAGTGGCATGTCATGGAACAGCAACTTATGTCCAATATTGGATCTATAATAGAACAACTTCTTTATGGATAATTTCTGGAACTTCTAAATTGAATAAGATGATATAGCTTAAGACAAATCAATTATATTCCTAATCTCTAAGTTGTATACCAGGTGTGAGATGACTATTTCTTTGTGCTTTGTGAATGAGGTCTTTCTTTGTGTTTTTTCCTTTATGGATCTCTAGGATACCTTAGGGGGTCTTGGGGTCCCTATGGAGTATTGTTATACTCACCCCTGCATGGGCTTCACCCGCACCTTGTTGTGTCTTGTGCAGATGACAGACATCTTTGATGGAGGTTTGGGATCCAGGACTGGACAGTGCTCAAAGGTGGACCTTTAGACATGACAAGCTACAGTGATGAACGACCATGATATGTAACTAACCTTCAGGTAGGATCCCTGGTGGACCATTCTGAGAGCTGTTTTCCTATTATAGTTACACTTTTCAGTTGGTATTGTATTTTTTCCCCCTTTACTTACAATACACACCCACTTTTTACTATACATACTAAATTCATGGTTTTCATACTATCATATACTTGGTCTATGAGTTTTCAGATTTAAAGGAAATGACTTCCAATTTAGGGATATGCCTTTCGGTTCTAGTCCCCAACCCCTGGCCTATTGAAGGAAGGCTTGGGGTAGTAATGGCACAGGCCTTGGGGGAAGGTTCATGACACTGTGGTATAAGAGGAGTGGTTCTACCAAAGAGCTAGGACTCTGATATTTTCATGGGAAATAGTGTTAAGTGTTATGAGTGTGGTTTTCAGTTTGGGGAATCTAGTGTTTCTGCAGAGGCCGACGTATCCATACACCAGGACCCTGAATTCTGAATTCTAACTCAATACATGAAAACACTGATTGCGTGTGTTTTTGAAAAGTTTTTCCTTTTGATCAATTTTGAGTCAACTCACCAGTTATAACTTATTGATCGTGGTGCATCTGTTTTCTTTCAGGATGCCACCACATAGAAATCCATCCAAGGTTCCAGTGAGAGTTTGCGATGATGGCCCACTGATCAATGATGTTTTGGTGTAGGGCCCTCTTATAGTGATAGTATTGTCGGGTGGTGTACCGGCAGCACCACTACCCATTGGGTAGCCATTTCCACCATCCCCACCAGATGATATTTCATGTCGACTGAGCACATTGCACAAGTTTCAGCGGCAGAGGCCTATGAGGTTCTGAGGCGAGACAGATATTTAGGTGGCTAAGTACTGGCTGGAGGCTGTGGCTAGACTTTTTTTCCTGATTGGGACACCAGCTAACCAAATGGTGATCCAAGCTACCAGTCTTTTCTAGGGAGCAATAGGGTGCTGGTGGTGCCAGACGCTCCAGATACACGATGAGGCGACCCTCGCCTGGGAAGATTTAGAGGGCCTCTTCAGGGTAGAGTTTTTTCCAGTGACTCTACACCCTGTGCGTATACAGGATCATCTACACTTATAGTAGGGCGGTCTGACCGTGGCCTAGTACTCGACGAGGTTCACCGACCTCTCGCGCTACTCTACTGACATGGTGTGGGACCCTTTATTTAGGGCCCAGACCTTCGTGAAGGGACTCGAATGGGAGATCAGAGCTTTGATAGTATCTCTCAGCATCCCGATGCATGTTGGAGTGATGGAGAGAGAACTCTTGGTGGAGAGATTCCTTGCTAAGAAGACACCAACAGCAATACCCACCACTAGGCGACACGTAGCAGAGTCATCTACGGATGGTAGTGGATAGATGATACAGAGGTCCAAGTGGAGCAGAACTTCTGGTGGATGAACTCGGGATGTAGGGTTGGAGGTGAAAGGATCACGAGGTAGAGCTGGATATCAGAGGAGAAGATTGTGCTTTACGTGTGGCAGTCAGGGTCACATGGCTCGCGACTTCCTGACCAGCCACACTGACGACCAGCAGATGGTTGAGGGACCACCGAGGCAGAGGTAGAGATTCAAGAGGGGAGGTATACAGGCAGAAAGTGGATGTGGTAGAGGAGTTGTCCGTGTATCAGGCGGTGGGTGGAAATTCGAGGTTCTATCTCCACCACCTCCAGTTGGTCTACCGTTTCCATAGGGAGCTAGTGGAAAGTGATGAGATCAACTCTAGGCAGCTGAGGCCTACAACCATGGAACTCTAGAGATGATTTGAGGTACGATCTGTGTCTACTCTACCTTATCTGTAGTATATATTGACACTGGTTCTAGTCACTCTTTTATTTCCATGGCCCTCGTTCGGAGCTCAGAGATTCTGATGGATTCGTTAGATTGATCCTTATGAATAGAGACTCCTACGGGAGGGGATTCGATGATTACACACATGTTCTAAAAGTCTGAGTTTACTCTTGGAGGTGAGAGCTTTGGTTGGGATCTTTTAGCAGTGGCGTCGAGTCTTTACGGCGTCATTTTGGGTATGGACTGGTTATCTACAATCCATGCTCAGATTGACTGTATTAGGCACAAAGTGTGGTGTTTCCGTGAGGATGGGACCATGTTTTCCTTCACCAGTAAGAAGGGAACCTTTACATCATAGGACGGACTTGATTAGAAGAGGGTGTATCCAATCACACATCAGTTGGCTAGAATTACCCCCAGAGCAGTTAATTTTGAGAGTCCCAGCTATCCTGTAGTGGTGGGCTAGTATGCTGATGTCTTTTCTGATGATGTTTTGAGACTACCTCCTTGCAGATAGGTGGACTTCTACATAGACTTTTATCCCAAGATGACACTGATATCTACACTAGCATATCGAATTTCTCTTATAGAGATTCGGGAGTTATGTGTATATCTGGAGAACTTGTAGATATAGGGGTTCATAAGGCCTAGTGTTTCTCTATTAGCAGCCCTAATTTTGTTCACCAAGAAGGAAGATGGGATTTTGAGGCTCTATATGTATTATCAGGGCCTAAACCATGTGACCATAAAGAACAAGTATCCACTTCTGAGGATTGATTATCTCTTTGATCAACTGAAGGGATCTCATTGGTTCTCAAAGATAGACCTCAGAGTAGGCTATCATCAGCTCAGGGTACGAGATGAGAATGTGCAGAAGACGGCCTTCAGATGTCGGTATGGCCACTATGAGTTCTTGGTTATTCCATTCGGCATGACCAACACCCCTAAAGTGTTCATGGGACTCATGAACAGGATTTTCCAGCCATACCTTGATCGCTTCATGGTGGTCTTCATTAACAACATCTTGTTGTACTTAGTGATAGGGGAGGATCATGCATATCATCTACATATAGTTCTATATACACTCTGAGAGCACCAGTTTTATGGTAATCTCTTGAAGTGCCAGTTATGGATACGAGAGGTCCATTTTCTGAGACACATTATCTTAGAGGGTGGATTTGTAGTGGATCAGGAAAAGATAGAGGTTGTGCTTTCTTGGGAGCCACCCAGGAGTGTGACAGGGGTGCGGAGTTTCCTAGGGTTGGATGGGAACTACCAGAGATTTGTACATGACTTTTCCAGATTTGTGGCACCCTTTTCATCATTGACGAAGAAGGGTCATACCTTTTTTTGGATGGAAATATTTCAGCAGAGTTTTCAGGAACTGAGGCAGAGACTTATGAGTGGCCCCATCATGAGGCTACCAGAAGAGGGTGTTTGGTATATAGTCTATTGTGATGCATCAGGGAATGAACTTGGATGTGTCTTGATACAAGAGTGAGCAGTGATCACTTATGGTTCATGACAGCTAAGACAACATGAGAAGAACTATGCTACCCATTACCTGGAGTTAGCAGCAGTGATCTTCACCTTGAAAATTTGGTGACACTACTTGATGGGCGAACATTTTACAGTCTACTCTAATCACAAGAGTCTCAGGTATATCTTCACATATAAGGACCTAAACCTAAGATAGTGGTGATGGATAGAGTTCCTCTAGGACTATGAATTTGAGATAGTCTATACCCCTAGGAAGGGGAGTATGGTAGCAGATGCACCCAGTAGGAGGTCTGGTCTACAGTTTCTAAGTGAGGTGATAGAGAAGTTTCTTGAGTTGTAGATATCTTTTGTGGATAGAGATGGATTACCTTACTTCCAATCTATGGAAATCACTCCCCCACTCCTTCATCGAGTCAGGGAGGAACAGCTTGGGTACATTGACTATGAGGCTCGATGTTCTCAGATATCCTCAATACATGCACCTGATGGATTTTATGAAGGTGGGGGGCATGTCATCATATTTAGAGGATAAACCATGGTACCCATAGTGCTACGAGAGGACGTGTTAAGGGAGTTCCATATGTCCCCTCTGGCGGTACATCCTGGTGTGGTGAACATGTACCAGGACCTCCAGCGTCAGCACTGGTGTCCAAGGATGAAGAAAGCAGTGGCAGAGTTTGTTTTATGATGCATCTGATAAAACACTATTTTCTTGAATATTTTATTGATAATAAATGATATAATTTCCTCACATTATGTTAAATATTTTTATTTATAAAATATTTGGGATTTGATCATTCATTTGAAAATGTGGTGAAAATTCAAGTTTTACCCCTTATAGTGCACTGTAGTATTTCGAAGAAAAATATTTTTATATTTATTATTTGAATTTTAAATTTGGTAATAGTGTTCATAACGTAAGTTTCTACAACTTTCATTCAGGACACTAGAGTTAATAAGTGTATTTCGATGGAGTAAATGGTCCATTAAGACAATGCTGGGCTGGACTCGGCAGAATGGACATGGGTTCTATATTTGGGCCATATCTTCTTCATACAAGCTTGGATTGAGCCCCAATTTTGAGGAAAGCTCAGTGAAAGGATTTGGAACAAATATTAATTCTGGAAGGCCGGTCAATTCATGCGTTTTGGAGGTTAACTAGTCGGTGAAACTTGGAATAAAATATTTGGCCGAGTTTTTCATTTCACACTTAAAAAAGTTATGTAACCCTAGACCTCAAAAACTCTATTTAAAGGGGGTTTAACTATTTGGAAGGGCTGGTCGAGGCTTTGGGAAGGTGTGGACTAAATTTTTTCTCTTGGTATCCCCTCAAAACTCTTGGAAGAAGTAAGCCCTTGTGCAAACCTCTCTTCCAAAAAGGCTCTCCTCTCCCACCTCCTCTTTGTATTTATTTTCTTTCATGTTTGTTTCTTGAATTTTTTATCAAATAATCTTTTGTTTGATTCCCTCTAATTATTATATTAATATTCTGAATTGGGTTGGAATCAAGAGTGGATAGAAGATTGGGTTCTACCCTTTCAATCCTTTGCTTATGCAAAACGTCTCCACGATGACTACACCGCCCATGGAAGAGTAGTTCTTTTTAGTAATCGATCGACCTCTATCCTTATTCATTTAATTATTTTGAATCATTGAGCTACTGTAATTTACTTAATATGATCCATGAATTGTATTTTTAAATTGTATGAAACTAAGCAAGCAATTGAACAATTAATACAAAACACGTGAGGTCGGGAATTGTGTAAATTGTGAGAGTGCAATCTTAATCGGTACTACAAGACCATACGGGATAAATTTGTAGAGTTCAAATATTATCCCTAAACACAATTCATCCTCATTTACAGAATATATATGTTCTCTAATTAACCACTGACCATAATCTAACCTTAGAACAACAATCAAAGCAGGGTGTTGCGATTGCGTGTTCTGAAGCTAGCCTAGGGTTTAAGTAATTTCATCTTTGTGGTTAAGTTAACTCTCATAGGGTTCGAGGGATAACAAATTAAGGGATCATAATTAAGTGGATATTTATTTAAATGATAATGATTAGTAATTGAATTAATAGGTAGATTTAGATCAATTACTCCTTTTAAAATATTTTCTAAGAAAACATCTTTTTGTTGTCTCATTTTAATCGAACTTCATTTCAAAACTAAAAACAAAAAAATATACAATCTTCTTCCAGAAAACTTCTTCTAGATTCATAAACTATAACCATACCCCATCCTTTCAAATATTGTTTTTATTCTCTTTTATTTTATTTTTAGAATACCTTTAAAAAGTTGTTTTAAATCTACTTCCTCCTTTGAGAGACGACCTTGGTCAGCCACTCTACTGCACCTAAGTACCCCAAAATCACACTAATCATTTGAGGGAGCCCACAACAGCGCTCTATAAAATTGGCTCCATTTCCGGGGAGGCAAGTGATTATTTCAACCAATTAGAGTTATTTATTTTGTTTTACATTTTAATTCTCTTCCTCTCTTCATTCTTCTGTCTTTACCCAATCTGATTTTTTTTTCTTCTTATTTTATTTCCTTCTACTTATTTTTAGACCATCAACTCAAACTTATAATTTTTATTTTACTATGTTCCACTTTACTACTTCTCATATTTCATTTATTGATGACATGAACTAATCTCGAATATCTCTTAGATCTTGACCCTGAGATTGAACGCAGCCTTAGGGCATGAATCAGACACTCTCAGTCAACGGGAAGATTAAATATTCAACCAATTGGTGAATTACTCTCTTCTGGAAACATTGAAATTGTAAGAAATTCAAATTCATACATAAAAGAGGAACCAATGGCTAGAAATAATGGAAATTAACTTAATAGAACCATTCGAGAATTGGCTGCACCAGATATTAACTATCAACTAAATTGTATTGCATACCCAAATCTAGAATCGTACTTTGAACTGAAATCTGGGTTAATTCACTTACTTCCAAAGTTTCATGGCCTCTCTGGTGAGGATCCTAATAAACATTTGAAAGAATTTAATGTGTTTTTCTCAACCTTGAAACTAAGAAATGTATCTAAAGACCAAATCAAATTAAGAGCATTCCCATTCTCACTTGATGGAGCTGCGAAAGATTGGATGTATTATTTACAACCCGAAGATGTAACATGTTGGAATGATTTGAAACGTCTTTTCTTGCAATGATTTTTTCCAGCATCAAGGACCACATCCATTAGAAAGTAGATATCGGGGATCAAGAAATCCCAAGGAGAGTCAATGTATGAGTATTGGAAGAGATTCAAGAAGTTGTGCGCAAGCTGTCCGCATCACCAAATCAGTGAGAAACTCCTCATCCAATACTTCTATGAAGGAATCACACCCATGGAGAGGAGAATGGTGGATGATGCAGTAGGCAGGGCAGTGGTGGAAAAGACACTTGTATCTTCACGTGCATTGATCGAAAAGATGGCCCAAAAATCCCAAAAATTTGTTGATAGAGTTACACCACATGTCAGGGGAGTACATCAGGTAAGTCCTTATTCTCTTGAAAGTCATTTGATTGATACCAAGTTGGAAGAATTGACCACTATGGTGAGGCAGATTTCATTGGCTCAAAAGACATCCCAACCCCCTCCTTTAAGGCCTTGTGGCATTTGCACTGAGACAAGCCACCCAACTGACTGTTTCCCACAACTACAAGAGATAGAGGATTGTGCAGCAGTATTCCCAGGGAGACCATTTCAGCAGCAACAACAACCATATCCCCAAAAGAAATTTGATTCATTTGCTCTAACATACAACCAAGGGTGGAAAGATCAACCAGACATGAGGTATGGCTCTGGACAACAACAAAGGCCCCCTTTTCAACCAAACTTCCAGCAGCCTCCACCTTACCAATAGGGTTTCCAACAACCCCAAATGAGATTTGAAGCTCAAACATCAACAAGTCAGCAACAAGGGAATCCTCCACCAAAGGTAGATTCTAATACTGATGATCTTTGAATCAAATTGTTCTTAATCAACAGAATGATTTGAAGAGTCAAAGTTCGGAGCTGAGGGAGTTGAAGACTCAAATGAGCCAGATTTTCACCGCCCTCCATGAACTTGTGAGTAAGAATTCTGGAATTCTACCTTCCCAACCCACTCCAAATCCAAAGGGGAATGTCAGTGCCGTCACATTGAGAAGTGGGAAGCAAATGAACGATACATATGTACCTACCATTCCACCAGGATTCACCTCAACTCTGGATCAGCCGCATTCTATACCGACTGATGAGCAATCCAAGGAGAAAGATAAAGGTAAGAAAAAGATTGATTATGTTCCTCTTAAACCCATTCATTTTCCAAATAGGGTTGTTCAAACCAAGAAGATGGCTGAAGAAGAAATACAAAAGGAGGTTTTGGACACATTCAAGCAAGGGGAGATCAACATTCCTCTACTTGAATGCATTAAGCAAATCCCAAGGTATGCCAAATTCTTAAAAGAACTCTGCAACAATCGAAGAGGGCTCAAGGGAAATGAGAGGATCAATCTTGGAAGGAATGTGTCAGCACTCATTACACCAACTCTAGCAATGCCGAAAAAGTGCAAGGATCCAGGGAAATTCACCATCCCATGTACCATAGGGGATTTTCACTTCTCTGATGCTCTTTGTGATTTAGTAGATTCAATAAATGTGATTCCTCACTCTGTATTCTCTTCTTTACAGGTTGGTGAGTTGAAGCCGATGAGAGTAGTGGTGTAGTTGGAAAATAGAGCTACAGCATATCCAACGGGAGTCCTTGAGGATGTACTTGTCCGCGTAAGAGACATGATCTTCCCAGCAGATTTCTATGTGCTTAACATGGAGGACGATCAGTTAAGTTCTCATGCCCCCATTATCTTAGGTAGGACCTTCCTCAAAACTGCAAAAACTATCATAAATGTCAATGAGGGTACACTTTCCATGGAATTTGGAGATGAAGTTGTGATATTTAATGGTATGGATTCTATGAAGTACCCCTCAAAGGACCATTCTGCTTTTGTTATCTCCCATTTTGAACCACCAAGTAAAAACACCATGGAATTGGATTGTCCTATTCTTAGGGAGATTATGAGTATTGGTTCTAGTTTGATTTCTAAGAGTACTTCTACACCCATTTTAAAGGAACAAGACTCTCTAAGATTTGATTTTGAAATGGAATCATATTCCGATTTTGATCATGTGAACTCTTATTATGACATGGCTATTGAGTATGCTGATGGATTTGGTGCTTTATTCTCTGATTGTGATGATTTTTATTCTGATACTGATGTTCATTGTGCAGATATGTTTGTTGCATCAATTTCTCCATCCATACATCACCCCCCCTACATTGGAACTCAAGCCTTTGCCCCCAAATCTTAAATATGCATACTTGCTGAGTGGTGATAGATTACCTGTTATCATTTCTAACAATCTCTCTTTTGAACATGAAGAAAAACTTTTGAATCTATTGAGAGATAACATTAGGGAAATTGGTTGGACATTGGAAGACATATTAGGTATTAGCCCCTCCATTTTCATTCATAGGATTCTCTTGGAGGATGGGGCTAAACTGGTGAGGCAACCATAAAGGAGACTCAATCCAACACTTTTGGAGGTTGTTCAAAAAGAAGTTTCAAAATTTCTCGAGGCAGGTATAATCTATCCTATTTCAGATTCTCAGTGGGTAAGTCCAATTCAGGTTGTGCCTAAGAAAACTGGTTTCACTGTTTTAAAAAATTAAAATGATGAGTTAGTTCCTGTGAGAGTTCAAAACAGTGGGCGAGTGTGTATTGATTATAGGAAACTAAATCAATACACTCGTAAGGACCATTTCCTACTTCCATTCATTGACCAGATGCTTGAGAGACTTGCAGGTAGGATGCATTATTGATTCTTGGATGGTTTCTCTGGCTATTTTCAGGTTCCCATTGTAGCAGAGGACCAGGAGAAGATGACATTCACCTGCCCATTCGGTACCTTTGCTTATAGAAGGATGCCATTTGGACTTTTCAATGCCCCAGGTACCATCCAGAGATGCATGGTGAGTATTTTCTCAGATTTCATTGAGACCTGCATGGAGGTATTTATGGATGATTTTACAGTTTATGGATCCTCATTTGATGAATGTATCTCTAGTTTGGGTGATGTGTTGCATCGTTGTATTGAGAAGAATCTAGTCTTAAATTTTGAAAAATGTCATTTCATGGTCGAAAAGGGAATTGTCTTAGGTTATATAGTCTCACAACATGGCATTAGAGTTGATAAATCTAAGGTAGACATTATTTCATCCCTCCCATATCTTACATGCGTGTGTGAGGTTCGATCATTCCTTGGACATGCTGGATTTTATCGACGCTTCATCAGAGATTTTAGTAAGATCTCTCTACCCTTATCTCTATTGCTTCAAAAATATATTGACTTCAATTTTTATGCTTCATGCAGGGTATCATTTGATGAGCTAAAGAAGTGTCTGACCACTCCACTGATCATACAGCCCCCGCGGTGGGACCTTCCTTTTAAGCTTAGGTGTGATGCCTCCAACTTCGCGGTTGGAGATGTCTTATCTCAGAGGGTGGAGGGACGTTCACATGTGATTTCCTATGCATCGAGGACACTGGATTCAGACCAATCAAACTACACTACCATGGAAAAGAAGTTTCTTGCAGTCATATTTGCTTTAGATAAATTCCGTTCATATTTACTGGGCTCTAAAGTAGTTTTTTTTTCTGACCATGCAGCTTTGAGGTACCTCCTAAAGAAGCCAGATGCAAAGCCCAGGCTGATTCGATGGATGCTCCTTCTTCAGTAATTTGATATTGAGATAAAGGACAAGAAGGGTTCAGAGAATTTGGTGGCATACCACATGAGTAGGCTTACTCACACACTAGAGGATGATACCTTGGACCAGGTACCACTTCGAGACACTTTCCCCGATGAGCATCTTTATTCCATCTCAGGTACGCATCCTTGGTATGCAGATTTAGTTAACTACCTTGTTTCCTCTGAAATCCCTGCAAATTTAAAGAAACATAAAGTCCAAAAATTAAAGAGTGAGTCAAGATTTTATGTTTGGGATGATCTATACTTATGGTGCATGTGTAGTGACCAAGTCATTAGGAGGTGTGTTCCCGATCATGAGTTTGAGTCTGTTTTGTATTTCTGTCATACACTTGCTTGTGGTGGACACTTTGGACCCCAACGGATAGCTAGGAAAGTTTTGGACTCTGGATTATATTGGCCTAGTTTATTCCATGATTCCCATGTGTTTTGGAAGTCATGCTCTCGTTTCCAACACACTGCGAACATTTCTAGGTGACATGAGATGCCCCAACAACCCATACTATTTTGTGAGTTTTTTTATGTATGGGGCATTGATTTTATGGGTCCTTTTCCTAGTTCATTTGGATTTTTTTATATTTTGGTTGCTGTTGATTATATGAGTAAATGGGTGGAGGCCAAGGCCACCAGGACTAAATATTCTCATGTTGTAGTGGATTTTGTCAAGGCTCAAATTTTCTGTAGGTTTGGAGTACCAAAGGCCATCATCAGTGACCAAGGGACACAATTTTTCAATAGGAATTTTGATTCCCTCCTTCGAAATTATGGGGTGACACACAAAACATCAACACCATACCACCCCCAAACAAATGTCCAGGCTGAGGTTTCAAATCGTGAGTTGAAACAAATTTTGGAGAAAACTGTGCAGCCAAATAGGAAGGATTGGAGCAAGCGCTTCGATGATGCATTGTGGGCTTATAGGACAGCTTACAAGACCCCCATTGGTAAGTCCCCATTTCGGATTGTTTTTGGGAAAGCATGTCATCTCCCAGTGGAAGTCGAGCATCGAGCATATTGGGCTATAAAGAAATGCAACATGGATTTGGCCCAAGATGGAATTCAAAGGAAGTTGCAAATTCAAGAGCTTGAGGATATTCGACTGTCATCATATGAGAACTAAAGGCTCTACAAGGAAATATCAAAAGCATCTCATGACAAAATGATCCATTAAAGGGATTTTCATGTTGGATAGAAAGTCCTTCTCTACAGTTCACGACTGAAGCTGATGCCTGGTAAGTTGTGTTCCAGATGGTTAGGTCCTTATATTGTATATAATGTTTTTCTTTATGGTACAGTGGAGATCACACAAGAGGACACTAGAAGGATCTTTATAGTCAATATGAAACATTTGAAGAGATACATTGAGGGACTTCCTACTGATGCAGTGGATTTTATCACACTGCATGACCCCATCATCACTTGATCACATCAGGCTGTTCCTAACCCTTTCACTTTTATATTATTTGTCCTATTTAAAAATACTACATTTCATGTGCATATATCATCTCATGGGTTCACATTTAGGACAATGCAATATTTTAAGTGTGGAGGAGGGAACCTTTTAGTTTAGTAATTTAAATTGTTTTCCTATTAAAAAAACCGAAAAAAATTGTGTGTTTTCCAAACTTTGTGTGTTTAGTTTTCAATTTTCTTTGTGTTTTTGAAATTTTTGATCTGAAATGATTCTCATCACAATTTTGAAATGCATATCAATGAGTTAAACGATTTATCCCTTGAAACTAAGCTTAAATGAATGCTGAAATGACTTTGTTTCAAGTTCAAATATTTAGTAATTTCATGAAAAGTACACTGAATTTTGAATCCCATGCCACATCTCACTATCTTTATATTTGAAATCACTTTCTTGTGGGGCTTCTAAACCATTATTTTCATATTCTTTACATTCACCTCACTTCTTGAGAGAACCAAACCATACTTGATTTAACCAGAATTTGATCTATTTCTGTCAAAACTTGAGGGTTTGAGGTACTTATGTTTAAATGATTGAGGCATTTGTTTGGTATTAAAGCCCCTATTTCAAAGAATCCTTTTTTATAATGCCCTACCTTGAATATTAAATCCTTGTATCCCTTAGAAGCCATGAACAGCCTATTAGGTTAGCCACATTACAAGCCAATTTTCCCTATCTGACCAACTCTTGAAGTGAAATTGTATAATCTGGTTGAGATTAAGTGTGGGGGAATCTATCTTGTGTTGTGCTACCACATTCAGTGATACTTTGGTTGGAAAATTAAATTCTGAAGAGATGTGTTTTCTTCTGAAGAAATTAATTATATTGATAGTTGCGCCTTTTCTGGAGCTTTCATGACAAGTGAAGTTGTGCCTTTTATGGAGCTTCTAATTGAGGTGGAAAGTTGTGCCCATCTGGAGCTTTCAAGAAAATCATGTTTGAGAAGATTGAAATTTTTGATACTGAAATGATGAATGGTTTAAACATTTCATGACTTTTCATGATGATGGAGCTGAATTGATACTATGTGGATTGAGGAGAAGACCATTTTTAAGTGAAAATTATATTAATGCAATTTTGCTTCAAAAAGAGTCAAGTCCTCCTCATTCAGCCTCAGAATTTTTCACATCTAAATCCTACCAACCGAAAGCCACAGAACAACCCTGGAAAGTCCTCATGATAAACATATGTCCTTGACTCACATCAGGTAGCAATGCAGGAATATATAAAGCCTATGGTGACCCTTTTATGAGTTTGGATGAGAAAGACATTGCAAAAAAAATTGACATTTGTGTGATAAGAGAAAATTCAAGTGAGGTAAGTGTTTTGTGCATGGGAGGATAAATAAAGTGGAAATATATTGAATGATATAAATTAAGAACTTGAAATAATTGTTTTTTATGAGGCATGAAATCTTTTTTTTCTTGGTGTGTAATTGTTTGATCTCAAGGATATGTGTTTTAAAATTGGTTTTGATTTGATATTGATGTTTACTTGACATGAGGTTTTTCCCAGGAGTGCAAAATGGTAAGTGTGGGGGAGTTGATAAAATACTATTTTGTTGAATATTTTATTGATAATAAATGATATAATTTCCTCACATTGTGTTAAATATGTTTATTTATAAAATATTTGGGATTTGATCATTCATTTGAAAATTTGGTGAAAATTCATGTTTTACCCTTTATAGTGAACTGTAGTATTTTGAAGATAAATATTGTTATATTTATTATTTAAATTTTAACCTTTGTAAAAGTGTTCATAACGTAATTTTCTACAACTTTCATTCATTACACTAGAGCTAATAAGTGTATTTGGATGGAGTAAATGGGACATTAAGACAATGGTGGGCTGGACTCGGCAGAATGGACATGGGTTCTGTATTTGGACCATATCTTATTCATATAGGCTTGAATTGAGCCCATATTTTGAGGAAAGCTATAGGAAATTATTTGGAACAAATGCGCCTTCTGGAAGGCTAGTAAATGCACGCGTTATTGAGGTCAACTAGGCGGTGAAACTTGGAATAAAATATTTGGCCGAGTTTTTCATTTCACACTTAAAAAGTTATGTAACCCTAGCCCTCACAAACTCTATTTAAAGGGGGTTTTAACTCTTTGGGAGGGATGGTCGAGGCTTTGGGAAGGTGTGGACGAAAGTTTGTCTCTTGGGAGCCCCTCACAACTCTTTTAAGAAGTAAGCCCTTGTGAAAACCTCTCTTCCAAAAAGACTCTCCTCTCCCACCTCCTCTTTGTATTTATTTTCTTTCATGTTTGTTTCCTGAATTTTTCTTTAAATAATATTCTGTGTTCTTACCTCTTATTCTTCTCTTAATCTTATTAATTTGGTTGGAATAAATAGTGGATACAAGATTGGGTTCTACCCTTTCAATCCTTTGCTTATGCAAAACGTCTCCACGATGACTACACCGCCCAAGGAAGAGTAGTTCCTTTTAGTAATCGATCGACCTCTATCCTTATTCATTTAATTATTTTGAATAATTGAGATACTGTAATTCACTTAATATGATCCATGAATTGTGTTTTTAAATTGTAAGAAACTAATCAAGCAATTGAACAATTAACACAAAACACGCGAGGTCGGGAATTGTGTAAATTGTGAGAGCGCAATCTTAATCGGTAATACAAGACCATACGGGATAAATTTGTAGAGTTAAAATATAATCCCTAAACAAAATTAATCCTCATTTACAGAATTTATATGTGCTCTAATTAACCACTAACCATAAGCTAACCTTAGAACAACAATCAAAGCAGGGTGATGCGATTGCGTGTTCTGAAGCTAGCCTAGGGTTTAAGTAATTTCATCTTTGTGGTTAAGTTAACTCTCATAGGGTTCGAGGGATAACAAGTTAGGGGGTCATAATTAAGTGGATATTGATTTAAATGATAATGATTAATAATTTAATGAAGAATTATAATTAGATCGATTACTCCTTTTAAAATATTTTCTAAAAAAACATCTTTTTGTTGTGTCATTTTAATCGAACTTCATTTCGAAACTAAAAACAAAAAAATATACAATCTTCTTCCAGAAAACTTCTTCTAGATTCATAAACTATAACCAAACTCCATCCTTTAAAATAGTGTTTTTATTCTCTTTTATTTTATTTTTATAATACCTTTAAAAAGTTGTTTTAAATCTACTTCCTCCTTTGAGAGACGACCTTGGTCTGCCACTCTACTACACCTAAGTACCCCAAAATCACACTATTCATTTGAGGGCGCCCACAAAAGCACTTTGATCAGCCTCACTTTTTAGAAACTTATGGACTAGAATCAGGTTTCAGCAGGCTTATAAAATCCACTAGAGGTGCTGAAGTATAATTGGGATGGAATTTCTATGGATTTTTTTATAGGGTTACCACATACTTCTAGGGACCACAATTCTGTCTGGGTGATCATTGACTAACTCACCAAGTCCACCCACTTATTATCCATCTGAGAGCAGGTATCAGTAGAAGGATTGGTATGACTCTATGTACATGATATTGTACAGTTTCATGGGGTTTCATCGGCGATTGTCTCTGATCGTGATGCACGTTTTATATCCCGGTTGTGGAAGGTATTGTGGGAGGCATTAGGGACTCAGCTACATTTGAGCACCACCTTTCATCCTCAGATGGATGGTTAGACCGAACGGACCATTTAGACACCGGAGGACATGATTCATGCTTACATCCTAGATTTTGGCTGCAGTTGGGAGGATCACTTTTCCTTGGTGGAGTTTGCATACAATAACGGATATCACTCTACCATCGGTATGGCACCATTTTAGGAATTGTACGGTCGACCATACAGATCACCTCTATGCTGAAAATACCTAAGGGAGTCAGCACTTATGGGTCCAGAGTTGGTACGGGCTACCACTAAGAAGGTGGATATCATCCAGGAGCAGATGAAGACTACACAGAGTAGGCAGAAGTATTATGCTGATAGGAGACGAAGACCTTTGGTGTTCGAGGAGGGAGACCATGTCTTCCTACGGGTCTCACCTCGACAAGGTTTTTGGAGATTTGGTCAGGGTGGCAAGCTATCTCCGAGGTTCATTGGACCCTTTTAGGTTCTCAACAGAGTTGGAGAGGTGGCGTATCACCTAGATCTTCCCCCCGGATGCATTGGGTGCATGACATTTTCCATGTTTCACAGATGAGGAAGTATGTGCATGATCCATCACACATTATCGGCTAGGTAAAGCTGGAAATTGATAATAGGGTGACGTTTATAGAGGTCCTAGTGTAGATTGAGGATCAACAAGAGTTGGTCCTTCATGGATGATTTATACCTCTTGTGTGCATTCGCTGGCAACATAGGAACCTCTAGGAGAGAACATGGGAGAGAGAGGCTTAGATTCATTATCTGTACCCCCATTTGTTTCCTTAGTCTATATTGTGTATTTTGGGAAAGAAAAGACCTAAGGTGGGGAGAATGTAAAAAAATGGATTTTCCATGTAGTTTGTTTTTATTATATGTAATTATTCCGAGGCTGCAAAATCTTATGGATTTTTATTTGGATTCCTGGTGTGCCCGGAATGGAATTTTAAACTTTATTAAGGTACGTTCAGTAAATTTTTGAGCGAGAAATCCTAACTTTTGAACTGGTCCTTATAATTTCAATCTGAGGGTACCGTTGAACTCACAGCGTTGGGATTCTCTTGAGGGGGGCTTCACCTCAAATGTAGTGGGTTGAGAGAGGAAGTTGGTTTTTGCAGTTTTCATGGAGGATTAATAAAATAAATCTAATTTATTTTAAATATGTTCCACCTCTCTTTTAGGATTTGGTGGCGAGGACCACAAGGAGTGGTCGGGCATTTAATTCAGAACATTAAATGGTTGGTTACACAAAATTATGTAACCACCCTACATGTAATTAAGGAGGTTCATTAATTGTACTAATTAATGAACCTCTCTTAATTATGTGTTGTAAAGATAACTCCCCTATTCTCTCTTTTTGGTTTTTGAATTAATTGGAAAATGAGTGGATTTTTTTTTGAGAGGAAGATTTTGTAGGAGCCTCTTGACAAAGAATGGATCCATTAAGAAAGAACTGAAGATCATCATTTGAGAGGAATCATTTGAGGCTTTCTTTGGGATCAATGAACACTGACCCATCTTCAAAAGAAGGATGCTCTCCAAGTACTCCTGAGGTAGGTTTCTGTCTTGTTTAAATTTCAAGAGTTGTTGAATCAATTATCTTCTCCCTTGTTAAGATGATAACATATAGGTCGTGGCCCAAACGAATAAGGCTCGGTCCCTCTGCCTCTTGTTTTATCATTGTGTTCTACTTGGGTGAATTTTTGGGTTGGATAGAACCCAAATCTGAGGGTCAAGTAGAAAAGGGGACAATCCGAGAAGCTCTTAGGTGAGAACGGATGGAAAACAGACCACCAGGGCTCACCCGGTGGCCCACGGAAGACTACTGGCATGACACCGGCACAGCGGCACCAGCGACTGGTGCCGAAAAGCGATGGTGGCGACTAGCACTAGAAAACTGCGGTGGTGGCGGCGTGTCGTTGCGTGCCAGAGGAGGAGTTTGCAGCGGTCAGCAGGAAGTCGGTACCAGCCAGCCGCGGAGAGGGGGTGGCACACCATTATGCATCGCAGGAGGAGGAGGTCATGGATTTTCAGTTGTGGTGGTTGAGTAGGGCGGCTGACACCGATTGACCACAGAGGCGGAGTGGCGCAACATCGTGTTCTCCTGAAGGAGGTGGCGGCTCGACGCCGTGGTGGAGGCAGGCAGGGACATGTTCCATAAAAGTATTTTGGGTGACCAGGCGACACCACGTGGAGTCACCTCGGGCCGAGCCCCCATGCGGGCTAGGCCGCGCCCCCATGCGGGCTAGGCCGCGCCCCCATGTGGGCCCCCTGCGGTGCGGTCCATTCCCCCATGTAGGCCTGTTCGTTCCCCCTGTGGGCCCGGTCGTGCCTCCATGCAGGCTGGGCCATGCCCCCATGCGGTCCGGGTCGTGCCCCTATGCGGGCCAGGTCGTGCCCCCATACGCCCCCCCCCCCCCACCATGCAGGTCGGGATGCACCCCCATGGGGGTCGGGCCGCTCCCCCATGCGGGCCAGGCCGTGCGCCGCGCCCCCATGCGGGCCGGGCCGCGCCCCCATGCGGGTCGGGCCTTGACCCCATGCGGTTCGGGCCGCGCCCCCATGCGGGCCAGGCCTCCCCCCCATGCGAGCTTGGTTGCACCCTCTTGCGGGTCAGGTCGCGCCTTCCTATGGGTCAGGTCACTCCCCCCAGCAGGCCAGGCCGGACCACGACCCAGCGTGTTGATCCCACCGCGGCTCAGCCCAAGCAGCTTCAGGTTGGGCCAGGTCGGGTCGACCTAGCAGATTCGAGCCAAGTCACACCGGACTCGGACCCATCAAGGCCCAGTTTCTCATAAAATGCCTTAACTTAAAATCCAAACGTCTGTTTGATGAACCATCTACAGTGTTGCGATCCTTGTAGTAAGACGATCCTTTTGGTATACTCCACTTGAATTTTGAAGAATGTTTGAGTACGACCGGATTAGATCGAACTCGAATCCAACAGGTCCCTCGGTACTAAAATTCTTATAACTCAAAGGTCGGGCGTCTGATTGATGCATCATCTATCGAGTTGGAACCCTTACAACATGGAGGTCCTTTGGGTTACTTCTTTTTGGAGCTTAGTGGTGGTCGAGTTATGATCAATTTCTTTAGAAGAAGATCCTATATAACATGAGAGCACCGGGTGTGGGGAATATCGTGAATGGGTGTCTTTGAAGTAGCAAACTTGTGTGGATTAGTATCATAGTGACCCTGTTTGTATCAGAATCATAGCTACCTGATGAGGACTAGGTTTAGAGTGGCCTGTTGAGGATCACACCTAGCGACCCTGAGTAGATCAGCATCAAGTGACCATGTGTGGATCAGTATTCCAGCGACCCTTTGTGGATCATAATTCCTACAACCCTATGTGGATCAGCATTCTAGTGACTCTGTGTGGATCAGTAGTAGCGTGACCCAACGAGGACCATCCTTATAGTGTACCATTGTGGAATATCGACTTATGTCCAAGAGTGGATTGGTAAAAGAACAAATTCTTTTTGGATTCGTTTTGGAACTTCTAAATGGAATAAGATGATATACCTTAAGACTAATCATCTATATTCTTAATCTCTGAGTTTTATACCTAGTGTGAGATGACTATTTCTTTGTGCTTTGTGAATGAGGTATTTCTTTGTGGTTTTTCCTTTGTGGAACTCTGGGAGACCATTGGGGGTCTTAGGCTCCGTATTGGGTATTGTAATACTTACCTCTATACGGGCTTCACCCACACCTTGTTGTGTCTTGTGAATACGATGGATATATTTGACTGAGTTTTGGGAGCCAGGACTGGATGGTGCTCGGAGGTGTACCTTTAGACGTAACAAGTCATAGTGATGACTGACTATGAATTGTACCTACCCTTCAAGTAGGAACCCTAGAAGATGATTCTGGGCGCTATTTTTCTATTGTAGTTTCACTTTTTAGTTGGGCTTGTATTCTGGACCCCTTTACTAATATTACACACCCCATTTTTAGTATAAAAACTTACTTCGTGGTTTGAATTATGTCGTATACTTGGTCTGTGTGTTTGCAAGTTTAAAGGAAATGCCTTCCCATTTTGGGATATTCCTTTTCGTGCTAGTCGCCAACCCCTGGACTATGGAATGCAGGCTTGGGTTAATCACGGAACGGGTCCCAGGGGATGGTTCATGACATGGTGGTCCTGTAAGTGTTCATTCTCTAAGGATATACAAGAATGTGGTGGGTTTTATTGAACCAATCATACAATGAGATGACGCTTCCATGTCCAAAGTTTGAGTGCCTTTTCAAGGAGGGTTTTTCTCTAACTACATTGAGGTATGTGTATATCTAAGAGATTCTACACCTTTAGTAGGGAAGTATGACTATTTTTGGTTATTCGTCGAGGTTCACTAACCTCTCTCATTACATGATGGATATGGTGTGTGATAAATTCTTTTAGTCTTATACCTTCAAGAAAATAATACATAGAGAAATATGATCCATAGTGATACCTCTTTTAATTCCTACCTATATTGGGGGGTTGGAGCATACTTTAGTAGATGAGAGTTTCCTGCATTATCATATAGAGATAGTTGGTGTTGGTAGTGGGAACATAAGAGTAGAGACTTCACAGGAAGAGATCCATTGATATAAATAGGGACCTAGACATGTGAGACATTTTAGGAGGTGATCCCAAGATGAATTTTCTATAGTTAAGGGCTTACACGATGGATCTAGTCAGCCAAGAAAGAGGTGGTTCTACTCTTGTGATGGTCAGGGACATCTTGCATGAGTGTTCACAACCTGATGTGTGACTGATAAAGATATAGTGTATGGGAATCCTAGGAAGATTTAGCAGCAGGATCAGGCATGTCTGAAAGGCATCGAAGCTGTAATAGGGGTTGGGAGTATAGCTGGAGGTGGTAGACGTGTTGACTTGTTACCACCACTACCCCCAGGTGGTCCGCGCTAGGATCAGGGAGCTGGGGTATTGGGTGAGGGAAGATACAGGTGGTCAAATATTATGTAAAATAGGATATATGGATGATATGAGGTATGATCTATGTCTTCTCTACTTTAGATACATTTTTGATAGACATAGGTTTGATCTGATCCTTTCATTACACTACTCTAGTTTGAGACTTTGAGACTCTGATTGATCCTTTGGCTTGACCCTTACACTTGGATACTCCTACATGGGGTGAATCAATTATCAAACACTTCTTCTGATGGTGTGACCTAAATCGTGGTGGCGGTAGTATATTTTTGGATCTTTTTATAACAGTGATGAGGCCTTACGACATCATCTTAGGTATGGAATTTTTATCTACATTTCATTCCCAGATAGTCTATTTCAAGAAAAGGATGAGGTTTGTCTACATTGATGGTATTAAGTTTTTATTTTTTGTAGAAAAGAAATTTAACACCCCAAGCTTCAATGGTATGCTTCCTTTTTAAATAATTCAATATCTTGTGATGTACGCAACATTGAGTTCAAGCGCACCAAGACCTATCAAACAAGCCGTTTAAAAACCATTTATGAATAATATTAACCAAATTTTCAATTTTATATATCCCATATAATTTTAAAATTCAAATTTTTTGTTTCATACACATAGTGTGAGGACAAATTAAATTTTTCATAATAAAAGAAGTATTTTTCAAAAAATGCAGTTTTTTCCACCTTTTAATTACGAACCCTTTTTAAACCCAATATTTGACACTTTTATATATTAACTTTAATGAAATTAAATTATTCTTTATAATAATGACATAAAAATTTAGTTTGGATGAATATTTGGTACTTTTCTGATAACTTTCATATTTTTATAAATAGTGAAAAATATTAAATTTTAATTGAAAATAAGTTTATTAATCGAAATAATTTATAGTGTTAAATTATAAATTTGAGTAGTTTAAAGGTATAATTAGATTATATGTTTATCATTTAATATAATTTAGGTCATTGGATGTAATTTCACATTTAAATTGTACATAAACACATATCAGTCTTTTGATGGTTTTTACTTTTTAAAAACCTGCTTTTTGATTTTGACAACGAGAATTAATTTTAAATTAATTTCTTCCAACTCTATGTTTTGAATTTGGAAAAAAATATTTAGTATTTAAAATTATAAGGTATAAATTGTGTAAATATGTACCTTTTATTTTTTTACATTATGAATATTAACTTCAGAAATTATTTTATTTACCATGGTTAAAGGGTAAATATAGTAAATAAGGGTAACACATAATATTATAATAATATTAAACTATCCCAACACATGTCCTAATCATTTTTTATGAGATATTTCCTACAATTTTCTTCATTTTGTCTATTTTGGGAGCCATGGAACCACTTGGGTGTGAAAATGACATTTTAAAAGAATTAATTTAAAGTATAGAACAATATAACATAAACATGTATCTTTCAATAACACAATTTTTATATTGGGATATATAATTTATCTCTTAGACTATAAATAATCATTAAAAATATAAAAATATTTCCTATGTCATGATATTTTATTTATAATTTTTAGACATAAAATAAAAAAATTAATTATAACACAATGATGATGCAATGATTGCATCATTAATAAAGGATTCAAAGAAATGATATTATAAATGTTAAACTAAATGTAATTTAATTATTTGGATGACATAAATTAATTTTATGGATGAAAATGAAATATTATTTATGAATTAATTAATTTTCTTCTAAGTTATAAAGATTTTATGACTTTAATAAAAATCAATTACTAAATAGTGTCAAAATTGACATAAATGATTTTTTAAAACAAATACTATTTTATTAAATGATATAAAAATCCTAAAAATATTAATTTCATCCAAAATAACATGTATACAGATAAAATTTTTATAAATGATCCACTTTAGTGTCTCTTGGAATTTTATAGTAAAGATATTAACCATGTAGTATAAAAATACAAGAGGACATTGTAAAAGTTAACATATTTTATAAATGGTTAAATCTAAAAGACAAGGTTTATTTTATGACCTAAACATGTATAAAACCTATTAGTTGAGGGGATTTAGACCCATACTCATCTTAACCTTTAAATAATTTATTTTTGATCTATTAGAATCTGAAAATCATTTTATAATAAATTAATATTTTAAGCTTTTCCTAAAGTACCTTTCACCCCTCTTATAAAAGAGCACCTCCCTTTATCTTTAATTCACATATCCAAATCCCTTTGGCTCAGCCAAAACCTTGACAAATATCCTACCAACTTCTCTCACTTCATCTTATAGGAAAAAATTTGGTCATAAAGTCAACTTAAGGAGTCCTTTTGTGCAAATCAAAAGACGACACCTGAAGAAGAGGTAATCATTTTATATCTTCTTTCAAAGTTCATTTATTCTTCTAATTCATACTTATATGTTGTTTGCATAATAAAATAATAAATCCAATACCTTATACATTCTTATATTTTATTATAAATATGGGAAAACTATATTTATTATTCTATCCATCCTATGAATGACCAAGTCACTATGCGTGCGTATGTGCGGATTACTGTCTCTACGCTGTGGTGTAATTTTTTATTCGACACTATATTATTTGGATGGATATAATTATGAGTATTATGTATATAATTTATTAACATAACTTTATAATTTTTCTTTATAATTAATATACCATCCAATTCCACACCTTTTAATCATTAAATAGATGATATTGTTGCTCGTGTGTACGTATGGCTTACCATCTCCACGACGCGATGAGATTCATTTCCACGTTCACCATTCAAGGATGATTATAAAAATATATATTATTTATAATTATGTATTATATGACATAATAATTCTACTAGAAATATATATATGTGTGTGTATTTAAATATATTTCATTCACTTACTTCCATTAAATACGATATAAAAACAGAAATAGTGTTCATGCGTACGTACGGCCTACCGTCTCTATGAACGGTGTATTCCATTTTATATATATACATTATATATATTTATATTATGAATATATATGATATATAAATCATATTATACATTTTATAAGTAATTAAATCATTATCTAAGTAATATGATCAAGAATAACAAGTCAAAACAGGTATGATAAACAAAGCGATATTACCCGAAATGTTGCATTAACTTGGAATTATTAATAAATGGGTAATATAAAGTCATAAAAGAATCATATATGATATAAAAAATATTATTATGATTCTGATATAATTGAATAATATGTTTAAAAATATTATACAGGAGTTTTGGACATGTACGAAGTGTATTGGACCTAAGGTAAGAGTTAAATCCTCAATCTCATTATTATCCGATATTTTTTATGTGTAAGTATTTACTGGGAAATATTTATCATACATGTCCATTTTTCATAAAAAGGTTTTCAAAAGTAATATTTTATAGTTTTATGTTAGGTAATATTTAACTAGATCATCATTTTAAATGTTTTAAAGATTTATTTTTCTAAATCGTTTTATTAATGTCCTTGTTTTCAAAATGATTTTAGTGATTTATTTATATGGACATAATAGTTTTAAAATATTAATTCCTTTCAAAAGTTTCAAAGTGGTATGGGACACTTTTATTCAAAAATCTATTTTAAATGAATTCTTTTATAAATTGTGAGACTTTTAAATTATTTCATGAAAAATGGGGATTTCTCTCAAAGACTTTTACTTATTATTTTCAACTATGTTAACATCCTTTATTGGATATTATTCTTGATTGAGGTTGATTTATTATAATACAATATTCCATATTTTACTAAATGAGTTATTATATGTTTTACTGTGGATGTGTTATTTTTATACCATTCATGGTTTATGGTTAAAGTATTGACATTTCGTATGCTAGTTTTAATATAAATGTTTGTGTTATGTTTCACCCTTTTTCATATGAGCAATGCATTGGACTTAGTAAGTGACAGGTGGGGCTCACTGTAGTCCCTCGATGCATCGGTAGGTATAATGAGAAAACTAGTGTCTTGAAATAAGGCCTCAACAGAATATTTGTGAATGGTCTTATCACAAGGTCTTGATGTAGTAGTTATTATATCTGGCATTATGCATTCCCTTGTTATGAAATTAGTTATTACATGTGATTATTCTATTAGTAGAATATCCCCATGCATGTTTATATATAAATTTTTGATTTATTTTTTCTACATTAAGTTCATTTTTATGCTTAAAAGTCTGCTATTTTTATTATACATCTTTCCTTAAAAGTTTACAGCTTCTGCTGAATTATTTACTCTTACTGATCTTCTGAACTCACCCCTTTCTTATGTTTTATTTTCCCAGGATGACAAGAAGTGTATTATGATTTATATGTAGGGTTAATATAGGGTAATAATGGAGTTTTAAAAGGATTATTTATGCTATATTTTATGTTAGAAAGTGTAATGTAACGTTCATGTATGTGATCTGTTTTTCAAGACTACTAAACTGATCAGTCCTTCAGGATATAATTACTTGTATCATGCCAATGTATTAAAATAATTCATATAATCTGGGATTATGAGGTTGGGGCATTACAGTTGGTATCATAGGAATTTTAGCAACAACCTTGGAAATAGATTTAGAAAACTTAGATTAGGGATCATAACCCTAAGATAGACTTTAAGGATAAGTATAGAAGAACCCACTAGAATTTTTATAAGGTAGGGATTATGTGGATATTATAAGAAGTACATACCTGTATAGATACTACATGTGGACATGGTTCTATAACAGATTTACCATGGGATAAAAAAAATCCAAAAAGATGTTTTGGGCTTAACATGGGGTTAACCTGGTACATGACAACAAGCATTTGTGCGCACCTGGTTTGACACTCCATGGGGATATGATTAGGATAATTAATTTTTCTTTACAAACCATTATGAAGGATTTATGAGTAAATATGTACTCAAAGGAACCATACTTATGATTATATATTAGATATGCATAAATTTTTTAATTTATGTTAAGTATTTTACTAGTTTGTAATTATGCATTATGATTCATAACCAAATCTATTGTATTCCATTATTTAGAAATGGAACCTAGTGGAAGAAATGGAAATATTATCAACACACATAATCCAGGTAGGTATTTACCACCTATTCTAGATAATGGTAGTGGAGCTGGTGACACAACTGGTACTAAACAGCTTATAACCATACAGGGATAAATGACTTAGGTTATGAATAATAACCTTACCCGTATGGAGCATCCTGATCTACAATGAAGAGGATAAATGTTAGAAGGCTTAATGAGACAACAGCCTCCAACATTCAATGTAAATACAAATCCTTTTATATCTGAGTAGAAGATAAGTTCCTTAGAGAAAATATTTCTTGCTTTGGGAAGTAACAAAAGGGAAAAGGTTTTCATGGCAGTTTATAATCTCTTAGGATATGCAGATCATTGGTGGTCATTAATTCAAAACACCAAGGAGGATGAAGAAGTGGGAAATATGGAATGGAGGGAGTTTAAAGAAATTTTTCTAGAGAAATACTTTCCTCATGAATAGCGAGCTGATATAGAAAGACAATTTCTGAGCCTGAGGTAAAAGGAGGATGAGAATGTGTCAAAGTATGAAGCTAACTTCAAAAGGTTATAAATGCATGATATAGACTACATATATAACCCCAGAATTAAGATAGTTCGATTCTTTTATAAGTGAAAACCATTCCTCCTATGAGAATTGGTCTCATAATCTTTCTCATCATACGAAGATATAGTCTCATGTGATATCAAGATAGAAAAGGAATTATCTAAGTCTTATGACATTAAAGTAAAGCAAGAGAAAAAGAGAACGGTGGAGCAAGAGACATATAAAGGGAAAAAGGGAAAGATAAATTTTCCCTTATGTGATAAATGTGGAAAGAAACACCTTGGTATTTGCCTAAAATAAATGGGAGTTTGTTATAAATGTGGAGAAAAGGCCACCAAGATTGTTGTTACAAGGGGAAGAAAGAGGTTATCAATGTTAAATGCTATAATTGAAAATAAATAGAACATTATGAAAATGATAGTCCAAAGTGTCAAGGAAATATAGATCAGAAAAAATCAAATGTATCATTTTCAAGCATATGTTTTTACTACAGTCAAAGAGGAATAATTAATGTATTTGTCTTTTGGGATTCAAGAATTATATTCTAGTTATTAGAATAATGTGATATATATAAGGATTTTACTACAATAATTTTTTCATTAAGGTTTTAATATGATGAAGGTAATCATATATTAATTATGTGACAATAATAGCAACATTATGCTGTTTGGGGAATCTGATGTTACAATTGATTTTGGAAATTTAGAGACCTTTTAGACAGAGATTGGACATAAATATTTTGGATAACTCTAAAGACTGGAATAAAATAAGTTGAACTTTTTATAGTATTGTTTAAGGTTAAAACATTTCTTAATATTATTTTGGGATTTTTATAATATTATAGTTTTAGAAAAAGGACAACCCATAGGTCGGGCGATAACCCATCGTGTTAGACAAAGTTGTGAGAATAGAACCTAAAACCGAAGTTCGAAAAGGCTTTATCACCTACCACTAGCCTACATGAATTCCCTAGTTATTATAATATAGTTTTATTCATTTAAATGGTATATTTTTATATTTTAAACCTTATACGATTGAAATAAAAAGAATATTATTTAGTTTTATCTTTTGAAGTGAAAGAGAGTTTGTAATTGGAATTAGTTAAAGGATTAAACTATATATGTAAATTATTTATGCTTCCTTGTGTTATTAGTTTATAAATTAAATTAATTCTACAACAATAGTGAAAGTCTTATAAAATAATAAAAAATTCCTAGTACTTTCTTTTGCGATGAATCAAATGGTCCCTTAGATCATCATAGATTTATAGATTTCTTATTGTTAGATTTCTCCTAATGATATTTTCTATCACTATCCATCAGAAATTTATGGTTAGTTATCTCTTCAATATCCATGTTTTCCTACATGGAACCCTAGTATGTTTTATTTTTGATAACCTTCAAACATACCTTTCTTTATTTTAAAATAGAGGTCTCATTAATCCATTTTCTGATGTGGTATTTCAACTAAGATATTTTGAAATGTAAAACCCCTAGTTTCCAATATTGAGTTTGAATTGTGAGGATGTAATTTATTGAAGGTGTGTATAATGTAACACCCCAAGATTCCATGGTACGCTTCCTTTTTAAATAATTCAATAGTGTGTGATGTACGCAACACCGAGTTCAAGCGCACCACAACCTATAAAACGAGTCTTTTAAAAAATCTTTATTAATATTATTAACAAAATTTTGAATTTTATATATCTTATATAATTTTAACATTAATCTTTTTTGTTTCTTAAACATAATATGAGGACAAATTCAATTTTTCAGAATAAAAGAAGTATTTTCCAAAAAATGAATTTTTCCACCTTTTAATAGAGAACCCTTTTTAAATCCAATATTTGA
The DNA here is from genome assembly GCA_963277665.1 of Viscum album. Classification (NCBI taxonomy): domain Eukaryota; kingdom Viridiplantae; phylum Streptophyta; class Magnoliopsida; order Santalales; family Viscaceae; genus Viscum; species Viscum album. The sequence continues at coordinate 244,379,181 of OY728150.1, forward strand.
AACTTATATATATTAAATTTGATGAAAATAAATTCAACTTTATAATCGAGACATAAAAATTTAATTTGGATAAAAAAATTTACTTTTTTAATAACTTTCCTATTTTCATGAAAAGTGAAAAATACTAAATTTCAATTGAAAATAACTTTTTTAATAAAAATAATTTATAGTGTTAAATTATATATTTAAGTGGTTTTAAAGTATATTTAGATTAAATTTTATTCATTTAATATAATTTAGTTCATTGGATTTAATTTCACATTTAAATTGCATATAAACACATGTCAATCTTTTGATAGTATTTACTTCTTAAAAACCCATTTTTTGGTTTTGACAATGAGAATTAATTTTAAATTAATTTCTTCCAACTCTTTGTTTTGAATTTAGAAAAATAGATTCCATATTTGGAATCACAAGGTCCAAATTTTTTAAATAGGTATCTTTTATTTTTTGGCATTATGAATAGTAACTGTAGTATTTATTTTATTTACTATGGTTGAAGGGTAAATCTAGTAAATAAGGATAAAAAATAATATTATAATAATATTAAACTACTATAACATATGTCCTGGTGATATTTGATGAGATATATCTGACCGTTTACTTCCATGGGTCGATTTTGGGACCCCATGGAGCCACTTGGGTGTGAAAATGACATTTTATAAGAATTAATTTAAAGTGTAGAAAAATATAACATAAACAAGTATCTTTAACTAAAATAATTTTTATATGGGATTACATAATTTATATCTTCAAATATAAATATTTATTATAAAGATAACATTATTTCCTAAATAATGATATTTTATTTATAATTTTTAGACATAAAATAAATAAATTTAATTATGGCACAATCATGATGCGATGATTACTTCATTAATAAAGGGTTCGAATAAATGATATTATAAATGTTAAAATAAATGAAATTTAAATATTTTGATGTCATCCACAAATTTTATATATTAAATTGGAATATTATGTATTAGTTAATTCTTTTTTTTGAAGGAATCATGTTTTTATGACTGTAACAAAAATCAATTACTAAATAGTGTTAAAATCGACACAAATGTGTTTTTAAAATAAATACTATTTTTTTAAATGATATAAAAATACTAAAAATATCAATTTCGAAAAAATAACATGGATAATAATAAAAATGTCATAAATTATCCACTTTATGTTCTCTTTTCATTTTATATTAATGATATTAACCATGTAGTATAAAAATACAAGAGGACATGGTAAGAGCTAACTTATTTAACAAAGGGTTAAATCTATAATATAAGGTAACTTTTATACCCTAAACATGTATAAAACCTATTTGTTGAGAGTATTTATACCCATACTCATATTATCCTCAAAATAAATCAATTTTTAGCTATTATAATCCGAAAATAATTTTATAATAAATTAATATTTCAAGTTTTTTCTAAAGTACCCATCACCTCTCTTATAAAAGGGAACCTCCCTTTCTCTTTAATTCACACATAAAAATCCATTTTCCTTGACCAAAACCTTCCCAAATACCCTCCCAACTTACCTAAAATCATCTTAGAGGCAAAAATTTGGGCATAAACCCAACTTAAGGAGTCCTTTTGTGCAAATCAAAAGAAGACACCCGAAGAAGAGGTAATCATTTTTTCCCTTCTTTAAAAGTTCTTTTCTTCTTCTAATTCATCTTTATTTATTTTTTATATGATAAAACAATAAGTAAAATACCTTATAAATTATGATATTTTATTATAAATATGTTAAAACCATATTCCTTATTCTATACATCATATTAATAACCAAGTCACCATGTGTACGTGCATACAGCTTACCGTCTCCACGTCGTGGTGTAATTTATTATTCAACACTATGTAATTTGGATGGATATAATGATAAGTATTATGTATATAAATAATTATCATAAAATTATAATTTTTCTTTATGATTAACATACCATACAATTCCACACCTTTTAATCATTAAATAAATGATATCATCGCTCGTGCGTACGTACGACTTACCGTCTCCATGACACGATGAGATTCATTTCCACATTCACCATTCAAGAATGATTATAAAAATATATATTATTAATAAGTATATAATATGTGAATAAATAATTCTACTGGAAAAATATATATATATATTTATAGATATTACATTCACTTACTTCCATTCAATACGTTATGAAAATGGAAACAGCGTTCATGCGTACGTACGGCCTACCGCCTCCAGGAATAGTGTATTCCATTTTATATATCTATCTATTATATATATTTATATTATGAATATATATGATATATAAATCATATTATACATTCTAGAAGTAATTAAATCATCATCTATGTAATATGATCAAGAATAACAAGTCAAAACACGTATGATAAACAAAGTGATATTACCCAAAATGTTGCATTAACTATATTAATAAATGGGTTATATAAAGTAATAAAAAATAATATATGATATCATAAATATTATTATTATTCTAATATAAGTTAATAATATGTTTAAAAACATTATATAGGAGTTTCGGACATGTATGAAGTGTATCGGGCCTATGGTAAGGGTTAACTCCTCAATCTCATTATTATCCGAGATTGTTTATCTATAAGTATTTACTAGGACATATTTATCATCCATATCCATGTTTCATAAAAATGTTTTTAAAAGGAATATATTTTAGTTTTATAGAAGGGTATGTCTAACTATATCATCATTTTAAATGTTTAATAGATTTATTTTTCTAAATCTTTTTAATTAATGTCCATGTTTTCAGAATGATTTTAAGGATTTATTTATATAGACATAGTTGTTTTAAACTGTTAATTCTTTTAAAAAGTTTCAATGTGGTATGGGAAACATTGATTAAAAAATCACTTTTAAATAACTTCCTTTATAAATTGTGAGACTTTTAACTGATTTCATGAAAAAAGGGTATTTCTCTCAAAGAGTTTTAATAATTATTTTCAACTATGACAACATCCTTTATTAGATATTATTCTTGATTGAGGTTGATTTATTATAATAAAATCTTCCATATTGTAATGAATGAGTTATGATATGTTTGACTTTGGATGTTCTATTTTTATACCATTCATGGTTTATGGTTAAAGTATTTACATTTTGTATACTAGTTTTAATATGAATGTTTGTATTTTGTTTCTCCCTTTTCATATAAGGAATGCATTGGAATTAGTAAGTGACGGACGAGGACCGCTATTGGCCCCCGATGCATCGGTAGGTCTCATGAGATAAACTAGTGTCTTGGCATAAGGAATCAACATAATATTTATGAATATTCTTGGAACAAGGCCTTGATGTAGTAGTTATTATGTCTGATATTATGAATTCTCTAGTTATGAAATTTGTTATTACATGTGATTATTCGATTAGTATAATATCCATGTGCATGTTTATATAAAAATTTTAAATTTTTTTTTTCATATTATGTTCAATTTTATGTTTAGAAGGCCGCTATTTTTATTATACATGTTGTTTTAAAAGTTTATAGCTTCCGTTGAATTATTTATGCTTACTGAGCATCTGATCTCACCCCTTTCTTATGTTTTATTTTCCCATGATGCCAAGAAGTGTATTATGATTGATATGTAGGGTTAAGATAGGGTAATAATGGTGTTCTCAAAGGATTATTTATGTTTTGTTTTATGTTATAAAGTATAATATAACGTTCATGTATTAAATCTATTTTCCAAGATTGTTAAATCGATTGGTCCTTCGAGACATAATTCCTTATATCATTCCAATGTATTAAAATAATGCACTAACTCTGGGATTCTATGGTTAGGGTGTTACAAGGAAACCAAGGTAGAGCCAAATGGAATCATTTATAGGTGGGTGCAGCTAATTATACAACCATTGACTAGAATGAATCTTGATATAGTGGGCACTATGAGTTTTCAGTTTCCTATAGTGGTGGTAGAGTATGAGGAAGTCTTTACTGAGAGTGTTCTAGAATTTCCTCCCCACAGCTGATAGAATTTTACAATGATCTACTCTCAAATATATCCCTGATATCTACACCAGTATATCAGATGGTTCCTATAGAGATTCATGAGATAAGGGTGGATTTGGAGGACTTTCAGAGGAAGGAATTTGTCAAACCCATTATTTCACCCTAGGTATCCTCAGTGTTTTTCACCAAGGTAGATGGGAGATTGAGGTTTTTTTTTGGATTATTTTTACCTAAACCAAGTGATCGTAAAGAAAAAATATCTTCTACTGAATATCGATGAAATCCTTGATCAGTTGTCCAGGAAATGAAGGTTATCAAAGATTAACATCAGATTAGGATATCAACTGATGTGAGTACTGGATGAAGATATATCAAGGATGAATTTTCAATGATATTGTGGTCACTATGAGTACTTGGTGATGTCATTCATCATGAATAATTCCCCAGAAAAGTTCATAGGAATCATGAAGTGGATCTTTCATCCTTTCTTAGATTGGTTTGTGGTAGTATTCATCAACAATATCTTAGTGTAATCAGTGTTTAAGGAGTATCACATGAGACACTTGATAATATACCTAGACATATTATGAGAGCACCATATTTATAGAAATCTATCAAACTGCTAGTTCTGGATTTAGGAGGTCCACATTCTAGGACATGTTATATGTAGCAGTGAACCCGGCAATGGTTGAGGTGGTGTTATCTTGGGAGCCACCCAAGAGTATTAAGAAGGTGACAAAATTCCTTGGGTTGGAAGGAAACTATTAAATATGTATACCCAATTTCTCCAATATATCATCTTCATTAAAAACTTTGGCCTGAAATGGATAGCCTTTCATGTGGATGGAGCAGTTCCAACAGGATTTCTAGGATTTAGGGTAGAGATTTTTGACCAATCCCATCATGAGATTTCTAGAGGAGGGTATAGAGAATGTAGTGTTCTACAATTCATTAGGGATTGGTATTTTTTCTATTTTTATGTAGAGGTAGGTGGTGATTTTATATGGTTCATGTTAGTTGAGACCACCTGAGTAGAACTATGTGACCCACAATCTTGAGCTAGTAGTAGTAGTATTTTCACTAAATATGTTACCACACTAATTTATGGGTGAGTGGTTTATATTATATCATGAACATTCAAATATCAATTATATATTCTCTTAGAATGAACTTAACTTGGGATATAGGCAATATATACAGTTCCTCCATGAATATGACTTCAATATTATCTATACACATGGGAATGGGAATGTGCTAGAAGATACTCTCAATACTAGATCATGTTCATAGCTACTGAGTAAGGTATTGGAGTAGTTAGCCCTGTTAAATTGATCCTTTGTATATGGGGATGGAGAAACTTACCTCCAATCGAAGGTTGTTACCCCTATTCTTTTACATTGATTCTAGGAGGAATGGCTTGGGAAGGAAAACTGTGAGACCCTATGTACACAAATATCCACTGTACATGCTCTTGATGGATTTTTTGATGGTGGGGAGCCTGTCGTTCTTTTTAAAGAATGGACATTGGTACTAGTTTTTCTGAGAGGGGAGGTGCTAAGTGAGTTTCATACTTCACATTAGCGATATATCCAAGTGTGTAAAAGAAGTACCAAGACATTTGGAAGTAGTTATATTGGTAAGGGATGAAGAGTTTTCTTGTATAGTTTGTCTCTCAATGCCTTACTTGTCAGTAAGTGAAGGCTGAGAAACCATTTCTAGTGGGTTTAGCTCAACCTATTAACGTTCCAGAGTGAAAGTAGGATAGGATATCTATGTAATTTGTGATAGGGTTACCACTAATGTCTAAAGGAAACAATTCCATCTTGGTGATCATACACCGACTCAAAATGTTTTCCCACTTCTTAGATATTTGAGAGAAAAGTTTAGTAGAGATATTGGGATGATTTTATGTGAAAAATATTATCCTAGTCCATGGAGTTTCCTTAATGGTCATTTATGACTACAATTATCACTTTTCATCTCAGTTATGGAATGGATTATCGGTGAATTTTGGAACTCAATTACATTTGAGCACAATTTTACACCCCCAGACTGATTTCCAGACTAAATAGACCATCTAGGTCCTGGAGGATATGTTTTGGTCTTGCATGATAGAATTTGAATATAGTTGGGAAGATCGCATACCCTTGGTAGATTTTATGTACCATAATATATACCATTACAGTATCGGTATGGACTCGTTATTGGCATTTTATAGGTGACCCAGTAGGTTACTACTATGCTGGAATGACCTACGAGATTCAGCACTTATGAGCTTGGAGTTGGTTCAAGCCATAAAATATAAGGTGTAGATCATCCAGGAGTGGATGAGGACTACAAAAAGCTATCAGAATTCCTATGTGGACCAATGATGGAGGCCTTGTAGTTCGAGGAGGGATACCATGTGTTCCTCAGGGTCTCACCTTGGCATGGATTATATATATTTTCTGGGGCGGAAATCCATCTTCAAGATTCATTAGCCTATTTCAGATACTGTATAGAGTTAGTGAGGTGGCTTAATTCTTAACTCTAACTCTGAAGTTAGACTGGGTACACGATGTCTTCCACATATCACAACTACGGAGGTACGTGCGTGGCCCATCGCATGTTATCGACTGGGGTGGGATGGATATCTAGAATGGAGTATAGAATACATGGTAAAGATTGAGAATCAGTAGGATATAATCCTCCATGGGTGACCAATTCCTTATTGCATATATAGTGGTATCATGTGAATCTTTAGGAGTGTACCTATAAGTAAAAGACCCAAATGAATTATAGATACCCACATCTCTTTGTGTAGTATTTGTCTTTGTTTTATGTAATGTAAATACCTAATTTAGGGAAAATTTAATGACTCTGGTTTTTTCATGTATTACTTTAGAATATTATATGGATTATTTAGGAGTAAGGAGTTGAGACTTTGTGAGATTGAAATGCCCTATGATCCCATAATAAATTCTTGAAATATATTAAATATATTCAATAATATGTGGATGATGTTTTCCTGAAAAAATTGGAATAACTCTCAAATGGATGCTTGGATCAGAAATATGAGGCCTCCTTTGAGCTCAGAGTATGAGTTTTACCCTAGTAAAGACACAATTTTTTTTGATGTCAGGTGTTTAAATAAAGTGCAGTCGCAAAAGAATTAATAAAATAAATAAATAAAATTATTTACTTTATTTATTTTGTTGAAGAAACCTGAAATACTCTATAAATTTATGGTTATAAGAAGATCTCATGGTCAGATGCTTAACCATGTAGATCTAGAGGACCATTGGCAGAGATCTTTCTTGGTGAACAACATCAGATCCAGATCGAGACCGAGGATCGTTCTCCCATCAGAGTTTGAGGATCTCTCCAACAATAATGATGTATATTTTTTCTTCATTATATATAGATCCAAATAGAGGTAAGATATTCTTATGTGTATTCATCCCCATTTCATTATTTTTGTGAATAATTTGAATCAATCAAATAATTAATTGATTCATGGATCGATCATATTGTGGTTATGGGTTAGATTTTCTGAGATTGGGGGATTTCTATTTTTGATTATATTATATCTTTGAATTCATCATTATAATGTAAAATAATCAAGGTCAACAGAAAAATTGGTTGAGTTCCATTCCTCATGTCTTTATTTTTTTTCATTTATTCCTCCTTTCTTCATTCATTCATCCCTGACATTCTCTTTGGATGGTATTTAAAAAAATACCTAGTAATAAATCATTTCACACCAATTTATTAGTGAAATAGATTGATACCACAAATTTGGGTTTATATTGATGATGGGATCGAGTACGATGATGGATCAGGACCAGATCGAAGTTCTTCATGTGGGTTTTAGCATGTGATGGAAGGGTTTTTATCATGTGATTTGGTGTCCGGATTCTGGTTAGGGAAGATAACAAGGCTCGGATAAACCAATTATTTTCTTACCAACATGATTTGTAGTTGTATAGAAGGCCATATTAGTGGATGATGATGCATGATATGGATCTTAGATTCTAGAAAATGTCATGTTACATGGAATGTAATCCAAAGTTACATGTCGTGTGGGACCCCTTAAGAAGTGGTTAGGGTTTCCATGTAGAGATAAGGATCACATGTTGTGTGGTCCCTACCACACGCTGTGTGGTCCCTACCACACACCGTGTCGTCCCTACCACACACCGTGTGGTCTCTACCACACATCATGCAGTCCCTATATGACTAGCTCGGCATGTACATGAGGTACAAACCTAGGAGTCCTAGTGGAATTACACACCATGTGGGCCTACCACATGTTGTGTACACCCTGGTAGGAAACTCGATGTGTATAGGGGGTACATGCCCAATATATCATGTGGCCCCACACACCATGTGAGTCGGGTAGCATGCCTTGTACTTGAACATAGACATGGGCATAAGATTTGATATATGGATAGAACTTGATGTCAATGGGACACACTGTGTACTCATAGTACATGATGTGTACCATCTCAAAGGGGGCTTGGATCCCTATCCTATTTATCTTGGAAGAGTGTTTTTAGGGTATATTCCCTTGATCATTTACCTAATTGTTTATTATGGAATCATGTCCTTTGCATAGGATAGTGATCCCCTCTAAGTAAATTCAGTCTCAAATAGAGTTTTTGGAATCCATCTATAAGTCCCATATTGAGATCTTCTATCATCATCATTTTTCCTAGGTGGGGTACTCAAAATCTTCGTGATGAATACTATACAAGCATCAATCCCATAATTAGAAAGCTAATCAATATTGGGTTGTCAGTATACCCCATAGACCTATGTGTTATCCCCATAGATGCATCAACCTCTTTATACTTCCAATGTGTACTTTTTAGGGAAAGACTCGATGATCATGACATCTCGTATGGATTCCATAAATGCTATCTGACTCAGGAAGTGTGTTCTCCTAGATGAGTGTTATATGAAACCTTCAAGCAGGAATCCTAGGATGGATTTATAGTTGTAACCTTAACTTGAGACTATATGTATATTATGAATATATCTGGATGTTCTTATTATATATTGTATTGAAATATCCCTATTATGAGATGATTATTATTCCTGATCCAATATTATTAGTGATTTTGGTGTGTCCTATTAGATATTGTTATACTCACCCCTACATAGGATTTTCCCGCACATGTCATATCTTATACATATGAATGACCTTTTGACAGAGTCCTAGAAGGACCAAGACCAAGTGAATATTAGTGATCCAGATAGACCTATGTGTGTTCTGATGGTTGCATTTACATCATTCCTCTACTAATTTATAGGTTGTACTGATTTTCAGTGTCTTTTTGATGGATTATATTAGGTATTGCTTTCCAAAACTTTGTTTTTGTACTCTGATAGTGGTATTTTATAGGTATTTATTGATGGTTATTGGTTGGTTTTTATTTCATTATTATATGAACTTGGAAGTGTGTTCGTATGTATAGGTACATTTGACTAAGGCCTCCCATGTGTGTGATATGCCTACTCGGTTTTGGTCATCAACCCATGGCCCATTGGAGAAAATCTTGGGGTAGTCACAACTCAGGCTCTATTGGGATGGGTCATGACATGAACCCCATATATTTTATTCTCATATATTTATTTCTATTTTTTCGATTTTACTTTACATTTTTCTTCTCTTTAGTACTAAAAAATATCAAGAAAATGTTTTTAATAAATACCAACCTTATTTCATCTTTGGCCGATGAACTTTTTCTCTCATGTCCAGGTTCTTAAAAATGTCTTAGGAAATTTTTTCTCTACAAATAAATATTTTATAATGATTATTTTTTACTACCTTTGAATTTATTTACAAATAATTTAAAGTAATATTTTCAAATGTTTTACATATGATTCACTTTTTACATTCCACAAAATTATGAAAAAAATGTTCTCTTTTAACATGTATGACATGAATATATTTTCCCACTATTAAGACCATTATTTGAATTAAATCTTCATTTAAGGTTTTCCATGGTTATTTTCAATCCAAATATTTTCCCCAATTTTCTGAAAATTTTTAATTTTTAAACATATAAAAATAAATTGATATTTTTTATGTTTTTTAAGAAATGTTCAAATTTTATTTTGAAGGTATTTTTCATCCATGTCAACATCCTTTAATTATTTTTATGATTCACTAGGGATATGATATTATTATACCATTTAATTTCTTTCTCTAGATGGATTATTATGATGATGTTATAAGGATTATTATATGAAACTGATTACTTTCCCATGGTTTAATTAAGTTATGATGATATCATTATGAAAAAGTTTCTTCTCCATGGGTTAGTAAAGTTGTGATGGGAATTATGGTTATTTATATGAGTTTTATGATCAAATTAAATGTTTATGTACGTTATTCATGTTATATTTATTGAACATTGTTGATGATGATGAGTGATCCTGATATATCTCCTAATTATAGGTGGTCCTGATAAAACTCATGAGGATGGGTGACCCCGATATAGCTCTCTAATGAATTAGGTAATGTGATATAGTTGACTAGATAAAAGTTTCTCCTAATAGATGATTGAGTTTACTAAATATAAGTAACTTTTAATAGATGGTGGAGTTAACTAGAAAGAAGTTACTCAAAATAGAATGTTGGAATTATCTAATTTAGGTGATCCCATGATGAGAATATAATATCTGAAGATACCAATATGGTTTCTTTATACTTTTTATAAGTTTTAATAGTTTATTTGAACAAGGTTGATTTCACATGGTTCATGATTTTTGAGTCATATGACTCTATTTTTATGTTAAATATTTATCCCATGACTCATGTTTTATGATCTATATTTTGATTGGTATTAATTATCTTATGTCATTCTCATGAATTTTAATTATTCCCACCTAAAATTATACTAATCATATGCTTACATATTACCATTGATAAATATATCAAATTTTTACCCTTACTAAGTATCTAATATCACCATTTATTATGATTAAATTCCCCCAATTTATGAATAATGATGTTAAGTAAGTTATTTTTAGTAGGGATTCATGTGTGGATAATTTTATTGGGGATGTTAAAGACTTATCTTAGAATAATAAAATCTAGGTATAATGGGAAAAATCACATTTTAATCTATATATATGGGTTTTGTTACATAAATATTTTTTATTATGTATCTAAAAAACTAAACCTTAATGGTCTTGGGTATGTAATTGGGTGAATGTTAGCTATTGATATTGTAATTATGGATTGATAAAATTGGGGTTTTCTATTGGTATTAAATCAATTAGGTAAAGAATTTTTTTTCACTATATCTAAGTGTATTAATATAGATTTGTATCATTTGTTATTGTAGAAAGGATTATATAACTTTAGAGGTTAGAAAGTTATTTGATGAGGATAATTTAAGAGTTAAGGATTCCATTTTGGGTTGATAAGTTTAAGGATGTTCTTAAGTTTAAAGTTATAGTTACCCTTTTAGGTTTTATGTTATGGTATTTTTAGTTGATTGGTGACAACATGGGAAATAGTTATTGGATTTTAATAGAAAAATGTGGTATGTGTAAACCTTATGTTTAAAATAAAATTTAGTGTGATGTTATTTTTAAATAACGTTATTATGGATAAAAGTTGAAAGAAACATATCACCATTAAGTTTAATACATTATTAGATGGAAAGGTAATTATTTTTAATAGAAATAAATGGGTTATAATATTTTGTAAATATATAGGATTGAAAAGTGATTTGGTTTCTAAGTGATTAAAGTTAATTTTGGAGAATTTCAATATTGTGTGAATATTATATGATTATGGTAAATATAATATTACTGGTTAAGATTGGATTTTATTTGAGGGATATATATTGAGATAAATTTTGGAATAATATATGATTTTATTTATCATTTATGGTGATTTAGGTTATTTAGGGAAAATATTATCATATTTTGGAGAATATATTATTAGGGAATGTACTTTTTTTGTATGTGACTTTATGAGTGATTGATACTATTTGAAGATAAATTTTAAGTTAATTATGGAATAATATGTGATCAAATCTTTCTAATTTTTAGGTTTTAGATTTTTTTTAGGTGTATTTTGAAGAGCTTTAAGGTTAGTTATTTATTGAATTTTTAAAGTTGGACTTTGGGCATTAATGTTTAATATTTAGAAATTAATATAATATTTATTCACATAATATTTTATTCATATTGGATATTATATTATCTTTTGCTAAATATTTTTTGGTTTTTATAAAAGGATAAAAATATGAGAAATAAATTTTCAACCTTTTGTGGATATTGTGATCCATTGAAAGTAAATTTAAGCGCTTTGTATATTAAAATTATTAATTTAGAATATGATATGAAGAAAAGGTGGAAAACTACTCGAAAAATAATTAAATGATGAAATTATTCTTATAATATGGAATGAATTCAAGTAAGTGTATTTTCTCTTATTCTCTATATTGATGGTAAAATAATTCCTCAACTTCACCAAGAGCAAGATAAATATATCAAATTTTATATGTAAAATATAACTCAGTTATGAAGTTATTCTTTATGAAACTCTTTCACTAGAATGAGTCTCATAATGGTAAATTCATGGTTTAAGAAATGCTTAAGAAATGATAAATTTCCATGTATAAACCCAGAAATTAAAGACCTTTTGAAAAGGAATTGTTATCAATGAGGATTAAAAGGGATTTCTTATCTATCACACTATATAATGGTTTTTGAAAATATTTTAAAACCCACTCTATTAGGACTGTGATAAAATTATAAGAATAAAATTTATTTAAGGAGGTAGAATGTAACACCCCAAGATTTTATAATGTATTTTATTTTAGAAAAATATTATTTTTGATAGTTTTTTCTGCATGAAAAATTGAACTTAATTGAACCATTATATACTATAGATATATTATTATTTAAATATGAATGTTATATCCTAGCTACTGTTTTAATAGGTATGAATATAAGTAACCACATTGTAAAATATATATTGAAAATTTTTAATTATTAAAATTTATTTATTAGTGAAAATAAAATATTTATGCAATTTTTAATATTAATAATAAAAACAAATAATAATTAAACCACATAAAATTATAAAAGGTTCTTTTTTTTATAAAAGTAGAAATTCTTGATATTTTTTATTTTTATTTAAAAAATAAATTTATTTTAGAAATTTTATTCTATAAAATAGACGTAATTTTTAATATAAAAATATAAAATATATCTTAGGGTGATTTTTTATTGTAAAAATATTTATTTTTAGGAGAATAGTATAATGTACTATTATTTATAAAAATTATCATTTATTTTAATGTATTTGAAAATTAAAATTATATTTTGGATTATTTTTAAAGTAAATTTAGTCACATTTATTAAAACATAATGCAATTAATTCAATTAGAATCAATATTATACCTGATTTTGGTATAATACCAATTTTATGTTTAAAAATGCATTTTTCTAAATAGATTTTTTCATTGTGTTTCACACAATTATATTAATATTAATTTTACCACTATTGGAAATTTAATCATTGAATATGGATTTCATATTTTTAATCAGCATATTTAAATTATTTATTAAGTTTAATTTCATTTTTATTTATAATTAATAGTAACCATAGAAAAATTTTATCACCATAGAAAATGGAAAAATGGGTTAAACAGAATTAAAACTATGGTATAAGGTCTAAAAATAAAACAAACACTTGAATTTATTTCACTTGAATAGTTTATTTTACCATAATCATCCTATATTCAAAAATATTTTATTTTGGTGCCACTTTAAATTGATTATAACCTTTATGTTATTTTAAGTAAATCATAATTAAAAAATATCACTCTCTCTCACTTATTATGTTTTCATGATATGGATATAAATAAGAACGATATATGATTCAAAATTTTATGAAGAATAAACTATATTAACGATATTATTTTATTTTTAATTTTTAGTGATGGTATAATTACCTAGAGGATTTACACAATGACGATGCAACGCTTGTGAAAGCAGGTGAAAATTCAAATAAATAATATTAAAACATTAAAAGTAATAATATTTGGATAAAGTATGGTTTTTTATGAATTTCAAGGATATTTAATAAGTATTAGTGATTGTTTATATTTATATTCAAATATCATTATTATCATGATGAATTTAATGTCAAATTCTGTTAAAAGTCTCAAAAATGACATTAAATTGTATTTAAGTTTTAAAATTTATTTTTCAATAATTATAAAATTATACAAAATCAATATTAACTCAGTTGGAAGTTAAATAGTATATTCTATCATGAATGATCCATTTTTTCACTTGGAATTTTTAAAATTACTTTTATCAACATTAGAGATTGAATTTTTTTTACCACAGTTAAGGTTAAAAGGGTTAACGTGGAGGGTTAAACTAAGAGATAACATTCCAAATTCCACTTAAACATTTATAAATATTATTTTTTTAATTAACTTTGACCTTAACCTCCTTAAATTTGAATATATGTCACTTTTTATCCATTTTACCTGAGTTATACACATATTATATATTAATATTTCATGAATTAAAAAGATTATCACCCGCATCACTTATAAAAAGGAACCCCCACTCCTCTCTTCTACACACCTTCTCAAGCCATTTAAATCAACCATACTATAAGGACCAAGTTCTATTTTGGTTTGTTTTTCAAAAGATCAATATATTGAAATTTGTAAAAGTCTGTGAGTAGAGAAAGTTTCTTAAAAAAACCTTTTCCTAAGTAAATGATATAAGAAAGTTAGAGGTTGTAAATAATAAAAATGGTAAAATGGTTTTCAGAAAAACATACCAATTGGAAATTTCCAGACAAAACGTCTTGGTTAGAGAGTTAGTAAAAATAAATTAAGTCACACATTATGATAATACAAAGGAGGAGGAAACTGAGTAAATAAAGCTACAAATTAAGAGAAGAGAAAAGAGAAAGATGTTGTTCTCTAGAAATACCTTTCCAAATGTAGAAGATCAAACATAGGTTCTGAGTAAAGAAAATAATATAATTCATTGATAATCATTCAAAGTTACTTAATTATGAAAGTATCATTATACCAGATGGGGGTTATAAAAGAGAAGAATTTGAGATTTTGTTTATAGATAGACTCTATCAGAGAGACTAGGAAGATGGAATGGATCAAGAATATTAGACAAAGAATAAAAAGAGAGGAGAATCATGTTTTCAGACATAGAATTCTGGACATACTATTTGTAAAAAGTAGTTTGCACATGGGAGTTGAGAAGAATTCAGGTTCCAAAAATTTTGTATGAAGTTTATAGAAGTAAATTGAAATGGAGATGAGGTTACAAACATATTGTTCCAGAAAAAAGTTTCTGAATATAGAGTTTTAAAATAAGTTTCATGATAGAGAAGAAGTTTCTAAAATAGATCCATGTAAAAAGTTCTCTGGAAACAATATATATATGATAAACATCTAGATGAATATTAGTGGATAAAGTTTTCCGTGTGTAGACTTTTGGACTGACAGATTGTATAAATTCTGAGTTATGAAGTAAGAAAAAGTGGTTTTGAAAGGAATGATTAATGAAGTTTAGTCCAAAAATGTTTTAGTTACAAATTTATGTGGAATATCAATTGAGGTAAACCAGAAGATATAGAAATATATATAAATATATAATGGACTAAATCCATCAGATAGATATATGAAAATATCCAATGGATAGTATATTTTGAAGTCCATAGTATGAATAAATGAAAGGGAATTATAAATATAAATAAATAGATGAAATTTTAGATGATGTTTAGAGAATTGAATGAACATTAACCAAATAGAAAATACTAAAGAAGTTTCGTAAAAATAAGTACTAGAAAATGTAATGAACATAGGAAAGATAAGAAACTTTACATCTACAAAGGAATGTCCTTAATTATGAAGATTCCAAATCAGGTCTTCAATATTTGAGTAACATTATAATCTTAACTGATTAGATAGCTAAACATTTCTCCATCAGATAAAGAGTTCTTAAAGAAAATACAAATAGATATTTTCTAGATATTGGTAAATCAAGAAATTTCAAAATTCTAAAGAATTAAAGAATGTTCAAGAATGCTCCATAATACTTGATAAGATTTTGAATGAAATTAAAATGTGTGAAGAATTTAGAATTATAAATTTTAGTGAGAAAGAAAAACATTTTAGTTTCATACCTTTGGAATTTCAAGTGCACATATATAAAGGATGAAAATTACATTGTACACATCAATATTCACATGTGCCGAAAGATAAAACTCTGATGATTTTATGATAGGATGAGTTTCCAAATAATATGGTTGAAGTTGATAATACTAGAAAGAGTTCCATCGAACGAAGGAACTTTGATCAAAGCTCCATCGAATGGGGTTCCATCAGATAAAGAAGAAAGGGATAGTTTCTAATTGATTTCCTACTCAATTCAAGAAGAAAGTGAACAAGGTCAAACTTGATTCATTGGATATAGATTCAATGGATGATTCAATCATATAGAGTAAATCTGAATATAGAAAATTTTACTTAAGCATAGTGAGGAGGTTCAATTGAAGGAAACTAAATCGATCCATCAGATGGAGGAAAATCGGAAGGAACCATCAGATATAGGTAAATCAGATGGAGCCATGAGACATACATTTGTTTCAATAGTTTTTCAATGAAGTTTAGAAAACTCAGATTGAGCAAATACAGGTCGAATTATGATGAGGATAAAGTTTCAAGACTAACATAATCTTAATATGGTTATTGAAGATATTGAAGGTTATATATAGTTGATGTTGATCCCTATTACATGTATAGAAATTTATGAACATTATGAAGTGGATAAAAAAATAATGAAGAAGATTTTAGCTAGGGAGTATAACCAGTTGCTGAAAATGATGTATTTTTTGGGTTATATAACCAGCTCTGAATGAATAGGATACAAAAATCATAGTTGGGGGGTATAACTAACTATAGCATGAAATTTGACTACCAAAGATATAGAATTTTTATCTATTTGTGACTTTGTATTCCTAAAATAATTTTTTTAGAATAATCCTTGTTGGTGTGGATATCTAACATGGAAAGGAGTAGGTCATTATATTAAACATTTTAATATTATGTGTTTCTCTCTCCTTATATTTTCCACATATTAAAGGTGAGGTTGAGATTTATATTTTAGTGAATCATAACTCTAATAGGTTTTTAGTGGTTATTAAAGTTTCATTAAGAAGTTAAGAAACTTTTTATAAAAAGAAAAATTGATCATAGGTTCATCCCCTCCCCCTCTCAGTTATCTTAATCTAAGGGGACTTCAATTGGTATCACAGGTAGGTTCCCTTTGAAATATCCAACTATGATAATAAAAATTTTCAATTTAGTGAACAATAGGGGTGTTCATATTTTTAATAGAAAAACTATCATAGTTTGAAGAATTAGATGTTACCCTATCTTCTATATCTTTGCCTTAATGTATTGAGATTCAAAAATAGTGGGATTTCATCCCATTAATGAATTTTTTATGACACCTTCTAATAATATTTTTTTGGAAGTGGATGGAAAAGATCAGAATTCCATATTGATGGCTTTTAAGGAAAATGTCAACACAACTATTATCAGGTTTCCAACAAAAACAAAATTTGAGATAAGTTGAGAAGTATATATGAAAGAAATTATAAAGCTAGGGAATCCAAATTACAAATCTAGAGAAGTATATTTGAGGATATAAAAATTTATGAGGATGAAATTATTGATAATTACATTACAAGATTAAATGCGATTGTGAGCAACATTAGAGGTTTTAGTGAGAATCTGGAAGATTCTAATATTGTTAAAAATTGATGACAAACATTATAGATATATTTTATATAAAAGTATCAGCTTTATAAGTTCATGAAGATTAATCTCTAGATGAAATTCAAAATATCTATGTGGCATATAAAATGATAAAATATTCAATATTTATGAAAATGTATGAGAATGAAATAACTTTAAAATATTTTTTAAAAGGTAAAAATAGGTTTAAGAAAGTTGATAAAAAATATTCAAGTGATTCATAGGTAGAGGAAAAAGTGTAATATTTTAATACCATTGTTTCTATTCTTTATAAAAGATTAAATAAGGGAAATTGGAAAGGAATAAAGTAAAAATTCTCTTAAATGTAGGAATTATGGTTGGAAAGGTCACTTTACACAACAATTTCCTAGAAAGAAAGACTAATATTCTGTGTATGATGAAGATGATAAAATGTATCAAAAAATAAGTGTAAGAAAAATAAGGAAAAGGTTCCTTATAATATAAATAAGAGTTTGTTAAGAATAAAAAGTTAAGGTAAATATTTATCCAGTGATGAATTTAATCATCATGTGAACATCATTGCACAATTTACAAAATATATGTAATGCATCACATAGTGATGATGATGGTTAAGAGATAACATTACTTGATTAGATTCTAAAAGTGAATTTGGAATTGGTACTTGAGAAAAATACATGACTAAAAAGAAAAGGAAGAAGTTGAAGAAAGGTCTTGATGAAAAAACTTCTGATAATAATGAGTGAATAAAAAAGGATGAGATAAATGTCAATGTGATTAGATCTTAGAAAATAAAATTTTATGATCTAGAAATGAATCTGAAATTTTATGAAAATAAATCATTTTTTGATCTCAACATGGTATAAACTACACTTTCTAAAGAAATTAATTAAAATATATTGAAGATATATGAACTCAAGAATATTTTATGTGTTCTTAAAGAAATTTTGGCAGAAAAGGAAGTAGAGTTTTCAGAAACACAATCAATGTTTCTTATAACACAAATTGATTTAATAAAGATAATAAAAGGCTTCACTAAAATAATTAAGGTAAAGGATGAAAATTCTAAAGATAATGAAAATAAAGGTTCATAGAATCAGTTTGTTTCTATTCCTAAAAAGTATCAATGTACATATTTTTCTACTAAATTTGAAGGCACAAAAAGTGATATTTATGAAAAACCATCATATTATAACAAATATTTTAATTAATCAAGAAGGTATCTCCCTGAGAAAAGTGACCCAATATTTTTTAAGAAACAACAAAAACATACTTCAAAGAAACTTTACAATCATTTTAAAAGATCAATATTCAGAGTACACTACTGGTGTTGTGGAATATTTCGATACAGATCTTATTTATACTAGTACAACATTTCACTACTAGGAAACCCATATGAATCAGTGGGAATCTATGATCAGTAGGGAAGAACAAAATTTCTCCAAAAAAATGGTGTTATAAAAGAAACTTAATAAGGTGTATAATGTTAAAGCCTCAACAAAGATAAATGAAAAACTAAATAAATTTCAGTACCTTAATAAATTTGAGAAATGTGAAAAACTTTATCAAGGGAAGAAATAGTGTTTGGTTATTTTTCTAGATCAAATGACCATAGAAATAAATTTTGAGGAAATATAAAAATATTCTGAAGAAAAAGGAAAGAATAAGATTTATGATGATGAGAAATAAGTTGATAAAAAGATATCAAATTATGGAAATTTGAAATTTAGAAAAATTAAAATATATTTAAGAAATATGGGCCTATTAAAAATGTTTATATAACTATCTCACCAACCCATGAATAAATTATAAAATCATTATTCCAAACAAAATGCAAAAAAAATGTTACAAAAGTTGAAGAAAAGGTGATAGCTTCATCTAAAGATTATACATATCAGAAGAATTATATTCAAAAATATGAGAAGGATGAACAAAAGGAATAAAACACATATAAAGATAAATCCAATAATAATATTAGTTCAAGAATTACATAACATTCTCAGTATTAACATTTCTTTTAAGGAAAACTGAGGTTTAATATTATTCCCAAAATATTTTTTTATCTGTACCAACTTGCAAGGAAATGAATGAGTAAAGTAAGTAAGAGAGTTGAGTGTTGTAGGAGTTTTATTAAAAAATAAAATTTATATAATATAACTTCTCTTACCATGATGAATAATGATATGCTACCCTTGAAGAGGAGAAAAATTTAATATCAAGTATGAGTATTTTACTTTTCTTAAAGGAGAAATTAACGAGTTTAATAAAACTAATATTTTGGTGAAGTTGTGTGTATAAACATGAACTATTGTTAAATTCTCATTTATATGGGTGAATGTTGTTTTTATTTTATGAAATTTTCTCATATTTCCCTATATATGAGGATGCTAAAATAAGTCTGAGAAAATTATTACATAAAAGTTGTGTTATGGACAACATTGATATCCTTAATTATAAAATCTTATTTTTTACACCCATATTTCCCTTTTAGACATAGATATTTTTAGTTAAAGACTCTTTGTTAAGAAACTCATGTGATGTTAATGTTCTACTGAAGAAAATTATCAAGATTGTAAAATGAATAAAAATAATCCTGAGTGGACCCTTTCAATTTGATTATAAATAAGGGGGAGAATAAAAATAGGAGATAAATAAAATTAAAACAATATTTGGGGAGAAATATTAGTATACATATTTATTATGAATATGTCTAAATTTGTGTGTGGGTGTTGACAAAAAACAAAAATGGGGAGATTGTAAGAACTAATTTGTGTTTTGGTTGTATTTTTTGTCTATAGATCAATATGTAGAAAGTTGGTGATTATTTTGAGTAGAGAAATTTCCTTAAGAAAAACATTACATAATTAATTTACATAATAATGTTAGAGGTTATAAATATGAAGAAATGGTAAAATGGTTTTTGGAAAAAACTTCCAGACAAATATTTCCAGACACATAGTTTTAGATATAGAGTTAATAAAAAACATAATTTGAACATTATGAAACGATAAAATGGGAAGATCTTGAAAAAATGAAGATGAAAATTATGATAAGACAAAATAGAAATATGTTTTCTTTAACACACATTCTAGAAACATATTTATGGACGCAGATGATTGGATAGAGGATCTAAGTAAAGAAAACTATATGATGCTTTTTTGATCACTCAGAGTTTTGAAATCATGAATGTCTCATGATATAAGTTGGAGGTTATAAAATAGAATAAGTGTATATTTTGTTTCTATATAGACTCTATGAGATATATCATGAAGAAGAACCTATAATAGAAGACCAGTAAAAGAATAATAAAAGGGGAGAGTCATGTTTCTAGATACAGACTTTTGGATAGAATATTTTTAAAAGGTATTTTTTACAAGGGAATTTAGAATAATTCAAGTGTAAAAAATTTTGTATGAAGTTTATGGATGTAAATTGAAAGTTAGATGAAGTTTTATAAATATAATTATAGACCCAAGTTTTTTGATAGAGAGTTTTGGACACAAGTTTCTAGATAGAGAAGAAGTTAATAAAAGAGATCCATGTACAAATTTATTTGGACATAATCTTATATATGAACTTTTGGATATAGATTAGTGGAAAAATATTTTTGTACAAAGACTTTTGTACTAAAATATTTTATAATTTATGAGTTATGAAGTTGAAAAAATTGGTTGAATAAGGAATTATTAATGAAGTTAAATTATGAAAATGTTTGAGTTACAAATTTCTATATCAGATCAATGGTGGTTGACCAATGAACATATATATATACATAAAGATATAATAAATATAATCCATCAGACAGATGTATGAAATGATACAATGGATAGTATATTGTGAAGTCCGTCATATGAATATATGAAAGGGAATTATAAACAGAAATAGATAAATGAAGTTTGAGATGAAGTTCAGGGTACCAAATGAATATAAACTAGAAGGAAAATGCTAAAGTAGTTTTGTATAAAGTATCCCAAGAAAAGAGAGTGGATAAAAGAGAGATAAGGTACTTTACATTAAAAATGTAAATTCCTTAATTATGATGATGCTAAATATGGTTTTCAATGTTTGAGTAACATGCTAAGATTAATTGGATGGATGGAGAAACATTACTCCCTTGGGTAGAGTTCTTAAAGAATATATATATATATATTTCGAACAGAGGTAAATTGAGAAATGTCAAAGTTATATAGAATTAAAGAAGGTTTGAGAAGACTCTATAATACTTGATAATAGTTCTAATTAAATTCAAAAGTTTAAATAATTCAGAATTGGAAATTTTAATGAGTGGTAATAACATTTTAGTTTCTTAGATTTTAAATTTTGAGTGCACCAATATATATTGTGTAAAGTAAATTGTATTCATAACTATTAATGAATACGGAAATCTAACACTACGATGATTTTATGATATTCTGAGTTTCCAACTAATTAGGTTTATTTTGAGAATATTTGATGGATTTCCATTGAATTAAGGAACTTTGATCGTAGATGCATCAAATATGGTTCTATCAAAATAATAATAAATATAGATTTGTGGATTAAGTTCCTTATCAGTTAAAGTAAAAAAGTTCACAAGGTCATACTTACTTCATCATAAATAGATTAATTATATGATTCCATCAGATGGAGTAACTCTAAATGCAGTAATGTTAACTCAAGCATAATGAGGTTTTTTAGTTAAATGAAAACCAGATTGAGCCATCAGATAAAGGAAAATTAGATGAATCCATTAGATATAGTCAAATCAAGAGGATCCATCAGACGCACATTTTATGAGGGAGTTTTTTTTAATATAATAAAAACTCATATTGAAAATATCTAGGTCTACCAAAGATTGGGAGAATTTTTAGATACCAATTGACTCTTAAGAGGTTTTTTTAAGATCTTCATGGTTTTACACGGGTAATATTGACCCCTCTTACTTGTGGGGGAGGTGGATAAATTTTTGAAGTGGATTAGAAAATATGAATTAATAAGCTTTTAGCTAGGTGTAGAACCAATTTATAAAAATTATTATTTTCTATGGTGTATAAAAAAATTTGAAAGAAGAGGATATGAAAAGAATAGTTTGTGGTATAACTAACTATAGCAGAAAATATGACCACTAGGTTTGTAGAACTTTTTTTTGTAAATTTATATTCCTAAAAGAAAGTTAGTAAAATAATCCATGTTGGTGGGGATTTCCAACATGGAAATCAGTAGGTATTTATAATAAACCTTGTAAATATTTTTTTTATCTATATTTATATTTTTTCAAAAAAAATTGAGTTTTAGATTTATATTTTAGTGTATTATAACTCGAATATGTTTTTAGAGGTTAATAAATTTTCCTTAAGAAGTTAATAAACTTTCTTATAAAAATATAAAGTGATCACTGATACACCCCTCCCCATCTCAATGATCATGATCCAATGGAATGTCACATAACCTACCAAAAATTATTCATAACTTACCTAAACACATTATATAGGTTCTTTTCCTTAAAATAAAAACACAAGGGTCCTTAAGAAGAGATCCAAAGTAGGATTCTCAAGGAAGATATAATCATATTCAACGAATCCTTTTAGGTTTATTTATTATTTAACCTATTACAAATATTATTTAATAATATTAAAATAGTGACATTGGTAAAATTATGTTTCATTAAATGTTATTATTTTTTATATAATAACCATTATCTATTTATCAATGATCCTAATGTAAAATGAAAACTTCACCATGCATACATATGGATTACCATCTCCATGATCGATGTATATTATTTTTTCATCACTACCTCACATGGTTAGTTATATAAATGGATTCAATGATTTTATATAATGTTTATAAAATTATTATTATTCTTTGAAGATAAAATATTATTGAACTTCTCATCCTCCCATCCATTATAAGATGATGGTATCCCTCATGCATCTATATAGACTACCAACTCTATAAGGTGATGTGATTAAGTTTCCATTTATGATTTATATGTATGGTCATAATGATAGATTTAATGAATATAATTGATATATATGATATAATAAAAATTCTAGAAAGATTAATTACTATTCAACTTTCTTTCTTTTTATCCATCAAAAAGTGAAAACATCACTTGTGTGTACATACAGACTACAGTCTCCAAGAAGTGATGTAATTCATTTATCATAACCACTTTATATAAATTTTCATAAACATTTATATAATGAATCAATTTGATAATTATAACAGGATTAATATTATAGATATTATTAAACCATAGAAAAGGTGGAAATATCAGAACCACTATACCAAAAACTTGAATAAAAAAGGAAACAATTAACACTCCGAAAAATGATTTTAATGAAGAACTATTAATAAAAAGGTTATAAGATGTTATTATTGAATCATATATGGTATGATAATTATGAATATGGTTTAGGTATATATTCCTAATATATTTAAATTTATTATATTAGAGGTTAAAATCATGTACAAAGAAGGTCTGGACTTGAGATAAGGGTTTATCTTTTTAATTTTATTTCTCTGAGACATATGTCATATTAACCAATTATTTATTTTGTGTGGTTTATATAATTCCCATGAATTTATTTATGATCATATTAATTAATGTTATTGGGATTTAAAAATATATCTAATGTTATATCTTTTATTAGGTTTTGAATCATATATTACCAAAACTTTAAGGATTCTTTGTCTGAATACTGTTTTATTGATACATGATTCATGTTATTCACTTATTTGTGTTTATACAGTGTATATAATAACCCTTTGAAATTTTATATCATCAATATATTTATATTCATGTTATTTAAGGTTTTTTTTAAATAATTTCTTTCAATGGTATTATAATGCAAAAGTTACCAAGGTGGTAAGGGTTTATGTTGCAATCTCATTTTTAATCAGGATTGTTTATTCCAAAATATCTTTTAGGAAAATTATATGATATTTTCATATTAAACCCGTTATATTTTATTACAATATGTTTATTTTTTTGGGTTTTCAAGTATAATTTCCATGTTTTCTTCTCTTGGGTACTTAAAATGATCGAGAATATATTTTCAGTAAATATCAACCTTAATTCCTCTTTGGTCGAAGAAATTTTTCTTCATTATCTATGCTTTTAAAAATGTTTTATATAAATTTTTATATATAAATAAATATTTGAAAATTTTTTATTTTTAATACATTTTAATTTATTTAAAAATAATTAAATGTAATATTTTCAACTGTTTTATGTATGAATTTCTTTTGACTTTTTACAAAAGTGTAAAAAAAATGTTCTCTTTTAACATATACAGCATGAATAGATTTTACCACCATCATGATTGTTATTTAATTTTAATATTAATTTAAATGTATCCATGGTTATTTTAAAAGAAAACCATTTTTTCAATATTTTGAGAATTTTTATTTTTAAAAGATACTAAAATAAATGGATATTTTCCCTATTGTTTAAGAAATGTTTGAATGCTATTTTAAAGGTATTTTTCATCTATGTTAACACCCACTATAGATTTTTATGCTTTATTGGGGATATAATCTTATTGTACCATCTACTTTATTTCTCTGAATGGATTCATATGATGATTTTTTATGGATAATTATATGAAACTTGTTACTTCCCATGGTTTAATTAAGTTATGATAAAATCATTATGAAACCAGGTCCTTTTACATGGGTTAATCAAATTATGATGGGAACGGTGATTTTTTCTAGGATTTTTAGGATGAAAAACAATGTCTATATAATTTATTTATATTATGGTTCTTGGAAATTTTTTATAATGAATAGTGAGCCTAATATAACTTATGATGACTGATGATCATGATATAGCTCATGATAATGGGTGAGCCTGGTATAGCTCATGATGATGGGTGAGCTTGATATACATCTCCAATGAATTGGGTGATATGAAAGAGTTAACTAGATAGAACTGACTTCTAATATATGATGTTGTTTACTGAATATAAGTAACTCCTAATGAATGATGAAGTTAACTATATGGAAGTTACTCAAAAGATAATATTGAAATTATCTAATTATGGTGATTCCATGATAAAATTATGATGTCCCAAGATATCAACATGTTTTTTATGCTTTTGAAGAGTTTTAATGGTTCCTTTAAACAATATTTATTTCACATGTTTCATGATTCTTTACTCATATAACTCTTGTCTTAT
Organism: Viscum album; assembly: GCA_963277665.1. Classification (NCBI taxonomy): domain Eukaryota; kingdom Viridiplantae; phylum Streptophyta; class Magnoliopsida; order Santalales; family Viscaceae; genus Viscum; species Viscum album. The sequence continues at coordinate 244,405,109 of OY728150.1, forward strand.
GTTAAAGGTTTATTCCATGACTCGTGTTTTATGATACATGTTTTGATGGGTATGAATTCTTATATTTTATGCTCATGTACTTTTATTATGATCTCATTCCCTTATTCTTATCTTATGCTTAAAGACGATTATCGATTGATATCTTCTATGTTTACTCTTACAAAGATTTTGGGTTTACCCTTTATTGTGTTTCCATTTACCCAGGTTATAAGGGATGATGCTAAGTAAATTATGTCTAGAAGAGATTCATGTGTGGAGAATTTATAGGATATGTTGAACACTAATCTTGGAAGAATAAAATATGGGTATAATGGAAAAAAATGATCATTTTGATAGAAATGCATGGGTTTTTTACATGAATGATTTTTTCTAATTCTCTAAAACTCTATACCTAAAAGGTTATGGGTTTGTAAGTAACTCAATTTTGGGTACTAATATTGTAATTATGGATAATTAAAAATGGTTCATTTCAGTCGGTATGAAATCTTGTATATAAAGAATTTATTTTTCTTATTGGATATAGGTGTATGGGTCTCGGTCTATCTAAATTACCACAATAATCAAGGTGGAATCCGGCATCGAATCCTCTATTATAACCATTTTTTTAATTTACCTATTATTCTTTCTTGAGAAAGAAAAATATAGTCTCTCTCTTATAAAATTTATAAGATAATAAAGTACCAAATCTCACTAATAATAAACATTTCAAAAATATAAATCATCTCCTTATCAAAATCTTCACAAACCACTTCATCATTTCTAGAAAAAATTATGTCATGAATATAAAAAATAATAATGATAGATGCCACTTTATCATTCTTAATGTAGTGATTTTTGTCTACTCTTACTTTTCTAAAATTAAATCTCTAAAAATAGGTATCAAACTTATAATAACATGATCTTTGGGATTGTTTCATCCCCCATAAATCCTTATTTAACATTTAAATAATATTCACATCTTATCTATGAAATAAACTATAATGTTTCTCAATTTAAACCACCTATTTCAACACTCCATTGAGAAAGGTAGTCATAAAAACTATTTGAAAAGTTTTATTATTTACTTATAGATAAAATATCAAGAAATATTATTTTGGTATCAAGACTTTAAAATAGTGAAAAGGTATCATTAAATTTAACTCCTTCAACTTGAGAGTAACACTTACACACAATTCCTTCTTTGTTTCTCACAACTTCACATTTTTATCTAACTTGTTTCAAAACACACACTTTTTCTAGATAATAATATTATCTTGGGGATTATTTACCAACTTCTAATTGTAATTATTATAAATCTGGTTTAAAAATTCATTAATTTCATCAACCCACTCTTGATTCCTTAAAGATTCATTAACATCTCTAGGTTCAAGTTGTGAAAACAATGAGGTATGAGTTGTTTTCCTGAAAGTTATCCTAGCTTGTATCTCCCATCATCAATCTCCAATGATTTTTCTAACCTATAATTTACTTCTTATACTTGGATTATATGAATGAGTTTATTCCTCATAATTTTAATTGTTCAAATATACTTCTTCAACTTATACATCATTAAAAATTTCTTCATTAAAAAAACCCTCTTAAAGATGTTTGAAAAAAACAACATCATGATTACTTATGAAACTTGCTTCATCATGATCAAATTATTTATTTTTAAGTTATAACACATTTAAATTATTAATTTTAGTAATATTCTGAGTCACATTTTTTGTAACACCTATATTTTCTTTTATTTGGAGGGTAAGCAAGGAAGATCCCACCAATATCTTTCTGCTCAAACTTCCAAATATTTTCTCCTTTATCATTGATCACACAAGGGTTTCCAAACACCATTAGATACTTTATAATTGAATAATATTTATGATAAATATCATGTAATGAGATATCTAAAAATTTTTCTATACAATAAATGATTTTGAATTTGAACTATTACACTAGTATCTTATCTCCAAAAAAATCAAGATTTATCATTCTCTAGAAGCATAGTTTGAACCATCACTACTAAAATTATATTCTTATACATAGCTATAAAATTTTGTTTTGGTTTATATGGTGCATTTTTTTGTGAATAATACCATTATTCTTAAGATAGGTAGAAACTATTACACTTGTATATTCATCACCAATGTATGTTCAAATAATCATCAAAGGAAAACATAATTCATTCTATACACTTCTTATAAAAAATTTAAACTTTTTTAGAGCCTTATATTTATGTTTCATAAACATAATACATATAATTTTATTAAATTAATCAATACATGAAATAAAATAATTATATCTATTTTTTTACTACTTTTTCATAGGCCCACAAATATCTGAATGAGTGAGCTCTAGTGGTTGGGTGATTGAATATCCATCTTATTTTATAAAGAGTCAACAACTTTTCCTTTTTGGAATGTTTAGAAAATACAATTACTCTCTCATTTTAGCATATACACATCATAAAAATTTTCTTCTCAAGTAATGTTACACATGTTAATTTAACCTAGATAGTTAATTTTTCTATTCCATAGTTGGGTTTCTTCTTTTATACTAAAATAACATGAATTTCCAGCATCATCAACCAGAAAGATATTACCCCTTTTTTGATGAAATAATATAAAAATTCACCCATTTTCCATGATCTTTTCCAAAAAACATTCCTTTTAAAAATCACTTAAAATAATTTATCACATAACTAATACACACTGAGAATATTATGTTTCAGTCCTTTAACAAATAAAGTGTTCTAAGATTTCTACTGATCATTCCTAGTCATAGTTAATCTAAAAACTTTTATTTTTAGTGATACGTCATTTAAAAAGTTCATTAATCGATGTATACACTTTTAAAACACCTTTTATAATTTTTAAACCTCCTATCATGCGAAAGGAATATCCACAATCTCCAATATATATATTATCCCCTTTTAATGCTCTATGTGTCACTTCAATAACAAAATATTTCTCTTTAAATTTACTCATCATCTTATAAAATTGGTTAGTATTATCACATGTTTATATGGGTTGGTAAAAGTATGAGACAATAATTTTTATATTGACCGGGCTGGTCTCATCTTCTATGGACTTCTTCAAGAACTTCAAACTTTTTTTGTGTTTTCTATTCATAAGATGAAATCTGTTTATGAAAATTTTTATTTTGAGAGGGATAAATAATCCTAAAACATTTCCCCCAAAACTATTAATCATATTAAGATATTTTTAGTTAAACCAATACATATTTTCAATATTAATGAAGCTTCTACAGTACCAATAGAATCTATAAAAAGCATACTTTCCTTTATTACCACATTTTGTCCAGAATTTGATACCTATCTTGCAATATTTTTCAAGTAATAAATATTTTATCCTTTTTTAGAATAAAAATTATTATAAAATCATGAAATGATCTTATTTATATTAATATTCTTATCATCCATTTTATAGTCACCATGTATCAGTTTTAACTTCAATTTAGAGTTCCTAGAATTTCTAGATTTCTGATATTCACTTGATTTTTTTAAAATCTTTATCTTCTTCACTTGATTATTCTTGTCAACCATTTCACTCATTTTTTTGGATTTTTTTTCATTCTTGGAGAGTGATTTTTTTTTAAATTCATAGGCTTTATTATTCTTTAAACATTCTCTATACTATGAAATATGATTCTATAATATGGATTTATAATTTTTCAGTTTTTCTTTTAACTTAATAAATTTATATTGAATATGGTTAAGATATTTTTATTTATTCTTTAATTTTTCTTCTATATTAACTCTCCATGTCCTCTCGTAATTAATTTGTATCTTTAAATAATCAATTTATTTCAATATCTATAATTTTCATCTTAATGGAAGGATTCCTTACTACAAAAAGATTAGTGGTATTTATTTTGAATTATAATCTCCTTTTATAACTTGGAAGTTTTTTAAATATATTCTTTCAACTCTCTATTCAATATAAACTCTATATAAGTTTATTTTTCTTAAATTATAGAATCATTATTTTCAACACTAGTAAAATTTTCATCATTTTCCTTAGAAATGAAATTTTTTTCATCAATTTCATTAGAAATTTCAATTTCCCCTTCTTCATCACAATTTTCACTATCTACACACTTGAATAAACAGTTTTTGTTTTTATATTTTGAGAAATTATTTTCCTTAACTTAATAAAAAAATATAATTGTTAGTATTTGTTTTTTTCTCTTGAAATTTATTCTTGGTATTTATTATTCATCTTTACTAGATTCAAATTCTTTCAATATTGGAATTTTTTTGTAAAATTTCAAATGAATCCACACTTGAAATTCTTAAATAGTATTTTTTTTCTTTTAAATATATATTCCTCTTTTCATATTTATAGAGATAAGATACTTAATTTTATCAAACTACATATCCTTATCTAAATTTGAGTTTGAATAGTTATTTTTAACTTCATCAACCTTATTCTTATATTTATGTTCATTTAAGGCTTTAAAAGAAATTTCTTTTTCATAATTAACCTCATTCTTGAAAACATTATCTTTTCTCATCTCATAGAAAATTAATATGTTGTTTACATTATTAATAGGGAGTGTTTCTAGATTTTTATCTTCCAAAACTGAGACATTTTCATCAAACTTATAAGAAAAGATACGCAATATTTTTTTCTACTGTTATAGAATCTTATAAATTATCATGAAAGCATAAAATCATTCTCATAATTTCATTAACCCTAGTGAATAATATATCTATAGTTTCATCATCATTAATCCTAAGGTCTTTATACTTCAATATTTAAATTTTTAGATTTTCCCTCTTCACTTTGGTTTTACCTTCATAGATATTCTCAATATTGTCTCATGTACCTTTTTCCATTATGATTCATTTGAATTTCATAAATTCATTCTTTTAAAGGGAAGAAAAACAATTCATTCTTAACTCATCTGTTATTCTCCAAATTCTTTTTTTTATAGATTTCATGGTAGCACCTTTAGTGTTAGGAATGAATCCATCAATTTCAACTCCAGGACATCATTTATATTAGATTAAATATATTTAAAAAAAATCCAACCAAATATAATATCCTTTTCCTTAAAATGTGGGAATCCTCTTGTTGTTCACTGAGTTTAAATTTTCTATTATAAATGATAGGAATAAGTGAAAAAATCTTCAATAAGTAAGAAATCTCTAATTCGGAAATCATTAAATACCATATCCTAAGAAAAGGGAACCATGAATTTGATCATTCTTGAAAATACACTTAGGATCGGTAAAATAATTGAGGGTGTAAATCAATGATAATTAATTCCTTAATATATTTTTTCCTTGAAAAACTTTTACCACCTATTAGGATGTGTAAGTTGATTATTGTTACACACACTCAAGCACACATAAAAAAGGAATGGTATATTGAAAAGTTTCACCTTTCAACATGAATGTTTAATCCTTAGAATGATAAAGATTTCACTAAGAATATATAACCCACTAGTATATGTAAGTACAAACAAATAGGTAATACCTATATACTCATGATATACATCTCACAATTCTGTTTGAGTTTTTCTTACACTATTACAATGATAAATGATTTTATTTTAAAACAATAAGAATATCAATAACTGAATTTTAATTCCATTAATGTTACTTCAGTGATACTTCTTTATCTTCTTATTCAAACTACATATTTTAAGGTTACTTCTTCTCATTGTGAAATATGCACAGAAACTTCTTTTTCACCTTTCTCTCAAAAATATTCCAAATTAATTATATATAGAGAACAGTCTTATTTATATTCTCTCATTCTTGTAATATTATCTTCTCATTCATGAATAATAAATTATATATCTCACACCATCATAAAAATATTGTTTAAGTTTTAATTTGAAATTATAATTCAAATTAATGGCCAATTCTCAACTAATTTTAAACTTCCTCTCTTTATTCCAGGTTCTTTTTTTTCTTATTCTCTTATATTCCTAGTCACTATGGTTTAATGAAAAATATTACATTGTGATCAATTTGGTACAATTTAATAGTACCTTATTTTCTTCTTATTCATTTTTTTCAAACCTTCTCCTCTCTTTGATTAAATTACAAAATCCATTTTTTTGATGTTTTATCCCAGATAAAATTGTTTGAGAATTTTATTATTTATATATTTCATTGAAATAATTATTATGGAATTTTCATAATTTTTTATTCATCACATAATGAAAAATCTTATTGCATTGATATTTAACCTTATGTGTATCTACATACATTATACATCACCCTTACTTTGATCTCCATTCATGGAATCGATCCCCTAGTGTGGTTAAAATCACGTTATGTAGATCCATACACATGATATTGGATCCCCTTACACCAAGATCAGATGTGTACCCCTTCACATAGATTCATAGAAAAAGAATTGGATTTTATTATGTTAATCTATAAATTAAAATACCTTTAAATTAATCACCTTATTTGAAATTTGGAATTATCCATTTTCTTAGATTTCATTAAATTCTCTTAAAAATAATTCAAATTAACTTAGATACTCCTCAATAACTTCCAAACTTCCACAAATACTATACCCCGCATATTAAACTTTAAATCATGTGAGTTTGAACATGATTTACCTTATGACAACAAAATAAAAAAACAAACATCATGTCCACTTCAATGTTTGGAAAACATATTCTCCAGATAATTTTTTTAGGTTAGAATAATACAAATATACATAAGAGGGGGTAAATTATGTCTTTTTGATAATATTTGACAAATCTTTGATTTTATCCTTTTTAATGTTTTATTGAGATATATAGTGTTCTCTTATTTAAATGGTTTGAGTAATGGATAAATAAAAAATAAGAACACATCAATTTTTAAAGTGGTTTAGGGAATAAATATACCCTGGTCCCCTCGACCAACACTCTCTTTGTGAGCTTGGTGATTTTCACTAAATAGGTCCTCTTGTCACAAGACCTAAACAACTGAGTGTAGTAATTTTACACCTTTATAATAAGGCTTTATATAGCCTTCAAGTTCTTTTACATGGTATTGGATTCTCCATAGTTTAGTTTGAGGAGCTAATACTCCAACATGATTGAGCCCAAGCATCCCAAAATCCATCAAATTAATAGAGTTTTATTTGATTGAATAAATATTTTCTTACTCACAGTTGTAGTGGTAACAAATAGAAAATGGTTCTCTTTATTTGAAGATAAAATTATTCAATAATGAATATCTTTTAAGAGATCCTAGTTTCAAATGACCTTTAATAAAATAGAAACTAATAAATAATAGCAGCAGTAGTTACTCAACAGGTTATGTAGCATATAGATGATCAATCTTTTATCATTTGTAATATATCTATTTGAAAATATATCACATCATCCATATGGAAAATGAAAAAAAAAATCTATTTGAAGAGAAAAACTTATCTTGATATCAGTTGAGTAGATCAAAAAATATCGCTTGAAAAATCATGATCATTTGAATTTAAAACATTTAATAGAGTCATAACATTACTTAAAAATAGGAAAAATTTACTTTGATGAATATGAGCCTTTGAATCGGTTATAAAAAATCCTTAAAGAGATATTTACATTCATCAATAATGTTTCATAAAACACATAAAATATCTTTAATTTAAAACTCTATCATTGAATGATCAAATGTATGGTTCTTTCATGTAGTGAAAAACTTCAAACATAGGGTTGAAAATGTATGGTTGTTCATAAAATTAGGGTTGATGAACAATGTGTTTATTTCAAAAATGTATGGTTTCTTCCAAATTTAGGGTTTATGATCCATTATTTTTCAACTTCATAGGGTACACGATCCATACATTTCATTACAAACATAGGGTTTCCAATCCATACATTACACTTACAAACATAGGGTATAAATAGTTCTTTCAGAAAACATAAACACATTCATAATATGTTAAACAAAACTTTTTACATGTAAATATGATAAACTTATTGAGAAATATATTCCTAAAAAATATTCAAATTAACTTCATTATCAAAACAAAAAAGGTTATTTTTTATCAAGAAAATCAATAACATTCCTAGAGTATTTTTTTGACAATAAATCCCCAACAATATCCCCCTTTTTGATAATCACAAAACCCATAAGATATTGTATAAAAAATATAAAAAATTCTAAACACAAATAAAAAACTATAGTTGATTTTCAAAAATGTCTTTTATTGTAAACAAATATAATTCTAAGTCTCTAATAGAACTATGTAAGATAAAAGTAAGAACGTTGAAATTAAGGATGTTGTTGTGGTTACCCAATTTTCTCCCCTTTTTGTGATATTAGAAAGAAATTACTTGAAAGTTGATTAAAATTTATTCAATGTAGTATAAAATTATAAAGGAATGTTATTATATTCTAAGAAAAAAATTATAGGAGTTATAGGAGTATAAATGAATAGAAATAATAATAATAAATAAACACAAAAATTAAGGAAAATATTTGTAGTTAAAAGATGTTTTGATTTCAATAAATATTTGGCTGAGAAATTTGAAAAGGTTGGAGTGGATGAAGATGATAGGTTTGGTTCAGAATTATTTTCAGAAGATTTAAATTTTTGAACAGCCTGAAGAACATCCTTTAACTATGTCATCAGTCCTCTGAAACTTTCAACAATGTGTTTATCTAATTATCTAATCAAAAGTCTTGAATATTGACCCACCTTTTAACTTTCAACCAAATTAAGTTTCAGAAACTCATGAACAATCTCTTCTGACTATACAAAATATGAGAGAATATCTCTTAACTGATTGGGAATGGTTCTTATATAAGTCTCTCCTAAAGTTAATTTCTTAATGAGATCTCTCTGGTTTTTCAACAATACATTAAAAGGTGCACTATCATTATGAAGGGAATTAATCAGATCATTGAAAGTAGACGTTACAGTAGTGATTTCTTCAAAACTGATTAATAAATATGGATAAGTTTTATGTGTATATGTTGATTCTATTGAATGAACAACACCACTTATTACCAATGCAAAATGAATACCATAATACTTCTTTAAATCTCTAAAACCATTCTTTGAAAAACACTCTTCACACATATTTCCAATTTTACTTTTCATTTCTCTTTGAAATGCATCAAAATATCTTCTTGAAAAAAAAATCTATGATTTTGGAGTTGATCATGAACTGATTAAAATTCATCTATGGTAATAGTTGTTCTTATCAAATATTCTAAATATTTCTTGGTTACCTACACCTCATTTAAAAAAAATTATTTTTCCTTCCACAGCTTATGAAATTTGATAAAAAAATCCCCAATTCAATTATTCAAAGAATCATAAGATTCTTCTTCTAAAACTTGAGGTGGTTTTATTATGTCAATTAAGGATAAATTATTTTATTTATCTTTCTCACTAGAGGAGTAAGATTCAATATCAATAACCTTTATATTTTTAGAAGGTTTTGAAATAGACTTATTCAATGAAACAGCAACAATAGAAACTGATTGATTCTCGTCTAACCTATTAATTTTAGCTACTAATATTTGTTCTTACTCATTTCCTTTAGAATTATCCTAATCTTATTATCAATATGAACTCTTTGATTTTTATTTTCTTCATGAGCCTCTTTATCTTAATTTTCATGCTAGATTTGAGAAGGAGATTATTTCTTTGCTCTAATGTCTGGTTGAGTCTTAGGTTGTTATTCCTCAGAAGTGACTAAAATTCTTAAAAACACTAGTGGAGAAACATCACAAGTTGCAGTAGTAATATCTTATAGTTCTTGATCTGTAGGATCATGATTATCATGTTAATCCCTTTTCCTTAGTTGGGTGAAAAGTGCTTTAATATTTTCTTCTTAAAATTTATCTAAATAGATTGATTAATATATCTTTAAATATTTGGATTAGATATATCATATCTGATTCTGCATCTCTTTTTTTGCACTAATTCATTTATTTTATATTCTGTAACTTCTTCTATATGAGCACAAACTACACTAGTAGATCTTAAAAATCTTTTCTCCCCCTGATCATGAGCACTAGATTCTTGGTGGTCCTCAATACCAAAAGGTAACAACTTTCCTTTTATAGTACATCAAAAGAAATCTAATTTTCTAAAAGTTATAGAATTTAAAATGTTGTTATGATAACACCTAATGTTCAGTTGTATATCTTGAATCTTTTTCAATTTACATAAAATAAAAGAAACTATTCTTCCATAAGGATAAAAAGATATTATTGCATCTTATTGAAAATAGTGATGCATCTACCGAAGTATATATAATGGGAGATTATACTTAATATAACTCACTGTAAAGAAAATTATATATATTTTTGGATGAATAATATTTTCTATCTCATCAATTCTTGGAATTATTACTAAATGAATAAATTTGGCCAAAACATTCTGGTCATCCTCAAGATCTTTTGAAATCATTTTTCTGATCAAGGTTAAACTGAATAGAAAAGACATAATATCCTCTTATTTATGTTCCTGATTTTCAATTGATCAAAGATCAAAATGGATAACACCATTGAAATTACAGTAAAAAAACTTTGATATTTCTACAGAAGAGACAAAAAAATTTGTATCATCTACCTTTGAAATGATAAAATTGTTTGTGTCCCCAAAACTAAATAGGGAATTTCTAAAAAAATTACTTTTAAGTCAAAAATTTACCGGTTATTTTTCTCATTAAATAGAAATTATAATCCCTATAAATATAGTTCTTTCCTCAATATCATATTCCTTTGGTTCATCCATTCAAAATCCATAACCTTTCCTTGAATAATTTTCCTCTAGGTGATACATTGATGCTTTGATCCTCTTGGTCCCCATTCATCTGTTCTCTTGATCTTCAATATTATTAAGAATTTAAAGGTTGAAGGTATTAATTATAGGGTTTTTAAGGGAATACAAGAGATATGGAAGTTTAAAGGGTTCTAATACTGAGGGTAAGAGTGAAAGAGAGAGAGAGGGAGAGGGAGATGATTTTAGGATGTTTTTATGATATCATCTTTGGTTTCATGAGCCAATTACTCGATATAATCATTATCTAAAATATGTGATTTTTCAAAAACTAAATAAATTATTATATTAAATAATTATTAAATTGATAAATAATTTTCGAAAAAAATAATTAAATCAATTAATTTAAAATTAAATTAACACAATAAAAAAATATTTAAAATTGAAAATTACTAACTCCCCATTAATAAAATCGAAACTAGTAATGGGAAGTGGTTTGGTAAAAATATTAGTAAGTTAATATTTTTTATTTATAAACACTAAATATATATCTTTTTTTGGAACATCATCTCTTAAAAAATGTTGTCTTATATCAATATACTTTGTTCTTAAATGAATTATAGTATTTTTTGAAATATTTATTACACTTTAATTATCACACAAAATAGGAATATTATTAAAATTAATTCTGAAGTTTAGTAAGGTGAGGTTCATCCACAACACTTGTACAGAGAAACTACCAGCAAATATATATTCTTTATCATCTATTGATAGAAAAAAAGATTTTAGTTTCTTACTTGGCCATGAAATTAATAATTTTTATAAAAAGTGATAGGTTCCTAATGTACTTTTTCTATCTAGTATATATTCTCCAAAATTATCATCTGAATATGAAATTAAATTAAAATCAGAAGTTTTTGGATAACGTATAGATTGAAAAATACTTCATTTTAAATATCTCAAAATTATTTTAATAGCAGTAAGATTGTATAATTTTGGGTTTGATTAAAATATAGAACATAGATAAAGAGAAAACATTATGTCTGGTCTACTAGTAGTAAGATATAGTAAACAAATAATCATACCTCTATATAACTTATTCTCAACTGGTTTTACAGCTTCATCTAAATCAAGCTTTACATTATTTCAAATGGGAGTAAAATAAGTCTTAATGTTTTCAAGTTCAATTTTTTTCAATAAATCAATAATATATTTACTTTTATTTAAAACATTTCTATAATATTTTTAATAGATTTAAAATCCAAGAAAGAAATTTAGTTCTCCCATCATACTCATTTCAAAAAAAAATCATAAGATTATAAAATTCATTAAATAGATTTTTATTTTTTCAACCAAAAATAACATCATCTACCTAAATTTTTACTAATTATATATTAGAATAGACAATTTCTTAAAAAATGGTAGGATTTTATAACCCAACAGAAAGTCCATTTTCTATTAAAAGGAGCATAATATTTCATTCTAATCTCTAAGTGCTTGTTTAACTCCCTAAAGTGATTTAGTAGGTTTGAAAACTGAGTTTAGTATATGAGGATTTCCAAATATTGGTGGTTTCTCAATATAAAATCACTTAATTAAATATCTATTTCAAAAATATGATTTTACATCCATCTGATCTAATTTAAAATTCTTATGTGATACATAATCTAGAAGAATTATAATAGCTTATAATCTAGCAATAGGTGAAAAGGTTTCATCATAGTCTATTCCATCTTCTATATTGTATCATTTTTTTACTAATCTAGATTTATTTCTAGTGATTATTCCTTGGTCATCTTGTTTTTCTCTAAAAATACATTTGGTTCATATTACAGGATGATTCATTGGCCTGTAAACTAATTACCAAACATTATTTTTATTGAATTGGTTAAGTTTTTATTTCATATAAATTATCCAACTTTCATCTTTTAAATATTCTTCTATAGTCTTAGGTTCTAATTGTGATAGGAAGGTAGAAAATACAGCTAAGTATAATACATTCCTTTTACTTATCACTCCTTTATCTAGATATCTTATTACGGTTTTTATAGGGTGATATTTTAAGATTCTAGATTATCTAGGTAAGACACAATTAGTTTTATTGTTTTCATATTCTTATGAACTAGATTTAATTTCAATTATTTTATTTGTAAAATCAATCTTAGGCGATTCAAGTATCATTTTGTCTAAAGAGTCAACAATTTCATCTATTTGATCTGTCCTTTTATCAAAGGGATAAATTTCACAAAACCTCACATGAAAGGACTCTTCAAAAATCCATGACTTTTTATTATATACGCTATAATATTTAGATGTTGAAAATATCATAAAAATATTCCGTCATCATCCTTTGGACCAAATTTAACAAGGTTTTTTTATTTTTCAAGATATACACCTTGCATCCAAACACTTTAAACTACTTGAATTTTGGTTTTATGTTATTCCAAAGTTCATAGGGTTTCTATTTAAGAAGGGGTCTTAATATTGATGATATACCAAGTTATGTTTACATCTTCAACAAAAAAATTGGTATGAATACTATATTAATTTAACATAGTTATTTTTATTTTCTAAATAGTTATATTTATTATTTCAATAATTAAATTATGTTGAGGAGTTCTTGGTGAAGAGATGGTGTGTTTAATACCAAATTATGAGAAAAAAGAGTTAAACTCTTGATTCTAAAATTATCTACCATGATCACTTCTCTATGAAATTATCTTAAAATCCTTTTCATTTTGAAAAAATTTATAAAACCTTTCAAAAATTAGTGAAAACCGCACTTTTTAGTTTTAGAAAATAAACCAATGTAAGTCTTGAAGATTCATTCACTAACATATAAACATATGATATTTCCACTAAAATCGCTATTATAGATGGTAAAAACAAATCTATATAGATAATTTCAAGTGGTTTGGATGTAGAAACTTTGTTAATAGATTTCAAGGATGAATTTTTTTGTTTACCAATTTAGAATGAATCACAGAATCAATCATTATGTAATTTAAGACTAGGAAAATCAGAAATTAAATGTTTATAAGAAAATTTATATAAATTAAATACATTAAAGTGTCCATGTATTCTATTTAATATCCAATATTCATTTCCATAAATTTTTAAACAATTCAATTTTTTTCACAAGTAATTAATATCCATGGTATAAACATTTTCATTTCTAGGTGCTCTAGATTTAAGTAATTTATCTATGAAAACTGAGAAAAAATTATTAGAAAAATCAACATAAAAAATCATCATCACAAAGTTTAGAGATACTTATAAGATTATTATTGAGCCCTTGAAAGTATAGCACTTTGTCAATTGAGATTGATTTTGGATCTCTAATTTATCTAACTCCAACAATCCTTCCTTTAGTACTGTCTCTAAAGGTAACTAGTCCTCCATCTAGTTTTTCCAGTATATAAAAATTGGAAGAGTCTCAACTCATTTGTCTCGAAAATACATCATCAATATACCATATATAATTTTTGTTCCTATAACATTTTTCTTACAAAATATTTAAATAAGAGTTTATGTTGGCACCCATATTTTCTTAGGTCCAACTATGTCAACGAAAAAATACATGGGTAACTAGATTTTAATTACTTTATCAAAATTTATAATACTTTCTTTAGAAATATTTTTGTAAATAAAAGCCTTTTTAATTCCAATTATCTAGGTATTTCATAAAAAATTATTAGAATAAATTCCTTTAATTAAAAAGTAGAAAAATGTTGTATTTTCAAAACTCGGTATGAAATAATTTCTATATAACTTTGATTTTTCTCCCTTGATTACTATTATATATTTTTCCTTTCTAAAAATAGTTTTTAAAGAATATAATTTAGATATTTTCATACTTTAGTTATTATAATATCTACTCTTTTGAATGATTCTACTTAATCTTGTAATTTTTTTTTGTTTTCATGAATAGTATAGTCTGATGTAGATTTTTTAAATTTCTATTTCAATTCTTGATTTTTTTCCCATTTTATCATTTTCAATTAAAAAAGAATTATGAATATTATTTAGTGAATTATGCTTTATTAATAAATATTTATATATTTCTTCAAGCATAACGAAATAAGCATCTAATTTTCTATTAGATCATCTTTCAGAATCAGAAGTAGAGGAATAATAGTTTTTTACCTTATCTTCTTCATTAACAATAAAACACATATTTTCCTTCCTAATTTTTGTGACTTTTATATAAATTGGATTTGGAGGAGTTGCTGAAGTATTCATATACACTTCAAGTATCCTTTATAACTTTCTTTCTTTTTCACTCATAATTAGTTTTCGTATTATTTTTATTTTCTTTCTTCTCAATATTTCTTCTTTATTTTTCTAATTTTGGTAAATCAGGTTTGATATACCTCCTATATTTACATTCATATCAAAATACTTCTTTATTTTTTTTATCATCTATCATGAGACTCTTCTTTAAGACTCTTTTATTTTTACATAATTTTCTGAATCATTTGGCTAGTTGATCCTTCTCCAGTTTAGAATCTAAATACTGTGAATAATTTTCATATTCTTTTGATTTATTTTCATGCTTTTGAGCAATAAATTTAAGGGAAGTATTTTACCTTTTTACCATCTTATGGTCTTCTAATTAAAATTGCATAAATTCTTCATAAATCATCAGGGTTTTGATCAATTATTTCATTATCAAATATTTTACTGGTGATGATTTTCATATAGCATTAGATATTTCATTCCATTTTGAGGGTAGTACTCTGAGTAATTTTAGTACATGATATGATTGTGTAATTTAAGTTCTTAAGGTAGTAATATCATCGGATATATATCAATCTCCCATTTATCTAGGTGATTCTTTCACCATCATAAATTTTGAAGGTATCAAATTTTATCTTTGCAGTAGTGTACCTTAATTGTCTTACATTTTCAGTTACTTTATAGGAAAAAGAAATAGTTTTCCACATTTCAAATGTAGTAATACATTGAGATACTCAATTGAATTTTTGTAGACAAAGCCCACAAATAATAGCATTCATTTATTTAGAATTGATATCAAACTCAACTTCTTTGTTAGTATCCCATGTTTCTATTTTTTCAAGGACTACATATGGAGTGACAATCATTATATAAACATTGAATCCAATATTTTTTAGATATATGATCATGTGAGATTTAAAAAACCAATAATTATCACCATTGAAATAAAGAGCATGGATCATTAACATACCTTCTCTAGTATTATTCATTTTCATCTGTCTTTGTATAGACCTTTTACATTGAGCATTCTTGAGATTGTCAACTTTCTTCAAAAAAAAATCCTTTGATACCAATTATTAGGTTGGAATAAAAAAATACACAATTGGGGTGAATTATGTCTTTTTATAATCTTATATAGATCTTTGATTTTATCCTTCTTCATGTTTTAAAAAAAATATGCAACATTCTCTTATGTAAGTGGTTTGATTAGTATATAAACAAAAAAGAACACGTCGATTTTTATAGTGGTTCGGGGCACAAAGATCCCTAATAAACTCCACTAATACTCTCTCTGTGAGCTTGGTGATTTTCACTAAATAGGTCATCTTATCACAAGACCTCAACACCTGAATGCATGTATTTGACACCTTTACAATTAGGCTTTACAGATAATTTTGGTACTTTACAAGGAACCAGATTCCCCACAGCTTAATTTGAGAAGTCACTACCACAAAATAGGGCAAGGGAAGCACTGCCTTTTATCAGCACTAAGTAGAAAGTGCTGATAAAGGGGTGGGCCTTTATCAGCGCTATTATTAGCACTGATAAATTTTTTAAATAAAAAATATTATGAATTTATATAAAATTATTATATTTATATTCAAGAATAATGTTTATTTGTATACATTAAATAAAAAACACATGTTTATAATTAATATATTTCTTTTAATTATTCAAAAATATATATATAATTTTTTAATTGAAAAAAATATTTCTAAGATTATAAATATATATATATATATAATTAAATAATTATAAGATTATAACAAATTACATTAAATAATAAATATATTTATTATATTTATTATATTTATTAAATTTTTTATATTTATTAGATTTATTAGATTTATTAGATTTATTAGATTTATTAGATTTATTAGATTTATTAGATTTATTAGAGATTTATAAGATTTATATTTATTAGATTTTTTAGATTAATTTATTAGATTTATTAGATTTATTGGAATAATTCATTATATTTATTATATTTGTTATATTTAATATATTTAATACATTTATTTTATTTATAAATATATAATACATTTTAATATATATATATAATCAAAATAATTGAATATAAATATTTTTTTTCCAATGAATTTGGTCAATGAATATATTGATCATGCGTATATGATATGTATCATGCATGAATTTTCATTTATACATTACATCATGTTGTCCACTGATGTCGTATACTGATTAATTCATAATGTTACCCATACGAACTATATATGTTCTAAAAAAGTACTTATAAAATTACATTAAATATATTTTATTATATTTTTAATGATATATAAATATTTTTCAAATAAATTTGTAATTATAATTATAACAATATATATATAATTATAGAATTATATATATAATATTATAATTTTATTAATATATATATATATTAACAATTATATACAAATATTTATAAATATATACTATTTATAGTTATAATTATAACTATATATATATATATGTAAATAATTATAAAATTATAAAAAATATATTTATTATACTACTTATAAACTTATAAATACATAATTAAATATATATATATATAGATTTATAAATATATAAAAAATTTATAAATAAATACATATAAATTTATATTTATTTAAATAATTATTAATTTATAAAAAATATATTTATTATTTCATATATAAAATGTTATATATAATTAAATAAAAATATATTTATAAATATATTTATAAATATTTATAAAAATATTGATAAATAAATAAAAAATTTATTTATAGTTATAAATAAATATAGATATATTTAAATAATTTTAAAATTATAATAAATATATTATTTATATATATTAAAAAAATTATAATTATTAGATATATAAATTTGTTATAATTTTATAATTATTTAAATAAATATTTATTTATTTATTTATATATAATTATATTGATAAATAAATATATATTTGGTATAAATATTTATAAAATTAGAAGAAATATAGTTATATGTATCTATAATATTTTAAATACATATAATTAATATATTTATTTTATATATTTATATGATTATAAATATAATAAGTATATTGGTTATAATTTTATAATTACTTAAATTATAATTTTTTAAGTACAAATAAATAGATATTTATTTATTGTTATAATTATTAATAAATATATACATTTATCCTATATATAATTTTAAATACATATATAATAGTATAAATAAAATTTTAAAATTATACCTTTATCAGTGCTTTTTTATCGCCAATAAAGATGAAATTTATCAACGCTAAAAAATCACTGATAAAATATGTCTTTATCAACACTATAATTTTAGCACTGATAAATAGGTCTTTTATTAGCACATTTTTAGCACTGATAAAGGTATGATTTATCAATGCTTTTTATTTTAGCACTAATAAAACATACCTTTATCATCACTTTTAAATAGTACTGATAAAGGTTCCAGTGGGTTTTATAAAAGAACCCTAATAGGCTCCTCCTCTCCCACACCCTTTCAAGCCTTTGCGGAAGCTGACCCTTGCATCGTCGAGCCCTCCTATGTCACGATCCCTCCACCTCTGATGCCTCATCCTTCATCACCACTGCCTCCTCCTCATCTGCAGCTGCCAAATCATCCTCCTTCACCACAGACACTGCCTCATCCTCCTCCTCCTCTTACTCCTCCTCTATCTCCCTCTCCTCCTCCTTGTGCGGCCCCATTGTCCACCTGACATGCTCTGGTGCACCCTCTTCATTCGAAGACCTTCTTAGCAGCCTCCTCTACAGCACACGAATTCCCCCTGGTGAGTATCTATTGCAGTTTCCCTAGTTTTCATAGGTTGAGTAGGGTTTGGATGAATCCCTATGGGAAGGGTTTAGGTGTGATGCATTTCCTTTGGTTTTTAGGGTGTGCGGAGGGTCTGTGATGTTTTTTTCTCCCTTCTATTGAAGCACCGTCACATTTTCACACATCTGAGGTAGGTGTATCCGTGTTTTCCTTTTCTATTAAGTCCATTTGATGTTTTAATGTTTTTAGTTAAATCTTTGACTTGATTCTAAGCTTCGCAATACACTTTGTTAATCGGCTATAGTGTTTTCAAGTTAGATGGTTTTGTTAAAAATAGTTTTGAAGTATTTTTCCCTGGTTATGTTTATATGTGCTTATAGAAATTGTGTTCAGTGGATGTAAAATGTTGTTTTGATAATGTTTTCAACATGACAATCACCTTCGTATTACTCTTGAATAGTTTATTATGGTGTTTTCTAGTTTGTGTAATTTTTTTGATCTGTTTATAAAATTTTTAATAAACTATTTGGTTTGTTTATAAAAAATTATTTATAAATTGTTTATCCCATTTATTAAATTGTTTCTAAATTGTTTTATTTATTTATATAATTTCTAGTAAACTATTTGGGTTTCTTATAAAATTATTTATACATTTATTGGTCTATAAAAAAATTGTTCATAAACTGGTTAGCTTGTTATAAAATTGTTTATAAACTGGTTGGGTTGTTTATATAATTGTTTATAATTTTTTTAGTTTGTTTGTACAATTTTTGATGATTTTTTTTATTTTTTTATAAAGGTTTCGTCATTTTAGAGTTTTGATGGATTTTTTATGGAAATGATATGGTGTGTGTTTGGAAAGGTTAAGGTCCCTTTTGCAATTGTGAAATGTTTGGGTGTGTCTATGTTTAAAACACAAGGGTCCTTTTGGCATTTTCATATGCTTTGTGTGTTTTAACTTGGATTAAAAAGTCACTTGGGAACTTTTTAGTAAATCCTTGGTGTAAAGGCCCATTTGGACATGTTTATATAAAAGTGGTTTTTTTGTTTTGTAAATGGTTTCAGTGTGTATTTGGTTTTTCAAGAGGGATTTTTTGGGGGGGTGGGTGCTCCGAGGTTTAAAAATTTTTTCTTGGTTTTTTATGCTTCATGGTTGTGTGTTTTTTACATTATTCCTCAAAGAATCCATCTCATTATGGTTATTAATTCCTCCTTACAATAACCTTGTTATGAAATGACTATCACTAAAATTTTAATCCGCTGAAGGTGAGTATACTATATTTTTCACATTAACTCATAAATTATGTGTTCTCCTTAGATGTATCCCTTTATAGTAAAGCATGTAAAACACGTTTTTACATTATATTTATTCATTTTTGTTTGTTTTTGTGGTTGAAACATTAATATTAAATTATTTAATGAGTTCCTTTGAATAGGGTAAAAATATCTTATAAAAGGGGTTAACATCATCAAAATAGTAGTTCTAAATATGCAACACCTAGATTCACCTATCATCTCAAGGTGATCATTTACAACATGGTCTTAACATACAAGAATTCTATATGTATGAGTAAACTCATCCAATTTTTTCATTACCATCATGAAAAAATCATATTATTCATACCATGATTCACTTTAACTTGATAGAACACATTTACTTTGAAACATCCCTCAACCTCGTAGAGCATCCAACTCATCCATTAGTATTTTAATAGAAATAATACCTAAAACCAGTAAAATACCCATGATTTAATTTTATTAAGAAACTATTCATATGATGTATCAATTATGAATGTAATCTATATACCACACAATAGGATAAAATTTCATTTTTAGAGAACTCTAATTATCGATGTAAAAACAATTTCGTATTAATCTTATCTCTACTGAGATCAACTTGAAAATTTCCTTTGTTAAGTCATATAATGAGATACTTAAAAAACATAAACAACCCATCAATCATCAATATATATTCAATATCTCTATAAACTTTAAGGTCCTTAATACACACCCTAGAAATGAATCTACATCTGTCATGTTGAGCCTCAAAACAAACTCACCACAAAAGGAATATGAATTAGATCTCTAGTTTAGAATAGATGAAATACAATCTCAAATTTATATAACCATCACTAAGTCACATTATATACAAAAAAACCATCATAATTCAATAAACTCTATATATATTACCCCCTTAAGGATAGCTTCGTTACATTCCCAGCCTCTAGTTTTAGTCTATGATACGCATCCTTGGATGCTTGATGCACCTCTTCTTATTGAACCTCATGATGTAATAACACAACCAACCTAAATATAATTACTTAAACCAACCTCATTCTAATGAAAAATATACAATTAATATTTAAACACACTACCACATCATCATTTCCATCAATATCTCCACATCATTCAGCACCCCCCCCCCCCAAGCTTATCATTTACACATTCCACATCACTTGTAACTATATGATGAATGAAACCAAACCTATTAAGATTTTATGAGGTTTGTAATATATTTCCTACATATTTATCCATAGGTTATGAAGTCATCACAAAAGTTTTTATCACCTATTAGTTTCTGATGTCTACCTCACACACTAGGTTCAACAAATATTACTACCATACAAATGCGGAAATCCTTTGCAGTGACTACTCTAATGTCCAATCTATAAAAGATTTATCAGATATGATACTATCAGGACCCACCCCCATAGGAACTCCAGTAGATTTGGGAATATATTAGTGTCTAACCCCCCCCCCCCATCCTATATTTAAATAGACACGGGTCAGTTACAATTGGAAATTTAGTGATACAGACCAAGATAGTATCATAACCAAAAATTGACCTGACTTTCCACTAACCTAAGATGAGTTCAAGATCCCTATGGGATAGAAAATATCCCCTAAGAAAAAGATACAATTAATGTGGAATAATTTACCCCTAAATTAGAGTAAATTAAAAATGATCTTTCTCTTGAAAACCAGACATGTCCCATTCATAAGTTGAATATCTAGTAAAATAATAGATATGGAAAAAATAAATAAACAAGAAGAAAATATAATATATGGAAAATAAAATCCCACTATTGACCAATAAAACTTTTTAACCGGAAATGTCCCATTCCTAAATCACATTGGACCTATTTTTGATAGGTATAACATATAAGTTCTCATTTTATGTTTTCTTTTAAGTTGGAAATCTTCTCTATCGTGCTCCTCTCCTCCACAGTAAACGCACTTTCGTCGCATGCTGAACGACACCTTCACAGTGATTTTTCTACTCTTACTCATTGGTTTCCTCTTGTTCTTATGTTATTACTATTTTATATTGATGGTTATGTTGTGAATTTTACAGGCTAAACACCCCACTAAAAATCATGGTTGTTACTGATCCTTGTGTGCGCACTAAATGAATTGCATGTTGGTTAGTTCCTATGGAACATTTAAATATAGAAATTGGTAATTTACATATACTTGGATAATGTATAAATGACCTAAAATGATAAAACATCAATGATAACCCCTGAATTAACAAGAGGAATTGGATAAGGGATGCTTTGTAAAATCTGAAATTGTGTTTGTTTAGTTTGTATGGTATTGCGATTATGAGCACGATTGTTTTTCTGTATATTGTTGAGTTTGTTGGAATTATTGGTATGCTATTTTTTCAATTTTTTAGTTCCTCTACCATTGAATATCAATCAAAACCTTACCCATTTCAATGGAAGAATCACTTTTTTATTAGTTCAATTACACTAAGTCTTAGAAAACCACATTACTTGAGGACTCTATGGGACACTTTATGGACAACATAGTCAAATAACTATAACAAAACTTGTAATAAATCATTACACCCATAATTACTCTATGGGAAATCATAAAATCTATTAGTTTTGTACCATAGTTCTTGATTCAAGACATTATGTTTCTAGAGAAACACTAAAAAACTAGTTTATAAAAATGCATATAGATCACATGTGGTATACTAAAACATTCTAGTGCAAGGGATTCTAATAGCTATTTTTATTGATCAGGTGGTTGGGAAGATGGGTGTTCTCTACTTTGGTCCTGAGTAATGCATGAATAGGTAAGGGTATTATTTAACAAAGCAAGTTCCATTGATTATAGTTGGCTGATGACCCTAGTTGAACATCTTTTGTGTAATTATTTTGTTAAATATTAATATTACTCAATCAAATAGGATGAATATGAATAAATAATGGATGAATGACAATCATTTGATAAAATATTATGAATATGGCGTGAAAGAGTTTATCAATTTTTCAAAAGATCATGCATATAACCCTTCTCAAATCCTTTTCCCGTGTTTACGTTGTTGTTATTCAAGAAAAATTAGTCCAGATGAGTTGGAAGAACACTTGATCTTACATGGAATAGATCGAAGTTATACATGTTGGAATAAACACAAGTAAAAAATGCATGTAGGTAGTGGCTGGGATAACACTTCATTTTATGGATCATCTGATATGATTATAAGCGTGAACAATGAATATGACCATATGAAGGATGTGATTACATATGTGAATGATGACGAATATATTAATGAGGAAATGACAAGGAATGTTGAAGATGAACTTCGTGATTGCACAAAATTGTTTGAGAAGTTAGAGTTGTGAAAATACACCATTGTATGTCGGTTGCACTAAATATATAGAATTTTCAACCGTACTAAAACTATATAATTTGAAAGTAGGAAATGGGTGGAGTGACACCAGTTTTATGGAACTAATTGATCTCCTGAATTATATGATCCCAGAAGATAATGAGCTCCCGAGCCGAACATATGATGCCAAATGAATGCTAAGCTCGATGGGTATGACCTCTGAAAGAATACATGCCTACCCGAATGACTGTATACTATTTCGGAAGGACAAAAAATTACATAAATAATTCCCAAAGTATGGTTCTTCTCGATAAAATTAAGATGAATCCAGTTCTACAAAAGTTTTATGGTACTTTACAATCATTCCAAGGTTTAGGCGCCTATATGAAAGTGAAGATACTGCAGGAAAATTGACATGGCATGCAGATACAAGAATTAAATATGGGAAACTACATCACCCGGTAGACTTTCCTTAGTGGAAGAGAATTGATCATGAGTATCCTGAATTTTGAAATGATCTAAGAAACCTTTCTCTTGTGTTATCTAATTATGGAGTGAATCCTTTTGGTGTTCAAAGCAGTGGCCACAGTATATGTCCAGTTATATTGGTAAATTATAACTTACCATTATGGTTATGCATGAAATGAAAATACAGCATGTTATCTATGTTTATATCAGGACCAAAACAACCAAGTAATGATATTGATGTTTATTTGGATCCATTGATCAAGGATTTGAAATTATTATGGGATTCAGGTGTTACATTGTATGATTCTCACAAAAATGAAGATTTCACTTTGAGATCCATATTGTATGGGATGATAAATGAATTTCTTACTTATGTA
This sequence comes from Viscum album, assembly GCA_963277665.1. Taxonomy (NCBI): domain Eukaryota; kingdom Viridiplantae; phylum Streptophyta; class Magnoliopsida; order Santalales; family Viscaceae; genus Viscum; species Viscum album. The sequence continues at coordinate 244,429,252 of OY728150.1, forward strand.
ATTTTTTAGGATATATCATTAAAGGAAGTCAATGGTTTCCCATTTGTGAACAAGGTACACAGTCAATTAGGTTGAAACATTCATCGAAAACCATGTTTCTAAGACATCACATATTTCTAACGCAAGGCATAAGTACCAATATTGGACGACATCATTCTATGCATGTTCAGAAGAATGTACAACACCATATCCACTAATAGGTGATCAATTTTTTGAGAAAGTAAAATATGTGGACACTAATTTTGGTAAATCGTTTTTGAAAAACCTTATGAAAACTGGTTGGAAAAATTTATCAGTTTTTTTTTGAATTACTATACTGGAATTTTCTATATGTCAGAAATTTTCTTGAGGTTATGCATGTTGAAAAAAAATGTATGTGATAGTTTCATCGGCACATTTCTAAATGCTCATGGAAAAACAAAGGACGGAATTAAGGCTAGGTTGGACATGGTTGAGATAGGAATATGATAAGAGTTGGCACCAGTAAAGGGTGAAAAAATGAAAATTTCTTCTGACTACTTTGTACACTCTTTCTAGGTAGGAGAGATATCAGTTTTTTAACTTTTTTAATAACATAAAGGTTCCAGAGGGGTATTCATCAAATATTATGAACATTGTGTCAATGAGTGATTTAAAGCCAAAGGGTCTGAAATCACTGACTTCCATGTTTTGATTAAAGATCTAATTTCTATAGCTTTACATTACATTTTGCCCAATAATTTACACCATACATTAAGGAAGCTCTATTTTTTATTCAAATTTATATTCATCAAAGTTATAGACCCGGAGAAATTTCCAAGTATGTAAAGAGAATTTGTCATCATATTATGTGAATTAGAAATGGTCTTCCCACCGACATTATTTGATATGATGGTTCATTTGATGGTTCACTTGGTGAGAGATATTCAACTATGTGGTCATGTACATTATAGATGGATGTACCCCATTGAACGATATATGAATATTTTGAAAGGGTATGTCAAAAATCAAAGTCGGCTAGAGGGTTGTATTGTGGAGGAATATATTGTTGAGGAAGCTATTGAATTATGTATCGAATACCTTTCTAGTGTGGAAAGCATTTTCCTACCAAAATCTCATCATATTGGGTGGCTTGAGGGTGAATGAATTTCTAGAAGAGAGGTTGTCACAATCAATATTACAGATTAAGAGCAGGCCCATCTTTAAATTTTTTATAAAATTTTCTACGTTGACTCATATGTTCAAACCCAAAAAGAAATTCTTAGTAATTTGAATCCATCTAGGGATGAAAAATAGTTATCATATACACATAATCGGTAGTTTATTGGATGGTTTCAGAAACATATTTTTAATAAGTCAGATGAAAATCCAGAATCAATTTCAGAATGACTTCTATGGATAGCTGGAGGACCAAGTGTTTATGTATTATCTTAAAATTATTATGTAGTTAATGGTTATACATTTTATACTAATGAATATGATAAAGATAGTACCATATAGAAAAGTGGGGTTACACTTGTGGTTGAAGAGATGCATGTTTCTGGTGATAAGGACAGAAATCCAATTTATGCAAATATGTCATAATTTTTCATCATCAAACAAATATGGGAGTTAGATTATACAAAATTCCAAGTGCTTATTTTTCAATGCAAGTGGGTTGATAATATAAGTGATGTTAAAATAGATGAATTGGGATTTGTGAAAGTTGATTTCAGTAAGGAAGGTTAGAAATACGAAGCATTTATAATGGCATAAGATGTAGTACAAGTATTTTATGTTACAGATCCCACAAACTAAAACTGGTCAATTGTTCTATTATCGACCATAATAAATGAAGTGGCAGATGAAAATTCAATGGAGGATGACCCTTTCATTGGGACTTCACAATCATTTTGCAGCGGTCTCAATGTAGACAACGTTATAGGAGACCACAACAAAGGTATTTTCATATTTGATAGAGGGTTCAATTCTCTTTAGCCTTTAAAAAAAGATATTTCAATAATCAAGTTATTTTTTATTATAATATATATTGTGTTATCTTATGCTATTATCTTTTCTCTATTGTTTTTAGGAAATCTAAATTAAATTTTAAACCACTTATATAGATAATGACTTATGCACTTGCTGATGTGCCCAATCCCAAGTCATAATAAGTCTCTCAACATGCGGCTGTTAGTCCTAGTGTAGAGGAACAATAGGTTTCTCAACTTGTTTCTTCTAGTCCTAGTGCTGAGGTACAACAGGTTTCTCAACCTGTTACTTCTGGTCCCAGTATAGATGCTAGTGCTATGGAGGAACATAATGATGATGTTGAAACTGAGGAAGTGTTATGAAATCAAACTCTGGAATTGCAAAAAAACAAGAGAATAATAGTTTGACATTGTTATCAAAAATACTTAACAAAAAATCAAAGGGCATAAAATTTTTGGTGGGATGTAATAATCAAGGCCATCATGTTAATCCCAACAAAGCCATGTTTATTAGATATATTAGAATCGTCACTTAGGAACATGTTTCAATTGATGTACAGTCATGGCACCATGTTTTCCCTGGGATTAAGACAAAAATGTGGGAATAGATTATAGTAACATTATTATATCTTTTATTTAGTTTATTAAAATAAAATAAAATAGTAAAACATTGAATTACTCTTTATCATCCCTTACAGAGTGTATTTTTAGTAGATTCCTTGCACAAAGAATATGTATTAAGAGTTACATAAAGGATTCATAGAGACTTCCATACAATTTTAATGAAATATCATTTTAAATATTTTGAAGGAAAAATCAAGTTGCACCCACCTCTTCTTTATGCACACTTGATATCCCAAGGAGTGTGGTATATGTTTAGCAGCCATCATGCGGAGTTGACTTTCTAGGTACATTGTGTCTGGTAATATGTTGTTTGAAATTTCTTGTATTCATCACTTTGATTGAAAGTTTTTTATTTAAAAAATAGCAACTGAGTGCTGAAAATAATGAACGGGAAGCAAAACCAGCGTACCCCTGCCGTAAAGCAAGGATGGGGTACGCTTCACTTGAGAAAAAATTGGTACGTATTTTAAATCTACCGTAATACTTTTATGTGACATTAAACAACACCATAACCATGTTCTTCTATTTATATGAAGATTAATGAATCAAAATAGAAAGCCACTTCCATCCCACGTCATGTGCTATGGAGGGAGGCTCTTTTAAATAAAGAGGGGATACTGATAGATAAAAACACACAAAAAGTGTGGGAAACATGTGTAAGTATGAAATAATATAATTTTTTTGTTTTAAATTTCTATTACATAACAATTATTACTTATTTTCCTATATTTTCTATATGAAATAGTCGTAGGAATCAACAACACCCACACCAGATGTAGACATAGTTTTAGTGGCCTTGAATCAGCCAGAACAGTATGGCTGTGTCAGAGGTGCGGGTTTTGGCGTGAAACCCAGAACATATTTTTAAAAAGAAAAACAAGAAGAGCATCAAATAGAGGAAATGAAAAAGATGAGAGAAACATTAAAAATAATTCAAGAAGAATTATAATACCATAGACAGATGATGGAAAGTTTGATGGGGTAGGCAAAGAGAAGAAACAACTCAAAAACAACCAGTGCATGAAGATCCAGCCCCACCCCCACCAGTTTTGAGGCAATCCATTCCCCTCATAAACCTAACTTAGATGAGGTAATCAATGTTCTATGAATTTTATCTGTGAAATGTTAATCACATAGACACTAATACCTTTCCTATAATAATATTATAAAGGGTGAAAATTAATTTGATTTATATCTAGTAACTCTCACCCATCACCTTGTAGCAAGGGATTCAATGTTCAATATGAAACTACATTCTACACAACAGACTACATCCAACAGGTCATGTTAGAGTGTCGATTAACATAGCTCATGATCTGAGCACCAAGCTACATGTTCGAAAATACAATAAAGACATTCATATGGTCAAAAAATCTGTTGGAACATTCATTTCATGTATAAGGCCCCAACCTTAAACCTTACTTAATCTTGAGTTATTACAAGATTACACATTGAGGATCTTTTCAGGTTTAGAGTTTTAGAGAATTAGATCATAAAACTTGCATTACATTCCATATATAAACAAAGTGGTTACATAAAGATAGTATTCTTCTTTCCCATTAAATGGAAACATATTTAAAATAAAACATGGATTCTTTCTTGACACTTTCTTGACACTATCATCATATCATGTAACTTTCCCTTGACCTGTGAAAAACATTTCAAAAAACTTGGGATGAGCATAAAAAGCTCAGTAAGGGATATAAAAATATGGAAAGGAAACATGGGTACATATATACATAAGAATGAAATCATACATTACCCATAAAACATAAGTACTTTAACATACCTCATCAAATCATGAATAAATCATAGAAATCATAAGACATAAAGGTAACTTGAGTCATTCATAACATTCTTACGTAGGGAGTAACCCTCTTGGTTACGTTTGGAATACCCATCATAGTATATTCCCTAAATCTCTTCGGAGAAACCTTAATGTTTCACTCCTTCACGTTACCCAATGAATTGGAGAGCTATATCGGGCTCACCCGCCCTTAGTTTATCACGGAACTACCCGTCTTCATAATAATGCCCAAGAACCTCAACATAATCGTATCACATAAAACATGCATAAAGTAAACATAACATTTACACCTTTCAATCACAAGATATAAATACAACACATTGATATAAAAACATTATGAAAACCATTTTCAATACCAAAATAAAATAAAAGTAAAACATGGTATTTATTTTTCTTTTAAAAAAAAGGTATGGCTTGTAGAGGAAGCCAAAACTCAAATAATGTTCACGGCGGTGGAGAAGTCGTTTTCACCGCATACGTATGACAAAAACATTCTATTTTGTCGTTTAGTAAAACTCTTCGTATAAAAAAAGATTCCTTTTGGATAAACGTAAAAGTCAAAGTGGTTTATACACCGTATAAAAGGAGGTTGTGTATAAAACAAAATATGCCTCAATGAAAGGAGATTGAGACGAAGTCCCATGCCTCAGGTCCAACTTGACTCGATCGTTCTTTAATGTCCTGAATAATAAACTTGAGTTAATTTCTACTTGCTTAAGAACCTTTTTAAAGTTCATTATTCCTTTTATATCACTTATTTCCATGTCATGAACACTGTGTAATTATTTAAGTTAATAACGATCGTTTTAACGATCATTGGTACTTGAGTCAAAAATAAACCCTTTATAATTAAAAGTTGTTCATGTATCCATTATATCCAGAATCATGATGTATATATCATATATATCCATTATATACATGCATTTATAATATTACATAATCATTTAGAGGTAAGAAATGAAATGCACCGTTCATGGAGACGGTAAGCCGTACATACGCATGAACGCTACTTTCATTTCTATTTCGTATTTTATAGAATGGAATCATAATGATATAAAGGTATATTATAATTCCAGTATAATATCATATATAATATCATAGTTCCATCCTTTATACGTCCCACATATGGTATTTAACGAATCAAATCACTTTGAGGGGGCGGTAGTCCGCACTTCCTTAAATGAAGATATTGCGTTTACCCATAATGGAAACCATAAAGGTATGCCCAAAATTAAAAATACAGAAGCTTAAGGAAAACATAAACATATTATATATCATATATCATATATAAATATAGTGACATCTTAATGGCCACCTTTGAAGGTGTTAAAAGAATGTTGAGCAATCATCGTTTCGGGAGGCATAAATTCACCATCCACGGAAACAGTATGTCCTTTAACCATTATATGTAGGTGTGTGTGAGTGTAGCTCGAATCATTCTTATAAAAAAATCCTAGTATATTGAAGATACTGGAGTTGTTACAAAATAAATGAATAAAAAGAGTTTATGGGGTTGGAGAAGCAAAATAAAACAAAAGGACTCAAGTGAAGACATTACCTTAAAATCGGGTAACTCCCTTTGGTTTGAGCTCAGAGGCTTCCTTGGGAAGACTTATGCCCAAAGTGAGGCTTTAAGGAGTAAGAGAGGGAAGTGGATAGACAAAATGGGCAGGGGTTGGCCGAGCCAAAGGCTTTGGGAGTGTGGGTAAGGAGGTAGAGGTGGGGGACTTTTATAAGAGGAGAGGAGTGGCACTCTTGGAAAGTAAAGAAATGTTACTTTATTTGAAAATGATTTTCGGATTCAAAAGGTCCCACATTGATATAATTCGAGGTTAAGGTGATAAGGGTTCTAAATCCACCCATCCAATAGGTTTTGGACATGTGTAGGTCATAGATTTTACATTATCATTTCATTTTATTTAAATCCTTTATTAATGAGGTAATCGCTGCATCATCATGATGTCATACATAATTTAATTTATTTAAAGTCTAAAAATTATGAAAAAACTACTATGATGTAGGAAATCTTTTTAGATTTCTAATGAATATTTATAGTCCAAAATATCATTTATGTAGACAAAATTAAAAAAAAATTACTTAGGTGATACATTCTTTGTCACATTTAACATTCTTTAAAAATAAAAAGATAAAAAGTCACTTTCTCACAAAAGTGATTCCATGGGGCCCCAAAGTTTGGCACAAGGCATCCCATGGTCGGCCATGAGACAACCAGTATCATTAGGACACATTTTGTGGTCTTTTTGTATTATTATGATATAATTTTATTATCTTTAACTACCTGATTACTCATTAATCAAGATAATTAAAGATAATTACCATTGTTACTATTCATAATGTCCAAAAATAAAAGATTATTAATTAAATAATTTGGACCTTATGATTCCAAATATGTAATCCATTTTAACAAATTCCAAAAACATAAATTGCAATAATTTATTTAAAAATAATTCTCGTTGTCAAAACAAATAGCGGGTTTTTTTGAAACAATATCTATGAAAAGTTTGGCATTATTTTATGACCAATTCCATAGTAAAATTAATCCTAATGACCACAATTGGATTAAATGGTAAAAATATATTCATATTACACTTTAAGAACAGTTAAAAGGATAATCTAACCATATAATTAAATTAAATGAAAAGGCAGTTTTGATGTAAAATGCAGTATTTTTTCACTATTCATTAGAAAATGAACATTGTCATAAAAATACCAAAAAAAATTCCAATGTAAATTTCAATGTCCCAATCATAATTAATATGTTTATTTTGACAAATATATCTTATAAAATTGTCAAAAGATAGATTTAAAAATGGTTTTCCATCAAAAGGCAGTAAAATAATCTTTTAAAAATATTAGTGTATTACATGCTTAAGATTGGATTTATATTCATTTTAAGCATCTAAAACACTATCCAATTCATTAATAGACATAGATAAAAATATATATTATTCATTACTTACTTGGGATGTTACAGCATGTCCATAAATTCTTGTAAAAAAACAAGTCGACAAGGAGGTATCCATTTACAATTTGTTTTATAAGCTGAACCTTTAACATTTAATAAAAAAAGTTCTGAACCGATGAATGTTATTACAGAAAGAAAAATTGAAGGGGGTGAAATGAAGGATCAGCTCAAAACTATCTCAATGATAAACCAACCAATCAAAACAATCTACTGAGATCACCTTCACCCAACATATTCAATATCCACATTTAATATCATTGTAGACTCATATGGATACAAACTTGATAGATGTAAATACTCACATATTTAATTCTGAAAAAAAAATATACGGAGGGGAAGAATCAGATTACATTAGTGATAACAATGTAAATTAAATACTCAAGTATGAATGGCTAGGCACCTTAGTTGTAAATGTATACATGAGGTATGATTTCATGATTTTATTTTACAAAATATCATATACTATGATAATTATGACTAAATACATTTCATATTTTTCATAGGAGTATATATGAAAAACAATTGAAGGTATTTCCCCATGAACAAAAAATTAGACTCATTAGTCCTCACATCACCTCTTAAAAAGAAGAAATAAATTCCAATAAAGAGGGTGAAATAATGTCACCCCTAATCAAATTTTTTGAAAAAAATACTGATGAAAAACACTTTTTAATACCAACAATGTAGGGGTAAAACTCTAAAATTTAATCATATCAACTATATTTTTCATTTATTTTATTACTTATTCCTTTTTGTGTTTTTAGGCAGCATTGGATGCTTATTGCGATCAATTTGGATACACCAAATATTTATTTTCTAGATTCAATGCATGGATATGCAACAAACCAACCATGCATGATGGAATTTGTCTATTTGTAATACACTATATCCAAACTTTTAGAACTAAACATCTATTTATATAATTTATATTATCTTTTAATGGGGATTCTATTATGATAGGGTGGTGCATCAATATCATCTTCTTCATGGAATAAATCTAGGGCCTAAGGACAAGAACGCTAACAAGATATACAACTGAACAAGTATCAGGGTATATATAATAAGATTTCACTATTCAAACACATATCAAAACAAATTACTTATTTTTCTCAATGTTTCTACAGTGTCTAATACAAACAAACAGAAAGGACTGTGGTTATTATGTTTGTAAATTTATGAAAGAGATAGTATTTCATCACCAAACTAGCATCCCTAAAGAGGTATTTTTGAAAATAATTACTATTTAATTTAAAATATTTATCAATACTTTTTGTATTTATATTTTTTCAGTACTATCATGACTGTCACAAAAACATATATTCACAAGATGATATAGATGTGTTTAGAAATTAATGGGCAGCATACCTGATGGATGAATATACATAAATACGATGAAGGTGAATTCCTACTACTTATGTTATCCTTATATGATCATTGATATCTCTCTTGTTTACACTTATTGAGCATCTATGATCACCCTTTCTTATGTTTCATATCCATAGGTTATGAAGAATGGTTTTAGAAATGGTTTTTCTTTTTAGTAAAGAATAAATTAATGAGAGACTCTTATGAACTAGTTCTTTATGTTTCCATGTTTCCAAAAGCACTATACCTAAACTATTATAACATGGATCATTTATATTCTGTATTTTGGTTATTTATGTTGTTTTTTCTATTGATGTAGTGTGTTGGAAGAATATTGGTTGTTTATCACTCGCAAATTTAATAATAAAACTAAGGATTCTTCACTAATTTTGGTTAACTACCGCTTAGCATAGAATCTCATCTAAACTTCCAATCTGGCTTCCCTGTGATGCTCTCATCCTACACCATCTCTATGATATCATCATTTAGTGTTCTTTTTTCTTCTCATCCTACACCCATTTTCTAAATGGGTATAATAAGAGAAGGAAAAGTGAACGTTGAATGATGATATCATAGATATGGTGTAGGATGAGAGAATCATGTGGATGTCAGATCGGAAGTTCATATGAGATTCTGTGATAATCAGTAGTTAACAAACAGTAGTAAGGTGTACAAATAATAATTAGTTTTTTTATTATCTTATATCTTGACAAAATAAACCCTTTGGAATGATATAAAGGTATTTTTATCATATAATATCTCTATTTTAATAAAAAATTATATAATGAAATTTTGATTTGATTTTCATTATTCCTAGAAGGATTCGTTTATTTTAAGAGATTTCAATCCATGTGACATGCCTTTGCAAAAAGAGAAATGATGTTGTGTATACTCAATCACAGAGGTAATATTGACATTTTCACAGTAAAATCATTGTCCATAGAATTAATGCATTGTTTCATATTTATGTTTAATTTATTTATTTTATGTAAGGAATATTAATCTACTAATATGTGATATCAATGTATGAAATGTTTAGGTAATTATAGTTGGTATCAGAGTAACTAACCTATTCAAAATTAAACAAATGCATTCATATTGTTTTGATACTTTATAAAAATGATCTATAAGTCATTTTTGACATATAGGAATCGACCAAACCACAATTAAACACACAATGCGACTAGTATGACTTAAAGTGTCTCTTTTTATTTAAAATTGACATTAATCTTAGAAAAAAACACAAGTGACATAATAAAAACCAATCAAACACATTTGGATTATTTTGATACTTTAGGAAAACAATCCATGAGTCATTTGTGACATGTACGAATCAACCTCACCTCAATCGGATGCATTGTGTGACCAGTATCACTAAAAGTGTTTGTTATTAGTTTAAAATTGACATTTTAGCTTAAAATGTGTTACTCACTAAAAACCAAAAAAAACCATTCCAATTTTATTCATAATTTAGGATAAAGATTCATAATTTCTTTGTGATGTGTATGAAGTAATCTCATATCAAACCAATACATGATGTGATTGGTATGACTCAAAATGTTTGTTTCTATTTTGAAATGACATTTTACTAAAAAAACACAACTGATATACTAAAAACTAAGAAAACACATTTATATTGTTTTGATACTTTAGGAAAGCAATCCATAATACATTTGTGAAATTTAAGAATCCAGCGCACCTCAATTCAACGCACAATGCGACTAGTATGACTCAAAGTGTCTCTTTTTAATTAAAATTGACATTAATTTTAGAAAAAAACACAAGTGACATACTAAAAACAAAGAAAACGCATTTGTATTATTTTTATACTTTATTAAAACAATATATCTATCATTTTTAATGTCTAAGAATCAAATTTACCTCAATATGATTCATGGTGTGACCGGTATGGCTAAAAGTGTCTGTTGTCAGTTTAAATTTGACATTTTAGCTCAAAACATGTCACTCACTAAAAACCAAGAAAACTTGCTTCAATTGTTTTCCTAAATTAGGATAATGATTTATAAGTTCTTTTTGACATTTATAAATAAGTATCATATCAAACCAATTCACGATACAACCGGTATGACTCAAAATGCGTGCTTTCAGATTGAAATGAAATTTTAGTAAAAAAACACAACTGACATACAACAAACTGATCAAACACATTCAGATTATTTTGATACCTTAGGAAAATTATTCATAAGCCATTTTTAACTTGTGAGATTCCACCTTAACTCAATTTAATGCACAATGTGACTGGTATGACTCAAAGTGTCTCTTTTTATTTAAAATTAATATTATTTTTAGACAAAAAAAACACAAGTGTCATACTACATACTGAGCTAACACCTTTGGATTTTTTTGATACTTTAGGAAAACGATAAATAAGTCATTTTTGACATATAGGAATCAACTAAACCTTAATCTGATGCATGGTGTGACCGGTATGGCTTAAATTTTTTGTTATCAGTTTAAAATTGGCATTTTATCTCAAAACGTGTCACTCACTGAAAACCAAGAAAACCCACTCCAATTGTCTTAATAATTTATGATAACTATTCATAAGTTCTTTTTGACATGTATTAATTAGTCTCATATCAAACCAATGTATTATGCAACCGGTATGACTCAAAATATATTTTTCTAGTTGGAAATGACATTTTTGTAAAAAACCACAACTAACATACTACAAAATGAGAAAACACAATCTGATTGTTTTGATACTTTAGGAAAACAATGCATAAGTCATTTTTGAAATTTAAGAATCCAACTCACCTTATTTAAACGCATAATGTGACTAGTATGACTCTAAGTGTCACTTTTTATTTAAAAATGACATTAATTTTAGAAAAAAACACAAGTGACATACCAAAAACTGAGAAAACGCATTCAGATTATTTTGATACATTAGTAAAATGATCCATCAGTCATTTTTGAGGTGTAGGAATCAACTGCACCTCAATATGACACATGGTGTGACTGGTATGGCTAAAAGTGTCTATTATCAGTTTAAAATTGACATTTTAGCTCAAAACATGTCACTCACTGAAAACCAAGAAAAACCACTCCAATATTCTTCATAATTTAGGATAATGATTCATAGGTTCTTTTTAATGTGTATAAAGAAGTATCATATCAAACTAATGCAGGATGTGATCAGTATGAATCAAAATGTGTATTTCCATTTTGAAATGAAATTTTGGTAAAAAAACATAACTGACATTCTACAAGCTAAGAAAACACATTCACATTGTTTTGATACTTTAGTACAATGATCCATAAACCATTTGTGACATGTAAGAATCCACTGAACCTCAATTCAATGCATAATACAACTGGTATAAATCAAAGTGTCTCTTTTTATTTAAAATTAAAATTAATTTCAGAAAAAAACACAAGTGACATACTTCAAACCAATAAAATGCATTCGTATTGTTTTGGTACATTAGTAAAATGATCCATCAGCCATTTGTGACATGTGGGAATCAATCGAACCTCTATCTGATGTATGGTGTGACCGGTATGGCTAAATGTGTCTGTTATCAGTTTAAAATTGACATTTTAGCTCAAAAATTGGCACTCACTGAAAACCAAACAAACCTACTCCAATTGTATTCATGATTTAGGATAACAATTCATAAGTTCAATCACAAGTGTATGAAGCAGTCTCATATCAAACCAATGCATGATATGGCTGGTATGACTCAAAATGTGTGTTTCTAATTTGAAATAACATTTTAGTAAAAAAACACAACTGACATACTAAAAACAGATAAAACACATTCAAATTGTTTTGATACCTTTAGAAAACGATAAATAAGTAATTTTTGACATGTATAAATCCAGCGCACCTCAATTAAATGCACAATGTGACTGGTATGACTCAATTTGTCACTTTTTATTTAAAATTGACATTACTTTTAGAAAAAAAACATGAGTGACATACTGCAAATCGAGCAAACACAATAGGATTGTTTTGATACTTTCATAAAATGATCCATTTGTCATTTTTTATGTATAGGAATCAACCTCACCTCAATACAATGAATGATGTGATCGATATAAATCCAAATGTGTCATTTAAATTTGATATTAATTTTAGTAAAAGAATAGGTGACATACTTAAAAGAGAGAAAACCCATTAAGATTGTTTTAATATTTTAAAACAAAGATCTATGACTCATTTGTGACATGTAGGAAACAACCCCACCACAATATGACACACGGTGTGACCATTATAACTCCAAATGTGTCTTTTTTATTAAAAATTGACATTTTATTAATGTATTCTTTCATATTAATGTTTAACTTATTTAATTATTGTATTACTAACATAATATTTGTTTTCTTATATAGGTGGAATTGTTTCTTGAGTTTGTACGTTTTGTTCAGAAACTAATACCATGGATGACAATTTTTCAGAGGGGGTCACAAATTCCAATGGATGAAACATTAATGTTTTTAACTATTTTTTGCATAATTGTAATTGTAAAAATATAAAACATTGTTTGAAATGTATATAGTAGTGTTTTTCTTGTATTCTTGATCTCAATTAAAAGTATATAGAATTGTTTGTGAAACTCTTGCATTCACTATTTCGTTCTTCTGTGCTTTTTTCATGTGAAGGAGTTGTTTTCTGCAGGTGTGCAGGTGCTCGGTGTCCTGTTAAATAAATAGAAAACACAGAAAACTAGGCCTTTATCCATGATATTTTGAGAACTGATAAAGGGGGTACCTTTATTAATGTTTTTAGCATAGATAAAGGACCCCTTTATCATCACTTTTTTAGCACCGTTAAAGGGGACCCCCCCATCTTCTTTGTGATTAATAGTGCTTTTCTAGCACTATTAAAAGCATTTTCTATAACTTTTAAACACCTTATTTATAGTATTGATTTGATACTCCACCACAACTAATTCTAATAATCCTAATCTCTAATCAATTAATAGAGTTTTATTTGATTAAATATACAGATTCTCATTCACATTTTTAGTAAGAACTAATAGAAAATAGATACGCTTGTTCAAAGATAAAAGTATTCAAGAATGAATAGCTTGAAAGAGATCCTAGTTTTGAATGATCTTTAATAAAACAAAAACTGATAAATAAAATCATTAGTTATTACTCTGCTAGTTATATAGCACAAATATGATCAATATTTTTTCTTTTGTAATAGCTCTATTTGAAAAGACATCACATCAAGCACATTAAAAACAAAAATACTCTTACTGTTTAAAGAGAAAAACTTTTCTTGAATTTTCTTTAAGTGTATCCAAATATATTTTCTAAAAAATCACGGTCATTTGAATTTAAAACATTCAAGAGAGTCGTAACTTCCCTTAGAAATAATAATAATTTACTTCAATGAATAAGAACCTTTGAATTAGTCGTAAAACATCCTTAAAGCGGTTTTTACTTTCATCAAGACCATTATAGAAAACATGGATAATATCTTTAATTTGAAACTCTTTCATTTATTATTCAAATGTAGGGTTCACTCATGTAGTGAAAAACTTCAAACAAAGGGCTCACAATGTATAGTTTTTCCCAAAAGTAGTGTTGATTAACAATATATTTATTCCTCAAATGTTGGGTTTCTTCCAAACTTAGGGTTGATGATCCATAATTTTTTAACAGCGTATTGTAGATTATCCATATGTTTCATTCCAAACATATGGTTTCTAAACTATACATTACACTTACAAACGGAGGGTATGAAAACTGTTTATATAATACTTAAACATGTTCATAATGTTCTAAACAAAACTTTTAACCTTTAAACAAGATAAACTTCTCAAGAAATCTAAACATGAAAAATACATAAATTAAATTCATTAGTAAAAAAACAATGGTATTTTTTATCATAAAAATTAATAACATTCATAGAGTATTATTGAGGCAATACACGCCCAAAAAATTTCTATGTTCTAGAGGGTAATTTTTATCTGAAAAATCTCCAAAATGTTTAACAAATTCTAAATAACTCTTGGGATTAACATAAATGATGTTAAAAACTTATAAAAATTTAAAAAAACATGAAACTTCTTAATAATGAAACTCATTATGTCAAACCTGAAACTCTCATACCCTAAATTTTTCAAATCACAAAATCCCTCCCTCTACCTAGTTCATCCATATTCATCCTTTTATTATCTTACATCCATTAGTTTTGTGAGTTTTCACTAGTTTCATTCTCATTTCATTTTCCTTTTCCACATTTCATGATTTTTTATTTATTTTGCATCTTTCTTATGAGTTATAAATTCATTATCTCTAATCTTTTTTTAATTATGTTCCCACTTAATTATGTTCAATATGAGGTTTTTTTGTTGTTTCTTTATCTCGGTTCATTATTGATATAGTACTTGCATCTACATTTTTTGTAATTAAATTTTTATTTTATCTGTTTAAATATTTATTATATATTTTTTATTTAAATTTTATTCATTTATTTAATATCGACCATTCTAACTCTTAATTATATATAATCTGAAGTCCATTAGAAATTATTTTTTTATTTTTTTTATTATATATGTATATATTGTCTGCATCTAAATTTTTTCTTATTAAAAATTTCATTTACTATTTTTAGAAATTTTTTTAAAAATTTAAATCATTAAAACTGTATTCATTTATTTATTTTTTATATAGGTATTTATCCATTTATTATATTGTGTTCATTTATTTGTTATATTATTGTTTATATTGTATAAATTTTATGTTATGATTAAGTTTTTATGATAAATGGTTTTGATTAAATGTTTATGACAAATAGTGAGTTTATTTATTTTATTAAATTTATTTATTTATTGAATTAATGTTTATTTTGAATAATTATTTTCTTTGATTAAATTT
This sequence comes from Viscum album, assembly GCA_963277665.1. Lineage (NCBI taxonomy): Eukaryota > Viridiplantae > Streptophyta > Magnoliopsida > Santalales > Viscaceae > Viscum > Viscum album. Next base: position 244,444,841 of record OY728150.1, read on the forward strand.
TTATTAATAAATGGTTAATTGATTATTATTTTTTGATTATATGTTTATATATTTTATTTTTATAGGAGTTTATATAATTTTAATCTATATGTATTAAATTTATTCATGTTTATATATTTATATGCTTTATATTTATATTTTTCATATTTATATATTTATACAAGTGTTTAAATGTTAATATGTTTTAATATATAAATCTATTATATTGTGATTTTATGTTATTAATGGATCATAATAAGATAAAATCATAAATAACTAGTGACTAATATGAGAAAGGGGTTGATGATTTGTTGGAATTTTCTAAAAAGAATCTTGAGAAAAATATATATAATTTTTTCCATGTGTGAAGTGTTTGAATATGAGAAAATTAGGGTGCAGAGAACTTAAAGACTGTCTAATTTTATATGGTTTTAATCATAGTTATACACATTGGATTTATCAAGGTTAAATAATAAACTGTTTAATATCTAATGTTGATGAAGAAGTTCAGTATGACCTAAAGAATCTTTAGGAATAATTATTTCATTATTTAGGTTTTAAAACCATTGGAAAAACAGTAAGTACAAAGTGATTGTATAGAGATATTGATATACCATTAATTCCAGGATATATTACATTTATAATGTTATCAGCAGTGCTGATATTGGTTAACTTGAAAGTAATAAATGGTTGAAGTGATAAAATTTTCCTTGAATTTATTAAACTTTTAAAAGAGTTGCTTCCAAAAGGAAATAGTATTCTAAATTCCAACTATGATGAAAAAATATTAAATCCAATGGGATTATGGTATAAGAAAATATATGATTAACCCAATAATTATGTTTTTTATAGGAAGGAATATAAAATTTTATCGTAATGCTATAAATGTGGAATATGTGATTTAAAATATATAAGGAATCCAACTATGATTCATTCTCAAGAACAAGTACCAATCCTCCTGCTGAATCAATCTCTTATCTTTCAATAAATCCTCATTTGACTATTTAAAAATTCAACTAATTAAAAGAGGATAATATATCATATAGATGGGTGAATATTTGATGAAAATCCACATCACCATACTGACTCACCATAATGGAAGAGATTTGATCAAAAATTTCCTAATTTTTGAAATGAAGTTAAAAATATCAGAATGGGTCTATAAACTGATTGAATGAATCCATATCAAATCCTAGGTATCCAATATAGTTCATAACCTATTATATTGGTATTGTATAAAATTTCCCCATATATATATATGAAGATAAAATATGTTATGATAAGAATGATGATTTCTAGACCAAAACAACCTTGAAATGATATTGATGTTTATCTATCACCATTGATTGATGATTTAAAATTTCTATGGGAGGAATGTTTTATAGTTTTTTATGTATAAAAGAAAGATTATTTTCTTTTGTGTGTTGTGGTGATGTTCACCGTAAATGAATTTCCTGAATATAAACACTTATCTGGATATAGTGTAAAGGGATATAGGTATTATCCAATTTATGAAGAAGGGGCTTCATAATATCAATTACATAATGGGATAAAGATAATATACATGGGACATTGAATATTTTTGAAAATTTATTATCCTTATAAAATATTAAAAGTGTTATTTAATGGTTTATAAGTGTCTGATTTTTTCCCATATCTATTTTTAATTGAATAATATTATGATGATATGAAAAATATTGATGCTGCATTTGAAAATATTGGATTTTCAGGTCATCAAAAAAATAAATATAAGAAATTATCTATCTTATTTGATCTACATTATTAGATATTTTTAGAGGTAAAATATAACATTGATGTTATACATGTTGAGAAAAACAAATATGGAAATTGTATTGGATATTTTTTAGACATAAAAGGAAAGACAAAATATGTATTGGATGTAATATTGGACTTGATATCTAATGGAATATGTTTGGAGTTAACTCCCACTGTGAAAGGAAACATAGCATATTTACCTATGGCTTTTCACATGTTAAGTAATATTGAGAAGAAAAAGTTTTGTTAATTTTTTCATGGTATTAATGTAACTAGTGGTTTTACTTAAAATATGAAAATTTAGTGTCATTTAAGGATTTAATGTTAGTAGGTATGTAATCTCATGACTATCTCTCATTGATGAAATAGTTACTAAAATTTTTATTGTGTGTAATATTTTTGATACCTATTAAAAATTTTATCATCAGGTTGTGTAACTTTTTCAATTCCATTTGTAGAAAAGTTTTGGATCTAAATTTGTTATATGTGTTAGATAATTAAGTTTTCCCCATACTTATTCAACTATAAATTTATTTTTAGTAATTTATTATATAATTTTTTATCTTGTGATTCATTTTGTGTGAGATATAATATTATGTGGTATTATTTATTTATATTTTACATATCCTTTTGAAAAATATATGAAAATACTTAAGGTATATATTAAAAAACCACATCAACTAGAGGCCTATATTATTCAAAAATATACCTGAGAAGAGGGGATTAAGTTTTTTGATGATTTTTTATATGAATTGGAGCATACTTATGATATCTTAGGTAGTTCATACATAAATACTAAATCATTTTATATTAATAACCAAAAATTCCAGGATCCTGGTGAACTCGTTCCTACTAAGATTTATTAAGAAAAATAAAATTCATGACATTACAAGGGGGTTTACTAAGCGAGGTATAAAGAGTACCAGACACATCTGCCTCAACATGAAGTGTGCAAGACTCTGGTGCAAGAAAAGACCATTCTGAACTTGATTCTGTAATGGCCTTCTTTGACAAGGAATCAGTAACCTGATTAGCCTTCCTGTACACATGTGTTACCTCAATGATCATATATGATCATAAGAAAATCATAAGGGTATGAGATCATGATCATAAATTACAAAGTTCAAACCCAATCTGTCATAGATCATAAACATGAGTCATATCATAATAAAATATCATAATAAAATAAAATTTTTATAAGAGTGTGTAATCATCAATAATCATCCATGATCCCTGATATCATAACATAGACATACATATGTAGAAAAAACCTAAGCTTATAACATTGTGAACATGTATAAATAGAAATAGGTTCGCTTATTAAATTAAGAAAATAAAATTAGGCCCTCTCATAAACTTACAGAAAAGAAACTAGGTCCACACCTAATCTTACAAACATGAAAATAAGGTCCATGTATACTCTTATAGACATGAAAATCAAGTTAATGCATAATCTTATATACATGAAAATTGTGTCCATGCATAAAATTATAAAAATGAAATTACGTTTATGCATAACATATTTATCTCATAATTTATCTATATTTACCCGATTTATTATAGGGCTATATAGTTTTGAGACCATTCATTACATAATCATAAATCTATTTATATGTATGGCATAAGATCATAAAAACATTAATCATAACTTAATATGTGTAATATACAAATGTTTTCTTAAATATTTAATCTTTATAACTGTAAACCATCCAGAGAAATAATGAATATTGTATAATTGGATCATATCTCTAGTAAATCCTAAGTAACATTAAAGGATGTTTTCATAGATGAAAAATTCCTTTAAAGGATCACTAAAATATTTCTTGAAGAAAATACCCATTTCATTTTTAAATCATTTATTGAAATCTAAACATTTCCAGAATATTAAGAAAACAATTAATTTTAAAAGAGACTTGGAAAATTGTAAATGAATATTCAAATCATTGAGAATTCATGGTGTTTGTACATTTCATTCATGTTTCATATGTTAAAAGAAAGATTCATTTCATATTTTCAATAAAAATTAAAAAACATACCTCATTTTGAAAATGGAAAGAATATTCCTTTTATAAAAACTATGTAAAAAATAAAACATGGGTAAAATTTTCATTAAAAATAGTAAAATAATAGTAAAACAATTCTTCAAAATATTTTTATAAAAATTGATATGTATGAAAATGGATTATCAACTAAAGAGATAAATAAATCCAGTTTTCTTTAAAAATATTTTTTCAGCTTCTTGATTTCTTAAAGTGAGTAAAATGAAAGGAAAATGTGAATTATTATGAAATAAATAGAGGATAAGAAAATTAATGATATTGTAGCATAAATCTCTCACCACTTTGGTAACTTTTGAATCAAAACCTCATAAAAGAAGGAAACTTAGATGGATATGTAAATACACATAATTTTCATTTTAATTATAATAAAATCCATTGATGGATAATATATAAACCACATAAAATAAATAATTTCTGAATATGGAATGTGTCTCACTGAAATAAAAGTGAGATGAGAAACCCTTACATTAATATCCACTTGATTTGAAAGTGATCTAACCTCCTATATAATAAATTTAAATTTATTATATATATATAAAAGAATATTTTACATAATTATAATATCATATATGATCCACTTATAAAATTTTAATAACAATTTATTAATAATTCATTATTAAAATCATCATTTCCATGTGCTAATTGTTTCATTTTTCACTGAATTTTTGGTTCAACAGATCTGGTCCTTGTACTTTAATCATCGTTCCATTATATCCTGAATTTTAATAATGATATAAATATCATATATATTCATTATATATATATAGAGATTCATTCATAAAATTTATAGATAGAAAAATTATTTATACCATTCATGGGGATGGTAGGTTATATATGTGCATTAACGTTATTTTTACTTTCAAAGGATGGAACAAAAGAAAGGTAAGTTAAAATTATCCTTTAAAAATTATTATTATATCATATGTATCATATATATCATATATATAATATATATTCATTAAATGTATCCTTACTACTGTCTATGTAAAGCGAACAGAAAAAAAAGATCCCAATGCTTCATGGATGTGGTAGTCCACACGTACGCATGAGTGACGTTGTCATTTTCCAAAGGATTAGAAATTAAGAATATAGATAGGATATTATAATTTTATAAGCATAATTATTTCATAAATATTATATATATTCATTATTTTTATCTTTATAATCATCCAAGTAAAGTGGTGATGAAAAAAAATTACACTGTTATGTGGAGACTGTCTGTTATACATACACACGGTCGATGTTTTCCCTTTCTATAGGGTGGGAATGTAACATCCCAAGTAATTATAGAATAAAAAAATTTCATATTTGTTAATTATATATTAATTTTACTTTAAAAGTCATGTTTTTTTATAACATACCCAACATGAAACAAGGGGTTCCCCTAAAATCTTATGTTGCACACAAGACTAAGATGTACAGAAAAATAATACATTATTAATATTATTATTTTAAATGGTAGTTAACACCTAGTCGTTGTATTTGATGGAATGAACAGAACAACCTATATTATTTTTACACATGTTTATTAATTTTTTTTACTTTATTCTAATAAATTTAAGAGTCTTAAAATGATAATAAATCCAATTTTAAGCATAACACTCTAATATTTTTTAAAGGTGGTTTTACCACATTTTGATGACGAACCATTTTAAAATATATTTTGTATCACTTTTATATATTCTATTTAAAAAAAATAAACTTTTTCATTAGAATTAGGACATAAAAATTCACTTTGGTTTAATTTTTGGTATTTTTCTAAAAAAACATTTTTTTTAATGAATAGTGAAAAAATATTGCATTTTAATTCAAAACTGCCTTTTCATCTAATTTAATTATATTATTAGATTATAATTTTACATGTTTTTAAGGTATAATTAGATGAATTTTTTATCATTTAATACAATGTGGTCCATTTGAATTAATTTGACATTTAAATTAGATATAAACACATGTCAAACTTCTGATGGTTTTTACTTTTTTTAAACTTGTTTCCTCAATCTGTCAACGGGATTAACATTAAATTAATTTTATTCACTTTTGGGAATTGAATTTTCAAATATGTATATAAATTTTTGTAATAAATATGAAAACAATTATCTAATAGGATCAAAAAAATAGTGAATAGTAACTTTAGTATTTTATTTACCACGATTAAAGGTAAATTGGGTAATTAAAGATAAAAGAAATATTATAATAATATAAAACAAACCTAACACTTTTAATAATATTATTGGATAATTTATGAATAAACAAGACAATCCTTGAGTCTAAATGGTGTCATTTGGAAGCCACTTGGGTGAGATTTTGATATTTATAACATTTAATTTAAAGTAAAGGCAAAAATGTCATAATCATGCCTCTTCTTACTAAAACATTTTTTATACAAGGTTATATAAGTGATATCTTAGACTATAAATAGTAATTATAAATATAAAAATATTACTTATATCATGGTAATTTATTTACAATTTTTAGGAAATAAATAATTAAATTTAATTATTATACAATGATGATGTAATAATAGATTTATTAATTAATGAATCAAATAAATGATAATATAAATACTAAAATAAATATTATTTGACATAATTTATGTCATCCAAAAACTTTATCGGTTACTATGACATGTTTTAAGTATATTAAATTGTTTTTTCAAAGTTATATCTCTATTTTTATTTTATATAAATTCAATAAAATGAATAGTGTAAAAATTGACATAATGGATATTTTTAAAAAAAATAATATATTAAATTATTTAAAAATCCTAAAAATATTTTAAAGTAACAAAGTGGCTATTATAAGGTTAAAATTTTAATTAAGTCTCCAATTATGATAAATTTACCCCATGTAAGTAAAATATACAACCTCTTAATATTTAAAATGTTGTTACCAAAATTAAAACTAAAAGAGAATAATTAAGGGTAAATCAAAAATACAATGTTTAAAATAAAATCAATACAAGTGTAATAATTATTGGATGAGATTATCTAGAACTATACTTATATTATATTCTACATATCTCAATTTGGAGTCATTTAGACTAAAAAAATAATTTATATTTATTTAATATTTTAAGAGTTTATAAGGGTGCCCCTCCCCTCTCCTATAAAAAGGTACCAACTCTTATCTAATACTCACACTTCAAGAACCATTTGGTTTAGAAAATATCTTCCCAACCCCTTCATATAATCCATACCCAAATTATTTAGGCCTTATTTTGGGCACAACACCCTTATTAGAGGTGTTAAGGTGTTCTTCAAAGGTGATCAACTGAAGAAGAGGTATCATTTTTTAAAGTGTTTCTGTTTTTTTATTCTTACAATTCCATTAAATATTATTCTTATGAGATGAAATAATAACTACAGTATACTAAATATAATTATATTTTATTATTCTAATATCATCACTTAAATCCATCTCCAATTTCATCAATGGGAAATGAACATTTTGTTTTTGTGTACAGCGGACTACCGCCTCACGAACTGATATAGTTGGTTTTTCATTACTGTCTATCAATAATGGTTATAATTATGGAATAAATATTTATATATTAAATTCATAAAATATTTATAATTTTAAAATAATAATATTTCAATTATTTTCTTACCTTACATCCACATAAAAAATGCTAACATTGTTCATGCGTACATGTGAACTATCACCTCCATGAAGCGATGTGAATCATTTTTATTCACCGCATCACTTGTATTATATATATAATTATATTTAAATTATTATTATTGTTTAAATAATTTTATTATCATTATTTAAATATAAAATAATAATTACCTTGTTTCCATAATGATCAATGAAAAATGGAAAATGTTACTCATACGTATGTATGGCCTACTGTCTCATTGATTATAAAGTTTTTCATTTTTCATAACCATAATTAATGGTTTTATTCAAAAAGTATGATTAATGTATAAAATTTATGATTATTTCATGAATACTATTATATATATTATTTACTTATGACCACATGAACTATTGACATCAAACCATGTTCAGTTTTATCTCAAGTACTGAATATCGACAAAACGTCTGATATGAACTTAAATAATTATGTAATTTTTATAACATGGTAATAAGTGATATAAAAGAAATAATAAAATTGAAAAATGTTCTCAATAAATTAGAAAGTAACTTAATTTTATTATTTAGGAATATAAATATTGTATGTGACGAGTCAGAATCATGGTAAGGGACTTCATTTCAATCTCATTTCATTGAGTCATTTCTTAATGATATACACATTTATTATTTTATAAGGTGTATATACAGCCTATTTTACATTACATATACATATTATATCTATACTCTTGTTATTTAATGTTTTGTAAAATATTATACTTTCTTGTGGCTTATAATTTAAATTTTCAAAATGGTAAGGTATTGTTTAACTGAAACATCATTTTAAATGTTTTAAATATTTATTCTTATAAATATTTATCATTAATTATCCATGTTTTAAAAATAGTTTTAATAATTTATTTATATGTACAATAATTTAATAAAATTTTAATTAATTTCAAAAGTTTCAATGTGGTATGGAAAACTTTGATTCAGAAATGTTCTTTTTAAATGTTTTAATTGTGTTTTAAAAATGGATTAGTTTTTTCAATAACTTGGAATTTTTTTAACATATACACCATGAATGGAATTTCTTAATTTCATGTCACTATTACGTATTGAGGTTTACTTTACAAGGTTACCATTTTATTTTAAAATAATGTGTCTTTATTTTTGAGTGTGCATCTTGTAAAGATGAAATGTGATTTCAAAGTGTAAATGTTATTTTTCATTTAATATTGTTTTATGTATTATGATTATTTTATGGTTCTTGGTAATTGCTTATTTATATGGGTGGTTCTATAATAAACCAAGGTAGGGTGATCATGTGATATCTCTCAAATGAATTGGGTAATGAGATGAATTTAAAAAATAAGGTTTCTACTAAGAGATTTAAGGAATATACTATGATGGGTATTCCAAACTTAACCCATAAAGGTTACTCCCTATGTAGTTGTTAAAGCTACAATGTAAGTATGATATGGATTCCACAAGTTACCTTTATTATTTTATGATTTCCAAGAAGATTTTCATGAATCTTGTGATCTAATGAGGTATGTTAAAGAACTTATGTTTTATGTGTGAAAATTATGATTTTGTGATAATGATTTCTTGAGTTTAAAATATAAATGGGCTAGTGATTTCATTCCTTGTTTATATCCCTTACTAATCTTTTTATGATCATAACAAATTTTTGAAATGTTTTCCATAGGGTATAAGGATGGGTAAGAGGAAACAAGAAATCAAGATTAATGTTATAAATATTTTTATCACGAAAAAGAAATCAGGTTTTATTTTAAGGAGTTTAATTTTCTGAAAAAAAAATGGATAGTGAATAAAAGTGTCTAATTTGTAATATGTGAGATGTTATGTAGTAGTTATGGCCTAATTCTCTAAAACTCTAAACCTAAAATGATCCTCAATGTGAAATAAAGTAAATTATTTATTAAAACTCAAGATTATGTAATGTATAAGGCTGGGGCCATATAGGTAAATATATGGAAAATGGTTATACCATAATCATAATAACATATAAATATATGTATGATACTAAAGTTTTTATTTTAGGATGGGTACAACATATTTATAGGAAGTAGAAGAAATAAACTGCAAAGAATTGGTAAATTAGATTATCTCTTCTTTAGTATACTTTCTTTATATTCCTTATTAAGTAACCTTTTAATGGTATTTTAAGAATAATATAACCTATAATTCATATATAGGTAATCTGAGAATATAATTGTCCAGGTTTTGGTTGATCTAGATGGCTCAAATTGGTATAAAGAAAAGAGAGAAGGGGTGTCAATTTATAACATATAGAAATGAAACACATGGAATTATGAAAAGGATTAAAATATAATTAAGTAATCATAAATATAAATGCTTCAAAATTAAAAAATAATTGAGTAAAATGAGGATAAGGTTGAAATAGCCTCATCTAATGAAATTTATATTGGTTTTTGTGTCATTTTAAACCTTATAATTTTACTTATAATTTGGAAATTAGCCCATAAATCAATAAAGGATGAAATTTTATACCATTTCCCATCTTATTTATTATCTTTTAATATTTTTTATGATTTTTAAATAATTTAATAAAATATTATTTTTCATAAAATATCATTAATGTCATTTTTGACACTATTCATTTACTTTGATTTTAAATTCATTAAGAAAATTATGGAATTATAATTTAAACATTTAAAAAAACTCTAAAATGTTAAATTTATCTAAAAATATCATTTAAAATAATAATTCTCCCAAATTTTATTACTTTTTATATTTTTAAAATCATTTATTTTATTTTTTTATTAATTGAATAAATATTATGTTAGTGTCACATATGAATTTAAGGTAATTTTTCAATCACTAAAAATTATAAAAAAATTACCATGATAAAATAAATTAATTATTATTTAAAATAAACATTTATAACTAAATTTATCCTCTTTCTATCATTATGAAAAATATAGAGACATTAAAGTCAAGAGAGTGCCACCTTGGGATTTTCTTTACTTAAAATAATATTAATTTCATTATCAAGGGAAAATGGAACCAAAAGGTAATATATTAAAATTTGGTATGTATATAGTCAAATTTATTCCATAAAATGAAATAAGGTCAAGTTTGGGGTTTATTTGGAGACCTTTTCTCATGGTTTTAACCCAGTTTTACTCATTTTACTGTTACTGGGGTGATAAATATTAATCATTATTAATATTCATAATGACCAAAAATAAAAGAGACCTATTTACCAAATTTTAACCTCATGATTCCAAATATGGTATCAATTTTTTGATATTATATCTCTGGAATTGGAATAATTAAATCTAAATATAAAGTCGTAAAATAAAATGAAAAAACATTTTTTAGAAAAAATAGGGTTTTAAGCATACAAATTAATTTATATAAAAATCATGAATATTGATGATTAAAATGTAATTAATTATATTATTATGAATCAATTGGGTCATAATTCACTTTAATAACAAATAAAATGTATAATGGAACTTTTAAATTACTTGATTAAATAAAAAGAAAATTAGTTTGTTCACTATTCACAAAAAAATAAATCATTTCAGAAAAATACCAAAATTTCACCTGAAGTGAATTATGATATGATGATTTAAAAAAATTATAAAATAAAATTTCTAAAATTTTATAAAATAATTATAATTTCTTCACACAAAATGCAATATAAATGTTTTTTGAATAAAATATATTTTTGAAGCATAAAATGAATTTACTAAAAATTGAGTCATTATTTACTAAAATTTAATCAATATATTTTTATTGAGTAGGAAAATTATATATATATATATATATATATATATCATTATATGGTTACTCATATTCATACCCACTAATTCAATGGCTATGTGACAATAGTCTCATTTAAATAATAATTTTTTTATAATATATCTCAATTTGTTTAAAACTCGGTGTTTCATGTTGATAAAGATATCAAGCTTATTATTATTTTAAACTAAATTTTTGGGGTGTTATATTATATCCCCCCTTAAATAAACTTCAACATTATAATTTTATACCAATCATAAAATGTTTAATATTTGAAAAAAAAACCCTTTATTGAAAACTCACATCGTACAGAGGGATAATAAAACTTAGTTTAAAATGGGAAAGTGGGAAACATAAAGGTTACCTAAAATAGAACAAAATAGTGTTAATAGATAAAGATAACATTGTTTTGAATTTAAATTATAGACATGGAGGGGTGAACTAGCATCCAATGAAAAATAGAGAGTTATATATAGCATGATCATGAGAAAGTTAATGATAAAAATTCCATAAATCTATGATGGGAGAAAAGGATATCAATTCATCAGAAATAATGGTAAAAATATAACATTTTATTTGAAGGTCATTTTCTTAAAGTTTATTAATTATTTTAATTTTAAGATAGATAATATTAGAAGATGTACTAACTTGATTTATTTCCATTTCATAAGCACAATTTCATCCTTTGGTTGTGCTTAGATTTCCACTTCATCCCTTACTTCAAGAAATTAATATTCAAGATGAATTTTTCATTCCAAGAGCACTAAAATTAAATTTTAATGGATAATAATATCCATAAAATAATTATAAATCATCCCTTATATCTTTAGTTATCATCAAAACCAAAATAGTTATAATAAGTTATCTAATATGGATAAATACATTAATCTCTAAAACCTCAACAATAACACCCAAAGTCAACTTAATCCATTCCAAAAAAATATTTAACCTTAAGGATCCTCTAAAATATTTATGAACAATATTTAAACCCAAATATTATAATGATTTGATCTCATATCCCTCAATGATTAACTTAACAATTATCTTGAAATAATTTTAATCAATCATAAATACTCATACCAAAATGTATATACCTTGATCATATATTTTCCAAAATACACTAACTATATCCTAAATTAAATTCACATTAAAATCATATAATTTTCCAAAAGATAAATCACACTTTATTGCTTAAATAATATCATATCTTAGATAAAAATATCTTCATTGGTGTTATCATTTCAAAAATAGATGATCATAGGTTGATTCAAAATGTCAAATATGATTTCATTACTCCATAAATTTATATGGAACCTATATATAGATAGAGATATATATATATAATCTATTCTTATAATCATATCATATTTTACTAAAGGATGAACAATAATATTTTCATGTGGCTAATTTATAAAAAATTCAACATGGAATTCCCAACTCTAGAGTGTAAGATGAGTGTTGCCTAATTATCATGATTCACTTCATCTATTATGATTGCATAAGTTTTCTATTTTATCTTTTACTCCAATGGTTTGTGTAGATTACTTCTTCATTAACCCTTGTATTATGTAATTGATTCACATGATTCTAAAACTTCTTTCATCTATATTACTGAAGTTTTAATGGTGTTTTTTTTTTGAGATCTCTCTTCATTCATTTATTTGACTAGTATCCTCAAAACACTTAGACATTATTTTGTCCTATGGATAGGCTTCCCAAACTTGAAATATCTTCTTATTCCTTTAAAGTAATCACTTAAGTGCTCCTTCCCATATTTTTGTTAAGTTGGAGTTTGAAAATTTTTCTTACCTCCATGTGACATTCCACTTGAGCTTACATGAAAATGTTTCATACTTTTCTTACCACTATAACCATGAGAGTTTCCCACTTAAAATTTCACTTTGAGTGTACATAAAAAAATTTATTTATTGCATCCAAATTCCCTTATAGATAATTGTATTCAAAGACTTGGTTTCAAAAACAATAAATAATTGATAAATTTTTTCACTATTTATGATTAAACCATCATACTTTTCAATTATTATAAAAATTTCCTCATGGTGCCAATGGATTCATCATCCTTATCATTAATATTAAGGAATTAATTATTTATTTTTGTATGTAGAAGATAAGGGAAGTACTTACTAGAAAATATCATCTTAAACTCATTCCCTTCCATGGATTCAATTTTATCCTCTTGTCTCATATTCTTAATAATATTCCATCATTTATCATATTTTACTTCCAAATAATAAATATATAGGGAAACTTTTTCATGTTTTGATAATTGAATAATAGAAATTATTTTTCCATAACATTGATCCATTGCTCAAAAATTAGTGGATCAGAAGACCCATATAAGGATGGTGGACGTTGTTACATAAAAGATTAAATGGTATATTTCTCTCTCCTAAGTAAATTTAGAAGTTTAATACGATATGTGTTACTACTCATACCTTGAGAGAGTTGAGTGAGAATAGTCACAAAATATCTCATCCTAGATCCTAATCCATTTGGTTCCTCATGAGTGTGGTTTTTTATTGGTTGATGAATTTGTGTTCACACGATCCCTTCAGGTTCCAAGCATTGACTAAAACTAAAAATTATAGTTTTATAAACAATAATCATAGTGATAAATCATATAATCATGAAAAAAACATTCATAGGATGTCTAAAATGTAACAACTTATTTTCAAGCTATGACACCATAGTATTAACCTAGTCCATCATTAGTTATCATCTACTCAGATCCTTTATAATGGTTTATAAGGAAAATGTGAGTTAACCAAAGAATATCCCCTGGGAGTGTCAAAATAGGTGAACAGTAAGGGTAAAATTACTATGAAATAGAATAATAGTTGATATATACTCAACCAAATCTTTTTGAGGTGATTACCCCTATATGTATCTATTCCAAAAGCACATCCACTTATAGTATATAGATAGAGATTTTTTTCTAGTAAAACCACATAATATCTATCTTACCAAAAGTTTAAGATGTTATCCTATAATTAGGATTATCCCCAAGGATTCCATAAAAGTTATCTAATAATAATCTTCAAATATTGACTAAACCATTTTATGAAACCAAATATAATAACTCAAGCATTTCATAGATAAACATTACATCATTTTATATTAATATTCAATAAATAATATTAAAATCCATACCAAAACTGTAAAGTTTTAGTGTCTTTTGAGACTAGATACATAATCCTCATATTTTAGGAAATATATTTAACATTTCACACATATAATTCTCCTTGGGTATACCCTAATTAAATCCTACTTAGCCTGGGGAAGGAAAAACATAAGAAAGGGGGATCTCAGATGCTCAGTAAAAGTAAACATATAATATATTAATAAATGATCATTATTGAGTGTAATATGATTATACAAAACTAGAAGAAACTATATTTCTATGATTCAAACCATGAAAATAGGCCCCAAAACCGTGTTCGTAGGCTAAGGCCATGGTTTTGGCCAACCGTGCCCACTATCATTGTGGCAGTAGGGTCCATCCTATTGCCACAGTTTTGAAAACTACAGAAATAGGCCTCAAAATTGGACACAATGGTGGTTGAACTATGAAAATGGTTTAAACCATGGATATAGGTGATATTGTGACAGTTTCAAACCATGGTGATATCCTCGATAAACTATGGAAATACCTAAAAAAATTCGTCGCTGAGTTTCAATCCCTACACCTCCCCTTTTCAAATCAATGTTTCTTACCACTACAATGTAGAATTATTTGTGTGTGTGTGTATATATATATTATATATATATTAATATAAACCATGGGAATAGCCTCAAAACCATGCCGGTAGGTCTTCCCACCAAATTTTGTGCGGTAATTTTTTTCCCATGGAAGCGAGGGAACCCTGTAGACAAAGTTTTTGAAAACAATGGAAATAGGACTTTGAAAATTTGTCCTATAGCCATGGTTTTGAAAACTGTTTCTATAGGTCACATAACCATGGCTATAGGCCATAGAAAACTGGCCTATATCCATGGTTTTAAAACTGTGGCTATAGTTCTGTTGCAGTAGCCACTTTTTCTAGTTGTGATAAGGGTATGAGATCATGATTAAAAATTATAATGTTCATACCCAATCTTTTATAGATCATAAACATGATTCCTAGAATAAAACATTATCTTAATAATAGAAAATATTCATAAGAGTTTGGAATCACCAATAACCAATCATAACCCATGAGAGTATAACATAGACATATGAGTGCAACAAAAACATAAGATTATAACATTGTAAACATATATAAATAGAAATAGGATCACTCATTAAGTTAAGGATATAAAATCAGTCCCTCTTATAAACTTATATACATGAAACCAAGTCCTTGCATAATCTTGTGGACATGAAAACAAGGTCTACACATAATCTTATAGACATGAAAACCAAGTACACATATAATACTATGGACATGAAAACTAGGTCCATACATAAAATTGTGAAAATGAAATCAGATTTATTAATAACATATTTATCTCATAATTTATCCTTCTTTAATTAATGCATTATAGGGATATATAATTTTGGTATCATCATTCACATAATCATTAATCCACTCATATTGTAACTTCTGGGATTTTCTTATGAGGAACAGATACTTAAAATTTCAGTTTGAATATTTCTTTTTAACCTTATATTAGTTCTTAATGAGGTCATAGAGGTTTAAAGATAATTATAGACTTGTTTATAGCCAAAATATATAGCTTTTAGTGAAATAGTATGAGGTGTGCAGTTTGCACATGTTTAGTTTAACCATGCAGCTTAACTGTGAAAGAAAGGTGAAGAAGGTTCATGGTTAGTTTAACCATGCATGAGAGGCTATAAGGTTGTCTGAGTATTTTTAAACAAATTTTAGAGAGTATTTTTATGGGAATCACAAGGTTTGTCAAGCCATGCACCTAGCCCACATGGATAGTGCCACTTAGGAAGTGGATCCATAGGGTTAGCACATGGTTTTTCTAAACCATGCATCCAAACTGTGTGCCTATTTAAATGGGTGGAGATTATGATTTATCCACTTTGTTATTTAACCTTTCCTCTCCCTTCTTCCTCCACTTTCAAGTGTAGTACCTCCCACAACCTCTTGATTGATCCCATGTCCATCCAAGATAGGTTTTGAGATCCCTCCTCCATCTGATGTCTGATTATTTAATTGTTCATAATGTTGGATAGATAATGGTAAGTGATTTGATCCTCATCATTTCTTTCTTGTTCTATCTATCCATATTATTCATTATTACCATACAAGATTATATGTCCTATTTTTAAGGAATTCATCTATTTATCTGATTTCTTCTGTTCTAACCTGGATTAAAGGACAACATTGGATGAGGAGTCATATACCACCATAATTTAGGTGGTCTAGTTCTTTTACTTAAGGTCCTTTTGTTTTATATAATGTTTCATGATGCCACATGATGAACTTTCTACACATTGCTTCAAAACATGATTTAAACTTAATTTATTTGTTATCTATGTTAGAAATACTCACATACACCCTTTTACTTATTAGAGGATGTTCCCTTCAACTAGTTCCACATATTTAGGTGTGTTTTAAGAATTACCTTTGAATTTATGAATTCATATATGACCAAAACACCGTTTTATTGGTCTTGTCTTGACTCTAAAATGAAATGACTAAGATGAATTAAATTGAAGTGGATGGTACGACCATGTAATGTGAACTTTTTATAAATTATGGATTATGACCTTTACTGAAATAAATATAAAATTTATGGATACCATCTCTTGGGATTATGTTAAATTATAACTAGAATCCCTTATTACAAATGATACTCAATCATGGTGTCCCTTGTTATTTATGGTACTCAGTCAAAAAGACCCTTATTATTCATGATACTTGAGTATAGAGTCTCTAACTATTTATGATACTTGGGAATGGCGTCCCTTATTATTCATGATACTCAAGCATGGAATACATTATTATTCAATCTAATTAGGAATGGAATCCCTCACTATTCCATGATACATATAGGAATGACAAACCTTATTTAAAACATGATATTCTTCTGATTAGGAAAGGAAGTCGTGGTTTTAAGCCTCTGGTCTTGTCTAATACTAAGTATATATATATATTTCTATATATGTTATACATATATAGCACATATATATACATAATTTATATATATATATATAGATAAATTCCTGGTGTCATGTATTCATAGATATTTCGTCTTAGGCTAAAGCTGGTAGATTTAGTCGGGTATCCTTTAAGAACCTATGATGACTTGGTTACAATTTACAATTCTACTTTATATTGTTATACATACACAGTGATCATTTTATATAAACTGGTTGGATTATACTAGATTTCATTAGTGGTGAACTACTAAGTATATCTCACACCCTATTCAGGTCATTAATTGGCACCCAAACAGATTTCATGGTTGCAGGTAGGGATATAGGGAAGGTTCTAACATTGGATGTCTAATTTCCTATACTAGTATAGAGTATGGGAGAAGAGGACCGAGCTTATACTCATTATTCTACTAGAGATAGATTTTACGTATTTTCTTTATTTTTTATAGCATATTTTATATGTATGTTTCTCAATCCCCTATGTATCTCTCCATTTTTCATATAATGAAATGATCACCATCTTTTATATATGATATTTACTATGGTTTTTCTATTATTATTTCCTATATATCAATTAACATCAGTTGATTTACTTATTCCACTACCTTGTTACTTTATATTTTTCTGTTTCTTGTTCATTTATTAGACAGTTGTGTTATACTCTGATCTTGAGAGTATAGTCTCCCCATCGTGTCATCACTAGCCCTTGGTACTAGTTGTTAGCCTCTAGAATGTGGGGAGGCATGCTTTAGGATAGGTGGATCTTAGGTAATTATGATTGAATCGAACTCGGGACACTAAAAATTGGTATCAAATTTTCCGTTTCCTTTTTCTTACTGTTTGGGTTTGTAGACATGATACTAGGAATGTGTAAGAATTTGGTAATGAGACTGTGTTTGGGAGTAGCTAACCCATGTATATGGAAAATCCAAATTACTTGGTATGGGATTAGTTATTCTAGATTATGTTTGTTACAGTAAAATTTATTTCATTATTGGGTAATTCACAAGATTGGTGGCATTGATTATTATTATTATGGATTCTATTTTACCCTTAGCGTGGTATAGAAAGGAATCATTTTCTCATGAATCATAATATGCACTTGAGGATTCACATGTCATGCATATTTCATGCCATATTTATTTATTATGTGCATTACCTATAGTATTTTATATGTGCCTTGATTTCTATATCTGTTATTGGACTAAAATATCTATAGGATAAATAATATGAATAATTTTTTAATTAAAGTTTCCACATCAACCTAAATGGTGGTTTTCTATATAGCTTGATAGTGGCATGTTAATTAAACAATTATGGAAAGTTTAATACATGGAACATTAGTCACATGGACTGAAACATTAGTTGTTAAAATTAAATGGATGTCAATTGAAATTTAGAGAGTTTGTGTGCCTCTATAAATTGGGACTAATGATCTATATAATTGAACAATTGTAATGGACTGGTTGTGGTTACATGTAGAACTAATTGTATCTTATAAATCATGGGACTTTATAACATGGGAATGGTTAATTCATCTAACTGGACCAGAATATACATATATAAAATAGCTTAATTATAATTTTTTGATAAACTGGTTACCATTAAATGGGGATTCAAATTACAACTAGCAAAGGGTTTATTCCTCTATAAATTGAAATTGACACTCCATATACCAGAACCTCTGTTTTGATATTTGATAACTTTACCCTAGCCCGGCCTCTGTAGTGGGAAATAGGGAGTATCTCTTATAACCTTTATGATCTTCTATATCACCTATACCTGACTTTAAGAGCTTGAAAAGAGGTGTGACTTTTATATATTAAGGATTGTACCTTTTTTATTCATTTATTTGTGATTGTTTCCATATAAAATCCTATTATGAGGCATTAATTTAAAATTTATAGAACTATTCCACTATGATGGACTCGGTTTGAATGTTGGGAAGTTGTTTATGACCATTCTCTTAAAATAATAGGACCTAACCTTCTAGTAGTTCCACCTGAGGAACCCCCAGTTGTGCCTCTATTTTTACCTGAGATAGGAATTAATGTCAGGTTCTGAGAGAGATTCCTATGATTTATGCATATTATGTAGGGATCTTTGTGACCTTCCCCTACTATGGAAGAATTTATGTGAGAATCCTAATATTAGAATACACCTAATTTATTAAGGTATGGTGGTCCCAAATATGTTGAGGTAAGAATAGAGTCCATTTTATCTATATTTTACCATCTGGAGATGCCTCTAAAGAGGAGGGTTAAGCTCACAAGCTATATAGTGAGTGTTTTTGCTAAGTGATAGTGGAAAAATATCACCTAGGATGATATTCATTAGGGTATGGTATTGGTGGACTATTATATAGTCTTCTATGACTACTTCTTCCCTCAGATGTTGAGAGCATACTAAGCAACAGAGTTTATACACCTACAGTAGGGTACTATGTCCATTATGGACTATTTTTCTTGACTCATGGAGCTATATTTCTTCACACCAACTCTTACTGGTGATGAGTTAGTGATAGTGAGATGATTTTAGGATGGGTTTGTATACATTATCCGATCACAGGTGAATGTCTTTCAAATGACCACAATTTCTGAGATAGTAAACGAGGCCTTCATCATTGTGTAGAACCTGAGAGAAGTTGATGGTGTGGGTTAGGGTGGTGTAGTACCAAGATAGGGAAGTGTTTTATCGAGCGGTAGGAAGTTTCAACATGAGTCTGCATGTGGTAATAGTGATATTAAGATGAAACTTACTGATAATTATGTAGTGTGTAGCCATTATAGAAAGCTAGGGCATAATAATCCTTAAATTCCTAAAGGCCCTGTTGAGTGTCGAGACTACAACAGGTTGGGGTACCTTTAGTTTTTTTGTAGGAACTTCCCATATGTCTCTAGTAAGAGAGGATTCGCACCAACTCTGACTTTAGGAGTGGGATCAGTAGATCCTCTCTAAGAAAATAGTTGGAGTAAAATCAGCCGATCAAGATGAGGAGGTGGTTGTGACCAAGGTATCCATGCTTCTGATATGCAGCATCAGTATGGAGGGCCTACTCAGGGTAGTAAGGTTTCATCTCAGGGTCATGTATTGGGATAGTTGCATGCAGTGTAGCCTATACTAAAGGAGATGAGTTTCAAGCCTTTTACATTTTTAGATACTATTCTAATATCTACTAATTTAGTTTCTACCTTATTCGATATTGGATATTTTCATTCTTTCATATCTATAGTAATTATGTAAATTTTTTTCCTAGAGATATAGTACTTATATAGTGTAATGACCCTTGATCCTTCATTGGGAATATGATTTCAGAGTGTATGTTGGTGTAAGGAATTTCCCCTTGAGATAGGTGGTTATATTTTCATGTGTAATCTTTTTTTCATTAACATGACATGCTTTGATGTAATCCTTAGGATGGACTGGATGGTACCCAATCACACTCAAGTTGATTTTTATCATTTAAGGGTGTCATTTACCTCACTATAGGGTGGTAACTATGTTCATAAGGGTGAATGGGATGTCCAAGAGAGTTGATCTGGACCTGAGAATTGTGGGATGGGATGGGTGATGGACCAGTTTTCTAGTATTTATCTAGATGATCAAGGAACATGACATACAAATTACACTCCTTTAGTAGATCAATTTAAGTACATCTTCCCTGATGACTTATTTAGGATACCTCATGAGATATAGGTGGGTTTTACTATTCAAATAGTGTTAGGAGTATCACCTATATCCATCCCCCCTTACATGATTGTTATTGTTATGTTATAGGAGATCAAGTGGTACATATAGGATTTGGAAGCTAAGGGTTTTATACAACCTAGTACTTCATCATGGGGTTCACCAATATTTTTTTTAATAATTTTGAAGGTACAATAATAATTTTGTGGATTATTTAAAATTGAATCAACTTACAGTTAAGAACCGTTATCCCTTTCCTCATATTGATGACTTCTATGATCATCTCCAAGGAGCTTATGTTTTCAAAAAGATTAATTTGAGGTTGGGTTGTCATAATGTGAGGGATAGACCCTCAGACATGCCACGTGTAGAATTTTATAGTATATATAGATTGTAAAATTATTTGGTCATGTATTTCATCCTCACAAACATGCCTCTAGTTTTCATGGATCTGATGAATCGGGTTTTACACCTATATTTGGATTCATTTATGGTAGTATTCATGGATGACAACTTGGTGTATTCTCACTCTCAAAAAAACTATTCCAAATATCTTGAGATCATATTGAAAGGAAGGATTAATTTAGCAATGATCTTGATTTTACCTTATCTTGAAAAATTCTATATGGTTTATTATAATGCATCATGAATTGGGATGGTATCTATTATGGTGTAGGGAGAGCAAATAATGAAGTAAGGGTCTCATCAGTTGAGGCCACATGAGCATAACTACCCAACGCATGACCTTGAGCTAAAAGTTATGGTTCATGCCTTACATTATTAGAGGAATTATCTAATGGGATGTAGATTAATTTTATACATATATCAAAGATGCTAAAATACATATTTACATAGTATGGCTTGAACATATGACAATGAATGTGTTTTGAAAATGTACAATATTCCAACTTTGAACTTGCTTATATGTCTAGGAAGTCCACTGAAGTGGTAAATGCTCTGATCTGGAAGACTCTGACTCAATCTATTCGGGAGGCCTGTAGAGAGTTGAAGTTGATGGATGTATTATATAAGATGCATATAGAGATTCAATATAATTGTGGGTAGCCTATTATTATGAATATATCAGTGAAATATTCTCTTATGGATTGATGAAAGAGTATACATCTTTCTGATCTTAATGGATTAGTCCTAATGGGGAGCTTCTCGTGTGAGGACCCACCACATGGTTGGGTTATTGAAGAGGATGAGATTCTGTAAATTCATGAGTGTGTCTGGGTACCTGTAGATGTGAAAAGTAATTTATGTTGGAATCACATGCCTTTGTTTGGGTAGTACACCCTAGACTCTCCAAGATGTACCATGAATTATGCCACCTGTATTGGTGTCCAGGTATAAATAATAAAATTGAAAGTTTTATTACTAATTGTTCCACCTATTAGTAGGTGAAGGTGGAACACCAATGACCTACTAGACTATTTCATTGTTTATACATTCCTAAGTGGAGATGGGATGATGATTCCATGAATTTTGTGATGGTTTTTTCAAATTTACCTTATGGTAGTGACACGGTATGGGTGATCATTGAATGGTTAATGAAGGTTTCTCACTTTTACCTATCAGAGATACCTTTTTAGTGGATGAGATTAGAATGATATATGTTAATGAGATCATAAACTTTCATGGGGTTCCATATTCTATTATATCAAATAGATATTCTATTTTGAAATTGTGTTTCTGGTAGGGATTTCAAAAGGAACTGGGCTCATAGGTTCTTTTGAGCACCGCATATCACCCACAGACTGATGGGAAATCTTAACACCCTATATGAGTGTTATAGGACTTAATATAAGCACGAATACTAGATTTTTGGAGGTTATTAGGAGAAACATATACCTATCACTAAATTTACTTATAATAATATCTTTTAATAAACTATATATATGGATCCTTATAAGCCCCTATATGGTAGGTTGTGTCATTCACCCTTGTTCCTATTAGAGGCAAGTGAGGCAGAACTACTAGCACCACATCTCATTTGGGATACTTCAGAGTAGATACAGTTTATCAGAAAGTATATGAATATAGTTCAGTCTGGGAAGAATTCTTAAGTCAATATCCTACACTAACCTATGGAGTTTTAGATGGGATATCTATTCTTCCTATGGGTTTTTCTTATATTGGGTCATACATAGATTCAGAAATAGGGAAAGTTATTTCCTCATTAAGTCAGGCCTTTTAGGATCTTAGATATATTTGGGTTGGTAGCCTATAGTTTGGCCTTACCTCAGAGGTATCAGGACATGCATTTTGTATTCCATGTATCATAGCTTCTCCATTATTATTCTAACCCATCCCATTCTTTTGATCCTAAGTAAATTAAGTTTTAGGTAGATTCTCCATTTGAGGTGAATCCTATTCAAATCATCGATCAAAAAAAATGCTATCTAAGGAAGGTCAGTTCCTCTAGTCCAGATGCTATGGTAGTAAGGAAATGTATAGGAATATACCTGTGAGATAGGGGTCAATGTACAAACTCAATGGATGATACTATTCTTAGATTATGTTTCTTCACCCATAGAAGTTCAACTCAGGGATGAGTTGTTTTAATGAGGGTGGGTTGTAACACCCCAAATTTTATTATAAGGTAAAAATCATTAAATTTTAAATTTTAATCTTAATTTTTAACCTTATATTACTTCTCAACAAATTCAAAGTAGTTTTTTGAGTTTATAGGGGGTTTTAAAATCCTAGAGATCTGAATTTTTTAGAAATGGTATGAGGTTAATGGTTGACGCATGGTTAGTTTAACCATAGAGCTCAATTGTGAAATCCAATAGGAGGAGGTGCATGGTTAGTTTAGCCATTCATGAGAGGATACATGTCCATGGGAGGATCTTAAGATAAATTTCATATGGGATCCAATATGCATGGTTTTTTAAATCGTGCACCTAGCATGCATGGGTAGTGTCACTTAGGTAGTGGATCCACATGGTTGGAATAAGGTTTGACCAAACTATAGGGACAAATCATGAACCTCATTAAATAAGTGGAAATGATAGTTTTTCTATCTAGTATTTAAACTTTCTTCTTCTTTTTTTCATCCCCTTTCACACGAATCACCTCCCACGGACTCTTAAGAGATTTCATGCCCATCCAAGATAATCTTTGAGCTCCTTCCTTCATCTAATATTTGATTCTTTCTCCATTCATCACATTAGATAGCTAAAGTCAAGTGATTCATCCAATTTCCTTCCTTTCAAATTTTATTTTTCCATATTATACATTATTACTATGTGAGATAATGTGACCTATTTCTAAAGAATTTATTTATTTCTCCAATTTCTTCCATTCTATACTAGATTAGGGGCCAATAATGGATGAAGAGTCATCTACCGGCATAAGGTAAGTGGTATAGTTCTATCCCTTAAGGCCTTATTATTTATATCATGCTTCGTGATAATGCATTCCAGGCTTTCCATGTGTTTCATCAAAAACATGGATTACCCTAAATTGATTTGTTTTTAATGTTATAAATACTCCCATGCACCCTTTTCCTTGTTATAGGATGTTCCCTTTAACTAGTGAAACCCTTGAGGTGTGCTTATGGAATTACCTTTGAATTTATGAATGATTATGTGACCAAACCACCTTTTAAGTGGTCTTGGATTGAATCTAAAATGAAATGACATAAATTAATTAAATGAAAGTGAATGGTATGACCATGTCATGTGACCCTTGCATACATTCTGAATTATGACCTTGACTAAAGGAAATGTAAAATGGTTAGAGACCATATCTTGGCTTATGTTAAAGTATGACTGGCTTCCTTTATTACACATGATGCTCTGGAATGGAGTCCCTTATTATTTATGATGCTCGATCATGGATTCCCTTATTATCCATGATACTTGGGCATGGAATCCTTTATTATTTATAATTCTTGGGCATGGTATCCCTTATTATTCATGATACTCGAGCATGGTGTCCCTTAATATTCATGATATACTCAGGCATAGAATCCATTATTATTTATGATAATCAAGCATGGAATCCATTATTATTCATCATACTCATGCATGGTGTTAGTTATTATTCCATGAGACAGATGGGCATGGAGACTCTTATTTAAAAACATGAGACTCTTATGATTATAAAAAGGACACCTTAGTTTAAAGCCTCGGGTCCTAGCTAGTACTACATATTTATATATATTTCTATATATATTATACATATATAGAAAATATATATATATACCTTCTTATATATATATATATAAACACATGTTTTCATGTATTCAGAGACATCATAGGTTAGGCTGAAGTAGGTAGAGTCAGTCATGTGTCCTTTAGGAACCTATGATGACTTGGTTACTGTTTAATTTTTTGAATTATATTATTATACCTACACATTTCTCATTTTATATACACTATATAAAAGGTTGGGGGCTGAATCCTCAATTTATTATTTAAAGAAAAGACCTCTTTAGACTGGGTAGAGGGAGACCCATTACATAGCCCGAAGGCCCAAGGCCAAGTAGCTTGAAGACTAGGCTTGAAAGCCCATTTTTTTTTGCTCAAAGAGACCCTCAGTGAATAGTACTGCCACAGTACCTTATATACACTATATAGATTATAATATACATCATTAGAGTTGGACTACTGATTATATCTCACACCCTTTCTAGGACGTCGATTGGTACCATAATAGACTTCATAGTTGTAGGTAGGGACAAAGGGAAGGGTTCAGCATTGGATGCCTAATTTCATATGCTAGAATGGAATATGAGAGTAGAGGATTTATATTATTCTTGTTATGCTAGTAGAGATATATTTTGGGTATTTTTTATTACTTTGTATAGCATATTGTATATGCCTATTTCTAGGTTCCTTGTGTATCTCCCCATTTTACATAGCATGACATGATCACAAAATTTTATATATGATATTGTTCATGGTTCTTTAATTTTTTTCCCTTTCTATATATTAATAAAGGTTTATTTACTTATTTTTATACCATATTAATTTTTATATTTTTTTCTTGTTTATTTATTATACAATTGTGTTGTGCTCTGATCTTGAGGGTATAGTCTGCCTGTCATATCATCATTGGACCTCACTACTAGTTGGAAGCCTCTGGTGTATGAGGAGACAATCTTGCAGATATTTGTCTCTTAGATTCAATTACTTGTTAATGAAACATACCCAGTACACTACAAAATGTATGACATAAGATCATAAAAACAATCATCATAACTCAACCAGTGGAAAAGAAAACGGGTTTCATTGATATTTTATCATTATAATCATAAATAATCCGGATAGATAATAAAGGTTGTATCATTGGATTATATCCCCATTAAAGCCTAATTAACATCAATGAATATTATCATAGATGAAAAAATATTTTAAAAGGTCACTGAAATATTTCTTGAGGAAAATAACTTTTTCATTTTTAAATCACATATTAAAATCTAAAAATTTCCCAAATATTAAGGGAAAACTCTTCTATAAAAATAACCTTAAAATTTTTAAAGGAAGATTCAAATCATTGAGTGATCATGATTCTGGGATATTATGTCCATGTTTTGTATGTTAAAACAAAGATTCCATTCATATCTTCGATGAAAATTAAAAAGTAACTTGTTCAAAAAACGATAAGAATATTCCATTTAAACTATTTTTTTAAAATTAAAAAATGGGTAAAATGATTTTTAAAAAATCATAGAAGAATATTAAAAACATTCTCAAAAATATATTTAGATAACATACATATGGAAGAAAAATACTTTTCAAGAAAAGAGTGAAATACATTTGGGTTTCCATAAAAAAATTAGATAGCTTGAGTACATAAAGTAAGGAAAATGAAAAGAAAACATGTATTATTAGAAAATAACCAGATTATAATAAAATTAATGATATTTTTGAGAGATATATCATGAAATTTAATCATTATAAACTTAATCATAAACAATATTAATAAATAATGAGATTATAACATAAATCCCTTACCACTTTAGTAACTTTCGAATCAAAACCTCATGAATGAGAGAACCTTATATGGATATGTAAATCCATGTAATTTTCATGATAATAATTATAAAATATATTCATGGAAATTATATATTCAAAATAAAATTAAAAAGTGGTGAATATGGAATGTGGTTGAAAAAAAATTCCTTCAATCTGAAGAACTCGCAGAATCATAAAATCATGAACAGTGTTGTTTTAGTGACCCTTTTACATCAAAGAAGCTTCTTGTATGGCAATAAGAATCTGCATCCGACCTGCATTATGATTGAGTGAGGATTTTTTTATAAGTAATAGTATTTCTATCATACCAGATCACATGATGGAGCTCAGCCAAAAAAACAAGGAAGAGGTTCTTAATTTTCTAAGAATTTTCCATTTCTGCACATCTCTTTAGTTGAGTGTTGACAGAGTCAAGAATAAACCATCTGTAGTTAAAATTTTCAAAAATATAGTTCCAAAGAGCAGTGGCATTAGAATAAGAAAGGAATAGGTGGTTAGTGTCTTCTCTGTGTTGATTTTAGTGCCTACATTTGGATCAAAGTTGAATACCAAACAATTGAATATATCTGTCTGGGGGAACTCTATTGTGGGCAAGGCGCCAATAAGAGTGAATCTTGAGGGCTTTATCCAGGGTTTGTCAAATATTTTTAGCCAACCAAAATCACTTTCAGAATTATAGAAAAAATGAATGTAAATTTTTTTTTAATTAATCATACCATTGTGAGCAAGTTTTAAAATTAAAAAATCATCATTGTTTGAGAAAGGATAGTTATTAATGATGTTCATAGTGGATTCAGGAAGATGAAAATTGTCAGAATTTATCATATCTCTAATTGAGTAGGTGGTGATTTATAGGGTTTGATCAGGATGAATCATAGATATAAGGGGGTTTTAGTCCTGTTATCTAACCAAAAATTTATGGAGGACTCCCTAGTAACCATCCATTTTGAATCAATCATGATGGTGGAAAAATATTGTTTAATAGATGGCCAGATAGAGGAGCTGAGGAAGTTCAATTTTCCTTCCTTATGTTTGTCAAGAAATATATTTTTGAGAGAAGAGACAGAATCTAAATTATTATAAAGAAGGTTCCAAGTGAGTCTAGCTTGAAGTGCCTTATTAAAGTATCTAATATTTTTAATGCCAATCCCACCCTTAACAATAGGTTTGCAACAAGTCGACCAGGGGACAGTCACAACCTTTCTTTCCAACGTACTACAAGTCCAAATGAAATTTTTTATTAAGGTGTTCATTTTTTTGATAATCCTAATAGTCCATTTATAAACCATCATGGAGTAAACCATTTTGGAAACAACAGTGGATTTTACAAGGCATAATATTGCTACCAATGAAAGGTATTTCCCTTTCCAAGAAGATAGTTGGTTACAAACTTGGTTAAAAATTGTAGAAAAGTGAGAAGACTTGTGTCTACCCAAAAAATGGGAACACCAAGGTAAGTAAAAGGAAAGGAACCCTCTTTTATGCCTAAGTCACTGATAATATTACCTTTCCAATTGGGAGGAATTATTTTTCCAAAAAAGATAAAAGATTTGTTCCAGTTTATGCTTTGACCAGAAATCTCTTCATAGTGAGATAGAGCATTTTTTAGGTTTCAAATATTTCTTTTATCAACTTGCAAAAAAAAGGAAGATATCATCAGTATATAGAATATGTGTGGGATTATTCACATTCCTAGAAACATGAATGGGTTTGATTTTAGTTTGTTCCAAAAGATGATTGAGGAGACGACTAAAATAATCCTCCACAATGGAGAAAATAATGGAAGATAAGGGATCAACTTGCCTTACACCTTTGGTGCATTTGAATTATCCCTTGGGAGAACCATTTATTAGGATATAAATAGAGGTTGAGTTGAAAAGGGTTCTGATTGTAGTAATAGGATTCATTGAAACCAAAGACTTGTAGAACCTTGAAGATAAAGCTCTAGTCCATGGTATCAAAAGCTTTTTTGACGTCAAGTTTAATGGAGATATTACCCCTATGTTAACTTTTTTAAAAGTGTTGACACACTCAGAGGAAAGACAAATATAATCTTGTATGTATCTACCCTTGAAAAGGCCAAATTGGTTCCAGGAGAAATTTTTGTCCTTGATAGTTGAAAGTCTATTAGCAATGATGTTGGTGATGATTTTAAAGAGGGTGTTAATGAGAGCAATGGATCTAAAAAGGTGGATCTTAAAATCATTTTCCACTTTAGGAATCAAAGAAATAAATTGAAAATTCAGACCATGAATAAGGACACCATTGGAGAAGAAAGATTTGACAAGTTTACAAACATACAAATGTATAACGTCCTAATAATGCTGAAAGAACCCATTATTAAAACCATCAGACCCCTAATAACTATCAGGATTCAAACTAAATACAGTTTTTTTAATTTCACGATCAAGATGTATGTTTAGAAGGAAAGCGTTATCCTCATCATTAAACACCTTCAGAAGGACCTCAGGTAAGAGTTATTTGTTCTTGTCAGGACCATTTAATAAGTATTTAAAGTAAGAGACAATATGACTAGAAATATCATCCTCATTGTCTAAGAGGTTGTCCCCATATTTTTAACAAAGATAGAGGTTTTTAAACTTTCCTGACTCTATGAAGTGTGTTATATAACGTAGTGTTTCTATCACCTTTAGATAACCATTTAACTTTGAGAGTATGTTTCTTCATGTTCTCTTTAAAGGTGAGAATAGAATTTAGTTTTACCGAAATATTGAGTTCTTGAGTTAGATCAGTGTGGAAATTATAGCTAGTGTTATTATTTTAAAGTTGACTAAGATCATCCTCAAGAAGAAGAATTTCATTGTTAAATTTTTTGGTAGTATAAATACACAAACTTTTGAGAATCTATTTGAGGTTTTTTAACATAACAAAATAGGAAAAGGTATCATTGAAGTGTGACATATAAGATCAAAACTTTTTGATGATATCAGTACATTCATCATTAGAAAACCAAACATTGTTAAATCTAAAAGGGGGTGAGGGTTTCTTATTTTTTGTGGAGAGATTTACAATAATGGGATGATGGTCAGAGTGTATCTTTTGGACGGTGATGTTGGAGATAGAGTCCCATTTATCCAAGGTAGGGACAATCGTGAAGGCTCTGTCCAACTTGGAGGAAACCACCCTATTGTAATGCCTCCTATACCAAGTAAACTTCGCACCAGTAAGATTAAATTCTAAAATGTTTTTGTCTTCAATAGAAGTTTTTAATTCTCTCATGTAAATAACAACATGAGTCAGACCAATTTTCTCACTTGTGTTTAAAATGGAATTAAATTCCCTAATCAAAAACCAAGGAGTATTGATATTTGTTCCTAAATAAGTAAGGTCATTCCATAGGGGCCTCATACTTGGTATCTATTTTTAGCATAAATAAAGGAGCAGAAGGATTGGGTTCCATTAATTATGAATTCACAAGTAAATACTTGCTCAGAAACATTAAAGACATTAACATTTTGAAGAGAAGTGTGTGAAAAAACCCAAAGGGTTTCAAAATTGGAGGATTTTTTTGTTACACCTGCAAAAGAATAAACATGTTGGAATAATTGGGAATATTTGGTTGAAAATTTATTTTTGGGTTTAGAAATAGAAAAAAAACATTGGTAAATGAGTGTTGATCATTATTTTTAATATGATAAGAGTGTCAGAGTTGGAAATAACCTGACAAATCTATAATATAATCTTTGTTTAGACCTATGTTGGGAGCTAGAACTCCCCTTTTTTTGTTCACCGAGTCCTTTTTCCTGGAATATCTTCTTGGTTTTTTATCATTTCTTGGACTATTATTCTATTTTTGCTTATTTTTTGAAGCATAAAAGGGGTTTTTTGTTGATATTACCTTAGCATTATCCATGGGCAAGTCATGCAGGGAGGCATTCACATGTGAATCTATAGAGTTTTTAGTATAGGTATCTGTATGAACCACATCATGAGTAGTAACCAGATTTCCAGAATTCACAGAAATACCATTATGATTGACAGTATGAGAAATACCAGTAGAATGAGTTATAAAGGTAGAAGCAAGAGTACTTGAGACTTTTGTATCCATAGGTTTAGTATCACTCATTTTTGTGTTTGAAGGTGGAACTGATTGACTGTTTGGAGAATTCAATGGTATCTACTTCTATCCAGTCAGTTTGTTTTTTAATATTGAAACATTTGAATCAGTGGTGAGGTGTGTGTTCTTTGTGCCTTTAGTGACCTACTGCTTTCCATGTTAAGAGCTAGAATTCAAATTTCTATAGTTACCTGAAATGGCCAGATCATGAGATTTGCAGTCTTACTCATACTATTTGCTACATGTGGGTTCATATACCTCTGAGGTAGAGCTGAAATTCTCAAAACTATAAGATGCATGGGGGATTCAGTATGGGGAGTACTGTTAGTATTGAAATTTTGTTCCCCATACTGTGTAGGTCTAGAGACAGAAATTTTTATTTTTTTCATCAAATTGTTTATCACTACCAGATTCTTGAATAAACAAGTCAGTATTTGAATTTTCAATATTAAGTGAAGTAGGGGGAGGTCTGTTGAGTTCTGCTTGGACAGTATTGTCCATAGATGTATCCTTTTCCTCACCCTGTGATATTTTTAGGGGGTTAGCATTCAAGTGATATATGATCCTAGTGGCTAACACTGGATTATGTGAAATACATTCCAGCATTATAGGGGGTGGTCGGGTAGGATCAAAATCCTTCACCTGTTTTCTAGGATAGCTAGAATTTGATTCCAAAGTTGTAACTTCTGAAACTGATTGAGAGTGTTTAAGTATTTCTGTAACAATTGTTTCAATTTCATTAGTTATACACTGATATTTGGATTCATTTTCATGTTCCTCTAAAAAATCAGCCCAGGATTTTCCCTCTTCAACCCCTGATGGAATCAAGGCCTTGGATTTGATAACCCACTTTTTAGTGTTCTTATTAGAACTTTTAGGTTTATAAAAGGAAGGACCTTTATCTTTCTTTGGTTTTTTGGTCTCGGTCAATTCAATACCACTTAGTTGTGAGGCCTGTTTTTGCACTACCCTACAGTTTAGTATTGAGTGACCTATGATTTTACAGTACTCACAAAAAGGGGGATTTCTCTCTTATTCAATCCTCACTTTTACCTTATAATCCTTAGCATTAAAGGTAATAGAGTGTGGTAGTTTAGTTTATAGGTTCACTTATACCATAAATCTTGAAAATTATCCTAACTCACCATTTCATGTTCTTTGATCAATCTTCAGGGGGGTACCAATACAAGAGGTTAAGTTATTTAAGATCTTCATATGCCAAAAAAACATGTTGAGGTTATGTAGTCTAACCCATAACCATGCTATATTGTTTCTATGAGTGTTTGGAATAAAAGAAAAGTCTAATTTAGAGATATTCATTAGACCAGGTTTGAGTTGTAGATTACCTGTCCACCATACCCTATCTAATTCTTCCTACAAGGAGAAAAAAATATGGAAATAACCCTTACCTAGTGGGACTAGTTTCCCATTAGCAAATCCCCAAAAGTGATCAATGTGAGGCTTAATATCAAGATACGACCAAGGTTTTTCCCCTTTTATGTAATCAATGCAACCCATGATAGAGAACTTACACATTTGAGTTCACTGTTGAATCACTTTGGGATAAGCCTCCACAGAGAATCCTCCATCATCTATTTTTTTAACATGGGAGGTTTCGTTAGTGTTGATTCGAGTAGATTTGATCCATTCAGAGCCTTAAGGAAGGAAATCCCCTTGGGTTTTGCATTCGTCGCTTGTCCTAAACCATTCTCCTCAACGATTTTGTTTTCTTTCATTTGATCAGTAGTGGAGATGAAGGATTGATCCCATTCGAGATAAAAAGAGGCCAGGAGTCAAATGATTTAGCAATGAAATATCATAACATCTCTGATTTATGTAGATTGGGTATTGAGGTTTGAGGTTTCGCCAAGTCGTTCAAAGAGACACCCCCTCATCGCGTCACCCCTATTCCAACTTTATTTATATTCATCCATAAAATGTATAAATATAAAAAATCAATTGCACCATTCATGTTGATGGTATGTCGTGCATGCGCATGAATATTGTTTTCACATTTCGATAGATAGAAAAAGTAAATATAAGTAATAATTCACATTTCAAAAATAATTATTAAATAATTTATACCATATATATCATATATATTCATTAAATCTATCATTATTACCATCCATGTAAAGAGGACATGAAAAACACATTGCATCGCTTCATGAAGGCAGTAGTCCACACGTACGCACGAGCGATGTTATCCTTTTCCAATTGATTGGAAGGTAAGAAAGTAGATATGATATTAGAATTATAGAAGGATATTTATATTCTAAATATAATATATATTTATTATTTCCATATTTATAAACATCAAATTAAAGTAGTGATGAAAAAAATATGACACCACTATATGGGGATGATACATTGTACGTATGCACGAGCAACGTTTTCACTTTCTATGGGATATAGAAGAGATGGAAAGTTTTTTTACCATAATAATAATAACATGTAAGTATATTTTTTATAATATATTTATTATTTTATAATGGGTATAATAAATTTAGAGGAAGTAGAATAAGAAATAAACTTTAAAGATTCGGTAAATAAGATTACTTATTCTTCGATAGACTTCCTTTAGATCCCTTCTTAAAGACACTTGGAATGGACTTTTAAGAGGAAAATAACCTATAATTCATGGATATGTAAGTTTATAAGATAATTTTTCAGGATTTGGTCGAGATATATGGATCAAAGTGATGTAAAGAAAAGAGATAATGGGTTTCCTTTTATAAGGGAGGGAAAGGACACACTTGGAATTACCAAAAAGATTAAAATATAATTAAGTCATTCTCCATAAAAATTCTTAAAAATGGAAAGTGATTCAAATAAAAATCATATAATGTAAAAATATCCTCATCCAATGGAGTTTATAAAATTTTAGTTTCATTTTAAATTTTATCTTTTATTTTAACTTTTTCATTAACTGATCTTAACCTTAGATGCAGTAATGACTTTTTTAATCTTAAAGGGTTGTAATTTTACTTTTAAATTAAAAATTAGCTCATAAATGGAAAAGAGGTAAAATATTTGACCATTTATCATCATAATTTTCATCTTTTAATATTTTTATTATTTTTAAATAATTTAATAAAATATTATTTTTCATAATGTATCATTAATGTCATTTTTTGGCACTATTCATTTACTTTGACTTCAAATTAATCAAGATAGTTATAGAATTAGAATATAAACCTTTAAAACATCTATAAAACTTTATATTTATCTAAAAAATTCTTGAAACACAATAATTCACCCAAATTGTATTACTTTTAATGTTTTTAAAATCATTTATTTTATTTTTATATTAATTGGATAAATACGGTGTTGAAGTTGCGTAAGAATTTAAGTTAATTATTAAATCAATAAAAAAATAAATAAATTAGTATGATAAACAGTAATTACTATTTCAAATAAACATTTATAACTGAAATTATCCTCTTTTTATCCTTATCGAAAAAATTTAGAGACATTAAATTCAAGAGTGACATTTTGAAATTTTCTTTACATAAAATAATATAAATTTCATTATCAAGGGAAAATGGAAACAAAATGCCATATATTAGAATTTTATATTTATATGGTCAACTTTATTCTATCTAATAAAATAATGGAAAGTTTTTGGTTGATTTTTTGAACTTATCTCAGGGTTTAAACCCTATTTTATCCATTTCACTCTTATTGGGGTAACAAATATTTATCATTGTTACTATTCATAATGACTTAAAATAAAATGTACATAATTACCAAATTTGAAACCCCTTATTTAAAATATTGTATAATTTTTTCAATATTCAATCTCTATAAGTATAATGAATAAATTTTAATATAAATATGTAAAATGAAACGAAATATTTTTTTTAGACAAATGTGTTTATAGGCATAAAAATGAACTAATATAAAAATCATGAATATTATTGATTAAAATGGAATAAATTAGATTATTTTTAATCAAATGTATAATATGAAACTTTAATACTAAATCCAAAATATAATTTAACTTTTAAAATGCTTTATTTAATGAAAATAAAATCTGTATTTTTTTACTATTTACAAAAAAATCAATCATTTCAAAAAATCCAAAAATTTCACCCTAAGTTAATTATAATATGTTTAATTCAAAAATGATTTATATTTTATAAAATAAAATTTATAAAATCGTAAAAAATTAATTATAATTTCCACACACAAAATGTAATAAAAATGATCTTTAAAAAAAACCCTTTTGAAGCATAAAATGCATTTACTAAAAATCAACTACTTATTTCTTAATAATTAAGTAATGTATTTAGGAAAATTATAAATATATTTCATAATATGGTTACTCATATTAATACCCTCTAATTTAATGACTATGTTATAACATTCACATTTAAATAATAATATTTTTATAATATATCTCAATTCCCTTAAAACTTGGTGTTACATGTTAAGCAATATATCAGAATTATTATTATTTTAAAATAAATTATAAAGGTGCTGTAATTTTGGTCTCCCTATATCCCATTATTTGACAATTGATAGTGAAGGTAAATGGATTCATGTCTTAAGGGTAAATTTAATTCCACTTAATGAAGTGTTACAAGAACATTTATACAATTTGAACAACATAAGTGAGATTAAACCATATATATCATCACATATTGTTGGATTAAAGGTATGATATTTGAGAATAAATGAAAAGTGGTTGATGAATGAACATTAAAATAAATTTGTTTCATGGTTTAATGAGAAATTGAACACTAATTTTTCTACATCAAAAACCATGAAATTGTTAGCATGGGGATCATGTGTTAATGTGATCATATGGTATATTTTTGACGTTAATGGATATGCATTTTACTTAAAAAAAGAAACAAGTGTGTTGTTCAAAATAGTGTATTAATGTACATCACTGAAGCAATTCATTTTTCAAGTGAAAAAATAAAAACCCAATTTATGCATCAATTACATATTTTGGAGTTGTTGAGCATATATGGGAAATTAATAAAACTAAATTTCGGGTATAGGTGTTTAATTATAGCTAGGTTGATAATAAAAGTGGTGTGAAACATTATGATTATATATTTACACATGTTCATTTAAAAATATTTAATTAAAAAGAGGAATTGTTTATCATGGATATGCATTAAAACATATATTTTATGTTATTGATCCATCAAATGATCAGTGGCCTATTTTTTCTTGGTAAATATGTCATGGGGATGTTAATGATTTTGAGGAATTAGGTGATATTTATTCATTTATTACATTATTACCTAAGGATAAAAATGATTCTGATGTAGATATAGTCCGTGCAATATGATATGAACTCTTAGAAGTGATATGGGGGAAACAATGTTACTATACTAAATTTTCAAGTAACCATATTTTTTTACCTTACACGGTTAAAGAATTTATTTTTTCAACTTTTATATTTAAATTTATAAATTTTTATCATTTCTATCAAATCTATAATAATTTTTCTATTCATTTGTTTCATGTATCCATTTTTTGGTTAAAGAAGTCTGAAATCATCACTTTTATGTGTCTATTTTCTTTATATTATTAATTTTCAGTTATGCACTTTTATTCAGTTGTATTAGTTAATAAAATATTTTTATTTTTTTTCTTTTATGATAAATAAAATTTTTACTTATAATAATTATTTATTAATTATAAAATACAGGTATCAAAAATTACATATTTATAAATGATAATCATTTTTATCATCTGTATGTTAATTTTTATATTCATTAGGGTTAGTTATGCATTTTTTTGTTTGAAAAGTATAGCATTCATTATTTTTTATTTCCATTATGAACTATAAATTTTTTACTTAAACAAACTTTTAATTTTAATCAAATATATGTATAAAAAAATTCATTAAACTAGCATACATTTTTCTAAATGGATAACTTAGAGGTAGAGGTACTAAGGTATGTGTGAATTTATTTATATAATTTTATCATAGATAATTAAATTATTTAATGAAATTAAACTTATATTTATTGAAATTATTTAACACTCTTCTTCTTCTCTAGAGAATATGATACCAAAAGTTGGTAGATGTTGGATTACAAGTTTACCAAAATTTTCACTTGTATGTAGGGAGCATATTTTGGTAATTTAATTTGATGATAACAACAACCCAACAAGCTTAAATTCCATACAGTTTAGAAGTTACATGGTTATGCAGAGACATTTTAAGATTAGTATTTTATTTTCTGATTAGAAGAGTGTTGACTAATTGATGAAAGATGTATTATGGGATTATGTAATGGTAAAACTTATAAACTTAATTATTTTTTTATAATGGATTAAATATTATATATTTCATATAACTAATATTTAATATATTTAATTATAGATAACATTTGACTTTCATGAAACATATGAAATCAATAAAATGTGGATATCTTTTTTTGGTGGTGGGATGGAGAAATTATTAGACAAATTTTACTTTATTTTATTTTTTTTAGGATAAATTGAATAAAAAACCATGCCTAGAGTATGGGTTTTTAGATACAAATACATGGTATTGCTTTTTCACCATCTGGTGGGAAGAATCATTTCTAGTATATAATTATAGTTTTTTAAATCTATTTTTAAAATTAATTTTAATTACTTTATAACTTATTCATTTATTCTTATGTAACAGGAAACTAGGAAAGATCACCAAGGTATATATTAGTGTAATTTATACCATATAATATTAAAATGTGTAAAGAATCCTTTATTATAGGTGAAAATGATTGAAAAAAATGTTGATGAATCAAGATTTAAGTTAAGTAGGGGATTTGAAGAGGTTCAATTTGTTCCTCATATCCTCTCACTTTACATGAGAAATAAAAAAGGGTGATTATTATAAAAATTGGTAAGTTTCTTATTTATCAAAAAAAAATAGTTGATAATATTTTAATAAATTAATTATTATTTTTATTGAATATTATTATTTTTTATAAATTCACTACAATTATATAAAATTTAACAATATTATTTTTGGATTCCCTTCAAGAGAATTTGACATGGGTGGCCTTTATCCTAAAGGTTAAGATGTATATTCCTAAAAAATCTTTAGGAAATCAAGAACACCAGAACTATGTAACTGGATATGAGGTAGGTGTCAATATTAGAAAAAATCTTGGTCATCCCAATGTGGCGTCAAGGGAGGAATATCTACCTTGAAGTCCAAGATTCACGAGAGGAGTCATTCAATATATGATTGAATTAAATCATTTATACATGATATGTTTTTATAAATGATGAGATAGACACAACCTATATAGCCTCCCTTCCCATATCCTCTAACTCCACATTCAAACTAGGTTGCGTACTAGGAATTGTATGATAGGGATCTCTATGTATATATTTTAGTGTAGGGAATCATACATCATATGGGGGATTATAGAAATCATCATCTTATCCAAACAGATCTAGTAAGAGTAGTGTTAAATGGTATTATTTATCCAACTGCTCTAGTGTCATTACCTATTGACAATGTGGCCATAGTTGGGCGAAGCATTGGTCATTTTTTTCTTATATGAGATAGTATTTTTCATTAGTTTATATATGAGGTATGTGTTTTTTAATTTTTATTTACTGTTAATTTCAAATTATTATAATGTTTTCTTACATTTACCTATAAAGTGGTTTCTAAAATTTAAGGAATTATTACAAATTAAACCAAATTTTCAGAAACCATCACCTTTAGATACTCTTTGATTTTATGATGGGATAATAAAGTTAAAATTGAATTCTTATATGTTTTATAAATATTATTCATTTTTAATGTCTAATGACATGTGTGGGAGAGACTATATGTGAGGTCCTAGATTCCTAAACCCCCCCCCAATTATGTTTTTCTAGGTATTGTTGGTTCTGATAGGGAGTTTATAGGTGTTCCAAAGGTTAAATGAGAGCTTTGGAATTTTTTAAGGTCCCCACACCATGGTAGTGGTCATGGTTCTAGTCATTTTGAATCCTTCTTGGAGGTTTGACCCTTGGGAAGGTTGTTTTGGCCTTGGTTAATTTGATTATGGTCAGGGATTTTGTCATTTGGTGTTGGGATACTCAATGGAGAATGAAATTATATCAATGGTATTTTAGAGGGAGTTTCACATTGAGTGTCCACCTATTGGAAATAGGGACAAAGGAAACACCATGGGGATCCTATTTTGTTATGTTTGGTTCTTAGATGGTCACCCTATGAGAAATGGGTAGTGTGGAGACCACAGTGCCAAGGGGATGGGCATGATGGCATGTGAGGTGTGTTTTAGAGCCAATATGTGTGAGGGAGGAGTAAATTTAAATCTAGATATCACCATTCCATAGACCTAGTTATAGTGAGGTGAAAATAGTCAAGGGTTTTGCACTACACTGTAGTGTTTTTTCATCAAAGTCATCTAGGGTTGAAAGGATTTAGATCATGTTTTGGATATGGTCATGGTGGTGGTTAAAATAGTTTGACATGAGATTTAAAATTTGTGAGAATTGGAGGTTTAAATGCTTAAATTATGGATTTCCCTTCAACCAACAATTACCACAGATTTTTTTGAGCCACCACATTGTGGTGAAGGCATTCAAAGCCTCCACCAAAAATGTGGGTGTCCCATATTCCTAAATTCATTTTTTCTTATTATCTTGATCCTTATTTGACCCCATGACTACTCCTCACCCTATATCCACACCTCTTGGTATTTTGAACACCTTGGTTAGTCTGAATCAAATTCACGTGAATCAAGGTACTCTACCTTCTTCTCTCTTATTTTTTCTATTTTTTCTCTTCCTTCCAAAGAATTTTTTTAGTCTTTATCCTTTATTTTGTGTTAAAAATTGATCAAATATTGATAGTGCCTTGTTTTGATTGGTTTTTGTGGCTATTACTTCATTTTTTGTGGATTTTCCTTCGGTGGAGGTTGATCCGTGATCATTTGTTCTATCTCAGGGAATGTTCAACACCTAATTGAGATAGGGTATCATAATTATCTAATTTTTATATAAATATATAGTAATTTCATGATTATTTATTCTTTTTGGTGGATATCATGGGTTTATTTAAGAAAATGTATAATTATATTAACCATAAATTGAAGGGGATGGGAGCGAACACATGTTTTTACTTGCTTTTGTGATTTTTCCTATGAGGTTGTGCATGTTTTTTGTTCTTGATGCAGAATCACTTTTTTATAGAGACTTGTGTATTGTTTAGTTATTATAATTTGTGGTCCTTATTGTGTTTATTTTTTTATCATGATCTATAAAAGATTAATTACTTATATATGGTTGATGAATTGGATTCACATGTAAATATGGATTTGTGTTAGAATACCCATGAAAGAAAAGAATTATTGATGTAAAATCTCTATATGAAAATTTTGAAATTTTGGAATATGGAATAATTTTTATAAGTGTTCATGTGTTTCTAAGTTTCTTTATGTTATATGTGGGGACCTTGTTGGGGGATTATGGAGTGATGGTGGTTATCATCTAGGATGAGAAATATGTAAGGAAATCACACTATATTTTTTTGGAATGGATTATGATGAGGTTTGGTAATAGTGTGTAGTTTATGATGTTATTATGGGAGAGGTTGGTCATAGGTATAGGATGGAATTATTTTCATTACAATGTGTATGGTTTTTTTAGTGGTGTGTCTGCATTAGTTCCATGGTTGTGATATAATGAAATGGTAATGATGAAATTAAAATATGATGTGTTGGAAATTAAAAGTGTGTATGCTAGAATTAACATGTGTTAATTGAATTAATGAGAACATCAATAAATATGTAATTTAATATCTTAATAATTCAAATAAGGTTGATAATTAGTAAATCTAGGAATTGGTTATCTGGTAAAGAGAAGATGAATCAAGGATATTGTGTGGATTTTTGCATAATATGTTTCATTAGTGGTGGAAGCAGTTGATGGAAGATTTTGTAAGAAGTTGTGGTGGTGTTCAAGGATAAACTAGTGGTGTTATATGTGAAACCATAGGTTAGGTATTGTGTTTTATCTTATCTATATTGTATTTTAGTGTTATT
This sequence comes from Viscum album, assembly GCA_963277665.1. NCBI lineage: Eukaryota > Viridiplantae > Streptophyta > Magnoliopsida > Santalales > Viscaceae > Viscum > Viscum album. The sequence goes on from OY728150.1 coordinate 244,485,943, forward strand.
TATATACACACCCCACCAGAGTTGTATAACCTTACCAACACCCAAATGTTTTGGGATTTATGTGTTTTCCCAAAAATCCAGGTAGGTGGTAGAACCGATGTCTAGATACCCACTCTTCCCCACTATTCCTTTATTAGTGGAACATGACAGTGATGGGAAGATGGTGGAAAGTTTCGGCCAATAACATCTGGTATAGGAGGTTCTTATTAACCTATATGTCACTAGATCTATTAAGATTAATTATTTATAGCACTACTTAGAACTGGTTTAGTGGTGAGTAGGGGTCTATCCTTAGGGAAGGTCTATTGTGAGTGTGTGAGGGTGTTTGCATGAAAAATTAAATAGAAATAAAACTCATAAAAAATGTAACAGTGTTGATGTAGTGATAAAATAAAACGATGTGGGTGATAATGAAGTAGTGAGCATGTAAGGGAAAGGGAAATGAAAAAAAAAGAACATATCATAAGGTATTCAAGGAACAATTTATGGATAAGACAGGGGAATTCTATTAGATGATTTTATATATATATGTCTTCATTCATGCACAAAAATAACTTTAATTGAATAAAATGATGCTAACCAACCATATAGAATTATCTTACTATGATTGATTAATTCTTAATATTTTATAAGTATCTAATTAATAAATTCACTAATGGTGATCTAGTAATCCCTAAATTCAAATTATCCACTATTCTAGTGTTTAACTCTCAATATTTGTTCACTTTATAGATAAATCTTAGAGAATTATGTAGTTAAATAAATTTTTTTCAAGACCAGTCATCATAGAACTCGATGTTTTAGTAGGAATTCAAACAACTTAGAAAATTGAATATTGAGAGAATCCACTAGAAAAAAAATCCACATGAATGAAGTAAATATATTACTAACATAATATGTTGGATCACAATATAGATATAGATGATCAATTACAAGAGGGGGTGAATTATAGGTTTAAAAACTCCCGTTTTTACCCTTAAGAAAATCAATGTTTAACAAAGTTAAACAATATGGATTCACAAACACTCTATAGTTCTTAACTAGGAAACAAAATTTTGTAGGATTCAAAAAAGATGGATCTGATAAAGAAACTTAAGAAAAGTTTACTTTGAGAAATATTCTACCTTAAAGAATATAGAATCCTTTTTATCATTGTATACAAGTATAAGAAAGTATAATAAAGTTATAATTTCTTTCATTAACAAAAACATTAGTAGAAATAAAACTTATAACAATAACAATTAAATAAGTAAGAAATATTTTAACCCAAAGGGAAGGGTATCCAACAACCTTGGATAAAGGTCCCTTGATTAATACTTTCAAGAAAGTTTGTCTTACCCACAATAGGGTAAGACCTCGATAAGAATATCAGAAATTGTATTGTTATCCCCACAAGACCTAGATCTTTAAGTTATTCAAAACCACTATCTTCTTATCCTCAAAAGCCCTCGATTGCTCAGAAAAAATAAGAATTACACTAGGTAGGTTGAACAAGTTGTTCATGGTTGAACACGTTGTTCATAACATTCACACAAGGTATGAGATTATATCTCTATAGAAATCACTTCACAGCATCACAACATGTAATATCTTGATATTATGTATCTTCAAATAGTTGGGGTATTTATAGTAAAAGGTTACAATAGTCATCTCCTTCCTCCAATGGTCATATTTTTCCTTAAATCTCGGAAGTAACCTGTACATGTGTTACTCAGACAAAATTTAGTTAGAAACAGATTATATGACATTGTTTCATTATAACATAATCATATGTAAGGAAGTATAACATTTAAGAAAAATATTCTTAAGTTTTAGAAACTTAAGTAAACTAGGATCTCATAAATTTGGAACAATATCTTAAGAAATAAAAGTAACTTAACAAATATGAATAATATGATTCTAGGAAAATTACAAATAGGAGTCTAAAAATATGAAGAATCCGATTCTAAAATAATAAAAATTTGGAGTCTGGAAAAATTAGAATTTGGATCTTGGTTTCTAGAGAATTCAGATTCTGATTTTTAGAGAATTTAGAGTCTGATTTTTAGAGAATTCAGAGTCTAATTTTCAAAGAATTCAGAGTCTGATTTTTAGAGAATTTAGAGTTAGATTTTTAGAGAATTTCACATCTGATTTTTTAAAAATTCAGAGTCTATTTTTCAGATAATTCAGTTTCTGATTTTCGAAGAATTTGGATTCTGATTTTTAGAGAATTTGGAGTTTCATTTTTAGAGAATTTAGAGTCTGATTTTCATAGAATTCAGAGTCTGGTTTTCAGAGAATTCAGAGTCTGATTTTCAGAGAATTTAGAGTCTGGTTTTTATAGAATTCAGAGTCTGATTTTTGTAAAAATCCTATTCAAAATCTAGGATTAAATGGAGTCTAAAATAAGATAGAATCATAGTTTAAAAAAAGTGAGACTCGTTATCTAAAGAAATGTAAGATTATGAGTTTTAGATAAGGATCCAATTATTCTTAAGAAAATTTGTTCTTAAGAAAAATATGATTAATCTTAAATAAGAATCATTAAGCATAACATAGAAAATCATGTTAAGGGTTAAGAAAGTAAATTTCCTTATAGAAATAAAATAATCTTCAAGTAAAAAGTGTTTGTGATTTTAAAAACATAAAATAATGGAAAAGTCATAAGATATCTTATTGACTTAACTATCTCGCCCTTTTTAGAAAGCAAAAACCTATTTTTGAAAAAGAATATTAACTTTGGAAATATTAAAAAAAAATTATAATCAATATATTTGTGGCTTAGTTAATATGACTAACTCCCCTTTAATTTTTGTCACCTTAAGGATTTTATTCTTTGGATTAAGAAATTGTCTTCTTATGGGTAAACTCACCCTTAATATGATATTATTTTTAAACTTTTCTCCCCCTCTGTGATTTTCAAAAAGGAATGGAGGGGGGAATTTTGGTTTCTAAAAGGTTAGGAAAATATTTATATGAAACAAATTATAACAAATAGATTTCATTAACTTTTAACAATAGGTTTTAGTGCAACAAAAGATCAAAGTTTTAAGATAATCAATCATCCTACTTCTTCTCTGGAATAAGATTCTTAAGGACAGATTTCAGCTTCTATATCTTCTTATGATATTCTTGGTACTTCTTGAGTAAGTCTTCTTACTCTTGGTTCTTCTTATCAAGGGTCTTAATCCTTTCTTCTTGTAACCTGATAATTTATTCTTGTAATTTGACTTTCTCCGCTAATTTTTCTGTGGTATCCCTCTCTCTATCTTGTGTAATGGAAATGGAATTTATCTTGCCATAAATAAATTTATACTCTTGGATTCGGGAAGATTTCTCTTGATTCAGATTCTCTTAAATATTTTTGAACTTCTCATCAGACTTGTTAAAGTAATATTTTACTGAATCCATATAATCACTAACTATATTAAGATCATCAACTACTGACTTTTTTCAATTTGTAATTTTCTTTCAAGATTTTCTATGAGCTTCATAGTTGATCGTGAAGGTTTTGAAATCCATTTCTTGTTTGATTAAAATTTCAATCAAAAAAATTTAGAATCCAACTTCATGTTGACTAACTTTTGAATAAGCTGACACCAGGATTCAATGTTTGGTAAAAATGATATTGAATCAAAAAGTTTCTTCAAAGACTTCACTACAAAGTCATGTCCCATGGATGATAGCGATTCAAAATCTTAATCAAATTTACCTTGAGGAGTATCTTTAACTTCTTTAGAAAACATTAAATTATATGATTTAGCTACATCTTTCTGAGGTGTATCAAGAAGGACTAAATTTATTTTAGCAACAACCTTTTCAATAACATTGTCTACCTTATGATCTTGTTCTTTCTCATTAAATTCCTCGTTTTCTTCCTGAACAATATCATAATTATTTTCTCTTTCTTCACTAGAATATCCTTTGTTAACATCCACTTCTTTAGAATTTTCCTTTTACTTTTCAAAAACTATTTTGGTGGATGATCCTTGAGAAGTTCTTGTTGAAAGTTTATTATAAGGACTCTCCTTCTCATGATACTCTTCAACCATTATGATCAAGTCTACACTTTCTTCCTCTTCTTATTATTCTTGTTCTTATTAGTGAACTTCTTCTTTTTCAATTATCTGTTCCAAAATTGAAGTATCCTTCAAGAAGGCTTCTGGTACCTGAAATTGTTTTGATGATTTTTCTAATTCTTTTAACAAATATTAAACAACCTGAGCCTCCAATTATTTTTATTTCTAATTTTTCTCCTTTTCTTGTCTTTTAATATTTTCATCTTCATGAATCTCCAAGGTCATAGTCTCCATAGAATAAATCCCCAAGATTAGATATCCTTCCTTTATCTTCCTCTTTTGATCCCTCCATTTAGAAACCACTTCATCATTATAATTATTTTGCTTATTTAGATTAGGGGTTGTTGATTTGATCTCTGGGATTGGTTCAGCTGGCTGGGCATCCGAATCCTTAACTTTTCTTTACTTAGAATTTTCATCAACTTCACCTTTCTTAGATTCTGGCTGATCATCTTTATCAGGAAGATCATAAAACACTCTAGTCTTAACACTGAATTCTATTTTCATTCTTCTTAGAATATCATCACTGAGTAACATAATCTTCAAATTCTTAGCCTTTGAGGTGCAGGGGATCTTGAAAGATTCTAAACACAAGACTATAATCTTTGATATGATCATCGGATACATTAATATCTGAGACTTTATATTTCTATTCTTAATGTTACTATTTTTCAGAAGGATGTACTTCACCAGATTTATCTTCCTTAGGTTTACCAAGAAATCCAAGAGAAATATATCACAAATCTTGAGTGAATCGTTATCACCCTTCCTTGGGATAAGGAAACCTTGCATCCACAAACTACCAACCAATGGTTTATTGAGAGATTGGAAATTTTGGGTTTCCTAACACTATTCAGCCAATGGCACTCTATTTCCTTTCCCTTCTTGAAAGAGTCTTCATTATTAGGTAAACAGTGTGAGCAGAGGATTTCTTCACCTTCATATATAATTTCAAGGATGCAAGCAGATTTGTTGAAGTATAATGAATACAAATTCCCATATCTTCTAAACTTGAACATTTTTATTACACCTTGTTCATAGAACTGAACTGAATCATAATATTACATTGCAAGGTCCTCTTAGACTAGATAATAATTCTTTTACATTGAAACACAAAAAAAAATCATCCATTCAATTTGATAATCTTTGAAACCAAAGAATAATATTTGGAGAAAACATTTTGATCCACTAACATTTCTCAGAACATTAACCAATCCTTTGGTTTCTTGTTGGACTAAGACTGAATCAGAGTCTGAAGAGAAGCTTCAAGAGACAATCAGAATATAAGTAAATTGTAATAAAGGAATGGAACACTTATATAAGGGCATATCATCTATGCAAAAAGATGAGAGAACCGGCGTGGGATGAGAATATGGGGTCCCTTTAAATAGGCTTCGTAGTGATTTTGAGATTCTAGATTCAATATAATAGTTGAGATTAGCATAAATTGATCTGATGGTTAAGATTAATGTAGAAGAAGAATTTATAGGTTCTTATCTTTATAGGTTTTAAGGAAAATTCAGATTTAAGGATAGTGAGTCTGATAAGGTTTTCTTAAAACAAGATAGAAATGCCAATAAGTAAAAAAAAATTAAGTAAGGAAACATACCTTCTGGATTGCTTAGAAATATTTTTCAGTATTGATAAGGTTCTTCTTTAAGAACATAGGTTCTAGAAAATTTTATTTGGGAAAAGAAAAAAATTTAAATTTTCAAAAAAAAATTGAAAATAAACATAAAAACAGTAAACAAATGTACTCCCCGTATGAAAAAGAGTAACTTAATGTTAGGATATGGTTTCAACAAAAAGTTAATATGGAATATTACCTTACAGTTATCATTCCTAACTTTTTCTTAATGTACTAAAATCTATCAAATGGTAAATATTTTATAAATATGTAGGGAAATTGATCTTTCATTCTGATAAATTAAATAATGATATCTCCTTGAGAATTATCTCAAAAAGTTATTTTCCTCCTTTTGTCTTGATAATATCTTCAAATAAGTTTTTGTTACTAGTCATGTTCTAGGAAAATCCATTATCCATGTGCTATGTATTGTTGTTGGTACTTTATTTTACTAAAAATAAAATAGTTAGACTTTCGGAATCTAAGCTTTCTTAGATCTAGAATTATTAGAAAGTAAAATATTAGGTATCCACGTTTTCAAAGAAAAAAAATATTTATGAAAACATAATTATTTGGTTTTATTTAAAGAACAATTTTTCTCCCACTGTACACCACATTGACACTTAGTGAAAAAAGGATCACTTTGGGGAAAAATAGTTATGACTAAAAACAGGTTTTGAATGAGAATAACCAAATCCAAAAAAATTCCTAAGAGAACAAAGTTGTGAATACATATTATTAAATTCTTTCCTTCCAGTAGTTAAATTTGATAAAAATTTCTTTAAGAAAAATATTTCAGATTTTAGTCTGATAACTAAATTCTTATCCTCATAGTCATTAGTATTAGAGTTTAAGTTAGTCTCTAAAACATTTTTCTTGGAAATAACATTTTCAAGATCCTTAGAAAGTTTATCCTTCTCAGAATTAACTTCCTGATGGTTTTTAGAAACACTTTTAAAATCAAGGTTTTTCTGATTAAGATCTTTATAAAGATCTGATACTTATTTTTTAAAACATAAATTCTAGAATTTTCTTTCTCAAACTTATTTTTTATCTTACAATTATCATTTTCATGTAATTTAGAAAATATAGAGGCTTCTTAAAATGAAGGTAAGGTATTATCTTCTAATGAGGAAGATTATTCATATGAAGATTCATAAATTTCTTTATCAGGATAATTATAATTTAAAGAAATATTGGTTAAAGATTCAGTATTGTGTACCTTAGCCATAAGATAATGATTTTTAATAGGTAATCTGTCTATAAGACCAATATTCTTCTTACTAGAAGATTCATATTCTGAGGATTCATCTGAAGAGTCACCACCACTGGAACTCTAGGTGTCATTGTCATTTAGGACTTTCTTAGACTTAGATTTGTAATACATATTTCTATACCTTTCATAATGTTATCCGTTCTGTTTTTTCTCTTGAGCATAGAACAATTAGATCTTATATGACATGCTCTCTTGCATACATAACAAGTTACTTTTGAATCTTTCTTGTCCTTTCTGTCCTTCTTATTATATCTATACGGAAAATATTTATTTCCCATAATCTTATTCATCCTTTTACCAGATTTACACATTCATTCTCAGACTTATCACTATCACTTGATTCATATACTACAACAACTTTTTTACCTTTATATCTAGTAACTCTTTTAGGAGCCTTATATTTAGATGTATTGGTGAAAGCAACAATACCATTACCATTAATTTTCTTGTTGAACTCTGTATCTCTCATCATTATTATTTCATGATGAATAATAGTTCCAAATAACTCATCAAGATTAATATTATATACTTTCTTATTTTAATCAATAGTTGTCCTTTTAGGTTCCCACTCATTAGGAATGATATCAATTATCTTGTCTATAATAATTTCATCATCAAGACGTTTTTCTCCCGTAGATTGAAGTCTATTGATGATAGTCATAAATATTTGTTCGACTTTTCAAACTTATTATCTATAAGGAAATACAAATCCATGATATTCATCTCCTAACAAAGATCTTCTTATGTATATTACTTTTGAATTTCCAAAGTGTGTGACTGAGTTTCTTCCAGATGCTATTAGCAGCTTCACAAGAAGAAAACTGGATATAGATATTCCTAGTCATAGAATATAATAGAGAATTATGTACCTTGTAGTTTAGTTGATATAATTGTTTTTCTTGATTAGTGAAGGTTCTGATTTCCTTTTCAAGAATCTTGTAGTCTCCGGTAAGAATGAAAAATTATCAACACAAGTATTGATAATAAAGGTATTCATCTTATCTCTCTAATATTCCTAATCATTACCATCAAAGATTGGTGGTCTAGTAGTATTTATGTTTTTTATATAACCAACGTTCATTCCTACCATTTCTATAATAAAATAAAAAATATATTTTCCACAAAAATAGGTTAGTAGTAAAAGTCTGTAAACAAAGAAAATCTTTAAGAAAAACTTGAGAAAGAAAATTTAAGTAAGAAAAGATGAAAAAGAAAATATATATGTAAGTATAAGTATTTCAAATACCTACTTTGGTACCAGTTATAGAATCATAATATATATGTAGATTCTCAATTACAAGAGGTTGTGAATTGTAGGTTTTAAAAACTTTCATTTTTACCGTTAATAAAATATGTGTTTAACAAAGTTAAAAAAGATGGATTTATAAACCCTCTTTAGTTCTTAACTAAGAAACTAATGTTCTTAGGATCTAAGAAAGATGGATCTGATAAAGAAACTTAAGAAAAGTTAACATAGATAATATGTTAACTTAAATTGTATAGAATCTTTTTTATCAGAGTATACAAGTATAAGAAAGTATAAAAAAGTTGTACATTATTTCTTTAACAAAAAATTAAGCATAAATAAAACTTTTAACAATAACAAGTAAACAGGTAAGAAAAATTTTAACCCAAATAGAAGGGTATCCCACAAAATTTGATAAATGTACCTTGATTTATACTTTTAAGAAATTCTATCTTACTCACACCAAGGTAATACCTCAATAAGAATATTGGAATCTATCTAGATATCCCTTCAAGCCCACGAACTTTAAGGTAGTTGGAACCTATTTTTTTCTATACCTAGAATCCTTTAATTGATCTGTAATAACCAAAATTGTACTTGGAAAGTTGAACAAGTTGTTCATGGTTAAACAATTTGTTCACAGCATTCACACAATGCATAAGAGTTTATCTCACTATAAATCACTTCACAGCATCATAGTATATAATCTCTAGATATTATGTTTCTTCAAATGGCTGGGGTATTTATATTTAAAGGTTCAAATGGTCATCTCCCTCCTCTAAAAGTTATATTTCTCCTTAAATCACAGAGGGACCTGTACATGTGTCACTCAGCAAACAGTTAGTTAGAAAAAAATTATATGACATCGTTTCATTGTAACATGATCATGTGTAAGGAATTATAACATGTTATAAAAACATTCTTAAGTTTAATAAAATTAATTAAACTAGGATCCAAAAAATTTTGAATAATATCTTAATAAAGAAAAGTAACTTTAATAAATATGAATAATCGAATTTTAGGAAAATTATAAATTGATGTCTAAAAATATAAACAATCAGATTCTGAAATAATGAGAATTCAGATTCTTATTTCTAGATAATTCAGAGTCTAATTTTCAGAGAATTTAGAGTCTAATTTGTAGAGAATTCAGAGTCTGGTTTTAATAGAATTCAGAGTTTGGTTTTCATATAATTCATAGTTTGATTTTCAAATAATTTGAAGTTTGATTTTAATAGAATTCAGAGTCTGATTTTCAAAGAATTCAGAGTCTTATTTTTAGAGAATTCAAAGTCTAGTTTTCATAGAATTTTAAGTCTGATTTTTGTGAAACTTGGAGTCAAAATCTAGGATGAAATGGAGTCTAAAATCAGATGGAATTGGAGTATAAAAATAGTGAGAATCAGTATCTAAATAACTTTAAGATTCCAAGGTTTAGATAAGGATTTGATTATTCTTAAGGAAATTTGGTCTTAATAAAAATATGATTAATAATAAATAAGGATAACTAATCATAACATATAAAATCATGTTAAGGGTTAAGAAAATAAATTTCCTTATAGAAAGAAAATATTCTTTAAGAAAAAAGTGTTTGTGATTTTCAAAAAATAAAGGAATGGAAAAGTCATAAGATAGCTTATTGACTTAACATAATTTTATTCCCCTTAAATATTATAGCTTCTGATCATGTTTGATTCAACAAGAATTAGAAATTTCACTATAATAAAATCCATTAAAAATGGAGAAATGGGAAGAAGAGTGAAAGGAATATTCACTTGTTGGGTAGATTCCTTCCTACTCCTCTATGTCTCTGATTAGTTTTACTCCATTTATCAGATCATAATTTTCTCTAAATCCTCCCCTAATTCACTAAGATGATTTTTTTATTAATAATAGTGTTCACACTAATCCCCAAATTCACCTTATAGTCACAACTTTGGGAATATATATCTAATTTCCATGTGGAAATTTTACTATAGATCCTCCTCTTCATCAGTTACCTGAGTCAATCCTCCCAAACCAAATATGTTCATACACATGTGAACATGTCTCTAATACTTCAAAAATATATAGAATATTATTACTTTAATCCTCAGTTATCATCATCAATTTTTAATTTTTCAAATTTAGGGTTCTTCAATTGAATTTAATTAGCATGTGATCAGCACAGACCGGTTTTCTTTTTCTTGAAGCTTCGGTCATCACTGACTTACCCATCTTGGACCTTATTTCTCATTTTTCATAAACTCATGATCAAAATTATATCTCATTTTAAATATAAATAACATTATTAACTTTAAATGAATCATCTTAATTAGTTTCATGTCATCATTTTCTTCTTAAATAATTAAATTCCCATGGGGTAATGAGCTTTTGGGATGGTTCCCTTCTCTCCCAGTCATCCCCCTCTTCTGCTAGGCTCGTCTAGGGTTTCCCCTTGAAACCCTCCACCTGGGATCATAAGAGCATCTGAGCGCCACACCTATTTCTTCCTCTCTTCCACTATGTTTCCTCTTTTAATCTTTTTCCAGCTCCATGTGTTGTTTCTTTGTATAATTGCAGCTTCAGCGCTCATCTCCCGGAATTACTTCTTTGGTCTTGTCGAAGGCTTTTGCCATTGAATCCTCTGGCTGCCACAACCTTACTCTGATCTCGTGTTCCACCACTCTTCTCCAGGTCAGATTTGGACCGATGGTAACATAGAGGTTTAGGGTTAAGTGGTTAGGTTCTTTAGGCGCTTCTGTCTCAATTTGATCTTGGTTTTAGCTTCTGACATTATTCTAATCGTGTTGTCGTCGTACGGAGTCATCGGTCACTCAAATCTCTACCCTGACCTAAAGAACCTATACTTCCCTCCAAGTTGGATCTGAAGCATTGGTTCTATAAAGTTTTTGGGAGGTGGGGTTCGGCGAACGATAGTGCCCCTCACATGGTATGTTTTGGTTTTTGGTGAAGGTTTGTTTGACTTATTTTCCTTGGTGGTCGATCTGTTCGAGACCTACTCGATGAAGGCCTGATGGTGTTTTCTGATTTCATTGTGATCTATTTTGGATATGGAGGAAGCAGTTGGTGGTTCACGATGGTGTTGTTGCTGGTTATGGTTCCTTTTAATTTGTGTTTTGATATAGTGCGTTCTATTTTCCTATTTTTGGTTTGCGATGGTTGGTGTTGTTTTTTCGGTGGTTGCGTATGGTGATTTCCAGCAATGGTGTGATCTCAGGACGGTGACGAAAGAGGTGGAATTGTACAGCGTCGATGGTGGGAGTACAACAGGAGGTGGGTGGGTGACCTGAGGTGGGTGTGTGATGCTAGGTGGGTGTGTGATGCGAGGTGGCACATCAAGTGAGTCGTGATGATTGGATCTGTTTGAATTTGAAATTTGAATTTTGAATTTGGATATTGTATTTTTTTCATTTGTGGTTACTGCTCACCCAAAAAGCAGGTATCTTGAAAATCAAAAAAAGTGAATTTTCAGTCCAGTACTACATTGGATTGTAGATTTCAATCTTGGCTCGATAATGTCTTTACATGGATCAGGTTGCTCTGGTTTTGGCCACTAATAATATCAATTTCCAAAAAAATCTTGAGATTATTTGAAACTTCAATTGGCCTTAATGTTTCCATCATTAGGCCTCAACAAGTTCATAAAATTAGTGATCTCAATACCATGGTCACTTTCCAACTTGGTCATATTTTCCTCAGCTATAAGTTCACCTTCACCAGGGTGGAATTTGATTTTTAAGTGGGTGTAAAAACAAACTCCTTTAATGAAATTGGTTGAGTAAATTATGTTAATTTGATCTAGTAATTATTACCACAAAACTTTGTAACTCAGAGGACCCATCGATATCTTCAAACCTAAACAGGGAAATTATATATCAAGAAAATCATTCTCAAATTCAATCTATTTGGAGTTTAAAACATATCCATGATTCCAAAAAAATCATGAAAATTAAAGATTCATTTATTCTATAAATTCATTAAAAATATAATTTCAACAATCTCATGCCATGTTAAATTTATTTAGGTCCAACAATAGTGTCTATTTCGATCTTTAGTTCATTAGTGGATCATTCTTCAATCCAATTTCATTGCATGATCATAACTCTCATTTTCTTCATACATGAGATAGACCCTAGTTTGAATTTAAGTAAAGAATTTCAATGATAACATTGATTGAATCAATTCCCTGTATAGTAGTTTTAGATATAGATAATATTTTACTCCCCCTTCTCTTCATTATTCACAACTATACATGTAATAATTAAAGCTAAAATTGAAATCTTTAATTTTTATCTTGTATTATCACAGTTTAGTGTATAAATTAAAATGGTGATGCATGGGTAAGATTTAATCTCTAATATAGGTTTTTGGTTTTATAAAAACACCTCACATTCAATTTCAATGGCATGGTTTATGATCATATTTCTCAATTTTCCTTATTATTTTTCAGGTTGACTTCTCCTTTAGACTCAATTCTGCTCCACTGAACATGCTATATGGCCATAAGATAGACTTTCTGGTACATGAAGGTTCATGTCCATGGTTTTCTTTAGGTTTTTTAGTTGATTAGGAGGCATGAAACTAGTTTAATCCTTAAAAACATAGTATTAGGGGTGATTTAGGCCTCGTCATCATTTCATCTGACCTACATACAAAGAAATGTCACTAACAAACACATTCCCAATCAACTCAATCATAGAAATCCACAAACAAAAAAATAATCCTTATTAATTAATCTTAAATGATCATCCATTAGCCTAAAACTTCAAGAATTAATCACAGGCTACCAATGATCATGATGAAATCATCTATCTGGTTTTGATTCTTGAGGATCGAACTCCTCTTGTATTTGTCAACTACTCACCTATTTTCACATTCATAGATTAATATCCTCTTCTAGTGATATAGAAATGAATCACCATTAATAAGAATCATTGTAAACTTCCATAATCAAATATGTAATTCCTCCAATCAAAATCCTCACGAATTTTATTGGATTGAGGATCATCATCGATGGAGTCCCTTGGCATCTTCTTTCACTTCAATTAGTTCTCATAAGTTCATACCATATTTTAGTTGAAGATTGGTTTTTATTTGATCGAAAAGGATTGGATTCAACATAAAACCTATCATTTAACATTGAATTCGGGTTCTTTAGCATAAAATACTTCAGTAAAAAAGATTTTGAATTTCAGACTTGATCAGCTCTGGGTCTTTTTCAAGTTGTCATGGATTCATCTAAGCACTAACATATTAAAGTGTCAAACTCCATTCAAGTTCTTCATTTTTTGTTAAACATTTAAACCCCAAATTGACCATACTCAAGTATAGTCAATCTCTCAATTCCTCTTCATGTCCAAACTCATCCATGCATGGTCACTTGAATTATAATTCACTATCGAACCCATCTCTAGTAGGGCATTTCATCCCCTATGTGGTCAATTGGTTCATCATTCATGGTTGATTTTAATGCAAGCATGGAAGGAATCATTGCAGAGAAGAATGGGTATACAAAAAAGGGCATTTATTCTCATGAAAGAAAGGGTTCACAGAATCATAAAGTACTAAAGAAGATAGTTTAAAGAAACCTTGTTCACAAAAGATGTCCCCCTTGTCAAACTTCATTCATCACCAAAGGTTCATGCACTGAAGTAGGGGTAAAAAATATTTTAATATTAAGTATAAATAAAAATTATGAATGAAAAATTACATATTCTATCACCAAATTAAGTGATTATATTTTATGATGAAAATTTCCCAAAAAAATGTTTATACCAAAAAAATGAAAATACATAAATTGAAATAATTAAGTCGAGATATACAAAAGCATCAAAATTATTTACAAAAAAAATTAATATGGAATAATAAAAAAATTGTTATTAAATGATTGAAAAATAAATATAAGAACATTTTATCTATTTAAAATTAGATATAAAAAAATCAAGATAAACAATTAGTTGTATTTATAACCTAAAATTAATGAAAACCCCATAATCACCATTAAAAATACAATTAAATCCTTAAAAATTTAAAACAATGCCTCATGTCATTTGTCCCCAAATGGAAAAAAAATAAGCCACATAAAATTACCCCACATTTAAAATTTTAATGTTCTCAAGAAATATATGCTTTTTCTTTAAAAAAATAAAACACTTAATAGTGAAAATTAGAAGGTAGCATGATTAAACATTGATTTTCATAGGAAAAAGATTTTGAGATAGGAAGAGCTTTTAAAAGAATTTATTTTCATCAAGATATTACTATATTTAAATATATGTACAAGAAATAAAGGAAGCATATATTCATCCACTATTGAAAATTTCATACCTCTTATTTGAAAATGACCCACTACCTTAATTCAAGTTCAAGTTTTAGTTCTGGGTGTGTAGAAAAATTATATTTAAGTGGAATTAAAATTTTAACAAGAGGCGCCTTTAGTTACCACTCTCCCCTAGGATCCAAAAATAAAATATCCATTATTTAAATTAATTGATATAACTCAAATAATTTTCTTATAAGTCAATCTTCCCCTTATTTATTTGTGTTCAATATTCCCCTCACCTTAATTAACTCATTTTTGAAATTAGTCACTTTATTTTTTGTATTTTTTTAAATCCATGAATGTGTAAATAATTTATTGGATGTATAAGTGGATTTTAATTAGTGTCTAATGTCTCATAGATTCAATTTTGGATAACAATTTCCATTTTAATCAAGTTTAAAAGGACTTATATGAATATATTTTGAGTTAGATACTTGATGAGTTTGATTTCAGAAAGAATGAGTCCTAGAGGTTCATGTTCAAACATCTAATTTACTAAAGTTCTAATTCCAATTCCATAAAGATATATCCTATTTCACTCCATTACCTAGTTTTTAAACAGAATTTTCATAAAAATAGTGGGTAACATCACTCAATAATCATGAAAGTCTAAAAAATTCATAATCAGTGCAATACCTGAAAAGTTAGCATGAAATTATTCACTAGGAAGGAATACATTATAAATAAATTTATACCTCAAATCCCCTCGATGTTTGAAAAAAAATTGAATAGTTTAAAAAAAACATGTTTAATATGTATAAATAATTGAATCACAACTAAACACATTGAAAGACACCTTCTCTACCATACTTAAAATCTAAAATTATCATTGATGTTGAATCTTAATATGGGCGAATATTTTAAACCATTTGATAAAAAATAAATTTACAATGTATTAATTAGAAATCATATTGAAGGGGTATGATAAATTTCAATAGTTTTCCTCATCAAACAGACTAGCCAGAATGAAATTTCATTTTTTTTAAGAAAAAAGACAATAATTTACAATTTGGATCTAAATTTAGTATGGTGACAATTATGTATAGCAACAATATTTTAATTAAATATATTGTAATGTGTGTAGCAAATTTTGAAATTTGGTTAAAAATAATAATTTTCAACACCCTAGTGATCAGAAAGCTAACCAACAAACTTAAGAAGAACATATTCACTTATTTTAGTTCTTCATGGCAAGGGGGATTCCCCTACACTTGATTCCCAAAACCATGTAGTAAAATAATTGAATGAGTGGTTTATAATAATACTCCCCTAAATGTGGAAGCACTTATCATTAGAGTTCATCTAGATGTATTTTCCTTTCTACAATTGATAATTCCATCTAATTTCTATATTCAAGTACCTATACAATTGAAAAAAATTAACATTAATATATAACAAGATGAAATCTCAAAGTTAATAGAAACTAAAGTTTGAGTTAGGAAAATTTTGTCTAGAAATATCCAAGATACAACTTCTTCTTATGGTCACTCCAAAACTTGAGTGATTTTCAATTTGACATTAATATAGAACAAAAAAGAACTAAGATAATAGTATTAATAACTATTATTATTAAATATAATATAAAAAAATTACTAAAACAAACCATGGTTTAGCTCTAATAAAACAATAAATTTATAGTCCTCGGTTAGACTTGTTGATTCCATGGCTTTCAGAAAGGGAGATGGAAACCAAACCCTTTGAGTTCCCCTCAAAGAAATATTTTATTCTCTGATAATTAACCAAAAATGGTTGATTATCCTCTCTAGACAACTCAACGGCACCATTTACTAGCACTATTATAAGGGTAAAAGATCTAAACCATCGTGTCCTAAGTTTACTAGGAAATGGATTCAACCATGAATTAAATGGAAAAATCATTTGACCAAACTTGAAATCCTTATTCTGAATGACTAATACATGAAAATATTTTTATCACACCTTTTAAATTTTAGTATTTTTAAAAGATCCCATTATAATCACATCCATCTCCCTCAACTCTAACAAAATTATCTCACTGGATGACTTAAAATCGTGATTGAGGGCCTTTACTACCCAAAATGGCTTGCGATGCAACTACATAGGAAAATAAAATTTTTTACCAAGTTGTATCTTATATGGATACATTCCCTTATAATTATTTAAATCATTCCAATAAGCCAAAAAAAATTTATCCAACTTGATTGACCAATCCTCCTTAGATCTA
Organism: Viscum album; assembly: GCA_963277665.1. Taxonomy (NCBI): domain Eukaryota; kingdom Viridiplantae; phylum Streptophyta; class Magnoliopsida; order Santalales; family Viscaceae; genus Viscum; species Viscum album. The sequence continues at coordinate 244,502,681 of OY728150.1, forward strand.
GAAACTTTCTTTTCTAAAAAAATCTAGCACCCTACTAGAAATTTTAGCCTATCCACCATACTATGTGTGGTATGTTATTCTAGTTTTTTTAGAACAATCATACATATCCATAAAATACTTTAACTAATGATTATTGAAATGGGTTCCATATTAAGTAATGAATTCCTTGGTGTCTCCAAATCTAGAAAAATTGTTCTTATTTATAAATTTAACAACACTAGTAGAAAAGTTATTTACAAGTGATATAGCCTCAAACCACTTAGATACATAATCTAGAGACACAAGTATGTATTCATTACCATTAGAATATAAGAAAGGTATTATGAAATCCAAGACCCATGCATCAAAACTTCTATCTTAAGAATTAATTTTTCTAGTAACTCATATTACCTATGAACATTTCCAAGTATTTAACACTTTCCACAGCTAAAAACCAGACTTTTACTATCTTTAAAAAAAGTTTTATAGTAAAAACTAGCATGAAGTACCATATAGTTAGTCCTTTATTCCCTATAGTTCCCACACCAAGGTGAATAATGATAGATTTCAAGAATGGAGGTCATCTCCTCCCCAGCCATACATATCTGAAGAATTACATCAAAAAACCTTCTAAATAGTAAAGGATCATCCTAAAGAAAAAGTTAAATTATAAATAAACATATTTATTTTATTATGTGAAAGGTATGTGTTCCTGAGTCTAATATTAAGAAATTTAGCATAATCTATAAAGCAATCTAACTGTTTAACTGAAGAAAAAAATAGTTGATATTTGGGAAAAGAAGTATTGATTTATTTTGGTTCCACATCTTAAGAATTGGTAAACTTGGACAAGGGCACAATAACTACATTTTTATCCCCTTTCTTATCCTTAATTTCAAAATCAAACTCTTTCAGTAGAATATTTTATCTCATAAGCCTTGGTTTTGATTATTTCCTAGCCATAAGATATTTTAGGGAATAATGGTCTATGAAAATGTTAACTTTAGACCCTATCAAGTATTTTATAAACTTTTCAAGAGAAAACATAATGGAATTTGGCTCATTTTAAGTGGTAGAGAAATTATTTTAGGTATCATCCAATATATTTCTATTATAGTAAATAACATGCATCATTTTCTACTTTATTTTCCATAAAACCTTCCCTGTCGGAATATTACTAGCATTATTCATCACATCAAAAGGTAGATTATAATTTGAGGCAGTAATCACTAGTGAATATTTGAGATCCTTCTTTAATAGATTTAATTATTATAAAAACTTCTCATCAAACAAAAATAGTTTCTTTGACTAAAATTGATCATAAATTGGTGATTTTTGAAAAATATTTGATGAACCACTAATAAAAAACAAAATGTCCTAGAAATATCTTAATTACATTGACATTTTTTAGAGGAGGAATCTTTTATAACACTTAAATTTTAGCATTATCAACTTTAACCCCCATCTTTGAATCCTTATAACCTAAAAAAATTCCCTCAACGCCAGGAATTGACACTTTTCTTAGTTAAAGATATTGTTTGTCTCTTTTCACCTCTCTAAAGTAGCTTTCAAATTTTCCAAACATATTTCAAAGTTACTCTATAAAATTTAAAAAACATCAATAAAAACCTCAATTATTCTTTAAATAATTTTTGAGAAAACTTCCATCATACATATTTGAAAAGTGGATGGAGAACCACATAGGATAAATAGAATTAACTAGTAAGAAAATATCCCAAATGAACATGTAAAATTAGTCCTTACCTTATCCTTAGGGGCTATTTCAATATGGTTGTAACCAGAGTAACCATCAAGGAAATAGAAGTGATCATTTCTAAACAAACTCTCTATTATTTTGTCAAGAAATGGAATTGATAAATGGTCTTTCCTAGTGTAAGCATTCAATTTTTTATAATCTATTAAGACACTCCATTTTTTGAGTATCTTGGTTTGAATTTTCTCATTTTTCTTATTTTTATGACAGTCACTATGCTCTTCTTGGGTACCACCCAAACAGGTTTCACCCATCGGCTATCTAAAAGGGGGAAAATGATCTTAGAATCAAGAAATATGATGAATTACTCTATATACACATCTTTTATGTTTTTATTCAACCTTATTTTCCCCTTAAAGCTATGTTTGTGATCCAATTACATGGGTATTTTGTGCATGTAGTATGAAGTAATAATTCCTTTAATATTAAAAATAGACCAACCAATAATAGTTTTTTAATTATTCAAAATAAGAAATATATTCTTCTATTGACTTCCTTTTATATTAGATTAAATGATGATAGTTAATGATGAATTCTAACTCAGAAATGAATATTTTGAAAGAGATGGTAGTTTTTTTTTCTTAAGTTGTGGTGCTTGTTCTCAATATCTTAAAATATTGGGCCATAGAGATCCAAGTTATTCAATATTATTTTTAAAGTGAGTGAGAAAACTAAAAAAATTATAAATTTCAATTCCATAATTATATTTTTCTTAATTTTTTCCATAGTGTGTAACTCACAATTCTAAATGCCTAGTTGTGGTTGTAGAAGATATTCCTCAGAAAAAATATCAAAAAAAATCTTAGAAGACGCCCTCAATATGCTCCTACCCTATATTCAAATTAAAGAAAACATCCTCTAGGTATATTAAGAACTTATTAAGACCAAAAATAAAAAATTAATCATCTAAAAAACTCACCTCAGTAGGAAAAAACAAGTTTTATTTCTCATCATGGGTGTCCCTGGTTATTTGAGTTCAAATTATTTTCAAAATAAGATTCATCAAGGTTTTTTAAAAACTCACCCTCATGATCATCAGTATGTTCCTTTTCCTTGCTAGATCATATTCCCATGCATGTTTTTAGATGTTCTATTATTCTATTGATTTCAACTATCATCTTAAAAAAACTATTCCTCTTCATCATTAATATATTCTTCAACTTCCATAAGTTCATATTTAGAATAGTTTTTACCATATTAATATTCTGTAGTTCTTTTAAAAACATTATATTCCTCTTTTTTCTCTCCCAAATTGAAAATAAACTTACCCTTTGATGCATTAATGATTGCTCATCCTATAGCAAGGAAGGTCCTACCTAGGATGATGGGAACTTCATTATCACACTCTATGTACAATATCAATAGATTAGTAGGAAATTAAAACTTCCCTACTCTAACTAAAAAATCATCAACTCTCCCAGTTGAGTAAGTAAGAAACTAGTCAGCTAATTATAGTAAAATGGTGGTGGTTTTTTTGAACTTCTAGTCTCAAATTTTAGGAAATAACAAGGGTATCAGATTAATTCTCACACCAAATTCACACAAATAATTAAAAGGGAAACCTCTATCTCTTAGAGTACATGGGTTGAAAATCTTATAGGATCTTATAGTTTGGTAGGTATCCTATTTTAAAAGACAACACTACAATACTATGTGAGATTATATGTGGAAAATTCTTCTAGAGTTTTTTTATTTGAAAAAAAAATCATTGATTTTAAATAATATAGGGTCATAATTAAGTCTTCAGAAAAGGGTATGTCAATGTTAAGTTTCTTGATAATGTTTAGGAATTTAAAATTTTCAACATCATGTTTTTTTTATTTACTATTCTAGGTAAGGGAATGGTTGGGGGAAATTCTTCATGATTATAAGAATTCACTATATTTCTTATTCAATATTCTTATTTCCATTTTTATCTTTGTTTTTCAATACTTTTCCCCTTTGTTTTTAAACTATAACAGTAGATTTAAAAGTGAATTTATTATTTATTTCCATATTTACAATTTCTTGATTTCTAAATTTAGGTTTATAACTTCATAGAGATTTAAATATTGAGTGTGTGTAGGTTTAGTATGAAATTCCTAGAGAGTGTTAATTCCTATTATAGTTGTAACTACCATGTAATTTTATATTTCATTGTTGTTAATGGTTCTTTGTGACTTCCCTTTTCCTTTTTTGTTTATTCCCCTACCCAATTGCCCCATTTTTAGTTTAATATTTTGTAATCTAGAATCATTTTGAGCTTTATCTAGATCATGTTGATATTTTTTTGAATCAAAAATACCCATAAACTCTTGGATCATTCCCTTGAATTCATCTTGAGAAATATATTTTTCATCCCCTTTCTAGTTTTGATATGGTTTCCTAAGATAATTCTAAAAGCCAGGGTGATCAACTAGTCTAAGCACCTTCCACTAATCTCTCTAATAGAAGTTTATATTATTATTATATCCTTAGTTGTAATAGTTTTATAATGGATCATCCTTTGGTTATATTATGGGGTTATACCTAGAAAATTTTTAATTCTTAGCGATCTGATAATGCATATTAAAATTGGGACGGTATGGTTGTGAATGACCAAATAAACTATAGTGGTTATATTTATCCCTAAGTTTATTCTGTGTATTTACACTATAAAACCTATAATCTTGTTCCTTATCTTGGTTAACATGATTTATTTTCTTCCTAGAAATGTTTCTCCTCCAAGAAAAAAAATTTTGAATTTTTTTCAAGTGTTTTGAAGAATTATTTCAACTCCTCAACTGCTTTATCACTATAGACCCCCCTCCAAGAGGACCATCCAACCAAACTTTAGTGGTATAGGGTAAGATTATAATACATTGTGCATATGAGAGATTATGTAGTGCATTGGTATTTTTAACACAACCTAAGTAATCCATTGAATATATCCCAAACCTCATGGAAAAACTCAATCTCATATTAAATAAATCCAATTATTCTATGCCTTATTTTAGTGGTCATTCTCTTTGGGGAAAACTTTTATGAAACAATAGTTTTAAAGATAGAATAAAGTATCAAATATTTCTTCATCCATTTATTTAAACCAAGTATTTTTAGTTCCCTTCATCTATAAAGAGATGACTCTTAGTTTTATCTCCTCTTCACTCAACCTTATACGTGGTAGTTGCTACACCACACAACAAAAGTCCCTAATGAATTCAAGAGAGTTTTCATTGTGAATTACATAGTATAATGGAATCATGAAAAAAATGTGACTATTAAATCTCATAATTTCAAGACCTATTAGTTTTCTTAATATATGATGGATTACTGGAGACCCTCGGTACCTGAAACTCCCTAATCCTAACTATATCTATTAGCTCATTTCCTAGTTAAGGATTGTTGAAATTTCTAGCTTGATTATTCAAATTTACAAAATTTCCTTCCTTTTCAGGTTTGTTTCTTGGTTTCATATTTGTTGGATATTTTTTAACTTATAGTATATATGGTTATAAATTCTCACAATATAAAAAAAATCATACATGTTATATTTTTTTGAATTTTTTTGATTATTTAATTTTTAAATTTCCTTGGTCGTGAATGCATTCCCTGACAACAATGACAGAAACGGATGTATATGGTTCATCTAAATGTAATATAATTGGTGATATTTAAGATGATACTTATGTTTGATCATGATTTTATAAAAAGGAGGTAGTAGGTCCAAGATAGAGAAGTTGACACTAACTAAATCTTTAGAAAGAAAAAAATCAATTTATTCCAAACATATACTGATTAAATTCAGCCCTAAAATCTAAAATTAAAATTCAATGATAAGAAGAGGAGTTTAAAGAAAGAATTTTTTTTAATATTATTAAAGTACCATATACATGAACACATTATGAGGAATTCATTTGGTTAAGTGGTCTTGGCCTAGGTCACTAGTAAGGAGGAGGATCCACAATGAAAGTTCTATGTGGAAGATGGATAGATATTCTCAAAGATGGGATTGTGAGTAGAAGGTGGGGATTAGAACATGAAGTGTTGTTAATTTTTTTTCAATCTACTTGGTGACATGTAACTTCCTTGGAAATGGTTCCAAAATACGACATAGATTTCATTGGATTTGTAAATATTAATTATTTATATCCCTACATAAAACTAGTTAAGTGGTGAGTAGGGGTTGATCTATAGGGAAGTATTATTGGGAGTGTGTGTTTAAACAAGGCCTATAGAGATAAAAAAACAAAAAAAATGGAAAAATGGCGATGCGATGATGAAATAAAACCATATTATTTATAATTAAATAGTGAGTATGCAAGGGAAAGTAAAAAAAGAAACAACAAATAATGGATCAAAATGAAGTCAAGGAAAATTTTATTGATAAGATAGGGTAATTTGATTGATTTTTTTTATAAATTATACATTTATTTTTGCAAATAAATATCTGTAACTGAATAAAATTAGGGTGACCAAATATTTCATCTAATTTACCTATAATTTCTTGATTCCTATTATTTACAATTTTATAGTTCATTCATTCACTAATAATGATCCAATTATCACCAGCATTAATTTTTCCTCAATTATGGGGTAAAATTATCAAGATCCATTCACTTTATAGATTAATCTCATAAAATGAATTTGTTAAATTAATTTTTATCAATATTTTCCATCACAAAATTGATATTTTACTTTGAAGGTAAATGGATTACGAAATTGAATATTTATAGAAGTAACTAGAAAAAAATTTCACATGAACGAAATAAAAATTATATCTTCCAATAGTATTTGATTCAAGAAGAACTAATAATTTAACTATAAAAAATCCATGAAAATGGAGAAATAAGAATAATAGATAAAATTAACTTCTCCAGTTAAGTAGATCTCTTTACATGTCATCTCTCTCCAATCACATTTACTCTAGATCCTAGATCAAAAATCACTTGAAATACTCCCCTAATTCACTTAGATAATTCTATTATTAATAAAATTTCATGCACTAAACCCCACCTTTAACTCAATTCCATAGATATGAGAATATATCTTTGGCTTCCATGGGGCACTTTCACTATGGATCATCCTTCTCATCAATGACTTGATCCAAGACTCCCTAACCGAATATGTTCCTTTTCATGTGGTCATATATATGATCCTTTAACAATATCCATAATATTTTTACTCAAATATCCCATTTACATATTTGAATTATAATTTTATAATTTATAGTTTTCATTTTAATTTAATTATCACATGACCAATATAGACTAATTTTATTTTTCTTGAAGCTTCATTCAGCACTGATTTCCCCATCTTGGACCTACCATATCCTTTTTTATAAACTCAAAATAAAAATTAAATCTAATATTAAATCTCAATAAATCCATTAACTTTAGACAGACCATCTTCATTGGTGGCATGAAATTTTTTTCTTCTTAAATAATTAAAGATCAAGTATTTCCTTAGCATGGAGATTTCAAGGCTGTCTTGGAAATTTCTCCACACAAATCGAGTTTCCCTAGTTTTTCCCTTCAATAATTTCAACTTAAAATGAATTATTACCAAATATCCTTTCAAAATTAAATTTTACTTCATAAGTAAACTAGTCTAACTCAGCAAGTATAGACAATCATTAATATTAGGACCTTTTTAATTTTCCATCTTGGTCATATTTTACTTACCTATAAGTTTTCCTTCACTAAGGTTAGCTTCAGTTTTAGAATAAAAAAACAAACAAACTTATTTGGGGTAATTTTTCAATTATATTATATAATTGGGGGACATAGAGGCCCCATCAATGTCTTTAAACCCTCACAAGAAAATCATCCAGTGAGAAAATCTTTATCAGATTCAATTTTTTGTCACTTTGATCATCTCCCAGATTTTGAAATTTTTATGACCAATGAACACTCATCTCTATTATACCTTAAGTTTATATATAATTTTAAAAAGCTTGGTCCATATTAAATTTCTCTACTTTTTAGAAATAATTTCCATTTTGAGCTTCATTTCATCAATAATTCATTGTTCAATCCTCTTTTACTTGATGTTTGTGACTCCCATTTTACTCATCTGTGAGATACACATAGTTTTGACTGCCTCTATGAAATTTCATTGAGAAATTTGAGTTCATACCTTCCCTATAAATTATATAAAACATTGGAGAAGATCTAAGGCCCACTTCTCTTCATCGATTCTCACCTTCAAATAAAAAAATGCACCAAAAATAAAAATATTCAATTTCCAACTTATCATCATCCCATTTTGGTGTACTGATGACAATGGTGATGATTAATTCATATTTTATCTCTTGTGTAGGTTCTTAGTTTTAATAACTCCTCACACTCAAGTACAGTAGCATGGGTTTGTATCATCTTTCTCAATTCATGTTGGTCTATCTTAGGTTAGATTCTTGTTTGGAATCAATTCGAATCCTACAAACATGTCATATAGTCATAATCTTGACCTTATGGTATAGGTAGGTTCTCAACCTCAGTTTTCTTTGTGGTGTTAAATCAAGTAGGGTGCATTAAATATCTTGAATCCTTCAAACCATAGTATTTATGGGGGTTGAGGACCCATTATCTTGTCATATAACCTTCAGAAAAGAAAATATCACCAGTAAATATGTTTCCAATCTACTCAATCACAGAAATCCACAAATAGAAAAATATTCCTTATTAATAGAGATCAAATGATCATTTATTATACCAAAACATGAAGCATCAATAAAATTCTACCAATGGTCTTAATAAACTTGGATCTCTGGTTATGATTAATGAGGATCTAACTCTTCTTTGATTCAGCAGGTCCTCACTTATTTTCATAGCCATGGATTAACCTCCTCTTCTAGTGAGCTCAAAAAGCATCACCATCTATAAGAAACATCATAAAATTCCTCAACCAAGTGAATAAGTTCTCCACTCCAAATCCTTATTAATTTGATTGGATTTATTATCATCATCAATGAAGCCCTTTGGTATCTTCTACAACTTTGATCAGTTCACATAAGGATATCTTCTCTTCTAGTTGAATTTTGGTTATTCTTCACTTGAAAATGATTAGAAACAATTAAAAACATATCATCTGGCATTGACTTCTAGTTCCCTAGTGTAAAATACTTCTTTAAAAAGGATTTTCAATTTTAGTCTTGGTTAGATTGGGGGATTCTCCAAATATCCACATATTCATCCAAGAAATGACATGATGAAATGTCGAGATCCATTTGAGTTATTCATTTTCAATTAAACATTTAATACCTGAATCAACTATGCTTGATCATGTTCTATCTCACAATTCCTCTTCCCAGTTGAACTCATCCTATCATGGTCACTATAATTATAATTCATGCTCAACCACATCTTAGGAAGGTTTTGAAATATTATGTCCCTTATGTAGTCGATTGATTCATCATTCACGCTCGATTGGAATATAGTCATGGAATGAAGGTCATATAAGGAATATCCTCATGGAATAATGGGTTTTAAAAAAAGTGTATTTATTATCATGGAAGTAAGGGAACTAAGAATCCAGAAGTATTATAGAATATAGTGTCATGATATCTTGTTCAAAAAAGATTTCCCCCTTGTAAAATTTTATTCTTCATAGAAGGTTTTTGCATGGAAGAATGGGAAAAAATATTATAATATTAGTGATAATAAAAATTTTATATAAAAAATCACATCATCTAATTACAAATTAATTGATTAAATTTTAATGTGATAATTTCCAATAAAAAATGTGTATAGAAAAAGAAATGAAAATAGGGAAATTGAAAGAATTAATTAAAGGGATCCAAAACCATCAAAATTATTTACAAAAAAACTCAATGTAGAATCATAAAAAAATTCTTATATTAATGAAAAATAAACACAAAAACATGTGATCTATTTAAAATCAAAAACATGCATTTTTTTCAAGATAATATGGTAATTTTATTTATAACTTCAAATTAATGAAAATCATATAATATCCATTAAAAACACAATTATAACCTTTAAACTCTAAAAATAACTCAAATCATATGTCTATGAATTCAAAAAAAATCACTCCACATCATGCAATAATGATGAGGATATGATATGTGGTGGGGGTTATGTGTGGTAGGAAGAGGGAACAAGGTTGATGTCCTTCATGTCCATCATACCCTACTATCTTGGTTATGTGATGAGGTTTTGATGTGGATATTTATTATTTCTGACATGAGATGCTAGAACTTGTGATGGTATAGTGGGTAGGAATGCATCCCAACCCACATTAGAGATGTATAGATATGATACATCATGATATGGAAGGAATGGGAGAACTAGATGTTTGATGTTGGGGTTTGAGAGTGGTAAATCAGTGGGGAAGATGTTGTGGAGCACCTTTACTTATTTTTTTTATAGATATGTTATTATAATTGGATGATTTATTTTTTGAGAGTGTAATGGTGGTGTAGGGATGTATAGTTGACCTTTTTATCTTCTTATTGGTTGTGTTATTTATTTACTAGTTCATTAATATGATTTTTTTCACATTTTCACAAGATACCTTGGGTATGATCCTACAGAATATACATGTTATTCTCAAGCTACATTTACATAAACTATATTTCAAGTTTTTGAGGGATTTTTGAGGATTTAGGTGGAAATTACTAGCTTGGGTTTTAGATATTTGGTTGATTTTTTATCGTTGGGTTTATCTTTTGGTACTTACTTGGATATTATATTTTTATTTGTTTGACATTGTTCAAGGATTATAGGATGGTTTGGTTTTCCCATTTTTATATTATGAGATAGAGTTTCATCTTCGTTGTTATCCTATCACTCGGTCCTACTTTTACTATTGATGTAAATGCCTTCCATGTGTGTGATTTTATACCCTTGATCTTATTTTCCAACTAGGACTTCTTGAGGGAGGGATATAGTGTCCATTATCTCTCTTCCTCCATTTTTGACTTAGGAGGGGTACCTCTGGATAGAGGGGGTCATGAAAGAGTGGTATCAAAGGGTTTTATTTAAGATATAGAATGGAGCTTTGGGTTAGAAACTTGTGGGGAAAACATGGTTTGGTGTGTTAATGGTTTCATTGGAGCTTTATGTGTGATATAAACTAGAGAGGCCAACTAGGATATGATATTTTAGGGTCCCATGTGATCTGATGCAATGACTTTGATTTTATCAAATCCCCAAGTGAAGTGGTGTCATTTATATGGTAGATGCCTAAGAAATTTAAATACATAATTCTAGATTGTCCATATGTTTAAATGGAGTGATTTTAGGGAAATTAAAATAAATTTAATTAAATTAATCTAAAAAATTTTATTCTACCAAGCATAGGGTTTCCCTTATGGTTTTAGGAATGGTTCTTGGTCAACATCTGCATCTACCTCAAGTAGTATATATCTAATTGGATAACCTAGTTGATCATTGAAGGGTTGATCTAGTAAAATAGGACAACACATGGAAGAGTTCCTTGGGTTATTTTCAATAATTGAGTCTAGAAAAGTATTAAAGGAGCATTGTTGGTTTGTAGATAGAGCACAAGTTGGAGGAGCATGAGATTAACTTCGGTCTGATTCAAGTTCAAGATGAGTTTTTTGTTTTATTGGAAGTCAAATAGATATAAATAGTGACACATTAGTGGTGTTCATTTTATATAAGATAGAATAAGTAGTAAGATATTTATTAGGATGAATTCTAAAAGGAGTTCCATCTGGAGTTATTATCATCAGCAATGAAAGCGATAAATAGGAAAGAGATACTCACCCTTCTACATAGGATCATGAATGTGTGAGAGCTCAATATAAATTTTAAGAACCTTTGTAATTTTTCCCTGACCACTTTTTGAATGAGGAATCTAGATCATAACATCTAGAGGAGGTGTTACACCTATATATTATATTTTTATCCACCTCATTTACACTTCTTATCTACTTGGTGGTGAAAAAGAAACAAAATTTGATTGAGTAGAAACACTTGTGGGGTGGATATCCCTGAGACGGAGGCCAACAGGGCATATCGATGATCATAAATATAGGCATAAAATCATGGATGTTAGGGCATTTGAGGTTCAAAATGATGGGGCCCCATCCTCATTAGTCTTTCTCATTCCATTCTAGGGATAACTGTTCCCAAGTTTCTATTGGTAGATTCTAATTTAATTTTGTGTATACGGGTCTCAAGTCCACCATCATAGCATAAAAATCCATTTATTTTGAAAAACTCTCTTTAAAATCCATTCACACCTCAAATGCCTTTGAAAACACATTTTTCACCTTTCAAACAAACCATGAAACACTTCCAAAAACTACCACAATAAGTCACACTCAAAACATAACCATTTTATTTTATAAAATTTATTTTTATCACATAATCATTTTAAAACTTTCCAAAACACATTTTTCACCACAAAAATAAATCATAGAGCGCATAAAATTAACTAAGAAATCATATCAAATCATCTAAAAATGTTAGATCATGGAACCACCTACCACGCACTTGGAAACTTATGGAAAATGATGTGAGGCCGCAAATTCACCACCAAAAGACCCTATAAAGGCAGTATTAAATTCTACACATCAATATCTTACTCAAAAATACAATAAAAAACCCTCTATAGGTTAAATAACCTGTTGGAAAATAGAAACCCAGAGAGGGAGGAGAAGAAACCCTAAAAGAAGGAATAAATCATGGTGGAAAACACTTGAAAATTTCTTGGAGAATTCACACCAAATACACAAAATAAAGGGCTCCCAAGTGAGACAAGGGGGAGAGAGGGAGGATTATAGGGCTGGAGAGATTGAGTGGGTATAGTAAGAGGAGATTTAGGGTTAAATCCTAATAGGCTGCAAATGAAATTTCCTAAATTTTAATAACTTGGACAAGTCGCATGGTTTTCCAAACCATGTGGCAACTATGTTCCCCTTACTATCCAAGGGAAACATGGTGCATGGTTATCCCACATAGTTTACAAACCATGTACTGACCATTTGGTTATCCACTATCCAAAAATCTCACCAGGATGCACGGTTTTCTAGATAAGGATGCATAGTTTGAAAATCCATTCTCCAACCATGCGCCTCATGTTGTAAAGCCAAAATATCAATATTTCATCCAAAATCAAAAGGGAAAACCCATGGGTAAGCACTGGACTAAAAATAACCAAAGTAAATACCTCAAAATTCAAACATGTCACACCCAAAACATGATAAAAAACAAGATCCAAAAATGAATCAGAAAAAGGGTGAAATAAAAACTCGGGTGTGATAATTCTCCCCACCATGAACAATTTCCACCCTTAGAAATTCATTCCAGGGTTCGATCTAAAAAAACTTGATACTTCTCCATAACCCAAGGAATTTCCCAACAACACTATATGAGGAGAAATCAAGGACCCCACAAATAGAAAATGTTTTTTACAAGAATTAACTTTGGAGGCCATAATGGGCTCCCCACCGTATGCCTTCTAACCCCAAAAATCCATGACACCTCCAGTTGATTGATCAAAAGAAAATTAATTCTCAAAACTATACAATCCAACCTCTCAATCCAAGAACACTTCAAACATTACCATATAAAATTCATACCTCTTACTTGAAATGAACAAATGAACCTAAACCACTTTTTAAAGAGTTTTGGAAATCTCAAACCACACTTTTTCAATTCTTGATTCAAACAATACCACAAGGAACACTACAAATCCCCATGTTTACCTAGAAGGGAAACTCAAAGACAACATTTCTAAATGATACCTCTCAATGCCAAGCTGCAACAAAAATAAACCAGTTTATAAACACAGGAAGTCCCGTATGGAATCCCCACCATGAAAATGAACTAGAATTATTTTACTCGAGAAGAAATTTCAATGAGACTCATGGTGGGTCTCATGGCCATAAGAACCAACAATCTTATCCAACCAGCACATACTATCAAATGCTGGCCAAAAAACCCATTCATGAGGGTTATGATGAATAAAACTTCAAACCAAGTGAAAATAACTTCACAATTTACTATCCCCATAGGATGAGATCATTCTAGATGAGAAAAAACCAAAACCAAAACCAATTCACAAGGTTAACCACACAAGTATAAACAAACAAAGATTCTTATCAAAAAATCACAGCCACTGTAATTTCAAGAAAACGAGACAACCATGCCTCCTTATAACCAAGGAGGAACTCTTAAACCCATTAGGATTAAAACAAAGAATGAGGTATTCACACTACTTCCCATAAAATGGGACCTTAAAGACAAAGGAGTTACAATATAGAAGCTTAAACTGTTTGCATTTCCCGCACTGAGGAAGAAAGCTAGACCAAGGTCCCTTATAGGACTAGGGTTCCTAACAATGCATCAACTTCACTTTGGGGCCTATGGATAGAGCTCTAATGTTTGAATAGTCTTCTTCCTCACATTCAGAAGCTGAAGATCCCCCATTATAACTCCTTATTATAGTTCTACAAGCAACTATATAGTGAACCAAACATAACCAAAGAACACAACACCCCATGGGACTCACATCACCTCAATAAGGAACTTAACTGATATGGGGATTCAGATGACATAAACACATCATCCTATTTTTCACATAATATTAGAAACAATAGGAACAAAGAATACACAAAAGATACTTCCATTTAAAATGGATAAATTCAAAATTTATAAACACAAAACACGCTTCCATTCAAACAGAAGTTCTCAGAAGACACCATAAAATCCAATTTTACATTTTAAAGAGAAAAAACACCAAGAAAAACTTTCATAAAGAACCATTATGAACAAAGAATAATTATTAATAAAGGGACTTTAAACTGATCCCAAACATCACACTACTCTTGCAAGTGAGTAGGGGTGTTTTCCAAAGAGGTGGGCCTAGCTCCATGACACATCTTGAGAACATCTCGACAGAGCCATTTCAAATGACCTAGGAATCCAAAAGTATGGAAAGTATTTGGAGAATTCATACATGATGGATTCTTATGATTATAATTTCCAAACTGATGGCACAGTATGATCATATGGCCAAAAGAAGCTTATGAAATATCCATATGCCTTTTAATACTACGTTCAGCACCAATAGCTTCAGGTCTCTTTCCATTACTATAATTCCCTTCACCACCTTTAGACTGGACTTTCAAGCATGAATGTGGAAAAATTCACCTTCAAGAACTTATACAACTCAATGAAACTAAAATTTCCTTCAATTTTCCACATCCACTCTTCCTCTTTGAGAGGATTCGCTTAACTAAAAAAGAGAGTTGGATCTAATTTCTAAAACTCAATAAGAAGGTCTTATATTCATCAAATAGAGGGTCTTTCAATATTTACATACTCATGGCCACACTTTTAATATGAATCTAATCTTACATGTGCATACACTTATCCTATAAGGAAACTGAGATCCAAATAAAATTAATCCCTCAGTCAAAAATTACCATGAAAAAACTCCAAACATGCAAGGAAACCAACTAAAAGACTACCGAAAACATTATTTAAAACAACCCACTAACCATTATTTAGAAACTAACCCATCGATAAGGACTCAAACTTGAAATAGAAATAAACCAAGAAGAATTATCAAGCTCAAAAAAACTCAAAAGAAACATTCAAAAATTACATGAAGACACACCACACAACCACTGGTTATCAAGATGTCACAAATTCATTTCAAATAACTTTTCAAAAGAAAAAAAAGTATGGGAGCCTCACACATTCATATTCTCATGCCAAGTTGGGAACTCATACACTTTTCCTCATATATACATGCATGTGGTCACTCTTTGAAATTCTAATGTTCAACGATTTTCTACCTTCCAATACTAAACATTCAAACTACGCTTTCAACTTTTCATTTTAATTCCCATTTGAAAATTTCATAAAAATTTCAAAAAATTCACAAACCACCAAACCAAAAACCATTTTTTTACTCCACAAATCAATCTCTTTTTCATCCTTCTAAAAATAAAATCCCATGGATATCATCCCAAAAATTACAATTCATCCCATCCATTTTTTTTATAGCTCAACAAACACAATTTAAAATAGATTTACAAAACCTTCATCAAAATATTTTATGTTTTCCCTGACAATCAATTTTGATAAACCACAAGTTTTAATTATGAAAATCCAATCCTGATGAACTCATTCCCATTTATTCAAAAACCATTTTATAAAAATTTAATTTTCTAAATCATCCTTCAAAATTATCCTGAAAACTCATCTTTCATATTTACCAAAACCAAACCATTACCATTTTAAAATTTAGTTTTCAAAATTCCAAAACAAGGGTTTTTAAAACAATTTTCATAACCTAAGAAAAAATAAAAAAAATTATAAGGGGAAACTAGTGTCGATGGGTGGATTGGTCATATGGTTGGTGGTCATATTACAATCATACCACTATCATGTAGAGTATTCTAGGACCATTTACCTATATCCACATGGATTTACAGACCCTGAAACCTCACTGAGATCATTGACCCAACTCCATTTTCATTTCCCAAATACATAACACCCTGTAAGAACCAAACAAACCCAAAGAAACCTGACTTCCCATGGTAACTCAAGTCTTATCACAAGGTGTGCCGGCTAGGCACCCTACTCACAACCAGAACATCTAATGTTGATGTTCCTAGATCCATTCTAACCAGACTCTTCACCAAATAACATGACCCAAAAGAGTGTGACCTTCTCTAAACCATTTTTTCATGAACCAAGCCAGGATGTCATCCAACTTGACACCCAACCCTATCTGTGGAATGTCTCAAAAGGAATTCTTGATCCCCATGGGATGGAAACAAGTGCCTAGGTATCACCAATATTCTTTGGGAAATATTTCACCCATTTACACAAACATAAAAGACTAAAAATAATGGGAAACACAATAATCAATAACCGTAACCAAACGAGGTACAAAAAAATAATATTCAAAGTTTTAAAATTTTAACCCAAAAAAGTACAATAGTGGAAGGGAGACCACAAAAATAGACCAAGAAACTTCATGCGATAAGATGGAAATCTACCTCAAGCCACCACCACCAACAACTACACATGATGGAATACTAGTAGTCAAATCCACTATCATCACCATGACACATCTTTCCTTTACCTGGTCCATACTTCAAAAAGTCTACATACACCCAAATTTGTATGTAGGGTGTAAGCCAAATCCTGGTAAGATACCACCCAAGAGAAAAGGTTCCATGATATTACATTATAAGATGAATTAACATGCACATTTTATAAAAAATCCTTTTAAACGTTTTTAAGAAAACATTTTAAGAAAAACCATTCTCAAGGAATACACTTTCAAAGAAAACCCTTTTTACAACAGACTTTCTGAAAAATAAAATATACACAATTATACCATATAATGACAGATGGTACCACATAACATAATCATTGTGTTATGGTAGAGCACCATGGGTAAATCCCTAAGGGTGTTCTAGTACTAGTGGAACTCTATAAACCTCGTACCTCGGTGAAATGTGGTATAGCAACCACAACCAACGACTTTATCATGCATAATCCACTAGGAGGGATCATTCCATGGGCCCAGTGGCCTATGATTATAATATATATTTATTTATTATTGTAATAATCAATCCTACTAAGTGAATCAAGGCTTTTACACTTCTGAGTCGACTAGCATCAATCCACTAGAATAACCCAGGCTCACCACTTCTAAATCACTTGCATGCTAGTTCTAGTTTTCCCACCTAGTTTCCCGAGATTCCCTTTGTGATCAATTTAAAATTTCACATGTCACAAAATTAATCTATTTCACATACACATGCCACACATTATAAACATGCCAAAAAACACCACTTTCACAAACCATCACATGGAAATAACCATTTTCCATAAACAAACCACTTTCCATTTTACACACACCAAAACTATGTGGAAATATGTTTTAAAACAAATTACACATTTCATGAAACCCATTGGGTGAAATTACAAGAAAAACACATAATCCATTCAATCATTTCCATGGTACAAGCCCCTTTCAAATCCACAAATAATCCTAATTCACTTTAAAACATGCTTCCATCATTTACAAAGTTAATATTTCATATTAAAAGTTTAAAAAAAGAAGAAATCATGGCATAAAAATTCATTTCTTTTGAAAAAATCACTTTCAAATCTATTCATACATAAAATAATTTTGAAAACCCATTTCTTACCTTTTAAACAAACCATGAAACACTTCCACAAATCACCATAATAAGGAACACTCAAAACATGACCATTTTATTTTATAAAATTCATTTTCAACACATAAGCATGTCAAACCTTTCCAAAATTAATTTCTCACCACACAAATAAACTATAGAGAACATAAAATTAATTAAGCAAGCATATCAAATAATCTAAAAATGTTAGATCATGTAACCACCAAACTCACACTTAGAAACTTATTGAAAATGATTCAAAACTTAAACCACACCGCCAAAAGAACCTATAAAGGAAATATTGAACATTTCACATCAATATCTTACTCAACAACACAATAAAAAACTATCCCTATGTCAAATAACCCACTAGAAAATAGAAACCCAGAGTGGGAGGAGGAGAAACCCTAAAAGAAGGAAGAAACCATGGAGGAAAACACTTACTTGACGATTTCTCATAGAATTCACACCAAATCCACCAAAGGGAGATAAAGGGAACCAAGAAGGAGATAGAGAGGTTCCTAGGGATGGAGAGGTTGAGTAGTATGAGAAAGATGATATTTGTAGTTAAATCACAAGAGGACACAAATGTAATTTCCCAATTTTTAATGACCTAGAAAAGTCGCACGGTTTTCCCACATGGTTTTCCAAACCGTGCAGCAACCGTACACCCCTCACTGTCTATGAGTAACATTACTCATGGTTATCCCATGTAGTTCAAAAATTGTGTGAAAACTGTGTGGTTATCCACTGTCCAAAAATATCCCTAGTTCATATAGTTTTCTAGAGAAGGGTGCACCATTTACCTCATGATATAAAGACAAAATATCAAGTTTTAATCAAAACTCAAAGGGTAAAACCCATGGGTAAGAACTATACTACAAATAACCGAAGGAAATAACTCAAAATTCAAACCTTTCACACCCAGAACTGAAGAGAAAAATTTATATCTAAAAATTAATCAAAACAAAGGACGAAATAAAAACCTGGGTGTTATAGTTGTATTAGTGGTGGTAGTAATTAATATAATATATTTTGAGATTTTTATATGGTGGTGTGGAATGTGCTAGTGGTTTTTGATATAAACCCATATATTTATTATTTTTTATTATATATCTATATTTTATTTTCATGTTATTTATATATGCACCCCAACCAAGATGGATAAACTTACCAGTGTCTAAATAATTTAAATTCTTGGTGTTTTCCCCTAATTCCAAGTTGGTAATAAATGAATAGTTGGATACCCCCTCTTCCCCGCTCTTCCCTTGATAATGGTATGATATTATAGCACACAATTGGTGGTGATTATAATCCAATTATGGTTGGTGTTGGAGATAATCAGTGATGATGAGGATGTGATATGTGATGGGGGTCATGCATGATAGTATGAGGGAACAAGGTTAATTTCCTTCATGTTCATGATATGATACTACCATAGTTATGTAAGGAGGATATGATGTGGATGTTTAATAATTATAACATGGTATTCTAAAAAAAATTAGAGTGTGGTAGTTATAAATTCATATCAAGCCACATTAGATATGGATGGATGTGTTATGTGACGATATGGAAGGGATGAGAGTACAGGACATCTAATATTGGAGTGTGAGAGTGAAAAATCAGTGGGGAAGAGGTTGTAAGGTACCTTTGCATATTTTTCTTTCAATTATATGTTATTTTACTTAGATAAATTATTTGGTGAGAGTTCCATGGTGAGGTTAGAATGGATAGTTGACCTGTTTAGGTGCTTGTTGGTTCTGTTGTTTATTCTATGGTGCATTAGTATACTCTTTTCACATTTTCATGAGATATATTGGGTATAATACTACTGAGTATACATATTATGATCACCATAAATTTCTATAAAAAAAATTAATTTTTCAGTGGGATTTTGTATAAGGCCCCAGCCTTAAACCTTACTTAAACTCGAGTTATTACAAGATTACACATTGAGGATCTTTTCAGGTTTAGAGTTTTAGAGAATTAGATCATGAAACTTGCATTACATTCCCCATTTAAACAAAGTGGTTACATAAAAGACAATATTCATTCTTCCCATCAATGGAAACCTATTTAAAATAAAACACGGATTCTTTCTTGACACATCCTTGACACTATCGTCACATCATGTACCTTTCCCTTGACCTGTGAAAAACATTTCAAAAACTTGGGATGAGCATAAAAAGCTCAGTAAGGGTTATAAAAATATGGAAAGGAAACATGAGTTCATATATACATAAGAATGAAATCATACTTTACCCATAAAACATAGGCATATCAAATCATGAATAAATCATAGAAAACATAAGACATAAAGGTAACTTGAGGCATTCATAACATTATTACGTAGGGAGTAACCCTCTTGGTTACGTTTGGAATACCCATCACAGTATATTCCCTAAATCTCTTCGGAGAAACCTTAACGTTTCACTCCTTCGCGTTACCCAATGCATTGGAGAGCTATATCGGGCTCACCCGCCCTTAGTTTATCACGGAACCACCCGTTCTTCATAACAATGCCCAAGAACCATAACATAATCGTATCACATAAACATGAATAAAGGAAACATAACATTTCCACATTTCAATCACAATATAACATTTTAGGATATTGAAATAATGAATCCATTAAAAAAGAAACCATTTCCAAAACCATTTTAAACATTTAATAAAGAGATTTTTGAATCAAAGTGTCCCATACCACCTTGAATCTTTTAACATTTTAAACCATTAATATCCATATAAATAAATCCTTAAAACCATTTTGAAAACATGGATATTAATAAGAACAAATAATTAAAACATTTAAAACGATATTTTGGTTAAAGGGGTTTTACCAAAATTAGAGACACTTGAATACAATAATCGAGGAATAACATTTATTCAGAACTTTATAATATCATGAGAATAAAAGGATTCATGATATAATACTCCAAAGGACAGTATATACACCATATAAGAGTGAATTGGTGCATAACAACAATGAACCCTCAATAGAAATGTCAAATGTGATGAAATCCCTTATAAAGAAGGTATCCTTAAATTAAGGACAAATAAATCTCAAAAATATGTGTGACCAATATATATACACCCAATATAATGGATATTAAGTGTAAAACAATAAAAGGTCATTCACACATATTCAATGGATGACATATTCAATGACTACAAGTTGAACCCAAAGAAATCGAAATTGGGTTAAAAAGTTCCCTTGACAGCCTAACGGCATCACATCAAAATGAGTTGATGAGAGATAAAAAGTGTATCTCATCACTTGGACATAAAATTTACATCAATAAGGATATATGAGAACATATCCCAACATAAAAATATGTAAATTAAAAGACCTAACAAAAGAAGTCTTTTAAAAAAAGAGGAGGGTGAAAGGTTCCCTTACCGACTTGGGTATCTTTCAAAACATACACCCCATGAAAGAAGGACAATAGATCATTGATTTAAATACTCATAAACAAAAGTATATTACACAAAGAGTAGAATAATGGGCAGTACATACACCACTCAATGGAATTTGTGGAAAATGTAGCATAAATCTCACGGGAATAAAAGTGAGATGAAAAATCCCTTACGAAAATTCGGCAGCCTAACGGCGCCACTCAAAACTTTCAAAATGGATTGATGAGAGGAAATAGGGTCTCTCATCATATGAACATAATAATTACAGTAGGAGTAATATAAAATAGCATCCCAATCATAAGAAATATGAGCTTAAAAGGAATGACATAAAAGAGTGTACTTAAAAAGAAAGAGAGGTGTAGGATCCCTTACCTCGGGTCCGACTTGACTCGATCGTTCTTTAATCTCCTGAATAATAAACTTGAGTTAATTTCTAATTCCTTAAGAACCTTTTTCAAGTTCATTATTACTTTTATACCACTTAATAATATTTTTTTTGCCGATATTTGGTTCTTAAGTCGAAAGTGGACTTCTTACAATTACATGTTGTTCGTGTGGCCAAATGTTTATTATATCCAGAATTGTATTCATTATGTAGATATCATATATGTCATATATATCCAGTACATGCATGCATTTATAACATTACATAATCATTTAGAGGTAAGAAATGAAATGCACCGTTCATGGAGACGGTAAGCCGTACGTACGCATGAACGCTACTTTCATTTCTATTTCGTATTTTATAGAATGGAATAATAATGATATAAAGGTATATTATAATTCCAGTATAATATCATATATAATATCATATTTCCATCCTTTATACATCCCACATATGTTATTTAACGAATCAAATCACTTTGAGGGGGCGGTAGTCCGCACTTCCTTAAATGAAGATATCGCGTATACCCATAATGGAATCCATATAGGTAAGAAAAAAATGAAAAATACAGAAGCATAAATAAAACATAAACATATTATATATCATATATAAAAATAGTGACATCATAATGGCCACCTTTGAAGGTGTTAAATGAGTATTGAACAATCATCGTTTCGGGAGGCAGAATTTCACCATCCACGGAAACCGTATGTTCTTTAACCATTTGATGTAGTTGTGTGAGAGTGTAGCTCAAATAAATCTTATAACAACATCCTAGTATATTGAAGATACTGGTGTTGTTACAAAAGAAGTAAATAAAAAGAGTTTAGGGGGTTGGAGAAGCAAAATAAAACAAATGAACATGAGAGAATGAATTACCTTTAAAAGTGTAACTCCTTTTGATTTGAGCCTAAAGGATTCCTTTGAAAGGATTCTGCCCAAAGGGAATCCTCTAGGATGAGAAGAGGGATGTGGATAGAGTAAATGGGCAGGGTTTGGCCGAGCCAAAGGCTTGAGGAGTGTGTTAAATGAGGTAGAGGTGGGGGCCTTTTATAAGAGGAGAGGAGTGGCACTTTTGGAAAGTAAGAAATATTACTTTATTTGAAAATGTGTTTCGGTTTCAAAAGGTCCCACATTGATATAATTCGTGGATAAGGTGATAAGGCTTCGAAATCCACTCATCCAATAAGTTTTGGGCATGTGTAGTTCATATATTTTACATTATCATTCCATTTTATTTAAATTGTCAAATAATGATGTCATCGCTGCATCATTATTATGTCATAAATAATTTAATTTATTTAATGTCTAAAAATTATAAAAAAAATACTATGATGTATGAAATCTTTTTAGCTTTCCAATTAATATTTATAATCAAAAATATGACTTGTATAACCCCACTTAAAAATTGTTTTAGTAAAACATATCATGTTTGTGTCAATTTTACTTTTACATTAAATAAAAAGTTATTTATGTCATTTCCCAACCAAAGTGTCCCTATGGGGTCCCCAAGTTGACCCATGGCTTTTCTTGGTCGTCCATCACACATCCAATGGGTTTAGGAAATGTGTCAAGTTCATTTCATATTATTAAAATATTATTTTTACCTTAAACTACACTAATTACCACTACTTGCGATTAAGAACTTAATAAGTTACTATTCACCAAAAAATTATTATAATCTCATTGAACCACATTTTACTTCTTAATGAAAACCATGTATGTCGGATTTTTGAAATTCAAAACACAATGATGGAAAAATTTCATTTAAACGGAAAATCAGTCTTTATAAGTACCACTTAGTGGTTTCACTATTCATCAAAAATTGAAGTTTTTCATAAAATTACCAAAAATTCACCCTAAGCTATATTTGATATTACGAATTCAAAAATGAAGTCTATTTTACAAAATTCAAAACATATAAGTCACATTAATTAATTTAATAATTAATTCCCGCTGTCAGAGCAAATAGCGTGTTTTTATGAAACAATAAGTATCAAAAGATTGACACTAGTTTAAGTCTGATTTCAAAGTGAAATTGATTCCAACGACCACTATTGGATTTAATGGTAAAAATATTTTCTAATATCACTTTAAAACCAATTCAAAATATAACCTAATAATATAAATAAATTAGATTAAAAAGTGGTTTTGAATTAAAATACAACATTTTACACTATTCATTAAAAAATGAACTTTATCGGAAAGATACCAAAAATTTACACAAAGTAAATTTTGATGTCCCGATTCTTAATAATAGTTTTATTTGGTCCAAAAGAATGTTTAAGAGTGAACAAAACTATATTTAATGACGTTTCTCCATCAAAAGGTGATAAGTGATCCTTTAGTGAAAACTAGGGCATATACGCCTAAAATTGAATTCTTTCCGTATTTTAACCTTTTATCTTTTATTGTAGAAATGTAAAAACATTTAAGAACACATATAATAATATTTTAGTTATTTCTATCCATTCCCGCCATTACAACAGCTACATGTTAACTACCATTTAAAATAATATTATTTTATTATTAGAGTGCAACGTAAGATTCCCAAGAAACCCATTGTTGCGTGTTGGGTACGCCATCGATCATAGCGTCCCCTTTAAAGTCATTTAAATATTTTATTCACAAATATGGATAAATATGAAATGTCATATTCTTTATTTACCTGGGGTGTTACATCCTTCCCCCCTTTTGGGAATTGCGTCCTCGCAATTTTAAAATTGCGCTTGGAAACATCCTTGAAAGTCCCACATCAGAACAAAAGTCGGTAAAACAAACACTTTAAAATAAAGAAAGATAAGTACAAAGGTCACCCGAGTTAACCCATACTAGGATTCCAAGTATGAAAATATGGACATGGAGGAAAAAACAAAGGGTCATGTTCTAATGGAGAGTGATAGAAAACATGTTTAGGAGAAAGTTAACCACGAGAAAATCACAAACTTGTGATGGGTTAAACGGTATTCGATTCCCCAGTAGGAAAAGTTAATAGACAACATTTTTGTTTTAAGTTACTTTTTATTGAGGAATTTATTCATAAGGAAGCATAATCACTTATCATGTTGACTTTCAACTTTTACTAGATTCCTTAGTCAAACTCATATTTTTTCCAAAAGACGAGTATTTAGGGAGACTTGTTCGCATTAAGAGTACTATAATCAACTTCTAGAGAATCACCTAATCCCAAAAAGAGAACTATATACATCCCATGTATTTAGGATTTAACCAAAACCAAAACCAAAAAGGTTAGTACAAGATCAGATAATCCAGAAAAGGATAACCCCTTATAAAAAGAAAATCTATTCTTAATCTCCAAAATTTGTCCAACAAAACCCAAAGTTCAACGAGGACCATCTGATAAACAATTTGTCCATAAAATTCTTCAATGTAAACCAATATAAGATTGAAACCCAAATATTTGAAGGATTTAGTCACATAGTCTTCCAAGTTAAATCGTAACATTTATCTCCAAACAACATCAGTTGCTCCTAAAGTCTCACATTGAAAAGTAATTATCCTAATCACATATCCTCCAAAATCAACTTACTCTTAATTAATAAAATCATATAACTAAAAAGAATCAGTCAAACTAACCAGGGACTTCACGTAGTCCAGTGGTAGGCGATAAATACCAGTCGCACTTTGGTTGTGGGTTCGATTCCCGCAGCATTGTCCGACGCGACGGGTTGTCACACGGTCTGCATGTTGTCCTTTTTCCAAAACTATATAATTCTCAAATCATTACCCAAAAAGGGATAAAATCATCAAAAATAACCATAACATAATTTAACCTCAATTTTATCTCATTCCTTTCACTTCAATCATAACATATGGTAACCCATAATTACCTCAAAAGTAAGGATCATATAAACCCAAATGGTTCTTTATAACTATGTCCACAAAAGAAAAGATAACTATTACTTGAATAAAATTTGCCTATATTAAACATCAGGGTTACACATAATATAAAAAGTCTTCTAATGTAACCCCATCATTAAAAGAGACTTAATACTCTTAAGAATTTCACCCTAACTCTTGAAGCCCTTATATGTTGACATCTTACTCATTCAACATTCTTCATGATCCATTATCCATTCCTTTCCAACTTATTCCGAAATACCTCTTTCCTACAAACAAAATCATGAATCATATCCTAAGATTCCAAAATAAGAAAACAATAGTCATGAAATAGTACATACTTTTGATTGGTCATTGTCAGTTTCTTCATCCTCAATCGGAATGGAATTAGGTATTGGTAAACGAATATTGGTACGCTCTTGGTGACCCCATTCACGAAACTTCTTCATAGGACATGTGTTTTCATAATGACCATTCACACCACATTTAAAACATTCAATTGATCCCTCAGAAAGAACTTCTTTCCCTATCCTCGAGTCAACTGGATGCTTCCTTTTTCCATGGCAGGTTCTTTCTTTATGACCTTCATTTCCACATCTATAGCATATTTTTGTCCCTTTGAAACATTTTCCTAGGTGTTTCTTTCCACATCTTTGACACATAGGTTTTTTAACACACTTACCTTTATGATTATTCCCTGTACTTCCGTAGGGATTTGTTTCTTGCATATATGATGCCTTAGAGAAATCTCTAAGGTTTAGGTGGTCAATCATGACTCCAGATAGTTGGTTGAGGATAATCAAAAGAGTTCTCATTGCAGCTCCCATATCATTCAGTTGCTTGCTCAAAAAACTGTCACAGTTTCCTTCACCTCCACTGTTACTTTGGTGCCTGCTAGATCCAGCCATTTACTAAAATCAAAAAGGTCAGTGTGAGTATATCAACAAAACCATCATGTACTAATGAGTAAGATAGACAATAAGATATACTTACTCATTCACTTTATCTAAAACTAAGACTCTTTCTGAAATCCTAACCATTATGGTAATTGTCAATTATGCTTAAAGAATACCCTAACCTATAAAGTTATCTAAACCGACCTTTGATACCAACTATAAGGCCCTAGCCTTAAACCTTACTTAAACTCGAGTTATTACAAGATTACACATTGAGGATCTTTTCAGGTTTAGAGTTTTAGAGAATTAGATCATGAAACTTGCATTACATTCCCCATTTAAACAAAGTGGTTACATAAAAGACAATATTCATTCTTCCCATCAATGGAAACCTATTTAAAATAAAACACGGATTCTTTCTTGACACATCCTTGACAATATCGTCACATCATGTACCTTTCCCTTGACCTGTGAAAAACATTTCAAAAACTTGGGATGAGCATAAAAAGCTCAGTAAGGGTTATAAAAATATGGAAAGGAAACATGAGTTCATATATACATAAGAATGAAATCATACTTTACCCATAAAACATAGGCATATCAAATCATGAATAAATCATAGAAAACATAAGACATAAAGGTAACTTGAGGCATTCATAACATTCTTACGTAGGGAGTAACCCTCTTGGTTACGTTTGGAATACCCATCATAGTATATTCCCTAAATCTCTTCGGAGAAACCTTAACGTTTCACTCCTTCGCGTTACCCAATGCATTGGAGAGCTATATCGGGCTCACCCGCCCTTAGTTTATCACGGAACCACCCGTTCTTCATAACAATGCCCAAGAACCATAACATAATTTTATCACATAAACATGAATAAAGGAAACATAACATTTCCACATTTCAATCACAATATAACATTTTAGGATATTGAAATAATGAATCCATTCAAAAAGAAACCATTTCCAAAACCATTTAAAACATTTAATAAAGAGATTTTTGAATCAAAGTGTCCCATACCACCTTGAAGCTTTTAACATTTTAAACCATTAATATCCATATAAATAAATCCTTAAAACCATTTTGAAAACATGGATATTAATAAGAACAAATAATTAAAACATTTAAAACGATATTTTGGTTAAAGGGGTTTTACCAAAATTAGAGACACTTGAATACAATAATCGAGGAATAACATTTAGTCAGAACTTTATAATATCATGAGAATAAAAGGATTCATGATATAATACTCCAAAGGACAGTATATACACCATATAAGAGTGAATTGGTGCATAACAACAATGAACCCTCAATAGAAATGTCAAATGTGATGAAATCCCTTATAAAGAAGGTATCCTTAAATTAAGGACAAATAAATCTCAAAAATATGTGTGACCAATATATATACACCCAATATAAGTGGATATTAAGTGTAAAACAATAAAAGGTCATTCACACATATTCAATGGATGACATATTCAATGACTACAAGTTGAACCCAAAGAAATCGAAATTGGGTTAAAAAGTTCCCTTGACAGCCTAACGGCATCACATCAAAATGAGTTGATGAGAGATAAAAAGTGTATCTCATAACTTGGACATAAAATTTACATCAATAAGGATATATGAGAACATATCCCAACATAACAATATGTAAATTAAAAGACCTAACAAAAGAAGTCTTTTAAAAAAAGAGGAGGGTGAAAGGTTCCCTTACCGACTTGGGTATCTTTCAAAACATACACCCCATGAAAGAAGGACAATAGATCATTGATGTAAATGCTCATAAACGAAATTATATTACACAAAGAGTAGAATAATGGGCAGTACATACACCACTCAATGGAATTTGTGGAAAATGTAGCATAAATCTCACGGGAATAAAAGTGAGATGAAAAATCCCTTACGAAAATTCGGCAGCCTAACGGCGCCACTCAAAACTTCCAAAATGGATTGATGAGAGGAAATAGGGTCTCTCATCATATGAACATAATAATTACAGTAGGATTAATATAAAATAAAATCCCAATCATAAGAAATATGAGCTTAAAAGGAATGACATAAAAGAGTGTACTTAAAAAGAAAGAGAGGTGTAGGATCCCTTACCTCGGGTCCGACTTGACTCGATCGTTATTTAATATCCTGAATAATAAACTTGAGTTAATTTCTAATTCCTTAAGAACCTTTTTCAAGTTCATTATTACTTCTATACCACTTAATAATATTTGTTTTGCCGATATTTGGTTCTTAAGTCGAAAGTGGACTTCTTACAATTACATGTTGTTCATGTGGCCAAATGTTTATTATATCCAGAATTGTATTCATTATGTAGATATCATATATGTAATATATATCCAGTACATTCATGCATTTATAACATTACATAATCATTTAGAGGTAAGAAATGAAATGCACCGTTCATGGAGACGGTAAGCCGTACGTACGCATGAACACTACTTTCATTTATATTTCGTATTTTATAGAATGGAATAATAATGACATAAAGTTATATTATAATTCCAGTATAATATCATATATAATATCATATTTCCATCCTTTATACATCCCACATATGGTATTTAACGAATCAAATCACTTTGAGGGGGCGGTAGTCCGCACTTCCTTAAATGAAGATATCGCGTATACCCATAATGGAATCCATATAGGTAAGACAAAAATGAAAAATACAGAAGCATAAATAAAACATAAACATATTATATATTATATATAAAAATAGTGACATCATAATGGCCACCTTTGAAGGTGTTAAATGAGTATTGAACAATCATCGTTTCGGGAGGCAGAATTTCACCATCCACGGAAACCGTATGTTCTTTAACCATTTTATGTAGTTGTGTGAGAGTGTAGCTCGAATAAATCTTATAACAACATCCTAGTATATTGAAGATACTGGTTTTGTTACAAAATAAGTAAATAAAAAGAGTTTAGGGGGTTGGAGAATCAAAATAAAACAAATGAACATGAGAGAATGAATTACCTTTAAAAGTGTAACTCCTTTTCATTTGAGCCTAAAGAATTTTTTTGAAAGGATTCTGCCCAAAGGGAATCCTCTAGGATGAGGAGAGGGATGTGGAGAGAGTAAATGGGCAGGGCTTGGCCGAGCCAAAGGCTTGAGGAGTGTGTTAAATGAGGTAGAGGTGGGGGCCTTTTATAAGAGGAGAGGAGTGGCACTTTTGGAAAGTAAGAAATATTACTTTATTTGAAAATGTGTTTCGCTTTCAAAAGGTCCCACATTGATATAATTCGTGTATAAGGTGATAAGGCTTAGAAATACACTCATCCAATAAGTTTTGGACATGTGTAGTTCATATATTTTACATTATCATTCCATTTTATTTAAATTGTCAAATAATGATGTCATCGCTGCATCATTATTATGTCATAAATAATTTAATTTATTTAATGTGTAAAAATTATAAAAAAAATACTATGATGTATGAAATCTTTTTAGCTTTCCAATGAATATTTATAATCAAAAAGATGACTTGTATAACCCCACTTAAAAATTGTTTTAGTAAAACATATCATGTTTGTGTCAATTTTACTTTTACATTAAATAAAAAGTTATTTATGTCATTTCCCAACCAAAGTGTCCCCATGGGGTCCCCAAGTTGACCCATGGCTTGTATTGGTCGGCCATCACACATCCAATGGGGTTAGGACATGTGTCAAGTTCATTTCATATTATTAAAACATTATTTTTACCTTAAACTACACTAATTACCACTAATTGCGATTAAGAACTTAATAAGTTACTATTCACCAAAAAATTATTATAATCTCATTGAACCACATTTTACTTCTTAATGACAACCATGTATGTCGGATTTTTGAAATTCAAAACACAATGATGGAAAAATTTCATTTAAACGGAAAATCAGTCTTTATAAGTACCACTTAGTGGTTTCACTATTCATCAAAAATTGAAGTTTTTCATAAAATTACCAAAAATTCACCCTAAGATATATTTGATATTACGAATTAAAAAATGAAGTCTATTTTACAAAATTCAAAACATATAAGTCACATTAATTAATTTAATAATTAATTCCCGCTGTCAGAGCAAATAGCGTGTTTTTATGAAACAATAAGTATCAAAAGATTGACACTAGTTTAAGTCTGATTTCAAAGTGAAATTGATTCCAACGACCACTATTGGATTTAATGGTAAAAATATTTTCTAATTTCACTTTAAAACCAATTAAAAATATAACCTAATCATATAAATAAATTAGATTAAAAAGTGGTTTTGAATTAAAATACAACATTTTACACTATTCATTAAAAAATGAACTTTATCGGAAAGATACCAAAAATTTACACAAAGTAAATTTTGATTTCCCGATTCTTAATAAGAGTTTTATTTGGTCCAAAAGAATGTTTAAGAGTGAACAAAACTATATTTAATGACGGTTCTCCATCAAAAGGTGATAAGTGATCCTTTAGTGAAAACTAGGGCATATACGCCTAAAATTGAATTCTTTCCGTATTTTAACCTTTTATCTTTTATTGTATAAATGTAAAAACATTTAAGAACACATATAATCATATTTTAGTTATTTCTATCCATTCCCGCCATTACAACGGCTACATGTTAACTACCATTTAAAATAATATTATTTTATTATTAGAGTGCAACGTAAGATTCCCAAGAAACCCGTTGTTGCGTGTTGGGTACGCCATCGATCATAGCGTCCCCTTTAAAGTCATTTAAATATTTTATTCACAAATATGGATAAATATGAAATGTCATATTCTTTATTTACCTGGGGTGTTACATTTTGTGGGATGAGAAAGACATTAGTAGTTTGGGCATTGGAGTTTTTATTTATTTTTTATTATAGGGTTTATATTTTGGTACTTACTTTGAGACTTTATTTGTATTTGTTTGACATTATTCATGTATTAAGGGATGGTTTGGTTTCCCTCTTTTTATATTATGTGATGTAGTTTATTAGGGGTTATTATTTTATCTCCCAGTCCAACTTTTACTATTTAGGGTAATGTATTTGATATGTATGATTATTATACACTCAGCTCTAGTAGCCAACTTGGGGCCTATTGAGGGAAAAATTCAAGGGTCATTTTCTATCTTCCTCTATTTCCAACCTAGTAGGTTTACCTTTGGAGGGAGGGGTTCATGACACTATATGTTAACTATATTTAAAAAGTCATCATGGATGTTGTAAATGGTGAGGAGATCTCGGTACTCATGTTGTAGGTGTTTTCCATGTAAGTATATTTAAATTTTATTTTTTATTTTTTTAGGAAGACATACCTTATAGTGACTTAATTTATTACTTATCTAATCAAGTATCTCTATAATATTTTTATGCAATATAATAACACATTTATTTATGGTTTTATGGATCTAGGATATATTTCAATAGTTTTTTATACCAAAACCAACATACTAGAGTTTTATATATATATATATTTATGAAAGATTAAAAAATATGAAGATTCAGTATTAATTTCTTTCATTCCTTAACAGGTAAGAACACTTACATAAATATGAACCATTGTTCATTATAATGTTGTTAAGACTGTAATTTTTATATTTTATTACACATTCAATGTAATGTGAATTCTTCCCACATGAATGCAAGGTATATTGGTTATGCTATTTATTGGGTGGTGTTCAAAAAATTGTAGAGTTATTAAATTGATAAGTCATATTATATTATTTTAGTACTTTAATATTTATATTTTCATTTTACATATGTTTTGATAATTAATATATGAAATTACAATAGGACATGTAATGAGTTCAATATGGATCACTTATCAATAATAAACCCCAAAAAAACTAAATATGTGAATGTTCAAATCGATAAATTTTATATTAGTTAATTATTGTTTTTATTACATATATAGTGTTTTTACTTTTAAAATATTATTTCATTAACATAATTTCATTATCAAATAAAAAGTGTTCAACGTGATTATTATGTATTATAATTTATTTCCGAGATCATCATGACTAGAATAATAAAATATTTTCAACAGGTTAGTTACATTATAACACTTATAATGTAAAAAATTTGTTTTGTTGATAATTTCATAAAATTTACTATTTTTATAGATTTTTTATGATGCTTCATCATATAAGTCAAATTAATTAAACCATCTTCAAAGTTTTTCTTAGACTAATTTTTAATTTTTCTTAATTTGCAGATGTAGTTTCAATAATGTCTATATTCTTTATAAAAGATGGTGTATAAAAGTTTTCAATGACTTTTCCATTTATTTATGATTTTTTTAATGTTTTAATTGATCTTACAAGTCTGAGTTAAATATATTTATTAATATAAGAAAAATAAATAAATTTCAACATTGGTTATTATTAAAATTGATGTTGAAAGGGGATTTCAACATCTTTTTTTAGGAAATGATGTTGAAATATTTCCCATTTATCATTCTATATGAAGTTTAAATGTTGGTTTCTATAAAAACTGACATAAAGAGTCATACATGAAGGATTTTAATGCTAGTTTCCATAAAAATTGACATTGAAAACCTTTTAAAATGTCCATTTTTTTAGAAACTAACATTGAAATTTATATGGGATGGCTTTCAATGTTTATTTACATAAGAATGATATTTAAATAATTTTTCAATGTTGTTTTTCATAGAAAAAAATATTGGAATCATATCTATATATCTTCTCAGAGGAATTTTTAACATCAGTTTTAGAAAAACTGAGACATACCAAGTATAACATACATGAATATTGTATCATTTTAGAATAATATTTAACACATTTCACAATAATTCACTCCTCATAAATCTAAAGGTTTATAATCTTAATATACTAGATAAATAATCAAATTATTTCATGAAATATCTTCAATATCTCCCACAAATTTATTCTCTCGTAGTAACCTTCTTAGACATATCCTACTTAAAACTTTCTTCATAACCTAGGGAAAATGAAAACATAAGAAGGGATATTCTCATATATTGTGTAGGGGTAAACATTGGTGATATCAATTGATGATCATGTGAAATCATAAGATAAGCATAAGGGTATGAGATCATGATCATGACTTAAAAATTTCACACATAATCCATCATATACCATAAATCATGGATTAATTCATAAATATTTATAATTTTAAAATACATGAGTCATAAGACTGAGGAGTCATCATAATAAATCAGGATTCATGAGATCATATCATAATAATAATACATGATTTTATTGAATACATGTAAGCATAGAAAAATATTTCCTTATCCAAGGATAACTTATAAGACTATCATAATAGATAGATTCCCATACTATATTGGGTTCACTCCCTCATTCAATCATTTAATTATTCAAGGTTCACACCCAAGACTATCATAGTGGATAGATTCCCTTATTAAACTAGGTTCACTACCCATTCCTATCATTTTATTGTTCAAGACTCACTTCTAATACTATCATAGTAGACAGAGTCCCTTAATGAATTGGGTCCACTCCCCATTATATTTTTTATTATATCCTGAGATATCAATCATTACCCAATGTATTGGAGGGTATATAATTTTGAGAAAAACTGTTTTATAGTGAAAACTATACATAAGTGTTCCAAAATATCATAAAAACATTCATTATTTTATTATAGTATAACTCATGGAAAAATAAACATGTTTCATAAAATCATCATTAAAACATCTTCATCATAAGAAATATAGAGAAATAAAATGGATAGTATCATAAGATCATGTCCCTAGTGAAGAATAATAAACATCAAAGGATGTTGAAATAGATGAAAAATACCTTTAAAAGAACATTCAAACCTTTCTTCAAAGACATGAGAAAAATATTTTTTTATTTTTATAAAATTTTAAATAAAAATTTCCATAATATTAACAATATGTTTTTATTTGAAAATAAATATGGAAATTTTTAAAGTAATATTCAAACCAAAGAAAATTTATGATAACGGTAAAATTAATTCATCCAGTAAATGTTAAAATAAATATTTCATCCACACATTTTTGTAAAAAGTCATAAATAACCTATTCCAAAAACATTGTAAAAAATTTAATCCTTTAAAAAAATTAAAATATGGTTTAAAATTACTTTAAACCATAATTGTATCATATTAAAGTTAATTCTTGAAATCAATTTAAATAATATGGATTTGGAATAAAATGTTTGCTAGAAAAAGATGAAATAAGGATAGATTTTCTTAAAAAATCTTGAATATTTTGAGTACCAAAGAGAGGAGAATGATAAAAAATTATGAAAACTCTATAAATAAATAATGTATAATAAAATAGATTTATTTTTAGAGATAGGTATCATATAATTTCCTTTATTTGAAATTTAATATAAATAAACATTAAAATAAATGAGATTGTAACATAAACTCTTACCTTAAGTCATGACTTTTTATTACGTGCTCTTAGCCTCTTATATAATTAATTTTTATTTAATATTTATTTATAACTTAACCATATTCATAATTATCTTATAAAATAATATTCCCTTATAATTTCTAATTTCCCATTTGTTAACAATTCTTTATTAAATTCAATATTCTGGGTGTTGACTATTTTGTTTCCCATGCATGGTTTGGTTTGATAGTCCCAGTTCTTACACCATGTTCATGCTTTCATCATATACAGAATATTAATCATATTATAATTTTTATATTTACTCATTATATAAACTTTTATATCCATTCATATAATTTGGTGATGAAAAATAAATTACATCACTTCATAGAGGTGGTAGTTTTCATTTACACGTGAGTTGCGTTTTCACTTTTAAATAGATAGAATGAAATGGAAGGTAAATAATAATTTAACTTTAAAGAATTATATTATATCATAAATATAATATATATTAAATATATATATCCTTATTACTATCAATGTGAAGTGGAAATGAAAAAAAATACACTGCTTCGCGGAGGTGGCACTCCACACGTATGCACGAGCGACGTTATCATTTTCCAACAGATTGAAGGGTAATAAGGTAGATAATATATTATATTTATAGAATCATAATTATGTTTTAATCATCATATATATCCATCAAATTCATATACAAAACCATCCAAGAGATATGGTGTTGAAAAACTAATTACATCGTTATGTGGAGATGCTAGTCTATACGTACGCACGAGCAATGGTATCATTTCCCATTGGATGGAAAAGAGAGTGAAAAGGGTTATAACATCCACATAATAACATTTAATTATATTTAAGATACTTATTTTATTATATCATCATGGTTATATAAGTTTTTAAGGATGTAGAAGAAGAAATAAATATAAAAACACTCAGTTAAGAGTTATACCTCTTCATTGGAGAGCTTCTTTATATTACACCATAATCATTTAAATATTAGTCCTTTTATGAGAATAAGACCTCTAATAAATAGGTAAGTATGTAGAGATATTGTTAGGGTAAATATTTGCTGACATAAAGAGATCAAGTGGTGTAGAAAAGTGAGAATATGAGGTTCCCTTTTATAAGTGTGGGGGTGGAAAACTTGTAAATATTAATAATATTAAAATATAAGAAAGTAAATTTCATAGTAAAGTGGCTCCAAAATGGATAAATTTAGAATATGGGATGATATAGTTTTAAATTTCTCTCAATAAATAGGATTTAGACAAGTTTTTAGGTTATGTTAACCTTTAAATATTTAGTTTAACCCCTTATTAACCCTTTTAACATTTATTGTAGTAATGAATTTTTATCTCAATTAATATTCATTATTACCAAAAATAAAATTAAACATATTTATAAATTTGGAAATTATTCTTCAAAATATAAAATTAATTTTACCATATTTAATTTATATAACTATCAGAAATTCCTTTTAAAATAATCATGCAAAATGCAACGAAATCCATTTTTATAAAAATGCATTTTTAAGCATAACACTGAATTTATTCTTATTAATTTCATAATAATAACCATTAAATGAGAATTAAAATATTTTATTTAATATATTATATAAAAATTTCATTAAAATAATTCAATAATAGTGATTAATTTAATTCATTAAGATAAAAAAACATTTCACGTATAAAAGTATCTTTTCAGAAAAATTACTCTTTTTACCTTAAATTGATTTAATTTTAATTTATAAACAATTTATAAAAAATGAATTATTTTTATAGATGTGTAAAAAATAATTTTCCATAAATTTAATACTCTTAATTAATTTTTAAATAAATCATATATTACAACAATAATGAGCATAAATAAAATATTTAAAAATAATTATTTAGGATCAATAGTATTTCCTAAGTGAATTAGAAATTATTTTTTGAAAATTATATTTATATTAAATACCATAGAATGTGATTAATTTTATAATTTTTAATAATTATTCACATAATTTTAGGGTTATTTTCTTTATAAGATATCAAATGCATTTATTTATTAAAGATGAATATATTATAAAATCAAGGTGTTATATTTTATCCTCTTAAAAATTTTCACCCTTGAAATTATGTTACTTTGATACAAAAAAATAAGGATACTTATGAATCTTCACATCCTTATATTCCCATGTATCTTACTCAAATTTATGGTTTCACCACAAAACTTTGACCAATTGAGTGGTATTATTCCATGGTACTTTCTCTCTCTGATCCAAAATATTCAATGGTTGTTCCTTATAAGAAATATCATGATTCGGTAATACAATCTATAAGTTTGGTACATGTGAAGGATCAGTTATGTACATACTCAAAATAAATACATAGAAAACATCATGAATTTGGGAGAGGTTTGATGGAAGTTCCAAGAAATAAACTACTTCCCTAATATGGTCAATAATCTCATAGGGACCGATATATGTAGGGATCAACTTCCATTTATAAATCTCATAACCTTATTCCAATGAGATATATATAAGAACACCTTATTACCAACTTTTAACTCCAAATACAATTTAATGTTATCAATATAACTCTTATGTTAACTCTGATCTACCCTATTGTGATGTTGAAGGACTCTAACCTTCTCTGACATTTCCTTATGTAGCTTAAGTCTTGATACCTTTTATTTCCCAACTTCATCCTAACATATTGGAGTATTTCACTTCTTTACATATAGGGCTTCATAAGGATCTATCTGAATGATCCATTGATATTAATTTTTGTAATAAAATTTTACCATAGGAAGGTGTTGATGTATTTTAGAATATCTTCTTTGGTATGAATGTTCCTCTTAGACTAGACATATTTTTTAGGATGATATGGATGTATAAAGATAAAATATATATTTAAAGAATAATGAATACTTCTTTATAACTTTAAGGTAATTCTTGAATCACAATCAGATAAGATTTAGAGTAATACTCTATGAAATCTTACAACTTCATTAATTTATAACCCAGTGAGTTGATCAAGAGAAAAATATTCTCTAAAATCAATAAAATTTTATCATTTTATAATGTAATAGACTACAACCCAAATAATATTATTCCCTTTATATTTATTTGGGAGTACCATGAAAAAATTAATGGTGATGTTTTCCCATTTACATTCAAGTATGGGTAATGGTTACAATATCCCCTTTATCTCTCAAAATTAACTTGCTATTATACCAAGAACCAAGATACATACTCTGCAATATCCATATTAATTTTATCCCACCAAAAATTTTCTTTAAGATATTTATACATCATCATAATTCTAGGATAAATAGACAATGATGATTTATGAGCTTCATCTAATAAATTATTCTTTAATTCAGGTATTGATGAGACACATACTCTATTATTAAACTTTATCATTCCATATTTATCATAACTAAACTCAAGAACATTACCTACCTTCTTTTTAAACTCCATGACTTCGTTTTACAACTCATTAATATTCACATGAAAAAATATTTGAATATTCATATAATAAATATAGTAGTGAAATCCTTTCTTTATGATTTCAAGTTATATCCTCTAAAAATACATAAGTATTGGATCTATTTCAATCCATATCATGGAAAAACTATCATGGTCCTTCCAACTCATAGAACCAGCCACCTCAATAGCCTTCCTAAAGTGGTAATGTATTGATCATTCATAATATTTAATCAGTTTCAACCATATTATTTTGAACATATTCAACTCTTTTTGTATGAATATATACTTCAATATTTTATGATCCATATATATGTCACACCTTTTTCCATATAAATAATTTCTTGATATCTTTAAAGAAAAAAATTATTACCACTAGTTCCAATTTATAATGCAAGTAAAGTTTCCTATGAACCATAAATTGGCATGAGGCATAATCCACTACCATTCCATTTTGTATGATAACACATCTCATTCCCTTATTCAATGCATAACTGTAGATCACAAACTCTTCTGCACTACAAGGTAGTGTGAGAATAGGTACACTAACTAACCCTATATCCAGTTCCTTGAAATTTTATTTACATTCATCTTTATAAATGAACTTAGATCCCTTCTTTATTAACTTATTTAGTGGATTTCATAGATATAATAAATTTCTCACAAAGAATTGATATGATCCAACCAACCTAATAAAACTATATATCTTGGTCACTATGGTTAGTCTTGGACATTTCTAAATAAATTCTACCTTTAAAGGATCCAATGATATACCTTATTAAGATTATATAACCCAGGGAAAAACTTTTTGTACCCAAAATTCACACATGGATAATTTTAAATACAACTTCTTCTTCCTTAGGGTTTCAACGTAATACTCAAATAATATTCATCATCTTCTTTAATCTTAGAATATATTAGTATATAATTTATAAAGACTACTAAAAATTGATCAAGGTAATATTTAAAAACTTTATTCATTAGATACAAGAAGATAATTAGGGCATTGGTAAGTTCAAATGGAATAAATATAAATTAAAAATTATCATACCTCATATGGATGGTTGTTTTGAATATTTTATAATTTAGAAACCTTAACTAATGATATAAAAATTGTAGGTATACTTTTTAAAAGTATTGAGATTCTCATAGTTGATCAAAAAAATCATCGATATGGGGTAGAGGATACTTTTTCATGATAGTAATCTATGTTCTCTATAATAAATACAAAGATGAATTGATCAATATTTATAATTAATAAAAAGAACATATTCACCCAATAGTTATACACATGTTCGAATGAATCCCTTATCAAGAGTCTATTGGAATTTATTCTTTAATTATTACAAATTAACCATGTCCATTATATAAAGATTATTTAAAATAATCATACCACCAGGTATGGGTTCTATTAAAAACTCAAATCCATGATCTGGGGAAATCCTAGGAAACTCTTCCTGAAATACATTGTAATATTATCATATCGTATTCATATCTTCAATGTTAAGTTTTTTCCTGACCATTTGAGATAAGTACCCCTCATAAATGGGTAATAAAACTCGTATAATGGAAGTAATTTCCATTTGAAGTTTATATTCATCCTCAAATCGATAGATAATCATTAGTTTATTCAAAATATGAAATGTTACTTCTCATACCTAGCAATTAATATGGTCTATATATAAATAAATCTAATTCATGCCAAAATCACATCAAAATTAACTAAAGGTAGAATCATTGGATTTACAGGAATCACATTCCTGCAAAATTATATTATGGAGGGTCTATAGATTTGATATGAAATCATCATACCATTAGGAAATTGTACTACCAACTAAACATTTAATCCTTGATTAAATGATGTGATACCCTTATAAAATTAATTAGATATAAAAGACTGGGTAAATCCAAAATCAATAAGACATTTGTAGTTCTATAGTGGGTTATAAGTGTGCCTTTTACCACTTCATTCTAATTACCCACCTTAGTGATTATGATCGCATGTTATTTACCTTTGTGTCTTAGATTAAGAGTTTTTTTATGATTATTGTCACCATTAACCCTTGGATTCATGCACTATTTAGTATAATTACCATACTCCTTTAAATCATAGCATTGGAGAGTGGGTAGTTCATTCGGCTGAGATCACTCCATTTTGATTTTATTGGATTTCCTCTTTATATCTATTTAGAATTCACTTGCTCAATGGAATTATTTTACATACTTAAAACATTTACCAGTTTCCTTAAGAAAATTTCCCCCATTCTTTTTTCAACATTTCTAGTATAAAAGAAGAATCATTTTCATTCCTCCATGGGTTTTATTATTATAATTTCTTTGAAAATACATATTTTTTCTTTTATCATAATTATGAAAATGATAGGAATATCCACTATCTATTTATACCTTGATATCACATCAAATAATTTCTTTATAGATAATAAATCACCTTATGGATAATTCCTTTTTAAGACTTGGTTTTAAGCCATTGAAGAATCAATCAATTTTTCTTTCAAGGTCGATGATAAAACCATAATTTTAACTCAAAAGTATTGTAAAATTTACCTCATAAGTTCCAATAGATTCATCATCCTTATACTTAATCTTAAGTAATTCCATTTCCATTTTCATGAAAATAGTTCTATGAAATTAAATATAGAAAAATATCCTATTAAACTCATCTCATTCTATAGAGTTAATTTCTTCCTCTTGCCTTATATTATTAATAAGATTCCACCATTGGTATACTCCAACTTACAAATGATACACCATCGGGACAAATTTCTCATTCTATGAGTACTAAAGAATGAAAAATATATTTTAGGGGTACTGATCCAATGCTCGGTAACTAATAGATTATAGGACCCACTAAAACAAGGTGTATTTTTCCTCATGAAAGGCACAATGGTGTGTTGGTCCCTATTTTTCACATTTTCATGATTAGTATAATTCAATATTTAAGAAATTTTTGAGAAAATAGAAATAATATTTTTCATTCCAACTCCCATGTCATTCTGTTTCTCAAGTGTATGATCATTACATTGTCCACCCACATTCATTGTTAACAAAATTCCTTCTAGTTCTATCCATTAACTAACACCAAAAAAGTATAGTGTAAGAATCATAGTGAGAAATCATACAATCATGAAAATCATTACTGGGATGTACTAGATTATGACACCTTATTATCAACCTATTACACTTTTAGGTTCGCCCTATATCAATTTTTTTCATCATAGGTTTTGTTAAGTGATATCCTTATATTCTTCTTAACCTAATCTACAAAAATATGAAACTCTGTTCTGATAACAACTCCATAAACTTAAGAATAACATACAAAAATATTGTATAATTTTAGATAAATATTCAATACATTTCACAATAATGCATTCCCTATAACTATAAAGTTTTAGTGTCTTTGGAGACTTGATAAATAATAAACTTATTTCATGAAATATATTCAATATCTACCATAAAGTTATTCTCTCATAGTAACCTTCTTAGACATGTCATACCAAAAAAATTTCTTCATAACCTGGGGAAAATAGAAACATAATAAAGGATGATATTAAATGATTAGAAAGGTTAAGCATGGGAGATATCAATTGATTATTGTATGTAAGAATAATATAAGCATAAGGGTTTGAAATCATGATATAAACATATGATTTTCATACACAATTAGTCATAGATCATAAGTCATGAGTCATGGCCTAAAACTTTAACATTTCAAAAGACATGAGTCATAAGAGTGATGAAAAAACATTAATCAATCATGAGTTGTAATATTATATCATAAGAATAATACATGAGTTTTTGGCATGCACATGAGCATAGAAAATCATTTCCTTAATAAAGGATCACTTACAAGACTATCATAGTGAAAAGATTATCATAGTGGATTGGGTTCACTCCTTATTCCATCATTTAATTAATCAAGTTTCACTCCTAGGACTATCATAATGGATAGATTACCTTACTGAACTAGGATCACTCTATATTCCCATCATTTCCTTAGTCAACACTCACTGCCATGACTATCATAGCGGATGGATCCCCTTACTAAACTAGGTCCACTCCCCATTCCATTTTGAATTATCTCATGATATATCAATCATTACCCAATTTATTAAAGGGGTATATAATTCTAGTCCCAACTATCATGTAATGAAAACCATATATAAGTGTGACAAAAGATCATAAAAACATTCATATTTTCATTATAGTATAACTCATGGAAAAGAAAAAGGTTTCATAAAATCATCCTTGAATATAAGAATCATAATACATACAAAGATAAAAATTGGATGGTATCCTAACATCATATCCCTAGTGAATCATAAGAAACATCAAATGATGATAAAATAGATGAAAAATACCTATAAAAATTTTGAACCATTATTTTAAAACATAAGAAAAATATCCTTTTATTTTAATAACATTTTAAAAAAATCATATAATATTGAGAAAATGAATTTATTTGAAAATTACCATATAAACATGTAAAGGAAGCTTCAAAGTAAAGAATGGTCATGGTGGTAGTAAAAAAATTTCATTTGGTAAACATTAAAAAAAATATTCATTTCACATTTTTATAATAATACATAAATAATAGTTTGAAAAACATTATAAAAATTATTTTCTAATAATTTGAAAAAATTAAAATATGGTTGAAAATGGATTTATATAATAATTTTATCCTGAAAAAATAAAATTCTTGAAATTATTTTAAAGAACATGGACATGGAAGAAAATGTTCACCGTCTAAAGAGGAAATAAGGTTAACTTTTCTTAAAAACATATTCTTGGTCATTTTAAGTGCCAAAGAGAGTAGAATAAAAGTAAAACATGAAAACCCAAATAAATAACCAAATTAGTATAAAATATATGGGTTTTAAGATATTATTATCATATAATTTCTCCATTTGGAAATTTAACATAGACAATCCTGAAAAGAAATGAGATTGTAATATAAACCCTCACCTCAGGTCTTGGATTTCTTCGTATGTGATCTTAAAATACAGTTTAATACATTTATATTTATTATAAATATATAAATAAAACATATTCATACTTATATTAAAATATAACATTCCCTTATATCTTCTAATTACCCATTCATTAACAATTCTCCATTAAATTGATATTTTAGGTGTTCATTGTTTAGTTTCCTATACATGTTTTGGTTTGAAGGTTCTAGTCCATGTACATTTTTAATGTTTTTGTCATCTATATAATATTAATAATGTTATAATTATCATATTTATTCATTATATTAACTTTTTTAACCATTCATGTAAGTCAGTGATGAAAAATTAATTACATCACTTTATGGAGGTGACAGTCTAAATGTACGCACATGTGATGTTTTCGCATTTCAATGGATAGAATTAAAGTAAGATAAAAAAATAATTCACATTTAAATAATTATAATTATATAATAAATATCATTTATATTAATTATATTTATCCTTATTACCATCTATGTAATTTTGAAATAAAAAAACAAATCACATCGCTTCGTAGAGGTAGCAGTCCACACATACACACGAGTGACGTTATCATTTTCCAATGGATGGAAGGGTATGAAGTCAGATAATATATTATATTTTTAGAATAATAATTATTTTATATTCATCATATATATCCATTAAATCCATATATATAACCATCCAATAGAGATAGTAATGAAAAACTAATTACATTGTTATGTAGAGATGATAGTCCGTATGTATGCAAGTGATGTGTTCATTTCACATTGGATCGAAAAGGAGATAAAAAGGGTTTTTAAATTTTCATAATAACATTTTAATATATTTAACATATATATTTTATTATGTTATAATAATTATAGAATATTTTAAGGAGTTTTAAGAAGAAATAAACCTGAAAACACTCGATTAAGAGTTATACCTCTTCTTTGGAGACCTCCTTTGGGTTA
Organism: Viscum album; assembly: GCA_963277665.1. Taxonomy (NCBI): domain Eukaryota; kingdom Viridiplantae; phylum Streptophyta; class Magnoliopsida; order Santalales; family Viscaceae; genus Viscum; species Viscum album. Next base: position 244,546,894 of record OY728150.1, read on the forward strand.
ACCTTAAGCCTTCAAGGATTAGTCCTTTGGTGAAACACATAACTATAGTATTTGGGTAGGTATGTTTGGAGATTATTTGGGTATATATTTAATGGTATAAATGGCTCAAGTGGTGTGTAGAAGTGGGAAGAGGATGTGCCCTTTTATAACCGAGGTGGGTGGAAAACTTGTAAATACTGAGAACATTAAAATAAAATAAAGTAACTATATTGGGAAATTGGATATAAATTGGATCAATTTTAAATATTGGATTATATAGGTTCAAAATAAATTAAATAAAAATGATTTATACAAGTTTTTATGTTATTTTAACCCTTATCTTTTTATTTTAACACATCGTTAACCCTTTTAACCATTACTGTTGTAATGAATTTTTACCTAGGTTTCAATTCATTATGAACAAAAATAAAAATAAACTTATTAATAAATTTTTGTATTATTATTAAAAATATGAAAAAAAAATTACTATATTTAATTTCAATAATTGGTAGAAATTCATTTTAAAATAAGCGCGCAAGACACAACGAAAACCATTTTTAGACAAATGCATTTTTAAGCATAACACTGAATTTATTCTTATTCATTTATTAGTAAAAACCATTAAATGAATGTTAAAATATTTGATTTAATATATTATATAAAAATTACATTAAAATCATTGATCAATAATAATTAATTTAATTTAGTAAGATAAAAACGCATTGTGTGCATAAAAGTATTTTTTGGAAAAACGTCTCTTTTTACCTTGAAATGCTTTTATTTTAATTTATAACCAATTGATAACAAAGTAATTAATTTTATACATGTTTAAACAATAATTTTTAATATGTTAAATTCTCTGAATTAATTTTTAAATAAAACATATATGAAATAAACAAAAATCATAAACAAAATATTTCAAGATAGTTATTTAGGTTCAATGGTATTTACTATGAGAATTAGAAATTATTTTTGAAAATTTCATTTCCTTTAAATAGAATATAATGTTATTTATTTTATAATGTTAAATAATTATTCACATAAGTTCAAGTTTTTGTGATTCACAATCTATTTAATGTATTTATTTATTAAAGATAAATTTATTTTAAAATCTCAGGGTATTACAAAAAAATATGTGAAAACTAAACTTTTAACATAAACTAAATTAACATAAATTTTTAAATAAGATTAAAAGGTTATTTTCTAGTAATTTTGGTTCTATATATAAAAGTAATGGAATCAAGGAGTGTGACATAATTTCATATTAGGTGTAGTTTTTTGGAACCATGGGATTCTAATTGAGGGGAATCGTGGTTATGGAAAATTGTAAACGGTGGATATTTGTTTCTTGATGAATATTTTTGGAAGGATAATTTCATGTTAGAGTAGTAGAAATTTGAAAGATAGAGGTTATGACATGGCTGTAAAACTCACACTGATGCAATAAAAAAAGGGGGATTAATTCCCTTGGTTACTAAAATACTTGAACTCAAATACAATATGTTTGGAAATTGTGGAGAGTATAGTCTTCAAAAGTGGCAGAGGTGATCTTATTTCAGAATGAGGAAGCACTAGTGTGCCAAAACATGTATAATTTTTGGTTTTTATCCTAGGTATTTTTAAATTTATACCTTCTTCTATGAAGTTAATGACAATGTGGGTATTATTTAATCAAGTATAAGTTTGATTTATTTTTATAGAACCTTTTTCATAAATAACCATGGTGGAATGAAGGGGACCTGGTGATGGTATAATGGATTATATTTATTTGAATTATTGTGAGTTTTAAAAGATCTTTTGGTGGTGTTTGTCTATATTTATGTGGATGTTGAACCTAGAATACTAGAAGGTGTTGTGAAGTGGATAATGACTTTGTTTAGGGATATATATTCTATAGATACTCTAATTGTAAAAGTAAGATAGTTTATTATTCTCACATCAACAATGTCTTTGAGAATTATACCATAATCATGTCAATGTAAAAAGAGGTACAACCCCAAGTCTTAGGAATGTTTCTTTGAAAAATATTATTGATGAATAATTTAATATTTTTCATCTCTATGGAAACAAATTTCGAAAGGTCATCAGAGTTCCAAAAGTTCCACTATGATAGAGGGGGTCCTTAAAGGATTAGAATTGGACTGGAATTTAGTGGGAGAAATAGACCATTCATGTCTTGGTTGCTCTGAGTAATGTTTTCAGTGGGAGTTTTCCAGTCCATTGATACTATAATTTAAGAGTTTCATAAATAGGTTGGTTTTAATGGGATTTATAGAGTTCAATGTATCATAAATATATCAAGTTATATAATCTTGGTTATATAGTTTCAAAATCATAGTCTTTTTGGAAGGAGTGTGGCCATGGACATGGTAAATGGAATAACTTATAGATGTGACTTCAAAAAATTCAAATGAATATTAGGTCTATTTTATTTGGAGGGAATTCCATGGAATCATTCAAAAGGATTCATGGATTATATAATGATAGATCATGGTCTGAAATATTTGAGGAAATATTTCTTCAGTGGGGATATGGATTATTAGAAACATAGGTAATGTAAAAGGGTAAAAAAATTAAGCTATTTGAATTTATTAAAATCATTAATAATGGTCTTAAAATGGGAGATTATTTGGTTTAACCTATGAAAAAACAATTATTATGTGTCATATTTTTATTATTTAATGTGAGAAATATTTATGGTTAAGTGTTAGGATTTATGGAAGTTATTTTTCTAGTTAGACACTTGGAAGAACCAAATAGAGACTAGTTCACCTTTACCATGGATGTCTATATTTAGGTCAGCATAAGCAACTTAGTTCAAGTACTTTAGTGGTAGTAGCACCATAAGTGATTTATAGGTGTGGGAATATATAAGGAGGAACATGTAGATGCATTCACTTGGAAGAAGTCATGTTTCATAGGATGGAGTGATACAGTAATAAGGGTAGTTCTGAATGTAACATAAAAGCTTTAGAGGAAGGTAATGTCATACATAAGTTGTGAAATATGTAATGTTTACTTATTAAGTTACATAAGGGTTTCCTGGTAGCTTTTAGAAAAGTAATTATGTAAAGTTTATTTAGATTGATACATAATATTAGCTTTTACATTCACTAAAAGTTAGAAGTTGGGACAGAGGCACATATAGGAAATTGGAAGTTGTTCTGAACAATAGTGTTTCTACCATAAATGTTATAAGGTGATGGAATCAATTGACTCGTTGTTCCCCACTATAATTAGTGGGCTAGATCAATGTGTTTTGAATGTTTTAGAGTGTTTCATTGTTTATTTAGAAAATCTAAGTGTTATAGGCCCTTATACCAAAGGCTAATGGTCATAGTTTATAAGGATGGTATATCAGAAGGAGGAGAAGTGAAGGATTCAAATTTTTTTATGGGTTTGAGGAATATTGTAGAGAAATTTAGTCTACTATTTTCATGTTATAGAAATTGGAGTGCTTGTGGAAGGGGTTTTTTATTGATATAATTGGAAGATATTATTTCATTAGTTTTGGTAGGGTTTCAAAACATGGCTCCCTTGTAACTCATATTTTTTTCCTTGAATGGAACTGTAGTATATTCTCCCATGGATATAGAACTAAATCCCAAACCATTTAATCAGGTTTATGTTGTGATTTGTTTTCATTTATTTTCCATGTTCTTGTTCTTTCTTTCTATTTTTTTGGTGTAAGGTCTTATTGTATGAAAATATAAGGGACTAGAACCTAAGGGTAGAAGATTAGTGAGGTGCATAGGGTATGAAGTCTTCTTAGTTCTAGACACTAAATATATGGGGTTGATGTTATGTTCAAAACTTATGGGTGACCTTGGTCCGAATTTTAGGTTTAAAATACACTTCTCACTGAAAATTAACTTTTTTGTTAAGAAACACTTTTAAAGAAAAAGTGAGAAAAAAATGAAAGTTACACCCAAAAATCATCCTCATACATACCTTCAGAAAAATCAGGCTCCCTCTTAGAGTCGATAATTGAATCCTTAGGCACGATACTAGATTGGCGGCAAAAGGAGTGGGTGAGAATCCTACCCAACATTCCTACAACCTCCTGTCTACCGAATACCTTTGAGGAAACACCAAGGTTAGACAACTCGATTGCTTGTCCTCACATTTTTGGCTTTCAAATTAGCTGAGTTTCATCCCCAAGGGAATCAAGAAAATTAACCATAGGTTCATCTGATTCATCATGAGCCCCCATGTCATCAGTCGATGTGTAGAGAGGAAAAGTGAAAACAGATACAACAATTTCCCCAGTTGAATTGGCAACAGCAGCGGCATTCTCCTTGATAGTAGGTTTAGCCGCCACACCACACACAACATTGGCATAGGAAGGTCCAGTACCCCTCGAAATAATAGTGATTCCCTTACCTTTATTGTCACCACTCGGTGCCTTTGGAACAAAGGGAGGAGCAAGAACAACTGAACCTGGTAGACTAGATGTAGAGGGGGGTTTGTCAGGTCTCGACATGGTTGTATCTCGTTGGATGCCTAGGGGGAGTGATGACCACCTAAATGTAGACTCATCTTGCCACCAGCTGGAGGTGTTCTATGAACCATTGGGACCTTGGGGGCTAGGGGGTCAGTTGTCTGAGCCGCTGATCCCTTACGACCCCTCCTCCCACGTTAAGAGCAAAAAGATGTCCAGTGGCCTTGTCGACAGCAAAGCAAACAAAAGAAAAATGTTTCCTCCTAATGAATGTGCTGACAAAAATAAGACATGCCTTCCACCTGGAGATAATGACGTTTTGAGAGAGGCTCTGATAGGTCCATCTTGATAAATAGGTGAGCAAAGCCAAGTTGTTTCATGCAAAGATTATGATCGTCAATTCGAAGAAAACAACTGATGATGTCACCAATAACTTTTCATGATTATGTACTCTATCATATTGGTTTAGTGATATATGGATATTTAGTGATATGGATGTGGTTTTGGTGATGTTATTTTATGTTATATGTTATGTGATGACTAAATTTAGAAGTGAATAGATGGAGGTTTTAGAGGTCTCTATTTTTACTTTTATTATCATATTCCTAATTAGATAGTTTTGGGTTTTCCTATCATGGATCGTTGCCCGATGGTGAGTTGGATAGACTTCTAAACTAATGGGAAAGATTGGTGATAAATTTGCCTAGTACTTTTTCATTTAATGGTTTTAGTGGTGTTTATGTAACTATTGATATTTTTTTACTTTTTTTGATTATTAATTATCATTCATGATCTATAATGAACCAACCCGAGTTGACCCATCCTTCCATCCAACCTGGACCACCACTAGACCTAAAGGGAATTCTCGGTCCCCATAGGATAGAAACTAGTGAATTGGAATCAATAATGATCAATTGGGAAGTTTTTTTACCTCATATAATAATACAACCAAGCATAGGTAACTAATCAAGAATCAAGCATGGTGTGTTCACACATTGGACGTCCATATAAATGAAATAGGCAGTGTCAAATTATAAAATAATTCAAACATGTAATAAATAGAATAAAAATCCCAATGAGACATAATCAATAAAAAAGATCATTCGTATTCAGGAACATAACCATTTTTAATAAATGGACATCACATATAATGCACAGTAAAAAAAAATTGTCACATAAACTAAAATAGAAACTGAAAATAAAGGTGTACTAGTTGAGTTGGTTGATACTCCAACATCCCACAATAAAACAAAAACATGAACATCTACCATACCAACTCCCTATAACCCAAGGTCATCACCACATCCCAACTCATCTATCAATATACCAACACAAATATCAATAATAAGGATCACAACTTGGGAAGCTGAAATAAAACATGAGAAATACATGTACACATGCAAGCATGAAAATAGGGTGTGATCTAAACGTGACCAATATGATTCCACTAGTGTCTATGAAATTACTTATATTAAACATTTATTAAACACTATTTCGAAATATAATTTAAATTAGGTTATACACTAAAAATAATAAATAAAACGAATCACATGATTTACCCTTTTTTTTAAAACATCTACCCTTTTTACATAAAACATAGATGGAACCCACACTTTAAATGAGGAATTTTAAATTGACAAAATAAAATTTTTGGATTCATAAAAAAACTAAAAAAATTATTCTCCTCTTTTCAAAAACCATTTATCAAACCCCACTATGAAATAAACATCACTCTTTTCTTTTAGATCACACTTTCTAAACCATTTGGTGAATAAATTTGAAAGTAAACCAAATACATAATTAAAAATAATATAAAAACAACCAGGTACCAAGATATTGATGGTACATATTAGAAATAAACAAAAATAAAAAATATGATATTGCACAACCAAATAAAGGGATAGGGGATAAGAACAATTCATAAACTAGGATCCCCTAAATAATCCTAAATAGGAACTGGGCATCATGAGAAACTCAATGGGATCTAACCAGAAATGATATTGGATCTGGTTCTCAAGTAACTTATCTAGATACATGATCCCTACAATTTTGAGTTCCCTATCAATCTCATCAGGTCACAAAATCCATTATATGATCTCTCTATGTCTCAATAGTCCACAACCCCTTATCCAATGTTCAAACTAAACATGGGTGACATGCATTCAAAGTTCCCATTTAGCTACATAGGGTTCCCATTATATAGCTCAAGCATAGGTGAGAAAAAAAACAAGTATATCAAATAAAAAACTCATGATTTAATAATAAAACATAATTTATAAACCACATCTAACCTCCTACATGCTTGTAGGAAAAAATCCATTTTTACATCATTCAAGATTCACACAATACACCCAATACATGATAAAATTTTAATAGGACATAACCTAAAAGTAATAGGGTGGACAATTGAGGGAATCACGATCAATAGGTAGAACCTATTTTAATAAAGTTCCAACTAGATATTTAAAATGAACTTGAGATTCCAATCCATTTCACCAACTCTTATAATTTTTTCTCATGAAAACATGATTTTAAATCCATTTTGGAATCAACACTATACTTTTAAAATGCTTTAAAATCAATCTAAGACTAATAATTCATAAAACCATTAAAAATGGGTCTACAATGCCCATTTTTATAAACCATACCTTTAAAACGTCAAACGTCCCATTTTAAAACAAAATTTATGTCAAAATCTTTTTTGAAACCTTTATATTCATTTGAAATAGGCTCTTGGTATTTTCAAAAACAATTGGCATTCATTACATTCATTTTGAAAGAAAAGGTATAAATCTATTAAAATCCCTATTTATTTCAAGAATATAAACCATTAAAAATTATTTATAAAACCATTATAAGTATCCCATATAAGTATAGTTTTATAATAAAATGGTTTTATAATGAACAAGAATCCCATAACATGTTTAATAAAGCAATTACAAACACTTACTACAAACAAATAAAAACCCAATCATCATTAATAGAGAAAGAAAAACTTAGGTATAAGATGCACCCCCCCCCCTACCATATACCTATACATATCAAGACCCAAATTATACTAAAAACCCTAAATTCATTCAACATAAAATTAGTATTTTTGGGAGGAAAGAGAACCAAAGGAAATGGAAGGAGGAGAAGGAAAGGGAGAGAAGGGAGTAATTACCTTCTAAATCCACTTGTAATCAATAAAAACTAATATTAAAGTATTAGAGAATGATAATTATAGATTCCTTAAGCTTATCTTAATTGGATGACTCAAATGAGGAGAAAATTATTCCTCATAATGTTTAAAACCAACAAATGAAAAGGTTCAAATCATAAAATTAAAAATTGGGCAGACTGCCTCTCTGGTGTGTCCCATCCACTATGGAAAAATTCCATTATCTATGATCCTTTATATAATGTCCTCAAGGATTATAGAATAGAGAACCTATTTGGGGAATAATTAATAATCCTAAACTCTTGACCATCATAGAACAATGTCTATCACCACAACGCAGTGCACCTATTACAGCATGGCATACCACCTCTAGGAAACTTGATAGACCTTCCATAAAAATACCCTCCATGATGAAACCTATATAATTCAGCATGTTCATTCCCTTATAAGAACCACCATGGTGTCACCATACCATCCACATCATGGTGAGGTCACCCACCTCGAAAACCACTCTTCAAAATTCAAAACACCCAAAAAATAAGATAAAACTCATGAAAAACTTAAAATATCCCATAATCATTTAATATATATATATAAACAATGATATGAGGGTTTCAAAATTATCCCCACCATGACACTTTACCCCCCATAAATTCATGGTCAAAATTAGAATCAATGAGAAATAAAACCTTATCACCCAACATAAGAGGCAGGTGGGTGATGGAAAACTAAAGAAAACTCCTAGGAAAAGGTAACACCACTCAGGATATAATTCCTCAACCCCTATGGAATAAATCCACTAATATCATCAATAATACACAATAATAACCCAATTAATATCCATATAACATGGATATATATGAAAATTGAGACCTAGCATAGGTCTCCCCACCATTTAGAATTCATCTAAAATGATGAGATAATAAGTAAACACACCCAAGGGTGAGGATGTCACCCAAGAAACCAAACTTCCATAAATATTCAAGGAAATAAAAATTCTCCACCAAAAATAGACCTCCATCTCAAACAACTATATTATAATCTCCAAAGATAAACATAGCCCAAAATAATACCCAATGGAAATGATACACATTTATTAATCACGATAACAACCCAAGGAAATGGTTAAGGCTAAAAAAGGGAGATCCATACAAAAAACATCCAAAAGACCATATGATAGGGTAAAAAAATCCAGCATATATCATAATAATGTAATAAATTCCCAAATTAGGAATATTAATAAACGATAAAAAAATTGGATCTACCCTCTAGTTATAAGAAAAAAAGTGGAGGTACCTTGGGACCTTACTCTAAGAACACCATCCAATGGTGATCCTAATAGAATAAACCATCCCAATGGAACCCTTAGTATAATTGACATCAATCTACTCATCCCAATCACTAAATAATGTTCCCAAGTCTTCCCCATGGTCAATACAATAAAAATCATACCTCAGAACCAAACTATAACTCAATTATGTCATATATACACAATATCAAGAGGTATAATTAGATCAATGAGGCATGAGAATAACCAACAATGACCAATAATATCTTAAAATAAAAACCTATGAGTCACACAAAATAATATATAAAGTATTAATTATCCCTTCTTATTCAATCGTCTCTAAACCCATCAAACACCGATAACAAATAAACAATCACTTAGATCTAGAAGTCTTAGATAAAGGTCCAAGAATACAAGAAGTTTTGGATCCATTATTTTATTTAAAGTTTTGGTGGAGTTAAGAACTCCAAGTATAATTCCTAAGAAAAAAAAAGATCACCCAAATAATAATTCTTAGATATTGACTTCCCACTTTCCATCAAGATCATTCTGGGATTTATGTTCTCAATAGCATATACATGAACCCAGTCAATTCATGATTTATAATCAAATAAAACAACCCCAATATAAACCAAGGTAAAATTCTAAAATCACCAATCACCAAAGTAAAAAAATCAAAATGCTCTTTTTTAAACAACAATCCCCTAATAAAGTGTCCAAAAACTCATTTTATAAATCACACGTTCTTTTAAATAAACAACCTTCTTAAACATTCCCTCTCATTTTTAAAATTTAAATGAAATCTATTTTATAAATATCCCTTAAATTTTTATATTCCATCTTTATTATTTGGTAAATCAAAACATTTCAAACTAGTGTTGAAAAGCACCAACTTCTTTTTTAATAAAAAATAAAACCCTCTTGAACTTCATAAATTTATTCTTTATTTTAAAATGATCTATAAAAATACAAATTTATTTCCAAAATACTTCCAATATTTTATAATGAAATCAATAACTTCCAAAAAATCATGAAAACCAAATTCATTTTATAAAAAACCAAAAAAAATTGGTTTTAAAATTGAAATATTGCATAAAAACCTTTTTTTCCTAAAAAACCAATTTTATAACAACCACATGAATAAAAACATATCAAAAACATTAAAAAAATCCAATCCAACAATGTCAAAACATCATAAAAAACCCTTTAATTCCCCTCAAATGAATTTAAACGTCATTAGGATCAATTTGAGAGTGTAAGGAGGCTAAAAACAAATCCAAACAAGATACAGAACTATACATGGCTTGGATGCATGGTTTGATGAACCATGATCCAATCAAGAAACATCATATGAACATTTATATAATCATACACTTGATATCTATATTTTTTATCAGACCATGTGATCTAACTATGTTCCTCTGGTTCTTCCTCTATTTCTATCCCAAAACTTAGGATACCCCTAAAATATCTGATATAACTCAATGGGGATCAACACCATCGATAATAATATTAAATAAAACCCAAATTAAATATTCAATCAAAAAATACCCATGTTAACTTGAGACTCAGGGTGAGAAAGATATAGCTAGACTCCTACATATACCTCTCGAGTCCCAACATTTCTAAAGTTCCCAATAGATCATTTAGTTATATTGAGAGAGGATGAATCCAATGTGATTTGTTTTACTAAATTATTTTCTTTTTCATTTACCCCCTTTTAATTCAAACCTCTGTCACCTATTTAGATGGGTGGATCCTATATGAAATGTATAAAGTAAATGAAAAAAATCACACATTATTTTTACAAGGTTTAGTATTAAGAAATATTTATTACCACAATTGGTTATACCCCCCTGTTATAGATTATTCACTATATATATAAGGTTTCATCTAGGAAAAATCTCATTCGTATAAACACTGATTCCCATAATGTTCCACTTGAGAGTCCCATTAGATATCATAAGATCAAACCTACACAATTGATTCCTAAGTCCCATGGCAGGATAGTTATACTGCATCACATAGTGTTACTAGATTTCACACTAGACTTCACACTCTTGAGTCACACAAGTGGATATTTATACTACATTACACAATGTTAACATCATCACACTAACCTTATCTTACTCTAGATTCCCAATGGATACTTTCTCTTCACTTCAATATATGATCCGTAGATAGAAATATCTCTATCATCTTCATACTACTTCTATACTTCCTTGAGATGAAATATTTATCCACAAACAAACCATATCACATGATCTACTCATTTGCAAAATTTTAAGCACTTTGAAAATTGGTAAAAAAAACTTCATGATCCTAATCATGGTTCATTGATATTCAAATGATATGAACTTATTTCAACACAGTGACTACTCAAGTATATGCCTTCTAAAACACTACCTGGTTTAGTATCAAACTTCACTGCAAACTATAAATAAAAATTATATCACATGGAATTTTCTCAAACTTCATGAATGTATTAGACATTGTATGGTCTTCTCACTTCACTCTAATTTGTGTAATAATGAAAATGTACAACATTCATAATTTTATGCATGCATTATTTCATGTTCATGAAAACTGAATCATGAATGCATATTATTTTATGCATGTTGTTTCTAATACTATTCATGTAAATAAATAAACTTCATAAATGCATATTATTTCATGTATGCATCCTAGAACTCATTTGTAAAACCCTAACTTATTTTTATACACCTATTTATTCATGTTCTATTGAAACTTCTATAAAAAAGAGTAAATATTTTATGTGATAACCAATATTGATTCATTTAATCTCAAGTATCCTTCAAAAATCATAGTATGGATGTATACACTAGCCTATGATACTTATACCATCATCATTCGAATGTGAAGGATTTGAAAAGAACAACATGATTGCATGGAATTATCTATGAAAATATAGAGATCTCCATCTGCTCTATTTCTATCTCAATGTATCTTTCTAATTTTTTTTTGGTACATACTCAACAAATTATCACATCAGGGTATTAATAGATAATCCCCACCACTTGATATCATGTGCACAAAATTACTCCATTATGTATGTAAACCACCCCAATTTGTGATTTATGACTATGATATTCACCATATTTTCAAAAAATATTCACTTTATAAGCTCTCATGAAACATATCATGGATCTCTATAAATAATTTTAAAGAATATTCTAGTCCCATGTGATCATCCATATCACCAAATCAAGCACAGTTCAATCACTGAAGGTTTATCCATGAAGAACACGATGAATAAAAACCCTTGGTGAGGTTGGAGGGGAAAGATAATGAGTGTCTTGATCAGATGGCTTGGGTATAAGGGATCGAACAACCTATTTTTTATCCAAAAAAAATTAATATAGATGAATAGTTTTCATTCTTGTTGGGTTCCACAACATTTCTTTAATCAGTCTTACATTGTTATATATAAAAACATGTGCCATAAACTCACAAAAAGTGTGATGGAACCAAGGCTATTCATTACTAGAAATGGAGTATGGTTTTTTTCAATCCACATTGGGTTGATCATGGAATTTTCAAGTCAATTGATCTTACAGTACAATATGACTACAGTGTTGATGGTGGTTTCATTTCCTAGTGTTTTCCAAATTTTTGGGATTAAAATTAGGAGGTAGAGCCAAGAATCATGAAAGGTTGTTTTATATGATTAAATATTCATAAATATGATAAATTCATGGGTTTTATGAAGAATAGGTTTTGCAAAGTCTGATGTCCATGAAGATGTGGAGCATTGAAAACAAGAATCATGAACTGTATGAAGAGTTAAGGGTTGTCACACCCAGTTTTTCATGTCTTTGTTTTGATCTGTTTCATTGGAAATCCCGATCCTTTTCCTGGGTCTTGGTTGAGATTAATGTTGAGTTTTTAATTTTAATCTATATCTAATCATCCATCTTTAGGTTCCTCGATTATGTTTTTTTTGGAGTTTTTGTAGAAAGGGTGGTTACTTCATGATTAGGGCCAAACTGTGAGCTCATTTCCATATTTAAAAACATATTTTGTTTCTTTTATAACTCCTTAATTTTTTAACATTTTTGACTCATTCCACTTCCTATTTTCCTCCTATGACATATTCAAGCCTAAATATCCTTTTTTACTCATTAATAATTAATAATAATGGTGAATTTGGGTTATCTATTCAAGTATTGGGCCAGCCCGTGGGACTATTTCCTATTTTAAAAAAATAATTTTTTTATTTTATATATTTTTTATTTTTTGACATTTTTCGGTGATTCCACCTCACACTCAAGACCAAGATACCTAGGCGCACTCCAATTTTCTATTTTCACTCTTTTAAGCTCATCTTAGCCGATTATTAGGGAGAAACTTCTCAAGATTCCTAAAATCATCCATATTTTATAAGGTAAATTTTCTCTTTCATAAATCCTTCATATTTCACTCTTTTTACCCCAAATAAAATTTACATGGTTATTCCGTACCTAATTAGAATCTCTAAGAAGTTACAAGACTTTACCTTTCCTCTAATTGTGCATATCTAAGGGAATATAAATATTCTTTAAGTTTCTAAGGTGATATTCTCTCTCCTTTCTTCTCCCTCTTCCTTATCCTTCCATTTTATTTTGGTTTAATCTTATCCCCTGGTCATTAACGACCTAGGGTACTGTTTTGGAATGATTTTTTGGAGGGGTTTGGTTCGTTTATGCTGGGTATTCATAGATCTAGAGTGTTGGGAACTATAGCGGGTGATTTCGGGTCTGTGTTTCCTTTCTGCCACAAATTTGAGGTAGGATATCCCTTGAACAAGCCTTTATCATTTAACTTTAATCATTATAATGTTTTTATAACCTTATTTATATGATATTTGTTTCTGTGAAACCTTAGTTTTAATTTTTTTGTATGAAAATGATGTTTTATGCCTTATTTTGTTAAAAAATATAGTTTTTTTGGTATAAATGTGAACTCATCCAGTTTGATAAATTATTCCATGATATTTGCACACATTTTATAGTATTTGGAATATGTTTCGGTAGATTGAATAAATTTATAGCATGAAAATGGTATTTTATCCCTTTTCAAATGCTTAAAATAAGTTGTTTGGTTAAAGAGTGAATGTCATGTGTTCGGTAAATTGCCCGGTTGGCTTTTATGTTTCTAGTGCAATTTAAAATGATTTGTTTGGATTTATAAATACAATGGAAGCATGAAAAAATTTATTTTGGTATCCTTTTATGGCTTTCCAATTTTTATTTGTTTTTACAAATAAATGGGTTTTGATTTATAACATGTTTTTGCCTGAGTTTCTGGAAAATGGCCCATTTGGCATCCTTATGAAAATGGTCATGTTTTGAATATGTAACCTTAGTGTTTTAAGGGATTTATGAAAGTGGTTTGATATTGTAAATGGTTTTTATATACCTCTTTATTAAAATTGAAATGTGTACATTTGGAAAACTTCTGTTTTAATAAACGCTTAAGGGCCCATTTGGCAACTTTTTGAAAAATTGTGAAATTGTTTATTATGAAAACCTCCTATGGATGTTTCTCATGCCATGATTGTATATGTATAATGTATGGGATGTACTTACTGAGTAAACTTTATGATCTATTATGAGAGTTCCTCGGTTTGGAATCTTTATGTTCTTTTTTATTAATGGCATGAGATCGGTCCTTAGAGTGACTCGGGGTGATGTTTGTTCTAAATTATCATTATATATATGTTGTGATTGGATGATCGGATGACATCGATTGGAACACCCCATTTTTATATACTTGAGACATGGTAACCTGGAATATTTAAATAACATTCTAAGAATGATTGATACATTGGTAGTGTATGGAATGACCAGTGTCTCATAGTAGGTGGATATATTTTGGGTTTATTACTATGGGATTGGGCCCCTCGGTCTGTCCTGAGTTAGAGTGGTCAGGCGTTTGGGCATTTTTATTTTCATCATGTGTGGAATGCCAAAAGGGATTGAGTCTCATGTATTATTATTTTATTGTTTTTTCTTGATCTCCTAGGTTCACCCATGTCTATTAGCTTTCAGTTACTTGTAGTAATGAACATGATGCTTGTATATATATTTATATTTCCCTTGTTGTGTGATTAATAGTATTCCATCTTGTGTATTGTTTTTCTTGGAAAGTGGTGGTCTAGTTTTGATTAGGTTTAGGAAAATGGTTTTCAAATTAAAGTGTTTTATCCTCTTGTGCAAATCTGAAAATGTAAACATCACTTTCCCCTTCAAAATGTTATCTGCACACTAGTTGAATGAATCTAGTTTTGGAAAGGAATAAAGGAAATGTCTTGTACTTTTTTTTTTATTAACCTTGTAGAAAACCATAATTTTATATATTTTAGTTTAAACTTTAGATTTATGTTTCTCTTATTTTAAAGGACATGCATTGGGAATAGATTATCGGGATAGCCTACTAAGTTTTAATACTCACGCCTATATTTCTTTTCTATTTTTATCCCTTGTGTAGGTTTCAGCTTATATTTAATCACATTGACCAGAATGTGATTGTTTTGTTGGAGAGTGACTATTGGGGTCACATGGAGTTATTTGGTCATCAGTTTTGGTTGGTTTAGTTGTATCGTTCAGTTGTTATCCCAGTTTTGTTGTATACATGATGGATAATTCAGTTTTTTATATAAATGTGTTTGGTATGTCCTTTTATCTTTGTTGTTGTTTTATTGTTTATTTTTGGGAAAAATCATTCCCTTGTCTGCTATATTGATTCCCTCGGTGCTTTTCTCCATCCTGGGAGTATCAGGAATGCCTCTCAGGACTTGTCACGGGCTGGCCTAGGTGACCAGTTCAGGGTCGACTCGGGTTGGTTTGTGAAAAAATGGTATCAAAGGAAGTTAGCTCTTAGTAAACCTTTCTTTATAGAGATCCCTTTGTTATTTGGGGATGTCAAGGTATATGTAGTAATATTTTCAGGACTCAAGGGGTAAGTTAAATAAAAGCATCATGAACTCTTTCTCATTCCAATCCGCAAATGGCCAGGGGAAGTCTAGTTTTATTAGTGTCTTTGGTTCTGTTGATTCTTTGGTGTTGGGATATGACAAGGTGAGTTGGAATAATGGTCTTCATGAGATCATAGGGCCTTGAAAGCCATGTGGATCCCGAGGCATGGTTCTAAGAATACTCTTTGTGTTGGTGGTGTGTTTGGCATATGGCCGCCAAATATATGATCAAGTCACCCACCAACACTAGTTCCCTTTTGTGGGTCTCTTGGTCCTTTCTTGAATTATGAAATTTATTTTGAAAATCCTTGTGTGAGAATTGTGAAAATGAGTTTTAAAGGAATGTTTGGTTTTTAAAAAGTGGAAAATGGGTTTTCAAAATTTAATATGAGAAAGATTTTGGAATTTTGGGTTTTTTTAAGCAAATCTTGGGGATAAAGAGGAAATGATTTAGCAGGATTGAATTTTCCTTAATCTAAACATAAGGTTTGTTGAAATGAAATTTTTGGAAATCATGGAATATTTTAAAGCAATTATGAAACTTTTTTTTAAATGGGGTGTTTTATGCTGTTTAAAAGTGTTTGAATCTGATGAATTGGTTTTGGAAATTTTGTTTTGAGCGGCTGGTGTTTTTCTTGAAAGGGGTTTTGGCCTTTGTGGTTGTCATATTATGAAAAGAGACCTAGCTGAATTTTTTTTTAAATGGGAAGGGTATATTTGAAATAGAATTGTAGTTTTTGGAAGTTCTATTAAATGAAATGGATTTTTTTTTTAATCAAATGGTTCTTGATGAACTATGGTTTGTCTTGTGAAATTTGAAAATGGTTTTTGATTTGGTGGTTAAATTTCCTTTGGAAGGTACATGATTATTTTTGTAATGATGATGTTTTGTTTTTGCCTTTGGTGTTTTCATTGGTTCTCACATGCAAGGTTTTGTGGATATATGGATTAATGGCTGATATTGCATGGTATTTGAGTGCTCTAGGTGGCATGTAAATGTTCATGTGAGTGAGACTTGATGAAACACCATTGTTGAATGTGAAAAAATCCACTAAGTAAGTTTCTTTTTTCAAAAGTGTTTTGAGCTGAAAAAATTGTGGTGTTTATTATGAACCGAAGTTTATGTGGATAGTTTATCCTATGTCTTAGAATTGTTTTCTATTTGTTATTCTTCCTTATTATATATAATTAATACTCTTTTTTCATCTTTAGATGGGATCTTGTTGGTGGCTCGGTTTTGGGGTAATGTTCAGTGGGTTTCTAAAGATGTGTTGGATGTTGTGATGTGGCTACAGATAGTTATCTGTTGGAAAGATTTCTACTTGATCAACCTAAGAATTTGTTTCAAATGTTAAATCAGCCTCTTAGAATGATACCTCATCTCGTTTGTTGGAATAGAGAGCTGTTTTGGATCGATTTAGAGTGTCTTCCCTTTATGGTGATTCTCTCGGTTGTAGTAGTTGTGCTCGGTGATGTTTAGTGGGTGTTTTTGTGTGCCCTGCTCATTCTGCTCCTCATTTGGAGTGATAGAAAATAGTTTTTTGTATCTTTATGTTCTTGTTTTGGTAAAAGTGTGTTTTTGAGGAAGAGAGTTTCATGGTGTATCTTGATCAATTTTTTCATCCTGGGAGTGTTATGTGGTACTGTGTGGAAGTAAGGGATGGAGTAAAAGTTGGGGATTATCAAAGCCTCACTACAAGACAAGATATGATTTATCCATTAGAGCTCCAGCCATAGGTTTCAGAGTAAAGATTTAATGTAGTCAGGAGTCCTAGGATAGTGGGTAGTATTGCTAAGATCATACCTCTACCATTTCAGTGATGTAGTTAGTTTGTTTCATTTGTGGTTTCAATGGCCCAATAATTGGGTCCCCTTCCCTCCCTGCCCTAATTAGTGGGGGTTTGGATCTGTGCAGAGAGTGTTGGCCTAGTTATTTCTGCCTCCATTTGAGATTGGGTGTCTTAAATGTTCATGTTGTATTCCTTTTTGTTCGTTTCTAGTTGGTTCCTAATGGTGGGGAGACCCACCATGGGTCTCGTGGATTTTCATCCTAAGAACTTATCTAGTGCTAGTTGTTTCTAAATGGTGGTGAGTAAATTTTGGAATACCCTAGAATATTTGGTTTTCATGAGTTATCATTGGTTTGGGTGATCTTTGTGTTCATTGGGAGAAGGCCCAACAATCTGGTTCTTAATTTGGTTGTGGGGGTTGTGACTCGATCCATCAGTTGATTCTCAGGAAGTGGTTGTGAGTTGGTGTTTTTTTTAGGAAATAGGATGAAGTTCCTTTAATTTTGAATGATATTTTTTTTTCTTGAGAGGCTAGATCATATTGATAAGTAATACTTAGGTTTTTATCTTTCAACTGGAAAGCGCTATGTCTTTCCGGGGGTGGAAAGCTTCAACGGTGGGGAGAATTGTCACACCCTATTTTTCATGTCTTTGTTTTGATCCGGTTCATTGGAAATCCCGATCCTTTTCCTACATGTTGGTTGAGATTAATGTTGACTTTTTAAGTGTCATATATATCTAATCATCCATCTTTGGTTTCCTCGATTCTTTTTTTTTGAAGTTATTGTAGAAAGGGTGGATACTTCATGATTAGGGTCAAACCGGGAGCCCATTTCCATATTTAAAAACACATTTTTTTTATTTTATAAATCCTTAATTTTTTAACATTTTTTACTCATTACACTTTTTATTTTTCCTCCTATTAAATATTCAAGACTACATATCCTTTTGTACCCATTAATAATTAATAAGAATGGTGAATTTGGGTTATCTATTCAGGTATTAGGCCAACCAATGGGCCCATTTCCATTTTTAAAAAACTAATTTGTTTCTTTTATATATTTTTTATTTTTTGACATTTTTTGGTGATTCCACCTCCCAATCGAGACCACCATACCTAGTAAAATCTAAAATTTATATTTTCACTCTTTGGAGATCATCTTAGCTGAGTATTAGGGAGAACATTCTCAAGATTCATGAAATTGTCCATATTTTCTAAGGTAAATTCTATCTTTCATAAATACTTCATATTTCACTATTTCTACCCCAAATAAAATTTAACTGGTTCTTATATACCTAAAGAGAATCTCCAAGAAGTTCCAAGACTTTACCTTTCCTCTAAGGGTGCAGATCTAAGGGAAGATGAAGATTCCTTTAGTTTCCAAGGTGATATTCCCTCTCCTTTCTTCTCCCTCTTCCTTCTCCTTCCATTTTATTTTGGTTTCCTCTTATCCCCTAGTCATGCATGAACTATGGTACTGTTTTGGAATTATTTATATGTGGGTTTGGTTCTTTTAGGGTGTGTCTTCATAGATCTAGAGTGTTGGGAACCGCAGCGGGTGATTTCAGGTGTGCGTTTCCTTTTCGCCATAGATTTGAGGTAGGATATCCCTTGAACAAGCCTTTATCATTTAAGTTTCATAATTATCATGCTTTTATAACCTTATTTATATGATATTTGATACTTTGAAACCTTTTTTAATTTTTTTGTGTGCAAATGATGTTTTATGCCTTATTTTGTTAAAAAATATAGTTGTTTTGGAATAAATTTTCACTCATCTTGTTTGATAAATTATTCCATGAGCTTTCACACCTGGTTTAAGGTATTTTGAATATGTTTCTGTATATTGAATAAATTTATGGCATGAAAATGGTATTTATCCCTTTTCAAGTGCTTAAAATAAGTTTTTTTTGTGAAATAGTTCATTCCATGTGTTCGGTAAATTTCCCGGTTGATTTTATGTTTCTAGTGAAATTTAAAATGATTTGTTTGGATTTATAAATACATTGGAAGCATGAAAAATGTTATTTTGGTATCCTTTTATGGATTTCCAATTTGGATTTAATTTTACAAATAAATGGGTTTTGATTTATAACATGTTTTGGCCCGAGTTGCCGGAAAATGGCTCGTTTGGCATCCTTATGAAAATGGTCGTGTTTTAAATATGTAACCTTAGTGTTTTAAGGGATTTATGAAAGTGGTTTTATACTTTAAATGGTGTGTATACACCTCTTTATTAAAAGTTAAATATATAACTTTTTAAAAATTTTATTTTGAGAAACGCTTAAGGGCTCATTTGGCAACTTTGTGAAAGATGGTGAAATTATTTATTATGAAAACCTCCTATGGATGTTATCATGAAAATATTGTATGTATATAATTTATGGGATGTACTTACTGAGGAATAATTGTGATCTATTATTAGAGTGCCTCAGGTTGGACTCTTTATGTTCTTTTTTATTAATGGCATGAGATCGGTCCTTGGAGTGACTCGGGGTGATGTCTGTTGTGAATTATCATTGTATATATATTGTGATTGGATGCTCGGATGACATCAATTGGAACACCCCCTTTTTATATACATGATACATGTGAACCTTTCATATTTATACAACATTCTAAGAACTATTTCTACACTAGTAGTGGATGTACTGACCAGTGTCCCATACTAGGTGGATATATTTTGGGTTTATTACTATGGGATCGGGCCCCTCAGTCTGTCCTGAGTTAGGGTGGCCGGGCATTTGGGAATTTTTATTTTCATTGTGTGTGGCATTACAATGGGGATGGAGTCTCATGTATTAGTATGTTCTGGTTTTTTCTTGATCTCCTAGGTTCACCCATGTCTATTGGCTTTCAGTTGCTTGTAGTGCTGAATTTGATGCTTGTATATATATTTACATTGCCCTTGTTGTGTGATTATTATTATGCCCTCTTGTGTATTGTTTATCTTGTAAATTAGTGTTCTGGTTTTTATTAGGTTTAGGAAAATGGTTTTCAAGTTAAATTTTTTTATCCTCTTGTGTAAATATGAAAATTTAAACATCACCCTCCCCTTGAAAATGCTATTGGAAAGCTAGTTGAATGAATCTAGTTTTGGAAAGGAATGAGGGCAATGGCTGGTACTTTGTTTTTGAGTAACCTTGTAGAAAACCATACTTTTATATATTTTAGTTCAAAATTAAGATTAATGTTTCTATTATTCTAAAGTATGTTCATTGGGAATAGATTATCGGGCTAGCCTACTGAGTTTCAATACTTACGCCTATAGTTCTTTTCTATTTTTAGCCCTTGTGCAGGTTTTAACTTATGTTTGATCGTATTGATCAGCATGTGATTGTTTTGTTGGAGAGCGACCAGTGGGGTCACATAGAGTTAGTTGGTTATTAGTTCTGGTCATATTAGTTGTATCTTTTAGTTTTTCTCCCAGTTTTTTTGTATTCATGATGGCTAATTCAGTTTTTTTTATATAAATGTGTTTGGGTTGTCCTTTTCTCTTTGTTATGGTTTTATTGTTTATGTTAGGGAGAAATCATTCCCTTGTATACTATATTAATGCCCCTTGTGCTTTCCACCATCATAGGAGGATCAGGAACGCCTCTTGGTACTTGTCACGGGCTGGCCTGGGTGACCGGTTTAGGGTCAACTCGGGTTGGTTCGTGACAACGGTAATCTCGGTGACTATGAGAAGCTTAGCGAGTGGGTTAAATTTCACTGGAGCTTTATGAGTGAAGGGTATTTGTGAATAGTTTTTTAAGTTTCATGAAAAATATTTTGGATACATGGAATCATTTTCAAAGGATGATGTAACACCCCAAGCTTCCACGGTATGCTTCTCTTTGAATAATACAATAGTGTGTGTTGTATGGAACTTCGAGTTTTAACACACCACAACCAATCAAACTGGGCGTTATGAATAGTAATACCCACTTTTTGAAATTTTATAAATTTTATCTTTCAAAATGGACTTCATTTTTGGATTTGGAGTATCGAAATTAGCTTAGGGTGAATTTTTGGTATTTTTCGGAAAACATTCAATTTTTGATGAATAGTGAAAAATACTAAATTTTAATTAAAAACAACATTTTTAATCAAAATAATTTATAGTGATAAATTATAAAATTGAGTGGTTTTTAAGTATAAATATATTATATTTTTAACATTTAATCCAATGTTGTTCATTGGACATAATTTCACATTTAAACTGGACATAAGCAAGTGTCAATCTTTTGAAAGTTATTATTTCTTAAAAACACGCTTTTTGTTTTGACAACGGGAATTAATTTTAAATTAATTTCTGTCACTTCTGTGTTTTGAATTTCAAAAAATATATTCCATATTTATAATCAGAAGGTAAAAATTCTGTAAATAGGTAACTTTTACTTTTATACATTTTGAATAATTACTTCGGTAAATATTTTATTTACCATGGTTAAAGGGTAAATCCAGTAAATAAGGGTAACCAAATAATATTTTAATAATATTAAATTACCCTAACACCTGTCCTAACCCTATTTGATGATATATTTCCAACCATAGTCATCCTTGGTTCGATTTTGGGACCCCATGGAGCCACTTGTAAGTGATAATTACACTTTATATTAATTAAGTTAAAGTAAATACAAAAATGACATAAGCATATATCTTTTAGTAAAACAATTTTTACATAGGGTTATATATATTATCTTTTAGACTATAAATATTCATTAAAAATATAGAAATATTTCCTACATAATTTTATTTTATTTATAACTTTCAAACATTTAATAATTAAATTTATTTATGACACAATAATGATGCAGTATTTTCCTTATTAATGAAAGAATCAAATAAATGGTATTATAAATGTTACAATAAATATAATTTGAAAGTTTTGATGTCATACACGAATTTTATAGGTTAATATGAAATTTTAGTATTGATTAAATTAATTTATTTCGAATTAATAAAGTTTTTAGGACTTTAAAAAAAATCAATTATTAAATAGTGTCAAAATTGACATAAAAGAGTTTTTAAAAAAAATATTATATTATTAATTGATATTATATTCCTAAAAATATAAGGTTCATCCAAAAGACTTATATAATTATAGGTGTATCATTAATTAACCACTTGGGGTTCTCTTGGAAGTATATAGTAAGTTTATTAATGATATAATATAAAAATACAAAGAGACATGGTAAATGTCAAACTATTTAACTAAGAGTTAAATCTAAAAGATAAGGTTAATATAGTGACCCAAACATATCTAAAACCTATTTGTTGAGTGGTTTTCGACCCAATATCACCTTTTCATTTAAATAATCAATTTTTGATCCATTATAAACTGAAAATGATTTTATTATAAAATAATATTTCTAGCTTTTCCTAAGGTGCCCATCACCTCTCTTATAAAAGGGCACTCCCCCTTCTCTCTAATTCACACATTCAAAGACATTTGTTTCGGACAAACCCTGCAAAAATACCCTATCAATTGTCCTAACTTTATCCTATAGGCCTTAATTTA
This sequence comes from Viscum album, assembly GCA_963277665.1. NCBI lineage: Eukaryota > Viridiplantae > Streptophyta > Magnoliopsida > Santalales > Viscaceae > Viscum > Viscum album. The sequence goes on from OY728150.1 coordinate 244,570,035, forward strand.
GTCATAAATCCAACCTAAGGAGCCTTTTTGATCAAATCAAAGGAAGAACCCGAAGAAGAGGTAAACATTTCATCACCTCTTTCAAGTTCTTTTCTTCTTCCACTTCCTCTTTCTTTGTTGTTTCCATTATAAAATAATAACTACAGTATATTATATATACTTTGATGTTATTATAAATATGGTACAACCATATTCATTATTCTATCCATCCTTTGAATGACATGTCACCATACGTGCGTACGTACGACTTGTCGTCTCCACGTCGTGGTGTAATTGTTATTCATTACATTATTATTTGGATGGGTATAATAATGATGTGTAATTGATGTAAATAATAAATATAACATAATAATTATTCTATATATATTATATACCATCCAATTATATATTATTTTAATATCAAAAAAATGATATTGTCGCTCGTGCGTACGTACGGATTACCATCTCCACGAACGTGATGAGATTCATTCCCTGTCGTATCCATTCAAGACTAATTTTTATTAGATGATTAAAAATAATTTTTAAAGACTTAATATAATTCTGAATATGAATAAGATACATCTTATACATAACAAACATTACTTACGTAACAAAACATATAAAGGAAAACAAATCTGTTAACACCCAAAATGACGATAATACAAAGATATTATTACCAAAGCAATGCTAAAAGAGCATATATGATATCATATTAATGTATATGATTCTTATATAATTTGATAAAAATTATTTCACCATTATAAATGAGTTTAACATACCCTTAACCAATGAAAAGTACAAGTTAAGGGTTAATTCTACAATCTCTTTATTATCCGAGGTTGTTTTTACGTAAGTATCTACTGGGACCTCTTTATCATCCACATCCATGTTTCTTAAAAATGTATTTAAAAAAATTATTACTATTTTATAGACTATGGGTTCAATTAATTTATACCCTTGTTTTAATTTTATAATATGTTTATAAAGGAATCTTTCTATCATTTTCCAAACAAGGTACTTTTTGAGCTTTTTGAAAAATTTAAGGTAAGAATGTTTTTTTAGCATATATGGTGGGTGCAGTTATTCTATGTCGTTATAACATCATCGAAGATTCCCTTAAAAGATTATAAGAATATTTTAAAAATAAATTTTTTCTTTTATAATTATATGACTTTTAAATTATTTCAAAATAGAAAGATATATTTCTCAAAAAAATGTTTTGATTTCATCTATTTCAATATCCTTTGATGGATTGTGAGTTCTTTTGAAGTTGATTTATTATGATACAAAAATTCCATATTGTATTGAAGGTTTTGTAATATTTTTGATTATGGATGTGTTATTTTTATACCATTCACAGTTTATGAATAAATTATTGACATTTCGTATGCTAGTTTTAATACGAATGTTTATGTTATGTTTAAACCTTTTCATATGAGGAATGCATTGGACTTAGTAAGTGACGGGTGGAGCCCACTATAGCTCCTCAATGAATTAGTAGGTCTCATGAGACAAACTAGTGTCTTGGCATAAGGCCTTGAAAAAATCTTATTTGTAGTCTTGGCATAAGGCCTTGACTATTTGGTTATGAAATCTGGCATTATGCATTCCATCATTATGAAAGTGGCTATTGATATTTCATGTGATTATTTGACTAGTAAAATATCTATGTGAATAAGTAAATGGAATTATTTGATTTTATCTTTTCCATATTATTCTGAATTTTAAGTTTAAAAGGATTTTTTTTAGTCTTATACATTGCCTTAAATGTTTATGCCTATTTATGAAAGATTCCGCTATATTGTTATCCTTACTGAGCATTTGAGCTCACCCCTTTCTATGTTTTATTTTATCCAGGATGTGAAGAAGTATATTATGAATGACCTATAGGGATAGTATATGGGATCTCATTGTTGTCTATGGAAACAATGTTGTTGTATTTTTCCATTTCATGATATAATGTAAACCTTATGAATGTATCTAGCACTTCCAAGGCTACTAATCTAATCGGTCTTTCGATACTTTATCTTTTGCGATCATGCCAATGATATGTAATAATGTACCGAATCTGGGATTCTAGGGTCGGGGCGTTACAGTTGGTATCATGGGAATTTTAGTATAAACTTTGGAATCTAGATTTAGATAAACTCTGATTAGAGCACATTACCCTAAGATAGAATTTGAGGATTAGTATAGAATAACTTCCTAGAATTTTGGTATTGTATAGATTTTGTGAGTTTTCCAAGAAATACATCCCTTTCTGGATACGAGCAGGTAGAGGCAGCTCTGCCACAGATGTACCTAGGGGTAAACCCCGAAAACACTGCTTTGAGTTAGACTCGAACAAGAACTGGTATACAACAACGGGTCTTTCTGCATTCTTGGTTACGACACTCCCAGGGGATATGATTAGGATAATTATCGTTTTATTTACAAACCATTATAAAGGGTTTATGAGTATATACTTCCTCAAAGAAAACATTTTTTATGATTATGGATTATATCCATAAACTATTCAATTTATGTTAAGTATTTTACAATTTTAGAATTATGTATTTTGATTCATAAACTAATCTAGTTTATTCCATTATTTAGAAATGGTGCCTAGTGGAAGGAATGTAAACCATATCAATGTACGCACTCCATGTAGGGATTTACCTCCTACTCAAGACAATTATAGTGGAGCTGGTGATGCAACTGGTGCAGATCAGCTAATCACCATACTGGGACAACTCACTTAGGTTGTGAATAATAACCTTACCCGTATGGAGCTCCCTGATCCACAGCGTGGAGGATCAATGTTAGATCGCTTCTTGAGGAAAAAATACCAACATTCAATGGGGTTAAAAATCCATTAGTAGTTGAGCAATGGATAAATTCCTTAGAGAAAATATTCCATGCCTTGGGGAGTAGTGAATGGGAAAAAGTTGTCATGGCAATTTACCTCCTCACTAGAGATGATGATCAATGGTGGTCATTGATTCAAAACACAAAGGAAGATGATGAAGTATAAAATATTAAATGAAGGTAGTTTAAAGATATTTTCTTAGAAAAATACTTTCATCGTGACCATTGATCAGATATGGAAAGGCAATTTCTGAGTCTTAGGCAAAAGGTGGATGAGAATTTCGCAAAGTATGAAGATAACTTTACAAGGTTAGTGAGGCATGCTAAAGATTATATACATAACCCAATAAGTAATATTGATTGTTTATTTTATGGGTTAAAACCATTTATCCATTGATCATAAGTCTCATAATCCTTCTTGTTGTATGAAGATATGGTCTCATGTGCTATCAAGACAAAAATAAAAATTCTCTAAGTCATACGACTTTAAAGCAAAGCAAGAGAAGAAGAGATCTGCTGAACACTTTGGAAATGGAAATAAGGGGAAGAAGGGAAAAGTTGAATATCTATCCTATAGTAAATGTGGGAAGAAACACCCCAGTACTTGCATGAAGGGAATGGGAGTTTGTTACAAGTGTGGTGAAAAGTCCACCAAGCTCATGATTGCAAGGGGAAGAAAGAGGATATCACTATTGAATGATACAATTGTAGAGAAAGAGGAAATTATGCAAATGAATGTCCTAAGCGCCAAGGGAACTTACCTCAGAAAAGTCCAAGTGATCCAGGGAAAGATTATGATATCACTACTGCTGAGGTTGAAGCTCCAAAAGACGTAGTGGCAGGTAATTTAATGGTTTCCTCAAGTTTAGAAAATGCTTTATTTGATTTTGGATCATCTCATTGTTTCATATCTTCCCAGTTTTCTAAGAAAATTAGATATTTTCAATTTTATTTAACAAGGGAGTTGTTAGTCAAAACTCCTAAGGTAAGTATCATTGCAACAAAGTTTTGTGAATCAATCCCCATTAGGGCATATAAATGTTTTTTATCTACTGATCTCATCGTCATATCCATGATTGAATTTGATATAATCCTTGCTATGGATTGGATTTCAGACCATGATGCAAAAATTTATTGTATGAATAATGACGTTACTATTTTTGATGATGATGATAAATAACACCTTATCTTTAGAGAAAAATCATCACTACTTAATTCTTATCTAGATCCACCCCCAATAGCTCAACTAAATTCAATTATTAGGGAGGAAGAGAATGAAATAACTGTGGGTGATGAAAAGAATGTTCAAATAGAGTATGTGCCTATTGTGAAAGAATATGTTGATGTGTTTCTAGAAGATTTACCTGGACATCCTCCAGAACGAGAAATTGAGTTTTCCATTGATTTAATTCCTGGATCAAGGCCCATATTGAAGACCCCTTATAGAATAGACATTGTGGAATTAGTGTAACTAAAGAAACAACTAGAGAAATTGATTAATAAGGCATTTATTCTCCCTAGTGTTTCTCCATGGGGATCCCCTGTCCTTTTTGTTAAGAAGAAAGATGGATCTATGAGGTTGTGCATTGACTATAGGGAGATCAATGCTATAACAATATAGAATAAGTATCCCCTACCTCACATTGATGATTTATCTGACCAAATTCATGGAGATCAATACTTTTCAAACATTGACCTTCAATCTGGATATCATCAGTTGTGTGTGAAGAAGGAAGAAATTCCGAAAACAGCATTTCGAACCAGGTACGGGCATTACGAGTTTACAGTAATGCCTTTTAGATTGACTAATTCACCCTCTGTCTTCATGGATCTAATGAATAGAGTTTTCACAGAAAATATTGATGACTTTGTAGTGGTATTTATTGATGATATCTTGGTATACTCCAAAAGCTACGAAGATCATGAAAATCACTTGCGCATTATCCTGAAGACTCTTATAAGACATGAATTATATGGGAAGTTTAGCAAGTGTTAATTCTAGCTTCAGGAGATTTCTTTTCTTTCCCATATTGTCTCCAAGGATGGAATCTCTATTAATCCTTCAAAGACCAAGGCAATCCAAGAATGGACAGCACCGGTGAGTATAACTGAGGTATGCAGTTTTATTGGTTAACAGGTTATTATCGACATTCCGTCCAGAGTTTTTCCTGGTTGGCTAACCCATTAACAAAGCTCACACGAAAAGGGGTTAAATTTGTTTGGACAAAAGAGTGTGAAGAATATTTTGAAAAACTAAATAGAAGATTAGTCAATGCTCCTATATTGACTCTACCATCAGGGAATGATGGGTTTTTTATTTATAGTGATGCTTCAAAGAAAGGACTTGGTTGTGTCCTTATACAGAATGATATGGTTATTTCCTATGCATCATGACAGCTAAAAATTCATGAGAAAAACTATCCTACTCAGGATCTTGAGTTAGTAGTTGTAATCTTTTCTTTGAAGATATGGAGACATTATCTCTATGGTCAAAAATGTTGGATATATACCGATCAAAAGATTTTGAAGTATATTTTCTCACAAAAAAGAACTCAACGTGAGGCAAAGACGATGGATTGAACTACTCAAGAATTATGATTGCACTATACACTACCACCCAGGGAAGGAAAATAAGGTAGAATATGCTTTGAGTAGAAAGGATCATGGAGTTTTGAATAAGATGAGAGTTGAAAAGGATCCTATATACATAGATCTAGTAAATATAGATATGGGAATAACCATGGAAGGTGAAACATCAATACTTTTTCAAATGGTTGAAAAATCATCTTTACTAGAAAGGATAAAGAGTTCTCAGACCGATGATGAAGAGTTTAAAAATAAGATTAAAGCTATGAATGATGGGAGATTGAGTGGATTTGTGTATGAAGATGGAATTTTGAAATTTGGGAAGAGAATTTGTGTTCCTGATATACCTGATCTAAAAAGGTAATTGTTGGATGATGCTCATATTTCCAATTTCTCTATACACCCTGGTAGCACTAAGATTTATAGATATTTGAAGGAACATTTTTGGTGGAACAAAATGAAGAGGGAGATTGCTGATTTTGTGTCAATATGTATGGTTTTTCAACAAGTGTAAGCTGGAAGGCAACATCCTGGAGGAGTCATGAAACCTCTTCCCATGCCTGAGTGGAAATAGGATAATATTATCATGGACTCTGTCATGGGACTACCAAAGACTCCTAGAAGGAATGATGCAATATGGGTCATTATTGATCGTCTTACCAAGTCAGCACATTTTCTTACTATAAGAGAATATTTACCACTTGAACATCTAGAAAAACTATATATTAATGAGGTTGTGAGACTTCATGTAGTACCACTATCGATTGTTTCTGATCGTGATCCCCATTTTACATCAAGATTATAGAAAAGTCTTCAGAAAGCCCTAGATACTGAACTTCATTTGAGCACTGCCTACCACCCTCAAACTGATGGACAGTAAGAACAGACTATTCAAACCTTAGAAGACATGTTAAGATCTTTCTCACTTGACTTTCAAGGTATGTGGGATCAATATTTATCTCTGGTAGAATTTTCCTATAATAATAGCTTATATTCAAGTATTCAGATGTCACAATATGAAGCGTTATATGGAAAGAGATGTCGCACACCAACCTATTGGGATGATGTTGGTGAAAGAAAACTCGTAGGCCCAGAACTTGTGGAGAAAACAATGGAAAATATGAAGGTAATCCAAAACCACATCAAGGAATCTCAAAGTAGGCAGAAGAGCTATGCGGAAAACCAAAGGAAGGATTTGGAATTTCAGGTAGGATATCATGTTTTCTTGAAGGTATCTCCATGGAAGGGTGTTATAAGTTTTGGTAAGAAGGGTAAATTGAGTCCCAGGTACATCAGAAATTTTGAAATTCTAGAACGAATTGGGGTTTTAGCTTACCGTTTGGCAATGCCGCCAAGTCTCTCCAAATTCCACGATGTGTTCCATGTATCACTATTGAGAAAATACATGCCTGACCTAACACATGTGCTCACCTATGAGGAATTAGAACTGGAACCTGATATGTCTTATTGAAAAGAGCATGTCAAGGTTCTTGATACAAGATAACAAGTGCTGAGAAACCGGACGACTCGTCTGGTAAAAGTTCTATGGAGAAACCATAAGATGGAAGAGGCAACGTGGGAACCTGAGAAACTTATGATGAAGAACCACCCTAGCCTTTTTACGCAGTAATAATCTAGAAATTTCGAGGACGAAATTATTTGAATTAGGGTAGAATGTAACACCCCAAGCTTCCATGGTACGCTTCTCTTTGAATAATACAATAGTGTGTGTTGTACGCAACTTCGAGTTCTAACACACCACAACCAATCAAACTAGCCATTATGAATAGTAATACTCACTTTTTAAAATCTTATAAATTTTATCTTTCAAAATGGACTTCATTTTTGGATTCGAAGTATCAAAATTAGCTTAGGGTGAATTTTTGGTATTTTTCTGAAAACATTCAATTTTTGATGAATAGTGAAAAATACTAAATTTTAATTAAAAACAACTTTTTAATCAAAATAATTTATAGTGAAAATTATAATATTTAGTGGTTTTTAAGTATAATTCAATTATATTTTTACCATTTAATCCAATTTTGGTCATTGGATGTAATTTCACATTTAAACTGTACATAAGCAAGTGTCAATATTTTGATAGTTATTATTTCTTAAAAACACGCTTTTTGTTTTAACAACGGGAATTAATTTTAAATTAATTTCTGCCACTTCTTTGCTTTGAATTTAAAAAAATATATTCCATATTTATAATCAGGAGTTCCAAATTGTGTAAATAGGTAACTTTTATTTTTAGACATTTTGAATAATTACTTCGGAAAATATTTTATTTACCATGGTTAAAGGGTAAATCCAGTAAATAAGGGTAAAGAAATAATATTATAATAATATTAAATTACCCTAACACGTGTCCTAAACCTATTGGATTATACATGTCTGACCATGGGCATCCTGGGGTCGATTTTGGGACCCCATGTATCCACTTGTAAGTGATAATGACACTTTATATTAATTAAGTTAAAGTAAATACAAAAATGACATAAGCATATATCTTTTACTAAAAAAAAATTTACATAGTGTTATATATGTTATCTTTTCAACTATAAATATTAATTAAAAAATAAAAATATTCCCTACATAATGGTATTTTATTTATAATTTTTAGACATTGAATAATTAAATTTATTTATGACACAATAATGATTCAGTATTTTCCTTATTAATGAAAGAATCAAATAAATGGTATTATAAATGTTACAATAAATATAATTTGAACTTTCTGATGCCATCAATGAATTTTATATATTAATATGACATTTTAGGATTGATTAAATGAATTTAGTTAAAATTAATAAATTTTTTATGACTTTAAAAAAATCAATTATTAAATAGTGTCAAAATTGACATAAAAGAGTTTTTAAAACAAATATTATATTATTAATTGATATTTTATTCCTAAAAATATAAGGATCAACAAAAAGACTTATATAATTATAGTTGAATCATTAATGAACCACTTGGGGTTCTCTTGTAAGTATATAGTAAGTTTATTAACCATATAATATAAAAATACAAAGTGACATGGTAAATGTCAAACTATTTAACTAACAGTTAAATCTAAAAGATAAGGTTAATATAGTGACACAACCCTGTCTAAAACCTATTGGTTGAGTGTTTTTCGACTCATCACCACCTTATACTTTAAATAATACATTTTGGAGCCATTATAAACTGAAAATGATTTTATTATAAAATAATATTTCTAGCTTTTCCTAAGGTGCCCCTCACCCATCTTATAAAAGGGAAATCCCACTTCTCTCTAATTCACACCATCAAAGCCATTTGGATAGGACAACCCCTACCCAAATACCCTCTAAACTATCCTCCCTTAATCCTAGAGGCCTTCCTTTAGTCATAAATCCAACCTAATGAGCCATTTTGATCAAATCAAAAGGAATAACCCGAAAAAGAGGTAAACATTTCATCACCTCTTTCAAGTTCTTTTCTTCTTCCACTTACTCTTTCTTTGATGTTTCCATTATAAAATAATAAATCCAGTATCTTCTATATAATTTGATTTTATTATAAATATGGTACAACCATATTCATTATTCTATCCATCCTTTGAATGACATGTCACCATACGTGCGTACGTACGGCTTACCGTCTCCATGTCCTGATGTAATTGTTATTCATTACATTATTATTTGGATGGGTATAATAATGATGTGTAATTGTTGTAAATAATAAATATAACATGATAATTATTCTGTATATATTATATACCATCCAATTATATATTATTTTAATATCAAAAGAATGATATTGTCGCTCGTGCGTACATACGGATTACCGTCTCCATGAACGCGATGAGATTCATTCCCCATTGTATCCTTTCAATACTATTTTTCATCAGATGATTAAAAATAATTTTTAAAGACTTAATATCACTTTGAATATGAATAAGATACATCCTATCCATAATGAAAATTACTTATGTAACAAAGTATATAAATGAAAATGAATACGTTAACACCCGAAATGACGATAATACTAAGATATTATTAACAAAGAAATGTTAAAAGACCATATATGATATCATATTAATGTATATGATTATTGTATAATTTAATAAAAATTATTTCACCATTATACAGGAGTTTAACCTACCCTCTACCAAGGAAAAGTACAAGGTAAGGGTTAATTCTACAATCTCTTTATTATCCGAGGTTGTTTTTACATAAGTATCTACTGGGACCTCTTTATCATCCACATCCATGTTTCTTAAAAATTAATTTCAAAACATTCTTAATATTTTATAGAATATGGTTTAAATTAATTTATACCCTTGTTTTACTTTTATAATATGTTTATAAAGGAATCTTTCTGTCATTTTCCAAACAAGGTACTTTTTGACCTTTTCGACAAATTTAAGGTAAGAATGTTTTTTTAACATATATGACGAGTGCGGCTATTTTATGTCATTATAACAAATTTGAAGATTCCCTTACAATATTATAAGAATATTTTAAAAATAAATGTTTTATTTTATAATTATATTACTTTTAAATGATTTCAAAATAGAAAGAGATATTTCTCAAAAAAATGTTTTGATTTCATCTATGTCAACATCCTTTGATGGATTGTAAGTTTTTTTGAAGTTTATTTATTATGATACAAAACATCCATATTGTATTGAAGGTTTTGTGATATTTTTGACTGTGGATGTGATATTTTTATACCATTCACAGTTTATGAATAAATTATTGACATTTCTTATGCTAGTTTTAATACAAATGTTTGTGTTATGTTTAAACCTTTTCATGTGAGGAATGCATTGGACTTAGTAAGTAACGGGTGGATCCCACTATAGATTCTTGATGAATCGGTAGGTCTCATGAGACAAACTAGTTTCTTGTCACAAGGCCTTGAAAAAATAGTATTTGTAGTCTTAGCATAAGTCCTTGACTATGTGGTTATTAAGTTTGGTATTATGCATTCCATCATTATGAAAGTGGCTATTGATATTGCATGTTATTATTCAACTAGTATAATATCCATGTGAATAAGTAAATGGAAATATTTGATTTTATCATTTCCATATTATGCTGAATTTCAAGTTTAAAAGGATTTTGTTTTAGTCTTATAAATTTCCTTAAATGTTTGTGCTTATTTATGAAAGTTTCCGCTATATTGTTATCCTTACTGAGCATCTGAGAACACCCCTTTCTATGTTTTATTTTTTCCAGGATGCAAAGAAGTATATTATGACTGACCTACAGGGATATTATATGGGATCTTAGTGTTTTATATGGAAACAATTTTGTTGTATTTTTTCATTTCATGATGTAATGTAACCCTTATGAATGTATCTAGTACTTCCAATTCTACTAAACTAATCAGTCTTTCTAGATTTGATCTTTTGTGATCATGCCAATTATATGTAATAATTCACTAACTCTGGGATTCTAGGTTTTGGGTGTTATAAATTAGCTTATAAATATGTGGTTACCCCCACTTTTTTCACACAAAAATTTTTGGAAGAAAGGCTGATTTGTTCCAAATTCATGAAGGATGAAATCTTCACAAATCAAGTTTTAAAAGTGATATTGAGCATCATGAAAAGTTGATATTAGTATTTAATAATGATTAGGTATTTGAGAAAAATGAGTTTTGGGATGATGAGGTATTCCACAATGACTAGGTGAACTTCATGAAGTTATTTAGTTATGCAAAGGCAGTTTACTTCGCGAAGGTAGTGACCTTTCTGAAGGAGCTTCATGAATGGTATAATTGAACATCAAGTTTAAGTAAACGGTGCTTTAAAGTGCATCAACTTAGAACTTTTATGTAAGAAAGTTATCATGATATTTAGGGACAAAGAGTTAAATTTCAATCAACTAAAGGGACCTTCAAGTTGTTAAACTGAGTGAGACTTCACCCAAAGTTGATAGCTAGGGGAATTGACAGAAGTGTTCTGAGGGAGGAAATTTGTTATCCCTAAAATCTTGTAAAGGAATTGTTCTTGGTATATATTTATTGTATATAAACTTTTTTATTACACAACTAGTGAAGATTATTGTATTTAGATATGACCAACACATTGTCGACATATGATCCTTAGACTAGCCCTTAGTGGTGAATAAAGTAAAAAGTTGTATTGTCTCTTGCATGTGAATGTTAAAATTACTGCACATTAGCATCATACATGTTTAAATGGTTCCTAAAAACAAGGTAATAAGATCCATAACTTTATAATAAAAAATTTACACCCTAATTAACTCCTCCCCTCTCAAGGTATTCAGGTTCCTATATGTGGTATCAGAGCAAATAGGTTACTGGTGTTAAATCTGTCATATTTTGTTATCATAGAGAAATCAGTAAATGTCAGGGGAGTCCCCCTCTTTGATGAAAGAAACTTCCAAATTTGGAATAGCATGATTAAATATAATCTAATATCTCTTATAATGGAATTAATTTTTTCACTTTATAGGGGATTCATGCTATTGGTGAAACCGAAATATCTATGACTAAAACAGGCACGAAAAATATTTATTCAGATGCCAAAGCATAGAATTCCCTTACTACAGCTATATATGATCAAATATATTTGAAGGTGAGGATTTTCACTTCATCCAAAACTATATGGTAAAAACTATAAAATATATATAAATGTGGAAACAAAGTGAAGGAGGAGAAACTCTAAGATTTTCATAATAGGTTTTATGATCTGAAAAGAAACCTGATGAAAATATAGATACTTTTTTTAATCAAATTACATAAGTTGTTAGAGAAATTTGAGGACTTGGTGAAGAAATTAAAGATACTAAAATAATAAAGAAAATATTAATAAGGATTCCACCTCTCTACAATCCAGAAGTGTCAGCCCTTAAAGAAAGGGATCTGTCTAAAATTTCACTTGATGATCTGCTAAATAGTCTAGTGGCTTATGAAATGAGACTCAAACCAGAAGATGCAACAAATTAAGTAATCAGGGAAATGAAATTCAAATCCATGGAAAAACTTGAGGTTCCTAGACATAAATTTGATGAAGATAATGAGTAATAATAACTTATACTATTTTTCCAAGAAATTCAAGAGATGAAAAGGGAGATTTGAATGAAATTTTCCTCTGTCCTGTTTTTGATGTGGTCAAGTTGGGAATATTGCCTCCCAATTCTCACAAAAAAAATATTAGAAAGGAAATTTTATCAGAAACAATGCACTCTTATTGTGTAAAGGCTATACAAGGATTTAAGGAATTGATATTGAAGAAATGTTTGCTCTAGTAGCAATATTGGAGTCGATTAGGATTTTATTTGCTATGGAAATTCAAATAGGATAAAAGCATTATCAAATGGATGTCAAAAAAATATTTCCTGAATTGAATTATTGAATAATAACTCTACATTGAACAACTAGTTGTATTTTTTATTGGAAATGATGAAAAAAATGTTTGTAGATTAAAGAAGGCCCTCTATGGTCTAAAGAAGGCACTGCGGGCCTGGCACTCCTGATTGGATACATATATAAAGATGTTTCAATTAAAAATAGGAGGTTTAGTTCATAATATCTATGTAAATAATTCACAAGATGGTCAATTTATGGTGATTTTTTATTTGGATGACATTATATTTGGTAGAAGAAGGTAGGGATCAATGGAAGAATTTTCAAACCACATGAAATCAAAATTTAAAATTTCTATGATTGGTGAACTCACATTCTTTTTGGGTCTAAAAATTATTCAAAAGAAAGATTTTAACTTTACTTATCAGGAAAAATATTCAAAATATATTCTAAATAAATTCAATATACAAGACTTCAAGCCATTTTCAACTCCAATTACACTTGGAAAAAAACTTGGAAAACATGAGGATGAGACTTTTGTGGATCCCACCATGTATAGAAGAATCATTGGAAGCTTATTATACTTGATTGAGACATGGATAGATATAATATTTTCAACATTCTTAGCAAACAACTTTCAAAGTAATACAAATGAAGAGAATTTGGGATCAGTTAAAAGAATCATAAGATATATTCAAGGTACTCTCAATTTTGTCTTATAATATGTTTTAGGAAGAGATAATGAATTATCGGCATTTTATGATTCTGAATAGATTGTAGATGTGGTGGATAGAAAGTCAACAAGTGGTGGATCATTCTTCATTGTCAATAAATGTTTGGGTTGGTTGAGAAAGAAACAGGAAATAACATATCTTAGTGTGGATGAAGTAGAGTATATCTCTACTATAAAGGCTTACACTCAACTATTGTGGATGAAGCAATAACTAACTGATATCGGTGATAAGGTTAAATAGATGATTTTGATTCATTGTGACAACAAGGGAATGATTGATATTATGAATAATCCTATTCATCATTCTCATACAAAACATATAGAAATCAGATATCACTTCATAAAGGAAAAAAGTTGAACATGGTGTAATTAAAATGGATCATGTTGGAACTGATGACCAAGTGGCTGGAATTCTAACCAAGCCATTGGAATCACATGTGTTTTAGAAACATTGGTTTTACCTTATTGTTCAGCCACCTCCCAATGCATGAGAAGGTTATGGTTATTCCCCTCTCCCTATTTGTGTTGACTATTTTAATTTATTTATAGAAGTGATGCAGGTTTATGGGGGATATTAAATCCAAGGGGATTTTGATTTGAGATCTATAAGTACAAATATATGTTATTTGGGTTTTTTCAAAGGGAGATAATAGAGAAGTTCAATGTTTTAAAGGTTTTCTTGTTGTAGGTTTTTAACAATCCATGCAATGATTCTATGACATAATGAGAATTAGGTGTCATGAGGAAATTGTAAAATATTAGCTTAGATATATTTAAGCATTTCAAAAAATAAGAACCTAATTAATTATCCCCCTCTTTTTTTCTACACTGATATTTACTCACATAGACTTGGAGTGTTGGATGATTTATTTATCCTGTATCAGGTCTTAATAGAGAATAGTGCTTTATTTATTTTTTCTACAGATTGATAATAAACCCAAAGGGGGAGGTTTTTGAAACCAAGGCTACTCATTTCTACAAATAGTGTATATATTGGGTTTATTGACAATCCACTCTACTTTGATCAGGTATTTTTCAAGTTAAGTGATCTTATAGTATAAGCTAACAACAGCGTTGAAGGTGGTTTTATTTCCCAGTGTTTGCCAAATTTTTGGGCCCAAAATCAGGAGGGAGAGGAAAGCGTCATGAAAGGTGGTTTTCTAGAATTAACTCCACGTAAATATGGTAAATTCATGTGTTTCACAAAGATTATGTTTCAAAAAGGCTATTATTTTTGAAGATGTGGAGCATTGTGAACAAGTATCGTAAACTGCATGAAGAGTTGATGGTAATCTCCATGACTATGAGAGACTTAGCAAGTGGGTTAAATTTCACTAGAGCTTCATCAGTGAAGGAGCTTCATGAATAATTTTTGGAATTTCATGAAAAACCCATGGAGGAGTGATAGCATCATCAAAGTTTGAGCCTGTAAATATGATCCTACCCCCAATTCATTTCACACAAAATATTTGGAAGAAAAGACGATTTATTTTGAATTCAAAAAGTATGAAAGCTTTACGAATCAAGTTTTAAAAGTGATCTTGAGAATCAAAAAAGGATAATATTATTCTTGACCAATTATTAGGTATATAAGAAAATAGAGTTTCACAGTGATGAGGTATTCTGTGATGAATCAATGATCTTCGCAAAGGCAGTTAGTTCCCTAAAGAAAGTTTTTTTTGTGAAGGTAATAAGATTCACGAAGGAGCTTCACAGATGGTGGTATTGAACATCAAGTTTAATTGAACAATTCTTTCAAGTGAATCAACTTAGGAATTATATGTAAGAAGAGTATCATTCTAGTTAAGGAAAAAGACTTAAATTCCAATATATTGAAGTGACCTTAAAGTCATTAAATTGAGTGAGACTTCGCCCAAAGTAGAGATCTAGGGGGAGTCAATGGAAGTGTTCTGGGGGAGGTAGTGTGTTATCACTAAAATATTTTAAAGTCAGTGTTCCTGGAATAGAGTTACTATTTCTAAACTTATATATTCCATAACTAGTGAATATTAGTAGATTTAGGTATGAACAACACATTGCTGGTATATGCTCCTTGGACTATCCCTTAGTAGTGAACCAAATAAAACTGTTGTGTTGTCTCTATACATGTGAATGTTTAAATAATTACACATTACTATCAAATAGGTTTAACAAGTTCATACCAATGTGGGAATAATATTTGTTACTTTATAAGAAAAAGTTGACACCTTGATTCACCCCTCCCCTCTTAGGGTGTTCAAGGGTCATACAATGTGAGTACTGGGCTCCACTCCTGATCCCCCACTAGAATTGATACATGTTAGTATGCTTCTCTGCTGTCATTCTACCCAACATGGTGTTTCCACCACTCAGCTCCCATGCACCTTCATCTATATACTTTCCTACCCTTACCAGTGCTCACCCATTCCACTTCTCTCTATAATGGTGTTCAATCCTAGTGCCCACCTCAGTAGTGGATGTACATGGGTCTGGTGGATGTCTAGTTATCTAGCCTTTTTTTAAAACACTTAGAAATAAACTAAGTGAAAAATCCCACCATCTCAAGTCCTTGACTCTTCAAACTTCTACTCAAGTTCTTAATTTCAAATTCCAACATCCTGTTTCTTATTTATGTAATTTCATTTTTTAAATTCCAAAACTTCTTTAACCATGGAATTTACTAATTGAAATTCCAAAGAAACTCATCTTCACTTCATTATTTGTAGACAACTATGTGCATTCTTGTAATGACCCAAACTTTTTATTAATGAAAATTCCTCTTAATATGATTAAATGTATTATTATGTAAAATGGTTATATAAGACATATGCACTTATTCAGTTTTAAGATTTTGTATTTCAAAATACCATTAATAATTGTTACTATTGGTAATATAGTTATTTAATAGTGATCATATGATTAGTATAAATATAGGGCTTTAACAAATACAATTTAATCAGACAAAGGAAGTGATGGACTCGTCTAGTAGAATTGCTCTGTATGAAGCCCATTTGTTGGATCTTGTAAAGGAGGTGGCATCACTGGGCTTCACTCTTGACTAATCCCAAGTTTATCTTCAACACATTAAGCTTGAACGGAACCACCTACGGGAGAAGTGGAAGTTGATAGAGATTAACACTTGAGCGATGTTATCTGAGCCACCCCAAGAGTCTATCACCATCCCATGCCTTACCCTTAGGTCTTATGTAAGTGTTATAAGGGGTTATGTAACAAGACCCTAACACTATTATTATGTGTATAATTTTTTTAAATAATAAAGAATATACATTCATTTAATTATTGTTACTTTGAAAATAGTTTTTAAAGAAAAAATAGTATTTTTAGTTAATATTCAATTAAGAAATATATTTTGAATAATTAATGGATTTTTCAATTAAATAATATTTTAATTAAATATTATTACAAAAATAATTTTTATTAAATATAAATGATCTTATATTTTTTATGAATACAATTGTGATTTGTATTAAGGTTCGAAAGTAGTTTTTTTCAAAACCCATGATTTTTTATAAATGTTGGTTTTTATTTTAAAAGTAAAAATTCACATATTTAGAAAATTATTTAGATAAAATTAATATTATTTTTGAAATAAGGACATCAAAATTATCCAAAAGTTAATTTTTCACAATTTTCTAAGACATTCAAATTTTTGGTTAAAAATTAAATATCATTTAATTATATAATGTGTTTTATGACATCATAATGACCCAATAGTGATGTAATAAAATACTATAAATGGTATTTTCAGCCAATATATGTTTTATATTTAAAATAATGTTATTTTAGATTTTTTTTTTTTGATTTTTTTTTATGGTGCTTTAGTGGACTCTTGAAGACTTATAAAACATTTTAACTTTTTAAAATGATTTCCTTGAGTGTGACTCACCTCCACATAAGAAAGCCTAATATTTTAAAATTTTAGGCCATTTTACTTATAAAATAATGTTTTACACTCCCATTTGGAAAAAAAATATGGTCAAAACTGTAACACCCCAATCTTCCACGGTACGATTTTCTTTGAATAATACAGTAGCATGTGTTGTACGCAACTTCGAGATTCTAACACACTACGACCAATCAAAGTAGTCGTTATGAATATGAATACCCAATTTTTGAAATTTTATAAATTTTAACTCTCAAAATGGAGTTCATTTTTGGATTTGGAATATCAAAATTATCCTAGGGTGAAATTTTGGTAGTTTTTGGATAACTTTTATATTTTGATGAATAGTGAAATTACTAAATTTTAATTAAAAACAACTTTTTTAATCGAAATAATTAATAGTGATAAATTATGAATTTGAGTGTTTTTAAAGTATATTTAGAATATATTTTTACCATTTAATACAATGTTGGTCATTGGACATAATTTCACAATTAAACCAGACATAAACAAGTGTCAATCTTTTGATAGTTATTATCTCTTAAAAACACACTTTTTGTTTTAACAACGGGAATTAATTTTAAATTAATTTATTCCACTTATGTGTTTTGAATTTGGAAAAATGGATTCCATATTTGGAATCAGTATATACAAATTGTGTAAATAGGTAACTTTTATTTTTAGACATTATGAATAATTACTTCGATAAATATTTTATTTACAATGGTTAAAGGGTAAATCCGGCAAATAAGGGTAAACAAAAAATATTATAATAATAATAAATTAGCCTAGAACGTGTCCTAACTTTATTGGTTGATACATGTCCGACCATGGGAATATTTGGGTCAATTTTGGGACCCCATGGATCCACTTGTAAGTGATAAGGACACTTTATATTAATTAAGTTAAAATAAATACAAAAATGACATAAGCATATATCGTTTAGAAAAACAATTTTTACATAGGGTTATATATGTTGGATTTTCGACTATAAATATTCATTAAAAATATAAAATTATTTCCTACATAATGGTATTTTATTTATAATTTTTTTAAATTTAATAATTAATATTATTTATGACACAATAATGATGCATTATTTTCCTTATTAATGAAAGAATCAAATAATTGGTATAATAATTGTTAAAATAAATATAATTTTAAAGTTTTGATTACATCCATGAATTTTATTGGTTAATATGACATTATAGTATTTATTAAATGAATTTTTTCGAATTAATAAAGTTGTTAAGACTTTAACAAAAATCAATTATGGAATAGTGTCATAATTGACATAAATGAGTTTTTAAAACAAATATTATATTATTAATTGATATTATATTCCTAAAAATATAATGTTCAGACAAAGTAATTCATGATAGTTGTATCATTAATGGACCACTTTGGGGTCGCTTGGATGTATATAGTAAGTTTATTAACTATATAATATAAAAATACAAAGTGACATGGTAAATGTCAAACTAATTAACTAAGAGTTAAAACTAAAAGATAAGGTTAATATAATGACCCAAACCTGTCTAAATTCTAATGGTTGAAAGTATTTCAACCCATCCATACCTTATAGTTTTAATAATCCACTTTGGAGCCATTAGAAACTGAATATAAATTTATTATAAAATAATATTTCTAGTTTTTCCAAAGGTGCCCCTCACCCCTCTTATAAAAGGGAACTCCCCCTTCTCACTAATTCACACATTCAAATACTTTTGGTTCAGCCAAACCCTACCCAAATACTCTCTCAACTTCCCTTTCTTCAACCTAAAGTCCTTATTTTGATCAGAAAGCCAACCTAAGGAGCCCTTTTGATCAAATCAAAAGGAAGAACCCGAAGAAGAGGTAATGTTTTCACCACCCTCTTTCAAGTTCCTTTCTTCTTCCACTTCTTATTTCTTTTTTTTACCATTATAAAATAATATCTCCAGTATCTTATATATACTATGATGTTATTATAAACTTGGTACAATCATATTCAGTATTCTATCCATCCTTTGAATGACATGTCACCATACGTGCGTACGTACGGCTTACCGTCTCCACGTCGTGGTGTAATTGTTATTCAAAACATTATTATTTGGTTGGGTATAATAATGTTGTGTAATTCATGTAAATAATAAATATAACATGATAATTATTCTGTATATATGATATACTATCCAATTATATATTATTTTAATATCAAAAGAGTGATATCGTCGCTCGTGCGTACGTACGGACTATCGTCTACATGAACGCGATGAGATTCATTCCCCATCATATCCATTCAAGTATAATTATCATTTTATGATTAAAAATAATGTTTAAGGACTTGATATCATTCTGGATATGAATAATATACAGCCTATCCATTACAAACATGGCTTATGTAAAAAAACATATAAAATAAAACGAGTGAGTTAACACCCAAAACGTCGATAATACTAAAATATTATTAACAAATCATTATTTTAAGATCATATATGATATCATAATTATGTATATGGTTCTTTTATAATTTAAAAACAATGTTTTAACTATTATACAGGAGCTTAACATATCATCGACTAAGGAAAAGTACAAGTTAAGGGTTTATTTCACAATCTCTTCATTATCTGAGGTTGTTTATACGTAATTATCTACTGGGACCTCTTTATCATCCACATCCATGTTTCTTAAAAATGTATTTCAAATTTTTATTACTATTTTAAATACTATGGGATAAAGTCATTTATACCCTTTTTTACTTTTTATAAGAAGTTTATAAAGGAATCTTTCTATCGTTTTCCAAACAAGGTCTTTTTTAACCTTTTCAACAGAATTAAGGTAAGAATGTTTTTTTAACTTATACGGAGGGTGAGACTATTTTCCGACATTATAAAATCGTCAAAGCTTCCCTTAAAAGATTATAAGAATATTTTCAAAATAAATTTTTTATTTTATAATTATGTGACTTTTAAATTATTTCAAAAAAATTGATATTTCTCTCAAATAGTTTTGATTTCATCTATGTCAACATCCTTTAAAGGATTTTAAGCTTATTTGAAGTATATTTATTATGATACAAAACTTCCATATTGTATTGAAGGTTTTGAGATATTTTTGAATATGGATGTATTATTTTTATACCATTCATGGTTTATGGAGAAATTATTGACATTTCGTATGTTAGTTTTAATATGAATGTTTATGTTATGTTTAAAACCTGTTCATATGATGAATGAATTGGACTTAATATGTGATGGGTGGAGCCCGATATAGCTCCTTGATGCATCGGTAGGTCTCATGAGACAAACTAGTGTCTTGGAACAAGGCATTCACAAAATCTTATTTGTAGTCTTGGCACGAGGCCTTGACTATGTGGTTATGATAGTCTGGCATTATGCATTCTATCATTATGAAAGTGGTTATTGATATTGCATGTGATTATTTGACTAGTAGAATATCCATGTGATTAAGAAAATGGAATTATTTCATTTTATTTCTGCCATATTATGATGAAGTTCAAGTTTAAAAGGCTTTTGTTTTAGTTTTACATTGCATTAAATGTTTATGCTTATTTATGAAATTTTCCGCTATATTGTTATCCTTACTGGGAATCTGAGCTCACCCCTTTCTATGTTCTATTTTTTCCAGGATGTGAAGAAGTATTTTATGAATGACCTGTAGGGATAGTATGAGGGGATATGAGTGTGAACTATAGAGACTATGTTGTTGTAGTTTTCATTTTATGATGTAATGTAAACTTTATGAATGTATCTAGTGATTCCAAGGCTACTAAACTAATCGGTCTTTCGAGACTTGATATTTTGTGATCATGCCAATGTTATGTAATAATGAACAGACTCTGGGTTACTAGGGTCGGGGAATTACAGTTGGTATCAGAGGAAGTTTAGTACAAACCTTGGAAACTAGATTTAGATAAACTCTGATTAGAGCATATAGACCTAAGATGGACTTTGAGGATTAGTATAGAAGAACTTCCTAGAAATTTGGTATTGTAGAAATTTTGTGAGTTTTTTGAGAAATACATCCCTTTCTGGATACGAGCAGGTAGAGGCGGCTCTGGCATAGATGTACCTAGGGGTAAAACCTGAAAACACCGCTTTGATCTAGACTCGAACGGGAACTGGTGCACGACAACGGGCCTTACTACACTCTTGGTTACAACACTCCCGAGGAATATTCTTAGGATAATTCTCAATTTCTTTACAAACCATTATGAAGGGTTTATGAGTATATACTTCCTCCAAGAAAAATTTTTTATGATTATGGATTATATCCATAAATATTTCAATTTATGTTAAGTGTTTTACAAGTATGGAATTATGTATTTTGATTCATAAACTGATCTAGTTTATGCCATTATTTAGAAATGGCGCCTAGTGGAAGAAATGGAAATCGTATCAATCCACGCACTCCATGTAGGTATTTCCCTCCTGCTCAAGATAATTATAGTGGATTTGGTGATGCAACTGGGGCTGATCAACTAATCACCATACTGGGATAACTCACTCAGGTTATGAATAATAACCTTACCCATATGGAGCACCCTGATCCACAACGTGGAGGATCAATGTTAGATCGCTTCATGAGGAAAAAACCACCAACATTAAATGGGAGTACAAATCCATTGGTGGATGAGCAATGGATAAGTTCCCTAGAGAAAATATTTCAGGCTTTGGGGATTAGTGAAAGGGAAAAAGTTATCATGGCAGTTTACCGCCTCACTGGAGATGATGATCAATGGTAGTCATTGATTTAAAAGATGAAGGAATATAATGAAGTATCAAATATAGAATGGAGGGGGTTCAAAGATCTGTTTTTAGAAAAATACTTTCCTCGTGACCATCGAGTAGATATGGAAAGGCAATTTCTGAGTCTGAGACAAAAGGAGGATGAGAATGTCGCAAAGTATGAGGCTAACTTTATAAGGTTATAAAGATATGCTGGAGATTATATACATAACCCAATAAGTAAGATTGATCATTTCTTTGATGGGTTAAAATCGTTTCTCCGTTGATCATTAGTCTCACAATCCTTCTCATCGTACGAAGACATTGTCTCATGTGCTATCAAGACAGAAAAGGAATTCTCTAAGTCTTATGACTTTAAAGCAAAGCAAGAGAAGAAGAGATCTACTGATCAATCTGGGAATGGAAATAAGGGGAATAAGGGAAAGGTTTAATATCCATCCTGTAGTAAATGTGGGAAGAAACACCCCAGTACTTTCTTAAAAGGAATGGGAGTCCATTACAAGTGTGGTGAAAAGGTCACCAAGCTCATGATTGCAAGGGTAAGAAGGAAGCTACTGATGTCCAATGCTACAATTTCAGGGAGATGGGACATTATGAAAATGAATTTCCTAAGCGTTAGGGGAACTTACCTCAGAAAAGGACAAGGGATCAAGTCCAAGCTTATGTTATCACTACTGCTGAAGTAGAAGCTCTGAAAGACGTGGTGGTAGGTAATTTAATGGTTTCCTAAAGTTTAGCAAATGCATTATTTGATTCTGGATCATTTTATTGTTTCATATCTTCCCAGTTTTCTAAGAAAATTAGATATTTCCAATTTGATTTAACAAGGGAGTTGTCTGTTAAAACTCCTAAGGGGAGTATCATTGCAACAAAGTTTTGTGAATCAGTCCCCATTAGAGCACATAAATTTTATTTATCCACTGATCTCATATCCATACCTATGATCGAGTTTGATATAATCCTCGGTATGGATTGTCTTTCAGACCATGATGCGAAGATTTATTGTAAGAAGAAGGAGGTTACGATTTTTGATGATGATGATAAGGAATACCTTATCTTTAGAGAAGAATCATCACCACCTAATTCTTATCTAGATCCACCCCCAGTAGCTCAACTAAATTCAATTATTGGTGTAGAAGAGAATGAAATGATTGTGGGTGAGGAAATGAATGTTCAAATAGAGGATGTACCTATTGTGAAAGAATATGTAGATGTGTTTCTGGAAGATTTACCTAGACATCCTCCATAATGAGAAGTTGAGTTTTCCATTGATTTAATTCCTGGATCAAGGCCTATATCAAACACCCCTATTATAATGGTCACTGTAGAATTAGTGTAACTAAAGAAAAAAATAGAGGAATTGAGTAATAAGGGATTTATTCGCCCTGGTGTTTCTCCATGGGGAGCCCCTGTTCTTTTTGTTAAAAAGAAATATGGATCTATGAGGTTATGTATCGACTACAGGGAGATCAATGCTATAATAATAAAGAACAAGTATCCCCTACCTCTCATTCATGATTTATTTGACCAATTGCATGGAGCTCAATACTTTTCAAAGATTGACCTTCGGTCTGGATACCATCAGTTGTGTGTGAAGAAGGAAGACATTCCGAAGACATCATTTCAAACCAGGTACGGGCATTATGAGTTTACAGTAATGCCTTTTGGGTTGACGAATACACCCTCTGTATTCATGGATCTAATGAATAGAGTTTTCAAGGAATATCTTGATGAATTTTTGGTGGTATTTATTGATGATATCTTGGTATACTTAAAAAGATACAAAGATCATGAAAATAACTTGTGCATTATCCTGAAGAATCTTAGAAGACATGAACTATATGGGAAGTTTATCAAGTGTGAATTCTGGCTTCAAGAGATCTCTTTTCTTGGTCATATTGTCTCTAAGTATGGAATCTCTGTTGATCCTTCTAAGACCAAGGCAATCCAAGAATGGCCAGCACCA
Organism: Viscum album; assembly: GCA_963277665.1. Classification (NCBI taxonomy): domain Eukaryota; kingdom Viridiplantae; phylum Streptophyta; class Magnoliopsida; order Santalales; family Viscaceae; genus Viscum; species Viscum album. Next base: position 244,594,088 of record OY728150.1, read on the forward strand.
ATGAGTATAACCAAGGTACGTAGTTTTATTGGTTTAGTAGGTTATTATCAATGTTTCGTCTAGAATTTTGCCCGATTGGCTAACCCATTAACAAAGCTCACACGTAAAGGGGTTAAATTTGTTTGGACAAAAGAGTGTGAAGAATGTTTCAAAGAACTGAAGATAATATTATTCAATGATCCTATATTGAATCTACCATCGGGGAATGATGGGTTTGTTATTTATAGTGATGCATCGAAGAAATGACTTGGTTGTGTCCTTATAAAGAATGATAGGGTTATTTCCTATGCATTAGGACAGTTGAAAATTCATGAGAAAAACTATCATACTCATGATCTTGAGTTAGCAGTTGTGATCTTTGCTTTGAAGATATGGAGACACCACCTCTATGGTGAAAAATGTGAGATTTATACTGATCACAAGAGTTTGAAGTATATTTTCTCACAAAAAGAACTCAACATGAGGCAAAGGAGATGGCTTTAATTACTCAAGGATTATGATTGCATGATACACTACCACCCGTGGAAGGCAAACAAGGTGGCAGATGCTTTGATCAGAAAAGATCATGGAGTTTTGAACAATATGAGAATTGAAAGGGATCCAATTTTCGTGGATCTAGTGAAGATGTACATGGGAATAACCATGGAAGGTGAAACATTAATGCTTTTTCAAATGATTCCCAAACCATATTTACTAGAAAGGATTAAGAGTTCTTAGAACGATGATGAAGAATTTCAAAAGAAGATTAAAGCTGTGAATGATGGGAGATTGAGAGACTTTGTGTATGAAGATGGAATTTTGAAATTTGGGAATAGACTTTATGTTCCCGATATACCTGATCTAAAAAGGGAATTTCTAAATGATGCTCATAGTTCCAATTTCTCTATACACCCTGGGAGCACCAAAATGTATATAGATTTGAAGGAACAGTTTTGGTGGGACAACATGAAGAGGGAGATTGCTGATTTTGTGTCAAGATGTATGGTTTGTCAACAAGTGAAAGCTGGAATGCAACATCCTGGTGGAGTATTGCAACCTCTTCCCATACCTGAGTGGAAATGGGATAATATTACGATGGAATTCATCATGGGTCTACCAAAGACTCCTAGAAGGAATGATGAAATATGGGTCATTGTTGATCGTCTTACCAAGTCAGCACATTTTCTTGCTATAAGAGAATATTTACCACTCGAACGTCTTGCAAGACTATATATTAATGAAGTTGTGAGACTTAATGGAGTACCCATATCGATTGTTTCTGATTGTGATCCCCGTTTTACTTCAAGATTCTGGAAAAGTCTTCAGAAAGCCCTGGATACTAAACTTCATTTGAGCACCGCCTACCACCCTCAAACATATGGACAATCAGAACGGACTATTCAAACCTTAGAATACATGTTGAGATCCTGATCACTTGACTTTTAGGGTATGTGGGATCAATATTTACCTCTGGTAGAATTTTCCTATAACAATAGCTTCCATTCGAGTATTCAAATGGCACCATATGAAGCATTATACGGAAATAGATGTCGCACACCAGCCTGTTGGGATGACGTTGGTGAAAGAAAACTTGTAAGCCCATAACTGGTAAAGGAAATGATGGAGAAGGTGAAGGTAATCCAAAACCACATCAAAGTAGCTCAAACTAGGCAGAAGATCGATGCTGACAACCAAAGGAAGGATTTGGAATTTTAGGTAGGAGATCATGTTTTCTTGAAGGTATCTCCATCGAAGGGAGTTATACGTTTTGGCAAGAAAGGTAAATTGAGTCCTAGGTACATAGGACCTTTCAATATTCTAGAATGAATTGGGGTTGTATCTTACCATTTGGAAATGCCGCCAAGTCTCTCCAAAGTTCACGATGTGTTCCACGTATCACTGTTGAGAAAATACATGCCTGACCCAACGCATGTACTCATTTATGAGGAATTAGAACTAAAACCCGATCTTTCTTATTTAAAAGAGCCCATTAAGATTCTTGATACAAGAGATCAAGTGCTGAGAAACCAGACGACTCATCTGGTAAAAGTTCTATGGAGGAACCATAAGATGGAAGAGGCAACGTGGGAACCCGAGGAACTTATGATGAAGAACCACCTGAGTCTTCTCATGTGGTAGTATTCTAGAAATTTCAAGGACAAAATTATTTGAAGGAGGGTAGAATGTAACACCCCAAGCTTCCACGGTACGATTTTCTTTGAATAATACAGTAGCGTGTGTTGTACGCAACTTCGAGATTCTAACACACTGCGACCAATCAAAGTAGCCGTTATGAATAGTAATACCCACTTTTTGAAATTTTATAAATTTTATCTCTCAAAATGGACTTCATTTTTGGATTCAGAAAATCGAAATTATCCTAGGGTGAAATTTTGGTACTTTTCGGATAACTTTTATATTTTGATGAATAGTGAAAATTACTAAATTTTAATTAAAAACAACTTTTTTAATCAAAATAATTAATTGTAATAAATTATGAATTTGAGTGGTTTTAAAGTATATTTATAATATATTTTTACCATTTAATACAATTTTGGTCATTGGACATAATTTCACAATTAAACCGGACATAAACAAGTGTCAATCTTTTGATAGTTATTATCTCTTAAAAACATGCTTTTTGTTTTAACAACATGAATTAATTTTAAATTAATTTCTACCACTTCTATGTTTTGAATTTGGAAAAATGGATTTCATATTTGGAATCAGGATTTATAAATTTTGTAAATAGGTAACTTTTATTTTTATACATTTTGAATAATTACTTCGGTAAATATTTTATTTACCATGGTTAAAGGGTAAATCCAGTAAATAAGGGTAAAAAATAATATTAAAATAACAATAAATTGCCCTAAAACGTGTCCTAACATTATTTTTTGATACATGTCCGACCATGGGCATATTTGGGTAGATTTTGGGACCCGAAGGATCCACTTGTAAGTGATAAGGACACTTTATATTAATTAAGTTAAAATAAATACAAAAATGACATAAGCATATATCTTTTAGAAAAACAATTTTTACATAGGGTTATATATGTTAGATTTTAGACTATAAATATTAATTAGAAATATAAAAATATTTCCTACATATTTGTATTTTATTTATAATTTTTAGACATTTAATAATTAATATTATTTATGACACAATAATGATATAGTATTTTCCTTATTAATGAAAGAATCAAATAATTGGTATTATAAATGTTAAAATAAATATAATTTGAAAGTTTTGATGACATCCATGAATTTTATTAGTTAATATGACATTATATTATTTCTTAAATGAATTTGTTTTGAATTAATAAAGTTTTTAAGACTTTAACAAAAATCAATTATTGAATAGTGTCATAATTGACATAAATGAGTTTTTAAAACAAATATTATATTATTAATTGATATTCTATTCCTAAAAATCTAATGTTCGTCCAAAGGACTTATATCATGATAGGTGTATAATTAATGGACCACTTGGGGGTCTCTTGGATGTATATCGTAAGTTTATTAACTATATAATATAAAAATACAAAGTGACATGATACATGTCAAACTAATTAACTAAGAGTTAAAACTAAAAGATAAGGTTAATATAATGACACAAACCTGTATAAATTCTATTGGTTGAAATTATTTTGACCCATAACCACCTTATACATTTAATAATCTACTTTTGAGCCATTAGAAACCGAATATGAATTTATTATAAAATAATATTTCTAGCTTTTTCAAAGGTGCCCCTCACCCCTCTTATAAAAGGGCACTCCCCCTTCTCACTAATTCACACATTCAAATCCTTTTGGTTCGTCCAAATCTTGCCCAAATACTCTCTCAACTTCCCTAAATTTGACCTAAAGGCCTTAGTTTGATCATAAATCCAACCTAAGGAGCCCTTTTGATCAAATAAAAAGGAAGAACCTGAAGAAGAGGTGATGTTTTCACGACCCTCTTTCAAGTTCCTTTCTTCTTCCGCTTCTTCTTTCTTTGTTTTTACCATTATAAAATAATAAATACAGTATCTTATATATACTATTATGTTATTATAAACATGGTACAACCATATTCAGTATTCTATCCATCCTTTGAATGACATGTCTCCATACGTGCGTACGTACGGCTTACCGTCTCCACGTCGTGGTGTAATTGTTATTCAAAACATTATTATTTGTATGGGTATAATAATGATGTTTAATTCATTTAAATAATAAATATAACATGATAATTATTCTGTATATATGATATACTATCCAATTATATATTATTTTAATATCAAAATAGTGATATTTTCGCTCGTGCGTACGTACGGACTACCGTCTCCACGAACGCGATGAGATTCATTCCCCATCATATCCATTCAATTATAATTATCATTTTATTATTAAAAATAATGTTTAAGAACTTGATATAATTCTCTATATAAATAAGATACAACCTATCCATAATAAACACGGTTTATGTAACAAAACATATAAAAGAAAACGAGTAAGTTAACACCCGAAACGTCAATAATACTAAAATATTATTAACAAAGCATTATTAGAAGATCATATATGATATCATAATTATGTATATGGTTATTTTATAATTTAATAACAATTTTTTAACTATTATAGAGGAGGTTAACATACCATCGACTAAGGAAAAGTACAAGGTAAGGGTTTATTTCACAATCTCTTCATTATCTGAGGTTGTTTATACATAATTATCTACTGGGACCTCTTTATCATCCACATACATGTTTCTTAAAAATGTTTTTCAAATCATTATTACTATTTTAAATACTATGTGATAAAGTCATTTATACCCTTTTTGACTTTTTATAAGAAGTTTATAAAGGAATCTTTCTGTCGTTTTCCAAACAAGGTCGTTTTTAACCTTTTCGACAGAATTAAGGTAAGAATGTTTTTTTTAACTTATACGGCGGGTGCGGCTATTTTCTGCCATTATAAATCATCTAAGATTCTATTAAAAGATTATAAGAATATTTTCAAAATAAATTTTTTATTTTATAATTATGTGACTTTTAAATTATTTCAAAAAAAGACATATTTCTCTCAAATAGTTTTGATTTCATCTATGTCAACATCCTTTGATGGATTTTAAGATTATTTGAAGTTTATTTATTATGATACAAAACTTCCATATTGTATTGAAGGTTTTTTGATATGTTTGACTATGTATGTATTATTTTTATACCATTCATGGTTTATGGAGAAAGTATTGACATTTCGTATGCTAGTTTTAATATGAATGTTTATGTTATGTTTAAAACCTGTTCATATGAGGAATGCATTGGACTTAATATGTGATGGGTGGAGCCCGTTATAGCTCCTCGATGCATCGGTAGGTCTCATGAGACAAACTAGTGTCTTGGAACAAGGCCTTGACAAAATCTTATTTGTAGTCTTGGCACGAGGCCTTGACTATGTGGTTATGATAGTCTGGCATTATGCATTCCATCATTATGAAAGTGGTTATTGATATTGCATGTGATTATTTGACTAGTAGAATATCCATTTGATTAAGTAAATGGAATTATTTTATTTTATTTCTGCCATATTATGATGAAGTTCAAGTTTAAAAGGCTTTTGTTTTAGTTGTACATTACCTTAAATGTTTATGATTATTTATGAAAGTTTCCACTATATTGTTATCCTTACTAGGCATCTGAGCTCACCCCTTTCTATGTTTTATTTTTCTCATGATGTGAAGAAGTATTTAATGAATGACCTGCAGGGATATTATGAGGGGATATGAGTGTGGCTATGGAGACTATGTTGTTGTAGTTTTCATTTTATGATGTAATGTAAACTTTATGAATGTATCTAGTGATTCAAAGGTTACTAAACTAATCAGTCTTTCGAGAATTGATCTTTTGTGATCATGCCAATGTTATGTAATAATGCACCAACTCTGGTTAACTGGGGTTAGGGCGTTACAAAAACCCATGGGTTGTATTGTGGTTTTGATTATTTTAATGCGTGGTGTCCAAAACCTAAATAATAAAGAATTACCTCTCTTTTCCTATATAAGCCCACCCAAGCTCCCACTTCCTATTCACTAAAAGCCTTTGAAGCTAGAACAACCCCTGACCTAATCTCTCTAAAATCCTCCCAAGGTGCCCCAATCTCCCAAGAAACTTCTCTCAAGCCTCTCCCAAGCCTTTGGGATCACACTTCTAAGTAAGGGATTTCTTCCTTGCTCATTTTTGTCCAAATTTATTTATATTTTTATACCATTGTATTTTAAATTAAAAATGTTGGGTTATGATTTCACACCACCCATATACTTCCCTACTTATGTTTCAATGATGATATTCCCCTTTATCTCTCATTAATTCCTCTCATGTACACCCGTTACCATGCTGAAATTCCATAAGGAATTTCTCACTCTTCATTTACATTTAAGAAATTCATTTATATTATGCATCTAAATTCCATTAATTATGTTGGGAAATATATCTACATGACCCCTTACTATCCATTTCATGTACATATTATGAGATACTCATTTATCTCTCATCAACCATTTTTATTAATTCTTATTTCATGTCGTTATGCTACCGAAATTGCACCGCGATTTTCCAAGCCAATGTCATTGTATAGTGAATACCATGATCTTTTCTCTATCAAGTGTATTCACCTTTATGTGCATTTACTTATTGATTATAGAGTTTCATATATGAATTCCACATTCCTTTATCATGTAATAAATGATGATGTTTAATGAATCCATGTTGTATGATCTATGTGGCACACTTATGCATGAAATGAAATGATTAAGAAGGGTACGCCCTAATAGCACTCTAATGCATTGGGTAAAGATTAGTATCATGATACGTAAATTTAAATGAGGGTTTACTCGTTATAATTCAAGTTCAATGAGTTTTTACTCATGATCCATGTGAAATGGGCCTTATCTCATGCTAATATCATGTTAAATGTTGTTGCCACATTTCTATGTTATAACAATCATGCTTTATCGTGCCTTTAATTTCATGTTTCTATTTTGCTCCATTGATGTTCCTATTGCCTAAAATGGACTATATTATTCATGCTATGACTTTTTTACTCCCTTACTAAGATTTATAACTCACCTTTTTCTTATGCATGTCCTCAGGTTATCTCATGCAATACTAAGTATGAAGAAAAGTTGTGGTCATGTAAAAGAAGTTTTCAATAAAGATTTTGTATTTTATGTTCTAAGTTGTTATGTAATGTTACTAATCCCCAAAGACACTAGACCTATCGATTTTTTATGTTGTATCAATTGAAGAGTTTTGTGTAATAAATTATGTTTAAGTGTGTAATAAAGAGTAGGGTTGTTATAGTTGGTATCAAAGTATAGGTTTAGTTATTTTTGGGATTAGGATTAGAAAACACCAGTTAAAGCCTTAGGGATAAGACTAAGTATAATAAAAAATACCTAAATTTTTTTGAGTATGGAGATAGGGGGTTTATCAAGAAAATACATCCTTGTCTGGATACGATCAGGTAGAGGTGGCTCTGGCACAGATGTATCTAGGGGTAAAACCCAAAAACACCGCTTTGAGCTAGACTTGAACGGGAACTAGTGTACGACAATGGGCTTTGTTGCACTCTTGGTTATAAAACTCCTAGGGGATATTCTTTGGTAAATTAATAAGGTTAGTATTAACCATTATTAAGGTAATAAAGAAAAAATTACCCCTAAGAATATATGTTAGGAATTAGATCATGGATAACATTGATTCAAGACTAGGAATTCATAAGTCAAGGAAATAATTATCAATTATAAGTCATCTATTTTTGTATTTGGATTCCCCTTTATGTGTTACCACTAAGTTTTCTTTTATTCTAGCCAATTGTTGGTAATAGGAGTACTCAGGATAACAACCAATGCGAATATCAATGTGAAGACTCTTCTAATGAGATGCCCAATCTTATGGGAGAAGGAATTGAAAACTTTGTCATGATACTCTCTCAGTTAACTCAAGTTTTGAATAGAAACATGGGTCAAGAGGAGTGTTAACCCCCCCCCCCCTAAGAAATAAAAAATTGCAATCGGGAGCTTTATAAGACAAAGGCATCCTACTTTTAATGGATCATTTGATCCCTTAATTGTAGAACAATGGATCAACTCCATTGAAAAGATCTTCTCCGTCCTTCAATGTTCTGAACAAGAGAAGGTTCTTCTAGCTATTTGTCATGTGGAGGGTTAATATGATCAATGGTGTAAATTAATCAAAAATATGAATCTTGAGGAAGAGATCAAGGCATTAGAATGGAAGGATTTCCGAAAAATGTTTTTAGAAAAATATTTTCCTCGCAACCTTCGACTTAAGATGGAAAGAGAATTTCTTACCCTCAAGCAAAAAGATGAAGAATCCATTGGAGCATATGAGGTAAACTTCACAAGGCTTGTATGATATGCCTATGCCTTTGTTGTTACCCCCAAATTCAAGGTTGACCACTTCTTTGGTGGGCTAAAACCTAGACTACAAAAATCCCTAGAGATCCGTAACTTTGAGAGATATGAGGAAATTGTTCGATGTTCCCTCAAAGTTGAAATAGAGATTGGCGAATCTCAGGGGTATCATGGGGATAAGAAGCATAAGGTGGAATTCAATTATGGCAGTACGATGGATAAATCCAATAGTTCTAAAAAAATCCATCACCCTGGAAATTTCCTGAAGGGGGCGAGGAAATGCTTTAGGTGTGGAAGAGAAGGGCACCTAACCATTAATTACCGAAAAGAAAAACCCACAGCTGCGACATAGGAGAGAAGCACTCTATTCGACCCTCAACGCATTGTTCATTACTTCAACTATAAGAAACCAGGGAACTTTTCAAACCAGTGCCCTAAGACAAGGGTTTTTGGAGGCAACCAACAACCTCCAAGGCAGCAAGGGTGAGTTTTTTCCATCACTACTACCGAAGTGAATCCCAACAACAAAGCGGTGACAATTATGCTAGTTATTCATTCAATAATAGTGAACATACTTTTTTATTATGGTTCTACACATTCTTTTATATCTCAAAACTTTAGTAGAATGATCCTAACAACACCACAAATAATTTAAGTAAAGATATCAGTGAGAACAGAAAATGGGGTAATCATTGCAACCCATGAATATAACTCCTCCCCTATAAAAATTTGTAGATTGAACTTCCTGTAGAACCTCATCATACTCCCATTAGTATAATTTGATGAAATTCTTGGCATGGATCAGATTTCCTTACATAGAGCCAACATAAATTTCTGTGAGAGGGAAATCACTATCCATATGGAGAATCAACCCCTAATTCTATACAAGTTCAAGGAGGAGAATGAATCTTCATTAGCACCATCATCTCAAGCGTGGATATTACTTCCCTATGATCAAATGTATCATTCTCAGATGATTGAGTCTAAGGAAGAAACCATCCTTGAAGACATGTCTACTGTGAGGGAATTCTCTGAAGTTTTTCCTAAGGAATTTCCTGGTCTTCCTCCTAGAATATTTGTTAAATTCTCAATTGATCTTTTATCTAGTGTGTTTCTAATATCCCAGACTCCATATAGAATGGATGTTGTGGAGCTTTACGAGCTAAAGAAACAACTACAGAATAATATGGATAAAGGGTTTATATGCCCAAGTGATTTACCATGGGGTGCACCAATACTCTTTGTCAAGAAGAAGGATGGGTCAATGCGCCTTTGCATTGATTATCATGAGCTCAACAAAATCACAATAAAGAAAAAGTATTCTATGCCACAAATTGATGACTTGATCGATCAGCTATGTAGAGCACAATACTTCTCCGATGTAGATTTATAGTTATTATATTAGCAAGTAAGGGTGAATAAGGAGGATATCCCCAAGACTACTTGTCGTACAAGGTACGAGCACTATGAATTCATAGTAATGACATTCGGACTCACTAATTCTCAAGAAATATTCATGGACTTGATGAATAGAGTCTTTAAAGATTACTTTGACAAATTTGTGTAGTCTTTATAGATGATATTCTAATATACTCCAAAACCAAGGAGGAGCATGAGGAGTATCTAAGCACTGTACTAGAGACCTTTTTAAAGGAGGGGATCTATGAAAAGTAAAGCAAGTGTGAGTTCTAGTTGAAGGCCTCATTCTTTGATCATATCATCACAGGAAATGGGATATTTGTGGATCTATCCAAGATAGCTACAATTGATGGATGGCTGAGGCCAACATCGGTAATGGATATCTATAGCTTTCTGGGGTTAGATGGATATTATTGCTGATTTTTGAGAAATTTATCATGATTGAAAAACCCTCTTACCAAGCTAACTTGAAAAGGAGTCAAGTTTTCTTGGATTGATGAATGAGAAGAGAGATTCAAGGAGTTAAAAAGGAGGCGTATCACTGTGACTGTGATCACATTACCCACAAGTGGAGAAATTTTTGTGGTATTTAGTGATGATTCGAAGAAGTGCATGGGTTGTGTGTTGATGAAAAATGACAAATTCATTTTCTATGCTTCAATGCAATTGAAAGTTAATTAGAAAAACTATCCCACGCATGATCTGGATTTAGCTATAGTAATATTCACTTTGAAAATTTGGTGGCATTACCACTTTGGGGAGAAGTGTGAAATGTATACGGATCACAAAAGCCTCAAGTATATATTCACATAGAAATATTTTGAATATGTGCCAATGAATATGGTTAGATCTGATCAAAGACTATGACTGCTCAATCCATTACCACCCTAGGAAAGCGAACAAGGTAGCGTATGCTCTAAGTAGAAAGGACCCAGTGATTCTATCATTGATGAGAATTGAAAAGGATCCAATATTATTTGATTTGATGAAGATGGACATGGGAATCATAAATAATGGAATATCATCAATCCTTTCACAAATTATTGCTCAACCATCTCTTTTGGAAAGGTTAAAGGATTATCAAAAGGATGATGTGGGAATTCAAAAGAAAGTGGAAACTATCAGAAAAGTGAAATCCTCATAGTTCAATGTTAACTAAGAAGGAATTGTGAGTTTTGGGTTAAGACAATGTGTTCCATCAAATTTGGAGTTAAAGAAATAACTTTTGGAAGATGCACGTAGCTCAAATTTCTCTATTCACCCAAGGAACACAAAGATATATCGAGATATTTGAGAGATTTATTGGTGGGATAAAATGAAGAAGGAGATCATTGAGTATACATCAAAGTTCCTAGTATGTCAGCAAGTGGAGGGTGAGAGGTAAAAGTATAAGGGTATGATGAAACCATTACCCATACCAGCATGTAAATGGGAAAACATCACCATGGACTTTTTCACTAGACTTCCGAAGACATCCGAAGGAAAAAATGCTATCTGGGTTGTTTTGGATCATCTTACAAAGACTACACACTTCATTCCAATTCGAGAGTATTTCTTATTGTATCAAATGGCATGGATATATCTTAGAGATGTGGTAAGGTTTCATGGAGTACCACTATCGATTGTATCTGATCGAGATCCAAGATTCACCTCTAAGTTTTGGAAGAGTCTTCAACATGCTCTAAATATTGGGCTGAACTTCAGTACGGATTATCAACCTCAAATTAATGGTCAATCTGAGGGTACTATCCAAAAACTTTAGGACATGTTGATAGCATTCTCAATAGACTTTAAAAGAGTATGGGATCAATATATTACTCTGTTTGAGTTCTCTTACAATAACAGTTTCCACTCAAGCATCCAAATGGATCCTTATGAAGATTTGTATGGGAAGAGGTGAAGAACACAGCATGTTGGGATAAAGTTGGGGATCGAAAACTCCTAGGTCCAGAAATGGTTGAAGAAATGGTGGAGAAGGTTAAGACGATCCAGCAACACATTAAATATGCTCAGAGTCAATAAAAGATATATGTTGATAATTGTAGATGAGACCTAGAGTTTGATGTTGGATACATGGTATTTCTCTTCATATCACCATAGAAGAGAGTTATGAGACTTGGTAAGAAGGGAAATCTTAGTCCAAGTTACATCAGCCCTTTGGAGATCCTTGATCGCATTGGATCAGTGGCCTATCGACTAGCACTCCCACATAACCTATCTCAAGTACATGATGTATTACATGTATCACTCTTGAGGAAGTATATACTTGAACCATCACATGTACTAAATCTATAGGTGGTATCATTGGAGAATGACCTCTCTTATGAAGAGAATCTAGTGAAGATCTTAGATCATAGGGAAAAGGTTCTATGAAAAAAGACAATTCCCCTCATCAAAGTGTTGTGGTGAAACCAAAAGTTTGAAGAAGCAACATGGGAATCAGAGGAAGTGATGAAGAAGAGTTACCCACATCTATTTTAGTGTGATAAAAGAAAATTTTGAGGGTGAAATTTCTTAAGGGGGTAAGATTGTAACAACCCAAACTTTTTATTAATGAAAAATCCTCTTGATCTGATTAAATGTCTTATTATGTAAAATGGTTATATAAGATATACGCACTTCTTTGGTTTTATGATTTTGGATTTAAAAATACCATTATGAATTTTTACCATTTCTAATATAGTTGTTGAACAGTGATCATGTGATTAGTATAAATATAGGGCTTTAACAAATCCAATTTACTCAGACAAAGGAAGCGATGGCCTAATCCAACAGAATTTCTCTGTACGAAGCCCATTTGTTAGATCTTAGAAAGGAGGTGGTGTCACTGGTATTCACTCTTGACCAAACCCAATCCTAGATTCAACATGTTAAGCTCAAATGTAACTACCTACAGGAGAAGTGGAAGTTGATAGACATTACCACATGAGCGATGTTATCGAAGCCACTCCAAGAGTCTATCACCATCACACATCTTACTCTTAGGTCTTATGCGGGTGTTATAAGGGGTTATGTAACAATACCCTATCACTATGAGTATGTGCATTATTTTTTTATAGAATAAATAATATACATTCATTTAATTATTGTTACTTTGAAAATAGTTTTTAAAGAAAAAATAGTATTTTTAGTTAATATTAAATTAAGAAATATATTTTGATGAATTAATGTATTTTTCAATTAAATATTATTTTAATTAAATATTATTACTAAATAAATTTTTATTAAATATAAATTATCTTAGAATTTTTATAAATACAATTGTGATTTTTATTAATGCTTGAAAGTAATTTTTTCAAAACCCATGAATTTTCGATAAATGTCGGTTTTTATTTTAAAAGTAAAAATTCACATATTTAGAAAATTATTTAGATAAAATTAATATTATTTTTGGAATCAAGATGTTAAAATTATCAAATGGTGAATTTTTCATAATTTTCTAAGACAGTCGAATGTTTGGGTAAAAATTAAATATCGTTTAATTATATAATGTGTTTTATGACATCATAATGACCAAATAGTGATTTAATAAAATACTATAAATGTTATGTTCGGCCAATATATGTTTTATATTTAAAATAATTTGATTTTATATTTGTTTGATTAATTTTATGGTTCCTTAGTGGACCCTCCATGACTTATAAAACATATTAACTTTTTAAAATGATTTCCTTGAGTGTGTGACTCACCTTCACATAATCAAGCCTAATATTTTAAGAATTTTTTCCATTGTACTTATAAAATAATGTTTTACACTCCCCTTTTTCAAAAACCATGGGTTGGTTTGTGGTTTTGATTAGTTTAATGTGTGGTGTCCAAAACCTAAATAATAAAGAATTCCCTCTCTTCTCCTATATAAACCCACCTAAGCACCCACTTCCTCTTCACTCAAAGCATTTGGAGATTGAAAAAACCATAAAATACTCTCTATAAAATCCTCCCAAAGTGCCCCAATCTCCCAATAATTCTCTCTCAATCTTCTCCCAATCCTTTGGGATTACACTTCCAAGTAAGGGATTTCTTCCTTTCTCATTTTTGTGCAAATTTATTTATATTGTTATACCCTTGTATTTTTAATTAAAAATGTTGGGGTATGATTTTTTACCTCCCCTATACTGACATAATTATTTTTTAATGATTATATAACCATTTCTCTCTCATTAATGCCTCCCATGTACACCCGTTACCATGCTGAAATTCCATAAGGGATTTCTCTCTCCTTATTTACATTCAAGCAATTAATTTATATTATGCATCTAAATTCCATTATTTATGTTGGTACATGTATATATATGATCCCATTACTTTCCATTTAATGTACATATGATGAGATACCACTTTCTATCTCATCAAACATTTTTATGAATTCTTATGTCACACCGTTATGCTGCCTAAATTGCACCACGATTTTCCAAGCCAATGTCTGTGTAGTGAATACCATACCCATTTCTCTATCAAGGGTATTATTATTTATGCACATTTACTTATTTATTATATATTTTAATGTATTAATTATTCATTCCTTTATCGTGGAATAAATGATGATGTTTAATTAATCCATGTTGTATGATCTATGTGGCACACTTATGCCTAAAATGAAATGATTAAGAAGGGTGTGCCCTGGTAGTGCTCCAATGCATTGGGTAAAGATTAGTGTCATGATATGTCAAGTGAAATGAGGGTTTACTCATAATAATTCAATTTCAATGAGTTTTTACTCATGCTCCATGTTCAATGGGCATTGGATCATGCTAATATCATGTTAAATGTTGTTGCCACATTTCCATGTTATGATAATCATGTTATATCATGCCTTTAAGTTCATGTTTCTATTATGATCCATTGATGTTCCTATTACCTAACATGTAATATATTCTTTATGTAATGCCTTTTTTACTCCCTTACTAGGCTTTATATCTTACCCTTTTCTTATACATGTCCTCAGGTTATCCCATGTAATACTAAGTATGAAGAATGTTGTGGTCATGTAAAAGAATTTTTCAATAAATATGTTGTGTTTTATGTTTTACGTTGTTATGTAATGTTCCTAAGAAAATACAATAAACATACCTTAATTATGATAAGATTTATTAGATATATCCCTCACCATAACTTCATATATTCATGATATATCAACTAAGATATAGACATCTAGTGGCAGTTTCTTTATGCTCGCCCTCAAGAGATACACTCTATACTCCTTTATCATGATTGGATTTCTTCAAGAATAAACTCCAAGAATCTTCTAATATTATTTAAAATGTTTCAAATATACAAAATGATTCCAATATTTCTCCATGACGGATAACTTTATATCTATGTTATATTTATGTATTTTATCAAATTCAGGTTTCCCCCTAAATATATACTTCATATTCAATTATCTATATGAAAAAAAACACAATGTATATATGGTAATAAGGTGGTTCTTCAATGCTTCTTAGTTAGAGAAACAGGGTTGAGAGTTTCTTCCCAACCCAACTGTATTTTTATATAAAAAAGTTTTCTTCGCATTTTCTAGAAAATAAGTTTTTGTTTTATGTTCTTACTCAAAATTTCTTTCCTATTCCAACTATTTTTTCCGTATGATCAAAAAAAATTAGGAATATTCACAGTATCCATTTTGTGTATAGATTTATTTTCCCCAATAATATTTTTATCATGATAAGTCACATGTGATTTTACTTTCTTCTTTAATATTTTTTCTTATACAGAAAACCATGTCAATAATTTTTTTCATAATTTTTATACATATTATAGATTTCACACACATCATTAATAATAATTAAGTTTCCATTTTTAAGAAAATTTTTAGATTCTTCATTAGATATTTCTTTCACCAATTCAATCCTATTGTTTATTTATGAATTGATTCTTTCCTCGGTTCTACTTGTTTCATTTAATATTGATGTAAATGGAAAATTAAAAATGTTCCATGATGTGATCCTTCATTCCATAATAGAATAATCTTTTCTTTGGTTTGATACTCTTATTATCATTCTTCACAAACTTCTTGGGATTTGTTTATTTAAAAATATTCTAATTTTTTTTAAATCTGAATGTTTTCATTTCATGTTCTAATTTTATATGCTTCAATTTTTATTGTGGTATTATCTTAACATTAATATATGTTTTATACATGATTAGTACATAAATTAACTAATCATAATAGTGACCACTTATATTATAATAATCATAGAAATTATTAAAGTATTCCTTTCTATTCTTGATAAACTCATTTTTTTCTGTGAATTATGCTTCTTTTGTGTAGGTTTCCTTTTTTTCTTTAGCTCTAAACCCCTTAAATGTATGAATTTTTTAATTTTAATACAATGATATATTATTCCAACTATTTATTTCATTATTTCCAAACTTTAAATTACACTAATAGTGGCCAATAAATATTGATTTCTTCTTTTTTGACACATTCTCCCTATCTTTGAATTTTTTTTCATTGGGGTAGAACATTTCTTCTTATGTTATTTCTTAAGGGAATAAGAATTATTGAAATTATTTACATAAGCCTTTTAAGATGTTGTAGATTCTTGAATTTAGGCATTTTATAATTTCTATACAATGGAATATTTTTCTAGCAATTTATTTTATGATTCCCAAACTTCCCACAATAGAAATAGTATCCAACAAATTTTGATTTCTTCTTTTGTGACACATTCTGACTATCATTTACATTTTTATAATTTTGGGTAGCACGTTTATTATTTTTTTATTTATTAATGTAATAATAATTCTTGTAATTCTTTACACATACCTTTAAATATTTAGTGGATTCATAATTATTTTTTTCACCCATGTTTGTCCAGATTTTATAGTTGAATCTACACTAGTCCCAAAAATGGTATTAGTAAACATGGATTTATCAGGATAAAGGGTTACCTTATTAAATAATCCTATAGAATATTTATCCTTAAATAATATCAAGAACTCTATGCCACTAGATTGAGTATTTTTATAAATAACATTCTTATCTAAAGAACTCTTGGTATTACTTATTTTCTCAGTAGCTTAGGAAGTCTTAGATTATGTATCTTACATGTTTCTTAGTTTCACTTATAATTAAATACATTTTAATTTGAGTTAAATAATATAATCTTTAACTAATTTTAGGATTTATTCCCACTTAATATTCATCTTATTAATCTTGTCTTCATGCACCAGATTATCCCTCAGTAACAAATTTTCAAGCTCCTTAATTATTTTTTATTTAACATCCAACTAAAAATATTTAAAATTCATAGATGTATTATGTATATTTTATGATGTGTGGAAAAATTCTATAAAAACCATTTCAGTTTTATATTTATCACAAACAATTATTTTTAATTCTTTAATAACTTCAGTATATCTTTCATTTAAAAGAGAGTTTGGTTTATCCTTTTCTCTAAAAAATTTTGTGAGAGTGTTGGATATGCCAAACTTTGTATCCAATTCCTCTTCCATTACATTAGATTCCACTTCTAGTTGTGATTTCTCATCAAGAAGTTCCTTTAAAACTTAGATTATACAAGTAACTGTTTATTTGGGAACTTTCTTCAAATGTTATATGATTTCAAAATTGATCACATATTCATCAAAACTTAAACTTGATTCATTAGAATTATAATCAACTAACCTTACTATACAATTACAACTTTGACTTCCTTCATCTAGCATTTGATCTTAATTCATATTTGAGTTCTTATTACACTTATTTTCCACTGTTTTTCCCCATTTTTATAAGACTTGACTGAAACTTCAACATTTCTAAAATTAGGAGTGGAGGTAGGGTTTTCCATATGAAGGTATTATAAATCTTATTCAAACTCAAACATGCACTTCATATAATTCTGATATAAAAAATCGTGCAAGTAAATTAGAACCAACTAGAGGTGGAACCTTCACTCTGATACTAATTGAAGTTCCCAATGTATTTTATAGTTACACTAAGAGGGGCTGAATTAGGTGTGGATTTTTTTATTGTATTATTTTATTTTTCTTTTACCCCCTTTTAATTAAAACGTCTATCACTTTTTAGGATGAGTGGATTATGTATATAATGCAAAAAAGTAAATGAAACATAGCACATAGTATTTTTATGAGATTTGATAGTAAGACCCACTCCTTTTTGAAACTAGTTATACACCCCTAATTCCAAATTCTTTACTATATGCAGGTGGTTACATATATATAAAGTCTCATTCTCATCAATATTGATTACCACTTTGTTCTACTCTAGATTCCCAACTAGAGATCATAAGCTCCCACCTACACAAGTAACTAATGAGTCTCATAAGAGGATATTTATATCGCATCCCATAGTGTTACCAGATTTCACCCTAGCCTTCACACTCTTGAGTCACATGATAGTACCTTTATATTGATTCATACAGTGTTACTAGTATTCCACTAGCCTTCTCCTACTCTAGAGTCCCATTAGAGACTTCCTCTTCAATTTAATATATGGTCCATAGATATAAATATATTTATTATCTTATGACTACTTACGAACTTCCTTGAGATGAAATATTTCTCCATAAAAAACCAGATCACCTGATATGCTTGTATACACTATTTCAAGAACTTTGGAAACTAATAAAAAAACTTCCTGATCTTGCTCACAGTTCACTGATCTTCAAATGATCTAAACTTATCTCATCACACTGACTACTTAGGTATATTCCTTCTAAAACATTTCCCAACTTAGTATAAAAATTCACTACATACTATACATGCAAATTATATCACTTGTAATTTTCTCAATCTTCAAGAATGTATGAGATAATGAATGGTCTTATCACTTCACTATACTTTATGCAATGATTAAAATGCATAAGCTTCATAATTTTATTCATGAATTATTTCATATTCATGAAAACTAACTCATGAATGCATATTATTTTATACATGTTGTTTCTCATAATCTTCACATAAATCACTCAACTTCATACATTCATATTATTTCATGCATGTATCTTGTAACTCATTCATGAAACCCTAATTTTTTGTGATAATCCTATTACTTCCTATATTTCTCAAAACTTCTTAATAAAAGAGTAAATATTGTATGTGATAACTAGTACTAATTTATATAATATCAAGTCTCAATTTTGAATCATAGTGTAGATGTATACATAGATTCACAGTACTCAGACCATCATTATGCGAACATGAAGGCTTTGACAAGAACAACACAAGCATATGGAATTCTCTTTGTGAATACAGAGTAATTAATCTTCTCTATCTCACTCTCAATATCTTATTAAGATGTATGCTTGGATTATACCCAATAAATGATCACATTTGGATTTTTATATATAATTCCCACCACCTCGGCTGATGGGAACCAAATTAAATCACCGCATATGCACACTACCTCAATTCATGCTCTTCGACTATGAGAATCACCATATTCACAAAAAATATTTTCTTTAAAAAATATCATGAGACATTTAAAAAATATATATCCACTATTTTAGATCATATTATGATCTCATGTGATCATCTATATCACTGACTCAAGCTCGGTTTGATCACCAAAGGTTCATATATGAATAACCTAATGAATAAAAACCCTTGGTTGGGTTGGAGGTAGAATATGATAAGCATATTGATCAGATGGTTTATATATAAGGGATCAAGTGGGGTGGGTTTTATTTATAAAATTTTAATATGTATGAAAAATGATCACTCTTTTCAAGTCCCACATCAGTTATTCAATTGTTATAGTGTCTCTGTATAAACAAATGTGTGTCATTAGCTCTCTATATGTGAGTACTGGGGTTTGTTCCTGATCCCCCTCTAGCATCGACCCATGTTGGAAGCTTCTCTACCACTGTGTTTCCCTGCATGGCGGTTCCACCACTATTCTTCCATTTACCACCATGTGTAAACTCACTTTCCCTTAAAATCAAACACCCATTTCACTGATTCCTATATTAGTGGTTGATTCTAGTGCCCACCTTAGTAGTGTTTCCACATGGGTCACATATCTAGCTATTTGGATGACCTATTTTTTGTTAAACACTTATAAATAAACTAATTTAAATTTTAAACCATCTAAAATCTTATGCTCTTAAAACTTTTACTCAAGTTCTAAATTTCAAATTCCAATATCCTATTTCTTATTTATAGAATTGAATTTTTAAAATTCTAAAACTTATTTAACCATGATGTTTAGTAACTTAAATTCCAATACAACTCATCCTCACTTATTTATTTGTAAGAAAACATGTTCATTCTTATAATGCAATTAGAACATGTCTTGGTCATTAAGAACAACTCTCTAATCGTTATAATTAAAACACATTGACTTTTCATCTTCATAGCTTATTGACAAAAAATTAAACTTCATCATAATTTCAATAAACTACTTTTGTTATTAAATTTTTATATCCATGCTACCATACTTCAAAAATAATAAATGGGCTCTTAAAGATCCTAGACCTTTCAAAAACCTAGTCTCTAATTCCATTTTTAATTAATCATCCCAGGTTGACCCAACCTGTCACCCGACCTAGACCTCCACTAGTTTCGAAGGGCATTCTTAATCCCCACGGGTTAGTAACTAGTGTATGGGAATCAAGAACACTAAATTGGGAAAAATTATACCTTATATAATAATATAACAACAGAGTATAAACTAAACAATAATTCATCACGGTGCATCCATACATTAGACTTCCATGAAAATGAAATGAGTAGTGCCAAATTATAAAAAAATCCAAGCATAGATTAAATGGAATAAACATCCAAATGATATATAATTAAAAATGACCATTATAATTCAGGAACATAACAAATTTTAATAATTGGACATAATATATAATACATAAACATATAAATTAAATAAACTAAAACTTAAATAAAAAATAAAGGTACACTAGCCGACTTGGTCGATACTCCAACATCACATAATAAAACAAAATCCTAAATAACTTCCATACCAATTCTATTTAAACCACAGTCACCACCACATACCAACTCATTCATTAACAAACTAACTTGAATATCAATCTTAAAGAACATAACCAGTTCACCTGAAAGAAAACATGAAAACTATATACACACATATAGGTGGGTGTGTAGGGTGTGATCTAAACATGCTCGGTAGGATTCCATTAAAGTATATATGAAATTCATTATATTAAAATTTTCATAAACACTAGTTTTAAATTCAATTAAAGGTATTTTTTATAAAAAATCATAAATAAAATGAATCACTTGTTTTCCCTTTTTTAACAAAGAATACACCCTTTTATATAAAATAGGGGTGGAACCAACACTTTAAATGGGGTGCTTTAAATCCATAAAATAAGAATTTTGAATTGATGAAACCTAAATTAAAACTTTTCTTTTCATATTTTAAAAAACAATTTCTCAAAACCCACTATTAAATAAACATCACCCTTTCCTTTTAGACTTCACTTTCCAAATCATTTGTTAAATCAATTTGAAAGTAAACCAAAGTCATAACTAAAAGAATATAAAAAAAATAGTCACAAAGATATCAATGGAGAATAATAAAAATAAATAATAATTTAAGAAATAGTTTTACATTGGGTATACATATAATCCATTGGATGGGAGCCCCTAAATAACCCTCAATAGGAACTAGGCATCATAGATAACTCACTAGTCTCTAACTTGAAATGGTATTAGACTTAGTTCTTAGGATACTTATATAACTACATGATTCAAACAATTTTGAGAGCTTTCTTAGTCTCACCGGGTCACAAAATCCATTCTAATAACACTCTCGGACTCACCGGACCACAACCCCTTAAATTGTACACAAACTAGACTAGGGTAACATGCATCCAGACTTTATGTATATCTACCTATGATTAACATGATATAACTCAAGTTGGGGTGATAAAAAAACATAGATCAAATAAAAAACACATGCTTAAATAATAAAATATGCCAAATAAATAACATCTCATGCAATACCCTGATAATAAATAACCCCTTTTACATCATCCAAGAATCAAACAATACACACCATAACAAGTAAAATTTTAACAGGACATAACATAAATCTAAGGGGATATAAATAGAAGGGTATCAAAATCAACAAGTAGAACCTCTTTTAATAAAGTTTTAATTGGGTCTTTAAAATGATCTTGGGATTCCAAGCCATTTCACCAACTCTTGGATTATTTTTCTCATGAAAAAACAGTTTGAAATTCATTTGTAAATTAATACTTTCATTTTAAAGAACTTTAAAATCACCCAAATACTAATAACTCTTAAAACCATAAAACATATTTTGATCATACCCATTTTTATAAATAATCACTAAAAAATATAAAACATCCCCTTTTAAAATAAAATTTGTGCCAAACACCTTATTAAAACCTTTAAATTAACTTAAAAAATACTCTCAAAATTTTCACTAACACTTTTCATAAATAACATTAATTTTGAAAGAAAAGGTAGAAATCTATTAAAATCCCCCTTTATAACAAGCATAAAAATCATGAAAACTCATTTATAAACTCATTATGGGTATCCCATATAGGTATAGATTCATAAAAAAAATTTAAAATTCATAATAATCTCATGACATATTGAATAAATGAGTTTAATAGAAACACCTACCTCAAACCAATAGGAAACCAATCACATTTGATGGTGAAAGAAACACTAAGGTAGAATGTATCCTCCCTAAGCCCTAGATATCACAAGCCTCAAATTATATAAAAACCAAACCCTAAATTCATCTAACATGACATTAGGGTTTGTGGGATAAAATAGAATTGGGGAAATGAAATTAGGGGTAAATGAGGTCCTACCTTCCAAATCCACTTGTAATCTTTGAAAAATAGATCTTGGAGACTTAGATAAGGGGTAGGAGATCTCCACTGAGCTTCCTCCAAAGTAGGAAACATGAGTGAGGAGAAAAGGAATCCTTACAAGGATTAAAACCAATAGGGGAAAAAGGTAAAATCGTATAACTAAAAATTGGGTAGACTGCCTCTATGGTGTGGGCTCATAAACCATAGTGTAGTAACCCTTTCCAAGAACCTATATGTTCTGACCTCAAGGAACATGTCTTGGAGCACCTCCTTGGAGAAGAAATGGGGATCTGAATCTCCCCAACACTATATCACAGTACCTATTTCCACAGCATAGCCTTGTTTTAGAGATCCTCACCATGTCAGACTATGCCTTCTATGGTGTGGCACACCTTTTCTAGGTAGTTCGATGGTCATTCCATATAAAGACCCTCCATATTGCAACCCATATGTTTCGGAATGGTCCTTACCCTTAAAGCACCACCATGGATCATCCACACCCTCTATGGTTTGGTGATGTCACCCACCACAAACACGACTCCTTAAAGTTCAAAAAACCCAAAAAAACAAGGAAAACTCTTGAAAAATTTAAAATTGTCCATAATAAATTATATATAAAACAACAATTATATGGGGGTGTCATTTGATTATTTTAGTTATTTCTTTTTTATATAAATTTTCATATGGATAATTGATTGATAAGTTTTTGTTGGAAGTGATGTGGAGAATGGAATGGGTTGTTGAGTTCATATTAGAATAAAAAGTTAGGTGATTTTATAACTACTCTTATT
The DNA here is from genome assembly GCA_963277665.1 of Viscum album. Taxonomy (NCBI): domain Eukaryota; kingdom Viridiplantae; phylum Streptophyta; class Magnoliopsida; order Santalales; family Viscaceae; genus Viscum; species Viscum album. The sequence goes on from OY728150.1 coordinate 244,617,494, forward strand.
CTTTATGCTAAACCTATTTATTATTCACTTTTTTTATTAGCTTAATTCACACCTATATATAATTTTATATCTATTTCATATAGATGTTTAATTGATTAGAAATATGATTCTACTAATTAATTTCAAATGATCGCCTACCTATAGTTTCATTGGGTTGTTTTATAGGACAGTTCAAGGGGTATTGTGAGCTGTTATTCAAGTGGATTGAGTGGAATTATAAGAGATCATCCTTATATATCTCTAATTATTATATTTTTATACATTATATATAAGTAATGTTTTATTTGTGGTAAATTTTTTATTCCATAAGATATTTATAGTTTATTGGTGGTTTATTTTTATTTATACTAATTTTTATGAGGGTAACACCTCATATATGTGTGTTTCATACCCTTGATGCTAGTCGTCAACCTAAGACCTACTTAAGGTGGGATTAGGGAGTCACATTCGACTTTTCTACCAACCCATGAGGGGTTATAAAGAATATAGTGTTGGATAATTATTTTGGTTCCAACATATCCAAATATATTCTAAGTTTTGTTTCCCACAAAAAAATATTGTTTATTTTCTAATGATTTAATTTTAAGTGGATTTTAGGTTAATTATTTATTTATTAGAGTTTCTCAATAGAATTATTATTTTGAGTTTATTGTGAAAAAATTTATAAGTATTGGATGTTATGTATAGAGAAGTATTTCTTACCTATTCAGTGTAATTGGATGAAAATATTACATTCAAAAAAAATTGATTATCAAAACTTTATGTATATAGGGGAATTTGGATATTATCCTTACATAGTGGATATTTTTCAATAGAGAGAAATTTATGTATTGAATTTTTCTAAGTATGAAATATTTTGTATTCAGTTCAATTCATATAAAAAACCTTACATTTCAAGAATTTTTTTAAGTTTTAAATCTTATGTGAGGAAGGATTAACTATACATATTTATTTTAAGAGAAACATTGTTCTTATGTGATGTTTTATCAAAGTAAAAAAACTTAAATATTTCATATTTATTATTACATGAGCGTTGTAGTTCACATATTATTCTTATATAGAATGGTTTTATTTTTATGCGAGTTGTATAGTCTTTATATTATTCTTATGTAGTGAAAATTTGGAAAAGTATAATTTCTTAAGCAAAGTGTTATTCTTACATAGACAATTTTATTTAAGAATCATTCTTATGAAATACTAGAAGTATATTTATGCTTATTTAGACTTTAGAAAATAGGATTTGTTCTTATATAGGGATAAGAAAACAGTTTATTATTATGTGGCATATATAATTTGAATAAATATATTATTCATAAGAATAAAAAGAGTTTATTTATATCCAATTAAAACCTAGATATATTTTCATGGAATTTTTCAATTGCTGAAATATAGGAAATAATTTCTTGATTTTGAAAATGGTTTCATAACGAGTTATGATCTTTTGAAGGAGAAATGATTCTATTTTGAAAAAGTTAAATTCATAAATCCATAGTATTTTTGTTAACACTAAAATTAAATAGAAAATGGAAATGGGAAGAATAACATGCCATGTCATGAGATTCAGTTGGTAGAAGGTTTCAACTTTAAATGACTAAGGAAGTAATACTTTTCACTATGAATAAAAATATCATGCCACAATAGGTTCATCTCTTAAGCGGATTTGAAAAAATCACATAAATGTGTAAATTCATCGAGGATCAGCCTTGCCCAACTCGGTCCAGGCCAAGTCAGGTTGAGCTTATGCTCCCATAAACCAAGCCACAATCCATTGTTCAGGTCGATCCGAGCTTTTCAGTTCGGGCCACGAGATGCCCCAATTCAATATTTTATTATTTTTAATATAAAATAATATATATATATATATATATGATTAGTTTTTATGTCTTAAATTTAATAAACAACCATTACAAGAAAAATATTATTTTTGATGCAAAAAGTATATAATAGTGAAATATTAATAAATTACACTATTTATTTATGATAAGAAAAATAGATCCAATAGAGAAAATATATTTAATAAAAAATACATTATAAAAATATTACATTGAAAATCACATTACAATAAACATAAAAAAAATAAATCATCTGATGTTGATGTGCCTTCAGTGGGGATTAACAACATGTCGAGATCATTATCAATATTGAACTCATTGATAAATTATTATTGTTGATCTTGTGTGTGAAAATGATCTTTTTGTGATTATATGGGATTCAACCATGTTTTGTGTAATTCATGTAAAATAATCACTAATAAATCATCCACCTACACTAAAATTATATTCAAATGAAACAGAAGAAATGGTAATACTAAGTACATCATGAAAATATCATGTTAGTATAGGCCATGTTGATTCATAATCTTTCCACCAATTTAAAATATTAAAATCTTCTTCATTATCAACTGGTGTAGAGTTTAAATACCATTGAAATTCAAATGTTCCTATACTACAAGATTCATAAAGTTATCTATTTTTTATAGTTTTCCATATACTTCCATTTTCATGAGAAAAACACGTAGGTTGTGTGGGTCATCTACTAATATCAATACATGTAATAAATTTATATTAATTGTATAATTTTTCTAAAAAATAAAATATACCATCAAATTGAGATTCCTCATGAAAAATAATTTCTAAAAATATTTTAAGATCTGTATCTTTACACCTTGGATCTAATATAATTTTTATTCTAAATATTTTAGGAGATGAATAAAATATTTATCAAATTTTTTTATCATGATAATAACAATTGGAATATAATATTCATAAGACATATATTTTATAAAAACAAGAATTATATCTACTAAAGTTTGTAAAACTAAAGGTGATGTAGGAATATGTGTGCATGTGTGTGAAAAAAATCAGGTAGATTTTTCAAATACATGAAAAAAATATCTATATAATTTAACTTGATCCCAAACATTTTCATCATGGATAATGACCCCATCACATACTATTATAGACTTAAAAACTAAATACACAGCTTTCTCTTTCTTTAAATATAATTTTAACATATAATACATTGAATTACATCTATTTTATACATTTAATTTTACTATCTGTTATTTTATATTTTCTTATTGATAAATCCTACTTGTACACGATTAGAAAAACTATTAATAATACTAATACATTTTCTAATAATATTTACAGAATCTTTATAAATATATAACCTATTTTTAACAAACAAATGAAAAATATGAGTACAATAATAAATATGAAATTTTATTCCATCACATTGTAATTATAATGTAGATATAAGATATGCCACTATATTATTATAATAGGATGCATTATCCATAGTATGTGTAAATACTTATTTTTCAAACCACATTTAGATCATGATCTCTTAATGCAACACCTAATTAATAAACGGTATATGGAAGTTCAACCAATTTGAATGAAATAATTTTTTATTTAATTTACAATCATTATCAAAAAAATGAGTGGTAATGAATTGATATTGAATATGTTGATTATAAGTCCATAAATCGGAATTTAAACAAACATGTCTATTTAATTATTTAAAAATATGTGTAATATATGAGTTAATATTATTAAATTTTTTGTAAAAAAAATTCCCTATAGTATTTCATGAAAAAAGATTATATTTAGTGTTAAATGATTCTGGAACTAAATTAGAAAAATATGTACATTCACTAGTATTAAAAGGTTTTTCTTTTTTAATTATATAATCAAGCATCATATCTTGTGCACATATAGGATCTTAAGAAAAATTACTCAATTTGTCACTTTCTAATTATATTTTTATTCTAATATCTGATTAATTGCTTCTAAAATGTGCATTAGTATGAATTTTAAAGTGTATAGTTCCACTATTAGATGAAACACTAAGTAATTTATCATAATGTTTTCATTTCTTCTTTTAATGTGCTTGTACCCTCATATTCATTAACATAAATTTTTTCAAAGTGATCCAAAACATTAGAGAGATTTTCAGGCCTAGAAAATGAGGCAACTTGATGATGATGATGAGACAAAATAATAAGGGAATATGGAATATCATCATTAGGTGAACCAATCAATTCAAGATCAACAAATTTATGGGGATCCATTTTTTAAAAATAAAATAAATTATAAACATCAAAATAATAAATAAAATACTAAATTAAGTGTATGATGCTAAAAAAAAGTTGATGTTGTTATACATACATGACTTACAAAAGTAGAAGAATCACCATGATGGAATTTTGTAGAATTGTTAGAGGCTTGATGGAAAATTTGGATAATTTATAGTAAATAAAGGCAAAAAAATGAGGAGGAGAGGTTATTTATAAGGAAATATCCACTGTTTTGTTTGTTTTTAAGTGTCAAACAGTCATATAACCATTAGATTATTTTTCATTTCACATGGGGGTGTACCCCCCCCCCCACACACACACACACAAATGGTTTTTCTTTTTTTTAGGTTTAAATGGTCATATGAGCATTTTATATTTTAAGAAAGAAATTAATAGGGGGACGTACGGAATGGTTGGATTAATGTGTCTTTTTTAGTTTTTATTAATATATTTATTTAGATATTTGTATATATCCATGGTAATTTAAAACTAGGTGATCCACTTAGACTATTTGGTCTAGTCACAACCTTAGAAGCTTGAGGTAGGGGGTTCAAGTATCCCTACTAACAATTTCCTATATATTTTTGTAGGGTTGGGTGTGCTATCCCAACCCTCAAGCCAGCCTAGATAGGCCCAAGCGTGGGTTGATGCATCAATTTCCTAATCCTGGATCATCTTGAGGTAGATTTTACCAGATCATCCTCCTCAGTCTTTCGGGCCAATTTTTTTGAGTTTTCGAGCCATCGAGATGGAATTAGATGCCTAAAATCACATCAGGATTCTTTAAAAAATTAAATTACAGATATTGTTTTGGATAATTTTCCATTACTATTTTAAAGGATATTATTGACCAATTATAAAATAGTTTTATATTCAAAGGTTTTATTTTTAGGAATTTTTTGACCAAGTTTATTTCAGTCTTTTATTTCTAGAAAGAATGTTTCAATTATTATAATAATTATTATATTTAAGGGGAAAATCTTGGATTTTTTGATTGAATCAATTTATGGATATTATATATATTTTATCTCAGTGGAGTTTTAGAAATAATTGTAGATCAAATTAAATATTGATAAAATATACACAAATAACTTTTCATTGATTTTTGTGATTATTCTAGATATACTACTATTAAAATTTCATAGTGTGATTGAAATTAAAGAACATGGAAAATAAAAAATAAAGTTTGCAATTGTTTTTTATTCATGGAAAAATTATATACAGTCAAAGAAACTTTTTTAAAGCTACACATTAATGGTGTATATATTCTCTAGAAAATATTTAATCATCCTTTAGTTACTTAAGAAAACTATATATTATCAAATATAATCAAAATTCTACCATATTTTATATTATGTTAAGTGAACACTTATTGTACTATGTTTGGGAGTGTAGCCTTATAAATGGATTGTGATGGATATCCTAGTAAAATATATTATAACTTATACACATTAAGAATAAATTTCTTACACTTAGCTATGATATCCCTAAGAAAAATATTTATAATAAAATAAATATACCTACATTGGATGTCGGTGGAGTAGACTAGGAGAATTTCTTTCTAGACCTAAACCACTATAAAACCCTCTTGTGTCCTATAATTTTATTTTATTTTTTTTACTGTATATATGATTGAAAAGGAAGGAAAAAATAAATCTTCTTTAATAGGGAAGTTTAAAAAGTTGTAATTTGGTTTGAAATTCAAGAATTAAATTTTCCCCCCTCTTGAGTTTTGGTCATCAATGGAATTGGGACAATAGAGAGGTCACGAAATACTATCTATTAATGATTATTTTATTCTAAAAATTCAAAACCAAATTTGGTTGGTTATAATAATGTTGGATATGTGAATAATCTATATAAAATTAGAGACCAAAATGGATATTTATTCATATATGGTAGAACTATCATTTCATTTAATTTTATAAAATTAAAAAAAAATCTACTTCATATATTTGTCTCGGGTTTATTGAAATTTGTGAGATAGGTAGATAATGTGTTCATTTGAGATAAATTTTTCATTATATTAAAAATGGTAATGGATTAACCTTTAAAAATTATATTTCCACTATTTTACATCATGATAATGGTGCTTGTATAACATAATTAATGAGTGATAATGTGTGAAATGATGAAATATGTCTCCCCAAAATTATTTTTTACTTAAAAACTTCAAAAGAATGGTGAAATTGACCCCAAAAAAATAGACCATGAGATAACCTTAAAAATTTTATTCACAAATGAATTACCATCTAAAACTTTTTAGAAATTGATTTATAGAACTATGATGTGAAAACTTCAGTCTATATCATAATTTGATTAAGTGGAGTTGAGAATGTTTTATTTTTTTATTTTTATCTAGTTTTCCCGCTTAGTTTTCATGATAAAACATTTAGTGAAATTGTTTAAATTAAACATGAAATTTTGTTGTTTTTTCTTCAATTTTTTTTCACGATATTTTTTTTATTTAAATGATTAATAAGACTCTATGTAATTGATTTCATGTAATTAAGAGCGTTATGAATAAATTATATCATTAATGATGGGTGTCAAAATTCTCATAGCTGGTGATTCTCATTGATTTAATTTCCCAAATTTGTATCTTTATTATAATATGATATTATTATAGATTTTATATTTGACATGAAAAATTATAATAAATCTACACCATTTATAATATATCTATATAACCTATATACATATATGTGTGATGATATGTTAATGAAATAATACTTTTGACCATATAAACTTATTATTTATTGTATATTATTTTACCTATATCATATATTAAACCATTTTTTTCATTAATCTTCTTTTTATTCATTTGATTAACATTGTACTCTTAATTTTGAAATATTTCATTGATTGAATCGACATTATGATCCTAATTTTTCAAAAAAATATGTATTATAAAAAAATATAATCATCAATATCATAATTTATAATAAATGAAAATTAAGATGACACTACTACATTTAGGTATTTAATCATTATGGGATTTTGGCTTTATTATCACTAAAAATGTACTAAAATTGCAAGCGCTGATAAAAGCGAGGGGTTTATCAATGATAAAACAAGAATTGATAAATCACATCGGCTAAAATATTGTGCTGCTACATGAACATCACACTGGAATATCCAAATAATAAATTTCAAATAAATTTACATTATAATAAATTAAAATTACAAATAAATTTACATTATAGACATTTCAATGCCTTAAAATTTCATTGATATGTACAATTTATTACAAATATTTACAATTTCCAAAAATATATAAAAAATTAACTTATAGGAGACTGGTTGGACCTATATTGTAATTCCCTTGGGACCCCTTCCAAGAGAGTATGAATATAATACCATTTTTCAAACACACCACCCCCATCTCGAAGAAACGAAGCGTGTACCTATAAAAAATGCTTAATTTAGTTATTCTAAAAAGAAATAAATAAAACATAAATATCATGTGGTAATACATAAATAAAAAATAAATAAAAAGGGAAATATGAATTATAAAACATAATACATAAATAAAAAATGATAACATAATACATAAATAAAACATATTACAAAGTACTATAACACTCGCAGTGTGTTTTCTATTTTTTGTGTATGTGATGCACTTTTAGTCATACCAACCACATCGTATATTTTATTAATGTGAGGTTAATTCCTGCATGTTACAAATGAATTATAAATATTTTTTATAAATTATCTAAAAAATATGAGTGAGTTTTCTTGGTTTTACTTATGCGGTGTGTGTTTTAAACTAAATGTCACTTTTAAATGAAAATATACACTTTTAGTCATAATAAACACACCATGTGTCTGATTGATGTGAGATTAATTCCTAACCATCATACATAAATTTTTGATTTTTTTCTAAAATTATTAAGATAATCTGATCAGATTTTCTTGATATTGATTATGTGAAGTGTGCTTTTGAACTAAAATTTCACTTGTAAATGAAAACATGTACTTTTAGTCATACCAGAAAAAATTCATGTCGGATAGATGTAAGGTTAATTATTACACATAAAAAATGAATTGTAGATATTTTTCCAAAATTATAAATATAATAGAGTTCATTTTATTGTTTTTTATTATATGACATTCTTTTTTAACTAAAATTTCACTTTTAAATGAAAACACACATTTTCAGTCATAATGGCCACATCATGTGTCAAATTAATGTGTGGTTAATTACTATATGTCATAAATGAGTTATTTATATTTTCCATAAATTATCAAGGAAATTTGAGCATGATTTATAGGTTTTGAGTATGTGATGAATGTTTTGAACTAAAATTCCACTTTAAAATGATTATCTATAGTTTTCAAAAAATATAAAGACAATTAAATCATGTTTTATTGGTTTTGATTATGTGATGCTCAATTTAATCTAAAATGTAACTTTAAAATGAAAACACACACTTTCAATCATTATGGTCACACCATGTGTAGGATTGAAATGCGGTTAATTTCTACACATCAAAAATAAATTTTCAATATTTTAATCAAAGTATATAGACAATAAATGTATGTTTTCTTGGATTTGAGTATGTGGTATGAATTTTTAATGAAAATGTGACTTTTAAATGAAAACATACACTTTGAGTCATAATGGCTACATCGTATGCTAGATTTATGTGAGGTTAATTAATACACATTACAAATTAATTATCAATATTTTTAAAAAAATATATCAATAAAATCACAGTGTTTTTTCTCATTTTTTAGTATGTGATGTGGGTTTTGGACTAAAATATCACTTTTAAATGAAAACATGTGCTTTTAGTCATAATGGTCACACCATGTGTCTCATTGATGTTCAATTAATTCCTATAAGAAAAAATTGGATTATCAATATTTTTACTAAATTATAAATGAAAATACAATAATTTTTTATTATTTTTGAATACGTGTCATGTACTTTCAACTAAAATGTCATTTTTAAATAAAAAAATGAACTTTCAATCGTAATATCCACACTATGTGTTGAATTGATTAATGGTTAGTTCATACACATCATAAATGAATTATAGATCTTTTTACTAAATTATCAAGATGATATGAGTGTGTCTAATCAGATTTAACTATGTGGTCTATTTTTTAACTAAAATGATACTTTTAAATGAAGACATACACTTTTTTTCATATTGGTTACATCATGTGTTGGATTGATTTGAGGTTAATTACTACACATCACAAATTAATTATTTATATTTTTCTAAGGTATTAAAACAATATGAGTGTGTTAGATTAGTTTTGGATATTTTTTGCATTTTTTTAACTAAAATATCACATTAAAATGAAAAAAATCACTTCAAATAATAACATCCACACTGTAGAGTCCCGTGTTTTTGGACCGAATCAAATTCCAAGGGAATTTTTATTTTGGCGATTACTGGACATACCATTTTACAAACTAAACTTTAGAATCTATTTTTGAGAGTTGGGACACTTCAATGTGCTATTGTTATACTTGGATAAAGTTATGAGGGGTTCCTAAGGTGGTTTGTTGAGTTTCGAGAGCACCAGGCTCTGAAGTCTCAATTTTGGAGGGTCTACAAAGGGAATATGGTTTGTTTGAAACTGTTTGTCCCCAGACATAAAATCATACGGCTATAGAGGGGGGGAAAATGTGCCCCTCATGGTTTGCACATGGTTTTGCAAAACTATGTTCCTAGATTCATGGTTAGTGCCAAATAGGTAGTACCCTCACACTATTAATCACATGGTTTGCACACAGTTAGGCTAACTGTGTGGTGAAAACTGTGTGAGTTGGTTTCTTAATCAATGAGGTGTTGCACGATTCATACACGATTTATCCAAACCATGCGTCCAAACTGTGTGATCCAATTTTAAGGGTAAAATGAACAAAATTTCCTTAATGAGGTTTTAAAACTTGTTTTATTTTCCTTCTCCTCCCTCACCCGTGTGAGCCTCCTATTCCTATGTAGTGGGTTCCTCTTCAAGCCTAACCTAGGATTCAATGTATATCCTCTGTCTGTCATTAAATTTGAGTGCCATCAGTCTCCATGGATCTGCATTGGTAATCTATATATTCCTTTTGTGTTGTTTCTTATTTAGTTTGGTATCAGCTATGCTATTTAGGTTTAATATCTTTTTCCCTATTTTCAGGGTCTTTTCCCATTCTTTGATTTTATACTAATTTGAGTCAAATCAAGAGTTTTTATTGGATGAGTTATCCATTATAGACCAACAGTAGGCGGTATCATGTCTTTCATTAAAATCCAAGGTGTTTATATATGTCTTTATTCCACGCACTCAACTTATGGGCACTGCCTTGAAATAAAATTAAAACCTTTAATTGTTTAGTATGGCATATATGATTAAAGAGGCCTATTAATTATTGATTATAGGTTGAGGACCTTGAAAATGGAACCACCCCTTTAGGTGTGTTGTTTATTTAAATGGATATTATCATGGAATGTGGTTTTGGATGCCTATGTGGTGTTCCCAATTTCCCCTTGTCATGGGATGTTAAATATATAATTTAAATTTGTAATTATAATGAATTATAATTAGATTTTTTATATCAATTTTAATTGAATTGATAAATAGGAAGGGATGAATTACCATGCCCTTATCCTAGGCTATTTAATAGATTATTGAATCTTGAATTTCCTTATTAAAGTGAATTGCCCATGTGAGTTAATTAAAGACTGAGCCTTATAAGCTTATCCATGATTTTTTTTCACCTTTTAAGGTGAGTTCTATATTGATTTGATTTTGTTTTTTACCTTTGAATAATTAAATCATTGAATGAATTCTTATTCCCATTTGAGTAGAATTAGAGGCTAATAATTCTAAGCTAGTTGTGCCATTTAGAAACTTTTTTTAGATGAGGTGTAAATGAGTTATTCATAGTGTTGACCTTGACATATTAAATCATCTTAATAAAATGATATTGATTGAATATTTTTGTTTAAATGATTAAGCTTGAGATTATTATTTAATGAAATGACCATGTGAGTTAAATTAAAGGTAAGCCTTCTGATTTGGCCAATTCCTTAGGTCACCTTCTGAGGTGAGTTTCAAATGAGATGTTCATGGTTTTTGAACCTGATATGTAAAATGAATTTGATTAAATGGTAATTATTGATATTGAATACATATATTCCTTGGGTGACACATGGATTAAATGATGAATTCCGTAGATGGACTCAATTGCATTGTACCTTACTTATACTTGAGTGATACTTGGACTCCTTAGTGGACTGTTAGGATGGACTCTAAGTCTTGAATATTATATGTTGACTGATACGTGGATTTATATGAGAATTCCATGGATAGACTCAAAGGTAATTGATCATATTACATGAGTGACACTTGGACTCATGTATGGACTACTAAGGATAGACTCATAGGGGTTGAATATTATATGCCGAGTGATACATGGATTCATATGATAATTCCCTAGATGGACTCAAAGGGAATTGATCATATTAAATGAGTGACACTTGGAATTCCAAGGATGTACTCATAGGGGATGAATATTGTATGTCAAGTGATACATGGATTCATATAAGAATGTCATGGATGGACTCAAGGGGAATTTGATCACATTGTCAGGGGTGATACTTAGTCTCCCTTAGTGGACTGCCAAGGATAGACTCAATTGACAGGGATGTTATACCACACCTTGAGAGATACCTAGGTTCTTGAGGATCACCATGGATAGTCTTATAGGGTGTTAGTTAATATTATACCTAGAGCGATACCTGGATTCCAACTTAGTAATTCCATAGATGGACATAGGTTATAAGTTTAATATTAAATTAAGTGAATCATATGATTCTTCTGCCAATCCAAAGAATAATCTTGGATTCGGTCTTTGACTTATACCTTTTAGATCACCTTCTTATTCAATTATTGTACTTATGATTATACAGGGGACATCGGGCTTGCGTCAGGTCTTGAAACATAATATTTAAATGATAATGAATGGTTAATTGATCATGATTATAAATGAAATTGACTTGAATATTAAAATAGATAATTACATTTTAAATGAAACTGATTAAATGAATTGTTTATAAAGAGATAACCTAGACTTATAGGATGTTTACTTTTGAGTACTTCCTTTACTTATTATATATCTACCTACAAACTCTTTTAATTATATATATTTTCACTGACTGGATGGAATAGAAATTTCATGGTTTCATACTAGGATTATGTCTCATACCCTGCTCGGTCTGCCATTGCACTGGGGTACCCAGGTATACGTTCTTGTTCGTAGACCTTGGAATCTTGCTTGTGCTATTTTTCTATTACCTGGGAGTCAGGAGCATAGGACTGAGATGGATCTTAGGATTCCCATAGAGATCGCCCTTGGGGATTTTTTTTCTTCATTTATTTTGAATTGTATAATATACTATTTTCTATTGTATGTATACTATTTAGTTTATTTATTATCATCGGGGCATGCATGCATCCATTGGATATTGGAATTGGCCATTTTTTCAGTTTATATATATATATATATATATATATATATATATATATCAGTTTTATGTTGTTTACTTATTTTCTAGTTATTATACTACTTCCACTACTTGTTATTATTGATATTCTATTATGTTACACTCTCGTAATGAGGGAATAGTCTCCCATGGACACACCTAGGCCCTCACTGCTAGTAGGCAGCCTCTAGCATTTTGTGAGATGAGATTTAGGCCATGTGTCTATTAGTTTAGTGTTCAGTCGAGTCGGGACATTAAAAAGTGGTATGAGAGAATTAATTTCCTTTTTATTACTATTTTGGGCTGATAAATAGGAGATTAGGAATGTATTGGTGATTGGTAAATAGTCGTGTATGGGACTGATCACCCCACCCATGGGGAAACGAAAAAGTGTCTAGGAATGAGATTGATGTTCATATTGTTTGATATTATAGTTGATTATGATTTCACCTCGAGTGATTGGTGTACTTTCTACTACTTATTTATTTATAAGATTCTGGTATTTTTTCCTTCTCTTGGTGTGGCAAGGAAGTATCATCGCATGAATTATTATAGGCACATATAAATTCACATGTCATGCATATTCCAAGCTATGTAGTTTCATTTATAGGTTTCTTGTTGATTTTATTGTGTGACTTGGGTGTTATTTCATGCTTAGTTTGTACATGTTTAGGTAATTTTTAGCATTCTTTCTTATATGACATTATTAGTTAATTATATGCCACATTGCCTAGTTATTTATCATGTATTATATATTTATTATGCTTCTATGCTTGTAGATTATTTCTTTGTTATTTTTTCTTTAGATAACATGATTAGATATAGTTTAAGTGTATAAATGGTTTCATGGGCTATAATTTATTGGTTGTGATTTAAACAGGATCTAGTTTTCAATTATAAGGTGTATGGGAACCTTATAATTGGGAAAAGGTGGCATGCATACTTGAACCATGTCTTTATTTTTCTAAATATGTTCATAGATTGTTGGTTAAAATAAAAATTCTGCAAAATTTTAAAAGTTAAAGTGAATCGGTTTCAATTAATAGGATCTAAATGATAATCAGTAAAATTTATGGGTTTTTTATATATTGGTAGATGTCCACCCATATGACTAAACCATTATATATAACCATGTTATGTTTAGAAGGGTTTTAAAGTTTGTAGGATATTTAATTTTAATATAAAATAAATTTGTTAAATTCTTAAATGCACAATTTTGAATGGTTTTAAAGTGTGTAGGATATCATTTAATCTGAAATGAATTAGTTAAGTTCTTATTGGGTTATATTCTTATGAACTCGGGTTGGATCAATGGTACCCTTGTAGGTCACCTTATTAGTTAAAAATAATTTATATCAAAAAGTTCTTAACTTGTGATGGGATGTCAATAAATGTATAATGTTCAAAAAATAAAGTTTTTTATAGCTTGCCTGTATGCCTTGGTGTTTTGTTTTAAATATTTTAAATGTTTAAAGATTTAATGATAATTAATGTAATGGATTAAAATAGAAACCCAGGTGGTGTCCTTTGATAAAACCCTCATGTAAGGGTAGTGTGATATTCTCCTTGAGTTTCCTTAGAATGAAACTGTAGGTGTTTTCCTTAGGCATCCTCTCCTTTAATAAATGACTTAAATGATAGGATCTTAATCCTAGTGACTTCTGTTTAGAATTACCTAGTGATATAGTCGACACTTATTCTTTGTAAGGGGGTATCCTAGGGTAGGTAGCACCCTTAGAGCTTAATGGCTTGCTAAATTCTCTAAACCTTGCAACGTTTGCTGTCATTTGAGTGTTGTTGTCCCTAGTAGGACTCTTAACTTTTAAATGAAACCCTTTATTGGATAGGTGGTCATGTTTTCTTGGATTTTGTTATGGTTGTGAGCATCAATTAATACTTGGTTTCATTTAGTTATCTATTCCTTGGGCATATTCATTCACTTCATAGGTATTGTGACCCTTTCCATTTCATTGGGTGACTCAGGAGTTCATCATTCTATTTCCAATTATATGAGATAAAATGAATTTGAGCCAGTTTCTTCATGGGACATCCAATACTTGAATGTATATGGAGAATATCCTATAGATAGTATTGAGGATTTTACATTTTCTTATAAAACCTTGGGGTAGTGTGCATTCACATACGTGGTACTCATCGAGTTGTTAAATGATATAACAAACTGGTTGAGTTTGGTAGAATTGTTGAACCTTGAGATATTGAGTACATTATTAGGTCATCTCTATAGTAGAGTGACCTGGGCATTAAAGGAATCAAGTTCTTCCCAATTCTTGGGATGACTTCCATGAGAATCAAATGTTTTGACATAGTGGTCAGTTTGGATTTGGATTTCATTCTAAATGCTCATACGTTATGACATGGTGATCATGGATCAAAAGAGGGACACACGTACATTTATGATGGTTTTGACCTATCATTCTTGTGAGTGGTTAGTTAATCTCTTATTGCATTGACTAGGACACTCCTAAGGTGAGTAGTGTCATGTCAATTCTGGTTAGTATGTTTTATTAAAATTATAAGGAACACAACTGAAGAGGACCATTTAAAAATGGTTGGCCTCACTTGAATGCCTTTCAGGCATGTAAGTTCTGAATCATGTCAGTGCTTGCTCAGAAGAATGATGTTGATGTGGTTGGATGTTTATGAAACCCTTGGGAATAACAGATAGTTTAGGAGGAATTTAGTGGTAAATATTGAGAGATCATGGGATGTCTTGAGTGGTAAAGGCATTATGGTTCAATAAACAATGCGTTAATAGGTGAATTTAATCTTATTTCAAGAAGTCGACTAAGAGTGGTTTGACCATTCTTTATTTTTTTAGCTTTCTTGGTTTTTTCTTAGTTTACTCTTTTTAAAGAGATGAGTATGTCCCTTATCTTGACATCATCCTTGATGCACTAAGAGAGTTACAGTCTTACGCCGCACTATATTTTAAGGTTGTTGTCTTGGTAAGTGGTCTCTATCAGAGTTTTACACTGGATGTGTGGTTTTTTAAATGGGCATGGTTAATACTGAGTGGTACTTGGGTTCCCAAGTAGGAACACCTTGGACGGACTCATGGACACTAGTTGTTCTCTTATGACATGATTTCCAGGCGAATTTCCACTTTGGTGTTAGTCAATGATCTTGTTTTTATGTGGATGTTTGGTTTTGTACCAACATTTTTCTTGGAAACATAGAGTATGGACTACCTTGGGTTAGTTACTTGGACTCCAATTGGATGAATCTGAGGTTATCTTAATATTGTTTCCGGGCTCAGAGGTGATGATTAAAGGGTAGAGATTCCAATGGTTTGGATCTAAGTTATGCACTTTTTTACATTATGGAACAACGGATTAAATATTCAAGTAATGGTTTGACCGAGGGTCATTACCAAAAGTTAGGTATGGACTTCGGTGAACGTGATCGTTGTAAGTGCAAGATGTAATGGGAGAAGGCATTGTGGTTCAGCTTATTATGCATCGGCCATCTAATATGGGCATCTTGGAAATGTTTGGTTGGAGGTGGATTGACATGTTATCCTCCTTGTTCGATGTATATGATCATATGGAACCATTTTAAAGCACACCGTCAATTGAGGCGAGTGTGGTGTGAAGGTCGGCTGTGTCTTCTAAAAAATATTGTGTGACTAGTTTTAGTTTGGTCAATTGGGATTCAACCATTTATTTCTAGAGAGGTCTCTAATATGACCTCATATGTAATTGTGTTCTCCCAATTAAAGAAACCACACTAAGAGTGCCATTAAAATGCTTAGGGGAATGCCTTGAAAGGCAATTCTAACAGTGGAGGTGTCGTGGTTCAAAATTAGACCCTTCTATTTTAAAGCCTAAGGTGGGGAGAAAATTTGTCCTAATGTTAATAATATTATTTTTTGATCATGTATCTAGTTAAATGGGCTCGGGTAAACTCTATTTCAGTGTTTTATTCAGAAAATGAGCATTAGCTCGAGTTTTGGCGGCTTGAGTGTCGCTAAATTTAATCTTAGAGATGCGTTGGGAATTTGGAAACACGACACAATATTGTGAATGAGACTTCATGACCCTTTTATTTTGGGTGATGTTTTCTATGTTTCCTCAAGTATTCTTAGGGATGAGAAGCTTTAAGGTGGGGAGTTTATAGAGTCCCGTGTTTTTGGACCTAATCGAATTCTAAGGGGATTTGAATTTTGGTGATTCCTAAATGGTCAATTTTAAAAAACAAGCTTTGAAATGTAATTATGAGAGTTATAAAACTTAAATGTGCTATTTTTAGACTTGGGTAAAGGCCCTAGGTGTTCCTTGGGTTGTTTGTTGAGTTTTGGGAGCACTAGGCTTTGAAATCTCAATTTTGGAGGGTATGTAGAGGGAACACAGTTTGTCTGAAACCATGTGGCCCCCAATAGAAAGTTGTATGGATAAAAAGGGGGAGAAAATGTGCCCTTCATAGGCTATTCATGGTTTTTCCAAAACATGCACCTATCTGTATAGTAAGAGCCAAATAAACAGTACCCTTTAACTATTCATCACATGGTTTGTGCACGGTTAGGCTAACTATGTAGGATAAATCGTGAAAAGTGGTTTCTTAAGTAGGGGTGTCACATGGTTGGCACATGGTTTGGAAAAACCATGCACCCAAACAATGAGAACCATTTTTTTAGGGTAAAATGACTAAAATTCCCTTAATGAGGTTTTAAACCTCATTTTTATTTTCCTTCTCCTCCCTCAATCATGTGAGCCTCCTCTCCCTGCGCAGTGGGTTCCTCCTCAAGACTAACCTAGGATTCAATGTATCTCTTCTATCCATCATCGAATCCAAGCATCATTAGTCTCCATGGATCTGCATAAGTAATCTCTACATTCATTTTCTTCATTCCATATTTAGTTTGGTATCATCTGTTCTCTTTAGGTGAAAGTTCTTTTTCCTTATTTTTAGGGTATTTTCCTGTTCTTCAATTTTTATCTCGATCTGATTCGAGTCAGGAGTTATTATTGGAAGAGACTATGAACATATAGTAGGTGGTATCATGCATTTTTTTTAAATATAGGTGTTTATATATGTCATTTCTCAACACAACCAACTTTTGGGTGTTTCCTTGAAATGAAATTAAAACCTTGAATTGTTTATTATGGCCTATGTGATTAAAGAGGCCACTTAATTATTTATTATAGGTTAAGGACCTTGAAACCAAAACCACCCCTTTGGGTGTGTTTTTTATTTAAATGGATATTATGATAGAATGTGATTTTGGATGCCTATGTGGTGTGCCTAATTTTCCCTAGTCATGGGATGTTAAATATAGAATTGAAAATTATAATTGGAATGAATTATAATTGGATTTGTGGTATCAATTGTAATTTAATTGATTAATAGGAAGGGATGAATGGCCATGCCATTGGCCTAGGCTATATAATAACTTGTTGAAGATTTACTTTCCGTATTAAAGTGAATTTCCCAAGTGATTTAATTAAAGGATAATCCTTATAAGCTTATCCATGCATTTAGTTACCTTTTGAGGTGAGGTCTAGATTGATTTGATTATGATTTTGACCTTTGAATAATTAAATCATTGAATGAATGTTTATTCCCATGTGATTAGAATTAGAGGCTAATATTTCTAAGCTAATCATGCCTTTAGCCACTTTTTTTAGGTGAGGTGTAAATGAGTTTTTCTTGGTGTTTACCTTGACATATTAAATTATCCTGGTTAAATGATATTGTATCAATGATAATGATTGAATGATTTTTTTTTTTTTGAATTATTAATTTTGAGGTGCTTGTTTAATGAAATTCTCGTGTGAGTTAAATTAAAGGCAAGCCTTATAAGTTGTCCAATGCCTTGGGTCACCTTCTGTGGTGAGTTGAAAATAAGATGTTATTAGTTTTGACCTTTCCATGTTAAATGAATTTGATTAAATGGTAATGATTGATATTGAATGCCTATATTCCTTGGGTGACACATGAATTCAATGACGAATGCCATGGATGGACTCAATTTCCTTGTACCTTTCTTATTCCTGAGTGATACATGGAATCCATAGCAAACTTACAAGGATGGACTCTAAGGCTTGACTATTATATGTCGAGTTATACATGGATTCATATGAGAATGAAATGGATGGACTCAAAGGTAATTGATCATATTACCTGAGTGACACTTGGACTCTGGTATGGACTTCCAAAGACTGACTCATAGGGGTTGACTATTATATACTGAGTGATACATGGATTCATATGAGAATTACATGGATGGATTCAAAGGGAGTTGATCATATTACCCGAGTGACACTTGGAATCCTGTATGGACTTCCAAGGAAAAACTCATATAGGCTGACTATTATATATCGATTGATACATGGATTCATATGATAATTCCATGGAAAGACTCAAGGGGAATTTGACTATATATCTATGGGTGATACTTGGGATCCCTTAGTGGACTGCCAAGGAAGGACTCAATTGGTAAGGATGTTATACAACACCTAGAGTGATACCTGGGTTCTTGAGGATCGCCATGGATGGGATCGTAGGGTGTTGGTTGATATTATACCTAGAGTGATACCTGGATTCCAACATAAGGACTCCATGGATGGCCTTAGGTTCTAAGTTGAATATTAATGAAGTGACTCATATGATGTGTCTCCCAATCCAAATCACAAGATTGGATTCAATCTTTTAATTATAACTTTTAGATGGTCTTCCTATGTATATTTTATGCTTATGATTATACAGGGGATGTCAGGGTTGCACTGAGTCTCAAGAATTAATATTTAAATGAGAATTAATGGTTAATTTAGAATGCTCATAAATGACATAGGCCTGACTATTAAATCGGAGACTTGCCTTTTAAATGAAACTAATTAAATGGATTGGTTATAAAGAGAGAACTTGGACTTAAAGGTTTTTTACTTTGTAGTACTTCTTTTACTTGTTATATATCTGCCTACACACTATTATCATTATGTGGGTGTATATATATATATATATATTCACTAAATGGATGGCATAGACCTTGGGTGGTTACATACTGGGATTATGTCTCACACCATGTTCGGGCTACCATTGCACTGGGGTAACCAAGTATACTTTCTTATTCACGGGGCCTTAGAATCTTGATTGTGCTATTTTTCTAGTACTTGGGAGTCAGGATCACAGGACCAAGATAGAGCTCAGTATTCTCATGGAGATCACACTTGGTGATTTTCTTTTATTTATTTATTTTTAATTTTACAGTATATTGTTTCCTATTGTATGTCTACTATTTAGTTTATGTATTATCATCGAAACATGCATGCATCCATTGGATATTGACATTGGACATCTTTTGTATTCAGTTTATATATATCAATTTTCCAATATTTACATCTTGTATGGTTATTATACGGCTTCTTATACTTTTTATTATTGATATTTTGTTGTGTTACACTCCGATTATGAGTTCATAGTCTCCCCACGAACACACCTAGGCTCTCACTACTAGTCAGAAGCCTCTAGCATTTGGGGAGATGCAGTTGAGGCCATGTGGTGATTGTTCTAGATACCGGTTTAGTGGTCATCTAGGTTGGGATGTTATGCACACCATGTGTTAAATTTATGTGTGGTAAATTCTAACATATCAATGATAAATTATCAATCTTATTCCTAAACTTTCAATAAAATCTAATCATGATTTATTAATTTTGAGTATTTCACATGTTTTTTGAACTAAAATTTCACTTTTAAACTGAAAACATGTGATTTAATTCATACTAGCCACACCATGTATAATATTAATTTGAGATTAATTCATGTACATAAAAAATTAATTATAGATCTTTATTCTAAATAATTAATACAATATGATAAAAGTTTCTTTTTTTAGAATATAGTGTGTGCTAGTAACTAAAATGTTACTTTTAAATGAAAATGTGAAATTTCAATCATAAAGACCACATCATGTGAGGGATTTATTTGAGGTTAATTCCTTCATATTTTAAATGAATCGTGGATTTTTTTTCTAAATTATCGTGATAATCTATCTGTGTTTTCTTGATTTTGTGTATGTGGAACATGTTTTGAATGAAAATTTCATTTTAGGTATACTTTTATTTCATTTAATAAGTGATTTTATCATTAAGATCATGCTATTAATAGTTGCATCCCTAGTTCTTCTTCTAACATTTATAAACTATCTTAATCTAGTTGTAGTTGTCTTCTCATAAATCAGAACTACTCCAATTTTCTATAGAACATATTCATTTATAATCTTATCCATCTTAGTATGCCCACATATCCATCTTAACATTTTTTTCCTACTAACTTTATTTTTTATTCAAGGTGTCTCGTCAAAGGTAAATACGCACTATCATATAGAATATCAATAGTCCTCTAAAATTTTCTCTTTAATTTTAAAGGAATTCTATAATCCCAAAGAACCTCAGAAGTCTTTCTCTATTTTATCTATCCATTTTAAAACCTTTTAGATAAATACACATTAATATATCCATTAAATTACAAAAAATATTCTAAATAAAAATAAAATCAAATTTTGAAATAAGGTGGGATCCAAATCTAACTTTCATAACATTACTTATATAATTATTTTCTAAAACAACACTCTATATATTATGTATTATTCCCACTAATATGGAAACATTTTGATTCTAAAGTCTCTTTCCATAACTCTAAATTAAAATGATAATAAAATTAACTAAATAATTTGTAGATAAACCAAATCTTCATGATATATGTGAAATAAAAAAAAGAAACATGATAGGAATTTACCTCTTCTTGATGTTTATAAATATTATAATGATATGTTAGCTTCCTAATCCTTCTAAAACAAATCTATTTACTTTTTTGAATGTGTGGATTATTTAAATTCTTGTTAGTACTAGAAAAATATAGATAAAAAATAATTAATAAATATTTTAAATGAAATTGTAATTACATTTAGAAATTACTCTTTAGGGATGATAGTTTGTAGATGTAATGTGATATATTTCAGAAATTTAAAAATATAATGACCATAATAAATGTCATTAATTTGTTTTAGACACTATAGAAACATTTTTCAAAATAATTAATCTATTTTTATATATGTTTTGATAGTGAAATATTATTATATATACCTAATATGTATCCAGTTGTATAAATCCAAAGGCTTCTTATATGAATTTCCCACCCTCATTCCATGGTTTTGAAGATAAATAAATAGTACCCTATAATAAAAAAATTCTTGTTAAAACATAATATCAAACATGTGATTTTAATTTTATTATTAAAATTTTGAATTTAGTGTATTAAAAATTCATAAGAGACCTCATGTGTGGTCTATTTATTGGATATTTACACATTTGACCCAAAAAAATATGTCTTTGGAGTATCCTAATTGATCACAATGAACATCAAATGAATCCTAAAAAACAAAAGGGAATAAGTAATAAAAAATGGAAAAAATATAATATTATACTTTAGGGTATTACCCATGCATAATAGGTATTAATAAGATCTTAATGTATATTTTTTTATTTTTAAACATTGTGGCTACTTTGTGTACTCTTATAAAAATTTCATCTTCCTTTATTGATGAGTTTTGTTTAGAAATGACATAAGGACTAAAAAATCCACATTTTTCTTTACTGGTTACTCATTTTACATCTGTGTGATATAAATTCCTATGGAAAATATAAATAGTATTAAAAATTAATCAACATAGTATATCAATTATTAGACAAAAAAATTATAAAAATGCACCTCATGTATACATTTAAAAACAAGGCTACCAGTCATTAATGTTTGATAATTTCATTTACCTTTTCAATATCATTCATGTTGATAATTGACTCTCCATATATTTGATATTAAAATTAAATATAGGGAATATTTTTATCTTAGAAATTTTCATATTAATGAACATTCAATGTTAATAAATGTGGTAATGTAATTGGTGGGGGTAAAGGTACTCTCCGAAGTTCCTTTCAATCTATTAGTTAATCCTTTAAATTTTCTTGAATATACTTTTATTTATCATTCTATTTATCCTTATGTAATAACATACCTCTATTCATCCTTTTAATTAATTGAAAAAAACAATATATATTAAATAAATTGTAAAGGACATACCTCATTATCATCATGTATGTTTATAAGATTAAACAACCTTGCTACAAAATTTCAAATAGAAATTATGATCATGTTAACATCAAGATCATAAAGGGGAAAAGGTATCTTGGCACTTATATCATGAGATATTTGAATCCTTAATCTCATGTTATCTTGTGGAATTTGTTAATTATATTGAATATTTCTAACTTCCCAACCCAAATTCCACTAAATTTTGCCCTGATCTGATAAGTCACATGGACTCAAGAATGTCTCCCCATGCATCATAGGATAATGAGTAGTATTGAGGGCATAGGGTGTATCTATATGGATATTATTCCCACATATTAGAGTGTAGCACAATGGTAGTAAAAACAAAAGTCAATAGCGGAATCAGTAAAACATTTAGACATAAGATAAGAATCCAAGATAGTAATAAATAAATAGTTTCATAAGTAATCACATATAAAAAATGATGTGTCGTGTCATGTATTTACAAAGCTATAAAATAGGTATATGATCATCCAATACAATACATATATCAAAATACTAAAAATAAAAAATATTATTATCCCAAATAGCATCACGATCCTAGTTCAGTTTTGTGCTCTCCTGCTCCAAAGCATAGAAAAAATCAAACATAATACTATGAGTAATTTCCCCGATCCCTACCTTCATCCATAAAGACTTTTTGGGTACCCAATGGTGACATGAATAGGGTGTGAGATAATACTCAGTAGGCCACCACCAAAAGTGTCTATAACAAATCTAGTATGTGTGATATAAACAAAATAAGTGTGTAATGTATCACTAATAAAATGTACTAAAAGTAAAGTGATTTCGTCTATCCAAACATGAATCCCTATAGACAATAGTCAGGCTCCCATAACAAGGGAAGTTGTAAAAAAATAAATAAAAAGTGATATTGTATAGTCTACCCACTAGTGTTAATAAAGTGATCATGTTTAGTCTACCCACGGGAGTCAAACACCCATACTATAAGCATAGAAAAATATCCATCACAAATAATCCATATAACCAAGTGTATAACATTCATCATGGCCATACTATACAATCCAGTATATAATATTTACCATGTACATTCCATATAAAAAATTAATTCACAAGGTTCATGCCATGTAATCAAAAGTTTCGGACCAAGAAGGGTCAGATCCAAGTTATAGAAGACCAAGGCATCCACATCGAGTCTCAGGAGCATCTCGATGGAAACTTGGTAAAGAATTTGGTGGAGTCCAAGGATCATGTCAATATCACATGTCCAATGTGAGTCTAAGAAATTTATATCCAAGGGGTAGCAAGGTCCAATTTATCCTATGAAATCGGGATCCAAGGAGTAAATAGGTCCAAGTAATCCACTACCACAAACAAGATTTATGGGAGAAACATCCATGTAATCTAATGGAATCAATATCCAAGGATCATGTCCAAGGAATCCACTGCCATTTAAATTTATCATCTATATATTCATCATTTCATAATCAAAAACATGAAATGATTTTATGAACCCATTAAACCATTTCTATATAAACCATTAAATCAATTCACTTCATGTTATCACATGGAAAATGAGGCATCAAATCTATCCTGACATCTCAATTCAATTCAATAAATTTATAAAGGATCCCTCCAACTAGGTGAGAACTCAATAACCCAATTGAGTGGTATAAGATAAGGAATATTCAAGGTCATTATCCATGGGTGGCCTAGGTTTGGGTAACAACCTCCAAAAATCACTAAAGTTATCAAAGGGAAACCTAACAAGTTCAAAATCATTCAATTCAATTATTCAATTCATTTTCAGGGTAATTCTAGAAATTCTGGCATGTGGAACAATGAAAATATGGTTTATAAAACACCAAAACTTAAGACAAAAGGTATAAACAACCTATCGTAGGTCTTTAGTAGATCACTCATCTAGTATCGATCTCTGATTTGGTCTGGATCTAGAGAAAAAAAAGAATGGATAATAAGCCTGAAAATATGTCATATTAGCTTGCACCTAAATAACTTTTCCAATACCAAGAAGAAATAATAATGGAACAAGATGATCAAATTAGTTACTAGTGTAGATCAAATGAGAAAAATAGCTCTTAACTCCAAGTACAGATGAAGAAAAGGGATCCAAGCCTACACTTTAGCTTCAAAGGAGAGGTCCCACGTCCAAAGTTCTATCAAATAGAGGAGAAAAGAAAATGGTTTAAAGTTATAAGAATTTTTAAGAGGGAAAATGGTAATTTTCCCAATAAATATTGGGCCACACAGTTTTACTGCATGGTTGGACAAACCATGAACCAACTGTGAACCCTTCACTATGTTAAGGGATAACTTGCACAGTTTGATATTCACAATTTGACTAAATATGCGAAAAATGTGTCTTGGACACTATCAAAAACTACAGAGCCCCTTGCATAGGAATTCACCCCCTTCCACATGGTTTCCTTAAACTATTCACTTCTTGATAGAGGCTTGGACCACCTATCATGTTTAAAAGTAACTATGTGTCCTACCATTCACAGTTTCTTCTAATTGTGTGGACAGCCTTGGTTTTCCAAAAAGTTGGGCTCTGAGCTTCAAACAATCCCTAGATACCCTAGATACCCATGATACACCCATGATCTCATTGGGTACTCACATTATCCATAAACAATCATTTAAGATGAAAAAACTAAATATTCATATCATGATCTTATAATCTTCCCCCCTTAAAACAATTCATCCTTGAATTACCCTTCCAAGGGTTGTTAAGAATTGCCTAAGAATAAATCTGGTCACTAATCATATACATCAAGCTCTATCTCTTGAGTCTCATCCTATAAATGGTCATACTACCATAGAACATGTACTAGAGGAACTGACCAACCTCAAAGAACCTTCTTGATCCTATCAACAACACAAATAGGATGCTCTTTAAAGGATGAATCTATATGTAACTCAACATCCTCAAGATGAATAACATGATATGGGTATTAATGATAATGGCATATCTGATATATGTGGAAGACATCATGCATGTCTTGGTACCTTTTAGTTAAATTCCACTGATAGGCTATCGGATTGACTCTCCATAATCTCAAATGGCATGACATATCACTGTAAAATCTTACCCTATCTCTAGATCTATCTATGTCCCAACCTCAATGAGACATGCAAAAATACATAATCCTCAACCTCGAACTCTAGAGTTCATCAATGGAGATTGGCATAATGTTTATGTATTGATTATATAGTATCCATATATTTTCGAATCAATTGGACTTACTTTGTAGTCTCCTAAATAAGACATAGTTCCAGTAAAGCTGTCTCACCTTCCTCTAACCATCACAGGGGTGATCAGTATGGATTACCATAAAAATATTTATAAGGTACCATCTGTATAACCTCTTAATAAATATTGTTGTAGAGGAACTCAATTAGGGGAATTTGCCTCTCCCAAGAGCCCTCAAAATCTAGGATGCATGCTCACAGCATGTCCTCATGAACCTATATAGTTCACTCTGATTGGCCATCAGTATGAGGGTGGTATTTTGTGCTCATAAGCACATGTTTACACAACACCCTATGAAAACTCTTATAGAAAATAGATGTAAACCTACCATCCCTATACAATAATATATTTTGAGGAACCCCATGAAGTCGTACTATCTCACATATATATAACTTTCCAATCTCATCTACTAATAAGGTATCCATAGTCAGTAAGAAATGAGAAACCTTCATGATCCTATCAAAAAACAACCCAAACAGTGTCGCTACCTTGAGTTGAAGTTAGAAAACTGGTCATGAAATCCATCATGACATCCTTCCATTTCCACTTAGGAATGGTTAATGTCTATAAATCCCAATTTTTTACTCGTGTTTTGCCTTCACCTAATGACATATGGAATTATTCTTAACAAAACCATCCACCTCATGTTTTATCTCTGGCCACCAATACTGGAGACCTAAATCAAGATACATCTTGGTAACATTGGGATGTATTTACCAAATATAGGCATGAAACTCCTATATAATCTCCTCATGTATGTCTGCTAGAACCCATATGAAACCATGAATATGCATTATTTCATCCTCACCTACAGTCCAACTAGGAGGTGGTTTCTCACCTGTGACACTTTCCCATAGGACTAGGCCCTCAGAATATGATAGCTTCCTCATCCTTACTCTATTCAAGAGGGTAGAGGTCATAGAAAAGTAATAATTAAATTCCTAGTCATGACTTTCCTACACCTCCAAGTGTATCTCTAGAAAAAAAATCCATAATCTATTACTCACTACTAGCCTCATGAATTTCTTATATTTGATTCCTCCTACTCAGTGCATTAGTGAATGAATTTCCCTTTCCATTCATATAGGCAATCTCAAAGTCAAAATACTATAGGTACTTAATCCACCTTGGAAACCTCAAATTCAATTCACACTGGGTAAATATGTACTTTATGATTTTTTAGTCTGTTTACACCACATATGTTCTCCCAGTAAATAGTGTCTCCAATGGTGTAATACGTGAAAAACTGTAGCTAACTCGAGATCATGCATTGGGTAATTACTCTCGTGTGTACTTAGCTGAAGAGACATATATTCCATGACTATGTATCCCTTTATATGAACTACTCTAAGCCTGATAACTTATGCATCACAATACACTCTATAGCTTCTTCCCTACTCTAGAAAAATCAGTACTAGAAGTGAATTCAATCTTCTTTTCAACTCCTATAAGGTTGTTTCATAGGTATTTGTCCATACAAAATTTACACCCATATTATTCAAGACCGTAAGAGATGTTTCTAAGAGTTAGAAGTCCTGTATGAAATTCTTTTAATATACAGCTATCCCTAATAAACTTCATATATCAAAGTCATTCTTGGGATGCTCTTAGGAAACTATATCTCTCACCTTCTTTGGGTCAACTAATAATCCTACCACTGAGATAATATGACCTAGGGAGTGAATCTATTTCATCTAAAAGTGGAACTTTGTGATATCAGAATATAATTGATTCTCTCTCATTGTATCCAAAATGATCTCAATATGTTTGTCATGTACATGTTTATTTTGAGAATAAACTAAGATATATTCCATGAATACCGCTACAAAAAAATATATATAAGAATGGAAAACTCAATTTATTATAACCATAAAAACTATTGGCACATTCATGAGACTAAAATACATAACCATATACTCATATAGACCATAACTACTATGAAAAATTGTATGAGGTATTTCTATAGATCAAACATTCACCTGATGATAACCCTATATCAAATCAATTTTTGATAACACATGATTTCCTCAGATATGGTCAAAAATTTCATCTATCTATGGCAGTGGACACCAATTCTTAACCATAAATTGGTTCAATTTCAGGTATTCCACACATAGCCTAAGGTTATTATCCACCTTTTTCACAAAAAAAGGACCAGTGAACCCTAGGAGAATTATTAGGTCGTATAAACCCCTTTGCCTCCAAATCCTCTAGTTGCATCTTGAGATTTTTCCACTCCATAGTAGCCATATTATAAGAAATAATGTATACCAATGAATATTTAGGAACAATATTGATGTAGAAATCAACCTCTCTCTTATGAGGTAAACTAGAAAAATAATTTGGGAAAAATTCCTTGAAACGATCAACCACTGAAGGGAAATATGACTAATGTGACCCCTGATCATCCAAATACAAACTAGATATTTAAGTTATCATCCCTTCAATATCATGATTCTTTGGTCCAGCTCTACCTTCTTGGACATCCCATTCACCTTTTTGAATAAACACTCCACCCTATGGTGATGTGAAGGTCACCCATTAGTGATAAAAATCAACATGGGTTCAATAAACAAGTAGTATGTCCCTCTTGAGTATGACATCAAACCCTGTCATCTCTAGGATAAAAAGATTTCATACGAAGTGAAACCCACCAATCTCAAGGGGAACTCCTTGCACTGGTGTATTCTGTTTTGATTCCCAATGGATTATCCAAGGTTATAATGTTGTCATAAAAATATACAATGAACCCAAGGCTCTCCACTATAGGAACATATATGAAACTATTTGATTCACCTATATCAAAAAGAGTAGATAATATCATAGAGGATACTAAGATCATACCTCTCACCATATATGGCCTAGTACTCTGCTCCTCAGGGGTAGGTTGTATAGAATATATCTATCCAAAACTGCAGCCCTTTGACCCAACCTCACTACCCAGAGCAAACCCACTCTACTATATAGGTACAACTAGTTCTTGGATGCCTCAACCATGACAACCACCTTAGCCAGAACGATCGGTAATGCTCTAGCTCCCAGCTTATCTCAGAGCTGTAAAACGTACTCCTAAACCTGGAGTCATATTTGATCTCCTTCCACTGACTGCTAAAGGGAAGGTCCTGCAAAAACATTTCACATGGCTCATCCTTCTTCAATATCAGCACTCGAGTGGGTATAAATCACATTTATTCCTCATAATTCCCCATCTCCCATGCTTATAAAATAGAGATATCGATACTCATAACTTGGCTGGTACTTACCTCATGAGAGGCCTCAAAACAGTGCTTCCTGTATGAAGATGTTGTACCATTGGGTTGAGAGACTAAACTTCCCTACTTTATTCCCCCTACTTCCCTCAGGTTATTCTCTATAATAAGCACCTGATTTACTATATCATTAATATTCATAAACCTAAACATCTTGACCTAAAATCGAACGGTATATCTGAGGCCTTCCTTAAAGTGTCTCTCCCTAGATAGCTAATCAACAAGATATATCGGTGAAAATTATAAAGATCTATAAATCATAGTAAATAATCTATAATAGTAACCACATTCTTCTCTAGATAAATAAACTCATTGTCCCACTCTACTCTCATAGTATCAGGGAAAAATTAATCAAAAAACATAGATTAGAAATCCCTCCAACCCATATCTCACAGCTTATCAGCCTAGTTCAAAACATCCCACCATTTATTTGTTTCTACCTAAAGAATATAAGTTGTGAGATTATTTATCCTCTTAGGAGGTATCTATAAATGATAAAATTTTGAAAAAATAGTCTCGATACACAACTCAACATCCTATGGATTCCCATCCCCCAAAAACATGGGCAGATGCTACTGCTGTAACACATGCGTCAACTCTTCCATAGATGAGGTAGGTTGTGGTTCTCACTAAAAAGTATGCATATAGTATAAAAACCCCTCATGAAATTATTCCTATAAACCTATATATGAAACTAAAATTGTTTCCTCGGCTGGAGCTACAGGAGGATCTACTAGTAACCCATAGCCCACTACCTCTAGAGCATGGTCTTCACCACCCTCATGGTATATGACCAGAGGTCTTCATGGTGGCATGTCTCTACAAACCTAAAAACATGCCTCATAAAGGATCAATAAACATGATATTACAATTAAAAAACATAGGATAGGTAAAAACCTTCCTATAAACAAGCCATACCCCTATGTCTGCTCCTAAATCCAAGACTAGGTAAAAAGAAATAGTCATAAACATCACTAATTACATTGCCTACTACCCACTCTAAAGCTAGGTTAAAGTCCAATTCTCTATTTTACCAGTTTCCATTTCATTTAAATTCACATTTATATCACAATTTTATTTAAATGTTTAAACCAAATGGTTCACCACTTCTGATCCATAAGGGCCCATACACCTCATAAACTAAAGTGCGACATCCACTTAATCCATACCATCATAGGTTATATCCCATGAAATCGATGGTCCATGACTCAATATTCCATACTTAACTTCTTAGGGTGTCTATTGTATCCTAAGAAGAAAAACATTATCTAGGTTACATCAAGAACTCTATGTATAAACTATTTTTATCAATTACACTACATAAAAAAGATAGTAAAACAAATTCATATCACATAAGGAACATTCAACAGGTATACAAGCATCTAGTACAATACATGTATCAAAATACCAAAAAGAAGAAAAAGGATTATCCCAACTAGCATCATGAGCCTAGATCAGTCATATATTATCATATTTATAATCATATCACAAATCAAGCATTGTATTATGGGTTATTTCTATAGTCCCTACCTTCATCCATGAATTATGTTCAGGTACCCAACGGTATCCCAAACAGGGTTTCAGATAACACTCAGTAGGCTACCACTAATGGTGTTTATAAAAAATCTAGTCTGTGTGATATAAACAAATGCAGTGTGTAATATAGCACAGGTAAAAATTACTTAAAGTAAAGTGATGGTGTCTAGACAAACATGGATCCTAGTAAACAATAGTTAGGATACCATAACAAGGGAAATGGTAAAATAGAAATAAACAAGTAATACTATATATTCTACCTACTGGTTCCAAAAAAGTGATTATGTCCACTCTACTCACTTGAATCAAACACCCATACTGGGGCTATCTATAAGGATAGAAAAATATCCATCACATCCATGCTGTATAAAAAATTATATAACATCCATCATAGATATTCCATACAATCCAGTATATAACATTTACCATGGTCATTCCATATAAACAAGTAATTTATAATGGCCACACCGTGTAATCAAAAGTTTCATACCATGAAGGTATGGATCCAAGGTATATAAGACCAAGGCATTTATTTTGAGTCTGAATAGCATCACAATGGAAACTTGGTAAGACTTGGGTGGAGTCCAAGGACCATTTCAACAGTGCATGTCCAATGTGATTCCAAGAAATTTGAATCCAAGTAGTAACAAGTCCCAAGGAATACTATGGAATTAGGATCCAAGGAGTAAATGGCTCCAAGGAATCCACTTCCGTAAACAAGATCCATGGGAAAAATGTACATGGAATCTAATGGAATCAGGATCTAAGGAGAATTTCCAAGGAATCCACTACCATTTCAATTTATCATCCATACATTCATCATTTCATAATTACAAACATGCAATGAGTTCACCAACCCATTCAACCATTTCCATATAAACCATTAAATCAATTATTTTCATGATATCACATGTTAAAGGAGGCATCAACTCTCTCATAACATCTCAATTAAATTCAATCAATTTATAATGCCTCCCTACAACTAGGTGAGAAATCACTCAACCAAAGGGGTGGTATAAGATAAGGAAGATATAAGGGAACACCCCATGGGTGGCATAGGTTGGGGTAACAACCTCTAATAATCACTATAGTACTAAAAGGGAAACCTAACAGGTCCCAAATCATTCAATTAAATTATTAAATTCATTTTTAGGAAAACTCTGGAAATCCAAGTGTGCAGAAGAATGGCAATACGTTTTATAAAACACATAACTATAAGGTAAAAGGTATAGACCACTTTCCATAGGTCCAAAGTAGAGCACTCATATAGCATTAATCTCTGATTCAGTTCGAATTGAGGTAAAAATGAAGAATAGATGAAAAGCCTAAAAATTGGGCATATTATCTTACACCTAAATAACTCCATTACTAATAATAAAAATGAATAATGACACAATATTATCTAAGTAATTATCGTCATGGATATAAAGAGATAAACGGCTCTCGATCAAGTCTGGATGAAGAAAAAGGATCCAAGCCTAGACTTTTGTTTTAAAGGATAGCTCCCACATCCAATATTCTGTACAAAAAAGAAGAAAAAAATAGGTTTAATTTATAATAATTTTTAAGTTAGATATGGTAATTCTCCCAAGAAATATTGGGTCACATGGTCTGGCTTCATAGTTGGCCAAACCATGCACCAACTGTTCACTCTTCACTTTGTTAAGGTAGACCCTACATGGTTTCATGTGCATGGTTTGACTAAATGTTCACAAACTATGTCTTATCCACTATCAAAAACTACAGATCCCCCTACAAAGGAACGCTCCCCCTTTCACATGGTTTCCTTAAACTGTGTGCCTCATGACAGAGGCGTGGATCACCTCACATGGTTAGAAATAACTGCATGGACTACCCTGTACGGTTTCTTCTAACCATGTGGCCTACCTTGTTTCTCTAAAAATATGGTTTTCAGGCCCCAAACAAGCCCTAGACACCACTAATATACCCATGATTGCATTGGGTACTCACAATAGGACATAAACAAGCATTTAAACTAAAAAAAATATTCATACCTCATAGAAAAATCCAAGATTTAACAATATTTCCTTGGATATTGTACATTATACCTCCACAATAAGGTGATGAATGGGTGCCAATATATATGAATCAAAATTAGTTTCACCCAATATAATTTTATCAGAAGAAGATTTTTGATATTTTTTCCTTCACATTTATTAGAATCAATTGTGAAAAAGTAATTAACTTGGGTAAGGTAGAACTTTAAGGGGAATGGATAGCCTCAAAGCTAGAGAGTGTCTCTTCATGTTGTGATTTATAGTGTATTGATTCTTATCACTAATCCCTTCAAAGGAACTATTTTATCACATAAACCTAGTAAATAATCTTTTCTATTATATAATTTATATTTTTATGCATTTTTTCATTTTATAATATATATCCCACTATGTCTTTGCTTTCTCAAAGTATACTCGGGGTGACATTCCAAAACTTTCACCTCTAAAGTGTTTATAGTATTTTGGATGACTCAAAGATGCTAAAAGTATTTTTTTCATTGATTATGTTATATGATTATTATTATGTTTAAACTAGATAAAAAATATAGGAAAATAAGTGTTTATTATTATGTATTACTTTTTTAAAGAAGAAGAAAATTTATTATGACATACTTACACATGAGTCCCATGATTTTATATATTTTAATCTATTGTTTTTCCTTTTTTTATTTACATAATCCTTCTTACATTTCACATAAAATGGGATGTAAGTGTCTTGAGAATCTGATTTTTTGATCAGTATAAAAATAAAGGTATATAATTAGGTTGATATTTTTTATCACATAAAAGTTTTACTATAGATTTAAAATACACACCATTATTTTTCAAGTAAATTTTACCCCATCCTTTCTTTAAAGTATTGGATTTGGTTTCCTAGAACCAACTAATTTGTACTTTATATTTCTTATATATTTATGGATTTGAATATTAATAAAATGCCTTATCATATATTGGTTGTTCTTATGTGTAACATTAATATGATAATGTCCAAGAATATCTATCGCATTGAAAAGTTCATATGTAGTTCCCCGCTATGATGAGAACCTTTATATGAAATGATGATATTCTTAAACATAATTCTATTATTGGATAATATTTTATGATGGTACACATAGTATATTGATTATCAGGTGTGAGTACTCGTAAGCGGGTGAGACTTAATCTCATGAAGTTTTCACTTGGTAATCTTCAATATGAAAGATTATGAGAATAGGACCACCAGTATAAAATACATGTGTTTGAGTGTAATTGGGTATTCTTATCTATGAGTGTGTGTAATGATACTTTTACATTAATATTGCTATTAATACATGTCATGACTTGTGTACTTTGATGTGCTGACCAAAACTATGATGCCATATATTTTTGGTAAGTAGGGTGTATTGGGTTCATCACAAATGATATGTTATTAATAAATAAGTTAAGTAAGGGTTTTTCTCTTCCAACATTATGGAAGTTTATATCTTGACTATTTTATTAAAATGGAACCTTTATATTAAATTTCATGTTCACGGTGTAATGATGGGTTTATTTCAGATAGTCAAAGAAAGATATATCAAGAATATAGGTTGATTACATGAGTGTGTAAACTTCTTGATGAAATAGCGTGGAAAAGGGATTATATTACACAATGGTTATTCATATGTGGTTATTTTCATTACAATATATCTTCTTCCTTTGTGGTTGTCTTGATTCATTACTAGAGATTAATCTTATACTTTAGGAAAGCCTGCCTAATGTTACTGTAGAATAGGCCTATAGGGTCACACACAAAGTGATTTTATTGATCTTAGTTAAATATTATTTATATTTAATAGTTGAAATAAATATTATTCCTATGATCAAGAAGAGATATTTGTTCAGTATTTATTTATTTTAAATATTAAATATTTATTTTCAAGGTAATTTTTTTATTATGAGGATAGATGTAATATTTATTTGTCTCCAGTTATTCGCAATATAATAATTATTGTTTATTGATTAGTAAATAATTTATTTAATTATGTGAATATTAAAATAATTATTTTAGTCACCAGGTTGTGAATATAATATTTATTTATTTATTTATTTAATGTATAATATTTATCTCTTGTTATTCACAAGGTAATAAATAATTTATTAAATTATGTGAAAATTAAAATCAATATTTTATATTCGTCAGACTGTGAATATAATATTTATTTATAAAACTTAAATCTTTATTTGAGAATTCAATAAATGTGAACAAGGACAAGTGGTATAGTTATTGGTCTAATGATAAATATTTATTTACCAAACTATAAATAAGATTTATCATTGTGCGGGTTATCACACTACATGGAATAAAATATTATTATTATTATTTTACATGACATGGGGTTCGTTGTTAGTTTAAAAATTTATTAACAGCCTTGTATAATTAATTAATGTGAAACCCTAATCCTAGGTATATATATAATCAATTATGAGAATTTTTAGAGTTTTTTCATTGTGCACAACATTATCCTCCCTATAAAATTCTATCTCAATGAGGAATGTCTCTAGGGTTCTCTCTAAAACTTGAGATATTATCTCTTCATCCTTCCCTTCCTCTCAAGCCGGTGGAATAAATAGACAATCCTTCTAGATCAAAGGGATCATTATAGTAATCAAGGGAGAAATAAAAGATGATTGGTACCACCTTTCTAGAACCTGGAGTTCCATTAGAAAGGTTCTAAGATCAAATGAGCATGTGTGTATCACCACTAGATGGGCTCTACTTTGGGTCTTCATCAATGTAATGAAAATAAAACTGAACAACATTTAGAAAATTAATAATTGCATCAAAGAAAGAACTCAAGACCAAATTATTTCTTATTACTATTAAATTAACTATAAATTAATGTAAAAAATATCCTCTCTCTTAGTTCCAATGAAAACATTTGTTAACATTATTTGGAAAAAATGCATTTTTCATAACATTCATGTCATGTACATTATATATTTTTTATTGAAATTGACAAAATTTGAGTTTTCTATAGTCCCAATTGGAACCTATATTGTGTCCCAAACCATCAAGTATATCAAAGTGGTCACACTAGATTTATAATTATTTATTTATTTTTGGTCATTTACATGTTTTAAAATTATTTTTCATTCCAATAAATTCATTCTTATAATCTGATTATCAAGATATAATCTTATCATCTTTGTTTCTCGATCATATAACATAGATCTGGTTAATATTTAAGGAATAGCATCTAAAGAACCCATCTATATGTTCTTGTGATTCTTTCCATATGGTACATGAGTACACGATGTATAGTTTGAAGGTACATGCTATGTATACCAGTACAATGCACAAGGGTGAACCAAGGTTTCCATGAATCGTTGTATAATAATTTCATGTGTGTGTATTAAATACACTCTACATGATAACTAAAACAGGATGGCACATGTCATGTCAGACTACACATCGTGTAACTGGGTTACATGTCATGTAGTCCATGTGTTTTTTCAGTGGAAAACATGTGGTCAAATATGCATCATGTATTAATTACATGATATGTAAGGACTAAAAGTCATGTAACAAGGATTTTATATAGAGTGTACCAGATTTACACATCATGTACCTTAGAAATTTTCATGAAAAAATACACTCCCAATACCTAGACATGTATCATTGATGTTCGGTGAGTAAGATACATGGTATGTAGTTATATATACAATCCATGTACCCAACCTATTCACGCACAAAATTAAAAATAAATTTTTACACCTTTCAACATGATAAACATAAGTTTCTTGTTAAATTTATAGTTTCGATGTGATAGGTTTTATCTATATTAAATTTTTAATTAATTTCTGTGTAAAATTCACTACATACCATGTATAGTCGTAATATGTTGACTACTCCATGCACATTAAATGCAGTACATGTTATGTTATTTAAAATGCGTTTAGTGTGTCATTTATTGACTCATACGCGCCATGTGATTATGTGAAAAATGTGTATTCTATATGCCACATGAGTAGACTATATATGATCTCTATACTTGTTAGGTAGTTCGAACAGGTACTCCTTGAGTTGTTTCCAAGTAAAATTTTTGTACTTATTTTATTAAATTTTAAATAAAATTAATTTATTTAAAATCATAGTGGATGGGTATATCTAAAATAAATTAGATGGATATTAATATAACATAAAATTATTTATTGATCAGATAATTAATCAGATTAATTTGTGTGTGTTTTATCTTAATAAAATAATGAATTGAAATGAATGCTATCTAATTATTTTAAATGTTCATTTTCTTCACAAGTTGATAATAATGATCCTAGATTTAATTGTGTATGTGTGTGGTTTGTTTTAATTTAATTATTATCAGTTTTTTTCAAATTATTATTATTAAATTAAAATAATGGAATGTGTTTCATCCCTCCCTCTTTATTATGTATGGGCTTGCATGCCCATGATTTATTTTATGCAAACCCCCTTCTAGTTCTCTTCACCTATGTATGAAGTAAATACTCAAGTGTATGGAGTTGGTTCAAGATAAAGATGAGGCAAAACCAAACCTAGGAGATACAAGGGAAAAAAGTGGAATGCTAAAAATTGATCTCATGCTAGATCAATGAGTTTTATTTCACCTAAGGTCAATGGTTTTTTTATTTTATATTCAATAAACAAAATTCTAGTTAAATATCATGATCATGCCACATTTTATTTATTTTATTTTTGTCTAATTCATGATTTATTTTATGGTTAAAAAACCACAATCACATAAATAAATGGATTTATATGCAAAGATAGAATTCATAAGTATTTTATAAGCACATGGTTAATCACTTAAGTAAAATAAACTTAATATTAAAAATGAATGTAAAGGATAAAATAATAAATTTTTAGTATAATAAACAAAAATCTCTAGATTAAATATTAAATCAGATTATGTCTTCCATTATAAGATTTAGAATGAAACCATAGAACTAAGTGTTTGACTGGCCCTTGTTAAGACACTTACTTTTATCAAGGAGTTCTAATGATGGTTTTGGGTTGAATTAACTAAGTTTACATCAAGAGGAGTAGACCTTTCTAGATTTTATGTATCTTAAAGGTAAGTGTTATGGAAGTATGAATTTGGAATTTAGGACTGGGAAATCCACTCAATGTATTGAGGAGTTGTAGGATCATGGTTGGAAAGACCACCTACTTAAATACATTTAAGTAATTGACCAGGCCCTTTCTTGGGTTTTGAGAAGTTAAATATGGGTCCTAGCCACTAAAATGTCCATGAAATAGGATATTCTGAGTTAAATGGTGAGTCCCATTGGGACTTGATAAAATATTGGGTGACTTGATAAAATAATTAAATTATTTTATCTCACTAATTTTATAATAAAGTAAAATACTAATCATATATTTTAATTATTTTATAAAAATACCAAGAAAAACCATGAAAACACTATAACCATTCTTTAACTCAGGGAATTTCCTCACACAAATAAATTTTCCAAAGTGGCATAGATTTTTAACATTGCCTTACTTTTAGATAATTTATACTATATGTTAGAATACATATTCCTAATATGCTACCTTAGTAAGCATGTGATGGTGATAAGGATGTTTATATGAGATTCATATAGGGTACTTCTTATGTTCATTGAATTATACTATCATTTGTGTCTGAAGATCTAATAATTCAACATAAGAACATGAATTCTTACACCATGAAGCCTTGTTTCCTTGATTTGAAAAGATATGAGTAGATACTTTAGATAAATTAATTTTTCACTACCTTTTATCAGTGTAAAATGGAATAAGGCCAACTAACTAGTGATTATGTCTTCAAAATGATGGATTTCATTGATAAGTTAGAAATACTGGGCTTCCATTTGGATAAGAAATTATCCATTAATCTCATATTATCATCCTCGTTATGAAGGTTATCCTCATTCATCCAAGACCAGGTGAACGGTATAGATAAATCACTCAAGAATCATTGGACTCTAGTTCATTTAATGGATAATTTTTTAATGGAACCAGATTCATCATCCCTTATTAACAAAGAAAAGGACAAATTTTTGAAGCCTGTGGCCATTTTAGATTCAATGGTGCCTTTACGATGTTATTCAAAGAGACAATGATTAAATGGAAAATCAATAAAAATGAGGTTATTTTCTTTTTATGTGGAAAAAATTTCATTAGAAGAATAATGTTGATTAAAGAATAAGAGATTAGAAGATTTTACTTCAATTATATTCATCATTACATGTAATTTCTCTAATATACTTATTGGGTATATGTTTTCAAATATATATTTATTTTAAATAGAGGAAAAAAGTATATAAATATTACAAGAAGTAAGGTTCATTCTCAAAAGAACTGAATAAGGTTGATTCCTAGATCATTAATGATAAATACACAACCTTTGGATTTCATAGTGGAATGATTCAAGTTAAACTATTGTTTTTTTTGTGTATTACCAAAAACATTTATCTCAGTGTCTATTTTAGTCACAATGAAACATTATTTCATATTTGAAATATATTTTATTATGGTATTTCATACTATACTAATAGATTAGTAATTCTAGAAAGATAAATGTCCATCCAGTAATAAATGATGAATAATATAAGACTAATTTACTTGATGGTGGAACAATAATTCTTTTTCAATAGAAACTAGTAGTAGTTGACTTGTTTATATACAAAAAAAAATCATTATTGATCTAAGATAATAGGTATACTAAAAAACTATTTTCATGTTTTAGATAAATAAAATGTTAGTAATAAATATATATGCCACATAGATTTTAGATTTATTTTAGAAATGCCACATGAATTATTTAATGCTAGAGTTAAGTTCATATACTTAATAATATTCCTTCATGAGTGCACTTAGTGAAGATAAAGGACCCTCCAATCAATCTTGTTAGATAAAATCTTATCCAAGTAATCATTAATCATATACATGTGGATAAAAGGTATTCTCAAAATAATATTTTTTATATACATTAATATAGTAATGATAGTAAAAAGAATATCAATGATGAGTCTTATATGAATTACAAGACTTCTATAATTTCTTACAATAGTAGTGAAAAAAAATTACCATATGCCAACTATATTGACTAATGGATATCATAATTATGATATGATAAGAATCTGTTGGATTTCAAACTCAAGTGTTTGTTGAAAACCATTTTTTAAAAAATAATTTAGTTACAAATGAACATTAAACACTTAGTTCATCTCAATTAAAAATCCTATAGTTACTAAGGATATTAACGTCTAGTCAAGACCAAATATATTTCTATAAGAGAAACATATCTCTTTAAAAAATAATTGGAGTAAACATAAATTTTATGGGTTAAGTATCTGGATGCACATGTGTTGGCATAGAAATTTTGGACTCCACTAAGCTCAATGGGAGGAGTAGTTCCAAAGACACATACTATGTAGGAATTTGTAAAAGAATTTGTGGTTTATGTTCACCTTAGTGGGTGGTACATATATTATTCTTTTAGAATACTAATTTATATAAAGAAACAGTAAATGGAAACATACTATGTAACGACCTAAGAAACCGTGTTTTGAGTAATGACAAGTTTATATTACAATGTCACCCCTTAATTGAACAAACAATCATCTTATAAAGAAATAATAATAAAAGTAACAATGAATTAGAGAACGCATCAAAATGAATGAAAGACCCTTTTATTAAAATGAGTAACACTTTGGTGACTACAACTCACATCGACTGAACAAGAAGTTTAGCTAACCAAAAATTCCAATTAAAAACCCGATTAAAATTATAGGGAGACCGCTTAAAACCACAAGGACCCCAAGAAGGCGGTAAGGGTCTTTGGCATCCATCAGAATAAACATAAGGATGGCATAAGACACCGCAGTCGTACTGAGCACCAAAGGAATCACACAAACCATCTCCTCTTTTTATCCTTCAGTCACCTTGAGTGAGGGATACCCCGAGACCAAACTTTTTATAAGAACACTTATTCGACCGTTGGACCCTAACGGCTATAAATATAACCGTTGGCTCCACCATGATTCTCTTATACACTAATGTTTTATTTTGGACCGTTGAAGATAAGATTTTATTACCCCTGAAAGGTTCAAAAAGTTAATTATGTAATTTTACTTAATATTTAAAGAATGACATCAATAATAATATAATTAATTTAATTCTTGTTTTCCCAAAATGTGAATTATATTTTATATTTAAAACCAGTGTGAATTAATATTATTATTTTTCCACTATTTATAATACACGTTTTGACATGAGCAAGTAAGTATTTATTTCTTGAATGAATATATTGAACCTGATGGGTTTTTACTTTGCCTAAGAAAATATGTACTCAAACTCTTGAGTTATATATATATATATATGTTGCATAAAAATTTAAATTAAATGTATTATATTTATCTCTAAATTAAATTTAAATAATAATAATAATGCAAGTATTTACAATTTGACCTTTTTTTATATAATTAACCGTTTTGAGACAATGTCAAATTGTGATTTCATTTACGTATGTGTTTCATAATGTTAAATGCACTCTTACTTGTGAATTTGAAAATAATTAGTGATGTTGTTATGCTAAATGTTTAATTGTATTAATAATAATAACATAAATCTTCAATTATGGAAAATTAAGATAATTAATATGTAATTCAATAAAGGAAAATAAATAAAAAATATGTTTTGATAAGGATGAATTAATTAATATAATTATGTATTAAATAAACCATTGACATTGCTTAATATAATAAAAGTAAGTAATAATTGAAGGTTAATAATAATAGAGATCATATAATAAGGATAATAAAAAAAACTTAAAATTATTGATGTTTTAAAAAAAATCGTAAGGGGGGGAGACCGGTGTTTTTTAAGCATCGCGCCTGTCTACAGTCGTCCGATCCAGCGTTGCTTCATCCCAACCATCCATGTTTTTTTACGCCGCATCGCATTAGGGTCGTCCGATACTTCCCCGTGCAATCCTGGACATTCCATATTTTTTCTGGTTTTCTTCTTCCTCGTGTCCCGCAGTTTTCTTCCTCCTCGCGTCGTTGTACCAGTAGGGTGTAGGCAGCTTCGTTTCTTCGCTTAGGCTGGCGGAGGACCTACTTTTCTCCCTCCTTTCCAAAAATTAGGCACCGACTCCGCCTAAGATACCTGCTCCATGGAATTTGTGTTCTCTGTTCTTTTTTTAAACCTCGGTTCGCACCAAAACAAGGAGTTTCTACTTTGTGAATCTTTGATCTTTCCAACCACCGGTCCGGCGTCGCCTGCTTATTCCTTCTCCTCCTCTCCGAACAGGTAAGGGAAATATTTTTATTTGTTTTGTTTTCTCCAGTTTTGATACAATGTTTTTTATATACGCTTTACGTATATATATACTCCTTGAGTATACACATATATATA
This sequence comes from Viscum album, assembly GCA_963277665.1. NCBI lineage: Eukaryota > Viridiplantae > Streptophyta > Magnoliopsida > Santalales > Viscaceae > Viscum > Viscum album. The sequence goes on from OY728150.1 coordinate 244,659,656, forward strand.
TATAAGGTCACAAGAACCGCTGCATACCGGTTTATCTCTTCTAGCATGGAGAATCGAACACCCTACCTTGTTTCGTTTTTTTTTAGTTTCTTTTAGCCCCGGTGGATACATATATGCATACACTTTTCTTTTATATATATGCATATAAACTTTTTATGCACTCTTTTCTTTATATGTATATGGTATTTGTTGTACTCTGCCTCATAGAAATGGGGGGTTCGGAAAAATTTTATGAACTTATAAGATTATGCAAGTATATGTTTATTTTATATATATGCATATATGGGTTCTCATTCTTTAAACAAAAATAAAATGTATGTTAAAGTTTTCCAAAAATGTTTTGGGTACACAGAATATGGAAGGGGCCTCGCGCCTTCAAAGTAGCATGCGAATACTTCCCCACTAATTCCCTTACCTCACGAATATGTACATATGTATAAATGTTTATAATTTTGTCTTGAATCCGTTTAGATTTTCAAATTAAAAACATGTGTATGTTCATTTCGGGTTATGATCTTTGAAGAATGACCTTTCATTTTTGGGTATCGTTTTCAAAACCTGAACTGCATGCAAGTGGGGGATCTAGTCCCTCGAGTTCTTTGTGTACCTTATTCGCAACGCACGTATGTTTGGTTATATATAATTATGATATAATTGGGGTTTCACTAAACTTTTTCTTTAGAATTTTAAGTCATGCTACGATTGAAAAAGTTTAATAAAACCTAGTTTTGTGGTGTGAAGATCCCAAACACGCACCTTAAATGTACATAAATTATTTTTATATAAGTGTCACTTCACATGAATTCGTATGTATCTCAAATTTGATTATTTTCAAGTAGAGTGTGATAGTTTTTTTATGTTAAAATATAAATGTACTCCAATGCATAAGTTCATGGGTGTAAATAATTATTTTATTCTCAAATACCTCTTAGGCCATAAACCATGTTTTATGTTATGGATGTTTCACAAGCACTGCCTTTGGTTCTTCGGGTTGGTGCTTTAGTGTATTATAAATAATCAGTGCATAAAAGAAAATTAAATTAAGTGGATAGCATGGAGTTAAATAGGGTGTCAACATGGTTTGAACAAGGCCACCTTCTAAAGGGTTTAGATGCAGAATTTGTTATCTCATGTGTTAATCTGTCTTTTTGTATATAAGCGAGTTTCTTTTATTACTTGTGCTCAACAATATTCTCTTTTATGCCACCATGTGAGGTGAAACTAATAATTCTAACCTTTTTTCATAATTAATATGAACATGTTCAAATGGGGTTATAGACTAAGAATGCAAGTTATGAATATAAGATCATGCTATATCATGTGAGGGATGCATTGGACTTAAATGTTTACGGATGGGTGCGCCCAGAACTATATAGCACTCCAATGCATTGGGTAAAGTATGAGTCTAATGAGACGTTATGTGCGACGGTCTTGGCAGTTAGCCTTGGCTTGTGCTACTATGGGAAACGGGATTGGCAGTTATCCTTGACCCGTATTAAGTATGTTTTACGGTCTTGATGCAAGGTCTTGACAAAGTCCGGCATTATACATTCCCTATGCATGTGATGATAAATGGTCAACCAGAGGTTAGTCCAACTAACAAGACAGCCCCTAGTTAAAAATTCCATTAACTATGAGAATGAATTTATGAAATAAGAACTTAACACATGTGGTATGCAATTATAAGAACCTTATGTGCCAATGTATCATGGTGTGAATGTTTTCCCTACTTACACTCAATTCTTTTAGAACTAAAGTAATCTTGGTTGAATATTATGCATCATTTATTCTTCATGTGTTGCGCTCTATGATTATGTTTACTTTAAAGTTTATTTTAAGTATGTACTTCTTCTCTGTGCAAGTGGTTTTCAAAAATGTAGGATTTTCATGTTTTAAGAAAAGATAATGCTTTGTTTTTTTAGATAAGTGTTTTATTATCTTAAAAATGGTTGCTTTGATAAAGAGTTTTCTTAAAACGTTTTTAAAACCCCTTACTGGGAATATTTTCTCACCCTACGTTTTTGTTTTAAATTTTTCAGGCATGGTTTGTACTAATGAAGTTTATCAGAAGCAGCTGGTTTCCTAGAACCCTGAGCCTCGTGATCTTCTGTAGTAATGGGACATGATATATTATTTGTAAATGTTGTAATGAAATATTAGTATATCATGTCTCATAAGGCACCCGGGGATCAGGGTCCCTATATACTAACATTGACAAGTATATATGAGTTTAGTAATGGATTCTATGTATCAATATTTGGGGAATTCATATTTTGTATTTTTCTAAGACTTCATACTATTAGTGAGTATTCAAGATAAAATGAACATGAATAGTACAAGTTGGTACCAATAAAGTGTGATTTATTATTGAAATGTTTTTTCTATGAAAAAACCTATACACCAATCATTGTGAATAAATTTTTTTTGAATTATAATTATCAAAGAAAGCTTCTATAATCATCATATTTCCCTATTGATTGTCAAGGATAGTTCATTTGGAGGAAACCTTATGAAATATGTCTATATTAAGTGACTAAAAGGAGACCCTATTGTAAATGTATATATATAATAACTAGAAAGGGTTGGTGAAATCAATAAATTTCAATCTGATATGTATATTATATAGATTCATTTATGGATAAATCATGCATAGGTTTTATATAATATTCATTTGGAAACAAAGGTTTTCTATGTTTCTCTAACAGGTTAGTGGGAGTGCTATAGTTTTCAAGATATATATGTTGATAACATATGGAAAATGAATGATATGTCTTACCAGTTTGCTAATACTAAGGAGTAAATTTTTCTAGAGAATTAATTAAATTAATAACAATGTTATAAGGAATAAGATCTATAAAATAGATCCATGGGTTTTCTAAATATATTCACAGTACATGTATTAAAAAAGTATTGAAAAATAAAAATTTGAAAAATTCAAGACTGAATGGTTGGTGGAAAATAATCTTACCAGTGGAACATATGTGGGCATAGTAAAAGATTATTGAGATAAAATAATTTCACAAGCTTGAGTGATAGGGATTTATCTCATATTCCATGATATATACTGAAATTTTATATTAGTTATGCATGATTAATAGTAGATAAATATAAAAAATATATAACATAACCACACCAACTTGTAGTTAGAACTATCCATCATTACTTGAAAAAGTAGAGCTGGAAGATTCCCTGGCGTTTAGAGAAGAAGGAATACTTGTGATCAAGGTAATTGAGTACTTGTCTTCATTTATTTCAACTTGATATAGTATCAAAGCAGGGCTAAGTTAATATGCAATAAAAATTAATTACATTTAGTGTTCATCATATCTACAATATCCAAGTACATTGTTCCTTCTGATGTAGCTTAAGAAGTGGTTTTGCAATGTCCTATTCCAGCTTTGGTTTATACCAAAATAATATTATTATTATTATTATTATTATTATTATTATATTTTACTATGGATTTAAATAATATTTTAGGTTTCTGACAAGAGAAGAAGATGAGTATACTCAGTAATATCACTACTTGAGGGGTTTTATCAAGGTATTGATGTCACAGTAAGTAGATTCTCTATGAAGTTATGTGGTTATACCAACCCTATACATGGAAATGTGTTAGGCCTAGTAGTTGTATCTATACTCAGTAGAATCATGTTTAACATGTGAGAACTAACCAGTCATTAGCAGGTGGATCTAGTATAAGTGAGAGTTTGTTGGAGTTGGTGACCTGGAAATAACTACTTTGTAATTTAAATTGCCTATATATTCATGGGTTTGAATATTAATAAAATATATTATCACCTATTGATTGTTCTTATATATAACATTAATTTGATAATGTCCTGGAATATTTATCATATAGAAAAGGTAATATATAGTTTCCTTCTATGATGAGAACCTCAATATGTAATGATGATATTCATAAACATAGTTGTATAGTCTGATAGCATTCAATGATAGTATATACAATATGTTGATTGTTAGGTGAGAGTACTCATAAGTGGGTGAGACTTCATCCCATTAAGTTCACACTTAGTAATCATCAAGATGGAAGATTATGAGAATAGGTCCACCAGTAGAAATTCCATATGTTTATGTTTCATTGGATATTCTTGTCTATGATCATGTGTAATGATCCTTTAACTTTAATATCACTATTAATGAAAGTCATGACTCGCGTACTTTAATGTACTCACCAAAACCATGACACCATATGTCCATGAGAATTAGGGTATGTTGGGTGTGTCATGAATGATATATTGTTGATGAATAAGTCAAGGAAGTATTTGTCATTTCCATGTATATGGAAGTTGATATATCAGAACTTTGATAAAAATGGAACTGTCACATTAAATTCCTTGTGGATGCCTTGACCTATTGCTAGATTGTAATCATGGAATTTAGGAAAGTCTGCCTAATGCCACTAAGAAAGAATCCTAGAGGGTCACACACAAAGTGTTTCCATTAATCTTAGTTAAATATTGTTTATATTTAAAATTTGGAATAAATATTATTCTCTAGATTGAGAAGTGATATTTATTCAATATTTATTGATTGCAAATATTAAATATTTATTCATAAGGTAATTATTTTATTACATGGATAAATATAATATTTATTTATCTCTTGTTATTCATAAGTTAAAAAATAAGTATTTATTGATTAATAAATAATTTATCTAATTATGTAAATATTAAAATAAATATTTTTTTCTTCAGATTATGAATATAATATTTATTTATTTATTTGTTGAATTGATAATATTTTTCTCTTTTCATTCACAAGTTAATAAGTAATTATTTATTAATAAATAATTTATTTAATTACATGAATAGTAAAATAAATAATTTTTATTCGCAAGACTATGAATATAATATTTATCTATGATATTTAAATATTTATTCTGGAATTTAATAAATTTCAAGGAGGAATAGAAGACCTAATTATTGTTCTAGTGATAAATATGTATTTATCATACAGAAAATATTATTTAACATTGTGTGGATTAGAACACCCTATGGAATAAAATATTTTTATTAATAGTTTACATGACATGGGGTTCATTGTGGGTTTAACAAATTATTAAGGGAATTTTTTAGATTAATTAATGTGAAACCCTGACACCAGGTATATAAATAAACAATTATAAGAATTGTAAGAGTTTGGTCATTGTACACTACATTCTCCTCCCTAGAGAATTCTCTCTTAATAAATAATGTCTCTGGGGTTTTCTCTAAAACTTGAGAGATTCTATCTTCCTCCTTCAATTCCTATTAATTTAAAAAGATCAATATATAATCATTCCAAACCCAAGGGGTTGTGGTAAAGATCAAGGTAGAAACTCTAGATGATCGGTATAACCACACTAGCACTCAATGTACCATCAGGGATGTTATGAGATCAAAATAATATGTGTGGATCACTAATAAAGAGGCTCTACTTTGGGTCCTTATCAGCACAATGAAAATACAACTGAGCAAAATTCATATATTGAAAACTTTAATCAAAGAAAGAACTCAAAACTGAGGTATTTATTCTTTCTATTAAATTAATTATAAATTAACATGAAAATGATCATCTCTCTTGGTTTAGGTGAAAAAATTTGTCAACATTCTATAGAAAATTTTCATTGGTTGTGAAATTCATGTTATATACATTTTGGATTATCTGTTGAAACTAATAAAATCCAAGTTTTTCATAGGTCCAATAGGAATTTATGCTACATCCATAACCATTATATAGTAAGGTTATATTAGTTTTTATGCATGTTATTTATTTTCTACATGCCTTTTTCTTTAAATTAACAATTCCAAATAAAAGTAATTAATGCACATAATATCAAATAAAATAATACCAATTAAAATATACCTTAAATTATTTATCCTACCAATGTCCAACAAAATCTTCCTAGGTTTATTGGTTTATTATGTGTGCATGTATAGATAGTGGGTGGGGTTTTACTTTCTCCTTAGTATCCCTAAGATGATGTTTTGTGAGAATTGCCTGAAGTGCTCTATGAGCCTTTCCAATGACCATCAATATGAATTTCATAAAGTATTATAAAATAAATATACTCTTTAAGGGGTAATGAATAGTAAATAAACATTTCATTATTTTATTTTTCAATAAAATAGTGAAATTATATCATAATGTTACCATGATGTCTTATGAAATTTTTACCTTTAATATAGGCACAACATTATTCCGCGTATATATATCAATCGACACATGAATTTGACTATTGAACCCAATATAACTAATGAAAATAGATTTATTGGGGTCAATAGGTTGACCACAATCATTACATTTAACATCAAATTTTATATCTTTACTTCTTGAAATAGTAATTTCTTCTAACACTGTGACTCTATGTCACTACTATATTTTTTCAACCATATTTTATGCACATTTTAACATTTTCTCAATTTCAACATAGCCAGTATACTATTCCTTGACATTGGTAGCATCAATGGGTCGAAAATCCATTATCTTCACAAATATTTAAACATTTTATTTAGATTATGTAAATAAAATAGTGAACACATAATATAATGGGGAAACACATTATATGTAAAAAAACTAATCAGTGACATTTGGTATGTTAATTGAACTCTTTTTTATTTAAATATTAAAGGGATTTTTCCCCTCTTTCGAGTATCCAAATCTCTTCATTATAGTCCCATATGACATACAATACATTGTCTATATTAGTACCATCATAAAATGATTATGACCTCCCAATGAAAGGGTAATCCTCGATGGAATTTTTATTTGACCCATAAATTGTTTTAATTGAAAAGAGAATAATTAACCAATTTGTGTTTATATGATATGGGGTATAAAATATGTGAAGAACCTATGATTATATTATAATTAGTTCATCCTTGTACCCTTCCTTACTAAATTCCTTTCAAAAATCCTAATTCATTCATTTTAACTAAACTATTGTTATCAGCCCATTTGGATTGAAAAAACAGCACTTGAAATATTGAGAAATATGAATCTTATATTTTTCATTGATGACTAAGTATTTCATATTCATTTAAATTGTATTTTTTTCATTGGTAATTGATACATTCATTACTACCATAATAGATTTAACTCCACTATTTTTCATTAAACTACATTCATCGTATTACTCTATATAGAACACATAATTATTAATTACATAATCATTATAATATTATGCATGTACACTTAGTCCTCTAACTATCTATCAAAGTTATTATAAAATTGAATTTTTCTTTTTAGATAAATCCTTAAAAATATAGTCTCAAAACCAATCTATAAACTATTGATTATATATATTTGATATTCATCTTTCATCCTTTGATGGGTTTAAAAATATAATAATTAATTTGTGAGTTTCAATATATGGATAAACCACTATATTGTTATGAAAAATTTAAATGTGGTCTTTCTACCACTCTATAATGGTAATTATAGAAACATTTCTGCTAAAAATTCCTTCACCCACAAGGTATGGTCTCTAATAAGATTTTGGGAGACCAATGTTATCCACATCTGATAGGTAGTTGGTATAGAATTCAATGGCTTGGTTAATAATATATCTCTCTTCAATATAACCTTCTGGAAAAATTCTATTTTTGATGTAAAATTTTAATATCTTTATATATTATTCAATGGTTTTCATTGACCTATAATGTATAGGACTACATAGTTATATTTCTCTAACCAATTGAACTATTAAGTGAACCATTATATCAAAGAATTATGGTGGTAAGAGCATATCCAATTTATATAATATGATAGAAATTTCCTTTTCCATATTTGGTTACTTCATCGGGTCTATAACTTATCTATATATAGCTTTGAAAAGGTATCAAATACTATTTAATGTGTGTTGGTCATTTTTAGATAAAATGTAATGTAAATCCATGGATGCTAAATCTTATATCGAAACATGAAAGTCATTTGGTTTTAATACATCTAACTTTAAATCAATTATCACCATAATATTATTGATATTTGATTAATACCCCTCTAAAACCCTTACACCATTAAGGAATTTGAAAAATATAAATCTTACTTTTTTGGAAAGACTATAAGTCATTAGAAGAAGAAAATTCCACCTTTTACCCTTTGTTGATGATAAATATTCCCTTGTCCCCATATCAATCATGTTAAACATAGCATTAATGAAAAAAAAAATCAAGTTCATTAATTAACATGTTAAAAAAATTCATAAACATTTTTTCTATATATATAACATCAAGAAAATTTCTAACATACAAACAATTCCAATATGATAATTTAAAAAAAACTAATCTCTTTTTCCAAACTATTTTCAAAGTTTTTTTAAAATATTTTACCAAAAAGAGATATAATATCCTTTACATCCTCAAACTATTCATCTCATAGGAATGGAGAAGGTGATATGATTTCTTTTGAATTCTCATAGAATGATGTTATCCAATATCGGTATTTATGTCATACGAATAAAAAATTATAATGTCCTAGAAATACTATTTTCAAGCAATGTTTTAGCCTAATTGAGTGTGTACCTTATTCAGAAATGACATACCCTAATATTAATTTAATGATATATATTAAAACATTTCTATAAATAGTGAATTCATTTATTATCCTAAACAATATGGGTATCAATGTGAACTCTTTATTTTGATGATAATCATACAATGCAACATTAGAATTGTTGGAGTTGGTACCCTATAACCAATTTCTATGTACTTTATCTTTACTTATATTCATTGTTTAAAATATTAATAAACTTATTATAACATCATGATATTTCTTCTATGTTTCCTAGTATGTGATAACATCCTAAGAGTAATTTTTTCATTAAAATGTTATATTAGTTCCCCGCTATGATGATAACCTAGAAGTTTCATGGTCATATTATTAAATATGTGTTCTATAGCCAAAAGATATCATTTTATAGGATAAAAATGATATAGGATATTTGGGTTGGAGACTCATAAGACTTTGATTCACTTTATCATGGTGTTCGTCCTTGGTAATATTTATAGCATGAGATTATGAGAACATGACCCATCAGTGGGAAATCCAAATCTATATGTTTCATTGGATGTTCCTACCTACAGATGTGTGCATTAGCCCTTATAATTTAATATTATTATTATTAATGTGTATCATGAATCACATACTTTGATGTATTGATGAAAACCATGATGAAATATGTTCATAGAGAATCAGGATATATTGGCTACATCATGAGTGATATTGCATTAATGAGTAATGAAAGAAAGGATTTACCTCTTTTGTTATTTAATAGGAGTTAATATCTTAAGTCCTTTGATGATAATGGAACAGCCTAAATAAATCCATGAACATAGTGTTCTATGAACAGGTTCATTTCTATGCATTCAAATAAAGTGACATTGGGCACATAGAATGATGACACTATTATACAACCTGCTTGATTAGAGGTATCATGGTAAAGTGATTATATTATATAGTGAGAATTAGTATGAGGTTTTATGTCATTGCGACATTAACTTATTTCTCTATGGATCTTTCAACATATTATTAAATTTTAACCTTGTACTTTATCAGGTGTTGCCTAATGTCACTAAGAAAGATGCCTAGAGGGTCACAAACTAAGTGTATTTGAGATCTCATTTAAATTATATTTTAAATTTAATAAGTTAAAATAAATATTATTCCCACTATGTGGTTTAATAATTATTCAGGGTTCATTGATCACCAAGATTTAAACATGAGTTATTAGGAAGAATAAATATGTGATTTAAATAATAAAAAATATTTATTCACAAGATTTAGTTAATGTAATATTTATTATTTTTATTAGTGAATATTTCATTAATATTTATATATTAAATAAATAATCATTATTCAAGATTTGGTAAATACCAAAGAGGATAAACAAATTGAGTTTAATTGTCTAGTTGGAAATTATATATTAAATATAATTTAAATAAATATTAATTTATTTATTTATTTAACAAATGATATTTTTAAGATCCCATCTTTTTTTAGGTATGTTCCTCTTTGAGTTTTTCATTGAACCTATTTTTTGGGTTTCCTTGTCTTTAAACCTTGTTGGTTGAGTCTCGTTCAGTGATAGGGATCCTTTGTTGGGGTAAATGACCTAAAGTTCTGGGATGTATGTTTGTTTTAATTAATTGAGTCTAGGTATAAACATGTTGAATAGGATTACAAGGGTTATTCATAAGTTATTAGGCTTCAGAGGTGATTCGGGATCTTCTACAGAATTTTGGACTTAAAACTAACTATAGCACATTTACACATTGTGTATATGTATTATATAAAGTGTAACTATCTTCAGATAGATTCCATGAAGGGTTATAGTCCATGAACTAGTTCATGGCATGAACAGGATTACATACTATGAATCTATATCACATGTCATGTAATGTTTGATCAAGGTTAAATTAAGCTGAGGCATCAGGTTTTCGGTGTAACTCTTAAATAAGAAATACACAACATAAAAGTGGGTTAAATGATATGTATTTCTCATCTACAATGGTTTTAAGAGGGTAGTGAATATGTTTTATTCATTCCACCATGTTCATCCCTCCTCTCTCAATCCCTATGAATTTTCTAGGTGATTTTAGAGAACCTTTTTCCATTCTAGATGTCATGTTCAAGCGATCGATTCCCAGTGAGTTGTTTTTCTTAGGTTTTCCCTTCTCTTCCATCATTTGTCATTGATGTGGGGGAATATTTTAACCATGATTTTTTAGGTGTTAATCCCAGTCTTATTGGATTTATTTTCCTACTTGTGATATTCCTCTTCTTCATTCTTGTTAGTTATTCTCGTTAGAAGTGTTGTCTTGATCACCAAAAAAAGTTAGGTGGTCAAAAGATTATCCCTTCTTTCTGATTTAATTATACCTAGTATATGCAATATGTGTGAATGCACTGGCATTCCACACGCATGAACAAATAAATTAGATAATCCCTATTAGATTATGATTGATTATTTTTTACTATCCATTGGATCCTATTAGGTCCATATGCATGGAGACGGAGACCTTTGGTCACCTGATAGGTATGCCAACCTTGGAATTTTTTTAGAATTAGTCAGTTTAATGTTAGAGACCTATAATAAATTGGATAAATATATTTATTTTTGTCTTAATTAGTGAATTTTCATAACATGTATAGTGTGTGATTTCTTATATTAGAACCACATCGGTTAAATTGGTTTAACTGATGTTTTACTAACCTTAGGGTTAAATGATAAATGAAACAGTTTTTATATAATTATGATGATAATTAGGACCCTAAATTAATGAGATATACTTGGCTGTAAAAATTATAATTTGATAAATTTATCATTGTATCTTATAATTATATATTTTTCATGTGTGTTTTTGGGATTTTGGTTTCTTCTATAGATTTTTTTTATGTGACACTGACGTGATTGATGCTTGAGGGCGGGATGCTTTGTGGAATGTTGATTTTTTTTTGGATATTACTCATGATTTATGTTGACACATGATGGAATGGTGTATTTTTTTTTTGTACCACTTGAGGGCTAGGAACACAGGTACTTGATATCTGAGGGCAGAGTATATTATTATATCAAATGCTTGAGGGATAGATACATAATCATAGGATGCTTGAGTATGTGATTCTGGTATGCCTAAGGGTGATATTCTTGATAGCCTGAGGATAGGGCCATTTTTTATGATATGTTATGATATATTTATCCTCGGTGGGAGAATCTTCCACTTAATTGAGTGATCCATCTTGATGTAGGAGGATCCACCCTTAGATAGAGATACCTGACACAGCGTCAAAAAAGGTTTGGATGACCCTGGGTATCAACCTATATCTTGGAGGATTAGTATGTTTACCTTATTCATAGTATTAATTTATTAAATTAATGCTTTTTTAATCACTATATTTCATGCACTATATTTCTCAAACTATATTTGTTTAGACACGATGGTGTATACCTACTGAGTTTTTACTCACACCCTATTTGGATCATCGTTTGGTACCTGATAAGATTACATGGATGCAAGTTTGGACAATTGAAAATGAAATTATAGTTGATTGTTGCTTGTTGGATGGGTTGGATCTTGGATATGGGACTGATGTGGGGTTAGGGATCGGGGTATTTTGAGTTTATTATTATCATCTTGGTATTTTATTTGAATTACTTCTAGAATGACATTTAGTTACATTTCAGTCTAACATTACATTATTATTTTATTATTTGGATTTATTCAACAGTCATTTATCATCTTTGGTTGTATAATTATTTATTAATATTATTTTCTCTATTTCTATTACTATGATATTTGTTTACTTTTTCTACTTTGAAACTTTGTACCTAGGGGTATAGTCTCCCCACTATTCTCTTAACTTCCCCACTGCTAGTTGGTATACTCTGGCATACAGGGAGGCATTCTTGAGGTCATGTAACCAACTAGCTTGATTGCATAAGGGAGCACCAGGTTTGGGATATTACAAAGTGGTATCAGAGGTATCAAGTTTATTTTCTATTACTTTACTATTTAGGAAAGGTAAAAAGGAGACTAGGATGTGTTGGGACTTAGTAATAAGCTTGTGCGTGGGATTATCTAACCCATGTAAAGGGAAAAATCTGAGTACCCATCTATGGGATTGTTGTTCCTGATGTTTTCTTGTTACAGTTGATGTTATTTCACCTAGGTTGATTCACATGTTGTGTGATGTTATTATTTCTTGAGATTTCTACTCCTAGCCTAGTATGGACCAAGATGAGTATGCATGCATCATGATAGACACATAGGGATATATATTGACATGAATTTTTCATGATAGGGACATATTTATTGAATGTGGTATACTTTATAGTATAAAATGTGAAATGAGATACTTGTTATATCTAATGAAAAAAAGGTAATAAATGAACTATTATTTTATGACAAATCACTTGTTAATTCATATTTAAAGAGACCATGAACTGATGTTTCTATGTTTTTGTCACCTGTGAGGTTGACCATGTTTTTATCCAGTGTTCTAAGGAGTTTTTTTACCTTATAGAGAAAATTCATACTAACTATCTTCAAATTGAGAATCAAAAAATTAGTAATCAGTATGATCCTAATGCATATGATTCAGAGCTTTCCATATCTCATGAGGATCGGATGGATGTTCAGATCTGTGACAGCTTCCTGAGCATCATGTGATCCATGGAAAGGGATATTTTTCTCATTATACCTTCAATATATTAGATAATGAGAGATTTTGAACTAAATCATCCACCTAAGTTCACTATAGAGGAAGGATCTAGGAAGCTAAGTTCTAGATTAAGTCAGTCCATATGATATTCAAGCACCTAGAGACACCCAAAGATAGTAGGGTGAATCTTATTGTATATATACTTCATGGACCTGCCATGCATTGGTGGGACATTATAGAGAAATTTAGACAGAAAATGAGTTATCCTGGAAGGAATTTAAGGTTAAGTTTCTGATCCAATTCTATACTATGATGTTGAGGGATGAGAAGGCTCATGATTTCATGATCCTAACACAGGAGATCTTGTCAGTGATGGACTACATCAAGTGCTTCAGCAACCTGAAGTTCTTTGATCCATCATTAGAATCTAATGAGATTTCTAGTGTGAGATGTTTTTATTATGGGATTCATTATGATATTTTTTCACAGGTGAACATCTTCTGTTTGAGAAGTTTTAAAGATATGAAGAATCAAGCTCTCATCACAGAGGATAATCTAAGAGAGGACCCGAGCAGTGTCCAGGCTATTTCAACAGGGTGAACTGGAAGTGCTTCTTCTAATGTCAAGAATTTATACTATGAGATTTATTAATAAGAAATCAATGGATAGAGCATCCAGGGGAGTGGACTTTCACCTCAGGACCTTGGTTCAGTTCAGTTCTTTCAGTGTGGAAGTTTGGGATAAAATCACTAGTAATGTTCTTACCCCACCATAGAGTGACTTGTACGAGGTAGGTTGGTACATATTTATAATTTTTCTGGAAACTTTCTACAAAATAGTGGTGGAAGAGGATCGGTGCAAGTACCTGAGTCTAAAAGGGGCTCAGCTACCCCTCAACAGATTAGTAGCTGGAGTTCCACTGGCTGTTCAGGTCAAGGTAGGGGATGTGGTACCCCATTATAGGAGTGGAAGTACCACTCATATGGAATATTACAGTAGAGTTATATTCGATCCCATGGAAATGGGGAAATGTATTTTCATGTTATACAGTCTGCTCCGATCAGTTTGGATACAGGACCTTCTACCATCAGAGGTACGATTCTTGTATCATCAACCTTAGCTTTTATTTTGTTTTATATAGGAACATCACATTCCTTTTTGTATACTCTTTTTAAAAATTATTTGTGTTTGTCTATGGAAATAATGGATGGGTTCATGACCATTGGCACACTATTAAGAGTGTGGTCAGAGAGTATCAAGTGTTGTAAGGAGTGTTCTCTTGAAATTGGTAGTTATCATTTATTTTGGGAACTTTTTTGTACTGTAAATGGAAGGATTCAATTTTATTCTTGGTTTGGATTAGATATTTCTATACTAGGATCATATCTAATGTTATTGGAGGCTATTTACCTTCCTATAATCAGATGAGGGTAGCTATACTCACCAGGGTGAGTGGGATCTTCAAGAAAGTCATGCAAGAAAAATTCAGTGGAGATTGGAATGTCTCATAGATCAAGTAGAAAGCCTTTTTCTAGATGATGGATGAATTAAATAGTATACTTTTTCTCTATTGGTAGAATATTTTAAGGACATATTTCCTAAATATTTCTCAATCATACCACTCGAGCAGGATATTGAGTTCACAATCAATTTGGTTCTAGGAGATAAGCCAATTTGTATCCCATATTACAGGATAGCACCAGCAAAGACTCTTGAATTGAAAGTTCAGTTGGAATATCTAGAGGTCAAGGGTTTCATACATCCTAGTACATATTTGTGGGTTCCTCTAGTTATTTTCACCAAGAATGATGGAACATTTCACTTATGTATAGATTATCGGAGACTGAACCAGATAATGGTTAAGAACCGGTATCACCATCCTTACATTGATTATCTCTTTGATCATATGAGAGGTTATAGGATTTTATTTGAGATAGATTTGAGATTAGTGTACCACCAGTTGAGGGTGTGATCATTGGACATACACCAAACTTCTTTTAGGATCACTTATGGCTTATATGAATTTTTAGTGATGTTGTTTAGTTTGATGATTGCACCGGAGGTATTAATAGCTTTGATTAATTAGATATTTCATCTTATCCTAGATAAATTTATAGTAGTTTTATTCAATGAAATATTAGTGCACTCCTAGTATATAGATGATCATGACCAACATCTTGACATTATCTTCAGTACATTGGGAGAGCTTTAGATTTAAACCAAGATATCCAAATGTAGTTTATGGATTGATAGTGTGCACTTATTAGGCAATGTCATCTCAAATTATGGAGTGTCAGTGGACCTAGAGAAGGTTGAATATATGGTATCTTGGTAGTGACCCAAGAATTTATTTGATATTTTGAGTTTTATAGGTTTATCAGGTTATTACTCGCATTTCATCTAGGACTCTTCCCTTCTGAAAGAACCAATGTCCAAGATGGCCATGAAAGGGGTCAATTTTGTTTAGTCAGATTCTTATGATATTGATTTTTAGGATATTAAAGTAATTATAACCTCACAAACTATCCCCACTTCACCTATATTAGGTAAATCATATACCATATATTTTGACACATCTAGATTAGGACTCAGAGCAGTTATGATGTAAAAGGATTGAGTGGTTGCTTATGGATCCAAACATTTGAGACCGTATGAGAGGAATTACCCTAATAATGATCTAGAGTTACTATTGGTGGTACATGCCCTGAGATTCTAGAGACACTATCTTTTGGGTGAGAGGTTTTTGGTGTACACAGACCATAGGAGCCTCAATTATATATTTTATCAGTAAGACCTGAACCTTCGGTAGAAAAGGTGGGTTGAGTATCTATAGTATTTCGACTTCGAGATGGTTTGCACACTGGGAAAAGGTAACGCCAATTCTAACACCTTGATCTATAATTCATAGATAGAGGTGGTTTGGGAATATTACAAAGAGTGGCGGGTAATAGAAATCTTTATAGATGTGCATATTAATGTTCAGGAGTCATAAGGATGAGTATCTCTAACTTAGACATCTATTATAACTATGCTTCTTGATTGGATCAAGATAGAGTAGTTATTTGATCTGGAGGGATTATTTCTGAGAAATGGATTATATTGTGGGGAGACACCATCAAGATGGTCTCTTGGCAGTGGAAATTATATTCTTTTTTTATGAGTATGGGTTCCTGTGGGTTTACGTGAGGAGATTATGATATATTTTCATGCTTCTAGATGGGTGGTGAATCTTGTTTGACAAAGGTGTATCATGATCTCCATAGACAATACTAGTATCCAAGAATGAAAAAGGATATAGTAGGATTTGTGGTGATATGTTTCATCTATAATTATATGAAAGTTGAGAATTAGATTCCGGCTGGGATTTTGCAGCCCCTTCCCATTCTGAAGTGGAAATGGGATGATATCACTATGGATTTTATGATAATATTACCTAGTAAAATCCATAATAATGATGTAGTATGGGTGAACATGGATCGAATGATGAAGGTTTCCCACTTATTTACTATTAGGGATACCTTCACTATTGATGATCTTAGTAATCTTTACTTGCGCGAGATAGTTCAGTCGCATAGTGTTTCAAGGAGCACCGTTTCTGATAGAGATGCTCATTTCACATCTTGATTCTGGAAAGGTATTCAGAAGGATATGGGATCACAAGTTATTTTGAGCATATCCTATCATTCACAAACTAATGGTCAATATAAGCAGACTATTCAAATTTTGGAGGATATTTTATGAGGCTGTGTTTTGTATTTTGGTGTTTCATGGCATCATCATATGGCACTCATGGAGTTTTCATATAATAACATCTTCCAATAATTGATCCAAATGGAACCTTTATAGGCCTTTTATATAAGGTCGTTTCATTCACCACTTTTTTGGCTGGAGGTAGTGAGTTGGTGCTTGTTGGACCTAGTATCATGTAGGAGACATCTGAGCAGGTTCAGTTGATCAGGAGGCTGTTGGTAACTACATAAAGATACCAAAAATCTTATACTGGTTAGAAAATATGAGCTTGGGAGTTTTAGGTTGATCATCATGTTTTACTTTGGGTGATACCTAGATTGGGAAAATGTTATATCAAGAAATAGGGAGATATAAAACTAGGTTTTTCAACCAATTTTAGATAGTGTAAAGGGGAAATATAGTGTTTCTTATGTGGTAGATATCGAGTACGTCAAGATTAGTGTAGATGCATCCATTGAGGATCATCCAATAAAGATTGTAGACTGTAGTGAGAAGTATATCTAGGGTGGGATTATACCTTTAGTTTGAGTGTAGTGGCATCATGGGTGTGTTCAGGAGGAGACCTGGGAGAGGAAATCTGATATACAAACATAGTGGCTATAATTGTTCACTAAGACCCCACAGTGATGCTTGGAGTAGATCAAGGATGATCTATTATATGGTGGGGAGGTTGTAAGATCCTATATTTTTCTATGTACATCCCTCTTTGAGTTTTTCATTGAACCTATTTATTTTGGTTTCCTTATCTTTAAACCTTGTTGTTTGAGAATTATTTGAAGGCAGAGATCCTTTTTTAGGGGAAATGACCTAAAGTTTGGGGATGTATGTTTGTTTAAATTAATGGAGTCTAGGTAAAATGTGTAAAATAATCTTATGAGGGTTTTCCATGAGTTATAAGGATTCTAAGGTGATTCATTATCTTCTATATAATTTTGGTCTTTAAACTACCTATAGTTAATTTACACGCATATGTATTACACAACATGTAACTATCACAAGGCAGATGTCATGAAGGGTTACATGTTCCAAACTGGTGTATGGTGTGAATAGGATTACATGCCATGAATCTACATTACACATCATGTAATTTTCTATCAAGATTAAATTATGCTAAGGCATTGGGTTTTTTCATAACTCTTAAATAATAAATACATGATGTGGAATGGGGTTACACGCAATGTATTTCTTGGCTTCAGTGGTTTTAAGAGGGTAGTGCGTATGTTTTATTCATTCCACCACATTTATCCCTCCTCTATCAATTCCTAAATATTTTTCAAGTGATTTTAGATCACCTTACTATATTTCAGACATCTTGTTCAAGAGAATGATTCCTGATGAGTTTTTTTTTTTAGGTTTTACCTTCTCCTACATCATTCTTCATTGAGGCAGTGGAATCTCTTAACCACAATTGGTTAGGTGTTAAACTTAATCTTATTGTATCTAGGTTCCTTCTTGTGATCTTCATCACCTATGATATTATTGGTGATTCCCATTAGAAGCATTGTCTTGGTCGCCAAATAAAGGTGGGTGGTCTAAAACTTATCCCTTGGGTCTAATTTAATTATCCATAGTATGTGCAATATGTCTAATAACATCGGCATATCGTTCATATGACCAAATAAATTAGATAATCCATGTTAGATTATAATTGTCCATTCTTGACCATCCATTGGATCTCATTGGGTCAATAGGCATGGAGATTGAGACTTGTGGCCACTCAATAGGTGTGCCAACCTTGGACCTTTTTGAGACTTGGTCAGTTTGGTATTAGATCCCTATAATAAATTGGATGAATTGATTTATTTTTGGATTAATTTATGAATTTTCATAACATCTATATTGTTTGATTGATTATAGTAGAATCCCCTCAGGTAAATTGGGTTAACTAGTATGTTAATGACCTTAGGGTTAAATGATAAATAAGATAGGTTTGAAATAGTTATGATGATAATTGGGAACCTAACTAAATGAGATATACTTGGATGGAAAAATGATAAATTGATAAATTTATCATTGTGTCTTATGATTATATATCTAGCATGTGTGTTTTTGGGCTTGTGATTACTTGCATATATTTTGTGTTTATGTGACACTGGAATGATTGATGCCTAAGGGTGATATGATTTATGTCATGTTTATTTTTTCAGGATATGACTCATGGTATATATTTATTCTTGAAGGCATGGTGTGTATTTTTTGTATCGCTTGAGGGCTAGGTGCACAAGTACTTCATGACTGAGGGGAAATTATATGATTATATCATATTCCTGAGGACTAGATAAACTATCACAGGATACCTAAGGGAGAGATTCTAGTATTCCTGAGGGTGAGACTCTAGATAGTCTGGTGGTAGGGACATTTTTTATGATATTTTATGAGAGATTCATCCTCGATAGAAGAGTCTTCCACTAACTCGGGTGATCCAACATGATATAGGAGGATCCAATCTTAAACAAATATACCTAGCATGGCACAAAAGTAGGTTTGGATAACCCTGTGTGTTAACTCAGATCTTGGGGGGATCAACGGGCTTACCTTATTCATAGTATTAATTTATTAAGTTAATACTTTTTTATCATTATATTTCATGCACTATGTTTCTTAGACTAGATTTGTTTAAACATTGTGGTGTTGACCTACTGAGTTTTTACTCACACCCTATTTGGGCAACCAATTGATACCTAAGAAGATTGCATGGATATAGGTTTGGATAAGGTAAAAGGACCTTGTAGTTGATTATTTCTTGCTATATGGGTTGGAGCTTGGAGATGGGACTGACATGGGGTTCAGGACCAGAGTATTTTGAGTTTGTTATTTCCAGCTTAGTCTATTATTTGTATTACTTTCGGTGTGAAATTTAGTTAAATTTCAGCCTGATATTACATTATTATTTTATTATTTGGATTTATTCAGTGTCTATTTCTCAACTTTGGTTGTCTGGTTATTTATTCACATTTTTTCCTCTATTTTTGTTACTCTGATATTGGTTTACTTCTGCTACTTTAAAACTCTATACCAGGGTGTATAGTCTCCCCACTATTGTAACAACCCAATGTTTTATCAATGGAAATTCCTTTCTTATAAATATTTCATATAATCACATGAAATCATAGCACAATGAACTACTAAGTACTATGTGAACTTTAAACATAATTTTGAGACTTCTATGTTTTGAATTTTGAAAATATGACATACATGGTTGCGACTAGTAAGATGTTTGGAGTCTGACAAGACAAATTTTTTGGGTGAATAGTAACCTACCCTTATGAATAGTAATATAACACTTATGAATAGTGAATCATACAAAATAATAGTAATCTCACCCTTGATTGTATAATTAAAATTTAGGCATGTTATAAGTGATAATATGACCATAGTAAAAGTATTGGTGTTTTTGTAAGTCATAAATAATTAATTACAATTAATTAATTAATTTAAAAGAAAATATATTTTCCTAAAATGTGTTCAAAAATTAACAATTTTATATCTTATGGTTTTAATATAATATTATAAGACCTTATGTAATTTTTGAAATCGTTATAAAATCAGTTATAAAATCTATATTTTTCAAGTAAATTGTGATTTTAATTAAAAATTAAATTAATAATATTTAGATAATTATTTTTGAAAAATTGATTTCATTTTTTGATTATACACATGTAAAAATTGTTAGGGTTATTTTTTGGTATTTTTCTAAAATACTTGAATTTTTTATGTATAGTAAAATACAATAATTCACAATAAATGCTAAAACCTGAATTTCTGCATCATGCTTGAGTCATGGATGTGGTAAATGGATATCGGTTAGAACTCACATGCACATATTACTATTTTTTCACAATAATCATTATTATTTCTTTTATTATAAAAAAATAATAAACTAATGATTAAAATATTAAGAAAACCCTCCTCCCCTCCACTATAAAAACCACCCACACTCCCTTCTTCTCTTCACTCCTCTCAAGCCTTGTAACTTCCCTAAATTATGCCCAAATATCTCCCCAAGATCCTCCCCCATTTCCAACAGCCCTTGGTCTCATCAAAATACCAATTCCTCTCCCCTTAATAGGTTCTCAAAAAAGATAAACCTAAGAGGTAAATTCCTCTTTCCGATTCTTTTATTTTCTTTCAAGTTCTTTTCTTTTCTTTTTCTTTCCTCAACTCTATTCACCCAAATGGTATGATAACTCTAGTAACATACATGTACTAGGATTTTTTTATTCTAATGGTATTATTCATTATCATCTTTCCTTTATCCTTTCTTTTATATGAAAGAAATGAAAACATCATCTCAGATGTGTTAAGTTGTCACATTCAAGGACGACGGTTTATCAATTTCTATTACCAACTTCTATTCGGGTCATGAAACCATTTTTATGATTGAACCAGACTATTAAATATTTATTTTATCTTATGTGTTGTTCTAGATTCCTTTTTCACACTTGATGTAAAATAATAATACAAAACAAGTTAATTATGAACAAAATTTCCAAGTTAATCCAAGCGTTTAACATTAATGTTTTATATAATGACTGACCTTCACTCCAAATAACCAAATGAATTTTATAAAAAATGTAATATTCTATATGGTTACTAATTTTTTATAACTTCAATTCTGGACAACCACCTTCATCATACATGTGTGTCTGAACATGAATATAAGTGAACTGATCATTAAAACCAAGGAAACAAACAGACCCGAACAATGAAATTGAACCTCATAACCAATCAAAAAGGTTATGAATAAACTCAAAAGGGTTATAATAAATAATTTACATGTAAAAGGGGTTCTAGAATTATTAATTAATTAACCTAATTTTATTATTCATGTCATTAATATCAAGAAGCGATCACCATCGGACATAAGGTAAGGGATCCTCTCTTTCTCACATTTATTCAAGAATCTCCTCTATGTTATGCCCTTTTATGTGTAATTACTAATGATGGGGTATGATTTTTCACCTTCCCCATACTTACCTAATGATGTTTAAAATATTATAAATCCATTTTTCTCTCATTAAACTTTCATAAGTACACTCAATACCATGCCAATATTCCGTAAGGGATTCTACCCGAACCGCCTTTATTCCTTTGGGTTGTTATATCTTTCTTTTTACCCAAATGAAGTTTTCTTTTATTTTTATGTAAGACTTATAAATACTGTGTATATTATCCAGAAACATGGTTAAAGATCCATCCCTCATTCTCTTTTATGGATATACATACTTTTAAGTGATTCCCTCCTCGATACTTCCCAATAAACAAACCTGTTTAAGGAAACTTCCCAAATTTTTACCCAATTTCAAGTGAACTATACCATTTGTTTTAAGCCACCATTTTTTTTATAAAATCAGTATTTTTATTATTAAAACCTTATTATTCCTTTTTCGATTTTAAATACTCTTTAGTATTTTCCTTAAAATCGCACTAAAATGTTTTAATGCTAAGAATTTACTAAATAATCTTATTACATGTTGTCACTTATGTTTGACATCACTTACCATGTTATATGACTATTTTACCTTATTAATGTCCATTTATGTTTTAATTACTTTCTCTCATGGACACTTTTATGATACGCTCATTCATTATGCTTTATGACATGAATGTGATACCCATTTATCCCTATGGGTTCCCTTATGTTTATGAATGATTGATTATGTATGATTATTTATGTGGAAATCATATTCATGAACATGTTAATATGGGTGCACCTAGATATTTCTCTAATGGATTGGGTAAAGTTGAATCTCATGAGACGTTATGTGCAACAGTCTTAGTAGTTGGCCTTAACTCATGCTACCATGTGCAACAGTCTTAGTGGTTAACCTTGACTTGTGCTTCTCTATGTGAAAAAATCCTTAACTCATGCTAAATTCATGATTTATGTTACTACCACATTACTATGAATTCATTTGTTTATGATCCCATGTTTATATGTTATGATTCCATATGTTCCATGCCTTTTTATATCGTTATGTTATGCCTTCTAATCCATGTACTAAATCTATATTATTATGTTTATTCCCTTACTGGGATTTTTAGATCATCCCTTTGTTCATGTTATCCCCAAGTTATCCTATGAATATGTATGAGCACAATGGAAATTAGTGTATCTTTATGAATACTAAATAAATAAATTTTTTTATTTAGTTTCATGTTTTAAGTTTTATCTACCTAATCTTTAAAGACACTATGCTTCACGATCCTTGGCTTGTATTCTGATTTATAATTATGCTTAAAATCATGTATTGTTATGTGTAAAAGTCTAGGGTTGATATATTTGGTATCATAGTATGTTATAATTATTTTTGGAGATTAGGAATAGAGAACTTTAGTAAGAACCTTAAAGATGAGATTAAGTATAAGAAAACACCCCTAAATTATGGTAAGTATGGAGTAAGTGGTTTATCAAGAAAATACATCCCTTTATAGATACAAACAGGTAGAGGTGGCTCTGAAATAGATGTATCTATGAGTAAAACCCAAAAACACCGCTTTAAGATAGACTCGAATGGAAACTGGTGCACGGCAATGGGCCTTACTACACTCTTGGTTTGACACTCCCTGGGGATATGATTTAGTAAATTCATGAGCTTAGTACAAACCATTATTAAGGGACTAAAAAAATCCCATAATAATATAAGTTAAAAAATAGATCAAGGATAAACTATATTTAAACATAGGGAATCATGATTTAGTATATACTTATCCTTTAAAATTTTATCCTCTTATGTTCAAAGTTTATTTTTTATTTTTTATTTTTTGCTCAATAGTGAAGTATTCAAGCCCTATAATTGTATGTTATTTTTCTTAGTTAATGGTGGGAAATAGAATAACATGTTCCAATAATAAATTTGATAGAAAATGTGAATATTTCCCTAATGATATGCTTGATATGTTGGGAACGGGTGCTCAAAACTTCATGATAGTACTTGCTCAGCTGGCTCAAGTTATGAATAATAACTTGAATCGTGTAGAACACCCTCATCCTCCAAGGAAAGATTAAGTTGTTATTGAATCCTTTGTATGTAAAAGGCCTCCCATGTTTAGTGGATCTTCATATCCCATCCTTGCATAATAGTGGATTAACTCCATTGAAAATATATTTTTTGTCCTCCAGTGCTTAAAAGAATAGGAATTTTTTCTTGCATTATATCATTTTGATAGGGAAGTTGGTCAGTGGTAGACACAGATCAAGAATATGAAGCCCCAAGAGGAAATTGATTCCATGGTTTGGGAGGAATTTAAGAGAATGTTTTTCAATAAATATTTTCCCTGAACCCACCATCTCAAGATAGAAAAATAGTTACTCAGACTCAAACAGAAGGAAGATGAGTCCATCGGGGTGTATGAAGAAAACTTCACAAGGATTGTAAGGTACGTCTCTGTCTTTGTCTTGAACACTGAAAGAAAATTGGATCTCATTTTTAGTAGACTAAAGTTGAGTCTATGAAAAGCATTGGTGATTCAAGACTTTAACATTTATGAGGAGATTGTATGTTGTGACCTCAAGGTTGAAATGAAGATCAGATATTGTCAATGGTATCATAGACCCAGTGACAAGAAGAGGAAAATAGAATCTAATGTGGGTGGTTCCACAAATAAATTCTATGATGGAAAGAAGATCGACCATCCCATGTGTAAAAATTGTGGGAAGAAGAATCTTGGGAACTGTCTAAAGGGAACTAGGAATTGCTTCAAATGTGGAAATTTGGGACATCTGGCTAAAAAATGCCAATGGGATATAAAGAATCCCTCTAATGTGGAAGAATAAAGGAAGGTTCAGATCAACACTCAACCTGTAGTGTAGTGTTACAACTTCAAGGAGTATGGGCATTATGAGAACAATTTTCCTAAGTCGAGGGTTTTTGGAGGCAATCAACAACAACCTCCAAGGAAACAAAGAAGGGATTACGTTATCACTACTGCTGATCTGGATTTGGACAATGATGTGGTGATAGGTATGATAGTTATTCATTCATGAATAGCAAATGTACTATTTTATTTTGGTTCTACACATTCTTTCATATCTTTCAAGTTTAGTAGAACTATTCAAGCACCACCTTAAAATTTGGAGGATAAGTTATCTATAAGAACAACAAATGGGGAAATTATTGTGTCCAGGTTTTATAACTCATCCATAGTTAACGTTTGTGGATTGAACCTCCCAACAAATCTCATCATACTTCCTTTAGTATATTTCGATACTATCTTGGTCATGGATTGGCTATCTTTATACAAATACAACATTAACTATCGGGAAAGGGAAATCACTCTTCACATCCTGAAGCATCCTCCAATTCTTTACAAGTGTAGGGAGGAAGATGAATCTCATTTAGAATCAGTGTCTCAAGTGTGGATATTAATTCATTGTGAGAAATAATTTTTATCTCAAATTATTGAGATGAAGGAGATAATCATGGTTGAAGAAATTCACATCGTGAGGGATTACATTGATGTTTTCCCTAAAGAGTTGTATGGTCTTCCTCCTGATTTAGAGGTTGAGTTCTCAATTGAAATTATTCATGGATCTCTACCTATATCAAAGACATCTTATAGAATGGCCAACGTAGAGCTTGAAGAGTTAAATAAGCAGCTACAGAAGAATCTGGATTAGGGTTTTATATGCCCAAGTGCTTCACCATGGGGTGCGCTAGTCCTCTTTGTCAAGAAGAAGGATGGATCAATGTGCCTTTGTGTTGATTATCAGAAGCTTAATAAAATCATGATAAAGAACAATTATCTCATTCCATGGATATATGACTTGTTCGATCAACTTTATGGGGCTAGTTATTTATATAAGGTGAACCTTAGGTTGGGATATCACCAATTAAAGGTGAGTGTCACGACCCATCCTTGGGGCCCGTGCCGTGACTTCCTCAAGCCCGCCTTCCATAGGCCAGGGGCTGGCGACTAGCACCAAAGGCATAAATACCAATAACTGGGAAGGCATTGCCTTTATAAAACTAAACAAAACACAAAAGAGTACAAGAGGAAGTAAAACACTAAGTAAAACTGAAACAAGCTGTGCTGAAAGTAAAAGGGGCCAGAAATACAAGCCCAACTGTAAAGTACAAGGAAAAAGATAAAACAGCCAGAAGGTGACAAGCAGCTCCTGGATCGTCCACCAAGGATCCTACCTGAAGGGTAGGTACAGATAGCGCAGCTCCTGGATCGTCCACCACGGATACTACCTGAAGGGTAGGTACAGATAGCCTCCACAACGCTCTCGCCCTTTAACCTCCTCCGAGTGTCGCCTCGTCGTGAAGTCCACCACCGGATACTGTCTCATCATGAGGTCCACCTCTGGGTATTGTCCAGTCCTCGAACACTCAGCCTCTATCTGCATTTCCCATGATCTGTAACCAACACAACGAGGTGCGGGCATAGCCCGTGTAGGGGTGAGTATAACGATACTCAGTAGGGACCCCGAGACCCTCAAGGTCTCACTAAATCCAACAAGGATAACCACAAGGAAGATCTCAACAGATAACCTCTACTTAGTTATATGCCCATACATATACCCAAGTTATCAAGTAACCCATCTCAATCATGAGGAAACACAAAGATTATAGACTCAGCTCAAACCAGGATTTAATCATGAAGTCGAAACCACAGCTGCTGGAGAACTCCTCCTCTGTCGAGTACAGTGGGCCTGCCGCTACAACCAAGCGCACCCCACTAACCTTGGACTGTTGTAGTACTCCACCAGTCGAGTACTGTGGGCCTGCTACTACAACCAAGTTCTTCCCACCATGGGTCTTCCGCTACAACCAAGCGCTCCCCCTCATAGGCTCCATAGGTATTCCTTCTGTTGGGTACTGCGGGTCTGCCGCTACAACCATGCGCTCCTCCGCCGTGGGTTTTCCTCTATAACCAAGCTCTCTCCCTGATAGCCTCCAGAGGTACTCCTTCTATTGAGTACCGCGGGTCTGCCGCTAAAACCAAGCGCTCCTCTGCCGTGGGTCTGCCGCTACAACCAAGCGCTCCCCACTAGGCTATCCGAAACAAACCGAGACAACAGATCAGCAGTCGTCAAGTCTCAGCCAGCTACTAGGTCTCTGCACTCTGCTAGCTCGTCGTTGGGAGGGTCCGCTCCACGAGCTACTGGTCGATAATTCAATTATCACAAAGTCCCATGAAGAATTATCTCAAATATCCTCCTCCTCATAGGGGTCTAAACGCAATAGACGGCGCGTCAGTCGAACGCCCTGTCTGTGAGTTACTAGCCTTTTCGTCCTAGGGACCGGTTGGTTTTGTGTGAGAACCAACCCGGACGTATCTTGGTTTTACCTATAACTCTCATAGGGTATGCTCATAGGGACCTTTTCTCAACGTGATCACCAACACCGCTGACGGTTCGTCAAACGGACGTCCGGTCTGAAAGTTATCAGATTTTCCGTTCCAGGGGTCCGGTTGGATTTTGGGTACAATCCAACCCGGCCACTATTCAACTGCATCCAAAACTCAGGAGATTTATTCCAAAATTTCCGTTTCATCAAGAGGAATCCAACAAAGTTGACGGCACGTCAATCGGACATCCGGAGCTCAAGTTATAAGCGTTTCTGCTCCGAAGGCACGGTTGGTTTCGTGTTCAAACCAACCCGGTCGTACCCAAAGTTTTCTGAAACCTTGAGTGTAATATACCAAAAAGACCGTCTCAATCCAAGTATCGCTACGCAACTGATGGTGTGTCGATCGTAGGTCTGTAGCCCAAGATATGGGTGTTTGAACGGAAACTGTCCGAACATAGGGGGTTCGGGCCCGGTCCGACCCGGCCCGAGACCCCCTGGGTCGGCCTGAACCGGATCAACCTGAGCTGGGTCCGGGTCCGGCCCAATAGGGCGCGG
The DNA here is from genome assembly GCA_963277665.1 of Viscum album. Lineage (NCBI taxonomy): Eukaryota > Viridiplantae > Streptophyta > Magnoliopsida > Santalales > Viscaceae > Viscum > Viscum album. The sequence continues at coordinate 244,687,423 of OY728150.1, forward strand.
CCCGGCCCGGCCTGGGCACGGCCCGACACGGCCTGGGAGGCCCGGCCGGTTGGCCTGCCGCGTGGTCGCTCGGCTGTCCGGCTGAGCGGAACAGGGGGGTGTGGTTGCCCCCCGTGAAAGAAGTCGTGGCCCCCGTGTGGGGGCCGCTCCCTGCAAGCGACATGGCCAGGCACCCCGTCGTCCTTGGTCCCATGCGGCTGCGGGACCAACCGCCTGCCGTCGCGACTTCAGCCGCAGCGGCCCTTCCCGGAGGTGTGGCGCGCCGGCGGAGTCTTCCGCGGACCACCGGACACGTTCCGGTGGTCCGTTTTGCCTGCCGTCTTCGCCAGCGGTCCTCCTGGGATCGGATCTTCACTGCAAAGACCTCAAAACGCCATTACGGCCTGCTTCGTCATTGCCCATCGATCCGCCATAAATTAATCAAACTCCAGAGCCTTCGAAACGCCGCAGCGGCCCGTTCTTCCCTGGCTTGTCGATCCGCACGCCAAATAAACAACCGCGTCTCTTCAGGGTTTTCCGGCATGGCGTGACGGTGCCGCGCATCCTTTCCGCATGATCCCACACAGTTTCGTTGCACCACGTCACTTTCCTTCGAACCGCAACAACACAAAGATAAGGGAGGAGGGTCGGCCGTGTTTGTGCGGTCCGGCCCCCTCCCGTTAATTGATAGCAAGCGGTCCAATTTGAAATGAGGAACGACGATGGAAGAATCCACGAACAACAATAATAATAAAACCCCTACCTCGAGCGTAGTCGTCGAACGGGGTTGTCGCGGAAAGGGACGTCGCGGAATTGATCACCGCGGAAGAAGGCGGATCGTCGCGTCGCGGAGGAACGGTGTCTCCCTTCCTTTGATGCGGAAAGAAAGAACGAGGTGATGCACGTCGGGTCGTCGATCTCCGAGGAAGGCATATCTCACCGTTGTCCTTCGTCTGAGGTTGGCGTTCTTCGCGTTCTTCGTCGAGGAGGAAGAACTTCAAGAACTTGAACAATTCTCCCAAACCTCTCACAACCCAACAACCCTTAATAAAATAAGAGTTGTCTTATCTTATTAACACACAAGCCAACGCCTTTGAAATTCAAAAACAAATCAAAAAATTAATTGAATTAATTGCAACATTTAAACCACCCAATTAATAGAGGTGTTTCATAAATAGATAAACGCAAGGGTTGACTTCCAATTAATGGGGGTGCGGGTGCGTTACCTTATTAAAGGAGGGAGTTTAGGAAGAAAAGAAACAGTGGGGCTCATGTGGGTCCCACCTCACAATTATCCTACCTAGTGGGTAGGATATTGTGGGTCCCACTTCATCCACTTATCTTAGGTTAAACAAAAATAAAATAAAATTGGTTGCACCACTTTTATTTTATTCCTTTACTTAACCCCAAAATTTAAAAACCACACCCGAGCAAACGCAACTCCGGAAAAGGTGTTTCTAAGAAATTACCGGCACTGCGATTCCATCGGTGTCCTCAGATTTCGATTCTGAGCACTGGTTCAAAAGTTGGGAAAACTCACTCGTTCGTTCACTGAATGTACCCGAGCTAAACTTTGGAAAATGATTTCGGGCACACCGGGCCTCATAATCAGGTGCCGTCAGAAACTGCGTTCTTGTAAAATTCCCAAGAAAATTAAGAAAAAAATTTCCTTGAATGTTACGGGTCTTTACATTACTCCCACCTCAGGGATTTATGTCCCCGTAAAGCTTTAACACAAACTAGGGATACAAAAGTGGTACTGAGCACGCATCTAAGCCTTCCGCTCCCATGTGCTCACCTAGAGGTTCCCGTACTGGCAGTGAAAGCGCACCCGAGGAATCGACCGTCCACGTAGGACCCGCTCCTATCGATCCTCGATCTCCACTAGGACCTACGCAAAAGTCACCCCATCATCAACGTCTAGCTCCCCATGGTCAATGATATGCGTCGGGTTGTGCACGTATCTCCTCAGTTGAGATACATGGAAGTCGTCGTGCACCTGGTGCAACTGAGGTGGGTGGGTCAAGCGGTAAAACACCTCGCCTACCCTACTGAGGACCTAGAAAGGTCCGTTAAACCTCGTAGATAACTTGTTGCCTCGGCCACATCTCCGTAACTCACATCGAGGTGAGACCCGTAGGGAAACGTGGTCGCCTTTCTCGAACTCTAGTGGTCTCCGCCTCCTGTCAGCACAAGACTTTTTTTTTTTTGCCGGCTCTGAGCTACCCTCATCCGCTCTTGGATGACTTATACCTTTCTGGTCCTACAAGATCTACTGAGATTTCTTCTTTTCCGATAAGATAAATCTGGTCCCATCCCCTGGATGAACCACGTTCTTCAACTAATACAGTCAATCCCGACATGGATGATACTAATCCATACCAAGGATGACGTCGTAAGGCCTTGACGCTACTACCAAGAGATCCAACCATTACTCTCGCCTCCAAGGGTTGAGTCACACTGTCGGCATCAGTGTGTGGTCACTGGGTCTCCTCCAGTAGGTATCTCAAAGTGAGGGTCAAGTCAACGGTTTTTAAATAGGAACCTCTTAGTAACAACATAAAGAGAAGACAGGAAGGTAAATGCCCCAAGAAAGGTGTCTTTTATTACTACAGCTCAAAGTACAAAGACACAAAGCATCTACAAGAAAACATCAACAAAGCTAGAAGCAACATGAACAAAAGTCTCCAGGTCTGGATCTAGTCCCGCTCTTGTCCATCTGCTCCCTGAGCTCCATGATTGTAGGCCTCAGCTGCCTGAAGCTGAGCTCTCCCATGTCCACCTGTTCCCTGTGGTCGGGGTGGACCTCCTGGTGGTGGTAGTGGCAACACTTCGAAGCGTCATCCACCTCTAGTTGCACGACCAGCTCCCCTGCCACAGTCCCCTGCTCCATGCGGTCCACCTCAATCGAACCTCTTCCTCTGCCTGGGAGGTTCTTCGTTCATCTGTTGTTCATTTGTATGGCGGGTCGGACAATCATGAGCCATGTGACCAACCCCACCGTAGGAGTAACACTATCCGCTCATGGTAAGTCGTTTTCCACCCCGGGTGCCTCGTACAAACGATCTTGTGTCATGCGGTCGACCACCTGTAGGTCTAATCCTCTTGGACCTCCGCTTCATCTATCTATTGCCCGCTACAGAAGACTCTGTCGCATGCCGGCTAGTGGTGGGTCCTGCTGCTAGAGACTGCTCAGCATGAAAACTCTCCACTAAGAGGGCTCGCTCCAACACCCATGACTGAGTCGAAATGCTATGAGAAACAACTGAAGCTCTGATCTCTCGCCTGAGCCCCTTCTCGAAGGTTCGGGCCCTAAAGAATGGGTTTCATACCATGTCCGTGGAATAGCGTGAGAGATCGGTAAACCTCACCGCGTACTGGGCTACTGTCATGCTGCCCCGTCACAGCTGTAGTAGCTCCTGGATACGCACCGCACGGAGGGTTTCTAGGACGAACTCTGAGCGGAAAAGGCTCTCAAAGTCCATCCAAATGAGAGATGCCTCGTCGAGCACCTGGAGAATCAAGCTCCACCATCTGCTTGTTGCCGCGTGTAAGAGGCTCACTGCAAGGACCACCATAAGGTCAGCTGGTGTCCCTACCAAACGGAAAACTCGAACAACTGCCTCCAGCCAATCCTCAGCTGCCTGAGGGTCCGTCTCCCCAAGGAACTTGGGCGGTCACTGACGCTGAAACTCATGCAGTGAACTAAGACGACGTGCATCGTCAGCGGCTGGGGCTGGTAGCATCGGTGGCTCGGCGGGTAGAGGTCCCGCTGGTGCCTCTGCTGTCAAAGGGCCCTGTACTGAGGACTCGTCGCTCGGTGGGCTGTCGTCATGCAAAATGCTCAGAACCCTAGCTGGTTGTCGACGTGGGGCCATCCTGAAAATAAACAGGTGTGCCACGGTCAAACAGTATACTTGGTGAGCTGACACAAATTAATCACAAAGAAAACTTGAAACACACATGCAATCAATGTTTTCGTGCATTAAGTCGGAAATCAGAAGTCAGGGTCCTAGTGTACGGATACGTCGGTCGTCGCACCAAGACTGGACTCCCTGGACTGATAACCACACTCAATACTCTTAACATTATTGCTTCACATAGAAAAAGATTAGAGTCCTGAGTTCTGTGGTAGAACCGAACTCCTCTGATACCAATTTGTCACGACCCGTCCTTGGGGCCCGTGCCGTGACTACCTCAAGCCACCCTTCCATAGGCCAGGGGCTGGCGACTAGCACCAAAGGCGTAAATCCTGATAAATGGGAAGGAATTGCCTTTATAAAACTAAAAAACACCACAGAGTACAAGCAGAAGTAAAACACTAAGTAAAACTGAAACAATCTATGCTGAAAGTAAAAGGGGCCGGAAATACAAGCCCAACTGTAAAGTACAAGGAAAAAAGATAAAACAACCAGAAGGTGACAAGAAGCTCCTGAATTGTCCACCAAGGATCCTACCTGAAGGGTAGGTACAGATAGCGCAGCTCCTGGATCGTCCACTACGGATCCTACCTGAAGGGTAGGTACAGATAGCCTCCACAACGCTCTCGCCCTTCAACCTCCTCCGAGTGTCGCCTCGTCGTGAAGTCCACCGCCGGATATTGTCTCGTCGTGAGGTCCACCTCCGGGTACTGTCCAGTCCTCGAACACTCGGCCTCTATCTGCGCTGCCCGTCGTCTGCAACCAACACAATGAGGTGCGGGCATAGCCCGTGCAGGGGTGAGTATAACGATACTCAGTAGGGACTCTGAGACCCTCAAAGTATCACTAAATCCAACAAGGATAACCACAAGGAAGATCTCAACAGATAAACTCTACTTAGGTATATGCCCATACATATACCCAAGTTATCAAGTAACTCATCTCAATCATGAGGAAACACAAAGATTATAGACTCAACTCAAACCAGGATTTAATCATGAAGTCGAAACCACAACTGCTAGAGAACTCCTCCTCTGTCGAGTACAGTGGGTCTGCCGCTACAAACAAGCGTGCCCCACTAACCCTGGACTGCTGTAGTACTCCACCAGTCGAGTACTGTGGGCCTGCTCCTACAACCAAGCGCTTCCCACCATGGGTCTACCGCTACAACCAAGCGCTCCCCCTCATAGGCTCCAGAGGTACTCCTTCTATTGAGTATCGCAGGTCTGCTGCTACAACCAAGCGCTCCTCCACCGTGGGTCTACCGCTACAACCAAGCACTCTCCCTCATAGCCTCTAGAGGTACTCCTTCTGTTGAGTACCACAGGTCTAACGCTACAACCAAGAGCTCCTCCGATGTGGGTCTTCTGCTACAACCAAGCGCTCCCCACTGGGCTATCCGGAAAAAAACGAGATGATAGATCAGCAGTCGTCAAGTCTCAGCCAGCTACTAGGTCTCTGCACTCTGCTAGCTCGTCGTCGGGAGGGTCCACTCCAAGAGATAATGGTCGATACTCCAAGTATCACAAAGTACCATGAAAAAGTATCTCAAAGACCCGCCTCATCATAGGGGTCTAAACGCAACAGACGGCGCGTCAGTTGGACGCCCGGTCTGTGAGTTACTAGCCTTTTCATCCTAGGGCCCGGTTGGTTTCGTGTGCGAACCAACCCGACCGTATCTCGTTTGTACCCCGAACTCTCATAGGGTACAATCATAGGGACCGTTTCTCAACGTGATCACCAACACCGCTGACGGTTCGTCAAACGGACGTCCGGTATGAAAGTTATCAGTTTTTTCGTTCCAGGGGCCCGGTTGGATTTCGGGTACAATCCAACCCGGACATTATTCAACTGCATCCAAAACTCAGGCGATGTATGCCAAAAGTTCCATCTCATCAAGAGGAATCCAAAAAAGTTGACGGCACGTCAATCGGACGTCTGGAGCTCAAGTTATAAGTGTTTCCGCTCCGAGGGAACGGTTGGTTTCGTGTTCGAACCAACCCGGTCGTACCCAAAGTTCTCTGAAACCTTGAGTGTAATATACCAAAAAGATCTTCTCGATCCAAGGATCAATACACAACTGATGGTGCATCGATCGTAGGTCCTTAGCCCAATATATGGGCATTTGAACGGAAACTGCCCGAAAATAAGGGGTTTAGGCCCGGTCCGACCCGGCCCGAGACCCCCTGGGTCGGCCCGAACCAGGTCGACCCGAACCTGGTCCGGGTCTGGCCCAATAGGACGCGGCCCAGCCCGGCCTGGGTGCGGCCCGGCCGGTTGGCCTGCCGCGCTGGCGCGGCCGCGTGGCCGCTCGGCTGTCCGACTGAGCGGAACAGGGGGTGCGGTTGCCCCCCGTGAAAGAAGTCGCGGCCCCCGTGTGGGGGCCGCTCCCTGCTAGCAACACGGCCCGACGCCCCGTCGTCCTTGGTCTCACGCGACCGCGGGACCAGCCGCCTGCCTCCGCGGCTTCAGTCGTGGCGGCCCTTCCCGGCGGCGCGCCGGGCACCGCCGTGCCGGCGTAGCGTGCCGGCGGAGTCTTCTGCGGACCACCGAACGCGTTCCGGTGGTTCGTTTTGCCTTCCGTCTTCGCCAGCGGTCCTCCCGGGACCGGCTCTTCACTTCGAAGACCTCAAAACACCATTGCGGCCTACTTCATCGTCGCCCGTTGATCCGCCGTAAATTAATCAAACTTCGGAGCCTTCGAAATGCCGCAGCGGCCCGTTCTTCCCTGGCTCGTCGATCCGCATGCCAAATAAACAACCGCGTCTCTTTGGGGTTTCTGACGTGGCGCGATGGTGCCGCGCATCCTTGCCGCATGATCCCATGCGGTGTCGTTGCACCGCGTCACTTTCCTTCGAACCGCAACAACACAAAGATAAGGGAGGAGGTTCGGCCGTGTTTGTGCGGTTCGGCCCCCTCCCGTTAATTGATACCAAGAAGTCCAATTTGAAATGAGGAACGATGATGGAAGAATCCATGAACAACAACAAAAATAAAACCATTACCTCAAGCGTAGTCGTCGAACAGGGTTGTCGCGGAAAGGGATGTCACGGAATTGATTGCCGCGGAAGAAGGCGGATCGTCGCGTCGCGGAGGAACGGTGTCTCCCTTCCTTTTATGCGGAAAGAAAGAACGAGGTGATGCGCATCGGGTCGTCGATCTCCGAGGAAGGCGTCTCTCACCGTCGTCCGTCGTCGGAGGTTGGCGTTCTTCGCGTTCTTCGTCGAGGAGGAAGAACTTCAAGAACTTGAACAATTCTCCCAAACCTCTCACAACCCAATAACCCTTAATAAAATAAGAGTTGTCTTATCTTATTAACACACAAGCCAACGCCTTTGAAATTCAAAAACGAATCAAACAATTAATTGAATTAATTGCAACGTTTAAACCGCCCAATTAATAGAGGCGTTTCATAAACAGATATACGCAAGGGTTGACTTCTAATTAATGGGGGTGCGGGTGCGTTACCTTATTAAAGGAGGGAGTTTAGGAAGAAAAGAAATGGTGGGGCTCGTGTGGGTCCCACCTCGCAATTATCCTACCTAGTGGGTAGGATATTGTGGGTCCCACTTCATCCACTTAGCTTAGGTTAAATAAAAATAAAATAAAATTGGTTGCACCACTTTTATTTTATTCCTTTACTTAACCCCAAAATTTAAAAACTACACCCGAGCAAACACAACTCCGGAAAAGGTGTTTCTAAGTAATTATCGGCGCTGCGATTCCATCAGTGTCCTCGGATTTTGATTCCGAGCACCGGTTCAAAAGTTGGGAAAACACGCTCGTTCGTTCACTGAACATACCCGAGCTAAACTTTGGAAAATGATTCCGGGCACACCGGGCCTCGTAATCAGGCGCCGTCAGAAACTGTGTTCTTGTAAAATTCCCAAGAAAATTAAGAAAAAAAATTCCTTGAATTTTACGGGTCTTTACAGTGAGGAAGGAAGATATTTACAATAATGTCTTTCAAATGAGGTATAGACACTATGAGTTTATAGTTATGCCCTTCGGAATCACTAATTATCCATTAATTTTCAAGGATTTAATTAATAGAGTCTTTAGAGATTACCTCAACAAATATTTGTTGGTTTTTATTGATGATATTCCGATATACTCTAAGAGCACGGAGGAATATGAGGAGCATTTGAATACTGTGTTAAAGACTTTTAGAAGGTAGAAGTTGTATGAAAAGTATAGTAAATGTGAGTTCTGGGTGGAGGAAGTATCACTACAAGAAAACCGTTGTTTAGCGGCGGTTTTTTCACAGCGGTTTTTAAAACCGCCGCTAAACGCGTTTCGGGCCGCCATTTCAAGGCGGTTTTTAAACCGCCGCGAAATGCCAAAAAAAAATTATTATTTTTTATTTTTTATTATTTTTTTTTTAATTTTTTTCGAGGATTAGCGGCGGTTTCGGTAAAACCGCCGTGAAATGAAATGAAAAAATAAAAAAACACGAGAAACCCCGAAATCACTAAAACGACAATAACTTTTGATCCGGGCGTCCGTTGAAGCGCCACGACCAGTCAAATCAAAGCTCATGAAGAGATCTAGAGGCACATATAATCAAAAACTGTGAGACGGTCTAAGGTGTGGAAGATATTAGAGTTATAAGAAAGTTGAAAAAAGTTCTCCAACTTTAAACGGCCATAACTTTCGCTTCGGGTGTCCGTTTGGGCTCTACCACATATCAAATCGAAGCCAGCAAAGAGAGATACGCACCAAATTGACACAAGAAAACTTATGTTGTGTTTTTCAACCCCAAAAACCCCACCAAAGGCCTCCAAAACCCCATTTTCGTCACTGGTGTCCCGTCGAACTTGTCTTCAAACGGACCTAACTTTTGATCCGCATGTCAGTTTGGCCTCCTCCACCTGCCAGATCATAGCTCGTTCCATGAGCTTCAGTTTGACTGGTCGCGGTGCCCACATGCACTCCTATATCATATGTTATGGCCTTTTTAGTGGATATCAGGTTTGTTATGTTTTTCAATGCCTCGTTTCTAGCACCTGTTCCCCGTCAGCTTTTTTTTAAATGGTCGTAACTTCCGATCCGCTTGTCCATTCAGACTCTTTCACCTTTCAGGTCGAAGATCGTTTTAGGATCTTTGATTTGACAGGTCGCGGATCTAAAACGGACTCTCGGATCATAAGTTATCTCCGTTAATGTGAATCCAATGTTTTTGTCTCTTTATGACTGTTTTGACGGGTTTTAACGGTTGCTCCATTTATTACTATTTATTTGGGTTTCCATGACTTGTTATCTTTATCAATGGTTTTTTGTGGGTTATTATGATGATTATGTTGAATTATTAAGGAGTTTTCCAGAGTTGTCACGAGTTTTCATGCGTTCTCATTCTTTCTAATGCCTCATTCTTCATATGCTTCTCCATCCTTTTTCATGCGTTTTCATGATTTTTCATCCCTTATCACGTCTTTTCATACTTTTACATGTGTTTCCTTTATTATTTATTATTTATTATTCATTATTTATAATATACTTTAATTTATTTATTATCTATTATTTGTAACTGGTTATTTATTATTTATTATTTATTATTTATATTTATTTATTATTTATTATTTATATTTACTTATTATTTATTATTTATTGTTTATTATTTATTATTTATTATTTATTATTAGTATTTATTATTTATTATTAATATTTATTATTTATATTTATTATTTATATTTATTATTTATATTTATTATTTATATTTATTATTTATATTTATTATTTATTTATTATTTATTTATTATTTATTTATTATTTATTTATTATTTATTTATTATTTATTTATTATTTATTTATTATTTATTATTTATTATTTATTATTTATTTATTATTTATATTTATTTATTATTTATTATTTATTATTTATATTTATTTATTATTTATTATTTATATTTATTTATTATTTATTATTTATTATTTATTATTTATTATATATTTATTATTTATATTTATTTATTATTTATTATTTATTATTTATTATTTATTATTACTAATAATAAAATATTATTAATAATAATAATATTTGTTACTGGTTATTTATTATTTATTATTTATAATTTATTATTTATAATTTATAATTTATTATTTATTATTTATTATTTATTATTTACTATTTATTATTTATTATTTATTATTTATTATTTATTATCAATATTTATTATTAATATTTATTATTTATATTTATTATTTATATTTATTATTTATATTTATTATTTATATTTATTTATTATTTATTATTTATATTTATTATTTATATTTATTATTTATATTTATTATTTATTATTTATTATTTATTATGTATTATTTATTATTTATTATCTAATATTTATTATTCATTATTTATTATTTATTATTTATTATTTATTATTTATTATTTATTATTTATTATTTATTATTTATATCTATTATTTATTTATTATTTATTATTTATTATTTATTATTTATATCTATTATTTATTTATTATTTATTATTTATTATTTATTATTTATTATTTATTATTTATTATTTATTATTTATTATTTATTATTTATTATTTATTATTTATTATTTATTATTTATTATTTATTATGTATTATTTATTATTTATTATTAATTATTTATTATTTATTATTTATTATTTATTTTTTATTTTTTATTATTTATTATTTAGTATTTAGTATTTATTATTTATTATTTATTATTCATTATTCATTATTTATTATTTATTATTTATTTATTAGTTATTATTTATTATTTATTATTTATTATTTATTATTTATTATTTATTATTTATTATTTATTATTTATTATTTATTTATTATTTATATTTAATTATTATTTGTCATTTATTATTTCTTATTTCTTATTTCTTATTTATTATTTCTTATTTCTTATTTCTTATTTATTATTACTAATAATAAAATATTATTATTAATCATAATATTTGTTACTGGTTATTTATTATTTATTATTTATTATTTATTATTTATTATTTATTATTTATTATTAATATTTATTATTTATATTTATTATTTTTATTTATTATTTTTATTTATTATTTTTATTTATTATTTATATTTATTATTTATATTTATTATTTATATTTATTATTTATTATTTATATTTATTTATTATTTATTATTTATTATTTATATTTATTATTTATATTTATTATTTATATTTATTATTTATTATTTATTATTTATTATGTATTATTTATTATTTATTATTTATTATTTATAGTTTATTATTCATTATTTATTATTTATAGTTTATTATTCATTATTTATTATTTATTATTTATTATTTATTATTTATTATTTATTATTTATTATTTATTATTTATTATTTATTATTTATTATTTATATCTATTATTTATTTATTATTTATTATTATTTATTATTTATTATTTATTATTTATATCTATTATTTATTTATTATTTATATCTATTATTTATTTATTATTTATTATTTATTAATTATTAATTATTAATTATTTATTTTTATTTATTATTTATTATTTATTATTTATATTTATTTATTAGTTATTATTTATTATTTATTATTTATATTTATTTATTATTTATTATTTATATTTATTTATTATTTATTATTTATATTTATTTATTATTTATTATTTATTATTTATTATTTATATTTATTTATTTATTATTTATTATTTATTATTTATTATTTATTATTTATTATTTATTATTTATTATTCATTATTTATTATTTATTATTTATTATTTATTATTTATTATTTATTATTTATATCTATTATTTATTATTTATTATTTATTATTTATATCTATTATTTATTTATTATTTATTATTTATTATTTATTATTTATATTTATTAATTATTTATGTTTATTTATTATTTATTATTTATTATTTATTATTTATTATTTATTATTTATATTTATATTTTTTTATTATTTATATTTTTTTATTATTTATATTTTTTTATTATTTATATTTATTTATTATTTATTATTTATATTTATTTATTATTTATTATTTATTATTTATTATTTATTATTTATTATTTATTTTTCCTTATTTATTATTTATTATTTATTATTTATTATTTATTATTTATTATTTATTATTTATTATTTATTATTCCTTATTTATTATTTATTATTTATTATTTATTATTACTGAGTTTATATCTATTATTTAAGTATTATTTGTTTTTTCAATTAATATATATAAGTATATTAAATTCTGTTTATTAACCACATGGCGAGCTTGCTGGAGTGGTAAAGTCTTTGGAAAATATGCAAGAGGTTAGGGGTTCAAATCTCACCAAACGCAAAATTTCTTTATATTGCATGTGCATGTGCATGGGATGTGCATGCATGGATAAATAAAGTAAATAAAATAATATGAAATAAATAAATAAATAAAATAAATATGAAATAAAATAAATAAAAAATAAATACGAAATAAAAAAAATAAAAAATAAATACGAAATAAAATAAATAAATAAAATAAATACGAAATATAATAAATAAATAAAATAAATAAATACGAAAAATAAATAAATAAATACGAAAAATAAATAAATAAATTAATATATAAAATTAAAAATAAAAAAATAACAAAAAATAACAAAAATAAAAAAAAAATAAAAAAAAAATAAAAAAAAAACCACCGCTAAAAAACCGCCGCGAAACGTTCTGCGACGGTTTTGAAAACCGCCGCGAATAGTTTCCTGACGCACGATTTAGCGGCGGTTTTTCAAAACCGCCGCCAATCGATTTAGCAGTGTTTTAAACCGCCGCGAAACGGGAAAAAAACCGCCGCTAAATGCCTTTTTTGTCGTAGTGTATTATTCTTGGGGCATGTTATCACCACAAAAGGGATAACTATGGACCCTTCCAAGATAAAGGAAATTGAAGAGTAGCCCAGACCAACATCTGTAATGGAGATCTGTAGCTTTCTGGGTCTAGTCGGGTATTACCGATGATTTTTGAAGAAATTTTCATGACTGTCAAACCCAATGACAAAGCTGATGTAACGACCTAGACCTGAACAGCCACCCAAACAGTGCTAAACGGGTCAGGTGCTACTACCTTAGGCACACCTCCCTGAATGTCAAAGGCTGCCGACTAGTAGCGAGGGTCTGATAGGTATAGTGGGGAGGCTATACCCTCTCGGAGGATAATAATAATGGTACTGGTCTAAGTATAACAGTAGAGACGCAGCAGAATAAAATACTCGGCAGACTCGAACCAGACCTGTAGAGCAGAAGCACATTCAATATCAATAAATAGCAGAAACAATAAAATATAAACAACAACAGTGGAAAGTAAACACAAAAGCATGCTAAACACTGGTAACTACTAAACAAACCAAACATGCATCCATAGAGAGTCACTAAACAAAAGGGGCGCCAATGGCTAACCAACATTAGCTACAAACAAGTAAGCATGCTGATACAAGTAAAGAAAACAAAACAGAGTAACTCCAGTTAGGTAAGACCTCAAGGTCCATACCATCTCCATGCAAGAACTAATACGGCCCAGCTCCTAAAGCTGACCTATTTCCTGCACGTAAATCCATAAAGTCTGCACGCATCCCGAAGGGCCCATGCAGGGTGTGAGACAAATCTCAGTAGGATACCACCCAACGGTGTGTACCTAATATGAGTGTTTAAGCAGTCATGCACTTATAAGGAAAGCAGTAAATAGTACAATGCACGAATAAACACTAACTCCACTGGTGCTCAACAGCCACCACGAAGTGTCACCTGCTTCGGCCAACACCGGAATCTCTGTCATGTAACCCGGCACCGTGTGCCCCCTGACACCGCGTGTCTCAACTGCCGATATCCCGAAGGCACGCCCAAGAAGTAACCAGGAGGAACAGCGATGCCTGTCCTCAATAAGAAACCATAGGGACAATGATATTTTCCCTCAAATAGTGTAACCAGAGTGACAGCGATGTCTGCCCTCAAATAATGTAATCGGAGGGACAGCGATGTCTGCCCTCAAATCACAGTGAGCCTCAGCCCCCAACCTGATAGTCTCAATGCCATCCCTTAAAGGCTCCTCACCTTCCACGTGGCTTCCTACGGCAAGCACCCCCAACCAAAATACCTAAACCACAACTACGGGGGTCTCTACCCACACAAGTGGTCAAAACCACCTCATCACGGAGTAGCTCTGTGTGCACACTACTCAAAGTTTCTGGGTGAGCGATAATCACCAAAATAGTACCCAAGCCACAACACCTCTGACACCTCGTTTCCCTACGACCATGTCGCTCAAGTCTGATGGCATCATCATCCCAGTAACCCGGGACATGCCCAACCTGACAGTTATCCTGCCTCAAACCGACATCCATGACACCCAATCATGTGGTCAGAACCACCCAATGTAACCCGGGCAGAGCCCAACCTGTGATCAACATCACTCAAGAATATTCGGGGCCATTCCCAACACAACCCAAAGGGTCCAGCATGTGCAATTCAGAAATTGCATATATAACAAATTTAAACAGGACACATAAACAGGAAAAACATTCAAACAGTAGAATTGCCCTAACCCAACGTTTATCAGTCAACAGCACTGAGGTCTTGAATACCTATAACAATTTACAACAGGCTTAATAAATTAAACTCAACAGTTTAAAACATTAATATTGCAATTTAAACCATTTTGGCATCCCCCAGCCAAAATCCCCCGATGAGAAATGGCCTCTCACCCATCCCCGCTCAAGCAAAACAGGTAACAGGGAATACCCAAAGGCATCCCATAGGTCCAATAATCAATTCAATATGAAACAGCAGATAAAATGGGTCCCACTCAAAATACCCAAAAACGTGTCGAAGGCCGCGTCACCCAAAGACCACGAAAACACAAAAAGAGGTATGCACCACCTACCTAATACTCGTACGATGCTACTCCTCTGGTAACATCCTCCAATTTTGTCTAAAATGTGGTAGATCTATAAAATAATCAAAACTGCTCAAACCCCTATAACGCGTTCTAGAATAGAAATCAAACAAAATGTCTCAAGAGGAATCAAGGCCTTACAGAGGGGGTTCCAATGCATCAATTGGTGTTTGGATCGAGGTTCGAATGAAGAATCGGGGGGGATTTGAAGTCCCAGTTAGCTTGGTTCGCGTAACCCGGTGGAAGAAAATGAGTTCCACCTCAAAACGAGGCTACTGCCCATTTTAACGCAAAAAAAAAAAAAATTACACGGCGTGTACTTCATGACTACACGCCGTGTATATCATTTAACTGTTCATTTGGCGGTTGGAATTCCACCGACTTACTTTCCCGAACCTGCTGACATGAGTACACGGTGTGTACCTATGGGTACACGGCATGTACTTGGTTTCCCTTATCTTCCTCACCGACTTACCCATACACCATGTATATCCCTTATACACGGCTAGACTGCATGGTATGTTCAAAGGGAACACGGCTTGTTCTTGGTTTAAACAATTCTCCCTGGCCAACAGGCCTACATGCCATGTATGGCCGCCACACGGTCTCCAGCACATGGAGTGTCTATAACTACACGCCATGTAGCAAGAAATTTTCTACACGGTCATCACATGGCATGTACTTAGAGAGCACACGGCCAGTCACTCTCTTAACATATACATGGCGTGTACTTAAAGTACACGGCGTGTAGTCTGGAAATTTCCAGAAACTTCCTAATTTCTCCAGTTTCCTTAGAAACCAGTCAAAAATTCAAACAGGGTTGGAATTTTGACCCATTCTAAAAACTCGGGTTCTTACAATCTCCCCACATTAACATAGCTCATCCCCGATCTATCAAATGAAACCTGAAGATAGCACCGAACATACCACCCCAATCAAAGTAACCCGGAATTCCCTGGTCTCAAAGGTCCTGGATAAATTCCTCAAAGGGCTCCCCACCTTAGGAATCACCTAACCTAGTCTCAACCTAACAAAACTCAAAGAAACATGGTTTACTAACCTATTTTATGGACGCATATTCCTTCCGTGACATATTGTCACCCAAGCACCTCGTTGGTGATCTTGTGTCGTCCCCGACACCCAATGTATCCCGCACCATATCGGTGTCCGCCTCCACGAGGTCCTGCATCCCATGGATGCTCAAAAACGAACCTGGTGCCTAGTACCTCAAGTAACCTGCATCCTCGATGCCCTGATGCCCACGACACCTCAAGTAACCTGCATCCTCGATGCCTCTATGCCCACGGCATCTCAAGTAACCTGCATCCTCGATGCCCCGATGCCCATGGCACCTCAAGTAACCTTCATCCTCGATGCCCCTGATGCTATGAATCTCATATATATATATATATATATATATATATATATATATATATATATATATATATCACACACTCGATATGGTGTCAATCCCACTGAATAGCATCTAGTCAATCCACATATATCTTGTGCACCTCGTGCACTTAAAACAGACATGCCTTTACAGGTCATGTCAAAAAGGAAACATGGGAATCAAGGCCACACCGTGGTGTTCCTCTAACTGTCGTTGGCTCACCAGCCTGCTCAACCTCTGGCAGCACCACAGTGTGCACCTGGCCTAAAGTACAGTTGCCTGATGCCTAACCTCCCTGCGTTACTACTCCAGTCACCGGCCATTGACCCCTCAGCTGGGTCCCGCTGTCTCTGTCAACACTCCACGTGTAGCTGAACCTCAGCTACCCTCTCCTGGTACCGAACCTGAACCAACTCTAGATTCCACCATCTATCTTGGTCCCTGCCTGCCGGCTGTCTGAGAAGGCTGCCTGCAAAACCTCTCCAGATGCCCGACCTGTCCACATGCTCGGCACTCCTTTGGAGGCCTATCGCATTGAGTCCAAACATGACCTGGCTGTCCACACTAAAAGAAGATTACTGAAGAAATGCTACGAGGTCGTATAGAAGAGTCCTTGTCCTGACTGCCCTACTGGAACTCATCCTGTCTTCGCTTCCTGTTGTCTGAACCATCACCCGAAGCTGTCGTCCAACCCACCAGGGGTCTATCATGCTGGTTACCCTCTTCTATGAGTGCCTGATTCACCACCTCTGAAAAGAACTCAACCTGAAGATATTCACCTGGACCCGAATGGCATGTCGTAAGCCATCCTTGAAGCACCTCACCCTAGCTACGTCATCGCTTACCATACCAGGTGAAAAGCGAGACGGATCAGTGAAAGTAGCTGCATAGTCCATGACGGACATGTCTCCCTATTGAAGATTCAAGAACTCTTGAGCCCTCTCTGCTCACAGTGTCTCTGGGTAAAAGTGCTCAAAGAACCTGTCCTCGAAGTCCTTGCATGCCAGTCCCTCGTGCCTATGAGCCTGAACCTGTACATCCCACCAACGCTTTGCCGGTCCTCAGAGCATATATGTCTCCAGCTTGACCCTCTTCCCTGGAGGCATCTCAATCTGCTCGAAGATCATCTGCATGCTCTCTATCCAGTTCTCAGCCGCCTATGGACCACCCTCACCCTGAAAAAGTGGCTGGTGTTGCGACTGGAACTCTCATGCCAGATAATCCATAGATGGATTTGTACCCTACACAACTCTGTCGATCCCCTACAAGACACGTACCAGGCTAGCTCAAAGCTTCTCGTCAAGCCAAGGTCCGAACGCTGCCAAACCCGGTTGTTGTCCTACCTGCACTGAATCCTGGACCTGCTCCTATCCCTAAGCCTGTACCTGCGGCTCATACTCTGCCTGTACTGAATCTTGAACTTGATCCTACACTTACGGCACTGTATCATCTCCCGCCTGTCGCTCCATCGAGATGTGTAGGAGGAACCCACTGAATACCATAAATGGTCAGACATCCCATATATATATCAATATATATTCAATGTAGATAAGGAAAGCAATAAAAGGCAGTGCATAACTACTACCCTTACTCTCCCCAACCGCAACCCATGCCCACAGCATCCCGGCCTTATGGCCTCCTTACCCTCCCTTATCAGAGTCAAGTATCAAAAGTACCTTGGGTCATGCCCATCCCGACAACCAACATTGCCTCAAACCGATGACCGAGTCGCCCAATCCTGGTGATAAAAATCACCTCAACCGATAGTACCTGTCTACTCGTACAAGAGCCAGACCCAAATACCCTGCCACATGAAATTTACAATATATACAAATAAAGGCATAACACATTGCAATATACAATCAATTCTATCAGGAATTTCACCTATTCACATTTCAAAAGAATACTAAGCATGGCAATTGACATTTCCTTTACATGGCATTATCACTTCACAAATCATATGTGCAATTATGAAATTGAAATACCCTAAAATGTGCCTATCAAAAGACAAGAAAACAAGCCTTGTCATACCGGGACAAGGTCCAACTCTCCCTTACTGTACCGGGTCAAGGGTCACATGTCACAATCAAAAAAATCACACATCAAGTGAGCAACCAAGGTGGAAATCATATCAACTGTAATTAGAGCAAAAGCACACAACAATTCCCACTCATGGAAACTTGGTCCATCCCTCATACCTGGGGCTGCAGACACCCAAGCACAAGTTAGAAACCCAGTTTCCAGTAACATCTTATCTCCAGTATACCATATCCCAAATAGTAAAACTAGCGGAAATAAAATAGAAGTCTCAATCTCAATATTATCTAGCAAAACAATGCTACTAAATCCCTATCAAGAACTCCTCTAATACCACTTTTTAATGACCCAGACCCGAACAGCCACCCGAACAGTGCTAAACAGGTCGGATACTACTACCTTAGGCGCACTCCCTGAACACCAAAGGCTTCCAACTAGCAGCGAGGGTCTAATAGGTATAGTGGGGAGGCTATACCCTCTCTGAGGATAATATTAATGGTACTGGTCTAAGTATAACAGTAGAGATGCAGTGGAATAAAAGACTCAACAGACTTGAACCAGACCCGCAGAGCGGAAGTACATTCAATATCAATAAACAGTGGAAGAAATAAAATATAAACAACAGCAGCGAAAATTAAACACAATAGCATGCTAAACACTGGTAACTACTAAACAAACCAAACATGCATCCATAGCAAGTCACTAAACAAAAGGGGAACCAATGGCTAACTAACAGTATCTACAAACAAGTAAGCATGCTGATACAAGTAAAGAAAAAAAACAGAGTAACCCCAGCTAGGTAAGACCTCAAGGTCCATACCATCTTCATGCAACAACTAATACAGCCCAGCTCCTGAAGCTATCCTCTTTCCTGCACGTAAATCCATAAAGTTTGCACGCGTCCTGAATGACCCATGCAGGGTGTGATACAAATCTCAGTAGGATACCACCCAACGGTGTGTACCTAATATGAGTGTTTAAGTAGTCATTCACTTATAAAAAAATCAGTAAATAGTACAATGCACAAATAAACACTAACTACACTGGTGCTCAGTAGCCACCACAGAGTGTCACCAGCTTCAGCCAACGCCGGAATCTCTGTCATGTAACCCGGCACCGTTTTCCCCCTGACACCGTATGTCTCAAGTGTCGAAGTCCCGAAGGCATGCCCAAGAAGTAACCTGGAGGAACAGCGATTCCTGTCCTCAATAAGAAACCAGAGGGACAACGATATCTGCCCTCAAATAGTGTAACCGGAGGGACAGCGATGTCTGACCTCAAATAATGTAACTGGAGGGACAATGATGTCTGTCCTAAAATCATGGCAAGCCTCATCCCCCAACCCGATAGTCTCAATGCCATCCTTATAAGGCTCCTCACCTTCCATGTGGCTTCCTACGACAAGCACCCCCAACCAAAATACCTAAACTGCAACTACAGGGGCCTCTACCCACACGAGTGTTCAAAACCACCTCATCACGGAGTATCTCTGTGTGCACACTACTCAAAGTTTCTGGGTGAGCGGTAATCACCAAAATAGTACCCAAGACACAACACCTCTGACACCTCGTGTCCCTGTGACTATGTCGCTTAAGTCTGATGGCATCGCCATCCCAGTAACCCGGGCCATGCCCAACCTGAAAATTATCCTACCTCAAACTGACATCCATGACGACCAATACCATGGTCAGAACCACCCAACATAACTCGGGCCAAGCCCAACCTATGATCAGAATCACTAAAGAATATCCGATCCATACCCAACACAACTCAAAGGGTCCAACATGTGCAATTCAGCAATTGCATATATAACAAATTTAAATAGGACACATAAACAGGCAAAACATTCAAACCGTAGAATTTCCCTAACCCAATGGTTATCAGTCAACAGCACCAAGGTCTTGAATGCCTCTATAAATTTATAGCATGCTTAATAAATTAAACTCAACAGTTTAAAACATTAATATTGTAATTTAAACCATTTTGGCATCCCCCGGCCAAAATGCCCCGATGAGCAACGACCCCTCACCCAGCCCCGCTCAAGCTAAACAGGTAATAGGGCAGACCCAAAGGCATCCCATAGGTCCAACAATCAATTCAATATGAAACAGCATATAAAACAGGTCCCGCTCAAAATTCCTAAAAACGCGTCGAAGGCCGCATCACCCAAAGACCACGAAAACACAAAAAGAGGTATGCACCACCTACCTAAGACTCGTATGATGCTACTCCTCTGGTAACAACCTCCAATTTTTTCTAAAATGAGGTAGATCTAAAAAAGAATCAAAACCGCTCAAACCCCTATAACACGTTCTAGAATAGAAATCAAACAAAACGGCTCAAGAGGATTCGAGGCCTTACCGAGGGGGTTCCAACGCATCAAACGGTGTTTAGATCGGGGTTTGGATGAAGAATCGAGAGGACTTTGAAGTCCCGGCAGGCTTGGTTCGCGAAACCTGATGGAAGAAAATGAGTTCCGCCTCAAAACGAGGCTACTTCTCCTTTTAACACAAAAAAAGAAAGTACACGACATGTACTTCATGACTACATGCTGTGTATATCATTTAATTGTTCATTTGGTGGCTAGAATTCCACCGACTTACTTTCCCGAACCTGTCGACATGAGTACACGGCATGTACCTATGGGTACACGGCGTGTACTTGGTTTCCCTTCTCTTCCTCACCGACTTACCCACATGCCATGTATATCCCTTATACATAGCTAGACTACACGGCGTGTCAAAGGGGACACAGTGTGTTCTTGGTTTAAAAAATTCTCCCCGGCCAACAGGCCTACATGCCATGTATGGATGCCACACGGTCTCCGGAACATGGAATGTCTATAACTACATGTCGTGTAGTAAGAAATTTTCTACACGATCATCACATGGCATGTACTCGGCGAGCACATGGCTAGTCACTTGATTAACATATACACGGTGTGTACTTAAAGTACATGGTGTGTAGTCTGAAAATTTCTAGAAACTTCCCAATTTCTCTAGTTTCCTCAGAAACCAGTCAAAAATTCAAACAGTGTCAGGATTTTGACCCGTTCTAAAAACCTAGGTTCTTACAGCTGACTTGGAAGGGAGTGAAGTTTTTCTGGGCTCAAGAGTGTGAAGACAATTTTAAGGAGTTGAAAAAGAGGTTAATCACTGCGCCAGTACTCACACTCCCAACAAGTTTAGAACTCTTTATGGTGTACATTGATGCTTCAAAAAATATCTTAGGTTGTGTGTTGATTCAAAACGATAAAGTGATAGCCTATGCCTCAAGGTAGCTGAAAATTCATGATAAAAACTATCCTACGCATGATCTGGAGTTGGTAGTCGTGATCTTTGCATTAAAAATGTGGCAGCTTTATCTCTATGGGGAGAAGTGTGAGATATATACTGGTCACAAGAGCCTCAAATATATATTCACACAAAAAGAGCTTAATATGAACTAGTGAAGATGGATCGATCTCATCAAGTATTATGACTGCTCAATCCACTACCATCCTGGTAAGGAAAACAAGGTGGTGGATTCTCTAAGTAGAAAGGATCATGAATCTTTATCAATGATGAGAATTGAAAGGGATCTAGTCTTATTAGATTTATAGAGGATGTACATGGGGATCATTAAGGGAAGAACATCATCAATCCTTTCTCAAATGATTACTCAATCATCCCTCATAGAAAAAATAAAGGATGCTCAAAGAAAAGATGTGTAAATTCAGAAAATGGTGGAAGCCATTAAAAATTGTAAATTCTCAGAGTTCAAGATTTATGAGGAAGGAGTTGTAAAATTTGGGTCATGATTATGTGTATCATCCGATCCAAAAATAAAGAAGGAGATTCTAAATGATGCACATAGCTCAACCTTCTCTATCCACCCAGAGAGCACAAATATGTATCGAGATCTTTAAGAGAACTTTTGGTGGGACAATATGAATAAGGAGATTGTTGAATATATATCAAAGTGCCTGGAATGTAAACAAGTGAAGGCTGAAAGACATAAGTCTAAGGGTATGATGCAACCACTACCCATACCAACATAGAAGTGGGAGAACGTCACCATGGACTTTGTCATTGGAATTCAAAGGATATCCAGAGGAAATAATGTTATATGGGTCATTATGGATCATCTTACAAAGACATCTCACTTTATCACGATTTGAGAGGACTTAACATTAGATCAACTTGCATGGATATATATCAAAGAAGTGGTAAGGCTATATGGAGTACCACTATCTATTGTATCCGATAGAGTTCCGAGATTCACCTTGAAGTTCTGGAAAAGTCTCCAACATGATCTAAATACTGAACTGAACTTCAGTACAGGATATCATCTTCAAAATGATAGCCAATTTGAGTGGACTATTCAAAAACTAGAAGATATGTTGAGAGCATGTTCTATGTAATTTAAAGGAGGGTGGGACCAACATCTTCCACTATTTGAACTCTCCTACAACAATAGTTTCCACTCGAGCATCCGAATGCCACCATATAAAGCCCTTTATGGGAAAAGGGGTAGAATGCCAGCGTGTTGGGATGAAGTCGGTGAGTGTAAGATGCTAGGACCTGAAATGGTTTAAGAAATGGTGGAGAAGGTGAAAACCATTCAGCAGCACATCAAGGCATCCCAAAGTCGACAAAAGAGTTATGAAGATGATCAGCGATGAGACCTTGAGTTCAAAGTTGTAGACATGGTATTTCTATACATATCTCTATGGAAGAAGGTCATAAGGTTTTGGGAAGAGAAGGAAAGTTAAGTCCCAGGTACATCGTCCCCTTTGAGATTCTTGATCATGTTAGGGTTGCGGCCTATCGACTGGCACTTCTACCTACCATGTCTAAAGTACACAATGTCTTCCATGTATCCCTATTAAGGAAGTACATATCAGATCCTTCACATGTACTCTCTTTAGAGGTGGTACAGTTAGAGAATGATCTTTCTTACGAGGAGCAGCTAGTGAAGATCTTGGATTGTAGAGATAAAGTTCTATGTAACAAGACTACTCATCTGGTCAAAGTACTGTGGCGGAACCATAAGTATAAAGAGGTAACATGGGAACTGGAGGAGACAATAAAGGAAAAGTACCCACACCTATTTATGGAAAAGAATGTAAAACAAAATTTCGAGGGTGAAATTCCATAAGAGGAGAATAATGTAACGACCTAATGTTTTATCAATAGAAATTACTTTCTTATAAATATGTCATATAATCACATGAAATCACAACACAATAAACTATTAAGTACTATGTGACCTTTAAACATAATTTTGAAACTTCTGTGTTTTGAATTTTCAAAATCTGACATACACAGTTGTGATCAGTAAGATGTTTGGAGTCCGAAAAGACAAACATTTTTTTGGTGAATAGTAACATACCCTTATGAATATTAACCTACGCTTATGAATAGTAATATGATCCTTATGAATAGTACATCATTTAAAAGAATAGTAACCTCACCCTTGATTGTATAATTAAAATTTAGGCATCTTATAAGTGGTAATATGACCATAGTAAAGGTATTGGTATTTTTTTAAGTCATAAATAATCAATTAAAATTAATTAATTAATTTGAAAGAAAATATATTTTCCTAAAAGGTGTTCAAAAATTAAAAATTTTATGTCTTATATTTTTAAGATAATTTTATAATACCTTATGTAATTTTTTAAATCATTATAAAATCAGTTATAAAATCAATATTTTTCAAGTAAATTGTGATTTTAATTAAAAATTAAATTAATAATATTTAGATAATTATTTTTGAAAAATTGATGTCATTTTTTTATTATACACATCAAAAAATGGTTATGGTGACTTTTTGGGATTTTTCTAATATACTTGAATTTTCTATGAATAGTAAAATACGATAATTCACAATAAATGCTAAAACCTGAATTTTTGCATCATTCTTGAGTCATGGATGATATAAATAGCCATTTTTTAGAACTCACATGCAAATATTAATATTTTTGGTCACAATAATCACTACTATTTATTTTATTATAAAAAATAATAAACTAATGATTAAAATATTAAGAAAACACTCCTCCCCTACACTATAAAAACCACCCACACTCCCCCCTTATCTTCACTCCTCTCAAGCCTTGTTCTTTCCCTAAATTCTGACCAAATCTCTCCCCAAGATCATCCCCCATGTTCAAAATCCCTCGATCTCCTCAAAAGACCAAATCCCCTCCCCTTAAGATGTTCTCAAAGTAGATAAACTCAAGAGGTAAATTCCTCTTTACGATTCTTTTATTTTCTTTCAAGTTCTTTTCTTTTCTTTTTCTTTCCTCGCCTCTATTAAACCAAATGGTATGATAACTCCAGTAACATACATGTAATGTAATTTTTTTATGCTAATTTTATAATTCATTATCATCTCTCCTTTCCCTTTCTTTTATACAAAAGAAACAAAAACACCGTCCAAGATGTGTTAAGTTATCACATTCAAGGACGTCGGTTTATCAATTTCTATTACCATATTATATTCTGGTCATGGAACCATTTTTATGGTTAAAAAACTATTAAATATTTATTTTATATTATGTTTTTTTTAATCCTTTTTCACACTTGATGTAAAATAATAATACAAAACAATTTAATTATGAACAAAATCTCTAAGTTAATCCAAGTTTTTAACATTAATGTTTTATATAATGATTCACCTTCACTCAAAATAACCAAATGAATTTTATAACCATGTAATTTTATTAATGATCACTAATGTTCTATAACTTCAATTCTAGACAACCAACTTCATCATACATGTGTGTCCTAACATGAATATAAGTGAACCGGTCATTAAAACCAAGGAAACAAATGGACCCGAACAATGAAATTAAACCTCATAACCAATCAAAAAGGTTATGAATGAACTCAAAAAGGTTATAATAAATAATTTACATGTGAAATGGGTTTTTTAATTATTAACTAATGAACCTAATTTTATTACTCAGGTCATTAAGATCAAGCAAATATTGTCATCAGACTTAAGGTAAGGGATCCTCTCTTTCTCACATTTATTCAAGAATATCCTCTATGTTATGACCTTTTACGTATAATTCATAATGATGGGGTATGATTTATCACCTTCCCCATACTTTAAACATGATTTATAAAATATTATAAATCCCTTTCTCTCTCATTAATCCCTCCTAAGTACACTCAATACCATGTTGATATTCCATAAGGGATTATACCCGAACCGCCTTTATTCCTCCAGGTTGCTCTATATTTCTTTTTACCCAAATGAATTTATCTTTTATTTTTATGTAAAATTTATAAATAATGTTTATATCCTCCAAAATTATGTTTCATTATCCATCCCTCATTCTCTTTCAGGAATATACATGCTTTTATGTGATTCTCTCCTCGATACTTCCCAATAAGCAAACCTGTTTTAAGGGAACTTCCCAAATTTTTACCCAATTTCAAGTGCACTATAACATTTGTTTTAAGGCACCATTGTTTTTATAAAATAAGTATTTTTATTATTAAAACCTTATTATTTCGATTATGATTTTATATAAATGATTATTCCCTTTTCAATTTTAAATTCTCTTTAGTATTTTCCTTAAAACCTCACTAAAATGTTTTAATGCTAAGAATTTCCAAAATACTCTTCTTACATGTTGTCACTTCTGTTTGACATCACTTAATATGCTATATTCCTATTTTACCTTATTAATTTCCATGTATGTTCTAATTCCTTTCTCTCATGGACACTTTTATGATACGCCCATTCATTATGCTTTATAACATGACTGTGATACCCATATCTCTCCATGGGTTCCCTTATGTTTATGAATGATTAATTATGTATGATTATTTATGTGGAAAGAATATTCATGAAAATATTAAGATGGATGCACCCAGATAGTACTCTAATTCATTGGGTAAATTTGAGTCTCATGAGACGTTATGTGCAACGGTCTTGGCGGTTAGCCTTGACTCATGCTACCATGTGCAACAGTCTTGGTGGTTATCCTTAACGTGTGCTCCTATATGTGCAACTAGCCTTGAATAGTGATAAATTCATGATTCATGTTGCTGAAACATTACTATTAATTAATATTTTTATGATCCCATGTTTATATGTTATGATTCCATATGTTCCATGCCTTTTTATATCGTTATGTTATGCATTCTAACCCATGTGCTAAATCTTTATTCTTATGTTTATTCCCTTACTAAGATTTTTAGATCATCCCTTTGTTCATGTTATCCCCAAGTTATCTTATGAATATTTATGATCACAATGTAATTTAGGGGATATTTATGAAGACTAAATAAATAAATTTTATATTTAGTTTCATTTTTTTAAGTTTTATGTACCTAGTCTTCAAAGACACTAGACTTCATGATCTTTGTCTTAAGATCCTTTTCCTAGAGTTGAGGTGTTTCTCTTACCATCTATACTAGGAACATAAGGAAATATACTTACTTGAAAAGTATAATTTTGTCCTTTAATCAATTTATACCACAATATCATCTTTTTCTCCAAATGATGAATAAGATGAATATTTCATGCCTCAAGCACTAAGATCATCTTATAATGGATCACATGATCCACAAAAGGATAACAAGATGCTCCTCCTGTCTTTAGATATTAACCAAAACCAAAATGGTTAGCATAAGTTAACCAGTATAGATAAATACATTAATTTATAAAACATCAATAATGCCTAAGATTTAGATTAATACAATCCATAAGTAGTTAATCATAAAAATACTCCAAAATATGTCTCGCTAGATTCAAGACCTAAAACTTTATAAATAAAGTCACTACAATTCCAAAATCAACTTAACATTAATCCAAAAAATTAACTATTAATGTCACATAACTAATATGTGAATGCCTTGGTCATATATTCTCTTGAAATATAGTAATAACCTAAATTACCATAAAACCTTAATGAAAACTAGCTTGCTTCCAAAAATTAACATTATCCTTTTTTCTCAAATAAAACCACAAACTATTGAATATATTCCTTAAATACAAAATGCAATAAAATTTATTAAATCACCAACCAGTTTCAAGGTTACCAATATTATCCCATCAATGTCAATCATCTATTTATCCCCACTAAACATTATTATATCTGCATTGGACACATATTAAGGTTTATCTTTCCCTCAATCATGTGCTTTCCAAAAATACAATCTTACCACTAAATCGCTTTTCATGGTTATTGGTACCATTCAACATATAATTTCAATTCCATAAACCAAAAAAACTAAGGAACAATACATATATGTTTCGTGATTATTATAGTCCAAACTTTTATTCAGAAAACACTTTTACAACATAATTATCAAATCCTAATACATTATCATTTCAATCATTCCACTTACATCTTAATCCATTAACCAAGATTCTTCATCTTATTCATTAAAACTACTTTACTTTCATATATCAGTCATATTATCTTCATTATCAATGAAAAAACCATTACTCGTACAACCTTGTTGATCCTTTTCTTGAGATTTCCCCATAGGAGATCAATTTTCATAATGTCTATAATTTCCACATTTAAAACATTCAACTATTGATGATACCTCATTGAAAATATTATTCTTATCCATTTTGTTAACTGAAACATTCACTTTTACTCGAAAATTAATTTATTTATGTCCTTCTTTTCCACACCCAAAACATCTCCCTGATCCTTTGAGGCATTATCCTACATGATTCTTCCTGCATTCTTAACATGATGAAAATTGAACTTTCTTTCCTCTATGGTCATAATGAAACTACCTTTCCTCTTGTTAGGAGTTCCAGGAAACTCACATAAGTTGATATTATTGAATATATTATGATATTTTTTATTATGCCTAATAATAATTTTTATCCTTATAGTTCCCATTTCATTTGGTTTCTCAAGAGAAAAATCATTCCATTATATGTCACATTCACTATTAACCTGAATCCTCCTAGTTCCAGCCATTATCTAAAACCAAAAGCATAGTGTGAGAAACCATAATCATAGTGGGAAACCATGTGATCATTTATAGTGTGTCTAATTAATGATGACTTATTTTAAATATATGGCACCTTAGGTTTAACCTAGGTCATCTATGATTATAATTTATTCAAAATTTTCATAATAGTTCATAAAGAAAATATGGATTAACCCAAAGCATATCCCCTAGGAGTGTCAAACCAGGTGTGTAGAAAGGCTCATTATTGTTTACCAGGTGACAATTGAGTATATCTCAATGTATATTTTTTAGGGTTATTACCCCTAGGTACAACTATGTCAGAGATAAATCCATTTGTAGTATCCAGATAGGGATGTAATTGATTAGAAAATCACATAATCTATTCCTTACCAAAACTTTAGGATTTTATCATCTACCTAGACTTATCCCCATAATTTTCACCAAATTTTTCTAATCCTAATATATAAAGGTTGACTAAACCTATCTTTGATACCAACTGTAATGACCTAAGGATTTTCATACATAAATATTACATCTCAATAGATGAATATTCAATGCATTTTACAAAAAATACGCCTGAGGACTATATAAGTTTAGAGACTTTGGATATTAGATATCAATATTATTATTTTATGAAATATATTCAAAATTTCCCATAAATATTTTACCTTATGGTACTCTTCATAGCCATACTCTACTAAAAACTTTCTTGATAACCTGGGGAAAAGAAACATGAGAAATTTTGAGCTCGGATGCTCAGTAAGGGTAAGCATGGGAGATATCAATTGATAATCATATGAAATCATAAGATAATAATAAGGGTATAATTTTGTGACCATAACTTAAAAATTTCATACCCAATCTTAAAAAGATCATAAAACATGAGTTATGGCATAAAAAAATTTATCATTTCAAAAGACATGAATCATAGGAATCAGAAATCATCATAACTCAATCATGAACCATAAGTTCATGTCATAAATGTGTGTGGAATCATTATAATTATAGAAAAATATTTTATTAGCAGTCAAGGATCATTTAAAAGGATGTCATGGTGGAATGGTTTCACTCCCCAAACCATCATAGTAGTTTTTGTTCACTCCCAGGACTATCATAGTGGATAGAGTCCCTTACTAAATTAGGTTCACTCCCTATTTCGGTCTTTTTTATCTCATGAGATATAAATCTTTACCCAATCAATTGGAGGTATATGTATTTATCACCCATAATATAATTAAAATCATACATATATTTACCATAATATCAAAAATCATTCATCATATAAGAACCAATAAAATAAATGGGTTTTATAAACATTTTATCATAACACAGCTCATAAAAAAGAAATGGGATTCATAAACATCATGTCATCATAAACACAAACCATCCAGAGAAAAAATAAGGATGGTATCCTTGGAATATATCCCCAGTAAATCATAAGTAATATCAAATAATGTTATCTTATATGGAAAATGATTTTGAGGGATCATTTGGAATAATTCTTAAGGAAAATAACCTTTCCATTTTTAAATCATTTCCTTTTAAAAAAAATCACGCAATTATAAAGGAAAACATTTTCTTTGAAAAGAACCTTGCAAAATTGTAAAGAAAAATTCAAAGAATTAAGGTTTAATGACAATAGAAAAATTATCTTATGTCGTATGAGTTAAAAAACATTCCTCCCATATTCTTGTTAGAAAAGTTACAATGTACCTTATTTGGAAAATGACAAAGAGATTCATTTTAAACCATTTTGTAAAAAGTCAAACATTGGGAAAATGATTTTAAAAAATTATAGGAAAATAGTAAAAACCATTTCAAAAAAACTATATAAAACATGTACATGGAAGAGAAATTTTTCCCAGTGGATACTTAAACATAAACAATCCCAAATAATAATGATATTGTGAAATGAACTCTTACCTCTTTGGTATCATTTGAATCGTAAGCTCCATAAAAGAAATAAACATAGATAGATATGTAACTCCCATAATTTTTAGGATAAGACCCATAATACACATCCATGGGTAGTATATACACCATAAAAAAGAAACAAGTAGTGTATAAGACATGTGTCCCACATAAATAAAAGTGAGACAAGGATCTCTTACCTTGGGTTTGACTTCATTTGAAAGTTCTTTAACCTCCTGTATAATAATTTTAAATTTATTATACATATATACCAGAATCATTTACATGATTATTATATTATATATATTAATTATATATATATATATATTTAAATTCATCTATAATGATAGAGATAGAAAATGAATTACACCATTCATGGAGATGGTAGGTCGTTTGTACGCATGAATGTTGTATTCACTTTTTAAAGGATGAAATAAAAGAAAGGTAAATAATAATTCACCTTTTAAAAATAATTATTATATAATTTATATCATATATATTCATAATATCCAACCTCCTTACCATATAAGTAAAAAGATAAATGAAAAACGAATCACATCACTTCGTGGCGGTAGTAGTCCACACGTACGCACGAGCGACATTATCGTTTTTCAAAGGTTGGGAAGGTAAGAAGATAAATGTGATATTATCATTTAATAAATATAATTATGTTATAAATATCATATATAAACATTAAACCTATCATAATATTCATCCATAAAATATGGTGGTGAAAAATGAATTGTATCGCTACGTGGAGAAGGTAAGTCATACGTACGCACGAGCGATACTTTAACTTCTCATTTGATGGTAAAGATGGTGTATAGTGGTGTTTTCATAATCATAATAGCATTTCAGAATATTGAGGATAATGTAGTTATTATTTTATGATAAATATCATATATTTTGAAGAGGTAAATAAGAGTAGAAAAAGAAAGAGATCGGTTAGGGTGATTACCTCTTCTTTGAGAGGACTCGCTTAGATTTCATCTTAAGGGCTCTAGGGTTAGTCTTTTGAGAAGACTAGAACCTATAGAATATGGATAAGGAAGTTTAAAAGATAAATTGTCAAGGTATGGTCAAGATATAAGGCTAAAAGTGGTGTAAATAAGTGAGGGAGGAGGGTCCCTTTAATAATTGAGGTAAGGGGCACTTTTGAAATTTCTCAAAATATTAAATTATAATAAGACTATTCTAGAGACAAATGATTCCAAATGACCTATAAATTCATAGGGGGTGAAAATTTAGATCATATATTATCTTATTTTTCTTATTTAATATTTTTATGATTTTTTAAATAATTTAATAAAATATTATTTTCATAAAATATCATTATTGTCAATTTTGATACTATTCATTACTTTGACATTAATAACATCAAGACAATAATAGAAATTGAACCAAATATTTTAATACATCCCTAGAATTTCATTTTAAACTATAAAATTCATTGATAATGTAAATTATCTCAAATTATAATATTTTTAATATTTTCAATATCATTTATTTGATTTTTCTATTAATTGAATAATTAATGTGTTGGTGTTATGTAAGCATTTAAGGTAATTATTTCTTCTTTAAAAATTAAAAATAAATTATAATGATAAATATAAATCTTTTTTATTTCAAAAGACTATATTATTGAACTTATCCTATAGATAACCCCGTATTAAAATATTATCGTTATTAAAAATAGGAGTGTGACATGTTTGACTTTTCTTGAAATAAAATATTATAAAGGTCGTAATCTCATCCAAATGGACCAAAAATGTCATTAAATTTAATATTAGATTATTATGAATGAAATTAACTCATATAATAAAATTTAGTCAAATTTTGGGGTTATTTAATAGTACTTATCATTTTATTTTCAACCAAAATTACCTTATTTACCCTTACCGTGGTAATAATATTACTATAGTTATTATTCATAATGATAAAAAATAAAAGGAGCCTATTTTGAAAAGTTTTACCCACTGATTATAAATATGAAATCAATTTTTCAAGATTCAACTCATAAAAGTGAAATAATTTAATTTAAAATTAATCCCGCAAAAAATGACGAAAAATAGTTTTTTTGAAAAACGTGTTTTTAAGCCTAAAAATGTACTTATACCAAAAGAATGTATAAGGATGATTAAAATGTAATTAATTAGACTATATTTAACTAAATATTACTTAAGTTACTTTGAGATCAAATTGAAATCATTAAGGGACTTTTAAATATATAAAAAATGACAGTTTTATAAAAATCGGTATTTTTCACCATTCATTGAAAAATTAATATTTTCAGGAAATTCTCAAAAAAAATAATCCTAATATAATTTTGATATTCTGAACTCAAAATGAAATTAATTTTGTTGAATATTTTTTCTAAAACTTTTATAAATTAATTATAATATTCACTCACAAGAAAACCCATTTTTAAAAGAAAATGTATTTTTAAAGAATAAAATGACTTTACTAAAAAAATGAATGATTATTTACTAAGTATTTATCAATAAATTTATATTGAGTATGAAATTTCTATATATTTTATAAAGTAGTTAATCATATTCATACCTTTCAAATTAACAGCTAGGTTATAACTGTCACATTAAATAATAGTGTCACACGATTCATTTAAACTCGGTGTTGTATATACCACAATCCATCAAAGAAATAAAATTATATAAAGATAAATATTTTCTAAAATCTCAGGGTGTTACAAACAATGTAAACATGGGAAAATGATTTGATAATGGTCATTCCCACACCCTTTTGCAAACTTGATGAACGCTTTAACGTCATCCTCATGCTATTTTGTCACACGATTGGCATTTATTCATTCTTGATTCATATTCATCCTCTTTTGTTCAATAATATTTATATTTTACACAAAAATAAATAAATACATGTAAGGTAATAATGTGGTGTATCATTTTTTACATGTGTAAATTATATAAAGTATAACTTAAAAATGTCATTATAAATTATAATGCATGCATATATGAAGTATATAAGAGTAAATATAATACATGTGTTTTATAATACATTGTAAAATATATGAATATAATAAAATTGGTATATTTAGTGTCCCAAAATTTTCATATAATTTTTTTTAATTATATGGAATTATTTCGAGACCGTGAAATATGACGACGCGTGATTCTGAGGCCCGGAGTGCTCGGAATGATCCGTCGAAGTTTTGTTAAGATTTAATTAGTGCACGTAAGCAGTTTTCCTGAAAAAGTAGAATAACTTTTAAATGGTTGTCTAGATTAGAAATATAAGGGCATCGTTGCGTTCATGATGGCAGGTTTACCCTAGGCGTGACTTAAGTTTAGTCGGTGCAAGCCTCCTGTGAGAAAACCTAAAAATGGATTAACTGTAAATAAAATAATTAAATAAAGTTATTTTATTTTTCAAATGCTTATAACTCACGAACGGTGACTCGGATTAAAAATATGAGACCACTACTGAGCTCTTGAGGGTATGCTTTCTTTAGGCGGATACTAACATTGTCCATCGTGGGCCAACTATGGAAGTTAGTTTTTGGCCGTAAATAAAATAATTAACAATTATTTTATTATTAAAATTCATAACTTCTAAACGGTAACTCAGATTAAAAAACTGAGATTATCGTTGGGTTCGTTGGTGTGTGTTTCCTTTAGGAAAAGTCTAACCTTGACCGGCGTGGGTCGAGGGTGAATGTTAATAATTTATTGAACTTTTTTTAAGGTACGTTCAGTAAACGCGCGGGTGACATTTTCTAACTTTTGAACCGGTGCTCGGATTAAAAAACTGAGGGCACCGTTGAATCCGTAGTGCTGGGATTCACTTAAGGGAGGCTTCACTTCGACCGCAGTAGGTTTGGAGAAAAAGTTAGATTTTAGAATTTTTAAAAGAATAATAAAATAACCTTGTTATTTTATTCTCTCTTTTCTTTTCCTCCAATGGAAAAGTGGCAGTGGAAGGACCAACGATGTGTCAAGCCATTAAATGGATTGACTCCTCAAATACTTTTTAACAGCATCGTTGAATTAGGAAGGTTCCTATTAAATGAACACCCATTTAATTCCATGGGCGTTACTCACCCCCCCCCCCCACCCCCCTCTTATTTATATGGAGCTTGGGGGAGGTATTGGCACAACTTCACCAAGCGACGAAGCTCTGGTAAAGTGTTGTGATGCCCAACACTTGGAGGATGGAGTTGGTTCCAACGGACGGTGACGAGTGACACTGAATCACTAACCGAAGGATGACGTTCGAGCGGCAATGTTAGCGTCTTTTTGTGGGGACGATGAACGTCACCAACTCTTCCTCAATCGCGGGCGTTATCCAATGATCTGGAGGGAGGGATTTTATTTTGTTATAATTTCAAATGATTGTTGAACCCTTTTTCCTCCCTTATGTTTTCAAGCTAACGCGGTGGGCGTGGTCCAAACGAACATGGATCGGACCCTCCGTTACCTTGTTTACCCTTGCTTTCTCCTTGAAAGACCATTGGCGCGGCGACACCAACCGACCACAATGGAGTCGGCACGCCGTCACACGCCGCAGGAGGAGGCATGCCATCACGCGCCATAGGAGGAGGCCACGACACCATGCCGCGATAGTTAGTAGAGCGGCCGACACCGGCCGACTGCAGAGGTGGTGCGGTGCGCCGTCGTGCGTCGCCGGTGGGCAAGGGTCGCGATTGAAGCCGCGGCAGGTGAAGAAGGCGGTCGGCCCAAGCCGACCGTGGGAGGCCGAGGCAGAGCAGTGCGCTGCTGGAGGAGGCCGCAGATCAAAGTTGTGGTAGGTGGAGAGTGGCGCAGTCTCACGCTGCGCCGGGTTGGCAGACCCCCGGTCAGCCAAAACAGATGATCGTTACGCGGTGGGGCAGCGCCCCACCGGCTGGTCGAAATGGCCCCACACCCGCGGAGCCAGCTGGAAAGACCAGTCCACCTTCTGGCGGACTGGGCCGAACATGGGCCAGACCCACCCAGCGAACCAAACCCACCCAGAGGGCCAAACCCGTGGCCCGGTGGGCAAACACGGGTGGGTCGAGCCCCACCCGACAGGTCGGGCCAACCGTAGCCCGAGCCTAAAAACCGAACTGGGCCGACCCCGATGGGATGGACCCAGTAAAGCGGGCCAACCCTTAGCGGGCCAGACCCGAGTGGGTTCAGGTAAACCCTGGGACCCGTTGCGTCGGGTCGGTCTGACCGAGTCGAACTTGGCCCAGACCCAACCATTCCCTGAATAAAGAAACGCCCGTAACTGAAAAACCGGGTGTCTGATTGACATGTTGTTAGTGGCATTGGAACCCCTTTTGGGAAGCGATCTCTTTATAATATCCTGGTGGGCCTGACCAAGTCGGTCTAGACCGAGGTTCGATCACCCCCATTTCATAGAAAGGGATGTAACTGACTGATCGGGCATCTGATTGACATGTTTTTTGTGGCATAAGGACCCTTGTGATAAGGAAGTCCTTTTGAGATACTCTACTTGAGTTTTGGAGAAAGTTGGAGTATGTCTGGGTTGGATCGTACATGAATCCAACCAGGCCCTCGGCACTAAAATGCCTATAACTTACAGATCGGGTGTCCGGTTGACGGGTTGGCTATTGTATTGGAACCCTTATGATGTGACAGATCATCAGATTACTTCTTCGTGGGACTTTGTTTTGGTTGAAGTACGACCAATGGCTTGAGGAACGGTTCTCCTAGAATCAAGCGTGCTATGAGCAGGAATCCAGCGGCTAGCAGTGAGGCAGAGATTAGAGACAGATCATACGGAGGTTAGTACCGAGCGATCATGTGTGGGTCAGCACCTATCGATCTTGTGTGGGTCAGTGCTCAGCGATCTTGTATGGGTCAGCGCATACCGATCCCGTGTGGGTTAGATCCTATGTAGGTCAGCGCTCAGCGATCCTGTGTGGGTCAGTGCATACTAATATTAATTTTAGTAAAAGAACAAGAGACATACCCAAAACCAAGCAAACTCATTCATATTGTTTTGATGTTTTAGAACAACGATCAATAACTCATTTGTGACGTATAGGAATCAACCCCACCTCAATACGACACACAGTGTGACCTGCATAACTCCAAATGTGTCTTTTTTTATTAAAAATTGACATTTTATTAATGTATTCTTTCATATTAATGTTTAATTTATTTCCTTATAGTATTTCAAACATAATATTTGTTTTTTTATGTAGGTATAAATTTTTGTTTGAGTTGAGATGATTTGTTCGACAACTAATATAATGGGCAGATATTTTTGAGAGGGGATCACATATGTCAAAGGATGAAACATTTATGTTTTTTAACTATTTGTTGGATAATTGTAAATGTAATTATATAAAACATTATTTGAAATATATATAGCATTGTTTGTTAAACCCTTATGTGTGATGCCTTGTTTATGTGTGAGTTGTGTAGGTGTTGTTTTGTGTAGGTGGTGTGTGTGCATTGTGCAGGTGTTGGTGGGTGTGTTGTTATATAAACAACACATTATAGGCAGCTAGGCCTTTATCAGCATTATTTCGAGTACTGATAAAGGCCCTCTTTATCATCTCTATATCGAGCACTGATAAAGGCCCCCATTATCAGTGCTATTTCGAGTGCTCATAATACCCCCTTTATCAGCGTTATTTCAAGCGCTCATAAAGACCTCCTTTATCAGTGCTATTTCGAGTGCTCATAAAGGCTCCCTTTATTAGCGCTAAAATATCACTGATAAAGGGGACTCCCTTTATCTTCGCTGTGATTAGCAGTGATTTTTTAGCACTATTAAAAACGGTTTCTAGCGCTTTTAAAAGAACTATTCGTAGTGGTGATTGTTTGTCAATTCGTTTGATCTAAAACAATTAATTGAAAAAAAATAAACGAGTCATACCTTCATAATCCAACAATTGGTGGATGTGACCATTTGATATTACATGTCTCTCTGATGTGATATCTAAGGTTGAAAGACAGTCAAATAACAGTGAAGTAGAATAATTGAAAGTAGTGACAGTTGATCCTATTGAAAAATTACATTTAGTTATAAGTGTAAATGTTATAAAATGAATTAATGTACAAAAAAATATGAAACAAACAACCCGACAATTATTAAATGAAGGCATACTTGGTGAAGTAATGTAATTAAATTTGTGTGGAAGATTTAACACCATGCTATTTTTATTTTATAACAAGGAATCAATGACGAAAATGTGGTGAGATAAATATAATTTTTAGGAGAAGGGAATCCCCGAGAGTGGCCTTTTTGAAACCTCCACACTCGAGAACCCCCCTTCCCACGAAGAGATCATCCGGATATGCCCCAGCCGGGAAGGAGTCGTTGTCAGCCGAGATGACATTGTGTCTCATGGGGTAACACCTCGATCAGCGAGGGTTCGTCACAAAAATCCATCAGCCAAGTGAAGTGCGCCCATTCTTCCCACCCGATGAGACACCGGGTGACCCGACAAGACGAGTGGTATATGGGAGGCAGAAATTCCCCCAAGAGCGGTGTAACGACCCAAAGTTTCATTAATGAAAATCCCTCTTGATCTAATTAAATGTCTCTTTATGTTTATATAAAATGTAAACTTCTTTGGTTTTATGTTAAGAATTTTGACCATTGCTAATATAGTCGTTGAACAGTGATCACATG
Organism: Viscum album; assembly: GCA_963277665.1. Taxonomy (NCBI): domain Eukaryota; kingdom Viridiplantae; phylum Streptophyta; class Magnoliopsida; order Santalales; family Viscaceae; genus Viscum; species Viscum album. Next base: position 244,725,133 of record OY728150.1, read on the forward strand.
ATTGGTATAAATATAGGACTTTAACAAATCCAATTTACTCAGACAAAGGAAGTGATGGCCTCATCCAGTAGAATTGCCCCATATGAATCCCATTTGTCGGAGATCGGAAAAGAGGTGGCATCTTTGGGCTTCGCCCTTGACCAAGCCCAAGCTGAGCTTCATCATGTCAATCTCGAACGTGACCGTCTACGGGAAAAGTGGAAGTTGATTGAAATTACCACTCGAACGATGTTATCCGAGCCACCCCAAGAGTCTGTCACCATCGCACACCTTACCCTTAGGTATTATGCGGCTGTTTTAAGGGGTTATGTAACAAATAAGTAGTACTATGTTCATGTACATTATTTTTGTATATAATAATGAATATAATTTCTAGTCATTTTTTATACATTGTAAATAGTTTTTAAAGTACAAATGGTGTTTTTAGTTATTATTTAATTAAGAAATATATTCTATTAAATTAAGGGATTTTTGAATTAAATAATATTTTAATAAAATAATATTATTATTATTAAATTATTTTTTATTAAATATAAATGATCTTATAATTTTATGAATGCAATTAAAATTTTTATTAAGGTTTGAAAGCCATTTCTGTCAAAACCCGTGAATTTTCGATAAATGTCGGTTTTTAGTTTAAAAGTGAAAATTAACATATTTAGAAAATTATTTATATAAAATAAATGTTATTTCTGGAATCAGGATGTCGAAATTATCCAACGGTGAATTTTTCATAATTTTCTGAGACAGTCAAATTTTTGGGTAAAAATTAAATACCGTTTAAATATATAATGTGTTTCATGACATCATAATGACCCAATAGTGATGTAATAAAATACTATAATCTTTATGTTAGGCCAATATATGTTTTACCATTAAAATAATGTGATTTGGGGTTTGTTTGACTTACTTTTCAAAGCATTAATGGACCCCTCAAGACATATTCAACACTTTGCCTTTTTAAATTAATTTCCATGGGAGTGTGACTCACCTCCACATAATCAACCTTATTATTTTAAGAAGTTAGGACTATGGCCTTATAAAATATTTTTTTCCTCTTCCATTTTCCAAAAACCATGGTCAAAAACCATGGGATGGTTTGTGGTTTGGATTAATTTAATATAAGGGGTCCCAAACCTAAATAATAAAGAATTCCCTCACCTTTCCTATATAAACCCACCCAAGCTCCCACTTCCTCCTCAATCAAAGCCCTTGGAGTTCATCCAACCTCTTACATAATCTCTCTAGAATCCTCCCAAGATTCCCCAAGCTTCCAAGAATCCTCTCACAAGCCTCTCTCTAGCCTTTGGAAGCACACTTCCAAGTAAGGGTTTTTTCTTCCTTTCTCATTTTTGTCCAATTTTCTTTAAGTTGTTTTGCCCTTTTAATTTCAATTATAAATGTTGGGGTATGGTTTCTCACCTATCTCATAATGCCCTATTTATGTTTTAATGAAGGGATACCCTTTCTCTCTCATTAAATTCCTCCCATATACACCCGTTATTATGCCGAAATTCCGAAAGGAACTTCTCTCTCCTCTTTTACATTCAAGCAATACTTTTGTATCATGAATCTAAATTCCATTAAAATTGTTGGGACATGTATCTATATTACCTACTTACTTTCCATTACATGTAAATATTATGAGTAACCCCTTTCTCTCTCATCAACCATTTTTATGAATTCTTATGTCACGTCGTTATGCTGCCGAAATCGCACTGATTTTCTAAGACAATGTCATTGTGTAGTGAATACCATACCCATTTCTCCATCAAGGGTATTCACCTTTATGAAAATTTACTTATTGATTATAAAGTTTAATGTATTAATTCCACATTCCTTCATCGTGGAATAAATTATTATGTTTTATGAATCCATGTTTTATGATCCATGTGGCACACTTATGCATGAAATGAAATGTTTAAGAAGGATGCGCCCTTATAGCACTCCAATGCATTGGGTAAAGTATAGTATCATGATACGTCATGTGCAATGAGTGTTGACTCATGATAATTCAATTGAAATGAGGGTTTACTCGTGCTTCATGTGTAATGAGTATTTACTCATGCTCTATGTGCAATGAGCCTTGGCTCATGCTAGTTTCATGTTAAGTGTTGTTGCCACATTTCCATGTTATCATTATCATGCTTTATCACGCATTTATGTTCATGTTTCTTTTATGCTCTATTGATATGCCTATTGTCTAACATGTATTGTACTCCTCATGTTATTCCATGTGTACTCCCTTACTGGGCTTTATAGCTCACCCTTTTCTTATGCATGTCCTCAGGTTATCCCATGCAATGCTAAGTACGAGGGAATGTAGTGGTCATGTAAAGGAAGTTTTCAATAAAGATGTTGTATTTAATGTTTTAAGTTTTTATGTAATGATCCTAAGCCCCAAAGACACTAAACCTCTTGATCTTGTTTGTTTTATCAAGTGAAGTTTTATGTAATAAATCATGTTTAAGTTTGTAATAAAAGCAGGGTTGTCATAGTTTGTATCAGAGGATATGTTTAGTTATTTTTGGGATTAGGAAACCCTAGTAAAGCCTTAGATACAAGACTAAGTATAATAAAAACATCCCTAAGTTTTGTTAAGTACTGATTAAGTGGTTTATCAAACAAATACATCCCTTTATGGATATGAGTAGGTAGAGGCGGCTCTGGCACAGATGTATCCTATGGGTAAAACTCGAAAACACCACTTTGAGCTAGACTCGAATGGGAACTGGTGCACGACAACGGGCCTTGCTGCACTCTTGGTTACGACACTCCTGGGGGATATGTTTTGATAAATTTAAAATCTTAGTATGAACCCTTATTAAGGGAATTAAAAAAATTCCCCTACGAATATATGTTAGAAAGTAGATCATGAAAAGCCTAGATTGAAGCCTATAGACTCTTGAGTAAGGAAATAAAAGTTTATTTATAAGTCATTAACTTTTGTCTTTGGATTACCCTTTATGTGTTACCCCTAACTTTCCTTTTATTCCAGCCAATGGTCGGTAATAGGAGGACTCGGGCTAACAACCATTGTAAAGATCAGTGTGATGACTGTACTAATGAGATGCCCAATCCAATGGGAGCGGGAATCATGAACTTTGCCATGCTTCTCTCTTAGCTAACTCGAGTTTTGAATAGAAACACGGGTCAAGAGGAACGTTCAACCCCCCCCCCCCCAAGAAAGAACAAGTTTCTATCGAGAGCTTCATAAGACAAAGGCCTTCTACTTTTAGTGGATCATCTGATCCCACGATCGCTGAACAATGGATCAAATCCATTGAAAAGATATTCTCCATCCTCCAATGTTCTGAAAAATAGAAGTTTCTCCTGGAGGCTTATCGTATGGAGGGTGAAGCTGATCAATGGTGGACGTTGATCAAAAATACGAAGCCTGGGGAGGAGATCGAGGCATTGGAATGGAAGGATTTTCGGAAGATATTTTTCGATAAATATTTTCTGTGCACCCTCTGGCTTAAGATGGAAAGGTACTTACTTTCCCTCAAGAAGAAAGATGAAGAATCTGTTGGAGCGTATGAGGTCAACTTCACAAGGCTTACACGATACGCTTCCGACTTTTTCATTACCCCCGAATACAAGGTTGACCGCTTATTTGGTGGGATGAAGCCTAGCTTGCGGAAAGCATTAGTGATCCGTGACTTCGACAGCTATGAGGAAATTGGCCGATGTGCCCTCAAGGTCGAAATGGAGATCGGGGAATCACAAGGGTATCATGGGGACAAGAAGCGTAAGGTGGACTTCAATGCTGGTGGTCTGATGGATAAATCCAATGGTGCTAAGAAGATCCAGCACCCCACTTGCCAAAAGTGCGGAAAGAAGCACCCTGGAAATTGCCTTAAGGGGACGAGAAAATGCTTCAGGTGTGGAAGAGAAGGGCACCTAGCTGTTAACTGTCGGCAAGAAAGACCCACGGCTGCGACAGAGGATAGGAATGCTCTGTTCGAACCTCAACATGTTGTTCAATGCTACAAATGTAAAGAACCGGGTCATTTTTCAAATCAGTGCCCTAATCCAAGGGTTTTCGGAGACGACCAAAAACCTCCAAGGCAGTAAGGAAGAGCTTTTGCCATCACTTCTGTCGAAGTGAACCCCAACAACAAAGTAGTGACAGTTACACTAGTTATTCATTCAAGAATAGCAAACGTACTTTTTGATTCAGTTTCTACGCATTCTTTTATATCTCAAAAGTTTAGTAGAACAATCCCAGCACCACCACAAATCATGGAAGTAAAGATGTCGGTGAGTACGGAAAATGGGGAAATCATTGCATCCCATGAATATAAGTCCTCCCCTGTTATAGTCTATGGATTGAATTTCTCAGCGAACCTCATCATACTCCCTTTGGTGAAATTTGATGCAATCCTTGGCATGGATTGGCTTTCCTAATATAGAGCCAACATAAATTGTAAGGAGAGGGAAATTACAATCCATGTGGAGAATCGACCCCCGATTCTTTACAAGTGTCAGGAGGAAGATGAATCTCTTTTAGCTCCATCATATCAAGCATGGATATTACTGCCTTATGAGCATGCGTATCTAGCTCAGATGATTGATTCCAAGGAAGAAACCATCCTTGAAGAAATGCCTATTATGAGGGAATTCACTGAAGTGTTTCCTGAGGAACTGTCTGGTCTTCCTCCAAGAAGAGATGTTGAGTTCTCGATTGAACTTATACCTGGGGTGCTACCAATATCCAAGACTCCATATAGAATGGTTGTTGTAGATCTTGAAAAGCTGAAGAAACAACTACAGGAGAATCTAGATAAAGGGTTTATACGCCCAAATGCTTCACCATGGAGTGCACCAGTCCTCTTCATCAAGAAGAAGGATGGGTCAATGCGGCTTTGCATCGATTATCATGAACTTAACAAAATCACGATAAAGAACAAATATCCTCTCCCAAGAATCGATGACTTGTTTGATCAGCTGCGTGGAGTATAATACTTCTCCAAGGTGGATTTGCGGTCGGGATATTATCAAGAGTGAAGAAGGAAGATGTCCCCAAGAATACTTTTCGTACAAGGTACGGGCACTATGAATTCACAGTAATGCCTTTCGGACTCACCAATGCTCTAGAGATATTCATGGACTTGATGAATAAATTCTTTAGAGATTACCTTGACAAATTTGTGGTAGTATTTATATATGATATTCTAATATACTCCAAAACCAAGGAGGATCATGAGGAGAATTTAAAAACTGTACTAGAGACTTTGCGCAAGGAGAAGCTCTATGCAAAGTACAGCAAGTGTGAGTTCTGGTTGAAGGAGGTATCATTCTTGGGCCATATCATCACAAGCAATGGGATATCTGTGGACCCCTCCAAAAAAAATGCAATTGAGGGATGGCCGAGGCCAACATCGGTAATGGATATCTGTAGCTTCTTGGGGTTAGGTGGATATTATCGACGATTTGTGAGAAATTTCTCATGATTTTCCAACCCTCTTACCAAGATAACTCGAAAGGGAGTAAAGTTTTCTTAGAGTGATGAATGCGAAGAAAGCTTCAAGGAGTTGAAAAGTAGGCTTATCACTGCGCTCGTGCTCACTTTACCCACAAGTGGGGAACTTTTTGTTGTTTTCAGTGATGCTTCAAAGAAGGGATTAGGTTGTGTGCTGATGCAGAATGATAAAGTTATATCCTATGCCTCAAGGCAGTTGAAAATCCATGAGCAAAACTATCCAACGCATGATCTGGAGTTGGTGGCGGTGATCTTTGCCTTGAAAATCTGGCGTCATTATCTCTATGGAGAGAAATGTGAGATATATACTGACCACAAGAGTCTTAAATATATATTCACACAGAAAGAGATTAATATGCTCCAGAGAAGATGGATAGAGCTCATCAAGGATTATGACTGTTCAATACATTACCACCCTGGGAAAGTGAACAAGTTGGCAGATGCCCTAAGTATAAAGGACCCAACAATTCTATCAATGATGAGAATTGAGAAGGATCCAATCTTCTTAGACTTGATAAAGATAGACATGAGAATCATAAAGAAGGGAAAATCATCAATCCTTTCACAAATTATTACTCAACCATCTCTTTTGGAAAGGTTAAAGGATGCTTAAAAGAATGATGTGGGAATTCAGGAAAAAGTGGAAGCTATCAAAAAAGGGAAATCCTCAGAGTTTAATGTTAATGAAGAAGGAATTGTGCGGTTTGGGAAAAGATTGTGTGTTCCATCAAGTCCAGAACTGAATAATGAACTTTTGGATGATGCACATAGTTTAAATTTCTCTATTCACCCAGGGAGCACAAAGATGTATCGAGATCTCCGAGAAAACTTTTGGTGGGATAATATGAAGAAGGAGATTGCTGAATATACATCAAAGTGCCTGGTATGTCAGCAAGTGAAGGCATAGATGCATAAGTCTAAGGGGATGATGAAACTATTGCCCATACCAGAATGGAAATGGGAGAACATCACCATGGACTTTTTCACTGGACTTCCAAGGACATACAAAGGCAACAATGCAATCTAGGTTGTTGTGGATTGTCTTACAAAGACTACACACTTCATTTCTATTCAGGATGATTTCTTTTTGGATCAACTAGCACAGATATATATCAGGGAATTTTTAAGGTTGCATGGAGTACCACTATCTATTATGTCTGACTGAGATCTAAGATTCACCTCTAAGTTTTGGAAGAGTCTTCAACATGCTCTGAATATTGAACTGAACTTCAGTACGGCCTATCATCTTCAAACTGATGGCCAATCCGAACGGACTATCCAAACACTTGAGGATATGTTGAGAGCGTGCTCAATGGACTTTAAAGGAGGATGGGATCAACATATTCCTCTGGTTAAGTTCTCTTATAATAACAGTTTCCACTTGAGCATCCAAATGGAACCATATGAAGCCCTGTATGGGAAAAGGTGTAGAACACTGGCATGTTGGGATGAGGTCAGTGAACGTAGGCTGCTTGAACTAGAAATGGTTGAAGAAATGGTGGAGAAGGTGAAAACCATTCAGCAGCATATCAAGGCAGCCCAGAGTCGACAGAAGAGTCATGCAGATAATCGTCGAAGAGACCTTGAGTTTAAAGTTGGAGACATGGTGTTTCTATGCATATCTCCGTGGAAGAAGGTCATGAGATTTGGAATTAAAGGGAAGTTAAGTCCAAGGTACATTAACCCCTTCGAGATTCTTGATTGTGTCGGGGATGTGGCCTATCGACTAGCACTTCCACCTTCCATGGCCAAAGTACATGATGTCTTTAATGTATCCCTCTTAAGGAAGTACATACCGGACCCTTTACATGTACTCTCTTCCGAGGTGGTACAATTGGAAGATGATCTTTCTTATGAGGAGCAACTAGTGAAGATCTTAGATCGTAGAGAAAAATTTCTATGAAATAAGACAATGCCCCTCGTCAAGGTGTTGTGGAGAAACCACAAGTTTGAAGAAGTGACTTGGGAATCGGAGGATATGATGAATCTGAGTTACCCACATTTGTTTTAGTGTGGGAAAAGGAAAATTTCGAGGGAGAAATTTCTTAAGGGGAGAATATTGTAACGACCCAAAGTTTCATTAATGGAAATCCCTCTTGATCTAATTAAATGTCTCTTTATGTTTATATAAAATGTCAACTTATTTGGTTTTATGTTAAGAATTTTGACCGTTGCTAATATAGTCGTTGAACAGTGATCACATGATTAGTATAAATATAGAACTTTAACAAATCCAATTTACTCAGACAAAGGAAGAGATGGCCTCATCCAGTAGAATTGCCTCATACTAAGCCCATTTGTAGAAGCTCGGAAAAGAGGTGGCATCTTTGGGCTTCGCCCTTGACCAAGCCCAAGCTGAGCTTCATCATGTCAAGATCGAACGTGACCGTCTACGGGAAAAGTGGAAGTTGATTGAAATTACCACTCGAGCGATGTTATCCGAGCCACCCCAAGAGTCTGTCACCATCACACACCTTACCCTTAGGTCTTATGCGGCTGTTTTAAGGGGTTATGTAACAAATAAGTAGTACTATGTTCATGTACATTATTTTTGTATATAATAATGAATATAATTTCTAGTCATTTTTGATACATTGTAAATAGTTTTTAAAGTACAAATGGTGTTTTTAGTTATTATTTAATTAAGAAATCTATTATATTAAATTAAGGTATTTTTGAATTAAATAATATTTTAATAAAATAATATTATTATTATTAAATTATTTTTTATTAAATATAAATGATCTTATAATTTTATGAATGCAATTAAAAATTTTATTAAGGTTTGAAAGCCATTTCTGTCAAAACCCGTGAATTTTTTATAAATATAGGTTTTTATTTTAAAAGTGAAAATTAAAATATTTAAAAAATTATTTAGATAAAATAAATGTTATTTATGGAATCAGGACGTCGAAATTATCCAACGGTGAATTTTTCATAATTTTCTGAGACAGTCAAATTTTTGGGTAAAAATTAAATACCGTTTAAATATATAATGTGTTTTATGACATCATAATGGCCCAATAGTGATGTAATAAAATACTATAATCTTTATGTTCGGCCAATATATGTTTTACCATTAAAATAATGTGGTTTTTGGTTTTTTTGACTTACTTTTCAAAGCATTAATGGACCCCTCAAGACATATTCAACACTTTGCCTTTTTAAATTAATTTCCATGGGAGTGTGACTCACCTCCACATAAGCAACCTTATTATTTTAAGAAGTTTGGACTATGGCCTTATAAAATATTGTTTTACTATTCTCTTTTCCAAAAACCATGGGCAAAAACCATGGGATTATTTGTGGTTTGGATTAATTTAATATAAGGGGTCTCAAACCTAAATAATAAAGAATTCCCTCACCTTTCCTATATAAACCCACCAAATCTCCCACTTCCTCCTCACTTAAAGCCCTTTGAGTTCGTCCAACCTCTACCCTACTCTCTCTAGAATCCTCCCAAGGTGACCCAAGCTCCCAAGAAGCCTCTCACAAGCCTCTCTCTATCCTTTGGAAGCATGCTTCCAAGTAAAGGTTTTTTCTTCCTTTCTCATTTTTGTCCAATTTTCTTTAAGTTGTTTTGCCCTTTTAATTTCAATTATAAATGTTGGGGTATGGTTTCGCACATCCCTCATACTTCCCTATTTATGTTTTAATGAATGGATACCCTTTCTCTCTCATTAAATGTCTCCCATATACACCCGTTACTATGCCGAAATTCCGAAAGGAACTTCTCTCTCCTCTTTTACATTCAAGCAATACTTTTGTATCATGAATCTAAATTCCATTACAATTGTTGGGACATGTATCTATATGACCTCCTTATTGTCCATTACATGTAAATATGATGATGAACCCCTTTCTCTCTCATCAACCATTTTTATGAATTTTTATGTCACGTCGTTACGCTGCTGAAATCACACCGATTTTCTAAGCCAATGTCATTGTGTAGTGAATACCATGTCCATTTCTCCATCAAGGGTATTCAACTTTATGCAAATTTACTTATTGATTATAAAGTTTCATGTATGAATTCCACATTCCTTCATCGTGGAATAAATTATTATGTTTTATGAATCCATGTTTTATGATCCATGTGGCACACTTATGCATGAAATGAAATGTTTAAGAAGGGTGCGCCCTTATAGCGCTCCAATGCATTGGGTAAAGTATAGTATCATGATACGTCATGTGCAATAAGTGTTGACTCATTCTAATTCAAGTACAACGAGGGTTTACTCGTGCTTCATGTGCAATGAGGATTTACTCATGCTCTATGTGCAATGAGCCTTGGCTCATGCTAGTTCCATGTTAAGTGTTGTTGCCACATTTCCATGTTATCATTATCATGCTTTATCATACCTTTATGTTCATGTTTCTTTTATGCTCTATTGATATGCCTATTGTCTAACATGTATTGTACTCCTCATGTTATTCCATGTGTACTCCCTTACTGGGCTTTATAACTCACCCTTTTCTTATGCATGTCCTCAGGTTATCCCATGAAATGCTAAGTACGAGGGAATGTAGTGGTCATGTAAAGGAAGTTTTCAATAAAGATGTTGTATTTAATGTTTTAATTTTTTATGTAATGATCTTAATCCCCAAAGACACTAAACCTATCGATCTTCTTTGTTGTATCAAGTGAAGTTTTATGTAATAAATCATGTTTAATTTTGTAATAAAAGCAGGGTTGTCATAAGCGGGCTCCCAGGAATCGAACCCCAGACCTCACCGAACACCGTTGTTATGGCCCTCGACCTTGCACCACTACGCCACCACTGAAGCAGTAGGTGAGATAAATATAAAATTTAATTAAATTCGTATACCTAACATAATATGAAGAACATGGATGGTGTTTTAATAATATATTGTTTCCATTGGTGTTGTAGGGGGAGGTGTTCCTGCAATAATGACTGAATTGATATTGATAGTAGTTGGTTTTGAATAACCTGAAATGAATACCATGTAAAATTCCAATTCATGATTGAAATATGAATTTAATGAAAGATATAAAATAAATTTATTACATACAATAGGGTGGAACATTCTTTGACAATGTCATGTTGTATGTGTTGAGTATAATATAAGAAAAACATATGAAAATTGGTCATGGAAAAGGATAACTGAGTAGAAATATACATTTTCTCATTACTATTTAGAAACATGAATGAGAATTTAGGAATTTGAACCTCGGAAACAGAATGCCTAAGGAAAACCTAATTAGTAGAAGAAGGTCAACATTCGAAAATCACATTTCCGAGGTTCTTCAAAACCAAATAATTGTCAAAAAATAGCACCACGTTTAGTACCAAAAACATAAAATTAAATTAAAAGAAAATGACAATCTAAGGAACAGAATAACATATGAAACATACAAATTGGGTGGAACATTCTCCGCCTCGACCTCAGTTCACACCATTTTTTTCCAGAACCTGTATCGGGGTAGCAGATCGAAGATAACAATTTCAAGGTTGCGAAACTATAGGTTTTTTGAGGAATGGATGAAATGAGATTGAGATTTATGAATGGAGAAAAGATTTCAGGAATCGTTTAATGTGGAGCTGGAAGTGGTTTGAGGGGAGGAGAACAAATTTGCAGGAATCGTTTAACGTGGAGTTGGAAGCGATTTCAGGGGAGGAGGCTGCTATGAGATTGATGTCGAAGCAGAGGCAGAGGTATAGATTGAGGCCAAGGCGGAGGCAGAGGTGTAGACTAAGGCGGAGCATAAGGTGTAGACCAAGGCGAAGGAGGAGTTGCAGATGAAGAAGGCAAACACAGAGGATATGTTGGCATAGTCGGAGGGGGAGGTGGTGAAGGAGGTAGAGGCAGTGGAATCACGAAGACCGAGGCCACGGTGGAGGTCGAGATGGTGGAATCGTAGAGAAAATAGGAATAGAGGGTTGGAGCAACTTGCAAAACTCGGAGAGGTGGCTATGTGTGGAGGGCGACTGTGGTGTCGACACGTGGGTGAAGAATGCACACCTATAGTATATACAATAGATATAGTTTTTTTATATAATCAATTTGTTATAAATAAAGTTCATTTTTTAATTCATTTGATTAACTTAAATATATCATCTACTATCTATACTAAAATAGGCTTCCTCCACGCATATGTGTCTCCTTCCCCTTCAGCCACGTCACCTCCCAAACACAATTCCTCCGATTTTACATCTAAACCTCCCGCGACGCAGTCGGGATCCACCTCACGGTATCTCCTTTCAATCCTCTGTATTATGGTTCCTTCGTCAGGCATCCTTCCACCCTCCGGCTACCGAGATCTTTCATCTGCGCTGCATCAGCAGCTCTGGCAACGCCATCCGAGCTTCCCGTGCGCACGCTCTGCCCTATTCCACCTCGCGGTATCTCCCTTCAAGCCTCCGAATTAGGGTTCCTTCGTCAGGCATCCTTCCACCCTCCGGCTACTGAGCACCTTCGTCCGCGCTGCATCAGCAGCTCCGGCAACACCATCCGAGCTTCCCGCGCGCACGCTCTGCCCTATTCCCGTGACGTCGTTTAGTAGGTCGGCGCATTGTCTACTCTTACATCCATATAAGGGGTTCATTGTACCGAGTTGCTTCTATGAAGGTCGATGAAGTTTCCCTCATCGTCTTCGGTATGTAGTCGGTCTTACATCGTCCTGGTACGGTTTCTCTCGAGGGGACCTACAATCGTTGAAATTTAGGTACAAATTTCTCCATTATACCATATGATATTTGATTGTTATCTTCCACTGTGTTTCTCCATGTCTAATTAGAATCATTTGTGCAACTGCAATCCATGTGTGGGTACCTTTCACTGCATTAGGTGACATTTGAATTGCAGATTTGAATCTATATTTTCTGTATAAATTTTATCTGTTTCTTTTGCTGTAATTGTGGTTCATTGAAATCACAGTACAGTGCTTCATCAGGTTTAGAGACTATTTAGTCTCGCTCTTCCATATGTGGGTACCTTTAACTGCATTATGTGACATTCATTTGGGATATTTAACTGTATATTTTCTATGTAATGTATATGTGCTTGTTTGATGTTGGTATAATTGTGGTTCATTGCAATCACAGATCAGTTCTAATTCAAGTTTACAGAATACTTAGTCGCCATTCCAACCATCTTCACTGCATAAAAATTCCTCAATATCCATCCAAGGTAATCATTCAAAATGTTATGCTTATGTGTTACTTTACTGCATTATTTTTAATTGAATATGCTATTTTTGAATGTATATTTCTGTATAATATATATATATATATGCTTCTTTCGTGTTGGTGTAATTGTAGTTCAGTAAAATCACAGTACGCTGCCTATTTTTGTTAACAAGAAATATCATACAGAATTCAAACATGAATTCTCTGTCAATTGACTTATCAGTATATTTTAAATTGAATCTATGTACCCATAAACATCTTTTGGTTGCATTCAAAAACTTGACAATTCAACATAAAGACAACAAAACAAAGATGCAGACACCGACAACATCGAGAGATGCAAGGATGCAAAGAAGACTTCGTATGAGAGAATGACAAATGGGTACAACAGTATTGTATTTCCTTGAAAACATTACATAAACTTACTTACTAAATTACAGGTTCCTAACTTGACAGGAAAATCACCCATGGACTACCATCAACTTTGTTCTACTGCTTCATTAGATTCAAGGCAACTAAATTCCAACTTGATCAAAGGAGCACGCATACCACTTTCACCTATACCTACCAATGGTTAGTATAATTTTATTTGAACAACATTTTCATATACATCCAATATATTAATTGTAAATAATGTACTCTACCTTACTCATTTTGCATTTGAATTGACAGTGGCTCTAGATTCGGGATCTTCTTCGCCAAATAGTGTTATAACAACCATTAGAAAAAGTTGTAGTAACATTGTTAATTGTACTTCAAGTAAGTATCTGATCGTTTGACTCTTAAATTCCATATAATCATTACAACTTAGTTCATGTACTGTCTATTCACTGAAGGAGGATCATGCATATCATTGTCACCTTTATCTTTCAAGGGTGAGTTATATTACACTGTCAAATAACAGTGACTATATATATTTATTTTACTATCTCATAACATTGTATGGTTTGTCAACTACTAAATTTCATTGACAGATCATCAAGGTTGTGGATCTTCATTAACAATATCTGCGTCCGGTAGCAAGAGAAAGCATATATTTCCATATAATGACGAAAATTATGACCCCTCTGGTAACTACTCTGTCAGCATATTTTTTGTGAATACAATCACGTTATCTGTCATATTTATTGAATAGTTTAACAAACTATGCATTCATTTTGCTAGGTGTAACGACTGATGGAAATATTCCCACTTACCCTTTGCGTAACTTATTATCAGAGTAAGCACAAATCATGTGTTCAAATGCTTTATAATTATCACATACTAAAATTTGTTGCATACTTTGTTTAAATCAGATTCTATTTTACTACTTCAACTACTGGTAACGAAGCTTATTTTCATGACACAGGTGTGATGTATATTATAATCATGCTCTACTATTCTTCTGTATCTATAGATATATATGTCTATTCTTTCAGTATTTCAAAGTTATTTGAATGCATAATTTACACTTGAAAAGGTTGTGTCATCTAAACTGAGTCATATCATTTCAAAAAGAGATGTATCAACTAGTGAAATCAATGCTGGAATTACTCATCAAAAATACTATTCAGGTTTGACCAACCACATAATCATCTGTTACTTTACAGATATTTTGTATGCATTTTCTTACTAATTAAATCAAAATACTGTTGTAGAAAGAATGAAACTACTACACCTTGCGGAAAATTCAGGTCTTCTTCTTTTGTGTCTATATATATATATATATATCCATTCTTTCGGTATTTCAAATTAATTTAAATAAATATTTTACACTTTAAAAGGATGTTTCATCTAATTTTAGTCATGTCAGTTCAAAAAGAGATGTAAAAACTGCTTAAATCAATGCTGGAATTAGTCATAGAAGATACTGTTTAGGTTTGACCTACTACATAATCATCTGTTACAGTACATAAATTTCTTATGCATTTTCTTACTAACTAAATGAAAATACTACTGCAGAAATAATGCAACTACTTCACCTTGCAGAAAATGCATGTCACTGTATTATTTTTACCTTTTACTATAAAATATTAATCAAGTCATCATAGTTTTATGTAATTTATGCTGCCAAGTTTATTAACACCATTTATTTAACCCTTATTCACCTGTAGAATATCTGAATAGTGGATACCCCTCTAATGTCTTCCAATATTGTGGATCTATCTTTTGGTTTGATGAGAGAAATATAAAATACAACACCAAAGAAAACCCACGATTTGGTGTACGTTGCGTGCTTGGTAAAGTCTCTTTGCAATTACTACAGTCATGTCCTCTGTATCTACGAACATTAGTCTTTAATCAAAACTCTGTGGAGTCAAGAGAATTCCAAGAATGTATGCATATTTACAATTATATGTTTGCATTCACGTCAATGGGTGGTAAGGTTGACAGATCATTCAATAACGAAAGAGCTCCAATCATATTCAGATTGAATGGATAAAACTACCATCGCATAGGTAGTTTGTGTCCTCTAGAGGGACAACCACCAAGGTTCGCCCAGCTATATGTTTATGATACTGTGAACGAGTCTTAGAACAGGCTTCTGAATGTCAGGTAATATTTGACGTGTAGGTTAACACATTTATGTGCCTGTCATATTTTCACTTCATTCTAAATTTAATTCACTTTGTAGTTATACCAGAGCAAATTCAAACACAGTGGTCAATCATAATATTGTTGTCAACTTACAAAAAATGCTTCATAAAATTAATGTTTTAGCTCATCATTTCAAAAGTGCAAAGGATGTTCTTGATCGTCAAGAACATGAAAACTTAAATTTGTGCCTTCTTAAGAGAAGACAAACAGATGCATTGACATACAACTTGCCTACTACTTCTGAGATTGCGATGCTTATTGTCTGTGACATTGAAGATATCAACTGTGAAAGAGATATTATCATTCAAAGCAGAAGTGGTGATTTGTAGCGGATTGATGAGCATCATCCCTTGTACCTTCCATTGCAATATCTGCTAATTTTCACAAATGGTCAAGATGAATATGTTGACAATGTTTTGCATTGATCTATGTCTATGAGTACATGTAGAAAGGTTCGAAAAGTAACAATGTGTGAATACTTCTCCTTTCACTTGCAATGTCGGTCGAGTGATATATCGATATTACAACATTCAAGAAGACTGTTGCAACAATTTATTTTTGATTCTTATACAATGATAGAGTCTCAGAGACTATCCTTCATATGCTTCAATCAAAAACGCTTGAGGGTTGAGTTGTACAATGGGCTGCAAGATGATTTTCTTCGAGGTGACCGTGATGGGTATGCATGCGGGAAGCGAATCATTTTAACGTCTACATTTACTGGTGGTCCCAGATATATGATCAAAAACTACCAAGATGCAATGTCAATATGCAATTAGGCAGGATATCCGGATTTTTTTTAACGTTTACATGCAATCCACTATGGCCTGAAATCACCAGATTTGTATCACGTCACAATCTTCGTCCTTCAGACTGTCCGCACATTATATCCAGAATTTTCAATATTAAGGTTTACCATTTAATGAAAGATTTACGAGAGAGATATTTTTTTGGAAAGTCGCGAGCAAGTACCTTTTTTAATACAAAGTATTTTATGAGACATAATTTTTCTTATTTATTGAATCTTTTTTTGAACTATGTAATTTATATTATCACTTTCTGTGCAATTGTTTGTATAGTGGAATTTCAAAAACATGGACTGCCTCATGTACACATTCTACTATTTTTATGTAGAGAGAGAAAAATAGGTACTCCTGCCTGCATTGACAAATTTGTTTCTGCTGAAGTTCCAGAAAAAAATGTGAGTTCCCAAAACTTCATGAGGTTGTTAAGAAGTTTATGATGCATGGACCTTGTGGTAATGCAAATCGTAAATCACCTTGTATGAAAAATGGAAAATGTACAAAAAAAATTCCAAAAAAATTGTTGAAAGTACAACAGTCGATGATGATGGGTATGTTCTATACCGACGAAGAAATGATGGAAACACAATTGTGAAAAATGGTGTCCCATTGGATAATCGGTTTGTTGTACCGTATAATCCTTTCTTGCTAATGAAGTATCAAGCTCATATGAATATTGAAGTTTGCAATCAATCTACTTCCATCAAATATATGTTCAAGTATATTAGCAAAGGTAATGATAGTGTAACAACAGCTCTATATGAAACCAACACTACAGCATTGTTAGGAAATCATGTCGATGTGATTAAAATGTATTATGATTGCCGATACATCTCTCCTTGTGAGGCCTCTTGGAGGATATTTTCCTATGATATCCACTATAGATATCCTCCGGTTGAAAGATTACATTTTCATTTACCAGCCCAAAATAGTGTTACGTACACTGACAATGATCATATTGAGGATGTCTTGAGTAAGGATAATATTTCTGAATCAATGCTTACAGCATGGTTTCAAGCTAATGTTGCTTACCCAGAAGGAAGATGTCTCACATTCGCAGAATTTCCAACTAGATTTGTATTCCACCAACGTGAAAAAATATGGTGTCCAAGAAAGCAGGGGTTCAGTATTGGTAGACTTTATTATGTGCCACCAACAACTGGAGAGCTATATTACCTCCAGTTAATGCTCACAAAGATTAGAGGTGCAACTTCTTTTGACAGTATTAAAACTATCAACAACATTATTCATGGTACTTTTCATGAGGCATGTTCTGCATTGGGACTTCTTGTTGATGACAAAGAATTTATTGAAGCAATAAAGGAGGTGTCGACTTGGGCTACGGGACGGTCTATGCACAGACTTTTTGCCAACATTTTGTTCTCAAACAATATGTCTCACCCAGACATTGTGTGGCATGAAACATGGGAGCTCCTCAGTGAAGACATTCTCTATGCGCAACAAAATAGGCTACAAATGCCAGGTATATGTTGTCTGATTGCTCAATCTATATAATGTGAAATGTGTAGTTATTAATTCAGTAACTTTTTCTTCTTTATTAAGACATTGTACTAATTAAATAACAATATTTCATGATTCCATTTAGATTTGACACTCACGGATCATCAAAAACAGATGTATGCTTTGCTTGAAATAGAAAACCTACAACAGAGGAATGGTAGATCTCTTCAATCTTTTCCACCAATGCCCGTTCCAAATTCTGAAACTGTCTCTCAATGAAATCAATTGGTAGATGATGAACTAAATCATAAAAGAGAGAGTATTCGGAATGAGTATCTGACTTTTCAAAGTAAGCTTACTGATGAACATAATGACGTGATGAGTACCATTATGTCTTCGTTAACTGCATCTGCTAGAGGTTTCTTTTTCTTGCATGGTCATGGAGGTACATGTAAAACTTATATTTAGAAAGTATTGACATCATTACTATGGTCAGAAGGTAAAATTGTTCTGGCAGTTGCATCCAGTGGCATTGCATCATTACTACTACCGGGTGGGAGGACAGCACATTCAAAATTTAGAATTCCGATTTCTATTTCGGAAAACTCTGTTTGCAATATTCAACAAGGCAGTGATGTCACGGATCTTCTACAGTTAACACATCTTATTATTTGGGATGAGGCACCAATGATTCATAAGCATTGTTTTGAAGCTGTCAACCGTAATTTAAAAGATATAATGTCCATAAAAAATGAAAATGCCTCAAATTTTCCATTTAGTGGAATAACTATTGTGTTGGGTGGGGATTTCAGGCAAATATTGCATGTCGTGCCAGGTGGTAACAGAAATGAAATAGTTTCTTCAAGTATAGATTCTTCATACTTGTGGCAACATTGTCGCATTCTAACACTAACAAGGAACATGAGATTGCTTTCCAATTCTTCTACAATTTCAGATGAGGTTCTTGAATTTTCCAAATGGACTTTAGATATTGGTGAAGGTCACATTGCAAAACCGAATGATGGTGAAGCTACAATTCCAATTCCATTTTCATATCTTCTTGCTTCGACTAAAGATCCTATTTCTAAAATTGTTGAACATACTTATCCCAACTTCATCTGTAATCATGCTGATGTTAATTATCTTAAAGACCATGCCATCTTTGCTCCAACTCGAGATATTGTTGAAGAAGTAAATGCATACATGATGTCCCTCACGTCTTCTGAATGCAAAGATTATTTCAGCTCAGATTCAGTTTGTGATGCAAGTTTTGATACAGATAGGCCAGAAAACATTAACACATCTGATATGTTAAATGGGATTAATTTTTTAGGGATGGTTGCCCATAAAATTACACTCAAAATTGTGGTTCCTGTCATGCTGCTTCGAAATGTAGATCAGTCTGTGGGATTATGTAATGGGACTCGCTTGATTGTTACGCACTTGGGAGATTATGTCATCAGAGCAAGAATTCTATGTGGCTGTAATTCATGATATCTTTCTTTTAATCCAAGATTTAATATGACACACTCCGATAGTCAGTGGCCTTTCAAACTACAAAGAAGATAATATCCTTTGACTATTTCTTATGCTATGACTATTAACAAAAGTCAAGGACAATTGCTGTCTTCTGTTGGGTTGTATCTTCAAAAACCTGTGTTTTGTCATGGTCAATTATATGTTGCTCTATCTAGAGTCACATCACCATTAGGTTTGAAAATAGTAGTTGGTGATAATAATCCCACAACTTGTGAATCAACGCAAAATATTGTCTACAAAAAAATATTCCATAGATTGTGTTAGGTATATGTTAAATTTTATGTTAAACTGTCAATGTTCGATTCTGGTCAATTTATTTATGCCTGATTATATGAATGTCAATGTTTCTGATTATGATCTCTTTATAAAAAAAATAAAACAGCACATTCATACCAAAATTTCACGATCAATTACCCCTTTGAATGATTCACACCTGATACCGATGAGACATTGAAGATACAAGTGCATATTTTGAATTTGTGGTGCAACACATCATCCAGGTACTCCAATGATGTTGTGGCGATTGATATGATTCTTAGAGATATACAGGTGAAATCATAATAATAATAGAGTTCATATTATCTTTCTTCTATTTCATTTCTCTTCTCAATTTAAGTATACCACATATTTTTCAAGTTGATTTATATGTCTTTCAATTTTTGACATTGTTATAAATTTATTTCTGCAAAAAGTGAAGATACATTGTACTATTACTGAGCATCATATTCTATCTAAGTTCAAAAATATATTGCGGGAAGGGATGCGCTATTTCATACAGAACTTTCAGATAGCTGCAAATCAAGGTACCTACTTAGGAACTAGACATGCATGTCGAGTACTATTCACATCAACAACACATGTGCGGCCATGTGATGCACCGCTACCACATTTCTGTTTTGATTTTACTTCCTTTGAAGACATAATTTAAATAAAGGTTCCAGAACAACATTTAATAGGTAAAAGTTTATTGTGATTTCTAAAACATTTTATTATTGTTAGTACAGTATGTTTGTTGATCAATACATCATTTTACAGATTATTGTCAACTTTTATTAGCTTACAGTACATAATCTTTTCTTCTTTCTTATATGTTTTAGAAATTATTGGATATTTATGTTGCTCACATCCTCTTGAAGCATTGGGTAATAGCAATTTCAAAATGCAAATTGTCTTACAGGATGAAAGTTTAGTCATTACATCGTTTTAGTATGTTTGACCCACTGTTCATATTTAACATTATGCGGTAAATACTATTCTGCAGTGGGTTACAACTTAAATGCAATTTATGGGGTGACTATGCTAACCAGATGTCTTCTTACTTGGAAGAAATCATCGGTTCATCAACTGTTTTAATATTGCAACTCGTTAGAGTTAAGAAATTAAATAGTATGCTCTCTAATAACACAATGCCTTATTGCCATTTCGTTTATTCAATGATTTTAAAAGTTTTAAACCAGTAATCCTACTGAAATTGCTTTAAAACTACTTTCAGACTCTATTATTATGAAAACTGCCATTAATGCGATGAAAATCCTTTTCAATATTAATATTGAAGATGTTGAATCATTCCGAAAAAGGTGCTCTGTACAGTTGATTTTATTGTCATTTTTGTATATGATGTCCAGTGTTTACTATATGATAGATGTAGATGTTATGTTTGACATTTGAGTTGCATTTTTTAATTTTCAGATGTACGTTTATAATTTCATCAGAGATTCAAAGTCCAACACCAACAAACCCATCTTCATTCTCTACACCATTGCTATATTGGGAAAATAAAAAAACCATTTATGAAGTGAATAATTGTGATCAAGTATGTAGTATATGAAAAATTTACAATTTTAATTATGCATTTAATATTCTGGATGTACCCGTATAATACTGTACAATTTCATTATCTACATTATTCTCAATGTTGGACAGCCTACAAAGTGCTTGATTTCTGTCACCATAAAAAAATTCAAACAACTCACAATTGGTTCTATGATTCATGCAATTCTTGCATGAAAAAAGTGCATAATGTTGATGGCAAAATTTGGTGCAGCAACTGCAAGAAATCTGTAACTTGCATTGTTCACAGGTTCTTATTTTTTCTTCTTCTTAACAGTTTATTAGTTACTTTATATATCATTAGTAATTAATTTCACTTATCCTAAATCCCTTTGTAATTATATTTATAAATCAACAGATTTCGAGTGCAGCTGCTTGTGACTGATTCCACGGACTCCTTATCAGTTGTCCTATTTGATAAACAAGTAATGCAATTTGTGAGAAAAACTGCTTCAGATCTGTGAGATTATTTGATTCAGATACTACTAGATAATAAACTAGCATTATGACAAAATATGTTCTCTTCATTTAAACTAACATTTAGTTTTTTTCTTAAATAAGGCTGATGATGAGCATGGTTATCCTACTGAATTGACTATTTTCAAATCAAAAAGGGTTCTCCTGTCAATTGAAGTGTCAAACTATAATATTCAAAATCATCACCATTCAGTAGAACAAAACTCATACAAGGTAATATTCATCACTGACAACGAAAACTACATCACCAACTTCAATGATAGCTTCACGGAATTTCAGGTAGATTCTATTTCATATCCTTGTTTTCGTTAATATGGATAGACTGCAAATAGTTATTTGTATTATTATTTATATAAAGCATCATCAGAGAAGTGGTTGTACAAATGTAAGTAGTGTGCATTATCATAGTCAGATACAATATAATCCATTATCATCATTTTTACTTCCCTGCGTGTAAAGAACATGCCACTGGATTAATTCTTTCTTCTTCTGTCATAGGAATAACAGAATGTTGAATCATTTTGACTCAGTGCAAAGGCTGACTCTATATTTGAAACATCTTTTGTGGTATCATCAAGTATTCAGGTATATATATATATATATATATTATCCCTTTGAATTTGCTTTATTTTCATCCTACATTGTAATTGCTCCTAGATCTGATGCTTCTTTCAACTATGTTCTATATGCAGAAAAACCTACTGACTGATTTTCTGAATGAAAATGTTATTGAGAAATCTCATCATATCCCACCTGAAAGTGTCGGTATACCAAGTCAGGAAAAAAATATGGGAATCTGAATGAAGGATAAATTGAAGGACAAAACATAAAAGAATGACTGATATGTTCTGCAGATATGAAAGGTGATATGATATCAGGTGATTGTATCTTCTAATTTCTTTTCTGTCATCTTACTTAGTTTATTCTTTCTATATTACATATCAACCATTAGTTTATGTATTTCAGTGCTGGTGGGAGAAGGGGCAGGGCAAGGAGGTTGGGCCTGGTGGGGGCTTATGGGAAAGGGGCTGGGTAGGTAGGAGGGCCCTGGTGGGGTTACTGCTGGGAAGGAGGGAGGATGAGTTGGAAGGGGGTGTGCTGGGATGGGGTGGTAGCAGAGGCTGCTAAGGGGGGGTGGGAGGGAAGGGGTCGGGCAGGGGGGGAGGGGAGGGAAGGGGTCGGGCAGGGAGGGAGGGGAGGGGGAGGGGAGGGGCTGTGAATGGGTGGGGGTGGTGATGGGCAGGATTGAGGACAAGTTGGAAGGGGGGACAGAACTGGTGGGGGTAGTGCTGGGCAGGGGGGAGGCCCTCTGTAGTGTTTTTTATCATTGATAGTGAAAGATGTTCAGTTAGCCATTAATTTTAGGATTACGTAATTTTAACTTTTCTATGCAGGTTCAACAACACCTTCGGGTGGGGGTGTATTGCAAGGAGCTCCATGCAGGTATTCAAAGTACATGATTATGTAATGTTACGCATTACATTTTTATTGGTTCATTGGATGATTTATATGGATTAAATTACACAACACATGAATGGGTAGTTTGTGCTGCACTACTTACTTCTATGGTTGTTTTAAATTACTGTATATATTTATGATTCCTAATAAATGTTTTCGATTATGTTTTACATATAAATACAAATGGGCTAGATAGTTTGAATCTGTTACTTTCAGATGAGTATCTATACTTGATGAAGTGATAATCCATAGTGGCAAGGAATTGCAGGTCCATGATGGAAGAGCTAGTGAGGGAGGGACGGGAGGGGGAGATCTGGGCGGGGGGGGGGGGGCTGTTGTGGGAAGGGACTGGGCAGGAGGGAGGAGGAGGTGGGAGGGTAAACTGCTGGGAAGGGATGGGAAGACATGCGGCTTAGAGGGGAGGGGAGACAAGGAGCTGGATAGGGGGAGTAGGAGGTGGGAGGACATGGGGGGAGGAAAGAGTGGGAAGAGATTATGATTAGTGGGGAGGGGAGGGGAGGATCTGGGCTGGCTGCAGAGGAGATGAGGGGAGGGGAGGGGAAGATGAGGGCAGGGGGGGAGGGCCTGGTGGGGGAAGAGTTTGGCCAGGGGGGTTATGGGGGAAGGGGCTGGAAAGGGGGGGGAGTGCTGGGGGAAGGGGCTGGAGTGGGGGGAGTGCTGGGGGAAGGGGCTGGGCAGGGGGGGATTGGTGGGGGAAGGTGCTGGGCAGGGGGAAACTGGGTAGGGGGTACCGGGACATGCTGGAAAGGGGGGAGGAGATTATGGTTACTGGGGAGGGGAGGGGAGGATCTGGGCTGGTTGTAGAGGATATGAGGGGAGGGGAGGGGAAGATGAGGGCAGGGGGGGAGGGCCTGGTGGGGGAGAGGTTGGCCAGGGGGGTTATGGGGGAAGGGGCTGGAAAGGGGGGGGATTACTGGGGGAAGGGGCTGGAAAGGGGGGGATTGCTGGGGGAAGGGGCTCGAAAGGGGGGGAGTGGTGGGGGGGGGCTCGAAAGGGGGGGAGTGGTGGGGGGGGCTGGAAAGGGGGGGTGCTGGGGAAGGGGCTGGGTAGGGGGGGACTGGTGGGGGAAGGTGCTGGGCAGAGGGAAGCTGGGTAGGGGGGGTACCAGGACATGCTGGAAAGGGTGGGAGGAGCTTATGGTTAGTGGGGAGGGGAGGGGAATATCTGGGCTGGTTGTAGAGGAGATGAGGGCAGGGGGGAAGGGCCTAGTGGGGGAAGAGGTTGGCCAGGGAGGGTTATGGGGGAAGGGGCTGGAAGGTGGGGATTGCTGGGGGAAGGGGCTGGAAAGGGTGGGGGGGTGCTGGGGGAAGGGGCTGGGCAGGGGGGGACTGGTGGGGGAAGGGGCTGGGTAGGTGTGGATTATATTCTTTCTCCAGAAACAGTTTTCAGTTTTTCAAAAAAGTCATGACTACTTTCTGATAGTCTGCCCGGTTACCATTTTCTATTATTTACTTCAATTAATAGTGACTTCATTTTCATATTATTTAATTGTTTTCATGGAATTTTTGTACAGTTTTTTTTCATAGATGAATATTGTAAACAAATAAGCCATTTTATTATGACATGATTTTTTGGACTTCACTGGATTAACCAGTTATTTTTTCATAGTAGTATGTCTCGTTTACTCGCATTCATTTATAATTATAGGTTGCAGGGATCAATATAACAGTCAACAAATATGACAAACTGATACTCTACATTAATGATGCATGGTGGTACTGAGAGGCTTCTGACTGCACATTTTGATGACATGAATCGTAATCTGATATGCACACCCGTTGTTGTTGAAAATTATGGTTCCTGTTTATGTTGTCAAACATGTATCTGCTACTGAAACAGTATTGATGTTTTCTTATCATTGTTAAATTACATTCCATAATCCAATGTCAAAGGTTAAACTGTATTGATGTTATCTTACCATGATTTTGTTTCACTATTGACCTATTTCAAGTATCTGCAAATTAGAATTTCATACTTTGATTCTATGAATAAATTTATAATTTCAATATATTATTTATTAATTTTCATTCTGTTTCACCGTTGGTTCCTTCGTTAGTTTTATACAGAAGGCTGCTCAGTATCTAAATATTGTTCCTCAATTTCTGTAACTTTTATTCCTTATTCTGTATGTCAGTTTCTTTTCAAATATATTCAATATTAATATAAATTATTATGTTTTATAAATATTAATATATAGTTAATAATAAGAATTATTTTATAGTGCCGTGCATCGCATGAGCGGAGTACTAGTTTTCATTAAAGTATGCATTTATATTGATAATTATATGTATTCTAAACACACACATATATATAATATACATATATATTATGATTCAAACCCAAATGTGTATAGTTGTGTGTGCTTAGACACACACACACCCATGCACTGCAACTAGATATGTGAAATTGAAAAAACAAATGAATTTTCATGTTATATAATGACATGTATGTATGTATATATATACACGCGTACATATACATACATACATAAATATTATTTTTCATATTATAACCACGTCCACAAAAATAACTGCGCGAATCATTCACTGGAATAAATTTGAAGTTTGAATCCATAAATATTATTTTCCCTATTTTTTAAGTCTATAAGTAGGATTTGATATGATAATAAATAAAACATTTGAACTGTATTTATTTTCTCCAATTATTTCTACATGTATTTATGTAATCCTCAGCGTTTGTTCATAAATTTATGGTGACCTGAGCTGTCCAATAAAACCACAACACGCCAGCAATCCGCATCGAGTCGTCCCGGTCTACACGCTGATTCACTGACCGTCGATCATCCAAATTCAATCGACGGTGGAGAAGATCCACGTCACCAATCCGCACCACTGGTTCATCTACCAATGGAAATCACGTTTCACTTATGTATAAGTACGATGGTAAACTCTTACCTGCTCTTCACCGCTCAAACCAAATCACCGATCTCTGTATTCACTGCCGTATCCCTTTTTTTCGTCTCACAGAGTTTACGATGGCACCAAAGGCGGAGAAGAAGCCGGCCGAGAAGAAGCCGGTTGAAGAGAAGAAGACTGTTGCTGAGAAGAAGCCCAAGGGTGGGAAGAAGCTGCCGAAGGACGCAGGATCGGCTGACAAGAAAAAGAAGCGTTCGAAGAAGAGCGTCGAGTCCTACAAGATCTACATCTTCAAGGTACTCAAGCAGGTTCATCCGGATATCGGAATCTCGAGTAAGGCCATGGGGATCATGAACAGCTTTATCAATGACATCTTCGAGAAGCTCGCCCAGGAATCGTCCCGCCTCGCACGGTACAACAAGAAGCCCACCATCACGTCTCGGGAGATCCAGACGGCAGTTCGGCTTGTTCTTCCCGGAGAATTGGCGAAGCATGCCGTCTCTGAAGGCACCAAAGCTGTTACAAAGTTCACCAGTGCCTAGATTCTTAACCCTGGCCCTCTACGCTGAAATCACAGCAGTATGTTGTCTGCGTTTGTGATTTTTCAGTGGTTGTGGTGAAACGCTGTTCCAATTGATGGTTCGTTAATGCAATTATCGTTTTGATTCGTATCTAGTTTTTGATATGTGCTCTTTCTGGCTCAGCAATGTTTTAGCGTCGTCTAATTTCGTTTTTTCCGGTCGATGCTGTGATATTGTTTTTGTTGCATTTTTTGAACGTTTACTATGTTTTAGCTTGTAAGATGAAATGCCGTTCTGAGGATGCTTGGTTGCAGGCGGCCTTTTAAGGTAAAGGTCGATTTCCTTCCATCCGTCTTTACCGTGTCATTAATCTGCATTGATGACAGGCAAAGTTGGCAATCCTACGTTTAGATTATGTAGAAAGCAAAGCTCCTCACGAAGCGCTAACCCTGCAAATGAAAATTCATATAGGGGTAAACACCAAGAGGGGACGATTTTCATTAAAATTATACGGTTAACATCCGCATAAGACATTTAAGTCTGCCCAGTGGCAGAGATGATGGCAATTGTTATCTGGAGGTATCCAGTTAAACATTCAAACTCCCAATGCCAGAGGCAGTGTTTCATAAACGAGCTCACAACAAAACGAACAATCATCGAGGCTAAGAAATTCTTCCAAAGGAAAGAAATAACAGATACCTACAAAAGTAAGATGAAAGAGGCAACATAGATCTACGATTTCGAAAATAAAAGGAGAGAAATGAACGTAAGAAGATTTATGTGCTACGTACCATCTTCGTCCTCCATGATTATGAAGCAAGGAAAACGAATGGCATCTAACAACAAAGATGCGAAGAACGGAAATACCACAAAACAGAAGAATTCCAGGGGAACAATACAACAAAGCTCACATAACTAGGAAGAACGGAGCCTTTGTTGAAACTCCTCAAGAAAACCCCTATAAAAAGTCTAATATGTTTAAAAAGACTTTAAACATTTGTAGAAAAACAGTAAAAGGGGTCTGTCTCACAAAGCTCTTTCACAGAGCCCTTAGCCCTCTTGAAATCGCAAGGCAGTTGATGGAAGGCTCTGTGGGGGCCACTCTCAATTTGGAGATTTTTCAGCGGAGGATTTGTCGGCAACTACTCCATGCAGCGGTCTTCTTTGGTGGGCAGTCAAGGTGGAAGCACAACAGCCTTCGTGGACAATAGCAGCCGGCGGGAGGATTTCTCATGGGGTTGATGAACCACCCCATACCAACCTGTTTGTCCATTTATTTGAATGTGATCAATTCCATGATGTGCAATGGAGATTTGTGTGCATGATGTGTAGATGACTTGTGTAATTTTTGTAATCCTTCGTCGAGAACTGGAGAGACGTGAATAGAGAAGGATCTCCTTCTCCCGTGGATGTAGGTCATACGATCGAACCACGTTAAAATTTTGGTGTTGCTCCGTTTGCTCCTGTTTTTGTGTGTTTGAGGTACCACGCACCTCCGCTGCGCCCCAACAGGCTCGACGAGTCTGATGAGCCCCGCGACCGTCGCTAAGGTAGTTGACAGATGATTCTGCGAGTCCAACGACTCCTTGCCGGTTTGCAAAGATCATGTTTGGTTCATGATGCGCCTCTGAGCATTGCGAAACCCCTTTGCATATAACCGGCTGGTTCACCCCACCTTAAAAGCATTGCTACCCGATCTTTCAAATTCTGATCTCCCTTTTCGCAGAGCCTCTTGAGCACCACAAACTCCACAAAAAATGGATCACTCAAGGTCTTGGAGCATCGTGAAACCCACTTTCGCTTGTTCCATTTACCCTTGCCTATGGCATGGATTCCCTTCGTGATGACATATGCCCTTCGTGGAGGAGGAAGTCCCTCAGGGGTACTTGAGGCTTCGTGAAGCACTGAGCCTTCACGAAGCACTTCTCGTCCAATTCATGGCTTAATGCCAAGGCATGATAACCCCACTTCATGAAGATCCTTTCTTTGCAAAGCCCCTCACCTCCACAAGGCCCCCTGTTTTGTGAGACCTTCCATGCGGCCCTCCAGTCTTGTAAGTAGCGACTTCTTGGTCCCTCGTGTGGTTCCCCTTTTTGCGTTGTCCTACCTTTTTCTTTTTGGCATAGGTACGCTAATGGCTGTTGATTTTTGGCCTAGCCATGCTAACATGAGCCTCACAACTGAGCACTCCACCCCACTCCCTTCGAGTATTTTTGGTGCCTTCCGTTCCCCAAGTGTGGGTGAGTATCGGTTATGTAAGTCCAAGGGTGAGGAGTGAGTCATCCCCATCTGTGGTGCTGGACGTTAAACTGTCAAGCGCTATCGTCCTCAGCACATGATGTTAAACTGTAGCCTCATCACGTGCAATGCAAATGGGGTGCCCCTCCTTGGGCATTTTTCACGCCCACTCATCTCCATGGAAGTGAGATCTCTCTCAGATGGAATGAGATCCTCCTTGTATGAAACAACATCCACCTGCGGGGAAGGGCAACCATCTTGGTGTAAGCTCCTAGCCTTTCTTGTAGGAGGTGACACTCTTACTCCTTGCCTCCTTTGGATGCAAATAATAGAGATGGGATGGTCATCAGGGCAACCATCCTCCTTGACTCTTCCTTGCCTCCTTTGTCACTATGGGCCGCTCCTATGCGTAAGCCCCGCTCCACCCCTTGCTGACACATCTTTCACGACGTGATAGTCCCGTCTACCTCTTCCTTTTGTTTTTCGGACTGAGCATGAATCACGTGGGCTTAGAGGTTAGTAGTAATTGTGACATCCTTCCATCAGACATCCATCATGGAGTAAGCCCCAACTTCCACCTTCACGAGCCACTAACCACGCGTAAGCCCCAAATTCTCGAACTATATGGGGTTTGATCACTGTTTTCTAAACAGGGTACATAGGAAGCCTCTACGAGGTTCAATCCCGACCATAGGTAAACCTTGGTTCCCTCCTCCTTGGGGTGCACCTATCAGATCTCAGTATCCACCACCACCCATTCCCATCATAGTCTTTCCCTCGAGCCACTATAGCTCGGGAGGGTCGTGCCCCACCAGGAGGTCACATCTCCTTCGGGTCCACCTGGGCAGCTTCAATGCATAAGCCCTACAACACATGTTTGGGCTGCCTCTTCAAGTGTAATTCCCGACGCCCTTCTTGAGGACCTTGATTCCCAACTAATTGGGATACGTATGAAACCTCCCTGAGGTTCAGACCCGACACCGTCATCTTCACGTCGGTTCATCCTCATCCTTACCGTATGACATTAAATTGCATGAGATACCCGAACTATGTGGACTTTGATTCCCAACTAACTGGGATACGTAAGAAGCCTCCTCGAGTTTCAAGCCGAACATCCTCAACAACCCATCCATTCCATCCTCTTTATTCACATCCGTCCTCATTCTTAATCAAGCTGCCACATCCTGGCGGGATCACGCCATTCATCCGAGAAGCTCCTATGCGTAAGCCCTAGTCATCTGCTTCATCACCTCACCCTTATCACGATGGGGTCACATCATCCATATGGGCCGTCTCAGTGCGTAAGCCCCTTTCATCCACATCATTGCTGCTCTTAGTAGCATCCGGGCAGTCTCAACGCATAATCCCTAGACAACCCAACCAAGAGTAATCCTCCGGTGACGAGAAGTCTTAGTGCGTAAGCCCCATTCCATCCAGTGAACTATGTGGGTTTTGATCCCTGTCTTCTAAACATGGTACATAGGAAGCCTCCACGAGGTTCAATCCCAACCAATGCTAAACTTTGGTGTCCACCTCATTGGGGTTCACCTTTCTTAATCCACCATCATTGGTGTCCAGATCAACCTTCACGGTGTGAAACCTTCTCTTTATGGGACACACCACTCTCGGGTCTGTCCTCATAGGGCATTCTGATCCATCCATCCGGTAAATCTTCCAGGTGCTCTCTCTAAGGGACGTATCTATCTAATCCACCTTCACAAGTGTTCTGATCATCCCATTCCGTCTCCTCAAGATGTCAAGCTCACGACCCTCTGTCCTCATAGGACGTTAAACTCATGACTTACCCCATGTTAAAAATGGGATGCCTGAGGGAAACCTCAGAAGACATGCCTTTGATATAAGATACCTCATGATTGATATGGGATGCCTCGGGTTTCTGCGCCTTTGAGAAGCCCTCTTATGAGGAAGAATACAAGTGTTCCAATGTTCTAGTGTCTAGACATGCCACTGATGCCCAACGTGACTACTCCCCTGATCGAAGGTTGTTTCCCTGACTTGAACCTTTGGAATGTCCAGATAGTAGCAGCATAATTAACTAAAGTCCACAAAGATATGAAACTGAGAACAAGTTTCACGAACAACATCTTAATCTATAAGGGAGACCCGGACTAGGCGACAAGTTCAAAGGAGGAATCCATGGAAAGAGGAACCGACATCCCATCATCCCATTTCGATCAAGGAGAAGACATCTTTGAAGAAGTGATGAAAGCTGCCCGCCTTTGGAAAGTAGGAATGTGGGGCAACAAAACGCGCATCACAAGCCGACGATGCGCGCCCCGGTGGAAAGCTTTAGAAACAAAAATGGTGAACCCGATGTGAACTCTTCTCCTCAACATGAGATTAGTAGCGCTCAAGTCATCAGTAGACAAGTGTGTCACCAGATCCAGCTATCTAGCACCAGGTTCCACCAAGAAAATAGTAGGCCTGGCGTGGAACTCACTAGAATTGTGTCAGTTAATCATTGGACATTCTAGTTTGTGTCATTGTCAGCGTAGATCTCTATCTCCAGCCATGGAAGACTGAATGATCCTGGGGAATTGAGCATTTATTTCCTATTATATTTACTAAAAATTGAATCTTCCTGCTTTACAGGACCCAAGCCATAGGAAATCAATCGCTCTCTACCCGTAAATGTAAGGGAAGGAGGAACAACAATGCGACAATCTCGTACAATTCCACCTTCGTTGCGACTTCATCCACGCCCACGACTACTGGGTGCCGACGCCCCATATCACCTTCGGAGATTGTGTAGAGAAGGGTGATCAACGGTCTCGTATGACGATATGTGTAGGAGGGGTTCATCCCCACAAGGGACATGCCCCGCTAGGACCCAAAGGCTTTTGCGCCTTACCGTCACTGTCGCCCCCAAGGAACGCGCGGGGAGCCACTACCCCCCATTCTGACTTCCAACCGCTTTGGGAGTCTCTCTCCGGAATGTTCCAATGAATCACTCCCCTATGCCGATGAGGTTAGGGATATCCAAGTCATCCCGGATATGACTACGACTTGGGAGCTGCCAAGGAGGGCTCCCACCAGGCCACGTCAATGCCACCCACTATCGGTCCCTATGGCTGAAGAACAGGTGGTGTACGCCCCTGCTTCATCGGCTTCGGTCTAGATAGCTTGACTCCAACGTTGGGCGTAAGCTTAGGAAGACACCCGTTAGGGGGAATCCTCTTCCATAGTTTCAGTGGCCTATGACACCCCAACACATTATGCCAGGTCCTTGCTATTGTAGAACATGGATCCACCTACGCCCGATCTTAATCGAGACCTCAACTGCCCCACGGGTGGGCTAGGTTGACTCTTTCAGTCGCCAGAACAATCAGAAACTATCACATGCTAACCCGTGACGATGAGATCCATTACAGAGGTCCTCCTTATACCATCACTAGATATAGTGTGGATCCTCCCCGCTCTCGCACCCAACATGGAGACCCTCCCCATGTTACCAGCATCAGTTCAAGCGGAGGTCCTCCTCGTCTTGTTAACATCCAATACAAAGGTCCTCCCCATGCCTATGATTCTAGATATGGAGGTCCTCCTCGTGTCTCCGATCATCAATACGAAGGTCCTCCTTGCATCATTATCAACTCATGCGAAGGTCCTCCCCATGATAGTATTGACCATAGCAAATGTCCTCCTCACTTCGTTACCCACCAACATGGAGGTCCTCTCCATGTTCTCACTAGCTCTAGTGAAGGTCCTCCCCGCTTCACCACTCCCAACCATGGAGTTCCTCCCCATGCGTCCAACAACCAGTATGAATGTCCTCCTCGTACTCAAGCTCACCAACACGAAGGTCCTCTTCGTGTTCCATTCGATATATGCCCAGGTTCTCTTCACCCCTCATCTCACCAAAGCGGGGGTCCTCCCCGCTCTCATACCCGACATGGAGGTCCTTCCCATGTTCTCACCAACTCCAGCAGAGGTCCTCCCCACTCTCACAATAGTCCCAGTAAAGGTCCTCTCTACTCTCACAACAGCCCCAGTGGAGGTTCTCCTTACTCCCACAACAGTCCCAACAAAGGTCCTCTATGGCATCCCACCTTTTTATTACATAAATTTTCATTACATTTTACAAACAGAGGATCTTTAAAGTCTAGTGTCTTGGAAATCAAGAACATAATACATGAAAACAACATAAAACATTCTTCTAAACCACTTGTAAGGATTCATTATAGGTTCATCCTATGTACAATTACTACATCTCATATCCTGGAGACATACATCAAAGGAAATGGTGAGCAGAAGGCCCAATAAGGGGTAAACAAGGGAATTAGTTTACTTGTGATATCAATAAGAACTTGATGAAAAATATGAAGACACGAGCAATGGAAAAAGAGGCATATCATAATAACAAGAACATGAATCATAATTTGAATATGTGGGTACAACATTTCATTTAGACATTCATGAACATATCACCAAGGTTTATCCCCAAGGTGTCATAAAAATTACCAAGGTTATTGACCAAGGTAACGTGAAACTTGTCATCTCTAGAGATTAATTATTTACCCAATGCATTGGAGCGCTATCAGGGTGCACCCTTAATATGTATTTATTTTCATGTGATCCACATAGATCATAATCAAACATTTCATAAATAACCCATAGAGAATAAAAGAAACGTGTTTCATTTCAAAATCGTGACATTTTAAAAGTTCTTAAAAATAAGATCATTATGTCATTTATAACCCATGGAAAGGGAGTGAGGGTTATATGTATGTCAATTCCAGAATCAAATATATCATCTTTATATATTTATGAATACCCATAGAAACAAAATAGGTCTGGGTATTCACATAAATAAAATAAGAGAATTTCTGGAGAGAAAGAGATAGAAATTTTGATGCGAAATTTCTGCAGCATAACAACTATATAACATGGTTTTAGAAAATATTGAAAAGAGAGGGGACAAGAGTCACCCACTCATAAATAACCCATAATACAGTATGAGTATATAATAAAAAGAAATAAGATCATGTTATGGATATTTGAAAGAAATACCATATGAAAATGAAACTCGAAGGAAAAGAGAAGATGCGATTTTTTTACAAAAATTTTGGCAGCCTAACAACGTCACTTAAAAATTCAGAAAATAAATTGAGGAGAGTGGAAAGAGACTCTCATCATTTGGAAATGAAATGGACAATAGTAAAGATATAGAAGAACAAACCCCCTCATAATAAAATGGAACTATAAAACATAACATAAAGGAAGTCATGACTTAAAAGAGGAGGGTGAAAGAATCCCTTACCTTGAAGAGTAACTTTGAAAGCTTGAAGGTCGGGACATTGGGAGGCTTGAGGGCACCTTGGGAGAACTCCTTGGGAGTTAAGGAGACCAGAACTTCGTTGAGGAGGATTTTGGAATGAAATGAATGAGGAAATGACTTGGTATTTATAGGAAAAGTAAGAGAATAAATTATTAATTTCCAAGGGACACCTCATCGATAGTATTTGCAAAACCATGGGTTTGACCATGGTATTGGCCACTTGGGACACCTCATAGCATATATCACTATTTATAAGTTGACTAGAAAGCTTACATCATTATTAAATCATTAATGAGGTCATTAAACACCCGAAACTCAAAACTGTATTTTTACTATTCACTGAAAATTCAACTATTTCAGAAAAATCCCAAAAATTCACCATAACCTAATATCGATGCTCTGAATTCAAAAATGAACTCCATTTTATGAAAATAATTTTCTAAATATTTTTAATTTAATTTTTAAATAAAATCATTATTTATTCCAAAAATACAACTTTAAAACTATAACTCATTTTGTAACACCTTAAAAAAGTAATCAAGGTCCCATAAAATTATCGTATAACCATAAGAAAATAAAGTAACAATTTATGATTAAATTTTATGAAAATAAATTTTCATTTTAAATTATTAAATTAATTATAAAATTGTAAAAAAAATATTTATGACATACAAAAATACCAAAACTT
This sequence comes from Viscum album, assembly GCA_963277665.1. Taxonomy (NCBI): domain Eukaryota; kingdom Viridiplantae; phylum Streptophyta; class Magnoliopsida; order Santalales; family Viscaceae; genus Viscum; species Viscum album. The sequence goes on from OY728150.1 coordinate 244,759,557, forward strand.
AAACTATGAGCGTTTTTTCACTTTTAAGATGTCTAAAATGTATTTATACATTCATGGGTGAAGTTTCTATTTTTTTGGTTGATTTACTATTCATTATTATTCATTACTATTCATACGGGTATGTTACTATTCATACTTTACTATTCACTAACAAATCAAGTTGATCTTATTAGACTATAAATTTCTTACTGAACACAACTACAGAAGACCATTTTTTGAAAATCAATTCACATTATTAATTATTTAAAGTTTACATAAATATTTTAAAATACCCTTTTTTCCAAAATTCATTAGTAATATAGAACTATAAATTCATCCTACATTTATCCGGATATTTGAAATTCACAAACTTTTCCATAAGAAATAACAATTTTATTTATATAAAAGGATTACACAAAGCAGTTAAGGTCTCAATACATAGCCCCTTATAACACCAGCATAGAACCTAAGTGTAAGGTGTGCTATGGTAATAGAATCTTGGAGTGACTCGAACAACATTGCCCGAGTGATGATTTTTATCAGCTTGAACTTCTCCCTTAGGTGATTCCGTTCAAGCTTCATATGTTGAAGTTCAGCTTGAGCTTGGTCCAGAGCAAAGCCCAGTGATGCTACCTCCTTCCCAAGCTCCGACAGATGGGCTTCATATGACCCAAGTCTACTGGATGAGGCCATTCAATCTTCTTTCTGTATTAATTAACCAAGATAATTGTATTTATAAAAACACAACGTTAAGATTATAGTTTCCAACAGTCATATTGACCAACAATCATATAACAGTCGAAACCCAACGATACCCACTTCATTAATTAAAGGATATATTTTTGTTGAGTATAAAAATAAAATAACACACATATTTAGGAAACAAATATAATTAAAAATTTTGGGTCGTTACATCCTCCTCGCTTCGATGAAAACCAATACGGAGGTCCTCCCCATATTCAAACCAGCTCAAGAAGAGGTCATCCTCACTCCAACACCACCCACGCAAAGGTCCTCCCCATGTTGAAGAATTACTCTACCCCGAAGAGCCATCCAGAGGCAGAAGGGTGAATATTCTCCACTGAAGGAAGAACTCTGAGAAGCGCCAAGTCGTTATCAATCGAGTCTATTTTTCATATTCTGAAGCGGAATGTGATTCAATGATGGAGGCTTCACCTTGATCCTCTGCATCAAAGTCTGGTTAAGGAACCCGACATGTTAGTTTCTTCATCCCCAAAGGTGAGATGCACTAGTTCCTGAATCCCTTAGCTGGTACATGTAAGTGGAGGATGGTTAGGATCCCTTCTAGAGTCTTGCTGTGCAACCTTCACTATCATCTCTAGTTTCATTCTCTACATTGACATGTGATCACAGAGAGTTTTTATAGGGAATGGTAGATGATGATCACCTGCCATATTCGCCACAAATATCCGCTACCTTCGCACATAAAGCAATGGTCAATACCCCATCTAATAGGGACATGATGATGTGGTTGGTACTGCCTCCCGGATACGACCCAATGAGTGGCGGTCAATCATCTCACGTAGTGTTTTCTTCACCGACTAGTCCACCACCACAACAGTCCACGTTAGTGACATTACCAATTCCACATCCAAACCCAATCGAAGAATGGGTCAATCAAGAGCCGGATCCCACTTCTGAGCAGAGAAACTTGTGGGATACTCTAGTTTTCGATCAGTTGTCCGAGATGTTCTAGCCAATTTCTACTCCCGACTTCGATATTCTGGAGTCACTCACTCAAGATGAGGTCATGTGTTTCCGCCAGACTATCTAGGTGATGCATTTTTACCTTCGTGGTCATCAGTTGGCCTATCCAAAGAGCCAAGAGCATTATAATGACATCGGCCAACAGTGTCACATGGTTGAGTTAGCAACACTTCCCATGGATCAGCACCTTGCATCACTTGACTATCACTATACCCTTCAATAATGATGCGTTTAGAGATCCACCATGCTCTGCAAAATTATTGAATAGGTGACCCCACACGTTCAGATCCGTGGCTAGGGGCAGTATGCTGTTCTTCAGTTCAGTACCATCCTACGCCAACCTGAATTTACAGGTGATATCGAGGATATGCTGCCAGGTGTAGTCACATTGAATATAGATGACCTTAATCCGATCAAGGAGAAGGAAACTGAGACAAGGCTTGATGAAGAGGACTCACCTCCTGGGGTAGCACAATACTAGGTGGATGCTCATACGAGCATCATTAATCACCAGTAAAGGGTGATTATTAGCCTTGCAGAGCCCTCTGAGTCATTGCCCTTTGGTCGAGACCCCAACAAGGGTAAAGGACAAACTTGGGACTCTAAGCCCTCTGACCCATTTGGTTCAATGGAGAAGACAGAGGTTGATCCCGCTAAGGTCGCATTGATCCAACAACTTGCAGAATATAAAAAGTTCATTAGCAATATCATCACTGAGCACCTTGCAGAGCAATGTCCGGATTACAATGATCCTCGATACAATCCTGTCCATCCTCCATTAGGGTAGTAGTGGCATCCACAAGTTTGTAGGTTCTGGGCACAACAAAAGTGCGTGGATGGGTGTACCTAACTTTAATTTTTTTCCATTAACAATGATCAATCCAAGATCCGTCACGATAACAAAATACCGAATCTTAGAAATAGAACGAAGAACAAAAAGGAAAGAGGGAAGTCCCAAAATCATAGAGAGGATCATCATATATTGGTTATAATTAATTTAATTAAAAGACAAGAATTACCTCGATGAAATTCTCTCTCCATTGATGTTTCTGGTCATGATACAATGTGATCCGTCGTTGCATCATAGAATCCAAGTGTAGGCTTCCTCTAATGGTGATCCACATGTGCTCCACGTAGCCTTGGACGTCGTCGAAGGGATCTCTGGTTGCTAGAACGGAAGAGCCTTCGCTTGCAATGTCCGCCTTCGATCGCCTTGAGAGTTGCTTCCAAAGCTCTCCTTGATCTGATGGAGGAGAATCTCTCTCATAACTTGAGGGCGTTCTTGGAGGAAAAGAATTCTCTCTTGGATTGAGAGCTTTCTCCAAATCTGTTGTGCACAACCACAAATAATGACTAGGTAAAATGAGAATAATGTAATTGAGATTTTATTACTTAGAATAATAAAATGAATTAATTACCCAAAAATATTTATTCGTTTCATTTAATTCTTAGTAAGACCCCATGTCTAATAATAACAGTTGAATATTATTATCACTTGATATGCGCCTGACGAATTACACCTAATATTTTTTAAATAAATAAATAATATTATTTCTCACAAATCCCCATAAAAACTACATGGTGTGTACTTTTGTTTTTCCATTTTCTTTATTTCCTCCACCACATTTATTTGACCTCGAATAATGACTATTTATTTATTAAATAAACATCACTGCATTACTCGCTAATAAATATATTATTTCATCCACAATATATTCTCTCAAATAACTAGTGTCGAAATAAATGCGACCAGACATCCTTGAATAATTATTAAACCACAATCGAGAATAATCTTTATTCAACTTGTTAAATGAATATTTAACTGAGATAATTGGACACACTTAGTGTGTGATCCTCTAGGCCTCTTTCTCAGTGTCATTAGGCGGAGCCTGCCTAAAGTCCAAGGTTAACGTCTAGCAACATGCCAAGACACCTATAGAGAAAGAAGTTAACGCTGCAATGACATGTCACCTCCTACGAAATCTTACCATGTAATGTAATCCCTTTGTCTCAATATCTCAAATCAAGTGGGTTGCATGTTAGTGCTATCAACCCATGTGATCGATTATTCTTTCTTTGACTTCCCAAAATTGAACTTTCTCATTCCTTACCATGGACATGAATTTATTTAGGCTATATCAATTCCATCAAAGGGCCTGAGATATCAACTTTCTTTATGGAACAGAAGGGACAAGTCCTTTCTTGTATTATCTATTAATGCATTATTACTCGTGATGCACCCAACATATCCTACCTCACTGCGAACAGTGTGACATCACCATTTTCGTCAATACATCTAAGTGCGCGAGTTTTAATATCCATTAATAATAATCTTAAAGTCTAAGGACCAATACACACATCTGCAGATAGGAATATCCAATGACACTATGAAATGTATATTTCCTACTGGCGGGTCTCATTCTCATAATATCCTCCTGGATATTACTAAGGGTGCACACCATGAGAAGGTGCCTCAAAGTTTTATGAGTCATAACCCCTAATGACCTATATTATTTGTATCTCTCAAATAACATCATCCAACCATAGAACATATATTCAAGAATAGTGTTATGGAATTTCTGGGTTCTCATCATAGTAGGGATCCGCTATGACCCTTTGGTACAACAATTATCCTTAGGACATTATCACATGAATTTTCACATAGAAGAACAATCAAGATATGATAAGGTATTTATTAATGAATAAAGTACAAATTAGTTGGTTTTAGGCCACCAACTCGAACAAGGTCCTCCTTGACCAGTTGCCTCCCGTCGATCTCAACAATCCTGTGCATCCCGATATGGTAGATACTGGAGCCTATGGAAAAAGACTATAGTATTTATCACCAAATCTGCCCGAGCTGTGTGAGAACCCTCCTAGAGATCCGGCTCAGGTCATTCCTCCAGCAGCTCCTCAGGTCATTCCTCTAGTAGCTCCATAGGCTGCTCTAGCCGCTCCTCGAGCCGCCGAGCTCGCCTATAATGTTGATGATCCTATCAATGCACTGGTGGTTAGGAATCCTTACCAAGATAGGAATCCCTATTAGGATGATCCAATTGCCTCTCTTATTTCCCACCTCAAGGCCCTTAATACATGGAAGGTGTCAATACCACCTGATGGAAAGTTGTATCTAGCATGGGTGGATGACATGCAAGCACCCTCAGATTTCGGGAATCCTACCTTTTCCCCCTTCAATGGGATGGGCGACCCACTTCAGCATTTGACCCACTTTATTTCAAGGTATGGACCCATGCTGGGAACTCAATCACAGCAGGAAGCTGCCAAGCTCCAGTGTTTTGTATAGATGCCGGAAGGACCTAGATTCGTCTAGTACAACCAGTTACCTATCGGGTCTATTACTGGTTGGGAAGATATTCACAAGCAGTTCCTATATCAGTTCATCTCCACCATGTGCAAGACAAGTATTACTAACCTTTTCAAGTGAAAACAATGACCAGATGAGCGATTCGAAGACTTTTTTTCCAGGTGAAAGGTCCTCACGTATTCACTCGATATGACACTAACTCAAGAACATATACTAACGATGTGCATGGGGAATGTAAAGACCGAATTGGTTCCCTCCATTATCACTCAGAATTTCCCAGGTGGATTCTAGGATTTCTCTGACAAGACTCAGCACTTACAGGAAGACTTACAACAAGCTAAGAAGGTGCAACCATTGCCTCTTCCAGCTATTGGAAGAAGAGACTCCAAGGTAGATACTGATGTTATCCCACATATAGAGGCCCATAGGCTGCTAGAATTTTTACCTGCAGAGACTCACCCATATCCTCACCAAGGGAAACAGTCTCAGGCTCAACATCTACTGCCATAAAATCAATAGTCACCACCCCTTCAAGCACCACCACCTAGGTAAGACAATCAGGCTCTATCCCCTTACTAGGCTCTAACCCCTCATCAGGGCCAGGCTCCTAGAGTTCCTTTTATATATAGGATAAACCAAACCTACTCATTCGATGAAGCTCAGGTTTCCAATTATTTACGAAGTGCCTTGGATCAAGGGATTCTAAAGTTTCCAGAATGCAAGAAACCCCAGGAGGCTAATCTCACTGATCACCCTAACTACTGACCTTATCACAGAATCCTTGGATATACCATAAAGTGATGCTATGTAGTTAGATAGGGTTCTACCCCAACATAGGTGGCATGTCTCTCTAAAGTGCCTGACAATAAAGGGGAATGACAACAGGTCCCTAGCCATGGGTCTCATAAGTATGATGATTGGTTAGCCCGCAGAGCAGTTTCTCATGCCCATGGTATTATTAGTACCCATTTGAATCGGCCCAAGTCACCTAAAGTTTCCACACCTCCTCCAAATTCCTCTTATGCATCCACATCTTAGCCTTCTACTTCTCATAAGGGTAGGCACTAACGGTGAAAGGGAAAGAGAATCCCCTCGCCGGTTCCGAACCTGTCTCACACTCTCAGAGACTTAATGCCCCCAGAAATAATAATATCCCTAGAATTATCCCAGTATTGAGGATTCCTCAGGTGATGATCATGATTATACCGTAGTGAATACCATCGAGCTGATGGATCCCTATATAGCCCCCGATGATGATAACTGTCAAGCATGTCCTCCTAATTTCCTCAATCGACGCCATCATTGACAGGGACATGAATATGTGAATTATCAAAATGCACAGGACAATGCTTCTAGACAAGGTGTGCATGCTTCTGAGACTAGATAGTAGGATCAAAACAGGGCTGATCATGCACAGTCCTTTCATCCCGTATTGTCATATTCACTGCCACCACCATTCGTGCTACTTGACCAGGTAAAGCCATCGTGACTGTGTTATGATCATCCAAATACAGCTGTGACCGAACCTTAGTTATCTGACAGTCAGTCGATAGCAATTTCACATGATTCAGCTAGTGAGCAACGAGACATCCCCAACACCATCCAGAATTTTCCAGTTCGACTAGCAATGCCTGTCATGCCCCTGCCAAGAAACAACCTCCTACCATAAAAAATGTGCACCCAACATGTAAGTATGATGTGATTAAGCATATTTCAAACATTACTACAAATATACCGATTCTTGAGGCCCTCCTCCTGTGAGAAGAGTTGTGAGAAGCCCTCAAATAGGCTTTGAAGAGACCCCTCTAGTTTGAAACAGAGGTAGCAGCTACAGATGCCTTCTATGCCGAGGAAGTTGAGTGAGAAAAATGAGAAACTATCATCTCATTCTCAGGAGAAGATGAAGGCTCCCCCATATAGGGACACATCCTTCCACTGTACATCACTAACCAGTTCAATGGCATGGAAGTCCACCGCTGTCTCGTTGACAAAAGTTCTAGGATAAATCTCATCTTGACCTGGAAGCTCCGCAAGTTGGGAATGACTAAAGCAGATCTGAGTCCCTATGACCTATAGATTTAGGGTTATGGAAGGACTGAGAAGAGGTTGTGTGGCAAGATTCTCCTAAAGACCCAGTTCGGTGGCCTGATTTCCAGTGCTGAGTTCATGGCCATCTCACAGGATACCACCTACAACGCGCTGATGGGTATACCCCGACTCTATCTGCATGTAGTGGTTCCCTCATCATATCACCAATGCCTTAAACACTCCCTCAACGGTCGAGTGGGCATACTCCAAGGCAATGCATCTCCCTTTACCTCTTTTGAAACCCACTATTTGGATGCCAAATATTATAATAGAAAGGACAAATGGGTTCAGACTAATTAGGTTGAGCACACTACCACTGTGGCCGACCCATGGAGGGACTTGGATGATGTTTTCATCCTCTCGATTCACCAGTTAGAGGCCAGAACCCTAGATTTGGGACACTGCTTCATCGTTTCTATAATAAGGTGAAGACACATTACCATGTATAAGGAACATCAAAAGATTACCTCATACTCCTACACGGGTCATGATCGGGTGATACCAGAACCCCCTACCCCTGTTAGGCATCAAGATGTTTTCCCAATGGCTACAACTTTCTGTTAGACCTGCTTGTTTCGTAGAGATGAATTGAACTGAAACAAACTGACCCGCCAACACCACTTTGACATCATCAATCATGGACCCCTTGATCAAAGGCCTAATGGAATCGGGTCTACAACCTTTTTTTCCATGGTTTCAGCAGTGTAGGAGTCTCTCAGTGAAGATTCCACATCCACCCAAGCAGCACCATCTTTCCTACAGAATCACCTATCTTGGATAAACCATCTCCCCCTATTGATTCCCCTATCACAGACAATGAAAACTACTTGTAATATTCCCCTACTACATTTGAAGAAGGCATCTCCACTATCATTGATGAGCTGGTTCAGGTGAATCTTGGTACCGAGACAGACCCAAGGCCAACATTGATCAGTGTAGCAATGTCTGTAGGGGGAAAACAATAGTATGTGGTTTTTTTGAAGTACCATTGTGATGTATTTTCTTAGAGTTATGATGAGATTCTAGGACTATACCCTCAGGTCATTTTCTATCGCATTTGTCTCCTGGCGAGTCATCATGGGTTCAAACAACCTCCTAGGAAAATTCACCCCTCTCATGGTGCCATGGTCAAGGCCTAAGTTGATAAGATCATCAAAGCCAACTTTGTTAAGGAAGTCTAATATCCTATATGGTTACCCAACGTCATTCCAATCAGAAAAAAGATCATACATACCAGAGTCTGAATCAAATTCTAGGATCTCACCTGCCACTGTTCGAAGGATGATTTTTCCCTTCCTATGGCAGAGTTGTTGATCAATTCCACCATTGGGTTTTAGGATCTCTCCTTCATGGATGAGTATTCTGGGTATAATTAGATCCGAATGGCCCGTGAGGATGAAGATTCCACTACCTTCAGGGTTTCACAGGGGACCTTTTTCTATCAAGTAAATCCCTTTGGATTAAATAATGTAGGAGATACCTATCAATGTGCCATTCACAACATATTCAAACTGATCCGTAGGACAATAATGGAATGCTACATGGATGACTTGGTGGTCAAATCCCACCAACGTCAGAACTATATCATAGATCTTGAGAAAGCATTCGACTTCCTCTGCTCCCTCCATCTAAAGATGAACCCCTTGAAGTGCGCTTTCAGGTTTACCTCTAGGAAGTTTATTGGATTTGTCGTCAGATATAGTGGCATTGAGATCAACCCGGAGAAGATTAAGGACATCAGTCAGATGCCTCCTTCGAGAAATATTTGAGTGCTCCAAGGCTTTCAAGGCCACTTATCCTATATACACCGATTCATCATGAACTTGATCGACAAGTGTAATCCATTTTCCAAAATCACGAAGAAAGGTGTCATCTACCAGTGGGATGAAGATTGTTAGACCGCATTTAAGGAGATCAAGCAGTATTTGCTACAACCTCCGGTTATGATGCCACCCATATCTAAGAATCCACTAGTCCTCTATGTGACAGCCCTGGAATGATCCATCGGTGCCTTTCTTGCTTATAAGAACAATAAAGGGACATAAAACAATTTTTACTATCTCAGTCGCATTCTCCTCAACACAAAGTCTAGATACTCTTCTATCGAGAAGAGCTTCCTCATGCTGATTTTTGCAGTGCAGAAGTTATGGCACTATATGCAGCACCATGAGATACATTTTGTGTCCCATGTGGATCCACTAAATTATATTCTGAACCACCCCATGTTGAAAATCTATCTAGATCATTGGGTAGTAATACTACAGTAGTTTGACATCAGGTTCATCCCACAGAAGGCTGTTAAGGGTGAGGCTTTGCAGAATTTCTGGCCACTCATCCAGCCCCCGCTTAACAGTCCTTGGATCTTGATTTTCTAGATGAGTCCATCCTTTCAGTGGATCAGGTTGTACCATGATGGCAGATGTATTTTGATGGTGTCTCATGGATCCCAACCGGTAGAAGGCTCAGTGATCCCATACTCAATAGAGTAGATCTAGGAATCATCTACATCATGCCTAAACATGATATCTTTTCCTATTCATTATTACTATTAGAAGGCTACACCAATAATGAGGTGGAGTATCAGGCTCTCATCACTGGTCTCGAGATGGATCTTGAGATTGACGTTATCCACCTACATGTGAAGGGAGAATCTGTTATAGTCATTAAGTAGATCAACAATGACTATATCATTAGGAATCCAGAGCTTGTGTCCCTATTAGAGTGAACTCGTCAGCTGATTTCCTAGTTTCATTCTCGTGCAGAGGTCACTCATGTTCCTTGGTCATAGAATGGTCGAGCTGATGCCTTATCCAACCTAGCTGTATCTCTTGTAGATCCTGACCAGGATGACTTGATCATCCATGTGGCACATCGAAGAGTCATCACCCCTGTCAGTTCAGACAATAATGACAACCAGAAGGTAGTCCATCTTACCGCTAGTGCTTCCACATCAGGACCTTCATCCCCCCTACAGATTAAGAAATCTATAATCGGAAAACTCCTTTTGTCAAGTATCTCCAATATGGAAATCTCCCACCAGATAGAGCTAAACAGGAGAGAATTTGTTAGTGTACAGTACAGTTCACCCTCCAACGTAGTCCCATCCTTGAGCATACTCTCTACAAACCTGAGTTCTATGAGATTTTAGTCTACTGCATTCAAGGAGATGAGATTCCCCAGGTTATGCAAAAATTTAATTCCGGTTCTTGTGATGATCATCGGGAAAGGTTGAAGCTCTCCCACCACATTTGAAGGTTATGGTACTTTTGGCCCACCATGGTCCATGACTGTATCGAGTTCACTAAAAGGTGCCACGCATGTCAGATCCATGCTAAATTTTTGAATCGACCACTAGATCCCCTCCATACCACCAAGTACTCTTATCCCTTTGCGGTCTAGGGACTCATTGTTGTGGCACCTTATCCACTAGCAATAACTCACCACTGTAGGTTCATCATAACTGTAATGGATTTCTTTTCCAAGTGGGCAGAGGTGATTCCACTCAAGGAAGTCAAGGCCCATTATTCTTTGATTTTGTGATCTCTAACATCATCCATCAATTTGGATACCCTCACAATATTCTCACTGATAACGACACCAAATTTAGGGAATTTTAGATAAATAAATTGTTCTCTAAGTACAACATCCAATCCAACCATATTTATCGCTATCATGCGCAAGCAAATGAATAGATCGAGGTGTTCAACATGACCCTATCCAAAATTATGCATAAGATGGTGGGGAAAAACAAGAAAATTTGGCCGGACAATCTCCCCAATGATCTTTGGGCTTATCGGAATATAATTCATAATTCCACCCAGGTGACCCCATATTCGTTGGTATAAAGAACAGAAGCAGTCTTTCCCATCATGATACAGTTTCCATTACTCTAAACAACTATCTATGACTAGAAGACATCAGACAAGATAGCTGTAGTCTATCTAGATGAATTGGAATCCCTCAATGATAACAGGATCTGGTTCTTGCATATTCTGGAGAGGCACTAGAACAAGATAGCTAGAGATTTCAACAAGAAGGTTCATCTTCACTCCTTCCTTCAAGGTGATACAATATTGGCCCTATGAGCGCTGATGATACCTGGTATAAAGCCACCAAAGTTTGAACCCAAATGGGAAGAACCATACATTATTCATAAGGTTTACCCCAATGGTGCATACTCCTTGATCACCATGGACGGGGAGCGCATCACTCCTTTGACTAATTCCAAGTTCCTCAAGAAGTACTTTTCATAAGTACCATCCGCCCATTCCGTATGACGTTAAACCACTGCTCCATCCTTACCACCTGACATTAAACTTAACAGAATTCAAAAACTACATATGGATTGATTCCCATCCTTATGGGATACGTAGTGACACCTAAACATTTTTTCGTTGGGTCCATCCATTGGTTCATTAACATTTTTCTCCATCCCGCATGACATTAAAATGCCGCTCCATCCTTATCAAATGATGTTAAAATGCACAAAATTAAAGAAATATGTATGGATTGATTCCCATCCATATGGGATACATAGCAATGCCCGAACAATTTGTTTTTGGTTCCAGCCCCTGGTTCATCAACCTTTTTACCCCTCCTTATCATCCTCTTCATTTGGAACTAGTCCACTACCATGACATATCCAAGAGCTATCTTGAGGCCTCTATCCTTGAGAAGGGGTTTGAATCCCTTTAGTTAATATGCCTCATTGACATGTTCATATGAATTGTGGCATAGAACCTAGAGTGTTGGATTTTGCATGGATATTCTCTCGTTCCATTTCCATGCTTCACATCTCCCTTTATTTGGGTCCCCATTGTCTTCCACATTTAAAGGGAGCCCCTAATGACATGGTTCCTAGTTACATGGATCACCTACCATCCTAGGCCAATGCCCCTGAATAATTTAGATGGAACTTTGAGACAGGTCCCATGTTATCGAATATGGTCAGTGATTGACCCTTATTTGTCTATTCCCATCCCAGGTAACACAATATGGATGATGTGTTTTGAACAAGTTTAGTAGTTATCCTCCATCGTTATGCCACCCTCATTGTTTCCCATATATCAATTGATGTGATTCACGTTTTCTCCACCTCCTTATGTTTTGGTGGAACTCCAAAACCCTTAGTGTTACCTCTCCATGCACCTTTACACTTTGAACAAGTAGATCAACATCGTTGGGACATCCTTAACCTGAATTCTCCATTCCCCTATTTTACGATTTTACATGTGAGAAGGAAAACCTAACATCATTCCTTGTTTTCCACACCAAGCATGGATCAAGTGGGCTTATGAGTTTTTTGTAGGGTTTGTACCCGCATGGAAGAGTTGCATAATCTCATGGTCCAAACTTTATGACCTTAAATTAGGAGTTTTCGTCCTAGGTATTGACTTTAAAATGGGCACCCAGGTCCAAAATCTATGACCTTAAACTGGGAGTTCATGTCCATACATCATGACTTTAAACTATGTATGAATTCCCTTGGGAATTTCATTTTGTGGCACGGACCCATTGGATCCTCATTCACGTCGGGTTATAGCTACCACATAACAAAAATTCCCCTAGGAACACCTTTCGTCCCCACAACATGACATCAAACTGTGCTGTATCATCCTTACCGCACGATGTTAAACTGCATAGGAGCATCCCAGGAAAATTATGTTAAACTAGTCAACAACGGTATGAATTCTATGACCCTAAACTAAAAACCATACAGTAAAAACTACATGACTCTAAACTATATAATACCAACATGATGTTCTCGCATGATAGGACATCTCTTCTGGAATTGGTTTCCTACCTTGACATGATCAAGAACTATATATGGCTTGATTACCATCTTTATGGGATATGTAGGAATGCCCAGATATTTCATCCTTGGGCCCAACCATAAATTCAACCTTTCACCCCCTTGGGAGTGTATTGTGTGGCGCAGACCCCTTAGGTCCTCATTCACATCAGGCTATTTTGGTACACCATACACCCCTATTGAATTCCCCTCCCACCAGCTTTCTTACCACACAATGTTAAACTGAACAGACCAGTCCTATCACATGACCTTAAACCGTGGCACTATCATCCTAGCCACACGACGAAAAACGAAACAACATCATCTTGTTCTCACCTGAGATGACATCAACTTTAGCACTAGTCACTCAACATACTATCTCTCAATAACTACATGAAGATTTATTCCTATCTTTATGGGATACATAGCAACACTCAAACATTTTGTCTTCAGGTCCAACCCCAGGTTCATCAACCTTTTTGATCCTGTGCTATGGTCCTAACTCTATGACCTTAAACTAGGAGTTAAAGTCCAACCATCATGACTCTAAAATGTATACATGTATCCTTGGGAATGTGTGGTATGATGTGGGCCTCCTTGATCCTCATTCAAGTTGGGTATCTTCATGAAACTTCACCACACATTTCCTCTTTGGAAGTCTCATCCCTATAGTCCAAACTCTATAACCTTAAACTAAGATCCTTTGGTCCAAGTAATATGACCTTTAGCTATTTATATTTCCAGGTTCAGGTTTCCAACATCTTTCACATCCAAATGGACCCCCTAATGACAATGGTATCATGACGCTTTCGATCATCTTCCGTCTTGGGCCAACACCCTAATAGATTTTCAACGACAAATATAGAATCTTGTGTTTCAAACATGGTCAACAGTGGTCCTTTCCATCAGTCGCCCCGTCCATAATTTGAATCCCATAGGTTTCTATTTATGAATTCCCACCTCCCTATGTTATAATGGAACTCTAACACCTCTATTGTTTTTCCTCCATGAATTTGCACACATTGAGTGGAACTGTCGGTATCATCGGGATATTCCCAACCTGATATTTCTTTACCTTGGTTGTACGCTTCTACATGTGATAGGGAAAACCTAACATTGCTTCTTGTTTCCCACACTGAGCATGGCTCATGTGGGCATAATAGTTTTTCTAGGGTTTGTACACACATAAAAGAGCTGCATAATCCCTACGGTCCAAACTCTCTGACCTTAAACTAAGATATTTTCCATGGTTCTTTCAAGAATATGTTGTGTGTAACGGACCCATTGAGTCCTCATTCATGTCGATCTTATTTCCCACACCATGCACATTTCTTTCAAGATACCTCTCCCCCAATGTCCTAGCCGCATGACGATAAACTGCGTAGCAACCACCATCCTTACTATATGATGTTAAAATGCACAGACCGGTCCTACCACATGAAATTAAAACACAACATCAAAATCCTAGCCATACGACGATAAACTACATAGAATTCACATACTAGTTGCATTAATTCAAATTACACAACATTGATGGTCCTTTCTACATGACTTAAAAAGGCACGTACCCACATCTTAGTCACTAGACTTTAAACTGCATTAAAATTATCATCCGGGTCACATGATGAAAAACAACACCACATCATGGTGTTATCACCCGAGAGAGCATCATCTCTGGCAATGGTCATTTTCCATTCCACATGAAAGAACTATGTATGGATTGATTTATTCCCTTTCAGGATACATAGTGACGTCTGAATACTTTGTATTTGGTCCCAACCACAGATCCATTAAACCTTATGGACCTTTGGCCTCATTATAGTCTATGTAGCATGACTTTAAACTACTTTCAAGTCTTCTCTACAATCTATGGTGTAGTGTTGGGCCTCCTCGACCTCATTCACGCCGGGTTTGTCTTCTACCACATCACATATGCCTTTCCCCCATCTATTTCCTATAGTATTCAAGCCTCTTTTGTCTCATTAACATTAGGTTTATTCCATCCATACCACACAAATACTTTGGAACATTTTATAGTCTGTGCAACATGAATTTAAATTGTTGGCTAGGGTCCAGGAAGTACAACCCTAAACTACGTGCAATGTACTAATCGCATGACGTTAAACCACGAGACACGTCCTAATCACATGACGTTAAACTATACCATGCATCATCCTCACTGTAAAATGTTAAACTACATGTTCATCATACTTACTTTCATGACATGAAACTGAAAAGTATCCCAGAACCTCATTTGAGAGGTCCTCTCCTTCAATGTTGTCCATCTACCACATTTTTCACATCTTCAGCTATCTCTCAACATCTGAGATGATGCTCCTTTGGGATAAAGGTTTGATATTTTTTCAGAACAATATGATTACACCAATGTGTTCTAATCCATAGTAGCATAACCCCAAGAGTGTTGGAGACCATTCAAACATTCCATCACTCCATTTCTATGCTTTGCGTGCCCCTTTACTCGGATTCTCAGCCTCTTTTACATTTGAAGGGACCCCTAATGGCCTGGTCTCATGCCGCTTTGGCTCACCAACCATCCCGAACCAATATTCTCGAAGAATTTGGACGAAAATTTGAGACAAGTCTTGTGTTTCAAACACGGTCAGCAGTTGACCCTCATTTGTTCCCCCCCATTTCAGGATAAGAAATATGGATGATGTGTTATCAAACATGGTCAAAAATTATCCTATATAGTGACACCAATCCCATTGTGTTCTGAATTCTAGGTATTGTGATTCACACTTCTCACTACCCTTTGTTTGGATAGATTCCAATGCCCATGGTGTTATCCCGTTCATACACTAGCGCACATTGGGAGAAGCAAGTTGGCTGTTCCAAGAGCCCTATTCTCTAGTCATAGCCTCTTTCAGCCCGAATGCTCTTGGTGGTCAGTCAATAATAGCAAGACCTGAGTATTCAATGATTATTTGACACTCTCATACAAAGTGAATGATTATATGGTCATCCCTTGTTTCTCACATCGGGCATGACCCATATGTGCTTAGGGATTGGCCATTGGTTGTTTTGCATATGTGATTGAGATGTAATAATTAAATCAAGAAAAAGTTTGGTCATGTATGTAGGTGTATCAAAAGTAACAACATGAAGTTTCATCATTTTGGGAAAACATAACCCCTATGAATCCTCTGCTTTAATGGAGCGCTTCAACTCTGCCACCCTTCAGTGTGTGGCCTCCAGGATCCACCATCATCGCCTGAGATCCCTTTCTTCATCATTGGACACAGGATGAAGTTCATCATCCTTAATCGACACTCGGGCCCACTCATCTTAGATATCAACTACTTGACGGTTCGCTTGATCCAACTGGTCTTGGGTATCTTCCATATGGACCCTCAATCATGCAAAAAAAAGTTCTGATTGAGTGGTAGTAAAGGAGGAACACTCATTAATTTGGTCTTATAGATTCTGGATCTCTTATTCAACCTCATGGAACTTCTAGATGTTATCATATTTCTCCCAGCACTATGCAGTTTCCAAATGCCAACTGCTTTCCCACATCATTTTGACAAGGTAGTCTTAGATCACTGTGTGTAAACCTTGAATGTCCACCCCTCTGGTGCAGAGACAATGAATCTAGGTGCAGAGTGACCCCATTCGGATCATCCATTTTGGATCTGAGGTGTTTTAAATGAAACGATTGATCAAATTCCATGCTTGGAATCGGGTATCCCAGATGTCCTCGACTGCATTAGAATTAGATTCATCTAGCTCTTATGAGTCTGTAGGTTTGTACTCTGGAAATGTAGCTAGAAATTCAGCAGTGAGATCTTCCTCTAACATAGTGTCAGACGGGATGAACTCCATGTCATGAGGTTGATCATCATCACTTGACCCCACCTTGATGATGTTTTCCCTACCAACCCCAGGTATTGTCCCACCAGTAGAATCACCAACAACCAAAATTAATCAATCACCAAAGACCATGGCCTAGTCATCATGGATGCCTGGCTCCATATAGACTGAAACCCCTATCAAGAAGGGAGCCCTAGTTTCTCTGACTGTCCTCACTAGTAGAGCACCTTCTACTCTAAGGAATATTCATACAGGAATCATGTCAGTTAATCTGGTCGAGTGAACAACAAGTATGACTCTATGAAACAAGATACTTACAAAGATCAAGAGATGATTGATCATGATCCCTGGTTGTTATCATCGGAATGTCAGGACGTGGCCCCCATATATGATTGAATGATCTAGGGATTCTAGGGTGGCCACCCTACCCTCCTTGTCGATAAGCCTTGTCGATGATTCTTCCCCAGACATAAGATTAAAGTCTTGGTCCTCTATGACCACTAATATGCCTTCATCCCCATCAGTAGGGGTCTCTTACACAAGATTACCTTATATAGAATAGATGTTAGTTCATGGTAGAACATGATAAAAGTAACAACACCGGTGTATGAATTAGATATTACTTCAAAAGATTCAACAAATCCTCAAAAGTTTCCTCTGAGGTCAGAACCTCACATTCCTCTAGAGGGATCCCTTTGTTATCATCCTTTCCCCAAGACCCATCTGATTCCTCAGACATGGGAAAGAGCACCCCCATCTCAACAGCTAACAGTTGTAGTGAAGATGTCAAATCCAACAATAATTTTACTCAATCCATCATGGAACATGAAATGCCTCATAAATGCACTAATCCCTTTATCTCGGCCACATAATGCTTCCCCTCTACCTAGAACATAAGGGAGCCTCCCTCGGCATACCCGATCCTGACTAGTTCCATCCCGTACTTGTTCAAACGATCCCACAGGTTGCCGATGTTGAGGAATTTTTTGTAGGTATCCCAAGACACATAAGACTCAAGATAGATGAAATCATTAGGAATATAAAAATGAAGTAATTGTTTCCTAGGAGCCTGGGTGTATGTCTAGTGGAACCCTCTCAATGGCTCCCCTTCCTCCTAGGTCTAATCAGTTGGGAGCACTAGACTTGGCACTACTACTCTTCTTCTACCTCTGGCTGACACAAGCCTCAAAACTATTGGATCTACTACCGTTGCTCTGCCACCACAATGTGAATTATCCATACCTCCATGATGTACTCTCATCACCATTCGAACCCAAACTCGAGGTATAGGGGACACCCCCTTGTTGGATCAGATGGTTCATTGTTTCAGTATTTCTCCTAGGTAGTCAGCCTCTCAGCTCGTTGCGTACGTCTCAACTATCCCATAGGCAGTAATGGATGGAAGCAGTTCATTCCCCATATTTAAATCTTCCCGTGTGAACATGAGCCAAAGTTTTCTCATCACACATGGGTGATATTTATTACATAACCCCAAGTACACCTTTGGGATCAGCCTTTGTAGGCATCTGAACTGTCTCGTGAATTGGTGTGGGGTGTACGGTTCACATATTTTCTTATAGTCCACCCATGCCGCTAGTACTTCACCTTGAAAGGCTAGGAGATATGACCACTACTCTTTGGTTCCCATGATGTTATCAGTGAATGCTTCAGTTATCAAAGAAAATGGATGGAATTTTAATTCATCTAACCTACAAATCTTTCTTAGCACTATCGTCAAGTTTATCTTGGGAACTTCCCACAATGTTCAGAATTACCGGTCGAAAGTCTATATCAAGAGGGGAAATTGGATTTAGGTATTCATATCCCCCCATGTGCACCACCACCCATCTATATAGGAAGTGGAGTGTCCTGCACATGCATAACAACTTCTTACCCTCACTGATATTCCATATCACCTTATACAACTTCACCAATACCAGGACCCCAAGGTTGAGGCGCTGCCCCATTTCCATCATTTCCGCTATGATGAACATTCTTGGTTGTATAAATATGTGCACATCTCTCACCAGCATAATCCACCCAAAAGTTAGTGTCGATATGAACCCAGACAATCTGACTATCGGTTGATGCTCGACGTTGATGCTGTACCCCCACAACTACCATTGGCTATCCTCCAGGATCCACCAGTAAGAACCTTCCCTGCCTCACTGATCCCATTTTGAGTAGGTTTGGGACCTCGAGGGAAGTTTCATGGGCACCTCCTCTTGATCAGTGGGACTCTCCATAGGAAAGTTTAGGAAACGATTGAACCACTACTTAAAGTGGATGTCCCTTATCGTCTGCTTATCTTTATCTATACCTGACACCAGGTTTAATAGTTTCTTCTCTAGGCATGGAATATTCTCTGGATCCTCCCATGTATTCTGCACTGGAAGAAACTCATCATACATGTCCCCTTGGATAGGGATTCTAAAAATATGATAGAGATTCAAGAGGCTGGTACTGACCTCCCCATGATGCAGATGGAAAGTGTTGGTCCTTAATGACCACCTACTAAACAATTCTGGAACGATGTCCTTTAGTTGATAAATGTGGAATTGGGAAGCCCATTCCCCTTCATACAGACCAACTCACCTCATCTATGCTCTGAATTCTACACAGGATGCACATACCCATTAGGTCCAGGCCCATTCCTCTGTGAAGTTGCTGCCCTCACGCAGGTCCCAATTATCAGTCCATGCTTTTTCTAGGTTCCCTAACCATACCTTGAGGGTTTTCTGGTATTGTGGTGTAGATGTATCTAGCTCCAATGGTATCCCATAAATGTTTTTGAGATGGTTTTAGAGATAGTATGTTGTGATAGGTGAATGATCCTTCCAGGTATGGCCGTCAGCAGCCCTGTGCCACTGGTATTGACCCGATGTACCTCTGAACTAGTAAGCTGGTTCCTCCCTACTTTTCGTCAGGATGAAGACATCATCCCTCAGAACGAATCCATACAAGGGTAGTCTATTTCATAGGGGGTAGTCCTTATACACTTCTGACATCAGATCTAGAAGTGATTCATGATTAAAATGGATATAGACATACTCTCTAATCATGATATTGTTCATCATATCTTCCCTTCAGATGACATCCATGAGGACCTCTTGATAAGATTCTTGAGCATCCATTAATTTGGGACTTGGTTGATTTTCTTGAACCTATTCGCAAAGGCCATTCACGAAGAACATTTTCGGAGCATAAGATCATGGAGATGTGGTAGACTCTACATTTTTTTGTGGAGAGATAGAGGATCGTGATGCCTCAGTTCGCTAAGCAGTGTTCATGGAGCAATGGTTTGAGGAACCCACTTCACAAAGAGTGTTTGTGGGGAGGATGGATTCATGAAAGGATAGATCAAGAAAAATAGTTCATAGAGATCTAGTAGAGACAATGGCCCCCTCATGTCCTATTTATAGGCGGTGGATGAATGACCTTTACAGCAGCCCTCGTGCCCCCGAGATTCACGATGACCTCACCCAACGCGCACCATGTGACCTTAATCGTGAGACTCCTTAATGATCACTCAATTTTCAGCAACTTTCCCTCAGAATATGACCCTCCTTTTCCCATCGGTTCCCATTCCAGGGGGGGGCATTTTTTGGCACTGTAATACATTACCTAAGACAATTTGAGGAGGTCCATAGTTGATTGAGATGAAATCCAAGCTCAACAACCCAAAAAAATCATTAAAGGGTTCTGCCTTATGAAGCTCTTTCGTGCAGCCCCTAGCCCTCATAAGGCTCCGTGAGTCTGATGAGCCCCATGACTTCCATGAAGGCAGTTGACAGAAGGTTCCGTGAGTCCGATAAGCCTCGTGACCACCACTAAGGCAGTTGATAGATGGATCCGCAAGTCTGATATCTCCCCATCTCTTTATGAAGATCATGTTTGCTTCACAGAACACCTCCAAGCATCGCAAAACCCCTTTTCCTATAAAAATATAGCTCACCCCATCTCAAAAGCATTGCTACTCGACCTTTCACCTTTCAATATCCCATTTCACGGATACCCTTGAGCACCACGAACTCCACCACAAATGGATCACCCAAGGTATTGGAGCATCGTGAAACCCACTTTCCCTTGTTCCATTTACCCCTACCTATGGTAGGGATTCCCTTCGAAAAGGACTATTCCCTTCATGGAGGAGGAAGGACCTCCAGGGTACTTGAGGATTCAAAAAACACTTATCCTTATCAAAGCACTCATCATCTAATTCATGGCTTCATGCCAAAGAAGGATAACCCTACTTCACAAATATCTTTTCTTTACAAATCCCTTGACCTCCGCAAGGCCCTTCTTCACAATACCTTCTCCTGCGTGGCCCTCCAGGCTTGTACATAGCGACTTCTGGGTCCCTCATGTGGTTCCCCTTATTGCGCTGCCCTACCTTTTTCTTTTTGGCATAGGTACGCTAATGGATCTTTCTTTTTGGCATAGCCATGCTAAGGTGGTACCCATGAATGACCAATCCTACACTCCACTCCCTTCAGGAATTTTTGGTTCCTTCCATTACCCAAGTGTGGGTGGGTATCAGTTATGTAAGTCCAAGGGGTGAGGAGTGAGTCCTCCCCATCCGTGCTGCAGGATGTTAAACTACCAAACACCATCGTCCTCAGCACATGGCATTAAACTGTAGCCTCACCCCATGAAATGAACATGGGGTTCCCACCTCAGGTATTTTCCATGCCCACTCATCTCTTAAAGAGTGAGATCTTCCTCACATGAAGTGAGATCCTCCTTGTATGGAGCGACATCGACCCGTGGGAAGGGAAACCATCCTAGTGTAATCCCCTAGCATTTCTTGCAGGAGGTAGCACTCTTGATCCTCCATGCCTCCTCTAGATTCACAAAACAGAGAAGGAATGGTCATCAAGGACTCTCAACAACTCATCCCTCTCCCTTTGAGATTTGTCTCCATGGGATGCTCTTATGCATAAGCCCCTATCCACCCCTAGCTAACGTATCTTTCACAATGTGATAGTCCAGTCTACTACTTCCTCTTGTTTCTCAAACTAAGCATAAATCATGTGGGATTATAGGTTAATAGTGACCATGAAATACTTCTTTTGGGCATCCATCATAGAGTAAGCCCTAAATCCCACCTTCATGGGATGCTAACCATGCATAAACCCCAAATTCCTGAACTAAGTGGGTTTTGATATCTATCTTCTAAACAGGGTAGGTAGGAAGCCTCTACAAGGTTCAATCCTGACCATTGGTAAACATTTGTGCCCTAATTCTAGGGGTACACCTCCCAGTTCTCATAATCCACCATTATCTATTCCCATATCGGTCTTTACCTTGAGCCACTATAGATCGGGAGGGTCATGCCCCACCCAGAGGTCACATCTCCTCTGGGTCCACCTAGGCGGATTCAATGCATAAGCCCCAAACCACATGTTTGGGAAGACTCTTCAAGGTTAAGTCCCAATTCCCTTCTCGAGAACTATGTGGAACTTGATTCCCAATTAGTTGGGATATGTAGAAAACCTACCTGAGGTTTAGACCCAACATCGTTATCTTCACATCGATCCACTCTTGTCCTTACCATATAAAGTTAAAATGCATGAGATACCTAAACTACATGGACTTTGATTCCCAAATAACTGGGATACGTAGGAAGACTCCCCAAGTTTCAAACCCAACATCCTAAACAACCCATCTATTCCATCCACTTCATTCACATCCATACTGATTCTTACCTAGGCCGCCACATCCTAGTGGGATCATGCCATTCATCTGAGCAGCTCCTATGTGTAAGTCCCAGTCATTTGCTTCATCACCTCACCCTTATCACGGTGGGGTCACATCATCCATATGGGTCGTCTCAGTGCGTAATCCCCATTCATCCACATCATCATTTCTCCTAGTAGCATCTGGGCAGTCTCAGTGCATAAACCCACATAACCCAACCAAGAGAAATCCTATTACGATGGGAAGTATCAATGAGTAAGCCCCATTACATCTAGCAAACTACGTGGGTTTTTATCCCTGTCTTCTAAACAAGGTATGTAGAAAGTCTCTATGAGGTTCAATCCCAACTAATGGTAAACCATGGTGTCCCCCTCATTGGGGTTCACCTTCCTTGATCCACCCTCAGTGGTGTCCAAATCAGCCTTTATGGTGTGAAACCTTACCTTTATGAGACACACCACTCTTGGGTCCATCCTCATAGGGCGTTCTAATCCATACATCAGGTAAACCTTCTAGGTGCTCCCTCCTAGGGATGTATCTATCTGATCCACCTTCACAAGTGTTCTATTCAGGCCATTCTGTCTTCACAAGATGTTAAACTCATGACCCTCTATCCCCATAGAACGTTAAACTCACGGTATACCCTGTGTTAAACATGGGTTTCTTGAGGAAAACCTAAGAAGATATTCCTTTGGCAT
Source organism: Viscum album (assembly GCA_963277665.1). Lineage (NCBI taxonomy): Eukaryota > Viridiplantae > Streptophyta > Magnoliopsida > Santalales > Viscaceae > Viscum > Viscum album. The sequence goes on from OY728150.1 coordinate 244,782,697, forward strand.
AAGATACCCATGATCAACGTGATATGCCTTGGGTTTCTGCGCCTTTTAGAAGCCCGCTTATGAGGAAGAATACAAGTGGTCCAATGTTCCAGCACCTAGACATGCCACTAATTCCCAATGTGAATACTCCCTTTACTGAAGGTTCTGCCCTGACTTGACCCATTGTAATGTCTATAAAGAAGCAACATAATTATCTGGAATCCACAATGAGATGGAATCAGGAATGAGTTTCATGAATAACATCTTAATCTATAGGGGAGACCCGAACTTGGTGATGAGTTCCAAGAAGAAATCCATGGAAGGAGGAATCGACATACCATTATCCCATTTTGATCAAGGATAAGACATCTCTAAGGAAGTGATGAAATCTACCTACCTTTAGAAAGTAGGAATTCGGGGCAACAAGCCGTGTGTCGCAAGCCGATGATGCGCTCCCCAGTGGAAGGCATTAGAAACAAAAACTTCATTTTCCTATGCATGTTTTGTCATGTAATACCTATTTATTATGGATAGGATATATTTATTTCATATCCAAAATTCTATTAAGTTTTTATATATCTTATTTATTCATTATATACATTTTTGTAATCATTCTTAAATGGTTAACATGAAAAATGAATCACATCGCGTCGTTGATGATACCATTCCCTTAATGCTAAAAGAGTAAGGAATTGGATGATATATTAATTATACAGATTCAATATCATGTCATAAGTACTATATATATCCATTATATCCATCATTATACCCATGAAAATAAATTAGTGATGAAAAAAAAATTACACCACGGTGTAGAGACAGTAAGCCGTACGTATGCACACACGGTGCTTTCATTTTTCACAGGATGGATAAATCATGGAATATGGTAGTCTCATAATCTTTATAACATCTTAGAATATATATAATACTTGAGTTATTACTTTATCATGAAAAAAACACTTTAAGATGAAGTATAATAATAAATAAACTTGGATTAGTTGGTAAAAATGATTACCTCTTCTTCGGAGGACTTTCCTTTATATATCTTATTAAGGGATTTAGGGTTGGTCTTTTTTTAAGACTGAGATATATAAAACTTGTATAAGTAAGTTTTTAGGAGAAATGGACTGGTTTTGGTTGATATATATGGATTAAATTGGTGTGAGGAAGTGAAGAAGGAGGTTCCCTTTTATAATTGAGGCGAGAGACACTTTTGGAAATTCTCAAAATATATAAAATATAATTAGGCTACTCTAGAGCCAAATACTTACAAATGACCTGTAAATGAATAGGGGAAGAAATTTTAAACCATATATTATCCCATTTTAAATTATTTAATATTTTTTATGTTTTTTAAATAATTTAATAATATATTAATTCAATAAAGTACCATTATTGTCAAATTAAATACTAATCATTTAATTTGACTTTAAATACATCAAGAAAAAGTGTATTTTTCTATATAATACTTTAAAAAATATATAATACATCTTATAGATCTATAAAATTCATTAGACACATTAACTAATCCAAAACATATCAAAATTAATATTATTAAATTCAATTATTTTATTTTTCTATTAATTAAATAAATATTTCTTTTAACATTAAAGAAGATTTTAAGTTAATTATATAATTTCTAAAAATTAAAAATAAATTTCTATAATGAAAATAATTTCATTAATATAAAAATAGACATTTAGGTTCATTCATATCTTGATTTTGTCCCAAGGTGGAAACATAAAAGATATTAAATACAAAGAGAGTGACATTTTGAAACTATCTTTGATTTAAATAATATATAAGATATTTTCATGGAAAAGTGTCCATTAAACAACTCCAATTCAATATTAAGGTGATAAGGGTAGAATAATATTCATTAAATAAATTATTTAACAACTTTAGGTCATGGTTATACCCTTATATTTTGGTTTTAATCCTTATTTAAACCCTTTAACTCTTACCATGATAACATGTGTTTTTACTTTTTGAAGATTAACATAGTTAATATAAAATAAAAAACGAACCATTAATGAAAATTTAAACCTTATCCCAATAATTTGGATGAATTTTACATTTTTATGAATTTTATATCATTTAATTAAATATTATTTATTTTAAAATATCATTAATGTCAATTTTGATACTATTTATTACCTGACTTTTTAAAAAATATCAATACACAAGATAACTTAGAAACAAAACCTTTAATAAATCCCTAATATGTCTATATCATCTAGAAAATTCATGTATGATATTAATTGTATCAAATTATATTTATTTTAATATTTTTAATGACATTTATTTGATATGTCCATTAATTAAACAATTACTGGATCATCATTATGCAAGCCTTTAATTTAATTATTTCTTCACCAAAAACTAAAAATAAATTATCATGATGAAGATACAAATTTTATAATTCAAATTACTAGTTATAGTCTAAGATATATTCTAAATAACCTCATATTAAAAAATTTAATACTTATTAAAAACATGAGTATGACATATTTGACTTTCCTTAAATTAAAATACGATAAAAGGCTTAAAGTCATTCAAGTGTCTCTAAGATGACGTAAAATCAGACCAAGGATGATTTAGGGTAAAAATAAATCATATAATAAAATTAGGACAAGTGTTAGGATAATTTTATAGTACTCATAATATTATTTTTACCCTTAATTACCCTTAAAGTTACTATTCATATTGTCCAAAAATAAAAGATAACTATTTAATAAATTTAGACCATATGATTTCAAATATAGAATCCATTTTTTAAAATTCAAAACATAGAATTGGATAAAATTAATTTAAAATTATTCCTGTTGATGGAATGGGAAAACAAGTTTTTAAAGTGAAAATATTCAAAAGATTGAAATATTTTTATATACAAATTCAATGTAAAATTGATTCCAATAAACTAAATTGGATTAAAGTATATAATATTTATCTAATTATACTATAAAACCATTTAAAAATATAATTTAACACTATAATTTATTTATATGAAAAATCTGTTTCCAATTAAAATTCAGTATTTTTTACTATTCATAAAAATATGAAACTTATTAGAAAAATACTAAAAATTAAATCAAAGTAAATTTTTATATTCTTATTTAAAATAATAAGTTTTTTTAAAAATATAATTTATAAAAGTGTCAAAAACTATATTTAAAATAAGCACGACATCAAAAGGCGGTAAAATTTTCTTTTTATAAAAATACATCATTTATGCATAAAATTAGATTTGTTCTTATATAATGTCTAGAAAAAACATAGGATGAATGATAAATATTATATTATATATATATATATATATTTCATTAATATAATCCAAAAAAGTATGATTTGTTTATTTTATTGGTATAAGACACAATTGTGCGTATTTAAATAGATTTTATAAAAACATTTCCTTTATATTAAATTGGTTTTTATATTTATTTCTAATTAATTAATATCCAATGAATTCAATAATATATTTTCAAAATTTATTTAATCCTATTCATAACCACCAATTTAAAATCTAGAAGATAATTTCATTTTAAATGATATTATTAATAGTATATCATGGTTCGTTTAAGCTCGATGTTGCATGAAATGTAAGCTATCAAAGAGATTAAATTTAAAATGATACATACCATAAAATATTAGGGTGTTACATTCTACCATCCTTCAATAAATATAATCCTATAAATTTTTAATGGGTTTGGTAACTAAGGTTGACTATTCAAAATAACTTTATTGAAATCCCACATCAGAACAAGGGTCGATAAAACTTCCACTAAAAAAAAGGAAAGTATGAAGGTCGCCTGAGATAACACATACAAGGATTACATGTAGGAAAACATGGAAATGGAATAGAAAACTAACTATCAAGTTATTATGGAGTGTGATATAGAACACAGTCATGAGAAATTTAACAATAAAAAATCCATAAATCTGTGATGGGTTAAAAGGCCATTGATTTATTAGTAAGAAAAGTAAACATATAACATTTTTGTTTCAAAATAATTTTCCTAGAGTTGAGGAATTATTTTACTATATAGATAAACACTTAATTGATTTATTTCCATTTCATAAGCATAATCTAATCCTTTGGTTTTGTTTCAATTTATTTTCACTTCATCCCTTTCACCTGGAAATGAATGTTCAAAATTAATTTTTCATGCATGAAGCACTTTTATGAATCATAAGATCCATGAGTCATTACTTTGGTTTTTTAAATGTTAATTGAAACCAAAATGGTTAGTACAGGTTACCCAATATGAAAAATCATACTTTAACCTCAAACAATAATATCCAATATTCAGCTTAATCCATTCCAACCTTAAGACTCTTCCAAAATACATTTGTTCAAATTTACAGTAAAAAAAGTTCAAAAAATTATGAAATCAATCCTAACATTAGATTCTCCAAAAATATTAATGTATCTCTTATTGTCACATAAAAAATATTTTATCACCTTAAAAAAGCTTAATGAAAACTTTCATGCTTGAAAATACTTAAAGGAAAAGTACCGCGGTACAATCCTTATATATATCATGATTCTTATAACCAAAGTACCATTGATGAAATAATTATGGAATCTAAATACACAATAATTTTAATCATTTTAATTCATTCTTAAACCATTAACTACGCTTCATCATCTTATTCCTTAATACCTCTTTCAGTTTTATTTTTTTATATTCTCTTCATAATCAACTGTATAACCATTACTTGTATAACCTTACTGATTCAAACCATTGACCAAAACCTAAGGAATAATGTGAGAAACACTAATCATAGTGATATAGTAATGAATAATCATTTATAGGATGTCTAAATCATGAAACTTTATCAATATATGAATCCTTAGGTTTAACCTAGGTTATCCATTGTCATTACCAAATAAATAGGATGATATCATATACTTAGGCTTATCCTTAAAGTTAGTCACATGGTTATGTTTTCAAATCCATGATTTCCTAAATCTAGTTCCCAAGGGTTCTACTAAACTTTCTCTAATACCAACTGTAAAGATCCCGAACCCAATTTCCCAGAGTTGGTGGTTAATTTATTACATTGGAATAAGATACAAAGTCACTTCCCAAAGTAACAAATAGTTTAGTAGTCTTGGTAAACTAGATACATACCTGAAAACCATATTAAATTTTAAAACATAAAATACACAAAAAATTCATTGAGTCTTCCATTATTCCCCCTTTGTGTAACCCTAGAGACCATTCATAATATACTTCTTGAAATCCTGTGGAAAAATGAAACATAATAAAGAGGTGATCTCAGATAATTAGTAATGGTATGTATACAATATAAGCTATCATAAATACAAATTATGGTAAGGTAATTAACTGAAACACATTCCATTTAATCAACAACATGATCATAACATGGATGAAACAAAAAAATGACCGAATAATACCATATAAACAATCTCATGAGCTATAAAACTTATTATACTAACTAAATAATCACATGGAAATAAATAAATAATCTCATAATTATTTAATGCATAATTCTATACATCCGAAACATACCGTTGAGGCCTTTTCCAAGACATCTGAAAATAAATGTGTTAGGCCTTGGCCAAATCCCAATCTGTTTTGTCTCATGAGACCTATTTATGCATAGAGGGGATATATAGGCCCCCACCAATCACTTAATAATTCTAATGGATTCCTCATATAAATGGGGTAAAACATAAACAAAATGTAAATAACTTTCCCAAATCAGTAAACATAATCACAAACCATTCTGAGAAATATGGTGAATGGTATAAAAATAGCACATACACATCAAAATGATCATAAACCATTTAATAAAATATGGTATATGATATCATAATAGATAAAAATCAATTAATTACAATATTCAACTATTTATTTTTAAATATATGAAAATACTCTAATAAAATCATTGAAAATTATTGAGAGAAATACCCATTGTTACATTTAAATCATTTATTTAAAAGGCTATAATATTTTAAAAGAAAAAATTTTCATTGAAAATAACCTTTTAAAATTTTAAATTAATATTAAAGTCATTAAGTAATAATGATGGCTGAAAAATCCACTAATTCCACATAAGTTAAAAAAAATTCTTTCTATATTTTTGTCGAAAAAGTCATAAAGTACCTCATTTAGAAAATGATAAAAAATATTCCTTTGAAAATGTTTTATAAAAATTAAAACATGGGTAAAAATAATTTAAACATTTTTTGGATAATAGTAAAAAACTTTTTGAAAACCTTTTTAGAAAACACATACATTGAAGAAAAATGCTCCCCGGTGGAGACTTAAACTTAAACAATCCTAAATAATAACGAGATTGTGAAATAAACCTTAAAACTTTTATAATCAGTAGAATTGTATGCCTCATTAAAGAAAGAAAATTATATAGATATTAAATTACCATAATCTTTAGAATAATACTCATAAAATACATCCATGGGTATTATATACAACACACAAAAGAAACAATTAGTGTATAAGGCATGTGTCCCACAAAAATAAAAGTGAGAAAAAAATATCTTACCATGCACTTTTCTTTAGTTGAATGTGATTTAACCTCATGAATAATGGTTTAAATCATGTTAATAATTTATAATAGAATAATATCCATATTTATGATATCATATATAATCCTATTATTTCATTTTGTTAATAATATTTCGTTATTACCCTTGTTTCGGGTATTAACCACATCATTTTCCTATGCATATTTTTTTATGTAATTATTATTTTTATGAATAGGATATATTTATTTCATATAAAAAATTATATTAATTTCATATATATCATATTTATTAATTATATACATTTTTTTTATCATTATTGAATGATAAACATGGAAAATGAATCACATCGCGTCATGGAGACGACAAGCTGTACATACGCACGAGCGACGATATCATTCCCTTAATGGTGAAAGGGTAAAGAATTGGATGGTATATTAATTATAAAGAATCAATATCATGTCATAATTAATATATATATCCATTATATCCATCATTATACCCATCCAAATAAATTTGTGATGAAAAACAAATTACACCACGACATGGAGACGGTAAGCTGTACGAACGCAAACACAACACTTTAATTTTTCATCGGATGGATAAATCATAGAATATGGTTGTACTATAATATTAATAAAATATCAGAATATATATTATAATTTATTTATTAATTCATCATGGAAACAATACACAAAGAGTAAGTTGAAGAAGAAATGAACTTGGATGAGTTGGTAAAAACAATTACCTCTTCTTCGGCGGACTTCCTTTAGATCTCTTCTTAAGGGATCTAAGGTTGGTATTTTGGAAGAACATGATCACCAGAACTTGTATAATTATTTTGGGAGGAGAAATGGGTAGGTTTTCGTCAAGCCATGTGGCTCAAATTGGTGTGAGGAAGTGAGGGAGGATGTGCCTTTTTATAATTGAGGTAAGGGTCACTTTTGGAAATTCGCAAAATATATAAAATATAATAAGGCTATTATAAATCCAAAGACTTCCAAATAGACTATAAATTAATAGGGGAAGAAATTTTAGACCATACAAAATTTCCTTTGATTTTTTATTTTTTATTTTTAAATAATTTAATAAATTATGAATTCAATAAAGTACTATTTTTGTTAAATTTGATACTATTCATTTAATTTGAATTTAAATACATCAAGATAAAGTGGTATTTAAAATATAATACTTTAAAATATATCTAAGATATCTTATAGATCTATAAAATTAATTATATATATTGAATCATCCAAAATATATCAAAATTAATATTATTAAAACCAATTATTTAATTTTTCTCTTAATAGAATAAATACTATTTTAGCATTGAAGAAGATTTTAAGGTAATTATATAATTTATTAAAATTAAAAATAAATTTATATAATGAAAATAATTTCATTAATATAAAAATGGACATTCAGGTTCATTTATATCTTTATTTTGTCTCTATATGGATACATAAAAGATATTAAATGCAAAGAGTGTGACATTTTGTAACTATCTTTGATTTAAATAATATATAAGCTATTTTCATGAAAAAATTTCCATTAAACAACCCAAATTTGATATTAAGGTGATAAGGGTCTAATAAACTTCATAAAATAATTTTTGTAAAAGTTTAGGTCATGGTTATACCCATATATTTTTTTTTAACTCTTATTTAAACCCTTTAACTCTTACCGTGACAACTTGTGTTTTTACTCTTTGAAGGTTAATATAGTTAATATAACATTACAAAAAAATAATAAATGATTCATGGATGAAATTTTAAAAATTATTACAATTAGTTGGTTAAATTTTATATTTTTATGAATTTTATATCATTTAATAAAATATTATTTATTTTAAAATATCCTTAATGTCAATTTTGACACTATTCATTACTTGACTTTCAAAAAAATATCAATACCTAAGATAAATTCGAATAAAAACCTTTAATAAATCAATAATATGTCTAGTTCATCTAGAAAATTCATGGATGATATTAATTATATCAAATTATATTTATTTTAAAATTTTTAATGACATTTATTTGATATGTCCATTAATTAAACAATCATTGGTTCATCATTGTGAAAGCCTTTAATTTAATTATTTCTTCCTTAAAATTTTAAAAAAATTATCATAATGAAGATAAAAATTTTATATTTAAAATTACTATTTATAGTCGAAGATATATTCTGAATAACTACTTATTAAAAATTTAATAATTATTAAAAACATGAGTATGACATATTTGACTTTCCTTAAAATAAAATAATATAAAAGGCTTAAAGTCATCCAAGTGGCTCCAAGAGGCCATAAAATCGGTCCAAGGATGATTTTGGTCGACAATAACTCATACAAAAAAATAAGTACACGTGTTAGGGTAATTTTATAATACTTATAATATTATTTTTACCCTTAATTACCCAATTTACCCTTAACCGTGATGATTAAAAAAAAACACTAAAAGTTACTATTCATATTGTCCAAAAATAAAATAGACCTATTTAATAAACTTTCAGATTATTATTCTAAATATGGAATCAATTTTTCAAAATTCAAAACACATAATTGGCTAAAATTAATTTAATATTAATCTTATTAACAGAATGAGAAAATGAGTTTTTAAAGTGAAAACGTTCAAAATATTGAAATGTTTTTATATAAAAATTCAATTTGAAATTTATTTAAATGATCTAAATTGAATTAAATTATATTAATTTGATCTAATTATACTTTAAAATCAATCAAAAATATAATTTAACACTATAAATTTTTTAGATGAAAAAGTTGTTTTCAATTAAAATTCATTATTATTTTTACTATTCATCAGAACATGATACTTATCAGAAAAAATACCATAAATTCAACCAAAGTAAATTTTTATATTTTTATTTCAAATGATAATTTTATCTTTTTCAAATAAAATTTATAAAATTGTCAAAAACTTGATTTTAGACAACTGCGCCATCAAAAGATGACAAAACTATCTTTTTATAAAAATATATATTTTATGCATAAAATTGGATTTGTTCTTATATAATGTATAGAAAACACATAGGATGAATGTTAAACATTATATTGAATATATATATATATATATATATATTTCATTAATATAATACAAAAAAGTGTAATTTGTTTATTTTATTGGCATAAAACACACTTGCGCACATTTAAATAGTTTTTATAAAAACATTTATTTATATTAAATTGGTTTTTATATTTATTTATAATTAGTTGGTAACCAATTAATTCAATAATACATTTTCATATGTTAGTTAATCCTATTCATAAGCACTAATTTAACAGCTATGAGATAATTTCATTTTAAATAATAATTTTAACAGTATATCATGGTTCATTTAAGCTCAGTATTGCGTGAAATGTAAGCTATCAAAGAGAATAAATTTAAAAATATGCATATCATAAAATATTGGGGTGTTAAATGTAAGGGTATCATGTTCCATTCCACTAGTTACATAAGGGTTGACCCTATCTCATGTAAGGGTAGTGTGGCCACTACACACTTCATGTAAGGGCTGACTCATAGCTACGTAAAGGTAACATAGATACCTACTTAAGGATAAACCCTACAACTCAAAGATCACATACGGGTACACAATCACTTATGTAAGGGTTATCCCTGCAAACCAAAACCCATGTAAGGGTAAATAATCCATCACTTAAGGGTCATAAAAACCTTACGTAAGGGTGGAATAAAACTTACATAAGGTTTAAGTAAAAAAACCAAAATGATACCAAAAAAATTATAAGAAAAATAAAACTAAAACAAGAATAAATAAACATGAAAATAAGATATTAAAAAAACATATGAAATCAATAAATCAAACAAATTTTTTTGATTTGTAACATTAAAATTCCAAATTTAATAGTTTACCTCCCTCAGAACAATGGTGTGGGAGTTAGTTTACCATCACTATAGATATGAGAATTATAGAGCGAGAAATACAAGAAGATACAAGAGAGAGAAAAAAAAGACTATTATATATTAAAATATAGAAAAATGATTATAAAGATATGAACATAAACCATAATCTATCATCTTGGATCAAATTTTAATTACAAAAGAGAATGATTTAAATAGGAAATAAACACTCAATAAGGATTCATCAAGTTGCAATGGGAAGGCATATCTCGTGTTCATGGCATGGGAAATAGTAAAATTCCATGCGACAACATGTTTTTCTCCAAATTTTAATTCTTCCCATGGTCTTTAGAACTTCCACACAATCTTTTTCCCTGATTCTGCCTTGTATTTAATGCATGCTTAATGCATGCAACCAAAAAATATGTAAAATAAATTAAAAAAACTTAAAATATCGGGTTGCGTGGATTTTTGTTTAAGCACTTTTAATTGTATCATGTTGTAAAAGAGGGACAAGCCATGACATGGTTCTTATGGATCTGTTTATCTTTAGTGAAGTTTTCCAAGTGTAGAAAAAGAAGTTGGGCCCGTGACCAACAATGCTTTTCATCAGTTTATTCAAATAAAATCCTCATAAATGCATAAAGAAACCCCAAATTATTAAGAGAGAAGATATTTTCATATATAATTTATAATTAATTTATAAATAAGAATTACCTCAGTTTGATAATTTTTTTTCGATGTTGATAAATTTTTTATTTGATATCATGGTCTTGTCATTGTGATAAATAATCCAAATCAAAATTCTTCTAGTAGTATCCATATATAATCTACGAATCTCATAAAATCACCATTGGTATTCTGGGTTCCAATGTGAAGGAACCAAACATCTTGTGTCACTCACCATTGATCCTAACAATAATTCCATCGGGATTGAAGAATTCTTCTCTCGATCCCTTGTTCTTGATATATTTTCTCTTAGGATTTAAGATAACTCTCTGGAAGAATCCATTATACACAAATTTTTTTATGACCTCTAAAATGATATAATTTGGGTTATATACTTAGGGTTAATAATTAATAATCATGAATATTCCCTTAACCAACTAGTTATCCTTAATAAATCCCATGTCAAATAATAATAATAATATTACATTCCATGACATGCGCTAACTCACAGATACTTAAATATCACTTATTAAATAAATAAATAAATAAATATTTAAATGATATTTAATAAAATATATAATTTTCATCAGACCATTAACTCAACCAGTCAATCCTACTCAACATTTATCAAACATTGAATAATAAATATTTATTTAAATTAATAAATATATTTATATTATTCATTCATTCAATAAATATATATTATATTCACCAACTATAAAAAAATATTTATTTAATATTCAACTCACATATATTATAACTTGAATAACTGGTGATTTAATTAATGTGATCAACCTAACTAGAATAATTATTAAACCATAATTCTAGAATAATATTATTTCTGAATAATAAAGTCAAATAGAATTTGATTGAAATTATGAATACACTTAATGTGTGACCGTCTAGGCCTCTTTATTAGTGACATCAGATGAGTCGTCCTAAATTCCGAGATTAGAATATAACAACAAGTCAAGGAACTCATAGATAAGTAAGACAATGTTACAATGAAAACAACCTCAAACAAATGTTTACTATGTAATATAATCCATTTGTCTCAATATCTCATCAAGCAGGCTACATAATTGTGTCATCAACCAATATGCTTGATATATCTTTCTTTGACTATCTGAAATGAACTTGTAAATAAACCACCATGACCATAAAAATAATCATACTGTTCTATTTCAATCAAGTTTCAGAGATATAAAATTCTATTATCTTGAAAGGTAAAAATCATTTCTTAACTTATTCAATTAATTTCATATCACTTATGATTCACCCAATGCACCCTACATCACTGTGATATTATGTATTCATCGTTTTCATCAATACATCAAATTACACAATTCATGATATACATTAATAACAATATCAAGTCTAAGGACTAATACACATGTATGCAAATATGAATATCCAATGAAACACATAACATGTGGAATTTCTATTGGTAGATATGTTCTCATAACCTCCTATCTCGGAGATTATAAATCATGAACTTCACGAGAAGAAGTATCCCTATCTTATGAGCCTTCAGCACCAGATAATAAAATATAATCTATTTCCTGTTATATGATGTTATCTAGACCATATGACATATGTTTAATATTATTTTCATAAAACTTCAAGGTTCTAATTATAGTGGGATCTATAAAATTTTTATGTGAAAAATACTTTAATAAAATTATCACATTAATGTTATAAAAAAGAACACTCATCATAAAAACTTTTAGTATGTTAACTATTACCTGATATTTATACTTATACTGAGATGAGGTTTTAGTCAATGGGTTTACCATGTTCTCTTATGTAGAAACTCTAGTTACCATGAACTCATACCTCTGAGAAAAATACCTCAAGAGGTGATACTTACAAAGTATATGCTTCATCCATTGATATAAACTTTAATACTTAGCTAGGAAAACCCTTGAAATATTATCCCAATACAGTGTGATAATCTATTTATTTTTAGGCATCACATCAAGATCCTGGATGAAGTTTCATATTCAAACTACATCTTTAGCTACAATAGAATACATAATATACTTGGAATCTACTACAGAATCGACGGTCACTGGATACTTAGAACTATTCCGCCACATAGATCCTCCATTAAGGACAAAGAAATATCTTTACTATGATTCTAGATCATTCATGTATTTCTTGAAACTATTATCCATGTATCCTTGGAAGACTAGTTCCTCATCTCCCCCATAAATCAAGAAAATATCCTTTAGATGCCCCAGATACTTAAGGATAGTATTTATAGCCATCAAATTCAGATCACCTGGGTTTACTTGATATTATCATAACATGTTAAAGGTACCAGAAACATCAATCCAGGTACATAGCATGACACACATGATAAAACCTATCACATAAGCATAATCCATTATACTCATTTCCTATCTTTACTCTTGTGTCTGAGGAAACATTTTCTTGGATATATGTATACCATGTGACAATGGAAACAATACCCTCTTGAATTGTTCCATACTAGATTACTGCAGTACCTTATCAATGTTTGTACCTTAACTTAGTCCAAGTAGCATCTTAAATCCATTACAATGGATCTTGATCCCTAGAATGTAGGATTCTTAACCTTAGTCTTTTATTGAGAATCATTTGTTTAACCACATCTTAAATAACTATAATAATGGTATATTTTTTCTTATTAGTAATATATCATTGAAAAATACTATTTAAAAAATGAATTTACTACCTATAAACATCTTATAAAAACTAGTCTCATATTTATTCTTTATGTAAAAAATTACTTAATAGCTTCATCAAAATTAATGTTCTATGATCTTGATGTTTGATTCAACCCATAAATAGATCTTTGCAACTTGTATACCTTATTGGCATCTTTTGGATTCACAAAATATTATAGTTTTTCTATATATATATATATTCCACAAGGTTCCTATTATGAAATTCTATTTTGAAACCCATTTACCAAATCTCATAATCATGGAAATCTTCTATGACATATATAATTATGATGGATTTTAGCATAGAAACTGGTGAAGATGTTTCATTATAGTCTCCACATCAATGTTTCTTAAACCCTTTAGAAAAAATTCACACCTTATAGGTATTAATATTACCATCCATGTCCAACTTATTCTCAAATGCCAATTTTCACCCAACAAGATTTATATAAACTGAAGGATCTACCAAAACTTAAACTTGGTTATAGTATATGGAATCCTTTTTAGAATTCATGTATTATTTCCACTTTTCCATCTATTAGCTTATTATCACTTCTTTGTAGGAGATACGTTCATTATTATCAACTAATAATGTTTCACCTAACTCAGTGAATAGAATACCATATCTATTTAGTTATCTAACCTCTCTGGTGCTCCTACGTAGTACTCATGTCTCTAAAACAACCTATTACATGGGGATTTGTGAAATTTTTTCTTATCTTGTGTATATTGATCCTCAAATTCATAAAAGTTGATATTTTCCCACTATATATTTTGGATATGTGATCAATTTATAGAAATATGTATTTTCTTACCATAATTAGTCTTTTATCTGAGGGGTTATATAGATAATATCCACTTTTTTATTTGGAATAAAATATAAAGATACACTTTGTACCTTGTGATTCTAGTTTGTTTCCAAAGATATACTTAACAAATTATTCATATCCCCATACACATATATGTGATAGTATAGATTTTTCCCACTGTATAACTTGAATAGAATTACAATTTATACTTTATATGACACTCAATTTAATGTGTATGCCACAATTTGTAATGCATATCCCCAAAAGTATAATTTAAGAATCCCATGGCTCATCATCAATCACATTATGTCCAACAAGGTACGATTCCTCCTTTCATCGACACCATTCCACTGTGGTGTATAAGGAGGAGTGAGTTGAGATAGTATCTCAAAATCCATTATATAATTGATGAACTCTTGGTTAAGATATTATTTTCTATGATCCAAGTAGAGTTTCTTTAATTTATTACTAAGATGATTCTATACTTCATTCTAATATTCCTTAAATTTATCAAAGGAATTCGATTAATACCTCATCAAGTAGACATATCCATATCTACTAAAGTAATAAATAAAAGTTATGGAGTAAGAGTATCAACCTATAGATTCATCTAAAACAGGTTTACACACATTTTTATGAATTAATTCATGAATATATATGGTCATTTTATCTTTACCATTAAATGAACCTTTGGTCATTTTTCTTCTCAAACAAGTGTGAAATATATCAAGTGGTTTTTGTTCAAAAGAATTTGAATAAACTTATTGATATAGCTTTGTAAAATGATTCTTGTTTTCATGAACAAGTTAGTGATGCCAAAACTATGTGTGATATGATTCATCTGAACTTTATTCGTTATCAATTTACAACACTTGATTTCCATATTGTAGTATTTAAAGACCATTAATAAAATGTATCATCCCATAACATATGATATATTTTTAAAAGTAGCATCTCTTATTCCAAACTTGAAAATAAATCCATCCAAGCCTAAATTGGGCACAAATATTATGTTTTGGGTTACACTTGACACATAATAAAAATTATTTAAAACTAAAATATTCCCATCGATAAAGTGAGATGGTAGTCTCCAATATCCAGTGTGTCCAGTCTTGCTCTGTTGGAGGCTCGAAGATCCACCTCACCTATAAAAACATCCTAGAACCTACTTGATTACTATATTTGGATATAAATATGAGTACCACAAGCTATATATAACACCCAATTGGTAGAAACATAGAGGTTACATTTGATAAAAACTGAACCTGATACTTCCCCTTGATTCTTTACTGAGGTAAATGTTATCCCCTTATCAATAAGATTACCCTAGGGGGGTGAAATAGGGTAATATGGATTTTAAAACTTCAATACCTTGATTATGATCTTTTTCTCTCAATTTAACACCCCAAGATTTTAAAATAGCACCATGTTTGATAGTACATACAACACACAACACCGATCTTAAAGAACCATAAAATACGATTAATTAAATATGATAGTTATAACCTAGATGTTAAACTAGAGAGTATGAATAGTATTAACAAAATTACTAAATTTATGTAAATAAATTACCCAATTCAAATGTATTGATTAATTTTTAGTAAATAATAACTCAATTTTTAGTAAATATATTTTATTCTTCAAAATACATTTTCTTAAAAAAATGGTTTTCATTACTTCTTATGGGTGAATATTATACTTAATTTATATAATATTTATAAATTTTATTTTATTAAAGAATATTAATTTTGAAATCATCATGTTATAATAATCTTATAGTGAATGTTTGGATTTTGTTTTGAAAAGATTGGTTTTTCAGTGAATATTGAAAAATACCGGTTTTCAAATACCATCATTTCTTTTCATAAAATAAAGTAATTTAAAAGTAAAATTATATTTTGGATTTGGTATTAAAGTGAAATATTATATATTTTATTTAGAATAATTTAATTTTAATCAATAATTTTCAATATTTTGATATAAGTTAATTTTTATGCTTAAAAACACATTTTTTCTAAAAACTATTTTCCATTGTGTTTTATGAATTTATATTAAATTTAATTTATACTAATTATAGAAAATGAATCTATAAAAATGGATTCCATATTTATAATAAGTAGGTTCAAATTTTGTAAATAGATACCCTTTATTTTTATGCATAAAAAATAGTAACTGTAGTAAAATTTATTACCCCAGTAAAGGGTAAATCGGGTAATTAAGGTTAAAAATATTATGTTAAGGAATTAAAAATAAACACAAAACTCGAATTAATTTCATTGTATGAGTATATTTCGTCCATAAGCATCCAAAATTAAAAAATATGACCTTTTGTTTCATTGGGAAATGATTTTTACCTTTATAATATGTAAGTGAGAGATAAAGACAAAAATGTCAATTTTCTTATTTTAATATATATAATATTTTTTATAGGGATGAAAAAAACTTAAGTTTGGTTCAAAAATTTAATTTTAAAGTGTAACTAATTTTTTATATATTTTTAATTTTTATTAATAGAATAATTATCTTAAATGCTTACGCAACACTAACACAATATTTTTTTAAATAATAAAAAAATAAAATAAATGATTATAAAAATATTATAAGTAATAAAAATTTGATTAATTATTGTGTTTCAATTTTTTTATAAATATTCATGTCATGTTAGGTATGTTTGAAAATATTATATTCTAATTCCATTTTTTCTTGATTTATTTAAAGTAAAATTAAATGAATAGTGTCAAAATTGACATTATTGATATTTTATAATAAATAATATTTTATTAAATGATTCAAAATTAATAAAAATATTATATTAGTAAAAATTAATGATATTTGGTTAAAAAAATAAACCATGGTACATTTAGGTTTTTTTTTCTTTTTATGGTAACATTCTTGACCCTTAAAGGGTAGAGAACTTTAATATTACGGTAGTTGTCAAAAGGGTTAATGAGAGGCTTAAAACTAAAAGATAAGGGTGAAAAAACTAAAAATTGTCCAAATTTTATTGGATGAGAGTATTTAGACTCACATTATTATTTTATTCTTATTATATTAATTTGGATCTATTTGGACAAAAAAATTATTTATATTAATTTAACAATTTAAGAAATTCTAAGAATGCCCCCTCACTTATAAAAGGACGCCTCTTCTCTCTTTTCTTTACACCATTTGAGAAACCTAGATCAACAAAACCATGAAAAATTATATTTTAATAATATTTATCCATATTCTAGTGGTCCTTTCCATTCCAAAATACTAGCCTTAAGTACCTTAAGAGGGGATCTAAAGGAAGTCTACTGAAGAAGAAGAAATTGTCTTTATTGACTCTTTCAAGTTTATTTTTCTTCTACTTCATATTAATGTTATGTAACCATCCTAAAATATTAAATATATTATAATAAATATACTTATATGTTATTATGATTATGGTACAACCATATTCCATCTATTTTCCATCCTACGAAAAGTGAAAACATCGTTCGTGCGTACATATGACTTATTGTCTCTACGTAGCGGTGTAATTTATTTTTCATCATCACTTTATATGGATAGTTATAAATATATAAATAATTAATATATATGATATTTATGAAACAAATATTATTCTTTAATTATAATATCATATATACCTTCTTACCTTCTAATCCTTTGGAAAACAACAACGCCACTCATGCATATGTGTGGACCACCACCTCCACAAAGCGATGCAATATGTTTTTCATTTATGATTTAAATGAATGATAATAAGGATGAATTTAATGAATATATAAGATATATATGATATAAAAATTATCCTATAAATGTGAATTATTAGTTACCTTTCTTTCGTTCTATCATCAAAAAATGAAAACAACATTCATGTGTTCGTACGACTTATGTCTCCATGAATAGTGTAATTCATTTATCTATATCTATCTTTTATAGATGATTATAAATATATATATTGAATATATAATATTTATATATCATGAATAAAATTATGGAGATTATTTAACCATGAGCAATATGGAAGGTCTGAAACTACCGAATCAAAACATACATGAAAAACGAAGAAATTAACACTCAAAACAAGGATAATGATAAAAGATTGTTAACAAATGGGTGATAAAATGTTATAAATGGATTATATATGATATTATAGATATGTATATGGTTATGTAATTTAGGTATAATAAATCTATTTTGTTTATAAAATAGGTTAAATTACTTATGAGGCAATTCATACGTGAGGTAAGGGATTTTATCTCAATTTCTACTCAATTTAGACATAGTTGGTATTTTAAAACTATTTATTTTTATGTGGTGTATATAATATCCCTTTTAGGTATTTAACATGAATATATATTTATTCATTATTATTAAATTTTAAATTAAAGTTTACTCTTTTAAGGAGTTTCCATATTTTCTTCCAAATTTTCCTCTCGTTGACACTTGAATCAAGTAATAAAATGTTTAAAAGAAAAGTCGATCTTATTTATTTTTTCATTGGGTATATTTTTCATTAATGTCCATATTTTTCAATTTTTTTACAAAATAAATTTTATTTACTCAAATGATTTATTAAGGACATTTTAATCCATCTTTAAATTTTTAAAAGGTTTGAATGGGATATTTTTAATGTTTAAAAAAAGGTCATTTTCAACTTTCTTTACAAAAATTCAAAAGGAATGTTTTTTAACATATATAAATTTAACATATTTTAGCACTAACATAAATATTTTATGATATATATATTATTATATAATTTTTAAAATCTTTTACAAAGAAAAAACTTCTAAGAAATCATATCTTAATCCATTTTATTTTATTCTCCAAAATACTTGAATTTATTTCAAAATTTATATTTTTGATAAATTTAAGGTCATCATTTATCTTGAAACATTCACTTTCTCATGATCATTTTTTATTGGAAATTATATTTATCTTAAATATACATCATATATATTCTTATTACTTAAACCACATATTTTTCTACATATTTTTTTTACTATGAAAGTTATTTGATTGACTAGAGAAAACCTTGATAAATTTGTATTCTTTACTAAATATGAATATTTATTGATAAGTCATATTATTTATGAATTAAATTGATCATTAAATATATGAGGAATGCATTTGGAATGTAGTGATAGGTGGGGACCAGTTACAGATATCCCCTAGATGCATCGACATGTCTCATGAGATGAACCAGTTCCCCAAATTAAATGGGTTTTTGGTGTATACCTACCCATCAATTAAACTTTATTTGAACAAGGTCTTGATGATATAGATATCATGATTTTTAATATTAAGATTTTACTTCATTTAGAATTTAGTTATTACTATCCATGATATTTATTCATTAATATTATCCATTGATGCATTTTGTGCTAAAGTTATTGATTAAACAACATGTGTTTTCATTTATTTATATTTCCATATTGATTATTCCTTATTTACTCATGTTATATTACACTATAAATATCCCTTACTGAGCATATGAACTCAACCTTTTATTTATTTTCATTTCCCTAGGATATGAATAAGGATATTATGATTTATATTAATGATGAAAGAATTATTCATATGCTATGTATTTTATATTTTAAATGTAATATGAGAATCATGTATGTATTTAGTTTTCGAAGACTACTAAAATGATTGAGCCTATATGGTGATATCTCTTGTATCTATGACAATGTAATAAATTAAATACTATATTCAGGTTACTGTAGTTGGGGTTGTTATAGTTGATATCAGATAAAGTTTAGTATAAACCTTGAGAAATAGATTTTAAATAAATATAGCTAACATGAGAATTATGATAATCCCTTATAGTATTTGATAAATTTTACCATTAAAGGGATTTTTATATAATAGATCAATATTCATGATGATTATGTGATAACTTAGCATGTTCCATTATTCAATTATGATTCCTAATGAAATAAAGGGAATCAACACCCATAAACAATGTAAGTGTCATAAACCAGGCCAGGATGCCATCTAATCCAACACCTGACCTGGTCTGAGACACAATCCAAAGGGTGTTCCAGATCCCCACGAGCTATAAACTAGTTACGGACATCAAAATATACAATTGGGAACAATTTAATCCCAAAATAAACATCCAAGAATATATAAATAAATATAATAAACTGAAAACGAAGCAATACTAACAACTGAATCTCAAATAAATAAATAAATGATTCAATTACAAGATACAACTAAGCATACTGAAAACCAAGTATGAAATTGAAACTAAAATAATAAAACTAAACTAGAACCAAATGATCTCCATGTGACCCCTTGGTTACCTCCAACCACAAGACTAAACCTACTACAACAATGAGCACTTGAGCCAGGAAACCTGAATAGAATAGAAAAACCTGCAAAACAGCTTGGGTTTATTGACACCGAGTGGTACAAGTAGGGTGTGAGTTAAGAGCTCAGTAGGAAATCACCATAGAATCCAAGTGTTTTCTTTCTCAAACAGTACATTAACACTAGTTTGAAATAAATTTATAAAAATAAGTTTTTCACATTTTATAAATCAAGCATAGCTTTCCCATTTTGAAATCCAACACACGCCACCCTCCATTTCCAAAAAAAACCATCATTTTATAAATAAAACAAAAAAAAAAGATATTAGGGTTGTGCTGAAAATAAGAAAGTAGGGTAAACAAAATACCAAGTTCAGAAGAGTACTAACAAGAAGATAAATAAGGTAACCATGAGTGATACAAAACATCCCTAGAAGACCCCTAGACATACTCGGTTCGGAACTACCTACTAATGTATGGTGAATCCCCATAGTCTATAACCAACTGATCACCCTCATGAAAAAACTAGCAGCACTCCCCATCCAGCCTCTATATAGACTAGTGGGTACCAACCCATCTAATTTGGGTTGTTAACCTACTATTACTCAATCATCTAAAGGATTCCCAGGAACCCATGGTGGTAGTAATAATACTGTGTTAGTAGGAGGGCAACACACGCGTGACTCATCTTACCTGCCGCCACCACACTTGCCTACCCAAAACATGAACACCAATATACGATAACCCATAAAGGGAAATCCATCCTATAAATGTTCCACATATACATGAATATACATTTAATATCACATAAGGTTCCAACCGGTCCACCATACCGTATAAAAATTCAAATAATTTTATAAAATACCTTAAGTTTCCAGCCCAGAACACGCATTTTACAAACCACATTCATTTCTAAATATTAATAAAAACACCACTTTTGAGTTTTAAGTGACAAATAGGCCTTTAAATTTACATAACTAAATGAAATTACCCAAAAAAACATCACACAAACAACGCTTCTATATTTATAATGCCAAACAGGCACTTATCATTTCCCAAATCACACCAAAGCATGTTCAAGGTAAAACAGGACAAACCTTGAGGAACACATTTGAATCCATGTTTTATAAAACCCTTGGAGAAATACCTTATCATTTTAAAGAATATGAGATCGTTTAAGGAAAATAGAAAGAATAAGAAAGGAGAAACTTTCAAGGAAAAAGGAATTTGGAGTGTCATCTTTATTTGAATGCACTTCCATGTGTGAACCTAGTGTACCCATGGATGTGACAACATCCAATGTAACACTCCAAAACCTAATAGAACTCTCAAAAACCATTTTTACAAAATCACCACTTTCTTTTAAACTAATCCCACAACTTACATTCTTTAAAGAACACAACAATCCCTTTAAAAACCATAAAAACCCATTACAAGGAATTTTAATACAATTATAAAGCCATAATACCACCAAATTATACAACCCAAACCAAACTCAAAATCAAGAAAATACCAACACAATATAATTAGGGCCAATTTTTTTTAAAACCTCCCAATTTCACTTTTCAAGAATAATGGCATTTCAATAATAACCCTAGGTTCCATAAACCTAGGCATTTCATACAAATCCCTTTGAAAACCAATTTTTAGTCAATTATATCATAGATAAATCACTATTCTAGTCTATATATGAGTATAATAGAGCTAAAAAAAATAAAAAATTAATTGAAATCACACAAGTGTTCATGGGTTGTGCCAGAAAGGAAAAAGTCGAAAACACCTACCTTGATGGTGTGAAAATGAAATGAAACCTTTAGTGATGAGAGAGATAAGACCCATAAACCAACTGAACACCCTAGAATCCAAATAAACACATCCCACACATCAACCCTAATATCTAAGGTTTGATCAAACAAGAACCAATCCAAGAGAGAGAAAATAAGTGAGAGAGGGGGAAGAAGAGAAGAGGAATATGAAAAATTTAATGATGAACCATTGAAATTTGGTGATAAATCGCCCAATAAGTGGTCCAAAATGATGGGGAAAAAAGGGGGATGTGCCTTTGGTTGGTAAGAAACAGGTGTAGATTCATTTTTAAAGTTAAATCATCTAAAACAGATCTCTAGGTCAAAATTTATTAAGCTCGTAATGGGCTGCACGGTTTTGCTGCATGATTTTCTAAACCTTGCGCAAACCATGTGAATGCTACTGAAAAACTTCTCAACTTTTCAGGTTTAAGTTTCAAAATTTGGTCATATTGTGATCAAACCATGTGACCTGAAATATTACCCCAAAACACTTAAATGACACCCCAATCACTAGGGAAGCCCACCCAAAGACCCTTTAATGATTTAAACATAATTTAGAGACACCATGGGTGTCACAAACTCTTTACCATGTAACTTTATCCCAATATCATTGAATATAACCATGAATATTTCTATAAGGAAAATTAAACCATAAAAACCCTAGGAATTTTGTTGGACACTCAACCCGAACATCAACTAAAAGATCCACCATCAAGAATTAAATAAAAACAAATGAAAAATGTGGTCAAGGTGTACAATTCTCCCCACTAAAAACACTTTATTCCCCCAGAAAGTCACCTAGATGAAAGAAAACCAAAACTCAAGTCCATTCCCAAAAAAAACCAAGATTAAATATGAACCTTGGTGTGACTATTCACTCCACAAGTCACACCCGACTGATCAAGAAGAAACCAAAACAAAAGGATGATGGGAGAACACGAGGAGGTTCTCACCACCAAAAAGACTCGACTAATATGAAAAACATTTAAACCCCAAACAACATCATAACCACAACTAAGAACTAGGTATTTTAATATTTAAAATTTATGGGTAGCTTATATGGTTTTTCTGCACGGTTTTCTAATTCGTGTACTAACTGTGCGTGAGATAATGGAAATAAGGGGAACCCCACATGAATTGGCCAAACGATTTAAAAAACATGCGCCAACTGTTCCAAACACCTTTGTAAAAAAATTACACCAAGATGTATGGTTACCTAGGAAAGTAGAATGGTTTCCTCTAACTGTGTGCAAATTGTGCGCAAGATAAAAATTCACCCAAAACATCCAAAATTTGAAAATTTTAACTGGGACTCAACCCTAAATTCCATGTAAAATCTAGAAACTACTGCCACCAAAATAAGTAACCTCCCACATGAACCAAACCCATAATAAATCAATTCTAAAAAACTCAATAATCTCTAAATGATCACTGCTAAAAGATAAAACTAAGACCGGACTACACAAAGGCAAGGAAAACTCAAAGGAGAATGATAAATTCTGAAGACCACATTCAGATAGGTTCAACCACTTGGGTTAAAATAGAATAAGTCCATCATTATTTACAAAAAATGGTGAACTTACAACAATAGAAAAAACTATAATAAGAAAATTTGAAATGTATTCATACTAACACGGGAAACAAAAACCGGTCTAAGGATTCACACACCCCCAGAAATGCCTGACTATGCGTGAGATTTACTTTAAGGCCTATGGATACATCCCTGATAACTAAAGCATATCCTACCTCATAGTCAGGCACTATCATCCTACTATCATAACATCTTATTAGGTTGATGCTTCCGAAAGAAATTATCTAGATACAACGGTGGCATATCTTTAGAGGGATGCGACAAGACGGCTTCGAATGCCCAGACCGGCCACACTGATGGAACACTAGAAAGTGATCTGACGATCTATAAGAAAAGATCATAGAATATGGATCCTTAGAGATAAGTTCCTCTAGCATGTACTCCTCGCCAGATGGGAAACCTTCACGAACAATGAATGAAATTGGATTGACAACCACCACCAACCACATTCCAGACTCCAAAAATGATGAGATGACCAACCTCCACTGATGCAAAATCAGACCCTCAAAACAGCCTTTCCATGAAATAAGGAAATTTTCCCATGGAGTATTTAGGGGCTCCCATATACCCAGGCATATTGTGTATCATAGACATTGATTTTTTTCACCATAAAAATCGTGGACCGCATCCACAACTAGAAGAATAAATACCTCTCATTCGGGGGCTACATTGCAATGATAAATAACATCCTTCTCGCCACCCCTGTTCATGATCTATCCTACATTAAAGTTCCTAAGTGAGTCATCACCAACATCGATAATATCCTGGATGGTTTTATCTGGGACCCTCAATTAGAGGGAAAATTCCACCGGTCCTCTTGGTAAAGAATGGAAAGGATGACCAGTGAAGGTGGTATTAATGTATGAAGCCTTGAGGATACTCTACAGTGCATGCATGAAAAATTGGCCTGGGAAGTCCTAAAACAAAGAACACTATGGGGAAAAATCATAAATTCATCACAGTATGGTAACATGACGATGCTCGAGGGTCACATATCTCTGTTCTGGGCCATAATCTCTCCCCTTATCCTTGAACTTCAAATTCATGCACGATGGATTGTATGGAGGGGGATATCTTGTCTGGCACCACAACTGGGCCAGGGAAGTTATTGGATTCCCAAGCTACCCTTCCCCCTTGATTTCTTTCAGGGAAGCTAGTAGCCACCCATAATTTATAAAATTAGTGTTCGATGATGATTAAAATGACACTTTCAATCTTATATAAATGCCCTTGAAGGATGAAAATTGCGTTTCACTCCATTTTCCTTGGGGGTCTTCACCTCTTGAGATTTCTGTCGATCCTGGATTCTCTAGGACCCTTCTCCTAGTTGGAATGATTCACTGTGGTGAAAATCCATGCATTCTAAATTCAACTTCTTGTTTTGGAGAATTAGAAACAAAGCTCTCCCCACTAATGAGAACACCAAATGATGTAGGATCCCTTTGGCGTCTCGTTGCTCATGCTGTAAATTCTATAAGGAGGAAAGTGTGGATCATCTATTCTTCAGTGGGGAATAGGTGTGTGATGTTTGGAACTTCTTTGGGGAGTTCACAGGGATCCTTTTTTGTAAATTAGGCAATCTCTCTTTCCTAGACAGATGGTTCCATGGATCGGGAGACAAAGGACCATATAAGATGGCCCGCATCATGATATTGTAGGCTGGATAATGGTGCATCTGGAAGGCCATAAACAAGGAAAGGCTTGAAGGGGTGAAGTCTAATGCCAAATCCATCATCATATGGACTAAATATATCCTCCTTGATATGGCTAGACTTGTCAACAATTGAAAGGAGGCTCCCTCTCTTCGAAGTCTGTAGGTCGGTTCTCAAGATTCCATGCATGGTAACAACAATGATAGGGGTCAATGGGTTCAGTGGACCCCACCTTCAATGGGCCTTAAACTCAACATAGATGCATCATGAAACATGGGGGTCTTATAGGGCAGATGGGTTGTGCGTGACTACCATGGGTTGGTTGTTATAGCGTTCTCCTCCCGGTTGGGCCATGGTTTTTCTTTACAGGCCGAGGCTAAAGGTTTTCTTATAGGCCTTTGCATGTGCAACCTCAATAATGTTTAGGTTGAGGAGGAAGAAATAGATTCTAAGATTCTTTATAATGTCCTGCATGGACTCTTCCCATCTCCATGATCCATTTCTTACATCATTAAAAAGTGAAAAGCTGTGCTCAACAACAGTATCAAGGTGACACACACTTGGTGATAGGGGAACCAAGTCACGGACTACCTCTATTCTTTGAATGTTTTTGTCCTAGACAATATTTGCCTTCATTCTGTGAGTTTCCTGAAACCCAAGGGTTTCAACTTGGTTAAAGGGGATGCCCTTGACCTTCACTATTTCAAACCACCATAGGACCCTTCCATATGTTCGTGCTTCTATTTGGATTCGGTTGTATCTCTCCATTCTTAATAAAAATTTACACTATGATGAACAACCTTGGGAGTTCCCAACATCCTGAAGACATGCTCAACCTCTTCAAGAAACTCCAATGCCTCCAACGAACCTTGACCATCACGAAAAATAAGCAACACTTGATAAGAACAAGAAACTAGGCATAAATCACTAGGAAATTTTGGGGACTTTTCTAGGCAGCATATTCTAATCAACATCAAAACCTAGATCCAAAAATCAACATCCAATCAAATCATAACCATAAGACAATATCATGGAAAAAAACTATCTCGCATGCCAAACACCACAAACACAACTCAAAAATCCACTTTTCAAAAATACCCATTTCATTTAAATTTAAAAACCACATTATTTCAAGGATACTTTCTAAAAACAAAACCCACCTTTCACAAAAAAAACCCACATTCTAAAACAAAAACTAATTTCCAGAATCATTTTCCTCTTAAAAAAACCATTTTAGAAAAACGAGGTCAAACATTTGATTTCAAAAACCCACCAACAACATTATATGAACCGTCACACATGTGTTCATCCATTTCCAACCACATGTGACAACATACACTTTCCATATATACACTCATGTGTGAAAATGTTCATAAGGAGCACCAAGGGTTGTACCCAATCCATTTTCTTAGAAATCCAAACATGCACCAAATCTTAAAACCATAATAATTTCCTTTAAAATGCATTTTACCAATCCAAAACCATTTCAAATGAATTTTTTATTCTATTTTAAAACCCATTT
Organism: Viscum album; assembly: GCA_963277665.1. Classification (NCBI taxonomy): domain Eukaryota; kingdom Viridiplantae; phylum Streptophyta; class Magnoliopsida; order Santalales; family Viscaceae; genus Viscum; species Viscum album. The sequence continues at coordinate 244,810,132 of OY728150.1, forward strand.
TCATTTCAAAAACCCCACTCACACTAACTGGAACCAGAATATAGCTCAACACGCACCAAACTACCGGAAGGAGGGACTAGAATATATGACTAACCTAGAGACATGGTAGTGGTCCATGCCCTAAGTAATACATAATACAAATAGGACCTTGAACTATGTACTTGGACTCTATATGGGTCACTAATCCATGTGAGATCACAACGTGACACCGGTTCTCCTCCATTGTCATCCCTAAATCCAAAACAAAGACAAAAGATTCAAATCCCAGACTACCCCTGGTAACTCGAGGTTTAGAACGTGTAAGGGTTCATGAAACCCTTCCCATACCTACCTCCCGAGTCCTGACAGTCCTAATATCTATCTACCAAATGCCCCTAAAAAAACAAGAACCTCCTTTGATACCATTTTATCATGAACTAGTCCGGGATGCCATCCAACCCAACACCCGACCAGGTCTGAGACATGGTCCAAAGGGTGTTCCCAATCCCCATGGGATTAAAACTAGTGTCGGGAATCAAAACATATAAGTGGGAATGATTTAAGCCCAAAATAAACAGCCAGGACTGGATAAATAAAATAGAACAATCTGAAAATGCAGTAAGACTAACAACTAAATCTAAAATAAATAAACAATTGATTCAATTACAAGATAAAACTAAGAAGAATGAAAACAAAGTATAAAACTAAAACTAAAACAGTGAAACTAAACCGACACCAAACAATCTCCATGTGACCCCTTGGTCACCTCCAACCATAAGACTAAAACTGCTCTAACAATGAGCACTTGAGCTAGGAATCCTGAACAAAATAGAAAAACCTGCAAAATAGCTTAGGTCTACCAACATTGAGTGGTACAAATAGGGTGTGTGCTAAGAGCTCAGTAGGAAATCACCACAGAATCCAAGTGTTTTATTTCTCAAATAGTCCATTAATACTAGTTTGAAATATAGTTATAAAAATAAGTTTTTCACATTTTATAAATCAATCATATCTTTCCCGTTTTCAAATCCAACACATGCCACCCTCCATTTCCAAAACAAACTAACATTTTATAAATAAAACCAAAAAATATATTAGGGTCGTGTTTAAAATAAATAGGTAGGGTAAATAAAATACCAAGTGTATAAGAGTACTAATAATCAAATAAAGAAGGTAACTGTGGGTGATCCTAAACATTCCTAGAAGACCCCTAGACGTACTCGGTTTGGAATTGCATGCTGGAATATGGTGAAGCCCCATAGTCTATAACCAACTAATAACCCATATGACAAAACCAGTGGCACTCCCCATCTTGCCTATATATCTACCAGTGGGTAACAACCCATCTAATTAGGCTTGGTAAGCTACCATCACCTGATCATCTAAAGGACACTTAGGAACCCATGGTAGTAGTAATAAGACTGTGTAAGTAGGAGGCCAACACACGCGTGACTCATCTTACCTACCCACCACACTTTCCTACCCCAAACACGTACACCAATATATGATAACCCATAAAGGGAAATCCCTCCTATAATGGTTCCCCATATACATACATATACATTTCACATCACACAAGGTTCCAACCAGAAAACCATACTGTATAAAAATTCAAATCATTTTATAAAATATGTTAAGTTTCCAACCGAGCACACACATTTTCCAAACCAAATTCCTTTATAAATATTAATACAAACATTAATTTTGAGTTAGAAGTGCCAAACATGCCTTTAACTTGACATAACTAAATGAAATTAAAAAAAAACATAACACAAACACCGCTTCTATATTTGCAATGCCAAACGGGCCCTTATCCTTTCCAAACTCACACCAAAGCATGTTTCAAGGCCAAACAGGAAAAAAATTTAGGAACACATTTGAATCAATGTTTTACAAAACCCTTGTATAAATACCTTACCATTTGAAAGAATATGAGACCATTTAAGGAAAATACAAGGAATAAGAAAGGAGAAACTTTCAAGGAAAAAGGAATTTAGAGTGCCATCTTCATTTGAATGCACATCCATGTGTGCACTGATGGATGTTCCAACATCAAATTACACACTCAAAAACCTAAGAGAACACTCAAAAACCATTTTAAAAAAATCACCACTTTCTTTCAAACCAATCCCACAACTTACATTCTTTAAAGAACACAAAAATCCCGTTAAAAACCATAAAAATCCATTCTAAGGAACTTTAATATAATTATTAAGACATAATACTACCAAATTATACAACCCAAACCAAAATCAAAAGCAATAAAATATTAACACAACATAATTAGGGCAAAAAATTCCTTAAACCCCCCAATTTCACTTTACAATAACAATAACATTTCAAAAATAACCCTAGGATCCATAAACCTAGGCATTTCATAAAAATACCTTTGAAAACCTATTTTTAGTAAATTATATCATCAAGAAATCAATATTCTAGTCTATCCATGAGTATAAAAGAGGTGATAAAAAAAATTAAAAATTAACTGAAAGCACACAAGAGTTCATGGGTTGTGTTGGAGAGGAAAAAGCCAGAAAGACCTACCTTGCCAGTGTGCAATTGAAATAAAACCTTTAGAGAGGAGATATCTAAGCCCCACAGACCAACCATACACCCTAGAATCCAAGTGAACACATACTACACATAAAACCTAATATCTAGGGTTTAGTCAAACAATAACCAATATAAGAGAGATAAAATAAGTGAGAGAGGGGGAAGTGGAGAAGAGGAATGGGGAAGATTTGATGAAGAACCACTGCCATTTGGTGAGAAATCTCCCAAGAAGTGGTCCAAAATGATGGAGAAAAAAGGGGGAGGAACCTATAGTCAATACACAATAGGCGTGGATTCATTTGGGAGCTTAAATCACCTAAAAAATATCTCTAGGTAAAAAGTTGTTAAGCTCGTAATGGGTTACACAGTTTGCTGCCTGATTTTTTAAACCATGCACAAACCGTGCGACTTCCACTGGAAAACTTCTGAAACTTTTCAGGTTTAAGTTTCACGGTTTGGGAAATCTATTATTAAATTGTGTGACCTGAAATTTTTTCCAAAAACACTTAAATAACACCTCAAACACTATATAATCCCACATAATGATCCTTGAATGATTTAAACACAATTTAGAGACACCATGGGTGTCACAAACTCTCTACCATGAAACTTTCTCCCAATATCATTCATGATAACCATGAATAAGTTTATAAGGAAAACAAAACCACAAAAACCCATGGAATTTTTACAGACACTCAACCCTAATATCAACCAAAATTTCCAACACCAGAAATCAAATAAAAAAAAAATGAAAACTGTGGTCAAGGCGTGGAAATAAGGATTTCCCGACTGAGCAAACCAATATAGATGGTGTTCAAACTGAGAAGATCTTGACCATATTAGGGAATTTGACTCAGGTTATGATAAATAACCTTGATTATATGGAATAAAATATTTTTACATAGTGTTATTATCCTATGTTGGATTGCTTCATGAGACATAAGCCTCCATATTTTAATGGTACCACTGATCCATTGGTAGTTGAACAATGGATTAAGTCCCCTGAAAAAATATTCTTAGCTTTGGGATGTAATGAAAGTGAAAAGGTTATTCTAATAGTTTTTTTGTTTGAAAAGATATTTTGATCAATGTTGGTCATTGATCCAAAACACTAAAGAGGTTGATGAAATAGAAATCATGGATTGAAGAACATTTAAAGTGATATTCTTTGAGAAATTCTTTTCTCATCAACAACAAAATGATATGGAAAAAAAATTCCTCAATATAAGATAAAAGGATAATGAATGTATTGCTAATTATGTGGTAAACTTTACAAGATTAGAAAGGAATTCTATGGAAAACGCATGTAATCTATAAAGTAGAATTGATCATTTCCTTTATGGGATTAAGACAAGCCTCTGAAGGTCACTTGTCTCTCAATTTTTTTTATCATATGATGTTATGGTATCAAGTTCCATCAGGATGGATAAATAATTATTCAAGTCATACATTTTCAAAGGAAATAAAGAGAAGAAAAGGATGAATGAGTAGAAATGAAAAATAAATGAGGAGAAGGAAAATAAGGCAAGGATGAAACTTCCCACTTGTGATAATTTTCGAAAGAAACACCCATGTAATTTATTAATAGGAACATGAGTTTGTTTCAAGTGTGGACAAAGGGTCCATATAGATCTTGAATTAAAGTAAAATAAATAATCCACTACTATTTAGTGCTTTAACTATAAATATATGGGGAATTATTCATAAAAGTGACCCACACGTCGAGGGAAGTTACCATAAAAGAATCTAAAGGAAGACGACCAAGTTTATGCTATTACTATATTTAGAATATAATTATTAAAGTACTTGTGTGTTTGGATTCAAAAATTATGTTTATCAATGATATTTTAGTTATAAGAATCATGAAACATATAAGGACTACAATACAGTAGTTTTTCTTACAAAAATTGAAAGCATACGCTGAATGGTACTAATGACCTAGAAAAATTATTTAATGGTAAATTGATGTTTTATGTAAAACACATGATTAACTGAAGTATAACCCTTAATATGTTCCTGATGTTAAATTAATAGCGTTTAGTTAGGATAAAGATATTATTAACATTGATGAAGTAAATCAGATAGTATTGGTGCCCTTGAAAATGCTTAGTGATTTGATAACAAAGTAAATTATGATGGAGTTTATTGTATTTTATGATTCATGAAATATATTTGATAGTTTTTAATTTTATTCAAGGGATAAGGAAATAGTTAATTTTTGGAAGTAGTTATCTTTTCATTGTGGTTTTATGGTGATCAAGGTATTCAAATATTTGGTATGTGACATTAATAGTTACTTTATATTATTTGTGGGGATTAAAGATTTTTGGAAATTTAGTGGGATTCTTTCTAAATTTTTAGATTTTTAATTTTTTTAGATTTATTTTGGGAGGGTTTAAAGGATAAAGACTTATGAAATTAATTAAGCTGAAATTTTGGTGTTACTGTTGAGGTTTTAGATATTAATGCATTATATTGGATAAATTTTTCTAATAATTTTGGTTTTGGTAAATATTTAGAGATAAAAAAAGCTTTTTCATTCTTTAATCGATCATATGATCCATTAAAAGTTAATTTTAATGCTTTATGCATGGTAAATTCAACCTAAATACTCATCATTTGGAGAAAGGATGAGGTTGTGGTGGGAATTGATTAAAATATAAATTATACATTTCAAGTAATTATACTTCCTTATATTATTAGTTTATATGGAAAAAGAATTCTTAAACTCAAGGAAAAGTATCTTGAAACAATTTTTTTACTATTATGATCATTTCTAATGAATTGATGGTCTTCTCACCCATCATAGATTTAAGATTTTTTGGTGGTGAAATTTCTCATGAAATCACTCTCTATTAGTCCCTGGGTATTAGTTTTCTCTTCCATGTCTATATTTTCACTTCCCACTAATGTTATACTGTTTGGAAACCTTGTTTTGTGTTATTCTAGATGACCTTCATATTTCTCTTTCCCTATTTTTAATAAGATTTTTTATTAACTCTTTTTACTATGTGGGTTTTACATAAATGAATTTTCAAATATCAAACCAAGGAAAAGTTAAAATTTCAAGGAAACAATTTATTGGGGGGGGATGGGAGAATGTAACACCCCAAGATTTTAAAAGAACACTATATTTGATAGCATATAAAACATGCAACATCGAGCTTAAATGAATAAAAAATACTATTATTTAAATATGATGGTTATAGCCTAGCCATTGAATTGAAGGGTATGGATAGGATTTAAAAAATTATGATATATATATTTATATATATAATACCTACTCAATAAAAATGTATTGATTAATGTTTAGGGAATAAGCTCTCAATTTTTAGTGAAGATATTTTATTCTTCAAAATACACATTCTTCAAAAATGGATTTTATTGATTCTTATGTGTGAATATTATAATTAATTTCTGAAACATTTAGAAATTTTATTATATAAAAATTATATCAATTTTTAAATAATCATGTAAAATTATCTTATAGTGAATTTTTGAAATTTTTCTAAAAAGATTGATTTTTCAATGGATAGTGAAAAATACCATTTTTTTAAAATACTATCACCTCTTTTCATTAAATAAAGTAATTTAAAAGTCCAATTATATTATTTATTTGATCTAAAAGTGAAATATGATCTATTTTGTTTAGAATAATTTAATTTAAATTAATAATTTTCATTATTTTTATATAAGTTAATTTTTATGCTTTAAATGGATTTTTCTAAAAACTCTTTTATGAATTTATATTAAATTTAATTTATACCAATTCTAGAAAATATATCTTTAAAAATGGATAACATATTTGGAATCAGGAGGTTCAAATTTTTGAAATATATCCCTTTTATTTTTATGCATTATGAATAGTAACTGTGGTAAAGTTTATCACCTCTATAAAGGGTAAATCAGGTAATTAAGGTTAAAAATAATGTGATAAGACATTAAAAATCAACAAAGAAACTTGAATTAATTTCATTGGATTATTATATTTCATTCATAATAATCCAAACTTCTAAAATATGACATTTTTTCCATTTATCTATGATTTTTACATTTATAATATCTCAGTGAGAGATGAAGACAAAAATGTTACTTTTCTTCTTTTAATATCTATAATATTTTTTGACAGGGATAAAAATTACTTATGTTCATTTATAAATGTTTATTTAAAATATTAATTAATTTATTTATCATGGTAATTTATTTTTAATTTTTAGTAATTGAATAATTTTCTTAAATGCCTACACAACACCGACACAATATTTATTCAATTAATAGAAAAATAAAATACATGATTTTAAAAATATTAAAAGTAATTAAAATTGGTTGAATTATTGAATTACACAAATTTTATAGCTACATATGACATATTAAGGATGTTTGTAATGATTATATTCAAATTAATTCTTTTTCTTGATGTATTTAAAGCCAAATTAAATGAATAGTGTCAAACTTGATATTAATGACATTTTATAATAAATAATATTTTATTAAATGATTTAAAATTCATAAAAATCTTATATATAGTAAAATGTATGGGATATTATTGAAAAATAAACCATGATCTAGTTATGGGTCTTCTGTCCTTTTATGGTAACATTCTTGACCCTTAAAGCATAGAAAATTTTAATATTGTAGTAATTTTCAAAAAGGTTAACGAGAGGTTAAAACTAAAAGATGAGGGTGAAAAGATAACCAAAACTTGTCTAAATTTTATTGTATGAGAGGATATCAATTAATTCTCATATTATATTCTAATTATATCAATTTTTATTCATTTGGATAAAATAATAATAATTTATATTAATTTAATACTTTATGAAATACTAAGAACGCCCCTCCCCTCACTTATTAAATGACACCATAATCTCTTTTATTTACACCAATTTGAGCAACATAGATTGATAAAACACTAAAAAATTACCTTAAAAAAATACTTATACATTTTATAGAGGTTCTATCCCTTCCAAAAGACCAACCTCAGGTCCCTTAAGAGGATATCTAAAGGAAGTATACTGAAGAAGAGGTAATGGTATTTACCGAATCTTTCAAGTTTATTTCTTATTTAACTTCATATAAATTTGTTATACCCATAATAAAATAATAATTAGTATCATAAATATATGTATTTTTTATTATGATCATTATACAACCATATTCTATCTCTTTTCTATCACATGAAAAGAGAAAATAGCGCTCATGCGTACGTAAGGCTTACCGTCTCTACACAGCGGTGTGATTTGTTTTTCATCACCACTTTACATGGATAGTTAAAAATATGGAACTAATAAATATATATTATATTTATGAAATAAATATTCATATGTAATTATAATATCATATATACCTTCTTACCTTCCAATCCTTTGGAAAATGATAATGTCACTCGTGCATACGTGTGGACTACCACCTCCATGAAGCAATGTGATCTATTTTTCATTTCCACTTTATATAGATGGTAATAAGTATGAATTTGATGAATATATAATATATACAGGATATAAAAATGATCATAGAAATTCAAATTATTTTTTACCTTTCTTTTGTTCCATACATCTAAAAGTGGAAACAACGTTCAAGCGTCCATACGACCTATTATCACCATGAATAGTGAATTCATTTTTCTATCTATATCATTTATGGATGAATATATATATATATTGAATATATATGATATTTATATATCATTAATAACATTCTGGATATTATGGAACCATGAGCAAGATGTAAGGTCTGAAACCACCGAATCAAAACATACATGAAAAATGAAGCAGTTAACACTCGAAACAATGATAATAATAAAACATTGTTAATAAATAGGTGATAAAATATTGGTAACAAAAATATGATAAAATATTATAAATTAATCATATATGACATTATAGACATGTATGTTGTTATTTTATATAATTATAATAAATATAAATTTATTATAGATAAGGTTAAAAGAACTTATGAGTCAAGTCGAACACGAGGTAAGATATTTCATCATAATTTCTACTCCATTGAGACATAGTTGGTTTGTATATGATTCCCCATTGAGGTATTTAACATGAAAATATATTTATTTATGATGATTAAAGTTTCAATTTAATCTCAATATTTTAAGGAGTTTCTATATTTTATTCAAAATTTTCTTCTCTTTAACACTTGAATCAAGAAAAGGAATGTTTAAATGAAAAGATGATCTTATTTATCTTTTGATTAGTTATATTTTTCTTTGATATCAATATTTTTAATTTTTTTAAAAAATTCCTATTATATACTCAAATTATTTATTAAGTAAATCTTAAGTTATCCCTTACTTTTTAAAAGGTTTGAAAGCGATCTTTCTAATGTTTTCTGAAAAGGTCATTTTTGACTTTCTTTACAAAAAGTCAAAAGAAATGTTTTTTATAGGTATATGGTGTTAACATAATTTCCTACCGCCATAATAATTTTATGCTATTTATATTATTTTATAATTTTTCAAAGGTTTTACAAATAAAACTCTTTTAAGAAAGCTTATCTTAATCTATTTTATTTTATTCTCCAAAAGACATGAACTTATTTAAAAATCTATATTTCTGATAAATTGAATGTCATATTTTATCTTGAAACATTCACTTTATTATAATAATTTTTGATTTAACATTACATTTATATTAAATATACATCAGGGATATGCTTATTCCTTAAAATGTATATCATTTCTACTTACAGTATTTTACAATGAAAATTATTTGATTGACTGGGGAAAACCTTGATAAATACATATTCTTTACTCAATATTGATATTTTTTGATGAGGCATATTGTTTATAAATTGAATTTATCATTCAATATATGAGGAACTCTTTAGACATGCAGTGATGGGTGAGGCCCGGTTATAGATAGCCCCCTAATGCATCAAAATGTATTATTGGACAAATCAGTTGACCAAATTTAATCATTTTTTGGTGCATACCCACCCATAAATTAAACTTTCTTGCAACAACGTATTGATGGTATAAATATCATTATGTCCAATATTAATCATTTCATTTATTGATAATTCAGTAATTACTATCCATGATATTTATGCATTAATATTATCAATGGATTCCTTTTGTGCTTAAGTTATTGATTAAATGACACATGTTTCAATTATTTACCAATACATATTGATTATACCTTATTTATTCATGATATATTCCACTATACGTAACCCTTACTGAGCATCTAATCTCACCATTTTATTTTTTTCCTTTTCCTAGTATATGAATAAGGATATTATGATTAATATCCAAGATGAAAGAATGATTCTTATGATATGTATTTTATATTTCATATGTAATATAATAATAATGTATGTATCTAGTTTTCCAAGATTTATAAGCTAATCAATCCTTCATGGTGAGATCTATTGTATCTATTCTAATGTAATAAAGTAGACACCATCTCTGGGTTACTATAGTTGGGGTTGTTTCACTCAATGCGAGGAAAACTCATTTATCTCCCTTTTTATCTATGAGTGACCAAAAGTAGTAAATAACATAGAGAATTTTATATGTTTTTTTCTAACTAAGATAGTCTAAAGAGAATGAAAAGGTTATATTCCTAACTATGAATCCCAAATGCCTTTATATTTTTATTTATTTTGGATAATACTCTTTTTAATTGGGTTAAGAGGGAACCTTTATATAGATTGTAGGCCTAGAGGCATAAGGCCTAGTACATGACCCGAAGACCCAAAGACTCGACTATACTAGAAATGACCCTCCCCAATATCTACTTCATTGATGATGCCTAGATCCCCACCTTTCACTGTTGATCGTCTAACATCTCACCATGAAGAGCTTCATGGTGCCTGGTACTGATGGTGGTTGCCATACCCTATCTTTCTTCCAATCTGGTCAGCTCTTCTGGTGGATGATACTAGATCTGATCCTATTTTAGAGCCTAATACCATGTGGTATAATCTCATTCCATATCCTGGAGGCTCTATGGCCCAAAGGCCTTTGATGGACCAAGGCCCTATGGCCCAAAGGCCTTTGATGGCCCGAGGCCCTATGGCCTAAAGTCTTATTTTTGTGGCCCAAAATCCCATTCAATATGAATAGTACTACTGATATAGTACCCCATTGGATTACCTACTATAGTACCCACACTGCTACAATACTACTACAATATATACTATAGTGCCTATGGAAATTATCTCCCACTCGGATTTGAACTTGGGTATGATGTAGGATCACAGGGAGTCCTTACCACTCGAGTAATCCCCCAACTACCAATGTGATGTTCCTATGAACCAAAAACACTAGAGTGTACTACTTTTATTTGGTTTACATAATATAGGGGTCTCACTAACCCTTAAAACTCATTATTCATACAAATTGAAAAGATCACTTCCTTTCATCACAAGGAGGAACTCACTACACCTTCAATGAAATCCTTGAACTTATTCATGAGATAAGAATATCAATTTACACCTGGAATGGCATGTCCATTATATTCAAACTGATGGTGTTTCAGTGAGATAAATATTCTAGAATTTCATCTTCCTTCTTCAAATTTAATCTTCCAGAAAATTTGGAAAAATACTCTTTAATCCTCCCCTAATATCCTATGTAAGACTCTCTGGACTTCTGTTTTTACCACTATGTAAAACCATTGTGTTCAATACAACATCCCTGATTTAAACCAAGGGTTTTTGGTAACTGTATTTCATGCATACATTTTATGGTATTTTAATGTATTGATTTGTGTATTTAATTTATTAATATTTCCAATATTTGGAATGTTTGACTTATTTTATGATTTATGGAATGAAACAATGAATCTTTAGAAAATAAACAAAAAGTAGGGAATTTATGAGCTCAGTGGGACACCTGATTTTTGAAGCCAAAGCGGAGGTGTGGAACTGAAGGAAGACCATTTACACATCTTGTATCTAATTACATGATGTGCGTGTTTAAAATAAGTTTCCACCACTTGATGAAATCCATGAAGATTACATGTGGTGAAAAGAAGTTACTCATCGTGTAACTTAGATACACGTCATGAAAGTACAGGAAATGGAATATATGGAAAAGATGCTGATGACAATGATTACACACCGTGTAAATTATTACACAACTTGAATATTTTAATGAAAAGAAAAATAATGATTCCGAGGAAGAGGGTTTCACAAAAAATATTATTTATTCACTCGTCATCTACATAGAACATGAGATCCATGATCGAGAGAAGACAGAGCTGCTGGACGATGCACACACATGGAGTGACGATCTAGAACCCTGATTCACCATCGTTCTTGGCTGCCATTCTTCCTTGGGTATCCATGTTTCTCATTCTCATCATTCCTAGAATGAGAAAGTAGTTTTATTTGTTTTAGGTTACATGATTGTAGGGGGAGTGCTGCTTAGGGATTATTTCTATTTTTGATTCTTGTTTTGGATTTCTTGAACACCATTTATTAATACCAATTCATTGTTTTTTTCATTGCATGACCATTGATGCATTCTAAGGATTATAATTTCATTACATCAATTAATTGGCCTATTTTGTGTATGAAAATTATAAAATATTGGTTAGTTATGTTTAAATAGGGTTTTGGGTTGCTTAGTTTTGTAATTGCATTTAGTATATGACCATTAAAATGGTGAAATCATAGGATTAGTATAGGGTACCCAGACCAAGGATCCCTGCTGACCCAATTCTGACACCAAAACCTAAATAAATCCATTATCAATTGAATCCCTAGTGCCCGAACCTGAAATCACTAAAACTGGCATGCCTTTAATCTTGATATCAAACCCAATCATTGATGAACTTTATTTATTTCTCCAAAAAAATCAAAAAATTTCAATTTTAGTTTCTCTAATTAATTTAGAACATATGGATCATACCTGTGGGTTCGATAGTTGGGATTTACAAAACTACTAAAAAATAGCCCTTTAAAAGTTCTATAAATGACCTTTATCAGTGCTATAGAAGTGTTGAATACCTGAGTGAGATTAAAAGACCTTGTATTTTATTAGCGCTAAAAATGCACTGATAAAGGGGTCCTTTATCGGTTTTAAAAAAACACTGATAAATGGGTTCTTTATCAGTGAATTTAGAAGTGCTAGTAAAGGACCACATTTATCAGCACTTTTATTTAGCATCAATAAAGGACCCATTTATCAGCACTTATAAAAGTGCAGATAAAGAGAGCTGTTATCAGTGTTTATAGAAGCGCTGATAAAGGACGATAATGTAGTGTGTTGCAACAACACACTACAACACTAGAGAAATGTGCTTTATCAGAACACTGAAACACCATAAACACACCAGATATCAAAAAAAAAAACAAGTGAAAATACATAATTTAAATGAAATGAAATTTAAAACATAAATACAAGAAAACAAACACTATACTATAGATATTTCAAACATTGGTTTATACAATTACATAAATAAAAATTATTACATACATTCAAAAAAATCAACGATCCTTTGTCTTTTAATCCTGAACCCAAATCATTATATTTCCAAAAAACCACCCCTTCTCTAGAAAAATAACGCACCTATATAAGAAAATAATTCTTATGTTAGTAATAATATAAAGAAATAAATTAATAGAAAGTGTTAATTTTACTAAAATTGATGTCAATTTTAAATAAAAAGACACACTTGGAGTCATACCGATCACACTGTACATCATATTGAGGTGAGGATGATTCCAACATGTTTCAAATGACTTTTGGATCATTGTACTAAAGTATCAAAACAATCTGAATGCGTTTTCTTGTATTTGAGTACGTTAGTTGTCCTTTTTACTAAAATGTCACTTTAAAATGGAAACACGTACTTTGAATCATTCCAATAACATCATGTATCATTTTGATGGGAAACCGATTAATATAAATAAAAAATGACTTATGAATCATTATCCTAAATTATTAAGAAAATAAAAGAGTGTTTGATAATTTTTCAGTGAGTGACACTTTTTGAACTAAAATATCGATTTTAAACTGATAACGGACACTTTGAGTCATACTGGGAAAATTTTGTATCATATTGAGGTGATTATAATTACTATAGATAAAAAATGAATTATGGATCATTTTTGTAAAGTATCAAAACAATATGAATGTGTTTTCTTAGTTTTGAGTAGGTTAGTTGTCCATTTTACTAAAATTGATTCCAATTTTAAATAAAAATACACACGTGGAGTCATAACGGTCACACCATGCATCGAATTGAGATGCAGATGATTCTTACATGTCTCAAATGACTTATGGATCATTTTAATAAAGTATCTAAAAAATTAAAATGCATTTTCTCAGTTTTGAGTATGCCAGTTGTCTTTTTTACTAAAATGTCATTTTAAATTGGAAACAAAAACTTTGACTCATTTCGATCACATAGTGTATCATTTTAACGTGATATCAATTCCTAAACATAAAAAGTGAATTATGAATTATTTTCATAAATTATAATAGAAACCCAATCATGTTTGATCATTTTTCAGTGAGTGAAACTTTTTGAACTAAAATGTTGATTTTAAACTGATAACGAAGACTTTGAATCATACCAGGCACATTGTGTATCAAATTGAGGTGATATTGATTCCTACACATCAAAAATGTATTATGGATCATTTTAGTAAAGTATAAAAATGATAAAAATTCATTTTCATGGTTTTTAGTAGGTCAGTTGCCCATTTTACTAAAATTGATGTCAATTTTAAATAAAAAGACATACTTGGAGTCTACCGATCACACCGTGCATCAGATTGAGGTGAAAATGATTCCTACACATCCCAAATGACTTATGTATTATTTTATTAAAGTATCAAAACACTATTAATGTTTTTTATTGGTTTTGAGTATGTCAACTATCTTTTTTTACTAAAATGTCATTTTAAAATTGAAACACACACTTTGAATCATACCTATCACATCATGTATCAGTTTAAAGTGATATTGATTAGTAAATGTCAAAAATGTATTATGAATATATTTCATAAATTATCAATAAAATTTGAGCATTTTTTTTTTCAGTTTTTAGCGAGTGAAACTTTTTGAACTAAAATATCAATTTTAAACTGATAATGGACACATTGAGTCATACCAGGTTCATTGTGTATCAAATTGAGATGAGTCTGATTCCTAAAAATAAAAAATGACTTATAGATCATTTTACTAAATTATATAAATTATATGAATGTGTTTTCTTGGTTTTGAGTAGGTCTGTTTTACTTTTTACTAAAATTGATGTCAATTTTAAATAAAAAGATGCACTTGAAGTCATACCGGTCACACCATGTGTCAGATTGAGGTGAGACTAATTCCTAAATGTCTCAAATGACTTATGGATCATTATAATAAAGTATGAAAACAATATGAATGTGTTTTTTTGGTTCTGAGTAGGTCATTTGTCCTTTTTACTAAAATTGATGTCAATTTTAAATAAAGATGTACTTAGAGTCATACTGGTCACACTGTGCATTAGACTAAGGTGTGACCAATTCCTAAATGTCCCAAATGACTTATGGATAATTTTACTAAAGTATAAAAATAATCTGAATGTTTTTTCTTTGTTTTGAGTATGTTAGTTGTCTTTTTTACTAAAATTTCATATTAAACTTGAAACACGCACTTTGACTCATAAAGATCACATCATGTATTGATTTTATGTGAGACCAATTTCTACACATCAAAAATGATTTATGAATTTATTCCCTAAATTATTAAGAAAATCCAAGTGTTTTTGCTTTATTTTTAGTTAGTAACTATTTTTAAAGTAAAATATCAATTTTAAACTGATGACGAACATATTGAGTCATACTGGGCACATCGTGTATCAGATTGAGGTGTAGATTATTCTTACATGTCAAAAATTACTTATAGATCATTGTATTAAATTATCAAAATAATATGAATATGTTTTCTTAGTTTTGAGTACGTCAGTTGTCTTTTTTACTAAAATTAATGCCAATTTTAAATAGAAAGAAGTACTTGGAGTCATACCGGTCACACCTTTTGTCAAATTGAGGTGTGGATGATTCCCACACATCCTAAAGTCTAAAAAAAAAAATCCTAAATGTAAATGTTACCAAAATTTCCAATGAATTTATTTTTCGAACTAACAACACTGCATATTGACTCTATGTTCTTAGCCAAAAAACCTTTCTCGTTATTGAAATCCAGAAGAGTATAGGAATATCAAGTGCCCATTATATCATGATAAGTCACCGAAATGGACACCTAAGCTTCCTATACTCTTTTAGCTTTCAACGAGAAAGGTTTTTCAGCTAAGAATATATAATCAATATGTAGTGTCAGTAGGTTGATAAAGAAAGGCAATGGAAAGTGTGGTAACATTGGTAGAAAGAAACATTTTATCTCTTTTGTGGATTGTTGTAGATAGTTGAAAGTAAAATATAACTTCCCAAAATATATGTGAAAAAACTAAATAAGTATTAGATAAAAACAACAAGGAAATTAACTTATAAATAATAGATAAAATGATGAAAAAATTAATTAAATAAGTAGTAGGAATTTACATTTTCATGATGGTTGTATGCATTCTTGACACATTTCCTTGTTTTCATTGTCTCATTTGTTGTCTCTAAGTCCAATATCTTGTGAGCATGAGAAGCTTTGAACTAACCACCTCAAATAAAACAAAATAATACACCTGTATAAGAAAAAAATTATTATATGAGTAATACTAAAAAAATAAACATAAATATGAAATAATATACTAATTATACGGATATTGATTTTATTTTTGAAACATCAATATTTCATCTGTGATTGAGTAGTGGAGGGAACTTGAAGGAAATTGAAAAATTTAAATACTTCAGGGGTGAAAGGTTTTGAGGGAGAATAATTCTGTGGAATTTTTGGTGCAAAAAGACATGAAATATGGATAGATCACCACAACTTGAACAAAATAATCCACCAGTATAAGAAAAAAATTAGTATGTGAGTAATACTAAAAAGAAATAAATTAAACATAAATATAAAACCATACATTAATTCTATGGAAAATGATTTTACCATGAAAATATAATGAGTACCTCTATGATTAAGCATAGATATCATCATTTCTCTTCCTAAAAAGGCATGACAGATGGGAAAAAATCTTATAAAATAAATGAAATTTGAAAGGAATAATGAAAATTAAATCAATGTTCCATTATATATTTTTTTTGGTAAAATAGAGAAAGTATATCATAACATTACCTTTACATCTTTTCAAATGGTTTCATTCATTATAGTTTTTTTCTTTCGAGGGATTGGTAACATCATCATGTGCAAAAGACATTGTTTTCCTGAGTAGTTAAAAATTTAATTTAGATTATTTTAATTCAGTAAAGAACACATAATATTATAAGGAAAACATAGTATATTAAAAAACAATTTTACATTTTCATTGAACTCTCTTTATTTTTTAAAGGTTTCAAGGATTTTGTTCCTCTATCGGGAATCCAAATCCCCTATTTGTAGTCCACTCTAACATATAAGAAATTATCTAAATTGGGACCTACATGAAATGATTGTGATCTCCCAATGAAAGGGTCATCCTCGATTGAATTTTCATCTGACCCAACACTTGTTTTAGTCTCTAGCAGGACAATCAACCAATTCTTGTTTTCTAAATCTAAGACATAAAATAGTTGCACTACTTGTGACGCCATTATGAATGGATCATCTTTTCCCTTTCCCTACTTAAATCCACCTTCAAAAATCCCGTTTCATCAACTTTCACTGCATTGATATTATCAACCCATTTGCAATGTAAAATAGGAACTTGAAATATTGTATAATCCAACTCGTATATCTGTTTGATAATGCCAAAATATAATTTTTTTTATAAATTGGATTTGTATCCTTGGAACCAGATATGTGCATCACTTCATCCAAAAGAATAACACCATTTTTTTTCATCATAATATAGTCATTGTGTTCTTTTTTATAGAATGTATAACCATTGATTACAAAACCAGTGTAATATATAACATTTTCATTCAGTCCCCTGACTATCCATTGAAGTCATTTGATGATTGAATTTATATTTTTAGATAACTCCTTATAAATTTGTTCTCAGAACCATCTTATAAACTGTTGATTATGTGTATTTGATATCCATCCTTCAAACCTTGATGAATTCAAATATATAAGAATTTCTTTGTGGGATTAAATGTATCAATCAATATCTTCACTATTATATTAAATGTAATGGTGTTATTGCTCCCTCTCTGTCAAGGTAATTGTAATAACATCTCTTCTAGAAATCCCTTCATCCATAAGGAATTCTCTATGACGATAATTTTAGAGACCAATGCTGTTAACATCTAATAGGTAATCGGTATAGAATTTAATAGCTTCTTCAACAATATATCATTCCACAATATAACCTTATGGACAACTTTTATTCTTGACATACCTGTCACGACCCGCCCTCGGGGCCCGTGCCGTGACTACCCCAAGCCCACCTTCCATAGGCCAGGGGCTGTCGACTAGCACCAAGGCGTAAATCTTGGTAAAATGGGAAGTCATTGACTTTGTAAAGTAAACAAGCACCACAGAGTAGCAAGCGGAAAAGTAAACACTAAGTAAAAACAGAGTACAACTGAAAGTGCGGAAAAGTAAATGGGTCAGTATACAAACCCAAACTGAAAGTAAAGTATAACTCGAAAGGGAAAACAACGACTGTAAAGTAAAAGCTGCTGCGCCGAGCTGTCCACTGGAAATCCCACCTGAAGGGTGGGTACAGATAGCTCCAATGCTCCTCGGGTCCCGCCGTCCGCTCCGAGCACGTCCCGCCCAGTGGTCCACCTCCAGGTACCATCCTACTCTGCGAGCCTCAACCACGATCAACGCTGTCTTTCGTCTGCAACCAACACAACGTAGTGCGGGCATAGCCCATGTAGGGGTGAGTATAAGCTACTCAGTAGGGACCCCGAGACCCCCGAAGGTCTCCCAAAATCCACAAAGGATAAACCACAAAGGAAAGATACAAACACGAAGTAACAACCGACACTGCTTAGGTATATGCCCATACATATACCTAATTCATCCATTCCAATATGCTCCAACCTCCGAGCCCAAGTACAACTCAGTCCACACAGAAAAGTATACGTATTCCACACAGGAAAGCAAAACATAATCCACACAGGATAGCACAACACAATCCACACAGGAAGGTAAACAGAAATCAGCTCACACAGGTATACTTCTTCGAAAGACGATAGAGATGATCACTGATCCATCTAAGTCATCGGACCCACAAAGGATCGATAGGTACTAACCCCCGCAAAGACCCACACAGGATCGGACCCACACAGGATCTGTAGGCGCTGGTTCACACAGGACCGCTGAGCGCAGACCCACATAGGATCAGACCCACACAGGATCGGGCCCACACAGGACCTGTAGCACTGATCCACGTAGGATCGCTGAGTGCTGTAGTCGTCGTCGTCGAATCCACTGAGGATCTCTGCTCTGTCGTCGTCGCAGTCACAATAGCAGTAGCAGTAGCAGTCGCAGTCGCAGCCAGCTCTAGGGTTCCCGCACATAGCAAGCTCGTTCGGGAGGGTCCGCTCCACGAGCCGAGAGGCTGATACATCAACTGTCACAAAGTCCAGAGTTGATGTATCCAAAAGTTCCATATCGTCAACAGGAACTCAACGCAACAGACGACGCGTCGATCGGACGCCTGGTCTGAGAGTTATTGACTTTTTCGTCCCAAGGGCCCGGTTGGTTTTTAAGGAAAAACCAACCTGACCGTACTCCACCTGCATCCAAACCTCATGCGGAGAGTGCCAAATGATCCGTCTCACTAAGAGGAACTCAAAAAAGCTGACGTCTCGTCAATCGGACGTCCGTAGCTCAAGATATGAGCGTTTCCGCTCCGAGGGCCCGGTTGGTTTCGTGTACGAACCAACCCGGCTGAACTCAAAGTATTCCGAAACTTTGAGTGCGATATACCAAAACGACCGTCTCGATCCAAGGATTGCATCGCCGCTGACGGCGCATAGTTTGGAAGTCCGTAGCCCGAGTTATGGGCATTTGAATCCAAACCGCTCGGTAACGGGGGTTTCGGGCCCGGGCCGTCCCGGCCCGAGACCCCCCGGTTGGCCCGAACCGGGTCGACCCGCCCCAGACAGGGTCGAACCGGCCCAGCACGGCGCGTCCCGGCCCGACCCGGCGCGGCCCGGCCCAGCGCGGCCCGGCGCGGCCCGACGCGGCCCGGCGCGGCCCGACGCGGCCCGGCCCGGCGCGGCCCGGCCCGGCTCGGCGCGGCCCGGCGCGGCGCGGCCCGGCTCGGCGCGGCCCGGCGCGGCCCGGCCCGGCGCGGCCCGGCCTGGCCTGGCGGACCGTCCAGGCACGCCAGTTCGGCGCAAAGCAGCGCGCTGGGCGCGCTGCCAGCTCGACCGAAGGCCGAGCTGCTGGAAAACAGGGGGCCGCCTGCCCCCCTTTGTGAAACCGCCCCCCCTCATAATGGGGGGCCATTATGGCTGGCCGGGGGAAATTATTTCCCCCAGTTTTCTCCCTTCCGGCCGGCCCGACCTGGCCGACCGGTTCTTCCTCAACGGGACCGGCAAGGCCGGTCCCCTTTCCGGCTTCCGACACCGGCGGCCCGGCTGGTCGCCGGTCTTCTCGTTCCGCCGCGTCCCGGAACCGGCCACGGCCTTCGTTGTCCGGCGCGGTGCGACGACACCGCGCCCCTCCGCCGCGGCCCCGCTCCGGCCGCAGCACCTTCAACTTTCTTCGAAGCGGCGCGACGGCGTCGCGTCCTTGCATTATTTTACGACGCGGCGCGACGGTGCCACGCGTTTCTTGCCGCATGATCCTGCGCGGTGTGATGGCACCGCGCCACACCCGTTTCAATCCATAACAAAATCAATATAAAAAGGAGGAGGGTCGGCCATGTTCATGCGGTCCGACCCCCTCGCGTTATTTGCTAATAATTGGACAAATTTCACGAAGAAATAATCACGGGTATAAATCATGATCAAAAGAATAAAATAAACCCCTACCTCGGATTCAAGTGCGGAGCACGTCAAAAAGCCGCGGAAGACAAGCGCCGCGGAGGTCGGGCGTCGCGGAAGTCGAACGTCGTTTCCGTTGACGTCGAGGTGCGTCCGAAGAGGTACGTCGCTGGAGAAGCTTCATAAGCTGACGGAGATAATCCGAGGAGGAAACAACATCTCCTTTCGTTGACACGAGAAGAAGATCGAAGAAACGACGTTGTCGATCTTCGGAAACACACCGGCTACGAAGAAGAGAGAAGCGGCGTTCTTCGTCGGAGCTTAAGTGTTCTTCGTGTTCTTCGTCAAAGTTGAAGAAGGTGGAGAGAGCTTCTCAAAACCTCTCAAGATGGCTAAGGAGACCAACCAAAATAAAATAAGCTAAGGCTTATTTTATTTACACAAATAAACAACTTGAATTTCAAAATTTTGAAATTCAAACAACTCAACTCAATTAATTAACCAAGTTGTCAAGTTTAATAAAAGAGGAGTTATAGGGAGTTTAAAAAGAGGAGGTGAAGTGTTAGGGTTCATGTGGGCCCCACCACACTTAATCCTCTCAAGGGAGGTTAAGTGGATGTGGGTCCCACCCCTAACTCCCTTTGGGAGGTTATAAACAACTTGGTTAAAAATAAAATGTGTTTCCACATTTTATTTAATTTCCTTTTAAAATCCCAAAAACTAACTCCCAACCCGCATAAAACGCAACCTCGGAAAAGGTCTCCTTAAGCGAATATCGGCGCTGCGAGTTCATCGGTGCCCTCGGAATTTGATTCCGGGCACCGGTTCAAAAGTTAGAAATTCCCGCTCGTTCGTTCCCTGAACGTACCCGAGCCAAACTTCGGAAATTGATTCCGGGCACACCGGGCCTCGGAATCAGGTGCCGTCAGAAACCGCATTCTTTTAGAATTCCAAAGAAAATTTAAGAAAAAAATTTCCCTTGAATTTTACGGGTCTTTACAATACCCTTTCAAAATCTTCATATATTGTTCAATGGGGGGTACAACCATCTGTAATGGACAAGACCACATAGTTTAACCTCTCTAATCAAGTAAACCATAAGGTGGACCATTATATCAAATAATGATTATGGGAAGAACATCTCTAATTCATATAATATGATTGAAACCTCCTTATTCATGATAAGAAACTTCACTGGGTCTATAACTTTACTGCATATGGCTTTGAAAAAGAAGTAGAGTCTAGTTAATCTATGTTATAAACTTTGAGGTAGAATGTAATAGAAATTAATAATAAATAAATCATGCATCAAAACATGACAACCATGTAATTTTAGTCCTTGTTACTTCAAATTAGTCATTGAAACAAAATTCTTGATATTTGATGAATACCCCTATGGAAATTTTACACTATTAAGAAAAAGGGAAAACTGAAAATTTTTCTATCTGGATAGAGTGTAAGCTGCTGGAGGAATAAAAGTCTATCTTTTACCCTTCACCAGTGCTAAATTTTCCCTTATCCACATTTCAATAAAGTTCAACATATCCTTGATGACATATTTTGGTTTTCAAGGAATATTTAGTAACATTCCAATAATACTATCAAATACATTTTTTTTCTACATGCATGACATCAAGAAAATGTCTGACATAAAAACAATTCCAATATGGTAATTCAAAGAAAATTGATCTATTCTTCCAACCTAACTTTGTATGGTTTTTCAAAAATGGTTTACCGAAAATAGTGTCAATATATTTTAATTTATTGTATAGTTGATCGTCTGTTATTGGAGATGGTGTTGTATATTGTTCGATATTATCATCTAATGCTGTCATCTAGGATTAGTACTTTTTTCATTAAGGTAAAAATTTATGATGTCCTAAAAACGCAGTCTTCAAGGAATATTTCAACCAAATTGAGTATGTGAATTTTTCACAAATGGGACACCCCAATATTCCTTTAATGTTATAGCCTGATTAATTTCCATAAGCGGGGAAGTCATTTATTGACCCATACAATATAGACCTCAATGTTAATTATTCACTTATACAAGCATCATACATTGTAACACCTCTATCCCACATCAATTTTAGATCTTTGATAAAAGGAGCCAAATAGACATCAATATCATTACTAGGTTTTTTGGTCTAGATATAAACAGGGACAACATAATGTATTTTCACTTAATACATAACCATGGAGGAAAGTTATAATCTACCCACATGATGGGAAATATACTGTGAGTACTACTCTATACACCAAAATAATTTATTCCAATTGTAGATAATGCAAGATGAAAGTTTCTTAGATCATTTAAAAATTTAGGATACTCATAATCAATTTTATTCCATTGAGGAGAATATGATGGATGACGTAGGTTCCCTTATTTAATTATTTTATTTTTATTCCATGAAAATTGTCTCACAGTTTACTTATATCCATATAGTCTTTTAAATGATGGAATTATTGGAAAGTACCTTAAAGATTTTTAAGGAATTGATTCATTTTTCTTGTATCGACCTGCACCACACTTAGGGAATTTTATGAGTTATTCATGTTCCTTACAATACAATATGTAATCATTTTGAAAATCATGTATTTTTTTATAGATCATTACCATTGAACATAACATTTTTTTAGCATCATATGTTCGACATGGTAGTTCATTTTATTTTGGTATCATATCATTCTGGAGACTAAGTAGTTCTATAAAGTTGGTGTAACTCCATACACAACCAGCTTTCAAATTATATAACTTCAATATAGCTAAAAATGTTGTGTATTTAGTATAAATAGCATTCAATTATTTCTTGGTATACATATTTAACTCTTAAAAAAACTTTGGATAATCATGAAGGCCATCTTCAATTTCCATTATCATTTATTACACATGATATCCATCATCATTAACACTGACATTCATATCAAATGATCCATAAACCACATTATCATCCCAATCAGTGTTCACATTCAGTTTTCCCCGCGTTTAGTCCAAAATTTATAGCTATGATCTATCTCTTGACAAATCAAATGTTCTTCCAACTCTTCTAGACTAATTTGTCTTGATTAACAACAATGTAAACACAAATAAAGGATTTGATAAGAGTCACATGCTTTCTCTATTGCAAGCTTGATGAACTATTTATCTCTATCTTCATACTATTTTTTTAAATGATTAGTGTGCATCCATTTTCAATTCATATCCATCCTATTGGGTTCATAAAATATTAATTTTTTATAATAAATAAATAAATACACATAATATATTCATTATCAAAGGTGAAATTTATAGACAATTCTAATAAAAGAAACTCAACATTTGATTGTTTCAAAGAATTTCATTATGTTGAAGAAAATGTGTAATTTAATTTAAGAAAAGAATTACTACACTATGGAAGGTTTTATCCTTTAAATTCATTCAAAGGTGAAAGTTATAGATAACTTTCATCCCCAT
This sequence comes from Viscum album, assembly GCA_963277665.1. Classification (NCBI taxonomy): domain Eukaryota; kingdom Viridiplantae; phylum Streptophyta; class Magnoliopsida; order Santalales; family Viscaceae; genus Viscum; species Viscum album. The sequence continues at coordinate 244,834,070 of OY728150.1, forward strand.
CAACTCATCTTATGGACATTTATCATTGCATTTTGTTGTTTGACACAAATCCTCCATCTCTTGTGGACAGACACCTATGTTACTTGAAATACTCTAAGCAGTAGTCATCATTGGGATGATTAATTCTCAGAGTAGTACAAGCAATATAAAAGATATGAGGGATGAGTTTCAATCAAAAAATTTCAATAATAACTATTCAGGAGATGAAGTTGATGAAGATTAAAGTTGTCTATAAAAGATACGGGGGATGAGTCTCAAGAAACAAATTGCAATAATAACTATTTTTTGTTACACATAAACTCTTTCTTAAATCCCCTAAACAAATTAAAATATAATATAAGTAATTAAGAATTAATAAGAAGCCCAAATATGATAAACAAGAATAATAAAATCTCATTCAATCAACTAGAAGATATACAAATATATTGATAAAAAATTTTAATAAATAAAGAGTTACTTTATATACATGGATAGGAATCCCCATTGAGATTTTCCTCCAATCTTTTGGAATCCAACTCTACTCTAAGTGTAAAATCTGTAATCAACACACAGAAGATGCTAACTGAAATGCCCAGAATAGTGCAAGATCATTGAGAGGGGAGGAATGAATCAGTGATCTCCCCTTTTGAGTTTTATTTTTTCTCTTTTTATGAATTTCCTTTTTTTCCAATTCAACCTCTGTGGCTGGTTAAGGCCTTGATCTACTCTTCAAAAGATGTAGTGAAACAAAAGCACAAGACACAAGGATTTACAAGGTTCGGTACAAAGTCCTACTCCTTTCCATGTTGGTTATTCTCCCTAACACAGATTCTTCACTATATCAAAAGTTGATTACAAACAGTTATTGGTTAGGCCCTCCAATTACAAGTTGGTTAAACCCCCCAACTCTTCTGCACCTTCTTCTTTGTTCTTGAAACTGGTTACGCCCCCCAGTTTCAAATTCTTCCTTCAAATGGATTGATAGTATTCATTATGATCAAGTAGCTTCAACAAAATCTATTTGAATTTGTTAGTATTGCTCAAAGTACTTTTCACACACACTTTGTTCTTATGTTTGCATTCACATGAACTCCTCCATGCATGTACCCTCCTACTCCTTCTTCTTCAAGTAAATCACACACAACCTGAATGGGAATGTGGATGGTGTATGGGTGACTTTTTATTCTTAGGAGGTTATCAAAGTCTTAGCCTCATGCATGTGTTCGTATTTTTGAAAACACAAGTCCTTGGTTTCTTCTTCTTTGTGCAAAACAAGAGAGCACACAAGATATTCTTCTTTGTGAGAAGAGATCGCAATGATCTCCCTTACAGAACCAGAACTGATTCTTGGTTCTCTCTTCACAAAGGTACAACAAGGTTGTGTAGCACCGGTTGTGTAGCCTGTGGGATTCTCCTCATAGAGACACAACGAGGGTTCAGAAGAACCTATAGAGTGCTCACAAGTTTCTTCACACAGGGGGTGTGAGCTCTTTCGCTAACCATGGGGTTCACGGTTCTTCTCTTTACACAATGGATGTGCGTGACTCCCTCTTTTTCGCGTAGCTAGGATATACGGAAAACTTTCACGCAATGCTCTATTTCTTAGAAAATAGAAGCTCTCTCAAGATATTCAACGAGAGTGGCAGCAACCTCTTCACGGCTTGGGCTCTTCCTTTTATAGGTGAGGAGCTCGTACAAAACTGCGGGGTTCAAATATTTGAACGCCTGAGATATACGGTATTTTGAAATCTTCAAAGGCGGATCAAGATATGGACGTAAGTCTCGGTTTATTTTGTTCAATGCGGACTCCTTCTTTCTTGGTGAGTATATCTCATGCTTGCATTTTAGAACGCATGAAAGGCTTCTCTTTGAGTGCTCGAGTGACATGACGTGGCCTCGCACATTCGGTTGCTTTAGCTTTCGTGGATTCTTTATTTCAATCGCATGCATGTATCTTTTAATGCATGAATGAGTTAGGTTCATCTAAAAAATTACCATGGGATTTAAATGGGCTCAAATGATGCCCGGAGAGATGAGATCATCATTCAACTTCATCTCTGGTTCATGGGTAAAGCTTGGGTGTTCGGAGGTTGAAGACGACCTCAGTGGAGAGATCGAACGACCACAATTTAAACACCACGTGACACGTGATTAGATGGATGGCCCAGATGTGCTGGATCAATGACACGACGATCGGATGGTAGACCACATGTCTGTGATGAATCGGACGGTGGAGATCACATCCCTGGATTTTTTGGCCGTCCCACATCGAAACTGAGACACGAGAAAGACTTTTTTATAATACAAGCCATGACACCTGGAGCTCATATTACTCCTTGCCCCTCCACGGTACCGCTCCATATCGTGTTCACCTTGTGGGCATGCTCTTAGAGCCCACTGTGCTCCTCCGGGTGCACACCTAGCGCCCATGCTGGATGGGTTCATCACCGTGCAGCACCTGCGGGCTTACACACGGCCCACACTCAGGCCTCATGTGGGGCTGGCCTCGAGGGCTTCCTTCGAGCGCAGTTGACCCTCGTGTTCTACAAGTTCTTGAGGTGAGGACCTTGACTGGACCTCCATGGTTGGATCTTTTTTTATAAATGAACAATACGTACTTAGTATAAAAACTAAGTAACCAAGTATTAATTTCTCCTTAAAATTCCAAACCATACTTCTTTATTCCAATTACATTATCCACTCTTCTCCATATTCAAACATCATCCATTCCTTTCTTTTTAAATCATAAATCCAAACATATTCAATACATTATTTTAATCTAATCATGGAGGATGCATGGATCATGTCTTCATTCCTCATGAATTAAAACATATTTCATGGCCTTCATCACTTCATCCACTTAGTGAATATTGATGGATTTCACATATTTCCTTATACAATTGAGTATTGCATATGCATGAGATTCTTTAAGTGATGTAACATTGTATCACCTTGATACAAGTCTTGGAACTTAAGACTAGTTCAAAAATCGTCAGAGTTTTTCCTCTTAGAGAATTGATTAAGTGTAGCATTCAATGCTTTGAATCAACAATAATTATCCAAGTATTCACCAACTTATTTCTCAATACCTTTAATTCACATATTGACTTATCATTGACAACAAATGAAACTCTTATGCACTTCAATCCATATTGACAACAAATGAAACTCTTATGCACTTCAATCTTCCTATTTGTATTTTGTTGTCAATATCACTTAAACACACTTTGTATGGGTCAATATGTGTGTCAAACTTTTCTCCCCCTTATTGGAAACCAAATTCAAAGGGATGATATACCATAGTTAATTTAGCAAAGAGATTGTAGTTAATCAACTCTAAGTCTACATGGGCTAACCCGATGTAGAAAACAAGAGAGATATAACCAAGCTTTTCAATACTATTAAGAGACAACCATATATGTGAAATCATGCTCAGAATGAATCAACTCATCTTCATGGGGGGTGAATTTTTTTCATTGAACTGCAAAAACCCTCCACAAACATCTAATAAACAATTCCCCCCCTCAAGGGATGCATTCATCTCCTTCAATTCCCTGCAAATTAGTGCAATAGAAAGTAGATAGATTTAGGGAATAAGGAGGAACCTGTTCATGATCTTCATGTGAGAGGAGAAGGCTAAACATGAAGTTTCATCCTTAACTCAACAAACCTCTTTACCAGAATTGTTTTAGTGAAAATATCTACAATTTGATCTTGAGTAGAGATGTATTCAATCTTGATGTCTCCACTGGACACTTTTTCTTTAATAAAATGATATTTGATATCAATATTATTTGATCTCGAATGTTGTATGGGATTATTAGATAATCCAATGGAACTTTGATTATCACATAAGATCTTTAGAGGCTTCTCAGTTTCAATTCACAAGTCTTCTAGGTGTACTTGCATCCAAATCATCTGTGTGCATGCATTTATGGCTGCCACATATTCTGCCTCAGCTGTGCTCAAAGTTGCTGAGTTTTGTTTCTTACTGTACCAACTAACACAACCTTCTCCCAAAAAGAAGGCTCCACCAGAGGTGGATCTCCTATCTATACAATCACCTACCCAATCAGCATCCGTAAACCCCAACAGCTTCATTTCTCCACTATGTTTGTATAACAATCCATTGTTCAAAGTTCCTTTTACATATCTCAAAATTATCTTAGCTGTTGATAAGTGAAATTATTTCATATTACTCTGATATCTAGAACATAAATTTACCACATAAGTGATATATGTCCTTGATGCTATGAGATAAATTAGGCTCCCAATTATTCTTTTGATGTCTTTCTGATCAACACTATTTCCATTTTCATCCTTGAATAATTTAGTTCCAACTGAAATGGGTGTTGAAACTTCTTTTGCATTTTCCATTACAAACTTTTTCACCAATTCCCTTACATACTTATCTTGTGATAGAAATATGAAATTGTGTTTTTGTTCAACCTGAAATCCCAGAAAATATGTCATTTGACCAAGAATGGACATTTCAAAATTTTTCTTCATCTTCTCTGTGAATTCTTCACATAAACCTTCCTTGTCTCCAGTAAAGATGATGTCATCTACATAAATTATTACTATGAGAGTACCAATGGACATTTATCTGACATAAAGATTGCTGTCAACTGTACCCTTGACAAACTTCATATCCCTTAGACAACCATACAATTTAGAGTACCAGGCTCTAGGGGCCTGTTTTAAACCATATAGATATTTTCTCAACCTGCATACGATGTTTCCATATTTTTCCAAAATAAAACCATCTGGTTGTTTGATATATACCTCTTCTTCAAGATCTCTATTTAGAAATGCAGATTTCACATCCATTTGATAAACTTTATAATTCTTGTGTTTTGCAACTGTTAAAAACATTATAATGGTTTCTAGTCTTTCTACTTGTGGAAAAGTTTCTTCAAAGTCAACTCCTTCCATTTGTGAATATCCCTTTTATACCAGTATGGCCTTGTTTCTTGAAACCTCCCCTTTCTCATTTAGATTATTTCTGAAAACCCACTTGGTGCCAATAACATTTTTATTCCTCGGTCTTGACACAATATCCCAAGTGAAGTTATTCTCAATATGATCAAGATCCTCATGTATAGCTTGTATCCATTCATCATGTTCAACTGCCTTAGCCACTATATGAGGTTCAAATTTAGAAATAAGTGCAGTTTGATCTTAAATTCTCAATCTTCTTCTTGTTTTCACTAGATATTGTAGATTACTAATGAAATTTTATGTCTCAACATGTTTCTTTAATTTATTGTACCATTTTCTTTTATTTTCATCATCATCTTCTTCATCACTGGTATGTTCAGAATTAATGTCAACATTCTCTTGTTCTGTCCCAGCTGCTTCATCATTCTTTTGTTCCATAGTCATGTCATTTTCTTCCAAATCTTCTGAATCACCGTTCATAGAAATATCTGATTTGATATTGTTTTCAATAATTCTAACATCACTACAATCCACCAACTTGTTCATTCTTTTGTTCCAACATCTGTATCCTTTACCATTAGGTAGGTATCCCATGAAGATCCCTTCCTCTACATTTTCTTCAAATTTTCCCAGATTAATGTTCTTAATCTTTATGATGTAGGGACTTCCAAAAACTATGAAATATTTAACGGTTGGTTTTCTGTTGTACCACATTTCATAAGATGTCATTTGTGTTTCTAGTATGAGAAGACATCTGTTTTGTATATGTATGGCAGTGCATACAACTTCTCTCCAGAAAAACTTCAAGATGTTATGTTCATCCAACATAGTTCTTCCCATTTCAACTAAGATTCTGTTCTTTCTTTCAGCTACTCTATTTTTCTGTGGAGTATAGGGTGTGCTGTATTGATTCTTGATTCCATGCTTACAGATGTAGCTTTCAAAAGAATCATAGGTATACTCTTTACCATTGTCTGATCTCACTTTCTTGATACATATACCCAATTCCTTCTGAGCCGGCCTTCTAAAGTTTTTGAACATTGTGGTTTCCTCTGACTTGTGTTTAATAAACCTGACATTAGTCATTCGAGTGTAATAATAAATAAATTTTATGAAATACATATAACCTCTTGTATAATTTTTTCTCATTGGCCCACATATGTCTGTATGAATAAGTTCAAGGGGCCTAGTTGATAGGATATCCACTCCTTTGTGTGAGCTATGCGTCAATTTTCATTTCTGACATGTTTCACAAACTTCATCCCTTTCTCTTGTCAATTTGGGAATATCTATCACAATTTCATACTTCAAGATTTTTCATATACTCCTTTGACCAAGATGGACAAGTCTTCTATGCCAGAGATTGCTTTCATCCTTGGAACTCAAGTAACATGAATCACTAGAATTACCAATTTGAAATAGATTTCGATTGGTTCTTTTTCGCTGACTGATGATTCTTCTATCCTTTAAGCTTTTGATAACACATGATTCCTTTTTGAACAACACATCATGTCCATCATCACATAGTTGACTCACACTAAGTAAATTGTGTTTTAACCCTTCAACAAATAACACATAATTGGACTTTAGATTTTTGGATTCAATCATAACTTTGCCAACTCCCATGATTTTCAGAGAACAATCATTTCCAAAGATCATAACTCCTCCCTCATGATTTTCTATGTTTCTTAAGATTTTTGTATCACCAGTCATGTGCGATGAACATCCACTATCGAGAATCCATGACTTGGTTTTACTACTGGCTTTCAAAGCAACTTCAGCAAAACATGAGTTTTCTTCATTTAATTTTTGAATTACTTTTCCTTTCATGGATTTGGGGGCTTGTTCAGGAAGAACAGTTATACACTTTTCAGCACTATGACCTTGCTGATCACATCTTCCACAAGTTTCTTCCAAGTAGTTATATTTTTTCTATGTTGGCATATTAGATTATTTTTTCATTTCCCTTTTGTTTTCTGAATATATCCCCCTTGATTCATGCCTTACTTGAGGTAGAGACATGTTATACCATCATAAATATTCTTTGTGCCCAAAAACTCCACAACACCAGCATTATCCTCTAAACCTTGATCTTCCCCACTGATAGGAGTCTTGTCTGGAAGATTTTTGTTGTTTTCTTTCCAGAACCTGAGTAAATATTCATGGAGGATTTATTTCTTTCTTTATATTAGAAGAAGATTTGTCACAAGACTTTGTGCTCCAAAATTGTCTCAGATTTTTTTTTGAAACTGCATTGTTAGAAATAACAGATGTATTTTGAGATTTGACTGGTGTTGAATTGACCTGCTTCTTTTCACCAGTGTGTGACAATTCTCCCTTAACCTCAACAGCCTTGTTGAAATCTTATTTGATATTTTTCAAGCTGTTATGTGCTTCAATCCACTTAGACTAAGTCATTGATTGATCTTCTTATTTGAGGTGCAGTTTATCCTCAAGGTCTCTTACCATATTTTCCATTTCAGCTACCTTTAGTTTGTGTCTTTTTATTTCTTCAATGTAAAACGTTTCATTATTTATAAATTCTTCCTTTTCTCCAGTAATATTTTCTGTTTCTTTCAGTAACAACCTCTTTTCTTTCTTGAGCTTTTTGTTTTTCTCAAGGCAAGATTCTAATTAATTTTTCAACATGCGTTCAAGATCTTTACATTTGCTTTCATTATCTTCACTGCTTGAAGTATCAAACCCTTTTTCCATATGACCCATTAAATTAGTTTTATATTTTGGTTGGCTGTCTGATGTGGAGTCAACATCTTCTTCTTTGCTCACATAACTTCTTCTTTCACCTGGAAAGAATTTTTTATTTCTTGTACCAAATTTTATTGAGTCTTTTGTGCTTCTACCCCATTTATTCTTTTTTTGGTTTTCTTCTTCTGTCTCAGGTGCAACAAACATTTTCTTAGGATAATTAATAGCAAAGTGTCCAATGTTATTGCAGTTATAGAACCTTGGTGGAAGTTTCCCTTTTCCCTTAAATTTTTCTTTCCTAAATATTTTTGATATAAGAGAAGTGATTTTATTGTATTCTTCATATTTACCTTCATTATCAGATTCAATTTATTCTGAAGCTTCATCATTGTTGATTTTGAGTTTTCTCATGGCCTCGAAATCCATCTCATCTTTCATCTTCTTTTTAAAGACTGGGATATTTCTCATTTCATATGCAATGTGAATATTATGAAACTCATCAAGAGAAAGATCATCTCTATCTTCCAGATTTGAAACTTTTGGATCAAACCTATTAGGAAAATTTCTCATTAGTTTTTTGAAAATAGTTGAATCATAAAACATCTCTCCAAATACCTAAATATTACTGACAATCTCATTAAATCTTTTGAAATAATCATTAATGTTTTCCTCTTCTCCCATATTGATATCTTCGAATTTTCTCCTCCAAATTTAAAATTCGGCTTCCTTGACTTTCATGTTGCCTTCATAGCTGCTTTCCAATTTGTACCAGATTTCTTTGGCATTTTTAAGTCCCATAACCTTTGTGTACACTTTTTCTGAAAGATACATTAATATGGAATTTTGAGATTTTCCATCAACTTACATATTTCTTTTCTCAACAAATGTCATAACAGTTTCATCATCAATAGGAGGGAATCCAAACATAGGTGCATCTCTAACTTCAAGGCCAAGGGACAAAATATAGGTTAACATCCTATTCTTCCAACTATAAAATTTTTTGCCATTGAAAGTAGGAACACCCCTACTATTTATAGAATTTAGATTGTCCATATTCTGAAAGAATTAGATCCTTACAGAGGGAACCTCACTCTGATACCACTTGAAATTCGCAGAATAGTGCAAGATCACTGAGAGGGGAGGGGTGAATCAGTGATATCCCCTTTTGATTTTTTTTTATATTTTTATGAATTTACTTCTTTTCTAATTCAACCTATGTGGCTGGTTAAGTCCTTTATATAATCTTCAAAAGATTCAGTGAAACAAAAGCACATGACACAAGGATTTAAAAGGTTCGGTACAAAGTCCTACTCCTTGTCGTGTTTTTTATTCTCCCCAACACGGATTCTTCACTATATCATAAGATTATTACAAACAATAATTGGTTAGATACCCCAATTACAAGTTGGTTAAACCCCAAAATTTTTCTTCACCTTCTTATTTCTTCTAGAAAATGGTTACGCCCCCCAGTTTCAAATTCTTCCTTCGAATGGATTGATAGTCTTACTTCTGTTCAAGTAGCTTCAACAAACTCTGTTTAAATCTGTCGGTCTTGATCAAAGTACTTTTCACACACACTTTGTTCTTATGTTTGCATGCACATGAAATCCTCCATGCATGTACCCTCCTCCTTCTTCTTCAAGTAAATCACACACAACTCGAATGGGAATGTAGATGGTGTATGTGTGAGTTTTTATTCTCAAGAGGTTATTAAAGTCTCGACCTCATTCAAGTGTTTGTATTTGTGAAAACACAAGTCCTTGGGTTCTTCTTCTTTGTGAAAAATAAGAGAGGGAACAAGATCTTCTTCTTTGTGTGAAGGGAGCACAAAGATATCCCTTACAAAACCAGATGTTGTTCTTGGTTCTCTCTTTGCAAAGGTACAACAAGGGTGCATAACATTGGTTGTGTAACCTGCGAGGTTCTCCTCACAGAGACACAACAAGGGTTCAGAAGAACCTGTCTAGTGCTCGTGGGTTTCTTTGCATAGGGGGTGTGAGCTCTTTCACAAAACAGGGGTTTCTTAGATCTTCTCTTCACACAAGGGATGCGCGAGACTCCCTCTTCTTCGCATAGCTAGGCTGCGCGGAAAACTTTTGCGTAGTGCTCTGTTTCTTGGAAAACAGGAGCTCTCTCAAGATCTTCCACGAGAGTGGCAGCAACCTCTTCATGGCTTGGGCTCCTCCTTTTATAGGTGAAGAGCTCGTACAAAACCACAGGGTTAAAATATTTGAATGCCCGAGATATATGATGTTTTAAAATCTTCAAACGCGGATCAAGATATGGCTGTAAGTATCGGTTTATTTAGTTCAACGTGGACTCCTTCTTTCTTGGTGAGTATGTCTCATGCATGCATTTTAGAATGCATGCTAGGCTTCTCTTTGAGTGCTCAAGTGATATGACATGGCCTCGCACCTTCGGTTGCTTCGGCCTTCATGGATTCTTCATTTCAATTGCATGCATGCAACTTTTAATTCATGCATGAGTTTTGTTCATCCAGACGATCACCACGGGCTTGAAATGGGCTCAAATGATGCCCGGAGAGATGAGATCCTTGTTCAGCTTCATCTCTATCTTGTGGGTGGAGCTTGGGTGTTTAGAGGTTAAATATGACCTCGGTGGAGAGATCAAACAACCATAGTTTAAATAGCATGTGACACACGATCAGATGGATGGCCTGAATGCTCTGTGCTCCTAAAGCTCAGATTACTCCTTCCCCCTCCATGGTACCGCCCCGTACCATGTTCACCGTGCGGGTGTGCTCTTAGTGCCCACTGTGCTCCTCCGGGCGCACACCTAGCGCCCATGCTGCACAAGTTCATAACCGTGCGGCACCTGCGGGATTACACATGGCCCACAATCATGCCTCATGCAGGGCTGGCCTCAAGGGCTTCCTTCGAGCGTGGTTGACCCTCGGGTCCCGCAAGTGCTTGAGGTGAGGACCTCAGCTGGCCCTCCATGGTTGGCTCCTTATTTGTAAAGGAACAATAATTACTTAGTATAAAAACTAAGTAACCAAGTATTAATTTATCCTTAAAATTCCAAACCATACTTCTTCATTAAAATTCCATTATCCACTCTTCTTCATCTTCAAACATCATCCATTATTTTATTTTTAAATCATAAATCCAAACATCTTTAATACATTCTTTTAATCTAATCATGGAGGATGCATGGATCATGTCTTCATTCCTTATGAATTAAAACATAATGCATGGCCTTCATCACTTCATCCACTTAGTGACTATTAATGGATGTCACTTCTTTCCTTATGAAATTTATTATTGCATGTGCATGAGCTTCTTCAAATGATGTAACATTGTATCACCTTGATACAAGTCTTGTAACTTAAGACTAGTTCAATAATCGTCAGAGTTTTTCCTCTTAGAGAATTGATCAAGTGTAGCATTCAATGATTAAAATCAACAACAAATCTCCAAGGCTTTGCCAACTTCTTTCTCAATACCTTTCATTCAAATATTGACTTCTAATTGACAACAGATGAAAATATTATGCACTTCAATCCATATTGACAACAAATGAAACTCTTATGCACTTCACTAACCACCTCTTTCTCTCTTATGCTACTGCTTCTTCTCTTTGGAATTATATTCATGACATTTTTGACTGTAGATGGTTGATTCTTAATTCTGGAAAAACTCAACTAAAGAAATGTGTAGAAATGGAAGGCTCTCAGCAAATCAGGAACCTCTTCCTTGCTACAGTTGCTGAGCTCTACCATGTGATCTTTTATGATCAGAATGCTATTATTCATAACAATTACTCACTCAATCAAAATTCAGGTTGAATATAGATTCTTATTTCCATACATGAAGCTGCCTTGATGAAAAAGGGACATTTCCACAACACCGTTCATGACTTTGGGATATTGAATCATTACGGATTATCGGCAATTATTGTCAACCGCATCACACTCTGGTGGTTTTCTAGAGAGCATCTCTCCCTGGATGGATCAAAATCAATATTGATGGCGCCTCCAAGGGAAAACCAAGACTTGCAGGGTGTGGTACTATCTTCAGGAATCAACTTAGTTAGATTCTTGGTTGTTTCATGGGTAAATATGGCATTACCACCTCTCTTGAAGTGAAGATGCTAAGTTTGATTCATGCCATTACCTTTGCCAAGATCTTTGGTTGGAACAACCTCTGGATTGAAAGTGACTCGACGACCATCTTAAAAGCGATTTGGAATGGCATAACACATCTTAATTAGCCAATCACTACCTGTTGGATGGAATTTTCCCATTTTCTTATCGATCTTAACTATATCATCACACATGTTTATCGAGAAGCAAACACAGATGCTGATGGCCTAGCCAACATGAGAGTAAATCAAGACATTACTTTGTTCGAAGACCTCCCTGCTGCTCTTCTTTCCCTTCATGAAAAATATTGTAATATGATCCCATAATTTAGACTCTTGTAATATTTCTTTTAATAATAATTGTTCTTTGTTCGTTTTGGGCCAAGGCATCACCCCTTAAAAAATCAAAGATTCCTAGATGTGGAACCAATACATGTAGACCTAAAATGATGAATACCTAAAAATAATTTCTAATATATAAAATTTGATAACTTCCATTATATTTTTTGGAACAAGTGATATAGAAACCTAATGAATTATTACATTTAAAATTAATGGTATATAAAATATTTGAAAACATATCAAGACTCTTGGGATGTCATATCTCCACACCGACCCATACCAAGGATTCTAGGGAGGTCATCACATCAGATCTACCCATATGAAGGATTCTAGGAAGGCCATATAATACACATCGACCCATCCTTGAGATTATAGGGAGGTCCATAAAGAAGCTGGCATAAAGAAATAATACAAATCAACAATATATTTCGAAAACAAGGGAGACAAACACACCAACCCTTATAACATCTATCCTATACACACTAGCCTCATCCAAGATTGAACGACTCCTGTGAGGTCACATTTTCAAAGTGGAATACCCTTAATTCACTCAAAAATCTAAGTGGAATCATAAAATTAACATATCTATAAAACATCACTCCTTATCTAAAGTCTCTACTGCATAAATATGAAAATAACTAGTCAGTTTAATACACCAAGATACAGTCTCATAGGCTACCCAACCAGCATCATGGAAATTGATACATACAAAATTATATAGATGATATAAAATTAGATGTGACTTTTACCATATGGTTAATTCCACTATTTATCTCATGAAAATAAATCACGATTCATCCACACTTTCACATAAATAAAAGAGTAGCTCACAAATCCTCTACATTAAATCACAATTTCAATTAAGAAGGAAGGAGATGCTCATATAGTTTGGGAGAAAAGCTGGGAAGGCTCACAGTATAGGTGTTTCACACTCTAAAAATTCCAAGCATTAAAACGGATGATATCCATAGCCAAATCTTTAAAATAGACAACTCACCACACTCACAGTTGCAAAAAAAACTCCACCACAACCAGAACCATTGCTTTTTTACACTCTGAGTTCCCCAAGAGAAAGTATAGAAAGAATTACATTCAAGAGAAAGTAGGGAAAGACTAATGTTTGAGCTTTGAATTCCTTTGACCCTTGAATAATTCGAGCCTTGAATTTGAGCCTTGGGTTTATTTTATCCTTGATTCGATCCTTAATTAAAGTTTCGAATCACCAAGGAGGAGCACCAACAGTGGGAGGCTTCCGTAGAAAGCTTTTGATATCGCGATGGGTTCACAACTAGTTAGGGTTTTTAAAATAGATTGGGAAACTTTTATCAGCGCTGATAAAAGGCATCTTTATCAGTACTAAAAAAGCATTGATAAATAATCCTTTTATCAGCGTTTATTACTTAGCATTGATAAATGATTTATAATTCTAATTATAAATAAAAAAATTTGTATATATATATATTTAATATATATATATAGTAAATATATTCTTTATTTAAATATATTTATTACAGTTTTATAATTATTTAAATATATAATTATATATATATATTTAATAAATATATTAATTATTTAAATAAATTTATTATAAATTTAATAATTATTTATATATATAATTAATTATTTATAATTATATAACTACTTAAAAAAATATTTATTTATTTATAATTATAAATATATAAATATATAAATATATTAAATGTATATTTATAAATATATTTATTTATAAATATTTTGTTATAAATATATCTTTAAAATTATTAATGAATATCTAATTTTAAGTGGATTCATGTTAAAAATGAGTGAAATTAAATAAATTAAAAATAAGTACACTTTAAGAATATTTAAAAAATGGATAAGTTTTGTGTGTGTGTATTGTATACAAAAATAAATTAATTTCATATATGTGAAATTAATATAATACACATTTGATCTATGTTGAATTGAAAAATTAAACAACATTCAATTATGTCCACTACTCTATGAAATTATCCAATATTTTTAATTCATATTAATTTTTAATTATAAACCATTATTCACTAAATATATGATTATTTAATGTAAAGCGAATAAATATTTTATAATATATAAATCATATTTATATAAATTCATATATATATATCTATATATTTAATATATACTATTTATTAATATTATCAATAATTATATAATTAATAAAATGTTTAATATTTTTCTCAATTTACTTATTTTTAAATTTTATTTGTTTAATTTTCATTTTTCATATATCTATATTTAATACATAATATTTATTAGTATTTTAATTTATTTATAGTATAATCAAGTTTTTCATTTTTATCAATAATTATTTAATCTATAAAATTTGTAATATTTTTTTTAATAAAATATTTTTTTATTTATTTTTTATTTATTTAATTATTTAATTTTATTTATTCAAAAATTTATACTAAAAAAGAGCTAATAAATTATACCTTTATGAGTGCTAAAAATATAACACTGATAAAGGGTACCCTTTGTTAGCGCTAAAAATAAATCACCGATAAAGGGTAAATTTTATCAGTGCTAAAAAAAGGTGTTGATAAAAGGTTAAATTTATCAACACTTTTTTTAGTGCTGATAAAGATTTAATTTATCAGCGTTTTTTTTCTAGCACTGATAAATACCAATACTATTAAAGGCATATTCTGTAGTACTACAAGTACTATATTTTTAGTAGTTTGTTTGAGTTTTATAAATTATTAAATTTGTATAGCCCTGTAGGAAATTAACAATGCCCTGTGGGTTGTCAGTTTGAATCAATAAAATCTTCATATTCCATGATAATATCATGCCATGTGTCTGTTCCACTTAAATGTGATGGTTAAGGATAATTAACTTCACATTAAAGGCCTCAAAATTCGAGCATAACTTCCCTATCAAACTTCTAGTCTTGGACTATAATTGCTCAGCTACAGCATAACTGAACCTTATATGATGCAGAATCCTTTGACCAGAGTAACACTATAACACAAGCTTCTACATTGTTGCACAAAATAGGAATTCAATCAATTTCTATGGTCATGGTCTCCTATTCTGTGGAGTGTCCTTCTATAGTTAACCAAATCCAAAAAATCTGATTTGAATTCAAATAAACCACAATCTCTGCATGTTCTCTTCATGATATCCTTAACTTTTCCTTAGAACACACAAGAATACCTGTAGAGTGTTCCTATCTCTTATGGTGTAGGAACCTGAAGAATTTGAGATCATAAAAAACTCAATTTCTATTGAATTAATTCCCTCCATGATACTAGTAGTAGCCGTGGCATGGATATATTCTCTACATAAAATCTATGACATAGACTATCCTCTATGTGGATGGAACACATAATATCCTAGAGGCATTGAAGTTCACTTATGAAAGTTCACTATGAAATTGTTTGTTAATCAACACCATATATTATAAGAACCATGTCCCACACTAGACTTTCCTTCAGAATACTTATTCTTAATTAGAATCTATGCCTCTCAAAAGTTCATTTGAGTCCGTCCAGAACCGGTGCTCACCTATAGCCTCCCATGTTGACTGACACACGAGAGGCTAAACAACCCTACTCACAGTTGCCTTTACATAATGGTATTCCTTCACACACACTTGTGCCTAAACATACAAGTACTAAAATGCATACTCCTTCTAGTTTTCTCGACTATGTGGTGCCTGAGATCAACCACTAGCTTGTTTGGAGGTTTCTCAAGTATTGGCCTTGATGGGTTTGGATTTATTTTTAACATGGAACAACAAAACTTCCATGATCACCTTCTATGACATGTCTAGTTGTCTTCCATTTCTTTCTTCCCTTTCCACAAACATCAACGATTCAATATAGGTTCTTCAGTGTGGATTATGTCTACCTAATAGAGTTCTACTTCCAACAACACCAAGGATTATGGATTTATTAAATCTATAACAATCCTCAAAGCATAACCTAGAATTAACAACTCCCACAATTAGGTAATTTTCAATAAAAATAACCACATAAAACTTCCAAAGGGATTTTTTCCAACAATATCTCCAGTTGGGTTTGTTGATAATTCTAAAAAAATTCAATAGCGATCACACCTCTTCCAACATGTATAAATAATTTCAGAACTAAACACACTTGAAACACTTAATACTTTTCTTATCTTCAAAGAGTGCATCAATAATTCATCAATTATAAACTCTAATATCATATGAGACAAGGCTCAATGTGATAAATAAGAGTTACATGAAATAATTATCATATGACAACACATCATTGCACTATATGCATCAAAACTTCAACCCTCAAATTTTGAAAAAAACTACTCTACCCCTTTTTGGATGATACATTATCTAACTTCTCTTTGAGAAAATTTTCACTTTCTCCCCAAAATATATTTATACTAATTTTTCAATGAACCCAAATATCATTTCCTTAAAAATTCATAAGAGAGAGTTATATAGAAAATAACAAGTTTGAAGAAAGATAACATACATTACAAAAAAATAAATCTCTATAGGGAGTGGGGGATCCATCTCCAATTACATCTAAAGAGATGGATTTAGTTAGAATCCAAGAGCCAACTGATTCCATTCAAAATCAACCATGAGTAATGCCTTTTTCATGATATCTGATTCTTGATTTTGTGAAGACACATACTCTAACCTCATAATCTAGTATTATGATTTCTTCTTTAGGAAATAATATTTAATATCAAAATGCTTCATGATCAATTGCTTAATGAGATTTTTTCTAATCTTTATCACACTTGAGTTGTCACACATGATTGGAATAGTATATACCACCTCAATTTTAATGTCTTGAAGCTGTTGTTGCATCCACATAAACTGAGTACATGCTTGAGTTTCCATAATAAATTTGTCCTCTGTAGTTCTTAGATTAATGCAATATTTATTTTTAAATTTTATAATAAATAAAATATTTTCCAATGTATAACTCACCTCCAAAAGTTGATTTTTAGTCATAAACTAAAACTTTCCAATTAACATCCATATAACCTACCAATTATTGCTATGATTTTTTAATAAGAAAACCCCAAATCCATTGTTTGGTTGATATAAATAGTATCTACCACATATAATTCATGTGTATTTTCTTTGGACAACTCTAATATCAATAAACTTGACTTTTGGTGAACATAATGTATAAAAAAGTGACTGTTAAATAAAGAAAACTGCCAATAATTTTCCTATAGAGAGTCACATAAACTTCCATACCTTTAATATCCTTTATAAATTTCATCGAGGACTCCACTTAAGTATCCATTGGTCTATAATCATCCATATAAAACGTTTTCAATACCTCCTTAGCATACTTGGTTTGGGAGATAAATGTCCCATACCCATTTTAAATAACCTGCAGATCAAGGAAAAAGGAAAATTCACTGATTAGAGACACATCAAATTTACACATTATTAATTCTATAAAATTTTTTTGCATTGGTTTTCATTTGATCCTCAAAAGATGATTTCATCAACATATATAAGTACCACCATACATTGACCTTGCTATTTATTTATGTATAGGTTGTGATCAAACCCAAATCTATAATGAAAGAACTTCCTTAGGTACTGATCTATCTATGAGTACCAATATCTTGGTGATTTCTTAATCCCATAAAAAGATTTATTCATTCGGTGAACTTTTCTCTCATCATCATGAATAAGAAATCCACCCATCTAATAAATGTATAATTACTCTTCAAAGAAACTATTCAATAATGCTTATTTTACATCTATCTGATAAACTTAAAAACCTCCTTTTACAGTCATAGCTAAAAAAAATATGATGATTTCAAGTCGGGCCACTGGTGAAATTTTTTCATCAATGCCAATTATATCAATCAGGGAATAGCCTTTACAAACTAGATTTAAATTTTACTCATCACAATTCCATATTCATTGAGTTTGTTTTGTAAAATCCATTTGGTTCCAATCACATTATTATTTTACATCTTTGAGACAATTTCCCATGTCTAGTTTTTCTCAATATATACAATCTCCTCATTCATAGTTTTAAACCGACTTGCATCAATGGCATCATAATCAAATTATTTTGTTCCACTAGAGATAACAATGAAGTTTACTACTACACCTTTATCTTTATTGTCTAAACCAAAGTTGTCCAATCACCCATGACATTGTTATCAGTGATTTATACTCTACTGAATTGTCTAGTTGAATCTACCATTCCTATCATGTTTCCCTCATCATCAGAGCTATCATCAAATTTCATTTCATCCTTTTGAAATATCCCTAATCCAAACTTATCTTCATCAATTACCACCTTAAAAAATAGAATGGTTATATGTAAATTATACTCATTTAAAGATAAAATTTACTCACCTATGGATAGATTCTACTAAATGTCATCCAAAAAAACATCTTGGATTTTAAATATTTTATCTAGCTATTTTTATAGAACTGATATGCAGTGCTCATGAATTAATATCTAAGAAATATCCCTTCATCTCCATGTGCTTAAAACTTTCTATTATTATCTTTTTTTAGAATGAAACACTTAATTTCAAATAACAAAATGTATTTTAGCATGGTATTATTTACATACCAAATCATATATGAAATATTGTCTTCATTTTGAAATTAAATGCATGATTAGAGATATAGACCACTAAAAAACTATTTATTTCCAATAATTCTCTATTAGGGACTTTCCAATGAGCATAGTCCAAGCCATGTTGTTGATGATGTAATTTATTCTATTTAAAAATCTATTCTTTTAAGGAGTTTGAACCACTGAAACTTGGTTCTAAAATATATGATTATATATATATTCCTAGGATTGGTTATTTGTGAATTTTATTCCATTATCAGAGCAAAGATTTTGAATTTTTACACCAAAAATTTTTTAGCCTCTCTTTAGTATCGAGTGATGAAATTGTACACTTCAATTTTATGAGTAATCTCTATTAACCAAGGAATCATGTTAAAATCATCCACAGAAAACACATAATACTTTTTTCCATCACATTATTTATGAGTAATTATCCCATAAACATCCACACGAACAAGTTCCAATACTCTTGACGATTTTCCTTTCTTCAACTTGTAAATTTTCTGAATAATCTTCTCCTTTTTACAAGAATCACATGTATGTGTTTTGTCACATGTGAGCTTGTGGAATTCACACAATACATCATTATTCACCAGTTTTTTCTAATAATATTTGTCTCAAATTCCCAAACCTTTTTCCCCATAGCTTGTTTTCATCTTCCTTAGACAACACAATCCAATATTCCTCTCAAATAAGATATATATTTCCCTTGGATGATCTTCCTTTTAAAAAAGTGAACCATCTCTAGATTTAATAGTGCACCACTTCTTTCCAAATTCCACAGCATGCCCCGAGTCACATAACTGGATCACACTTATAATATTATGGCTAAGTCTTTCCACTAAGAGAAAATATATCTCTCTAAGTTTATTTCCACTGACCATGGTATACCCAAAGCCAATGATTTTTAACCCCGCATCAATACCAAGTTGAACTAATCCACCTTTTTCATGTTTGATACTAATGATAAAATATTTATCCCCAATCATGTATGACATAATGTCACTCTCTAGAACCCATAAAACAGACCTATCCATTTCTCTAAAAGAAATCTCAGCTATTTTTACCTTATTATACCATTTTTTTCTTCTATGAAAATTGGAGAAATTATCTAGATGATTGACACACCAGCTGCTCTTCTAGATAAAAAAATTTCTTTTAATATTGCAATCCAATAATCTGTTTTCATTTTTTAGTATGTTTATTGAAGTTATAAACTGATTTTACCTCCTTTTTGAGTCCAATGAGTCACTTTTAATTGAAACCTTGAAGAAAAATATGGTGATTTGTGCTTTAAACGTCCATACAAAAAATAATAACCATTAAAATCATAAAAAGTTGATAAAAAATGATTTCCTATATTTGGGTTTGATGCTATCTAAAAAACCTTTTTTCAATGGAGCACACATGTTAAATGTGTACCAATTTTCCATCTTAATAACACCTATTTTTTGTGTCATTTTTCCATCCTTTTTTCACCAGATTAATATAATTTTGAGATTCTACCAAGTCCACTTTGCTCTAGGAGGTTTATTATTTTGGTTTATCATGATCCATAGTTTCCTTCTCCTTATAATCATGCTCCGCTATAGATTTACCTTTTTCTTTAAAGAATTGCACATATGGGATAAGAATCCATTATTAAGTATCCACACAAAAAACATTAATGTATTCATTTGAGGTTATTATCTTGGAATAAACCAATACCATTCTAGGTGTAAGTATTTTTTCTTGATCCTCACACTTTCACCACCAAACCATGGATTATTCTTCTATTTATTTAGTACTTTTAACCATTTATATCATTTTTTGGTCAATCTATCTATGATCCATGATTGTTATTCAAATTTAAGCTTGATAAATATTTCATTTTTATATATTTATATTAATTAAATATTTCATTTTTTCAATCTATGATTTAATTTCTAACTTCACTTTCTCCTATTATTTCATATAAAACTTTAAGTCATGAAAAATTTCATTTTCCTTATTAGTTTTATCCCTCCCTTTGTAAAGTTATTCAAGGTATTCCAAAATCTCAACATGAGGATCAAATCCTCCCTTAATGTCATCATTTTGAGCATCACTATCATCAATTTTTAGTATTTTAAGAATAACCACTAACTCGTCTTCATTGAGGTCCCTATAATCAAAAAATTATTCCACTTCAAACTCATTTGAACTTTCATCGTCATGAGATAATATATTTTTCATCTTGCATAATTTCTACTATGATTTCATCATGCTGTTGTCACATTTGAAATTTTTCTTCATAGAATATCCATCCTTATCATCTTGATTTTTTTAAAACACTTTGTAGTGAGATGGCCTACCTCCCCACATCAGAATCAAGTATGTGGAATCTTGAATTTAAATTTTTCTTTTCCCCTCTTAAGGTTAGAGGAAAATAAATCCATCACCCCATTAAACTCATCTTCATAAAAAACTTTATTAATATAAAGTTTTTGTATTGACTTGAATATAATTTCCTATGAGTATTCCTTCACTCTAGCCTCACTGTTATCATTTCTCATTTCATATGAGATAATTTTATTATAATAACTATTTAGAAAAACTTTTTTTGGTCCCTTATCTTAAAGAACAAATACCTTTACATTGAAACTTAGAGGTAGTCTCCTAATTATTATTTTAAAAATCTTGACACCATTAATGTTTACTCTAAAACCACTCATTTCTTCAATAAGACCATTTAGACGACAAAATAATGCATCAACAATTTTTTTTTGGAATCATCTTAAAGTATTTATATTTATTAAACATCACTTATATATTTATATATCAAACTTTGGAAATAAATTCATAAATATTCAAGATATTTTCCCACATAGCATGAGAGGTTTAGCAGGAAATTACCTTAGTATAGATTGGGTTGGCCAAATCTCCCCTTAGTGCATTTATTTCCTTCACATCCACATATAATTCCTTATGGCATGTTTTTAAAAAAAATATTCACTTACAATGTTTGATGATATATCATGAATGGATATCATGTAAAATTTCTTTCCCAAAGATATGAAGTAACGTTGTATCTTTTTCTTCCATAATTGGAAATTTTTTCCTTAAAAAATTGGTATGCCTTTATGGTTCACAACCACTGCCACTATCATGATTCAAGAGAGAAAAAATTACCCCAAAAAACTTCTCTTTGATACAAATTGTTATTCCCTTATCAAGGATATTACCTTGAGAGGTGGGTGAATTAGGGTAATATATATTTTAAAACTTCAATTCCTTGATTATGATCTTATTCTATCAATGTGAGGAATACTCATTTTTCTCCTTTAATTTCTCTCTATGATTGAATGAAAGATATAAAACACACAAATACTTTTACTTGTTTCACCCTAACTGAGATAGTACAAGGTACATGAAAAGGAAATGTTCCTATTCACAAAAAAACTTGAGCTCACTGTTGCTATTTAGTTTACATAACAGAGTAGTCTTACTAACCCTTCAAACTCAATGTTCACAAAAATTGAATATATCACTACCTATAGTCACAAGGAGGAACTCACTACTCCTTCCATGACAACATTAATCTTATTCATGAGATAATAATATGTATATACACTTGGAATGGTGTTTCACTTCTTCCCAAACTGATGATGTTTTAGTGAGATAAATATATTGGAATTTTCTCTTCATTTTTTCACCTTTAATATTCTAAAAAATTTGGAAATTTTCTATACAATAATTCCCTGAGATTCTATGCAAGAATATTTGGAATTCTATTTTTCCCATTGTGTCAAACTGCTATGTGCATTTATGGATAATACAATCTCTTTGATTTTATCCATGTGTTACAATAAATCAAAGATTCATCTTCCATCATCAGATCATGTCATGTGTCAGTACCACTTAAATGTGTTGGTTAAGTACCATTAACTTTTCATTAAAGTCCTTAAAATATGAGCATAAAATACTAATCAAAATTTCAGTATTTCACCGTACCTGCTCATCGGTGGTGTGAATGAACCTTATACGATGTATAATACACTGACCAGAGAAACACCATGACATAGCCTTACACATTATGATACAAAAGATGGATTCAATAAATTTATATGGTCATTATATTCTATTTTACAGCATGGCCTCCTATAGTTTACTAGATCCACAAAATATGGTTTGAATTCAAAATCACCCATGATCTCTGCATGATCTCCTCATGAAATCCATAACTTTTTCTTAGACCATGCATTAATTCCTTAGATGTGACCCTCTATATTACGACATAGGTACCTATAGAATTTTATATCACCAAAAACTATATTTCAATTGAATTCATATCCTCCATGATGAAAATAGTAGCTACGACGTGGGAATTTTCTCTTTATCAAAGCTATAACGTAGCCTATCCTTCATAGGGAAGGAACCCTGAATCTCCCAGAGGCACTGAAGTTCACCTGCAAAAGTCTGGTATGGCATGGTCCATTAATCTATTCCTTATCCTATAAGATCCTTGTACCACATTGTATTTTTCTATAAAATATATGTGCTTAATAAACATAGATGCCTCTCAATGGATCATCCGAGTCTAACTAGTATCAATGCTCACCTATAACCTCCTATGCTAACCTACATGTGAGAGGCCAAGAACCCCTACACACAATTATCATTGAACCATGATTTTACTTCACACACACCCATTATTGCACACATATGTACTCACATGAACACTCTTGTCAGCCTTCTCGGGTATGTGGTTCCTGAGCTCAGTTACTAGCTTGTCTAGAGGTTTCTCAGGTGTTGGCCTTGAGTGGAATTGGATATATTTTTCACATCCTACAACATTTTATGTGTCATGATAGTCTTTATATGGCATTAAAACATATATATTTTCAATGTAAATAAATTTATATAGTCTTCGATGATCACCTTCTATGACATGGATATTTGTCATGCAGTGCAGGATTCCCTTCCCACAAAAATCTAGGACACAAGAGAGGGTTTATAGTGTGGATATTGTCTCCCATACATAGTTTTTCTTCCAAAAACATTATGACTTATGGATTTATTGAATCAATAACAATCCTCCAAGAATCACCTAGACCTCGTAACTCTAACACTTAGGTAATTTTTAATACAAATAAGAATGAAAAACTTCTAAAAGTATTTTTCCAATATTAAAGTTCCTATTGTAGTGGAATTCCTTTCCAAATGAAAAAAATGCTATGTCTTGTTCCTTATCCTTCCCCCTAATCCTCCTCCCCTTAGTAGGTAAATGTGAAGATGCCTTATAATTGGAATTATTATTGTGGATTTTCACATTTCCTTTCTTATTATTAATACAAGGACCGAATGTTTTTCATGCTTCATGTCCTTATCCTTCTGGAAAATCAGAGTCAGAAGATCTAGGAGTGAGTTCTCAATATTTTTTTATACTAAAATTCATAATAAAACCGTAGAAACTCTAAGTGAGTAAATCATGTGGTCTATGCACAATTCCTTGGGTATATTGAAACATAAAATTTTCAAATGCTCAATATAGCCAATCATCTTGACTACATGAGGTCCAACTAGAAAACCTTATCTAAGATTACATATAAAGAGTGTCTTGTAGATATCATATCTCTATTGTATTGATTTCTCCTGATAATGGTCATTGGGATGAGATAACATGATGCATGCATACATGTCTTCATAAAGATTCTAGAGCTGACTAGTCATGGATGGTAACATGAAGAATTAGGCATCTAATGCATCATCCACATGTTTTAGAAGAAATAATGATCCTCCTCAAATGAATCCATATAAGTACCATTAGGAACTAGGTACTCCAGTATGTAATTTTTTTTCTTTTAGTATAGTACGATGCACAAGCACTTGTATCACTCCTAGAAGTTAGTGCTAATCAAGAGACTGTCTTTCTCCAATATTGAACATAGGGATAATATTGAGGTCATATGAATTTCCCTTTTCCTACAACAAATAAAATAATATATTCATACTTTTTCTTGATTATCAAGTGTGATGTAATAAATTTTATTTTATTAGTCTCCCACCATTTTATAAAATCTCAATATCCATTATCACTAGATTTATAATATCCTATCATGAAAATATTATAGTGTAAAATATCAATATTCCCCTTTAAATAATCTAAACCTAGGCTTTAAAAATTACTCAAAGGTATTTAGGTAGGCAGTCTTGATGACTTAATTAAATCATAGTTTTTTTTTGTTGAGTGGACTCCTTAATATTAAAATCCTAGGCTCATATTTCTACAACACTTGCTTCCTAATCACACCAAGTCTTGATTAGGAAATAAACCCTTGATTATTAATAGGTTAATTTGAACCAATACTTTTTCTATAACTCACCAATAATTGAAATCACCACAACTTGGTCCAGACAAGTACTTTGAACTATGGTTTCATTCTAACTCAAGTAATGGAAGGTAATATCTTAATTAATATTTTTCTTGAGGGATTTTGTTCATCTTATACATAAATATAATTTATTTTATCCTTTTATGTTCTTGTTAATATTATTTGGATTTTACATAATTAACCAACCATGTATGATAAAACAATTTACACATAACCCATTTATTTTATTTCAACCTAGCATGCTTTCTAATTTATCTACTTTATGTGATATCATTAAAGATCAAATAAACCATGAATTATATAATTAAATAAATAAAATTCATTGAAAAAAATAAAATAAACATGTGGTATGATCATTAAATTTAAACTACCAGTTGGTTTATCAAGTGGAAGATAAATCAAACCTTGACCCTAGGAAAATAACTCCTTAAACTGATACCTGAATTGAGTTATAACATTCCAACTTTAATATGTGTATCTCCTTGGTTGGTTTCACCTTTATTTGGTCTTGAAACATATCCAATTTCTAGGAGCTCCTTCCTTTATGTATTCTTACTCACTCATAGGTGAAGGGAATTAGGGGTTTAGAGTTACATAAAATAAGACATGGGAATGAAAGCCCGTACACAATATGTAGGAAAGGATGATATGCATATCATAATATTTAATTTAATAATAAATTTATCATAAAAACTCATGAAATAAATAATTAAATTAAATAGAAACCCAACACATATATTGGACATTCAAGCTCATGATCATCCAAAACATGCAATGATTATGTATTTAAACAAGTTAAAATTCATTTCAATTTGTTATTTATTAAGATAAAACTTATTGAATTAATAATTGATCATCTTATTAGTTAATTAATTTTTTATCTTAATTATCCATTCAAATAGTACTTGAGATTACCATACTCTATAATTTTAAATAAATTAAATTTAAAATTATTTAGTACATGGTGTGTATTGACTGAGCACACAACATGTACCCTTATGGTCAAATTTTAAATTTAATATAGGATTTAATATATACAACATATACTAGAGGCAATACGACATGTTCCCTTTAGTGGAAACCCATTTCTGGAGTTTGAGTTACATGGTGTGTACCATTGCGTGACATGGAATGTGAATAACACTATGTATAGTAATTTTAATGTATTTTGTAATTACACAACATGTGTGCCTACACAACATATCACTATATTACATGTTGTGTTGTTTTGTGGGTCAATCCATGCAGTCTGCACGATATATAAGACCACATCACATGCCTTGAATATACCCAATGTGTGCCACTGACAATAACTATGAAATAAATGATGTGTATGATGACCATACACATATTTTATTTTATATAATTACATGAAAAATAATTATTAAATAATTTAACTCCACACAATCTGCTGAAAATTACTTTGTGTGTAATTCGTGGGGAAAACCCTATCTCATAGTGTGTACATCCAGTTACAAACTGTGTAGTTTAGTTTTTATTTAATTAATAAATTTTCTCCATGTGTTGACTCACATGATACACCTATCTCTAAGGGTGCCTTTCATGAGTTGACATGAATTACATAGCATGTACAACCAATTACATGTAGTGTAATCCATTTCTAGATGCCCGAACAACAAACCTAGGGACTCAACATCTATTATACACATGATATTATGTGTTACACATTGCATACGCTGATTACATATTATGTAATCACATATAGCTTGTGTTTCTCAGTTGGTATTCAATACACAATGTGTGTATTAATTACACATCACATACTTTAACCACACAAATTCCACAATTTATACGAGGACAAACCATTTGGGGTTACACAACATGTATACAAGTTATACGCCATGTAAACCTATCAAGACACTTTCTAGTTAGCACTCAATAAATGTAATATAATTAAATAAATCATGTAAAGACACCCACAATACATTCCAGGATTATCATAACTCTTCCTTATGTGGTTGTCCATGGGCAATTGACATGTACTTTTCAGTTACACATCGTGTTACCATATCATGTATCCAAAATCCTCGACACCTCCAGATAGGATATTTGATCATTCTTCATATGTTCTTAGATTTTTCTTGGCCATATGAAACTTAATGATATTATTATCTCAAATTTTGGAATAAATAATGAAAACTAGAAATGAGAACCTAAAAAAATAACAGAATAAATATATCAACAAATAATTAATAATTATAAATTAATATGTGGCTACTCTGATATCACAAAAAGGTTTTAGCATATAATAGAAGCATTTAAACTAATGCCCAATAATGTTTTTCTTCAGGTTTTTTGGATAGAATCATTAGAAATGGATGGAGAAAACCCATATTCTTTATAGATATGATCTTTTCAATCTTACTTTATAATTAATTTATAAACATGAATTACATCAACTTGGTAATTTTTCTTCAATGTTAATCAATTCTGTATTTGTTATCATGTTATAGTAAAGAATCCAAAGAAAAATTCCTCTAATGGTATTGTAACACCCTACTATTTTATGATATTGGTCTCTATAAATAAATTTTATTTCTTTGATAGCTCTCTTTACATGAAACACCAAGTTTAAATGAATCATGATATACTATTGAAATATTATTATTTAATATGATAGTTATCACCTAGCCATTGGATTGATGAGTATGAATATGATTAACTAAATTATGAAAAATTTATGGTTTAAACATGTATAAAATGAATTAATTGGTTATCAATTGATTATAAATGAAAATAAAAATCATTTGAAATTAAAAGAGATGTTTTTTTGAAAAACTATTTTTATGCACACAATGTGTTTTTATCTTAAAAAATTAAATTAATCACTATTTGTGAATTATTTTAATTAAATTTATATATTATACATACTATCAATTTTTTAAAATTCATATCATGTTTTTTCTAGGAATAAGATAAGAATAAATTGAGTTATATGCTTAAAAATATATTTTTCTAAAAAATAGTTTTCGTCATGTTTTGTGCACTAATTTTAAAATCAATTTATGACACTTATAAAAATTAAATCATGAAAAATGGACCCTATATTTGGAATTAGAATATTTAAATTTGGTAAATAGGCCCCTTTTATTTTTTTTCATTATGAATAGTATCTTTGGTAAATTTTTGTCACATTGGTTAGGGTAAAATGGGTAAAACATGGTTAAAACTCTGGGTTAAGGATTTAAAATTCCTCTAACACTTTCCTTTATCCGATTATACGATTGGAGTTAAAATATTATCATCCAAGTTTCTAAATATGTAAATTTTGTGACATTTTTATTTAATTATGATCTTTATATTATTTAAAAAAAAGGAGAAATACAAAATGTCACTATTTTGACTTTAGTAAATTTAAATTTTTATTATAAGGCTAAAAAGAGAATAAGTTCTGTTAATTTTTTTTATTTTAAATTATATTTTTTATTATGGGAATTTATTTCTAATTTTTAGTGATTTAATAACTACCTCAAATGCTTATGTAATGCCGACACAGTGTTTATTCAATTAATAGAAAAATAAATAAATAATTTTAAAAATGTTAAAAATAATAAAATTTGGGTAAATTATTGTGTTCCACAAATTTTATAGATAAATATAAAATATTTTAATGTATGGAAGGTTAAAATTTGAATTCCTTTTCTGTCATGTTGTTTTTAAATTCAAATTAAACGAATAACATCAAAAATGATATTAATGATATTTTATGTTAAATAATATTTTATAAATTATTTAAAAATCATGAAAATCTTTCAAGAGGACAAATAAGATGATAAATGGTTGAAAATTTCATCCCTTTTCTATTTATGAGCTAATTTTTACCAGATAAGTAAAATTATAACCCTTTTATATTAAAAAAGACATTACGAGGGTTAAGATTAAAATTGGTTAACGAAGGGGTTAAACCAAAAGATAAGGTTTAAAATGACACCAAAACCTACATCAATTTCATTGGATGATGATAATTATAACTTATCCTCTTTTTATTTTAATCTCTGTCTATTTTCAATCATTTTTATTGAGAATGAATTAAATTAAATTTTAATCTTTTTGTAATTCCAAGTGTTTCTTTTCCCTCCATTAGAAAAGGACACCATTTTTCTATTTTCATCACACCACTTTGAGCCATATATCTAGAACAAACTATGGAAAATTATCTTCTAAACTTCCATACCCATGAAGTATAGGTGCTTGTATTCTTAAAATACCATTACCAAGGTACTTAAGAAAGGATTTAAAGGAGGTATCTTGAAGAATAGGTAATCATATTATGAGACCACATTCAATTTATTTCTTCTCATACCTCTTATAAATATGTAGTATTAATCATAAAATAATAAATTCAGTATGATAAATATACTTAATTGTTATTATGATCATGAAACCACCATTATTGACCCCTTTTTTCATCAAATGAGAAGTGAAAGTATAGATCGTGTGTATGTGTGGAATACCACCTCCACGTAGTGATACAATTAATTTTTCATCATCATCTTTCTTGTATGGGTAATATGATGGGTTTCATGTTTATACATAATGTTTATTAAATTATTATTATTCTATAATAATAATATCATATCTAACTTCTTACCTTCCAATCAATTGGAAAATGATAATGTCACTCATGTGTACGTGTCACTACAAAAAATACCCCTATTGGAGTTTTTTTTTTCAGATTAGAGGGGTTTATAAACCCCTCTAAACAAATTATCAATAGTTATGGGTAACCACAGCTAATGCGGCCACCCTATCTTGTTAGAGGTGGTTTTGAAGAAGCGCTGGTAAGATGGAACTGAATTTAGTGGCGATTATATTAGAGGGGGATAAACCCCCTCTAATTATACCCTAAAATTCCAGAAAACTAATGAATAGAGGCCATTTTAACTACCTCTAATTCAAACATCACTTTAGGGCCGGTTAGAATCACCACTAAACTTATCATAATGTTAGGAGTTTAGGAGAGGCTTTCCTCCAATCGCCCCAAAACCTTTCACATTTTTCATACCCCCCACATGGACACCCCAGCCAAGGACCCCAAGCACCCCCCCACATCCCATCAACCCACTCCCCATTTATCATTAGACACACCCCCACCCCCAGGTACCCCCGACAACCCCCAAGCACCCCCGCCCTTGTCCGCAGACAAACCCCCAAGCACCCCCAACATCCACTCATGTTAGCGGACAACCCCAGGACACACACCCTCACCACACACACCTGACCCCAATGCTGGATACCACCACCCCAATGCACCAACTCTTGTCCATCACGCTTTACAGTTCACTGAAAAAATTTCCTCTTTTGAGATTCAAACCTGAGTCATGGGGGTATACGCTAAGCGCCAGTTCCACTCCTCCATTTCCATTTTTAATTAGTATATACAATACTACTAATTTATTTAGATAGGTAAATATATGATTATATATATATATATATATATATTCATGTATATATACAAACATATTTCCGTATATATATAATATATATAAATAATTATAATTACATATATACATATATATTTATACATATATTTATAAATACATTTATATATTTTTTGTCTATGTGTGTGTGTATATTTATGTATTTATATAATATTTATATATATAATATAATTATAATATATATATTTATTTAATTATTTTTATATACTTATATATGTTTGTGTGTGCAGAAATAATAATAATAATAATAATTATTACACCTATTTTTTAAACTATGAAAATTATATATCAATTTTATAAATACTATACATTTATTTTATGATTTATATTATACATATATTATATTAAATACATTTATGTTATATATTTATGTATATAATTATATAAATTTACATTATATCATGTATACACATATATATACACAAAAAATTAAATATATTCATATAATTGGAAATTTATAATATAAATAAATAAATAAATAAATATATATATACTAAATTAATTTATAATTAATATGGTATACTACAATATATATAATATAATTATATAATATATATAAATTTATATTTAATAAAATATTTATAATATAATATGTATAATATAATTTTATAATATATATATATTTAATTTTTTATATATTAATTATATATATTTGTATAAATAATATAATATAAATGTATTTATACATAAATATACAATAAAAAAGTATTTAATGTAATATATGTATAATATAAATCATAATATAAATGTATTTAATAAATGTATAGTATTTGTAAAACCACATATAAATTTTATATATTTGAATAAATATATTTATTATAACATTTATATTATGTATACCAATATTTATATATGTATAAATTTTTATTTATATGTATAAGTATATATATATATATGTTTATAATGTATTTAAATAAATTTATATAATGTGTTTATGTAATATATATATATATATAGACACACACACACTCACACATGTTTCCGAACACATATATACTATAAAATTTAAATTTCTATGAGATTTATTTTAAAAAAATAAACAATTTTTTTGGGGGGGGGGGGTTAAACTCCCCTCTAATCTAAGGAATTAGCATCGGTTCATGAACCTATTCTAATTTATTAAATTAGAGGGGATTCAAAATCCCCTATAATGTTATAAATTAGTGGGGGTTCATGGACCCCCTCTAATTTATTAAATCAGAGAGGGTTCAAAACCTCCTCTAATGTCATAAATTAGAGGGGTTAAACCCCTCTATAATTTTAGGGATTAGTGATGGTTCATAGAGATTAGTGGTGGTTCATGAACCCCCTCTAATTTAAGATACGATAGGGGGTTGTGAACCCCCACTATTTCATTGAAAAAAATTATATTATATATATATAGCCTCTAAAATCCAAAAGAATATTATATATATAACTCCTCTAAAATACAACTGAATATATAATGCCACTAATTATTAAATTAGTAGTAGTTTTGACATAACTGCCTTTAAAATCCAACCACATTTTAAAAAAATAATGATAAAGAATTTAGAGGGGGTTTTGAACCCCCTCTAAATTAGATGATTAGCGGGGGTTGTGAATAACCCCCTCTAATTCATATAGAAAATGAATTTAGAGGTATATTTCATAACCCCTCTAAAAGACCTCCACTAATATGCTGTTTTTTTGTAGTGTGTGGACTACTATCTCTAAGAAGTGATGCGCTTCATTTTACATTGAAGATTTACTTAGATGTTAATAAGTGTGGATTTAAGGAATATATATTATATAATTATGATTTTATGAAGGTTAATTATTTTTTACCTTTATTTCATTCCATCCATATAAAAGTTAAAAAAATGTTCATGCGTCCGTATGACCTACCATCTCCATAAACAATATAATTAATTTTTATATCTATACCTTTTATGGATGATTATAAATATGTATATAATGAATATATATTGTATTTTTATATATATTATATTCTTGAAGGAACGATTACATTCAAACACACACACACCGCACACACAGGTCGGGAAGTTAGACCATAGCCCATCAAGGGGATAACCTACCCATCAAGCCTTATTTATTTAATACATGGCTCGTAGACCCATTGGGAATAAAGCCCATAACATGGCTTGAAATCCCATTGCAGCGTCATGACTGCATCATCCTGTCTATGTCACCAAGCCCCCGTCATGACCACGTCACCGCCTGCATCATGCCTACATCACCGCCTGCCCGTGTCATCGTCCGCGTCACTACATGCATAATACTATAATAGTACCTACACCCATTCGGATTTGAACTTAGGTATACTGCAGAATTATGGGAATCCTTTACCACTCAGGTAAGCCACAAAATTCTATATTCTATTTATATCATAAGTAATATTCTTGAGATGATGTAACCATGATCAAAGTATAATGATCGAAACTACCAAACAAAAATTCTCATGAAAAACAAAACTATTTGCACCTGGAAATAATAATTTTAATATGGATTTATTAATAAATGGGTGTTTAAATGTTATAAGTGGACCATATATGATGTTAAAATTATGTAAATTATTATAGAATATAATTATAACAAATTTAAATTTATTATAAAAGAGTTTAGATCACCTTTCAAACAAATCAAACTTGAGGTAAGGGATTTATGTTTCAATATCATTTTAATCAGGATTGTTTATTCTTGAATTTACATTGAAAGAAATTATATTATACTTTCATGATAAATACATTTAATTTTATTCTTATATGGTTATTTTTTGTGAATACATGTTTTCCTTTCATTTTCCTCTCTTTAAGTATTCAATATATCGAAATATTGTTTTTTGAGGAAAAAAAACAATTTATTTATCTCTTCGATCGAAAATATTTCTTATTTCATGTCCATGTTTTTAAAAAATATTTTTTTAATAATATTTTTTCTATTATCCCATGATTTTTAAAGTCATTTTTACCAATGTTTTACTTTTTATAAAATGGTTTAAAATGAATATTCTTATTGTTTTATGAATGAGGTAATTTTGAATTTTTACCAAAAATGTGAAAGGATATTTGTCTTAACATACACGAAATGAATGAAATTTCACACTATAATGACCAATAAAAGATTTAAAAATTCAATTATAAGTTTCCAAAGTTATTTTTAATTTCTTTCCTTAATATTTGAGAAATTTTTAAATTTTAAATAAGCGATTTCAATGTGAAAAGTGTATTTTCCTCAAGAAATGTTCCAGTGATATTTTAAAGGGATTTTTCATCTATGATAAAATCCTTTGATGTTACTTATTATTTACTGAGGATATTATCCAATTATACCATCTTTATCATTTATATATATGGTTTATGGTTGTTATGATAAAATTTTGATAAAATCCATTTTATTTTCTATGGATTAAGATAAGATGACTGTTTCTATGATCTTGTGGAACTCAAATGAATGGATTTATGATTATATGACAGGTGCACCCAAAATTATATATCCCTCTAATGAATTGGGTAAAGATTAATGTTTTATGAGCTCAAAGGGTACACAATAGGTTATCCCAAGCCCAAAAAATATGGAACATAGGAGGTTATCCCAAGAACGAAAGATGGTACACAAATGGTTATACCAAAACTGAAGTAGATACATGGGAAGTTAGACCAAGATTAACATGGTATGAATGTCTTAGTGGGTACCATTGACATAATATTTCTATTATTATGATTATGAAACAATTTATTCCAATATTTTATGACATGATATTATGCTAATATTATGTTCTCATGGATCATGCTCGTTAACCACTTTATGATTCATGTCTTATGAACTACCAAGATTTATGGAATGACTCATTTTTATGATCTAAGAATCACTAGGTATTATTTTCAGAGGTTAATATCATGTTCTCATACCCATTATGCTCATGTTTTTTTAAATGATTATTAATATCTCCCTTATTTACCCTTACCGAGCATTTGAGATCACCCTTTATTATGTTTTCTTTTCTTTGGGATATGAAGAAACGTTTTAAGTATGATGTGTCTAATAAGGGTGATAGTTATGAAGAAATAAGTGGGTGATGATGTAGATATTTTATTAACTAGTTGTCTATGTATAAAAGTTTCCAAAGATACTAAACTTTTATAGTTTTAGTAAGGATTTTAATGTTATGTATTGAATATTCATCTAATAAGATGTGATATTTATATATGAAAAGAATGAGTCACTATAGTTTGTATTGGAGTAAGGTTTATTTATATTTGGAAACTAGGATGGGAAAACTTTAGTGATAACCCTTAGTATAATCCTATGTATAAGAGAACATTCTAAGTTATGGTAAAGAAATGAGTGTGGTTTTCCTCCCAAAACATCCCTATTTAGAGACTACAAGTGGATTTTGTTTTAGAATAGATGCATATAGGGGTAATAACCCTAAAAAGAGTTGGTCGAGTATATCTCAGCCACCATTTTAGTTCATAGTGAGTGTTCCATTACTATGCACCTAGTTTGAAACTCCCAGGGGATATGTTTGGATAAAATTACATTTTATTTATGAACCATAATAAAGTATTTGAATAAATGATGATAATGGATGACCTAGGTTAAACCTAAGGTTTCATAGATTGAAAAGAAGGTTTCATGATTTAGACATCCAATAAATTATTTTTAATGATTATGATTACTATTTCTCACACTCTTATTTTTAGTCTTAGTCAATGGATAGAACTAGGGGGAATCATGTTAACACTGAATGCGATGGACAATGTGGTGATTATGAGTAACCAAATTGGATTATGAATAAAGTAAAAGATATTTTGATTATGACTAATAAGTTATCATGATATATTATTAACAACCCATACATTAACCAACTCTCAGACTCACCAAAGAAGAGATAAATGGTGTTTGCTAAGAGATAGGGTGGTGGATACTATAGAGGAAAGAAAGCTCAATTTACTTCATGTAAAAAATATAGAAAGAGACACCTAGAAGAATGTATCAAAGGAATATGATTTTTTTGTGCATAAAATAATTAAATAGAGTAAACAATTGCCTAGGAAAAATGAGTAGTTAAATAGAGGGAAATAAATTTCATAGTAGGGATTCATTTATAGTTAGTTGTCTTAAATGTGGGGAACTTGGGAATTATCCAACTGAATGGAATCTTCTAAAGGATAACTCCTATACTAAATAAGGTCCTATTTCATGTTGAATTTTGTAATAATGTTCCTTATTAAAATCTTATTAATGTGGAATTTGATGTTATGTTAATCATGGTATGACTTTATTTATATAAATCCCTCATCAATTTCTAAGGAAGGGAATTCAAATTCATTATTATAAACAAAACTATGATTTTCTATTAGTGTAATTATAAATATTAACTTTTAATGGAAATTAGATCCATTATATGGGTCATGATTCCTATTCAAAATGGATGTTTATCTTATATGGTTGGAGAGAAACTCATTGTGTGTTAGTTTTTTGATTACTTTATAGAATATTTTCCTAGTCTTCTACTGAATTGTGAAGTTGAGTTTTCAATAGAACTCATACCTGAAACTATACCCATTTCAAATAATACATACGGAATATCATGAAGATCACTTTAGCATTGTAGTTAAGACCCTAAGGAAGGAGAAGTTGTATGAAAAATTTATAAAGTTTGAATTTTGGATACAAAAGTTTGATTTTTGGTCATATAATCTCAAGCGAGTGTATATATATGGATCCATCAAAGATGGAAGTTATTGAATGTTGGACTAGACCAACCATTATGATTGAGATTCATAGTTTTTCTGATTTGGATGGATATTATCGATGCTTGGTAGATATTTTTTTCACTACTATCTTACCCACTCACTAAGTTAACTCATAAGGGATCCAAGTTCCTTTGGATAGATGAATGTGAAGAAAATTTTAAGGAATTGAAGAGAAGGTTAGTTAGCACACTTGTCCTTGCACTACCCTACAATGAAGAATAGTTTGTGATCTATAGTGATGCATCAAAAAAGGGACTAGGATTCATACTCATGTAGAATGATATTATTATAGCTTATGCTTCAATAAATTTGAAGGTTTATGATCAAAATTACCCAACTCATGATTTGGAGTTAGCTGAGGTAATTTTTGTATTGAATATATAGAGGAATTATCTTTATCGATAAAGGTGTGATATATATACTGATCATATAATTTTAAAGTATATATTCACTATGAAAGAGATTAATATCCACTATATAACATGGTTGGATTTTATTAATGACTATAACTACTCAATACATTACCACATTGGGAAATAAAATAGGGTGGAATATGCTTTAAGTCTAAAGGATCATTCTAGATTATCTTTGATGAGGATCACAAAATATTCAATATTTATGGATTTGAAAAGTATGGATCTAGAAATATTTAAGTAATGGGAGAAATATTATCTTTCTCAAATGAGTGTTCAACCATCTATCCATGTGAGGATTAAAGAGGCATAGAAGAAAGATATGGTATGATAAAATAAGGTCAAAAATTTTCTAGAGTTCAACCTTTATTATAAGGTAATGATAAGGTTTAGGAACCATGTGTTTGTTCCTATCTATAAAATATTTTAAGAAGGAGCTATTAGATGATGCTTATAGTTCATCAATCTCTATTTATCATAGAAGTATAAATATTTATAGATATCTAAAAGATTATTTCTTCTAGGACAACATAAAGAGAGATATTGAATAGTATGTATCTCAGTGCTTGGTATGTTAGTAAGTTAAGGTTGAGAGATAGAAATCTAAGGGGATGTTACAACCATTACCCATACTAGAAATAATGGAAACGGGAAAACATCACCATGGATCTTATCATTGGACTCCCCAAAACATTTAAAGGATATAATGTTATTTGAGTTGTATTCGATCACCTTACAAAGTTAGAACACTTAATTACTATTAGAGAATATTTAAATCTTGATCATATTTCTAGAATATAAATTAAAGGAGTGGTAAGGTTTCATGGAGTACCACATTATATTTTATATGATTAGGATCCAAGGTTTACCATGAAGTTCTAAAAAAGTATTTACCAGACTCTGGATATAGAGTTAATCTTCAGTACTGCTTATCATCCTTAGATAGATGACCGGTATGATAGAACCATTCAAACTCTAGAGGATATGCTTATATATTTTTTTATGGATTTAAAAGGTGGCTGGGATCAACACCTTCCTATAGTCAAGTTTTTATACAACAATAGCTTTCATTCAATCATTCAACTGACTCCTTATGAATCCTTCTATAAAAAGAAGTGTATAAATACAATATGATGGGATGAAGTTGGATAAATAAAGATATTAGGAATTTAGATAGCTAATTAAATATTAGATAAATTCATATCCATTTAGTATCATATCAAGTAATCTAGGAGTCGATAGAAAAGTTATGCTGACAATCGTCAGTGAAATCTAGAATTTGAAGTTTGTGATAAGTTATTTTTGTAAATTTATCCATGGAATAATTTTATGAAATTAAAAAATATAGGAAAGATGATTCCTATACATATTTCCCCTTTAGTATTCTTTATTTATGAGGTATGGTAGCTTATATCTTAACGCTTCCATTGAACCTATATCAAGTTCACAATGTGTTTTGTGTACCTCTCCTGAGGAAGTACGTAATTGATCCATCACATGTACTGAACTCAGATGTTGTAACATTAGAGAATGGTATTTCATATTAAGAAAAACTGGTAGAAATATTATATCATATAGATAAAGTGATATGAAATAATACTACTCACTTAGTTAAAATTTTCTAGTGGAATCAGAAATTTGAAGAAGCTACTTGGGAACCCGAGGATCCGATGAAATAAAAATATCCTCATTTTTTTATTGAAGTGAAATAACTTCAAGGGAAAATTTTATTTTAAGGGGGGTATAATGTAACACACTATGATTTTATGATATATTTGTATATAAGTAAATTTTATTTATTTGATATCTTACTTTACACACAACATCGAGTTTAAACGAACCACGATATACTATTAAAATATTTTTATTTAATATGATAGTTATCACCTATCTGTTGGATTTTTAGGTATGAGTAAAAATAAATAAATTATAAAAAATTTATGGTTTACACATTTATATTATTATTTAATTAGTTATAAATTGATTATAAATGAAAATAAAAATAATTTGAAAGTAAAAGAGATGTTTTTCCAAAAATATTTTTTTAAGCATGCAATGTTTTTTTATCATAATAAATTAAATTAATCAATATTAGTGAATGATTTTAATGAAATTTATATATTATTTATTCATTTTTTTCAAACTCATCTAATTTTTTTCTAGACATGATATTAGAATAATTCTAATTTTATGCTTAAAATGTATTTTTTCTAAAAAAAAATTTTCATCATGTTTTACACACATATTTTAAAATGAATTTATACCAATTGTAGAAATTTAATCATGAAAAATATATCCCATATTTTTAATCAGGAGATTCAAATTTGGTAAATAGTTACCTTTTATTTTTTGTTATTATGAATAGTAACCTTGGTAAATTTTTGTTGCCTCGGTTGGGGAAAAAGGGGTAAAACAGGGTTAAAACATTGGGTTAAGGCTTTAAAATTCCTCTAAAACTTACCTTTATACTATTTAATGAGTTGAGTTCAACCATTTTCGTCCAATTATAAAAAAATATGTCTATTTGGTTCCATTTTTCATTGATTATGACCTTTATATTATTAAAAAAGGATAACTACAAAATGTCACTCTCTTAACTTTAATAACTATAAATTTTTATTATAAGGATAAAAATAGGATAAGTTTAGTTCCAAATGTTTATTTGAAATAATAATTAATTTTTTTTCATCATGTAATTTATTTCTAATTTTTAATGATTGAATAATTTCCTTAAAATATTAGGAAACATCGATGTAATATTTATTCAATTAATTGAAATATAAAATAAATGATTTTAAAAATATTAAAAGTAATAAAATTTGGGTGAATTATTATGTTATATGATTTTTATAGATATATAAAACATATTATGAATTTTTTAAAGGTTTAGGTTCAAATTACTTTATTGTCATGCTTTCTTTGAAGTCAAATTAAATGAATACTGTCAAAAATGACAATAATGTTTTTTTATGTTAAATAATATTTTTTATATTATTTAAAAATCATAAAAATATAAAAATATTACAAGTAGGATGATAAATGGTCAAAAATTTCATCACTTGGTTATTTATGAGATAGTTTTTACCTTATAAGTAAAATTATAACCCTTTGATATTAAAAAAATTATTATCATGGTTAAGATTATAATTGGTTAACCAAGGGGTTAAACCAAAATATAAGGTTTAAAATGACACCAAAACCTGTCTAAATTTCATTTCATGATGATATTTTGACCTTATACTCCTTTTATTTTAATATTAGTAAATTTTTAATCATTTTACTTGAGAATGACTTACTTATATTTTAATATTTTTTTAATTCCAAGTGTGTCCTTTCCCTCCCTTATAAAAGGACACCCTTTATCTCTTTTATTTATACTACTTTAAGCCATATATATTAAACAAACCCTATAAAATTATATTCTCAACTTCCATATATAAAAATTAGAGGTTCTTTATTCTTAAAATACCATTCCAATTTTTACTAAGAAAGAATCTAAAGGAGGTCCCCTGAGGTAATCATCTTACCCTAACTATTTGAATTTATTTCTTGTTGTACCTATAAATATATAGTATTAATAATAAAATAATAACTGAAGTATCATCAATATACTTAAATGTTATTTTGATCATGAACCCACCATTATCCACCCTATTTTACATCAAATGGGAAGTGAAAGTATCACTCATGTGTCTGTGTAGAATGACACCTCCACGTTGCGATACAATTCATTTTTCATCACCATATTTCATGGATGAGTATTATTATGGGTTTAATTTTTATAAATGATGTAATTCCCTAACCCCAATTACCCAGAGTTGGTGAATTATTACATAACATTGGAATGATAACAAAAGATCAAGTCTCGAAAGATCGATTAGTTTAGTATTCTTGGAAACACTAGATATATTCATAAGTATTACATTACATCATAAAGTAAAAAAAACTACAACAACATCTTGTCTTCATATCCCCTAATACTATTCCTACAGGTCATTCATAAATTACTTCTTCACATCCTGTGAAAAATAAAACATTGAAATGGGTGAGCTCAGATGCTCAGTAAGGATAACAATATAGCGGAAACTTTCATAAATAAGCATAAAACTTTAAGGTGATGTATAACTAAAACAAAAGCCTTTTAAACTTGAACTTCAACATAATATGGAAAAAATAAAATGAAATAATTCCATTTACTTATTCACATGGATATTCTACTAGTCGAATAATCACATGGAATATCAATAACCAATTTCATAATGATGGAATGCATAATGCCAGACTATCATAACCACGTAGCCAAGGGCTTGTGCCAAGACTAAAAATAATATTTTGTCAAGGCCTTGTTCCAAGACACCAGTTTGTCTCATGAGACCTATCGATGCATCAAGGAGCTATAGTGGGCTCCACCCGTCACTTATTAAGTCCAATGAATTCCTCATATGAACAAGTTTAAACATAACATAATATTCGTATTAAAACTAGCATACGAAATGTCAATACTTTCTCCATAAACCAAGAATGGTATAAAAATAACACATCCACAATCAAAAATATCACAAATCCTTCAATATAATATGGAAGTTTTGTATCACAATAAATCAACTTCAAATAAGCTTAAAATCCATCAAAGGATGTTGACATAGATGAAATCAAAACTATTTGAGAGAAATATCTCTTTTTTTGAAATAATTTAAAAGTCACATAATTATAAAATAAAACATTTAGTTTGAAAATTTTCTTATAATCTTGTAAGGGAAGCTTCGACGATTTTATAACGGCGGAAAATAGCCGCACCCGCCGTGTAAGTTAAAAAAAACATTCTTACCTTAATTCTGTCGAAAAGGTTAAAAAGAACCTTGTTTGGAAAACGATAGAAATATTCCTTTATAAACCTCTTACAAAAGTCAAACAAGGGTATAAATGACTTTAACCCATATTCTAGTAAATATTAAAAATGTTTTGAAATACATTTTTAATAAACATGGATGTGGATGATAAAGAATTCCCAGTAGATTATTACGTATAAACAACCTCAGATAATGAAGAGATTGTGAAATAAACCCTTACCTTGTACTTTTCCTTGGTAAAGGGTAGGTTAAAATCCTATATAATGGTGAAATAATTGTTATTAAATTATAAAATAATCATTTAAATTAATATGATATCATATATGATCTTTTAACATTTCTTTGTTAATAATATCTTAGTATTATCATTGTTTCGGGTGTTAACTTACTCGTTTTTATATGTTTTGTTACATAAGACAAGTTTTTTATGGATAGGTTGTATCTTAATTATATCCAGAATTATATCAAGTCCTTAAACATTATTTTTAATCATTAAATGATAATTAGTCTTGAATGGATACGATGGGGAATGAATCTCATCGCGTTCATGGAGACGGTAGTCCGTACGTACGCACGAGCGACAATATCATTCTTTTGATATTAAAATAATATATAATTGGATGGTATATAATATATACAGAATCATTATCATGTTATATTTATTATTTAAATGAATTATACATCATTATTATACCCATCCAAATAATAATTTATTGAATAACAATTACACCACGACGTGGAGATGGTAAGCCGTACGTATGCACGTATGGTGACATGTCATTCAAAGGATGGATAGAATACTGAATATGGTTGTAACATATTTATAATAAAATCACATTACATAGAATATACTGGATTTATTATTTTATAATGGGAATAACAAATAAAGAAGAATTTGATGAAGAAAGGAACTTGAAAGAGGGTGGTGAAATCATTACCTCTTCTTCGGGTTCTTCCTTTTGATTTG
Organism: Viscum album; assembly: GCA_963277665.1. NCBI lineage: Eukaryota > Viridiplantae > Streptophyta > Magnoliopsida > Santalales > Viscaceae > Viscum > Viscum album. The sequence continues at coordinate 244,876,503 of OY728150.1, forward strand.
ATCAAAAGGGCTCTTTAGGTTGCCTTTCTGATCAATATAAGGCCTCTAGGTTTATTTGAGGGAAGTTTAAAGAATAATTGGGTAGGTTTTGGTCGAACCAAAAGGCTTTGAAGGTATGAATTTGAGAGAAGTGGGAGTGCCCTTTTATAAGAGGGGTGAGGGGCACCTTAGGAAAAGCTAGAAATATTATTTTATAATAAATTTATATTCGGTTTCTAATAGATCCAAATTGGATTATTCAAAGTATAGGTTGGGGATGGTTCTAAATCCTTTCAACCAATAGATTTTAGACAGATTTGGGTCATTATATTAACCTTATCTTTTAGTTTTAACTCTTAGTTAATTAGTTTGACATTTACCATGTCACTTTGTATTTTTATATTATATAGTTAATAAAATTACTATATATATCCAAGAAACACCAAAGTGGTACATTAATGATAAACCTATCATTATATAAGTCCTTTGGCCGAACCTTATATTTTTAGGAATAGAATATCAATTAATAATATAATATTTGTTTTAAAAATTATTTTATGTCAATTTTTACACTATTGGGTATTTTGTTTTTGATAATTTCATAACAGAATTATTACTTAGAAAAAAATTTATATAAACAATCCTAATATGTCATATTAACCTATAAAATTAGTGGAATTCATAAAAAGTCTCAAATTACATTTATTTGGATATTTATAATATCAATTATTTTAATATTTCATTAATTAGGTAACTACTACATCACCATTGTGTCATATATAAATTAAATTATTTAATGTCTAAAAATTATAAATAAAATACCATTATGTATGAAATAATTTTATCTTTCTAATTAATATTTACAATCTAATTTATCTTATGTATAAACCTATATTAAAAATGTTTTAGTAATTAAACTTTGATTTTAACTCTTTTAACTATTCTTTGAATTAAATAATAATTAATGTCCTAATCTAATCCAAGTGGACCTAAATGATAATATTTTATTCCTAAGGTTTTTTTGGTCGAGATACACTTGTCCAATATAATTAGGACATGTGTTAGGGTAATATTAAAATCATTTTTACCCTTAGTTACCCTATTTACTTTTAACCATGGTAAATAAAAGTAAAAAGTTATTATTCAACAAAAATTATTATCATCTCATTGAACCAAATTTTACTCATTGATATTAACCGTGTCTCTCGGATTTTCAAAATTACACTCACAGAAGCAGTATAATTAAGTTTTATGAGAATTTCCAAATTCTCCTAGGAGGTGGGTAAAAGACGGTGAAAAGTTCCATAAAATTTTTATATATCTAAAATGATTCTGAAATAACTACAATGAATTAAATTGAACTTATATAGGTAATATGTATCCATTTTGACCTTAATTAAATTTAAATAAAATAAATAATTATTTAAATAAAAATTCGGTTTTAAACCATGACTCAATGTTTTTAACTATTCATCAAAAATTGAAAGTTTTCAGAAAAATACTAAAATTTCACCCTAGGATAATTTCGATATTATGAATCCAAAAATGAAGTTAATTTTGAAAGATAAATTTTTTAAATTTTCAAAAAGTGGGTATTACTATTCATAACAGCTAGTTTGATTGGTTGTGGTGTGTGTTAGAACTCGAAGTTGCGTACAACACACGCTACTGTAATATTCAAAGAGAAGCGTAACATGGAAGCTTGGGGTGTTACAAATGATATTTATGAAATTATTATGTGTCTAGAATTATAATATCATATCTACCTTGTTATCTTCTGATTTGTTGGAAAATGATATCGTCGCTCATGCATACGTGTGGACTACCAACTCCATGAAGTGATGCGATTCATTTTTTCATTTATTCTTTACATGGATAGTAATAATGATGATTTTAATAAATATATATGATATATAAGATATTATAATGATTCTTTAAATGTAAATTATCATTTAATTTTATTTCGTTCCATCCGTCAAAAAGTGAAAAGTAAATAATAATTCATAAATAAAATTATGAATATTAGGGATATAATGAATATATATGATATTTGTATCATAAATAAAATTCTAGAAATTATGGAACTATAAGGAAAGCACAATTACTAGAACTACCCAATAGAAATTCTTATGAAAAATGAAATAGTTAACACCTATAAATGATGATTTTAATAAGTAATTATTAATAAATGGGTGTTGTAATGTTATAAGTGGATAATATATGGTATTATAAGTATATAAATTACTATGATATGGAATTATAATAAATTTAAATTTATTATACAGGAGGTTAGATTCCCTTTGAATTAAGTCAAAATTTAGGTAAGATATTTATATTTCAAACTCATTTTAATCAGGATTATTTATGATTGAATTTACATTGAAGGAAATTATATGATACTTTCCTAATAAATCCATTTATTTTTATTATAATATGGTTATTTATTGAGAATAAATTTTCCTTTCATTTTTCTCTCTTTAAGTACTCAAGACCCCGAAAGAATTTTTTTAAGGAAAAAATGACTTTATTTCTCTCATCAGTCAAAAATATTTTTTATTATATGTCCATGTTTTATAATTTTTTTTAAAGAATGTTTTTAATATTATCATATTATTGTTTAAATTATTTCTTACCCATTTTTTAATCTTTATAAAATCATTTAAAAGGAATATTCTTTTCATTTTATGGATGCGACACTTTTGACTTTTTTACCAAAAATGTGTAAGGAATCTCTGTCTTAATCCACACAACATGAACATGAGTGGTTAGAACATGTATAACATGTTATAAATTTATCCATGTGAATCCTTGATATAAGATTTATATTATTATTATTATACCACACATTATTCCACTCTTTTATGACACAACATTATGCCAATGTTATGTTCACATGGCTCATTCTCTTTAATTACTTTTTAATTCATATCTTATAAGCTGCCAATATTTATACCATGAATCATGTTTATGATCTAAGAATCACTTGGTATGATTTTAAATGGTTAATATGATGTTATCATACCCATTATGCTCATGTTATTTTTAAATGATCATTTATATATCCCTTACTTACCCTTACTAAGAATCCAAGCTTACCTTTTATTATGTTTTCTTATCCCTAGGATATGAAGAAAAGTTTTATGTGTGATGTGTCTAAGAATGATTCTAGTTATAAAGAAATAAGCAGGATATGATATAGAAATTGTATGAACTAGTTTTTTATATATCCATGTTTCCAAATACACTAAAGATTTATGGTTCTGGAAAGATCATAATTTTATGTATTGAATATTCATATAATAAGATGTGATATTTATTTATTAATAGTATGGGTCACTATAGGTATCCACACATGCTCCATGAATTTTGAAACACCTCCATTGGAATTTTGGGTGCTAACGGAGATGAACCAAATGTCTTACATCATTCACCATTGATCACAAAAAGAATTATATCAGGCTTTAAAAATTATTATCTTATTATCTTTGCCTTGAGAGGGAGGAGGAGTATTTTATTCTTGAAAAATTCTCTTTAGGGATTTGAGAGAACTCTTTGGGAGAATCTATTGTGTGTACAATTCTATGTCACCTCTAAAATGATCTAATTTGAAATATATACTTTGGGGTAATAATTAGTAATTACATAGATCCCCTTAAATATTTTTATCTCAAATAAAGATCATGTAAAATAATAATAATAATATTTTTATTATATTCCATGACATGATCTAACTCAAAAATATATAAATATCACTTATTAAATAAATAAATATTTATTTATTTAAATAATATTAAATGAAATATATCATTTCCATTAGTCCCTTAACTCTGTCATTCAATCCTCTTGGGAATTTATTAAACCTTAAATTATGGATATTTATTTAAATATATAAATATATTTATATTATTCAATAAATAAATAAATAAATAAATATTATATTCACCAACTGGAAAATAAATATTTATTTAACATTCAAATCACATTTATTATAACTCAAATAACCATAGATTCAATTAAAATGATTAAATCAACTAGAATAATTATTAAACCAAAAGATAAGAATAATATTTTTTTAAATATTAAATTCAAATATAATTTAACTGAGATTTTGGATACACTTAGTGTGTGACCCTCTAAGAATATTTCTTAGTGGAATTATGTGAGATATGCTGAAGTTCAAAATTAAAATTTAGAAACATTTCAATGCAACCATAGAGAAATAAATTATTTTCACAATGATAAAAACCTCATGAAAATTATTACTATGTAATACAATCCATTTGTTTTGATATATCATCAAGCATGCTACATACTTGTGTCATAAATTAATATTCTTGATATATCTTTCTTTTACTTCTTAAAATAAACTCATCGATAAACTTCCATGACAATGGAATTAATTAGAAACTTCTATAAGGGGCATAGATATAAAATTATATTTACTTGGAAAGTAAAAAACTTTTCTTGACTTATTCAATTAATTTCATATCACTCATGACACAACCAAAATATCTTACTTGTTGGGACCAAGTTGACTGAATATGTTTTTGGAAGTAAGAAGAGGTTATTTTCAAGAGTGTTATCTTTTGTTGTTAGAAAGGATATATCAATTTACTTTTTAAAATCCTTGGTAAATATGATGATGATTTTTTTATTTGTATTTAAAAAATATCATAAGTTTATTAGATAAATTGTGATGCAAAACTTATGAAAAAAGGGGGAGTAAAGGTGTTACCAATCATATTCATGTTTGATTGGAAAGAATGATGTTGTTGGAAGACATGTAAGTTTCAATACTTTCATCAAAAAATATTATGATGCTAAAGGTGATAAATAAAAGACTATATATCATGATATATAAGGTTCATGATGAAAGTGGATTTTTGTTGAATAATCCATATGATAGAGAAACAACATGGTTGTTCTTTTCAAAGCATATATTTTAGGTGGCACTGTTTTCCAGTGTTTTATAATTTTTTGGGCTTCAAAATTGGGAATTTATTTTATGGAAAAGGAAGGAGGTTTTGGAAAGTTGTTCTTGAAGTACAGTTCATAGATTGTGAAGGACAGTTCACAGACCACATAGGAGGTACGCAGAGCAGTGAAGGAAATTTGGAAAAGGAAGAATTCCATGAAGCACAATATGCAGACCATATAGAAGAAACAATTCATGGGTGGATCATGGTTTGCGGGGAGGCTTGTAGTTCGTGGGAGGTCAATATTTTATGAAGAAGGCCATTGTTCTTGGAATGAAGATAGTGATTTAGGCCACCATGAAAGAAGAATGGTGGTATGCAGACCATGGAGGGGAAACGATTCGCAGGACGTGCACGATACTCGGTGAAGGTTGTACCACATTGAAAATTTGGGTATATCAGATAAGAAAGTTTTAGGATTTATTTGCCTATATAATGGACCCTAATCCCATCATTAAAATAAATCAATTTTCACAAGATCACATCTTCACTCCGAGGAAGAATTTGGATAAATCTAGAAGAGTTCATGAGGGAGAATTATGCAAAGGAAAGCAGTTAGAAGAGGAAATATTCTGTGAAAGAAAAAGTTTTCCATGTAAAAAGAAACAATTTTTGGAATAGGAAGAAGCGGTCTATGGAAGAAGGAATTCTGCAGAAGCAGAGGTAGTATGCGGAAGCAGTACGCAAAGATAGTACACTGAAGCAGTATGTGAAGATAGTATACATAACCATTATATAGAGGTAATACACAGAGATGGTATGCTAAGACAATATGTAGAGGTGGTATGCAAAGGTGGTATGTGATATAGTGATAGTCCATGGAGAAAATCTAGTTCATGGAAGAAGAGTTTTCCCGCAAAGCACTTGCACTACGTGGAATAACTTAGTTTGTGGAGGATACATGCAATTCATGAGGGAAGCATAATAGTTCATGAAATACTAAAGGAAGTTCCCACCAACTTCTAGGTAGGAAGAAGAATAATTGTTTTGAAAGATCAAATTTATGAAAGCTGATCAAGAAGCATCGTAACATTGAATTGCATCATTTTGTGCGAGGATAAGAACATGAACTATTGGATTGTTTTCAAAGTGATACACAAGTGTAAGTTCACATCATACTCATTTTATTACACATAAAAGGATTGTTTTCTAGTGGATTATGTGGTATTAGATTGTTTCCAAACCATACCAAGGGCATAACTACTCTTGTTGAGTAGTGAACCTTGTAGCTTCTTTTGTTCATGTGGATATGTGTTTAGATTGTGTTCAACAGGGAAAAAACTATTTAACAAGATCCAAATGTTGTTTTAAAAGTAAAGAAACATAAAAGAAAATGATATCATCGATTCACCCCCCTGTCAGTGATACTTGAATCTTGACCAGGCAACTTAAATTGGTATTAGAGGGTAGGTTCCTTTCGTTTATTCTTTACTGATGTTTTGAAGAGAAGTTGTGATGGAGAATCTGAATTTTGTGAAAATTAAGGGGTTTTTGATATTTTATGGAAAGAATTATCATATATGGAAATATAGAATGATTCATTATCTTATGTCCCTTGGGTGGGAAGTTATTGAAGCTACAACATATGAATTTCATCCTATTTATTACAAGGTTCCTCTAAAACTTATTGATAAGAATAATATTAAGAATTATGGAAGATATAAAAATAAATTACTCTCATCACTTTCTGAAAGTGATTTATTAAGATTAAAAGGTGTTGCCATAATTAAAGGTATATAGAATAATCTGAAAAACATCTATGAGGGAAATACAAAAGTGAATAAGAAAAAACTACAAATATGGAGGCTGAAGTATAAATATTTGAAAATGGGTAAGCTTGAATGTATTTGGAAATTATTTACCAGGGTGAATGAAATTATCAGTACAATCAGATGTCTTGTTGAAAATTTGGAGGATTCTATAGTTGTTTAAAAGATCTTAATAATTCTACGCAAAAACTTTTATGTTGAAGTTTCTTTATTGGAAGAAAGAAACCCTAAAACACTATCACTGTAAGATTTTAATAGCAATATAATAAATTCTGAAATGATAAGGGAGAAGATTATGAAGAGAGAAATAAAATTTTATAGACAAATTTCTTTCATATCCACCCATAAATAAAATTCTAAGAAGTATCTTGAGGAAGATGATGTTGCTGACTCTGACTCTAAAAATGAGATACGTAAAAATATTGATGAAATTTTATACTTATTTTCTAAAAATGTGAGAAGAGGTGTAGGAAAATACAAAGGGAAACTTACCTTGAAATGTTATGAATGTGGAGTCATTAGGAACTTTGTGGCTAATTTCCTTAAAGAAAGAAAGAAGAAGACGATGATGAAGATGAAATAAGGCCAAGAAGGTCATGGAAGAAATAGGGTGATAAAGATAAATATTTTTCCAAAGGTAAGGATAAAAAATTATTCAAATAAAAAAGAAGAATATTTTTGTTTAAATATGAATAAGAAGATAGTGAAGTTGAATCTAAATAATCCTTTATTGAGAAATATAGAGAGAATACATTTATTGTAGAAGTAAATAATGATGATTTTGGGAGCAGTAGTTCTGAATAAGAAGAAACATAACCTGAATCTCATTTGAAAGAAGATTTGAAAGAATTTATGAGAAATATTATAAGACTTGAGAAGGAAAACAATAAGTTAATAAATAAGAATTCGTCATTAAACAATCAAGAAAGTTTTCCTAATGAGAAAGTAAATCTAGTAAAATATATTGATGATATGAAGAATTATCTTGAGGATGAAAAGAATTATAATGAACATATGGAAGTAAAGCTAAAGGAAAAGGAAGAAGAGTTGGAACTTTTCTAAAAAAAACTTTCTGACACCGAAGAAAAGAATATATGTTTTAGAAAATCTATCTCAGAAGTTGGATAAGGTTTTGGTAAGAATGAAGCTAAGAAGGATAAAAAAAAATTTACCTTCAAAGGTTGATAAGAAAGTTAGAATTAGTTCTAAAAAGAATAAAGATGATAAAGTTATGTATGTGGCCAAAGTTAAAAATGATAAAAAATTAGAAGTTTCTAAAAACCCTAATTCTATAAAAAATTATATTAATTTTGGTTTTGATAAGTTTGAAAGGAAATATGAGCTGAAGAAGAAAGTTACATTTCAAAACAGAAAGGTTGATGATCAAAAAAGTTCTATTAAGAAGGTTACTGAGAAGCATGTTCAAAAATCCTGTCAGTATGGAAGTTTCATAGGGAAATATTATTTCTATGATTACTACTGTATTGTGGTGGATTCATACATACTGAAAATATGTGTTGGTTTAACCAACAACATTACTACTATTCTATACGTTATGGAAGAAAAGGTTTGAGGGGGAGTCAATTTTCTCAATAGAAGAAGCCTGAGAAGGATGTTCAGAAAAATATGATAAGGTTGGTGTGAAAATTGAGAATAGTTTCCAACCACTTGAAACTATTTATGAAATACGTGAACAACCAGGACATATTTCTAAGGGTTGTCTTGTTCTATTACCGGAACAAAAAAATATCTCCACAATCCTCAAGAGATGGAGGTGAAGAAATAAAAGGAAGAATAAAAAGCTCTTATTATTGAAACCACTTTGAAAGCAATAAAAGGTGAATGATATTGTATTATTTATAGTGGGTGTTCTTCTACATATATTCAAAACCAATGTTTCTATAGGAAAAGTTTATATATGAATCCATATTAAATGTTTTATGAAAAAAATACAAGTTTTAAACACCTAAGAGTTTTTGGAATTCCATGCATCATAAAGAAGAAAGGTGGAAACCTTGTAAAGTTTGAAAAAATAGGTGAAGATATAATTTTTCTTGTCTATGATCTAGAAAGAAGATAATGTAGATGTTTCGACAAGGAAACATGAAGAATTGTTTATTCTGTTGATTTGAAAATTGTTGAAAATTTAGAGAAAGAAAATCAAACTTATGCTAATATGGAAGTTGAGAAGGATAAGGATTTTTTTGCTAACAATTCTGATAATGATTCTGATAGTGGTAATCCTACTCAAGAAGAAGATACAGACTTAGATATTTCAAGTGATAGGGATGAAACTCAAATAGATTATCCTAGGATGAGGAATCATGTGGAGACTTAGAAGATTATTGGTGATCAACATCAGAACGTTCAAACCAAAAGAACCTCAAAAGTTATTACACACACTCCCTTGTATTCAAAAGTTAATCCGAATGATGTGAATGAAGATTTTGAACATCTAGAATGGGTTTGGGATATGAATGAAGTGATTGATCAAATAGAAAATAATGATACTTGATAATTGATTCCCAAGTCAGAAACAAAAATGTTATTTGTACAAAATGGGTTTTCCAAAAAAAGATGAATGAAGAAGGAGAAGTGATAATGAATAAGGTAAGGTTAGTGTGTAAAGGTTACTCACAAATTCAAGGTATTGATTTTGATAAGGATTTTTCTCCAGTGGCAAGGTTAGAAATGATCAGAATATTTATTGCTATTACTTCATAATGAGGTTACAAGATATTTCAAATGGATGTTAAATCTGAAGGTTCTGGGCACAACAGAGGCTCATGGGTAGATATGCCCACTTATATTTTTTTCATTAGCATTGATTAATATGGGATCAATACGATGATAAATGCAAAACTCCACAGATTGAATCATAGAAATAGACAAAGAAGAAGAATAGTCCTGGAACCACAAAGGAGGATCATCATATGTTGATTATAATTAATTTAATTAATTGAAAAGAAGTACCTTTTATGACGTTCTTTCTTCGTTGATATTTCTGATCACGTTTCGATGTGATTCGTCATTGTGTCACAGAAGCCAAGTGTAGAATTCCTCTATTAGTGATCCACACGTGCACCACGTATCTTTGGACGTCGCCAAAGGAATCTCCGGGTGCTAGAATGGATAATACTTTTCTTGCATTGTCCGCCTTAGATTATATTGGTTCGATGGAGATGGATCTCTCTCGGTCTTGGGAGAATTTTTGGAGGACATAGTTATTTTGGTCTTGAGAGAATTCTCCAGAATTGTTGTGCACAACGATTCTTGGGAAAAGTGTTGGGGTTTTGAGGATATTTATAATCGGGTTTGAGGTTATAGAGTTATGAAAATAAATAAACACGTTACGCGTTTTATTTATTTCATTAAATCTTATTGAAAACCCCCCATGTCGAATCATTAATTCCTTGACATACGCCCACACTGATTATAATAAATATCATTTAATAAAACAATATTATTTCCTCAAAATCCCGACTGAAAAAACTACACAGCATGTAATCATTAATACACGACGTGTACTTGTTTTTCATAAAACTATACAACATGTAATCATTAATACACGGCATGTACTTGTTTTTCATTTCCTTTCCAAAATGAAAACTACACAGCATGTAATCATTAATACACGACATGTACTTGTTTTCATTTTTTTCTTTCTCCATCATTAAAATGATTTAGGATTCCTTGAATAATTATTAAACCACGTACGAGAATAATATTTATTATACTTGAGATACTTGGATACACTTAGTGTGTAACCCTCTAGGCCTCTTTCTCGTTCTCATTAGGCGGGCATGCCTATAGTCCAAGATTATTTTCTAGGAATGGGTCAAGGCACCCAAGAGAAAGAAGTTGACACCACATTCACATGTCACATCATACGAATGCTTACTGTGTAATTTAATCCTATTGTCTCAATATCTCATCAAGAAGGTTTCATGGTAGTTTCATAAACCTATATTCTTGATCTGTCATTCTTTGACTTCTAGAAATGAACTCGTCATTACACTATGGCCATGGAATTTGGGCGACAGTTCTATTTCAATCAAAGGGCCTGAGATATCTACTTTCATAAATATGGAAGGGAAAAATCCTTCCCCGACTTATCCATTAACAACATGTCATTCGTGACGCACCCAACATACGCTACTTCCCTCCAACTGTATTCATGATGGTTTTCGTCAGAAAATCTAAGTGTGTGATTCATGAAATGAGTTAATGATAATCTTCTAGTCTAAGGACCATTACACACACTCTTAGATAGAAAAGTCTGATGACACCAAGACATACAGAATTGATACTGGTGGGTCTATTCTCATAATCTCCCATCTTGGAGATTACCAAGTGTGAAATCTATGAGAGAGAGTATCGTCTTCTTACGAGTACTCTCACATGATGGTCTGTATACTATGTGTCCTATCATAGTATGTCATCCAACCATAGAACTTTATTTAAGAATATTGTTATAACATTTCAAGTTTCTCATCATATAATGGGTCTTCCATGACCTCATTAATGCAACAAATATTCTAGGACATTATTATATTATAGTCATACAGAACAATAAAAAATATATAATAAGTGTACATTCATGCAATCAAAGTACAAATAGTTGGTTCTCAGGACACCAACTCTAACAAACTCTCACTTGTACTAGAGCCAACTGCCTACGACTTTTATTCAGCTAGACCTCACATGATGATCATGTTTCTGCTGAGTCAAGGCTTTAGTCAAGGGGTCTGCCACGTTGTCTTATATGGAAATACTGCTCACTACAACTTCACCTCTCTGAGACAAATCCCTCAAGAGATGATACTTCTGAAGTATGTGCTTTTTCTGCTGATGTAACCTTGGCGATTCTGCAAGTGCCACCGCTGCAGTATTATCACAATAAAGTGTGATAGGATCTTTACTGCTAGGTACTACATCCAGCTCTTGGATGAATCTTTACATCCATACTGCTTCTTTAGCTGCCTCAGAAGCTGCGATATACTCGGACTCTGCTGTAGAATTTGTGACCACACCTTACTTTGAGCTCTTCCAGCTCACTGCACCTCCATTCAAACTGAAGATGTATCCAGTCTATGATTTCATGTAATCTTGATCAGTCTGAAAACTAGCATTTACATGTCCTTTGATGACTATTTCCTCATCTCCTCCATAAACCATGAACATATCCTTAGTATGCCTCAGATACTTAAGGATATTCTTGACTGTCATCCAATGGCGGTCACGTGGATCAGCTTGATATCTACCTACCGCACTTAATGTGTAAGAAACATCTAGCCTTATACATAGCATAACATACATGACTGACCCAATCATGGATGCGTAAGGGATCCTTGCCATTTTCTTTATTTCCACATGTGTTTGAGGACACATTTTCTTGGAAAGATGAATGAAATTTGACATTGGAAACAATCCCCTATTGGATTGTTCCATACTTAATCTCTTAAGTATCTTTTCAATGTATGTAATTTGACTCAGGCCCAACATTCTCTTGGATCTATCACGATGGATCTTGATCCCAAGAATATATGCTGTCTCGTTCAAGTCTTTCATAGAGAAGCATTTATCCAACCATGCCTTAACTGACTGTAAGACAAGTACTTCATTTCCAATTAGTAATATGTCATAAACATATACTATTAAGAAAACGACTGCACTTCCACTAAACCTTTTGTAGACACAAGGCTCACATTTTTTCTTAACAAATCCAAATTCCGTTATGGCTTCATCAAAACAAATGTTCCATGACCTTGATGCTTTCTTTAATCTATAAATGGATTTTTGAAACTTGCATACCTTATTGGCATCCTTTAGAGTTACAAACCCTTCAGGTTGTGTCATGTAGAAATATTCCTATAGGTTCTTGTTAAGGAATGCTGTTATGACATCCATTTTCCAAATTTCGTAGTCATGGTAAGTGGAAATGTCCAATAGGATTCTGATGGATTTCAGCATCGCAACTGGTGAAAGGGTTCATCATAGTCAATTCCTTGACGCTGTCTAAAACCTTTTGCAACCATATGTGCCTTATAGGTGGTGAATTTTCCCTCCATGTCCAGTTTCTTCTTGAATACCCATTTATTACCAATAGGATTTACATCAACTGGAGGATCTAAAAAAATACAGACTTGGTTTTGGTACATGGAATCCATTTAAGAATTCATGGCTTCTTACCACTTGGTAGCGTCTATGCCTTCAACTACTTCCTTGTAGGTAAGAGGATCATCATTGTCAACCAATAATGAGTCACCATCCTCAGTGACAATAAAACCATATCGTTCTGGTTCTCTCACCTCTTTCATGCTCCTACACAGTTCTTGTGTCTCTGGAACAGATTGTTCTTCCACGGGGCTTTGTGGAATCTATTCTTGTACCAACTTCTATGTATCTTGAGCCTTGACTTCATCGAAGTCTATCTCGCTCCCACTATCTCTTTTGGAGATGTGCTCCCTCTTAAGGAATATGGTGTGTCTTTCCACTGTAACCTTTTTATCTGAGGGGTTGTATAGGTAATTCCCCCTTGTTTCTTTGGGATATCCTATAAAGGTACACTTTTTGCCTTGGGGTGAAAGCTTGTTACCTGAAGTGGCCTTAAAAAATGATTCGATACCCCACACATGTAAATTTTATAACATGGCTTTGCGTCCACTCCATAACTCATATGGAATAACATTTATCAATTTAGTTTCTACTTGGTTTAGTATGTGTGCTGCTGTTTGTAATGTATATCCCCAAAAGGATAATGGAAGACTCACATGAATCATCATTGATCTCACTATGTCCAACAGGGTGTGGTTCCTCCTTTCACTTACACCATTCCACTGAGGTGTGTAAGGAGGAGTGAGTTGAGATAGAATCCCAAACTCCCATAAGAAATCAATGAATTCCTGATTAAGATATTCTCCTCCTCTATCTGAGTGGAGTTTCTTAATCTTCTTACCAAGCTGGTTCTCAACTTCATTCTTATATTCTTTGAACAGATCAAAAGAATTTTACTTATACCTCATTAAGTAAATATATTCATATCTACTAAAATCATCAGTAAAGGTTATTAAATACAAGAACCCACCCCTTAATTCAACTGGAAATGGTCCACACACATCCGTGTGAACTAATTCTAGAATCTCTTTATCCCTTTCACCATTCCCACTAAATGGGGCTTTGGTCATTTTTCCTTGTAGACACACATGACATACACCAAGTGGTTTTAGTTTGAAATAATCTAAATACCCATCTTGATGTAATTTTGTCAAACGTTTCTCATTGACATGACCTAGCCGGTGATGCCAAAGTTGGATGTGGTATGATTCATGTGAATTAACTTTTTCATCGATTGCCATTACTTGGTTTGTGTAGTCTAACACATAAAGGCTGTTATATAAATGTGACCTACCAAAAAAAATGCTATCTTTATAAAAGTAGCAACATTCATTTCCAAAATTGAAGATGAATCCATCAGTATCTAATCTAGATACTGAAATAATGTTTTTAGTAACAGAAGGAACATAATAACAACCCTTTAACACCAAGATCATTCTAGTTGGCAATGTGAGGTGGTAGTCTCCGATAGCTACAACAGCGAGTCTAGCTCCGTTGGCTGCTCGCAGATCCACCTCACCTCGATCAATCTTTCTGAATCTACTTGGTTCCTGTATTTGGATACAGATTTGAGCACCACAAGAAGTATCTAATACCCAATTATTAGAAACAAATAGATTGAATTTGATAAAAAACACACCTGAATATTCCCCTTGCTTCCTTGGCTGGGTGCAGTTTTTCTTCCAGTGGCCCTTCTTGCCCCATGCGAAACAAACAACCTCCTATTCTCTTGCCTTCCCTTTGATCTTCCTTTTCTTAGAAGGCCTTAAATAAGCTTTGGGATTAAATCTCTTCGCCTTCCCTTTCCTTTTATTCACCATAAGTATAGAAGGATTTTCACGCTTCATATCATTGTCCACTTGGAAAATAAGGATAAGAAGATCAGATAGAGACTTATCAATGTTGTTCATGTTGAAATTTACAAAAACTTTAGAGAAGCTCTAGGGGAGTGATGCAAGAATGAGATCGGTACCCAGTTCTTTGGGGAGTTTAAACACTAGAACCTCCAAGCGCTCAATGTATCCAATGATCTTGACTACATGAGGCCCAACTGGGGCACCCTCTCCAAGATTTCATTGAAATAGAGCCTTGGAGATCTCAAAACTTTCCTATCTTTCTCTCTCCTAGTATAGACCACATAGGTTCTTGAGCATGCTATAGGCATCCATGTCTTCATGAGAATTCATGAGATCACTAGAAATTGATTACAACATCAAACATTGAACGTCGAGTGCATCGCTCAAATATTGATCATAGACCATAAAATCTTCATCACTCGCCCCTTGGGTAGGCGAATTAGGAAGTGAGAACTCCAGCAAGTAAAAATTTCATTCATGGAGTAGGATAACCTGAAGGTGCCTAAACCATTCTTGAAAGTTACTACTGGTGAGGGTATTGTCTCTATCCAGAATTGATCGCAGAGAAAATGTGGTTGACATGTTTTTCATATTGATTCTAAAAATTAAAAGAGAAGATTTATCAGTACTTTCTTGATTATATTTTATGAGAAATAATAAATTTTATTAAGTCTCCCAATATTTTATCAAGTCCCAATGGCCCTCACCATTTAACTCGGAATGTCCAGTTACTTTGACATTCTAGTGGCAAGGATTCATATTTCCCTTCGCATAACCCCAACAAGGGTTGGTCAAGCTATTAGAAGGTATTTAGGTAGGCAGGTCTTTGCCAACTATGAGCTTACAGTTCCGTAATATGTTGAGTGGACTCCCCTGTTGACCTCACCTGTTTTGATAATCCCAACTATGATTTCACATATTTTGATAATCCCAATTAATGTTTATCTATATTCTAATTCTCTCAATCTATGACATTCTATAAAGATGATAATAATATTAAAATAATCCTTGAAATATGTTAATCAATGTTTATCCCTGTTTGTATGAGTTTTGAAGTAATTCTAACCCAATCGGAAATGTTTTGCATAAAACAGATAAGTGTTAGTTACTGATCTGCATATAGCTACTGATACAGAGCTACCTATACTTAGTCTACCGATAGACTTAGTCTACCAATAGACAGAGTCACTGATAAGCTAAAGTCACCGATACGCAGATCTACCTATATGTATAGGTCCACCGGAAATCATAGATAGCTACCGATACATAGTTAAGTCTTCTGATAGTACATAATGGAGCTACTGATGTGCATAAGTCTACCGATACACATAATCACTAGACTAAGCAAGAGCGACCGATAAAAAGAAGAGTTACCGATAGATAGCTAATGATAAAACAAGTCTACCGAGCTACCGATATGTATAGAGCTACTGATACACAGAGTAAGAGCTACCAATGCAAAGAGCTACCGATGCAAAGAGCTACCGATACAAGTTCAAAGAGCTACCGATGGAAGGGCACTGCTACAAAAAGCTCACTGTACACATTTACCAACAGGAAGCTACTAATGATTGACCAACCAGTCAAACTCTATAATCTCAATACTATTTATTTATTAAGCTAATGGTTACATTTGTTGTTTTTAATGCAGTTAATGTTATTTAATGATTTCTGTTGCCATGTCAGGGAACCGTACCTAGTACCCATGAAAAAGGTAATCATTTCCATTTTTCAGTGCTGAAAGCTATAAAAGGGAAGATAAAGACCTAGATGAAAGGTGTGTAACACAGAAGTGAACACATGGTGTGTATACAGCAAGAATCAAGGAACTAAGAAGATACACGAAGGGTGAAAAATAAAAAGGCTCTAACAACATTCAAACATTGTGCATTCACACAAGGATACATCCATACTCCAATAACACTGAACATACACAAAGATAATCATTCTAGAGGAGAACACAAGATGCATCTTGATTGAAGAACTACAACAGAAACTTCATGCACTCAGACTGATAAGCTGAACCTGGAAGCAAGGAAGAAAATGACACTCTGTTTTTCAGAACAAAAACCAGTGAAGGACTCAGATGCTTTTCTAACCAATCATACGAGTCCAGAGATGCATTGCCAATCACTAAAGCTCTTCTAAACTCTTTCACACTTACTTTAGTGATTATTTCATTTACATTTCGAGCAGTGTGTGTATCCTGTTTATTTTACACACACACTGTCTCCTGAGCTAAGCTGGAGGATTCTAAAATCCCCATTCAAACTCTATAACTCCTTTTTATCCCACTGTGGTTAGTGGTAGAGGTCGAGTAAGACCTGGAAATATGTGAGATGTTGTTTGTTTTCCCACATAGAACTGTGGTAGAGGTCTTTGGACCTGGATAGTATTGTACTGTTGTTTACCCCGATCCAGGGTGTGGATCAATTTATATAAATTGTTGAGAGGACTAAGTCTCGGCTTGAGACTGAACCTCTTGGTTACATATGTTGTGTATTTTAGTTTAAGTCATAAGTATACTATATATATATTTCATATTCCACTGCTAACTATATTGAAATATTTTTTTTAAAGTTACTTTGATAGTTAAATTAGCAAGTGTTTATACTTATTTTAAACCAGTAAGTTAGTTTCAAAAGTCAATTTAATCTTCAGATTAAATCAACCGAGACCTAATCAATCTTTGAGAAACAAATTAAACATTTACACTCTATATAAATTCACTACAATTTAACTTTTTTTTAAATAGGGGGATTTTAAGAGAAATATTTTTAACAGAAATTTTAATTGGAACTCAATTCACCCCCCTCTTGAGTATCCACTCCGATCAACATCCCCAATCCTGAAATCCTGACTTATATTTCCTCAACACTTGCCTCTATTTTACAACAAGTCTTGCAAGGGCTACTTCTATTGATGTAAAATGTTTAAGTCAACCTGAAACTTTCATAAGAGCTTCCTTTATTAAAGTAAGTGTCCCAACAAGGGTTGTTCAAACACATAGTTTTATTGATTCTTTCCCTTAATCAAGTAATGGAAGGCTTGGTCTAACTTAATATGGTATTTGAGGGATTTTATTCTTTATATGTAGTTTTTAATTATCACATTCTTGTTAATATTAAGTGATTCTTGCTTAACTGATTAACCGTGTTCTGATAATGTTTACACATAGTCCAGTTTTTATTTTATTCCATCTTTGTGTGCTTGTTTATTTCATTAACTATGTGATCGTGACAAAACATACAAAATAAATAAACCATGCAATCAGACAGAAATAAGATAATATGGAATGATCATGACCTTATATTGGTTAGCTTATCTAGCGGTTTTGATAAGCTAACCCCGACCTAGGGAAAAACACCTTGAACTTGATGGTTCATGTTTTGTAGCTCCCAACTGTCCACCTTTGTATCTTCTTGGGTTGGTTTCGCCTCAGCTTCGGATTTTGAACCGTCTCCTCTGGCTTGGGAGATCCTCCATTACATGGGGTTTACATTAAAGAAACCATGGGCACGCATGCCCTACATTTTATTGGAATAAGGCTCGCAGGCCAATGAATTTAAATTAAATAAATTTAAATGAAACCATACACACACAAAGGGTCTTTGGTCTAGCTCATGATCATCCATAGCATGTAATGACATTTACGCATATTCAGTATTCAAATTCTTTTAATCGTTCTTTTATTCAAGATAATTCATGCTTGAATTAAATTAATTATGATCTTATAATTAATAAATTATTTATCCTAAATTCCTTTCTAAATTTCCTTGAGATTCTTCTCATCCATATTCCTTGTATGGGTATTTGTACTTTGGAGGAAACCTGGTGAAATTACATTTCTGGAAAGTACATGGTGTGTAGGCTATATTACACGGTGTGTATTTGTTTTCACCCTTTATCCAAAGTACACGATGGGGGCTTTGGCGTGTTTTCTATACTTTGGAAATTTTGGAGTACACGACATGTAGGTTAATCTAACATGGCGTGTATTTCCTTGTTACGCGGTTACTATCCTAGAAATCCCATGTATACGGTACGTGGCTTCTCCTTGTACACAGTTTCACCTGGTCTGGATCGGACTACATGGCGTGTTGATTCAACATAAACACCGTATATTTCGGTTTCCACGTGCTATTCAGTTCTGGTCAACACAGTGTAATAAATACTTACTTAGGCATACTCAATTCACACGGTATGGTTTGGAGGACCAATACTGGTTTGTTGAACCTAAGTACATGACGTGTAGTTTTCACTACACACCGTGTATTCTTGTGTTGTACATGCAGAAAGAGCGGCTCCTTCGGATGAGTTCCTCATTTTTATTTTAATCAAAATTAAAATTAAAATGTCATTTCTGTGATGTAAACCAAGAAATGAAGGAGGAAGAACATATCTCGTTCATTCAGTTTTATAGAACGATTTATCTTGAATTGAATCAAATATAAATGTGTAAATTATCAGTGAAAATTAAATAACTATAATCAACATTGTAACCTCCCTCTGATACCAATTAAAGGTTCCAGGCATAGCAGAAGCTCATGGGTGGATGTTCCCACTTGGATTTTTGTCATTATCCATGATCAATCCAGGATTAGTATGATGATAAACGCTAGACTCCACAGATCAAATCACATAAATAGACAAAGAAGAAGAATAGTTCCAGAACCACAAAGGAGGATCATCACAGGTTGATTATAATTAATTTAATTAATTGACAAGAAGTACCTTTTATGAAATTCTTTCTTCATTGATATTTCTGATCACGTTTCAATGTGATTCGTTGTTGCGTCGCAGAAGCCAAGTGTAGACTTCCTCTAGCGGTGATCCAAACATGCACCACGTATCTCTAGATGTCGCCAAAGGAATCTCCGGGTGCTAGCGTGGATAAGCCTTTGCTTGCATTGTCTGCCTTAGATTGTCTTGATTCGATGGAGATGGATCTATCTCCATCTTGAGAGCATTCTTGGAGGATAGAGTTCTTTTGGTCTTGAGAGAATTATCCAGAATTGTTGTGCACAATGATTCTTAGGAAAAGTTTTGGGGTTGTGAGGATATTTATAATCGAGTTAGAGGTTATAGAGTTATGACAATAAATAAAAACATTATGCGTTTTATTTATCTCATTACCTCTTATTGAAAACCCCCATGTCGAATCATTAATTCCTTAACATGCACCCACACTGATTATAATAAATATCATTTAATAAAATGATATTATTTCCTCAAAATCCCGATTAAAAAAACTACACGATGTGTAATCATTAATACACGACGTGTACTTGTTTTTCATAAAACTACACGACATGTAATCATTAATACACGGCGTGTACGTTTTTTTCATTTCCTTTCCAAAATGAAAACTACACATCATGTAATCATTAATACACGATGTATACTTGTTTTCATTTTATTCTTCCACCATCATTAAAACTATTTCGGATTCCTTGAATAATTATTAAACAATGTATGAGAATAATATTTATTCTACTTGAGATACTTGGATACACTTAGTGTGTGACCCTCTAGGCCTCTTTCTCGTTGGAATTAGGTGGGCTTTCCTAAAGTCCAAGATTACTGTCTAGAAACAGGTCAAGGCACCCAAGAGAAAGAAGTTTATGCTGCATTGATGTGTCACCTCATATGAATTCTTACTATGTAATTTAATCCCTTTGTCTCAATATCTCATCAAGCAGGTTTCATGGTAGTGTCATAAACCTATATGCTTGATCTATCATTCTTTGACTTCCAGAAATAAACTCGTCATTACACCATGGACATGGAATTTGGGAGACAGTTATATTTCAATAAAAGGTCCCAAGATATCTACTTCCATAAATATGAAAGGGAAAAATCCTTTCTCGACTTATCCATTAACAACATGTCATTCGTGATGCACCCAACGTACCTTACTTCCCGCCAACTGTCTTCATGACGGTTTTCGTCAGCAAATCTAAGTGCGTGATTCATGACATGAGTTAATTATAATCTTCCAGTCTAAGGACCATTACACATGCTCGTAGATAGAAAAGTCCGATGACACCAAGACATGCAGAATTGCTACTGGTGGGTCTGTTCTCATAATATCCCATCTTGGTGATTACCAAGTGCGAACTCCATGAGAGAGAGTCTCATCTTCTTATGATTACTCGCACATGATGATATGTATACTATGTTTCCTATCATAGTATGTCATCCAAATGTAGAACTTTATTTAAGAATATTGTTATAACATTTCAAGGTTCTCATCATAGCGGGGATCTTTCATGACCTCATTAATGAAAAAAATATTCCAGGACATTATTATATTATAGTCATGCAGAACAATGAATAATATATAATAAGTGTACATTCACATAATCAAAGTACAAACAGTTGGTTCTTAGGACACCAACTCTAACAAAATCCACATTTTAAATGGTGATCTTGATGAGTAAGTTTACATTGAACAACCTTGTGGATTTTTTATTTGGAAAGATGAAAGTTATGTGTGTAGATTGAAGAAGGATTTGTATGGAATAAAATAAGATTCGAGGGCATAGTATTCCAAATTGGATACTTGATTAAGGAAGATGAGTTTCAAGAAATTAAGAGTTGATATCAATATTTACATCAAATAAAATCAGGAGTTTTGTCTTATCATAATTGTTTATGTTGATGACATTATCTTTGATGGAAATTATGAAAGATCTTGTGAAATATTTGATAAATAGATGAATAAGTTGTTCGAGATGTCAATGCTAGGAGAAATGGAATAATTTCTTGAGTTACAAATTTTACAAAAGAAGAGACACATTTTTCTTTATCAATAAATGTATGCTAAAGAACTTCTTAAGAATTTTGGTATGGAAAATTCAAAGCCAGTTTCCACAACAATTTTAGTGGGAACCAAGTTGTCTAAAGTTGGATAAGGCAAGAAATTTGATCATAAAGAGTTTTGTAAACTGATTGAATGTTTTTTATATATAACAACGCCAAGACCCAACATTGTTTATGTTATTACCTTATGTGCAAGATTTCAGAGTGCTACAAAAGAAGCACATTTAATTTTTAGAAAAATAATTCTCAGATATATCAAAGGCATGAAAATTTTGAATAATAAAGATGATGGAGAAGCAACGTGAGTGTTCTTGCTGAAGAAAATATTTTAGGTGGTGCGGTTTTTTAGTGTTTTCCAATTTTTTGGGCCTCAAAATTGGGAATTTATTTTATAGGAAAGGAAGGAATTTTCGTAAATGAGTTCATGAAGCATAGTTTTTGAACTATGAATTATAGTTAATAGATTTAATAGGAGCTATACAGAGTGGGGAAGTAAATTAGAAAAAATAATACTTCTACAAAGCGTGATATACGGACTGCGTAGGAGAAATGGTTCGAGGGTGGATCACGGTTTGTGAGAGGCTTACAGTTTACGGGAGGTCAATAGTTCACGGTGAAGGATGTATTTCATGGAATGGAGGAGGTGATTTAGTCTACTATGAAAGAAGAAACGTGGTATGTGGATTGTTTAGGGAAAATGGTTTACGGGATGTGCACGGTACACAGTGAAGGCTATACCATATTGAAAATTTGGGTAAATCAGATTAGTGAGATTTAAGGATTTATTTTCCTATATAATGGACCTTAATAGAATCATTAAAATAGAGATATTTTCATAAGATATAATACTATATATAAGGAAGAATTTGGATAAGTTCGAAAGAGTTTGTGAGGGATAATTCCGTGAAGGGAAGAGGTTAGTGGAGGAAATATTCCACGAAGGACAAAGTTATCCATGGAAGAAGAAACAGTTTATAGAATAGGAAGAAGCAGTCCATGGAAGAAGGAATTCCACAGAAGTAGAGGTGGTACATGGAAGTAGTACACAAAGGCTATATGATGAAGTAGTACGTGAATACTGTACACTAAAGCGGTATGCAAACGTGGTATACTAAGGCAGTATGCAGAGGTAGTACACGGAGGTGGTATGTGAAGTGGTGATAGTCCACAGAGCATATCCAGGTCACAGAATAAGAGGCTATCCATAAAGAACTTGTTCTATGTGAAACAACTCAATTTTCAGAGGATACAAGTAGTTCATAAAGGAATCATAACAATTCACAAAAGTCTAAAGGAAGTTCCTACCAACGTATGGGTAGGAAAGAGAAGAATTGTTTTGAAATATCAAATTTGTAAAAGCTGATCAAGAAGCACTGTAACATTGAATTGAATCATTTTATTTCTAGGAGAAGCACACACACTATTGGATTGTTTTTAAAGTGCTACACGAGTGTAAGGGAACATCCTACTCATTTTATTCCACATCAAAGAATAGTTTTATAGTGTATTGTGTGGTATTAGATTGTTTCCAAACCATACAAAGGATGTAGCTACTCTTTTTGAGTAGTGAAACTTATAAATTATTTTGTTCCTATGGATGTGTGTTTTTATTGTGTTCATTAGGGAAATAAATCTTTAATATGAGGTGAAGGTTGTTTCAAAAGTAAGTAAACATAAAAGAAAAGGATATCACTAATTCACCCCTCCCCCTCCCAGTGATACTTGAATCCAGATTGGGAAACTTCAATCTTACTTCTACACAAGAATATGTTGTCACAACTTTCATCAATACATCTTAGTATGTGATTCCTTACATACATTTAAAATAATCTAAAGTAAAAGGACCAATACACATGTTCATAGATAGGAATATCCAATAACACATATGAAGTCTAAAATTCCTATTGGTGGGGGTTGTCCTTATAACATCCCATATCAGAGATTACAAAGTGTGAAATTAATGAGAAGAATTATAAATTTCTTTTAATCCACCAAAAAATAATAGTCAAAAATCATTTTTTTCCTTTTAGATGATGTCATCTTGACCATATGACATATGTTTAAGAATATTGTTATGGAACTTCAAGGTTCTCATTATAGCGGAGAACTACTATAACCTTTTAACATGAAAATACTCTAAGGAAATTATCATATTAATCTTATGTATAAGAACACTCATCATGTGATAATATATTTATTATTATTCAAGTATTTGAATATATAGGTAATCAAAAGTACAAAGTAAGTTGGTTCTATAGACCAGACTCCAACTTTCAACTAATTTCACCCCTATGAAAGAACTTCTATCACCATGACATGGTTCTTCTATAAGTTTATCCCAAAGGTTTGGTATGAAATCCATCATAGTGAAGTTATATTCTTCACAACATGAAGCTTGATTTATTTAATTTAAAAAATATAAATCTCTATTTGAATAACTTGGTCAAAATTTCATGAAGTATTGACCACTACACATACCCCTTTTGAGTAGGAGTGTGTTGCATACAAACCCAATCCCACATTTGTTTCTACAAGGAGTGATGGATGATATATAATCTTGGATAAACTACCACTCTTATCACCAATTGGTTTTAGGATGGAACCCAATAAGGAATTATGTATTGGGCTTGTTGTTCATGACAAGTTGTATCAAATCCATGGAATATATCATGTGTAATCTCAGTAGAATATCCCAAAACCAGTTTGAAAATGATAATGGTGGATTAGTTAGAGAATATAGATCCATGGTGGTGCTTTTTTTTGAAAGTATTCTTAACAGCAGTGGTCATGTGGTGTGTCCTAATGAATAGAAAAAATGATGTTGCAAGATGTTTTGGATCAAGTGGATTATTATTAAAGGTGAGGACCATATGTTTGGTATTTGGTTTGAGGGGAGTATTGTTGGGTATAAAAATAATACTATATTTTATTCCACAAGGAGTGTTGTATGACATATAAACTTTGATGGGATACTCCTCCTATCACTAATTTCATTTAATATGGAACTCTAAAAGGGATTATTTGTTAGTCCTAGAGGTATGAACCAGGAGGAATGGTCCTAATAGAATAAGCTTTATTTATTAACCTTAATAGTCCAAAAAAAATCCCAAATAGAAAAGTAAATGACCCTTATATATCCCTAGGGATTCTAGACCTTTCATATCTACGAAAAAGTAATAAACTCTTATGTATCAATAGAAATTATCTGTGATTAAGGAATTAAACTTTACACATCCCAGGGAAGTGTCAAAATAACCCTTATGCATTGGTTTATTACATTTAAACATTCTCATACTTTTCTAATTTCTTAAGTGAAGAGTAAAAATTCATTATACAAATTACGGGGAAGTATTCTATCAAGACATTACTAAATTTATGCTATAAAGGAATGAAATTTATATATAGATCAGTGATGAATTTTAGATATACTACCTAGTGAATTTTACACATAAGATCATTTGATAGATTTTCTATTCAGATTTAGTTAACCTTTACGTATACCTAGAGTGTCAAAATCTACTTCCTTCACCTAATTTTCAGAAGTTTCCTATTAACTTCCATACTTCCCAAAACATCATAAAGATTTCAAAAATTAAAGTCTATAAATGTGAATTAATAATGGAATAATAATAAAATCACTAAAAATCACAATCTAGGACATTTTCACAATAAATTAGAATTTATTCCTAAAAACAAAAAATTTTATGATTACCCAAAACAAATAAAATGGTGTGGATAAAATCATTGAATTATAATATAAAAATACAGAAAATATGTGCTTTATCACTCTCCACACTTATCTTTTTTCACTCTTAAAAAATCATCTAAGGTCAAATCAGATTTTGTAAGATATTAAGGGATTTTTTTTAAATTCCCACACATTAGAAATATCATGCTTCCTATATGGATCTTAACTCCCTAACTCCACACTGATCATAAAAATTAATTTAATCACTTGTTAAAAACCATATGCATTTTGTACTTACCTCCCCAAAAACGAATCCCCCTCTACTCAAGGAATTTTAAAATGATGTTTTTCTTATTCTTATGCCCACACATAATTTCTATAGGCTTTTTTGCTTCTTAGTATCTTCACTTAATAGAGTCAAAAAAGTGTATCAATAATGATATCTTTACATGGGTTGTTCTAGGTTAGGTTTTGTGGGTTTTTATGTTAAAAACTCAAAGGTAGAATTAAGAGATTTGGATTTAATATGAAGTAAAATTAATGACGTATTCACTCTATAATGGTATCATCACTCACTTACCTTTACAAATATTAACCTCTAAACAACTTTTTGATTAATATGGTAATTCCACACATTCAATATTTCAATAGAAACAAATTTTCTTCATTTTATAATTCTCTTTACCTCTATAATAATTGTAAGGTTACTTTTTTCCTTTTTTAATTCCATGAATATTATAATTTTGAAGGTAGAGAGGCATCTTTAGACTTTAAAAAATAGTTTAAACTCCCTTTACCCATTTAAAAAGGTATTTTACCATCCTCGAATCTTTCCCACACTTGATTTTCCTCCTTAAAAATAATTTACTTGATATAAAAATCACAAAATAGAAAAAATCCCTCCCCTATACTTAAGTTCAACCATAATCATGTATTTAATTCTAGAGAAGTTTTGAAAGTTATTATGAATTTCAATATGGTTTCATAACATGACCATTCATGTATTTTAGGGGTTTATTGTAATGTTTATATATAAGGTAGGCCAAAATATAAGTTTATTTATAAAAGGGTCTTTTAAAATAGTGGATCAATCCTATCAAAACAAGTATATGAACTCTAACAGCTTTGAGAAATAGAAAAACAATAAGTTCTATATCTTATGACATGACACAAGATTCTTAATAAAAATGGAAACATAAATAGGATGTGAAAAGGGTTTATAAATCTCTCAGGTTGGGAAAGAAAAATATTTGGATAATACCAGGGTACATGAGTTTCAAATCTGAAAAAATTACTTACATTATTAGATTGAAAATCGAGGAACAAAATCCATTTCCATAATAATTTAAATCATTAATTTTTAAATCAATTAGTTTACAATAATACCAAGATGGTATGAATTTTACAAATTATTAAATTGATATAAAGGCCTTATAAAATGAAAAACTAAAATTAAAATACATAAAAATTCCTAAAATAGCTTGACATCTCTCCACAATTAAGTTGAACTTCAATTTAATTTCATCCCAATATAAATAGAAAAATAGAGCAACTAAAACTAAAAACAAGGATAAATAGAACATGGATTATTTTTTTAGGGGAAACCTTGAGTTAATATCCTATCTATTAGTAATTTTTGAAAACCTAAAAAAAAATCAGGAACAAAATATAATATCTTTATTGAAATCAAGGAAAAAAGAAAGAGCGAAAAGGAAATAATATTGGTTTGAACCCCTAAGTGGGTTTTTTATTTTTGAGTGTCTATAGTATTGGTTCTGGGAACAATGGAAGCATGATATGGTGATATATATATTAAAATTTATTTTAATATTTATATTCCTAAAACCAAGAGCAAGGATCTTTCATGTAAAATTTATAATTAATTTATTTAATGTTGGAAGAAACGATTACCTTGGATTAGGAAATTTTTTTCCTGATGTTGTTGATAATACTAAAATAAACCTTTCAGATTTTCTATATTGTAATGTGATTATCCAAGGATAAAATCCATATAGTAGCGATCCATACATTCTCCTTTTATCTCCAATAAAATCCAATCGATCTTCAGGTGGTAGCATGGTGAATAAATTATCTGGCGTTGTTTGTATTGATCACTCATCCTTTTGTATTAAAGAAATATATATTTAATTTATCATTCTTAATAGGGAGAGAGAAGGAAGGGAGGAGTCGAGAGAGAATTCTTTGTGCACAACAATTCTCTATTATCAATTTTACTAATTTACTGCACTAAAAAATAGAGATAACTATCTATTTATAAAGCTATGGTTTAGGTTAAAATAATAATTTAATTATATACTAACCATTAAATAATATTATAACCTGTAATAAACCCCATGCTACATAATAATGATTACAATATTATTATTTTGTGGTATACACCAACTTGCGCTATAAAAAATATTATTTAACTGGCATGTTAATCAATATTTTTCACCAGACACTGTCTTGGTCCATTGAAACTCCTATATCATTTATTGAAAACAAAAATAAATATTTAATTTAAATATTTCATTCATTAATAAATATTTTTGATCAATAAAATGTGAATAAAATCATCCCTCGACCCTAAGAATAATATTTATTCAATTAATTAAATTCAAATACAATTTAACCAAGATCATTGGCAACATTTGGTGTGTGACCCTATATGATTATTTCTCATTGAAATTATGCGATATTTTCTAAAGTCTAAGATTACTATCTTGTAACACGTCAAGGCACCCAAGAGAAAGAATACTCATAGATAGGAATATATGATGACACCAAAACATGCAGAATTTCTACTGGAGGGTTTGTTCTTATATCACCCATATTAGAGATTACCAAATGTGAACTTCATGATAAGAAGCCTCATCTACTTATGAGTAATCACACCTGACAGTCTATCCACTATGTGTCCCATCATAGTACATTATCCAACCATAGAACATTATTTAATAATACCATTATAACACTTATAGGTTCCCATCATATTATAGAACTACTATAAACTTAACAATGAGATGTATACTATATGACATTATTACATTATAGTAATTCATAACAATAAACAACATGTAATAAAAAGTTTTATTAATATTAAATAAATTGAATATACATATAAAAAAAGTAAAAATTGTTGGTCTTAAGATACCAACTCTAAAAAAACTCCCACTTGGACTAGATCTAACTACCTATGACTTTCAGTTTGCTAGACCTCACATGATTACTAGGTTTTTGATTTTTCAACACTTTAGTCAAGGGGTCTTCTAAATTTTCTTTTGTAGAAATACTACTCACTAAAACTTCAGATCTCTGAGAAAAAATCCCTCAAGAGATGATACTTCTAAATCATTTACTTAATTTCCTGATGTGACCTTATCTCTTTTGTGAGATCCACCATTGTAGTATTATCACAATATACTATGATAGTGTAACACCCCGACCCCAGAATCCCAGATTCAGTGCATTATTATATAACAATGGCATGATCATAAAAGATCAAGTCTTGAAAGACCAATTACTTTAGTAGCCTTGGAAGTTCTAGATACATTCATGAGGTTTACATTACATCATAAAATGAAAAAATACAACAAAATTGTTTCCATATACAACAATGATATCCCATAAATTATCCCTATAGGTCAGTCATAATATATTTCTTCGCATCCTGGGAAAAATAAAACATAGAAAGGGGTGAGCTCAGATGCTCAGTAAGGATAACAATAAAGCAGAAACTTTTATAAATAAGCATAAACATTTAAGGTAATGTATAAGACTAAAACAAAAGCCCTTTAAACTTGAACTACAGCATAATATAGAAAATATAAAATCAAATAATACCATTTACTTATTCACATGGATATTATACTAGTCGAATAATCACATGCAATATCAATAGCCACTTTCATGATTATGGAATGCATAATTCCAGACTTTCATAACCACATAGTCAAGGCCTTGTGCCAAGACTACAAAT
Source organism: Viscum album (assembly GCA_963277665.1). Lineage (NCBI taxonomy): Eukaryota > Viridiplantae > Streptophyta > Magnoliopsida > Santalales > Viscaceae > Viscum > Viscum album. Next base: position 244,905,692 of record OY728150.1, read on the forward strand.
AATATTTTGTCAAGGTCTTGTTCCAAGACACTAGTTTGTCTCATGAGACCTACTGATACATCGAGGAGCTATAACAGACTCCACCCGTCACTTACTAAGTCCAATGTATTCCTCATATGAAAAGGTTTAAACATAACATACACATTCGTATTAAAACTAGCATACTAAATGTCAATACTTTATCCATAAACCATGAATGGTATAAAAATAGAACATCCATAGTCAAACATATCACAAAACCTTCTATAAAATATGGAAGTTTTGTATCATAATAAATCAACTTCAAATAAGCTTACAATCCATCAAAGGATGTTGACATAGATGAAATCAAAACATTTTTTTTGAGAAATATATCTTTCTATTTTGAAATAATTTAAAAGTCATATAATTATAAAGGAAAACATTTATATTTGAAAATATTCTTATAAGCTTGTAAGGGAATCTTCGATGATGTTATAACGGCGGAAAATATCCGCACCCGTCGTATAAGTTAAAAAAAAATTCTTACCTTAATTTTGTCGAAAAGGTCATAAAGTACCTTGTTTAGAAAATGACAGAAAGATTCCTTTATAAAATTTTTATAAAAAGTAAAAAAAGGGTATAAATGAATTTATCTCATAGTCTAGTAAATATTTTTTTTGAAATACATTTTTTTAAGAAAACACAGATGTGGATGATAAAGAGGTCCCAGTAGATACTTAGATAAAAACAACCTCGGATAATAAAGAGATTGTGAAATTAACCCTTACCTCATTGTAATCAATCAAGTCGTATGAAAAATAGTCAATAACCACCAAATGAATCACAAAATATCATAATATAAATAGAATCATGATAATATATATCAAATGTCAGTACACAATACACCATAAGCAATAAATAAGTGGTGAACAATGGAAATCTCACGGAATTAAAAGTGAGATAAGAAACCCCTTACCTTGCACTTTCCTTTGGTCAATGTTACGTTTAAACTTCTGTATAATAACCATTGTTTGTTATTATATTATAATAGAACCATATTAATATTTATTATATCATACATGATTCATTTATGACATTATACTACCCATTTAATAATGATTTCCATGTTAAATTAACATTTCGGGCAACAATTGCTTTCTTTATCATACGTATTTTAACTTGTTATTCTTGATCGTATCATTTAGATCATGATTTAAATACTTCCAAAATATAAAAAATTATTTATATATAATATATATTTAGAATATAAATATGTATAATAGATAGATATATGAAATGGAAAACACAGTTTATGGAGATCATAGGCCGTACGTACGCATAAACGATGTTTCTGTGTTCATATCGTATTGAATGGAAGTAAGTGAATGAGATGAATGTAAATATATATATATATATATTTAAAGTAGAATTTTTATGTCATATATTACATACTTATTAATAATATATATTTTTATAATCATCGTTGAATGGTGAACGTGGAAATGAATCTCATCGCATCGTGGAGACGGTAATCCGTACGCACGCATGAGTGAAAATATCATTATATTGATGATGGAATCGTATGAAATTGGATGGTATATCATATATAAAGAATCATTAAATTTTTATATTTATTATTTATATCAGTTATAATCATTATTATACCCATCCAAATAATGAAGTGTTTGAATAACAAACTACACCATTACGTGGAGACGGTAAGCCGTACATACGCACGTATGGTGACATGTCATTCAAAGGATGGATAGAATAATGAATATGGTTGTACCATATTTATAATAACATCAAAATATATAGAATATACTCGATTTATTATTTTATAATGGAAACAACAAAGAAAGAGGAAGTGGAAGAAGAAAGGAACTTGAAAGAGGTGATGAAATATTTACCTCTTCTTCGGGTTCTTCCTTTTGATTTGATCAAAAGGGCTCCTTAGGTTGGCTTTCTGACTAAGGTAAGGCCTCTAGGATGAAGGTAGGAGAGTTGGGAGTATATTTGGCCAGGGGTTGGCTGAGCCTAATGGCTTTGAAGGTGTGAATTATAGATAAGGTGGAGTGACCATTTATAAGAGGGGTGAGGGACACCTTTGGAAAAGCTATAAATATTATTTTATAATAAAATTATTTTCGGTTTCTAATGGCTCAAAAATGAATTATTTAATGTATAAAAATTATTAATAAAATAATATTATGTTTTAAATCTTCTTATCTTTCTAATGAATATTTATAGTCGAATTTATATTATGTGTAACCCTATATTAAAAATGGTTTAGTTATTAAACTTTGAATCTAACACTTTTAACTCTTCTTTGAATTAAATAATAATAAATGTCCTAATCTAATAAAAGTGGACCTAAAGGATCATGTTTTATTCCTAAAGTTGTTTTTGGTTGAATTACACTTATAAAATAGAATTAGGACATGTATTATGGTAATAACAATACCATTTTACCCTTAATTACCCTATTTATTTTTAACCGTGGTAAATAAAAGTAAAAAGTTACTATTCATCAAAAATTATTTTCATCTTATTGAACCACATTTTACTTATTGATATCAACCGTGTCTCTCAGATTTTTGAAATTCAACTCACAGAAGTGGTACAATTAAGTTTTATGTAAATTTGCAAATGCTCCTAGGAGGTGGGTAAAAGAAGGTAAAAAGTTCGATAAAATTTTTATATATCTAAAATTATTATAAACCAACTCTAATTAATTAAATTGAATTTATATAGGTATTATGTATCTATTTTTCTTTAAAATAAATTTAAATAAAATAAATAATTATTTAAAAAAAAGTCAGTTTTAAACAATAACCCAGTGTTTTTCACTATTTATCAAAAATTGAAAGTTTCCAGAAAAATACCAAAAATTCACCCTAAGCTAATTTTGATATTACGAATTTAAAAATGAATTCTATTTATCAATTTTAAGACATAGAAGTTGCATTAATTAATTTAAAATTAATTCCCATTGTCAAAACCAAAAAGCGTATTTTTAAGAAATAATAACTACCAAAAGATTGACATGTGTTTATGTCAAATTTTAATGTGAAATCACTTATAATCACCTACATTGTATTAAATGATAAAAATATAATCTAATTATACTTACAAACCATTCAAATACATAATTTAACACTAAAAATTATTTCGATTAAAAATTTGTTTTCAACTAAAATTTAGTATTTTTCAGTGTTCATAAAAATATAAAAGTTATTAGAAAAGTACCAAAAATTTATCCAAAATAATTTTTTATGTCCCGATTCTAAAGAATAATTTAATTGAATATATAAAAGTGTCAAATATTGATTTTAAAAAGGGGTTTATATTAAAAGGTGGTAAAATTGCATTTTTTTTTGAAAAATACTTCTTTTATTTGAAAAATGAATTTTTTCTTATATTATGTCTAAGAAACACATAATATAGATTCTAAAATTATATGGAGTATATAAAATTAAAAATTCAGTTAATACTATTCATAACTACTTTTGAACGGCTAGTTTGGTAAGTCGTGGTGCGCTCGAACTCGGTGTTGCGTGTAGCGCAAACTATTGAATTAAAGAAAATAACTTACTATGAAATATTGGGGTGTCACATTCTTCCCCCCTTTTGGAAATTTCATCCTTGAAATTTTAAAATTGGGCTTGGGAACTTCATTGAAAGTCCCACATCAGAAAGAGAGTCAATATAACTATCTCTTTAAAAGAAATAAAGAGAAGTACAAAGGTCACCTAAGATAACCCACACTAGGATTCCATGTAGGAAAACATGGATATGGAAGATAAAATAAGTGTAAAGTTCTAGTGGAGAGTGATAGAAAACATGATTAGGAGAAAGTTAACAACAAGAAAACCATAGACTTGTGATGAGATAAACATTCATTAGTTTCCTAGTAGCAAAATTAAATATATAACGTTTTTTGTTTTAATTTTTATTTCATAAAGTTGAGGAATTTATTTATGTGATTTACTAAGAACATAAAGAGATATACTTAATTTTTAAGTAGAGTTTCATACTTTAATAAATTTCTACCACTAACTCATCTTTTTTTTTTCAAACGATGAGTTTTCAAGATGACTTGGTCACACCTGGAGAGTTAGAATCAACTTCTAGAGAATCACATAATCCACAAAGTATAGACTATATATATTTACCTTGTCTTTAGAGATTAAACAAAACCAAAATGGTTAGTACAAGATCAGATGATCCCCAAAAAGGATAATTCTTTAGAGAAAGAAATACTTATCTTAATTTCTAAAATTAAATCAACAATACCCGAAGTTCAATAAATACCATTCAATAAACAATTGTCCTTAAAATCCATCAATATAATCCAAACTAATATTTAATCCCAAAACATAGAATAATTTGATTACGCAATCTCCCATGTTAAATTGTATTTCCAAATAACATCGACTACTCTTAAAGTCACATACTTAAAAGTAATTAACCTAATCAAATATTCTCTATGATAGGTTAATCATTTACATAAATAACCCAAATTGTTATAAATCCACAATAAAAACATAGATAAAAATACACTATTACTCCTCAAATGAAATCCCATAGTATTCTATTTTCCTTAGGCATATAGTATTCCCAACAGAGCGAATGTCTTCCAAAATAACATTTATCACTTAATCCCCAAATCATTTTCATATACTAAGGATATCCATTTTATAAGACATAAGATCCCAAATAAACTTATTATTGATTAAGAAAATCATTTAACTAAAAATAATTTGTCACACTAAGCAGGGACTTCACGTAGTCTAGTGGTAGGAAAAAAATACCAATCACACTATGGTTGTGGGTTCGATTCCTACAGCTTTGTCGGACATGACGATTTGTCACAGGGTCTACGTGTTGCCCTTTTTTTTAAAAAAAACTATATTTTATAACGTTCCCAAAATGAGATAAATTACTCAAAATAACTATAACACAATTTCACCACAAATGTTATCTCATACCTCGCATTTTCCTCCCAAAATTTAATAACATGTAATTGCCTCAAATTCATGGATCATATAAACCTAAATAGTTATTTATAACTATATCTATAATAAAAAACACCATTATTTCTAAAATAGAATTTTCACATAATAAACTGCAGGGTTACACATAATAGAAAGTCTTCCAAAGTAATCCCATCAACAAAGATCACTAATACTTTTAAACATTTGACCATCCATTTATTTCCGCATAGGTTCTTCCTTGACCAATGGGTTATTCTATAGAATACGGAATTCACTCGGGTAATGCCCAGGTCCCCTACATTTACGGAAAATGACTGTAAATGGATTCTTGGGATCATTTTTATTTTCTTCTATAGTACTCTTCATTTTTCCTCGGAAATTCCTTACTTTATGTCCTTCTTTCCCACACATAAAGCATTTATTTGTTCCCTTAAGAAACTTCCCTAGGTGTCTCCTTCCACATTTCCTTCATGATGGAAATTGAGATTTCTTTTCTCCATGGTCTCCACTGCTGGATCTCTTATCATTCACCAGCTTTCTCTTATTTATTGAGTTTGAGAGTTTGTTAATATATATGTTGTTGATCATATTTTTTAAAAACTGATTCTACATGAACACGAAACCTTTTACACCTATCAACATTCCATTCCATTTCTCATTTCCTCCGTTGTTCCCACCTTGTACATCATGGTCAATGTTACTATGACTTCCTTGGAATCCAACCATAGACTAACACAAGAAAGAATAATGTGAGTCATAAAATCATTTAGATAATATCATGACACCTTATTTTCAAAATAAAACACCTTAGGATCAACAACAGTTATTTATTATCATCTTATATTAAAATCCTTCAAATTGTTTTGTAAAGAAAAAGTGAATTATCCTAAGCATATCCCCCAAGAGTGTCGTAACTAAGAGTGCAGCAAGGCCTGTTGTCGTGTATCAAGATACCCTGGGTCAAGCCCAAAACTCTTTGTCAGAGTTTTCACTCCTAGGAACATCTGTGCCAGATCCACCTCTACCTACTCATATCCAGACAGGGATATATTGTTTAGAAAACCCAAATAATATCTACAATACCAAAATTCTAGGAAGTTCTTCTATACTAATCCTCAAAGTATATCTTAGGGTAATGTGCTCTAATCATTGTTTATCTAAATCTAGATTCCAAGGTTTGTACTAAACTTACTATGATACCAACTGTAACTCCCCGACCCCAGAAGCCCAGAGTCGGTGCATTATTACATAACATTGGCATGATCACAAAAGATCAAGTCTCAAAAGACCGATTAGTTTAGTAGCCTTGGAAGTGCTAGATACATTCATAAGGTTAAAATTACATCATAAAATGGAAAAATACAACAAAATTTTTTCTATAGAAAACATTTATATCCCATAGACAATCCCTGCAGGTCAGTCATAATATACTTCTTCGAATCCTGGAAAAAATAAAACATAGAAATGGGTGAGATCAGATGCTTAGTAAGGATAACAATAAAGCAGAAACTTTCATAAATAAGCATAAACATTTAAGGCAATGTATAAGACTAAAACAAAATTCTTTTAAACTTTAACTCTAGAATAATATGGAAAATATAAAATCAAATAATTCCATTTACTTATTCACATGGATATTATACTAGTCGAATAATCACATGCAATATCAATAGCCACTTTCATGATGATGAAATGTATAATGCCAGACTTTCATAACCACATAGGCAAGGCCTTGTGACAAGACTACAAATAAGATTTTGTCAAGGCCTTGTACCAAGAAACTATTTTGTCTCATGAGACCTACCGATGCATTGAGGAGCTATAGCGGGCTCCACTCGTCACTTACTAAGTCCAATGCATTCCTCATATGAAAAGGTTAAAACATAACATAAACATTTGTATTAAAACTAGCATAAAAAATGTCAATAATTTATCCATAAACCACGAATGGTATAAAAATAGCACATCCATAGTCAAACATATCACAAAATCTTCAATACAATATGGAAGTTTTGTATCATAATAAATCAACTTCAAATAAGCTTACAATCCATCAAAGGATGTTGACATAGATAAAATCAAAACATTTTTTGAGAAATATCTCTTTATATATTTAAATAATTTAAAAGTCATATAATTATAAAGTAAAACATCTATATTTGAAAATATTCTTATAATATTGTAAGGTAAGCTTCGAAGATGTTATAATGATGGAAAATGGCCGCACCCATCATATAAGTTAAAAAAACATTCTTACCTCAATTTTTTCGAAAAGGTCATAAAATACCTTGTTTGAAAAACCAAAGAAATGTTCCTTTATAAAAATATTATAAAAAGTCAAAAAAGGGTATAAATGACTTTATCCTATAATATAGTAAATAGTAAAAATGTTTTGAAATAATTTTTTTAAGAAAACACAGATGTGGATGATAAAGAGGTCCCAGTAGATACTTTTGTAAAAACAACCTCGAATAATAAAGAGATTGTGAAATTAACCCTTACCTCATTTTAATCAATCGAGTCGTATGAACAATAGTCAATAAACACCAAATTAATCATATAATATCATGAATATAAATAGAGTCATGATAATATATATCAAATGGGAGTACACAAAACACCACAAGCAATAAATAAGTGGTGAATAATGGAAATCTCACAGAATTAAAAGTGAGATAAGAAACCCATTACCTTGCACTTTACTTTGGTCAAGGGTACGTTTAACCTTATGTATAATGACCATTATATGTTATTAGATCATAAAATAATCATATTAATATTTATTATATCATACATGATTTATTTATGACTTTATACTACCCATTTAATAATGATTTCCATGTTAAATTAACATTTCGAGTAATAATCGCTTTCTTTATCGTACGTATTTTAACTTGTTAATCTTGATTGTATCATTTAGATAATGATTTAAATAATTCCAGAATATAAAACATGTTTTATATATAATATATATTTATAATTTAAATATGTATAATAGATAGATATATGAAATGGAAAACACCGTTTATGGAGATCGTAGGCCGTACGTACGCATAAACGATGTTTTTGTTTTCATATCGTATTGAATGGAAGTAAATGAATGAGATGAATGTAAATATATATATATATATATATTTCAAGTAGAATTTTTATGTCATATATTACATAATTATTAATAATATATATTTTTATAATCATCATTGAATGGTGAATGTGGAAATGAATCTCATCACATCGTGGAGATGGTAATCCGTACGTACGCACGAGTGAAAATATCATTATATTGCTGATGAAATCATATAAAATTGGATAGTATATCATATATAAAGAATAATTAACTTTTTATATTTATTATTTACATAAGTTATACTCATTATTATACCCATCCAAATAATAAAGTGTTTGAATAACAAACTACACCACGACGTGGAAACGGTAAGCCGTACGTACGCACATACGGTGACATGTCATTCAAAGGATGGATAGAATAATGAATATGGTTGTACCATATTTATAATAACATCACAGTATATAGAATATATTGGATTTATTATTTTATAATGTAAACAACAAAGAAAGAGTAAATGGAAGAAGAAAGGAACTTGAAAGAGGTGATGAAATATTTACCTCTTCTTCGGGTTCTTCCTTTTGATTTGATCAAAAGGGATCCTTAGGTTGGCTTTATGACTAAAGTAAGGCATATAGGATGAAGGTATGAGAGTTGGGAGGATATTTGGGCATGGTTTGGACGAGCCTAATTGCTTTAAAGGTGTGAATTAGAGAGAAGGGGGAGTGCCCTTTTCTAAGAGGGGTGAGGGGCACCTTAGGAAAAGCTAGAAATATTATTTTATAATAAAATCATTTTCAGTTTATAATGGCTCCAAAATGAATTATTTAAATTATAAGGTTGGGATAGGTCTAAAACCACTCAAAAATTAGGTTTTATATAGGTTTGGGTCTCTATATTAACTTTATCTTTTAGATTTAACTCTTAGTTAAATAGTTTGACATTTACCATGTCTCTTTGTATTTTTATATTATATAGTTAATAAAATTACTATAAACTTCAAATAGAAACCCAAGTGGTTTATTAATTATACACCTATCATTATATAAGTATTTTGTCTGATCCTTATATTTTTATGAATAGAACATCAATTAATAATATAATATTTGTTTTAAAAACTCTTTTATGTCAATTTTGACACTATTTGGTATTTTTATTCTAAATTCATAACAGCATTATTACTTCTAAAAAAATTCATCTAACCAACCCTAACATGTCATATTAACCGGTAAAATTAGTGTAATTACTAAAAAGTCTCAAATTACATTTATTTGGATATTTATAATATCAATTATTTTAATATTTCATTAATTAGGTAATTACTGCATCATCATTGTGTCATAAATAAATTTAATTATTTATTGTCTAAAAATTATAAATAAAATACCATTATTTATTAAATCTTTTTATATTTATAATGAATATTTATAGTCGAATTTATCTTATGTGTAACCCTATATTAAAAATGGTTTAGTTATTAAACTTTGAATTTAACACTTTTAACTCTTCTTTGAATTAAATAATAATAAATGTCCTAATCTAATCCAAGTGGACCTAAAGGAAAATATTTTATTCCTAAGGTTTTTTGGTAGAATTTAAACTTATCCAATAGAATTAGAACATGTTTTAGGGTAATAATAATACCATTTTTACCCTTAATTACCCTATTTACTTTTAACCATGGTAAATAAAAGTAAAAAGTTATTATTCACCAAAAATTATTTTCATCTTATTGAACCACATTTTACTTACAGATATCAACCGTGTCTCTCGGATTTTTGAAATTTAACTCACAAAATCGGTAAAATTAAGTTTTATGTAAATTTAAAAATGCTCCTAGGAGGTGGGTAAAAGACGGTAAAAAGTTCGATAAAATTTTTATATATCTAAAATTATTATAAACTGAATCCAATGAATTACATTGAATTTATATAGGTATTATGTATCTATTTTGACCTAAAATAAATTTAAATAAAATAAATAATTATTTAAATAAAAATTCGGTTTTAAACAATAACTCAGTGTTTTTCACTATTCATCAAAAATTGAAAGTTTTTAGAAAAATACCAAAAATTCACCCTAATCTAATATTGATATTATGAATTCAAAAATGAATTCTATTTTACCAATTTCAAAACATAGAAGTTGCATTAATTAATTTAAAATTAATTCGCATTGTCAAAACCAAAAGGCATATTTTTAAGAAATAATAACTACCAAAAGATTGACATGTGTTTATGTTAAATTTTAATGTGAAATTACTTATAATCACCTACATTGTGTTAAATGATAAAAATATAATCTAATTATACTTCCAAACCATTCAAATACATAATTTAACGCTATAAATTATTTTGATTAAAAAAGTTTTTTTCAACTAAAATTTAGTATTTTTCAGTATTCATCAAAATATAAAAGTTATTAGAAAAGTACCAAAAATTTATCCAAAATAAATTTTTATGTCCCGATTCTAAAGAAGAATTTAATTGAATATATAAAAGTGTCAAATATTGGTTTTAAAAAGTGTTTTCCATTAAAAGGTGGTAACATTTCATTTTTTTGAAAAATACTTCTTTTATTTGAAAAATGAATTTGTTCTTATATTATGTCTAAGAAACAAATAATATGTATTCTAAAATTATATGGAGTATACAAAATTCAAAATTCAGTTAATACTATTCATAACTACTTTTGAACGACTTGTTTGGTAAGTCGTGGTGTGCTCGAACTCGGTGTTGCGTGTAGCGCAAGCTATTGAATTAAAGAAAATAACTTACTATAAAATATTGGGGTGTCACAGATAGGATCTTTACTTCTAGGTACCATGAAAATATCTTGTAAAAATATATACATACATAATACTTATTTAACTACCTTAGAAGCTATACTATACTTGGACTCTACTTTAGAATCTGTAACCACAACCTTCTTTAAGCTCTTCCAGATCACAAAACCTCCATTCAAATTGAAGATGTATCCCATTCATGACTTCGTGTCATATTTAACTGTTTGGAAACTATAATTTTCATATCCTCTGATGACTAGTTCCACATATCCTCCATAAACTAGAAATATATCCTTATTACACCTCAAAGGATAGTCTTGAATACCATCTAATGACAATCACCTGTATGAGATTGATATCTTCCTACAAAATTAACTCATATACTACATCTAGACTTGTACATAGCATAACATACATGAAAAAACCAATCATTTATGGGTATGGAATAATTTATATTCCATTTCATTCCTCATGTGTCTAAGAACACATTTTCCTAGAAATATGAATTCCATGTGTTGCAGAAAACAATCCCCTCTTGATTAATTCATACTGAATCTCTTTAATATCTTTTCAATTTATGTAATTTGACATATCCCAATCAATATATTTGATCTATCACAATGGATATTGATCCCAAGAATATATGATGTCTTTCCCAAGTCCTTCATAGAGAATCATTTATTCAACCACAACTTAATTGTTTGTAAGATAGGTATTTTTTTCCAATGAGTAATATGTTATCAACATATACTACTAAGAAAATAACTACAGCCCCACTAAAACATTTGTAGAAACAAGGCTCACAATCAATCTTTATAAAACCAAATTCCGTTATGGCTTCATAAAAATGAATGTTTTATGACCTAGATTATTTCTTTAATCCATAAATGAAATTTTACAATTTTTATACCTTGTTTGAATCCTTTAGAGTCACAAAACCTTCAGGTTGTGTCATATAGAAGTCTTATTAAAGGTTTATATTGAGGAAGGTTGTTTTGACATCCATTTTCCAAATATCATAGTCATGGTAAGCCATAATGGAAAGTATAATTTTGATGAATATTAGTATTGCAACTGGTTAAAAGGTTTCCTCATAGTCAATTCCTTGATTATATTTAAACCATTTTGAAACAATTCATGCATTATAGGTACTTAATTATCCTTCCATGTCTAGTTTCTTCTAGAATACCCATTTTTATCTAATGGTATTTACATCTACCAGAGGATCTACCAAAATCTAGACTTGGTTTTGGTACATGTAATCCATTTCAGAATTCATAGCTTCTTTCCACTTGGAAACATTTGTGTCACTTATTACCTTCTTATAGGTTAGTGGATCATTATTATATATTAATAACAATTCACTAGAATTAGTGAATAAAAACCATATAGTTCTAGTTTTATAACCTCTCTTTTACTTCTATGGAGTACTTGAATCTCTGGAATAATTTTTTCTTCCACAGAGTTTTTTAGAATCTATCCCTAGGCTAACTCTTATTTATCTTAAGCCTGTAATTCATTAAATTCTATCTCACTCCCACTATATCTTTTAAAGATAAGATCCTTCTCAATAAATTTGGGATGCCTGTCAACCAAAACCATTTTGAATGATTTCATAGGCATTATCCCTTTGTTTCTTTTGTAAATCTTATAAAGATTCACTTTTTGCCTTAGGGTGCAATCTTATTACTTGAATAGGCCTTAACAAACACTTCACAACCCCACACATGTAAGTAAGAAAACACAATTTTCTTTCCAATCTATAATTGGTATTGTATACCATATATCTATTTAGTTGGAACTCGATTTAGTACATATACTACTGTTTGCAATGTATATCCCCAAAAGGATATAAAATAATTTAATGACTCATCTTTGATATCACCATTTCCAACAAGGTGTGGTTCCTACTTTTTCTTACACCATTCCAATGAGTCATATAAGGATGAGTGAGTTGATATAGTATCCCAAAATCCCATACATAATCAATGAAGTCTTGATTAAGATATTCTCCACCATGGTCTGAGTGAAGTTTCTTAATATTCATACTAATCTGGTTCTCAACTTCATTCTTGTATTCCTTGAATTTATCAAAATAATATGACTTATACCTAATTAAGTAGACATATCCATATCTACTAAAATAATCAGCAAAAGTTATGAAGTATGAGTACCCACCCCTTTCTTAGACATGAAATGGTCCACACACATCAGTATGAACTAATTCAAGAAGCTCTTTAGACCTTTCACATTTTCCAATAAATGGGGCTTCAATTATTTTTCCTTGTAAACATGTGTGACATACACTAAATGTTTTTAGTTCAAAAGAATCTAAATATCCATATTGATGTAATTTAGTCAATCATTTTTTGTTTACATGACCTATCTGGTGATGCCAAAGTTGGGTGTGGTATGATTCATGTGAAGTAACTTCACTATCAATTTCTATCACTTAGTGTGTGCAATCCCACACATAAAGACTATAATTTAAATTTTCCTTACCATAAAAAATTCTATATTTATAAAATAATAAACATTTATTTATAAACTTGGAAATAATCCCATCCGTATCTAGTCTGGATAAAGATATATTTTTTTGGTAATAGATGGAACATAATAACAACCTTTTAAAATCAAGATCATTTTAGTTGGAAACGTGATGTGGTAATTTCTGATAGCTATAATAGTAAGTTTATCTATATTGATTTCTTAAAGATATACCTCCCCTTAGTAAATATTTATAAATCTACTTGGTTCTTTTATTTTAATACATATGTGAGCAACACAATCTATATCTAATAACAAATTTATAGAAAAAGATAAATTTCACTCAATAAAAAATGTATCGAAAACTTTCCCTTTCTTCTTTGGTTGGGTACTGTTTTTCTTCCAGTGGCTGTTGTTTCCTTATATGAAACAGACAACATCACGTTCTATTGCTTTCCCATTGATCTTATTCTTGTTGTAAGGGCGTGAAGAATCTTTGGACTTAAATCTATTCACTTTTCCTTTCTGTTTGTTCACCATAAGGATGGAAGGATTTCCAAACTTCGTATCCTTATCTACTTGGAAAAGGAGAGTAAGAATATCTGGTATACTTCTCAATATTTCTCATTTTAAAATTTATAAAAAAGTTGGATAAGCTCTGAGGGAGTGATTCTATATTGAGATTGGTGCCTAGTTCTTTATAGAGTTTAAACCCTAGAATCTCTAGGTTCTCAATGTATCTAATGAGCTTGAATACATGATGCCTAGTTGGGAAACCATCTCCAATCTTGCTATGAAAGAGAACCTTGGAAATCTCAAACTGTTCCCATCTAGTTCTCTCTTATTAAAGACCATAGAGGTTCTCAAGCATGCTATACCAATCCATATTTTCATGAGAATTTATGAGTTCACTAGACATAGATGAAACCATCAAACATTAAATGTCAATAGTGTCACTAAAATGTTTTCCATAGACTAGGAAATCTTCATCACTGACCTCTTTGGAAGGTAGATCAGTCATTGAGGATTCTATCACATAATATTTACATTCATGGAATAGAAAAAATTTAAGGCATATAAACCACTCCTAGAAGTTACTACTAGTTAGAAGGTTGTATTTATCCAACATTAATCATAGAGATAGTGTGGATGATGAGACATCCATTTTATTGTAAAATTAAAATAAAATATTATTATTACTTTTCTTGATCACAAATTATGTTAGAAATAATAAATTAATTGATTTTATTAATTCTATCACTATTTTATCATGTCTCAATAACCCTTACTATTAAAATAATAATTTCTAGTTGTGATGAAATTATATTAGCAAGGATACCCATTAATTTTTTTAATGATCGAGACTTTGGCCATGAAATACATAAAAAAGTAATTAGGTAGGCAGTCTTACCAACTGTAGGATTGTAGATCCTTAATCCATCGAGTGAATTCCCATATCCTCAAATTATGACTTAGATTTACTCAAAAATTGACTCCAAATTTTTATTGAACATACTTTATCCATTAAAATCAATACAAGTTCGGTTAAGTCAAACCAAAACCATCATGATAATTCCCAGATAAAAGTAAGTGTCCAGACTTTGGCCATGTACTACACTTAATTCTATGGTTTCATTACCAATCAAGTAATGAAAGGCTTAGTCTTACTTAATATTAGGTGGAAGTATTTTAATTAATTATGTATATTCTTTATCTTCTTTTGTCCTTTACTTGTCTCCTTAATATTAAATTTATGTTACTTAATCAATTTACCATGTTGGATAAAACATTTATACATAATTCATTTATTTAATTTCCACATTTGCATATTTATTCATTTATTTATTTGATCACAGACTTGAATCCATAAAATAAATAATATCATATATAAAAATTAATAAATAATTAAATAACACATTCTTAAGCTTTATCTAATGGTTGATTTAATGAGTAGACATTAAATCACCCTTTGACCTATGGGAAATAACTCTTGTTTCCGATCTTGGCATGAGTTACATAATTCCACCTACACACCTATGTAACACCTGGGTTAACATCACTATGGTTCCCCTCACCAACACATGATTTATAAATATTTGTAATTAATGGAGTTTCAATATCCCTTACCATTAAACTTGGAATGTATAGTTTCTATGACATTATAGTTTCAAGGATCCCCATTAATTTTCTTAATGATAGACTTTGGCCATTAAAACCCTAAGAAAGAAATTAGGTAGGTGGTCTTTCTAACTGTAGGCTTATAGCTCCTTGAATGGGGGATTCCATAAATATCCTTAGACATGCATGTCCTAAATAATAATGGATGGCGGGATGATTCACATGCCATCAAATTTAATTTAATAATAAATAATTTAAATCTATGAAAAAAATTAAATTAAATAAATTCTAACATATACATTGGTATTGATCTAGCTCATGAATGGTCATACATGCAACGTATACATAAAGTAAATGTCTAAGATTCATTTCTTTATCTATTCTTTATTATTAAGATAAACACACTTTTATTAATTAATTAATTAATTCCATTTTATCTTAATGACCATTTGAATTCTCTTAAAAATAAGCATCATTAATTCATTAATGACAAATAAAAGGTAGAACCAATAATTGAAAATTTATTACAATAAATTAATTGATAATTTAAAATTCTTTAAACCCCTTATTAAATTTTCAAACACATAAAGTTCCAATCAAATAAATAAGATTTTAATGCTTCAATTTTTTCAATTTAATATATTTTTAATACATCCTATAATTGGGAGACTACACAGTGTGTACTATCCATCTACATTCCATGTATATTTATTTATGTGTATTTGGGTCACACGTCTGGGGTTTTAGCATGTTGACTTGGGTAGACTACATGGTGTGTACACATCAGCTACACACCATGTACCCACTTGGTGTGTTCCTGAGATACTCACCTAGGTCTTCTGTATGTATCTCGATAGATTACATAGTGTTTATAGGCTATCTAAAAACCATGTGATCTAAATTTTGTGTATGCGTACAACATGCTGAAATACTTGGCGTGTTCTCAGGCGAGAGACTCCATGATGCGTGCACTTCAACTACACACTATGTATCTCTAATACTATGTATCCAAATAACTCAGTGTGTATCTCAAATATGGGGATTGATGAACTAAACACCGTGTACACCATATACACATCATGTATATCATAAATACTCAGGGTTTTTAGTCTCACATGGTTTTACCATGTATAATGACCACACAGATTGCACGATTTATGCTACTAACCTATGTAGACTACACATTGTGTACAACAACCATGTATCAGGTTGATTATTCAACACATGGTGTGTACCACGTAGAATAACTACATGGCATGCCATGTATTCGACGACATGTCCAGATGAATCATACTAGGGTACATGATGTGTACTTTCAAGTACATGCTGTGTAACCCTTTCTTACTAGCTAGAAATTGGAAGTTCCTGATGGAATCTTAGGTCATTCTTCATGTGTTATTAAACATTTAAGAAAATGAAACACTAAAAAAACATGATTAATATTTTGATAACATGTTAAATCAAATTGGATTAAATAACAAATAATATAAAATGAAAATTCAACCATGATTTCATATGAATCAACAATTAAATAAATAATTATAAATTTAAATATGACCCATTTGATACCAATTGATGGTTATGGGAACAGTGGAAGCATACAATGGTGGGAGATATAATAAAATTTAGTTTAATATTTCTATACCCGAAACCAAGAGTGATGATCTTGCAGGTTAAATTAATAATTAATTTATTTAATTTCAGAAGAAATGATTACCTTGGCTTAAGAACCTTTCTTTGTTGATGATGTTGATCATCCAAAAAAGACCCTTTCATAATTCCTTCATTATGCTATGAGGATCCAAAGATATAATCCCTCAAGTGGTGATCCACACATGTGCATTTGATCTCCATGAAACACCAATTGATCTTCAGGTGCTAGCGTAGTGAATCAATTGTATTGCATTGTTTGTGTTGATCGCTCATCCTTTAGTCTTGATAGAATATCTCTTACATTTATTGTTTTTGAGTGGGAGAGAGGAGGAGAGGAGTTGAGAGATAATTTGTTTTACAAAATAGTTTTCTATTCTCAATTCTACTGATCAATTACACTACACAATTGACATAACCATCTATTTATAGAGTTAGGTTTTAAGTTAAAATAATTATTTAATTAAATGAAGACCTTTAAATAATATTATAAACTTTAATAAACCCCATGAACCATAATAATAATAATATTAATAATAATATTATTTTATGGTGCATTCCAACTTACATAATAAAAAATATTATTTGAACCTCTTGTTAATTAATATTTTTCACCAGACACGGTCTTGGTTCATTCGAAATCCTCTAGTATTTATTGAACACCCAAATAAACATTTAATTTAAATATTTCATTCTCCAATAAATATTTGTGATAAATAAAATGTAAATGAAGTTACCCCTAAATCTTGTGAATAATATTTATTCAATTAATTAAATTCAAATAAAATTTAATTGAGATCATCAGTAACACTTAGTGCATGACCCTCTATAATTTTTTATCATTGGAATTAGGTAGGATTGTCCAAAGTCCAAGATTATTGTCTAGAAATGGGTTAAGGCACATAAGAAAAATAACTTAATGTTGCAATGATGAAAATGACATAAGAACACTCACTGTGTAATATAATCCATTTATCATAATATCTCATCAAGCAGGTTTCACATCTGTGTTATCAACCTATATGCTCGATAAATATTTATTTTACTATATTAAATAAAGACATAATTACACCATGACCATGGAATTTAAGTCGATGATTATACTCCAATCAAAGGGCCAATATATCAGCTTCCATAAATATGGGAGGGATAAATCCTTCCTCGAATTATCCATTAATGGCATGTCACTCATGATGCACCCAACATATCCAACTTCACCACAAAATGTTATCATCATGGTTTATAAAAAACATACAAGTACGCGACTTGAAACATGCATTGATAATAATCTTGAAGTATAAGGACCATTACACCTTCTCATATATAGGAATATCCGATGACACCAAAACATGAGGAATTCCTATTGGTGGGTATGTTTTCATAGTCTCCCATCTTGGAGATTACCAAATTATAACTTCATGAGAATAAGCCTCATATGATTATAAGTACTTGTACCAGACAATCTATTTACTACATGTCCCATCATAGTACATTATCCAACCACATAACATTATTTAAGAATATCATCATCGAACTTAAAGGTTATTATCATAGCGGGGAACTATTATGACCTTATCAATGTGTTTTATACTCTAATAAATTATTAAATTATATTCATGCCTAAAAATTAACAATATATAATAAGAAGTTTTATTTATATTAAATACATTGAATATACATGTAATAAAAGTAAAAATAGTTGGTATTAGGATAAAAAATACAACAATTAGATGGAGAGTGGTCGTTATTTATCCCCAATCTAATGAAGGATAGGGTTTCTTACTTAGGAACTACCAAAATCTTCAAGATCTAGTTCGTTTTAGCTTATATTACTTGTAGAAAACCCATTAGATAGTGTACTATAGATCCATCCCCTTAAAATTTAAGTATAACTTTCATGGTGTGGGTAGGATTAGATATGGGTCATATTCTACATTATCCACTACTTTTATGTCCCCCTATTTAACTTCTAGAGCCAACACATTTAATGCTATATGAAGATTTTCATCCAAGGAGAATTCAGTGAAAATTTGAAGCTGAATAGAACTAAAATAAGATAAATAAATATTTAAATATTACCCTTTATGGTGGAAAACTTGTAACTTGGTCTCTTCAGGAAAGGTTGCCAGGAACTCATAATTTATTCCATTAAGAAAATGTTCAATCGGTTTAGGTAGCATATTATATTCATTTATAGGTACATATTCTTCTTCTTCATCATTCTCCAAGGTAATCTATATTTTGTCCAAATCTAAAAATTCAAAGTAGTTAGATATAATAATCAATTAATTTTCAATAAAATTATATATAAATGAGTTCAATAAAAGATTATATCTATTTATTGTCTCATATTTTCTCTAATACTCATTGGTAATCACCTATTATATTTGGGTTTTCATGGATGTAGGTAGGTATTCAATCTCCTTAATCTTTTCCATAAATTCCACCACTTTAGTGGGGTATTATTCCAGGGCGGAGAAAGGTAACATGGTGTTAATTTTTATTCTTCAAAGATGGGAGATTCTTATTGTAAGTTTCATTTTACTAAGTGACTCTAGTATGAAACCAAAAAATATTGATCCCCTATATGTATATCCACATTCATGTACTCTTTAGGTACCTCTTCTAGCAATGATTGGAAAAGGTATGATAATAGATCTTTAACAAGCTCTTTTATGGCCTCATATGGATATTCAACTTGAAATGTGAGTGAAATCATATTTTATTCTTAATAAAATTGTTATTATTATTGTTCTAACCCTAAAGATTTTATTTCCTTCATGGAAGTATCAAGAATCTCCATTTTTTACTTATTTCTTTAAGAATTTTAAAATTTAGTTTCACTTGATTCCTTAAAGGTCCTCCTTTCTAGACTCATTCAATTGGTTAAAAGGTTAATCATAAGAATAATAAATAGGAAAATCCATATCGAACAAAATTTTAAGAGAAATATATACAATAAAGCTCTATTTTTAGTTTTTTTAAAGTATAATTTATTTTTTTATTAAAAAAATTGTGATAATGTTTCCAAATTGATAGCAATAGATCTTTCATGAATACCACATCAATAGTTGTTGGGACCATGAATTGTGAAATTATATTTATTTTCAATTTGTTATCAATAAAGGCTTTATTTTGATTAGATTTTGTTGGAGGTTTTCTGGAATGATCTCAAGGTTGATCACATTTGATAAAGGAAGGGAATTTCACTGTAAGCATAAAGATCATTTTGTGAGGTAAATGTGGTAGAGTATATCTTTTTAAAGATGAAGTATATATTTATAAGTATGTTTTTTATCTTAATAAAAATAATATAGGTATTTTTAAGGAGTAATGGGATCTTCATAAGGATCAGTGGGTACTTTATTAGGATGAATTAAATTGTTATAAGGATAATCCATGTCTTTATAACTTTAAACTTGATCTTTATATGGATATTTATGGTCCCCATAAGGATGAATATGTTTTTCATAAGGATAGAATCTAGTATTTATAAGGATTGTTTTTTGGAAAAGCAGAACTATGTAAGGATGATTTATTGGAATCATAAGGATCACTTATTTGTGAAATTTATCATTTAGAAGTAAACTCAAGGGAATGTTTATAAGGTTCATATGTGCTAAAATCTTAAGCTTATCATTTCCACATCAACACAAATTTGAGAAAATCACAGTCAACGACATGGATTCTTTTGAATATTATTGATCATAATTTATGGTTAATATCTCAATAAAAATTGATTATAGATTCAATCTATTATGGGGGGAATTAAAGTCAACATTTCAAGGGAGTTATTTTACAATTTTATCAAAAAATTGAATATAAAAACCATATTGGGATCTGAAGGAAAATTAAATAAAATATTTACAGAGATTTAAAATATAGGAAATATTCACACTATTGAATTCATGGATTTCATCTAGAAAGGTCCAAATCAACAATGATCTATATTTAAATATCTAATTCTTAAATAAATAAAATAATAAAATTAAATGTTGGAGTTTGAATCAAATTTGAAGATGAAAACTATTAAAAAATTCATGGTAGTTTCCAAATCAGAATATAGTGGATATTCATATATTTTTTCTTTAAAGATGGATATTATAAAATTACTTTGAAAAATTAAGAACTCAAAGATGATAGGAGAATTGAAGTTCTATAGTATTACTATGAATGTCTAGTTTGAAGAAGAAGAAGAAGAGAAAAATACAAATGATAACACCCTTGATGTTTGGTGTTTTTATTTAAAATTGTGAATAACACTATAAGTAACCTGTGAGTTGCATCTTTGTATTTCCTTGAATCAAGAAATATGCAAGAGTTAAATAAGAGTAAGTGCACATGTGATTGGTATTGAACCCTTACTAAATAGTTGTAATAAATATAGTGGAGAGTATTACACCCTGGTACACCAAAATATTATTGATGTATACTCCTTGGACTATACCTTAGTGATAAACCAAGTAAAATTACACGTATTTTCATTCATTTCCTGTATTAATCCAGAACATGTTTGTTTGAAAAATTAACCAATTCATGCCACTCTTACTAACATGAGATTAAAATACAAAACCCATTGGGTGCAGTTTACTGTAGAAGTACTTTAGCAGTACTGTAGATCGGTGGGTACTATAGCGGCGGCAGGGCACTGTAGCAGCGGCGGTACTGTGCGGGTACTGTAGCAAGCGGGTTGTTATTCACAGAATGGGAATTGGGCTAAAAATTTGGGCCTATGGGATATGTAATGGGATACAATACCACTGGGACTTCGGGCTATGTAATGGGTCTCCCTCTACCCAGTTAAAAGAGGTCTTTGCTTTGCTTTAATAATAAAATGAGGCTTTGGACCCAACCTTTAAAAAAAACTCAAAAGGTTAAAAGAAAGAAACACCCTAATTTACCCCTACTCTCTTAGGGTGTGTTGGGATGTGGTTGCAACATGTGGTATTGGATCTAAGTTATAGGAAAAGAATCTATCTTGAAAAGTTCAATTTTCACGGAAAACATAGTTAATGAAAAAGGAGTTCTATAAAGACCATACTTTTTCTTACATTACCGTTACATCATTTTAAATATAAATAACACAAAGTGTTACAAGACCAGGATCCAATGGTTTAGTGTCTTTCAAAAATTAGGACCAAACATAACATTTATATAATAAAACACAAAAATTATTTAATTTCTTATTCTCTAGATTATTAGTGACCCTTATTTACTCCTTAGTATAATTAGTCACCTCAGTATATACATCAAAGAAAAGGGTGAGCTAAAAGGCTAGTAAGAGGATAGATAAGAACGTGAATCGATATAACATGGGTGAGATTAATCAAAATCATCATAACATAAGCATGGTATCATCATCATAATCATGAGAGGAATCATTACATAAATTCATGGAATGTGGAAATTCATAAAAATGAAACATTATGTCTTAGTGGTCAAATACCACACATAGTTGTGTAAAAAGATAGCATGCACACATAACATATGTGCATCATCATAACATCATAGCTGTGAACAATTCTATCATCATGTTCATGCATATTTTACATTATCTCATGAGATACATCACTTTATCTAAAGCATTAGAGTGATATATAAATCCGAACACACCCGTCACATTATAACATTTACATAATCATGCATGCCACATAGACCATATAAAAATATTGAACTTAAAATAACCCATAGAAAGGAATAGGTTTCATTTCATAAATAATACATTTCTGAATAAAATTTGGAGTTCTTAAAATAAATAGGGAATACAATGCTTGGGATCAATCTTGAGTGAAGAGGAAACAATCTCAAGAGAAGTAAAAAATGTGTTTTAATAAAGAATAGTTATTTTGAAAAAATATTTGATTTTTTCATAAAACTAGATTGGAAACATGTATATCCCAGAAAATAAAAGGTAAGGAAAAAATAAATGATATTAAAGGAACATCCATACTGAAAATGGAGTGAAAAAGGGATAACCCAAGGAAATGGAGTTGGGTTTGGGAATTCCCACTACCTTATGTTTGAATGCATTCTTCACATTAATATCCTAGATAATAAAATTAAATTCATTAATTAACAAATATATAACCTATTATACATGTATTTTATTTATTATAGTTTTATTAAGTTCATTTATGACATTTTTTATGAGTTATATGGTTCAATTTCATCATTCAAAAGTGTTCATTTTCTTGGTTTTCGTGATTGGTTCAACTGTATACATGTATAAAAGATCGTGTAAAATGAGGATAATTTTACAGAATTGAAATTATATTTTATTAATGAAATTATATAATTTTAATTTTAATTATATATTATTTTGTTTTCATATATTATGATGATTCATTAAATAAAATTTTAATGATAATCGTTTAGATTAATTTTGGCAGTTTTCGATCACAACAAAATCATTTTCTTTTATTATTTAATATTATGTATATAAGTTAGTTACAAAACATAAAAGGTTATAAAATAAATTTTACAATTTTTCTCAGCCATTATAATGTTTTTATGAACATCCTTTAAGGCGATGAAAGAAAATAAAAATTCATTATCCATGATGGCGGTAAATCAACACATCATGAACGATGATGTCCTTTTTTAGAATAAAAGGGATAGGAGAAGAGGTTTGATGGTGAATTATTAAATTAACATAATAATATTCTAGTATATATATGATACTATAGTTCACATACCACTTGGATAAAGGGATATGTTGGTCGGAGTGGATACTCAAGAGGGGGGGGGGGTGAATTGAGTTCCAATTAAAATTTCTGTTAACATAATTTGTATAAAATCCCCCAATTCATAAAACAAGTTGAACTGTAGTGAATTTATAAAGATTGTAAATGTTAAATCAGTCTCTCAAATATTGATTACTTCTCAGTTAACTTAATCCAAATATTAAGTTATCTTTTGAGACTAACTTACTGGTTCACAATAAGTACAATCACTTGCTAGTTCAACTATCAGAGTTTCTTTAAAATAGATTTATATTTAAATTACTTAGTAGAGGAATATTAAAAATAGGTTTTAACAAAGATAAAAAGCACAGTAATTTGTAAAAAAATAGGTTCAGTCTCAAGCCGAGACTTAGTCCTCTCAAATAGTTTATATAAACTATGATCCACACCATGGATCGAGGGTTTCACAATAGTACATAGACTGTCCAGGTACTAAGACCTCTACCACATTTATTCATGAAAAAAAAACAAACAATATCACACAGGCTATCCAGGTCACACTTGACCTCTACCATTATCCACAGTGGGATAACAGAGTGTAAGGGAAGATTGAGTGAGGATTTAGAAATCCTCCAGTTTAGTACAGGAGACAGTGTGTGTCTAAAAATACAGAGCACACACACTTCTCAAAATGTAAATATATGAAACATAATAGATATAAACAGATAAATATGAGTTTAGAATTCTCTATGTGTTTTTAGTGAAGCTCTAGACTCCTTGGATTGATGCAGATGAAACTTTGAGTCCTTATCTGGTTTTTGTTAAGAAACAGAGTGCCGTTTTTGTATTTGAATTCTAGGTCCTAGTTTGATCAGGTTGAGTGAAGGTGAACTTGTTGAAGCTCTTTTATTTATGTGTGATCAAGTTCTAGGGATTCAGTATGTGTTCTTCCTTCTTATTCTATGCATGTGAGTCCTTGTGTATCTCCAGATGATTGTCTCGTATGTGCATGGAAAGACTGACTGATCAGTACTTGTATTGTTGTTGTATGTGTATGTCTTGATGCTTTCGAGGTTCTTCTTTATATATCTTCAGCTCCGACACTGGGAATGATTACCTTTTTATAGATACAAGGTACGGTTCCTAAAATTCCAACCACTATCATTAATTAATAACAGGTGCATTAAACTAAGCAAATATGACCGTTAGAATTAAATAAGTGTTAATATAAATTCAAACAGTTTTCATGACTATTGGTATCAGTAGGTCATGTGATCAGTATCGGCTTAGGTAGTTCACATGATCAGCATCAGCATCAGTAGTTCACATGATCAGTATTGGCATCAGTAGTTCACATGATCAACATCGACATCAGTAGTTCAGATGATCAGCATCAGCTTCGGTAGGACTTATGATCAGTGCAACCGTTGTCATCGGTGCAACCATTCTCATCAGTGTGACTATTCTTCATCGGTGAGACCATTGTCATCAGTGTGACTGTTCTCATCTGTGCGACCATTGTCATCAGTGCGACCGTTCTCATCGATGCAACCATTCTTCATCGGTGCGACCGTTGTCATCGGTGCAACCATTCTTCATCGGTGCGACTGTTGTCATTAGTGCGAATGTTCTTCATCAGTGCAATAGTTGTCATTAGTGCGACAATTGTCATCAGTGTGAATATTGTCATCAGTGCGACCGTTCTTCATCGGTGCGACCGTTTCCATTGGTGACTCAAGAAAATAACTAACGATGAGTAAAAAACATGAAATTATCACAAAGTGTCTGTTCAATCCAGAACACTTCCAAGTCAATAGTAAACCATAAATAATCATAGATAAACATCTGTAGACATGATTAATCATAGTAAACACATTTATAACTGAATGAATAATTTACTAAATTGACTTATAAATATAGATAACAATGATTTGTGATTATTAAAATAACCATTTCACAGAGGGTTCAACAATATCCCCCCTTTTGATAATCACAAATCTATGGAATAAAAGAAGCGGGAGGAGAGGATATAACATTCAATATGTTTCCCCTATGTAAATATAATATATGACCAAGGATAAAAAGTTCATCAGATAATGCATCAGATCATAAACAAGGTGAGATTATATCAACATAGAATCATATTATAGAGATCTCCCCTTTATATAATTTTTTTTATCTATGTATTCATTTATATAAGTAGGCATTTATTCCCATTTGTATATATATTCTTTTCTCCCCTTTATCTATGTATTTATTTAGATAAGTATCCATCATTTCTCCCACTTTGGTATTATCAAAAAGAAAGAAAGAAAGAAGAAAAAAATAAAAAAAAGTAGAAATAGCAAAAAGAAGATAGGTATATTGAAATAACCACTGAAGAAGGTACAAAGAAGAGAAACACAGAAAATACACCCTATCAAAAATGATAGGCACAACTACTTCTTGGGGTGTAGAGGAGCTTTTACTTTAGCAGATGGAGGAATGGATGGGCCAGAGGGTGGCTTCGTGAAAGGTTGATCTGGCCGGATGGAGAGAAAAGGCAGGACATCTCTGGTTGGAAACAAAGTGGGTACTAAAGTGACTTGCTGGAGAATAGAAGATCTTGTTGAAGGAGGCTACTGAAAAACTGGCCGAATATTGGAGAGAGCCTAAGAAACTGATAACTGACCAGGAGCAACACTGGATGGACTGAGTGGCTCAAAATTAGGAAAAACAATTGCCTTAGCTTGCACATGAAGATATGGTTTGAGTAGATTGATAAAATCCTGAATGACTTCACCACCATATTTCATGGCCTTCTCAAAGTCATATTTGTTCTGCATAAAACTCTCTAGAGTGGGAGTAAAATCCTTCAATTGTTGGACTTGAGCCTTAAAGGCTTGAGTGATAGGAGGAAGCCTCAAATTATCATACAAGACTTTAAATTTATGGTTCAACTCATGCTTGGTATAGATTTTGGAGAAATATTGATCCAACTTTTCTTTGATCTCTTTCTGAGCCTTAGTAGCATCATCAGAATAAAGATTCACCATCTTGTGAATATGATCACTGTTTTCTTTCATCTTTTTTAATGAGTCCAAATCTAGAATCTGTCCAAGGGATGCCAACTCTTCTTTTATAACATCTTTTAAGGCATTGATCTCATGCCCAGTAATCTTGGTCACTTTAGAGGAGCTAGCTTGAGCAACAATCTGAGTTATCTCAGCCTTCAACTTTCTCAAATCCGACTTCTTCATATGTTCTATCAAATTTCTCAGCACTTCCATCATACCAGTGATGGTTTATCTAAATTCACCTGATTGAGAAACTAAGTCATTTCCTAAATCCTTGAGTGCTTGATTTAGAGAGGTAATGTGCCTGCCAATCATCTCACCAGTATTGTACAGATCTGGATTGATAATACTTACTACTCTTTGAGTTATAGCATCCAGAGCAGCCTCAGATAAATTCATAGGAGTATGAGAAGGAGCATGAGATAATTCCTCTTTTATTGTCTCTCTAACTACATAGAGAAACTCATCTTTAAAACTATCCAAATCAGATCGAGAAACTGAAGGACCAGGTCTTTCTGCTGCCATTCATAAAGACTCAGCAGCTAGTCTAGCCTTAACTGAAAGGCTTGCCCTTGACTTTTTCACTCCTTCTTCATCTTCCTTTGAATAATCCAGACCTAGAACTACAAGACCTAGATGTTCTTCCCATTCATCCTTACCAAAGGTGTACTTAGGCTTTAAAAATTCATCCTTACCATAATTTTCATGAGAGCCTTCCCCATCTACATCAAACACTAACTGTACTGTTCTTTCAGCCTCAAGAATAGTTTCTTCTTCAACTCATTGAGATTCTGGATCATCTCAGATCACATTTTGAACATCTACTGGTCGAGTATCAGCATCATCATCATCACCACCATCATCATTACCATCATCATCATGATTATTTCCATTTCCATTATTATTTTCTGAAGTCTCATTAGAACTGTCTTTGTTACTGGATTCATACTTATCAGAATCTGATACTTCAGTATCAACTTATTCTTCATCACCTAGAAGAGGTTCTGACTCAGGTAACATAAGAGGTGGACTATCTGGTCCAAAATCCATTCTCTTCTTAGGACTTACTATATCAGGATCACTCCTATCATCAGGAGGTGACTCCGGTTCCTTTTAAGTATCCACATCATCATCAGCCTCAACTTCCCTTGTTCCCTTCTTACTGGACTCTCCAGTTTCCTTAAGAGATTCTGTTTCTTCTTCCTCATTAGAATAAACAACTTCCTCATCAGGTTTTAAACCAGGATCTCTCATCCCCTTTGGTCTCTTAGAGTGGTCAGTAGGATTAAAGGATTCATACAGCCCATCCTCATCAGCAACCCATGACTTCTTCCATGGATTCCAATTAATATTCATTCTTTTTCATATATATTTGCTAATACAAAAACTACTACTAGATGAGATACACTCATATCCATCTTCAACATAGCCCAAAAACTTTAACATAGTAGAGATTTGCTTAGAGTAGAATAAGGTTGTACCTTTCTTGGATGGATTCACCATCTCAGCAATATGGACAGTAATATATCTACACAAGTTGATATTATCATCATTTAGAAACAAAAACAACAGGAAAATATCATGATACTTCACAATAGCAAAATCACCCTTTCTGGGACAAATTTGGTGCTGAATAAACTTAAACAAAATTTTACTTTCACCATCTAACTCAGCAGCTGTTATTCTTCTGGATTCATAATTTCCAGTCAGCATCTTCAGAGTAAGCTCATACAAAAAATATTTAGTGGTAGGAGGAATATTACCAGAATAATCCTCATATATACCTTTATGAGGCACTCCCAAACACTTAGCCCACTGCTTTGAAGAAAAAGATATCTTTTTCCCTTTGACTGATGAAGATAATTGTCCATCTTCTGCTCCATCTAATACAATACTCAAATTCAAATAAAATTCATGCACTAGCTTTGGGTAGTATACTCATTTATTATCATAGAACCTGTTTTTCCATTATTTCATCTCTAAAACTTTTAAAATATCAAACTTACTGGATAAAACCCATTCAGAACTTACTTCCTTTTCATCAGTGACTACCCGAGTCTCCAACTTCGGGTTCACAGAAATTTGAGTCGTGCTGCTCGATTCTCCTCGAGCACATTTCCCCGGAGAGGAACCTTTAGATTACTTGTCTTTTCGATTTTGATTTTCCATTTGGAGGTTCGATAGGTTTGAAAGGTTTTAAGGATTTAACAAAGTTCAAGAGGTTCAAGAGGTTTAAATTTCAGTAAGGGTCGATGGGAGATGGAATGTCACAGTTCTTGGGAAATGAAATAGCCGTGGGTCATTAAATTTATCATTTAGGGTTACAATATTAAATATAATATCAATTAAGTACAAAAATGTCATTTTGATAAACACTAATGGTTTCAAATACTGTAAAACTCAAACGGTAGCAAAAATCGGTTTCACTGATCGGTTTCACTGATCGGTTTCACTGATCGGTTTCACTGATCAGTTTCACTGATCGATTTTATTGATCGGTTTCACTGGTCGATCATTCCTAACTCTTGTTTAATAAAATCTAACCTTTCTGAGCTTAAGGGTTTGGTAAAAATATCAGCTAATTGATGTTCAGAATCAATAAATTCCAGAGAAATATCACCCTTTTGATAACGATCTCTCAAAAAGTGATGTCTGACATCAATGTGCTTTGTCCTAGAGTGAGACATTGGATTCTTAGATATTTTAATTGCACTAGTGTTATCATAATTTATTTAAACATGTCTAAACTAATATGCATAGTCCAATAAAGTGTGTTTCATCCACAGAATCTGTGCACAATAGCTACTAGCAGCAATGTATTCTGCTTCAGCAGTAGACAATGCAACAGAGTTCTGTTTCTTACTACACCAAGATACCAGGGACTTTCCCAAAAGATGACATGTTCTAAATGTTCTCTTCCTATCTAACTTGCATCCATCAAAGTCAACATCTGAATAACTCATTAAGTTAAAGGATTGTCCTTTTGGATAAAACAAACCTAAATTGGTAGTATGTTTAAGATATTTAAAAATCCTTTTAACAGCAAGTAAATGAGATTCTTTAGGATTATATTGAAATCTTTTACACATGAATACACTAAACATGATATCTGGTCAACTAGCAGTAAGGTAAAGTAAACTTCTAATCATACCTCTATAATTGGTTTGATCAACTAATTTCCCAGTTTCATCATCATCCAACTTACAGGTAGTACTCATAGGTGTATCACTTCCCTTATTACTATCCCAACCAAAACGTTTCAAAAGATCCTTTTTATATTTACTTTGATTCAAAATAATACCATATTTCTTTTAAAAAATTTGAAATCCAAGAAAATAGTTGAGTTATTCCATTAAACTAATTTCAAATTCATTGTGCATAATCTTTGAAAAATCAGTACATAAAGAATTTTTTGAAGATCCCAAGATAATATCATCAGCATATATTTGTACAATCAAAATATCTTTAGAGATTCTTTAGATAAAAAGAGTGGGATCTGAAATACCTTTAGTAAAACCTTTAGAGATAAGAAAATTTGTAAGCCTATCATACCAAGCTCTTGGAGCCTCTTTTAAACCATATAAATCTTTATAAAGTTTAAAAACATGATTTTAAAAATGGGGGTTTGTAAATCTAGGTGGTTGTTCAACAAAAACATCTTTAATTATAAAACCATTTAGAAATAAAATTTTGACATCCAATTGATATAACTTGAAATTCATATGATATGTATAAGCAAGTAAGATCCTAATGGATTCTAATCTAGCTACAGCTGCAAAGGTTTCTTCATAGTCTATTCCTTCTTCTTGATTGTAACCTTGTGCAACTAATCTAGCTTTGTTTCTAATGATGTTTCCAAATTCATCAAATTTATTTCTAAAAACCCATTTAGTACCTATGATCAAGGAGTCCTTAGGTCTTTCTAATAATTCCCAGACTTTGTTTCTTTCAAATTGATTTAGTTCTTCTTGCATATCCATAACCCAAAATTCATCATTGATTGCATCATTGATATTTTTAGGTTCTAGATGTGAAAGAAAGGCTTGATGTTCAACCTGATTTCTTAGAGAATCTGTAGTCTATGTCCCTCTATCTAGGTTTCTTACAAAAGCATCTAAAAGACGATTCTTTAGAATCCTAGTTGATCTAGTGAAGGTAGGACTAGAAATTTCAGGTTCTTCTCTAGGTTCGGATTCATTAGAAGCAGGTTCTTAGGCATTTATAGAGCTGGTTATCTTCATATTAGGGTCACTATTTTTGTCATTAAGATTTGGAAATGACAAACCTTCTTCAATATTTTCAAGAGTGGTCTTAGGTTCATGTGGAACAGTTTCATCGAATTTGATGTGAATATATTATTCCACACATTTGGTTCTCTTATTAAAAACTCTATAGTCCTTTCTAGTAATTGAATATCCTAAAAATATTCCTTCATCACTCTTGGATGAAAATTTATCAAGATTATCCTTAGTGTTGAGAATAAAGACTTTGCAACCAAAAACTCTAAAGTAACTAACTTTAGGCTTCCTATTATTCCATAGTTCATAAGGGGTCTTTTTGAGAATAGGTCTAATCAAGACTCTATTTATAATATAACAAGCTGTATTGACAGCTTCATCTAAAAAATAAATAGGTAAAACATATTCATTGAGCATAGTTCTTGAAATTTATTGAAGGGTTCTATTCCTTCTTTCTACTACACCATTATGTTGAGGTGTCCTAGGGGCAGAAAAGTTGTGACTATAGCCAATATGTGAGCAGTAAGACTCAAACTCATGATTTTCAAATTCACGACCATGATCAATTCTCAAGGTCTTAATCTTAAGTCCACTTAGGTTTTCTATAAACTTGGATTATTTAATAAAATAAGAGCAAGCTTCACTTTTGTGAGCTAAAAATTATACCCAAGTATATCTAGAAAATTCATCTACTAAGACATAGACATAGTGCTTCCCATTTGAAATAGAAACTCTAGAAGGTCCAAACAAGTCCATGTGAACCAACTCAAGAGGCTGAGAAGTAGAAACTTTTTTCTTTGATTTAAAAGAAACTTTATGTTGCTTTCCCTTTTGACAAGGATTACAAACTTTATCAGCTGGGAATTCAAGTTTAGGTAGGTCTCTAACCAAGTTCTTTCTAGTCAGTTTTCTAAGTGAATGTACATTTCAGTGTCCTAATATTCTGTGCCAAATCCAATATTCTTTATGAAAATCATTTAAACAAGTAACATTTTGTTTGGATAAAGAATTTAAATCTACAACATATACATTTTCATTTCTCAAAGTAGAAAATACTAAAGTGTTTTTAGAATTAAAAATATTACAAGTATAATTTTCAAATTTAACATTGAAACCATCATCACACAACTAAGAAATACTTAACAGGTTTTATTTTAATCCATCAACAAGTAAAACTTTAGAAATTCAAATTGAATCAATGTTACCAATATGTCCTAAGCCTATGATTTTTTCTTTTGAATTATCACCAAAGGTGACTTGTCCTCCATAAAACTTGATTAAACTCTTGAAACATGAGTAATCAGTAATATTACTTGAACATCCACTATCAAAGTACCATATATTCTTTTGTTAACTCTTCAAGAAAGTCTCCTACAAGACAGGTTTAAACAGAAATGATTTTGGTACCCAGATTTTCTTGGGTCCAGACAGGTTAGCAAGCAAAAATTTTGGTACCCAGATTTGCCTAATGGGTCTCATACAATCAATATATTCTAAATATTTTGAAATATAAAGTTTTTTTGATCTATGACTATGTGAATAGTTTTTTAAGACATAGGAATTTCTATAACTGGAACTAGTAACATACTGTCCAGTTTTTGGAATAAACTTATTTTTTGTAATCTGTCTCTATCCAGGTTGGTATCCCAAACCAGTAGTGTACTTTGGTGCCACTTGTTTTCAAAGAATTTGAGTCAAAGTATTCTTTCCATTTGTGAAATTCTATAAGTCTTTTATAATTTTATCATTGGAAAGTTTTAGTTCAGTATTTTCCTTTAACAGTTGAGCATTCTTTTCCTTTTCTACTTCTAAAGCAGATTTGACAGTGCTAGATAAAGCATGTTGTTTCTTTAAGGTTTTATACTTATCCTTCAGCTCATTGTAGCTATCTTATAACATATTATAGTATTCAAATAACTCTTCACTAGACATGTTTTCAGAATCAGAATCATCTCCAGAATAATAATAATTTAAAGCAGGAGTATCCACTGTTACCTTAGATGTGTTTGTCATGAAACACATATTATCTTTTTGAGATTTTTCATCCTGAGTGGAATTAGAATCACTTGAACTATATTCTGAAGCACTCCAGGTTTCTTTCATATCTTTCTTGTATTTTTTCCTTGTATTCATGTTTCTTCTTGAATTTTAACTTTGGATAATCTGCTTTTACATGTCCTTTCCTTTTGCATTCATAGAAGAAAATTTCATCACTCATATCAGACTTTTTCCAATCCTTATTCCAATGAACTTTATTGTCATACTTTCCCCTATAGTTTGATTTTATAAAGAAATTATTCTTTCTATAAAAATTCTTAAATCATCTGGCTATCTGAGACATTTGAGCATCACTGTCAGATGCACTCTCATCACTGCTTGAGCTATCACTTTCACTTTGAATTTTCTCTTTGTCCTTGTTTTTTGAAGCAGTAGTCTTGAAAGTTACATACTTCTTTCTTGGTTTATCATCTTCTTCCTTGTTTAAATTTATCTCTTCTTCATACATCATTAACTTACCAATAAGTTCCTTGACAGGAAGATCACCAATGTCACAAGATTCTTTAATTGAAACTGATGTGCCTCTCCATCTGTCAGGCATACATCTTAGTATCCTCATGATTTTCTCTTTTGCTGGAACAACTTTTCCAAGTGAGATCATTGTATTTATAATTTCTTTGAATCTGAGATACATGTCAGAAATAGGTTCATCAGGCCTCATTTTAAAGTTTTCATATTTAATAGTGTAATTTTTCAATCTCATTTCTTTAACATTGGTTGTTCCTTCATGAGAAACACCCAAAGTATCCCAAATTTCATAAGCAGTCTTATAAGTAGATATTCGATTAAATTCATCATCTCCTAAAGCACAATACATGGCATTCATTTATTTATAATTATTATTGTAATATATTTTATTAGGTTCATCCGAAGTAGTTTTTTCAGTTTCTGGAATCATATACTGAGTTTCTATAGCAGTCCAAATGTCAAATCCCATACTTTCTAAATGAAGTTTCATTTTTAGTTTCCATTGGGCATAATTGAAACCATTAAATAAGGGTAGCCTTTTGGTAGCTACACCTTCTAATCTGTTTTCCATAATACCTATGTTTTATAAAACTATATAAAGATATAAAAATTTAGAATTAACAGAAATTTTGAGATCTTTAAGACACAACTAAAATCACAGTTGAAAACCAGAGTATTTGGAAATCCTTTATTAGTAAAAAAATACTCTAATACAAAATATTGGTCAGAGTGGATACTCAAGAGGGGGGGGGGGTGAATTGAGTTCCAATTAATATTTCTGTTAACATGATTTGTATAAAATCCCCCAATTCATAAAACAAGTTGAACTATAGTGAATTTATAAAGATTGTAAATGTTCAATTAGTCTCTCAAAGATTGATTACTTCTCAGTTAACTTAATCCAAAGATTAAGTTATCTTTTGTGACTAACTTACTGGTTCACAATAAGTACAAACACTTTCTAGTTAAACTATCAGATATTATTTAAAACATATTTATATTTAAAGTACTTAGAAGCGGAATATTCAAAATAGGTTTTAACAAAGATAGAAAGCACAACAATTTGTAAAACAAGAGGTTCAGTCTCAACCCGAGACTTAGTCCTCTCAAACAGTTTATATAAACTATGATCCACACCCTGGATCGAGGGTTTCACAATAGTACACAAACTATCCAGGTACTAAGAACTCTACCACATTTCTTTGTGGGAAAAACAAAACAAACAATAGAACACAGGCTATCTAGTTCACACTTGACCTCTACCACTATCCACAGTGGGATAACAGAGTGTAAGGGAATATTGAGTGAGGATTTAGAAATCATCAAGTTTAGTAGACAAGACAGTGTGTGTCTAAAAATACAGAGCACACACACTACTCAAAATTTAAATATATGAAACACAATAGGGATAAAGAGATAGAGATGATTTTAGAATGCTATATGTGTTTTGAGTGAACCTATGGACTCCTTGGATTGATGAAGATGAAGCTTTGAGTCCTTCTCTGGTTTTTGTCAAGAAACAGGGTGTCGTTTTTGTATTTGACTTCCAGGTCCTAGTTTGATTAGGTTGAGTGTAGGTGAACTTGTTGAATCTCTTTTCTACTTGAGTGATCAAGTTCTAGGGGTTCAGTATGTGTTCTTCCTTCTTTTTCTATGCATGTGAGTCCTTGTGTATCTCTAGAAGATTGTCTCGTATGTGCATGGAAAGACTGACTGATCAGTACTTGTATTGTTGTTGTATGTGTATGTATTGATGCTTTCGAGGTTCTTCTTTATATATATTCAGCTTCGACACTGGGAATGATTATCTTTTTACAGGTATGAGGTACGATTCCTGAAATTCCAACCACTATCATTAATTAATATCAAGTGCATTAAACTAAGAAAATATGACCGTTGGAATTAAATAAGAGTTAAGAGAAATTCAAACAGTTTTCATGACTATCGGTATCGATAGGTCATGTGATCAGTATCGGCTTCGGTAGTTCACATGATCAGCATTGGCTTCAGTAGTTCACATGATCAGCATCAACATCGGTAGTTCACATGATTAGCATCGACATTGGTAGTTCATATGATCAACATCAGCTTCGTTAGGACATGTGATCAGTGCGACCATTGTCATCGGTGCAGCCGTCCTTCATCGGTGTGACCGTTGTCATCGGTGCGACTGTTCTTATCGGTGCGACCGTTGTCATCGGTGCGACCATTCTTCATCGATGGGATCGTTGTCATTGGTGCGACCGTTCCTCATCAGTGAGACTGTTGTCATCGGTGCAACCGTTCTTCATCGGTGCGACCGTTGTCATCGGTGTGACTGTTCTCATCGGTGCGACTGTTGTCATCGGTGCGACCGTTCTTCATCGGTGTGACCGTTGTCATCAGTGAATCAAGAAAATAACCAACGGTGAGTCAAACACATGAAATTATCACAAAGTGTCTGTTCAGTCCAGAACACTTCCAGGTTAATAGTAAACCATAAATAATCATAGATAAACATATGTAGACATGATTAATCATAGTAAACACATTTAGAACAGAATGAATAATTGACTAAATTGACTTATAATAGAGATAACAATGATTTGTGATTATTAAAATAACCATATCATAGAGGGTTCAACAGGATATTTTTATAGAATAATAAAATAAAAGAAATCAAAAAGAAATTAAAAGAAAATGTAAGAGGGTTTTACCTCTTGAATTCTCCTCTTTGAGAACCTCCTTAGGGAAATTGGTTCTGGTATTTTGTTGAGAGAAAAGGATCTTAAACTTTAGGGAGGTGATTGGGAATAGTATTGGGTATAAATTAGACAATCATAAAGGTGTTGGAGTTGTGAGGAGAAAAGGTGGCAAGGGGTTGTATTTATAGTGGAGGTGGGGGTGTTTTTTATTATTATATTCATTTGTTTTTTATTTTGGATGAAGACAATGAATAGTTTGAACCTTATCAATAAATATAGTAAAATAATTTAGTATTATTAGAGATTATAGTTCTTGCATTAGTGATGACTCAAGAAATAGTGAATTTAAATTATAATGTTACATAGCGTAAATTACCGTATTTTACTATTCACAAAAATTCAAGTATTTTATAAAAACCCAAAAAAATTATCCCTAACCATTTTTTGATGTGTAAAATTAAAAAATGAAATCCATTTTATGAAAATAATTTTATAAATATAATAAATTTAATTTTTAATTAAAATCATCATTTTTTCGAAAAATACCGATTTTAAAATTATAACTTATTTTATGAGACTTTCAAAAATTAGTCAAGGCCTCATAAAATATTCTTATAATCATAAGACAACAAAATAATAATTTATGAATACATTTTTTGAAAATAAAGTTTCTTTTTAATCGTTATATTAATTATAAAATTGTAAATAAACATTTATATTTTATGAAAATACCAACACTTAATTAATATTTTTTAAAATATTTATTTACTTATAATATGATATAATTATATAATATTATCATTTATAAGATTCCTAAATTTTATTTATAATTTCATATGTGTGGTTAATATTCTATTGTCTGAATTACTATTCATAATGGTTATGTTACTATTCCAAGGGTTAGGTTACTATTCCACCAGGATAGGTTCCTTAATTTCTAGAAATATCTCTTATTTC
Organism: Viscum album; assembly: GCA_963277665.1. Classification (NCBI taxonomy): domain Eukaryota; kingdom Viridiplantae; phylum Streptophyta; class Magnoliopsida; order Santalales; family Viscaceae; genus Viscum; species Viscum album. The sequence continues at coordinate 244,942,901 of OY728150.1, forward strand.
ATTAATTCTTAATTTATAAAGTTTTTATTATGATTTATATGTTATTTTATGTGATTTATACTATATGGAATAATTATAAGAAGGGTATTTCCATTGATATGAATCTGGGTTTTTAAAAGTTCCATTATTTGATGGGAGAAACTACCAAATTTGGAAGAAAAAAATGTGGTCTCATTTAAGATATCTTAAACTTGATTTTTTTCTACCACTACTCATGGAGTTCAAGTAATTGATGTTTCTAAGTTGTTTATGATCAAATGAGATAAAAAGTTACTCAATACTGATTCAAAATCATAGAATACTTTATTCAGTGCTTTACCAAATCAGATATACACGAAATTGATGAGATGTTTTTCTATAAAATATAAGTGAGACAAGTAAATTAATATTTATTATGGTAAGAGAAAGTTTAAGTAAAACTTAAAGTTTTACACAATAGGTTTGATGACTTAAATATGTATCCTGATGAAAATATTTATGATTTATTCAACCACTTTGTTAAGGTAGTGTAATCCATTTGAAGGATTGGTAAAGTGATTAAATATGTGAATATTGTAAATAATATCTTGAGGTAACTTGCTACTCTCTATGACCCAATGGTGCAAGATCTTTAGGATATAAATTTGGCCGAGTTACCACCAAATCACCTATATAGTAGTTTTCTATTTTATGAAATGTGGGTTAAGAAAAAGGTAAAAAACAAACAAGTAATTAAGTATATGGAATTCAAATCCATGGAGAAGCTTGACATCAATAATGAAGGTGGTGAAGAGGAAGATATAGATGAAGAGTTTCTTTCTCTAGTGGTCAGAAAATTCAAAATGGGTAAAGGCATGTTTCAAGGAAGGCTACCCCTAACTTTTTTTATTGTGGAAAGGTTGGGAACATCATATCCAGATACTCTAAAAGGTATTATGGTGATGAATATGAAATTGAAACTATGCATAATATAAGCAATAATTTTAACTTAGAAGTCACTTTAAGTAAGGAAACTCTTCTACAAATAATTTTCAAATAAAGAGGATTGTGAGAAAGGAAGAATAAGTTCATAAATATTTCTTGGAAGAAGAAGAAACTGAGTTTAAATTAGTTTAAGTGGATTCTATAATTGACATAATGGAAAAAGGGAAATTAGAAGAAATGAATTATCAAGAGCCTAAGGGAATAATTAATCTCAATGTTAAACCAGAATGATATCATGAAGAGATTGATTTACAAAGAAATAATAATAGAAAAATTTATGAATTTTTAAAATAATTCTCAAAATATATAGATTATTTTAAAGATAAAATTTATTGACTACAAGAGGTGTTGAAATTTCAACAATTAGGTTACACAAGTGCAGGATAAGTAATTAAATATAAACTAAAAATTAAACAATAGATTAAATAATTTTATGATCTAAATAATTTTCTAAAGGAAAAGGAATATAGATTTGAATATCATTAATAATAAGTGGTTAAATTTTAAGGTAAGTTTTAAATTGAAGTAAAATAAATTAAATTAAGGAATAAGTTGTAGTTGTGGTGGTTTTCTAATATAGAACTACTGGAGAGGGACAAACAGGGTTCAAATAATGTTAGAAAAATTATGGTTGAAAAAATACCTAAGTGTATAGTAAAATGTAGTATTAACTGGGAGGTAGAGACCTCAAAGGATAATACACCATCTATATCAAACAAGGGAAATAAAACATTAGAGGACAATCTTAAGTCCTCAAAAACTGGTTATCAGTCCCATAAATGTACTAAGGTAGGAGACATGTTGATGAGTGGTAGTGGAAAAATATTTCCACTCATGAAATTATAGTTTTTTTGATTTCTTATCCACATGATGACCAATTTTCTAGAGGGTTAAATCTACTCAAGGGGAGAGGAACCAGGTAGCAAGAAAAGGAGAATGACTCTATATCCTTCAACCCAAATAAGAATACCCTTTTATGGATATTGTTTTAATTATTATAACTTTAGTCATAAGTAAATTAATTATAGGTAAGGAAGGGATATAAAAATCTCTCATGGAAATCAAATGAAGACGGATTCAAGGCAATCCAATCTGATTCCACTAAGAAATAAATTCTCTCTATTGGAAGAAGAAGGTATCTATGAAAATACTACCTATATTAAAAATAAAAATTATTTGAATTCCAAAAATTCCAACTAGATCTATTATCTCTTAGAAATAAATAAGGATGAAGGAGATAATGATTCTGGAAAAAGTCTCACTATAACAATTTAAGAGTGATAACACTTGGATCCTCGATAGTGGGTTCTCATCCCACATGTCTGGAAATAAAAATCTACTAAAGAATGTAAAATATAAATTTGTTGGTGTAGTTCAGTTTGAAAATGAGGGGGCATTGAAAATAAAATAAATCAGTAAGACACAACTTGTAGGAGAAGATCTCAATAATATAGATTTACTCCTAATTAATGGATTGATCCAAAACCTATTAAGTGTGAGTCATTTTTGTGTCTTGAAACTTGAGGTTTATTTCAATAAAAATAGATGTTTAATCAATAATAAATTTTTAAATTGTATTATGCAAGGATGGTGAATTGATAGTAACCTCTATATAGTTGATAGAAAAGAGAACACGTGTTTTCTTATGATGGAAGAAGAAAATAATTTGTAGTATTGGAGGCTGGGACATTTTCACCAGCAATTCCTAGATAATTTTTTCTAAGAATAAAGTAGTAGTGGAAATCCATAAAATAAATAATGATATAGATAGAACATTATATGCATGAATGCATGGTTAGATTTAACACAACTGTTACTAACAAAAGAAGAAGTGAGTGTCCAATCTGCTAGATCTGGTTTACATTGACGTATATAGTCTACTGAATCTATCTATAATGACGGGATAAAAAATAATTCATTCTATTTATTAAAGAGAATAACATAACAACATTATTAATGTTTATGTAAATCAATATAGATGTGATGGATTTCATGAAGAGATACAAAATAATAGTGGACAATGAAACTGACCGTACCATCAAGAATATTTTATATGAAAATGGAACTAAATGAAAATCCCTTGAATTTGATAATTATCTTGAAAAAATAGAATCAATAATTATATATCCTTATTCATAACATCACAAAAAATGGATTGGTTGAATGTTGAAACTACGTGGTGAACAATATGGATAAGACACTACTCATTGAGAGAAGGGTATCATGGTTTTACTAGAAAGTGGCTATTTAGTTTGATGCATACACTCGAAATTGGGATTTGATAAGTCCAACAGAAGATATAACTTCCTATGAGATGTTATATGGGAGGAAACCATCAATAAAACACTTCTATGTTTTTATAATTAAGTGTTACATATGAAATAAAAAAGAAAAACATGGTAAATGTGGTGATGAAGAATATAGAGGATTGTTTTTAGTTTATTAAATGAAAATAAATGAAAATAAATGACTTAAAAAAAGGTTGGGAAAGACTATAAAAATAAATGATGTTAATTTTATCAAAGAGAGAGAAGGGACGAAAAGTGGAAGCCCATCTATGGATGAGTTATGTAGAGAAGATGATAAAAATGATACAAAGAGGAGACTGTAAAATTAAATTAAGTGACAAAGATTCAGAAGATGAATATGAGGAGGAACCATCTATTTAAGAGAGCGATACTAAATATAATAGAATGAATAAGTGGATGGAGGTTTACCCATCAAATATTGTTGGAGATAAAATGAAACCAACTCATATGTGAAGGATGAGGTCGGTAGAGCATACTACTCTTCTATTGACCATTGAGCCTATAAGGTTTGAAGAAGTTGTAAAGAATGAATTTTAGGAAAAAGACACAAATAAGGAGATGAACCATATTGATAGAAATAAAACATGGTAACTGGTGTATAAATCTAAACATCATAACATAATTAGAACTAAATGGATCTTTTGAAATAAATTTGATAAACATGGTACTATGGTTCATAATAAACATCAACTAGTGTAAAAAGTCTATACAATAGTTGAAGGAGTAAATATAGATGAAACCTTTGTACTAGTATCCTAGATTGATTCTATCATATTATTCTTGGTAGTTGAGATATAAGGAGGCTATAGAATATATCATATAAATGTTTTTTAAATGGGTCTCTTAAGGAGGATGCGTCCATAGAGTATCCCCTGGGTTTCTTGATTGGAAGTGATGAAAATAACGTGTGAAGATTTAAGAAGGCAATATATATTTTAAAAAAGGCACACTATACATGGTATTAATTACTTGAATCATACCTAATGAAGTTGGATTTTAAAATAGGATCCATTGATCATAATTTATATGTGAAAATTTATAAGAAATAATAGTTCATTATATTAGTGTATGTGGATGACATTATTTTTGGAGGAAACATGAAATCAACAATAGAATAGTTTTTAAAATTGACGAATTTAGAGTTTGAGATGACAATGATTGGTGATATTAATTACTTTATGGGGATTTAGTTGATTCAAAAATAGAGAAACACATTTTTCTTATATGCTAAGTATGTGAAGGTTCTGGGCGCAGTGGAAGCATGGTTGGAATGAAACCCAACTTTGATTTTTACCATGATCAATGATTATTAAAGGATCATTACGATGATGAAATCCAGTCTTTATTGAATAGAATCAAAGATTTATATAAAGAAGGAAGAGGCTCAAAACCTTTAGATAGGATCATGCACATCATGTTTATAATTATTTAAATTAATTTCATAAAGAAAATAATACCTGGATCTTTGGTATTTTCATTTTTGACGATGTTTATATTCTGAAACGACCCTTCCAGATAATCTTGTTGCACTTGTAAGGATACAAACTATAATACCTCTAGCGGTGATCCACATGTACTCCGATGGCCTTCGATCGACACTGCTTGTTCTCCTGGTGCTAGTGTGGCGAAGCAAGTGTCTTGTGTCGGTTGTTCTTGATCGCTTTTTTTGGCCTTGAAGAATGTATCTCATTCTTGAGAGGGGTGGGAAGTGGATTCGAGAGAGAAATTTTTTAGCTCAACAATTCTCAATTCACCAGGTGTGTGGTTCAGTACATGACACAATAGACGTATGCGTCTATTTATTTACATGGGGATTCAGTTACAATACTTAATTGCATAACAACAATTAAATACATTCATAACCTTAGAGAAAACCCATGATATTAATAATAATAACACTTCATTATTTATGGTGTGCCAACTTGCGAAAAATGGAATTATAAATAAAATTCGGTGTCACGAAATAATAACAGCGTTATTTAAATTTGTGTCAACTAGTTAAATAATTATTTATCATCTTACAAATAATTATTTTACTACTGGACTGGCCTTGGTCCTCTTGAACTCTACTTCTATTTATTGAACACCTAAATAAATAAATAAATAATTTATTCTCTTAAATAAATATTTTATTTAAAAACTAGTAAATAAATATTTATTAAATGTTCAATAAAATAAATATATATATTTTACCCATAATCCAGTGAATAAATATTTATTTAATTTATGAAATCATTTTAACTTGAATACAAGTATTCTACTGTCTTGAGAATAATATTTATTAATTAAATTCAAATATAATTTAACCAAGACAACTAGAAACACTTAGTGTGTGGCCCTCTAGGATTCTTTCTCATTCGCATTAGGAAAGATTACCTAAAGTCCAAGAGTACTATCTAGCAATGGGTTAAGGCACCCAAGAGAAAGAACTTAAATTCAAAAAAATGACATCCACATATGAACACCCACTGTGTAATATAATCCCTTTGTTGCAATACCTCATCAAGTCGGTTTCATGATAGTGTCATCAAATTTTATGCTTGATACGTCGTTCTTTGAATACTTAAAATAAAATCATTGTCACACCATGGCCATGTAATTTCATGTGATGTTTCTATTTCAATCAAATGGCCAAGATATCAACTTCCATAAATAGAAGGGACAAATCCTTTCTTGAATTCTCAATTAATAACATGCCACTTGTGACACACCCAACGTACCCTACTTCCCGCCAACTATTTGCGTGACAGTTTTCGTGAGTAAATAAAAGTGCATCAGTCATGACACTTATTAATGATATTATTAAAGTCTAAGGATCGTTACACATGCTCATGGATAGAAATATCCGATGACACCAAAACATGAGGAATTCCTACTGGCAGGTCTGTTCTCATAATCTTCTGTCTTGGAGATTACTAAATGAAAACTTCATGAAAGGAAGTCTCATCTGCTTATGAGAACTCACACCCGATGGTTTGCATGCTATGTGTCCCATCATAGTATGTCATCCAACTATATAACTATATTTAAGAATATTGTTATAGCATTTCAAGGTTATCATCATAGTGGGGAACTTCCATGACCTTATCAATGCAAAAAATACGCTAGGACATTATTACATCATAGTCATTTAGAACAATGAACAATATGTAATAAGATGTTTAATATTTAAATACATTAAAAGTACATGTTATCAAAGTAAAACTAGTTGGTTCTAGGACACCAACTCTTACAAACTCCCACTTGGACTAGAGCCAACTGCCTACGACTTTCAGTCCGCTAGACCTCACATGGTGATCATGTTTCTATTGAGTCAAGGTTTTAGTCAAGGGGTCCACCACATCGTCTTCCATGGAAATACTACTCACCGCAGCTTCACCTTTATGAGAAAAATTCCTCAAGAGATGATACTTCTAAAGTATGTGCTTCTTCCGCTGATGTGACCTTGGCTCTTTTGCGAGAGCCACCACTATAGTATTATCACAATACAGTGTGACGTGATCTTTACTATTAGGTATCACATCCAGCTCCTAGACAAAGCTTTGCATCCAAACTGCTTCTTTAGCTACCTCATAAGCTATGATATACTCAGACTCTGCTGTAGAATCTGTGATCACACTCTTCTTTGAGCTCTTCCAGATCACTAAACCTCCATTCAAAGTGAATATGTATCATGTTTTCAACTTCATGTCATATTGATCATTCTAGAAACTAGAATATGCATATCCTCTGATTACTAGTTCCTCATCTCCTCCATAAAATAGGTACATATCCTTAGTATGCCTCAGATAATTTAGGATAATCTTGAATGCCATCCAATGACGGTCACCTGGGTCAGCTTGATATCTGCCTACCACACTCAATGTGTAGGCAACATCCAGCCTAGTACATAGCATGGCATAAATTATTGACCCAATCACTGATGCATATGTAGTCCTCACCATTATATTTCTTTCCTCATGTGTTTGAGGACACATTTTTTTTGTAAAGATGAATTCCATGTTATTCTAGCAACAATCCCCTCTTGGATTGTTCCATACTGAATATCTTTAGTATCTTACCAGTGTATGTACTTTGACTTAGGCCCAACAATCTCTTAGATCTATCACGATGGATCTTGATCCCAAGAATATATGATGCCTCACCCAAGTCCTTCATGAAGAAGCATTGATTCAACCATGCCTTAATAGACTATAAGACTGGTATCCCATTTCCAATAAGTAATATGTCATCAATATATACTATTAGGAAAACAACTGAACTCCTACTAAACTTTTTGTAGACACAAGGCTTACATTCATTCTTGATAAAACCAAATTTTGTTTTGGATTCATCAAAATGAATTTTCCATGACTTGGATGCTTTCTTTAATCCATAAATGGATTTCTTCAACTTGCATACTTTCCCGAATGGCCCGAAGGCCTTCATTTTTTTATTGATTTTTGATAACCCCTCTTTCAAGGGATGAGGGAGAACCCTTAAAAGGCTTGTAGGGTCAGATTTTACATAACCCGTAGGCTTAGGAGATTACATAACCCGAAGGTCTTAGGTAATTCAACCAGACTATCTACAAGGAACTGCCCCTCCCCATCATCTGCATCATGATAGTAGCTCTCCACCTTCACATGGCCATCTGGCTAGGCTTCCCGTGCAAGCACAGGCTGGTCCTGATGGCATATCCATACCCTATCATTCTAGAAAATCCATTTGGCTATGCTCTGGTGAGTACACCAGCTCTGAATCCTCTTCTGGGGATGCTCCTTTTTTGTAGTGTGTCTGGGGAAACTGCATGTGGCCCGAAGGCCTTGAGGTGGCCTGAATCCCTTAAAGGTGGCCTGAAAGCCCTACTGACCTGAAGGCCTGGGTGGCTCGAAAGCCTTAAGGACTCCAAGCCCAAACCGGTGGCCCAAGGTGAATAGTTCCAGCTGCTACAGTACCGAACAGTACCTGCTATAGTGCCTACTACATTACCCGTACAGTGTACAGTTCTGCTACAGTACTTGTACAGTATACAATTCTGCTACAGTACCCACACAGTGTACATTACTGCTACAGTGCCTGCTACAATACTACTATAGTACTGCTACAGTACTCAAAAATATGCCTCTACTTAGTTTTGAACCTGGGTCTTGTAGATGCATACTTTATTGGCATCCTTTGGAGTCATAAAACCTTCAGGTTGTGTATTGTAGACATCTTCCTAAAGGTTCCCATTAAGGAAGGCTGTTTTGACATCCATTTTCCAAATATCATAGTCATGGTAAGCAGTAATGGTCAATATAATTCTAACGGATTTAAATATTTCAAATAGTGAAAATGTTTCGTCTTAGTCAATTCCTTAACACTATTTGAACCCTTTTGCAACCAATCATACCTTATAGGTGCTGACTTTTCCTTCCATGTCTAGTTTCTTCTTTAATACCCATTTTCAACCAACAGTATTTGAATCAACTAGAGGATCTACCAAAATCCAGACTTGGTTTTACTACATGGAATCCATTTTAGAATTCATGGCTACTTACCACTTGGAAACATCAGTGCCACTTACCACTTCATTTTAGATTAGAGGATCATTATTATAAACTAATAACGAGTCACCATCCTCAGTAACTGGAAAACTGTACCATTCCAGTTCTTTAACCTCTCTTGTACTCCTACGCATCTCTTGTGTCTCTGAAACAATTCTTTCTTCCATAGGTATTTGTGGAATCTCTTCCTGTACTAACTCTTGTATACCTTGAGCCTCAACTTCATCAAATTCTATCTCTCTCCTACCACCTCTTTTTGATATGTGCTCCCTCTCAAGGAATACTGCATGTCTTGCCACTATAAACTTTTTGTATGAGGGGTTGTATAGGTAATATCTCCTTGTTTCCTTAGGGTATCCTATAAAGGTACACTTTGTGCCTTGGGGTGCAAGTTTGTTACCTAAAGAGGCCTTAACAAACAAATCCCTTCCCCACACATGTAAATTTGATAATATGACTTTCTTTCCACTCCAAAACTCATATGGAATACCATTTATCGATTTATTTGGTACTTGGTTTAGTATGTGCACTAGTGTTTATAATGCATATCCCCAAAATGATAATGGAAGACTCACATGACTCATCATTGATCTCACCATGTCCAATAGGGTGCAGTTCCTTCTTTCCCTCACACCATTCCACTGGGGCATGTATGGAGGAGTGATTTGGGATAGGATCCCAAACTCCTATAAGTAATCAACAAAGTCTTGATTAAGATATTCTCCACCTCGGTCTGAGTAGAGTTTCTTAATCTTCTTACCAAGATGGTTCTCAACTTCATTCTTGTATTATTTAAACTTATCAAAAGAATACGACTTATACCTCATTAATTAGATATATGCATATCTACTAAAATCATCAGTAAAAGTTATGAAGTACGAGTACCCTCCCCTTGATTCAACTGGAAATGGTCCACACACATTGGTATGAACCAATTCAAGAAGTTCTTTAGCCCTTTCACCTTTCCCACTAAATTTGGATTTGCTCATTTTTCCTTACAAACATGCATGACATAGACCCAGTGTTTTTAGTTTGAAAGAATATAAATATCCATCTTGATGTAACTTTGTAAAGTGTTTCTCATTTACACAACCTAGCTAGTGATTCCAAATTTGGGTGTGGTATGAGTCATGTGAAGTATCTTTGTTATCTATTTCCATTACTTGGTTTGTGTAATCCAACATGTTAAGACCATTGTATAAATGTGCCCTACTAAAATAAATGCTTTCTTTGTAAAAGAATAATTTTTTCCAAACATGAAAAAAAGTATACCTATATCTAATCTGGATACAAAAATAATGTTTTAGTAACATATGACACATAATAACAACCCTTTAACACCAGGATCATCCCAGTTGGCAATGTGAGGTGGTAGTCCCTGACAACAACAACAACAAGTCTGGCTCTGTTGGCTGCTCATAGATCTACCTTCCCTCAGTAAATATTCCTAAATCTACTTGGTTCCTATATTTTGATACATATGTGAGCACCAAAAGCTATATCTAATACCTAATTTTTAGAAACAGATATATTTCATTCAATAAAAAAAGCACCTGAAGCTTCCCTTTTCTTCTTAGGCTGGGTGTAGTTCTTCTTCCAGTGGACCTTCTTTCCACATGAGAAATAATAAACCACATGTTCCCTTGCCTCCCCTTTAATATTACCTTTCTTGGAAGGTTGTGAAGAAGCTTTGGTATTAAATCTCTTTTCCTTCAATTTCCTCTTATTCACCATAAGGATAGAAGACTTTTTTCACTTCATATCTTTTTCCACTTGGAGAATGAGGATAAGAATATCAGATAAAGACTTATCAATGTTGTTTATATTGAAATTGACAACAAATTTAGAGAATCTCTGAGGGACTGATGCAAGAATGAGATCAGTGCCCATTTATTTGGGGGGTTTAAACCCTAGAACCTCCAGACGCTCAATGTAGCCAATGATCTTGACTACATGAGGCCCAGCTAGGGAACCTTCTCCATGATTACTCTGAAAGAGTGCCTTAGAGATCTCAAACCTTTACTATCTTGATCTCTCATGGTAAATAACACAGAGGTGCTCGAGCATGCTACAAGCATCCATGTTTTCAGGAGACTTCATGAGCTCACTAGACATTGATGACAGCATCAAACATTGAACGTAGACCACATCATTTATATGTTTCTCATAGACTAGGAAATATTCATCACTCGCCTCTTTGGTAGGTGAATCAGGTAATGCTGACTCCAGCACATAAGACTTCTGTTCATGGTGTAGGATAACCTGAGGGTTTCTAAACCATTCATGGAAGTTACTGCCGGTGAGGATGTTGTCTTTATCCAGAATTGATCGTAGGGATAGCGTGGTTGATGAAATTGTAATTTTTAATCTACAATTAAAAGAGAAGATCATTAGTAATTTATTGATTACATTTTATGAGAAATAATAAATTTTATTAAGTCTCCCACTATTTTATAAATTCTCAATGTCCCTCACTATTGAACTCAGAATGTCCAGTTTCCATGACATTCTAGTGGAAATGATCCATATTCAAATTTGGATAACCACAACAAGGCTTGGTCAAGATATTAGAAGGTATTTAGGTAGGAAGGTCATTGCCAAATATAGGCTTGCAACTCCTTGATCTGTTGAGTGGACTCCCCAATCCTAAAATCACGACTTTGGATTTCCTCAACTCTTGCCTCCAATATTACACCAAGTCTATAAAGTGCTACTCCTCTTGATGTAATATGGTTAAGTCAAACTGAAACCTTTCATAAGGGCTTCCTATATAAAAGTAAGTGTCCCAATAAGGGTTGGTCAACCACAAAGTTTTATTGAGTTTTTCCCTTAATCATGTAATAGAAGTCTTGGTCAAACTTAATATTTTATTTAAGGTATTTTGATCTTATGCATGAATTTATTTTTATCATTATCACATGATTGTTAATATTAAGTGGAACTTACTTAAGTGATTAACTATGTATTGATAATATTTACGCATAAGTCTGGTTTATTTCAGTTCTATCTCACATGCTTGTTTAATTCATTAATTATGTGATCGTGACAAAAAATCCATAATGATAAACCATGCAACTGAAAAAAATAAAATAAAGAAAATGATTATGAGATTTTATAATGGTTAGTTTATCTAGCAGTTGATAAACTAACCCTGACCTAGGGGAGAAACATCTTGAACCTTTTGGGTTCATGTTTACAGCTTTCCACCTGTCCACCTATGTATCTCTTGGGATTGGTTTCATCTCAGATCCAGCTTGAACCACCTCCACTAGTTTGGGAGTTCTATACATTATATATTAATTTTTTAACTCACATGCATGTGAGGGGTAAAAAGTGGTTTTACATAAAAGAAACCTTGGACAAGCATGACATACATATTAATGACGAGAAGGATCTCATGACAACAAATTTAATTTAAATAAATAAATTAAAAGAAACCATACACATACAAAGGTCTTGGTCTATCTCATGATCATTCATACATGCAATGATATTCACGCATAAATAAAACTAGAATCTAATTCTTTAATCATTCCTTTTTAAGATAAATCATGCTCGAATCAATTAATTATCATCTTTAATTAATCAATACTTTTATCTTAAACCATTTTATGAATTTCCTTAAGATTCTAATCCATCATAATTTTAAAAAAATAAATTCATTTAAAATTATCTTTTTACATAACTTATACCTTGGAGACAACCCAATGAATTTATATTCATAACTACCCAATGATTAGAAATCAACATTACACAGATGTTAAATTAATCACATATATATATAACACCTATCACATGTTGTGCCTCATCTTTATGTCTAGACGATGGTACATGTCTCAAGGGTTTGTATAATATAATAATAAATTTTAATAAATCTGCACAATTTGGATGGGTACATGGCATTTAGTTCCAACTACATGGTGTGTAATATTTTTCACCATCCATCCAAAGTACCCACTCGGGGAAGCAACATGTGAGTATACTTCAAAAATATTCGGAGTACACAACATGTCCAGTAGACCACACGCCATGTAGTTCATTGTTACACGGTCTCCAGCTGAGAAAGCTGTGTACAGGGTACACGGTCCAACCCTAACCCAAAGGAACTACACGTCATGTCCAGTGGGCCACATGATGTGTAATCTGGAAACTGCTTGCCACCTGTTCCTGTTCAACACATAGAGTCATTAAGGCTTAGACAAACTCCAATGACATGACTTGGTTTGGAGGACCAAACCTGGTGCATTGAACCTTGGCTACACAATGTGTACTGCCGAATACATGTCATGTGTTCTTGTGTTGTACGACCATGAAACTTTGGAACCTCTGGATGAGATCCTCTGTTTTATTTTAATCAAAATTAAAAGAAAATATTGTTTCTATAAGGTGAACGAGAAACAAAATAAGAGGAAAAAATATCAAGATTCAGAATTTCATAATGATTAACTTGAATTGAAAAAAATAAATTATTAAATTCGTAAATTAGCAAAGAAATATTTAAATAATTATAAACTATGATGTAACCACTCTGATACCACTTGAAGGTCCCGGGCACAGTGGAAGCGTGATTGGGATGGAACCCAACTTTGATTTTTACAATGATCAATGAATATTCTGGGATCAATACGACGATGAACGCCAGTCTCTATAGAATAGAATCAAAGATTTAGATAAAGAAGGAAGATTCCCAAAACCTTTAGAGAGGATCTTTCACATCATGTTTATAATTAATTAATTTAATTTCATAAAGAAAATATTACCTATATTTTCAGTATTTTCTTCGTTGATGATTTTGATCATCTAGAATGACCCTTTTGAATTATCTTGTTGCGCTTGCAAGGATCCAAACTAGAATCCCTCTACCGATGATCCACACGTGCTCCGATGGCCTGCGATCGACACCACTCATTCTCTGGGTGCTAGTACGGTGAAGCGAGTGTCTTATGTTGGTCGTTCTTGATCGCTTTTTCTTCGTCCTTGAAGAACATATATCGTTCTTGAGAGGGGTGGAAAGAGGATTCAAGAGAGAAATTGTTTAAGTAAAAAAATTCTCAATTCACCGAGTGTGTCATTCGGTACATGGCACAATAGATGTATGTGTCTATTTATTAACATGGGGATTGAATTAAAATATTTAATTGTGTAACAAAAATTAAATAAATTCATAACCTTATATAAAACCCATGATATTAATAATAATACCGTGTCATTATTTACGGTGTGCCAACTTGCGCAAAAAAGAATTATAAATAAAATTTTGCATCACAAAATAATATCAGCATTATTTTAATTTGTGCCAATTAGTTAAATAATTATTTATCATCTTAACAATAATTATTTTACTACTGGAACGACCTTGGTCCTCTCGAACTCCACTTCCATTTATTGAACACCGAATAAATAAATAAATAAATAATTCTCTTAAATAAATATTTTATTTACAAACTAGTAAATAAATATTTATTAAATGTTCAATAAAATAAATAAATATATTTTACCCACAATCTGGTGAATAAATATTTATTTAATTTATTCAATCATTTTAACTTGAATAAAATTATCCTATTGTCTTGATACTAATATTTATTAATTAAATTCAAATATAATTTAACAGAGACCACCAAAAACACTTACTGTGTGACCCTATAGGACTATTTCTCATTGGCATTAGGTAGGATTACCTAAATTCCAATATTACTGTCTAGTAATGGGTCAAGCCACCCAAGAAAAAGAACTTAAAGCCGCAACAATGACATCCATATAAAAATGCTCACTGTGTAATATAATCTCTTTGTCGCAATATCTCACAAGCATGTTTCATGATAATGTCATCAACTTTTTTGCTTGATACGTCGTTCTTTGACTACCTGAAATAAACTCATCGTTACACCATGGCCATGGAATTTCACACAATGGTTGTATATCAATCAAATGGCCAAGATATAAACTTCCCTAAATGGAAGAGACAAATCCTTCCTCGACTTATCCATTAATAACATGCCACTCGTGACGCACCCAACGTACCCTACTTCCCACAAACTGTCTGCGTGATGATTTTAGTCAGTAAATCAAAGTGCTTGAGTCATGAAACATATTAATGATAATATTAAAGTCTAATTATCATTACACATGCTTGAATATAGAAATATCTGATGACACCAAAACATGCAGAATTCTTACTGGTGGTCCTATTCTCATAATCTCCTATCTTAGAGATTACCAAGTGCGAACTTCATGAGAGGAAGTCTCATTTTCTTTAGAGTACTCACACCTGATGATATGCATGATATTTGTCCCATCATAGTATGTCATCCAACCATAGAAATATATTTATGAATATTGTTATAGAATTTAAGGTTCTCATCATAGCAGGGAACTACTATGACCTTACCAATGCAACACATACTCTAGGATATTATTACATCATAGTCATGAAGAACAATGAAAAATATGTAATAAGATGTTTAATATTTAAATACATTAAATTGAAATGTAATCAAAGTGAAACCAATTGGTTCTAGGACACCAACTCGTACAGTATATGATTATGATGCTTATAAAATTTGACATGCATGATGAAAATTCCATGGAAACTCCCATTATAGTTGGAACCAATATTGGGAAGCATAAAGATGAAAAAATAGTGTATCTTACTCTTTATATAATTATTATTGGAAGTATTATATACTTGAAAATAACTTGGATTGATATAACCTATGATACCAGTTTGGTTGGCTGGTTTCAAAGAAATCTCAAATAAGAAAACTTGGCGGCAGTTAAGAGGATTATGAAGTATATCATAGGTACTCTTACATATGGACTATTATTTAAGGAAGAGAAGGATTATAAGTTATCAAAATTCTCTAATACTGATTGAGATAGTGATATGGTAAATATAAAGTTTACAAGTGGAGGTGAATTTTACATTGGAACTAAGTGTGTGGGATGGTTGAGAAAAAAACAAGAAAGTACATCACTAAGTGAAACTAAGGTAGAATACATTGTTGTTAAAAAAGGAATGCACACTACTTTAGTGGATGATAAAATAATTGAAAGATTAGGGTGAGTAAGTGAAACAACCTATGTATATTTTTCATGATAAAAATGTTCCATTGAACTTACTGAGAATCTAGTGAATCACTCTATAACTAATAACATTGAACTCCGGTATCATTTTATTAAAAAAACTAGAGCATGGAGCATGTTAAGACCAAACAACAGGTAACAAATATCATGAAAAAACCTTTGACTACACCATCATTAGAGAGACACAATTTGAATCTCATTGATTAACCACCTCCTTCAATATGAGGCTATTTTTTAGTATCCCTTATCCCTATTGTATTTTAATACCTTAGTTGGCCTTTTTCCTATTGTTAGTGTAGGTGATTACATTCTATGTTTTTAATCAAGAAGGGGGAGACACTATCCATGAAAAATGATTTTATAATAATGGATTCATGATCTGAATCTAGTGGAAAACATTTTTACCATTAATATATTCTCTTCTTTCTACATAGAGTATAGGCCCACATAGAATTAGAGAGTCTATTGATGAAATAATTGTTCAGTTTTAATCATGATTAAAGTCATTCATTAATTTTATTTTCCAAGGGGGAAACAAATCATGAAGTAACACCTATATAAAAAAGATAACATGGAATGGATGTCTCATGTAGGGGGAGTTTGAGGCAGATTAAGAACTTGAGAATAACATGTGGGAATTAACAACAAAATCCAAAGGTGGAGATTATTGGGACAATGGCTCGTGATGTTGGACTTATTGTCAATAAATATTTTTTTATCAATTGGATGTTTTAGGGGTTTTTTAGAATGATCATGTGGTTGATCACATTTGAAAATGGCATGAAATTTACCTATACGATTAAGGATCATTTCAAATAGTAGTTGTGGAATACAAAAAAGAAATTGAAGAAGTATCCCTATGTCTGTAAGGATCATTTTTTTGGAAAAGGATATATTCTTTAGGATAAAGGAAATTTTCATAAGGATGTTTTTGATCTTTGTAAGGATTATCTAGGTATTCATAAGGATGAATGTGATCATCATATAAATAAATCACGACTTTGTAAGGATGAATTTTATTATCATAAGGATCATCTAGTTCTATGTAAGGATAAACTTGATCTTTATAAAGATGTTTATTGTCTCCATAAGGATAATTTTTTTTAAAAGTTTAGGGTTAAACCCCCTTTATTGAATTGTAAAAAAAGAGAACCCCTTTTAACTGGGAAAAGAGGGAAACCATTATATGGCTATATTTCCTGAAAGTGAAAAAGCCCAAAAAAAGTGACCCAAATGACCTGGAATGGTACAGAGAAAATTAAATCCCATGAATTGAATACAAAACCATAAAAACCCTTAGAGTAAACTAATGTTCAATAAGAATCACACACCATGAAAAAACTAGGGAAAATTCTCCTTGCCCCCTTGGAAGATCACGTGTCAGTGAATCTAGACAAAGAAGGTGAATCTCTCCCTACCAAGAAGTTACACCATGCTGGTCTAACAAAATGTAGAAGATAACCCCTCTATCCCACACAAACATATGGTAGGAGGAAAAAATGACGGGTGCCTTCACACCCATCTATCTTTTAATACTCCTTCCTGATGATGCTTGAAAGGAACGTACAATACCGTCAACCTGATGCTTTGAAAAAATTGACTGAAATCACTATGAAAATAGATTTATGGTAGGGTGACCATATGACCTCCAAAAATGAAGACATAAGGCTAAATGATGGGTTTCAACACACCCATTCCTTATTCGAGGATGCCCACCCAACAACACCTATAAGGAGAACATTCCATGACACTTTCCAAATGTGATGAAACAAAATATGGGTCTAGAAAAGGAACATAAAAACCGTCCAACAAACAATCCCAAAAACAAAACCAAATCATATTTTTTCTGAACCACGTATAAGAACATCGATTCCTGATGGCCTCCTAGATGCCAACATCGATGGCTACCGATCCTGATCTGCACCCTATCACCCACAAAATACCCCACCATCGGCCATCACAATCCCATCACCTCACATCGAATAAGGGAAAACACCACACCCCAGATCTTATGTGACCCCGTGCTGTAACCGGCCAATCAGTGCCCTGCTATTTGAAGCACACAATAATGAGATGATGGAATAGGTTCCTGGATCTGAAATTAAACCATATCTGGAAACAGAGGGATAGAAACACCATCATCATTAGATGATTACTATCTTATCACATCCAAAGATACTGTCATCACCACCATCACTGTAATAATGGAGAATGTAGAATCTAAGAAAATCCCGCAGTAAGGGTGGAAGTATAGGCTCAATGATGACGGATGATAAACCAAAAACATAATGGAAGAAAGAGAGGGAATAAAAAATTAGTAGATTTAAGTAGCCATAAATCCTCCACTTTTGATGCCTAGTATTATCTGGATAAAGAAATGGAAGGAAGGGGATGAGGAGCAATCCATCAAAAAGGGATCAGAGTAACCCTAAGACAGGGAAGCATTATTTCATAAGGATGAATGTGTTTATAATAAGGATAAAATATAGTATTTATAAGGAAAATTTTATGGAAAAGAGGAATTATATAATTATGATTTCCTAGCTTTATAAGGATCATTTCCTTTGTGAAATCTGGCATTTAGAAGGCAGCTTGAGGAAAATTTCATAAGGTTCATCTGTATTGAAATATGAAGATTCTTATTGCCGCATTACTAAACATTTGAGAACATCACATTCAACTACATATATTCCATTGAAAATTATAAATCATAATTTATGGTTTAAATCTCGATCAAAAACTGATTATGGACTTAAGCTATTATTTGGAAAATTTGGATGAATTTTTAGAGTATTTATTTTGTGATTTTATTAGAAATTTGAATATAAATATCATTCTAGGATTTTAAAGTGAATTAAATAAAATATTTATAGGGATTTAAAATACAAGAAACATTAACATTATTGAATTCATGTATTTTTGATGGAAAGTTCCACATCAACAATGCTTGATATTCAAATATCCGATTCTTGAGGAAATAAAACCTACAGGTTAATTGGGGGAGTTTGACTAGGATTTGAAGAAGGGAATTGTTGTGGAATTCATGGGAGTTTCTAGATCAAAATATGTAGGATATTTTATGATTCTTTATTTAAATAATGATGTTACAAAAATTTCTTTGAAAAATCAAGAACTCAAAGAGGAGAGGAGAAGTGAAGTGTTGCAATATTACTATGAAGATATAGAATGAATAAGAAGAAAGAGAGAAAGAATAAAATAATAATACCCTTATTGTTTGGTATTTTTATTTAAATTTCTGAACAATATAAGAAACATGTGAGTTGCGTATTTGTATTTCCTTGACTCAAATATTTCTCAATAGTTCAAGAAGAGGGGATTCACCTTGGATAGATAGTGAACTATTCCTGAATATTTGTAATAATTACCATAAATCATATCACACCATGATACATAAAAACCCTATCAACATATTCTTCTTATACCATATATTAGTGGTGAACTAGGTAAAATGATATGTCCTTACATTTATTTCCTTTATTCAGCTATGATATGTTTGTGTGAAAAATCAATAAATTCATACTACTATTACTAACATGAGAGAAAGATCAAAAAGGTAAAATAAAATTAAAAACCTAATTCATCCATCCCCCTCAGGGTGTATTGGGTTGTGCTTACAATAATAATTTTCTAATTTACCCAAGCATGCATTATAGTGGCATTACCTAGGGTCAATATCTCAATGAAGCCTCTCACAAACATTGAATTTCTATTATCACTATTTATTACTAAAATATACTACAAAAATAAACCTAAAACTAAATATTAAGGGTTTAATATAATTCATGTGATATATATATATATATATATATATAAATGTAAAATAAGAACACAATAATGACAAACAGAATGAAGTTAGTAAGAAAGAAGAGATGATTTTCTAAGGAGTTCATGATGACGTGAATAATTATTATTTAAATTAATTGATTTTAATTCTCCTATTCAATGTAGATATCTATAACTTTCACTCCACACCCTCTTGTTTAAATGGTAATTATCCTACATTAATACCTCTTCATATAGGAAATTATATTTTTAAATTCAACTAATAAACCTTCTTTTTGAACATAAATACCTAAGACAAACTCAAATATTTGAATAAATTAAATATTAAAGGGAAGAAAAAAGATTAACACGGAAGAATAAAAATCTTATTCTGAATAACATAGTGATATCACATCATTATCAATTTAACCACAATTGTATTATTAGAATAGATTAATGAAAAAAATTTAAAGTTCAATAAAACTCAAAGCATCCCTATTTAACTATCTAGGAATATTGTGAGGGTTAGTTCTCCATCATCATATAGATGAGAATTATAGAGGGAGAAATATAAGAATATGATAAATGAGAGATAATAAAAGACTATTATATATTAAAATGTAGAAAAAATTACATATAGATAAAAATAAACACTACTTTATTGCTTGAGACCAAATTTTCATTACAAATGAAGGAGAATGATTTAAATAGACAATAGTCGCTTCAACATGATTTGTCATGTTACATGGGGAAAGCATATCTCATGTGCATGTAATGGATAATAGTAAACTTCCACATAGTAGTAACATGATTTTATTCAACCTCGATTTCTTCCCATTATATCCAATTATTCAATGTTATCTTATTAACTTATTATCCCTTATATTTAATGCATAAATAAAAAAATGAAAAAGTAATTAAATGTCTTGAAATATTAGGTTTCATGGATCTCTTCAACACATTCAACTGTGTCACATTGTGGAAGGGGTATTAATAGTAAAACAATATTATTCCCCTATATCAACTTGATATCTTACTACCATGTTTAATGTGCAGACAACATAAAGTCCAATACATAACATGACATACATGATTGATCATATCACTAAATCATATGGGTTCTTACTCATTCTCTCTTTCTCCTATTGTGTACAAGAACACATTTTTTATAAAGATGTATACCAAGGAATATTGTAACCAATCCACTCTTGGATTATTTCATACTAAATATCTTTAGTATCTGGATAAAATATATACTGTGACTTATTCCAAGGAACCTCTTAGATATATAAAGAATGATCTTTATCCATAGAATGTATGATTCTTAACCTAAGTCTTGCATGGAGAAACAATTGTTTAACTATCCTTTAATAGACTGTAATACTGATATGTAACTTCCAATATGTAATATTTCATCAGCATATACTACTAGAATAATGACTGTATTCCCACTAAAACTCTTGTAAACACATGGATCACATTCATTCTCAATGAAACCAAAATATTTTATAGCTTCATTGAATCGAATCTTCCATGATCTGGATGCTTTCTTTAATCCATAAATGGATCTCTGCAACTTTTATATCTTTTTGGAATCACTTGGAGTCACAAACCCTTCTGGTTGTGTCAGGTAGACATCTTCTTAAAGGTTCCCATTAAGAAAAGATATTTTTAAATCCATTTATCAAATTTCATAATCATGGTAAGATTCTATAGCAAGTAGAATTCTAATGTATTTAAACATGGAAAATGGTTGAAATGTTTTTTCATAGTAAATGCTTTGAAATTGTTTAAACCTTTAGCTAATATAAATTCTTTATAGGTAATTACTCTAACTTCCATTTCTAGTTTTCTCTTAAATACCAATTTTCACCCAACATTATTTTCATCAAGTAGAATATTAACTAAAACCCAAATTTTTTTATGATATATGAAATCCATTTCATAATTCATGGAATCTTTCCATTTGGAAGCTTCTGAGCTCTCTACTAACTCTTTATAGGAGAGAGGTTCATTATTTTAAACCAATAATGATTTATAATCTTTTATGTCTAGAAAAATATATCTATTTAGTTCTCTTACCTAGTACTTATGTTTCAAGAACAACTTATTCCATGAATACCTATGGAATATGTTTCTATACAAGTCTTGTGTATCTTTAGCATTAACTTCATTGAAATCAATATTTATCCCACCATCCTTCTTGAGGCTGTGCTCCCTCTCAAGAAATATATCTTTTCTGGTGACAAACACTTTCTTTTTCAAGGGGTTGTATAGGTAGTATCCCTTTATTTCCTTAGTATAACATATAAAGATACACTTTATTCACCAGGGTTATATATTTTTTCTTGATAAGGCATTAACACATGCCTCACAACCCCATAAACATGTAAGTGATAAAATAGGTTTATTTCTAGTTGAAAAATCAAAGGGAATTACATTATACACTTTATTTGGTACTCAATTTAGTGTGTATGCCACGTTTTGTAATGTATATCCCCAAAAGGATAATGAAAGATATTCCTGACTCATCTTCGACCTTACCATGTCTAGAAATGTATAGTTCCTCTTTTCAATAACACTATTCCACTATAGTGTGTAATGTGGAGTAAGTTGAGATAGAATCCCAAACTCCCATAGAAATTAAATAAACTATTCGTTAATATATTCACCAACTTGATCTAACGAAATCTTCTTTATCTTATTTCTAAGTTGGTTCTCTACTTCATTCTTGAATTATTTAAATTTCTCAATGTAATTAGACTTATACCTCATCAATTTGACATAGTAATTTCTACTCAAGTCACCAATAAAAGTTATGAAGTATGAATACCCACCTCTAGCTTTTATTGGAAATGGCCTACACACATCAGTGTATACCAATCCTAGAAGTTCTGTACCCCTTCAAACCTATTTAAAAAATCATGGTTTTTTCATCTTTCCATGTAAAAAAACATAACATATTTCAAGTGGTTTTATATCAAAAGAGTATAAATAATTATCTTTAAAGATATTTTTCAAAGTATTCTTATTTACATGACCAATATAGTGATTCCATTATTGGGTGTTATATGAGTTGTGTAAACTTGATTCGTTATCAATTTACAATACTTGGTTTTCATAATTTAATGAATAAATTCCATTATTTAAATGTTCCATACCATAACATATTTCATATTCATAAACAAAAAAACTTTTATTTACAAATTTAAAAATAAAACCATATGTATATAGGTAGGATATAGAAATTACGTTCTTGGTAATATTCAACACATAATAAAAATATCTTAAAACTAGTATCATTCACGTTGAAAATGAAAGGTGGTATTATCGAATGGATATTATATCCATACTTACACCATTGGAAGATTTTAAATCTACCACTCCTAATATTATATTTTGTAATCTACTTCATCCTGTATTTTAATATAGATGTGAGAACAAAAAGCTATATCTAATATCCAATGTGTAGATATTGAAAGACTACAATCAATAATGAATGCACCTTTATCTTCCCCTTGATTTTGGGTTTAGTTCCTCCTCCAGTGACCATGATTTCCACATGAAAAACATAATACTTCCTTTACTTTCCCTACCTTTGGATATTCCTCTTCTTTGAAGGACGGTAATTGGGAGATTTAGACTTGTTATGATTATTGGTCAGTCAATAAATTTAAAGGGCTTTAGGTAGGCATTCTAAATTCCAAATGTATTAACTCACAATTCCTTGATCTATCGAGTGGACTTCCCAATCTTGAAATCTTGTAATTAGATTTCCTCAACCTTTTCCTCATAGTTACACCAAGTACTTCTTTTAAAGTCAACCCTTGATATTAACTAAGTTATGTTAACCCAAAAATTCCAGTTATAATACCTTGATAATTTAAAGCACCCAATCTTTGTCTAGTAAAGCACTTTGGACTATAGTTCGATTTTTACTTAAGTTGTGGAAGGTAATACTAAATTAATATATATAATTGAGGAATTTTTTTATGTGTTAATTTACCATTTAAATTTATTAAATTCATGTAAATATTAAGTATATTTACTTAAGTAATTAACCATGAATTAGATAAAATTCACACATAAGACAATTTATTTTAGTTCTACCTTGTATGATCGTTAATTTATTAATTCATGTGATCATGAAAAAACATCCATAATTAAATAACCATGAAAATTGAAATATATAAAATAATAAATTGGTATGATCATGAACTTTTACTAATAGTTAATTTATCTAGAAGATAAAATAATCCTCGACCTAGGAGAAAAATACCTTGAACCATTTTATAGATCGTGTTGTAGCTTTCCACTTGTCCACCCATGTACCTCTTGGACTGGTTTCACCTCATCTCCAAACTTTAACTTCCTCCACTAGCTTGGGAAATCTATCCATTACATATGATTTTACTCACATGAAGGTGAGGGGAACCAAAGGATTGGTTAAGGTCTTTACATAAAAGAAACCATAGGGTCATATGCCCTTACATAATGAGAGGATGGATGGAACATAGAACATCAATTTAATTTAATAACAAATTAAAAGGAAACCAATAAATACAAAAGTTTGGTTTATTCTCATGATTATCCACATAAATGTAATGAATTATACATTTAATAAAAATAACATTCAATTCTAATCATTCTTATTTAAAATAAATTGCAATCAAATCAATTAATTATATTCTTTAATTAATCAATTCTTTTATCTTAATTATAATTTTTTTGTGATTATAATACATCATAATTTTAAAAAAATTAAATAAATTTACTCAAAATTGATTGTGTATAAAAATTTAATTTGGAAGTAACGTGATGAGTACCCACCCAAACTACCCAACATGTATTATATTCATATGTTGTTTACTCAAACGACATGTTGCATACACATCTAAACATTTATTTTCATGGTGTGTAATATCAAATTAATGAATGCTTAGAACTCATGGTATTTACGTAGCATGTTATGTTTCAATGCATGCAGAGTAATGACTGTATTATGACTAATCCACAATATGTAGTTTCGACCATTATGTAGAAATTAATTAGAAATTATATATATATATACACATATATGTGAAACCTTTTATATTGTGTGTACTATTAACTTAGTGATTACATGGAACACGTATTGATAAGGTTTAAGTAGAATAATAAATTAAATTTAATTCTGTGTAATTTGGTAATATACACGATGTGTACAACCCTACTACACAGCGTTTATTTTTCTCACCGTCTATCTGTGGAACATTCCTAGGTACACATAGTGTAACTATACCATGGAAATTAATGGAGTACATGTCATGTGATCTGTAAGTTACTTGGTCACTAGTCATGTAGGCTGTGTATAGATATATATGGATCGTATTTGATTAATGGACTATACGTCATGTAAAGATGTTACACAACATGTAGTTCAGTTGATCGTGCGCTAGGATGTCCCTGTCAACATGTGGTATATTTACATATAAATCATGTGTAATAAATCCACACAACTTAAATTAATTCTAAATTAATTTTTGGCGCATTGAATACGGGTACATGGTGTGTACTAATGGGCTACATAGTGTGTACCAATGGGATACACGGTGTGTACCAACGAGCTACATGGTGCATACTCTTATGCTATCCAGTTAGAATCCTCATCACCTCCTGATGAGTTATTCAAATTTATTTCATTCATAAAATTAATCGATTTGAGTATGTTTGAGAGAAAAAATATGAATAATAGCAGATATCATGATTATAATTAAAGAAATATAAAATCACAGTTGAAAACTAATGATAAATTCATAAATCAATCAATTATCTTTAAATAATTATAAATGATTATGTGACCATACTGATACTACTTGAAGGTTTTGGGTGAAGTGGATGCACCAGATGGGTCATTCCCAACCCATTTTTTTTCATAATCTATGATTAATATGAGATTTACATGATGATAAATGTCGTGATCAATGAAAATGAATCAAAGAGTAATTGAATGTTGAACACTAGAACCAAGATGTAAGATCATTGCATATTATTTATAATTAATTTAAACAATTAAATAATTAACTTGTGATTAATTATTACTTAATTGATGGATATGAAAATGTCTCTATGTTTTACTATCCTTGAATTGTAATAATAAAAATTATATTCCCTCTAGCGGTTATCCCCACATGTTCCATGAACCTTCGAACGTCACTATAGGAATCTATGGGTGCTAGCGCGGTAGATCCTGACACTTGAATCATTTGCCTTTGATTGCCTCTAGAATCAATTGAAGAATGATTATATTTGATCTATCTAGACTCTAGAGTGATGGTGGAGAAGGATCACTCTCCACTCTTGAGAGAATTCTTGGAGATGTATCTCTCTAGGGTTTTGAGAGACTTCTCTTCAGATGTCGTTGTGCATAACAAAAGGATTTTGGAAACACTTAAAGAAAATAATATAATTGGGTTTATATACCTCTAAGGTTAGAAAATAATAATTTCACATGAACCCTTATTATTTTTCATAATTCTAATGAAACCCCATTTCAATAATAATAATAATAATAATAATATTTCTTGAAATATGCTAAACTCACAAATTAAATTAAATAATTTTTATTCAAATAATATTTAATATATATTATTTCTCACCATACCCTTAATCTTATCCCTCCATTAATCCACAATATTTATCAGACCTTGAAAAATGAATATTTATTTAATAAATAAATATCCCTACATTATTCACCAATATATAATTAAATATCATATTCAATAAATAATAAATAACTATTTATTAAATATTATGCTCACAAAATATTCTATCAAATAACTTGTTAGAGAATATATGTGATCAAGAAAACATGAACCACATTGATAAAACACTATTTTGTTGAATATTTTATTGATAATAAATGAAATAATTTCCTCACATTATGTTAAATAAGTTTATTTATAAAATTTTTGGGATTTTATCATTCATTTGAAAATTTGGTGAAAATTTCAGTTTTACCCTTTATAGAGAACTGTAGTATTTCAAAGATAAATATTTTTATATTTATTATTTGAACTTTAAATTTTTTAAGAATGTTCCTAACTTAATTGTATACAACTTTTATTCAGTACATGAGATCATAATAATGCATTTGTATGGAGTAATTGGGCCATAGAGGCAAAGGTGGGCTGGACACGCTAGAATGGAGAAGCTTCTATATTTCGGCCATAACTCCTTTATTGGGGCCTATATTGAGCCTAAATTTGGAGAGGAGATATAATACCCATATTCACACATTTTATCTTTCTGGAAGACCGGACAATTCACGCGTTTTGGGGGTTAAATGGGCGGTAAAATTTGGCATAAAATATCTTGCCGAGATTCCCCATTCACACTTGAAACCACTTTGAACTTAGCCTCCCCACCACTCTATAAATTGGTGTTTTTCTCATTTGGTGGGGTTGGGACGTGAATTGAGAAGTTTAGGGCAGAGTATAAGTGGATCCACTCCAATTATCCAACCATTTCAATAAGGGTATCTCTTGAAGTAAGGATCCCTTCGACGAAGCCTTCTTCTTCTCCTTCATGTTGTAATGATTTTGTTTGTGTAATAAAATTATTTGTTCTTATTTAATTCCTCATATTTTCTTCTGTTTTGTTTAAATTTATTCTTATTTTAATCTTCCTAATTGGGTTGTAATTCTTTAATAGAAGCGTTATTGGGTTATACCCATTATAAACCTTTGCACATGCAAAACGCTTCTACGATGATTACGCCACCCATGGAAGAGTAGTTCTTTTTAGTAATCGATCGACCTATATCCTTCTTCATTCATTTATTTTGAATAAATTAGCTACTGTAATTCACATAATATGATCCATGAATTGTGTTTTTAAATTACAAGAAACTATGAAAACAATTGAACAATTAATACAAAACACGCGAGGTCAAGATTTTGTGTAAATTGTGAGAGTGTGATCTTAATCGGTAATACAAGACCATACAAGATAAATTTGTAGAGTTCAAATATAATCCATAAACAAAATTCATCCTAATTTCCAAAATGGATATGTGCTCTAATTAACCTCTGATCATAATCTATCCTTAGAACAACAATCAAAGCAGGGTGCTGCGATTGCGTGTTCTGAAGCTAGCCTAGGGTTTAAGTAATTTCATCTTTATGGTTAAGTTAAGTATCGTAGGGTTTGAGGGATAACAAATTAGGAGATCATAATTAAGTGGATATTGATTTAAATGATAATGATTAATAAGTTAATGAATAGGTAGAGTTAGATCGATTACACCTTTTAAAATATATTTCAAAAAAAAAACATCTTCTTGTTGTGTCATTTTAATCAAAATTCATTTCAAAACAAAAAACAAAAAAATATACAATCTTCTTCCAGCAAACTTCTTCTAGATTCATAAAATATAAAAAACACCAATACTTTAAAGTAGTGTTTTTATTCTATTATATATTTTTTCTTTTTTAGAATACCTTTAATAAGTTGTTAAATTCACTTCCTCCTTTGAGAGACGACCTTGGTCAGCCACTCTGCTGCACCTAAGTACCCCAAAATCACACTAATCATTTGAGGGCACCCACGACAGTACTCTTTAAAATTGGCACCTTTGCTGTGGAGGCAAGTAATTATTTCAACCAATTAGAGGTATTTATTTTATTTTACATTTTAATTCTCTTCCTCTCTTCTTTCTTCCATCTTTACCCAATCTGATTTTTTCCTTCTTCTTTTATTTCCTTCTACTTCTTTTTGGACCATCAACTCAAACTTCTAATTTTTATTTTACTATGATCCACTTTCCTTCTTTTCATCTTTCATTGATTGATGACACGAACTAATCCCAAAAATCTCTTAGATCTTGACCCTGAGATTGAACGCAGCCTTAGGGCACGAATCAGACACTCTCAGTCTACGAGAAGTTTCAATATTCAACCAGTTGGTGAATTCCTCTCCTTTGGAAACATTGGAATTGGAAGTTATTCAAATTCAAACATAAAATAAGAACCAATGGCTGAAAATAATGGAAATTAACTTAATAGAACCATTCTAGAATTGGATGCACCTGATATTAACTATCAACCAAATTGTATTACATACCCAAATCTCGAATCGGACTTTGAACTGAAATCTGGGTTAATTCACTTACTTCAAAAGTTTCATGGCCTCTCTAGTGAGGATACCAATAAACATTTGAAAGAATTTAATGTGGTTTTCTCAACCTTGAAACCAAGAAATGTATCTGAAGACCAAATCAAATTAAGAGCATTCCCATTCTCACTTGATGGAGCTGCGAAAGATTGGATATATTATTTACAACCCGAAGATGTAACTTGTTGGAAAGATTTGAAACGTCTTTTCTTATAGAGATTTTTTCCATCATCAAGGACCACTTCCATTCGTAAGGAGATCTTGGGGATCAAGCAAGTACAAGGGGAGTCAATGTATGAGTATTGGGAGAGATTCAAGAAGTTGTGCGCAAGCTGTCCGCATCACCAAATCAGTGAGAAACTCCTCATACAATACTTCTATGAAGGACTCACACCCATGGAGAGGATCATGGTGGATGCTGCAGCTATAGGAGCATTGGTGGACAAGACACCAGCAGCCGCACATGCATTTATCGACAAGATGGACCAAAACTCCCAACAATTTGGTGATCGAGGTACAACACATATCAGAGGAGTACATTAGGTAAGTCCTTCTTCTCCTGAGAGTCATTTGATTGATACCAAGTTAGAAGAATTGACAACTATGGTGAGGTAAATTGCTTTGGCACAAAATACATCTCTACCCCCTCCTTCAAGGCCTTGTGGCATTTGCACTGATACAAGCCACCCAACTGACTGTTTCCCACAACTATAAGAGACAGAGGATTGCGCAGCAGTATTCCCAGGGAGACCATTTCAGCAGCAACAACAACCATATCCCCAAAATAAGTTTGATTCATTTTCTCCAACGTACAACCAAGGGTGGAAAGATCATACGGACATGAGGTATGGATCTAGACAACAACAAAGGCCCCCTTTTCAACTAAACTTCCAGCAGCCTCCACCTTACCAACAGGGTTTCCAACAACCCCAAAGAAGATTTGAAGCTCAAACATCAACAAGTCCGCAACAAGGGAATCCTCCACCAAAGGTAGATTCTAATACTGATGATATTTTGAAGCAAAATTTTCTTAATCAACAGAATGAACTGAAGAGTCAAAGTTCGGAGATGAGGGAGTTGAAGAATAAAATGAGCCAGATTTCCACCTCCCTCCATGAACTTGTGAGTAAGAATTCTGGAAATCTACCTTCCCAAACCACTCCAAATCCAAAGGGGAATTTCAGTTCCATTACATTGAGAAGTGGGAAGCAAATGAACGATACATCTGTACCTACCATTCCATCGGGATTCACCTCAACTCTGGAGCAACCGCATTCCAAACCAACTGATGAGAAATCCAAGGAGAAAGATAAAGGTAAGAAAAAGATTGATGATGTTCCTCCTAAACCCCTTGCTTTTCCCAACAGGGTTGTTCAAACCAAGAAGATGGCTGAAGAAGCAATTAAAAAGGAGGTTTTGGATACATTCAAGCGTGTGGAGATCAACATTCCTCTACTTGAATCCATTAAGAAAATTACAAGGTATGCAAAATTCTTAAAAGAACTTTGTACCAATCGAAGAGGGCTCAAGGGAAAAGAGAGGATCAACCTTGGAAGAAATGTCTCAGCACTCATTACACTAACTATATCAATGCCAACAAAGTGCAAGGATCCCAGGAAATTCACCATCCCATGTACCAGAGGGGAGTTTCACTTCTCTGATGCTCTTTGTGATTTAGGAGCTTCAATAAATGTGATGCCTCACTCTGTATTCTCTTCTTTACAGGTTGGTGAGTTGAAGCCGATGAGAGTAGTGGTGTAGTTGGTGAATAGAGCTATGGCATATCCAGCGGGAGTTCTTGAGGATGTACTCTCCGGGTAAGAGACATGATCTTTCTAGCGGATTTCTATGTTCTTAACATGGAGGATGATCATGTAAGTTCTCATGACCCCATTATCTTAGGTAGACCCTTCCTCAAAACTGCAAAAACTATCATAAATGTCAATGAGGGTACACTTTCCATGGAATTTGGAGATGAAGTTGTGATATTTAATGTTATGGATTCCATGAAGTACCCCTCAAAGGATCATTCTGCATTTGTTATCTCCCATTTTGAACCACCAAGTAAAAACACCATGGAATTAGATTGTCCTATTCTTAGGGAGATTATGAGTATTGGTTCTAGTTTGATGTCTAAGAGTACTTCCACACCCGTTTCTAAGGAACAAGACACTATAAGATTTGATTTTGAAATGGAATCATATTCTGATTTTGATCATGTGAACTCTGATTATGACATGGCTATAGAGTATGCTGATGGATTTGATGCTTTATTCTCTAATTTTGATGATGTATATTCTGATACTGATTCTCTTTGTGCACATATTTCAGTTCCTTCAATGTCTCCATCCATACTACACCCTCATTCATTAGAAATCAATCAATTTCCACCAAATCTGAAATACTCATACTTGTTGAGTGGTGAGAGATTACCTGTTATCATTGCTAACAATATCCCTTTTGAACATTAAGAAAAGGTTTGGAATATTTTGAGGGAGAACATCAGGGCGATTGGGTGGACCTTGGATGACATACCAGGTATTAGTCCCTCCACTTGAATGCATAGGATTCTCTTGGAGGATGGGTCTAAACTGGTGAGACAACCACAAAGGAGACTCAATCCCACCCTCCTGAAAGTTGTTAAAAAAGAAGTTGAGAAATTTATCGAGGCTGGTATAATCTTTCCCATTTCAGATTCTCAGTGGGTAAGTCCTATTCAGGTTGTTCCTAAGAAGAGTGGTGTTGCTGTTGTTAAAAATGAGAAAGATGAGTTAGTTCCAATGAGGGTACAAAACAGTTGGCGTGTGTGTATTGATTATAGGAAACTAAATCATTCCACTCACAAAGACCATTTCCCCCTCCCATTTATTGATCAAATGCTTGAGAGACTAGTTGGGAAAACACACTATTGTTTCTTGGATGGATTTTCTGGATATTTTTCAGGTTCCCATTGTAGCAGAGGACTAGGAGAAGACGACATTCACCTGCCCATTCAGTACCTTTGCTTACCGAAGGATGCCATTTGGACTTTGAAATGCCCCAGGTACCTTCCAGAGATGCATGGTGAATATTTTCTCAGATTTCATTGAGACCTACATGGAGGTATTTATGGATGATTTTATAGTTTATGGGTCCTCATTTGATGAATGTCTCTCTAGTTTGGGTGATGTGTTGCATCGTTGTATTGAGAAGAATCTGGTCTTAAATTTTGAAAAATGTCATTTCATGGTCGAAAAGGGAATTGTCTTAGGTCATATAGTCACACAACATGGCATTGAAGTTGATAAATCTAAGGTCGACATTATTTCGTCCCTCCCATATCCTATATGTGTGCGTGATGTTCGATCATTCCTTGGACATGCTGGATTTTATCGACGCTTCATCAGAGATTTTAGTAATATCGCTCTACCCTTATCTCGATTGCTTCAAAAAGATATTGACTTCAATTTTGATGATTCATGCAGGGTATCATTTGATGATCTGAAGAAGTGTCTGACCACTCCACCAATCATACATCCCCCGTGGTGGGACCTTCCATTTGAGCTTATGTGTGACGACTCCAACTTCGCAGTTGGAGCTGTCTTATCTCAGAGGGTGGAGGGACATTCACATGTGATTGCCTATGCATCGAGGAAACTGGATTCAACCCAATAAAATTACACAACCATGGAAAAGGAGTTTCTTGCTGTCATATTTTCTTTAGATAAATTCCGTTCATATTTATTGGGATCTAAAGTAGTTGTTTTTTCTGACCAAGCAGCTTTGAGGTACCTCCTGAAGAATCCAGATGCAAATCCACGACTTATCTGTTGGATGCTCCTTCTTCAAGAGTTTGACCTTGAGATAAAGGAAAAGAAGGGGTCAGAGAATTTGGTGGTGGACCACATGATTTGGCTTACTCACACAGTAGAGGATGACACCTTGGACCAGGTACCACTTCGGGACACTTTCCCCGATGAGCATCTTTATTCCATCTCAGGTATGCATCCTTGGTATGCAGATTTAGTTAACTACATTGTTGCCTCTAAAATCCCTGCAAATTTAAAGAAACATCAAGTCCAAAAATTAAAAAGTGATTCTAGGTTTTATGTGTGGGATGATCCTTTCCTCTGGCGCATGTGTAGTGACCAAGTCATTAGGAGGTGTGTTCCCGATCATGAGTTTGAGTCTATTTTGCATTTATATCATACACTTGATTCTGGTGGACACTTTGGACCCCAACAGACAACTAGGAAGGTTTTGGACTCTAGATTATATTGTACTAGCTTATTCCATGATGCCCATGTGTTTTGTAAGTCATTCTCTTGTTGACAACACACTAGGAACATTTTTAAGAGACATGAGATGCCCCAAAAACCCATATTATTTTGTGATATTTTTGATGTATGGGGCATTGATTTTATGGGTCCTTTTCCTAGTTCATTTGGATTTTTGTATATTTTGGTTGTTGTTGATTATGTGAGTAAATGGGTGGAGGCCAAGGCCACCAGGACTGACGATTCTCATGTTGTAGTGGATTTTGTCAAGGCTCAAATTTTATGCAGGTTTGGAGTACCAAAGGCTATCATCAGTGACCAAGGGACACACTTTTGCAATAGGAATTTTGCTTCCCTCCTTCGAAAGTATGGGGTGACACACAAAACATCAACACCATACCACCCCCCAAAAAATGGTCAGGATGAGGTTTCAAATCGTGAGTTGAAACAAATCATGGAGAAAACTGTGCAGCCAAATAGGAAAGATTGGAGCAAGCTCTTGGATGATGCATTGTGGGCTTATAGGACAACATACAAGACCCCCATTGGTATGTCCCCATTTCGGATTTTTTTTGGGAAAGCATGTTATCTCCCAGTGGAATTTGAGCATCCGGAATATTGGGCTATAAAGAAATGCAACATGGATTTGGCCCAAGCTGGAATCCAAAGGAAGTTGCAAATTCAAGAGCTTGAGGAGATTTGACTGTCATCTTATGAGAACTCAAGGCTCTACAAGGCAAGATCAAAAGAAGCTCATGACAAAATTATCCAACAAAGGGAGTTTCATGTTGGAGAGAAAGTCCTTCTCTATAGTTCACGACTAAAACTGATGCCTGGTAAGTTGCGTTCCAGATGGTTAGGTCCTTATGTTGTGACTAATGTTTTTCCTTATGGTGCAGTGGAGATCACGCAAGAGGACACTGGAAGGATCTTTACAGTCAATGGGCAACGTTTGAAGAGATACATTGAGGGACTTCCTACTGATGCAGTGGATTTTATCACACTGTATAACCCTATCATCACTTGAGCACATCAGGATGTTCCTAACCCTTTCACTTTTATATTATTTGTCCTATTTAAAAAATCTTCATTTCATGTGCATATATCATATCATGGGTTCACATTGAGGACAATTCAATATTTTAAGTGTGGGGGAGGGAACCTTTAAGTTTAGTAATTTCAATTGTTTTCCTGTTAAAAAAAACAAAAAAAGTGTGTTTTTCTAATTTTGTGTGTTTATTTTACAATTTTCTATGTGTTTTTGAAACTTTTGAGCTGAAATGATTCTCATCACCATTTTTAAATCCATATCAATAAGTGAAACAATTTACCCCTTGAAACTAAGCTTAAATGAATGCTGAAATGACTTTGTTTCAAGTTCAAATATTTAGTAATTTCATGAAAAGTACAATGAATTTTGAATCCCATGCCACATCTCACTGTCTTTATATTTGAAATCACTTTCCTGTGAGTCTTCTGAACCATTATTTTCATATTCTTTACATTCACCTGACTTCTTGAGAGAACCAAACTATGCTTTATTTAATCAGAATTTGATCTATTCCTGTCAAAACTTGAGGGTTTGAGGTACTTATGTTTAAATGATTGAGGAATTTGTTTGGTATTAAAGCCCCTATTCCAAAGAATCCTTTTTTATAATGGCCTACCTTGAATATTTAATCCTTTTATCCCTTATAAGCCATGCACAACCTGTTAGGTTAGCCACATTACAATCCAATTTTCCCTATCCAACCAACTCTTGAAGTGAAATTGCAAAATCTAGTTGAGCTTAAGTGTGGGGGAATCTATCTTGTGTTGTGCCACCACATTCTGTGATACTTTGGGTGGAAAATTAAATTTTGAAGAGATGTGTTTTCTACTGAAGAAATTCATTATATTGAAAGCTGTGCCTTTTTTGGAGCTTTCATGACAAGTGAAGCTGTGCCTTTTCTGGAGCTTCTAATTGAGGTGGAAAGCTGTACCCATTTGGGGCTTTCAAGAAAATCATGTTTGAGAAGATTGAAATTTTTGATGCTGAAATGATGAATGGTGTAAACCTTTCATGAATTTTCATGATGATGGAGCTGAATTGATAATATGGAGATTGATGAGAAGACCATATTTAAGTGAAAATTAGATTAATGCAATTTTGCTTCAAAAAGAGTCAATCCCTCCTCATTCAGCCTCAGAATTTTTCACATCTAAATCCTACCAACCGAAAGCCACAGAACAACTCTGAAAAGTCCTCATGATAAACATATGTCCTTGACTCACATCGGGTAGTGATGTAGGAATCCATCATGCCTATGGTGACCCTTGTATGAGTTTGGATGAGAAAGACATTGCAAAAAAATTTGACATTTGTGTGATAAGAGAAAATTCAAGTGAGGTAAGTGTTTTGTGCATGGGAGGATAAAAAAAGTGGAAATATATTGAATGATATAAATGAAGAACTTGAAATAATGGTTTTTTATGAGGCATGATATCTTTTTTTTCTTGGTGTGTAATTTTTTGATCTCAAGGATATGTGTTTTAAAATTGGTTTTGATTTGATATTGATGTTTACTTGATATGAGGTTTTGCTCAAGAGTGCAAAAGGGTAAGTGTGGGGGAGTTGATAAAATAATATTTTGTTGAATATTTTATTGATAATAAATGAAATAATTTCCTCACATTGTGTTAAATATGTTTATTTATAAAATATTTGGGTTTTGATCATTCATTTGAAAATTTGGTGAAAATTCCAGTTTTACCCTTTATAGAGCACTGTAGTATTTCAAAGATAAATATTTTTATATTTATTATTTGAACTTGAAATTTTTTAATCGTGTTCCTAACGTAATTGTATACAACCTTTATTCAGGACACGAGATCAAAATAATGCATTTGGATGGAGTAATTGGGCCATATAGGCAAAGGTGGGCTGGACATGCCAGAGTGGAGAAGCTTTTGTATTTCGGCCATAAATCCTTTATCTGGGCCTATATGGAGCCTAAATTTGGGGAGGAGATAGAGGAACCATATACACACATTTTATCCGTCTGGAAGGCCGGCCAATTCACGCGTTTTGGTGGTCAAATGGGCGTTTCAAGTTGGCATAAAATATTTGGCCGAGATTCCCCATTCACACTTGAAACCACTTTGAACCTAGCCTCCCCACCACTCTATAAATGGGTGTTTTTCTCATTTTTTGTGGTTGGGATGTGCATTGGAAAGTTTAGGGCAGAGTAGAAGTGGATACACTCCAATTATACAACCATTTAAATAAGGGTATCTCTTGAAGCAAGGATCCCTTCGACAAAGCCTTTTTCTTCTCCTTCATGTTGTAATGATTTTGTTTGTGTAATAAAATTATTTGTTCTTCTCTAATTCCTCATATTTTCTTCTATTTTGTTTAAATTTATTCTTCTTTTAATCTTCCTAATTGGTTTTTAATTCTTGAGTAGAAGCGTTATTGGGTTATACCCATTATAAACCTTTTCACATGCAAAACGCTTCTACGATGATTACGCCACCCATGGAAGAGTAGTTCTTTTTAGTAATTGATCGACCTATATCCTTCTTCATTAATTTATTTTGAATCAATGAGATACTTTAATTCACATAATATTATCCATGAATTGTGTTTTTAAATTACAAGAAGCTAAGCAAGCAATTGAACAATTAATACAAAACACGCGAGGTCGAGATTTTGTGTAAATTGTGAGAGCGCGATCTTAATCGGCAATACAAGACCACACAGGATAAATTTGTAGAGTTAAAATATAATCCCTAAACACAATTAATCATCATTTCCAGAATGTATATATTCTCTAATTAACCACTGACCATAATCTATCCTTAGAACAACAATCAAAGCAGGGTGCTGCGATTGCGTGTTCCGAAGCTAGCCTAGGGTTTAAGTAATTTCATCTTTGTGGTTAAGTTAACTTTCGTAGGGTTTGAGGGATAAAAAATTAGGGTATCATAATTAAGTGGATATTGATTTAAATGATAATTATTAATAAGTGAATGAATAGGTAGAGTTAGATCGATTATGCCTTTTAAAATAGATTAAAAAAAACATCTTCTTGTTGTGTCATTTTAATCGAAATTCATTTCAAAACTAAAAACAAAAAAATATACAATCTTCTTCCAGCAAACTTCTTCTAGATTCATAAACTATAACAAAACCCAATACTTTAAAGTAGTGTTTTTATTCTATTATATATTTTTTATTTTTTATAATACCTTTAATAAGTTGTTAAATTCACTTCCTCCTTTGAGAGACGACCTTGGTCAGCCACTCAGCTGCACCTAAGTACCCCAAAATCACATTAATCATTTGATGGCACCCACAAAAGTCCTCTTTCACACATACAAAAATAATATTTATTCAAATTGTTAAATAATAAATAATATTATTATTTAACTGAGGTTCTGGATACACTTAGTGTGTGACCTTCTAGGCCTATTTCTGACTGGCATTAGGTGAATCGGTCCAAATTCCAAGGTTAACATCTAGAAACTTGACAAGTCACCCATAAATAAATAATTTAATGTTTTAATGACATAAAACCACATACATATGCTTAATTTTCAATATAATCTCTTTATCTCGATATCTCTAATCAAGAAGGTTACATGCTGGTGCCATTCATATATGTTCTCGACGTCTCTTTCTTTGAATTTTTGAAAATTGAACTTTACTACAAAACATAGTGTCCATGGGTTTATTTAGGATATATAATTTCTATAAAAGGGTCTGAGATATCAATTTTTATTAAATAACATAAGAGACAAAACCTTTATTGCATTATTCATCAATGAAATATTCCTCATGACACACCCAACATATCTTACTTATCTATGAACATATGTTGTCACAAGTTTCATCAATACATCAAAATACATGAATCATAACATAAATTAATAATAATCTTCATGTCTAAGTACCAATACAGAAATCTACATATAGGAACATTCAATGACACATATAAATGTGGATTTCCTACCATGGGTCTCGTTATCATAATTTCCTACACTAGAAATTACCAAGGGTGTACACAATGAGATGGTGCCTCAAATTCCTATGATTTCCACCCCTAATATACCATAGAAGTTGTTACCCTAAAATGATTTCATCCATCTATAGAACATATATTTAAGAATACTATCTTGGAACTTTTGTGTTCTCATCATAACAAGGAACTGTTATGACATTTCAGTGCGACAACTACTCTTAGGACATTATCACATACTATGTCAAATAGAAGAACAAGCGTGATGTGTTAAAGAGTCTATTAATATTCAAAATAATGAATATAGGTTATCACAAAGTACACAAAAGTTGGTTCTAGGGAACCAAATCCAACAAAATATATATAGAAATCATCAATTCCATTCTAATAATATTATTTTAAAGTGAAACCATATTTCTATATGTCGGTAACTAAATGCTTGGAAGAGATTCATGGACTTAATTTTTTTTGGTAAGGGGTGTCTTATTAAGAGAAATAGATATAATACACACACATATTCCAACATCAATTGGTGAAAAAATGTATATTATTTGATTTATCTTATGAGTTATTGAATCTATCATTACATTATTTAAATGTGATTCATACCAAAAAAATAGAGGTGAATTTATACTTATATTAATCTTGAACATTAATGAAAAGATTAAGTATTTATTAAGATTACATTTATACCTATAGGACTATGGTATTGAGAAATAACTTCATCACAAGTTAATTGGTACAAACAAGTGGTTGGTACAAACAAGTGTTTGTTATGTGATAACAGTTACAGAGAAAAAAAAATTTATATGTGTTAAAGAGTCTTAGGGTTATATATAGTTATTTAGGTATCATATATAAGGAGTTAATGCCAGAGATTTAAAGTTTAAATCATTGAAATCACATGGTTTTCACATCATATTACATGATTCTCTACCAATAATCATTCAACACATACTGATAGACAATATAAGGTCCATTTCTATTCATTTGTGTATCTTATATATATATATATATATATATTAAATGGTTGGATAATAATTATGTGAAGAATATATAAAAATATACATTGATAATTATTTTTGAATTATTTAAAGTATTAATGCTATCTATATTTGTATTCATATTTCATCTTACTACGAACCTTCCTACATAAGTTCATCTTAAGGGTATTTTTTATTGTAATTAGGTGTATCCCACTGAAATAATTACATAAAATATGAAGTATTATATTATAAATAAGAAAAATATTGATAGATCCATTAATAAGGGTTATTTGGCCTATGAGTGTGTGGATTACTATACAATGTATCTGGATAATGTCAATATGAGAAATAATCAACCCATAAGCAATAAATAAGAGAACTATGATCTAATTGAGCCAAAATTTACATAACTCCACAAAAAAGAGGAGTTATAAGTTCATGTACATTTACTAATTTGATCATTGAGGATAGGTAGATGACACATCATAGAATTCTATTTAATTCCAATGTCATGGATGGACACATTGAGTAAGTAGGATCAATTATGTATGATTTTTTTATTAATATTGTATTAAATCTAGATAACTAATGTCTTATTCTAAACTTTTAAATACAATACAAGGAAATTATAAATAGAACACATATTTATTTACCTCTTATAATGAGAGATAATTTACAAACCTAGAAGTTTCCTACATGGATTAAATATTACGTAATTCTATAAATTTGTTAATTTTTTTGTTAATATTGTATATAATAATATTAATAAAACTTTTATATATGTCAGGATGAAAATTTATTGAGAAGTGTGCAATATCATGAGATTATAGCACTATTATTCAGTCCTAATATTATGGTATGGGGTGAAAATCTATTATTTTCAATGGATACTTATTCATTGTTAAGAGTAGTTTGGTAAATAGGAAAATTCAAAGTGATAGTGTCATGTTAAGAAATAAAACAGACTGTTATGCTATAACATGTGACAATAAATAATGTTCAACTGATTTATCATATTATGGAGTTGTTAAGAGAATAATTATATAATATTATTACTCTCAAGGTCAAGTTGTTATGTTGAAATGTAAATTCATTGATACAATGGCTCAATAAGGAATTTTTGTTGAAAAATATGGTTTTATAGTAGGGGATATGGATTGTTATATTCAAACTAATGAAGATTACATATTGGGGTCTCATGAAAGATAAGTGTTCAACGAAAAAGATATATTAAATCCTTATTTTGGTATTATTTTTAGAACAATAAGATGACATATTTTCTATGATGGTACATATGATATTTACCAATATAATTTTCCTGTAGGTGATTATCCTACTCATTTTTATTATGATCAAAACATTTAAATCATTATAGAATATTTTGAACTTAAATTATTATTATAAAATTAATATCAATATCATAAAGTTCACTTTACTTTAATAATTTAATTTTTATTTATTTATTGTATGTTGAATTATATTTGATATTGATTTACTGTATGCTGATTTATATACATGCATAACTTTTTCTTAGGTTATATTGGAGAATCCCAAGAGTTTTAAGAATACTAATGATAAAAATAAGGTTTATAATATTTATATTGTAGTTAAAATGGATATAGACTAATTTTATAATGTATTTACAATTCAATTCATACATTAAGTAATTTTTTTACTAATTTTTATAGGTGAAGAACTTGTTAGATAATTAACATAGAAAAACATCATATGTGCTTGTTAAAAGCTAGTAGTTTAGTATATCAGTCACATACACAAGAAATTTCAAGTATTCTAGTTTAATTAAGTTGAATTAACTAAATCATTGAATTTATTTGTTTAATTAAAAATAACTGGATATGAGAAGGTCTGTCTTATAATGACTTTGGATTGTTAATGTTACCTTGATATGTTTTTTTATTGTTCTATGTTGAAAGTGAGGAGTTATTAATTTATTGATTAATGTGTCCTTTTTTATGAATGTTTTATGATATATTTAAATTTCATTTTCTACTACAAGTGATTTATTTTAGTTTTTTTTAAATATTACAACTGTTTTAAATTCAAAATATTTGTTAAATTTTTTTACGGATGTTATTAAGTTTTTTTTAATTTTTTATTTTATGTTAGAACCAAAAAACTACTTAGATATCGTTTACTGAAATTTTATGAATAAATTACTTATAATGATGTTTTTAATGAATATTAGAATAATACCAAACTATCATGATTACATAATTATAGGATTTTGAAATCATGTGTTTTTAGAGGTTTTATAGGGATTTAATGGATTATTTGATGTTTTAAAATTGGAATATGATTGAAATTATAGTTTTAAATATATTATTTTCAAATATCTAGTTTCTTTAAAAATGGAAAATGACTATTTTTTTTCTATTTTAGCATGCTTTTGGTCTCAAAAGGGAATAAAAAATATCTTTTTATAGCATAAAATCATGTTTGGTTGTGGTTAAAATGGATTTGTTATTTAATAAATATTTTTTTCATTTATTTAATATAAAATATGCATGAATGGAAGTATTTTGTGTAAATTTCATTTTATTTTAATTTTCTAAAAAGGATATAACTTTTTTGACATGTGTTGAGTTTTTGATTTATTATCATGTTTAATACAATGTCTTCTAAGTAAAAAATATTGAAATTATACCGTGGTAATTATATCATGTAGTTTTGTGTGTGTGTATATATGTATAATTTTATATGTAACATGTGTTGGAATACTCATGTTTTCATCATGTTTTAATGATCACAAATTTTTTCTCCTGTTTAATCTATCTCATATCATGTGTAGATGTTCTTGGTTTCTTTATGCTTCAAATAAATTCTCTCAAGATCTTGATTCTTATAAATCATGACTGATTTTTGTAAACTATATTTAATTTGTTTTATAATGACTTTATTTTATGAATGATTAAGTCTAATTCATTCTATAAATATTACTACTTAAGTCTATATGAAGATAGTTGGATAAGTCCGAGAAACCATGAGTCTGCCACCAGTTTTGGTTTTCTGGAAAAGGACCCAGACACCGTGACCAAACACCATGACCAGACACCGTGACCAAGACACCGTGACCCAGACACCATGACCCAGAAACCATGACCAGACACCATGACTAGGCACCGTGACCAGACACCCTGACCCAGACACCATAACCAGTTTCAGATCTGTTGAAGTCTGTAACACCGATTCCTTGCTAAAACATCATTTGAACTTTGGAAAAGGACCATACATGATGATCCTAACACCGCATCTGTGCTATTGGTTCCTGATCTCTGTATAACTATGCCATCACAATTGTCTCACTACTCAAAAAAAAGAAGACACTATTTCGTGGTGACACCATTTCGTGGTGACACCATTTCTAAGTGACACTATTTCCATACAGACTGTGACACTGTTCTTTATTTTGTTTTTTCGTTTTCAATTTAATTTCTAACAGTCATATTTGAGTCTTTTAAATGCGCCAGAATAATTAATATTTCTTTGTATACATGTCACCTGATAGTACGAGGTATGAGGTGCATAATACAATCATCCTGTCAGTTTCAACACATGCACTCCAAGAATAAAAAGAAAAGCGTGGACTTGAAACAAGTAGGAGGTAGAGCAGTAGAAGCATGAGAATTCTTGAGAAAAGAACTGAAACATGCAACAAGATACACTTTAATAACACACAAAGCATTCACAAATCCAAAATCTAGGATACCATAGATCATAGTCAAGAACATC
This sequence comes from Viscum album, assembly GCA_963277665.1. NCBI lineage: Eukaryota > Viridiplantae > Streptophyta > Magnoliopsida > Santalales > Viscaceae > Viscum > Viscum album. Next base: position 244,985,715 of record OY728150.1, read on the forward strand.
TTTGCAATACAAACTCCATGAAGAACACGAGCCATATCTAACTAGAAACCAGAGCACCAGACTTGCAATACTCTGTTTCTTGAAATAGGACTCGATACTTGCATCTGCTTCATCTTAGAAGTCTAGAGATGCATAGAATAACACTCAGAGCACTTCTAACCTTATATAATCATCTTTTCTATATTGTGTATTGTTTTTATATTTTGAGCAGTGTGTGTGTATGTATTAAAACACACACGGTCTCCTGCACTAAACTGAAGGATACAAGATATCCTTCCTCTCATATCTTTTTACACTTGTTTACTCCCACATATAAGTGTGTAAGAGGTCCCTGTGTGACCTGGTAGTTTATACCCATGAAGAACTGTGGAAGAGGTCTTGTGACCTAGACAGTCCTGTGCACTTTTGTTTACCCCAATCCAGGGTGTGGATCAAGTTTATTAATATAAACTTCTTTGTGGTAGGTGATCACCAAGTGTAGTGGATTAGGTCACAACTTGAGAATGAACCACTTGTTTTATATCTGCTGTGTTGTTTAATTTATTTTTCTCTGTTTTACTATATAATTCAGAAATCACTAGATTTACTTTTATAGTTAATCTTAAACAGAAGTTATAATTGTCTTTCCTTATTAGAATATCTTCAAAAGTAATACCAATAACTAATATTGAGATTACTAAGAATTAATCAATCTTCTAAGAAGTTATTTGAATAGTAAAAATTTCATAACTGTATTACCTTGATTAACTAGACTGTATTTAGTTTTATTGGGGAACCTTTTAAGAAAAATTTTCAAATAGAAAGTTTTATAGATACTCAACTCACCCCCCTCTTGAGTACTCTACTCTGACCAACAACATGTATTTTTTTGTAATTTATTTATTTCCATAGCATGTATTTTTATGTGTATAAGGATGGATTAGAAGAGTTATTTATGATGTTGAGTTTTTGATTTAGTGTTTATATTCTAGGTATGAATCATATATATTTTTTATTGACTATATAAGAATAATTGTATCTAAGGATAGATTGGAATGAGGTCCAAAGTATTTTTGAATGTAAATTTTTGGTTGAATTTTATTTTTAATGAAAAAGAACTTGATTATGAGTATTGGGTATAATTCTAAAGTATATGTTTATTTGATAGAGTTTTTTTTACTGGATTAATTGACAATGAATATTTTTTTTACCTGATAGGTTTAGGGACTATTTGGATAATCTATTAAAAAAAACATCATCCTATATCCATGGTTCATAAAACCATGTATATATCCATATGATAGTGATAATTTAAAAAGATATCACCGTATCTTATTTATAGTAATAGTTTTAAAAACCAAACTATATCATAAATCCAAAAAAATATAGTCACGACTCATAGAAACCATGATTATATCTTATTTAGAGTCATAGTTTTTTATAACCGTGATTATAAGACTATACTAATGGTGCCTATATCAATAGCTTCTTAAACCATCTCTTTAACTTAAATAAATTATTTTTTTCTATATGGTAATAATTTTTAACTGTGGATACATAAGGAATATATAGTAGTGACTCACTTTCTAAACATGAGGTTTTTAGATCAATTGTAAAATCCCTAGAAGGGATTAAACCTATTGGTTATAGCTAGGTATTTGTGAGTAAGAAAAATAAAATTAATGAAGTTGTGAGATATAAATCATGACTAGTTGCTAAAGGTTTCCCATAAAGATCTAGGATTGATTTTGGTGAAACATACTCTCCTATAATGGGTGATATGACCTTTGAGTATCTCATAAAATTTTTTATACATGAACATATTGAATTATGCTTGATGGATGTTGTGAACACATACTGGCGTAGTCAATTTTCATGCATATTTTTTACCATTTTTTAAATTATGTTGAAGGATTCCAATGAAGAATTCCCATATATTAATTTTTTTAATCAAAATTGGGAATTTTTAAATGAAGAGTTAAAATTGGTTTAAATGAATAAAGAATGTTGAATTATGATTTTTAATTTTAATTATGAATTTTTTATTTATAATTTTATTAAGTGTTTATTCCTTTTCAGGTAAAAAATTGGCTAGCGAAGGGCTACCCTCAAACTATTAGCTCACAAAAAATTACCAAGCCTAAGAAAAGAAGAGGTTGGCTGGCCAAGAATGCCATTAGGAGGGCCTGCCTAAGGTGGCATGGTGTGGCACCACATTGGGGTATAAGGAATGTGTGGAGTATCAACCCAAGTTTCCATGAAAATAGGTTAGGCTAGAACCCACATGGGTCGCGAGGGACCATGTTTGTCTAAGTAGAATTGGGATCCATCTATAGAGTGGGATTCTGAGCTAGGTATGTGGATTATTTTTATTTAAACGCTCATGGAGTTTCTTCTACATACCGATGTGGGACAAGATTTTAATAGGTACTATTCATAATAACCAATAAAATGCCATCCCACCTCGTCTATCCCTCAGATCCACTTAGAGACACTGCTCCTCTATCCTCCTTCACACTTACGCCACTCAAGAACATCGACCATCTCCTGAAACTACAAGAAACTGCCATGACTGATCACCTAAAAGATTGATTTTGAGCCATTAGTTATTACCAATACCCAAAAACACTCAAGATCACCTTAGGAGTTGTGGAAGACCTTGAGACTTCATCCAACCAATGGGAAGGCCAGATAAAGAAGGATCTCTCTCATCATTTCCATGCTCCAATAAACCACTGCACCCCTACCATGTATCATTGACACTATGAACTCTCATGCACGAATGAAGCCCTGAAGATCCACCACATCCACACCAGCCAAGAACCTATGGTAGCACATGATACCATTGATCCAATGTTATCACTTGAGATACCGATAAGACAACAGTAGAACATGAGATACCATTGATCCAATAATGGGTCTATATGCTTCCACCTTTGACTCTCCTTCTACCGATCTTGTCACTAAGAACCTCCATTGTTTCCCATAGAAGCCCAATATCAAGCTTAGCCTCTACTATGGATTCTATCCACCACCTTCACCATCAATACCACTCAACACTGCCGACCACCCTCTGTTTTCACCAATTAACTCCATTGCTGCTACATAAATCCTGACATCACCACTACAATACTTCAACTTTCATAATGAAAATAGAGGAGAACCACCGTGCGCACCACCATCACCACCATGAAACTGGAGAACCACCATGGAAGCTCTACTCAATCTTTCCAAGAACTACATATCCCCTTTGATGGGGAGGAAGACCACTTCCCCACGCACCTCACAACTGCCAAGCTCTACCCTTTACATGCTACTATGTCCCCAATTTGACCCATGCACAACATGAACTGAGGAGTTACTATTGATAATTCAATCAAGAAGGAGGCCGAGGGTGTGGATACATTTATTGAGCCACCAAGGAAGAGTAAAAGTCTGTGAATAACACTACTAATCAGGATGAAGGAAAAAAAAGATAAATCTAGGATAAATAAAGACATGTTTGATGCTGGTTGATTCCAACAGTGGATATGATACACCTTTAGGACAATGGTGGATATGATGTACCTTTGATCCAATGATGGATGTTCAATAGTGGATATCCAATGGTGGATAAATCTACCACTACTATGAAAACTACATCTCGGAGTTGTAATTTGGAAATACCTGGGAATTCAATCGTTTCAATAGTGAATATAATTAAAAAGATACATTCAACAATTTAAAGTTATTGAAAGATAAAAATAGGAGATATTAAGAGGTTACCTCCCTCTATAAATACAATGATGTCGCACCAGAGAGAAGGATCGAAGTATTATAAGAGAACACCCTCTGCTACTATTGGACACTTTGTTTTTACTAATTTTAACTTCTTTTTCTTTTATTATGACTTCGGTCCCTTCAACCCCATTGTTTCCTTTTTAGTAGTAGAGTAGAATCATTTTGTGGTTGGGATAAGGGGAGGTGAACTTATTTAATGATGGAGTCCTAGTTTTTTTATCAAACTCTTATGTCTCTTTTTTTTATTAAAGGTTTCTCAATTCATGATTTAAGAATTTGAATGGGATACAATTGTATTTTTATTTAAAAACTGAAAATTCTAAATTTACTTAACTAAGAAAATTGTTCTCCCTATTCATGGTTTTGGATCACAATGATTGGGTAATCTAGGTTCAGGTGGATAAGTGTTTGGTGATTACTAAACATATGGGGAAGACAAAGTGGAATAATTTGGGAACTTGGGATACTAAATTTATGATTTGAAATTTCCTTGTTGATCCAAAAGAGACCCACTATGACTTTCACACTTTGGAAGGAGAATAGTCCAACCAAGGAAATTGGGTGGACTATTTTCACTATCAATCAATCTCAATCAAGGGTGAAAAAGGAGAAACAATTGTTAATACATTCATTGAAATAATTAATAAAAACAATTATTCAATTTTTAAAGGACCATGATAGAATTACAGGAGGGAAACCAAGCCTAAACCCAATCACTTTTCTCTAATATGATATTAACAAACCAAATTCTTTTCTAACTAGTCATTTAATCCTTGTTCCTTAATTTTTTTTCGCACTCATGACATATTGATTCAAAGAATTTCTCTTTGGAGATGAATTTGGTCACTACTACTACTACACCCTTAAGGGAAAAATAATTATCTTTTTACACTCCCCACGACTAGTGTGTGTCACATACTTATATGGAAATATTTATAATGACGTTTATATGAAAATTATATAAGGATTAAAATTTTTAACAACATGTTTTTTCTATCAATATCTTTATTCTATCATGTTAAATAAATTATTATATAGATTAAAGCAGTGAGGGAATATGTGGTATAACTATATGAGTGAATATTTGATAAAAGAGGGTAATAAAAATGATCTAATTTTTCCAAGTGTTTTCTTTAGGAGGAGTGGATATCAATATGACATTATTGTATTATATATTGTTGATTTAATATTATTGGAAATATTGAGGAACTTTCCCAGGAAATAGAATATTTAAAGAAATAATTTTAAGTTAAAGATATTGGAAAGAGAAATTTCTTGGATTGAAAATTGAACATCTTGAAGATAGATTTTTTGTTCATAAATATCGATATACTAAAAAATCCCTACAAATATTTTATATAGACAAATCACATCCATTAAGTACACCAATTATTCTAAGATCTCTTGATCAAGTTAAAGATCATTTCATAAAAGGATAATAAAGAACTTGTTAGTCCTAAAGTACTATATCTGAGTGATATATGAGTAATAATGTACCTTGCAAATAATATAAGGCCAAATATATAATTTTCTATGAATTTATTGTCCAAGTACAATTCTTTTACTAATCATCAACATTAGAATGATATCAAATAGATATTAAGATACCTTTAAGGATCTATTGATTGAGGATTATTTTATTCTAAAAGTTCAAAACCATAATTTATTGGTTATACTGATGATGAATATTTTTTGATCCTCATAAATATAGATCTCAAACTAGATATTTGTTCACCTGTTGTAGAACTTTCATTTTATGGAGTTCTTTAAAACAATCCATTTTTATGACTTCTTCCAATCATGCTGGATTGGTTAAAATTTATGAAGAATGTTAAGAATGTGTTTTTATGAGATTAGTTATACATAATATCAGAAATAATTATGAATTATATACGAATAATGATATTCCCACCATATTATATAAGGATTTGCAGCTTTTATATCATAATTAAAGGGTGGGTATATCAAAGGTGATAAAAAAAAATATCTTAATAAAATTATTTTTCTCCCATCAACTTCAAAATAAAGACAAGATTGATATCCAGAAAATCAGTAATTTTTATTATCTCACAAATTAATTCACAAATGCATAACCAAATAAAATGTTTGAGAAATTAATTTATAAAAATGGGATACAAAGACAACAAATTAAACCATGATTTTATGAGGGGGAGTTGAGAATGTTTCACTTTTTTTACTTCACTATATTTTTTCCTAAAAGGGTTTTTTGGTAAGGTTTTTAATGAGGCACCCAAAAATTTTCATGAAATTAAATTACACTAGACTAACTTGTTTTTTACCATAGGGGTTTTTAAGGGAAGATTATATGAGATTCCATGAAATTATGAAATCCTCACGGGAGTGTTATGAATTATTATTTATTATGTGGATGTCATAGTCCCGATACTATTATTTCTCCTCCATCAAGTACTTTTTTTTAACAAAACACTTTTTTTGGATGAATGAGAACCTTAAAAAATACTGAAAAAATAAAAACACCATAAAATATCAATAAAAATTCAAAATTCATGAAAATTACACACATCTCTTCAAATCAAAATTTAAAAATAAAAAAATATAACATAGATTAAAGCCTTGAACTATGACCCTCCTTGATCCATGAACCCTAACAAAAAAGTCTCCATTATTTTTACCCACTACACCGATGTGAATACTACAAAGGCCATTGATGTTGTTTTAACAAACCAATACCCTTGGTTCAAGTCGATTTCCATCATCCACTACTTGGTCATCATCACACCACTATTGGATGCCTATGATGAACCAATTTCCATAATCTTAAAAAAAATATACCAATGAAAAAAGGGAACACTATAGAAGAATTCATACAATGAAAATTATTTGACTAGATAACCAAATATGAATTCCATCAACAATCTTACAGCTAAAATCCACAAAATGAAAACACCATCCAATGTCGAAATGGCCTAAAACCCTAACCTCAACGAGAATAGGAAAGGGGGGGACTTGAATCTAACATAATATAAAAAATAAATCACCGAAGTAAACCTGAATGAAATGAACAATGGAAGCTAACCCGCACCCATTTCTACCGGAATACATAGTTATTGAACCATATAATACCCACTGAATAAGGGAAGCAATCTAACCACACTTTGGGAAGGAAGGACTACTCCCAAGTCCTAAGGGGACCTGTGAGAACAACCACTAAGATGACCCAACAAAATAACCTCCATAATGGTACTATCATCAAACTGGGAAAGAAAAAATAGAAATCATTGACAGGTGATGAGAGAAACCATTCTGGATCAATAAGCAGGAAGGAATGGATCCTACATTTGGGAAGCAATATGAAGAGGTAGGGGTGAGGTAAACCAACCGGACACCAAAATTACAAGAATAAGGGAGAATAAGCATCATCATAAATGCGTGAAGAAAAAAGCATAGACTGAGAGTTACTGCATTGTTTATAAGGGTATAAACCTATAAAGAAGAGAAATATGCCCTAGAGAGAGAGTTGGGTGAAAATGGAGCCATCCCTTTACTCCTCATTCCCTGAAAAAATTCCATATGAATAAACCTTCATTTAATCCAACCCTTGGTATTCCAACCATTAGATTTGGTATGATAATTAGGATTGATTTAAACTATTGATAAAAGTCTCATGTACCCTATATACATGTCAATATGTTAGTGGAATTGAGAAATTTTAGTCTTCCATATTTTCACTATACTTATGGTCTATATATTTTACATTATCATATTCATTCACCATTATCATTATAAATATTATATTCCATATTTCATCAATGACACACTTCTCCTATTACTAACCATGCATTTCTAATTTGAAAATTCCTTATGATTTTAATCAACGTTCAATCAGTTTCTTAATAAATAATAATAGTTATATTAATTATATTATTATTATAGTATATTATTAACTTTTATAAATTAAATTTATATCAATTAAATTATTATTAATTTCATTATCAATTAACATATTAATATTATTAATTAATTTTAATTATATTATTATTAATAAGTAGTATTAAATATAAATAATTATATTATTAATAAATAATGATGACAACAACAACATCAATAATAATTAATTATATTATTAATTATTATTAATCACTACATTTCTAATTTATTAATAAATTTCTTATTATTATATTTTTTAATCAAATTATTAATAATTGGTTTAATTTCATTATTACTTTCATTATTATTTTTAATTATTATAAAATAAATAATTATTATTAAATATATTAAAATTTATTATTAATTAAATTAATTACTTTGTCAAATCCTCGTTACCTCTAATTTAGGGGGATTTAATGGATATTAGAAGCTGGAAGAAAAAAAGTGTGAGGTAGTTGGGCAGTGGGGCGTGATGGATGGTGTAATTGGTGGCAATGAATGCATTGGCTTGCTGAGGCAGGTCATGTTCTGACACGTAGCGATGGTCAGTGTGGATTCATGTAGCAGGCATCGAGGAGGGAATATGACTGGATATAGGGGGTGTAAAGATCATTTGTTGGAAGGGATGCAGCGAAGCATGGAGGTGTTGGGTAGCACACTTTCACATACAACGAAGGAGGAGGAGAACTCATAGGTGGCACTACACTATAAAAAGGACCTCCACAATTATAAACACATCTATAAAAATAATTGTATGGTCCTTCATTGACATGAATTTATTGTATTGGTATTTCACTATAATTTATTTGAACCTGTTTGTTTCTTTTTCATAGAAATTTTTCTTTACATCACCTCCTTGCATGATCATAATGTCCTTCAAGTGGTCTCTATTTTATTTTAAAATAATTCCATACTATTTATTAAAGGGACTTGATGGTCTTATGTCATATTAACATATGATCACAGGTTTAAGATCTTATTACATAATTGATCCACTTGATATGAGAGTATACATGAGTTTCAATACCCATTTAAGAGGTTTTTTTGAGATAAGTATATACATGATTGATTTGAAGATCCATTTAATGAGACTACTTGTATAAGGAGAACTGCCATATAAGGAGAGAACATTTAAGGTGTCCCAAATCCTAAGATTTTTCCCTTTATGAACCCCCCATGCATTCCCATTTGTACTCTCTTGTGCCCACATCGACCAAAGTTCACCCACCCACCTACACTCATGTCTCTGTTTATGACATCCCACTATAAAATAATGATTTTTTGAGAGGCAATCAAGAAATGACCCTTAAAAAAATGAAAATTATGTACATTGATTTGCACTGTATTAATAATCTTGATTTAATTTTCACGTGGGGAAATATTTTAACACACTAAAAATCATACTATTCAACTTGATAGAATAGTTTATATTTTGGGATGCGAAGTCTATTTCAATTCAATGGATTCAGTTCAATGAATTCAGGTTACTGATTTAGGTCATTGAAATTTGAGTCAGATCAGTATAGAGAATAGTAGTAGAACCTCTCCAAGAGGTAGTGGTACCATAAGAAGTTCGTATCTTTTAATGGAATCATGGAGGTCCAGAAAGTTCAATGAATATAAGTATCTAGAATGGTATTTCTCAAAGAATTCACTGAGGAAAGTGGTTAAAGTCAAAGGTGTTAGATATGCACTATATATATAATATAATATTAAATATATAAAGTGTATATTTAATTACATTCATTCGATATATGTATTATTTTGCATGTATTAAATACCTATGATAATAAATATATATATTTTATATATATTTATTTCTCCCGAACAATTTTACTATCAGTTACAATTTTTTATGAATGGATTAAATGCCTTGAATATTTATTGAATAGGATTCGATGAATTAATGTAAATGAGAATAAATGTATATGGATACAAGAATATGGTTGATGTATTTCCTTTAATGAAACACATCATGGATGACTATATAAAGGGATGTGATCCCTCCTATTGAATACATCCGATTATGAGCAAGCCTCGCAATTCTCACTACCATAGATTTAGATTTATTCAATGCTAAAAAAACACTCATAAATGGGTACTTTTATCAGTGATAAAAAATATGTTGATAAAAGGTGATTTTAGTCACACTAAAAAAAGCACGGATAAAAGTACCTCTTTATCTGCACTTTTTTTAGTATTGACAAAGGGTACTTTTATCAGCATTTTTCTTAGCACTGATAAAAGTATGTCTTTTTTCAGTATTAAAATGATTGCTTTTAATGCTGATAGAAAATATATTTCATAAAAAAGTTACATATCATGAAAAATAAAACATTAAAACATTAATATATTTATATTGATATAAATATAATATATTTTATAAAATATGATATATATAATATGAAATATGCAATTAAACTTAATATATAATATATTTTGTAGAAAATGGTTTACAAAATAATTAAAAAATAATATCAATTAAAAAATTTCTAATTATTATAGAGTAATAGTCATTTAATAACAATTTTATAATTATGAAAAACACATTTTAATTGTAAAATGAGATTTTTCAAGCTTGAAAATAAATATGAAAAATTAATATTTAGTATTTAAATAAAAGTTTTATTTAAAAATTTATGTTATTCATATTTATAAAATAGTTTATAAAGTTGGGATAATATTAATAAGGCTTAATAAGATTTGTTTTATTAAAATTTAGAAAATATGAAAAGTTTATATTTATTACTCTTGTTTGAGAAAATAAATAAAGTGTTTATTTTAATCAAGATAATTCAATTTTTAATTGAATTATATTATTTATAAATAATGAGAAAAGTATTTTGAAATATTTACATAAATTTATATATGTGTTTTATAAATTAATTAACTATAGAATGTTTATGGTTAATTGATAAGTATTTTTTAAATACCTTTTGACAAATTAAATGACATAATTTATGATATAAAAATAAATGGTTTATTTATAAATCATAAAAGAAGATTTATAAAGTGTTTATACATTAAAATATATATGATATTTAGATTATATAAAATGTTTATATAATAGATGTTGAATTTTAAAATGTTTATAATTTATTGAATATCATATATATTCATTTGATATAAAATGTGAAATAGTTCATATAGAAAATAATATAAAATGTTTATATTCTTACTAATTTATAAAATGTTTATAATTATAATTTATTTATTAATATTTCATAAATGTCTCATATTTTTTGAAAATAAATAAATTGTCTATTTATTAAATTTCCTTAATATTGATGTTTTGTTCATAATTAATTATTTTTAAAATTTAAAATTAAAGGGTCATTATTTGATATTATTTAAGCCACATAAAAAGGTTTTTTGATAAATGATACATCAAGGTTTAAATAATAATTAAGTATATGGTATTTAGATTATTTAAAAGGTTTACATAATAGAAATTGAATTATAAATAGTTTATAATTCATATAATATTATATATTTAAAATGGAAATTCCATATTATGTTAAATATGAAAGAATTCATATTAGAAGGAATATAAATTGTTTATATTCAAAATTATGGATTATGCATAATGTTAAATATGAAATTATAAAAGAGTTTATAATTATATTTTATTTATGAATAGTTCATAAATTTTTATCTCATGTTTAAATATTTAAATTGTTTATTTATTTAAATATTTTCCCTGTTTTATTCATAGTTATAAATTGTTTATATTACGAATAAATGTACACAAAAATTTATATGATGAATTACTTCAAGGATAGAGCCTTGCATATCATTATATGTTTGATATCATAAAATTTAGTTTCATCTACCTTAACCTCAGTTTGTAATTTTAGTCATGAACTTGAGAGTAGTTGTTGGTCATAGTTTATGTATATTAGGTATCAGAGTTTTCATGAATTTAATTCTATCTTGAGTAAAGTTTCCTTGGGTAGAGGGAATTGGGATCGAACCAACTACTTTCTTAGAGGATTTCCTTGAGTAGGAAATTGAATGGGGTTGAATATCTATTGATTCGGTCTTACTCATGTGGATTTTTTCAATATCATATAACTCTGTGAATTTACATGAAGCATTCACGTACTTTATTCATGTGATGAATTTGTATATGTATGAATATACTTGACATCTATTTTTTATTGAATAACATAGACTTGTTGGTCGTGTAAAGAGTTACAAATTAATGTGGTGTGAACACATTAATTTGGTGATTGAAATAGGGATTCCAAAAACTAAATCATTTGAATTATGCATATGTAGAAATGGAATAATACATGAGAATATAATTATTACATGTGATTTGATAGTTATGAATTTAATATGCATATGATGTATATTAAATTTGTGATACCTTTAAAAGAAGACCCCTTAAATACTAAGTGTTTGATTCCTTCCAGAGAAACACTTTTCATGAACTTGATCATCCAAAGAGGTAGTGTCATGCCATAGTGGGGTGCCCCTAGATTATATTGTGTAAGGAAATAAAGTAATGAGTGACTCAGGATTATTCAATGGGTTGTTTCACACCATAGCAGTGTGCCCCTAGATTGTCTTGTGTTATCTTGTTTTTTAAGTTTTTTTAGGTTACACTTAACTAGGAAACCCCAAGGGTTGGGATACTAGTAGAATAAAATTGAGTGAATATATATGATGGATTTATATAAAGGGTTATCCAATCAACTACCCAAGAATAATAATTGTTGTGATTGGGATGATTCCCTAACTAAATAACTAAGTTTTAATTTTCACTCTATAGTTGGTTCATTTTCTTAGTGAAATATGGATCTTCACTCACTAAATGGATATAATGTACAAGGTCATCATTTTAGTGGGTAAACATTCATTTTAAGTCCTTAATAAAATATATAAGACATGATATTCATCTAGTAAAGAAAAAATTTCCATTGTAGATAAATACATCATCATCATCAAACTAAGATTTATATTAATCCTTAAAATGTGGATTTTAAAGTAAACAAATCCTAAGACTAGTATATTAAGAAAAATTCCTGATCAAGAGAAATACTTAATTTTTTAGAAAAACTCCTTCCTAAGTAACCAAGTTTTGAAGTTTTTCAACAAGAAAATAAATATTCTTATGTAAGCATAAAATGATTTATTAAGTTTTCAAAGGCATTAGATGAGAAATGACCAACAAAATATTAGCCTAATATACTCAATAATATTGGGCATGTAAAATGATATTCAATATGATTGAAAATATTAATGTCCTTTTGAGGATTCATGTTTCCTTAAAACTTTATGGGTTATAGAAATCAATTCTAATATTTCAATAGATATATGATATAAACTGTATGTTTTACAAATTTTTGTAAATACACAGAAAGTCAGAAAGCTGAAAATAATTGAATCTTGAATTTTGTTTTCAAATAATGCACTAGATGAGTTTCTATATTGATAACTTGGATTCTTTAATATTGTATAGACTCATCAAAAGATGTGTACAATATCTCATTTATCTCTTGAGAAGATATTATAAACAATGTTTGTTTAAATGAAATGAGATAGGTGTCTTTACACATGGTTTATGATTAGTTTAATAGTAAAAAATTCATTAAAGGGGAGACCAAAATGGATTGTTTTGGTTAGGTAATTTATCTTACTTTAATTTATGGAAATGTTATGACAATATTATTTAATTAAATGTAAAAATTTTACCTGATATTCTCAAAGAGTTGAGAATAAATGAACTAGTCATATGATGTTTTGATTATGGTACTATATAGATAGTACAAGTGGGAAAAAGTTCAAATATGAAGAAGAAAAATTAGTTGAAAAGTTTAAAAATTATTCTTTAAGAAAAAAAATCAAGGTCATTAAAACCCAGGGTTATCGGGAACGGAATGTTAATAATTCTATATGATTAGATTATTTAAAATATACCTCATGGTTTTTTTAAAACCCCATGGAATTTCCATATTAGTTAAGGGTGTTATAGAAATTAATTATTCATTTTTTGAAGGGTATGAGATACCAAATGAATATTTTACAAAGTATTGAAAATATAAACGAGTTCAAAATCAAAAGAAGAATTGATCCAGATTGTAACTTATATTCACGAGATTAAGTAAATAGTTGCTACATCAAGAATTTGAATGTAAAGAATTTTATTAAGCTCAAATGAATTTAAGTAAATAAAGTGCATCTTCATCTCACTTATATTATATAATAAGAGGATGTTAGATAAAAAATATTATTTAGGAGATGATAAAATGTTTACACATGGTTTATGATTCATTGGATTCTATAACATGTTTTTTAGAAGAATATTTGGATAAAGTGTTTATCTTGGAAAAAGTGTTTATCAATTTTTTTTAAATATGTGGGAAGGTGTTACTACCACCCATTGGTGGTATATTTTAATAAAATTATTCTTTTTAAGTAAACATATTACAAAAATATATAATACCATATATTATATGGAAACAATAGTTTATTTGTGTAATATTCCTACTAAAAGGAAATAAATGTTCTTTCCTAATAAAAAACACAAAGTAGTTTGTGTTGAATCTTAAAAAGACATTCTGAAGATAATATGATGTCTAAGAGTATATTGAGAGTATGTGTGGAGTTAGAGAAGTTATAAATTAACAAATAATGATTATTCTATTCTAAGTTTGAGGGATTTTTTAATTAATATTTTAAATAGTTAGGAAAAATGTAAATAGTTACAGTTAGTTACCTTGAAAAAGTGAATATTACTGTCAAATAAAGGATTATACTAGTATAATATTATAGTAATTCTTCACTAATTTTCCTAAATTTTTTAAGAAATATGATGATAAATAAATATAAGGAGATATATTTAGTTATTATAAGAAATTTAATTACACTTGATATCCCAAAAGAAGTTTTAGGATACAACAATAATGAAAAATGTAAATAGTTACATTAGTTACTGTGAGAAAGTGAAATTCAATTGATATCCTAAAATATTTTAGTATATAATGGTAATTAAAAATGTAAAGAGTTACATTTAGTTACCATAATAAGTAAAAATCACTATTCCATAAATTTCTATACCAATTAATACTCAAAAGTATTACACTTTATATCCTAAAAGTGTTTAGGGCATAACGGTAAAGGAAAATGTAAAGAGTTACAATAGTTACCATAACAAAGTGTTATTAATTCATCTTAAAAGAGTTTAGTGTATGACAATAAAGAAAAATGTAAATAGTTACATTAGTTACCGTAATATAGTAGATATCACTTTATCTTAAAAGATTTTAGTATATGCTGGTAAAGTGATAATGTAAATAGTTACATTATTTACAAAATATTTCAAGAAAGGCATTTGGTGGAAGGGGATACATGGATGATGATGATGTATATAGAGAGAGTTTTATATAGACAACAAAAAATAAAATTATAACATTTTATGATATAAAGTTATAGAGTTTGAATATAAGGTCAAAGTGTTAACCTTGAGGAATATGATTCCCATGTATCACCATTATTTAAATAATATTTCTTCATAAATGTTTCTCACTAAGAGTTAAGTTGGATTATTTTATGATATGGTCATATAGGGATGTGATAGAAATTACATATGGATGTAATGCTAAAAAACCATTATTACAACAACAAAATGAGGTTAATGTAGAATCTATAGGTATTGAACATGTGGGAGAGTGGTTGTAATGATCGTAAATGTTATGGACCATCCTAATGGGGCCTGTGACGCAACTCCCCAAGCCCGCCTCTAAAAGGCTGGGGGTTGGCGACTGACACTAAGCATGAATATGACCAACATGTGAGGCCTTATCTTAATTACATGTACACACATGCATCTCTAAGACCATACAATGCTCAAATGTAAAAAAACAATTGAAAGAAACCGTTCATGCATACATCAATTCCCACAACCATAGTACGATAGGAAGTAAAGGAAAGTAAACAGGTCCAAATATAATCCCATCCCAAAAAGTTTGAAAACAATTCCTACCTAAAAGTAATATAGGGACTACTATCAAGATACTATAGGAACACACCTCAGTCTTTCCAGTCTCACTAAGAAACTCATAGTCCTAGTCTCTATAGGAATCTATCAAAGGGTCAATTTTTTTCATAAGACATGACACATACGGGGAAAACCCATGCATGGGTGAGTATAACAATGCCCAGTAGGACACCTTGAAACCACAAAGAATATAAAAAAAGAATAAGAATCATCTCTACATAGGTATATGTATACAACACATATAACAAGAATATCCAGATACCCTCAAAAAATACATATAGTCTCAAGTAAGGTTGCAACCATAATTCCATCCTAATATTCCAGATCAAAAGGTTCCATATAGAACTCATCCGGGAGAACACACTCCATGAGTCAGATAACATTGATGATGTCCATAAAAGAGGTTGTTCTTGTTAGGTCTCATAATAGGAAGTATACACTGGAAGTCTGAAGAGATACAACACACAAATGAGGATCACTCCCAAGGCCATGGGGTATACCAACAACTCAATCTAGATTAACCAACTAAGTAGAGGATTGGTTCCCATGCAGTGTTGGTCACGATGATACCAAGAACTCCACCCAGGGAAAGAAGATGATATAGGATATCACGCCGGGCCTCATGGAAGGATTCCAATAACTCTATCCAAGACGTCTTGCTGAAGGGATCACTATCCTATATGTAGGAGGTGATTTCACAATAACCCTCAGGGAATGGATATGGGAAATTTACCCTAATGAATCTTTACCAATATAAATAGGATAACGTATTGAAGCAAACTTTGAAGAAGTACATGGGGTATAGTAGGGTAAAATCTGTGTCCCTTCGACACTAGGTCCTACCCGTGAAAACGACCCATGCCCATGTCTATGTAATAGTACACAATATGTTGCTTCCCCTATACTTATACCTATGCACTAGTACATGGCTTAGTCCATGTACTCTTGGCTTGGCTCCATGTAGGGAGTAAATGACATGCCAAAGCCTATGTACTCCAACCCATGTCCATGTACCTTTTAAGGTACATTACAAGACTCTGGGAGAGGCATCACATGCAGTGCGATGGGGGTGACATGCCATGTGATCCTTAACTTAAAATGGAACCCTAACTGTTACACTAGGTGTCCCACATGCCTTGTAATCTTGGATTACATGCCATGTAGATCAGGATTTCCAGAATCCCCCTGTTCTTCCTCCTATGGATTTTTCTACTTCTTCAGCACCAAATCTGTCCATAATTTTCACCGATAATGGTGGAACTAGACCAGAAAACCCTTGTTGTCATTGTTCACCAGATTATGGCCATCTGATTCGTATGAGAATCGATGCTTGTTCATCCCGTCGCCACCATATGCATCACACAAACCCATAAGTCTCTAATCTAGTCCATTTTTTTCTACTACCACCATCACATGATCCTCATGTCATACCGAGTCCAGATCTATATTATCATATTGTTGCACCAATAAATGGGTGAACACTAGTTGACTCCTTAGAGTTTTTCGAATAGTGTGCTAAGGAAATTGCCTGCGATGAACAAGAAATGGGAAAGAAATATACAAAGAAAATATATGAGGAACATACCTTAGTTGATATTTATATCAACCTTGATTCATTTATGTTATAATGATAAATTAAGAGATAATCAAACAATCACAAATCAATTCACCAATTCCCGAATAAAACTAACCCATCCTACAATACACATGATTCGCAAATCAATTTGTTAATGAACTAATTTGTGTTCATCATAGGAATCATGAATAAAGAAAACATAATATAAAATAAAAACATCATATGAATATTTGGATCGATCAATGATTAAGAACAAATTTTTTTCATTCTTGTAACATCCCAAGATTTCATAGTACATTATCTCTTTAAAGTAATTCAATAGCTTGCGCTATACGCAACACCAAGTTCAAGCACATCACGACCTATCAAACTTGCCATTTAAAAAGAAGTTATGAATAGTACTAACCACATTTTGAATTATATATATATCCTATATAATTTTAACATTCATCTTTTTTGTTTTTTAGACATAATATAAGGACAAATTTAATTTTTCAGATAAAAGAAGTATTTTTCAAAAAATGCAGTATTTTCACCTTTTAATGAAAAAACCTTTTTAAATCCAATATTTGAAACTTTTATATATTCAATTTAATGAAATTAAATTCTTATTTAGAAGCAGGACATAAAAATTTATTTTGGATAAATTTTATCACTTTTCAGAAAATTTCCATATTTTGATGAAGTGGAAAATACTAAATTTTAATTGAAAACAACTTTTCAATTGAAATAATTTATAGTGTTTAATTATGAATTTTAGTGGTTTTAAAGTATAATTAGATTATATTTTTTTTTCATTTAATATAATTTAGTTCATTTTAAATAATTTCACATTTAAATTGGACACAAACACATGTCAATCTTTTGATAGTTTTTACTTCTTAAAAACCCACTTTCTGGTTTTGAAAATGGGAATTAATTTTAAATTAATTAATGCAACTTATGTGTTTTAAATTTGGTAAAATAAACATCATTTTTTAATTTGGAATATCAGAATTACCTTAGGGTGAATTTTTGGTATTTTTGTGAAAACATTCAAAATTTGATGAATATTGAAAAATACTGCATGGTTCATAAAAACTGACTTTTTCATTTGAATAATTATTTTTAATTAAAAATTTATCTTAAAGTTAAAATAGATACCTAATACATATATTAGTAAAGTTTAAGTCATTGGAGCAATTTTATAATAAGATTATATATATAAATTCTTATTGAACATTTTTAACGTATTTTTACCCACCTTCTAGGCGCATTTGCAAATTTGCATAAAACGTAATTTTACCACTTCTGTGAATTGAATTTCAAAATTCTGAGAGAAACAATTGTCATCGTTAAGTAAAATTTGGTTCAATAGGATGAAAATAATTTTTGGTGAATAGTAACTTTTGACTTTTATTTACCACGGTTAAAAGTAAATAGGGTAATTAAAGGTAAAAATGGTATTATAATTACCGTAACACATGTAATAATTCTATTGGATAAGTATTGTTTGACCAAAATAAACCTTAGGAATAAAATATGATCCTCTTTTATCCAATTGTATTAAATTAGAACATTTAATATTATTTTATTCAAAGAAGAGTTAAATGTGTTAAATTCAAAGTTTATTAACTAAACCATTTTTAATATAGAGTTATACATAATATAAATATGACTATAAATATTAATTATAAAGCTAAAAATATTTCATACATCATGGTATTTTATTTATAATTTTTATACATTTAATAATTAAATTTATTTATGACACAATGATGATGAAGTAATTACCTTATTAATGAAAGATTAAAATAATTGATTTTATAAATATCAAAATAAATGTAAATTTAGACTTTGGATGACATCAACAAATTTTATAAGTTAATATGACTTGTTAGGGCTGATTAAATGTATTTTTTTGAAGTAATTAATTTTTTATGACTTTAACAAAAAACAAATACTAAATAGTGTCAAAATTGACATAAATGAGTTTATAAAACAAATACTATTTTATTAAATGATATAATATTCTTAAAAATCTAAGATTCATCAAAAGGTATTATATAATGATATATATGTCATTAATGAACCACCCGAGGTTATCTTGGAATTTTATAGTGTTTTTATTAACCATGTAATATAAAAATACAAGAAGACATGGTAAAAGTTAAACTATTTAACTAAGAGTTAAATCTAAAAGATAAGGTTAAAATGGTAACCTAAACATGTCTAAAACCTATTGTTTGAGATTATTTCGACCCATAACTACATTATCCTAGAAATAAATCCATTTTGAGGTATTAGAAACTGAAAATTATTTTATAATAAATTAATATTTCAAACTTTTTCTAAAGTGACCCTCACATCTCTTATAAAAGGGTACTTCCCCTTCTCTTAAATTAACACCTCCAAAGCCATTTGTTTCGTCCAAAACCTACTCAAATATCCTCCCAACTACCCTAAATTTAACCTAGAGGCATTAATTTGATCAGAAATACAACCTAAGGAGCCCTTTTGTTCAAACAAAAGAAAGAACCCGAAGAAGAGGTAATTATTTCATCACGTCATTCAAAGTTCTTTTCTTCTTCCACTTCCTCTTTCTTTGTTGTTTCCATACCAAAATAATAAATCCAGTACCTTATAAATAATGTGATGTTATTATAAATATGTTACAACCATATTCATTATTCTATCCATCCTATGAATGAAAAAGTCACCATACGTGCGTACGTATGACTTACCATCTCCACGTCATGGTGTAGTTTGTTATTCAACACTTCATTATTTGGATGGGTATAATAATGAGTATAATTGATGTCAATTATAAATATAACATTTTAATTATTATTTATATATAATATATATATACCATCCAATTACATATGATTTCACCATCAAAAGAATGATATCGTCGCTCGTGCGTACGTACGGCTTACCGTCTCAACGATATGATGAGATTCATTTCCAGGTTCACCATTCAACGATGATTATCAAAATATATATTTTTAATAAGTATGTAATATATGATCTAATAATGCTACTAGAAATATATATATATATATATATATATGTGTGTGTGTGTGTGTATTTACATATATCTCATCCACTAACTTCATTCAATACGATATGAAAATGGAAACAACCTTTATGCGTACGTACGACCTACCATCTCCATAAACGGTGTTTTCCATTTCATATATATTTATATTATACATATTTATATTATGAATATATATGATCCATAAATAATGTTTTATATTTTGGAAGCAATTAAATCAGGATATAAGTGATACGATCAAGAATAACAAGTTAAAACACGTACAATAAAGAAAGAGATTATTACCCAAAAATGTTATTTTAACATAGAAATCATTATTAAATGGGTAGTATAAAACCATAAATGAATCAAGTATGATATCATAAATATGAATATGGTTTTGTTATAATTTAATAAAATAATATGGTCATTATACAGGTGGTTAAACATACCCTCGACTCAAGGAAAGTACAAGGTAAGGGTTAATTCCTCAATCTCATTATTATTCGAGATTGTTTATGTGTAAGTTTTTATTGGGTAATATTTATTATCAATGTAAATATTTCATAAAAGAGTTTTCAAAATGATTCATTTTAAGGGAATATTTAACTAAAACATCATTTTAAATGGTTTAAATATTTATTCTTCTAAATCATTCTCATCAATGTCCATGTTTTCAAAATGGTTTTAAGGATTTATTTATATAGACATGATTGTTTTAAAATGATAACTCCTTTAAAAAGTTTCAAAGTAGTATGGGAAAATTTGATTCAAAAATGTCTTTTAAACGTCTTCCTTTCTAAATTGTGTGACTTTTAAATAATTTCATGAAAATGGATATTTCTCTCAAAGAGTTTTACTAATAATTTTTTACTATGTCAACATCCTTTACTGGATATTATTTCTGATTGAGGTATATTTATTATAATACAATGTTCTATATTATATTTAATGAGTTATGATATGTTTGAATATGGATGTCCTATTTTTATACCATTCATGGTTTACGGTTAAAGTATTGACATTTCGTATGCTAGTTTTAATACAAATGTTTATATAATGTTACACCCTTTTCATATGAGGAATGCATTAGAATTAGTAAGTGATGAGAGAGTCATGCTATAGCCCCTTGATTCATCAGTAGGTCTCATGAGACAAATTAGTGTCTTAGAACATGGCCTTTACAAAATTTTTATTTGTAGTCTTGGCACAAATCTTTGACTATTTGTTTATGATGTCCAGCATTATGCATTCCCTCATTATGAAATTAGTTATTACATGTGATTATTAGACTAGTAAAATATTCATGATCATGTTTATATGGTAATGTTTGATTTATTTTTTCCATATTATGTTCAATTTTATGTTTAAAAGGATGTTTTTTTATTACACATTTTTTCTTAAAATTTTATAGCTTCCGTTAAATTATTTACCCTTACTGAGCATCTCAGCTCACCCCTTTCTTATGTTTTATTTTCCCAGGATTCTAATAAGTGTATTATTATTGATATTTAGGGTTAATCTATGAGAATAATGGTGTTCTCAAAGGATTATTTATGTTGTGTTGTATGTTATAAAGTTTAATGTAACATTCATGTATGTAATTTATTTTCCAAGACTACTAAACTGAACAATATTTCAGACTTGATCTATTGTGATCATTACAATGTATTAAAATAATGCATCAGCTCTAGGATTCTGGGGTCGGGGTGTTACAATTATATTTTTCAAGATCCTTCGATTCTGTTACTCACTGATCATGGAACCTCGATCCAGGTGTCGTTCGCATAAGAGATATCCTCCAACACTCTCTCCAAAGGCTTTAGGGTTATGAGATTAACCCTAGAGATTTATCATAACCATATTATTATATAATAATTTAGGTCAATGTGTCAACAAAAAAATAAAATAATTTATTTAATTATTTTATTTATTTTACCCCCACGATGACTTTTTCATAAACACATCACACTGAAAAAGGTTATTTCATGTCGAAGGTAAAATTTGTGTTCTAAAATCAATGGTTCCCTTAGATTTATAATTTGGTCCTCCATTTAGAATTTTTTCCACTTTATCCAGAAACTATGTGTTCGTTCTATTTAATATATTTAATATATTTTAAACATTTATTTTGGGCACACTGGGCCTCAGAATCACACGTTGTCTCAATGTTTGGTCTTGAAAATAATCCATACAATATCCAAAAATAATACATGGAAAATATGAGTCACTAAATTCTTCCCAACTTGGGGATTTATATCCAAAAAATCCAAAATAAGTGGCTGCATAAAGAGATGTAGGTACTGAGGATGAATCTAAGCCTCCCACTCCCAAGTTCTCTCTTAAATATTCTCATGATTCCACTGAAATGCACTAAATGGATCACTCACCCATGAAGGATCATCTCCTTCTAATCCTCGATCTCTACAATATACTCAACAAATATAGCTACATCCTTGATGTCCAGATCACCCCAATCTATAATGTATGATGGGTCATGCATGTACCTTCTCAGCTCTAACATGTGGAATACATCATGTACCTAGTCTAAATGAGGAAATAGAGCTAATAAGTATTCCATCTCTCCAACTATTCACATAATCTTGAAAGTTTTAATGAATCTCGAAGAT
Source organism: Viscum album (assembly GCA_963277665.1). Taxonomy (NCBI): domain Eukaryota; kingdom Viridiplantae; phylum Streptophyta; class Magnoliopsida; order Santalales; family Viscaceae; genus Viscum; species Viscum album. Next base: position 245,008,613 of record OY728150.1, read on the forward strand.
AACTTTCTGCCCCAACCAAATCTATGTAATCCACATCAAGGTGAAACCTATAGGAACACATGGTCTTCCCCCTCATACTCCAAAGGCCTCCATCACTAGTCAAAATAAGATTTATGATAGCTATGTGCAATCCTCATCTACTCCTAGATAATATGAACCTTCTTAGTAGTGGCTCACACCAAACCTGGATCATGAGTGCCGAATCTCCTAGTTTGGTCCAATAAAGTGGGGACCTGAAGAGTCTCCCATACAAAGCCTCAAATGGTTCCATACCAATTATAGAATGGTAGTTGTTTTTTACAAAAAAATCCACCAAGGGTTGATGATCCTCCCAACTACGGCTAAAGTCCAACATGAAATCACACAACATGTCCTCCAAGACTTGAATGGTCCGTTCTATCTAGCTATTAGTTTTGGAGAGAAATTATATGATCAAGCATAACTGAGTCTCGAAAGCCTCCTGTAATACATCCCATAACCAAGATGTGAAGTTATAATCACAATAAAATAATATCATTGAGATAACTCCATGGATTCAGACTACATTTTCACATAGAGGTGTCCCAAGATCTCTATTGAAATCTGCTCTCAGATATCTAGAAAGTGGCCTGACTTGGTGAGTTAGTCTACAACCACCCAAATAGAATCATGTACCCTAGAATTATGTGGTAAGACTGTCATGAAGTCTATGGATATCCCATATCACTTACACTATGGAACCTCTAGGGGTTGAGCTAAACCCACTAGAACTTGGTGATCAACCTACACTTTCTAACAAGTAATGCATCAAGAGACAAACTATGAAACTACCTTCTTCTTCCTTAGACAACAAAACTAACATCAAAGGTCTTGATACATATTTTAGACACCTAGATGTACCACTAAAGGAGATGTATGAAACTCTCTTAATACCTCCTCCTGCAATGTCATTGGCACCATCATGCATCCTATGAAAATAATGACATACTCCCCACCTTTAGAAAATCCATTAAAAGATAGTCTATTTGATATCTGAGTATATAGGGTCTCATAGTTAGCATCTCCAAGCTATGCCTCCCTGAATCACTATAAAAAATAGGGGTAACAACCATTGACTACAGGTAAGCTACACCATCTCCATCCATAAAGTATAACTACAATGAGGATAACTTCTCTGATTCCTCATTCAACAACTGTGAACAAGATCTCCTTTTGAGAGAATCTACTACCATGTTCCCCTTCTTAGGAGTATAAAAAATCATGAAGTCATAATCCTAGAAGAACTATAGCCATCACCTCTATCTCAAGTCAATATCCTTATGATAAAATATATACTTGAGACTCTTGTGATCCGAATATATGATAAACCGCTCTCCCATTAGGTAGTTTCACCACATATTTAGTGGGAAGACTACCACTGCTAACTCAAGATCACGGGTCGTGTAGTTCTCATCATGTGGTATCAAATGGAGTGAAACATATGAAATCACTACTTTCCTCTAAATTAGGATAAAAATAAGCCCAATTCTTGATGTATCACATAACACTATATACTTGACACCCTCCTTTGACAATCTCAAGATGGGATCACTTTTCAATATTTTCCTCAAGTCCTGAAAATCCTACTGGACCTCTATTTCCACATGAATGGATGCCCCTTATAGGTCAATGATGTCATGGGATATGATATCTTAGAGAAATCAAGTATGAATCTATGGTAATATTCTTCCAACCCAAGGAAGCTTCGCACCTATGTCATGTTCTTGGGTGTCTCCAAAGCTAACACCGCCTCAGCCTTTACCGGATCCACTTCCACACAATCTGTTGAGATAACATGTCCTAGAAAGTGGACCTCCTAAATCCAAAACTATATCTTAAAGAGATTCCCATAAAGATGTTTCTCTTGGAGTACGTCCATAGCCATCCTCAAGTGTCTCACATGCTCCTCCTCATAGGACAAGTACATTGGGATTTCATTTGATGAAGACTAACATGAATCAATATAAGAAAGGTCAAAAAATATGGTTCATGAGTCCCATTAACACTGCTAGGGAGTTCTTTACACCAAAGGGAATCACCAAGAACTCATAGTGAACATAACGACATATGACAGCTGTATTCAGTATATCCTCATCTCATACTCGTAATTGGTGATACCCTGACCTGAAGCCAACCTTCTAGAACCATTGTTCCCCTTTAAACTAATCAAAGAGTTAATCGATCCTTGGTAGTGGATACATGTTATTCACGATCATCTGGTTCAATTACTGGTACTCCACACACAAACCCAAGCTCCTACCCACCTTCTTGGTGAACAAAACTGGGGTTATATAGGGTGAAACACTGGGTCTAACAAATCCCTTCCTCTGCAGGTCCTCCAACAACACCCTCATCTCATGAATATCTATGGGAGGCATATGATATTATGGTGAAGATATCATTGTTTTATTAGGGTGTATATCAATTCCGAATCCTATCTCTTAGTGGGGAGGTATTCCTGGAACATCTTCAGAAAACATGTCCTCATACTCCCCCACCATTAAAAGAAAATAGAAACTCATAACATCCACTACACCAAGGGTTATTCTATCCAACTAATGAGTAATCATATGTACCCTCATCTGAATGATTCCATCCTATGCTACCTATGTTTCCCTTTCTCCCACAATACAAAACCCAGTCCCATCATTACGGATAAACCACATCCTCCTACTGAAACAGTCAATCTAGGCATGAAATGTGGATAAACATTCCATACCTAAGATGAAATCATAAGACCTCATCACTGCTACAAATAGGCCCCAATAGAAACTCTCACCTCCAAGAGTTAATTCATACTATAAGCACAAGTGTGTGATTGATGAGTCATCTCCAGTAGGAGTCTCCAAGAAGAAGGGTCAAGGAAAGAGATCAACTAGAACCTCTAAGTTTCAAACAAGATATATAGAAATAAAGGAATGACTATAACCCGTGTCTATCAGTACTATAAATAAGGTATAAAAGACACATATCTTACCTCATATCATCCCTAGATACTTTGGGTTGTAAGCCTTGACCACATTTAGTTGTCCCCACCCCTTTCCTCCAGCTCCTTGAGCTTAGTGCGGACCACCCGGGGGTGGTGGTGGTAACAGGTCAAAGTGCCTAACACCTTTATCTACTCTCCCAACCCCTCTTCCAAATCCATCACCCAAAGAACCTACATTCTTCTACCACTACATCTTCTTAGGCGGACCATCCATGGTATCCCAATCAGCCATATGACGGGATAGACAATCTCATCCAAGAGGTCCCCTACCATAACATGAGTAGCACCACCTCTCCCTGGGTTAACTAGACCCATACGGTGAGCCCTAAAATATAGATCCTCTATCATGGGACCTCCTCTTGAAACACTTCCCACATATAGGTCCTTGAGAATAACATTGTCTCCCTGCTACCGAGGTCTCTACTCATGTGTGCCCAATTTCGGTAACCACCATCTGTATCTGCTTATCCAGGAAACTGTCAACCACCAAATCTTGATCTATAACCCTAAAATAGGTAGGAATTCATAGAGGTATAATGATGTCTCTAATGTCACTATGCAGTCCTTACTGAAAGGTCCAAGCCCGGAAGAACCGATCCTAAACCATATCCATTGAGTACCTAGAAAGGTTTATAAACCATGATGAATACTCATGTACTTTCGTTCTACCCTGATGAAGTTATGGAAGCTCTTTGACATAAAAAAAACCTCATCATAGTAGGAGATAAATCCTCTCTAAAATTTTGCTCAAACTTTTACCATTCTAGAGTCGCCTCATCATAAAACTCAATCACTAACCCCCACTATCATCCTACTGACCCAGGAAGAAGGCTCACCACCAGGACCACCATATGACATTCTAGTTTATGGACCAGATAGGAAAATTGTTTCAACACCTCAATACATTCTTCAGTCACCTATGGTTTGGGATCACATCAAAACTTGTAGGGTTACTTTTAATGAAACTTATGAAGTGCGGTTAGCCTGCGCACCTCATCCGTTGGTACTGCAGCTACTATCAGCTGCTCAATAGGTGATGGTATAGATGGTAGAATAGTTGGAGGTAACACATTTGAAAATAGTCCCTGTATTGATGCCTCATTATTAAGGGGATCATCCTCATGATCCTGATGAGGAATTCCAGATGGTATATGCCATGGAGGAATCCTGAAATAGAAAAGATGTATCATGATAAATGGGTATATCTTGAAAGATGACTCAATAAGGACATGGAAATCATAACCCATTATTATATGATGCATGTATCATTGTGTTCCCTACAACTAATGTTCTCATGTACCGAGTCAAAAGGAAGATTATTAGAGTCATGGTGAATGGATACATCAACCGCTATACCAATACTAGAATCCCTGACCTGAAATCCAAAATCAAAACACCTAACATTGTTTCCCCAAGACAATCTCATAGAATCTAGTACTAAGTTAGAATCGACTACATCTGATACCACTCTATCACTACCTGTCCCAATGGGGTCTATTCCATAACTCCTAAAGACCACCTCTAATTGGATAGGGGCTAGCGAGTAGCACCGAGTAGGCATATCACAAACATGAGAGGCCTTATCCTAATTACCTGTACACACACACATATATACACGACCATGCAATACTAAAATGTAAAAAAACAACTGAAAGAAACCATACATGCATACATCTATTCCCATAACCAGAGTATGATAGGAAATAAAGAAAAGTAAACAGGGCCAAATAAATTTCCACCAAAATGATTTTGAATACAAGTCCAACCCAAAAGAAATACATGGAAAACTATCATAATATTGTAGGAACACACCTCAATCTGTCTAGTTTCACTAAGCATTTCCTAGTCCTGGCCCCTCTAGGACTCTGTCAAAGGGTCGATCATCTACACAAGACACGACATGTGCAGTCAAATACTATGTAAGTGTGAGTATAAAAATACCTAGTAGGACACCCCAAAACCACAAAGCATATAAAAAAATAATAACAATCATCTCTAAATAGGTATATGACTACATAACATATAATAAGAATATCCAGATGTACTCAAAAAAGAAACACAGTCTCAAGGTAAAGTCAAAACTATAATTCCAACCTAAGAATCTAACAAAAAAGTTCCACATAGCACTAATTTGGGAGAACACACTCCACGAGTCAGATAATGTTAATTATGTTCATCCTTGTTGTAGTTCTCATTAGGTCTCATCATAAGAAATACACGTTGGAAGTATAAAGAGATACGATAAACATATGAGTATCACTTCCGAGGCCACATGGTATACCAACAACTCAATCTAGATTAACCCGCTAAGTATAAGATCGGCACCCGCATAGTGTTGGTCATACTGATACCAATAACTACTGATAGGGTAAGAAGATGATAGAGGGCCTCACTTACGACCTCACAGAAGGATTCCAATAACTCTATCCAAGAATTCCCATTGAAGGAATCACTATTATATATGTAGGAGTTGATTCTATACTAACCCTTAGGGAATGGATGGGGAACATACCATAATGAATCTTTTACAAGATACATAAGATAGGGGACTCAAACAGACTTTGAAAGAGTATGCGATTTTTAGTAGGGGTACATGCCATGTCCCTTTGACACAGGGTCTTGTCCATGTAAACAGCCCGTGTTCATGTCTATGTAATAGTACATAGCGTACTACTGCACATGTACTTATTCCCATGTACCTTAGCCCATGTACTCTTAGCCTGGCCATGTCTGCGTAGGGAGTACACAACATGCTTGATCCCATGTACTCCAGATCATGTACATGTACCTTTCGAGGTACAAGTTGAACCTACGAGAGAGGAATCACATTCCATACGATGGTGGTCACACTCCCTATTATCCATCACTTCACATGGAACATGAGCTTCCACACCAGTGGTTCAACATGCCGTGTTGATTGGGATTTATAGAATCCATATTTTCTTCCTCCCATAGAGTCTTATTCTCATATGAAAAAAATATGGTGGTGATTCATGATGGGAATGGTGGATCTAGACCAACTGACCCTTTCCATTTCCATTTACTAGATTCTAGCCATTCAATTCATACAAGAATTGATGTGCATTCATCTCATTAATACCACATGTATAAAACCAACTTGGAAGTATCCAATATGGTATAATTCATTTACTTCTACCACATTTTCATGATTCTCACATCATAATGATTCCATATATTCATTATCAAATCATTACACTAAGAAACGGGTGCACAATGATCGATTACTCAGAGTTTTTCAAACTAGGGTCCAAGGGAATCACCCAAGATGAATGAGAAATTGGAAAGAAATGCACAAAGAACATCTGTTAGGAATAGGCATTGGATGATGTTCATTTTAACCTTCATTAATTTTCATTATAATGATAAATGAAGAGATAATCAAACAATCACAAAGAAATTCCACAATTCCCAAATAAAACTAACCCATCTCGCATTACGCACGATCCGTGAATCAATTTGTTAACTAATTGATTCGTATTCATAATAGGAATCATAAATAGGTAAAGTATCTGATCAAAACAAACATCCTACCTTTATTTGAATCAATCACCGAGGAAGAACAAAGTCACATCATTGTCTTTAGTGAGATCCTTTTATTTTATTGCTCACTGATTGTGGAACATTGATTTGGTTATCGTTCACTTGAGAGATATCCTCTAATGCTCTCTCCAAAGGATCCAAGGTTATGTGGATGACCCTAGAAATATATCATGACTATATTATTATAGAATAATCTAGGTCTCTACATATATAGATAAATAAAATAATTTATTTAATTATTTTATTCATTTTACACCCACAATGACTTTTTCACAGACGCCCCTTGAAAAAAAATGTTATATCATTCCTAAGGTAAAACCTACATTCTAAACTCAAAGATACTCTCAATGTTATGATCCGAGATACCATTTTGAAGTTATTCAACTTTTTCAGGAAAATTTTATGCACATGCTATTTAATATTTTTAATATATTTCAAACATTTATTCCAGGAACACTGGGCCTTAGTATCACACTCCTTAGTGACTAGTCTCAAAAATAATCCATACAATATCCAAAAACAATACATGGAAAATATGAGTTTCTATATTAAATCATTTGAAGCATGCATACATAGAAAGGTAATAATACATGAGAAGATAATGATTACATATAATGTGATAGTTATGAATTTAATATGAATATGATGTATATTAAATTGATGATACCTTTAAAAGAAGACCCCTTAAATACTAAGTGTTATATTCCTTCCAGATAAACACTTTTTATGATCTTGATCATCCAAACAGGTAGTTTCATGCCACAGTGAGGTGCCCCTAGATTATCCTGTGTAAGGAAATCAAGTAATGAGTGACTCAAGATTATTCAATGGGTGGTTTCACACCACATTGGTGTGCTGATAAAATAATATTTTATTGAATATTTTACTGATAACAAATGATATAATTTCCTCACATTGTGTTAAATATGTTCAATTAGAAAGTATTTGGGATTAGATCATTCATTTGAAAATTTGGTGACAATTCTAGTTTTACCCTTTATAGTGCACTGTAGTATTTCGAAGATAAATATTTTTATTTTTATTATTTGAATTTTAAATTTTTTAAAAGTGCTCCTAACTTAAATTTCTGCAACTTTTATTCAGGACACTAGAGCTAAATAGTGAATTTGGTTGTTGAAAATGGGACATGAAGTCAAAGTTGGGCTGGACTCGCCAGAATGGAGAATCTTCTGTATTTAGAGCATAACTCCTTAATATGGGATTAGATTGAGCCCAAATTTTTAGAGGAGATAGAGGACCCATATCGTCACATATTATTCTACTGGAAGGCCAGCCAATTCAGGCGTTTTGGTGGCCAAATGGGCTGTTCAAGTTGGCATAAAATATTTGTCCGAGATTCCCCATTCACACTTGAAACCACTTTGAACCTAGCCTCCCCACCACTCTATAAATTGGTGTTTTTCTCATTTTGTGGGGTTTGGACGTGCATTAAGAAGTTCAGGACAGAGGATAAGAGGTTCCAATCTAATTATCCAATCAATTCAATAAGGGTAGCTCTTGAAGTAAGGATCCCTTCGTCGAAGCCCTATTCTTCTTCCTCATGTTGTAATGTTTGTGTTTTCTTAATAAACTTCTTTGTTATTCTTTTATTTATTCTCTTTTATTCTGTTTTGTTTAAATTTCTTCTTCTCTTAATCTTCCTCTTTGGGCTGTAATTCTTGAGTAGAAGAATTATTGGGTTATACCCATTATAAACCTTTGCACATGAAAAACGCTTCTACGATGATTACGCCACCCATGGAAGAGTAGTTATTTTTAGTAATCGATCTACCTCTCAACTTCTTCATTCATTTATTTTGAATCAATGATATAATGTAATTAAATAAACATGATCCATTAATTGAGTTTTTAAATTATAAGAAACTAAGTGAGCAATTGAACAATTAACACAAACGCGCGAGGTCGGGATTTGTGTGAATTGTGAGAGCGCGATCTTAATCGGTAATACAAGACCACATAGAATCAATTTGTAAAGTTCAAATACAATCCCTAAACTCAATTAATCCTCATTTAAAGAGTGGTTATGTGCCTTAATTTACCACTAACCATAAGCTATCCTTAGAACATCAATCAAAGCAGGGTGCTACGATAGCATGTTCCGAAGCTAGCCTAGGGTTTAATTAATTTCATCTTTGTGGTAAGGTTAATTCTTGTAGGGTTCGAGGGCTAACAAATTAAGGGATCATAATTAAGTGAATATTAATTTAAATGATAAAAATTAATAAATGATTGAAGAGGTAGAGTTAGATCGATTACGTCTTTTAAATATTGTCTAAAAACATCTTTTTGTTGTGTCATTTTAATCAAACTTCATTTCAAAACTAAAAACAAAAAAAACAATCTTCTTCTAGCAGACTTCTTCTAGATTCATAAACTATAACCAACACCCATCATTTCAAGTAGTGTTTTTATTTTATTTTATTTTATTTTTAGAATACCTTTAAAAAGTTGTTTTAAATCTACTCCCTCCTTTGAGAGACGACCTTGGTCAGCCACTCTGCTACACCTAAGTACCCCAAAATCACATTAATCATTTGAGGTCACCCACGACAGCGCTCTTTCAAATAGGCGTCGTTTCCGGAGAGGAAAGTAATTTATTCAACCATTTAGAGTTATTTCTTTTATTTTTCATTTTATTATTTTCTTCACCTCTCTCTCTCATCTTTCCCCTTTCTCAGGTTTTCATTTTTTTTCATCCTCTTCCTTTCTTTTTGGACCATCAACTCAAACTTCTCATTTTCTCTTATGTTCCACTTTTCCTATTTTCATTTTTTGGTTTATGACACAAACTAATCCTAATGATCTCTTAGATCTCAACCCTGAGATTGAACGTAGCCTTAGGACACGAATTAGACATTCTCAGTCTACGAGAAGTGTCGACATTTACCCAACTGGAGAATTCTTCCACTCTAGGAATTTTGAAATTGGAAACAATTCTAAGTCAAAATTAAAAGAATAACCAATGGATGAAAATAATGGAAATGAACTTAATAGAACCATTCGAGAATTGGCTTTACCAGATATTAAATATCAACTAAATTGTATTGCATACCTGAACCTCGAATCAGACTTTGAATTGAAATCTAGGTTAATTCACCTTCTTCCAAAGTTTCATGGATTATTTAGTGAGGATCCCAACAAAAACCTTAAGGAATTTAATGTTGTTTAATCAACTTTAAAACCAAGAAATGTTTCTAAAGATCAAATCAAATTAAGATCATTCCCATTCTCACTTGATGAAACTGCCAAAGATTGGATGTATTATTTGCAACCTGAAGATGTAACATGTTGGAATGATTTGAAACGTCTTTTCTTGCAAAGATTTTTTCCAGCATCGAGGACCACTTCAATTCGTAAGGAGATATCAGGGATCAAACAAGCCCAAGGGGAGTCAATGTATGAGTATTGGGAGCGATTCAAGAATTTGTGTGCAAGATGACCACATCACTAAATCAGTGAGAAACTACTCATCCAATACTTCTACGAAGGACTCACACCCATGGAGAGGAGAATGGTGGATGCCGCAGCAGTAGGGGCATTGGTGGACAAGACACCAGTAGCCGCACATGCATTGATCGACAAGATGGCACAAAACTCCCAACAATTTGGCGATCGTGGTACACCACATGTCAGGGGAGTACATCAGGTATGTCCTTCTTCTCTTGAAAGTCATTTAATTGATACCAAGTTGGAAGAATTGACCACTATGGTGAGGCAGATTGCATTGGCTCAAAAGACATCCTAACCCACTCCTTCAAGGCCATGTGGCATTTGCACTGAGACAAGCCACCCAACTGATTGTTGCCCACAACTACAAGAGACAGAGGATTGCACAACAGTATTCCCAGGGATACCATTTCAGCAGCAACAACAACCATATCCCTAAAAGAAGTTTGATTCATTTGCTCCAACATACAACCAAGGGTGGAAAGATCAACCAGACATGAGGTATGGCTCTGGACAACAACAAAGGCCACCCTTTCAACAAAACTTCCAGCAGCCTCCGCCTTACCAGCAGGGTTTCCAACAACCCCAAAGGATATTTGAAGCCCAAGCATCAACAAGCCAACAACAAGGGAATCCCCCACCAAAGGTAGATTCTAATACTGATGATATTTTGAAGCAAATTGTTCTTAATCAACATAATGAGATGAAGAGTCAAAGTTTGGATTTGAGGGAGTTGAAGACTCAAATGAGCCAGATTTCTATCACCCTCCATGAACTTGTAAGTAAGAATTCCAGAAATCTACCTTCCCAACCCACTCCAAATCCAAAGGGGAATGTTTGTGCCATCACATTGAGAAGTGGGAAGAAAATGAATGATACATATGTACCTACCATTCCACCAGGATTCACCTCTACTCCAAAGAAGCCACACTCCATACCAACTGATGAGAAATCCAAGGAGAAAGATAAAGGTAAGAAAAATATTGATGATGTTCCTCCTAAACCCCTTCCTTTTCCAAAAAGGGTTGTTCAAACAAAGAAGATGTCTGAATAAGCAATGAAAAAGGAGGTTTTGGACACATTCAATCGCGTGGATATCAACATTCCTCTACTTGAATCCATTAAGAAAATCCCAAGGTATGCCAAATTCTTAAAAGAACTCTACACCAATCGAAGAGGGATCAAGAGAAATGAGAGGATCAACCTTGGAAGAAATGTCTTAGCACTCATTACACCAACTCTAATAATGCCAACAAAGTGCAAGGATCCCAAGACATTCACCATCCCATGTACCATAGGAGAGTTGCACTTCTCTGATGATCTTTGTGATTTAGGAGCTTCAATAAATGTGATGACTCACTCTGTATTCTCTTCCTTGCAGGTTGGTGAGTTGAAGCCAACAAGAGTAGTGGTGCAGTTGGAAAATAGAGCTACATCATATCCAGTGGGAGTCCTTAAGGATGTACTTGTCTGGGTAAGAGATATGATCTTCCCAGCATATTTCTACGTGCTTAACATGGAGGATGATCAGGTAAGTTCTCATGCTCCCATAATCTTAGGAAGACCCTTCCTCAAAACTATAGAAACTATCATAAATGTCAATGAGGGTACACTTTCCATGGAGTTTGGAGATGAATTTGTGATATTTAATGTTATGGATTCCATGAAGTACCCCTCAGAGGATCACTCTGCATTTGTTATCTCCCATTTTGAACCACCAAATAAAAACTCCATGGAATTTGATTGTCCTATGCTTAGGGAGATTATGAGTATTGGTTCGAGTTTGATGTCTAAGAGCACTTACACACATGTTACTGATACATAATCCTCTCTTGGATTTGAATTTGATGTGGATTTATATTCTGATTTTGATCATGTTCACTCTGATTATGACATGGCTGTTGAGTATGCTGATGGATTTGATTCTTTATTCTATGACTTTGATGATGTCTATTCTGATACTGATGCTCTTTGTGCACATATTTCAGTTCCTTCAATGTCTCCATCCATACTACACCCTCCTTCATTATAACTCAAGCCATTGCCACCAAATCTGAAATAATCATACTTGTTGAGTGGTGAGAGATTGCCTTTTATCATTGCTAACAATCTCCCTTTTGAACATGAAGAAAAGCTTTTGAATATTTTGAGGGAGAACGTCTGGGCGATTGGGTGGACCTTGGCTGACATATCAAGTATTAGCCCCTCCATTTACATGAATAGGATTCTCTTGGAGGATGGGGATAAACCGGCGAGACAACCACAAAGGAGACTCAATCCCACCCTCCTGGAAGTCGTTAAAAAAGATGTTAAGAAATTGCTTGAGGAAGGTATAATCATTCCTATTTTAGATTCTCAGTGGGTAAGCCCTATTCAGGTTGTGCCAAAGAAGAGTGGTGTTACTATTGTTAAAAATGAGAAAGATGAGTTAGTTCCAATGAGGGTGAAAAACAGTTGGTATGTGTGTATTGATTATAGGAAACTAAATCAGTCCACTCACAAGAACCATTTCCCCCTCCCATTTATTGATCAAATGCTTGAGAGACTAGCTGGGAAAACACACTATTGTTTCTTGGATGGATTTTATGGATATTTTTAGGTTCCTATAGCTCCAGAGGATCAGGAGAAGACAACATTCACCTGTCCCTTTGTCACATTTGCCTACCAGAGGATGCCATTTGGACTTTTCAATGCCCCAGGTACCTTCCAGAGATGCATGGTGAGTATTTTTTCTGATTTTACTGAGACTTACATAGAGGTATTTATGTATGATTTTACAGTGTATGGGTCTTCATTTGATGAATGTCTAATTAGTTTGGGAAAGGTTTTGAATCATTGTATTGAGAAGAATTTGATCTTAAATTTTGAAAAATGTCATTTTATGGTCGAAAAGGGAATTGTCTTAGGTCATATCGTCTCACAACATGGCATTGGAGTTGATAAATATAAGGTAGAAATTATTTCATCCCTGCCATATCCTACATGTGTGCGTGATGTTCGATCATTCCTTGGACATGCTGAATTTTATCGGCACTTCATCAAAGATTTTAGTAAGATTTCTCTTCCTATGTAAAGATTACTTCAAAAGTATTCTGATTTTGTGTTTGATGTTTCTTGCAGGAATTCATTTGATGAGCTAAAACAATTTCTAACCACTCCACCTATCATACAACCCACACGGTAGGAGATTCCTTTTGATCTTATGCGTGACGCCTCCAACTTCACGGTTGGAGCTGTCTTATCTTAGAGGGTGGAGGGACGTTAACATGTGATATCCTATGCATCGAGGACATTGGATTCAGCCCAATCAAATTACACAACCATAGAAAAGGAGTTTCTTGCTGTCATATTTTCTTTAGATAAATTTCATTCATATTTATTGTGCTCTAAAGTAGTTTTTTTTCTGACCATGCAGCTTTGAGGTACCTCCTAAAGAAGCCAGATGCAAGGCCACGACTTATCCGTTGGATACTCCTTCTTTAAGAGTTTGACCTTGAGATAAAGGACAAGAAGGGGTCAGAGAATTTGGTGGAAGAAAACATTAGTAGGCTTAATCACACACTAGAGGATGACACCTTGGACCGGGTACCACTTCAGGACACTTTTCCCGATGAGCATCTTTATTCCATCTCAGGTACACATCCTTGGTATGCTGATTTAGTGAACTACCTTGTTGCCTCTGAAATCCCTGAAAATTTAAAGAAACATCAAGTCAAAAAATTAAAGAGTGAGTCAATATTTTATGTTTGGGATGATCCATACCTATGGCGCATGTGTAGTGACCAATTTATTAGGAGGTGTGTTCCTGATCATGAGTTTGAGTCTGTTTTGCAATTTTGTCATACACTTTCTTGTGGTGGAAACTTTGAACCCCAAAGGATAGCTAGGAAAGTTTTGGACTCTGGATTATATTGTCCTAGCATATTCCATGATTCCAATTTATTTTTTAAGTCATGCTCTCGTTGCTAACACACTGGGAACATTTCTAGGAGACATGAGATGCCCCAATAACCTATACTATTTTGTGAGATTTTTTATGTGTGGGGCATTGATTTTATTGGTCCTTTTCTAAGTTCATATGGTTTCTTGTATATTTTGGTTGGTGTTGATTATGTGAGCAAATGGGTGGAGGACAAGGCCACCAGGACTGATGATTCTCATGTTGTTGTGGATTTTGTGAAGGCACAAATGTTTTGCAGGTTTGGAGTACCAAAGGCTATCATCAGTGACCAAGGGACACATTTCTGCAATCAGAATGTTTCTTCCCTCCTTCGGAAGTATGGGGTGACATACAAAACATCAAAACCATACTACCCTCAAACAAATGGCCAGCCTGAGGTTTCAAATCGTGAATTGAAACAAATCTTGGAGAAAACCGTGCAGCCAAATAGGAAGGATTGGAGCAAGCGCTTGGATGATGCATTGTGGGATTATAGGACAACATACAAGACACCCATTGGTATGTCCCCATTTTGGATTGTTTTTGGGAAAGCATGTCATCTCCCCGTGGAAGTTGAGCATCGGGCTTATTGGGCTTTAAAGAAATGCAACATGGATTTGGCCCAAGCTGGAATCCAAAGGAAGCTGAAAATTCAAGAGCCTGAGGATATTAGATTGTCTTCATATGAGAACTCAAGGCTCTATAAGGAAAAATCAAAAGCAACTCATGATAGAATAATCCAACAAAAGGAGTTTCATATTGGAGAGAAATTCCTTCTCTACAGTTCACGACTGAAGCTGATGCTTGGTAAGTTGCGTTCCAGATGGTTAGGTCCTTATATTGTGTCTAATTGTTTTCCTTATGGTGCAGTGGAGATCACACAAGAGGACACTGGAAGGAGATTTACAGTCAATGGGAAACATTTGAAGAGATACATCGAGGTAATTCCTACTGATGCAGTGGATTTTATCACACTGCATTACCCCATCATCACTTGAGCACATCAGGCTGTTCCTAACCCTTTCACTTTTATATTATTTGTCCTATTTAAAAATTCTACATTTTATGTGCATATATCATCTCATGGGTTCACATTGAGGACAATGCAATATTTTAAGTGTGGGAGAGGGAACCTTTTAGTTTAGTAATTTCAATTTTTTTCCTGATTTAAAAACAAACAAACAAAAAAATTGTGTGTTTTTTTTCAAATTTTGTGTGTTTATTTTTCAATTTTCTTTGTGTTTCTGAAATTTTTGAGCTGAAATGATTCTCATAACAATTTTGAAATGCATATCAATGAGTGAAACAATTTATCCCTTGAAACTAAGCTTAAATGAATACTGAAAATGACTATGTTTCAAGTTCAAATATTTAGTAATTTCATGAAAAGTACACTGAATTTTGAATCCCATGCCACATCTCACTGTCTTTATATTTGAAATCACTTTATTGTGAGGCTTCTGAACCATTATTTTCATATTCGTTACATTCACCTCACTTCTTGAGAGAACCAAACCATTCTTGATTTAACCAGAATTTGATTTATTCCTGTCAAAACTTGAGGGTTTGAGGTACTTATGTTTAAATTATTGAGGCATTTGTTTGGTATAAAGCCCCAATTTCAAAGAATCCTTTTTTTATGATGGCCTAACTTGAAAATTTAATCCTTTTAGCCCTTAGAAGCCATGAACAGCCTTCTAGGTTAGCCATATTACAAGCCAATTTTACCTATCCAACCAACTCTTGAAGTGAAATTGCATAATCTAGTTGAGCTTAAGTGCGGGGGAAGATATGTTGTGTTGTGCTACCACATTCTGTGATACTTTGGGTGGAAAATTAAATTCTTAAGAGATGTGTTTGCTGCTGAAGAAAGTCATTATATTGAAAGTTGTGCCTTTTCTGGATCTTTCATGATAAGTGAAACTGTGCCTTTTCTGGAGCTTCTAATTGAGGTGGAAAGTTGTGCCTATCTAGAGCTTTCAAGAAAATCGTGTTTGAGAATATTGACATTTTTACTGTGGAAATGTTGAATGGTGTGAAAATTCCATTATTTTTCATGATGATGGAGATTAATTGATACTATGGGGATTGAGGAGAAGACCATATTTAAGTGAAAATTAGATTAATGCAATTTTTCTTCAAAAAGAGTCAATCCCTCCTCATTCAGACTTGGAATTTTTCACATCTAAATCCTACCAACCGAAATCCACAAAACAACCCTGAAAAGTCCTCATGATAAAAATATATCCTTGACTAACATCGGGTAGAGATGTAGGAATTTATCAATCCTATGGTGACCCTTGTATGAGTTTGGATGAGAAAGACATTGCAAAAAAATTGATATTTGTGTGATAAGAGAAAATTCAAGCGAGGTAAGTGTTTTGTGCATGAGAGGATAAATGAAGTGTAAATATATTGAATGATATAAATGGATAACTTGAAATAAGTTTTTTTTATGAGGAATGATATCTTTTGATTCTTGGTGTGGAATTTATTGATCTTAAGGATATGTGTTTTAAAATTGGTATTGATTTGATATTGATGTTTACTTGATATGAGATTTTGCTTAGGAGTGCAAAAGGGTAAGTGTTGGGGAGTTGATAAAACACTATTTTATTGAATATTTTATTGATAAAAATGATATAATTTCCTCACATTGTGTTAAATATGTTCAATTATAAAGTATTTGGGATTAGATCATTCATTTGAAAATTTAGTGAATATTCAAGTTTTACCCTTTATAGTGCACTGTAGTATTTCGAAGATAAATATTTTTATATTTATTATTTGAATTTGAAATTTTTTAAAAGTGTTTCTAACTTAATTTTATACAACTTTTATGTATGAAACGAGATCTAAATAGTGCATTTGGTTGTTGAAAATGGGCCATGAAGTCAAAGTTGGGCTGGACTCTCCAGAATAGAGAATCTTCTGTATTTCGGCCATAACGCCTTCATATGGGATTGGATTGAGCCCAAATTTTTATATGAGATAGAGGACCCATATCTTCACATATTATCCTTCTGGAAGGCCATCCAATTCACGTGTGTTGGTGGTCAAATGGGCTGTGAAATTTGGAATAAAATATTTTCCCGAGATTCCCCATTCACACTTGAAACCACTTTGAACCTAGCCTCCCCAACACTCTATAAATTGGTGTTTTTCTCATTTTGTGGTATTGGGACGTGCATTAGGAAGTTTAGGGAAGAGGATAAGAGGTTCGACTCCAATTCTCCAGGAAATTCAATAAGGGTATCTCTTGAAGCAAGGATCCCTTCGTCGAAGCCCTATTCTTCTTCCTCATGTTGTAATATTTGTGTTTTCTTAATAAACTTCTTTGTTATTATTTTATTTATTCTCTTTTCTTCTGTTTTGATTAAATTTATTCTTCTCTTAATCTTCCTCTTTGGTCTGGAATTATTGATTAGAAGCATTATTGGGTTATACCCATTATAAACCTTTGCACATGCAAAACGCTTCTACGATGATTACGTTACCCATGGAAGAGTAGTTATTTTTAGTAATTGATCTACCTCTCACCTTCTTCATTCATTTATTTTGAATAAATGATCTACTGTAATTCACTAAAAATGATCCATTAATTGAGTTTTTAAATTATAAGAAACTAAGTGAGTAGTTTAACAATTAACACAAACGCGTGAGGTCGGGATTTGTGTGAATTGTGAGAGCGTGATCTTAATCGGTAATACAAGACCACATGAGATCAATTTGTAGAGTTCAAATACAATCCATAAAATCAATTAATACTCATTTACAGAGTGGTTATGTGCCTTAATTTACCACTGACCATAATCTAGCCTTAGAACATCAATCAAAGCAGGGTGCTATGATAGCATGTTCCGAAGCTAGCCTAGGGTTTAATTAATTTCATCTTTGTGGTAAGGTTAATTCTCGTAGGGTTTGGGGGTTGACAAATTATGGGATCATAATTAAGTGTATATTAATTTAAATGATAAATATTAATAAATTATTTAAGAGGTAGATTTATATCGATTACGTCTTTTAAATATTGTCTAAAAAACATCTTTTTGTTGTGTCATTTTAATCAAACTTCATTTCAAAACTAAAAACAAAAAAAATACAATCTTCTTCCAGAAAAATTCTTCTAGATTCATAAAATATAACCAACCCCCATCCTTTCAAGTAGTGTTTTTATTATCTTTTATTTTATTTTTAGAATACCTTTAAAAAGTTTTTCTAAATCTACTTCCTCCTTTGAGAGACGACCTTGGTCAGCCACTCTGCTGCACCTAAGTACCCCAAAATCACATTAATAATTTGAGGGCGCCCACGACAGCACTCTTTCATGTTTCCATGTATTGTATTATTTTATCTTTTTTTTATGTTTTCTTTGGGCTATATTTACTAGGGAAACCCCAAGGGTAGGGATACTAGCAGAATAAAATTGAGTGAATCCTTTTTATGGATTTAGATAAAAGGTTATCCACTCAATTATCCAAGAATCATAATATGTTGTGATTGGGATGATGCCCTACCTAAATAACTAAGTTGTAATTTTCATTCTATATAGGGTTCATTTTCTTTGTGAAATATGTATCTTGGATCAGTAAATCAATATGAGGTATGGGGTCATCATTTTAGTGGGATAACTTTTATTTAAAGTCCTTAATGAATTATATAAGACATGATATTCATCTGATAAAGAAAAAATTACTTTTGTAGATAAATACATCATCATAATCAAACTAAGATTTATATGAATCCTTAAAATGTGGATTTTAAAGTAAACAAATCCTAAGACTGGTATTATAAGAAAATTTCTTGAACAAGAGAAATATTAAATATGTTAGAACAATTCCTTACTGAGTAACCAATCACTGAAGTCTTTCAATGAGAAAATCAGGATTCTTATTGAATCATGAAATTATTTATTAATGTTTCAAAGGAATTAGATGCTAAATTTCCAAAGGATTATTATTCTCATATACTCAAAATGTTTGGTCATGCCAAATGATATTAAATATGATTGAACATATTAATGACTCAGTCAGTCTAAAAGTTCCCTTAAAACTTTATCGGTTATATAAATCAATTATATTATTTTTATAGATAGATGACATCAACTGTATATTTTAAAAAGTTTTTTCAATATAAATAAGGACATAAAGATGAAAATAATTGAATATTGAATTTTATGTTCAAATAATGTACCAAAGGAGTTTCTATATTGATAACTTAGATGGTTAAAGCTTGGATAGACTCATAAAAATATGTGTAAAATATATCATTTATCTCTTGAAAAGATCTTATGAACAATGGCTGTTTAAATGAAATTAGATGGGTGTCTATACACATGGTTTACGATTAGTTGAATACTATATAATTCTTTAAAGGGGAGACCAAAATGGATAGTTTTGGTTAGGGAATATATCATCTTGTCATTTAGGGAAATTTTATGACAATATTATTTAATTCAATGAAAAAAGTTTACCCTATAATCTCAAAGTGTTGAGAATAAATGAATTAGGCATATGATGTATTGATTATGGTACTATATAGATAATACAAGTGGGAAAAGGTTCAAATATGAAGAAGAAAAGTTTGTTGAAAAGTTCAACAATATTTCTTTATGAATAAAATCAAGGTCATTAAAACCTAGGTCTATTAGGAAAGGGATGTTAATAATTAAATTTGATTGGATTATCAAAAAAATACCTGATGAATTTTCTAAAACCCCATGGAATTTTCATATCAGTTAAGGATGTTATAGAAATTAATTCATCACTTTTTGAAGGGATGAGATAATGAATGTATATTTTACAAAGTGTTTCAAATATACATGAGTTCAAAATCAAAGGAATATTTGATTGATCTTGTAACTTATATTCATGATATGTAGTAAATAGTTACTACATAAATAATTTGAATGTAAAGGATTTTATCAAGATCAAATGAATCTAAGTAAATAAAGTGTATCTTCATCTTAATTATCTTATAAGATAAGAGGATGTTATATAAAAAAGTTTCTTTATGAGATGATTAAATTTTTACACATGGTTTATGAATCATTTGATTCTATAACATGTTTTTAGAATAATATTTTGATAAAGTGTTTATCCAAGATAAAGTGTTTATCTAAATTTTTGTTAAATATGTGGGAAGGTGTTACTACCACCCATTGGTGGTATATTTTAATAAAAGTATTATTTTTTCATTAAGAATGTTCCAAACACATATTATACCATATATGATATGGAAAAAATATTTTATTTGTTTAATATTCCTACTAAAAGGAAATAAATGTTATTTCTTAATTAAAAATACAAAGTACTTTGTATTGAATCTTAGAAAGATATTCTGAAGAGAATATGATGTATAAGAGGATAGTGGGAGTATGTATGGAATTAGATAAGTTCAAAATTAAAAAATAAAATATTATTCTATTCTAAGTTTGAGGTATTTTTTTATTAATATCCTAAAGAGTTAGGAAAAATGTAAATAGTTAAAATTAGTTACCACAAAAATGTAAATATTACTGTTAACTAAAGTATTATACCAATCTATGATTATAGTTATTATTCAAAACATTTCCTAAATTTTTTTGGATATATAATGATAAATAAATATAAATAGTTATATTTAGTTATCATAAGAAATTTAATTACACTTGATATCCCAAAAGAATTTTTATGATATGATGATAATGAAAAATGTAAATAGCTATATTAATTACTATGAGAAATTTAAATTTAATTGATATCCTAAAATATTTTAGGATATAATGGTAATGGAAAATTTAAAGAGTTACATTTAGTTACCATAATAAGTTAACATCACTATTCCATAAATGATTATACCAGTTAATACTCAAAACTATTAAAATTTATATCCTAAAAGAGTTTTGGGTATAGCTGTAAAGTAAAATGTAATGAGTTGAAATAGTTATTGTAGAAAAGTGTGGTTAATTTATCCTAAAAGAGTTTAGGGTATGGAAATAAAGAAAAATTTAAATAGTTACATTAGTTAATGTAACAAAGTAGATATCAATTTATCCTAAAAGAGTTTAGTATGTGCTGGTAAAGTGATAATATTAATAGCTACATTATTTAAAAAATATTTCAATAATGACATTTGGTGGAAGGGGTTTCAATGATTATGATGTACTTAGAGAGATTTCTAAGTATGAAACAAAAAGTAACATTATAAAATTTGATGTTATGAATTTATGGAGTTTGAATATAAGTTCAAAGAGTTAAACTTGAGGAATATGATTCCCATGTATCACCATTAATCAAACTAAATTTCTTCATAAATGTTTCTCACTTAGAGGTTAGTTAGAGTATTTTATCATATTGTCACATAAGGATGTGATAGAAATTTCATATGGATGTAATGTAAAAAAAAACCATTATTGCAACAAAAAAATTAGGGTCATGTAGAATATATGGGTATTAAATATATGGGAGATTGGTTTTAATAGTCATAAATTTCACGGCCCATCCCAATGGGGCCCATTTCGAAACTCCCCAAGCCTGACTCCAACTAGGAGCTGGCGGCTACCACTGAGTAGGAATATCACTAACATGTGAGGAATTAGATTAAGTACACACACACACACACATATCCAAGCCCATACAATGATCAAATGTAAAATAAACAATTAAAAGAAATCATGCATGCATACATCTATTCCTACAACTAGAGTATGATACGAAGTAAAGAAAACTGAACATGTCTAAATAAAATCACATCAAAAAGAGTCTAAAAACAATTCCAACCTAAAAGTAATATAGGGAATACAGTTAAGATACCATAGGAATAAACCTCAGTCTGTCCGATCTCACTAAGCACCGCCTGGTCCTAGTCCCTATAGGACTCTATCAAGGGGTCAATTATTTTCATAAGACATGACTCATGTGGGAAAAACCCATTCATGGGTGAGTATAATAATTCCTAATAGGACACCTTGAAACCAAAAATTATATAAAAAATGATTAACAATCATCTCTATACAGGTATATATCTAAAACACATTTAATAAGAATATACATATATACTCAACAAAGATACATAGTCTCAAGTAGGGTCACAACCATAATTCCATCCTAGGATTCCATCTTGAAAGGTTCCACATAGCACTCATCTGGAAGAACACACTCCATGAGTCAGATAACACTAATGATGTCTGTCAGAGAGGCCGTGCTCGTTAGGTATCATCAGAGGAAGTATACCCTAGAAGTAGAAAGAGATGAAATAAACAAATGAGGATCAATCCCAAGTCCATGGGGTATACCAACAACTCAATCTGGATTAACCTAATAAGTATAGGATTGGTGCCTATGTAGTGTTGGTCATGACGATACAAAAAAATCCACATAGGGAAAGAATATGATAGAGTATCTCACTCCATTTCTTATATAATGATTACAACAACTCTATCCAAGAAGTTTTGCTGAATGGATCACTATCCTATACGTAGGAATAAATTCCATACTAACCCTCAGGGAATGGATATGGGGAACGTATCCTAATAAATATTTCCCAAGATACATAGGATAAGGGATTTAAGCCAACTCTAAAGGAGTACACAGTGTATAGTAGGGGTACAAGCTGTGTCCCTTAAACACTGGACCCTACCCATGTAAAAGGACCATGTCCGTGTTCATGTAACAATACATGGCATACTACTACCCATGTACTGCTGCCCGTGTACCAGTACATGGATTATCCCATGTACTTCTAGCCTAGACGTGTTTGTGTAGGGAGTGCATGACATTCCTGAGCCCATGTACTCCAGATCGTGTCTGTGTACCTTCTGAGGTACATGCCAAGCCTCTAGGATAGGCATCAAACAATCAAAAAGCAATTCCCCAATTCCCAAATAAAAATAACCCATCCCATAATATGCACTATACTCAAATAAATTTTTTAATGAATTAATTTACATTCATTATAGGAATCATAAATAGGAAAAAATAAAATAAAATAAAATCATCCTACCATGATTTAGATTGATCGCTGATGAATAATGAATTAATTTCTATATCATTGGTGAGATCCTTAAATTATGTTGCTCACCGATCATGGAACCTCGATCCAATTGTCATTCTGTTGAGAGAGATCCTACAATGCTCTCTCCAAAGGCTTAAACGTTATATGGTTGACCCTATAAATTTATAAGAACCATATTCTTATAGATAAAATTAGGTCACTATGTCAATGGATAAATAAAATAATTTATTTAATTATTTCATTTATTTTACGACTGTGATGATTTTTTCACAAATTTGTTGTACAGATAAAGTTTATGTCGCACCTAATGTAAAACATGTGTTCTAAATTCAACAGTTCCCTTATATTGATAATATGGGCCACCATTTATAATTTATTCCAATTTTCAGGAAAAATATGTGTGAGTTTTATTTAATATATTTCAAATATTTATTCTAGGCACATCAGGCCTTGGAATTACACACCGTCTCAATACAAGGTCTCAAAAATAATCCATACAATACCGAAAAACAATACAAGGAAAATTCAAGTCACTAAATTATCCCCACCTTGGGGATTTATTTCCCTAAAAGACAAAACAAGTGGCTACACAAAAATATGTAGGTACTGAGCACAAATATGAGCCTCCCACTCCAAAGTGATCTCTTGAATATTTTTTATTCTGCCACTAGACACACACAAAAAGAATCACTCACCCATGAAGGATCCTCTTCTATTAATCCTTGATCACTACAAGTCACTCAACAAAGGTATCTCTATCCTCAATGTCCATCTTACCCCAATCAATAACATGAGATGATTCATGCATGTACCTTATCAGCTACGACATGTGAAATACATCGTGTACCTAGTCTAATTGACGCAGTAGAGCTCAGAGGTATGCCATGTCGCTAACTCTACATAGTATCTAGAAAGGGCCAATGAATCTCAGAGATAAATTTCCATCCTGACCAAATCTCTGTAATCCACATTGTGGTGAAACTCGTAGGAACACATGGTCTTCCCCATTGAACTCTAGGGGCCTCCATTATCGGTCAATCTAATATTTAAGGCATCTCTATGCAGTCCTCATCCACTCCTAAATGATATGAACCTTCTCAGTAGTGTTTCATACCAACTCTGGGCCCATGAGTGCTGACTCTCCTAGATCTGTCCAAAAAAGTGGATACCTGTAGGGTCTCCCATAAAAATCCTCAAATGGTTCCATAATAATGGTGAAATGTTAGATGTTGTTGTATGAAAACTCCACCAAGGGTATATGATCCTCCCAACTATGACCAAAGTCCAACATTCAATACCAAAACATGCCTTCTAAGACCTGAATGGTCTATTCTTTCTGGCTATCAGTATGGGGAATAAACACTGTGCTCAAACATAACTGAGTCCTAAAATCCTCCTGTAATCCCTTCCTTATCTAAGATATAAAATGAGAAACACTACCAAAGATGATAATCAAGAGAAATCCATGGAGTCGGACTATCTCTTATACATAGAGGCATCCCAATATCTATATTAAACTATGCTCTTAGATAGATAGGAAGTGGGATAACTTGGTGAGTCAATCTACGATCACCCATATAACATAGTGTCCCCTAGATGTATGTGGTAATACCATCATTAATTTCATAGATATCCCATAACAATTCCACTCTAGAACATCTAGGGGTTGATCTAAACCTTCATGAACTTGGTGCTCAACCTTCACTTGATAAAAAGTAAGGCATCGAGAGACAAACTCTACAACTACCTTCTCCATCCCTAGCCACCAAATCTGAAATCAGATTTCCTAGTATAACTTTTCCGCACCTGGATGTATCGAAAAAGGACATGTATGAAAATCTCGTAGTACCTCCTCCCACAAATTCACTGGTGCCATCACGCGTCCTCTAAAAATAATGACATGCTCCCCACCTTTAGAAAATACATTAGAACAATTTCGAGTGGATATTTGAGTACATAGGGTCTCATAGTCAACATCCCCAAGCTGTGCCTCCCTAACTCATTGTAAAAGAAGAGGGGTAAAAAACATCAAATGGAGGTAATATACTCCATATCTATCCATAATGGTTAAATTAAATGAGGAGAAGTTCTCCGATGAATCATTTAGAAAATGCAAACAAGATCTCCTACTGAGAGCGTCTACTACCATGTTCTCCTTCCCAGGAGTATAGACAATCTCGAATTCATAATCATGGAGGAACTATATCCATAAAATCTATCTCAAGATAATATCCTTTTGATAGAATATATACTTGAGACTCTTGTGATAAGAATATACAATAAACCTCTCACCCATTAGGTAGTTTCACCACATATTTAGTGGGAATACTACCACTTCTAACTCAAGATCATGGGTTGTATTATTCTACTCATGTGGTCTCAAATGACATGAAACATAGAAAATAACTATTTTTATATGCATTAGGACACAACCAAGATCATTTAATGATTCATCACAAAACACTATGTACTCGACACCCTCCTCTAGTAATCTCAATATGTGATTACTTTTCAATCTCTACCTCAACTACTGAAAAGCCTGCTGAAACCTCTCTATCCACATGAAAGGATACCCCTTCTGGGTTAACGATGTCATGGGGGATGATATCCTAGATAAATTAGGTATAAATATATGTTAATATTCTACCAACCCAAGGATTTTCCACACATCCATCATGTTATTGGGTGGATCCCAATCTAATACAACCTCAACCTTTTCCGATTCCATTGCCACACTATCTATTGAGATAACATGTCCCAGTAATTGGACCTCCTGAATCCAAAACTAGAACTTCTAGAGATTCTTGTAATGATGGGTGTCTTGGAGTATGTCTATAAATATCCTCAAGTGTCTCGCATGCTTCTCCTCGGGTGCTGAGTACACTAGGATTTCATTTATGAATACTACCATGAATCAATTTAATAAGGGATGAAATATCTGGTTCATGAGTCCCATAAACACTATTGTCGAGTTAGTCTAGACAAAGGGAATATCTATATACTCATAGTGACTATAATGACATCTGACTGATGTCTTCGGTATATCCTCATCCCATACTCACAACTGGTGATAGCCAGACCCGAGGTCAACCTTATCGAACCATCATGCCCCTCTCAACTAATAAAAGAGTTCATAGATCCCCGATAGTGGATACTTATTCTTAATGGTCACCTGGTTTAGGTACCGATAGTACACACACAACCCCAATCTCATGTTATCTTTCTTGGTGAACAAAACTAGGGTTGCCCAGGGTAAAACACTAAGTATAATAAAGCCCTTTCTCTGTAACTCCTACAATCGGACCCTCAACTCTTGAAGCTATACAAGATCCATCTGATATGATGGTGTAGATATCGATTCCTTTATAGGGTATAGATCAATGTATAAGTCTATCTATAAGTGGGGAGGTAATCCTAAAACATCTTTAGGAAACATGTCTTCATACTCCACCACCATTGAAGGATATTGGAAACTCATAACATCCACTACACCAAGGGGCATACTAGAAAAATGATGAGTAATTGGTTGTAACCTCATACGAATGAGTTTATCCTATGCTACCTAGGTATTTTTTTCTCACACAATGGAAAACCTAGTCCTATCACTGTGGAAAAACCACATCCTCTTCGTGAAACAATCAATCTAGGCATGAACTGTGGATAACCATTCCATACTTAAGATGACACCATAAGACCTCATCACTGCTACAAAGAGATCATAATAGAAAATCTCACCTACAATATTAAGGTAATACTGCCATCATAAGTGTGTGATCATTGAGTAATCTTCTATAGGAGTCTCCAAGCACAAGGGTCAAGGAAATGAATCAACTAGAATCTCTATGTTTCAAACAAGATATTTGGAAATAAAGGAATGACTAGAAGCTATGTCTACCAGTACTATAACTAAGGTATAAAAGACAAAGATCTTACCTCATATCATCATCAGAGCCTCTGGGTTGTTTGTCTCGACACATGTAGATTACTTTTCCCCTTTCCTCTAGCTCCCTGAGCCTAGTGTGGACCACCTGGGGGTGGTGGTAGTAATAGGTCAAAGAACCTACCAACTCTAGCTGCTCCCCTAGCTCCTCTTCCACATACATCACCTTGTGAACCTATATTTTTATTCCACTACCTTTGCCTCAATGGCCCATACATGGTATCCCTATAATCCATACGATGGGTTGGAAAATCTCATGTATGATGTCCCCTACCATCACATGAGTAGCACCACCTATCCCTAGGCTGACTCGACCCATATTGTGAGCCCTAAACTTTAGATCCTCTATCATGGGACCTCATCCTGAAACACCTTTTATATCCAAGTCCTTGAGACTGACCTCATCACTCTACTGTCTAGGTCTATACTACTGTGTTCCCACTACCGACAACCACTGAATAGACCCATATTGTGATCCATAAACTGTAGATTCTCATTCATTCATATTGATTCATGTTTTCAATTTTCTAAACCTTTCTAGGTATCTTTTGTATTTTGTGATGGATGTTTTTATTCCCCTTAGAACAAAGTGAGAGTAGAGTCTTCAATGTACCCCTTACATTTTATCTCTATCAAATATTGAACTCACATGGAATTTTCTAGTTCTCTACATGAAACCTCTTGAATTTATTCTCATGATGGATTGGATGATTTATCATAAGGCCCAAATTGACTATTGTCTTTGGTGGCTATTCTTTACTACACTTGATGGGCTATGTTATGTTTTTCAAGGAGAATAGGACCCAAAGTTGAGTATATATAGAACTTCCTTTTCAGAATTAGACAAGGTAATATTGATGTTTTCTTTTGAATTTGAGTGAAAATATTTTATTGGGGATCTCCCTTTAGTTTTCATTGAGTTTATTGACATGTTTCCTTCTGATATTTTTTTGATTTCCACCAATATGGGAAGTTGAGTTTTCTATTTATTTGGGACCTGGTACTCATCCAGTGTCTATTACTTCTAACCATATGGAACTAGATGAATTGAAATAGTTGAAAACTTAGTTAGATGGATTGATAGAGAAAGGTTTTATACACCTGAGTGTGTCACCTTGGGTGGTGCCTATTATTTTTTCAAATAAATCTAATGATACACTTCTTCTTTTTGTTCATTACCAAAATATCAATCAATTTATAGTAAAGAAAAACTATCTATTTTTATAGATTGATGATTTTTTTGACCAATTAAAGGGGAATAAGTGGTTAAAAAATATTTATCTTTAGTATGGTTATCGCTAGATTATAATTAAATAATATATCATTCATAAGAATACCTTTAGGAGTAGGTATGACAATTATGAGTATCTTGTGATGCCATTTGGTCTAACAAATGATCTTTCTATTTTTATGGAATTGGTGAATAGGATATTACATGAGTACCTTGACTCATTAATGGTGGTATTTGTGGAATATTTTTTGGTTTACTCTAAAACCAAGAAAGACCATGTGTTCCATATAAGGTAGTTTTATAAATCTTGAGAGGTCATTGACTTTATGTGAAGCTGTCAAAATGTAATTTTTGTATTTGATAAGTGAATTTCTTGGGACACACGGTCTCAAAACATGGTATTTCAATCAATACTGAAAAGTTAAAGACTATTATGACATGAGATCAATTGAAAATGTTTTCAATATTTATATATTCTTGGATTTAGTGGGGTATTACCATAGGTTCGTTAAGAATTTCTCAAATATGGATTCTCTAATGACCACTCTCACATAGAAATGGGTGAAGTTATTGTGGGATTCTAAATTTCAAAGTTATTTTGATGAGTTGAATAATATTTTGATTAATTTTATTATATAAACTTTTCTATAAGATGGGTAGGGATATTTTTTATTTTTTGATGCATCTAGTTCGTTTGTTGGATGCGTTTTAATATAAGGTGATCACATTGTAGCTTATGGTTCCTGAAAAATTAAAAAACACCAGAAGAACTATATAAACCATGATCTTGAGCTCACTTTCATGATTCTTGATCTTAAGAGTTAGTGATATAATATTTTTGGAGAAATATTTACTATTTATTAAAATCATAAAATCATGAGTTATATCTTCTCTCAAAAATATATGAACCTTCAGAATAGGTATTGGGTGGAGTAACTAAAATCCTTTGATTTCAACATTACCTATAACCTGGTAAGGGTAATATCATTGTTGATGATTTGAGCATGAAACTTCCAACCTAGGGCATGAAAGAATCATTATAAGAGTCGAATTTCATGGATATATTTTCTCAGTTGTATTTGGGACTCTGGAAGAATGAGACTGAGGTGGTTTTGGAAAGCGTGAATTTTACCTCCTATATTCTTGATATGATTATTCCAGAGTACTAACTTGATGATGAATTTCATGGAATTAGAGAATCTTTATAGTGGGGATACCATTGGTGAGTGGTCATTCTCCTTTTATGGTATCCTATGTTTCTAGAACATGTATTTTCTACCTTTTCCTAGGAGAAAGGCCATGATGGAGGATTTTCATAATTCCCAGTGGGCAGTTCACCCTGGTACCATGAATATGTTATATGATGCGAAATGAAGATTTTGGTGACCAGGTATGAGGTGAGACATCACTGAATTTATTTCTCATTGTTATAACTATTATAAGTTCAAGGATGAGCACCCAAAATCTTTGGGTTTGATTCATCCCCTTCCTATTCCAAGTTGGAAGTGAGATGATATTTATATATATTTCATGGTTGGGTTTATATGTACCCTAGAGGGAAGAATGCACTATAGATTTTGATCAGTTGACTAAACTAATTGGATCACTTTATACCCATTCAACATACAACCAAATTTTAGGACTTAGGAGATCTCTACATGATAGATATTGTTAGATTTTATGTATTTACATTTATCATAGTTTCTGATAAGGATCCCCTATACACTTCTTGTTTTTGGAGATACCTCCAAGAACTGATAAGATCCAGGTTCGTATGAACATAGCATATCATCCACAGATGGATAGCCAGTCAGAATGAGATATACATATTCTTGAATACATGCCTCATGCTTTCCTTCCCGACTTTGGTAGAGCTTGGGATATCCATTTGGGATTGGTTGAGTTTTATCACAATAACAGTTACCGGTATGTTATTCGAATGGATCCTTTTGAAACCTTTTATGGATGAACTTATATATCTATGAATCTCTTGCACACATAATTTAATTCTCATGGGATGTGATCATATTAGATTTATTTTTTCCAAAATACACTTGCTAATAGGGCATAATATGGTGGTAGTGTGAGGTTGGTCCCACAAGGTTTTTTGGATTTTATATAAATAACTAAGGATTAAAGCCCTTTGGTTAGGAGTCCTCACAAGGGTATTGAACTTAGTAAATGAATAATGAAAATGATTGGTGGATAAAGATCAAAAATAAATAATGGATCAAGATAAATTTTAGGGTATAGTAAAAAGGATGATCCTAATTCTAACTTGGTATGGTCCTAAGGTCTAGGATGCGAAGAAAGAAAAGGTAACTAGTTGTATATGGTCAAGACAACTAGATCTATCAAAAAGATATCTATTCATTGTTCTGGAGATAATTGAAATCTTGATTCATTATTCCTAACTTCTAAGGCATAAATTAACATAGACTATTGGTCATATCCTATTCTACTTCAATCAAGCTAGGGTCATTCATTCAAAATTCCCATGGTTAAGGTCACTTAAACAAATGTGATAATTTTTTTAACCTGATTACCATCCTTAGAGTTACCAAGTTTATAATTAAGGATCAATTAAATTCAAACATCCCTACTCTTGATCCCTACTCTAATAGGTTTAGCTACTCAAGGTGGAATATATTAAAAATAGTTAGAGGATTGAAAACACGATTAACATACCAACATAAATTGAGATTAATCAATTATAAAATATAAAATAATTTATATTAATAAATTATCAAATATGAAATTAAGAATAACCAATTTAATCCTCAAAATAATCACAATTTTAATCAATTACTTACTTGAAACACAAACATGAACAAGAATAACAAGGATTCATCGTGAATTGATAATCAAGACAATGAATGCATGTAGTTTGGTGATGATGATGCAAAAATAATGAAGAACGCTTTTCATATAAATCCATGTTACTTAAATAACATAAAAAAGTTAATATAGTTTATGAAAAATGAGTTTTCGGGTAAAATGTGGAAGAAAACTAGGAGAAAAATCAAGAGAAAATGAGATAAATTTTAGAATTTTGTCCTATTCTGTCTGTGGTTTTCCTGCTGTAGGTAAATATTTAGGATATTATATGATGTGTAATGAATTTTCACATATTTCCTCTGAAAATTTTGGATCTACAAGAATCTTTCATGTATCTTGTTCAAATATTTTTAAATTTTATTCCTTTCACAGCGTGTAATTGGGAGTCATGGTGTATATCTTCCTTTAGTTTGTATCTTGAAATTGGGAATTTAGTTTGAAGGTTTCAGGATGCATATTGATGAATTGAATCTTTTAGTTGTTTCATAGCTTTAAATTCTTTCATGACTTGCTTCACTACTTTTCATATGCTGTGAAAGTTGACTGCACATCATGTAAATGAATTTCACGGTGTGTAATGGTAATTTTTTTTTTCATTTTATCGAGTATCTGATTTGAAACCTTGAAAACCTATTTTCTAAAATAATCAGTATGTACTTGGTGAATTATTGAGTAAAAACATGGATAATTCCTAATAAAATGACATAAAAATGTATATATGATTTTAGCTTATCAAATTCACCTACAGTTGAATAATTTTTTATCCTCAACCAAAAATATATCAATAAGGATATAAAATGGAAAGTATTTTTTAAAATAGAAAACATTCACTATATCCAAGTAAATAAAATTAATTCTAAAGAGAAAAAAAATAGTCTCCAGAATCATCCTGCATATAAAATCAGTCATTCCTCATAGACTAGTTCTTTAAACAAATTCTTAATCTTTTTGTTACAATTTCTTAACTGTTCCTTAAATTCTATACCCATTTGTAATTTACCTCACAATGATTTTCTCTCATCACTCAGGGTGAAATGAAACTAGAGTTATTACCATACTCTAAGTACATGTTCATTGGTTATATAATCTCCACATCATAAATACAATTAAAAAATTAACCATGAGCACTTCAACAATTAGTTTCAAATGACTCTGAGGCTGAGGGGAGGTGGGTAAAAGTGAAATGAATAGGCTTAAAAAGGAGGGTAATCTATGAAGTATAATGCATGGATGTTGTGAAAAGTGTAATGAAATGACTCATTCAAAGCTAATGATGTATATTCTTCTAGTAACTCAAGTTGGATCCATGAATATAAAAAGAAAATCCAAAAAAAGGTACCATGTTTATTTATTTTTCTTCTCTTGTTTTTATTTTTCAAAATTCATGATTAGGCTAGATCAAAAATTCATCCCCTAACAAAATATGATCCACCAGGGGATTCATTGGTCTAGAAATAGTAAATTTTGACCTTCCTAATACACAACCCAATCATCATCATTTTTTTCAAAGGAATATGATAGCATAGAATATCAAAAATTATACATGGATCTCAATCAAATAGTTTTGTAAGAACCAAAATACATCTCCTTAGTAAAATCATCCCATTTATTCTGAATAAAAAACTTATCCCACACTTTTTCAGAGTTAATTAATTAATTATACAAAGAGAAGGGTATGAAAGGATAATCATCTTGGAACAGCTACATCCTACTAAGATATCTTATGGAAACTACGAGCTTAATGATGGAAATAGGTAAGGTGGGTCTCATAAAAAATTATCTCAACAAAGATCACCTCAATCATATTAAAATTGTATTTGTTCAGTCATATCCTCAATGAGATCTCAATTCATGTTATTATAGGTTTATATATCCTAGGTATCAATCAAGAAATATGCTCAAAAAAGAATACGCAATTGTAGGTTCAAAATCCTATCGGGAATGGGAGTAAATAAAGAAAATTTACAATCACTAAGGCTATAAAATTAAGTAATAAGTTAATTAAAATTAATTTCAAAAAAGTGAATCTGAATTAAATTACTAAACTCGGTAATCATTCTAAAAAATATAAATATGATAAAAACATGGAATTATAACAATTTCCATCTTAACTTTTTCTTTTATTTAAATGGGTTTATTGAGTGTTAGGTTTAAAGAATGTTTCCAAATGAAAAAATGTCTCATAGATAAATGAAATCAAGACAAACACTTAAGTTTATTGAATTTGAAGCACAATAAAAAATCCCCCACACTTATAATTAGACAGTGTGTACAATGTCTATGGAAGTACTATGGACATGTTTCGGAAAATATAGATTAGATTTTTGAAATGGAAATTAGAAAATATAATACTAAGGAATTGAGATCTCCCTGTATAGAGTGGCATGACATGGAGAAATTTGAGCAGTCTTGATTTTATAATTGGGATAACTGTAAAATTGGGTAGAAATGAATATCCCATACTAGAGAAAAAATTAGTCCATAGGTTTGAATAATTTTGTAAGAAGTAAAACAGGTAGGTGCACACGGTTTATAGAAATGAAAGAAATAGGATATAAATTCAGGTATGTGTATACAATAAGGGTAAAAGTGGTGTATAATAGAAAATAAAAAACTAGAAAAGGACAAATAGGTTAAAATAATAACTAAAAATACAAGAAAAGTAGATGAAATATATAGTATCCATCCTTTTTATCGCATAAAACTTCATTACATTATACAAAACTGAGGATCTTTAAGGTTTAGTGTCTTGGAAACCAAGAACTTAATACATGACAACATAAAACATTCTTCTTAAACACTTGAAAGGCTTCTTAATTTGTTCATCCTAAGTTCATTATAGCATCTCATAACCTGGGAGTATACATCAAAGGAAAGGGTGAGCAAAAGGCCCAGTAAGGGAAACAAGGGAAACATTTTACATGTGAACTTGAGATACATCAAAAGTCATGAAAAATAACTTTAAGGCATGAGAAAGAGATCATGAGGAATATCATAATAAAAATAACGTGTTTCATAACATGAAGATGTGGCTAAAAGATTTAATATAGACAATAATTTCTATTTCACCAAGGTCCATCCCTAAGGTGTCATTAAAAATTACCAAGGTTATTCACCAAGATATCGTTAAAATGGTTATCTCTAGAGATTAAGTCTTTACCCAATACATTAGAGTGCTATCAGGGCGCACCCTTAAATTTGAATTTATTATAATGTGAGACACATATATAATCATCAAAAATTTCATAAATAACCCATATTTCATAAAAGGAATGAGTTTCATTTCATAATCAAAACTTTTTAAAAATTGCTTAAAGACATGATCTTTATGTCACTTTAAACCCATTGAAAAAGGAAAGAGGGTTTCATGTATGTAAGTCCCAGAATTAAGATAGAAAATTTTTATATATATGTTAATACCCATATAGAATAAATATCTTTGAGTATTCACTTAATAAAATAAATGAATTTGAGAAAAAGAGAGATACATTTAGAGACGAAAATTTGGCAGCATAATGACTATGTTATATGGTTTTAGAAAATATTGAAAAGAAAGGGGACATGGGTCACCCACTCATAAATGATCCATAAAATAGTAGAGGGATAGAATATAAAGGATATAAGAAAATGGTAACGAAATTTGAAATACATACCATATGAAATTAAAAACATGGAAGGAAGACAAAAATAATATTTCACTTATGAAAATTCGGCAGCCTAACAGCGTCACTTAAAACATAAAAAAAGTGAATTGATGAGATAAAATAGGGTATATCATCATATGAAAATAAAATATCAGTATGATAGATATATAGATCATACCCCAACATAATAAAAGGAACATGAAATACTTGACATGATAATTGATCTTGAAAACGAGAAGGGTGAAAGAATACCTTAAAAATTCGGCAGCCTAACGGCGCCACTTAAAACTTCCAAAAATGGATTGATGAGAGAAAGAGGGGGTATATCATCATATGAACATGAAGATGACAGTATAATGAATATAAAATAACATCCT
This sequence comes from Viscum album, assembly GCA_963277665.1. Taxonomy (NCBI): domain Eukaryota; kingdom Viridiplantae; phylum Streptophyta; class Magnoliopsida; order Santalales; family Viscaceae; genus Viscum; species Viscum album. The sequence goes on from OY728150.1 coordinate 245,043,613, forward strand.
ACAACATAAGAACATGGAGAATAAAATAAATGACATAAAAGAGAGTACTTGGAAAGAAAGAGAGAGCTGGGATCCCTTACCTTAAAACGTAACTCTTAAAACTCAAAGGTTGGGACATTGAGGGCTTGGGGGAACCTTTGGAGGACTCATTGGAAGGTAAGGAGACCAGAAATTAGTTTAGTATGATTTTGGAGTCGAAAGGATGAGATAATGTCTTGGTATTTATAGGGAAAGTGAGGGGACAAGGCATTAATGGCCAAGGGACACCTTATTGGTGGTATTGGAAAAACCATGGGCTTGCCCATGGTATTTCCAAAGGTGTTGGGACACATGGGACCCCTCATAAAATAATTAATCCCCTTTAGTCGACCATCCCTCAAAATATCTCATGACATCATCATGATGCAGTCATGATGTCATTAAACATACCGAAACCCTAAAACTAAAAATTCACTATTCACTGAAAATTCCACTTTCTCAGAAAAATCCCAAAATTTCACCTTAACCAAATATTGATGTTATAATTTCAAAAATGAACTTCATTTTATAAAAATAATTTTCTAAATATTTTTAATTTATTTTTTAAATAAATACACTATTCACCGAAAATTCATTTTTTCAGAAAAATTCCCAAAAATTACCTTAACATAATATCGATGCTCTGAGTTCAAAAATGAACTCCATTTTATAAAAATAATTTTCTAAATATTTTTAATTTAAATTTTAATTAAAAAACACTATTCACCTGAAAAAAACTAATACTTGACTAATAATTTCTGAAACAGTTATTTAACTATTTTATTGAATCACATTACTTAATCAAGGAGCCTAGATTATATTAATACTTTCTTTAAGTGAGATTACTAATCCATTTGATCACATTACTAATCCTAAGCGTAAAATCACTATTTATAATTTACTAATCATCAAAAATTAAATTGATCTTATTAGACTCTAAATTTCTTACTAAACATAATTATAGAAGACCATTTTTTGAAAATCATTACACATAATTAATTATTTAAGGTTTACATAAATATTTTCAAATATCCTTTTTCTAGAATTCATCCAAAATATACATACTATATTTATCCGGACATTTGAAAATTCACAAACTTCATCATAATAAGAAAACACAATTTTGTTTATCTCAAAGGATTACACAAAGCAGTTACGGTCTCCTTATAACCCCAGCATAGGACCTAAGTGTAAGGTGTGCTAAGGTGAGAGAATCTGAGGTCGGCTTGGCCAACATTGAACGAGTAGTAATTTCTATCAGTTTGAATTTCTCGTGAAGGAGATTCTGTTCTAGCTTCACACGATGAAGTTTGGCTTGGGTTTGGTTCAGAGCAAATCCCAATGGTGCTACCTCCATCCCAAGTTCTTTTAGATGGGCTTCGATTGGCCCGAGAATACTGGATGAGGCCATCGAATCTTCTTTCTATATTAATTAACCAAGATCACTTGTATTTAGAGACAATAATTGCAACATTTAGTTTCCAAAGGTCATACTGACTAACAGTCATATAATAGTTAAAACCCAACAGTCTCATTTTAATTATACTAATTTTATTAAATGAAAAAGTTTTGTTGAGTATGAAATAAAATAACACACAAAATTAGGAAACAAGATTTATTCAAAATTTTGGGTCATTACAATCTTCCCACCTTAAGAAATTGCATCCTCACAATATTTAAAATTGGGCTTAGAAATTTCATTGAAAGTCCCACATCGGAAAAAGAGTCAGATACACTATTACTCTAAAAGAAATAAAAGGAAGTACAAAGGTCAACCGAGTTAACCCATACTAGGATTCCATGTAGGAAAACATGGATATGGAGGAGAAAACAAAGGGTCAAGTTCTGAGGGAGAGTGATAGAAAACATGTTTAAGAGGAAGTTAACCACCAGAAAATCACAAACTTGTGATGGGTTAAATGGTCTTTGATTACCCAGTAGGAAACTTAAACCAACAACATTTTTATTTTATGTTCCTTTTAATAATTTTGAAGAATTCATTTACTACATAGAATAAAAACACAAGGAAATATTTTTACCTTCAAGTAGAGTTTCATCCCATAATAAGTTTCCATCAAGACTAATCTTTTCTCCAAAAAAAGAACATTCAAAACTACTTAGTCTCATCAAATCACAAGAATCATCTTCTAGAGAATCACGTAATCCACAAAAAAATAACTATCTATCTTTAAACATTTATCCCAAAAACAGAAAGGGTAAGATAAAACAACTCTTCAAAAATAAAGAACCCCATAGGAAGGGAAACTACTTTTAAATCTTCAAAATTCCATGGTACTACCCAAAGTTCATTATAGACCATTCCATAAATAACTGTCCTTAAAATTCCTCAAAATAAACCAAACTAAGATTGAAACCCATATATAAGAAGGATTTGATAACATAGTATTCCAAGATAAACTTTATTATTCATCTCCAAACAACATCAACAACTCCTAACATCTTATAAAAAAAGTAACTAACCTAAACATATTTTCCCCAAAACTGGTTAATCATTTCCATAAGTAACCTAAATTACTATAATTTCACCTTAAATTCGTAGATTCTTCAAAATATAAGTCAAAATTTACTCCTCAAAGAAAATACCATAGTAATCTATTTACCTCAATCATATAGGGTTCCCAAAATAGTGAACATATTCCAAAATAATAATCATCTTTTAATCCCCTAATCATTTATTTTTCAAGAAGAACTGCTTCACAACATCAACATGTGATACATAACAATAGATGTTTTTCTTAATGATATAAAACCATCTTAGGTAGTGACTCGATGTTCTTAGAAAACATTAGGGATATGATCATAGAGCACAAACTAAAATACAACATGACATAGACAATTATTGCGAAGAAGTTGCATGTACTTTAGTCATCATGATCTGTCTCAGCATAGGAATTGCATTGTTCCCTTGTCCTTGAAGATTGTTGATGCTCATCATGCTTCTCATCCATGCAAGAGAGCATTTCCTTGGATAATGTCCAACTTATCAACATTTACAACATTGAAAAGTATAAGGTACATTAGATAAAACCTTATCTCTATTCATCACATTATCCATTTTTTTGAAGCAATAGGTTACTTTATGCCCTATCACCCCACACTTAAAACATCTCCTGGTTCCTTCGTGACATTCTCCTTGGTGCCCCTTTCCACACTTTTTGCACAAAAGAAATTGGGTCTTCTTTCCCTTATCAACTTTATCAGATGAACATCCTTGAGACTTCGTCATCTTCTTCCTTGATGAATTTGGGCATTCAACTAGGTACCAATTATTAATTGTGATTTTTGATAGTTGGTTTGGCATAATCACAATATGTTCAACTTGATCTCTCGTCATCTCTGTCACATTAATAGAGAAATCATCACCTTTCCCATCACATTGATTATTGGTACACATTCTTCTATTTCCCGCCATTAACTAAGAAAATAAAGTATAATTAGGGGCTTAAATACTTAGACAATAATCATGAAAAGTAAACTTTAAGCATATAAGGATAAACTTATAGAAGAAAAAGTATATCCTAACTTGTGATCCCCTAGGTTCCAATCTAGGTTTTCCATGATCATATATTATTATGTGAATCTTTATTTTATTTTATCTTTGTTCCTTTAATAATGGTTCATGCTAAGCTTATGAATTTACCAAAGCATATCCCCTGGGAGTCTCATAACCATGAGTGCAGCAAGGCCCGTTGTCGTGTACCAGTTCCCATTTGAGTCTAGATCAAGTAGTGTTTTCAGGTTTTACCCCTATGTACATTTTTTCCAGAGCCACCTCTACCTGCTCGTATCCAGACATGGATGTATTAGCTTGATAAACCACTTACTCAATACTCACCAAAATACCAGGAAGATTTCCTATATTTTAAATTTTCTATAGGGTTATTCCTAAAGTTTTAATATCCTAATTTACACAAATAAATAAACCATACTTTGATACCGACTATAACATCCCACATTTTTATCACATAAACTTTCATTACATTGTACAAAACCGAGGATCTTTAAGGTTTAGTGTCTTGGAAACCAAGAACTTAATACATGACAACATAAAACATTATTCTTAAACACTTGAAAGGCTTATTCATATGATAATCCTAATTTCATTACATAATCTCATAACCTAGGAGCAAACATCAAAGGAAAGGGTGAGCAAAAGGCTCAGTAAGGGAAACATTTTACATGTGAACTTGAGATGCATCAAAAGTCATGAAAAATTACTTTAAGGAATGAGAAAAAGATCATGAGGCATATCATAATAAAAATAACCTGTTTCATAACTTGAAGATGGGGATACAACATTTAACATATACAATCATTTCCGTTTCACCAAGGTCCATCCCCAAGGTGTCATTAAAAATTACCAAGGTTATTCACCAAGATATCGTTAAAATGGTCATCTCTAGAGATTAAGTCTTTACCCAATGCATTGGAGAACTATCAGGGCGCAACCTTAAATTTGAATTTATTATCATCTGATCCACATATATCATCATCAAAAATTTCATAAATAACCCATATATCATAAAAGGAATGTGTTTCATTTCACAATCAAAACGTTTTAAAAACTGCTTTAAAGACATGATCTTTATGTCACTTGAAACCCACGGAAAAAGGAAAGTGGGTTTCATGTATGTAAGTCCCAGAATTAAAATAGAACATTTTTATATATATGTGAATAACCATATAGAATAAAGAGCTTTGAGTATTCACTTAATAAAATAAAAGAATTTAAGAAAAAGAGAGACATTTTGAGACGAAAATTTGGCAGCATAACGACTATGTTATAGGGTTTTAGAAAATATTGAAAAGAAATGGGACATGGTTCACCCACTCATAAATGGTCCATAAAATAGTAGAGGTACATAATATAAAGGATATAATAAAATGGTAATTAAATTTGAAAGACATACCATATAAAATGAAAAACATGGAAGGAAGACAAAAATAAGATTTCTCTTATAAAAATTCGGCAGCCTAACGGCGCCACTTAAAACTTAAAAAAATGAATTGAGGAGATTAAATAGGATCTCTCATCATATGAACATAAAAGATCAGTATGATAGATATAGAGATCATACACCAACATAATAAAAGGAACATCAAAGACTTGACATGAAAATTGATCTTGAAAACGAGAAGGGTGAAAGGATCCCTTAAAAATTCGGCAGCCTAACGACGCCACTTAAAACTTCAAAAAAATGGATTGATGAGAGAAAGAGGGAGTATCTCATCATATGAAAATGAAAAGGAAGTAGTATGAATATAAAATAACATCCTACAACATAAGAACATGTAGAATAAAAGAAATGACATAAAAGAGAGTACTTGGGAGGACTCCTTTGGAGGTAAGGAGACCAGAACTTCATCGAGGGTTATTTTAGAGTCGAAAGGATGAGAGAATGGCTTGGTATTTATAGGGAAAGTGAGGGGACAAGGCATTAATGGCCAAGGGACACCTCATTGGTGGTATTGGAAAAACCATGGGCTTGCCCATGGTATTTCCCAAGGTGTTAGGCCACATGGGACCCCTCATACAATAATTAATCCCCTTTAGTCTACCATCCCTTAAAATATCTCATGACGTCATCATGATGTAGTTATGATTTTATTAAACATACCAAAACCCTAAAACTGAAAATCCATTATTCACGGAAAATTCAACTTTCACAGAAAAATCCCAAAATTTCACCTTAACAAAATATCGATGCTCTGATTTCAAGAAATGAACTTCATTTTATAAAAATAATTTTCTAAATATTTTTAATTTAATTTTTAAATAAATACACTTTTCACCAAAAATTTATTTTTTTCAGAAAAATCCCCAAAAATTACCTTAACATAATATCGATGCTCTGAGTTCAAAAATGAACTCCATTTTATAAAAATAATTTTCTAAATATTTTTAATTTAATTTTTAATTTAAAAACACTATTCACCCGAAAAAAACTAATACTTGACTAATAATTTCTGAAACTGTTATTTACCTATTTTATTGAATCACATTACTTAATCAAGGAGACTAGATTATATTAATACTTTCTTTAAGTGAGATTACAAATCCATTTGGTCACATTACTAATCCTAAGCGTAAAATCACTATTCATAATTTACTAATCATCAAAAATTAAGTTGATCTTATTAGACTCTAAATTTCTTACTGAACATAATTTTAGAAGACCATTTTTTGAAAATAATTACACATAATTAATTATTTAAGGTTTACATAAATATTTTCAAATATCCTTTTTCTAGAATTCATAAAAAATATGCATACTATATTTATCTGGACATTTGAAAATTTACAAACTTCATCATAAGAAGAAAACACACTTTTATTTATCTCAAAGGATAACACAAATCAGTTACGGTCTCCTTACATAGACCCTTATAACCCCAGCATAGGACCTAAGTGTAAGGTGTGCTAAGGTGAGAGAATCTGAGGGCGGCTCGACCAACATTGCTCGAGTAGTAATTTCTATCAGTTTGAACTTCTCGTGAAGACGATTCCATTCTAGCTTCACACGATGAAGTTCGGCTTGGGTTTGGTCTATAGCAAAGCCCAATGGTGCTACCTCCTTCCCAAGTTCTGTTAGATGGGCTTCGATTGGCCCGAGACTACTGGATGAGGCCCTCGAATCTTCTTTCTATATTAATTAACCAAGATCACTTGTATTTAGAGACAATAATCACAACATTTAGTTTCCAAAGGTCATACTAACTAACGGTCATATAATAGTCAAAACCCAATAGTATCATTTTAATTATACTCATTTTATTAAATGAAAAAGTTTTGTTGAGTATGAAATAAAATAACACACAAAATTAGGAAACAAGATTTATTCAAAATTTCAGGTCGTTACAAAATATGGATTGCCTCTCATAAAGGGCTAACAATAATGTGGTTATCTAGACGGATGGACCAAGTATTAGCCGATATCATCCATAGGCTCAACTCTCCTCTGTTATATGCAGCTACTCATGGTAATTTCTTCAAGCTCTCATGGTTATTTGACATGATTAATTACTTTAGGAGCATACCATGCATGAATCTGATGTGGATGGAAAGGTATATGTGCTCATGGTGGGGCTGCTGAGCATGAATCTCAAGTGATATCTCCTGAAGATGGCACTTAACCTCAGCCAAGTGTTGAGTCACTCGTTGAACAAGGTATGATGGTGGAATAGACATGTCAATGACCATATAAGACATAAAGGATCTAGACATGGATACTATAATAGTGTAATGATATAAAAAATAATCCAAGTAAAATAAAGAAAAAAATCATTATCCCATATATATAAGAATTTAAATGACATAATCATGATATGGAATACAAGTAATAAAAAAATGATGATAACCCTAGAAGCATACAAAAACTAGGGAAGGGGACTAGGGTACACTAAGAAAAATCAATATCAGCAATGAAATCATCTACATTACACTCCCGAATAGAGTGTTGATGGAACTAAATTGCTGAGTTAATGCCTGTAATGGTAGAAGGGGCTGGGTGGTCAAATGATGATGGTGGTTTCGTGGTGATGGCAGTGATATGAGTGGTGGTTGGTGGGGAGGAATCGATCTAGAGTGTGGCCATGGGTATGAAAAATGGATCGATGAAAGGCACCTTAGTGGATGGGGTGGCTGCTGGTCCCTTTTCCCTATAGGCCTACTATGGTAGATATAATTGTTAGGCAGCAAGGCTTGTTAGCTCAGAAGGAATGTCAGTCGAGGCTATGGATGGGGAAGAAGTGGTAGATGATAAGGGTCTGGTAGGGGCCAATGGTGGTGAGGAAGGTGTAGTGAACTGGGAGAACTAGACGAAAGAAATATATAAGTGCAAGGAATTACCTCACAGGTTCTCTAGGATACATAGGTGCATAGACCAGAAATATGTTGGATATGATATTGTGGGAGGAGGAGTAGGGTAGGTGGTGATCAATAGAGGAAAATGGGGAGGGCCATGTGTGTGAATAGAAGATGTGGGTCCAAGGATGGAGGTGGGGGTTATAGGTGGTGAAGGGTCTATAAAATGATCTCTTGGGGATTTTTCAGTAGCCTCAACTACCCCTCGTTCCCACCAGTAGGTGTTAACATCATTTTTTAGTAGCTTCATTTTGTATAGAAATAGAAAATCTATGGATTCCATCAGACCTAGGGAGGTGAGTGGAAGGGCGACATAAAAAAATTAGAGATGACGGTCCAAGTAGGTGATAAAATATCCCCCCATTAGCATGCATTATATCCTCTATGTATGAGCTCTGTAGTAAGATAAAAAATGAGAGGCCATATTTATGGCAGCACCAGCCATGGATGTAGTGAGTATAATGATATCCCTCTAACAAACATTGTTGTGAGACTCATCTCATAAAAACTAGACATGTGTCAGGGCCCTATGTTGGATGCGCAACATTGGAACTCAGAGTTGGGTGGATTTGGTAATCCTAGGATCATTATTAGTGTGAGTATCCTAGATAGTAATTCACCAAAGCCTCTTTGAATATGAATTTTATGGATCAAGCTTTAGGGTAGGTAATACCTTATATGTGGAGAAATCTTTAGTATAAATCCCAAGGCCTATGCCTAATTCTATGAAGGAAAGATCATTAGGGAATCTGGGTAGTCTCAACTGCAGGCTATCAATGAAGACCTAAAATGTGGCAAGGAACTCTAGAAACATCTCCCAATACATTTCCTCACATACCTCAATAATAAATGAAATATGTAGGCACTCGAGGAGCTGGAGCACTTCCTGGATGATATTCAGGTGAGTGAGGATGACCATATCGCTATTTTTGTTGGTCCTCATCTGATTTTCCTACAAGTGGTTGAGTGAAACATGGTGTTTTGGGTTTCAAAAGTGGAGGATAGGGTGAAGATGAGGTCGATCATCCTCATATAACTCATTGGATCTTGAGTGGTCCTCCTCTGAGATAGAGGGTTGTTCAGAGGCAGCAGTGAAGGTTGAGGGGGAAGCTACCTAAAGTTTCTAGGGCATAAGCTCCTCGCCTGTGTTTTACCAATGGAGAATCATCCCATTCAACCTCGAGATCAGCAGGAGGATTTCAGATGGTTTTTTATTCCATTATAGTTGTAGGGTTGGATGAAGAGAGGGGTATAAAAATTTGAATGAATAAGGGGGGTCTTGAGGAAGGGGGAGGTAGGGAGGTAGGGGAGGAGGGTTGGGCGCGAGATCGAGTGGAGGGGGAGGAGGGGGTGCGGGTTTATACACCCTAGGATCATGAACTATTTTTAAAAATAGAATCGGGGAAATACACGATGTTTAATTGGGTTTCATGTTGTGTATTTTGGAATTTTATTAAAAATTTAGGCTGCGAAAATACAAATTGTGAGTTATGTTTACATGAAATGTAATTTCTTCTTTTTTTCTTAGATTTGGAGAAGACCATGGTCCTTTTCTCCTACCATGACCTAATTTATCATAGGATTATTCTTACCTACTATAACCTAAGGTGATCTAACCTAGGTTGCCTCATAGTCAGTTATTCATTTAATATCAAGAGCTTGATGCTTTGATTCTTAGATAAATTTCAAATTAATGAAACACCCTTCCTGGAAGGTTTATTGAAATATTTTTTACCTTTGAACATTGAATTTGAATAGGGGTGTTGTTTCTTTCAGAATCTTGATCATCCTGTAAGGAAATACTCGAATGACCATAAAGGGTACTGTACATCTAGATTTGATCTTCCCAGGGAACAATTTTAAACATGAGTTAAATAAAAAAAATTCATTCCTTAGGAAAAAATTGTGTATTGTAATGTATTGATCATTCCATTTTTTAGTTTTTTCTTTATAGATCTTGGAATTTTCATAAGAAACATTTAATATTTGTTATAATTCATCCAATTGTAGCATCCTATCTTCTCCATATTTTGGACAATCCAAATTGTGATTTTTAATTTCCTAATACGAGTGATGCTCAAGTTATACTAGAAAATAAAAGGGCTTCTCATATATCAATCGGAGTGGTGTGGTACCAATGGGTGTTTTTTACGCAGCGCGATACACCCATAGTGCATCATATAATTTTAGACTCCAATCAATTCGATTTTTCTTCACATATTTTCTTGGATTTTTTTGATTTCCCTGTTAGAAAATTCATCTTTCCCTATTGTTTGCAGGTGGTAGGGAGTTCCTGTGTTATATCAGATGTTGTATTTTTTAAACAATACTTTGAAAACATTGTTAGTGAAATGTTTTCCCCAATCACTAATGATTAGTATAGGAAATACAAATTGTGAAAAAACATTTTTCATTAAGAAATTCATGACCAAATTTTCAGTTTTGATGATCAATAGCTTCAGTTTCCACACACTTGGAAATGTAGTCAATTACAACAAGGATATAGGTCTTACCATGTGATTTGGGAAATTGTCCCATGAAATCTATTCCCCATACATTGAAGATCTCGACTTCCATGATGTGGTTTTGGGGAATTTCATTCTTCTTTCCAATGGTTCCAGTTTGTTTTCACTAATCAAAACATAATCAGGGAAACACATGATGTGTAACTAGGTTCCATGTCATGTATTTGGGAATTTTATTAAAACTTAGGCTATGAAAATACACATCATGAGTTATGTTTAAACTATGTGTAATTGGTTATTTTTTATTAGATTTGGATAAGAACCTGGTTCTTTTCTCCTAGAGTGAACTAAGATATCCTAATATTATTCTAACCTATTATAACCTAAGGTAATATAACCTAGGTTAACTTCTTTTCAGCACTTCATTTAACATCGTGAGCTTGATGCTTTGATGCTCAGATGAATTTCAAACCAATGACACACCCTTCATGGAAGGGTTATTGAATGATTTTTAACCTTTGACCATTGAATTTGAATGAGGGTGTTCCATCTTTCTAAATCTTGATCATCCTTTAAGGAAATACTCGAACAACCACAAATGGTCAAATCCATCTGTATTTGAGCTTCCTAGGGAACAATTTCATATGCAATTTGAATAAAAAAACATTATTCTCTAGGACAAAATTGTGTCTCTCAATGTGTTGATCATGCCATTTTTTGGTTTTTTACTTTATAGATCGTGGAATTTTCATAATAATCATTTATAATTTCTTCTAATTCATCCAATTGTAGCATTTTTTCTTCCCCATCTTTTTGAAAATCCAAATTGATATTTTTAATTTACCAAAATGAGTAATGCTGAAGTTATACTGTAAAATGATATGGATTCAAAAATATCAATCAGGATGGTATGCTACCAATGGGTGTTTTGTATGAATTTTCATACGCCCATAGTGCATAATCTAATTTCATACTCCAATCACTTCAATTTGTGTTCACATATTTTTCCAAGATTTTTTTGATTTCCCTATTTGAAAATTAAACTTGCCCACTTGTTTGCGGGTGGTAGGGAGTTCCTGTGTTGTATCAGATGCCTAATCTTGTAAGAAATACTTTGAAATCATTATTAGTGAAATCTATTCTCCAATAAATAATAGTTAGTCAAGGATATCAGAATCATGAAAACACATTTTTATTTAAAAAACTCATGACCACCTTTGCAATTTCATAACCTATATCTTGAGATTCTACCCACTTGAAAACATAGTCAATTCCAATAAGGATATAGGTCCGTCTATGTGAATTTGGAAATAGTCCCATAAAATCTATTTCCTGTAAATCAAATATTTTTACTTCCATGATTGGGTTTTAGGGAATTTCATTCCTCTTTCTAATGGTTCCATTTCGTTTCCACTAATCACAACTTTGACAAAAACATCTTTCGTCTTGGTGGAGTATTGGCCAAAAAAGTAAAATTAGTATAATTTAATATTTGTTGTGTTTTGTTCTATGATTTCTTCTTGTTGGTGACATATGATAAATTTGTAAAACATTTTTTATTTCATCCTTTGGAATAAAACCACGTAACAATCCATCAAAACAATGCTTAAAAAGAAGTGGTTCATCCCAGTAGTAGTGTGAAGCTTGAACAAAAAATCTTCAACTTTTATTGTAAGTGAGGTATATTTGTAGATATCATTCGACGAGAGAGTTTTCAATGTATAAAAACCATGTTTCTTCCTTTATATTTATTTTGAAAAGTGTTTCATCGAGGAAGTTCACTTCAATGTCAATATATTCACTATCTTTTATAAGTGGTAGTGAAAGTTGGGATAGATGATCAACAAAAAAATTTTCTATTCGCTTGGTATATTTAATGAAAATATTGAATTATTATATTAATAAGATCCATCATATCAGTCTTGGATTGGGATACATTTTTCTTATAAAATATTTTAGGGAAGCATGATCAGTGTGCATAATTATGTTTGAAAAAACTAGATAGGAGAAAAATTTCTTGAAGGTAAAAACTAAAGCTAAGAGATCCTTATCTGTGGTTGTGTAGTTTACATGATCTTCATTCAACATGTGACTAACATAGTATATGGGGCAGAATATGTGACTGATGTGCTATCCTAAAATAGCACAAAAAATAAATTAACTGATGTCACACATCAATTTAAATTATTTTACCCAATCTAGTGAAATGATTACAAGAGTGGCTACCATGTCTTTATTCAATGTATTGAATGCCCATATACATTAATTTGTGAATTAAAATACAATTTATTTTGATAATAGATGTGTTAGATGGAGGGAAACATTCACAAAATCGTTTAGGAATCGCCGATAGAATCCGACATGGCCTAGAAATCTCCTTATGCCTTCGATTGTTGAGATATCAAGTAAATATTTGATCACTTTTATCTTGGAATGATCCACTTCCATTCCATCCTTGGAAATTTTTTGTCTAAGGATTATTCCTCCTTTGACCATAAAGTGGCATTTTCCCTAGTTTAAAACCAGACACCTCTCTTCATAATGTTGTAGAAATAACATAAGATTGCTTAGGCAGACCTCAAAAGATCATCCATAAAATAAAAAGCTGTCCATAAACTTTTCTAGGAATTACTTTTCCATATCATGAAATATGTGTGTCATTCACCTTTGAAAGGTTTCTGGTTCATTTCACATAAAGAATGACATGAACCTATAGGTGAAGGTAACAAATGGATATGTGAATGTTATTTTAGAGTAATCTTTAGGGTGGACTACAATCTGATTGTATCATGAATATCAATACAAGAAACAATATAATTCATGTCTTATGAGTCTCTCTAACATCCCTTCCATGAAGGGTAAGGGGAAATTATCTTTCCAGGTTGACACATTTAGATTACTGTAGTCAACACATACTCCCCATCCAGTGATGGTGTGGGTTGAGATTAATCCATTTTCATCATTTTTTTCTACTGAGAGGACACCTTTCTTTGGTACAACTTGTAGTGGAATCACCCATTCACTATTAGTAATTGAAAATATTATTCCAGCATCCAGATGTTTTAGTACTTCTTTCTTAACTACTTATTTCATTGGTGGGGTGAGTCACCTCTGTGGTTGGTAATTGGTTTTTAAAACTTCTTATAATAAAATATTATGAGTGTATAATATAGGATTGATTCCTTCAATGTTATCCACTCCCTAGGTAATTTACTGTTTATATGTTTTCATAACTTCAATCATTTTTTCCTCTTATGACTAGGTAAATTTTGAGTTGTTGATGACAGGTAGTGCAGTAGCAGTCTCTAGAAAGAAGTACTTGAGCATAATAGGGATGGATTTATATTCCAATTTCGATGGCTAAATCACCGAGGGTATGAAATGTGGGATGTTTTCCCTTATAAGAGGTTCAATTTAGTTCACTTACTCAAATTCATATTCCTTATCTTTATCAGGGGTAATTTCATCACTCTCTTAGTCAATGTTGAGTAGCCTTCTCTTTCGTCCGTGAGAAAGATATCTTGGCAGTCAAAAGAATCATCTATTTGTTTTACTACTCTTTCCAGATCAAATGAAACTTGTTCTTCACTTACTTAGAATATAATTCTTCCCTGATTAACATAAATAAATTCCTTTTCAGTGGCCAGTAATTTTCTACATAATATGATTGGAACATCACTTTCTTCTTCTATGTCCAGAATGAGAATGTTTTTTTTGGAAAAATGAACTTGTCAACTTTTACTAGAACATCCTAGATAAGTCCTCAGGGATATGTTTCTGACCAATAATCTAATTGGAGTGATACTTAAGTTGTTTTTAGTTCTTCAAGTCCCAACTTGAATAATACAATCATCAGCATGAGGTTGATGCTAGCTCCTAAATCTCATAAGGCTCTTCTGAAGTTACATTCTTCTATTGTTCATGTGATTGAGAATATTATAGGATATATCATTTTAGAAGGAATTTTCAACTGAAAAACAACATAGAATTATTCATTTAGATAGATGACTCCCAGTTCTTCCATTTTTCTTTAATTATAAATCATATCTTTAGAAAGTTTTCATAATAAAGAATTTGAGTGTTTGCCTCAGTGAATGGAATGTTGATGTGCAGTTGTTTGAACATCTCCAAAAATTTATTGTATTTACCATCAATTATTCCTTCTCCATCTATTTTTGAAAAATGGATTTTTGTTTTAAATTGTGGAAGTGCAATATAGACATCTTCTTTGAGTTGTTCTAGAATTGTATCTTTTGTAGAAGGTGGTGTTTTTTGAGGATTCTCTTGAGCAGTTTCAGTTATTTCTTCATAATTTTATTCTTCTATGACTTTTGTCTTCTTTTTTAGTCCTTCAACTTATTTTTATTCTTCTATAAATGGTTTCTAAAAATACATCACTTTTCGACTACCCATAACTACTATATTGGACTCTTCTCTTGGGTATGTATCTATGTTACCGGGAGAGTACCTAGAAATATCTCTAATAAGGTCTTCAAGATCTAACCAATTTGATGATCAAGGTTACGTAGTGCTTCCCTTTGGTTCTACATTTTAGTATCTTAACTGTTTATCCTATTATCTTTCTTTTGAAAAAAGTCTAAAAATATATTGTCCAAATTTTTTTGATGAGGAATGACTTGTGGTGGAGGTATTGGTGGAGCTCGTTGAAATTATTATTGTGCTCCCAGAGGGAAGGGTTGTTGTGTTTCTTGTTGTGGTGTTCTATGTGCATGATTAATTGGTTGATATCTTATTGGTTATTGATTTCTGAATGGTTTCTAAACACTTATTTGACGTTAGTATCCTTTATTGTTTTATTGTTGTTGTTGGGATGACCTTTATTGAAAGTATTATTGAGACTACTGAAATTGTCAACCTTTATGATTGTAATTAATGTAATTAAAATATTTTATGGGTAGTTCATCAACACATGCTTTGTAGTTTTGATAAATGTGTTGGATAATGCACATTTCACATGACTGGATCTCCATGACTAGAGCATGGGGTGGAGGTGATTCAATGGTTATTTAAATGATTACAAATTCTTGGTAAAATCCTAGACTTGTGAATATAGTAGATTATTCTCTTAAACTTGGTAGATCCTACACTATGGTGGTCCATGATCACTCCACCATAGACTTTAATTATAAGATACTTCATCTAAAATTACTCATGCTGCCTTGGGTGTTTTAAATATTAACACTCTATCAGTGGCCGAATCAACGATAGTGCGAGCAGTTGGTTGGAGGACTTGATAAATTTTTTTTGTATCCACATATAAATTCCATGATGTGGAAACTTTTAGAAATTTTCTTAAAGGAATCCCATGCTTCCCATGATAACTCTCCACCTTCTTGAGTGAAATTTTGGATGTCATTCTGCAATTTCCAAGTTCAATTTGGAGGGAATCACTTATCCATTAATTTATTTACTAAATTATCCCAAGTCAGGATGGACTCATGAGCATGAATTTTGTCCCAAACCTTGGATTTGTCTTGTAGGGAAAAGGGAAAGACTCTAATTCTTATGGAATCATAAGATACTCCCTGGTTGTGAATGGTATCACAGACTTCTAGGAAGTTTGAGATATGATCACGTGGATCTTCACTTTGAAGTCCACTAAATTGGTCTATATTTTGGATCATATGAATGAATCCAGATTTAATTTCAAATTTATGTGACTTTATATGAGAGAGGATGATGTTGTGTGTTTCACCATTGATTGATGGAAATCCATAACCCATGATGTTTTACTCTTATTACACTAGCTCCTCACCATGTATCATGGGTTGCATGTTTAGTGGGTTGGTCTAGTTTAGACTTGTAGGATTGCTGTGTTCTGCCATTTTTTAATAAAGGCATGGAGAAATGTACCTATAGATTTTAAGTTCGAAGGAAAGATGTTCTTCTGCATCAAGACTCTTGGAGAGAGTCAAATAGCCTTGATTCATGCACTAAGATACAAGTAGAATAAGGAAGTAGGGGTGTCTAAGAATAAAGAAGATTGAAAAAGAAGATAGAAAGGGGAATTAGGTGAGGTAATACTAGATTCGTTCCATATATTTCCAAGCAAAGCATAATCATTTTGATTCTATAAAATGATTCCAAAATTTGATATTCCCACACACATCATTTAATTCATGCAGGATGTGGTCAGATTAGATTTTTTTCCCAAACTACACTTGCTACTAGGGTGTAGTTTAGGGGTAGTGAGGGGTCAGTCCCATGAGTATTTTTGTATTGGATGGAAATAACTAAGGTGTATAACCCTTTGGGTAGGAGTACTCATAGTGGGACTAAGCTTGGTAAATGACTAATGCAAAGTATTGGTGGATAAAGATCAAAGATAAAGAAGGTATCAAGATTAATTATGTGGTTTAGGAAAAAGGATGATCTTAACTCTAACTTGGTATAGTCTTTAGGTTTAAGTTGTAAAGCAAGAAAATTCCCCTAGTTGTGTATAGTCAATCTAAATAGATCTATCCAAAATAAAACTATTCATTAGTCTAAAGATAACTATAATTTGGATTCATTACGCCAAACTTCTAAGGCAAAAAGTATCATAGGCTATTGGTCATAACCTATTATAAGCCAATCAGGTTAGGGTCGTTCATTCAAATTTTCAAGGGTTAAGATTTATTAAATGAATTAGATAAAAAAATTGTTTAACCAAATTACTATCCTTATGGTTTCCAAGTTGAGAATTAAGGATCAATTAAATTAAAATACACCTACTCATGAAACCTACCCTTAGAGGTTTATCTACTCATGGTGGAATATATTAAAAATAGGTAGAGGATTGAAAACATTATTGACATACCAACATAAATTGAGATAAAAAAATTATAAAACATTCAAGGATTGAAATTAAAAAATTATAAAATATGAAATTAAGAATAATCAATGTTATCCTAAAAATAATAGTAATTTTTATCAATTACTTACTTGAAACATGAATAAGAATGAGAGCTCTAAGGATTCATCGTAGATTGATGATTAAAATTATGAACACACATAGTTTGGTGATGATGATATCAAAATAATGAATAAAACACATCAAATAAATCCACAATACTTCAATAAATTTAAAAAAATGAATATAATTGATGTAACATGAGTTTTTGGGGAAAACGTGGAAGAAAACTAGGAGAATAATCAAGATAAAACGCGAGAAAATTTAGAAGTCCATCATTTTTTCCATGACCCCCCTAATGTAGATAAATAGTTGGGATATTATAGGATGTGTAATGAGGTTTCATGTCATGTAATTACAATCCAAGTTTTCCTAATTTGTTTTTCGAATCTGCCCAAATCTCATCCGAAGATTTGGAAATTTGACTCCTTTCACGGCATTTAACTGGGAGTCACGATGTGTATCTTCCTTCAGTCTGTATCTTGAAAGTGGGAATTGATTTTGAATGTTACATGATGTGTATTGGTGAATCATGTTATGTAATCTTTCATGTCTTGAAATTCTTTCACGATTTACTTAACTACTTGTCCTATGCTATAAAAGTTGACTACACTTTTTGTAAATGAGTTTCATGATGTGTAATGGTCATTTTTGGTAATTTTCTCCATTATTTGATTTCAAACCTTAAAAACCAATTTTATGGAATAATCAATACATACTTGGTGAATTATTAAGTAAAAACATGGATAATACTTAATAAAATGATAGAAAAATGTATATATGATTTCAGCTTATCAAATTCCCCCACTCATGAATAATTAATTATCCTCAAGGAAAAAGATCTCAACAAGGATTTCAAATGGAATGAAAATTTTAAAATAGGAAACATTTATTATATCCAGGTAAATAAAACTAATTGTAAGGAGAACAAAAATTCGTCTCCAGAATCATCCTGCATAAAAAATCAATCATGCCTCATATCCCAGTTCTTTAAAAAAATTATTAATCTTTTAGTTACAATTTCTTAACTATTCCTTAAATTCTATACCCATTTGTAATTTACTTCACAATGAATTTTCTATCATCACTCTGGGTGAAATGGAACTGGAGTTTTGCTCATACCCTGAGTACATGCTCCTAACCATAGGATTGCATTGGTTCTATCATATATACTTCATAAATCCAAATACAAAATTAATCATAAGGGCTTCAATAGTTAGGTTTAAATGAATCTGAAGTAGAGGTCATGTGCGTAAAAAGTGAGATGAATAGGCTCAAAAAGGAGGGTATGCTCTGAATTATAATGCATGAATGTTGTCAAAGTGTAATGAAATGACCTCTTCATAGCTAATTACATCCACGCTCCTATAAATCAAGTTGTATCCATGAATGTAACAATAAAATCAAAAAAAGGGAACCATGTTCCTTTATTTTTCTTCTCTTGTTTTTATTTTTTGAAATTCATGTTTAGGATATATCTCAAATCCATCCTCTAACCACATATGATCCTCTATGGGACTCATTAGTTTGAAAATAGTTATTTTTGACCTTACTAATACATAACCCAATCAATATCATTTTTTTTCAAATGAACATTATAACATAGAATATAAAAAATTGCACATGGATCTGAATCAAATAGTTTGGAAAGAACCACAATATATCTCCTTAGTACAATCAACCTGTGTCCTCTAGATGAAAAACTTCTCCCACACTTGTTCAAAGTAAAGTCATGAATTATACAAAGAATAGGGTAGGAAGGTATAATCATCTTGGAATAGTTGAATCCCACTAAGATATTTCATGGAAACTTTGGGATTAATAATGGAAAGATGTAAGGTGGAAATCATGAAAAGTAGTTCAAAAAAGATTTCCTCAATCATATTAAAACAATATTTGTTCAGTCATAACCTCAATGAGGTCTCAAAGAAAGTTCTAATAGTTTTTCATGTCCCAGTTATCACTCAAGAAATATTATCAAAAAATAATATGAAATGTTAGGTTCATAATCCTATTAGAAATGGAAGTAAATCAATAAAAATGGCAATCACAAAGGGCATAAAATTAAGTAATAATTTAATTAAAAGTAATTTAAAAAATTTAAATCTGAATTAAATTACTAAACTCAATAATCATTCTAAAAAATATGAAGTGGATAAAAACATGTAATTCCAACAATTTCCATCTTAACTTTTTCTTTTATTTAAATGGGTATAATGAGTGTTAGGTTCAAATAATGCTTCCAAATGAAAAAAAATGTCTCTTAGATAAATGAAATCAATCCAAAAACTCTCCCATGCTTAGAATGTAATAGTGTCCGCAATGTCTATGGAAGTACCATGTGAGTGTTCTGGAAAAGATAGCCTAGATTACTAAAGTGAAAATTTGAAAATAAAATACTAAGGAATCGAGATCTCCCTATATAGAGTGGAATTCCATGGGTATATTTAATCGGTCTTGAATTTATAATTGGGATACCTATAAAATTGGTTAGAAATAAAAATCCCACACTAGAGAAAACATTAGTCCACCATTTTGAATCATTTTGTAAGTAATAAAATAGTTTGGTGCACACAGTTTATAGAAATGAAAGAAAATTGATATAAATGAAAGTATGTGTATACAATAAGGCTCTAAGTTATAATAGAAAAGAAAAAAAATAGAAAATAGAAACTTGGAAAAAATCATAACTACAAATATGAGAAAAGAAGATGAATTATGGATTTACTCCCATAAAGCGCTAAAAATAATGTCATCACTCAGAAGGATAGACCAATTATTAGTCAGTATCATCCATAGGATTAGATCTCCTCTGTTGTCTTTATTTACTTGTGAAAGTGTCATATAGATTCTGTGGTCATTTAACATGATTAATTACCTCAAGAGCATACCATGCTTGAGTTTGATGTGGTAAGAAAGGTATCTATGCTTGTGGTGGTGGATGGTGAGCATGAATATCAAGTGATAGCTCCTAAATATGGTGCTTGACCTTATCTATGTGTTGAGTCACTCATCGAACAAGGTCCAATAGTGGCATAATCACATCGATGACTATAGAAGAAACAAGGAATCTAGACATGTATACTATAATAGTGTAATGATACGAAAAATAAGACAACTAAAATAGATCAAAAATTGGTATCCCATATATAAAATAATTTCAATGATATAATCATGATATGAAATACAAGTAGTATTAAAAATTATAATCACCCCAAAAACATACAAAAATCGGGGGAGGGGACTGGGGTATGCTAGGAAAAATCAATGTTAGTAATGATATCATCTACAGTCTGCTCTAAAATAGAGTGTGTCTTCATATTCCTTGCCTGGTCAATGGATGTTATGGTAGAATGGGTTGGGTGGTTAGTTGATGAAGGTGGTGTCATGATTTTGGTAGCTATATGAGTGGCGGTGGTGGGGAGGTACCGATCTAGAGTGTGTCCATGGGGATGAAAGATGAATCAATGAAAGGAACCTTGGTGGATGGGGTGACTGCTGGTCCCTTTCCCCTTCAGGCCTGCTCTGGTAGATATTCCACCTAGGAAGCATGGATTTTCATCTCAGAAGGAATTTCAGTTGAGGTTGTGGCTGGGGCAGGAGTGGTATATGATGAGGGTTTGGTAGGGGATGATGGTGGTAAAGAAGGTATAGTGAACTAGGAGAACTCGATGAAAAGATCGTATATGTTTTGGGAAATATATCTTAGGTTCTCTAGGATGTATAGGTGAATAGACCAGATATCTACTAGATATGATGCGGTGGGAGGAACAGTAGGGTAGGTGGTGTTGGATGGAGGAAAATGAAGAGGTTTAGTGGTGGGAGTAGAAGTTGTGGGTCATGGGATGGAGGTGGGGGTTGTAGGTGGTGAAGGGTTTTCAACATGATCTCCTCGGGCTTCGTCAGTAACCTCAACTACCCCTGGTGCACACTGGTAGGTGTCACCATATTTGATTAGTAGCTGCATCTTGTACAGCAATAGAGAATCTATGGATTCCATCATACTGAAGGAGGTTAGTGGAAGGGCGACTTCAAAAATGTCGAGATGGCGGGCCAAGTGGGTGATAAAAGAGCCCCCATCAGCGTGCCTCACATCCTCTATGTACAAGATCTATAGTAAGATGAGAAATGAGAGGACATGTTGATGGCAGTGCTGCCGATGGATTCTATGAGTATAATGACATTCGTCTAACTAGCACTGTTATGAGACTCATATAAGGAAAACTAGACATGTGTCAGGGCCCTATGTTGGATGAAGAGCACTGGAAATCAGAGTTGGGTGGATTTAGTTATATTGGGATCATTATCATTGTGAGAATCCCAGGATATCATTTTCTATAGCCTATTTGAATCTAACTTTTATGTCTCAAGTTGTAGGGTAGTGAATACCTAGGATGTGGAGAAATCTTCAGTGTAAATCCCAAGGCCTATACCGAATTCTGCGAAGGAAAGATCATGAGGGCGTCTGATTAGTCTAAAGAAGAGGCTATCAATAGAGACCTCAAATGTGACAAGGAACTCTAGAAACATATCCCAGTACATTTCTTCACATACCTCAATAATAGATGAAATATGTAGGGTCTTGGGGAGCTGGAAGACTTCCTGGATGATATTCAGGTGAGTGAGGATGACCATATCGATAGTTTTGTTGGTCCTCATCTACTTTTCCTGTAAGTGGTTGAGTGAAACATGATGTTTTGGATTTAAGAATTTTAGGATAGGGTGTAGATGAGGTTTTTAATCCTCATATGAATCATTGTAGCGTGAGTGGGCCTCTTCCGGGACAACGAGTTGTTTAGAGGCTGCAACAGAGGTTGAGGGGGAAGCTACCTTAGGTGCTGGGGTAGTGGATCCTCACATGCATTTTACCAATGGATAATCATCTCGTTTAGGATCAGGATCAATAGGAGGAGTTTAGAAAGTTTTCATTCAGGACATTGTGGTTATAGGGTTGGATGAAGGGAGGGGAAGAAATAGTGGAGTGGGGAAGGGTGATTCTGGAGTAAGGGGGATGGAGAGAGGTAGGGGAGGAGGGTGGGGTACGATCTTGAGCCGCAGGGGAGGGGGTGTGGGTTTGTGAACTATAGGTTCATGGAATATTTTTAAAAATAGAATCGGGGAAATGCATGATGTGTAACTGGGTTTCAAGTCATGTATTTAGGAATTTTATTGAAATTTAGGTTGTGAAAATACACATCATGAGTTATGTTTACACGATGTGTAATTAGATATTTTTTATTGTATTTGGAGCAGACCCTGGCCCTTTTATCCTAGAGTGACTTAAGAATTCCTAAGATTATTCTAACCTATTATAACCTTAGGTGATTTAACTCGGCCTTCCTTTCAGTTAGTGCTTCATTTAACATCGAGAGATTGACGATTTGATGCTCAGATTAATTTCAAACTGATGACACACCCTTCCTAGAAGGTTTATTGAAATATTTTTAACCTTTGAACATTGAATTTGAATGGGTATGATACTTCTTTCTGAATCTTGATCATCCCGTATGGAAATAATCAAACGACCACAAATGGTCCTGTATAACTGGATTTGAACATCCCAGGAAACAATTTCAAATGTGAGTTGAATAGAAAAAACTTGTTACCTAGGAAAAAATTGTGTCTCGCAATGTGTTGATCATTCCATTTTTTGGTTTTTTCTTTATAAAACTTGTAATTTTCATAATAATTAATTATTATTTCTTCTAATTCATCCAATTGTAGCATATTGGCAACCCCATTTTTTTGACAATCCAAATTGAGCCTTTTAATTTCCCAATATGAGTAATGATCAAGTTCTACTAGAAAATGATAGGGCTTCTCAAATATCAATCAGAATGTTGTGGCACCAATGGGTGTTTTTTATGTAGTTTGGTATTACCATATTGTGTCGTCTAATTTCATACTCTAATTAGTTCGATTTTTGTTCATATTTTTCCATGATTTTTTGATTTCCCTTTCTGACAATTCAACTTTCCTGCTTGTTTGAGGGTGGTAGGGAGTTCCTATGTAGTATCGAATGCCATATTTTGTAAGAAATAATTTGACAAAATTATTATTGAAATGTGTTACCTGATAACTAATGATTAATCTAGAAAATCATAATCATGAAAAAACAATATCTTTAAGAAATTTATGACAACCTTTGAAGTTTCATGACCTGTAGCTTCAGCATCTACCCACTTGGAAATGTAGTCAGTTCCAACAAGGATATCGGTCCTTCCATGTGAATTGGTAAATGGTCCCATGAAATATATTCCCCATACAATGAATATTTTAACTTATATGATTGGGTTTTTTAGAATTTCATTATTCTTTCCAATGGCTTCAGTTCATTTCCACTGATCACAACTTTGAGAAAAACGTCTTGCATCTTGGTGGAGTGCTGAAAAAAAGACCACTTTGAAGAATTTTTTCTTCAGTGTGTTCTGTTCCATGATTTTCTCTAGTTGGTGATGTATGAAACATGGCTAAAACATTTTGTATTTCTTCCTCTAGAATACAACGACTTAACTATCCATAAAAGTTCTTAAAAAGGATTAGTTCATCCCAGCAGTAGTGTAAAGCTTGAACAAAAAATATTCTCCTTTTTTGGTAAGAGAGGGATGTGTATAGATATCTTGTGTCAATATAGTTTAAAATGTACTAAAACCATATTTTTTCCTGTATATTTATGTTGAAAAGTGTTTCATCGCAGAAGTTCACTTCAATTTCAAGATCATCATCATCTTTTATAAGGAGTTTTAGAAGTTGGGATAGATGCATAAACAATATTTTATATTCCCTTGGTATTTGTGATGACGATGCTGAATTCTTGTAGCAATATGATACATCGTATTATCCTTGGCTTGGCATCCTTTTTGTTCATAAAATATTTTAGGGTAACAAGATAAATGTGCACAATTACATTTGACAAAAGTAGATAGGAGAAAAAATTATTGAAGGAGAAAACTACTAATAAGAGATCATTCTCTGTGGTTGTGTAGTTTACCTAAGCTTCATTCAGCATGTGACTGACATAGTATATGGGGTAGAATATGTGACCGATGTTCTATTCTAAAATAGTGCCAACAATAAATTATCTGGCATCACACATCAATTTCAATTATTTTTCCCAATCTGGTGAAATGATTACAGGAACTACTACCAAGCCTTTATTCAAAGTATTGAATGCCTACCAACATTCAATGGTGAATTCAAACAGATTTTATTTTGATAATATATGTGTTAGAGGGTAGGAAACTTTCTCAAAAACCTTTATGAATCACTGATAGAATTCTTCATGGCCTAGAAAGATCCTTATGCCTTTGACTATTGAGAGATCAGGAAAATATTTGATCACTTTTATCTTGGTAGGATCCACTTTCATGAAATCATTTGAAATTTTGTGTCTAAGGAATATTCCTCCTTGGGCCATAAATTAGAATTTTCCAATTTTAAAACCAGGAACTTATCTTAAAAATATTGCAGGACTAACTCAAGATTTCTTAGGCTGACCTCAAAATATCTTCTATAAATTGAAAACTCGTCCATAAAATTTTCTATGAATTCCTCTACCATATCATGAAATATGTGTATAATGAACCTTTGAAAGGTTTTTTCTTCATTTAACATAGCGAATGACATGAACCTATAGGTGAAAGTACCAAATGGACATGTGAATGTTATTTTAGAGTAATATTCAAGGTCAACTGCAATCTAAATTATTATGAATATCTATAAATGAAATAATAAAATTCATGTCCTATGAGTCTCTCCTTAATTTTATCTATGAAGGGTATGGGTAAATTTTCCTTCCAGGTTGACACATTCATACTACTATAGTCAACACATACTCTCCATCCAGTGATGGTGTGAGTTTAAATCAATTCATTTTCATCATTCTTTTCTATTGTGAGGCCAATTTTCTTTGGTATGACATGTAGTGGGATCACCCATTCACTATTAGAGATTGAAAATATTATCCCAACATCCAAAAGTTTTATTAATTCCTTCTTAACTACTTATTTCATTGGTGGGGTGATTCTCCTCTGTGGTTGGTAATTAGGTTTTGCATCTTCTTATAATAAAATCTTATGAGTACATAATGTAGGATTGATTCCTTTAATGTGATCCACTCCCTAGGAAATTGACTGTTTACATATTTTCATAACTTCAATAAATTTTTCCTCTTGTTACTGGGTTAGTTCTGAGTTGATGATGATGGGTAGTGCAATAGAAGTCTCTAGAAACAAACAATTGATTGTACTAGGGAGGGGTGTCAGTTCCATTTTTGGTGGCTGAATGACTGAGGATATGAAAGGTTGTATGTTTTCCCTTGTAATTGATTATATTTAGTTAAATTCCTCAAATTCATATTACTTATCTTCATCAAGGGGTATTTCTTCACTCTCTTATTCAATGTTTAAGTATCCTTCTCTTTCATCTATGATAAATATAGCCTGGTAGTCAAAAGAATCAACTGTTTGTTTTGATGCTTTTTTGAGACTGAACAAAACTTGTTCTTCACCTACTCAGAATATAATTCTTCCTTGATTTACATAAATTAATGCCTTTTCAGTTTCTAGGAATGGTTTAACTAGGATGATTGTAACATCTCCTTCTTCTTCTATGTCCAGGATGATAATGTTTACTGAAAAAATGAACTTGCTGACTTTGAGTAGGACATCGTCAAGAAGTATTCGAGGATATTTTACTAATCTGTTAGTTAATTATAGGGACACTATAGTTGGTTCGAGTTCTTTGAGTCCCAAATTGAAGAATACACTCATCTTCATGAGGTTTATGTTGGATTCTAAATCACACAAGGCTCTTCCAAAGTTACATTCTCCTATTGTGCATGGGATTTAGAATCTTCTAGGATATATCATTTTTAAAAGAAGTTTATTCTAAACAATGGAATAAAATTCTTCATTTAGAAAAATGACTCCCATATCTTCTATTTTTATTTTTTTAGAAAGAAAATCCTTAAATAATTTTTTCATAAGAAGGCATTTGAGAGATTTCCTCAGCGAATAGAATTTTAATGTGTAGTTGTTTAAACATCTTCAAAAATTTCTTTTATTTACCTTCAATTTGTCACTATATATCTCTTTCCATAAAAGGGAGATGTGTTTTATATGGTGGAGGCACAATATAAAAATATTCCTTTGGTTGTTCTTAAATAGGATATTTTGTAGAAGGTTGTGTTTCTTGAGGTTTCTCTTGAACAGTTTCAGTTGTTTGTTCATTATTTTCTTCTTCTATGACTATTGTATGATTTTTGGGTTCCTCAACTTGTTTTTCTTCTTCTATACATGGTTTATGAAAGTATATCACTTTTCCACTACTAAGAACTATTGGATTTTCCTCTTTTCTTGGGTTTGTCTCTATGTTACTGGGTAGAGTACCTGGCAATCTCTCTAACAAGGTCTTTGAGATCTGACCCATTTGATGATCAAGGTTACGCAGTGCTTTAATTTGGTTTTTAATTTTAGTATCTTGACTGGTCATCCTCTAATATTCCTTTTTAATAAAGGCTGAAAATATATTTTCCAAATTTTTTTGAAGAGGAATGGCTGGTGGTGGAGGTATTGGTAGAGTTGGTTGAAATTGTTGTAGTGCTCTCAAAGGGAAGGGTTATTGCATTTCTTGTTGTGGTGGTATAGGTACATGATTAATTTGTGGATATCCTAGTGGTTATTAATTAGTGGATATCCTATTGGTTTTTGATAAATTTGTGGGCTACCACACATTTCACAAGATTGGATCTCCATGAATGGAGTAGGTGGTTGAAGTGATGCAGTGGTTATTTAAATGATTCCAACTTCTTGGTCAAAGCCTTGACTTGTGAAGCTAGTTGAGTATTATCTTCAGTTTGATGGATCCCACACTAGGCTGGTCCATTATTTCTCTTCTATGGAATGGAATTATGAGAGACTTCATCTAAAATTTCTCAGACTTCCTTTGGTGTTTTAATCGTTATCCCTCCATCAGTGGCCACATCAACGATAGTGTGACCAGTTGGTTGGAGGACTTCATAATTTTTTTGTATCTAAATATCAATTCCATGATGCAGACACTTTCTAGTAAGTTCATTAGAGCAATCCCATGCTTCACATGTTGACTCTCCATAATCTTGAGAAAAAATTTGGATGTTTTTCTGCAATTTCCAAGTTCAAATTTGAGGGAAGAAATTATCGATGAATTTCTTAACTAAATTATCCCAAGTCGTGATAGACTCATGAGCTTGAATTTTTATCCAATACTTGGCTCTGTCTCATAGGGAAAAGAGAAGGAATATAAGTCTTATGGAATCATAAGACACTCCTTGGTTGCGAAAGGTATCACATACTTCTAGGAAGTTTGAGATATGATCATGGGGATCTTCACTTTGAAGTCCAATAAATTGGTTTATATTCTTAATCATGTGAATGAGTCCAGGTTTAATTTAAAATGTATGTGCCTGTATAGGATGGTGGATGATGTTTTTTGTTTCACCATTGATTGATGGCTATCCATAATCCATGATGGTTCACTCTTGCTGCATTATCTTCTCTCCTTGTATTATGGGTTGCATGTTCTCTATGTTAGGCTGGTTTGGACCTGCAAGATTGATGTGGTCTGCCATTTTTGAATGGCGGTGTGAAGAAATGTACCTATTTATTTCAGGTTCAAAGGAATGTTGTTTTTATGCATCAAGGATCTTTGATCATTCAAAATGGCCCTCATGCATACACTAAGCTATAAGTAGAAGAAGGATGTAGGGGCATATGAGAATAAAGAAGATTGAAGAAGAAGATATAAATGGGAATGAGGTGAGGTAATCCTAGGTTATTGTCGTATGTTTCCATGAAAAACAAAACCCTTTTGATCCCCAATAATGAAAAAAAATTGATATGCCTGCACCCATCATTTAATTCACATGTGTTGTAGTCAGATTAGATTTTTTCCCAAACTATACTTTCTACTAGGGCATAGTATAATGGAAGTGTGGGGTCGATCCCATGAGGATTTTTAGATTAGCTAGTAATAACTTAGGTGTAGAACCCTTTGGTTAGGATTCCCCACAATGGGATTGATATTGGGAAATGACTAATTAAAAGGCTGGGTGGATAAATATCAGAGATAAAGTAGGGATCAAGATTAATTTCAAGGTTCAGAAAAAAGGATGATCTTAATTCTAACTTGGTATGGTTCTGAGGATTAGGTTGTAAAGTAAGGAAAGGTCACTAGTTGTATATGGTCAAACCAAATAGATATATCCAAAAGATAGATATTCATTGGTCTAGAGATAACTTGAATCTGGATGCATTACACCTAACTTATAAGGAAGAAAGTATCATAGGCTATTGGTCACAACCTATTCTACTCCAATCAGGTTAGGGTTATTCATTTAAAATTCCCATGGTTAAGATTACTTAATCGAATGAGATAATTTTTTTTAACATGATTACTATCCATATGGTTACTAATTTGATAATTAAGGATCAATTAAATTAAAATAAACCTACTCTCGATCCCTACCCTAAGCGGTTTAGATACTCATGGTGGAATCGATTAAAAATAGATAGAGGATTGCAAACATGATTAAAATACCAACATAAATTGATATAAACATGAAAGGATTGAGATTAATCAATTATCAAATATTTAATTAAGAATAATAAATGTAATCCTTGAAATAATAGAAATTTTAATCAATTCCTTACTAGAAACAAGAATAGGAAACAAGAACAACAAGGATTTGTCATAGATTGATGAATGAGATGAAGAACACACATAGTTTGGTGATGATGATGAAAAAATAATGAATAAAACTTCTCAAATAAATCCAAAATACTTCGATAAATGTAAAAAAATTAATATAATTGATTCAAAATGAGTTTTGGGGAAAAATTAGAAGAAAATCGAGAGAAGAATCAAGAGAAAAAGAGAGTCATTTTAGAAGTTCATCATGTTCAGTCTGTGGTCCACCTCTTGTAGGTAAATTTTCAGGATATTATATGATGTGTAATTAGGTTTCACAACATGTAATTATGATCCATGTTTTACTCTACAAAGTTTGAATCTACATGAATCTTGTATGAATCTCATCCAAAGATTTGGAAATTTGACTCCTTTCACGACGTGTAACTGGGAGTCACAACATGTATCTTCCTTTAGTCTATATATTGAAAGTGGGAATTTAGTTTGAATGTTACATGATGTGTATTGGTGAATCATGTCATATAATTGTTTCGTGGCTTGAAATTCTTTCACAACTTGCTTCACTACTTGTCTTATGCTGGTAAAGTTGACTAAACATCATGTAAATGAGTTTCACAACGTGTAATGGTCATTTTTGGTTATTTTCTCCAGCATTTGATTTGAAACCTTGAAGACATTTTTTCTACTATAATCAACATATACTTGGTGAATTATTTAATAAAAACATGGAAAATCCTTAATAAAATGATAAAAAATGTATATATGATTTTAGCTTATCAAATTCCCCCACACTTAAATAATTTCTTATCCCCAAGAAAAAAGATCTCAACAAAGATTTCAAATGGAAAGATAAATTTAAAATAAAAGGAATTCATCATATCTAGGTAAATAAAACTAAGTGTAAGGAGAAAAAAAATCAGTCTCTAGAATCATCATGTATAGAAAATCATTCATGCCTCATATCCTAGTTCTTTAAACAAATTCTTAATCTTTTAGTTTCAATTTCTTAATTATTTTTTAAATTCTATGATCATTTTCAATTTACCTCACAATGAATTTTCTATCATCACTCAGGGTGAACTGAAACTAGAGTTATTTTCATACCTTGAGTACATGTTCCTAACCATAGTATTTCATTGGTTATATTATCTCTACTTTTTAAAAAGAAATACAAAATTAATATTGAGAACATCAACAATTAGGTTCACATGAATCTGAGGTTGAGGGGAGGTGCATAAAAAGTTAAATGAATAGGCTCAAAAAAGAGGGTAAGTTATGAATTATAATGCATGAATGTTGTGAAAAGTGTAATGAAATGACTCCTTCATAGCTAATTAAGTCCATGCTCCCAACAAATCAAGTTAGATCCATGAATATAACAAGAAAATCTAAAAAGGGTACCATGTTCCTTTGTTTTTCTTCTCTTGTTTTTATTTTGTGAAAGTCATGTTTAGGCCATATCTCAAATTCATCCCCTAACCACATATGATCCTTCAAGAGATTCATTGTTCTAGAAATGATGGGTTTTAACCTTCCTAATACATAACCCAATCTTCATCATTTTTTTTCAAAGGAACAAGAAAAAATATAATATAAAAAATTACACATGGATCTCAATAAAATTTTCTTGTAAGAATAACAATACATCTCTTCATTAAAATCACCTCGTCTCTATTAGACGAAAAACTTACCCCACACTTGTTCAAAGTAAAGTCAAGAATTATAAAAATAGAATGGTAGTAAGGGATAATTGGATTGGAATAGAAGCATCCTACTAAGATATTTCATAGAAACTATGGGCTTAATGGTGGGAAGATGTAAGGTAGGACTGAGGAAAAAGTATCTTATCAAAGACTGCATCAATCATATTAAAATTGTATTTGTTCAATCGTAGCCTTAATGAGACATCAATGTAGGTTCTGATAGGTTTATATGTTCTAGGTATCACTCAATAAATATTCTCAAAAAATAATATGAAATTGTAGGTTTATAATCCTCTCAGGAATGGTAGTAAATAAAGAAAATTCGCAATCACTAATGGTATAAAATTAAGTAATAATTTAATTAAAAGTAATTTCAAAAAATTGAATCTAAATTAAATTACTAAACTCAAAAATAATTCAAAAAAATATAAATAGGATAAAAGCAATAAATTTTAAAAATTTCCATCTTAAAGAATGCTTCCAAATGAAAAAATGTCTCCTAGATAAATGAAATCAATCCAAAAAATCCTCCACACTTAGAATGTGATAGCATTCAAAATATATGGGGAAGTACCATGGGAGTGTTCTATAAAAGATATCTTAGATTATTTAAATGGAAATTTGAAAATAAAATACCACGGAATTGAGATCTCCCTATATAGAGTGGCATTCCATAGGGAAGTTTGAGTGATCTTGAATTTAGAATTGGGATACCTGCAAAATTGGTTAGAAATAAAAATTCCACAATAGAGAAAACATTAGTCCACCAGTTTGAATCATTTTTTAAGAAATAAAAAAAGAAGGTGCACACATTTTATAGCAATGAAACATAGTTAATATAAATATAGGTATGTGTATACAGTAAGGCTCAAAGTGATGCATAATAGAAAAAACTAGAAAAGTATGACTAGGACAAAAGCATAACCAAAAATATGAGAAGAGCGGAGTAAATATGTATTGCCTAGCATAAAGTTCTGACAATAACATTATCATCAAGATGGATGGACCAAGTATTAGTCGGTACCATCCATAGGCTCATCTCTCCTCTATTTTCTAAAACTACTCATAATAGTGTCCTCTAGATCCCATGGTCATTTGACATGATTAATTACTTTAAGAGCATACCATCCATGAATCTAATGTGGTAGGAAAGGTATTTGTGCATGCGGTGGTGGATGTTGAGGACGAATATCAAGTGATAGCTCTTGAAGATGGTGTTTGACCTCATCTAGGTGCTGAGTCACTCATCAAACAAGGGATAATGGTGGAACAGGCGCATCCATGACCATATATGACAAAAAGAATCTAGACATGGCTACTAAAATAGTGTAATGATATGAAAAATAAGCTAAGTAAAATAGAGAAAAATCAACATCCCATATATATAAGAATTTAAATGATACAGTCATAATATGGAATACACGTAGTACAAAAAAATGATGATCACCCTAACAGCATACAAAAATAGGGGGAGGTAACTGGGGTACACTAAGAAAAATCAATTTCAATAATGAAATCATCTAAAGTCCACTCATGAATAGAGTGTGGACGCAACTACCCCACCTGGTTAATGGATGTAATGGTATAAGGGGTTGGGTGGTCAACTGTTAATGGTGCTGTCGTTGTGCTAGAAGATATATGAGTTGTGGGTGGCGGGGAGGTACCGATCTAGAGTTTGGCCATAGGTTTAGCAGTTTGATCTATGGAAGACACTCGGTGGATGGGGTCGTTACTAATCCCTCTACCCTTCAGACCTACTTTGG
Organism: Viscum album; assembly: GCA_963277665.1. Lineage (NCBI taxonomy): Eukaryota > Viridiplantae > Streptophyta > Magnoliopsida > Santalales > Viscaceae > Viscum > Viscum album. The sequence continues at coordinate 245,076,048 of OY728150.1, forward strand.
AAGATATTATTATTGGGAAGAAAGGCTTGTTAGCTCAGAAGGAATGTCACCTGAGGCTATGGCTGGGGCAAGTGTGGTAGATGATAAGGGGATGGTAGGGGCTGATGGTGGTAGGAAAGGTTTAGTGATCTGGGAGAACTTGACGAAAGGAATATATAGTTGTTGGGAAATCAGTTTAAAGTTCTCTAGGATGCATAGGTTCATAGACCAGATATACACTGGATATGATGGGGTGGCAGAAGCAGTAGGGTAGGTGGTGCTGGATGGAAGAAAATAGGGAGGGTCAGGGGTTGGAATGGAAGTTGTGGATCTTCATATGGAGTTTGGGGTTTTAGGTGGTGAATGGTCTACAACATTATCTTTTGGGACTTTTTCAGCAACCTCAACTACCCCTAGTTCCCACTGATAGGTGTCACCATATTTGGTCAGTAACTGCATCTTGTGCAGTAACGAAAAAATATATGGATTCCATCAGACTGAGGGAGGTGAGTGGATGGGTGGAATAAAAAAAGACAAGATGACCGACCAAGTGGGTGATAAAAGATTCCCCCATCAATGTGTAGCATATCCTCTATGTATGAGATCTATAGTAAGATGTGAAATGAGAGGCCATATTTACGGCAGTACCACCCAAGGAATTTATGAGTATAATGAAATCCATCTAACTAACACTGTTATGAGACTCATCTTGGGAAAACCAGACATGTTTTAGGGAATTATGTAGGATGCAGAGCACTGGAACTCAGAGTTGGGTAAATTACGTAATCCTGGGATCATGCTCAGTGGGAACATCCCAAGCAATAATCCGCCAGAACCTCTTTCAATTTTACTTTGATAACTCAAGTTGTAAGGTACAAAATACCTTGTATGTGGAGAAATATTCAGTTTAAATCCTGTGGCCTATTCCTAATTCTATGAAGTAAATATTATGAGCGCATATGACTAGTCTGAAGTGGAGGCTGTCAATGGAGACCTCAAATTTGGAAAGGAACTCCAGAAATAGCTCCCAATACATTTCCTCACATACTTCAATAATATATGAAATATGTTCATGCATGAGGAGATGAAGGACTTACTAGCTAATATTCAGGTGAGTGAGGATGACCATATCAATAGTTTTGTTGGTCCTCATCAGCATTTCCTATAAGTGGTTGAGTGAAAAATAGTGTTTTGGGTTTCAAAAGTGGAGAATAGGGTGAATATGTTGTTCGTAATCCTCATACAACTCATTGGAGCTTGAGTGGGCCTCCTCCGGGATAATAGTTTGTTCAAAGGCTACAACAGAGGTTAAGGGGGAAGCTACCCAATGTGTTGGGGTAATGGATCCTTGCCTGCATTTTACCTATGGAGAATCATACTGTTCAGGCTCGGTATTAGTTGGAGGAGTTCAAACGGTTTTTGTTCTATTCATTGTAGTTGTAGGGTTGAATGCACAGAGGGGAAGAAAGAGTGGAATGAGGAAGGGGTATTCTTTGGGAAGGGGGAGGAAGGGAGGCGAGGGAGGAGGGTGAGGCACGAGCTTGAGTGGCGGGGGATGAGGGGTGAAAGTTCATGAACCCTAGGTTTATAGACTATTTTTAAAAATAGAATCAGGGAAATAGACAATGTGTAACTAGGTTTCATGTCATGTATTTGTGAATTTTATTAAAATTTAGGCTATGAAAATACACATCTTGAGTTATGTTTACACAATGTGTAATTGGTTCTTTTTTATTAGATTTGGAGAAATCACTAGTCCTTCTATCCTATAATTCCCTAATATATCCAAGGATTATTCTAACCTTCTATAACCTAAGGTGATCTAACCTGGGTTTCCTTATAGTCAACGCTTCATTTAATGTTGATACCTCAATTATTTGATGCTCAGATGAATTTAAAATTGATGACACACTCATTCTATAAGGGTTCTTGAATGATTTTTAACCTTTGACCATTGAATTTGAATGGGGGTGTTACTTATTTCTAAATCTTGATCATCCTATAAGGAAATACTTGAACAACCACAAATGGTCCTATCCATTTGGATTTGATGTTCCTAGGTAACAATTTAAAACACGAGTTGAATAAAAAAACTTTATTCCCTGGGTTAAAATTGTGTCTCTCCATGTGTTGATCATTCCATTTTTTGGCTTTTGCTTTATAGATCTTAGAATTTTCATAAGAATCATTTCTAATTTTTTCTAGTTCATCCAATTGTATAATCCTAGCTTCCACATCTTTTTGAAAATCCAAATTAAGATTTTTAATTTCCCAATATGTGTGATGCTCAAGTTCTACTGGAAAATGATAGGGCTTCCAATATATCAATCATAATGGTGTGGTACTAATGGGTGTTTTGTATGCAGTTCAGTAAACCCGTAGTGCATAATATAATTTCAGACTCCAATCACTTATATTTATGTTCACATTTTTATAGGATTTTTTTGATTTCATTGTTTGACAATTCAACTTTCCTGCTTGTTTGTGGGTGGTAGGGAGTTTTTTTGTTGTATAAGATTCTATATTTTTTAAGAAATACTTTGACATAATTATTAGTGAAATTTGTTCCCTGTCCACTAATGATTCATCTAGGAAATCTAAATAGTTAAAACACATTTTTCTTTAAGAAATTCATGACCACCTTTTTAGTGTCATGACATATAGCTTCAGCTTCAACCCACTTGGAAACATAGTCAATTCAAACAAGGATATAGGTCTTTCCATGTAAATTGGGAAATAGTCCCATAAAATCTATTCCCCACACATTGAAGATTTTAACTTCCATGATTGGTTTTTGGGGCATTTCACTCTTCTTTATAATGGTTCCAGTTCATTTCCACTGATCAAAACTTTGAAAAAAACTTCTTGCATCTTTGTGGAGTGCTAGCAAAAATAGACCACTTTGTAGAATTTTTACTTCACTGTGTTTTGTTACATAATGTTCCCTAATTGGTGATGTATGAAACCTGTGTAAATTTTTTATTATTTCATACTCTTTAATACAATGAAATAAAAATCAATCATCACAACACTTTAAAAGGATTGGTTCATCCCAGCATAGTGTGAAACATGAAAAAAATCTTCAACTTTACTAGTAGGAGAGGCCTATTTATAGATATCCCGTGTCGAGATAGTTTTAAATGTCTAAAAACCATGTTTTTTCCTTTGTATTTATGTTGAAAAGTGTTTCATTGGGGAATTTCACTTCAATTTCAAGATCACCATCATCTTTTATAAGGGGTAGTGTAAGTTGGGATAGATAATCAGCAACAATATTTTCTATTCCCCTGGTATATTTGATGAAAACGTTGAATTATTGTAGTAATAGGATCCATCGTATCAATCTTGTCTTGTATTCCATTTTTTCATCAAATATTTTAGGGCATCATGATAAGTTTGCACAATTACGTTTGACAAAAATAGACAGGATAAAAATTTATCGAAGGAAAAAACCATTACTAAGAGATCCTTCTTTGTGGTTGTGTAGCTTACCTAAGATTTATTTAGTGTGTGATTGGAATATTATATGGGGTATAATATGTGACTGATGCACTGCCCTAAAACAGCTCCAATAGAAAATTCACTGGCATCACACATCAATTTAAATTATTTTTCCTAGTCTAGTGAAATGATTACAGGAGTGACTACCAGGCCTTTATTAAAAGTATTTAATGCCCGCCTATGTTCATTTGTGAATTCAAATAGAGTTTATTTTGATAATAGATGTGTTATATGGTGTGAAACTTTCAAAAAAACCTTGACGAATGGTCGATAGAATCCAACATGGCCTATAAAGCTCTTTATGCCTTTTACTGTTGAGGGATCAGGTAAATATTTGATCACTTTTATCTTGGTGGGATCCACTTCCATGCTAGCCTTGGAAATTTTGTGTATAATCACTATGTATCTTTGGACCATAAATTGGAAATTTTACCAATTTAAAACCAATAACTTATCTTCACAACCTTGTTGGACTAACTCAAGCTTAGTAAGGAAGACCTTGAAAGATCTTCCATAAACTGAAAATCCTTCCATAAATTTTCTGGGAATTCCTTCACCATATTGTAAAATATGTGTGTCATGCACCTTTGAAAGGGTTATAGTGCATTGAAGATACTGAATGACGTGCACCTATAGGAAAAGGTACCGAATGGACATGTTAATTTTGTTTTAGAGTAATCTTTAGGGTTGAATTCAATCTAATTATATCCCAAATATCCATACAGGTAATAATAGAATTCATGTCCTATGAGCCTGTCCAACATTTGATCCATGAAGGGTAAGGGTTAATGTTATTTCCAAGTTGATGCATTCATATTACTGTAGTCAACACATACTCACCATCCAGTGATGGTGTGATATGAGATCAATTTATTTTCATCATTCTTTTCTACTATGAGTCCACTATTCTTTGGTACATACTATAGTTGGTTCACCCATTCATTATTTGAGATTTAAAAGATTATTCCAGCATCCAAAAGTTTTAGTACTTCATTCTTAACTACTTCTTTCATTGCTAGGGTGACTCACCTCTGTGGTTGGTAATCAAGCATTGCACCTTCTTATAATAAAATATTATGAGTGGATAAAGTAGTATTGATTCCTTTAATGTTATCCACTTCCTAAGAACTTAACTATTTATGTCTTTGTAGAACTTCAATCAATTTCTCCTCTTGTGACTGGGTTAGTTTTGAGTTGATGATGATGGGTAGTACAATAGTAGTCTCTAGAAAGGAATACATGAGTGTACTAGGGAGGGCTTTCAGTTCCAGTTTTGGGGGTGAATGACTAAGGGTATGAAAGGTGGGATGCAATCCCTTATAAGAGTTTATATTTAGTTCACTTCCTCAAAGTAATATTCTCCATCTTCATTATGGGTCATTTAATCACTCTCTTTTTTAATGTCGAAGTATCCTTCTCTTTCATTTGTGAGAAAGATAGCTTGGTAGTCAAAAGAATCATCTATTTGTTTTAATGTTTTTACAGATCAAATAAAACTTGTTCTTAAACAACTCAAAATATAATTATTCCTTGATTTACATCAATCAGTGCCTTTCTAGTGGCTAGGAATGGTCAATAAATGATTATTGGAATTTCTCCTTCTTCTTTTATGTCCATAATGAGAAATTTTTCTAGAAAAATGAACTTTCCAACTTTGAATAGGACATCCTTGATAAGTACTTGGGGATATATAATTGGTCGGTAGGTTAATTGGAGTGATACTCTAGTTGGTTTGAGTTATTTGATTCTGAACTTACAGAATACACTCATCAGAATGAGGTTGATTTTGGCTCCCAAATCGCACAAGGCTCTTCCAAAGTTACATTCTCATATTGTGCATGGGATTGAGAATCTTATAGAATCTATAATTTTCTTAGGAAGTTTATATTGATCAATAGAATATCATTTCTCATTTAGGATGATGACTCCTAAGTCTTTCATTTTTCTTTTTTTAGAAAGTATTATATTAAGTAAATTTTCATAAGCAGACATTTGAGAGATTACCTCAGCGAATGGAATGTTTATGTGGAGTTGTTTGAACATCACCAAAAATTTATTCTATTTATATTAAATTCATCCTTGTATCTATATTTTTCGAAATGGGAGATGTGTTTTATATAGTGGTGGCACAATATAGACATCTTCTTTGGGATGTTCTTGAATTGGAGCTTTTGTAGAAGGTGTTGTTTTTTGAGGTTTCTCTTAATCAGTTTCTATTATTTCTTCATACTTTTATTCTTGTATGAATTTTGTCTTCTTTTTGAGTTACTAAAAAAAATTCTTCTTCTCTTCATGGTTTTTGAAAATACGTCACTTTTCCACTCCTCAGAACTACCAGCTTTACCTCTTCTCTTGGGTATGTCTCTATGTTAGCAGGTAGAGTACCTAGAAATCTCCCTGACAATGTCCTTGAGATCTTACCCATTTGATGTTCAAGGTTAAAAAATGATTACCTTTGGTTCTACATTTCAGTATCTTTACTGGTAATCCTATGATCTTCCTTTTGAACAAATACTGAAAATAGATTTTCTAAATTTGTTTAAAGGGTAAGGGATGGTGGTGGATGTATTGGTGGAGCTAGTTTAAATTGTTGTTTTTATCTTGGAGGGAAGGGTTTTTGTGTTACTTGTTATTATGCTCTAGGTACATGATTAATTGGTGGATATCATGGTGGTTCTTGATTTCTAAATGGTTCCTAACCACTTATTTGATGGTAGTATCCTTTAATGTTTTGTTTTTTCTATTAGACTTTATTTTGTTGAAAGTATTGATGCAGCTGCTGAAATTTTTGATCTTTTTTATTGTAATTAATATAATCAAAATCTTCTATTGGTTTTTTATCAAAACTTGGTGTAGTATTGATAAATGAATATACTATCACATATTTCTCATGGATGGATATCCATGACTAGATAATGGGGTGGAGGTGATGTAGTGTTTATTTTAAATGATTCCAAATTCTTGGTCAAATCCTTGACTTGTGAATCTAGTTGATTATGATATTCAACTAGGGGTATCCCACCTTGGGGTGGTCCATAATAACTCTTACATAGACTATTATTATGAGATACTTCTTCTAAAACTTCTCAGACTGCATTGGGTGTTTAAAATATTAAAACTCCATCAGCAGCTGCATCAACTATAGTGCAAGAAGCTGGTTTGAGGCCTTGATAAAATGTTTGTTATTGTATCCACATATCGATTCCATGATGTGGACACTTTCGAGTAAGTTTCTTAAATTGATATCATTATTCCTATACTGAATCTCCATCTACTTGAGTGAAATTTTGAGTGTTAATCCGTAATTTCCAGGTTCAAATTGGAGGGACGCACTTATCCATGAATTTTCTTACTAAATTATCCCAAGTCATTATGAACTCAAGAGCTTGAATTTTGAGCCTATACTTGGATCTGTATCATTGGGAAAAGGGAAATACTCTAAGTCTTGTGTCATTATAAGATACTCCCTAGTTGCAAAAGGTATCATAGACTTTGAGAAATTTTGAGATATGTTCATGGGGATCTTCACTTTGAAGTCCATTGAATTGGTCCATATTCTGGATCATATGAATGAGTCTAGGATTAATTTCAAATGTATGTGACTGTATAAGAGGGAAAAAATGTTGTGTGTTTCACCATTGATTGATCGGAATCCATAATCCATGATGGTTCACTTTTGCAGCACTAGTTGTTCTCCATGTATAGTAGGTTGTATGTTTAGTGGGTTGGGATGGTTTCAACCTATAAGATTATTGTGGTCTTCCATTTTTGAAGGGAGGTATATAGAAATGTACCTATCAATTTCAAGTTTGAAGGTAATTTTTTCTTATGCTTCAAGGCTCTTTGAGTGAGTTAAATGGCCTTGATTCATGCATTAATATTCAAGTAGAAGAAGGATGAAGGGGTTTCCAAGAATAAAGAAGATTGAAAAAGATGATAAAAAAGGGGAATCGTGTGAGGTAATCCAAGGTTCTACCTATAGGTCTCCATGTGAAGCATAGTCCTTTTGATCCCTAAAAATGAAGCCAAAATTTGATACACCTGCACGTATCATTTAATTCGCACTGGTTGTGGTCAGATTAGATTTTTTCCCAAACTACACTTTCTACTAGGACCTAATATAATGGTAGTGCGGGGTTTCTCCCCTGATTTTTTTTAGATTTTATAGCAAGAACTGAGTTGTAGAACCCTTTGGATAGGAGTCCTCAAAATGGGATTAATCTTAGTAAATTACTAATGAAAAGTTCTTGTGGATAAAGATCATAGATAAATAAGGGATCAAGATAAATTTCAGGGTTCAGGAAAACAGATGATCCTAATTCTAACTTGGTATAGTCCTAAGGTTTAGGTTGTGAAGCAATCAAAGGTCACTAGTTGTCTATTTTCAATCCAACTAGATCTATCCAAAGGAAAACTATTCCTTAGTTTTAATATTACTGAAATCTAGATGCATTATGTCTAACTTCTAATGTATTAAATAACATAGGCTATTGGTCACATACTATTTTACTCTAATCAGGTCGGGGTCATTCATTCAAACTTTATGTGGTCAAGATTGCTTAAATAAATGAGATAAAAAATTATTGTTTAACCTTATTACTATCCTTAAGGTTACCAAGTTGATAATTAAGGATCAATTAAATTAAAACACCCATACTCTTGATCCCTACCATAAACAGTTTATTTACTCAAGGTGGAATTGATTAAAAATAGATAGAGGATTGAAAACACGATTAAAAAACCAACATAAATTGTGATAAATAAATTATAAAACACGAAAGGATTTATATTAATCAATTATCGAATATGAAATTAATAATAAGTAATTTAATCCTTGAAATAATAGAAATTTTATTCAATTAATTACTTGAAACAATAACCGGAACAAGAATAATAAGGATTCATCATAGATTGACAATCGAGACAATGAACACATTTAGTTTGGTGACGATGACACAAAAAGAATAAATAAAACTTCCCAAATCAATCCAAGGTACATAAATAAACATAAAACAATTAATATAATTGATGAAAAATGAGTTTTGGGGAAAAAAGTGGAAGAAAATTGGAAGAAGAATCATTAGAAAATGAGAGAAATTTTAGAAGTTCGTCCTATTTTGTCCACGGTCTGCCTGCTGTAGGTAAATAGTTGGGATATTACACAATTTGTACTGAGGTTTCATGTCATGTAATTTCAATAAAAGTTTTCCTCTACCATTTTTGAATCTTCGGGAATCTCATTTGAATCTCTCATGAATCTCACATGAATCTCGGTAGAATATTTGAAAATTTGACTCCTTTCATGATGTGTAATTGGGAGTCACAATGTGAATCTTCCATTGGTTTGTATCTTGAAAGTGGGAATAAATTTTAAAGGTTAAACAACATGAATTTGTTAATCACATCATGAAATTGTTTCATGGCCTTATATTCTTTCACAAATTACTTTATGTCCTATCTTATGCTGTGAAAGTTGACTACATGTCATGTAATTGAGTTTTAGGATGTGTAATGGTCATTTTTGGTTAGTTTCTCTAGAATTTTATTTGAAACCTCAAAAACCTATTTTCTGTAATAATTAACACATATTTGGTTAATTATAAAGTAAAAACATGTATAATACTTAATAAAGTGATAGTAAAATGTATATATGATCTCATCTTATCAATATCTTATTTGTTTGCTCAGAGATTGTTGAAGCTTCCTTGGTTGGACAAAGTTTGGTTTAAGAGATTATGTCAAATATTCAGTTAATTAATTATAGAATAGTGATAACACAAAGTCGGTATAAATCCTACACTAGTTGTCAATGGAAACCTTTGGAGTTTTTAATTGGTGACCGGGTGTTCTTGAGAGTTTCACCTCAGTTGGGTTAATGGAGGCTTGGTAAATAGGGAAATCTTGCATTAATTATTTTTGGTCTTTTTCAAATTATTGAGTGGGTGGGTAATGTGAATTAATGGTTAGACTTACCTTTTTATTTGAAATCAATACAAAATTCATTTCATGTATCATAGCCCAGGAATTATCCTTCTGACCTTTCTCATGTCTTGAACTGGGAAGATCTTGATATGGAACTTGATTTATATGTGATTGAGCATCCGATCAGGATTGTTGATTCTGAGACAAAGGTTATTCATGGGAATTGAATAATTTTTGTCTATGTGCTATGGAATCATGGTTCTTATTCATATGATACTTGGGAGTGTGAGTAACTTATGAAAGAGCAGTGTCCTCATCTCTTTGACATGGAGTCTTCTTTACTGGCTTTATAGGGATAGAAAGTTTTTATGGTGAGGAGGTTTTAACATCCCATTACCATTTTTTGTACTTCTTTACCATATTTTTTATCTTTATTTATTGGATCCTTTTTTAGTATCATTTTAGGATCTCATTGAAAATTTTGGAAGCCCATGGGGCTGTGCACGATTAGTTCACATTTAGGGAAAATCATGCGGTTTGTCCTAGAAAACTGTACACCCAGTTTTGAGCCACTGGGGGAAGGAGTACGAATAGTTTCAAACCATGTTTCCTTCCCCAAAACCGTGAATCCATGGATAGTGGGGGGTTTCATGGTTGGTGCATGGTTAAACCAACTATGAAGCCAAACCATGAACCCTTTCTAGAATCTTAGTATGGGTGCACAGTTAGGGCACACAATTATTAAAAATCATCTAGCCCAACTAGGAAACTGTGAATGTATATTTTTAATCACCTAAAAATTTAATTAAAATTATCAGTACCCCTGTTTAATATTTCAAACACCCCCATTTGACCCTAACATGATCCTTTGGCTATTAGAGTCTACTGAGAGGATTTCTTGGCTCCTCAAACCTCTTCTCTTACAAATAAAAGTTCTAGTAGAAGATCTGATCCCTCTCTAGTATATGGTTTCTATCTTGATTTGTATTTTATCTCTCCCTCCTTTATGTCTCTTTGAGAGTGGTGAATCCTAAATTTGTGGATGGATTAGATATTTTTTATGGATCTTGATTCTAGGGTTGATTCCTTAATCTCCATCACCCTCTTTCTTCTTTTCCATTTCCTATTGTGGGTGTTGATTTGATCACGTGATTAAAGGTAGGTTGTTCCATAAGGATTTAACCTACAGTTGAAACCATAAATTTCTTGATTGAATTGAAATGAGATTTATAAAACATTTATTTGAGATAATTTAATGTCTAATTTAAAATGGTCATGGAAATTGGGAAAAACTACAATATCAATGGTATTGAAATTTTTGGGTAGATTTTGATAAAAATGATGGATTGAAATGAGAAATGATTTTATGTAAATTTCGTAGAAAATTGTATTAAAATGTAATATGATTTTAAAGACATGAATTTGAAGAAAAACCATTATTTGGTTTTAAAATTTAAAGGGAATATTGAACTTATAATTGGGAAATTGAAATGTTAATGTTGCAATGATTTGAAATGATTGATTTTTACAGGATTAATTGATTTATTGATTTAAGCACATGTGATCTTGAGTGATTAAGAAAAGAATTCTAGGAATCTGACTCCCTAGAAATGGATTGACGATGATAACACTAACTAAACCTAGTTTGGAATGATTTTACCCATTGTGATGTTGATTAATTAGTTATGTTGTCCTAAACCTAGAGATGTGTGTACATGTACTCAAGCCATTATTGATGATTGAGTAGTATGAAGATCCAAGAGCCTAGAACTGACGTATCTCATGGCATATGAACATGGTGTTTGATTTTTTTGATTTGATTATGCATTACATTTTTTAAAGAACTATTTTATCCATTCTAGTAGTTTTATATAAATGTTTTATATAAAATGTTCATTTAAGACTGTTTTGATATATCTACTATATTTTGATCTAAATTTATGTTTTGGATTAAAAATATGTAAATTTCATGTCATTCCCCATTTTATTTAAAATGAAATCATTAATGGTTTATTTTTATGGAATTTATTATTAAACACTTAGTGAGACCCTAATATGATGTTTACATGACACCCTACCTTTTCCATCAAGAATTTATAGATTTTGTTATGGTCTAGGAAAAGGAAAAGTACCACTTAGAAGTGGTGGGTGTGCTTGATCTATGGGGATTTAGAGTGATGTTGGTGATCGGTGGAGCTATGGTCCACTTATTTCATAGGATTTGGGAAGCTATGTATTGACAGATATTTTGTTGTCTTTTGATTTATGTTTTACCTTGGGATGTTTATCTTTCTTCTTGTGGTACTTTTATCCTTGAGGATTGTTTGGAATACCGACTGGTTATATTTTTTATCTTCCACTATTTTTTTCTTTGATGGTTTTTTTATTATGGAAAAACCATTATCTTTGATGTTATATATTATTCTAGGCAATAGTCACCAACCTGTAGGGATCTAAAACAACCTTTTCTCTATGTGAGGATTATCTCGGGTATCAGTATACCATGGTATCTGAGTTGGTTTGTGACATGTTCCTACACAATGAACTTTTATGAAGAAATGACATATTAAGAATAATTTCATAAGTTTTACGAAGAATTATAGAAGTGAATCGACTTCTAGTTATTCAAAATTTTTAATACAATAGAAGAAAGAAACACACTATTGTTTAGTGTTATTGTTCTAGTTGAATCATGGCTTGTTAATTTTGGGTCATATTTTTATTCAATGACAAGACATGGATTCATAGTGAATTATATATTTGTAAGTTTTAGAGAAGTTCATCTAGAGGATTTTAAAGCCTTGAATATTATTAGAAAGGGTAATATAAATATCCGAATAGAAAATTTCGGGATTTTAAAACTCAAAGGAGTCGGTCACATCTTAGGGATATAGAAAAATATTATTTTCTTTGGTTAACTTGAATAAAATGGTATGTAATGACCTTTTCAAATAGATTATGTAAAGTGACTTCAGGATTTAGGGTGGTTTCAAGAGGAGTAAAGGATGGGATGTTGTGTTTGACTAAAATCATTAAAAAGATTGAAACTAAATCACCAAAAGATCAAGAGATTTGGTATTGTAGGCTCAATCATCTCAATAAGAAAAACATGAAAGATATGATTTCTAAAGGCATACTAAATCTTGATCACATAGAAATTAGCAGGTGTGAAAGTTTTGTGTTGGGAAAATAGATAAGGGTGACTATCAACTTAGATTGATGGAAGCCAATAGCTTATAAGTTAGAAAAGGTTTATTCAAATGTTTGGGGACCTTCCCCTATCTAGTCCCTTGGAGGCACATTTTACAATGAATTTTTTATTTATAATGCTTCTATAAAATTTTGGGTTTACTTTTTAAAGTATAATTCATATGTTTTTTAGGATTTCATTCAATGGAATCCATAGTATAAAAGGGAATGTGAATAGAAGTTGAAGTGTATTACATTATATAATGGTATTGAATACACTATACACAACTTCTGAATATTTTACTAGAAGAAATTGATAAGAAATAAGAATAAAATATTCGGAACACTAAAACAGAATGATGTGGATAAAATAATTAATCAAAATTTTACTGATAAGGATAAAATTATGAGATTGTGCTCTATAATTCCTAATGGAATTTGGGTGGAGGTACTCCATACAATGACATAACTTGTTAATATAATTATAAAATAGATAGTTGGGAATAAAATTCTGAAGGAGTTATGGTATAGTAGATGATTAGGATTTGGCCATTTTAAAGTCTTCAAAATCTTGATGTATATTCATGTTAACACTAAGGATTGAGTAAATATTGAGGTAAAATCCAATGTGTGTTTTATCATTGGTACAAAGATGAAAAAATGGATTTTATCTATGGGATGATGATAGGTGACAATTCATACAGATCCAATATGTTCTCTTAAATGACAATGTCTTGTGAAAAGACCAAAAATTGGTAAAGAAGGAATTTTAGGGGAATGAATAAACTATTGAAGTCCAAGTTGATTAGAGTGAGAGAACTGGAAGGGATTAAAATAAATATAACTTAGATGGAAGCACCAAAAGTACAAGGTTGTGTCTAGAATAGTATGGGATATAAAGTTTAAGGTCTGTTAAAGATAAAGTGAGAGCACCATAAGTTAGGGTTATAGAAGATAGAATAGATAGGATTTTTAAAAATTATTCATTTTGGTTGAGGATATTAAATAGAATCATAAAACTAGTTAAGAGGTTTGAGGATTATATAAAGTTTATACTTTTGATGTATGCAGGAAAACCTGAATTCCCAGTAGAATAAGTGACACTTAGTGATTCAAAAAATTAGAATTCAACATTGGATGAAGATATATCTTTATTAAAATTCAATAGAACTATGGAACTGACTAATTTAACAAAAGTAAAATGAGTTCTTGGGAATAAGTGGGTTCACCATTTGAAGGAAGAGGAAAATGAAAAGAAGTGTTTCAAATAACTTCTATTGGTAAAGGTTTTTCAACAAAATCAAGGAGTTGATTTCTTGGATATATTCTCACCAATAGTTAAAAATGAAACTATCTTGATAATGTTGAGAAACATGTCCTCAGAAGATATGTACTTTGAAAAGATGAATGTAAAGAAGACATTATTTCATGGAGATCTAGAGGAATAAATTTACATGAATAAACTAGTAGGTTTAATGGAATATGGGAACTATAATTTGAATTATAAATTGAAGAAAATTCTTCATAGACTGAACTAAAATTGGAGATAGTGTAATCAAAAGTTTAATTATTTTATATCAGCAGAATAATTCAAAAAGTGAAACATAGATCATTTGTGTTGCTAAAAAGAATGGAAGGATGATACATTCATCATACTACTCTTTTATGTGGATTAAATGTTTTTTATAGAGGTTTCACCAATTTAGGTGTTGAATAATATTTTTTGAAAGATTTTAAATAAAGGATCATGGACACGTCAAGAAAATCTTGGGGATGGGGATTGAGAGGGATAAAAAAGATAGTAATTTTCTGTTATCCTAGAAAGTTTACATCCATAAGATCATTGAAATTTTCTAATAACTGGATGTAAACCCGTATCAAACCCTCTTGTTTGAAACTTAAATATTTTAAAGGTTCATTCACCAGAAATGAAAGAAGAGAGCCAGTACATGGGAAAAGTTTCATATGTTATCAAGAGGTTTATGTACAAGTTGATCTGTACATGTCCAAACATTTATTTTATAGTGGGAGTTGTATGTATCTTTTTATAAAACCCTATTGGGAACATTGGGAATCCATTAAGTGGATAATTTGATATTTGAAAAGGTAAAAAATTGTCACTCTGTATTTTGGAGGGGAAGATCCATTGCAAGGATTTTTGGATGCACACTTTACTAATGACTCAGAAACTCATAAGAGCATAATTGAATTCATAATCAACCATAGAGGAATAAAAACCAATTAGATTCCATGAATATATAGGATTTTCACTTTAAGTACAATTGAAGTATAGTATTTAGTTATAATAGAAGCAAGGAAAGAGATGGTTTGGTTGATGTGATTACTGAAGGAGCTCAGGAGAAGATAGAAGGGTGGAGTTTTATTCTTTGATTGTTAAAGTGTGATTCACCTAGCTCATAATCTGGTGTTCTATACAAGTATTGAGCATATTTAATTTAAGTACTACTCTATTAGAAACATTCTAGAGAATAAAGTATCAGATCTATGAAAGATAAATGAAATCCAAAATATAGAGGACATGTTCACTAAGGCATTAGTTCAAGAAAGATTGAGGTAACTTCTCACCTCAATTGAACTTGGGTGAACAAAAGTAGGATGGAGAACATTTCATGGTATATAGGGAAGTTTATTTGCATTTCCAAAGTTTGGTAGATTTACTAAATCTTAACTAGAATAGTATTCAAGTGAGATATTGTTGGGATATGAAGTCTATTTCAGTTCATCCGTTTTAGTCTAATGGATTTAGGTCACCGGATCTTATTCATTGGATTTTGATTTAGTATAGTGCATATATATTATAAAAATAACCCCACTAAGATGTAATGGTACCATAATAAGTTCATATCTTATGATGGAATCATGGAGGTCCAAAAATATCAGTTGACATAAGTGTCTAGAATGATGTTTCTAGAAAAGTTCACTGGGGAAAGTAGTTAAAGTTAAATTGAATATGGATATCTCTAGTCACTTAAAAAATGAAATATTATCCATAAAAGTTAGAAGTTAGTGTATCTAGGATGGATAGCTTAGAACTCCTATAAATGGGAGTGGGGATCCTCATGCACAGTGTGACCTAAATCAAAATAGTCCATCCAATGAATGCATAGTGGATCAGAATATGCACAATAATTATGATCTGATTAGTTAATTATAAAGTGATAATCCTTTTCAATTAATTATTATTGACATATTTTTTAGTTTTTTGTAATTTTTTTCCCTCCATTTAAAATAATAAAAGTATCAGTGTTTCTCCTATGCATGTAGAAGTCAATGTTTGAATCATATTAATCCCATATATTATTTTCTTACTTTATGTTCTTATGTTTTTTGTATTTCCATTCCTTCTAATTCTTGTGAGTTTTTTGTGTTTTTATTGAATTTTTTGTGAGGTTGACTTTGTTTGGTGAGTATGGTGAAAATACTTTCTATATTATGTTACACTTAGTAGAGTGAGGAAACTCTTAGAGATCTATTTTTTCCCATGTTGAACCTCTGAAGTTACAATTGAAGGTCATAGTTTTGTTGACCACATAAGTGACCTCTCCCAACACCATATTCTAAGACAAGGATACCATGTTTTGTTGAGTGAGTAATATAAAGTATTAAATCTTGATCTTCCCTTTGATTCCTTATTATGCTTATTATAAAATCTATCTTGCTCATTATCTTTATGAGATGAATTTCTATATACATATTTTTTGATTAAAGGAATTGTATATCATATCGTGGATATATGGACTCTAAATTGTTTTAATAGTTTTATTTTATATTTTAATTTTCCCCGCTATTGATCTAAATTTGGGGAAACATAAGTGTCGATGCATCGCTAGATATAGAAAAAAGGTTGTTTACTAGTCTTCCACACAATAAGAAAATGCTATAAATTATTATTCAACCTAAAAACCCACTATGTAAAAGATATAGGTTTCTCAATTATATTTTATCTAATTTACCATAGGATTATATTTTTCTAAATGGGAGAAAAAATTTACATAAATCTAATGGTTAATTTCATTAAAATAAGGGTTTTTTTACATTGTTTCATAAAAGGAAAAATGAATTAAGGGGAAGTTGATTCAATGTGATGCTAACCATTTTATAAGTGTTTTCATGTGCTTTGTAATGAGTTAATATGTTTTTTGGTAATTATATTTTGATAAAATATCTAAAGGTATATATTGAATATCCTATTTGATTCATATTATATTTGCTATCAATTTATTAAAAATGATGTTGTAACTAAGAAGTTATTTGATGGATTTTTTTGAAAATATACAATAACAGTCAATGATGGATTTGTTTATATTGAGATAATATTATAACCAAGAAATTATATAACATAATAAAGATAAAAATTTAAGGGTATATGAAGAACCATGGTGCAAGAGGATGAAAATATTTACTTACACATACATGTAATTAGAGTATGAAGATGATCATGGTTATAATTGGAACAAAATACAAAGGGTAGTATAGTTACAACTTAAATGTTGAGTGATAATGGTGAAAGAATATGAATTAAACACTACTTTAATAGTTATACATAGAAAGGATTTGGAACTTGAAGAGGATTTAATAAAAATAGATCAATATAAATTAAAAGGATGTTATAAGAGGTAAAAATTTAGTATTATGTACCGTTAAGGTACTAGAAAGAGTGTGATCATGAAAGGAATAATTTTAAGTTATCTAGAAGATTCTTGTAAATGGATGAAGCAACCATGTCATGGTGGTGGTGAGGCCATGAAATAGTGAAGTCAAAATAGGTAAATTCATCCTGATCAAAGTTGTTTTGTTGACTATATTGTGAATATAAATAAAGTGAAATCCATATTGTACATATGATGTTTATTTATGTTGTGTTAGTAGCCATGGTGTAAAGGAAAAACTAGGTTTCCAATTCTAACCATTCCATAGTGGTAATCAAAGTTAGGGAAATAAATTCATTTAATGGTAAAATAGAAAGTTATCATTTTATGGTGAATAACTGATTATGTAATTTCATGTTTAGATAAAAAAAAGAGTTAAAGAAGTCCACATAATAGACAAATCCATATTTATTTTAAAAATCCCTAAATATAATAAATATTGTTTTTTGAGTTTGATGAACAACATGGTGCTCATATAAGATGAACTAAAACTAGGAGATGGAGTATAAACATACCATAAAAAAGCCAAAATAAATTATCAAGAAGATCTAAAAGAACTAGAAATGACAGAACAAGGGTACTATGATCATTTTATATAGGTTTTTTATCTAGATATGAGAGAAACTATACTATTCCATGGTTTAGAGACATTTATATTGTGGTGGTTCAAGATATAAAGATTAAAAGTTCAAAATTGTTAGATTTATTATAATATGAAGAGTTAATTATGTGATATTTTTAGTTCAATTAGCGAGTTCTACAGTTCCATGGTTTGGTAATGAACATTCCATGGTAGTTGAAGTTTTCGAAAAATAAAATATTTGATTTAAATAAAAATAGGAAAGATATTTCATGAGGTTTTGAAGTTACAGTTAATTTATTTGGTTATATTTGAATACACTTAAATGTGTTATACACATGGAATGATCAAAAATAATTAGTTGAATTAGAATTAATAATATTAAATTATTGAAGATATTTGAGTTTATAGAGTTATATAAAAACTTTTATGGCTATTTTAGAGTATAAACGAGAGGGATAAAATGATATCAAATGATCTGGATATAAGAGATTATGATCCAAGATAGGGAATCATTGACAAAACTAGTTTATGTGAGGAATAAGGCTTAATATTTATGTAATAAAATTGATAATATTTGGATTATTAATGAATAACAAGGTGTAAAATAAAGGTAATTCCAATGTAGAATTATTATTATCTAGAGGAAGTATTTGTTGATGGCGTGATCTCATGGAAGGCATAGATTCAACTCTAAACATTGGTTTGATATCATTTGAATTTGAATAATGAGAAGAATATATTAACAAAGTTAATTTCAATAGATTATAATATCTATATTTGAATATGCATAATAAATTACGTTTCTATGTTGATCATGAAGATACCTACAATTGTATAAACTACCACCATTTATCAAATAAGTGTTCAAATAATGCATTATACGGAGTGAACCTTGGGTTATTAGTGAGAGATTGTAACGACCCGAAATTTTGAATAAATCTTGTTTCCTAATTTTGTGTGTTATTTTATTTTTGATACTCAACAAAAATGTTTCATTTGATAACATGAGTATAATTAAAATGAGACCATTGGGTTTTGACTGTTATATGACCATTGGTCAATATGACCGCTGGAAACTAAACATTTTGATTATTGTCTCTAAATACAAGTAATCTTGGTTAATTAATATAGAAAGAAGATTTGATGGTCTCACCCAGTAGTCTTGGACCGATCGAAGCCCGTCTAACAGAACTTGGGAAGGAGGTATCACCACTGGGCTTTGCTCTGGACCAAACCCAAGCTGAACTTCATCGTGTGAAGCTAGAACGGAATCGCCTTTGCGAGAAGTTCAAACTGATAGAAATTACTACTCGTGCGATGTTGGCCGAGCATCCCTCAGATTCTCTCACCTTAGCACACCTTACACTTATGTCCTATGCTGGTGTGATAAGGGGCTATGTAAGGAGACCGTAACTGCCTTGTGTAATCCTTTGTTTTAAATAAAAAATTTGATTTCTTCTTATGACGAAGTTTATGAATTTTCAAATGTCCGGATAAATATTGTATGCATATTTTTGATGAATTTTAGAAAAAGGATATTTTAAAAATGTTTAGGTAAACCTTAAATAATTAAAAATGCGTAACGAGTTTCAAAAAATGTTCTTCTACAATTATGTTCATTGTGAAATTTAGAGTCTAATAAGATCAACTTGATTTTTGATTAATAGTACATTATGAATAGTGATTTTATGATTAGGATTAGTAATGTGTCCAAATGAATTAGTAATCTCACTTAATGAAAGTATTAAAATAATCTAGGCACCTTGATTAAGTAATGTGATTCAATAAAATGGTTAAATAACGGTTTCATAAATTATTATTCAAGTATTAGTTTTTTTGGGTGAATAGTGTTTTTAATTAAAAATTTAATTAAAAATAATTATAAAATTATTTTTATAAAATGGACTTTATTTTTGAACTCAGAGCATCGATATTATGTTATGGTAATTTTTGGGGATTTTTATGAAAAAATTAATTTTCGGTGAATAGTGTATTTATTTAAAAATTAAATTAAAAATATTTAGAAAATTTATTTTATAAAATGGAGTTCATTTTTTTAATTATAGCATCTATATTTGGTTAAGGTGAAATTTTGGGATTTTTTCTGAGAAAGTTGAATTTTCAGTGAATAGTAAAAATACAGTTTTAGGGTTTCGGTATGTTTAATGACATCATAACTGTGTCATGATGATGTCATGAGATATTTTAAGGGTTGGCCGGCCAAAGGTGATGAAGTATTGTATTTTGGACCCCATGTGGCCTAACTCCATGGTAAATTCCATGGGAGAGCACATGGTTTTGAGAAAAGCACTTTTGAGGTGTCCCTTGGCCATTAATGCCTTGTCCCCTCACTTTCCCTATAAATACCCACCCTTTCCTCCTTTATTTTTCACTCCCAACTCTCCCACAACGAAGTTCTGGTCTCCTTACCTCCCAAGGAGTCCTCCCATGGTGCCCCCAAGACCTCAAGGTCCCAACCATTGAGTTTTAAGAGTTACGTTTTAAAGGTAAGGGATCCGACCTCTCTCTTTCTTTTCAAGAAATCACTTTTATGTAATTTATTTTATGCTCCATGTTCTTATGTTAAAGGATGTTCTTTTATACTTATCTTACTTCCCTTTTCATGTTCATATAATGAGATATCCCCTCTTACTCTCATTATTTCGTTTTATGATGTTTTAAGTGGCGCCGTTAGGCTGCCAAATTTTTTGTAACTGATTCTTTCTCCCTTCTCATTTTTCAAGATCTATTTTCATGTAAAGTATTTCAAGTTCCTTTTTATTATGTTGGGTCATGATCTCTAAATTTATCATACTAATATTTTATGATCATATGATGAGATACCCCATTTTATCTCTTCAATTCAGTATTTTGAAGTTTTAAGTGGCGTCGTTAGGCTGCCGAATTTTCAAGTGGTTCTTTCACCTTTCTCCTTTTTCAAAGTTCTAATTCCATGTCAAGTCTTGAAAGTTGATTTTTATTATGTTGGGGTATGATATCTAAATATATCATACTGATATTTTATGTTAATATTATGAGAGACCCTATTTGATCTCGTCAATTCATTTTTTGATGTTTAAGTGACGTCGTTAGGCTGCCGAATTTTCATAAGAGAAATCTTATTTTTTTCTTCCTTTAATGTTCTTCATTTCATATGGTAAATCTTTCAAATATTCATTACCATGTTCATATATCCTTCATATTATTTCCCTCTACTGTTTTATGGATCATTTATGAGTGGGTGACCCATGTCCCCTCTCTTTTTAATGTCTATTAAAACCTCGTAACATAGCCGTTATGCTGCAGAATTTCTGTCTCAAAATGTCCCTCTCTTTTTCTAAAGTTCTTTTGTTTTATGAAGTGAATACTCAAAGAACTTTCTTCTAAAGGGTTATTCAAATATATATACAAAAAATTTCTATTTTAAATTCTGGGATTTACATACATGAGACCCACCTTCCTTTTCTGTGGGTTTTAAAGTGACATAAAGATCATGTCTTTAAAGTAGTTTTTAAAACGTTATGATTATGCAATGAAACCCATTTATTTTATGCTATATGGGTTATTTATGAAATTTTTGATGATGATATATGTTGCTCACATGATAATAAAGACCAATTTAAGGGTGCACCCTGATAGCTCTCCAATGCATTGGGTAATGATGTAACCACTAGAGATTACAATTTTCACGATACCTTAGTGAATAACCTTGGTAATTTTTAAATGACACCTTGGGGATGGACCTTGGTGATATGTTCATGATTGTCTATGTTAAATGTTGTAGTCACATCTTCAAGTTATGAAAAATGTTATTTTTATTATGAAATTCATCATGATTCCTTTCTCATGCCTTAAAGTTCTTTTCTTGACCTTATTGAAGTATCTCAAGTTCACATGTAAAATGTTTCTCTTGTTTCCCTTACTGGGCCTTCTGCTCACCCCTTCTTTTGATGTATGTCCCCAGGTTATGAGATGCATTAATGAACCTAGGATGAACTTAAGGAGAAGCCTTTAAAGTGTTTAAGAAGAATGTTTTATGTTGTTTTCATGTATTATGTTCCTGGTTTCCAAGACACTAAACCTTAAAGATCCTCAATTTTGTGTAATGTAATGAAAGTTTATGTTATAAAAAGGAGGGATGCTATAGTTTGTATCAAAGGATGGTTTAGTTATTTGTGGAAATTAGGATATGAAAATATTAGGAATAAGCCTATAGAAAAGTTTATATATAGGAAATCTTCCTGGTATTTTGGTGAGTATTGAGTAATGGGTTTCCAAGCAAATACATCCCTATCTGGATACGAGTAGGTAGAGGTGGCTCTGGCACAGATGTACATAGGGGTAAAACCCAAAAACACCTCTTTGAGCTAGACTCAAATGGGAACTGGTACATAACAACGGGCCTTGCTGCACTCTTGGTTACGACACTCTCGGGGGATATGCTTTGGTAAATTCATAAGCTTATCATGAACCATTATTAAAGGAACAAAGATAAAATAAAATAAATATTCACATAAGAATATATGATCATGGATAACCTAGTTTGAAACCTAGGGGATCACAAGTTAGGGTATACTTTGCTTCTACAAGTTATCCTTATATGCTTTAAGTTCTTTTTCATGATTATTGGCTAAGTATTGAAGCCCCTAATTATACTTTCTCTTCTTAGTTAATGGTGGGAAATGGAAGAACATGTAACAAAAACCAATGTGATAGGAAATGAGACGATTTCCATATTAATATGAGAGAGATGATTAGGGGATTAAAAGATGATTATTATTTTGGAAGACGTTCACTATTTTAGGAACCCTATATGATCGAGGTAAACAGATTACTATGGTATTTTCATTGAGGGGTAAGGTTGACTTATATTTTGAAGAATCGATGAATTTAAGGTGAACTTATGGTATTATAGGTTACTTATGGGAATAATTAACCTATCTTGGGTAAAATATGTTTAGTTCAGCTACTTTTGTTATAATATGTTAGGAGTGGTTTATGTTGTTTGGAGATGAATGATGAAGTTTATTTTGGAAGACTATGTTATCAAGTATTTGGGTTTCAATCTTAGTTTGGGTTATTTTGAGGAATTTTAAGGACATTTATTTATGGAATGGTCTACGATGAACTTTGGGTAGTACCGTGGAATTTTGAAGATTTAAAGAAGTTTCCCTTCCTATGGGATTCTTTCTTTTTGAAGAGTTGTTTTATCTTACCCTTTCTATTTTTGGGATAATAGAAGAAATAGATAGTTAATCTCTGGTGGATTATGTGATTCTCTAGAAGATGATTCTTGTGCTTTTGATGGGACCAAGTGTTTTTGAATTCTCATCATTTGGAGAAAAGATTAGTTTTGGTAGAGACTTATTAAAGGATGAAACTCTACTTGAAGGTAGGTATATTTTCTTATGTTTTTGTTCTATGTAGTAAATGAATTCCTCAAAATTATGAAAAGGAACGTAAAACAAAAACGTTGTTGGTTTACGATTCCTACTAGGTAATCAAAGACCGTTTACACACATCGTAAGTTTGGGATTTTCTTATGGTTAACTTTCTCCTAATCATGTTTTCTATCACTCTCCCCCAGAACTTGACCCTTTGTTTTTTTCTTCCATGTCCATGTTTTCCTCCATGGAATCCTAGTATGGGTTAACTTGGGTTACCTTTGTACTTCCTCTTCTTTGTTTTAAAGTAATAGTGTTACTGACTCTTTTTCCGATGTGGGACTTTCAATGAAATTTCAAAACCCAATTTTTAAAAAAATTGCGAGGGCGCAATTTCTTAAGGGGGGAAGATTGTAACGACCCGAAATTTTGAATAAATCTTGTTTCCTAATTTTGTGTGTTATTTTATTTTTGATACTCAACAAAAATGTTTCATTTGATAACATGAGTATAATTAAAATGAGACCGTTGGGTTTTGACTGTTATATGACCATTGGTCAATATGACTGCTGGAAACTAAACGTTTTGATTATTGTCTCTAAATACAAGTAATCTTGGTTAATTAATATAGAAAGAAGATTCGATGGCCTCACCCAGTAGTCTTGGACCGATCGAAGCCCATCTAACAGAACTTGGGAAGAAGGTAGCACCACTAGGCTTTACTCCGGACCAAACCCAAGCCGAACTTAATCGTGTGAAGCTAGAACGGAATCGCCTTTGCGAGAAGTTCAAACTGATATATATTACTACTCGTGCGATGTTGGCTGAGCCTCCCTCAGATTCTCTCACCTTAGCACACCTTACACTTAGGTCCTATACTGGTGTGACAAGGGGATATGTAAGGAGAACGTAACTACCTTGTGTAATCCTTTGTTTTAAATAAAAATTTTGATTTCTTCTTATGACAAAGTTTATGAATTTTCAAATGTCCGGATAAATATAGTATGCATATTATTGATGAATTTTAGAAAAAGGATATTTTAAAAATGGTTAGCTAAACCTTAAATAATTAAAAATGTGTAATGATTTTCAAAAAATGTTCTTCTACAATTGTGTTCAGTGTGAAATTTAGAGTCTAATAAGATCAACTTGATTTTTGATGAATAGTAAATTGTGAATAGTGATTTTATGATTAGGATTAGTAATGTGTTAAAATGGATTAGTAATCTCACTTAATGAAAGTATTAAAATAATCTAGGCACCATGATTAAGTAATGTGATTCAATAAAATGTTTAAATAACGGTTTCATAAATTATTATTCAAGTATTAGTTTTTTCGGGTTAATAGTGTTTTTTAATTAAAAATTTAATTAAAAATAATTATAAAATTATTTTTATAAAATGGACTTTATTTTTGAAATCATAGCATCGATATTATGTTATGGTAATTTTTGTGGATTTTTATGAAAAAATGAATTTTCAGTGAATAGTGTATTTATTTAAAAATTAAATTAAAAATATTTAGAAAATTTATTTTATAAAATGGTGTTCATTTTTGTAATTATAGCATCGATATTTGGTTAAGGTGAAATTTTGGGATTTTTTCTGAGAAAGTTGAATTTTCAGTGAATAGTAAAAATACAGTTTTAGGGTTTCGATATGTTTAATGACATCATAACTGTGTCATGATGATGTTATGAGATATTTTAAGGGTTGGCCGGCCAAAGGTGATGAATTATTGTATTGTGGGCCCCATGTGGCCTAACTCCATGGTAAATGCCATGGGAGAGCACATGGTTTTGAGAAAAGCACTTTTGAGGTGTCCCTTGGCCATTAATGCCTTGTCCCCTCACTTTCCCTATAAATACCCACCCTTTCCTCCTTTAGTTTTCACTCCCAACTCTCCCCCAACAAAGTTCTGGTCTCCTTACCTCCCAAGGAGTCCTCCCAAGGTGCCCCCAAGACCTCAAGGTCCCAACCATTGAGTTTTAAGAGTTACGTTTTAAAGGTAAGGGATCTGACCTCTCTCTTTCTTTTCAAGAAATCTCTTTTATGTAATTTCTTTTATGCTCCATGTTCTTATGCTAAAGGATGTTATTTTACAATCCTATTACTTCCCTTTTCATGTTCATATAATTAGAGATCCCCTCTTACTCTAATTATTTCGTTTTATGATGTTTTAAGTGGTGCCGTTAGGCTGCCGAAATTTTTGTAACAGATTCTTTCTCCCTTCTCATTTTTCAAGATCTATTTTCATGTAAAGTTTTTCAAGTTCCTTTTTATTATGTTGGGGTTTGATCTCTAAATTTATCATACTGATCTTTTATGATCATATGATGAGATACCCCATTTGATCTCTTCAATTCCGTATTTTGAAGTTTTAAGTGGCGCCGTTAGGCTGCCGAATTTTCAAGTGGTTCTTTCACCTTTCTCCTTTTTCAAAGTTCTAATTCCATGTAAAGTCTTGAAAGTTCATTTTTATTATGTTGTGGTATGATCTCTAAATCTATCACACTGATCTTTTATGTTCATATGATGAGAGACCCTATTTGATCTCATCAATTCATTTTTTGATGTTTAAGTGACGTCGTTAGGCTGCCGAATTTTCATAAGAGAAATCTTATTTTTGTCTTCCTTTCATGTTCTTCATTTCATATGGTAAATCTTTCAAATATTCATTAACATGTTCATATATCCTTAATATTCTTTCCCACTACTGTTTTATGGATCATTTATGAGTGGGTGACCCATGTCCCCTCTCTTTTTAATGTCTACTAAAACCTCGTAACATAGCTGTTATGCTGCAGAATTTCTGTCTCAAAATGTCCCTCTATTTTTCTAAAGTTCTTTTGTTTTATGAAGTGAATACTCAAAGATCTTTCTTCTAAAAGGGTATTCACATATATATACCAAAATTTTCTATTTTAAATTCTGGGATTTACATACATGAGACCCACCTTCCTTTTCTGTGGGTTTTAAAGTGACATAAAGATCATGTCTTTAAAGAAGTTTTTAAAACGTTATGATTATGCAATGAAACCCATTTATTTTATTCTATATGGGTTATTTATGAAATTTTTGATGATGATATATGTGGCTCACATAATAATAAAGACAAATTTAAGGGTGCGCCCTGATAGCGCTCCAATGCATTGGGTAATGATGTAACCACTAAAGATTACAATTTTCACGATACCTTGGTGAATAACCTTGGTAATTTTCAAATGACACCTTGGGGATGGACCTTGGTGATATGTTCATGATTGTCTATGTTAAATGTTGTAGCCACATCTTCAAGTTATGAAAAATGTTATTTTTATTATGAAATGCATCATGATTCCTTTCTCATGCCTTAAAGTTCTTTTCTTGACCTTATTGAAGTATCTCAAGTTCACATGTAAAATGTTTCTCTTGTTTCCCTTACTGGGCCTTCTGCTCACCCCTTATTTTGATGTATGTCCCCAGGTTATGATATGCAGTAATGAACCTATGATGAACTTAAGGAGAAGCCTTTCAAGTGTTTAAGAAGAATGTTTTATGTTGTTTTCATGTATTATGTTCCTGGTTTCCAAGACACTAAACCGTAAAGATCCTCAGTTTTGTGTAATGTAATGAAAGTTTATGTTTTAAAAAGGAGAGATGCTATAGAGATCCATAAATATGTTAAATTTTACAAGAACTAGTGTAGATTTACCACAATTTAAATCGATTATCCAATGAATAGTGCATATATTAGATTTTGGTACACCATCACATTACCATATGTATTCTCCTTAGACATAGCCCAGTGTGAGAAAATCAAGTAAAATACTTGTGTTATTGTATGATTTAAATTATGTATATATGATTTATATTTAGTGTAATTTGATTTTAGGGAGTGACATGTTAAATGTGTTCTTTTTAACATGGGAAAAAGATTATATTATTATTGTGACTTAAAGAAAATTAATAGTTATTATTTAGTTTTCACCCTGATTACCCCCCCCATAGGGAACCTTAAGACTTACATCATAACTTTTTAGTCCCAATAATTTGTTTTTAAGATCCCATAGGTTATAATTTGGAAAAAAATTAATCAAATTCACTTTTGGATTTGTTTCATATATGGAATCATACATGACACCTCCTATTTTTAATGGTGATAAATATGATAGCTAGAAATCATAAATGATTGACATTCTATAGGAATGTAATGATGATGTTATAGAGTATATACATCATAATTTTTATTTTATAATTCATATTGAACGAGTTCATGATTTAGAGACATAAAATATTTTGGTTAGAGGTATGAATAATGTGGCATTCAAGAAATCCATTCATTGTAATACTAATTTTGAGATATGGAAAAAATTAGAAGAAATTTATGGTAATTATATAAAATTAAAGGATATTATTGTTCCATATTTAATATTTGATTATAAATTTAGATATATTTAAATTTTTGTTGATAAAGCTCATGATAATTGGCTGATGTTAAAAGGAAAAGGAGAATTAAGAAGAAGAGGAATATTCCTAATAAAATAAACTCTCTAATTAAGGTGAAAGAAAATGATTTTATTGATATATTTTATTCTAAAATTTCTTTATATGTTACTTGAAAATATATAAATTTAGTATTCTCTAATATAGTTTTAAATTGATTATAGTTCCATCGAATAATTGGAAATATGTAAACATCAATCAGAGAATGTTATCAAAATAATCAAGATGAGATTCAATCCTTGCATAAAAATTTGGATTATTCAGAGATCATTCATGTAGTAGATTATATGTTCATAGAAGAATTTTTTTTATAAAGTAAGTAGTTTAATAAAGAGGAGTTGGCTTTAAAATAATATTTTAGAAGGATGGGTGCAAAGATGAGGAATCAAGGTGATTTACTTAGATAATATATACAATAATTAGAGGATAAAATGGAAAAATATAAGAAGATTAAAGAAAAATTGATTCCTCTCAAAACAAAACATGAAGAGAGGATAAAATTTTGAAAATAATATAGTTCA
This sequence comes from Viscum album, assembly GCA_963277665.1. Lineage (NCBI taxonomy): Eukaryota > Viridiplantae > Streptophyta > Magnoliopsida > Santalales > Viscaceae > Viscum > Viscum album. Next base: position 245,104,282 of record OY728150.1, read on the forward strand.
TGAATGGAAAAATTGGTTTCTAAATTAATTAAGAAGTATTTGAAAATTAAGGATCTTAGAATGAGGTTGAAACCTTAAAATGGAAATTTATAGATCCGTCCCCTGATAACCTCAACAAATAGAGTTCATAATAATGGAAATATAGAATTAGTGGATAATAGATAATTTATTATAAAATCTAGAAGTAATGTTTCTCAAAGAAAATTGGAATTGAATTTCTACTAATTTGGAGTAGTTGGATACACCATGGATGTGTGTTTGGAAGCCAAAGAGTTCAACTATAGAAGGAAATTTGAAGTAACATCACAACCGAGGAAGAGATACATGAGATTTTATTTTATCTGGATATGTTTTATATGTACTAACCATGTTCATATAGTAAGGTTCTATAACATAAAATGATATCAACTTTATAATAGGAGAGAAACCAACCTTATACTGAATTACTAAAGAACTAAAATTAAAAAGAAACTACTGTATAGAAAAACAATTAACAGTATTAAAGGAAATTTATTATAGAAAAAAATTATATATCTATGAAATAGTAATTATATATTATTAAAAATAACTATCCTGAAAAGAAAATAAAAAAATATAGAGTAAAAATAAACAATTTTCCCCTATTGAACAAAGTAAGGTTAAAATCTTGAAGAAATATTCACCTAGGATAAATAAATTCTAGGAGGTTCTAATTTCTATCGAGGAGGAAAATCATAAATAATTATTCATTGGTCTCACAAATACCACTAGAAGGTAATAGATTAATACTATTATATTAACCCTCTCATGGAAGAGTAAAAATGAATAAGAACATATCGATAATGAATCGATGGAGGAAACATGCACTAATGGGATTAATATCACATTGAAGATATATTATAATATAATAAATAAATATTATTATAATTCAAATATCTAGGATAAAGTTTATAATATTGGTGTTTTACAAAGAACAACTAGGAAGTATTGGAAGGAAGTTGGTAGTAAAGGGTTGGTTTATCATAACCAACCACATCCCTCTACTTGAGGATGTTTTGGAAGTTCCCCTTTCCACATGAATTTAATTGTCTTAACTATTATTGGAGTTATGTTGGTTTAAGGGTGATATATAATCCATGGGGTGAATTCATTATAAAAGGGTAAATACATTATAATAATATGGATGCATTGCAAGTTGTGTCAAGGCGGGATATGGAATTATAAGTGGTTTTAGGGAAATTTAATTGGTATTAAAGCCTATTATAAGGAAATTAAATTACTATTAGTCACATATCAATTAAAATAAATTGTTAGTATATCTTAAAGAAGGAATAAAACAACTTGATGTAGAAGTATCAATAATGATTAATTATAAAAATTATTTTTTTAATCTAATATGTATTATAATCAAATTGTTTTTAGAATTTTCAAAGTTGCTAAAAGGAAACTCCTAAGATGAAGATTATCATTATAATTAGTGATAAACATGAATATATTTACCGGGAGTTTTTTATAAGTATTCAGAGGATAATTAGATTCATATATAAAAAGATTAAACTCAGTAAAGAAGAGGTGAAATTGTTTCTAAAAGTGATATGACTCAAAATTTTTATAGTTTATTGATCATTCATTGATGATCTTGTGAAAGTGTTTTTAATATAAAAGGTAGATAATTAAAGGAATAAAAATCTCTTGTTTTATATATTTATGGAAGTAAGTGATTTTAAGGGAAAATATTGAGATTTTTAACTTATAATTTTGTTTCCTACAACAAATTATGACTCAGTAGGATTAGAGGATTTGTTGATGACTCTTAGAGAAGGGGTTTGTTTACTCACTGAAGATCTTTTTGAGTAAAACTATAGTTGAGGACTAAATTATTGAGTATGAACAAGTGAAAATAAGAGTATAATAAGGTTTACAAATGGTTGAAATATCCTAAAGGTTTGGAAGACAAAGTAAGTAGTTAAAAGAGATAGAGTATGTGAAGCAGTTATATGATAAAGGGGGCGTTAAAACTCTCTAAATTTTATTTTTAATGATAAATTTGAAGCTTCAAGGTTTATATTTTCTTCATAAAAAGAGGGAAGTTTTTTTATTAAAAATATAGTGTTATCATGGTATTATTAGGGGGATAGTTTATGAAGATATGCCTATATATTTCATTGAAAAGTTGGGGATCAAAGAGGATAATTTTGTGAATATTCCCTTAGTATTTTAGTACTAAATAAGGAGTAATATTAATACATCATAAATCCATAAATTGTTTTCCATGAAAAAGAAGGTGTTAAATTATAAGGATGGATTAATGGAACTATTTTCAATATAATCCTAAGGGGGGATAATATTGAAACCAAAAGGATTTTTGTTGGATTTTTTGAAAATTCCTAGTGATAATCAATAATATATTTATTGAAAGTGATATAATTTTTCAACCAAGAAGTTATGTCATAGAATTAAGTTTAAAGGTGAAGGATACATAGAGAATCATGGTAAACAAATGAAAATAATTACTTAGACATAAATATAATAAGAATAAGAATATGATCTTGGTGATTACTAGAATAAAATAAAAAGGGTAATAATAATGGAAAATTAAATATTGAGTGATAATGGTGAAGGAATGCAATTAATATTATACCATGATAGTTATATATATAATGGTTATAGAAGATAAAGAGGATTGAAGGAAGATAGATCAATTTTGATATTAAGGGTGTTAGATGAGGTAAAAATTTCTTATTCTATCTTAGTAAAACATTGGAAAAAAGTATGAGCATCCAAGTAATATTTTAGAGGTGTCAAAAATAATTTTTTTTGAAGTTTGAAGAAACCATGTTGTGTAGGAGGTGAAACTATGACTCAAGCAATTCAAAAAAGGGAAATTTATCATGGTTAAAGACATTTTTTTGATTATGTTGTGAAGATTGATATTTATAAATAATTATTTGCAATGTAATTTTTATTTATTCCATGGTGTTAGCTATAGTGGGATTGAAAAATACTCTATACAATTCTAACCACACCATAGTGGTAGTCATTGTCCTAGAAATCAACAAATTCAATTATTAAATGAGGAGTTATCTATTTTTAGGCAATAAACTTATTTTGGACATCAAATTTTGGACTAATACATAGAGTTAAATATGGACACACAAAAGATAAATATCTAGTGATTTGTAAAATAACTAACTAAAATGGGAAATTGGTTTATAGGTGTGATGTACTTCATGGTGATCATATAAAATGAACTAAAAATAAGGAGTTGTACTGTGGTGATTCTCTAATAGAAGCCATAGTGTATTATCAAGATGTTTACAAGGAACTATAAATAATAAATCTAGGGTACTATGAGAATTTTACATAGCTGGTTTATATAGAGATGAGAAGACCCATTAGGTTCCATGGTTTCTTCAGTGAGGTCCTTAACCATGATAAAAAAATCTTGTTGACAACATTATGATCATAGAGGACCTGAAAAGATATATATTTTATGATATTTCTTTGGGAACCTTAAATATCTTAGATTATTATAACATTATTTATGCATGGTATGAGAGGTACAAATGGGAGGAATACCAATTATGTAAGGACATTCTAACTAATTTCAACTTTCTGGTTTGGCACGTTTAGCACCATGCAATCCCTATTGATAGTGAAGTGAAACTATGTGGTATTTTTTTAGAATAGAAATTCTTTTCTTGAGAATGACCAAAATATTAGTCTACATCCTACTTATTATTCAAATGAAAATGGGAAAGTACAACATGGAAACATATTGTTAATTGTATGGGTATGTGGGAGGGTCTAAGGGAAGTGGTGATCTCATTTTTATTAAAAGTTAAAGTGAAATATATTATTTCATAATTGGGAAATTTGATACAGTGTAAGGAGAGGTATCCCTCTATACAAAACATTAAACCTCATTAAATACAAGGATATATGTGAGTAATTGGTATTGTTTATCATATAATGGATTCTGTATTATAATCATTCAATGTTTCTTTGGCTCGAGAAACCCTATAAAGGATGTATTATCATCAATGCTATGCGACATCTACCTGTATAAACTTTACAATCTTTAGTTGGATATAGTGGAGACTAATTCAACTATTTGAATTAATTTATCCTTAAAAATATTCCAATTCCATATTTCATTACTTAAAAGATCATATCTTGAGGGAAAATCTTGGATAAGCATATGGAAACATCCCACATGTTGTATAATGACCGAATCCTTATTCAATCCATAATGTAATTTTTAATACAATAATTAATTATCTTACATTCCTAAAGATATTTTCATGTTTAGATTTTTAGATTATTAGGTAAAAAATATTACATAAAAAACTCATACATTATTAGTTGGACACTTTTTCTTTGTTTCTATTTTTCCTAAAATACAATACTTTTAAAACTAAACACATTTTATTTTCATGAAAAATATTTATGATTTTTAACACGACATCTTATTTGTTCCTACTCACCCTTAAACCCAATGAAAAATATTTAAAAACGTGGGATGAGAACAATAATATCAATAAGGGACAAAAATTAAAGAATAAAAATTCTCGTTAATCCATTTAAAAACCACGATATCATAAAATAGAGGTTTCCTTTTGATTAATAACTTTGTGTTTAAGTAATCATTAACTTACACATGAAATCAGATTTACTACCCAAAGGTTTTTATAAAAAAAATTATAAGAATAAATAAAGGAAACAATCATAACTATAAGGGTTTATTATAAAACATGAGAACCCATGACAAAAATTTATTACAAACACAACTTTTTACCCAAAAGGGCATAATCCTTCCTTTAAAACAAAGGACCATTATCTTACCTTTTGAAATCAAATGATTTCCATGAAAACTAATTTTAAATCATAGAAAAGTAAAGTAGGTTCCTTGGGACATAATATTCATAGAACCCTTAAATGATCCCTTGTAATTATAATAACCATTATTGTCAAATTAAAACATAATTCTCTAGAGAACACAATCATTACCCAATACATTGGATAACTATATTAGGATCACCCGTCATCATGAGATATATTAGGCTAACCCATCATCATGAACTATAGTGGACTCAAAAATCATTATAAACAATTTCCCATGACCATAACATGCATGAAAGACATAAAATATTGCATTTCCATCATCAAAAACATAAAAATATCCTTTGAAACCCATACGTAAAACATTTTTGGATATTGATATATCATTTTCCATTAAAAACAAAATTTAAAAAATAAAATTACCAGAACAAAAGGTAAGGAGGGTGATTATTTTAATAAAACATATAATCATATAAATGAATCCAAGAAATAAAATAACTTTTATAGTAGTGGGAAAATTCATTGATTCCATATATGTTAAAATAAAACATTCCTTTTACATTTTGTAAAGAAAGTAAAAAATATCCATAAAAATATTATTTTTTAAAATCTTTGTTAGAAATTAAAAGGTGTCCTTTTATAATTCATTCATGTCCATAAATAATATAATTTTAAGAAAATTTATATGGAAGAAAAATATTTAGAAAAAAATATTTAAAACATTTAAAATGAGGTTTTTAAATTAATGTGTCACTTACCATGGGTCTGAATTGTGACGTATGTTATTTATCTTACTAAATAATAAACTTATGTTAATTATTTACTTTATTAATAATATTTTTCATATTTATTTTATTTTATTTTATTTATTACCATGTTATATTTTATTACTTTATAAATTAAGTTCACGTCGGACGTTTTGACGATATTCATCTCGTATATTAAAAATGAATTTGTTTGGTTGACTATGGTTAAAGTGTTAATTATTAAATAATATCAAGAATAATAATAATTAAATAATTATCATTTATATATATGAATTATATTTTTAAAACCAATAATGAAATATGGTTATGAAAAATGAACTATATTACAATCACGAAGACAATAGGCCATACATACCCATGAGAAATGTTTCCATAATTAAATGAAAATGATCGAAATAAGGTAAGTATTATTTTATATTTCCATATAAATATCATATTATTTATTTAAATAAACTTATATATACTATACGTGTGATGTGGTCATGATAAACAAATCACATTGCTTCATGGAGGTGGTAATCGACACGTACGCATGAACGAAATTATCATTTTCAATAGATGAAAAGGTAAGAAAGTAGATGATAAAAAAATAAAAAAAAATATAATTATGTCACTAATATCATATATATAAATTAAATCCATCATTATAACCATCTATGAGAAGCATTAATGGAAAACTAATTGCATCATCTTGTGAGGTGGTGGTTTGTCATAACACGAATGAGAGTTTCGTTTCCTATTTTATGGAAGAGGAGATATATATAGGTTTTGAATGTAACATAAAAAAATCTTATTATATTTAATATACAAATTTTATTATTTCCTCATGTTTGAACAATATTTTAATGATATAGAAGATGAAATAAAACTAAAATATACAGTTAAAAACTATACATCTTCAGACAACCTCCATTGCTTTAAACCTTTATTCCTCTAAGGTTTTTATTATTCACAATATAATCCATCTATAATGTGGGTAGGGTTGTTAGGAAGTTATTTTGTTACATATTTTCTGATATACAGTGATCAAATGGTGTGTGGAAGATAGGATATGAGGTTCCCTTTTATAATGAAGGGACGAGAATTCTTGGAATTTATTAAAGTACTAAATTAATATAAATTAATTTTCATTTTCAAGTGGATAAAAATTGATATAATTAGAATATAGGGTGATTATGGGTCTAAATAATATCATCCAAATACATTCTGACAAGTTTATATTATGTTTTTACCGTTATCTCTTTGTTTTAACCCCCATTAACCCTTTTGACAATTACAACAATATCAATGTTTTTTATCATTAGGGGCCAAGAAAGTTAACATTAAAGAAAAAATGAACCATAAATGTACCATGGTTGATATTTTAAGGCATATACCATAACTTTGGTAAAAATGGTATTTTTATAACTTTTAAATCATTTAATAAAATATTTTTTATTATAAAATATCACCAATATCATTTTTGAAATTATTCATTTAATGTGAATTTGAAAACAACATGAAAATAAATTAATTTGAATATAAAACTTTAATATATCTCAAATATGTTATATTTATATATAAAATTATTTGGTCACTATAACTCACCCAATATTATTACTTTTAGTGTTTTTAAAACCATTTACTTGATTTTTCTACTACTTGCACAAGCACTGAGTCGATATTGCATAAGAATTTAAGGAAATTGTATCCCCAATAAAAAAAATAAAAAATGATAAAAAATAATCAATATTTAAGATAAAAATTTATTACTGAATATAATTTTCATTTATCCCTATCAAAAAATATTAAAATCAAAAAAGTGATATTTTTGGTTTTATCTTTTATTTAAATATTATAAAGGTCAAAATCAAAGTTAAATGAAAAAATGGCCATTTTTATGAATTTTGTATGATTATATAAGTAATATAATATATAATTAAACAAAGGAAATTGTTTTAATGAATTGTAATTTTTATCAAATTAGTTTTAACCATAAATAACTGATTTTACTTTAACCATAATAACAAAATTTTACTCTGGTTTCTATTCATAATGACCAAAAATAAAAGGGAAATATTAAAAAATTTATACCTCCTAATTAAAAAGATTTAATCCATTTTTCAAGAATCAATTTCATTAATTTTCATAATTTAATTTAAAATTAAACCATAAAACGCGATGAAAAACTATTTTTTTTTTCAGAAAAATTCCTTTTTAAGTATAAAGATATTTTTACACCAAATTAAATTATATAATTCATTAAAAAGATCATAATTGGATTTTTTTTAATAAAAATTAACTAGTTAAATTTTAAAACTAATCTAATATGGAATTCGAATTTGTAAATAATTGAAAATAAACTACAGGTTGCAATAAAAATCAGTATTTTTCACTATTAATTGAAAAATAAAACTTTTCAAAAAAATCTAAAAAATTAATCCTATGGTAATTTTGAAATTATGAATTAAAAAATGAAGTTAATTTTTTTAAATTAAAATTCAATAATTTTTAAATATAACTTTAAAATAAAACTATATAATGCAGGAAACCCAATTTGGTAAAAAATAAGGCTTTTTTCCTTTTGACTGAAAAATTACCTAATATTCTAATAATGAATACAACTCTATAAAATATAGTAAATGAATATTAATAAACATGAAAATTATTTATTCTAAAATTACCATGGTTATTATAAATTTCATGAGGGGATTTAAACCGCTAACATCTTAACCTCTAAAGGAAACCAAAATGATTTTCTTATCATCCACTCAAGTACCAGTTCCCTTCCACATGGTTGTAAGAATCTTGTGAATGGGTATTCCCTCAAGATCCACCACTTTAGTGTTTTGTGAACTCTTATTGACTCGTTTTCAAATTATTAATAAAAATATTTAATTTTCAGTGAGAATACCCATACTATGCCATTTTTTGGTGACATTTATGAAATGATGCTTCAAGATATGAATATTTGAATTTCAAAATCATCAGATTTATCAGGACATGAAAATTTTGAATTTTATGTATTCATAGGTCAATGATTAATTTGTAAATTTACATACCATGGTGTATTAAAGAAAATTCCATTATAGTTTAAGTTTTATAAAATAATATATTTTTTATTTTGAATGATGAATATATGATATAAGGTTTTTAAGTTTTACTCAATCCATTTGGGTGTATTTGATCCCACATAACTTGTGATTTGAATGGAAATATCTCAAACTATTAACAAAAGTAAAATCAATCCCAATCATTGATCAAAGGGATTGAATGTTGGGGATCTATATAAAAACCACTATAGAAGTTCTAGAGTAGCAATGAGAGATATAGAATGAAATTGAAATATCTGTATTTGAGAGAAAAAGAGATAGTATAGAGCACCATTGACAGATTTAGTTAATTAAATGAAGAATTTTATAGGATTTTGTAATATCATTGATCATATTCATCATATTAGAGATGAAGACAGAGCAAAAAAAATTATTTCCAATGCATAAATATTCTTCTATGAATGAAGTATTTATTTCTATAGGGATCATGTGAAAGTAATTGATTCAACTCTCAATAAGGATTCAATATCATTTGGATTTTAATAATGATAAAAAGTGTATAACGAAGTATATTTCAATATAGGATCAATCATTTTTCTATACCAATATTAAATAGACCTATAAGTTTATAATTCGATATATTTCTTCAAAGCAGTGCACAAGGAAGTAAGCGAAGGGAGTGACCCTTGGGTGAGTAGTGGGAAATCCCTAAATCTTTATAAAGGTAGTAATACTTGCTATGAATTAACCAAAACCTAAATATTTTAATAACTAAATAGTGAATATAATGGATTTTGGTACGTCAACACATCACCATGTGTATACTCCTTGAACATAGACCAGTGTTGGTAAACCAATTAAAATACTGTTTTTCTTGTGTAATTGTTATTTTTTATATGTGTTTGATATTTTATTTGATTTTATTTTATGGAGTTATATATTTAATGTGTTTATTTTAATATGGGAACATGATCCAAAAATTTATGAGGGTTAAATAAAAATAAATTTTTTAATTCGGTCAGCACCTTGATTCACCCACCTCTTAGGGTGCCTCAGGACATACATTATAAACCAATGGTCATTCAAAAAAGAGAAAGATCACTAGAAATGGAATTAAAAAGGAATATTAATCAATAATAAGAACAAACACATTGATTTTTTATTACCATGATAATATTAAAATGATCCAAGAATAGTGAATTTTCATTTATGGGAATATGAAGGAAGAAAATTTATTATCCCAATAATGTGTTGTTATCGAGTAATGGAGATAATTTATAATCATCACTTCATATAATGATTTTATTTCATGATTATCTCAAAATAAAGTATTCCATAGAATATATCAATGAGGAATACCTTAAAGTATATGAGAATTTGACTTATATATATCTATTTTTAATTTTAAATAGGTACTCATGGGAAAACATCCATGTGCCAAGGATTTTTATGATCTTCATCACATTAAAAGATAACTTGAAGGGTTCTAAAAAACTGATATTATATTTCCTTCACTTGATGAAAAATTAAATCATGAATACTAGTTGATAAAACATGACTACATTAAGAATTATGTCAAGAGATTAATCACATAATGATGAAGTAGTAATGAGTACAATGTAATTATGAGTGGAGTCCACCTGAAGATTGAATACGTGTAAGAAAAGGTTGTTTTGAGTTTTTAAAGGCATAATTAGTTATTCATGATGTTTTAATATGGGTTGATTTTATTTTATATTGATATATTTTATAGCATAAAGTTTTTATGATAATTTTAGTAGCATAATACATATGAGATGAAAATGCATTACAATAAGAATTATTCACTTTATATTACAACAAGGAACAAAGTGCGTGAGTTTATGAGAAGAATATAATCATAAAAAATATATTTATAAATGAATTTAAATTACCATTTAACATGTTAATGATGATTATTGGAGCACTTATGGGGTGCATTAGAGGAAATTGAAGAAGGAAATGATACGAGAAATTTGATATTTTTTCTATCACTGAGGATAAACCATATATTTTATCTATAACTAGAGATTTGGTGGAATTAAATCACCAAAGGGTGATAAATAAGGATAAATAAATGTATAAAATGTTTCTATAAGGATTTAGAATATTTAAAAGGGAAATCAAATCATGTTTGGATAAGTTTAAAAAAATTACTAAACAATCATTATTTTTTCCCAAAAGGTTTAAATAGTCTATTGTATGCCTATTAAGAAACATATTTGGCCATTTTAATTAGATATTCAAGTGATAAAATAACCTTATAAAATTTATCTCATGAATTAATATTTCTAAAAAAAATTGAATCATCTTAAATAGAGATTTACATAAAATTATATGAATTTGACTAGTTTTTTCAGTAGTAGTGTAACATACAATTTACTAATTATATGAGGAGGAATAAATGTATTTTTGGACCATGAAGGTGGTATACAAAGTTTTTTCTTAAAAATATTAAATTTAGTTTATGAAGTAATATTTCAAGATTATTTCTCAATTGGGATTGTATTTATAATTCCATGTCCTCATGACCCCATGAATTTCATGTTTGATTTATTATCAATGTAATATGAAGATCCTAGCTTATAAAGGAGGAAGAAGATAGACTATTTCTAATGACCATAATGGTAAAAATAAGATAAATATCTACTTATATTCATGTGGTGAAGGAATTGTAGGACATGAGATAAGAAAAATACAAAGGATTATCAAAGATCATGGGAAAAAGATGAGGGTGCTAAATCATATACTTAAGCATTATGAAGAAAAAGGCTTACCGTGACAAGGGAAGAAGTAAAGCACCATGATATGATTAAAAAGTATTAAACTCCATGAGAACATAAGAATAATGTTTACGTGAGTCATAGAAGTGATTTCACACATAATAATAAAGGTTTCTAAAAAGAATCACATGATTTAGGGATGTAATTGAGTGATCCTCCCATTGGGAGCACGACATAGGTTCAGTCTCTTGATGAAAAAAGTGAAGTTATACCCAATACATTCACATCATTATAAATTCAATATAATTTAGTAAATTTTTCCTATATGAATTGAATTTTAATGTAGGTGTATCATGATATCTATTAAGATATACATTCATATTCAATGTATTCAGGCTATAAAGGACAACATATAGTGCATCAAAATTAGAAAAGACGTGTGACTATGATTGAAGATGATTAAAATAATGAGGGGACTGTTTGAAATCATGTGAGATGTATTGAAATGAAAAGTACAAATGAAATTACATCCATGTAATGAGAATCTTAATGTATTTAATCATTTAAGTATCAAATTACATAAGGATGGACATATGTAATTCATTTAATAATAATGGGGTCAACAAGGATAGAGTGATATAAACTCCATAAAGGTATATAATGGATGAATCTTTAAGGTGTTTCTTTTTGAAAATAAGAATGAATTTGCACATGGAATTTCATTTAAAAATTAAGGGTGTGAATGAGATTTTTTAATTATGAAGATGGTGTTTCAAATGAAAATATTTCCAATTGAGTCAAAGAAGAATGGTGTTTATGAATTTCATTGAATAAAATTATAATTGAAATAGTCATATGGAACAAGGGTCCTCTGTATTATAATAGATAGATAAAATTATGAATTTGGATGAATTATTTTGTTTGATCTTATTACATAAGGTTCGATTTTATAATATGAAATCATATATATATTTTGGATCCATTTATTTGGGATTTTTTTCATGTTTTATAGTATAATGCCTTGGATTTTGGATGGTTTTTGTAGTAAATAGGAGCTCAATATTAAAATGAGTTACTACTATAATTTCAAAAAAATTATACAATTAATATCATGAATCCAATTCACAACATGTAATCCTCAGATACAGGATCCCTTTATACTGAAGAAAAATCCATGAAACTGACACAATCCATGAATATCCAAGATAAAGAGGTCTAGACTGTGAAAGTAACTCAAAATGTGAAAGTGTCAACTTTTATACCTATTATCCATTCATGAAGATCCAATCCTATTAAATACATACAATTCATGAATACTCCATTCACATATGGTTTAATATTTGAATCATGTATACAACATTAAATATTTAATTTTATCACCCTATATTTTAAATACAAGCCATGAAGTTTGAAAGATAAGGAAAAGTTAAGATATTAAAGATTCTATTACAAAATGTGAAATTAAATTACATGTCTAAAAGTTTCAAGGAATAAGTAATTTAAATCTTACTCGTGATGTGAAATCATTACATGTCCTAAGGTGATTGAGACTATTTATATTCTAGCACCTCTAAATCTAGACAGACAGCTAGAACCTTTCTCCTTTTATTTTTTCTGCACTTTTCTTTTCCATTACTCACTAAAAAACTAATTTTATATTATTTTAAATTCATTATTTTTTCACCATTATTTTCGGTTTCTTCATTCCAAGTAAGTGTGTTTGGTTGATTTTAATTACTTTAATTGTGAGTTGTTTTAATCATGAATTGGGTATTAAACATATGGATTTTGGTACCACTATTTCATTCATTTAATAATTTTTATACCACATATTACTAACCCACTTAATGTTAGGGGTTGAGAGTAAGGGTAGCATAAACCTAATGAATCCTTAAATCAAAACATGGGTACCCCTTTGGATAGGAGTTAGGTTTACAACTCATGTTATTATTTTTCTTTTGCATAACCGTGATTTGGGGAATTGAAATCGAAGGGACCTAACCTAATTGAAGTTAAGAATACTAGGAACAATATCCCATGATACATTTTTTCTTTGAAGTTGAGTCTCATATACCTAGGTGTTTTACCACCTCTACACCATGAAGGAACCCAAAACACCCTGAGAGGGGAGGGGTGAATTAGGGTGTCAATTTTTTCTTCTTAAAGTTGTGGGTCTTTTTCCCATGTTGGTAGAAACTTTTTAAATATTTCAGTAAAATGAAAGTAAGGAGATGACACAACACTTTTACTTGGTTCACCGCAAAGGGCTACGTCCAAGGAGAATATGCCGATAGTGAGTTGGTCGTACCTAAATACACTAATTTTCATGAGTTTGTGGATTAAAAGTTTTGGTCATAGTCACTCTATTCCAGGAACACTGCCTTTACAATGGTTTATGAATATCTCACTACATCCATCATATCACTTCCGTCGACCCCCTAGCTCACTGCCTTGAGAGAAGTCTTACCCAATTTATCAACTTGAAGGTCGATTCAATTGATTTTCATTGAAGTATTTGTCTCAGTCCATCTTGAGACACTACTTTAATCAAAGTCATGAAATTATTCTCTTGAAGGTGTTGATCACACAAACCGGATATTCAAAAGCCTATTAGAATCATAACACCACACTTACACGCAATAACTTAACATGCGCGCAAGATTTGGGAATTATCGCTAAAGGTGAATTTCGCGCAACCCTTACTTTCTGCACAACCCTTATCTTTTGTGTAACTACACTGAAGGGTTCACTTGGTCTTTTTAGACTAAAGGAACACCTTGTGTGAAAGATTAATTTTATATAATACTTTCACAAGCAAATCTTTCGCACAACAGAGCAATCAGATTTTCTATGGAAAATTATTTAGTCTTCCATGGGGGTAGCCACATATTTATAGGCCTCAATGACCCTGTGTGAAAGTTTCTGACATATTTTTTTCAGTGCGTTCAAGATTCTTCATGAGTGCACAAAACCCCTTTTGACGCTGCATTGGGTGCGTAAGATTCTTCTGTGCAACCGCATATTTCACGCACATTTATTTATTGTGCTCACCTTTTGACTTTTCCATATTTTGATGCACTTATCCCAAATTAGGCCTTGTACACAAGTTTATAAACACCCTTAAATATTGCGCGCAACTCCCTTTTCTAGAAACACTTTTCTTCATATTCCAATTTTTGGACCCAAAAATTTGGAAAACGTTTGGAAACAACACCACCTTCAATATTCTTGCTCGCTTGAACTATATGATCCCTTTACTGAAAAAACTTTTTGAACTTCTAAATAGGATTTAAAACAAACACAAACCATACCCCGTTTACATAATAGAATGGATGTGGTTCCAACAATCTCCCCCTTTGGGTTTTTTTGGCAATCTGTAGATAAATTCAATAGAGCACCAGCCACTATCAAAACCTGAAATGAAAGAAACAAATTATCCAACACACTAAGTCTATGTGAGCAATGATCAGTGTTTAAAACAAGAGGGGAATATTGAATTGGGTTCCCATGCTTTGGAATTCTTAAAGATGTCAAACCTATTCTCTTATAGTGTCACATAAGCATTACATGTCCTGAATTTATTCCTTCTCCTCCTAACACCGAATTCTAATCGTGTCACAAAATCATTACATGTCTTGAATTTATTCCTTCTCCTACCAACACCGAATTCTCATCGTGTCGTAGAATCATTACATATCCGGAATTTATTCCTTGTCCCCCATTGAAAATAAACCCAAAGATCGGTATTTGTTCATTGTATAGCTCAAAACACACTCCCCCTGGATAGTATCTCCCCCATAAACCTACATCACATCCAAAAACAGATTGAAAATAGTTAACATAATTGGCGAGAGGGGAAAAAACGTATCCTCCTTATGCACTAGGAGGAAGTAGAACACCAAGGTTCAACTAATGTTTCTCAAACACTGATGTTGACAATAGCTTGGTCATAATGTCAGCCACTTGATCATCTATTCTCACATGTTTCATGTTGATGACACCTTGTTCAACTTTTTTCCTTGATGAAGTGATATCTGATTTCAATATGTTTCATATGAGAATGTTGAACAGGAATCTTCATAAGATCAATTGTGCTCTTATTATCATAGTAAATCACCATTGGTTGTTTCAACTCATCACCTATGTTAGTCAGTTGTTGCTTCATCCAAAGTAACTGAGTGCACACCTTGGAAGAGGATATATATTCAGCTTCGGTAGTACTAAGATAAATACTTTCCCGTTTCTTGCTTAACCAAACCACACATTTCTTCCCAATATAGAATGTTCCACCACTGGTGGAATTTCTATCCACTAAATCTCCAGCCCAATTAGAATAAAAATTCTGATAATTCATTGTCCCTTCCTACAGTAAAGTATAACCCATAATTATGAGTTCCTTGAATGTACCTCATGATTCTTTTTACTATTGTCATATGTTCTTCCTTTGAATTTCCCTAAAATCGGGCTGCTAAGCATGTTACAAATAGAATATCAGGTCGTGTCACTGTTAAGTATAGTAAGCTTCCAATAATCCTTCTGTACATGGTGGGATCTACAGAGGTCCCAACCTCATGCTTTCTATGTTTTATTTCAACTGAAATCAGAGTTGATATTGGTTTGGAGTCATGAATATTAAATTTCTTCAGTAGGTCTCCTGCATACCTTTCTTAAGAAATGAATGTGTAATCCTTATTTTGAATCACCTATAGCCCTAAGAAATATGTGAGCTCCCCAATCATAGACATTTCAAATTCTAATTTCATGTGATTGTAAAATTCATCCACTGATCTCTGCCTACTTCTACTAAATATAATGACATCAATATAAACTGGAACCATGAACTGATCTTTCAGAGAATTCTTTACATAATGACTGTGATATAATCCTCCTCTTTTTAATTCCATCTTCTTGAGATAAGAATACAGCTGAGAATACCATGCTTTTGGTGCCTACTGCAAACCATAGAGGGCCTTCTTTAATTTTCAAACATTTTTTTCATCATTACCAAGAAGAAAACCCACTGGTTGTTCAATGTTGACTTCTTCTTCGAGAACACCATTCAATAATGTTTTCTTGACAGCCATTTGATATACTTTTTATCATATTGGGATTTCCATGGAAAGAAAACAGCCTGATTGACCCCAGTCTAGACAATGAGAAAATATTTATTCAATATCAACACATTCAATCTATGAACATTCTTTACACACTAGTTGTTCCTTTTTTCTGATAACATTTCCATACTCGTCAAACTTGTTCTTGAATATCCACTTCATACCAATCACATTGTGACCTTAAGGTCTCTTGACTAGGTCCCGTGTTTGATTCTTTTCAATATGATCTAACTCATCATTCATGGTGTTCACACTTGATTCATTCTTTGCAGCTTCTTCAAATGAGGATAGTCCACAACTAATAGAAATGAAGATTGTGTATTATTACTCATTCTCCTTGTCTGTGCGGGTGCAGTCCAATCCTCAATAATGTTGGATTGATCAATTTATGCTCTTCGACTCCTCCTTTGAGATTCAACCAAATTAGCTCCATCCATGGTTTTCTCTTCAGATTCTTCTTATAAGTCAACATCATGATGTGGCTCCTAGGATTTTTTTACACCTTACTCTATTTCTATATTTTAATTTGCTTCATGTTCACTTTCTTCCTCATCTTCTATCACATCATCATATGAATTATTCAAAGCATTTGTGGGTTTTTCTTCAATGATATTAACATCATTGCTTTCCACAATCCTTATCAGGCTCTTGTTGAAACACTTGTAGGATTTTCTATTTATTGAGTATCCAAGGAAAATTCCTTCATCTACATTGTCACCACACTTCCCTTGATTTTTTTCTTTGTTTCTAATGTAACATCTACTTCCAAAAACATGAAAGTATTTCAAAGAGGTCTTCCTTCCATGCCATAATTCATATGGTGTCTTTGTCTCACCCATATAAAGCCCTATTCGATTTTGAATATACACTACATCTTGAATGACCTATTTCCAGTAATGTTGAAGAATATGACTCTCAATAATCATAGTTCTTACCATATTGTTCACCTTTTGATTCATGTGCTCAACAACTCCATTTTATTGTGGAGTTCTCACATTATCTACCTCATGTTGTATCCCATTATTCTTAAAGTAATTTTCAAATTCAATGGATGTGTATTCCCCTCCATTGTCATATCGCAACACTTTGATTGTTCATCCAGTGTCATTCTCAGTGATTTCACGATGTGTTTTCATGAATTCAAGCACTTGTCATTTACTATGTATAACCATTACACATTCAATTCTAATGTAATCATATATGAAAAGTACAAATTACATTTCTACATGAGTTATAGCAACATTTATCGGGCCACATATGTTTGTATGAATGGGATCAAGAAGATGAGATTCCCTTTTCTTCTTTGGATGATATGAACTGTAGAACATCTTCCCCTGAATGCATGCATCACAAGAATTTTCACGTTCACGATTAAGGGTGGGAATATTTATGAAAATATTTAGTTTTTATATCTTCTTCATGTCTTGTTTATTGATGTGCACCAGTCTCTAATGCCATAGGCTATTTTCTTCTTCAACAGTCATGTAGAAAATGTTTTATCTACTATCAACCTGATACAGGTTTCCTTCTATTCTGAATCCTTTCATAAGTGAATTTCATACACTTCCCTTAATAGTGCAACCTTTCTGATTGAAAGTAACTATAAGTCCTGAGTCATAGAGTTGACTCACAATGAGAATATTATGACGTAGTCCATCTACATAAAGGACTTCAATTTTCTTTATCTCTCCATTAGCTAGTTCAGTACTTCCACTTCCTTTAATTTTTAGAGCTCCATCATTACCAAACTGTATTGTTCCATCAACCCTCCTCGTGAAATTCATTAACAAGTCTGCATTACCTACCATATGAGATGAACAACCGCTATCAAGAATCCAGGTGCTGTTTCTTTTTGTAGCTTTTAGGTCTTCCTATGCAAGGTTGGATTTCTCAATTTTCATCTTTTCTTTCCATGAGAAATTCAATTGAATGTAGGGAAATGATGGCCTTTCAATTCTCTCTTCTGTGTATATGGGTTATTCATAGTCAAAATCATATTATAGAGGAGAAAAACTATTTGAAATAGCAATATTATCTTGTTGATGTGATTTGAATTATATTGAACTTCAGTATGAGGTGTTCATGTCACTATTCGGCCTGCAATAAATGGATTTATAGCCAAAGTTAGAACAACGAAAACACTATCCATAGAAATTGTTTCTTATGTAAGTAGTAGGATATGAATTAGTTCTCCTATTTTGAACTCTTAGCTCTCCCCCATTTAAATATCTCCACGCATCTTCGAAATATGACATAGTATGACCCAGATATCCACATAACTAACATTTCTTGAGAGGAAATGTCTTCTCACTTCTGTTTGTCCTCATGCATTCTCCTTGGTAGAAATGTTTGACTACCTCTTATTTATAGTATCTCAAGGATAGTCTTATGTTATCCTTTAAGTTTGATTTAAGGGTCTGTTTTTTAGTGATTCTGGTGATTTTACAACATGATCAACTTTCATCTTCCCTTTATTCTAGTCCACTTTATTTGCATCATTTGATGTGTCAGCACCACAACTGATTACACTGTTTCCCATGAATGTGGATCCTTGATCACTCAAAATATTTTAAACTCCATCATACCCTAATTTCTCTCTCTCTATAAGATCATAATATGATAACCTACCAAATTGTATTTTCTTATTTTCTTATTTTTAACTTGATTCACTTTTTAGCATTTTTCTAAGAGCAACAACTTCTTCTTCAAGTCCCCCAATAGTTTTGGACTTCTCCTCTAGTCTTAAGGTAAGTTCATTGATGAGCTTTTCCTATTTTTTGATTCTAAGATTTAGTTACACAACATCATCTTTCCTTTAAAGGATTGATGACTGTTATTTCACCAGTTCTTCCAGATGTTCAATTTCAGCTTCAAGATGATCAATATATTTTGATGATTATTCCACCATTTCTTTCCACTTATTGCATCTCTTACACTTATTCTCAAGCTTACCAAAATATTCCTTATGTTTAAACTTGGGGTCAACATTATTTTTCAACTAGTTATCTATAGATTTATCTATTGATGGTTTTGACTTTTCAATGGTAGCCATCATGGATACATGGTTTCCAGTTTTAAATTCAGGTTCTTCTTCTTCACAGAATTAATTATCCTTATTTTCCTTTTCATAGAAAAAACTCTTCTTCTGTAATTTATTTCTCAATTTTAAGTCTCCCTTTTTGAAAAACCTCCTCTAAGGTTTCTCAATGTGTTCACCTTCACTTTCTTCATATTCAAACTTTCTTGAGAACTGAGAAACAATGTTCCCAACTTTTTCACAATGAAGGCAAGCTAGAGGTAGCTTCCCATTAAATTTTCCTTTTCTCTTCAGTAACTTCTTGGAAATGATAGAAAGAATTTATTTTTCCTCATCATCTTCAACACTACTATATTTTTAAATTTTTAGTTTTTCCATGGCTTTGAATGCCATTTCCTTGCTCACTCAAGTCATAGCATCTTCTGGATTGACTCTAATTTCATATCCCACTAGGCTGCTCAACAGACCATCCATAGAAAGTTTTTAAAGATATATTTCCTCAAGGGATGAAACATTTGCATTGTATAGGGGTGGAAGTCTTATAAATATTTTATTAACAATATCAAAGTCTTTTATTTCTTCACCTAGACCTTGAATTTCTCCAACCACTTCAGTAATTCGATTGAAGAAGGATTATGCATTCTCATCTTGACACATATTCATATCGTAAAACTTATTATGTAGGACTTGTAGTTTCTACTCCTTCATTTTTCTATCTCCTTCATAAATATTTTAAATTTTATCCCACATGGACTTTGATGAGGTGAAACTCATCACCTTTAGATAGATATGATTAGAAAGGGATGTGGTGAGATAACTCTATGCTTTAGAATCTACATCAAGAATCTTCTTATCTCTATCAGTTATAGTCAGCCCTATTGGATCTGTGACTTATATTCCTTGAACAATAGAAAAAAGGACTTTCGGTCCAAGAGATCATAGATGAGATATCATTTTGTCCTTCCAGATCTGAAAATTACTTCCATCGAAGAGGGGGACTCCACAGACAATGGCTAAATTCTCCATGATGGTATAGGATAGATCAAACACCAGTAACCTAGCTCTGATACCACTTAAAAGAACCCAGAACACCCTGAGAGGGGAGGGGTGAATTAGGGTTTCAACTTTTTCTTCTTAAAGTTATGGATCTTGTTCCCACGTTGGTAGAAACTTGTTGAATCAGTCAGTCTAAAGAAAGGAGATGACACAACACTTTTACTTGGTTTACCACAAAGGGCTACGTCCAAGGATCATACACCGAAAATGTGTCATTCGTACCTAAATCCACTAATTTTCAGGAGTTTGTGGATTATAAGGTTCGTTCACAGCCACTCTGTACCAGGAATAGTACCTTCACAATGGTTCAAGGATATCTCACTCCATCCCTCAGATCACTTCCGTCAACCCCCTAGCTCACTGCCATGAGAGAAGTCTAACTCAGTTTATCGACTTGAAGGTTGCTTCAATTGATTTTAATTTAAGTCTTTGTATCAATCCAGAAAAAGACACTACTTGCATAAAAGTACTAAAATGATGCTCTTGAAGGTGTTGATAAAAAAACCAGATATCCAAAAGCCTTTCAGAATCATAACACTACACTTGTACACAAGACCTCAACTTGCGTGCAAGATTTGGGAATTATTGTGAAAGATGAATTTCATGCAAACCCTATTTTACATGCAACCCTTATATTTTGTGCAACTACACCGAAGGGTTTACTTAGTCTTTTCAAACTAAAGGAACACCTTGTGTGCAAGTTTAACTTTATGTAATACTTTCATGTGCAAGTATTTCGTGCAGTAGAGCAACCATATTTTTGTTGGAAAACTCTTTAGTCTTTCATGGGGGTAGCCACCTATTTATAGGACTCAATGAACCTGTGCACAAGTTTTTGACGCGTCTTTGTCAGTACGCGCAAGATTCTTCTTGATTGTGCAAAACCCCTTTTGACGTCACATTGGGAACATAAGATTCTTCCGTGCAACCTCATCATACATGCACATTTAATTATTGCATGCAATTTTTTCCTTTTCCATATTTTGATGCACTGATCCCAAATTAGGACTTGCATGCAAGTTTCTAAACACCCTTCAATCTTGCATGTAACTCCCTTTTCTAGATACACTTTTCTCCATATTCCAATTGTTGGACCCAAAAAATTAGAAAACACTGGGAAACAACACCACCTTTAATACTATTGCTTTCCTGAACTATATGACCCCTTTTCTTTAAAAATTCATGAACTTCTAAAGAGTATTGACAATAAACACAAACCAACTCCATTTCTAGCAAAGAACGACTGTGGTTCCAATAGAACAAAGAGTGGTTTCCAATATTTGTAGATCCAATTGGTTTAACCAAAACCATTTTTTGACTTATGTACTAATTAATAGCCAAATACATAAGACCATACTAAGATAGATTTATAAATACCCTTTGCACAAGCTCCTTTAAATTGATCTTGATCCCTCCTTTATCATTTGAAGTTAAATTAAATATGCTTAGATTTAGAAACCCAACCTTTGAGATTCACCTGAGGAATCCACATTTTAGGTTCTAATTTCTAGGTCACCCTCCTTTCTAGTTCTTCCCTATGGGTTAAAACCCAGAAATACACTATTCTATGTTTCTATATAGTAGAGTAAGTTTTACTTTATAAATTTTTAATTTGATCACACCCATGTAGAATCAATGACGTTGCACAAGATGGTCATCTTTTTGAACTATTGTTCGGGAATATCAACTATTTTTTTTGGAATAGTGATCTTTGATAAGAACCTGAGATTTCCTCACACTGACTTTTCCACTTCCCATTTCATTTCACAACTTTCAAAAATGGACTATCACATGTGCCAAGTTGTTTTTTAGTGTATGCACCAAGGACCTCTAACTCATTCAAGGATCCTAGAGTATCAAGAATATATTGAGTATTACCCTGAAATCGAGAGATTTCTTTCCACATTGCATCATTTAAGCGTGGATGATCACAACAACCTTGTGCCACTTAACCTTAAAAATAGTCAATATGTTCTATCTGAAAAGTAGGGGGAGCCTCCGCCGCTACAGGAGCACACCATCATTGATTTTGGCTTGCTATCTATTAGTAGTGTTGTTCCCAACATTGTTGATCCTCCTATACAGAAACATACCATTGAAATCAAAACTGGACTCATTTACATGATCCAAAACATAGGAAAATTCAATGGACTTCATATTAAAGATTCATAGAAGCATATTTTGAGATTCTTATAAGTATGAAACACTTTTAGAGTCCACAATGTGTCTTATGATGCAACAAGTCTTAGGTTCTTCCCCTTCTCCTTGAAAAAAATATTTAAGGATTGGATTAAAATTAAATATATCATGTCCATTACCACATGGGATAACCTAGAGAGAAAAATTTTAAACAAATATTTTCCACCCCTATACACATGGAAGCTTCAAAATTAAATACAAAACTTCACCCCAAGAAGGTGGTGAATCATCCTGGGAGGCTTTGGATCACTTCAAATAATTGAAATAGAAGTTTTATCATCATAAAGTTGATGTGTGGACAAAACTAAAAATCTTTTAATAGGTCCTATAATTAGCTACATGTATATTGGTGGATGCCGCCGCTGGTGGCCAACTCTTTTTCAAGACACCAGAATTTGGTTGAGCACTTCTAGATTAAGTCTCCAATAATGTCAATCTTTGGTAGAGAAATCGAGGACCACCCTGATATGGAATTAACCAAGGAGAAAATGCCAGCCACCTTGCTTCAAAAGTTAAAGCTCTCGTGAATAAACTAGAAAATTTACCGATGACTCAACCCCCATCACCACCTCTTTCCCTATTATGAAAAATATAATTTTATGAGATGTGTGGAGGCCTACACCCATATCAGGAATATAAAGAAGGATACTGAGAAAACCAAATTCAGGATTACAATTAAATAAATTAAATTCAACAAAACCAATACTTTCAATTACCACAACAATACTAGAAGCTTTATTTTCGATAAAGACCCATTAAACGATAGTAAAAATCAAATCAAGGTTAATAACAATAGAGGAGTGGTCAATAACCACCAAAGAATCAGGGAACACCTGGGTACCCACCTCAAAATCTAGTTCCCTAACCTCGACAACCCTTTCAACAATAACATTTTCCCTTGAGGGCTAAATATTTTTCACCCCATCATCAGCAAAAGTTTTAGAAATCTCTGCCTAGGCATCCACAACATGACGCACCTCAGTAGTCAAATCTTGAAAATATGATTATTATGTTTATCCAAAAAGAGGATTATAGGATGACTAGTTAAGAAGTATAGATATAAAATCAAAGATCCATTCTTCTCAACCTCAAGAACCAATTAGGTAAGATCTATAAGACCCTTTTAGATTAATTACAAGGTATATTGCTAGGTAATACTAGGATACACCTAATAGAGGAGGCTAAAGTTATAGTTATTTATAGTGGAAAGTAGATGAATTTTTAACATCCATACCAAGGTGAGGAAAATAGGATAGAAGAACCAAAATCATATAAAATAATCATCCACAAAGATAGCAATGAGAGAACATAGAAAACCATTAATGAATAAAATATGGAATCTTAGAGAAATGAAAAACATCTTGTATAAGAGTATCTTGTAAAAGGAGATGTCTATGTGGAACCACTACCATATAGATCCCTCTTCCATTTTCTGATAGTATGAGACAAGAAAAAATAGAGGGTTAGTATAATAAATTTCTAGAAATGTTCAAGTAACTCCACATAAAAATTCCCTTTACTGAATCCATTTCTCATATTCTCTCTTCTGTAAAATTATTAAAGGAGATTCATTCCAATAAGAGGAAAACGGAGTACTTAGGAGTTATCTATTTGAATGAATAATTCTTCCCAATTTTGGAGTGAAATATCCCACAAAAAATAATAGATCTTGGTAGTTTATCAATTCCATGAACAATAGGGATATGAAATTTCATAAAAGCTTTATGAAATATGGTAGAAAGTATAAATCTTATCCCAATGAGTGTCTTATGAAAATTAGGTCTTAGAGATATAAAAACAACCTAAGTGTCTCTCTAACTATCTAACTGATTATCAAGGACTTATCAATGATGTCTTAGTTAAAGTCAAAAAATTCATATTCTATACTAATTTCCTTATCCTATATATAGATAAAGAAAGAGATGTCCCTATAATTCTAGGATTACCATTTCTCATCATTGGTAAGGTGTTGAACGATCTAAACCAAGGTAGACTTATCTTTAGAGTTGGTGAAGAACATGTAGTGTTCAATTTAGTGAAAGATGTTAAGAAAAGTGGTAAATCATTTGAGTATTTAGACATTTTTTTTACTGATGAACATGATAGTTTCATGGATATTGAGGATGAGAAATAGATGTTGTCTCCTAATAAAGAATAGTGTAGTGTATATGAGAAGGTCAATTACATTGAACCTCTTATGAGATCCACTTTTCTAGAGTTAATGCCATTAATTTATAAGACACCAACATAAGAGTTAAATCCTCTACTGACCGCATTAAGGTAGCCATTCATAGAAACTAAAGATTCACTACCAATTATCATAAGCTCAGAGTTGAATCATGTTTAAGAATAAAAACTAATATAACTCTTGAAAATAATAAAAATTCAATATCCTAAGGAGTAGCTAATATCAAGGGGATTTTCCCCATGATATACACCCATGAGATTCTACTAGAATATGGTGTTAAGACAAAATACCAACCTCATAGGCGAATCACCCCAAAAATAAAAGAAGTATTTAAGAAGGATTTTATGAAAATTCTCAACACTAGTATTATATTTTCCATATCTGACAATAAGTGGGTAATCCCACTACAATTTATACCCAATAAAGGCTAATTGACTATTATTAAAAATGATAAATATGAATTAATCCCAACTCAAACCATTACCAGATGATGTGTATGTGTCAACTATAGGAATCTCAATAAATAAACTCAAAAAGAACACTTCCATATTCCATTCATGGATCATATTATTGTGAGATTAGCTACGCTTCAATTATATTTTTTTATAGATAGATATTCTGGATATAATCAAATCATGGTCAACCCAATTGATTACTCAAAGACAATATTCACATGTCATATTTGAAAAATTTCATATTATAGGATTTCGTTTAGAAAGTGTAATGAACTTGAAACATTACAAAGGTGTGTGGAACACATTTTTCATGATATGGAAAATGAGTTTTAAAAATATTTATGGATGAATTCTCTATGTATGGAAGATCCTTCAATGTTTTACTCATGAAATTGGAACCAGTTATTCAACACTATGAAGATAAATTACTAATGATGAATTGGGAGAAATTCCCTTTATTGGTCCAAGTAGGAATCATACTTGGATATAAAATTTCAAAGCACCACATGGAAGATGACCCAGAAAAAAATAAAGTAATAAAAGAATTTCCTGAACCCAAAATAGTGAAAGGAATAAGGATATTTATAGGATTCGAGGGATTCTATTTCTACTTTATTAAATAATTTACAAAACTATCCCAAACACCGACACATATTATATTGAAAGATGTTCCTTTTGAATTTAATGAAGAATTTCGGTGAGCATTTAATAATCTAAAAAATAGAATGATGGATGATATTTTCATAATTTCACCAAACTAGGATAAATACTTTGAAATGATGTGTGATGATAGTAACTTTATTGTTGGCACTACTTTAGGATAGTCGTTTGAACATATCTTCCACCCCATTTGTCATGCCAGTTATAATCTAAATGAAGATTAGATCAATTACACGACCATAGAGAAGGATTTTATTGTATTATTTTTTATATTTGATAAATTATAATCGTATCTCATGCTCTCCAAATTCATAGTTTACACTGATCATGAAACACTAAGCTAGCTTCTAAATAAAGATTATGCTAAACCAAGACTGATACAGTGGACCTGACTGCTGAAAGAGTTTAATATCATCATCAAATATACAAAAGGAACTAAAAATTTAATTCCTAATAATCTATCAAGACTAATTATATATGTTTAGAATGATATGTAGCTGAATATTGAAGATGATTTTCTTGATGAGACACTTTTCAATATGTATGTATAAGAATGACCATGGTTTTTGGAGACTGAAAAGTATCTTTCCACTAGATCCCTCGGCCCATACATCTATTATAAATATAGGTAAAATTTATTTTTCAATGATTTATGATATTAATAGGATGAGATGATATTATTTAGTGTTGTTTTGATGGTTTAATGCAACACTTCATTACAGAGGATGAAATTCAAAGTGTTCTAGAGCTCTTCCAAATGTCACTGACTGGAGGAAATCATGGGCCTGAACACATTGTGGTTAAAATCCTATAGAGTGGAGTATTCTATCCTAAACTACGTTGGGATTTACCTAGTTTTTTACAAAGTTGTGATCAGTTTCAGTATACATGCACCATTGTGAAATTTAATTATATGGACTATAATACCATCCTAGAATTAAAGATATTTTATTTTTGTGGGATTGATTTTATGGGACCATTTCATAATTACCATGGAAATTTTTATATCTTGGTTTGCCTTAACTACATTTAGTTTGAAGTGGAAGCCACCACTCATGACATTACCAAAGTGTTCATGAACTTTTTAAAGGAAAAAAATATTTCATCAATTTGGATTTACTCAATTAATAATTAGTTATCAAAAGACACATTTCATCAATATTTACATCAAAGGGATACTAGAAAAATAAGGGATTTGATATAATAATAGCACCCCTACCACCATAAAACTAGTAGGAAAGTTGAATTATCTAATCATAAGAGAGAGAAAATTCTAGAAAATATAGTTAATACAAGTAGGAAATATTGGATTCTCAAACTTGAAAATGCACTTTGGGTGTACTTTATAACTTATAAAACACCCACCAACACTAATCTTTTCTAAATTATGTATGGAAAACTATGTCATTTTACAGTGGAACTAGAACACTGATCTTACTGGGTCATAAAAAAGCTAAACTTAGATGCTAAAAAATCTATGCAACAAATATTTTTTCAAATGAGCTGGAAGATATCAAAAGGGATGTTTATGAAAATAACCAGATTTATAAGTAGTGGAAATAGAACACCGATCTTACTGGGTAATAAAAACTCTAAACTTGGATGATAAAAAATATAGGCAACAAATATTTTTTCAAAAGGATGAACTAGAAGATATCAGAAGGGATGATTATGAAAAGGACCAGATTTATAAGGTGAAAAAATTAGTGTCATGACCGATGCATCATGCAATGGATATTCACACTGGGGGAAAAAGTTCTATTATTCAATTCCCACTTGAATCCATTCCTTATAAAAATGAAATTACAATGGTTGATAACTTTAAAAGTTATTAAAGCTTTCCCTTATGTAATGATCAAAACTCAAATAGGTGGTAGGAAAATATTTAAATTCAATAATCAATGATTGATAATATATCATGAACTATTCCAATAAGGGTGTATTCTTTATTTAAAATTCATTTTATTAGTGGGTTTTTAAGATATTGACATTAAATGATATTCTGATTAAGAGGAAACCCAAGATAGGTTCCATATGTTAGAGTAGGTTTTATAATATTAGGATGGTTCAGTGACACAAGCAATAGGTCGGAGACTCATGAAAAAAAGTTCTTCAAGATCCTTAATTCACATCATGTACATCCTTCACAACATGAGTTTTGTAGGGTTAGGAAAAATATTTTCATTCTAGATTCATTTTTTGAATATTATTCAGGACATGAAAGTTTTGGGTTACCTATATGAGATTTGAACCTAGGTTTTATAGGTGAGTCTTGATATTCCACCGCCCTACTACTCAAGCTCCTATTTTCCCCCGCCCACAATGGCTGAACCTACTACCTTAATTACCCTCCTCTTCCTTTGAACTGGAAATGGTCCTCTACTGTGCTTCATCCCTCCTCTATTATCTCTTCCATGAACCACAAACATTTTGTCTTCAAAATTCACAGCATAGCATGACAATCGTCCCACACCCAGGCACCTAATAATGGATCATCCACTACCACCAGTAGAACCTTCCCCACATCTCTCCTCATCAGTTTTTGATTATCCATCTCACTCCTTCCATTCCCATTATACTTCCCACAATTTATAGTCTTTCTCCCTCCATTCCCAGGGCACTACCCAGCCCTCATAGCTCCACCCTTACCTCTATTTTTCTGAGTCTATGCATCAGTTCTAATTATTCCATCTCTAGGAAAAGCCCATGCGAACTAACAATATACTCAACCTTGTCATACATTAGAAGATTCTCATGTTAAAGGAAGTCATGGATCTCATTGGGTGAATTAATATATCAAGATTCATTAAGGTATATGAGTATATGTATCAGGATATCTTCCTTGAGTTTCTAGACACTTTAGATCTTTACATTGCGTATGTATCCTTCTGTCTAGATGACAATTAAGGGAGATCATGCAGGGTGAGTTCGGTGTTGGAATGGGTATTTGCACTGAATACATCACTGCTTATCCAATATATTACTCCTTTCATTTTGACATGAACAATACAGATACTCTGAGTAATTTTCCACTAATATCCTATGACCCAAAGAGATTCCATGAAATTTGCACAACAAAGAGAACCCAACCGCGGGGTTATATGATGTGTATTTTTCATTAGGAATTTTCCAATACTTTTATTGTTAAAGGAGATTCTTATATTAGCTATATTGAGGCCCTTATTTTAGCTTCTTTCATGGGAAGCCTCTCCATCAACATGGTGTAAAATTTCACCCTCTACTACAAGGCCCTAGTGAGGAGGGATGTGGAACTTTTATTAGAAAGAGCTTTATTAAACATATTTATTGATATTTGGGTGTTTTTGATATTTCTCAAACCCTTTCATTATTAGAACTATGGAAGTTGGTTGATTTTTTACTGCCCCACAAGATGGGGATTCTTTAGAAGAGAGAAAGGTGTTATGTGTGGACTTATGAGTATGTTGAGGATGTTGATGAGGTGACTACTCCTTGTGGTTCAACGCATGTGGCACCTACTCCTGTTACACCTAGAAAATACCATGAACCTCTATCCATTACTAATTCTATGAAAGTTCCCCCTTCCACTACTTCCACACCTACTAAAACTACCCCAAACATTACATCAAATTTCTGGGAGGTGTTCTGCTGACATGATAGTGTTCTCTAGTGTATTTTAGAGGGACAACGAAAGATCCTCCTTCATTTCATCATTCCTTTCACTAAGCCCACCCTACCACCTCCCACTACCCCATCTCATACCATACCCACCCACCCACCTTCTTATTACATCAAGATAAATTTAGGATCCATACCCAACCCTTCCACTAGGGCACTAACAACCACCCCGGTCAAGCTTCCTCCAAAGATTACTAACCTTGTTTCTCCATAGGATTTTTTTGACATAGAACACTCTATGTGGAAATGGATCTGATCTTCCCTCTTCTTTTGAGGCACCTTTCATAGATCCAGCAACAAAACATATGGCCCCAGTACATATCAGCACCCCCCACCAATGATGAGCGATCGCACTGCCATCCCTACAACACCTTCTATAGCAGTTGATCCACCTGCCTCCACCACTATTTTAGTTATTGGAATTGAGGGGAAGCTTCATTCACCCACTATTTAGAAGAAGACCTCTTATGATGCTTGTTGAAATTTATCCTTCTCATCTTAGTTTTTCCCCATTACACCCCTCCCATATTTTACTATTTTTCTTGGTGTTTTACTATATTCACTATATAACCTATACTTTATTGTACTGTTCTTATCATTGAATGTAAGGAATAACTTTTTTTAACTGAAAATAATTTTCTTACTTTCTGATCCAAACTTGTTTATTTATTTTACCATGTCTTGATATTCTTTCTTTATTATAGATACCAATGTGCCATCTTGGCTACCATATGGACTTCTCCATGAGGTATTTTCTTATGTAGCTAATATATCATGACATCTGTAGGAGCCCCATCTATGACCTGTATGGATGATCCAACTACTGCATGATATATTTGGTTATCTCATTTATGAGTTGGTAAAACCCACCTAGTTACCATTAGATCTAAAGGAAGATACTTCTATTTACTTCAAGAGGTATAGGACAACTGATCTGATGGACTGTATCGATTGATCTTTTGTCTATCCAAAATGTTGGAAACATTTTGTTAGTGATTTATGGGAGGCAATCCATATTTTGATCTTTTGAGTTTTATAGAGTATTTCACGATTTTTTTTTCTTTTTATAGGTTTCCCTTTTAGGCATTTTTTAGGAACTTATATTGTATTCTGATCTATGAATGATTATCTAAGTTCATATCCATATTTAGGTAATGTATGAACTTTCCCATTTATCTAATTTCATATTAGCTATATCTTATGAAATAATCATTTATCTAGTACAAGTATATTTTATTATAACATTATTGTAGTTAGAAAAGTTTCTCAAAAACATCCAAAATTTTTCCTCATAGAAGGACATTTGTTCGATGGATCTTTCAATCCCCTACATTAATTTCATATGTTCCATTTCAAAATTATTTCTACTCACATTGCTTTCTCTCCTACATCACTTCCCAAAATAGTACATATGATGTTTCATTTTAAGTATGGGGGGATTTATTGATATTTTTTGAATTAACACCTAGATTATTTCTTTTTATCATTAGTCTTGGATATATTTTTCATTTGAAACATTCTTTAAATTGAATTCTCATTTCACCCATATAAATAAAAGAAAAGTTTTGAATGGAAAATGTTAAAATTTATTATTTATTATTTCTTAGAATTATAACATGATTTCTGAGTTTATTAATTTACTTATGATTCAAAATTATTGTAATTGATTTTGATTGAATTATTGTCGGTTACTATGCCCTGATTGATTTCCCATTTATATATATTCCCATTCTTCAGAGGATTTTGGATGTAATTTTTCCTATTTTTCTCTAAGCATATTTCTTGAGAGATACTTGGGCCATGTACCCCTATCATAACTTGAATTGGAATCTTATTGAATCTATGAGTGAAAAAATACACTATTGAAATAATTGAATCATTTTTTAGCTATGTTTCTTGAGACTCACCTATACATTTATCCCTTTTTGTCCCGTAGAATCCATGATTAAAATTTTTAGGATTTATCTATTGTAAACATCCTTTTTATCCATTCCTGCCCTAATATTGGTATGATTTAATGATTTTCACTTGACAAGTGTGGGTGGGATGTTCATTATTGATGGATACATAATGCATGTTACTATGGAGATGTGAAATGACTTTTCCACAAGATCTATAGGATGTGCTCTATAGTTACTTTTTATGTACTTCAGGACTACCCTATTTCTAAAAAATTGGTTTGGGTATTAGGAAGGTATCAAATCACAATTACTAGACCAATGAATCTTAAATTTGATCATATGTGTTTAGGTGGTGGATGTGAGATTAGTCTTAACCATGACTTTTGAAAAAAAAAGATGATAAAAAGAAGATTCATGGTACTTTTATTACAATTTTATAGTACATCCATGGAGCTACCATGAAATTTTGGGTGTCTGTAGATGCTTCTGTCTATAGGAGTTTCTTCATTGCACTATTCATGATTGTAATGAATTATACTTTATAATTTAAACTGTTTTTTGAGCTTATTTTTTATCATATATCCACCAACCCTCATATTTAGAGTCATTAAAACATTATTGTTGACACCCTCATGATTAACTATGTATTTATCTGTATAGAGTAATGATGTTCAAACCAATGCAAGCCTTTGGTCAGGAACATGTATTCAATGTATAATAATAACTCTAGTTTCATTTTACCTTGAGTTGTGATAGAAAATTTTGGGTGAGGTAAATTGAAAAATGGGTATAGCTTCTAAGGATCAGTTGAAAATTATAATTAAAGAATGAAAGGATTTGAATAAAAAAATTGAATATGATCCATGACTAGTTTTCTCTGAAGGAGTAATTTTGGAGGACTAGATTTCTCCACCAACACTTTGTTTTATTTTATTTGTTTTGATGCACATTTCTAATTGTTTCATTTGAAATCCTTATTGACATGATTTTTTCTTAATGACAAGAAATTGTTTAAGTGTGGGGGAATTTGATAATCTGAATTCATATATATAATTTGGATCCATTTCATTGGTATTTTTTTTAGGTTTTATAATATAATTTATTGGATTTTGGATGCTTTTATAGGAAATAGGAGCTCAATATTCAAATGGGTCACTGCTATAGTTTTATAAATCTCATATAATTCAAATCATGAATCCAACTCATGATGTGAAATCCCTGGATATAGGGCACATACAGATTGAAGGCCAATTCATGAAACTAATACAATATATGAATGTTCCAAATGAAGAAGTTCAGTATTTGAAAGTAACTCATGAATTTAAAGTGTTGACTTATATACTGACCAACCGTTTATGAAGAATCGATCCCATGAAATCCATTCAAGTCATGAATCCTCTGACCACATGTTACGTCCCGACCCGAGAGCCATAGAACAGTGCCCTGAGCCAATTGGCCACATTAACTCAAGCGCACCTCCCTATACACTAGAGAGTGCTGACTAGCAGTGAGGGTGTGGTAAGTCAATATTGAGGAGACTATACCCTATTTTATCAGAATAAAACACCAAAGGAATAAAACAATAATAACCAAGTGTGGAAGCGTATAAATAACCATAATAACTCCATGACATATGATAGTCAAAACTAGAAAATACAATACTCATCTAAAAGGTAAACCATTATATGATAATTCCAATATCAAGTGTATATAATTAAAATGAAAGTAAAGACACAATAACTCCCAAACTGGCCCCAAACCACACCCGATTCCCTCTCCCATGCTCTAATCCCAAACTACAACCTATCTAGGACCTTGCCCTTATCCTGTCCTGAAAAAAAAAGTATACTTGGGTGTCGATCAGGAGGCCCGAATAGGGTGTTAGTACAACTCTGTAGGCCACCACCAACGGTATCTAAAATCAAATCTAGACAAAAGATAGTGTATGCAGTTCTATAAAGCAATAAATACAATGCATAATTTAAACAGTTATCATATTTTCATTTAATATTTAATCAATATATTAGGCCCAGTTTCAATTCTTGTTTCTCATCTGAATCATTATTCATTATTATCATTAATTTGGTGTAGGTCATCATGCCTATCACCACAATCTCATTGAGTATAGGTTGTCATTCCTAGTACTACAATCTCATTTGAATAATCATTCACTATTATCATTAATTTGGTTTAGGTGTTCATGCCTATCACCACAATCTCATTGAGTGTAGGTCGTCATGCCTATTACTCCTTTTCTCATTCAATATAAGTCTTAATTCCTAGCACCCCATAATCTCAAGATTGGATAACTATTAGGGAGGAACGCCATGTCGAAGTCCCAACTTCTAATCAGTCTAGAACACCATGTATAACACCATAAAAATCTCAACCATTTAATCATTATTTAATTCACAAGAATTTTACACATCATTTCATTACTAATCCAACAATTAGTTAAACTGTTCAATGGATATTATCTAACTCAAAAATTAACTAAGCACATAACTCATTATTTAATTAGTCAATTAATTAATCAATCAACACCATTCTCATTCCATAATTAATTCTTGAAAATTAATTATCCATATCAAATATCAAATTATCATAATTAATTCTCACAATTAATTATCTTTGATCAAAATTATGAAACATAATTAATTCTCACAATTAATTCTCAGTATCATGGAACAAAGTTAACTCTCCTAATTAATTATCCTACATAGCCAACATCATTATTTCATAATTAATTCCCCCCAATTAATTATCTTATCATAATAAATTCAATATCTCAAAGACAATATCTCAACCCATAATAAATCTCCAAAACAACTATTTGGGAAACCCCCTTTCATTGGTTCCATGATTTAATTATCAATTAATCACTAAGGCAACCTCAATTCAATTACTCATTCATAATTACTCCAAGTTAGGAAATTAATCATCAAGAGAATCTAGAAAATCATAAACTCTTACACATATCAAAAATCATGACTATGAGAGTTTGATTTAGACCACCAACCTTGGTTTATTGATGGATGTTTGCCCAATGGAAATCCCCAAAATGCGAGCGGCACAACTTCGTCGATCTAACTACGAATCTAAATACATAAACCAAAATTAAGATCAAAGGAAACAATATATTGAAAATATAGATCTATATCCACAATCCTAGATCTAGATCTCAACCCTCAGGTTTAGATCTCGTAAAACGGTGGAGATCTTCCATGAAAAGTTTAGGAAAGATGGAGGAACGAACGAGAGAAGCAACGGGATGAAATACACTTACCGGGAAGAGATATGATCTTCAATCATGGATTTAGATCTTAAATAAAGGTATTTTTATAGCTTTATAATCCTTATAGAAGTATTTGAGATTACTTAGAAAAAATAAAGCCTGATACTAGGACGAATTAGAGAGGTTTTGGGGGTTTGGGTGGTTTTAAAACCAATTTTCAGATTAAACTGCTCTGCATGCACAGTTTCACCTAGGAGGCCACACGATTATGAAAAACTATGCACCAACCATGCGGTCTTCCACTACCCTCATGGACTGATGGTGCATGGTTAGGAAAATTGTGCACCAACCATGTTGACTTCCACTTTCTGCATATTTAGCTTGAACACCATTTTGCTAAACCTTTCGTAAACCGTGCACAACCCATGTCTTCCAAAAATCCTTAAAAACTTCACCCAAACACACCCTAGGTTATTAACCATCCCCATGGTACTTAACAACAACAAAACATACCTAAAAACATGCCCGATATTGCTCCAGAAAAGGTTGGGATCTTACAATCTCCCCACCTTGTAACAACTCATCCTCGAGTTGCACTCCCAAACTTCTCTAAGATTATGAGCCAAAAAGATTGTGCCATTGAGCCCTCATTTCTACT
This sequence comes from Viscum album, assembly GCA_963277665.1. Taxonomy (NCBI): domain Eukaryota; kingdom Viridiplantae; phylum Streptophyta; class Magnoliopsida; order Santalales; family Viscaceae; genus Viscum; species Viscum album. The sequence goes on from OY728150.1 coordinate 245,139,803, forward strand.
TCCCATTCCAAATTTTCCTCTAAAACACTTATATATTTCCATTACACATGAATTAACAGCATGGTCTTCCCCCTTAACACTTTCTCACTGTGACCCAACACACATATCAGATGCTCCTCGAAGGACACATCTATCTCGAGGTCATCCTCTTCCACATAAATCACATGAGAAGGATCAGGGTGATACCGCCATAGTTGTGACACATGGAAGACATCATTCATAGAACTGAATTTCTATAGAAGTTCTAATTGGTATGCCACCGACCTAATTCTCTTCATCACCTCAAATGGTCCTACAAACCTGGGTGCTAACTTTCCCTTCCTCCGTATCATGTGGTGATCCAATCTAGTCAACACCCAAAGGAATACACGACCACCTTCTGTAACCTCTAGAGGTCATCTCCATATATTATCATTCGACTTCTTCCAACTATAACCTATATCCATATGTTTTTGAATGAATTGTACCTACTTCGATGTCTCCTAAACAAGACTCGGTCCCAAAAGATCTGACTCACCCACCTCTAACAAAAATAGAGGTGATATAAAAGGTCTGCCATAAATTTCCTCATATGGTACCATCTGTATAGTTGCCTGATAACTATTTTTATAGTAAAACTCCACTAAATCCAAGTGCTTCTACCAAGAACCACCAAAGTCAAGCACACATGCTCACAGAATATTCTTTAACACTTGAATGGTACGCTCTGACTGCCCATCTGTCTGTGGGTGGAAGGTCATACTTAACAAAATCAGTGTACCAAGAAACTTCTATAATACCTACTAGAAGCATGAAGTAAAGCATGAATCATGATCTGAAACTATAGTATGTGGCACCCCATGCAAACAAACTATCTCTCGTACATATAGTTATCCCAATTGTTATAGTATAAAGGTTTCCCTGATAGGAAAGAAATGTTCTAACTTCGTTAGTCAATCCACAATGAACCAAATAGAATCATTATTCCTAAGATTATTTGGAAGCCCTACCACTAAATACATAGTCACAACATCCCACTTCCATTCCAAAATAGGTTACAGCTATAATGGGCCTCTAGGTCATTGATGCTCTACCATCATCTGCTGATAGGTGAAACATCTTGTTACGAACCCTGCTATCTCCTTTTTCATTCCTGGACACCAAAATTTATGTCATAGTTCTTGGTAAATTTTTGTCACCCCAGGATGTACCACCTACTTTGAGGCATGAAATTCTCGCTTGAGTTACTCTCACGTACTTGAAGGTACAACAACCCGATTTTTCACATATATGATCTCATCCTCATATATTATCTAGTTTGAAGGTGTATCCCCTCCTTCAAGGCTTTCAATTAAGTCTAAACATTCCAGATCTTCATACTTTAGGTCTTGGATCTATCTCAAGAGTGTAGGATCCATTGATAAAAAAACTAAAGTCATGCTCTCCTAACTCTCCTCAACTACCACATGCATTTCTGCTAGCAAAGTCATTGTCTTCCACTCTATACTCAACTCCTATACCAACTGAATCTGAGTTTTCCTGCTCAAGGCATCGACCAGACTATTCCCCTTTCCGGGTGTATATTCTAGTTCAAAATAAAAGGACTGCATATACTCCACCCATATTTTCTGTCAAATATTCAAGTCACACCGTGAAAAGATACACTTCAAGATTTTGTGATCTGTAAAAACTGTAAAATTTTCACCCAAAATATAGTGTCTCCAACAATTAAGAGCATAAACCACTATTGCCAACTCGAGGTCATGCTTAGGGTAATTTCGTTCATGTGGAATTAGCTGCCAAGACCGATAAGCGACAACCTAATCCTCTTGCATCAACACAACTCTAAGTCTGATCCCAAAAGCATCACAGTACACTGTGTACTCCTCACTCAACTCAGGTAAGAACAATATTTGTGATAATTTCAAGCACTTATTAAATTCCTGGAAAGTATTCTAACATGTTTTCGTCCAATAAAACTTTATCCCTTTCTTTGTCAAACCAATAAGCGGTGCTTCCAATCGGGAAAAGTCCTAGATGAACATCCCATAATAACCAGCTAATCCCAAAAATCTTCAAATATCAAAACCATTTTTTGGCTGATCCAAAGAAACCACTGCCTGCAATTTTTCTAGGTCCACTACCACACCTTCTTCTGATATGATGTTCCCCAAAAAGTGTACCCTGTAATCCAAAACTGATAGTTAGATAGCTTTATGTATAGACAATGATCTCTTAGTGTTCCTAGGACAATGTTAAGATGTTGGTCATGATCATCAGGAGTCTTAGAGTACACCAAGATGTCATCCACAAACACCACCACAAACTGATCTAAGTATAGATGAAAGATACTATTCATCAAGGCCATAAATATTTCTAGATCATTTTTCAATCCAAACGGAATTAAGATAAACACATAAAGGTCATACCTGCTCTTGAAAGTAGTTCTTAGTATATTAGAAGTCTGAACTCTCACCTGGTGATACCCTGATCTCAGATCAATCTTGGAGAACATACAATCCCCCTTCAGCTAGTCAAATAGACCATCGATATGAAGAAGAGGATAACGGTTCTTCATGATCATTTTATTCAACTTCTGGTAATTGACACACAAGTGTAAACTCCCATAAGCCTTCTTTGCAAACAAAAAAGGTGATCCCCAAGGCGACATACTTGGATGGATAAACCCTTTATCCTCTAACTCCTCTAATTGTGTTTTGAGCTCTTGAAGCTCAGTCGGTTCCATTCTGTAAGGTGGAATAGATACCGGCTCAGCCCCCAACATGATCTCAATAGTGAATTCCACATCTCTCTCGGGTGGAAACCTTGAAAAATATTCAAGAAAGACTTCTTGAAATAGTTCTACTTCTGGTGGAAGGACATCTTTCCTACCACTCCCATAATCCAGAAAAATACTAGAAAATTAGGCTGTGAGATCTCCCAATTGCTGAGTAATTGTCTCAGATCTACATGTATGGATATCCCATTGTCCATGGTGAATATACTAGTCACCCTCATAAAATATAATGGTCACTCTCCCTTTGTAATATTCTATGTGGGCTCAGTATACGACTAGCTAGTCCATAACCATAATTAGGTTGAAGCTCATTATATCAAGGACATATATATCCCAAATGAGATGATACTATCTGATCTCTATCGAACATCCCTTGCATAAACAAATATCTCTAGACAGTGTTTCCAAAAGTGTATCAATATTCATTACCCTGCTTACGGACTCCACCTCCAGGCTCAAACCATTAACAAGATTTGTAGATATAAAGGAATGAGAGGAAAAATATCAAACAATGCAATATATAAAGTAGAATAAACTAGAACAGTACCTCTCACTGTCTATGGACTAGCCTCACTCTCCATATGTATAGGCTTCATTACATGTAACTGTCCTGACCCTCTTCCATGTGGAGTCGTCTGACTCCCCTGAGTAGCACCACTCTACTGATACGGGCACTCATACACTGAAGCATCACATCCACAACCTCTACCACCTCTGTGAGTATAAATCCAACATCCAGACCTATATGGTGTAGTTTAGCCTCTTCCCACACTCTGACTATGAGCAGTTTCTCCCTTAGTACCAGCCTTCTGCTACTTCCTGCAGAACTTCTGTAGGTGTCCCATCTTGCCAAAAAACTGGCACTCCACTGGTGGTTAAGGAAAATATGTATGATAGTGTCCCTGCCTACTGTACTAGTGGAAAAGCACATGAGTAAGATTCGATGAAATTTTTACTCCTGAATGTCTACCTTTCTTTCTACTGTCCTTACCAAGGTTATTGTAATGGTGCTTCCTGCTCTTAGAAGGCACACTCCCTGATCATCCATCTACCTATCCAGTACTGGAATCCTTTTTCAGTCTCCCCTCTGAAATGAGATACTGATTAACCACTTCTGAGAATTTATTCAGCCTAAAGATATTCACCTGGGACTTAATTTCAAACTTAATTCCATCCTAAAATTGTTTTTCTGAAGAATCCTCATCTGCCGCCAAAGCTAAAGAAAAATGTTGTAAATCGGTGAAACTTCTAGAATATTATATTATGGACATGCTTCCTTGGGTCAAATGCATAAACTCTAAATCCTTCTCTTAACTTAGCATCTCTAGATAGAAGTGCTCCATGAACTTCTCCAGAAAGTCCTTCTATAACATATCATCAGTGTGTCCAGATCATACCTGAATGCCCCACCAGCGCTTCGCTGAACCCCATAGCATATAAGAAACCAACTTGATCCTCCTCTCATTCAGAGTCTCCAAATAGTCAAGTATCATCTATGTGGATTCAATCTAGAGTTCATCTCCCTCAGGTCCACCCTCTCTAGTAAAAGTAGGAGGGTGCTGCAACTGAAACTCCCTTGTCAACTCAGACATGATTTTCTAAACCCACCCTGGGTCTCTCTCTACGAATTGCATGAAATGAGAAAATTTCCCTTAGAACTATTCTCCTTCCTCCTCATCTTGCACCAATGGTGCCTTAGGCTCGCTGTCTGGAAGTTCATTCTGGGCCATACCCCTCAGTTTCTCCCTCGACAAGCGTCATGGAGGCATGTCTCTACAAATCCAAACACACATATTAGGTCTCATAATTTAACCTTATAATATTTACGTAAGACAAGAAACTAACACAACAAGTTTCAACATGTCCTTTCCCTTTTTTCTCACCACATAGTCAACACTGAGGCCTTATCACTACCCTTAACCATCCTACTCCTAGTTCTTGGATAATAAGGGTACATACATTCTCATTAATTAATTCAACCATTAATTAATCACATTATCTCAAATTACATAATTAAATAATTAATTATTTAATAATATTCATTTCATCAATGAAGGTTCTCATTATACACTCATTTATTCTTATTTTGCATCATTATTTCAATCTTATAAGAAGGAAAACAGTTCAAGTTCAACAACTTACCCATAACTCATTTTTCTGTGAGTACCTAGAATGATGCATGTCACAACAACTGTGAGTGCCTAGAATGATGCATTTAGACTCAAATATTGTGCCTATTTATTCCATGAATCAATATTCAACAATTTTTAAAACAAATATCACATCACAACATAAGTGCGTAACCCAAGGTGAAATAATATCAAACTGTAACAAAAAACAACAATCATAACAATCTCGCCCTGAGTACTCGGATTTTCCCCCATACATGGGTTTGCAACTCCCATGCAAGACCTCATTACCAAGCCTTGACTCTTCCTAGTCTCCTGTGTACCTTTCCCAAAATAGTAAGACAAAAGAAGAAGAAATAAATAAAACTCCTTTGATATCACTTTGTGATGTCCCAATCTAGGAGCCACATAATAGTGCCCCAAGTCGGTTGTCCACATGCCCTCAAGTGCACCTCCTTGTATGCCAGAGGGTGATGACTAGAATCAAGGGTCTGGTAAGTCAGCCTTGGGGAGACTATACCCTCTTTTATCAGAATAAAAAACCAATGTAAGAAAAAAACAATAACCAAGTGCGGAAGCATATAAATAACCATAATAACTTCATAACATATGATAGTCAAAAATAGAAAATACAATACTCATCTAAAAGGTAAAGCATTCTATGACAATTCTAATGTCATGTGTCTATAATGAAACTAAATGTAAAGACACGAAGACTCCCAAAAGGGAACCAAACCATGTTTAGTTCCCTCTCCCATGCTTCAATCCAAAACTACAACCTATCTTAGGGCCTTTACCTTATCCTTTCCTACAACAACAAAGTCTACTTGGTTTCCGATCAGGAAACCCGAATAGGGTGTGAGTATAACTCAGTAGACCACCACCAATGGTGTCTAAAAATGAGTATAGTCAAAAGATTGTGTATTCAGTTCTATAAATCAATAAATACAATGCATAATTTAAACAATTATCACATTGTTATTTAATATTTAATCAAAATATTAGGCCTAGTTTCAATTCATGTTTCTCATCTGAATCATCATTAATTATTATCATTCATTTGGTGTAGGTTTTCATGCCTAGCACCACAATCTCATTTGAATCATCATTCATTTGGTGTAGGTCTTTATGCCTAACACAACAATCTCTTTGAGTGTAGTCCGTCATTACTATCACTCTTTTTCTCATACGGTATAGGTCGCCATGCCTAACAACCCATAATCTCAATATTGGATAACTATTGGGGAGGAACTCCATATCCAAGTCCCAACTTCTAATCGGTCTAGAACACCATGTTTATCATTAAAAATATCATCCATTTAATCATTCTTTAATTCACAATAATTTTCCACATCATTCCATTACTAACCCAACAATTAGTTAAATAGTTCAAATGCCATTAGTTAACTAAACAATTAACTAATCATATAACTCATTAATTAATTCATTAAATAATTAATCAATCAACACCATTCTTATTCCATAATTAATTCTTTATAATTAATTATCCATATAAAATCTCACCTTGTCATAATTAATTCTCCCAATTAATTATATTTGATCAACATTATGACACATAATTAATTCTCAAAATTAATTGTTTTTGGTCAATATCATGGAACATAATTAATTATTACAATTAATTATCTTACATAGACAACATCGTTATTTCATAATTAATTCCCCTAATTAATTATCTTATCACAATAAATTCAGTATCTCAAAAATAATATCTCAAACCATAATCAATCTCCAAAAAACTATTTGGGAAACCATCCTTTCATTGGTTCTGTGATTCAATTATCAATTAATCACCAAGGCAACCTCAATTCAATTACTCATTCCTAATTACCCCAAGTTAGGAAAATAATCATCAAAAGAATATTGAAAATCATAAACTCATACACATATAAAAAATCATGACTATTGGATTTAGATTCAGACCACCTACCTTGGTTTATTGATGGATTTTATCCCAACGAAAATCCCTAATATCTGAGTGGAACAACATTGTAGACCTAGCTCCAAATCTAAATCCCTAAACCAAAATTAAGATCAAAGGCATACAGATCCTACAAATTGTGATCTAGATCCATAATACTAGATCTAGATCTCAACCCTTAGGTTTAGATCCATGTAAATAGTGGATATCTTCCATGAAAATATTTATGAAAGATAGAGGAAAGAACGGGAGAAGAAACGGGATGAAATCCACTTACCGGGAAGAGAGTGAATCTTCGATCCAGGATTTTGATCTCAAAGAACGAAATTCAGATTGCCTTAGAATACCTCTGGAAGGATCTAAGATTAACCATAAAAAGTCAAGCCTGATACTAGGTTGAATTAGAGAGGTTTTGGGGGTTGGGTGGTTTTAAAACCAATTTTCGGATTAGACATCTTTGCGTGCACGATTTCACCATGGATGTCACACGGTTAGGCCAAACCTTGCACCAACTATGCAGTCCTCCACTGCCTTCATGGCTTGATGGATCACAGTTAAGAAAACCATGTGCCAGCTATAACGACTTCCACTGTCCACATGATTGTCTTGTGCACAGTTTGTCTAAACCGTGAGCAAACTGTGTATATCCCCTATCTTCCCAAAATACTTAAAAACTTCACCCAAACACACCCCATGTCATATCACATTCCAAAGGTACTTAAAAACAACCAAAATTACTTGAAAACACACCCAATATTGCTCCAGAAAAGTCTCGGATCTTACACCACAGATGGTTCAGGATGTGAATCATGTACATGATGTGAAATATTTAATTTCAACACCCAAGATTCAAAATACAATCTGTGAAGTTTAGAAGATACCGAATAATTGAAGAGATTTAAGATCTGATTGCACAACGTGAAATGAAGTAACACATTATGAATTTTTTTAAGAATGATTAATTTAAAGCGACCTCATGATGTGAAATCATTAAACATCATGAGATGATCAGTTCTATTAATATGTCAGAACCTTTGATGTTGTACAGTCATATGGGACCATTCTCATTTTCATTCTTTTGCACCTTTATTTTCTTGTACTTTCTAAAGAAACCTAGTTTATCGCATTTTCCATTCGGTATTTGTTCATCATTTTTTGTTTCACATCCTTCCAAGGCATTATTGATTTCTTTTACATTGCTTTAAAACTTACTACTTCCAATATGAATTGCCATGATTTTATATTTATTTATTCTAAGTAACTGTGTTGGTTGATTTTAATTTCTTTAATTACGAATTGTGTCAATCATGAATTTCTTATTGGACATGTCAATATTTGTACCACTATTTAATTAATTTAATATTATCATTATCATCAGCGGTGGTGGGTTTGGAATCTTGGATAAAGATCCCACACTTTTTCGGATCTGTTATACTTAACAGAGATGTGATTGGCGATAGTGGTCCTCAACCAGGAGGCATAGGTTTCTTAAGATCTTGTTCAAAGGTGGTTGGATCTGGGATTTCCAGATCTTGTCTCCCTTTAACGGATGGACCTAGCGATGATCGATAGAGCATAGAGATAATGGAGGCAAGCGACATGCATTGACCACCGGTGATGATGACAAGGGATTTTGGTTTGGTTCGACCTGCAGTCGAGACTAACAAGGTTGGAACTATGAACATCAGGATGAATACGACTGAGGCTTATAGTCATGGAGCCTTCATGGGGGAGAAGGATATGTGTTGTGATGTTGAGGAAGGTGCAGTCAAGTGCTCCTTTTGTTCTTTTAAAGGGTCAGTTACTATTCCAATCCATCACAAGGAAAGTGTTTCTCACATTAAAGTAGATTAAGCTGTGGTTTCAGAGAGACTTAAATCAGGTATGCATTCCATAATCCCTCAGGTTTTTTTACCCAAGGGTTCCATTCCAATGATGATCGATGAATTGGTTAACTATTTATCTAAGATTTGGAGATTTTATAATTGGAGATGTGTTTCTATGGGACACAGATTATTCCATGTTCTCTTATATTCTAAGGAGATGAAGTTGTGTGCATGGGGATTTGGATCTGTGTTCCTCAAGCGACGTGTTCTTCACATTAAAGAATGGAATAAAAAATTTGATCTGTTGAATGTCGGTAACTCTTCTGCGCAAGTGTGGGTCAAGGTTTATGCTATACACTGGATTCTATGGCACCTGATAATTATCCATGACATAGCCATGTCGATTGGCCTTCCTATTAATATGGAAAGGGAAACTGAGGCCGTAAGGTATGGCCATTTCTCTCAATTTATGGTTGAGATGGATTTCATTTTAACACCCGTTGATCGGGTGTTATTGTCCACAAATGATGAAGAGTTTGAGTTGAAAATTTTTTATGAGAGTGTTCTTAAATTCTAAATAGAATGTAATATTATTTGGAATGATCTTTCCAATTACAGAAGGTCGCTTGTTTGTGAATTTTTTCATACTCACAGCCATGGTAAGAATTTACGTTTCAAAAGGATTAGAAAATCAATTCATTCTAATACATGAAAGAACGGGCAGTTGGAGGTTTTCTCTATTATTGGATAAGATGTTGGTAAATATGAAGGAAAACAGGATAATGTAATTGATAAATTTGATGAATAGGTAATACAATAGTTAGTTGATGTTCTTGTATAAGGCTCTGGTAAGCAGAGACTTTGGTCGGATATTGCTTCCGAGGATCCCTCAACTCATGAGGACAGATTGGAACCCATTGGTGATAAGGGTAGCAGAAAGATAGGCGTGAAAGTTGTTGTTGATGATCAAATTATGTATGATAAAATGGTTGCCTCAACAATTAAAGGTAAACACAAAATCAGTGAGATTATGGATGATTCTACTTTGTCAGCCAGATTGGAGTTCATTGACAAGGAAGCGGTTGTGAAAGATATGGATGATATGTATAGGGAAATGATCTCAATGTACTCTCTTCATTTTATTCTAGTTCATGATCAGAAGGAGAGAGGTTCTAAATTGGTAAGGTAGGAGCCGAGAGGGGCTTGGCAGCAAACCAAGACTTGGCAGTGGGGACATCACCCATAAAACCATGGAAGAGGATGTGGATGGTAGGATACAGTAAGAGGGTGTGGCCAAAGGCTGAGGAATAAGCTCACCCTATAGTTGGAGCGGCTTAAGGGGAAGTACAATTCTCTATTCATTAAAAATAATTCCTAGTTATAGTGGGAATATTCTAATGAAGTTGGAGATTCTAGTCATGATTATGATCATGATTATGGTGCCTCTTGATATGTTTGTTTTCTCTATGGATGAGGGTTTTTCCTGTTTTATTCCATCCATCTTTTCCTTGTGATTTTTTACCTTTCTTTCAATTTTAATAAATGGTCAGGAGCTTTAGATTTTATATAAAACTTTCTAGTAGTATCGTTACAATGCATGGATAACCTGATTAAGGTTAGGGGTCGAGGGTAAGGGTAGAATAAACCTAATAAATTCTTAAATAAAAACATGGGAAAAACTTTGTAAAGAATTAGGTTAAGAGCTCAAATTAATCTAGTTCTTTTTTATAGCCCTGATCTTGGGAATTTTAATAGATGGTCCATGACCTAATTGGAGTTAAGAATACTAGGATCAATATCCAGTGATACTTTCTTCCTTTGATACTAAATTCCATGCACCTAGTTTGTTTACAACCTTAATACTAAAGAGTGGTTTCCAATATAGGTAGATATAATTGGTTTAACCAAATTCAATAAGAAACTTTATCACTACTTCATAGAATAAGATATAGAGCCATCCCAAGATAGATTTAGAAATACCCTTTATATAATCTCCCTGAAATTGATCTCGATCCCTCCTTTATCATCTGAATTTAAATTCAATATAATTAGATTTAGAAAACCAATATTTTATAATCACATGAGAAATACACCAATCCAGTTCCAATTACTTGGTCACTTGCCTTGCCATCTCTTCCTTGTGGGTTCAAACCTGGACTTCCACTGTCCCACATTTGTACATGGTAGTGCTAGTCGAGTTTTATAAATTTATAATCTGATCATGAACATGATAAATAAACAACATTTCATAAGCCATTCACACTTGGTGCCAATATGAATTGGGTACGTGGTTTATACTTCAATGAATCAATCAGATATTATCCCAAGGTTCTTATAGAGGTGATACAAGGCATTATTGATAAATAATCACAAAATAAGTAATGATTCATTGATAATGATAGAAAACATGTATTTCAGGGTTCCATTTTCATATGGAGGAATATTAAGGGTAATAGAACACTCTTGGGAATGTTTAGAGTCAAATAAAAAATAAAACATTCAATTGGGAATACATTCCATATAAATATTTTTTCTTCAACCAGAGAGAGTGAAATTTTGGGGTATCATAGAGGCTAATCTAGATTTGGAATATACCTAGAAAAATATTACCAAAAAATTTATCTTTCAAATTCAAGTTGAATGAACACAATAAAAGGTTCAAGTAAATATTTTTAGTTATTTTATTGAAGATACATGTATGATTTTTCTTTATTGGAAGACCAAAAAGTACCCAGTGGAATCATAATGGGTATCTAGTAGAAAACTTATTGACTTTCCCAAATTTAATTCCCACTTGAAATATTTTAATTAGTAATTGAATATATCATTCCCCACTTATGTTGAATTTTTTTTGAGTCTTAATAAACAACTATATGATACCCCTTTGGGAAATATTTTTTGATTAAATAATGGGGATCAATGTTTAACACATTCCCTCGAGGATTATATGGAATTGTTTATACTGAAGTGGTTTAGTGTTGTATCTATGTCATATCTCACATATTTCATTGATTATATACTATTAATTATGTATGACTATACTAAAATATATTAAGAAATTTTGTGGATAATGTTTGAAGGTATTTTTACCATTTTTATGATATTTCAACACCAAAGAAGAGTGAGAGAGGCTTGTGCACTTTACATGTTATGTACTCACTATTTTTGTTGAATTATTCTCTTCTACTTTGATGAAATCTACTACCACCATAGGAGAAAATTGAATAACTTACTAGGGGTTTACAATGGAGGCCTGATCATGCATGTATCTTCTTAAAGATTATTATATTTAAATTAGGAATAATAATGTGTTGGTTTACTATATTCCATCAATACTTTCATACTTGATGGGAATGAATTTTTTATTGAGTATTCATCGTTCCTTTAAGACTCTTTAACACTTAAGAAGAAGGGTGAATAATCATCTCACTAATTTCACACAAAAATCCATCATTTACACCCATATAAGTATATGAATTTTGAGGTATGAATCTCTATTTTCATTAATAAACTCAACAATAATGAGACTCTAGATAACAAGGATTTAGAAGTGTAATTACTCATATATTTCTAGGTTATTATTTTGAGAAAGAATTTGAATTTTCTATTTGGTGGACGGTTTTTATTGAGAATCAGAACTGGGAAAAGAAGTATGGGATTTTGAACATAAAAAAATGAGTCTTTTGGATGGGTTTTAAGGTTTGGTAGATATAATTCCTGGATATTTTAAAATAATTATATGTAAAATAGTATACACTGAGATTTAACAACTACAAAATATTATTATTTAATATGACCTTTATAACCTAGTTGTGGAATTTGAGAGTATGAATATGAGTAATCGCATTATGATATATATATATATACATAAAGATACTACTCAGTACAAATTTATTGATTAATTCTTAGTAAATAATCACTCAATTGTTTAGTAAAGTCATTTTATTGTTCAAAAATACATTTTCTTCAAAAATAATAATTATTTTTTCTATGAGAAAATATTATAACTTAATTTTTTAATTTTTAGAAATTTTATTTTACAGAAAGGATATAATTTTTTAAACCATGATCTAAAAAAAATCAATGTGAAATTTTTGGATATTTCTGAAATGATTAATTTTTCAGTGAATAGTGAAAAAATACCAATTTTATAGAAAACTATATTTTCTATTCAAGTATTTAAAAACTTATATTTTGTTTTGAATTGTTTTAAAATTTTAATTAGTTCTTTATTATAAAAATCATCCAATTAATGTCATTGGAATAGAAATTATGCTTAATTTTGGTATGAAATACTTTTTATACTAAAAAATGTATTATTCTAGAAAAATGTTTTCATAACAATTTGTGGGATTATTTTAAAATTATTTTATGAAAATTATTAGTATTAAAGTTGATAAAATTGATTTTATATTCAAAATAATCATATATAAATTTTTTAAATAGTTCAACTTTATTTATGGTCATATTGAATAGTAACCTTGGTAAACATTTTATCACCACGGTAAGGGTAAAATGAGTAGATTATGGTTAAAACTATGAAATAAGGCTTCAAAATCATTCATAAACTTTTATTTAATCTATTATATGAGTTTGGTTCTACCATCCCCATCCAATATTTGAAAATATGAATTTTTTTCTATTTTTTCCTTGATAAATACCTTTATAATATTTTAAGTAGGGAATTATTCCAAAATGTCAATTTCTTGATTTTGATATCTTCGATATGTTTTCAAAAGGATAAAAAAATTATTAATGGTTCTAAATTCTTTTTTAAATATTAATAGTTTGTTTCTATGATTTCAACTTATTTTTTTTAATGATGAAATAATCTCCTTAAAATCTTATGCAATGCTAGTAAGATGCATGTGCAAGGAGTAGAAAAATTAAGTAAATGATTTTAAAAACTCTAAAAGTAATAATTTTTTGTTTGTTTTAGTATTTCATGAATTTTTTAGATAAATATAATTTTATATTAATATTTTAAACTTTTATATTCTAATTATGTTACTATATTTATTTTTATTAAATTCAAAATTTTCAAAGAGTCCCGAAAACAACTTTATTTGTATTTTATGTTAAATAATATTTTATTAAATGATTTTAAATTACTAAAAATATTATATTTGGACAAGTAAATGATATATTGTATATAATATAAACTATTTTTCACTTATGTGTCGATTTTCCTTTTATTATAAATTTCTTGACCCCTAAAGAGTAAAAAACCTTGATATCATGATAACCGTTAAAAGGGTTAATGGGGGGGGGGTTAAAACTAAGATATGAGGGTTAAAACATCACATAAATTTGTATAAATTTTATTGTATGATATTATTTAGATTTATACACATCATATATTCTAAATATATCAATTTTTCTAAATGAACATGAAAATTAATTTAATACTTTATTTAATTCCATGGGTGCCCCTCTCCTCTCTTATATAAGGACAGTACTCCTATATTCCTCACACTTATAGAGCCAATTAGCTTAACATAACCCTTCTAAAAACTATTCTTAACTTACTTATCCAAATTCTAGAGGGTTTTTAATTCTTAAAAGACCATCCCTAGGGCACTTAAGGAGATATCCAATGGAGGTTCTTCAAAGAGGAGGTAATCATCTTAACCAAGATTTTTCATTTTACTTATTTTTCTACCTCATTAAATATTGTATTAACCATTAAAATATAATAACATAATTATCTAAAATATACTGATATATTATCATGTTATTATAATAACCTTATTCGTCTTCTTTTCTATCAAATGGGAAACAAAACCATCATTCGTTTGTATATGTAGACTACTTCCTCATAAATGGATGTATTTCATATCTCATCACCACCATTCATGGTTGGTTATTACAATGTATTTATTGTAAATATAAAATATTAATGAAATTATTATTATTATTTTTATATAATACATCATTTATCTTCATACTAATCCAATCATTAAAAATAGAACCATTACACGTTCATATGTATAGACTACCGTCTCCATGTAGTGATACACTTAATTTTTCAAAAACCACCTATCATTGATAGTAATGAAGAAGTATTTAATGAAGTTATTTTATTTTTATAATATTATAATTATTCTATAAATGTAATATTTTATTTTATTTCTTAATTTTACATCTAAAGAAAAGTGAAAAATGTTTCTCTTGTGTGTGCATGAACTACCTCATCACGAGTCAGTGAGTTTTGTTTATCATGACTGATTTTCATGGATGGATATAAAAATGTATTTTATATATAAAAATTATAATTATAATATTATTATTATTTTTTATATTATGGAATAATAAACCCTTTGACCGTGGTCAATATACCGAAGTTCTTTTAGGGATTATGAACTAAACATCCTCAAAATGACCAACATGAACTTAATTGATTTAGTAACTATATAATAAATGGTAATAAATGAAATAAAACAGATTATGATGAGGGAATAATCTGGAAAATGTTTCATAATAAATTAAATAAGTAATATAATTTCATTATATAGGAGTTAAGTAATGTATTTTTAAATTTGGGAGATGATGTAAGGGGTTTTTCTTTAATTTTTTAAGTGTTTTAAGCTATTTTTCCTCTATGTCCATATTATGTTAATTTTTTTTCATGGATTCTATTATTTATGATTAAAAGGTTATTAAATTTAACTTTAAACTAATTTTAAATTTACCTAAAAAAGTTTAAAATTATTCTTTTTAACATTTTCCATATAGGTCACTTTTTGACTATTTTTACCAAAGTATAGAATGAATATATTTTAACATATAAGATATGAGAGGAATTACCCACTTACATGATTATTATTATTTAAGAATATTCCTATATATATATTAATTTATTTTTAAAATAAAATATTATTCCTTCTTATGGTAATTTTTATTTTAATATTTTTTAATGAAAAAATATATTTCTCCTTGTTTTAACTTAATTTTGAATTTTTTTTAAAATTATTTATGATTTTTTATGATGGAAATGAAATATTATATGTGTTTTATATATGTTTTAGTCCTTTTAAATTTTTTATTATGGTAGTTTGTCCCAATATATCTCTCCACTTCATTGGGTAATGATTATCTTCTCCTAAAAATTATGTTGGAATTAACCAAGTTGGTTGTTCCATTTGTAAGGGTTATTATAAGGGTTCTATGAAGATGATGTACCAAGGTACTTGAATGACTATTCTATTCTTGAAAATGAATTTTTATAGAAATATTTTTATTAAATATTTTAATATAATTATATTTTTTAAAAAGTAATGATTATTCTCTTTAAGGGTAAAAGGTATGTTTTTAAGATAATGTTTTTAATGGATTATCAGGATTTCTAAGAAACCCTCATGATTATGATTTGGCCTTAATTTTTTCTTACAAAGTATTTTATGAAAAAACATTACAGTAAATCAAATTTCATGTGGAATTAAATGATTATTTGAGTTCAAAGTTTATTATGTTAACTGAAAACTATCTTATATGTTCTCATGGTTTTGAAATAGACTAACAAGTTTCTTTTATTTATTTTATATATACATTAATGATATTAGTTTTTCTTATCCCATATTTTTAAATTATTTTTAATAAGGATTATGGATGATTGTAAATGTTAATAAATTAATATTTCTAGATATGGGAGTTACCTTAAATGAAGAAAGAATATATTGAGGAAGAACATATTTTTTGGAAAAAATGGATACTATATGGAAATATCCACTTTTTTATTTAACAGTTTTTCATAATTCTATAAAACTCTAAAGTTAAAAAGGTCATTGGGTATGTAAGTGATCCAATTTTTTTTGATGCTGTGATATTTTGGATGGTTAAAGTTTAGTAACATTTATTATAATAAAATCAAAAAATATAATGATTATGTTTTAGCACTGAATCTTAGTGTACAAGTTTATGGACTTATAGTTGGTATCATAGCATGGTTTAAATAAATTTTAAGATTATGATGTTTTCATATGAGGTTAAATTAAGAATTATGGATACTATCATAGGTTTATAAGTTAAATGTTAATCATAATTTCAAATTCATAGATACCCATTTTCAGATTTTAAGTAATGGGATTTTAAGGTGACCAATGATACATCGGGAGAAATATATTGTGTTTTGATAAAATTTTTAGGTATATGAGGACCTTAATTTTAACTTGTGTTTTAGTGAAAATTTTATTTGAGGAATAATTATTTTTTTGTGGAAATTGTTTGAATGATATTGATAATATTTTGGGTTAAGATGGTATTAGATGTTGAGGAAATCATAGTTAATTAGGATAAAAAGTTATTACATTTTGAGAACAAATGTTTTACTGTATAAATAATTATGGGATTGAAAAGTAATTTGGTGACTATGTGATTAATTGTTTTTGAAGAAATTCACTATTTTGGGAACATTTTAAGATTAACGTAAATAGAAGTACTTTTGGAAAATATGGGATTTTATTTGATGAATAAAGGTTAAATTATCTTTTGGAATTATATATGGTTTTTTTTTTTGGATTTATGGTGATTCAAGTTATTTATTGTAATTATTAGAATATTTTTGGGTATTTTATCATTAATACACATATATTTTTGGGTATATGACTTTATTAGTGACTAATGTTATTTGTAGATAAATGTTAAATTGATCTCAGAAGAATATGTGATCAAGTCCTTATGATTTTGGTGTTTTTAACTTGGTCAGGAATATTTTGAAGAGTTTTAATGTTAGTCATTTATAAAAAAAATTAAAGTTTAACTTTGGGTATTATTATTGTGGCTTTCAATATTATTGGAGTATTTATTCATATTGGATATTATTTTAACTTATGCTATCCATTTTTGTTTTGGTTAATGTCTAAAGATAGGAAAAATAACTTATTATACTTTTATGGATTATGTGATCCATTAAAAGTTTTTTTACAACTTCATGCATGAAACTCATGTTGAATATTCATTTATTATAAGAATAGATGAGATAAAAGAAGAAATTTATTGAAGCAAAATAAAATAATGAAATTGTTCTTTTGAAATGTAAAGAAATCAAGTAAGTATATTTTCTCATGTCCTCTATGTTAGGTTGGAATAATACAAAGTAAATCAAGAGGAGGCTAAATTGTTTCTTTTCAAAAATCTTCCACAATTATGTCTTTTGACACCCTCTATGATTAATATGGATATTTAGTGTTTTACTTTTGTAATGAGTATAAGAAGTAGATGAATATAAATAAAGAAAAAATCTTTTTATAATGGTTCGGGGCATAAAGATTCCATAGTCCACTCCACCAATCACTCTATCTACGAGCTTGGTGAATTTCACTAGCAAGGTCCTCTTATCATAAGACCATAAATCCAAAAATGAGCTTAGGCAGTTAATACCTTTACAAACAATGATAAAAATAGATCCTTCAGGGTTTTTAATAAGAAACTGAATATCCACAGCTTATATTAAGAAGTTGATACTCCACCACAATTGAGTCCGAGTAGTTGAAACTCCAATATATTAAAAGAGTTGGATTTTTCTTGTTGGGATTTTCTTCAAAGTTGCAGAAGAAACAATTGATAGTAGAAAAATATTTTTCTTCAAAAATGAAATACGTCAAGAAGGTATGGTTTTGAATCGATCCAGGATGAAAATGATATTCAATAAGAATAGCAACAAATAGAAGCAGTAATCTTACAATAGTATGAGGCATAACATGTACGTCGCCAATGTTTAGTCTCTTCTATAAAGTTGATTTTTTATCACAACAAAACTTATGATAAGATGTTCAACAAAAAGTAATTAGATATAAAAAATATATAACTCAAATATCCTATATTTTTAAATGATACACCGATAAAATATATAAAGTATATGGTTTTCTTTTGATATTCTAGATCTAATAAAGTATCCTAAAAGATTGCATAAATCCAAATTCAAATTGACTAGGGGAGTCATAATTTCCCTTAAGAATATGAGAGATTATCTCCAATTAATATGGTTCTTTGAAATGATTATAATGATCCTTGAATTGGTGTTTAATTATTACTATATCATTGTAGAAAACTCAGTTTTAAAATGCGTCTTAAAAACTTCTCCATTGAAAAGACAACATAGGGTTGAGCCACGTAGCAAGGATTACTTCGCGTAGTGTAGGGTTCCTTTGCATAGCGTAGGGTTCCTACCAACATATGATTTCTTAACCATACTTCAATTTTCATGAAATATAAGGAACAAAATTAGCGTAGGGATGATAATCCATATGCTCCCCCCTTCCAATATAAAATCCCAAATGTAGCATTGATTAACCATACATTCACTTTCTCAAACGTAAGGTATGCATAATATTTCTAGACTCTACTTAGGGATCCTGATCCATATGCTCGAAGATTATCTGAACATAAGTATGTTGATCCAAATGAAAACTTCTTAGCATAGCGTAGGGTTGATACCATAAGAAAGCATTAACTTTCTAATGTAACATTGGAATAATGAACCATACACTCATTTTATGAACATAGGTTTTTTAAAAGTGTTTTAGGATCAATTCTCATAGTGTTAAATTCCTTTAACTTAGATATAAATTCCTGAAAACTCACTTAAAAAAACTTCATTATAAAACAAACAAGGGTATTTCTGAGCATCAAAATCATTATATATTATAGATTATTTTTGAGACAATACATACCTAATAATCTCTCCCTTTTTTATGATCACAAAACCCATAATATATTCTAAAAAAATTAATGAAAAATATAGGATTTGTAAACACACAAAAATAGATATAGAAAAATATATAGAAAATATTTCAATTTCATAGTATTATTTTGATAAAAAAATAGATACTTGTAAATTGAAAGATAAAATAAAAAAAATTTGGGGTTAACTATTCTCCCCCATATTAACTATTTGTTTTTAAATATTCTCCGCCTTTTTGTGATATCAAGAAGATGGTTTGAAATAATAAATTATTTAAACCATAGTTAATGTAGCACTAAACTACAAATGAATAGTTTATAAAAACTAATATAAGATAAATAAATTTAGTATTGACATTGAAATATTGAACTTAAAGAAAAGAAAATAAATCTCAATAACACTAAACTAAATTGGATTTAAATTGAATTCAAATGTTTGGAAAATGGAGAACAATCCATATCCAATGAACGTTTTCTTTCAAATCAAGGGAAATGGTCAAAATCGCTAGAGGTTGAAGGTGAATTAAGATGAAGAATGGATTTAACAACAAAATTAATATCAATGAGATTCCTCAAAAAGCTCTTAAATTTTTTGTTGAAGACTTTTGACCACTGTTAAAGTATCTTATTTGAGTCATGCCTAAAATTTTGATTCTCAAATAAATTAACCTTCATAAACTCATTCACAGCTTTCTGTAACTGAATGAATGAATTAAACTTAGACTTAAATTTATTAATCACTAATCCCAACCAGGATTAATTATAAGTTTTTGACCAACTATATGTGTTTGATTTTCTAACAGGACACTTAAAGGAGTACTTTCACACTGAAGAGTGTACAATCTATCATTGAAATTAGACAGAACTAAGGTTATTTATTCAAAACTTCTGATTTGGTCTAAATATGTCTATTGAGAGGAGGTTGATTCTTGACTTCTCACCCTAAGATACTAAAATTATCTCCCTATCATCAACTTTAACTCAACAACATATTATTTCTTGATAGATTCATCTTTCAAAATACTGAACTCTCTAGAAATTTTGTTGATAAACTCTTGAAGGTCTCCAATAGAAATAATATTTTCTTTAAATTTTATTAGATGGAGTTTAAGAGAATAAAATTAAGATCTTGTCACTGTGGAACTTTGAATATCTTCAAACTTATGTTTTTCAGCTTCCAATTATTGTCATAGGGATAAGTTTCGAGCTTCCGACATATTCATCTTTCTTACTAAATCTTAATCATGAGACTCAAGAAGACTCTAGAGATTGATCAAATCCAAACTTGGATCTTTATTTCCTTATGATTTTTCTCTTAAGGCAGATCCTCCCATAACATCAGAATTAGGAACAATGAGAGAAATATTTTCAGGTTTAGGGACATCTTCCCTATGATGTTCTTTACTATGAGTCTCTTACTCAACAAACTCAACCACTGAAGTCTCCTATTCAGACCCAACAACAGATTCATCCAAAGTGTCTATAATTTCAACTGAAATTAACCTACTCTGAACAAAATTTTCTTCTAGCCTTGATTCAACTTCATCATCAGGCCTCTTTCAGACAGAACCAGCTGAAAGAGTCATCCTCTTTCCCCCTTGAGTAGATGTTAAAAACCTTTATTTTTTTACATTTCAACATACATAAAACTATTGAAAGAATTGATTCATACAAAACCCAACTTATTTATAGTTTCCGCAAATAAAACATTATTGTGATGCATTGTTTTACAAAAAAAACATATTTACAATTTTTCTTGTTCATCGTAATAAAAAATAAATTATAATTCCATAGGGATAAAATCTCATCATAGAATCCTTATAGTAGTAATGGTTTTAATACCTTATCATAAACTAATAGAAATTGAATTTAATGTGGTTAAAAAAACAAGTCATACATGTCTGGATAAAAAACTTTCTCTAGCTCAGCAGTCCTCGATAAAATTTCAGATTGAATGAATTTCATCAAAACTCGGCGATCAAGAGTAAAATCTTTCATCATTACATTCTTGATAGTTCTTGTTCCAAACAATGGAAACAAAATGTCCTCTAAAAAATATTTTCCATTAGCTATATTCCTCAAATTAAAATGAAACCCCCCCTCATGGGGATAACACAAAAATTTATCCATTTCCATAGAATAAATAGAAAATTCAATATCTGCCAACGAGCATGTACCCAAGTGGTACAAGCTCCATCTTGGCATCCAAAAGACCCAAGATCAAATACGGGAAGGGAAAAAAGTTTGCGGGGTACTGTAGAAGTACTGTAGTAGGGTATTGTAGTAGAACTGTAGTAGTGGCAGAACTGTAGTAGTGGCGTCACTATTGCGGCAACAGTACTATGGCAGTGTGGGTATTGTAGGAGTACTGTTCACCCAGGGGTCCTTTGAGCCAAAAAATGGGTTTTCAAGCCTTTTATTCAGGCCACTTATCCTTGGGTCTTCAGGCTATTTAATGGTTCTCCCTCTACCCACACTAAAGAGGTCTTTACTTTAAATAATAAATTGAGGCTTCGGCCCCAAACTTTTAAAAAAATAGAAAATTCAATATCATTAATCTTAGAGATAATAATTTCTTCATTTAATACAAGACTGAATGTTTCATTCCTACATAATTCTACTACTTCAACATCATATACAACATGCATGTTTCCTTCCACAAAATCATAACTTAGACCTTGAAATCTTATGGATTCATTGAATAAAAGATTTATTGACTCTAAATAATTGAGATTGATTACCTTACCTTGGATCACTCTATAATGAAACCCTGATGGATAAGTAGAAGAGACCAGCTCATTATCTTCATATCTTCTTGAGGTTTCCATCTTTGAAGGTTTTGAGTTTGAAGGAAATGAAGTTTTAGGGTTTCAGTAAACATGAATCGAGAGAAGCTAAGTAAACCGAAAGGACATGTAGGAGTGAAGAAAGAGAGTAGGGGAAGGTGAACGATTTTTTCACGCCAATTGAGAATGTAATCATTATTATTTTTAATTTTAAAATACTAATAAAAAATTGAAATAAAATTATTTTTTTAAAAAAAATTAAAATTTAACCCAAAAAATATATCTAATAAATTCTATTAGAATAAAAAAATTGAGGCTGAAATTAATTTAACAAATATCTATTTAAAATTAAATATTCCTAACTTCCCATTAATAAAATAAAAACTTGCACTGAGAAGTGGTTTACTAAAAATATCATCTAATTGATATTATGTATTAACAAATTCTAAATATATATCCTTTTTAAGGACACGATCTCTTAGAAAATGATGTATTATATCAATGTTCTTAGTCTGAGAATAACTTACAGGATTTTTTGAAATATTTATAGCATTAGTACTATCACATAAAATTAGTATACTATTAAAATTTATACCAAATTCCAATAAAGTGTTTTTCATCCACAATACTTATGAACAGCAACTGCCTGCAGATATATATTCTACCTCAGCGGTTGATAGGAAAATTGAATGTTGTTTCGTACTAGACCATGATACTAAATATTTTACTAAAAAGTGGCAGGTTCCTAATGTAATTTTTTCTATATAATCTATATCCTCTAAATTAAGAATCTAAATATGAAATTAAATTAAAATCATAAGTTTTGGGGTAAAGAAATTATTGAAAAATAGTTCCTTTTAAATATCTAAAAATTATTTTAATAAAAGTAATATGAGAATATTTTGGATTTGATTTAAATCTAGCACATAAACATAAAAAAAAAATTCGGTTCTTCTAGCAATAAGATATAGTAAACTACCAATCATACCTATATATATATTTTTTCCCGCTAGTTTTCTAGCTTAATCCAAATTAGGTTTTATAGTAGTACAGATAAGAGTTGTATATATATTGTTATTTTCAATTCCAAACTTTTTCAATAAATCAATAATATATTTTCTTTTATTTAAAATATTTCCACAATATTTTTTATAAATATTAAATCCTAAAAAAATTTAGTTCTCCCATAATACTCATTTCAAATTATTTTTGCATTAATTTTGAAAAATCATTAAAAAGTTTTTTATTAGTTAAACCAAGAATAACATCATCAATATATATTTGAACTAATAAAACATTAGAAAAAATGATTTTCTTAAAAAGTGTTGGATATTCAAATCCAAAATTAAATCCATTTTTTAAAAGAAAAGAACTCAATATTTTATACAAAGATATAGGTTCTTGTTTAATTGAATAGAGAGCTTTAGTAAGTTTAAAAATAGATTTTAGTTTTTGAGGATTTTCAAAACCATTAGTTTTTTCAACATACACTTACTCAATCAAATAACTATTTAAAAAGGTAGATTTAATATCCATATGATATAGTTTAGAATTCATATGAGATTCATAATCTAAAAGGATTATAATGGCTTATAATCTATATATAGGGGAAAAGGTTTCATCATAATCTATATATTCTTCTTTATTATATCTTTTAGCTACTAATATAGCTTAATTTGGGTTATAATCCCTTGATCATCCTTTTTTTTTTAATGACTCACTTAGTTCCTATTACGGGATAATTGGTTGGTCTTTCTACTAGATTACAAACTTTATTTCTTTTAAATTGGTTTAGTTATTATTTCATTGCAAGCATCCAACTCTCATCTTCTAATGCTTCTTCAATAGACTTAGGTTATAAACGAGATAAAAAGTTAGAAAATTCTACTAAATTTCCTATATTTTTCATATTTTTAATTCCTATCTCTAGGTCTCCTATTACAGTTTCTAAAGGACGGTTATTTAACGTTCTATATTCTCTAGGGGGAAAACTTTTAGGTTTTCAATTTAATTTTCTTTTAAACTGGACTAAATTTTATTAATATAATTTCCAAAATCAGTTTTAGGGGTTTCAAGTATCATGCTATAAAACGAGTCAATAATTTCATCAGTTTTATCTTTATCTTTAATAAAAGGGTTAGTTTCATCAAACTTCACATGAAATGATTCTTTAACAATCCTTGAATTTCTATTAAACACTCTATAAGCTTTAGAGGTAGCAAAATATCCCAAAAATATTCCTTCATCAGCCTTTGGATCAGACTTACCAAGATTTTCCTTAGTGTTAAAGATATAAACCTTACATCCAAAAACTTTAAAGTACTTTACTTTAGGTTTTCTGTTATTCCAACGTTCATAGGGTGTTCTTTTGAAAATAGGACTTATTAAAACTCTATTCAGGATATAGCAAGTTGTGATTATAGCTTCTACCCAAAAATAGGTAATAATATTGTATTCATTCACCATAGTCCTTTCCATTTCTTTCTTTTCAAAAATTCCATTTTGTTGAGGTGTTCTTGGTGAAGAGAAGGTGTATTTAATACCTATATTTGAGAAAAAATGATTAAATTTTTTATTCTCAAATTCTCCACCATGATCACTTATTAATTAAATTATTTTAAAATCTTTATCATTTTGAACAACATTACAAAAACTTTAAAAAGTAGTGAATTCTTCACTTTTGTGTTTTATTAAATAAACCCAAGTAAATCAAGAAAAATCATCAACTAAAACATAGAAATTTAATTTACCAGCCAAAATTTCTACTCCAGATGGATCAAAAATCCATACGAATAAGTTCTAATTGTTTATATGTAGCAATTTTCTTAATAGATATTAAATAAGATTGGTTATATTTTCCAATTTGGCATGCATAACAAAATCTTTCATTGTCAAAATTAAGACAAGGTAAATTTGAAACTAGCTATTTCTTAGATAATTTATGTAAATAGTATATATTATAGTGTCCACGTCTCCTATTCCAAATCTATGACTCATTTTTCTTAGAAATTAAACAATTAAACTTATTTTTACATAGAGAATTTAAATCCAAGTATAAACATTATTAGTTATAGGTGCTCTAAATTTAAGAAACATATCTTTAAAGACAGAACATGAATTGTAAGAAAAATCAACATAAAAACCATAATTACAAAGTTGAGATATACTTATTAGGTTTTAATTTATACCTTTTACACACATTACTTTTTTGATCGAAATAGTATTTGGATCTCCAATAGATCCAAATCCAGTAATTTTTCCTTTAGAATTGTCACCAAAAGTGACTAGTCCTCCATCAATTTGAGTTAGGGTATGAATGTTTGTTGAGTCCCCACACATATTTCTGGAACACCCATTATTCATATACCATATGGATTATATTTTTCTATGACATGTTTCATCAAAAAACATTTAATAAAAAAATTGGTACCTATATCTTCTTGGGTCATATAGTGTTAGCGAGCAATGATTTGGGAACTCAGATCAAATTTATTTTTTCCATGAATCATTTCACTTAATTTAGAAATTTATTTGGAAATAATGGATATTTTAATATCACAAATTTGATCATTTTTTAAATAATAATTATTAGTGACATAACCTTTTTTTACAATAATAATAGGTTTTATTTTTTAAGTTAGGCACAAAATAATTTGTATACAATTTTTTTCTCGCACTTAATTAATATTCCAAATATTTTTCGTTTAATGAAATTATTTACAAGAATTTAATTTAAAATATTTTCTACTTTAATAAATAAAAGAGAATAAATATTATAATATTATACTTCATCTTGTAGTTATTTAATCCTTTTCTCATGATCAATGTTGTTCTTTACAGATGAGTTGAATTTATGAACTAGTTCCTTATGTTATTTTAGTAGAGAATCTCTTTCACTTAAAACAAAATTATGAATATTTTTCAAGGGATTATGATTATTTAGCATAAAATCATATTTTTCTTTTAACTATAATATTAAGTAGCTAATTTTTCATTTGAGAAACTACCATTATTGGAATCAAAATAATAATAAGTTTGTACATTTTCCCTGTCTTCCATAAAGCATATGTTGGATTTGAGATTTGATTATTCCTTTTATGAATCAGATTTCAAGGAGCTTTTAGAGTCTTTATATACACTCCAAGTATATTTCATTACTCTTTTTCCTTTTTTCTCATAATCGACATTCTTCTAATATCTCTTTTTTGGCCTTTTCTTTTAATCTTTCAGTTGAGGATAATCTGGTCTAATATGACCCAATTTCTTGTATTCATAACATCAAACTTCTCTTGGTTATTTCTAATATCTCTTGAAAGATTTTTTGAAAAATCTATTATTCTTTTATAATTTATTGAATCTTATATCTCGTTTAGATAGTTCTATTTCAAAATTTGAGGAATTTTAATTTTTCTCTTCTTTGACTTCTTATTTTGATTTTTTACTCTGCTTCTAAGATGTTACTTTTAGAGTAGTATTTTCCTTCTTTCCTATAATTTTATGGCCTTCATATTCATCTTTAATCTTAGATTTATACATCATTAGTGTCCCAATTAGTTCTTTCATTGTTAGATATTTGGTAGGTGATAATGGGCGAATATCAGATGACATTCCATTCCATTTCGAAGGTAGTACTTTGAGTACTTTAAAAGCTTGATCAAATTGTTTGATGGGTTCTCCTAAGGCTATAATATTGTTAAAAATTTATGTAATCCTTCCATTCATCTATGTGATGATTACACCATCAAAAATTCTAAAGGTGTTAAACTTTAGTTTTTATATAGCATACCTCATCTGTCTGACATTATGTGTTCCTTCATAATCAAATTCTATTGTTTTCCACATATCATAGGCGGTTGGAAATTATGATAAATTATTAAATCAATATATTCCAAGACCACAAACAATAACGTTCATAACTTTTGAATTTATATCATACCCAGATTCTATTTTAGCATTTCAAGTTTCTGGTTTCTCAAGAATATTATAAGGGGTAATGATTTTTGAGTAGAATTTAAATCCAAGATTTTTCATATAGATAGTCATCTATGATTTCAAGAACCCATAATTTTCACCATTAAAGTATGGAGCACATACCATAGATATTCCTTCTCTTAGATTAGCAATCTCCATATTTGTATCAACCTTATACTTTTAAATTTCTATAGCTTTATCTAATAATCTCTCCTCTGATACCAATTTTTTGGTTAGAATAATACAAAGTAACACAAGAGGGGGTGAATTGTGTCTTTTTAAAAATATTCCACAATTCTAGATTTTTAAACCCTTTGTGATTAATATGGATATGCATTTTTTTACTTCTGTAATGAGTATAAGTAGAAGATGAAGAAAAATAAAGAATATATATTTTTATAGTGGTCCAGGGCACAAATATCCCCTAGTATACTCCAACAATAACTCTCTCTGTGATATTGGTGAATTTCACTAGAAAGGTCCTCTTATCATAAGACCATAAATCAACAACTCAGTATATAAAGTTGAAACCTTAACAAACAAAGATAAAAATAGATCCTTTTGGTTCTTTAACAATAAATTGAATATCTACAGCTTAGATTGAGAAGCTGATATTCCACCACAACTGAGTCTGAGTAGTTAAAACTCTAATAAATCAAAAATGTTTGATTTGTTGATTCAGGTTGTTATTCATAATTGTAGTTGAAACAACTGAAAGTAGATGGATCTTATTATTTAGAAATTAAATACTTCAAGAAGGTATAGTTCTGAAGCAATCCCGATTGCAAATGATCTTCAATAATAACAATAAAAAATAGCAACAATAATCTTACATCAGTACGAGGTATAACATGTCTGTCTCCAAAAAGTAGTCTCTTCTGCAAAGTCTATTGTTTATTTTGAAAAAACTTAGGAAAAGATATTCGCCAAAAAGTAATAAAATATAAAAAACATCTAACTTGAATATTACATATTTTGAAATTATACACTGGTAAAATATATCGAGTATAAGGTCTTCCTTAGATATTCTAGATCCAAGAAAGTAGCCTAAAATATCTCCAAAATTAAAATTCCAATTGACCAGTGGAGTCATAAATTCCCTTAAGAATAAGAGATATTTTCTTTGATTAATATGTTATTTGAAAATATCATAACAATCCTTGAATCAGTCCTAAATTTTGACGAGACCATTGCAACAAACTCGGATTTAAAATGTGGCATAAAAACTTCACCATTGAAAAGACAATGTTGGTTTTAGCTGCATAGGGTAGGGTTCCTTCGTGTAGTGTAGGGTTTCTTTTTGTAGTGTAGGGTTCTTTTGTGTAGTGTAGGGTTCCTACCAATGTATGGGTTCCTTAACTATACTTTCATATTCACATAATGTAAGGAACAAAAGTAGTGTAGGGATGATAATCTATACGCTCAACCTTTTCAACATAAAATCAAGAACGTAGTATTAATTAAGAATACATTCACTTTCTTAAACATAGGGTATTAACAGTATTTCTAGACTTCATATAGGGTTATTGATCCATACGCTTAATGATTCTACGAACGTAAGGATGCCGATCCAAATGGAAACTTCTTAGCATAGCATAGGGTTGATACCATACAAAAGCGTTAACTTTCCAGCACAATGTAGGGATAATGAACCATGCGCTCATTCACCGAACGTAAGGTTTCAAATAGTGTTTTATGATCAATTCATATAATGCTAAATTTCATTAACTTAGATATAAATTCCTGAAAACTTTCTCAAGAAAAATTCATTAGAAAACAAACAAGGGTATTTGTGAGCATCAAAATCATCATATATTATAGAGTATTGTTGAGAAAATACATGCCAAACACTTAATCCTTCAGGTAAAATAAATCATCAACTCAATGAAAAATATCTTAAAATAAAAAAAATTATCATTTTATTATCATTTTTGATGAATTTATGGTCTTTTTTTCCTCAAAATATATAACATTATAACATAAATGTCACTTTTTTCGATGTCCATATTTTTGCTTCCTTCCAATGTTCTTATTATTTGGGAGCACAGTTATATGTTATTCCAGGCGACCTTCATATTTCCATTTTCTAATTTTCAAAAGGGTTTTTTATTATCCCTTTTCATTATGTGATTTTTCAACAAATATATTTAAAAAAATATATTAAAAAAGTTTTTCCTTTCATGATCATATGTTTTATCTTCCACTCCTTGGAATTAATGTTAAAAAATGTGTTAAACCATTTTTATTGGAAATGAGATAAAATTATGAGGATTAAATTTATTTAATTGGTAGAATTTAATACTTCAAAATTTTAAAATAAGACTATGTACGGTAATATACAGGACACACAACATCGAGCTTTAACACCATCCAAATATTTTTATTGAATATGACCATTAAAACATACTTTTGAATTGGAGGGTGTGAATATGTGTAACTAAACTAGAAAAAATATATATAAAGTCCTACTTAGTACAAATTTATTGATTAATTTTGAGGAAATAAAAACATTTTTTTTATTAAAGTCATTTTATGCTTCAAAAATACTTTTTTTTTGAGAATGACTTTTTAATGTTTTTTCTGATAAAATCTTATAATTAATTTATGATAATTTGAAAAAATTTATTTTATAAAAATGATATAATTTTTAAGACAATCATATCAAAATTATCTATAGGTAAAATTTTGGGATTTTTATGAAAATATTATTTTCCAATGAATAGTAAAAAATACCGGTTTTATAGAAAAATGCCTTTTCTATTAAAAAATTTGAAATGTACCATTTTAATTTTAATTTTTTTTAAAAATTATTTCCCTTTGAATAAAAATAATCTAATTAATGTAATTACAATCGACATTTTGCTTAATTTTGGTATAAAAAAATTTTATACTAAAAAAAATTCTAGAAAATAATACTTCATCGTGTTTTATGGGTTTATTTTAAAATTAATTTCTTCCACTTATGGGGATTGGATTTTATAAAATGGATTCAATATTTGGAACCATCACATCCAAATTTGGTAGATAGTTCAACTTTATTTTTTGTTGTAATCAATAGAAACCTTAGTAAAAATGTTGTCATCGCATTACAAGTAAAAATAGTTAGAGCAATACTAAAACTAAAAAATAAGAAATCAAAATAATCTATTCGAAGATTTTATTTCGACCATGACCATAAAATCTTATAAAATATGGATTTTGTGTGTCATTTTTATTTGATAAACACCTTAGCATTTTTTAAGTAAATAATAATTCCCAAAATTCATTTTCTTGATTATAATATCTATAATATATTTTAACACTAATAAAAACAAGTCATGAATGGTTATAAATGGTGTTTTTAATATATTTTTATGATGGTAACTTTTTAAAATTTTTTTGACTAAATAATTATCTTAAATTCTTATTCAATGTAGAAAAATTTCTTGTGCAAGTAGTAGAAAAATCAATTAAATGATTTTAAAAACACTAAAAGTATTGTTTTTTAGATAAGTTATGATGTTACACAATTTTTTTAGATAAATATAATGAATTATTATTGTATTAAAATTTTATATTTGAATTTGTGTTATTTTATTGATAATTATTGAATCCAAATTATATGAATGGTCCCTAAAATAACTTAAGTGGTATTTTATGTTAAATAATATTTTATTAAATGATTTAAAATTAATAAAAATATTATATTTGGCCAAGTGAATGAGATATGGTCTATAATATCATCCATTTTCCACTTATAGGTTACTTTTCTTATTATTTTAACTTTCTTGACCCAAAGAGTAAAGAACTTTTATATCATGGTAATTGAAAAAATGGTTAATAGGGGGTGTTAAAACTAACTGATTATGGTCAAAAAACATCTAGAATTGTATAAATTTTATTATAAGAGAGTATTTAAACTTATATCCATCCTATATTTAAAATATATCATTTTTTCCACAAGAACATGAAAATTAATTTATATTAATTTAATAGTTTATGAATTTCCAAGGATTCCCCTTTCCTCTCTTATATTGGGACACTAGATCTATTCTCTTCTTAAAACTTATTGATCCAATTATTATAACGACCCAAACTTTTTGAAAGATAATTGTTTCCTGAAATAGTGTGTTATATTATTCATAACAGAACCATGTTTTTTAATGATGTGAATATAAAGGGAAATGTGACCATCTGGATTAAACCATTATATGACCATTGGTCAATTATTACCCTTGTAAAATATGGTCGTTGTGAACTATACTCTTGATAAAAAAATTTAATGTTATCATTAGAGTTTATAAGTTAAAATTTGACAAAGGATAATTGATATAGAAAGAAGAGTTGATGGACTCAATCTGTAGAGTCGTGCCTTTTGAAGCCCATTTTTCATAGCTTGGGAGGGAGGTTTTATTACTGGGGTTCTCCCTTGACCAAGCCCAATTAGAGCTTCAATAAGTGAAGCCTGAATGAAATCTTCTATGACAGAAGTTCAAGTTAGTGTAGATTACTACTGAGTCGATGTTAGATGAGACACCCCACAAAACTACCAACATCACACACCTTACTCTTAGGGACTACACGGGTGTAATAAGGGGTTATGTGTCCCGACCTTAGTTTTTAATTCCTTTATTTAAATAAATGTTTATTCTATCATTTTCATTTTAAGAATATTTTTTCTTAATAAAATTGAAGGAGTATATGATAAATTAATTTTTCATACATAAATTGTACTTTCCAGAAAAGATATAAATAATTTTAATAAGCTCATATTATTATTATTATTATTATTTTAATTAAATAGTATGATTAAAACACTTTTATTTAAAAATTAATTATAAAATAATTTTATTTTTCTCAAGTGTCATAAATTTTACTATGCATTTTCAATTCGTTATTATTTTTAATAAATAATTATTTTTATATTTAAAGTTAAAATTGTTTTTTTATAGAATTATTATGATAAAATAAACATAATTTTTAAATAAAAACATTGAAATTAGGTTAGGGTGTATTTATTATAATTTTATAAAATTCTTTATTTTTTCATGAATAATAAAAATAAAGTTTGAGTTTTTAAGTATGTTAATGACATCGTAATTATTTCATAATGATGTCATAACTAATTAACAAAAATAGCAGACTTAAAATATGTTATTTTATTAATATCATGTATTTTAATAAATTATAATCAATTTCTAAATATATAATTTACTTTACAAATTCTAAAATGGAATCTTTTACTTTAAAAATGTTGTTTTGTGAAAACATTAACCTTCCTTTCCAATATAAGTAATATAAAATGATAGAAGACTCTTATGGATTAAAATAACATAATTAATTTCCTAAGTGTTAAATTTCATATGAAAATACTATGGGAAGACCATCATTTTTCATTTACCACTACCTAGGTGTACAAAGCCTTTATTTAGAAATCAATAAACAAATACCACACTTTTTCTATAAATACCCACCCATTTATTTATTTCATTTCACTCGAATTTTATCCTCCATAAATCTATGATATTTTTTTCTCCCAATTATTCATCTCAAGGGGTCATCAAGCCCCCCAAATTCTCAATGCTCAAG
This sequence comes from Viscum album, assembly GCA_963277665.1. Lineage (NCBI taxonomy): Eukaryota > Viridiplantae > Streptophyta > Magnoliopsida > Santalales > Viscaceae > Viscum > Viscum album. The sequence goes on from OY728150.1 coordinate 245,172,481, forward strand.
TTTTAGGAACAACATTTCAATGTAAGGGAAATCTCCACGTCTCTTTTCCATTCAAGTTCCCTATTTATTGGGTGTGTCTTTCAAATTTCCCAACCAAGTTCTTATATACAATTTATTTTATCCCTTTACTATATTTATATTATTTTATTAATGGTATAAACTTTTTATCTCCCTTTTTATCCTTTTCTAAAACCATGATTTATACTCGTTCTGCTGCCAATTTTACTTCTCAAAATTTCTCTCTTATGCTCAAGAAATTCCCTATTATTTTATTTATGTGAATACCCAAACCTATTTATTTTCTAGGGGTATTCACCAATATTTAAAAATGATCTATTTTATTCTATAATATACATACATAAAACCCTCATTCACTTTTCGTGGGTTATAAATGACAGAAAGATATTGTCTTTAAGAACTTGTTAAAATGCAATGTTTTTTATATAAAACCCATTTATTTTATTATCTACAGGTTATTTATGAAATTTTTTATTATGATATATGTGTCTCACATTAATTAATACATATGAATTGTGCACCATTATATCACTCAAATTCATTGGGTAATGGTAATTTTTATGAAACCTTGGTGAAAAAACATGGTGATATGCTTATGAATTTGTTATTTAAATTTTATTTCCACATTTCCATGTTATTATTCAAGCTATTTTTATTATGATATTCCTTTTTTTAATTTCTCATTCCTTTATGATATTCCGCATGTTCTTATTTACTTTTTCCTCGAGATTACATGAAAATAGTTTCTTTTATTTTCCCTTACTAGGACTTATGATCACCTTATAGTTTGATGTATTTCTCTAGGTTATGAGATGCAGTATAAGTACTCAAGATTAACCATTTAATAATTATTTCAGGTTTTTTAGAATAATTGTTTAATTATTCATGTATTATGTTCCTTTTTTCAATTAAACTAAACTTTAAAAGATCCTCTGTTTGTACCATATAAATGAAAAGTTATATAATAAAAAGGTGGGATTCCATAGTTGGTATCAAATGATAGTTTAGTTATTTTTGGAAATTGTTATTTTAAAACATTAGGAATAACCTTAGGGAAAAGTTAAAATATAAGAAAACATCCTGGTATTTTGGTAAATTATTAAGTATGTGGTTTTGAGAAAAGAAATACATGTATAGATACAAACAAGTAGATGTGGCTCTAGAAAAGATTAATCTAGGGGTAAAACCTAAGAAATAAATTTAATATAGACTCAAATGAGAACCGGTTCATGAGAATGGTCCTTGTTTGACACTTTTTTAACACTACTAGGGGATATGCTTGGTTAATCACAATCTTTTTTTTGAATCATTATGAAGGATTTATAGAAAATATAATTGTTGTTAATGATTAACATAATAAAGCATGATTTTTAATAAATAAAATCCCTTTATAGTTATAATATAATTAAAAGAAACACATTTCTCACTAAGTTTTTTTCTTTTAGAAAATGGTAGAAAATAGAAGGAATCACATAAATGGTGAGTGCAAAGGACTAGGCACAGACGACCCTCCTATGGAATCCAGATTGGAAAACTTCATGAGAATGATGAATAAACTGACTTGAGTTATGAGTAATAACTTGAATCAATTTAAGATATTGGATTCACCTTGAGGGTAAAAACTTTATTTTGAGTCCTTTATGTAATAACAATCACCTTATTTCAGTAGATCTACCGACCCATTGATTTCTGAAAAAATGGATAAGATCTATAGAAAAGATCTTTTCTTTACTTCGTTGTTTAGATCAAGAGAAATTCTCCCTAGATATGTAACTATTACAGAGATAATATGATTAGTAGTGTAAACTAGTTAAAACATGAAGACAATAAGTGATATTTATGCTATTGAGTTGGAAGAGTTCAGGGGATCCTTTTTCAATAAATATTTCCCCTGTTTGATGAGAACAAAAATGAAGATGGAATTCCTAGAGCTGAAGCAGAATGAAAATGATTCTATGGTAATCCATGAGTTGACATTTACATTGATTTATATCTATACCTATAGTTATGTCATGGAACCTAATAGAAAGGTTTATATATTATTCGGTGAACTAAGACCACATATATAGATGAATCTAGCCAATAGAGATTATGATAGCCATGGGGAGATGGTGTGAATTTCTATGAAGTTTGAATTGGAGTTTGGAGAGATGTAGTGGTCCCATAAATCAAATAAAAAGAAGAGATCTTTAGATCTAAACTTGGGGAGTAACTTTGATCATGGAGGTGGAGGAAAAAAATGCAACTTACCATAAGAAATAAACGTGGAAATAAGCATTCAGGGAACTATTTTCTTGAGAGTGAGAAATTTTAAAAGTGTAGAAAAAATATCCATATATATAGGAACTGACATAGTGAGGTAAATCCTAAAATTCTCGACACTAATGAAAAAAGTAATATGGTTTATGACCAACCTAAATTCCAATGATTTAAGTGTAGACAACTTGGAAACTTTTTCAATCACTAGGAAAATATAAAGTTAATAGAGGGGAATCACCATAAACCTCAGCATAAGCCATGGGAGAAAGGATGAGATTTTTCTATCACGATTGAAGAATTTGAAGCTCCACATGATGTGGTGGAAGGTACTCTCATTGTTCTCTCAAATCTATATGTTATTTATGAAATAGTTGAGTCATGACATTTGAAGCCCATTTTTTAGATCTTGGGAGGGAGGTTTCATCACTGGGGTTTACCCTTAACCAATCATAATCTGAGCATCAACAAGTAAAACCTGAATGAAATCGCCTATGGGAGAAGTTCAAGTTTGTAGTGATTACCACTTAGTCGATGTTAGATAAGGCACCCAATATAACTACCACCATTGTAAACCTTAATCTTAGGGAATACACGGGTGTAATAAGGGGTTATATGTCCTGACCTTCATGTGTAATTCCTTTGTGTAAATAAAATTGTTATTCTATCATTTCTATTTTAAGAATGGTTTTGATTAATAAAATTGAGGTAAAATTGGATAAATTAATTTTCAGACAAAAATTATACTTTCTAGAAAATATATAAATAATTTCAACAAACTAAGATATTAAAAAAATTGTTTATTTTAATTAAATAGTATGATTAAAACACTATTATTTAAAAATAAATGATAAAGTATTTTTTTCAAGTGTCAAGAATTTTACTATGCATTTTCAATATGTTATTATTTTTAATAAATAATGTTTTTTGTATTTAAAAGTTATAATTATCCTATTTAGAGAATTATTATGATAAAATAAATATCGTTTTTTAAATCAGTATTTTGAAATTAGGTTAGGGTGAATTTATTAGAATTTTCTAAAATTCTTTGTTTTTTTGTGAATAGTAAAAATACAGTTTGAGATTTTCAATATGTTAATGAAATCATAATTATGTCATAATTATGTAATAAATAATTAAACAAAATACACACCTTAAAATATTTTATTTTATTAATATCATGTATTTTAAAATATTCTAATCAATTTCCAAATATATAATATACTTTCCAAATTCTAAAATGAGAACTTTAACTTTAAAAATGTTATTTTGGGAAAAATTAACTTTCCTTGCCAAAATAAGTAATATAAAATGACGATTGAATCTTGTGGATTAAAATAACATACTAGTTGTCCCAACTGTTCAATATCATGGGAAAATACCATGGAAAAGGCCACTGTTTTTCATTTTCCACTACATAGGTGTCCAAGGCCTTTATTTTGAAATTAACAAACAAATCCCCCACTTTTGCTATAAATAACAACCCATTTATCAATTTAATTTCACTACCATTTCATCCTACAGGAATATATGATATTTTTATCTTCCAAGGAGTCCTCCCAACATGTTCGAAAGCCACCAAGGTCACAATTCTCAGGTTTTAGGAACTACTCTTTAATGTAAGGGAAATCTCAACTTCTCTTTTCCTTTCAAGGTCCCTATTTATATGGTATGTCTTTCCAATTTTCAAAATAATTTATTATATAAAATTTATTTTATCCCTTTACTGTATTAATATTATTTTATTAATGGGATACCCTTGTCCCCTCTCTTTTTACTCTTTTCTAAAACCACATTTTAGACATGTTATGCTGTCGATTTTTCTTCTCAAAATTTCTCTCTTCTTCTCAAAAAATTCCCTTTTATTTTCATTATATGAATACCCAAACCTCTTTCTTTTCCAGATGTATTAAAAATATGTAAAAATTATTTATTTTATTTTTTAATTTACATATATAAAATCTTCATTCCCTTTTAGTGGGTAATAAATGACATAAAGATCTTGTCTTTAAGTACTTTTTAAAATGCCATGTTTTTTATATGAAACCCATTTCTTCTATTATCCATGGGTTATTTATGAAATATTTATTATGATATATTTGGATAAAATTAATTAAGACATATTAATGGTGTTCTCTGATAGCACTCCAATTCATTGTGTAAATAAATTAATCTCTATAGATGACTTGTTTTATGACACCTTGGTGAATAACCTTGGTAATCTTTATGTAACCTCAATGAAAAACCTTAGTGATATGATAATGAATGTATCATTTAAATGTTTTATCAACATTTACATGTCATTATTTAATTAATTTTTATAATGATATTCCCATTTTTCTTTTCCTTATGCCTTTATGATATTCCTCATGTTCTTATTGATTTTTTCCTCAAGATCCCATGTAAACAGTTTATCTTGTTTTCCCTTATTGGACCTTATGCTCACCCTTTACATTGATGGTTTTCCTCAAGTTATGAGATAAAGTAAAATTACTTAGGATAAAATAATAAATAATCCTCTCATGTTGTTTAGAATAATTTTTAATTATTCATGTATTATGTACTTTTTTCTAAGAAATTGAACTTTAAAAGATCCTCTATTTGTACCATGTAAATGAAAAGTTTTGTAATAAAAAGGGGGGATGTCATACTTATATAAAAATCCAACCAATTTTTTTTTAAACTCCTTATATATATTCAATAGGTTATTTTATTATTAAAATACTATCTCTAGCATCATTAAGGAGGGATACAAAGGAGGTTCTACAAATAGTAGGTAATCATCTTAACCGAGCGTTCTCATTTTACTTATTCTTATACATACTTAAATTATATCATAACCATTAAAATATAAAAAAAATATTTATATCCCATATTATTATATTTTATTATTTCAATATCACAACCCTATTTATCTCCTTTTCAAACAAATGGAAAATGAAACCATCATTCATGCATACATTCGAACTACTGCCTTGCGAACTGATGCATTTTGTTTCTCATAACCACCTTTCATGTCTTGTTATTATGATGTATTTAATGTAAATATACTATATTAATGAAATAATTATGATTTTGGATATATAATATATCATATTTCTTCATACCATTCTAATCATTAAAAATGTAATCATCGCATGTGTGTACGTATAAACTACCATATCCATATAGCGATGTACTTCATTTTTCAAAAACCGCCTCTCATGGAAGGTCATAGGTATGAATTTAAAGAATGTATTTAATTTTTATAATATTATAAATATTTTTTAAAGATAAAATTTTATTTTATTTCTTTATTTTCTATCCAAAAAAATTTAAAAACATCACCCACGTGTATATATAGACTACTACCTCACGAGCCAATGTATTTATTTTTTATGACCTATTTTCATAGATAGATCTAAAATTATATTTGATGTATAAAAATTATAATTATATAATGATTATTATTCTAGATATTATAGAAAAATTACCCCTTTGACCATGGTTAACCTATCTAAGTTGTTTTGGGGATTATGAACCCAATGTTCTCAAAACATCTGACATGAACCTAAGTAGTTTAGTAACCATATAATAAATGGTAATAAATGAAATAAAAGATATTACGATAAGGTAATAAAATTGAAAATTTTCTTAATAAATTAAATAATTAATATAATTTCATTATATATTATTTAAATAATTTACATGGAAAATTGGGAGATGAGGTAAGGAATTTTTTTTAAAATGTAATTTTAAATGTTTTAAAAATCCTTTTCCTGCATGTCCATGTTATTTTATATTTTTTTAATGAATTTATTATTTATGATTCAAAGTTTATTAAAATTTAATTTTAAATACTTTTTACTTTCTTTACTAAGTTTCTAAAAGAATATTTTTACCATTTTCTGTATAAGTCACTTTTTAACTCTCTTTTACCAAAGTACTGAAAGAATGTTTTTAATATATATAGAATGAGAATAATTTCCCACCACCATCATCAGTGTTCTTTAATAATATTAATCTAATTGTTTTCATGGATTTTATAAATAATATATTATTAATTATTCTTCAATGATTTTTTTAGTTTAAGAGTTTTTAAAGAAAAATGGTATTTATGAGGTGAGGATGGAGACCCGAAGCGCGCACCAGAGCCACCCGACACGAACTTCTAACCCTAAATCAGATCATCTCTCTTATGTAGAGGTTGTTGCGGGTAAATCAGATGTTGCTGTGGATAAATCAGGAGATGTTTTCGTCGATGCTTGTACTGAAATCCAGATCAAACCCAAACAGTTTCGTCATCGAGGTCAGCTCGCGATTTCTTTTACCGAGGATGAGGTAAACTGTTTATCTTCTGATCTTCGGCTTGTTTTAGTTGGTAAATGCACAAATCGTCGGCCATCCTTGAGGTTTCTTAGAATGACTCTGGAATCAATAGGTTTTACGGGTTTTAGTTTGGGTCTCCTTAATTCGCATCATATTATCTTTCGGTTTGCCTCAGAAGAAGATTATTATAGGCTATGGATGAAGAGATCCTGGTCTTTTGGAGGATGTTATATGAAAATTTTGAAATGGACCCCTGCTTTTGACCCGTATGCTGAATCCCCAATTGTGCCTATATGGGTTAATTTCCCTGAATTGCCTTTGCACTTGTTTAAGAAAGAAGCTTTATTTCCAATAGCTAGTTTGATTGGATGTCCTCTGAGGTTAGACTCAGCCACAAAGCTCTTATCTAGACCCTCTGTAGCGAGAATCTGTATTGAAATAGATGTTTCCCAGCATCTGCCAGACCAAATTTGGATTCAGAATGGAGATTTCGGTTTTACACAAGATGTTCTCTATGAAAGACTACCTGATTACTGTTATAGTTGTTTTAGACTCGGACATTCAATGAAAAACTGTGTAAAGGATTCTGCTAACTCTAAAATCAAGAAAAATGTTTGGGTTGAAAAATAGATGCAAGGTCATAAGGCTATTGCTGGTTCTTCTGGCTATAAGAATCTGGAAGAACCTAGTCTGAATACTGAATTGAATAATTTACAAGTTGAAGATAATCTAACTTCCGATTATGTTAACTCTGTTCTTGAAGTCACTGCCCACCCTCCTATTTGCATGGGTGAACTGCATTCATTGAGGATAGAAAAGGATAAAGGAAAGAAAATAGTTGTGTCTGAGCCCTCTAAAGATGTTTGCAAGGACGGAGAGGATGTAGATAAAATGGGTTTGAAGTTGCAAGCACCTGAATGTCAGCCTTCAGAATTCGTTCAGGATGGTCTTGATGTCTCCAAACAGCAAGAGAACCCTGTTTCTGTTAACACATATCAAGAGGTTGCTAAAAGGTTCAAACAGATGGATCCGTTTGTAGTGGATCATCATTTGAAGAGGCGGATAAACCTGGACAATTAGAAGAAGAATACCTGAAAACCATGGCTAGGAAAGGGAAAAAATCAGTGGTAGATGCTGATGGTTTCATCACCCCGAACCCAAAAAAGACTAGAAGACGTAAGGATTACTCTCAAGTGGAAAGAACCATCACCACTAGGTTGACTGAGGCTAATAAAATGGTTTACCCCGGAAAAGAGAAAAGAGAATTAATTTGCGAGAAATCCAGCGTTGTTTTATATTACTTCTCATTTCAATTCACGGAAGAGGAAATGCAAGGGTGGCTTGCTCATACGAGAAAGCAACAAGATTTGTTGAAACAGGAGAGACAAAAAGGGATTATCAATGAGGATCAATTTGAGAATGCTATGAAATTCATTTACTTTGAGAAATTGAAGTTGAAAGCACCACTTTCTTGATGTTTGTTTGTAGACATTTTGTATGGTCTTTGTTTCTGGTTTACTGGTCACAACTTATTGCTGTTCTAGCTGATCTGTGTTCCTCTAAAGCTGATTATCTATCTTTGATGCGGTTGGAGTTCTCTGATCAGACTTGCTGTGGTCTATCTGCTGATCTTGGATGTTTGGCATTTAAATGCTGTTTTTTTATTTCCTAGAAGATCTCCTGGTTGGTACAGTTAGTGGATTTATTTGGATGTTTTGAGGAGCCTTATCTAAGGGTTTGATTGAATCTGGCTAGTTTCATCTCTGTTCTTCTGTTTTTCTGGAGACTTGTTCACTTTGATGATCTGCAGGCATGCTGTCTTTGTTTGAAGCTTCAGTCTTGTGATTCTGCAACTCTATTTTGAAGGAATGCCCTATATTTTTGCATTGGCAAATGTCTGAGCATCTATGTCTGGATGTTCATGTTTTCTCTTCTAGAATGAATTGTTGGGAGATCATGATGCTAGAACTGGAGTTCCTGTTTCTTGTTTAAAGCTTATTGACAGACTTTGGCCCACCTGGATTGCATAGCTCAGACGGTTTGGGACTGGTTTTCTAGATTGCTAGGTGGGATATTCTTGTTGGAGTGTGTTTGGTTGGTTCTTGTCAGCCTAGGTTGTTTAATTATTCATTCTTGTGGGCTGTATTTTGGATTTTGCTGGTGTAGGCTTACTACACCTCGTGTGTACTTTGACCCTTTTTTGTTTTAATAAAATTCTCTTGCATGGATTGGGAAACCAATCCATGTCACCTTTTAAAAAAAGAAAAAAAAGAAAAATGGTATTTATCTTTATTTTAACATGAATCTAGAAAGTTCTTCTTGATATGTCTTCAAAAGGATATTTTATGAGTTTTTATGATGTGAATAAAATATTATATGTGTTTTATATAAATTTTGGTCCTTATAATTTTTTATAATGATTTTTTATCCTGATATATCTCTTCAATACATTGGTTGATGATTATGTTCTCTTGAGAATTATATTATAATTAACCAAGTAGGTTATTCTATTTATAAGGGTTCTTATAAGGGCTCTATTAAGATGATGTCATAAGAAACCAAAATGACTTTTCTATTCATAAAAATTAATTCTAAAGGAAATATTTTAATTTCTTAAGGTAATATAATGTCTTGTTGAAGTAATGATTATGCACTTTAAGGGTAAAAGGTAAGTTTCTAAGAAAATATTTTTCCTGGGTTCTCGTGTTTTATCAGAAACTGTAATGATTATGATTATGACTTTATTTTTTATAATAAAGTGTTTTATAAAGAACTTTGGGTAGTAAATCTGATTTCATGTGCAAGTAAATGATTATTTGAGATCAACTTTTATTATATTAAAGGAAAAATATATTATATGACCTCATTGTTTGGAAATAAACTAACAAGTTTTTTTTATTTTTTGTATATGTCACTTATTGAGATTTATTTTTATAATCCCATATTTTTAAATTATTTATCGTAGGGCTTAAGGATGCGTATAAATGTTAATAAAGTCAACATTCTAGATATGGGATTTAACTTGAATAAAGAAAGTGTGTCTTTTTAAAGAACTGGTTTTATGGGGAAAATAGATACTATATGGAAATGTCCACTTTTTTATGTCAGGTTTTTTTATAATTCTTTAAAAATATTAGCCTAATAGGTACTTAGGTATATAAGTGATCCAATATTTCTTTTTGAAGTTGTGATATTTTGGATAGTTAACATTGGGTCACATTTATTCGTATCAAATCTAGACATGTAAAAATTATAGTTTTAAAACCAGATCTGGGTGTATGTGTTTGGGGGCTTATAGTAGATTCCCAAGGTATCTAAGTGAGATTTATTGGGGTAATGGAGTTTTCATGCTTGATTAGGGATATATTGTAGTACATTCACATGGTGAAGCAGGGATTCACGATGTGAAAATTCTAGTTGAGGGGTTGGGGTCCCTACCTAAGATGTTCTCTCTATGAAACTTTAGTCCAAACTATGAAGGATTATTTAGGGTTTCTAATAAATAAATATAAGTTGGTAGGAACCCTTTATTTTGTCTAAGGAGGTGTACATTGGAATCCTGATGAACGAAACTCACCCTCTTTATTATTACCTTCATTTGAGGCAATTTAGGGGTGTGATTTCATAGTGATCTGAGGTGATTTATCATTTTGGTTATCATTGATAATTTATGATTGATTATTTAGGCTTTTGGAATCTATTCCACCATAACATGATGGAATTGACTGACATGGATGGAGATTTTTCACAACTTGTGTAGAGGAGGACTTGAGACAACGTTTTCTTGCCATTAGAAGTGATTTAATTGAAGGTATATGTGAAATACTAAGTTTTTATAAATTTTTATTTTTTGATTAAATTAAATTTCTTTCATATATTATTCTACACTCAACACCAGGTTATCTTTTGTTACATGCAATATCAAGTTTTAACAAAACCACGATATATTATTAATATTATTCGAACATGACCATTATAACCTAGCCATTAAACCTACCTATATAAAAAATAATAAATAATTTCTAAATATTATGTATAATGTTTTTATATAAATAAAACATATTGATAAAATTACTTAATTTTTGGTAAAGCCTTTATATGTTTCAAAAAAACTATTTTCTCAAAAAATTATTTTTATTTATTTTTTGTGAATAATAATAAAATTAATTTTTTAAGCATTTGAAAATTAATTTAATAAAAAACTAAATCTTTGAAATTATAATGTTAAAATCATATTATGGTAAATATTTGGGTTTTTTCTCAAAAGTTTCATTTATTTATGAATAGTGAAAAGTAGTGAATTATAATTGAAAACTGCCTTTTAATTTATCTTATTTGTAATGTTAAATTATATTTTAAATATATTATAATGTCAAATTAGTTTAATTATATATCCATTAATCCAATTTAGGTTATTGTAAACAATTTTATATTGAATTTTGATATAAAACTATTTAAGCTTTTGAACCTTTTCTCTTTAAAACCATATTTTCTCCTCACGTTTTTGAGATTAATTATAAATTAAAATTTGAAACTACTATGAATGGAATTTGGAAAAATGTATCTCATATTTGGAATCATAATATTTTATATTTTATAATAATTTTAAATTAGTTATTTACCAATAATAATAGTTAAAGTACTAAAAATTAATTTATCGCGGTTAAATTAAAAATAGGTTTATGGGTGGATTAAATTAAAATGATAAGGGTAAAATAACCTATAAAATTATATAAAAACTTTTTTATAGAAATATTTTGAACATTAAACCACTTAGGTTCTATAATTACCCATTTTTAACCCTTTTTACATATGAAAAATTTGGGAGCACTCGATTATTTTCAAAAATACCAAGTGTGTCCTCTCCCCTACTTATAAAAGGCCACCCCATCCTATATTATTCACATATTCAAACCCTTTAGTTTTGAAAAATACTCGAACAAATCACTTCCCAACTTCCCTAATATCATCTAATAACCCTTAATTTTTATATAAACCCAACCAATGAAGGATTTTAGTGAAAACCTAAGGAGAATACTTGAAGAAGTGGCGACGTTCATCAATGAGCGTCTTTATTTTATTTCTTCCTCCATCTAATTCAATTTTTATTATACCATGATTAAATAATAACCTAAATATCTTCAATATACTAATATGTTGTTATTTTAAGGTCATTAACTACAACCATACCCACTTCCATCAAATCGGTTACGAAATCAACGTCTGTGTGTACGATGGATTGTTGCCTCACGAACAAATGCCATTATTTTTTCCATTACCACTTATAATAGTTGGAAATAATGATAGATTTATTTTTTATATATTATATTTATGATATCATTATTATTATTTAATTATTATATCAAACTTACCTTCATGATTTCCATTTTTTGGGAATACGATAATGTCGCTCATGTGTACAATAGACCACTGCCTCGCAAAGCGATGTGATTCGTTCACGCTTTACATAGAAGGTATTAAGGACGATTTTAATGAAAATATGTGATATTTATAAAATTATAATAGTTATTTAATGATAATATATCATTTTTCTTCCATTATTTCAAATCTAAAAAAAATTGAAACATCATTCATGTGTACGTGTGACCTACAGTCTCCATGAATGGTGTATTTCATTTTCTATCATTAAATTTTTTAGATTAATATAAATAAATATTTACTAAGTATATATGATATTAATATAATGTTTATTATTCTAAGTATTATTTAACCATGATCAAAGAAAGAGGACCAAAAATATAACAAATCAAAACATATACAAAAATCAAACCAGTTATTACTCAAAACATAACTTTAACATGGAATTGTTAATAAACGGGTAATAAAAGCTCATAAGAAAATAATATATGGTATAATATATATATAAATATTGTTCTTTAATATATTTATAATAAAATTATATTTATTATATAGGAGGTTTGAACGTGTATGATAAAATTCAAGACCTAAGGTAAGGGAGTTTTGTCTCAAATTACATTCTTTGAGACGTACGTTATGTTATGCGCCTATATTCCTTGAGGAGGTGTATATACATACCCTTTTAAATGTAATATAATTAAATTTTTTATCCTAATGATATTTTATGTCCCATTTTAGGTTATTCCTTCATGGGGTTTATGATTCAAAGATACCAAAGTGATCATTATTTTATGTTACAATCTCCTCATTTATCAGAATTGTTTATGATTATGTTTCTGATGATAAAATATTATGATAAATATATCAATAAAATCATTAATTTTATTATACTATGGTTATTCATGATATTTTAAAGTAATAGTAAAATTTTTCCACTCTTTATTACTTAAAATAATTGAGAAAATGTTTTTCATAAAAGTTGGCTTTATTTCTCTCTTCAGTCAGAAATCTGTTTTCTTCAAAGAAATTTTTTTCTAAAAATGTTTTCAAAAATGTTTTATTATTATAATGTGGTCTTTAGAATACAATTTTATACATGTTTGAATTTTTAATTTTTTTAAAGGAATCTTCATGTCATTTTCCAAATAATTTTGTATGTATTTTACTGAAAATGTGAAAAGAATCTTCATTTTAACATGTACGACATGAATCAAATTTTCCGATGTCATGACCAATCAATATTTCAAATCATACTTTATAAGTTTTCAAGGTTATATTCAAAGAAAATTATTTTAAAATTTTTTTATGCCTTAAAAAGTTTTTTTCAAAGTAGAAATGATATTTTTCTAACAAAATGTTTTAAATAATCCATCAAAATCATTTTCCATCTAAGATGACATATGTTGATGTTACATATGAATTAATGGGAATATGATACAATGATACCATTATTATTATTTCTTTTAATGTTTTATGTTTATTATGGCATGATTTTTATGAAACCCTTTTATCTTCAATGAGTTATACGATGATAAAATTCTTATGAAACTCACTCATTTATTCATGGGTTATGATTTGATGAAATGATGAAATGATTATGATACGTGTATCTTATCTACAGGTTATGATATGATGAATTTCTCATGAAACCCATTTCATTTCATGGGTTTTTTATGCTGAATGTTTTATGATCTTGTGGCACACGCAAATATGGTTTTCATTATGATATGGGTGGGTCCTAGATCTCCCTCAAATGAATTGGGTTTATATTTATATCACATTAGATAGATAGGGATGGAATAAAGAGTGAACCCAGATCAGTAAGGGACTTTTTCCTCTATGATGGTATTGGGAGTGATCCTTGAATAATATGATTTTTTGGGGTGTGAACACATTCCAATATGATAGCCTTGGAAATGATTCTTGAATAATATGGAAATGATTTTCTATGCTTATGTGTATGACAAAAATCCATGTCTTACTCCAATGTTATGCTCTCATGGCTCATGTTCTTTGTATATATTCTAATTTATGTATTGTAAAATGATAATATTTATCCCATAATTCCAGAATATAACATTTTATTTGCAGGTTATGGTTTTCAAATGTTATTCTCATGTCCTCGTTGCCTGGTGATCTTATTATGATTATGTATCTCCCTTATTTACCTTTAATAAGCATCTGAGATATCCTTTTCTTATGTTTCCTTTCTTCAGGTTATGAATAAATGTATTATATATGATATGCCTAAAAAGGTTTCTATTTAATAAGAATATAGTGGGAGATGATTTGGCTCACTTATAGACCGGTGTTTATGTTTCCAATTTTCCAAAGACACTAAACTATTACGGTCCTTAAGCATGTGTTTGTGTAATTTAATTAATATTCATTAAAAATGATTTAATATCTATGTATGATAATCCTGAGTCACTATATTTGGTATCATAGGATAGTTTTATTTAACCTTTGGAAACTAGGATGAGAAAACCATAGTGATATCCCTAAGGAAATGTCCAAGGATGAGTCAAAGTATATGAAAATTTCCCGAAATTTTGGTAAAGGATAGAGCTATTGGTTTCTAAGAAATTACATATTTAGATGGATATTAAAATTGTATGTGTCTATAGAAAAAAGGTACCTAGGGTTAATAACTTTTAAAATGGAACATTGATGTAGAATCGATCGTAACGTAGTGCATGACAACATACCTTACTTCACACCTGGATTGACACTCTTAGGGAATATGAAGGTGTCATTATTTAGACATCCTATGAGTAATTTTTTAGAATTATATGGTTACCCACTATGACTATTATTTATTATTCTATGATTTTGGTTTTAGTCAATAGATAAAACCTGAAGGAAACACATTAATGCTGATAACAATGGACGATGAAATGATTTTCCTCCTGAGCATCCAAATGTTATGGGAACTAGAATGAAAATTCTCATTTCTATTATCACACAAATTTCTCAATATATGAATCATGTTGGACATAAAAAAAACAAAGCAGGTAACAACATCATGTTGATTCCTTTATGAGAAAATGTCCACATTTCTTTAATGGATCCATTGATCCAGTAATTGTTGATCAATGGATCAGTACCACTGGGAAGATATTTTCCATTCTCAAGTGTTTGGAACATGAAAAATTCATTTTAGTTGTCAAATTTTTGGAATGTGAAGAGGATCAATGGTGGACTCTTATCCAGAATACAAGGAAACAAGATTAAATTGACTCCATGGATTAGGAAAAGTTTAAGAACTTATTTTTTTAATAAGTACTTTCCTCATATTCTTCATACAAAGGAAAAAAAGGAGTTCCTTGAGTTAAAACAAAAGGATGATGAATCCATTCGTATATATGAGGTAAATTTTCCCAGACTTGTGAGGTACACTTCTAGCATTATCATCCAACTTGAAAGCAAGGTTGATCGATTATTTATTGGATTAAACCCATGTATCTTAAGGGATTTATCCATAAGAGAATTTAGGGGCTATGAATGTATTGTTTGATGTGGTATCAAGGTTGAAATGGATGTTTGAGTTACTTATCAATCACATGGTTTTGATAATAAGAGAAAAATGGAATTCAGAGGAAAATCTATAAACCATGTAGATAATAAGATAATATTTCATTTATTATCAAATTGTGGGAAGAAACATGGTGGAAATTGTCTTAAGGGGACTAATAAATGTTTTAAGTGTGGAATGGAAGGTAATCAGGAAATTGATTGCCGAATTGATGGGAAGAAGTTAACTAAAAATGTGAATTGATATAAAGTTTTATAGAATGAACCACCCACACTTTAGTGTTTAAAATGAAAGGAGTATGGGTATTATACTAACCAGTGCCCAAATATGGAGGTTAATGATGATGAATGATGTCAGCAACCTATTAAGCTAGGAGACAAAGAAAACTTTCATGTGATCATTATTTATGATGAGGGTTGCAATAATGATGTGGTCAAAGGTAAACTTACCATCCACTCTAAAACTAATAATATCTTATTTGACTATGGATCTATCCATTATTTCATATCTAAAGAATTTTATAAGGGTATCAAGATTCCACCCAAATGATTATGTGTAGAATTAATAGTAAAAACCCTAACGGTATGATGATTTTATGTCAAGTGTATGATTCCTCTCAAATTGACATTTGAGGGAATGTGATTCCTAAAAATCTTGTTAATCTTCCTCTGGTGGAATTTGATTTCATCTTAGGCATGTATTTGATTTCTATACATAAATCCAATATTAATTATCATGGAATGAAATTCACATTTGATATTCCAAACCAACCAATGATCATCAATTAATGTGATGATAAGTATGAAATTCCGATGGAGATTACATCAATTGCATGGGTCTCAATTCCCATTCAAAAGGGGTGTTTATCTCATATGTTTGGAGAGAAAAATGACATCAATGATATTCCATTGTACAAGAATTTATTAATGTATTTATAAAAGTATTTCATATTCTTCCACCAAAATTTAAAGTTGAGTTATCAATAGAAATCACACCTGGTGTCATACCAATTTCAAAGACTACCTATAGAATGACCCCTTTTGATTTGTTGTAATTAAAAAAGAAACTCCAAGAAAACCTTTAAAATTGATTCATTTGGCCAAGTGTATCACTTTAGGGTGCACCTATTCTTTTTTTAAAATAAATATGCATTTATGTGCCTATGAATTGATTATCGGAAACTGAACAAGATCACAATTAAGAACAAGTATCCTCTTCCCCATATTGATGACTTTTTTTATCAACTTCATAGATATCGATACATTTATATGATTGATCATCATTCTAGATATCATCAATTGAGGGTCATGGAAGATATATTAAAGAAAAAATTCCACACAAAGTATAGACACTATGAATATATAGTAATTCCTTTAAATTTTACTAATTCCAATACAATCTTCATGGATTTAATTAATTGAGTTTTTAGATGTTTAATTGATAATTTTGTTGTCGTATTTATAGATGATTTCTTATATATTAAAATTACAAGGAAGAGTATAAAGATCACTTGAGAATTGAACTAAAGACCCTAAGTAAGGAGAAACTATATTCAAAATCTACATAGTGTGAATTTTGGATGCAAAAGGTTTCATTTTTGTGTCATATAATCTAAGGATATTGTATATCAGTCGATCCATCAATGAAATATGCTATTGAATGGTGTCCTAGAATAACCATGGTGCCCTATATCCATAGTTTTCTTGGTTTAACTAGATATTATCGATTATTTGTGGATAATATTTCATGAATATCTAATCCTCTGACCAAGTTAACTCTAAAGGGATCTAAGTTCCTCTGGAGAGATGAACTTGAGTAAAATTTCAAGTAACTAAATAGAATATTATTCAAGGTACTTTTTATTAAATTACCTTATAGTGGAGAAGGTTTTTCAATCTATAGTTATTCATCCATGAAGGAATTTTTATGTGTTCTTATAAAAAATAACATGGTTATATATTATGCCTCATGATAATTGAATATTCCGGATAAAAATTACCCAAATAATAATTTGGATTTAGCTGTGGTAATTTTTCATTAAAAATTTGGAGGAATTACCTTTATGGAGAAAAGTGTGATATATATACTAATCATAAAAGTTTAAAGTATCTATTCACATAGAATGAGTTGAGTATGCACCAAATAAGATGGATAATACTAATTAAATATTATGACTTCTCAATACATTACCACCCTGGGAAAGAGAACAAGGTGGCTAATGATTTGAGTTGAAAGTATCATTATATATTATCCATGATAAGGATTAAAAAATATCCAATATTTTTGGTTTTGAAAAGAATGGATCTAGAAATCTTGAAGAAAGGGGGTAAATCTTATCTTTCTCAATTGAATGTTGAACCATCTATCCAATTGAAGATTAAATTGGTATGAAAGGAATATGTAGAGCTGTAAAAGAAGGTTAAAAATTTTGTTGATTTTAACCTTGATCATGATAGAATGATAAGGTTTATGGAACATTTATGTGTTTTATCCATACCATATTTTTTTAGAGGAAACTCATATTTCTTAATTTTCAATTCATCTGTGAAGCGCAAAGATGTATAGAGATTTGAAAGAGTAATTTTGGTGGGATGGTATGAATAGAGATATTTCATATTTTGTATCTTGGTGCTTTGTATGTCAGAAAGTTAATATAGAAAGACAAAAGTCTAAGGGGATGTTACAACCATTATCCATACCACAATAGAAATGGGAAAGCATTACCATGGATTTTTTCTTTGCACTCCCCAACATTTATAAAGGGAATAATGTTATATGGGCTATAGTCAATCACCTTACTAAGTTATCACACTTCATCACTATCATATAATACTTCTCTTTAGATCATATTTCTAGGTTATACATTAAGTAAGTGGTAAGGTTGTATGGATTATCAAATTCTATTTTATCTAATTGGGATCCAGGTTTAACTCAAAGTTCTAGCAAAGTATTTAGCTAGATCTTGATAAAGAGTTGAGTTTCAGAACTGTGTATTATCCACAAATAGATGGTCAGTCTAAATGAAAAATTCAAACCCTAGAGGATATTTTGAGATATTTTTATTTTTATTTCAAATGGCATTGGGATCAATAACTTTCTCTAGTTGAGTTTTCTTACAATAATATTATAAGGACCCAGCCTTATTACATTACATAATATTGAATTTTAGTTAAGAACTCACTTCCTTTGATATTGAGGATATTTTCAAGTTTATAGTTTTATATAATTGGGATATAATACATACATAACATTCCACATTCATATAGAGAATATACCACATAAACAATATCCATTTCATCCAAAATATAATAATTTTTAAATAAAACATGATTTCCTTGAATAATATTAATAACATTTAACTTGGATTCCTTCTTTATCTTACACATCCTTATAACCTGTTAAAATAATTTAAAAACTTGGTATGAGTACAAAAATCTCAGTAAGGGATATAAAAATAAGAAAAGAAAACATTATTCTATGAATACTTGTAACATATTGAAACATTTTTAAAAAAAGACATACTTGTTACCCATATAAACATACTTTGTGAAACTTGAGATTTCCATGTGATTTCCACAAAAAATATAGAACATAAATAGAATCATAAAGTTATCTTGGGTCATTACTTATATAATCTTGTAACCCTCTCATCTACCTTATAATCTGTAACCCTCATGGCTACCTTACAATTTGTGTAACCATCACAATTACACTTGGAGTAACCATACGGCCGAAATCCAACTTACACATAATCAATGCATTGGAGGGAGATATAGGTCCCAAAATTCATCATAAAAAATTACCAAGAACCAGGATACTATCATACAACATTAATAATTTCATAAAAACATTGATATTAAATTTCGTAAAACAGAATTTTAAAAGAGGTTTTTAAAATAAAAGTCCCTTATAAATATCATATAATTGAAGTGATACTTAATAGAGTGGATTAAATATGAATATAAACTATAAATACACATAATTAAACATAATACAATTATAAATCATCAAAAAAAAAATTTAATACCACATAAATAATGAAGTAGAAGGTTAACCCAAAGATTGGAAATTGGGTTAAGAATTCCCTTACCTCGGGTTTGTTTTACTTAAAACTTTTTTAAAAATCCTATATAATTGTTAAAAGAGTTTTATTAATATATTAAAGAAACGTATTGATTTTTATAATACATTATATGATCATTTAATTACATAATTTCACCATTTAATTATTAGTATTATGTTCTTTTCATTATTTTGGGTGCGTTCTTTGCTTTATTTCCATGGCTAGTTTGTATTTGATTTTCTTTTCATATGGAAATAAAATTCCAAAAGTGGAATGAAATGATATTCATATGTTTCCAGAATATATAATGATACCATAAATAATTTTTTTATCATATATTATGATGAATCAATAGATAAAACATTAATGATGATTGTTTAGGTCATTTTTGGTAGTTCCTCGATAATCATGAACTTCTTTAACTATATAATTTAATTTCATGCATATAAGTTCATTCCAGAATATAAAACAGGTTAAAAAATAAAATTTACATTATTTTTCATCCATTAAAATTTTTTTATGATCATATTTGAAGGATAAAATGGATATTTCAAACATATCATCCATGATTTTGGTAAATCGGCACATCGTGGATGATGTTATTATTTTTAGAACAAGATGGAGAGGAGAGGAAGGAAGATGATAATTTTTTTACATGAACATGGTAACATATAGAATATATAATATTATTGAGATTTTATACATCCTAGATAAGTGGAGGTAAATATATTATAATAAAATAAAGGAATTGGAAAGAAAACACATGAAAAAGGAAGAGGATTCTTACCTCTTGATCTCTTCTCCCTGAGATCCTCCTTAAGGCCTTTCGTTTTCGTCTTTTGATGAAACCAGAAGCTCTAGGACACGAGGAAGAGCCTTGGGGATGATATTTCGTAGAAATTATACAATTCTCAAGGATTGAGATTTGTGAGAGGAAGAGGGGAATGAGGGTAGTAATTATAATGGAGAGGAGAGATTTTACATTATTTTAATCATTATTTTAATATTTTTTCTCAAGAAAATGAATAGTATTGATTGATGTGACCAAAAATAGTAAATATTGTATGTGAGTTTGAAAAAATTGGTCTTACATCATCCTTGAAACACCCATGATGCATTAAAACAAGTATTTATCACTTATCATAACTTATCATATTTTACTATTCATCAAAAATTCAAGAATTTCAGAAAAATCCCAAAAAACCACCCTAACCATTTTTAAACATGTAGAATTTAAAAATGAACTCCATTTTTTGGAAATAATTTTATATATATTATTAAATCAATTTTTAAATAAAATCATAATTTATTCAAAAATAACAATTTTAAATCTATAACTCAATTTTTAACACCTTGAAAATTTAATCAAGTTGTCATTATCTAAAATCCTTAAGAAATTAAAATTATAATACAATTTAATATTCATTAGGTTCATATTAAAATTCATATTACTATTCATAAGGGTATGTTACTATTCACCAAAAATCAAGTTTGTTCCATTATACTCCAAATAACTTACTAATCATGATTATAGATTATTGGTTTTTGAAATTCAAAACATAAAAGTGGAAAAATTATGTTTAAAGGCTATTTATTACTATCTAATTAAAAAAAAGTTTTTTTCATTGCAATTTATTTTTTAAAAAACATTGGGTGTTACATTATCCCCACATTCTAGAAATTGCATCCTCACAATTTTATTTACTTATTAAAAAAGTTAGGGTACCTTTCCCTCATACCATTTTCAGACTCCTATGTTACTTCTTCAACCATGTGGTTTCTCCACAAAACCTTTAACTAGTGGATTACTTTATTCTACAATACTTATTTCCATCAATCATGAATCTAAACTAGTTTCTATTTATAGGAAAGTTTATCTTCCAGCTAAACTAATTCTAGGATCAAGACATGAGATGAATCTGGAACATACTTTCTTAACATTGAAACATGAAAAACATTATGTACCTGAGATAAACTCAGAGATGAACATGTGATGGGGCCTAGGAGCAGCATCTTCTTTCTCTCCCACGGCTCCTAGGGTTTCTCCTCTGTTCTTCAGTATCCTCCCTCCCCGGCCTCCTCGTCCTGTTTCTTCTCACATTGAATCGTCCCTCCGGCTTGTCGATGTCGGAGACTCGATCGGCATGACCTGGTTTTTTCAGAGGTGACTTCTTTCCATTGTGTTTGACGACAGATCTGGAGTGGCTTGGGGAGGGGGGTTCTTTGTTTCTTGTTTTCTTTGTGTTGTTTTTCAGTTTTGAAGGTTTTCGATTAGCGGGTTACGCTTGAAGCTGGAAGAGCTAGGGTTCTCGCCGCTGCCTCTTCCCACTGGTGGATTTTCTTCAGAGGTCTCAGGTGCTCACTGCGGCAGTCTCATGGTGGTCTCTTCTGGTTGTTGCGTCGCACATGGACTGCTTCGTCTTCGATGGTCTGATCCAAGGGCGTAAGACCGGATGCACCGACACACTCTACGGAGCGTCCTTGGGTTTTCTCTTGGTGATGAGTTGTTGTACTGTGGCGGTTTTTCAACTTGTGGAGGTTGTCTCCTGGGCTGCGGTGGTGGAGGGCGTTTGAGGGTTTCTGAGAACTTTCGTTAGTGGTTGGGGTGTTTGCTATGGGGTTCCCCTTTTTTTTCTTGGATATGTTATTGTCTGTGGAACGCGTGTTGTTTTTTCGGTTCCTTGTTTTTGACGGGTTCTCGCCGGTGGTGTTATGGTTTGATATCGGCGAAGCTCACCAGGGATGACGACGATGGTCGTCGGTGAAGAAAAGACGGGTGCCGGTGAACCTCGCCAGTGTTTTGGGAATGTGTGGTGCGTGATGGTGGTTCGGATCATCGTGTGGCTTTCGATTGGCGTGCGGGTGGTTGCGTAGTGAGGGATTGACGTGCGGTCTGGATGGCACGCAGCGCGAGGCCTGTCAGCAAAGTCGCGGGATACGCTGGTAGGTTTGAAAGATCGTGGGTGCATAAAGTTGACGCCGACCCGTGGCTCGAGGCGGCTGGTGGTGTATTTGAATTTTTTCTTAAAATTTGAAATTTTTATTTCTTTTGGATGTGGTGAAGTGGTTTAATGGATGTGGTGATTTGGTGTAATGGGTACTGGTAACCCCTTAAACCAGCTTTTGAAAATGAAAAAAAAATGATTGGCAGGAAGGAGATAAACTCGGAGGCAAAGCTACTCGGTAGGTGACTGGTCCAACCTTATCTAGGATTTCATAAGTTCCAATGAGTTGTTGACTTATATTTCCTTTATTACCAAAACACATAACACTTTTCCATTGTGAGATTCTAAGAAAAACATGATCACCAGCCTTGAAATAAAAGTCTTTCCTCCTATTGTCTGCATAACTTTTTTTTCCTACTCTGAGCTTTCCTCATGTGTTGCTGGATCATCTTTACTTTCTCAGCCACTTCCTCTACTAATTCTGGTCAGATCAACTTCATTTCTCCAACTTCATCTAAAAAAACTGAAGTTCGACACTGCTTCCCATACAATGCCTTGAAAGGTGCCATCTATATACTGGAATGAAAACTGTTATTATAAGAAAACTAAACTAAATAAAGATGATGATCCCAACTTCCCTGGTAATCCATTGAACAATCTCAAAGCATATCCTCCAAATTCTAAATCATTCATTCTGACTGCCCATCTGATTAAGGATGAAAAGCTATACTGAAATTTAATTTTTGTTCCCAACGACTTCTGAAGGCCCTTCTAAAAATTAGAAGTGAACCTAAGATCCCGATTAGATACAATAAAAATAGGAACTCCATGTAACCTAACAATCTTTTTGAGGTAAAATTGATAAAAATGATCTAAAAACATTGTATTTCGAATAGAAAAAAATGTGTAGATTTAGTCAACCGATCAACAATAACCCAAATCGCATTGTTACCTCGAGAAGTCTTAGGTAGTCCCCCCATGAAGTATATGGATATATTTTACCATTTCCACTCTGGTACTAATAGTGGATAAAGTATCCTATTTGGTAAATGATGCACTTCTTTAACCAGTTGACATGTCAAACATTTCACAGTAAATTCTACAATATCCCTTTTCATTCCATCCCACTAGTAATAACCCCAAAGGTCTCTGTACATCTTAGTACTACCAGAATTAATAGAAAATGGAGAACTATGAGCTTCAAACAGTAAATATTTCTTCAACTAGGTATCACAAGGCACACATAACTTTTACAAAATCTTAAAACACAATATTTATCAAGGTTAAATTCTAGAAACTAGTCCATTTTAAACAATTCTACTTTTTTCTGTAGCTCACAGTCTTCCTCCTACACTTGTATAATTCTGTCTGATAATGATAACTACACTAAAACCTGAAACAAAAAATATTTATTTCCTACACCAACAACTTCCAAGACAAAATTCATCAAATCATTAATCAAGAGATCATGTTCCAAATGTAACATGGTTAATGATGCATGATGTTTTTGATTCAAGGTATCCACCACTTTTTTTTATTTTCCTAGATGGTAATTGATTGTGTATTTATAATATTTTATCAATTAAATCCATATTCTCTACCTCATGTTTAAATCCTTTTATGTGAATATATACTTTAGACTTTTATTGTCAATATATATTTGACATTTGGCCCTTTATAAATGATGACTCCAAATTTTCAAAGCAAAAACCACATCTGCCAATTCCAAATCATGTGTGGGATAATTTAACTCATGAGGTTTTAGTTGTCTTAAAGCATAAGCAATTACCTGATCATTCTACATCAGAACACAACCAAGTCCCTTCAATGAAGCATCACTATAGATGACAAACTCACCATTTCTAGAAGTCAAGGCCAAAACTGGAGCATTTGACAATCTCTTCCTCAGTTTCTGAAAACAAACATCACATTATTTTGTCCAAATAAATTTAACCCCTTTTCACGTCAACTTATTTAGAGGGCTGGAAAATCATGCAAATTTTTTAACAAACCGTTGGTGATAACCCACTAATCCAATAAAACTACGAATCTCTATAACATTTGTAGGTCTTGGCCATTCATTAACCACTTATTTTGGTAGGATCAACCATTATTCCATCCTTATTTACAATGTTCACAATAAAGGAAATCTGTTGCAACCAAAAAAACAAACTTGATTAATTTTTCATACAGTTTATTTTTTTTAAGGTTTGAAAAACAACCCTTAGATATTTTTCATGCTTCTTTTTACTCTTAGAAAATACCAGAATGTCATCAGTAAACACAACTACAAACTTATACAAGAACTCATGAAATATTATATTTATAAGATCTATGAATACAGCAGGTGCATTAGATAACCCAAATGACATAACAACAAGCTCATAATGATCATATCTAGTACAAAAATTATTTTCGGGATGTCATCCTCCTTCACCTTTAGTTGATGGTATCCGAATCTCAAGTCAATCTTAGAAAAGTACTGAGCTCCTTGGATCTGATCAAACAAGTTATAGATATGAGGAAAAAGGATACTATTTTTAATAGTGATGTTTTTCAAGACTCTATAATCAATTAAAAGTCTCATGGAACCATATTTCTTTTTAATGAACAAAATAGGATCACCCCATGGTGAAGTGATATAAAAAATGAAGCCTTTATCAAGAAAATCCTGCAATAGATTTTTCAATTCCAGAAGTTCCATATGAGCCATTCAATATGGGTGTTTTAAAATTATCTTAGCATTAGGAACTAATTCAATTGTGAATTCAACTTCCCAATTAGGTATGACACCAGGTAACTCATCTAAAAATACATTAAGGTATTCATTTACTACTATAACATCATTAATTTGAATAGTTCCCTTATTTTCAACAATATGAGAAAGATAAATTTCATTTGCATCTTTCAATAATTTCTCATCTTCCTGATATGTTATAAATTTTATGGGTTCGTTCTTGTATAAAAACTAAATCTCTTTCTAAGAAACTTATTTATCTATACAATCAATCTTAGCATGATAAACAGAAAGCAAATCCATTCCCAGAATGACATAAAACTCTACTAAAAGAAAAACAATAATGTTTTCAGGTAAATTTTTTCCAAAGACCCTAATATAAATATTCTTATCAATCATATTTTCTATAATATCTCCCTTATTTTTTTAACAATAATTTCTGGTCTCATTTATTGAGGTGATATTTCCAATTTACCAGAAAATTCCTCAGAAATAAAGGAATGTGTATACCCCATATTAAACAGAACTTTAGAAAAATCTGAGTAAACAAACAAGGTACCTGATACAACTTCATTGGATGGCCCAACATCTGATGATATAGTCACAAAGGATATCACTACACCTTTTGACTTATATTCTATCTTATTTTCATCATTAAGATCACTCCTGGGGCAGACGTTTGCATAATAACCCATCTCTCCACATTTAAAACACTTTATAGTTTTATTATCAGGATTAGTCTTAGGATCATTATCTTTACAATGTTAGGCCATATGTATAAACTTACCACATTAAAAACATTTCCCAGTTTTGGTAATGCATTCCCCAGGGTGCTTCTTTCCACACTTTTTACAAACTGGAAATTGGATTTTATCACCATCAGATTTATTTGATTGATTCTTACCCATTACATCCCATATGGACCTCTTCTTCTCCTTGTTTTCAAAGTTCATTTGATCATTAGTAAACTCCATACTTACCCTCTCAACACATCAAATAAGTTTCTCATAACTTTTGAATTAATGGGAGGCCATTTCCCTTTGGTAACTTTGCTTCAATCCTGAGTAAAAGCGGTTGATTTTTCTATCAATATTTAGACTAAGATTTGGAGCATACCTCGCAAATCTGGTGAAGTTTTCTTCATACACAACCACTGAATCTTCCTCATTTCACTTCAATTCAAATAATTTCTTCTCCATCCTTAGTCTTACCACCTTAAGAAAACATTTTTAAAGGAAAATACTTTTAAATTCATCTCACTATAAGGAATCAATATCCCCTCTATCCCGGATATTTTTGACCATTGACCATCACTGATCAGCTTCACCTTAAAAATGATAAATGGAAAGACTTACCTTATTATTATCTAAATAGGCCATAACCTCAAATATATTGTCAAGTGACTTAATACATCCTTCAACCGTTACTAGGTCATAAGATCCATTAAAAGTAAGAGGGTGTTATCTCATAAAATGTTCCACTATCATTATGTTCCATTGTGGTACCTCTGGTTGTTCTCTTTCATGGATGCCACCACCATTTATTACCTGTGTTATCTGATCCATTACTGTCACAAACTTCACGGTTCCAATCCCTACCATTTTGGGCTCCAGATTCGTAAGGATATCATTCTGTCGGGGCCTCTCCCCTTCAGCTTCCCTATTTCTTCTACAGAGAACCATTATGAATAAACATATCTTATTCTAAGAAATATGGTAATATTTAAGTATTGCATCATTTAAAATTAACCATAAATTAAAAATAATTTATGATATTCTATTAACATCATCCTAACCACTAAAGTTATCTAAACCATCCTTTGATACCAACTATAAGGACTCGACCTTATTACATTATATAATCTTGAATTTTAGTCAATAACTCACTTCCTTTCATATTGGTGATCTTTTAAATTTTCGTGTTTTATAGAATTGGTATATAATACATATATAACATTCCACATTCATATAGAGAAGATACCACATAAATAATATCCATTTCTTCCAAAATATAATACTTTTTAAATAAAACATGATTTCCTTGAAAAATCATCATAACATTTAACTTGGCCTCCTTAATTTCCTTAAAAACCTTATAACCTATGAAAATAATTTAAAAACTTGGGAGGATCAAAAAAATCTCAGTAAGGGATATAAAAATAAGGAAATAAAACATTAGTCCATGAATACTTGTAACTTATGAAATCATTTAAAAAAACATACTTGGGACCCATATAAACTTACTTTGTGAAACTTAATATTTCATTGAGATTTACACAAAACATATAAAACAAAAATATAACCATAAAGGTATCTTGGTGAATTACTTTCATAATCTTGTAACCCTCTCGGTTACCTTATAATTTGTAACCCTTACGATTACCTTACAATTTGTGTAATCATCGCAGTTACACTTAGAGTAACCATACAGAAGACCTAAAAATTACACATAACCAATGCATTGGAGGGAGATATAGGTCACAAAATTCATCATAAATAATTCCCAAGAACCAAAACACTATCATAAAACATTAATAATTGCATAAAAACATTTCTTTTGAATTTCATAAAACGGAATTTGAAAAGAGGTTTTTAAAAGAAACTTCCCTTATAAATATCATATAATTGAATTGATGCTTAATATAATGGATGAAATATGTATATAAACTATAAATAAACATAATATAAATAAAAATCATCACAAAAATAATTTTAATACCACATAAATAATGAAGTATAAGGTTAACCCAAAGAATAGAAATCAGGTTAGGAATCCCCTTACCTCAGGTTTGTCTTACTTAAAACTTTTTTAAAACTCATGTATACTGGTTAAAAGAGTGTTATTAATATATTAAATATAAATATTGATTTTTATAATACCTTATATGATCATTTCATTAAATAATTATACCCTTTAATTGTTAGTATTTTGTTCCTTCCATTGTTTTGGGTGCATTTTTTACATGACTTCCATGGCGAGTTTGAATTTGATTTTCTTGCCGTATGGAAATTAAATTACAGAAGTGGAATAAAATGGTATTAATATGTTTCTATAATATATAATGATATCATAAATAATTTTTTTTATCGTATATTATGATGGATCATTAGATAAAACATTAATGATGTTTGTTTAAGTCATTTTTGGCAGTTCATCGATAATAATGAACTTGTTTCATTATATAATTTAATTTCATGCATATAAGTTCATTACAGGACATAAAATAAGTGAAAAAATACAATTTAAATTATGTTTCCAGCATTAAAATGTTTTTATGATCATATTTGATGGTTGTAATGGATATTTCAAACATATCATCCATGATTTTGGTAAATCAACATATCGTGGATGGTGTTTTTATTTTTAGAACAAGAGGGAGAGGAGAGGAAGGAAGATGATGAATATTCTACATGAACATGGTAAAATATAAAATATATAATATTCTTGAGATTTCATACCACCTACATAAGTGGAGTGAATGAGATTATAAGAAAAGAAAGGAATTGGAAAGAAAACACATGAAAAAGGAAGAGGATTCTTACCTCTTGATCTCTTCTCCTTGAGATCCTCCTTAAGGGCTTTCTTTTTGGCCTTCTGATGAGAACAGAAGATCTAGTACATGGGTAAGAGCCTTGGGAATTTTATGTTTCATAACTTAGACAATTATCAAGGCTTGAGAGTTGTCATAGGAAGAGGAGAATGAGGGTAGTATTTATAGTGGAGGAGAGGAGGGATTTTACATTATATTAATCATTATTTTAATATATTTTCTTAAGACTATGAATAATCATGATTCATGTGACCCAAAATAGTAAAACATTCATGTGAATTCTAAATAAGTGGGATTACATCAGCCTTATATCACCTATGATGTTGTAAAAAAAGTATTTAGCATTTATCACAATTTATCGTATTATACTATTCATCAAAAATTCATGAATTTCAGAAAAATCCAAAAAAATCACCCCAACCATTTTTTGAAATGTAGAATTCAAAAATGAACACCATTTTGTAAAAATAATTTTCTAAATTTTATTAATTTAATTTTTAAATAAAATCATAATTTATTAAAAAAAATAATTTTAAATCTATAACTCATTTTTAACACCATGAAAATCTCATCAAGTTGTCATTATCTTAAATCCTTAATAAAATAAAATAATAATAAAATTTACTATTCATTAGGTTCATATTACTATTCATAATGGTATGTTACTATTCACCAAAAATCAAGTTGGTTCTATTAGATTCCAAATAACTTACTGATCATAATTGTAGACAACTCTTTTTTGAAATTCAAAACATAAAAGTGGAAAAATTATGTTTAAAGGATAGTTATAACTATATAATGAAAACAAATTTTCATGAATTTCAATTTATTTTTTAAAAATTTTGGGTGTTAAAAATATATTTCACTCATGAATTCAGATGGTTCCTTATGAATCCCTTTATAGAAAAAAATGTAGAGATCTAATTTTCTGAAATGAAGTTGGATAAATAAATTTATTGGGACTTAAGATATCTGAAGAAATGGTAGGGAAAGTTAGACCCATTCAGTAACACATCAAGGCAACTTAGATTTGGTAGAAAAGTTATGCTGATAATCCTCAACGTGATCTAGAATTTGGAGTTGGTGACAAGGTGTTTCTAAGAATTTATCCATGAAATAAGGTTATGAGATTAGAGAAGAAAGGAAAATTGCACCCTAGGTATATTGGTCACTTTTAATTTATTGATCATATCAGGACCATGGCCTATCCATTGGAATTCCCACCAAACCTCTCTTAAGTCTACTATGTGTTCCATGTATCGCTCTCGAGAAAGTACATAGATGGACCTTCACAAGTACTGAACTCAGAAGTCATACCACCAATGCAAGATCTTCCTTATGAGGAATAATCAGTGCAGATTATAGATCATATAGAGAAAGTTCTATTAAAAAATATCACTCACCTGGTCAATTTTTTTTGTTGAAACCACCATCTTGAGTAAGCTATGTGGGAACTTGGGGATATGATGAGGCAAAAGTATCCTCATTTATTTGTATTAGAGTGATGAATTTTGAGGGAGAAATTCATTTCAATGGGGTTAGAATGTTACAACACAAGTTTTTATGAATTATTGTTTATTTATTTATTTCAAATAAATTAAATTTCTTTGATAGCTTGTGCTATACGCAATACTGGGTTATCATGCATTACACACGATACAAAGTTTAAAAAAAGCCATGATATATTATTAATATTATTCAAAAATGACCATTATAACCCAGATGTTAAACCTAAAGACATGAATAATAATAAATAATTTTTAAGTATTATGTATTATGGTTTTATATAAATAAAACATATTGATAAAAATACTTAATTTTTGGTAAAGAATTTATATGTTCTAAAAATAGTATTTTCTCGAAGAAATGATTTTTATTTATTTTTTTGAACAATAAAAAAATTAATTTTTGACACTTTTGTAAAATTAATTTGATAAAAACACTTTATTTTTTAAAATCAACATGTCAAAATTATCTTAAGATGAATTTTTGGGTGTTTTATGAAAAGTTTTGTTTTTTGATGAATAGTGAAAAAAAATAATTTTTAATTGAAAACTGTCATTTCATTTAATTTATTTCTAAAGTTAAATTATAATTTAAATTTATTTTAATGTTACATTTATTTAATTATACATCCATTAATCCAATTTAGTTCATTATAATCAATTTCATTTTGAATTTGGATATAAAAACTTTTTAAACTCTTGAACTTTTGCTCATTAAAAACCTGCTTTCTCATCGCATTTGCGATATTAATTTTCAATTAATTTTTGAAAATTATATGAATGGAGTTTGAAAAAAATTTATTGAATATTTGGAATTATTATAGTTAAGGTAAAAATGAGTTTATGGGGGGTGGGGGTTAAACTAAAACTTTAAGGGTAAATATTACCTATAAACTCATATATAAACTATTATATGGACATATTTAGAACATTAGACCTATAAATTTTGATAATGGACCATTTTTTACCCATGTGACAAATGAAAAACATGGGATCATTCAATTCTTTTCAAAAATATCAAGTGTGTCCTCTCTCCCACTTATCAAAGGCCACCCACTCTCCTCTCTTATTCAAACATTAAAACCATTTTTTCAAAAATACATACCCAATTAACTTCCAATATTACTGTAACAACCCGAGATTTTATGAAAAATATTATTTTAATTTCATTAATGTATTATGTTGTATTCTACACCAAGATTACCCTGCGCTATACGCAACACCATATTAGCTTGCAGTATACGCAACACTATTCTTGGACCGTGTTACACATAATTTTGATAATAGTTATTCTACGCAACATTGAGTATATATATATATATATATTAAATGTATAAATGAAATATGGTGGGATTCTGTTATACGAAACAACGAAGGATTCTTTCACAACACGCAACCCTGACTTAGCTTGCATTACACGCAATCGCGACCTTCCTCGATAGCGTGTGTTGTACGCAATACCCGGTTTTTATAAACAATGTTATATTATTATAATATTGTCATGAACTAGCCGTTATGAATAGTATTAACTAAATTTTGAATTTTATAACATTATTATTCATCTTACACATTTCTAGAACATGTTATAAGAACAAAATAATTTTTTCGGGTAAAATAAGTATTTTTCAAAAAATGCAGTTTTGCCACCTTTTAATGGCGCACCCACATTAAATCTAGTTTTTGAAATGTTTATATGTTCAATTTGACAAAATAATATTCTTCTTTTGAATCAGGATATAAAAATTTACATTAGATAAAGTTTTGATATTTTTATGATAACTTTCATATTTTAATGAATAGTAAAAACACGCTATATTTTAATTAAAAACAACATTTTTTCATCGTAATATCTTATGTGGTTAAATTATAATATTGAATGGTTTTAAAGTATAAACAGAATATATTTTTACTATTTAATATAATGTATGTCATTAGCATTGATTTTACCTTGAATTCGTAGGTTAAATCAATTCAATCTTTTGCAATGTTTTAAAGAAAAACCCATTTTCTTTCGACAACGGGATTAATTTTAATTTAATTTCTGCATCTTTTGTGTATTGAATTTGGAAAAATGGATTCCATATTTGGAATCAGTGGGTCCAAATTATGTTAATAAGCTACTTTTTATTTTTGGGAATTATGAATAGTAACTACGGTAAATTTTATTTACCATAGTTAAAGGTAAATCGGGTAATTAAGGGTAAATATAATATTTTAAAATTACCCTAACAAATGTCAAAATCCTATTGGATGACTAAAAGTCGACCCATATCACCTAAGGGTAGTATTAGAATCATTTAATGGACATTTGTCCATGAAAATAACTTAATTATTATTAAAACCAAAGAAAGTGACAACATGTCACTCTCTTAAATCTTATAAGTATATTAATTTTAATTTAGTGATAAACTTCATAAAACTTCGAACATGAATAGTCTCCAGAAAGCTAATGAAATTATCTACATCATATAAAAATATTTATAATTTTTAGGGATTAAATAATTATCATTAATTATGACACAATAGTGATGCAGAAATTGTTTATCTAGTGAAAAATCAAGAATATTGTTTTTATTAAACTAATAGTGACCATAAAATGTACAAATACCTAACAAAAACTTATTTTACATGTAAATGTAAACCATAATCATACAATGGTAGAATATTTGACCATTTGGAGCCTTATAAAAGCGATTATGACACTTATATTATTTTATTTTAAATGATGCCAAAGTTGTCACCTTCATAATTTAATAAATATAACAATTTAAATATTGTGATTTTAAGATGATAAATTCGAGTAAAAGTATTATTGTGAAAGGTAATAGATTTATTTTCATCATAGGATTTTATTTTTAATTTTTATGCAACAAATAAGTATAGTAAATAATTATACAAAAATGATGTAGTAATTATTTTATTAAGAGATAAACCAAATAAATGGTTTTAAAAATAATAAAATAAATATTATATGAACTATTTAATGTGATACACTAATTTTATATATACTTATGACCTTTTATTAATATATTAAATCTTTTAGTTTGAACATATCTTCTGTATATAGTTTATTTAAATTCAAATAAATGAATGGTGTCAAAATTGACACTATTGTTATTTCATAAAAATAACATATTATAAAATAGTTTAAAAATCACAAAAATATTTATAAATTATAAATTTAAATTTATATGGTCTATAAATGTTATAAAGTAAACAATTATGGAAAATACAGAAAAGAATAAGTAATTATTTGTTATAATTTAAAATTTAGAATTTTATTACCACAAATAAACTTAAATAGATTAAATAAGGATAAATCAAAATGATAAGGTTTAAAATAAGATCCAAACATGTCTAAATTTGATTGGTTGATGAGATTAAAACCCTATATCATCTAAGCTTCGAATATGAGTCATTTTTGGAGGTTTTTTAAGTGGGGTTAGATTTATTATAAATTAATATTTTTTAGAATTCCAAAGGTGCCCCTCTCCTCCCTTATAAAAGGGCACCTCCTCCCTCTCTTCCTCACACAACTTTGAGCCTTCAAGCTCGGAAAACCCCTGCCATTTTCTCCCTTCCACTTCCCTAGAATAATACTAGAGGTCCTGGTCTTCTCCAAAGACCAATCTTAGTTCCTTAAGTGGAGGATTCAAAGAGGCGTTCCAAAGAAGAGGTAATATCCATTACCGATCTTTTCAATTTCTTTCTTCTTCAACTTCTTCTTCTTTAGTTGTTTCATGATAAAGTAATAACATCAGTATTACATACATACTGATATGTTATTATAAATATGAAACAACCCTAATTCACCTTCTATCCATCCTACGGAAAAATGAAATCACCGCGCGTGCGTACGTACGGAATACCGTCTCCACGCCGTGGTGTAATCTATTTTCTACCATCACCTTAAAAGGATGGGTATAATGGTGTAATGAGTAACTATATATGATTATTATGAATTAATATTGATACTGAAATAATATATATATACTCCAATACAATTCCACGATCATAGGAACGATATCATCACTCGTGCGTACGTACGGAATACCGTCTCCACGATGTGATGCGACTCGTTCTACATGATCTTCATTTCATAATGATTATATAAATGAATTGAATGAATGAATATGGTATATACTACACTAATACCATTCTGGAAATTAATTATCTATAACCTAAAGATAAGAATAAGAATTTATTTGACAAAACACGCATGAGAACAAAAAGTTATAAAGACCCGAGTAGCAAGTAACAATAAAATATTACTAACAAGAAGCTAATAATATGACCATATATGATATCATATCAATATGTATGATTCTGGAATAAGTCAATAACACTATTTAAACCATTATACAGGATCATTGGACACGTACAAAGCAAATCGGACCTAAGGTAAGGGAAATATCACAGTCTCATTTTTATCCGAGATTGTTTATACTTCGGTATTTACTAGGGTGTATTTTATCATCCACATCCATGTTTCCTCAATATGTAATATTATTTCCATCCACCTATAATTGTTTAAATCCAATTTTACCCTTCGGTGAGTTTTTAGTAAAAGATATGAAAGGAATCTTTTGTCGTTTTTCGTACGAGGTACTTTTTTGACTTTTCCGACAAAAGTACGAGAAGAATGTTTTTTTTAACTTATACGGCATGAATGGATTTTTAAAACATTATTTCCAAGAAGCTTCCTTTACATTTTTTCAAGTTTATTTTTAATCAACTTCTTTTATTTTAAAGTCGTATGACATGTTATGAAAGGAAAAATGTTTTTTGAAGAAGAAAGGATATTTTCCTCAAGAATGGAGTTCAAGTGTTTTATCAAAATTATTTTCCATCTAAGATAATAAAGGGTTCTGTTTTTATTCCTATTATTACATTGATTTGATCATGTTGTGATGGAATTATTTTTATGAATTCCTTTATCTTATATGAATTGATTTATGTTGTCATGATGTTTAAGATTCCCATTTGTATTACATGGGTTATGAAATGATGTATGATTTATGATTTTGTGGCACACATAAGAATGGTATCATTATGAGATGGGTGGGACCTATATCTCCCTCCAATTCATTGGGTAAAGATTTTATATCTCATGAGATAGACATGGCTGGAACGGTAGGTTATACCGGTTCAGTGAAACAGGACTGGAACGAGGGTGACTCGGTTCAGAAAGGGACTTTGTCCACTAAGATAGTCTTGGAAATGAGTCATGACTAACAAGAAATGATTTTCTATGATTATGTGTGCATGCCAAAAAGTTTCATGTTTCATGTTATGATTATGGGGATCTCATTTTCACTTCTATGATTTATCCCATGTTATGATATTATGAGCTCTTTTGCAGGTTAAGATTTCCAAAAGCTACGTTCTTATGTATATGATGTGATTGATATTTCTTTTGTTTACCATTACTGAGCATTTGAGCTCACCCTTTTTTGTTTTTCTTTCCCCAGGATATAAAGAAAGGTTTTAGGTAAAAAAAAAGGGAAGATCTTTATGGGAGATATTGAAGATCTTTCACCACGTTTAGAAGATTACGTTCTGAGTTTCCAAAGACACTAAACTATTACGATCCTTGTGTGTGTGTTTTTGTTATGTACTAAGTATTCCTCAAATGTAATGTAATGTCCATGTACGATAAGCTTTGGGTCTCTACAGTTGGTATCAGAGGAAAGGTTTAGTCAACCTTTGGAAACTAGGATGCGAGAACTTTAGTGAGATCCCTAGAGATATTTCTAAGTTATGTCTAGGGATGTCTCTAAGGTTAGTATACGTATAGGTTATAGTCCTAGAATTGCGCTAACGATCTTAGAATTTAACCTAAGATGTTAGATATTGAGGGTACTCCCCCTTTATAATGTTGTTTTCCCTGGCATGATTTTTTCCTGTCACCGAATTCTTTTTGTATTTTAGTTAATGGAGGGAACCAGAAGGAATTTGGTTAAGATTGAATCCAATGGACAAATTGGTGACTATGAGCAACAAAATTGGGTAATTCCTAGAGAGAAAGATATTGTGATTATGCCGAATCAGTCATCGCGATATATGATTAACAAGGTGAAATTTAGTGGTATGGCTAATTCATCAAAGAAGAGGAAGATAAACTATTATGCATGTTCGCATGTTGAGGAGCATAAAGAAAGGAAGATTGAGATTTCTAAAGAAGGGAAGAAGAACCTTGAGGAATACCTCAAATGGAGGGACCGATGTTATCTGTGTGGAGAAAAGGGTCATAGAGTGACAGATTGTTATAGAGTTCAATGTCTTATTTGTGGAGAACATGGGCATTACCCAACTCAATGCCCTGACCTAAAAAGTTACTTCTAAATCAAGGAAGGAATTATTCCAGGACAATCATTGAAGTGGATGGACTAAAGTGTTTATGTATTGGTATTCAAGAATAATGTTGTTGAGGTACTTTTATGGTGTACTGAAATATTTATGTATTGGTCTATTGTGGTTTTCAATAATTTTAAGGTTCCAGTAACCATGAAAAGTGATTCAAATATTTTGGAAAGTAGATGATATGCACATCATGAAGGGATAAGGAGAAAATGAAATGTTTGACAGTATTCATGAGCTCATGATTGATATAAGGACTAAGTGATATCATTGTTTGAGTATATAGAATTTTGGGGATTTTGGTATGTGGAAAGTGTTAAATTTTAACTGCATTCATGTTTTCACAAAGGTTTTCAAGAGAATACATGATTAAGGACTTTGAATGTTTAGAATGTGACCAACAAAACATATCTTATGATATATGGGGATCGACGATGGTGTTAAATCTCTGGTAATCATTTTCACTATGTTATGAGAGTGGACTGCAGTATTATGGATAAGCCTAAAGATTGGAATGGATTATGTTAGACATAAGTTATTATTGTTTAAGTATAGAAGTTTTCTCGATATTATTGATGGGATGTTATAGTAATATAGTTTTAGAAAAAGGACAACCTGCAGGACGGGCGACAACCCATCGCGTCGGACAAGGATGTGGGAATCGAACCCACAACCAAAGTGCGACTGGCCTTTATCGCCTACCACTGGCCTACAGGAAGTCCCTGTTTATTAGAAACTAGTTTTATTATATTAAGCAGTATGATATATGAAGTATAAAGTCCATTTTAGGAACCATATATGATTAATCTCACTATAGATCGACTTATGTATATAATTTTTGCTAACCTTTTGTTTGAGACAGATGGAATGACCCGTCATTCTATCACATGATCTGCTAACACTTCACGAATAACAAATTCAACTTCATTTATTTAAGAGATGAAGTGAAAATTGTTAAATGCACGAACAACAGTGAGATTGTACCAAAATAAAGTAAGTATTTATTCTAATTCAAATTCTTTAACTTTAGGGAAACGATCTTGAAAACCAAAAATGTTGTCCTAGTGATCTTATATCTGATGAATCAGATGGTACCTTAGATCGTCACAAATTTATGGCTTTGTGATTGTTGGCTTTTCCATAGCCATGTTCTCTACCACTCTCCATCAGAACATGATGGTTAGATTTCTCTTCCATATCCATATTTTCACCTATGTGGAAACCCAGTGATTAGTTTATTTGGGTAACCGTTACGTTTCATACTTTTGTTTTTAAAGATTGGTTTTGGTATTCCTTTTTACGATGTGGGTTTCTATCAAAGAAACTTTTAAATAGTAAACCATTTATAACCCCGACAAATTTCGAGGGCGAAATTCATTTTAAGGGGGGTAGAATGTAA
Source organism: Viscum album (assembly GCA_963277665.1). Lineage (NCBI taxonomy): Eukaryota > Viridiplantae > Streptophyta > Magnoliopsida > Santalales > Viscaceae > Viscum > Viscum album. Next base: position 245,210,536 of record OY728150.1, read on the forward strand.
CACCCCTAGATTTTATGAAAAATATTATTTTAATTTCATTAATGTATTATGCTGTATTCTACACCAAGATTACCCTGCTCTATACGCAACACCGTATTAGCTTGCAGTATACGCAACACTATTCTTGGACCGTGTTACACATAATTTTGATAATAGTTATTCTACGCAACATTGAGTATATATATATATATATATTAAATGTATAAATGAAATATGGTGGGATTCTGTTATATGAAACAACGAAGGATTCTTTCACAACATGCAACCCTGACTTAGCTTGCATTACACGCAATCGCGACCTTCCTCGATAGCGTGTGTTGTACGCAATACCTGGTTTTTATAAACAATGTTATATTATTATAATATTGTCATGAACTAGCCGTTATGAATAGTATTAACTAAATTTTGAATTTTATAACATTATTATTCATCTTACACATTTCTAGAACATGGTATACGAACAAAATAAATTTTTCGGGTAAAATAAGTATTTTTCAAAAAATGCAGTTTTGCCGCCTTTTAATGGCGCACCCACATTAAATCTAGTTTTTGACATGTTTATATGTTCAATTTGACAAAATAATATTCTTCTTTTGAATCAGGATATAAAAATTTACATTAGATAAAGTTTTGATATTTTTCTGATAACTTTCATATTTTAATGAATAGTAAAAACACGCTATATTTTAATTAAAAACAACTTTTTTTCATCGTAATATCTTATGTGGTTAAATTATAATATTGAATGGTTTTAAAGTATAAACAGAATATATTTTTACTATTTAATATAATGTATGTCATTAGCATTGATTTTACCTTGAATTCGTAGGTTAAATCAATTCAATCTTTTGCAATGTTTTAAAGAAAAACCCGTTTTCTTTCGACAACGAGATTAATTTTAATTTAATTTCTGCATCTTTTGTGTATTGAATTTGGAAAAATGGATTCCATATTTGGAATAAGTGGGTCCAAATTATGTTAATAAGCTACTTCTTATTTTTGGGAATTATGAATAGTAACTACGGTAAATTTTATTTACCATAGTTAAAGGTAAATCGGGTAATTAAGGGTAAATATAATATTTTAAAATTACCCTAACAAATGTCAAAATCCTATTGGATGACTAAAAGTCGACCCATATCACCTAAGGGTCGGATTAGAATCATTTAATGGACATTTTTCCATGAAAATAACTTAATTATTATTAAAACCAAAGAAAGTGACAACATGTCACTCTCTTAAATCTTATAAGTATATTAATTTTAATTTAGTGATAAACTTCATGAAACTTCAAACATGAATAGTCTCCATAAAGCTAATGAAATTATCTACATCATATAAAAATATTTATAATTTTTAGGGATTAAATAATTATCATTAATTATGACACAATAGTGATGCAGAAATTGTTTATCTAGTGAAAAATCAAGAATATTGTTTTTATTAAACTAATAGTGACCATAAAATGCACAAATACCTAACCAAAACTTATTTTCCATGTAAATGTAAACCATAATAATACAATGGTCGAATATTTGACCATTTGGAGCCTTATAAAAGCGATTATGACACTTATATTATTTTATTTTAAATGATGCCAAAGTTGTCACCTTCATAATTTAATAAATATAACAATTTAAATATTGTGATTTTAAGATGATAAATTCGAGTAAAAGTATTATTGTGAAAGGTAATAGATTTATTTTCATCATAGGATTTTATTTTTAATTTTTATGCAACAAATAAGTATATTAAATAATTATACAAAAATGATGTAGTAATTATTTTATTAAGAGATAAACCAAATAAATGGTTTTAAAAATAATAAAATAAATATTATATGAACTATTTAATGTGATCCACTAATTTTATATATACTTATGACCTTTTATTAATATATTAAAGCTTTTAGTTTGAACATATCTTCTGTATATAGTTTATTTAAATTCAAATAAATGAATGGTGTCAAAATTGACACTATTGTTATTTCATAAAAATAACATATTATAAAATAGTTTAAAAATCACAAAAATATTTAAAAATTATAAATTTAAATTTATATGGTATATAAATGTTATAAAGTAAACAATTATGGAAAATACAAAAAAAATAAGTAATTATTTGTTATAATTTAAAATTTAGAATTTTATTACCACAAATAAACTTAAATAGATTAAATAAGGATAAATCAAAATGATAAGGTTTAAAATAAGATCCAAACATGTCTAAATTTGATTGGTTGATGAGATTAAAACCCTATCTCATCTAAGCTTCGAATATGAGTCATTTTTGGAGGTTTTTTAAGTGGGGTTAGATTTATTATAAATTAATATTTTTTAGAATTCCAAAGGTGCCCCTCTCCTCCCTTATAAAAGGGCACCTCCTCCCTCTCTTCCTCACACAACTTTGAGCCTTCAAGCTCGGCCAAACCCTGCCATTTTCTCCCCTCCACTTCCCTAGAATAATCCTAGAGGTCCTGGTCTTCTCCAAAGACCAATCTTAGTTCCTTATGTGGAGGATTCAAAGAGGCGTTCTAAAGAAGAGGTAATATCCATTACCGATCTTTTCAATTTCTTTCTTCTTCAACTTCTTCTTCTTTAGTTGTTTCATGATAAAGTAATAACATCAGTATTACTTACATACTGATATGTTATTATAAATATGAAACAACCCTAATTCACCTTCTATCCATCCTACGGAAAAATGAAATCACCGTGCGTGCGTACGTACGGAATACCGTCTCCACGCCGTGGTGTAATCTATTTTCTACCATCACCTTAAAAGGATGGGTATAATGGTGTAATGAGTAACTATATATGATTATTATGAATTAATATTGATACTGAAATAATATATATATACTCCAATACAATTCCACGATCATAGGAACGATATCATCACTCGTGCGTACGTACGGAATACCGTCTCCACGATGTGATGCGACTCGTTCTACATGATCTTCATTTCATAATGATTATATAAATGAATTGAATGAATGAATATGGTATATACTACACTAATACCATTCTGGAAATGAATTATCTATAACCTAAAGATAAGAATAAGAATTTATTCGACAAAACACGCATGAGAACAAAAAGTTATAAAGACCCGAGTAGCAAGTAACAATAAAATATTACTAACAAGAAGCTAATAATATGACCATATATGATATCATATCAATATGTATGATTCTGGAATAAGTCAATAACACTATTTAAACCATTATACAGGAGCTTCAGACACGTACAAAGCAAATCGGACCTAAGGTAAGGGAAATATCACAGTCTCATTTTTATCCGAGATTGTTTATACTTCGGTATTTACTGGGGTGTATTTTATCATCCACATCCATGTTTCCTCAATATGTAATATTATTTCCATCCACCTATAATTGTTTAAATCCAATTTTACCCTTCGGTGAGTTTTTAGTAAAAGATATGAAAGGAATCTTTTGTCGTTTTTCGTACGAGGTACTTTTTTGACTTTTCCGACAAAAGTACGAGAAGAATGTTTTTTTTAACTTATACGGCATGAATGTATTTTTAAAACATTATTTCCAAGAAGCTTCCTTTACATTTTTTTCAAGTTTATTTTTAATCAACTTCTTTTATTTTAAAGTCGTATGACATGTTATGAAAGGAAAAATGTTTTTTGAAGAAGAAAGGATATTTTCCTCAAGAATGGAGTTCAAGTGTTTTATCAAAATTATTTTCCATCTAAGATAATAAAGGGTTCTGTTTTTATTCCTATTATTACATTGATTTGATCATGTTGTGATGGAATTATTTTTATGAATTCCTTTATCTTATATGAATTGATTTATGTTGTCATGATGTTTAAGATTCCCATTTGTATTACATGGGTTATGAAATGATGTATGATTTATGATTTTGTGGCACACATAAGAATGGTATCATTATGAGATGGGTGGGACCTATATCTCCCTCCAATGCATTGGGTAAAGATTTTATATCTCATGAGATAGACATGGCTGGAACGGTAGGTTATACCGGTTCAGTGAAATAGGACTGGAACGAGGGTGACTCGGTTCAGAAAGGGACTTTGTCCACTAAGATAGTCTTGGCAATGAGTCATGACTAACAAGAAATGATTTTCTATGATTATGTGTGCATGCCACAAAGTTTCATGTTTCATGTTATGATTATGGGGATCTCATTTTCACTTCTATGATTTATCCCATGTTATGATATTATGAGCTCTTTTGCAGGTTAAGATTTCCAAAAGCTACGTTCTTATGTATATGATGTGATTGATATTTATTTTGTTTACCCTTACTGAGCATTTGAGCTCACCCTTTTTTGTTTTTCTTTCCCCAGGATATAAAGAAAGGTTTTAGGTAAAAAAAAGGGAAGATCTTTATGGGAGATATTGAAGATCTTTCACCACGTTTAGAAGATTACGTTCCGAGTTTCCAAAGACACTACACTATTACGATCCTTGTGTGTGTGTTTTTGTTATGTACTAAGTATTCCGCAAATGTAATGTAATGTCCATGTACGATAAGCTTCGGGTCTCTACAATTACCTCATCTCATCATATAATCCTTATTTTCTATATAAATTTTACCAAGGAAGGCTTTTAGTGCAAACATTTAGAGGATACCTGAAGAAGAGGTAACATTCATCAAAGAGAATTTTTGTTTTATTTCTTCCTCTACCTCATTCAATTATTATTATACCATGATTATATAATAACCTTAGTATCTTAAATATAATGATATGTTTTTTAATGTAGTAACCTACAACCATCCCCACTTCCATCAAATGGGTTACAAAATCATCTTTCGTGTGTATAGAGGACTACCGCCTCACAAACCGATGTCATTTGTTTTTCTATTACAACCTATAAATTTTGGAAATAATGATGTATTTATTATTTATATATGATATTTATGATATTATTATGATTTTGGAATTATTATATCACACATAACTCCATGATTTCCATTTTTTGGTAATACGATAATGTTGCTCATGTGTACAGTGGACTACCGCCTTGCAAATCGAAGTGATTCATTCATGCTTTACATAGAAGGTATTAAGGATGATTTTAATGAAAACATGTGATATATATGGAATAAAAATAATTATTTAATGATAATATATTATTTACTTTCCTTCATTTCAATCCAAAAAGAAAATGGAAACAACATTCATGCGTATGTACGACCAATAATCTCCCTTAGCAGTGTATTTCATTTTCTATCACTAAATTTTATGGATTACTATAAATAAATATATACTGAATATATATGATATTCATATAATTGTTATAATTATATATATTATGTAACTATGATCAAAGTAATAGTACCAACTATATAACAAGTCAAAAACATACATGAAAATCAAAGCAATTATTACCTAAAACACTACATTAACACGGAATTGTTAATAAACATGTAATAAAAGGTCATAAGAAAATAATATATGGTATGATATATATAAATATTTTTTTAATATATTTATAATAAACTTATATGTATTATATATGAGTTTTTAATGTGTATTATTAAAGTCAAGACTTAAGGTAGGGGGTTTTTGTATCAATTTGCCTTCTTTGAGATGTAAGTTATATTATAAACCTATATTCCTTCATGATGTGTATAGACAGTCCCTTTTTCAAGTAATATCATGAATTTTTTTTATCCCCGTGATATTTTAATTCCTACTTTATTTTATTCATTCATGGGTCTTATGATTCAAAGATACCAAAGTGGTATTGATTTTATGTCACAATATCATCATTTATCAGGATTGTTTATGATTATGTTTTTTATGATAAAATATTACATTCCATATCTAAATAAAATCATTAATTTTCCTCTCCTATGGTTAATAATGATATTTTAAAGTAATATTATCATTTTTATACTCTTTTTTAATTAAAATAATTAATAAATATTTTTAATAAAATACTACTTTATTTCTCTCTTCGGTCGGAAATCTATTTTATTAAAAAAAGTTTTTCTGAAAAAGTTTTTAAAAAAGTTTTTTTATTATCATATTTTTTTAAAACAAATTTTTATCCATGTTTTTGTTTCTTTTAAAAAAATTAACAGAATCTTCATTTCATTTTCCAAACAATGCTCGTTTGGCTTTTACCAAAAATGTGAAAGGAATATTTGTTTTAATATGTATGAAATGAATGGAATTTTATGACATCAAGAAAAATGTTTTCTTTGAATCATTCTTTATAAAATTTCAAGGTTATTTTCAAAAAAAATAATTTTAAAAATGTTTTATGTTTTAAAAAGTTTTTTTCAAATTGAAAAGGATATTTTTATAAGAAAATGTTTTAAATGACTTATAAAAACCATTTCTCGTCTATGTTGACATATTTCTATGTTACCTATTCCTTATTTAGGATATGATACAAGGATTCCATTCTTATTATTTCTTTTAATATTTTTTTTATAATGAAATTATTTTTATAAAACTCATTTCTCTTCCATGGGTTATAACATGATAAAATTATTATGAAACCCACTGTTTTTTTCATGTGTTATTCTATGATGAAATGATGAAATGATTATGAAACTTATCTATTCTCTAAAGGGTGTAATATGATGAAAATTTTATGAAACCCATTTCATTTCATGGGTTTTGTTATGATAAATGTTTTATGATTTTTCAAAATACATAAATATGGTTTTCATTATGAGATGAGTGGGAACAATATCTACATATAATTAATTGGGTAAAGATTTATATCTCATGAGATAGATAAGACTAGAACAGGGAGTGAACCTAGTTCAGTAAGGGACTTTGTCTACTATGATAGTATTGGGAGTGAACCTTGAATACTATTATGGTTTATGGAGAAACCCCATTCCAATATGATAGCCTTGAAAATTATCCTTAATATGGAAATAATTTTCTATGCTTATGTGTATACCACAAATCCATGTCATATTCCAATGTTATGCTCTTATGGATCATGTTCTTTTACAATATTATGATTCATCTCTTATGAACTGCTAATATTTATTCCATAATTCAAGATTATGATTTTTTATGTGAAGGGTACTATTTTCAAATGTTATGCTCATGTTCTCATACCCTTATGCTCATGTCATGCTTATGTATCTCTCTTATTTACCCTTACTGTAAATATGAGCTCACCCTTTTTTATGTTTTCTTTCCCAAGGTTATGAAGAAATTTATTATGTACAATTTTTCTAATAAGGGTTCTAGTTATGAAGAATGTAGTGGTAGATGATGTAGCACACTTATGGATTAGTGTTTATGTTTACAAGTTTCTAAATACAATAAATATTATGATCCTTAGGTTTTTGTTTGTGCAATATAATGAATATTCATAAAAAATGATGTAATATCTATGTATGATAATACCTAGTTGCTATAGTATATCACTCGATGATTTTTCCTAGGGTTTTTGGTGATTTTGGAAAAAATGATCTATTGAATCAAGTATAATTTTTGAGGATTTTGAGTAGCCTAGATCCATTGGTGCATTCAGAGTAGACTGTTTTCATTTACTTATGATTTTGTTGAGTAGTTGATACCCAATGAGTATTTAGGATCTTATTCCTATTTAAAATAATTTTAATAATTAATTATAAATTTTTATAATTAATTATTGATTTCATATGTCCTAATATATGATTCTAACAGTACATGAGGTTCTTCATTAGTTTGGATGAGGCTTTGAGGAGATCAAAGAGGGTATAACTCTGACATCGAGGTAGTTGGAACCTATGATTAAATTTAATATATATATATATTTGTACATGATTTTTAATGATTTCATGATTTAATGGGTTCAACAATGTGGTATAGGGACTGGTGGGTCCCTTGATAGATGAAATAGGAGGCCACCAGGCCTTCCATTCTTGGATCGAGTGATCTTTATCACTAATTTGAACCAGGATCTCCCAAAGAATATTCTTCCAAGGGGAATTGGATTGGGTTAAGATGAAAACAGACCACCAGGAGCTCTTGGAGTATGAGTTGAGACACAAGATAACCTAGTATGGGTTCCTAGGTGTAATACCCTATGCCTGTATGAGATTCTAAAATCATGAGTAATTTGAGTTTTAGAGTGGACGGTTCATTTTGATAATTGAGATTTGAAACGAAATTATGGGAAATAGGATGCATAAATTTCATATTTTGGGGCAAGGAATGATATTTAAAAGGATTCTTCAGGTCTTAGGATATCCTTGGGAGAGGTTGGGGTGGTTTGTGCAACCTAGGTTGTGCAAATCACTAGCTACTGCTGATATCCACTAGCTAGCTGGTGGATTACACTTGCTCAGTGGTAGGATTTTATGGGTAAATTACACCCCCCTGAATTTAATAAGGGTATCCCCTTATTTTTCTTTTCTTTTATTTTTGTAGCTAAAACTCTATCCTTGACTCCTCCATTTCTTCCCCCATGATCCCATGGTGTTTCTAAGGTGGTTTCACAACATATCAATGTAGGATCCTATCAGTCCACTTTGTTTCTTCCTCCTTCCATGATGCTTCTAATTTCTTGTGGTTTGGGTTTAGGTAAAAAAATGATGATTTTCCCAAAGAATGGTGGAAGTGCTCATTTCCTTTGAAATATTCATATAGCCTATGTAGGGGATTTCCCAAAAAAACATATTTCTACCTCCACCTGGCGATCCATCATAGGTATATCACACCATGTATTTATTTAATGTTTTCCATTAAAATTAAAATAAATTAATTATATAAAAATGGTTCTGACGATTAATATTTTGTCTAGATTGGTACTAGGGGTATAATGTGGGGTGTCCATGACTAGTTGGACTTGGATATAGTGTTATGTGATGACCCAATGATTTTTCATCAATTATGTCAGTTTAAATTAATATTATTAGTTATTTTTAAATGATATAATTAATTTATTTGGGTTTCTTTGTTTGATATATGAGACTGGGTGGTTGGTGTAGGTTTGGTTGATCATGGAAGAACTCTAGAAGGCCTTTCCAGAGCTTCCAACCCTTATAATTAAAAGGTAAAATATTCAAAATTGAGAAAGGTGGTCCCGTGTACACACCCTATGGTTTATGAATTTTACTATATGTGTTGTGGCATGTGGTATTTTCACCTTAGGTCAACCGATATTTAAATTAAATAAATTGATAAATAAATTAAATCAAATTTTAAATTTATAATTATTTAAATTGTTACTTCAATTAAATTAAATAACTATAGATGGACTACACATAGTGTCTAGGGCTAATTTAGGCCCTTGGACACTAGCCGGTTACCTCATCCACTAGTGTTCGAAGTCTTAAATGATTAAATTATGATTCCATATGACATTTAGACCCGTTAAGAGGTGTGACTAGGATTTTTATGACCTAGTGTCCCTTAAGTAGAAGCTTGTGGCCACCTCCCTATAATGGTGTGACATGACTTGAGATAGATGACCCTAGTGGGCTGCATGAGGAACCTTGAGATGTGCTTAGCCTATGTGGATAATCCAAATGCTATGGATGGTGGGATGGGTAAGTGGACTGATCTAATGAGACTTTGAGGACTGAGATGGGCCATGCTTCATCTTTCAGAGTGTTTTCAATGTGACTTACCCCAAGTTGCTAGTGAGGTTTTTATATCTTGATGTTGATGATGTCCAGGTACGTAGTACCCTCTAGGAATCTGGTGTTGACTAGAACATTAGTTGATACCATAGACCCTTGTGAGAGTGCCTTAGATGTATTATAAACCAGGGGACCCGACTGGGTGTCCCATTGATAGAACAAACATGAGTGGGTGCATGTTTTTTTAGTTATTAATGGTTGTTAGTGTCATTTTAGTATCGGTAATGATGAGTATGTTTGATGGGGATGAGGATATGGTGACGGGAATAGGCGTTTGACCATCCCTAGTTGTATATCTATTTATATATTCATTTATATTTATGCATGATGGAATGAGAGTTCATAGGATGCTTGAGAATATTCTATTAGTACTGACATTGATGTAATTACATGAGATGATTTGGAATCACCTTCTGAGATGGATGAAACCATGGTATGCCCAATATGTTTTGGATATGGTCTCACGATATATTGGGGTAGATGACTAATATGACTAGCCTATAGTAATATAGTTTATTTATAGTTATGGATATCCAGGGATGGTACCAAGGATCCAACATTATAGAATATGAGACTGCATGTTTATAATAATTCCCATGATGCATGGGATTCCCTTATTATAGTGATACCATTGAAAATACCTCAGGGGGCCAGGATTCGAATGATGATACCATTAGACCATTGTGAATTCCTAGAACCTCTAAGATTAAAATAGAGGTATAAGGTGTTAGGTGATTGTTTATCCATAGTAATTGATATTGGATATCCCATGGGTGACTGTTGGATCAACTTGATTGATCACTAGGATACCCCCTAAGATCAGGTGGATGAACCAGTTATGGTTCAGCTAAGGATGCACGTGTTATTGGAAACCCAATTTACTGACCATGGGATCCAATAAGGCATTACCCTTTTCATTCTCTTCTTTTCCATTAAGGCATTCAATTTGACTGATTTGTTCACCCAGTAATCAGTCACAACTGGGCATATAAGATTTCCTAGGGTCTCCCCCTCATAAGAATCATAGATAAACCTAACATCAAGAATTCTCAGGCACTAACGTTAGATTTAAAATTTGAGGATTTATGATTAGGGATGTGTGTTGATACCCCAAAGTCTACTACTCATCATGGTTGAGGTGTGAAATTAGGGTCCCTGTAGAGTGTACAAAGTTTCCCTTTAGGTGATTCTCATGCTCAGAGACATTATGACATTATTCTAAAGCATGTTTTTTTGGTAGTTTATTTATTAATTTTTGTTATGTAGTTTATTTATTGATTATAGTTGAGGATGTCACATGCAATTATCGAAGAATACTTTTGTTAGTATGATACTGTGTTAGTGGCACCCTACTAAGTTTTGTACTCACACCTTGCTTGTGACACCATTGTATTTGGGTACCTGAGAAGATCTCACTTGTTATTATAGGCACGGGTAGGGATAATTCCAAGGATCAGGTTTAGAAAGATCAAGTAGAGTGGATTGGAGTCTGGAGAATGAAGAGGTGTATCTCAGATCTAGATCAGATCCTTGTGTCTTTTATTAATTTATTTGATCTCTGCATATCAATCAGTCCAATGGATGATGTTTCTATGTTTAATTTTCTAATTTTTTTTGTTATTTGTTTTTTTCATTTCATTTTTCTATATCATTTAATTTATTTAGTGTTACATTTCTCAATTTATTTATGTTATGTGTGATTCTTGGTTATTTCTACTACTATTTTTTACTCCGATGTTGGGGGTATAGCCTCCCCATGGTACCTCTTTATACCCATGATGCTAGTCAGCACCTCTAGAATTTGGGGAGGCATGCCTAAGGTTATGTGGTAGTCTAATTTGGTTATTGTTCCAATTGAGCTAGGTCAGGGCATTAAAAAGTGGTATCAGATAATTGATTTTATTTTTATTTCTATTATAGGATATGGTAGACAGGAGGTTTAAAAATATGTTAGAGCTTGTGATAGAACCTCGATTGATGTGTCATGGAAACCTTTCTCTATGTAATTTTAGGTTATGAAAGGTATATTATTAGTATTTCTTTTATTATTTCATCTTTATTTATCCCCCTACAATAACAAATCAAGTCTAACTCGAACATTGTCCAGGGTTCATTTGTCATCTTTATGTTTTTTGGTTTCTGATCCCTATTCTATATGCGATCATTTTTTGATGTTTTATTTGGATATAAGTTTGATAAATACCTGGTGTATGATCACTTCACAACCATTATTTGGAAAAAGGTATCATCATAGAGGGTTTGAGATCAAGATCAATGACACAATTGTAGTGTAGAAGTGATTGTGAATGTTCATAAATGGATCAGGACTGGTGACTCAATATTTGGCATGTGGAAGTGGCATGTTGTGATGGAGGTATTTCCTAATCAGATTTGATGGATAGAATCTAGATATTAGTGATAAATGGGCTTAGCTGGATTGAGAACTATGATTAATCTCAAGTCTCATGGAAGATTCAATAGTAGTGGCAACATGCGAGAAAGATGCAAAGAATGGTATGGATTTTCTAGAAAAAGCCTAACTACATGGAAATTTACTCTATAAGAACGCGCACTATGTGGAACCTACTGTGGTGGCTAGGGTTTATGTGTGAAACAATATGTCACATATTTTGTGACACATGTCACGTGCCATGTAACCTAGCGCTGGGGGCTCAGTGTATACCCCTGGGGTACATGGTCATAGACATAACCAGAGAAAGGTTTCTTTAATATGTAGTGTATATGGAAGAAGACATTCCATGTGAGATGTTGAGACATGGGAAAACCTAAGGTGGATGAGACACATCTTTCACTACCAGTACACGCTGAGAACTTTCCCCAGGGTAGGTTGAGGGTCTTTATCTATTCAGTAGAGGCTTGTATCATTTGCGTGTTTTTCTTTGTTCCATCCCTATAGGGTAACTGTGTGCAATTACATCCTCAGTATAGGAATATGATATACTATATAGGATTATTCTCAGATATAGCTTTCCTGAATCCCTTGGTGAGGATCGGGGTGTGATACTCTATCATATTGCATTCCCTGGGGGGGGGGGTTGAGGAATCTTCATGACCAAATTACATGGGTGTATGATCCCTTACTTAGTGGGTTATTCCAGATCAGGTTTTTTATGTCCCCCATGATCCATGGGTGTGATCCCCTATCTTTGTATCAATCACTTCTGAGTTCTAGTGAGTACTTATTTAGCGAGGTCTGATGAGCAAGACCTCTCAGATGAGCACCATCTGTGATAGAATGGATTGTGGAATGAGTTCTCCTAGATAAGCATTACATTTAATCCTTAAGAATGATCTTGTGGCTATTAGTATGGTTGGGATCCCTTGAAACATGGAGTCTATGATGAATATATATGGGTTATGTTTTTATTGTTATGTCTCATTTTTTGATTGACATGTCTTTGTATTGATGTGATGACTACTCTCTTGATTCTTTATGTTTTTTGATATTATAGTGTCCTTTTGGGTATTATTATACTCACCCTATCATGGTATATTCCCACACATTTCATTTCTAGTGTAGATTAAGGTCCATTTAAAAGTATCCTATGAGGACCAAAAGTAGGCGGGTCATAGTGATCTAGAATGAAAGTGGTTGGATCAGGTGTTGCATTTGATAGTAGTCCCCTCCTATATAGTTGGTTAGACTCTTTTATCAGTTTTAGTGGGATTTTAGTTGGAAATTTATTTATTTTTCATTAATTTTTTCATACTATGATGACGGATAGATATTATGCATGCATTATGGTATTAAATGTGGTATAGATTTTAACATTTAATTTGTATTTGGTGATGTGTGTATATGTACATGTACATTATGGAAAGGCCTTCCATGTGTGTGTTATGATTACTTGGAACTTGTTTCTATCCCCTAGAATGTTGGAGGTAGTTTTAGGGTGTCACACTTGTCTTCTCTCTAGCTAATCAGGTTGGGTCCTGACAGAGAATCAGTGACTTAGTATGGTATTGGGTTTTCATGTGATTTCATTATGTTGTAAGACCCTTGAGAGGGATTGTAATGTGAGATTTTGTATGGTTATTTATGGGAACCATGTCATGTTTTCTATGATTTATGACCCTAGTGATACCTTGGTTTATGGCCTAGGTTAGAGTACCTAGAGACCCTGAGGTACGACATAAGATTTTTGTGAGTTGGAAAGTTGTGTTTTATGTAGGGGAAACTTTTGAGAGGGGTTAGCCTAGGATTCATGAGATTCTTAGATATTGTAAGCAAGATTAAGTACTTTCGTTTTAAATTAATTTATAAGAGGTTTCTTTGAGTTATGGTTATAGCATGGTTGTGGGTAGTTTTTAATAGAGGTTCCTAGGGAACTTATGGTTTGTTGAGACTGACATTCAATAGGGAATGGTCAATGTTTTAGGTGGATTATATTGAGTCTAATGATGTATTAACCTTCAATACTTTAATTAGGTTTTATAATTTGGTCCCAGTCAGGAGTGTGACCCCAGGGTTTCGATGGCAATGAGCTGGTACACATTGATTATACATGAGAACTATGGAATTTTTTATTGGTGATAAACATGAATTTGATATAGATGGATGGAAATGTTAATGAGGTTCTTGGAGAAAGGAGACCTAGAGTTTTGTATGAAATTAGGATGGTTGTCTCTGTATAGGTATGACACCGAGAATGGAGTGATATCATGATCTAATAGTGATTAGTGTGGCCCTGGATGAGTAGCCTGTGCATATTGAGGATGTACATTATTGAGTTATGCTCAAGGAGTGGTATAAGGTAAGTCGTATGGTGGGGAGTTCACCATCTATCATTGAAGGGTGAGTCCTTATATACTATATATTAGTTAATGTTGTCGAATCCATTCTCATAAAGTGGGAACAAGTTGTAAATGAGGTTTTATATCATTGATCATGTGAGAGAGAGAGATAACCACATCCATTCATCAAATTTGGTGATGGATAGAGTGTGGGCCATGATAATTGGAAATTTATTTTAGTGATGTGATGGTAAGTAAACTCCCATAGTGGGAATAATCATATTGGTCACGAGCATGAGACCCTTGTGCTAAGGGTTGCAAAAGTACGAAGTTGATTATAGAGAGATCATGATGGAAATTGGATGTTAGTGTCAAAAAATTCAATTTGTGTTTGGATTACTTAATAAATGATATATAGAAAATTAGATGTGATTTTGGACCATGACTGATCATTGGATTCGAGATCAAGAATAAATTAAAGTGAATCAAATGTTTTTTTATTGGAGTTATATCGGTACTTATAGTAGGGCATGATAGTGGTTTTGGATGGTTGATGACTCAACCATGAAAATACACCAGAATTTAGGAATGGAATTTGGTGTGCATTTTTGGATGATCACGGGATGCCTCCGGGTATGGAGGCATTGTGATATGGAAATTAGTGATGTGTCGGTGGCTAAAGCCCATCGTTTTGAGGAAAGTCACCCAAAAGAGGTCTAACCAGTTTTTTAGCATGTAATTAGGTGTGTTATTCTAGAAACCATGTTAGGATAATAATTTTGGATATGATAGATATGCTTTAGTAATAAATCAAGTTCTTTAAGGTAAATATGGTGTGCCCGAAGCTTGGAATAGACAACAGTTATGCATCCATCTCAGTTTGGAATTCAGTAATGAGGATAATTATTGGAATTAAACCAATATCCTCATGTTTTTTTGGGTGTGATGGGATGAAAATACGCTAGTCATGTCTTTGGAATGTGGGTATGTATTTCCAACTATAAATTCTAATGGAAGAATCACCAATGCAATGAAATTGGAAGTTATGAGCTAAACCTTATGGTGGGGAGCAGCATAAGCCTAATGATGTATAAGATGATGGAATGGTCCTGTAGTTTAATGTATTGTATTATGAAATAACTATCTCAGTGTTTTGGTATTTTTTTCAATAATTGGATCGTGGTTTTTTGGCTTAAGTGCCTCAATTTTAAAGTTGTGCTTTAGAAGCGTGCTTGGCATTCAAAAACAGAACATAACTGGTTGATGATGAATTGAAAACCTGGATAGGTTGGTATATATAATTGTATAGCTACCCAGACTACATTAGGATGAGAAGTTTTATGGTTATGATATTTTAATACAATGTGTCCATACAAGCTTCTAAAATCAAGAGAAATTTTAGTTTTAGAGCAGATGAGTTCTGAAAATGGGGATTTGAAGAATTTTTTTTGGGAGTTGGTATGCCTGAATTTCATATTTTAGGACAATGAATGAGATTTTAGTGGAGTCCTAAGGGGCCGAGAGAGCCTCGAAGTAGGATTGGTTGCTGCAAAAAACCATCAACTAATCGGTAATGTATGGAAGTAGTTGTTAATGCTTCTAGCAACCACCGGGTAGTTAGTGGGATTTTTAGGGGAACATTACATTTCCTCCTAAGTTTAAGAGGTTAATCCCCTTTTTTCCTTATATTTCATTCATGTGGACATCCCTCCCTCCATTCCTCTTCCCATTCTTCACCCATGATCATGGAGTTTTTTGATGTGATTTCACAGAGGATCATGGTATGATCCTCTCTTTCCCATCCCATTCTTCATCCCACTTTCATAATGTTATTTTCTTGTAGTTTGGGTTTAGGTTAAAAATGTATATTTCATTTTAGAATGGTTAAATTGCTTGTTTCATTCAAAAACATCATATATATTTTGTAGGGGATGTCCCCTAATGATTTCCATCGAAGCAGGCCTTCACAGTATGAAACTGTTGGGTGAGGGGTTGGGGTCTTTTCCTTGGAGGTTCACATTTTGAACCATCATTTATTTCTATGAAGTGTGATTTGGATTTAAAAAATAAATAGAGATGGGATCGACCCCCTTATTTGAAATACGAGTGCAAACATGGGAGGACTGATGGTTAGACCTCCCCTATCCATTCTCCCCCCATTTGAGAAAATTCTAGGTGTGATTCTATGAAAATATTAGGTGAGTTCTCCCTATTTTATCCTCCAATCTTCCTTTTGGTTATTTCAGCTAATTTCTTCTCATTTTAGTTTTGGGTTTCAGTGTTGATTCCACTGGATCATGGTAAAATCGACTTAGATGGTTGGGACTTTTTCTCTGCTTGTGTAGAGGATGACTTAAGATGAAACCTACATTCCATTGGAAGTGATTTCAATAAATTTATGCCACATGATGTTTTTTCCTAGGTATTTTGGTGATTTTGGGTAAAATATATCATTAAATTGGGTGTAACATTTTGGTATTTTCTGCATCTTAGTTCCATGGGCGTGTCATGAGTAAAATTGATCTGGTTACTCATGATTCTGATGATTTATCTATGCCTAGTGAGTATTTAAGTGCTCATACCATTTTAAATTAATTATTTTAATTAATTATAAATTATTATAATTAATTATTGATTTCATGTGGCTTGAGAAAATTTCCTAGGAGTGTAGGTGGTGCTTGTTTGGTTTGGAAGAGGCTCATCAAACATCAGTGAGGGGTTAACTCTGGTATCGAGGTAGTGGCCCATATGACATAATTTCATATATATATATATATATTCATGAGTTTTCATGCCTGAATAACTTAATAGGTTCAGTTATGGGGTCTTGGGACCAATGGGTCCCTGGGTAGATTAAATAGGAGGGTATCATGCCTCCTATGCTTGAATGGAGTTCTATTTAGTAATTAGGTGAATCAGGATCACCCAAAAACTATTTTTCCATGGGGCATGAGATTTAGTTAAGATGAAAATAGACCTATGGGAGGTCTTGGGATGTGATTTGACATTCAGGATGACCTATATTGTGTTACCATGTCTATTGGAAGGTGTGGGAGTCTTGGGTATGAATGATGATGGGTGAGGTAGGTTTATGAGTTGTGAGTGATGAGGAACTCCATCATGAGTATAGAGGAAAGTCTTGATGTATTCTTGGATAAAGCGTATTTTTTCGGGACTTGAAACTAGGATTCCAATGGGGTTTAGTCAGGTGTTTAAACTCATCTATTGAGGCCAAGGTTATGTAGAATTTAATGGATTGGGATGGTCCTTGGGCAGTGGTACTAGGATTTTTGAGGTACTTGGAAATATTGGACTGGATCTTGAGGTCTAGGTTAGTGTGATCCTTCGAGTAGTAATGTAACCAATGGGTGAGGGATTGAGGTAGTATCGATGAGTAGATATCGTGAATTTTCTAGAGGAACTAATGGAAACCCTATTAGGAAATTTGAAATGTGGTGTGATGAGGGGCTAGGTCTCAAGCAACCATCACCCTGGGATTATCTGGCGAGTTGTGTGATGAATTTTGGGACCTATTTTTGTTGTATGTACTACATGTGTCCTCCCTATAGTTTTGAAGGGATGGTTTGTGTGATGACTATTCCTTAAATATGTTATTGGTTCAAGGACCTTGGATTGGGTATGTGTGTATGTATCCGGGTTAATCCATGAGTGAGAGGGCCTGGATGACCACGTCCTAAGTGATAGGTCATGGGTTGAATGATGAAAGAGTACCTTTCCATGATTTTCTTTGGTGTAGGTAGAGGACCCCCTGGGGTTTGGGTCATGGTATGATGTGAGGAAAGACTGATGGATCTCCCTTGAGTGATAAGGGTGGGTCGAGGATGATGGATGTTTGAACATGCCCAATGTATGTGGGTATTGGGTCAATGTTTTGGACACTGCCCTAAACTAAATCTTATTGTGTGGCTCAAGCATAGATATGATATCCTGAGTTGATGATTAGATTCCATCATGTCACTTAAGTAGGTACAGTCAAGGCCAGGGGGTCCTGGTTAGCACCTGATGACCTGATGGCATATATACCTCATTAGTTTTCATGGTGGCTTAGTCATTTCACGATGACTCATCAATCATGTTTATGTTATTTATTTTCCTCATGCATACACATTCATATGGCGGTGTATATTAGGGGTGTTTTGTGAGACCCTACTGAGTTTTATGGTTAAACCCTATATAATAATATCAGTGTATATGAAAACCTTATGTATGCATTTAATGTTAGAGAATAGGATGTTCAGTGGATTAGGATGAGGTAGCTTGAGGGTATTAGAAGATTGATCTGGGTCCCTAGGATGACAATCGGGATAGTGTTCACGCATTGCATGTTTTATTTTTATTTATATTTGTAATCCTCGCAATGGGTGATCAATAATTATTATGTATGATATCATCATTCATGATATTGCTTGTGTTTTTATTACTATTCATACTCTAATATTTATATTATGGATGTTTGGATATTTAGTATTATTTATTGATATGATATCGAGGGTATAGTCTCTCAAATGTATGTTTTAGGCCATCACTACTAGTCAAAAACCTCTAGTGTATGGGGAGATGCGCTTGAGGCCTTGTGGAATCCTTGGCCTGAGAATTTCTAAGTGACCCTAGGTTGGTGTATCACAAGAAGGTTGAGTTTTCATATTAAAAACATAAGTCCTAAGACATCTTAATAGGGAGAGGGGTAAATTAGGGTTTCCAAATTTCTCTCATTATGTATATATTTTTATCATGTTATCAAGAACACATGAACCTTCTAATTTAATCCAACTATTGATAGTATATAAATATGGAAAATGAAATGAATTGACATAGGGAAATTAATTGGAATACTCAAAAAGGGATACGTCCAAGGAGCACGAACCGATGATGAGTTGAAATACCAAAAATAACTAATAAACTATCTAGATTACATTATTTAGGATAGACTCACTACCAATTACTTGGATCACTTCCTTTTTCTACCTATCCACTCATGCTTCAAGATATATTCATAAAGAAATATGGAATTCATGCTTCTCATAATAAATATGAAATTAAATAATCAAAATACAATTAATTTATGTCCATTTCACTTAAAATTAAATGAAAATGACCAAACCTTTAATTATTCACCATATCTTTATAGCAACACCTCTCTCAAGATCTCTAAATAATTTAATAATTCTCTCTAACATGCTATGTGAACTTCCTAGTTATTCAATTTCTTCTTCTTTATTTATTATAATATTTTCTAAAAACATATATCCCTTGACATACCATATTTTACCACATGATTGGGATTTTAAAATCATCCTTAATGTTTGAATAAAATATCCAATTAATAAATCTAATCTTTTCATATTTAAAAAATATTCATATGTGAAAAAATTTTATTATCTAGGAAATCATGGTTTTATGGGTACCATTATGGTGTAATGTTTAAAAATTCCTATATCTAGCAAAAAATCATGATATGAACTTATATTTGAAATCCTAAAATCATGGGGATTAAAAATTTGATATATAAACTAAATTAACTTGTTAAGGTGTAATTAAATTAATAATAGTGTAATCTATAATTCCCTAAAAAACTATAACACCAGATTTTGGTGTGGCTAATAAGTCATAAAAAAAGCCTGATAACAAACTTCTTCAAAACCTCCTTACCCACTCATCATTGGGACACATCATGGTATGATTTATAAAGCAATAAATCATGGTATATGATTACAACTTAGTTGATTAATTATAATCAATATCTTGAACATCTTCCTAATTATAACTTCCAATTATGGTGTGAATATTTATCCATACTTCCTATCATTACATCAATTCTTCACCCTTCAACATAATTAAAATTTGGTATATAAAGTTCATAGTGCAATATATATTTCTTCAACCAATGAAATCCACCAAGAATATTTATTTCATGAATAATAAAATTATGGTGTGGTTTTTACTTAATTCAAAAATTAAACTCCAAATCTCCTTAAAATATCCAACAAAATACTCCAAACCTTCACCATTACATATTTTGATCCAATAAGACCCATTAAAAATAAACAAAACTACTTTAGAATATCCTTCCAACATTCTCTATATATTTTTTCAACTTAGATTATAATATTATTCTCTTGAATAACTTTGGTCTCAACACCCCCCCCCCTCGAGTTTTTTAGAAATACGAACTCAAATACAGGATTCCTTATACTCTAAAAAATAAAAATAGGAAAATAAATTCATATTTATCACTTTAAGTTTAGGTGATCCATGATTAGTGTAGAAAATAAGCATTATATAAATACCTAAATACTTACCTTGAACATTCAGTTCTAGAAACCACTTAATTTTACATGACTCACCCTATATTCATCTTCTCCTGAATGCCCTTCCTTATTTATTTCATATTCCCCTATCTCTTGTTCCAAAATAATCCCCTTAGGAGTGGATTTCTTGTAATGACCCAAAGTATTTCAATGGAAAATTTCCTTCTTATATTTATGTCATAAAAACAAAAAATAATGAACTATTATGTGATAAGTGACCTTTAAACATAATTTTGTCACCCCTATGTTTGGAATTTTAAAAATCCGACATACACGGTTGTGTTCAAGATAGTTTTTGGAGTCTAATGAAACAAAAATAATTTTTGGTGAATAGTAACCTACCCTTATGAATAGTAACCTACCCTTATGAATAGTAACTTACCCTTATGAATAGTAAAATGACCCTTATGAATAGTAAATAAGAGGAACATTACCTATGAATAATAAAATAAAATCTAGACATCTTAGAAAGTGACAATTTGACCTTAGTAAATATTTTTGGTGTTTTATAAGTCATAAATAATTAATTAATTAATTTCAAAGAATATTTATTTCTCTGGAATGTATTCATAAATTATTGAATCATTGTATAATAGTCTTTAGATAATTTTATAAGACCCTGCATAATTTTTGAAAGAACTATAAAATAAGTTTTAATCTTAAAACTGTTTTTTTAAAGTAAATTATGATTTTAATTAAATATTAAAATAATAATATTTAAAAAATTATTTTTTAAAAATGGACTTCATTTTTGGATTCTAAACGTCGAAAAATGGTTGGGGTAAATTTTTGGGAATTTTCTGAGATACTTGAATTTTTGATGAATAGTGGAATCCGATAATTCACAATAAATGCTAAATAATGTATTAATTGAGTCACCGATGATGTTATGCTGATGTAAGCTCACTTGTTTCGGGATTACATTATAAAATTACTATTCTTGGTCATTCAAGACTCACTATTCCTTGTCTTAGGTGAAATTAATAAACTAATCAATTTTATATTAAGGAAACCCCTCTCCCCTCCACTATAAAAGCCGCCCTTCACTCCCTCTTTTCCTCACACATATCAAGCTCCAAGCCTTCTCTAAACTCTGACCAAACATCTTCTCTAGCACCTCCCCCACGTCCAAAAGCTTCTGGTCTCATAAAAAGACCAAGCCTATCTTCCTTATGGAGGATCTCAAGAGGAAGATTCTAGAGGTAATTTCTCTCTCTCTTCTCCTTTAATTTCCTTTCAAGTTCAAGTTCCTTTCTTGATCTCTCCCCACCTATACTCATCCAAATTGTTTTGTAACTCAATTATTATAAATATAATGTATTTTCATGGGATATTATATCACCCCACCCCCTTTCCCTCTTCCTTTTATTTTATTTAAGAGAACGTTGTTCATGAGGTGTTAATTTATCACCTTCAAAAACGACATGCTCTCTTTTTCCATTTCTACCTTCAGATCTGGTCATGAAACCATTTTTATGGTTGAAACAGAATATTTTATATGTATTATGTTCTATTTTAAGTTCTGGAAATAACCTATGGCCATATTACTAAGTCAAAAGTTAAAACGAGTTCGTTATGATCCAAAAACCGCTCAAATTAACCCAAATAATCTTCATTTAATTCTTATCTAATGATTCGTCCACATGGATATAATATAACTCATTATAAAATCATTCAAGATTCTGTAATGTAATTAATAACATGTAATATAAGTTCTGGATATTTACCCATGATCTACCCAAACATCAATTTAAGAATACAAGTGGACCGCTCAAGAAAACCATGAAAACAAACATCCATGATCAATGTTTTTAAACTCTATAAGTCATCCAAAGGAACATAATATGAAATAATGAAATCATAATGAACCCTATTAATGTATAAAAGGTTCTGGAATTTCTAATTAATTAATATAATGTCATTATATAGGACATTAAAGAGAAGGAGTCATTCGAGTACAAGGTAAGGGGAAATCTCGAACCCAATTTTCTTCCTTTGGGTTCTCCCTCTTTCACTCCATTTTTGATATGGTTACTCCTCAGAGATCATTTTTTCATCATTTACTTTACTTTTATGGGATATAAATGTTTTTCACTGGTTTTTATGTCCATCAAAATGTTTTCCAAAAGAACTCTTCTTTCAAGATCTCACCTTTTACCTCTCATTCAAGGTTGATGGTTGTTGTATCATGTATGTTATTCCCTCTTTCTTTTGGGAACCCAAAGCTTATGAATGTGTTATTATGAGATTAAACCCATTACTTTCCATGGATTATTATGTACATGTTTTATATGTGTTCTATGTGGCAAGCATGATAATGATAATGTTATGATGTGACGGGTGCACTCAGAATTATATAGCTCAATATGAATGTTTAAATGTGACGGGTGCACCCGGAATTATACAGTGCTCCAATGTATTGGGTAAAGTGATGAATCTCATTAATAAATGTGAAATGATTTGTGAACAAGATTCTAGATTTGTTCACAAGTATGTGTGGTAGTTAACCACTAATACATGATGTTTCATTTTTATGCATTGCCACATTTCAAGTTTATTGTTTATGCTCCTCTCATGTTCATGATCTTTTGCCTATGTCATGATTATGCTCACCCCATGATGTATTGTTCTTATCTATCCTCTTACTGGGATTATAGATCACCCATTTTGATGTATATCCTTAGGTGGATACATGTACTAAGGAGAGGACAAGTGCCACTAAGAAGCTAGTGAAGAAGAAATTAAATAAATGTTTATGGTTGATGTTGTATTTGTTATGTATGGTCCTAGTTTTCCCAAGACACTAAACCTTTGGATCCTCCATGTGTAATAATATTATGTTGTTTATCTTTTAAATGATGTAATAGTAATGTAAGAAAAAGGTCGGGTCTCTATAAGTTGGTATCAGAGGAAATGTTTAGTTAATTTGGGAATTAGGATTAGTAAGCCCTAGAGAAAAACTCTAGCATAAGAATAAGTACAAACACATACACAAGAATATTTACCTAGGGATCCCATATGTTATGTTTTTGGTATAATTGTTTAAATGAATAAGTTATTCATGAATTGTTTACTTATGTTTTGTTCTGACCTTTTCTATTTTAGAAAATAGTGGGAACCAAGAGAAATCCGGCCAACAACTCTTGCGAGGGCCAATGCAACGATTGCTCGAACAACATCCCCAATGATTTGGGAGGTGGAGTTCAAAACTTCATAGTGATGCTTACCCAATTATCTCAGGTTATGAATAATAACCATAATAATGTGGAACTTCCTCCTTCACCAAATAGGGAGCAACTAGCTATCAAATGTTTTATGCGGCAACGACCACCGACGTTTTGTGGATCTTTTGATCCGCTAGTTGCGGAATAGTGGGTCAAATCCATGGAGAAGATATTTTCTATTCTTCACTGTTCTGAGACGGAGAAGGTGACTCTAGCCATTTATCGTCTAGATGGAGAAGATGATCAATGGTGGGATTTGATTAAGAACACCAAGACAAGGGAGGAAATTGAAGAGATGGAATGGGAAGACTTTAATATAATGTTTCTTAATAAGTACTTCCCAAGAACTCTTCACACGAAGATAGAGAGAGAATTCATAGAGCTCAAGAAAAAAGAAGGAGAATCTGTCACAACCTATGAAGCAAATTTCACAAGGCTTGCAAGGTATGCTTCCGGTTTTTTTATCAACAATGATAGCAAAATTGATAGATTCTTTAGTGGATTAAAACCACATCTTCGAAAGGCTCTTGCAATTCGAGACTTTGGGAGTTATAAAGAAGTTGTTCGGTGTGCTCTCAAAGTGTAGATGGAGTTTGGATAATGGTCCCATGGCTATGGTGGTATGAAAAGGAAGATGGAGTTTCAAGCCGGTGGATCTAATGACAAAGGTGGGAAGAAAACACAATGACCCACATGCCAAAAATGTGGGAAGTTGCACCATGGGAACTTCCTCAAAGGGACGGAAAAATTCTTCAAGTGTGGGAAAGAAGGAAACCTTGCTCACGAGTGTCGAAAAGACATGAAAAGGAAGGATAATGTAGCCGATGAAAGGAGAGAACCACTCGTGGTTCAATGGTACAACTGTAGGGAGCTAGGGCACTATTCAAACCAGTGCCCTAAACCTCGAGCTCTCGAGGGTAATCAGCGCCAGCAACCACCAAAGCCAAAGGAATAAGGGAAGGCTTATGCCATCACTACTGCGGAGGTGGATCATGATAATGAAGTCGTACAAGGTACACTTCCTATTCACTCAAGAATGGAAAAAGTCTTGTTTGATTCTGGTTCTACGCATTCCTTTATATCTTGCAAGTTTTCTAGAACTATATAATCGAAGCCCCGAAACCTTGAAGTAGAGATATCTGTAAAAACACCAAGTGGTGCAATCATTGCAACCCGAGTGTTTGACTCTTCTTCTATTGGCATATGTGGGAAGATTCTTCCGGAAAATCTCGTAATACTTCCCTTGGTGGAATTCGATGCTATAATGGGAATGAATTGGCTCTCGTTATATAGAGAACATATCAACTGTCTGGAAAAGGAAATATATTTTCATATTCCAAACCATCCCATGATCCTCTACAAATGCAAGGAAGATCATGAATCTCCTTTGAGAAATCCTTCAATGGTTTGGGTGTTGATTCCCTATGAAAAAGCATACCTTGCCCAAATGGTTGAGTCGAAGGAAAGTTCCAACCTTGAGGAAATTCCCATCATAAGGGAATACGACGATGTATTTTCCGAAGAGTTACCCAGAATTCCCCTAGATCGTGAGGTAGAGTTCTCAATTGAACTCATACCTGGAGCTACTCCTATCTCAAAGTGCCCCTATAGGATGGCTCCTATCGAACTGGAGGAGTTAAAGAAGCAGCTGCAAGAGCATCTGGACAAAGGGTTCATACGACCTAGTGCATCACCTTGGGGTGGGCCAGTGCTCTTTGTGAAGAAGAACGATGGAACCATGTGGTTGTGTATCAATTATCGGGAACTCAACAAGATCACCATAAAGAATAAGTATCCTCTTCCAAGGATTGATGACTTGTTCGATCAGTTAATAGGAGCTCAATACTTCTCAAAGGTGGATCTTCGTTCTGGATATCATCAGGTAAAGGTGAAGAAGGAAGATATTCAGAAGATTGCCTTCCGTACAAGGTATGGGCACTATGAGTTTTTGGTGATGCCCTTTGGACTTACTAATGCCCCTAAAATCTTCATGGATTTGATGAATATAGTCTTTAGATATTACCTCGACAAATTTATGGTAGTGTTTATCAATGATATTCTCATCTACTCCAACAGCAAGGAGGAACATGAAGAACATCTCAGACTTTTGTTGGCGACATTGAGAAAGGAGAAGTTGTACACCAAGTTCAGAAAGTGTGACTTTTGGATGAATCAAGTCACGTTCTTGGGACATGTGATCACAAGCGAGGGAATTTCTGTGGATCTTTCAAAGACAAAGGCGATTGAGGAATGTCCCACGCCCTCTAGTGTCACAGAAATATGTAGTTTTCTTGGATTAGCTGGGTACTACCGACGTTTTGTGAGAAACTTCTCACAATTTTCAAGCCCGCTAACTAAGCTAACAAGGAAAGGGGTAAAGTATGTATGGACGGAAGAATGTGAGGGAAGATTCAAGGAGCTAAAAAGAAGTCTGATCACTGCACCTATACTCACACTACAGAAAAGTGGAGAAAGTTTTGTGATATACAACGATGCTTCAAAGAAAGGCTTGGGTTGTGTACTCATGAAAAATGATAATGTGATAGCCTACGCCTCATGACAGTTGAAGATCCATGAGCAGAACTACCCGATGCATGATCTAGAGCTGGCAGTTGTGACTTTTGCCTTGAAAATCTGGCGACACTACCTTTATGGTGAGAAGTGTGACATATACACCGACCAAAAGAGCCTAAAGTATATATTCACACAAAAGGAGCTCAACATGCGTCAAAGGAGATGGTTAGAGATAATCAAGGATTACGATTGCTCTATTCACTATCATCCTTGAAAGGAGAACAAGGTAGCTGATGCTCTAAGTAGAAAAGAACCTGCTACTCTATCCATGTTGAGGATTGATAAAGACCCTATCTTCTTGGATATGAAAAGGATGGATTTGGAAATCATAAGGGTAGTGGATACATCCTTCCTTGACCAAATGATTGTGCAACCATACATCCAACATAAGATTAAGGAAGCACAAAGGGATGATGTGGAGATACAAAAGAGGGTGAATACAGTAATGGAAGGGAAGCTGCAAGAGTTCCATATCGACGATGATGGTGTGATTCGGTTTGGAAGGCAGCTTTGTGTGCCTTCATCACCCGGGATAAAGAAGGAGCTATTGGATAATGCACATAGCTCAACTTTCTCTATCCATCTTGGGAGTACCATGATGTACCGTGATCTCCAAGAACACTTCTGGTGGGATAACATAAAGAAGGAGATTGCGGAATATATATCAAGGTGCTTGGTATGTCATCAAGTTAAAGCTGAGTGACAAAAGTCCAAAGGTATGATGCTGCCATTGCCTATACCCATGTGGAAATGGGAAAATGTTACTATGGACTTTGTCACGGGTCTTCTGAAGACGTAAAAGGGGAATAATGCGATATGGGTTGTGGTCGAATAACTCACCAATACTGCCCATTTTATCGCAATTCGGGAAGACCTATCGCTTGAACAACTTGCAAAGATATATGTGAAGGAAGTGGTGAGACTGCACGTTGTTCCACTCTCAATTGCCTCTGACCGTGATCCAAGGTTCACATCTATGTTTTGGAGGAGCCTTCAACATGCTTTGAGTACTGAATTAAATTTCAGCACGACCTATCACCCCCAAACTGATGGCTAGTCTGAAAGGACTATTCAGACTCTTGAAGATATGCTAAGAGCCTGCTCTCTTGAATTCAAAGGTGGATGGGATCAACACCTCCCATTGGTTGAGTTCTCATACAAAAATAGCTTCCACTCGAGTATTTAGATGGATCCGTATGAAGCTCTTTATGGGAAGCGATGTAGAACTCTAACCTGTTGGGATGAAGTTAGAGACAGAAAGCTACTTGGACCCGATCTTGTGCAGGAGATGACCAAGAAGGTTCAAGTTATCTAGAAACACATCAAAGCTACTCAAAGTCGGAAAAATAGCTATGCTGACAATCGTCGAATGGACTTGGAGTTCGACGTTGGAGATAAAGTCTTCCTTCGAATATCTCCATGGAAGAGAGTCATGCGATTCGAGAAGAAAGGAAAGATAAGCCCAAGGTACATTGGCCCCTTTGAGATCCTTGACCGCATAAGAGCCGTGGCCTATCGTCTGGCACTTCCACAAAATATGGCTCAAGTTCATGATGTGTTTCATGTATCACTACTAAGGAAGTACATACCAGACCCCTCACATGTACTAAACTCAGAGGTGGTGCAGCTGGAAGATGATCTCTCCTATGAGGAGCAGCCGGTAAAAAATTTGGACTAAAGTGATAAGGTTCTACACAACAAGACAACCCGCCTTGTCAAAGTGTTGTGGAGGAACCATAAGTTTGAGGAAGAAATTTGGGAACCAGAAGAGGCAATGAAGGAGAAGTACCCACACCTGGTTGTGTAAAGTGAAATTTCAGGGGCGAAATTTCTTGAGGGGGGAAGAATGTAACGACCCAAATTATTTTAATGGAAAATTTCCTTCTTATATTTATGTCATAAAAACACAAAATAATGAACTACTAAGTGATAAGTGACCTTTAAACATAATTTTGTCACCCCTATGTTTGGAATTTTAAAAATCCGACATACACGGTTGTGTTCAAGATAGTTTTTGGAGTCTAATGAAACAAAAATAATTTTTGGTGAATAGTAACCTACCCTTATGAATAGTAACCTACCCTTATGAATAGTAACCTACCCTTATGAATAGTAAAATTACCCTTATGAATAGTCAATAAGAGGAACATTACCTATGAATAATAAAATAAAATTTAGACATCTTAGAAAGTGACAATTTGACCTTAGTAAACGTTTTTGGTGTTTTATAAGTCATAAATAATTAATTAATTAATTTTAAAGAATATTTATTTCTCTGAAATGTATTCATAAATTATTGAATCAATTTATAATAGTTTTTAGATAATTTTATAAGACCCTACGTAATTTTTGAAAGAACTATAAAATCAGTTTTAATCTTAAAACTGTTTTTTTAAGTAAATTATGATTTTAATTAAATATTAAATTAATAATATTTAGAAAATTATTTTTGAAAAATGGACTTCATTTTAAGATTCTAAACATCGAAAAATGGTTGGGGTAAATTTTTGGGAATTTTCTGAGATACTTGAATTTTTGATGAATAATGGAATCCGATAATTCACAATAAATGCTAAATAATGTATTAATTGAGCCACCAATGATGTTCTACTGATGTAAGCCCACTTATTTCGGGATTAAATTATAAAATTACTATTCTTGGTCATTCAATACTCACTATTCCTTGTCTTAGGTGAAATTAATAAACTAATCAATTTTATATTAAGGAAACCCCTCTCCCCTCCACTATAAAAGCCACCCTTCACTCCCTCTTTTCCACACACCTCTCAAGCTCCAAGCCTTCTCTAAACTCTTCCCAAACATCTTCCCTAGAACCTCCCCCACGTCTGAAAGCTTCTGGTCTCATAAAAAGACCAATCCAATCTTCCTTATGGAGGATCTCAAGAGAAAGATTCTAGAGGTAATTTCTCTCTCTCTTCTCCTTTAATTTCCTTTCAAGTTCAAGTTCCTTTCTTAATCTCTCCCCACCTATACTCATCCCAATTGTTTTGTAACTCCAGTATTATAAATATAATATATTTTTATGGGATATTATATCACCCCACCCCATTTCCCTCTTCCTTTTATTTTATTTAAGAGAACGTTGTTCATGAGGTGTTAATTTATCACCTTCAAAAACGACATGCTCTCTTTTTCCATTTCTACCTTCACATATGGTCATGAAACCATTTTTATGGTTGAACCAGAATATTTTATATGTATTATGTTCTATTTTAAGTTCTGGAAATAACCTATGGCCATATTACTAAGTCAAAAGTTAAAACGAGTTCGTTGTGATCCAGAAACCGCTCAAATTAACCCAAATAATCGTCATTTAATTCTTATCTAATGATTCGTCCGCATGGATCTAATATAACTCATTATAAAATCATTAAATATTCTGTAATATCATTAATAACATGTAATATCAGTTCTGTATGTTTACCCATGATCTACCCAAACATCAATTTAAGAATACAAGTGGACCGCTCAAGAAAACCATGAAAACGAACATCCCCGATCAATGTTTTTAAACTCTATAAGTCATCCAAAGGAACATAATATGAAATAATGAAATCATAATGAACCCTATTAATGTATAAAAGGTTCTGGAATTTCTAATTAATTAATATAATGTCATTATACAGGACATTAAATAGAAGGAGGCATTCGAGTACAAGGTAAGGGGAAATCTCGAACCCAATTTTCTTCCTTTGGGTTCTCCCTCTTTCACTCCATTTTTGATATGGTTACTCCTCAAAGATCATTTTTTAATCATTTACTTTACTTTTCTGGGATATACATGTTTGTCACCGGTTTTTATGTCCATCAAAATGTTTTCCAAAAGAACTCTTCTTTCAAGATCTCACCTTTTACCTCTCATTCAAGGTTGATGGTTCTTGTATCATGTATGTTGTTCCCTATTTCTTTTGGGAACCCAAAGCTTATGAATGTGTTATTATGAGATTAAATCCATTAATTTCCATGGGTTATTAATGTACATTTTTGATATGTGTTCTATGTGGAAAGCATGATAATGATAATGTTATGACGTGATGGGTGCACCTGGAATTATATAGCCCAATATGAATGTTTAAATGTGACAAGTGCGCCCGAAATTATACAGCGCTCCAATGCATTGGGTAAAGTGATGAATCTCATGAGTAAATGTGAAATGATGTGTGAACAAGATGCTAGCTTTGTTCACAAGTATGTGTGGCAGTTAACCACTAAGACATGATGTTTCATTTTTATGCATTTCCACATTTCATGTTTATTGTCTATGCTCCTCTCATGTTCATGATCTTTTGCCTATGTCATGATTATGCTCACCCCATGATGTATTGTTCTTATCTATCCTCTTACTGGGCTTCTAGCTCACCCCTTTTGATGTATATCCTCAGGTGGATACATGTACTAAGGAGAAGACAAGTTCCAGTAAGAAGATAGTGAAGAAGAAATTAAATAAATGTTTATGGTTGATGTTGTATTTGTTATGTATGGTCCTAGTTTTCCCAATACACTAAACCTTTGGATCCTCCATGTGTAATACTATTATGTTGTTTATATTTTAAATGATGTAATATTAATGTAAGAAAAAGGTCGAGTCGCTATATTTCTACCAATTGATATGGGAGTTATGATCTAATACCACTTATTGAGCTCTAAATTTGTTCAAAAGTCTTCATAAATTTTCTTATTAACCTCCAAATCTATTCAAAAGTATTTTCATTAATTTCTACCCTTTAGAAATAAAACCAAATGGTATAATAACTATCATAAATAGTAATCAATGTTAATAATTAAATTTATATGGGGAGTGGGAATGCACTAAACCACTTCAAGATATTGGAGGTGGTTAAACATTATGGTTTAACTAATTCTTTTCAAAAACTGATATGGCCAGTGATAAAATGATTTATCCCGATATGTATCACTTTGAAAATTCCATGTTTGAACTTTTATTCAATAAATGATATCAAATTTCAATATTCTTTATATGTGAATGTTTTATCAGATTATTCATAAGAATTATTGTACTTTTGTTATCACACAATATCACCAAGGTCCTCTAACTTTTGTTTCATACAAATCAATTGAGTACATCCTTTATTGCAAATATATACTCTGATTTATCCACGCAACGTGAAGTGCCTTATTTTTTTAATCCATCTTAGACATTTGTTTCCAATGAAAAATATTACTTTATTCTTGTGTATTTTCAATCCAGAACATCATCATCCAAATTTTTATCCAAATATTCCCTAAATTCTCTTACTTTTCCATAATCAAATATCAATCCATAATCTAGAGCACCTTAAACATGCCTTAAGATTTATTTTACTAATATTAAGTGTTATTTCTTTAGATTTATTTGAAAATGTGCTACCAACCAGGTTTTATAAAGGATACATTAACTTGATACTATCAATTATAACATGATTCTGATCATTCTTCAATACAAAGTTAGATCCACAAACTTTTTATCCTTATTCTTCCCAAGTTTAGTCGTAATTATGGTTGATGTTGAAAGTTTACAATTTTACACGTAATTTTTTTTACAAATTCATTTACATAATTTTCTTGATATGTAAAAGTATACCCACCATTTTGATTGGCTTGAAGCCTAATAAAATAAGTGAGTTCACCTATCATAGAAATAATAAACTCCAATCTCATTAATTTCTCAATCTATTCTACTAATTCCTTCTTATTACTTCCAAAAATGATATTTCCAATAATTAATAGTATCATGAACTATTATTCTATTTAATATTTCACATATACATTGTGATAAAAACAACCTCTATTAAATTAAGACTTCTTCATATATTAATCCAAACAAGAATACTTAGCTCATTATGCATACTATAATTCATATAATTCTTTCCTCAAATGATATATATTTCCTTCATCATCATTAATATAAAATCCCACATTTTGTTCACTGTAATTTTCCTTTTTAAGCACTAAATTTTAAAATAACATATTCATATCCATTTGATATATTTTTAAACCTATTTGAACTAAATATTACAATAATTATAAGATTGACTCATGTCTAACCATCAATGTCAATTTCTATTCAACATCCACACCTTTGATTTCCGTATAGATTTTTCATAGAAATCTCTCCTTATTTCAAATCACACTCCAATTATTATCATATTTATTCTTGAATATACATTATTTCAAAATTAAATTATAATTATTTAACATCTTCAAAAGCTCTCAATACCGATTCATCTCTATTTAATCAAACTCTTCATTCTTTGGTTTAACCCATGATTCATATTTCACTAATTCTTAAAATGATTTTGGATCAACCTATGATAATAAATCAGTGTACTTGACACTTCTCATCTATTGATTTTGAGTTGGAGAAGTCTTATCACCAATTATATTTGAATCATCATTTTCAAATAGCTTCTTTTGTTTCCTTGATTTTGTAGTTTACTCTCTTTAGTGAATATTTATTCCAGTGATAAAGCC
Organism: Viscum album; assembly: GCA_963277665.1. NCBI lineage: Eukaryota > Viridiplantae > Streptophyta > Magnoliopsida > Santalales > Viscaceae > Viscum > Viscum album. The sequence goes on from OY728150.1 coordinate 245,243,511, forward strand.
CTTAAATCTTCCTTGTGTGATGTACATTGATGTTCCATAAAATTTGTTTCAGTACCATACTCTTCTTACCCATGTGATTATCGATGTGGGACTCATCCTTAAATGAAGTATACAAAACAAAATTAAAAATTAAAAAAATCAAATTTTGGGCATCTTCATATCCTTAACTGCACCAATCACACCTACAACACTTTATCCCTAAATATAGTGTGCCTCCATTATAAAAATGTATAATCTCAACCACAAACCCAAAGGAAACTATAAATCATTTGTAACTCCTCATCTCATCCACCCCAAGGACATGGTCCTCACATGATTAACTCATCTTCTCTTCAATGTACCTGCCCATCTCGAACTAATCATTTCATTTTAGTGCTACAACCCCAACCTCAACTCATTAGAACCACCCAAAAAGATTCTCCCCTTATTGTGAATCCCTCCATATCATAGGATTTTCATTACTCCACATGCATTCATGCAAGAAAAAATATTTTTGATTCACTCTAAGACATCAAATATAACTCATATGATTACCAAAACTCTAGTATGTCTCACCTATTACAACCCAAGAGTTCCTAGAATACCAATAATATCAATCCATTGATTTTAAATTAAATTTAATTAATTCCAAAATTTATTTTACTTTGACCTAATTAGGGTATACCTCACTGAGTTTAATATCCTTGTAATAATCTATTGTACTGGGTAGTAGAAGAATACTACCTATAATATTATTCTACAACATGCAAAATCCTTAATTATTACTACACAATATATCATCAATAAGATCCAATTTTGTTAAAATCCACATAAAAATTCACTAACTAATTTAAACTAAAATATTTTGTAACCATTTGTTTATTCCCTTGCCTCATATCCTCTAGACACTTCCCACAATCATTTGAGTGATTTCACTAAAATATAGTGAAATCACTCACTCAAATCCCTAATAAAATCCACCTAAATTAGTGGAGAAGGAAGTGATTAAGAAATGAATAAGGGGATAGAGAAGAAATGCCTCTTCTTAATATAACAAACACTATCGTAGATACAGGATTTATTCGTATGAAAAAAACCATTTCATCATTAAAAAAGCACCAATATTATAAGAATATTTAAAATCCATATGATTTTTTCATCACTAGAAATAGCGCTGATAAAATGACCCTCTATCAATTTCAATAAATAATATCATTTTTCAAAGATTTTTTAGCACTGATGAAGGGATATTTTATCGGCTTTATTTTTAGCATTGATAAATCTTAAGGTTATCAGTTCTAATAGCAACAATGATAAAATTCATGGGTTACAACAATGTACTATTACATTTAAATCATGTTTTAGCAATCCCTATTCAAAATAAAATTACAATATAATTGAAAATAAACAATAAATTAAAATTATAAACAAATAAACATTACAAACATTTCAATACACTACAATCACATTTTTTGTACAATTTATTACAAACATTACATTTTCCAATGAATTCAAAAAACATTATGGGTTATGCTATCTTTGGGGATCCCATTCAAAAGAACATATTCAATGTACTGGTTTCTAAAAAAACCACCCTATCTTGAGAACTAAATAAGATTTTAAATATAATAAAAATTTCTTATGTTAGTAATACTTTATGGAAATAAACAAAACATAAATATGATAAAATGCATTAATAAAATGTCACCTTTAAACTAAAAGCACGCACTTTGAGTCACATCAAGCACATTGTGTGTTAGATTCACATACGGTTGATTCATATATGTCACAAATAATTTATTTACTTTTTCCCAAAATTATTAAGCTAATCCAAGTGTGTTTCTCAGTTTTTTCATATGTGATACATGTTTTGAACAAAAATGTTACTTTTAAACTGAAAACATGAACTTTGAGTCCTACTAGGAACACCGTGTGTCAGATTGACATGTGGCTGATTCCTATACATCAAAAAATGACTAATGTATCATTATCCTAAAGTATCAAAATAATATGATCATGTTCGCTCATTTTTTAGTATGTGAAGTATGTTTTTTTACTAAAATGTCAACTTCAAATAAAAACCTGAACTTTTAGTCATACCAGACACATTGTATGTAATATTAATGTGTGTATGATTCATATATGTCAAAAATTAAATATGTATCATTAACCTATATTATCAAGAAAACCTAAGTTCATTTTCTTGGGTTTTACTGAGTGGTGGGTATTTTGAACTAAAATGTTTCTTTAAAACTAAAAACACACACTTTGAGTCATATGAGTCTCACTATGTGTCAGATTGATGTGCAGCTAATTCCTACACATCAAAAAATGACCTATGGATTATTTTAATAAGGTATAAAGACAATAAAAGTGATTTTTCTTATTTTTCAGTGACACATATTTTGAATTAAAATTTCACTTTTAAACTAAAAACATGTACTTTGAGTCATATCAGGCATGTTGTTTGTCCGATAGATGTGCACCTAATTCCTACATGTAGAAAATAAATTATGGATCAATTTTATAACATGTCAATACAATCTAATTGAATTTTATTAGTTTTGATTGTGTGAAGTGTTTTTTGTAATAAAATGTCAACTTTAAATAAAAACACACACTTTTAATCAAACTGAACACACCGTGTGTTATATTGATTTGTGTTAAATTTTTATATATCATAAATGAATTATGATTAATTTTACCGAATTTTCAAGATACTCTAAGTGTTTTTTTCTCAATTTTCAATGGGTGCCACATGTTTTAACAAAATTGTTACTTTTAAAATGAAAACACACACTTTGAGTCATGTCTGGTACACTATGTGTCAGATTGAAGTGAGAATAATTTATTCACATCAATAATTACTTATAGATTGTTTTCATAAAGTATTAAGATAATATAACTATGTTTTCTTGGTTTTATATGAGGGATGCATGTTTTGAACAAAAAATGTTATTTTGAAACTAAAAACACACACTTCAAGTCATATCAGGCACACCATGTGTCATATTGACATGATGTTGATTCCTACATGTCAAAAAATGACATATGGATATTTTTTTAAAATTATAAATACAATCAAAGTGCATTTTATCTTTTTTTTGAGTATGTGAAGTATGTTTTGTAGTAAAATTTCAATTTAAAATAAAAAACACACACTTTCAATCACACTATACACACTGAGTGTTCAAGTGATGTTAGGTTGATTCCTAAAAATAAAAAAAAATTAATTATGTATTATTTTAAAAATTTATCAAAAACATATGATTGCATTGGAATGGTTTTCAGTCAGTGGCATGTGTTTTGAACTAAAATGTTATTTTTAAACTTAAAACATGTACCTTGAGACATATTGGGCTCACCGTATATTATATTAACATGAAAATGATACTTATACATAAAAAATTACTTATACAATTTTTTCCTAAAGTATCAAGACTATATAAGCATGTTTTTTTATTTTTGATTATGTGTCACATGTTTTGAACTAAATGGTTAATTTTAAACTGAAAATGTGAACTTTGAGTTATATCGGGCACACCGTGTGTTGAATTAATATGTGGTAAATATATATATGTAAAAAATGACATATGGATAATTTTTAAAAAAATATCAAGGAAATATGAGTTTTTTTCTCAGTTTTCAGTGAGTGATGTGTGTTTTGAACTAAAATTCCATTGTTAAACTGAAAACATGCTCTTCGAGTCACATTGGGCACATGGTGCGTCAGATTAATGTGCGGTAAATTATTAAAGGTTAAAAATTATGTTTTTATCATTTTAATAAAATATACATATAATCCTAATGTGTTTTCTTTGTTTTTAGTGATTGACACATGCATTTAACTAAAACTCAATTTTTAAACTGAAAACACACACTTTGAGTCATATTGGGAACACCATGAGTCATATTAATGTGTGTTTGATTCCTATATGTCATAAATGATGTATGGATCATTTTAATAAAGTATCAATAAAATTTTGGTTTGTTTTCTAAATTTTGACTATGTGAAGTGTGTTTTGTACTAAAATGTCGATTAAAAATAAAAACATGCACTTTTGATCATACTAGTCACATCATGTGTCAGAGTGATGTGAGGCTAATTATATATGTCAAAAATTACTTATGTATAATTTTCCTAAATTATAAAGATGATATGAGTGTTTTTTAATGGTTTACCCTCAGTAACATGTGTTTTGAACTAAAATTTTACTTTTAAACCTAAAACACACACTTTGAGTTATATCAGGAACATTGTGTATCATATTTATGCATGGATGATTATTACACATAAAAAATGACTTATGGATCATTTTAATAAAGTATAATTATAATCAAACTATTTTTACTTAGTTTTGAGTATGTGACATGTGTTTTTAACTAAATAGTCAACTTTAAACTAAAAACGTACACTTTGAGTTATACCTAGAACATCATGTGTTGAATTAACATGTGTTCAATTTCTAAATGTCACATATGACTTATGGATAATTTATATAAAATATAAAGACAATATGAGGGTTTTTTTGTTTTTAGTGAGTGGCACATGTTTTAAATTAAAATGTCATTTTTAAACTAAAAACATGCACTTCAAGTCATATCGGGAACACTGTGTGTCAGATTGATATTTGGCCAATTCATGAATTCCAAAAATTATACAAAGATTATTTTCATAAAATATAAATACAATATGAGTTTTTTATCTATTTTTACTAAGTGACACACATTTTTATCTAAAATTTAATTATTAAACTAAAAACACACACTTCAAGTCATACCAGGAACACTGTGTGTTAGATTAATGTTAAGTTAATTATTATATGTCAAAAATTATATATATATATATATTATTTTCAGAAATTATGATGGTCATATGAGTCTATTTTCTTTATTTTAGTGAGTTACATGTGTTTTGGAACTAAAATGTCACTTTTAAATTGAAAACACACACTTTGAGTCATACCGGGCACTCCATGTGTCATATTGATGTGGGGTTGAGTCCTACATGTCAAAGATTATTTTTAGACCATTTTTATAATGTATTAAGACAAAATGAGAGTGTTTTATTTATTTTCAAGGAGTGACAAGTGTTTTGAACTAAAATTTAACTTTTAAATAAAAACATGCACATTCAATCATATCACCCACATCATGTGTCAGATTGACATGCATTTGATTCTTACATGTAACAAATTACTTATGGATCATTTTCATAAATTATTAATATAGTATGAGTGTGTTTTTATTTTTTTTAGTGAGAGATTGTTTTTTGAACTAAAATGTCACTTTTAAACTGAAAACATGCACTTTGAGTCATATTGGGTTCACTGTATTCCAGATTGATATACAAATGATTCATATACATCACTAGTGACTTATGGGTAGTTTTCCCAAATTATTAAGATAATCCAAGATTTGTTTCTTAGTTTTCATGGAGTGAAACATGTTTTTAACTAAAATTTCATTTGTAAACTAAAAACATACGCTTTGATTCATTTGTAAACTGAAAACACACACTATTGAACATAAAAAAATCAAATAAAGAACAAATATCTTTATAAATGGAAAAATATTACTTTAGTGTATCACTGTTTTTAATGAATTTTTTGAGAATTGATTTTTCTCAAAGCATTTTTTTCTCTTCATAGAGAACAAAATGATAGGAGAAAAATAAATTCTCAATAAATCCAGATATTTATGACTTATGGATCAATTTCTTAAAGTTTTTTCACCGACACATTATTAAAAGGTCTTAGATTTAAAATAGAATTAATTTCATCACTAATAAAAAACAAATCAAATAAAGAACTAACAGGTCTATGAAGAGAACATTAAACACATACCTTAGTTCATCATCCTTGTCAAATCCTTTATATAGATTTTTTTTGTAAGAATTTTGTTGCTATAATGAGAAAAAAGGCCTCCATACATTGTTTTTTGTCTTTATTGAAAGTTAAAATTGCATTTTAGCCTTAAAAAGGGACCAAAGAATCTCTATGGAGGCCTTTTGTGCTCTTTATAGGCACAAAATACTTGTAGCGATGTATTCTAAATGAAATATTCATGATCTATATGAAAATTAACTAAATAATAAATAGATAAAAAAGATGATAGAATTAACTAAATTATAATTGGATAAAATGATAAGAAATGTTACTAAATAAGTAGTAGATAAATATAATCTTCATGATCTATGATAAATAATAATAATACAAACTTGATAGGAAGTCACCGCTTCATGATGTCTAAAAATATTCTAACCATGTATTTTTACCACTCATTTTTAAACAAATATATTTCCTATTTTGAATACATGTATTATTGATAGTCCTTTTAGTATTGGAAAAAAAATTATTAATAAATATTTTAAATTAAATTGTAATTATCATCAAAAATATATTTTTGGGATGCTAGTTTATTGGTGGAATATGATAGCTTTCATAAGTTTGCAAATATAACATCCATGATCTTTTCCATTAGTTTGGTTTAGAAATTATAAAAATATTGATAAAAATAATTAATTTTATTTGATATATGTTTTTATAGTGAAATATTATTATATATACCATAATACTTATCAAGTTGTAGAATTCAATATGCTTCTTGGTATCATAGACCATCCTCATACCATGATTTTGAAAATTTTAAACACCACCACATCATATCAAAATTTTCATTAAAACATAATATAATACATATTACTTGAATTTTATTTGTAAAATTTTGAATGTATTGTATTAAAAATTGTTTAACGTCATCATATATGGTCAATTTGTTAGTAATCCATGAATTGAATCCAAAAAATAAGTATCCAAATTGATTTAAATGGGAAACCAATGCTCCATAAAAACAAAATGGAATAATTAATTGAAGAAATTAAAATATATTTAATATGATTATATTGTATATTTTTAACCTAGAATTGTGGGTATTACAAATATTTTTTCATTTGTAAGTTTCTTTTAAAACATTGTGACCAGTTGGTCAACTATTCTTAAATATTCATATTCTTCTCATAACGTTTTTTGTGTAAAAGTGATGTGAGGAATAATGAGTCCAATTTTTTTTTCAAGGTTTTCTATTCACATATTATTGATATATACAACTAAAAAAATATGAATAGTATTTAACTATAATTAACATAGTAGATAAGCTATTGGACTAACAAATTATAAAAACACACCCCATGTATACATGTATAAATGAGACTCCCTGCCATCCATGATTAAGGATTTTATTTACATTCTCAAGACCAATATAGTATGTAATGGCCACTCCATACATGTTTTCTTCAAAATCAATGGTAGTTGTATTACTATGATTGAATTTTATATCTACATGAAATTTTTGGTGAGGTAAAGGTACTCTCTAAAGATCTTTTTTATTGATTGGTTGATCCTTTAGAATATTTTTATTTGACTCTTTTTTTCCTCTTCCTGTTCTCCATTATAATAATATTCATTAGTACAAGACTCATTTCAATAATTATTAAAGGTTTATCATAAAAAATAAATTGGAAAATACATACCTTTTTATTGAAATTATTTTTACAAGATAAAACAGCCATGCTACAAAAGTTATAATAGCATGTTTGATTATTTGAAAATCTAAATAATTAGCAGTAATATGTAATGTCTCAAATTTTTCCATATATTATTTTTATAAATTACATGGATTAATTTTGACATTAGGCATTGAAACAACATGAGATTCTGAGGACCAGTTTTCCTAGAACATTTGTTTAAAAAATTTAAAACCTTTAATAGCACGTGTAAATGGTTTTCTTAAAAAAGTGGAATAACTTTTAAATGGGTTCCTGAATCAGAAATATGATACAACGTTGAGATCATAATGGTAGTCTTACTCTATGCATGACCTAACTTTGGTCAGTGCAGGCCTTCTGTGGAAAAACTCAAAAAGGACGTAACCACCATTAAATAATTTAAATAAAAATTATTTTGATGTAGAGACCACTTCCCCATTAAATATACGGTTATAGAATTTCCTCAGGGTTGGCTTCTCATACCATGAACATTTAAACAACCGTTAGAGAGGTTTTTTAGTAAATGATGATAGATCAAGTGGATTGTGGATCGTTCCACCAACGGAGTTAGAGGATTTCATCAACAATGGAAACATGATAGTTCTTCATCAACAATCGATCTGAAATCTAGGTAGGACGTTTGTTTTATGATTTCCTATCCAATTATTAATATAAGATGAACAAGTATCAATTCATCGAACAAGAATTGATATGTACATAATTGGTATAATTAAATTGATAGAATTGTTTTCATTATTAGTTCCTTTTTCTTCTTTATTCATTATAATGAGAACGGGTTGAGTCCAACATGAAAAAAAGGTTGAGGTTCATTCCTCAAGTTGTTATTAATTATTATTTTTCCCCAATCTTCACGTTCCCCGCTGTTGGACCCCTATGGCTACAATTCAACTTTTCGAGTGGATCTGAACATGATCAGACCCCTTGATTGGAGGTAAAATGACAACAAAGTTTGGGTCTGTGTAGATCAAGACATGAGGAGTGTAGATCTGTGACCATTTTGAAATCTTGGCATCAGAGGTGGATTGGTGGTCTGCAGAAGAGACCACCAATGTGGCGGTCCAGTGAGGCAAGCTGATAGCGTTGGAAGCCCGAGGCAGGGGTTATCGAAGGAGGCGGTGGGGCCGGTAGAAGTAGACCGAGGCATCAGTCATGGGGTTCGAAGGCCGTAGAATGCAGAGGGTTCGTGGGATACAGAGAAAGTGGAGGGTCAGTTGGCCAAGTGGAGCAGGTTGAGCGAAGTGGTCTAGGTAGGCCAAGCGGAGCAGGCCAAGTGAAGCGGGCCCGGTGAAGTGGGCCGAGCAGGCCGATCTAGGGAAGACGGGTTAGACTAGGAGGGCCAGGCCGAATGGGTTAAACCCAGAGAAACCAGGCCGAAGCTAGGACATAGTCAATCCAGCAGCCGCGCGGTCGCAGTAGCCATGGGGCATCAGGTCTGGGCGGTCGACCGCCATGGTCGGTGGACTGACCGTGAGTTGGTACATAGGCCTAGTGACCCACTTATGAAACTTCAAAACACTATAACTTTCAAACGGTACATTCGTTTGACAAGCCGTCTATGGTATTGGGACCCTGAAAATTAGAATGTACTTTTGAGATGATGTGGTGAGTTTTTATATTGGACCAATATAGGTTGAGATCATTCCCTTTTGTTCTTTCCACTAGGGTTCAATATGATATTGCATCCACATCACTGGACTATAATCCCCTCTAGAGTTCGAGTCCCAGATAGAGTTATACATCCCTCCCTGGGACTAGAGTGTGATTCTCTATCACCCCTAGTGGAGTCTGTGGAATAGTGTAACCTCTGTGAGCAGTTCACTAATCCTCCACCTAGAAGGACACATCATTGGGGTAAGTGGTATCCCCCAGAGTGTCTGGGTGTGATCTGTTATATCCCAAGGGTATCCAAGCATGATCCCCTATGTTGCGAATTGATCCAGATCAGGTTTGTGGTATCCCATGCTGTGATTGGGCACGATCTGTGGTATCCCACCAACATATATGGGTGTGATCCCCTCTCTATGTATCATAATCTTACTTGAACAATAAGTTATCATTAGGGTAGGTCCCAAATGATCTATTCCTCTTCCTGAGTGTCTCTGATGAAATAATGGCTCGAGGAGTGAGTTCTCCCAGAACGAGTGTGATTTGTGCAGAATCCGATGGCTGGTAATTGGTTGTGGTTTACCTCTATATTGTGAGTCTTATATTGAGTATATCTAGATGTTATTATTGCATGTATGGTAGACATACACCTATGGAGAGATGATTATGCATTTCCTTCGTGGTATTTCCTTTGTGGTATTTTTTTGATGTTTTGGGGTGTCCTATTGAGTATTGTTTTACTCACCCTTTCATGGTTTTTTCCCACACGCGTTGTGTCTTTTGCAGATGATCAACCCTTTGATGGAGTCCTAGGTGGAACAGGACCAGGTAGTGCTTAGCGAGGCTAAATAGATGAGGTGTGCTCCTATAACTTTAGATAGCAGTCACAATACTATATCCCTCAAGTTAGATCCATTAGGGTTTTCTTCGAATGAGTTTTAGGACCTTTTTCATTCACTTTCCTAGACTGGGATGACATGGTAAACACATCACCATGTTTCATTGGTCTGGTTTTTAGACTATTTTAGTGGTCTTGTATTCTGGCCCCATTTACTTTCTAGTACTTTCACTATTTTACTCTGGTTGTGGGATATAGTGGTTTGCATGCATTGCTTAATTAACGTTTTTACATTTCAGCATTTGTGGCTTAGTGATGTGTGCATGCATACAAGTACTTTAGGCTAATGGATCCCATGTGTGGGGTATGCATACTTGGTGCTAGTCACCAGCCCCAGACCTATTAGAGGTGGGATTGGGGTAGTCACATCATGGGCCCCTATGGGATGGATCGTGATAGAATAGGTAGCCCGATGCTCAGCTCGTGAGCTATGTGAATCCAGACACTCGCATGATATTTTGGAAGTTATTTTTTATGATTAATATTACCTTGGATATTGTATAATATACCCCTCAAAACAAGGTAATGGTTGGGTGATGATAAATATAATTCACAATCAATTTCACCCTATTAAATATTAGTACAGGGAAAATATTAATATCTACCTGATTCACATTTCACAAAAAATAGTTGTGAGAAAATTTATTACCTCCGGTAAGGTAGACCATTAAGGGAAATAACTAGCCTCAGAGCTGGGGGATAGATATTCATGTATTAGTAGGTGTTTTGTGGTTTATTCTCTTTGATTCCTTCCCATGACATTCTTTAAAAACTCTGAATTCTAATTAAGTTTTCTTATAGAACATTTATTTGTGTCTACATCTCATCCATTTTCTTATATTTATCCCCTTGTTTATTTATATTCTTAAAATATGTTTGAGGTGACACTCCAAAACCCACACCCCTCATGTTGTTTCAATGCCTAATGTAAAAATTAATCCATGTAATTTATAAAAATAATACATGAAAAAATTTGAGACATTACATATTACCCCTAATTATTTAGATTTTCAAATAATCAAACATGCTATTATAACTTTTGTAGCATGGCTGTTTTATCTTGTAAAAATAATTTCAATAGAAAGGTATGTATTTTCCAATTTATTTTTTATGATAAACCTTTAATAATTATTGAAATGAGGCTTGTACTAATGAATATTATTATAATGGAGAACAGGAAGAGGAAATAAAGATTCAAATAAAAATATTCTAAAGGATCAACCAATCAATCAAAAAGATCTTTAGAGAGTACCTTTACCTCACCAAAAATTTCATGTAGATATAAAATTCAAACATAGTAATACAACTACCATTGATTTTGAAGAAAACATGTATGGAGAGGCCATTACATACTATATTGGTCTTGAGAATGTAAATAAAATCCTTAATCATGGATGGTGGGGAGTCTCATTTATACATGTATACATGGGGTGTGTTTTTATAATTTGTTAGTCCAATAGCTTATATACTATGTTAATTATAGTTAAATACTATTCATATTTTTTTAGTTGTATATATCAATAATATGTGAATAGAAAATAAAAAATTATTCTTCTTTAAATTGACATTACATAATAGTTCCAACTACTACAATATCGAACAATACTTTCTACAGTACCTTCTACAGTACCTGCTACAGTGCTATTATGTAATAAAAAATTATTCTTCTATAAATTGACATTACATAATAATGAATAATTATTTTTCTATATTTTTTATTTAGTTCAAACATAAGAATCATAATCGGTTGTACCCAATGAATGAATACTTTTAGTGGCCTTGAAGTGGTCAGAATAATATGGACACATTAGGGGTGTGGGTTTTGGAGTGTCACCTCAAACATATTTTAAGAATCATTCATTGGGTACAACTGATGATGATTCTTATGTTTGAACTAAATAGGCCCAGTGAGCATTAAAGCCCGTTACATGGCCCTGAAGGCCCATATTTTTGAACCAAATGCTCTCCTGTGAATAATACTACTACAATACCTGGGCTGCTACAGTACTGTAGAAGGTACTGTAGAAGGTATTGTTCGGTATTGTAGCAGTTGCAACTATTCACCTTGGGCCACCGATTTGGGCTTGGAGTCCTTAAGTATTTTGGGCCACCTAGGACTTCGGGTTAGTAGGGATTCCAGGCAACCTTTAAGGCCTTCGGGCCACCTCAAGGCCTTCGGGCCACATGCAGTTTCCCCAGACAGACTACAAAAAAAGGAGCAGCCCCAGAAGAGGATTCAGAGCAGGTGCACTCACCAGAGTAGAGCCAAATTCATTTTTCAGAATGAGAGGGTATGATTATGCCATCAGAACCAGCACGTACTTGCACAGGAAGCCTAGCCAGATGATCATACGAAGGTGGAGATCTACTATCATGATGTAAATGCTGGGGAGGGGCAGTTCCTTGTAGATAGTCTGGTTGAATTCCCTAAGACCTTCGGGTCATGTAATCTCCTAAGCATATGGGCTATATAATCTCTAAGCCTATGGGCCTTGTAAGGGTTCCTCCTCATCCCTTGAAAGGGGGTTATCAAAAATCAATAAAAATGAAGGCCTTCAGGCCATTCAGGCATCTACTAGTATTCCATATTTATTTACACAATACTCCTTCCATAACACATGATATGAGATAGAAGTGGGTTTTGATTTTGATTCATCAATATTCATATAAATAAAGAAACATAATTATGTTATTGTTTCATGCCATATAAAAGTGTTACTATAGATTTAAAGTACATACCATTTTTCCAATTCAAGTATACCGCATCCTTGTTTTATGGTAGTGATTCGTTGGTTTTGATGAACACTGATTATTTTTAGAACTCAACTGTTATTTCATAAATTAACAATTCTTAATCAAAGTGATTAATACAAGTATTTCAAAGTAAATTATTTCCAATCACAATGTACCTAAAATGTTGCCTACTCCTGAAAATTAATAAATGTATTCCACATTTTTTTTGTTTAACATGTGTGTATATATTTGTGGTGGGTTCAGGTTTACTTCCCCTTTAACATTCCTAATATGATGCTTCGTAATAATTGTATGAAATTCTCTATGAGCCTTCCTAATGACCATAAATACAAATTTAATTCGACAATAATCTAGTATAAATATACTAAAAAGGGATAATGAAGAGTAAATCAAGGTTTGATTATTTTATTTTTTAGTAAAATATAGAAAGTATATCATAATGGTACCCTAATATCTTTCTAAATTAGTGCCTTCATTATGGGCACAACATTGTGCCACGTATCTACATCAATTGGTATGTGCATTCAAGTGGTGACCCAATGTAATTAATAAAAATGGAATTTCTGGGGTCAACATGCTACTTATGTGCATCCCATCCAACCTCAAATTTTATGCATTTGCTTCCCGCATTAATAATTTTCGTTAAGACTATCATGCTACGATGATCTTATTTTTTCTTAGACCTAGGTTGTTCACCTTATACCATTTCCTTAGTTTGAATATTGTGAATATTTTTCTCCTCGGGATCGGCAACATCATCATGTCGAGAAACCTATTGTTCCTTAAGATTAGGATTATCAACATTTTGAGAAACTCGTTGTTCCTCAAGATTGGGAGCATTGACATGCGGAGAATACATTATCTACATAGTTAATTGAACATTTAATTTTTATTAAATAAATGTAGTAGTGAACGCATAATATTATTAGGTAACACAATGTATATTCAAAAAAAAATTAACTTGATTATTGAACTCTCTTTTTTTATTTAAAGGTTGAATCGATTTGACCCCTCTATTGATTATCTAAATCATCTACTTGGGGTCTCCTCTGATATACAAGACCTTTTCTATATTTGGACCACCATGAAATTATTGTGATGTCCTAATTAAAGGGCTATCCTTAGTTGAATTGACATCTGACCCTGTAGTGGTTTTGGTCGATAATAGAGTAATTGACAACTTTTTGTTTACAAGAACAAGGATAGAACATACTTATATTTCCTATGATGCCATTATGAATAGTTTTTTAGTATACCCTTACTGAAATCCACTTTCATTAATCCCAATTCATTGATTTTAAATGTACTCTTGTTATTAACTCACTTGCATTGAAAAATTGGCACTTGGAATTGTGTATAATCCAACTCTCATATTTTTTCAATGATTCCAAAGTATGGAATATTAACGAAAATTGGATTTCTGTCCTTGGTTCCAAATACATGCATCACTTCTGCCATAAGAGTAACTCCACTACTTTTCATGGTACCACTACAAAAAATTTATGAAATTAGAGGGGTTTTTGCGATTATATGGGGTTAAACCCCTATAAATGCATTAGTAGTAGTTATGAAACATTATCGCTAAAGTGGCCACTCAATCTTGTTATATGTGTTTTTTATGTAAGTGATGGAAAACTAATTTTTTTTAGCACTGGTTGTTTTAGAAAGAGTTTTAACTAGGGCCAGTTTACAACAACCATTAAATATAGTAACGGTTTTTTTAGAGAGGATTTTAACATATTTTTAAAATTTCCAAAAAATTTCCAATTATTAATGGAGGTTAATTTAGTTTAACTAATTTATTTAGGGGAGATTAAGAATCGTCTCCCCCGTCTCTTGTCCCCTCCACCAATCCGCCACCCCTCCCACCTCCCACCTCCCACTACACCTTCCGACAACCCCCTGCACCTATCGGCTGCCCCTACACCAGTCAACCTCCCCTCCCACATCTCATGCCTGCACTTACCCCACCCATTGAACCCGTCAGTCGCCCCCTACTCACCGACCTCCCCTCCTGCCTCATGCACCCACTGGTCACCCGTAGCACCATTTTTCCCACCTCCCATGCCAACCCCGCCCACCTCCCCATGCGACCTACCCCCATGCCTCCCGCTGACTTCCCTTGTTCCCCTCCTGCCACCCACACCTTATACCTATCTTGTACCATTCTTAGCATTAAACCAACTCACCTGGAATCACGTCTCATATTTGTATTTTTCAAATTAATATATATTTAAATATATTGATTAATTTATTAATTAATTATATAATATATATATAAATAATTATATTTATACACACACACACATATATATTTATATATAATATATATAAATAATTAGAAAATATATATTATATATACACAAATATATATACAAACACAAATATAAAATAATATATATATATATATATTTGTATCAATCAATATAAATAAATATTTTTGTGGGTATATATTAAGGTTCCTATATGATATATATAGATATAATATAATTATAATATATTGTAGTTGGGGGATTCCCAAGTGGTAAAGGCTCATTGTAATCCTGCATCAGATCCAGGTTCAAATCTGGGTGGGAGCAAATTTCTGCTGGCAGACGGTGACGTAGGCATGACGAAAATAGGTGGTGATGCAAGCTTGATGACATAAACAGTATGATGTAGGCATGATGCTGCACTGGGCCTTTAGGCCGGTTTGTGGGCCTTTGGGCCATGTAATAGGCTTCATGCCCACCAGACATTCAGATCATGTACTGAATAAATAATAATTGATGAGTGAGTTATCTCTTGGGGGGCTATGACCTTCCTTTCTAGCTTGTGTGTACGGTGTGTATGTGTTTAGTGTAATTGTACCCCCAAACACCTAATATATTATAATTATAATATTTATTTTTATTTTTATTTTTAAATATTTATTTGTAAATACCTACTTGCATATATATATTTTTAACACACACACACATATATATATATGTATACATATATATTGTGGCTGACGCCTCTTTTTTATTGAAACAAATTATCCATTTTGTCGGTTGAGGAGTCCCATTACATGGCTCATAGGCCCAGTGAGCATTAAAGCCCGTTACATGGCCCTGAAGGCCCATATTTTTGAACTAAGTGCTCTCCTGTGAATAATACTACTACAATACCCGAACTGCTATAGTACTTGCAACAATACCACTACCGCTACATTTCCTACTACAGTGTCTTCCATTGTTATAGTGTCGTCGGTGCTACAATTACACCACTACTACAGTACCTCTACATTGCTGCTACAATACATACGACTGATGGGTGTTAAACTCCCATCATTGATGTTGTATTATGAAGTGCTTACCACTAATCCAAACCCCAACTACATTTATTTGTATATATGCTTGTATATATATAATATAATACAATTATATATATATATATATATATATTTATTTATATATTTAATATATTAATTTAAATTCATTTTTATACACTAAAATCATATATAGATATATCTATGTACATAACGTGTTTTGTATAACAATAATAATTTTAAAAATAAATACATTTATATTAAATGTACGTATATGTATATAAATATATTGTATATTTATGTATATAATTAAATTATTTTATATTATATATTATTTATTCACACAGACACACACACACACATATATATTATAAATAAAATTAAATATATTTATATAATAGGAAATATATGATATAATTGAATAATATATATATTTATTATATTAATTCATATTTAATATGGTATAATAAAATATATATAGTGTATATATTATGCCTATATTTTAAATTATTAAAAGTATATGTGGTTTTATAAATACTATACATTTATTAAATACATTTATATTCTAATTTATATTATAAATTATTTATTCATATATATATAATGCATAAAATTAAATATATTTATATAATAGAAAATATATAATATAATTGAATAATATATATATATATATATATTTATTATATTAATTCATATTTAATATGGTATAATATAATATATATATATATATATAGTATATATATTATACCTGTATTTGAAATTATTAAAATTATTTTTGGTTTTAAATATACTATACATTTATTAAATACATTTATATTCTAATTGATATTATAAATATACTGTATCAAATATATTTATATTATATATTTATTTATGTAATTACCAGGAAAGTCTGAACCAGGCATAAGCCTGGTCCTTTATTTATGTAATTAAATGCATCTATATTATACTATGTATAAAAATATATATAATATACACAAAATTAAGTAAATATTTGTATTTATATAAAAATAATTTATATTATGTATACATTTATATTATATATTAAATACATTTATATTAATGTATACACAAATATAAATATGGAACTTTCTTATAAAATATAGAATATAATATACCTTAATGTACTCATATTTATAATATGTATATATTTATATTATATTATATATATATATTATGAAAATACAGATATAATATTATATTATACAATATTTACAAATATATACAAATATATTATGAAAATACAAATATATTTATATATATATATATATTATATTTATATGTTTACAAATATGTATAGATGTAAATGATATATGATATATGATATATTAAATATTATACAAATATACTATTCAAATATATATATATATATACATATATATACAAATATATATTGTATCATACAAAAATATAACATACAAATATATATTATACAAATAGAAATATATATTATACAAATACAAATATATATTATATTATATCGATCGATACAAATATATATATTTATATATTATATATTTATGTATACGATTCAAAAATAAAAATATATATATCATATTTACATTATATATATATATATATTATTTTATTTATATGTACACAAATATATATATATATATATATTATACAAATATATTATAGAAATATATATATATAGTTATATATATTATATTTTTACGTACATAATTCAAATAATATTAATATATATATATATATATATATTACATATTTATATGAATGCAAATATTATATACATATAAATACATTTATATGTATATATATATATATATTATTTATATAATTAAATATATTTATGCTATATTATATAAAATATACATACAATTGATATATTGTATATTTAATTTAATATTAATATATGTAATATATATATATATATATTTAATATTTACATATAATATTATTTTATATTTAAATTTAAATTTATATTAAATTTTACTTATATCTATATATAAATATTATATATATATATACATATATTTATAAAAATAGTTATATTATGTGTACAAATATATATTTATATTATGTATGTATACTTACTGTAACATCTCAGGTAAATAAAGAATAAAACATTTTCATATTTATTAATATTTACGAATTAAATATTAATTTTACTTTAAAGGGGTTGCTATGTTCGATAGCGTACCCGATACGCAACAAAGAGTTTCTTTGAAATCTTACGTTGCACACTGAAGTGCATTGTGTTGCATTTGTTGTCAATGAGACATGTTGTTGTCTTAGAATGAATGGATGTCAAGGAGTCAAGATGTGAATGTCAAAGGATGTGATGGTGATGGTGATGAAGGAGAATGGCCATGGTACTTAGAGGAATGTCACTTAGGAGATTCACTAAGTGGCATTGGAGAATATGGTTGAAACATTCTCCATGTACATCAGACGATTGTTGAGCTGATCATTAAGTTCCAAGAACTTGTATCAACTGGATACAATGTCACAACAAGCTTTAGAAGACCATGCATTGTATTGACAATGCATGAGGAGATGAGAAGAAGATCCATCCACAACTTCTAAGTGGATGAAGTGGTTTAATAAAATCCATGCACTAACACTTAGTGCATGTGAATCTGAAGAAGTCCCAATTTGATCTCTGATTAGATCAACAAAGTTTATTGAAGAAATATTTGATTCAGGAGCTCGGTTGAAGATGAAGAAACCTTTTGAATTCCATATCCTAAGTGAAGATTATATGTTGAGGAGGATTAAGGAATTCTTAAGAAGTAGAGAAGGGAAGAAATTGAGAAGAAGAATGGAAGAAGTGGCTTGGCACTTGGCATGTTTTACATAGAGGAGGACTTTGTTTTTACAAAGTCTTATTTGAAGACTTTGCCAAAAAATTTGGGCCACCAAGGAGGCCAGCCGAGGGTCATCACCCAAGGCACATGTGGGACTCAAGGTCACCACGCCCATGGGGAACCCTCAAGGCCAGGGCAGCATCCTTGCGGCAGGGCGCACCCAAGGACACCGCAAGGGCGCCTGGGGCACGCCCGGAGGAGCGCAGGGGGCCGTGTATAAGCCCCCGAGGGCACGCGGTGGTGAAACCCGCGCGCCGGAGGAGCAGAGGGTGGGCGCAAGAGCGCGCCCGCTAAAGAACTCGGTGCGGGGCGGCACCGAGAGGGGAGGAGATTCAACTGGCGGGTTGAGGGAGCGCCAGGCTTATAAAGCGCGGAAAAACCGGCCGCGGATTCGATGTGGGACGCGCATTTTTCACCCGGAGCGCATCCTGGCCGTCCGACTCATCGCGCGGCTGATCACAGCCGCTCATCGCATCCCGCGCGAGATCTCCTGATCGCGGCCGTCCGAGGATATTCAAATGCCCGATCCGACGGCTCCCGCCTCGTCCTCTACCTCGAGCTCGTCCGAGGTCTCCCCGAAGCCACCCGCGAGCAGCCGCTGAACCAGAGGCATCCCGACGACATATCTCGAGTATCCGGCCATCATTTTCGAAGCCAAAGACATCATGGTGATCGTCTGGTCACACTGAACACAACCGTGCACAAAAGTAGGCATGCATGCAATGTTTGGGAGATTTCGAGGTTGGCCGAAGCAACCGGAGGTGCGAGGCCACGTGATTTATTTTCTGCATGGTTTGGACCTTAACCGAAGGCCGTGCATGCGTTATGAGTCGCATGCACGTAGAGGAAATTAAAAATGAGAACCCGCGTGAAACAGTGAAGGAAAACGAGATTTGGAAAGATTTTTAAAGATCCAAAAAACTCGGGATTTTGAGATTTAACCACGCGGATGATCCGAGGCGTTTCTCTGCCTATAAAAAGAGAGGCCGAGGCTCTCATTAAGCTGCTGATCCTTTCTTGAAAATCAGAAGTCCCGTGAAGCTCTTTGCCTCGCGAAGATCTGCCCCGCGCATCCCACTTGCGCGGCAGTGTGTTTCGGTGCCACCCGAGGCCCGAAGTGTTCCCTGCGCGCCTCTCTTACGCGACAGGAAGGAGCCGAGCCGCATATTTGCGCGCTCGAGTCTCTTGCTCCCTCTCTGCCCGCACCCTTGCGCGGCAGGAGGAAGATCCCGCGGGTGTTGCACTTGCGCGCCCCGCGGGTAGGAGGTCTTGCGCGGCCTTTGTGCACCCAAGTGCTTGCGCGGCTCTTACCTTGTGCACTCAAGCCTTGTGTGGCTGTTGAAGACAAGTGGAGGCCGAGACCCTTTTGCTTGTGTGCCAAGTGAAGGAAGAGCTCCTCGGGCAGTAGATGTGTCAAGTGGAGAAGAACCCGAGGGCCTTAGTGCTTATGTGCTAAACAAGAAGACCCGAGCCCTTGCACCCTTTGAGTGCAAAGTGAAGAAGAAGAACCTACGGGTGTTATGTGTGCACCAAGTGAAGACAAACACCTAAGCCTACATGTGTGCAAAAAGAAAACAAAGAGGCCGTAGCCCTTGTTGGGTATGCACACTTGAAGATTAAAAGAGAAAGAACAAATTGTGTGTGCAAAGGAAGTGAAAGGCCATAGCCACATTTCCCCTTGTGTGTGTGCTAAGTGCAAAGAAGGGCAGTAGGTGTTTGGGTGTGTGTGCAAGAAGGGAAGAGAAGGCCGAGCCTTAGTACCTTGTGTGCCAAGTGAAGTGGAATACCACACATTGTGTGTGAAGTGAAAAAGGCCGAGAGGAAGTGTGTGCAAGTGGAAGAGGCCGTAGCCTTGTGTGTGCACACTATTGAAGAACAACTAAAAGAACACTAAAGTGGGTGTGTGCAACAAGAAGAGGAAGGTCACTACAAGTGTATGCTAAGTGAAGAATTTGTGTGTGCAAACTAAAGAAGTGGCCGAACCTAGGTGTGCACTAAAAGTGAACACACTTAGAAGAAGTTGAAAGGAGGTCATCCACACTAAAGTAGAACACACTCTAAGTGTGTAAACACATTGAACAAAAGTGTGAAGTTCAGAGAAGTAGGTGTGTGCTTAAAGTGACTACACCCTTTGTGGGTCTACTGCACCAAGAGGAAGAAAAGGAGAGTGCATGCATGCATGCATGCACGTGCACACATGAACAGTGCTAAATCAGTGGTGTGCAACTGAGACTGGACCAGACTGAAGTTAAAGATATTATTTGTCTGAGTATTCAGTAGTTGAAGAGAGAAGCCAGGTCTTCCTGAAGAAGGAGATAAAGCCTGAGCTAGACGAGAAGACCTGTTCACCACAAGTGATCAGAAGAAGAGCAAGGCCAGCAGTCTTTATCCCAGACTGCTGAGGATACTTGAAGAAGAACTTAAAGTGAAGAAGAGCTACTCGTGTGACTCGAGGAGCCAGGAGAAGACCCTGTGGGACTCAGGGAGAAGAAGTCTTCAGTGGGATTCTGGAGCAGGCCAGTGGGACTCTGGTAACATTGTGGGACGCAGTATAAAGACCCTCCTGTGGGACTCAGGAGAGATACGGTGGGACTCTGTATCGACCATTGTAATTTTAACAGGTTATAATGGAGAATCCATGCTGGGAGAGCATGGCAAGGATGTAGGCCTTTGGTGCCGAACCTTGTAAATCCTTGTGTCCTGTGCCTTTTCATTACTGCATTATCCGGGAAAGGTTGAGAGATACAAGAAGAGTGGATCGAGGCTTTAACCAGCCATAGAGGTTTAATTGATTAAGAATCAATTAGTAAAAAGTTTTAAGGGATCACTGATTCACCCCCTCCCCCTCTCAGTGATTCACACTGATCTGGGCACTTCAATTGGTATCAAAGGGAGGTTACCTCTAAAAGATCCAAGGGAGTCTTTATGGAGTGCAGATTTGAGGAAATGAGTGACCAGCCTCAAATGGAGATATCTGCCAAGACTCAGAAAAATAGAAAGAAGAAACAGGCAAAGAAGATGAGGAAGAAGGTTGCTGCAATCAGAGAAACTCCTTCTATGAAAAGAAGTGTGAAAGTCACATCAGATGACAATTCCTTTTATCATTCTTCTGATGAAGCCTGTCCTAGCTGTGATGAAGTTGAAACAATGAATGATCTTCAGAGTGCACTCAAATATCTTCAGAAGACAGTTCCCATGGAAGTGGCAAAGTGTATAGCTACAGGCATCCATGATCTTCATGAAGAAAAATCACAGTTAGAAGAAGAAGCCAATGCTATGGAAGATCAGCTGGCTAAAAGGGTTGGCATAACCAACACTCTCAGAAAGCTGGTAAATGCCAAAGATGAAACAGTATCTCTTTGCAATGAAAGATATGAAGACACTGCTGAAGAATTGCAGAGAAGCCTTTCTGAGAAAGAATTCTTTAAAGTATTGGTCAAAGAAGTTTTCAATGCACTGGAAAAGAGGCACAAAGTGTCAATGGTTGTCAGAGATGCTCAACTAGAAGACAAAGTCAAAAGGGTGAAGGAGCTGGACAATTCATTGCAAGAATTGAAGAAGGTGCATGAAGACCAGATGAAACAACTGGTGGAGAATTGGGAAGGAAAGCTAAGAACTGTTGAGGATGAGAAGAACTCCCTCAATATGAAATGCTTAGAACTGGAGGTGATATTGAAAAATCAGCAATCACCTAAAGCTGAATCCTCCCAGTCAGCTGAAAGAAGACATGTTTCTACTCAAGTATGCTTTGAGCAGGATGATTCTAAGAGAAAGACATCCTCCAATAAAAGTGCAACATCTTCTAGAAAGAAGGTACCATCCATACCATCTTGTACTCATGATTCTAAAAGTGTTTCTACTAAAAGTGCAGGATGGAAGAATAATTCCAAACAAATATGGATGAAGATAGTAAAGAAGCAGAGCTCTCCTGAAACAGCACAACAAGTCAAGAAAAGTACCCTACAATCAGAAGGACTGAAGAGGTCAAGATTCGTGGGACAATGCTGGTGTTGTAACAGGTATGGGCACTGTGCAAAGGATTGTTGGTACAATCCACTAAATGTCAAACCACAAAGGAAGCTCATGCCAAGGGGGAGCAAGCCAGAAGGAAAGAAGCAACATCCACAGGTCCAGAGACATCTGTTTACTGCAAATAGATTTGGATTACTTGACAACATCTGGGATGATTGCAAAAGTGGTCAAATAGATACATGTCAATCTCCAACTGTATCCAGAGCTCAAAAGAAGAAAAGATCACAGAACCTGGCTAAGAGAGATTCCTTGGGAAGCAAGAAGAAAGTAGAAAATGCTCCCAAGAAGTGTTTTAGAAATGAAGAGAAGTCCTTGGAGTCTGAGTCCAAGAAGGGTGATGCGTCCAGAAGGACCACCAAGAAATGCTTCTATTGTGGAAAGAAAGGGCATATCATGGATCTTTGTAAAGAAGCCATGAAATTCAATAGAGGCAGACTGAACTCAAACAGACAATCAATCCAGAAGAAGCAGAAGGGATTGATTGAAAACAAGTTGCCTAAGAAAGGTAGCTTGACAGCATCTAAGGAACCATGTGAAACTTCCAAAACTGAGGCCACACTTCCAAATGATTTACTTGTCATATGGCCACATCAGTTGCAACTTTCCAGAGAACTACAAAGAGTTGAAGATGAAGCTCTGGCAATTGCTAAAGCAAAAGGGAAGAAGAAGGTTTCACATGAAGATGTTTTGAGAACCACACCAGCACAATCATCAATGAAGATCAAATGTGCAAGTGTGAAGAATGGTGAAAATGGGACATCTCGGTTGAGAGAATCTTCTCAACCTTGTTGTTCACGTTGATGAACCAAGGAGGTTCCATCTTATTCCCTTATACTATTGGTATTTAAATGTGCTAACATTGCAGGGAATTGAAGATGATGATCATTCTCAGCTGGAGGATGGTTTGGAAGGAATGGAGTGCACCCCTTGAGGGGGAGCCAATCTGGAGAAGATGATGTTCTAAAATTAATATCATCTTGAGAAAGTGAAGGTATTCCAATCATGCTTTCATCCCTTGTTTCTTAATTGAGTTTATCTTGTCAATTAAGGGGGAGTATGGATTGAAGACAAATGGATGAAAGGGGGAGCTTTATCATTGCACTGAACTTTCTAATGAGTTTTGTGAAGTATGTGCAGGATTTAGCAATTCATTGTTATATCTGAAAAATTTTCAAACCCCTAAGCATGATCTCACATGTGTAGAGAATGTTGGACAGCATTGAGTACCTTGGTTACATCACTCTTGTTTTCTACACCGGGTTAGCCCAAGTAGACTTAGAGTTGATTTACTAAAGGTTCTTTGCTAAAGAGAACATGTGACATCATCCCTCTCTTAGTGATTTTCAAGAATATGCTATTCAAAGGGAGGAAGATATTTTTGAAAGTGAACCACACCACACCTTTGCATTTGATTGCCAATAAGGGGGAGAAAACATTGGCACACATATTGACCCATTCATATGTGCTGAAGGAGTGTATTGACAACAAATACAAAGGGGGAGATTGAAGTGCATTGTGTTGCATTTGTTATCAATGAGACATGTTGTTGTCTTAGAATGAATGGATGTCAAGGAGTCAAGATGTGAATGTCAAAGGATGTGATGGTGATGGTGATGAAGGAGAATGGCCATGGTACTTAGAGGAATGTCACTTAGGAGATTCACTAAGTGGCATTGGAGAATATGGTTGAAACATTCTCCATGTACATCAGACGATTGTTGAGCTGATCATTAAGTTCCAAGAACTTGTATCAACTGGATACAATGTCACAACAAGCTTTAGAAGACCATGCATTGTATTGACAATGCATGAGGAGATGAGAAGAAGATCCATCCACAACTTCTAAGTGGATGAAGTGGTTTAATAAAATCCATGCACTAACACTTAGTGCATGTGAATCTGAAGAAGTCCCAATTTGATCTCTGATTAGATCAACAAAGTTTATTGAAGAAATATTTGATTCAGGAGCTCGGTTGAAGATGAAGAAACCTTTTGAATTCCATATCCTAAGTGAAGATTATATGTTGAGGAGGATTAAGGAATTCTTAAGAAGTAGAGAAGGGAAGAAATTGAGAAGAAGAATGGAAGAAGTGGCTTGGCACTTGGCATGTTTTACATAGAGGAGGACTTTGTTTTTACAAAGTCTTATTTGAAGACTTTGCCAAAAAATTTGGGCCACCAAGGAGGCCAGCCGAGGGTCATCACCCAAGGCACATGTGGGACTCAAGGTCACCACGCCCATGGGGAACCCTCAAGGCCAGGGCAGCATCCTTGCGGCAGGGCGCACCCAAGGACACCGCAAGGGCGCCTGGGGCACGCCCGGAGGAGCGCAGGGGGCCGTGTATAAGCCCCCGAGGGCACGCGGTGGTGAAACCCGCGCGCCGGAGGAGCAGAGGGTGGGCGCAAGAGCGCGCCCGCTAAAGAACTCGGTGCGGGGCGGCACCGAGAGGGGAGGAGATTCAACTGGCGGGTTGAGGGAGCGCCAGGCTTATAAAGCGCGGAAAAACCGGCCGCGGATTCGATGTGGGACGCGCATTTTTCACCCGGAGCGCATCCTGGCCGTCCGACTCATCGCGCGGCTGATCACAGCCGCTCATCGCATCCCGCGCGAGATCTCCTGATCGCGGCCGTCAGAGGATATTCAAATGCCCGATCCGACGGCTCCCGCCTCGTCCTCTACCTCGAGCTCGTCCGAGGTCTCCCCGAAGCCACCCGCGAGCAGCCGCTGAACCAGAGGCATCCCGACGACATATCTCGAGTATCCGGCCATCATTTTCGAAGCCAAAGACATCATGGTGATCGTCTGGTCACACTGAACACAACCGTGCACAAAAGTAGGCATGCATGCAATGTTTGGGAGATTTCGAGGTTGGCCGAAGCAACCGGAGGTGCGAGGCCACGTGATTTATTTTCTGCATGGTTTGGACCTTAACCGAAGGCCGTGCATGCGTTATGAGTCGCATGCACGTAGAGGAAATTAAAAATGAGAACCCGCGTGAAACAGTGAAGGAAAACGAGATTTGGAAAGATTTTTAAAGATCCAAAAAACTCGGGATTTTGAGATTTAACCACGCGGATGATCCGAGGCGTTTCTCTGCCTATAAAAAGAGAGGTCGAGGCTCTCATTAAGCTGCTGATCCTTTCTTGAAAATCAGAAGTCCCGTGAAGCTCTTTGCCTCGCGAAGATCTGCCCCGCGCATCCCACTTGCGCGGCAGTGTGTTTCGGTGCCACCCGAGGCCCGAAGTGTTCCCTGCGCGCCTCTCTTACGCGACAGGAAGGAGCCGAGCCGCATATTTGCGCGCTCGAGTCTCTTGCTCCCTCTCTGCCCGCACCCTTGCGCGGCAGGAGGAAGATCCCGCGGGTGTTGCACTTGCGCGCCCCGCGGGTAGGAGGTCTTGCGCGGCCTTTGTGCACCCAAGTGCTTGCGCGGCTCTTACCTTGTGCACTCAAGCCTTGTGTGGCTGTTGAAGACAAGTGGAGGCCGAGACCCTTTTGCTTGTGTGCCAAGTGAAGGAAGAGCTCCTCGGGCAGTAGATGTGTCAAGTGGAGAAGAACCCGAGGGCCTTAGTGCTTATGTGCTAAACAAGAAGACCTGAGCCCTTGCACCCTTTGAGTGCAAAGTGAAGAAGAAGAACCTACGGGTGTTATGTGTGCACCAAGTGAAGACAAACACCTAAGCCTACATGTGTGCAAAAAGAAAACAAAGAGGCCGTAGCCCTTGTTGGGTATGCACACTTGAAGATTAAAAGAGAAAGAACAAATTGTGTGTGCAAAGGAAGTGAAAGGCCGTAGCCACATTTCCCCTTGTGTGTGTGCTAAGTGCAAAGAAGGGCAGTAGGTGTTTGGGTGTGTGTGCAAGAAGGGAAGAGAAGGCCGAGCCTTAGTACCTTGTGTGCCAAGTGAAGTGGAATACCACACATTGTGTGTGAAGTGAAAAAGGCCGAGAGGAAGTGTGTGCAAGTGGAAGAGGCCGTAGCCTTGTGTGTGCACACTATTGAAGAACAACTAAAAGAACACTAAAGTGGGTGTGTGAAACAAGAAGAGGAAGGTCACTACAAGTGTATGCTAAGTGAAGAATTTGTGTGTGCAAACTAAAGAAGTGGCCGAACCTAGGTGTGCACTAAAAGTGAACACACTTAGAAGAAGTTGAAAGGAGGTCATCCACACTAAAGTAGAACACACTCTAAGTGTGTAAACACATTGAACAAAAGTGTGAAGTTCAGAGAAGTAGGTGTGTGCTTAAAGTGACTACACCCTTTGTGGGTCTACTGCACCAAGAGGAAGAAAAGGAGAGTGCATGCATGCATGCATGCACGTGCACACGTGAACAGTGCTAAATTAGTGGTGTGCAACTGAGACTGGACCAGACTGAAGTTAAAGATATTATTTGTCTGAGTATTCAGTAGTTGAAGAGAGAAGCCAGGTCTTCCTGAAGAAGGAGATAAAGCCTGAGCTAGACGAGAAGACCTGTTCACCACAAGTGATCAGAAGAAGAGCAAGGCCAACAGTCTTTATCCCAGACTGCTGAGGATACTTGAAGAAGAACTTAAAGTGAAGAAGAGCTACTCGTGTGACTCGAGGAGCCAGGAGAAGACCCTGTGGGACTCAGGGAGAAGAAGTCTTCAGTGGGATTCTGGAGCAGGCCAGTGGGACTCTGGTAACACTGTGGGACGCAGTATAAAGACCCTCCTGTGGGACTCAGGAGAGATACGGTGGGACTCTGTATCGACCATTGTAATTTTAACAGGTTATAATGGAGAATCCATGCTGGGAGAGCATGGCAAGGATGTAGGCCTTTGGTGCCGAACCTTGTAAATCCTTGTGTCCTGTGCCTTTTCATTACTGCATTATCCGGGAAAGGTTGAGAGATACAAGAAGAGTGGATCGAGGCTTTAACCAGCCATAGAGGTTTAATTGATTAAGAATCAATTAGTAAAAAGTTTTAAGGGATCACTGATTCACCCCCTCCCCCTCTCAGTGATTCACACTGATCTGGGCACTTCACACACTAGTAATAAAATAATATTATTTTAAATGGTAGTTAACACGTAGCCATTGTATTGGCGGGAATGAATAGAAATAACTAGAATATGATTATATATGTTTGTTAAATGTTTTTACATTTATCCAATAAAAGATAAAGGTTTAAAATAAGAAAAAGAATTCAATTTTAGGCATAGATATTCTAATATTCCCTAAAAGGTCGAACTATCGCCTTTTGATGGAGAACCCTATTTAAATATAGTTTTGGTCACTCTTATACATTCTATTGGACCAAATAAAACTCTTCCTTAGAATCGGGACATCAAAATTTACTATGTGTAAATTTTTGGTATTTTTCCGATAAAGTTCATTTTTTAATGAATAGTGAAAAATGTTGTATTTTTACTCAAAACCTCTTTTTAATCTAATTTATTTATATGATTAGATTATATTTTTAATTTGTTTTAAAGTTCAATTAGAATAAATTTTTACCATTTAATCCAATTGTGGTCATTGGAATTAATTTCACTTTGAAATTGGACTTAAACTAGTGTCAATCTTTTTATACATTTTGTTTCATAAAAACACGCTATTAGTTCTGACAGCGGGAATTAATTATTAAATTAATTAATGTAACTTATATGTTTTGAATTTTTTAAAATAGAAATAATTTTTGAATTCGGAATATCAAATATAGCTTAGGGTGAAGTTTTGATATTTTTCTGAAAAACTTCAATTTTTGATGAATAGTGAAACCACTAAGTGGTACTTAAAAAACTGATTTTTCGTTTAAATGAAATTTTACCACCTCTTTGTTTTGAATTTAAAAAATCTAACATACATGGTTGTCATTAAGAATTAAAATGTGGTTCAATGGAATTAAAATAATGTTTTGGTGAATATTAACTTTTAAGTTTTTAATCGCGATTAGAGGTAATTAGTATAGTTTCAGGTAAAAATAATGTTTTAATAATATGAAATGACCTTGACACATGTCCTACCCTTATTGGATGTGTCATGGTCGACCAAGACAATCCATGGGTCAACTTGGGGACCCCATGGAGCCACTTTGGTAGGAAAATGACATTAATAACTTTTTATTTAAAGTTAAAATAAAAATGTCACAAACATGAGTTGTTTTATTAAAAAAACATAAATGGGGTTATAGAAGTCATATTTATTACTATAAATATTCTTTAGAAAGTAAAAAAGAGTTCCTACATCATGATATTTTTTTATAATTTTTATACATTAAATAAATTAAATTATTTATGACATCATGATGATGCAACGATTACCTCATTATTTAACAATTTAAATAAAATGAAAAGATAATGTAAAATCTAAGACCTAAACATGTCAAACCCCTATTGTATGGGTGGATTTAGAACTCTTATCACCTTATCCTAGAAATACAACAATTTAGGACCTTTAAAATCCGAAACTCATTTGAAAATAAAGTAACCTTTTATAACTTTCCAAGAGTGCCCCTCCTCTCCTCTTATAAAAGGCCCCCACCTCTACCACCTTACCCACACCTCTCAAGCCTTTGGCTCGACCAACCCATACCCATTTTGTCTCTACACATCCCTCTATTACTCCTAGAAGCCTCACTTTAGGCAGAATTCTTCCCAAGGAAGCCTTTGAGCTCAAATCAAAAAGAGTTACCCGTTTTAAAGGTAGTGTCTTCTCTTGTGTTCTTATGTTTTATTTTGCTTCTCCAACCCCCTAAACTCTTTTTATTCCTTTATTTTGTAACAAAACCAGTATCTTAACTATACTAGGATGTTTTTATGAGAAGTATTAGAGCAACACCTACACACACCTTCGTCTAATGGTTAAAGAACATACTGTTTCTGTGGTTGGCGATTTTCTGCCTCACGAAACGATGATTGTTCAATCTTCTTTTAACACCTTTCATGGTGGCCATTAATATGTCAATATATTTATATATGATTTATATTATGTTTATGGTTTCCTTAATCTTCTTTATTTTTCATTTATGTTATACCTTTATGGTTTTCATTATGGGTAAACGCGATATCTTCATTTTAGGAAGTGCGGACTAACGCCCCCTCAAAGTGATTTGATTCGTTAATACCATATGTGGTGTGTATAATGGATATATTTAATGATATTATATATGATATTATACTGGAATTATAATATACCTTTATATAATTATTATTTCTTTCCATTAAAGTATGAGATAGAAATGAAAGTAGCGTCCATGCGTACGTACGGCTTACCGTCTCAATGAACGGTGCATTTCATTTCTTATCCCCAAGTGTAATGTACTATAATGGATATATATGATATATTTTACATCTAAATGATGAATATAATTCTGGAATTAAAATATAAATATCTATCATTTAGTTTTAATTCCATTAATATGACATAGAAATGAAAGTAGCGTTCATGTGTACGTATGACTTACCGTCTCCATGAACGGTGTATTTCATTTCTTACATCTAAATGATTATGTAATATTATAAATTCATGTATATACTATATATATATGATATATATTTCATCTACATCATTAATATCATTCTTGAGATAATGGATATTTGACTACGTGAACAACTTGTAAATATAAGAAGTTCACTTTTGACTCAAGTACCAAATATCGACAAAACAACCGTTATTAACTTAAATGAATAAATAATGTTCATAACATGGTAATAAGTTATATAAAAGGAATAATGAACTCGAAAAGGGTTCTTAATCAAGTATAAATTAACTCAAGTTTATTATTCAGGACATTAAAGAACGATCGAGTAAAGTTGGACCCGAGGTAAGGGACTTTGTCTCAATCTCCTTTCATTGAGGCATATGTTGTTCTAATACAAGGCTTTCTTTTATACAGTGTTTAAACCCCTTTGACTTTTAATTTTATTCAAAAGGAATCTTTTTTAAGAAGTGTTTTACTAAATGACAAAAAGGAATGTTTCTTTTAACATACGTGGTGACAACGTCCTTTTCCGCCGCCGCAAGTAT
Source organism: Viscum album (assembly GCA_963277665.1). Taxonomy (NCBI): domain Eukaryota; kingdom Viridiplantae; phylum Streptophyta; class Magnoliopsida; order Santalales; family Viscaceae; genus Viscum; species Viscum album. Next base: position 245,274,453 of record OY728150.1, read on the forward strand.
TATTTGGTCTTTGGCTTCCTCAATAAGCTGTAATGTTTTTAAAATGAAATAAATACCATAAAATCTTTTATGTATTTTGGTATTGAAAATGGGGTTTATAATGGATTTTTTATGTCAATATATTTAAGTGATATATTGTGATCATAGTTTGGAAATGTTTTCTTTCCCTTATATTTGTTTTATGTATTATTATTTTATAATGGTACTTGGACATTTGACGGGTGGTTACCTGATAAACCATATGATGGGTGGTGCCATGAATACCAGGATGGGTGGTTACGTTATAACCTCAAATTCATTGGGTATGGAAGTCGTCCGTATGGCTATTCCATTAAGTGATATGTGTGGAAGTCGACCGTATGGTTATTCCATTTAAGTATGTTTATGTCCCAAGTTACCTTTATATGTTATGTGTTCTTTATATGGGTTTTATGGTAATATTTTGATTAAAAAAGGGTAAGTAATGATCTTTTATTCAATGAAGTGTATTTTCTGCTTCATAAAGGTGAAAATTATTACTTTGATAAAGTATTCATGGTTTACTGGTTGTTTTGAAAAACTAACAGTTTTCCTTCTTTGTGTATCCCTTACTGAGATCTTTATGCTCACCCCAAGTTTTTGAAATATTTTTCACAGGACTTAAAGTGGAATAGAGTCAAGGATGGGATCAAGAAAAAGTCATGCTATCTAAAACATGGAACTATACATGTTTCTTTTTAAGAGTTTTTATTTTATGGAAACTTAGTAGAAGTGTTTACTTTGTAATCTTTTGAGATGTAATAGTTATGTCCTAATTTTCTAAAACTCTAAACCTGAAAGGATCCTCAATTCGAATTATTCATTTAATTCAATATTAAGTAAGGTTTAAGCCCATGGCCTTATAGTTGGTATCAGAGGTTGGTTTAGACAACTTTAGGAGTTAGAAAATTGTTAAATTATAAATTAATTTAGGGTATTATTGAAATGGTATAGCATTTGAATATTACCATGTTGCTTCTCCTAAGATATTTCTGTGTTAAGAATGGTTTTTCATAGAGGAAACAAAACATATTTTCTGGAAAGGCATACTGAGGGAAATGACCTTTCAAATCAGTATCCTGAGATGGTCAGAATCAGAACTAAACAGTTTGTTGCAGTGATGGATCAATTGACTTAGGTGAAAAATGTTTGTTGTTTTTATTGATGATATTTTGGTGTTTTCTAATAGTAAAGAGGTGCATGAAAGTCATTTAAGGGTTATCTTGCAAACCTTACAAGAAAAGAAACTGTATGGAAAATTTAGCAAGTGTGAGTTTTGGTTACAACAAATTTCTTTCCTTGGTCCCATTGTTTCAAAAAATGGAATAACTGTTGATCCTGCTAAAACAAAAGTTGTTAAAGAATGGCCAAGACCCAAAAATGTAACCGAGATCCGTAGTTTTCTTGGTTTGGCTGGTTACTACCGAAGGTTTTTATAAAGTTTTCACGGTTATCTAGTCCAATGACTAAGCTAACTCAGAAGGGTGTTAAGTTTATCTGGACAAAAGAATGTGATGATTTTTTTTCAGGAGTTGAAAAGAAGATTGGTGAATACTCCAGTTTTGGCACTTCCTTCCAGGAATGGTGAGTTTGTTATCTACAGTGATGCTTCATTGAAAGGACTTGGTTGTTTCCTTATGCAGAATGATCAGGTAATTGCATATGCTTCACATCAGTTGAAATCTCATGAGGTAAATTACCCTACACATGATTTGGAATTAACTGCTCTTGTTTTTGCTTTAAAAATTTGGAGGCATCAGTTGTATAGAGTAAAGTGTGAAATATATACTGATCAAAAAAGTATAAAGTATATATTCACTCAGAAAGAATTGAACATGAGACAGAGGAGATGGATAGAATTAATCCAGGATTATGATTGTACAATTCATTACCATCTGGGAAAAGAAAATAAAGTGGCTGATGCTTTGAGTCGAAAAAGTAATGCTTCATTAACCATGCTACGTTTGGAACGAGATCCTTTGGTTTTTGATTTGATGAACTTTGGCATATAAGCTGTTGGTGCAGGAATTTCTTCTGTTTTGTTTCAGGTATTAGTGAGATCATCCCTATCAGATAGAATTAAGCAAGCACAGAAGCAAGACAGTGAGTTTCAGAAAAAGGTAGAGCTGGTTCAAAAGGGTAAGTTGCCTAAATTTAATATTGATAATGATTGTGTTTTGATGTTTGGGAAGAGATTATGTGTGCCTGGTGATTCACAATTGAATAATGAGTTGTTATGTGAGGCTCATAGTTCCCCGTTTTCAGTTCGTCCAGGCAGTAATATGATGTACATAGATCTGCAGGAGTATTACTGGTGGGATGGAATGAAAAGAGATATTGCTGATTTTACTGTAAAGTTTTTGACTTGTCAATAGGTTAAAGTAGAGAGGAAGTTACCGAAAGGGATGATTCATCCTTTACCAGTTCCAGAGTGGAAATGAGAAAATATATCCATGGACTTTGTTGTGGGATTACCGAGGACATCTCTAGGTAATAATGCAATCTGGGTTATTGTTGATCGATTGACTAAATCTGCTCATTTCCTTCTTATTCGAGATACTTTGTCTCTAGATCAACTTGCTCGGTTGTATCTAAAAGAGATAGTCAGGTTGCATGGAGTTCCCCTCTCTATTGTATCTGATCGTGATCCTAGGTGTACTTCTAACTTTTGTAAAGGCCTTCAAAAGTCTTTGGGTACTGAATTATATTTTAGTACAGATTTTCATCTGTAATTAGATGGGTAGTCAGAATGGACAATTCAGACTTTGGAGGATATGCTACATGCTTGTTCGATGGGTTATCAGGGAAGTTGGGACCAACATCTTTCTTTGGTTAAATTTTCATATAATAACAGTTTTCATTCCAGTATACAGATGGCACCATTTGAGGTATTATATGGTAAACGGTGTCGAACTCCAGTTTTTTGGGATGAAGTAGGTGAAAGGAAGCTTATGGGACCAGAATTGGTAGAAGAGATGGTAGAAAAAAGTTCAATTGATTCAGAAACACATGAAAAAAGCTCAGAGTAGATAGAAAAGTTATGCAGATAACCAGAGGAAGGATCTATCTTTCGAGGTAGGTGATCATGTTTTTCTCAAAGTTTCACCATGGAAAAGTGTGATGTGATTTGGTAAGAAAGGAAAGCTGAGTCCAAGGTTCATTGGACCATATGAAATTCTGGAGAAAGTTGGATCAGTTGCTTACCGAGTGGCTTTACCTCCAAGTTTATCTCAAGTACACAATGTTTTTCATGTTTCGATGTTGAGAAAGTATATGCTAGATCCATCTCATGTTTTGAGCCCATAGGTAGTTTAGTTGGAAGAGAATCTCTCTTATGAAGAACAACCAGTCCAGATTCTTGACCGAAGAGAGCAATTGTTGCGAAATAAGGTAATTTATCAGGTAAAGGTTTTGTGAAAAAACCATATGGTTGAAGAGGCAGCGTGGGAATCTAAAAATTATATGAGGGATAAATACCCCCACATATTTTGATAAGTGAATAAAATTGCGAGGACGCAATTCCCAAAAGGGGGGAAGGATGTAACATCCCAGGTAAATAAAGAATAAAACATTTTCATATTTATTAATATTTATGAATTAAATATTAATTTTACTTCAAAGGGGTTGCTATGTTTTATAGCATACCCGATACACAACAAAGAGTTTCTTTGAAATCTTACGTTGCACACTAGTAATAAAATAATATTATTTTAAATAGTAGTTAACACGTAGCCGTTGTATTGGAGGGAATGAATAGAAATAACTAGAATATGATTATATATGTTTTTTAAATGTTTTTACATTTATCCAATAAAATATAAAGGCTTAAAATAAGAAAAAGAATTCAATTTTAGGCATACTCTAATATTCCCTAAAAGGTCGAACTATCGCCTTTTGATGGCGAACCGTATTTAAATATATTTTTGTTCACTCTTATAAAATCTATTGGACCAAATAAAACTCTTCTTTAGAATCGGGACATCAAAATTTTCTTTGTGTAAATTTTTGGTATTTTTCTGATAAAGTTCAATTTTTAATGAATAGTGAAAAATGTTGTATTTTAACTCAAACCCACTTTTTAATCTAATTTATTTATATGATTAGATTATATTTTGAATTTGTTTTAAAGTTCAATTAGAATAATTTTTTACCATTTAATCCAATTGTGGTCATTGGAATTAATTTTACTTTGAAATTGGACTTAAACTAGTGTCAATCTTTTGATACATTTTGTTTCATAAAAACACGCTATTTGTTCTGACAGCGGGAATTAATTATTAAATTAATTAATGTAACTTATATGTTTTTAATTTTGTAAAATAGGCATCATTTTTGAATTCGGAAAATCAAATATATCTTAGGGTGATGTTTTGGTATTTTTCTGAAAAACTTCAATTTTTGGTGAATAGTGAAACCACTAAGTGGTACTTAAAAAACTGATTTTTCGTTTAAATGAAATTTTACCACCTCTGTGTTTTGAATTTAAAAAATACGACATACATGGTTTTCATTAAGAAGAAAAATGTGGTTCAATGAGATTAAATTAATTATTTGTTGAATAGTAACTTTTAAGTTTTTAATCGCGATTAGAGATAATTAGTGTAGTTTAAGGTAAAAATAATGTTTTAATTATATGAAATGACCTTGAAACATGTCCTACCCTTATTTTATGTGTCATGGCCGTCCAAGACAATCCATGGGTCAACTTGGGGACCCCATGGAGCCACTTTGGTAGGAAAATGACATTAATAACTTTTTATTTAAAGTTAAAATAAAAATGTCACAATCACGAGTTATTTTACTAAAAAAAAATTTAAATGGGGTTATACAAGTCATATTTTTGACTCTAAACATTCATTATAAATTAAAAAAGAGTTCCTACATCATGATATTTTTTTTTATAATTTTTAGACATTAAATAAATTAAATTATTTATGACATCATGATGATGCAGCGATTACCTCATTATTTAACAATTTAAATAAAATGAAACAATATTATAAAATCAAAGACCTAAACGTGTCAAAAACTTATTGGATGGGTGGATTTAGAACTCCTATCACCTTATCCTCAAAATAAATCAATTTGGGACCTTTAAAATCCGAAAATCATTTGAAAATAAAGTAACCTTTTATAACTTTCCAAGAGTGGCCCTCCTCTCCTCTTATAAAAGGCCCCCACCTCTACCACCTTACCCACACCTCTCAAGTCTTTGGCTCGAACAAACCCTGCCCATTATGTCTCTACACATCCCTCTCTTACTCCTATAAGCCTTACTTTGGGAAGAAGGCTTCCCAAGGGAACCTTTGAGCTCAAATCAAAAAGAGTTACCCGTTTTAAAGGTAGTGTCTTTTCTTGTGTTCTTATGTTTTATTTTGCTTCTCCAACCCACTAAACTCATTTTATTCCTTTATTTTGTAGCAAAAACAGTCTCTTAAATATACTAGTATGTTGTTATGAGAAGGATTAGAGCTACACCTACACACACCTTCGTCTAATGATTAAAGAACATACTGTTTCTGTGGTTGACGATTTTCTGCCACACAAAACGATGATTGTTCAATCTTCTTTTAACACATTTCATGGTGGCCATTAAGATTTCACTCTATTTATATATGATTTATATTATGTTTATTTTTTCCTTAAGCTTCTTTATTTTTTATTTATGGCATACCTTTATGGTTTCCATTATGGGTAAACACGATATCTTCATTTTAGGAAGTGTGGACTACCGCCCCCTCAAAGTGATTTGATTCGTTAATACCATATGTGGTATGTATAAAGGATAGATTTAATGATATTATATATGATATTATACTTTAATTATAATATACCTTTATATAATTATTATTTCTTTCCATTAAAGTATGAGATAGAAATGAAAGTAGCGTTCATGCGTACATACGGCTTGCCATCTCTATGAATGGTGCATTTCATTTCTTATCCCCAAGTGTAATGTAATATAATGGATATATATGATGTATGTTACGTATAATTGATGAAGATAATTCTGGAATTAAAATATAAATATCTCTCATTTAGTTTTAATTCCATTAATATGACATAGAAATGAAAGTAGCGTTCATGCGTACGTACAGCTTACCGTCTCCATGAACGGTGCATTTCATTTCTTACCTCTAAATGATTATGAAATATTATAAATGCATGTATATATGGGATATATATGATATGTATGGCATATACATCATGAATATCATTCTTGAGATAATGGATATTTGACTACGTGAACAACTTGTAAATATAAGAAGTTCACTTTTGACTCAAGTACCAAATATCGACAAAACGACCGTTATTAACTTAAATGACGACATAATGTTCATAAAATGGTAATAAGTGATATAAAAGGAATAATGAACTTGAAAAGGGTTCTTAAGAAAGTAGAAATTAACTCAAGTTTATTATTCAGGATATTGAAGAACGATCGAGTCAAGTCAGACCCGAGTTAAGGGACTTCATCTCAATCTCCTTTCATTGAGGCATATGTTGTTCTAATACAAGAATTTCTTTTATACGGTGTATAAACCCCTTTGACTTTTAATTTTATTCAAAAGGAATCTTTTTATACGAAGTTTTTTACAAAATGACAAAAAATAATTCTTCTTTTAATATATGCGGTGACAATGACCTTTTCCGTTGCCGCGAGTATTATTTGGTCTTTGGCTTCCTCAACAAGCCGTAATGTTTTTAAAATGAAATAAATACCATATAATCTTTAATGTATTTTTGTATTGAAAATGGTTTTTATAATGGATTTTTTATGTCAATATATTTAAGTGATATATTGTGATCATAGTGTGGAAATGTTTTATTTCCCTTATATTTGTTTTATGTATTATGATTTTATAATGGTACTTGGATATTTGACGGGTGGTTAAGTGATAAACCATATGATGGGTGGTGCCTTGAATACCAAGATAGGTGGTTACGTTATAACCTCCACTGCATTGGGTATGTAAGTCGGCCGTATGGCTATTCCATTAAGTGATATGTGTGGAAGTCGGCCGTATGGTTATTCCATTTAAGTTTGTTTATGTCCCAAGTTACCTTTATATGTTATGTGTTCTTTATATGGGTTTTATGGTAATATTTTGATTACAAAAGGGTAAGTAATGATATTTTATTCAATGAAGAGTATTTTCTGCTTCATAAAGGTGAAAATTATTACTTTGATAAAGTATTCATGGTTTACTGGTTGTCTTGAGAAACTAACGATTTTCCTTCTTTGTGTATCCCTTACTGAGCTTTTTATGCTCACCCCAAGTTTTTGAAATGTTTTTCACAGGACTTAAAGTGGAATAGGGTCAAGGATGGGATAAAGGAAAAGTCTTGCTATCTAAAACATGGAACTAGACATGTTTCTTTTTAAGAGTTTTTATTTTATGGAAACTTAGTAGAAGTGTCTACTTTGTAATCTTTTGAGATGTAATAGTTATGTACTAATTCTCTAAAACTCTAAACCTGAAAAGATACTCAATGTGAATTATTCATTTAATTCAATATTAAGTAAGGTTTAAGTCTGGGGCCTTATACTTACACACACATGTTTATCCTCCAAATTAACATTTTTATTAAAAAAGTACACTTTTGTGGAATAAAGTGAGAATCCATCAAGTACAAATAGCTAAAAAATCCTTAAACTCTAACTTCAACATATTAGATACATCCTCCCTATATAAATTCCATGAAATTTTGGTTACTTTTTTATCTGGATCAACTCTGATTCTATCTTCAAATTGATAGAGCAATTTGTCCCACGTCATCACAAACTCTTCTAACATTATCTTTTTTGCATTGAAGCCCCTGGTCATGATTAGATGTTGCTTGATGATCCAGTCTTCCTGCTCCATGTTTGTTTCCACTTGAATTGGTTCACCATTCAACCTTTATGCATCCTCTTTAGAAAAATTAAAGTACAAGACATTCCCTAGAATCTCTTCCTCATAGTTCATAAGAAGGCCACATGGATTCTCCATGACCTCTGCGACAACATCCTACGTCGTGCCAGTTGTGATAACCACCAGTTCACCCTCATCAATCTCCTTACCCGGCAGCCCCTCAGGTGCATGAAGTGGGCAGCAAAATCCACCAAGTCATCCTGGTTCTGAGGCTGTTCTTCATTTGTATTATCCTTCTTATCCAGGTCATGCTCCTTTGGCCTAGGATCTTTATCCATTCTAGTTCCACACACCAGGTCAACCTCACATGTTTATAAATACACTAATACTTGTATTTATAATTATGATATATTAAACACCCATAATGATTATATAAATATATTGGTACATATATTTATTCACGTAGACACACACAAATGTGTATTTATATATTTATTTGTAAATATTTTTATATAAACTTATTTGTATATAACTATATATTTACTAATATGATATATATAATATAATATATATATATTTATATAATTGTTTTTATATTCATTAATACATACATAAATATATATATAATTATTTATATAAGGAATTTATATAATGTATTTATATAATATGTTTATGATGTATTTAAATATATTTATATAGGTTCTGGCTCCGTTCTCTACTGGTATGAACTCCCGAGCAAGTCTTCCCTCCTAAGGTTTCTTCTCTTCTCATTGAAGCCGCTGCTCTCGCTTGTCCCTCTTCCTTCCCTGCTAGATTTTCCTTGGCTTCCCCATCCCAACGCTTCCTGTTTCCTTACAGTGCGGCTCGTCTCTGGTTCTTTTTCTCTTCTCTCAGCTTCACAGTTCAGCGATGACACTTCTCGGTGGTTGGTTCCAGTTTTCTATCCCTTTTCATATCTTCATCTGATATTTTCTCATATGTTGTTTCAATGGTCATGGAGGAGTCAGATTCTTCTTGGATTCAGAAGGTCGAAGATCGATGGTCGAGCATCAACCAGCTAGTCATGTGAAAGGCGCTGAGAGGGCGTCGTTCAGTTTTTCTCCCGATGACAATGCTCAGAGGTCACGTTCCAGCTTGGGGATCTTGTTGGAGGTGGCTATAGTACATGTAATGTTGATGCTTGTTGGATAGAAATGGGGTTAGGAGGGTTGTAAGCGATGTGATGGTCAGTTTCCAAGGTACTAGTGACCTTTTCCCTCATCAGATGCGGTTGGGTCTCATCAGATGTGGTTGGGTGCATTTCATGATTTGAGTGTTCTATCTTTAATGACAGTGTCTTTTGGGGCGGTGCCCAGTGCCGCATCGGAAGTCGTTGTTACAGAAAACACAAAAGAGGATAAGATTTCACCCAAAGGATTTTTATCACCTGAAGGAATTTAATACACATCACCCAAAGGATTTTTAACAACACCCGAAGGCCTTTTACAACACACCTGAAGGATTTTCACTCGACACGCACACTCATGAATGTACCATTTTTGTTCGTACGACTGATCATCACAACTGGGAAACGCCGCATGATCTCCGCAACTAAGAGGACTTTCGATACATGGCACTATCATCATCTTCATCTTCAATCATCACCGCTGACACACCATTGTTTTCATGATCACCATATTCGCTTCGCATCAGTTACTACAAATTTGGCAACCCCTTCACCACTCTCTCTTGGTGGATACATCTTTGCCAGACCACATTCTAAAACATGATGCTACATCCTCTTATATATACATCATGTACATATCTCCATTTAATGTGGTCAACATCATAATTCCATCAATTAATATTGGGAATAACTCTTCAATAATGTTGGGAAAAAAATCCCCCATTAATGTTGAGAAAATGCCTCCATTAATAATTTTCTCTCTTCATTATTTAAATTTTAAATCAAAAATCCCAACAATCTCTACCTTGATTTAAAATTAAAATACTCCACATTCATCTCCACCATCTGGGTTAATTTTATCTCCAACTCTACCAAGATTTGAATGTCACCCAATGAACGGAACACACCACATGACACCTGCAACCAAGAAGACTTTCGATATTCCAGCAACACCACTGATACCTCCATCATTTCCGATGACATCCAAGTCCTGAGTTCTTGATAAACTGCTCCAACAGATGCTTGCCACCGTGTTTTTCAACCGAGCACTTCAACCAATCCCTTTGATACCACTGTTGGGGTGGAGCCCGGTGCCGCAGCGGAAGTTGTTGTTGCAGAAAACACACAAGAGGAGAAGATTTCACCTGAAGGATTTTCATCACCCGAAGGAATTTTATACACATCACTCGACGGATTTTTAACAACACCCGAAGTCCTTTTACAATGAACCCGAAGGATTTTTCACTCGACACACGACACTCATGAACATACCATTTTTTTTGTACTGCCGATCATCACAACCAGGACACGCCACTTGATCACCACAACCAAGATGAATTTCGATACATGGAACCGTCATCATTTTCTTCTTCAATCATTACCACTAACACACCATTGTTGTCGTGATCACCATCTTCTCTTCGCATCGGTTACCTCAAACGTGGAAACCCCTTCGCCGCTCTCTCTCGGTGGATACATCTTTTCCAGCCCACATTCCAAAACATGTTGTTTCATCCTCTTATATAGACATCATGTCCATATCTCCATTTAATGCGGTCAACATCATAATTACATCAATTAATATTGGGAATAACTCTTCAATAATGTTGGGAGAAAATCCCCCATTAATGTTGAGAAAATACCTCCATTAATAATTTTATCTCTCTTCATTATTTAAATTTTAAATTAGAAATCCCAATAGTTTACTAGATAGTTGGTGTTTCTAGTTTCAAGTATGGTTTAGGGGAACCTTATTTTCCATTATATTGTTCTTCGTTTTGTTTTCCAGCATGGTTCTATTGTTTTCTACACTGCTTTCTGGACCGTCTATTTTTTGGGTGCATATATTTTGGGAGCACTAGTCTATCTTTCGACACATTTGGAAAGTGATTCATCATTTTTCCAGTATCCCTGGGTGGGCGACCTTGAAAGAGGGATGAGTGTGATGACACCCATACTTAAACTATCTTTCATCACTTTTTATGAATAGGTGAGTACCTTACCAATGAATTTTCTAGAATTTCTTCTGTATGGTTTAACATTGCATCAGATTGACATTCATGTGAGTTTCTCACATGTTTTATCGGGTGGGTGACTCGAAAGAGAGGATGGTGTGCTGGAACATTTCCTTCAGCTCTCCTCCACATGCCAGTGTTGGTTAGAGGGGGTTCTATACCATGTTTTGATGGTTTAGCATGGTGCAAGTGGGGTGAGACACATCATCATCGACTAGTTTCACTGTTCCATTGTCTAGCGAGGGGGCGATAAGGTTTTTTCTAGTGCTTTCCTTGATGTTTTCTTCCCTTGGACTTTCGGGACCTTTCATACCTTTGGGTCATGTTTATCTAAGATATTTTTCCTTTTCTTGTAATGGGTCCCCTATTTTACCAATTTTTAAAAGAGGTATTCTTTTTTATGTTCAATAAAGGCGACTTGACCCTCAAACATTAAAAAAATACATTTATATAATGTTTTTTCATTATAATCATGCACATAATATAAACTTTTATTTAAAAAATTGAGGGGCTTAAAACCCCTATAATCTAAAGGAATATTAGATGATAGAGGGTGTTTTAACCCCCTCTATTTTTTTAAAAACAAATCAATTAGTTTCATTTTATGGGTGGTTTGGACAAAACCACTGCTAAAATATACTAGATTTATTTTCAAAATAAATGAGGGGGTTAAAACACCCTCTAATATTTTTTTTTTTTTAAATAAAATTGATATATTTTAGCTATATTTATGTGAAAATATACATTAATTTAAAACTTAGTGGTGGTTTTGACATAACAGTCATTAATTTATACAAAAATTTAATTTAGAGGGGGTTTTCCTGCCGATAAATGATTTGTTTTTTATATTGTATTGTGTTCATCATGTTACTTTGTATAGAATGTATAACCTTTAATTACATAACCACTATAATATAATACATTCAATTGGTCCTCTGTCTATCCATCGAATTTGTTCTAAAATTTAATTTGAATTTGCAGTTGACTCCTTAAAAATATGGTCTTGAAGCCGTCATATAAACTATCCATTATGTGTATTTTATATCCATATTTTAACCCTTGTTGAATTCAAATGACTAAGAATTTATTTTTGGATTTTAACATATGGTGAAACCTCTAAACTATAATGTAAAACATAATGGAGAGTCTACTCACACTCTATAATGGTAATTGCGACAACATATATATCAGAAATTCATTCACTCATAAGTTTCATGTTGTGATGAGATTTTGGTAGACTAATTCTCTCCACATCAAATAGGTATTTGGTACAAAATTCAATGACTTTCTCAACAATATATCACTCTATAATACAACCTTCTAGTAAAATTTGATTTTTATATACCCTTTCAAAATCTTCATATACCATTCAATGGTGTACATCCATCTATAATATACAAGACCACATAGCTAAATCCCCCTAACCAAGTGAACCATCGTATCAAAGAATGATGGTGATAATAACATCTCCAATTCACATATAATGAAAAAAATTTCCTTTTACATAGATGGAAACTTCACCAATCTTATAAATTTATAGAATCTAACTTTGAAAATGAAATAAGGATTAACCAATATATAAAATAAATTTTTAAGAAAAATTTGATGTAAAGACACTAGCATTAAACCTTACATCAAAACATGCTAGTAATGTAATTTCATGCCCTTTAAATTTAAATTATTCATTGAAAATATATTATTGTTATTTTATGAATACCCAAATAGAACCTTTACATTATTCATAAATTTTCAAAAATGATATCTCTCATACCTGGAAAGAGTGTAAGAAGCTGGAGGAATAAAATTATACCTTTCTCCCTTCAATGGCACAAACACTTCCCATATCCCTATGTTATTCATGTTAAACCTAGCCTTAATATCATACTTTATTTTAACAGGTTTATTTAATAACATGTCAATGTCACTATCATATACATTTTTTTCTACATGCATGACATCAAGAAAATGTATGATGTATAAACAATTCTAGTACAATAATTCAAAAAAATGATCATTTTTTAACCGATTTTCATAATATTTTTCAAATAAGGTTTACCAAAAGTGGTGAACATATCCTTTACTTTGTCAAACATCTGAACACCTATTAGTGAAGATGATGTTTTACCTTCTTCTGAATTCACATCGAATGTAGTCATCTAAGATCGATATTTATATCATCGAGGAAAAAAATTGTGATCTCCTAGAAACACAATCTTTGAGGAATATTTAAATCTAACTAAGTGTTTACCTTTTTTCACAAATAGTACACCCTAGATCTCCTTTAATTTTATATCCTAACAAATTTCCATAAGTAGTAAATCCAATTATCATCCCATACAACATGGCTCTCAGTGTGAAATCTTCATTTCTATAATAATTATACAACATAACACCTAAATATCACATTGATTTCAGATCTTCAATCAATGGATCCAAATAAACATTAATATCATTACCCAATTGTTTTGGTCCTAATATAAACAGAAATAACAACATTTATTTTTTCTTTATGCATAACCTAGGTGGAAAGCTATAATTTACCAATATAATTTTCCATTATTTTTAGTGCTTCTTTGTAGACAAAAAGGATTCAATACATCTATAGATAGCACAAATTGAATGTTTCTTGGGTCATTTCCAAATTCAGGATACTCATGATCAATTTTATTCTATTAGGGAGTGTCTTCTCGGTGATGAAGTTTCCCATGTTGATTTCTTGTATCTAGGTTCCATGTCAATTGCCTTGTTGTCTTCTCAATTCCATATAGGTTCCTAGAACTTGGAAATATTTTAAAGTACCATAAAACTTTCAATGGACTTGATTTATCTTTATTATATCAATAAATGCCACACTTTGGTCTTTTTTAAGTGATTCATAGTACTTTTGAAACAATATAAAACCATTTTAATAGACTTGTATTCTTTTTGTTATCATACCCATTGAACATAGCATTATTTTAGTGTTATATGTTTGGTTAGGAAGATCATTATCTTCTGGTAGAATATCATTCAAGAGAGAAAGTGGTTCAGTAAAGTGAGTGTCAATCCATTTGTTTTTGTCTTTTACATTATATAGCTTCTGTATGACTGATGATGTTGTATATTTAGTACAACCAACATTTAATGGAGTCTTTTCATAGCTCTTTAAATTAATAAATAACTTTGTGTAATTTTAAAGTTCATCTTTAACTATCATTTTCATTTCCTAAATATGATATTCATCGTCGTTTATAACTATAATCATATCCTTGATAAAATCTTCATCATTATTCACACTTGAAATCATATCAAATAATCCATAAAACATAGTGTAATCTAATTCAATAGATACATTCAATTCTTCCCCATTTTAATCAAATATTTATAACATTTATCTATTCTATGATAGATCAATTGTTCTTCAAACTCTTATGGACTAATTAGTCCTGAATAATAACAATATAAACACAGAAAAAATATTTTAGAAGGTTCATATGCATGATCTTTTGTAAAATTTCTGAACTCTTTAACCTCATCCTCATACTACTTTTTCATATGATTTACATACATCCATTTTTTATTCATATCCATACTATTTCATTTAGTAATATTCATATTTAATAAAAAAAGACATAGAAGGTATGATCTAGGATTCATAAAAGGCTATTCTTTATACACACACAAATATAGTCATAATATTTTATATAAATTTTCATTACGCCAGCAACTTACTAGAACATATAAATATGGAGAATTATATAAATATAAATCATTATAATAATTATTTTTTATTACAAGAAGTTGCATAACAAAAATCTTTCTATTTTTTGAAATGGATTCATAAAGGGAGATAATTCACTCCCTATCACTATCAATGTTCACAAGAAACCTATGGATTTCTATAACTAGAAAAGTATTAGGGAATATATAATAATATTTCACTATCAAAACATATATCAAAACAAATTACTTATTTTTTACATTGTTTACATAGTGTTTAAAATAAAATAATCACATCAAATATGGTTATTACTTTTGTAAATATGTAAAAGTTGTCATATTTTAATTATTCATTTGTTAATAATCAAAATAAAAATTTTATTATGCCATGATTTTTTTAAAATAATTAATATTATGATTAGAATGGTAAAAATTAATATTTTAACCAAAATAACCCAAATTTTTAAATTTCAAAATCATGAATGTATTTAATCTCAAAAAGAATTTTAATGAGTAATAGAATTCATAAAATAAATAACCTTTTATTAAAATTAAAAAATTAATGTTTTAAAAATTTCCAATTCTAAAAAATTGGGAATTTATAAATTTTTATTCGTCACTAATCAAAAATAATCAAAGGTGGTCTAGGTAATGGGATAGAGAGACTCTTTCCCATAAAATTTCTTAATATAGTGTGGTGAATCAAGGGAAAAAAAGGGAAATATTATATGGGAAATAGTGAAAATACACTACTATAAGAATCCAACCAAACAACTACCCAAAAAACAAGATAAATAGGATTAAAGAAGAAGCCTCCATAAACTGATAAAATAAGAAAATTCATCAATTAGAGAGAGATCGAGCTATGTCCCGACCTCTCAGATGATGACCCCTCCTCTTGGATTTGGGATCTTGTCATGTTTTTTCATCATCAACTTGAGAATCATTGTTATCATGCCATTGGGTGGGAGCCTCTGAGGCCCAAGGATCCTATTATCTAGATGAATCTATTCCATGATCCTTTTAAATCCTCCTATAATCATCCTTATTGTCATAACTACCCATTGTATGTTGGCTTTTATCTTTACCAACATCTGGATTGACTACATCAATGAGAGTAACACTATATTCATTCCCTTCCTTTAGAATGATTCCCTAGTACTATCTATGTTCATATTGTCCAATATACTAAATATACTCTCTCCCTTGGTACTCTCATGTTTAAATTCCTTACTTTAATCTTTAGGTATATCCCTTGGTGACATCACAAAAACATCACTTCCAAATGTGTAAACCAATAATGGGGGATGTCCATGCCACAATAGTGAATTGTAATTATCACCAAATTGAAGATGAATCAGATCTTATAGAGGAGCAGGACTAGACTTAACATCATCTGTTTCAATAGGATCAAGTGTAACCTGTGATTTCATGGTGATGTTAGTTCTATCCTAGACCAAACTCAGACTTGAAGAATCCACTTTCTCCATAGTGTTAGCCTTCCATACATGACTAACCTTTATATTAGGAACAACCCTATGTAAGAGGGTTCAATCCATATAGGGGTCACCCATGAGTGGATATCCACCATTTCATCCAGCCTTCATGTCTTCCTTCACATGGGAAACATGACCCTTACCAACATCCTTCCTAGAAATGGCATTGGAATCAGGTATTATGGCCATATTTTCATTCCAGATTTGATTATTCACTAAATAAGTGAATCCACTAGAGTTACTACTGGTAGAGAGATCCATAATTATAATATTCCCAATATTGTTATTCTTAATAAGATCTATACCAGAGGCATCGGTTTCTAGGGGTTTTATTCCTATTTTGCCTCCAATATTCATTTTAGAAACATACATGTCCATCCCAAACCTAGCCCATATAATCCCTTCTTTAGGTATTGTGCTCCCACCATTTACATTACCTTTATTTTTTGTTAGACAAGGAAGTTGACCCATATGCCTTATTTATTTCCCCTTCTATTACTATAATTGAAGAACTTATCTTCCTATAAATTAGTGGTTCCCACATCAATATCACTCTATGAGGACCACATCTCTGTATCAATTTTAGGGGAATTCCGATCTTGATATGTGGGTACATTGTGAGCCAAATCACCTCCTTTATAATTTTTCTTGAGAAAAACCATGTTGGGGTCTTCATTCTAAAATCCAAGACCTAGAGATTCTAACAATCATATTCAAGGATTGTTTCTTGGTCCATTAAGAGTCCAATACTCTTGATTATTAGCTTGGTTGTTGGTATGGTCCTAAGCATCAAAATCCAGAGGCTTTCCAACTGCAGTCCCATTATATGTAAAACCTTCAGTAATGGAGGGAGCTAATTAATCCATGCTCAGTGTCCTTTTACACTTATCATCAAAATTATATCTCATTCCAAAATTCATATATGTTAGTCATCTTGAACATTTTTCAATGGAATTCCCAAATTTGTTACATCCCATGAAAAAGTTTGGGACATTCTCATACATAATAAGAGAATCAAATATAAATTCCACATAATTCACTACAATTTTTTTAATCAAAGGGACACTTAGATCAATTTCAACTAAAACCCTTTAAAAATAACCATACTTATCACTTGTGATTTCCCATAAAATTTTTGGGTTCCAGAGAAACATACTCAACCCATGAATTAGAATCCAAACCTATGTGATAGAGTTTTTAACAGTTAGGGGGTTAATGAATTGTTTACAGTCCTGAAATATAAGAATTATAGGCTTTAGGTTGACAAACAAATAACCCCATGCCTTATATTTTAGTCTTAGAGAATAAAAGACAATATATAAGTATCCTTTCCCTAACTATGTCATTTTCCAATCATCAAATCCCAAAAATTATGATAATTTATTTTTAATATTAGAAAAAATCAATCTAGTATCCTTAGGATGTAAATGTAGGTTCGCAATAATAGAGTATATACACTCATTGAGCCTATCGGTGATGATTCCGCTTCTTGCTTCGATAAAGGACATTTCCCCCATTTTTACGATTCTATCACTCAAAGAGTTAAGATCATGAAGATCATCAAAGGATATATGACATATAGAAGAAGGCCCATATCACAGAACACCAGTGTGTAATATCCCAATCTGAACTACCAAGTCCGAGCCGAAATTCCACATGACCTCATGTGTGCCTCCCCATACTCAAGAGGGTTATTACTAGAAGCAAGGGTCTAAGTCTGATAGTGGGGATACTATACCCTTTATATCATGGAATCAGGCAGGAAAATTACTAATAATAATAAGATAATGAATAAATAATCAAAGTAAAGGTATAAAATAAATATGGAATACATGATATATAAATAAGAGTTCCAAAGTGGAAATCTATCTATATTAATGAAAAAAGATAATTAATAAAAGAACTGTAGGGTCCTCTAGTGTCTGTCATGGTCTACTCTTGTTATATGATCTACATGGTCATCCATCCACCATAGTGCCCTTTCCCTTTACCAGGTCTCTAAGGAAATCTAAAATCATGTCAAAATTCCTGAGTTGGGTGTGAGTTAAGACTCTATAGGACATCACCAATTATTTCTTACATGGTGTGATAAATTATAAAAAGTTAATTACATAATAATAATAAAATCAGGAATCATAAAAACACAATCCAAAAAATGAGTGGTAGTGCACTAACCAAGCCACCACCAAACCCTCGGTTGTACCTTCTTCAGCTCTACGCCAGAAAGATAATCATTAAATGTCTCAAGGAGTATGGAACAACGCATGGTGCTCAGAATCCATCTCTAAATGGACTAGAACATGGAGTTAAAAATCCATCTCGAAAGAGTCAGTAGTAACAAAACCCTCCTCTATATGGCATCCGCATGGTGTCACATGAACATGAACTAAACATCATATATCCCTCTATTCGATCATATCATGCATATTTCTCTAGTCACAAACAGGAAACCTTGATGTGAATGGTAATTGGAATCAAGGATAACTCTAATGAAACCACAACATGACACCATGGCTTCCTCATACCCCCACCCTATCCTAGGTCCTTCGTTGCCATCATCACAAAATAGTGCACTCCCCATCTAATGGATAAACATGTCATTACATTCTACCAATCTCAAATACCACTAACAACCACCAAGACAAGGTAACATACATATAAGGTGAGCACACATGCATACATAACATAATATATCATCATGATTTTATAGCAAAAACATAACAATATGTGATTACAATCAAACATGGAAAAATATATACTAATATCCCTAATGGAATCACTATGGGTTTCATGGGCTACATACACACCCACATGCGATCACAATAAAGAAAAAATATCAATTATTCCAAAATATAAAATATAAAATGGAAACATGTGTAAAAAAATCCCAAGAGGTAAGGAACTTCTAACCTCAGGGTTTTTCAATCCAACATTGAGATTTACAAAGGATATTGTCACCCAAATCATGTTTTCACCTAACTAGAAGACGATTACATCCCAACAACTCCATGAACCATCCTCATTTTGACATTATTTAGAATTATAACAATTTTTGATAATTATAAAGATTAAATTAAATATGAACAATTACTTTCCAACTTAGAAAACAAGCTTATGAATAAAATTATTCTCATCGAGTCGAATCCAATGGCACTGATGGTGCATCAATCTGATCAATATCGAAGAAGATATTGAGAATTGAAGGGTAGAGAAAATAAAAAAAATAGAAGAGAGAATAGGTGAGGAGAGATGGGAATGGGAGAATATGAGGAATGATATGGGTAGCCTTTCCTTCTTATCAATACACCACAATTTAAGTTTTATATCAATAATATGTTATTTTGTTTAATTTAATTTATTACCTTTAATATAAATTCTCCTTTCCCACTAATACTCATGTCACGCACCACCCCTTAAATTCCATATGTTTTCTTTTGAATTCCCCTCTAAAATACTTATTTAATAATTTAAATATCTTAAAATTCATTGATAAATATATATTTATTATCATTATAAATATATTAATTTATTTAACCCATATATATACATTTTATACACACACACATATACGCATATGTATATATATATATACACCCAAACATGTATATATATAAATAGATATTTATCCCATATATGTATTCACATTTTAATTTTCTACACACAATTATTATTATTTTACAATTTAATAATAATAATAACAGCAACAACTTTTATTATTATTATTATTAAATATCTCACATTAATAATAATAATAATAAATATATTATTATTATTATTAAATCACCTTCACCATTTCAATAATTAATATTGTTTTCTATAACTAATAATAATAATAACAAAAATTATTATTTTTATTATTAATTATCTCCAATCATTTTCACAATAATAATAATAATAATAATAACACAATTAGATAAATTAATTAAACGATGATTTGAAAAAAATGAGGATTTTACAATTATCCCCCTCTATCAACTTCTCATCCCTGAGAAGTCTCCCTAGCAGTCTTACTCAAACAACTCAGACCACTATGTTTAAATATCAGACTCCCACTTTCATGTCTTTGTAATAGAAGGAACATTAGGAACAGAAAAAGTCCTCTCTAATCTATGGGT
Source organism: Viscum album (assembly GCA_963277665.1). Classification (NCBI taxonomy): domain Eukaryota; kingdom Viridiplantae; phylum Streptophyta; class Magnoliopsida; order Santalales; family Viscaceae; genus Viscum; species Viscum album. The sequence goes on from OY728150.1 coordinate 245,294,817, forward strand.
TCATACAAAGGATTCCTTAAGAGTCTACCTGCAACCTAAGGTATAACCCTCCTAGAAATAACCCTTGTCTTTATCCCTACATGTTAGTCAAAATCATCATATATATACTAACATAATACTATGATCATTTGCCCGATTAATCTCAATAAAGATATATCACAACAGTATGCAACACATATATATCACATAAAGAGAAACTATCCCAAACGGATAGCAACAATCAAGGCTTTTAATTAATGAACCACTATGCAGAACAACAACATGTATATATATGGAATGTTAACCTACGTACCTAGTCAAGATGAATGAATGCACCCAAAATCTCATGAATCACATATAAACATCATGTGCATTACCCAAGGTTAATTTAATCAACAGTAATATTAAAACATAAATTCCCACTTTTATAGAAACTGAGAGGTCCACTATATAGTGTTTCCCATACAATGTCATAGTTCTCCTACCCGAGTCTCAACCACTCTATCTCCTATATATATTGTGCCATATAAAGACAAATAGAAAAATAAGTTAGTGAATCATTATCCTATGATACCATTTTATAACATCCCAACCTAAACCACCAGGTCAGAATCAGAATGGAACATGACCTTATACACACCTCCATATATGCAAGAGGGTGTTGACTAATAATGAGGGTCTAAGTCCGATAGTGGGGAGACTATACCATTCATATAATTTCATTGAGAAGGAAAATAAATAATAATAACAAGAGAATGAATAAATAATCAGAGTGAATGTGGAAACTAAAGATGACATACATGATATATAAATAAGAGATCCCAAATTGGAAATATGTCTATAGTAATGAAAATAAATAATTAATGAAAGAATTGTGGGGTCCTCAGGTGTATGTCCTGATCCAATATAGCTCCATGATCCACCTACTCATCTATCCACCACAGGGATCTTTCCCTTTGTGGGGTCTCTAATGAAATCTAAAAGCAGATCGAAATGCCTGAGTAGGGTGTGAGTAAAAAACTCAGTAGGACACCACCAATGCATCCTTACTTGGTGTTCTCAAGTACAAAAAGTGTATTACATAAAAATAATAAAATAGGTAAGCATAAACACACATTACAAAACCGAACAATAGTGTGATAACCAAGCTGCCACCAAAACCTCGGTTATACCTGCTTCAGCTCCATGCCAAAAAGATAGTCATGGAATATCTCAAGCAGTATAGACCAGTGCATGGCACTCAGAATACATCTCATAATGGACTATCACCTTGTGCTAGAAATCCATCTTGGAATACTCAGTAGTAACCAAACCCACCCTTGTACGGTGTCCTCATGGTGTCACTTGAACGTTCACTCGACATCATCAATCCCTCAAGTCAATCATATCACGTGGCGTCCTCTAGTTGCAACCAGGATACCTCTATATGAACGATACTTAGAATCAATGCTACATCAAATTCATCTATAGTACGACACCATGGACACCTCGTACCCCCACCCTATCTTAGGTCCTTCTTCGCCATCATCATAAAACATTTCACTCCCCCTATAATGGATAAATAGGACACGATGGTCCACCTGTCTCAAATATCACTAACAACCACAAAGTTATGGTAACATACATACATGGTGAGACCACAAGTGGACAAAACATAATTTATCATCATGAGTATATAAAAGCAACATAATAAAATAAAATAATAATCGAACATAGAAAAAACTACACTAATATAAATAATAGAATCACAAAGGATTTCATGGGATACACACACACCCACATGTTATCACAATCAACAAAAAATATAAATTATGATAACACAGAAAATATATCATGGAAGCATGTATAAAAATGATCCCAAGAGGTAATGAACTTTTGAACTCATGGTTTTACAAGTCAACATTGAGGTTTACCAAGGATATTGTCACCCAAACCATGATCACACCTAACCAGAAGATGATCACATGAAAAAAACTCCTTGAACCATCCCTGTTTCAACATTATTTATAATTATCACTACCTTTTATAATTAAAAATATTAAATTAAATATTAAAAAATTACTTTTCCACCATAAAAAACAAGATTAGGAATAAAATTATTCTCATCATGATGAATCCAACAGTATTGAAAACACATGAATCTAATCATTATCGGAGAAGATATTTAGGATTCGTGTTTGGATAAAATAAAAAAATAGAATAGAGAGGATGTGAGGAGAGAGGGGAATGGGATAATATGAGGTGTGAGATGGGTGGCCTTTCCTCCTTAGCAGTGCAACCTAAGTCAATTTTTATATCAATAATTTTTCATTTTATTTAATACAATTTATTAACTTTAATAAATTTCCCTTTCCCTCTCATACTCATTCCATGAGTCACCCATTAAATTAAATACATTTATTTTTAATTACCCTATAAAATACATATTTAATCATTTATATATCTTAAAATTCATTGATAAATATATATTTATTCTCATTATATATATATTTTTTAGCTCATATATATACAAGTTAAACGCACACACACATCTGTATATACATATATACACCTGCACATGTATATATATAAATATATATTTATCCCATATATATTCAAATTTTAGTTTTCCACACACAATTTTTATCCAATTAAATAACAACAACAACAACAACAATTATTATTATTATTGTTAAATATACCACATTAATAATAATAATGATAACAAAAATATGCTATTATTATTATTAAATCACCTTCATCATTTCCACCATTAATATTATTTTCCGTAATTAATAATAATAATTATAATTTTTATAATTTTTATTATTAACTATCTCCAATCATTTTCATCACCAATGTTTCAACAAAAAGCGTCATTAAATACCGAAAATTGAAAACACCCTTTTAATCCCTGATTCAACATAAATTTAATGAAGGGGTGTCTAAATTTCTTTATGTGCATTAATGGCAGAAAAAAGGAATTGGAAAAGAATTAATTTAAAAAATAAATAAATTAATTAACTAAAATTTTAATAATTATATGAATAATTATTAAAAAATTATTATCACGTGTGATGTTTCCAAACACCCGACGCACATAAAATTTATATCCCAATAAGGATAAACTCTACTCCCCGAAATGAAAAATTCTCACATATTTCTCATAAATGCACCATTTGAGAGATATTCAATTATTTATTATTTAAAATTGGAATAATAATATAATTAAATATTAAAAGGTATTATGACATGTGATATTTCCAAAAACCATACGTGCATAAAAGTTATGTTCTATCTAGGGTAAACCTCATTCCCCAGACCTAATGGTGGTCTAATATTTCTCATAAAATATACCGTTTGGGTGATATTAAATTATTTAAAAAAATAATATAATATAAATATTAAATAATTTATCCACATGTGTGATCTTACCAAACGCCCGATGCACACAAATATTATGCCCTGACTAGGGTAAACCCCCCATCTCAGAACTATCTATGGTGTTATATTTCTTATACAACCCATTGTTTGGTAGATATTAAATTATTTTTAATAAATAACATGTAAATAATATAATATATTTAATAATTTTATTTCATCTACATCAAGGCTCTGTGGGACTCAAAAATATCACACTAAGTGAGTTTCTAACTCCAAAAATATTCCATAGAATATCCCAAGTTGTTTAAAGGAAAAAACTAGAGGGTGATTCTTATTGAAAAATTAAATTTCTCTATTAAAAAATGTATCATTTATTAAATAATTCTGTTTTATTATCAATTTTTAAAAATTGATGATTTTACACAGTGTCTGTGAGAGCCTCAACCACTTTCTTGACCATTGGATTAAAATAATCAGCTAAAGACTCCCCAACTTGCTTCACATTTAAATAATCAAGAGGTCTCAACTCAAGATTTTTTGTAAAAACCTATTACTAAGAGACCTCCTAACCCTTTTCACTAATAGAATCCATAGAAATATGGGGATCAAAGTTTCACTTTCCCAAATTAGTAAGAGTGATTCTATAAAGAGATGGGGAATCAAATGAAATGGGGCCTTCCACTAGAGGAATACTAGGAAGTATACTTAGAGAATCCATTAAATACACAGATCAAGGAGAGAGATCATGATCACTATATAGTTCTAGGGAGATATATTTTCTCTCATTATATAACCATTTCCCCCTATAACATAATTCCCTTGAAAATAATGTAAAGTTTTAAAATGAAGTTTGAAAATATTGGGTGAATTATATTAATTAAAATGAGAAAAAAAATATTTATATGAATTTTAATAAAATTTAGAATTTAAATATTAATAAAATAATTATTTTATTTATTTCCCCTAGAAATATATAAAACCTATTAAGAAAAATTTGAGAGTATTTTTCATTGTTAAAATAAAATTATACAACACATTCAAATAAAAATGAAAAAAATAAATCGTACTTCCACATAAAATGTGTAGTGACCCAACCCTAGATTCCCCAAGCCAGAGTCTACTATCAATTTTATTGGAATTATTATAAGGAATAAATTATTGAAGGATAGATCTATTTAGTAGTCTTGGTAAAAAAAAAATACATAAATGAGTCTTTTATTACAAATGACTATACTAATTACAACATAATTTTTTTCTTCTTTCTAAATAAACAGCTTCGAGTGTAACTCTAATCCCTATAGTAAAACCCTAAATATCTTTCATAGTACTCTTCTTAGATTCTTAGGGAAAGAATCTGAATAAGGGTGAAATAAAATTCTTAGTAAGGAAAAAATATAGCAGAAATAATAATGAATCAATAAGAATAATAAAATGGAAAGGTAAATAACTGAACACACATTCCATGTAATCAATAATATGAATGTAAGTACATAAATAAAATGGAGATATAATAACTAGAAATACATTCCATTAAAATAACTAGATAAGGTAAAATCACTATGGAAAGGTATGAAACTAAAACACATGCCATTTAATTAGTGAACTAAAATGAACTATATCCATAGATATGTCAACACAAAATCTCATGGATGAATCATAATTGAAACTAGTATGAGGTAATGCTTAATTTTTATATGTCTTGTATGAGGCACATGAAAACCTATTAACGTTAAGACCACTCACAAGATGATTTAAAATTATGGGTAGAAACCCATCTACGCAACTATTTTTCTCATGAGAACCTGTCGATATATTAAGGATCTATATAAAGTTTGGGCTCCACCCATCATTTCTAGTCTAAAAACATCTTTATATTGAATAATAAAAATAAATAATACTCCTTATCAATTAACTGTAGTGAATGATAAATACAAATTTATTAATAATTTCCCATTTGAACACCATGTATAAAGTGGTATATGGTTTAGAGAATAGTAATATCCATGATAAATGGTATGGATAATTAGGAGAAATTAAAAACTCAATGATCATATGAAATTATATATTTCAAGGGGACTAACAAATAAATCAAGGAATTGAATTTGAATACCATCCTTATCCAAATAAATTATAAACCATCTAGAGGAAGACTAATTTAAAAATATTCTTGAGGAAAATAAACATTTCTTTTGAAAAACCTTTTTAAAATATTTTTCCTTGAATATCACTTTTGAAAAAAATTTCTTTAAAAATAAAACTTTTAAAATTGAAAAGGAATATTCAAAAAAATAATGACCGATAAATCAGTACAAGTCATACGAGGTAAAAATAATATTTCATTTGTATAAAAAAAGGTAAAAAATGCCTCATTTAGAAATATACAAGAATATTACTTTGAAAAAATTGGTAAAAGAAAAAAAGGGGTAAAAATTTCTTTACCAAATAATTTTAAAAACATTTTTGAAAAACATTTTTATAAAACATGGTTTTTAGAAGAAAAAAGGTTCTCCAACTAAAGAGAGAAATAAATTCATGGTTTTTTAAAAACATTTTGAGTACAAAAAAATTGATGATTGGTACTAATAATGAAAAAAGTAATGAATAAATAGATAATAATGAAAGGTTTTAATGAACAATGGTTATATAATTTCCTCAAATTGAAATTCCATTGAAAGATCATTAAAGATATAGTTGAGGAAAATAATCTTTAAACATTATAAAGTGTCCCATACCACCTTGAAACATTTTAAATAATAAACCTCATGAAGTAATAATATTAAATTAAAGCCTTAAATACCATAAAGTTAAGAGGATTAATGATAAAGTATAACAATAGGGGTAGTAGATACACCACACAAAATATATAGGTGGTGAACATGAAATTTATCTCATGGATGTAAAAAAGTGAGAGGAGAACCCCTTTCATATGAATCAAAAGACCCAAAAGAAATAATCATCAATTGAAACATCTAAATACCATGAATATAAAATCATTCATGATATTACATGCCAATTTGGAAGTATTTACCCCATATATAAGGAATTAGGTGCACAATATTAAATTATGTCTCACAAAAAGAAAAGTGAGACAAGAGTCCCTTACCTAGTGTTTCCTTTTGGCGAACATCCTTTAACTTATTTTATAATAAACTTATTTTAAATTTATACATGATTCATAACCTTTTTAATGTTTATAATTACATTTATTTCACTTATTACTATGTTTTATACAACTAATTAAACAATTATGTTTACATCAGGTGTCTTGACCAAATTCTGTTTATGTGTCAAAAACAACTTTGTTAGGCCAACTATGGTAAAATGGGTCGATATATGAAATATAAAGAATAATAAACACGAAATAATTATCATATTTATATATAAATTATAATTTTAAAATCAATCATTGAATATGGTTATGAAAAATGAACCAATTTTACACTCATGGGGACAGTAGACCATACGTACACATGAGCAACGTTCCCATTTTTCAACGATCGCTATGGAAAGAAGTTAAGTATAAATATATGTTTCCAAAATTATAATTAAATCATAAATACCATATTATTTAATAATATATACTTATATATATAATTATGTGATGTAAAAGGAATCACATCATGTCGAGGAGGTGGTAGTCCACACAACCACGAACGACATTATCTCTTTTAAAGTGTGTGAAAGGGTAATAAAGAAAATGATATATATATATATATATATAGAAAGATAATTATGTAATTAATATAATATAAATGTTTTTATGTCTCATATGTTCAATTATAATCGTCTTTTAAACATTCCATGGATCGTGTGAACGAATCACATAAATTTGAGGGGGCGGTAGTTCGCACTTCTTGAAATGATGTTATCATATTAACGCAAAATGGAATGTATAAGGGTATGTGTTGTAAAAGAATTAAAAAATATTAAAGACATAATAAATATCATATATAATATATATAAATATTTTATCCATTATAATATCCAACCATGAATTTTATAAATGAAAAAATGAATAATCATCGTTTCGTGAGGCAGTAGTTATCCATATATAGAAACAATATGTTTGTTACCCATTAGATAGAGGAGTGTGTAATTTTAGGTAAAAATATTAACATAAACACATCTTAGTATATTTATAATACTATTTTTGTTATTTATGATTATAATAATAAGATTATATGGGCTGAAGAATGGAAATTAAACTAATTTTTTTTGTGAAGATGCTACATCTTAATCGGGTAACTCCTTTAGGTTTGTGCTAAAAGGCTTCCTTAGGTGGCTTCCTTCGCAAAGGGAGGATTCTAGGTCCTGGGGGGATTTAGGGTGATTACTTGGGAAGATTTTTGATGAGATAATTTGAGTTGAGAGGTGTCAGGAAGGGGGATAGTTGGTGGCCTTTTATCGGGAAGGAAATAAGACTCACTTGGAATTTTTGGAAACAAGTTAGGTGTGTACACATGTTATTACCTAAAAAAAGTCATAAAAAACCTAAAAAACTAAATAATGAAAGGTTAATGGACTAATTATGGACATAAAATTGATTTTATACAAGTTTATAGCTCATTTGGTCTCTTAAATATAAGGTTTAGTCCATTTTATTCCGAATTACATCTTAATCACTATAATTAATTTTAATAAATTTCACTAAACAATTTGGTCAAAAATTAATTTGATCTTATTAGACTCAAAAATAAAATTTAATACAATGGTGTATGTCTATTTTTCTAAATTCAAATCATAGAAGCAGAAAAATTAAGATTAATGCTTGTAGACATACAATTTAACTAGTTTTAGTAGAAAAATATTCAATAGATTGTTAAGTTTTTATATTAAATTTAAATTTATAATTGATTATAATGAACTAAATTGTATTAATATATGTATAATTGATCTAATATTTCTTTATAAAAATTTAAAATATATTTTAACATTAATAATTATTTAAATGAAAAGTTATTTTTTAACTAAAATGGAGTATTTTTTACAATTCATCAAAAAATTAATTATCTCATAAAAATGCCGAAAACTCACCCTAGGATAATCTTGACATTATTAATTCAATAATTAAGTTTATTTTATCAAATTAAATTTATAAGAGTGTCAAAATTAATATTTAAAATAGGTTCTCCCTTAAAAGGTGGTAGAATTGCCTTTTTAAAAATATAGGTTTTTATGTGTTAAATTGGATTTGTTATTATCTTTTTCATATCAAACCTAATAGATAAATATCAAAAAAATTATTGAATATATAAAATATATGTTTAATCAAAATCATTTATTAATTGTAATTAGTTATATTTATTAAGGTAAAACTCTTTTAGAAGCATAAAAATAATAATATTTTCTTTTTATATCCAATTGGTTCTTATTTTCATTTCTCATTAATTTTTAACCAATGAATTCAATTTATATTAGTTTAAACTATAATTTTTATAATTTATTTATTACTATTCATAAAAACTAATTTAACAGCTTGTTTATAGCATATTATATTAAATAAAAATATTTTAATAATACATTGTTATTTGGTGAAACTTAGTCTTGCGTGTAATGCAAGCTATCGGGGAAGGTCGCTCTTGCATGTAATAAAATCCATCGAGGAATATCGTTCTTACATGTAACACAATCTATCTCGGTGTTTCATTCATTGTAAGAAATATCATGTGTTGAATTTATTTAAAATAGTAAATATCTAGTAGAGTCTCTGGATATTATATTCCCTTATGTGTTTGGTGTTGCGTGTCATACACACCATTGAATACAAAATTTGTACATTAGAATTTTGTGTTGTTATAAAATGTTTGTAAATAAAAGGAAAAAACTATTAGAAATCAAAAAATTCTAATGATAAGGATGACAACCAAAAATTTTCTAAGGAAGGGGATAAACATCAATCATAAGAGAAGAACAACAAAAAATATTGTAAGGGAAAAAACACTGATCATAATTGAAGAACCAAGGAGAAGAACCTAACACCATAAAAACAATGAGAAACTAGTAAACATATAAGAAGAAAAATATCATGAAAAAATATTCAAGATTAATTAAAAATGAATAAGGAATCACATACCTTTGATTTAAGGTTCTATTTTTCTAAAAGATTTGAAGAAGTAAATAATAGGATTTGGCTTCCATGGGAGCTTGAGCGACACAAGTAGGGGTGATATTGATTAGAGTTATTTTAAAATAAGGGAAGATAGTCTATCAAGGATAGTAAAAATAAATGATAAGATATATATTTATTACTGCTTAAATAGAAGGTGTTGATAAAGGTATTATTTATCATCACATTTTTAACGCTGATAAAGCCCCATATTTATCAGCACTAACTGATAAGCACTAATAAATCAATCTTTTATCAACGCTTAATATAGTGATAATAAATGTTTCTTTTATCTACACTTAATATAACACTAATAAATACCAGTGGAAAATAAAAAATTAAAATTAAAATTAAAATTAAAATTAAAATAAAGTACTAATTATGAAAAAATGATTATTAAAATTTTATTTATAATAAAATAAATAAATATTAAAAACAAATAAATCATAGAAATATTAAAAATAAGTAAACAATAGTATTTATATTAAATGTGATAATATTATTATAAATGTAAAACAAATTGTGATAAATTTATTAATATTATGATAAATGAATAAATAATATTGATTATGTAAGTCAAAAAAATATTAAAAATTAATAAATAATATCAATTATATATATTATGAACCCATACTCATGTTTTGGAGGATGCATGTTTGAGAGCTTCTCTAAGGCAGTTTATGAGGTGATTAATGCTTTTTGTGGCCACCGCACTTCTTGGGATCTCACCTTCTACTAGTGAGGGGATCCTATGATGTGTCTCATCCTGATTAAGATACATTTACAACTCGGGGTGATAATGAAACCTCTTAGAAGGGAACCTATTTGATTATGAATGCAAAAAAAGTGTATCACACTACATCAAAGTGTCTGACTTCTTGTTCAAATGATGCAATTGAAGAAGAGGATCCATAAGTTAGAGTTAAGGAAAACTAACCTCTAGATTCTTTTAGAGACTCAACTAAGGGTAAAATACCCATAAAAGTCTTCACTGTGAATGTATCGACAAAACTTGATTCTATTTCACAAAGGTTGAACATGTGTAAGTTTGCCATCATTTCTCATCTCGTCCTTCCGAAGGGAACTAAACCTAGTCGATTGGAGGATTTGGTAAGCCTCATCTCTTTGATTTGGGGTTTTTAAAATTAGAAATTCATTTCAATAGGACATGATTTAATTCATTGTTGATTTTCATCATATCATTTATTGCAGAAGGAATGGGTCTTTGGGCCATTACATCAAAAAACAGGTACACTGCACATTTCTGAATGGTCGATTGATTTTGAATGCTTTTCTGTTATAAATTAATTTTCTCAAGTTTGGATAAGGATCTACATTATGTCCTTGATTTTTTAGCACCTGATAATCCTATATGACATTGTAGCTGTAGTAGGATTTCACATTAGAATGGATAGGGAAACTAAATTATCTAGTTATTAGAATTATGTTAGGATCATGGTAGAGGTGGATCTAATAATTACATTGATTGACACTTTTTTTTATTATCTCTATTCAATGATGATATCAATATGAGAATTGAATATGATAGGAGGCATTTTTTCTATGAATTTTGGTGTGTAATAGGTCATTACAATGAATGTTTTCTATAAAATATTAAATGTGTTGTCTGCTCCAGGAAGGGAAACATAGAAAAGTATTATAGAAGAATGTCAGGAAGTTTTATTTTTCATAGAAGGCTGATGTTTCAAAGAAGTATCAAACCTTTGTTAGGAGAATATAGGGATAGGATATTTACGGGTACAATTCTGTTTGGGATCCTTCTAATTTGGAATCTTTTAATGATTGGGTGAATCATGTGCATATTGTGGATGATGCGCTTAATGGTAATCAGGTGGATGGTTCTTTGGCTAAAATATAGGATTAGTTTCATACTAAAAAGGATTCTCTTACTAACTCAGGGAATCCAGGAAAGAAACCAACATACTTAAAAAAGATTTTGGGAAGATATCATGGGCCCTAGGCTGATAAATTTGATGATACATCATTGGACAGGGAAGGAACTAATGTGGAAAAGGATGAACAATCTGGTTTTGAAGATGTCACATAAAAAAGTATTAATCAATAGTTGTGGCTAGAACAAAGTATTGCCTCCTCTAAGTATCACAAAAGAAAAAAGTAGATGTGGAGGTTCTGGTAAGGTTTAAACACATGAGAGGCTCTCCACAGATGTAAGTTGGAAGTCTCTAGAAGAATGGTTCTGAGGTAAATAATTATGTTGGATCTAAGAGCGATGTGAATAAGGAGTTATTCGTTAAAAATTTTAAGGAAGTTGATGAGAGTTTTGGGAATTATAAAATTCTAAAATAGGACCCTAGGAGTGATTCTGTAAGAATAATAAATGTTTCCTCTACACCAAACCAAAATCCCATGAACTATAAGGGTGTCTTATTTGAATTCCATATTGATACAATCAGCAGGAAGGATGCCCCTGGTTCAATGTTGGGCACTTCTTACTCAATTTAATTGTCTAAAACCCTCCATCATGCAACATGGTTGAGAGTTATATTACACCAAGGATGAATTATATTGATCATAAAAGGGATATGGTTTATACTCGTATCTTTGATGTGGTAGAAGGACAATGAAGATTTTAATAGCATATTGAATTGTGGAGTAGAAAAACCTGTTTGTTTTAAAGGTCAGGCTACTAAGTAGAAAACTAAAGCATCAGTAGATCAAAATATTTGTACCAGCATATCCAACATAGGTAATCCTACTAGGGAAATGCACACCATATATGATAATGTCCAATATGGTAATTCACAATCACAAGTTAGTGTTCAAATACGTGCACACAATTCTTTTGAACTTTTTTCCTTTGAAAGAAGTGTGTATGATGAGAAAAAAAGTGAGAATGCACCTAATTTATTTGGGATGCCTTTGATGATGAGTTTATAGATGATGGAGGTGGGCTATGACAACAAGTCAAGACATGGAGGAGGGGTCAGCATCCTCACAATTGTGGTTGTGGAAGTGGTCGATTTTATTGGGGAGTCTTACACAACATGAGTCTTCACTACCATATGGAAGTCAAAGAAAGGCTTAACATTTTAATTTCATTTTAGTGCTTCCATTGTGGGCTGTATTTCCAAGTTTTACCCCTTCTCTTCTCTTGTATGTTTTTTATTTTAATGAATGGGATAGGGATTTTTTTTCTTATCTCAAGCGTGATAAAAAATAAATTATATATATTATGAAAATAATATAAATGAATAAATATTTAAATAAAAAAGAATAAATACTAAAAGTTTCTTTTAAATTAAAAATATTTACAATTATTCCTAATTAAAAATGATTAGATAATATCTGTATAAAGATTTAAATTAAAAAATATTAAAATATGATTAAATATTAATTATGTAATTTAGAAATATATTAAAAATATTAAATATTAATAAATAAAAACGTATAAATAAATATTAATAATTAATAAATTATAGAAATCTTAAATGAATAAAAATAAAAAATGAATAAATTACAAAAAACAATACAACTCAATAAGTATTAAAAATGAATCAATAATAATAAATGAACAAATTCTTAAAAAATAAAATTTAATCATTAAAAATGAATATATTGAAAAATATTAAAAATAATAATAATTTTATTTATGTTAATTAACAAAATATCAAAAATGAAAAAATATTAAAATAAAAATAAAAAATATTAAAAAAAAATTTAAAAATAAGAGATTTATTATCAAGTGATGATTATTAATGAATAAATAATAATTATATAAGCATTTAAATATAAATATATTAAAACAAAAATTAATAAATAAAAAATATATAAATTACACACATATTAAAAATATTGAATATTAATATTTAAAAATGTATAAATAAATATCAAATTTGAATATGTCAAAAAAATATTAAATGAATTAATATAAAAATGATTAAATTACAGAAGATATTAAAAATGGTGACATATTGAAACTGAATAAAAAAATATTAAACAAATAAATTTTAAAAATGAATAAAATTTAATTATTAAAATTAAATAAATTAAAAAAAATTGTTAAACAAATTATATTAGTTAAAAAAGTATTAAAAATCAATAAATATAAAAATAAAAAAGATTTCTTTTAAAAATTAAATTTAAATTCAAGAGATTCACAATAAATTACTAATTAAAAATAAATAATAAATAATTGAATCATTATTGATTTTTTCTTATCATGAAGGTTCGGGAACCAGGTGGGCTCGACCGTAAAATTTATTAATGAAAATAAAAAAGTAGAAAAACAACAACCTGCAATGTCAAATCATGTGGCACAACTATTAGAGTTGGTTCCCTAGAACCAACTTCTGTATACTCCATGATAACCTATTTTTAATTTTTTTTTAATATTAATAAACTTTTATCACATCATGATTTTTCTTCTGCATGACATAGTATGCGATAATTTCTTAAGAGTATCCATTACACTGAAAAATCATAACAGTTCCCCGCTATGATGAGAACTCAGAAGTGCCACAATAATATTCTTAAATATATGTTCTATAGTATGATGAAATCATTTTAGGTTCACAAATGATATAGGCTATTAGGGGTAGATACTCATAAGACTTTGAGGCACCTTCTCAAGATGTATGACCTTGGTAATTTCTAGTATAGAAATTTATGAGAATAAGACCTTCCAGAAAGAAATACATATTTATATGTTTCATTGGATGTTCCTATCTATGTACATGTGTATTGGTACTTAGACTATAAAATTATTATTAATGGATGTTATAAGTCATGTACTTTTATGTATTTATGAAAACTGTGAAAATGTATGTTTGCAGAGAGGTAGAATACATTGGGTGCATCACAAGTAATATTTCTTTAATGAATAATCTGAGAAATGTTTTGTCCCTTATATTCATTAATGTAATTTGACATCTCAAGAACTTTTATGGAAATTATATAGCCTAAATAAATCCATGGTCATGATGTTCTGTAGGCATGTTCAATTTTTGGAAAGACAAATAAAGAGACATTGAGTGTGCAGGTTAATGACACTGGCATGCAACCTGCTTAATTAAATATATCATAATAAAGGGATTATATTACACAGTAAGATTATGTATGAGGCTTTATTTCATTGAGATATTAACTTTATTCTTTATGGGTGGCTTAACATATTACTTGATGTTAACCTTGGAATTTGGGTTTCTTAACTTAATGTTACTAGAAAAAGGCCAAGAGGGTCATACACTAAGTGTATCCAAAGTTTTAGTTAAATAATAATAATATTTATTATTTAACAAGTTGAATAAATATTATCCTCACATGTGGTTTAATAATTATTCATGTATGTTTGATTGTATATATTTTATCACAAGTTATTCAAGATAATATTTTGTGAGAAGAATATATAAAAAATATTCATTCTCTGTTTAGTGAATATAATATTTATTTATTTATTAGTGAATCATTTAGTGATATATATTTATTAAAAAATATTCATTATTCTAGGTCTGATAAATATTTAGGATGAATGGAAGACCAAGTTTAAAGGCTTGATGAGAAATAATATATATTTAATATTACTTGAATAAATAATATTTAATTTAGTTTGTGAGTTTATAACATGTCAAGAAATAATAATAATAACAATATTATTATTATAGACATGGGGTTTTGTAGGGATTAAGAAATATAATAAGGGCACATGTGCGATTATTATTTTTTAAACCTAGCGATATATAAAACTAATTATATTATTTCCCCAATAAATCCAATTCATTTGGTTATGCACAATGATATCTGAAGAGAATCCTTTTAAATATTTCAAGAGCTCCATCTCTCATAAAAAATTCATGAACGAAGAGGGATCCTCCTCCAACACCACTTAGAAGTATAAAGAGATCAAGACAATCCTTCATTAAGTGATTCTTGGGGTGATCATTGATGAACGATGCAAGTGTTAGGATCTACCACTCTAGCACCTAGAGATTCTTATGGTGATGTTAAGTGCTTCATGGAATATGTATAGATCATCACTTTAGGAAATCTATTCTTGATTCTTAATACACAATGAAATAAAAACATAGCTATATTTTTATATCCATAAAAAAAGAAATAATATATTACATGTTAATTATTTAATTGTTGAAATTATTTATTAATAATATGTGGTGATCCTATGCTTGGTTCCAACATTCTCAATAGTTAATAATTATTTGATTCAATTCTGTTGATCGTGGTGTTTATCATCATGTAAATCTCAGATTAATCATCGATTATGATAAAAATTCGAGACAAGAATGACCCATCTAGTGCTTTCACCATTCCCAAAACCTTCAAGTGGTATTATAAAAGTCGCATAATTATTTATAATTATTTAAATATCTATTATTTATTTACACATTTTTTATTACTTTTTAATTCTAGTTTAATCGTTATTTAATCTGAATAGAGATATATCCTTTTCCCTCTTTTTTTATCATAAATATAATAAAATATGTTAATTTGATGAATTAAATACATTCAAATAATTCATCCAGAGGTGTTGATAAATCTGTCCAGATAACACCAAAGTGAACACTGTGTATTCCATTAGTACTCATCGTGTACTTGTGATTAATGCACTAAGAATTAATTTAGAATGAGTTTGGAGGTAATTCAATCCATGTTCATTTATTTCATGCAGTGAATTTAATTAAACACCATGTGTTGAAAGGGCCATCTTAGTGGATGGTCATCTAGAGTAAAATTCATGTAACATCCATACATGACTTATAGTCCTTTATTCAAAGACATATAATGTATTTTCCTATACAACCTATATGACTGGTGACTGTGTAACTCAGAGATCAGACATCGTGTAACCCATGTACACATCGTGTACTCTAATATTTTACCTATAAGGGTTATATACTGAGTTACTAGGCATGTGTTATAGATAGGAAGTGAGAATAATACATGATTTATAGCTGGAATGTACATTCCACGTATTTTTACCAAATTACATAGAATAAAAAATTATTTATTATACTGGTTAAAACTTATAAACATTTGTTTTATGTGGTCATTAAGTTGATAGTACACATCGTGTGATGGGTTATATATATATATATTTAATTTCTTATTAATTTTCTATGTAATCTTTATAACTGTATATTGTGTATAAGTTTTAATATAATTATTACTCTATGCACATCAAAATATTGAATGCTACGTAAATACAATGTGTTCCATGTGGTCATTAATCTGATAGTATACGATATGAAATTATGTGATAAGAAATGTATATTAGATGTCATGTGAGTAAATAATATATGAACATAATACACGTTGGGTAGTTTTGATGGGTACTTATCATGTTTCCTTTAAGGTACATGTATTTTACATAGTTAATTTTAAATGAATTTAATTTTTTTTAAACTATAATGGATGAGAATATCAAGATAAATTAGGATGATAATTAAGATAAAATAGTTTATTAATTAATGAATACAATTAGTTTATTTTTTGATGATTTATATTAAATAAGAATGATTAGAATTGAACTCTATTTTATTAAATTCAAAATTCATTGCATGTTTGTGGATGATCATGAACATAGATCAAAACTTTTATTTTAATTTATAATTAAATTAAATTTTTGGTCTGAACGCCATATCTTCTCTCATTATGTATGTGCATGCATGCTCATGGTTTTTTTATGTAAACCCCTTAACTAATCCTTTAGTTCCCCTCACATGCATGCGAGTAAAAGCACATGTAATGGATATATCTCCCAAGATAAAGGAGGCAGTTTATCTTTAAAGATAAGGAAAAAACTAATCTAAGAGAGATACATAGGTGAGTAGGTGGAAAGATATAACACGAACCCTAAAATGGTTCAAGATGTTCCCCCTAGGTCAATAGTTAGTTTATCATCTTATAGATAAACTAACCATTAGTAAAATATCACAATCATACCACTTTATTATTTAAATTCTGTCAAGTTTCATGATTATTTCTTTATGGATGTTTTTTCATAACCACGTGAATTAATGAATTAACAATCATGAAATGTAGAACTAAAATAAACTATCTTATACATAAACATTATCTAATACATGGATAATCACTTAATTAATTCCCCTTAATATTTACAAGAATATAATAAACATAATAGTTGGAAATTTATGCATAAATATGAAATCCCTTAATTATATATATTAAGTTGGTATAGCCTTCCACTACTTAAGTTTAAATAAAACCATAGTTCAAAGTGCTAGACTAGGGAAATTTGGGGTGCTTTCAATTATTGTGGAATTTTAACTTGAAGTTTTGGGTTGACATAACTTAGTTCATATCAATGATTAACCTCTAAATAAAGACTTGGTGTAACTAAGAGGAAAAGGTTGAGGAAATCAAATTTAAGTATGTTAGGATTTGGAAGTACATTTAACAGATCAAGGAACTATGAGTTAATGCATTTGGAATTTGGAATGCCTACCGAAAACCCTTTGAATTTCTTGACCAACCAAAGTTGAGGTGATAAGAAGGGGAATATGGATCCTTACCACTAGAATGTTCAATAAATAGGGCATTCAGAAGAAAAGATTAAGGGATATTGTGTTTTGTTAAAATAGTGGGAGATTAATAAATATTATATTATATATTCATCTGATTTTATCAGATAATTTACTAAAATTTTGATCTTCTTATTTTTGGAAATAAAAATAATAATGAATCCAAACATATCAATGTGATCCATATTTGTGATTTATGACCTTCAATAACACCCCAAAATTATAAAATAAGAATATTATATTTTATATTGTATGTAGCACTAAACAAAGAGTTTAAATAACCCATGAAATATGTTTCTTTAAATTTATTCTCTTCGGTAGCTTACAAAACCACAACACCAAGTCTAAATGATCCGTAATAAAGTATAACATTATAACCTAGAAATTAAATTAGTCAGTATGAATAGAATTAAATTTTGAAAAATATATATTTTACACACATTCATTTTTTATCTATTGATTATAAATATAAATAAGAATCATTTGAAAGGAAAATAAATATTTTATGATTTTTTTAAAGAAAATGCTTTTATCGCTTCTTGCACACTTATGATAAAATTAATTTTAACCAATTTTAGAAAATTTATTTGATAAAATAAAATTAATTTTTTAAATAATCAACCTAAAATTATCTTCGGGATATTTTTTTGTATTTTACTGAAGAGTTTATTTTTTTCACGAATAGTAAAAAATACAAAATTTTAATTGAAAACTGCCTTTTCGTTTAAATAATTTATAAAGTTAAATTATATTTTGAATTGGTTTTAAATTAAACTTACTATAATTTTATATCAATTAATCCAATTTAGGTAATTAGAATAATTTTCATATTGAATTTTTATATAAAAACATTTTAAATTTTGAACATTTTATCTTTAAAAACCTGTTTTCTAGTTGCATTTGCAGGATTAATTTAAAATTAAAATTTTTAATTATATGAATGAAATTTTTAAAAAAGTATTAAATATTTGGAATTATAATAATTTATATTATCTTATAAGTTCAAATTAATTTTGAACAAAATGAACAATGAAAATAGTAAAAATTACTTATCATGGTTAAGGTAAAAATGGATTTACCATGGGGTTAAACTAAAAGGATAACAATTACAATGACCTACCAACTTGTCAAAATATTATTTTATAGAAATATTTAAATATTATAATTCCAAAGTTTAAATAAATGTCCATTTTTAAGAATTTTTTATGTGAATGACTTTAACATTTTGGATTATTTTAGGAAATTTCCATACAATTTCCACGAGGGTACCCTTTCCCCACTTATAAAAGGGAACCCCCACCCCTTACTTATTCAAAAATACCAAGCCATTTGAATCTACCAAAACCTTACCATTTCTATCAAAAACATCATTAGTTATGTTTTAGATCTGTTGGTTATCTAAAATGATCATCCCTAGGGTCCTTAAGAGGAGAACCAAAGGAGGTTTCTATTAAAGAAGGTTATTATCTTAAGAAAATCTCATTGATTTTATTTCTTGTTTTTACACATTGAATTATGTCTTAAAACTTCCAATACAATAAAAAATTATATCCCTTATACTTATATTTTATCTTATTTATAGAATAATATTTATCCATCTCTAGTTCCATTAATTAGAAAATGAAATCATCGATCGTGTGTACGACGGACTACCGCCTCGCGAACCGATGTAGTTTGTTTTCCATAACCACATTTAAAGAATTGTTATAATGATGGTTTAATACATGTATATTATATTTATGATATTATTATTCTTTTTTATTTTAATATCAAAGATAAATTTTTATGTTCAATGATGTTTAAAATACCATAACGTCGCTCATGTGTATGGAAAACTACCGCCTCGTGAAGCAATGCGATTCATTTTTCACTTACAAATTACATTGAATTTAATAAGGATAAAATTAAAAAAATATAATATATATTAGATTATATTTATTCTATAAAATTAACATATCACCCACTTTTTTACCCTTTCACTTGTTAAGGGAATGATATCGTCACTCGTGCGTACGTACAACCTATTGTCTTCATGAAGCAATGCGACTCATTTTCCATACCCATATTTCAAGAATGAATATATTAATGTATCTAAAAATAAATATTATATTTATAATATTATTATCATTATTTATTTTGTTTAATTATATTCTATTTAGCAGAATCATAACTTTCATTACAAAAAAGTTCATGAGAAAACAAGGAAATTAACACCTGAAACAATAAAAATAATGAAATATTATTAACAAGAGGGTGGTAAAATGTTAAAATAGGATCATATATGATATTATAAGTATGAATAATTTTATTTTATAAATTAATAAACTGATTAAAACCATTATAAATGTTCTTAAATCATGTTCAACTAAAGGTAAATGTGAGGTAATGAGTTTCGTCTCAATTTATATTCCATTGAGAATTATTTGTTATTATGCACCAATTCACTTTTACATGGTGTATATACATCCACTTTGAAATTTAATATAATGATTAATTAATAGTCTATGGTATTTTAATTTTCAATTTGAATCATTTTATCCAAGGGGATTTTACTCGAAAATTACCAAGTGGTAGAAGTTATTGTACAATATCACTTTCTTTTGTGATTGTTAAATTTATCTTTAAACAATCATAGATTTGTAATAAATTTTCATTGGGAATTAAATTTATCCTAAATATACATATTATTTTTATCATGGATTTTATTATCTCCTAAATTGTATATAATTTATTTTACATATATTTTTTACTTATAAAGTTATTTCATTAACTAAAAAATATTGATAAATATGCATCCTTTATTCAATATAGATATTTGTTAGTAATAAATATTGATTAATGAATTAAATAGATTATTGTATATATGAGGAATTCTTTGGACGTGAAGTTATGATTGGGGACCATTGATATAAATTCCCTCAATGAATAGATAGGTCTATGGATGATATGTTGGAGAAGTCCTTTGACATCCAAGTTACTAAAGAGGAGGTCGATAGAATGTATGAAAGGGAAATCTGAATGGATCACAAAATAGTTCAATGATTTTGGATCAAAAACGTTATAGGATCATATATTGTGGAATAAAAAATGGTAAAATAAATTTGGAGGGTTACATTCATAAATGGTACAAGATGGATTATCATTTCAAGGACCACATCAAGTATTATCCTCACAAGAAAGATTATACCATTGAATGTAGACTTTATAAGGTAAAGGATTAGACCTATTATAAATTCCAATAGAATGGCCTAGTAATTTCTTATGTGGTATGATTTTTTTGACCAGTTAAGTTTTTTCTGGGTTCCCACTTATCCCCTATTTTAAAGAGATTATTAAAATAAAACAAAAATTATATTGGAGGAGGTCTCATGAGACAAATCAGTTAGACAAACCTAATGGGATTTCACCAAGTAGTTTTAAACTATTTTGTGAATGGTCTTAATAGTAAAACTATAGTTTTCTAAACTATATTGGTTTGTACCCCATAGTTTTAAACTATCTTGTGAAAGTTTATGAAGGTACATGTATCATGATCTTGAGGTCATGAAGTCCAATAAGTAATCATTTTCTTCATTAATAATTAAGTTATTATTATCCATGATATTTTCACAATGATATTATCTAGGGATGAATTCCATTTTCAGTTTATTAATTAAATGGAATGTGTTTTCAGTTATTTACCTTTACATATCAATCATTCCTTATTTATTCATGAATTAAACTTATTTAAATGGAATGTTTTTCAGTTATTTACCATTCCATATTGATTATTATTTATTGATTCATGATAACTTCAATTGTATATGTAACCCTCACTAATTATTTGAGATCACTCTTATTTTATTTCCTTTCCCCAAGGTACTAGGAAGAATTATTATAATGAGTTCAATTATGTCAAATTTTTTTCATTTCTATGATTTATATTTTATATCCCTATGAAAAATGGGTATCATGTATGTATCTAGTTTTCCAAAACATCTAAACCAATTTTTCCTTAGGTATTTGACCCTTTATATATATGATAATGTAATAAAGAAAACATTGGATTTGGGTTACTGGGGTAGGGGTTGTTACATTTGATTTCAGAGGAAGTTTAGAATAAAACTTGTGAACTATATTTATGAAAACATAGATTAGGGAACATAATACTATGATAGAATTTTAGGATAAGTATAGAAGAACATCCTAAAGTTTTTTAGGAAGAGATTATATATTTTTCATAGAAACACGTCCCTTTTAAGATATTATAAGTGGTCATGGTTCTAAAATTAGGGTACCTAGGGGTAATAACTCTAAAAGGGGAACATTGGACTAAACCTAATAATCACTTGGTGCAGGAAAATTGGACTTATGGAACACTTGGTTTGACACTCTCGAGGGTTATTCTTAAGATAATTCACATTTTTATTTAAAAAAATTATAAAGGATTTGAAAATAAAGTTATATTTGAAGAACCCAAGTTAATGATTTTGATATTAACAATGCATAAATTTTAATTTATGCTTAGTGTTATTCCATATTTTCAATTTTAAATTATGATTTAAAATTCATAATCTTATAAGTTAATTCAATATATTACATTGTGTATAATTGTATTATGGAAGGAATAATGATCTCAATACTCATCGAAAATGTAGAGATTTCCCTACCAAGGAATCCAATACAAAGGTATTGTAAATTATAAAATTAAGGATATATTATGGAAGATTAATTAAGTTATTAAAATAACCTTTACTAGATTGAGAAACCTATTCCAAAGAGAGACTCTCCTATTTTATATCACTTTATGTGATATAATCCCCCATTTTTTAGTGGGACTACTAATTAAATGGTAGCTGAACAATGAATTAAGTCTCTGAAAAATATATTTATGGCCTTGGGAAATAGTGAAAAGGAAATTTTTAATATTTAATTATATTTTATCAAAGGTGATGATGATCAATGGAAGTCATTTATTCATAATACTATATAGGAAGAGGAAATAGAACTCATGGATTGAAAAACTTTTAAGTATGAATTATTTGAAAAATATTTCCCTTATGAGTAGAAAAATGATATAAAGATAAATTTCATTAACTTAAAGAAAAAGGAAGAAAAAATTCTTGAAAAGTATGAATAAACCTTTAAAAGGTTATCTAGGTATGTTATGGATTGCATATACGCTGGGAAGTACATGATTTACCATTTCATCAAAGGGGTTAAGTTGAGTCTCTGAAGGGAACTGGCATCTCAAAATTTTTCTTCATATGATGAAATAGTTTTATGTTATATCAAGATAGAGAAATAATTCTCTATGTATTATAGATTCTAATGGAAGTAAGAGAAGAATAGGATTAAAGAGAAAAAATTTGATAAAGGGAATAAGGGAAAGAAGGATTTTCCAACATGTGATAATTGTGGAAAGAAACACCCTAGTACTTTCTTGAAGGTAATGAGAGTTTGATATAAGTGTAGAGAGAAATGAAACCATTATTTTTATTTAAAGGTCCATAAATAAATTTCCAATGTATATTGATTTAACTATAATGAAATGGGGAACTACACAAAATAATGCCTCAAGATTCAAAGGAATATACCTCAAAAAATGTTAATCGATCATGGTTAAGCTTATGTTATTACCACATAAAAAGTGGAATGATTAATGTTATTGTGTTTCAATTCAATAATTATGTCATTTTATTATTTTATCAATTATATCTTGGTTATAAGAATTATCAAATGTTTAAGAGTTATACTACAATACTTTTTCATTTAGGATTTGATATCATATTTTAAAAGGTACTGATGAACATGAAAAATGATTTAGTAGAAAGTTGAAATTTTTGGAAAATAATTATCGAGGGAAAGATAAACCTTAATATGTCCCTGATGTTGAGATAATGATGTTGTAAAAAAGAGATTATTGATATAGATAAATTAAATTGGATATTACTAACTAAATTGGAACTGATTAACGATTTGTTGATAAAGTGGTTTATGCTATCATTGATGGAGTTAATAGGATTTTTTTGTATTTAAGGAATATATCCAATAATAAATAGTTTATTTAATAATTAAATCTTTCAATAAGTTTTTTTGGTAATTCAGGTTATTACCATGTTTCTAGATATTACATAACAAAGGTAATCACATGATTGGTATGTAATGATTAAGATCTACTTCATTTTGTTTGAGGGATTAATGATAAATTCATTTTGAAAATTTAGTGAACTTATTTTTATAGTATTGGATCTTAATATTTTTTAAGGGTCATAAGGTTAACCATTTATGATAATTTTTTAGTTTAACTTTGGATGAGGTATTAGATATTAATGTATTACTTCATAATATATATATTTATGAATATTGGATAAACTATGATAACCATTTTTTCATAATAATAAATATAGATCAAAAGAATAACTTATCATTATATTATGGATATTAAAATCCATTAAAAATAAATTTTAATGATTTAGGCATACAAAATTAATTTTTTGATATTCATTTCTTGGAATAAGAGATGAAGTGAAAATTAATTGAAGTATAAGCAAAGTATGAAATTGTGCCTATGAAATAAAAATATATAAAGTATATTTCCTTATATTATTATAGAGTGAAATAATTATTCAATTCTAGGAAAATTTTATTGAAACAAAAATTTTGTCCTATTATCATACTTTTTTATGATATCAATAATATTTTTCACACCTATATTTTATGGATTTTTTATTGTTAACTTACTCTTGACCATGTTCTCTATCACTCTCCATAAGTATTTGGGTGTTATTTTTCTATTCTATGTCCATGTTTTCACTTGCCACCTATATTATCCTACTTAGAGACATACTTATGTGATTATTCTAGATGAACTTTGTACTTCCATTTCTTTATTATTAAGAAGATATTTTATTAACCTTTTTTGTGATGTAGGTTTTTTAATAATGATATTTTCAAATGTCAACCCCTCTATTATCAAGATCAAATTTAAAATTGTGCGGATGAAATTTATTTAAGGTGGGGAGAATATAACACCCCACAATTCTAAAATAAAAACATTGTATTTGATATATTATGTGACATGTAACACCGAGCTTAAATAAACCATTTAATATATTTCTTTAAATTGAATCTCTTTGGTAGATTGCGGAACACACAATCTCGAGTCTAAATGAACCATAATATATTATACAATTATAAAGTATAAGTTAAATTAGTGGGTATTAATGGAATTATATTTTGAAAAAAATATATTTTACAAATATTAATTTTTTATGTATTTATTATAAATATAAATAAGAATTATTTGGTAGAAAAAGAAATATTTTTTTAAAAACTATTTTTTTAAAGAAAGTGGTTTCGTCACTTATTGCGTAATTACGATAAAATTAATTTTTAAAACTTTTAGAAACTTTATTTGATAAAATTAGATTCATTTTCTAATTAAACATATAAAAATTATCCTAGGATTAATTATTAGATTTTTTCTAAAAAGTTTCATTTTTTTATGAATAGTGAAAAATACTGAATTATAATTTAAAACTACCTTTTTTGTTTAAAAAATATACAATGATAAATTATATTTTTAATTGTTTTTAAATTAAATTTATTTAAGTTTTATATTACTTACCCCAATTTATGTAATTTAAATAATTTTCATATTGAATTTCGATAGAAAAACTTTGTAAAAGTTTGAACATTTTCTCTTTAAAAACCTACTTTCTTATCACGTCTCTGAGATTTATTTTAAATTAAAATTTTCCACTTATGTGAATTGAATTTTGAAAAATGGATTCAATATTTTGAATTATAATAATTTTTATTATCTAATAAGTTTAAATTAATTTTGACCAAAATGAATAGTGAAAATTTTAAAAATATTATTTTATGGCCCTATTTCCATCTTATACTTTATAATTTAGAATATTTGGCCATTTTAAATAATTTTCATGTGAATGGATTTAACATTTTGGATTCCTTTGGAAAATTTCCATATAATTTCTAAGAGGGGTCTATTTCCCCACTTAGAAAAGAAAACTCCCTCCTGTCACTAACTAATACCTCTTAAGACCTAATTCTCAATACAAACCTACCCAATAATATCCCCAACATCTTTAGTAACATTATAGATCTTCTGGCCCTCCAAACAACCATCCCTAGGGTTCTTAAGAAGATATCCAAAGGAGGTTTTTCATAGTGAAGGTAATTATCTTAACAAAGATCTCTCATTTTATTTCATATTTTTACAAATTAAATTATTTTTTAAAACATCCAATATGATAAAAAATTTATATCCCATATACTTATATGCTATTATGTTTATGTAATAATATTTATCTATCTATAATTTCATCCAAGGGGAAACAAAATCATCAATCGTGTGTACAATGGAATATCACCTCGTGAACCGATATAATTCATTTTCCATACCCACTTTTAAAGGCAGGATATAATGATGTATTTAAAAAATTTATATGATATTTATTATAATATTATGTTCTTTAATTTTAATATCACATATACCTTTTTATGTTTCATTATCTTTAAAATATTATAACATCGTTCGTGCATACGACAAACTACCGCCTCAGGAAGTGATGTGATTCATTTTTCACTTATACATTACATGTAATATAATAAGGATAAAAGTAATGAATATATGTGATATATATAGATTTATATGAGATTATATTTATTTTTTAAAATTAATATATCACCCACTTCCTTACCCTTTCACTCCATAATGGAATTATATCATCGCTCGTGCGTACGTACGGTCTACCATCTCCATGAAGAGATGCGACTCATTTTCTATACCCAACATTTAAGAATGATTATAATAATGTATCTACTTGGTAAATATGATATTTATAGAATTATTATAATTATTAATATGATTTAATTATTTAATATGTACAATAACTATAACTTTCATCACAAAATGTGTATGAGAAAACAAGGCAATTAACACCCGAAATAATGAAAACAACGAAATATTATTAACAAGAGGGTGGTAAAATGTAATAATAGGATAATATATGATATTATAATTATGAATATGGTTCTATTATAAATTAATAACATTATTAAAACCATTATACATGGGGTTAAATCATTTTTAACTAAGGAAAAGAGTGTGGTAAGGGATTTTATCTCAATTTACATTCCGATGAGACTTATTTGTTATTATAGACCAATTCAGTTTTATGTGGTGTATATACTTACAATTTTACATGAAATATCATGATTCATTAATACTTCATGTCAATTTATGTTTCAGTTCGAATCATTTCATCCAAGTGTATTTGACTAGAAAATTACAAATTGGTAGAAGTTGTTGTACAATCTGAATTTCTCTTGTGATTGTTAAATTTCTCTTGAAACAATCACTTTATTGTGATAATTTTTCACTAGAAAATACATTTTTCCTAAATACACATTCTTTTTATCATGGATATGATTTTTTTCCTAAAACATATATCATTTTTAACAATGGTGTTTACTTTGAAAGTTATTTGATTAAATGGGAAATATTTATAAATATGTATCATTTATTCAATATGAATATTTATTAATAAAGAATATTGATTCATGAATTATATTGATTATTAGATATATTAGGATTGATTTGGACATGTAGTTATGGGTGGGAAATATTTATATAATCCCCCTTTATGCATAAAATGTTCTCATGAGACAAATCAGTTGGCCAAAACTGATGGGTTTGTACCCAGTAGTTTTAAATTATCTTATGAAAGGTCTTGAAAGTAGAAGTATAGTTGGACAAACCTAATCAGTTTGTACCCATTTGTTATAATAAAACTTGTGAAAGGTCTTGATGGTAGATGTATCATGATCCTAAGATCATGAATTTCAATAATTAATCATTTCCTTTATTAAGAATTAAGTTATTTTTATCCATGATATTTTCATAATGATATTATTTATGGATGCATTTCATTATCAGTTTATTGATTAAATGGAATGAATTATTAGTTATTTACCTTTTCATATTTATTATTTATTATCTATTTAAGAATTCAATTTATTTAAATGGAATATGAGTTAAGTTATTTACCATTCCATATTGGTTATTATTTGTTGATTCATGATAGATTCTGTTGTATGTAACTCTTAATAAGTATTTGAGATCACTCTTATTTTGTTTCATTTCTCTATGGTGTGAAGAATAATTATTGGAATGAGTTTAAGGAAGCCAAATGTTTTCCATTTCTATGTTTTTTATTTTATATACCTATGTAAAATGGGAATCATGTATGTATCTGGTTTTATAAAACTATGAAATAAACTGGTCCTTCGGGATTTAACCATTTGTATCTATACCAATGTAATAAAGTAGACAATGGAACTGGGTTTTTGGGGCCGAAGTTGTTACAACTTCTTATAGGCAAAAATTTACAAGAGTAGAAAATAATATTATGTGTTATCCTACACTATGAAAGGAAATTGTATGTTCTTGAAGAACATATTCCTGAAGCACCTAGTAAAGAGGATTGTGAGGAAGAGTTGTCTCTATATGAGAAAAATTTAAATGATGCTACAAAAGTTTATTGTTTCACGCTATCATCTATGATCAATGATTTTATAAAGTAACATGTTGATATGGATATATATAACATTATGTATAATCTTTAGGATCTCTATCAAGAGAAAGTGACACAAGTGAGATACTAGATCACCAATTCTTTTTCTACAACCATCTTAGAGAGTAGAAACCACCTAGGCCTCATGTAATCATGATTTTTAGCTACATTGAATGATTAAACATCTTAGGGATTAAATTTACAGATGAGTTTCAAACATATATCATTCTTTTCTCACTACCCAATAAATTCCCCAATTTTATTTTCAGTTATAATACGAGAAATAATGAGAAGAGTCTTTCAGAACTTCTTACTCTGATTCTCCAAGTGGACAAGGACATTGGGCATGACAAACCCATAGTCCTTATGGTGAATAAGAAACTAGAAAAATGGGATAAATACTCATAAAAAGTATAAATCTCTTGAGAACCATCCACCTAAGAAGGGGAATATTTATATTAAGGGTAAGGAAAAGTAAGAAGTATGTTTTTTCATATGTCAAGCAGGGCCACTAGAAAAGGAACTGGACACATAATAAAGGGGAAGATAAAGGTGTATTCGTTATCAAGTATAATCTTTCAATATATACACATTGGGTATTAGATACAACTTGTGGTTCTCACATATGTATCCAAATGTAGGAACCAAGTATATTTTGAAATATTACAAAATGATAGGTGGATTTATGAGCTTCCAATGGTGCAAGGCTGGCTTATCTAACCATTATAGACTACCACCTTTTATTTCAAATAGGAATTATATTAGTTTTAAGAGATTATTATCATGTACCAAATGTTACCAATAACATAATTTCTTTTTCCATCTTAGATACACATGGTTTTATTTTAAAATGTGGAAATAAAATTTATTTATTTTATAAAGGAAAAATATGTTATGGTATGGAACACTTAAATAATGGTCTTTATGTATTAAACTACAAAAACCAAATATTGGAAATAGACAACGAATCATTTTTCCACAACTCATGGAACACCTAGCTATGGAATCACCATCTTTTTCATGTAAATGATAACATTTTTATGAAACTCTATCAAGATGGTTATTTAGACTCTTTTGAGCTAAAACCACTTAAAATATGTCATGATTTTATACAAAGAAAATGACCAAACTTCAATTTATTGGATGGGGTGAAAGGGACACTGAGCTTCTAGGATTGGTACACACTGATTTTTGTGGACTATTTTTGGTAGAATCTATAGGTGGGTATTCTTAATTCATTACATTTTATGATGGATTGGGTAGATATTTCTATGTATTCATGATGATGAATAAATCATAACTAGAAAAAACACCCTATTTCCGTATACCAATTTCCTTAGTTTATTAAAACCTTAGAAATAGGATATCTATTGCCATAGTTTATTTGAAAATATGGTGATAATCATAAATTTGGTCGATCCCTCCACCCTATCCCTTATGATCGATACCACCTATTCATCCACAGATGATCTTGAGGATCCCCCTCCTCTGCAAATGCTCATGACAATCCTCCTCCATAAATTCCCCCAATGATCCTCCTACTCCATAGATGATCCCATCCATCACTTCCCAGCCTCCTCAAATATTCTACTGATGATCCACCTCATCCAATGTGGCTCTGACCTAGCTAGTCCACCTCCCCACTAATACAACTCTAATGTGGACCCCACACCTACCTAAAGACATAGATCTGATGTGGCCTCCCCACCTTATTTCTCCCCATCTCCCTGTAGAAACAACTCCAATACGAACTCCCCTCCTCTCCATGATCTTCCTCCTTTGACGCTGCTCTGATGGGACTGACCCACCTCTCTCTAACCTCTATGTAATGTCCTAGTTTTGAGTGTCGCCCAAAGGTGCCCCGTACCCGTTTGGTCACATGACCTCAAGTACATTTCCCCAAACTCCAGAGGCTGCCAACTAGAAGTGAGGGCCTTGTGTGTGATAGTGGGGAAACTATGACCTCATTGGAAGAGTAATTCAGTGGAAATAAACATATAACAATAGAAAAAGTAGTAATAATACCATACAACAAGAAAATCATAGAAAGCTAAAATTAATAAACAAATGGATAACGTATATAAATGATGAATGTCAAATATGTCTAGGAAAACAACCAAATAAGTCACAATTCTGGAATACAGTACTAAACCAAGGTACAGAAGAAAAAAAATAAACTCCAACAGCATCACAAGCCTCATCTTGGTCCCATGCTCTCCAGCTCCACAAAAATCATGTACTTGAAGTAGAAGGGCAGTTGCCCTTATCTATACTTGCAGCAATATAATCTGTTTGGGCCCAAAATCGTGACCCAAATAGGGTGTGAGACGAATCCCAATAGGTAACCACCCGAAGATTTGTGCCTAACATTCAGTGAATATATATGGTAGAAAATAGGAAAATGAAGTTGTAAAGAAGGAAGTACTCAAAAGTAAACAATATTATAGTTTCAATTGCATTCATTTTCATATATCAAGTAAGCATCTAATCAACTAAAAATAACCCTCTAGGAAGTACTCAAATCCTAACCCTTCTAGTTCACCCAATCAAATACAAGAAACCTTTTGGGAAGTACTCATAGTCTAACCCCTCTGGTTCAACTTTAGAAAAGACTCTATGAGGAAGCACTCGCCATTAATTCCCCATGTGGTCTCATAATGGTAAACTACCAAAACTCTGGGGAAGAACTCAATGTCAAATTCTGCCATGTAGTCTTGAAATGTGGAACGACAATCACTCTGAGGGAGCACAAATTCTATCCACCCTATGGTCTTGCAATGTAAGAAGTAAAATAGACTCTTTAGGAAATCCCTCAGTGTTCATTTTCCCTATTGTCTAACTACACCAGGTTACCATGGACTTGTGTAAGTCAATCGTGCACAAATGATAGATAGAATTCAAAATTAACCTCAAGAACTACTTGGATAAACAACTACAAATCATATCATAACACCAGATAAAATCACTCTATCCTAACAACACTAGGCATGGAAAGAAAAGCAACCTAAAGGGAAAAACTAGACCAAATGGTCATAATCAAATTAAACATGGGAAAACACCTCCATAGCATGGAAAATAACTGTATTCACAATCAAACAACATCTAATCAGTCACACAAGGAATAATAGGCATTAATATGGCTAAAATCCCTAAACACGCAATAACCTGTTCTAGGGTATTGGGCACTTTTGCACATAATATAGAAAGACTAACTATGGAAAGACATGAACCACCTACCTTGGCATTGTACGATCGATATACTCCGGCATCAGCCCTTGAATCAACCTAGAATGCGGTGTATCTACTAAAACGTCAAAAACGCTCAACCAAGGATATCTCACACAAGAGGATAAATCGTGTGATGAGGATCTAGGAGAAGGAAGAACTCACTGTGGCTATTCCAACACAATCGAAGACGGTTGATTCAAAGAATGGATGGCGATTTGGGGGATTAGAGAAGATTCATCGGTATCTATCGCTCCTGGACGAGACAAACCTAGAAGAAGGCATTTCTCCAAATTAGACGTGACCCCAGTCCAATTTAAAAATTAAAAAGAAAGGTACATGTCATCTTCTTTTAATGTACACGACAAGTACATGCCTTAACCAGCCTCTTCTTTAGGCGGTCTCTAGGTCACCCACACGGCCATGTACTTGGCCGTTACACAGCTAGTACACAGTCCCCCATGGAAACCAGGTACACAGTGTGTAATTTAATGTACAAAGCAGGTACTACTTACATTTCTAGATTCTCCTATTTTTCTCAAAAACTCCAGAAAAGAAAAACTCATACCTGAAAAGAAGGTCCGGGTTCTTACAAACTCCACCCCTTAAAGAAATTCATCCCTAAATTTCCATAGCATGGTAGCATAGAAGAAGAGTCCTCAAACAATTCTGGCCGCTACAATCATACATCGGCCCCACTCTCCCAAGTCCCATCATGTACTCACCCGTGCTGCCATAGAACTTGTACCAGAGGAACAAACCGGCCATAGAGAACCTTTGCACTATGATCAAAAATCTGGATAAGATGCTCCTCAAATGATGTGTCCACCTCTAGCTCAACCTCTTCAGGTTAAAAAACATGAGATGAGTCTGAGAAGTAACGCAGTAGTTGAGAAACATGGAAGAAGTCATGCATAGACCGGTACCTCTGAGGTAACTGCAATTGATAGGTAACCATCCCGACTCTTTCAAAAACCTCAAACGGACCAACATATCTTGGAGAAAGCTTACCCTATCTCCCAATACTCCTGTGTCCCAACCACGGTGTGACACCCAAGAAAACTTGATCTCCTACCTCAAACTCCAGAGGTCATATCTATCGATCAGAATAAGACTTCTATCGTGACTGTGTAGTATCCATCCTCTTCTGAATCAACTCTATCTGCTCTATGGTCTCTTGGATAAGACGAGGTCTCAGCATAGATGCCTCTCCTACCTCTAGCCAATATAAGGGTGATCGGTATGAACTACTATACAAAGCCTTATAAAGTTCCATCTGAATAGTTTCTTGAAAACTATTAGTGTAGGAAAACTCCACAAGTGGTATGTGATTCTCCCAAGAACCTCCATAATATAGAACGCATGCTCGAAGCATGTCTTCCAGCACCTGAATCATACGCTCGGAAAGAAGGTCTCCTTGATCAGAAAGAAGTGTTCAACCTTCATGAGTCTGTGAATGACAACTAATACCACATCATTCCATCAATATGACCTCGGTAAATCTATCATGAAGTTGATCACGATATCATTCCACTTCCACTTAGGAATGGGTAACTTCTACAGAAGCCATGATGGTCGTTGATGCTCTGCCTTCACCTGTTGATAGGTGGAACACCTCATGATAAACCCAAAAACATATCTCTTCATACCTGGCCACCAATACTGATGGTGCATATCTCGATCCATCTTGGTGACACCAAGATGAACTGCCCAAACTAAGGAATGAAAGTCCCGTATCAGTTCCTCATATATGTATGCTAACACCCATATGTGTCCATGAAAGGGCAAGATCTCATCCTTGCCTACGATCCATCCAGGAATAGGGTCCTCTCCTAACACACTCTCCCATAGGACTAGGACTTCAGAATCTGATAGCTTCCTCATTCGTACTCAATTAATTAGAGTAGAGGTGACACCCAAAGAAGAAAGAAATGGTTGTCCCTGTCTAACGTGCACCTCAAAATGAATCTCAGATAACCGATCAATAAGATTCCACTCACTGTTGGCCACATGAACTTCATGTATATACATCTTACTACTGAACATGTCAGCCACTACGTTGCCTTTCCCAGGCATATAGGCAAGCTCAAAATCAAATTACTGAAGGTACTCAACCCACATTTGTTGTCTCAAATTTAGATCGTGCTGAGTGAAGATATACTTGAGACATTTGTGGTTGGTAAAAATGAAAAAATTCTATCAAAAAAGATAATGTCTCCAACACCATAAAGCATGAACAACTGCAGCCAACTTGAGATCATGCATTGTGTAATTACTCCCATGTGGCCTCAACTACTGAGACCAGTACGCAACAACTCATTCCCCCTACATAAGCACTGATCCCACCCTGATACCCGATGCATCGCAGTATGTATTATATTTCTTGCCTAGATCTAAAAATACTAGTATCAGTGATGAAATCAACCTCCCTTTCAGCTCCTAAAAGGCTGACTCATAAGAATCTATCCACAAGAACTTCGATCCCTTCTTATTCATGCCCATCAAAGGCACTGCTAAGCGTGAAAAGTCCTGTATGAAATTTATAGAGTATCCAAAAATCCCTAGAAAACTTCGTAACTCAATGAGTTTCTTCATATTATCCCAATAAACTACTGATATCACTTTATATATGTCTATTGATACTCTTATATCTGATATAGCATGACCCATGAAGTGAATTTGGCCCATCCAAAGTGGAATTTTGAGAGCTTAGAATATAACTGCTGCTCTCTCAGTGTACTCAAAACGATCTCAATATGGGTATCATGGTCATTTCGATTGTGAGAGTACACCAAGATATTTTCCATGAATACTACCATGAAATAATCCAAGTATAGATGAAACACTCAGTTCATCAGTGCCATGAAAACTACAGGCGCATTTGTGAGACCGAACGGCATAACCACATACTCGTATAGACCATACATACTCCAAAAGGATGTAAGAGGCATATCAGATGGTATAATGAGAAACTGATGATAACCAGATCTCAAATCAATCTTCGAGTACATTCGTCCTCCTCGAAACTGATCAAATAGATCATTAATTCTCAACAAGGGATATCGGTTCTTGACCGTTAACTAGTTCAGCTTCTGATAATCCACACAAATTCTTAGGGTACCATCTGCCTTCTTCGCAAACAGGATAAGAAAACCCCAAGGAGAAGTACCAGGTCAGATGAAACCCTTTGTCTACAACTTTTCCAACAGCTTTTTGAGCTCTTGTAACTCAGGTGTGGCCATGCTATAAGGAGGAATGGACACTGGTGCCGCTCCTGGTACAAGATCAATAGAAAATTCTACCTCTAGTTCTAGAGGTAATCTTAAAAAGTCCTCTGGAAATACATCCCTGAAATGATCGACCACTGGAGTAAATTCCATCTGTGAAGTCCCCATGTCATCTATATATAGACTAGTAATCTAGGCTATAACTCCTCCCAACCCATGATGCTCGGGTCCTGCTTTGCTTTCCTGGAAATCCCATTCACCCTTGTGCAGAAATATACCTCTCTTTGGTGATGTGAAACTCACCCTATGATGATAACAATTGACAACGACCTGGAAGGAAACTAACCAGTACATTATGAGAATGAAATCATATCCTATCATCTCTATGACATAGAGGTCCCACAAAAAGTGACACTCACCAACCTCAATAGGGAACTCCTTGGACATACGTACACTAGCCATTATTGTCCCCGAAAGAGTGTCCAACATCAAGGCATCAACATAAGTAAAGATACAGAGCCCTAGGCTCTCCACAACAACAACATATATGAAACTATGGGAATCCCCTGTATCAAAAAGTGCATAAGCTAAAACGGAGGAAACTTAGATCGTACCTCAAAATATAGAAGGTCCAAGATCCTACTACTACTAGGTCTACTCCATTGCAAAATTATAGCCTGAACTGCAGCCCAATGACCCTGCCTGACCACCTTGATCTAATCCACCATGTTGTCACTGAAAGCCTGCCGATTGGCTACCATTTCCACAACCTCCACCTCGACCTGAACAGCTGGAAGAACTAAAGTTTCCAGACTGATGAGAAACTGGTGGTGTTGCTCTTGAACATGGAGTCATAGCAGAACTCCTATCACTAGATGCTGGTGAGAAATACTGATATAAACGATGAAGATGACCCATCTAGCTGCAAGATCGGTACTCCACTAGGTCTCTTGAGCAATGTTTCCTTGTATTTCTTCTCTTCCCGCACTGGAAGCACACCACCTAGATACCAGAATAAGTGTCCCACTTCCTCGGATCCTCACGTGTAGACTCCCTATGGTGCTTCCTACTGTCGGTAGGAGGGGTACCATCTTTGGATGCCAAGCCACCCTGGCTCACAGCTCCAGAATACCCTAGATTTCACTTCGTAATCAGCTCCTAGTTGACTGTAAAGATGATGGAAGTCAACCTGAAGATGTTTACCTGAGATTGGATGTTGTTCCTAAGACCATCCTCAAACTTCCTTACCATAAATAACTCATCACCCCCTGGAATGGGCGTGAAGCACTGTAACTCTGTTAAGTGAGAAGAGTACCCCATGATAGAAAGTGTACCCTCTTCTGGACTCAGGAACTCTCAAGCTCGATCAGCCCTCAAATTCATCGAGTAGAAGTAATAGTAGAAGGAACACTAGAACTCATCCCAAGACATAACCTATTGGAGTCTTTCCTATGAGATCACATCCAACCATCTCTTGGAAGAATCCCATAGCATGTATGTAGCCAGATTCACCCTACTCTCTAGAGGTGTCTCTAGATGCTCAAAGATTGAAAGCATGGCCTCTAACCATGATTCTACATCCTGAGGTCCTCTATCCCCAGTGAAAGTGGGATGATACTACTGCTGAAAACCCACGTCAAATCTGTCATAGATAGGGCAGGATGCGGTGCTCCCTGGAAGGACTACATAAACCTCATGATTCCCTCTCAGAACTATGCATCAGCACCTATATCTGGGATAACAGATGGTGCCAAGAAAGGCACAACTGGAGGATCTGCTGGTAGTCCTTATTCATCCATGTTTGGTGTCTAATAACTGCCATGTATCTGGTGTACAACTAGAGGATGTCTTGGTGGCATGAATCTACATGGTCAAGCACACACCTTAGCTCAAGATTATCAAGGGATGAAACTTATAATTTTAGGAAAATAACAAGATAAATAAATCATTAAATTTATTCAAAACATGGATACAAGGCATGTATAATCCCCTACACGGCGTGTTCCCTTAATTTTTGACATGGGTATGTACTTTTGCCAAAAATTAGTAGTGTAACATCCCATACACACAACGTGTTCTCCATTTAAATGGTGTGTACTTGAATCCTTTCCCCTATTCCCGAGTTCCTCTACATGTATAAACCACATGATTCTCTCCTAGAAAAAACTACACGGTGTGTTTGTGTCAGACAGGACGTGTACCACTTAGGTTTCAACTGCTCGTGTTGTTAGTCACACGGTCGGAGACACGGATGACTCTACACAGCGTGTTTATTCTATATACGATGTGTACTAGAAGGATTTCATCTACCCATGTCGTTGGTCACACGGTTGGACACACGGTCTATTCAAATGGAGTGTACGTCCGGTACATAGTGTGTTCCACCAAAGATTCCCCAACCCTGTGTCTCTGCCCACATAGCCAGAGATATGGTTAGAGACTACACGAAGTGTACATATAGTAAACAACTTGTACTTAAGAAAAATAGTTCCTTCTCGAACAGAAGGATACATGGTGTGTATTCAGCAATACACACCATGTATTCTGGGTTTTTTCCAGACAGTAAGCCTCAAAAACTACTCTGAAACCCAAAAAACAATGAAACGAACATTAAAGTGTCATATTCTAATCTGTGAGGGCCCATACTCCTCGTGAATCAAATCTTGGAATCTTATACATTTCATATACAATAAATAACAATGAAATGATCCACCAAATTCTGATCCATGAGGGCACATAACACCTCAAGAACCAAATTTTGGCATTCATTCAAACAAAACCTTACACAATCCAATACCCTATTAAGTAGTAGGTATTCTATCAAGGCATCTATCACAACATCATTCATATATATCACAACAACATATAATCGGTAATGAAACCTAAATGGCATGATAAAAATGCATGGCAGGTGATCTCTAGTAAGTGCCTATATGATGCATGAGATGGAATACCCTTATCTCATCGGGTTGCAATAGAAATAGAACCTCAATAATATCAAAGGTAATGACACAAAACATGTGAATCACCCAACGGTGAAATCAAATCAACTATAAAATTTTAAACCAGAAAAAAATTGCAATAATCGAGGTAGATTTGCTTTTCCCTATACACGGGTTAGCTACTCCCGGGCACAACATATTAACAAGTACATAATCCTTCCTATCTGTTAGGACCAAAAGGGGCCTAGATACCCTGAGATGGGGGGTAAATCAGGATATGGATATTCTTTTTCAAAATTCTTCCTACCCCACTGGATCTTGACCTCTCTATTATTAGGGCCACTCTGTTTGCACTTGTGTGTTTATGATGATCACTTCTTTTTGTCTTTCACTGATGATGATGCTTTAAATGTGATGTAGGGAAGTAAGAAGGTAGACACAAAGATTTTTACTTGGTTCACCCTCACTAGGGTACATCTAAGGAGCATACAATGGTGATGTGCTGCTGTACCAAATTCACTAAAGCTCACTGCCAATAATGTTTGGGCTAGATCAATTCTATGCCAAGGCTCACTACCTTTACAAGGTTTAGGGTCAGCTCACTACTTTTCCAAGGGTCACTCCCTGTTTCTATCTCACTGGCTCATTACCGGTTGAAAGGATTACCTTCTTCCTATTCTTTTTCTCACTACACTTTGAAGGTATCCACTCACAGTTTATAGACCTGTAGGTCTCTTCATTACCACTAATGAATGAATCCCCCACTTTATGTAAATACTCTATTGAAGTCCAAATTTCATCCACTGATGAATACCCCTTTTCCCCTGAACATTGGAAAATTCCTTTGGAAGAACCTTCGCAAATCACCCTACTTCACAGGGCTCCTAATTTCGCGAAGCTCAACCAAGCCTTAGGGAATTCCATACCTTCTCGCGAAGCACACACCTTCATAGAGCTCCTGCCTCACAGAGCACACTGCTTTCATGGAGCTCAGACTGTCGCAAAGATCAAGCCTTCACAAAGTTTAGGCCACCGCGGAGCTCAATTCATCGCAAAGCGAATTCCTTCCGCAAAGCTCACTGAGCCAACGTGAAGCACCCAACTTTTGCGGAGCTAGAATAGCTGTCACAAATCTTCTTCCATTCGCGAAGCACACTACCTTCACGAATTACCTATGCGAACCAAGAGCAAAATATTTTCTTCGAAAACTCTCTCTACTTCTCTTGAGGGGGTAGAGGCCTATTTATAGGTGATTCTACCGACCTTAGAACCTTCCGCGTGAAGTCAACTCCACGTCATCTCAAATCGCGAAGCTCCGAAGTTCCCACCGAAATTCTCTCAAAATCGCAAAGCACCATGGCAATTTTCTGATCACGGATCTTGTCATAATTTCAGAGCGTTCTGTCATTTACTTCGCGCTGCTGCAATGAAGCTCCCTCACGTTTCCCTTCAACGCTGTCATTCACAAACTTTTCATAATCACGAAGCATCGCCATCAACATTCTTCTGGTCTGCGTGAAATCCAAACCATGAATCCTATCTTCGCGAAACTCGTGCATTTTCCATATTTTGATGAGATCTTCAAGGAAATCCATATTTCGCGATGCTCACCAAACTCCAAATTTTGGACCCCAAAAATTTGGCA
The DNA here is from genome assembly GCA_963277665.1 of Viscum album. Lineage (NCBI taxonomy): Eukaryota > Viridiplantae > Streptophyta > Magnoliopsida > Santalales > Viscaceae > Viscum > Viscum album. The sequence goes on from OY728150.1 coordinate 245,334,424, forward strand.
AACACTGGAATAAAGCACCACCTTTTATCTATTCTTTTATACCGCATCCATATTGTCTATTCCTTTGTCATGGTTCTTTGTGAACATGGATTTTCCACAATATCAATGGAACTTGACAATTCACCATGAAACCCTGCTTTGTCAACAAACACAATCAAACCCAAAAATGATGCAATGTTACCTTGAGGGGTTTTTTCCCAACACTATCCATGGCTATAGGCTCCAAATAGTAAGTCAAAGAAGAAAAGAATTCCTTTGATACCACATTGTAACATCCCAGTTCTGGGTGTCGCCCAGAGGTTCTCCATACCTGGTTAGTCACATGGCTTCAAGATAATTTCCCCAAATTCCATATTCTTCTGACTAGAAATGAGGGCCTTGGGTGTGATAGTGGGGAAACTATTCTCTTATTGGCAGGGTAATGCAGTGGAAATAAATAGATAATAATAGTGGAAGTAGTAATAATACCATACAACAAGAAAACAATAGAAGACTGAATGTAATAAACAACTGGAGAACATATATAAACGATTCATGTCACATATGTTTAGGAAAATAGCCAAACAAGTCACAATGCTGGAATATAATACTAAACCAAAGTAAAAAAAGAAAAAAAGTAAACCCCAGCAGCATCGTAAGCCTAAGCTTGGTCCCATGCTCTCCAGCTCCACAATAATCAAATACCTGAAGTAGGAGGGTGCTTTCCCTTATCTATACCTGCAACAATATAGTCTATTTGGGCCCAAAAGCTTGAACCAAATAGGGTGTGAGACAAATCCCAGTAGGCAACCACCCAAAGATCTGTGCCTAATAGTCAGCAAATATATATGGCAAGAAATAAGAAAAATTAAGCAGTAAACAAGGATGTACTCAAAAGTAAACAATCATACAGTGTCAATTGTATTCATTTTCATATATTAAGTAAAAAGTTAATCAAATAAAAATAACCCTATGGGAATTACTCATAGCCTAATCCCTATGGTTCAACCAATCAAACACGGGAAACCCTCTGGTAAGTACTCACAGTCTAACCCCACTTGTTCAGCTTTTGAAAAGACTCTCTGAGGAAGCACTCACTATCCATCCCCCCTGTGGTCTTGTAATGGTAAACTGCAAACACTCTGGCGAAGCACTCAACATCCAATTCCCTTTGTGGTCTCACAATGTGGAACTACAGACACTCTGAGGGAGCACAAATTACATCCCTCCTATGGTCTCACAATGTAATAAGTAAAATAGACTCTCTAGGAAAGCCCTCAGTGTCCATTTTCAATATGGTCTAACAACACCATGTTCCCACAGCCCTGTGTAAGTTAATCATGCACAAACGATAACTAGGATCCAAAGTAAACCTTAAGAACTACTTGGATAAACAAATAAAATGCATATCACAACATCAGATAAAATAACTCCATCCTAACAACACTAGGCATGGAAAGAAAAGTATCCTAACAATAAAAACTAGACTAAACAATCACTATCAAATAAAACATGGAAAAACACCTCTATAGCATGGAAAATAACCTTATTTACAGTCAAAAAACCTCTACTCAGGCACATAAGGAATATTAGGAATTAATAGGGCTAAAATACCTAAACACACAATACCTCGTTCTTAGGTATTAGGCACTTTTGCACATAAAATTCAAAGACTAACTACAGAAAGGATCAAACCACCTACCTTGGCATTATATGATCGATATAATATGGCGTTGACCCTTGAAGAAACATAGAATGCGGTAGATATACAAAAATGTAAAAAACGCTCAACCAATGATATCTCATGCAAGAGGAGAAATCATGTGATGAGGCTCTATGAGAAGAAATAAATCACCATGGTCATTCCAATGTAATCGACAACGGTTGATTCGAAGAACGAATCACGAGTCGGGGGCTCGAAGAAGATTCATTGTTATTTGTCGCTCCTGGACGAGACAGACCTAGAAGAAGGCATTTCTTCCTATTAGACGCGACCTCGGTCCAATTTAACAATTAAAAATAAAAGTACATGAAGTGTTATTTTAATGTACATGACGTGTACATGCCTTAACTGGCCTCCTCTTTAGGTGGTCTCCAGGTCACCCCGCACGGCCATGTACTTGTCCGTTACATAGCCAGTACATGGTCACCCATGGAAACCGGGTACACAACATGTACTTTAAAGTACATAGTGTGTACTCTTTAAATTTATAGATTCTCCTCTTTTTATCCAAAACACCAGAAAAAAACTCATACCTAAAAAGAAGGTCCAGGTTCTTACACTCTACCTCCCCACAATCATTATTATGATTCCCTGTTCAACTAGGTTTTCATGTACCTATCATCTTTGTTGTCTCGCTATAAAATCTGTATCATATCACCTCAACTTCCCAATATCCCAACATCAAAATTTTCAAAAGAAATTTAATTCATGGTATATTATGAATTGCTCGCCTATTCCTTCCATTTTTTCTTACTAAGTTTGCATTCCTCTTTTATATGGAAACTTCATTGAAAAAAAAAACTTCCTTATTCAAAGTACCTTCATCTCTTGGTAGAAAAAATTCCAAAATTTGGACATGATTTCTCTATTAATTCCAGCTTTTCCTCACCCTGAAAGGTTCAATTAATTCCTTTTTTTTCTTTTACTGCAATGTCAATTAACCCTATCCCTCATGGTTCTTTGCCTTTCCTCACCATTACTAGTTTTTTATTCCACTTTAATAGAAGTTTTTTCCAATTCATATATTTAAGTTTAATCATTTTGTACATTCATATATTAATTTTTCTCCATTTATACCCAACTTGATGTTCTGTATCTAGATATCACTCATTTCATATCATTCCATTATTATAGTATATTGAGTTCTGATAAATATAAAAGGAACTTTAAATTAAATACACTTTTATGTTTCTATACATGTATAATTCCCATTAAATATAATAATTTTTTACATTCAGTTATTAATTTGTCTTACATTGAATATACTTTTAGTTTTATTTATTCAATATACATGGAGTCTCATTTTCTACTTACACATGCAATTTCCATATGAATTTGATGTTTAGAATCATTATGTATGCAATTTAAATCACTTATGTACATGTTGTTTCTGCATTATCATTAACTATATCATGAACATTCCATTTATATTGTAGTTTATATTAATATATATGTTTTTTCGTGGTGAAGAACACAATTTCATTTTTCATAGTTTACCATGATCTGAAACAACTATTTATATTTCCATTTATATCACAGTTTCCATTAAAATTTATATTACATTTTATATTGTACTAAATTTGAAAGTCTAAATTTTTGTTTATATAATCATCTAAATAAAAAAATTTATCAAAATTTACATTGAAGCTTAAATTTCATTATCATGTACTGACATTGAAATTACTTTTTTTACATAGTAGTATATATTTCAGTTTATATTAATATAATTGTGGATTTCTGGAGTTGAAGTTAATTTCCTTTATGCATGATCATATACCAAAAGTTCCGTTTATATTCAATATGACTGAAATTTTATTTACTTAATATACATACTATTTTTAGATAAATTCAGTCTCCTTTACTAAATATGTAAGAAATATCATTAGCTATGTCTATTTTCAACACAAAATATGAAAGTACTTTGAACTTTTATAATCATGTAAATGTCTTAAAGGTATGTTCATGGACTTCTAGAAATATTCTGACTATTTCTAGGTAATATTGTTTTTTATAATCTTATTTTCTTATATATTTTACTTAGTTCTATCCATACCAATTAGTTTTATGGTATATTTTAATTCTTATCAGCTGCATGACATTATTGGAACATCATGTTACAATAATGGAGTTTTAGAATTCATGAGTTCAGTTATCTAGATTAAATGGAATTTATATAGTATGAAGTTGGGATTTATTGTTCATTAATTTATTTCAAAAATTGTTCATAACATGTTTACATCCATATATGAAATATCTTTTTCAATAATATTACATGTTTTTTATAGCTTCATCTATTGAAACACTATACATTCTCATATATTTTGATTCATATCTATGTAATTTATTGTACATTAACATACATGAATATAAATTTTATCAACCTTCGATAACATTCATGCATAAATAGAAAAAGTATAAGAAAAAGTAGCACATTAGGATGATATAAATCATAACAAATAACCTGATAATTGTAATATAAAAAATCCACAATACATACACATTTTAAAATTATGAAATATAGAAGGTTTGTAATACATGACAACTAATAAAAATTTGTCCTTATAAATATGATTATGTTTATTCGAATACTAATTTTGATACTAACCCAAATACTATCACACAAGAATTTTTTCATTCTTAAATTTCCTCTTCTTATGCTCCAACTTATTCTTACAAAAGTACTAAAAGATACACATTTTTTAAAATACAATAATTTATAAATCCCAACATATATTAAAAGGTGAATATTTTTGTAGTGATTCAACATATACTTAAATTGTAATATAATAATACTATAATAATATAATTTATATTACCAATCAATTATTTTTTTCATTTTCTTATGCTCATGCTTATAAAAATATTGAATATAAACATACATATGCTTATGCCAATGTCGATGATCATACTAATCCCTATAAAATTACTTAAATACAAACATTTTTAAGTTGATAGTGCATATATTTACTATTATTCTTAAACCCTTAATAAAATATAATCAAATTATCAAATTAACAGTGTAAATGCCTAAAATTATGTTTATATCCATTCTTATACAAATAATATAATATATAGAGAATTTTAAATACTGTAATATTAAAGTACTATAAAAAATAAAATAATATATAAATCCTATCAAATGGATTTTCTTTGGATTATTCTTATACATAAACATTATTATTTACATTCATATACTTATGTTTATGATCATTTTTACACTAATTCATATGTCCAAACTTAAATAATACACACTTTCATGTTGTCAATGTACATGCTTTCTTATGACTACAAATATGCTATAATATATATACATTTTCAAGTTTACAGTTCTTTCACTTATGCTTATGATTCTAGGAATACTAAAATACATAAACATTATCATATACTATAATATAAATTTTTAACATTATGCTTATGTGTTTCATTATATTATAGTTTATCATAATGAAATTAAATTTACAATATACCAACATTATTAACATGAAAAATATAGATAGTTTTGAATGAAGCAATCACCATGATATTAATATATGAATAATTTGTGCAATTGAATAATGTTTAATCTGTTAATAACATTATTTTTTTCTTATAGAGAGATATGTTTATAGACTCTAATGATGAATATTCACTACAAGTTACTCATTAGAGTAATTTATTTTTGACATGTCAACCATGTTATTCATATTCCATTAGGTATGTTACATTCATGGAATTATATATTTATCATAACTCTTAAATGTACTTGTCCTTAATCCTATGTTTGATTCATAATCTTTGATCATATATCCACTACAATACATGGATAGAATTTTGGTAAGGAAAATTTTATTGTGATATCCATGTTAACACCATATCTCCACTATAACACCCTGATATATTTGTATGTATTTATCTTTAAAAATAATTAATTGATATATTGTTTTATAAGAAGCATTGAACTAAAACAAATTGTGATATAATTAATTGTGGAAGAATATTAATATACCAAAAAAACATTAATAAATTATAAAAATAATATAAAAAATCTCCTTACAGATAAAATGATAACTAAGATCAGTGCACTTGGATCTGTAGTATTGAAATTGATTCATGTAAATATCTATATCAATTTTATTATCATAGGAAATGAATCGTGGATTTTGAACATTGAAGGTCCCATATATGATATGACCAGTGAGAGGAGGAGGTGGTGAATCGAGGATCCCTTTTTATTTTATGATTTTTTTATTTTAATTTATCCTTGGTGGATGTTTAAATCCTAAAAAAACTTTGATTTTTCCTCACAAACTCACATGAATTATGATATAAGAAAAAGGAAGGGAATTCAAGGATTTAAATGGCATGTTCAAAATGTGAGTCTACTCTTTGTTGCAACCAGTAATGCAACCTATTTATATGTTCAAACACAATTAATTTAAGTGGTTATGTCGACATAGTATCACACCATGCATACATAAAATCCCACCATGTGCTCTAGCATACCACTAGAGTTTCTCTATACTAACTCGTGTTGTAATCAACCTCCCACTAGTTCTTATTTCTATCTCACACAACTTGGTCCTTCCAACGTGATTATGATTTCCTCACATAGTTTCTAAAATGGATTCTTCCTAAAACTATTGAGGATGTATTCACTACCCCTCCTTCTTAGTATAGAATAAAATGACCATGATAATAGGTGAATCAATTTCCATATTTTTTTAGGCTTCTATGATGCACATGATAACTTGAATAGAGTTTCATATTCTCTCAAATAAGGATAGGTAAGAAGTGGTTGATGGAAGTTATATCATTGGAATACCAATTTATTTATTTATTTTTCATACTAACCCTGGTATATGGTGAGTAATATTGATCCCATGTAAAAGGTAAAAAAAGTTTGAACTAATAAAAATAATAACTCAAAATAAAATAAATACATCACACCTTAATAGAAAGGGATGATGGATGTACAATGATAAACGTGATCTAGATATGTGATCTTGTTTGAAATAGTATAAAATGGGTAAACATGTAGTGAATAAAATAAGGACCATAGGTAGAAATAGAAGTGCTAGTGACATATGATAAACTATCTAGGGTAAATTTCAATTGTCTGATCTTGAATTGACATTACTTCATTTTATTTTTTAAAATGGGTTCAATATAAGTGAAATTCCTAGAACAATGGAGTCAAACCACCTCTATCAAAGAGTTTAAAAAGTATTTGAATATGTTATTTAGTATTTCCACTTAATTAACATAAGTCAATTACAAAAGAGAGTGTGGAGGCCTTAAAAAATAAATTTATTGATTAATATAGTGGGATACACTTCCATGATTCGATAACCACTTTGTAAATTTATATGGAAAAAATGTATCATTAAAATTTTGATTATCTTCGATCAAGATCAACTTTTTTTATCTTGAATATTTTATAAATTGATTTATGTTAATGAGATAAAGAAGAGTAGGAACCTAGAAAAAAATAAATCTAAATGAAGTAAAATAAAATGAATCAAAAATTAAAATTTCCCTAGTATAATTTAGTAAATATCCATGTTTGAAATAGTAATTTTCAGTAAATAATTCATTAAAATAGGAAACAAAAGAGTATAAAGGTGTTAGAATGTGAAAACCAATCTCCTCTAAAGACTCAATTGTGCTTCCTCTGAAGCACCTTCACACTTTTGGAATATCTTTCTATGTATGCCTACTTAACCACCTTCAATATCCCTTTGATTCTATTTTAGAATGAATTTATTCTTCCCACTAAAATTTATATGTTATTTTTTAATATTGAAATAATTTTCAACCACCTTAATTTATATTTCTCCCACCCTAATTTTGTAATTGATTAATGGGGGACAATTATTTTTCTTATTTATAACTACTGATGTAGAAGTTTCAAATCCCATCAATAAACTCTACTACTTACTCATGTGTTTAACTAATCTTCTATTAAATAAGAATTTAGAAACCCTTATTATCCTCATCTATCATTACTTTTTTCTCATTATCATGAACCTATAAGTAGTGAGAATAACTTCTCCTCCTAAATTCATATATCTAAATTGATCAAAATGGTTAGTGAATGAAACTTAATTGAACTAAAAAACCCTAAAACCATTAATGAGGCCCATCTCAATTCTATAAAATTAATATACCCATATTGGGTTGTCAACCTTATATGATTCCACACTTGAATGATCTTCATCATCTCAAAATTATCATCCATTCGTAAGAAGGTTTATTGATGAAGCATGATCAAACTCCACTTGGTTTAGTAGATAAATTCCATAATAAGTCATCTTTATCCACTGGGTATAAAAATATAGTAATAAAAAGTGTTTATATCAGTGAAAAACCCCATATTGTGGTCTTAATTATAATACAAACCCTGACTCCTTTTCCATATTAAATTTTACACATTTCATGCATTTATATGGGTACATGCAGTTACCATATTTGGAATTAATGAGGTACCCTCTGTCTTCTTCAATTTAGATTAGTTAGAGAGAAAAAACTGGAGAACATAGCCCCTTAAACTCAATCTTGAGTGATTCTTTATCATAAAAATAGTTAATTCACTACCCAATCATCGATCCCGGTAAATAGTTCATCTGATTAAAAGATATTCATCACCTTGAATCAACACTATTACTTTATAACTCAATATCAGTCAACAGTTAATTGGACATGTTCAAGTGACCGCATCACATCTTCCCTTTGATTCATCTTCCAGAAACATCATCTTATTATTAATTTCACCATAAACTCATTAAAAACCATTAATATCATTCTCTGTTATAACTTCATCAGAATTGACCAACCTTGAAATGAATGAAGCGCAAAATCTAAGGTTTATACTTAATTAATATTGTTAAAATAATTTCTTTACATAAAACCATAGTTTGTCAATTATTTAGGCTTGGTTCATCAACCACCTTCTTGATTTGATCTATTTTGACCTTGGATTCCTTGGTAAAAACATAGGTTGAACTCATTTGGAAAGGTATATGTACATAAACATTTTATTATTTGGAATAACCATACAAAGGGTAAAAAGATAACTTATGGTTATCTAGGAAACCAAACAAGATAAAAAACCTTATAATTATTTGGGAACCAACTCTATAAAAATATGTAGAACCTTTGGACTTATCCATACAACAAGAATAATGATCCTTATAAACTATTCAGTCATTTTTATGAAATTTTTCTGGTCAAACATAATAACTTCCTTCTTCTCAACCTTACAAAATAAAATAAACCATATGAAATATTTCACGTCATCTTTACCAATTATCAAAAAGAACCATATGAAGTGACCTATATATAACTAAAACCAATGCTAAAATATATCAATTCAAAAAAAAAATTAGTAAATTATGAACTTTAAAAAAAATAAAACTTGTTCCAACAATGAATACTAAACAATTAATCATGAAACCTTTAGATATTACTTATAAAATCTTAATTTCCATTAAAACTAGTGTCAAAATAATATTTCAATTAAAATTACACCAAAATTATACAAAATATTTAATCCTTAAAATAAAATAAAAGAAAACCAATAATCAGTTTATCAATTAAGTACCATAAACATATGATTTCATTAAAATATTAAAATCGTAATAGTTTCATATCTAAAATGATTAAAATACAAAATATTATCTATTTAACCTAAAAAAAATATTTTTTATAAAAATAGATATGTAAAATATGAATTAAAATAAAGACACATAAAATTATTCCACACATAATGCATCAGATGAAACATATTTAGTATCACTATAGTAATAATTAACAACTTGTAACTTATTCTTAGGAATAGTTTTCAAAATATATTTATATTTTAACATATATGGATATCTATATTCTTATAAGATACTCTAAGACTGATCAAGAACAAAGTTATGTAATGAATAGATCCCAAACATAAGAGTGAATATCCTATGAATGTATTTGAAAAGGTATACCTAGCTCCATCCCCACCACCCTTGCGGTTTTTAGAAATGTGAAATAAAATATAATGAATGTTTGTGTGGGTTTGTATGGTTTAGATAGATGTAGTGTCTTCACTATCTATGTTGTATGATCAATATTTCTACCTCAACATGAGTATTGTGGTGAAGGAACTCTATCCCATTCTCAAACTCCACATCCCCTAATATCAGCAATTATTAATTATAAAATCCCCTCATATCACCAATTTTTTATGACTAGTTTTTTTAGATTTATCCTATATTCCATGTTTTGATTTAATAGCTATATTTTGGTTTCCATTACACATGATACATTTTTACAGGTTTTTTGGTGGTCATGTTTTTTTTATTTGTGGTATTTTTTACATATTAGCTCACGTTAAGGCTTTAATTTTTATTAAATAAGTGTGAAGTTTTCATGCCACTTCATCTAAAATTTTTACTTTTTTCTACTTATTTATTTTAGTGTAATTAGTGTAGGTTGATCACATGAAACACAAGGTTTGAAATTTTAATAGATTACCTAAAAAAACTCACTTATTTTTATCACATATATTTTTTAAATTCATATTCTATTCCATTATTTTCCTATTTTCTTTATCTTTTTTATTTAGGATTTTTTTTTCATATGTGAATTCAAAATATAATGTTTAGATAAGTAATTATAGTGAAACAACACAAAAAATAAGATAACTAATATATATATCTTTTATTTTTAAATGTGTAAACAATATTGAAATTATTAACTAATTTTTTATGATAGAAAATTTGTTACATGAGTTTGTTGAAGAAACTATTGGAAGGGACGTTATGATTTTGATTTAGATATTGAAACATCATTATCCATTAGCATTCCAAATCTCATTAATAGGAAAAAAATTAATGATACAAAGGTGAATATTTTTATTTTCATTTTTAATTAGTTGTACAAGTTTTTCATATGATCATTAAACAATTAACATATGAGGTGTTATTTTATTAAATTCAATTTTTATGATTTTTTTTCTACTGTGACCTTCCACCATTAATAATAAAACTAAATGATTTATTTGAGTGTTCATTGGACGAAAATAATTACCCCACCATTTAACTTTATTTATGAATCCTGGTATTAAAAGATATATTTTACCATAACATATTCAAAAAGTTTCATCTTTTTTACTACATTTTTGACTTTAATGGATTATTTATATTATTATATCCCATGTTATATCACATTGGTGTCACCAATTTCATCACATTTTTATATTAGTTCCTTTTTTATTAGTTTTATTTTCCTCAAAAGTTTTTTAGTGAAAGTGAACATCAATGATGACCTTTTCATTATTATTCAACATAATATAACTTTATTAGATTAAATTTTACCCTATATTTGTAATGATTCAATTATTTTATGACACAAAATGAAGAATTAATTGAATTATTATAAATTTATATTTATTTATTTCATTTTTCTCTGTTTTCATCACCTAGGTTTGATTTACTCTCAGCTAAAAGATGCAGAAAAAGTGGGTTTCAAAGCTTGGAGAAATAGGTCATCTACTATATAGTTGCATCAGGGTGGTTTTCCTCCTTCAAGACCTAAATATATTTCTTAATTTGATTTATATTTTATTACTCTAAAATGTTAATTTTTATGGATATTTTTATGTTCATGTCATTTTAAGGCATAAATTTTTCCAAAGAGGCATCCCCAATCTTTAGAGCTATAAGGAAACATAAAGAGGATATAGAAAATGGGAGTGTGAAAATGAATGAGTAGGATATTTTCTTATTGAATCCCTAGTTATTTGATAATAATATTTTTTGAGGCTTGATGTTATATTTTTAGCATGATGTCTTTCACCTTCTTACATCACTTTTGATATGAATCTAATTTATTTCAATGGATGATGTTGGAAATGTCTAAATTTGAAAGAATGCATGGATCAGGTTCCCAAGACAGATTGATAACAACCATACAAAACCAGGCTCAAAATGATGGTGGTGCTATAGAGTTCTTATTTCCACGAAATCGATCTAGAGATGGATAAAAGAGGATTCAAGCCCCACTTGTACTTAGCCAATGACCTTTTGGGGATGATAAGAAGCCAAGGAGGACCGGGATAAGAGAGTGAAACCTGATGGTGGGTTTATCAGGTAAAATATGAATAGTGTGGTTCCATTTCCTTTATGTGTTTGTGTATTTGGTAACATTAATAAAATGATGCTCCTGTAGTTTTTGGATTCAAGAATTTCTACTGTGATTGTGGGAATTTATAGGTTTGGGTATTATTTTTTTATGCCATGTAAATGATATATCATTGATTTTAACCATGAAATTATCCTCTAATTTCCATGGTTAAACTATGGTTATATCAAGAAATAGTTATCCATGGTTAAATCAGTGGAGATAGAGGACCTACAACCATGGTTTTAACCTTGGAAATAAGATCCAATGGCCATGGATAAAACATGGATGTATCTTGAAATAGAAATGGTTTAAAATGTGGTTATAGGTACCCTATATACATGGTTGAAACCATGGAAATGGGATCAAATTTCCATGGTTAAAACATAGCTATAAGACTCTTATTTCCATGATTTAAATCATGGATATAGGAATCCTATTTCGATGGTTTAAACCATTGTTATTTGACTCCTATTTCCATGGTTTAAAATATGGCTATATGTGTCCTATTACTTTGGTTTAAACTGTGGAAATAGGTAATACCTATTGCAAAAACTTTATCCACCATAGTTTTGGAAAACTGTTGCAATAGGCTATTGCCACAATTTTTTAACCAACGATCATGGTTCCAAACCGTGGCCATAGGTGAATTATCTAGTTTTGAATATAATACCCTTGATAAATTCAAAAAAAATTAATAATGAAGAATATAATAAACTTGGATACAAGATAAAGAAGTTTTTATTAGATCGAGGTGGTGGATATCTTAAATAATAGTTTATGAAATTTATACATGAGTTTGGGATTCAATGTCAACTCACTTTACCTTACACACCATAGTGGAATGGTGTTAGTTAAAGGATAAAACCAACATTTATAGACATGGTAAGGTTAGCGATGAGTCATGAATATCTTCCATTATCCTTTTGGGTATTTTCATTACAAACTACAACATACACACTAAACTGAGTACAAAATAAAGTTGAAAATGGAATTACCTTCAATTTATGGAGTGGAAAGAAACACATTATATCACATAAACATGTATGGGGTTATGAGGCATTTGTTAAGGCCTTCTCAAGAAAAAAATTGAACCATAGGGAAAAAAGTATATCTCTATAGAGTATCCTAAGGGAAAAAGGGATACTACATATACAACCCCTCAAGAAATAAAGTCAATGTCACCAAAAATCCATATTTCTTGAGAGGGAGGATATCATAAGGAAGGATAATGGGAGAAATATTGACTTTGGTAAAGTTGTTTCTTAAGATACATAGGAGTTGGTATATGAACATATCCTATAGGTCCTAATATAAGAATTTGTTCCTGAAATACCAGTACTACATAGGAGAACCATATATGAAAGAGAACAAAATATATATAGTTTTCAAGTCACCAAATATGGTGACTCATTATTGGTTGACAATAATGAACCTATTTCCTATTAAGAGGTAGTATAGTGATTAGAATCTTCAAAATGAAAATATTCCCTAAACTATGAGATGGATTCCATGTATCGAAACCATATTTGGGTTCTTGTTAATCCAATAGTTGAGGAAATTTCAGTTGGTTGAAAATGGGTATTGAAGAGAAAAATAGACATGAAAGGTAGATTAAGTACCTATAAAGCAAGTCTGGTGGCTAAAGGGTTTAAACATTGTCAAGGAATTTACTATGATGAAACTGTTTCACTAGTTTCCATGTTTAAAACCATAGGAATTCTACTTGCTATAACATCTTACCTTGACTATGAAATTTGGAAGATGGATATAAAAATAGGGTTCCTTAATGGTAACCTTTAACAAGATTTCCACATAATGAAACTAGAAGGGTTTGTGACACCAGGTGGTGCCAAAAAGTTTTTCAAGTTGTAGAGATCCATTTATAAATTGAATCAAACATAGAGGTAATGGAATATTCAATTCAATTAAGCTATAAAATATTTTGGTTTCATTAAGAATGAATGTGATCCATGTTTTTACAAGTGTCATAGTGGGAATGAGTTTGTTATAATATTATTATATGTTGACGACATATTGCTTATTGGTAACGACAAACAAATATTATAGTCTGTTAAGGCCTGATAAAACAAATTTTTATCCATGAAGGACTCAGGTGAACCAACCTACATTATAGGGGTAAAATCATTTTTTATAAATCCAAGAGGTTTCTTGTAAAAAGTCAAGGTACATATATTTACTATATACTAAAGAGATTTAGTATTGGGTAATACAAGAGGGTATTGGTTTTAGTTTCACATGGTATATATATTTCTAAGAAACTATATCCTCAGACACAATAGGAGAAATAGAAAATGAGTAAGATCACATACACTTAAACAATATGATCAATCATGTATTCCATGTTACGTATTATCCTTGACTTTGACTACATATTGGGTATGGTAAGAAGAAATCAAGTAGATCTAGGAGAAAACCATTGGTATACTATTAAGGATATCCTTAAGTATATGATAAAAACTAAGTATATGTTCCTCAGGTATAATGGATACTATAAGCTAGTCATAATAGGTTATGGTAATTATACTTTTCATATAGATAAAAATAATATGATGTCACAGTCGAGATATGTTGTCTAACTCAATAGAGGAGATGTGAGCTAGAAGATTTCAAAGAAGCTAGTTTTTACTAATTATATAGAGGATTCTTAATATATAGAGGCTTCTGATTCAACCAGAAAAGTTATTTAGATATGAAACTTTGTTTAAGATCTTTATTTGGTACCTAGAATTAAATACCCAATCACATTATATTGTGATAATACTACAGTAGTGACTCTTAAAAAGATCCAATGTAACACTAATAGACAATGAATATAGTCTATAGGTATAACCTCTTGAGGTATTTTTCTCAGAGGGATGAAGTTGTAGTAAGCATATTTTTCACTGAAGAAAACATGATAGACCCCTTTACTAAAGGCATATCACAGAATAAGATTGAGTATCGTGTGAGAGCTAGCATAATGAAGGTTATTAACAGATGGATCTCATGAAAGTGGGAGTCTATTGGAGTTGGTTCCCTAGAACCAACTTCTGTATACTTTATGATAACTTGTATTCATTATTTTGAATATTAATAAACTCCTTATCACATCATGATTGTTCTTCTACATGAAATAGTATGTGATAATGTATTATAATTATTTTCCATACTAAAAGGTCATAGAAGTTCCCCACTATGATGAGAACTTAGAAGTGCCATGAAATTATTCTTGAATACATGTTCTATGTAGATGAAATCATTTTAGGGACAAAAATGATATAGGCTATTGGGGTTGGAGACTCATAGTAATTTGTGGAACCTTATAATGGTGTACACCTTTGGTAATTTCTAGTATAGTAAATTTTGATAATGAGACCTGCTAGTAAGAAATCCACATTTATATGTGTTATTGGATGCTCCTATCTATGAAATTGTGTATGAGTCCTTAGACTTTAAGGTTATAATTGATTGATTTTACAAGTCACACACTTTGATGTATTATTGAAAATTGTGATGAAATATGTTCACGGTGAGTTGGGATACGTTGGGTCCATCACAAGTAATATTTCATTGATGAATATTACAAGAAAGGATTTTACCTTATATTATTTAAAGGAAAATAAAATATTAGGCTCTTTTATGGAAATGATATAGCCTAAATAAATCCAAGTCCATGGTGTTCTGTAGGAAAGTTCAATTTCTAGAAATTCAAAGAAATAAACATCAAGAATATAGGTTGGTGGAACTAACAAGAAACCTGCTTGATTAGAGATATCGTGATAAAGGGATTATATGATATAGTAAGAATCTATATGAGGATTTATGTCATTGAAATATTATTTTCTTCCTCCATGGGTTCCTGGGATGTTTCTAGATGCTAACCTTGGACTTTGGACTGCTTAGCTTAATGCCACTAATAAATATACCTAAAGGGTCACATACTAAGT
Organism: Viscum album; assembly: GCA_963277665.1. NCBI lineage: Eukaryota > Viridiplantae > Streptophyta > Magnoliopsida > Santalales > Viscaceae > Viscum > Viscum album. The sequence goes on from OY728150.1 coordinate 245,350,213, forward strand.
GTATTTATAATATCAGTTATATAATATTATTATTTATTATTTAAAAATTTGAATAAATATTATCCTTTCATGTGGTTTAATAATTATCCATGTATACTTGATCTCATATATTCCATTACTAGTTATTCGAGAGAACATTTTACGAGTAGAATAATTAATAAATATTATTTTTCTATTTATTGAATAAATTATTTATTTATTGATTAGATAATAATGTAGTTATGTTTATTTATTAAATAAATAGTTATTATTCAAGGCCCAATAAATATTATGTAGGAATGATGAACTGAGTTTAAAGTTTTGGGGATAAATAATACATATTGAATATTATTTGAATAAATTATATTTAATTTAAATTGAGATTTTAGTGCATGTTAAGAAATATTGTTATTATTATTATTATTATTATAGGAATGGGGTTTCATATGGATTAAGAAAAATAATAAGGGTGCATATGTAATTATTATTTTCAAATAGATCAAATTCATTTAGTTGTTCACAATGAGATCCAGAGAGAATCATCTCAAATCCCTAAAGAGATCCCTCTCCCAAAATTCTCTCAAGAATAGAGATCGATAATCCTCCACCACCACTCTTGAGTCTATAGAGATCAAGAGAGTCATTCTCCAGGTGATTCTCAAGGATATAAAATATTAATGATGCAAACATTAGGATCTACCGTGTTAGCACCCAGAGATTCCTATAGCAACATTCGAAGGTTTGTGAAACACATGTGGATCACCGATGCAGAGAATCTACATTTGATTCCAACAATACAATGACAGAACGACATTGGCAGATCCATCAATGAAAAAAAAATCTCACAAGGTAATTATTTAATTATTTAAATTAATTATAAATAATATGTGATGATTTTTTGTTTGGTTTCAGTGTTCTCAATCGTTAACAATTATTTGATTCAATTTTGTTGATCATAGTGTTTATCATCATGTAAATATTGGATTAATAATAGATTATGATAAAAAACCAAGTTGGGAATGCCCCATTCGGCGCTTCTACTATGCTCAAAACCTTTAATAGCAAGCACCACCAAAATGTAAATGTGAAAAAAACTAACTCCATACAAAAAATTACTAATGAAACGGATAACTCCATCCATAATTTTAATGCCCCTATGACACTTATTTATTATTACCCTAATGGACTACCATATTTGACATAGCCTAGCCCGACCATTCATTGCCTATCAACATCCTACCCAAAGGTCATCACCAGCCTTCCCCACACATCACATCCTGAGGTCATCAATACAAGTGCCACACCAGACTATAATGCATATTGCACCCCCAAGGCCAACATTGGCTCCCCACCAGCCTATAACGTGTAGCACATCCTGAGGTCATCACCACTACACTATATGTCTTGACGTCGTTGCCAAATCCTACATCTCAAAGTCTCATCACCGACCCGTTCTCTGAGTCTCGATCATCGTTGGCCTGTATCATGTGCCTAAGGTCATCACCGACCATCTCAATGTCATCACAAGCCTACACCACCTACGATCTAGGTCACTTTCATCCAACTCATTACCAGAATGTGCCTTGTAAACCTCCACTTCCATCCCTTCCATCGAAGAAGGGATCCTTTCACTGGTCATGCGATGTATGGACCCTCTATCATCATCCAATCCCCCTGATGTAAATCCCTATCATAATCCCCCATATTCCTCTATCACCAGCCTCAACATTGAGGTGGGGATTCAAAACAATGTATGTGGCCACACCCGATGATTCCTCATTGACCTCCACTAACCACACATCGTTAACCACTATTAGGATCCCATACCCCCAAAGCTTTGAAACCATACTATAGGTTCTTCTCTGACCCATAATTGTGGTTGTCGAAAAATTAGCAACTAGTTGACCTCATAAACCAAATTTCAACTGATCTATGATCAAGGGGAAAAGACCCCATATACTCATGTAGAATGATTGACATCTTCCAATACAAGTGATCTGAAGAGGTGAAAGACAAGTTCCATGGGACATCCTAAATCTCAACAATAAGATCATCAGATCCCCCTATGAAGAGAATTTTATCACTACAGTAAACGTTTCCATCAACTGAAAACTTCTCAGCGTCACCATGTCCACCTTGATACACTAAAAACATATCATAATTCCCAATGATTTCAGTATCCACAATTCCTCTTGGGATAGGTAGTGAAGCTTCTTGATCGCCATCGTGATCACCTTAATGAGGAGCTCCCATGTGATCCATCTCACCTAAAACTCCTTCCAAGTATTAATATTTAAATATAAAAAGTATTCAAATAAACTTTATCAAAAATAATTGTATAAATTATTAAAAAATTATAAATTTTAATTGTTAAAAATTTAAAAATGTATAAATTAATATTAAAAATTGAAAAAATTACAAAAAATATTAAATGTATGCATATATGTGTGTGTGTGTGTCTATATAAAGTTGCATTAATTGCATTTGAAAAACCAAATGACCTTTCTTATGATTGTGTGTGCGTATATGTATATATATATATATATATATATATATATATATATATAAATTTAATATAATGATATATTTCATATTGAAAAAATGGAATTTCATGTTATGTAATGATATATTCATATACATATACACAGACATACACATTAAATACATACAAAAACTCGCATACATATGCATATACATACACATATATAAATGCAAACACGTGCACATACACATACACATATGCATACACTTACACATACACATACACATATACATATACATGTATATACACATGCATACACATACACACACGTGTACACATACACACACACATATACAATTACACACACATACATACACATATACACATACATATGTATACATACACATAATATATAAACACACACATACTACATAAACACACACACCCACACACACATGTACATAGACATACATACACGAACACATACACATACACATATACCTACACAGATACACAGATACACACATAGACACATACACACGTACACAGATATGCACATAGACACATACACATATACACACATACACACATACACACACATGAACACATACACATATACACACATACACACATACACACATACACACATACACACATGCACACATACACACATACACACACACACACATACACATACATATATGTACATACATAAATAGACACACACACACACACATGTACGTACACATAAACATACTGATACACAACACATAAATCTATATACATACACATAAACATACTTACATGTACACACACATAACACATATATACACATATAAACACATACATACTCACATACACACACATACAGATGTACACATACATCTACATACATATACATGTATACACATAAATATAAATACAAATATATATATATTAAATTATTTAATATAAATGTAAATATATAAATTAAAATAACTATATTTAAATAAATACATATTAATTGTTATATTTATATAATTATTTAAATAAAATATTAATATATTGGATATATATATAAATTTTGTAATTAATGTATATAAATATTTATTTAAACATTTTTATTAATTAATATATCTTTAATTTGATAAATGTTTTTATATAAAATTTTAAAAATATATTTTTTTAATTTTTATTATAATATAGCTATATAAATCATATTTATATATTATATATATATACACACTTCTTGATATATAAATAATATTTAAAAATATATAAATATGTATAATAAATTAAATTATTCATGATTACCTTTATCAATGCCAACAAAACCCCCCCGAGAAATGGAACCTTTATCAGCATTAAAAGAATCATTGATAATGGGTCACCCTTTCTGCACACTTCTAGCACAGATAAAGAGCTCCCACTTGCCAGTGTTTTTAGTGCTGATAAAGGGCCACCCTTGTTCAACGCTTCTTTTTTCACTGATAAAGAGCTCCCATTTTTTAGTGTTTTTTATCACTAATAAAGGAAAATTCTGAATAATGCCAGATATATAGTAGTGAAATAACATTTTTTATCACTTGAATCAAAGGATACGAAATGTATTATAAGGGAGATGAAAGGGTGATGAAACCCCTATATTTTCTCCCATTAAAATAATGGAACCATAATGGGGTAATAAAAAGAAACCTAACAAAAAAGAAACACCACCCCAACTATAACTCGTTGAGGGCATCAAAACCTATACCTCAAATCGATGACATAGAAAATTACTTGATTCCCTCAATGGTTTTCATATTTTATTACATGAATGAAATTGGGGGAGGAAAATCCCTTTATATAATAAAACAAAAAAGGCATTGATGACATTAACACCTTATGCCTATTCCCCTATAAATAGCACCATCCTCCCTCTCTTCTCTCCCTATTCTATCATGAGTTTCCCTCTCCCTCACACTCTTATGCCATTTTTTCTCCCATTGTATCTAGTGTTGGTATAACAGGGAGTGGTTATCTTATAATATCATTCAATGAGTAATTTTTTCCAATCTTTATTTAGAGGTATATTTTTATAATATATTTTAATTATTTTATATATGATTTTCCCAATAAGGTTTGGTTTCATTTATTTAAATATTTAAATATGTGTTTGTAGAAAAAGTTACTCATAGAAACTTATAAAATACTGAGAGAAGTGTTATTACATAGTTTGGAGAAACATTACTAGTCCGGTGATGGTTTACTAATCTTAAAAGTACCAAACAGCATGAATAAGTTCATGATACTTGTTGAGTTTGTTCAAAGAAAGAATATTGAGAAGTGGTGTATAAAGTTAAGAATAAAACTATGAAAAGTATACCAAACTGAGGCTAGAATATTATATTGAGGCTAATAGAATGATTCCATTAGATTCAGTTCCCCATATTGAAGTGGTAGTATTTCAAATTCTAATATATTAAATCCTAGAGTTTCTGATGTATTAAGTTGTATAGAAAAATTAAATCTTTTAGAATATCTAAATGGAGAGTTATGAAGTACACTGGACTAAGGTTGGTGGAAAGAATTTTTTTTACAAAGATGAGGTTATAAAATAATGAAGTTGAAAACTGTACAAAGTTTGATGTTACAAAGTCATGGATTAACTACTATCAGATAAAGGGAACCCATACATAGAACCATATAAAGAAATATATGAATCTGTATTGGATGGAGAAATATAAAGTTTCATTGGATAGACTCTAAAAATATCTATCAAATGAATAAATGTGATTTCATCAGATGGGGAATTCCAAAGTGACCAGATGGGGAAATATGGAGTTCATTGGAAAGAGTGTTCCTAACAAAAAACTGGGTGAATGTACATCAAATAGAGAGTATATTTTTGAGTACATAATATAGATAAAGATTAAGGTTTACTATACATAGCTCATCTGACATAGTATTTCTTATGAATACATATAACAAAGAACTATCTCTATGTTTATACACCAAATAGAGGATGGAGGAACTTTAAAAAAATATAAATTCATTAACATTAAAAATAATGAGTTTTTATTTCAAAATTCATAAATCTAGTAGAGATTTAAGGAATATTTAAATATATTTGTAACATTTATATTTATGTAAGTTCATATAAATATTGTTGAATGTAAACATTCAGTGGCTTTGAAGGCAATCAGATCAAGCCTAAGTTGAGTGTAAATTTTGTATTTATATCTCATGCTTCTTTCTTAATGTAAAAAATGATGTTTAACTAGAAAAATAGGTGTTACCATTCAGATATAAATTTGATTATATTATCAAATAGAGGAAATACTAATGTTTTTATGATAGATCACAAAGAGAGTTTCAAACCAAGATTCTCTTGGATCAAGGGGGGTCATCAGAAATAGTTTCATCAAACAAAAGAGAACCAGACTGAGGTTCCCCAGATATAGTGAATTGAAAGATCACAATGAACTGAGGAGTATCAGATATAGTTAATTAGATATAAAACATTTGACTAAGGAGAATAATATAGAGCATATCCAACATAACATTTCCAAACAAAAAATTTCAAGAAATATTTCCAAAAAAAAGTTTTGGAACAGTGAGTTTGAGTATATTTAATTATTTATAATAAAAAGATAATTTATTGAGACTAAAAAAATCATTATAGTTTTTTTGAAAATCTTGAAGAAGTTGTAAAAAGGAAAAGGTGATATAACTATGATGTAGAGTAAGAATATCTAATTATGTAGTTCTTTAAACAATAGAGAAATAAAGAAGAGAAAAGAGCTTTTAGCTGGGGTTTGTAACCTGTTGCTGAAGAAGCTTCTGTCTAGTGGATATAAACTATCATGAAGGAAGAGTTTAAAATAAGGATAGTTTGGGGTAAAACCAACTATAGTAGTAAATTTTATTTCTAGGGGGTATAATTAGGGTTTACTAGAGGAATGATTACTGGGGTGTATAACCAGTTGTTGTTAGTGCCTTTGTAATCCTGGAAGAAGTTGGAAAAGAATCCATGTTGGGGGGATAACCAACATGGAAAGAATTATTTATTTGTAATGAACCTTGAAATATCATTTGGTTATATCTCTATTTATATTTACTATATATGAGGTGAGTTTGGGAGATATATTTGATTGGATCAAAACTCTAACAAGTTATAGTGGTTGAGTTCTAAGAATAATTTATAAAATAAAAGGACTATTTATTCACCCCATCCCCCTCTTCGATATCTCACACTAATATAGGAACTATAATTTGTATCAGAGTTTAGGTTTCCTCTGAAAGATATAATTATCTATGAATTATAGAGAATATACATTCAGTGAATAACATGGGTGTTCTTATATTGAATGATAAGAACTATCACAATTAGAGGAATATGATGTTACCCTACCTTCTATATATTTTCATAGAATATATAAATGTTGAAACAATTGGATTTACTACAATTATTTACGTTTCTATGAAAACTAATGATATATTAAATTTTTTAATTGATGGAAAATCTCAAAATTCCATTTTGATGGATCTATTTGAGAAAATTTATACAATGATTATGGGTCCTTCAATAACTAAAGTGGCGTGGAATAAGTTAAGAAGTATCTATGAAGGAAATATTAAATTCTAAAAGGATAAGTTGAAAATATATAGAATCTTATTTTATGATATTAAGATGGATGATGATAAATAATTTGATGAATAATTTACAATAATCAATGAGATTGTTATCAATATAAGAGATTTCAGTGAGAAGTTGGGAGATTATATTATTGTTAATAAACTAAGGAGAAAATTTCTAGATATGTTTGATACAAAGGTTTCATACCAAGAATATCAATAGGATATATCTTTGTATGATCTTTGGAATATTATCATAACATACGAAATGTGGAAGGAAATATTCTTTAAGAATAAGGCTAAGGAGGAAATAACGTTCAAAGTTGTTTTAAAAGGGAAGTTTAGAGATAAATAAATAGAATAAGAATAAATTGATTCATATTTTGAGTAGGTTGAAGGGGATTTAAAAAAATAATTTATCTTCTTTTGGAGAGAAACAAAAGGGGAAATTGTAAAGGAAAAGGTAAACAATATTTTAAGCATTGGAATTGTAATAAAAATGTTCATTTTATAGGAAGTTCTCTTAAGAAGAAGAATAATGATTCTAAGTCAAAAGAAGAAGATAATAAATCTTATAAACAAAATTGGAATAAACATAATAAAAAGTTTTCTATCAAGAAGTAGAATTTGTTGAGAAGAAAATAGAAGGATGATTCACCATCTAGTAATGAATATGATATTGAGGTAAACTTCTTAGCTTCTATTAGCAGCGGAACTAATTTATCAAGTAGTGATGATGATGAATAAAAGATAATATAATTGGAATGGATTCTAAAAGAAAAATTTGAATTAAATCTTGAATCTCAAGAAGTAAAGGAAAAAATTTTAAGAAAGAAGCTAAGGAAATAACTTTTAAGAACGGTGAGTGTATAAAAAAAGGAAGTGAAATTACTTAATGATATTAGATCATACAAAGTAAAAGTCAATGAGTTAGAATAAAACCTGAAACATTATTAAGAAAAAATATTCATAAAGGATAAGAACAATAAGGAGGATACAATTATTATCGAATAAAGTAATAAAAACATGTTGAAGTCATCTTAGTTTGAAAATGTTGTAAAATATCTTGAGGAAAATTCTATGAGAAAGAATAAGAGTTTTCAAAAACATAATAAATGTTTCTTATAGGATAAAGTGAGTTAAATAAGATCATAGAAGAATTTACTACATCATTTGAGTTATTACCTTAAAAAATTTACACATATTTCCCCTGATATAAAAATGATCCAATCAGCTTAAGGAAAGTACTCTATAATAAAGGTGTTGTGGAAAATATTCATCAAATTGATTAAAAATTATTTTTTACAACATTTTTTACATGTATACTTAGAGTTATCAAATAAAATTCTCTTTTTTAAAGATATACATGATATTATTCTTATCTTAAAGAAATTTATCAAGATTCTAAAGATAGGGAAGATGATTTGAGATGAATTCTATGTTATTCTTTGCACTTGATTTTCAATAAGGGGGATAAATCACAATGGGGGGGGGAGAAATAATGTGATAAATAAATAGTTGATCACACATATTGAATTTGAATATATGTGAAGATAAGTGGGGGTATTAACCACAAAAAGGTGGATATTGTTGTTCGTAAGATGGTTTGGTTGAATTTCTTGTCAATATGAAAATATGTGTCTATGGAAGAAGTTTCTTGACGAAACATGGAGAATATTATAAGAAGAGTTTTTTCCTAGTTTAGAGAAACATTTCTTGTCTAAATATTCTTCATTGATATTCAAATAATAAATATCATAAAAACTATCATGATTTTTATTGAGTTTTTTTAAAGGAAGGATGTTGAGAAAGGGTATATAAATTTTAGAATATGGATGTAAAAAGTATACCAAACTAAGGTTAGTATACTGGACTGAGGATAATAGAATAAGAACATCATAAGAAATTCTCTAGAGTGAAGTATCATCAGTATAAATTATAATATATTGAGTCATACAGTTGTGGCTATATGAAGTTGTACTAGACAGAGTAAATCTCTGAAGATAATCGAATGGAGAGTTGTGAAGCACATTAGAATGAGGTTAGATAATAGAGATAGATTTTACAAAGTTGAGGTTATAAGCTAATGAAGTTGCAAACTATACAAATATTGAAGTTACAAATACATAGACTTGATACTATCAAATAGAGGGAACTCATGCATAGAATTAAATTAATTAATATATGAATATACAACGAATGGAGAAATATGAATTTTTATTGGATATACTCTTGAAATATCCATTGGACAAAGAAATGATATTTCATTGGATAACGAATTCTAAATTCATTAGATAGAGAGAAATGTTGAGTCTATAAGATGGAGGGTTACAAAAAAAGTGGAACTAGAATAATGTATATCATACTAGAGTAGATTTTTGAGTCCATTAAGTGGATAAAACAAAATGTATACCAAAAAATTTTAATCAGACAGAGAAATTGTTATAAATAGATATTGCACAAAACTATATTTTTGTTTTTCTACCAAACAGAGGCAGGAGGAACTTTATAAAAAATTAAATTCATTAATAGTGATGATGAAGAGTTATTATTTCAATGTTAAAAATGTAGTTGCTATTTAAGAAAGATTTTAAGGGATTATTAACACCTATATTTTTTGTAGTTTATATAAATATTTTTGAATTTGAAATTTTAGTGGCTTTTAAGGTGGTCAAATGAAGTTTGAGTTGAGAAGGAACTTTGAATTTGGAGCATGTGCTTCTTCCTTAATGTGAAGAAGAAGTTTTATTAAAAAATTAGGTGAGATCATTCAAAGTTAGAGTTGATGTTGCAATCAAAGATTATAATTACTGAATTTTTTGTGACAGAGAACATTGAGAGTTTCGAACCAATATTCTCTTGGTTGAAGAGGAATAGATTTATACTAAGTTCAATCGGGCATAAGAGCATAAAAATAAGGTTCATTGGATGGAGTGCATCAGACATAGCACAATAAAATATGGTGTACCATGTGTAGTGTATCTGATAGATCACACTATACTGAGGAGAAATGAATAGAGCATACCAGATAGAGAATTACCAGATAAAAATTTTCTAAGGTTGATTTTTGGACACAATTTTGGATAAGTGAGTTTGATTTTATCCAGATATTTCTAAGATCAGGAGGAAGTTTTGAGACCAATAGACTCTTCAAAGAGTTATTGAAGATATTGAAGAAGTTTTACATAGGAGAAGGACATCCAAAATGCTTGTTAAGGAAGAATATATGAGGAATAAGCATATCCTTACACAATATTAACAAAGAAGAAGGAAAATATTATAGCTGGGGAGTATAACCAGTTGCTGAAGAAGCTTATAGATGTGTTGTATGACTAGTAATGAAGGAAAATGATACAAGAAGGACAATTGGGGGTATAAACAATTTCATAAAAATATTATATTATTGGGGTATAAAATCAAGGTTGACTTTACGTATGATCACATAGGTGTAGAAGTAATTGATACTTGTGCCTTTGTAATCCTGAAATAAGTTAGTAAAAATCCATGTTAGGGTGGATAACCAACATGGAAAGGAGTAGAGATTTGTATCAAACCTTATAAATATCATGTGCTAATCTGGGTCTTTATATTTACTACATACAAGGTGAGGTTGAGAGATATCTTTGAGTGGATTGAAACTCTAAAAAGTTTTAGAGGTTGATTTTTAGGAAGAATTTGTAAAAGAAAGGGATCACTAATTATCATCTCCTCCTCTTAGTGATCTCATAGTGATCTATGAACTACAATTTAGTTAATAGTATAATTTCTAGTTTATTTTATTTTTTATTTACATAGGTTCTTAATTAATTAGAAGTAATTTGTTAATGATAGTTAATATTAGTGAGTAATTAATTATTATTTAATGACTAATAATTAGTAATTAATTAATAATTAGTATTAGTTAGTAATTTAATAAATATTATTAATTAATTACTATTTCATATCACTTAGTAGTTAATGATAATTACTAGTTAACATTAATATTTTTTAACTAATTGTTAATTAATTATTTAATATGAATAATTATTATTAAACAATTACTAATTAATATTTAAATTTTCATTTAGTTACCAACTAGAAATTATTTATTAATAATAAGTAATTATTACTTAATTAATAATAATATTCAATAATTATTATTATGTAATTTATTAATGTTTTATTAATTATTAATAAATAATAATTGGTTATTGATAAATAATAATTACTAATCATTAATAATAATTAGTAATCATTGATGATAATTAATTATTATAAAGGTAATTAAAAAATATTATTACTATAATAATTAATAATAATTAGTCTTAATTAGTAATTTATTAATTATTTTAAAGTTATTACTGTTCAATATCACAAAATAGTTAATAGTAATTATAACTTACTATAAATATTTATTAATTAATTATCAATCAATTAAAAAGGGTAACAATTAGGTGGTTTTAAAAGAAATTGCATCTTTTTTTGGATACAAAAAAGTGGATAAAGACTCTAGAACATATACACATAAGAGTAATAACCCTGAAAACGTTTGGTGGGGTATTAAATCGATCTTCACTCGGTGCACAAAAAAGTGGAAAAATTGTACACTTGGTTTGACACACTTGGGGGATGTGCCCTGGTTAATTCACAAGCACTTTATAAACTATTGAAATCAATTTCTAATTAATATCAATGAGTAATTAATAGTAATAATGTATTATTATTAATATTAATTAATAAATTATTAATCAATTAATAAATTAATTATTATGTAGTTTTCCAAGTAACACTACTGGAACTCATGCTCTTCCCAATACTTATATACCAACGGTTCCTTTGAACCGTTGGTATAGGTGTTCTTTACCAATGGTTTTCTAAACTGTTGGTAAATATGGGTAAAAATTGATTTTTCCCAATGGTTTCAACAAACCATTGGGAAAGATGGGTAAAAAATGAGTTTTCCTAATGATTTTATGAAACCGTTGGGAAATATGGGTAAAAAAATGAGTTTTCCCAACGGTTTTATGAAACCCTTGGGAAAGATGGGTAAAAAATGAGTTTTCCCAATGGTTTTATGAAATCGTTGGGAAATATGGTGTTTTCCCAACGGTTTTTAATAACCTTTGGGAAAATTTTCCCCCAAATTCGACAAGGCAGGTGACCCCCACCCCGATTCCAGAAGCAGACTCTGATTCTAGAATCCACAACTCTAGAAGCACTGCCGGACTTCGAGAAGCCCTTGAGAAGCTGAAACTCCAGAATCACTGCCCAACTCAAGAAGCACTTCCCGATTTCCAGAAACCCCCGCAGCACAGTAGAGAAATCATTTTCCCCAATTTCCAGAAGGCGCGCAGTGAACCCTAACCTGAGTTCCTCCATCTGATCGGCTGCAACTCCCCCATCCAGGTTAGACTCTTTAAACCTCTTCCCAAATACAAACATAAAAGCCCTCTTCCTCAAATTTCTACATTTATTTCAATATATACCAAGATCACGTCATTTGTTCCTATTTTAGGGATTTTTGAAAATTTTATGATTCACACACTTTAATATTGAATCAACGACTAATACATGATTGGTAGATGTTTGTGAATAGGGTTGACTTTGGTTTCATATATCATTTGTAACTAAACTTACGATGTACTACCACAAAAATGGTGATTCCACGGATCATGGGGCTTCCTCTTCTTTTGTTCTATAGAGTTTATAGTGTTGGTTTTTAATGTATTTTATTTTCTTATGGATTTATAGTGATTATGTATTGGGTTTCTTTGGTCATGAATTTTGGGTGAGTTATTGTTAAGTTCTTCTTAGAGATAACTGTATTCATAAAGTGTGCCTACTTTTTTTGTAGGTGGTTTTGACTCACTGAGTGACTATTTGGTTATGTTTTTATGATGAAAACATTCAATTTTTTTAATAATGAAACCTATTTATATTTTAATGATATAAATGAGTGGTTTTTAAATATATGTTTATAAAATAGGTAAAATGTTTTCTAAGTGGTTTATTTGGAACTGTACAATGACAGATCCCATTTTTATTGTATTCTAAAATCTCATTAAACATATTTATACTTAGTGAATCCTTTATAAGTTTGAATCCATGTTTGAGAATTACCACTAATAACTCATATCTTAATACTATTTCTAGATTGTGTACATCTCATTAGATTTTTTAATTAGTTCACTTCTTCCTTCATTATTGTCTTCCAAGGATGTCTTAGAAATCTAATAGCCACTTGAATGTTTTTCCTTGCTTAAATAATGTAATGTATTCCGGGAATAGTCAATTAATTTTTACATTCTAACAAAACATGTTTATAACCTTCATGATTATATGATCTCATAGGTGGGTTTGGTGAATATGGATATAATTTTAAACATATGTATTGAATTTTGTTTTTATCTTCCAGGGTTGCAAATTCTGCAGTTGGGTTTTTTTAAAGTGATATATAGCAACGTTTTAAACCCCTGCTATATATGCCTAATGGTTGTTTAGTAGTGGTTTAAACGACCACTATTTAAGCTTAATATGTGTTTACCATTTTTTGTTTCAGCAGTTGTTTTTCATGATAAAAAATGGTGAGGATATAATGGCGGTTCAAACCACTACTAAATCCTTTCCATTTTTTGGCAGGTGAAACCGTCTCTAAAACCAAAAACGCCACTAAAAAACATTCTTTGATGATTCCCCGAAGCTGCCGCTAAATTTATATAACTAACATGAGTTGGATGCTGATGCCAATTTTAGCAGTGATTTTTGGAAACTGTCGTAGAACCATATAGAATCGATTTAAACTACCGCATACTCAAAAAGAAAAATTAGATGCTATCAGTCATTTTTTTGTATTTTGCAATGAATGATTTGGAACTAGTTATAGTACCCCCTGGATAGCCCCACCCACCCCCTGGACACCCCCTCCCCCCGTGGACTACCCCCCACCCCTAGGGACAGCCCGCCCACCCCCCGGGACACCCTGTACCCCCCTGGATAGCCCTGCCACCCCCTAGACACCATGACCGCCCCCTAGACACCTCGTACCCCCTGGAAAACCCCCCACCCCTGGACACCCCTGACCCCCTGGATAGCCCCGCCACCCCCATGGATAGCCCGCCCACCCCCCTAGACAGCCTGTTCCCCCTGGACAGCCCCCCCCCCCCCCCCAATTGTTGACAGCCCGCCCACCCACCCCTAGACACCCACCCACCACCCCCCGGACTCCCCCACCCCCCGGACGCCCCCACCCTTGGAAAGCCCCCCCCCCCCCACCACATTGACACCCCGACCTCACTGGATAGTGCCATCACCCCCATGGACAGCCCGACCACCCCCCGTGGACAGCCCAATCACCCCCATGGACAGCCCACCCACCCCCCTGGACAGCCCGCCCACCCCCCCTGGACACCCCAGACCCCCTAGATAGCCCCACCACCCCCATGGGCAGTCCGCCCACTCCCCTGGACACCCCGTACCCCCAAAACATCCCCACCCACCCCCTGGACACCCCACTCACCTCCTTGGATAGCCCTCCCACCCCCTGGACTCCCCCTACCCCCCCTGGACAGCCTGACCACCCCCGTGGACAGCCCGCCCACCTGGACACCCCGACCCACCTAGACAGCCCCCCACCCCCTAGGCACCTCCGACCCCCCGGACGGCCCCACCACCCCCTAGACACCACGCACCCCCTTTACACCCTGTACCCCCCTTGGACAACCTCACCACTCCCATGATCCTCAACCTACTCCTCATCCTGATCTCCCTGAAGAAGTTAAAGTATAAAACCCATGTACTCCCAAAAAGTCCCTTAAGGATTATGTATTCCTTGATCCACTTCGAATATCTTACTAGGAAATCCCTGAATATAGGCTTTAGAAATTCTGTATCTTATTTTCTTATATACACTGTATTTTTTTGTATTTATTAATATGATTCTCATATAGAGTAATGTGTCAGTTATGATTTTATTTAAAGTAAACAATTTTCATTTACCTAAATATTATTTTGATTTAACATAAATATTATTTAATTTCTTTGAAATGACTTATTACAATTTTTTATAGAATGGATAGAAGTTAGATGTATGAAACTGATCGGATTTCAACCTATTTTTAAAATAATTTGAACACCTTTCTAGATTTTTCATTTGACAAGGCTTCAGATAGTGGTCACATAGACTTCCCACGTTCTAATTATGTTGGAAGACCTTGGTTGAGTTGTGAAGTAGTTAGCTATCATATCACCAAATATGGTTTCCAAATAAACTATTATGTGTGGTATCACAATGGAGAGAAAATGGAATCTCAAAATGTTGATGCTCCAAATTATAGGACTAAATTAGAGAGTTTGATATATGATTGATTTCCATTTATTCGACATCAGGAGAAGAAAAGGATATCCAACCAACAAGATCTTGATACAAACACACATGATGCATCCAATGAAAATTATGATGTTGATAGGGTGAAAAAATTGAATGATGCTGCGATGACTCCAGTATATCGGCAATGTGGTAAAATGAAAAAGTTGGAATTTTTAATCCAATTGTTTCATCGGAAAACTATGTATGGGATTTCAAATACTACAATTGATTACATTCTTACCTTCTTGAAAGAATTAATTATAGATGATGAATATATTCCCTCAAACCACTATGTGTCATGGAAGTTATTTGATGAACTTGGAATCTCAAAAAAAATCATGCTTGCCCGAATGATTGCAGCTTATTCTGGGAGGAAACTGATGAAAGAAATGATTGTATCAAATGTGGAACATCTCGATGGAATCTAAAAGATGATGGAACACTATCTCATGTGCCACAAAAAGTGATGTGTCACTTTCCATTGATCTCCAGATTATGGAACCTTTTCATGTCTGATGAAATATCAGTAAAAATGCGATGGCATGACATCAAGAGAAAAAAAGAATAATGAAGAGTTGGTTCACCCTGCAGATGGATTTTCATGGCAGAGATTTGATGCTCAGTATCCTGAATTTTAAGCAATTGTTCCTAATGTTAGACTGGGTCTTTCATGTGACGGTTTTAATCCATTTGGGTAGATTCTTACTTCGCACAGCACATGGCCGGTTTTCATACACATTTATAACCTTCCCCCATGGTTGTGTATGAAAAAGACTTACACTTTCTTGAGTATACTGATATCTGGCCCTTCTGATCCTGACAATGATATATATTTATACATGCAACCTTTAATAAAAGAGTTGAAACTTCTTTGGAATGTGGGTGTGCCCACATACGATGCATGTTCGAAAGACATATTTCAAATATGTGTTGCGCATATGTGGACGATCAATGATTTTCCTGCTTATGAAATGATGTATGGATGGAGCACAAAAGGAAAATTGTCATGTCCTATTTGTATAAAGAACACTCGATCAAGAAGACTGAAATATCATCATAGTTTTAGTTTTATGGTACATCGAAGATTCTTTCCAATGAACCATCCATATAGAAACAATCGTCGAAGATTTGACAATACCATGGAGACTGAAGATCCACCTCAGCGTATGTCTGGAACTGATGTGCTTAATGAATTGAATGATTTTAGTTATTTATTTGGGAATGGTGTAATGAAATCTAGAAAGAGGAAAAATGTTTCCAATGATACCTGTTACAATTGGAAGAATAAGAGTATATTCTTTGAGTTGTCGTATTGGTCAACCAACTTGTTACGTCATTGCTTAGACGTAATGCACATTGAAAAGAATATATGTGAAATGTTTCTTTTTATTCTTCTAAATGTCAAAGGGAAGACAAAAGATGATTTATGATCTCGGTGTGACTTGGTAGATTGGGGGATCAGACCAGAATTGCATCCTGTTTGTATCAGTGAAAATAAATGGTAGGTTCCATCTGCTTCTTATGTGATGAATCCTTCTGAAAAAAAATCAATTTCTGGAAGTGCTAGAGACTATTAAAGTTCCTAATGGATATTCAAGAAATATATCAAAATGGGTCAATAGAAAAGAGTTGAAGCTGAAATCTTTGAAGACTCATGATTACCATGTCCTTTTACATGAGTTGATTCCAATAGCAATATGTCATCTCTTGTCCAATAATGTTAGAGTCTTAGTTATTCAGTTGTGTTATTTGTTTATAGATCTTTGTGCTAAGAGGTTTTCCAAATCCTTCTTGCAAAAATTATTGGCAGAGACACCATTAATTTTGTGTGAGGTAGAGAAAATATTCCCTCCATCACTTTTTACATGCATGTTGCATCTGACTGCCCGTCTTCCGACCGAAATACTTCTTAGAGGACCCGTTGCTTTTTGTTGGATGTATCCAACTAAAAGAAACATGTGTAAACTGAAATCATATGTTCGGAACAGGAATATTCCCGAAGGTTCTATTGTGAATGGTTACTTGGATTAAGAATGTATGGATTTATACGCAATGTATTTTTCTAATCATACTACGAGAATAAACAGACCAATGAGAAATGAAGAAGAATAGTATGGGAAAATTTAACCCAATTTTCCATCACTTCCTCAGACAAGAGGAATTCTGGGATCATATACATTGACGAAATTACACCTTGAAGAGCGAGAGATGAGACATCTCACAGTGTTGTTCAATTGTGATTTGTTCGATGAGTATATCTAGTAAGTAAATTGTACATGTATCTCTTATCTTATCTCTTGTAATTTTAAATATTTGTTAAACTATTATTATTTTTATCTACATGGAACATAAATAATTGATATATAGAAAGAATAGTTCTTAATCTTTGATAAGGAAAGAGACTTTGCATAGCAAAGGGTTTTCTGCTTTGTTGAAATTGAAGGTAAAAATATTTCTGTAATAACTAAATAAAAATAATATTTAATTAACTTTTCTATTTGTTTATATTTCAGGTATCGAGTTTTCCTGTAGAATCTATTTATGAGGAAATAAGAGCTTTGGATTTTGGTTCTAATACCATAGTTAGTGCTTGTGAATTACTTTTGATCAATGGATACAAATTTATTATCACTGAACGAGCAAGAAACATGAGAACACAACATGATGGTGTTATGCTAACTTCCACAACATATTGTTATGCTAGTTCATCGAATAATAGACCTCATTCTGAAAATGTAGCTTATTATGGAGTCACGGAGAAAATAATAATTTGGGATTATTACTCACATGGTTGAGTCACAGGGATGAAATATCAATGGTTTAATTCAATGACGAGGCAAGGCACCTTTATTGATGAATGTGGATTTCGAGTTATTGACATGAATCACACTATTTCCACAGATGAGCCATATGTATTGGAATCAATGGTGAAACAAGTTTTTTATGTCAAAGATCATCCTCATCCTAAATTCGGTGTAATTATTGAAGTAAATCCCAGACATGTTTTTGATGATGCTGATGATGAAGTTGACACTACCCCTACTACAATTGGATGCAATCCGTTTATTACTTATGATGACTCCAATAGCTCAATTGTAAGAGTTGATTGTGAACCCGAAGTTGTGGTGGGAAATATATAGAATCATATAGTCGTGTTCTCACCTACATGTTTCACCTACATCATTCAAAGTGTGTATCCTATTACTTACATTCAAACCACCATAAATATTCTATTTATTTATTTTTTTATCAGAATTGTTTTTCTATATTTTGTTTTTTAGGTTACACATTAGTTATCTGTTTCTAATTACTTCCATATTTGTTTTCATTGCAGGAAATGACACCCATTTAAGAGAGGTGATGGAAAAAGATGACAAAAAATAATCATCGTGTGACACTGATGGGAATTCCTCCACTCATCCATGTTTTGATTATTTTACTTCAAATATATATATTTCAAAAACTTATAATATCATGTGTTTACTTTTGTGTTAAACTTTTTTTTAGGATCCACCCCCTAGATGAGAGATATCCGATGAGGAGCCAGATATTGCTCCCAGTATAGAGGCTGGTGGTAGGAGGGGGGTGGTGTCATAGTTAGACGACCATCTAGTGGTCTTGGTACTGTGGCCGGTGGTACGAGGGCTCGTGGTGAGAGAGTTAGATGATCCAATGGTCGTACCCGATTGGATCATGCCCCTACCACATACGTATCTTCTACACCCCATTTTGATCCTGGTGTGTCTTTAGGGACACACGGGATATTTTGGCCTCTGATGTTTACACTACCGGTTGGCCAGACGTCTGTGCCATCATCTTTTGCTTCTGGTTCATTATCTTCAGGCTATTATATTCCACATTCTTCGACTCCTGCTCCGATAGAGTATGTAGCCGAGGAGCATACACTGAGGGACACTCCACCTGTATAGGATATTCCTTCGGATTCTGTACATCCATGTGACACCCATTGATCATACTACCACAAGTATATTTATATAACTCTAACAAATTTTTATATCAAAATTAATTTCTATTATAACTTGTACTGATATTTTTTTCTTTAATAACGTGTACGAATATTATCTTTGGGATTTTATTATAACTTGCGTGCGGTATGGAACCGTCAGAAGATGTTGCCCCGAGGATGTCGCTGGACCAGGCCAATACGCCGCGGTCATGCCACGGTCACTCCGCAGTCATGCTGTGGTCACGCCGCGGTTATGCCATGATTTGGACCTGCTCTAGGACGACACCCTGCAGCGGTTCACAGTCTTGTTGGAATTTGATGTATGATACCTAGATAGAGTTTTAGATACATTACCCACCCTCCTCCCTGGACCCCAAGAATCCCCCCTCCTCCCTGGACCCCGAACAGCCCCCCGTACATCCCCCCACCCTCCTCCCTGAACCCCGGACAACCCCCCAGACAACCCCCACCCTCCTCTCTAAACCACGGACAGCCCCCTGTAAGACCCAGAGTTTTCGTACGAGGTATGGATCCTTTTTCTTTTCAGTTTAACTATTCTGTTGGGGCCTAATGTGGATGCCTAACTTGACCGAGGGAGTTACAGAGGTGTTCAGGGCTTATTCGGAACCCGGAACCAAGTTTTAGGCTGGAAATGGCCTGGCACACGGTCTGCACACGACCTGGTTAAACCATGCGCCTTGGTGCAGGCTTGGCAGAGGCATGAGCACGACCTGCGCATGGTTTGGGGAAACTGTATGGGGTGGCTGTGCGGTTTCCCCTTGCCTTCCAGTAAGGTTTGCACGGTCTCCGCATGGTTTTTCTAGGCCATGTAGGTAAACCGTGTGACCTATTGTATTTTGATATTTAATTAATTTTTAATTAAATTAATTAAATGTTATAAAAACCTAAACATATCCCTCTAATGTCTATCTGTTATCTGCTAGTTATGGTCAAATTCATGCCAAACGACATCAGAATTACTTGTAATCACACGAAAACACCGTAGTTATTATTCATGAGGTGTACAAGGAGACGACACGTCATTCAGACACACGGTTTGCACGACACAGCTGGATATGTGTTTTTTAGGTGTTCAGAGCACTTGAAAAGCGTGTGAGGGGTGGTCAAAACCGGCCGAACGACCTCGGAATGCAATGAAATCGAACTAAAACAAAGGGTGGGTGAATTGTGAAATTGTTGGTCAGATGGCACATCAATCGGAGGTGTCGTTTGACCGTGCTGACCGAAAACGCACTCGGCGTGTCGTAAATGGCCAAAACAATGGTTTTACGGTCAAATGGATGTCGAAAGACATCGGAATGACTTGAAATCACACGAAAACACCCTAGTTATTATTTTAGAGGTGTAAGAGGAGATGACATGTCATTCGGCTGCGCGGTTTGCGCGGCACGGCTGAATATGTGTTTCTTAGGTGTTCGGCACGCTTGAAAAGCGTGTGTGCGGTGGTAAAATCCAGCCGAACGACCTTGAAATGTCATAAAATCGAACAACAACAAAAGGTGGGTGAATTGTGAAATTTTAGGCTAGACGACACATCAATCGGAGGTGTCATGTGACTGCGCTGGCCGAAAACGCACTCGGCATGTCGTAAATGGACAAAACATTGGTTTTATGGTTAATTTCATGTCGAACAACATCGTAATGACTTTAAATCACACAAAAACACCATAGTTATTATTCGTGAGGTATACGAGGAGACGACACATCATTCAGATGGGCGTTTTGCGGGGCACGGCTGAATATGTGTTTTTTAGGTGTTCGGCGCGCTTGAAAAGCGTGCGTGGAGTGGTCGAAACCGGCGGAACGTCCCCATAATTCCATGAAATCGGACGACAACAAAGGGTGGGTGAATTGTAAATTTTTTGGCCAGATAGCACATCAATCAGAGGTGTCGTGTGACCGCACTGGCCGAAAACACACTCGGCGTGTCGTAAATTGCCAAAACATGGGTTTTACGGTCAAATGCATTCCGAACGACATCAGAATGACTTGAAATCACATTAAAACACTCTAGTTATTATTAGTGAGGTGTACGAGGAGACGAAACATTACATGGATGCACGTTTTGTGCGGCATAGCTGAATATGTGTTTTTTAGGTGTTCAGCGCACTTGAAAATCGTGTGTGGGGTGGTCGAAACCGGACGAACGACCTCAGAATGCCATGAAATCAGACGACAACAAAGGGTGGGTGAATTGTGAAATTTTTGGCCAGAAAGCACATCAATCGGAGGTGTCATGTGACCGCACTGGATGAAAATGCACTCGGCGTATCGTAAATGGCCAAAACATGGGTTTTACTATCAAATGCATGCCAAACGACATTAGAATGACTTGAAATCACACGAAAACACCCTAGTTATTATTCATGAGGTGTACAAGGAGACGGAACATCCTTCGGGCGCGCAGTTTGCGCAGAACGACTGAATATGTGTTTTTTAGGTGTTTGGTGTGCTTGAAAAGCGTGCGTGGGGTGGTCGAAACCGGCCGAACGACCTCGAATTTCCATTAAATTGGACTACAACAAAGTGTGGTTGAATTGTAAAATTATCGGCCAGACAGATCATCAATCAAAGGTTTCATGTAACTATGCTGGCCGAAAATGCACTCGGGGTGTCGTAAATGGCCAAAACATGGGTTTTACGGTCAAATGCATGCTGAATGACATTGGAATGACTTGAAATCACATGAAAACACCCTAGTTATTATTCATGATTTGTACGAGGAGACGGAACATCATTCGGACGTGCGGTTTGTGCGGCACGGCTGAATATGTGTTTTTTAGGTGTTCAGCGCGTTTGAAAAGCGTGCGTGGGGTGGTCGAAATAGGCCGAACGACCTCAGAATTCTATAAAATCAGATGAAAACAAAGGGTGGGTGAATTTTGAAATTTTCGGCTATACGGCATGTCAATCGGAGGTGTCGTGTGACCGCGCTGGCCGAAAACGCACTCGGCATGTCGTAAATGGCCAAAACATTGGTTTTACGGTCAAATGCATGCCGAATGACATCAGAATGACATGAAATCACAAAAAAACACCCTAGTTATTATTCGTGAGGTGTAGGAGGAGACGAAATGTCAATATTACGTGTGGTTTGTGCGGCACGGCTGAATATGTGTTTTTTAGGTGTTCGACGCTCTTGAAAAGCATGCGTGTGGTGGTCAAAACCGGCCTAACGACCTCAGAATGCCATGAAATCAGAAGACAACAAAGGGTGGGTGAATTGTGAAATTTTCGGTAAGACGACACACCAATCGGAGGTGTCGCGTGACCACGCTGGCCGAAAATGCACTCGGCATGTCGTAAATGGCCAAAACATGGGTTTTACGGTCAAATGCATACTGAACAACATCAGACTGACTTGAAATCACATGAAAACACCCTAATTATTATTTGTAAAGTGTATGAAGAGATGGCACATCATTCAGACGTGAGGTTTGTGCATCACGGCTGAATATGTGTTTTTTCGGTGTTCGGTGCACTAGAAAAGCGTGCGTGGGGTGGTCGAAACTGGCCAAACGACCTCGTAATTCCATGAAATCGGACACCAGCAAAGGGTGGGTGAATTGTAAAATTGTCGGCCAGACGACACATCAATCGGAGGTGTCGTGTGACCGCGCTGGCCAAAAACCCACTCAGCGTGTCCTAAATGGCCAAAACATGTGTTTTACGGTCAAATGCATGTCGAACGACATAAAATGACTTGAAATCACACAAAAACACCCTATTTATTATTCTTGAGGTCTACGAGGAGATGACATGTCATTCGGACGCGCGGTTTGCGCGGCACGACTGAATATGTGTTTTTTAGGTGTTCGGCGCGCTTGAAAAGCGTGCGTGGGATGGTCAAAACTGGCCGAACGACCTCATAATGCCATGAAATCGGACGAAAACAAAGGATGGGTGAATTGTAAAATTTTCGGCGTGACGACACATCAATCGGAGGTGTCGTGTGACCGTGCTGGCCAAAAAAACACTCGGCCTGTCGCTAATGGCCAAAACATGAGTTTTACGGTTAAATGCATGAATAACTACATCAAAATGACTTTAAATCACACGAAAACACCGTATTTATTATTCATGAGGTGTACGAGGAGACGACACGTCATTCAGACGCGTGTTTTTCACAACACGACTGAATATGTGTTTTTTAAGTGTTCGGCGTGCTTGAAAAGCGTGTGTGGGGTGGTCAAAACAGGCCGAATGACCTCGGAATGCCATGAAATCGGACGACTACAAAGGGTGGATGAATTATGAAATTTTCAGCCAGACGGTACATCAATCAGAGGTGTCATGTGTCCGCGCTGGCAGAAAACGCACTCGGCGTGTCGTAAATAGCGAAAATATGGGTTTTACGGTCAAATGTATGCCGAACTACATCAGAATGACTTAAAATCACACGAGAACACCCTAGTTATTATTCGTGAGGTGTAAGAGGATATGAAACATCATTTGGAGGTGCAGTTTGCATAGCACGACTGAATATGTGTTTTTTAGGTGTTCGACGCGCTTGAAAAGTGTGTGTGAGGTGGTCGAAACTGGCCGAATGACCTTAGAATTCCATGAAATCGGACGACAATAAGGGATGGGTGAATTGTGAAATTTTTGGCTAGATGGAACATTAATCGGAGGTGTCACGTGACCACGCTGGCCGAAAACGCACTCGGCGTGTCGTAAATGGCCAAAACATGGGTTTTACAGTAAAATGCATGTCGGATGACATCACAATGACTTGAAATCACACGTAAACACCCTAGTTATTATTCGTGAGGTGTACGAGGAGATGAAATGTCATTTAGATGTGTGGTTTGTACGGCACGACTGAATATTTAATTTTTAGGTGTTCGACGCGCTTGAAAAGCGTGCGTGGGGTGGTTGAAACCGACCGAACGACCTTGGAATTCCATGAAATTGGAAGACAACAAAGGGTGGGTAAATTTTGAAATTGTCGGCTAGATGGAATGTCAATCGGAGGATTCTTGTGACCACGCTGTCCGAAAACACACTCGGCGTGTCGTAAATGGCCAAAACATGGGTTTTACGGTCAAATGCATATCGAACAACAAGAGAATGACTTTAAATCACACGAAAACACCCCAGTTATTATTAGTGAAGTGTACGAGAAGACGACACATCATTCGTATGCGCGGTTTGTGCGGCACGGCCGAATATGTGTTTTTTAGGTGTTCGGCCTGCTTGAAAAGCATGCGTGTGGTGGTTGAAACCAGCCGAAGGACCTTGGAATTCCATGAAATTGGACGACTACAAAGGGTGGGTGAATTGTGAAATTTTTGGCCAGACAGAATGTCAATCGAAGGTTTCATGTGACCGTGCTGGCAGAAAATGCACTCGGCATGTCGTAAATGGCCAAAACATGGGTTTTACGGTCAAATACATGCCGAACTACATTGGAATGACATGAAATCATACGAGAACACCCTAATTATTATTTATGAGGTGTAAAAGGAGACGACGCATCATTTGGAGGTGCGGTTTGCATGGAACGGCTGAATATGTGTTTTTTAGGTGTTCGGTACGCTTGAAAAGCGTGCGTGGGGTGGTCGAAACCGGCTGAACTACTTTTGAATGCCATTAAATTGGATGACAACAAAGGGTGGGTGAATTGTGAAATTGTTGGCCAGACGGAACGTCAATTGGAGGTGTCTTGTGACCACGTTGGACGAAAACGCACTCGTCTTGTCATAAATGGCCAACACATGGGTTTTATGATCAAATGCATGCCGAATGACATCAAAATGACTTAAAATCCGACGAAAACACCCTAGTTATTATTTTTGAGGTGTATGAGGAGACAACACGTCATTCAGACGCGCGGTTTGCACGACACGGCTGAATATGTGTTTTTTAGGTGTTCGGCTCGCTTGAAAAGCATGCGTGGGGTGGTCGAAACTGGTCGAACGACTTCAGAATTCCATGAAATTGGAAAACTACAAAGGGTGGGTGAATTGTGAAATTTTCAGTCAGACGGTATGTCAATCGGAGGTGTCGTGTGACCGCGTTGGCAGAAAACTCACTCGACGTGTCCTAAATGGCCAAGACATGGGTTTTACGGTCAAATACATGCCGAATGACATCAGAATGACTTGAAATCAGACGATAACACCCTAGTTATTATTAATGAAGTGTACGAGGTGATGAAACATCACTCAGATGCGCGGTTTGTGCGGCACAACTAAATATGTGTTTTTTAGGTGTTTGACGCGCTTAAAAAGCGTGCGTGGGGTGGTTGAAACCGGCCAAACGACCTCGGAATGCCATGAAATCGGATGATAACAAAGGGTGGGAGAATTTTGAAATTATCGGCATGACGACGCATCAATCAGAGGTGTCATGTGACCGCGTTGGCCAAAAATGCACTTCGCATGTCGTAAATGACCAAAACATGGGTTTTACGGTCAAATGAATGCCAAACGACATCAGAATGACTTGAAATCACACAAAAACACCCTAGTTATTATTCGTGAGGTGTACGAGGAGACGGTACATCATTCAAATGCGTGGTTTGCGCAGCACGGCTGAATATGTGTTTTTTAGGTGTTCGGCGTGCTTGAAAAGCGTGCGTGGGGTGGTCGAAACTGGACGAACGAGCTCGGAATGCCGTGAAATCGGACGACAACAAAGGGTGGGTGAATTGTGAAATTTTCAGCCAGATGGCATGTCAATCGGAGGTTTCGTGTGACTGCACTGGCTGAAAATGCACTCGGCGTGTCGTAAATGGCCAAAACATGGGTTTTACGGTCAAATGCATGCCGAACGACCTCAGAATGACTTGAAATCACATGAAAACACCCTATTTATTATTCGTGAAGTGTACGAGGAAACGAAACGTCATGCGGATGTGCAGTTTGCGTGGCACAATGGAATATGTGTTTTTTAGGTGTTCGGTGCGCTTGAAAAGCATGCGTGGGGTGGTCAAAACCAGCCGAACGACCTCAAAATGCAATAAAATCGGACGAAAACAAAGGGTGGGTGAATTTTGAAATTTTCGGCCAGACGACACATCAATCGGAGGTGTCGTGTGACCGCGCTGGCTGAAAACGCACTCGACATGTCGTAAATGGCTAAAACATGGGTTTTACGGTCAAATACATGTCGAACAACATCAGAATGACTTGAAATCACATGAAAACACCGTAGTTATTATTCATGAAGTGTACGAGGAGACAACACATCATTAGAGGAATATAATCATCTAATGTGTTTCCTATAACTCATCCTAGTTCTAAGCACCTGAGCACTACCATTGTCTATCTTATGGGTATCATGATCCTTGCCACACTACCCAAGTTTTTCTGTTGGTTTTAAGATACTCAACCCAAGAACATGACTAAACATCCCATGTGCTTCCTATAACATATAGTTTTTTTTCTCTTGTGTGTATTGGTGTTGTGGTTTGATTGAGGAATGAATTCTAAATTTTGAATACTCTTATGTGTGTTGGTGTTGTGGTTTGAGTGAGAAATAAATTCAAAATTTGGAATACTCTTATGGGTGTTATTGCATTTGAATTTCTAAATTTCTAATTTCTGGAATGAATTCTAAATTTTGAATACTTTGGATGGGGATTCTGTATCGGTGTTATTGCGGGTCTAGAGAGGGGTTGGTGTGTTGTTGCAAGTCTGGAGAGGGGAGAGGGGCCTGCTGTTGTGAAGCTATGTAATTGTATACCAACGGTTCTGCAACCGTTGGTATAAATGTTTTATATAAGGCTATAACAATGGTTCTGTAACCGTTGGTATAGATACTATTATATAATCTATAACAATAGTATGTTATAACCGTTGGTATAGGTTTATACCAATGGTTACAACCAAACCATTGGTATTGAATTATGGCTTGGTATATGCCCTTTATACCAACGGTTATAAACTGTTGGTAGAGGTGTCACAAATATATACCAACGGTTTAGAAATCATTGGTATATGTTATACTTTTACATACATATACCAATAGTTAGTAGAAAACTGTTGGTAAACCTCTTATTTTGACACCTATACCAACGATTTTCACATAACTGTTGGTATAGGCCTATTGTCACGCCTTACTTCCCCACGGTTGAGGGAATTGTTGGTATACTATATACCAACGGTTTCTAGGCCTTTACCAACGGTTTTGAACCATTGGTAAAGTGTAATATTCTAGTAGTGTAATGAAATATATATTTGGATATAAAGAAGTGGGTGCAGTCTCTAGCATAAATGCACCTAGGGATAATAACCCTAGAAAGGGAAAGTTGAGTATTAACTCAATCTTTACTCAGATCATGACAATGAAGCCTAACAGTACCCCTAGTTTGACACTCACAGGGGATATGCTTTAGTTAATTAGCATGATCTTTATAAAATATTGAATTCAATGACTATTTTTTAATTATATCCTTGTACCATGAAATAAATTTACACAATTATTCCACTGAAAATCCTACATTATTATTCCTCACAGTGAATATTTATTACACTTTTTTTAAACATGATCACAAGAATATTTTCATGTATAAAATCATGTATGTATGTGTCTACTGCTATAGTGAAGTTATTTAAATTAGTCAAGGAGATTTATAAAGTATACAACCCGCACAAGTGGATATTATAAGTGAATGTGTTACCCTAGGAAAACTTCATGCAATAATTCATGGTCTATTAAATCTGAGACCAAGTCAAGAGATCTGGTCTAATAGATATAGAATTTTCCAATACCTGGATAGGAAAAAATCTAGACTATTAATTACTCGATGATGAGGACTGCTTTTAAGAGACATCATTATTTTGACCAACAGTATAGTAATGGTTTTTTGGATTTATACATGGAGGTTTCTACTATCCAACAGTATCCTACTATTGAATGATAACAGAGCCATACATGGATCTTTAAAGAAATTACATCCCAATATTATGAGACTATTCTTTATTAAGTTGAAGAAGACAAACAAGATGATAACCTGGATATGATTCAAGATAAATTTTATTATGAATATGTGTCTAATGATGGAACATAAAGAGAAAACAATGATAGTGAGAAAGAATATGAATAAGTTGGGGAAGGAGTTACTAGAAATATAAAGGTTTTACATCAGCCTCGACGTAAGATAAATCTTCTACTACTATTTTCATCTTGGTCAGAAGCTATTTCATGTTTTCCTGAATTTTATTATAATTTTATCAAATCGACAATTGAGTTTCCTGGAGTTTTATAGGATATATTTTGTTTAACAGAGAAAAAAGTATACATCTAAATATATTTTCTAAGAACCTTTTCCCTGAAAATTGTATTAAAATAATTTCATATAGAGAAACACTATAGATATTTATTTGATGAGTTAAAATGGAAAAATAGATCATTCAGTGTGAAAAATTTAGAGATTATTGTATATTTATCTTGAGGGTGATTCTGGGAATTACTCTTGGAGGGTGGTGGATTTTTGAGATTGATGCATCTCATAATCGTATAAAGACTAACTTGAAGTAAGACCATATATTATTAGATGATGAAATTGTGTCATCTATTTTTGTCAATATGACTAAGACCTATCAATATGTGTATGTAGACCTTATTCATAAGTGGATACAAAAAAACTGTCTATAAGATTTCATATGGACATCCATGGAGGGTGAAATAAAACTCAATTGTAAATGTGTATGGTGACTGAGATGACTTGTATCACGTGTTATCGTGATTTCTATCTATATTTATGAAAATCAACGAAAATTTATTTCACATTGACATGAATGAACAAGTGTCTCAAGATAACTAATTTGATATTTCTCATGTTAAATTATATTGGTTTCTTGGGGTATTAATTCTCCATATTTCTATATTTTATTCATACAAATAGTGTACACAAATTGATGGGGAGATTTTGTATAGAAAGAATGATAGTGTATTTCTGATTGTATCCATCCAAGAAGGTAACTATGCACCTTTAGAACTTGTATTTTCATAGTCTTAAAGGAAAATTATGACTCTTGGGGTAGGTTTTTAGCATGTATTATCAACCATTTCATCCATATTCTATGTGTATTTTTGATATTTTATCTTCATCATGAAACCATAGATTCAATCAATATAGATCATGTTATGTGGTGATCCCTAAGTACACATCATCAATATTTCACTGGACACATTTCCAACAATTTGAGAAAAGATTTTCATGATGATTCCATCGATAAGGACATCATGATTATTTGTATATAATATATTTCTTTTTTACTATGTCAACATAATGATAATATTAATTTATATATAATATGATCACTTTTTTCTAGCATATGAGCTATATCAACAAAAGTTTGATTAGAAATTAGAAGGAATTTCTAGGGATAATTAGGGAGTTTATGAATACATTATGTGGATTCCAAAAGATAAATGTAAATTTGAATACAATGGGGGGAAGAGGTAAAAACACATGACCATAAAGATCATGGAGTTCATCAATGGAATCATTAAGTGGATTTAAAATTTACCTATAAATTCCCCAGTTTTGGAGACATTTTCTCATTTTTTGAAGTACTTCATATAAAGAGGAAGATGGAATATAGATGAGATTCATTAGGTGTTTTGGTATAAATGGTTATTTTAGTGATCTATTAATATGATCATTGAAGAAGATTCTTCTTTTAAAGTGATATTGTTCAACCAAGAAGCAAGTTGATTCTAAGTGATAGAGTCTCATTGCCCCAAAATAGGTTAAATTAGTTGAGTATTGGTGGTATTTATGGACTATAGGCATAGTGACTATGTAAACATTGAGAAATTTCAGTTTCTATGTCCACACATCCTTGAGACTTACACCTCTTTGAACATCTCATGGGTACCCAATATTGATCCACTGTACCAGATCGATAAAATTAATAACTATTATAGTGCACCATGGATTCCATTTTGGGACTTTTCACATTTCCCAATACCTAAAAAAATCCTACATTGATACCTAACATCAATAGGTTGTGATAACAAAGTAGAACAAAGTAGAACAAAGTCCATTATGATTTTTAATTAATATGTACTAGACTTAAGAATAAGGGCAATGTCTGAGATGAATCATATTTCACATGTAAGGTCATAACTGGAAGTAATTCCCTTACATTACTGGAATGAATTCTCATTCTCATATATGGTTATGTATTATAAAAAATAAATGTAAGGTCCTAAGTATTTAAAAATTTGATTAGGGATAGAACTCGAGTTTACCTTTTGGGTGTTTTTTATAAGTTTCAAGTTTTCAAAAAACTAGATAAGTATTAGGATGTGTGTGTGTGTGTTAGGTATTACAGTGGAAAAAATATATTACATATTAACTTTAAAACCAACCGTTCGAAAACACTCAAATTAGAAAATATTAAGAACTTTACTATCTTAATACTTATAGATTCAAACTCAATAAACTTTATCATTCTTACATATTAATTGAAGTGCCCCTTGGAATTATTGATGGTTTTGTATTTGATTTCCAACATTTTTTGTGTTGTGTAAAAATCATTGCAGACTATATAAGCATGATTGATCTACATAAGAATAATTTAGCTATGCCTAAGCATTATCTGAATATATTTTAGCATCATGGTGAACTGTTTAATGGTTATTATATACTTAGAGAATAATTTTTTAAACCATGACATAGATGGTTTCTTGAATTAAATATTATGAATAGAAATTAAAGAGGAAAATTCAAAAGTTGATCCTCAAGTATTATAAACTTCACAATGACCTAAATGTGTTCATGATTCATGCCTGAGATATTGAGATAAGTTGATCCACTTTTATAAGAAGAAGATCAATTTAAAATGATGAAATTGTATTTTCAAGAATAATACAGATGTATTTATGTCAACACTCAAGTTTTGATTCACTAATTTCATAAATAACATAATCGTTATATCCTATATTCTAGTAACCGGAACATTATATTTATATTTTTCACTTACTTAATAGTTATTTCATTTTTATGTGTAGATATAGAGAATGTTACCTACTCATTGATAAGTATATCCATGTTTCACATGATATGATAGCAGGGTGTGAGGTTTTATGGGCCAAGGCATGTAGGGAACACCAATATCATTACATTCAACCTCTACCTTATATTATTCCATAACTATGGAATGTTGGTTTTTATGGTGTCATTATATCAGATTTTATGTTCATTGATCCTCACATCCTTATTTCCCTCACTAAGAGATGGAGACCTGATACTCACACTTTCCACTTACCCAAGGGAGATATGACTATCACCCTAGAGGATATGTCATTTATGCTCAGTATTTTCACACAGGGTGATATAGTTATAGGTCTAACCCATAGATACTGGTCTAATCTTGAACATTTATTTCTAGGCCTAGAAATTATGGGAGAATATATTTTATACATATGGTAGTTCTCTATCTTTGAGATGGGTTTACTTGAACATTACACATTTACCAGATGATGTTGATGATTAGGCTCTAATGTGTCACAAACATTCATATATCTTATGGATCATTGGAGGGATAGTGTGAAATGATCACTCAAGTATGCATGTCCACATGATATATTTATGTCTACATGAGGACTTTGATCATACTGGAATATCACAATGATATGGTCCTGGTAGAACATACCTCCCTTAGACCCTGTTGTTGTTGGTCTAGATCTTCTCATGGATGTGAAACATGATACTCCATGTGGATACTGGTACAATCACTCATCATTATTATTTTTTAATGGAAATATTATTTATATTTTACTTAATTTCTTATTATTTATCACATCCTATATTTTATGTGAAACGAACTATGTCATAATGGGTTAGAAATTCTTGAGGGAATTTGAATTTTATGTTTGGTGAGTAGTTTGTTTTGAAAATTGGGTATTGGAAAGAGTTATTGATAATTTTATTATATATAATGAGTGTTTTTATGGGTTTTAAGGCAGAGGTGGTGTCTCAGGTCTTCAAGAGGGCATTGGGGCAGGTTCAGTGCGGTCGAGCTGCTAAAAGTAGGTTTTGTAGGCCATTCATGTAATGAACTTATGGTTTGAACCATGGAAGTTATGTGGCATAGTAAGGGGGTATCTTCCTATGATTCCTTCATGGTGTAAACATAGTTTGATTCCATGAACCATATCAGTAGGTTTTTTATAAAAAAACATGAGGGGGTTTCTAAATTAGAAACCCCTAAGGGGTATTATCTAAGATGGCAGTGTGAACAAGGGGAGGCGAACCCCCATCTCCTTTCTTTCCCCTTATATAAGAGTGGATTCTTTGTGGTTCATCCCATCGTATAAAGGTTTGATCTCGTCATTCTTCTCCCTTTATTATCCTCTTCATTTTTTTTGATTTTGTTTCAAATGTAAAGGGTTTAAATGAATGATTTTACTAGAGCATGGTCAAATCATTGCACTTGACGAGGATTTCATATATATATCATAGAGGATATCCTGAGAGTGTATAAACAAGTCATTTTTCATCATTTGACATGAAATATATTTCCCGGTGGATTTATTTATTTTTTTAGTGGTTTTGGGTGAAATTGTCCATAGATCCATGCTTATAAATTGATTATTTCTCTTAGCATAGGCCCGATGGTGCATTGGGATTGGACTGCACCATGTCACTCATGGTATTGGTTTTTTTGGGTTTCCTGATGATTTTGGAACCTATTATGCCAAGTTGTGATTTGGGTTTTAATTGATTAATTAATTTATTTGTTGGTGTTTATGGATGAGATAGGTGGGTGTGGACTTATTATAGGTCGGTATGAGCCTCAGATAAATTATTAAAGCACCAGTTGAGGTTGGGGGACTTGGCCTTAATTGATTCGATTGGTTATTTAGTGATTTTATGTTTGTGTGCCTTATTAGTATAAATGCCTATATATTGTATGATTGTGAGTTTCTCATAATGTTAGTATGATATCCCATCAATATAATAGTCAACATGGATCATATAGACTCTTAAACAATTTAATGGTGGTTCCTTGGTTGAACAAGTGTCGGTGGTCCTCCTTATATTCTATTTAGAGGCATGTTTTGGACCATATAAAATAAAATTTATTCCCTTTCCAAAATGATGTTTTAAAAATTAGATTCGACTTTAATGGAATTTAAAGGAAAATGAGTACTTTGGGAAATTGGTTTTGAAATGGTATTCTAAAATGAAAATAGGTTTTTAAAAGGATGCTTGATGGAATCTGGGTTAAGGTACTAGTGTGAGAAAAGTGGTGTGTGGAACCATTTAAAATTTTTTGGAAAGGGGGATTTGACATGGGTTTTAAAAGGAACCCATAAGGTCTTATCTTGACTCTTTTTGGTTTGTTTGACCGTATGTGGGAAATTACTAGTTTTCTAAACTATGTTCACTTTTTATATTACCATGACGTGGTTACCTTGTGTGGTGTAGTGCATGATGATGATGACGATGTGTGTGTGTGTGTAGCTCAGTGAGAGCTTATTTCTATAATGATGTGTCTTGTGTGTGTTTCCCCATGAGAACATTGTTTTGGTATCAAAATGACATATAGATATAGGTGGACTGAATATAACCCTTAGAGGTTTGACATGATTACGTATACATGTTTGAGATATGTGAATATGTCTTGGGGGACTTGTACCTTGGTGAGGATATGGTTGGTTATAAGATGGGTTGTGTTATATGTGTTGGGAAAAAATCCCTCAAGGTAACATTGAAGCATTTTGGGTTGATTTTGTTTGTTGAAAAAGCAGGTTTCCATGGTGAATTGTCGAGTTCTAGAGAAGTTGTTGAAAATATATGTTGACAAAGAATGATGACAAAGGAACATACGATATGGAGGTGGTAGAAAAAGAGCAGTACAGGGTGGCACTGTTTCCCAGTGTTTGCCAAATTTTTGGGGTCCAAAATTTGGAGGTTGGTGGGCATCACGAAAATACGATTTCCATTAAGGTAATAATTAAATAGGGAAAAGGCATGAATTTCACAAATAGAGGCTTCATGGTTTGGAATTCATGAAGAACAGAAGAATGATGGTGGTTATTCTTCGCGATTACATCAAAGCTTCGCGAACCGCAGAGGTTGAAGTGCATCGTGGCGGTGAAGGGCTTTGCGAGGGAGCTTCGTGGAGAAGGCACGAAATTATGTTTATGGTGATGTTTCACGATTATGATGATCTCCGCGATCGGAAAATTTCCGTGGTACTTCACGATTTTGAGAGAATTTCAGCAAAAACTTCAGAGCTTCATGATTTGTGATGACGTGGTGTTGACTTCGCACGGAAGGATCGAGGGTCGGTGGAATTGCTTATAAATAAAGATCGACCCCCTCGAGCGAAGTAGAGATAATTTTCAAAGAAGATATTCTGCGTTGGCTCAGTGAGCTTTGCAAGGGAATTTTCTCTACAATGAAATGAGCTTTTCATTAGTGCTCCTGAGAGTGCTTCGTGAGAGTGCTTCACGAAAAGGTAGGAGCTTCACGTAGGCTTGTTTGAGCTTCACGAAATTGGGAACCTCACGAAGTTGGGTGCTTTGTGAAGGTATTTCCAAAGGAATTTCCCAGTGGTTAAGTGGCAGAGGGGTATTCATTAGTGGATGAAAGTTGGACTTTAATAGGACATCTATCAACAGTTGAGGATGCATTATTTCATGTAATGAAGAGACCTACAGGTCTATAAACTGTGAGTGGATCCCTTCTAAGTGCAGTGAGCCATGGAAAAGGAAGAAGGTAATCCTTTATACAGGTAGTGAGCTAGTGAAATAGAAACATGGAGTGACCTGTGGGAAAGCAGTGAGTTGTCCCTAAACTTTTTAAAGGCAATGAGCCTGGGCATAGAAGTGATCTAGCCTGAACATTATTGGCAGTTAGCCTTAGTGGATTTGGTACAGCGGCACATCACCGTTGTATGCTCCTTGGACGTAGCCCAGTGAGGGTGAACCAAGTAAAAAATCTCTGTGTCTACCTGTTTTCTTCTCTGCATTGCATTTAAAGCATCATCATCTGATAAAGAAGAAAATAAGTGGTCATAATAAACACAGAAGAGAAAACAAAGTGACCCTTGTAATAAAGAGGTCAAGATCCAGTGGTGCATGAAGAATTTAAAAAAAGAATATCTATACCCTGATTCACCCCCCTCTCAGGGTATATAGGCCCCTATTGGTCCTAACAATATGTTTTTTTGATGTCTGTATATGTTGAATGTGTAATTGTGATAGGTGAACAACCTAGTGGGAGAGAGGTTTCTTGAGGTCTGTCTCACCATGAGTTGAGATAGGTGTTGGATGGACTTCTATGGGAGATACAAAGTCCACAAGTTCTTTAAATTGGACCTTACCTTGATTAGGCTCAGTCATGTATTGTACGTTTTCATGAGAGGCATGGGTTGAAGAACATCCTAAGGGTGGCGTCATGGCATGATACTAGGCAATAGACCTTGCCTTTATAGGTTTGTGTTAAAGAGCATTGTAGGGGTTAGGTCATGGTATGATGTGACATATAGAGGATGTGACTACATTGAGTGATAAGGGATGGGTCAAGACACCTTCAGGTAGTGGTTTGAGGTTTAGATGAATCCCAACCCTGAGTCTTCAGGCGAGAGATGAACATAATTTTGGTTGGAGACCCTTTTTGAGTTTCTCCTTGTCCTTTTCATTCCTATATTGGTTTTGATAATTACTTCAAACAATTTTGTTTTTAATAAGAAGTTTTATTTAGTGATTTTATATTTACTTTGTCTCTTGTTTAATTTAAATATGAAGCTATATTTTTAAAATTCTTACATATTTTATTCCATTTTAAATATAATAATATTATCTTTATTTTATATATTTATGTTTAATGATAACTCATTTGTTTTGATGGGGGAAAATATTTGTATATGTTATAATTTTTTCATTGACATTGCTATTTTTCAGTATAATTTTGCCTCTATATTTTGATGATAACTCAAGTTTCAGAGATTGGATTTGTGAAAAAAAATCATGTTGGATATCCAAAAGGTTTGTCTAATTTTCATTATTCTATGAGGATGTATTAAATGATCTCTTTGGTGCTCTAATATTTCATCAAATTTCGACAACATTTTATAGATAAAAAGATATGAATCATACACAACATGGTTTGATGGATATCCAAGACATTTATCTGGATTTAATTAATTTACATGGAAGGATAAAAATGTTTTTTGATGCTCAATAAATTAACTAATGTTCTATGATGTTTTGGTCAATCTATAGTTTCTCATATTTTCTATTTATTTTGGAATGAGATAACATAATGAGTTTTGGAAGTCATGTTGAGTAGATTATTGATCTATTGTAAAGGTATTTAAATTATATAAATATAAGTATTTGAGGATGGGTGATGAATTTTATGTTACAAGAATTTAAAAAATAGAGAAGTTTGTAATTGTGGGTTGAATATATTTTCAAAAGGCTTTATCCCTATGTTGATCTCCAAGTAAATTTCTATACCTATATTGGTATTGGCTGAATATTATTTTCAAGTTCAAATTAAGGTTCATGAATCTAATATTTCATGTATTTATCCAAACATTATGTGTGTTGATCCTTATGTTTTGTTTGTTGATCCCTATATTGTCGTTGAAACTTAAACCAGCATTGTTTCTACCAAAATTGAGCTCAACCTGCTGTATATTGCTACAAATTTACATGGATGGATTTCAAACTAGAACTTGGTTTTTCTTTGTTATAACTCAGAAAATATCTTTCCATACATATCAAATTATAAGTAGATGGTGTACACATGGACATCAGCTCACAATGGTTTTTCTGATGAACTAAGAAGATGGCCTATAATGTTTTAAATTGAAGACAAAATAATTGTGTCTACCTTCCATGAACTCATGATATTCCATATAAACACTTGATGAATTATAAAATACATAATGAATAGACTATTTGTCATGATATTTTTAATATCATATAAATTTATATTGTGAAGAAGTTGTTTGGATTGTAACCATTATCCGAAGCTCACAGTGATACTTGAATAGAGCTGGAGGAATGCTTCATGCTTTAAGTCAAATATAGAGTATCCTCAAACCATCTATAAAAAATGAACTGGAATTTATTTTAATATCAAATATTATAATATAGTATGAAACACTACAATTTTTATATATCATAGAATAAAAATAAATGTGATGAAACTGTATTATTCAAGCATGAATAAATCTTGAATTATGGGTATAAGGAGATGAGATATTCTATAATCCATTCATTTGTCGAATGTTAATGTAACCTATAGAGAATTTCATGCATGAACCCAGTATCTACATCTCTCTTGAATATGAGATATTTTTGAATTATTTTATGAAGAATATTATGGGATTATAAATTATCAAAAAATATGAGAATATCAAATATTTGGATATTTCTATATATATTGGAATTTAAAGACTTATAAAGTTATTTCAACAAGTATTTTTAAAATAATAAAATTTTGATTTATAAAAAATAATAGAATAATGAAAGACCAATATTCTCTATATTTTGGATATTTTGGAAGCAGGTTACGATTCTCTATTTTTGATATTTCATATGCTACATGTTTGTCTGTATTATTTTCAATGGTTTAACTATTACACAATCACTCAAAAAATACTACTGTGATCTAAGTATTTGTGATGTTTTGGTGAAAAAATAAAAGATAAAAAAAATTATCTTATTCCTATCATCATTTTATAAAGAATTTGGTAGACTCTTAGTTATTTAAATTAAAATATTTGAATTTTATTATGGAAGATAGTTCAAGATTTCAGGAACTATTTTGGATGAGTTAAAAATTTGTTTGAATGTATTTAAAAGGAGGTTTTATTTTTTTCAATGTTATGATTTTTTTATATAATTTAAGAAAAGAGTTTAAATATTTTTTATGGAGTTTGTTTTTAATATTAATTTCAAAAGAAAATAATTCAACGATGCTGTGATTTTCTTGGAGAAATTTTTGAAAAACCATGAATTAATTTCTTTTGAATTTTCAAAAAAGGAGGAGTCGCTTCATCTATTAGATATTTTTATTCTATATATATAAATATTGTTATTCTAGCTTAAAAGGTGTGTTTAAAAACTATTCCTATTATAAAGATATAAATTTATTCAAAGTTTCATATTGTTTCCCACTATTATAAGAATATATAATAGATTTATTTATTCATCTTCATTCTCTCTCAAGGAAAAGAAGAATAAGGCTTGTATGACTTTGGGTATTATATTTATGGTATTTAAAAAACAGTATATATTACATTGAATATTTTTCTACTACTATTATTTTTTTATAGAATTTGGTGCCACATTGAAAATTTTATTTGCTTTAACACTTTATTAAATATCATCTAAATCTATCATTTGTTGATGCAACTATGTGCTGAAGTTGTTTCAACATTCTACATCACATCTATTTATATTGAATCTTTGACTTCTTGTACTCAGTATTTGTGGGGTTTCAACTTCTCATACTATGTTGTGGTTTTATAGGTTCCTTATAAAAGTAATTGACTTCTTGTAAGGTTTTAACTTCATGTACTCAGTTTTCAAGGTCGCTAGATAAATGGACCTGCTTAGTGAAAACACCAAGCTCATTGAGAGAGAATTCATGGAGTGGACAGGGGGATTTATGTTCCATAAACCACTATAAATCAATATTTCCTCTTATTTCCTTTATTTGTTTTCTATTAATTTAATAATATTTAAGAGAGAAGAACATGGTCTCTTTAATTCAAGAGAAATGTTTTGAATTTTTCAATATTTTTAAAAGAACGCAATTCACCACCTATGGTGTATTCATCATCACCAAACAACAAGTTGTAGAAGAGTGAAGGATCTATCTATAGAAATATTTTAATATACTGTTGCTTCTACTTGATACCAATAATTGGTATCAATGTTTTGGATCTTTTGGTGAATATTGAAATTTTATTTTAGCCTTTACAAGCATGAAAAGGTGCTAAAAAGATTAATTTCAGTGGATGTTCTAAGAGAAGGTGTGTCAATGATCTATGATCCTTATTTCAATGGGGATAAATATGATTTATAGAAATCTCTCATGATTATATATTTGAATAATATTGTATTAAAATATTACTTGAATATTTTCAAGCCTTATGAAATTCTTGAATGAAAACTAGATATTCGGAATGATGACCAAAAGACTTATTATGATATTAATTCAAGGGATATAAATGATATTATTTATGAATTATTAATTGAATAATTTAATCGATTTTTTAGTGATATATAGATTATGAAATGTGGGAAAACATTGCAGTTTCCTAAGAAGGAACCAATAATGTTTGACAATTGAGGTATGACACTGAAAAACTTAAATACAATACATTTAGAATGTAGTAAGAATACAATATCACTCACATGAATGAGATTATGATAAAAGTTGTCAATTATGTTTCTAAATTGGGAAATCCAATTCTAGAACCATATTAAGAGTTAAAGTTACTTAGATTTTTAGCTTCTAAGTGAAATGGAATCTCTACTACTATTCAATTATCCACACTAGTTAAATACTTAAAGATAAAAGAATTTATGGGAACCTTGATGATGTATGAAGTTATGTTTCAAGAAAAAACAAAAAAACATATTTCTAACAAAAATTAAAATGTTTTAATCAAAATTTAGAAGGATGAAATTTCAGATTCAAATTATAGACATTCTGTTTTAAGTGATGAGTTATTATATCTTGATGAAAATTTTGGCAAGCTGTAAAATAGATTAAGGATAAATTTAAAAAGAATGAAGAGAATGAAGTCTAATGATGTGAATATAAAAAAAATCATTTGATTGATAATTTTTATTTTCTTAAAGATTAATTGAAATTTGATTATAAAATAAAAGTAAATAACTTCATGAAGGCTATATAGAGTGCATAATAATATTAAAGTGATGAATTTATTTCAAACTCAGAAGTTGATCATGAAAAAAGGTAAATCTATGTCATATATGTCACACTAATGAGCTACAATAATCTTGTTCTCAAAGGTGTAATTCTAAAAGTATTTATTATAATGAGCATGGGGAATATTATTACATGACTCAACATAAATTTTAATCCTTAA
Organism: Viscum album; assembly: GCA_963277665.1. Taxonomy (NCBI): domain Eukaryota; kingdom Viridiplantae; phylum Streptophyta; class Magnoliopsida; order Santalales; family Viscaceae; genus Viscum; species Viscum album. The sequence continues at coordinate 245,390,652 of OY728150.1, forward strand.
ACAAAGTGAATATAAAATCCATAAAATCATATGAATATATTTATAATGAAAAAGAGAGTTTGAAAAGGTATATTATGGATATAAGATCTAATTCTAAAAAGAATTATTTTGTTTCTAGTAAAATAAAATTAATTAATTATTAATTGAATTTTATTATTTAAAATAAGATTCAAGTATACTTATAAAGAGGTAGAATTATCTATATCAAATTATTTGTAAGAAAAAAATTAATAAAGGTGTGATTGATTTTTTTAATGGATAATGGCCTAAATTATATAGGATTTATTTTATTCTTGGTTCTGAAAGAAAAACATGTGTATTGTTAAATGTTTTTATAGTAGTATTAATAGACCTAATGCTAATGAATTTAAATTTAGAAATACTCAATTTTGGGGTGTCATGAATATTGATTATTTAAAATATTTATGTGAATATAAATTTGAATATTCTAAAAATAATAATATTTTTGGTTACCTAAGTCTTTAGTTACTAATATAACTGGACCCAAAAGAATATGGGTACCAAAAGGCACTTTTTTTATATTTTTTTTGAGTTTATTTCACTCGACATAATTGTAATATATTTAAGTGGCTTCTTTAAATATATTGAAATTTATTTTGATGAAAATCATAAATTGTTTTTAAAGATTGACTAACTTTGAAGTAGATTATTTTTAAAAGGAAATATAATTAGAGGTGGGTCTGTTAAAATATAAGAATTATATTATTTATTTTTAAATACACTAATAGTTTTATATAAGGGTATAAGTTCATTTAAATGTTTGATCTTTTATTCCACTTTATTTTATTATTATTATGATTGAACTCTTAAATATTTTCTCACTCTATTATTTTATACAATGAATTATTTTGTTAACATCATGTATGATATTTAAAATTTTATATTTGGCATGTTTTAATCTATTAAAATTTATTTTTCTTGGATGAATGTGTTTTAATGTCTTACTATTTAAATTATTTTTATGTCCTAAATTGATCTATTATATGGAAAATGATCTATTATTAAATTGAAATGTTTTGGTCATGAATGAAATGCAGAAAAATATTTATATCAAAATTATTTGAAATATTTTTAATTTATTTTCTTGAATATATTTTATATTTATTCATAGTCTAAGGTGGAGTTATTTTAAAGTTTTATAATATTTTTAAATATTTTTTTATGGAATAAATTAAATTGTATGATACATATTTTTATTTTTTTCAAATATTTTTTATTCATTGAAAATTATTTTAAATGTTTTCATGGATCCTTGAGTATAACATTTTATCATTCTAAAGTAAGCATGAATTAAAGGAAATTTTATATTGTTTCGTGTATTAAAAACATAGTATCCTTGATTTTTCACTAACTTATACTATTTATCCTTACAAAAAGGGAGTGAGAGAGTCCTGGGGTTTTAATTATCAAAAAGAGGGATATTTTTTAGTGGATTATTTTCATTTTCATTATCAAATTGGTTTTTATAGTAACATCATCCTAATTTTTATTAATAATCTTATTTTAGTAATTTTAGATTTACAATGTCTCTACATTTAATTTATCTCTAACTCTATAATTATTTAATTCATATTACATATATTATATTATATATATAATAATATTATATAAATTTTATCAATTTATATATAATTATATATTATTTGTTTCAATGGGTGAAAATTTCTCCGAAATTGTTATATGTTTTTCAGTGACATTACAGTTTTTTAGTTTAGTGTTACCTATTTATTTTGATGATAACTCAAGATACAGTGCTCAAATTTATGCTCAACTTTTCAAATTATATATAAAATATATTTATATAAATTCTTTTCATCTATGATAAAGTCTGAAATAATCTATTTGGTTTTATAAAATTTCACTAAAGTTATTGCAGTATTTTAGGGATTTTGTAGTCAAATGATTTTGGTGGCTAGATTTTTTTGATGAATACATGCGATAAAAATATATGAATAACAAGAAACATGGTGAGATATATATCACTATAATTTTTCTTGATTTTATTAATTTAAATTAAATGATAAAAAGGTTGTTTTGGTGCTCAATAAATTATCTGAAGTTGTGTGTTGTTTCTTCCAAGCTGTTGTTTTTCATATTTTATGTTACTTATGAATTTTAATGATATCATAATTTTTAAAAGTTATATTGAGGTTATTATTGAACCCATTGAAATATATCTAAATTATCTAAATATAATTATTCTTATATAGATTATTAATCTAATTTTAAAATACTCTAAAAACCAGAGAAGATTGAAATTGTGGGTTGTATCTATTTTTAAAAGGATTCATCCCTATGTTGATCTCATAATAAGTTTTCATCCCTATATTGGTATTAGATAAACCTTGATTTTATGTTTAAATTAATCTTCATGAAAATAATTCTTCATATTCTGATCCCAATATTATGTGTGTCGATTCTTATGTTTTGTATGTTGATCCCTACACTTCCTTGAACCTTAAACCCGAATTACTGCTACCAAAGTGGATCTCAACCTGCTATATGTTGCTATGAATTTCTATGAACATATTTCAAGTTAAAACTTATTTTTTCATTGTTGGAACTTATAAAATATCATACCAAACATATGATATTATGAGAAGATTTTGGACACTGGGAAAACAACTCATACTAGTTTTCATGATGAACCAAGAAGATGATTTACAAGGTTTCAAACTTAAATAGAAGAATGGTTTCCACCTTGCATGAAATCATTATATTCCTCATAACTACATGTTGGACACAAAAATTTGTGATTAATAGAGGAGGTTTTTTAATCTATTGAGGCTCATATGCATGTATGTTATTCAGAAATTTTTTGGATCACAACCTTTATATAGAGCTCACATTGATACTTGAACAATGTAGGGGGAAGGTTCATGTTGTAACTCAAATATAGAGTACCATCATTTCATCTCTACAAAATTAATTGTAATTTATTTTTATCTCAAATATTCTTATATATTATGAATAACTGAAATATTCATATATCATAGAATAAGAATTAATGTGATAACACTATTTTATTCAAGCTTGAATAAGGATTGCAACGTGGCTATAGTGAGATAAGATATTCTATGATCCATGCATATATATAATTTTGTAGTAATGCATAGATGATTCCATGTGTGAACCTAGTATCTTAATATCTCTTTAATATGATATATTTTCAATTGATTTATGAATAATACTATGGGATTATTGATTTTCATAAAATATGAGAATAACACAAATTTAGATATTTCCACAGATATCAAAATTTATAAACTTTTTAAGTTATTTTATCCATGATTTTTAGAATAATGGAATTTTTATTAAATAGAAAAATAAATAAGGTAAGGATAGTATTCTATATATTTTGGATATTTCATAAGAAAGTTATGGTGCCCTTTTTTTGATATGTTTTTTTGATGCATTTTTATTTGGATTATTCCTAGTGGTTAAACTATTGGACAGTCACTCATAAAATCAAAAAATTGTGATCAAATTATTTGAAAAGATTTTGGTGCATAATTAAAAGAGAAAAATAATGGAATCATTAATAACATCATTTTTCAGAGAAGTTGGTGGACTCTAAGTTATTTAAATTCAAATATTTGGATTTTCTTATAGATTTTTTTATAACATTCTAGGAACTTTTTTGATTTTAAAGGAGGTTTTAACATATTTAAAAGGTTTTTTAAATTTTCAAATGTTTTTATTATTCTATAAATTTTATAAAAATATTTTAAATTTATTTAATAGGGTTTATTTTGAAGATTATTTTAAAAAGAAAATAATTCAATGGTTCTATGATTTTCTTTGAGAAATTTTTTGAAAACTATTGACTCGATTTATTTTGAATGTCTAAAAGAGGAGGAGCTACTACAACTGCTAGATATTTTTATTCTCTATATATAAATATTTTCCTAGCATGTTAAAGGGTGTGTGTGAAAAATCTTCCTCTTGAGAAAATAAAAAGTGATTCAATGTTTCATATTATTTTCAGTTATTCGAAGAAGGGAGAAAATATTTCTTTATTCATATTCATTGTCTCTCAGTGAAAAGAAGAAGAAGGCCTACATGACATTGTCTTTTGTATTACTATTGTTTAAAGAAGAATAATTCAACATGACATTATAGATTTTATTACTATTATTATTTTATTATAGAATGTTTCATGATGGTGAAAATTTTATTTTTTATTGTGATTTATTGAAGATCACCTACGTCTATTAGTTTCTACTGCAACTATGTGATAAAGCTATTTTAACATTCTACATCTCATATAATTATAATAAAGTGTTGACTACTTATACTCAATCAAGTTAGAGTGTTATCTTCTCATAATAAGATATTGTTTTCGAGGTTACCTATAATAGAACCCAACTTTTTGAAAGGTTTAAACAACCTTCAATTAGTTTTTGAGGTCCTCTGATAAAAGAACCTATTTAGTGAAAAGTAACCAAGATCACGGAGAGAGTGTTGATAAAGTGGGATAGGGGATTAATGTACCATGAACCACTATAAATCACTATTTATTATTCTTTAATTTATTTTATATCCAATGATTTACTCATATTTAAGAGATAAGGACATGATATATTCAATTCAAGAGGGAATTTTTTAAGTTTTCAATATTTTCAAAAGGACACGATTCAACCCCCTCTTTTATCTCCGCCATCGTCGACCAATAAGTGGTATCATAGGGAAGAATCTATTTCTAGAAAAATTTAAAGATACCACCTCTTATTCCTAATACCAATAATTGGTATTAGAGGCTGGAATCTTTTGAAGAATATTTAATATTTATTTTAGACTTTAAAATCATGATTTAAATATCTAGATGAAGATTAATTTCAATGTTTGATCTAAGAGAAGGTATGTAGATGATTTGTTATACATATTTCAATGGTGATAATTAGGGTTACTAGAAATATTAAATGATTATATATTGGAATAATAAATGAATAAAAGTTTACTTGAAAGTTGTCAAGACTTATGAAATTCCTAAAGGAGAATCGAAGAAGTGGAATGTTTCCCAAGAGACTGATTATGATCTTAATTCAAGGGATTTTAATTCTATTATTTTTGGATTATAAATTTATGAATTCAATCATGGTTTTTGGTATTCTATATATTAAAAAATGTGTGAAACCATTTCATTTGACTATTAAGTAACCAATAATGTTTGAAAACCAAGGTAAAATACTTCTAAATATAAATTCAATATATTCTAGATGCCTGAAGAAGAAAATATAACTCTGTCGAATGAGATAATGATGAAAATTATTAATGATGTTACTTCCTTGGGAACTCCAATTCCATAAATAAATTTGGCATTAAAGGTTCTTAGATGTTTACCTTCTAAGTTTAATTGAATCTCTATTATAATTCAAAAATCCACACTACTTAAATACCTAAAGATAAAATAATTGATCATAACCCTCGTGATGTATGAAGAAAATATTAAGTAGAAACTAAAAACCATATTTTTATCAAAAATGATAATGTTTCACTCATGGTTTTTAAGGATAAAATTTTTTATTCATATTCCAGTCCTTTAGTTTTAAGTGATGATCTATCATAATTGGATAAAAAATCCAACAAGTTGTACAAAAAGGGAAATGATAAATTAAAGGATAATAAAGAGAAGAAAGTGATATTCTACAAATGTAAAAAAGAAAGGTCATTTGAGGCCTAACTATCATTTTATTAAATCTCAAAGGAAAGATCATTATGAAAGAAAAGGAAGAAAATCCATGAATTCTACTTGGAGTTCATCGAAAGATTCATGTAATGAGTCTACTTCAAACATAGAATATGAGCATGAAAAACAAAAGTTAAATCTATGTATTATGTATTATGATAATGAGGTAAAAACATTTATCTCTCAAAGTTACAATTATAAAAGTATTTCTTATAGTGAACTTAGGGAATATTGTTATACACTTCACGATAAATTTGAATCCATAAATAAATATCATAGAAAAATCATAAAAAAGTATGATTCAATTTCTATTAAAAAAATTGATAAATAATATTCATGATTTAATATCTAATTATTCCAAAAATTATTGTGCTTTTATGAAAATAAAATTAAGGAATTATTCAATGAAGTTAATTCTGTAAAACAAGCTTTTTGTTTTATTTTCAAAGGGAAGGATGGTCTAAATCAAATTCTGGGTATGAATAAAATTAATTAAGGTTTTGTTGTTATTGGTTGTATTAGATAATTGACTAAATTATATAGGTATTATTTTGTTCATGATTCTAATAGAAAAATCATCTCTACTGTTAAAGGTTTCCATTTTGGTATTAATGGAAAATATGATAATGACTTTTATTTTAGAAATACTAAATTTTGTGGTGTCAAGCATATTTTTTAATCAAAAGATTTATTTGAATCTAAATTTTAAATACTACTCAAAATAAAAAACTTTGGTTACCTATGTTTTTAGTTTCTAACATAGCCAGACCCAAAAGCATATGGGTACCAAAAGACACTTGTATTTGATATTTTGTATCTTTATGCCACTGGATTTCATTATTATATCTTCAAGTGGATGCTTGAAATATATGCAATTTTATTTTGATTAAAATCATAATTATTTTGAAAATATTTACCAACTCTGAAGTGGTTCATTATTTGAAATTAAATATCCTTAGATATGGAACTACTAAAATCATAGAAGTATTTATTTTTTTTAAACACACTAATGGTTTTTTATAGAGGGAGAAGTGATATTAAATGTTTTGTCTTTTATTCATCTACATTTTATTATTATTATTCTTAAATTGTTAAATCCTTTCTCACTTTATTATTTTATGAGATGATTTAATTCCTTGGATTATTTAATTAACATCATTCATGCTCTTTAAAATTTTATGTTGGACTATGTTAATTTATTAAAAGTTATTTTTCTTACAATATATTTTTAATTTATCACTATTAATATTACTTGAATGTGGTTAATTGATTTATAATGTTATAACTTGTTCTATTATTAGATTGAAATATTTTGGTTATGAATGTCATGAAAAAAAATATTCATATTAAATTTTTTTTATTTTAATTCCTTGAATATCTTTAATATTTATGTTTAATATAAGGGGGAGTTTTTGTAAATTTTTAGCACGTTTTTAAATATTTTATTAATATATATTGAATTAATTCATTTGATACATATATCTAATTCATTGGAAATATTTATTTATGCATTGAATTTTATTTTACATGCTTCACAAATCCTTGAGTATAATATTTTATATTTTTAATGGAAGTGTGAATTAAAGGGGTGTTTATATTATTGCATGTATTGTAAACATATTTTTCATTCCATTCTCATTGAATTTATTTTTTATCCATACAAAATGGGTGAGTGAGAGTTCAGGTTTTTTAATTATCACAATTGGGTATATTGTTGAGGGGTTACTTTTCCTTTCCATTATGATATTGGTTTTGATAATTACTTCAATCAATTTTGTTTTTACTAATAATATAGTTTTAGTGACTTTATATTTACTATATATCTATGTTTAATTTATATATAAATCTATATTGATCATATTATTACACCATTTATACATTTGGAAATATAATAATATTATCTTAATTTTAACTATTTTTTTGAATGCTAAATCGGTTATTTTGATGGAGGAAAATTATCCGAACCTGCAATAGGTTTTTCAGTTTAAGGAGACCTATATATTTTTATGATAACATAAGATATATTTCTATGATTTGTGATAAAATTTTCATGCTGGTTATCTATGAGATTTATCTAAACTTCATCCATCAATGAGGAAGTTTGAAATGGTCTATTTTGTTCTCTAAAAATTCACCAAATTTCCTATAACATTTCAAGGATTCTATAGTTTATAGATTTTTATGGTTGTAGTATTTCCATGTTTTCATGAGATAAAAAAATATGAATCGCATGAAACATGATGAAATTAATATCCAATGCATTAATCTTGGTTTATTTAATTTACATGGAAGGCTAAAAAGGTTGTCTCAGACCACAACAAACTATCTAATGTTATATAATGTTTTACTAAGATGCAGTTTTTCATATTTCTTATTGCTTCTGAATTTTGAAAATATTGTGACCTTAATAAGTCACAATTATGTTGTTATGGATACTTTAGAGAGGTTTCAGAATTATATAAATCTAATTCTTATAAGTACGATGCTGAACTTGATGTTAAAAGCCTCTAAAAATCATAGAATTTTTTAATTTTGGCCTATAAATGTTTTCAAAAGGTTGCATCCCTACATTGATATCCAAGTAAGGTTTTATGTCTATTTTGGTATTGGATAAACCCAACATTTAATTTTTTTAATTAAGGATTATGAACCTAATGTTTCTTTTTTTATCACAATGTTATGTTTATTGATCTCTACGTTTCCAATATTAATCCCTATGTTGTTATTGAAGATTAAATCTATGTTGTTATTGTCAAAGTATATCTCAACCTATTATATGTAACTGTGAGTTTCCATGGATAAAGTTAAAGCTGGAACTTGGTTTTTATTTACTGGAACTCCTAAAAAATCTTTCCATGGAGATGAGATTATGAGAATATTTCGGACACATGGAAAGTATCTCTCCCTAGTTTTCATTATAAACTAAGTAGATAATCTATAATGTTTCAAAATGAAAACATATTAATGGTGAACACCTTGAATGAACTCACAATCCTCCACATAACTGCATACTAGAAACAAAATACATGATGAACGAAGTAGGTTTCATGATCTGATGACAGAGTTAGAGAATGGTTTCGTGTTGAAACTCAAATACAGAGCACCATCATCCAATATCTACAATATGAATTGGGATTTATTTCATTATCAAATATTATCATATAGTATTAAATACTACAATATATGGATATCATTGATTTAGAATGAAGGTGATGATACTATATTATTCAAGCTCAAATAATGCTTGCATCATGGATATAGGGTGATAACATATTCTATAAACCATGTATATGTCAAATTTTATAGTAATATGTTGAGGATTCCATGTGTGAACCTAGTATTTTCATCTCTATTTAACATGAGATATTTGTGAATGATTTAATAAAGAATATGATGGTATTGTAGATTATCAAAAAAATATGAGAATATACAATATTTGGATATTTCCTTGGATATAAGAATTTATAGACTTCTAAAGTTATTTCAATCAGTATTTTCGGAATAAAAGAATTTTGATTTATAATAAATCAATGAATAATGTAAGAACTATATTATAGATATTTTGGAACATTTAGAAGCAATTGAAGATGATCAATTTTTTATATTTTTATATACTATTTTATGTCTATATGATTCTTAGTAGTTTAACTATAAGATAGTCACTCTAAACCTAAAACCAATTTGATCGAAATATTTGTGAATTTTTTGGTCCATAATTTCAATAGACGAATAATAAGATTATTCCTAACATTATTTTATAGATAATTTGGAGGAAATTAGGTTATTTAAATTCAAATATTTTAATTTTTCTATGGATTCTGTTAGAAGATTTCTAGAACTATTTTGAGTGATTTTAAAGGGGGTTTAAATATATTTAAAAGTAGGTTTTAAATTTTTTAACTCTTCCATTATTCTATAGAATATATCCGAGTTTAAATTCATTCTATGGAGTTTATTTTTAATATTATATTTAATTTAAAATATTTAAATGGTGCTAATATAGTAGCATTATATTTTTTCTTTGTTAGACATTGGAAAATATTAAGGAATATTTTCAAAGCCATATGTTGAGACAACATGAGGTTCCATGGATCAGAGAGCCTCTATGTTGATATAATAAAAGTATTAAATATATTATTATATCATGCATTTAAATTTTTCCAAAAATCATGAAATAACTCTAGAAAAAAGTCTCAGATAAAAAATATTAGATTGCTATTGAATATAGAATATATATTTTACCCTATGAATGACATAACCATTCTCAACATTCTATAATTTGTTTATATGGAGTCACAAGAACAAATAATAAAATAAATAAATAAATTTATTTATTTTTAAATTTTTGACATAGTAACCTAACCCTATATATAAATATACTATTATGAAAAATCTACACGGTTAGACAAATAACCCTAAGATATAAGAGAGGAGGGGAGATTTTGTTGTTGGAAGATCAAGATCGAGAATCACCAATGAACAGATGAAGGTGAATAAAGAGATGGATAGAAAATGCACCAGGATATTTATCTTCTTTTTTAATGGATGTATTCTTCACCAATGATCAATATAACTCAAGGTGGGGAATTTTATTTATTTAGATTTATCCTATTTTTAAATCCCACATCGAACACGGGGTAATTAATCTAACAAAATTGGTTTATATGTCGATGGTTGATTTCATTTGATTATTTATCTTCGTATGGTTTAAGAATTTATTTATTTAATTATTTGTTATTGGATCTTCATTATTCATTTTAAAAAAAATTAATCGAGGGAAACCAAAACAATGGTCGAGGTTTGTTCCTCTTTTGTGTTTCATGGATTCCCCCACCCCTCTTTTCTATGTACTTTCATCTCCAGTATTTCATTTGGCCAAATATTAAACTAACTCCAAATGGATGATTTTTGTGAATTAAATATTTTATGCAATGGATCGTCACTATGATTTTGGATTTGTGATCGATGGAGTGATCAAGGTGCAAAGACAATGGAAGACAATCAGAGATGGGTCCAGATTCGAGTTGGGGATTCCTATTGTAGTGTGGCATCCAGTGACAATGCAGTTCAATGGGGAACTAATTTCTAGGTCAATAAGTGGATGGAAACTAGAAATCAGTGACAAATAGTGTTGGTAACCAAATGATTTTTGTTTATCGGCCTGGCTGGTGGTAGATCCATTGGAGGAGGTGGCACGGGAAAGATGCATAGAACATACTGTGATTTCTAGGAAAATTCTAATTACACGGTGTGTAGTTCAATAACACACGCTATGTAGTCTCCCCTATAAGATGAATAGTGTTCCCGTGAGGAGATAAATATCACACATCATATAGAGAGCCCACACATCATGTGAATATTATCCAGATAGCTTGACATATACAGGGAGTACACACCCAAGAAGCTATGTGGTGCTACACATCGTGTGTGCCAATTAACGCATCATTTAATCCTTGGCGAATGAAGTAGTGTCTATAGGTAGTACATTTCTGGGAGCCTGTGTATCCCCATGCACAGTGTATGTAGATGCACATTTCATTTACTTCAAAAGGTAAAGGGTATATGCGAATGACACATGTTGAGTTCCAACCCATCCCCTACAAGTCGTGTGAAGTGGGGAATACACCGTGTACTTTGAAAAGTACTCGGACATGACTAGTGTACATGGGAAGGACTTGATTATATGGAAATGGTACATAGTACATGTCCTATACCATACAATATACCAAGTTCCAGACCAACATCTATACATCATGTCCCCCTTTGGACACATTATGTATTTTTAGAAATTCATTTCATCTGAGAACAAGACATGGGAAGTTATAAGAGTAATGGGATATATCTTATACCCTTATGGGATATCCCATGTACTCCTTTAATGGTAAGTTGGAGGCCTTATTCTTCTCAGTTCAACTCCAGTATGAGATTGGGTTTTTTTCCTTGTTCTGTTTCAATGTTAGCTAATATCAGTTGAGTGGGTTCCCTTAGTCTATCCCTAAAAGGGTACATTGCGAAACTATGTTTTTAGAATGGGATTATGATCCCATTTATAGGATGATTCTTGGATATATTTTGTAGTGTTCGTCTTTATAACCCAGTGTGTGATCCTCTATCATTATTTTGTACACCCTAGGTAAGTTTCATGGTATTGGAATGACCACCATGTACAAAGAATTGATCCCCTATCCTATATGTTAATCTAGCGGGGTTTATAGTATCATCGTATATATAATCCCTTACTTAGAAGTTTATTCTATTGGGGTTCTGGGTGTCCTCTAATAGTACTGGGTGTAATCCCCTATCTGGGTGTCGAGATCTTAGAGACCTAGTGAGTACTTCTTTTAAAATGAAATAAACCATAATTCTATTAATGAAATTTCCCTTATTATAGTTTTTTCATAGAGTATAAATCACATAAAATCACTTAGAGAATAAAATACAAACTTTATAAATGAAGAATGAATGAAATAAGAGTTATTTCTAGAAATTAAGGAACCTATAGCAATGGAATAGTAACTTGACATTTGGAATAGTAATACGACCCTTAGGAATAGTAATTCGGCCAATATAATAGTAACATCACCTATGAATGTATGAATAAAATTTGGTTATCTTATAAATAAAAGTATGGTATATTAATATCATGTAATAAGTAAATAAATGTTTTATAAATGATAAATTAAGTATTAGTATTTTTATGTAACATAAATGTTTGTTTAAAATTTTATAATTAATATAATGGTTTAAAATAAAATATATTTTCATAAAATAGTCTCATAAAATTATATTTTTTTTTGTCTTATGATTCGAAGATAATTTTATGATACCTTAATTAATTTTTCAAAGTGTTATAAAAACAGTTATAATATTAAAATCAATATTTTTTGAGTAAATAATAATTTTATTTGAAAAATAAAATTATAAAATTATAATTTTTTTTCATAAAATGGAGTTTATTTTTGAATTCTACACATCAAGAAATGGATAGGGGTAATTTTTTTTATTTTTCTAAAATACATGAATTTTTGGTGAATAGAAAAATACAGTAATTTACAGTATAAATACATTATAAGTTAAATAAACTATTACTTGATTAATTGATGATTTAATCACCATAATATAGAACTTACCTTAATTATTTTAATATATTTTGTGATAATGCTAAAACTATTCATAGTCTTGAGCCAAAATAATAAACAAATGATAAAAATATTCCAAAACACCCCTCTCCTCCTCTATAAATACCACCCCTTCTCCTTACACCATCTAAGCTTTGATCCTTGTCCAATTTCTATCCAATAATCTTCCCAATATGCTCACCCATGTTTAATATCCCTTGGTCTCATCAAAAGACCAAACCATTTTCCCTAAAGAGTTTCTCAATGAGGAAAAAATCAAGAGGTAAAAACCTCTTTCTTTTTATTTTAATTTATTTTCAAGTTCTTTTATTTTCTTATATTCTACTCACATACCAATCCCATTGTGAAATGAAATATCCAGTATGTTTTATATACTATAATATTATTATGTTGATGGAATAATCCATCATCAATTATCTTCCCTCTACTTTTATTCTAAAAATGAAAACATCATTCGTGAGGTGCCGATTTACCGCCTTCATGGATGATGTATTTTTGTTTTTAAATTACACCTTAAAATCTGGTAATAAAACCATTTTTATGGTTAAAAATATTATAATATATTAATTATAGACTGTGTGATTTTCTTGAACCATTATATATACATGATGTTAATTAATAAAACAAAACTAGTTTGTGATGATAAAAAAACTACCAAAATAATCTAAATGATTGATCCTAGCCACAATTAACCAAATGAATTATATAACCATTTAATTTTATATGTTTTAATTAATAAAATATAACTTAAATTCTGGATATCTATTCCTATTTACATGAACATCCATACTCATATACATGTAAACCGATCATCAAAACCAAGGAAACGAATGCTCCTAAACGATAAAATTGTATATTATAACCCATAAAAAAGACCATAAGTGTACTTAATAAAATTATATTAAATAAAATAAGTGTATATAAGGTTATTAAATAATTTATTAATGAATCTAATTTCATATTCCAATACATTAAGTTCATGTGTAGAACACTTTCGTACATAAGGTAAAGGTTTCTTCCTGAACCTCCATTTTCATTTGGGTTATGATTTCTCCCTCTTTATACCAATGTAATTCTTAATTATTTTTATATAATTCTTATGAATTCTGTGTATATTTTATAAAATCATGTATATATATTATTTCATCTTTATTTTATGGGGAAATACATGTTTTACAAGGTTCCCTCCCCAATTCTTCCAGTTACGTAAGCCCGATTAAAGGGAACATTTCAATTTCATACCCATTTTTAAGTAGCATCCATAATATATTTTAAGTCAACATTATTTTTATAAAATAAATAAATTTTCATGAAGAACGATATTTTTTCATTTTTGGTTTTATACAAACAATTATGAAAAATAAAAAATGATATTTCCAAAAGAACCCTTCTTTGGAAAGTAAAAAAGGGTATTTCTATAAAAAATTCCTCGATGATTTTATTAGTGTATTTTCATCTATTTAAAAACATCTATTGAATATTATGATTTATTGATATTTCTCTCTTATGATTATCATATATCATATTTTATTAAATGGTTTATGATCAGTTTGACTGTGGATGTGCAATCTTGACATTATTCACCATACTACTCATAATTGGTAGTGATTATGTTTACAGGTTTGGGAATGTTATTAACATTTTATATGTGTATGTTGTTTATGTTTCACACCATTCATATGATGAATTCATTTGATTTATTAAGTGAATTTTGGGTCCCTCTATATCCACTCAATGCAATGGTAGGTCTCAGGAGACAAACTATACTGGGTTTTGGCCGAGGCCTTACCCATTTATGTAGAATTCTTGGTTGAGGCCTTGAAGGTATGTTTATGATTTTTGGAATTATGCATTCCCTAATTATGAAACTAGTAATTGATATTCCATGTAACTATTAAACTATTAGAATATCCATCGTTAGGTTTTATTATGGAATTCTTTAATCATCTTTTATTCTTTCCATATTATACTCAAGATTATGTTTTATCGGAATGTGTTTCTAGTAATGGGCTACTCTTTTCTTATTATACCCCTAGTTTGAGACTTAGAAAATTTGGTTGAGCCCTTGGTTTGACCCTTGTGCTTGGAGGTTTCAGTATATAGGATAAATGGTGACATTTTTTTGGTAGTGTGACCCAACTCTGGAGGAGAGAGAGAGCCCAACATGGAATCTTTCCATAGTAGAATTGGGACCCCATGATGTTTTCGTTAGTAAGGTTTGTTTATCTACCATCCATGCTTAGTTGACTATTTCCATTGGTGGTTTTAGTGAAGCTGATTTGTGGGATGTATTTTTCCTTATTTGGTATAGATTAATCCCAAGCATGGAAGGATGAGACCATATATAGGAGGGTATATGTGATTTATTATATGTTGGATAGTATGTCCCTTTGAGTAGTGGATATTATGAGATTTTAGTTACCTATGGAGTTGGAGGATTATGTGGAGTCCTTCCTTGAGGATGTTACATACTCACCTCCACATAAAAAGTTTGTTTTATGCATAAAATTACACCATGGAAAGTCTAATATTTGTGTCAGCTTATCAAATTACTCCATAGAGCTACGGGATTTGAAGGAGTAGTTGGAGGATCTATAAAGGTAGGGGTTTTGATAGACATAGTGTGTTCACTTGGGCATCCCAACATGGTTTTACTATGATGTGGATGAGAGCTTGAGCTTGGGTGTGGATTGAAGTCAAGTAGACCTGATGACTATCAGGGAGGAGTATCCACCCTCTATAATTGATGAATTCATCATTCTGTGCTTAGGGGTGAAGTGGTTCTCAGTGTTTTACCTCAGGATAGGTTATCACCAACTCTAGATTCGAGTGGAGGATATACCAAAGGTGGATTTATAAATCCTATATGGTTTATTTGAGTACATGGTTATACCTTATAGCATGTTGGATTCCCCAATAGTGTTTGTAATACTCATAAATCAGGTCCTTCCTTTCAGATGGGTTTGTGGTAGTCATCTCTGATGATATCCTAGTGTACTCGATGTTAGTGGTGGAGAATTAGAGACACTTAAGTATGGTTTTAGAAATACATTGAGAGTACCTGATTTATAAGAAGCTCTCTAAGTATTAGTTCTATATTTAGGAGGTCTAGTCTTTGGTATATTTATTCTTAGACATGGGATTGATAGTGGACCTAGAAAACTTTTAGGCAGTACTAGCTTGAGAGCCACCCAATGGCATGGTCGTAGTAGTAGATGCTCATGGTGAGGTTTTTAGTTCATTGTTCTTGAGAGAGGTGACAGAGTAGTTGACCACTTTATATTTGATTCTTGAAGATGAGGATGGTGCAACATATCTGTAATAAATGGTTTTTATACCTCTACTAATTCAGGGAGCTAGGGAGGCACAACTTGGGGATATTAATTGTGAGTTCTTGCATGACTAGAGATATCCACTAGAGAGGTTATTGGTGGATTTTAGAAATGTGTAGAGTACTTATTCCTCCCAAGGATGAATGATGGCACTGGTTACACTACAATAAGAGGTACCGAGGAAGTTTATTTCCCTTATAAGTACATCAATAAGATATGAGGATGTATTAAGATCCTTTGGAATTGGGTTTTATGGGAAAGGATGTTTTAGTTTTTCACTGAATTTATCACTTGATGTCTCACTTATCAGTTGGTGAAGGCCAAGGTTTCTGGGTGGATGTGGAAATTGGATGGTATCATTATGGATTTTGTGTTGGATCTTCCATGACCTGTGAGAGATTATGACACTATATGAGTGATCATCAACTGACTCACCAAGTTGGTCTTCTACCTATCCACTTGAGTGCCGAGTTCAGTTTAGTCTTTGAGACTATCTTATGGTTGAGAATAGATTTTCTACCCTATATAGTTGGATAGGTAAACCTGACCATTTAGGTTCTGAATAAATGGTTCAAATTACATGATAGTTATGGGCTATATCGAGGGGGACCACCCACCATCAATGGAGTTTGCATCACTATAGTTACAACACCACCAATGGTGTAGCACCATTTGAGTCTATATATACAATAGTAGAAATATAGGATTTAATGTCGAATTATTAACGTTGTTTTTTTACAAACCGACGCCAATGGTTTGTGCAATAAATTTTTGGCATCGGGTTTACTAAAAACTGACACCAAAAATTTTAATGAGTGGTTTTTTGTGTCGGTTTTATAGTAAAACCAACACAAAAAACTAGAATGCGCTGATTTTTTGCGTATGTTTTAATATGAACCAATTTAAAAAATAAAAAAAAATCCGCATTAGTTTTAAGAAAAACTGATGCCAAAGGTGTTCTTTTTTGCGTCGGTTTTCCACATACCCGACACCGAAAATAACAACCTCAAAGAATTTTGGTGTCAGTTATTGTAAAAACCAATGCCAAAATTAAAATATATATATATATCGTGTCAGTTTTTTCCAAAATGGACATGGATTTTTTTTTAAATTTCGGCGTCGGTTTTTAGAAAACCCCACACCGAAAGTCATTTAAAATTTTATGGGACCGAGAAACCCTCAACTTCATTATTCTTAGAAATCAAAACATGCAGCGGCTCCTCTTGACTCGCGAGGACTTTGAAGCCTTATTTTTAATTTCCAACAGCCACTGTTGATGATTTTCTTCCATTTTCACGATCTTCAGTCTACTTTCTTCATTATATGGTCTTCTTTGATCATCTAGGAATTATTTGTTCTCCTTAATGCTATTTTGAGTGATTTTCAATGATGGTTTGATTTTACTTTATTGTTTATATTTATATTTCATTGTTAAAATCAATTTTGTTCTACATCTTATAGTGCTAAACTTTACAAAGTTTTTTATGGATCAAAGTTCATATTAGAGATCTATTTTCGAGTTAAACTCCAAATTTTGTAAGTTTTTGAAAAAAAAATGAAGACAAATTATTGATCATTTAATATTAATTTTGACTTTCTTTAAATATTATTTTATAGTTTATTTAAAATGTGTTTGAACATAGTTAATATTCATCCCTTAGAGTGATTAGTCAATGTTCTTGATATGGATTGGATTTGTATGATTTTAGGTTATGAATTGTTATCAGACATTATGTATAAATGTATTAGTCAATTTTCTTGAATAAATTATACCAAAAACCAATTGAATTATTTTTATCTGAAATTATGTATAAATGTATTGGTTAATGTTATGGACAAATTGTATTAGTCAATGTGTTCAATTTTTTTTATCTGACATTATTTTTATCTTGACCAATTGACTAAATAATGTTCTGACAATATTTTTATCTGACATATTAGTCCTCATATGATTGAGAAAATGCACATGTGAGGGATGGGGGTTGGGATCTTGAATCAGGTCAACCTAAATTATACCAAAAACCAAATAATCCACGTATATACTCATTAGAACATGAAATAAATCCACAACCACTTATTATTCCTCAAATGATTCTATTATCCTCTCACCCAAATATGTTGTAAGATGTATCAATATAGTTATGTATTTAATTTAATATTTCATAATTTTGGGAGTATTAGGATTTATTTCACTTATAAAATGAACATTTACTCTAATTATTGTTTCATATTACTAATAATAACTATTTTTTCCCTTTAAATTAATTCAATCTTCAATACTTTTGATACATGAAACATCAAAATAATGCAACAAATATGTAAAATGAACTAAAATTTTTTAGAAGATTGAGATTATAATTTAATTATAATATCAATATAACACATGTATATAATATGAAAATAAAATGTTTACTATTTGTACATGGGTTTCATATCTGACGTTTTCTATCTGATTTTCAATAGGTTTTATTAAATGTTTTTCTGTTTACAATTTATCTGTAAATATATATATATATATGTGTGTGTGTGTGTGTGTGTTTATATGTTTTAATATATTCACCATTTTTTTTGTGATATCAGATACTGAATTGATCATAATTGGATACATTTATGAAGAACCACTAGTGAATATGAAAAAGGAGTTTATGAATTCTTGGAATTTTCTAAAAGACATCTTCAAAACATTGATTTAATTTTCTGTCCATGTGTGAAGTGTTTAAATATGAGAAATTTAAACTCTAGAGAAATCAATGATCGTATCATTTGTTATGGTTTTAAACTTAATTATACACGTTGGATCTGGCATGGTGAAAAAACTGAAAATTCAACATCCAATGTTGATAACAATATTCATAACAATGTAGAGGATCATATTGAAGAATTAATTCATGATTTAGGTGTTAAAACCATTGAAAAAATAGAAATTGTTGAATGATTTTATGGAGATTCTGAGAAACCATTATTCCCAGGTTGCAGTAAATATACAGTGTTATCAACAGTTTTGAGATTAGTTAACTTAAACAAATGGGTGGAGTGATAAAACATTCTCCATCTTTCTTATGCTTTTAAAAGAGCTACTTTTAGAAGGCAACGTGCATCTAGATTCCAATTATGAGGTGAATAAAATATTATACACAATGGGATAGGTGAATAAAAACATACATGCTAGCCCCAATGATTGTGTATTGTATAGGAAAAAAATGAATATTTATGAAGTTTTCCTACATGTGGGGCATCACACTATAAGATATATCAGAAAGTCAACTTAGATTCATTCTCAGGTGATGTCATTTAATATCATGAAAAATAAATTTTGTACTTTCTAATGATATCATCCAATATTTTTTGCAAACAATACTGATATTTCAATTGTGATTCATTTTTAGGTACCAGAATCAAAATTCATTCTAAAGAAATTTGGTACCTTCCAACAATTCCTCATTTGAAGCGTCTATTTAGAAATTGAATTGACATAAAAAGGTTATGATGGAATTCAGATAAGAGCATCTTTGATGGTAACTTATGTCACCCTGACGATTCACCACAGTGGAAGAGTTTTGATAAAAAAAATCATGATTTTGGAAGTGAAGTTAGAAATATCAGAATGGGATTGTGTGCTAATGGAATGAATCCATATCAGAGCCTCAGTAGCCATCATAGTTCGTGGCCTGTTTTGCTGATAGTTTACAGCTTGACCCCACATCTATGAATGATGAAAAATATGTTATGATAAGATTGATGATTTATGGACAAAAACAACTAGTAAATGATATTGATGTGTATCTTTCACCATTGATTGATGATTTGAAACTGATATGGGAGGGAGGTGTTAAAGTTTTTGATGCATATAATAACGAGTATTTTCTTTTGCGTGTTATCATAATTTTCACTATAAATGACTTTCCTGCATATGGAAACTTATCTGGATATACTGTTAAGGGACATAATGTATGTCCAATTTGTGAAGAACTGACTTCATATTATCAATTTCAGAATGGAATAAAGATAGTGTACATGGTACATAGAAGATTTTTGCAAATCGAACATCCTTATCATAGATTGAAAAAAGCATTCAACGGATTACAAGAATACAACCATCCCCCTCGACCATTATCAGCTAAATAATATTTTGATATGGTGAAAGATTTTGATTTGACATTTGGAAAGAAAATATGTTTTGGTCTTCAAATAAATATTTGGAAGAAGCAGTCTATTGTTTTTCAAACTACCTTATTAGAAATTTTTAGAGATAAAACATAACATCGATGTTATGCATGTTGAAAAAAACATATGTGACAGTTTTATTAGAAATTTTTTAGACTTAAAAGGAAATAAAAAAGATAGATTGTGTGCTAGATTGGACTTGATATTAATGAAAATACGTTTGGAGTTAGCTCCCACTGTGAAAAGAAACAGAACATATTTACCTACTACTTGTCACACATTAAGCAAGATTGAAAATATGAATCTTTGTCAGTGTATTCATGGTATTAAAGTACCCAGTGTTTTTTCTTTGAATGTGAATAATTTTGTGTCATTGAAGGATTGTAAATTAATAGGTATTAAATATCATGATTTCCATGTGTTGATACAACAACTTCTACCAGTAGCAGTGCATGGTATATTGTCGATAGCTATCAGAAAGACTATCATCAGGTTATGTAATTTTTTCAAATCCATTTGTAGAAAATTCATTGATCCAAATTTTTTAGATGTGTTGGATAACGAATCAAATATTATTCTTTGTCAACTAGAAATGTATTTCCCACCCACGTTTTTTGATTTAATGGTTCATCTTCTAATTCATTTGGTGTGTGAGATAAGAATATGTGGGCTTATTTATTTAAGATGGATGTACACTTTTAAAAGATATATGAATATTTTGAAGGGATATGTTAAAAATACATATCGACCAGAGGCCTCTATTGTTCAAATATATGTATCAAAAGAGGTGATTGAGTTTTGTACTAATTATTTGTATGAGGTGGATTATATTGGTCTTCCTCTGTATCTTGAAATATGACAGTTGGTAGTGAAGGTATAGGGGTTTGAGGCATAAAGGTAAAGTTTATTCCACACGATTAAGTAATGTAGGCACATTTATACATTCTGAACAACATAGATGAGGTTCAATCATATATATCCTCACATATTTCTGAATTAAAGTTACGATATCAGAAAAAAAAAGTGTTGGATGATTGCACATAAGAAGACAATTGTTTCTTGGTTTAAAGATAAAGTCACCAAAAATATATTGGCATCATAAACATTGAAGTGGTTAGTAGTGGGACCATCCATTAATGTGATCAAATGGTCTTGTTTTGATATCAATGGATACACATTTTACACAAAAAACCTGGATGACAATAGTACCGTTCAGAATAGTGGTGTGATGGTTTTTGCTGAAGCAGTTCGTTTTTCGAGTGCCAAAGATAAAAACCCAATTTCTGCATCAGCACCATATTTTGGAGTTCTAAAAGTCATATGGGAAATTGATTATATTAAATTTTGAGTAACCATTTTAAAGTGTAATTGGGTTGATAGTAATAGTGGTGTGAAACATGATGAATAATGGTTTAAACAGGTTGATTTGAAAAGATTTAATTACAATGAGGAACCATTTATCATGGTGACACATGAAAAGAAACTATTTTATGTCATTGATCCATCAAATGATTAGTGGTCAGCTGTTTTGAAATGAAAAAGATACCATTTGGGTGATGAGGATGATGATGAAGATGTTCGTGATTTATATAACCCTTATTCATCTATTATGAAATTTCTGGATGATTACAATGAGTATAGGATAGACAAAGTGCATGTTGTACGTAATGATCATGATGAATACATGTGAGAAAACACTAAATTAGTCTCCTAATTTTTCTGGTAAATATTTATATTTTATTACTTTTTTTAAAAATTACAAATGCATGCCTCTTTTTTTTACTTACTTATTTTTTTCTTCCTTATTTCCAAATATTCAGTTTTATAATGATATGCAGGTGCACAAAAATTCATTATACTTTTTAGTAGCAATGTCAGATGCAGATAGATTGGAGCAGTTACTGAGGTATATCTTTTTTTACATATTATTAAATATTTATCAATATACTTAATTAATGAATTAAATCTATTAATTTTAAAAAAATTACAGAACTACGGATACGTCCTCGAGGGAGGATACTTCTCTTGTTACTACTAAAAAATCAAGTTCTCAAGTTAGTAAATGTGGTATTACAAGTTTACCAAAACCATCACTTTCACTTGATGATGAAAGAGTATACATTTATTTTTATGATAATAATAATGCAATTAGCCCAAATGTAGTTCAATTTGTCAGTTATATAGTGCTGCAGAGCCGTTGCAGGATTAATATTTTATATCCTGATTGGAAGTCAATGCACAGCATGGAAAAGCAATAGCTTTGGGAGGCCGTGATGGTAAAATATCATAATTCATTTATTTTATATCATTTTTTAAATATTATATATTTTAAATGAAAATTTTAATTTATTCAATTACATATGACATTCAATTTTGAGGAAACCAAATAAATTAAGAAAAAACATCTCTATTTAGTGGTGGTTCAGTGAAGAGATTAAAAAGAACTCACAAAAAAATTCTGGTTTTTGAAAGAGATGGTTTGAAAACTCATGCCTCAAGTATCTGTCTATAGATGAAGATACGTGGAAGTGATTTGTTGACATTCATAATGAAGAAAAATTTCAGGTATGGTAATTATTTTATATTATAAAATTTATTATATATTTTTCTTATTGCTTAGTAGTTTATTTTTATATAACAAGCCTCCAGGAGATCTCATCAAAATATGCAGTTGCAAAATGTATACCCTCATACTTTATCACATGGAGGGTACTCATATTTAGAGTAGAAAATGATTGAAGAAAATTTTGAAGCATTAAGATCTCGATCTAGTAGTGGTTCAGAAGAGGTCCAGTTTGGTCCTCCATCTCCTCCCACTCGACATGAAAAATGGAAATGAGCAAGAAGAAGAACAAATGAATAGTATCTTATAGAAGAAGTTAAGAAAGTAGATGATAAAATTGAAAGTAAATATTATTTATTTGTTATCAATTTTCCTATTGTATAAATTATAAACACCAATATAACTTTTTTATTGTTCATTTTAGGATGAACTACAGGAGCAGGAGATATATAGCTCTTTTATCCTTGAGGGTAGGATGGACATCCTAGCCACTGCTTTGGGAAAGGCAGAACACCCCGGACAATTTAGAGGATATCAGGTGGGTGTTAGTATTCGAAATATTTTTGGTAAGAGTAAGCAATCAAGAGACCCATAAATAGAATCCTTAAAAGCAGAGCTAAAAGATATGAAACAGTCTGTGGGTGATCAAATTCAAGCAGCAGTGCAGAAGGCTTTGTTAGAACACATGGTAAGATAGTCACAGTCTGCACAACCTTCCCAGGTATATTATTTATTTGTCATCAATTTTTCTATTTTATAAATTATAAACACTAATATAACTTTTTTATTTTTCAGCCTTCTCAGAATGCTCACCCAGACTACCCTACCCCATCTACCTACCTCTCCCTGTATGAGCATCCCTCCAAGGTATATTATTTATTTGTCATCAATTTTTCTATTTTATAAATTATAAACACTAATATAACTTTTTCATTTGTCAGCCTTCTCAGCCTGATCACCCGGACTACCCAACCCAATCTTCCTACCATGCCCTGTATGATCAGACATCCCAGGTATATTATTTATTTTTTTATCAATTTTTATATTTTATAAATTATAAACACTAATATAAATTTTTCATTTTTCAGCCTTCCCAGCCTTCTCACCCGGACTACCATGCCCCATCTGCCTACCCTGCCCCATATGAGTAGCCTTCCTAGGTATATTATTTATTTTTCATCAATATTTCTATTTTATAATTTAGAAACACTAATATAAATTTTTCATTTTTCAACCTTCCCAGCCTACTCACCCAGACTACCCTGCCCCATCTGCTTAATTTGATTCTCCACCACCTCACTCAGACCAAAACGTTTATTGTGAGTTGTTAGCTAGATATCCTCACATACAAATTGTTGTGTTAGGGCTTGTTCATTTTTTTGGGGATTCTATACACCACCATCCTATGCATATGGGTCATGTTAGAGTATCAGTACTCGATATTATAGATCCTAATACTCTACTACCATTTCCTACCGCAGAGATCACCAGAGTTGGGGATTGTGTTGGTCATTTTTTACTTTGGCCAACTTGTTTGCTTCATTATATTTCATATGAAGAATGTGTTTTTTTAAATATTAATTACAAATGATTAAAGATTAATTATAATTTTTTATGATATTTAACTTATATAGGATTATTTGAAAGCAAAAAATCTGCACAAATGTAACAAAATGTTCAGGAACAATCGACTATAGATACTTCAGATATTTCTTATGGGATACAAAGATTATCTCAGGAATATTATTTATTGAATTTTATCTATGAGTTTTAGATGACAACTGATATATGTGGAAGAGAATATCCATTGATATTATTGAAAGAAGATATCATGCATCTAGTAAATTTTGAAAATCTCAGCCAGAATATAGTGCAGTTGTTTACCATGTAAGTAAATTGACATTTGAATTTGTATTTCTTTAAAAAAATATGGTTTTAAATTGAATAACTATATTTTCTTTTTCAATTAGGTATCTACATACACTTCTTTTACAAAATGAAAGTACAAAAATTTATGGTTTTATAGATCCAGAATTAATTTCCATATAAGTGCAATATGTGAATAATAATGATAGAGTTACATATATGTGTGATATATTATCACATACGAAGATTCAGTGTTGGTTTCTACCATTTCTTGATAAGTAAAAATGGAAACATAATTTTGAACTAATGATTATTATAATGTCATTAATTGTGAACGTTTTTTATTGTAGGGGGAATTGGATGTTAGGCGTATTATGCCTAAGTGAATGTACTATATATTGGTTTTTCTCTTTATTAGGGAATGTTCGTAAACGATTATCCACCCTATTAGAAAGGTATGTCTTTTTTTGTTTTTTATAATATCATTATGTTTAATTCTAATTGTTTAGATATATATTATTAGTTCATATATATGAAAATGCAGTTCATGGAAAAAATTTAACAAGGAATACAAGTCGACAAAGACACCAAATAAAATCAAATATTTTGAATTACATGTAATTAGTTTTTATATTAGAATTTGTTCTAATTATTTTATATATTAATTTTTATTAACAGTTTAATGTTTTATAACTTTAGTTTCATCGTCAACAAGGAAATGTTGAATGTGGTTATTATATTCTATGATTCATGTATGAGCTAATCACAATTGGGAACACTACTGACTTTGATAAGGTTATTTGTATTAATTTTTTTTATATTTTCTTCTATATTATTCTATTATTTGTCCCATCTTATTCAATGTTATTTTAGGCATTTAATGATTCACAGTCTTATTCCAAATTTTATATAACCCATATTCAATCTACTTTTGGGAACTATTTGTTAAGTCTGATTAGTATTTGAGGTATGTATATTCTAATATTTATAAATAATATTACATATGGGTTGATATATTAGGTGTTTGAACCTACTAATAATCAAATTAATGCCTTAACAATAACCAACAATGAGCATGCTGTAAATTTTAGGTACGTGTATTTTAATTCCACTTTATTTTGAAAGTGTAATATTCTAAATTTTCTAAAAAAAATTGTAACTTTTGGTGTAGGTTTTTTTGTTTATGATTGGTATATAAAAGAATAAGTAATCAATCAACCATGTGCTGAGAGGCTATGTACTATCCAATATGACATGAACCCATGTCGTACCTACTAAAAATCCATGTCAAAAGGATAAAAAAGACAATAGAACTGACAAAAAACAATCCAAAAGTGCATTAAACATATTATTTGGTATCCTTAAGGCATTGAGTATTGAGTCAGACCACAACAATGAACATGGTAACAATTTATGTAAGAATTTTATGGGAATGAAACATCAAATATGGACTCATGGGATACACATGAACATTAGTTACCATATCAAAAAAACATCTCTCAAGTCCATACACACACACACCATTGTGCATACATCCTAGTATACATTTATTATAAGAAATTTACATACACTCAGCCATCATGGGACATCAACACACACATAAAAGGAAAAAATTCACTAATTTGAGATGAGAAATGAAGATATTCCACCGAGTATATTCATTAGCCATCTCATTCTTAGCCTACTTTATCTAATCAGAAATTATAGCGCAGTTTACCATCTAACCATCCCATTCAGCCTTAACCACAGATGCCGCATTGCCTACAGCAACATATTCTTCCAACATTCGACACTAGAATTCATTGAGTTCTCTCAAGTGCCTCTGCAATGTCTTTGTCTAATTTTTTATAATATTTATTGATGCATTGATATTTAACTAGAATCTATGTAAAATTTTCAGTGACTCAAATGTATTTTCTAATTTATAATACAAATGCGTACATAATTTTTTTATTAACTAGATGAAAGTATGTAAGTTCTATATTTTTATTAAATGATAAATACTGTTTGATTGTTGTGTATATTGTGCTTTTTTACAGGGGTTTCAATTTAATTGTAATTTTATTTTTTATGATTTTTCTGAAAAAAATTAAACTTACGATGTCAGCTATTTGAAAAACCAACTCCGATTTAAAAAAAATGGTTTTTGGCATCAGTTTTTAATAAAACTGACCCTGTAAACCAATTTTTGGCGTCAGTTTTATAAAAAACCGACGCCAAAAAATCTAGCCGGTTTGATTTTAGGTGTTGGTTTTACCTAAACCCAACACCAAAAATCAGTTATCGGCATAGATTTATTTAATAAACTGATGCTGAAACCCTCAACGAAAATATTATTTTTTACGTCACCTTTATAGACGTCGGTTAAAAACAGACGTCAAAAAAAACTAATGTTAAAATGTGTTTTTTCACTAGTGATAAGAGACTCTATAGGTAAGCACTATATTAGTCAAAGATAGTGGGATATAACACTTTTTGACCTAGATTAGGTGATAGTGATGGTTATAATGCATTCAATTCATCCAGAGGAAGATTATAACATAATAGTAATGTCAAGAGTTCTTTTTAAACTGATGTCAGAATCTTTTAGATTTTGATGAGGAGATTGTGTGGTTTGAGGGATCTCCCCTCATTGAGGATTGTGGGGATTTTTTGGGATGGAAGTTTATCTTCGAGGTTCATAGGACCTTATTCTAGTTACTGTATTGGGTTAGTGAGGTGGCATATCACTAAACCCTGTGACCATAGTTAGACTAGGTGCTTTGTGTTTTCCAAATGTCATAGCTGAGGAGACATATAACCGACTCATTGAATGATGCTGACCATGATTAATTGAGCATTGAGAATGGAGTTTTATTTTTGAGGAGTTCAAGGGGAATGTTAGTGTTTGAGTAACAATTTTTGGACACCCTTCATGGGAAATTTGTTCCCTTGGGTGAAAGTTTTTTTACATCATAGGAACCTTCCAAAGAGCATGTGGGAGTGGGAAGCCCAGTTGATAAATCTGTATCCTCACTTATGATTATGATTTTTTATTTTTGGGATGAAAATATCAAAGGTGTGGAAAATGTAATATCCTTTTTTCTTGTAATACATTGGAAAATATTAAAGAATATTTTGGGATCCAAGCACTGAGACGGCATGAGAGTCTGATGTTTGGGGAGCCTCGGTGTTAATATAATAAAAATATTAAATATATTATATCATGTGCTCATATTTTTCCTAAAATAACGGAATAAATCCTAAATGGAGTCTCATATCAAAAATATAATATCCTCGTTGTATCTAGAATGTGGGTTTTACCCTAGGTGCAGTATAACCTTTTTCAACATTGGATGTTTTTTTAAATGCAGTCACGGATACAAATAACAAAATAAATATATTTATTTTTTTGTTTGTTCATTTTTTACACATTTAACTAAAAATATATATAAATATGATGTTATGTAAAATCTATATGGTTAACTATATATCCTTGTGATATTATATAAGAGGAGATATTTTTTTATTAGAAGATTGAGATCGAGGATCACCAAAAAGCATATTAATGTGAATCGAGAGATGGATATAAAATGCTATGAGATCTTCATCTTCTTTGCTAGTGGACATTTTCTTCACTAATTATTGATTCAACTCAAGTTATTTGTTTACATTATTTGTATTTATCATATTTTGATATACCATAATGAACACATACCAATTAATTTAATAAATTTATTCACAGATCAATGATTGATTTTGGTTGATTATTTATCTTCATATGGTTTGGAAATTGATTTATTGTTTTTTTATAATTGGATAATTTATCATAATTATAACATAAATTAATTTATTCCAACCTAAAAATAGATTAGTTTCCTCTTTTTTGTTTCATAGATCCTCCCTTTCCCATTCTATGTACATTCATTGTCAATATTTATTTCGACTGGAGATTTGAACAATACCTGGTGAATGGTTGTTTTGAATTTGATCTTTCTAATAACTGATCATTACCCTGGTTTTGTGTTTTTAATTGAGGGAGAGATTGAGGTTTTATGATGAATTTGGATGCTCATAGATGGATTAAGATCAGAGTTGGGGATTCTTAATACAGTTTGGTGTGTGGTGATGATGTGGTTCGTTACAGAAATGATTTACCAGTGAATTGGTGGTAAGAATCTAATCATCAACAATGAAAAGTCTCAGTCAACACTAAATTAACAATTATCATCTTGTTTAGTGGTGGATCTATCAATGGAGGTGGTGTGAGTGAGACACATTGAACAAACTAGTATTTCTTGGAAAATCCCGACAAGATAATATGTATTTTAGGAGTACATGTCATGTATTCACCCCTATGCGATGTCTAGGGTTTTTTTAGGGTGATAAATACACATGTAGTGTGGTGGGACCACAAAAAAAATGACCCTTAGTTGTTTAGATTATCTTGTATATGGATCACATTATCAGTAATCCATGTGGTGCTACATGCCAAGTATGCGAATTCAAAAACCATGTAACACTTGGAGGAAGGATTGGTGTGTTCGGGTAGTACATACCCAGAAGCCCATGTGGCCATACACACCATGTATATTAGGGAACAAACCATGCACTTTGGAAGGTACACTGGAATGGGTAGAAAACACATTTCGAGTGATCACCCAGGCCCCTATATATTATGTGATGTGGAGAACACACCATGTAATTTAAACAGTACATGGACATGGTTGGTGTAAATGTCCATTTCCTAATTACATAGGCATAATCCATAGTATATGACCTAGACCAAATAGAATTCTGAGTGTTAGATCGTTATCTACATGTCATATACCCCTTGGGATGTGTCATTTTTTTTATAAAAACATGTCGTGTGAGTGAGAGACATGGGTAGTGAAAGTCTTAGCGAGACACATAACATAACATTATGGGTCATGCTATGTACTCCATGAAGGGAAGGTTGGATCCCTCATCATTATCAATTTATCTCTATTATGAGCTTGGATGTCTTCCCTTAGATTGTTTCAGTGTAGACCAGTATTGGTTTAGTGAGTTCCCTTAATCTATCCCTATGAGGGTATAGTGTCGCATTACATCCTCAACATGGGATCGTGATCCCCTCTATGGGATGAGTCTAGGATATAGTTCATGGTGTACCTCCACACAACCCAGGGTGTAATCCATTATCATTCTTTCGTCCGCCATAGGAAGTGTTCATGTTATCGGTGTGAGATCAATAAAGAGGGTGTTGATCCCCAAGCTAGTAGGTTAATCCATTTGTGTTTATGGTATCATCAAACATATGATCCCCTACTTAGCGGGTTATTAAAGTGGGGTTCGTGGTGTCCCCAAACAGTTCTGGGTGTGATCCCCTATCTAAGTGTTAAGATCTTCGAGATCTAGCAAGTACTTATTTGGTGATTCCTGTCAAGAATGACCTCTCGGATGAGAATAAATAGTGACAACATAGCTCATGGAGTGGAATATTCTAAATGAGTGTTACCTTGATGCCTCGAGAAAAAATATTATGATTCTTAGTATAGTTGAGACCTCTGGGATACTTAGATTCCATATTCAGTATATCTAGTTCTTGTTGTTCGTATCATTATGTATCATATCTTGATTTACATACATGTGTATTGATGAGATAGCTACTCCATTTATGCTTTATGTTTAGTGATTTTGGGGTGTCCTACTGGGTATTGTTATACTCACCCTTGTATGGGATCTTCCAACATATGTCTTGTCTTATGGAGATGAAAATCCTTTTGGCAGAGTCGTTTTAGGATCAAAGGTAGGCGGAGCATAGTCTTGGGCTATAAAGACTGAGGTTCATACTAGTGTTGCATTTGATATTAGTCCCCTCCTAAGAAGTTTGGACTCTTGAAATTTTTTATGGTAATGTATTTTAACCTTATGATTTCTATTATTTTATTATACTATGATATAGGATAGATTCCATGCATGAATTATGGTATGCATTGTACTTTACCTTTCAACATTGTATGGGTTTGGAGATGTGTGTGTGTGTGTGTCTATAGGTATATTAATCCAATGCCTCCCATGTGTGTGATATTCCCACTCGATGCAAGTTTCTATCCCCTAGCCTATTAGAGGGGAGATTGGGGCATCACACTCGATTTATCGCTTGATAGAAAGGCCTTACTAGGTAGAATTATGAAAATGATTTTCTTAAATAAATTTTTGAAAACACCTGACTCGATTTATTTTTAATTTCCCAAAAAACAAGAGTAGCTGCAACTGCTGTACATTTTTATAACCTATATATAAATATTTATCTGGAAGTTTAAAAATCATGTGTGAAAACTCTTACTCCTAAGAAAATAAAAAATTATTTAACGTTTATATTGTTGTTTTTCATTAGAATAAGATTGAAAAGATTTATCTCACTAGTGGAAAAAATATTTAACACATCGGCATTTTTCACGGCGGTTCTATATAACCAACGTGCAAAGATATAATGATAGATATATCATGTTGGTTATTTTATAACCAGTGTGGTATATCGATAAGGATCCATAATTTACGTCAGTTATTTTATAATCGACGTAAAATATACGGAGATTAGCATTTTTACATCGATTCTTGTATAACCGATGTGAAAATAGAATCTGGCGTGCTTTATCACGTCGGTTATAAAATAACCGACCTGATAAAGGAAATCTCAGTGCTTTATCACAATGGTTATTAAATAACCGACATGATAAAGGAAAGCTTGGCGCTTTACCACATCGGTTATAAAAAACCGACATGATAAAGCCAATATCAACAATTTATCACGTCGGTATGAAGCGACATATATCACGTCAGTCATCAAATAACCAACGTGATAAATTGTTTTCTACATAGGTTATTAAATAACCAATGTTATAAACATTAAAAAAATATTTTTTCATGGTGTTTATTAAATAACCGATGTGATAAATCTTTTAAATGATTTATCACACCCCGTATTCAGTCATTCTGTTTTCTTCGATCGGGCGACCTGCGACTCGTCTCTCTCGCGCGAAAAACCTAGAATCGATTCATCAAAGTTGTGCCCTTCAGCCTCGTTTTTCCAACATCAATATTCATATTTATTATTATCAGATCTATCAGGTCGACTGACAACACTCAATTAATCCTCACACTACTCCTTTTCAGTTTTTTTCCATGATGCCCTAAACAAATTTGTTGAGATGTCATTTTTCTTTGTTCTTGCAATCATGGTTAGTTTCATAGTGTTCATCTATACCATGATAAATTATTTTTTGGTAAAATAAACCTATGGGAGTGATATCATGCATGTTTACGATTTTTGTGTGTTCTATCATGTGTGTGTGCACGTACAGGGGGTTTCTAAGAGGGTGGGGGGTTGTGCAAGTGGGTAGGGGTGTCCAGGGGGGTTGGGTGGGCTGTCGAGTTGGGTGGGGGTGTTCAGGGGGTGTCAAAGGGGGTGGGGGTGGTGTCCAGGGGGTGTGGGGTCTGTCCAAGGGGGTTGGGGTGTCTAAAGGGGGTGTGGGGGATGTCAAAGGGGGTGGGGCAGTGTCCGAGGGGTGGGGGGTTGTCCAAGGGGTTTGAGGGGTTGTCCAGAGGGTTCAGGGGGGGGGGGGGCAGTCCATGGGTGTGGGGGGGTCAAATGGGGTGGGGGGGCTATCCAAGGGGTGGGGGGTTGTCCAAGGGAGTGGGGGCTGTCCAAGGGGGTGGTGGTGTTTAGGGGGTGTCCAAGGGGGTGAGGGTGGTGTCCAGAGGGTTCGGGGGGCTGTCCAAATGGTTGGGGTATCCAGGGTGTCCATGGTGGTGGTGGTGGGGAGGGGAGGGGGGTCCAAGGGGGTGGGGGTGTTGAAAGGGGTGGGGTTGTCCAAGGGGGTGGGGGCCTATCCAGAGGGTTTGGAGGGTTGTCTGGGGGGGGGGGGGTTATCCAGAGGGTTGGGGGTGTCTGGGGGGTGTCTAAGGGGGTAGGAGGTGGGGGTGGTGTCCAGGAGGGGTGGGGGTGTCCAAGGGGGTGGGGGTGTCTAGATGTGTTGGGGGTGTCCAGGGGTGGGGTGTCCAGAGGGGTGGGGGCTGTCCAAGGTATTGGTGGTGTTCAGGGGGTGTCCAAGGGGGTGGGGGTGGTGTCCAGGGGGTGGGGGGGATGTTCAAGTGGGTGGTGGTGTCCAGGGGGTGTCCATGGGGGTGGGGGTGGTGTCCAAGGGGGTGGGGGATAAGTGTCAGTTGGGATTGACTATTTCATTGTGGTTTGTGAGATTATGACATTATGATTTTATTATTTCATGGATATTATGCTATAATTTATTAGGGTTGTTTAAGGGTGTGGGGGTGGTGTCTAGGGGGTTGGTACAGTCTATGTTGGAGGTTTCCACTATGATTTTTATGGATTCAAGCATTATGAAAAGATAGGGGGTGTTGCAATATGATTCTATTTGGTTATATATATTTTGACCAGTCATTGACTATGAGAAAATTATGGGTTATAGGGGAGACCATGTCATGGTTTTCAAAGATGCGTAGTTATCCTGGCCCCATTGTGCCGTGATGATAGGCTTTACACTATGATTTTCTCCATCTGAGTTTTTATTTTAAATTTTATCTGATTCTCAGGTTTACTCCATTTTCTATAATTTTCCATCAACCATTGGAAGCCCCATGGTTTTCTTGGATTACATGGAATTTCCTTAAATAAGTTACTTATTCCATTTTCTTATTCCTTTATTCTTTGTTTCTTTGTTTATTCTTCATCCAATTCTTATTCTCCTTCATTCCTTCTATTATTAGGGATGTTTGGTCATTTTTAAATTGATGGTTTAATAGTAATCAATGTGTTCTAGGGTTATTAGGAGGGTTGGGGAGTGTCCAAGGGGGTGGGGGCTGTCTAGAGGGGTGGGGCTGTCTAGGGGGTGGGGGTTGTCCATAGGGGTGGGGGGCTGTCCAAGGGGGGGTGTCCAAGGGGTGTCTAGGGGGGTGGGGATGGTGTCCAGGGGGTGATGGTGTCTAGGGGTTTGGGAGTTTCTAGGGGGTTTCCAAGGGGGTAGGGGGTGGGGGTGGTGTCTATGAGGGGTGGGGGTGTCCAAGGGGGTGGGGGATGTCTAGAGGGGTGGGGGCTGTCCAGGGGGTGAGGGGGCCATCCAGAGGGGGGGGGGTTTCCAAGGGGGTGGTGGTGTCCTGGGGGTGTCCAAGGGGGTGGGGGTTGGGGGTGCTGTCCAACGGGTGGGGGTTGGTGTCCAATGGGGTGGGGGGTGTTGTCCAAGGAGGTAGGGGTGTCCAGGGGGTGGGGGTGGTGTGCAAGGGGGTGGGGGTGATGTCCAGGGGTGGGGGTGGTGTCCAGGGGGTGGGGGCTATCTAGAGGGGTGGGGTCTATCTAGAGGTTTCAAATTGTTAGGATCTATGTAATTTTCAGTAGTGAATGAATAAATATTTTAATACTTATACTTCATATTTCTTTTTTACAGAAGGGTGAATTTGGTATCCAGTTGCACCAGGATGTATTCTTTGTGAACCTTAAGAAGAAAGGATCGAAGATGAATTTAAAACTATTATATCTAACTATATTTTATTTTTAAAATCATATTCAAGCATATTTTTTTAAATACAGATAGATTTGTTTTATATTTCAAAATTGTTTTACATTCAAATTATCATTTTTTTCATATAAACATATATTTTTCTTATCTTAAAAAGATGTATAATTTTGATATTTGTTATAGGTAATAATGAGTCGATGTTGGATTACGACACATCGAATGAGCAATAAATATGAGGAAGGTGTTGATGCCTTTTTGGAATTTTCTAAATGAAATGTTCCAAGTAG
The DNA here is from genome assembly GCA_963277665.1 of Viscum album. Lineage (NCBI taxonomy): Eukaryota > Viridiplantae > Streptophyta > Magnoliopsida > Santalales > Viscaceae > Viscum > Viscum album. Next base: position 245,425,210 of record OY728150.1, read on the forward strand.
TGACATATTTTTCTATCAATGCCTGAAATGTTTGAATATGAAGAAGTTGAAAAGTAGAGAGATAAAAGATCATCTGATTTATCATGGTTTTAATCCGAGTTACAGCCCTTGGATTTGGCATGGTGAAACTGGACAGAATGTCACTAATGATGATGATTCGCAAGATGGTGAATCTGATGGAATTGAAGAAATGATTCGCATAATTGCAGCAGAAAAAATTGAGATAGAAATGACAGTTGCGCGTCTATATGGTGATGCTTAAAAATCATTATATCCTAATTGTACAAATTTTACAGTTTTTTCAGTGGTGTTAAGATTGATTAACCTAAAGGAAAAACATGGATGGAGTGACAGAAGTTTTACAGAGCTGCTACAATTGAAGAAATAAATTCTTCCAAAAGATAATGATCTTCTAGATTCACATTATAAGGACAAGAAAATATTATGCCCGATGGGATTGGGATACAAGAAAATACATGCCTGTCTGAATGACTGTATGATATATAGGAAGGAATATGAATTTCTGTCAGAGTGTCTTAAATGTGGGACATCATGGTATAAGGTGAAAGAAAAATCACAGGCTGATGTAGATATTACAAAGATCCCTTCAAAGGTATTTTGGTATCTTCCTTTAATTCATCGTTTCAAACATTTATTTTCTAATTAACATGATGAAAAAAAGTTTAAGATGGAATGATGATGAGAGGTTATGTGATGTAAAAATGAATCATCCATCTGATTGTCCACAATGGAAGAAAATTGATGAGTAGTATCCTACATTTGGAGATGAAATTAGAAATCTCATACTAGGGTTGTGCACAGATTGAATGAATCCATACTGAACCCTCAATAGCACACATAGTTCATGGAATGTTTTATTGGTAATTTACAACCTCTCTCCTAAAGTTAGTATAAAGAAAAAATATGTCATGTTGAGTATAATAATCTCTGGTCTTAAGAAACCCAACAATGATATTGATGTTTTCTTGTCACCATTGATTGATGATTTGAAACTTTTATGGGAGGATGGTATTAGGGTGTATGATTCTTATAAAATAGAATATTTTCAACTGCATGCAGTGCTTTTGATCACTATAAATGACTTCCCAGCATATGGAAATTTGTCTGGATATAATGTTAAAGGGAATAAAGCATGTCCAATTTGTGAACAATAGACGTCATATTGTCAACTGCATTATGGGAGAAAAACAGTGTACATGGGTCATCGAAAGTTTTTTCCTATGGATAACTCTTATATAAGACTAAAAAAGGCATTCAATGGCTCAAAAGAATTTGATATTGCTTCAAAACCTTTATCCCCTGATCTGTATTTTGAGAGGGTGAAAAACCTTGATGTTAAATTGCAAAAGACACAGAAATCTGGTAATGATAGAAATATTTGGAAGAAAAGGTCAATATTTTTTGAGGTACCATATTGGAGATATCATGAAGTTAAACATAATATTGATGTCATGTATGTGGAGAATAATATATGTGATAGTTTTATTGGAACATTGTTAGATATTAGGAAATACAAAATATGGGTTGAATGCAAGATTAGACTTACTATCAATAGGAATACATCTGGAGTTAGCTCCCACTCCTAATGGAAGAAGAACATTTCTTCCCCCAGCTTGTCATACATTATCAAAGAGGGATAAAATTATCTTTTGTCGGTGTCTTCATGATATCAAAGTGCCTCAAGGTTATTATTCAGATGTAAAAAAATTTGTCTCATTGAAGGACTTGAAGTTGATAGGTATGAAATCTCATGATTGTCATGTCATGATGCAACAACTTCTACCAGTTGCATTGCGTAGAATATTTCCCATCCATTTCAGAAAGACTATAATAAAGTTGTGTTATTTTTTAAATTCAATTTGTAATAAGGTGATTAATGTGAATGCTTTGAACATTTTGGAAAAAGATGCAATTTTTATACTTTGTCAATTGGAAATGTATTTTCCTCAAACTTTTTTGATATATTGGTTCATTTATGATTCATCTGGTTTGAGAAATAAAACTTTGTGGACCTGTATATCTTCGTTGGATGTATCCTTTTGAATGGTATATGAAACTATTGAAGGGGTATGTTAAGAATCCATATTGACCTGAAGCCTCTATTATTGAAAAGTATATTTCTGAGGAGGTTTCAGATTTTTGTACGAGCTACTTGGATGTGACACAACACATAGGTTTACCACCATCTCACCATGAACGAGTTAATAATGAGAGAAAGGGGATTCAGGGCTTGAAAGTAAAATCTTTGTCAACTGAACAGATGAAGAAGTTAGAATCATACATCTTGAATAACATAGCTGATGCTCAACCATAAATCACATTGCATATTAATGAGTTGAAAAAATGTCATCCAAATAAGAAAGAAATGTGGATTTTGAATGAGCACAACAAAACATTTTTTTCATGGTTTAAAAAGACCTTTCTTAGAAGATCAGATGTATCAGAGACATTAAAATTGATAGTGGGTGGTCCATGTTTAAATGTGATAACGTGGTCCGGTTATGACATTAATGGCTATACATTTCATACAAAAGCTCAGGACAACAGAAGTGCAGTTTAGAATAGTGGTGTATTGGTGTTTGTAGAAACAATGCATTTTTCGAGTGCTAAGGAAAAAAACCCAATTTCTGCATCAAGTGCATATTATGGAGTGATTGAAGACATATGGGAGGTTGATTAATTTAAAATTAAAGGTCCTATTTTTAACTTTAAATTGTTTATCAATAACAATAGTGTGAGACACGATGAATTTGGAATGACAGTTATTAATCTGAATAAATTGGAAGACACAGCTGATTCTTTTATAATGGAAACACATGAAAAACAAATTTTCTATGTATTATATCAATCAGATATGTAGTGGGATGTTGTTTTACAAGGGAAAAACAATATTTTGGTGAGGATGAACTTGATGAAGATTCTGATTTAAGTGAGATCCCTACTTCCATGGAAAGATTAACAGAACATAATGATGAGAATGTTGAAGACATAGTTTGTGCCATAAGGAACGATCACGACGAAGGAATTTGGGAAAAAAATCCATTTATACATTTCTAAAATTATAGGTAACGTTTTTTTATTTCTTGTTTACATTTATTATTTTCATAAAATGTTAGATATTGTAAGTTTTTTCTTTATTAAAACATGTATTAAAAAAATAATTATAAGTTTTTGTTTGTTTTAATTTTTTTTAGTTTACCTTATCATGTTTACCATTACATAAATTATATATATATTATTTTTGTTCAGTGACAATTACTTTACCAGGTTTACCAGGTTTATCATGTTTTAATTTTGTTTCTTTTACTTTATCATGTTTACCATTACATAAATTATATATCTATTATTTTTTTTCAGTGACAGTTACTTTACCATGTTTACCAAGTTTATCAAGTTTAACATGTTTACCATGTTTACCATATTTACCATATTTACAATTGTTTAACATACTTACCATATTAACCATGTTTACTATTACGTAACTTAGTACAATTTTCTATTTTCTGATTACATTAGTATTAAAATATTTGAATTTTTATATTTGTGAACTAATGTTTGTTTTTTTTGATTTGAAGGATAATGAATGATCAATCAGTTGATCAACCACATGGTTTTGGAGATGAGAATATTGGTCATACATCTGGGGCGGAACATTCACATGCTCCTCTTGATTTTCCCCAATCTTCCTCATGTTCTACTATTACGACAAAGAGTTCAAGATTTGGTAAATGTGGGAGCACAGGTTTACCAAAATTATCACTTTCTTGTACGCAGGATCAGAGTATACTCATTGATTTTGATGAGGATAATATTCCTAGAGGTCCAAATGCAAAATATTTTAATATTTTTGTTTCAACTCAGGGTAAGATCAAAGTAAGAATTTTGTATGATGACTGGAGAAGTGTGGACAAAGCGATAATCTCTCAGTTATGGGAGACGATTTTGGTAAGATATGTTTTTATGGTTTGCCTATTCTTTAAGTGTTTCTAGTATATATAATATGTTTAACCTATTCTTTATCAGATGAAATTTGATATTCTTGACACTGGAGGAGTAATGAATAAATTCTTGTCGATGGCTACCAGAAGATGGAGGGATTTCAAATTAACCCTCACATATGATTTCATTTTTGGTCATAGGAGTCATGAAAATCCATGTCGTATATATCCTTTCATAGATGAAGACAGTTGGAGATAGTTTGTTGAAAGTAGAAGAAAAGATTCATTTTTGGTAAGGGTAATGTAAAATTTTATAATCTTTCTTATATAAATGATCTTATTAATGTTTTTTAATGATTTCTTATTCTTAATTTACAGCAAACATGGAAATATCATCAGGAGATCTAATCTAAAAATGTATACCCTCATAGTTTATCTCGGGGAGGGTATACATTATTGGAAGAACAAATGATGGTGAAAAAATTACAAAAACTAACAGCTGAGTCTTCAAGCTCTGGAGAGGTGGCCCCTCCATCCCCTCCATATAGACATGAAAAATGGAAGATAGCTTGGATGGGAAAAAAAGGGCAATATATTTCAGAAGATTCGATAATATTAGCTGAAAGGATTGTAAGATATATATTTTTTATTTATTTAAGTTAACTATTTTCTTCATATAATGTCAATCATTACAGAAATGTTCAATTAACTAATACAGAATTTTCTTGAGGATCATAGCACACATGGAGTACTTACAGCTACTGGGAGGCAAGATATTTTATCTGCAGCATTAGGAAATCCCGAACATCCTGGTCGTGTACGAGCATATCCGGCAAGTGTATCGGTAAGAAAAGTGTGGCCACATTCTTCAACTACTTACGATGAGAGTGTTTATAAAAAAATAGAATCCTTGGAGGCTAAAGTTTATAATATTAGTGCAACAATGGAGGAAAATATTAGAATGTCAGTACAATCCATGTTTGCAGACATACAAAGACAATTTCAGACTGCAGCTCCAACTCCTCCACCTCCCCCTACAGACCCCATTATTTATCCTCCACCTCCGCCAGTAGCTCCCACTCCCCCACCTCAACCTGCAGACCCCATTTTTTATCCTACTCCTCTGTCGTAGCTTCATACTTATTGAGATTTGTATGTTGATAATCCTCAACATCATATAGTTTCATATGGGTTGGTATATTGTATAGAAGATACAGATTCTAGTAGTTTTGAAATATTGTCAAGATATTCAAATTTTTTGGCGGATCATTATGAGTTTCCAATGGAAGCTCATGTTTGTGGACATGGAATAACTGTGGGGATTGTGAAAACTGATATCATGGATCTTGTTACTGGAGATAAGTTGGGCATCAACATGGTGCAAATTTTTTCCATGTAAGTCTTAACACCTTTTCCCTACGTTATATATATTAAAAATGTATACTTATGTCTTTTTTGTTTTTTGTATCATTATAAAATTTGTGAGAATAATGAGCGGACTGATGTATATGGATTCATGGACTCGAATTTGATTTCCCCTGAAGCATGTGCATTGGATGAGGAACAAAGAATGCTTCATACTGCTGAAATAATTGAAAGTAATATAGTCACACAATGTTCGATGATTCCTTTTTGTGAGAGGTATGAAACACATCTCTCTCAAAGAGTTCATTATCTTTTAACATAAAAACCCACTAACCTTAAATTTTCTTTTATCAGTGATCATTGGATGTTAGGGGTTTTTTGCCTAAGGGAGAAGACACTTTATTGGATATGCTTTGTCCATGGTGATGTGCAGGAAAGTTTTAAGAAAATGTTGGAAAAGTAAGTTTCAATTTCTCAATAGTTTTATATATTATAATGAATTTTAAATTTATCTCATTCATATTATTTTCTAACAGGATATGGGTCTACTTTCGAAAAAACACAAAGAAAAGGAGTGCGAAGATAAAATATGTAAATTTAATGGTAAATATCCATATATAATTTGTACTTTTTTATTTATTACATAAAAATAATATATTGAATTTACACTCATTCAAATAGAATTTTCATGAACAACAAGGCATCATCGAATGCAGATATTATATGTTAATATTTTTGTATGAAATAATAACAACTGGGACAATTGTGAACTTTAACCTCGTAAAATTTCCTTTTAAACTTTTCCATAATATTTCATTTGATTTATTCATTATACATGTTAACTACAATCCTATTAATTTATATCTATTTGATGACCCTCAACCCTATAGTGCTCAAGACGTCAAACACTTACAAGTGGAATGGTCAAATTATTTTACAGGTTTGATTGAATTTTAGTTGTTTGTAGTGTAAAATGTAATTTTTAATATTTTCATTGTAATTGTGTATTTGGTAGTCGTTTAGGTTGGATTTAGTTTTTTTAAGTTGAAATAGTAAGTTTTTAATGTTATATATGTGAATGTTTAATTTTGCACTACTTATTTTTGTCTACATATGATGGTTTTTCTGGTATGGATTCTGGTCTGGAGGGAGGGGTTACAATGGTGTGGGGGTGTTCAATGGGGTGGGGGTATCCAGGGGTGTGGGAGGGATGTCTGGTAGGGTGGGGGGTATCCTGGGTGTCCATGAGAGTGGGCGGCAGTCCAGGGGGTGGGAGCATTTCATGGATGGTGGAAGGACTGTCCAGGGGAGTGGGGGTTGTCCAGGGGGTGTCCAGGGGTGTGGGGGTGTCCTATGGGGTGAGGGGGATTTCCAGGGGTGTGGGAGGGCTGTTCAGTGGGGTGGGGGGAGGGGGGGTCCAGGTTGTCCATGGGGATGGGGGTGGGGGGGGGGGGGCAGTCTAGGGGGTGGGAAGGAGGCACTGCCATCCCTCGTGGGGCTGAACTCCACTGTAAGGTACTCATCACTCCCACATGTGAAACATTTTGAGAGCTCAATCTTCACATGTGGGAGTGATGAGTACCTTTCAGTGGCGTTCCCCCCGAGGGATGGTGGCGCCTACTTTCCCAATACCAACTATCCAGGTGTTGTCCAGGGGGGTGGGGGCAGTCCGGGGGTGTGGGGGGTGTCCAGGGGTGTGGTGGGGGTGTCCAGGGGTGTGGGGGGGGCTATCTAGTGGGGGGGGGGGGGGTTCTGGTCTGGTTTTGGTTGGGTTTTGGTCTGGGGGTGTCTAGTGAGGTGGGGGTGTCCAGGGTTGTGGTGGGGGCTATCAAGGGAGGAGGGAGGGTATCCAGGAGGGTGGTAGGGATGTCTAGGTAAGTGGGGGGATATCCAGGGGTGTCCAGGGGTGTGGGGGGCAGTCCCGAGGGTGGGTGTCAGTCCAGGGGTGTGGGGGTGGCCAGGAGGGTGGGGGTTGTCCAGGGGTGTGTGGGGCTGTCCAAGGGGTGGGGGATAGTCTAGGGGTGTGGGTGGGGGGGGGTCCAGGAAGGTGGGGACAATCCTGGGGGTGAGGGTAGTCCAGGGGAGTGGGGGGGTGTTCAGGAGGGTGGGGGTTGTACAGGGGTGTGGGGACTGTCCAGGGCGTAGTCTAGGGGTGTGGGGGATGTCCAGGAGGGTGGGGGCAGTCCTGGGGGTGGGGGTGGGGGCAGTCTTGGGGTGTGGGGGGTGTCTATGATGGTGGGGGTTGTCTAGGGGTGTGGGGGATGTCCAGGGGGTGGTGGGGTAGTCCAGGGGTGTGGGGGGTGTCCATGGGGTGGGGTTGTCCCGGGGTGTTGGGGGATGTCTAGGGGGTGGGGGGAAGTCCAGGGGTGTGGGGGTGTCCAGGGGTGTGGTGGGGGTTGTCCAGGGGGTGGGGGACAGTCGATAGGTGTGGGGGGGGGGGGGGTATCAAGGAGGGTGGGGGCAGTCCCAGTGGTGGGGGGAAATACAGGGGTGTTGGGGGCATCTAGGAGGGTGGGGGTTGTCTAGGGGTGTGGGGTTTGTCCACGGGGTGGGGGCAGTCCAGGGGTGTGGGGGTGTCTAAGAGGGTGTGGGGTAGTCCCGGGGTTGGGGGCAGTCCAGGGGTGTGGGGGTGTCCATGAGGTTGGGGGTTGTCCAGGGGTGGGGGGAGGCTATCCAGGGGGTGGAGGAAGTCTAGGGGTGTGGGGGTGTCCAGGGGGGTGGGGGCAGTCCCGGGTGTGGGGGGTAGTCTAGGGGTGTGGGGGTGTCCAAGAGGGTGGGGGTAGTCCTAGGGGTGGGGGTAGTCCAGGGGTGTGGGGGGTGTCCAGGAGAGTGGGGGCTATATAGGGTTGTGGGGGGTGTCCAGGAGGTGGGGGCAGTCCAGGGGTGTGGGGGTGTCCAGAAGGGTGGGGGCAGTCCTGGGGGTGGGGGCATTCCTTGGGTGTGGGGGTGTCCAGGAGGGTGGGGGGTTGTCCAGGGGTGTGGGGGGTTTTCCAGGGGTGGGGGAAGTCCAGGGGTGTGTGGGGGTGTCCAGGAGGGTGGGGGTGTCCAGGAGGGTGGGGGTAGTCCCGGGGGAGGGGTAGTCCAAGGGTGGGGGTTGTCCAGGGGTGTGGGGGTTTACCAGGGGTGTGGGGGCTGTCCAGGGGGGTGGTGGGGCAGTCTATGGGTGTGGGGGTGTTTAGGAGGGTGGGGGTGGGTTTTCTAGGGGTGTTGGGGGCTGTCTAGGGGGTGGGGGCAGTCCAGGGGTGTGGGGGTGTCCAGGGGTGTGGTGGGGTCTGTCCAGTGGGGTGAGGGGGTTCTGGTCTATTTTTGGTAACTTTTTGGTCTGTTTCAGGGGTGTGGGACGGTTGTTTAGGGGTGTGGGAGTGCTGTCCAGGGGGGATGGGGGTATACAGGAGGGTGGGGGGGGGGGTTGTCCAGGGGTGTGTGGTGTTTTCCAGGGGTGGTGGGGATTTCCAGGGTTGTGGGGGGCTTTCCAGGGGTGGGGGATGTCTAGGGGTGTGGGGTGTTGTCCTGGGGTGGTGGGGATGTCCAAGCGTGTGGGGGCTGTCCAGGGGGTGGGGGCTATCCAGGGGTGTGGGGGTGTCCAGGGGGTGGGGGGTTTGGTCTGTTCTGGTCTGTTTTTGGTAAGGTTTTGCTCTGTTTTAGGTGATTTGGATGGTCATAGCAGTGGTTCGACTTTATTTTTTTAAAAAAATACGTCAGTTATGAAATAACCGACTTAAAAAATGCATCGTTATTTGTTATAACATTGGTTATTTGGAAACTGATGTAATAAATTCATGGGAAATGGTTTTTACATCGGTTCTTTCATAACCGACGTAATAAATTGAAATGGATAGTTTTTTACATCGGTTATAAAATAACCAACATCGTAGTTATGTCTTTACATCGGTTATTATATAACCGACGTTGAACACCTATTGCCAGGCAGGTTTGTCACAACGGTTTTAAAAATAACCGACGTGGTAAATGCCTCAGAAGAGTGCTTTATGACATCATTTATATAACAACTTAAGTGAAAGGGTATATATCACGTTGGTTATTAAATAATAGACATCATAAATCACTCCTCCGAAGCATTTTTCATGTCATATTTTTATCAACCGATGTGAAAAAATGCTTCGGATTTTTGTTTTTTATGTCGGTTGTAAAATAACTGATGTAAAAAACTCTACTTATAACATCTCATGTAATAATGTTGTCCAAAATCCGACATTAAAAATAAAATATAACCGCCGTAAAAACATTTTCGGCACTAGTGTCTTTTCATGTTTATTAGTCTTAGTGAAAAGAAGAATATGGATTGTTTAAATTGTTACATTTTATTGATGTAGTTTAAAGAAGAATAAGTACACACAACATTGAAGATTTTATTTCTTCAATTATTTTATTATATAAGCATATGTGATGTTGATAAATTTATTTATTATTTCACTTTAATGATGATCATCTACAATTCTCAGTTTTTTCTACAACTATGCATTGAATCTATTTCAACATTCTACATATCATATATCTTCACTGAATTATTGACTTCTTATACTCATTCATGTTGGAGTGTCAAATTCTCTTAAAATATATAGTATTCAAGGTTCCTGATAAAATAAAATAACTTGTTTTAAGGATTCAACTACCTACACTAATTTATCAAGGACCCCAAATAAAAGGAAAATCTTAATGAAAATCATTATGCTCACAAAGAGAGAATTTGTGGAGTGTACTTGGGAATTTCTATGCCTCGAATTACTATATATTGTCATTTATTATTTTTTTCATTTATTAATTTTATGCTTCTTTACTCGTATTTAAGATAGAAAAATATGATCGCTTCAATTCATTAAGGACATTTTGAATTTTTGAAGATTTTTAAAAGGACACAATTCACCCCCTCTCATGTCTTCATCATCTCTGATAAACAATTGGATTAAGTGGGAATGATCTCATTCTGGAAATATTTGAAGATACTACTTCTTATACCTGATACCAACAGGTCGTATTGGAGTTTGGTCTCTTTTGGAGAATATTGAAGATTTATTTTTTTCTTTTACAGGCATGAGTTAAAGATACATTAAATGATTCATTTCAATGGATAGTTAAATATAATGTATAACAATAATATGTGTTCCTTATTTTAATTCTGATAATTATGGTTCTTAGAAATCTCACATGATTATCTATTTGAATAATCTTTGAATAAAATTTTACTTGAAAGTTCTAAATAATATGAAATTTCTGAAGGATAACCAGAGAAGTGGAATAATGATCAAGATACTGATTATGATATTAATTCAAGGTACATGAATTCAATTATTTTTGGATTAGGAATTGATGAATTTGATCGAGTTTCTCTATGTGTTATATGACCTATGAAATGTGAGAAACCATTTAATATTCCTATAAAGGAACAAATAATGTTTTAAAAATGATGTAAAATATTGATAAACTTAAATTAGATATATTCAGGATGAAGGAAGAAGAAAATATCCCTCATATGAATGGGAGACTGAAATAATATTTCAGTGATATATCTACCATGGGTACACTAATTCCAAAACTAGATCAAGTGATAAAGGAAATTAATGTTTTCCCTTCTAATTGTTATGGAATATCTAATTTTATTAGAAAATACACACTAGTTGAATGCATAAATATGTGATAATCTATTATATACTTGATGATGTATAAATCTAAGATCCAAGTAGAAACTGAAAATCATATTTCTTTCAAAAAGAAAAATTCTTAACTAAAAGTTTTGAAGGATGAAAATTTTCATTCAGATTTTAGTCATTCGGGTTTAAGTGATGAGATATCAGATCTTACTAAAAATATATATTAAGCAATAAAAAAAGATAAAGGATAAATTAAATAACAATAAAGAGAAGGAAGTCAGATTCTACAAATGTAAAAAAAAATTCATTTGAAACCAGATTGTCCTTTTCTTAAATCTCAAAAGAAATGTGATTATAATTAAAAAGTAAATAAATCCATGAAGTATACTTGGATTGAATTAGAATATTTAAGAAATGAATCTACTTAAAACTCATAATATGAGAATGAAAATCATAATGTAAATCTTTTTCTTATGGCTCACGCTGATGAGGAATAATCAGTTTGCACTCAAAGTTATAATTCTAAAAGTATTTCATATAGTAAAATTAGTAAATATTTGTATATGCTTCAAGAAAAATTTTAATCCTTAAATATAGGTCATATAAAATTAATAAAATCTTATGATTCTATTTCTATTGAAAATTGGATTTTGATAAAATAGGTTGTGGATTTATGATCTAATTCTACCAAAAATTATTGTGCTTTACATGAAAATAAAATTAAATAATTATTGGTTGAACTTGATTCATTAAAATAATAATCTTGTATACTTATAAATGGAGATTATTATTTAAATAACATTCTCTGTAAGAATAATTTAATAAAAGAATACATGGTATTTTTTGTAATGGGTATGTTTCAAAATTATATAAGAATTATTTTATTCCTGGTTCTAAATGCAAAATAATGTATACTATTAAATGTTTTAATTATGGTATTAATGGATATTATGCTAATTAATTATATTTTAGAAATCCATAATTTTTTCGTGTTAAGAATTTTTATTATTCAAATGCTTTATTTGAATCTAAATTTTAAATTTCTACTCAAAATAAACAGATTTGGTTACCTAAGTCTTTAACATTTAACACAACCAAACATAAAATCATACAGGCTCCAAAAGGAACTTATATTGGATATTTTATAGGTATATGACATTGTACTTCGTTGTTATATCTTTAAGTGTCAACTTGAAATATATATAAATTTATATTGATGAAAAAAATAATTATTTAATAAAGATTGATCAACTCAGAAGTGGTATTTTATTTGAAAGAAAATATCCTTAGAGTTAGAAGTGTTAAAATCTAGAAATTATTTTATTTATTTTCAAATAAACTAATGGTTTTATATAGTGAGATAGTTTATTTTAAATGTTTTATCACTTATTCCTCCATTTTTTTATTATTCTTATAGTTGAATTGTTAAACGTTTTCTCACTCTATTATTTTATGAGATGAAATAATTCCTTGAATTATTTTCTTAACATCATGCATGGTCTTTAAAATTTTAATGTTATAATTTGTTAATCTATTAAAAGTTATTTTTATTATAAGAATGTGTTTTAATGTCTCACAATTTAAGTTACTTGTATGTGCTAAATTGATCTATTAAGTGATAAACTATTCTAGATTAGATTGAAATATTTTGGTCGTGAATAGAATGAGAAAAAATATTTATATTAAAATATTTGAAAATATATTATTTATGTCATGGAATATCTTTAATATTTATGATTAATATAAGGGGTGGTATTTTAAATTTTTATCATGTGTTTAAATATTTTATTACTATGGAATGAATTAATTTTTTTGATATATATATTTAATATTTTTTATTTTTTATTCATTGAATATTATTTTACATGTTTTTGTGGATCTTTGAGTATAAAATTTATCTTTTAAAAGGAAAAATTAATTAATAGATAGTTTATATTACTGCATGTATTAAAATATAGTTTTCATACCTTTCTCATTTACTCAAATTTTTTATCCTTACAAAAAGTGGGATAGAGATTTTGGGTTTTTAATTATTAAAAAGGGGGATATTGTTGAGTGGATCCTTTTTCTTTACATTATCATCTTGGTTTTAATAATTACTTCAACCCATTTTTTATTAATAAGTTTATTTTCATGATTTTAGATTTACCATGTCTCTCGGTTTAATTATTATCTAAATATATAGTGATTATATTCTTAATTTTTTATTACTTTCTAAATATAAGAATAATATATTCATTTTATTTGTTTATGTTAAATTATAAATTATTTGTTTTGATAGATGAAAAATTCTCTGAAGCTATTATATATTTTTTAGCAACATTACAGGTTTTTTTATTTAAGTGCACCTCTGTAGTTTGATTATAAATCACCGTAAAATGATCTAATTTATGTACAAATTGTTAAGTTATATAAAAAATATATTTATATATATTTAATTAATCTATGAAAAAATTACAAATTATCTCTTTGGTGATCTAAAAATTCATTAAATTTTCTATACCATTTTAGGGATTTTACACTCTACATATTTTGAAAGATATAGTTTTTTGATGTTTACCTGAGATAAAAATATCTAAATATCCTGAAACATGGTTAAATGGATAGAAAATAAATTTATATTGATTTATTTAATTTACATCGAAGGTTAAATCTTTTTTTTGGGTGAAAAAATATCTGAGGTTCTATGATGTTTCTCTCAAGCTACATTTTTTCAGTTTTTCTACTGATTCAAAATTTTGACAATATCATTTGCAATGAAAGTTAGATTTAGGTGATTATTAATCCATTTTAAAGGAATATTAATTATATACATAAATATTTAATGATTAGTATACTGAATATGATGTTAAAATACTCTAAAATTCAGATAAGTTTTAATTGTGGGCTATATAGATTTTCATAAGGTTTCATCTCTAAGTTTTCCTCCAAGTAAGGTTTCATCCCTATATTGATATTGTATGAACCCAAATTTTATGTTAAAATTAATTTTCATGAACTTATCATTTCTTATGTTGATTTCAATGTTACGTGTGTTAATCCCTATGTTTCCTATGTTGATCCCTACAATGACATCGAAGCGTAAACCTCTGTTGCTGCTGCCAACGTAGAGCTCAAACTGTTGTATATTTCTTTGAATCTTCGTAAATAGGTTTCAATTTGGAATTTGGATTTTCTTTTTGTAAATTGTAACACCCTGATATTTTAAAAGAACACTTTTTTTGATAGCTTACGTTTCACCGAACATCGAGCTTAAACAAATTCCAAAATATCATTATTTTAACATAACTATTGTAAACTAGCCATTAAATTAGTGGGTATGAATAGTATTAACTATATTATGACATAAATATTAATTTTATATTCAATTAAAATTAAATTATTCTTAGTAAATGAACACATATTTTTTTATAAAATTCATTTTATTCTTCAAATAAACGTTTTCTTCAAAAAGTGATTTTTATTCATTTCTATGATAAAATAAATAAAATTAATTTTTAATTTTTTTATAAAATTTATGTTCCAAAAAATATATTTATTTTTGGAATAATCCTTTCAAAATTAGCTTAGGATATTTTTTTTAATTTTCAAAAAAAGTTGATTTTTGGATTAAAAAGTTAAAATATTTTTTTATAAAATACCATAACTCTTATAAAATAATTATTATATTGTAATTATTTAAAATTTATGAAACATTATTTTTGATAAAAATTATTTAATGAATGATATAATATATAATTTTTTTCATTTATAACCACATTCATAGCAATTTTTAAAGCTAAGATTTTAACCTTTAAAAAACTATTTTTTTGAGTTATAGGCATAACAAATTTAGAATTGATTTTTATCACTTTGAAAAATTGAATCAAGTAAAATGGATTTCATATTTTGAATTAGGAAGTCCAAATTAGGTTATAAGTTCATTTTTATTTTTTGGAATAAAAAGGTTACCGTGTTAAAAAAACATTTACCGTAGTATAGGTAAAATAATTTAATAGGTTAATGTTAAAAAGTAAAGGATTAAAATACCTAAAAACTACAATATTAAATGATTTTTTGATATATTTATGGACCTTAACAAGAATTTGGAACATTAATTATAAATCTAATTCATTGTAATTAATTCCACCCAAATGTGGTTTGATTTAAATATAAAACAATAATTATTTAATCACTTAAAACCACCCCTCCTCGGGTATAAATACCCCCCTCACCATCGCATTTAACCTCAAATCATTTAATATTTTAAAATACCAAACAAAACATATCATACCCGCTCCCCAAAGTGAAATTTATTATGGTATCACTCAAATACCAATTCCAAGTCCCTTCAGGGATCATTCAAGGGGGTGATATTTGGGAGGTGGTTTTCTCAAATAACCTCTCTTAATTACTTTTGTTTTTCTACCTTCTATTCACATAATTCATCTAGAAAGGAACAATAACTCTAGTATCATGTATATAATATAATTATATATTTCTAATGTAATATCTTATATCCATACCTTCTATTGCATCCTCTTATTCAATGAAACGAAACCATTGTCCAAATTATGTCGGTTAATCATCTTCGTGGATATTGATTTTTCATTTTACGTTACTTCCTTCAAGAATGGTCATAAAATTATTATTATGGTTAAATAATATTTTAATAATTTTATTATAATATATTTAATGTTATTTAACAAATAAATTAACATAATTTTAAATAAAACAAAACTAGTTCATGATGGTCGAAAAAACCACCAAAATAAACTAAACATTTATCATTAACTTTTTATCAAAAGAGTCAGCCTAAGGTAAGAAATAAAAATGACATATTGGACCATTTAAACTGATGGAAGTTCGTTAATACCATTTCATTTCACTTCTGAAGATTTATTTCCATTTGAAAATAAAATCCATAATTATACATAAGTGAACCAATTGTGAAACCATGAAACAAACACACCTAAAACTATGAAAATAATGAAATATTATTAATGAACGAGTAAATATATGTCATAAAAGTAACATATGAGGTATTATAAATATTAATATGGTTCTATAATGAATAAATAACATTATTTATACCTTTTTTAGAAGGTTAAAGTATGAATATTTAAAGGGTTTCATGAGGTAAGGGTTTCTCATCTCACTTTTACTTCTCTGAGATATATGCCTTATTCACCACTTATTTGTTTTGTGTGGTTTATATACTTAACTTTGATATATAATATCATTAATATAATAATATTTATGGTATTAAATGTTTTATTTTAAAATTATTACTTTTATGGGGCATATGATTTGACTGATTACAAATTAGTAAGGGAATTCTTAATCAAATTCTCATTCATTGGATTAAATTTCTACTTTCTTGATTACATCATACTAAGGTTATTTGTGAAATTAATTTTGAATATGTTTTGTTATATTTAATTTTTTTTATTATTTATATTGAATACACATATTTGATTCATTTGATTAATGCTCACTATAATGATATGATATTTATAATGTACTTTCATTTAAAAAAATATATTTTTAATGTTTCCATTAAAAAAATCTTTTTCATCCATGTTTTTGTTTTCTGAAATTATTTAGAAAAATGTTCTTACTATTACAATATAATTTTTTAAATTCATTTTTACTCATGTTTGACTTTTTTCAAATTTTTTTGAAAGGTATATTTTTTTCTAAACAAGGTTCTTTGAGACGTTTTCGAAAAAAATATGGAAGAAATGTTTTGTTACCTTATATGACATGAGTGTATTTTACCTATGTAATTATGACTTAATTTTTTGAATCTTCCTTTACAAGTTTACATAATTATTTGAAAATATAATTTTTTCTTTTATAATTTCCCATCATTTTAAAAATAAGTGATTTTCAAAGTGAAAAGTGTATTTTCCTCAAGAATTTTTCAATGATATAATTTAAAGTATTTCCATCTATGTCAAAATTATTTGTTGAATCATATTATTAGTTGAGTTTAATCTATTATGATACCATCTTCCATATCTTATTAAATGGTTTGTAATCAATTCAATCGAGGATTTACTATTCTGAGACCATTCACCGTATTATTCTAGATGGTTTGTGATTATGTTTACTGATTGAGGAAATTTATTTACATTTCATATGCTCATTTAAATAAATATTTATATATTGATTATATTTCACTAATTTAATATGAGTAATGAATTGGACCTAGTAATTAATGGTCAGGGACCACTATAGAACCTCTATGCATCGGTAGGTCTCATGAGACAAACTATTTTATGTATTGGCTTATATAATACCAATTTATATATGGTGTCTTAGATGAATCCTTAACGTTATGTTTTAGATGTCCTGCATTATTCATTCCATTAATATGAGATTAGTTATTGATTTCCATGTGATTATTCCATTAGTAGAATATCTATCGTTATTTTTTCAATATCATGTGATTATTTATATGTCATTATTTGATCATATTTTATTCTTTCCATATTATTCTAATGTTATTTATTAAATGGAATGAGTTTTAGTTATTTTACCTTTCCATAATATTTATTCATATTTATAATATCTCCCATTGCATTTATACCCTTAATGAGCATCTGATCTCACCCCTTTCTTATATCTTATTTCCCCCTAGTATTCCAAGAAGTTTACTATGATTTATAGTTAGGGATAATCTAGGGAAATAATGGTGTTATAAAAGGAATTTTTATATTGAATTTTAGGTTTTAAATTATCATGTAAGATTCAAGTATTAACTAGTTATGAATAACTATTAAACTATTGGGTCCTTTGGGATATGATTCCTTGTATCTTATGTTAATGTAATAAAGTAATTAATGAATTTGGGCTACTATGGTTGGGGTAATTGCATTTGGTATTAGAGAAAGTTTAATATAAACCTTGGGAACTAGATTTAGGAAACCGCAGATTATGGAACATAACCCTATAACTGACATTGAGGATAAGTATTTGTATAGGATAATATCCTATATATTTGGTAATGACCATGGATAACCCAGTTTAAACCAATATACTCATAGATTGAGAATAAAATATCATTATTTAGACATAATTTTCATAATATTAGATCACTCTGATTAGTGTAGTGTGGTGCTTACTCCTTTATTTTTAGTTTTAGTCAATGGTGGCAACCAGAAGGAACTAAGTTAACATTGAATGTCATAAAAAATGTGTGGTTAGTAAACCACATGAGTTGATGACTAGAGTAAAGGATATTATGTTTAATCCTAATCATTTATCATGATATATGATTAAAAAACATGCACATTCACCAACTCTCAAACTCACCAAAGAAGAGAAGGATAGAGTTCACTGAGAGCTCTCGTGGTGGATATCAGGGAGAAAAGAAGATTCGGTTTCCTATATGTTGATAATGTGAGAATAAACACCAAATTGAATGTCTTATAGAATTGGAAATATGTTTTGGGAGTGTAAATAAGGATATAAATCAATTAATTTCTAAGGAAAAAATGAAAATTTTGAGGTAATAGTATTCCTAAGGTATTTTTGATGGTTGGATATTTTAAATATGGAAAGTATGAGAATTAAACATATTTATTTACTATATAGTAAACTCATGAATAGAATCAATAAGTTTATATGAGTAATAGTTATACTACTAATGATAATGAGACTACAAATGACATATAAAAGGAATGAGGAATAAGATGGTGAAGCATAGTTGATGATTTAAGAATGAAGTGGAATGATTAAGTTCTTGTATATATGGATTCAAGAATTATTTTGTAAAATTATCCATGATATTCTTATTTTAATAATAAATATGTATATATGTATTTTACTACAGTTCTTCTTCGGTAAGGATTTGGAAGCATTTGATGAATAGTACCAGTAAATAAGAGAAGTGTTCTATTGCAATTTGGTCTTTTGGAAAACAAATGATTTGGGGAAGATAGCGATAAATATCTGCTCGATGTTGATATAATAATTAGAAAAGGATGTTAATAGTATATTATTGGATACCATGAAACTTTTAATTTATTTTATGTTTTATGTTATCTTTGCAAGCATTATTACATGATTAGATTTAAGGAATACATTCGACAATATGAGATTTTACTTTTGGAAGCATGAATGCTTTCATTAAGGTTTTATGATGATCAAGGTATTAATATATTTTTTATATGGAATTAAGAGTAACATTATATTTTTTAGGGAATCTAATGTTATGTTTTTTTTTAATTTATTGACCTTCCTTCTAAATTTTTTGTCTTTGAATTTGGATAGAAATATTTTGGACGAGTCTTAAGATTAACTACTTATGGAATTGATTAAGTTAAAATTTGTATATTATTTTTTGCTGATAACATACTCTAACTACTTTGTTTTATGTAAATATTTATATACTAAAGTAATGACTTATGGATCTTATGATTCATTAAAAGCGCTCTAGGCATAAAAGTTCACCGTGAATATCCATTTTATGGTGTAAGAGATAAAGTTGAAATAGTTCAAAGCACAACCAAAGGATGATTTTGTTATTATAAATAAAGTAAGTTTATTTTTTTATTGATTTCTCTATATATTAAAATAATTCCTCAACTCTAAGAAATGGATTTCGGAATAAAAACATTATTAATTTAATTTTCTTACCATGAAATCAGTTGACTTTTAACCCATCACAGACATATGGTTTTGTGACAGTAATCTTTCTAATGACCATGTTCTATATCACTCTCTATAAGAACTTGATAGTTATATTTATTTCACATGTCTATGTTTCACCTCCCACTAATTTTCCCCAATAAAAACCTTAATTTTGTGGTAACCTTCACATTTTCATTTCCCTCTTTTTAAGTGGAAGTTTCATTAACCCATTTTACAATGTGATATTTCTACAAGGGTATTTTAAAATGTAAAATCAATGATTACCAATCACATGTTTAAATTACAAGGGTGGAATTTATTTAAGGAGGGGGGAATCTAACACCCTAATATTTTAAAATAACATTATGTTCGATAGCATACATTGCACAGAACACTAATATAAATCAAACTCCAAAATATCCTTATTTTAAAATGACTTCCATAATCTAGCCACTAAATTTGTGGGTGTGAATATGATTAACTATATTATGAAATAAATATGAATTTTAAATTAAATACAAATTAAATTAAGCTAAGTAAATTAACACATAATTTTTAGTAAAGTTATTTTATTCATCAAATAAATGTTTTCTTCAAAAAGTGATTTTTATTCCTTTGAATAATAAAATAAATAAATTTTTTTTTGAAATTTTTATAAAATTTATTTTTAAAAAAAAAATTCATTTTTTAATCATCTCATCAAAATAATATTAGGGTAACTTTTTAGAAATTTTCTAAAAAAAATTGATTTTTAGGTTCAAAAGTGAAAATATTGTTTTTATAAAACACCACAACTCTTATGAAATAATTATTATATGATAAATATTTCAAATTTATTAACCATTATTATTGATCAATATTTATTTAATTAATTACATAATACATAATTTGTTACATTTAGAAACACATGCTTATCAATTTTGAGAACCACAATTTTAACCTTAAAAAATTTTTTTTATGAGTTATACGCATAACATATTTAGAATTATTTTTTATTAATTCTATAATATGGATCGATTAAAATGGATTAAATATTTTTAATCATAAGTCACAAATTAGTTTATATGGTCATTTTTATTTTTATGCATAAAAAATTTGTCGTGGTAAAAAAAGGATTTACCCTAGTATAAGTAAGATAATTTAAGGGGTTAAAGTTAAAAGGTAAAGGATTAAAATACAAGAAAAATGAAACATTAAATGGGGGTTTAATGTTTTTATCATCCTTATCCATTATTTAAAACACTAATTATTAATATAATTCATTGTAATTAATTCCACCTAAATCTGGTTGGCTTTAAATATAAAATAATCATTATTTAATCACTTAAAACCACCCCTCCTCAAGTATAAATATCACCCCTCCCTACCCCCTTTAAAATCTCTAAAAAACCTCTCTTAACCACTATCCCAATGTCTAAGTGGTGATGGTGTCACCAAAAAACCAATTACAATTTCCATATGGGGTCATTCAAGGAGGAGATATTCGAGAGGTAACTTTCTCAAACAACCTCTTAATTTATTTTATTTTTCTACCTTGTCTTCACCTGATTCATCCATAAAGTTATAATAACTCCATTACCATTTATATACTATAATTTTATATTTATAATGTAATATATTATACTCATCCCTTATATTACCTCCTATTATCCAAAGAAATGATACCATTGTCCAAATTATGGCGGTTAACCATCTCCATGGATTATGATTTTTCATTTTCCATTAACACATTAATGTATGGTCATAAAAGTATTATTATAGTTAAATAAGATTTTAATAATCATATAATAACATGTTTAATATTATTTAACTAATTTATTTACATAATATTAAATAAAACAAAACTAGTTTGTGATGGTTGAAAAAACTTCCAAAATAAACTAAACATTTATCATTAACTTTTTATCAAGCATATCATCCTCAGGTCATAAATAATAATGATATATTGGAAAATTTAAAATTATATAATATTATGAATATCATTTCAATTTTTTTCTGTAGCTTTATTTCCATTTGACAAGAAAATCCATAATTATACACAAGCGAACCAACCATGAAACCATGAAACAAACGAGCCCAAAATATTGAAAATATTGAAATATTATTAATTAACGGCTGGTAAGATGTTATAAAAGTATCATATAAGGTATTATAAATATTAATAAGTTTCTTTAATGAATTAATAACAATATTCATACCTTTATAAATGATATTAAAGTATGAAAAACTAAAGGGAAGCGTGGGGTAAGGGTTTCTCATCTCACTTTTACTTCTATGAGATATATGTCTTATTCACCAATTATTTATTGTGTGTAGTATATATATTTCCTTTTGATATATCGTATCATATATATAAATATATTCATGGAATTAAATGTTTCATTTGAAAATTACTATTCTTATAGGGCATATGATTTGATTGATTGCAAAGTGGTAAGGGGATTCTTAATCCAATTTCCATTCTTTAGGTTAAATTTTTACTTCCTTGATTATTTCATAATAAGCTTATTTTTTAAATGAATTTTGAATATATTATGCTTTATTTCCACTTTTTTATTTTTATTTACATCAGATATGAATATTTTATTCAATTTATTAATTTTGACTTCAATGATATGACATTTATAAGGGACTTTATTTTAAAAAAAATATCTTTTAAAAGTTTTCCTTAAAACTCTTTTTTTCCATGTATGTGTTTTCTAAAATTGTTTCAAAAAATATTTTAATATTATCATATATTTTTTAAATTCATTTTTACTCATGTTTTATTTTTTACAATACCTTTTGAAATTTATATCTTGTTGTTTTATAAACAAGTTTTTTTGAGACTTTTCTTACAAAAATACGTATGAAATTTTGTTTTTAAACTTATAAGGAATGAGTGGTTTTTTCCAACTTAATGATGCTTTAATGTTTTTAATATTAGTTTATAATTTTACATTTTAATTTTAAAATAAAAAATTTTCTTTTATAACTGTGCAACATTTTAAAAATAAGTGATTTTACAAGTGAAAAGGGGTAGTTTTCTAAATATTTTTTCAATGATCTCATTTAATGTATTTTCATCTATGTCAAAATAATTTTTTTAATACTATTATTAGTTTAGTTAGATATATTATTATACCATATTCCATAATTTATTAAATGGTTTATGATCAGTTTGTCTAGGGATGTACAATTTTGATACCATTCACCATATTACTCTGGATTTTTTGTGATTATATTTACCGATTGGGGAAATTTATTTACATTTCATATACTAGTTTAAATAAAAAATTATTTGTTGGTTATGTTTAATGTATTTCATATGAAGAATAAATTGGACATATTAAGTGATGTGTGTGGCCCTCTATATCCCCTCGATGCATCTATGGGTCTCATGAGACAAACTAGTTTGGTTATTGGATAATGTATTACCTATTTATGTATGGTGCCTTAGTCGAAGTCTTGAAGCTATGTTTTAGATTTCCATCATTATTAATTCTATCATTATAATATTAGTTATTGATTTCCATGTTATTATTTAGTTAGTATAATATATATGGTTATGTTTTAAAACTCATGTGATTATTTATGTGGAATTCTTTAATCATCTTTTATTACATCTATATTATGATCAAGTTATTGATTAAATGGAATGTGTTTCAATTATTTTACCTTGATTAATTATTTATTAAAATTTATGATAGCTTCCATTGTAATAATATCCTTATTGAGAATCTAATCTCTCTCCTTTCTTATGTTTTATTTTCCCCTAGGTTTTTAAGAATTTTATTATGATTGATAGGTAGGGATAAACTATATTAATAATGGTGTTATAAAATTAATTTATATGTTTTATTTTATGTTTTCAATTGTAATGTAATATTAATGTATTTTTCTATTTTTTCAAAACAACTAAAATATTTGTCCATTGGGATGTGATTCCTTTTTTCTTATGACAATTTAATAAAGTAACCACAAACTCTGGGATACTGGGGTTAGGGGAATTACACAACTCATAAAATATATTTTCACATATATGAGATTATGAGAAATTTTTTACCATATGGACAAAATCTTGCACTGGTTTTCATGATAAACTTAGAAGACGAGCTATAATGCTTCAAACTGAAAATATAAGAATGAGGTCCTACTAACATGAACTCACAATATTCTGCATAACTAAATATTGGATTCCAAACTGCATAATGAATATATGAGGTTTCATGATTGACTAAGGATTGTATGCATGTATATTTTGAATAATATGTTTGGATAATAACCTTTATTCAGAGCTTGCAATGATACTAGAATAGGCCTAGAGGAAGGTTTCATGTTGAAACTCCAATATAGAGTATTATCCTTCCATCTCTAAAACATGAAATGGAATTTATTTTGACCTCAAATATTATAATATAGTATAAATGATGCAATATTCAGATATCATACAATCGTAATGAATGTGATGACATTTTAATATTCAAGATTGAATAAACCTTTTTTCATGGTTATAGGGAAATGAGATATTTTGTGATCCATGCATATGTTGAATTTTTTATTAACCCATAAAGGATTCCATGCATGAAGCTTGTATCTTAATCTCTCTTGAATATTAGATATTTTCAAAGGATTTTTTAAAGAATACAATGAGATTATAGATTATCGTAAAATATGAGAATATCTAATATTTGGATATTTCTACAGATTTCATAATTTATGGACTTTTGAAGATATTTCAATAAGTATTTTTGGAATAATTGAATTTTAATTTTTCAAAAACCATGGAATAAAGGAAGGATATTATTCAATGTATTTTCGATATTTTAGAAGAAGGTTATGATGCTCTATTTTTTATATTTTTATCTGCTAAATTTTTATCTGGATTATTCTTAGTGGTTTATCTATTGGAAAGTCACTCATAAAATCATACCATTATGATGTAAGTATTTTCAAAATAAATTAGTGTATAATTTAATGAGAAAAATAATCATACTATTCATAACATCATTTTCTAGAGAAGTCATAGGAATCAAGGTCATTTAAATTTAAATATTTAAATTTTCTTATGGATGTTATTGAAATATTCTAGGAACTATTTTGACTGAGATTATAAGTGGTTTTAATGGATTTAAAATTAGGTTTTAATTTATTTAATGCTACTATTATTCTGGATAATTTATCAAAAGATTTTATATTTTTTTGATAGCATTTATTTTGAAGATTATTTTCAAAAGAAAATAATACAATGATGCTATGATTTTCTTAGAGAAATTTTTGAAAATTATTTACTGGATTTATTATGAATTTATGAATGTGAATGAGTCACTACAACTATTGGATATTTTTATTCACTATTAATAAATATTTATATAGAAAGTTAAAATCTCTGTGTGAAAAATTTTCCTATTTCAAAAATAAAAAGTAATTCAAAGTTTCATATTTTTTATTTTCATTAGAATAAGAGAAAAAAATATTTATATGTTCATCATTATTCTCTCCCAGTGAAAAGAATAAGAATTCATGTGAAAATTTGATTATTCTATTACTACTTTTTAAAATATAAGAGGTTTTCATGAAGTTAAAGCTTTTATTATTGATATTATTTTATTATAGAATGATGTTCAGTTTTGAATAATTTATTTATCATTTAACATTATTTAATATAATATATATCTATCAGTTGTTTTTTCAAATATGTGTTAAATATATTTCGACATACTACATCTAATATATATGTACTAAAGTTTCAACTATTTGAAATCATTCATGGTGGTGTGTAAACTTCTCATAATAAGCTATGTTAATTGTGGTTACTTTTAAAATAACCTAACTTTTTGCAAGGTGAAAATTTACTACACTCATTTACTGAGGTTTACGAATAGAAGGGCATACTTAGTAGAAAACACCAAGATAACGGAGAGGGAATTGGTGGATTGTACTGGGGAATTTTTTCCCCAAAAAAATATATATCACCATTACCTAATATTTCATTTATTTATTTTCTAATTATTTACTCATTTTTAAGAGATAAGGATAGGATCACTTTTATTCAATAGTGACATTTTGAATTTTTCAATATTTCTAAAAATACATAATTCACCCCCTCTTGTGTCTTCGTCATCACTGACAAAAAAACAGTATCAAAGGGAAGGATATCTTTCTATAAATATTTGAAGATACGGGTGCTTCTAACTAATACCAACAAGTTTTATCAGAGGTTGGTCTCTTTTGGACAATATTGAATAATTATTTTTGACTTTATAGGCCTAAGTTAAATATTTAGAAAAATATAAATTTCAATGGGTGGTCTAAGATAAAGTTTTTTGTTGATCTATCCTCCTTATTTCAATGGTGATAATTATAGTTGTTAGAAATCTCACATAATTATATATGTTTGAATAATATTGAAATAAAAGTATACTTGAAAGCTTTTTGGCCTTATGAAATTTCTTAAATAGAACCAGAGAAGTGGAATGATGCTCAAGAGACTAATTATATTCTTAATTCAAGATATATGAGCTATATTATTTGTTGATTAAGAATTTATTAATTTAATCAAGTTTATCAACATTGTAGAGATTATGAAATCTACGAAACCATTGTTTTTCCTATGAAGAAACTAATAATATTCAAAAACTAAGGTATAATACTGTTAAAATTAAATTCAATAGATTCAGGATATAGGAATAATAAAATGTCACCTTGATTATTAGGATACTGAGAAAAGTTTTCGATGATGTTTCTAGCCTGGGAACTCCAATTCCAAAACCATATCAAGCATTAAAGGGACATAGAGTTTTAACTTCTAAGTGGAATGGAATCTCTTAGGTTATTTGAAAATCAACACCAGTTAAAGACTTAAAGATAAAATAATTTATTGGAAACTGATGATATATGAAGATAATATGAAATTAGAAACTAAAAATCATATTTCTATCAAAAAGGAAAAAATTTCACTCAAAATTTTAAAGGATAAAATTTATAATTCAGATTCTAGTCATTCATGTTTAAGTGATGAGGTATCAGATATTGATAAAAATATTCATAAATTTATACAAAAAAATTAAGGAGAAATTTCATAATAATATGTAGAAGGAATTAAAATGCTATAATTATAAAAAGAAAGTTCATTTGAGACCAAATTAGTTTTTTCTTAAATCTCAAAGGAATGTTGATTATAAAAGAGAAGGTAAGAACTCCATGAATTATACATGGAGTGCATTGAAATATTCGAGTGATGAAACTACTTCAAACTTGAATGCTAAGAATTAAAAAAGGTAAATTTATGTGTTATGTCACATACTAATGACGTATAATCGTCTTTCTCTCAAAGTTCTAATTCTGAAATTCTTTCTTATAGTGAACGTAGTGAATATTTTTATATGCTTCAAGACAAATTTTAATCGTTAAAGAAATTTCATATAAAATTTATAAAATATTTTGATGATATTTATATTTAAATAATAAGTTTTAAAATAATATTGTATATTTAAGATCTAATTATTCCAAAAATTCTTGTGCTTTTTAGGAAAACTAAATTATGGAATTATTGGATGAAGTTGATTATTTAATAAAAGCATCAAGTATGCTTATCAAGGGAAAGAATTATCTAAATCCAATTCTTGGTAAGAATAAAATTAATAAAGGTAGGATTGGTATTGGTTGTAGTAGAGAAATACCTAAATTATATAATAATTATTTTGTTCTTAGTTTTAAAAGAAAAATCATGTTTACTATCAAAGGTTTTCATTATGGTATTAATGGAAAT
Organism: Viscum album; assembly: GCA_963277665.1. Lineage (NCBI taxonomy): Eukaryota > Viridiplantae > Streptophyta > Magnoliopsida > Santalales > Viscaceae > Viscum > Viscum album. The sequence goes on from OY728150.1 coordinate 245,452,512, forward strand.
TATACTAATGAATACTGTTTTTTAAATCCTCAATTTTGTGGTGTCAAGCATGTTAAGTATTAAAATTCATTATCTGAATCTAAATTTTAAACTTCTACCCAAAATAAAAAACTTTGGTTACCTGAGTCTTTAGTTACTAACACCACCAGACCAAAAAGCATATGGGTACCAAAAGGCACTTGTATTTGATATTTTGTAGGTTAATTCCATTGGACATCATTGTTATATATTTAATTGGATTCTTATAATATATGGAAATTACTTTTTATGAAAATCATAATTTTTATACAAATATTGACCAACTATAAAGTGGCCTTTTATTTTAAATAAATTTTCTTTAGAGTTGGAACTATTAAAATCCAAGAATTATTTCATTTATTTTTAAATACACTAGCAGTTTTATATATGGTGGAAAACTATTTTAAGTGTTTTATATTTTATTATTTTATATTATATTATTCTTATTCTTGAACTATTAAATATTTTATCACTCTATTATTTCTGGGATGAATTAATTCTTTGAATTATTTTTTTAACACCATGCATGCTCTTTAAAAAAATTTATTGGAATGTGTTAATCTATTAAAAGTTATATTTCTTATAAGAATGTGTTTTAATATCTTACTTTTTAAATTACTTCCACATGATAAATTGATTTATTATGTGATAAACTATTTTATTATTAGATTGAAATGTTTGTGTCATGAATGGGATGCGCAAAAATATTTATATTAAAATTATTTTTGAAAATATTTTATTTCAATTCCGTAGATATATTTAATATCTTTGCTCAGTTTTAGGGGGGTTATTTTAAAATTTTAGTATGTTTTTAAATATTTTATTTTTATGGAATGAATTAATTTGTTTGATACATATTTTTAATTCCTTAAAAATATTTTCTTATTCATTGAATGATTTTTTAAATATTTTTTGTCTCCTTGATTATAAAATTTTATATTTTTAGATGAAGAATGAATTAATGGAGAGTTTGTATTAAATAATTTATTAAAAATATATTTTTCATTTATTTATCATTAAATCATATTTTTGATCCTTACAAAAATAGGAATAGATAGTTCGAGTTTTTTAATTATAAAAAATGGGGAGATTGTTGAGTGGATCCTTATGATTTCCATTATCGTCTTAGTTTTGATAATCACTTCAACAAAAAATTTTAAACTAATAAGTTTGTTTTATTGATTTCATATTTACTCTGTCTTTATGTTTAATTTATATATAAATATATAGTGATCTTATTCTTAGACTATTTTTTCCATTTAAAATATAATAACATTATCTTCATTTTATTTGTTTATGTCAAATTCTAAATCAATTTTTTGATGAGGGAAAATTATTTGAATATTTTATAAGTTTTTTAATGAAATTTTAGTTTTTCATGTTAAGGTCACCTATGAATTTTGATGATAACTCAAGTTACATTGATCTAATTTTTGTGAAGTTTTTCACATTGGATATCCAAGAGATTTATCTAAGTTTCATTCATCTAAAAGTAATTATGAATTAAAATATTTTGTGATCTAAAAATTCACTGAAGTTGCTGCAATATTTTAGGGATTCTATAATCTATAGATTTTGATTACATTAAATAAAAATATCTGAATCACGTGAAATATGGTTTAATGGATTTCTAAGACATTTATATTGAATTATTTAATTTACATGGATGGATAAAAAGGTTGTTTTGGTGCTCAATAAATTATCCAAATTCCTTAAACATTTCTACCAAGATTTATTATTAAAAAGTTTTTGTTTCTTATGAATTTCGATGATATCATGAGCTATAGAAGTTTGATTGATTTTCCTCTTGATCCATTATAAAGTTATATAAATTATATAAATATAAGTATTCTATTAAGGATGTTGAATATGATATTAAAATCCTCTAAAAATCAGAGAAGTTTGAAATTGTGTGTTGTACATATTTTCAGAAGGTTGTATCCCTATGTTGATCTCAACGTAAGGTTTCATTCCTAAGTTGGTATTGGTTGAACCCTAATTTTTAGTTAAAAGTAAGGTTCATGGATGTAACCTTTTTTCTTTTATCCCAAAATAACATTTTTTTGATCCCTACATTTCAGATGTTAATACCATGTTTCCATTGAAGCTTAAACATATGTTCTTACTACCTAAGTGGATCTAAAACTATTATAGATTTCTGTGAATTTCCATGGATATATTTTAAGATAGAACTTGGTTTTTCTTTTCTATAACTTATAAAATATATTTCCATGCCTATGAGATTATGATCAATTTTTAGAAACATGGACATCAACTTTCACTGGTTTTTATGACGAACTAATAATATAATATATAGTGTTTCGAACAATAAATAGAATAATAGTGTTCGCCTTACATGTACTCAAGATATTCTAAATAATTGTATACTGGACACCAAAATACATGATGAATATTGGAGGTGTTTTGATCTAATAAATATTGTATGTGAATTTGTTGTGAAGAATATATTTGGATCTAAATATTTATGAGGAGCTCACAGTGCTACTTGAATAAACCTAGAGTAATATTTTATACAACAACTCAAATACAAAGTATCATCACACCATATTTGTAACATGCATTGAAATTTATTTTTATCTCAAATATTCTCATACATTATGAAACACTGTAATATTTAGAAACCATATAATCATATTGAATGTGATGACATTGTGTTATTAAATCTTGAATAGATCTTACAACATGGCTATAAGAAGATGAGATGTAACACCCCAAGCTTCCACGATACGTTTTCCCTTGAATAATACAATGGATTGTGTTATACGCAACTTCGAGATTCTAACACACCGCGACCAATCAAACTAGTTGTTATGAATATTAATACCAAATTTTTAAATTTTATCAATTTTATCTTTCAAAATGGACTTCATTTTTGGGTTCAGAATATAGAAATTATCTTAGGGTGAATTTTTGGTATTTTTCTGAAAACATTCACTTTTTGATGAATAGTGAAAAACACTAATTTATTGTTTAAACCCAAATTTTTATTTAAATAATTATTTATTTTATTTAAATTTATTCTAGGTCAAAATAGATACATAATACATATATAATTTCAACATAATTCATTGGATTTAGTTTATAATAATTTTAGATATATAAATATTTTATTGAACTTTTTACCGTCTTTTACCCACCTCCTAGGAGCATTTTCCAATTTGAATAAAACATAATTTTACCTCTTTTGTGAGTTTAATTTCGAAAATCTGAGAGAAACGGTTGATATTAGTAAGTAAAATTTGGTTCATTGAGATGAAAATAATATTTGGTGAATAATAACTTTTGACTTTTATTTACCGCAGTTAAAAGTAAATCGGGTAATCAAAGGTAAAAATGATATTATCATTAACCTAACACATGTCCAAATTCTATTGGTTAATTTTTATTCGACCAAAAAAAACCTTAGGAGTAAAATATGATCCTTTAGGTTTACATGGATTAGATTTGGAAATTTATTATTATTTAATTCAAAGAAGAGTTAAAAGTGTTAAATTCAAAGTTTAATAACTAAACCATTTTTAATATAGGGTTACACATAAGATAAATTAGACTATAAATATTCATTATAAATCCAAAAATATTTCCTACATAATGGTATATTATTTATAATTTTTAAATTTGAAATAATTAAATTTTTTTATGACACAATGATGATGCAGTAATTACCATATTAATGAAATATTAAAAATTGATATTATAAATATCCAAATAAATCTAATTTTAGACTTTTAATAAATTACACTAATTTTATATGTTAATATGACATGTTAGGGTTGATTAAATGTATTTATTTTGAAGTAATAAAGTTGTTAGCACTTTAAAAATAATCAATTATTAAATAATGTCAAAATTGGCATAAATGAGTTTTTAAAACAAATACAATATTATTGGTTGATATAATAATCCTAAAAATATAAGGTTTGTCCAAAAGACTTATATAATTATAGGTGTATCATTAATTAACAACTTGGGGTTCTCTTGGAAGTTTATAGTAATTTTATTAAGCATACAATACAAAAATACAAAGAGACATGGTAAATGTCAAACTATTTAACTAAGAGTTAAATCTAAAAGATAAGGTTAATATAAACCTATCTAAAACCTATTTATTGAGAGTTTTTAAACCTAATATCACATTATACTTTAAATAATTCATTTTTTCTCCATTATAAACCGAAAATGATTTTATCATAAAATAGTATTTCAATCTTTTCCTAAGGTTCCCCTCACCCCTCTTATAAAAGGGAACTTCCCCTTATCTCAAATTCACACCTTCAAAGTCATTTGGCTCAGCCAACCCCTTCCCAAATATCTTCCTAGTTGTCCTCCCTTCATCCTATAGGCCTTGCATTAGTCAAAAAGTCAACCTAAGGATCCCTTTTGAACAAATCAAAAGGAAGAACCTGAAGAAGAGGTAAATATTTCATCACCTCTTTCAAGTTCTTTTCTTCTTCCACTTCCTATTTCTTTGTTGTTTCCATTATAAAATAATAACTCCAGTATCTTCTATATACTGTGATGTTATTATAAAAATTTTACAACCATATTCATTATTCTATCCATCCTATAAATGACAAAGTCACCATATGTGTGTATGTACGGATTACCGTCTCCACGTCGTGGTGTAAGTTTGTTATTCAAACACTTCATCATTTGGATGGGTATAATAATGAGTATAAATGATGTAAATAATAAATGTCACATGATAATTATTCTTTATATATGATATAACATCCAATTATATATGATTTTAATATCAAAAGAATGATATTATCACTCGTGCGTACGTACGGATTACCATCTCCACGAACGTGATGAGATTCATTCTATATCGTATCCATTCAAAACTAATTTTTATTTGATGATTAAAAATAATGTTTAAAGAACTTAATATAATTCTGGATATAAATCAAATACACTCTATCCATAACAATCATGTCTTACGTAACTAAGCATATAGAATAAAACAAATCAGTTAAAACCCGAAACGATGATACTACTAAAATATCATTAACAAATCAATATTAGAAGATCATATATGATATCATATTAATGCATATGGTTCTTGTATAATTTAATAACAATTATTTCACCATTATATAAAATTTTAACCTACCCTTGACCATAGAAAAGTACAAGGTAAGGGTTAATTTCACAATCTCTTTATTATCTAAGGTTGTTTTTACGTAAGTATCTACCAGGTCCTATTTGTCATCTACATCTATGTTTTCCTAAAAATGTATTCCAAAAAAAAATTACTACTTACTAGACTATGGGTTAAAGTCATTTATACCCTTATTTTACCTTATATGTTTTAAAAGGAATCTTTCGGTCGTTTTCCAAACAAGTTACTTTATGACCTTTTCGACAAAATTAAGCTAAGAATGTTTTTTTAACTTATACGGTCGGTGCATCTATATTCTGCCATTATAACATCATCGAAGATTCCCTTATAATCTTATAATAATGTTTTAAAAATAAAATTTTTCCTTTATAATTGTGTAACTTTAAATTATTTTAAAAATAATAATGAGATATTTCTCTCAAACAGTTTTGATTTCATCGATGTCAACATCCTTTAATGGATTTTAATCTTATTTGAAGTTGATTTATTATGATACAAATCTTCCATTTTGTATTTAAGGTTTTGTGATATGTTTTATTGTGAATGTGTTATTTTTCTACCATTCATGGTTTATGGATAAAATATTGACATTTTTTATGCTAGTTTTAATACGAATGTTTATGTTATGTTTAAAAAAATTCATATGAGGAATGCATTGCACTTAGTAAGTGACGGGTGGAGCCCGCTATAGCTTCTCGATGAATCGGTAGGTCTCATGAGACAAACTATTGTCTTGGTACAAGGCCTTGAAAAAATATTATTTGTAGTCTTGGCACAAGGCCTTGACTATGCGATTATAAAGTCTGGCATTATGCATTCCATAATTATGAAAGTGGCTATTGATATTGCATGTGATTATTCAACTATTAGAATATCCATGTGAGTAAGTAAATGGAATTATTTTGATTTATATTTTCCGTATTATGATGAATTTTATGTTGAAAATGTTTTTGTTTTAGTATTATACATTTCCTTAAATGTTTATGCTTATTTATGAAAGTTTTCTCTATATTGTTATCCTTACTAAGAATCAGAGCTCACCCCTTTCTATGGTTTATTTTTCCTAGGATGATAAGAAGTATATTATCACTGACCTGCAGGGATATTATATGGGATCTTAGTGTTGTCTATGGAAACAATGTTGTGGTAGTTTTCAATTTAATGATGTAATATAAACCTTATGAATGTATCTAATAATTCCAAGGCGACTAAACTAATCGGTCTTTTGAGACATGATCTTTTGTGATCATGCCAATGATATTTAACAATGCACTGACTCTAGGCTTCTAGGGTCGGGGCGTTACATGAGATATTCCATGACCAATGCATATGTCAAATTTTACAATAACCCAAAGAGGATGACATGAATAAACCTACTATCTCTAAATATCTTTAATAAGATATATTTTTTTAATGATTTTATGAAGAATATGATGGGATTATAGATTATCATAAAATACAAGAATATCTAATATTTGGATATTTCTACAGTTAGCAGAATTTATAGACTTTTGAAGTTATTTCAATTAGTATTTTTGGAATAACAGAATTTTGATTTATGAAAAATCATAGAATAATTGAAGACCGGTTTTATGTATATTTTAGATATTTTAGAAGTATTTTATATCCCTCTTATTTTTATATTTTTACCTAATATATTTTTATATGTATTATTATCCGTGGTTTAATTATTGGATAATCACTCATAAAATCAAAACATTGTGATTGATGTATTTAAGAAGTTTTTACTGAAGAATTTAAGTGGAAAAATAATTAAATTCTTCTTAATTTCATCTTCTATAAAATTTAGTATACTTTAGTTTCATTAAATTAAATTATTTTTATTTTCTTTATATTTTGTTTCATTATTTCAAAAACTATTTTAACTATGTTTAAAGTAGGTTTTAATGGATTTAAAAGGTGGTTTTAAATTTTTTAAAATTGATATTGCACTAGATAATTTACCATAATTTTTTAAATCCATTTGACTATGTTTATTTTTAATATTATTTTTAAAATTAAATAATGCAATGATGCTATGATTTTCTTGTAGAAATGTTTAAAAACGGTTGACTCAATTTATTTTGAATTTTTGAAGGTGGATGTTTCACTACAATTACTAGATATTTTTATTCTTTATATATTAATATTTCCCTAGAGGGTTAAAAATATAATGTTATTCAAAGTTTCATAATTTTTTATTCATTATAATAAGGGAGAAAATATTTCTCAATTTATCTTTATTATCTCTAAGTGAAAAGAAGAATAAGGCATGCATGTATTTATCAATTTTATTATTGTTATTTAAAGAAGAATATGTCTACTCAATGTTTAATATTTTAATACTGATATTATTTGATTACAGAAGCATGAATTATGTTGAAGAATTTATTTTTTATTGTTATTTATTGAAGATCATCTAAATCAATCAGTTGCTAAAAAATTGTGTGCCAAATATGTTTCAACATTCTACATGTCATCTCTTTCTACTGAAGTGTTGACTACTTGTACTCAGTCATGATGGAGTGTTATCTTATCATACTAATATGAGGTTATTGATAATATATTTAAAATAAAATCACTAATTTTAAGGTATCTACTACCCACACTCATTTATTGAGGTCCTTGGAAAAAATGAACTTCTTGGTGAAAATCACCAAGCACATGGAGAGAGCTTGGGTGTAGAAGACTAGGGGATTTCTGTACCCCAAACAACTATACATCATCATGTATTGTTCTTTATTTTATTTATTTTTACTATTGTACTCGTCTTCAAGAGATAAGGATTGGACTAATTTAATTAAAAATTGAACTTTTTAATTTTTCATGATTTTTTAAAAGACAAAATTCACCCCCTGCCCCTCTTATTTCTTCATCATCATCAAAAAAACAAGTGGTATTAGAGGGAAGTATCTCTTTCTGTAAATATTATAAGATAATTATTCTTCTACACTATATAAAAAAAGTGGTATTAGAGGTTGGTCTCTATTGGAGAATACTACATATTTCTTTTGGTCTTTAAAAGTCTATGTTAATGATTCGAAAAAAGATTAATTTCAATAGTTGATATATAAGAAGGTATATCGATGATTTATTCTTCTTATTTCCATTATGATAATTATGTTTCGTGTAAATATTGTATGATTATAAATCTAAATATTATTAGAATAAAAATTTACTTAAGAGTTTTAAATCCTTATGAAATTCCTAAAGTAGAATCGGATAAGTTGAATGATTCTCAATATATTGATTATTATCCTGATTAAAGGTCTCTGAACACTATTATTTTTAAATTAGGAACTGATGAATTTAATCATGTTTCTTACTATTCTAATGCATATAATATGTGACAAACCATCGTATTTTTCTTTTAAGGAACCAATAATGTTCTAAAAATGAGTTACAATTCAAATAAACTTAAATTCAAAACATTCAGGATATAGGAAGAAGAAAATATCACATAGATGAATGGGTGACTGATAGAATATTTCAATGTTTTTTTCTTGGGAACTCTAATTAAATAACCAGTTTAGAAATTAGAGGTATTTATATTTTTACCTTCTAAGTGTAATGGAATTTGTACTATTATTCAATAATATTCACCGGTTGAAGGCTTAAAGTTGAAATAATTGATGAAAACCCTTATGATGTACGAAATTGAGATTCAATTAGAAAATAAAAACCATATTTCTATCAAAAATTAAAATGTTACACTCAAAGTTTTTAAGGATGAAATTTTTGATTCAGATTCTATTCATTTGGGTTTAAGTGGTGAGTTATCATATCATTCTAAAAAATTAATAAACAGGTGAAAAATTTGAAAACAAATTAAATAAGAAAAAAGAGAATGAATTAATAATCTATGAATATAAAGAGAAATATCACTTGATACATGACTTTACTTTTCTTAAATCTCAAAGAAAATATGATTACAAAATAGAAGGTAATAAATCCAAGAATGTTAATTCGAGTTCATCAAAACATTCAAGTGATAAATATACTTCAATATTAGAATTTGGGCATGAAAATAAAAAGGTAAATCTATATCTTATGGCTCATGCTAATGAGGTACAATCATCTTTTTCTCAAATTCAAACATATAAAAGTCTTTATTATAGTAAACTATGTGTATATTATTATATTCAAAAATATAAATTTTAATCCTTAAAGAAATATCTTATAAAACTCTTAGAATATTATGATTTTATTTCTATTGAAAAAGATATTTTGATAGAGAATATTAAAGATTTAAAATATAATTCTTCTAAATATTCTTATACTTTTCATGAAAATAAAATTAAGGAATTATTGTTTGTATTTAATTCTTTAAAATAAGATTCTAGTATGATTATCAAGGGGTAATTATCTAAATCAAATTATTGGTAATAATAATGTTAATAAAGCTTATCGTGGAATTGGTTTTAATGGAAAAAACATAAATTATATAAGATTTATTTTGTTCCTAGTACTAAAATAAAACACAAGTCTAATTTTAAATGTTATCATTGTTTTATTAATGGAAATTATTCTAATGAATGATATTTTTGAAATCCCCAATTTTTTGGTGCCATGATTATTCATTATTCATAATGTTTATCTGAATATAAATTTGAATTTTTTTCTCAAAATAAAATTTTTTGGTTACCTAAGACTTTAGTTTCTAACACAACCAGACCAAAAAGAATATGGGAACCAAAAGACACTAGTATTTGATATTTTACAGTTTTATTCCATTGGACTTCATTTTTATATATTTAAGTGGATGATAAAAATATATTTAAATTTATTTTTATGAAACTCATAATTTTGTTACAAATATTGATCGACTCTAAAGTTCTTATTTCCTCAAAAATAAATATCCTAAGAGATGGAATAATTAAAATATGGGAAGTATTTCATTTTTTTAATTACACTGATGTTTTTATAAAGGGGGAGAAGTTATTTTAAATGTTTTATCTTGTATTCCTATATATTTTATTATTATAATACTTGAACTATTAAATATAGTCTCACTCTATTGTTTTAGGTGATGAATTAATTTCTTGAATTTTTTTTAACATTATGCATGATATTAAAATTTTATATTGGATTGTGTTGATCTATTAAAAGATATTTCTCTTGTAACCATGTGTTTTAATGTATTGATATTTAAATTACTTTCATGTGATAAATTGATCTATCATGTCATAAACTATTCTATTATTCAATTTTAATGTTTTGGTCATGAATATAATGTGAAAAAATATTTATTTTAAAATTATTTAAAAATATTTTATTTTAATTCCTTGAATATCTTTAATATTTATGCTCAATATAAGGGGGATTTATTTTAAATTTTTATCATGTTCTTAAATATTATATTATTATGGAATGAATTAATTTTTTTGATACATATTTATAGCTCCATAATTTTTTTGTTATTTAATGAATATTATTTTACATGTTTTCATGGTTCCTTGAGAATTCTATTTTATCTTTTTAAAGTAATCATGAATTAAAGAGTTTATATTGTTGCATGTATTGAAAACATAGATTGTTAGCCTTTCTCAGTAACTCATATTTTTAATCCATACAAAAATAGGGGGAGAGAGTTTGGGTTTTTTAATCATAAAAGGGGTAAATTGTTAAGTATCTCCTTATCCTTACCATTCTCATCATGGTATTTGATAATTACATGAGCCCATTTTTTACTAATAAGTATATTTTAGTGACTTCATATTTACTATGTCTCTATGATTAATTTATATATAAAGCTATAGTGATTCTATTCTTACACCATTTATTCCATTGGAAATATAATAATTTTATATTCATTTTATTTTTTTATTGAATGTTAAATTATTTGTTCTTATAAGGGGAAATACACCAAAGCTGTTATAAAATTTTCAGTGAAATTTTAATTTTTAAATTTAAGGTTACATCAGTATTTTTGTGATAACTCAAGATATAATTATATGATTTCTTCAAAACATTTCATTTTTTATAGGCAATATATTTACTTAAATTTCATTCATATATGAGGAAGTATGAAATGATTTCTTTGGTTCTCTAAAAATTCACTAAATTTACTACAAACTTTTTAGGATTTTTATATCAATAGATTATTTTGGATATAGTTTTTAAATGTTTACATGAGCTAAAAATATCTAAATCACATGAAATATAGTGAAATTAGACAATACATTATTCTTGATTTCATTAAATTATAGGGAAGGCTAAAAAAGTTGTTTTTGTTCTCAATAAATTATCCGAAGTTCTAAAATTTGTTTTCCAAGATAAAGTTTTTCAAATTTACTATTTCTTATAAATTTTTAAAATATCATGAGATATAGAATATGTATTTAGTTTCTTATTGATCCATTTTAAAGTTATCAAAATTATCTAAATATAATTTTTGTGGTATGGATGATGAATCTGATGTTAAAAGCCTCTAAAATCATAGAAGTTTGTAATTGTGGGTTGTGGATATTTTTAGATGGTTTCATCCCAAAATTGATCTCTAAATATGGTTTTACCCCTATATTGGTATTGTATAACCCCAATTTTTATGTTTAAAGTAAGGTTTATGAACCCTATATTTCATTTATTGATCCCTATGTTTTGTATGTTGATCCCTATGTCGTTGTCAAAGCTTAAACCTACATTTATTCTACCAAAGTAGAGCTAAAACTGTTGTATGTTTTTGGAAATAACCATGGAAATATTTAAAGCTAGAACTTGGTTTTTATTTACTCAAACTCATAGAATTTATTTTCATGAATATGATATTATGAGGATATTTTGGACACATGTACAATATATCACAGTGATTTTGAACCAAGATGACGAAATATGGTATTTCCAATTAGAAACTGGATAATGGTGTCTACCATTCAAAAAATCATGATCTTACATATAACTATATATTGGAAACCAGATTTTAAGATGAATATAAAAGGTTATATGTTCTTCTAAACCTCATATTCTTTCATGTTGTGAAGAATGTTTTTGGATCACAACCCTTATGCGGAACTAGCGATGATACTTGAACAGAGCTGGAGGAAGGTTTTTTACAACAATTAACATATAGAGTATCATAACTCTATCTCTAACAAATGGACTAGAATTTATTTTGATCTCAAATATTTTCATATAGTATGAAATTATTTAGTATTTGGATATCACATAATAAGAATAAAGGCGACGATACTATATTATTCAAGCTTGAATCAATCTTGTGGTGTGACTATTGGGATACAATATATTCTATGAACCATGTATATGTCAACTTTTCTGTAACCAGTATAGAATTCCATGCATGAACCCAGTATCAACATATCTCTTTAAGAGGTGATATTTTTGAGTGATTTTCTGAATAAGTCGATGAGATTATAGATTATCAAAAAATATAATAATATACAATATTTTTATATTTTCACATATATTTGAATTTATTGACTTCTAAAGTTATTTCAATAAGTTTTATCATAATAATGGATTTTTGATTTATCGAAAATCATGGAATAATATAAGACTAGTATTTTTCATGTTTTGGATATTTCAGAAGCAGGTTTAAGAGCTCTTTTTTATATTTTTATATGCTTTATTTTTATCTAGATTATTCTCAGTGGTTTAACTATTGGATAATCACTCATAAAATTAAACAATTGTGATCAATTTATTCCTAATGTTTTGGGTAATTCATTTAAAGACAAAAATAATTTAATTATTCCTAACATCACCTTCTAGTGAATTTGGGGGACTCTATGTTATTTAAGTTAAAATATATGAATTTTATTATGGATGTTGTTGCAAGATTTTAGGAACTATTTTGAGTAATTTTAAAGGAGTTTTGGAAAAAAATTAAAAAAATATTTTTAATTATTCAATGTATATATTGTTCTATAGGATTTATCATAAGAGTTTAAATTCATTTGATGGAATTTATTTCAAAAATTATTTTTAAAAAAATAATGTAACGGTCCCATGATTTTCTTTCAGAAATTTTTGAAAACTCTTAACTCAATTTATTTTTAAATTATAAAGGATAAGAAGTTACTACAACTAATGGATATTTTTATTCTCTATATATAAATATTTCTTTATAAAGTTAAAAGGTGTGTGTGAAAACTCTTCATCTTTCAAAAATAAAAAGTGCATCAAAGTTTCATATTGTTTTTCATTATTGGAAGAAGAGAGAAAATGTTTCTCGGTTTATCTTTATTTTCTCTTAGTGAAAATAATAAAAAATATGTACATTTTTATAAAAAATTTATATTATTTAAAGAAGAATAATTTTTGATTATTTTCAATATTTTATTATTTCTATTATTTGATTATAGAAGCCTATATAGCATTGAATAATTTATTTGATGTTGTGCTTTATTAAATATAATCTGCATCTGTTAGTTGTTGCTACAACTTTATATTAAAGTTGTTTCAAGGATCTATATCTCATATATTTCTAGTGAAGTGTAAAATAATTTCACTCATTCATAGTAGAGTTTTAGATTCTCATACTAAACTATTTTGGTCAAGGTTCCCTGTAAAAGAACCTGAATTGTTGTAAGGTGTCAACTGCCCACACCCAACTTTCAATGTCCACATATAAAAGGAATTTCTTAGTGAGAATCACCAAGATTATAGAGATAGTTTTGGGGGAGTACACTTGGGTGTTTTTGTGCCTTTAACCTATAAGGTTGTGTATTTTGGGACTGAATTAAAATTCCAAAGTAATTTGAAGATTTTGTTCTCCAGATAGGTCGAATCATAAATTGAGCCTCAGATTGATGTTTTGAGAGTTGGAACACTTAAAAATGTTCTTTTAGATGCATTTTAAGTCCTTATAGGTGTGTCAATTGTTCAGATGAGTTTTGAGAGTGTTAGTGTCAGAAAAATTGGATTAGGGATAAGTAGAAAAGGTCACACGGTTGGTGCACGGTTAGTATTAACCGTGAAGAATAATCGTTCCACCTATTTTTTTATGGGAAATGGTAGGTTTAAACTATATTAGGTGGTAAAGATAATCATTAAACCATATGAAATTAATTATAGGTCAATCAGATATTTGGAACATGGTTTTTCTAATCATGTTCCTAACAATACAAGGGGTGGAGCACTTGGACAATAGCTCAGCACATGATGCACATGGTTTTTCAAATCATGTTCTTAGCATGTATGGTTAGTTCCACTTAGGTAGTGGTTGTTCATAGTTAGTGTATTTTTTTCCAAACTTTTATCCTCATTTAAAGGGTTGATTTTAAGGATTTTCCACTACCCTCTTTAATTCTTTCTACTCCTCTTTCTCCCTCATTTTGTCCATGCATAGGAGGCCACTCAAAATCTCTATCCTCCTCTTGGACTTCTAGGGTTCTCCTTCATCTAAGCTCAGAATCAACTTTAATCTATCAAGTTGCAATCCCATCAGTAATTATATGACTCTCCTTCCTCATTTATCAGTTTCTTTAACTATATTGAATACTATTTCAATGTGATCCAACATGCCCTATTTTCTTAGTGATTTTCTACTTCTCTATTTTCTCATGAAACAAATCAAATAAAATCTCAATAATTGATTATTAAATCATCCTAATCATGATTTGGGTTTTTTTCTTTTCCCTAAAGTCTCATTGTTTTATAAATTATGTTGTTGTGTCACGTTCTGGACCTTTTATATGTCACCTCGATATTGTGAATTTTAAATTTTAAATTTTATGTCTAAATTAATATTATCATTATACCTTTAAATTACACTGTTATAGGAAATATACCTTGAATCCAACCAACCCTTTATGTGTGGCTCTCATATTTCTTTTCCTTATATGATTATATTTTTACTTAAAACCGCCCCTTAAGGTTTTATAACTTTCCTTTTTTAAATGAAATGATTAAATTGGACTACCTGAATTATAAGTGGAGTAGATGAATCACTTAGCTTATGATAATTATTAAAATTATTCTTGAAATATCACCTCTAAGTGAAATATAAAAACTGAGATAAATGAATAGTTAATGGTAAGAATTTACCCTTAGCCATGATCAACTTGTTAAATGTGTTGATTTCCCTATTTATTATTTGTAAATGGATTGAAAATAAAACAATCATAATGAATCATAGTGTGTGGCATGGACCTTCATAATGATCCTTATGAGAACCTTAAATGTTTAATGGTTGAAAACCCATCTCTGAGATTATGTTAAGGAATTGCATAAAATAATTGATTATTATACATTTATGACTAGCGAGCACGGTGTCCCTTATATTATGATTCATGGGCATATATTCCCTTATATTTTGATTCATGGTCATGGTGTCCCTTGAGTATGGTGTCCCTTATATTATGATTCACAGGCATGGAATACCCTGGGCATATCATCCCTTATATTATGATTCAGGTGCATGGCTCCTCTCAGGCATAGTGTCCCTCATTATTTATGATACCCAGGCATGGAATCCCTTATGAGTTATGATAATCAGAAATGGAGTACCTTATTATTCATGATACACAGGCACATCATCCATAATCATTCCATAAGTAATATGGGAATGTTGACCCTTATTTTAAATATGAGACTCTTGTAACTATACAAGGATGATTGAGTTACGCCTCGGGCCTAGGCTAGTACTACGTGTGTGTGTGTGTGTGTGTGTGTGTGTGTGTGTGTCTATATACATATATACATATATATGTTGATATATATGTTGCTACGTATATAGTTTACACACACACACACACACAAACACACACACACACACAGAGATATATATATATGGTGACATATATTTAGAGACATTCCATCCTAGGTTGAAGTAGGTATAGTCAGCCCGATTTCTTTAAGGAACCAGAACCTGATTTGTTTAATTTTATTATTATTACACTACTCACTTTTGTTATTCCCACACAAAAATGTATTTTATACTCACATAATGAAAACAAAATTAGACATCATTGGTCTTAGCCTACTAAGTTTACCTCAAATCTATTTGGGAAACCATTTAATACTTGAACAGACCTCATGGATGTAGGTTTAGGATCATGGATTGTGTTTGTGTTGTTATTCATGGATATGAGAACTATAGAGAATGTGATTGAGCCTAAGGTAGGGATGATCATAGAGATAGCCTTTGGGGTTTTTATTATTTTAGTTTTATATTGTTTATGTGTTTACCTGTTGTATGTCATTACTTTTATACTATAGCATCACATGGACATGTATGATTATATTATTTGGTGCTGACCATTTCATTCAGTATTTATTTATTTTACTTTCAATTACTATCTTCTACTTATCTATTATTATTCATATTCCTCCACTATTGATTCATTTATTATATGTATATTGTTCTTAGTACTAATCCATAGGGTATAGTTTCCACAGTGTACCAACTTTAGACCCTCACTGCTATTTTTCAGCCTCTGGCATATGGGGATTCTTTCTTGAGTCAATGTGACTAACTGGCTCGGGGCACCATTTCAGTTTATCCCAGGTCAGGATGCTACAAAGTGGTATTAAAGCCCCGTATTTTCATTTGTCTAACTATTTAGGGTTTGTATTGGAATGTATTGGTACTTGGTAAATAGTTATGTCTGGTAGTGATCAACCCTCACATTGGGAAATGACCAAGTGGCTAGGAATGGGACGATTTTTCATTTCATTCATTACTACAGTTTATTATTTATTCACCCTGAGTGAATTATGTAATTTTTTATTCTTACTGATTTATGGGAATTAATTCTTTTTACCATTGGCTCGGTATGGCAAAGAATTATTGTTACATGAATCATTATATAAACATAAAGACTCACATGTCATGCATATACCATAACATGTAGGTTTCATTGCTTGATTATATGATACATGTTGTATGTTCCATGTGTGATTTAGCATCATTCTTATTTGTATTCCATGTTTAGGTGATTATTTATCATTATTTTTCTACAGTTCATGCTTCATTGGTAGCCTTTTTATATTTCTATAATCTTTAATATAATGTGATATCATTCTTTGTTATGTTTATGATAAAATAATTAGTTATTAAAGTGTCTACATAAACTTAAATGGAGGTTTCCCATATAGCTTGATGGTGGTGCCTTAAATAACCAATCTAGACATGTTGATCCATGGAACATTGGTCTCATGGTTTGAAACATCTATAGTTGGGATTAAATGGTCAAAAATAATAGTTTATAAGGTGAATGGGCCCTTATAAATTAGGAAGGGTGACCCATATAATCAAACCATCATATAAGAACTTTTTATATTCTGAAATCAAAGATAAAAACCTAGTTGCACGACATTCATTCCAATTGAAAATTATAAATTCAAGTAAATTTATAACATGGGAATGATAATGAATCTAACTAAACCATGGTATGTGCTAAATTTAAATCCTTACAGGAAATGGTTTCCTTTATAAGGTT
The DNA here is from genome assembly GCA_963277665.1 of Viscum album. Lineage (NCBI taxonomy): Eukaryota > Viridiplantae > Streptophyta > Magnoliopsida > Santalales > Viscaceae > Viscum > Viscum album. Next base: position 245,470,077 of record OY728150.1, read on the forward strand.
TTGTACCTTTATGAATTATGCATGATGACCCATATGAATAAATTTATAAATGCACAACTGGGTCTAAGTAAGTCATTTTGGGCATGTTTTTATTAGATAAACTCACAAGGTGTTTTAAAATGATGTGACCCTTATAGTTTTTTATTTGTTATATTATTTGGTATTTAAACCCATAGTGAATATGCTTTTTCTAAATGGGATGGTTAATTAATGTGTCATTATCCACTTATATGGGTTACATATAAATGTAAAGTGAAATATTACTAAGCTAATCCCCTTTAAATAATAACGAAAAATTATCTTCTTTTGAGATTTATAAATGTGATGTGTCAGTTAATTAAAATTCCAATTACAAACTAAAGAGTTATTTCCTCTATATCTTGGAAATGACATTTTTTTAAATAGCTTGATTGAAAAAGATTGCGGTTAAATAAATGATTATTAAAATGTTTGAAAGTAATGTATGAGATAAATTTCCTAAAATTATGAAACAATGATAGATAATTAAATAATTCTTAAAAGGAAGTTTGGTATAATTTTCCTACATTTCCTTATGGTATTAGCTAAATAAATTACCAAGTATCATTGTATTTTATAATTAGTACTTGAATTATAAATTAATGAGTATCTTTAATATTTAAAACTAAATGTGAAGTGATGTAACATCTTAAATAAAACATTTTAGTAGTTTTCATAGCTTGACCCTCATGTAAGGGTTGTTTAAATGTTTCCCTGAGTTTTACCTTAGAAAGAGAATGGGTATGTTGCCCATAGGTCACTATTGACCTTTTTCTTTTAAATTTGAAATAGTAGTTAGCATGATAATCCTAGTGACCCTCTTAGAAAAACCAATTTATAGGATCGATGCTTTATATCTAAGTGAGGGGATATCCTAATTAAGGTAGTGCCCTTTAAGGTAATTTATTACCAGTAAATGTTATTTTCAATTATCAAATGAGGGGTGTTGTTCAGGTGTCATTCATCCCAAGTATAACTCTTAGTGTTGAAACAACACCCCAGGAAAATAGGTGGTAATTTGATAATTTTACCCTTTTGAGGTTTTGAGCATCATGTAATCCTTCAGTTCAATGGGTTAGACATACCTAGGGCATGGTCGTCCACTTAGTTGGTCGTGTGACCCTTCTTCTTCTTCTTCAGTGATGGATGACTCAAGAGTTCATCAGTTGGGTTAACATTTTTATGGGAAATATGAATCTTGTCTAAATATTTTATATGGTTCATCACATACTGGGATGCATAGGGCCAATGGACATAGGGAAAGAATTAATGGGTGTACTACTACACTGATGAAACCTCATGTTAGTACAAATTTATACACATGGTACCCATTGAGTTGGTAAAATAGTTTATCAAACCATATGAGTTTGGTTGGAATTGATAAAGCCTTGAGCAATTATGATATGTTCTTGGGTCATCTCTACAGTTGAGTGACTTGGGCGTTAAATAGAATTGGGTTGTACAAATGTTTAGGATAACATTGTAAAAAGGATTAGGTGTGATAACATTTCCAATCTTAGTTGGTTTTCCCTATATACCTCTTGATAATGATTTTCTTAAGTAAACATAAGAATATCACCACACATATTTCTAGATTAAATTTGATCTAGATCATTTTTAAGTGGTTTTATTTTCCTCTCTTTTCGAATTAGAACTTTGTAAAAGTTTGTTGGCTACGTTCGTAACCTGTGTTCAGTGGTAGATGAAGCATGTGTCATGGGATGAGTTCTCATTTATTATTAAATGAAAACTAGGAAAATAATATGATGGGTAGAATCACATCAAACATGTTTTAAACATGTATTTCCAAGTATAGGAAGTGAAATTGTAAAAGACTATTTGGGATTGGTCACCTTTTCTTTTGAAAGACCGTGAGGCTGGTAATTTTGGGTTATCTTGTACTTTAGGAAATTATTTCTATAAAACATGGTTATGGGTTTGGATAGAGTTTAGAAATTAGATTCAGGCTCAGGGTATGTGAGAAACTTAGATAATGTAAGTCTTTTAAAGAGTGTTAGTGATTTTAAGGTATCATGATGATAAAATGATTGGTTGTATACACAAACTTTGAAGAAAACATTAATCAGTTAGTAATTTTCTTGAAATTGTTGAACAATAAAGAAATGACTTGAAATTGATGGAATTGTGGTTGGTATATGATGATGCATCTATAGGTGTATCCAAGATCTTTCAAAAGAAGTTTTCTATAAGTGGTTTGATTGTTATTTACTTTTCATGGTGATACATGGTTGTTTGGAATCCATGTCAGGAACATTGTATTGGATATGATGGGATTGTATTTGGTTTTATTATAAATAATCGATATCCAGATAGTTTAATCTTATATTAGTGACGATCATGCCCCTAATCTTAACATAATTTTGGGTGTACTGAGAAAGAATCAGTTACATGTCAAGCTAAAGAAAGAAATTAAAAGTCTGTGTTGTCTTGATAAATAGAATCCTTTATAGTTATCTTCAGAAAGCTTGTAATATATTAGAGGAATGGAATATCTAGATTGATACTAAGATTACCGTATAGTAAGTTCCTAGATAGACTCATGGACACCATCTAACTCTTTGACTCAATTTTTGGGTGAGATATCGCTGTTGGAATTTGTCAGTTTTCTTGACACATGGACATTTCAGATATGTACCATCATCTCGACTATTAACTCAGTAGTATGTACTACCTTAGATAAGCACCTTGGACTCCCATAGATTATTATGAGGTTACGCCATAAATATAGTGAGTCTTGGATGATATGTCTTGAGTGTGAAAATCTAAGGGTACTGGATTGGGTATACACCTATATTCATGTTGAGGTAAGACAACATGAATGAACAATTCTATAAGAAACATAATTGGAATCTAGTTATGAGAATTGGTGGGTATTATTACAATAAAATCAATATTCCTTGGAATAAAGGCATCATAATTAGGTTTTGGATGCATTAGCTGATAAAGCCGAATGCTTTTGGAGATATTCATCCAGTAGTGGATCAATTTTCCTCCATCTTGTTTTGTTGAATTCCACTGGTGAGGAACTATTTCTAGCACATCTTTGGGATGAGATGAGTGAAACAAAAATTTTGGAAGAGGATTTTCATGGAATAGTCAGCACAACCAAGATAAATGTGCTTGGATGATAATTAATCAATCGATCAAGTTTAGAAACATACTAAAGTGTGTTGTTATAATTATTAGGGTTCACTTAAATAGGAAATTATGATGATGAAGGTACCATGACTAAAAAATGGATTTTCAAACTAGAAACTATAGTGGGAAGATCTGTAGGATAGATGGTAAAATAGATGATTATTTGATTGTGTATCGAGTTAGAAGAGATCGGTTAAGAATTTTCACGAAGTTTTAGTTTTGCATATGAGATTTAGCTTGAGTTCCAAATTATTATATACCGCATATATAAATTAGTTATTATAAGAGTTCTTGGTTTTTATAACATAACGTGGCCATTTTAGTAGGAATTTCCTAACCCAAGTGGTTTGGGGGGTGTTTCGTTGTTCCCCAAGGATTATTGAGGATTTAAAGTTATCAGGTGGAGAGATTGTAAGGTCTCATGTTTTTGGACTAGATAAAATTTCCAAATGAATTTAAAATTTTCATTTGGTGGATGGTCCGAATCTTAAATTCAGACATGGATTGAATTTTTTAGAGTTAGAATACTTAAAAGTGTTGTTTTTTTTATTAAAGGTTGGGGTCGATGCCTCAATTTATTATTTAAAGAAAAGACCTCTTTAGACTGGGTAGAGGGACACCCATTACATAGCCCGAAGGCCCAAGGCCAAGTGGCCTGAATACAAGGCTTGAAAGCCCATTTTTTGGCCCAAAGGACCCCTCAGTGAATAGTACTACTACAGTACCTTCTACAGTACAACCGCCACTACAGTACCTGCTACAGTCCCTCCGCCGCTATAGTTCTGCCACTGCAACAGTTCCACCGCTGCTACAGTACTTCTACAGTGCCCTCCTACAGTGCCCAAAAATTATCCCCTACCCGGATTTGATCTTGGGTCTTTTGGATGCCAAGAAGGAGCCTGTACCACTAGGCTATAGGCTCGTAGGCTACTTAAAAGTGTTTTTTTAGATGGTGTTTAAGGAATTATAGTTATATTGGGTGTTCATTTTAGTTTCATGTTGGGATATGAAAACTTATTTTTGGGAGAAGTAGATAAGGGTACATGGTTGGATCATGGTTAGTACTAACCTTGCAACACATTCTTGCATCTTTTTTTGCTAAGGGATGCAGTTGGTTTAAACTATGTGAGGTGGAATAGATAATCATGTAACCCTATAAAATAAATTGTAGGTGCATCACATGGTTGGCACATTGTTTGCTAACCGTGTGCCTAACCTTGTGAGGGGTGGAGAACTTAGCCAGTAGCTCCACATGAGCTACGCATGGTTTCTCAAACTGTGAACTTATCCCAGACAGTTAGTTCCACATAAGTAGTGTTTGATCATGGTTGGTTCATAGTTTTTTCAAAACATGCATCCAAACCATGAACCTCATTTAAAGAGTTTATTTTATGGTTTCCCCCTACCCTCTTTAATTATTTCTCCTCCTCTTTCTCCCTAAGTTTTCCCACCCACATGAGGCTTCTTGATCTCCCTCTCCTCCTCCTATGATTTTATGGTTCTCCTCGTTAATAGCCCAAAACCAGCCTCCATATATCTCGTTGTAAGCCACTCAGTGATTCTATGACTCCTCCTTCCTACCTACTCAGTTTCTTTATTTGTATTAAATATTATTTAAATACAAAATAATATGACCTATTTTCAAGGATATTGTTGATTTATTTGATTTCTCTCAAGCTGGATCAAATTAAATATACATAATGGATAAGTGAGTAATCCTAAGCATGAGGTAAGTGGTCTAGTTTCTTTTCCATAAATTCTCATTATTTTATAAATTATGTTGTTGTGTTGTGCATCAAACCTTTCATGTGTCACCTAAAAATTATGAAATTTAACTTGTAAATGATTAGTTCTAAACTCAAATTATCAGTGTGTCTTTAAATTACACCATTAGAGGATTCCAATCTTGACTTAAACTAACCCTTTGGGTGTGTCACTCATATTCCTTGGCCCCTTATGATTATCTTTGGAATTAAAACCACCCATTGAGGTGTAATAACATGCCTCTTTTAAATGAAATTGTTCAATGGGATTACATGAAATGAATGTTGGGTGGATGAAACACTTATATTATTATCGTTATTAAAATTATTCTTGAACCATCCCCTCTAAGTGAAATAGTCAATTTGAGATAAACTGTTAATGGTAAGGATTTACCCTTATCCCTGATCAACTTGTTAAATGTGGTGATTTCCATCGTTAATACTTGTAAATTGATTGAAAATAAAATGACCATGATGAATCATATTGTGTGGTGTGGACCTTCATAATGACCCTTATATACACCTTAAAATTTGAATGGTTAGAAAACCATCTCCTATATTATGTTAAGGCATTGAATGAATGAATTGATTATTATGAATTTGTGATAATGGGAATGGAATACCTTATATTATAATTCTCGAGCATGGAATCCCTTATAATACAATTCATATTCATATCTTCCCTCAGTCCTGGAATCCCTTATATTATGATTCACGAACATGGTATCCCTTGGTAATGTCATCCCTTATATTATGATTCATAGACATGGAGTCCCTCAAGAATGGAACCCTTAATTATTCATGACACTCATGAATGATGTTCCTTATGAGTTATGAAACTCAAGCATGGTGTCCCTTATTATTCATGAAACACATGCATAGTTTTCCACATCATTCCATGAGAAATATGGCCATGATGACCCTTATTTGAAATATGAGGATCTTATAATTATACATGGACACTTGAGTTATGCCTAAGGTCCAAGATAGTACTACATATCTATATATATATATGGATATATATGTTTATATATATATATATAGTTCATGTATATATATACATTCATATATATTAAAAGCAATAAAGTGATATTTTTTACTTTATCTTTTACTTAAATATTATAAAAGTCAAAATCAAAGAAATATGGCACCAATTTTCCAAATTTTATAAATTTTTATGGACATGTCCAAACTCCACTAATTAAATAGTATAAATAAAAGTGTTAGGGTAATTTTGTAGTCCTTATTAGATTATTTTTAACCTTAATTTTCCAATTTACCCTTATCATTATGATAATAATTTTGTAAGATTACTATTCATCATGACAAAAAATAAAAGGGGAACTATTTATCAAATTTGAACCTAATGATTAAAAATATGGAATAAAATCTTCAAAATTAATTTTCTAGAAGTTTCAAAATTTAATTTAAAATTATACCCACAAAATTAGATAAAAAGTAGTTTTTCATGAAAATGATTTTTAAGTTTAAAAATGTTTTTATACCAAATTCATGTATAAAATTCATTCCAAAGACTATAATTGGATTATTAAAAATATAATAGATATAATTTTACTTTGAAACTATTTTAAAACAAAATGTAACATTGTAAATTCTTGAAATTGAAATATATTTTTTATTGAAAATTAGTATTTTTTCTATTTAATGAAAATTCAATCTTTTTAGAAAATTTCCAAAAAGTCACTCTAAGCTAATTTTAACATATTGATTTCAAAAATGAATTTAATTTTATCAAATAAATTTTAAAAAATTTCCTTAAATTAATTATAATATTCACTCATGTAAATTAACAAAAACATTTTTGAATAAAACATATTTTTGAATAATAAAATGACTTTACTAAAAATTGAGTGCTCATTTACTAAGAATTAATAAATACATTTTTATTGAGTATGACCATTATATATTTAATAATTCGGTTAATCCTATTTATACCCTATAATTTAATGACTATGTTATACTATAATAATAGTTCATTGTTTGCTTAAGCTTAGTATTGTGTGTTGCATACACTATCAAACACAATGTTCTTTTAAATATCAAGGTATTACATTCTTCCCATATTAATAAATTTCACCCTAGAAATTTCATATTGCATACTTTGGTGAAAGAATTTGAGAGTAATTTTTCTTTAAGTCTTCCTCTGATTACCATGTTGTCTCCTTGTATTTATGGTTCTATTATAGTACTTTGACCAGGCGAGTTGTCTTATTGCATAGAACATTATCTCTACGGTACAACATCTTCATCAAATTCTCCTCATAAGAGAGATCACTATCTAGTTTTTACACCTATAAATTAAGTAAATTTGATTAATCTAGTATTTACTTCCTCAAGAATGATATGGTGAATACATTGTGTACTTGATATAGGGTTGCTGAGATTGTTAGTCAATAGTCCACAACTCCAATGCGATCGAGAATCTCAAAGGGTTCAATGTACCTAGGACTTAGCTTACCCTTATTCCTAAATATCATGAATTTATTCCATGGATATATATATATAGAAACACATTATATCTGACCTCAAACTCCATGTATCATCAATAATTGTCAACATAGATCTTCTATCAACTCTGAACATCCATGATGTTCTGCTGAATGGTATTAAACTTTTTTATTATTTCCTCAAAAAAAAAAATTAGATCCTAAAAATTTATGTTCCCCAACTTCAACCCAATATTCAGGTTTTCTATATCTCTTCCCATAAAGGTATTCATAAGGATCCATTTGGATTCTTGATTAAAATCTATTATTTTACAAGAAATAAACCATAGGAAGATATTGATTGCATCCCCATTTGAATTCCATCAAGCATGATCTCAACATTCCTTATAGTGTATATATATCCCACTTATATTGTCCATTGGTTTGGGGGGTAATAAGTCATAATTAAGTTCAACTTAGTTTTTAGAGCTTGTTGGAGACTCATCCAGAACATGGAGGTAAATCTAGGATCTTAGTTAGATACAATTGGTAGTGGTGTTTCATACAACCTCACCACCTTTATGACGTATATCCTTGCAAGTTGATCGAGTGAAAAGTGATCTCGAATTACAATGAAGTGATAAGTAATTATAAGATAATCCACCACAACTCATATATCATTATTACCTCTTTATTTATTTTGAATACTGGTAACAAATTCCTTGGTGACATTTTCACATTTCTATGTACGGGTAATGGTTTAACAATCCCCTTACCTTTATTACTTCACTTGCTTACATACCAAACACTTTGATGTATATTTTTTGATGTACTTATTCATATTTTACCACCAATAGTGTTATTTAAGATCTAGAAACATCTTTATACTCCCTAGGTGGATGGATAAAGTCGATCTATGTAGATCATTCAATATCTCTTTATTCATATCAAGATTTTATAGTACACATAGTCGTGACCCAAATTTTATAGCTCATTTTTCATAAATTTTGAACTATGAGGATTTCCCTTTTTTATTACTTCCAAATTCTTATTAATTTCTACATAATCTCTTTGAGTATCATTTATCTTCTCCAAAAGTGATGGTCTATAAATCATTTCATAAATGAATGATAATGTTTCTTCTTTTATGATTCTCGTATTTATGCTATTGAAGTCTATGAAGATTGGATCCTTCTCAATTATCACCATTTATAAAGTTGTTGGATCCTTTATACTTAGAGCATCTGCCACTTTGTTTCCTTTTCTAGGATAGTAATGGATTAAGCGGTCATAGTCCTTGATTAGCTCTAACCATATTCACTAGCATATATTAAACTCCTTCTATGTGAATATATATTTTAGGCTCTTATGATGAGTATACATTTCAAACTTCTCTATAGAGAGATAATCCTTCTATATTTTCAAGAACATATCACTATAGTCATCTTTGTATCATGTGTTGGGTTGTTTTTCTCATGAAATTTCAACTTATTTGAGCTTTAAGAAATCACTTTTTCATTTTTCATTAGTACACAGCTCAAAACCTTATTTGAAGCACCACTATATACCATGAAAAATTCCACACTTGAGGGAAGTGTGAGGAATGGTGTAGTGATATGTCTTTGTTTTAATTCCTTAAATATCTATTTTAATTCACTGGTCCAAAAAAACTTTACTCCCTTATGATTTATCTTGGTTAGAGAGATTTAAAATCATCAGAAGTTTCTCAAAAATTAGTTGTAATACCAAGCTAGTCTAAGGAAATTGTGGATCTTTGTTACAGATTGTGTTCAAGGAAAGTCCTCAATTAAATTTATTTTTGACATATCCATATATATATATTATGATCATAAAATTTTCTAATAATGATACTTCCTTCATCTAGAACTCACATTTACTATACTTTTCATTTATCTTCTCATTTCACAAAGTCTTTAGCACAGTATTCAAATACTTCTAATGTTTTTCCTTACTTTTAGAGTATATCATAATTTCATCTATAAATACTACCAAAAATTAGGTAATATCTAATAACACTATTTGTTAAGTCCATAAATATTTTTGGAGCTTTAGAGAGTTTGAATGGAATCACTATGAACTCATAGTGTCCATACCTCATTTTAAAGGCATTTTTGGGAATATATTCCTTTTTATCCTTTAATTGGTGATATCCTGACCAAAGGCCCACCTTAGAGAAATATTGAACCCCACATAGATGATAAAACAATTCATCTATCTATGGTAGATGATACTTTTTCTTTATCATGATTTTTTTGAGTTCCTGATAATTAATACAAAGGTACATTAACCCATCCTTATTCTCGATGAAGAGGACCGATGCACCATATAGTGAGGCACTAAGGCATATAAAACCCTTTTCTAGATTATCTTTTAACTAATTTTTCATTTATTACAACTCAATAGTGTCCAATATATAATAAGTCTTGTATATGGGTAAAAATCCATGTATAAGTTTTATTGGGAACTCAACATCTCAGTTAAGAGGAAGACTGGTAAACTCTTCAGGGAATATATTTGTATAATCTCTCATAATGGGCATGTCTTCAAGAATGATTCTCTCCTTTGTATCGATAATTTGAGCTATATATTCTTTCTCATAAGGTAATAATATCCAAAATTGAGAAGAATATTCAAAGAGAGATTCGCCATCCTACTTACACTTGTACAAAATCAGAGGATGACTTGGGATGTGAAGAGTGATATCCATTTCCCAATAGTTTATGTTGGCTTTATATAAGTACACACAATCCATTCCTAATATAGCATCAAAATAAACTAAAGAATGTAAGATAGTATTTTTGGAAGATTAATTCCAAAAAACTTGAATGGGTAAGAGTTATATACATGGAGTGAAACAATTATTCTATTTTTTGTTCTCACAAATAGCTTAACACCCATGTTTTGATGTGGTGTTTGAATAGTTATACTAAAGTTAAAAGAAATGAAAGAATGTTTAGAACCAGAAAAAAAATTACTTTCTCAATTCTTGAATGAATAACTAGCATACTTTTCATCACATAATTATCAGGATCCACCTCATTAGTAGTGATAGATATACCCTTCCTTTCTATCTAGGCCTTAGAGGTTGTTTTCATTGATTGTATTTGACAACCCTTGGATTAGGGAACTGGATTACATAATTCCCATGTTACTTATATTTAAAAAATTATACTACTGTCTGAGTTTTGATTTGAACCATATTTTCCTCTATTTAATTATTGGGTTTATTCATCTCATTTTGGCATTGATTAGCTTTATGCCCTTATTTTTCACGGATAAATCATCTCCTGGTTCCCTTAAAACAGTTTCCAAGATTCTTATTCCCACACTTTACACACATGGTAGGTTGGTTTTTCTTTCCTATATGAGTTTTATCTATTTATCCACATGAATAAAACTCCATTTTGCACTTTTTATCTCTAGAACTATGAGACCAATTAGAGTCACCAATATCCATCTTGACTTTGAGAGAACGACAAACAATTTCTTCATAGCTTTCAAAGTTTCAAATCACCAATTATTTTTGAAGACTTGGATTTAATCCACTAAATAAGTGTTCCACCTTACTTTTGGTGTTGATGATGAAGTTGAAGGTTCACCGTTCAAGCCTTGTAAAGTTTTCTTCATACACCCTAATAGACTCATCTTCCTTTTACACCAATCAGAGGAAATACCTCACCATTTTGAGGATGAGAGTTTGGGGAAAATATGTATTGAAAAATATGTTATTGAATTCTTAATATTCCATGGAATTAATATCTTATTTGGACTTCATGTTCTTGATTAGAATCCACCACTAATCGTCTTCCCCGTCCATGTGATAAATGTCTAGCACAAACATCCCATGTTTTTAGCATTATTGGAAAAATAATATCTTCTCAATGGATTTAATACATGATGGTATCATAAGATCAATGAAATTTAAGAGTCCTTTGTTTCATAAAATACCCAACCACAACTTTCTATTTCTTAGAAGAATGAGTTTGTTCCTATTGATTCAAGTTAATGTTAATAACATGAGTTATCTGATCCAATACTGCCATAAATTTATTGTCTACCACTCTCATAAGTTTAGTCATATCATTAGGTAAATCATCAGATTTCCTATCATGTTGGTTGTTGGCATGGTTTATCTGATTTTCCACCACTAACTAAAAAAACAAGATGAATATACTTTCATTAACAAACATAAAAAATAGAAAATTATAAAATTAGAAGAAATAACATATAAATGATAAGAATGTACTAACTTATGAGTATCTGGGTTTCAATATAGGTTATCCATGATAATTTTTCTATTAATTTTTATAACCTAAAAATCTATTCAAATACTTCATAATGGTTTATAATGAGTTTTTTAATTGTTAAAGTATATCCTCTGGGATTGTCAAACTAGGTGTGCAGTAAGGAATATTTTTTGTGTACTAGTTGAAAATTGAGTTAATAATTAATTATTAATTTTTGGAGTTATTACCCCAATGTACAACTATTTTAGAACCACATCCACTTGTAGTATCTAGATAGGTATGTAATTTCGTGGAAAGCAATCACTCTATACTTCATCAAAATTCCAAAATATTTTTCTATACTTAGACTTTTCCCTAGGGTTTTGACTAAATTATCCTATTATTAATAATAAAAAACAACTATACTTTTCTATAATATCAAGTATAGTGACTCAATACTTTTAAATGTGTTGTCACATGATTTTTTACATAAATATCCAATAAATACAAACTAAGGATCAAAAAGCCCAGTTTCTTGGGAACACTAGGTACATAAAACATTAACATAAAAATAAAACATATCTATTAGAATCTATATAATTATATCTGAAATAAATTTTACCTCATAAAACTACAAGGGATAACCTAGGGAATACATATAAAAAAAGGGGTGAACTAAAAATCTTGGTAAGGGAATAAACATGATAAAGAAGTATAATGTGTGATTCAAAGGTATAACATTATACCATAAAATAGAAGGCTTGTGAGTAATCACATGGGAGAATAACATAAAGAACATGGTTTCATAATATCATGGAAACTTAGAAAATGTTTCAACAGTACAAAACATGGCATAAAGATAAGTCAAGGCTAACTATCAAGACAACATCATATGGTGGATTAAGTTTACTCCATAATCCCATACATAATGTCTCATGAGACAAAAACTTTACCAAATACATTGGATATCTAATTTGGTGTAACCATAATAACATTTTCATTCGTATGTGTGCCAAAAAAAGAAAATCAACCCTAATAAATAATCATAATAATTACCCATGGAATGAAATGGGTTGTATAATCTTACCTCATGTCATAATCAAAGAAAATTTCATAAATATTGCAAAGAAAAGAAGGAATTAAATATTTTGTATAAAAATATCAAAGTACATAATTATTGGTTATAAAATAAGGGGTTAATTTTGGAATGAAAACTTTAAATTATTGTTACATAAAAGGATTAAGGGGTAGAAAAATTCATGTTAATCAGGTTTGATTTTAAAGAATAAATTTGATAAATAAACTTATGGAATGTATTAAACCATAAAAGGAAGAGATAATGAACTAGGTATATATGTATGATAAATTTTTATAGAATTTAGAAGAAATTTATAACAACAAAAGGAGAGATAAATTGATTTGGAGAGAGAATGGTCATATCCAAAAGAAAAAGAGTGGTTCAGAAAGATCTTTACCTTAGGTCTCATATTTATTTGTATGCATTAGAAACTCCTGTATAATAATTATAAATTTATTATAAATTTATTCAAAAACCATAATAATATATATAATACCATATATTATTTTCTTATAACATCTTACCACCAATTTATTCGCAATTATTTATTAAAATCGCTATTTTGGGTGGTAACTGCTTCATTTTTCATGCATGTTTTTGGTTCGGAAGTCTCAGTCTTTATACATCGATCATGGTTACATATTATATAGAATGTTTAAAATGTTTTTAATATCATTTATATTAATTATATATATTTATTTATTTATTTATTTATTTATATTCATCCACTAAAGGTAGATATAAAAACAAATTACACCATTCATGGAGACGGTAGGCCAAACATAAGCATGAATGTTGTTTCTATTTTTTATGGAAGGAATGAAAGAAAGGTATATAATAATTCACCTTTATAGAATAATAGTAATATCAAAAATAAGAAATATATTTATTAAATCAATCATTATAACCATCGGTGAGAGGTGGTGATGTAAAATGAATTATATCGGTCCGTGAGGTGGTATCCTGCCATACACATGGATGACAATTTTGATTACCATTTTGTGTAAGAATATATAGATGTAAATGATTCAATTAATATAATAAAATCCTAGTATATTTAATATAATTGTGTTAATATGTCATCATGTTTATGTATATTTTAACGATGTAGAAGAATAAATAAAATAAAAACATTCAATTAAAAGCTATACCTCTTCTTCAGACGACCTCTTTTGATTTTCACCTTAAACCCTCTAAAAATGGTATTATGACCAAAATAAGGCCTATAAAACGTGGTTAGGTATGTTAGGAATGGATGTTTTTCAGGTTTTTTCAAACTAAAATTCTTTTTAAGTGTGAAGAAAAGAGGAGAGGAGGTTCCCTTTTATAAGTGAGGGGAGGGACACTCTTGGAAATAATTAAAATATTAAATTAATATAAATTAATTTTCCTTGATAAAAGGTTCCAAACTGATATAATTATAATATACAATAATTATGGGTTGAAATAATATTATCCAATAAAAAATTTACAAGTTTATATTTAGTTTTTACCCTTATCACTTTGTCTTAACCTACATTAACCATTTTTGACAATTACCGCGATAACAAAGTTTTTTAATCCTTAATGGTCAATATAGATACTATAAAAGGAAAAGTGGATATAAATGGACTATAGTTTATATTTTAAAACATATAAAAATCACTTGTCCGAAGATATAATTTTTAGAATTTTAAATCATTTAATAAAATATTATTTATTATAAAATAACATTAATTTCATTTTATAAAGTATTCATTTAATTTAACTTTGAAAACAACATGAAAACAATGAAATTAAAATATAATCCATTAATAGACCCCTAAAATATTATATTTATCTAAAACATTAATTAAATATAATAATTCATTCAAATTATATTACTTTTAATTTTTTAGAATGATTTATATAATTTTTTTATTAATTAAATAAATATTGTGTTAGCATTGTGTAAGAATTTAAGGTAATTATTTGATAACTAAAAATTAGAAATAAATTACCATACAAAAAATTATTTATATTTTAAATAACCATTTAGAACTAAACATAATTTTTTTATAACCGCCACAAAATATTATAGATATTAAAAAAAAGTGACATTTTTTAATTTATCTTTTACTTAAATATTATAAGTGTAAAAATTAAATAAATATGGCACCAAGTAGCCATATTTTTTAAAATTTAATTTTAAATCCCAAAATACACTTATCTAATAGGATAAATTCAATTGTTATGGTCATTTTTTATTCCTCATCAAATTATTTTTAACCTTAATTACCAGATTTACCCTTACCACGGTGACAAAAATTTACTAAGATTGTTATTCCTAATGAAAAAAAAATAAACGTGACATATTTAACAAATTTTTAAATCATGATTAAAAATATGGAATCTATTTTTCAAGAATAAATTTCTAGAAGTGTAAGGATTTAATTTAAAATTTAACCCACAAAATACGATAAAATCGGCTTTTTGGGAAAATGTTTTTTGAAGTATAAAATTTTTTTTATACCAAATTCTAGTATAAAATTAATTATAAATAATATAATTGGATTATTATTAATATAATAGAAATAATTTGACTTTTAAACTATTTTAAAACAAAATTTAACTTTGTAAATTCTTGAAACAAAACAATAGTATTCATTGAAAATTAGTATTTTTCATTATTCACTAGAAAATAAATATTTTTATAAACCATATAAAAATTCAATATAATAAAATTTTGACATAATGATTTAAAAAATTAAGTTAATTGTATCAAATAAATTTTTAAAAAATTACAGAAATTAATTATAATATTCACTCTCAAAAAGTAAAAAAACATTTTTGAATAAAATAGTTTTCTGAAGAATAAAATGACTTTACTAAAAAATGAGTGCTTATTTATTATGAATTAATCAATACATTTTTATTAAGTATGAAATTTATATATCTCAAAATATGTTTAATAATATTCATACCCACCAATTTAATAGTGAGATTATAATATAATAATATTTCATGGTTCGTTTAAGCTCTGTGTTTCAGGTTGTATATGTTATAGAACATAGTGTTATTTTAAAATCTCAAGGTATTACAGATATTCTATGAGTATTTACTTCCATTAGGATTAGAACTTATTATGGGGTAGTGAAGTAGACCATGATAATTGATGTAATCTTTAAAGAGATTCCAGTAGCCATTTAAGTTTAACTCCTCCATGGGAGTAGTGAAGAAAGCTATAATAAAGGGGAGGAGAACTTATCCAAATCTAGGCATTCTAACTATGGAATCAAGATACCATCCAGTTTCATCACACCGAACTCTTCTGGGAGAAATTATTGGGTGTGTTACCAGTAGAGGAAGTTAGGGCATAAGAAGTTTATAAGTCAGGAAACACCTAAATCCCATTGTAGTTGTGGTTATCTAGGACTTATAAAAACATTATATAGAGTAATTTCTTGTAATATATGTGGATCTAGATATAATCCTTCATATTATCTTTAGGTACAACCAACTAAACCTTGTGTTTAAGTAGTTTCATTTTAATTTTTCCCTTGTAGTCCTCTTTTTTTCTTATTGGATCGTTCTAGCCATGTGTTGTAGAATTTTTTATTTAAGTGGTGTAATGTTTGTGGATTATGAAATTTGTGGATCTTTGGGAATATGTTCTTAATGAAAATATATTTTTATGAATTTTTAATTTTTAGAATGATTATTTTTAAATTATGATTTCATTGTATAGTTGTTCTTTTGTCATGCCTCTTTACTTATGGTTTTTGGGTTCGTTGGAGTTTTGTGAGTTGTTTTTGGCTCTAAAGGATTGGGTTCAATGAGAATTTTTATTATAGTGAGGAGACCACCATGGAAGAAAATATTTATGATCATGTATGTGTGTCTCTCTATCTTTTCTTTTGACCGATGGTATCTAGTTGATGGGTTAGTCCCTTATCCTCGCTCAGACCAAACATGTTTTTAGTTTCTTCACTAGTTATTTATCATGGACCTTATTTTGGATTCTCCAGGATATTGGTGCATGATATAACAGGGTTTTTTGAAATATTTTCATTCAAACTGGGTTGATATTTCTTTTGGGACCTCTAGTGAGTGAAGTACGCTTTCCCTTTAATTTGTCGTTGATTTTCCCATTGTGAAATATTAACTTAATTGATTTGTTCTTTGGGTATAATCATTGTATCGACAATTGGGTACACTTAGTATACCCAATTATCTCTTTGTGATTTATCTAGTTCTTTGGATATGGTCTCTTTAGTTTGGTAGTCTTTGTATCTTGAGTAATGTCTTCATTACAAAAGCTGAACCTCAAGTCATTGTCTTGATCATATGAACCTTTGAGTGTTTTTCTAGGGTCAGAAAGTAATATTATAGGGAGTTGTATCACACATTGGCCATATTTTTATTTTGTTATTTTATTTATTTTTTATTCACATTTTTTATCTCTCTTATAGGATGAAATTTCCTTGAAATTTAGAAATTTTGGGCAAGTAATGCATGTCACATGGTTAAGCGCACAATTAGTATTAACCTTAAGACAACCATGTGATAGGCCTACAATTTTTAATATATCAAAACCCATGATTATTGCATGGTTAGTCTAACCATGTGGCTACATATGTGAGTTGACCCAATATCCCAATATAAGGAACATGATTGGTGTATGTTTTGGTCAATAATACAGCCAAACCATGCACAGTTCCTAAAATCAATAAAAATGAAATTTTTCTATTTTTCCCTTCTCAAAATAAATCTCTAAGAAACTTAATTTCTTTCCCCATTTTATCCCCTACAACCATAAATTCATCCCTCCTTTTCCACCCTTCCACCTTTGATGATTTATTGGTAGTTCTTCAAGGTTTAAACCTAATATTTCAAGGAAAACCCTCTATATTTCCTTCCTTCTTCACTTTCTTTATTTTTCTCTCTTGTTCTTTCCCTACTATGACCTTGGTGACCTAGGTTTAATATTCCCTCAATTTTGATTTGGGGGGTTTGTGATTTTAGGGTTCGTGGTGGACCCCCTTGGTTCTCTAGAGATTTTTATGCCCCATTGATATGGGTTATCATCATTGGTTGTAAATGTAGTGAGATTAATGGTAGGTGGTCCCTTGTATAGATCATTAAATTTAGAACTATGATTTTATAATGATTTCATTTCATGTTTTGTGTTTTTTTAAAGTTATATAAAGTATATCTAGTAGTTTTTTTGAAAAATAATTCATTTTTGTTTATATTTCATCAAATGATAATGGATTTTCACTTTTTTTCAAGTATAAAACTTGTTTTGGAAATCCTTTCATACCAAGTGTTCATGTAAATGATCGGTTGGGTCTTTGAAATCATTTATTGGATTATGAAGGGTGTTTTGGTTTATAAAATAAATCAAAGGGGTTATATTAAAAAAATGGGTGCGATTGGTATTGATAAGGGAGGGTAAATCCCACAAGACTTGGAAGTTTTGATTGCATTTACATATTTTGTTTTGAAAGCTTGTTTTATAACCCAATTTTGTGAGGAATGGTCATAAGTTCAAAAGAAACATTCCAATTTATTTTTCTTAGAAAATTAAAACCCTATAAAACATGTATAAAGTACTATGGAAAATGAATATTTTGGTTCTATGTATATAATATTTTCCCATGAAGGGGCTTATGTAATTTGTATGTATGATCGTGATGGAGTTGGGTATATTTCTTGTGAGGATGTCGGAGGTGAGGGTGTGACTTAATGAAAAACTATATGATATATATAAACATATATATTGATTTGAAATTATTTCTTAACTCATATATATTTTTTATTCATGGGTAACCATGAGTCTCTATATAGGAATTTTAGGTAAACATATTGTACTAGTTTAGAAACATGCTCTGGTACTGAGATGGGTTTTATTTTACTTATGGGTCATGACCCTCAGTTAGGCCAGTGAGGGAAATATTGAGTGTTTAAAGGGTTGTTTTTATATGATTTTAGCCTTATTTAGTAGTTTTATAGCCTTTTACTAGTTTGTCTCAATATCTCCTAAGTTCTAATGAAGGATAATTTTGTGTGTTTATTATTTTATAACACCTACAACCATTGTTTTAAAATGGTTTTTGGTAGTATGTTTTCCTTTCCCCTTTCTAAACAATTTTAAATTATTAGATTCCTCTCTTCTTTAAAAGGATTTATCAAATGGTTTATAAAATGGATAGGGTTGATTTGGAAAGAAAAATGGTTTCATTGGTAACTAGATTTGTGATCTTTTTAATAGAAAACTGAATGACTACTTTTCAATTTTTATTTTTAAACTATAATGAGATAGTTTCACTTTTAAAGGGTATGCATGGACTAGGAGGTGGGTTCGTACTGGTCCAGGTTGTGTACCTTGTTAAAAATTATCAGACTATATATATATATAAACAAAAAAACTAATTATATATATATATATATATATATATGTTAATGATTTAACATAATATATATATAATAACTCATTATATATTAACAAAAAAATAACACACTCATCCAGTTAATAATATATATATTTATATATAATTATATATCAATAATTTAAGATAATATATATATATATAATAACTCATTATATATTAGCAAAAAAATAATACAATCATCCAAATATGTTCACGCACCCCCCAACCTCATTAATTTTTTAAGTATGTTGCAACTTGAATATTATATATATATATATATATATATATATTATATACATATAAAAATAAATTTAGAAAACAATTAACCCACCCACTACTACACACCCCAAAACCCTCGTTAAAGTTTTTACAACTTTCACATGTTATATATATATTCACATATATAAATCTATTTAGAAAAAAATTAACACACCCACCCACTGATACGCACCACTAACCCCTCATTATTTTTTTTACAACTTGAACATATTATTATGAATGTTATTTATTAAAATTATTTATATTTATTTAGACATGGAACTTGTATTAGATTCATTTTTTAATTGAACATTTTTAAATAAATTATTTGAACTTTAATTATTTTATGAATTGGTCAATATTTTAGATATTTATTAAATTAATAAAAATATTATAATTATAATTGGAATATGATGTTGGGGTTGAGGGTTCTTGTGAAACTGATGTTGTGAGTAATTTAAAACATGTAAAATGGTTTGGAATTAAATAAAAAAAGTTTCATCTATAGAATGTTAATAAAAAAAAGAAAAATAAATTAAATGTTTTTTAAAATATTTAACTTTTCAAAAAAGTCATTTAAAAACAATGTTTTAAAAAAACCTTTTAAAAGACAGTGTAAAACATCATTAAAGAAAATGTTTTAAAAAAATTTGAAAAAACATTTTTTAAAAATATATTAAAATAAAATTTTCAAAAAATACTTTTAAAAACATGTTAAAATGTTCTAAAAAAATATTTAAATAAAAAATTTAAAAACATTTTAAATAAAGTTTAATTTTTTTAAAAATAAACATACTAAAATGTTTTAAAAAATGTTTTAATATAATTAAATAAATTAAACAAAAAATGTTTAAGAAAAATGTTAAAAAATGTTATAAAAACCAATAAAAATGTTAAAAAACAGAAAAAAAACATTTAAAAAAATAAATCATTATATATTTTATTTTTGAAAAAATTAAAGCTCGTAACAGCTTGCCTAGCCCGAAAATACCGACCCGACCCAACGGTTTGGGCTATCCTAAGGCCAGGCTCGGGACACCTTATGGGGTTGTTTGGGCTAGGACGACATGACCCAAATAGTGGTTTATGACCAAGTATTTTGGAGGGAAGGCCCAACCGAAATTACACCCTTATTTGTATAGGTCATGGCTATCATCATTACTAGTTTCTCAGGTTCCACTGAGTTATATCAGATGGTCTTTGGGCTCTAGTTCAGGTATGGGATGGTGGTCAGGGAACATGTTTCACTTAGCATCTGAAGATTATTATGGAATCTATGGTTCTTTTTTTATTTTAGTATTTTTTTTGTATTGGCCTTTAGGCCTTTCCTCTGGGCACTATGTTTCTTTTTTCATTCAATTCATCTGGTGTTGGATTCAGTTCTTTATTTTCTAGATTTTATTACTGTTATGTGAGATGTTTATTCTTATTACATCTTTGTTTGGTCTTGAATTTATATCATATCTAATTATTTGGTGTTGCGACCATATAATGTATGGAATGGTTGTGTTGGGTGTCCAGGTAAATACCCTTTGTTTTATATTGATTATTCATGTTAAATCATTCACATAGTGCTCCATTTTATCCCCTTGGCACTTCTCACCAGCTTAGGAGGATTATGAACACTTTTTGGGCCCTTTCATAGACTGGATCAGGGGTAGCATTGATTTGTTTGTGACACATTAGCACTAATAATGCCAACAATAATTCATTCCCTAAAGTTTACAAAGAGGCAAGATGCCAACTAGAGACAACATCATGCATAGTATGTCAACATCTCAGATAGACTTGTGCAACATTTTGTATCGAGGTCATGCCTATGGTGCAAGTCCATCTGTCATAACATATCAAGTGTGCACCCTGGTATAGACTGAAATCAATATTGTATCTCACACCCCATAATAAAATTACATTAGTTTTTTTTATTGTATATTTTTTTTAGTTTAGTTGGATTTTTTTTATGGTATACTTGACTACATCATATTATCTTCATGTCTCATCTTGAGGAGCGTGAGATATTTTGTCAAGTAGTGTACGATGGTGTAGCATAAGACCTGTTACCATCGTTTTGAATTGTACATGATAGTATATTCGATCATCCATCTGAGGAAAAGGAGGTACCATCTCAAGAAACCCTTCCAGCAGATGCTGATATTGATGAGTTTTGACAACGATGATGTAGACCACATCAGGTAGAACGTGAGGCCTCAATTATTCCAAAAGAATAGGAAGCATGTCCCACAGACAAGCCTCGTCTATTTGTTTATGTTCACCTTCTAGCATGGGATCCATTTATGTTATCAACATATCCATAGTTTATACCCGGAATAGTGGATCTGAACTCATATCAGATTTCATTTCCCATGTCATCATATTTTATGATTGAGCCATCACAAACTCAGTGGCTTCCTGATGATATGTCAGGTCCTTCCACTTATGTTATGGGATAAGGATTAGTGCACATATTGACATCCTGATAAAACCTCCTCCTATTGAATCACAGACAATGGAGCAACACATAGTCGAGGATAGTGTATATGAGGAAAATCCCCTCCAATTCAACATACTCTACTAAATCATGGAAGTCGATGGTCTTGATACGGACATCTCATTCATAGTCCAGACTATGGGACAATACCTCATCAAAGAAAAAGATGAAAATTAGTAATATTCATTGATTTTATATTCTTTCTATGACTTAAATTATTCAAGATTACATTGAATGATCTATAATAATAATAATGTTTAAATTATTCGATAAAATAGTTAAATAATTAAATTTCATAAAAATATTTCCAATAATTGCACTTCTATAGAATATTAAAATAAAAATTAATAGTATTAATTTTTATATGTATACTTTATTAATGTAAATTTTTATTCAAACCATTTATTTACAAATAACATTTCAAATACATGCTAATAAAATTGTTTTTTTATAATTAATATAATTATTTTGAAGTTAGGTTTTATTTAAAATGTTAGATACATTTACAAATGTGGGTTTGCTTCCGAGAGAGATACATCAAATCCTTCAACAAACCACGAAACTAAAAATATTTATAACCTAAACCCATTTTCATTTTTTAGAAACCCACTTGAAAAAACTATTAATAACTATATATATACCTTAGGTTAAATAATTTGTAAGTTATATTTCTTAATTAATTAAAATTAAGAATAATTGGTAATTAATTAATTATAATTGAATATAATAATTCAGTCATTAATATTAATTAGTAATTATTTTATAATTAATTAATATGTAGTAATAAATAGTAAATAAATAAAACTAATTAGTAATCATAAAATAATTATTTATTCTTTATTATTAACAAATAAATTACCAATACTTATTAAGTATTTATAATAACTACTAAGGGAATTTAATTATTTAATAATAATAAATAAAAATTAATAATTATTAATAATTATTTATTAATATTTATTAATAAATAGAAATTATTAAATTTATAATTAATAAACAATTTAGTAATAATCAGTAAGTAATAATTATAAATAATTAGAAATTTATTAAATATAATTAATGGAAATAAGTGATTAGTTAATAATAATTTGTAATTAGTTAATAATAATTAATGGTTAGTAATTAAAACTTCTGGAATTTTTATTATTTGTAACGGGCTTTTTGCGACGGGATACCATCGCAAATAATCTTTAGTGATGGCGTCCCATCACAAATAGATCATTGCAGAAAACAACATTGCAAATAGCTCGCTGTAGAAAACAACATCATAAATAAGTCTCTGATTATATACATTATATATAAATAAACTTTTTACAATGGGCATGTTGCAAATAGTATTTAAAAATATATATTTAAACTATTTGTGACGGGAACCCATCGTAATAGGTCTCGTCGCAAATAATAACCAAATTAAAAAAAATTAATAAATTTATAATTAATGAAAAGAAATATTAATATTATTAAAATAAAAAAATAAAAAATATTAAAATTTTTAATATTCTCAAAAAAATATAAAAAATTCCTAAAATATTATTATTATTATTAGTAAAATAAAAAAACATTAAAAAATATAATACTAAAAAAAATTTAATAAAATTATGATTAATAAAAAAATAATATTAATATTATTAAAATAATAAAAAAATATTAAAACTCTCAATATTCACAAAAATATATAAAAAATCATAAAATATTATTATTATTATTATTAGTAAAATAAAAAAAATTGCAAATATAATAGTAATAATAAATTATTAAAAAATATGAAATATTCGCACCAATATAAAAGACAAAAACTGAAAATAGTTCATATTACAAAAAATCTTGAATTCAAATGTTTTTAACATAAAAGAAATCATTGGGGGTCATCTTCTGGAGGAGGTGGAGGAGCTGTAGGAGATGGCGGATGAAACTCCATCCCTAAACTATGAGTCAGATGACACATGTACTTCATCTGCTTGTGATGCTACTGCTACCATCGAGGCATTTTCTCATCGTGATGTTGTTGCTGCTGCTTATGCATCTCTTCATGTTGCTTCTACAAACTCTCTATAAGCTCAGCCTGAGTTCGCAACTGCTCCTGATACTGTGAGGCAGATGATGATGCCTCTCTATGACCTCCTCTCTAGATGGAAGATGACATCACAATAGTATCATAATAAGTACCATGAATCACATGAGAGCTGATACCAACTACTCAGCCCTTCTCAAATCCATACAGAGTCGCCTGCATCCATGTCGCCTCATTGAAATAGTGGGCACTGGTCTGATCAGTCGCTTCGTTCTGACTCCCAACCTGTGTCTGAGAGGTTCAGCCTCATATGACTCCTTCAATTCCAATTTGAAATTAAAATTGTGAAAATATTATATCAAGTTAATTTTAAAACTAAAAAAACTAACCAAAATATGATGCTGGCGATCACCTCTAATCTCTCTAGTGGCTGGATCACTATACATCCTCCAATAAACGTCGTACTCCATAATATCGGGATTCTTGACTGCCTATAAAAATATAAAATAAACTGTTTATATTTAAAGTTATATAAAATATTTAAAAAAGATACTTACCAGATGCTCTCTATGAGTACTAAATGTATGGATACCAGCTCGATATGTCACCTCTTGTCTCCCCTGGTTCTACCGACCCACTGAAGACCTTCTCTAAAATCCACATCCCAACCAGTGTAAACATAATCCCTCCCAAACATGAGATGAAATATACTCTGGTCGGTAAACTTTACACGACTCATCAAAATCTGTCACTCCTACTTTATTAATGGTCGTCCTTCTCAAACTGTGCAAAAACTGATGGAAACGGTCACGCATAGACACCTCCCATGCCGCGTGGATAGCGCCACGCATTATATCATCTATGGGATACCATAAACCCTAAAAATAATTTATAATATCAAGTTATTAATAAAATAAATTTCAAAATAAATATTATTTATTTATGTACCAGCCAATGATTAAACATGTCGAGCTGTACATCCACAGAAATCTTTTCTCATGTGATCTATGGATGAGAAAAATAATTGCGCAAGATAGCGCTCCCCTGTCCAACAACTACATGCGCAAAACTGTGAAAAAATAATAAATAATCAAACAATTATTATATATATAAATAAAATAATGAAAGTTAACTAAAATATACAGGTTAGCATACCTCTATGTAATTGGATTGAAGCTAAGATGTGGACGTATCTCGGGGATAAGGCCAGGAATCATGAGTAGTGCAAGACCGTGCCCCCTCTGTGTACCCCCTGAACTACCAGTAGGCTGAGGGTCATATGATCCCAAATCCCCCTCATCCAAATGTAGCTCAACCTTCTATAACTCACAAAATAGATCAGGGTCCATCTGAAACACAAAATGATTGTTGTTAGTATATAGTTGAAAATAACTATTATATATAGATATATATTAGTTATGATTATAACCATCATTTAATTGTGTCAATGTTCACCTTCAGCATCATCTTCAAATCTGACAATGTCAATGTCTTTATATTCCTCCTCGGCATCATTAATGTCCATATGAGTTTCAGTTTCATCATCTCTTGTAATTTCAAATTTATTTGTAACATCATTAAGATCTTTGTCACCATCGACCCTTAATTGTGGGGTGTCATCATCGATATTCACGTCTCTTTTTGAAAAAGATTGATTTTGAGTAGTCTGTTGAAAAACTTCAATTCCTTCCACTTCAGCGGAACCATATTCAGTTTAAAAAAACTGATTTTCCCGAGATTTCATTTTTATTATGCTCCACCAATCACTCAAGTTTCTTGAATTAGCACAGTACTTTGCATAATAAATTTTATGTTCCTGTTGAGCCAGTAAAAATGGTTCATTTACTACAAGAAGACTTTTATATTTAATATCGATGATTCCATGAGTCAAATGAACACACAATCCTCTCTCAATATCCAACCAACGACATTTAAACTTAGTTATGTAATTCTGCTCTAGATAATACAGCGCAATAATTTCATCCAGAATGCCATAAAAGTCAACTTCAGTTTCTCTATGATGCGATCCTCTCAAACAAACTTCATTGATCATTATTTTTTTTATTCATCATATTCCCATGTATGAAATCAAAAACCATTCACCATATATGCATTATAAGATTTAACCATTTTGGATGGTGGGTTACTCAATATACATAGTCACTTTTCAATTTTATCAGTATGTTGCGACACCTGAAAATTTGTAAAATAATTATCAATATAAAAAATAGTAAACTAAATTGATATTAAACCATCAATAATTTATGTTACAAGTTTCTGAAACCATTGATAATTTTTTTGTCTACGTTCTTCAAGAGAAGCTGCTGTAATTTGTGGAAGTTGTTTCTTGATATGATTATAATATAACCTGCAAAAAAAATAAGTTTACATGTTGTAACATAAATTATAGAATAAGTGATAAAACCAATCATAGTATAAATGATGTCATTTCTTCATAGTTAAGCAGAACATATATTTGAGCTCTGTGATGTTCATTGTCTGAAATCCGTCGTTCATGAACTCCACCAAATCCAAGATTTGGCTAATTAAAAACTGATAATTGACTGTCCATTTTGTCATTAACATTTTCTTCATTTCATCCCATGTGGTTGTGTTTTTAGGGATATTCATATTCAAAATAATGATAGTAGAAAAAAGAAATTTCCTCTTGAAAATAAGCTTCAGCAATTGAGCCTTCAACTGATGCTTTGTTATGTACTTTTTTCTTCAATTTATGCATGCATCTCTCAAATGGGTACATCCATAAAAACTATAATGGACCTCTATATTTAGATTCATGTGGAAAATGTAATATCATATTTTCTATTGAGTCAAAGAAATCTGGCGGAAAGGTTTTTTCCAGTTTACATATAATTACAGCAACATCTTCTTCCAGTTTGATTAGCGCATCATAATCTATTTTCACTGCACAAATGTCTCAAAAAAAATTGATATGTATATTATCGAATCTCAAATCATAGAATTCAACAAACCACTAAATCCAATCAGCTTAAGTATTTCCATTATAACATGATAATCATGTCTTTTTAATCCGGTAATATGACCATTCCTAACACATCTGACCAAATTGGAAGCATAGCCATCTGGAAGTCTCAAATCTATAATCCACTAATAAAATAATAAGTGACTCTCTTTGGAAAGTGTATAAGATGCTTTTGGCTTAATTAACCTCTATAATCTGGCATTTTAAAATAGTTCAAGTTCTGGTCGCCTGCAAATTTGGGCAAGATCAAATCATGCTTTTACAGTATCTTTGGTCTTACCTGGTGTATCGAAAACTGTATGAAATAAATTATCAAAACAGTTCTTTTCAATATGCATGACATCCAACATGTGGCGGTCCAACAAATCAGACCAATATGAAATATCCCAAAAAATGCTCTGTTTTATCCAATTATGTTCTTTCCCAAAGCCATGAATTTTCTGTTGGTTTACTGTTGGCCCAAATGTTATGGGAGGTAATGAAAATACAAATGATTTTAACTCTGTACCTGATATCATTTTTGGAGGTTCATCCCTTTCAATTGTGCCTTTTATGAAATGAGATTTGTTTCTTTGAAAAGGATGATCGGTTGGAATAAATTTGTGATGAAAATCAAAATAGCAAGGTTTTTTTCATTTGTGAGCATAAAGGCTTTGTTGTCTTTCATACTGTAAGGACATGATTTCGGACCATGTGTACTCTAGCCAGATAATATGCCATATGCCGGAAAGTCACTAATCGTCCACATTAATGAATCTTTTAATATGATTTTTTTTTTTGTAGCAACATCATATATACTAACATCATCACTCCATAATGAATTTAACTCACCAATCAATGGTTTTAAATAAACATCAATATTCTTATTTATTCCTATTTATTCTTATTTATTCCTATTTATTTGTATTTATTCCTATTTATTCCTAATTATTTCTATTTATTCATATTTATTCCTAATTATTCCTAATTATTCCTAATTATTCCTATTTATTGCTAATTATTACTAATTATTCCTATTTATTACTATTTATTACTATTTATTACTATTTATTACTAATTATTACTATTTATTACTATTTATTACTATTTATTACTATTTATTACTATTTATTACTATTTATTACTAATTATTACTAATTATTCCTAATTATTAGTATTTATTCCTAATTATTACTATTTATTCGTAATTATTACTATTTATTCCTAATTATTACTATTTATTTCTATTTATTACTAATTATTTTTATTTATTACCAATTATTCCTATTTATTACTAATTATTCCAAATTATTTCTAATTATTCCTAATTATTCCTAATTATTCCTAATTATTCCTAATTATTCCTAATTATTACTAATTATTTTTAATTATTACTAATTATTCCTAATTATTAATAATAATTACTAATTATTACTATTTTTTACAAATTATTACTAATTATTGCTAATTATTCCAAATTATTATTAATTATTCCTAATTATTAATATTTATTCTTAATTATTCCTAATTATTTCTAATTAGTATTAATTATTCTTAATTATTCCTAATTATTACTATTTATTCCTCTTTATTCGTAATTATTCCTAATTATTACTAATTATTACTAATTATTTTTAATTATTACTAATTATTACTAATTATTACTAATTATTACTAATTATTGCTAATTATTACTAATTATTACTATTTATTACTATTTATTACTATTTATTACTATTTATTACTATTTATTACTAATTATTCCTAATTATTACTATTTATTCCTAATTATTCCTATTTATTCCAAATTATTCCTATTTATTACTAATTATTCCTATTTATTACTAATTATTCTTATTTATTACTATTTATTCCTATTTATTACTAATTATTCTTATTTATTACTAATTATTCCTATTTATTACTAATTATTCCTATTTATTGCTAATTATTCCTATTTATTGCTAATTATTCCTATTTATTACTAATTATTACTATTTATTACTAATTATTCCAATTTATTACTAATTATTACCAATTATTCATATTTATTACTAATTATTCCTATTATGTTACTAATTCTTCCTATTTATTACTAATTATTCATGTTTATTACTAATTATTAAAAATTAGTACTAATAATTTCAATTTATTATTAAAAATAAATACTGATAACAAAACAATTTAAATCTAATTTAATTACAACTAATCAAAAATAATTAAAATTAACATAAAAATGAAATAAATACTAAATTAAATAAAATATAAATACCTTTAAACTTGATCTTATATTGATGTAGACGGCTTCACAACTTCTTCGTGAAAAACAAAACTAACTCACACAAATTTTCACTCTGAAAATAGAGTTCTGAGAGAGAGAATGTGAGAATTGAGAGAAGGAATTGAAAAAATAGATGGGGGTATATATAGGTTGGATTAGTTGCGACGAGACTATTTGTGACAGATAGACGGTCAAAAATAGTACCTTTTGCGACGAGACCCGTCGTAAAAACCTTAATCTGCATTAAGTACAGTCGGCGGTTAAAAGAGTATTTGCGACGGGACCCGTCGCAAAAGGTGCCTGCCAACACATTTTTTGCGACGGGACAACATCCCGTTGCAAAAACCTATTTACCGCCGTTGGGTATTTGCGACGGGTCCCGTCGCAAATACCCTCTGACCGACGCGCAATTTGCGACGGGGGGATTCCCCTGTCGCAAATAAGCTTCCCGCGGTTTGGCGCGCAAACCGCGGCTAACTTTTTTGCGATGAGACCCCAAATCGCGTCGCAAATAACCAATTATTTGTGACGGGGGAAGCTTCTCGTCACAAATAATCTCTGGACGGGCTATTTGCGATGGGAATTAATACCGTCGCAAATAGCCCGTCGCAAAAATCTATTTTTCTCATAGTGTAATAAATTGTGTAACGATAATTGTTAATTATTAGTAATTATTATTAATAATTAAGAACTAAATTCAAATTTTAAACATATATTTGTACATTTTTTAATAATAATTATTACAATTTATTAATTAAAAAAGTTAAAATATATATTAAAATTTAGTATTTAGTTTTCAATTATTAGTATTTATTATTACTATTTATAAAATGATAATAATTATTACTATATGCTGACTAATATATTTAAATTTTTTATATTTGAATTTATTATTTATTGAAACAAGTTGAGGTCAAAGCCACTTTTATTGAAGAAAGAAAAGGCAATAACATAGGGGTTTCTGGTCAAACAAAGAAAAAAAAACCTCCCCAAAAAGCATATAACAAATATCAAAGTCCAAGTGAATCCATGATCTCATCTTGAGAAATCGAGCATGTTGAATTCATTATAAGTGGGAGCCTTACTTTCCACCTTACCTTCAGTAGGTTGGCAGAATTCTTTAACCCCTTTTCGAGCAATTGTGATCTCAGACTATTGATTGTTAGAGGCTTGAGAATCACTTTTCTTACTAGAAGGTGTGGTTGAAACCTTAGACATAGCCTTTGATCCAAGATAAATCATCTTAACAGCTGTGGAAATTTGTTCTTGACTCGATCTAACCCCAACTTTGGGGCTTCCCTTCATGATCAACACCACCTTGGAAGCATTATCCATAGCTGCCTCATCTCTAAATTCATCTCCCACTTTCGCTGCTTCCTAGGCTCTAAATTCTCCTTTATGTATTGGGAAACATCAATATGTGAATCCACAACCTTCTTATGTGGGGATGGATCACCCACAAGAGTACTAGACAGCACATGAATCCCATTGGCACTAAAGCAGGAGGATCCCCTGTAATATGAATCATGTCCTGATATTGAAAACCCTTGATAGGTTTAGGTAATGGTGAAGCAATAAGGAGCCTCTCTTTCCCTTTACAACCCTTTAAAGTCACCATTTTATACTCCTGTCAAAGATTAAAATCAATATCCATTTTCACATTAGATTCCAAATATGACTAGTCATGGTTAGAATTATCATCACCAGGATCTTCCCTAAAGGATTCAGTAGAAACTATATGTCCCTAATTTGCAAGGCCAACCCAAGAAGTCTCTACCAGGTTATCGATTGATATATCTGAAGAGAGATCTTCATAATGAGAAATTATTGATTGCTGCTTCATGGTTTCAATAGAACCCAATTGTTGGGACCGAAAATGATTGGCCCACTGGTGAAGAAATAATTGTGCGATAAAATAAACTGAAAAATATGAAAATAAATAGACACGAGATATAATATAGAAAAGCCCCGAAAATGAATGGGTTAAAAACCACAATCAAATAGAAGGATCACTATGAGTAAAAGTATGTATACACTCTCTCACTATTATAAGTAGAAAACACTCAAAATATCTCTCTTGAATATGTGGGAAAACCACATCACAAAATACCATTCAAAATGAAGAATTTTCGTTGATGAGAATCTCAGTGAAGCGATGATGATGAAACCGTTGGGATAGAGACCCATTTATAGGCTACCTCTCTTCCTCATTCTCATGCTCTACTGGATATTTAGTGGGGTTTGGGGACCCACCACACAGCCACCCATCTGTATCCCTTGAAAAATGAAGGGGGTGACCACCATCCGTCGAATTAAAAACCGCCAACACATCTCCCAGTTGGAGATTTATTGAGAACTAATTATATCTCCACACATCCTTTCTACCTACCAAAAAATTATGCTCACATATTTGTGATACTGTTTGAGGATCTGCACCATCTGAACGTATTAGTGACAATCGCCTTTGTTAGAAAATCTTACAGATTTTCTTTAGTGTTTATTTTCTACTTGTCCACACTTCCTTCCTCCACCACATCTCAGAAAAATCGATTTTTTACGCGAATTTTCGTCACCCTGTAATGAAAATATGGATTCCTTGCAATGTTCAAGGCACTATAACTTTCACAAAACAATGTAATATGTACCTATTTTTGCTTGATATCCTCCATTAACCATCACATAATAATTGAACATTTTCAATCCAATGTAGTTTCCATGTACTCTGCCTCTATCATGGATAAAACCACTGTCACGAACCGCCCTCGGGATCCGTGCCGTGACTACCCCAAGCCCGCCTTCCATAGGCCAGGGGCTGGCGACTAGCACCAAGGCGTAAATCCAGGTAAAAAGGGAAGGAATTGCCTTTGTAAAGTAAACAGACACCACAGAGTAAGCAAGCGGAAAGTAATCACTAAGTAAAAACAGAGTACAACTGAAAGTGCGGAAGAGTAAATGGGCCAGTATACAAACCCAAACTGAAATTAAAGTACAACTCGAAAGGGAAAAACAGCAACTGAAAAGTTAAAGCCGCTACACCGAGCTGTCCACTGGAAATCCCACCTGAAGGGTGAGTACAGATAGCTCCACTGCTCCACGGGTCCCGCCGTCCGCTCCGAGCACGTCCCGCCCAGTGGTCTACCTCCGGGTACCGTCCCGCTCCGCAAGCCTCAGCTAAGGTCAACGCTGTCTGTCGTCTGCAACCAACACAACGTAGTGCGGGAAAAGCCCGTGCAGGGGTGAGTATAATCAACTCAGTAGGGACCCCGAGACCCCTGAAGGTCTCTCAAATCCACAAAAGAAAAACCACGAAGAAAGGAACAATCACGAAATAATAACCGACACTGCTTAGGTATATGCCCATACATATACCTAAGTCATCAATTTCAAATACGCTCCAACCTCCGAGGCCAAGTACAACTCAGTCCACACAGGAAAGTAAACGTATTCCACACAGGAAAGCAAAACATAATCCACACAAGATTGCACAACACAATCCACACAGGAAAGCAAAACGTAATCCACACAGAATTGCACAACACAATCCACACAGGAAAGCAAAACGTAATCCACACAAGATTGAACAACACAATCCACACAGGAAAGCAAAAGGATTCAGCTCACACAGGATTTTCATTAACAGAAACGTAACTACTGAAGAGCCCCATCTCTGAAGTGTACAGTGTCCTGTCACGACTCTGAGATACTGCTCACTAACCTAAGACTGCTGAGGTACTCCTCCTGTCGAGTACCGCAGGTCTGCCGCCAACTACCGGGCGCTCCGTCCGCTGAGGGTCTGCTGCCAAATACTGGGCGCTCACCCAAATAGCCTACAGAGGTACTCCTCCAGTCGAGTATCGCGGGTCTGCTGCCAACTACCAGGCGCTCCGTCCGCCGTGGGTCTGCTGCCAAGTACCGGGCGCCCCGTCCACTGGGCTAGTCGACTCACTCCAAGTCGAGTCTGTCGAGCAGTCTTCAGGTCTCAGCCGGCTACACGGTCTCCGTACTCCGTACGCTCGTCTCCAGTATCGCAGGTCTGCCGCTACAACCAAGCGCACCACCTCTATTGAGTAAAACAGAAGATTCATATAAGTCGTCGGACCCACGAAGGATCGATAGGTAACTAACCTTGCAGTGACCCACACAGGATCGGGCCCACACAGGACCAGGCCCACGCAGGACCTGTAGCACTGATCCACGTAGGATCGCTGAGTGCAGTAGTCGTCGGAGTCCACGGAGGATCTCTGCACAGTCGTCGCCGCAGTCCACTGAGGATCTCTGCACGGTCGTCGTCGGAGTCCACGGAGGATCTCTGCACAGTCGTCGCCGCAGTCCACTGAGGATCTCTGCACGGTCGTCGTCGGAGTCCACGGAGGATCTCTGAACAGTCGTCGCCGCAGTCCACTGAGGGTCTCTGCACGGTCGTCGCTGTCGAAGTAGCAGTCGCAGCCAGCACTAGGGTTCCCGCACACAGCAAACTCGTTCGGGAGGGTCCGCTCCACGAGCCGAGAGGCTGATACATCAACTGACACAAAGTCCGAAGTTGATGTATCCAAAAGTTCTGTATCGTTAACAGGAACTCAACGCAACAGACGGCGCGTCGATCGGACGCCCAGTCTGAGAGTTATTGGCATTTTCGTCTCCGGGGCCCGGTTGGTTTTTAAGGCAAAACCAACCCGACCGTACTCCACCTGCGTCCAAACCTCGGGCGGAGTATGCCAAAAGATCCGTCTCACTAAGAGGAACACAACACAGCTGACGGAACATCAATCGGACGTCCGTAGCTCAAGATATGAGCGTTTCCGCTCCGAGGGCCCGGTTGGTCTCGTGAACGAACCAACCCGGCCGAACTCAAAGTAATCTGAAACCTTGAGTGCGATATACCGAAACGACCGTATCGATCCAAGGATCGCGTTACCGCAGACGGTTCGTCAATCGGAGGTCCGAGGCTCAAGATATGGCCAAAAGACCGAGACTGGTTCGAAACGGGGGGGGTTCGGGTCCGGACCGACCCGGCCCGACCCCCCCTGGGTCGGCCCGGCCGGCCGGCCGGCGGCGCGGCGGCGCGGGGGCCGCGGCGGCCTGGCGCCGCACGGAGGGTGTACGCGGGGGGCAATCAAGCCCTCGCTTCTTCAATTGGCGGCGCGGCTATGCCGCGCCGTTTGTCAATCAACGGCCCCCCTCCTGGGGGCCCGCTTCATGGGAAAACCGGGGGGCCTCCTGCCCCCCCTCAAGGAAACCGCCCCCCTCATTAAGAGGGGGGTTTTGAGAGCCGACCGGGGGATTAATGCCCCCGGTTTAATGCCATCCGGCCGGCCAGCTGGCCGGCCGGTTTTCTCCAACGGGACCGGAAATTCCGGTCCCGCCTTCGGCTTCCGACGCCGGCGGCCCGGCCGCCAGTCTTCTCTTCCGCCGCGTTCCGGAACCGGCCGCGGTTTTCGTCATCCGGCACGGTGCGACGGCACCGCGCCCCTCCGCCGCATCTTGATTTCTTCAACGCGGCGCGACGGCGTCGCGTTCTTGATGTTTCTTCCATGGCGCGGCGCGACGACGTCGCGCAATAAGGATTGGGCGAATATCCGCGTGGTGCGTCGGCACCACGCCACCTTGATTCATCCACCCGCAAGCAATTCAACAAGAACGATGGAGGGGGGTTCGGCCGTGTTCGTGAGGTCCGGCCCCCTCATGTTAAAATAATAACTCAACTTAAAATATTCAAATTCCTCATGTTAGTCATGCGAACCATGAGCAAGAATAGAATAATTAAACAATAAAAACAACCCCTACCTTGGGTATAAGTTCGAGGATTTGCCAACGTCCACGGAAGTCGACGTCGCGGAGATCGGGCGTCGCGGTCGTCGTTCGTCAATTCCGTTGACGAAGAGATGCGTCCGATGTGATACGTCGTTGGCGAAACCTTGTACGCCGACGAAGGTTGTCCGAGGAAGAAGCGGTGTTCCCTCTCGTTGACACGGAAGACGAAGAAGGGCGGAGCGGCGTTCTTCGTCGGAGCTTGAGCGTTCTTCGTCAAGTTGAGCGTTCTTCGTGATCTTCGTCAGAGTTGAAGAAGAAGAAGGAAAAGCTCTCCACCTCTCAAGAAGACAAAAAATTAACCCAAATAAAATAAGACACTATCTTATTTTTTTATCACATCAACTCACTAGAATTTCAAATGTTTGAAATTCAAAAGGATTAACTCCAAAAATTAAATAACTCATGTCATTTAATGAGGCGTTAAGGAAGTTGAGAGAATATGAAAGGTTTAGGGGTTCGTGTGGGCCCCACCACACTTAATCCTCCCAAGGGAGGTTAAGTGGATGTGGGTCCCACTTCCAACTCCCTTTAGTAGGATTTAACAAGTTAAAATAAATTTTGTTCTTCACAAAATTTTATTTAACTTAAACCTAAAACCCAAAAACTAACTTTCAACCCGCAACCAACGCAACTTCCGAAAAGGTATCTTTAAGCGAATATCGGCGCTACGAGTTCATCGGTGCCCTCGGATTTCAATTCCGAGCACCAGATCAAAAGTTAGGAATTCCCGCTCGTTCCTTCACTGAACGTACCCGAGCCAAACTTCGGAAATTGATTCCGAGCACTACGGGCCTCGGAATCAGGTGCCGTCTGAAACCGTGCTCTTGTAAAATTCCAAAGAAAATTAAGAAAAAAATTTCCCTTGAATTTTACGGGTCTTTACAATACTCCCACCTCAGGGCTTTACGTCCCCGTAAAGATACATCAAAACTAGGGAAACAAATGAGGGTACTGAGCACGCATCTGAGCCTCCCGCTCCCATGTGCTCTCCTGAAGATTCTCGTGCTGCCATCTGATTCGCACAAGATGAATCGATCGCCCACGCAGGACCCGCTCCTGACGATCCTCTATCTCCACCGGGACCTCCGTAAAAGTCGCCCCATCGTCAACGTCAAGCTCCCCATGGTCAATGATGTGCGTCGGGTCGTGCACGTATCTCCTCAGCTGGGATACATGGAAGACGTCGTGCACCCGGTGCAACTGAGGTGGTAGAGCCAGGCGATAAGCCACCTCGCCAATCCTGCTGAGGACCTGGAAGGGTCCGATGAAGCGCGGAGATAACTTGCCGCCTTGGCCAAATCTCCGAATACCACGTCGAGGTGAGACCCGTAAGAAGACGTGGTCGCCATCCTCGAACCCCAGTGGCCTCCGCCTCCTGTCAGCGTAAGACTTCTGCCGGCTCTGAGCTGTCCTCATCCTCTCCTGGATGACCTGGACCTTCTCTGTCGTGGCCTGGACCATCTCCGGTCCCATCAGAGCTGCAAGATTTCTTCTTTTCCGATAAGAGAAATCTGGTCCCATCCCCTGGATGAACCACATTCTTTTCCTAAAACAGTCAATCCTAACATGGATGATACTAATCCATACCAAGGATGACGTCGTAAGGCCTCGACGCTACTACTAAGAGATTCAACCGTTACTCTCGCCTCGGGTTGAGTCACACTGTCGGCATCAGTGTGTGGTAACTGGGTCTCCTCCAGTTGATGTCTCACAAGTGAGGGTCAAGTCAACAGCCAAAACTGGAACCTCTTAGTATCATCACGAAAGAGGACAGGAACGAAAATATCACAAAGGTATGCATCTTTTATTATTGCATCTCATAATACAAGACGCTACACAAAAGCAACAAGGAACTAGAAGTACAAAGGATGTATCCACTAGTTCTGCTCCTATCCATCGGTTCCCAGAGCTCCATGATCAAAGGCCTCGGCTGCCTGAAGCTGAGCTCTCCCCTGCAGTCGGGGTGGACCTCCTGGTGGTGGTGGTGGCAGAGCCTCAAAGCGTCGCCCACCACCGACTGCTCGTCCAGCTCCTCTGCCTCATCCGCCTCCTCCCTGCGGACCGCCACAGTCGAACCTCTGCCTCTGCCTGGGAGGTTCTTCACTTAACTGCTGATCATCACCATGGTGGGTCGGACAGTCACGAGCCATGTGACCTATCCCACCACAGGAGTAACACTGCCCACTCTCGGCACGCCTGGCTTTGACTCCACCCCGGCTTCCCCGCACAACTGAGCCTGAATCGTGCAGTCGGCCACTGGTAGGTCTGGTCTGCCTGGAACCCTGAGTCATCCGTCGGCTACCTGTTGCCGAAGACTCCGCTATCTGCCGCCCTGCGGTGGGTCGCTGTGCTGGTGTAGACTCAGCAAGGAAACTCTCGATCAGAAGGGCCCGCTCCAGTACTCCTGTCTGAGTCGGTATGCTGAGGGAGATCAGAGATGCCCTGATCTCGTGTCTCAAACCCTGCTCGAAGGTCCGGGCCCGGAAGAATGGGTCCCGTACCATGTCGGTCGAGTAGCGCGAGAGATCGGTAAATCTCACCGAGTACTGAGCGACCGTCATGCTGCCTTGCCGCAGCTGTAGAAGCTCCTGGATACGTACCGCACGAAGGGTGGCTGGGACGAACTCCGAGTGGAAGAGGCTCTCAAAGTCCGTCCAAAGTAGAGATGCCTCATCGTGCACCTGGAGCATCAGGCTCCACCATCGTCCTGCTGCTGCGTGTAGTAGGCTAGCAGCGAGGATCACCATGAGGTCTGTTGGTGTCCTCACTAGCCTAAACACTCGAACCACTGCCTCCAGCCAGTCCTCTGCTGCCTGGGGATCCGTCTCCCCGCGAAACCTGGGCGGTCGCTGGCACTGAAACTCATGCAGTGCGCTGAGGCGACGTGCATCGTCAGCGACTGCTGCTGGAAGCATCGGGGGCTCGGAGGGTAGAGCTACCGCCGGTGCCACTGCTGACAAAGGGCCCTGCACCGAAGCCTCGTCACTCGGTGGGCTGTCGTCACACTCAACTCTCGGAACCCTAGCTGGCTGCCGTCGTGGGGCCATCCTGAATAGGAAACAGGTGCGCCACGGTCAAACAGTATACCTGGTGAGCTGATAAAAGTAATCACAAAGAAAACTTTGAAACACACATGCAATCAATGTTTTCGTGCATTAAGTCGGAAATCAGAAGTCAGGGTCCTGGTGTACGGATACGTCGGCCGCCGCACCAACACTGGACTCCCTGGACTGATAACCACACTCAATACGCTAAACATTATTGCTTCACATAGAAAAGATCAGAGTTCGCGGTAGAACCGAACTCCTTTGATACCAATTTGTCACGACCCACCCTCGGGGTCCGTGCCGTGACTACCCCAAGCCCGCCTTCCATAGGCCAGGGGCTGGCGACTAGCACCAAGGCGTAAAACCCGGTAAAAAGGGAAGGCATTGCCTTTGTAAAGTAAACAGACACCACAGAGTAAGCAAACAGAAAGTAATCACTAAGTAAAAACAGAGTACAACTGAAAGTGTGGAAGAGTAAATGGGCCAGTATACAAACCCAAACTGAAAGTAAAGTACAACTCGAAAGGGAAAAACAACAACTGAAAAGTTAAAGCCGCTACACCGAGCTGTCCACTGGAAATCCCACCTGAAGGGTGAGTACAGATAGCTCCACTGCTCCACGGGTCCCGCCGTCCGCTCCGAGCACGTCCCGCCCAGTGGTCCACCTCCGGGTACCGTCCCGCTCCGCAAGCCTCAGCTAAGGTCAACGCTGTCTGTCGTCTGCAACCAACACAACGTAGTGCGGGAAAAGCCCGTGCAGGGGTGAGTATAATCAACTCAGTAGGGACCCCGAGACCCCTGAAGGTCTCTCAAATCCACAAAGGATAAACCACGAAGAAAGGAACAATCACGAAGTAATAACCGACACTGCTTAGGTATATGCCCATACATATACCTAAGTCATCAATTTCAAATACGCTCCAACCTCCGAGCCCAAGTACAACTCAGTCCACACAGGAAAGTAAACGTATTCCACACAGGAAAGAAAAACGTAATCCACATAGGATTGCACAACACAATCCACACAGGAAAGCAAAACGTAATCCACACAGAATTGCACAACACAATCCACACAGGAAAGCAAAACGTAATCCACACAGGATTGCACAACACAATCCACACAGGAAAGCAAAAGGATTCAGCTCACACAGGATTTTCATTAACAGAAACGTAACTACTGAAGAGCCCCATCTCTGAAGTGTACAGTGTCCTGTCACGACTCTGAGATACTGCTCACTAACCTAAGACTGCTGAGGAACTCCTCCTGTCGAGTACCGCGGGTCTACCGCCAACTACCGGGCGCTCCGTCCGCTGAGGGTCTGCTGCCAAATACCGGGCGCTCACCCAAATAGCCTACAGAGGTA
The DNA here is from genome assembly GCA_963277665.1 of Viscum album. NCBI lineage: Eukaryota > Viridiplantae > Streptophyta > Magnoliopsida > Santalales > Viscaceae > Viscum > Viscum album. The sequence goes on from OY728150.1 coordinate 245,509,424, forward strand.
CTCCTCCAGTCGAGTACCGCGGGTCTGCTGCCAACTACCAGGCGCTCCGTCCGCCGTGGGTCTGCTGCCAAGTACCGGGCGCTCCGTCCACTGGGCTAGTCGACTCACTCCAAGTCGAGTCTGTCGAGAAGTCTTCAGGTCTCAGCCGGCTACACGGTCTCCATACTCCGTACGCTCGTCTCCAGTATCGCAGGTCTGCCGCTACAACCAAGCGCACCACCTCTATTGAGTAAAACAGAAGATTCATATAAGTCGTCGGACCCACGAAGGATCGATAGGTAACTAACCTTGCAGTGACCCACACAGGATCGGGCCCACACAGGACCGGGCCCACGCAGGACCTGTAGCACTGATCCACGTAGGATTGCTGAGTGCAGTAGTCGTCGGAGTCCACGGAGGATCTCTGCACAGTCGTCGCCGCAGTCCACTGAGGATCTCTGCACGGTCGTCGTCGGAGTCCACGGAGGATCTCTGCACAGTCGTCGCCGCAGTCCACTGAGGATCTCTGCACGGTCGTCGTCGGAGTCCACGGAGGATCTCTGCACAGTCGTCGCCGCAGTCCACTGAGGGTCTCTGCACGGTCGTCGCTGTCGAAGTAGCAGTCGCAGCCAGCACTAGGGTTCCCGCACACAGCAAACTCGTTCGGGAGGGTCCGCTCCACGAGCCGAGAGGCTGATACATCAACTGACACAAAGTCCGAAGTTGATGTATCCAAAAGTTCCGTATCGTTAACAGGAACTCAACGCAACAGATGGCGCGTTGATCGGACGCCCGGTCTGAGAGTTATTGGCATTTTCGTCTCCGGGGCCCGGTTGGTTTTTAAGGCAAAACCAACCCGACCGTACTCCACCTACGTCCAAACCTCGGGCGGAGTATGCCAAAAGATCCGTCTCACTAAGAGGAACACAACACAGCTGACGGCACGTCAATCGGACGTCCGTAGCTCAAGATATGAGCGTTTCCGCTCCGAGGGCCCGGTTGGTCTCGTGAACGAACCAACCCGGCCGAACTCAAAGTAATCCGAAACCTTGAGTGCGATATACCGAAACGACCGTCTCGATCCAAGGATCGTGTTACCGTAGACGGTTCGTCAATCGGAGGTCCGAGGCTCAAGATATGGCCAAAAGACCGAGACTGGTTCGAAACGGGGGGGGTTCGGGTCCGGACCGACCCGGCCCGACCCCCCCTGGGTCGGCCCGGCGCGGCGGCGCGGGGGCCGCGGCGGCCTGGCGCCGCACGGAGGGTGTACGCGGGGGGCAATCAAGCCCCCGCTTCTTCAATTGGCGGCGCGGCTATGCCGCGCCATTTGTCAATCAACGGCCCCCCTCCTGGGGGCCCGCTTCATGGAAAAACCGAGGGGCCTCCTGCCCCCCCTCAAGGAAACCGCCCCCCTCATTAAGAGGGGGGTTTTGAGAGCCGGCCGGGGGATTAATTCCCCCGGTTTAATGCCATCCGGCCGGCCAGCTGGCCGGCCGGTTTTCTCCAACGGGACCGGAAATTCCGGTCCAGCCTTCGGCTTCCGACGCCGGCGGCCCGGCCGCCGGTCTTCTCTTCCGCCGCGGCCCGGAACCGGCCGCGGTTTTCGTCATCCGGCGTAGTGCGACGGCACTGCGCCCCTCCGCCGCATCTTGATTTCTTCAACGTGGCGCGACGGCGTCGCGTTCTTGATGTTTCTTCCATGGCGCGGCGCGACGGCGTCGCGCAATAAGGATTGGGCGAATATCCGCGTGGTGCGTCGGCACCACGCCACCTTGATTCATCCACCCGCAAGCAATTCAACAAGAACGATGGAGGGGGGTTCGGCCGTGTTCGTGCGGTCCGGCCCCCTCATGTTAAAATAATAACTCAACTTAAAATATTCAAATTCCTCACGTTAGTCATGCGAACCATGAGCAAGAATAGAATAATTAAACAATAAAAACAACCCCTACCTTGGGTATAAGTTCGAGGATTTGCAAACGTCCGCGGAAGTCGACGTCGCGGAGATCAGGCGTCGCGGTCGTCGTTCATCAATTCCATTGACGAAGAGATGCGTCCGATGTGATACGTCGTTGGTGAAACCTTGTACGCCGACGAAGGTTGTCCGAGGAAGAAGCGGTGTTCCCTCTCGTTGACACGGAAGACGAAGAAGGGCGGAGCGGCGTTCTTCGTCGGAGCTTGAGTGTTCTTCGTCAAGTTGAGCGTTCTTCGTCGGAGCTTGAGTGTTCTTCGTCAAGTTGAGCGTTTTTCATGATCTTTGTCAGAGTTGAAGAAGAAGAAGGAAAAGCTCTCCACCTCTCAAGAAGACAAACAATTAACCCAAATAAAATAAGACACTATCTTATTTTATTATCACATCAACTCACTAGAATTTCAAAAGTTTGAAATTCAAAAGGATTAACTCCAAAAATTAAATAACTCATGTCATTTAATGAGGCATTAAGGAAGTTGAGAGAATATGAAAGGTTTAGGGGTTCGTGTGGGCCCCACCACACTTAATCCTCCCAAGGGAGGTTAAGTGGATGTGGGTCCCACTTCCAACTCCCTTTAGTAGGATTTAACAAGTTAAAATAAATTTTGTTCTTCACAAAATTTTATTTAACTTAAACCTAAAACCCAAAAACTAACTTTCAACCCGCAACCAACGCAACTTCCGAAAAGGTCTCTTTAAGCGAATATCGGCGCTGCGAGTTCATCGGTGCCCTCGGATTTCAATTCCGAGCACCGGATCAAAAGTTAGGAATTCCCGCTCGTTTGTTCACTGAACGTACCCGAGCCAAACTTCGGAAATTGATTCCGGGCACTACGGGCCTCGGAATCAGGTGCCGTCTGAAACCGCGCTCTTGTAAAATTCCAAAGAAAATTAAGAAAAAAATTTCCCTTGAATTTTACGGGTCTTTACAGCCACAACTAACTATAAATTTGAAATCCAGCTCACAGATCCTCCTTCAAGATTAAACACATAACCAGAAATGGTTTTCAACCAGTTAGAATCACCTGAAAATATGAATCAACATCACCTTTGACAGTGAAATTTGATCCTCCATAACATAATTCAATATTTGAGGACTCCTTGATATATCTTAGGATCATCTTTACTATGTTCCAATGCTCACATCTAGGATTCTCCATGTACCGACTAAATTCTCCCACTGCTTTTGCAATGTATGGTCTAGTATAAATCATAACGAACATTAGACTCCCCACTACTGATGGATATGTTACTTGAGACATCTCAATCCTCTCTGCTTCACTATTAGGTCTTATCATAGATGATAACTTGAAAGTAACAAAAAGAGGGGTAAATATTGTCTTACAATCATTCATGTTGAATTATTTCAAGACTTTTGATAATTAATTTTTCTATGGTATCCAAATTTTACCATTATCTTTGTCTAATTAAATATTTATGCCATGAATCTTATTTAATAGTCTCAAGTCTACCATATCAAACTCCCTAGCCGAATATGTATTTGTCTCTTGGATCTGATCATTGTTGGGGCCTGCAACCAACATGTCATCCACATACAACAGAAGAATGATTTCATCTGAACTCCTAAAATATGCACAATGATATGAATGAAGTCTATTGTATCCAAGGATTGTGATATAGGAATAAAATCTCTTATACCAACACCTTGGTGTCTGCTTCAGACCATACATAGATTTTTTTTACCTTCAAACCAAGTTCTCTTTGTCTTCTTCTACAAATACTTCTGGTTATAGCATATATATCATTTCATAAATATCACCATGGAGAAAAGAAGTCGTCACATCCAACTATTATAGGTGTAAACTGTATGTAGCACACATCACCATAAATATTCGAACAATCATCAGTCTAACAACAGGATAAAATATTTCATTCAAATTAATAACTTCCTTCTCAACATATCCTTTAACCACCAGTTTTTCACAATATCATTCCTCTTGGTCTTTTCCATCCCACTTGATCTTAAAAAAGTCATTTACTTCTAATAGTATTTATTCTATAAGGTAATGGAACATGATCCTATGTATTGTTCTTGTGTAGGTATTAAAGTTCCTCGGGAATTACTACCATCCATGATGATACATCAAGAATCTCAGTCACCTACAAAAAATAAGATGGTTGTCCATCCTCTTTCTATAAGTATTACAAAATATTTCTTTTAGGGAGATAGTATGAGTTCTATAATGGTTCTCTTTTCTACCGAGTTAACTGTCATGGTCTAGGATAAACATGTACATTATCATCATGATCGGGTAATGCCTCAAAGGAAATTGGTTCTTCTTTGGATTTTTCTTCTAACTCCACTATTGTAATTTCTATATTTTCTTTCCCTACATCCCGATAAATTTTCATTTTCACCTAGTCTTCTGTAAAAATGGCATCTCTTTTGATGATAAGTTTTCAGGTAGTGGGGTTCCACAAATAATAACCCTTCACGCCATCATCATACCCAAAGAATATGAATTTCCTAGATCTTGAATCCAACTTCAATAATTTCTGGTCATTAAACAGTGCATATAAAATACATCCAAAAGTATGTAACCTAAAATAGTCAGCAGGTTTACTGGTTCACATATCCATTTGTGTATTCATATTAATAACTGTTTAAGGAGATATGTTGATCAAATAATAGGCGGTATTCAATGATTTTTCCCAAAATATTTTGGCAATTCTTATAGTCTTTAATGTTTCCCTTGCTCTATCCAACAATTTTATGTTCATCTACTCTGTCACTCCATTCTATTAGGAAGTTTATGGAACCATCAATTGTCTCTTTATTCCTTCCTATTAAAAAAAAATATCAAACTAATCTCTTGTATATTCTCCACCATTTTCAGTCCTTATACACTTGATCTTCATTCCAGATTCAAGTTCCTTCTATGCTTTGAATGTTTTGAAGACTTCAAGAGTACCCACTTTCTTATTGATTGCATAGACCCAATATCTACTGAAAATCATCAATGAAGGATACAAAGTACATTTATCATCCTAGGGATATAATCGGTGCTTGTTAAATTTCAGAATGGATCAATTCTAAGATCTCATTGCTTCTTGTTGGTGATGTACAGATCTTTAACCAGTGTTGCTTTCTCAAAGCACAATGCTCACAAAATGTTAAGGATACCTTTGTAATCTGAGGTAGCAACTTAAAATCTATAATAATCTTTAGGACTCATTCTGACATGTGTCCTAGATTCCTATTCTATAACATCATCAACACTTCCATCGAGGTTGTTGGCGTGACAACTATATCCACCTCCTTGTATGTTTCACCCATAATCACGTACAAGTTCTTATAGATCTTTTCTTTCTTCATCACCACAAGTGTGCCATTCAAAATTTTCATCACTTCATTATCAGTGTGAGTCTTTCATCTAATGTCCTAATTTTTTTTCAAAGACAATATATTGTTTTTTAGGCCCTTCACATGGTGTACTCCTTGGATAGTTCAAACAATACCACATGCATCTTCAGTTTGATAGTACGAACTCCAATGATCATCAAGGTATGCTAATTACCTATGAAAAAAAGTCATTAGATAGTTTCATACTTATCAAACAATTATCACAGAGGCATTATGTGTCATTTTAATTTTGAGTTGTTTATCCCAACGTCGTTGAGATGTTTTATAATTCTAGTAGTCACCACTGCTTCACTAACTAGTATATCTCCACTTCCATAAGTACTCTATAAATTTCTATCCATATCATGATTCTAGATCCCACTAGAACAGTGATCCATCATCATATCTTTTGGTCGTTCTCCAATTGTCTGTAGTAAATTATCCTTCCACAACAATGCTAGCACATTCAATTTATGCAATGGAAAATTATTCCTGTTGAAGTTTTCGATCTCGAATTTCACCGCCATCTGGACATATTGTTAGTCCAGAAACTCCTCTATTTCACAATATTATATTTAATAATCTTAATAAATTTTTCTGATGTGAAATATCAACTGTATTTTCAATCACAAAGCATACTCAAATTTATGAGAATTATTAATAACTGAAAAATGAACAAAATTAGGCCAAAACCTTTCTCTAATACCACTTATTGGGATTTCTAAATGATTTCCACATTAGTGCAACAATAATTTGAAGATAAATTAAAGTGAAAGTGCATAAATAAATGTACACCATATGAAATGAGAAAAAATCCCCAAAATGAAAGTGGTAAAAAACCACGAGTAAATAGAAGGATCGATATGACTAAAATCGGGTACAAACTATCTCACTATGACAAGGAGAAAACACTTGAAATGTCTCTCTGGAATATGTGGGGAAACTACCTCTCATAATACCACTCAAAATGAAGAAATATTAGTGATGAGAATCTTGGTGAAGCAATGATAATGAAATCGTAGGGAGAGATCCCCATTTATAGGTTTCCTATCCCCCTCCTATTTATCCTCTGCAGGTGCTTTGGTGGGTTTTGGCCACCCACCACAGAGCCACCCGCCTACCTCCCTTGAAAAATAAAGGGGGAAGCCACACTCTATCAAATGAAATAATACTAACACCAATTACTTCCATTCCATGCCCTCATATTGTTGAATCGCTTGTGATTCAGGATTCTTGTGCGCCTTTTAAGCGAAAGAAAAAACCTTATTCATAGAAAATCCATCACCAACCAGCCTTCTATTAAAACAAGATTTAGATTTTTAGTCATCAATCGAGTGCACATGTTTCATACAATTTATTCATTATAAATTTCTATGATATCCTTTTAAGGACTGTCTGATGCATTTACAATTCTTAAAAAAACATACAACTTCTCAAATTCTATCCTTATCTCCAGTTGATGTTCAAAAGTAAGAAGAATTAAAAAATATATAAGAGTAGCATAATGATCAATTACCACTAAGATTCTAGAAAAATGACCATACCTAGAAAACTTCATTTTTTTCAAATTCAATAGAAACACCAATAGTCGAGGCCACATGCCAAATAATTTGGGGGTGCTATAAAAACGAACTCAACCCATGCACACAAATCCAAGTTTGAGTCACTGATTTTTTTACCAGATCATGATTGAAAAATGGGTCCCCATCCCAAATCCATAAGAACCCCATCTTAAGTGGAACAAATCCCAAACCTCAAGCCTTTATTTTAATCTCATATAAATCAAAGAAAATATAGAAGTAACCCTTAACAAGAAAAGTAATCCACCGACCTTCAAAACCCTATATTTGAAGAATAAATTTCTACAAATAATCAAGATTCCAAGATTTTTACTTTAGTTGAAGCATAGGTCATACAATAATGGAATTTTTACACACCCCAATACACTCTGAAAGAATGTCATGATATGACTCTACAATAGTAAGTTCATGACTCTTCTGGTCAAGGGAATTGATCCACTCCTAAGGCCAAAGAAAAAATTAGGGTTTCCAATTCGGAGGGGGGGAATTTTCACAGCATTAGAATCTAATTTGGCCTCTACCAAATCATCAGAATCTTTGATTTTATCAATCAAACAGTCACATAGAAAGCTTGAGAAGAAAGAGATAAAGGAACAATAACTAGGGTAAATTTTTCTTATAAACTTAGAATAATTCGAGTGGATCAATGAAGAATATCAGGTTGTTAGAATTATTTTGAGATGGAGGCAAGTTCCTCCACATGTACATGCCATCAAGGCCTTATTCCCTTTACATGGAACCATCCTATATTATGAAGAAACAAATGTGGATATCATTTATGCTTCTTTAAAATAAGATAATACTCTAGTATAATGGGTTCAATTAGTTGGGTGTCCAGGGGGTGGCTCTCTCACATTCAGATAAACCATTTATAATAAAATTAACGACATCATGTATTTCATGATCATAAATCAAGTGACATTGTAAATTTATTTATATGTGGTTTATAAAAGTTTCATTTTTTCATATTTAATAGTGATTTTCTATAAATTTAGCTGTGGTTCTTATCATAATTTTTTGATTTATAAATGGGGAAAAATGAATCATCATTGGATTATTTAACATCGATTTTTAATATATTTAGCGGTATTTATTATCATGTTTTGTAGAATGATTTTTTAAGTTTTGTGACATTTAGGGATGATGATTTTTGTGGATATATGGGAATATATTCATAATATAAAGTCTTGTTATGAATTCTAAATTTTGATAATGACACTTTTTGAATAATGATTTTTTTTGAAGTGGGTCTTGTGTCGTGTATCTTTTCTTTTGGTTTGTTGTAGGTTCGTTGGAGTTTTGAGTGTTTTTTCTAGATCTAAAGGCTTGAGTTCAATGATAATTATTATTGTGGTGGTGAGACCTTTAGGGAAGAAATTCTTTATGATTTTTTATGTGTCTCTCTCTATCCTTTATTTTAACCGATGGTATCTATTTGATGGGTTATTATATTGTCCCCACCCGAACAAAACCTATTTTTAGTCTCTTGGCTATATTTTGATCATGGACAATGTTGTGGATGCTCTAGGAGATTTTTGCATGCCATAACAGGTTGTTTCGGCATTTTTGTGTTCAATCTAGGGTGCTCCTTGTGTTCGTACCTCTTATGAGGGAGGTAGATTTTCCCCTTCATAGGTCATTGATTTGGCAATTTTAAACCTTTGACATATTAGTTCCAATATTTTGGGGGTGATCTTGGTATAGAAAATTGGGTACACTTAGTATACCCAATTATTTATTGGTGATTTATCAAGTTCTTTGGGGATGGTATCTTTAGTTTTGTAGTCTCTGACTCTTGATTCATGTCTTTGTTATGGAAGTTGAACCTAAAGAACTTGTCTTTGTCAACTAATCCTTATAAGTAATTTTAGGGTGTGAAAGCATTATGATGGGGATTCTTATCATACCTAAATCCTATTTTTACTCTATTATTTTACTTATTTTAGAGTCTCCTTTGTTTCTCTCTCTTCTATGCTAACATTTCCTTTATATTTGGAAATTTTGGACATATAGTACATGTCCCATGGTTAGGCACACGATTAGTAATATCCATGTGTCAACCATGCAATAGGATTTTACTTTTTAATGGAGCCAGTGTAATGAATGGTGTATGGTTAGAATAAGCATGAGGACCACCCATGAATGGTGCCTGAGTATCCAAATAGAAGTTGCATGGTTGGAACACAATTTGGCTAATTTTGTGGTCAAACCATGCACAATTCCTAGAATCATTAAAAATGGGAATTTTTTATTTTTACATTCTAAAGATAAATCCCCTAGGAGATTCCTTACCCATTCGCCCCCCTATAGTCCTGTGCACCTCCCTCCTTGGACCCTCCTCTGATGATTATGATTTCTTGGTTATTCTTAAAGTTTTAAACCTAATCCTTTGTGGTAAACTCTATATTTCCATCTTTTTTTTGTTTCTTTCATTTCCTCTCTTATTATTTCCCTACCATAGTATTTTTTACCTAGGGTTCATGTTAGATCAATTTTTATTTTTAGGTTTGTGATTTTAGGGATTTTAGGGCTCCCCATGGTCCTCTAAACCTTTTTGGGTCTCACTGAGATGGGTTAGCAATGCTAGTTGAAAAAGTAATGAGATTAAAGTTAAGTGGTCCCTTTCTTAGATATTTATATTTAGAACTACTATTTCTTGTTGATGTAAATGCGTGTTTTGGGTGTTTTGAAAGTGTTATCAAGTATATCTATTAGGTTTTATGAAAATACATTTCTCATTGAATTTCATCAAATGATAATGGAGTTTCATTTTATTTATCAAGTACAAAACATGTTTTGGAAATCGTTTCACACCTAGTATTCATTTAAATTCATGGTTAGCTCTTTGAAATAATTTCTTGGATTATGAAGGGTGTTTTGGTTTCTAAAAGGAATCAAATTGGTCACATAAAAAATGGTGTTCTTGGTATTTTATAAAGGAGGCTAAATCCCTCAAGACTTGGAATTGTTTATAGTGTTTTTATATTTGGTTTTTAAAGAATGCATTATAACATGATTTTATAAGGAATTATCATAAGATCAAATGACACTTTCCAAATGACTTTTCTTAGAATGTTAAAACCCCTTGAAACATGCCCCAAGATCTATGTAAAAAGAATATTTTAATGATGTGTTATGGTTCCCAGTGAAGGGGCTTGTTTAATTTGTATGTATGTTCTTGATGGAGTTGAGGTAGTTTCTTATGAGGGTGTCAGAGGAGAGGGTGGACCTGTTTTTAAATTGTATGATATATATATATATATATTTGAGATGAGTGATTTAATTATCACTATTTGTTTATCAGGTGACCATGAGTTTCTAGGTGGGAAGTCTAGGTATATTTGTTGCACTAGTTTAGAAACATACACTGACTAGTGGCCCTGAGATGGATTTTATTCTTCTTATGGGTTTTCCCATTAGTTAGTCCAATGAGGGAAATAATAGGCATTAATAAAATTTGTTTTTATCTAGAGTCGATCTTATTTAGTAGTTGTATAGACTTTTCCTAGACTGTCTCAATAGATCCTAGGTTCTCATAATGACTACTTTTGTTTGTGTTATTTTCTAACACCTAGAACCGTCAATTTCAAATGGACTTTGGTAGTATTTTTTCCTTTCCCATTTCTAAAGGATTTTAATTTATTGTATGCCTTACTTTTTTAAAATGATTTCTCAAATGGTTTCATAAAATGGATAGGGTTGATTTGGAAACAAAAATGGTTTATGGGTTATTGGATTTAATTTTCATTTTGAATGGAAAACTAAATGATTATTTTTATATTTGTATTTTCAAACTACTATGAGATAGTTTTTCTTGTAAAGGTTATGCATGGATATGTGGGTTGTTTCCTACAAGGATTTATAGCTCATGCCTATCATCATTATAGGTATCTCAGGTTCCACCAAGTTATAGTGGATAATCTTTGAGCTCTAGTTTGGGTATGGGGTGGTAGCTGGTGAATGCATTTCACTCAGCACATTGAGATTATTATGGAGTCTTTAGTTAATTTGTTTTAATTTAGTATCTTTTTTGTATTTCACATTAGGCCTTTACTCCAGGATCTCTATTTCTTGTATATTTCAAGTTATCTAGTGGTGGATTCGGTTCTTTCTTTTCTGTATTCGATTATTATTATGTGAGATTTTTATTCTCATTACAAATTTTATTTGGTCTTCCATGTTTGTCATGTATACTTATTTGGTGATGAAATCATCCAACATATGGAATGGTCACACTATGTTTCCAGGTAAATCCCATTTTTTTATATTGATTATTTATGTGAAATCATTCTCATTGTGCTCTATTTGATTCCCTTGGTTATTTTTACCAACTTGGGAGGATCAGGGAAACTTTTCAAGCCTTGTCATAGGCTGACTCAAGTGCCTGAATAAGTGGAGTCTTGGGTTGGTTTGTGACATATCAGCATGAATACATCTAATATCACTTCATTCCATGAATTTTATGGGAAGGAATAATGTCAAATTGAGATGACATCAAGCATAGTATGTCGATATCTAGGATTGATGTGAAACATTTCGTATTGAGGGTAGGTTTATGGTGTGAGACTATCCATCCCAACAACTCAGGTATGCACCATGGTATAGACTGAAATCTATAGTGTATATCTCCCCACATGGTAAAGGGATCTATGATATGGTATGTCGATAAAATTACAGTATTTTGTTTGTTGTATATTTTTTGGTTAAGTTTTAATTTTTTTAGGGTATACTTACTAGATCATATTATCCGTATGTATGATCCTAAGGAGGGCACAATATATAGTCAGGTAGAAAATCATGGTGTAACATAATACATCTTACCATTGATTTGTGTTTCACATGATAGTATATTGGATCATGCACCTAACGGAGATGAGGTTCCTACTTAAGAACCTCCTTCAACAGATGCTGACATTAACGAGCCATGATGAAGATGATATAGATCATGTCAGGCTACACGTGAGGCCTCACATACTTCACAAGAAGAGGAATCACTTCCAGTAAATGAGCCTCATCCGGTTATCAATTTTCACCATCCAGTATTGGATCTATATGTGTTATCAACATATCCATAGTTTCTTCCCAGTATAGCAGATCTGAACTCGAATCAAACATCATTTACCATGTCTTTATCTTTTATGAATGAACTTTTAGAGACTCAATGGCTTCTTTATGAGATGTCAGGTCCTTCCACTTATGTATTGGGATGATGATCAGCAGCACATCTCGACACCCTTGTGGTATATCCTCCTAATGAATCACAAAACGAGGAGCAACATATAGCTGGGGATGGTGTGCATGAGGAAAATCCCCCTTCAGTTTAATATACTCCACCATAGTGCATAGGTCGATGGTCTCGATACAGGCATCCCATTTACACTCTGAATAATGGGATAATACCTCAATGAAGAAATGGATGAAAATTAATTGTATTATTTTATTTTATATTTATTCTATAAACATTAGTCACCTAATTAAATGTCATAAATATATTTAAAATAAATTCACTTCCATATAAAATTGAAATTATAATTAATAGTATTGATTTTAATACATATACTTTTCTTATTACTATATATTTTTTTGAAAATTTATTTATAAATAAAAGTTTGAATGGATGAAAATAAAATTATTATTTTTATAATTATTGTAATTGTTTTGAAGTTTGGTTTTTATTAAATGTTAAATAATTTTACACATGTAGCTTTGCTTCCTAAATAAATGCGTTGAAGCCTTCAACACACCATCTAACTAAAAATATTTATAACCTAAACCCGTTTGTGTTTTTTAAAAACCCACCTGAAAAAACTCTCAATAACTATATATATAGCTTAGGTTAAATAATATTTAAGTTATAGTTCTTGATTAATAAAAATTAAGAACAATTGGTAATTCATTAATTCTAATTAATTATAATAAGTCAGCATTAATAATAATTAGTAATTATTTTAGAATTAATTAATAAGTAGTAATAATTAGTAAATAAAAAAAACTAATTAATAATAATTACTAATTATAAAATAATTATGTATTCTTAATTATTAATAGAGTAATTAAAAATATTTATTAAGTGTTTATGATAATTATTAATAAAATTTAATAATTTCATAAAAATAAAAAATAAAAAATAATTATTTAATAATATTTATTAATAAGTACAAATTATTAAATTTATAATTAATAAAAATTCTATTAATAATTAGTAAGTAATAATTATTAATAATTAATTATTATTTTTATTATTACATGTAATTAGTAAGTAATTAATTATAATTAACAATAATAAGTGGTTAGCTATTAATAATTAGTAATTAATTAATAATAATTTATTATTAGTAATTAATAAATTACCTAACAATAATTGTTAATTATTAATAATAATTATTCGTAATTAGTAACTAAATTCTAAATTCAAATATATATTTTTACTTTTTTTAATAATTATTATTAAAAGTTTTTAATTACAAAATTAAAAATATATATTTAATTCTATGATTTACTTACCGATTATCATTATTAATTATTACAATTTACTAATACTATTTATTAAATGATAATAATTATTACTATATAATCAGGATGGTTCAGAATCCAAGCATGCTCATTCACAGAATTTATTAAAGAAAATAAAAGTTTAGACAAGAAGCAATACAAATCATGTTGTAGAGGAAGCACCACCAAACACAAAAAAGTGGCAGACAGGTGCCATCCAAAAGTCGGTCAGAGTTATATCCCCATTCACAAAATAAAAACTGGGGCCCAATGAATTATTATTAAGAAACAATATTTTTGTTAATGTAAATTATTATTTTTATTAAATTTATAAACAATAATAATTATAATTATGTATATGAATAAAATAATTTAAATAATTTATTATTATTAAATATAAAAATATTTTTATAGTATATTTTATACATATAAAATTTTTGAAGTGTAAATGTTATGTTTCTAATCGATAATGTTTTTGTCAAGTAAATTAATTTTTTTATTATATTTATAAATTCAATTTATTTTCAACTACTTTTTATATGTTTAATTCAGGTTATAAGTTTCATTAATATTGTACTTATAGTTAGTATTTTATAGTCTTCCAAAGCTACTACTTGATACATAATAATTTTTGTTGTGTTTTAAGTAAGTGACTTTGAAAAATTATAGAAAATAAATTATAAATACAATCAAAAATAAATTTAAAACATAAACTAAATACATATAAAATAAAAAACTAAAACAAAATGGCAAAATAATAAACAAACAAAAATATAAATGATACAATGATGGCGCTACGGGCTACGAAACCACTCTCCCTTGACAATGGCGTTTAGGGTTCCACCTTTCTCATGGCGATCCTACATTTTCTCAGGTTTGATCTACTTCTTCCTCTCAGTGGTGCGGCAGCATCCTCGTCTCCCTCTGTTCCTTTGACGTCCGTGGATATCTCTCGGACTTCTTCTCGTGTCTGCACCCCTGATGTTGCGGGGAAGATAATCTCGTCCTATAATCGGTCAGACTTGGATCCATGTCTAGGTGCCAGATCTGATGATGCTTCATAGGGATTTGGGTTCCAGTGGTCTACTGAGGATTCTCAGGTAGATGCAGTAGAGCCTGGTGTTGAGGTTTTACACAGATCTCAGTCCGCGCCGTATGTTGATGTGGTGAATAACTCACTGTTAAATTCTGATATGATGTCTAATGGCGTTCGGTCACTGGGTTTTTTCAATGATTCTGATTCTAATAGAATCGTTCTTAAGGGATCATCAACACACATTGAAGCAAACCCTACTGTTCTTGCAGAGAGAATGATAATTCGTAAAAATTCTTTGATTTCATGCATTGTTTTACCTAAAGGTGAAAAACCTTGGAAACATGACGATTTTGTTTGCAAGATCTCGGTTTTATGGGGTTTTTCTAACTGGAAGTGTGTTTCTCTTGGTCTATGTTTGTTTCACGTTCTTTTCCCTTCAGATGAATATAAGCTTCGAGCATGGAGTATTGGGTCCTTGTTATTGAAACCTGGATGGCTTTATTTACATCAATGGTCTTTCGATTTTAATGTCTCTCATTCAAGGAATGCATTTTCTAAGGTTTGGGTTCAACTTCATGGACTTAATTGGGTCCTTTGGCATCCTAAAATCTTACATAACATTTGTACGAAAATTGTGACTTTTATTCGCCTTGATAAGGAAACTGAGGATGTTCGGTTTGGACACTTTTCCAGGATGTTGGTGGAGGTTTACCTCAACTCAACTCTGATTTATAAGGTAACTCTTTATACCCCTACTGATAACATAAAAATTTATGTAGAGTATGAAAGAAAACCACTTTTTGCAATGAATGTATGGTTGTTGGCCACTCTTTAGAGCTATGTCGGAAGAAGGTTTCATGTGAGAAATGTGGGATGAGAGGTCATCCTGCCAATCTCTGTCGAAGGAATCCAAAGATTAAGGATTCAAATTTATCAAATCCCATTGATCAAAATGGTGATACACCCACTAAGCCATTTCCCACTATGGTTGATGTGTTGATTTCTGAGAAATCTACTTCTTAGGATCCTAATTTAAAAGGCAAGGGGCCGCTGGTGGATGAGTCGCTGGTGAGAGCTAATAGTGGGCCTTCAAATACTCGGGTTGACTTTGCCAAAGAGGTTACTGGAATAGAGGACAATACTACACAGTCTCATGAATGTGCGAAACTAGTGAATTCTGATCCCCCTCTAGATGTCTCCAATTCAAATGATGCACGACAAAATATTGACTGTCATCAAGAAATTCATAAATTATTTCAATCCTATAGATTGTCTGATAGATGGGGTAATGTCTCTGAGGATGAAAGGGTTCATGTTGGTACCCCTATTCAGGCTTCAGGGTATTGGTGTGCATGCCTCTTTTAAGGATGAATTCCTAAGTGGAAAGGCAAATATCACTGATAGTGAGGGCCTTACCTCTGTTTCTCTAAAGAGGAGACCATGAAAGGATTATTCCTCTCTTCTTAAGATTGTGTCTACAAGATCATTTTCTAAGCTACCAAGGAAGGTGGATGCAAATATCTTTAAGATTTTCAATCAAGGTAAATCAAAATCTGAATGGGAAACAGCTGATAATTCTGATTATCATGTCATATTATGATCTTTAACATTGTTGTTTGATGGATGAGGGCATGTCTGTTTGTTTGACCTCATCTGCCTCTTTTGTACTTTTCCTTTCTTTTTAATAAATGGTCAGAGGCTCTGCTTCTGGCTGGACTTGGATGGTCTTATAAATGATACAAAATATTTTGGTTTTAAAACATAAATTTGTACTTATAAATTTTATTTGATGCACAAAAAAATTGTTTAAATTAATTTTTTTTTGACATTTTTTATATTTTCAATTAATTTCTATTTATATAGTCAATGTTTTGAATTTCATTTAGATTTTATTTATACTATATTTTAGGCTCTTAAATTTTTTAAAGTGTAAAAGTTATGTTTTTAATCAATAAATCTTGTTTCATGTAAATTAATTTTAGTTTATTATATTTTTGGAATTATTTTTATTTTCAACTATTTTCAATATTTTTAATCAATGTTTTAAGTTTCATTTATATTTCACTTATAGTTTATATTTTATAGGCTTCTAAAGTCACTTAGTTGAAACATAATAATGTTTCAAGTAGATCACTTTGAAACCCTCTAAATTATAAAGTATAAATACAATATAAATAAGATTTGAAAAAATTTACTAAACATATAAGAAATAATTAAAACAAAAAAATCATAAAAAAATTGATGAAAAATAATTACAATGGCATAAAATAATGTGGTTTCAAAACATTACATTTGTACTTATAATTTTTTTTGAAGAAAACATTTTATGACTAAATTAAAAAACATTCATTTATTATTTTTTTTAACATTAATTTTACTTTCAATTAATTTTCATTTATACAACCAATGTTTTAAATTACATATAGATTCTATTTATACTATATTTTATGAGAATAATTTTTTTGAAGTGTAAATTTTAATTTTTAATAAATAAATTTTATGTGATGTAAATTAATTTTTTTTATTATATTTTAGAAATTATTTTTACTTTCAAATATTTTATATATGTTTAATCTATATTTTAAGTTTCATTTTTATTATATTTATACTTTTTATTTTATAAGATTTCAAAGTCGCATACTTAAACATAAAAAAACTTATTATGTCTAAAGTGGGTCACTTTGAAAGGTTATAAAATATAAACTATAATTAAAATCTTAGTGGAACATAAAACATAGGCTAAATAGATAAAAAAATAGTATAAAATAAAAATAATTTCTTAAATATAATTAAAAAATTAATTTACATGATACAAATATTATTGATTAAAACATAACACTTACACTTTAAATTAATTTTAATTTATTTTATTTATGAATAATAATTATATTATTATTATTAATTAAATATTGTTACATACGCATGCAGATAAATACACTAATCAAGGAACTTGAGCACATATAATAAAGTCTGGAAAATAAATTCATGATGATAATAAATTAATGATAACGGGGTCATTATAGTAAAGTTATGAAAATAACATCATTATAATAAATTCATGATATTATTAATAAATCCAGGATAGTAAAATAATGATGATTATTTTTATTAAAGTCATGATAATAATAATAATGTTTTTAATGATAAATAATAATAATAATAATACAATTATTAAAAATGATGAACAATAATCGCATTATTATTAAATATTATTAATTATTAAAATAATATTAATAATTATTAATTTAACAATAAAATAATTTATAACAATAATAATTACTATTATCAATATATATATATTATTAATTACTTTTATTTAATTTATTAATTATATAATTATTATTAAGTCATATTATTTTAAATACTTAATATTTTCTATTTATTTATTTTATGGAAAAAAATTATTCTGAGTTATTTTATATGTTTTAATGCATGTCTTAAATTTCATTTGGAATGTAATTTTAATTATTTAATATTAAATATTATGAATTAAATTATTAAAAAATATTAAATATATTATTAAATATTTACAATAATTACAATAATTACAATAATAATTATAAATAATGATGTAAATAATATAAGAATTATAATAACAAAAAAAGTAGTTAATAATATAATTTAAAGTAAATATTAATTTAATTAGAAATATAAAAATATAATTATTCATAATAATGTTATTTTTAAAAATTTATTATATAATTAATAATAATTTATAATAATTATAATAGTAATCTAATTAGTGTTTTAATAATATATAAATAAATAATTATTATAAATTTAATATATAATCTAATTATTTATGTATTTAACAATACTTAATAATAATATATTTAATAATATATTTAATTATAAATAATCATCATGTTAAAATTAATTCATGCCCGTAATTTTTATTTAATAATAATAATTAATATTTTTATTATTGTAATTTATTTGACAATAAAAATTAATTATTACTTATTTTAAAAAATAAACAAAAAGAATTTTTTATAATAATAATAATATTATTGTTGTTATTACTATTTTATATTTAAATTATTTTATTTAATAAGAATAATATTTAATACAATTATATACATTATCATCATCATCATCATCATTAATATTCATAAATATAATCAACAAAGAATAATTTACATGACTTATACCATTATTTCTTAATAATAATTCATAATAATTATATTATTAATTATTACTAATTATTTTGATATATGATATTAATTATATTGTTAATTACATTTTTTATATGAAGTATTAGAAATTATTCAATATCTTTATTTCTCCCTCCATGATCGTTCGTATGTATTATAAATTATTAATAATTATATTTTTATTATTAATAAAATTATTAATCATATCATTTAAAAAATTGTTATTAATTATATTTTTAACAACATTAATGACATTAGGTCCTTTTTATATTCATGAATGGTCGATCGATTTAAACCCTTCCTCCATCAGAAGAGCATATGCCCAAGTGTGGATAAAGTTTGAATTGGGTCCTTTGGCATCCAAAGATCCTCCATGATATTGCTTTGGTCAATGGGTTCCCTTCTGAATGGATAAGGAAACTGAGTTGGGGAGGTTTGGTCATTACACTAGAATTTTTTTGGAGGTTGACTTAAGTGAAACTCGGGTTGATAAAATTATCCTTTCAACTAAGATGGATGTTATTCTATTAAAGGTTGTGTATGAGAAGTTTCCCACTTTTGTATGGATTGTAATGCTATTGTACATTCAAAGGATAATTTTTAAAGGAATCTAGTCTGTGACATTTGTTCCTTGAAAGGGTATACATTAACTATGATAGGATGAAATTGTATCATAATCTGGTAAAGAATGGTTCTGGGGATTTGGATGATGAAAAGACTACAGAAGTTTAGCCAAATGTGGATCCAAGTATCTTGCCTGTAGCTGAAATCTCTCAAGGTGGCAAGACTATATCTATAAATAATATTCATACAGACCTATTTTAGGAGTTTCCATGGCTGGATATTATTCTATGGGGGTTGTTGATTCATATAATGATGGTCATGGTACTCTTGTGGGATTAGATAAAGATGGAGTTGAGATGCTTATTAATCAATCCTATGGGATCTAAATTGGTAAAGGATAGTAATCTTATTGTTCTGGATACTAATGATAAACAGGGATCACAATTAGAGCTCAGTGATCTCACTACTATGGACGTGTATGCTTATTATGGTGGAGTTTATAACATTCAGGATGTCTTCCATTCTCTATTCAATATGTTTGAAGGTGTTTTTGGTCTTGTTTTGGGGTTGAGGTCTCTCACCAGATACTAGAGGTTATTCCATGGTGGATTTTACCTGAAAGAGTTGGTGCTTCTTCTTCTATGTTGATCAGCATGGGTGAGGTTGCATAGGTGGGGGATAGAATTTTGTCATGAGTAGGGTCTTTTTTCAGCTACTTAACATGTTGATATGGATTTCAGTGCTTCCTTGAATCCTCAGTATTCTAGGAAAGGTGAGGTCATACAACATGAGCCTATGGTTGTGGATTTCCAAATAATTATCCAAGATTCTTAGAAAATTACTAT
The DNA here is from genome assembly GCA_963277665.1 of Viscum album. Classification (NCBI taxonomy): domain Eukaryota; kingdom Viridiplantae; phylum Streptophyta; class Magnoliopsida; order Santalales; family Viscaceae; genus Viscum; species Viscum album. The sequence continues at coordinate 245,529,410 of OY728150.1, forward strand.
TCCTTAAAGAAGTGATGAATGATGTAACCTCCTGGATGATGGATGTGATAAAGAGTAGTGGATAATCTTATTATACATCATTGATCAAATAGGTAGTGGTGGAGTTGTTTCCTTTAAGGATATTTTCATAAGTGGCAGGGGAAGGATGATCAGCAGTGAAGGTTCAACTATGGATCCTCAAAAAAGAAGTCCACAGAATGATTATTCCACTATATTAAGGAATGTGTCTACAATATCATCCTCAAATTCATTAGCAATAAATCCCACTCTAGAGGAAGAAAGGTCCAAGGATGTGATGATTATGATTCTCAATCATGGTAACTCATAGTTGAGGTGGGAAACTTATGGTTATTCTAACTATGGATATGAAAATTATCTTTCATTTTATGAATCTTAAAATGGTTTTCTGGATGAGGGAAAGTCTCTTTTTTTACCCCATCCATTCTCTTGTTATCTCTTTCTTTTATCTTTTAATAAAAGTTTAAGATATTTTCTTATGACAAGACCCTTTTCACATTTCATTATTAAATAATAACTATTCACTAAAATCTTTTTATGATTACAAATGTATTATCGTTAATATGTTATTATAAATAATATATTATTCATTATATGGTGGAAAATTGGAGCCTAAATACCACATAAAAACCATACAAATATGTAGAGTACCATACCCTTATAAAAAGGGAGGTTGGGTGAGATTTTACATAATATTTTATGAATAATTTGAATATAATATCGAATATAAAAATAGTTTAATATTTTTAATTTTTAATTTTTGTTTTTTGTTTCTTGTTTTGTTATATATATAATAAAAAAAATAAAAATAAAATAGAATATAGTGTGTTTTCTAAGACAGTTCCTTCTTTAAAAGCCTTCAGAAGAAGGTGTTGTTGTGGAAAATTCCTTCTTCAAAAAATATCTGAAGAAGATGATTTTTGCTAAGATGCTTTCTTTATAAACCCTCTGAAGAAGGTGTTATCATGGAAAACATATTCTTCAAAGGATTTTTAAATAATTAATCGTCTTACATGGTATCCACCATTTAGTGTTGACCCCTCCCACTTCCACTGGTATATCATTAAATAGTTTCACAATTAATATATTTTTGGAAATTTTTTTATACTATAAAAGAAAATTGTTTGTTAGAGGTTTGAGGGTCCTTTTTCTTACCAGAAGAAGTAGGTCAGCCTTAGCCACAACCTTTGAGACAAGATAAATCTTGTTAACAGTCATAGAGATCTGTTATGGCCTCGATCTAACCACAACTTTGGGGCTTCCCTTCAGGATCAACACCTCCATAGAAGTATTAGCCACATGTGCCTCAACTCTAGATTCAGTTCCCACTATCATTGCTTCATTTCCTTCCCTAAATGAAGAAGGAGGTTCTAAATTCTACTTTATGTATTGGGAAAAATCAATGGGTGAATCCACATCCTTATCAGGAGGGGATGGATCACCCATAAGAGTATCTAAAAACACATGAGATCTAATTGGCACCGAAGCAAGAGGAGCCCTTGTAATCTAAATCTTATCCTAATGTTGTAGACCCTTGATAGGTTTAGGAAGTGGTGAAGCATCTAGGTGCCTCTCTTTCCCTTTGTGAATCTTTGAAGTCACCATTTTATACTCCTTCTAAAGATTAAAATCAATATCCATTTGCACATAAAATTCCAAATCTGACTTGTCATGCTCAACAATTATCATCACAAGGGTATTCCCTAAAGGCTTCATCAGAAACTATATGCCCTGGTCTGCAAGGCCAGCCCAATAAGTCCCTACTAGGTTTTGGGTTAATACATCTAAAGAGAGATCTTCAGAATGAGAAATTATTTCCTAGTGCTTCAAGGTTTCAGTATTACCCAATTAATGCCCTTCAATAACCTCATATTATTTAATATATCCATCTAAAGATTTATTATTTACCTATTAAGTGATAGAAAAATACTTCTTCATAGAAGATCCATTCCCAACCTTCTATTGAGATAAAATTGAAATTTTTACTCATTAATTGAGTTCACATGTTTCTTAAAATTCATGAATTATAAATTCCTCTGATATCATTCAAATCAATGTATGATGCAATAACAATTATTAAAAAAATATGGTAGCTTCTCAAATTTCTATTCTTATCTTCAATTGATGTTCAGAAGAAAAAAGAATTAAAAATATATATAAGAGTATCATGGTGATAAATTACCACTAAGATTCTATAGAAATACACATACCTAGAAAGCTTTGTTTTTTTGTCAAATTTGTTTGGAACCCTAATAGTCGAGGCCACATGCCAAAGGATTTGGGGGTGCTGAAAAAAACGGAGCCCATGTATACAAATCAAGGTTTGAGTCACATAATTGTTTACCAGGTCGGGATTGAAAAATGGGTCCCAATCCTTAATCTGTAAGAACATTTTCTTAATATGAACAAATCCAAAACCTCAAGAATTGATTTTAAGCTCGTGTAAATAAAATAAAATATAAAATAAAACCTTACCAAATGAAGTAATACACTAAACTTCAAAGCCCTACATTTTAATAATACCTTTCTATAAATAATCAAGATTCCATTATTTTCCCTTCCGCTAAATTATAGGGAATATAATAATGTAATGTTTGCACATATCAATACACTCCAAAAGAATGTCATGGTTTGCCTCTAAAATAGTAAGTGATCCATTATCCATGATTCTTCTAGTCAATCGAATTGATTTACTCCTTAGTCTATATAAAAATTAGGGTATCCAATTCAAAGGGGGGGGGTATTTTCACAACATCTGAATCTACTTTAGCATTTATCAAATCATCAAAATCTTTTATTTAATCAATCAAAAATTCACATAGAAATCATGAGAGGTAATAGATAAAGGTTCGATTACTGGAGTAATTTTTTCTTATACATTTAGAATAATTTTAGTGGATCAATGGAGAATATAATGTAGTTATAATTCTTTTGAGATGGATCCAAGTTCCTACGCATGGATACACCATTAAGGATTTATTCCCCATACATGGAACCACCCTATGTCTAGAATAAAAAAAAGGGGGATATTGTTGATGCTCATTTAAAGGAAGAGAATACTCTAGTGAAAGGGGTTCAGTTAGTTGGGAATTTAGGGGTGGCTCTTTCACATTCATATGAATCCAAAAATATGTGTAGGGTTTTATTTTATCTATCTATTATAAGCATGATGTGATTATTTTAGTCCAAGTTAAAGGTTTTCCCCCATTTAATTTTTCATATCCCACTTCTTTCACTTTAAAAAATTTTCTAATTCCCCATTCCTTATATTTGTTAAGAATAGAGGTTAATCGTGTGAGGTGCATTACATCAAAACCAAACTATAAAGGTTGTTTTTTCCCATTAACACCAATTTAAACCACTGGTAAAAAAATTAAAAATTGTTATTTAAACCTTCATGTATTTTAGGATCAAAAATAAATTGGCAGTTTAAATTTATTTAGATTCGGTTTAGAAAAGTATCATTTCCAATATTTTGCATCAAATTTCCATTAATTTAGTTGTAGTTCTTATCATAAATTTTTTTTATTTAACAAATGGGGGAAAACTAATGAATCACTGTTGTATTATTTAGCAGTGATTTTCTATACATTTATTTTTTATTTCTTATTATGTGTTTTAGTATGTTTTCTTTAAGTGGTGTAACATTTGGGGACGATGTTATTTATGGATCTATGAGAATATTTTCATAATGGAAAGGTATTGTCATATATTCTAAAATTTGGTGAGGATTATTTTTGAATTTCGGTTTCATTTTATAGTGGGTCAGGTGTTATGCCTCTTTTCTTCTTGTTTGTGGGTTTATTGGAGTTTTGTGAGTCATTTCTAGTTCTAAAGTCTTGGGTTCAATAATAATTATTATTGTGATGGGGAGACCACCATGGAATAATCTCTTGATGATCCTATATGTGTGTCTTTCTATATCTTCTTTTGACTGATAGTATCTAGTTTATGGGTTAGTCACTTGTCCCCCTGCCTAACATGAACCTATTTTTCTTCACTTGGATTGTTTTTAATCATGGACTATCTTGTAGATTCTCTAGGAGATTTGTACATTTTTTAATAGTTTGTTTTTACATATTTGTGTTTGATCCATGGTTCTCCTTATTTTGGAATGTATTGTGAGGGTGGTAGCATTTCCCCTTCATATTTAATTGATTCTCCAATTATGAAACTTCGACATATCAGTTCTGATCTTTTGGGGTGATCTCTATATCGATAGTTGGGTACACTTAGTATACCAAATTGTCTCTTGGTGATTTATCTTTTTATTTGGGGACGGTATATTTATTTATTTTGTCTCTATATCTTAAGTCATGTCTTTATTATGGAAGTTTAACCTCAATTCCTTTCTTTGATCAACTAATCATTCTAGTGATTTCTAGGGTCAGAAAGAATTATGATGGGGAGTCTTATCACACCTCCACAATCTTTTCACTCTATTATTTTAATTATTTTTTAATCTCATTTCTTTCACTCTCTTCCCGGTTAAAATTTCCTTGAAATTTAGAAATTTTTCACATACAGTGCATGTCCCGCAGTTAGGTGCATGATTAGTACTAACCATGTTTGAAACAAGCTGACTTTTTATGAAGTTAAAAATCATTTTTTGGATTAAATTATTATTTTTATAGTAGAAAGTGTTCCCTATAGCATAATTAATATCTCAGGAGGGTCTGGGGATTTCTTAGATCCCATATATCCATGTTATGGTGAAAATAGTTTAGGCACACGGTTTATCCTAACTGTACTGGGTGATGCAGATGGACACAAAGGGTCTTATAGTTAGATTAAACCATGAAACCATGGCTGCAAGGTCCTGTGACTTGTATCATACAAGAGACAATGGGGTTCTACACAGGCTTTGCATAGTTAGTTTAACTGTACACTATTCGTGCGAGGGGTGGTTTCCCTTAGACAGTGCTGGCACACAGTTGTCGCGCAATTTGGTGATAAGATGAATTTATATAAACTTATTTGATAATGTAGTTGGGGTTTGGATTAGTGGTAAGCATCCCATAATACTACATGAAAAATGGGGTTTCAAAACCCATTGGGCGTAGGTACTGTAGCAACATTGTAGTAGAGGCGGTACTGTTGATCGGCGGGTACTGTAGCGGCGGCAGGGTACTGTAGCGGCGGTGGTACTGTGCGGGTACTGTAACAGCCAGGTTACTATTCACATAATGGTATTTGGGAAAAACAATTTGGGCCTACGGTCTATGTAATGGGATACAAGCCCACTGGGCCTTCGGGCTATGTAATGGGTCTCCCTCTACCCAGTTAAAAGAGGTCTTTGCTTTGCTTTCTTAATAAAAATGAATCTTCAGCCCCAAACTTTTAAAAAAAATATACTTATTGGATATATTTATTTAAGGTTTATTCATGTTTCATTTGATACTTTATTAGGTTCTTGTCTTATTTTCACAAGAATTATAGATTTAGAACTCAAAGGAAGAAATGCTAAAAATTGCAAAAAAAAGGTTTTACACATCATAAAAGGATTTCACAATGTGTATTCCTCATTCAAAGCATCCATTCAGACCATATTCTATCCCATCATAAATTAAATTATGTGAAGTGGTTACACAATGTTTAAATACATTACAAGGTGTGGTATTTTCATAGTCCATTCCCCACTAAAATTACACAATGTGCAGAGAGTACAAGATGTGAAGTGCATATATGACATGCAACAATTTACATGATGTGAATTTTAAAGATTTTATCCCATAGACAATACAGGCTATATGATCTACAAGATTCAATAATTTCAGAGATATCTACCAGATATGAAGTACATAATGTGAAATCTAATTAAATATCATGTAAAATTTGAGGCATAAGACACTTAAAGTAGATACACAATGTGAATTCTATAAACATAATGTAAAATTCATAATTATATATATATTAGAGATTCTAGCCACAGACAAAAATAATAGGACGCCATTTTTCTCTAATTTTCTCATATGTTTCTTCTCTGTTTTCCTTTCAAACTCAGTTGTATTTCAATAATTTACTCATTTTATCAAATCCTTTTGTGTTGTTTTTTATTCTATATATGTTCTTTAATTGTTTCAATTTAATTTCTATTTTGATTCCCATTCAATATCATTCTCTATTCTACATCAAGACTCACTTCATTATTTAATGTTTCTTCATTCAAAGTAAGTGTTTGATTTATTCTTTTATAAATTTCAAGTGTGAATTTCTTTAATCTGAATTGCTTTATGATTATGTTAAGCATGTTTATTATTCTTTTTTTTTATCAACACTTTAATGTGTGACTAATCAATATAGGGTTAGGAGTTGAGAATATAGGTTTTTATGAGCCTAATGAATTTATAAATTGAACATTAGTAACCCTATGGCTATTAATTAGGTTAAAAACAACCGTTTATTGCATTCTCATGCACAGACTTGACCATGGGAGGTCAAATTGAATGAACTTGATCTAATTGGAGATGAGTAGGGTATGACCATTAGCCTGTAATGATTTCTACCATAGAAGATAAGTGTAATATATCAAGGTTGTTAACTATACTCAGAAAAAGGGATAGTTACAGCATAGGTAGATCCAATTGGTTTGACCAAAACCAATTGGTGACCCTTGCACCGCTTCACTGCCTAAGTCATAGGACTATCCTGAACAATATTTAGGATTAAATTTTGCCTAAATCCCTAAAATTGAATCTAATATCTTCTTTTTTATTTGATCTAAACCCAAACTGCCTAATTCTAGTGGAACCAGATCTGAAAGGTAAACTTGAGAAATCATTATATAGGGTTTGATTGCTGCTTTCTTGTCTTCAAGTTTTCTCGGTGGGTTTGACCTCACACTGATTATTTATTACACCTTAATAGTAAGTGTAGTTTGGGAATAATAATTCTAAACATGATCCCCACCCATGTAGAACTAATGACACTGTGGGGGCCGATCATTTGGCCAACCGTACGGCCAAACCATGAGCCTCTTAAAATGTTGGCAGAATTTCCTTTATTGCCCTCTTTCTATTTAACTCACCCCTTAATTTTTCCTTCTCCCCCCATGCACAACAGCCCTCACCCACTCGAAAGCTCTCCCTTATCCATTTCTAGGATTTGAATCCATCTCCTCATTCAGACTTTATTTCCTTAGTCTTAAGATGTGTTATATCGCTAATGGTAAGAGATCTAATCCTCTTACTTTCTTTCTTATTTTCTCTCAACATCTCATGTTCTATTTTGGTGTGAGATAACATGCCCTATTTTTAGTGAATTGGTTTATTATTACATTTTTTTTCCATTCTACTTAAAATCTAAAGCTGATAATAGATGAGGATTCATCCATGGGCCTAAGTCGGGTGGTCTAGTAATTTTTCCCTAAATTTTTAGGTTTTTTATAATATTCTCCATTATTTTACACACCGAACATTTACACATGTTGAATAAAAATATGCCTTTACTTTTCAAATTAATTGGACCATGATATAATACTCCCATAGGCCCATGTTATATTGTTAGAGGATTTTTACCTCATTGATCTCCACCCCTTTAGGTTTATTGAATAAAATATTCTCCACAACATAAAAGTTTAATTGATCAAACCACAACCTAAGTTATTTGGATTGACCTTAAATTGGTTCTATCCTGCAAATAATTTTTTTCCATTTCCAAAAGTCGTTTTATGGGTTCCTGGTACCCCAACTTACAACCACAGATAAGTCAGACAACACAAACCAACAAATAATTACACATCATAATAACCAGATTCATCTCTGCATCCCAAGCAAGAGTCCTCTTCACCAGTAGCCGATTACTATTCTGGATGCCTCCAAAAGCTTCCACTTTGAACCCGACTCCTAAGCTGGTCCAGAACAGATTGATCTGGATGTGCCTTCTTGGTCACACTACCCTTAAAAGCCAAAGTCACCTCATTATTTCGCTTTGATGAAGATCTAGTCCGCATCGGCCTAAGAAGAAATGAGTAGTCCTTCCTCGGTCTTCTTCTTGGTGTAGCAGACAAAGGTATGTCAGTTGTAGCCATCATCTGATTCCCACTTTTAACAAAATCACTGAATGAACGACCGACTGGACCACTCACATTCTCTTTCCCTCCCCCAGAATCCTCCCTTATAATTCCAACTCGCTCCATCAAAGAAGCATCAGCAAACTCTAAGATGTTCCCCAGCCTCTGGACTGGAGTATTACACTCCATCAAAGTGAGGCGCCTATCCTCAGCAATATCATTATCAACAAAAGGATCGACATTGTCCCCCAGCCTCTGGTCCCTACTCTCCACCAAAGGTCTGCGCCTTTCCCCATTGTGATTGTTATCCACAGTCATGATACCTGCTTCATGCCCCAAACATTCGACCTGTTGATTCTCCCTGGCCTCCTCACCAACCAAAGATAGATCATGCACCCTATGTTCAACCTACTGGTCATTCAAGGTCTCCTCACCAACATCGCCTCCTACCACAACAACCTCTTCCAGACCAGCGTCCAGCAAGTCCTCAGATAGACCTTTAAACCTGTTACTCAAAGCTATAAAATGTTTAGTGAGAGGATCAAGGGTTTTAGAAGCCTTAGCACTCACGGTAAAATCCTCCGCAGCACTAACCTCTCTTCCTTCCCCACTTTTCTATGAACCCAGACTATCCATGGAAGCGGTAGGTACTCCCAATTCGTGCCTTAACCTTTGGAAAACCACAAACACCATCGGATTATCCTGAATCGTCTTAACACTGGAAGCTTCAGGGACCGGGTCTTCCTCAAAGGACACCTTATGAGGTATCGATGTATTAACATCCCCAGCAGCACTAGACCCACAGGGGCCACTTCCTTGGTCAACCTGTTCCGCAGCTCTCGAAACCAGACCCGCCTTAATGCCACTTCTAGCACCATCCTCGGTGCTCACAAAAGCATAATGACCATTACCACGAGCTTTCTTCAACCGTGACTGACGTTCTCTTCTACAAACCTCAACTGAATGGCCCAATCTCTTGCAAGATCCACAAAACTCAGTCCAGTCCTCATAAATGACTTTCTGTTTGCATCAGTATTCCTCGCCTATTGTGATCCAAACAAAATCAAAGGGTATGCGAGATGCATCAATTTAAACGCACACCTGGGGGTTCACCGGATGGAAAACCTCCTCGGTACGACTATCAGAGAAAAGATATCTACCAAGAAGAAGGCCCAACATGGGAATAATTGAGGGGTTTTGAAACGGTAATAGAAGGGAAGGGAAACTTACCCAAACCACAATGGAAGACGAGTTTCGGTTCATATGAAGATCGAAAGACCAATGCAAGAGAAGAAAACAAGATCCATTGAAGCTTCGAGGAGCCCTAGACCAAGCTCGGATGAGGCCTTCCTTTGAATCGAACCTAATAATGATTTTCTTGTTGTCCAGTAGACCTACTACTATTCTTTCTTGAATATACCAAGCTCCGAAGACAAATCGGTTGAAATCCTCAACTGAAGGCCTCATGTGCTTGAACCGAGCCACCAAGGTAAGATTCAACAAGGCCGAGGCTTTCAAAATCTCAAAAGAGGAAAGTTTCAGATTCATAAAACCATCAATTAAATCTGGAACTTTAGGGTTTAAAGAGGACTTTGGAAACGTGGGAAGAAAATCCGGGTTTGAGAAGGTTCGAAATGGCCTAGCTCTCCCGTGAATATAATTCTTAAGAGGTAGTGCCTATGATTATTATGATTAGACCATAGATATTTCTCATTGGACAATGGTTAAGGGAATTATTTATCATGGTGTTTCATGCTCCCTTACATTTATTGTTGGGCATGGAATATCACACTATTTACTTGGATGATGGGAATGACGTTCAATATTCCCTTACATTAGGTGATGGGAATGACAACTCACCACACTATCTTGAGTTATGAGCATGACATATCACATCCATAAGAGATTTAGGGATGGAACCATTTTCAAAAGATTATAGCTCATTAGAATATTCATGGATGCCTGAGTTACACCCTAAGTCCAGCTAGCACTTAGTATCTATGTATATGTCTATATATGTCCTCAAATATATAGTGTATATACATATATACATATTATATATGATTACTTATAAATTTATGGGCATGGTAAACTGATCAGAGTTATCCTGGTCTATGTTTAAGTAGGTAGAGTTGGCCAAGTATACCCTAGGAACCTAAGTTAACTAGTTTATCACTTTCATTATTGTTTATTATATATTATACTTTTACACAGTTATGTTATACACAGTAACTAGATTATTCTAGACACCGTTGGTGGTGGCCTACTGAGTTTATCTCACACTGTTTTTAGGTTGTCTTTGGCACCCGGGCAGACTTTGTCATTGAGGGTATTGACAAGGGTATGCATCTGATCAAGGATGGTTTATATTATTAGTTTATAGCATGGGAGAGTAAAGAATAGGACTGAGAATATAGTCATGATGCTAGTAGAGATGTATTTTGGTCTTTTTTATTTTTTTATAGCATGTCATATATGTTTGTGTTTTGTATTATTTGATCTCCCATTTTATACATCAGCATGACATGACATCATTTTGTATATGAATCAACCTATGGATTTATTATTATTAATGTTTATTGGATGTTTATCTTCTATTTTTTATTACTAGTCTTTCTTCTTCTATGTTGTGAGTTACATTATACTTCTACTATTTCTGTTTACTTATTATTTATAATATTATACTATGATATAAGGGTATAGTCTCTCCATCATACCACCTTATACCCTCTGCGCTAGTCGGAAGCCTCTAGCGTATGGGGAGGTGTGCTTGAGGCCATGCAACCCACCGGCTCGAGGCACCGATTAGTGGCTCCCGAGACAGGACGTCACAAAGTGGTATCAAAGGGTTTTTTTTTCTTTTTGTCTTATTATTTGGGTATTAGATAGGAGACTAAAAATGCATTAGAATTTGATAAAGATCAAGTTTCTAGGAGTACATATCCCACGTATAGGGGAAAACCAAATTGTATGGGATGGGATATTGTTTTTTTATTTTTTGATTTTTATGATTGTACTAATTTCACCATTGGGTGATGCACATGTTTTGTGGAATTATGGTTATTAATAATGTTATTATAGAATTCATTTTTCCCTTATATTATTACAACAAGGAGGAAGTAGATCTGGCATCATTGTAGGTTCCTTAAGACTTATATGTCATGCATTTTTTCATGCCACGTTTACTGAATGTGTGCATTTTCTTACTATATATAGCCTGGTACCTTGATATATATAGTAATGTGATAACGATTCATGCATGGATAGATTTTTATGGATTAATTCAAGTGTCTAGATCAATAAAAATGGTGTTTTCCTATATATATCGATGATGGAACCTTATTTATCCAATTATACCATGTTTGATCTATGAACAACTGGTTTCATGAGATAGAAAAATATCGATTTTATTTCTTGAATTCCAATGGTAATTTATAAAGTGAGTACTTATATAAATTTGTAATGGTAATTAATTTCATCAAATCATTTATTATGACCTGATACATCCAAATATTGAATGTGAGGGCTAGGTTGCAGTCACATAATGTGTTAATTGCAATTCATAAGGAATATGAATTTCCTAAATTTGGAATGTTGAATCATCTAACTGGACTGTGATATATATATATATACACATAAAATAGTATGAACTTAAATAAAACTAAACTCTTAAAATAAATGGTTACCATTAAATGGGAATTTCAATTGCAAATTATTGGATGCTTTCCTCTATAACTCGCAATTAAAACTCTCTATAATGGGAACTTAGTCCTATGATACGAGACCTAGAACCAAAAACGGCCTTAGTAGTGGGTAGTTGGGGGTGTCTATTACAATTATTATAGCCTATTATTGTCTCCCTTTATCACCTATACCTGGATTTTGGAGTAGGCAGAGATGTGTTTTTTAGAAAATAGGAAGGCTTGTATCTATCCTAATCATCTATCTATGATATTTTAACTATTAAATTATCTTCTAATCCATGTGTTTGTAATTATAGAATCATTCCTCCATGACTACCTCTATTAATATGCTAGTAGGGTGGTGTTGACCATGCCCCATAGAAGGTGGGCCCTAAGCCACCATTATTACCTCCCATAGTGCCACAAGTCGTACCGCCTTTTATTCCTAACATGGTAACTAGAACCCATTTTTGAGAGGATTTCCATTGTATGATTTAGACTTTGAAATTTGTTACTCTACCTACCACAACTATGGTAGAGTTGACGTGGTAGTTGTAGAAGAAACACCCACCTAGTTTTTAGGTGACGATGGCCCTCGGGCTGCTAAGACATGGATTAAGGTCATGCTTTCTATATTTGAGCATCCAAAGATACCTCGAGAGAGGAGGATACATCTAATTTATTATACATTATGTGGTTATATCAAGTGATGGTGGGATTTCATTACCTAGGTAGACTGACATCAAGATATGATCTATTGGTATTTCCAGATGGTCTTCTATGATTACTTCTTTCCACATACACTGAAGGATAACTGAGCTAGAGAGTTCATGAAATTTTAATAGGGAGATATGTTTTTAATGGAGTACTCTTAATGTTTTAATGATCTTTATTGATTTTTACTGACTCTAGATGGTGATGAGCTAATGAAAAAGAGGTAATTTGAGGATGGGATGGTATATTCCATCTAATCATAGGTTAATGTCCTCAGGTTGACTATTATTTCTGATATAGACAACCAGGACACCATTACTGAGCAGAATTTGAGGGAATATGGAGGTGTGATCTAGGGTAGTTTAGTACATAGAGTGGGTAGTAGTTTTTCTAGAGAAAGGATGAATCACTTTGAGGTTGTTTGTGGGGGTAGTGGTAGTCAGACACCTTGTACTCACAGTTTTGTTATATGTCTCCCGTATGGAAAACTAGGCCACACAAAACCCCAATATATGAGAGATACAGCTGTGTATAAAGGCTATGTTAGGATTGTTCATATTCAGTTCTTCTATAGGACCTTTATACCAATTCCTAGTAAGAGAGGATCTCTACCGACTCCATGTTCTGGAGCGGGGATAGTATTCCCTCACTAGTTATACATCTGGAGTACCATTGGATGCTCGGGCCAAGGTGGTGGTCGAGATAGGGGAAACCAAACTCAAGATTCATAGTGCCAGTTGAGAGGGCCTACTTAGGGAATTTAGTTTGTGACATAAGGATGTGGTACAGACCAGTTAAATGTGGTGAAACCTATGTTGGAGGAGTAGAGCATGAGCCCTTCTACAGTTCAAGGTATTATTCTAGTAGTCTCTACTTTAGTTTATTTCTTGTTTGAAATAGGTGTGTCACACTCTTTTATATATCCCTAAATTATAGAGAGTCTGGGGATCAAGAGAGATTAATTATATGTCCTAATGACACTCGATACCCCATTGGGTATTCGACCAGAGAGTGTTCACCAATGTACCCATGATATAGGCAGTTATCTACTTATGTATAATATTTTCATCCTCAATATGACATGGTTTGATGTAATTATTAGGATGAACTGGTTGATTCCCTATCGATCCCATATTGAATTTTATTATCAAAGGGTGGCGTTCACATCTCGAAAGGGTGGTAGACATATTCATCAAGGAGAATGGGAAGTTCATGTGACTCGAACTAAACCTAATCATCATGGGTTGGAAAAAATGATATCTCAAATTTATAGTATTTTATTGAATGATCATGGAATGAGAAATCCCAATTTTCCTCTTCTATTTGATCATTTTAGGGATGTATTCCCTGATGATTTTTCGGGTCTACCTCTAGTGAGTGATAGAATTAACTATTGAGATAGTGTTGGAAGTGCCAACATTATCAATTCCTCCTTATATGATAGAACCTATGAAGATTTTGGAGCTTAAGAAGAAATTGGAAGACCATGTAAGTAAGGGATTTATCTGACCTAGTACCTCTCTATGGGGTTCATCGGTCCTTTCTTCCAAGAATACGGATGGTACCCTCAGGCCTTACGTGGATTAACAACGGTTGAACCAGGTTAAGATTAAGAATATATACCCAATTTAGTAGTCTATTATTTAAACAAAAAGACTTGGACATAGTAAATTTAGGAGGCCAGTAGTTAGTGGAATCTTATGAACTTTTTTTAGAGATGCTTGTTGTGGTTTAGGAGGATAATGGGTAGAAAATCCTGTCAGCTTTAGCAGTGACCTATACCCTACTGAAACGGGTAAATATGAGGAAACTTTCTGACCCTAAGGTCCTAGTCTTAAGGAAAATTATATCAAATGGGGATTCATCATCAATTTGAACCATGGAAAAGGATGATATATTACACATACATAGGCATGTCTAGGTTCCAACAGACATTCGAGAGTAGTTGATGCAGGAATCTCATGCCATAGAGTGGCTACTGCATCCAAGCATCACCAAGATGTATCTAGAATTACGACACAAGTAGTTTTTGGCCTGGTATAAAATGAGAGATAGCTGGATTTATTACTCAGTGTTCCACTTGTCATCAGGTGAAGGTAGTACACTAGAAATTGACATAACTTTTACAGTCATTGTCCATTCCTGAGTGGAAATGGGATGATGTCACCATAAACTTCATGTCAAGTTTTCCCAGATCGCCTTGAGGGAATGATCTAGTTTGGGTTATCATTTATTTGTTAACAAAGTCCACCCACTTCTTTTCTACTTAGGAGATCTTATAAGTAGACTATCTAAGAAGGTTATACATCATAGAGGTTGAACGCCTTCATGGATCCCCATATTCTATAATATTTGACAAGGATGTTCATTTCACATCATGGTTCTGGAAAGGGTTACTTAAGTCCTTAGGTATACAAGTTATTTTGAGAATGACCTATCACCATCAGAACAACATAAAAATAGAGCACGTGATTCAAGTGTTAGCGGACATGATCCATACATGTGTCCTAGATTCTGGGGGTTCTTGGGAGAAACCTATACCCCTAGTTGAGTTCTATTACAATAATATATTTCAATATAAAATCCAGATGAATCTTTATGATACCTTATATGGTAGTAAATGTCGATCAATTCTGTTCTTGTTAGAGGTAGGGAAGGCAGCACTGCTTGGACCATGTATCATTCAGGAGACTTTAGAGTAGGTTCAACTAATCAAGAAGCACATGATGATCAGTTAGTCTAGGCAGTAGTCACATAACAACCACCATCAATGACCTCTTCAGTCTAAGGCTGGGGATCAGGTTTTATTTCATATTTCTACTAGGCTAATCCAATGCTAGATTAGGAGGTAGGGTAAGCTTTCTCATATATTCGTTAGACCATTGGAGATCTTAGAGAGAATCATACTTGTGGATTATCAGGTATCACTTCCTCAGATATAACAGTATATTCATGATATTTTTCATGTTTCTCAAATCTATTGATATTATCCATGCTGGTAACATGCTTTTACAGCCTAAGGGAGTTGAGTTATATATGTAAGCTTCCTTTGGGAGTACCCAATGTGTATCATGGATCAGAACATCAAGACTCCGGCATGTCAGCTTCTTTAGTATGGGTACTCTAGTAGAAGGACTGAGCACAAGATGATACCTAGGAACATGAAGTTGATGTATGTGATTATTGGTTATATATTTTCTCAGATGGTCTCTTACTACCCTCATAAGGCCAACTCGGGGAAAAGTTTCTTTAAGGAGGGGAGATTGAAACGACTTGGATTTTTACGATGGTCCGGATCATTTTTTTCATCTCAAATTCTTTTTTATCCTATTAAGTGTTATCTATAGACTTTAGAAGGTATTAGGAGAAACCAAGTCTTGTTCGGATCCTAGATCTCCATGTTCTGAAGGAAATAGGATAGGCACATAGTTTGTCAAAATTATGCCCCTGAGATCGTATGGTTTGGTCAAACTGTGTGGGTGACGAAGATGGTTTCATATGGACACATGGTTAAGGGACACGTGGTTATACTAAACCATATGGTCATGTGACTTATCTTAGGTAGAAGGTAGAGGGTTTTTACATGGGCTACGTGCGATTAGTCTAACCATGTGCTAGCTATGCAAGGGGTGGCTTTCCTTGGACAATGTTGGAGCACGGTTTGGCCAACCGTGTTCCCAAACCAAGAACCTCTTAAAAAGTGGGAAGAATTAACTTTCTTTACCTTTTTTATTTAACTCACCCATATCTTTTTCCTTCTCCTCCCATTCATAGTAGCACTCACTCACTTGAAAGCTCACCCTTCTGTACACAAATATATTTTACTTTATTTTAGAGGGAAAGTCCAAAATGAGTACATGATAAAGAACCATCATATAACAGTGATATAAAGTAATGTATCCCTAGGGAATACCCTTTAACCATGTCCATACCTTATAGTGTAAAGGAACCTAATTTTGAAAAATAGAAGATAGATACATCATATGTATCCTCAGAACCAAGAAAATCTGCCACTTTTTCCCTTCACGGTAATTGTGGAGAATATCCATATTGTTATTGAAGAGCCATATTCATTTCTGAATGAGGTAGGAGATCGACCATGCGGTGTATTTGGGGTTCCTAAAGGAGTTTTTAATGGTAGTGGAATCCACTTCAATAGTAGTTATATCAATGTTGTGTTGCCTCCAAAATCAAGGAAGGTAAACAACGCCCTTAGATCGACCTGTAAAGAATCACCAGTGCCATAGAAATATTGAAATACATTATGACTAATCCCATACTATCACAAACTATACCCCCTCCCTACATGTCTCCTAAGACACACAAGCCATCGGTGTTCATCTTGTACCTCGTATTGTGTGGTAGATTTAAAATCCAGTTCCCTTGATGACAACTGATAAGAGAGGGAGGGGATCTGGTATTCAGAATAAACTTAAGAGAAGGGGCCTCAAACCAAAAAAATCAGTTGAGAAAGATTGATTATCATAATTATGGATCTGTGAACTAAGGCCATCTTCGATCCAGTGATCCCCTCAAGATGACCTTTGTTCCTGGCCATCTAAATGCACCAACACCCTGCCGCAATAATGAGCACTTGTGACTTCCTTTCCAGATAGTTGTTCTCTACACATTTGAAACAGCTGTCTAAGGAGGATCTGACTGTATACATATGAGGAGAGTAACCAATGAACATGTGGAAGGCCTTCCACATAGTATTCTCTCATTTTCTGATGAAGAATAAATGAACTGTAGATTCACTCTAAGGATGGATATAACAACAACATTTTGAGGTGAGGTTGATACCAGTGTGTTGAAGCCATATCCTCACCCGGACTATGTTTCATTTTTCGTCGGATGTGTTGGATAAATAACAGTAAGAGCTCTTATACTCTTCATTTCTTTATTAGGTTCTCTCACTATCTCCTATGATCTTTTTGTGTGAGATGATATGCCATATTTTTAGGTCGTTGGTCTATTCTTCCATTTTCACTAATTATACATCAAACCTGAAGCCGATAATAGATAAGGAATCATTTACAAGCCTAAGGTAGGGGATCTATTAATTTTTTCCCAAAAATTTATGTGTTTTTATAGCATTTTATGTTTTTCTGAATGCCGGTAATTTTTACATGTTGCCTAAAAATGTGTTTTTCATTTTCAAATTAATTGAATCATGATACAATACTCTCATAGACCTATGTTAGATCATTATAGGATTTTTAACTCATTGATCATCACCCCTTTGGGTGTTTTGAATTAAATACTCTCCTTGAAATAAATTTTTAATTTACCAAACCACCTCCTAAGTGGGTTTCCTTGACCTTAAACTAGTTCTATCTTGATTTATAAACTCAATAGTTTAAAATTAATTAATTTGAAGTGATTGTCAAGGCCATGTCATGTATTGTAAATATATAATAAATTACATGACTTGTTACACCCATGTTTGAGTTGGGTTAAATGAAGACATTTATTAAGAGGAAATTCCTATGATTATTATAATTAGACCATAGATATTAGTCATTGGACAATGGTTAATGGACTTGTGGGGCATGGAATTTTACCCTCCCTTACATTGAGTGTTGGGAATGATGTCTCACACTATTTACTTGGAT
This sequence comes from Viscum album, assembly GCA_963277665.1. Taxonomy (NCBI): domain Eukaryota; kingdom Viridiplantae; phylum Streptophyta; class Magnoliopsida; order Santalales; family Viscaceae; genus Viscum; species Viscum album. The sequence goes on from OY728150.1 coordinate 245,547,451, forward strand.
GATGGGAATGAAATTCTAGATTCCTTTACATCAGGTGTCGGGAATGAAAAATCACATCACTATCTTGAGTGACAGGCATAACGACTCTCATTCCAATTAGATCCAGAGCTAGTACCCTTTTCTAGAGCCTATAGCTCATTAGAATATGAAAATATTCTTGAGTTGCACCTAGTGTCTAGCTAGTACCTAGTATCTATGTCTATGTTATATGTCCACACATATATCATGTATATATATATATACATATTATATATGATTACTTATAAATGTATGGATGTGGTAAACTAATACGAGTTATCCAGACCTATGTCAAAGAAGGTAGAGTAGGCCAGGTGTCCTCTAGTAACATGTGTTAACTATTTTATCACTTTATTCATTGTTTGTTATTTCTTATACCTCCACACTACTATGTTATGAACACTGAACATATTATTCTAGACACTGTTGGTGGTGGACTACTGATTTTATTTCACAACCTATCTGGGCCACCGTCGGTACCTAGGAAAACATTATGGTTGCAGTTATTGACAAGGGTAAGTTTTCGGTCATGGATGCTTGATCTGATTTTCTTATAGCATGGGATCATGGGAGAAAAGTACTAATGGTATTCTCATGATACTAGTAGAGATTTATTTTAGTCATTTCCCCTTTTCGTATAGCGTGTTGTATATGCATTTTCTTTATATTCCCAGATCCCCCAATTTGTACATCATCATGAAATGAAATAATTTTTTATATGAATTATCCTATGGATTGATTATTATTAATGTTTCTTGGATGTTTATCTTCCACTATTGATTATTTTTCTTGGTTCTGATGTGATGTTATTAGTTACATTATGCTTCTGCTATTTTTGTTTACTTATTGTCACCTGTGTTCCACTATGATATGAGGGTATAGAATCCCCACTGTACCACCCTAGACCCTAGATTCTAGTCAGTGGCCTCTAGTGTATGTGGAGGCATTCTTCAGAATATGTGGACCATCATCTTGGGGAACCAATTAGTGGCTCTAGGAATGGGATGTTACAATGAGGCAACCATGCGATAGACCTGTAGTTTTTAATAGATCAAATCACATGGTTGGTTCATGGTTTGTCTAATCATGTGTCCCACCCATGCATGGTGATTTAGGCTCTAATATAAGTCACACAAGTGGAACATAGTTTTTTCAATCGTGCGGTCAAACCATGAATAGTTTCTAACATCATTAAAAATAGAAATTTTCCATTTTCCCCTTCTTAAAATAAATCCCTTAGGAGCTTCCTTTCTTCCCCATTTGACCCCCTATAGTTATGTACACCTTCCTCATTATCACATCCTCCTCTGATGATTTCTTGGTTTTTTTCAAGGATTAAACCTGATCCATCATGGTAAAGTCACTAGATTTCCTTTATTTTCCCCTTTCTTTCTTTTCCTCTCTTTTTCTTTCCCTACCGTGGTCTTTGTGATATATGGTTAATGTTCACTAGATTTTGATTTGTGGTTTGTGATTTTTGGGTTTGTGAGGGATCCTTTTAGTCCTCTAAAACTTTTTGGGTCTTTTTGAGATGGGTTATCACCGCTGGTTTTAAAAGTGAGATTAAAAGTAGGCGGTCCCTTGTATAGATCTCTAGATTTAGAACTATGATTTATTATTGATATCAATGCATGTTTTGGGTGTTTTTAAAGTGATATAAAGTATATCTAATTGGTTTTATAAATAATAAGTCATTTGTATTTGGATTTCATAAAATTAGAATTGAGTTTCACTTAATTTTTCAAGTGTAAAACCTATTTCGGAAATCCTTTCACACCAAGTGTTCGTGAAAATGAATGGTTGAATCTTTGAAATTATTTCTTGAATTATGAAGGGTTTTTTTTTTGTTTCTAAAATAAATAGAAGGTTTCATCTAAAAAATGGGTGTACTTTTTATTTATAAAGGAGGGTAAATCCCTCAAATCTTGTAATTTTGGATAGCATTTTAATTTTTGGCTTTGAATGAATGTTTTATAACCTGATTTTATAAGGAATGATCATATGATCAAATGAAACTTTCCAAATGATTTTTCTTAGAAAATTAAAATGCCATGAAACATGACCAAAGTGTAATAGAAAATTAATATTTTGATTCCATGTGATGGTTCCCAAATTAGGTTCTTATTTACTTTGTATGTATGTTCTTGATGGAGTTTAGGTTGTTTCTTATAAGGGTCTCATAGGTTAGGGTGTGAATTGTTTGTAAATTGTATGATATATATATATATATCATTGAAATAAGTGATTAAATCATCTCTATTTTTGATTCATGGGTAACCAAGAGTTTCTAGGTGGGAATTCTTGGTACACATGTTGGTATTGTTTAGAAACACTCTTTGACTAGTGCGCCTAAGATGGATTTTATTCTAAATATGGTTTTCACATAAGTTAGGCCACTGGGGGAAATATTGGGCATTAGGATAGGTTTTTTTATCCAAATTATATTATATTTATTAGTTGTATAGCATTGTCTAAGATTATCTCAATAGCTCCTAGGTTCTCATGATGGATAATTTTGTGTGGGTGTTATTTTATAACACCTAGAACCATTATTTTCAAATTGATTTTGGCAGTATCTTTTCCTTTACCCTTTATAAAGGATTTTAATTTATTTCAATCCTTAATTCTAAGTATTTCTCAAATGGTTTCATAAAATGGACAGGGTTGATTTGGAAAGAAAAATGGTTTCATGGTTAATTGGATTTGATGCACATTTTGAATGGAAAACTAAAGGAATACTTTTATATCTTTAGTTTCAAACTAATATGAGATAGTTTCGCTTTCAAAGGGTATGTATGGAAAGGTAGGTTGTTGCCTACTGGGTTGTATAGATCACACATATCATCATTACAGGTTTCTCAGGATCTTCCTTGTTATAGTGGATGATCTTTGGGCTCTAGTTCAAGTATGGGATTACAGTGAATGTGTTTCTCTTGGAACATGGATATTGTTATGGAGGATTTGGTTATTTTGTTTTATTTTAGTGTCTTTATTATATTTTCCTTTAGTAATTTCCTCTATACATTCTATTTAATATATCTATAAAGTTATCTGGTGTTGGATTTCTTTCTTTCTTTTCTGGAATCGGTTATTATTTTATGAGATGTTTATTCTCATTACAATTTTCTTATACTTGCATGTATATCATATATGCTTATTTGATGATGTTGTCATCCAACATATGGAACTATTACACTAGGTTTTAAGATAAATCATTTTTTTATAACAATTATTTACGTAAAATTGTTCCCATTTTACTCTAATTGATTCCCTTGGTTCTTATCGCCATATCAGGAGGACCAGGAACAGTTTTCTGGCCTTGCCATGGGCCCCCTTAGGTGCTGGATCATGGGTGTCCCTAGTTGATTTGCGACACATCAGAACTAAGACCATCGACATCACTTCATTCCATAAAGATGATAGAGAGGTATAACGTCAACTAGAGACGACATCTTGTATAAAATTTTGTCATTTGGGATCGATGTGTAATATTTCATATTGATGGAATGCGTATGATGTGATATTATCTCTCACAAATTGAGTATGCACCATGGTATAGACTGAAATTTGTAGTGTATCTCACCCAACACAGTAGAGGGATTCATGATCTGATAATTTAGTAAAATTACATTAGTTTGTTTATTGTATTTTTTTTTTGTTCATTTTGAATTTTTTTATAGTATACTTGACTAGATCATATTATCCACATGTCTCATCCTGATGAGGGTGTGATAATTAGTCAGGTAGCATACCATGGTGCAGTGTAGTACATGTTACCATCGATTTGTGTTATACATGATAATATATTTGATCGTTCACCTAAGAGAGAGGAGGATCCTAATTAGGAACCTCCTCCATCATATTCTAATATTGACGATTCATGACAACAACGATGTACACCACGTCAAGATGCACTTGAGGCCTCACTTGTTTCATTGGAAAAGGAAGCATGTCCTATAGATGAGAATCATCGGGTTGTCAATGTGCACCATCCAGCATGGGATCCATTTATGTTATCAATATACCCATAGTCTTCTCACATTATAGTAGATATGAACTCATATCATATGTATTTTCTCATGTCTCCATCTTTTATGATTGAGCTTTCACAGACCCAGCAGCTTCCTTATGAGATGTTAAGTCCTTCCACTTATGCAATGGGATAATGATCAATTGTACATCTTCACATCTCAGTGAACCTCCTCCTGATGAATCATAGATATACAAGAAACACACATCCAGGGATGGTGTACATGTGGAAAATCCCCCTCCAATTCAGCATAATCCAACACAGCATGGAGGTCGACGGTCTTGATACAAGCATCCCATTCACACCCTAGACTATGGGACAAGACCTCATCAAATTCATTGATGAAAATAAAATGTATTCATTTATTTTATATTCTTTTTATGACTTGAATTATTCAAGATCACATTGAGTTCTCTATATTAATATTAATGTTCATATTTTTCTAAAAACATTAGTCAACTAAATAAATGACATAAATATATTTCAAATAAATGAACTTCCATAGAATATTGAAACTATAATTAATAGTGTTAATATATATATTCTTTATTACTATAAATTTGTATTCAACCCATTTATTTATAAAGAATATTTCAAATACATACGAATAAAATTATTTTTTTTATAGTTACTGCAATTATTTTGAAGTAAGGTTTTTTAAAACATTAAATATTGCTGCACATTAAGAATTGATTCCTAAAGAAATGCATTGAAGTCTTCAACACACCACGTAACTAAAACTATTTGTAACCAAACCCCATTTGTGTTTTCTAAAAACCCACTTGAACAAACTCTCCAAATATGTAGCTTAGGTCAAATAATTTTTACGTTATATCTCATAATTAATAAAAAATATGAATAACTGATAATTAAATAATTATAATTAATTATAATAAGTCATTCATTAATAATAATTAGTAATTATTTTAGAATTAATTAATAAGTATTTACAAGTAGTAAATAAATTAAAATAATTAAAAATAATAAGAAATTATAAAATAATTATTTATTCTCCATTATTAATAAATTCATTAACAATATTTGTTAAGAATTTATAAAAATAAATAAAAATTATTAATTATTTCATAATATTTATTAATAAATATAAATTATTAAATTTATAATTAATAAACAATTTATTAATAATTAGTAAGTAATAATTAATAATTATTATTATTGATAATTTATAATAATTATTATAAAAAATTAACAATTAATTAATTATAATTAGTGATAATAAGTGATTATTTAAAAATAGTTAGTAATTAATTAATATTAATTAATGATTAGTAATTAATAAATTACCTAATAATAATTATTAATAATTGGTAACTAAATTATAAATTTAAATATACATTTTAAAAAAAAATTAATAATAATTATTACAATTTATTAATTAAAAATCTACAAATATATATTAAAATTTATTATTTAGTTACTAATTATCATTATTAGTTATTTTTATTTACTAATACTATTTATTAAATGATAATAATTATTACTATAAACTCACTAATATATTTAAATTTATATATTCAAAATTATTATTTATCGAAACAAGTTGAGATCAGAGACCCATTTATTAAAGAAAGAAAAAGAATTAGCATAGGAGGATGGAGTCAAAAAAATAAAAATAATTTTATCCTCGAAAAGCACATGAAAAAATTCAATATCTAAGTAAATCTATGATCTCAGCTTTAGAATGAATGCTTTATTGTATCAAGCCCCCCAATTAACTCAACTATGGGGATGATGTCCTCATCTCTTGTAACCCATACTGTAGCTTTGCATACTTCTTACCACCGTAGATTATAACAGCTTAGACTTGGGTGGTCGTAACACTATAACAGTGTGGACTTCCAGCCACCATTCACTATAGCATAGTGGAATTACTGTGTGGTTGGTGGAAAAGTACTACGTCTTCTATTTTAGATCATTTCTATTTAGAGTTTTTTCTGTGTGGGAAACTATGATATCTCCTTGTAATTGTGCCCCTGGATTTCATAGTGAAGTGATTCTTCCTCTCTATGGAGATAGGGATTATTATTAAACCACATAAATCATTGTGTCCCTATTCATCTTATTCAACTTATTCTTTTATTTTAATTTTTATTTATCTGAAAACCTCTGTCGTGTGACTCCTAAAATTTATGTAAAAGTGGGTTCTCTTTAGTGGGTTATCCCACTATCACTGCTTCCTTTCCCTCCCAGAATGATGAAGTGGGTTCTACATTCGTCTTTTTGTCTTGGGAAACATAAACTGGTGAATCCACAACCTTCTTAGGTGGGGATGGATCACCCAAAAGAGTACTAGACATCACATGAGATACCATTGGAACTAAATCAGGAGGAGCCCCTATAATCTGAATCATGTCCTGATTTTGTAGACCCTTGATAGGTTTAGGTAATGGTGAAGCATCAAGGATCCTCTCTTTCCATTTTCAACTCTTTGAAGTCACTATTTTATTCTCCTTACAAAGATTAAAATCAATATCCATTGTCACATCAGATTCCAAATCTGACAATTCATGATCAGAATTATTATCAAAATGATATTCCTAAAATGATTTAGTAGAAAATATATGCCATTAATCTTAAAGTCAAGCTTGGGAAATCCATGTCATGTTGTGGGTTGATACATCTAAAGAGAGAGCTTGAGAATGTCAAATTATTTTCTTCTCCTTCAAAGTTTTAGTAGCACCCAATTACTACCCCGCACGACCCTCAGATTATTGAATCTCCTGAGATTCAGACTACTCATTCACCTTTAAAGTGATGGGAAAAACCTTTTTCATAGAATATCCATCCTTATTCATCCTTCCATTGATAAAAAAATTTAAATTTTTAGTCATCAATCGAGTGTACATGTTTCTTAAAATTCATGCATTGTAAATTTGTATGATATTCTTCTAAGAAATGTTGATGCATTTACAATTCTTACAAAAAGATGGTAGTTTCTAAAATTTTATCCTTAGCTTCAGTTGATGTTAAGAATAAAGAGGAATTATAGAATCTATATGAGTATAACACCACTCAATTTCAACTAATATTCTATCCAAATGACCATAGTTAGAAAGCTTCATTTTTTAGAAAAATTTTATAGGAACCCTGACAGCTGAGGCTACATCCCAAAGAATTTAGAGGTTATATAAAAACCCCTTGAGCCTATGTATACTAATCCAAGTTTGAGTCACTTAATTTTTTACCAGATTATGATTTAAAAGTGCTGAATAATTTCAATAATGGGGATTAATTCCACCATTATTTTCCATCCCCTCATTATTTTACCTCATTTATCTTTTCATTTTATATATAATCATAGTTTAACCTCATTAAGTCTTCTTTGTGGTTTTAATTATGTTTTGAATATGCCTAGATTTTGTGTGTGTGTGTAAAAAGTAATGAAAACCATCTAGAAAATAATCTCAGTTAGTTGTGAACAAAACATCTTTTGAGTTCTAGATTTAAAGTTATCCTTCAAAGGCACTCATATTTTATTCATGTGTATTGATCAGTAAATCATTTCCAACATTTGGTATTATAGGGTGTTTGACTTGATCCATGATGTCATACTCTTATCCATCAACACCCCAATTATTCTAGGCACCATCATCGCATCCCATAGCCCTCGTTGATGGCGTAAATGACCCTAAGGTGGTACATCGGGTGCTGAAGGATGTCGGGGGATCAACACTATATCCAATCCTCATTAAGATGAACTACAAAAAAAATGGGCCTTGATAATGAATTTCATAATCCATGCACATAGACTCTAGGATACCATCGACACTGATGGTGTTGAACTCCAGGAAGATCAGATGGCTCTAGAGGCCATCCTACGCACAATCCCGCTGAAGATGATCTCTATACTCATTATTAAGGCAAGCACCAAAGAAGCATGGCAAACTTTCAAGATAATGCTCACTACAATTGATTGAGTGTGCAATTACAATGCCCAAATTTTTTGTAAGGAGTACGAAGGCATTGATTTATGCAATAGTGAATCAGTGGATGACTTCACGATGTGCCTTAGTATGTTGGTCAACAAGATCAAAATCCTCAGTGATCCAGAGCCTTAACACATGGTCATTAATAAGTACCTATGTGTTGTTCCCTACATGTTCTACCACTTTTCTATTTAAATTGAGGTGCTTATCAAAATCTTGATGCTCTTTATAGAGGATGTAATAGGGAGACTCAAAGTAGCAGAGGAGTGGGTTACATGGATGAAAGAGAAATAGATGTGGGAGATACCCTTCAATGACTCCAAGTCCAGCAATCGATGTCGCCAACAACCATGAGGAAAGATAGATATAAAAATGGAGGAAATGGAAGGTATGGTTGGGGATCTGATAGTGGACATGATGTATCAAGGGACCAATATATAATATGGATTCATGATGATGATCTCACACTACTTATGGAAAGTGCATACACCACAGTTGTTGATTCCCCATTTTCATGATTTTCCACTCCCAATTCACCACTGTCGCAGTGCATTCCTCTCCATTTGGTCAAGGAGAAGGTATTTTCACAATAGTCTTAGAATGAGGCACATAAAGACTACCTATGGTACCTCAACACTAATTCCACAAATCACATAACTTATTCTCAATATATATTCTCTGATCTTGACTTTGGGATATGTTTCACCATCAAGTTTTGTGATAGATCTATCGTCAATATCAATGGGTGTGGGGAAATCCTATTCACCTACAAGATCGATTATCACCATGCACTCATGGGGATATAATTAATCCTGAGGCTCACCACCGATATCATCACCATTGTATATCTTGACGAGAATGGTTTTTAGGTATTAATATATAGAGGAATCCTGAAGATCTGCAACCAGGTGGAGCACCTACTGGCCAGGTCACAATGCTTACCTAATCGATTGTATAAGATCAAACTCAACATTTCATAACCAATATTCTTGTTTATAAGAGGATCAGAGGAGTCATGGTGCTATCACCTGAGGTATAACCACCAAAATTTACTGGCTCTACACAAGCTCTCTCAATGAGATAGGGTGAAAGGTCTTCCAAAAAATGATCAGGTGGATCAGTTATGTGATAGCTACCTCACTGGAAAGAAGTGGTGAGTGTATTTCCTTGAGAAAGTGCCACATCACACACATAACATTATTGAAGTTGTCCATAGTGATATCTTTAAGAACCTGGATCTTTATTTTAGGTATGTATCCTTATTTTGGGTTGTTTTTTAGGAAAAAGGAAGTTTTGGAAATTCTCTAAGTACATGTCTTGTACTCTTGAGTACACACCATATATTCAGTTGCTGCATGTAGCCATGTACTGGCCATGTAACGACCAATACATGTCTGTGTGGGTGACCTGTTAGACTGCCTAAATCAGGGGCTAGTTGAGGCTAGTACATGGCATGTACATTAAATGAAGACATTGTGTACTTTTATTTTTATTTGATTAATCAGACCGGGGTCTTGTTTAATCTTCAAAATCATATTCTTCTTCTCGTGTCTTGTACAAGAGAGCGACGTACGGTTGAAGATATTTTAGCTCCTCTCATTCCTCCATCCAAGATTTGATTGAGACACCTCCAGGTGCATTGGTATTCCACTGATGAGTTCTCTCTTTCCCTATAGCCTCTCTTCATGATTTCTCCTCTCTCGTGGGTTATTGAAGGTTGAACTATTTTGACCTTTTTATAGATCTATATCATTATAGGCCGATTCAAGGGCTTATGTTCAAGAGTGTTCTTTTTTTAACATCGAGGTAGCTGGTTTGTGCCTTTCATTAATCATATTTGAATTATATATGCTTAAAGTTATGAATACCCATGTTTTGGGTGTTGCGGGTTTTGGAATTTGACCCTGTATAGGGCCTGATATGGTTTTATTGGTTGATTAAGGGTTTTTTCTTATGAATATATTTGTATACCCTTGTTTATGGGATACCCCATGGGTGCATTCCCTTATTTGACAGTTATTGGCCATTTGGCCCAGGTTGCCTATGCGACAAACCATGTCTCCATGCCTTGAGTTGTTTAGGATGGAGTTGATTGGTTATATGTGATACTTGTTTTATGCTTTGATTAAAGTTCAATCATGTAATAGTTTAAATTACTTGTAGAGCCTTTAATGAATGTTATATGTGTACTGATCTTCCTTGGAATGTGAGAGCCTTAGTCCAGGAAAACTGTGGGGGTTTCCATGTTTATTTACACAGGGCCATCAGAGCCTTGGTGTAAATTTTACCCAAGGGTTATTGACCGTGAGAGTTATCCAGAGGTCATTTATGATTATTAACACTACATTTACCCAGGGGTATTGACCGCAGGAGCTACCTAGAGGTTGTGAGTAATTTATTAACACTATGTGGACCTAGGGGTATTGACCGTGAGAGTTTCCCAGGTGGTTGTTTGTGTTTGATTAATGCTATGTTAAACCAATGGGGTTAGACCGTGAGATCTTTCTAGAGGGTTGTTATTAATTTTGATTGGATAATTGTGATAATTCTTCTAAGCCAAAGTACAATATCGGACTTGATCTTACTTGGTTGTTTAGATGGTCTTCTAAGACATCTATTGTTACTATTACCCAGAGGGATATATAGCTTAGGCTAGATCCTAGGATTCATTATTCAACAGTTTGAATAATTAATAAATGGAAATGAATGTAATTGAAAACTGTAGGATTGTTTCTTTTGAGTGCTTCCTAGTTTATGGTTTCATTTTTGCATATTTCCTGCTGTATATATTCACTAATAGTTAGGCATAGATCTTTTTTTGGTTTCCTACTAGGATTCGTCTCACACCCTTTTTGGGTCATTATTTTGCGCCCAATCCGATTATATGGTTGTAGTTATAGATAAAGTAAAGTGCCCTTCTTCATTAGGTACTTGATTTCTGATGGAGCTGAAGAGAATGGGACCAAGTTGAGGCTTGCGTTGCTGCTGGAGTTTACTTATTTTATTTTTTACTTTGTTTTAGTACTGTATTTATAGCATTGTGACTTTTTTGGATTATTTCCTAGACATATATGAAATGAATCATTTATATATGTTCTCCAGTTGTTTATTTACTATCATTCTTCCTCTATTTACCTTGTTGTTTGGTATTACTCCTTCTGTTACTATTTACTATTCATTTTAGCTATGTTCCTCTATCAATGAGGTTATAGTTTCCCCACTATCACACTCAAGGACCTTTATTTTGGTTGGCAGCCTCTGGAATTTAGGGAAATTCTCTTGAGTCCATGTCACCAACTAGGTACGGGTCACCTTTGGGAGGCACCTAGAACCGGGATGTTACCAAGTGGTTTCATAGGAGGTTCTTTTCTACTTTGTCTTACTGTTTGGAGCCTATAGATAGGGATAAGAAGGAATGGGTAGTTGTTAATAATTTGTGCCTAGGAGTAGCTAACCTGTGTACAGGGAAAAGCTAAGTTACCTTGAATATTGAATTTTTTTTGGTTTCGCAATTGTTACAATTGATTTGATTTCACCGATGGGTGATTCACATTTTTTTTCTGTTATCATTGATATTGTTGAGGTTCTATTTCTATTACAACCTGATGAAATGAGGGTATTCCATCTCATGCGTCATATAGGTACTCAATAGATATCACATGTCATGCATTTTTGTCATCCCATTTAGGGTGCATTACTGATTGCATGCTATTGTGATAGAGGTTGTGCTAGATATGAATGTTATTGTGATAGATTTCATGATAGAATACATGCTATTTTGAAAGGGTATTGGAATATGTAATGTTTTATTTGGATGGATGCCAAAATCTGATCCCTGAGGTGTTATGTGCCCTCTTGGATTGGAATTTGGTGGATCATGTTTGAACTTTAATTGAATTTTGTCAAGTTTTGATATGGAAAAGGACTCCAAACTTTGATTCATGGGAGTATGGGCTCTCATGGGGAGGAATTTTTCATTCCTTTGACAAAAAAAATTATGTTTTTAAGGGTTTTGTAGGAGTGTCAGAGGCATAATGTTCATAAAAATAGAAAAAATGGCGTCTGGTGTTATGAACACATGCCATGTGTTCTTCTGTTCTGGAAGAAACAACTTTTCTTAAGTACATGTCGTGTACTGTACATACAAGTCATGTAGTCTTTAACCATGTGACTGACTGTGTGATCAGATACATGGGGTTGAGAAACTTCTGGTAGAACACTGACTGACTAAAAATTAATTTTTTATTATAGAAAACACTTTTAAGGAAAAAGTGAGAAACCATAGTTCAAGCACTAGAGTAAATAACGGAACCATTAAAGGAAAACTTGAGTCTATTAGATTTGATCTCCCTGCATAATTGCCAAGAAATAGTACTAACCTGAGAATTTGGATCATCCCTCAAAAGATCTTCAAATCGAATAGCCAGCTTGTCCCAAGATGCGGGTGGATGAAACTTAGGTTGTACACGTCATGTACCATTCTTGAACGTCGTGTAGATTCAACTGTGTCTATGACCATGTGACTAACAACACAGGTGGTTAGAACTTAACTAGTGCACATTGTGTCTAGGGTGGACATGCCATGTAGTTTTGTGTTGAGAGACCCCATGTGGTTTAGCCATGTAGAAGAACTTGGGTAGGAGAGAGAAATTCAAGTACACGCAGTGTCATAAGAGGAACACACTATGTGTATGGGTGTTACACAAATAGGTTTGGTAGAGGTACATGCCATGTTAAAATTTTATTGGAACATGCTATGTAGGGGTTATACATGTCTTGTAACCCTATTTTGTAAAAACTTTAATGCTTTGTTATCCTTTTCCTTTCTTGATCTTATAAGTTTTTTTCCTTGATAATATTGTACTGAGTTGTGTGCTTGAACTTATAGAGTCATGCGACCAAGACATCCTCTGGTTGTCCGCCAGATACATGGAAATGATCAGACACTAAAAATGGTAGATTAGGGACTACTAGAAGATCCTCCCATTGTGCCCATCTTGGCACCATCTATTATACCGGACTAAGGTGCTAATGCATAGTTCTATGAAGGCTTTTTGAGGATTTTTCAGACATTTTAGGGACCACCACACCCTTCCCCGTCTATGGCAGAGCTGACGTGGGTGTTCCAGCAGTAGAATCCTCCCAATTTTTCTAGGTATGGAGGACCATAGGATACAGAGTCGTGGTTGGAAGCCATTCTAGCTATCTTTGAGCATCTAGATACACCTACAGAGAGAAGGGTGATGTTTTTTGCATACATGATTCATGATTCCGCTAAGAGATGGTGGGATTTTATCACACATGCGGTACATCATTGGGATATAGTGTGGGAAGACTTTTAGAGGACCTTTTATGATTACTTATACCCTAAGATGTTGAGGGATGATCAAGCCTGAGAGTTCATGCATTTGGAGTAGGGTTCTCTTTTAGTGATGGATTACTCTTCTTGTTTCACATAGCTTCAGCGCTTCGTACCTTCTTTGGGTGGTGATGAGTTATCACTTGCTAGGTGGTTTGAGGATGGTATTAGGTATGACATATGATCCCAGGTTAATGTATTTAGGATGAATTCAGTTATGACTATAGTAAATTAGGTGTTGATTACTAAGTGCAATCTGAGGGAGTTGGGAGATGCGAGCTAGGGCGGTTCAGCATCCAGGGCTAGTACTTCTTCGTTTGACAGTAGGAAGTGCCGCAGGGAGCCTTTACGCAGTGATTCTAGAAGCAGTGATGCATCTTCAGGTATTAAAGTGAGGTGATACCAGCGTGGAAAGACTGGGCACACGAGACCTCAGTTCTTGAGATACCCAGTTGAGTGTCAAGCTTGAGGTAAGATGGGTCATTTTCAGAATTTTTTCCAGTTTCTCTCACCAGGAGCTAGTGAGAGGGGATCAACTATGACTCCATGTTTAGTAGTAGGACCACCAGTTTCTCCTCAGTTAGGAAAATGGAGTTCGTCAATCCATTAAGGATGAGTAGGTGGTCGTGGATGTGGTGGTCAGGCTATTGGTTCTCAGTGACTACAGGGTGGATCAGCTCAGGGTAGTCAGGAAGGGTCACAGGGCCATGGTACAGGTCAGACTTTTACAGTGGATCATACCCAGCTAGAGCGTGATCCTGAACCCTCAACGGTTAGAGGTACTATTATAGTTTCCTTAGTTTTATCTTCTTCTCTTTTCAATATAGGGGCTTCCTATAGTTCATATATATATTCCTATTGTATAAGGTCTTGGGCTCTATATCTTTACTTCTGAAGATGTTATGACACTAAACACTCTATTGGGGATTAGGACGGTAAGTGTATGTTAGTGTAAGTAGTGCCCTCTTGAAGTTGATGGGTTTGACTTATTATTGGACCTCTATGTCTTAAAGATGATAAGATTTGATTTCATTCTCATAATGTACTGGTTAGTCTCCTTAGTATTTTTTTACAACTATTGTCGTAGGGTGAGTTTTACGTCACTATAGGGTGGGTCTTTTCTACACAAGGGTGACTGGGATGTCCAGGAGAGCAGAGTGGGACCCAATAATCATGGGTTTGGAGGAATTATAGACTATATTGCTAGTTTATATTTGTACGACCAAGGGACTTCACATATGGACTTTCCTCCATGGGTGGATCATTTTAGAGATGTCTTTCTAGATGAAATTTCAGGTTTACCACTGGAGCATGAGGTATATTTCTCTATTGAGCTTGTTCCAGGAGTGGAAATAGTGTTAATTTCTCCCTATAGGATGGCTATACCAAAGTTATAGGAGCTCAAGAAGCCGTTAGAGGATTTACAGGAAAAGGGTTTCAACCGACTCAGTACTTCTCCTTGGGTTTCTCATATCCTGTTTGTAAAGAAGGAAAATTGTACCATCAGACTATGTGTGGATTATCAGAAGTTGAACCAGTTGACGGTCAAGAACTGATATTTCATTCAAAATATTTATGATCTCTTTGATCATATTCGATGAACCTGGGTGTTCTCGAAGATTGACTTGAGATCCGGTTATCGTCAGTTACATGTTAAACCATCAGATATATCTCTTACATCCTTTTGGAGTAGGTATGGTTTATACGAGTATGTATTTATGTCTTTCTATCTCACGAATGCGCTGGAAATTTTTATGGCACTGATGAACCGAGTGTTCAATCCTTACTTGGATTCTTTTGTGGTAGTCTTCATGGATGATATCTTGGTGTACTCTCACACTCGACAATACCATGCCACCCATCTTAATATCATTTTGAGTACACTAAGAGAGGATCATTTATATTCTAATCTCTCAAAATGTCACTTATGGATGGACCAGGTTCACTTCTTGGGTCATGTTATCTCAGAGACAGGAGTATCAGTAGACCTAGAGAAAGTGAGAGCAGTAGTTTCCTAGAAGCATCCGAAGAACATCTTTGAGGTATGAAGTTTTCTGGGGTTTGATGGTTACTAGAGGCACTTTGTATAGAACTTTCCATTCTTAGCATCGCCACTGAAGGGTATTACTAAGATTGGTGTGAAGTACTTGTGGACAGATTCCTATGATTTATCCATTTAGAAGCTGAAAAGGATATTAACATCAACACTAACACTAGTTTTTTCAGAGCTGAGAAAGAGTTACATTGTTTACTATGATGCATCAGGTATTGGACTGGGAGTATTTCTATTGAAATGGTAAGGAGTTGTTGCATACGGGTCTCGGCAATTGAGGCCACATGAGAGGAATTACCCGATGCACAATCTCAAGTTAGTTGTAGTTGTGCATGATTTGCGTTGTTCGAGACATAATCTTTTGGGAGAGTGTTTTGTGGTATTCACTATCCAAATAAGTCTCAACTATATCTTCACTCATCATGATCTGAATTTGAGATAGTGAAGTTGGGTTGAGTACCTTCATTCTTTTGACTTTGAGCTTGCCAACATTCCTAGGAAAGGCAATGTAGTGGATGATGTGTTGAGTAGGAGGACTCAAATATAGGTAGTTTAGGAAGCCAGAAATGAGTGGAATCTTATAGATCTATTATTTGAGATGGATTTTGAGGTGCACAACAGACAGGGGCATACATTTCTTTCTTCTATAGTTGTTACCTCTACTATACTGGATCGAGTGAAAATGTGGTAGCTATTAGATTCTGAAGGCCTAGTCCTATAGGAGAGTGTAACAACAGAGGACACTACTCCTGGGTAGACTATTGATGACAAAGAGGTCTTAAATTTTCATGGACGTTTATGGGTGTCATCAGACATATATGAGGAGTTGATGCAGGATTTTCATTTCTTAGTTTGGGAATTTCATCCTGGTGTCACCAAGATGTATCGAGATCTAAATCTTCAGTATTGTTGGACAAGTGTGAAGATAGATATAGATGGTTTTGTTATGAGATGTTTCACCTATCAGTAGGTGAAGGCAGAGCATCAGCAACCAGTAAGTCTTTTACAGTAATTACCCATTCCCGAGTGGAAGTGGAATGACGTTGTGATGGATTTCATAATGGGTTTATTGAGGTCACCTCAAGGGAATGATGTGGTTTGGGTTTTTGTTGATAGACTCATAAAGGTTTCACATTTCTTACCGATCAAAGAAACCTTTAGTTTTGATGATCTGGTAAGGTTTTATATCTGAGAGATTGTACGTTTTCATGGGTTTCCATACTCTATCATTTTAGACAGGGATGCCCAATTTACTTCTCATGTCTAGTAGGGACTATAGAGGTCTATGGGTACACATGTACTTCTAACTACTGCTTACCATCCTCAGACAGATGTCCAGTTCGAGTGCACGATTCAGGTGTGGGAGGACATGCTTTGACCATGTGTCCTATATTTCAGGGGCTCTTGGGAGAGACATATAACACTAGTGGAGTTTTTCTACAGTAAAAGTTTTTAGGCAATGATTCATATTGAACCTTATGAGGATTTGTATGGTAGGAAATACCGATAAAAACTATGTTGGATAGAGGTAGGAGAGGTAGCTATGCTCGGACCTCGTCTTGTTTAGGATACCATTGAGTAGGTGGAGTTGATTCAGAAGAGGATTTATATTACACAGACTCTCCAGAAATCTTATGCTGATCAACAGAGAAGACCTCTAAAGTTCAAGGTTAGAGATCATGTTTTCTTATGTGTCACAATAAGGTTGGGACATAGGAGGATTATAAGATATAGAAATCTTTCACAGAGATACATAAGACCGTTTGAGGTTTTAGAGAGAGTCGGTTCAGTTGCCTATCGATGGAAGTTACCTCAGAGTTACTGCACTATGCACAACTTCTTCTACGTTTCTTAGCTATGATGTTACTTTTCATACCTATGTCACATTTTTTAACCTGAGGAGGTTGATTTAGAGGGGTATTCATCCTTCGAGGAGCACCCTATTCATATTCTGGATCATAGTACGAAGTTTCTATGTGGATGGTCTATTCCTATGGTACGGGTGTTATGGAATCACGGGGGAGTATAAAACGAGACTTGGGAGAGGAAGGACGATGTACGATCACAGTGGCCAGAGTTTTTTTAAGTTTCTTTATCACCACCCTTGTAAGGGAGATTATGGGATGGATTTCTTTAAGGGGAGAAGTTTTCAAGAACCGAAATCTTCATTTTAGGTATAGATCATTATTTCGGGTTGTTTTTTAGGAAAAAGAAAGTTTTGGAAATTTTCTAATTACACATCGTGTACTCTTGAGTACACTCAATGTATCTGGTTGTTGTGGGTAGCCATGTACTGGCTGTGTAACGGCTAGTACATGGTCATGTGGGTGACATGGAAGACCGTCTAAACCAGGGACCAGTTTAGGCAAGTACATGGTGTGTACATTAAATGAACACACTGTGTAATTTTATTTTTATTTGATTAATCGGACTAGGGTTGTGTCTAATATCCATAATCATATTCTTATTGTGTCTCATATAGGAGAGCATCGTATGGCATAAGATCTTTGAGCTCCTCCCGTTCCTCTGTCTGAGCTCCGATTGAGATGTTACTGTGTGCATTGGTTTCCCACTGGTGATTTCTCTCTTTCCCTAGAGCATCTCTTCCTGATTTATCCTCTCTCATGAGTTATTCAAGGTTGAACTATTTTGACATTTTCTTATATCTACGATGGTTTAGTGCAATTCAAGTTCTGACGTTCATGATTGTTCTCCGTACAACATCGAGGTATGTGTTTTTTTTCTTTTCTTTGATCATATTTGAATTATATATTCTTAAAGTATCGAATACCCATGTTTGGGGTGTTGTGGGTTTTGGAATTTGACCTTGTGTAGTGTATGTTATAATTTTATTGGTTGATTAACGGTTGTTTCCTATGTATACATTTGTATACCCTTGTTTATGGGACACCCCTTGAGTGCGTCCCCTTTTTTGATAATTATTGGTCATTTGGCCCAGGTTTATTATGAGGCATACCATATTTCCATACCTTGATTTGTTTTGGATGGAGTTGATTGGTTATATGTAATGCCTGTTTTATGATTTTACTAAATTTGAGCCATGTAATAGTTTGAATTGCATGTAGAGCCTTTAATGAATGTTATATGTGTGCTGATCTTCCTTGGACCGTGAGAGAGTTGGATCCGGAAAACTGTGGGGGTTTCCATGTTTATTTACATAGGACTATGAGAAAATTGGTTTATATTTTGACCCAGGGGGTATTGAACAGGAGAGCTACCTGGAGGTCGTTTATGATTATTTACACTACAATGACCCAGGGGGTATTGACCGTGAGAGCTACCCGAAGGTTTTGTGTAATTTATTAATAATATGTGGACTCAGGGGTATTGATCATGAGAGATTCCCACGTGTTCATTTTTATTTGATTAATTCTATGTTAAAACAAAGTGGTTTGACTATGAGAGATTTACAGAGTGTTGTTATGAATGTTTGGTTGGAAAATTGTGAAAAATCTTCCAAGCCAAAGCACAAGCTTGTACTCAGTCTTACTTGGTTGTTTAGATGGTCTTCTGTGATATCTGTTGTTACTATTACATGGAGGGATACAGAGATTAGGCTAAATAAAGGGATTCATTATTCAACAGTTTTAATAATTAATAAATGGAAATGAATGTAATTGAAAATTGTAGGATTGTTTACTTTTGAGTACTTCCTAGTTTATTGTTTCATTTATTCTTATTTCCTAATATATATATTCTTTTATAGTTAGGAACATATCTTTTGTTGGTTGTCTACTAAGATTCGTATCACACCCTGTTTGTTTTATGCTTTTGAGCCCAAACAGGTTATATGGTTGTAGGTATAGATAAGGGAAAGTGCCCTTTTTCATCATGTACTTGATTGCTGATGGAGCTAGAGAGCATGGGACCAAGCGGAGGCTTACAATGCTTCTGGAGTTTACTTGTTTTCTTTTGTACTTTGTTTTAGTATTGTATTTCCAGCATTGTGACTTGTTTGGATGCTTTTATAGACATATGTGACCTGCATCATTTATATATATGCTTCAATTGTTTATTTACTATTAGTGTTTTGTTTTTACCTTATTGTATGGTATTACTGCTTCCATTACTATTTACTATTCATTTCCATTGTGTTACTCTACCAATAAGGGCATAGTTTCCCCACTATCCCACCCAAGTCACTCACTTCTAGTCGGTAGCCTCTATCATTCGAGGAAATGCGCTTGAGGCCATGTGACTAACTGGGTATGGGGCACCTTTGGGCGACACCTGGAACCGGTATGTTATAATATCTGTGGGCCGATCATGCTGACGATGCTAAGTGGAAACTGCTACTTTCTGTTTCCTATGAATCACATGAACTGCTACAAGTGGCTCAATATAATCACGAGAAAGGACCATGATGTGGTGTAAATATGATGCTTTAGGCGGTGGTGGAGGTAGAGGGTGCAAGATAAAGTTCCTCTACTCCGACCGCGGTGGTGATTTCACTTCAGCAGAATTCAGTGAATACTATATCGAGCATGGCATACAATAACATATCACAGATCCCTATTCACCACAGTGGAATGGGATTGTTGAACTCCCCAAACCAACCATGGTAACCATGGATCGTATCATGTTGAAGGAAAAGGGTCTCCTCGGGATATTTTAGGGTGAGGTCCTCTCCCCTACCATTTTCATCTTCAATCGAATGCGGACACAAATCCTTGATGAGATGACATCGTATGAGGCCCATCATGATAAATGACTGATGGTTCATTTTCTATACACCTTTGGTTACATTGCATTTTTAAAGATCATGAAGTCTCACCTAAGGAAGTTGGATGACCAGAGTATGCTAATTATCTTCATTAGGTATGAGTTCAAATCAATTCATACCGCATGTATGACCCTTACGGCAAGCACATGCATGTGACATGTGAGGTCATCTTTGACAAGGCAAAGAAGTGGGATTGGATTGCTTGTGATGAAAAAGGTGAGTTGATTAGTGAGGATCCATTCACCATTAAGTACACAATGATAAGTATACCATGGAAAATAGAGTCGAACAACACTATCAGAGACCATATATCATCACCCACACTCACTAGTGCATGTTCTGTAGACACTGCAACACCCAGATAGTCAAGGTGATGTATGTTCCATCAGCCACAATTAAGTTTTCCTTGAAACCATCCAATATGGAGAAAACACTCGATGTGGATCACAATGACACCTCAATTTGGTTTCACACCATAGATAATAATATTGAGGAGACAATGCCACCTAGGTTTTCAATGCACAGACTCTTCTTCGATGAGTTACACTTCACTACGACTGATGATCAAACCTCATTTGGTGAAGCAGAACCACACTCATGCTAGGACAAGACAATGATTTAGGAGATTCTAATGAAATAATCATCTAAAGAATCAAGGTATAAGGAGAATAAGAAATTGAGTGTAGGTTTCAATATAGAAATCCCACATGCATCCCAAAGTGTGGGTGGAAAAACACATTCCATTATAGGACTAATAGTATGTCGGTGTCTGCCATGGATAAAGCTTCTAAAACCTTAGCAACCAAGCCCACCTACCTGTATGCCATGTTCATTACAAAGAAGTTAGTGGAAAGTGATGAGAAGGATTCGATGGAGGAATGGTCTATGGGAATTTTTACGAAGTCACTTGGGTACACCAAGTTTTTGGAGTTATGCACAAAGATCTATGCCATTGATATTTGTTGAACACAACAAAAATTAAGGGGTGATTATTGAATACTTTCAATAATAGTGGTTAATTCGACTATTATTTTCCCTCCTCCCTCATTATTTTTTCTCATTTATGTTTTTATTTTATGCCTCAATGTGGTTTGACCTCATTAAGGCTTCTACATGGTTTTAATTACATTGTAAATACACCTAGATTTTGTGCTTGTGTATAAAGAAATGAAAACTCCTACATAAAAACATCTCATTTGGTGGTGCACAACAAATATCTCAAGTTCTGGATTTTCTTTTATTCTTCCAGGTCACTCATATTTGTCTATGGGTATTTATCATTCAGGCATTTCCAATTAAAAGGGGGTCCCAATCCTGAATATGTAAGAATCCTATCTAAGGAGAACCAAATCCTGAATTTCAGGCATTGAGTTTATGATCATCCAAATAAAATAAAATATAAAATAAACCATTATCAAGTGAAGTAATCCACTAACCTTCAAAACACTATATTTTAAGAATATATTTCTACAAATTGTCAAGATTTTAGGATTTTCTCTTCGGCTGAAGAATATGGTGTACAATAATGGAGTGTTTTCACTCCTCAATCCACTCTGCAATAATGTAATGATCTACCTCTACAATATTAATTGATCCATTCTTCCTAACTCTTTTTGTCAAGGGAATAAATCCACTCCTAAGGCTATAGAAAAAATGATTGTTTCAAATTCAGAGAGGGGTGATTTTCACAGCATCTGAATCCTCTTTGGCCTTACTAAATCATAAGAATATTTTATTCTATCAATCAAATAGTCACATAGAAAGCATGAGAGTTAAGAGATAAAGTCATCTAGGGGGTGGACCTCTAATATTCAGATGAATCCAGTAGTATGTGTAGGGTTTTATTTTTTCTTTTTATTTTATGTATCTTTGCTCATTTTTGTTTCATATTAAATATTAACATAATCCACCTTCCTATTATTTTTCATTTAGTCCATAATTTTTATTTCTATTCCCATCACTCTATATAATCCATGAATATGGATAAATGGAACTAGTTAATTCGAGGGGGTGGTGTGCCCCAGTTCTATCCTCATCTCTTTTATTTTATTTTCATTCTAAGAATAGTGCTCTAATTTCATCATGATATGAAGGTATTCACCTGTTTAATTTTCTATATCAAAACCAACCTATAAATATATTTTTTTCCTATTAACAGCGGTTTAAATGATGGAAAACCCAATTAGCGATCACTATTTAAACCTTTGAGGGATTTATTATCGACAATCAAGTGACGATTTGAATTTATTTAGTGTAGGTTTAGACTAGTGTCATTTTTTCATATTTAGTGGAAATTTTATATACATTTAACATCAGTTCTTAACGTAGTTTTTTTATTTAATAAACGGGGGAAAGATAAATGAATTATAGATACATTATTTAGAAGTAGTTTTATCTCACGACGATTTATTATAACTGTTGTAAAATGAAATTATTAAAAATATACAATTTGAAAAAGAATCACCATTAATATACGGAACTATTTCTATATACCACTAAAAACATTTAAAATAAAAAAATATAAATAAATAAAATTTAAAAAAAAATATTTCTATAAAACATACAATTAAACTAAATATTAATTAATTTATAGAATAAAAAGATAATATTGACTACACACACATATATATATATATTGAAAAAAAAAAGTCAACAACCATCAGTTATAAAATTAGTTATCATATAGAAAATATATGTCTGACATCCATCTTAAACCCATCATGTTCATCTCTCCATCTATATTACTTATGAAAACCTATATAGATATGATCATCATATATAAAACTAACCGGATCACCATCATATCAACTGAATCAAAAAACAAAATAGAAATCAGAACAACTGAAAATAATAAATAACAATTAAAGTATAATACATGATAACGTTTAACCATTCCATAAAAACTATAAATCATAATATTTGTCATCTAAAAATTGTCATGGATTAAAACGCTCAACCTTATTCCTACTGCCGAAATCTATCACCTGTAATAAAAATACATAACATTTAAGAAAAGGAACAAGAAATAGAATAAACAAAAAATATATTCCAAAAATTTCACATGACATTTTTTGTTTTTTGGTCAAAGATATCACATTTTTTCATAAAAAATGATATATCAGCCAACATATAAAATATTAAATGAAGATATGAATATTCCCATGGAAATTTAGTCACCAAAATCACCCAGAACACTTTAAAAACATAAAATAAATAATTTAATATATTATTCAACTCACGGAACTTGAATGGATGAGTTTGTAACAATATAAGTCTTCATGTCTACTTTTCCATGATAATGTAGCTAATTTTATATAATCAATACCAACTTCTATATTTCATCGCATAAACCTACCACACCATTCACTATTATACCTATCATGGTAAATTAAATGTGGTTCGATCTTCATTTCTTACAATTCAGTCAGTTTAAGAATCAAACCAAAACATTCATTCCCTCTATGAAAATTCTGTAGGTTTCGGGCGCAGCGGAAGCACGTTGGTGGGTTTGCCCAACTTTAATTTTAACGTTAAACAACGTTCAATCCGAGATCCGTCACGATATAAAATTCCAAATCTTAGGAATATAATGAAGAATGAAAAGAAAAGAAGAGTCCCGGAACCCTTGAGGAGGATCATCATATTTTTATTATAATTAATTTAATTAATGCATAAGAATTACCTTGTTGGAATTCTTTCTTCGTTGATGTGTCCGGTCACGATTCGGAGATCCGTCATTGCGTCGTAGAATCCAAGTGTAGGATTCCTCTAGCGGTGATCCACATGTGTGTCACGTATCTCCGGACATCACCGAAGAGATCTCCGAGTGCTAGCGCGGAAGAACCTTCGCTTGCGATGTCCGCCTTCGACCACCTTGATCCGGTGGAGGATCTTGCTCTCGTAACTTGAAGGCGTTCTTGGTGGAAAGGGAATTCTCTCTTGGCTTGAGAGTATTTTCAAATCCGTTGTGCACAACAATGGCTCTAAAAAATGTTGGGGTTGTGAGGATATTTATAATCAGGTTTGAGGTTAATAGAGTTATGACAATAAATAAATGTGTTACGCGTTTTATTTATTTCATTAACTCTTATTGAAAACCCCCATGTAGAATTATTAATTCCTTGACATGCGCCCATGCTGATTATAATAAATATCATTTAATAAAACAATATTAAATCCTAAAAATCCCAATTGGAAAAACTACACGGTGTGTAATAATTAATACACGGTGTGTACTTGTTTTTCATAAAACTACACAGTGTGTATATTTAATATACACGGCGTGTACTTTTATTTTCCATTTTTCTCCACCACATTTATTAGACCTTGAGTAATGACTATTTAGTTCTTAAATAAATGTAACTGCATTACTCGCTAATAAATATATTATTTTATCCACAGTATATTCTCTTGAATAACTAGTGTAAAAATAAATGCGATCAGACATCCTTAAATAATTATTAAACCACAGTCGGGAATAATATTTATTTAACTTGTTAAATTAATATTTAACTGAGATACATGGACACACTTAGTGTGTGACCCTCTAGGTCTCTTTCTCAGTGGCATTAGGCTGAGCCTGCCTAAAGTCCAAGGTTAGCGTCTAACAACACGCCAAGGCACCCATAGAGAAAGAAGTTAACGCCGCAATGACGTGTCACCTCCTATGAACGCTTACTGTGTAATATAATCCCTTTGTCTTGATATCTCCAATCAAGCGGGTTGCATGCTAGTGCCATCAACCCATGTGCTTGATTATTCTTTCTTTGACTTCCCGGAATTGAACTTGCCCATACCTTACCATGGCCATGGATTTATTTAGGCTATATCAATTCCATCAAAGGGCCTAAGATATCTACTTCCGTTATGGAACGGAAGGGAAAAATCCTTTCTCGCATTATCTATTAATGCGGTATTACTCGTGACGCACCCAACGTATCCTACCTCGCTGCGAATAATGTGTCGTCACAGTTTTCGTCAATACATCTAAGTGCACGAGTTTTAATACCCATTAATAATAATCGTAAAGTCTAAGGATCAATACACACGTCCATAGATAGGAACATCCAATGACACTATGAAATGTGTATTTCCTACTGGCGGGTCTCGTTCTCATAATATCCTCCTGGATATTACCAAGGGCGCACACCATGAGAAGGTGCCTCAAAGTTTTATGAATCCTCACCCCTAATGACCTGTATTATTTGTGTCCCTCAAATAATATCATCCGGCCATAGAACATACATTCAAGAACAGTGTTATGGCACTTTCAGGTTCTCATCATAGCAGGGATCTGCTACGACCCTTTAATGCAACAGCTGTCCTTAGGACATTATCACATGACATGTCACGCAGAAGAACAATCAAGGTGTGATAAGGCTTTTATTTAATGAATAAAGTACAAAGTAGTTGGTTCTAGACCACCAACTCCAATAGACTCCCACTTGGACTAGAGCCAACGGCTAACAACCTTTAACCCGCTAGCTCTCACATGATATTCATGCTTCTACTGAGATAGGTCTTTAGTCATGGGGTCTGCCATGTTCTCTTCCGTGGACACTCTGCTCACTGCAGCTTCACCCCTTTGATAGAAATCCCTCAAGAGGTGATACTTCCGGAGTATGTTCTTTGTCCGTTGATGTGACCTTGGTTCTTTTGCAAGAGACACCGCTGCAGTATTATCACAATACAATGTAATGGGATCTTTACTTCTAGGCACCACATCAAGCTCCTAGAAAAAGTTCCGAATCTAAATGGCTTCTTTGGCTGCATCAGAAGCTGCTATATACTCGGACTCCGCTGTAGAATCGGCGACAACTGGCTGCTTTGAACTCTTCCAGCTCACAGCTCCTCCATTGAGACAGAAAACATATCCAGATTGCGACTTCAGATCATTCTGATCTGTTTGAAAACCAGCATCAGAATACCCTCTGATGACAAGCTCCTCGTCTCCTCCATACACCAGGAACATATCCTTAGTTCTTCTCAGATACTTAAGGATGGTCTTAACAGCAGTCCAATGTTGTTCTCCTGGATCTGCTTGATATCTGCCTACCATGCTCAGTCCATAGGCAACATCAAGCCTGGTACATAACATGGCATACATGATAGATCCTATAGCCAAAGTGTATAGGATCTTGCTCATCCTATCTTTATCCTGTTGTGTCTAGGGACACATTTTCTTAGAAAGATATAAGCCATGTGATGCTGGAACCAATCCCCTCTTGGATTTTTCCATACTAAATCTCTTTAGTATCTGGTCAATGTATGTACTCTGACTTATTCCAAGCAGCCTCTTGGATCTATCACGAATAATCTTGATCCCTAGAATGTAGGCTGCTTCTCCTAATTCCTTCATGGAGAAACACTTGTTCAACTAGTCCTTAACTGACTGTAAGGTTGGTACGTCATTTCCAATAAGCAATATGTCATCAACATATACCACTAGGATGACGACCGCATTCCCATTAAACCGCTTATAAACACATGGCTCACATTCGTTCTTAATGAAACCAAATTCCTTTATGGATTCATCAAATCGAATGTTCCATGACCTGGATGCTTGCTTTAATCCATAAATGGATTTCTGCAACTTGCAAACCCGTTTGGCTTCACCTGGTGTCACAAACCCTTCTGGTTGTGTCATATAGACATCTTCCTGAAGGTTCCCGTTAAGGAATGTTGTTTTGACATCCATCTGCCAAATCTCGTAGTCATGGTAAGCTGCTATGGAAAGTATGATTCTTATGGATTTAAACATGGAAAATGGGGAGAAGGTTTCATCATAGTCAATTCCTTGATGTTGTTTGAATCCTTTAGCCACTAGCCTTGCTTTATAGGTGCTAACTTGACCTTCCATGTCCAGCTTTCTTTTGAATACCCATTTGCATCCAACAGGCTTTACATCAACTGGCTCATCGACCAGAACCCAAACTTGGTTCTGATACATGGAATCCATCTCAGAATTCATAGCTTCTAGCCATCTTGCAGCTTCTGAGATTTCTACTGCTTCCTTGTAGGAGAGAGGTTCATCATTGTCCAACATTAATGATTCACCATCCTCGGTGACTAGGAAACCAAATCTCTCTGGTTCCCTTACCTCTCTTGAGCTCCTACGCAGTACTTGTGTTTCTGGAACCTCTTCCACGGGGACCTGTGGAACTTGTTCCTGTACCAACTCATGTGTATCTTGAGCATCAACTTCGTTGAAGTCAATCTTTCTCCCACTATCCTTCTTGAGGATGTGCTCCCTCTCAAGAAAGACGGCTTGTCTGGCGACAGTCACTTTCTTGTCTTAGGGGTTATATAGGTAATATCCATTTGTTTTCTTTGGGATATCCTATAAAGATACACTTCGTGCCCTAGGGTGCTATTTTGTTGCCTGAGAAGGCCTTAACAAACGCCTCGCATCCCCATACACGTGTGTGCGACAAAGTGGGTTTCCTTCCATTCCATAACTCAGATGGAATTCCATTTTCCATCTTAGTTGGTACTCGGTTTAATGTGTATGTTGCAGTTTGTAATGAATATCCCCAAAAGGATAATGGAATATCCGCATGACTCATCATCGACCTCACCATGTCCAACAAGGTTCGGTTCCTCCTTTCACTAACACCATTCCACTGTGGTGTATAAGGAGGAGTGAGCTGAGATAGAATCCCAGACTCCCGTAGAAGATCGATGAACTCTTGGTTCAGATATTCTCCACCTCGATCCGATCAAAGCTTCTTTATCTTCTTACCAAGTTGATTCTCTACTTCATTCTTGAATTCCTTAAATTTCTCTAAGGACTCTGACTTATACCTCATTAAGTAGACATAGCCATATCTACTCAAATCATCAGTAAAAGTAATAAAGTAAGAATATCAACCTCTAGCTTCTACTGGAAATGGTCCACACACATCTGTGTGTACCAATCCTAGAAGCTCTATGGCCCTTTCACCTTGTCCACCAAAAGGCAGCTTGGTCATTTTTCCTTGTAAACAAGTGTGACATCTATCAAGTGGTTTTAGATCAGTAGAGTCTAAATAGCCATCTTGGCAGAGCTTTGTCAAGCGCTTCTCGTTCACATGACCAAGGTGGTGATGCCATAACTGGGTGATGTATGAGTCATGTGAGTTTGTTTCGTTATCGATTGCCAACACTTGGTTTTTTTAATTTAATACATACAAACCATTATTCAAATGTGACATACCATAACATAAGTTGTTCTTATAAAAGAGACAACCCTTATTTCCAAACTTGAAAATAAATCCATCCATATCCAAACAAGATACATAAATTATGTTCTTGGTAACACTAGGCACAAAATAACAGTTTTGTAAAACCAAAATCATGCTAGTTGGCAATGAGAGGTGATAGTCGCCAATAGCCAACGCAGCCAGCCTTGCACCATTGGCAGCTCGAAGATCCACCTCTCCTCTGGAGATCTTTCTAAATCTACTTGGTTCCTGCATTTGAATACAGATGTGAGCCCCACAAGCTGTATCTAATACCCAATGTGTAGAAATAGAAAGATTGCACTCGATAACGAACGCACCTTTAGCATCCCCACGCTTATGGGTGCAGTTCCTCTTCCAGTGGCCCTGCTTGCCACATGCAAAACACACTGCTTCCCGTTCCTTACCCTGCCTCTGGATCTTCCCCTTCTTGGAGGGATGGTGCTCGGGGGCTTCAGACCGTTTATAAGTCTTTGGACCCTCTTCCTTGTCCTTCCTTTTCTTGTTCACCATAAGGATCGCGGGTTTGTCACACCCCATGTCCTTATCTACCTGGCGAATCAAGGTCAGAAGCTCTGATAGACTCTTCTCATTGCCGCTCATGTTATAGTTGACAATGAAGCTAGAGAAGGTCTTGGGCAATGATGATAGGATGAGATCTGTACGCAACTCATCTGGGAATTTAATCCCTAAGATGTCCAAGCGTTCAATGTAGCCAATAAGCTTGACCACATGAGGCCCAGCTGGCGTAGACTCTCCAAGCTTCGTGGTAAACAAAGCATTGGAGATCTCATACCTCTCCTGTCTCGCCTTCTCTTAGTAGATATCTTTAAGGTGAGACATTATGCTATATGCATCCATGTTTTCATGTTTCTTCAAGAGCTCATTAGACATGGTCGATAGCATGAAACACTGGACATCTGTGGCATCATCCATGTGTTTCATGTAGAGAGATAATTCCTCATCACTAGCCTCTTTCCCAGGCGCAACTAGAATAGGCTCTTCCAGCACATATAATTTCTTTTCGTGGCAAAGGATGACGCATAAACGCCTCTGCCACTCTTTGAAATTGGTGCCGGTGAGAAGGTTTTCTTTTTCGAGTATGGCGCGCAATGATATGTTTGAAGTCATTTTCTTGCCGTTTCTACAATTTAAGATGATCAAAGGTTTAGTACTTTATTATAAAAATTGAGACAAATAAATAAATTAATACTTATTAGTCTCCCACTATTTTATCGAAATCTAATAGCCCTCACCATTGACTTCAGAATATTCTATTGCATGAATATTCTAGTGGCAAGGATCCATATTGCCCTTCGCATTACCCCAACTAGGGTTGGTCAAGCAACTTGAAGGGTTTTAGGTAGGCATTCCAAATGTCAACTGCATTAACTCGCAGTTCCTTGATCCACTGAGTGGACTCCCCAATCCTGAAATCCTTTTTGGATTTCCTCAACCTTTGCCTCTTGGTCACACCAAGTCCTGTTGTGGCAGTCAACCCTTGATGCGAACCAAGTCAAGTTAACCCAAAACCTTGAATTAGAATTCCCCAATAATTGAAAGCACCCCAACTAGGGTTGGTCAAGCACTTTGAACTATGGTTCGATTCTAACCAAGATTATGGAAGGCTATGTCGACTTAATATTTATTTTGAGGGATTTTATCCTTATACGTAAATTTCCATTTTATTATCTTTGATTACATGCTTGTTAATATTAAGTGGGATATACTTAAGTGATTAACCATGTGTAAGATAATATTTACGTATAAGCCAATTTTATTTTAGTTCCATCTTGCATGCTAGTTTAATTCATTAATTGTGTGATCGTGACAACACACCCACAATAAATAAACCATGCAACTGACAGAAATAAAATAAATGGTATGATCATGAGCTTTTCTATTGGTTAGTTTATCTAGCGGTTGATAAACTAACCCAAGACCTAGGGGAGAAACACCTTGAACCTTTCGGGTTCATGTTTACAACTTTCCACCTGTCCACCTTTGTATCTCCTTGGATTGGTTTCATCTTGGCTCCTGACTTGAGCCGCCTCCACTAGCTTGGGAGATCCATCAATTACATATGCATTTATCTCACATGCAAGTAAGGGGAAAAGGGGGGTTTTTACATAAAAGAATCCTTGGGCGCGCAGGCCCTACATATTAATGAGGAGATGGATCGCAGGCCAACAAATTTAATTTAAATAAATAAATTAAAAAGAAACCATTCACATACAAAGGTCTCGGTCTGGCTCATGATCATCCATACATGCAACGATATTTACGCATAAATAAAACTAGCATTCAATTATTTAATCGTTCTTGTTTAAGATAAATCACGCTCGTATCAATTAATTATCTTTAATTAATCAATCCTTTTATCTTAAATCCATTTTCTGAATTTCCTTGAGATTCTCATCCATCATAATTTTTAACAAATAAATTCATTTATAATTATCCTTGTACACAACTTGTACCTTGGTGGAAACCCGGCGAATTCCCATTTATTACACAGATGTTAAATTAAACACATATATATAAAACACCTATCACGTGTTGTGCCTCAGCTTTACGCCTGCACCATGGTACATGTCTCAAGGGTTTGTATAATATAATAATAAATTTTAATAAATCTGCGTAATTTGGGTGAGTACACGGCGTGTAGTTCCGACTACACGGCGTGTACTTTTTCTTCACCGTCCATCCGAAGTACACGCCCGGGGATAGGGCGTGTTAATGTAATTCAGAAATTTTCGGAGTACACAGTGTGTACAGTGGGACACATGCCGTGTAGTTTCCGCGTTACACGGTTTCCAGCCGGGCAGGCTATGTACGGAGTACATGACCCAACCCTAACCCGAAGGGACTACATGC
Source organism: Viscum album (assembly GCA_963277665.1). NCBI lineage: Eukaryota > Viridiplantae > Streptophyta > Magnoliopsida > Santalales > Viscaceae > Viscum > Viscum album. The sequence continues at coordinate 245,578,695 of OY728150.1, forward strand.
CGTGTTCATTGGACCACACGGCATGTATTCCGGAAACCGTGTGCCACCTGTTTCTGGTCAACACACAGTGTCTTAAATTCTTAGAAAGAATCCAATACACGGCCTGATTTGGCAGATCATTCAATGCATTGAACCTAGACTACACAGTGTGTACTTCTGAATACACGCCGTGTATTCTGGTGTTATACGGCCAGAAACTTTTGGCTCCTCCGGATGAGTTCCTCTATTTTATTTTAATCAAAATTAAAAGAAAAATCCATTTCTGTGAGGTGAACGAGAAACGAGAGAGGAGGAATAAATCTCGATATTCAGATTTCCAGAATGATTAAACATGAATTGAAACAACTAAATTATTAAATGCGTAAATAACCAACAAAAAACTAAATAATTATAACCAACGATATGACCCCTCTGATACCACTTATAGGTTCCGGGCACAGCGGAAGCGCGTTGGTGGGTTTGCCCAACTTTAATTTTAACGTTAAACAACGTTCAATACAAGATCTGTCACGATATAAAACACCGAATCTTCGGAATAGAACAAAGAACGAAAAGAAAAGAAGAGTCCCGGAACCCTTGAGGAGGATCATCATATGTTGATTATAATTAATTTAATTAATGCATAAGAATTACCTTGTTGAAATTCTTTCTTCGTTGATGTGTCCTGTCACGATTCGGTGATCCGTCATTGCGTCGTAGAATCCAAGTGTAGGATTCCTCTAGCGGTGATCCACACGTGTGTCACGTATCTCCGTACATCACCGAAGAGATCTCCGGGTGCTAGCGCGGAAGAACCTTTGCTTGCGATGTCCGCCTTCGACCACCTTGATCCGGTGGAGGATCTTTCTCTCGTAACTTGAGGGAGTTATTGGTGGAAATGGAATTCTCTCTTGGCTTGAGAGTATTTCCAAATCCGTTTTTCACAACAATGGCTCTAAAAAAATGTTGGGGTTGTGAGGATATTTATAATCAGGTTTGAGGTTAATAGAGTTATGACAATAAATAAACGCGTTACGCGTTTTATTTATTTCATTAACTCTTATTGAAAACCCCCATGTCGAATTATTAATTCCTTGACATGTGCCCATGCTGATTATAATAAATATCATTTAATAAAACAATATTAAATCCTCAAAATCCCAATTGGAAAAACTACACGGCGTGTAATAATTAATACACGGCGTGTACTTGTTTTTCATAAAACTACACAGTGTGTATATTTAATATACACAGCGTGTACTTTTATTTTCCATTTTCTCCACCACATTTATTAGACCTTGAGTAATGACTATTTATTTCTTAAATAAATGTAACTGCATTACTCGCTAATAAATATATTATTTTATCCAAAGTATATTCTCTCGAATAACTAGTGTCAAAATAAATGCGATCAGACATCCTTAAATAATTATTAAACCATAGTCGGGAATAATATTTATTTAACTTGTTAAATTAATATTTAACTGAGATACATGGACACACTTAGTGTGTGACCCTCTAGGCCTCTTTCTCAGTGGCATTAGGCTGATCCTGCCTAAAGTCCAAGGTTAGCATCTAAAAACACGCCAAGGCACCCATAGAGAAAGAAGTTAACGCCGCAATGACGTGTCACCTCCTACGAATGCTTACCGTGTAATATAATCCCTTTGTCTCGATATCTCCAATCAAGCGGGTTGCATGCTAGTGCCATCAACCCATGTGCTTGATTATTCTTTCTTTGAATTCCCGGAATTGAACTTGCCCATACCTTACCATGGCCATGGATTTATTTAGGCTATATCAATTCCATCAAAGGGCCTGAGATATCTACTTCCGTTATGGAACGGAAGGGACAAATCCTTTCTCACATTATCTATTAATGCGGTATTACTCGTGACGCACCCAACGTATCCTACCTCGCTGCGAACAGTGTGTCGTCACAGTTTTCGTCAATACATCTAAGTGCGCGAGTTGTAATACCCATTAATAATAATCGTAAAGTCTAAGGATCAATACACACGTCTGTAGATAGGAACATCCAATGACACTATGAAATGTGGATTTCCTACTGGCGGGTCTCATTCTCATAATATCCTCCTCGATATTACCAAGGGCGCACACCATGAGAAGGTGCCTCAAAGTTTTATGAGTCCTCACCCCTAATGACCTGTATTATTTGTGTCCCTCAAATAATATCATCCGGCCATAGAACATACATTCAAGAACAGTGTTATGGCACTTTCGGGTTCTCATCATAGCAGGGATCCGCTACGACCCTTTAATGCAACAGTTTTCCTTAGGACAATATCACATGACATGTCACGCAGAAGAACAATCAAGATGTGATAAGGCTTTTATTTAATGAATAAAGTACAAAGTAGTTGGTTCTAGACCACCAACTCCAACAAATTCCTAGTATAAGAGTCTAAAATCATGAATATTTGAAATTTAATCCAAATGATGCATCAACTTCCAAATAATTTAAATATAGTTTTCCTATGATTTCACATCAATCTAAGATTGTTTTTTATGGTTTGACCACTAAAAATATCTATTAGTGTGCCCCAGTTTTATTTCTATTATCATATCTTCCTATAGTTCATGAGGATGGATAAATGGCCCCAGTTAATTAGAGGAGGGAGGTGGTGTTCCCTAGTTCTATATTTATCTATTTTGTTTTATTTTCTTTCTAAGTACAGTGCTATAATTTCATCTTGATATGAAGTTTTCCCCTGTTTAATTTTCCATATCGAAACCAACCTATAAAGATATTTTTTTCTATTAACAGTGGTTTAAACTGTGTAAACCCCAATTAGTGATGATTATTTAAACTATTGAGGGTTTTATTATCTAAAATCAAGTGATGGTTTGAATTTATTTAGTGGTGGTCTATACTAGATTCATTTTTTCATATATAGTGGAAATTTTCTATACATTTAGAAACAGTTCTTATCATAATTTTTTTTATTTAATAAATGGGAGAAAACAATGAACCACAACTACATTATTTAGAAGTAGTTTTATCTCATGGTGGTTTATTATAACTATTGTAAAATGAATTTTTAAAAAATAAAGAATTTGAAAAAGAATAACCATTAATATATGGAACCATTTCTATATACCACTGAAAACATTTAAAATAAAAAAATTATAAATAAATAAAATTTTAAAAAAGAAATTTGAACAACATATATTGTAACTAGATATTGATTAATTTAAATAATAAATACACTAATATTGAAAAAAAACACACACACACACACATATATATATATATAACAAAAAATTCAACAACTATCATTCATAAACTCAGTTATCATACAGACAACATATGTCTGAAATCTATCCTCAACCCATCATGTCCATCTCTCCATCTCTACTACTTACAAAAAACCTATATAGATAGGCGCATCATATATAAAACTAACTGCATCACCATCATATCAGCTAAAACAAAAAAAAATATTGAAATCATAACAAATGAATATAATTAATAACAATTATAGTATAATCTATGATAATGTTTAACCATTCTATAAAAACTATAAATCATAATGTCTATATTCTAAAAAGTTCCATGTATTAAAATGATCAACCTTATGCCTAATGCTGACATCTATCACCTGTAATAAAAATATAGAACATTTAAGAAAAGAAACATGAAACATAATAAGTAAAATATATATTCAAAAAATTTCACATAAGATTTTTTATATTGTTAGTCAAATATATCACATTTTTGCATAAAAATGATATATCCTCCCAAAAAATCACAGATTAAATAAAGATATGAATATTACCTTGGAAATTTAGTCACCAAACTCACCTATAACACTTTGAAAACATAAAATCAATAATTTAATATATTATTCAATTCTCAGAACTGTAATAGATGAGTTTGTAACTATCTAAGTCTTCATGTCTCATTTTCCATGATAATGAATCTAATTTTACATAATCAAAACCAAATTCTATATTTCATTTCTTAAACCTACCAAACCATTCCCCAGTATACCTATCATGGTAAATTAGATATGGTTCAATCTTCATTTATTAAAATTTATTCATTGTAAGAATCTAACCAAACCATTCATTCCCTATATGAAAACTATTAGTATAAGAGTCTAAAATAATGAATATTTGAAATTCACTCTGAATGATGCATCAAATTCTAAATGATTTAAATATAGTTTTCCTATTATTCAAAATCAATCTAATATCATTTTCTATGGTTTGACTGATAAAATATCTTTTAGTGTGACCTGGTTTTATTTCTATTCCCATATCTTTCTATACTCCATGAAGATGGTTAAATAGCCCCACTTAATTAAAGGGGAAGGTGGTGTTCCCTAGTTCTATCTTTATCTCTTTTATTTTATTTTTATTCTAAGCACAGTTCTATAATTTCATCTTGATATGATGGTTTTCACCTATTTAATTGTCCATATCAAAACCAACCAATAAAGATATTTTTTTCGATTAACAGTGGTTTAAACAATGTAAAACCCAATTAGTGATGATTATTTAAACCTTTGAGGGTTTTATTATCAAAAATGAAGTGATGGTTTGAATTTATTTAGTGGCAGTTTAGACTAGTGTTATTTTTTCATATTTAGTAGCAAATTTTTATACATTTAGCGTCAGTTCTTATCGTAATTTTTTAATTTAATAAATAGGGAAAAATAAATGAATCGCAGCTACATTATTTAGAATCATTTTTATCTCATACTGGTTTATTATAACTATTGTAAAATGAATTTATTAAAAATAAAGAATTTGAAAAAGAATCACTGTTAATATATGGAATTATTTCTATATACCATTGAAAATATTTAAAATCAAAAAATAGATAAATAAAATTTTATAAAAGAAATTTATAAAACATAAAATGAAATAAAATATTAATTAATTTAAAGAATAAATACACTAATATTGACAACACATATATATAGAACAAACAAGTCAACAACCATCAGTCATAAAATCAGTTATCATACAGACAACATAATTCTAGCATCCATCCTCAACCCATCATATTCATCTCTCTATCTATACTACTTATGAAAACATATATAGATAGGCTCATCATATATAAAACTAACTGCATCACCATCATATCAACTGAAACAAAAAACGAGATAGAAATTAGAACAAATGAATATAATAAATAACAATTACATTATAATTCATGATAATGTTTAACCATTCCATAAAAACTTTAAATCGTAATTTATGTCATCTAAAAAGTGTCATGGATTAAAATGCTCAACCTTATGCCAACTACCGACATCTATCACCTGTAATAAAAATACAGAACATTTAAGAAAAGGAACATGAAATAGAATAAGCAGAAAATATATTCAAAATTTTCACATAACATTTTTTATTTTGTTAGTCAAATATATCACATTTTATCATAAAAATGATATATCAGCCCACATATCACATATTAAATGAAGATATAAATATTAACTTGGAAATTTTGTCTCCAAACTCACCCAAAATACTATAGAAACATAAATTCAACAATTAAATATATTATTCAACTCTTGGAACATGAATAGATGAGTTTATAACAATCTAATTCTTCATGTATCTTTTTACATGATAATGTAGCTAATTTTACATAATCAATACAAACTTCTATATTTCATATCTTAAACCTACCAACCCATTCTCCAATATAACTATCATAGTAAATTGGATATGTTTTGATCTTCATTTATTACAATTAAGTTAGTGTAAGCATCAAAGCAAACCATTAATTTCCTATATGAAAATTCCTAGTATAAGAGGCTAAAATCATGAATATTTAAAATTCACTCAAAATGATGCATCAACTTCCATAAAATTTAAATATAGTTTTCTTGTGATTTCACATCAATATAAGATCATTTTCTATGGTTTGACCATTAAAAATTTCTTTTAGTGTTTTTAAACATTAAAAAATGTTTTTCCATCCATCCCAATAAAACAAAAACTTGAAATTATGTGACATCACTTCCTATATTTGAAAAAATTTGAAGGTTTTTTCCAATGATTTCACTGAAATATAAGTTCAATTTCTTGGTTTTGACCTCCCAACACATGTTTTAAATATTTTCAAATCTTTAAAAACTATTTATTCAGTTAGTCTAAGAACATCACACATTTTATTGATATGTTGTCTACTCATACATGTCAAAAATAATCAAAAGATAGTTTTTCTATGATTTAATGTTAATATGATGTTATTTTATATGGGATTGTCTATTCAACACACATTTTACTATTTTAAAATATTAAAAATTATTTTTTCGATATCCTGAGTAAACAACAACTTAGATTAGAAATGATTTAGTTTCTATATTTCATAAATCAATATATAGTTTTTTTCCAATTATTTAATTGTAATCATAGGTTTTTTTCTTAGTTTTAACCCCCTAAGGCATGTTTTTAAAGACTAATAAATCTTAAAAACTAATTATTTAGTCAGACTAAGCACACTACACATCAAATTAAATAAATTTCTACTGTTATACATCAAAAATAATTCATAGACAATTATTATATGATTCAATGTCAATAGGATCTTATTTTATATGGTTTTGACTGTTACAAACATGTTCTAGTGTTTTAAAACCCAAAAAAAATATTTTAAGTCATCTTTAGAAAATGACAGCTCAGACTGATGTAGTTTTTTTCCTTCATTACAAAAATAAATTTAAAATTATTTTCCTATGATTTCACAATAATTAGAGGTTGTTTTATTGTTTTTAACCCCCTAATTCACATTTTTGAAGACTACAGAATATTTAAAAACTATATACTCCATAAATCCATGCACACTTCATATTAAATTGGAATTCCATCTACTTTCATAACTCAAAAATAATTCAAAGAGGGTTTTATTATGATTTTACATCAATACAAGGTTGTTTGATGTAGTTTTGATTGTTACATGTTTGTTTTAGAGTTTTAAATCACTGAAATATAATTTCAGGTCATCCTAAAAAAACTCAAATTGATGTGGATTCAGTTACTATATTTCACAAATAAATATATGTTTTTTTTCCTATGTTTTTTACAAAAACAATCAGTCTGTTTTTTTAGTATTGATCCCCTAATGCAATTTTTTAGAGATTTTCAAATATTTAAAATTATTTATTCAGTCAGTCTGAGCACACTACATGTCTAGTTGATATATTTTATACTCATTCACATAAAAAATAATTCAAAGAAATATTTCCTATGATTTCACACCAATTTAAGATCATTTTCTATTATTTTGATAGTTACACACATGTTTTAGTTTTTTAAAATAATAAAAATTAATTTTTGGTCATCTTACGAAAACAAAAACTTGAATCAACTTGATGTCAGTTTTAAATTTTACAAACAAATATCTGGTTCTTTCCTATGATTTTAGGATAACTCAATTCCATTTTCTTGGTTTTTGTGATGTCCTTAGTTTTTGAACATGTCATTTTCTCAGGTAAATTAAAATTTTATGTTTGGTGGATAGGCCAAATATCCTTTTGGTATTTGGGAAATAAAATCAAGAGTTGGAATGATTTGTTATGTCATTTTTAGATAAGTTTTAAGGCTAGGTGAGTGGCTTGGGATTTTGGATGTTTTTTGGTAGAATCAGGCTTCGAAACCCCAGTTTCGGGAATGGTAGATAGAGGTGCATGGTTGGTTCTCAGTTTATCTAATAGTGCAACCCCTTCTAGGAAACTATGCATTGGAGTTCATGTGTGTAGAGTCACCCACATGATTAGTGCATGGTTTTTCAAACCATGTGCCCAGAACATGCCAGTTTTATGTCCTTTGGATAGTGAGCACCACATGGTTGGCTCACGATTTTCCAAATCATGTGGTAACCATGAATCTTTTTAAGAATAACAAAAGGATTTTTTTTCGCCTTATTTAAGAGGATTCCTCCTATTTCTTCCTCCCATGTGTAGAACCTACCTCCAAGATTTAGAGCTCTCCTCTTCCCCCTTTTAGGTTTTGTCCACCCATCCTCGTTTGAGCTTAGATTCAAGATCCTTAGGTGGCTATAGATCCATCTCGATAAGTCCTTCAATCCAATTTCTTGTATTCTTCATTTATCTCACTATATAGAAAGATAAACCAATGTGGTCTCTTTTTCCCTATTTTCATGGTGTTTTTCTATACTCTTTTTTCTTCCAATTCAAAACAAATTAGAGGATAGTATTTGAAAATAGAGTGCTTACGTGTCTAAGGTAGGTGATTCCTAGACTTAACCTTAAATATATAGGTGTTATGGGGTGTGTTATTAAATACGCACATGTGGTTTGTCCAGGTGAAACCCTTAATTAATTAATGCATGGTTTTAAGTTTTAATAAATGTTGTGATATTTCTATGGGCATGCTCTTACTTTTAAAAAAATGTATTAATCTGGGTATGGGGTTTTTTAACAATTAGTAATTTAGGCTAGCTTTTTTATTTACTCAATTATCTTGTGATATGATTAAATTGACTACATGCGAATGTGTTTGGTGTGGCGTGAGATACCTGGGGTGATGTTGATCACTAGGGTGAGGTTACATGGTTTTTTGGGTTATGGGGTGGTTTTTACCATCAGAATTGAGGTGATGTGATTGTTAGGCTAAGGGAATGGCCTATGGGACTTGGGATGGTGATGACCATTTTTATTGGGTGATGTGGTTCACATGTGGAAATGAGGTTGTAGGATGGTGTTTCTTAGAAAATGTTGGAGATTTATGCTCGTTGTTGTTGCCTACTGTTGTATTTTTTTAATTTTCACACAGATATGACTTAGTTGAGGTGGTCTTGACTGCTTATTTTGGGTGGAGGCCTCTGTAGTTTTAGTGTCTTAAGTGATGGTTTTAACCATTAGTTATGGAGGAGGTTATCACTGTAAAAATCCATGGGAAATGGTGTTTAGCACCATTGGTTGGGGTCTGAGGGTTGTCGTTATATTGACTTTTATGGGATGTTATTATTGTAGAATGGATATATCCATGACTTGGGATATCAAGATGTTGAGACGAAAAAGATTTATTCTATATTATAGTGTGTATATTGTTGTACCTTAGGACGTTGGGCTGTTAAGATGATGGTGACTTTTGAACATAGGTTTAAGGGACCTGGGATGTATTGATGGGCATGCTGATGAGATTTCAGTTACTCTATTGGGAGAACATTTGGTTTCAAATAGAATGAGGCTCTAGGTGACATTTATATGGTTTAAATAACAAGGTACTTCCGATATGACTAAACATGGATATATCATTCCACTCTAGCATTGGTCGAAGTAAGTGAAATGATCACTTGTGATTGTTGAGCACAACTAGAGTAAGTATTTTCATGTGTGAGTTTCTTATATTTATTTATGTACATATACACTGTATAATTTTGAATATAAGACAGAAACACATTGGTGGTGGCCTATTGAGTTCATACTTGCACCATACACAAGACCCTTAGGAAGTGTATAGAATTTATGGATTTGAGATCGTGTAAGGGATTAGGCTTAGAAACTGGACCTTAGTGATCCGGGATGTAATGATTTTTCATGGGATAGATAGAAGTGGACCAAGTGGTTCCTTTACATCAAGCTAAGCCTTATTTTGGTTTTTTATATTTGTACTTATATGGTTGGCCATGGGGCAACTTACTCATTTATTTGTATGATCTGTCATGAAATGTGTATTTATTTGAAAATGGTATGATGAATTTGGACTTGTTATTACTATTGCTATTTGTATATTATTTTTGATGTGTTTATTCATTTTCTTCTACTATTATGGTCATTATTATGTTGTTTTATATGTATATGGACCATTATTATTATCATCGTCAGAGGTTATAGTCCCCCCACTATCACCTAATCGGATCCTCGCTTCTAGTCAGCATCCTTAGGCATACAAGGAGGAATTCCTAAGTCCTAATAAACCACTATACAAAAGCATAGATAAAGTAGAAAATCAGTTCGGGACACTAAAAATGGTATTGAGGTGTTTCTTTTTCTTTTTGGTCTTGCTATTTAGACTATGGTAGACTGGTGACAAGGATGTAGTCGGAACTAGGTAAAGATATCGTGTTTGGGTCTTTAAAACCCCATGCATGGGGAATAGACCATGTTTTTAGGGGTGGGAAATTCATTTTATACTTTTCGATTTTATAGTTGATTGATTTACACCTTGATTGGTGCACTTGGGTGTGATATTATTGTATTATGAGATTTTGACGCTTGGCCTGATATGGAAAGTGAGGAGCATTTATGAATCATGGTAGGAACATAGAATCATATGGTGTGTGTATATACCTGTGATTTCCATTAGGAACCTATAATTAACTAAGAGGGATAGGCTATTTAAATTATTAACAAAAATATAATCAATATTTTTCTGCTTAGCCTTTTTGGTGGCATTCTACTAATCCACCCCATATCGATGATAACTAATATACATTATATATGATACTTGAATTTGATATGGGTAGGTAAGGATCCATGAGATCAGATTTCACATCAAATGGGTATGGTAGGGGAGTGTAAGGGTAGTGAGATGAACTCCCTATTACCACTTTCCTTATCTTAAATATATGAGTATGGATATTATGGATGTATTGACCATGGTGTTTGGTCTTCAGTGTGATTCCACCAAGACGGCTTCTGTTAGAGCTTCAGGAGGACAGAGATGTGATACTACTAGAGCATGCTTGGGATGAGGCCCCTAAGGGTCAAAATGAGTGTCCTGATGGTTGGTTGATCATGATTCATAGGTACAGGCTCTGTTACAGTCCAAGAAGTCATATAAAATGGAAAATATTGGGCTAGGGCTAGACGAGAAGCTCAGGGAAAGATTAGTGAAATTCATAGAGGGTATTCATATAGGAGATTGGGGAGTTGAGCTATCCACGGCTTATTTGACTCATGAGTTCCAGTATCATCACCCGTCATTATTTCAGGGTAAGGGTAGACCATAAGAAACCGATAACTATATTGAGTTTGTGTAGATGATTTTTGACTAGGTCGAAACACCCCCAGATCGGAGGGTAATGCTGGAAACATATATGCTCAGATGATTGGTAGAGTGATAGTGGGAAATATAGGTATAGGATGGTAGAAATGAGATACTATCATTGAAGGATTTTGAGAATAGGTTCTTCGGTCATTTATTCATGTAGGTGTTTAGGGTGGATATATTTTTGAGTTCAGGAACCTACAACAGGGAGATAAATCCATTATGGATTATGCAGTGAATTTCAGAGACCAATGCCAATTTGCACCTTCTATGGTGGGAGACAAAATCCCAAAGGTGATATGATTTGAATATGTTTGTTTCATGCCTCAAGGTTCATGTGAATATTATTGGACTAACCACATTCTTAGAGGTGGTGAATTAGGTGTTGATAGTAGAGGTAAATTTATAACACCTCGAGATTTTTTGAAATATTTTTTTTTGAATTAATTTAATCTGTTGATATTTTTCATTTCATGAAACACTAAAAATATTTTTTATACTAAATTACTAAATCAGACATTCCTTTCACACATAACCAACTTGTAACCAACTTGGTATACGTTACACGCAACACTGAGTTTTTATGAAGCATCATTTTATTGTTATAATTATTTAAATGAGATAATTATAACCTAGTCATTAAACATAGAAATATGAATATTAACAACTAATTTTAAAATATTTTTTATAATAGTTTTATATAAATAAAACATATTGATAATGAAAGATACAATTTTGGGTAAATTCTTTATATGTTTAAAGATATTATTCTCTGAAATGAATTGCTTTTAATGTACTTATATGAAAAATAATAAAATTAATTTTAGACACATTTAAAAATTTAATTTTATAAAAAAAACTTTAGTTTTTAATTTGGAAATTCTAAATTAGCTTAGGGTGAATTTTTGGGATTTTTCGGAGAAACTTCATTTTTTCATGAATAAAAAAATACAAAATTTTAATTCATAACTAATTTTTCATCTATTTTATTTATAAGGTTAAATTATATTTTAAATTGGTTTAAAATTTTAGTTAGATAACATTTTTAAAAATTAATCTGATTTGGTTCATTTTAATCAATTTCACTTTGAAATTGAATATAAAAACATCGCAATCTTTTGAACATGTTTACTTTAAAAACATGCATTGTCAACCCAACTACAGGATTAAATTTAAATTAATTTCTATCACTTATGTGATTTGAATTTGAAAATATGGATCCCATATTTTTAATAATAATAATTTATAATTTATAATATTGTAAACTTAGTTTTTGACAAAAAATATTAGTGAAAGTAATTAAAATTAATTACAATGATTAAGGTGTGATTAAGCTTAATAAGAGACTAAACATTAATCTTAAGGGAACAAATGACCTCGAAAATTTTCCAAGAGACATTTTCTGGCCATATGTCGAACCTATACTCCCTAGTATATAATTTTTTACATTATTGGATCCACTTTACAAGGGAAAATGCGGGTGGAATTCCTTTTCCCAAAATTTACAAAAGTGTCACTCCTCCTCCACTATAAAAAGGCCTCCCCTCCTCCCACTTCCTCACACCTCTCAAGATACTTTGGATCAACCAATATCTTCCAAAATAGCTCTAAAAGATCCCTCCCCTCATCCTAGAATCCTCCCCTTAGGAAGAAATCAATCCAAGTAAACCCTTTGGTGCAAACCAAAAGGGGATACTCGAATAAGAGGTAACATTATTCCTCAAATTCTTTTATTTTATTTCAATTCTCCAGCCCCTAAAAACTTATTATTCCATGTTTTTATAGCAAAAAAAGTATACTAAATATACTAGGGTGTTTTATTCTAAGTTTTTAACCTACACTTACACACACATTCATCTAATGGGTAACAAACATATTGTTTACATGTATGGAGAACTACCACCTCACGAAAAGAAGATTGTTCATTTTTCATTTAACACCTCTCATGGTGGAAATTATTATAGAAACTCTATTTATATATATTATATATGTTGGATCGATATATATATGTATATGTATATTAGATGGAACAATACGACAAGGTGGTGAATTGTAGGTTTAAAAACTTTGTGTTTAAACACTTAAGAAATTAGTTTAAATGATATTAAACTAATACAATTCACAGCTAATACAATTAACCACAATTGACTTGGATATAAAGGTATGATATGATGTAATACTATAAGTAAATTAAATCAATTGTATTAGAATGAATACAATAATCATAGCAATACCATAGTGAAATATTCTACCATAAAACATATAGAATATATCGATACAATATGTTACAGTATAATTGTAATTAAAACAATTAAAAATGAATATGAAATGAAGAAAGGAAACAAAAAAAAATTCCCTTTATAATACAAACAGCAGCGGAAATGTAAAAGTATTACAATTATTTTATCCCAAAGAGAAGGGTATCATTTCACCAAGGATAAGAGGTCTATATTACCACTACCTGAGTAAGCCCTCGATATGATGATTGGTATGTCTGTCTTGCTATCCCTGCAAGACCTCAATTTTTCAGGCAATCGGTACCTCTGTCTTTCAAACACTTGAAAGCCCTTGATACAAAGATCAGTAGCACCATCTGCCTATCCTCAGCAGCCCTCGATCTTTATCACCTGACCATTTGCAGAAATCAAAACAAAGCACTTATTGAAATACAAAAACTAAGAACGAGTCGTTCACATTTTTTAATTTCAAGGATTTCATATAAAGAAAGAGAGAAGTCACAGCGTCTCTCTCTAGAACTTGATAGAAGAAAAGAATGATCAAAGTCTCTCTGTTATTCATTTCAACTTCAAATGACCTCCTATTTATAGGCCTCAGGTTCCAAGAGTCAAATTTCATCCAACGGTCATATTTCTCCAGAAAACTCAGAAGAACTTGAACTCCTGGCATTATAACAATCATATTGAAACAGAAAACATGACATCTTTTTGATTATTTTATAACTAAATCCACGACATTGTTTTGGTTAAAACAAAAGATATATAAAAATGATAATCATGAGTACGATTGATATAAAACATGTTTTTTGATAAAGGATAAAAACAAGCATGTGATAAAAGAAAAATATGAGTACTATTAGTATAACTTAGTGTAATGTATTGATATGATGAAAAGTGAGTGTGTTGCAAAAAATTCAGTACGATTGACAGAGTCAGTTTGATTGATAGGGTCAGTACGATTGACATAGTCAGTACGATTAAACATATATGAATAGATTTGTGATTTCCAAAACAAGACATAAAATTCAAAAGAGAACTTTTGACTCAAAAATATCCTCCTTTTTGGAAATCACAAAACATAAAGTAAAAAACAAAAATAAATACTTATATCCCTCTGAGTTATTGAAAACTCTTCTAAATATGAAATTGAATACAACTAACTTCCCCTTAGGTATGTACTTTCCTAAGGATTGTATTCTTAAATTTTCCTTGATTTAGAATAATTTGATTAAAACATTCTTCCCCTTATAAAACATTCTCCCCCTTTGTGATTTACAAAAAAAATGGGGTAATCTTAAGTTTCCTGAAAAAGTTAAAGAGAAACAAAAATGCAAGACAATGGGAAAGAGAGCATAAATCTCATTAAGATAAAAAAAGTCTATAGAATTATAAAAGTGAATAAAGAAAGAAATATACCAAAAAACATTAATTTTTTTCTCTTTCTTTTTCTTTCTTGATCATATCATGAAGAACAAATTTCATCTTTTTGATTTATTTCTTGTCTTTGGAAATAGAATCACCCTGGTATTTGAGAAGCTCTTTTTGATCGGAAAGCTGATCCTGATTCTTGATAGTCTCTTCTTGAACTCTGATTACTTCTTCAAGAGTATCAATTATGTCTTGAAAATTCTTATTGAAATCAACATCTCTCTTCATTCTTGTCTCGTGTTGTAGAAGAGTTCCAAATATTTCATCAAGAGTAATCTGAGAAACTTTTCTATTTTCTTCAATAGCTTTCCTTTTTTACTCCCATTCGTTTGGAATTATATCAATAATTTTTTTTTACAAGAGCTTCATCATCAATACTTTTTCCTCTCATAGATTGTAAACTATTGATAATTGTCATAAATCTTTGTTTCACTTTACATACTAGTTCTCCATAAGGAAAAATAAATCCATGATACTATGCTTGAAGCATTGCTCTTCTTGTTTCTATAACCATAGATGTACCAAAATGTGCGACTTCCAATTTCTTCCAAATATAGTTGGTTGCCTCACAAGATGATATCTAGCTATATATATTCTTTGTTATAGAACATAGAAAAGTATTGTGTACCTTGTAAATCAGTTGATATTCTTGATTTTCTTGATTAGTGAAAGTACTGACTTATTTGTCAGGAATTTTTTAACCTCCAGTAAGCATAATAAAATTTTCTACACCAGTATTGATAACAAATGTATTCATTAGATCTCTCCAGTACTCATAATCATTATCATAAAAGATAGGTGGTCTAGTTGGATTTATATTTTCAATTGATCCAATATTCATCCATGCCATCTAATAAAACAAAATCTTTTCCACTCCACACATTTTTGCAGCAAGTAGTTGAAACAAAAATTAAAAAAAATATAGCAAGTAAAAAAAATAAGTAGAAACCTCATTTTATACCAATTGTTGGATCAATATATAGTTGTATATGTATATTAAATCCAACAATCCAAGAGGTGGGTGAATTGTAGGTTTAAAAACTTTGTGTTTAAACACTTAAGAAATTAGTTTAAATGATTATAAACTAATACAATTCACAACTAATACAATTAAACACAATTGAATTGGATATAAAGGTATGATACGATGTTATACTATAAATAAAGTAAATCAATTGTATTCAAATGAATACAATAATCAGATTAATACAATAGTGAATGATTCTATTATAAATCATATAGAATCTATTGATACAATATGTAACAGTATAATTGTAATTAAAAAAATTACAAATGAATTTGAAATGAAGAAAGGAAACAAAACAATTCCCTTTCTAATACAAATAGCAGCAGAAATGTAAAAGTATTGCAATTATTTTATCCCAAAGAGAAGGGTATCCTTTCACCTAGGATAAGAGGTTTGTCTTACCACCACCTTGGTAAGCCCTCGATACGATGATCAGAACGTCTGTCTTGCTATCCCCGCAAGCCCTCGATGTGATGATCGGTACATATATCTTGATATCCCCACAAGCCCTCGATTTTGTAGGCAATCGGTGCCTCTGTATTTCAAACACTTGAAATACCTCGATACGAAGATCGGTAGCACCGTCTGCCTATCCTTAGCAGCCCTCGATCGTTTTCACCTGATTGGTCACACAAAGAAAAACAAATCACTTATTTAAATACAAAAACTAAGAATGAGCCATTCATGGTTTGTAATTTCAAGGCTTTCGTATGATTCAAGAGATAAGTCACAGTGTATCTCTCTAAAACTTGATAGAAACAAAGAATGATCAAAGTCTCTCTATTATTCTTCTCAGCTTCAAATGACATCCTATTTATAGGCCTCATGTTCTAACAGTTATATTTCTTCCAATGATCATATTTCTCCAGAAAACTCAGAAGGACTTAGAAACCTGGAATTATAATGGTCATATTGAAACAAAAAACATGACATCATTTTTATTAGTTTATAACTAACTCCATGATATAATTTTGGTTAAAATAAAAATATATAAAAATGATAATCATGAGTATGATTGATATAAAACATGTGTTTTGATAAAGGATGAAAACAAGCATGTGATAAAAGTAAAATATGAGTACTATTAGTATTACTTACTATAATGTATTGATATGATGCAAAGTGAGTATGTTTCTCAAAATTCAGTACGATTGACAGGGTCAGTACAATTGATAGGGTCAGTGCGATTGAAAGAGTCAGTAAGATTAAACATATATGAATAGATTTTTGATTTCGAAAATAAGAATTAGAAGTCAAAAGAAGAATTTTGACTCAACAATATATTATATTTATTATTCCATTAATCTTATTTAATACTTTTACATCACATATCTTTATACTTTACATTTTGTATAAATATGATAATTTCGTTTAAGTGTGGATTACTGCCCCCTCAAAACGATGTGATTCGTTCACACACTACATGGAATGTATTAAGGATGGGACAAGTGAACTTATATGATATATATGTTATAATAATGATATATATATATATACATATATGTCATTTACCATCTTTATTTCAATATGACTATTAAACATAAATTGTGTTCATGCGTACGTATGACCTACCATCTTCATGAACAGTGTATTCCATTTCATACTTCTATATTATATAGATTATTATAATAAAAATATACTAAATATAAATTATATTTATATCATGGTTTATATTCTATAAATAATTATATAAGTATAAGTACCAAAGATATAACAATTTTAGACACATACGAAGAACAATCCGGATATTACCCGAAGTGAACCCTTAACATAGATTTGTTAACAAGTGGGTAATATAAAGTCATAATAAAACCATATAAGGTATTAGATGTAAAAATATGGTTCTATGATAGATTTACAACAAACTTATATTTATTATACAGGATGTTTGTATGAGTACTAAGAGAGCCAAGATATAAGGTAAGGGGATTTCATCTCACTTTTTGTTTCTGTGAAATACATGCCATGTTCACCACACTTTCCAATTATGTGGTGTATATAATGACCATGAATGAATTATATGATTATTATTCTTAAATTTATGGGTAATTACATATTCATTCAATGATCTTACTTTCATGGGGTTTATGTTTCAAAAGTTACCAAATCGGTATGATAGTTTTGTCTCAATTTACCTTCTCTGAGACACATGTCATGTTCTGCACCTATATTTTTTTATGATGTGAACATACTTACTTTGACATGTTATATCATGAATATCCTTCCTTTCATGATATTTTAATATTTTTTTAATTTTAATTTCTTATATGGGGATTATGGTTCAATGTTACTAAGTGATAAGAGCATATTGAAATAATCTCATAGCTTTTCGATATTGTTTATGATTATGTATCCTTTATTGAAATATTATAATATATATCTCAAGAACATTAATGAATTTTATTATACCCTAATTATTCATGATATATTTAATTATTGGTACCATTTTTCTACTCTTTGGTACATAAGATAGTTAAAATATTGTTTTTAAGAAATCATGACTTTACCCTCTCTTTGGTTAGAAATCTAGGTTCCTTAAAAACCATGTTTTCTAAAAAGGTTTTCCAAGAATATTATATTGTTCTAATATAATATTTAAAGTACATTGTTTCTTTTTTTTCACTGATGTTTTCAATAAAATATTATTTTTACTTTCTGAACATGGAATTTTTTTAACCTTTTACAATGAAAAAGGAACGTTCTTATTACCTCATATGGATTTACCCACTATCATTCCAATGAATATTCATTTTCATGTTTAAAAGTTTAATTTTTTATAAAATATTTCTAATTTTTTTTCAAATAAATGGTTTTCAAAATCATTTCATGATTTCTTTATAAGTTTTTAATGTATATTTTAAGGAATGTTTTTCTCAAAATGTGTTTAATATTATTTTATAAGTTTTCAAGGAAAATTGTTTACAAAATATTTTCAAGATTCTTTTAGAGGTTTTCAAGGAAAATGGTTTTAAAAATGATTTCAAGCCTTATTTATATGTTTGAAAAGTATTTTCAAAGAAATGGTTTTCAAAAAATTTTAAAACCCCTTTATAATTTTTTGGGGAATTTTTTTTTTCAAAATGTTTTCAATATTACTTTATAAATTTTCAAGGAAAATTATTTTCAAAATGTTTTAAAGATTATTTTATAAGTTTTCAAGGGAAACTTTTTACAAAATGTATTCAATATTTTTTTATATGCTTCCAAGGAAAATTATTTTCAAAATTTTTTCAAGCTTATTTTATAAGTATTCAAGTAAAATGGTTTTCAAAATTATTTCAAGTCTTATTTATAAGTTTAAAAAGTATTTCCAAATAAATGGTTTTCAAAATGTTTTCAAGATCCTTTTATAAGCTTTCAAGAAAAAAAAATCATAACATTTTAAAGCTCTCTTTATATGTTTTCAAATAAAAATGTTTCTAAAAGGTTTTCAAATATTTATTTAGAATATTTAAATTTTATTTTCAATAAAATTGTTCTCAAACGGTTTTTATGTTTTAAATAGCCTTTTTTAATAGAATAAATTATATTTTCCTCAATAATTGTTTTCAAATTATCTTTCCAAGCTATTTTCTATCTAAGATGAAATCTGTTTATGTTACTCATACCCTTATAGGAAATGATCCAAAAGTTACATTAATATTATTTATTTAATGGTTTATGTTTTGATGGAATGATTAATATGACACATGTTTCTGTTCCACATGTTATATGATTTTGAAACCCGATTGCTTTCATGGATTATGCTTTGATGAAATTATTATGAAACCTATCATTTTCAAAAGGTTAAGTTATTATTACATGTTTATAACACCCATTTCATTTCATGGGTTATGATATTATTTTTTATGATTTTTTAGAACAAGTATGTATGATTTCATTATGAGATAGTTGGGAACTATATCTCCCTCCAATGCATTAGGTAAAGATTTATATCTCATGATATAGACAAGGATAGAATGAGAAATGAACTTGGTTCAATATTATGGGGCTATAACAAGAAATGAACTTAGTTTAGTATTACATGTCTGGAATGAGGATTAAACTCAATTCAGTAATACAGGGCTGGAATGGGGTGTGAACCTGGTTTAGTAAAAGACTTTATCCATTAAGATGGATTTGTCACTAATGTCTTGACTACTATTTAAATCATTATATATTCTTATGTGTCTACCAAAATTCTATGTTTTATTCCTATGTTATTCTTTCACGGATTATGTCTTTATTTCCTTATGATTTATATCTTATGAACTTCTAATCTTTATGTAGTGATTCATGTTTATGATATTTGATATGCAGGGTATGATCTTCTATTTTCATGATCATGTTCTCATACCCTTATTCTTTTGATTATGCTTACATATATCCCTTGTTTACTATTACTGAGCATTTGAGATCAACCCTTTTTTATGTTTCCTTCCCCCAGGTTATGAAGATATGTATTATGTTTTATGTTTCTAAGAAGGGTTTTAATCATCAAGAACATAGTCGAAGATAATGTGTCTTAGTTATGTACTAGTTTTTATGTTTCCTTATTTCCAATGGCACTAGACTAGTATAGACTTTGGTCGTATGTTTGTATAATGTTTTAAGTATTCCTCAAAATTTATGTAATGTTAATGTGTGAAAAGAAAGGATCATTATAGATGGTATCAAAGAAAAGGTTTAGTTAACCTTTTGAATATAGGACGATAAAACCTTAGTGAGAACCCTAAGGAAACGTCTAAGGATAAGTATAAGGATTATGAAAAGTATAAGAAAATGACCTAGAATTTTGGTAAAGTATGGAGTGAGTGGTATCCTAGAAATTCATCCATATTTGGATACTAAAATTGGATGTGGATCTAGAACAGATGTACCTAGGGGTAATAACTCTGATAAGATGTTTCGGTCTAGACTCAGGGTAATATGGTACATTAAAATGGTCCTTGTAACACATTTGGTTTGACACTCCTAGGGGATATACTTTGGTAATTAAAAAACTATTCACAAACCACCATGAAGGATTTAAATATAAGTTTTCTACTAATAACCTAGGATTAACCTTGGGTGTCTTAGATCAAGGAAGGTGTAATTATTTATACATATTATAAGTAATTATTTTCATGATTTTGTGGTTTTATTCTATGATAAGTAATTCTCATATTATGCTTCTGGTTTTAGTCAATAGAGGGAACCATCAGGAACTAGATTAATGTTGAATGTGATGAATGATTTTTTGATAAGCATTCAAGTGGGATGATCACTAGATTAAAACATTTTGTGATCATACCTAATCATTTTTCATGAAACATGATTAAAAACATATACCTTAACTAAATATTGGACTTATCAAGGAATATAGATGAGTTCGCTGATAGTTAGAGTAATGGATATCATTGAGGAAATAATATTTGGTGTCCTTTGTGTCAAAAATTTGGAAATAATCACCTAAGTAAATGTATTAGAGGAAAAATAATATGTTTGGACTATAGAAAATAATGACACAAAGTAAGGGACTACATTGAAAAGATGAAGATTTTGATTAAATAAATGGATTATAATATTATTATCCATAAGTAATCATTGAATTTTAAGTGTTTTAAGTGTGGAATAAATGGTTATTATGCAACTCAATATCCTAAGAGGAAAGATCTTTAATAGAATCAGCAAGGTGGTAAGAGCAATGGTTATATTGATGATGATGATGAGACTACATATAAAATGTGAAAGGAAAAATGTATTAAGTAATAGTATGAGGTAGCCTTATTATGTCTTATAGATGAAGTAAGTTTTTATATATTTGGGATTCAAAAATTATGTTATATGAATGGTGAGATAAACAAGGATTGTTTAGTTTATGTTTTTTTCTAAGAATTTAAAAGATTATATTGAATGTTTCCAATGGACTGGAAAAGTGATTTAATGACAAGGTGACATTTTGAATAAGGGAATATAAACTCTAATATGTTACTTATGTTAAGATATTGATGTTTAGATAAAGATATGTGGGATATGAATAAGTAAATTGGATAGTATTGATTATCATGGAACTAAATAAGGAATTGTTGACAAGAAGTTAATATTATCATGTATGAAGTTTAAAAGTTCTTGAATTTGAGGAATATATCCAATAATTAATGGAATAAAAAGCATGCAAGTTTTCCAAAAGTATTTATGGTAATTAAAGTTGTTATCATGTTCCAAGAGAATTTACCATGATGTTATTCACATGTTTGGAATGCGAAGACCAATATATACTTTTTGATATATAGTGGATCAATGTTAAGTTGATTTCATGAATCTATTTATAAATTTTTTTATTTTAATCTTTCAAAATTGTTATATGGTTTACCATTCATGAAAATTTTAAGTTAAACTTTGGAGGAAGTATTTATGTATTAAAATTTTATTGAAAGCCTTAGTTATAGGCTATTTAGTGATTAACCTTATTTCAAGTATTTCCATCATATTTATTTTGGAAATTATATTAGTGTGTTTTTAAAATAGGACATTATATATTTTGGGTGACAACCTATCAAATCCAGAAAGGCTATAAGACATTAACCCATGATCGAAGGACGATAAGGGTTTCACGCCTACCGCTAGCCTATGCAATGTCCTGGTTAATGTATAATTATTTTTTACGAATAATTATTTATGATTAAATAGTAGTGTTACTTTTTATGTTTAGAGATTAATGTATTATCCATACTGATTTTTAATAATAGTTATAGATAAATAGTTATACTTTTCATTCTTTTTATGGGCCTTAATATCTGTTAAAAGTGTATTTTAGTGTTTTGGGTATCAAATTTAATTTCTGGACATCCATTTCTTATAGTAATGGATGAATTATAAATAGTTAAAACTACAACCAAATAATGGAATTTTTTTATAGAAATAAATCAAGTAAGTATGTTTCCTTATATTGTTGGTAAATAAAATAATTACTCAAAGATAGGATAATGATCAAAAAAATGTTTTCCTAATACCTTAATCATTATTGAACTGATGGCCTTATAAATCATCACATATTTATGAATATGAGGACCTAAAATTTTCTTTTATCATTCAATTTTTTTTGATTGATGTCCTCAATCACTCCCTATAAATATTTACATTTTCCCTCTATGTCTAATATTCACTCCCAACTTATGTTCTCCTATATGGAAACCTATTCATATGATACTTTGGGTTATAGTTATAGATCTAAATTTCCATTTTTAAAGGAAGTTTTAGTGTTAATTATTATGATTTGGGTTTCTATGAAATAAAATTTCAAGTATTAAACCTTTGATAACCCAGACGAATTTCAAGGGTGAAATTTATTTTAAGGGGGGGTAACACCCCGATATTTTGTGAAATATATTTTTTAAAATTAATTTAATATCTTGATATTTTTCATTTAACACAACACTAGAAATATTTTTCTTTATATTAAATCACTAATTCAAACATTTCTTTCACATGGTACTGATTTCTCTTGCGCTACAAGCAACACCAACTTGGCGTATGTTATACGTAACACAGAGATTCTACGAAGCATCATTTTATTGTTATAATTATTTAAATGAGATAATTATAACCTAGAAATTAAACATAGTAATATAAATAGTAATAAATAATTTAAAATATTTTTTATAATGGTTTTATATAAATAAAACAAATTTATAATGAAAGATATAATTTCAGGTAAAGTCCGTATATGATTAAAAATACTATTTTCTCAAATGAATTGCTTTTAATGTCCATCTGTGAAAAATAATAAAATTAATTTTAAAAAATATTAGAAATTGAATTCAATAAAATAAAATTAATTTTTGAATACATAAAGTCTAAATTATCTTAGGATGAGTTTCTTTGATTTTTTGAAGAAACTTCTTTTTTATACGAATAGTAAAAAATACAGAATTTTAATACAAAACTAATTTTTCATATATTTTATTTGTAAGGTTAAATTATATTTTAAATTGGTTAAAAATATTAATTAGATAATATTTTTATCAATTAATTCAATTTGGGTCATTGTAATCAATTTCACTTTGAAATTGAATATAAAAACATATAAATATTTTGAAAGTTTTTACTTTAAAAACCCGCATTATCGACCCGACTGTGGGATTAAATTTAAATTATTTTTTTCCAATTCTATGATTGGAATTTAGAATCATATCTTCCTTATTTTTAATAATCATAATTTATATTTTTTAATAAGTTCAACTTAGTTTTTACCAAAAATATTAGTGAAAATAATAAAAATTAATTACAACGATTATGGTAAGATTAAGATTAATAAGGGACTAAACATTAATCTTAAGAGCCAAAAGAACCTTGAAACATGTCCAAGAGAAATTTTATATCCATATTTATTACCTAAAATAATTTTTCTAGAAGTGGGTATAATATTGGATCCAATTTATATGAGAAAACCATGGGTGGAATTTCTTTTCCCAAAATTAACAAGAGTGTCACTCCCCCTCCACTATAAAAAAAGCCGCCTCTCCTCCCACTTCCTCACACATATCAAGCCACTTTGGATCAAAAAAACTCTACCCAAATATATCATAAAAATACCTCCCCTAATACTAGAATAATCCCCTTATAAATAAAGCAATCCAAGGAATCCCTTTTGTGCCAACCAAAAGGAGTTACCTGAATAAGAGGTAACATTCTTCCTCAAGTTATTTTATTTTGTTTCAATTCTCCACCATCTCAACACTTATTATTCCATGTATGTATAAAAACACTAGTATAATAAATATACTAAGATTTTTTAATTCTAATTCTTCAACCTACACTTACAAACACTTCCATCTAATGGGTAACAAACATATTGTTTACGTGTACAGCGAACTGTCGCCTCACAAACCGATGATTGTTCATTTTTCATTTAACACCTATCATGGTGGAAATTATGATGGAAACTCTATTTATATTTGTTATATATTATATATATTATTTATATAATATTATTTAATCTTTTTAAAACATAAAATTTATAATTTATATTTTGTGTAAATATGATAATTACGTTTGAGGAAGTGTGGACTACCTCCCCCTCAAAGCGATGTGATTCGTTCACACACAACATGGAATGTATTACGGATGGGTTTGGTGAATTTGTATGATATATATGATATAATAATTATACTATAATAATAATATAAATATACATATACATATATATATATATACATATATGTCATTTACCTTCTTTCTTTCAATACGACTATTAAACGAAAACAACATTCATGCGTACATACGGTCTACCGTCTCCATGAATGGTGTATTCAATTTCATACTTATATATTATATAGATTATTATAATAAAAATATAATGAATATAAATTATATTTATATCATTTTTTTCATTATGGAAATCATGATATAAGTATAAGGACCAAAGATATAACAAATTAAGATACATGCGAAGAACAAAGCGGATATTACCTGAAATGAAATCTTAACATGGAATTATTAACAAGTGGTTAATATAAATTCTTAATAAAACTATAAAATGGATTATATATAAGTATATTATTCTATTATATATTTACAATAAACATATATTTATTATACATGAGGTTTTATGAGTACAACAAGAGTCAAGACACAAGGCAAGGGGATTTCATCTTATTTTTGTGAGATGCATGTCATGTTCACCACTCTTTCCATTTACATGGTGTATATACTGCCCATGAATGTATTATATGATTATTATTATTAAATTAATGGTTAATTACAAATAAATTCTATTATATTCCTTTCATGGGGTTTATGTTTCAAAAGTTACTAAATCAGTAAGATAGTTTTGTCTCAATTTACCTTCTTTAAGACACATGCCATGTTATGCACCTATATTTTTATATGAGTTTCACATACTTACTTTTACATGTTATATAATGAATATTATCCATTTCATAATATTTTAAGCTTCATGTAATTTCACTTTATTACATGGGGAGTATGTTTCAAATTTACTTAGTGATAAGAGTTTATTGAAACAATCTCATCGCTTTTCAAGATTGTTTTTTATTATTCTTCCCTTATTGAAATATTATAATCCATATATTAAGAAAATTCATGAATTTTATTATCCTATAGTTATTAATGATATATCCATGTACTGGTACCATTTTTATACTCTTTTGTATATAATATATTTAATAGATCATTTTTTAAAAAGCTCGACTTTATCCTCTCTTCATTAGGAAATATGTGTTCCTTAAAAACCATGTTTTTTAAAAAGGGTTTCCAAGAATATTCTATTATTCTATTATAATATTTAAAAGACATTTTTTCTATTTTTTATTTTTTACCAATGTTTTCAAAGGAATATTATTATCACTTTTTGAATAATTAATTTTTTTAAACTTGTATCGTGAAAAAGGAATGTTCTTCATACCTCATACGGAAAGTATGGATTTCCCCACCATCATTTCTGTGAAGTTTATTTTTTATAGTTAAAAGTTGATTTTCAAGAAATTTTTTTATAAAAATAATTTTCAAAGAAATGGTTTTCAAAACATTTTCATGATTTCTTTATAAATTTTTAAAGTATTTTTCAAGGAAAGTGTTTTTCAAAATGTTTTTATGATTCTTTTATAAGTTTTCAGGTAAATTTTTTTACAAAATATTTTCAAGATTATTTTATTAGTTTTCAAGGAAAATTGTTTTCAAAATGTTTTCAAGATTAGTTTATAATTTTTCACGGAAAATAGTTTTCAAAATGATTTTATGACTTATTTATAAGTTTTTAAATTATTTTCAAAGAAATGGTTTTCAAAATATTTTAGAGATCCTTTATAAGTTTTCATGAAACATTATTTTCAAAAAAAATTTAAAGATTATTTTATAAGTTTTAAAGTAAATTATTTTCAAAATATTTTCAAGATTATTTTATTTGTTTTCAAGGAAAATTGTTTATAAATTTTTTCAAGCTTCTTTTATTAGATTTCAAGGAAAACAGTTTTCAAAATGATTTAAAGACTTATTTATAAGTTTGTAAAGTATTTTCAAAGAAATGGTTTTCAATAAGTTTTAATACTCCTTTAATAAGTTTTCAAGGAAAATGGTTTTTAAAAAGTTTTCAAGATCTCTTTATATGTTTTCAAAGAAAAAGGTTTCCAAAATGATTTCAAATATTTCTCCATATGATTTCAAGTTTTTTTTCAAGAAAATGGTTTTCAAAAGGTTTTTATGTTTTAAAGATCCTTTTTTCAAAGAAGAAATGATATTTTTCTCAAGAAATGTTTTCAAAAATCTTCTAAATTATTTTCCATCTAATATGAAATTTTTTTATGTTACTCATGCACTTATAAGAAATGAACAAAAGGTTCAATTCATATTTTTTCTTGAATATTTTATGTTTTGATGGAATGATTCTTATAAAACTTTTTTCTCTTTCATGGGTTATATGATTTTGAAACCTACTTCCTTTCACAGGATATGATTTGATGAAATGATTATGAAACCTGCCTTTTTTCATAAGTTAATATATGATTACATTTTTATGATACCCATTTCATTTCATGTGTTATTATATGATTGTTTATGATTTTGTGGAACAAGTATGTATGATTTCATTATGAGATGGGTGGTACCTATATCTCCCACTAATGAATCAGGTAAGGATTTATATCTCATGAGATAGACATGGATGTAACAAGAAATGAACTCAATTTAGCATTACAGGGTTGAAATGAGAAATGAACTTGGCTTAGTATTACTAGGCTGAAATGAGGAGTGAACTTGATTCAGTAATACATGGCTGAAACGGGGTGTGAACCCGGTTCAGTAAAGGAATTTTCCTACTAATATGGCCTTGTAAGTGATGCCATGACTACTATGTAAATCATTATATATGATTATGTGTCTTCCATAATTACATGTTTCATTCCTAAGTTGTTCTTTTAGGGATTATGTTATTTATTTCCTTATGATTCATATCTTATAAACTTCCAATCCCTATGCCATGATTCATGTTTTTTGTCTTTGATATATAGTGTGTGATCTTTTATTTTCATGATCAGGTTCTCATACCCTTAAGATCGTGATTATTATTATATATCTCTCTTGTTTACCCTTACTGAGCCTATGAGCGCACACCTTTTTATGTTTTATTCCCCCGGGTTATGAAGATATGTATTATGTTTTATGTTTATAAGAAGGGTGATAGTAATGAAGAACATAGTGGGAGATAATGTATCTAATTTTTGTACAAATTTTTATGTTTCCATGTTTCCAAAGGCACTATTCTAGTATGGTATTTGGGTATCTATTGGTATAATGTTTTAAGTTTTCTCAAAAATTTATGTAATATTAATTTATGAAAAGTGAGGGTCACTATAAAACTTTATGGACTAGTCGTATTCGAGATAGGTGACAATATCAAGTGATCTTAATAGTGATTCTTTAGGTATCCAAAATCAATATCATGAAAATTATTCATAGGGAAGTTAGTCCATAGACTCAGGTAGGCCACCGAGGAGTGGTTCTCGATGATGTGCTACCAGTGCGAGAAGTTGGGGCATGTTTAGACTTAGTGTGAGTGGGATCTAAAGGATTTTCGAGCATGTAGTAAGATGGGGAATCTAGAGAGGTTTTATATGAAGAATTTTGGGATATCTGGGATCTAGGAACTTACTTAGACTCAAGGATCTGAGTTATTAATGGGAGCTCTACTTGGAGATGGTAGTCGGGATTCCAATGCATACATAGGTCATTCTAGGGAGAGAGAAACCTAGAAGTGGGTTTAGTGGTTGGTAGTTAGTGCATATATATGAGGTGGTATTTCCTAGGGTATTCAGGATTCCCTTATCTCATTATAGAATCCTTATTTTGGTCAAAAATTCAACCTAAGAATCCTTTTGGTGGAAACTAAAAGAACTTTTCTGAAGAAGAGGTAGCATCTCTAACCAAGCATTTTATTTTATTTATTCCTCCACCACATTAAATTATTATTAAAACAGGATTAAAAAATAATCACAATATATTAAATATACTAATATTTTATTATGATAATTTAATAACCCAAATACTTCTACTCCTCCATCAAATGAGTTATGAAATCATCACTCATGTGTGTGGAAGACTACCGCCTTGCTAACCGATGTTATTCATTTTCCAACACCACCTCTCATAGATGGATATATTTATGGATTTATTGTTTATATATGATATTAATGATATTATTATTATTCTAGAATCATGATATCAAGTGTTCCTTTTTATATTCCATTCTTGTGGAATATGATAACGTTGTTCGTGTGTACGGTGGACTATCGCCTCACGAAGCAATGTAATCCATTACTATTTTACATAGAAGATAATATGGATGATTTTAATTAACATATGTTATATTTATGAAATAAAAATTATTTTTTAATGTTAATATATTATTTAACTTTATTTCTTTATTTTCTTTGGGAAAATGGAAACAACGTTTATGTGTACGTATGACCTACCGTCCCCATGAACAATGTATTTCCTTTTCAATATATAAATTTTATGGATCACTCTAAATACATGTATACTAAATATATATTATATTTATATCATGGTTAAAAAAATACATATTATGGAACCATGATAAAATTAATAGGGACAAAAATAATAAATCAAAATATACATGAAAAACAAAGCAATTATTTCCCAAAACATGGCATTAACATGGAATTGTTAATAAATGGGTAATAAAAGGTCATAAGTAAATCATATATGGTGTGATATATAAATTAATGGTTTTTAAATAGATATATAATAAACTTAAATTTATTATATATGAGGGCTGAACATGTACAAATGAAGTCGAGACATAATGTAAGGGGTTTTCATCTCACTTTTAACTTCTATGAGACACATGTCATATTCACCACCTATTTCTTTTATGTAGTGTATATACTTCCCATGAATTTACTTTATGATGATTATTAAGAAAAGTATGGTGATTTACAAATCCATTTTAGGATATATCTTTCATGGGGTTTACGGTTCAAAAGTTACCAAAGCAGTATGGGATTTTTTGTCTCAATTTTCCTTCTCTGAGACATATGTTATGTTATGAACTTATCTTTTTTTATGATGTGTATATAAAAATAATTTGATATCTAATATAATGAATTTATTTATTCTCGTTATATTATAAGTTTTAATTAACATTATTCTATCATAGGACTCATGATTCAAAGTTACCAAAGTGGTAATAGTTTTATGTTACAATCTCATTGTTTATCAGGATTGTTTATTATTATGATTCTAATGATGAATTATTATAGTATATCTATCAATAAACTCATTAATTTTATTATACTATCTTATTTCATGAGAATACATGTTTTTACTTAATTTTCCTCTCTTTATATACTCAAGAGTTCAAAATAATTATTTTAAGAAAAATCGTCTTTATTTCTCTCTTCAATCAAAAACTCGTTTCCACTAGAAGAAAATTGGTATTTAATATTGGTGTTTTAACCTAAGTTAATTAATATGAATTTTAAAATTCATTATATATGAATTTTAATTCTGGTTATTCTGTCACCAATGTTAAAATACCACTTTTTATGTTGGTTCCTAAAAAACCAATGATAAAACTCCCCATAGAAGAATTTTAACACTGATTATTTCAATAACTGGTGTTAAAAGTCCACTTTTAACATTGATTTTTCAAAAATACAATGTCAAAAAAGTTTACAAGGTTATATTTAATTTTATAGGATTTCATATGATTGGTTTTGGAGATGAAATTGACTTAAGGATCAAAAGTTATGGTTGGGATAAGTTGCACTTCTCTAAGATAATTCTTAGAGAAGTCTAAGTTGTGATGGCCATAACTTTTGATATGTAAGTCTGTTTGACCTTCTAGACTAGTAAATTAAAATCCTAAGAAACAAAATATTCACTAGTATTAATGTTTTCTGTGTTTTAATTTTATGTTTTACTAAAAACTAATGATAAATTTTTTTTTACTTTTAATGTCGATTATTCATAAAAACCAACGTCAAAAGTATTATTTTAAATTTGATGTTGGTTTTTTTATAAAACTAACATAGAAAGTGATTTATCAATATTTTATAAACATTTTTTTATAAAACCAATGTTAAAACAACAATATGGGAATATTTTTAACTTTGGTTATATATTTACCTGATGCTAAAAGTAAAATTTCAAACACGAGGGGTTCGGTATTTTATTTTTTTCAAAATGCCCCTTACATTTTTTAAAATCCCACCTAAATTTTAATACATATACATTAAGAATATTTTAATTTACAATATATAAATCCTCATTCTCTTTATTTCAAAATCTCCAACCTCTTATATCCAAATTTTCAACACTTCTTCAGTTGATTATTTGAACAAGGTATTTAATCTCACCATTTAATTTCTTTATTATTGTTTTCCTTCATCGATAAAATTATTGATAATTTTTCTTATCATAATGAAGAATTATTATGGAAGAGTAATGAAGATAAAAATAATACATGATATTCACCAACTGAAGTGAAAAATTCTTTATCTATCACTATTTTCATTATCGCATGAGTTCTTCCCGAAGAGAAGAGAAATAATGACAAACAATATATTGATTCTAAGGAAACTGTCAAAAGTATTGAAATTTGGTTAAAGTATTAAGTTTATATATTGTTTTTGTTCATTTTATGTTTGTAATTTTCAGTTCATGTTTCTCATTTTTTTAAGTGTGTAGTATCTATCAAAACTTAGATAACACCAACTTCTGATGGCCATAAATTTTGATCTGTAAGTCTGTTTTTGCTCCATGACTAGTCAAATAAAAAGGTAAAACAAACTATACTCTTTTATTCATAATTTCCATGATTTAAGGTTATTTCTTTCTATAAATGATGAAAAAAGGATTTTTTTCAATTGGACTTCGGTTTTTTTGTAAAACTGACATGAAACCATACTTTTGATATCAATTTTTATAAAAAAAACCGATGTTAAAATCCTTGTGGAATAACAATTTTAATGTCTGTCTTCCAAGAAAATGATTTTAAAAGTTCAAAATTTTACTCTTTGGGTTTGGTTTATAAAAACCTATGTCAAAAGTTTCACTTTTGAAATCGGTGATAATGACGTCAGTTAAAAACTGATGTGAAAAACCTTTATCTACTAGCTTATATTCCAAAACCATGTTTTTTAAAAAAAATTACATTCTTAAAATGATTTATTAAATATATTTTTTTACAAATTTTTTGAAAGGAATATTCATAATATTTTCCAAATAATTATCTTATGTATTTTATCAAAAATGTGAAAGGAATATTTATTTTTATTGTGTACGACATAAATAGAATTTCTCACCATCATGACAATTATTTTATTTGAATATTTTATTATAATTTTTCAAGGTTATTTTGATTGAAAAGGGTTATGAAAATTTTTTTATGTTTTAAAAGTTTAAAATTATTTTTAAATCTTCTTTTATAAGTTTTCATGTTTATTTTCAAAGAAATTGTTTTTGAAGATATTTTTTGTTTTAAAAATTATTGTTCAAAATATAAAGGATATATTCCTAAAGAAATGTTTTAAATGATTTTTAAAGAGTACTTAATAAATTTTCAAGGTTATTTTCAAAGAAAATGATTTCCAACATATTTTATGAATTTTTAGTTTTAAAAATTAATTTCCAAAGAAAAGTTATTTTCTTCAAGAATCTTTTTAAATTATCTTTCAAAATATTTTTCCATATAATATGTCATCCATTTATGTTACCTATGACTTAATAGGGATATGATCTAATGATACAATTCTTATTCTTTCTATGAATGGTTTTTGTTTATAATGACATGATGTTTATGAAACCTATTTCTCTTCCATGGGTTATACCATGAGGAAATGATTATAAAATCATCTTCTTTTCATTGATTATGTTATGATGTAATGATTAAATGATTATAAAACTTCTATATTTTCCATAGGTTATGATATAATGAAATTTTTATGAAACCCATTTCATTTCTTGGGTTATGATATGATGGATGTTTTATGATCTTATGGAACTTGTGCATATGATTTTAATTATATGATGGGTGGAACCTAAATATTCTTCCAATGTATTAGTTCAATATTTATATCTCGTGAGATATACAGAATTAGAATGGGGAGTGAACCTAGTTTAGTATGGTACTATATCCACTATGATGGTCTTGGGAGTGAACCTTGACTATTATGATGGTTTTGGGAGTGAACCCATTACACCATGATAGACTTGGTAGTGATCCTTGAAAACTATGGAAATTATTTTCAATGCTTATGTGTATGCCAAAATTCTATGTCTTATTCCAATGTTATGCTCTCATGGATCGTGTTTTTTGAATTCATTATGATTCATGTCTTATAAACTTCTAATATTTATTCTCTAACTCAATATTTTGATCCTTGATATATAGGGTATGGTTTTAAAATGTTATTCTCATGTTATCATACCCTTATTCTCATGTAATTGTATTTTGATCATTGATATATCACTTTATTACCCATACCGATAATTTGATCTCACCCTTTCTTATGTTTCCTTTCCACATGTTCTGATGAATGATTGTAAGTAAGGTATTCTTGTGAAGAGTACTAAATGGGAAGATCTTTATGGGAGATGTTGAATATATTTCACAAAATTAGATGATTGTATACCTATTCTTTAAATACACTAAACTATTATGGTCCTTAGGTGTGTGTTTGTGTAATATATTGAATATTCATCTAAAAAGATATAATAACCATTTTTTAAAATCCTGGGTTGCTATAGTTGGTATCAGAGGATAGGTTTAGTTAACATTTGGAAACTAGGATGAGAAAAATTTAATGATATACCTAAGAACAAGTTTAAGGATAAGTATAAGGATGAGTAAAAGTATAGTAAAATGCCCTTGAATTTTTTTAAAGGATAGGGCTAGTGGTTTTTAAGAAATTACATCCATTTCTAGACACTACAAGTGGATGTGTATCTGAAACAAAGATACCTAGGGGTAATAGCTTTGAAAAGGGATCATTGAGATACACTTGATAATCACCTAATACATGAAAATGGGCGTTGATTCACACCTATTTTGACACTCCTTAAGAACAAGATTTAGAAATTCATAAACTCTTTGAAAACCATCATAAAGGATTTAAATAGATGAATATTATGAATGACCTAGGATAAACCTAAGGTTTCATGATTTAAACATCATATAAGTTATTTTTCATGACTATGTGGTTCCTCACTATGATTATTAGTTTTCATAATATGCTTTTTGGTTTTAGTTAATGGTGGGAAATAGAAGTAACTTGATTAACATTGAATGTAATAGAAAATTTGTTGATGAGAATCCAAATGGGATGGTAACTGAAGTGAAAAATGTTGTGATTATTCCTAATCAGTTATCATGATATATGATTAAAAACTTTCACCTTAACTAACTATTTTAATCACCAAATAATATAAGGATATAGTTAATTGAGAGTTTGTTAAGTGGAGACCATGGAGGAAAGAAGATTATATTTAATATATGTTGAGAATGTAGAAAGAAGCACCCAAGTGAATATCTCAGTGAAATGGGAATATGTATTGAGTGTGGAAAAGGATATAAATAAGGTAATTATAATAGAAAAATGAAAATTTTAGTTAATTAAATAGATGAGAATAATGGTATCCCTAAGGTATCATCGACTGTTGAATGTTTTAAATGTGGAAAGTATGTGCATAATGAAAATTAATGTCCTAATGGAAAATATTGTGAATACAATTGGAAAGGTTTTATGATTAATGGTTTGGTTGTTTATAATGAAGAGACTGTGAATGAAAAATGAAAGTAAGGAGGTATTAGGGAATAATATTATGAATCCTAGTTAATGGATTAAGGATTAGGTTGAATAATTGAAGTTTTTATTTATTGGAATTCTATAATTATGTTATATGAATCATAATATATGTAAGGATTGTTTATAGAAGTTTTTCATTATTTATTTTAAATAATATGTTGAATAATACGGATGACCAAGATAATTGATTTAAGAGTAATGTTATAGTTTATGGAAAACACATGATCAAGGAAATATAACCCTTAATTTTTTCCTGATCTTAAAAAAATGGTGTTTAGTTTGGATAAATAGATGATTGATATGGGTAAAGTAAATTGGATAGTACTTATTACCTTGTAAATGATTAATTATTTATTGAAAAAGTGGTTTATGATGCCATTAATGGAGTGTAAAACATTTTTGTATTTAATTAATATTTATAATTATCTATGTTTTATGTAAATAATGAGGAATCATATATGTTTCAAATAAGGTTTTATGGTAATTCAAGTTATTACTATGTTTCAATAACATGTTTGGTATGTGATAATTAAGATCTACTTTATGTGGTTTAGGAAATTAATGATAAGTTCATTTTTGAAATTTAGTGACCTTATTTCTAAATTTTTGGATTTTAATCTTTTAAAAGGTTCATATGGTTAACCATTTATGAAATGGTTAAATTTTAACTTTGGACGAGATTTTAGAGATTAACATATTACTTCATTATATGAATATTTATTAACATTGGATAACCAGTTCTAACCATTTTGTAATAACTAGATATAGAAGTAATGAATTGTCATTCTATTATAGATCTTTCGATCTATTACTTCTTTAGGAATAAAAAAACATCTTCATTTATTAAAGTAAGAGATAAAGTAGAAATTGATCAAAGCACAACCAAAGGATGAAATTGTTCTTATGATACAAAATAAATATCATCCCTAAGTATATCATTCCCTTTGAAATTATTGATTTTATAATTACGGAATCCTATTAATTGTAACTTCTACCAAACTTCTATCAGGTTCAATATGTGTTCCATGTATCTCTTTTGAGGAAGTACATACCTAACCCATCAAATGTACTGAACTCAGAGGTCATACTATTGGATCAGGATATTTCTTATGAGAAATAGATAGTGTAGATTTTGGATAATATAGAGAAAGTGTTGTGAAACAATACCACTCCCCTAGTCAAAGTTTTGTGGTGAAACCACAAATTTGAAGAAGCTACATGAGAATTTGAGGAAATAATGAGGCAGAATAATCCTCATTTGTTTGTATCAGAGTGATGAATTTCAAGGGAGAAATTCATTTTAAGGGGTGTATAGTGTAACACCTTGAGTTTTTATAAATTATTATTTATGTAAAGTAAATTAAATTTCTTTAAAATATTTAGTTACATGCAACACTAATTTTATCTTTCATTATATGCAACACAGAGTTTAGATTTCATTATATGCAACACTGAGTTTAAATGAGACCTAACATAATATTAAAATATTATTATCAAAACTGATAGTTATTTTAATACATTATATGGTGGGTATAAATAGGATTAACTAACTTATGAAAATATATGATTTAAACATGTATATAAAATGAATTTTTTTGTGACCAATTAATTAGAAATGAAAATATAAACTATTTGAAAATAAAGGAAATATTTTTCTGAAAAAACTATTTTTTATGAACATAAATGTGTTTTGCCTCAATAAATAAAAATAAATAAATTTTAGTGAATGATTTTAATTATATTTATATATTTTTTATCTAATCAAATGTTTAAAATTCATATTATGTGTTTTCTAACAATAGATAAGAATTGGTACAATTTTACGCTTAAAACATTATTTTTTCTAAAAAATGTTTTTTTTTTCTTTTGAACAGCTATTTTATAATTACTTTTTTATAATTTTAGAAGAAAAAATTAGAAAAATTTTATTTTTTAATTCAGCGTATCAAAATTATTGTAGAGTTAATATTTGGTATTTTTATCAAAATATTAATATTTCAACGAATAATGAAAAATTATGGGTTTTATTGAAAATTTCCCTTTTAGTTAAAGAATTTATAAAGTTAATTTTTGTTTTAAAATGGGATTAAAAGTTAAATTATTTCAATTATATATCAATTAATCCAATTTATGTCATTATAATAATTATTCATATTGAATTTTGATATAAAAATGTTTTTAACTTCTGAACTTTTCTCTCTTTGAAAACTTGTTTTCTCATCACGTCTGTGAGATTAATTTTAAATTAAATTTGGAAACTTTTTTGAATGGAATTTGAATAAATGAAATAAATATTTTGAATAATCATATTTTATATTTTATAATAAGTTAAACTTATATTTTTACCATAATTAATAGTAAAAATAGTAAAAATTATTTACCATGATTATGGTAAAAAAGGGTTTACCAGGGGTAAAACTAAAAAAAATGATTAAAATGACATAAAACTTTTCCAACCCAAATTTCATAGACATATTTAGATATATATCTTCTATTACCTGTAATTTTCCATTTTTTATCCTTCTTTCATGGGAAAAAAATGGGTTTGTCTTTTTCTTTTCAAAAATTACAAGTGTGTCGCTCACCTCACATAAAAAGGAGACCACATCTCCTCTCCTCTTAAAAATTAAAAAATAGATTGGTTTGGAAAAAAATACACAAATAACTTCCTAACTTCTCTTATATTTCTTAGTTTTTTCATAAATACAACCTAATAATCCTTTTGTTGCAAACCAAAAGTAGTTATCCAAAGAAGAGGCAACGTCCATAACCAAGTGTTTAATTTTATTTCTTCCTCCAACACCTTCAATTATTACTAAAATATTTTGTTATGAAAACCAAATTATATTAGATATACTTATATATTATTATTTTAATTTAATAACCTAAATTATTCTCATATTCTATAAAATAGGTTATGAAGTCATCATTTGTGTGTACGATTGACTACTGCCTCACAAACCAATGTTATTTGTTTTACATCACCATATCTCACAGTTGGATATAATGAGTTATTTATTATTTATATATGATATTAATAATTTTATTATGATTTTGGAATCATTATATCATTTTTTCCTCTTACTTTCTATTCTTGGGGAATACAATAACGTCGTTTGTGTGTATAACGAACTCCCACCTCATGAAGCGATGTGATTCATTCACACTTTACATGGAAGGTAATAAGGATGAGTTTGATTACAATATTTGATATATATGACATAAAAATTATTCTTTAATGTTAGTATATTATTTAACTTTATTTATTTATTTTCTTTGAGAAAATGGAAACAACATTCATGTGTGTGTATGACCTACTATCTCCATGAACGATTTATTTAATTTTCTATATCTAAATTTTATGGATCATTGTAAATACTTGTACAATTAATATATATTATATTTATATCATGTTTAAAAAAATTTATATTATGTAACTATGATCAAATTAATAGTACTAAAAATAAAAAATCAAAACATGCATGAAAAACAAAGCAGTTATTGCTCGAAACATGACTTTAACATGGAATTGTTAATAAAGGGGTAATAAAAATTCATAAGTAAATAATCTATAGTATGATATATATATATATATATTTGTGTGTTTGTGTGTGTTTATGTAATATATTTATAATAAACTTCAATTTAGTATATATTAGGTTCCAATGTGTATGAAAGAAGTCGAGACTAAAAGTAAGGGATTTTGGTCTCACTTTTTACTTATATGAGACACATGCAATATTAATGAACTATTTATTTTATGTGATGTATATACTAACCATGAATGTATTTTATTATGATTATCCTGAAAATTGAAGTGATTTAAATATCCATTTTAGTATCTTTAATTCATGGTATTTACAGTTCAACAGTTACCAAAGCAGAAAGGGATTTTTGTCTCAATTTTTCTTCTTTGAGACATATGTTATATTATGCACCTATATTATTTTATGAAGTGTATATAATGACCATATGACATGTATTATCATGAATTTATTTATTATCATGATATTATAATTTTCAATTAACATTATTATTTTATGGGGCTCATGATCCAAACTTACCAAAGTGGTAATAGTTTTTGTTAAAATATCATCATTTATCATGATTGTTTATGATTATACTTCCAATAATGAAATATTATGATCTCTCTCAAAATAAAATATTTCCAATGGGTATGTCATGAGAATAAATTCTTCCCATTCATTTTTCTATCTTTTTTTACTCAATAGTTCAAAATAATTTTTTTAAGAAAAATCGTCTTTATTTCTCTCTTCATTCACAAACACTTTTTCTTCTAAAACCTTGTTTTCTCAAAATGATTTTAATTTTTTTAAAATTATTCAAATGATTTATTAAATATTTGTTTTATAAATTGTTTTAAAAGGAATATTAATGTTTTTTCTAAACAATTCTCATTTATCTTTTACTAAAAATGTGAAAGGAATCTTTGTTTTAACGTATACGGAATGAACAAAATTTTCCACTATCATGACCATTATTTTTTTGAAGATTAATTTATAAGTTTTCATGGTAGTTTTCAAATAAAATAATTTTTAAAAAATTTATTTTTTAAAAAGTTTTTTTGAAATATAAAATGATATTTTCCTTAAGAAACATTTTAAATGATTTTTAAAGTTTACTTTATAAGTTTTCAATGGTAATTTCAAAGAAAAGTATTTTGAAAATTTTTTATTTTTTATGTTTTAAAAAGAATTTTTAAAAAATAAAAGATATTTTCCACAAGAAATGTTTTAAATTATTTTTAAATATTCCCTTATAATTTTTCAAGGTTATATTTAAATAAAATTGTTCCTAAAATATTTTATGAATTTTTTGTTTTAAAAAGTACTTTTCTAAGAAAAGTTATTTTCATCAATAAATGTTTTAAATGGTATTTTAGAAAACATTTCAATCAAATATTAAATCTATTTATGTTACCTATTTATTAATGTGTATATTATAAAAATATATCATTCTTATTATAACTCTGAATGTTTTATGTTTATGACGGAATGATGTTTTTGATACATATTTCTCTTCTACGAATTATACCATGAGGAAATGCTTGTAAAACCTGCTTTTTTTCATAGGTTATGCTCTGATGGAATGCTAAAATTATTATGAAACATGTATCTTTTCCATATGTTATGATAAGATTATATATTTATGAAACCCATTTTATTTCATGGGTTATTATATGATGAATGTTTTTATGATCTTGTAGCACACATACATATTATTTTCATTATCTGAAGGGTGGGACCTATATCACCCTCCAATGCATTGGTTAAATATTTATATCTAATGAGATAGAAAAGACTTTAATGGGTATTGAACCCATTTTAGTAAGAGACTTTGTCTTATATGATGGTCTTGGGAGTGAACATTGATTACAATGATGGTTTGTGGAGTGAACCCATTCCATTGTGATATCCTTGGAAGTGAGCCTTTAATACTATGGAAATTATTTTCTATGATTATTTGTATGCAATGATTCTATGTCTTATTCAAATGTCATACTCTCATTTCTAATGTTCTTTGATTTCCTTATAATTCATTTCTTATAACTTCCAATATTTATGCACATCTCAATACTTTGATCTTTGATATGATGGGTATGGTTTTCAAATTTTATGCTCATGTTCTCATACTCTTATGCTCATGCCATGATTAATTGATCATTGATATCTCAATGTTTTACCCTTATTGAGTATCATATCTCACCCTTTATTATGTTTCATTTCCCTAGGTTCTGAATAAAGGTTTCAAGTAGGATATTTTTGTGAAGAGTACTAAAGGGAAAGATCTTTGTGGGGTATGTTGAAGATATTTCACCAAATTAGAAGATTATGTACCTAGTATCCAAATTCACTAGACTATTAAAGTCCTTAGTCACATGTTTGTGTAATTTATTTAATATTAATCTAAAAATATGTATTATCCATGTATGAAAATCTTGGGTCACTATAAATACATTATTCAAGACTTGTACCATAGAAACACAATAACAACAACAAACAACAAAACAACAAAAACAGAAACAACAAAAATCATTGAAAAATTTTACAACATATTTTTCAAATAATATACACATAAATGAAATTATATCTATAAATCAATCAAACTTAGAAAATATGCTTCAAATAAATTTTGAAGATGGTTCAAGTAATTTGGAATAAACGAATAAACATCATCTAAATTATACAACAATATAAAGTGTCATGAATTTAAAAATACAACATATTTGTTTAAATTATAAGTCTAATAATGAAACTAACCTTTTCAAAAAAAAATTGTTATCCCAACTGTGATTATCTCATGAATGAATCATAAAACATAATACAAGCTTTCAATACCTCCTTATTCACGATAACACTTTAGTAATGAAAAAAAATATTTTTAAATTATAAACATCAAATATATAATAAAAGATAAGTATTCTCTAATACAAAAGTTATCTACCTAAACTTTCAAATATTCATTTTTTTGGGGTCTATTGTTGAAAAGTGGTCCCTATTGAACTCGATCCATGAACTATTGTAATTTCAAATATTAATTATAAAAACATATATAAAATTTAAATATTAATATTAAATAATGAAAAAGTAGAATAGGTATTACTCCTTTAACAACTTTTTAAAACTTATATAAATGTTTCTCAATAACGAGCATAATAAATATGCCTTAAATTCAAATTTCCAAAATATGCATAAAATCCAATGTAAACTAAAATATAAAAAAATCAATCATTAATAATATTATAATAAAAATGGTCTATAATTATATATGTATTCTTACCTATCAAGGTATATAAAAAACATGTAATTTTCATGTTTTTAATCTTTTAGGTATATATTAAATTCTGGCATGTAGGTTCAGGTATTTCATAGTTGTTGAAATTTATTTTGGAACTGTAAACACAAAAATAGAAGAGAAATCATATTATATGTAAATTTTTTGGAGATACTTGATTAGTTAGTAATAAATTAAGTCAATAAAACATATGTTTACTTAAATAAATGAAATTTATATTTAAAATTTACTTACATAGAAAAAAATAAAACAAAAGCACAATGATCTATTCACACTTTACAACATAAATGATGTAATTTTTAAATATATTTAACATATATTCTACTTCAAAAATATCATTACTCATCAAAAAATAAAATAATTATCTAATATAGAAGAAATTTGTATTAAATTTTTTATCCCGTTAATTTTTTAAGGAGTATCTGAAGGTGTTGGTTCCAATTTTCCTTTTCTCTACAATGATTCCTTCAATTTCAGATAATCCTGTATAAGGTAAGTGTAAGAAAAAATATAAGTAATTTGAATTTAACAGTAAATGAAAAATTAAAAACAATGCATACCTCATATATCAACTAACAAAAAATACTAATTGTCTAAAGAAAAAAATGACCAATACTAGCCACCTCATTAATATGCATCAATATTAGAGTATTTTGATAAATAATACAATTTACCACTACTTTTACCTGACCTCAATTCATAATTTGATTATATACACAATCCCCTAGATGATGTAAAATTATGTATACAATAATATGCACATAAGGATCCCCATCATGCAACTCATAGTACACAGTCGGGGTTGAATGAGGAGGAGGAGGATCAAGGTAGGTCAATTGTATAGGTTGTGTCTATATCACTATTTCTTCAAATTTACCATATACAAATGATTTAATTATAGCATCTATCAAATAATTCAACTATCACATCTCAGCCTTCAAGTAATCCATTTCTCCCTTGTATTCTGACTCCTTTGATTTCATGTAGAGGTGGATAAAAAATTTTATAATACTGATGCCCTCCCCATATCCTTATATGTGGCTCGGGTGTTCTGTCCTTCCTAAAAAAGTTGTAAAAATATTCATCCAACCCTATGGAAAAAAGGTACCCTATGTATCTTTTTTCTTAAAGGCGTCTAAAAATAATATTTTCAAATTTTATATTAGTTGGATGAATTTAAAAAATACTAATATTGAATAAAAATATTGATTAATTACTTATAATCTTATCATACTCTTCTTTTTTTAGATAGATAACAAACTTCCCCATTTTTCATACTTTCCCTTTTTAATTTTTCATGAAAAGTGGGAAGGTATGGAGGGGTGTAATGCCCTGACCTTGGTTCTGTACACTAATGCCCTGAGCCGGTTTGACACATAACCTCAGGCACACCTCCCCATATTCCAGAGGTTGACAACTAGAAGTGAGGGTCTAATATCGATCATGACCACTTTTTTCTATTATTATAGTAATACACCAGTGGAAATAAATAAAAATAATATAAGATTATATATAGCCATAGACAAAACCAATATCACAAGATGACCAAAAATGGAAATACAAAATCAAAAATGAAGAATAGAAATTCCATGCTAAGTACGGGCCAAGTATCAAATGCAAACCCAAATGTAAAGACACTGAAAACTCCCAAGAATGTCTTG
The DNA here is from genome assembly GCA_963277665.1 of Viscum album. Taxonomy (NCBI): domain Eukaryota; kingdom Viridiplantae; phylum Streptophyta; class Magnoliopsida; order Santalales; family Viscaceae; genus Viscum; species Viscum album. The sequence goes on from OY728150.1 coordinate 245,621,647, forward strand.
AACCACATTTGGTTCCCTCATCCATGCTCCATCCCAACTCAACCATCTAATATAGGTCATTTTCCCTTAACCTGTCAAGTAACAATAGTCTATTTGGGTACAGATCAGGTAACTTGATTAGGGTGTGAGTACAACTCAGTAGGCCACCACCAATGGTGTATAAAACAAATCCATTCTATAAGAGTGTTTGTGGTTATATAAAGAAATAATCACAATGAATAGTTAAAATTTATCGCATTATCATTTATTCATTATTTAACCACTTAAACACCTAGGTTCCCAAGGGCACATGAACTTCAATACTTTCTTTGGCTTATCTTGATAGGGTCTGAACTATCCCCAAGGTATATCATATCTAAATTTTCATGTTACCATTCATTATCAAAAATTATATCTGATAAAATACATAAAACATTTAAACTTGTATGGAATGAGTAATGTTCACCTAGGGTTTTAACCTCAAGGGTCTAATGTGAGTAATACAAAATGAATCATAAATTCTTCCTAGGAATAACGAGAAATCTCTCATGGTCTTTTCCCATTGATAGATCATGCAGTCCTTAAAAAAATAATTAGAAGCTCACATAATCTTCTTCCCTAAAGGCTCACAAAGTCCTTAAGTAAACAATATTGGAAGCTCTCTTGGTCTTCTACCCATACAGCTCACATGGCCCTTATGTAAATAATATTAGAATCTATCTTGATATTCTCCCTTTAATATCATTCCCACACCCCATGTATCCCATGTGCTACTCCATTCCAACATTATCATAACCATTCCCATTTCATTAAACATTCCATTAATTAATTAGTAATATCAAACCCTTCAATTAATTCAACAATTAATTGGTCATTCCAACTCTATTAATTAATTAAACAATTAATTAACTACCTCAATTTCCATTAATTAATTAACTAATTAATTAATCACTACAAATTTTTATTAATTAACCCAAAAATTAATTAACCACATCAATTTAATTAATTAATTTTCTCAATTAATTAATCCTTACAATCCCTTTAATTAATTCATCAATTAATTAGTCACTTCAAATACATTAATTAACTCAATAATTAATTAACAACATCCATTAAATTAATTAATTCACCAATTAATTAATAATAATTCATTTACATTAATTAATACAATGATTAATTAATCACATCAATTTTATTAATTAATTTACATAATTAAGTATTCATAAAAATCTCTTCAATTAATCCATCAATTAATTGGTCACTTTAATTATGTTAATTAATTCAAAAATTAATTAACCATGTAAAGTTCATTAATTAATTCAAAAATTAATTAATAATTTCACAACTCAACATCCAATAATTAATTCACTAATTAAATATTCACAACATATAATTCAACAATTAAATAATTAACTCAATAATTAATTATCCTCTAATTCCATTACTAATTCAAAAAAAATCAAATAAATACCCTTAATTAATTCCCCAATTAATTAAGGACATCAATCCCATTGATTAATTCATCAATTAATTAATCAATATCCATAAGCATAAAATCCCATAATTAATTCCACAATTAATTGTATTATTCAAAATCTTAGCACTTCATAATTAATTACATAATTAATTATATCAATTCTCTAATATTAATATCTCATAATTAATTCATCAATTAATTATCTAATTCTATCAATTCAAAATCTCAACAATCCAAATTAATTAATTCGTCAATTAATTAATCTAACTTATTCAGTTGCTTCAACACAAGAATCTCTATTAATTAATTCTTTAATTAATTAATCTAACTCATTCAATTTCATTAACACACAAATCCACATTAATTGATTCTCTAATTAATTAATCCAACTCAAAAATCATAACATTAGATCCATTAATTAATTCACTAGTTAATTAATCCAAATCATTTCCATTAATTAATTCCAAAATTACTTAACCTAACTCAATCCCCTTAAATTAATTCTCCACTTAATTGTCCATGGATAATTCCTTTAATTAATTCATCAATTAATTAATTACATCAATCTAGTTATTTAATTCAATAATTAAATTGTCAATTTACTCCATTAATTAATTCTCCAATTAATGAATCCCTTTATTTAATTAAACAATTAAATAATCACATTTCTCATATTAATTAATTTATCAATTAAATAATCCCTTTATTTAATTCAATAATTAAATAATCATATTATTCACATTAATAAATTCACTAATTAATTAATCCCATTATTCAATTCAAGAATTAAATACATATATTATTCACATTAATTAATTTTCCAATTCAATAATCCCATTATTTAATTCAACAATTAAATAATCAAAATACAACCATTAATTAATCCATCAATTAAATAATTACCTATCAAAAAATTCAATATCCTCAATTAAATCTTCAATTAATTGTTCTATCTCTATTAATTTAATAACCCTAATTAATTCATTAATTAATTGATCTATCTCCATTAATTTAATCACCACAATTAATTCCCCAATTAATTGTTTCTTCTCCATCAATTTAATAATCATAAAAACTCTAATAAGTAATTCTAAAATTAGTTATCCTTATTCAAAAACATAAATATAACAATAATTAATAATCTCTATTCAATAATTTTGATATCTCATAATTAATTTAATAATTAATTATTCATGATCAAAAATACCAATATCCCAATTCAACATTTTCCTTAATTAATTAATTATCCAAATTAATTAATTTGATCAAGAATTAAATTAATAAAAATAAAATAACAATTATAAAATTACATAAACATAATTTCAATCAAGACTATGGGACTTGAATTTTAGACCAACTACCTCAAGAATGGTGATGAATAACACTTATCAATGGAAAACCCCAATTTGAGTGGAACAATGATATAGAATGAGATCACAATTAAATTACTCAATTTTTTAATGAACATTCACCCCAAAAAATCTCTAATTCTATATGGAATGATCAAGAATGTGATGAATAATGAGATATTGATTTAATCCTTATATAGAAGAATTAAACAAAACAGATCACTTAATTCTAGATTTAGATCCAAAAATCCAAGATATAGATTCAAAAAAAACTATATCTTGATCCAAAATGACTAGATCTAGACTCAAAAAATATATATCTAGATCCAAAAATACAGAGGATAAAAACTAACCAAAATAATGGGAGAAGAATAGAAGAGAGATAATAAATTAATTGGGAATAAACCACATATCTGGAGAGAATCATATCTGAAAACTGAGCTTCTAATTGACATGAATGGAGATTGGGAGTCTTAAGAAACCTTTTGGGATCCTCCAATAATGAGATAAATTATATTGGGTTGATCTAGGATTGATTTGGGTTTAATATGGGAGTTTTAGAGAATTTAAAATCAATTTTTTTAACTTTTATATTCCCATGCACGGTTTGATGGGTGAAGTCCCACTGTTAGTACTAACCCTGCGCAAACTGTGAAACCCTTGCACACTTAGGATACACACTTTGTTTAACCCTATTCAAACCATGCAACCAGGATACACTCTTTTTTTAACCCTGTGCAAACAATGTGCAAACTTTGAAACCTCTATCCTCCTTCCAAAACTCTCCAGTTTTCACCCAAATGTGCCCAAGTTAAGACCCAAACAAGTTATAATCAAATTAAAGAAAAAGAATACCACTAAAATATAATGAGATATATTCCAAAAAATTTCATGATCTTACAATCCCCAAACTTATAATATCTCACCCTTGATATGTACTCCCAAGTACCGCTAAGAAAATTTGGGTTCTTACAATCTACCCAATTATAACAGCTTGTCCTCAAGCTATACTCCCAATATTCTCTAAGATTCTGAGTCAAAAAGATTAGTCTATTGATCCCTCTTATATATTTCTCTCTCCTAGGTTTCTTCCTACACACATCCATGTTTCCACAAAATATTAACTAACAACATAGTATTTCCCCACAACACCTTCTCACTGCGTTCCAACACATATATCAAATTCTCCTTAAAGAACACATTAGTCTCAATCTCAACTTTTACAACCTACTTAACATGTTTTCTAACTCATCATTCCCAAAAAAAAATAAGAACACTATAAAACATTGGCACTCATCCTTACCATTAAAAACACCTATAAAGGATATACATCCACCACTTCCAACCCATGGTCTTTCTCCACACACCTTTTACTGACATATCTCTCCCTACCTTAGGAGCGTCATTAACACTGCTTTTTCAAGCAACTCAACCACCACAACCCATGTCTCATAGTATTCATCAACCTCCATTCCATATTAATAACCTCATATGTAAACTATCTATGGTTTACCTTCCACCATCCATCTCCACATATATTACTTCATAAGCACAACCTCCAAGGGGGCCCATATCTAGTCAAAACACATTTAGATAGCTAGGTGTAAATAAAAACAATTTCCAATGTACCCAAGATGATGTTAAGGTAGGGGAAATGATCATCACTAATTAAAAGTATACTAAGAATTCATCAATGAAAACCATCACCAATCTTCCATTACCGATGTTACCTCCCATTTTAGAAATACGTTAACCTTCTGAAAACCTCAAGCTTCCCTGGCCACCAACATCTCATCATACTATATAAAACCAAATATTCCCTCAAGTTCTAAAAATATGACATTCTCACTACCCAAACCACCCACATCAAGGGGAAAATAAACAAAACAAGTAGTATACTTTCACAACATTAACTCAATTAATAATATGGATTTTCACAAAACCATATCAATTCTTTCCCCCTTTTTCCCGACACGTAGTCAATACCGAGTAAGGTGTGAGTATAAATCGGTAGCCTACCACCAATGATGTGTAAAACAAATCCAATATATAATAGTGTATGTAGTTGTATAAAGAAATAAGAACAATGTATAATTAACAGTTATCACATTATCATTTATTCTTTATTTTATCACATGAACACCTGGGTTTATGAGGACACCCAAACCTCAATACCTACTTCGACTTGTCGTGAAAAATTCAGAACTATCCCCAAGGGATATCATATCTTCATTTTAATGTTACCATTCATTATCAAAATTTATATCTGATAAAATACATAAAACATTTAAATTATCCTAGAATGATTAATGTGAACCTAGGGCTCTAACCTCAAGGGTCTAATGTGAGTAATACAAAATAAAGCATAAATACTTCTTTAGAAGAATGGGAAATATATCACGATCATTTCCCATAAAATTCTCACATGGTCCTTCAAAAAACAATTATGAGCTCACATAATATTCTCCCCTTAAGGATCACACAGTCCTTAATTAAACAATATTAGAAGCTCTCTCCGTATTATTCCCACAAGGATCACACTGCCCTTAAGTAAACAATATTAGAATCTCTCTCTATATTCTCCCTTTAATATCATTTTCACACCCTGGTTGTCCCATGTACTAATCCATTTCAACATTATTGTAACCATTTCCCAATTCACCAAACATTCCATTAATTAGTTCACAATTAATTAATCATATCAAACCCTTCAATTAATTCAATAATTAATTCAAAAATTAATTGTTCATTCCAACTCCGTTAATTAATTCAACAATTAATTAAAAATCTCAATTTCCATTAATTAATTCACTAATTAGTTAATCATAACCCATTTACATTAATTAACCCAACTATTAATTATTCACATCAATTTTATTAATTAATTATTAAAATTAATTAATCATAACAATCCCTTCAATTAATTCATCAATTAATTGGTCACTTCAACTTCATTAATTAATTCAACAACTAATTAACTAAATCCATTTAACTAATTCACCAACAAATTAATCATAACACATTTACATTAATTAGTCCAATGATTAATTAAACACATCAATTTCATTAATTAACTTCCACAATTAATTAATTATAACAATCCCTTCAATTAATTCAAAAATTAATTAGTCACTTCAAGTCTATTAATTAATTCAATAATTAATTAACCATATAAATTCCATTAATTAATTAAAAAATTAATTAATAATTTCACAACTCAGTATTCAATAATTAATTCACCAATTAACTATTCGAAACATATAATTCAAAAAATCGATAATTAACTAAAAAATTAATTATCCTCCAATTCCATTACTAATTCAAAAATACTTTTGTCACAAAAATACCCTTAATTATTTCCCCAATTTGTTAAGGAAATCAATCCCATTGATTAATTCATCAATTAATTAATCAGTATCCACAATCTCAAAATCCCATAATTAATTCTACAATTAATTATCTCATTAAAAATCTCAGTAGTTCATAATTAACTCCACAATTAACTATATCAATTCCCAAATCTCTATATCTCATAATTAATTAATCAATCAATTATCCAATTCTATCAATTCAATATCCCAAAAATCCACATTAATTAATTCACTGATTAATTAATCCAATTCATTCGATTGCACCATCTAAACAATACTCATTAATTAATTCACCAATTAATTAATCTAACTCATTAAATTGATTCAACACAACAATATCCATTAATAAATTCACTAATTAATTAATCTAACTAATTCAATTTCATTAACACACAAATACCAATTAATTCATTCTCCAATTAATTAATCCAACTCAAAAATCATAACATTACATCCATTAATTAATTCACCAATTAATTAATCTAAATAATTTCCATTAATTAATTCCAAAATTAATTAATCTAACTCAGTCCCCTTAAATTAATTCTCTAATTAATTTTCCACAGAGAATTCCATTAATTAATTCATCAATAAATTAATTTCATCAATCTCATTATTTAATTCAATAATTAAATAATCACATTTCTCCATTAATTAATTCATAAATTAATTAACCCATTTTGTTTAATTAAATAATTAAATAATCACATTGCTCAAATTAATTAATTCATCAGTTAATTAATCCCTTTATTTAATTCAGTAATTAAATAATCACATTGTTCACATTAATTAATTATCTAATTAATTAATCCCATTATTCAATTAAAAAATTAAAAAATTTCATTATTAACATTAATTAATTCTCTAATTAAATAATCCCATTATTTAATTAAATAATTAAATAATCACATTATTTAATTAAACAATTAAATAATCACAATACTATCATTAATCAATCCATCAATTAATTAATTTTGTCTCAAACAATTAAATATCCTATATTAAATCAAGAATTAATTATTCTATCTTAATTAATTCAATAACACTAATTAATTCATTAATTAATTATTCTATCTCTATTAATTCAATCACCGTAATTAATTCCTCAATTAATTATTTCTTCTCCATTAATTTAATAATCATAAAAAATCTCTAATAATTCATTCCATAATTAGTTATCCCTATTCAAAAACATCAATATAACAATAATTAATAATCTATATTCAATAATCTTGAAATCTCATAATTAATTTAACAATTACTTGTTCATGATCTAAAATCCCAATATCCCAATTCAAAATTTTCCTTAATTAATTAATTCAACAAATTAATTAATTTGATCAAGAACTCAATTTCTAAAAATCTAATAGAAATTCTACAATTACATATACATAATTGTAATCAAGACTATGGGACTTGAATTTTAGACCACCTACCTTAAGAACAGTGATAAAGAATGCTTACCAACAGAAAACCCCATTTTCTGAAGAAAAAAAACGATGTAGAATGAGATCTCGATTCAATTCCTTGATTTTTTATGAAAAATTACCCCACAAAAATCCCCAATTCTAGATGTAACAATCAAAAACATGATGAAGAACGAGATCTTGATTCAATTCCTGGATCTAAGAAATAAATGAAACAATATCTCTTAATTCAAGATCTAAATCCAAAAAACCTAGATCTAGATTCAAAAAATATAGATCTAGATCTAAAAAAACATAGGATAAAAACCCAACAAAATAATGGGAAAAGAACTAAATAGAGATGGGAAATTAATCCGAAATAAACCACATACCCGAAGAGAAGCAGATCTAAAAATCGGGCTTTGAATCACCAAGAATGGAGGTTGGGGGGCCTTAGTAAACCTTCTAAGAGATACCAAGAATAAGATAAATCATTTTGGGTCGACCTAGGGTCCATTTGGGATTAATATGGGGGTTCAGAAGAATTTAAATTCAATTTTCATAACATTTATTTTTTTGTGCATGGTTTGCTGGGTGAAGTCACATAGTTGGTACTAACCCTGCACAAACCATGAAACCCTTGCACACATAGGTTGAACACTTTGTTTAACCCTAAACAAACCATGCGACCAGGCTACAAACTTTGTTTAACCCTACGCAAACTATGAAACCCCTATCCTTATTCCAAAACTCATTAATTTAGACACAAATGTGCACAAGTTAAGACCCAAACAAGTTATACTCAAACTGAAAAAAAAAATACCTCTTAAAGAACATGATATATCTTACAAAAAAAGAGTCAGGGTCTTAAAAGGGGTATATTGAACCTCTTCATATATGCTTCTTGACTTGAATCTTAATTAATTAAATTGTTTGGCAATCATTTTATCCTATAATAAAGTATACCCTCTACATAATAATGTATGAGGGTATAAATTATGAGAATATATCTCTTAATGAGCTCATCGAGAGACGTGTTTCATATGAACAAATGAATAATTTACGAAGTAATTAAAATTAATTTAAAAAATATATTTTATGAAAAATAATTACATACAATTAAAGCTTCCTCTTAATTACTAGGGATAAACTTCTTCCATGTATTTGTATCTATAACCCTATACTTAAGGCATGGATCTTGATTTTTTTACTCCCAAAAATATAATATGAAGTTATATTTATCTTAAAATAACTCCATATTGTTTCTATAATGGATAGATACTTTTTATTAATTACTTTATTCCCTTGAAATTCAAATGTCATTTGTAATTAAATAGGTTAAATATAAGTCATATTGAAATGTATAATATTAAAATAATTGGAAAACAAAATAAATAAGTTTAGAAATTTTACCATTATGGACTCCCATAACTGATCCTTCATTGACTGTTTGATGATCTAGTTATGGGATAAAATACTTATCTTGTAACAACTTGTCATATCCAAGTAACTCATAAACTACTTGTCATGTGGGCCAACTAGTTGTTTGTTATCATCCAACTCAATTCTCAAACTTTTCTCTCCATGTAAAAATAAACATTTTGGTAAATGTGTAATCCCACCTACCAAATTTGGGAACCATCCTCTATGGGGAAGAATAAATTATTCACATAATTTCAATAAATATTAGTTTAATTTCAATAATTAATTTAATTATTACATATATATTTATATGAAGAAACGTGCATACCTCAATTCCCCTGCCTCTATGACCGTCATTTTGAAATATGTATGCTACTTGAACAAAATTGTGTGTACCTTTATTTGATTAGAATTAAATAATTATTATAAATAAAAAATTTATTGTGCATAATAAAAATAAAAACATTGAATATTATACTTTTCAACTAAAAAAATGCACAAATAAAACCAATGAATATAAAAATTAACAAAAATGACAGAAAATATTATCTTCTAAAAATATGTAATTTTTTATACCTATATTTGATTATAAATAAATATATTTTATAAATAAAAAATTTGATAGTTCATAATAGGAATAAAGTTTTAAATATTTATTTAAATAAAATTTTATACCAAAAAATAAAGAATATAAATAAAATAGTCGCAAAAAATGATTTAGGAAAACTTTTTCAAGAAGAAATGGATAGATAGATCTAATGAATATAAAAATTATTACAAAAATTTATGGAATACTTAATAGTTATATATTTAAATATAAAAGTTAAAAAAAATAAAGTTTTTATCTATGAAATTTAAAAAAAACATATATTTACCTAATTAATTAGGAGGGTAATGGTACTTTTTATCATATCCCTTTTAGATAATCATTTTAGGTTTCATGGACTATATCTATATCACAATCATTATTATCCTTTATTAATTGTGTAATAGATGAAGAAATCTCACATAAGTATTCAACATCATAAACATTCTCATAATCCAAATGAATTTTTCTGTTTCAAAACTATTGACCACTAATCATTCAATGAGTCAACAACATAATTTTTTTTTCATGCGTCACCATGATAAATGATTCCACTTTGCAACTAAATATTTTCAAATAAAAAATTATAAATATATACTCATCATGTTTCACACCACTCTTACTATCAACTCAGTTATAGTTAAACATCTGTACTCCAAATTTAGTATAATCAATATCTCATATATCCTTAACAACTCAAAAATATATTGTTGATTCCTAAATTAGGTCGTTATCTTTGTCACTCAAAAATTGTAGTGTTTTAGTGATAGTTATTCCTCTATTTTTTAACAATACTATTTTCATCCTGAATTTTGTGTAAAATGTTTAACCATTAATATCAAATCCAGATTATGTGATCATATTAACACTAGGTTCTCCTACTAACCATTTCAATGTTTTTATACAGATAAATTAGTGTTGACATTCTCCTTAAACCATGTAAAAATATATTTTTATGTTCATCCATTAATTAATTTTTAATTCTTTTTAGATATCATGCCTTCAATCTAGAAATATGTGATTATATATATGGTTTAACCTCACCTATGTTATTCAAAATGAAAAATGTGTATGCATCACTTCATCGTGTGGAATTAACTTTACCTTTAAGTGATGTATCCCTTTAATTTCACTATCAACTATAAAGTATCTAAATATAGGGAGTAAAATGTGATCCACTTCATATAAATCATAAATGCAAAACTCATCACCTCATATGACATATATTTTTGAATAGTATATCCCTTTGGTCGATGCAGATTCTTAACATATTCCTTCAAAAAAATTATATATCTTTTAAAAGGATATATACAATATAAATAAAAAATACCATATATTCTTATCTCTCACCCCAAATGGATCAGCAGATAAACCATTATATCAAAAATTTTGGGGGAAATAAATTTCTTGTTTAAAAATTATGAGTATAGCTTTATTATCTAACAGATCTAACAAATTTGGATCTATGACTTTTCTACAAATGGAATTTAAAATGTAACATAGCTCGATGATATAATTTCTGATAGGTATCAATAATATTCCATGAAATGAAACCAGTAACAGATGTTACATTAATACATGATAGTAATGATATTTTATACCTATTAACATTAAATCCTTCAATGACACCAGATTTTTAACATTTGAAGAAAACCCACTGGGTACATCCATGCCATGAAATCATTGAAAAAAAATTATCTTCTCACTCTTTCTTAATGTGTGACAAGACAAAGAAAAATATGTGATATTTACTTTTATAGTGGGAGATAACTCTAAATGTATCCCCATGAATATTAAGTCTCATCTTGTATGCAATGCATCTTTTTTCTTCCCTTTTATTCCTAATAAACTTCTAGTAAAACTATCGCATATGTTTTTCTCAATATGTATAACATCAATTTTATATTTTACCACAAAAAAATAAATAATATAGCTTTAATAAGATGAAACATATCTTCCATGTATTTTTTTGATGATCATAACTTCCTTTATTTCTAAAAGTGATATCAATGTTTTTCACCTTGTCATAATATTTTTCAGTTGAAAAAGGTTGTGGTGAAAAACCATACTCTTTTAAATCATTAAATACCTTTTTTAATCTTCGATGAGGATGATACTTTCATAAAAATCTATGATGTCCCTTGTACACTATCTTTATTCTATTTTTCAATTGATAATATGAAGTCCCCTCTTTGAAAATTAGATTTTTTTTTGAAGGTAGTGCCTTGGTCAAAGACCAAAGAACAATTTATTGAATAATAAAGCAACAAAGTTACAAAAGATGAAAATATGGGATTTTCTTACAATCTCTATCAAAAAGATGAAATAAATCAGCAGGCAAGGCATCCATCCAAGTTACGTTATGGTGAACACCTTTGTTGGCAAGGGCATCAGCAACAACATTCGCTTCACAGAAGGCATGAGTAGCAATGTAGTCAATCCCACAAAGTGAATTCAGGAAATTCATCCAAAGAGTGGTAATCGGACAAGCTAGATGAATCACACCATTCAAAATAGCTTGGACAACGGTGGTAGAATCACTTTCAATCGAAAGCTTTCTACATCCTCTTTGGAGAGAAAAATCAAAAGCATGGATGACCCCCAACATTTCTGCTTCCAAAGATGATGCAAAACCACATCCACCGTAGAAAAATACATGGCACTGACCAGAAGCGTCCCTATAAATAGCTCCACAGATAAAAGGACCGGGATCTCCCTTTGAGGATCCATCAACATTCACTTTAATCCACCCTGGCATTGGGGCTTTCCAGAATACTTCAAAGCTGTGTATGGGCTGAGGATAAATACCTGCAACACGAATATGGCGAAGAATCCCTAAATCACCAACAGAATTGTTGCAGCAGTCTTTTTGGATTGAAGCAGCCTCTTGTCTTTGAAAATTAGATAATATTTATGTCTCTTAACATTGTATCTAGATAATTTTCCATATATAGGATAGTTATTTATAGTGAACATAATCATAGAAAACAAAAGAAAACACTCTTTCTTATATACATCAAATACTGTAACACTAGTCTCCCAAAAAAAATTCAAATCACCAATCAATGGTGATAAATAAACATAAATATAAATTCCAATATTTTTTGGTCCAGAAACAATCAAAAATGTCATAAAAAAATTTTATTCATATATATTTGTGGGGATAAGTTGTAAACAACAAACATAATAGGTTATGAACTATGTTAGATATTGAGGCACCGATATGGATTCATTCCATCTATGCATAGTCCCATTTTTATATTTCTAACTTAATTTATAGAATCAAGAAATTTGTGATCAAATCACTTCCATTATAGTGAATCAATAGGGTGACACAGGTTTCCATTAGAGAGGTTCTCATATATATGTCATCTTAGCCTATTTTTATTATTTTAATTTTTAAATAGATGTTTCAAATTATAAATTATTGGAAGGTACCAAATTAATTTAGAGGGAGGATTGGTTCCCATTTTTGAGATTGAATCATGGATGGATATTTTATCCATTTTATATCTTGATATTCTACATTTAATATATTTTAGTAAACTTTCATATTTCTTCTAATACTACACACAGACACTAGGTAAAACATGTATCTTTGTAAAGACCTGGAAATTTTGTGGAAAATTTTTTATTATATACATGGGAATTTTACGAGCCCACAGTTTCTGGTGGCGCAGGATTTTGAGGCCCGGTGTGCCCGGAATCAATTTATGATGTTTTTGTTAAGCTTAAGTTAACGCGCGTAAGAAGTTTTCCTGAAAAAGTGGAATAACTCTTAAATGGTAAATCGGATCAGAAATCTAAGGGCACTGTTGCGCTCAGGATGGTGGGTTTACCCCGGGTACAACTTAAGTTTAGTCGGCCTGGGCCTCCTGTGAAAAATCCCAAAAATGGTGTAACCATGAATAAAATAATTAAATAAATTATTTTATTTTTCAAATGATTATAACTCACAAATGGTAGCTTGGATTAAAAATATGAGACCACCGTTGAACTCGTGAGGGAATGTTTTATTTAAGAAGATACTAACTTTGGTCGGCGTGGGCCACCAGAAAAAGTTAGTTTTTGGCCGCAAATATAACAATTAAGTGACAATTATTTTATTGTAAAATTCATAACTTCTAAACAGTGATTCGGATTTAAAATCCGAGAGTTTTGTTGGGTTCTTTGGGGAGTGTTTCACCTAGGCAGAGCCTAACCTTGACCGCCGCGAGTCAAGGGTGACTGATAATAATTTTCCGAACTTTTTTTCAGGTACGTTCAGTAAACGTACGTTCGGGATTTTATATCTTTTAAATCGGTGCTCGGAATCAAAATCTAAGGGCACCGTTGAACTCGCAACGTCAGTGATTGCTTAGTGAGACCTTCACCGTAGTTGCGTTATGACGTGAATGAAAGATAGTTTTTCGGGGTTTTTAATTAAATTGAATAAAATAAAGTATTAAATTTATTTTGTTTAGGGGGTTAAAGCCACCAAAGGGAGGTTGGAGGTGGGGGCCACCACACCCTAACCTCCCATGGGAGGATATGGTTGTGGGGCCCACAACAGTATAACCTCCCTTGGGAAGACATTTTTAGGTGGGTCCAACATGAGCTTTACCCTCCTTAAACCCCTAATTCAAGTTAGATTGGTGGGGCCCACACGAGCTTCTTAACCCCCTTAAACTCCTTGGAACCCCCACCTTAATTAGGGGAGCCTCTTCCCCTTGCCCCTCCAATTAATGAGCCAACTCCAACCTTGTAATTAAGTGTAGTAACTTAATTTAATTTGAATCTTTTCAAATTCATGCCAATAATAAAATAATAGGCAAACCTATTACTTTATTTTGGTTGTGCATTATACTTGGGAGAAGCAGAGAAAGGGGAGAGCTTGAGAGGAGCCTTTTCTCTTCTAACGAAGAACACGAAGAACCATCGACATCTTCTTCCTTCTTCAACATTCTTCAACCGAGACAAGGAAAGGGAAGTGACGCCCGCGGAGGACGTCCCCAACGACGAGTACCCCTTCCTCCTCTGAAGTTGACGGAATTACGCCGCCTTCACACGACTTCGTCAAGAAAAATCATCAAGCAAGGTAGGGGTTTTTATTTCATGAAGTTGTTATACTTTTTCTTATCCCCTTCATCAGATAGAAAGTGTTTGTTCGGGCATGTTTTAATCAACTGCTTATCTCGTTGAGCCTTTTTATTTCCCCTCTAAATGTAGAGGATGCGGGCCAACCTAACATGGCCCGAAAACCTTCTGTCGTTCTACTTTTCTTATGACGTCCCACGGCATGTCGAATAAAAGATGACGACAAAGGCGGTACACGTAGCGATGACGACGAAGGCGGCGAACAAAGGTCGTTCTACCCGCGGCCTCCGTGAACTGTGTCGCCCCCGCGGCGCCCCGGTGCACTACCTGCACCTGGCGCCCCGCGTCCCTGTCAGCACACTCCCGGTGCCCCAATCCCCTGCCGGTGCGCACCCGGCTCCCCGCGCCCCTTCTGACGCGCTCCTGGCGTGCTGCCCGGCACCCCGCACTCCTGCCGGCGCACTGCCTGGCGCCCCGCGCCCCCTTCCGGCGTGCTGCCCGCCTGCCCGGCTTCTGCCGCGGCCTGCCTGGTGTACCTGCAGCCTACCCGCTGGCCTCCTGGCCACCGGCCTGCTAAGACAACCCACGGTGCCCCCACGGTGTCACTGGTCGAACAGGTCCGGTCTTTCGGGCTGAGTTACCGAGCTGCCTACATGGCCATTATCGGGGCGAACCGCCCTCGCGGTTCGTTGGGCGGAGCCCAGCAGACCGGGTCAAAACATAGTGGGATAACCCACCCAATGGGTCGGTTTATACCTAGAAAGTCTGACCGGGTCGACCCAGACCGGGTCGACCCGGACCGGGTCGGACAAGACAGGGTTGGGCCGAGTCGGTCCGATCGGGTCGGACTGGACCCGGGCCCATTACTGACCCTTTACCTTCTTGGGCCATATCTCTTGCACCGGACGTCCGTTTGACGAACCGTCAGCGGCACTAGTATTCTTGGAGCATAACCGTCCCTTTGAGTATACCCCAATGGAGTTCGGGGTATAGTTGAGTCACAGTCAGGCCGGTTCGTACACGAATCCAACCGGGGCCCCAGAACTAAAATGTTAATAACTCATGAATCGGGCGTCTGATTGATGCGTCGTCTATTTTTTTGAGACCTCGATGATGTGTTGGTCTTTTGAGATACCTCCACCTGAGACTTTAGGACACTTGGAGTATCAAACAGTAGCTCATGGAGAAGATCCTTCCGAAGACGAGAAGACGGAGTGTGGAGACCTAGTAGCTGTAGACCTGATGACTGCTTGACCGATTCCACTCAGAGTGATTCGACTAGCCCAGTGGACGGAGCACCCGGTTTGGTGATAGACCCACGGCGGATGGAGCACCTGGTTTGGCGGCAGACGCACAGTCCTAGATAGGAGGAGTACCTCAGCAGTCTAAGGTTAGTGAGTAGCACCTCGGAGTCGCGATAGGGCCACTGTACTCGACAGAGGAGGAGTTCTCCAGCATCCATGGTTTCGATAATGAAAATCCTCATTTGAGCTAAGTCAATGACCTTTTTATTTTTCCTCATGATTCAGATGAGTTACTATATAACTTAGGTATATGCATGGGCATATACCTAAGTAATGGTTATCCGTGGATTCATACTTTGTGGTTTATCCTTGTTGGATTTTGTGATACCTTGAGCGTCTCAGGGTCCCTACTGAGTACCTTTATACTCCCCCCTGCACAGGCTTCGCCCACACCTCGTTGTGTTGGATGCGGACGATAGACAACGCTGACTGAGGTGGAGTGTACGAGGAATGGATGGTACCGGAGGTGGATCTCACGACGAGTCGGTACCCGGAGGATACGGAGGGGCGTGGATCACTGAGGAGGCTATCTGTACCTACCCTTCAAGTAGGATCTGTGGTGGATGATCCATGAGCTTCTTGACACCTTCCAGTTGTTTGTCTTATTTTAGTTGTAGTAGTTTTGTCTTTTCCTTGTACTTTAATATTGGGCTTGTATTTCCAGACCCTTTTACTTTCCAGTTCATCTATTGTATACAATTTATACTAGTGTTTTACTTCCAGTTGTGTACTCTGATAGTGTGTATTTACTTTTTATAAAGGCAATGCCTTCCCAGCTTAGGGATTTACGCCTTAAGTGCTAGTCACCAGCCCCTGGCCTATGGAAGGTGGGCTTGGGGTAGTCACGACACAGGTCCCGAGGACGGGTCGTGACAAATTGGTATCAGAAGAGTCGGTTCTACCATAGAACATAGGACTATGATACTTATTTTCTATGAAGCAATAGTGTTAAGGGTACCGACTGTGGTTTTTAGTTCATGGCGTCCATTGTTGGCACGGCGGCCTACGTATCCACACAACAGGACCCTGACTACTGATTTCCGACTTAGTACACGAAAACACTGATTGCATGTTTGTTTTCTAAAGTTTTATTTAAGTTAGCTCAAACCAGGTCAGCTCACCAAGTTTAGTCTTTTGATCGTGACGCATCTGTTCAGGATGCCTCCACACAGACATCCATTTAGAGTTCCGAGAGAGTACACGATGATGGCCCACTGAGTGAAGAGGCCTCGGTGTAGGGCCCTCTTAATATATTGGCACCTTTGGGTGGTGTACCAGCAGCACCACCACCCGTTGGGAAGCAGATGCCACTAGCCGCACTGGAGGACAGTACACACCGACTGAGCGCGTTGCATGAGTTCCAGCAGCATAGGCCTTCAAGGCTACGAGGCGAGACAGATTCTCAGGCAGTAGAGGACTGACTGGAGGTGATTTCTAGAGTTCTCTACCTAGTTGATACACCAATAGAGAAGATGGTGATCTTAGATACTAGTGTTTCCCAGTGAGTGACCATGAGGTTGGTCCGCATAGTGATGAGGTTTCAGTACTTGGACCGTTTTCCGAGATTGTACCTTTAGGTAGTGTGTCAGCTATATCACTGCCTGTTGGTCAGGAGTTTCAACTGGCAGTACCGGTTGATGACACATGTAGGCTTAGTGACTTACACATGTTTCAGCATCAGATACCCCTCAGGTTCTGAGGTGAGCCCGACTTACAGGCGGTTGAGGACTGGCCTGAGTAGGTGGCTGAGAGTTCTTTAGAACTTCTATAGCTTGGGTAGGACGACATGTCAGTAGCTGAGTATTCATCGAGGCATACCGATCATTCCTGGTACTCGATGAATACGATACGATCAGTGCTTCGGAGCTTGGACACCCGAGTGAGATGTGTTTAGGGACATCTGAGCTAGCACTTTCTTTTTCCTCTATGCATTCCTACCTATGTTAGGATGAAAGAGAGAACCTTTGTGGTTGAATGTTCTTTGGCTGATCAGATACAGCCAGTGAATGTTAGTAGTGGGAAAGCAAGAAACTAGTGCCAGTCTCAGAGACTTGGGCATGTAAACTGTTTCAGAAAGACGATGTAACAGGGATAGATGAATCTGGAGGGTAGCATATGTGGAAGCAGATCTAGGAGAGCAGCATGAGGTGGTGTATATTTTGACATGTTACAACCACCCACCTTTGTAGTCTCTTCCAGGCTCAGGGAGCTGGAGGTAAGACGAAGAGAATAGCTACATGTGGTCAAGGAGTGTGACCCAAGGGATCTATGAATGATTCGAGGTACAGACTGTGTCTACTACTAGCTACCATATCAATAGACATAGGTACCAATCATTCCTTCCTTCCAAGGATCTTTTCCCAGACCTAGAGTTTCTGGTTAAATCGTTGACTTGACCCTCACATCTGGAGATATCATTGGGAGGAGAATTAGTAATCACACTTACACCGACAGTTTTATCTAACCCTTGAGGTGAGAGTTTCAGTTGGAACCTCATGGTGGCAGCGTCGAGGCCTTATGACGTTAGTTTGGGTATGGACTGGGAAACCATATTTCATACACAGATTGACTGTATTAGGCAAAAATGTTGTGGTTTATCTACAATGTTGAGATGAGGTTTTCTTTAGTCATCGAAAAAGTAATCCCAGGAAGCACATGTTAACCTCATTCATAGGAGGGTGCAGTCGATCACTCTTGAGTCGGCTAGCCTTAACCTCATGGCAGTAGGAGTTTTGAGTTTCTAGTTCCTCCATAACTATGACTTCAAGATAGTTTATACTCTTGGGAAGGGGAACATTGTTTCGGATGCGCTCAGCAAGAGGACTGGTATACAGCTGCTAGGCAAGGCGACAGAGCAGCTGGCTGCCTTACAAATATCCTTCATGGATAGGGATGGAGCATCCTTTATAAAGTATCTTATAGTCACTCCCCCACTTCATCAGCGAGTTAGGGAGGCACACTGTGGAGACGCTGACTGCAAGACACGACGTGCTCAGATACCCACAGGGCAGACACCTAATGGATTTTCTGAAGGTGGAAAGCATGTCATCCTCTTTAGAGGACATACCATGGTACCAGTTGCACTTCAGGAGGAAGTGTTGAGGGAGTTCCACACATCCCCTCTAGCGGTACATCCAGGTGTGGCGAAGATGTACCAGGACCTTCGACGATAGCACTGGTGGCCAGGTATGAAGAAGGTGGTAGTGGAGTTTTTCTCTCGATGCCTCACTTTTCATCAAGTGAAGGCGGAACATCAGGTACCAGTAGGCTTGGTTTAGACTTTAGAGGTCCCAAAGTGGAAGAGGTATGGGATATACTTGGACTTCATGACGGGTCTTCCACGTACGGCTAGGGGACATGACTCTTTTTGGGTGATCGTCGACCAACTCACCAAGTCGGCCCACTTCCTACCGACCAGAGATGGTATGAGCTACCATGAAGAAGGTTCAAATAATCTAGGGGCAAATGAAGACTGCACAGAGCTGACCGAAGTCATATGCTGTCAGGAGATGGAGACCTCTAGAGTTCGAGGATGGCAACCACGTCTTTCTACAGGTCTCACCTCGACGAGGTCTACGGAGATTTAGACGAAGCAGTAAGTTATCTACATGATTCATCGGACCTTTCAAGGTCCTCAGCAGAGTAGGAGAGGTGGATTAACACTTAGCTCTTCCACCTCAGTTGTACTGGGTACACGACCTCTTCCACGTATCTCAGCTGAGTAGATATGTTCATGACCCTTCCCACATCATCGACCATGGAGAGCTGGACATCGATGATGGGGAAACTTTCATGGAGGTTCCATTAGAGATTGAGGATCGATAGGAGCGGGTCCTACATGGATGATCGATACCTCTGGTGTGTGTTCATTGGCAGCACGGAAACCTTCAGGATAACACATGGGAGCAGGAGGCTTAGATGTGTGCTCAGTACCCCCATTTGTTCCCTTAGTGTGAGTTGTAGCTTACGGGGACATAAAGCCCTGAGGTGGACAGAATGTAAAGACCCATAAATTCTGTGGAAAACTTTTTCTTAAATACACGGGAATTTTAAGAGTCTGCAGTTTCTAACGGCGCATGATTCCGAGGCACGGTGTGCCTAGAATCACTTTATACAATTTTTGTTAAGCTTAAGTTAACGCGCGTAAGCAGTTTTCCTGAAAATTTGGAATAGCTCTTAAACAGTAACTCGGATCAGAAATATGAGGGAACCGTTGTGCTCAGGATGGTGGGTTTACCCTAGGCACGACTTCAGTTTAGTCGGCGTGGGGCTCCTGTGAAAAATCCCAAAAATGGTGTAACCGTGAATAAAATAATTAAACACATTATTTTATTTTTCAAATTCTTATAACTCACAAACGGTAGCTTGGATTAAAAATCAAAGAGCACCACTGAACTCGTGATGGCATCCTTTATTTAAGAAGATACTAACTTTGTCCAGCACAGGCCACCAGAAAAAGTTAGTTTTTGGCCATAAATAAAATAATTAAATGACAATTATTTTATTGTAAAATTAATAACTTCTAAATGGTGAGTCGGATTAAAAATCCGAGAGTACCGTTGGGTTCATTGGGGAGTCTTTCACCTAGGCAGAGCCTAACCACGACTGACGCTAGTCAAGGGTGACAGATAATAATTTTTCAAACTTTTTTTCGGGTACATTCAATAAACGTACATTCGGGATTTTATATCTTTTGAACTAGTGCTTGGAATTGAAATCTGAGGGCACCGTTGAACTCGTAGCGTCAGTGATTTCTTAGTGTGACCTTCACCGTAGTTGCATTCTGACGTGATTGAAAGATAGTTTTTGGGGGTTTTTAATTAAATTGAATAAAATAAAGTATTAACTTTATTTTGTTTGGGGGGTTAAAGCCACCAAAGGGAGGTTGGGGATGGGGGCCACCACACCCTAACCTCCCAAGGGAGGTTATGGTGGTGGGGCCCACCCGAGTATAACCCCCTTGGGAGGATATTTTTAGTAGGGGCCCACACGAGCTTTACCCTCCTAAAACCCTCAATTCAAGTTTGATTGGTGGGGCCCACACGAGCTTCTTAACCCCCTTAAACTCCTTGGAACCCCCACCTCAATTAGGTGAGCCTCTTCACCTTCCCCCTCCAATCAATGAGACAACTCCAACCATGTAATTAAGTGTAGTAACTTAATTTAATTTGAATATTTTCAAATTCATGCCAATAATAAAATAATAGGAAACCTATTATTTTATTTTGGTTGTGAATTATAATTGGGTGGAGTAGAGAAAGGGGAGAGCTTGAGAGGAGCCTTTTCTCTTCCAACGAAGAACGCACAGAATCGTCGACATCTTCTTCCTTCTTCAATCTTCTTCAACCGAGACAAGGAAAGGGAAGCGACGCCCGCCGAGGACGTTGCCAACGACGAGTACCCCTTCCTCCTCCGATGTTGACGGAACGACCCTGCCTTCCCGCGACTTTGTCAACGAACTATCGTCAAGCAAGGTAGGGGTTTCTATTTCATGAAGTTGTTATACTTTTTCTTATCCCCTTCATCGGATAGAAAGGGTTTGTTCGGGAATGTTTTAATCAACTACTTATCTCGTTGAGCCTTTTTGTTTCCCCTCTAAACGCTGAGGATGCGGGCCAACCTAACATGGCTCGACATCCTCCATCGTTCTGCTTTCTTATAACGCCCTACGGCATGACAAAAAAGCGACGGCGACAAAGGCAGTACACGAGGCGACGACGACGAAGGCGGCAAACAAAGGTCACGCTACCTGTGGCCTCCGTGAACTATGTCGCCCCCGCGGCGCCTCGGTGCACTACCCGCACCCGGTGCACCGCGTCCCTGTCAGGGTGCTCCCGGCGCCCCGCGCCCCTACCGGCGCAATACTCGGCGCCCCGCGCCTCTTCCAGTGCGCTGCCCGCCTGCCCAGCTCCTACCGCGGCCTGCCCAGTGTACCTGCGGCCTGCTCGAAGTCTAGCCGGCATGCCCATGCCCCGCACGGCCTGCCCGCTAGCCTCTCAGCCACCGTCCTACTGAGCAGACCCGCGGCGCGCCCGCGGTGTTGCTGGCCGAACTGGCACGGTCTTCCGGGCCAAGTTACCGAGTTGTCTGCGTGGCGACTATCAGGCCGAACCGCCCTCACGGTCCGCTGGGCTGGGCCCAGCGGACCGGGTCAAAACATAGTGGGATGACCCGCCCAATGGGTCGGGTCAAACATAGAAAGTCTGATCGGGTCAACCCAAACCGAGTCGGCCCAGACTGTGTTGGGCCGAGTCGGTCCGACCGGGTCGGACCGGACCTGGGCCCATTACTGACCCTTTACTTTCTTTTGCCATATCTCTGGCACCGGGCGTCCGTTTGACGAACCGTCAACGGCGCTGTATTCTTGGAGCATAGTCATCCCTTTGAGTATACCCTACTGGGGTTTGGGGTATAGTAGAGTCACAGTCAGGATGGTTCGTACACGAATCCAACCGGGCCCCTGGGACTAAAATGCTAATAACTCACAGACCAGGCGTCCGATTGACGCGCCGTCTGTGGTGTTGAGACCCCGATGACGTGGTGGTCCTTTGAGATACTTATACCTAAAACTTCATGACACTTGGAGTATCTAACAAGAGCTCATGGAGCAGACCCTTCTGAAGACGAGAAGACGGAGTGCGGGGACCTAGTAGCAGTAGACCTGACGACTGCTTGACCGTTTCGACACGGAGTGATTCGACTAGCCCAGTGGATGGAGCGCCCAGTTTGGTGGCAGACCAACGGCAGACGAAGCTCCTGGTTTGGCAGCAGACCTGTAGTACTCGACAGGAGGAGTACCTCTGAAAGCTATTAGGGGGAGCGCCCGGTTTGGCGGCAGACCCACAGTGGACGGAGCGCCCAGTTTGGAAGCAGACTCGTGGTCCTCGACAGGACGAGTACCTCAGCAGTCTAAGGTTAGTGAGTAGCGCATCAGAGTCGAGACAGGGCCACTGTACTTGATAGAGGAGGAGTTCTCCAGCAGCCATGCTTTCGATAATGAAAATCCTGGTTTTAGCTGAGTCAATGACCTTTGTTTTTTTCCTCATGATTGAGATGCGTTACTATATAACTTAGGTATATATATGGGCATATACCTAAGTAATGGTTATCCATTGATTCTTACTTTGTGGTTTATCCTTGTTGGATTTTGTGACACCTTGAGGGTCTCGGGGTCCCTGCTGATTATCTTTCTACTCACCCCTATACGGGCTTCGCCCGCACCTCGTTGTGTTGGATGCAGACGATGAACAACGCTGACCGAGGCAGAGTGTACGAGGACTGGATGGTACTAGAGGTGGATCTCACGAAGAGTTGGTACCCAGAGGAGACGGACGGACGTGGATCACTGAGGATGCTATCTGTACCTACCCTTCAGGTAGGATCCGTGGTGGACGATCCATGAGCTGCTTGACACTATCCAGTTGTTTGTCTTATTTTAGTTGTAGCAGTTTTTTCTTTTCCTTGTACTTTACTGTTGGGATTGTATTTCTGGCCGCTTTTACTTTCCTGCACATCTATTGTATACAGTTTCTACTAGTGTTTTACTTTCAGTTGTGTACTCTGATAGTGTGTGTTTACTTTTTATAAAGGCAATGCCTTCCCAACTTAGGGATTTACACCTTTGCTGCTAGTCGTGAGCCCCTATCCTATGGAAGGCGGGCTTGGGGTAGTCACGGCATGGGTCCCGAAGACGGTTCATGACAATATTTTTATACCCCAATCCCATAGGTAATAATATATTTTTTTCCTCTTGATAAGAATTTGGAATCCCTTTGCCTTCTAGAAGTAACTCTTTTAAAAGTTCAAGAAATTCAGTGAAATTTTTATCCCTCCAACCATTTTTATCTTTCAAGTTAACTAATCTTAGCATTGTTGATACCACTGTAAATTTAGTTCAACCTAGAAATAGTGGTTTCTTGATATCTATGTATAGTTATTAAAAACTTTTTATTTTATTAATGGTTTCAACACCAATATCATGAATTAATTCTTCAAGATGATCCTTTATCTCTTGATGACCATATTCATCATCATTAGATATTGAATTATTTATTAATTCACCATAATATATCCATCATGAATAATTATGATTAAAACCATATCAAATTATATGGTCTTTTATTTCCCTATACCTTAATTTTCTCATATTTATACACTTCATGCATGAACATAAAATTCGATCATTGTTTTCAAGATTTCATTTTAAAAATTTAAATAAATTTCCAACCCCTTTCTCATATTCATTACCAGTTCTTCATGAATTTATCCAAATATGATCCATTAATTACCTAAAGTTTTAATATAATAGATGAATATGTTAAAACACATAAACATTTAAACATATATAAACAGATAAATTTATATCATATAATAATATAAATATATAGACATGAATAAATTTAAAACGTAGAGCATGAAATTATATATAATAAAAAATATATATAAATATATAAAGTTATTAGTATAAATCTTCTAAACAAATAAACAAATAAAAATTTAATATTGATAAAATTTATGGTTTCCAAAGACGCAACCCAAAAAACAAATTATCACCACAAATAGGTTATATAATTTTAAAACATAAACAAATCATAATAGACAAAAAAATCACCACAGAAAATTTTAACCATAAAAATTTTGTAAACAAAAAAAATTTCAAATACAAATAATTAGAACAAAAAATAAATTATAACTACAATTTATTAACATAATCAAGTTACAATCACAAATAAATTATAAATACAAATTAATTATAACCATAAAAATATATAACTGAAAAATATATATAAATAAAAAAATAAATGAATGGATGCAATTTATAATCAACAATGAATTAATAAATATTTTGAAAATAAAAAATAAAATATTACCTAAAAAATATGGTCATTCTGAGAGAATATATGCTACAAATAGACTAAAAATATTGATCGATGAACTTCCAATCGTTACCAATTAAGCATAAGTTTGATTGAAAATAAATATTTGAAGTTGATGATAGTGGAATTCAAAAAAGATAAGTAGAACACAAATATGGTGGTAATAATGTATGATGGTGGTTGAACGACACTAAATTAGGTAAAAGGATGCAAGATAGTGGATAAACAATTAAACAATGATAGTGAAATTAGTTAAACTATAAATATAGAGGCTGGTTGGGAGTCATGTAGCCTAGGGTTTCAAAAGGTTTGAGTCGAAGAATGATAAAAACTCATGAGTCAACAGGTTATAAAAAAATAAAAGTTTTTAATGAAAATTTATTAAGAAACTAACGTTAAAATTCACCTTTTAATGCTAGTTTCTTAAGAATCAACATTAAAATTTTGTTTTTAATGTTGGTATCTAAGAAACCAACATTTAAACCATGACTGATAAGCTTTTAATTTCATTTTTCATAAGTCTAAAATTAATAATTCTCCTGTGAGTTTTGATGTCCATTTTGAGATATTTAACATTAAAAACCAATTCCAAAACTATTTTTTATACTAGTTATTATAGAAATTGAAATCAATCATTGTAAAATTTGATCCCTTGCCCAATTATTTTACTATAGATGGAAATACCTATGACTATATTTCAGAATGAGAATTGTTAGAGATTTCGTAAACACATCTAGCATGATTGGATCTAGTCTCAATTATATCCAAATATATATAACAGAAGGTAAGACACTCTTGGACTATATAAACTTCTACAATAGAGCCTTTTAGTTAAGATTTATTCCTCACATATAGATTCAAATGACCTAAGTACCTAACAAAACAAAATATTAGAAATGTATTATAATTTTTTATATAATTATTTGATAAAATTGAATTCATCAATGAAAATAAAAATAATATTAACATACCTCTCAATTGAATACATCCATCAATAGTGTACCAGTTCACCAATTCTATCTTCCTTAACCAAATTAATAGTCAAATGAATCATGATAGTGAAAAATTTAGGGGGAATACCATCTTAAAATGATGAAGTCCCCATAAAATTCTTTCTTAAAGTTTTTCAGGATGAGTAGGATTTAGTGTTTCTTTACAAATATCTCTAAATAATGTGCACAACTAAACTAGAACTATATTTACTGTATCAAGTAATGTATTATGCAATTCCAAGGGTAGAAACTAATCCATAAAAATATGTGATTCATCTAACTTTTGATGTTTTAAGTCAACTCACCATGAAATGTTACTTGAATATCCATCTATAACTTTGAAATTATTTAAAGTTAAAGGAATACATATTTTTCATGATTCTTATTACAAAATTAGTTGAAGGATAATTTCTATTCTTCTTTTACAAAAAGCATTTATTTATATCCATTGTTTCCAAGTTCTTAAGATAATTAAGGTAATCCTTTAATTTTCCCTGCTCATTAAGCAATGTAAAAATTACATTTTCACAAAAAAATTACTCAATATGAATTACATCAAGATTATGATATATAAAATTAAACTCCTAATAATGAATTTTGAAAATATAGTCATTTTATTTCACTTTTGTATACCAAATTTTTTAGATATTTTAGCTCATGCCCCCCCCCCTTCTTTCAACTAATTACTTTTTGCCAAATTCTATAGTGACATTCATTAATTTTCCCAATATCCATAAAAAAATAACACATTTGGTGAATTTATTAATTAAATATCTCTATTTAATCATGTCTTATTAAACTTAAATTTAAAAGATGCATCAAGAAATTTATGACGACACATAAATCACCATTTTTTTTATGAGTTAATCATTGAGGTACAAAATCAAAATTAAAAATTAAACAAGGAAAACTGGCATTAATGTTCCAACCAGATAAGTTTCCTAGTCCAAAAAATTCACTAATTGTCTACAGTAAAGTGTCAGAAATTTTAAATAGTTTTCACATTGATTTATCAAATTTTTTCTCACCATCTTCCCATAATTCTCACAAATCTTTGATTAATTACTCAAGGTATGCTTCAATGTCATTTCCATGTATTTTATTTCCTATAATAATAATAAAAATAATGAAATAATGAAATAATTATACATATACATGGAGGTTTATTATAGGGGATAAAAACAACTAAACCTATATTATAATTAGTTATTAAAGTACCAAAAGTGTTAAAACAATCAAAATACAATCCCAAACATACATTCTTAGGATCCAAAGAAAGCTCTATATATGATGAATCAAATACATTCCATGAAATTGAATATTTAGATATCTCATCAAGTCACTATTGTTACTTGAAAAATTATTCCACTTCATGTAATATGAAGTCTTAGACAACATGAATAATATTTGTAAGTATGGTTTCATAGGAAAGTAACACAGTACCTTCATAGGAGTTTTCTTCTTCTATTTCTTCTTGGTGTTACATTCATTTTTACTCACACTGCCACTCATTAATTTCCATCTACTTGTATGATATCTTATAGAATATTATCCCTAATAAAGAATGAAATCATTAGGGCATGCATATATTTTATACAATCAATTCCACACTTGTTAATGATTTTATTCATCTCATAAAATGATACAGAGATCATAGATTCGCCAAATAAATCATGAATAAGTTCCAAAATCATAGACATTAATTTTTCAATAATTCCATAGAGACAATTTTTATGGCACAACTTTAGTATAAAAGTATAACTTTGAATACTTGGAACACCCTTCATATAATTCTTAATTTTCATCTACAACTAATTCTTAAAACATATTTTTTTCTCACTATATTTCTGAGAAATTTTAACCTAATCAGGATCAACTAAAGGTTCTATTGATCTATTAAAATACTGGTTATTGTATCATAAAAAAATGCATCATTTATCAAGTTCCAAACTAAATTCTCCACTGGTGGGTCACTTTTTGTTTCATTGATAGGATAGTAGCTGCTTTTCCTTTTTATAAAATTCAATTAAAAATGAAAAATACAATGTATATATCAAGAAAGAAACTATTTAAATATTAGGTGATAATATATTTCATTTATATCCAACCATCATTTTAATTTACAATCAGGACACATATATTTTATTTTACCATTCACTGATTGATTTTCAATAGTATGATCTAAAAATTCTTCCAAACCCTCAGCATACTGAGGTGTGTTTTGGGGTAAATTAATCCAAGATTTATCCATATGTATTGGATTACCACACTTCTCCTTATATATTTAAAAATAATTATATAAATGTTTAATAAAAAATCATAATCAATTATTCACGTTATTATATAAAAAATTCTTCAATAAAATTATACTCATATGAAAGATCGATTTAAAAAAAGATGAAAAATGAATTAAAATAATCAGTAACATACTATAAAGTGATTAGAAAAAGTCCATGTTACTCTAAAATTAGAGGAATATTTAATAATTAAAAACCCTTAAACTCTACCTAATGGATCAGTGGTCATATTTCATGGTAGAATGCTAACAAGGTGAAGTTATTAAGGTTAGTGGGGAGAGGGAAGAAACCAATGTGAAGGCTGGATACGAGAGGGTAGTGGAATCAAACTCAAAAATGAACAATGGGTCAGGGGATACAGGTCAAGGTAGAGGGGTGAGTAAGAAGATGAGGGGTAGAAGGATTGGGGTCGCGGTGAGATGTGGGGTTCTCCATCAGGGGTCGGAGTTGTAGATAGAAGGGGAAACCATTGGGGATCCAGGTTGAGGTCGTAGGGATAAGGGGGCCATCTTCTGATTTTAGGGTTAATTAAGGTTTCTTTTAGAAATTTAGTGGTGATTTGTCTAAAACCACTTCTAAATATTAACAAATTTATTTTTATTTAAAATATACTAGTGATTTGTCTAAAACCACCAATAATAAATATTTTTCCTGTAGTGGTGAGAAAAATCAACCATAATATACATACATAATACAATATTATATATGAATATACATTATCTTCTCATAACAAATCACTCCCATAAAATCTATAGCTTTAGTGTATTTAGAAATTATATATATAACAATCTTATTCTATAATAATTTTTTAACATCTATGATAAAAATTCTCCACACATGATATCTTTCTAGACATATCCTACAAAATATTATTCTTTATTACCTAGGAATGGAAACATAAGAAAAGGGTGATCCTATATGCTCAGTAAGGGGTAAAAGATAACAGATCTCAATCGAGACGATATATGATACCATAATTAAGATCATAAGTGATCATAAGATGATTATGTGGGTATGATAACATAAGCAAGGTATATTACTATAGCTCAAAGAGATCAAACTCAATATAAAATGGATCATAAATCATGAATCATGACATAAGACTTTGGGAATAATATAATAAGTGAGGCATAGGCATATAGTTTGATATAGAAATATGGATTATGCATAAGCATAAAAGCTCATATCTTATATTGAGGCTCACTTCCATGACCATCATCACATAGTGAACAAAAATGTCCCTTAACATAATGGACTAGGATAACCTCCCATATTCTATAACATAAAATCTCATGAGATATAATCTTCACCCAATTAATTGGGGGGATATAATTCTGGGCACATCCATCACATAATGATAAACCGTTTATATATGTTCCACATGAACATAAAAGCAATCATAAATCCATCATAGCATAATTAACCTATGAGAATGAAATGGGTTTCAAAAAAATCTTCATAAGACAGACGATCATCAAGGGAAATAAAGTGGATGATTTCATTAACACATATCCCCAATGAAATATAAGAAACATTAAATGATATTGACATGGATGAAGAACACTTTAGAAGAACATTATATAATTCTTTAAAAAATAGGAATAAATATATTTTACATTTTTTTAAACATTTTTTCATAAAAGTAAAACAATTTATAAACAAGTTATTTTTAAAAATGATAAATTAAATAAAAATTACTAAAGAACCATGAAAATTTGAAAAACAAATTAATGAAAACTAAATAAATGGTGGGAGAAAATAATTGAGTGAGAAATATAATAGTGGAGAGATAAAAAAATTCTTTTCATAACTTTTTTAAAATTTCATAACCATTAGGAATTGACCTTAAGAAATAATATAAGTATAGATAATGAAATTCTTAAAATAATGAACTGAATATCGACATGGAGTAGAAATATTCCCATCCGAAAATAAGAGAAAAAGATAATTCTACTTACAATCGTCGTTTAGGGTGAATTGTGAATCAATGAAAGGGGAAATGGTAAGAAGACATGTAAATCCCCAACATAACTAAGGGACAATAAAATTTGGGGATTAAATATAAAGTTCATACATATTCACCCAATGAAAGCTTAATAATTGATAATCTAAATTAAGAATAAATATTAGGAGATAAACCCTTATAACTTTTATAATTTTTGGATAAAAATCCAATGAATGTAAAAACATAAGATAAATCCCTAAATCCAATGAATTACATGAAAATTATGATAAAATACAACCACGGGGTAGTATAAACACCAAAAAAAAATAAGTGGTTTTTATGGAATATATCTTAATGAAAGAAAATTGTGATGAGAAACTATTAACTTTAATATGGATTCTCATGAAATCACTTAACCACTTTGATGAATTCACTAATTCTCAAATTGGGTTCCTCCAGGATTAAAGATTTAGAACTCTTTATTTTAACCATTGGCTACCCAATGTTAGAGATAAAATTAGGATAGGTAATTTTTGTAGATATTCAAGGGTAAAATGAAGGAAAGATGTGTTTTTTGAGTGGATAGAGGATAGGTCCTTTTATATATGATTTTGAGTGTAATTTCTATAAATACCCATTCCTTATTGTGTAAGGGTTGTCATTTTATAAGGAATGTTGATAAAATGTGGAAAAATAATGGATATAGGCAATGAATCCCATTATACACATAATTTAGAGATAAAGTTAGAGATATTTTAGGCCTTTAACCTTTAATTTAAACCATTTTACCTCATTTTACCCTTTATTGTGGTAATTTACTTTTTAGGTAAACCTAAAATCTCGATTAGATACAATTGAAAGTGGTACTCCATGTAGCCTTTCCACTTCTTTTATGTATATACTAGTAGGTTGATCGAGTGAGAAATATTCTTGAATAATAATAAAATGAACTGACTTCATAAGGTGATGTATACTCTATAATACCCCTCTTTATTTGGTCCTATAAGAAGTGCTCCTTGATATCTCTATGCATTTTATATTTCTATTATGGAAAGAGAATGATGAGATATAAGCATAATCCAATAGATCTTTCTTCAATTAAGGTATTTAAGGGACACATATTTGTTTCCTAAATCTTAAAATTCAATTATTTCAAGGATGGACTTAGGAATATTCCTTACCTACTTTTATAACTCCATATCTTCCTTTCTCACCTCATTGACATTCACATGTATGGATGTTTGATTATTTATTAGGGAAAGATAGTATTTCTACCCTTCCCTTGATATACCTTAGTCTATACTTTGAAAATACATGATTATTATGTCTCTTTAAATTATCATCATAGATAAGGTAGCATGACCTTTCCTACTTAGGGCATCAGCTGTCTTGTTCACCCTCCCAGGGTGATAATATATTGAGTGATCATAGTCCTTAATCAATTTAAACCATCATCTTTGGTGAATGTTCAAATAATTATGTATGAATATATACTTTTATCTCTTATAATCAATATATATATATCACACTTTTCACCATAGAGATAATTCCACCACATCTTTAATGAAAATATTACCATTGTTAGCTCCATATCATGTTTTCGGTAATTTTTTATCATAGAACTTTAATTTATGTGAGTCATAAGCTTCCACGTTTTTATTTTTCATAATGACACACCCTAAGACCTTAATTGATGCATATTTGTATATCATAAATACTTTCCATTATACTGTATTGTGACTACAAGTGTAGTGACTAACCTTCTATTAAGATCCTTGAAACCATCATTACATTCGTCTCTGTAGAGGAACTTGACTCCCTTCTAACTTAACTTGGTTAGTTGATTACACAGCGTTGATAGTACACATCTAATCTAATTAAAACTATGGATCTCTATTAAAATGGTTGTCCTGGTCTATTCTTCAATCACCTCCATCTTTAAAGGATCCACAAATATACCCTCACTTGTGATTACATGACCCAAGAATGATACTTTCTGAAGACAAAATCTGCACTCATTTTATATATTCACTCCTTACTTAAGGTATTTATCATAATTATTAAATTATATTCATGTTATTACTTGATCCTAAAATATATGATAATATCATTTATAAAGGATACCATAAATTGATCAAGGAAATATCTAAAGACTCTATTCATCAAATCCATGAAAATAATGGGGGAGTTTATAAGTAAAAAAGAAATCACGATAAATTAATAATGCTTATATATTTTATAAAATGATGTATTTAGTATATCGTCTCTTTCCACACTTATTTGATGATATTTAGATTAAAAATATATCTTTTAGAAATATTTTACCCCAAAAAGTTGATCAAAAAATTCATCAATACAAGGTAAATGATACTTATTCTTGATTTTTATTTTGTTAAGTTCGTGATAATGAATGAAAATATTCATCGATTCATTCTTCTTCTTAACAAATAAGACTGGTGGAACCTATAGTAAAGATCATGGGTATATAAAACCCCCTTCTATATTCTCTTGTAGTTGGTTCTTTAATTCCTCTAATTTAACAGGCCTCATTCTATATAGAATCTTCAGTATAGGTATGGAACCATGTATGGGTTCAATAGAAAAATAAACCTCACAATCTGGTGGAATACCAGAAAACTATTTAGAAAATACATCAATATATTCCTACATAATTAATATATATATAATATTGAGTTTCTCCCCAACCATTTAATTCAAATACCTATCTTTATTAGGTATCAAAACCCATATAAGAGAAGTAATTTCTAAAGGAAACTCATAGTCAGTCTTGCACAAAAATATTATGAAGGGTTGATTTGGGATATGAAATATAATTTCTCTATCCTAACAATTGACATGGGATCTATGTAGATATAGTGAATACATGTCCAAAATAACATTAAAATTGACTATAGGGAGAATAACAAGATTTCAGAATGCATACTCCCACAAACCTCAATCAATGAAGAGTTGTATACATGTGATGAAATCACAACACCACAAGTTTTTTTCATGAACAATTCATTATATAATCACTAAGGTGGTGATTTAATACTTTTATAAAACTTTACAGATATTAAGGATTGGGAGAAATAATAATCAAATCATACATCTGATGTTTAGGAATGGATAATAAGTTTACATGTCTCTATTATATTTTAAAACTAATATCATATAAATAAAAAATTATTAGTGTGAGTATTAAACAATAATAACTATAGTAAGAAATCATATTATAAGAAAAATAAATCATAATTACTAACCTATGACACCTTCATTTTAACTTATCACAGTTTAGGTTCAACCTATATCACTTTTAGTATAAACTAGGTTGATTAATATTCCATTATCTTATTATGTATAACATAATCCCCAAGATTACTGATACTAACACAGATGAACTGGCCATAACATACATACATAATATAATATTATATATTAATATCCATTATATTCTCATAAAAAAATCATACCCCTAGAATCTATTAGTTTAGTATCTTTGGAGATTAGATATATAACCATATTATTCTACAATAATTCTACAAAATAGCATGTGAAACTTATTCACATACGATACCCTTCTATACAAGTCATATATAATACACTTATTTATTACCTAGGAATGGAAACATACTCAATAAGGAGTAAAACATAATATATCTACATCAAGACAACATAATATTCCATAATGAAGATCATAAGTGATCATAAGATGAATATGTGGGTATGAGAACATAATCAAGGTATATGATCATAGAATATGGAGATCATACAAAATATAAAATGTATCATAAATAAAGAATCATAAAAAAATATTTTGTAATAACATAATAAATGAGGCATAGGTATCTGATGTGATATAGATATATGGTACATTAGAAAATCATATCATATGTCAAGGCACCCCTCCATGAACATCATCACATAGTGGACAAAAATATCTCATAGCATAGTGAACAAGGATAACCTTCCATATCCAATCAAATAAAATATCATAAGATATAAACTTTACCCAATGTATTGGGGAGCTATATAATTTTGGTCCAACTCATCACATAATGATAAACCATACATATTCTACCACATGAATATAAAATAAATCATAAATCCATAATAACATAATTAGCATTGATAATGAAAGAAGTCTCATACAAATATGCACAAGAAAATAAATCAACCAAATAAATAAAGAATATGATTTAATTAATACACATCCCCAGTGAAATATAAGAAAATTAAAGGATATTTACATGAATGAAAAACACTTTAGAATAACATTAGACATTTTGTTAGAAAATATGAATAAATATCCTTTATAATTTTGATAAAAAAAATTTAAAAGGAGAATAATTTTTAAAACAATGGTTTTAGTAAAAGAATGAGGAAGTAAATAAAAATTACTTTGAAGAACTATGAAAACTTATAAAGGAATCTTTGTAATGAAAAATGAAGAAATGGTGGGAGAAAATTACTAAGTGAGAAACATAAGAGAGGAGAGATAAAAATATCACTTTCACACCTTTTTTATAAAGTTAAAATCAATATAAAGGGTCCCTAAGAAATCATAGAAGTAGATAGAATGAAATTCTTAAAACAATGTAATGAATATGGACATAGAGGAGATATATTCCTTACTAAAAAGAATAGATAAATAAAATTCCACTTAAAAGAATCATTTTAGGTTAATTATGAATCAATGGGAGGGGAAATGGTGAGAAGACATATAAATCCCAATCATAAAAAAAAGGAGAATAAAAAGTGGGGATTGTATATTAAGTTCATAAATATTATTACTATTAAAGTTTTGGTATTTTAATTAAGAAGAAATATTGTGAGAGAAACTCTTATGACTTTTATAATGTTTGGATCAAAAGGCAATGAAACCAAAAAATTAAGAATATTTTAAATGAAATTTTAATTACATTCAGAAATACCACTTTGGTTATTCTAGTTTATGGATGGAATATGATATCTTTTATAAATTTATAAATTCCATAACTACAATCAATGTCATTACTTTCTTCCAAACACTATAGAAATATTATGCAAAATAAGTAATTTGTTTTGATATATATTTTGATAGTGAAATATTATTATATATACCATAATACTTATCTACTTGTAGAAATTATTAGTATTCTTGTACTCATTAGTCATACTCATACCATAGTTTTGAATATAAATAAACATTTCCCTATCATAACAAAATTATTGTTAATACATAATAAAAAACATATAATTTGAAGTTTAATTATAAAATATTAAATTTAGTGTATTAAAAATTCATAAGAGACATTATGTATTATGATTTTTTGGATATCCAAGCATTGTAACCAAAAATATATATCTTTGTATCATCTAAATTGACCATAATGTTCATCCAAGGATTCTTGAAAAACAAAAAATAATAAGTAATGGGAAATATAAAAATATATTTTATACATTTAGATTATAGATTTTTACCCTTATATTATAGATATTAATAAGATCATATATTCTATTATTATTTTTCAAATGATGTGTCTACTTGGTGTGATATTACAAAAATTTCACCTTCATTCATTGGTTTGTTTTGTGTAGAAGTGACATTAGGACAAATAAATCCAAATTTTTCTTAATTGGGTTTTCCCTTTACATTTGTGTGATATAAATGGTTATAGAAAATATTAATGGTATTAAACTATATTTAACATAATATGTTAATTATTAGATAAAAATATTATGAAAATATACCTCATTTACACATTCATTTCCAAGGATTCCATCCATTTATTGTATTTAATTTACATTCTAAAGACAAATCATGTCAGTAATTGTAAAGACCCTAGCTCCAGTAGCTCAGAGCTAGTGGTTACTTTATTGCATTGATATAAGATATAATTGGTCACATATAAAAGGACCAAATAATTTATTAGTATTTCTAAACTAGATTTATAATTAAATATCACATTGCATTTGAAAACATAAAATATAACATGGTATTTTATTTGAGAACATCATTATTATCTCTAGAATTTCCTTTCATATTATTCATAGAACACTTCTTGGAACCCTGGGGAAATGAAACAAAATAATGGTGAGCTCAAATTATAAATAAGGGTTATTCACATTGGAATTTTTCATATAATAAATAAAACATAATTAATATGGAAAGGTAGATAACTGAAAACACATTCCATTTAATAAATAACTTGAGCACAAAGAATAATATGAAAAAAATAAATGATGATCAAATAATGCCATATAACTAATCACATAAACTTGAAACTTATCCATGGATAATTATTCAAATAATCGCATGGACATAAATAACTGAGCTCATAATTATTTAATATATAATTTCGTACATCTTAAACATACTGTCGAGGCCTCTTGATAGGACATCTTATAAAAATGGGTAAGTCCTCATCCAAATACCCAAACTAGTTTTTCTTATGAGAACAACTGATGCATCAAGGGCTATATAGGTCCCCTCACATAACTTTATAAGTCCAATTCATTTATTATATAAAATAGTTGAATGAAATTTCAATACATAATCAATATAAACATTTATATTGAAAAAATATCATATGAAATGTTAATATTTTCCCTAATCAATAAATATAATGTTGGTCGAAGTAGTTAACTCAAGAGGGGGGTGATTGAGTATCTATAAACAATTCTATTAAAATTAGTTGAATAAAATAATATCACCCAATTAAAATATAATCAAAGTCAGTTTTTAGTGAATTTATAAAAGTTATGAATGTTCAATTAATTTCTCAGAAGATTGATTAGTTATCATCTTTACCAATCTAAATATTAGTCAAACTTTTGAAAATAATATAATGATTCAAAACAGATATAAACACTTTCCAAACTAACTATAAAAGTTCAATTTAGTTTTATTTGAAATGACATAAACACATATCAGATAAAACTAAAATATAAATACACAGCGGATAAAAATAAGAGGTTCAGTCTCAAGATGAGACTTAATCCTCTCCACTTGGTGATCACCTGCCACCAAGAAGTTTATATTAATAAACTTTTGATCCACACCCTAGATTGGTGTTCACAATAGCACACAGGTCTATCTAGGTCACACTTGACCTCTACCACAGTTATTCATGGGAAAAATAACAAACATATAACACAGAATATCTTCCACTATTCTTCATGGGAATATAAGAGTAAAAAGATATTGAGTGTGAGGATATTTAGTATCCTTAATTTATGAATAGGAGAAAGTGTTTGTGAAATAAAAACATGAACACACTACTCAAAAAGTAAACACAAGATCAAAACAGAGTTATAAAAAATGAATAGAGTTTATACATATCTATGTGTTATATGGTAAATCTTTAGACTCAATGGATGTAGTGAAAATGATATTCGAGTCCTCTTCTAGTAGTTGGCTTCAGAATAGGGTATCGCAGTCTCTGTAATATAGCTTCTAGGTGTGAAAAGGTTCATCTCTTTGATGTCAATATGTTTATCCATCTTCAACAGGTTGTTTCTTGTGATATTAAACTTCTTGTGTACTCAAGCTTCGAGTTCTTATATTTTCAATATCTTGCACATTCGCATGGTCTGCCTTTCTTTTTCTCATGGGTTCAGACCTGTTTTGTTAAGGTTGATCTTTTAATCCTTTTATACTTCAAGGTCCAGTCGGTATGAAGATCTCCCCACATGCATGTACCTCATATTGTCTATTGATAGTCCTACAGAAAACATTAAATAATGTCAGAAACATTAATTTTTCTAAATATGACCGTTAGAAATAAATTTGAATTAATAAATTTGAAACAGTTATTTATGACTATCAGTGAGTCATAAGTATCAGTGAGTCATTTTCATCAGTCTGTCATCATCGGCCTGTCATTGGTCTATCCTCATCGGTCTTTTAGCATCGGTCTGTTAGCATTAGTATGTCAGCATCGATCTGCCAGCATCGGTTTGTCAGTATCGATCTATCAAACATTGGTGTGTCGAACATTGGTGTGTCGATCATTGGTGTGTTGAACATTGGTGTGTCCAACATCAGTGTGTCGAACATCGGTGTGTCGAACATCGGTGTGTCAAACATCGGTGTGTCAAACATCAGTGTGTCGAACATCAGTGTGTCAAACATCAGTGTGTCAATTGAACTACCGATGCCAGGGAATCTGAGAGAATTATAAAGTGTTTGTATTACACAAAACATTACTAGATTAAGTGATATCCAAAAATACATGTAAATATACACTTATAAATGTATCGAAGCATAAAAAATAGTTTATTGATTTATTGAAATGTATTGTACTGTATGAAATAATTGATTTACTTAGAGATATTAAATGGAATTAAATAGTAGAATTTGCAGAATGAAATTATTTTTTATTATGAAAACCACTATATCATAGAGTGTCCAACAATCTCCCCATTTTTGATAATCACAAGTTATGTCATACATATAAAGTTAATGAATTATAATAACTTGACTTAGAATATGTCACTAAATGTGTCTGTTCAATATAACTAAAGATTTCCCTTGTTTGAGTTTTTAAAACATAGATCCCCCTCAATTACTGGATAAGAGAAAATATATGTATATAGATTATGTTGATTACATGCCATGTGTCTTATGCCAGAGTTGCTCCCCCTGAAATTAATAATGTATGTCTTTTCTTCCCCTTTTGGGATTAGCAAAAAAAGAAAAGGATTAATAAATAATAGAAATATCATAAATAAAATGAGAGACAGAGAGAAGACAAAAAGGATTACCATTAAGAAGCAAAAAATTACAATCAGCAAAAGAAAGAGACAAATCCCTATCAAATACGCAATCCACTACTAAGGGTTTGGATTCTGAGGGGATTTTTCTATATTTGAAGGATCAAGAGTAGGATGAGAAGGTTTGGGATTGTAAGAGGGAAGAGGTGGTCAGAAGATAACATTAGGCAAGGAAACACCTATAGGAACATTTTCTGCAAGGCTAGGCCTTCTTTCTAACAACATGCGACTGGAAGATTGCTTTGTAATGACTGGTCATATCTGGGAAAGAGCCTGAGAGACAGTCATTGGAGCAGGAGGCCAAGAGGTAGTAACAATGGAAGCATCTGGAGGAACCACAATTTCTTTAACTTGAATATGTAGATACGGATTGAGGAGCTTGATGAAATCATTGATGATTTCACCACCATATTGCATGGATTTCTTGAAGTCATCCTTATTCTCCCTGAATTTATTCAGCAGAGGGGTAAACTCCTTCAATTGAGTCACTTGCTTCTTGAAGGCTTCTGTTATTGGAGTAATTCTGAGATTTTCTACTAAAAACTTGAAGTTATTGATGAGATCATGCTTGGTATAGATCTTAGTAACGTACTTATCCACTTTCTCTCTAATATCTTTCTAAGAAGAAGAGGCTTTATTTGTGTATTGCCTTACCATATTTTACACAAGGTTTGTATTTCTATGTACCTTTTCAAGAGTTTCTATCTCTAAAACACTCTGACGATTTTTGAGTTCCTCTCTCATCACAGCCTTAAAAGATTCTAGATCAGCAACAGTACTTTTCACACCTCTAGAACTGGATGGTCCAGTAATCATTTTTACAAGATCTTCTTTCAAAGTTTTCAAATCTCCACTTAGTAGATGAGTCAAAAAGTTCCTAAGAACTTCCAGTACACCACTAAAGGAGGTCTTGAAATCAGAAGTTAGATAATTTAACTCATTATTTATCTTCCTTACTTCTTCTATCATCAAGGTATTAGTTCTAATTACGATTTTGGTTGTGGTAATGAGATTTGGTTGAATCTCCAAATCACTATCCTTGCAATATTTTTTGCATCTTTATC
The DNA here is from genome assembly GCA_963277665.1 of Viscum album. Taxonomy (NCBI): domain Eukaryota; kingdom Viridiplantae; phylum Streptophyta; class Magnoliopsida; order Santalales; family Viscaceae; genus Viscum; species Viscum album. The sequence goes on from OY728150.1 coordinate 245,661,548, forward strand.
CAAAATACATATTGAAGTGGAGGCTTCACTTATGAATCCAACTGAGTCACTCACTGACTCACATAGATCATTTTTGAAAATCTCTAAATCAGCCTTTGTAACATAGTCACTAGGTACTGTCTGTGATATTGGCTCATCTGCTAGAGGTTCAATCAGTGGAACAGGTGTAAGAGGTTCTACTTCAGCTCGAGCCTATAGAGAAAAAGGAGGAGGCACTCTCTCCTCATCATAGTCATATTCCATCCCAAATAGAGTGTATCATGGATCATTATTCCACTATCGAGTACAGGTCTAGTCTCTTGGATCAATAGTGAAAATCCTGACTCTTCTACCCTGAATCTCAGGTACAACTTCATCTTCATCTACTTCTTCATCATGTCCTCTATCCATAATAACATTTCTGGGAATATTTACCAACTGAACTTGAGGTTATGAAAGTGCTCTAGCCACTTCAACTTCTCTAGGAACTTCCTCAATCTGATCCACCTGATCCTGAGCCTCTTCCTTATGGACACCAGCCATTAGTTCATTCAACTCCTGAATGATTTCCTGATTTTCAGCATTAGGATGGGGAGATATATCCTTATGACTAGAATCTCCATGATCAATAGCCTCCTGTTCAACAGGATCATCACCATCAGTAGCTCCATGTACAGATTCTTCACTGGATTTGTCAACTACTTATTGTCCCACTTTTAGAGAATCACTTTCAGGCTCATAATTTCTCCCTTCATCATTTCCATCATCATCATCAGACTCCTCATCTTACTTACTCACATAGCCTTCCACACCAGTAACCTCTGTCTCTTCATCATCCTCATCACCTAACAAAGGTTCCCTTGGGGGTAAATCCAAAGGTGGACTAGTAGGTCCATAAGACATGTTTTTGGGACTTTTAGCAATATCAAGATCATTCATGTCATCAAAAGGAGATCCTTCTTCTCTTGGCAACTCAACCTCAGCTTCCTCATCAGAATAAATAGGTTCCTATCCTGGTTTCAGGCCTAGATCAACTTGATCCTTTGGTCTGGTAGGATGGTTAATTGGATTGAAATCCTCATACATCCTTTCCACATCTCCTACATAGCATTTCTTCCATGGGTTACAGAAGATAATCATTCTTTTACAAATATCTTTTTAAAGGCAGAAACCACTGCATTCACTTATCACTTCATCTCTATCTTCCACACAGCCTAACTTCTTTAACATGGAAGAGATCATCCTGTGATAGTACAAACATGTTTCCTTCTTGGATGGATTTATCATATCAGAAACATGCACCATTAGATACCTAAAAAGGTTCACCTTTATCCAATTTTTCAATAGATAGATCAGGAATACATCTTGATACTTCACAGTAGAGAAATCTCCCTTCCTTAGGAAAATTTGATGTTGTGTAAACTTAAAAAATAACCTTGCTTCTCCATCAAATTCACTGGAAGTAGTCCTCATAAATTATCCACTTCCAGTTAGATCCTTCAGAGCATCTTTATATGAAAAAAACTCAGAGAAAGGTGGAATATTACCCTGATAATCATCATAGACACCTTCATGAGGCATCTCCTAGCAAACAACAAATTCATTAAACAAAAAATCTATCTCCTTTCCCTTCACCACTAACTTCATCCTTTCTTCCACAGCTCCATCCAGGGATATCATCAAATGTCGATAAAACTCATGTACTAGCTGGGGATAATAAGGACTTTTGTTATTTGAGAACCAGCTCAGCCACCCTTGAGATTCTAGTACTCTCAACAAAAACAATTTTCTTGACATAAACCACTCAGAAGATACTTCCTTCTCAGCTGTAACCACTTGGATTTCCAAACTTGGTTTTTCAGTCCCACTGGGCTCACCCTTCTGACACTTAGATGATGTAGATTTTCTCATCTCTTCTATTGCGTGCTTCTTTCTTTCCATTTCGGAATATTTGGATTCCAAAGGGGTTGAGAGGTTTAGGATCGAGAGATAGAGTGACAAAGTGTTGAAGGATTTAGGGCAGATGGAAGGTGAAAATTCGGGATGGATTGAACTTATTATATTATTTAGGGACTTTAAATCGTAAAGCATAAAATTTAAATGTAAAAAAAAAAGAACACAAAACAACATCGTTTTTTTTAAACAGATATAATTACAAAAGAGTCCTTAAATACATCGGTGTCATAGAATCGGTTTTACATGATCGGTGTCAAGTTATAGGTTTCAAGAGATCGGTTTTAAGGATCAGTTTCAAGGATCGGTTTCAAGGATCGGTTTTAAGGATCTGTTTCAAGGATCGGTTTCAAGGATCGGTTTCAAGGATCGGTTTCAAGGATCGGTTTCAAGGATCAATTTCAAGGAATTATTTCAAGGATCGGTTTCAAGGATCGTTTTCAAGGATCAGTTTCAAGGATTGGGTTCAAGGATTGATTTCAAGGATCGGTTTCAAGGATTACTTTCAAGGATCAATTTCAAGGATCGGTTTCAAGGATCGGATTCAAGGATCGGTTTCAAAGATCGGTTTCAAAGATCGATTTCAAGGATCGGTTTCAAGGATCGGTTTCAAGGATCGGTTTCAAGTATCAGTTTCAAGGATTGGTTTCAAGGAATAATTGTCATGAATTTAGATATTTATTATTCCTAATTCATGTCTAATGTAGTTAATTCTATTAGAGTTCAAGTTTTTAGTGAAGATATCAGCAAGATGATTCTCAGTCCCAATAAACTCAAGAGTTATATCACCTTTTTGATAATGATCTCTCAAAAAGTGATGTCTTACATCAATATTATTTGTTCTAGAATGATAAATAGGATTATTAGAAATGTTAATATCACTTGTGTTGTCATAGTTTATGGGGATATGTCTGAATTAAAATCCATAGTCTAATAAGGTGTGTTTCATCCCCAAAATTTGTGTACAACAACCACGAGCAGTAATGTATTCTGCATTAGTAGTTGATAATGCAATTGAATTTTGCTTTTTAATACACCATGATATTAGATACTTTCCAAAAAAGTGACATGTTCTAGAGTTACTCTTTCTATATAACTTACATACACCAAAGCCATCATCTGAATAACTAACTAAATCAAAAGGTTTTCCTTTAGGATAGAACAATCCTAAATTAGTTGTATACTTGAGGTATTTGAAATTTCTTTTAAAAGCATTTAAATGTGACTCTTTTTTGTTTTCTTGAAATATTGCACACACAAACACACTAAACATAATATCTGGCCTACTAGAAGTTAAGTATAGAAAACTCCAAATCATTCCTCTCTAGGCAGTTTGATCAACTGATTTTCCATTTTCATCAAGATCTAACTTACATGTAGAACTCATAGGGGTCTCACTACTCTTAATTCTATTTAAACCATATCTTTTAAAAAGATATTTATTATACTTACTTTGATTTATAATAATACCTTATTTATTTTGAAATATTTGAAATCCAAGAAAATATTTATGTTCACCCATTAAACTCATTTCAAACTCAATTTGCATTATTTTTGAAAAATAATTACATAAAGAATTTTAGAATATCCAAAGATAATATTATCTACATATATTTGAGCTATTAAAACTTCTTTTGAAATTATTTTTATAAAAAAAGTAGGATCAGTAAGTCCTTTTGTAAAGCCTTTAGAAATAAGAAAATTACTCAACCTTTCATACCAAGCTCTTGGAGTTTGTTTCAAACCGTATAAATATTTAGATAATTTGAACACTTGATTTAGAAAATGAGTATTTTTAAAACTTGGGGGTTTTCCAAAAAAACATCCTCAATTATATAACCATTTAAGAATTCACTTTTGACATCCATTTGATAAAGTTTAGTCTAAGTGTGCTACATAGGCAAGTAAGATCCTAGTTGCTTCAATTATAGATACTAGTGCAAAGTTCTCTTCATAATCAATTCCCACTTCTTGATTATATCCTTGTGAAACCAATATAGATTTGTTTCTAACTATATTTTCAGCTTCATCTACTTTATTTCTAAACACACATTTGGTTCCTATGGTCAAAGTATCCTCTGGTCTATATAAAAGTTTCCAAACTTTATTTATTTCAAAATAATTAAGTTCTTCTTGCATGGAAATTACCCAAAATTCATCATTGATCGCGTAATTAATATTTTTAGGTTCAAGTTTTGACAAGAGGTCTTGATGTTCAACTTAGTTTCTCAAGGAATCTCTAGTTTGTGTTCCTGTATCTAAATCTCCAATAATAGCATCTAATGGAAAAATTTTAAGGGTCCTAGTTGGTCTAGAAAAAGTAGAACTGGTTATTTCAGGTTGGCCGATTTGATCTGGTTTATTATGTATAGAATTTGGAAATTTTTCATAACTGAATGTTTTCACAGATTCTTTCACATGGTGATTTGAGACTTATCATTAATGTCTAGATTAGACATATCCTATTCAATATTTTCTAGTGAATTCTTGGGCTCATGTGGATATATTTCATCAAACATGATATGTACAGATTCCTCCACACATTTAGTTTTCTTATTAAAGACTCTATAGGCTTTGTTTGATGTAGAATATCCAAGAAATATTCCTTCATCACTTTTGGTGGAAAATTTATCTAAATTATCTTTAGTGTTCAGAATATAAACTTTACATCCAAACACTTTAAAATAACTTACTTTGGGTTTCCTATTATTCCACAAATCATAAGGAGTTTTCTTAAGGATTGGTCTGATTAAGACGCTATTTATTATGTAACAGGCGGTATTAATAGATTTATCTCAGAAATAAATGGGTAGGTCATATTCATTGATTATAGTTCAAGCAATTTTCTATAGGGTTCTATTTCTTCTTTCTAGCACACCATTTTGTTGAGGTGTCCTAGGAGCAGAGAAATTATGATTGTAGCCATTTTGTTAGCAAAAAGCTTCAAAATCTTAATTCTAAAACTCATGGCCATGATCACTTCTTAATGATTTAATCTTAAGTCCACTTAGATTTTATACAGTCCTAGCATACTTGGTAAAGTGAGAACAAGCTTCACTCTTGTGAGCTAGGAAAAAGAACCTGGTGTACCTAGAGAAATCATCTACAAGAACATAAAAATAGTTCTTCCCACTGAGACTCGAAACTCTAGATGGTCCAAACAAATCCATGTGGACCAACTCAAGAGGTTGAGAAGTAGTCACTTATTTCTTTGGTTTGAAAGAGATTTTATGTTGCTTTCCTTTTTGACAAGAATTACATACCTTATTGTCTAGAAACTCTAATTTGGATAAGTATTTAACTAAACCTTTTCTAGTTAAATTCTTAAGAGAGTGTATGTTGCAATGTCCTAGTCTTATATGCAAGATCCAAGACTCTTTTTGAATGGCATTTATACAAGAGAAATTCTATGAGGCTAGAGTATCTAGATTTATAGCATATACATTATCATTTTTAAAAGCAGTAAATACTAAGTTATTCTTGGCATCAAAAACATGGAATGAATCATCTTTTGGATTTAACATTAAATCCATCATCACACAATTGAGATATGTTGAGCAGTTTATACTTTAATCCATCAACATACAATACTTTAGAAATTGAAATAGAGTTAGGGTTACCAATTTGGCCTAGGCCGATGATTTTTCATTTACCATTGTCACAAAATGTGACATGTCCTCTATCAATCTTGATAAGACTTTTAAATCTTGAATAATCCCCTATCATATGTCTTGAATAGCCACTGTCCAAGTACTACAGCTTTCTACAGGATATCTTTAAGAAGTTTACCTATATAAAAGTTCATCCAAGAAACGACTTTGATACCCATATTTGTCTGGGTCTATATACATTAGTGATATAAGCTTTAGGAACCCACAATTGTCTTATAGGCTTCCTATATGAAGAATATATAGTGTTTGAAAAATAAAATATGTTCGGTCCTAAAGAATTGGATGCGAAAAAAGAATTCTTGGAACTGGAACTTGCTGTAAAATTCTAGTTTTTGAAAAAAGTAGCAGATTTTTCAGATTTGGTTACAAAAATGTGATTTGGATAAATTCCTTTGAACTGGTTGATATCCTATCCCAGAAGTATACTTAAGATATATTTGTTGACCAAGCATTTCAATAAAATTATTTTTCCTATTTGTAAACTTTTCTTGGTCTTTCTTCAATTGCTCATTAGACATTTTTAACTCATTGCTCTCCTTGAGCAGTTGATCATTTTTCTCCTTTTTAGTTGTAAGTTCATATTTAACAATCACAGTGAGAGCATGTTGTTTTTTCAAAGATTTATACTTATCCTTCAATTCATTACATTTTTCTTCTATCATGTTGCAATATTCAAATAATTCGTCATTTTTCATATTATCATACTCACTTCAAAAATAATAAGAATTATGTACGAGAGAGTATAAGGTTACCTTAGTTGTGTTTTTCATAAAACACATATTAGCCATATAATATTTCTCATTTTTAGAAGATGAAGATTCATTGGAGTTGTCCTCAAAGGCACTCTAGGCGGCCATTATTTCTTTCTTATACTTTCTATCCTTGTTTTCATGCTTTTTCTTGTATTTCTTCTTTGGACAGTCATCCTTGACATGTCCTTTCCTTTTACATTTGTATAATATTATCTCTTTTGACTTATCATTTCTCTTCTAATCCTTTTTCCAATTTCCCTCGTTATCATACTTTCTTTTGTGATTGGGATTTTTAAAAAAAATCTTTTTCCTATAAAATTTATTTAATCTTCTATCCAGCTGGGCCATTTCTTCATCACTATCTGAAGATACTTCTTAACTACTGGAGATTTAAATAGCATATTGAACTTTATGCTTGTCTTTAATTTTAGATGTAGTTGTCTTGAAATCTACAGATATTCTTTTGGTTTCATCCTCTTCTTGATTTACCTTCAATTTGTCTTTATACATCATTCATTTTACAATCAACTCTTTCACTGGAATATTATCAATGTTTCATGATTTCGCAATAGATATAGATGTCTCACACCATATTTCTAGTAATCATCGCAGAATCCTCATAATCTACTCTTTGGTCGTTACTTCTCTTCCTAAAAAATCATGGTATTCACAATTTCATTGAACCTGAGATACATATCAGAAATGGACTCATCAAGCTTCATTCGGAAGTTGTCATATTTAATAATATAAGTATTTAATATTTTTTCTTTAACATTATATGTTCCATCATGAGAAACATATAGAGTGTCCAAAATCTCATGTGTAGTTTTACAAGAAGAGATACGGTTAAACTCTTCATCTCCTGGTGCATAGTACATATCATTAATTTCTTTACAATTATTGTTATAGGAATTCTTGGTAGGTTCATTCCAAGTGTTTCTAGAAGTTCTAGGAATTGCATATTTACCTTCAATATTAGTCCATATTTCAAATCCCAGTATTTCTATATGTATTTTTATTTTAAGCTTCCACTGAGCATAGTTAGTTCCATTAAATAAAGGTGGTCTATGGGTAGCATCCCCTTCTAATCTATTATCCATGATATAGATTGTAAAATAATTTCAAAGAGATAAAAATTTATAAATAATAGAAATTTTGAGATCTTTTAAAAACAGCTATAATCACAGTTGATAAGATTTGAAAGTGGATAATAAATTTTAATCCCTTTGATACCAAATGTTGGTCAGAGTAGGTGACTCAAGAGAGGGTGAATTGAGTATCTATAAAAAAAATTGTTAAAATTGGTTTAATAAAATAATATCCCCCAATTAAAATATAATCAAAGTCAGTTTTTAGTGAATTTATAAAAGTCATGAATGTTCAATTAATTTCTCAGAAGATTTATTAGTTCTCATATTTACCACTCTAAAGATTAGTCAAACTTTTAAAACTAATATACTAATTCAAAATAGATATAAACACTTGCCAAAATAACTATCAAAGTTAGATTTAGTTTTATTTGAATTGACATAAACATGGATCAGATAAAACTAAAAGATAAATACATTGCAGATAAAAACAAGAGGTTTAGTCTCAAGCTAAGACTTAATCCTCTCCACTTGGTGAACACCTGCCACCAAGCATCTTATATTAATAAACTCTTGATCCACACCCTGGATCGGGGTTCACAACAGCGCATAGGGAATTCCAAGTCACACTTGACCTCTACCACAGTTATTCATGGGAAAACTAACAAGAATATCACACAGGATATCTTCCACTGTTCTTCGTGGGAATACTAGAGTAAAAAAGAGATTGAGTGTGAGGATATTTATTATCCTCTAGTTATGCACAAGAGACAGTGTGTGTGAAATAAACAGATGCACACACTGCTCAAAAAGTAAACACAAGATCACAATAGAGTTATAAAATAAGAATATAGTTTAGAAATCTCTGTGTGTTGTGCAGTAAATCTCTGGACTCAATGGATGTGGTGAAAATGATATTTGAATCCTCTTATGGAAGTTGGGTTCAGAAAAGAGTATCGTAGTCTCTGTAATCTAGCTTATAGGTGTGAAAAGGTTTAGCTCTTCGATGTCAAGATGTTCAGCCAGCTTTAGTAGGTTGTTGCTTGTGATATTAAACTTCTTGTGTACTCAAGCTTTGAGTTATTCTATTTGAAATATCTTGCACATTCACATGGTCTAACTTTCATTTTCTCATGGGTTCAGACATGTTTTTTAAGGTTTATCTTGTAATCCTTTTATACTTAAAGGTCCAGTAGGCATGAAGATCTCCCCACATGCACGTACCTCGTATTGTCTATGGATATTCCTACAGACAACATTAAATAATGTTAGAAACATTAATTTTTCTAAACATGACCGTTAGAAATAAATTTGAATTAATAAATTTGAAACAGTTATTTATGACTATCAGTGAGTCATTGGCATTGATCTGTCATCATCAGTCTATTATCGGTCTATCATCATCGGTTTATTAGAATTTTTCTGTCAGCATCATTCTATCAACATTATTCTGTCAGCATTGGTTGGTCAGCATCGGTCTGTCAAACATCAGTATGTCGAACATCAGTTTTTCGAACATCAGTGCGTCGATCATCGATGTGTCGAACATCAGTCTGTCAAACATCGAGGTGTCCAACGTTAGTGTGTCGAACATCGGTGTGTCGAACATCGGTGTGTCGAACATCGGTGTGTCGAAAATCAGTGTGTCAAACATTGTTGTGTCGAACATCGTTGTGTTGAATATTGGTGTGTCGACCATCAGTGTGTCGATTGAACCATCGGTTCCAGGGACTCTGAGAAACTTATGAAGTGTTTGTCTCACACAGAACATAACTGGATTAAGTGACATCCAAAATACATGTAAATATACACTTGTAAACATATCGAACCATAAAAATAGTTTATTGACATATTGAAACATATTGTATTGTATGACATAATTGATTTACTTAGAGATATTAAATGGAATGAAATAGTAGAATTTGTAGAAAGACATTATTTGTGATTATGAAAACCACTATATCATAGAGGGTCCAACATATAATGTGGTCATAATTCAAATAGATTAATATAGAGAATAGTATCAAAATATTATATACTCAATAAATCAAAATATTCACTAAATAATTTTAACATAGTTGACAATACTTTAAAAATATCACTAAAATATTTCTTGAGGAAAATAACATTTTTAATTTGAAATCATTTATATTAAAAACTAAAAATTTCTAAAATTTTAAGGAAAAGATTTTATTTTAAAGAAGTTTTAAAAAAATTTAAATTTAGCTTTAAATAATTAAGTGTTCATGATGGTGGGAAATTTTTTCCATGCCATGTAAGTTAAAAGAAAACATTCCTTTCACAGTTTTGTAAAAAAAGTCAATAAGCACCTCATTCAAAAAATGAAAAAGATTCATTTTAAACCTTTTTTTATAAATAAAATCATGCTTAAAAATGACTTTAAATAATCATATGATATTATTAAAAATATTCTTTAAAATGTTTTTATAAATTATTTATATGGAAGAAAAAGGATTTTCGCCTGAAGAGAAAAAAAAAGTTAGTTTTCCTTAAAAATATTCTTTTGTTCTGTTTAGTACTTAAAGAAAGAAAAATGGAAGAAATAATTTTAATTTATATAAAAAATAAAGGATAATATATTGGGTTCAAGATATAAAGATTAAATAATTCTCTCAATGGATACATAAACATAAACAATCATGAATAATGATGAGATTGTGAAATAAAACCTTTCCACTTTGGTAAATTTTGAATCAAAATCTTAGTAAAATAAATAACTTAAAATGGATATTTAAATATCCTTAATATAAATTTAATCGTGATATATCATTTCAAAGGGTAATTATATACACAACCTAAGAGAATCAACTAGTTAATACAACATATGTCTCATGAAAACAAAAGAGTGACGAGAAACCCTTACAATGATCATATCATTGAAGTGAAGATTTAATCAATAAAGTGATTATGTGTAAAAATATTAAATCTAAAAATAATAAGTGTAAATATATAATAATAAAATAATATTCTATTTCACACATAGTTAGGGAATAACATAGTCAATGAAGTATAATTATAACCCAACGAATAGAAATTGAGTTAAGAAATCCCATACAACTTTGTAACTTTTGAATCAAACCACCTTAGATAAAATATATAAAATTAAAACTTAAAATGACATGAATTTTGAAGGATTCAATATATAACATTTAAAATTTTAGTGTATACACCATATAAAATAAATTAGGCGTATAACATTAAAATATTCCTCATTAAAGTGAAATTGAGACAAAATCCCTTACCTCAAGTCTGACTCATCACGTACATTCTTTATCTTCCTAAATAATATATTTATGTTAATTATTTACTTGATTGATAAAATTTTATAATTTATTATTCCTTTTATTTTATTTATTACCATGTTATATTTATTTAGTTAATCAATTAAGTTCATATCAAACGTTTTGAAGATATTCGATTCATATGTCCAAAATGACTTCAGTAGGTTAACTATAGAAAAATTGGTCATTATACCATCATATAAAAACCAATAATCATGAAATAAATATAATTTTTATACATATTTTATAACTTTCAAAACCAACCACAAAATATGGTTAGGAAAAATAAACTAAGTTACAATCATGGAGACAGTAAGTCGTACATATGCATAAGTAACATTTCCATTTTTCAACGATCGTGATAGATACAAGGTAAATAATATTTTATCCTTACATAATTGTAATTATATCATAAATTTCATATTATTTATTTAAATTAACTTATATATATAATCCATTTAATGTGGTTATGGAAAACGAATCACATTGCTTCGTGGAGGTGGTAGTCCACACGTACACATGAACGACATTATCATTTTTCAATGCATGTAAATGTAAGAAATTAGATTATATATTAATTTTTAATAATGATAAGTATTTAATTAATATAATATATAAATATTAAATCTATCAGTATAGCCATCTGTGATATGCGGTGATGGAAAATGAATTACATCAGTTTGTGAGGCGGTAGTCCGATATACACACGAACGATTGTTTCATTTCCCATTCGATAGAAGCGGATATGGATATAGGCTATTAAATTAAAATAATAAAATCTAAGTATATGTAAGATAATTTCGTTATTATTTTATAATGTTTGAATAAAATTTTAATGAGGTGGAAGAATAAATAAAACTAAAACATTCAATTAAAAGTTATACCTCTTCTTTGGGCAGCCTATTTTTCTTTACACCTTAAACCCTATAAGGTTGATATTATGAAAAAAAAATAAGAACTCTATAATGTGTTAATGTATTTTAGTAATTTTTTTGGAATTTATTGGCTGAACCAAATGGTTCTTGAAGTGTGAAGAAAATAGGAGAGGGGTGTCCTTTTATAATGAGGGAAGGGGAATTCTTATAATTTATTAAAGTTTGAAATTAATTTAAATTAATTTTCCATTCTCAAATGGATAAAAATTAATATAAATAGAATCTAATATTATTATGAGTCCAAATAATATCATTTAACAAAAAAATTACACATTTAGGTAATTGTTTCACCTTTATCTTTTTGTTTTAACCCTCTATTGACCCCTTGGATTATTACCATAATAATAAAGTTGTTTACTCTTTAGGAGTCAGGATAGTTACTATAAAAGAAAAATTGGCCCACAAATGGAACATGGTTTATATTTTAAACCATATACCAATAACTTGGATGAATATAGGATTTTTATAAATTTTAACTCATTTAATAAAATATTATTTATCATAAAATATCATTAATATCATTTTTGGAACTATTTATTTAATTTGACTTTGAAAAAACATGAAAGCAAATGAATTCAAATATAATCATTTAAATAATCCATAAAATGTTATATTTATCTAAAAAATCATGTAAAATCATAATTAATTTAAATAATATTACTTTTAACACTTTTAGAATCATAAATTTTATTTTTCTGTTAATTGAATAAATTCTGTGTCGGTGTTGCATAAGAATTTAATGTAATTAATTGATAAATAAAAATTAGAAATAAATTATGATGATAAAAATTAATTCATATTTAAAATAACCATTTATAACCTAAGATAAATTTTTTTATCCCTATTAGAAAATATTATAGAAATTAAAAGAAAGAAAGTGACATTCTTGACTTTATCTTTTACTTAAATATTATAAAGGTAAAAATCACAGAAATATAACACAAATTTGACATATTTTAGAAAACTGGATGGAAATAGCTTAAATAATCTCATAAAATAGGATAAATTTAGGTTTTAGGGTCATTTTTTAGTTCATATCGTATTATTTTTAACCTTAATTACCTGATTTACCCTTACCATTGTGATAATTATTTATTGTAGTTATTATTCATAATGACCAAAAATAAAGGGGAAATATTTACCAAATTTGTACCACATAATTAAAAATATGGAATTAAATTTTCAAGATTCAATTTCTATAATTTTTAGAAATTAATTTAAGATTAAAATGAAAAATGCAATGAAAAACAGTTTTTCAAAAAAAAAGTATAAAAATGTTTTTATACTAGATTCAACCATAAAATTTATTCAAATGAATTTAATTGTATTATTAATAATAAAATAGATATAATTATACTTTTAAACCATTTTCAAAAAAATGTATATTTTTAAATGTTTGCAACAAAAATACAGATTTCAATGAAAATCAGTATTTTTCATTATTCACTAAAAATAAATTTTTTTAAAAAATACCAAAAAATCACTCAAACCTAATTTTGACAAGGTGATTTAACAAATTATACCCTTTTATCAAACAAAATTTCTAAAATCTTTATAAATTAATTATAATATTCTCACAAAAAGAAATAAAGCCCATTTTGGAAGAAAACATATTTTTAAAGAATAAAATGGCTTTAATGAAAATTGAGTGTTTATTTCCAAAGAAATAAATAGTATATTTTTATTGAGTATGAAACTTATATATTTTCTATAATATATTTAATCATATTCATACCCTCAAATTCAATGACTAGGTCATAACTTCAACATTTTAATAATAATATTTTGTGGATCGTTTAGGTTGGTTATTGCGTATTGTATATGCTATTGAATATAGTATTATTTTAAAATATAAAGGTTATAAATTATACCTAGTTTCATAAAGTTTTTACATGAAATTTTAAATTGATATTAGTAATCAAGTGTTTTAAATTTGAAAGTTATTTTTTTGAAAATCCACAACATAAAAAGGGTCAATAAAACTTCCTCTTGTAAATAGGGAAAGGGAAATGTGAAGCCCATATAGAATAACACATAACTAAGTATCCAAATAGGATAAAATTAGTGGGAAGTAAAATATAGATATATAGGAAAAAAATAATTTCCAAATAATAATGGATAATGATAGGGAACATTGATGACAAGAAAGTGAGTGATCATGAGAAAGGCAATGACCAAAAAACCATAAACCAAAGAGGTGTGAAAAATACCATCAATTCATTATAAATGAAGTTAATAAGATAATATTTTTATTTCTAGATCCCTTTCCTAGATTTTTAGAATTATTATACCATCTAGACTAAGAACATAAGAAAATATACTTAATTGATAAGTATAATTTCATCTTTTAATCAATTTCCACTATGATCTCATCTTTTTCTCCAAATGAAGAGTATTCAAGATTAATTTTTCAAGACTGGAGTACTAAAATAAAATTATAATAGATAACATAATTAACAAAATAATACCAAGTTATTCCTTATATATTTAGATATTAATCAAAACCAAAATGGTTAGCACAAGTTAAGAGAATTCCCAAAATGAAGAAACCTTTATACGAATAAATACCACATTAATATTTAAATCCTCAGTGGTAACACTCAAATTTACACTTAGATCATTTTATTACTAAATAAGATTAAAAAATTTAAAATATTCCCAACCAATTTTGAAACCAAAAAAACATAAATATTTGACCACATATTCTTCTAAGATTATTTTAACATTTATCTTCAATCAATATTAGTCACTCAAAAAGTAATATACTCAAAAATTTATATTCCCTAATAATATAATATATAAAATATGTTAATAATTTCTATAAATATATTTAATCAACATAAAAATAAAATATCATATCATCTAACAATATTCTATTTACCTTAATCATGTAATATTTCTCAAAAATATAGTGATCTTATTGTGAAATAACATTAATCACTTAGTCACCAAATCACTTTTCAATCCCATAGTTATCTATAAAACATATCTTCCAAAAATTTAATAACCCATAATTTCCTCAATATCAAAGATCATATAAATCCTAAAGTTTTTTTATAACATTAAAATTATGTCAACAAAATATAAAAGTATTATTCCTCAAATAACCTTTTCACTAAAACATATATTAAACCAAAGTTTTTATTCACATAAATGCTTCCCAAAATAGCCTTAATAGTGTTAAAATCATATCACATAAAACCTAAAATGGGTATTTATACCTTTAAAATCATGATCAACCTTATAATTATAAACCCAAGACACTTTATATTTATCATAATCTATCCTTGGTTATCATTTGTTCAAGTCCTTTATAATGGTTCATAAATAAAATGTTGATTAACCCAAGAATATCCCATGGGAGTGTAAAACTAGGTGTGTAATAAAGGCACACTCATTGTGCACCAGAATGATGGTTGATATATGATTTGACCAACTATTTTTAGGATTATTACCCCTAGATACATCTATTCCAAAACCAAGTCCACTTGTAGTATCCAAACGGGCATGCATTTCTAGGAAAACCATATAATCTCTATATTACCAAAACTTTAGAATATTATTATATACATAGAATTTTCCTCAAAGTTTGTTATATATTTATGTTACCTAATCTATGTTTTCATAAATCTATTTTCTCAAGGTTTTTACTAAACTTCCTCTGATACCAACTGTAAATACACCAAATCAAGTAGCCCAAAGCTAATGGTGACTTTATTATATTGTTATAAGATACAAGTGATCACATCCTAACTAAATGAATAGTTTATTATTCTTAGTAATCTAGATTCGTACTTAAATCTCAAAATACATTTGAAAACATAAAATATAACATGGTATTTTCTTTGAGAACATCATTATTCTCTCAAGAATTTCTTTACATATCATTTATAGTACACTTCCTGGAATCTTAGGGAGAGGAAAAAAATAAGGGAGAGCTCAAATAGTTAGTAATAGTTATGTAAAATTAAATTTATCATATAATAAATATGATATAATCAATATTGAAAGGTAAATAATTGAAAACACATGACATTTAATCAATAATTTAACCATAAAGAATAATATGGAAGGAATAAATAATGATAAAATAATATCATATAACTAATCACATAAACTTGAAAATTATTCAAGGATTACTTTTAAAATGATCACATGGACATTAATAATGAATCTTATAATGATGAAATGCATAATTTTGGGCATCTTAAACATAATGTCGAGGCCTCGTTCTAGGATATCTTACATAAATGGGTAAGGCCTCTGCCAAATATCCAACCTCATTTTTCTCATGAGACCTAATAATGAATAAAGGGGATATATAATACCCTCCCCTATCACTTAATAAGTTCAGTTAATTCATCATATGAAAGGGGTGAATAACAATTCAATACATAATCAACATAAACATTCATATTGAAAAAACATCACATTAAATGTTAATATTTTCCCCAATAAATAAATATATCAAGATCATAATACATATAGAGTAACATGTAGGATGGTATAAAAAGATTATATCCCTATTAAAACATAATATTCACTAAATAGTTTTGATAAAGAAGAAAATACTTTAAAAAATCACCTGAATATTTCTTGAGAAAAATACCCTTTATTTTGAAATCTCTTATATTAAAGTTTAAAAAATTACAAAATATTAAGGGAAAAAAATTATTTTAAAATAAAATTTTAAAATTTTAAAATTAATATTCAAATAATTGAGTGGTAATTATGGTGTTAAATTCTTTTCATTCTATATAATTTAAAACAAAATATTATGTTCATACTTTTATAAAAAAATGTCAAAAAAGTGACTTGTTAAAAAAATGAAAAAAACATTCCTTTTAAACCATTTTAAAAAAAATAAATCATCATTAAAACTAAAATTAAAAAATCATATTATAATATTAGAAACATTTTTTAAAACTCTTTTAGAAAACATAGATATGGATAAAAATTTATTTTCGACCGAACAGAGAAATAAAGACAGTTTTCCTTAAAAATATTATTTTGGTCTCTTAAGTACTTAAAGAGTGGAAAATTAAAGGAATAATTTTAATTTATAAAAAACCATAGGATAATAGACTATGTTCAAGATATAAATATCAAATAATTCTCCTAGTGGATACTTAAACATAAACAACCGTGAATAATGATGAGATTCTGAAATAAACCCTTACTGCTTTAGTAAATTTTGGATAATAATTTCCATGAAATAAATAACTTCAAGTGAATCTTAAAATATAATTAATATAAAGTTAATAATTATATATCATATCATATAAGTATTATATACACCATATTAAAGAATCAAGTGGTGAATAAAGAATATCTCTCATGGAAACAAAAGTGGGATGATAAATCTTACAAAGATCGTATCATTAAAGTGATAAGTTAATCAATGAAGTGATTATTTGTAAAAAAAATTAATTCCACATTAAATAATTGGAAATAAAAGATTATAAAATCATACTTAATTTCACACATAATCATGTCAATTACATATTCAATGAAGTATAATCATAACCCAATGAATAGAAATTGAGTTAAGAAACCCATTTCCACTTGGTAACTTTTGATTCAAATTACCATAGATAAAATAATTTGAATTGAAACTTAAAATACCATGAATTTTAAATTATTCATGACATAACATGTAAAATATTATCTTATACAACATATAAAATAAATAATGTATATAATATTAAAATATGCCTCAATGAAGGGAAATTGAGATGAAATCCTTTAACCCATGTCAAACTCATCATGTAAATTCTTTATCTTCCTAAATAATAAAATTATGTTTATTATTTAATTTATTATTATCTTTTTCATTTTTATTATTCTTTTTATTTTATTTATTATCATGATATATTTATTTACTTAATCAATTAAGTTCTTGTCTGTCGTTTTGATGATATTCATTTCATATGTCCAAAATGACATCAGTAAGTTGACTATGGTAAAAGAGGTCATTGTTCCAGAATATAAAGAATAATAATAATTACATTATTATAATATTTATAAATAAATTATTATTTTAAAACCATACATTAAATATGGTTACAAAAAATGAACTATGTTATAATCATGGAGACAGTAAGTCGTACGTATGCATACGTAATGTTTCCTTTTTTCAATAATCATGATGGAAATAAGGTAAGTATTATTTTATATTTATATAATTATAATTGTATAACAAATATCAAATTATTTATTTTAATAAACTTATATATATCATCCATTTTATGTGGTTATGGAAAATGAATCACATCACTTCATGGAGGTGGTAGTTCACACGTACACACGAACGACGTTATCATTTTTCAATGGATGAAAATGTAAGAAATTTTATGATATAATAAATTTTAAGAATGATAAATATTTCATTAATATCCTATATAAACATTAAATCTATCATTATAACTATATTTTATAGGTGGTTATGGAAAATGAATTACTTCGGTTCAAGAGGTGGTAGTCCACCATACACATGAACGACGATTTCATTTCCCATTTTATGGAAGAAGAGAAGTATATAGGGTATTCCGTTAACATAAAAACATATAAGTACATTTAACATAATTGTTTTATCATTTTATCATGTTTTAATAATATTTTAAGGAGGTGGAAGAATTAATAAAACTAAAACATTCGGTTAAAAGCTATATCTCTTCATTGTACAATCTCCTTTACACCTTAAGGCTTTTAAAGATGATATTTTTTCCAAAATAATACCTATATAATGTGTTAAGAGGTTTTATTAATGTATTTTGGTAGGTATTGGATAGACCAAATGGTTCTTGAAGTGTGAATAAAATAGTATAGGGGTGTCCTTTTATAATGAGGGAAGGAGAATTCTTAGAATTTCTTAAAGTATTAAATGAATATAAATTAATTTTCATGTTCAAATGGATCCAAATTGATATAATTAAAATATAGGATTATTATGAGTCTAAATACTCTCATATAATAAAAATTTGACATGTTTGGGTGATTTTTTCACTGTTATCTATTTTAACCATTCGTTAACCCTTTTGATGATTACCATGATAATGAAGTTTTTTACTATTTAGGGGTCAGTAAAGTTACTATAAAAGGAACATTAACCCATAATTTTACCATGATTTATATTTTTAACCATATCTATATCACTTTTCCAAATATAGTATTTTTAGTAATTTTAAATCATTTAATAATATATTAATTATTATAAAATATAAATCATTTTATTTTTAGAACTATTCATTTAATTTAACTTTGAAAACAACATGACAATGAAGTAATTATAATGTAATACTTTCACACATCCTAACATGTTATATTTATCTACAAAAATAGACACACTAATTCACTCAATTAATATTGATTTTAATATTTTTAGAATAATTTATTTTATTTTTCTATTAATTGAATAAATACTATGTCAGATTTATGTAAAAATTTAAGGAAATTATTTCATCATTAAAAATTATAAATAAATTATCATGGTAAAAAATAATTTATCTTTCAAATAACCATTTATAACTAAACATAAGTTTTTTTATCCATATCAAAAAATATTATAGATATTAAAAGTAATAAAGTGACATTTTTACTTTATCTTTTACATAAATATTATAAAGGTCAAAATCAAATAAATACATAACAAAGATTCCATATTTTAAAAACTTGGATGGAAACAGATAAACTCCATCCATCCAATAGGATAAAGGTAGGTGTTTGGATCATTTTTTATGCAAAGACACCAACTCCAATAGCCCAGAATCGGCGGTAACTTTATTACATTGGCATATATACTAGTGACCGTATCCCAAAGGACCAAATAGTTTAGTACTCTTGAATAACTAGATACATACTTGAATCTCACATTACAATTTAAAATTTAAAATTTAACATAATTTTTTATTTTAGAACACCATTATTACCTTTATCATTTCACTATATATCAATCATAATACACTTCCTGACATCCTAGAGAAAGGTAACATAAGAAAGGGGTGAGCTCATTTACTTAATAAATCTATTTATACAATAGAATATATCAGGAATAAATAATTAATAATAAATACGGAATGGTAAATAACTAAAAACACATTCCATTTAATCAATAACTTGTTCCTGAATAATAATAGGGTGCGAATAAATGTTGATCAAATAATGTTATATAATTAATCACACAAGCTTGAAACTTATCCATGTATATCATAACTAATAAAATAATCACATTTACTTTAATAAAAAATATCATAATAAGTTAATTCATAATTTTTTAAATTATAAACATACCGTCAAGGCCTCACACTAAGACATCTTATATAAATGGGCAAGGCCTCGGCCAAATACCCAACCCAGTTTGTCTCATGAGACCTATTGATGAATCAGGGGGGTTATAGAAGCCCCTACCCATCACTTTATAAGTAAAATTCCTTCCTCATATGAAATTGGTGAATAATAATCAACTTAAACATTCATATTGAAAAATTAACATACTAAATGATAATTCTTTCACCAATCAATAAACATAATCATAAACCATCCAGAGTAATATGGCGAATGGTGTCAGAATAGCACATCCTCAATCAAACTGATTGTAAACCATATGAACAAATAAATTGGATGGTATCATTAAAACATATCTCCATTGGATCATAAGTAAAATAAGGTTTTTTGTCATTGATTAATATAAATACCATAATAATGTCTCTAAAAACATTTTTGAAGAAAATAGAATTTTCACTTTGAAAATCACTTTTAAGAACTAAAAAATTAAAAAATATTAGTAAAAACGTTTCTTTTAAAAATAAACTTGTTAAAATTGCAGAGTAATCTTCAAAAAAATGAGTTTTCATGATGTCAGGTAATTCCATACACGTCGTATAAGTTAAAAAATATTCTTTTCACACTATTGTAAAAAGGTTAAAAAGTACCCCATTCAAAAAATGACAATAATATTCATTTAAAAAAATTTAAAAAAGTTAAAAATGGGTAAAAATTTTATTAATAAATAATTTTGATAATTTTAAAAAGATTTTTAGAAAACATGGATGTGGAAGAAAAAGGATTTTCGACCGAAGAGAGAAATAAAGTCAGTTTTTCTTGAAAACATTTTCCCAATCATTTTAAGTACCAAAGAGAGGAAAATGGTAAAATTACTTAAAAATTTTAGGAATAAAAATATTATAATAAAATATATTGGGTTTAATATATAAATATCTATAAATTCCCCCAATGGAGTCTTAAACATGAACAATCTCGAATAATGATGAGATTGTGAAATAAACTCTTACCGCTTTATTAACTTTTGAATTATAAGCCCCATGAAAGAAAGAAATTAAAATAAAATTTAAATTCCATGAATATAAATATATTCATGATATAACATATTAAATTCAAATTATATACACCACAAAAAATAAGTAACTGGTGAATATGTCATATGTCCCACAGAAGTAAAAGTGAGATGAGAAACCCTTACCTCAGGTCTAACTTCTTTTGTACGTGTCTAAACCTCCTATATAATAAATATATATTTATTATAAAATTATTAAATAACCATAACCATATATATAATATCATATATTATTTACTTATAACTTTTTATCATATTTTTATTAAAAATTATTTATTAAAATTACTATATAGGGTGAAATCTAAATCATTTTTCATGTATGTTTTGGTTTGATAGTCCTGTTCATTATAATTTGATCATGGTTGAATCATCCACAAAATTTAAAAAATGATATAAATATCATATATATTCATTATAAAAGTTTTTATAATAGTTCATAAAAGTTATAGATAGAAAAATGAGTTATACCATTCATGAAGATGGTAGATCGTACGTACGCATGAATGTTGTTTTAATTTTTTGATGGATGGAATGAAAGAAATTTAAGTGATAATTAAACTTTAAAGAATCATTATTATATCATATATATCATATATATTCATTAAATATATCATTATTACCATCCATATCAAAATAAAATGAAAAATTAATCACATCGCTACGTGGAGGCAGTAGTCCACACTACGCACGAGCGACGTTATCATTTTCCAATGGATTGGAATGTAAGAAGTTATATGTGATATTATAATTATAATTATTCCATAAATATCATATATAAATATTACATACATAATTATATCCATCTGTGAGATATAGTGATGGAAAACGAATTACATCGGTTCGTGAGGCGGTAGTCCGTCGTACACACAATCAACAGTTTCATTTCTCATTTGATAAAAGAGGATATGGGTATAGGTTATTAAATTAACATAATAAAATATCATTATATGTTATATAATATATTTATTATTTTATCATAGTTTTATAATATGTTTAAGGAAGTAGAGTAAGAAATAAAATAAAGACGCATGGTTAAGAACTATACCTCTTCTTCGTAGAAACACTTTAGGTTTATAGCTAAAGTATTCCTAGAATGTTTTTATCATAAAAAATGAATATAGGTCATTGGTATGGACGTAATAAAATAATATGGGTAGTTATTTTCCAAAATAAATGGATTTTTTATGTGAAAATAGGATAGGATAGGGGTACCCTTTTATAAGTGGGGGAGAGTACACACTTGGAATTTTAAAAAAGAATAAATTATACCCATGTTTTCACATGAAACAGGGTTAAAAATGGATAATTATAAAATTTTATATGATACTAGTTCTAAATATTTCCATAAAATATTAATTATACAATTTTTTAGGTCATTTTAACCCTTATCTTATTATTTTAACCCCCGATAAACTCGTTTTAACCTTAACCATGGTAATTACTATTTAATGTTTTTACTATTCATTATGACCAAAAATTAAGTTGAAATTATTTTATAATATTAATTATAATTATTAAAAATATTTAATACATTTTAACAAATTAAATTCATATAAGTGCATAATTTAATTTAAAATTAAACTCATAGACGTGATGCAAAAACGGTTTTCCAAAGGAAAAGTTTTACAAAGTATATAATGTTTTTATATCAAAGTTGAACATATAATTGATTTATATGACATAAATTGGATTAATTATAATATAATTGAACTAATTTTACTTCTAAAAAAATTTAAAATGAAATGTAACTTGTAAATTCTTTAAACAAAAAGATAGTTTTCAATAAAAATCAGTATTTTTTCACTATTCATCGAAAAAATAATATTTTTAGAAAATTATCAAAAATTCATTCTAAGATAATTTTTAAATATTGATTTAAAAAAATAATTTCATCTTTTAAAATAAAGTTTATAAAATTTTAAAAAACAATAATTTTAATGTATGTGCGCAAAATGTGATTAAACTGCTTTTTAGAAAAAAACACAATTTTCCTAAAAATATTTTTTTCTTTCAAATTATTTTTTTTATTTATATTTATAATAAATTGATAACCAATGAATTTATTTTATACATGTGTAAAAAATATATTTTTTCTAATTTAGTTAGTCTTATTCATACATGAAAATTTAGTAGCTAAGTTATAACAGTATCATATTTTACAGTTCTTTTAAACACGGGGTTGCATGTACCACAAGGTATCGAAGAGATTAAATTTATTTAAAAATTAATATATTGAAAAATATTAGGGTTTGACATTTTTATCTTTATCATATTATTTTAATATTAATTATTCAATTTACCCTTACCATAGTGATAATTATTTACTGTGGTTACTATTCATAATGACCAAAAATAAAAAGGACCTATTTACCAAATTTGGACCTCCTAATTACAAATATAGAACAAATTTTTCAATATTAAATTTCTATATGTGTAATAAATTAATTTAATATTAAAACTAAAAACACAATGAAAAGCATTTTTCAGAGAAATGCCTTTTAAGTATAAAAGTGTTTTTATACTAAATTCAGCCATAAAATTAATTCCAATGAACTTAATTGGATTATTCAAAAAATAAGATAACTAATCTTACTTTAAAATAATTTTAAAATAAAATTTAACTTTTTGAGTGATTGAAAAGATAAAAATTTCAATGAAAATCAATATTTTTCACTATTCACTAGAAAATCATTCTTTTCAGAAAAAATCCCAAAAATTAACTATAAGATAATTTTTACATGATGATTTAAAAATTTATATCCTTTATTTCAAATAGAATTTATAAAAAATTGAGAAATTAAATATAATATTCACTCACAAAAAGAATTAAAACCCTTTTTTGAAGAAAATATATTTTTGAAGAATAAGATTTCAACTAAAAATTGAGTGTTTGTTTTCTAATATTTAATCAATACATTTTTATTAAGTAGATCCTTTATAAATTCTTCATAAAATATTTAATCTTATTCATACTCATTAATTCTATAGTTAGGTTATAACTATATCGTTTAAATAATAATATATTTTTTCATTTAGGCTTAGTGTTGTGTGTCGTATACGCTATCAAATGTAGTATTCTTTTAAAATCTCAAGGAATTATAGTAATAACCTCTCCATATATTTGTCCTTAAAATTCAATGTAGGATATATTTTTATCCTGTAACATTATATATATATATATATATATCTGTGTGTGTGTGAAATATTAATAAATGTGGTATGGAAATTGGGGTGTAAAGTTACTCGAAGGAGGTCCTTTTTATTTATTAGTTGATCCTTTATATTGTCCTAACCTAGACATATTTTTCCCCCTATATTTCTAATTATATAATATTGTACCTCATTTTTTAAATTTTTTCATTAATTTTAAAAGTTTTTAAATATAAAATAAATTCTAAAGGACATACCCCATTATCATCATGTATGTTTATAAGATAAATATACAAACTATGAAAGTTATAATAGAAAGTTTGATGATTTTAATATTGAGGTCATCAAGGGGAACATATACCATGATTCTAAAATCATGTGAAAATTTAATCTCAACTCGCAAGTGATCTTTTGGAAGTTTTTTATTATGTATAATATCACCTTAGATATTATACAGTCTACCTCTCTTAATAAAGTGATGAGTGGGTTCTGATAGATATAAATCACAATAAATTTTACCCAATAGAATCATAGTACAAGAAAGGTATCAGTAATTATTTGATTCACATTTGGAAGAAATTGTTATGAAAAATATTAATTATCTAAGGTAAATTAGTACTTTGAGGGGAATATATGGCCTCAAAGTTATGGGGTGGTTCCTCATGTTGTGGATGTTGATGTGTTTATTCTTTTCATTTATCCCTTATAAGAATTTAGTTTAGCACATCAGCATGCTAAATAACTTTTTCTATTAGAGCATTTATTTATGCCTACATTTTTTCCATTTTATCATAAATATCCTATATGTATTTTATTTCTCAAAGTATGTTCAGAGTCAGACTCCAAAACCTCAAACTATTGTGTAACCATACCATTCGAGATGCTTTAAATCCACTAAAATCAGTTGTTCATCAGGTATATTATATAGTGATTCATATTTATAAACTATAAAAAATTATAGGAAAATAATTATCCCTTATTATGTAATATTTTTTAAAAGTAGAAAAAATTTCTAGTCATACTTACACATGATTATGATACTTTCTATGTGTTCTTATACACTATTTGACTTTTTTTTATTTACATAGCCCCTCTTCATTAACACATGATGTGGAATGGAAGTGTCTTGAGATTATAATTCATTAATATACATATAAATAAAGGAATATAATTATATTGTTATATTATATCTCATAAAATAAGGATTTGGAATGGAAGTGTCTGAGTGTATGATATTTCTCTGTATGACTTGATCATATGAATTTTATCCATATGACTTGAGCATATGACTTGTATGTTGAGCATATAAATTTTATTTTTATATGTATAACTTGTATGTTTAACATGATACTTGGTAAAATTATTATTATATCAACTTGGATGATGCACATGTTGGGCTTCAATGAATATAATTCGAGATGATGTTACACCGTGAATCTATGGCACACATCACAAAAGAAAAAATGTCAATCCATGAAGAAATATGCTTATTTTACATGCCAGTGTGAATAGTTTTAAAACAATGGGTATTAAGGATGTATTTGTGACATTTTTATATTGATATAATGTTTCCAAGCTATAATCATGTGATTAAAATAAAAAGTAAACACATGCAGTCATGAATTTTTATAATGAAAGGAAATTGGATCTTGTTGAGGAAAACATCATGAGTGTTCTGAGTCTTCAGGAACACTTAAAAATAAGGAAACTTATGTAATATAATAAGACTAAAGATACCAAGATTTAAATGATGAGATTTAATAGATTTAGAATTATATATATTTATGAAGCCACAAGGTTTGAATATTTACTTACTATAGAATATAAAAGTAATACAAAATAGAAGAAAATATTGAGAGAATTTAACTAAAGTTTTTCCTTTATTGTTCATTCTATGAGTCAATAATAAAGAAAAGATATAACCTTCAACTAGTTCATCCAGTAATATATGTAAACTATCAAGGAATAAAAGAAGAAAAACAAATATCATTTGTCTGATGCAACTAATAAAAACCCAACATTATTTAAAGAAGTAAAATAAGAGTGATATGATACTGTTGTTGTTGAAATTGAATAACACTTCCTAGTATCAAAGAAGAAGAATGGGATTGTGGATAAGTAAATTATGTTTAATTTTTTTATTATTTATTATCTTTGAGACTCTTGAAGATTAAGAACCACTATAATTAAATATCATAGTGAGTCTGAGTGGAGAAAAAGTGCATCTTGTATGTGTGTTCTATTATCATTCTTTGGGGTTTGATGGCCTATTTATTGGTTCATGGAGGACTCTTTAGGATCTAGTGGTACCAGTATTAATAATTCCATTACATAATAATGAGGATGAAGAGCTAAAAGGAGGTTGTTGTTTCTATAAGAATCTAATAACGTTGCCTTTATCATGCATCACACTTGTGTAATATAGTGTAGGCATTATTTAAGGATTAAAGGATGAAGACTTACCTTATTATTTTATAATCACTCACCCATTATATTGATTAATCCTGGTATCAAAACTCAACCTGAACCTATAAAGTATTAGGCTTTTACATTGAGTTTGAGCCTTTTAAATCTATGTATACTGTTATTATTTTTTATTTTTTATTGAATATTAGGGTGAGGGTTGAGTTCACCTCATTAGATCCATTCCTCTTAAATGATATAGTGTTTTGAGTGTAATAAGGGATAATTAAATAGATAGAGAGATAGATTAAACTTAGTAAAAGTTGGGAACACTAACCCCCCCCCCCCAATTAGTCTCTCTACTTGACCAATGGTCACTACAAGTCATATCAGAGCTAACCAGGTCTGCCTATGATTACATCACATTTTTTCTTTTTTTTTACAAGATCTAAATGAAGTTAAAATGTAAATAAAACTTTAAAATATATTAAAATAATAATTTAGATATTTTCCCTATCATTTCTATCATGGATGATTTAGAAAATAATCAAAATAATGATAAGAAAATTGAGGTAGATATGAAGATGAAGTTAAAGGAAAATAAGTATTTACCACTATTTTAATCTAACTAAAGTGGTAAGTGATCATCCAAAAAATCTATTAAATAGGGTCCTTTTTTATAATTTTAATTCCATATTTTCATAACATTAAGAAGATAAGGCTATTAATATACTTAAATAATTTTATATTGAAGTCAATGATTATTTCAAAAAAGGTTCCCTCTGAAGTAATCACTTATATACTCAATTATATCAAGGGACTGGTTGATGGAGAGGCATAAATAAAGGAAGAGTCTAAAGAGTTGGAAT
This sequence comes from Viscum album, assembly GCA_963277665.1. NCBI lineage: Eukaryota > Viridiplantae > Streptophyta > Magnoliopsida > Santalales > Viscaceae > Viscum > Viscum album. Next base: position 245,689,002 of record OY728150.1, read on the forward strand.
TTTCTTTGTCTAGGAAATACCAAAGACTCAAAGTTACACAACTTATAGAAGATAACAGAAAATATATGTCTATTTTTAATGAAATACTTCCATTGATTAAAGAATATTTTCAAAGGCATGTATATTAAAAGATGGTTACTAAAATAATATTTAGAGAATTAATCTATGCACTATAAGGTTCTCACCAAGCTATTATAAATTTTAAAATATCACAATTGGAGATCAAGTAAAAAGGGTAAAAGACCTTGATAAATCCTTATAATAGAGGTTTAGACTACCAAACTATCATAAATTTTAAAAATTCACAATTGGATATCAAGGAAAAAATGGTTAAAAGACCTTGATAAATCCTTATAAGAGAGGTTTAGACTTTATTAAAAACACATTGAGAGGATAATAAAGTAGCATAAAAACAAAATCAGTTCATTTGAGGGTGAAAATAATACCCTCAACATGAAGAGTTAAGAATTATAGGTCAAATTGAAGAATTTGGAAAAAAGTACTAACTAAAACTTCCAAAATTGGTCAATCAAAAAAAGAATCCACTACTATATCTAGTTATAAGGAGTATTATTATTCTAAAATACTTGAAATTTGAGGGACAAATACATTGAGATAATTAAATGACCAATCCTTGATTTGATCAAAATAAAGGGTATCATCTATCTCTTAATCTAATAATTTAACTACATCTATCTACTCAAATGGTGAAGGTTTCAAGGAAAAATATATAAAAATATAGATGATAAAAAACTATTATAAGCCTAACACCACTTCATGGGTGGATATAAGAATTTATATAAGTGTTATTTTACTAATAGAAGACAAAACATTTGAGAAAAATACCCACAAAAAGCAAGCTTCTGGTTCTTAAAATTTTGGAAAATGTACACTATGAATAAAAATACCAAGGTTTTTAAGTCATTTCTAGTATTGATACAAGTTTGGGAATATAAAATTATATTGTTGGTATAATATATAAATTCCTAAAAAAACTAAGATATAATATTTTAAAGGGGATTAAAGTTGTATTAGTGAATAAGACACAAGTGAAAGGAAAGTATATGTCTACCTCTAATATATTTGAACTTCTATAAGATCATTATGGTATATGCAGTGATTATGGTCACAAGAATGGTACATGATAACTTAATCATGTGTTAAAATCAGATGGATAATGAAGACAAATAAATATTAAGAATAAAATTAATTCTACCTTAGGAAAATTTCAAAAGAATGTAGCTGGAAACACGGTACTCAAGACGTATTCAAAGAATACTAATAATATATTCTTGGATAATAGACCCAATAAGTTCAATATGAGTGATACATATAAAGGTAACAACTAATTATATTATGGAGGAAGGTTATATACCATGTATTCATATAAAAAATCCTTGTATATAGGTGAACATGAAAGCAAAAAAGTGCATAATGAAATATCAGTCTAAGAAGGACTCAAAGGGACTAAAATGGTGGAAATAAATCATAAAAATCCATATAAAATTTCCAAAATGGATGACTATGTTCAAAAAGAGTGTATGGTAGTACGACCATTTTATTTGGAAAAGGAAATAAATATAGAATAATAATAAGTAAAATAAAGTTTTAAAGGGAAATAAAAAATTTTACATAAAGAATCTAAATTTCTTAAGAGGTTATAAATAAATGAAACACCAAGAGTTTCAAAAGATCCATGTGAGAGGTGAAACATGGAAGGACATGGTTCTATAAATTTTTTAATAATTCTACCAACAAAAAAAATATAATTAAATAAGAATAAGACTACAATAGGTGATGCATATGATTTTATGGTTCATGAAAAGAGGGTCATTACACACAAAGAAATTGTGGCAGTGAAGAGTTCCATGCAACCCAAAGAAAAAATTGAATTGAAGACCAAATATTCAAGCATGAAGGATGGATAAAAAGGAGAAACATTTTTGATAAAATATTCTCAACCATTTTGTTCACATTAAAAAATAGATATCTACTTTATTCCCATAATGTTTTTGTAGTATTTTTGTTCTATCATTGTAAGGAATTTAAGTTTAGGTAAGAAGGTAATTAAGTTATCATAGCTTGACAACAACATAGAGAGTAACAAGCTAAAAACACAATTCTAGATTTTTTGAAAGTTTTAATTGTTCCATTATGGTGTATTCTCAAAATGATATATCCTAAAATTTATCCATTGAATAGATTCACCTTGATGAAGATATTTTATAGTGTCTTTATAAGGTGGGTAAAATTAGAGAAGAAGTTGAAAACCTATAAAAACTTTCCATTGAAATAAAAATCTATTTTTTGGAATTTATTTGAGGTAATATCACTAAAATGGTTTGGTTTTATTATCTATCACCCTTGGTTGAAAAAATATAACCCTAACATTAAGGAGGATAAAATTATTTTCAATCAATAATATAATGGTGAGAATTTGGGGAGGATTAAAGGATGTCTTATAAAGTTAGAAACTTGCTAATTTGTCTTGAGTGATTTTGATTTTTATGTTGAGATGGAGTGAGGGAATTTAGGTTGGAATGGTAGGAAAAATAGATTACATGTTTAAGAAGTATCAAAATATTAGAAGGTAATCAAAATATTATATCAAGTATGTTACTAAAGGTGGAGTGTTGGTTGATGGGAAAGAAAATTAAAATGGGGGTAAACATTTATACACTCAAATTTTTTGGTAGGGTTTGTTGACATAAGTTAAGGTATAAATATTCTTGATAAATTAAATTTTATAGAACTTAAAAATAAAAATTCTAAAATGGTATCACATGCATAATCATTTATTGTATATATTTCAATAACTTGGATACTCGCTATTATTTTTTACATGAAGTTTTCCTATATAGGCTTAGATTTATTTAAATAGAGTATCATAGCTAATTGAACATGTGATGTTAACCCTTCTTTCAATTTATTCAAGAAAAATTGAAAATTAGAAGTTGAAGGAAAAGTTGTTTAAATACGAGTTAGTTCTTATACCTGTAAACACATTTGTGTATGTTATCAATAAGGTGGATATGAAAAGGTTATAAATTCACACATATTTACTTCAAGGAATCTGAGGGTATTGAAAAAAAATAAAAAGGTGATGATTTAAGATCCTGTTTTTTGTGTGTTATATTCATTTTCAATGATGGAGTTTCATGTCAATGTATTGATATAGAAATACTTCAAAGTTATTTAGAGTTATTAAGTTAGAAGAGAAGTTAGTTACCAAGAAAATAATTTTTATATGTATATTAATAAACTACCTTGAGTCTTGGAATAGGTAATGTGAGTTATTAATCACCATTGTTCCTTTGATAAATAAATTACTACTTATTGGATTTTTATAAGTTGAATAAATTACTTCTAATTATTGTTTTATATAAATAACACTTGATGGAAAAGGACATTTAAAGAAGGAGGATTTAAAATAAGAAATAAAGTTTCATCCCTATGGTTATAAGCTAGAAATACATTAGATCATATTTGAAAATACTTGGATGAGCTGGCATAAAAGTAAAATCTATAGGGTATGTTTTGAGATGCATTACCGTCATTTAAATACATTTAAACTATTTAATACTACTTTATTATCTAATTAAATAGGAAAAAATATCCATTTAAAGGCTAGATCAACTATCCAATCAACCTATCCAACAGTATTAGCTGGCCTATCTTAAACCAGGGATCCATCTGAGAGAGGCATAGAGAGTGCATAACACCTATGCAGGTCAGCACAGGTGTAAAGGGGTAAAGGATGATTAGTAGACAATATATGGATTAGGAATAGAGTATCATTGGAAAGTACTAATGAATTTAATTTATATGATTATATATTGTAGTGGATAATAATCCAATAGACACTCTGAATGAAACAATGATGTCGGGTGAGGTTTGTGCTACACTATTTATTTTTAATATTCAGTACCCACAATTTTAAATGATATTTCTTGAGAGTCAACTTCTATCATGGGCTTACATAAATGTCTTAAGACATAGCTGGTTTGATCATGTATAATGAACTCACACCACCCAACCAAATCTCATTCCACATCAGTTTTCACATGTTATATAAGATCATGCATGAAATAGAGAAGAAACTCAAATTGATATGTTGAGGGTACCATTTTTCTTTTATTGGATTGAGAATATGAATTTGGTTCATACAAATTGAGTGTACAACTTATACATGTGAATTTTATGTAGAGTGTAATATTTTGTTAAAGTCTTATGATATCAACTCAGAAAATGCACATGTTGGACTTAAAAAAATGTAATTCACACTGAGGTTGAACTGTTAAGTTATGGTTCATGTTACAAAAAGGAAAAATTTCAAACCATGAATAAATATACATGTTTTAACTACTATTTTATATATTTTAAAAATAGTGGCTATTAAGGATGGGGTTATGATATTTCTATATTAATATGGTTTCCATGCTAAAATAATATGATGAAAAGAAAATGAAAACACATATAGTCATGATGTTTTACGAAGAAAGGAAGTAGGATTTTATAGAGGAAAATATCATGATTGTTTTTGAATATTTAAGCACATTTAAAAAGAATAAAACTCTTATAATAAAATAATATTTATATTACCAAAATTTAAATGGTTAGATTTAAGGGATTTAGATTTATCAATATTTATGGATACTCAGGGTTTTCAAATTTACTTGGCATGGAAAATAAAAATAAAATCAAACATAAGAAAGTGGTGATAGAATTTGACTCTATTTTTATATTGGTGTAAATACTATGAGTCAATAATAAATAAAATATAGAACCTTTGATATGTTTATCTTATAAGATACAACAATTTTCAAGGAAGAAAAGAAGAAGAACAAAGATCCTTTGACTGATGAAACCAAGTAGAAACCAGAATTTTTCAAAGAAGTAAAATAAGAATGATCAAATATTGTTGTTTATATAATTAAATAAAACTTGATGGTATCAAAGAAGAAGTGATATTTTTAGGATAATGGATCTATGCTGAAATTAAAAGTTATCTCTTAGTATCAAGACTTTGTAATATTAAGAATCACTATGATTAAATATAATTGTGATTCTGAGTGGGGAATAAGGAAATCATGCATGTGTGCTCATAGATTAGTATTTAGTGGATAAAGACCTCTTCATTGGTTCATGGAGGTCTCTTTAGGAACTGGTGGTACCAATATAAATAACATTATCACATTGATATGATGTTGAAGATATATAGATAGCTAGTTTCTTCCACAAGAATAAAGTAAGAACACTTCCCTTATCTTTCATGACACTTTTTGTATTATAGTGTAGGAAAAATTTTATGATTTAAGGATGAACACCACCCTTGTTTTATTATAATAACTCTAATATTATTTTGATTACTCCAAGTATCAAAACTTAACCCAGAACTGGAAAGAATTAGGCTCTCACATTGAGGTCAAACCATGTAAATCTTGGGGTGTGACTATTCTTTCTTATTCTATATTGCATACTAGGGTGAGGGTTGAGTGAAACACATTAGATCTATATATATTAACCAAGATAGAGGTTTTACTTTAATAGTGTATAATTAAATATAAAGATTAAACTTGATAAAATTTCGGTATACTGATTCACCCCCACCCCTCTCAGTGTCCCTACATGACCATTGGGCCCTATAATTAGTAGCATTTGTGGGTATAGAAGCCATTATCTTCACAAGTAGTTAAACATTTAATTTATATTCTGTATATATAGTATTGAACACATAATATTATAAGGAAACACATTGTTTATAAAAAAACTAATCAGTGAAATTTGATATGTTCATTGAACTCTCTTTTTTCTGTAGAGGTTGAAGGGATTTGGATCTTCTATCAAGTATCAAAATCCCCTATTTGTGGCCCCATTGTCATACAAGACATTTTCTACACTGGGACCACCATGAAATTATTTTTACATACCAATTAAAGGGTCATCCTTTATGGAATTTTCATTTGACCCTATTTTTATTTTAGTAAATAATATAATAATTGATCGATTTGTGTTTGTAGGATTTGGGGCATAAAATACTTATACTACCTATGATTCTATTATAAACAATTTATCTTTGTACCCTTCCTTATTAAAATTTACTTCTAAAAATTCCAATTCATCAATTTTAATTTCACACCTACTATCAACCCATTTTCATTAAAAAATCACTTGGAATGTTAAATAATCTACCTCTCATAATTTTTCAATGATTCCAAAGTGTGACATTTTCACATAAGTTGGATTTTTGTTCTTGGTACCAGATACCTACATATATTCTTCCACAATAGTAATTACACTGTCTTTTTTTATATTGTGTTCATGTAATTCATTTATATAGAACATATAATTGTTAATTACATAACCATTATAAAATAATACATGTACACTTGTTCATATGTATATCCCTAAATTTTGTTCTGAAATTGAATACAGATTTGTAGATAAGTCCTTAAAAATATATTCTTGAAATTATCTTATAAATTATTTATTTTATATATTTTATATCCATCATTAATCCCTTGGTTGATTCAAATACCTAATAATTACTTTGTCAGTTTCAACATATGGTGAAACCTCTATACTATTATGTAAAATGTAAAGGTGATCTGACTCCCACTCTATAATGGTAATTGGTCAACCTCCCTTCTGTAAATTCTTTTACCCACAGGAACCCGCTTTGATGAGATTTTGAGAGATCAATACAATCCACGTCAGATAGGTATTCAGTATAGAACTTAGTATCTTCCTTAATAATATAATACTTTATAATACATCCTTATGGATGACTTTGATTTTTAACATGATCTTTAAAAATATTCATATAATTTAAATGGGTTATATCTATCTATAATGTATAGGATCATATATTTGGATCTCTCTAACTGAGTAAACCATCAAGTGAAATATCAAGTGAGACATTATATTAAAGAATAATGGTGGGAAGAACACCTTCAGTTTACATAATATAATTAAAATTTCCTTTTCCATAGTTTAAAAGTTAACAAAGTATATAACTTTTCTTCATATAGAACTGAAAAATAATAAAAACTCGGTTTATGTGTGTTGAGAATTTTTAGTTAGAATGAAACATAAAGCCACGATCACTAAATCTTACATAAAAACATGACAGTTATGTGATTTTAAGGCCTTTAACTTGAAATTAGTCATCAATGTGTTATTCTTGGTAATTGATGAATACACCTTTGGAACCTTTACACCATTAAGAAAGTTTCAAAAGTGAAATATCTCTTTCCTAGAAAGGTTGTAATTTTTTGGAGGAAGAAAAATATATTTTTAACACTTCACTAGTGATAAATCTTCATTTATCACCAAATAAATCATGTCCAACATAGCCTTTATGTTATATTTTATTTTATCAAGAGAATTTAGTAACATTCCAATGACACTATCAAAAAAAATTATAGATATATGACATCAATAAAATATATAATTTACAAATAATTCCAATATGAAAATTCAAAAAAAAACTGATCTATTTTATAACATGTTTTCCTAAGTTTTTTTCAAAAATGGTTTACTAAAAATAGTGACAATATCATTTACTTTCTCAAACTATTCATTAACTATAAATAAAGAAAGTGGTGTACCTTCTTCTAAATTACAATTGAATAATATTGTCCAAGATCAGTTTAATATAATGGGGGTAAAAATTTTATGATGTCCCTGAAACACTGTCTTCAAGGAATGTTTCAACCTAACTGAGTGTGTACCTTCTTCACAAATGGGATGCCATAAAATTACTTTAATGTTATATTTTGAAAATTTTATACAAGCATGAAATTAATTTATCATCCCAAACAACATGGATATCAATTTGAACTATTAATTTCTATAAGCATCATACAATTTAATGCATGAATCCCACATAAATTGTATATCTTCGATTAATGGAGCCAAATAAATATCAATATCATTACTAGGTTGTTTTTATTCTGATATAACCAGATAAAACATAATGTATTTGCACTCCTTGCATAACCACAATGGAATTTATAATTTACCAACATAATTTTGTATGTACTATGAGTGCTACTTTATACAATAAAAGGATTTATTATAATGTTATATAGAAAAAGATAGAGGTTTCTCGTCTACTTCCCAAATTTAGGATACCCATGGTCAATTTTATTCCATTGAGGACAGTCTTTTGGGTAATAAAGTTTCCCATATTAAATTCTTGTATCTGTATGAAATGTTAATTTTATTATAGTATCTTCACTTCAATATGGTTATATAAACCTTGGAATTATTTTAAAGTACTATAAAACTTTTTAAGGACTTGATTCATCTTTCTTGTATCGATATATACCTGACTTACAGAATTTTATAAGTGATTCATGGTCTTTGAAAAACAATATACAATCATTTGGACATGCACATATTATTTAAAATATCATATGCATTGAAAAAAAACATTCTTTTAACATAATAAATTCAATAAGTAAGCTACTTATATTCTAGTAATATATCATTCAAGATAGTAAGTGGTTCAATAAAGTTGGTGATGATCTATCTATTTCCACTTTAAAATTATATAGCTTCATTATGGCAAGAAAAAATCATTAGAAAAATCAATAAGTTCATCTTTAACTATCATTATCATTTCTTCAATATGATCTCTCTTATCATTTACAGTTGTACTTGAAGGTTTCAAGGCACAATGGAAGCAGTTAAGACCATGTGAAATAATGATTTTTCATATACTTCTTTGGATTTCTCCTCAAATATAGATGAAATAGAAACCCTATAATCTGTGATTTTAGATCATCACGTATAAATTATGATTAATTTATATATATTAATAATTATCTAACAGTGGAATTCAATCTTTTTTAAAGATTCAATAGACCTTTTATTAGTATGTTGTCTTTTTAGTAAGAAGATTTAAGGGTGGAAACCCCCTAGTAGTGATCCACACATGCTCCATGAACCTCCAAACATTTCTATAGAAATCTCCTGGTGTTAGTTTGGAAGACTATAATGTTTTCATCATTTGTTGTTGATCTCCACAACAATATATTCAAGGTGGAAGAATTTTTTTTCTCCCTCTGGAGTTGAGAGGTAAGAGAAAGAGGATCACTCCCCATTCTTGTTAGCATTCTTGGATAAGATCTCTCTACGGATTGAGAGGATTCTCTCTATAATTCATTATATAGAACAATTATAATGGTTAGTTTAGGGTTATAGAATGACGTAATTGGGTATCTATAAACCTATGGTTGAAGAATAAATAATAACACATATGCCCTTATTATTCTCTTAATACTCAGTTATCCTTATGTATAAATAATAATATTATTATTATTATTTACTTGATATGAACTAAACTCATGGATAAATAAATATTATTTCTTGAATAGAAAAATTAACATTTATTCAAATAATATTTAATATATCATTTTTCACTAGACCATTAACTCGTCCAATAATTCCTCCTCGGAATTTATCGAACCTTGAATAATAATATTTATTTAAATAAATAAATATCATTGCATTATCCACTAATAAATGTATAAATATTATATTAAATAAAATAGAGAATAAATATTTTTTAAATATTCAGCTCAAGTATATTCTTTCAAATAACTGGTGACTGAATATTTTCGATCAACCCAACATAAATAATTATTGAACCATGTATGGGAATAATATTTATTCAATATATTTAATTCATATATAATTTAACTGAGGTTTCGAATACACTTAGTGTGTGACCCTCTAGGTATCTTTCTTAGTGGATTTAGAAAATACCACCTAAATTCCAAGGTTAGCCTCTAAAAACACACCAAGTCACCCATAGAGAATGAAGTTAATATCATAAGAACATACAACCTCATATGAATACACATTATGTAATATAATCCCTTTAACATGATATCTACAATCAATAAGGTTTCATACTGGTGTTATCAACCTATGTGCTTGATGTTTCTTTCTTTGGATTTTTGGAAATGGACTTTCTAATAGAACACCATGGGCATGGACCTAATCAGGTAGTTCCATTCCCATCAAAGGGACTGAGACATCAACTTTCATTAAATAATATAAGGGATGAATCCTTTCTCACATTATTCATTAACGCAGTATCATGCATGATTCACTTGATGTATCCTATCTTACTTTGAGCATATTTATTTATATTTTTCATCAATACATAAAAGTATATAACTATTCATATTAATTAATAATAATTTAAGTCTAAGTATCGTTAAACACATCTACAAATAAAAATATCCAAGGACACGTATAAATGTGTATTTTGTACTAGCGGTTCAAGTTATCATGACCTACCTCTCTTGGAAATTACCAAGGATGAACTCCATGAGAAGAAGTCACAATGTATTATGATCCCCCTGCCCCAAAAAATATGTATCATTTGTGTCCCATTAAATTATATCATCTGAATATAAAATATATATTTAAGAATAATGTCATAGAACATCTAGGTTCTCATCATATCAGGGAAATGTTATGAATTTTTAGTGTGATAGGTACCCTTAATACATTATCACATATAATTTCACATAGAATAATAATCATGTTGTGATAATAACTTTATTAATATTCAAAAATGATTAATATAGGTAATCATAAAGTATATATAAGTTGGTTTTAGGGCACCAACTGCAACATAATCTCACTTGCACTAGAGTTAGTTGCTAACAACTCTTAGTTCACTAGCTTTTACATGATATTCATGATTCTATTGAGATAAATATTTACTCAATGGGTCTACCATATTATAATATATGGAAAATCTAGTCACCATGACCTCACACCTTTGAGAAAAATACACCAATATGTGATATTTATAAAGTATGTTCTTCTATTTTTGATGTGATCTTGGATACTTTGTTATAGAGATCATTTTAGTATTATTGAAATATAATGTTATAGGTTATTTAATATTAGTCACTATGTAAAGTTCATGGATGAAGTTTCATATCTAAATTTCTTCCTTAGCTGCATTATAGGATTCAATATACTCAAATTCTATTATTGAATTAGTGACAACTGGCTGATTTGAACTCCTCCATCTTATAGATTCTAAATTAAAACTAAATAAATATCTTTACTCTAAATTCAAATCATTATGATCTATTTGGAAACTGTCATCTATTTATCCTTTGATATATATTTCTTTGTATCCTCTATGTACTAAGAACATGTCCTCAGTAGACCTCATATACTTAAGGATAGCCTTAATAGCAGACCTATGTTGTTCTCTTGGATTATCTTGTTATATTCCCACTATTATCAAGCCATAGGAAACATCAATCCAAGTACATAAAATAGAATACATGATGGATCATATCACAAAATCATATGGAATCATACTCATCCTATCCCACTTATATTGTTTCTAGGGAGAAATTTTCTTATAGAGATGTATTCCATGTGACATGGGAACCAATCCCATATTGGATTATTCCTTAATGAATCTATTTAGTATATAGTAAATATGTGAACCTTGAATTAGTCCAAGAAATCTATTGGATCTATCACAAATGATCTTTATCTTAATAATGTAGTTTGCTTCATCTAAGTCCTTCATGGGGAAGCACTTGTTCAACTAGTCCTTAACTGAATATAAGATTGGTATTTCATTTCTAATATGTAATACATCATCAAAAAATACTACTAAGAATATTATCACACTCCCATTAAACCAATTATAAACACATGACTCATATTCGTTCTTTATGAAACCAAATTCACTTATGACTTCATCAAGCCAAATGTTCCATGATTTAGATGTTGTAACACCCTAACTTTTTAGTGAGGTAAAAATCCTTTAAATTTTATTTTTAACCTCTTTTTTACACTTATAAAAGTTCCTAAGAGTTTAAGTAGGGGTTTGGGGTTTTCAAGGATTTTTCAAAGCTCATAGCTTCAGTTTTTGCGAGACAAGGGTGAGATGAATGGTTGGCACACTGTTAGTGCAAGATTAGTGATAACCATGCACCTCAATAATGTGGGCCCTAGAGGGTGTCACATAGTTTTTAAAACCATGCACACTAGGATAAAAAACCATAATAATTGGTTCATATGGGTTATAAAGGTGATCCACATGGTTTTTACATGGTTTTTCTAATTTTGTGCAAACCGTTAAAGGGGTATGTTCAATAGGATAGTTCTGGTGAAAAGTTATTGCATGGTTTTTCCAACCATACATCCAAACTATAAACCCCTTAAAAATAGAGTGAATTTACCTTTTTTCCCTCATTCATCTTAAATTTTAATTTATCCTTCTCCCTTCATTTCTAGTAGCCACCGCACATTGTAACTCCATTTTCTCCATCTTCTAGGCTTTGAGCCTCCACCATTATATAACATCGAAATAGGTCACTATTCATCACATTGGATCAACATCTTTAAGCTCTTAAATCCTAATCCTTTATTTATTATTTTATCTCACCATATGGAATGTTAAAACCATGGGAGTCAATATTCCCTAATTTTATGGTATTGGTCAACTTCTTCAATTTTCTACCATTATAGCTTGAATCTAAAGCTAATACTAGATGAGGAGTCATCTAAAAAGCTAGGGTAGGTGGTCTAACTTATTTTCCACTAAAGTATTACTTTTTATACTATGAATAATTGTTTCATGCACCAAACCTTCAGTGTGATGCATCATAATATCAAATTAATTAAATGAATGAATATTTCCTTACTTATGGTAGCCCTAGAAACCTAAGTTCATCATAGAAGGATATCTTCCTCAGCATGATCCACCCCTTAGGTTGTGTCACATTTAAAGTCCCATAAGAATTATGACTTGAAAATAAATTGAACCACTAATTAAGGTGTGTTGATTTGTTAATTTTGAAGGAAATTTATTTTGAATTAAACCAAGAGAGATTGGTAGTCCATGTACATAGGCTCTTTTTTCTTCTTGTTTATAGATTGATTTATCCTTATGAATAATTTTTTCAAATTGAATTAAGTGAATGGTTAAATGGTATGGGTTCACTGTTATCCAATGAACTTCTAACATGTCATGTCGAGGGAGATACAAGGGTTATAATTCAGAATGACTCGGATAGGATCATCGAGCATAATAATTAAAATGTTTATAAATAAATTATAAAACATTTGAAGTTATACATGAGTTATTATATAGAATACATTGGATGGGATAATTAGGAAGATGCATTTATATTAATGAATGAGCGATACTTGGTTCCCTGAGTGGAATACCTTAGACAAGATCATAGGGAAATGCCTTTATGTTATTCCATGAGTGACACTTGTGTACCCTGAATGAAATTCCAAGGATATACTATGAGGAAAATTCTATTATACCATACCTAGAGTGATACCTAGGTTTCTGCATGCAATTATATGGATATTATTATAGATTGATGGGTTTTCATAGTAATTTTGGAGTGATAATTGGGTTCCCTTTGTGGAACACCTGGGATGGGCTCCAAATGATAATAAATTGACAAATATTTCAAGCCAAAGAACATAATTGGATTAGATCTATGATTTACATACTTGACAACCTAGATTTTCTTCATTCTTAAGCTTAAGTTCCATGAGAATTATGGAAGATTATATGACTACCATTATTACACATACGACTTGGTTATACACCTTGGGTCCTCACCTTATAGAAATAAACTTAAAATTCTAAGTTTCCAAATATCTTTTACCTTCAACCTAATCAAGTAGTATCAGTAAAGTTCCCCATGAGGAACCTCACCGATGTGATCTATTTTATTTATTATTTTAAATTTATTATTACCTTCACACTACCCATTTTATAATCACGGAATGGACAGTGTTAGACACTATTGGTGGTGGCCTTCTGTGTTTATCTCACACCCTATTCAAGAAACTGTTTAGTTCCCAGACAGACTTCATGGATGTGGGTAAGAACAAGAGGAAGGGTCTAGCTTTGGATGCTTGATTTTCTATACTAGGATGGAGTACAGAGCCATAAGACTAGTCTTATGCTCATTATACTATTGGATATATCTTTTGATATTTTGTTTATTTATATATAGCATGTTTTATATGCTTTCTACTCTATATCCTTGTATTACCATTTTGTATAGAAAAAAATCATGACATAGTTTTATATATGAAATTGGTTACTAATTCTTCCTATTTATTATATCTATATGGCTTGTGATTTTTTATTTAATTTACCACATTGTTTTTGATACTTACTATGATTTTATACCACTATGCTACACTCTGATCATGAGGGTATAGTCTCCCCACTATACCATCATAGAGTCTCATTATTACTTGGTATCCTATGGAATACAAGGATGAATGCTTGAGATCTTGTGTCCAACTAGGTTTGATTACTTATGAGTGAACCCTATCTGGGATGTTACAAAGTGGTAAAAGAGCCTATTTTTCATTTTTCTTATTTTTTTGGGTTATTATACAGGATACTAGGAACATGTTGGGATTTGGTAATGATTCTATACATGGGAGTATCTAACCTTCATATAAGGAAAAAAGGAAAATTATATGGGATTGGATTTGTTGTTCTATATTATGCCAATTGTAGTTGTCTTAATTTCATTGTTGGGTGATGCACATGATTTGTGGAATTTATTATTATTGGGTATTTTCTTTTTCACTTGTCCTAGTATGGAAGGGGTAATTAATTGTTAAACATTATAGGCACATAATTATTTACATGTCATACATATTACATTCCATGTTTATATTACTATGTGCATTTCCTACTACATATTGTTGGTGCCCTGACTATTTAATTCACAAATGTGTTGATGTTTCTTATAGGGGTAGCATAATTTTATTAATTAAAGTGTATGTGTCAAACTAAACATATTTTTCCTATATATATTGATGGTGGAGCCTTAATTATCCAATTATTCCATGTTTGATTCATATACCACGGGTCACATTAACTAAAATGTTAGTTGATTTAAATTACATAAATGTCAATTGTAATTTATGAAGCATGTACCTATAGATTTGGAATGTTGAATCATATAATAAATCATTTTATATGACTTATTATATCATGATACTATATATAAGGGTTACATTACAGTTACATGATGTTCCAATTTCAACTTATAAAGATTATTCCATTATAACTTGGGAATGATGAATCATCAAACTAGATCGTAACATATATATATAAATTAGTACAAACTTAAATTAATTTAAATTCTTAAATAAAATGTTTATCGTTAAATAGGGACGTTAAATGCAATGTAAATGGTGTTTTACTTTATACCTCTCAATGTAAACTCCATTTACCAAAACCTCTATTATGGGATATGAGACCTTGACCCTGAACCGACCTTAGTAATGGTAGTATAGAGTGTATCTTGTGATGCTTTATATCTTTTATTTCACCTAGACCTAACTTTAGAAGTATACAATGGTGTTAACTCTTATAAAGGAATTTTATATACCTATCCTTTTCTTTTATCTTAAGATCTATTCTATTATCAAATTATATTTTGAGATATGTGTTTGGAATTATATAAATAGTCCACCATGAAGTCCTCAAGTCATATTCAAGGAAGGTGGTGATGACCATGCTCCAAATGTGGTGGACCACGAGACACCAGTATTACCTATGATAGTTCCTCTTATGTAACCTCTTGTTATTCCTAATCTTGTAAATTATTCCCAATTCTAAGTGAGTTTAATGAAACTAGTACAGTCTATAAAGGGGGCCCCATGACTTACCCCACTATGGCAGAGTTGATGTGAGAATTCCAAAAGCACCACACTCCTACCTTTTTGGGGGAAGGTGGTCTTCGGACTATTGAGTCATGGAAAGAGTCCATGTTATATATCTTCAATAATTTGAATATTCCTATAGATAGGAGGCTCAAATTTAAAACATAAATGATTTTGGATTATAAAAAGTGTTGGTGGGATGTTATTACTCAGGCATATCATCATCTGGATATGTTCTGGAGGGACTTTCAAATGGTCTTATATGATTACTCCTTTCCATGGGTGCTGAGAGATGCTCATGCTAGAGAGTTTATACACCTACATTAGGGTTCTATGTCTTTTATATATTATTCATCTCATTTCATCAAGCTTTAGCACTTCACACTTACTCTTATTTGTGATGAGTTTATAACAGCAAGGTGGTTTTAGGATGGGCTTGTATATTCCATATAATCCCAATTGAATGTTTTCCAGTTTACTACCATTTATGAAATAGTGAATCAGGCCCTTATCATTAAGAAGAACCTAAGGGAAGCTGATAGTGTGGGCCAAGGTAGTTCAGTACAAAGATAGGGAAGCAGTTTTTTTAATAGTAGGAAATGTTTCCTTGAGTCTGCTCAGGGAGGTAGGGGTAGTCAGAGGTAATGCATTGATAGTTATTTTGTATGTCACTAGTATTGTAGGTCGATCCATAAGAATATCTAGTATACCAATGACCTAATTGAGTGTTAATATTGAGGAAAGATGGTATATTTTCAATTCCTTTTAAGAACTTTTCCTCTAGTGCTTAGTGATAATGGATCAATACTGACCCCACATTCAGGAACAAGATCAGTAGTTCCACATCAGGCAAGGTGCTAGACTACTACCGACCAATCAGGCCAAGGAGGTGAATGTGAAAGAGGAAGAAAGACTTATGAGATTTATTTCTAATAGAGTGAGTCTATTCAAGGTAGTCAAGTTGTAGCACAGGGTTATGGATCTGTCCAGATACATGCAGTACATTCTATACTAGAGGAGAAAAGTATTGGACCTTCTATAGTAAAAGGTAAAATCTAGTAGCCTATACTTTAGTGTCTTATTTATTTGACACCAACACTTCACATTATTTTATGTCTATGAAAATTATGGAGATCCTTGGGTTTGAAATTAAATATTTTTTTTGGAGTAGTAACACTTGAAACTCCACTAGGGATCTGATCAGAGATTTCACGCCGATGTAAGGAATTCCCCCTTGAGATAAGAATCCGTCATCTTTTATGGAACCTATTCTTCCTCGAGATGATAGTTTTTTTCATCATTCTTAGGATAGACTACTTGGTTCCTTACCATGATCATATTGATTGTTATCGCCAGAGGGTTTCCTTCACATCAAATAAGGGAGGAAAATATACTCACAATAGAGAGTGTAATGTCCATGAGAATGGATATGGACTTGAACATTATGGGTTGTATGGAGTGATATACCAGATTACTAGTAATTATCTGATAATCAAGGAATTTGAAATAAATATTTCCCTCCTATATTAGAATGTTTTAGGTATGTCTTACCTGATAACTTTTATGAACTACCTCATAAGAGAGAGGTAGATTTTTCTATTGAAATAATTCTAAGAGAGGCACCGGTATCAATTCTTCCTTATAGGATGTCTACTATTAAGTTAAAGGAGCTTAACATGTGTTTATAGGATTTAGAATCCAATGGGTTTATATGATCCAATACTTTACCATGGGGTTTTCTCATGCTTTTTTCTAAGAAGGTGGATGGGACCCTCAGGCTTTGTGTGGATTATCTTCAATTGAATCAGCTTACAATCAAGAACTGATATCCACTACCATAAAGATAAGACCTCTTTGATTATCGATAGGGAGCTAGGGTATTCTAGAATATTGATTTGAGGTTGGTATACCGTCAGTTATGAGTCATGCCTTTAGATATATTGTATAAAGAATTATGTAATAGATATGTCTTGTGTCAGTATTTAGTAATTTTATTTGGTCTGAAGAACACACTGGTAGTTTTTATGGATATGATGAATCGGGTTTTCTACCTGTATGTGAATTCATTTGTGGAAGTCTTTATGGATAGAATATTGGTGTACTCACACACCCATCATGGTCATGATAAACACCTTGATATCATTTTGGGTATACTATAAGAGCATATGTTGTATGACAAGATCACCAAATTTCAGTTCTAGATCGATAAATTCCACTTCTTTCATTACATTGTCTGAAAGAAACGATTATATTTGGACCAAGATAAGGTGAGATCCATATTTTTCTAGGATAATTCCAATAAAATCTTTAACATATGAAGTTTCTTGGGGATGGATGGATATTAAATGTTCTTTGTAAAGGATTTATCATGTCTTGTAAGACCACTTTCAAGATTGAACAGGAAAGGTTTCAAGTTCACATGGTCTGAAACATGTGATAATGCCTCTTAGGAGTTTAAAAGATGGTTGAAATCAACACTGATCTTGATTATGCCATGTTCAATAATGAGTTATGTATTTTATTATGATGATTCAGGTATCAACCTGGAGGAAGTTATGATATATATAAATTGAGTCGTGGAATATGGGTCTCAGTAGTTGAGGCCTCATGAGTGTAATTACCTGATGCATGATCTTGAGTTAGTAATTGTGGTACATACCTTAAATTGTTGGAAACACTACTTGTTGGGAGAGATATTTTTGGTATATACGGACCAAAAAATCCTCAAGTACATATTCACTCAGTGGTATTTGAACCTTAGACAATTTTGATGGGTTGAATAACTATAGTCAATTAAATTTAATCTTTCCAATATTCCAAGAAAAGGAAAATAAGTGTCTGATGCTATGAGTTTAATGATTCAGACATGGGTCATTCAGGAGGCTAGTAGTGAGTGGTAGTTGATGGACTTATTTTCTGAGATGCACTTAGAGGTGCAGGATCACCTTGATAAACTTGTACTTGTATCATTATCAATTACCTCTTCACTTTCATATAGATTGAATATGAAATAGATTTCTGATCTCTATGGATAATTCCTAAGGGAAAGTGTTTCAGGTGAGGACCCACCACCTAGTTGGGTTATTGATGGGGATTAGATCTTGTGCATTCATGGATGCATTTGGGTACCTACGGACATATGGGAGAAGTTTATGTGATAGCCTCATAAGTCTAATTGGAAAATACATCCTAGGGTCATGGTGATGTATCATGACTTATACTACTAGTATTGGTGGTCAAGGATGAAAAGAGAGTTAGCTAGTTTTGTTACTCAGTGTTCCACTTGTCTGCAGGTAAAGTAGAAACACTAGTGACCAATAGTTATTTTACAGTTATTCCCCATTCCAGAGTAAAAATGGTAAAATTTCACTATGGAATTTTTAGCAGGTTTACCTAGGTCACCTCATAGTAGTGACGTTGTATGAGTTATCATTAACCAGCTGATGAAGTTCGCCCACTTTTTTCTATTAGAGATACCTTTTCAATGGACGATCTAAGAAGGATATATGTTAGGGAGATAATATGCCTTCATTATGTTCCATGTAATATCATATCTAATAGGTATTACTAGTTTACATCATAATTATGTTAGGGGTTGTAGAAGGCACTAGGTTCATAGGTACTTCTGAGTACAACTTATCACCTTCAGACTGACAGTCAGCTAGAGTGTTCAATACAAGTGTTAAAGGACATGCTTCGAGAATACGACCTCAATTTTATAGGTTCATAGAAGAAACACATACCTATTTATTAATTTTATTATAATAATAGATTCCAAGTGACTATAAATATGGATCCTTATAATTCTCTATATGGAATATCATGCCATTCACCTCTATACTAGTTAGAGGTAGGAGAGGAAATGCTACTAGGACCTTGTCTCGTTTAGGAGACTTCATAGTAGTTATAACTTATCAGGAATTGAATGGATATATATAATTATATGTAGAAATATTTTTCAAATCATTATTGAAAACCATTGGATTTCGAGGTCAGGTATCGAGTCTTCTTATGTGTTTCTCCTAGATTGGGGTATAGAAGGATTCAAAGGAAAAGTAAGATTTCACCTCAATTCATCAAACCTTTTGAGATTTTAAAGAGGGTTGTATCAATGGATTATAATTTAGAACATCCAAAGAGATATAAGGTAATGTGTGACATATTTCATTTATCTCATCTTTTTTATTATCATTCTATCCTGCCTCATTATTTCGACCCTAAGGAAATTTAATTGGAGGCAAAAGCTTCTTTTGAAGAGTACCAGGTTCATATCATTGATCATTGCATGAAGGCTCATAGAGGAAGAAACATTTTTCTAGTATGGGTGATATAGAATAATTACTGTGTATAGGATGAGACTTGGGAGTGAGAGGCCAATTTACATTCTCAATGGCCAGGACTATTCTCAGATGATAATCAACCACCCTTAGAGAAACTTGGGGATGAGTTGTTATAAGGAAGGGAGGTTATAAAGCCTTTTGTTTTTAGTGAGGTATAAATCCTTTCAATTTAATTTTTAATCTCTTTTTTACTATTATAAAGGTTTATAATAGTTTAAGAAAGGTTTCGAGGGTGTATGAATATTGTTCAAAGCCCAGATCTTTGGTCTTTGGGAGAAAAATGTGAGGTGCATAGTTAATTCATAGTTAGTGATAACTATGAATATAAACCATGAAGGCCTTATAGGGTGTCACACGTTTTGTAAAATCATGTACCCTAGGTCACATGGATATATGAATATGTGTAGATGGGTTGTAGAGGTGATTTGCACAGTTACCATGGGACAGTTCTGGTGCATGGTTTTTCCAACCATCCAACCAAACCACGAACACCTTAAAATAGGTTGAATTTTACTTTTTACCTTTTTATTATTAAATTATAATTTCCCCTTAACCCTTATTCATTTCTAGAATCCACTGTGCGTTGGATATCCCTCTTCTCTATCTTCTTGTCTTTGAGCCTCCTCCCTCATATGATGTCAAAATCACTCATCATTCATCACATTGGATCAACATTAGTAATAACTTTAATTATCTTACTTCTTTTATTCTTTTATCTCACTACATGGAATTATAAATCCATGTGAGAAAATATTTCATATTTTTAGGGCATTGTTCTATTTCTTCAATTTCCTTCCATTCTAACTCAAATATGAAGCTGATACCTTATGAGGAGTCATTTATCAAACTAAGTTAGTTGGTCTAGATTCTTTTTCCTTAAAGTCATTGTGAAATCCTAACCTGGATTCCACTCAAAGGGTCCCTCGAGCTAGTGGGCCACATGGCCTCAAGCATGTCTCCTTGTATGCCAGTTACTTCAGAATAGTTCTAAGGACCTAGGGTGTGCCTATGGGGAGATTATTCCCTCTGGTCAGAGTAGCACAATGGTATAATCGAAAGATAGATAAATAGAAGAAGTAATATAAATATATAAAAGTATAAGGTAAACCATACACACCACATAAATAACCAATATCATATACAGAATGATGATGATGTCATGTCTCTACAAAACAGGGAAAACATACACACATGGAAGCAGGTAGTCAATAAAGTACATCATATATAAAAAGAACCAAAAGTCCAAAATATATCCAAGAATCCAGATCTCCAACCCATTCATATGATACCAAGATCCCATCCTAATTCATTTAATAAGTCACACATCCATAAGTGGTTGTTTCCCCTTATCTGTACATGTAATTGTATAGTCTAAATGGGTACCATTGGTGGCCCAGATAGGGTGTGAGATAAACTCAATAGTTCATAACCAACAAAATCTATAAATATCCAGTCAGTGCATATAATATGGAATTGGGCAGGAAATAATAGAAAGTAGTAATAAAAACTATAAAGCATCGGTTATAGTTCCAGAAGGAAAACCAGACTGACACTGCCTACTTCAACCCATGCTGTAATAACTCTAAATAAGTAACCACATGTATACACATATATGTAATGTATACATATTGATTTATACAACCATATATGTGGATACTACCACTATCTTGGACCCAAGGCATAACTCATACATCCATAAGTTGTGGCAAGAGTATCAAAAGTATCACGGGTTGCAATGCCCGGTGTCACAAGAGTAAGGGACGCCATGCCCAACCTCACAATAAGAAGGGAAACCATGCCCAGTATCATATCAATTGGGTGACCATGCCCTTATATCACAGTAAGGTTCTTCATGTATGTATCATATATATAAATCGTCATCATGCCTGTATCACATTTATAAAGGGACATCATGCTCGTATCGCATTTAAAAATGGTCTCCATACTCGAGTGTCACTATATAGAGACTCCATGCCCATATATATATAACATGCATAAGGGTCACCATATCCATTTACCATAATTAAAAATGGTAGTCATGCACAAACATTATAATAGTGATAAGTAATCATTTTCCTTAACACGAGATAATGAATAATTGATAACTCGTTAATATTCAGTAATAATAAGGGAATAACCATTATTCAATTTAATTAGGTGATGTGGGCATAACACTCACCTCCATTCAATTCATCTTAAATTGGTAAGTGTTTTAGCCATGCTACTCCATAACTATTGCCTATTTTATTTATGATATCAAATTGAAAGTCATGCCAAAACCATTTAGATGATGGTTTGGCCATTTAGACATTTATAGCCACATTAGAAATATGGTCGGTGCACCACATGGGGTGGAAAAAATTGAAGGGAACCTATGAGGTTCATAAGGTTCTCCATTAAAGAAACTATTTATAGGAATATTAAATTTAGGGGAAATTCACGGTAAACTGGCATGTGGCACAATGAAACATACTATAAAACATATCAACTTTGAAGGATAAGAACTAGAACACCTAACTTATGCCTATAGAGGGGTAATCATACAGTACCAACCTTTGGTTTGGTCTATATTGAAAGAAAATGGTAAAATAGATCAATGATCTGAAAATAGGTTATATGAACCTGCACCTAAATAACTCTGTTGAGTGGAAGACAAATGACGAAAGGCGCAAGATGAATGAATATCTTACCGGAATGCATCCAACGAGATGAATGGAGATAAAATTAGAGTTCAGATTAGATATTTATCCAAGAACCTGGCTTTAGGATTCCATTGAACTCAAAGGGGGGAGGAGAGATGGCCATGGTTGGAGAATAAGGAAATAAGAAAGGTGGGTGAGTTAAAAATGTATTTAAGGGAAAATGGTAAATTCACCCAAAATATATGGGTCATATGATTTGGCTACACAGTTGGCCAAACCATGCATCAACCATGCACACCTCATTGCCTATGGAGGCCACCCACATAGTTAGACATCATGTTTTGATAAACTATACACCAACTATACTAGTTGTCTCTATCAAAAATTGCATATAACTCGCATGGGCATGCACCCATAACTACACAATTTCCTTAAACCATGATCCTCTTGATATTGTCTTGAACCACCTCAAATAGTTTCTCTAAACCATGCATCTTGGGTCATATGATTTATACTAAACATACATACCATATTCCTTTTCCAAAAAACAGGCCTCTAGGCAAATAACAAGCCCTAGATACACCTTAAACTTTTATGATCTCATTAAGTATCCATATTAGGTCCAACATAAAGAGTTAGACAAAAACATAGAAGATTCATACCTCATAGAAAAACTCGGTTCTTATATTATTCTCCCATTAAATAAATTCATCCCTTAATTTCCCTTCTGAGGGTGGTAGAATGTTGTTTGAGAACAAATCTTACCACTGAGCCTATATGTCGGCCTCACACTCCCAATTCTCATCGCATACATGGACGTACTACCATAGCACCCATACTAAAGAGACAGATCATCCTAAAATATCATTTGTTCTTCAGTCAACTATGCATGTAGGATACTTCTCAAAAGAATCATTGACATCTAACTCTACACCCTCAAGATCAAAAGTATGAGACGGGTCGACATGATAATGGTGAGGCTGTGAAACGTGGAAGACGTCATGCATGGAATGGTACCTCTGAGGTAACAATAACTGATACAATATTGTCTTGTATCTATCCAAGATCTAAAAATTATCTATATAACAAGGTGACAAATTTTATTACCTTAGTATCCATCTATGCCCAAATCCGGGTGATTCCCATAAGAAAACATGATCCCCGACCTCAAACTCTAGAGGTCATGAACGGTGATCAACATAAGATTTCTATCTATTCTAAGAAGTAGATATTCATTTCCTGATAATATAAACCTTCTCTAAAGTCTCCTGAACAATATTAGGACCCAATAGCACTACCCATCCTACCTCTAACCATCATGGGGGTGAAAGCCATGGCCTACCATATAGGGTCTCATAAGGATCCATCTAAATCACATCCTAATAATTTTTATTATAGGTGAACTCAACGAGAGGGATATGATTCTCCTTAGAACTTTAAAAATCAAGGATTCATTCTTATATCATGTCCTCTAACACCAATATCATCTGTTCCAACTAGCCATCGATCTGAAGATGAAAAGTTGTGGTCATAAGCACATGTGTACCCATATCTCTCTATAACCCCTACTAAAACCTCAATGTAAAACAAGAATACCTATCTAAAATGATAGTAGGAGGGGCACCATGTATCCATATAGTCTCATAGAAATTAAATATTCCATTTTCATCAAATGATAAAGTCTCCCAAGTGGGAATGAAGTGGGATAATTTCGTTAGTTGATCCATGACTACCCAAATTGCATCACTACCTTGAGGTGACCTCGATAAAGCGATGAAAAAATCCATCACAAAATCATCCAATTTCCATTTGAGGACTGATGACAGTTATAGAAAGGTAGAAAGTCTCTGTTTTTCTATCTTTACCTACTGACAGGTGGAACATCTAGTGATAAAACTAGTTATCTAACACTTCATCTCTGACCACCAATACTATCGGCGCATATCGCAATACATCTTGGAGATACCTGGGTGAAATGACCACTGAGAATCATGTGACTCTCACATAATATCCTCTATCATATATGTGGGAACCAATATACACCCATGTATATGTAGGATGTATCCTCATTGATAGACCAATCTGAAGTTGGGTCCTCACTTAAGATACTCTCTCAAAGGACCCATCCTTCAGGATCTGATAAACTCATCATCTTCACTCTCTCTATAATTGAATAGGTCACTCATAGCAATGAAAGTAAAAACTACCCATGATGGTCCTAAACCTTTATGTGTATCTAAAAAAAGGGCCATAAGATTTCACTCACTACTGGCCTCCTGAACTACCTATGTATGAGTCCTCCTACTCAAAGCATCGATAATATCATTGTCTTTCCCGAGCATATAGGATAGATCAAAGTCAAAGGATTGTAGATATTCAAGACATCTTCACTACCTAAGATTCAAGTCACGCTACATGAAAATATACCTAAGGATATTTTGGTCCATAAACACCACAAAACAATCTCCCAACAAGTAATTCCTCTAATAACTTAGAGTGTGTACAACAACTGCTAGCTCAAGAATGTGTGTTGGGTAATTCCACTCATGATGCCTCAATTTTCGTGACCCATATGAAATGAATTGATCTTCTTGCATTAGAACTACTCTTAGCTTGATACCTGATGCATCATAATATATTTTATAGCTTCTTCCCTGCTTTGGTAGAATCAGGATCGCTACTGAAGTCAATCTCCCTTTGATATCTTGAAAGGACATCTCATGAGATTTGAACCATATAAACTTAACACCCAAATATCCCTAAGAAACTTCATATATTAGAGACATTATTAGACTAATCCTAGGTAACTACAGCTCTCACCTTCTCTGGGTCAACTAAAACTCCTTCCACTGAGATAAATGGCCTAGTAAGT
Organism: Viscum album; assembly: GCA_963277665.1. Classification (NCBI taxonomy): domain Eukaryota; kingdom Viridiplantae; phylum Streptophyta; class Magnoliopsida; order Santalales; family Viscaceae; genus Viscum; species Viscum album. The sequence goes on from OY728150.1 coordinate 245,714,570, forward strand.
GAACCTTGTTGATCCAGAAGTGAAATTTACTAATCTTAGTATATAGTTGGTTCTCTCTCAATGTATTCAAATTATCTCAAGATGTGTGGCATGGTCACTTCGAGTATGATAATACAAAAGTATTTCATCTATGAAGACCATGAAAAAGGAATCCAAATAGGGTTGGAAAACCCTATTCATCATATCCATAAATATGGAAGGCGTGTTCATAAGACCAAACTACATAACAATATACTCATATAAGTTATATCAATTATGAAAATCCATAGATGGAATATTTGAAGGGCTAACTCAAACCTGATGATATACTGACATTAGGTCAATCCTTGAGAATACCCTCTCTCCTCTGATTTGGTCAAAAATATCATCTATATGAGGTAAGGGATACTAGTTTTTCATATTAATATGGTTCAATTTCTAGTAATCCACACATAGTGCAAGGGTTATGTCTGCCTTCTTAGCGAAAAGGACCAGTGACCCCTAGGGAGAAGTATTGGGCTATATAAAACCCTTGGAATCTAAATCCTCTACCTGCCTCTTGATCTCCTACATTTAAGCAGTATCCATCCTGTAAGGATGAATGGATATCAGTGTATCTCTAGGCACTAGATCTATGGTAAAATATACCTCTCTCAGGAGGTAGTCTAGAAAAGTTTTGGAGAAAACATACTTAAAATAATTGACTATCATAGGTAATTCAGTCTGATTTAACCCCTGATCATCCATGTAAAGTCTAGTAATCTAGGTGGTCACTCCACCTATCCTAATATGTGTTGGTTCAACTCTACCTACTTGGACATCCCCCTTACCCTTGTGAATATAAGTACAGCCCTTTGGTGATGTAAACAAAACCCTCCAGCAATAAAAATCCATAAGGGAATGATAAGGAACCAACTAGCCCATAATGATAATGTCATAAAATCCCATCATCTCAAGGATGAGAAGGTCCCATAGTAAATGATGGCTTCCTACCTCAAGAGGAAAGTCCTTAAATTGGTGCACACTCTCTAAATGTAAACCCAAAGAGGGGTCAAGTGTCATAACACCATATAAGTATAGAATATCAAGCCCAAGGATTTCTAAAATAGACAAAAATATGAATTAATGTGATACACTTGTATAGAAAAAGGTAAAAATGATAGTAGAGGCTAATATAATAGTACCTCAAACTGTAGATAGCTTGGAGTCCTCCTTCTTAGGTATAGGCTGCACTAAATAAACCGGGTCTGATCTATGGCCCTATACTACAACTTGACTACCAGGAGTGGGTCTAATCTATTGGAACTATATATCTAAATCCTAGATACCATGGACATGAACTACTCCTATATCTTTATGGATAGTAGTACTATAGATACTTCCTAGATAGGTACTATTGATCCTTCTCCTGAAGGTGGAGTTGATAAGGATCCTCTCCCACTCAGAACAGATTGTAAGGTCCAGTAGAAATGTTAAACATGCCTCAATATTTTGTAGCCTTAGAACTTGATGAGGCATCTAAGACACTGGGGCCTCTTATTCCCAAGCTTCCTAAAATGGTGAAAAAACATGTAACTATCAAAGGGTTCCACCTCGCTGTCGTTGATCACACGTGAAATATCAAAGCATCTCTTCTAACTGCTATTCGAACCTGTAACATGTCTTGGTTCTGAATTTCCTTATATCACACTATCGTCCTCTCTCAAGTTTCGCGTAGAGGTCTCGGTTCACTATATCTGATATAGTATTCAACTGGAAAATGTTTACCTGATAATGAATAGGATACCTCATGCCATCCTCGAATCATCTCACTTTCACTATCTCATCAACTATATTGATAGGTGCAAAGCGCTAAAGCTCTGTAAAATGAGTTGAATAGTCCATAACTATCATATAACCCTACTATAGGTTCATGAATTCCCTAGAATGGTCATCCCTTAGGGTCTCAGGGAATAAATAATCAAATAATTTCACTGTAAATCCATCCAAATCACTTCCATATATTGACCCACCTAATTCAAAATATCCCACCAATGTTTAGAGGATCCTCAAAGAATATAAGTTTAAAGTTTCACTCTCCTCTTAATAGGTACCTCTAGATGCTCGAATATATACATAACCATATTAATTCATAGCTCTTAGTCTTTGTTCATCCATCCCCCAAAATTGTGGGTGTATTTTTTTTGGAACTCCTGAGTTAACTCTCCCATAGAAGGGGAAAAGCATAGAGCTCCCTGAATTGTCTACATAAGCCACAAAACATCTCCTCGAAACTAGTCATCATCACCCATGTTGGGAATTGGAAAAGGTTCCATAGGAGTCACTACTAGAGATATCACTAGAGGCTCATGTCCCACCACCTCTGGAACATGGTCATCATCACCCTACTGAAGTGAAACCAGAGGATATCATGGTGGAATTTCTCTACAAATTCAAAGAAGAAACCTCATATAAAATTCTATAACGGTATAAGCCACAGACATAGGAATATAATAGGTACAAATACTTTCTATGAAAAAGTATCACCCCTCTTCCAGCTTAAAGATTTGGGTCTATGTGATAGGAACATTTATATAAAACACAAGAGATGCTACCTACTGCCCACTACTAAGGTTGGGTCTAGGTTAATATCTGTGTTTTAGAATTTCAATTTCATTAAATTAATATTTTTATACATTTCTCTTTAAATGGTTGAACAAAATGGGTTACCACTTCCGATTCATAAGGAATCATACATCTTATGAAATGATGTTCGGTGTCTACATAATCCATACCATAACATGTTCCAGTACATGAGACCAATGGTCCATGACTCAACATGCCATAGTAGAATGATTAGGGTGTATGTTGTAGCCCAAAAAGAAAAACACTATGTAGGTTATGGAAGTAACTCTAATACCAACTATATTTATCAATCTCTTACATAAAATGTTAATCAATTAAAATTTATATCAAATAAGTCACATTCAACATTATCATGCAGTCAATAAATACATCCTATATGGAATGGAATAATGTGTGGAATGTGAATTCTAAGAGGTGCATAAAATGATGAATGAGATGAATATCCTCTTCTTATCAAGAAACAATGAAATCCAAAATCATAATGAACATAAAACAATACATAAGTCACCTAATGGTGGAATAAAATCAAATTTAAATAGAATAATATAGAAAATAGCAATTCTCATCCATGGAAATTTGTCTTTTCTCTATACATGAGATAGATACTCCCAGGCACATCTCATTACCAAGTTCCAAAACCTTCTTAAACTTCTGTCTATTTTCTCTAAATTTTAAGGCATAAAATAAAAACATTTGATACCACTTTGTGACATACTGGCCTGGGTTCCACTCGAAGTGTGCCCTAAGTCAGTAGGCCACATCACCTCAAGCATGCCTCCCCATACGCTAGAGGCTACCTACTAGCAGTGAGGGTCTAGGGTGTGTCAATGGGGATATTATACCCTCTGTTTAGAGTATCACAGTGGTATAATAAAAATATAGATAAATAAAAGAAGTGATATAAATATATAACAGTAGAAGGTAAACCATACACATGAAATAAATAACTAATATCATATATAGAATGATGATGATGTCATGTCTCTACAAAATAGGGAAAACATGTTCACATGGAAGAAGGCATCCAATATAGTATATGATATAAAAAAGGAATAAAAATTCCAAAATCTATCTAAGAATCCCACACTCCAGCCCGGTCATCTTTTACCATGCTCCCATCCTAAGCCATGTAGGAAGTCACGCTTCCATAAGTGGATGTTTCCCCTTATATATACCTGCAAGCATGTAGTCTGCCCGAGTACCATTAGAGGACCGGATAGGGTGTGTGATATAAACTCAATAGGCTACCACCAATGGTGTCTATAAATATACATTCAATTCATATAATATGGTAGTGTGGAGGTAATAATATAAATAAGTAATAAAAACTATAAAGGGGCGGCTCTGGTTCTGGAAGGACAACTAGGTTGATGCTACCTACTTCGTGAAGGACCCCGAAACACCCTGAGAGGGGAGGGGTGAATCAGGGTGTCAACTTTTTCTTTTAAACTGATGGATCTTGTTCCCACATTGGTAGTAACCTGTTAAACCTGTATGATGAGAAAGTGTAGAAAACAAACAATCACATGCAAAGAGAAGACACATCAATTTTACTGGGTTCACCACTAAGGGATATGTACAAGGATTATAGGCTGGTAGTTTTTCATTTGTACCAAAGTCCAATAATCTACACTAGTTGAAGAGTACAAAATTTTAGCATAGTCACTCCATTCCAGGTGCACTGTCTTTACAACGTTTTAGAAAAATCACATTGCGTCCCTCAAATCACTTCTGTTGACTCCTCCCTATTCACTACATTGGGAAGAATCTAAACTTAGTTTATTGAATTAAAGGTCACTTCAATGTATTGGCATTAAATCATGAATCTTAAATTGAAGTTAGATTCTCTGTTCAAGTCATGTTATCACCCATATGTGTATTTCACTTTTCCTCACATTGTTAGTTTGCGAACTTTTCCTTTGCAAACTGGTATATTCCTCTGCGTACTACCCTCCTCCATCCTCTTATTGGGATCCTTACACTGTGTACTAAGCTTCACCACATACCTCTTGGGATTCTTGGACCACTTCTCATCTGTGAACCATCCATGCTCCATGAACTTTATCTGTTTTCATGTAACGTTTCTCCTCCATGGAGCATCTTCCTTCCACATACTATTCTTCTATGCGTACTATAAGATCACTACATACTAAGTTCTTCCTTTGTGTACTACCTCTACTAAACAGATTTTCCTTCCTGCATACCACATGAAACTTCACCAAATTTCTCAGAACTTCTAACTAGAAACACCTTTGCGGGGTTGTCTTCTCGCAAACCACTCTAGACTTCACTGAAATCCTCCTAGTTTATTAATCTTCATATCTCACCTTAATAAAGGGATTATTGCTCCTTATATAGAAAAATAGACTCACATAATCCTATAAACCAATATTTACCGAATCTTCAATATGACACCTCCTTTACCTCATATCATGCATCTCCTGTGAACCATATTCCCTACGCGGTCCACATACTGCCAATATCCCTATATGGTGGCACAAATAACTGCCTCTTTTCCAAAAACGACACCCTTCAAGGTTTCTCAAAACTTTTCCTCATTTTCACAAACATCACCCCATCCTGTGAACTATTTTCCTTCTGCAAACTTCCATCCTTCCCGCAAACCTTCTTCTCTCTATGAACCATTCCTCCAACACAGTCCACATACCATTTCTCATTCTATGAACCGTTCCCACAACGTAGTTCACAGTTCACCATTCTGAGTACCATATTTCAAGATCGATGAACTATTCCCATAAATATCATTCTGTATAATTCCTTTGTAGAAAAAAATCTTTTTCCAAAAAGAAACTCCTGATTTTGAGGCCAAAATTTTTTAAACACATTGGGAAACTGTGCCAGCTTCAATATTACTTTCAACCTCAATCATAAGACCACATTCCTTACAAACTCCATGATCAAACCAATGAGTATTGACAATAAACACCAACCGTACTCTATTTCTAGAAAATAGAAGTATTGGTTCCAAAAATCTTCCCCTTTGGGTTTTTTGGAAATCTGCAGAAAATTCAATGAAACACCTGCAACAATCAAAACCTAATACACAAGAAACAAATCATCCAATAAAACTTTAAGTCTACTTGAGAAATGATCATTCTAGGAAATAATAGGGTAATCATTAATTGGATTATCATGCCTTGGAATGCTTTAAAGATGTCCAAGTAAGCTCCAATGGTTTTCACATAACACTGAAATGATTTTTTTTCATTCTCACTCTCCCCCATTGTTACTCATTGAATTTCTCCTATAACCAGAAAAACATTTAATTATCCTCCTTTATCCATTATTCATTCTCTGTACTATTGAATTTATCCATTCCATCCCATTTGAAATAAACCCAAATAACCAAATTATAGATTTTAGATCTCAAATCATACTCCCCCAAGATCGTATCTCCCCTATAAACCTGCATCACTTTCACAAATAGATTAAAATAGTTAAAAAAAATTGGAGAGATGGGCACATCATAACCTCCTAATGTATGGGGAGGTGGATAAACATTTAGGCTCAACTAGTTATTCTCGAAAAAATGTGTTGACAATGGCTTGGTCAGTATGTCAGCCACTTGATCATTAGTTCCAACATGATCCATTTTAATCATTCCTTGTTCCAATTTTTCCTTGATGAAGTGATATTTGATTTCAATGTATTTTATATAATAATTTTGAATAGGATTCTTTGTAAGATCAATTGCACTCTTTTTATGATATTGAATCACCATTGGATTTTTTACCTCATCACCAATATCAATTAGTTGTTGCTTCATCCAAAGTAATTGAGTCTAATCCTTTTTAGAGGAGATATATTAAACTTTAGTAGTACTAAGAGAAATGATTTTCTATTTCTTACTCAACTATCCCACACATTTCTTTCCAATGAATAATTCTCTACCACTTGTGGATTTTATATCCACCACATCTCTAGCCCAGTTAGCATAAAAAATGCCAAAAGTTCATTATATTTTTTTAAATCAATGTATAATCCATAATTGTGAGTACCTTGAATGTACCTCATGATTATTTTCACTGCTTACATATGTTCTTCCTTTGGATTAATTAGAAATCGTGTGGATAAGAATGTTGAAAAGACAATATATAGTCATGTCACAGTCAAGTACAGAAGGCTTACAATTATTCTCCTAAAATTGTGGGATCTATAGATGTCTCATCTTCATGCTTACCCAGTTTTGTCCCAACCGCAATTGGATTTGACAATGGTTCGGAATCATGCATATTGAATTTCTTCAGTAACTCTCTTGCATACTTTTCATGAGAAATGAAAGTGTAGTCTTTTCTCTGAATCACTTGCAGCCCCAAGAAGTATGTGAGTTCACCAATCATAGACATTTAAAATTTTCATTTCATGTGATTGGAAAATTCATCCACTGATCCTTGCCTACTTCCACAAAATATAATATCATCTACATAAAATATAACCATGAACTGATAATTCTGATAATTCTTTACATAGATATTATGATCCACTCCCCCTATTTTAAATTCTATCTTCCTTAGATAATAATCCATCCAAGAGTACCATGCTCGTGGTGCCTACTTTAGACTATACAGATCCTTATTTAATCTGCAAACCTTCATTTCATCATTACTAAGAATAAAACCCACTGGTTGATTTATGTAGACTTTTTATTCAATAACACCATTTAATAAAGCTATATTAACATCCATTTTTTAAACTTTATATCCTATTTGAATTTTCATGGTAAGAAATAGTCTAATTGAATCCAGATTATCCATCGGAGCAAATGTTTATTCAACATCAACATGATCAATCTAGGAATAGCCTTTATACACTAGTCATGCCTTATTTCTAATCACATTTCTATGATCATTAAATTTTTTTTGAAAATACACTTCGTACAAATTACATTGTGGTTTTCGGGTCTCTTAACTAGATATCATGTTTGATTATTATCAATCTAATCTAACTCTTCATTCATGGATTTAACCCATGACTCATCCTTTGCAGCTTCTTTAAATGAGGGTGGTTCCACAACTGATAGGAATTCATATTGTGCATTATTACTCATTCTCCTTATCTGTATGGGAGCTATTTAATCCCCAATGATACTGGATTGATCAATTTCTTCTCTTCGATTTCTCCTATGAGGTTCAGATGAATTTTCTTCAGCCAGGGTTTCCTCTTCTGATTCTTCTTTTAAGTAAACATCATGATGTCATTCCTAGGTGTTTTCTATGCCTTCCTCTACTTCTATATTTTGATCTATTCTATTTCCACATTCTTCCTCATCTTATATCGCATCAGTAGTCAAATTTCTCAAGGCATTTATGATTTTATCTTCAATGATCTTCAAATAACTACTTTCCACAATTTTTCCAAGATGTTTATTAAAACATTTTTAGGCTTTTATATTCACTTAATATTTGAGGAATATTCCTTCATCTACAACATCACCATACTTGTCTTGATTTCCTTCTTTGTTTCAGATAAATAATTTACTTTCAAAAACATGAAAATACTTTAAAGATGTCTTCCTTTAATATCATAACTCATAGGGTGTCTTGGTTTCCCCCATATAAATCCCTACTCAGTTTTGAATATAAACTACAGCTTGAAAAGTTTCTTTCCAGAAATAGTGAGAGATACGACTCTCAATCAGTATATTTTTATCCATACTATTCACCTACCGATTCCAACACATAAAAACTACATTTTGTTGTGGATTCCTTACAGCATCCACCTCATGATGTATTCCATGTTTTTATAGGTAATTTTCAAATTCAATGGATTTTTATTCCCCTCTACTATTAGAACGAATAACTTTTATTGTCTATCTAGTAACATTCTCATCTATTCGATGATAAGTTTTCATGCAATCAAGCAATTGTCGTTTCCTGTGTATAACCATCACACAATCTATTCTTCTATAACAATCAATGAAAAGGGTGAATTACCTTTCTCCATAAGTTCCAACAACATTTATTAGACCATATACATCTGTATGAATGAGATCAATAATATGTGATGCTCTTTTCTTCCTTAGATGATATAAACTACACATCAACTTTCCTCGCATGCAAGCATCACAAGTCTTATCTCATTCACAGTTCAGATTTGGGATATCCATGACAATATTTAGTTTATATATCTTTTACATATCTTTTTGATTGATGTGACCCAACCTCCAGTGCCACAAGTTATTCTATTCTTGAATTTCTTGGAAATGAGAGAAATAATTTCTTTTTCCTCGTTATCTTCATCAATACTATCTCCTAAAATTTCAAGTTTTTCCATGGTGTTGAATGCCATTTCTTTTCTTACTGGAGTCGTTGCATCTTCTCATTTGACTCTCATCTCATATGCCACTAGTCTGCTCAATAGATCATCTAGAGAAATTTTGGAAAGATCCCTTTCCTCAAGGGATAAAACCTTTTCATAATAAATATGTGTAAGTCTTCTCAAGATTTTATTTACAATATCAATGTCTTTTATTTCTTCACCAAGTCCTATTATTTCTCTAGTAACTTCAGTAATTCAATTAAAAAATGTATCTTCATTTTCTTCAGGATGCATCTTCAGATCATCAAACCAATTGTGCAAAACTTATAGTTTCACCTCCTTCATTTGGATGTCACCATCATAAATATTCTCTAGTTTTTTCCACATAAAATGTCCTGATGTACAGCTCGTCACCTTTAGATACCTCTGATCAGAAAGAGCTACAGTTAGGGAATTCTGTTCTTTGGCATCTGCATCAAAAATTTTCCTATCTGTATCAGTCATAGACATACCAGTTGGATTACTAACTTGTATTCCATGTAAAGTTGAAAACAGGACTTCCATTATAAGATATATTAGACGATATCTCAACCTATTCTTCCTGATCTGAAAGTTACTTTCATCAAAGAGGGGTACTCCACTGAAATTTACTGTATTCTCTATTATATAAAAGAAGGGAATATTTAACACTATCAACCTTTACCCTCTAATACCACTTGAAGGACCCCGGAACACCCTGATAGGGGAGGTGTGAATAAGGGTATCAACTTTTTCATTAAAACTAATGGATATTCTTCCCACATAGGTAGGAACATGTTAAACATGTCTGATAAGAAAGTGTGGAAAAAATGATCACATGAAAAGTGAAGACACAACAATTTTACTTGGTTCACCACTAAGGGATATGTCCAAGGAGTATATGCTGATAGGTTTTCATTCATACCAAAGTCCAATAATCTTCACTAGTTGTGGAGTACAAAGTTTTAGCACAGTCACTCTATGTCAGGCGCACTGCCTTTACAAAATTTTAGGAATAGCACATTGCATCCCTTGGATCATTGTCATTGACTCCTCCTTTATCACTATGTTGGGAAGAATGTGAACTTATTTTATCTACATGAAGGTCCCTTCAATGGATTGGAATTAAATCATGCATCTTTAAATACATATAGATTCTATATTCAAGTCTCGTTATCACCTGTATGTGTATTTCACTTTTCCTCACATTGTTAGTTTACGAACTGTTTCTTCACAAACTGGCATGTTCCTCTACATACTGCGCTCCTTCCTCCACATTATAGGATCCTTCCTCTACGAACTTAGTTTAACTTTTTACCTATTGTACTTTATGGATCACTTTTACTCCATGAATCATCTCTTATCTATGAACTGTCTTTACTTCTGCATGCCCTTTCTCCTCCATGGACCACCTTCCTTTTGTAGACTATTCTTCTCTGTGTACTGCAAGATCATCGTGTACCAAGTTCCTCCTCTATGTACTGCCTCTCCTATGTAGACTTGTCTTTCTGCAGACCACTTAACACTTCACTAAATTCTTCTTAATTTCTAACCAGAAACCCCATTGTGGGGTTTTCTTCCCGCAAACCACTCTAGACTTCACCAAAATAATCCTGGTTTTTTAATCTTCATCTTCACTCTTAAGGAAGGGATTATTTCTCCTTATATAAGAAAATAAATCCACATAATCCTATAAAATTAGATTTACCAAATCTTTGATACGGAACTACCTTTACTGCATACCATTTATCTCCCATGAACCATATTCCCTGCATGGTCTGTGTACCTCCATTCTCCCTACGAGGCGGCAAAAATCACCACCTAATTTCCATAAATGTCACCCTTCACAATTTCTCAAAACTCTACCTCATCTTTGTTAATGAAACCCCATCCTACGAACGGTTTTCCTTCCGTGAACCGATAGCCTTTTCCAAAACCTACTTTTCTCTACGAACCATTCATCTTACGCGGTCCGCGTACCATTTTCCATTCTGCAAACCATTCCTACAATGTGGTTTGCAATTTTCCATTCTGCGTACCATATTTCATGATCTGTGAACTATTCTCAGAAATCCCATTCTGTATACTTCCTTTGTAGAAAACCTTTTTTTTCAAAAACAAACTCCTGATTTTGAGGCCCAAAAACTTAGAAAACGCTAGGAAATGGCACCACCTTCAATACTACTTTCAGGCTCAATCGTAAGACCACATTCCTTGAAAACTCCTTCATCAACCTAATGAGGATTGACAAAAAACACAAATGATGCTCCATTTCTAATGAATAATATCCTTGGATCCAATAATCTCCTCCTTTGGGTTTGTTGGAAATATGCAGATAAATTCAATCAATCACCTACAACAATCAAAACCTGATACACAAGAAACAACTCATCCAAAAACACTCTAAATATACGTGAGTAAAGATAATTGTAGAAAACAAGAGGGTAAGAATTAATTGGATTATCATGTCATATAATGCTTTAAATATGTCCAAGTAAGATCCAATGGTTTTCTCATAACACTAAAATGATTTTTTTTCATTCTCATTCTCCCCCATTGTAACTCATTTAACTTCTCTTGTAACCCAAAAAACATTTCATTCTTATCCTTTACCTATTCTCCATTCTATGTACTATTGAATTTATCCATTCTCCCCCATTGTAAATAAACCCAAAGAACCAAATTATAGATTGTAGAGCTCAAAGAACACTCCCCTTGAATCGTATCTCCCCCATAAACCTACATCACTTTCACAAACAGATTAAAATATTTAAAATAATTAGATATAGGGGAACCTTATAACTTCCTCATGCATGGGGATGTGGATGAACACTGACGTTCAACCAATTCTTCTCAAACACATGTTCTAAAAATGGATTTGTTAGTATCTCAGCCACTTGATCATCAGTTTCAACATGATCCATTTTAATCAATCCTTGTTCCACTTTTTCCTTAATGAAGTGATATCTGATTTCAATGTGTTTCGTATGAAAATGTTGAATAGGATTCTTTGTAATATCAATTTCACTCTTGTTATCACATTGAATCATCATTGAATTTTTCACCTCATCACCAATATCAGTTAGTTATTTCTTCATCCAAAGTAGTTGACTGAAGTCCTTTATGGTGGAGATATATTCAGCTTCAACAGTACTGAGAGAAGTGCTTTCCTATTTCTTACTCAACCAGCCCATACATTTCTTACCAATGAAGAATACTCTACCACATCTCTAGCCTAGTCAGCATCAGAAAATGTTGAAAGTTTATTATCTTTTACTACAGCAAAGTATAATCCATAATTGTGAGTACCTTGAATATACCTCATGATTCTTTTCACTGCTACCCTATGTTCTTCATTTAGATTACTTTGAAAGAGGGCTGCTAATCATATTGAAAATACAATATCTAGTCATGTCACAGTCAAGTAAAATAGTCTTCCAATGATTCTCATGTACATCGTGGGATCTACAAATGTCCCTTCTTCATGCTTTCTTAGTTTTTTTCCAACAACAATTAGAGTTGACATTAGTTTGGAATCATGCATATTGAATTTCTTCAGAAATTCTCTTGCATACTTTTACTGAGTAATGAAAGTGTAGTATTTCCTCTGAATCACATACAGTACTAAAAAGTATGTGATTTCACCAATCATAGACATTTCAAATTTTGATTTCATGTGATTGGAAAATTCATCCACCGATCCCTTCCTACTTCCAAAAAATATAATATCATCTATGTACACTAGAAGCATAAACTGGTCTTTCTGATAATTCTTCACATAGAGATTGTGATCCAATCCTCCTATTTTAAATTCAATATTTCTTATATAAGAATCCATCTGAGATTACCATGCTTGTGGTTCCTTCTTTAGAAAAAAGAGATCCTTATTTAATATGAAAACCTTTATTTCATCATTACCAAGAATAAAACCCACTGGTTGTTCAATGTAGACTTCTTCTTCAAGAACAAAATTTAAGAAAGATATCTTAACATCAATTTGATAAACTTTGTGTCCTATTTGAATTTACATGGAAAGAAATGGTCTGATTGACTCCAGTCTAGCCACCAGAGCAAATATTTCTTCAACATCAACACCTTCAATATAGGAATAGACTTTACACACTAGTCATGCCTTATTTATGGTCACATTTACATTATTGTCAAATTTGTTTTTGGAAATCCACTTCATACCAATCACATTGTGGTTTTTGAGTCTCTTAACTAGATCTCATGTTTTATTCTTATTGATCTGATCCCACTCTTCAATAATGGATTTAACCTATAACTCATCCTGTGTAGCTTCTTCAAATGAGGATGGTTCCATGACTGATAGGAATGAAGATTGTGAATTATTCCTCATTCTCCTTGTCTCCATGGGAGCTGTCCAATCCCTAATGATGTTGGATTGATAAATTTATGCTCTTCAATTTATCTAATGAGGTTTAGATGAATTTTCTTCAGTCGTGGTTTCCTCTTCTGATTCTTCTTCTGAGTAAACATAATGATGTAATTCCTGGGTGTTTTTCATGCCTTAATCTACTTTTCTATTTGGATATATTCCATTCCTACATTCTTCCTTATATTTTATCACATTAACAGTTTAATTTCTCGAGGAATTTTTGGTTTTATCTTCAATGATCTTCGCATCACTGCTTTCCACAATTTTTCCAAGACATTTATTAAAAAATTATAGTATTTTCTATTCATTGAATATTCGATGAATATTCATTCATATGTAGCATCACCATACTTGTCTTGATTTCCTTATTTATTTCGAATAAAGTATTTACTTTCAAAAACATGAAAATACTTTAAATATGGATTCCTTCCATGATATAACTCATAGGGCGTCTTGGTTTTCCCCATATAAATCCCTTTTCAGTTTTGAATATAAACTATAGATTGAAAATCCTCTTTCCAGTAATTATGAGAGATATGACCCTCAATCAGCATAGTTCTAGACATACTATTCACCTATCGATTATGGCGCTCAACAACTCCATTTTTTTGTGGAGTCCTTACGGCAGCCACCTCATGTTGTATTATATGTTTTTCTAGGTAATTTTAAAATTAAATGGATGTGTATTCCCCTCTATTGTCAGACTTAAGAACACTGATTGTCCATATGGTATCATTCTCGGCAATTCAATGATAAGTTTTCATGTAATCAAGCAATTTTCATTTCCTACATATAACCATCACACAATCCATTCTTCTATAATCATCAATGAAAATGACGAAGTACGTTTCTCCATATGTTCCAGCAATATTTATTGGACCACATACATCTATATGAATGAGATTAAGAAGATTTGATGCTATTTTCTTCCTTATATGATATGAACTGAACACAAAATTTCCACATATGAAAGAATCACAATACTTCTCCCATTCACACTTCATATTTGGGATGTCCATGACAATATTCAGTTTAGATATCTTTTCCATATCATTTTTATTGATGTGACCTAACCTCTGGTGCCACAATTTGTTCTCTTCCTGAATTTCTTGGAAATGATAGAAAGAATTTATTTTTCCAAATTATCTTTATCAATAATATCTCCTGAAATTTCAAGTTTTTCCATGGCTTTGAATGCCATTTCCTTTCTTACTTGAGTCGTTGCATCTTCTGGTTCGACTCTCATCTCATATGCCACTAGGCTGCTCAGAAGATCATCCAAAGATAGTTTGGAAAGATTCATTTCCTCAAGGAATGACACCTTTAAATTGTAAAGATATGGAAGTCTTCTCAAGATTGTCTTTAAAATATCAATGTCTTTGATTTCTTAACCAAGTCCTCATATTGCTCCAAAAACTTCAGTAATTCGATTGAAAAATGTATCTAAATTTTCTTCAGGATGAATCTTCAGATCATCAAACCAATTGTAAAAACTTGTTGTTTCACCTCCTTCATTTTTCTGCCACCTTCATAAATATTCTCTAGTTTTTCCTACATAAGAATTTCTGACATAAAACTCATCACTTTTAGATATTTCTAATCGGAAATAGTTGTAGTGAGGTCATTTTGTACTTTGGAATCTATATCAAGCATTTTCCATGTATGTATCAGTTATAGACATCCCAATTGGATCAGTGACCTATATTCTATGTGTATTGGAAAATAAGAATTCTATTCTAAGAGATAGTAGATGAGGTATCATACTATTATTCTAGATCAAAAATTTGTTTTCATCAAATAGGGGTACTCCCCTGACATTTACTGTATTCTCCATTGTATAAAAGAAGGTAAGATTTAATACTAGAAACATTTACCCTCTAATACCACTTTAAGGACCCCATAACACCCTTAGAGGGGAGGTGTGAATCAAGGTGTTAGATTTTTCTTTTAAAATGATGGATCTTTTTCCCATATTGGTAGGAATCTATTAAACCTATTTGATGAGAATGTGCAGAAAACAAACGATCACATGAAAATAAAAGACAAAAAAAATTACCTGGTTTACCACTAAGGGATAAGTCCAAGGAGCATACACCAACAGGTTTTAGGTCATATCAAAGTACACTAATACTCACTAGTTTTGGAGTACAAAATTTTAGCATAGTCACTCTATGTCAGGCGCACTACCTTTACAACATTTTAGGAACAGCACATTGTATCCCTCAGATCACTTTCGTTAAATCTTCCTTTCTCACTAAATTGGGAAGAATATAAACACAAATTATCTATTTGAAGGTTGATTAAATTGATTGGTATTAAATCATGCATCTTCAAATTCATATAGATGCTATTTTCAAGTCTCGTTATCACCCATATGTGTATTTCACTTTTCCTTACACTGTTAGTTCGCAAAATGTTCCTTTGAAAACTGGAATGTTCCTCCATATGTTGTGCTTCTTCTACCACCAACTGGGATCCTTACTCTACATACTGAGGTGCCCCATGTACCTCTTGTGCTTTATAGACCACTTCTCATTTATGAATCATCCCTGCTCTGTGAACTGTCTCTGCTTCTGTATACCATTTCTCCTCCACAGACCACATCTTTCTTCCATGGACTATTCTTATCCACATACTATAAGAGCATTGTGTGTCGAGTTCTTCCTCTATATACTACCTCTCTTATGTGGACTTTTCTTCCTACAAATCACTTGAAACTTCACCAAATTCCTCCAAATTTCTAACCAGAAACCCCTTCGTGGGGTTGTCTTCTCGTAAACCACTCTAAACTTCACTGAAATCCTCTTATTTTTTTAATCTTCATCTCTACCCTTAATGAAGGGATTAGTGCTCTTTATATAGGTGAATAAATCCGCATAATTCGCTAAACCTATATTTACCAAATCTTTGATACGGCACCGTCTTTACCACGTACTATGCATATCCGGAAAACCATATTCCCTACTTGGTCCACATACTGCCATTCTCCCTATGCGGTGGCACAAATCACTGCCTCATTTCTGAAAATGACACCCTTCACAGTTTCTCAAAACTATGCCTTATCTTTGTGAATGACACCCCATCCTGCGAACTGATTGCCTTCTGCGAACCAATAGCCATCCCGTGAACCTCCTTCGCTCTATGAACTATTCCCCCTATGCAATTTGTGTACCTTTTTCCATTCATCGAACCGTTCCTGCAACGTGGTTCATAGTTCTCCATTCTGCGTACCATATTTCATGATACAAAAACTATTCTCAGAAATCCCATTTTGAGTACTGCCTTTATGGAAAACCTTCTTTTTTCAAAAAAAACCCCCGATTTTGAGTCCCAAAAATTTGAAAAACACTGGGAAACTGCACCACCTTCAATACTACATTCAGCCTCAATCGTAAAACCAAATTCCTTATAAACTCCTTGATCAACCCAATGAGGATTAACAACAAATACAAACCATACTCCATTTCTAGTAAAGAATATCCTTAGTTCCAACACTTCGGCCCATTCCTGAATAACTCTGAATAAGTAACCACATGTATACACATATATGGACTGTATACATAGTGACATATGCAGCCATATATGTGGATAAAACCACTAGAATGGACATGAGGCGTAACTCATACATCCATTAGTTATGGTAAAAGTATCAAAAGTATCATGGGTTGTATTGCCTGGTGTCACAAGAGTAAGGGACGCCATGCCTAGTATCACAGTAGTAAGGGACACCATGCCCAGTATCACAAGAGTAAGCCACACCATTTTTAGTATCATATCAGTAGGTTCATCTTTCTCGTATATGATAGTAAGGGTTTTCATGCTCGTATCACATTTATAAAGGGTCACCATGCCCGTATCACATTTATAAAGGGATGTCATGCATGTATCACATTTATTAAGGGTCTCCATGCCCGAGTGTCACTATATAGGGATTCCATTCCCATTTAAATATATAACATTTATAAGGGTCTCCATTACCATTTACCATAATTAATAAGGGTCGTCATACTTAAGCATCTAATAGTGATAAGTAATCATTTTCTTTAACACAGGCCAATTAATAATTAATAAATTGTTAATATTTAGTAATAAAAAGGTAATAATCATTGTTCCATTTAATTAGGTGACATGGAAATACCACTCACCTCTATTCAATTCATCTTAAATTGGTAAGTGTGTTATCTATGATAGTCCACAACTATTACCCATCTCATTTGTGATATCACAATTGTAAGTGATGCCAAAACTATTTAGATGATGGTTTTCCCATTTAGTCATTTATAGCCACATTGGAAATATGGTAGGTTCACCATATGGGGTGTCCACAATTGAATGAAACCTATGAGGGACATAAGGTTCTCAATTAAGGCAACCATTTAAAGGCATATTAAATTTAGGGGCAACACATGGTGAAACCAACATGCAGCACAATGACACATATTATAAAACATCTCAAATTTGATGGATAAGAACTAGACCACCTACCTTGTGCATGTAGAGGATAACTCATCCAATATTAGCCTTTGGTTTGGTCTATATTGGGAGAAAACTAAAAAATAGATCAAATCCATGAAAATAGGTCATATGAGCATGCACCAAAATAAATATATTAAGAGGAAGAAAAATGATGAAAGACACAAGTTCAATAAAGATATTACCAGTTCATAACCAATAATATGAATGGATATCAAATCATATTCCATATCATAGAGTTATCCAAGAACCTAGATTTAGGCTTCTATAGAACTCAAAGGGAGGAGGAGAGCTGGCCACGATAGGAGAATAAGGAAATAATAGAGGTGTGGTGAGTTAAAATAGATTTAAGGGAAAATGGTAAATTCGACCAAAATATATTGGTCACATGGTATGGTTGCACGGTTTTCCAAATCGTGCACCAACCGTTCACACCTCACTACTAATGGAGAGCACCTGAATGGTTTGGCCATATGGTTTGATAAACCATGTGCCAACCATGCTAGTTAGCATTATCAAAAACTATAGACAACCCACATGTGTAACGACCTGAAATTTTTAAATAATAAACGTTTCCTAAAAATTTGTGTTATATTATTTTGTAGTAAACATAAATATATCTCTTTAATAATTAAGTGTGTATAATTTGAAATGTGACCATAGGGTTTGACCGTTATATAACTGTTGGTCAATTATGATCATTGGTCAATTATGATTGTTAGTCAATTGTGACCATTGGTCAATATGACCATTTTAAAATATAATCTTAATAATTATTTTAACATTATATTTATAGTTTATAAGTATAAATGACAAATGAAAATTAATTTAGAAATAAGAATTGATTGCCTCATCCAAAAGAGTCGTACCATATGAAATCCATTTGTCGGAACTTAGGAGGGAGGTAGCATCACTGGGATTCACTCTTGACCAATCCCAAACTGAGCTTTAACATGTTAAGATTGAATTAAATATCCTGTTAGAGAAGTTCAAGTTAATAGAAATTATCACTCAGGCTATGTTATCTGAGCTGCCCCAATAATCTATCATTATTACACACCTCACCTTTAGGTCATGTATGGGTGTTATAAGGGGTTATATGTTGAGACCTTAGTTATTTAATGTGTAATACCTTGGTATAAATAAAATTTTTATTCCATAAATTCTGTTTTTGGAATTGTTTTTCTAAAAAATATGATGAATTTGATAAATTGGTTTTTTGGATAGAAATTGAACTTTTTAGAAAAGACATAAATATTTATAATAAACTAAGATATTATGAATAATAATTATTCTAATGAAATGGTATTCTTAAAACACTCTTATTTAAATTTAAATTATAAAATAATTTTATTGTTTTCAAGTGTCATAAAATTAGGTTAGGCTGAATTTATGAGAATTTTCTAAAATATTTTGTTTTTCGATGAATAGTAAAAATACAGTCTTGAGTTTTCAGTATGTTTAATGACATAATAATGATGTATAATGTAATAGAAAATTATGGTGAAATATTTTGGATTATAATAACATAATAGGTGTCCCAAGTGTCCAATACCATGGTAAAATACCATAGTAAAGCCTATGGTTTTTCAAATACCACTACCGAGGTGTCCAAGGAAATCAATAAAAAAATACCTCACTTTTTCTATAATTACCCACCCATTTCTCCATTATAATTAATTAAAAATTTATCCTACATGAATATATGATATTTTTACCTCCAAAGGAGTCCTCCCAAGGTTTCCTCAAGCCCCCAATGTCCTAATATTCTAGTTTTAGGAGTTACTCTTCAAGGTAAGAGAAATCTCAACTTCTCTTTTCCTTTCAAGTTCCCTTTTTGTGTGTGTGTATTTAAAATGACATTACTATGTTATTAAATATATTTAATTATATACCTTAACTATATTAATATTATTTTTTGAATTTGAGACCATTTTACCCTATCTTTAATGTTTTCTAAAACCATGTTTCATACCCGCTATGCTATCAGATTTTCTTCTCAAAATTTCTCTCTTTTTTTAAAGAAATTATTTTATTTTATTTATGTGAATACCCAAACCTATTTATTTTATAAGGTTATTCACCAAGATATAAAAATTATTTATTTTATTCTGGAATTTACCTACACAAACCCCACATTCCCTTTTTGTGGGTTATAAATGGCATAATGATCATGTTTTTAAGCACTTTTTAAAACACCATGATTTTGATACAAACCCTATTTATTTTATTCTCCAAGGGTTATTTATGATATGTTTGACTATTATCTATGTGGATCACATGAAAATTTAGACATATTAATGGTGTTCCCTATTGGCTCTCCAATTCATTGGGTAAATAATGTAATATCTAGAGATGACATGTTTTATGATACCTTGGTGAATAACCTTGGTGATTTTTATGACACCTCGGTGAAAAACCTTGGTGATATTCTTATAAATGTCTAAAATAAATTTTGTATCCACATTTCCAAGTTATAGTTCATGTTATTTTATTTATTATATTCCTCATGTTATCTTTTTCATGCCATAATGATATCCTTTATGTTCTTATGGAATTTCCTCAAGATCACATGTAAACAGTTTCCCTTACTTTACCTTACTGGGTATTATGCTCTTCTTTCCTTTGATGTATGTCCTTAGGTTATTAGATGTAGTAAAAGTAATTAGTATGACACAATAAATAATAATTTAAAGTTTTTTAGAATAATTTTTAAATTTTTCATGTATTATGTAACTTATTTCTAATAAACTAAACTTTAAAAGATCCTCTATTTGTATAATGTAATGAAAAGTTTATGTAACAAAAGGTGGGATTTCAAAGATGGTATCAAAGTATAGTTTAGTTATTTATGAAAATTGGTATTTTAAAACTTTAAGAATAAACTTATAGAAAAGTTTAAATATAGAAAAAACATCCTGGTATTTTGGTGAAATATTAAGTAAGTGGTTTCTAAGAAAATAAATCCATGTCTGGATATGAAATAGTGGATGTGGATTTGGAAAAGATGTACCTTGGGGTAACAACTATGACAAGGTGCATCAGTCCTAACTCGGTGTAACCCGGTACACTAAAATAGGCCTTTCTACACTCCTGCTTTGGAAATCCTAGGGGATATGTTTGGTTAATCACAAGATTTTTATGAACAATTATGAAGTATTTATAGGAAATATAATTATTGTAAAATAATAACATGTTTAAGCATGATGTTATAAGACATGAAATTCCTTTAGAATTATAATATTTTTAAATGAAATAGGTTTCGCACTAAGGTTTTCTTATTTTAAAAAGTTATGGGAAAAAGGAGAAATTGTGTAAATGGTGATCATAATGAACCAGGAACTGATGACCTTTTGATAGAAGTTGAAAAGGAAAACATCATGAGAATTATGAATCAACTGACTCGAGTTATGAACAATAACTTCAATAAAGCTGAGAAAATAGATTTACCTCAAAGGGAACAAATTTTCATTGATTCCTTTATGTGTTAATGACCACCTTCTTTCTGTGGATCTACCAACCCATTGATTTCTAAATAGTGGATAATCTCTATAGAAAATATTTTTCTATACTCTGTTTCTTATAAAAATAGAAAGTCACCTTAGTTGTGCACCACTTAGAGGTAGAAGATGATCAGTGATGTAAACTGGTTAAAAATACTAATCTAATAGGATATATTTAATCAATAGAGTGGGAAGAGTCCAGGGGAACCTTTTTCAAAAAATATTTCTATGTTCAATGCAAACAAAAATGGAGAAGGAATTACTAGAGATGAAGTATAAGGAAAATTAATCTGTGTGAATATATGAGATTAAATTCATAAGACTTTTCCATTGCACCTCTATCTTTATCATGGATCCTAATGAGAAGGGTGATAGATTCATAGGTGGACTATAACCACATATATGAAAAAATATATCCAATAGAGACTATGAAAAATATGAGGAGATAATGAGGAGTTCTATGAAGGTTGAGCTGGAGTTCATAGAGACACATTGGTCCTATATATTGAATGAAAAGATGATATATTTGGATCCAAACATAGAGAGGATCTTTGATCAAGGAAGATGAGGAAAGCAAGTGCAAGTTCCCACATGAAACAAATGTGAGAAGAAGTATTTGGGAAACTGATTTCTCGGGAGAAAAAAATGATACAAGTGTGGAAGAGATGGACATAATTCTTAGAACTATCTTAGTGAGGTAAAGCCTCAACTTCTCAACACTAATAACAATGGTAAGAAGGTGTAGGCCCTACCTGAAGTCCAATGATTTAATTTTGGACAACTTGGAAACTTTTCCAATAACTTCCCAAATCCAAAGTTATTGGAGGGTAATCACTATCAAACTTATCATAGGAAAAGGGAACAAGGTCATGATTTTTTATCACGATAGTTGAAGTTGAATCTCTTAATGATGTTGTGTGAGGTACTCTCATTGTTATCTCATATCTAACAAGTACTTTTTTTATTTTGGTTCTATTTATTATTTTATTTCCTCCAAGTTTGTAAAGAATATAGAATCAATCTTTGAACTTATAGTGGTAGAACTATCATTAAAGACTCTTGGAGGGATTATCCAAGCATCAACAGTGTATAGAAACTCTATTATTTACATTAGTGAGAATAATTTCATCACAAATCTAATAGCCATTCCCATGATGGAATTTAAAATTATACTAGGGATGTACAAGATCTCAAAGTATAAAACTAAGATCAACTACATAATCAATGAAATATCAGTATTATTGAATGGAAAACCTAAATTTGTTTTCAAATGAGAGATATGTATACCTTATTTTTTCTAGAAGCACCTCTCATAGATTTCTTTATGGAAATGATCGGTGAAGATGAAAAAGTAAATGTAAGTATACAAATAGAGGATGTCCCCATCATTCATGAATACATTGATGTATTTCCTTATGAGTTACATAGACCTCCTCTAGAAAGAGAGGTAGAGTTCTCCATGGAGATCATGCCTGGTTCCAAGCTGATTTCAAAGACTTCGTATAGAATAGAGAATGTGGAGCTCGTGGAATTAAAGAAGCAACTCCAAGATATTTTGGATAAGGGGTTTATCCGACCAAGTGTGTCTCCTTAGGGAGCACCTTTTCTCTTTTTGAATAATAAGGATGGATCAATGCAGCTATGAATTGATTATAAAAAAACTCAATGAGATCACAGTAAAGAGAAAGTACCATATTCTAAGAATTTATGATTTATTTGACCAGCTTTGTGGGGCTCAATTCTTATCCAAGATTGATCTTATATATGGTTATCATAAATTTACAGTGAAGAAAAAAGATATCCCAAACACTATATTTCGATCAATATATAAGAATTATGAATTTGTTTTTATGCCATTTGGATTGACTAATGCTCCTGTTATTTTTATGTATTTGATGAATAGATTCTTTAAGGGATATCTTGATAACTTTGTGGTTGTTTTATTAATAATATTATAATATATTCCAAAATTCATGAGGATCATGAGGATCATCTAAGGGTGATATTTCAAACTTTGAGGATGGAGAGGCTATTTAGAAATTTCATCAAATGTGAATTTCAGTTACAACAAGTTGATTTCTTAGGGCACATTGTAACCAATGAATGAATATCAGTTGATCATTCCAAGACAAAGGTTTTGGATGAGTGGCCTCATCCTACAACAATAAATTATATTCATAGTTTTCTTATATTATCAATATATTATAGGAGGTTTTTGAAAAAAATCATGAATTTCTAATCCACTAACCAAGTCAACTCAAAAGGGGGATAAGTTCGTCTGGAAAAAGGAGTTTGAATAATATTTCCAAGAGATGAAGAAGATATTGGCTACTGAATCCATGTTAACTCTACCCTCTATTGGAAAAGGATTCGTTATTTTTAGTGATGCATCTATGAAATGGATTGTATGCATCCTCATGAAAAATTACAATGTAATTGCTTATGCATATCAATAGTTAAATCCTCATGAGCATAACTACCCTACGCATGACCTAGAGCTAGATGTGGTTGTTTTTTATCTAAAGGTATAGAGGCATTATCTTTATGGGGATAAATTTGATATATATACACAAACCACCAAAGTTTGAAGTATATTTTCACACAAAAGGAATTGAACATGAGATAGAGGAGATGGTTAGAACTTATTAAAGACTATGATTATTCAATTCATTAGCATCCAGGAAGAGAAAACAAAGTTGTTGATGAATTAAGTAGGAAAGACCCTGTTGTGTTGGAAATTATGAGTACTCAAAGAGATCATTTTATCAAAGACCAAGTAAAATTGGATATGGGAATCATAATGGAAGGGACATCATTAACTCCATCCCAAATGATTTCTCAACTATAATTACTAGAGAAGATAAAGAAATCTCAAAGAGAATATCCTTTGTTACATAATAAGTTAGAGACTGTGAATAATGGGAAGTTTCTTGATTTCAATATTGATTAAGAAGGTATAGTGAAATTTCATATAGGTCTATGTGTTCCATTTATTTCGAAAATAAATAAAGAACTGATGGATGAAGCTCATAGGTATACTTTCTCTATGCATCATAGAAGCACTAAAATTTATAGGGACCTTCATGATCATTATTGGTGGGATAACATGAAAAGGGATATTTCCGACTATACTACAAGGTGTTGGGTGTGTCAAAAAGTGAAGGTATGGAGACAACTTTTTAAAGGGGCATTACAACCACTACCCATACCAGCATGGAAGTGGGACAATATAACTATGTACATTGTCACTAGTCTCCTAAAAACATCCAAAGGAAACAATGTGATATGGGTTATAGTGGATCATCCCACCAAGACTACCCATTTCATCACTATTCTAAAAGATTTATATCTCAACCAACTTGCCAATATTTATGTAAAGGAAGTGGTAAGGTAGCATGGGGTACAACTCTCCATCATATCTGATCATGATCCAAGGTTCACATAAAAATTATGGAGAATTATTCAACATGATATGACTACTAAATTGAATTTCAGTACAACCTATCACCCCCAAATTTATGGCCAATCTGAAAGGACTATTAAAACACTCGAGGACATGATAAGAATATGCTCAATGGAATTTAAAGGTGGATGGGATCAACATATCCCATTAGTTTAGTTCTCATACAAAAATAGCTTCCATTCTAATATTAAAATGGACCTTATGAATATTTATATGGTAAGTGATGTAGAACTCCTACTTGTTGGGACGAATCTGGTGAGAGAAATATTCTTAGGCCTAATCTTGTGAAAGATATGACATAAAAGTTTAATTCCATCCAATAACACATAAAGGATTATCAGATTCAGCAGAATATCTATGCTGACAACCATTCAAGGGACTTGGAGTTTGATGTTAATGACAAATTCTTCCTTTTAATTTCACCTTGTAAGATATTCATGTAGTTTGGGAAGAAATGGAAGCTCATCCCTAGGTACATTTTCCCCTATGAAATACTTGATCGCAAGGGAGCAGTGGCATATTAGCTTAAACTTCCTCCAAATCTATCTTAGGTTCATGATGTATTACTAGTATCTATCTTGAATAAGTACATACCTTACCCTTCACATGTTCTGAATCAGAAATTAGTAAAACTGAAACATGACCTCTCTTACGAGGAGTAGTCGGTGGAGATCTTGGATCATAGTGACAAGGTTCTATGCAACAAGACTACCCACCTTGTTAAAATTTTGTAGAGGAACCACAAATATAAAGAATCCACATGGGAACTAGAGGAAACAATAAAGAAAAAATACCCACACATATTTTCAACAAAAATAACAATTTGAAATTTTTAGGGCAAATTTTCTTAAGGGGGGAATAATGTAATGACCTAAACTTTTTGAATAATGAATTTTTCCCAAAAATGTGTGTTATATTATTTTGTACTCAACATAAATATATCTATTTAATAATTAAGTGAGTATAATTTGAAATGTGACCATAGGGTTTTGGTCGTTATATGATTATTAGTCAATTATGAACATTGTTCAATATGATAATGGGAAACTATACTCTTACTAATTATTTTAACATTATAATTATTGTTTATAAGTAAAAATGTCAAAGGAAAATTAATGCAGAAAGAAGAGTCGATGGAATCATCTAGAAGAGTCTTGTCGTATGAATCCCATTTATCATAACTTTAGAGGGAGGTAACATCACTGGGCTTCGCTCTTGACCATACCCAAGCCAAGCTTCAACATGTTAATCTTGAATGAAATCGCTTGTGGTAGGATTTCAAGTTAGTGGAAATTTCCACTAGGGTGATGCTATCCGAGTCGCCCCAAAGAATCTATCACCATCACACACCTCACCCTTAGTTTATATGTGGGTGTTATAAGGGGTAATGTGTCGAGGCCTTAGTTACTGAATGTGTAATCCCTTTTTATAAATAATATTTTTATTCCATCAATTCTATTTTGGTAATAGTTTTTCTTAAAAATATGACGAATTTGATAAATTGATTTTTCATACAGAAATTGTACCTTTCAAAAAAATATATAAATATTTATAATAAACTAAGATATTTTGAAAAATTATTATTTTCATAAAATAGTATGATTAAAACAATATTATTTAAATTTAAATGATAAAATAATTTTATTTTTTTTAAGTGTTAGAAATTTTACTATGCATTTCTATCTGCTATTATTTTTAAAAAATAAGGATTTTTATATTTAAAAGATAAATTTCTCATACTTTGAGAATTATTATGATAAAATAAACATCATTTTTAAAATCATCATGTCTAAATTATGTTAGGGTTAATTTATGATAATTTTCTAAAATATTTTGTTTTTTTATAAATAGTAAAAATATAGTTTTGAGTTTTTGGTATGTTTAATGACATCATAATGATGTATTATGTAATATAAAAAAAATTAGACTCTTTTGGATTATAATAATATAATAGTTGTCCCAAGTGGTCAATACCAAGGGCAAATATGATGGGAAATTCCATGGTTTTTCAAGTACCACTACCGAGGTGTCCAAGGAAATCAATAAAATAATTCCTCACTTATTCTATAAATACTCCCTAATTTCTCTATTATCTTTCATTACTAATTTATCCTATACTAATCTATAATATTTTTACCTCCAAGTTATTCCTCCCAATTTTTCCTCAAGCCCCCAAGGTCCCAATCGTTTAGTTTTAGGAGTTACTCTTCAATGTAAGGGGAATCTTAACTTCTCTTTTCCTTTCAAGTTCCCTTTCTATGTAGCATATCTTTAAAATGTACTTATTATGTTCTCATATCCATTTTATTCTATAAATTTACTATATTAATATTATTTTATTAATGGTATACCCTTGTCCCATCTCTTTTTAATTTTTTCTAAAACCATGTTTCATACCCGTTATGCTATCGGATTTTCTTCTCAAAATTTCTCTCTTTTTCTCAAGAAATTATTTTATTTCCTTTATGTGAATACCCAAACCTCTTTATTTTCCACGTATATTAACCAATATGTAATATTATTTATTTTATTCTATAATTTACATACATAAAACCCTCATTCCCTTTCTGTGGGTTATAAATAACATAATGATAATGTTTTTAAACACTTTTTAAAATGCCATGATTTTGATATGAAACCATTTTTTTATTCTCCATGGGTTATTTATGAGATGTTTGATTATGATATATTTTTATCATATGATAATTAATAAATATTAATGGTTTTCCATAATATATCTTTAATTCATTGGGTAAAATATTTAATCTCTAGAGATGACATGTTTTACGATACTTAGTGAATAACCTTGGTAATTTTTATGACACCTTAGTGACAAAAATTTGTGATATGCTTATGAATGTTTAAAATAAATGTTTTAGACACATTTAAAATTTATTATTCATGTTATTTTATTTATTATATGCTCATGTTCTCTTTTTTATACCATAATTATATTCTTCATGTTCCTATTGAATTTCCTCAAGATCACATGTAAAATGTTTCCCTTGTTTTCCCTTACTAGGCCTTATGCTCACCATTTCCTTTGATGTATGTCCCCAGGTTATGAGATGTAGTAAAACTACTTAGTATGAACCAATTAATAATCCTTTAAATTTTTTAAGAATAATGTTTTATGTTTTCATATATTATGTACCTTATTTCCAAGAAACTAAACTTTAAAAGATCCTTTGTTTGTACAACGTAATGAAAATTTTATGTAATAAAAATGTGGGATGTCATAACATGGTCATGATCCCCTAGATTCATGGTTTCCTAAAATATTGAACCTCTTTACATAGGCCTATACCACCTCACATAGTTTTTCGAAACTGTGCAGCTTGGGTTGCACGATTTATACTAACTGTGCTGCCCAGTTTTTGTTTCCAACAACCAGGACTCTAGTCTCCAAAAAATCCATGAATACACCCTACACTTACATGATCACATTAGGTATCCATATTAGGTCTAAAAAAAGAGTTATATCAAAACATAAAGGGTTTTTACCTCATATAAAAATCATGTTCTTACAGTATTTATGTTTATACTATGCATCGTTATATCGGGAATTAGACCTTCCATGAAATGGCACATGAATATCAAATTAATTAAATGTATTACTATTTACTTACTTAGGGTAGTCCTAGAAACATAATTTTATCATCTAAGTATTTTTACCTCAATGTGATCCACCCCTTGGGGTGTGCCACCTTTAAAGTCCCATGATCCTTATTCCTTAAAAATAAATTGAACCACTAATTGAGGTGTGTTTAATTGGCCCTTGTGAATGAAATTTAACTTTAATTAAACCAAGGGATAATGGTAGTCCATATGCATAGGACCTTTATTATTATTGTATATATCTTGAATTATCCTTATGAATTATTTGTAAAAATGTAATTAAGTGAATGTTTAAATGGTATGGGCTCACTATTATCCCATGACCTTATAACATGTCATGTTGAGTGTGATACAAGGGTTTCAATTTGAAACACCTTGTATAGGCTCATCTAGAATAATAATTAAAAGATTTATAAATGAATTATAACATGTCAATAGTGGTACATGGGTTCTTATATAGAATACCTTGGATGGGATCATTGAGAGGATGCCTTTATATTATGCCACAAGTGATACTCGGTTCCCTACGTGGAATACATTAGACAATATTAGAGGTAAATGCCTTTATGTTATACCATGAGTGACGCTTGGGTTCCCCTCATGGGATTCCAAGGATAGACTTAGAGTAAATTCCATTATACCATACCTAGAATGATACCTAGGTTCTTTCATGGAATTCCATGGATGGGCTTGTAGGGTAATGGCTTTTCCTAGTACTCATGGAGCGATACCTAGGTTCCCTTTATGGAACACCTTGGATAGTCTTAGGATGACAATCAATTAAATAAATTAATGCATCTTCCAATCCAAATAAAATATTTGTATTTTTTCTATGCTTTACATACTCGACAACCTAGATTCACTTCCTTCTTAAGATTAAGTTCCATGAGAATTATGTAACCTCATGAAAATAATTATTACATGAATGCCTTGGTTGTATGACTTAGGTCTAATACATATAGATATAAACTTAAAATTCTAAGAGCTCATAGATGTTCTAGATTAGGCTGAAGAAGGTAGTATCGGTCAGGTTCCCCATGAGGAACCCATAATGATGTGATCTATTTTATTTATTGTTTTACATTGATTATTACCTGCATACTTCTCATTGTATAATTATATATTGAATAGTATTAGACATCATTGGTGGTGACCCATTGAGTTTATCTCACAACCTATTCAGGATATCATTTAGTACCCAAATAGAATTCATGGATGTAGGTAGGAACAAGGGGAAGGGTACAAATTTATATGCTTGAGTTTTTTTATTAGGATATAGTATGGGATCAAAGGACTAGGATTATACCCATCATGCTATTAGAGATATATTTTGATCTTTTTTTATTTTTGTATAGCATGTTTTATATGATTTTTACTCTAATTCCATACATTCCCATTTTTATATCATATAGACATGACATCATTTTTTATATGAAATTAGTTATTGTTTATGCCAATTTATTATATCTAGATGACTTATTATTATTCATTTCATTTATTATATTGTTTCCACTACTTACTGTGATTCTATAACACTGTGATACACTTTGATTATGATGGTATAGTCTCCCCATCATGCCATTATAGATCCTTTCTACTAATCAGTAGCCTCTGGAATACGAGGAGGTGTGCTTGAGGACATTTGGATAACCAGGTTCAATTACTTATGATTTAATTGGGTCTATGATTTTATAGATGATTCATTTAATTTATAAATATATCTCTACAACTTACATACCATATTATAATTATCTAGAGTCACAACCCCTTTTGGCTATGTCATATAGACATCTTTCACAAGTTTCACATTAAGAAAGGTTGTTTTTAAATTTATTTAACAAATATCATGTTCATGGAAAGTTATTATGGAAATCATAATTCTGATTTATTTATGTATTACAATATGATAAAATGTTTTTCCATAGTCTATTCCTTGACACTATTTAAACCTTTTAGCAACTTGTTTTACTTTATAGGTACTCACTTTACCTTTCATGTCTAGTTTTATATTGAATACCTATTTTAACCAAATGGGATTTACATCAACTATTGAATCAAATAGAACCCATGATTGGTTCTGATACATGGAATCCATCTTATAATTCATAGATTCTTTCTATATTGAATCTTAGAGCTCTATAATTCCTCCTTATTAGAAAGATGATCATTATTATCAATCAATAATTAGTCATCATCCTTAGTGACCATAAAACCATATCTATTTGGTTCTCTAACATCTCTAGTGATCCTATATAGTACTTATGTTTCATCAACAACCACTTCCATGGGTACCTATAGAATCTATTATTACACTTACTCATGTGTATATTGAGCATAAATTTCATCACATTTATTCTTTCTCCTACTATAACTTTTAGAGATGTGATCCCTCTCAATAAATATATATTTTATTACCATAATGACTTTATTTTTGGAGGGGTCATATAAGTAATATCCTCTTGTTTCCTTGGTATATCCTATAAAGATAAACTTCATTCCCTAGGGTGCTACCATAATTAATCTTAAAAAATTTCTTGAATCCCCATACATGAATATCAAATAGAAAGAGTTTATTTCTATTCTAGAACTCAAATGGAATTCCATTTTCGACCTTAGTGGACATTTAGTTTAGTGTGTATATTGTAATCAATAATGTATATACCTAAAAGAATAATATAATATCAACATGACTCATCATCAACCTTACCATGTCTAGAAAGGTATGGCTCCTCCTTTCACTATCACCATTACACCATAGTGTATAAGGAGGATTGAGTTGAGATAGAATCCCAAACTCTTATAAATATTTTATGAAATCTTGGTTAAGATACACACCACCTCGATTATATTGAAGCTTCCTTGTTTTATTACCAAGTTCATTTACTACTTCATTCTTGAATTCTTTGAATTTATCAATATAAATGGACTTATACCTCATTAATTAGATATATTCATATCTAATTAAGTCATTTGTAAAAGTAATTAAGTAATAATACACAAACCTAACTTAAATTAGAAATGTCCACACATATCATTTTGTACCAATTCTAGAATATTTTTAGCCATTTCACCCTACCACTAAAAGGTGGTTTGGTTATCTTGCCTTGTAAAAAAGTGAGACATATATCAAGTGTTTTTGTTTCAAAATAATTTAAATATCCATCATGATAGAGCTTTATCAATCACTTTTCATTAATATAACCAAGTCAGTGATGCCACAAATGGGTGTGAAATGAGACATAATAACCTGATTCATTATCAATTAATAATACTTTGTTTTTTTAATCTAATACATAAAGGTTGTTATTTAAATTCATCATACCATAACATATGTTGTCTTTATAAAATAAACATCTTTTATATCTAGATTTTAAAATAAAATCATTTGCATCTAGGATGGATATAAAAATTATGTTTTTAGTAATAGTGGGTACATAATAAAAGTCTTTTAAAACCATGATCATTCTTATTTCCAACTAATTGTGGTAGTATCCTATAGTTAAGGAAACAAGTATTTCTTTGTTGGATGATCAAAGATCCATTGATCCTGTGTAAATATTCTAGAGTCTACTTGATTTCTATATTTGAATATAGATTTGAATACCATAAGCTATATCTAATATAAAATTATTAGATATGGAAAGATTGAACTTGATAATGAACGCACCAAGAAATTCCACTTGTTTCATTAAATAGGTGTATTTATTCTTCCAGTGGCCTAGCCTTCCACATGAAAAAAAAATATTATATATTTTTCATTTTTCTATCTTTGGATCTTTCTCTTTTTAAAAGGATGGTTCTCGGGAGCCTTAGACTTTGAGCGAGTCTCAAGACACTTTTCCTTATTATTCCTTTTATTCACTATAAGTACCACTATTTTATCATGCCTCATGTCCTTATTAAATTGGTGGATCAAGGTAAGGAGGTCCAAGAGAGACTTTTCACTATTTCTCATATTATAATTAACAATGAAACTAGAGAAGAGCCTAGGTAATAGGGATAAGATTATATTTATGGATAACTCATTGAGGATATTACATCCTGAAATGTCTAAGTGCTCAATATATCCAATCAACTTGACTACATGTGTCCTAACTGGAACTGACACTCCAACATTTCATGTGAATAGTGCATTGGATATCTCATATCTTTCTTGCCTCACCTTCTCTTAATAATGATCATGAAGGTGAGACATCATGATATACACATGAATTTACTCATATTTCTTTAATATCTTAATAGAAATATATGATAGCATGAAACACTAGATATCTATTTTATCATATGGTTTTTTCATATAGAGAGATAGTTCTTCCTCATTATCCTCTTTACTAGGTGCTTTAGGAACATAAGTTTCCAGCAAATATAATTTCCGCTCATGGCGTAGTATAATTAACAAGCGCCTATACCATTCCTAGAAATTCAAGTCGGTGAGAATTTTATCCTTCTATAATATAGATCATAGTGATGTAGTCAAAGTCATATGGATTTTTTTTCTTTAATGAATAATAATAGATTTTTAGTGCTTTATCTGGATTAAAAAATAAGAAAATAACTACTAATTTATTTATTAATAACCCACTATTTTATAAAAAACCAACAACCCTTACCATTGGTTTTAGAATATAATATCTCATGGATATTCTATTGGGAATGATCCATATATCCCTTTTCATAACCAATATTTGGGCCTGACAATCTACTTAAAGGTATTTAAAAAATAAGGTTTTTATAACTTCATTGAACCATATCTCTTTGATTTTTTGAGTGGACTCCTCAATCCTAAAATCCTATATTTTTATTTCCTCAATACTTACCTCCTATTTATACAAATTCCTTCTTAGGTATTCAACCCTTGAAGTGAAATAGGTTAAGTCTACGCAAAACTCAACCTAAAACTCCCTGATAGTTGAAAGCACCCTGAATTGTCCAATAAAGTACTTTGAACTATGGTTCAATATTAACTTAATTAGTGGAATTATTTAATGACTTAATATTTTTATTTGAGGTATTTTTATATTTATGCATAAATTTATCATTTTATTTTATTACATTCTTATAAATATTAATTGGATCTTACTTAAGTGATTAAATTTGTCTAGATAAAATTTACGCATAGTCCAATTTATTTTAATTCCATCTCACATGCTTGTTAATTCATTAATTAAGTGACTATGATAATATATCCACGAATAATTAACCATTCAACTTCTAAAAATAAAATAATAAAATATAATTATCATGATTTTTTTAATGGTTGGTTTATCTAGAAGATGATAAACCAACCATTAATCGTAGGGAAATAACTTTTGGAATCATTCCTAGTTTGAATTGCAACATTCTAACTATACATCTATTTATATTCAAGGTTGGTTTCACCTCATATTTATAATTTTACCGCCTCCTCTCACATAGTTTATCTATTCTTTACATATGTTTTTAATCACATGAAAGTGAGGGGAACTAATGGAATGGTTTAGGGGGTTTACATAAAATAAACCATGATAATTCTATTCCTGCATAACATAGAGGATAGGATGGAATTAAGGCAATCAATTTAATTTAATAATAATAAATTAAAAGAAACCGATCACATAAATTTGTTGGTTTAATCTCATGAACATCCACAGATGAAATGAATACACATTTAATAAAATATCATTAATTTTAATTGTTCTTAATTAAAATAAAACACACTCAAATTAATTAATTATATTTATTAATTAATCAATTAATCTATCTTAATTTCCATACATATAGTTCTTGAGATTCCCATATATTATAATTTTAATCAAATTAAATAAAACAATTATATTTAAAATTAACTAAGTAAAAAAGCATGTACTTGGAGGCCACACAATGAGTACCCATCAAAACTACCTGACATGTCTTGTGGTCATATACTATATACTTATATATTATGTAGCATACACATTTTTTAACAAAATTACATGGAATGTACTATCAATAAATGACACATGAACACATGTTAATTTATGTAGTGTGTAATATTTTTAATTTTAATGAAGTAATAAACATATTATGATTATACACTATGTATAGTTCTAAATATTATGTAGAAATTAATTAAAAATTATATGTATATAACATATAATTGTGTGTATTATCAATAAATTAAATGTGGACACACATTGATTTGGTTTAAATTGAATAATTAATTAATTTTAATTTCTATGTAAATAGGTAGGATGCACAGTGTGTACAGTCCAGCTACGCACCATGTATAATGCCTTGGAATTTATCTATAACACACACATAGAAATTGGGCATATATGTTAGCTAAAAAAATTTATGAGTTACATATGTATAGTATTTACCCATCATGTGACCTCTGAGTTATATAGTTTTCAATAACTTACATCGTGTAATAAATATACAATTTGAATTTGACTCCATGATTTCCACTGTGAAAATATTTGGACTACACAATGTGTAAGTGAGTTACACAACATTTATTTTGTCAAAACATGTGCCACCCTTTCCTAATGAAATTTTTTATGATTCAATTCATGATGCTCTAAAATAAATTTGTGGTTTTTCCTAGTGAATTGAACATAAATTCATGGAGTGTACCTTCAGGCTACATGTCATGTAGTTCCATGCTATCTGACCAAAATTCTCAGAACCTCTAGATAGGTTCTTAGGATGTTCATTGTATGTTTTTAACATATTATTGGTTATATGAGGAAAAAATAATAATAAGAATAATAGATATTGATGTTATTATTTAAATAATGATTAAACCAAAAAAAACTAACATAAATTTAATATAATGATCAATGATTAATAAATAATTATAAATTATTATATGACAACTATGATATGACTTGTATGTAATGGGGTATGCAGGAAGTAGTCAGGACCTTTCAAAGTAATGGTTTTTTATCAAATCCTTTGGATTTATCCTCAGAACTAGATGAAATAGCAACCTTGTAATCCATGATATAGGACCATCGCATATAATTTATAATTAATTTATGTAAATTAATAATTATCTAAAATTGGAATTATTTTTTTATTTGAAGATTTGATAGTTCACTTCTTGGAATACTATCATTGTGGTAAGAAGATTCAAGGGTAGAATCCCTCTAGCGGTGATCCACACATGCTTTGTGAATCTCTAAATTTTGTCATAGAAATCATTAGGTGCTAGTGAAGAATACTATAATGCTTGAATCATTCATTATTGATGAAACCAATTTGTTTTTTGTTGTAATTTTCATCAATATGTGTTAATATGTAAAAAATAATAAGATATTGGAAGAAAGTTAAAGTACCCAAGCATGATTTTGAAAATAATGGAGTCCCCAAGTAAGTTGTCACTTTTTATTGAGTGTGATTGAAATTATTACTTGAAGCTTGGAAGTGAGGTAAGATTCCACCACCTCTTGTATGTAAAATAAATTGAATGGAATGGAATTATTCCATAAGACTCAAAAAGATCCATTTTATTTATGGAAATATGGTTGAAGGTGTTAGTTGCTTCTATTATTCATATGGAAAGGAATGAGGAAGTCACTTGGTATTTTATATTCCCAATTGATGCAAGTAGATTTGATTAATATATAATAGTTCCATAAAGTATTCATATTGAAGAATATTATATATCTAGGAATATTATTAATTGAATGATTGTGTTTTTGATTGGATCACTACATGAGGTTAGTTGAAATGCACATTTGATAGTTTGTACATGTGGTCGATCTAATGAATTTAAAAATGTATGTGGCCACTTTTCTACCTAAAAGATATTATTTAGGTTTATAAGGTTGTACATGTGGTAAATCTAGATAGTCACCTCATACTTTCACTTGTTTTCCTCATGGTCAATCCTCACAGTTGTTCTACTGGGAGAAAATATGTCTTTCCGCAATTCTTATATTCTTAGGAAATGAGTATTAAAATCATATGGTGTAAAAGTTGTGAAATCAAGGTGAAAATATCAAAATTATAATAAGTCGTGATTTATGATAAGATAAACTAAGTGGTGTGGAATGAATATCGAATATATACTAACTGGAGCTAGTACAGATTACTAAGAGTGACCATGCTGAAGGAAATAATAACACATTGTAGAGAAACTTGGGCTCACTACAAAATGGGGAAAGAATTGAGACCAAGAAATAGGAAAACCCATGTTTATATTTATGGTTGAAAAATATAAAGTTTATAAAATCTATATCATAGTGATGTTCATGAAAAGATCCTATTAATGAAGAAGAAGATGAATAGGAAGAATAATAAAGGCTGAGTTTGAATAGTTCATACGATAAGAATCATACTATCATTTTATGAATTTGAACCATATCATAAGCCTTTGGTGTAAGACTTTGAAAGAGAGACATGAACATATTTATTCATCATATTATTTCATCTAATCATAAGTATTTAGAGTTCTGATTGTATGACTCTGAATGGATTTGAAAATGAAAAAGGTGGAATTGTAAGCCTTTTTCTTGAATGTAAGTATTCATCATGAGACTTAATAGATCATAAGACTTCTAAATATAAGAATAAGCCTTTGATTTTTGATCATATGACTTTAATAATAAGTCTTTGATTGTATGAATTTAGTTCATAAGTCTTTTTAAGACTTATGATATCCAGATCAGATGATAATTTTACCACACATTCAAATCTAAATAATCATGAGGTGTGTTCTATAATTAAAGATGAATAAAAAGGAAAGAATATACATAAATAATTTATGCACCATGAATCCAAGATCTTCTAAATATCATTATGTTTCAACACTATAATCACATAATTAATAAGGATGTCCCATACACATTTTGAATGTGAATAAGTAGATTTCATGGAAGTTGTAATTGATTAATATGATAGTTCTGATATTATAATTAAATTTTTGGCCATGTATAGAATCAAATTAAAAGGGAATTAAAATTAAAATATAACAAAAGTTTATGATTTTGAAGTCCAAGATTTTAGGAACTTGAATATCAAAGATCATGGAAATTGAAATGTCCTTATTCACAAGATTAAGTGAATATAAAAAATGATAAGAGGAATAAAATAATATGTAAGAGAGAGTGATTGATTATAACCACTACACATTCAATAAGTTGAAAGAAATAAAGAAACTAGAAGGACCTGATACAACATCTTTTATAGATCTTGAAGTGTCAAAGAGAGAGAAAGTTTTAGTTATGCTTTAAGAACTCATTCCTTTGACACTAAATAAGAATATGAAGAAGGGGGAGACACTATTCCATATAATACTATTGACTATTCTTGGTCCTAAGAGATTTATAAAACCAATGTTTTGTGAAAAGAGGTATCATGTGCATTGAATAAAATAAGAGGAAGAGGCAGATAAGTGTTGTTAACCAGTCCTAATGTTATTTTATTTAGGTTAAGTAAATTAGGACTTCATTCTATTGAAACCACATACTATAGAAGTCTAAAGAAGCTTGAGTTATCCCATCTAATTACTACAAGTGAGAAAGAAGATTAATCCAAACAGTATAAGAGGGACTTCAGCCAACACAGGTGATATTTCTTTGAGGAAGTGAAATTCCATTCTATTTCACAAATGGATGTTAATCCCTCACTTTCTTTGAACCTAGTAAAATCTAGGATAATGATTTTAAGTTTATACCCTTTCTCATTCTTTATTTGATAATAATAAGAAAGTTATGCATGTGGGATAATAACCATGTTGTATTGGGGATGTTTTTATCATTAGGGAGGAGAACCATGTTAAAAAACCCCAATGTTCTTTTATATTTATTTATGTTTCTATATTTTTATACTAACTAAAGGAGATAAAGAGAAAGCGATATATTCTCACTGAATAAGTGAGGAGTGATAAAGGGATAAAAGTAAAATTGTAATAAAAGAATACTAATATTGATTCAATCCCCCCCCCACCCACCCACCCACCCTCTTAGTATTAGACACATCCCTATGTGATCCTAAAAATTGGTATCAGAGAAGGTTACACCTCTATTTTAATTCTCTTTTTTGAAGTTTTATTTGAAGAAATGAGTTTCTATTTTCAAAGGATAGATAAAGTGAATATTTGAATAAGCCTTTTAATTACCTGTTAAAGTAATTATAGAATAAACTTATACCAAGACACTAAAGAATAGAAATAAAAAAGAATGTAAGAAGTTAATAAGGACCTCATCTAATAAAGGAAAAGGAAATAACTCTCTACTAATTGAAGGTAATCAAAGTGGATTCTAAAACTTTTGTTGAAAATCTGTCTCTTGAAGAAACTTATGATGAGAATCCCACCCTCTTAATCAAAGAGGAATAAAAAAAATAGTTCCCATGATACAATATTGAAAAGGAAAAATCTATAATGTAATATGAATATATAATGGTTGAATAAATTACTAATTAAATGGACAATAGGTCATCCACATGTAGTTCACTAACTCTATATAAAAAAAGAGGTGATAAAAATTTCATGTCAAAACTATCCCATAAATGATCCAAGTACTTGTGTTTAATATCATATATTTTAATAAGAATATGATGATCCATGTACCTATCTAATGGAATACTTATATAAATTTCCCAAAGAAGTAGTTATATTCATTTTTGGATCTATCAAAAATATGTAGGATGAGATCACCCAACTTGAGAAGAAAT
The DNA here is from genome assembly GCA_963277665.1 of Viscum album. Taxonomy (NCBI): domain Eukaryota; kingdom Viridiplantae; phylum Streptophyta; class Magnoliopsida; order Santalales; family Viscaceae; genus Viscum; species Viscum album. The sequence continues at coordinate 245,753,568 of OY728150.1, forward strand.
TATAAATCTTAGAGAAATATTTAGAACAAAGGATGATAATGTGTATAAAGCTCTCCAAGTAGAAAGGATCTTTAAATAACATTAATGTGGAACTTGAATAAAGATGTTTTGGCTTTGAGAATGAATTTCTCACTATAATTCAAGAGAGATAAGAATCTAAGAAATATCTCAAAGAAAGAATCCATGCATCTAAAGACTTAATAGAAGTTAAAATTACTCAACTTGGGGTCAAGGAAAAGAGAATTAAAGATTTTTACCACCTACTAAAAGAAAATAAAATAAATTAATAAAGATCAATTTGAAGGGATAATAATGTTTTATGAATACAAACTAAAATTGATGTAGAATGGGATAAGAATCCTTGATATGAAATGCTTGAAGCTTGTAATAAAATTGAATAATTTGGAATCAGTTAAAAAAATTTCTTCACAACAAGTCAATAAGAAATTTTTTACCAAAAAAACTAAAAAGGAGGACTCTTATGATGAAAGGCCTATTTTTAGTGTTAATAAAATCCTAATATTATCAATTAATCAATATATAATAGCCACAAAGAAGAATGTTCCATTTACTTTTGAAAATAATATCTGTGCTTAATATGTTTTCATGTGAAATATGGATTTGAAACATAAATTTTTATAAAATTGGTTGAAGAAAAATGATGTGTAACCCGCCATAATATAAAACATGGTTGGAAGTATGTGTATGAGGATTTTTACACTAAATAAGTCCATTTAATGAATGAGAAATCACAAAAATAGTAATAAGGAAATTATGGATAGATTTTATCCTATATAATAAGATAAATATTCAGGGGATATTGTTGGTGCTTCTATAATTTTGTGCATATGGATATGGAATGTTAGCATAATTTTTTAACCACCTAAATAAGAGGAAGGACTACAATGAGGGGGATAAAGAATGAGAAGATAAAACATCCACAAACTGTGAAGAAGAATATATATATAATAAATGGATTTGAAATGATTAGAGAATTATATGATGTTTGGAATGGTAGTGTTCAAAATAAAGAAGCATGCAGGTATAAATCATTCAAGTATGTAACTAAAAAATGATAATTGAAGACCAAAGAAGCTGAATAATGGGCATAATCCAACCTTGGGAAAGAATCATGATAAATATACTGAAAAGAACATTCCCAAGAAGTTTATTAACAAGGCATATGAGTTATCCTTGGGAACCAATAAGAATAAAAATATATAATCAAGCACACCCAATGTAATGACCTGAACTTTTATAAATGAAATTCCCTTTTTATTGAGTAAATTCCTTATAGTTATAGAAAGAAAAAACACTACTTTGGTTATTTTGGACCAATTATAAAATATATCCTGATGGGTTTAAAATACCATTAATCATATTAACCATTTATAAAATAGTTTTTGTATGGTGACCGATAAGATTAGTATATATTAAGGGTTATGATGAAGTCTAATTTTCATAAACAGAAGGGGTGATGGCCTCAACTAGTAGGAACGTACCTTATGAATCCCATTTATCAAAGATTATGAGGGAGATGAAATCACTGGTATTTTCCCTTGACTAATCCCAATATGAAATTAAAAAACTAAATCATGAATGAAACCTTTTATAAGATAATTTAAATCATATCGATATCATGTCCCAAACCATGTTTGTTGAATCACCCTAAGAAAGCACCACCATCGCACACCTTACCCTTATAGGGTTACACTGGTGTAATAAGGGGTTATATATCTAGAAACTAATAGTATGAATATTTATATTTTATTTTTAATGAAATAATAATTATATTTATCCCTTTTTTATTTATTTATTAATTATTATATAATTTGTTTGATAAAAATTAGATTTTGACATGAAGAAATCAAAATTGTATTTTTTGAAAATATATAGTTTCAATTAAGTCACTATTTTGATAAATTCAATAATTTTCTAAATAAATAATATTTTAATAAAATATTCTTATTATATAATAATTATTTAAATATAAATTTTAATATAATTTAACAAAGTTCAATTTAATTTTTGTAAGGGTCAGAAAGTGGTTAATATTGTAAAAACTAGTATTTTCCAGTAAATAGGAATGTTTATTTAAGAGTGAAAATTATCATATTTAGAAAAATATTTTGATAAGATAAATATTATTTTTGAAATTAGTATGTCAAAATTGTCCAATGGTTAAGTTTTCATAATTTTTTGAAATAGTCAAATTTTTTGGTAAAAATTTAATATTGTATAAATATACAGTATGTATTATGACATAATAATGGGAAAAAGTGATGTAATAAATATCATAAAAGTAATACATGAATAAATATATATTTCTACTTTAAAATAATTGGTTTTTAAGATATTTTATTAATTTTATAATCTTTTAATGAATCCTCCAAAACCTATATTATATTTTAAGGTTTTAAAATCAATTATTTATAAACATGACTTGCTTTCATATCACCAAGGGTATTGTTTTAAAATGTTAAGTTCATTAACTTATAAAATATTTAAATCTATTCCACTTTTGTAGAAACCATGGTCAAAAAACATGTTAAGGTTTTTGGTTTTTATTATTTTATCATATAGATTCCAAAACCTAACTTTAAAAATTAATAAAGAAACCCCCTATCTTTTGCTATAAATAAAAAACCTCCCACTCCTCTTCACTCAAAACCAATTGATCATGACTTTACTCTCTCAATAACTCTATAAATACTTACCAAGGTGTTCTCAATATCTTTATAAGATACTCTCAATCTTTTAGAAGTGCCCTCTCATGGTAAGGGATCATATACTCCTCTTTATTCAAGCACTTTCATTGAATTATGCCATTTGATTTAAAATTTATCATGTTGTAATGTGTTTTTACACATAACTTTTACTATCCTTGTGATTTAAAAATAATTATAGACCACATTTTACTCTCATTAAACCCTTCAATGAATCTTCATATACCCCTGTTATGCTGTCGAAATTATCCTGCGATTTTCCATTCCAAACATTTATAAAGTGAATACTCATCCCCATTTCCACTCAAGGTTATTCACATATATGTACCTATAAATTATTTATTTTTGAATTACATGTATATAAATTAAAATCATTAATCATGGTATTTAATATGAAGAAAAAATCTATTATGTTTCATCATCTATGTGCCACGCAAATGCATGTACATGATATGAATGTGACGGGTGGGCCTAAAATTATATAGCCCTCCAATGAATTGGGTGATGTTTTTATCTCATGATATTCCATGTATAGTGAACATGAGGTTATCCTAAGAACAATATATTATTATGTATTGGTTTTTATCCTTGACTTATGTGTATGATGTCATTTTTTAAGTTGTTTTTGCATGCCTATGTTACCTTGATATTATTGTCTTATATCATACTTCAATGATCATTTTTATGATTATATCCAATTTTATATCACCTTGATATTCATATTGACTAACATTAATTAATTTAATCATGTAATTATTTGATCATTCCCTTATCATAAATTATATATCACCCCTTTATTATGCACATTCCTAGGTTTTCCACATGAATGAGAAATCTAATTTCATGGTAGGATATCAAAAATGGATAACTTAAGATATCATGAGGATTTTTGTGGAATGTTAAAGTGGTATGGACACAATTAAAATGTGTAACAATTATTCCATCCCATGAATAAATCATAAATACCTTTAAATCTCCACTAAGTGATGCATGTTCCCTGATAAATCATGTGAAAAGTAAGATCCCACATAAGGAGATAAGAAAAGAACCCATGTTATCCAAAGAAAACTCATATATAAATAACAATTATGAAAACATGAATTGTTCATTCAAACATGGAGCTAACTTAGAAAATTAAAACTAATTGAGAATAAATTATCAATAAAACTGATTATATTAATGGAAAATAAGGTCTACCTTATTACATAGCATATATATTGTGATTGTGTTCTAACCATGTCAAGAATTTAAGGTGATGCTTGTTCTAAAATAGAGAAAGAGTGGAGAACCTAATGTTAGAATAATCATTCCAAATCTGAAAAATGACACCATCTTGGTTTTTTTCAAATTTTATTCTAAATAAAATCTATAAAAAATATCAACCATGATGAAGGTGAATAGGCTATCAAAACTGGGTAGTGGAGTAATGAAAGTACCCATCTTGGTAGAAATGAAATACATTATATCCAAAGGATTATTTGTACAAGTTAATATGCCCTCATGATGAAATTATTAATTCTTCAATATTAGTGTTATCTCAAAAATTAGAATCATAAATATTATTTTATGATGAAATCACTCTTGATGAAGTAAAGGAAGAGATCATCCCTCAAGGGAGTGTATCTTGAAAAAATGCTAGAATCATTCAAACCATAGAAATCTTAAAATTATGGAAAGTACTTGAAAGCACCATTTGTGAGGTATGTTTATATATTCTATAATTCATACTTAATAAAGAATAATTTGTGTTATTAATGTAGAAATTTAAATTAATTAATGATAAAAAATGAATAAAATGATGGAGTTTTAGATCTGTTTGAATTTAAAACCTTTTAGTTGTACTTGAATGTTATTAATCTATGTGTTGATTGAGTAAAGAAAATTCAGAATGAAAATATTTGAGGACATTTTCAATAATTGATATTAATAAGTATTATCAACCTGGATAAATTTGATCATCCCCTGAGGAATATAATTGACAAAGGTAACAGTTAGTATTATATTCTATTAATTATGGAAAATCTTTTTGTCCAAATCAACACCTATGGTTTTCTACACTAAGTATGGATCAAGTAGAGTTATAGTGAAAGTATTGATAACAAATTACTTAAGGAATAATTGATACCATCCACTCCCATATTATTTGTAATTATTTTTAATAATTGGAGAGAAAATACAATGATATTTGGAATTGACAACAAATACAATTGGGGGACTGATGAACCCATTTTGTGTGATGTTGTATATTTCACCAATATGTTTCAATGTATGAATAATAATAATATATTGTAATTAAGTTGAAGTACCCAAGATTACAGGAGAAAATAATAGAGTCCCTGAGTAAGGTGTCACTTTGATATGAGTATGATTGAAAGTATTCCTTAAAGCTTGGAAGTAAGGTAATATGAAACCACTGATTATGTGGAAAAGAAATATAATGGAATGAAATGATTCCATGAGACTCAAGAAGATATTATTACTTGATCAAAAATATGATTGAAGGTATAGATAATAGTTCAATGGAGTATTAATATTGATGAATATTTTATCTTTGTGAATATTGTTAAGGAAATGAGCATGTGGTCGATTTGATCTCTATGTGATATTGATTGAAAGGCATGGTTGATCTTCATGGTCAATCAATTTGTACATGCGGTCAATCTAATGAGCTAAAAAATGTATACGTAATCTTGTCTTCCTCATAGTCAATATTCACAATCAGAAGGTTGTACATGTAGTTTATCCAAATGGTTACCTCATACAATCACTTTTTTGCCTCATAGTTAGTCTTCTAGGTGAATATATGAGTTTCCAAAATTCTTATATTCTGAGGAAATGAGTATTAAAATCATATAATGCAAAAAAAATTGCAATAAAGGTGTAAATATCATGATGCTAATAATCCATGATTCATGCTGATATAAACTCAATGGTGTAGAATAAAGATAGAATATATATTAATTGAATTTGGTGCAGTTCCCTGAAGAGAGACCATGCTAAAGGAAAAAAAGAACATGTCATAGAGAAACTTGTAGTCACTACAAAATAGGGACATAATTGAGACCACATCATAGAATAAACTATTCTGATATTTTTGGTTCTAAAATTACATGATGATAAACTCTATTTCATTTAGATGTTCATGAAATGTGGCTGTTAGTGAAGAAGAATATGAATAGGAATAATGATAAAGGTTGATTTTGAAGAGGTCCTACAATGATCATCAAACTTTCATTGTATGAATTTAATCCAAATAATAAGTCTTTAGTGAAATTATTTGAGATTGGGTAACGAAGACATGTCTTCATCATATGAATTTATCTAATAATAATCCTTTGGAGTTCTAATTGTATGACTCTAAAACAAGTGAAAAATGGAAAAGATGTAAGTGTAAGACTTTATTATAAACATAATTCTTCATCATGAGACTTCATGCATCATATGATTTATGAAGTTGAGTGTAAGCCTTTAAGTTATGATTGTATGACTTGCATCATAAGTTTTTTAGCATATTACTTCAATTAATAAGTCTTTTAAGACTTTTTATAGCTATATAAATTGATTCTTTTACCATGTATTCAAATTCAAATAATAAAAAGGTGTGTTCCATGATTAAAGCTGAAGCAAAAGAGAAAAATATCCATGGAGAATCTATGCACCACAAAGCAAGGAGTTTCCAAATATCTCACACATGGAATGTTCATATGTTAATTTCATGGAAGTAGTAAATGAGGAATGAATTAATTATAATATCACAATAAAATTTGAGGTAGAGTTTGTAGTTTAATTAAAAGGTAATTAAAATTAAAAGGGGACTAAAGATTCTATGTTTGAAGTCTGATATTTCAAGAACTTAAATGTCAAATATCATGGAAATACAAAGGGACATATTAGATAAATGAATTGAATATAAAATATAAGAAGAAGGAGATAAAAATTAAGATATATTTATTAGTTGTAATCACTACACATTCTATAAGTATAAAGAAGGAAATAAAGGATAGAGGGTTATTACAATATCTATTGAATACATTAAAGTATCAAAGATAGATAATGTATAAGTGTTACATGAAGAACTCATTCCTTACACAGCAAATAAGAGGATGAAGAAATGGATAGAAACTCGACCACCTACTACGGCTGGTTATTCTTAGACTAAATAGATTGAGAAAACCAATGTTGTGTGAAAAATAAGAGGAAGAGGAAGAGAATTGTTTCCATCCAACCTTACTTATATTGTATTTAGGGTGAGTATATGAGGAAGTCATCTTATTGAATAAATATTCTATATAAGTCTAAAGAATCTTGAGGAATCCCTTATGATTGTTGCGAGTGGGTAAAAAGATCAATCCAAAGAGTCTAGGAGGGACTCGAGTGAACACTTGTGATCTTGCTACAAGGAAGTGAAAGACTGTTATATTATACAAAGTGAAAACAATTCTTCACTTTCTTTATATCTGGTTGGTTCTAGGATAATGAGTTTAAGTTCATAACCTTTATTTTTCTTTCTTTGATAATAAGAAGGAAGCTGTTGTAACACCCTGGCCCGAATCACTAGGTCTGAGCAAGAGTAGAACATAGCCTCATGCATGCCTCCCCATATGCAAGAGGCTACCGACTAGCAGTGAGGTCATATATGGAATCATGAGGATAAAATTCCTTTGATAACATAAAACCAATAGAGAAATTAGCATAAGTATCAACAATAATAATAATCATAATAAGGGGAAACTATAATCAAACAAATGACTGAATAAAGGATAAGAGTACCATCACATTAACTGATAATCATACAATCTAAAAAAAGTAAAGGATCCCTATATGATATGGATAAATTTAATGAATAGTTAAAAACCACTAATTAACATGTGGAAAAACATCTAAGTCCCAGATTCCATCTTAGAATCATCATTTGCCATCATGTTTCTCCTACTCATCTTCCAATCACAAAGCCCTTTCCCTTAATTGGATCCTTGTTCATGAAGTCTACACATTCACTGAGATGCCCGTGTAGGGAGTGAGTATAAAATTTAGGACCCCAAAACACCCTGAGAGGGGAGGGTTGAATTAGGGTGTAAACTTTTTCTTTTAAATTAATGGATCTTGTTCCCACATTGGTAAGAACCAATTAAACCAATCTGATGAGAATGTGCAAAAAAAACAATCACATGCAAATAGATTACATAGTTGTTTTACAAGGTTTTCCACTAATGGCTAGTCCAGGGAACATACGCTAAAAGGTTTTCAATCATACCAAATTCCACTAATATTCACTAGTTATGGAGTACAGAAGTTTATACACAGTCACTCTATTCCAGGCACACTGCCTTTACAAGAATTCAGGGATATCTTATTATTTCCCTTGAATCACTTTCGTTGACTCCCCCTTTCTCACTATTTTGGGTGAAGTCTTACTCAATTTATAGACTTGAAGGTCTCTTCAATAGATTGGAATTTATTTCTTTGTCTTTGTCCAGCACTAGACTCTTTTTGCATCAACTTTAGAAATTGATGCGGTTGGAAGCACTAAACAATCAAACTGGGTATCCAAAGTTTTCTAGAAGCACAAACATTGTACTTGCGTGCAACACCTACTCTTAAGTGAAAGATTTGGGATTATCGTGCAATATTAATTTCACGCAAACCATGTTTTCACACAACCCTTATCTTTTTTGAAACTACACCAAAGGGTTCACTTAGACTTTTCAGACTAAAGTAACACTTTTTGTGCAAGTTTAACTTCCCGTAAATATTTCACGCGCAAATCTTTCACACGACAGAGTATCCGAATATTTTTTTGAAAATTATTAAGTCTAGAGGGAGGTTATCTACCTATTTATAGGCCTAGATGATCCTACACACAAGTTTCCTATCTGTCTACGTCGGTGTGTAAAAGTTACACTCTGAGCACGCAAAACCCTTTTTGACGTCACATTGGATGCGCAAGTATCTTCTGTTCAACCTCGTCTTTCACGCAAATTTTATTCTTGTGCGCACTTTTTTGTATTTTCCATAATTTGGTGTAATGATCCCAAAACAATCCTTGTACGCAATTTTCCAAACCTCCTTCAATCTTGCACGTAAATCCCTTTTCCAAAAATAATTTTCTCTATTTTCTAATTTTTTGATCCAAGAATTTGGAAAACACTGGGAAATGACACCACCTTCAATATTGTTGTTTGCTTGAATTGTATGATCCCTTTCCTTGCAAACTTCCTAACCCTCTAATGAGTATTGACAACAAAATCAAACCATACACCATTTACTGTAAATAAAAGCATTGGTTTCAAAATAAAACCCATTAGATAGCCATAAATAGGTCCTTAACATAAGTGTACAATATACATAGTGTATTCCATGAAAATAATAAATGCACAAACAAAAAATAAGAAATCATACATGTGAACACATATGTAGGGTCATTGAATACTAGCTCTACCTACTTTAGCTCTATGCTAGAGGAAAAGTCATGTGTTTTCCTGATGTACTCATCCAACCAATTATTTATCCACATCCACCTTGAAGGGAGTGTCATGCCCTCTATTAAGGGAAATACTCATATTGACCCAATTCATAACTCTGGGGAAATCCACATACCTCATGTCTATCTAATCTCACAACTCAAGGTAAATCTATTTCAATACAGGTCATCCCAATCTTATGGATCTGGGGTAATTCATCACATTATCCTTACTCCCCCTCTAATGAAGATGTTATCCCCTACAGCTCAACCTGGTCACTTAATTGCATAGATAGAGAAACTACACATGTAACATACAATTCCAAAATAATCATGTCATGTTAATCAATAATCACATAACCAACACAATTCTACATGTTAATAAAATTAAGAATAGTTATCATGGGTCTATGTACACACCAAATGAGAATCATTTCAAACTCCCTAAATCAAGTGAAATGTTGTTATAATGCTAAGAATCATCACCTAAGTCAAGTTGAACACCAATGATCCCCAAAATGAGCTACTTCTATTAATAGTCTGGGACTAAATGAGAAGTGGAATAAAACTCTCTAGGTTTGGTTCTTAAAGATCCAATGAAACTAATCTCCAAAGGGGATTGGAACACCAAAATTGTTCAGAGGAGACCTGGGGTTTGAGGAAGAAGGGGGAAGGTAAATGAGAAAGGACTGATGCTCAATTAAATTAATCTATTAGAAAAGACACCATTCACAATGTGAATTTTTTATACATGTCATGAAATATAGAAATTTTCAATACATTGAAAATCACGCCATATCAGATACAAATCTTGAAAATATGTTCACATTGTGAATTTAATTTCATGTTGTGAATGGATTTTCATGCCCTGAATGAAATTCATGGATTCTTCCTAGAAACCATTCACGTCATGAATATCTATTGTAGACATGAACCAGATAATGTATCCATGTTTCATCTTTTGAGTCACTTTAGTATCCAAACACCTCTAACATGCATTAACTCATTTAAGTAAAATTTAAAAGATACATCAAATCTTAAAACAAGGTGTACCTTAAAATTGAGGATGTTTCATATCACCCCTCTATTAACTTCTCATCCTCAAGAAGTTTCTCTAGAGGCATGTTAGAATAATTCATACCACTATACTTGAATTTTTTATTCCCAATCCCAATTCTGTTATTGGATACACCTGTGTTTCCATAGTACCTGAATAATGGGAACCATCTATCCTCATAGCACATTTTCTCTTCAGTCAAAAATCAAAATCGGTCTCTCTATATATGATGCATCTGGTTCCAACTCAACATCCTCATAATTGAACACATGTGTAGGATTTGGTTCATAATTACAAATCTTAGACACATAGAACACATTATACACACCTTGGTATCATTAAGGAAGGTCCAATTGATAGGTCTCCATTCTAATTCATTTGAAAATATTGAACGGTCCCATAACCATGGTTCCAATTTCCCCTACCTCTATAGTCATTGATGCCCTGAATAAGGGGATAACTACAAGAAGACTCGATCTCCCATAGAAAACTCCAAAGTTTGTTGCCTCCAGTAAACATATGATTGATGTCTTCCTTGAGCAGTAAACAACCGCTTCTAAATTAAATGCACTCATTCTGAGGTCTTATGCACTATACTTGGCCCAACTAATGAAGACTCACCCTCCACATTCCAATATAGAGGTGAATGACATGGTCATCCATAGATATCCTAAAATTAAGCCATATGAATCAAAGACTAGAAACTATTATTGAAGGAAAATTTAATAAAGGCTAAATTATTATCCCATGCTCCACCAAAATCCAAAACACATTACCAAAGCATATCCTCTAAGGTTTTGATTGTTCTCTATAACTACACATCAATCTGTGGGTGATAATTCATACTTATATTTAAATGATCCCTTATAACCATATGCAATCCTTTCTAAAATTATGGAGTATAAAGAGTATCTCTATCAGACACTACACTTTAAGTCGCTCCATGCAGCTACACAATCTCTCGAACACAAATCTTTCCTAACTCATCCAATGAATGAATATCCTAAATCATTAAGAAATGATCCACTTTGTTAAGTCAGTCTAATATAAACCATATGGTATCTCATCCGATTTGGTTCATGGGTAATCCCATGATGAAGTTCATCTTCACTTAATCCAACTTCCATATAGGCACCAGAAGTGGTTGAAGTAACCCATCTGGTCACTAATGCTCATTTTTGATCCTCTGATAGTCCAAAAATAGTGAGAGAAAGAATGTAATTTCCCTTTTCATGTTGGTACACTGGAATCATTATCTAATATCATGATACATCTTGGTTAACCCTAGGTGTACTGCCTAGTGTAAATCATGAGAGTACCTAATCAGTTCATCTTTCATAGAATAAGAAATCACTACTCTTACATGAACATAAAGTTCATCACATCTATCCAAGATCCATCCCAGGATAGATTCATCTATCACCATGATTTTATACATCAATTGACAATCTGGATCGCACTCTTGACTGGCCTTTACTTGCTCCACCAATGAAGATGTAAACACCAAGGGTGCATAAGACACTGCTCCTTAATCCTTAGTTATGCTCGCCTTCCAGTTTTTCTATAAGGATATAAACTTATACTCTAATATTTATGTTTTCTATCAAAGGTCGTGTGTCTTCCTGCTAAGAGAATTTGTGACAACAATATCTTCTCCAAGAGCATACAACATATAAAAGTTGAATGTTTGTAGGTACTTTACCCAATGGCTCTAAAAAAATATTCAAGTTCCATTGGGAGAATATATACTGAAAACTATTATGGTTTATATATATGAAAAATATTTCACCAAATAGGTAATTTCTCTAACACTTAAATACATGAACCACAACAGCGAACTCCAGGTCATGATTAGGGTAGTTCCACTTATAGGGTCATAACTGTAGTGAACATAAGCAACTACTATACCATTCTGCATTAAGAAATCTCCCAATATAACCATAAAATCATCTCAATACACTACATACCCAATTTTGGGTTCAAAAAAAATCATAATCAAAGCTGATGTTATTCTTATCTTTGATTCTAATAAGTATTATTCACATTGATTCATCCATTCAAACTTTACCCCCTTCTTAGTAAGTGCAGTCATGGTTTATTCAAAATAGGAAAAGTCATTAATGGACTGCCCATCATACCCATCTAATATAAGGAAACGTTGAATCTTGAACACATTCCTATTTCATGTCCAAGACATCATTGCATCTACCTTATTTGGATTAATGGAAATTCCCACCTCAGAAATCACATACCCAAAGAAATGAACCCCTAGATCCAAAAGTTACATTTTGAGATATTAGCATAAAGTTGATGTTCTCGAAGCATACCCAATACAATCTCAAGGTGTCTAACATGTAATTCAGAGTTATTGAATTATATTAGGATTTCATAAATGAAAACAATGATGAAGTAGTCTAACTATAGGTGAAAGATCATGTTCATGAGACCCATGAACACTAATAGATAATTTTTTATCCCAAAATGCATAATAAGATACTTATATAACCCATATATTCTCTTAAATTTTTTCTTCAGTATGTAATCCTCCCTGACCCAAAAATGATGGTATCTATATCACAGATCCATCTTCTAGAACCACTATGATCCCCTTGTTTGATTAAAAAATTCATCAATCATTGGAAATGGGTGTCTGTTATTCATAGTAACCTAATTTAACTTCTTATATTCCACACATGGTCGAAGAATACAATCTTCCTTCTTAATGAACAACACTAAAGCACTACAAGGGGAAGTTATTAGTTTGATGAATCCATTTACTTCCATATACTTGAGCTGAACTTTAAGATCTTTTAACTCATTAGGTTCCATGAAGTAATGTGGAATAGATATAGGTTTCATACTAGGAACTAGTTTGATTTCAAACTCAATCCCTCTATATGGAGGTAACAGAGAAAAATATTCTGAAAATAAATCTTGATATAGGTCGACCATAAGTGGAAAAGAGGATGGATTCATAATTCAATCTACCGTAAGAGTAATTCCAGCCACCTATGTTGTAATATATCCAATCTAAATAGGGATGTGTCCTACTCTTCCTATTTCAACATCCCACTCACCAGTCAATATAAATTTCTCCCCCTTAGTCCTTGTAAAGGATACTCATCTCTGATAAAAATTGATGTGTTCATGGTAACTAGACAACTATTCCATATCAAATATTATATCAAATCTAGAAATCTCTAGAATTATGAAATCCCATACATGCTCATATCCAACAATTACTATAGGACACTCTGGAAAAATATGGATATGATCCACTTAATTTTCCAAAGGTGTATTAATAGAGAGAATCTCAAAAGAAAATTTTTCTAGAAAGTCTAACCCAATAATAACTTGATTATATATAAATGAATTCAAAGTGTATGTATCAAACAAAGTAATAGAGAGTATATATATAATTAGGACCATGCCTTAAATAATCAAAGGTACCTATCTATAATCATATAGAACCTGGTAAGTCACATAAACTCTACCTACATAATCTTCCTGACCTCACTCCTGAGGCTCATGAGTCACCTAATTCATAGACCCCTATGGAGTTTGCATCTACTACTAAAACTCTCAGCCGGCATCTTGTCCTAACCTCATTGATCCCATCTAGGAATCCTTCACAAAAAACCTCTTAATATGTCATGTCTTACCAAATTGTTTAAAATTATTGGGAGGGTTATGAAAATATTTTAGATAGTTCCCCTTCCTTCCACAATTGTAGAACCTAGAAGAACTATCTACCAAAGAGGGAGTGAAGAACCCTTACTCTGATTTGACTATCTTCCATCACCCCGGAGCATGTCCTCTAATTTACTCTTAATATTTATAGAAGAATCATCTAGGATAGCAATATAAAATCCACCAACTAGTCCACTGAAAGATAAAAGAATACATGGAGATTTAGCTTCCTTTACTCCCTTATCAACAGTCAGATCTTTACAAAACACCTTAGAATAAGCTATCAAATAAATTTTCCTAATACAGTGCGACAAATCATATTAAATACCAATATAAAACTTTATATCCTTATATTCCTCATTCCAAGATAACACGGGATAAAAATTAAGCATCTTGGTGAATCATGAAAAATAAGTAAATACTGACATTATCCCCTAATAAAGCTCCATGAAATCTTAGAAATGATCCATCTTTATCATATCATGAAATAATTTCATAAAATAAGAGGTCTTAAAATGTTTCTAATATCATTCCATCATGTATTATTGCATGATTCATAATGCTCAACAACATCCTTTTTGGTCCCTATAGTATAAAAATTGAAATTTTAGCCTTCTGATCCTATAGAGTCTCCACCAAGTAGAATATCTTCTAAATGGTGTTTATTCAGTATTAAGCATCCTAGGGTCCTCCAGTTCCCTAAAATAATAGGGAATACTAGAGCTAAAAGTCACAATCATAGTCAACCATTGAACATTGAACTCCTCCACCCTCAGTAGGAACTAGCTAGAAGATTCCAAGTTGGATTGGTTCTATGTCCTGAACCATTGGAGAAGCTATGGGAGAATGCCCAACTGCACCCTCCTATATATAAGGTTGTGAAATAAGGGTATTATCCCTTGAAAGATAGTTCTATTCATCTTCACTTGGTGGTTCCATAAGACATCTCTAAGCTGGTGTTTTTTTTTTGAAATTCCAAATAAAACTCTTATAAAAGATCAAACAGCCAGTCTAAGAAGACCATTTAATAGTCTATAGGCACAATCAAGGAAGGTTACAATAAGAGACTCATCCTAAGAGGCTAACCACAACCATAAGGTATGACCCCCTTAACACTTCCCAAGGCTAAATCCAATTCTCTGGTACCCAAACATTAGTCGCATCCATACACACACAATAAATATAGTATCCTCAAGTTCATATAATTAAATATAATCAATAACATAGCGTCAAAACACAAATCAAAATTTTAATAGACATTTAATTAATTCTAACCCCATTTAATGCAAGAAACATGCATATTATATGTAAACTTGTGTGCTTGATCATAATACATGAACACACCCTAAATCCCATAAATCAGCATATCAACATCATGTGAATCACCCAAGGTGAACTAAATAAATAGTAACAATGATCAATAAGAACATAAATACAATTTTCCTAGTAATTCAGAGGTCTACTATACAGTTTTGTCTAGGCACTAACATAATTCACCCTACCTGAGTCCCAACCATCTTATATCATGTCTATTATGTCCCAAACTAAGAAAAAAGAGTGGGAACATGTGAGGGAATATATGGTTCTCCTGGTACCATTTTGTAACACCCAGAACTAAATCACCAGGTCTAGGTTAGAGTGAAACATGAACTCATGTGTACCTCCCCATATGCAAGAGGTTGACGACTAGCAGTGAGGGGCTAGTAGGAATCATGGGGAGATTATTCCCTCAGTAACAAAAATCCAATAGAGAAAATAATGAAAGTATCAATAAAAATAATCATTAAAATAATGTAAAATAATAATCAAATATACAACAACATAAAGTATAATAGTATCATCCCATGCTATAATAACATGACATGTTATTCATATAATCCAAACCAAAGTAAAATATCCCTACTTTCTACAGATCAATGTAATAAATGGGGAAAAAATACTGACATGAGGTAAAGAATCTAAGGCCCAGAGTCTATCCTAGAATAACCACACATTGTATTTCTACTCCTTATAGGGCTCGAGTGTACCGATGATCTATGAGGTTTGGGAAAATTTTTTAGTTTTGAGTTTAGTGGATGGGATATTTTTAAAATAGCACATTGGATTAGATTTTAAAGAGTTATAAATTCATAAAGGGGTGTTTTTGGATGTATTTTGAGGCCTAAGGGGTTCTTTGGGTGCTTTTATAAGTCTCGAGATCATCAGGATTTGGAATTCTCATTTCAGGGAGAACGACCCAGGGCACACGGTTGGTGCATGGATAGTGCTAACCTTGCACCCCAACCTTGTAGATTTTTTTATATAGTCACATGGTTTGATTAAATTATGTAAGGGATTTAAAAGACTGTGTGACCTCTATAGAAAATTATAGAGGCATGTCACACAATTTTAACACAGTTTTGGAAAAAATTTCACAATTGTGACATGGTGTACCTTGAATAGTAAGGTCTGCATGGTTGATGTATGGTTTGAAGAACCATGAGAAAAAACTATGTGCATTATTAAAATTATAAAAATTACAAAATTTCTTATCTACACTTAAATGTTTTCACCCCCTTTTTCTTCCCACATTTATCCAAAACCTCTCTCATGCACACCCCCTCCTTATCTTCCCATGGTGGGATCTCCCTCATATGGTGTCAAAATAAATTATATTTTCTTGAGATCAAGATCCATTAGTGAGTTTACCTCTTTTGTTCCTTATATTTTGGTTTTCTTTTCTTTTGAGTAAGGTTCTATTGGTTTTGGATAATTTTCCATATTTTCTAGGAATTTTTCTAGTTTTATATTTTTTTATTCATTTTGAACCAGCGAACAATAATCAAAATATTTTATTTACTAATTATGAGGTAGGTGGACCTTTATATTAACCCATGGTCTCTAATATTTAGCTGAGTTATATGGTTTTTGATTCATGCAATATTTCTGATCATTGGAATTATATAAATTGGATTGTTTTAAATTATCGTTTTCATTATTAAGTACCCATTTTCCTTACTTAGAGCCTTAGAGATATGCTCCCTATTTAAGCACATAAATAGTGGTTTTGATTTTTGGATTGTCTTATAAATGGATAATTTGTGCTTTAAAAGTGTAATTGGAATATGAAAAGGTATTTATGATGAAATTATTAACAAAAGTAATTTTTTATTAAATCTATGGTTATGAAATGGAATTTTACAACTATTAATTTTTTAAATGTAATTAGAACTTTAAAATAACTAAATGGATTGGTAAATAGAAAGTCCCTTTTATGAAGTGGGAATTGGATTTTAAAAATTTATTTACCTATGGTAATGAGTTTCATAATTTTTATGGTTAATAAAATGTGAAAAAGAAATTATGGATTATATTGGCTTGGGTAATTTAAATGAATGAATGTGATGCATGGGTTAAAGTGATGATTTATAAATAGAACTGATGATTTAAATTATATAATGAATATGTTGAACTTGTATTGTGGTACATGATGATCGGTAATGATGGTATTAGCTCCTTGGATTCCACATTTTATATATACATATGTTATTTGGGAATTTCAGGATGAGTGGCTAGATTCTATTTGATTCTTGATGGTTGGGAATGTCAGGATGAGTGCTCAGATTCTACATGATTGATGATGACTTAGGAGTCTAGGAGGAGTTATTAAACCTATATTATAATTTATGATTGGGAATGTGGGTATGAGCATTCAGATTCCACTAGAATTCCATTATGAGTGTCTAGATTCCATGTGATGACTGGTGACTGAGGAATGTTATGATGGGAGTAAGGATTCTATTGGAATACCGAGATAAGAACTCAGATTCCATGTGGTACTTCATGGTACTAGGAATTCCAAGCTAACCCATGGATTCCATGTGTTTATTTATGGTTAGCATGGTCAACAAGACGTGCTTAGAGACACCCTAACACTAGCCAAAATAGGTAGGTTCGATCATGGTCACAGACCTAAAGATCAAAAATGACATTACTAACCAAGAGTGTCATCATAAACCCAGGGAGTCAGTGGTTATTTTCTATTTTTATATTAATTGTTTTATTATGAATAAATTATTAACATTGAGAACATCCATATGAACTTTTATATCAAACATGTTATCTTATGGACAGTTTTTGTGGTTCCTTACTAAGTTTTACTCACACCATGATCAGACTGCCATGGAACTTGGGTACCCAAGCCAATATCACTTTTTGGTCATAGGTCATAGGTATAGGTAAATGCCTGATGTTTTTTACAGTTTAATGGGAAAGATAGTGTGCGTATGGATGGTAGGACCGGATAGGACTTAAGACCAGTTGTAAGGAGTTATTGGTTTCATTTTTATTTTGGGTATTTCTTTTACTATATATGATCTTCACATGGAGGATCCTTGTAATGTATTGCATACCATCTATTATATCATGTGATGGTTTTATTTATTTTCTATAACTTTCCCTAAATTATTTGTGACGTTCATATGGCTTGATATATATGATTTTGGTATTACTTCTACTATTATATTCACTCTAGTAATGAGGTAATAACCTTCCCATGGAAACCTTATAGTCCCTCTTCTCTAGTAATTAGCATCTGGTATACAGGGAGGCATGCCTAAGGCCTTGTGGTGAACCGGCCCGATGTAATAATTCAGTGGCTTCCAGGGCAGGGTGTTACAAAGTGGTATGAGAGATTTTTTTCTATTATCGTACAGTTTGGGAAATGGTAGGTAGGATATTAGGAATGTGTCGGGGATTGGTAATGATCTTGTGCCTAGGAGTGATCAACCCACACATGTGGGAAAACCCAAGTCACCAGTGGTGGGACTTCTTGTTATTTTATTTTGCATTTTACGATTATATGTCATTTTCCCCTTGAGTGAGACACATGATTTTGATGTTATGATTTATGGGATTTATACTCTTTCCATGGTATGGAAAGAGTGTGTGGGTGTGTTCATGCATCATTTTAAGCACATAGGGATTCACATGACATGCATCATTCTAGGGACATGATTTTTAGATGTCGATTTCATTCTTCTTATGACATATATTCGTTTTTTATTATATTTTACTAGTTATATAATTTTTGATTTATATATGCCTATAGTAAATATTTTCCTAGTACTATGGGGGTTGGTATTTAAAATTATCATGGAGTCTTATATGGTGTTTTCCATATATGACTATGGTGTCATCTTACTTGACCAATTCCCATGATGGTCTCTTGATATAGAAAGATATAAATGTATTGATGATGGTATTGGTTAAATAAAATGGTAGTAAACAAACTATAAAGTGTTTTCCTCTATATCTTGTGAATTATATTCTATTTAATCAAGGCTTATATAATTTCATCTCTTGGAAACTCATAAAAGTTTTGAAATATAAATCCTAAGAGCCTTGGTAGTTTTAAAATGTGAAGTTTTATAAAGTGGTGGTTTTTTGGAACCTTGTGAAATTGGAAGGTTTTTAAATGTGGGTTTTTTAAATGAAAAGAAAGGTAAAACTTGTTAAAATGTGGTTTTTATTGTTTGTGGTAAAAATAAATCCCTTGTAAATTAAAATAAATTAGAATCCTAAAATTTAATATAATGTAAACTTGTTTAGTTTTGAAACTTAAAGTGGATAAGTTGTCTTAGAGCTTCTGTGTTTGGCTTGACCCTTGTGAGGTTTGGTTTAGGGTCTAGGAGGGAGGACTTAGTGACCTTTTGTTTGTGACTCTGGTTTAGTGAGTCAATTTATTGTGACCTCCAATGGTAACCTGTGAGAGGGGTTGACCCAATATTATGGCATTCCTTATGAGGTGTAATGTGTGGGTAGATTCATTGGTGTATATGATTGGAACATTCTAGGTGTTTCTTAGTTTTGACATAGTTATGATTGATCACCCTGAGTGTTAGTACCTTGTGACCAGGCCAGTTTCATAGGAAAATATCATTTAGATCCATGATCCTAATAGTTTTGGACATGTTTTGGGTACGTAGTTCCCATGTAGATATGTATTTTGTGGCTCTAGAAGCGATTTCTGGGTTTACGGGTGGACATGCGCTTGGTTGAGACACGTGTTAGGTGTTAGGATGGTTGTGATAGATCATATGGGATGCCTCTGGTCAGTGTATGTGACCTTTTAAGGTATAGTTTTTTTCATGAATAGGCATGTGAGGCTAATACAAGTGATGATAAACTCATAGGATGATGAGTTAGGTTTTATGAACTTATCGTAGTGGAGTTGTGACCATTGGGTCTCGGTAAGGTTATAAGGGGAAAGAGTGAGCACCTTTGGTCTACATGGAATTGAGGTGATGATTAGATCTTGTATTGGTTCACGTGATATATGTAAGATGTATGGAATCTATGAAGTGTATCATTGGATGGTTTTAAACATGAATTCACCAAGGGTTTTTGTGCTCAATATCAAAGTGGGGTTAGGGTAGGAGCGGTCAAGTGCTTATCCCTATCAAGTTTGGGGTATTATTATAGTATCTTGGTGTTATCATGGATATATGCTTGTAGTTTTGGAATGGTGTTATTGATAAGTGATCGTGTGTTAGACCTTGGCACAAGTGAACTATTATTATAAGGATGCGTACTAAAGGTACTCATAGTTAAGCAAGAATGGTTTGCGTGAGGGGATGGTTAGTGTTTGAGGTGTGACATTCTAGTTGGGATATGATGTGACTCATGGGAGCATGATTAAAGCTACATGGATGGGTATTGTATAAGTGCGTTAACCCATTTTGATTCAAGAGATCAAGGTAGTATGTTTTAGAAAGCATAGTTCCTACAAAGTTTTATTTTGTCAAGCAGTTGTATGTGAGCTAAGGATTGATGGCCTTGAGGAAAAATTTCAAGAAAATGTTCATGATTTTTGGTTGTAAAAGTAAAATACCTTCAACTAAGAGGGGTGTTGTTAGTTTGGATTAGATTTTGGTGACGTAGTTGATCCAATAAATCAGTCTCGGATAGGTTTTGATAATACAGTAGTGTGGATTTAGAGGAGAGACGTGTGTGTGGTAAAGACAGAAATCGTTAGGGTTAGTACTTGAGTAGAAATGTAAGGAAGTCTATATAGTGGGGATCCCATCATAATCCTTTTAAGGTGTGACCCTCACTTTTTATGAGTCTCGATGTGGAATGAGGATGGAATTTCATAAGCTAGAAGCAGATAGTGTTCGACGGTTGGAGTAGTGCTCAGGTATGAGTGGGTTGGGCCATGTGTAACCATTATGTTTGGTAACAAAAAATATTTAGAATGTAAAGATCTGGGTCTTGACCTAGTGGAATGATGACAAGAATATTCCTGTGGTGGGGAGAATAGTATCAAACATGGGCATGTGACCCAGGCGTAAGAATGGTTGTTGAGGTGTGGAACTAGTCTTTTAATGGACGTGATAACATCATATGCCTATGCATATATAAATTTGATGTAGTTTGGATTACTTTTGGAATTTTATAAGTTAATATATATATAATTTTGGTTGAAGTTTGAATGAATTTTTTGATATTGGGATGAAATGGCATGATCCAAGCAAGGTTTGGTGTGGTGGCATGTTGGTTCTCAGGTGAGGGAACAATGAATAGTGAGATTGGTTGGTGTTTAACCATGGAATGACATCAAGAGTCGAGTTTTTACTTCAATGTGTATTCTTGTGTGGTTTTTGGATGCCTTTGGAGATAAATGTATTGCAGTCGAGAGTTTTAATGTGTTTTTTTTTGTAAAATATGATAATTCTTATGGTAAGTTGGTCAGAGGAGGCATGACCAGCTGTTTTACATGGAATTCGATGTGTTGGGTTCAAAATCACATCAGGTTCATTATTAGAAGTTTAAAAATCTTTTTTTGAAGTTGGATGATGATTTTAAAGGAAGAAAGGGTGTGTTCAAGTTATATCTAAATGGTAAAGGTATGTCTGGTTTGGATTGAAAAGTTAAAAATGAGAGTTGGTACTAGTGTCGATCAGCTATCTTGGGTTTGTTGGGTTGTAGTGAATTAGGAACTATGATGAGAAGGTCAGTGTACCACTGAGAACTAAGCTTCGATAGGAAAATTTTAGTGGTGGGAGGCACCGGGGTTCAAAATTGGCCTTATGAGCTAAGTCTTGTGGGGGGGAGTGCAATAATCTAGTTGATCATATGGATAATTACATGGGAGTGTCTTGGAATGGAAGTATGTTATGGAGTGTTTTCATGGTGTTTTTATGATAACACAAGTGTCGGCTCAGGATCAGTTGGTTGGGTATTTCATGGTTAGAGTTGTTCTTGGGAAGCATGTTGGGCATTCAGAAATGGAATGATACCTTTGGAACGGGATTTGATTACTGGTGTAGGTCGGGTAATATTATTGGATGGGAACTAGGACTTCTTGGGAATGAAAATTGTTGTGGTGGGGAGTTTTCAAGGACCAATTGTGTGTACGAGCTTTGAGGTTTGGGAAAATTTTGAGTTTTGAGTTTGGTGGATGTGACATTTTTAAAACTGAGCATCTAATTAGAATTATGATAGTTATAATGTCCTAAATGGATGATTTTGGATGTGGATTAAGTCCTAAGGGGTTCTTTGAGTGCTTATTTAAGTCCTAGGACCTTCATGATTTGGAATTATGGTTTCTGGGAAAATATCCTAGGGCGCATGATTGGTGCATGGTTAGTGTTAACCATGCACCCCAACCATGTAGTTTGTTTTGTATAGGCACATGATTTTATTAAACTTTGTGAGGGCTCTGGGAGACCATGTGACCTCTATAGAAAATTATAGAGGCATGTCGCACATTTTTCACACAGTTTATCAAACCATGTGTACTAACCATGTGACATGGTGTGCCTCGTGTACGGTTTGAAAAAATATGTGGCCAAACCATGTGCATTGTTAAAAATATAAAGATTACAAAATTTGCCCTCTTCCATTAAATTTTTCACCCCCCCCCCCCCCCCGATTATTCTATTTACTCAGAACCTCTCACGTGCATGCCTCCCTCCTCCTCTTCCTATGGTGGGATCTCCCTTATCTAGTGTCTAAATCAAGCATCACCATTTAAGATAAAGATCCCTTGGTGAGTCTACCTCTCATCTTACTTTTATTTTGGGTTTATTTTTCTATGGAGTAGGGTTTTGTTGGTTTTGGATAATATACCCTATTTTCTAGGCATTTGTCTGGTTTTTTGTTTTCTTCTAATTCAGGATAAACCGGTAACTGATACTCGATGTTTGGGATTATCTAAGAAAGAGTTAGGTGGACCTTTAAATTAACCCATAGTCTCAATTATTTATTTGAATGTTACGGCTATGTGGTCATGCTGTATTTCTGGGCATTGAACTTATTTTAATTGTATTGTTTTAAATTATCATTTTCCTTGTTAAGAACCCCTTTGACTTTCTTAGATTCTTAGGGAGAGGATCCCTAGTAAATCACCTAAGAATTTGGTTTGACTTTGGTATTAGATTATAAATGGAGAATTTATGTTTTAAAAATGTAATTAGAATATGAAAAGGTATTTATATTGAATGGTTAACAAAATAAATTTCAAATTAAATCAATGGTTTTGAAATGGAATTTTACAACCATTGATATTGTAAATGGAATTGGAACTTTAAAATGGATAAATAGATTGGTAAACAAAAAAGGAACTTTTATAAAGTGGGAAGTGGGTTTTAAAAATGGTTTGACCTATGGTAATGAGTTTCATAATTGTTATGGTTAATAAAATATGAGATGAAAATTATAAATCATATTTTATTGGATAATTTAAATAGATAAATGTGATGCATGGGTTAAATTGATGCTTTATAAAGAGAACAGATGATTTAAATTATATAGTGAATATGTTGAACCGGGATTATGGTACATGATGATCATGAATATTGGGATGATATCCTTGGATTACATATTATATATATACCTATGTTACTTGTTAATTTTAGGATGAGCACTTAGATTTTGTTTGATTCTTGGTGGTAGGGAATGCTAGGATGAGTTCTCGGATTTCATGTGATTGATGATGACTTGGGATACCATGAGGAGTGTCTAGACTCATATGATACTTGATTATTAGGAATGTTGGGATGAGTGACCACATTATCATGACACATCAAATTGATTATTATTTTAAGGTTTATTTATAGTATATGGAAGACCCTAGTTCGTCTCTCAAGTAGAGTTGATAGGTTTATAGTATGCATTTTTAATAAAAAGTACTAAAAAGGCTGTGATTTTGAAAACAGTTTTAAGAAAATAACTTAACTTAAAGAGTTTAATAGATAAAAAAACAAGTGTATTTTGAAAAATATGAGATGAATGGGTCATTTTTATTTCACTACACACATTTCAATTTCATTGTTCTTAGAGATTCATTTAGGTTTGGAGTAATTATTTGGTTGAAATTAATTGGAATCCTAATTAATTCCTAAGCCTTTATTTCATTGCTTAAAGAACCAAACCTTAACATAACAATCACATTTACAAGGTCTAGAAATTATGCATGGAATAGAAGCTTAAAAATCAGATTGAAATCTCAATAAAGTGGGTAATAAATGTATTCTTGTGTTGTCCAATTGGAACAACACAAGTCACACACTCAAAACCTCACACCTATCGGTTAGAAATCAAGAGCATAACATTCACATGCAAAAAAACGAGCATTAAAAATGAAATCATGTAAGATACATGGAATAAAAATTTTAACACCCAAATTAATCCAAACCATTAGCTAATAGATTCACCGGAACTCCCTTGAAATGTGTGTAGCTCCCTCACAACAAACGCCCACTGTTTAGCTCTGTATCAAGAGGAGGAGGAATCTTGGGTGGAACTCCTTCTTCATTCTTGATCCCCCTATGAGGAATAGGCCTCTAGAACTTATAGGATGAGGAGGGGACTCCTCAAGGACTCAAAAATGGCATATATTTTCTTTTGGTTCTAACTTCCAAATGAGGATCCCAAGGTTTCATTTTATAGGCAAAGTGGAAGGTGGTTTTGGGCACACGGATTTCTTAAAACCACTTGGCCCATGGTTTTTGACATCCATAAAGTCTTATATCACTTTGGGAAAAAATAAAAAGTTTCTTCCCCAACTATTAAATATCTACACTGAAATTTTGGATTCATTTATATGCCTACATCTCAAGATATTCATAGAACATAGCACACCACTTTTGACTTCGTGAAGATTCGGTGTCTTGGACAGTTCAGTTTGGATGGGCCACCAGATGGCTGAATTGGGATTGGTTTCCTTCATAAAATTTGTATATTTCTGAATTTTGGACCAGCCCATAAAATATAAGATAATTTATATGCACTTTTTAGTATCATTGTGCAGTTGAGTCCATTGGTGTGTTTGGAACTTGTGCAGTTTGGTCCATTTTACTTGAAATTCGTCATGGATCCTCTAAATCACATCCACCTACAATGAAATTATCAAAACAAGTAGTATTTAACTTTTTAAAGGTGATAAAAACAAAATAATTGAATCAAACATGAAATGAATTTTTTTTATTATTTTTATAATTTTCAATACAAAACCAGTTTAGCATAGTGGTGTAAGGGTGAAAATGAAACAGTGAATCGTGGCACGTTCACACCCCCACACCTCAACCACACCGCACTCTAGAGGTGTTTTGGAGAGCCCCTCTCCCTAGATGGATCAAAATTAAAATTTATGGCACCTCCAAGGGAAATTCGGGTCCCGCAGGATGTGGCGCTGTTTTTAGGAACCACCTAGGATAGATTCTTGGATGCTTCATGGGACATTGTGGCACTGCCTCCTCCCTCAAAGATGAGATTATGGGCTTGATTCATGCAATAAATTTTTCCATGGCTTATGGGTGGAACAACCTTTGGATTGAAAATGACTCGATGACCATAGTCCAAGCAATTTGGAATGGCGTAACTCATTTAGCTTGGTCGATCACTACCCATTGGATGGAATGCAACTGTTTGATCGCTGACCTGAACTACATCATCACACATGTTTATCGGGAAGCAAACATGGTTGCTGACAGCTTGTCTAAATTGTTAGTTAATCAAGACATCACCTAGTGTGAAAACCTCCCAACTAATCTTAGGAACTTCCATGAAAAAGATTGTAATATGATCTCATACTTTAGACTTCTGTAATCTTTCTTTTAATAAATTTTGTGCTTTGGTTGTTCATGCCAAGGCATTACCACAAAAAAACACCCCCACACCTAAACATTTTCACTCCTAGGAAAAGTAATATTTCCAAAAATTATGCATGTAGATATTTCCAACTTCATAAATATATAGCATTCAATGAAAATTTAATTTTTGATAGAAATGTGATCAAAGAAAAAATCACACCGAGGAGTTATTCTCAGTGATCATGGAAAAATATGTCTCAAAAATTGTATCAGAATGAAATTCCAAGAGATTCATGATACTAATCGAAGAAAATAATTCAAAAGTTAATAATGTCATTAATTATCTATGTGTGTGTGTAACAACCATTTCATTCTATTCTTTCCTCTTTCTATCGAGTAAATATAAGTTATTTTAAAAAAAATCTACATGCATGATCCTTTCCACCAAACCTTCCCTATATCCTTTTCAGTAAAATTTCTAGACCCACTCACCTAAGCATTCCCAGAAGTCAAACCATAATCTCTAAACCTAGATATCCACATATGTTGTACATTTCATTACTCCCCTCATTTATTTATTTTTTCTTCAAAATTTTCACTTGCAACAAATCTCAAAATCTTTTCTCAACCCTTGTTTGATCTCATCATGACAATAATTGTAATAATTATAACAAGATAAAAAGTCGAGGAAGGGTGGTTTTTGACCTACACAATATATAACATTTTTTTAGGGCGTATGATAATCAGATAATGGGTACACATGCATAGGTAAATTTGGTACAGTGATTAAATAGATCAGATAAGGAATGAACGTATGAAAAAATAATTTTTGGAAAGTAGAGAAAATTTAACCTAACTTATATTTACCTTATATTAAGTAATATATTTTCACACTTCATGTTTGGGTGAAAAGGTGTTTAGAGAAATTAAGTGACACAATTTTCCCTTAAACTACTCACACAAATGGTACCATTCTTCTCAAAGGTTTCAAAATGATACGATCATTTATATCATTGTAAAAGAACCAAATTTCAAAATAAATTTACACCGAAGTATTGAAATCTTTGTTGCAATGCACATTTCATCAATTTTTTAATGCTAAAACAATATGAAATATGTAAATTCCTCATGAATTTTTAATAACTTCTATGATTAAGTAGGCATCATTTTCCATGATAAATTGGGAATAAAAATTTAACATTTCAACAAAAAAGTGAGGGGGAAATGGGGGGGAGTGACAATACTATACAGTAAGCAAAAAAGAGAAAAAGAAAGAAAGATGATGAAAATTCCTAACTAACCCAGGAATATACCCATCCTCATATACCTAAAGTGTGCAGTGCCCACACTGTAATAAAATAGAATGTGAAAAGTAAGGATAGAACTTGGTGGGTGTTATTCATAAAATACTTCTTGAACTTGGAGTTCCTCTATCAGGTACTCTGAAATGGCTTCATGGAAGTGCTTCAGCCGCTACCCATTGACAGTGAATGTTTTCTTATTTTCTTCATTTTGAACCTAAACAAAACCAAATGGAGAGACATTAGTAACAGTGTATGGTCCAAAATAGTGGGAATGAAGCTTACCTAGATGAAACTTTATCCTTGCATTGAAGAGGAGGACCTTTTGTCCAATGTGGAACGAACGATGAAGGATGAGATAGTCGTGGGAAGTCTTGGTTTTCTCCGTATAAATAAGGGAGTTCTCATATGAATCTCTTCTCATTTACAACAACTCATGAATCTGCAAATTCCTTTGAGCACCTACACCAGAAAGATTAGAATTGCATTTTTTGATGGCTCAGTAGGCCTGATGCACAATCTCAATAGGGGGGTAAAAACTCTTTCCAAACACAAGATGATAGGGTGACATTCTGATGGAAGTTTTAAAGTCAATACAGTAATCCCATAATGAATCATCGAGTCTAAGACTCCAGTATCTTCTATTAGGTTGAACCATTTTTTCAAGAATTTTTTTTACCTTCATATTTGACACCTTGGATTGACCATTTTTTGTGGGTGATATGCAGTAGACACTCTATACCCGACCCCATACTGACACAAAAGAGATTTCATTGTTTAGTTTCAGAAATGAGAACCTTGGTCACTGATGATGAACTTAGGTAATCTAAACCTATAAAATATTTGGGTTTTCAATAATTCCACAACTTTCTTAGAATCATCAATTCTTATAGCTCATGCCTCTACCCATTTTGAAACATAATCCACTGCCAGAAGAATGTAAAGGTTCCCAAATGAATTGGGGAATGGTCTCATATAAAGTCAATTCCCCAAACATCAAAAATGTCATGAAAAAGCAAGGTTTTTTGTGGAATTTAATTTCTTTTAGATACATTTACCATTCTTTAACAGTGAGTACAAGATTTCTAGAAATCATGGGCATCCCAAAAAAGTGTTGTCCAAAAGTGACCAGAATCAAGGACCTTGTGAGTAGTCTGTTTGGGACCAAAGTGGCCCCCACAAGCAAGAGTGTGACAAAAGCTAAGGACAGATTGAAACTCACTATTAGGAACACAACTCCTGAGGAATTGATCACTACATGTGCGCCAAAGGTAGGGGTCATCCAAAATGTACCAAAGAGACTCATGTTTAATATGGTCAACCTGGTTTTTATTGAAATCAGCAGGAATGCAAGATGCTACAAAATAATTTACAATTTTGGCATACTAAGGAATATCATCTTGAAATCATTAGAATTTCTCATCTGAAAACATGTCATTTATGGGAATATAGGGGGATGAGTCGATGTCCAAGGATGGGTGGATTCTACTAATATGGCCATCCACCATATTCACTACTCCTTTTTTATCTCTAATTTCTGAATTGAATTCTTAAAGGAGAAGAATCTAGAGAATGAGATGTGTTTTGGATTCTAGTTTCTTCAAGAGATATCGGAGGTCTGCATGGTCTGAAAACACAATGACTTTAGACCCTAAAAGATGCGACCTAAATTTATCCAAGGAAAAAACAATGGAAAGAAATTATTTTCTAGTTGTGGTGTAGTTTTCTTGGGCAAGGTCTAGTGTATGTGAGGCATAGGCAATGACATGTGGAGATCAATCGAACCTTTGTGATAAAACTTCCCCAACTTCATAGTTAGAGGTGTCACGCATGTGCTCAAATGGTAAATCCCAATGAGGTGGTTGGATTATTGGGGGTGATGTGAGAATCCATTTTAACTTATTAAAATATTTTTTTCATTATTTATCAAAAACAAATTACTTTTATTTTTAGAGCAATTAAAAGAGGGGGAGTTCAATTTTACTAAATTCGTGAATGAAACAATGGTAAAATACAGCATAACCTAGGAAATACTGCACATCCTGTACATTTTTGGGGAATGGTAGGGAATAAATGACATCTATATTTGATTTATCTACTTGGATACCATCCCCAAAAATGACATGTCCCAAAACTATACCTTATTGCACCATGAAATTGAATTTCTCATAATTTAATATGAGGTTATTTTCAATACAGTTATGTAGGATTGAACCAATACTACTCAAACATTTATCAAAAGAGGATCCATAAATAGTGAAATCATCCATTAATACTTCCATGAAATTCTCTAGGTAATCTGAAAAAATGCTAACCATGCATTATTGGAAAGTACTTAGAGAATTTCACAAACCAAATGGAATACTTCTATATGAAAATGTGCCAGAGAGGCAAGTTAAGGTTTTATTTTCTTAATCCTTATGGGAAATATGGATCTGAAAGTATCCAGAATACTCATCAAGGAAATAGTAATGGGACTTCCCTACTAGCCTCTCTAGCATTTGTTCAATTAATGGCAATGGGAAATGGTCCTTCCTAGGGTTTTAGTTTAATTGGTGATAGTATATATAGACATGTCAACTATTCTGCACATGAGTTGGAACCAATTTATTATTTTCATTTTTTATTACTGTAAGACCAGTTTTTTTAGGAACCACTTATACTGGACTGACCCATTAGTTTTCAGAGATGGGTAAATGATTCCAATAGACAATAATTTTGTTACATCCTTTTTAACAACATCTAGTAGGTTTGGGTTCAGTCAACATTGTGATTTCCACACTAGTTTAGCCTCATCATTTAACAATATATGATGTGTGAAAATTGACGAGCTAATACTAGGAATTTCTATAAGTGTCCATCCCAAAGCTTGTTTATACTCCCTCAAAAGTTCAATCAGTCGTAATTCATGCTCAACAGGGAGTGAACTAGCAATGATAACATGCAACTTGTTTCCATTCTTAATATAGGAATATTTTAAATCATAAGGCATTTGTTTTAGTTCCAATTCAGGTGGATTTTGGATTTATGGGAGTGTCTATGAAAGTTAAAGGTCACTAATCTCATCTAACTACTCTATGGTATCATCCTTAGATGAGGAATGAGATTTTACAATCTTAGCAGTATCATTGATGGTCATGTGATCCTTAGTGTTAAAGAAATCATCAATTAACAAGCATACATGACATTTTTCTATAACACTACAACATTCTATACATGATTCATTTCCAATCATTTAAATCAATGATGAAAAGTCATAAAGGGGATCAAGGGAAATAAAATGTGCTTTTTTAGGAGAAGGGAGTACATTAACTGAATTAACAGAGAGAGGGGAATGTTCTTCTAAGGGGTGATTCATGGCATCAAAGATGTTGAAGTAGACAATGTCACCACCAAACTTCATAGATAATGTACCATTGTGAACATTAATTATGGTTTTGGTAGTTTTCAAGAAATTTCTCTCCAATATAATTTTGGAATGTCCATTCATCTTATTATCTTCCATTTTAAGTACATAAAAATCAACAGGAAAAATTAAATTTCTCACCCTCATAAGAACATCATCTAACACACCAGTGGGGTGTGTTGTACTTATATTTTTTGAGTTTAACAACAATTCCTTTTGGATTTAGTTCTCCAATATTGAATGTATATTAAATGGAGTGAGGCATCACATTTATAGAGGCACCCAAATCAAGCATAGCATTGGAAAAGGAATACTCCCCTATGTTGCATGGAATGGATAATGTTCTAGGATCATTGAATTTGGTGGGAAGTGATGTCTCTATCAATTCTGAGAGATTCCTCCCCAATCTCACATTCTCATCACCTCAAAGTCACCTTCAGTGTGTACACATCTCCTTCAAAAACTTGGAATATCTTGTAATTTTCTTCACAGCATCAATCAAGGGGATATTAACCTACACTTTTTTAAAGTTTCCAATATTTCCTTATTAAGTTCAGTTTCCTTTTGTTTTATTTGTTTTGTGTCCCTTTGGGGAAATTTAAGAGGAATGGTTGGGATAGGTGACTCATCAATAGACACACTCTTTCCTTTGGAAGGGTTTATCTCAGGAAAAGTATTTTCTTCTCTTAGACCATTTTCAACAGTTGGGATGGTGGTTTCCTCAGGAGGGGATGACTCTAATGGAGGGTTCATTTTGGTTTTAAGTTTTTTCTACTCCTAAGGTTAATTGCACTAACATTTCCCTTATCCCTAGGGTTAACTACTGGTTGAGAGGGTAGTTTACCCAACCCATGACTTTTAATTTCCCCATAGAGTTAGTGATTTGGCCTAATTAGGTTTTTAGGTATTTTATGTCTTCTTGGAAGGTTTTTTTGAATTGGAGATTTTTGGCAAAAAAAAATTTCATCATATCTTCTAGGCTAGGCTCGGGTTTTGGAGGGGGTGGTTGGAAGGGCCTTTATGGTGGTTGGGTATTTATGGGTGGTGGTGGTGGATGACTACTCTAACCAAGTTGGTTCCATTATTATTAAGGTTGATTTGAATACCCCCCTTACCTATAAAATTGGTTTTCTTTCCACCCAGGGTTGGATGGGTAGTAAGGTTCTTTCCTAAAGGGTTGGTTATAGTGGCGACCTGGAAAGATTGCTT
The DNA here is from genome assembly GCA_963277665.1 of Viscum album. NCBI lineage: Eukaryota > Viridiplantae > Streptophyta > Magnoliopsida > Santalales > Viscaceae > Viscum > Viscum album. The sequence continues at coordinate 245,785,491 of OY728150.1, forward strand.
CACAACTCTCAGAAGTTTCTCTTAGTTGGGGGAATTGGTCAGAATAATGGGTGTCAAAAGAACATATTCCATAGTGTATAGGAGGAGTAGATTGGTATTTCCCATGGGAAATAGAAAGTTGTCAAATAAGGGTACTTACCTTTTCAAACTTTTTGTCCACCTTCTTCTCAAATTCAGTACTTTGCACCTCATGGACACCTTGAATGGGTACACTGGATCTTGAACCAAACTATTGATTGTTTTGTGCCATGTTCTCAATTAGTGTTCTTGTAGTAATTGGGGTCTTATCAACTATCTCACCACCTATAGCAGCATCAATAATATTTTTATCAATAGGAATTAAACCTTCATAAAAATATTGAATTAAAAGTTGATCATTAATTTGGTGGTGTGGGAAACTTGAAAAAAGCCTTTTAAATCTTTCCCAGTATTCATGTCAAATTTCCCCTTGAGATTGTATTATCCCACATATTCCTTTACTTATTGTTTCAGTTCTAGAGGCTATGAAGTATTTTTCAAGAAAAAGGAATTTCATGTCTGCCCAACCTCTAATTGGTGAATTAAAATAATACAACCAATATTTCGTAGTGTCTTCTAATGAAAATGGTAATGCCCTAATATTAACTTATTCTTCATCCACATTAGCAGGTTTTAATTTCAAACACATAGTATGAAAATATTTTAAATTCTTGTGTTGATCTTCTCCTGTGAGTCCATGGAATCTTGGTAATAAATGAATTAAACAGGATTTAAGTTTAAAATTAGGTGCCTCATCTTGAATTTTAATATAAGTGGGTTGGATATCAACATCAGGTGTGGTTATTTATTTTAATGTTCTATTGTTTTGAGACATTTTATACAATTTTAATTCAGTTTTAATGTGGGTTTTAGAATAATAAGAAGAATAAGTATCAAGAATTTTTTCGATGTTTTGTGTGTCCTCCTTTAAAGGGTTCTCTTGTGCATCTCAGTGTCACTGACATAAGATCCTCTTTGGTTTGTGTTCTAATGGAAGTATTTCCTCTGATGAATATTACTTCATAAGAAAGTCCTAAAAAAATTTTATTTTAGAAATCAAATTAAAAACAATTAAGGAAGAAAAAAATGGATAAATAATTACAAAATACGCAATACTTTTATAAAACACGCACGGTAAAAACAAAATCCCTCCTCGGCAGCGGCGCCAAACTTTTACCACATTTTCATGACATGTAAAATTTATTTTTATTTTAAGGTTGATTTATATTATATATAAGACCCTATGTCATCTCTCAAGGAGAATTTATAGATTTAGAGTATGCATTTTTAATAAAAATTACTAAAAAGGGGGTGATTTTGAAAACAGTTTTAAGAAAATAACTTAACTTAAAGAATTTAATAATTAACAAACCAAGTGTATTTTGAAAAATATGAGATAAAGGGGTTATTTTTATTTAACTAAAAACATTTAAAGTTCATTTTTCTTAGATATTCATTTAATTTTGAAGTAATTATTTGGTTAAAATTAATTGGAATCCTGATTAATTCCTAATACTTTATTATATTGCTTGAAGAACCAAACCTTGACATAAAAATAATACTGAAAAGGTCCAGAAATTATTCATGGAATAAGATATTCCAAAGTAGATTTAAACATCAATAAATTTGGTAAGAAAAGTATTCTTTTGTTTTCCAATCATAACAACACAAGTCACGCACTCAAAACCTCACACCGATTGGTTAAAAATTAATATAATAACATTCACATGCATAAAAAAAGAATTCAAAAATTAAATCATGTAATATACATCGAATTAAATGTTTTAACACCCAAATTAATCCAAAATAGTAGCTAATATATGCACCGGAACTCCCTTAACATGTGTGTAGCTCTCTCACAATGAACGCCCACTGTTTAGCCTGACATCAAGAGGAGGAGGAAGCTCAGGTGGAAATCATTCTTCATTATTGATTCCACTATGAGGATAGGGGCCTAAAAAACTTCTAGAATGAGGATTATACTTCTCTAGGACTCCAAAATGGCATATATTTTCTTTTTTTTTTTCTAATTTCCAAATTAGGATCCCAAGGTTCCATTTTATAGGCAAAGTGGAAGGTGGTTTTGGGCACACAGATTTCTTAAAACCACTTGGCCCATGGTTTTTGACATCCATAAAGTCTTATCTCACTTTTTAAAAACTAAAAAGTTGTTTAAAAACATATTTAATATCTCCACATAAATTTTGTATTCATTTGGACTCCTAGAGATTGAGATATTGATAGAACACATCACACCACTTTTGACTTCATGTAGATTCGATGGCTTGAAAAGATTAGTCCGGATGGGCCAACAAATGGAAGAATTGGGATTTGGTTCCTTAATAAAAGTTGTATAACACTGAATTTTGGACCATCCCATAAAATATAATCCCATTTGGATTCACTTGTTAGTATCATTGTGCGGTTGAGTCCAATGGTGTATTTGGATCTTGCATGGTTTGGCCCATTTTTCTTGAACTTCGTCATGGGTCCTCCAAATCACATCCACCTACAATACAATTATCAAAACAAGTAACATTTACCTTTATAAAAGTTATAAACACAAAATAATTAAATAAAATATGAATTGAATTTTTTTTTATAATTTTCAATACAAAACTAGTTTAGCACAGTGGTGTAAGTGTTAAAATGAAACAGTGAATCGTGGTGCGATCAATAAGCACTCAAATTCTACTGGAATGTTAGGATGAGTGTCTGGATTCCATGTAGTGACTGATGACTAAGGAATTATGTGATGATATTACATATTCCATGGGAATCTTGGGATGATATCTCAAATCTCATGTGATGGTATAGGTAATGTTAGGCTAAACCTTGGATTTTATGTGGTTGTTTATTGTTGTCACAGTCATTGACATGTGATTAGAGACACGCCAACATTGACTAAATTATGTAGGGTTGATCATGTTCATAGACCTGAATATCAACAATGAAACCACATATAATGAGTGTCATCATGAACCTGGGGCATTAGTGGTTATTTATTGTTTTTATATAAATTATTTTGTTGTTAATAAATTGTTTACTTTGGGAGATTTTGTATGCACTTTTATATCAGATTAGTTATCTTAGGGACATCATTAGTGGTGGCCTACTGAGTTTTTCTCACACCCTTCTCATACCTCCATGAAACTTGGGTACCTAAAAAGATATTACTTTTCGGTCATAATCCATAGGAATATGGCAAGGCCCTGTGTTGTTGACGGTTTGTCAGGTAGGCTAGTATAGGTATGGATTATGGGACCAGTTGGGACTTAGGACTAGTTGGGAGGGGTTCTTGGTTTCCTTTTTTATTTTTGGGTATTTATTTTCTTGTATGTGATCTACCCACAAGGGATCCTTGTCAAGTATTTCATACCACCTATTATAGAATGTGATGGTTTTATTTATTTGCTGGCACTTTCCCCGATTTATCATTGAATTTCATCTGGATTGATATATATATATATGTATGTATGTATATGTATATGTATATGTATTTGGTATTACTTTTTTTTCTATAACCACTCTGGTAATGAGGGAATAGTCACTCCATGAAAACCTTGTAGGCCCTAGTCACTAGTCTTGTAGCCTTTGGAATACAGGGAGGTGTGCCTGATGCCTTATGGTGTGTCATATTGGGGTACTGGTTTAATGGATTTCAAGGTGGAACATTACACTCTAGCTCAACTGCCCACTAGATCCGTAATCATGAAGTCTATACACACATCGATATTCTTGTGTAGGGTGTGGGTATAAAACCTAGTAGAGCACCACCAATGGGTACTTAACATAAGTTCACAATATATATAGTGTATTCCATGAAAATAATCAATGTGAAAGTAAATAACAAGAAATCATATAGGTGAACACATATGTTAGGTCCTAGAAGATTGGCTCTACCTACATCGGCTCCATGCCAGAGTAAAAGTCATATGTTGTCCCAACATACTCAGTAAACTGGTCATCTGTCCATATCACCTTTGAAGGTATAGTCATGTCCACCTTTAAGGAAAATAATCATGTAGAACCAATTCACGACTTTGGTTAAATCCACATAACACATGTTGACCCAATCTAATAGATCTAGGGAAATATATTTCACCACATATTAACCCAATATCATAGATCTGGGGAAAACCATCACATTGTCCTCACCCCCCCCCCTAAGGGATCAACTAGTCCTTACATCTCAACCTGGTCACTAAATTATATAGATAGAGAATCTACACATGTAACACACAATGATACAATAAGGCAGTTCATAATCCTGTCATGCCAATAAAGAATCGCATAACCAACACATTCCCACGTGTGAATCATATCAAGCATAGGTCTCATGGAAATACACACAACACCACATGTGAATCATGTCAAGCTTGGGTCTCACAGGGTTACACACACACACACACCACAATCACAGAAACACCATGTGTATATTCCCTATATGGTAAGGACTCCCTACCTCAAGCACAACAATGTTTCAATGCTAATAATCTCTTCCCCAAGTCAACTTTCATTCCAATTTTCCTAGAGAATGGTTGTTTTTTTCAATGGTCTAGGTCTGAACGAGAAGAAAAATTCAACTCTCTAGGTTTGTTCCTTAAAGATTCGATTAAACCATTCTATAGAGGGGATTCGATCACTAAAAGCATCCAGAGGACACCTAGGGTTCATGGAAGAAGGATGAAAGTAAATGAGAAAGGATTAGTGCTCAAATAAATTAATCTACTAAAAAAACTCTATTCATGGGGTGAATTATGGATTAACATCATGAAATATTGAAATATTCAACACATTGAAAATCAATTCTCCTCATCTTAAAATCTTGAAAAAATTGTTCATGTCATGAGTATAATTTCATGTTGTGAATGGGTTTTCAAGCCCTGAATGAAATCTATGGATTCTTCCTAGAAACCATTCACATAATGAATATCCATTCACGGTCTAAACCAACTCCTACAAATAGATTCTGGGTTTTGAGTTACTTCTTTCTCAGAACACCTCTAATATTCCTCAACTAATTTAATTACAATTTAAAATATATTCCAAAGTTTAAAAATTTTGTACCTTAAAATTGAGTATGTTGTAATAATTCACATGGGATAATAACCATAATGTGTCGAGGAAATATTCACCCTTAGAGAGTTGAACCTCACTAACAAACCTCTATGTTCACTTATGTGGCTTTACATTTCTATACCTACATACTGACCAAATTAGAGAAAGATAAATAGAGATCTTCTCACTAAATAAGTGAAGTGGTGATAAAGTGATAAAATTAAAATTGGAATAAAAGAATACCAACACTGATCCCCACACACCCCCTCAATATTGGATGCATCCCTATGTGATCCTAATAGTTATTGATCACCATAAAAATCTATTTAATACATAAGGATTATTTTATTCTATCTAGAGTTGAGAGGGTGGAGGATGAGGATTTCTCTTTGTTATTAAGAGAATTATAGTAGAAGAACTCTTTGGGTATTGATAGGGATCTCTCAATGATTTTTTGTACACATCGGTTAGAATGGATAGGTTGGGATTAGAGAATGACATAATTGGTTATTTATAGACCTAGGGTTAGATAATAAATAATAACACATAGTCCCTTATTATTCTCTTAATCCTCAGTGAACTCCAAGTCTAAATAATAATACGATTATTAGAATTTACTTGGAATACACTAAACTTGTGAATAAATAAATATTATTTCTTGAATAAATAAATTAACATTTATCCAAATAATATTTAATATATCATTTCTCACTGGACAATTAACTTGGTTCGTCGTTCCTCCTCGGTATTTACCGAACCTTGAACAATGACTATTTATTTAAATAAATATCACTGCATTATTCATTGATATATGGATAAATATTATATTAACTAAAATAGAGAATAAATATTTATTAAATATAAAACTCATATATATTCTCTTAGAGAGCTGGTCACTAGATATTTATGATCAACCAAACATGAATAATTATTAAACCATATATGGGAATAATATTTATTCAACATGTTAAATTAATATGGTATTTAATTGAAGTTTTAAATACACTTAGTGTGTGACCCTCTAGGCCTCTTTTTTTAATGTCAATAGGAAAACCACCTAAAGTCCAAGGTTAGCATTTAGAAACATGAAGGAACCTATAGGGAATAAAGTTTATGGCGTAATGACATATAGCCTCATATGAATGAACACTATGTAATATAGTCTCTTTATCATGATATATATAATTAAGTATGTTGCATACTAGTGTCATCAACCTATGTTCTTGCTGTTTATTTCTTTGACATTCCAAAAATGAACTTTTTGACAGAAATTCATGGTCATAAAATTAATCAGTTAGTTTCATTACTATAAAAGGGCCTAAGATATAAACTTCTATTAAAAAACAAAAGGGATAAATACTTTCTCATATTATTCATTAATGCACTAATAGTCAAGATGTGACTGATGTATCCTACCTTGTTGAAAGCATATTTCATCATGGTTTTCATCACAACATCAAAGTACACAACTCATGATATGCTTTAATAATAATATTAAAATATAAATACCCTTACACACATCTATAGATAGGAACATCCAATTACACATATAAATGTGGATTTAATTCTGGTGGGCCAAGTTCTCATAGCCTTTTTCTCTTGTAGATTACCAAGGATGAACTTCATGAGAATAAGTCTTGATGTCTTATGAGACCTTTGTCCCTGATAGTCTGTATCAATTGTGACATGTCAAGTGATATCATATAGCCATAAAACATATATTTAAGAATATTGTCACAGTACTTATAGGTTCTCATCATAGTGGGGAGCTATCATGACCTTTCAGTGTGACATATTTCCTTAGGATATTATCACATACAATTTCAGGCATAAAAACAATCATGTTGTGATAAAAACATTATTAATATTCAAAAAACATGAATATAGGTAATCATAAAGTACATAGATGTTTTTTCTAGGGAACCAACTCCAATAATACTCATATCAAATAGCCCATAAACCATATTGTTATCTCATTCACTAGTTACATTCAGTTCTTACCCATGTTTATTCTAAAATTTATAACTTTGATTTATTCTGAGATATATCAAGTGTTTTTCCAACTCGTATAGACAAATTCATCTTGAATAACAATAATGTAAATCTTGACAAATGATTTGAGAAGGTTCATTTCAATTCTCTATTGCAAACTTAATAAACTCATTAACCCCATAATCATACTATTTTTTCATATGATTGGAATCCATCCATTTTCAATTCATATTCATCCTATTTGGTTTAATAATATTCATATTTAACAATGAATAAATAAATACATGGAATGTATGCATATAATGTATCATTTTTTACATGCGTAAATTATATAAAGTATATCTTTTAAAAATATAATTATAAATTATAATAAAATTGGTGTGTATAAATATAATTTTATAATATATAAATATATATATACACACACATAGATATGTAATCAAATTAAATATTTGTGTGTAAAAATATAATTATGAATCTATGTGAGTGTGTGTGTGTGTGTGAACATATAAATATACATATGTGCATATATATATAAGGATAAAAATTCAAAGTATAAACTATAAATTTTAAGAATATGATTGAAAATTATGTTACATGCATAAATGAAGTATAAATATATATATATATCATTATCATATTATTATGTATATGTGTGTTTATATATAAATTTGTATATATACACACATGTGCATGCACACATACACATAGATATATAATACAAAAACATAGAAAAACAAAAACACATATACATATTCATACATGTAAAAACAGATGAAACATACAAATTTATATATATGTATATGTGTGTGTGTGTGTGTGTGTGTGTGTGTATACACACAAATATATACATATGATTATGCAAATAAAAACCAAAATAATTAGTGATCAAATTAATCCTATTGTCTATATATAAATTTATATTCACATATATGTATATATTTATATATATATATATAATAAGAAGGTAGATTTACATATGATTATGGGAAGAACAACCAAAAAAATTGTGAGAAAGGGGCCTCGGAGCAGCATCTCCCCCACTCCTCACGGTAGCTAGGGTTTTTTTCGGCCTTGCTTCCCCTTCCCCATCCGGCTGGGATCGGTTCATGTCGGATTACTATGGAGTCTTGATGTAGGCATGTCTTAGTGACAGCGCGCCGCGGTGGGGATCCAGCATAGTTCGGGTGGTAAGGTTCCAGCTCGGTTTGAAGGTATTCACTAGCTTCTCTCCCGATTCGACGCGGCTCATCATTCAGCGTCGTCGACTCACTCGGATTGGCACGGCTCGGATCTTGCGGTGTCATCATGGAGTGGTGGATCCTCAGTTTGGTTCAGTGTGGTCAGGCATGTTTATGGCATTTATCTAGTATGGGTTGTCATAGATCTGGTGGTTAGAGGGGGAGGATCTTGTTTCCAATGTTCCTGTAAGTTTTTGTTTTGTTTTAATGGTTTGATGTTGGTTTTGTGTGGCGTTGATGTCGCCGAAGACCCCCTGTATCCTCCCTGCTTTCTCCAGCTTCCTATAGTGCAAGATGGACTTCCTACGGATGGTTGGGGAAGCTACGGATGGCGATGGGGCTCCTTCTAGTGAATGTTCCGGTGACCGATGAAGGCTCCATGGCATAGGGTATCGATTCGGGTCCTCATGTGGTGAAAAAAATGATGGGTTTGATGGTGTTTTAAGTTGTGAATGTTGATTTTCTTGAATGGTTTGAGCCTGATGGTGGGAAGGAAGTGCTTCCAAAATTGACTATATATAACATGCTTCAAAGGAGGACTCAGAGTTAGTGAATCATCTTTGCAGAGCTTTACAGATTTGGTTGTTTGAGAGGGTATGGAATTTTCCATTAGATCGGGCATGTTCTTTGACACGGGACACTTGCTTGTCAAACTACCTTGCAACGGTGAAGAGATTCATCATTTTTATATGCTAGGGAGGGGAAACTCCATGTTTTCAGTCTGGTTTTACTTTTTTGTCCTATGGGTGTGAGTTTTCTTATGTCGGTGATGTCTATGTGGTTTCCCCCCTTCTTCCCTTAAAAGGGGGTTTTATCAAAATAATAAAAAACTGAAGGCCTTCGGGCCTTTGGATGGATGGTTGACTAATAAATTCTTAAGAAACAAATTATGAATAGTATACCTTCGGTTTTGAGGGTGAATTATTCCAAAAAAAATCCATATAAGCAATATCAAAGTTCAGGTTCTGTGAAAGCTTGACTGATAAAGAGGAGTGGCATGACTGTTAAGGTTCTTTTCAAAATAGGAAAATAGTTTTATCAACCCTAACTAAAAAGTAATGATAAAAGTAACTTTTATCAAGGCTAATATGATAAGTGTTGATAAAGAGAGATTTTATTAGCGTTGAATTTAGCGTTGATAAAGACATACTTTATGAGTGTTAAAGTTAGCGATGATAAACACCTAATACATAAAAAATTTAATCAATACATAATATAATTATGATACGCAGAGTTCTTTACTTTAATAAAAAATCAATACATAAGAAATGAATATTAAAAATTAAAAATTATTTTTAAAAGTTACAACAAATTACTAATTATATAAAAAAATATTGAAATTTTTAAAATTACTTTATAATAAAAATTAATAAATAATATATATTATATATATTAAAAAAATATTAAAAATGAATAAATATTAAAATAAAAATAAATAAATATTAAAAGTTACATTTAAATACAAAATATTTACAATAAATTACTAATTAAAAATGAATAAATGACAATTGTATAAAAATATAAATAAAAAAATATTAAAATAAAAATGGATAAATATTAATTATATAAATTACAAACATATTTAAAATATTAAAAAATAATAAATAAATATGTATAAATAAATATTATAAAATATATAAATTACAAAAAAAAATATTAAATGAATAATATTAAATGAATAAATATTAAAAATGAATAAAAAGAAAAAAAATGAATAGATTATAAAAAAATAAAAAAATGAATAAGTAATATTAATTATATAAATTAACAAAATATTAAAAATGAATAAATATTAAAATAAAAATGAATAAATATTGAAAATTATATTTGAATACAAAATATTTTCCATAAATTACCAATTATATAAATGTATATGATATTTTTTTAACAAGGGTAGGGACATAAGGTCCTAACCCATTTATTAAAAATAGAAAAAATGGTACAAAGGATGAAAGGGATAAAAGTAACAAAAAATATCCAAAATAAGGATTATCATCCTACTCGAGATCGAGTATGCATGGTATGATGAGAGAGTCATCCACCCTGACCATGGGGATGTCGTTTCCTCCTCCAAGTCTTGACCCATTTTTATAGTCCACCTCCATCATCTGGGGGCTCTTCAATAGATTCAGGACTTACCTCCTCTACTTCCAAGGTACTAATGCTCCATTGTTCATCCTCCTTATTGGAATTAGAAGCAAGCAACTCAAATGAATTATGCATAATAACCATCCTGCTCAACTATGAGGAAGATAATTTGCCTACTTTTCTAGAATCAAAAGAATCTATCATGGGCATTACCCTAGGATATTTCTTTATAGAATCGTCATGCATAGTATTATAATTAACCATTATCCTGGACATTGCAGTAGCAACTTCCTTATTTGAGACAACAACCATAAAAATAGTTTTCCCCACTACCATGACATTAGAGATAACTACAATGGGATTCTTAAAGAACAAATCATTTGAAATGTCATCCCCTTCAATGATATTATTTTTGACCTTGGAGCGAACTGGCGAAGCGTCTAGTTCAAGTGCCTCTAGGGGCATGGATTTTTCATGATTAAGTCTCGAATGTGTCTTAGTTGTAACTTCAGTACCAGGAAGTGCATCCTTAACTGGTACAGTGGTCTCCAAATTCTTATTGATGCCCTGAAATGATGTTGAGGCTAGATATATAGGAGATATATCAATACGTAGATATACTCTATGAAGAGAAGAGATAGATCCTCTCATAAATTTCCTTGGAAAGAAAACAACCAGTTTATCTTTTCTTTTAACTTTTGTAGTGGCCAATAAATGCTCTTTACATAACTCTGAATCCACTTTAGATTAGGTAGCTAGTTCAACATCAGATTGAATGTGTGTAGATTCACCAAATTCCTTTTCTACCAAAATACAGAGAGAATCCTTAAAGGAGGTCCCTGCACAATGCAGTTTCCACTTGTCTTCCTCTTCCTTAGCAATGTCCACCCAAGACATTGTATGACTTGAATGAAGCTAAAGCACAAGTGAAGCATCATGCACCTGAAGATAATGAGCTTGAATTGAAGTTTCAAGGGTATCCAAATAAGTTTTCCCCACATTATGATGATCATTATAAGATCCAACAACATCAGGTTAAGAAGCACCTAGGACCTATCCAATAAGATGGCCCTACCCCCTCCCACCCCCACCCCCCATATTTCTAGTAATGTTAATTCCTTTTCCATTTCTACGATATTACTTCTCCAAATTTACACTCAGATCATATAAATCACAATTAATATTTTTCCTATAATTAGATTTCTTTTGATTTATCACCTTATAATTTAGACAAAAATCTGGTATCTTTTCATACATAATTCTTAAAGAGAATTAATCCTTAAGGGTTTAGATAAAAACCTTTTCGACTAATGTGGAGTGAAGGTCAACTTCTACTAGTATACAATCAAAATGACCAAATCTGATACTTTTAGTTTCTTTGTCTATTTTATTATAACACCAATAGAAAGAGAAATTTTATATAGAATTCTAGGATGCCAAAAAATCTAGTTGAGCCCATAAATTCTAACCCATACCTAAACAGAAGAATCCCTGTCCTTATGAGGATTGAAGTTAAAATCCCATTTTTATATGTGAAAATACCTGAGTTTAATGGAGACAAATCTGAACCCCCAAGCCTTTAATTTCAACTCATCGTAAGGTAAAATAATATGAAATTAACCGCCCCCCACTGAGATACATCTAAATGAATTAAAGCCCCAATTAGAGGATAGGTGAGTAATTGAATCTTGTGTCCTCCACAACTTGGAACCCCATGGAATAATTAATCAATAAATTATAGAATTATCACCTAATTTCATTCATTATTCAATATAATACTCATTAGAAATCACCCAAGAAACATTTACCTTATTCTAAATCTTGCTAGAATTCCCATCCTTAAAATGATAGAACATTCAATTTCGAGATTCATTAGGCACTTTGGTTGATATAAAGGCTCCCTGATCTCTAAAGGAACCACATGAGGGGTCAGGATTCACAACTGATCCTTCGATTGAGATAAAGTCCCTCTAGATAATATATTGAATCCCAAATATTGTTTAAGAACCATGATTTTGGAGAAAACCTAGAACTCACCACCAACACCATAGGAAAGCTCTCAAGCCCCGGTCTGTATCGCTATCTTTTTTCAATATAAATGTATATGATATTAATGTTAAATTTATTATCAATTATATTTAAAATAATAATAAATTATTATTATTTTAAGAAGATATATATAAATTGATAATATGATGTTTTTATTAGCTATATGAAAAAGATTAATGTATGAATGTTTTTCGCAGCATATTATTAATTATAAAACTTCCAAGTTAAAAGTAGGAATTTTTAATAATTATATTTAAAAGATTTACAATTTCTAATATATATATATATATATATATTAGCATTAATAATTATAGATGTATGCATTATATTAATTTTATAAAAAATATAATTAATTATAATTAAAAAATTATTATTTATATAAATGAATAAATATTTTTTAAAATATATCATTAATTATATAAATGTATAATTGTAATCATAAATAATTATATGCATATATACAAAAATATTTAAAATATACATTACTTAAATATAAAAATTAATTAATAATTATCGTATTAAAAATATAAAAAAATAATTAAAAAATTACTAAAATTCTAAAAATAGGTTTATTTTATAAATTAATTTAAAGATTTGGAGTTGAATTTTTTTCAATTATCTATTTGTGTATATGACCATCTTTATTTACATATAAATATATTAATGTGTGTGTGTGTGTCTAAAGAACCCAAGGACGTGTGTCTGTGTGTAGGTGAACATGAAACATATGTGTGTGTATCCAACTATATACAATGTATATAATATTAATTTTATTGTAATTTATATTTAAAATAAACTAATATTAATTATTGATATATAAAAAAATCTTATATAAATTAATATTGTTTATAAATATTAATAATTACTAATTATATGAATGTATATCAAAGTTTGTTTTGGTTGAGACCCCTTTTTATTAAATAAATAAAATTCTATTTTTAACTGGGATGGGAGGTAATTATTACATGATCTAAAGTATTGATGGTCTAAGACTATTACAATGTTACAATTTTTATCTAAAGGTCACATATCTTAAGTCCATAACTTTTTTATATTGTTTATTTTCATCTGCCTTTTAGAGTGTGTCGCCCCTTGTGGACCATGACTATCTTCTACCTACATCATTGTTATGCCCTCACCCCACGATGCCCCCATACACCAACGCCATCTACCACATCCCATCCACTATACGCCTACACCCCCAACTTATGTCCCACCATCGCCCATGTGAAATAATGTGTAGGAAGAGGATTCCACTCACGAACATAGTAAAATGGTCCCCCCCCAATTTCTTTTTGGTGGTGTTTTGGTAAAAGAATCAAACACCCAACCCCTACCCATGGAATGCCACATATGGGTAAAATTCACTAATCAACTCACTCCTTGTTGGAAATTATAAAAATATATATGATATTGGTAGTATTATACATAAACATTATTCATATATAAGTATGTGGGTGTGGGTGTTTGTGTCTCAAGAACCCAATGAAATGTGCGTGTGAGAGAGAGATAGGTGAATTCAACACATATGTGTGTATATCTAACTATATATATTGCATATAATATTAATTTTATTAAAATTTATATATAAAATAAACTAAAATTGATTTCTAACATATAAAATTCTTATATTAATTGAAATTATTATATAAATTATTGGGAGAAATGTTGTTATGGTTATCCCCAAGAATGGTTGAGGATCCATTGATGTGTATCGGTGGTTTAAAAATTGATACAATAAATTTGTTTTATTTATTGAAATAAAACTGAATAAGTTTCTTCAGAATTAAACTACTAGATTATAATAATGTAAATAAAAGAAACTAGAAAATAGGAAAGAACACCAAGATGCAACGTTCTTTGAATCATTGTGATCCTAAATGCACAGCAAAAACACCAGCCCGTGTTATTAGTTTTCTCATCAAATAGAAACATATAAGATAATACAGACTTGAATTAAAAGAAGATAACTAGAGAAACTAACTAAGAAGTATGACCTTGTTGAACTAATTGGTGACAATGAAAACTATCATGTAGAATCAACACCTTCCACACCTAGACAGACACATGAACACACCCATAAAGGATACAGTATCAAGAATGACTAGAAAAGAAAGTAAATCACTTACAGAGTTAAGTTCCAACATATAAACTTGGTTATGATGGAATGGTGTCCAGATATGATACTTAATTTAGGAGAAAAGTCATACTAGACACAATATCTAACTATATTTCACCAATTATTTACCATAATAGGGATCCAGTTGTAGGGATTGACACAGACAGGATGAAGGGGAGTGCGGGTAGCTGAGAAACCTCAGTTTCCCTCTTTTTCTTCAATTTCTTACCTTAGAATCCTTGAGAATAGAACTCTTTGAGATCTTATAATTAGACTAGAAAGTAAATTAATTAAGTGGTATAGAAGTTATATGTAACATCCTTTGTTTTAGACCAGGTCAAAAAGTCCTTGAGTTTTTGAACTTTTCTTTTGGTGGATGGGTCAGATCTTAAAATGGGTCTTGGAATGAAATTATGAGAGTTGTAACACTTGAATGTGTTTTTTTAGATGTGGTTTAAGGTATGATAGGTTCCTCAGGTCTTTCATTGAGTTTCAAGAGCACTGGGCCCCAAAAACTCAAGCATAGAAGGAACTGTTAAGGGTGCACGGTTTGTCTGAAGTCGTCCGAACCTTAAAAAAACCATTTGTCCCGGTCTATTAGAATAGGAGGTTTCACATGGTTTAGTTTGAACATACGAGAGGATGTGAATGGTTTTTTGAATGGTCTACAATTTATTTCATAGGTGGTTCATGGGATATGTACCTTTTTCCAAACTATGCGCCTATCCCACACCCTTAGTTCCACTTAACTAGTAGCTACAAATAGTTAACACACTATTAGATCAAATTGTTAAACCTAACTGTGTGGGGCGTGGATTCAAGAAATAGGAGGTAGTATGGTTGGAACATAGTTTTCCTAACCGTTCATCTCTTTAAAGATCTAGAAAAAGACTATTTTCCCCCTCTTTATTTTTAATGCTCCTCCCTTCTTTATTTCTCTCCACACACAGTGCCCCCCTTATGTGGGAGCTCTCCTTCAACCACCTCCTAGGATATGGTGTATCTCTTTTATTTGATGTCAGAATCAAGAACTGATGGGTGCATTGGAACCATATTGGTAATATATTGACTCCTCATGCTTCTATTCTTTATTTACCTCATGATACAAAATGATAAATATGTGCAAGCTATTTTTCCCTATTTTCAGAGTGTTTGATAGTTATTATGATTTCTCTCATTTAGAATCAAATCAAAGGATGATAATGGATGAGTAAACCATTCTACGCACAAGGTAGGTGGTCTATATTATTTTTTTCCTTTAAGTTTCATTATCTATATGATATATTTGTTGTGTTATGCACCATAATTTTTGGGTGTCGCTTCTAAATTATGAAATGATTTAAATGAAATTACTAGACCACTTTGTGATGTGTTTTAGACCCCCTATTCATATAGTTGGAGGTTATGACCTTGAATCAAACCACCCATTAGGGTGGGTTTTCTAAATAAAATAATAATCATGGATCACCTTATGAATAAACCACCCTTGGGGTATGTTAATTAAAATATTTGTGCTTATAGTAACTACCCATGCTTGGCTTGCTTTCCAACTAACCCTATATTGGCGTATTTAATTATTACACTTCAATGAGATTCTTAAATTAAACTAAGTGAATTTTTTTATGGAAATTTCATGATTTCTTATAAAACCACCTGTTGAGGTGGGTTGTCTTGTAAATCAAAAAGTGAGTTGATTGATGATGTGCATTGTGATTTGTATCATTGGCATGAGTGTTTCCCATGACCTTTATAGTTGTTAATAAACATATTGTCCCTATTGTGACTCATTAATAGAATGGCCTAAAGATATAAATTGAAATTAATAATGGGAATGGAGCTCTTCTATATACTTGAGTTGTGTTGGAATGATTATGAATATGCCCTCTTTTGTAATTAAACTTAAATGTCTAGATGAATTGTGTACACCTAGGGTGATACATAGGTTTCTCCTTATGTAACTCCAAGGAAGGTCTCATAGGCTACTTAATTTACTTTACACCTAGAGTGATACTTGTGTTCCCTTATATAAATTCCTTTGATGGATTCTTAAGGTGAGTTTTTGGTATTTTCCTTGAGTGATACTCGAATTCCCATGTAGGAATTACTTTGACGAGCTCATACGATAATTGAGATTATTATTCCCATAACTAATATCAGTACCCTAGGGGAGATACCTTGGATGGTATCGGTGGAAAGATGGTTACACCGTGCCATAAGTGATAATTGGTTCCCTATGTGAGATACCTAGGATAGGCTCAGAGGGATATTACTATATACCATATTGAGGGTGATTCTTAGGATTCCTCTTTACAGATCATCTTGGATAAACTCTTATAATGATGGGTAATTATAGTTATCCTAGTGTGATACTCAGAATTCCTCTTGTTTAAAGATCCAAGATATTCTAGTTTATAAGATTTAAGGATACATCTTCCAAGCTAAAGAAAATTCTTGGGTTTGGTCCATGATTTTTTTTTGACCCCTATGATAGGCCTGACTATTTCCCCTTATAAATTCACATATAAATTATATATATATATATATATATATATATATATTATCTGTACAGGGTGACATGTTTCAAAGATATTCCAGCCTAGACTGAAGTAGGTATAGTCAACCAGGTGTCCTTGAGGAACCTGAGCCTGGCTTGTTTATATTTATTATTACTGAACTTCTTTACCTTTGATTACCTACACATTGGTTATTTTATGTTCATGGATTATATTTTTTATTAGACACCATTGGTGGTGTCCTACTAAGTATATCTCACACCCTGTTCAGGCCACCATTGCACTAGGGTACCCGAACATATCTCATGTTTGCATAATCAAGTTCCTAGATTGTAGTTGATTGTTGTTATCCTTCTTGTCTAGGATAGAGTACAGGATAATAGGACTGAACATGTGCTCATGATGCTATTGGATATATATATTGTTTATTTTATTTATTTATTTCTCTTTGTCAGTTATTTTATGTACTTTACACATGTTGTATGATTATTTTTACATCATAGCATGTTCATACATGGTCCTTAATTAATTCATTATTTATTTACAGTTATTATTATATTCTGCTATCTTTATTTGTTTATGTTTATTAATTTTTTTGTACTTATTACTGATCCAGAGGATATAGTTTCTCCACTATACCACCATTAGACCCTTGATTTTAGTTAGTGGCCTTTGGTGTTTGGGGAGGTGTGCTTGAGGCCTAGTGTCCAATTGGCTAGGGGCACCATTTTAAGTGTCCTTTAGGTCAGTACGCTTCATGATACCCCAATGAAGAAGCAGATAGCTATGATGTAAATTTATAGAGGCATCAGGCAGCGCATGCAGAGAGGTTGGATAAATATTGGGCGGATAAATCGAATCATTGTGATGGTTCTCCTAATAGAAAGTGACATAGTTGTGGGGAGAGATGGAAGCACGTTAGTGGCCACAATAGGAGGGATGAAAATCTGTTCAAAGGCAAACAAATACACTGGGAAGAATCTAGGATCATGGGATCAAAAAGATCCATGGTCCAGATTAATCCTGTTAAAATATGAGGAAAACAAATATCTCAAGAAAACTAAATACAAGGTAATTTGGAAAAGTAAGCCGCGTAAACAGTGCCCATGAAAATTGATCCCATGCAACTAGCGATCCCAAAGACAACATAATCAATACAATATATAAAAGGTATGGTCATAAAATTTAATGAACGGCTTAAAGTAATTAAATTAAAACTATCATATAGGAAAGGAATAAAAAATCTACACCTAGTTGTTAAATGTATTTAAGCATGGTGTTCTCGCAACCTAAACTATAGAATTGGGACTAAATTCATCAACTTTAGACAATGATTGAATTTAGACAATGGGATAAACTTAGTTAAATTATTGATCGAGTTGTCTCTAGTGGGTATATTGGTGACACTCATTGTCCTAGATTATATAAAATCCTTAATAAAATGAATTCTAATGTCAACATGCTTCGATATACCATGACATACATAGTTTTTAGATAAATTAAATGAAAATTGAATATTACAGTGAACTACAATGTTATTAGGATATAATGACAAAATCTTTAATCAAACCTTGTAACCATATAGATTCCTTTATTGCTTCTATAAAGGCTATATAATTTTCATTTGTGGTGGATAGTGAAACCATGTATTTCATGTTTCATTTTCATATGATCGGTCCTCTATATTCTAGAAATAAAAAACCATTGAGTGATTTATAATTATCAATATTTTCATCACAATAAAAGTCAACAAATCTAAAAATATCATCATTAAAACTATCATTATTTCCATATTGAATGAAAAAAAAATAAGCATAGAAAATTACCTTAGGATCCACTTAAAATCATTCCAATGAGGCTTACTAGGCCTCCATATAACCCTTATCAAGGTGCACATAACAAACACAATATCTAGTCTAGATCATACCATTGCATACATAAGACTTCCTAAAACACTAGAATAGGGGATCTTATTCATAAAGGAAGCCTCACCATAATTTTTAAAATATTATTACAAGGATAATTTAAAGTGTTATACTAAAGGAATGTTAACGGTTTTAATATGCTCAAAGAGGTACCTTTTTAAAACTTTCTTTATATAAGCATACTGAGATAGGTACAAGTTTCGAGCCTTTCTATTACTAATTATGTCTATAACCAAAATTTGATTAGCATTTCCTAAAACCTTAATATTAAAGATGGGATTCAATTGGGTCCTGAAAAAAATTATAATCATCATATTTTTAGAGATTAATAGAATTTCATCAACATATAGTAGCAGGTAAACAAGATCATGTTTAACTAATTTAATATAGATACATGTATACTTCTAGAAAAATTATTTTCAATCATAAATGAATCAAACCTTTTTTACCATTGACTAGAAGATTTTTTAAGTCCATATACATACTTTTTTATAATTCATGCTTGATTAGGTTTAAACTTATTTGAAAACCCATCAGGAGGAGTCATATAAATCATTTCATCAAGAGTACCATGCAAAAAAATAGTTTTTACATCCAATTATTCAATATGAAAATGACATTTGGAAGTAAATCAAAAAGTATATGGAATCAAGATCACCCATCCCTAGAAATTTATTAAAAAAAAGATAAAGTGAAAGAGATATAAGGGGGTTTACAGAGTCTTGTATGGGGTTCACCCTGAGCATATGAATCCACCAAGTTCAAATAGTCACTTAGCATAAAAAAATACCACATAGAGAAAGAATTAATTATAGCCTTCTTAGATAACACTTATATCACATAATATTACTACTCATAGGCATGTGTCACATAAATTTGGAGATGTTCCACATCATGTATGAATTTGATCCATTCAAGAAAAAGTCTCCATGGGACATTTCTAGACCTGGTCTTCAAGGAATCCATAGAAAGGGTTGAGTTAGATTCCACTCAAAGGAGGTTCCATTAAAAATGTGTGGAATATTTAATGGCATAGATCAAAAACCATAATTCCATATTGTACATAATACCATTTCCAATTTAGTGGAAAAACAACCTTTAAAAAAACCTTGATGGTATTGAAACACACCTCTACTGCCTGTTGGGAATGGAACACTAGAGGTATCACCATCCATGTTCACCTTGATCCAAGCTAGAAGTAGTGGAATCTAAAAAATATATTTAATGGTGAGGGGTTTATTTGACCTATTATTAATACCAAGAAATCAAAATATTGTTAGGTCAAAGATATAATTGTGCATTGTGCCTTTTTGAACTTTGGAGGAAACCTATATTTCCTTGTGAATCTGGATAATTCTAGCATGTAATGTGTTCATCTTACTGTCAAAGAACACTTCATTTCTCACTCTCCATGTGAAAGAAATGTAGGCCACCCATTTTTTAATAAATTAGTTAATAATTTTTTCGTTGAGTGTGTCTTTAGTGATGGATGTCATTAGGTCTGCGAAGCTACTATCCATGCATAAGTTAGTGAAAAAAATCCCCTACTGATTCTCACATAGAGAAGAAGTGAAGAAAAAAATAATGAAGAGATGTTGAACATTTGTAGGCTCCTCCAAACACAAGGCATAATCTGAGACCAAAGGTATTCCATTATTATGTAATTGTTTAGAAAATGGAAGGTGGTTCCTTCAAATTTTCCATAGAAGTACAAATCTAGATGGGGCAATGAAAGATATTCAAAAATTCTCAAGATACCTGGGAATATTTTCCTATGGGTGCAGGCGCTGTGTCAAAAGACTCATCATATTTACCTGAAGAATAAATAGACTCTATTCCTATTTCTTTAGAGAGACCAAACTCATGGAACACTACATCATGATTAATGATGCATTTTTTTACAATATGTTTTATCTATCCACAGATAATATCCCTTAACACCCTCTGGATATCCCACAAATATACACTTCACTGCCCTATGAGCTAGATTATAATTTTAGGTATGAGCATAAGATATGGATCCAAATATAATAATGTGTGAAAGACTAGGGGATAACCCTTCTAGAGTTCCTTTGATGTTTTGAATGCATTAGCAGAATATGGTAAATGGTTAATCAAATAGACAGTTGTAGAGGCAGCCTCAGCCCAAAAGTACCTGGGGAGTTTAGAATGGGGAATCATGCATCAAACTATTTATAAGATAGTCTTATTTATCCTCTATACTAATCCATTCTATTATATTATTTCCACAATAGTCTAGTATCTCTTAATACCCTCAGATTCACAAAATTATATGAATTCAGTGGATTGGTTCTCTAAACCATTATTAGTTCTAAGAGCTTTTAGTTTCTTACAAAATTGAATTTCAACACTATTTTTCCATTTCTTAAAGGTATTAAAGTTATTAGACTTTTGTTTGAGTATATAAATCTAGAATTACTTAGAGTATTCAACAATAAGGGATGAAAAATAGCAGCCTCCACCATGGGAGGTAACCCTAGAAGGACCCCAAAGTTCAGATTAGACGCACTCAAAGGGTGCACTAGCCTTATATATTGACCTATTAAATTTAACCCTTTTGGACTTCCCATATACACATCATTCACATAAAGTAAGGTTGTTAGGAGTTATATTACTCAAAATCCCTTATTTTCTAAGTTTATTAAGGCCTTTGACACTTACATTCCCTAACCTTATCTAGAAAAGGGTGGTATAATAGTGACCTGAATCACCAGAGGTATTCAGCTGATTCCTATGAAACCTACCATTTAATACATAGTGACCACTGTAAAGGTTTCCTCTCATGACAGCGAGGGATCGTATGGCAGTTCTCAGACTTCCAAAGTCTAACTTAAAGGTGTGGCTTTTTTTATCAAGGACTCCTAGGTAAGTGAGTTTTCTTTTCAACTTAGGTACCCACCTAACCTACTCAAGAGTCTTGACAGCCATATCTTTAAAATATAAAAAAACCAAGCCTATACCCATAATATTAAAACTCTTATTGTTACCTAAGAACACCTCACCTGATTTTATTTCCCACAATTTAGTGAAAAAATCCCTCCTAGGATACATGTAGAATGAGAATCCAGAATCAAGGATCCATTCCTTATATATGGAAACATTAGATATATTTAATACATTATAAGTATAAAAATATTTTTTCAAATAATGGGTAATGGTCATTTTTATTGTCTTTATAGTCACTATTCCTATTAGGACGGTTCCTCTTTATGTGACCAGGTTTCTTACACTAGAAGCATTTGATTATTTTATTCTTGGATTTAGATATATATTTATTAGATTGTACAATATCTCTCCCCTACCTATAGACTCACTTATACCACTGATATTTATACCCCAACCTCATCCTTAAAACTACCCTTATTTTGAATTTTTTTAAGAGTAGTGCATATTTAACTTCCTCAAGAGTAATAGTGTATTTTCTATACATCATGGAATCTTTAATATAATTAAAGTAATCATATAATGATGTTAATAGTATGATGTCTTGGTCTTCATCATCTAATTTGATATCTATGTTGTCAAGGTCAAATAATATTTTATTAAATTCATTAATATGATAAATGATTGTAGTTCCAGGGTGCATCTTGAATGTGTATAATATCATTTTCATGTATAGTATACCAATAAGAGACTTAGACATGTAAAGGGATTCTAACTTGGGCCATATACCAGTAGTAGATGACTCGTATGCAAACTCTCTAAGCACTTTATCTCCTAAATATAAAAGTATCAGATCACGAGCTGAGTATCAATGTAGGTGATAGTGGTCTTTCCATCTGGAACTAGGGTGGTTGCTTTCATTTTAGTTTCATCAAGAGCATCATTCAATTCATTATGATCCATAAGTGAAAACATTTTAATCCGATGTTGGTTAAAATCATTTTCACCATTAAATTTTTCAATATCAAACTTTGTAGACAACATTCTCTACATTTAAGTAGGCTTTGATACCAATTGTTGGGGGAAACATTGTTGTGGTTTTCCCTAAGAATAGTCATGAAACCACTGGTTCATGTCGATGGGTTAAAAATTCATATGATAAATTTGTCTTATTTATTGAAATAAAATAGAATAAGTTTCTTTGGAAACAAACTTCTAGATTATAAGAATAAAAAGAAAAGAAACCAAAAAATAAGAAATAATTCCAAGATGTAACATGATTCAGATCGCTATGATCCTATGTGCATGGTGAGAACACCACCCCAGGTTATTAGTTTTATTACCAAGTAGAAATATACAATAAATTATAGACTTGAATGAAAAGAAGATAGCTAGAGAAACTATTTGAGGAGTTTTTCTTTATTTAACTAGGTGGTGGTGGTGGTGAAACTCACCACGTATAATCAACATCGTCTACACCTAGACGGACTCACGCACAATACTATAAAGGATAGAGTATCAAGAATGGCTATAAAATAAATTAAATCTCCTATAGAGAAAAGTTATAAATTTGAAACCTAGTTATGATGGAATGGTGTTAAGATATGATACTTACTTTAGGTGTGAAATCATCCTAGACTTAAGATCTAGTTGTCTTCTACCAAGTCTCTATCGAAATAGTGCTCTAGTTATAGGGATAAACATAAAAAAATGGAGTGTATGTAGTTGGGAAGCCTCTGTTTCCCTATTCTTCGTTGAGTTCTTGCCTTCAAATCCATGTGAACATCACCATTTGAGCCCTCATAATCAGACAAGAAAGTCACCAAATGAAGTGAGAGAGTAGTGATACCCCCAAAAAACCAACGAAGATCTATGATAGCAAGTTAGAGATGTGTCAGTTGATGTAGGTAGAGAGGTGGGATGAATTCTGCATGGATAGCCCAGATCATTGTGATGGTTCACCTAACAAAAGGTGGCATAGTTATGGGGACATATAGGAGCACAAAAGTGGGAAAAACAGGTGGGATGAGGATTCATGCCAAGGAAAAAAACACACCAGGAAGAATCCAGGGTCGTTGAATCAAAGAGATCCATGGTCCAAATTAATCCCACAAAAAGGTAAGGAAAAAAATATATTGGGAAAACTAAATACAATGTAATTTGGAAAAGTAAGCCCCCTAAATAGTTCCCATACAAGCAGTGGGCTCAATGACACCATAATCAATACAACATATAAAAGGTATGATAATAAAATGGCATGGCAGGCCTAAAGGAATTAAAATGAAACTATCATACAGGCATGGAATAATATAAATATTAATAATTCATAATTATATGAATGTATCTAATATTAGTATTTTACATAATAAAAAAATTAATTATTATATATTGTATTTAAATATTATTAATTTTATTTTGAAAAAATGTTATTAATTATGTAAATGAATAAATATTTTATATTAAATAAAATGTATAGTTTTATTTATAAATATTATAATTGTATAAGGTCGATTACATCCATAACCGCAAAACACAACTCATGAAAATAAAATTACAGTAAATGCATAGACTTGAGGACCTAACCCGCGGCCCACCCCTCACCCACCAAACCCAAACCTCCCCAAAACCAATAGTGACACATGAATATTATAATTGTATTGTATTTAAATACAAAATATTTTAAATACATTTTACTAATTTAAAATTAAATTCTAAATTTAATATCAATTTTATTTTAATAAAATATTTTATTCATTTTTTTTATATTTAAAGTATAACTTAAAAAATATAAATCACACACACACACACATATGTGTGTGTGTTTATTATTAAAATGTGCACACACAAAAATATGTATATAATTGCATTAATTAAATTTTAATAACATTAATTATTGGTATTATAAATGAAAAAATGTATATAATAATAATGACCCTGGATATGTATAATATTATTATTATTATTATATTTAAATATGAATTTTTTTTATATGATTAGTTTCTTATAATTAAAGTTCTATTTTTTAATTCATATAATTAAATTAGAGACATTATTTTTATTAAAGTATAGATTTATATTGATAATTATATGTATTATAACTATGCATGTATAATATATATATATTATTTAGTTCCAAATGTGTAAGATAGTGTGTATGTATGTGTATACATTTGTGTGTATATATATACGCACACACATTAAAATGAGATGTGAAATTGAAAAACCAAATGAATTTTCCTGTTATATAATGATGTGTGTGTGTGTGTATGTGTATATATGTTTTTTAATATGTTTTTTATATTGTAAACTATATTTAATGTAAATATATATGTAAATATGTATTATAAATTATATAATATTAATATAAATATATAAATTTAAATATGAACTATATTTTTATTTAGTTTATATTATTATATTTAACATATTTATATATTTATTTATATAGTTCATATCACTATATTTTTATAATATAAATGTAATTACAATGTAAACATAATCATGTAAATGAAATTATAATTATATATAATTATAAATAAGTATAAAAGAATAAACAGAAAAATAAATAATTAAATAAATTTATATATATTATTCATATAAATATATATATTTATTATTATATAAATCATATGTAATAATATATAAATATGTATATATGAAATATATTATGAAAAATAATCTTTATCATCATTAAAAAAAATAGTGATAAATAATGCACTTTTATCAGTGATTAAAAAAGTGATGATAAATGATTACATTTATCAGTGCTAAAAAACACTCATAAATGTTACATACATCAATGTTTTTTTAGCACCGATAAAAATATGCTCTTTATCAACATTTTTGTTAATGTTTATAAAAGATGACGTTCTATTTTCATAAATTGATGTAAATTTTTAACTTGATCTATTTTCTGTACTCTTTCATAATAATATGATTTTTGTATTTACATATAAATAAAAGGATAATGAAAATTTTGGAACCTTAATTTTAATCAAGAAGGTTCGGGTATTGGGTGTACTCATCCCTCCAAATTATTATTGAAAATAAAAATTAGAAACAATAGCAAACAAGCATGTGGCATAAAGGGAACCACCAACCTAGAAAAGTGGAAAAAAGGCCACCAAAAAATACAAAAAAAGAATAACAAAAAAGGCCCTAAGACCCACCCATGGAGGGCTAAAATCCCAGAAAATGTTGATAGATACCAACCACAAAGTCCTCACACACCCAACCACATCAATGAGTATGGTCGACAACACTCCACCCGAGGTCATCATCTTGGACAAAGCACTGACTTCACCCAAGGATGTCGTCATGCCCTTTAGCATCACTGCTCGTGCAATCGAGATCGTCCCCAATGTCCATCATCAGAGGTTCCAACATCATCACGCCATCAGCAATGGTTAATCATTATTGAAATCCCATACCACTGACGGCTCATGGAACTCGATAATATCATACTCACCAGCATCTCATACCACTGTAGGTCATCTCACAACCACCAATATCATCAATCCAACCTGTATAAAATGTATTCCAAAGTCTCACTTTATACAGCACGTTGGCCTAGTTTTCCTCACCATCAGTTTGGGCCAGTATTATCACCCCCTTTTGTTTTGGGCCCAATCCCCATGAAGTTGTTGGTCACAGCCTTACCCGAGCCCAACCACCCCTTCCGCCTATTTCCAGCCAGTCACCAGCCACATCAAGACATCACTATCCCATATTGTTTCCATATCGTTCATCTGAAACATCTACATCCTATCACCAACCTACCCATTGTATCCCACCCTGAGTCATCACTGATTTCCACCCCGCATCCCGAGAACACCTACTCCCCTCAACATAAGGTATTCACCAACTATCACCATCAAATGATGACATGTATCATGTGGCCCTTCATTTTCAGCCATCGTCACACCTCATGTCATCGCCATCGAATTTGACCACTATCCTTGTCATGCCACAGACCTCGGTTATCACCATCCATCATTTAAAGGCATTGACAGCCTACTATAATTCATCGCTGAAAATCCCTATCGCTATCCATGCTGTAGAGGCAGAAAGAAAACTGAGTTCATCCTCACCCCATTCTCCGCATCATTGCTGATTTCCATCATCAGTGAACCACACCATGGATGGCGTGTTGAAAAAAAATCAACATCTACAGCCAAAAAAATCGCTAGCCAGCACCCCAGCATACTCACCACCGCCGGGATCCCAAGTCTTCCATGTTGTAGAATGCCTCTGTCACCATCCCTCATTACCAGACAACTTCCAACAAAATCACTGAATTTCAGCGGCCCAAAACCCAAGATTGTCGATATTGCCACCGGTCATCCTCCGCGAACCACTTTCTCCTACTCCTATCATTATCCTACATCCAAACACTACCACAATTCAACCCTTTAATAGCACATAGAAAAGGATGTAACAATACTAAAAAAATGTTGTTGTCCTCAGCGTCATTAAAAGGGGGGATACCTTTATTAGTTCTAAAAAAGAACTAATAAAGGGAGACTTTTATCATAACTTTATTTAGAACTGATAAAGGATCTACTACTACAGTGTGCTATTTGAATAATAGCATGCTGCAGTAAATACACATGTATGCAAATACACCTATATTAAAATTCATAATTAAATTGAAATAAAAATTACATCACAAATGCAAAAAAAATACTATTATATACATTTAAAATAATGTTTTGTATTATTACATTTTTTATTACTATTCACAAACATTTAAAAATATCAATGTTTCATCGTCTTTGGCACCTGCGACCCCCTCTCAAAAATCCCAACCATGGTATGAGTTAGCGAACAACCCAACCCAACCTGAGAAAAAGAATACACCTGTATAAGAAAAAAAACTTATGTTAGTGATACTATAAAGAACTAAATTAAACATAAATATGAAAGAATGCATTAATAAAATGTGAATTTTAAATTAAAGGACACACTTAGAGTCATATTGGTCACACTGTGCATCAGATTAAGGTGGGAAAAATTCCTACACATCACAAATGAATTATGGATCATTACCATGAAGTATCAAAACAATCTAAATATTTTTTCTTAGTTTTGAGTATATCACTTTTTTTTTACTAAAATGTCATTTTAAACTATAAACATGAACTTTGAGTCATACCGATCACATCATGTGTTGGTTTGAAGTGAGACTAATTTCTACACATCATAAATGAATTATGAATCATTTTCTTAAAGTATCAAGACAATATGAGTACATTTTATCATTTTTTAGTGAGTGAAACATGTTTTAAACTAAAATGTAAATTTTTGAATGATAACAGACACTTTGAGTCATATCGGGCACACTGTGTATCAGATTGAGGTGCAGCTGATTCCAACACATCACAAATGACTAATGGGTATTTCTATTAAAGTATAAAAACAATTGAAATGAATTTTCTTGGTTTTGATTATGTCACTTGTGTTTTTTACTAAAATGTCAATTTTAA
The DNA here is from genome assembly GCA_963277665.1 of Viscum album. Classification (NCBI taxonomy): domain Eukaryota; kingdom Viridiplantae; phylum Streptophyta; class Magnoliopsida; order Santalales; family Viscaceae; genus Viscum; species Viscum album. The sequence goes on from OY728150.1 coordinate 245,813,886, forward strand.
ATAAAAAGACATAGTTGGATTCATACCAGTCACACCATGCATCGGATTGAGGTGTGGATGATTCCTATAAGTCAAAAATACGGATCTTTGTCTTAAAGTATTAAAACAATCAAAATGTGTTTGATTAGTATTGAGTATGTCAATTGTGTTTTTTACTAAATTTTCATTTTAAACTGAAAACATGCACTTTGGGTTATACCGGTCACATCATGTGTTAGTTTGACGTAGGACTGATTCCTACATGTCAAAAATGATTGATGAATCATTTTCCTAAATTATCAAGATAATAAAAGTTTGTTTTATTGGTTTTTATTGAGTGACACATGTTTTGAACTAAAATGTCAATTTTAAACTGATAACGGACACTTTGAGTCATATCGAGAACACAGTGTATCAGATTATGGTTTGGCTGATTACTACATATAAAAAATGACTTATGGATCATTATCCTAAAGTATCAAAACAATATAAAAGTTTTTACTTGGTCTTAAGTATGTCACCTCTCCTTTCTACTAAAATTAATGTCAGTTTTAAATAAAAAAAAACACACTTATAGTCATACCAGTCACACCGTGTGTCATATTGAGGTAAGTTTTATTCTTAAATATCAAAAATGACTTATTTATTGTTTTACTAAAGTATTAAAATAATAAGAATGTGTTTTCTTGGTTTTAAGCATGACACTTGTTCTTTTTACTTAATGTCAATTTTAAATAAAAAAACATATATGGAGTCATACTGGTCACAACGTGCATCGGAATGAGGTGAAACTGATTCTTACATGTCAAAAATGACTTATGGATAATTTTAATAAATTATAAAAACAATATGAATGTGATTTCATGGTTTTTATTATGTCACTTGTGTTTTTTATTAAAATGTTATTTAAACTAGAAACGTGCACTTTGATTCATATCGATCACATCGTGTGTCGGTTTGACATGAGACTGATTCTTACATGTCACAAATGACTTATGATTCATTTTACTAAATTATCAAGACAATAATAGTGTGTTTTATTTTTTTTAGTGAGCGACACACTTTTTAATCTAAAATGTCAATTTTAAACTGATAACGGACACTTTGATTCATACCGGTCATATTGTGCGTTAGATTGAGGTGTGGTTGATTCCTATGCATCGAAAATGACTTATGGATCATTTTCCTAAAGTATCAAAACAATCCTAATGTGTTTTCTTAGTTTTGAGTATGTTACTTGTTCTTTTTACTAAAATCTCATTTTAAACTTAAAACATGCACTTTGGGTTATACTGGTCATATCGTGTGTCGATTTGACATATGATTGATTACTACACATCAAAAATGACTTATAAATCATTTTACTAAATTATCAATACAATCAGAGCACTTTTCTTTGCTTTTAGTGAGTTACACTCTTTTTGAACAAAAATGTAAATTTTAAACTGATAACAAACACTTTGAGTCATTCCAGGCACATGGTGTATTGGATTGAGGTTCGGATAATTCCTAGACATAAAAAATGACTTATGGATCATTTTCAAAAAGTATCAAAACAATATTAATGTGTTTTATCATCCTTAAGTATCTAAATTTTCCTTTTTACTAAAATTAATGTCAGTTTTAAATAAAAAGACACACTTGGAGTCATATCAGTCACACTATGCATTGGATTGAGTTTAGGTTGATTCCTACATGTCAAAAATGACTTATGGATCATTTTCCTAAAGTATCAAAAAAATATAAATATGTATTCTCAATTTTGAGTATGTCACTTGTCTTTTTTACTAAAATTAACTTCAATTTTAAATAAAAAGACACACTTGGAGTCATATCAGGCATACCATGCATCAGATTGAGGTGAGGCTAATTCTTAAACATCAAAAATGAATTATAGACCATTTTCCTAAATTATAAAAACAATAAAAATTCATTTTATTTGTTTTGAGTATGTAACTTGTACTTTTCACTAAAATTAATGTCAATTTTAAATAAAAAGATACACTTGGAGTCATACCGGTCACACCATGCATCAGATTGAGGTTTGTATGAATCCTACACATCAAAAATGACTTATGGATCATTTTTTATAAAGTATCAAAACAATACAAATGTTATGGATCAGTATTCAGTATGTCACTTGTCCTTTTTACTAAAATTAATGTCAATTTTAAATAAAAAGACATACTTTAAGTCATATTGGTCACACCATGTATCAGATTGAGGTGTGGTTGACTTCTACACATCAAAAATGGATTATAGATCATTTTATTAAAGTATCAAAACAATGTTAATTCATTTTATCAATTATGAGTATGTCACTTGTCCATTTTACTAAAATTAATGTCAAATTTAAATAAAGATGCACTTGGAGTCATACCGGTCACACCGTGGGTTGGATTGAGGTGAGGTTGATTCATATGCATAAAAAATGACTTAGGTATTATTTTTCTAAAGTATTAAAATAATATGAATGTGTTTTCTTGGTTTTGAGTATGTCTCTTGTGTTTTTTACTAAAATCTCATTTTAAACTGGAAACACACACTTTTATTCATACTGATCACATCATGTGTCGGTTTGATATGAGACTAATTCCTACACATCAAAAATGACTTATGAATTGTTTTCATAAATTATCAATATAATCGGAGTGTGTTTTCTTGGTTTTTTGTGAGTGGAACACTTTTTTAACTAAAATGTAAATTTTAAACTGATAACGGATAATTTGAGTTATACTATGAACAATGTGTATCAGATTGAGGCACAACTTATTCCTACATGTAAAAAACGACTTATAGATCATTTTCTGAAAGTATCAAAACAATATAAATACATTTTCTCAATTTTGATTTTGTCACTTGTTTTTTTACTAAAATTAATGTCAATTTTAAATAAAAATACACACTTTGAGTCATACCGAGCACACTGTGTATTATATTGAGGTGCATCTGATTCCTACATGTAAAAATGACTTATGGATCATTTTCCAAAATTATAAAAACAATTTGAATGTGTTGATCAGTTTTGAGTATGTCAGTTGTCATTTTTACTAAAATTAATGCCAATTTTAAATAAAAAGACACACTTAGAGTCATAACGGTCACACCGTGCATCATATTGAGGTGAGGCTGATTTCTACATGTCAAAAATGACTTATGGATCATTTTCATAAAGTATCAAAATAATATGAATGTGTTTTATTGATTTTTAGTATGCCACTTGTGTATTTTACTAAAATTAATGTTAATTTTAAATAAAAAGATTCACTTGGAGTCATTTCAGTCACACCATGTGTCCGATTGAGGTTTGGATGATTCTTACGCATCGAAAAATGAATTATGGATCGTTTTCCTAAAGTATCAAAAAAATATTATTTTTTTATCATTTTTGAGTATGTGATGTGTGTTTTGAACTAAAATATAAATTATAAACTAAAAACATACTATTTGAGTCATACCAAGCATATTGTGTGTCATATTTAAGTGCAGATGAATGAGTATGTGATGTGTGTTTTTCTTTTAAATGTATGCACCAAGCTAGAAAAGAAAGAATTATTCCATTTGGATGGAAGAGGAAACCCCGTGCTTCCTGAAACGCCTCATCCAAAAGCAACATGTTCTCTCTTTTTTGGCTTGTTGCAAGCAGTTGAAAGAAAAACATAACTTCCTAAAAATAATTAACTTGTATAATAAAAAAAGTATATTATTAATAATATAATTAAATATAAATATTAAATAATACATTAATAAAATGTCAATTTTAAACTAAAACCACACAATTGAGTCATGTCGAGTACATCGTGTCTCGGATTGAGGTAAGGTTGACTCCACTATGTCTTTTTATCCTATAGTGCATGATCATAGTACAAGAGTGAATCATCCTTATTAACAAAGTCATTTATTCATGATCTCTATGAAAATTAACAAAATAAGTATCAAATAAAAATGATGAGGGAATTAACTAAAAAATAGATAAAACGATGATAAAATCAACTAAATAAGTACTAGAAAGCCACATCCTCATGATATATGTGTAAATTATAACACCAGTTATGTTTCCCAATAATTTCTAAGCAAATATATTTTTTCTTGTGAATATGAGGACTTTCAAAAGTCATGGTATTACTGGAAAAATATAAATACATAGAGGATTAATAAATATTTTAAATAAAATAGTAATTATATTCAAAAATACCTTTTTAGGGATACTAGTTTGTTGATGGTATATGATATCTCTCATAAATTTGAAAATATAATAACCATAATATTTTCCATTGGTTTATTTTGGACACTAAAGAAACATTAAGAAAAATAAGTAATTTGTTTTTATATGTGTTTTGATGCTGAAATATTATTATATATACCATAATACTTATACACTTGTATAATTCAATAGGATCTTTATATGCATGTACTATCCTCATTCCATGGTTTTTATGATATTCAAACACTACCCTATTTTAATATATTTATCATTAAAACATAATATAAAATATATAACATGAAGTTTAGTTCTAAAACATTGGATGTAGTGTATTAAAAATTGAAAAACATCATCACATGTGGTCGGTTTGTTGGGTATCCATGAAATTAATCCATAAAATAAATATTTGGAGTATCCAAATTGACTGCAATGAGTGTCCAATGTTTCCTAAAAAAGGAATAAGTCATGAAAGGAATGAAAATATATTTTATATGATTAAACTGTAATGTTTTACCATTGTATCATTGCTAATAAGAAAATTTTGTCATTCATAAGTTTTCTTTCAAAAAATGTGGATATTTTTTTCACTCTTGCACCAATTTGAACTAAATCCAATGAGATTAGTTCTGTATAAGTGATGTGAGGACTAATGGGTCCATATTTGTGTTCATAGGGTTTTCTCTTTAAATAGTATTGATATAGATGCATGCAAAAAATATGATTTGTATTTAGTCATAATTAATATAGTAGATCATCTATTGGAAAAAATAATTAAAACAAACCTCATGTATACATTTACAAATGAGACTCCTAGCTAGTCATACTGGGGATTTCATTTACATTATCAAGACCAATGCAGTCTATAATGTATTCTTCATACATTTTTTCTTAAAAATAAACTATGAAATTACTGCCATTTTATAACCTTGTATCTACATGAACCTTCAATGTTATTAAATGTGGATATTGAATGGGTGGGGTAAAGGTGATTTGTGAAGATATTTTCAATTGGTCAGTTGATCCTTTATATTGTTTTGATTCAACCTTTTGTTTTACCCCCTTCCCTTTGTCCATCTGTAATAACATTCATTGGTTTAGGCCTTTTTTCATTAATTGTTAAAAGTTTTTTCATGAAAAAAAATAGAAATGAATACCTCCTTGTAAAAATGTTTTTTACAAGATCCTAAAGTTGTGATATGAATGTTCTAATGGCTTTATTGATCGTAAGAATATTTGTTTCATCGAGTAGAATAGGTAACTCAGTGCTTGTCTCATGAGCTATGTTAATCCCCACTCTCACATGACATATTGGAAGTTTTCTATTGTATAGATTATCTTCTTGGATATTATACATGGTATCCCTCACAACAATGTGATGGGTGGGTGTTGATAGATATAAATCACAATCATGTTCACCCTATAAAATATTAGTATAGAAAAGGTATCAGTGCCTGCCTGATTCACATTCCATATAAAAAATTATGAGAATATTTATTACCTCATCTAAGACAACTCTTTAGGGGGAATAGATCACCTCAAAGATGGTGGGGGTGGGGGGATCTTTATGCAGTGGTTGTTCTTGAGTTTTTTCTTCTCTTTGCTTCCCCCCATGACATTTTCTAGAAACTTAGACTTCCAATGAAATTTTTATTCAATAGAAGCTAATCATGCCTATATATATTCTATTTTTTTATATGTATTCCCATATTCTTTTCTTTTACCAAAATATGTTTGGGGTGTCACCCCAAAACCCACACCTCTGAAACGACCATGTTGTTCTGGCCTCATCATGGCCACTAATAGTAGTTGTTCATCCAGTACAGTTGATTATGATTCTTATGTATAATTCAGATAAAAATATAGGAAAATAAGCAATCATTAGTATGTAATAGATATTTAAACAAAAAATTATTATGTCATACTTCCACCTGTTTCCCACACTTTTGTGTGTTTTCATATATTATAATATCATATTTATTTACACGTGCCTCATTCTATAGCACATGATGTGGGATGAAAGTGGTTTTGGATTTGGATTCATCAATCTATATATAAATAGAGGAAAATAATTATGTTATGGTTTCATGTCACATAAAAGTGTTATGGTATATTTAAAATACGTACTATTTTTTTTCAAGTTAAGTGTACCTCATCCTTGCTTTACGATAGGGGTACGTCGGTTTTACTTCTCATTGCTTATTTTCCAAACTCAATTATTGTTTCATAAATTAAAAATTCTTAATCAAAGTTATTAATATACATTTTTTCAAAAAATGTATTACCAGCCACAATGTACCTGAAAAGATGTCTCCTCACGAATTTCAGTAAACACATCACATGCTTCTTATCTTATCAGGTGTGCATACATATACGGTGGGTGAGGGTTTATTTTTCCTTGAATATATTTGAGATGAAACTTAGTTAGAAATGTGAAAAATCCTATGTGAGTCTTTCTAGTAAGCATTAATACAAATTTATTTTGGGATTCATCTAATATAAATGCACTCTGTAGGTGGTAATAAAGAGTAAATCAATGTTCCATTATTTTAGTTTTTAGTAAAATAAAGAAATGATATCATAATATTACCCTAATATATTCCCAAATCAGTGTCTTAAGCATGGGCACAATATGGTGTCATGAATCTAAATCAATAGGCATGCGTTTTCGAGTGGTGAACCTAATTAAACTACTAAACATGGACTTGTTGGGGTTAACAGGCTAGCCACACACATTCCATCCAACCTCAAATTTGATGTCTTTATTTTTCACCTTAATAATTTTTTATAACACCGTCATGCTACGGTGCTACTATTTTTTTGGGACATCGATTCTTTATTATCTACCATTTACTCAGGTTTAACATCATCAATATGTTGTTCCTCTAGATTGGAAGCATCAACATGTACATAAGGTTGTTGTTCCACTACACTGGGAGCACCAACATATTGAGAAACATATTGTTCCTCAGGATTAGGAGCATCAGCATGTGTAGAAGTCATTATCTACAGAAGTGGTTCAATATTTAATTTAGATTATGTAAATGTAGTAGTAAACATATAATAATATGAGGTAACACAATTTATATTACAAAAAAATATAACCTGATTATTGAACTCTCTTTATTTAAGGTTGAAGGGATTTGACCCCTCTATCAAGTATCTGAATCCCTTCATTGTGGTCTCCTATGACGTACAAGACCCTATATACATTAGTACTGATGTGAAATAATTGTTACGTCCCAATGAAAGGGTTATCCTTAGTTGAATTTTCATCTAACCATTTAGTGGTTTGGGTCGATAATAGAACAATAGACCACATTCAATTTACGGGATCTGGAACATAAAATACTTGTACTGCTTGTGATTATATTATAAATAGTTCATCTTTATAACCTTCCTTACTAAAATATTCTTTCAAAAATACTAATTCATCTATTTTAAAATCACTCCTATTATCAACCCACTTGCATTGAAAAATTGGTACTTGGAATCCCTACTATAAAATAGGCCTTTAACGGCATTAAAAATGGCCTTTATCAGAGCTATAGAAGCTCTGAATACCAGAGCAAGATTCAAATCCCTTATTAGGTTTTTTATTTTGCACTGATAAAGGTAACCTTCATTAGTATTTGTAAAAGCGTTGATAAAGGGGCATACTATAGTGTGCTATAATAGCACACTGCAGCACTAGTGCAGTGTGATGTAACAGCACACCGCAACACCCAAAACACCACCAGATATCAAAAAAATAAAGTTACAATACAAAATTTAAATGAAATTAAATTTAAAATAGAAATAAAAGAAAAAATCTATATTATAGACATTTAAAGCATTAGTTTATATAATTACATAGGTACAAATTATTACATATATTCAAAAACGTCAATGTTCCTTTGTCTTCTGATCCTAACCCCGACTCATGATATTGTCTAACAAACCACCCCTAATCAAGAAAAATAATGCACCTGTATAAGAAAACAATTATTATGTTATTAATAATATAAAGAAATAAATTGATATAAATTGTTACTTTTAAACTAAACTTTGAGTCATGTGAGAAACACTGTGTATTGAATTGAGTTGTGGTTGATTCTTGCATGTCACATCATTTCTTGTTCATCTTCAAGCATTATCTTAGTAAAAATTAATTAAATAAGTATAAGATAAAAATTATAAGTAAATAAATCAAGTAATATCATATAGAATTATGATAAAATAATCTAGGCTCGTTTTCTTAGTTTTGGCAATGTGATGTGCATTTTAAACTAAAATGACACTTATATATTGAAAAGATTCGCTTAGAGTCATACCATTCACACCATGCATTGGATTGAGGTTTATCTAATTCATAAATATCTCAAATGACTTATGGATTATTTTCCTAAAGTATAAAAACAATTTTAATGTTTTTTCTTGGTTTTGAGTATGTCATGTGTCTTTTTTACTCAAATGTCATTTTAAACATGAAAAACACACTTTGACTCATACCAGTCACATTGTGTATAATTTTTACATGAGAATTATTACTATACATAGAAAATTATTTATTAATTATTGACCAAAATTATCAAGATAATTTGATCATGTTTTCTTGGTTTTTAGTTAGTGACACTTTTTGAACTAAAGTGTCTATTTTAAACTGATAAAAGTAACTTTGATTCATACTAGGAACATAATGTATCAGATTTAGGTGAGGTTTATTTTTACATGTCAAAAATGACTTATGGATCATTTTCCTAATTTATCAAAACAATATGAATGTTTTTTTTCAATTTTGAGTAGTTCGGTTGTCGTTTTTACTAAAATTGATGTCAATTTTAAATAAAAAGATGCACTTGGAGTCATATCGGTCACACCATGAATTGGATTGAGGTTTGGATAATTTCTATACATCCCAAATTACTTATGGATCATTTTCCTAAAGTATAAAATCAATATGAATGTTTTTTCTTAGTTCTGAGTACATCTTGTCTTTTTTACTAAAATGCCATTTTAAAATGGAAACACACACTTTGACTCATACCGGTCACATCGTGTGTCAGTTTGACATGAAACCAATTCCTACACATCAAAAATGATTTAGGAATAATTTTCCTAAATTATCAAGAAAATCCAAGTGTATTTTCTTGGTTTTTAGTATGTGACACTTTTTGAACTAAAATGTCGATTTCAAACTGATAACAGACACTTTGAGTCATACTTGGCACATTGTGTATAGAATTGAGGTGAGGATAATTACTACATTTAATAAATGACTTGTGGATTTTTTTTATTAAGTATAAAAAAAATATGACTGTTTTTTCTCTATTATGAGTAGGTTGGTTGTCTTTTTTACTAAAACTGATGTCAATTTTAAATAAAAAGATGCATTTTGAGTCATATCGATCACACTGTGTGTCAAATTAAGGTGTGGATAATTCCTAAATATCCAAAATGACTTATGGATCATTTTACTAAATTATAAAAATAGTACAAATGTTTTTTCTTAGTTTTGAGTATGTCACTTGTCTTTTTTACAAAAATGTTATTTTAAACTAGAAACATGCACTTTGATTCATATCGGTCACATCATGTATTGGTTTGACATGAGACCAATTTTTAAAAATCACAAATTATTTATGAATAATTTTTATAAATTATCAAGAAAATATAATCACTTTTTCTCAGTTTTCAATGAGTGGAACTTTTTTATGTAAAATGTCAATTTTAAACTGATAATGGACACTTTGATTCATACCGAACACATCATGTATTGGATTAAGGTGAAGAAAATTATTAAACATCACAAATAAATCATGGATCATTTTACTAAAGTATTAAAATGAATTTTGTATCATTTTACTAAACTATAAAAACAATATGAATTCATTTTCTTGGTTTTTAGTGGGATAGTTGTCGTTTTTACTAAAATTGATGTCAATTTTAAATAAAAAAGATGCACTTAAAGTCATACCGGTCACATAATGCATAAAATTGAGGTGAGGATGAAATATACATGAACTAAATGACTTATGGATAATTTTCCTAAAGTATAAAAACAATATGATTCATTTTCTCAATTTTGAGTACGTCACTTGTATTTTTTACTAAAATGTCATTTTAAAATGGAAACACACACTTTGACCCATACCAGTTACATCATGTATTGGTTTAATGTGAGATAGATTCCTACACATCACAAATTATTTATGAATATTTTTTATAAATTATCAATACAATTAGAGCGTGTTTTATTAGTTTTCAGTGAATGACGCTTTTTGAACTAAAATTTCTATTTTAAACTGATAACGGACACTATGATTCATATCAAGAACATTTTGTATCAGACTGAGGTGAATCTAATTAATATACATTAAAAATGAATTGTAGATAATTTTATTAAAGTATCAAAACAATAAGAATATTTTTCTTAGTTTTGATTATGTTAGTTGTCTTTTTTACTAAAATTAATGTCAATTTTAAATAAAAAGAAACACTTTGAGTCATACTGGTCACACTGTGTATTGGATTGAGGTGCAGCTGATTCATACACATCCCAAAGTCTCAAAAAATTCCTAACTACTAATGTTCTATGATTTCCATTGGATTTCTTTTTCTAACTGCCAACACTTCATATTGAACTGATGTTCTTAGCCAAAAAACATTTTTTGGCTAAGAACATCCGATCAATATACAGTGTTGTAGTTTGATAAAGAAATGAAATAGAAAGTGTGGAAACATTGATAGAAAGGAAAATTTTATCTCTGTTGTGGATTTTTACAGATAGTTGAAATAAAAATATGAATTCCCAAAATATTTGTGAAAAAAACTAAATAAGTATTATATAAAAATGATCATCTTAAAATAAACCACCCCAACTTGAAAAAAAGAATCCACCTGTATAAGAAAACAATTATTATATGAGTAATACTAAAAAAATAAATTAATCATAAATATGAAACAAAAAATTAATTCTATAGAAAATGATTTTACTGTGAAAACATCAAGATTACCTTTGTGATTGATTAGTGGAGGGAACTTTAAGGAAATTGATAAATGCCAACACTTTAGGGGTGAAAAGGTTTTGAGGGAGAAGAAGTCTATGGAAGTTTTGGTTCATAAAGTCATGAAAGATGGATAGACCACCCCAACTCGAACGAAATAATACACCTATATAAGAAAACAATTCTTATGTTAGTAATACTAAAAAGAAATAAATTAATCATAAATATTAAATAATACATTAATTCTATGGACAATTATTTTACTATGAAAACATCAATATTACCTCCATAGTTGAGTAGAGGTAGTGTTGTTTCTCTTCCTGCAAATACAGTGGAGGTAACTTGAAGAAAATTGATAAATGCCAAAACTATGAGGGTGAAAAGGTTTTGATAGAGAAGAAGTTTGTGGAAGTTTTGGTGCATAAAGGCATGAAATATGGACATAAATATTCTAAAATAAATGAAATTTTCAAGGAATGTTGAAAATTCATTCAACATTTCATTATATAAGTTTTTGATAAAATAGATAAATTATATCATAACATTACCATTATATATTTCCAAAGGGTTTCCTTCATTATAGTTTTTTATTTTTAGGGTTTGTAAGCATCATCATGTGGAGAATACATTATCTCCATGAGTAGTCAAACATTTAATTTAGATTATGTTAATGCAATAAAGAACATATAATATAATGAGGAAAAACATGGTATATTAAAAAACACTTTTATCTTCTCATTAAACTCTCTTTATTTTTTTAAAGGTTTTAGGGATTTGGTTTATCTATCAAGAATCCAAATCTCCTCTTTGTGGTCCCCTATAACATACAAGACGTTGTCTACATTGGGATCAGCATGAACTAATTGTGATCTCCCAATGAAAGGGTCATCCTCGATTGAATTTTCATCTGACATGACATTTGTTTTAGTCTTTAGAAGGAAAACCAACTAATTATTATCTATTGGATATGAGAGATAAAATACTTTCACTGCTTGTGATTCTATTATGAACAGCTCATCCATTTCCCCTTCTACACTGAAATTCACCTTTATAAAGCCCATTTAATCAACTTTCAATGCACTCATATTGTCAACCCATTTGAAATGGAAAAATCATTACTTGAGATGTTATATAATAAAACTCATATATCTATTCAATAATGACAAAATATTACATATTTTAATAAATTGGATTTCTATCCTTGGAACCAGATATGTGCATCGCTTCCACCATAAGTGTAACACCACTATTTTGCATCGCACTATAGTCATTGTGTTCTTTTGTATAGAATGTATAACCATTGATTACAAAACCAGTGTAAGATATAAAATTTTCATTCAGTCCCACTACTAGAATTCTGGGCAGTTGAGCGCGTCATTATTAGTGGCCTCCATTTGGCGGTCACTAAAAGGGGTGTTAGCGGCCGCCAAATGGCGGCTGCTAATACTGAAATAAAATTCAGCAGGATTTTTCCCGCCTTTTCATTGCATGTATTAGCGTTCTCCATTTAGCGGCCACTAATACTAAAGTAAAAAATCAACGGGATTTTTCCCTCATCTTCTTCAACATGACCTGCAACTCCTCCACTTCACCGCCCGCCGCCGCGCCGCCCCCTGCCGTCCCACCCCTGCCTCACCTACAGCCATCCCGAACACATCAGTGCACTTCAAGTGACCCTATGGTCTCCCCCCGACATCACCCCACCACAAAACGACTCCCCCTAACCAACTCGAACCCTCCCCGGCCGTCGTGCATCCGCCATGGCTGGTGAGCCAAGCTTGTGGAGGACTTCTGTGTTTCCTACTGCATCACGGACCAAAAATCACATTTTTTGGGGGTTGATCTTTAGCGGTCTCCATTTGGCGGTCTCTAAAGGCTTTAGCGATAGTCCAAAAACGTCCGCCGTTTGGCGGACGCTAAAGGTCTTTAGCGGCCACCAAATGGCAGCCTCTAAAGCCCTTATTTCTAGTAGTGTCCCCTGGATATCCATTGAATTCATTCAACAATTGAATTCAGATTTTCAGATAACTCCTTATAAATTTTATCTCAAAACCATCCTATAAACTATTGATTATGTGTATTTGATATCCATAGTTTAACCCTTAATGGATTCAAATCTCTAAGAATTTCTTTGTGGTCTTCAATATATGGATCAACATATTTACTATTATGTAAAATGTAAATATACTCTTGCACCCACTCTATTAAGGTAATTGTAACAACATCTCTTCTAGAAATCACTTCGTCCATAAGGCATCCTCTATAATAAGACTTTGGGAGACCAATATTGTCAACATCTGATAGGTAATCAGTAAAGAATTCAATATATTATTTAATAATATATTGTTCTACAATATGACCTTCTGGATGAATTCGATTCTTGACATACCCTTTCAAAATCTTCATATATCATTCAATGGGGTACATCCATTTGTAATGGATAGAACTGTATAGTTGATCGTCTCTAACCAAGTGAACCATCAGGTGGACCATTATATCAAATAATTATGGTGGGAAGAACATATCTAATTCACATAAAATGACTAAAACCTCCATATTCATGATTGAAAAATTCTTTGGGTCTATTACTTTACTGCATGTGGCTTTGAAAAAGAAGTAGATTTTGGTTATTTTATGTCATACATTTTAAGGCAAAATGCAATGGAATGTAATAGGTATAAAATCTTGTATCAAAACGTGACAGTAATGTGATTTTAGTCCTTGTAACTTCAAATTATTCATTGATGCAACATTATTTATATTTGATGAATACCCCTATGGAATTTTTACACTATTAATAAAAAGAAAAAATTATAATTTTTCCTATTTGGATAGAGTGTAAGTTGATGGAGGAAGAAAATTATGCCCTTTTCACTAGTGCCAAATCTTCCCTTATCCACATATCAATCATTTCTAACCTATCCTTGATGTCATCTTTCATTTTTTAGGAGCATTTTGTAACATGCCAATAACACCATCAAATACATTTTTTTCTACATGCATGGCATCAAGAAAATGTATAACATACAAACAATTCCAATACAGTAATTCAAAGAAAATTGATCTCTTCTTCCAACCTGATTTCATATGGTTTTTTGAAAATAGTTTATCGAAAATAGTTTCAATATATTTTACTTTATCGAATAGTTGATCACCCATTAATGGAGATGGTGTTGGACCTTGTTCGATATTCTCATCAAATTTTGTCATCCAGGATCAGTATTTATGTCATCGAGGTACATATTTATAATATCCTAAAAAAATAGTCTTCAAATAATGTTTCAAACAAACTAATTCTACATTTTTTTCATAAATGGGACACCCTAGTATTCTTTTAATGTTATAGCCTAATAAATTTCTATAAGTGAGGAAGTCATTTATCATCCCATACAATATGGCCCTCAATGTGAATTCTTCACTTATATGAGTATCATACATTGTAACACTTGTATCCCACATCAATTTCAGATATTCGATCAATGAATCCAAAGTGAAAACAATATCATTACCAGGTTTATTTGGTCCAGATATAAGTAGAGACAACATAATGTATTTATGCTTCATGCATAACCATGGAGGGAAGTTATAATTTACCAACATGACGAGCCATGTACTGTGAGTACTACTTTGTATACCAAAAGGATTTATTCCATCTGTAGATAATACAATATGAAAGTTTCTTGGATCATTTACAAATTCAAGATACTCATGATCAATTTTCTTCCACTAAGGAGAATCTACTGGATTATGTAGGTTCCCATATTTAATTCTTGTATCTTCATTCCATGTCAATTGTCTTGCAGATTATTGACATCTATATAGTCTTATAAATCGTGGAATTATAGGAAAGTACCATAAAAATTTCAAAGGACTTGATTCATTTTTCTTGTATCAATCTATGCCACACTTAGGGAATTTTATGAGTGATCCATGGTCCTTGAGAAACAATATGCAATCATTTGGACAAGCATATATTTTTTTAGAGTTCATTCCCACTGAACATAGAATTCGTTTAGCGTCATATGTTCAACATGTTAGTTCATTTTATTTTTATATAATATCATTTAGTAGACCAATTAGTTCTATAAAGTTGGTGTAACTCCATCTGATATTAGCTTTCAAATTATATAAATTCAATATAGCTAGCAATGTTGGGTATTTAGTACAATCGGTATACAATAGTCTCTCAGCACAGCTATTTAAATTTTCAAACAAATTTGGACAATCATGGAGTTCATCTTCAATTTACATTTCCATTTCTTTCATGTGATCCCCATCATCATTTACATCGGTATTCATATCAAATGATCCATAAATTACATTATCATCCCAATCGGTGTGCACATTTAGTTTTTCTCAGTGTTTAGTCCAAAATTTATAGCTCTGATCTATTCCATGATAAATCAAATGTTATTATAACTCTTTCGAGCTAATTTTTCTTGAATAACAACAACGTAAACATGGAAAAAGGATTTGTTAAGGGTCGTATACATGCTCTATTTCAAACTTGATGAACTATTTAAATCTATATTCAAACTATTTTCTCAAACAATTAGCGTGCATCCATTTTTGATTCATATCCATCCTATTAGGTTTATAAAATATTAATTTTTATAATAAATATATAAATAAAAATAAGATATTCATTATCAAAGGTGAAAGTTATAGATAATTCTAATAAGGTAAACCCAACATTTTATTATTTTAAATAATTTCAATAGGCTTTGAAGAAAATGGGTAATTGAATTTAAGAATAGAATTACTCCACTATGGTAGGTGTTGTCCTCTAAATTCATTCAAAGATTAAATTTATAAACAATTTTCATCCTCGTCATCTCATCTCCCAAACATTTATCATTGCATTTTTTTTGTTTAACACACATCCTCTATCTCTTGTGGACATGCACCTATGTTGATTAAAATACTCTAAGCAGTAGTAATCCATGGGATGACTAATGATTATAGTAGTATAAGAAATATAAAAGAGATGGGTATGAGTCTCAAGAAAAATGTTACAATAATAACTATTCGGGAGATGAAGCTGATGAGGATGTTAGTTATACTGCATTGTGTTCTTTAAAAGGGGTAATGCCTCCCATTTGTCAGAATTAAACCATCGAAACTAGTTACCAACTTATGGCCTATTTAAGGTGGTATTTGGGGGGCATAAACATTCTTTTCTATGATTCAAGGGGTCTCGGTAGAGAAATGTTATGATATATGAATATTTAGGGCCTTTATGAATTTTATATTTATAGGAGAATCCCAATTTTAATACTTTCAATGCTCTAACTAAGACCAGTCCTACCTCTATTTAAATGATCCATAAAGTATTTCTTAAATAATTTAAACAAATGAAAATATAATATAGGTAATTAAGGAGTAATAAGAAATCAAAATATGATAAACAATAATAATAAAGTCTCATTCAATCAACTAGAAGATATAAAAATGTGTTGATAAAACATTTTAATAAATAAATATCCATTTCATATACATGGATGGTAATCAGGGATCAATAGGGGTGGAACCAATACATATAGACATAAAATGATGAATATCTAAAAATAATTTCTAATAATTATTCCAACATATATATAATTTGATAACCTCCATTATATTTTTTGGAAAAAGTATTGTAACAACCTAAGGAATTATTACATTTAATATTAATGGTATATCAAATATTTAAAAACATCTCAAAATTATAATTTCAATTAAAAAATTATAAGGAATAGAAAAAATAATTTTATTAAAATAATATACCTAATAACGATAAAGATTTTAAACATCTCAAATTTCTTAGTTGATAAATTGATTCAAGAATTATTTCTAGACAGGTTGAAAATGAGAATTATTTTCAAGCAGATGAAGAGTATGATTTATAATAAAATTTAATTTTCATGGCCATTATGGGTTTTATGGTAATTTTGGGAACATAATATAAAATTTTAGATATATTAAAATAAATAATATTAATTATGGAAGATATAGAGGTTTTAAGTTAAATGGGAGATGACCCGCTCTTACAAAAATAGTTTCGAAGTGAGACAAATCTTTGTAAGTAAAATTGGATGATGAATTTAAAATATTTAATAGACTCTATTGAACATGGGAAAAATTGAATGGTTGTATGAATAATGAGATATTGTAAGGTTTAAAGGAATATATTTCTTCCCTAAAGTGGTCTTTCCATTCTATATTTTCATTTCATTTATCTTGGACCATCATCTCACATAATCTTTGGCTAGGACATTCAAGCATAAAGGCATCACATTTCACCTTAATGGAAGGTGAAATCCTGAGGGTGTAAAAGATACTCTCAATTTTCTCCACCCAATCCTCTATATATTTAGGATCATATTCCCTTGAAAAGATGGAGGCTTATGGTGAATAAACTCTTGATCGAGATCCTTATCTCCATCAAATGTTCAATTAAATCAAAATAAAATGGATATAAAAATTCATGTCACTCTATAAAATATAGTGAATGTGCACGGTCCATGGCCCAACTCAAATGGAAGGATAAAATAATCAACAATTGAAATATTGTTCCCAATATCACTTGGAAACTCAAGAGAGGAGGCTAAGATTTTTGGATAGACACTTCGTCACACCTATTACTCAAGCTCTACAACCCTATCTTCTTTCAACCAAACATCCCCAATAAACATTTTTGACCACAATGATATGATGATGATAAAGAAAGAATGATGATAAAAAATGCAAATATATATCTCCAAACAAGCAATCAACGAGTGAGGATGAGGAGGAGAAAATGATATACCTTGTATTGAAGCTTTAAATTGTTTGAGAGAAAGTAGAGATATCGAAAACCTAGAAAATTTTCAAGCCTTGGATTCGTTCATACCTTGAATCATTTGAGCCTTGGATTTGAGCCTTGTAATTGTTTGATCTTTGAATTGATCCTCGATTCAAGCTTTGATTCACCGAGGAGGAGCACCAGTAGAGGGTGGCTTCCGTGGAAAGCTTCGGATATCACGAAGAGTTTGTGACTGGTTAGGGTTTCTTAAATAGATCGGGACACTTTTATTAGATCTTAAAAAAATGCTGATAAATTTCCCTTTTATCACTACTAAATTGATTAGCGCTGATAAAATGCATCTTTATCAGTGCTTTTTTAGCACTAATAAAGATTCCTCTTATCTGTGCTTATTTCTTAAGCACTAATAAAGGATTCGTAATTATAATTATAAAAAAATTCTTTTAAATATATTTATATAATTATATATATATTTAATAAATATATATATAGTAAATATATTCTTTATTTAAATATATTTATTATAATTTTATAATTATTTAAATGTATAATTATTTATTTATAATTATATAAATATTTTTTTTTAATAATATTTATATAATTATATATATTTATATTTATATATATATATATATAATATTTATAAATATAAATATAGTAAATATATTATAAATTTTATAATTATTTAAATATATATAATTATTTATTTATAATTATATAAATACTTTTTTAAAAATGATATTTATTTATTTATATTTATAAATATATAAATATAGTAAATATACATTTATAAATATATTTATTTATAGATATTTTTTTACAAATATATTTTTAGCATTATTAATGAATATTTAACCTTAAGTGCATGCATGTTAAAAATGAGCAAAATTTAATAAATTAAAAATGAGTACACTTTAACAATATTGAAAAAATGGATAAGTTTTATTAATTAAATATAAATTATTAAAAAAATATGAATATATATTGAAATAAAAATGAGTACATATTAAAAATATTAAAACATAGTAGATAAATATATAAAAAAAAAATATAAATTGATTATATTCACAAACAAATAAAACATATTAAAAATGAATTACCTAACTACGATAAAATTAAAATAAAATAAAATTTACTACGATTAAATACATGATATATTAAATGTATCATGTTATAATTAAATTCTAAAATGAATACTAAAATTTGAATAAATTACAAAAAATATTAGGTGTATGTGTTTCTATATAAGATTTCATTAATTACGCAAATAATTGTGTGTGTGTGTTGTATATAAAAACGCATTAGTTACGTATATTTGAAATCAATATAACACACGTTTGATCTATATTAAATTTAAACATCAAACAATATTTAATTATATCTATTACTCTATGTAATTAGATAGTATTTTTAATTCATATTATTTTTTAATTATAAACCATTATTCACTAAATATATGACTATTTAATGTAAATCATAAATATTTTGTATTATATAAATCATATTTATATACATTAATATATATCTATATATTTAATATATACTATTTATTAACATTATCAATAATTATTTAATTAATAAAATGTTTAATATTTTTCTCAATTTACTTATTTTTTATTTTTATATGTTAAATTTTCATTTTATATGTATTTATATATTTAATATATACTATTTATTAGTATTTATAATTTATATATAGTATAATCATTTTATTCATTTTTATCAATAATTATTTAATTAATAAAAATTTTAATATTTTGTTAATAACTCATTTTTATTTTTTATTTTTTTAATTATTTCAGTTTATTCGATTTATCAGTGCTGATAATTATAAGTGCTAAAAATAAAGCACTAATAAAGGCCAGTTCTATTAAAGGCTTTTTTTGTAGTGGTGAATGTTGTATAATCCAACACCCATATTTTTTTGATAATGCCAAAGTATGACATATTCATATAAATTGGATTTTTTTCCTTGGTACCAGATACATGCATCACTTCAGCCACAAGTGTAACTCCACTATTTTGTTTGGTACTGCCTTCATCATGTTCATTTGTATAAAACGTATAACCATTAATTACATAACCATTATAAGAAAATACATGCACACTTGGTCCTCTGGAAATCCATCAAAATCATTCTGAAATTGAATTAGGTTTTTCATCTGACTCCTTAAAAATATGGCATCAAAACCATCCTATAAACTATTGATTATGTGCATTTGATATCCAGATTTTAGCTCTTAATGGATTTAAATGCCTAAGAATTTCTTTGTGGGTTTCAACATATGGGGAAACCTCTAAACTGTTATGCAAAACATAAATGTGGGTCTGCTTATAATTTGTAATAGTGATTTTGACAACATATATTCTAGAAAACCCTTCACCCACAAGCCACCTGGTGTGATGATATTTCAGTAGACCAATGTTTTCCACACCAGACAAGTATTCAGTATATAATTCAATGGCTTCCTCAACAATATATTACTCCTCAATACAACTCTCTAGACGACTTCGATTTTTGACATACCCTTTCAAAATATTCATATATCGTTCAATGGGATAGATCCATCTATAATGTACATGACCACATAGTTTAATCTCTCTTACCAAGTGAATCATCAAGTGAACCATCATATCAAAGAATGACAGTAGGAAAAACATTTCTAATTCACATAATATGATGAAAATTCCCTTTTTCCATAGTTGGAAATTTCACTGTGTTTATAAATTTTATGGGTATAGCTTTGAAAAAGAAACAGAGCTTGGTTAATGTATGATGGACATTTTTAGGAAAAATGCAATGTAAATATACATGTATTAGATCTTTCATCAAAACATGGTAGTCATGTGATTTCAGAACCTTTAAATTTAAATCATTCATTGACATGACATTATTGATATTTTATGAATACCTCTCTAGAAACTTTACATCATCCAAGAAGTTAAAAAACTAATATTTATCCTTCCTGGAAAGATTGTAAGAAGCTGGAGGAAGAAAATTCTATTTTTCACCCTTTACTGGTTCCAAATCTTCCCGTATTACCATGTCAATCATGTCCAACCAAGACTTAATTTCATCCTTTATTTTTTCATGTGCATTTAGTAACGTGTCAATGACATGATAACATACATTTTTTCAACATGCATAACATCGTGAAAATTCCTAACGTACAAACAATTCTAGTATAGTAATTCAAAAAACCTAATCACTTTTTTAAACTAGTTTTCATAAGGTTTTTTTAAAAAGGTTTACCAAAATCAGTTTCCATATCTTTTACTTTCTCAAATAGTTAGTCACCTGTTAGTAGAGATAGTGTTTTATGTCATTCTGGACTCCAATAAAATGATGTCATCCAAGATCGGTACTTATGTCTCTAGGTTATAAATTTGTGATGTTCTAGAAACACAGTATTTAATGACTATTTCAACCTAATTGAATATGCGCCTTTTTCACAAATGGGAAACCCTTGAGTTCCTTTAATGTTATATCCTGAAAATTTTCAATAAGCAGGAAAGTCATTTATCATCCCATACAACATATCTCTCAATGTGAAATCTTTTTTTATGTAGGTATCATACAACGTAATATCTAAATCCCATAATAATTCCACATCTTCGATCAATGGAGCCAAATAAACATCAATATCATTACCCAATTGTTTTGGTCCTGATATAATCATATATAACATAATGTATTTTCATTCCATGCATAACTTGTCACGACCCATCCCAGAGGGGCCCGTGCCGTGACTCCCCAAGCCCGCCTCTAATAGGCCAGGATCTGGTGACTAGCACCGAGTAGGCATATCACTAACATGGGAGGCATTTCCTAAGTACATGTACACACGCACACATCTCCAAGCCCACAAATGCTGAAATGTAAAACACTAAGGAACAAAATGCATGCATACAACTAAATCCCAACCAACAGAGTACGACGAAAGGTAGAGTGCTGTAAAAGTAAACTGGGCCAGAACAGAAGCCCACCAAAAAGCAAACAAACAAGAGTCTGAAACTGCAAAGTCCAACCTGTAATCACAAAAGGTACTGGGACTACCACTCGTAGTCGTAGGAACACCTCGTCCTGTAGGGAACTCAGAAAGCTCGGTCCTATCCTGGTCTGCCCTGGACTCTGTAAAAAGGCTTCTCGTCTGCACAAGACACTAGACATGCGGGCAAAGCCCGTGCAGGGGTGAGTATAACAATACTCAGTAGGGGACCCCGAAAACCACAAAGTAATACACAAAGTAAAGTTATAGTCATCTATGCACAAAAATGTCTACGGAACATATAGAACAAACCAGATATACTCAAAACCCAGACCCGTGGTCTAGAAACAAGTCACACTGCATACCCCCGCAAGGGATTCCGTTCAAAGATTCTGTGATGCACTCGTTTCGGGAGAACACACTCCACAAGTCCTATAGCTCTGATGACATCCATCCGAGAAGTGTTGTTCATCGGGAACCGTCACGAGAGATAGCTACACTCATTACAGGAGACACACTCCTGAGTGGAAAAGTTACAGTTGATAGAAGCACTCATTACGGGAGACACAATCCTGAGTGGAAAGATCTCGATACATAGATGAGGATCCCTACCAAGTCCATGGCGGATACCGCAACTCATCCAGAATTCACCTGCTAGGTAGAGGATCAATGCCCGGTAGAGTTGGTCACGTCGATGCCTAACTCTACCTAGGTTCTGGAATGGATAAAGGATCTCGATCTGGGCCTCTCGGATGGAGGTCTGACTCTATCACAGAAAGTACTACTGAAGGGATCATAATCATGTGTGAGGGAAAGATGCCTAACCTTCATGGGAACAAGAATAAAGGTCACTAACCCAAACAAAAGATGTTCAGGGCATGGTGAACAAAAGGACCAAGTCGTTTTCCAAAAAGTACACGGCGTGTAGAAATGATACACGCCGTGTTGTCCAACCCTGGGTACTGCCTGTGTACAACGGCCCGTGTCGTGAGGCTGGTCGTGTAGAAAAACTTAGTACACGGCATGTAGTATGGAGTACACGCCGTGTCTGGGTAACTGGGGTTGGCTTCGTGTACTCTGGCCATGTGCCCGTACATGGTCACCAACTCGTGTACTCCGACCTGTGCAAACTGCACACGGGGTGACCTGTGCTGCTGGCCTTGTATGGTCGTGTGATGGAGTACACGGTCGTGTACTCCATCCCATGTCCATGTCTCCCCAGGATGCACGCCGAGCTCTGCGTAGCCGCCTCTGCCAAGCTGTACATGCCATGTTGCCTGAAGCTGTGTAGATCATCCCATGTCTGTGTACTACCCAAAGTACACGCCGAGCTTCGGGGAAGGTCCAACACGCCGTGTGACCAGGGTCACAAGCCGTGTGATTCTTCTCTGACCCCAAAACCTTAGCCGCCACCGCCAGTACTACACGGCGTGTTCTTCAGAAGTACACGTTGTGTATTCTGGAAATTTCCAGAAACGGTGCTCTTTGCCGGCGCGCCTCCCATACTGCTCCGATCATCAATCCGGTCATCCGATCACCGCAAAACTTCCAGGTTCTGGTCACCCTGACACCACGAAGCTGCTTCCGTCATTTTCGGGCCTCCGATCGGCTCTGAAAACATTTTCTGATCTTCCCTCATGAAGAACGCTCTTTATGATCTGGTCTGATTCATCATCTGCCATCCTCACCGCACCTCCACAAGGTCATTATGATGTCTAACCTTCGATTTGGGATCGTTGTGTCGCAGAACGGATGTGCAATGATTCTTTGTTCGTCGCCCCGTGAAGAACGCAAAGAACGCGTGGGAAAAAGGAGGAAGAAATCCAAATAAACAAATTGAGGAACGAACCTCCATCGTCGTTCGTCACAGAATTGATCCGCTCCCATTAATAGGCTTAAACGGAGAAATAATCAACAACAACATAAATCATGGATCAATTCCCCATAATCTTCCCAAAGAAAATCCCTCCCGCAAAAACGTATGAGTTCGCGGATCAACTTGTTCGCGGTTGATCTGCGTTCTTCGTTTAAACTTAAATACGGGGAAAAGAAAATTGAAATAACAACCCCTACCTTTCGAAAGGATCAATTGTTGATGAAGGCATCGTGATTCCATTGTCGTTGAGATACTTAAACATCAGTGTAATGATCCTTGGTTTCGATCCATTGTCATTCGTCGTCGAGAATCTGCTCCAACGCGCCGCGGATTCTGCAGAGGTTCCTCTCTCTACGTTTCCAACGACGTACAATTGCTTAACCCATTAAAAGGGGAAACATGTTGGCATTTAATTACACGGTAGTATTAATGGCGTTGACTTTCCATTTCGAAGTCATTAAGTCGTGCCACTAATTTAGGAAATAGTTACGTTGTTGTCGCACTGCAGCGTATGTTTCCTTAAATGAAATAAAATAAACTTGTTAATTTATTTTATTTTATTTTACTTAAAATATCCGAAAATTACATTTTTCCCTCGACCCGCGTTGGTCAAGGTTGGCCTCATTCTTAGGTAAAGTCATCGTCCCGGACGCAACGGTGCACTCAAATTTTTAATCTGGGCATCCGTTTTGGAAACTGCCACAGCCGCACACAAGTGCCGACTCACTTAACTAAAAAAGGTTCAAACCACCATTCCAGGCTCACTGGACCTCGGAATGATGTGTCGTATTTGTGCCCGGTCTCGAATTAATTACATATAATATTTAAAATAATAAACGGAAAAATATGAGACATTACATTCACCCCACCTTGGGGATTTACATCCCTGAAAAGCCAAAACGAGGGATACTCAAAAAGATGAGGGTACTGGGCATGGATCTGAGCCTCCCGCTCCCACGTGCTCTCCTGAAGATTCCCATGCTACCACCGGACGCGCACCAAGGGAATCGATCACCCACGAAGGATCCTTTCCTGTCGATCCTCGATCTCCACCGGGTACTCAGCAAAGGTCACTCCATCCTCGATGTCCAGCTCGCCCCAGTCGATGACGTGCGATGGGTCATGCACGTACCTCCTCAGCTACGACACGTGGAAGACATCATGTACCCGATGCAACTGTGGTGGTAGAGCTAGGCGGTACGCCACCTCACCAACTCTGTACAGAATCTGGAACAGTCTGATGAACCTCAGAGATAGCTTGCTGCCTCGGCCAAATCTCCGCAACCCTCATCGAGGTGAGACCCGAAAAAAGACGTGGTCTCCCTCCTCGAACTCCAGAGGTCTCTGTCGTCTGTCAGCATAAGACTTCTACTGGCTCTGTGCAGTCTTCATCTGCTCCCGAATGATCTACACCTTCTCTGTGGTAGCTCGCACTAACTCTGGACCCATGAGTGCTGACTATCCGGGGTCGGTCCAGCAAAGCGGTGACTGGCAGGGTCTCCCATACAAGGCCTCGAATGGTGCCATACCAATGGTGGAGTGGTAGCTGTTGTTGTACGCAAACTCCACCAGTGGTAGGTGGTCCTCCCAACTACGACCAAAGTCCAAGATATAGGCTCGCAACCTATCCTCCAGAACCCGAATGGTCCTCTCCTTATGACCATCCATCTGGGGATGAAATGCTATACTCAAGCGTAGCTGAGTCCCAAAATCCTCCTACAATACCTTCCACAATAGGGATGTGAAGCGGGCGTCTCGATCTGAGACTATAGTCAAGGGGACGCCATGAAGCCGAACTATCTCCTGCACGTAGAGGCGTCCCAAACTCTCTACGGAACTCTGCTCTCTAATAGCTAGGAAGTGGGCTGACTTGGTGAGTTGGTCAACGATCACCCAGATGGAATCGTGCCCCTTGGACGTCCGTGGTAAGCTCGTCACGAAGTCCATCGATATTCCATCCCAATTCCACTCTGGAACTTCCAGGGGGTGAGCTAACCCTGCTGGAACCTGGTGCTCAGCCTTCACCTGCTGGCATGTGAGGCATCGAGAAATGAACTCTACTATGGCCTTCTTTATGCCTGACCACCAGAACTATCGTCAGAGATCCTGGTACATCTTTGACACTCCAAGATGTACCGCCAAAGGGGATGTATGAAACTCCCTCAGAACCTCCTCCTGGAATTCCACTGGTACAACAGTGCGTCCTCTGAAAAGAAGTATGTGCTCCCCACCTTGCGAATATCCATCAGGAGCATGTCTTGTGGATAACTGAGCACGTAAAGCCACACAGTCGACATCCCAAAGCTGTGCCTCCCTAACTCGTTGTAAGAGTGGAGGGGTGACAACCATCGAATGTAGGTAATTTGTATCCTATCCATCCACGAAGGATAATTGTAACGTGGCTAACTGCTATGTCACCTCACTCAACAGCTGTGAGCTCGACCTTCTGCTGAGGGAATCTGCCACCTTGTTCCTCTTTCCATGAGTATAGATAATCTCAAAATCATAGTCCTAGATGAACTCTAGCCAATGCCTCTACCTCAGATTCAGATCCTTCTGTGAGAAGATGTACTTGAGGCACTTGTGGTCAGAGTAGACAATGAACCGCTCGCCCATAAGGTAGTGTCGCCACATATTCAATGCGAAGACTATCACTGCTAACTCAAGATCATGGGTCGCATAGTTCTGCTCATGCAACCTAAGCTGGCATGAACCATAAGCAATCACTGTTTTTCGCTGCATCAGGACACAACCGAACCCGGTCTCTGATGCGTCGTAGAAAACTATGTACTCGACACCCTCCTCCGACAATCTCAAGAATAGGGTGCTCGTCAAACTCTATCTCAACTTCTCGAAAGCCTGCTGGCACTTTTCTGTCCACACAAAGGGTTTCCCCTTCCCAGTCAACGCTGTCATCAATGCTGATATCCGGGAGAAATCAGGGATGAATCTCTGGTAATACCCTGCCAACCCAAGAAAGCTCTGCACCTCTATCGCGCTCCGAGGTGGCTCTCATGCTAACACAGCCTCCACCTGGGATGGGTCCATAGCTACTCCATCTACTGATATGACATTTCCCAAAAAGTGGACCTCCCAAATCTAGAACTGACACTTTGAGAGCTTCCCATAAAGCTGGTGCTCCCGAACTATGTCCAGAACCATCCGCAGGTGTCTCGCGTGCTCTTCCTCTGACATCAAGTATACAAGGATGTCGTCGATGAAGACCACTAAGAACCGGTCCAAGTGTGGTTGGAAGATCTGGTTCATCATCCCCATGAACACTACGGGGGAATTCGTCATGCCAAAGGGCATCACCAAGTACTCATAGTGACTGTAGCGACATCTGAAAGCCATCTTCGGTATATCCTCATCCCGCACTCATAGCTGGTGATAGCCTGATCGAAGGTCAACCTTCAAGAACCATCACACCCCTCTTAGCTGATCGAAGAGGTCATCAATTCTCGGCAGTGGATACTTGTTCTTCACCGTCACCTAGTTTAGGCACTGGTAATCCACACACAACCTCAGACTCCCATCTGCCTTCTTGGCAAACAAGACTGGAGCTGCCCAGGGGGAGACACTGGGTCTCACGAAATCCTTGCTCTGCAAATCCTCCAACTGCACCCTCATCTCGCAAAGCTCTGCGGGAGCCATACGATAATCCGATGAGGAAATTAGTGTCGTCCCATGGTGTAAGTCGATGCAGAAGTCAATTTCCCAGTGGGGAGGTAACCCTGGAACGTCTTCTGGAAAGACATCCTCATACTCCACCACCACTGCTGGGAACTGAGAGCTCACAACATCTACTGCTCCGAGGGTAAGGCTAGACAACTCATGAGTGATCGACTGCACCCTCCTATGCATGAGCCCATTTTGTGCTGCCTGGGTTTCATTTTCTCCAACAAAGGAAAACCTTGTTCCATCCCAGTGGACACACCACACCCTTCGCCTAAAACAGTCAATCTAGGTATGGACCGAAGATAACCAATCCATACCAAGAATGACATCGTAAGGCCTCGATGCTACCACCAATAGGTTCCAACCGAAACTCTCACCTCCAAGGGTAAGATCACACTGTCTGTAAAGGTGTGTGATCGTCGAGTCTCCTCCCGTATGTGTCTCCAAGAATAAGGATCGAGTCAACGGTTCTACCGAAATCTCAAGGTTTTGTACAAGACATGTGGCTATAAGGGAATGACTGGAACCTGTGTCTATTAGTACGGCAGCTAAGGTAGAAAAGACACAGATCATACCTTGAATCATCTCTCGAGCCCCTGGGTCGTACGCCTCGACCGCATGCAGCTGTCCCTATCCCTATCCCCCAGCTCCCTGAGCCTGGTGTGGACCTCCTGGGGGTGGTGGTGGAAGTAAGTCGAAGCATCTGCCACCACCTGCAGCTCTCCCTGCTCCTCTTCCATGTCTGCTACCTGGCGGATCTGCTTTCTCTATTCTCTGCCTCTGCCTCGGTGGTCCATCCACCACTTGCCTGTCAGCAGGTCGACGTGTCGAGCAATCTCTAGCGAGATTCCCCCTACTATCGCATGCGTAGCATCGCTTCTCCCTAGGCTGATTGGATCCATCCTGAGAGCCCTGGACTGTCGATCCCCTATCCTGGGTCCTCCTATGACGTCTCCCACGTCTAGATCCCTATGCCTGATGTCGGCTCCCTACTGTTGGTGTCTCTACACTTGTCTGCCTGCTGCTGACTGTCGGCGGCTGTCTCTGCTCCGCCAAGAATATCTCAATCACCAAGGCCCGCTTGATCACTCCAACATAAGTCGAAATTAATAAAGGCACGACACTAGCTCAGATGTCACATTTTAGACCTTGCTCGAAGGTCCGAGCTCTGAAGTAATGATCCCTGACCATATCCATCGAGTACCTGGCGAGGTTGGTGAACCTCGATGAATAGTCAGCCACCGTCATACTACCCTATTGGAGCTGAAGAAGATCCCGGATGCCCACAACTCTCAGCGTATCCAGTGAGAACTCCTCCCTGAAGAGTCGCTCAAACTCCGTCCACGAAAGAGTCTCCTCGTCGTGAGTCTGCGTGGTAAGACTCCACCATCGTCCCGTCGAACCCTGAAGAAGGATCGCTCCTAGGACCACCATCTGGTCTGCCGGAGTCCTCACTAGATGAAAAACTCCGGTCACCGCCTCAAGACAGTCCTCGGACACCTGAGGGTTGGGCTCACCTCGAAACCTGAGGAGCCTATGTCTTTGAAAATCATGGAGCGCACTGAGCCTGCGCTCCTCAGCGATCGGTACCGCGGGTACTACTGGTTTCTCCACTGATGGTGGTATAGCAGGTGCACCACCTGGTGGCAACGCCTGGGGAGCTGGTCCCTGTATCGAAGCCTCGTCACTGAGGGGGTCATCCTCGTGATCGTGCTGCTGAATCCTAATGGGTATTCGTCGTGGAGGCATCCTGTAAAGAAAAAAGATGTGTCACGATCAATGAGTATATCTGGATAGCTGACACCAAGGACATGGAAAAAACAACCCATTTCTATATGATGCATGTACCTTTTATTTCCCCGCAACCAGTGTTTTCATGAACCGGGTCAAAAATAGGTTATCAGAGTCCTGGTGTATGGATATGTCGGCTGCCGCACCAACACTGGGGTCTTTGGCCTAAAAGTCGAACCCGAAACACTCAACACTGTTGCCCCAAACGAAAATCACAGACTCTTGGTCCTGAGGTAGAACCGACCACCTTTGATACCACTTTGTCACGACCCGTCCCAATGGGGCCCGCACCGTGACTCCCTAAGCCCGCCTCCAATAGGCCAGGGGCTAGTGACTAGCACCGAGTAGGCATATCACTAACATGGGAGGCATTGCCTAAGTACCTGTACACACGCACACATCTCCAAGACCACAAATGCTGAAATGTAAAACACTAAGGAACAAAATGCATGCATACAACTAAATCCCAACCAACAGAGTATGACGAAAGGTAGAGTGCTATAAAAGTAAACTGGGCCAGAATACAAGCCCACCAAAAATAAAACAAACAAGATTCTGAAACTGCAAAGTCCAACCTATAAGCACAAAAGGTACTGGGACTACTGCTCGTAGCCGTAGGAACGCCTCGGCCGGCAGGGAACTCAGAAATCTCAGTCCTGTCCTGGTCTTCCCTGGACTCTGTCAAAAGGTTGCTCGTCTTCACAAGACACCAGACGTGCGGGCAAAGCCCGTGCAGGGGTGAGTATAACAATACTCAGTAGGGGACCCTAAAAACCACAAAGCAATACACAAAGTCAAGGTATAGTCATCTATGCATAGAAATGTCTATGGAACATATATAACAAACCAGATATACTCAAAACCTAGACCCGTGGTCTAGAAACAAGTCACACAACTGCATACCCCCGCAAGGGATTCCGTTTGAAGATTCCATGATGCACTCGTTCTGGGAGAACACACTCCACAAGTCTTATAGCTCTGATAAAGTCTGTCCGAGAAGTGTTGTTCGTTGGGAACCGTCATGAGAGATGGCTACACTCATTACGAGAGACACACTCCTGAGTGGAAAAGTTATGGTAAATAGAATAAATCATTACAGGAGACACACTCCTGAGTGGAAAGATCTCGATACACAGATGAGGATCCCTACCAGGGCCATGGAAGATACCGCAACTCATCCGGAATTCACCTGTTAGGTAGAGGATCAATGCCTGGTAGAGTTGGTCATGTCGATGCCTGACTCTACCTAGGGTCTGGAATGGATAGAGGATCTCGATCCGGGCCTCTCGGATGGATACCTGACTCTATCATAGAAAATCCTACTGAAGGGATCATAATACTACGTGAGAGAAAGACGCCTAACCTTCAGGGGAACATGAAGAAAGGTCACTAACCCAAACGAAAGATGTTCAGGGCATGGTGAACAAAAGGACCAAGCCATTTTCCAAAAAGTACATGGCGTGTAGAAATGATACACGTCGTGTTGTCCGACTTTGGGTACTACCTGTGTACAACGGCCCGTGTCGTGAGGCTGGTCGTGTAGAAAAACTTAGTACATGGTATGTAGTATGGAGTACACGCTGTGTCTGGGTAACTAGGGTTAGCTCCGTGTACTCTGGCCATGTGCCCATACACAGTCACCAACCCGTGTACTCTGACCTTTGCAAACTGCACATGGGGGGACCCGCGTTGCTGGCCTTGTCTGGCCGTGTGATGGAGTAAACGGTCATGTACTCCATCCCGTGTCCGTGTCTCCCTGGGATACACGCCGATCTCCGCATAGCCGCCTCTGCCAAGCTGTACACGTTGTGCCGCCTGAAGCCGTGTAGATCATCCCGTGTCCGTGTACTACCCAAAGTACACATCAAGCTTCGGGGAAGGTCCAACACGCCGTGTGACCAGGGTTACATGCCGTGTGATTCTTCTCTGACCCCGAAACCCTAGCCGCCACCATCAGTACTACATGGCATGTTCTTCGGAAGTACACGCCGTGTATTCTGGAAATTTCCAGAAACGGTGCTCTTCACTGGCGCGCCTCTCGTGCTGCTCCGATCATCAATCCGGCTGTCCGATCGCCGCAAAAATTCCAGGTTCTGGTCGCCCTGACACCATGAAGTCGCTTCCTTCATTTTCAGGCCTCCGATCGGCTCCAAAAACGTGTTCCGGTCTTCCCGCATGAAGAACGCTCTAAGAACGCTCTATCTGATCCAGTCTGATTCATCATCCACCATCTTCACCGCACCTCCACACGGTTGTTGCGATGTCGAACCTTCGATTTGGGATTGTTGCATTGCAGAAAGGATGCACAATGATCCGTTGTTTGTCACCCCATGAAGAACACGTGGGAAAAAGGAGGAAGAAATCCAAATAAACAAATTGAGGAACAAACCTTCGTCGTCATTCATCATGGTATTGATCCACTACCGTTAATAGGATTAAACGGAGCAAGAATCAACAACATCATTATCATGGATCAATTACCCATAATCTTCCTGAAGAAAATCCCTCCCGCAAAAACGTACGAGTCCGTGGATCAACTTGTTCATGGTTGATCCGTGTTCGTCGTTTAAACTTAAATACGGGGAAAATAAAATCTAAATAACAACCCCTACCTTTCGAAAGGATCAATCATTGATGAAGGCTTCGTGCTACTGTTGTCGTCAAGATCCTTCAATGTCGGCGCAACGATCCTTGGTTTCGATCTGTTGTCGTTCGTCGTCTAGAATCTACTCCAACGCGCCGCGGATTCTGTAGAGGTTCCTCTCTCTATGTTGTCAATGACGTACAATTGCTTAACCCATTAAAAGGGGAAACATGTTGGCATTTATTTACACAGTAGTATTAATGGCGTTGACTTTCCATTTCGAAGTCATTAAGTCGCACCATTAATTTAGGAAACAGTTTTTTCGTTGTTGCGCTGCAGCGGATGTTTCCTTAAATGAAATAAAATAAACTTGTTAATTTATTTTATTTTATTTTACTTAAAACATCCGAAAATTAACTTTTTCCCTCGACCCGTGCCGGTCAAGGTTGGACTCATTCTTAGGTAAAGTCGTCGTCCTGGACGTAACGGTGTGCTCAGATTTTTAATCCAGGCATCCATTTTGGAAACTGCCACAGATGCACACAAGTGCCGACTCACTTAACTAAAAAAGGTTCAAAACACCATTCCGGGCTCACTAGACCTCAGAATGATGTTCCTTCTTTGTCCCCGGTCTCGAATTAATTCCATATAATATTTAAAATAATAAACGGAAAAATCCGAGACATTACATTCTCCCCACCTTGGGGCTTTACGCCCCTGAAAAGCCAAAACGAGGGCTACTCAAAAAGATGAGGGTACTGGGCACGGATCTGAGCCTCCTGCTCCCACGTGCTCTCCTGAAGATTCATGTACCGCCACTGGACGCGCACCAAGGGAATCGATTGCCCACAAAGTATCTTTTCCTGCCGATCCTCGATCTCCACTAGGTACTCAGCAAAGTTCACTCCATCCTCGATGTCCAGCTCCCCCCAGTCGATGAAGTGTGATGGGTCATGCACGTACCTCCTCAGCTACGACACGTGGAAGACATCATGTACCCAATGCAACTGTGGTGGTAGAGCTAGGCAGTATGCCACCTCGCCAACTCTACACAGAATCTGGAAAGGTCTGACGAACCTCGGAGATAGCTTTCTGCCTCGGCCAAATATCTTCAACCCTCGTCGAGGTGAGACCCGAAGAAAGATGTGGTATCCCTCCTCGAACTCCATATGTCTCTGTCGTCTATCAGCATAAGACTTATGCCAGCTTTGTGCAGTCTTCATTCGCTCCCGGATGATCTGCACCTTCTCTGTGGTAGCTCGCACTAACTCTGGACCCATGAGTGCTGACTCTCCGGGGTCGGTCCAGCAAAGCGGTGACTAGTAGGGTCTCCCATACAAGGCCTCGAACGGTGCCATACCAATGGTGGATCGGTAGCTGTTGTTGTACGCAAACTCCACCAGTGGTAGGTGGTCCTCCCAACTATGAACAAAGTCCAAGATACAGGCTCGCAACATATCCTCCAGAACCTGAATGGTCCTCTCCTTCTGACCATCCGTCTGGGGATGAAAAGTTGTACTCAAGCGTAGCTGAGTCCCAAAAGACTCCTACAATCCCTTCCACAACAGGGATGTGAAGCGGGCGTCTCGATCTGAGACTATAGTCGAGGGGACGCCATGAAGCTGAACTATCTCCTGCACGTAGAGGCGTCTCAAACTCTCTACGGAACTCTGCTCCCTGATAGCTAGGAAGTGGGCCAACTTGGTGAGTCGGTCAACAATCACCCAGATGGAATCGTGCCCCTTGGACGTCCATGGTAAGCCCATCACGAAGTCCATCGATATTCCATCCCACTTCCACTCTGGAACTTCCAGGGGGTGATCTAACCCTGCTGGAACCTGGTTCTCAGCCTTCACCTGCTGGCATGTGAGGCATCGAGAAATAAACTATGCTACTGCCTTCTTCATGCCTGACCACCAGAACTGTCGTCGGAGATCCCGGTACATCTTTTCCACTCCAGGATGTACCGCCAAAGGGGATGTATGAAACTCCCTTGGGACCTCCTCCTGGAATGCCACTGGTACAACATTTCATCCTCTGAAAAGAATTACGTGCTCTCCACCTTGCGAATATCCATCAGGATCATGTCTTGTGGATAACTGAGCACGTAAAGCCACACAGTCGACTTCCCCAAGTTGTGCCTCCCTAACTCACTGTAAGAGTGGAGGGGTGACAACCATCGACTGTAGGTAAGTTTTATCCTCTACATCCACGAAGGATAACTGTAACACGGCTAACTACTATGTCACCTCACTCAACAGCTGTGAGCTTGACCTTCTGCTGAGGGCATCTGCCACCTTTTTCCCCTTTCCAGGAGTATAGATAATCTCAAAATCATAGTCCTGAAGGAACTCTAGCAATGCCTCTGCCTCAGATTCAGATCCTTCTATGAGAAGATGTACTTGAGGCTCTTGTGGTCAGAGTAGACAATGAACTGCTCGCCCATAAGGTAGTGTCACCACATCTTCAATGCGAAGACTACCGCTGCTAACTCGAGATCATGG
The DNA here is from genome assembly GCA_963277665.1 of Viscum album. Lineage (NCBI taxonomy): Eukaryota > Viridiplantae > Streptophyta > Magnoliopsida > Santalales > Viscaceae > Viscum > Viscum album. The sequence continues at coordinate 245,848,258 of OY728150.1, forward strand.
GTCGCATAGTTCTGCTCATGCGGCCTAAGCTTGCGCAAACCATAAGCAATCACTGCATGCCGCTACATCAGGAAACAGCCGAACCCGGTCCCTGATGCGTCACAAAAAACTATATACTCGACACCCTCCTCCGGCAAACTCAAGACTGGGGCGCTCGTCAAACTCTGTCTCAACTTCTCGAAAGTCTGCTGGCACTTTTCTATCCACACAAAGGGTTTCCCCTTCTTGGTCAAGGCTGTCATCGGTGCTGATATCCGGGAGAAATCAGGGATGAATCTCCGGTAATACCCTGCCTACCCAAGAAAGGTCTGCACCTCCATCACGCTCCGAGGTGGCTCCCATGCTAACATAGCCTCCACCTTGGCTGGGTCCACAGCTACTCCATCTGCTGAGATGAAATGTCCCAGAAACTGGAACTCCCAAATCCAAAACTGACACTTTGAGAGCTTCCCATAAAGATGGTGCTCCCGGAGTACGTCCAGAACCATCCGCAGGTGTCTCGTGTGCTCTTCCTCTGACGCCGAGTACACAAAGATGTCCTCGATGAAGACCACTATGAACCGGTCCAAGTACGGTTGGAAGATCCAATTCATCAGCCCCATGAACACTTCGGGGGCGTTAGTCATGCCAAAGGGCATCACCAAGTACTCATAGTGACCGTAGCGACATCTGAAAGCCGTCTTCGGTATATCCTCATCCCGCACTCGTAGCTGGTGATAGCCTGATCGAAGGTCAACCTTCGAGAACCACTACACCCCTCTTATTTTATCAAAGAGGTCATCAATTATCGGCAGTGGATACTTTTTCTTCACCATCACCTGGTTTAGGTGCCGGTAATCCACGCACAGCCTCAGACTCCCGTCTGCCTTCTTGGAAAACAAGACTGGAGTCGCCCAGGGGGAGACGCTGGGTCTCACAAAACCCTTGCTCTGCAAATCCTCCAACTGGACCCTCATCTCGCGAAGCTCTGCGGGAGCCATCCGATAAGCCGATGAGTAAATCAGTGTCGTCTCATGGTGTAAGTTGATGCAGAAGTCAATTTCCCAGTGGGGAGGTAACCCTGGAACATCTTTTGGAAAGACATACTCATACTCCGCCACCACTGCTGGGAACTGAGATCTCACAACATCTACTACTCCGAGGGTAAGGCTAGACAACTCATGAGTGATCAGCTGCACCCTCCTATGCATGAGACCATTTTGTGCTGCCTTGGTTTCCTTTTCTCTGAAAAAGGAAAACCTTGTTCCATCTCGGTGGACACACCGCACCCTTCGCCTAAAACAGTCAATATGGGCATGGACCAAAGATAACCAATCCATACCAAGAATGACGTCGTAAGGCCTCAACACTACCACTAAGAGGTTCCAACCGAAACTCTCACCTCCAAGGGTAATATCACACTGTCTGGAAAGGTGTGTGATCGTCGAGTCTCCTCCCGTAGGTGTCTCCAAGCATAAGGATCGAGTCAACGGTTCTACCGAAATCTTGAGGTTTTGTAAAAGACATGTGGCTATAAGGGAACGATTGGCACCTGTTTCTATGAGTACGACAGCTAAGGTAGAAAAGACATAGATCGTACCTCAAATCATCCCTAGAGCCCCTGGGTCGTACGCCTCGACCGCAGGCAGCTATCCTCGTCCCTGTCCCCCAACTCCCTGAGCCTGGTGTGGACCTCCTGGGGGTGGTGGTGGAAGTAAGTCAAAGTGTCTACCACCACCCGCAGCTCTCCCTAATCCTCTGCCACGTCCGCTGCCTGGTGGATCTTCCTGCTCCGTTCTCTGCCTCTACCTCGGTGGTCCATCCACCACTTCCATGTCATCATCTCGACGTGTCGGGCAATCTCTAGCGAGATGCCCCCTACCGTCGCATGCGTCGCATCACTTCTCCCTAGGCTGACTGGATCTAGCCTGAGGGCCCTAGACTGTCGATCCTCTATCCTAGGTCCTCCTATGACGTCTCCCACATCTAGATCCCTATGCCTGACGTCGAATCCCTATTGTCGGTGTCTCTACACCTGTCTTCCTACTGCTGACTGCCGGCGGCTGTCTCTGCTCCGCTAAGAATCTCTCGATCACCAAGGCCCGCTCGAGCACTCCAGCATAGGTCGAAATGCATAGAGGCACGAAACTAGCTCAGATGTCACACCATAGACCTCGCTCGAAGGTCCGAGCTCTGAAGTACTGATCCCTGACCATATCCATCGAGTACCTGGTGAGGTTAGTGAACCTCGATGAATATTCAGCCACCGTTATACTGCCCTCCTGGAGCTGAAGAAGCTCCTGGATACGCACAGCTCTCAGCGTAACTGGAGAGAACTCCTCCCTGAAGAGTCTCTCAAACTCCGTCCACGAAAGAGTCTCCTCATCGTGAGTCTCGGTGGTCAAACTCCACCATCGTTCCGCCAAACCCTGAAGAAGACTCGCTCCTAGGACCACCATCTGTTCTGCCGGTGTCCTCACTAGATGAAAAACTCTGGTCACCGCCTCAAGCCAGTCCTCAGCCACCTGAGGGTCGGGTTCACCTCAGAACCTGAGGGGACTCTGTCTCTGAAACTCATGGAGTGCGCTGAGCCTGCACTCCTCACCGGTCGGTACCACGGGTACCACTGGCTGCTCCACTGGTGGTGGTATAACAGGTGCACCACCTGGTGGCAACGCTTGGGGAGATGGTCCCTATATCGAAGCCTCGTCACTGAGGGGGTCATCCCCGTAATCGTGCTGCTGAATCCTAACGGGTATTCGTCACGGAGGCATCCTGTAAAGAAACAAGATGTGTCATGGTCAATGAGTATATCTGGATAACTGACACCAAGGACATGGAAAACACAACCCATTCCTATATGATGCATGTACCTTTTATTTCCCCGAAACCAGTGTTTTCATGAACCGGGTCGAAAAGTAGGTTATCAGAGTCATGTTGTATGGATACATCGGTCGCCGCACCAACACTGGGGTCTCTGGCCTGAAATCCAAACCCAAAACACTCAACACTGTTGCCCCAAACCAAACTCACAGACTCTTGGTCCTAAGGTAGAACCGACCACCTTTGATACCACTCTGTCATGACCCGTCCCAGAGGGGCCTACGTCGTGACTCCCCAAGCCTGCCTCCAATAGGCCAGGGGCTAGTGACTAGCACCGAGTACGCATATCACTAACATGGGAGGCATTGCCTAAGTACCTGTACACACGCACACATCTCCAAGACCACAAATACTGAAATGTAAAACACTAAGGAACAAAATGCATGCATAAAACTAAATCCCAACCAACAGAGTACGACGAAAGGTAGAGTGCTGTAAAAGTAAATTGGGTCAGAATACAATCCCACCAAAAAGCAAACAAACAAGAGTCTGAAACTGCAAAGTCCAACCTGTAAGCACAAAAGGTACTGGGACTGCCGCTCGTAGCCGTAAAAATTCCTCGGCCTGTAGGGAACTCAGAAAGCTCAGTCCTGTCCTGATCTGCCCTAGACTCTGTCAAAAGGCTGCTCATCTGCATAAGACACCAGATGTGTGGTCAAAGCCCATGTAGGGGTGAGTATGACAATACTCAGTAGGGGACCCCGAAAACCACAAAGAAATACACAAAGTAAAGGTACAGTCAGCTATGCATAGAAATATCTACAGAACATATAGAACAAACCAGATATACTCAAAACCCAGACCCGTGATCTAGAAACAAGTCACACAACCGCACACCCCCACAAGGGATTCCGTTCAAAGATTCCGTGATGCACTCATTCCGTGAGAACACACTCCACAAGTCTTATACCTCTGATGATGTCCGTCCGAGAAGTGTTGTTCGTCGGGAACCGTCACAAGAGATAGCTACACTCATTACAGGCGACACACTCCTGAGTGGAAAGTTATGGTAGATATAAGCACTCATTACGGGAGACACACTCCTGAGTGGAAAGATCTCGATACACAGATGAGGATCCCTGCCAGGGCCATGGCGGATACCGCAACTCATCCGGAATTCACCTGATAGGTATAGGATCAACGCCTGGTAGAGTTGGTCATGTCGATGCCTGACTCTACATAGGGTTTGGAATGGATAGAGGATCTCGATCCGGGCCTCTCGGATGGATGCCTGACTCTATCACAGAAAGTCCTGCTAAAGGGATCATGATCCTGCGTGAGGGAAAGACGCCTAACCTTCAGGGGAACAAGAAGAAAGGGCACTAACCCAAAAAAAAGATGTTCAAGTCACGGTGAACAAAAGGAACAAGCCGTTTTCCAAAAAGTACACGGCGTGTAGAAATGATACACGCCGTGTTGTCCGACCCCGGGTACTGCCCATGTACAACGGACCATGTCGTGAGTCTGGTCGTGTAGAAAAACTTAGTACACGGCGTGTAGTACGGAGTACACACTGTGTCTGGGTAACTGGGGTTGGCTTCGTGTACTCTGGCCATGTGCCCGTACACGGTCACCAACCCGTGTACTCCGACCTATGCAAACTGCACATGGGGTGACCCGCGCTGCTAGCCTTGTCTGGCCTTGTGATGGAGTACACGGTCATGTACTCCATCTCGTGTTCGTGTCTCCCCGGGATACACGCCGAGCTCCGCGTAGCCGCCTCTGCCAAGCTGTACACGCCGTGCCGCCTGAAGCCATGTAGATCATCCCGTGTCTGTGTACTACCCAAATTACACGCCGAGATTCGGGGAAGGTCCAACACGCCGTGTGACCAGGGTCACACGCCGTGTGATTCTTCTCTGACCCCGAAACCCTAGCTGCCACCGCCAGTACTACAGGGCGTGTTCTTTGGAAGTACACGCCGTGTATTCTGGAAATTTCCAGAAACGGAGCTCTTCGCCGATGCGCCTCCCGTGCTACTCTGATCATCAATCCGGTCATCCGATCGCCGCAAAACGTCCAGGTTCTGATCACCCCGACACCACGAAGCCGCTTCCGTCGTTTTCGGGCCTCCGATTTGCTCCGAAAATGTGTTCTGATCTTCCCGCTCGAAGAACGCTCTTTCTGATCCGGTTTGATTCGTAGTCTTCCATCGTCACCGCACCTCCAAAAGGTCGTTGCGATGTAGAACCTTCAATTTGGGATCGTTGCGTTGCAGAACGGATGTGCAACGATCCATTGTTCGTCGCCCCGCGAAGAACGCGAAGAACACGCGGGAAAAAGGAGGAAGAAATCCAAATAAACAAATTGAGGAACGAACCTCCGCCGTCGTTTGTCACGACATTGATCCTCTCCCATTAATAGGCTTAAATGGAGCAAGAATCAACAACAACATAAAGCATGGATCAATTCCCCATAATCTTCACGAAGAAAATCCCTCCCGCAAAAACGTACGAGTCTGCGGATCAACTTGTTCGTGGTTGATCCGCGTTCGTCGTTTAAACTTAAATACGGGGAAAAGAAAATCGAAATAACAACCCCTACCTTTCAAAAGGATCGATCGTTGACAAAGGAATCGTGCTGTCGTTGTCATAGAGATCCTTCAATGTCGGTGCAACAATCCTTGGTTTCGATCCATTGTCATTCGTCGTCAAGAATCTGCTCCAACGCGCCGCGGATTCTGCCGAGGTTCCTCTCTCTACGTTTCCAACGACGTACAATTTCTTAACCCATTAAAAGGGGAAACATGTTGGAATTTAATTACGCGGCAGTATTAATGGTGTTGACTTTCCATTTTGAAGTCATTAAGTCGCGCCATTAATTTAGGAAATAGTTGCGTCGTTGCCACGCTGCAGCGAATGTTTCCTTAAATGAAATAAAATAAACTTGTTATTTTATTTTATTTTATTTTACTTAAAACATCCAAAAATTAAATTTTTTCCTCGACCCTCACTGGTCAAGGTTGGACTCATTCTTAGGTAAAGTCGGACGCAATGGTGCGTTCAGATTTTTAATCCGGGCATCCGTTTTGGAAACTGCCACAGTCGCGCACAAGTGCCGACTCACTTAACTAAAAAGGTTCAAACCACCATTTCGGGCTCACTGGACCTCAGAATGATGTGTCGTCTTTGCGCCTGGTCTCAAATTAATTCCATATAATATTTAAAATAATAAACAGAAAAATACGAGATATTACATAACCATGGTGGCAAGTTATAATTTACCAACATAACTGACCATGTATTGTGAGTGCTACTTTTAAAACTAAAAGGATTCACTACACCTGTAGATAGCATAAGACTAAGGTTTCTCGGATTGTTTCCAAGTTCAGGATACCCGTGATCAATTCTCTTCCACTAAGGAGAGTCTATCAGGTGATGAAGTTTCTCACTTTATTTCATGTATCTCTATGCCAAGTCAATTTCCTTGCAGTATCCTCACTTCTATATAGGCGTCTAAACCTTGTAATTATTTGAAATTACTATAAAACTTTCATAAGACCCGATTCATCAATATTGTATTAAGAATTACCACACTTTGGGCATTCTTTAAGTGATTTGTGGTCACTGAGAAACAATGTACAGTTATTTAGACAGGTGATTAGCCACTAAAAGAGGCTAATATTCATTGTTAATATATTAATATTCAAGTGTTTCAAAGTCCATAAACATAAATTTTAGTGCATTTTATAAATTGAACTTCATTTCCCATCACAAGTGCAATTCATGTTTAAAGTGAAAATTTGGGCCCAATCAATCATCTATTTGTGGGATTCATTTATTTAATTTTTTGAATTTCATATTTTGGGATATTATTGATCACTTTTTTTGTAACATTTTATCTTTTAGGATCTATGGATGAATCCCAAGATAAAATGGAGATTTTTCATCATGAATGAAAAAAAAATGGACAAAGCATAATGGGCCTAAGGCCCATCAAACAAAAGTGGGACCCACAATCCAAGCCCAATGATGCTCAAATTTTTACTGTAGAAATATGGAAATATGGGGATAATTTTATTCAACTATTTCTAGAGCTAATTATGAAGTTTTCATAGAGATAAAGGCATCCAAAATTGACATTTAAATGGTGGGCCAGATTTGAACACCCATAAAGTCATCCCACTAGATCGAGCATAACTTCCAAATGGATATTCCAATTTGCCAGAAATTTTGAAATATCTTAGAGGAAACATGGAAAAAGATATTTTATTTATATAACCCTTATGGATTCCTCCATCTTCAGTTACAAATTCACCTGTCAAAAAGGGGGATGAATCTGGATGAATTTTCTGGCCAACTTTGAAGCGTTAAATTTCCCTTGATTTTCTCACCCTCATTTTGACTCTTTAAATTAATGGGAAAGGAATTTACTGATGGTGGGTCAAATTAAGGATACAAATATTCATATATAAGGATCCGGTGATGAATGGAATTATCATCCATGTTTTTCCTTTCTATCGATGTTTTTTACTTTCAATTGTAATTCCCTGCTTTCATTTTGTAATCGCATCGTCAATCTTTCTAATGTAAGTTTTTCATTCAATATCATTTATTAATAAAAGTTTTTCTTAATATTCTATTTTCTTATTCTTTTCAATATCACATTGATACCATTGAATCAATGTGTGAACTAATTTACACCAGCACTTGTGAATTTTATCACACAACGATGGAGTGATCTTAATTCAGTTTTTCTTCTTCTTCTTCAATCCCACCCTCATGAGTCTACTACCCGCTTCCATTGATATAATGGAATAAATATAGGTATAACCCTATAATGTTTTGATCAAAGGGAGTATCAAGGTTGTGTATTTGATGTTATTTCTTAGGTTGATAATTATTAATCAATTCAATTTTTGAGAATTTTATTCAACGATGTACATTCTCCTTTGAACTCGCCAATTTTACCGATACACATCCCGAGTGCTAAAAAGATCCTCTACCTTGGAGTTATAATCAATACAATCCTCTAATTGTATGGTTGATTATCCTTAGGATACTAAAGACTCAAAATTATGGGAGTGATTTGGGAATTTCATATTTTGTTGAAGGAAATGCTCGAATTTAAGACATTGAAATAATTTAAAAATAAATTCATCAAATCCACCCCATATGATAACCAAGGATTAATTCATTATTTTTAAATTAAATTCACTTAATTATTTAAAAATACCATTTAATAATCCAAACAATTCAAAACCAAGTTGGAAACTTCATAGCCAAATCACCTCTATAGAATGTGTGTTTGTAAAGGTTACGTCTTCGGTCCCTGTGGATTCGATAACCCAAGTTGTACTAAAAGTTACCACTTTTACCATATTTTTTGGATAAATTTGGGTGCAAACAAAATTTTTAACCTTTATAGGGACCAATTAAGTCACCTTATAATCTCTTTCTATTCTCCCCCATTTCTCTTTTCTCATCCCAATTCTCTTATCTTTTCCCCTTTCTTTTTTTTCTTTTTTCTTGGCACATGTACACCTACACCCATGACCATTCAAATCATCTAGTTAGGGTGGATAATCCTGGGTTTAGGGATTCAATTACACATAAGGGTCTCTTTATATTAGATCTTAATCTTCCTAATACTCCAGATTAAAATTTAGAGTTCAATATAATGGAGAATCTTCCACAAAACCAAATCTTAAACCAGGGAGGGAACCCAAATGGAAACCAAAATGAGCAATACCCTAACTTGGGAATTGTTACAGACTAAACCATGAATGACTAACTCACACTAGCCTGGACCAATTCAACCTCATGCATTAGGCATGATAACATAGGATATCCCTAATATGTCTTTAAACCCCATGTCCTGAACCACCTTCCAACCTTTCATGGGATGGAGTCTGAGATGCCTTACCTTCATGTTAAATAATTCAATGACATTGTAAAAACCATGTGCCCACCAAATAAAATTGAATCAGATAAAATGAGACTCTTTCCTTTTTCACTCAAATATTGGGTAAAGAATTGGTTAAATAATTTGAGGCCATCATCCATTCACTCTTGGGACCCACTAAAATGTTAATTCTATAAAAATACTTCCCCCGTCATAAAATAATTGCACTTAAGAAGAGAATCCAAAAAATAAAAAGAGAGGGAGAAACATTATATTAAACATGGGAAAGGTTCAAAGACACATTAAGCATGGTACCACACCATGGTTTCTTAATCCCGAAACAAGTGAGAATTTTATTTGAAGGTTTAGGGCCAGGAAACAAATAGTTTATTGACATGATGTGTAATGGAACATTCAAAAAAAATCCCCAAATAATTCTTATGAGTATCTATAAAATCTTTCTAAACAAAACCAAACATGGGGAACAACACATTACTACATGAAGCCACCAAAATCTGGTGGAATGCACAATATTGGAGAAGAAGAAAACCTTAGAGAAAAACTTTTTGTACTGACTAGGAAGGTCAAAGAGATTGATCTTAGTAAGGTCCACCAAACCCAAACTATTAATCCTGTTTGCACAATTTTTGACAAACATAACCATAAGACTAATAATTTCCCGACCATTCCTTCTATCAAGGAGGTTCTTTTAGGACGACCACCATCAGAGGTTAATTCTTTTAACATTAAAAATATAAAGTACCAAAACATATTCAATCCAAGGTAAAATGACCATCCAGGCTTTTGTTGGAATGAAAATCAACAACCAACACAACAACGTTGCCTCAATACCTACCCTCAATAGAATTTTTGAACACATAACTAGATTCCATCATAACCAGTCCAATACCAACAATCTATCTAGAAACCAAATCAACATTCAATCCAACATCCAAAGTATCCTCTTGGGGTAAACCAACCAAAAAAACCCCTACCCAATATGCCCCTCAACCAATCCTTGATCAATTGTGTGAGAAAATAGAAAAAATGAACACATAAGTATCATCACTTAGACATGAACTGAAATCAATAAAAACTGAAAATACACCCATTCTTACTCACATTGTTCCTCCCCCAACCTTGAGGAGGGAATCTAGTTATACACAAAGATCTCATGAACAACTCAATGTGGTGACTATTTTAAGGAGTCGTAAAACCATTGAAAAACATGAACCAACCATTACTAATACATCTAATGATTTAATCTCTCATGAAAATGATGATAAAAACTCATTGAATCTGAAAATCCTGATGATAATTTTGAGGAATTTCCACCTTATAAAACAATCATATAACCTGCTCCATTCCCTCAATGAGTGAGAATAAATTCCAAACCCGAATAGAATAAAACATTGAGTGAAATATTCTCACAAATTAAGATGAAAATACCCCTTCTAGATGCAATAAAAATCATACATGCATACTCCAAGTACCTGAAGGACTTTTGTACATTCAAAAGAAAGTTTTCATACAAATACCAAGTCCTTTTGGTAGCTAATATGAGTACCAACGTCCAAGGAACCATGCCACCTAAGTTAAGGGACCCAGGTTGTCCTTACATAAATGTTGAACTTGGATAGAAAAAATTGATCAAGGACTTATGTGATCTAGGAGCTAGTGTGAACCTCATTCCATATGAAGTGTACTATTAGTTAGGTCTCGAGGATCTCTAACCCACTCATGTCACACTCCAACTCGCTGATCGTAGTATTTGGATTCCAAAAGGTATCTTGAAGGATGTTTTAGTGAAAGTTGAAAATTTCGTTTACCCTACTAATTTCATTATCCTTGACAATAACCCAAGCTTAGGTCCTAGGGAGAAAACCCCCATCATCATTGGTCATCCCTTCTTAGCAACAATCAACTCAGTCATCCATGTTAGGAATGGGAACATGAAAATAACCTTTGGAAACATGAGCCTTGGTCTCAACATCTATAACCCCATCTCTCATGTTAGTGATAATGAGGAAGTTCATGAGGTAAATTTGATAATTACTATTGAAAATGAACCTGAAAATGATTATAGAATTTCTAATGAATATCTAAGTCATGAGGATTTAAATTTCATGTATTCACATGAGGGAAACTTGTATCCATGGCTTGATTCTATTTTATATCGCTTAAATAGTGATTTTTCACAATCATTGATCCATTATGAGAAACCATAAACAACGATTCCATACCCATTTCTGAAAATCATATGGTCAATTTTTTGTATGAAATATCTATTCAAAAGGAACCTGTTATGCTGACCAATTTGGAAACTGAAACTGAGTACAATTCAAGATCTTGACTTTTATATGAAACTGTTTTCCAAACTGAGGTTGAATTAAATGTCCATACTCCCTCTCCCATGTATTCATTCATAGAGGATAACAAAAATCATAAAATCTTCAATTCGTACTCTCTTAAAGATAATGATAATAAAATTCTCCTTGATGTATTAAGTGAGATTAAAAAAGCAATCATATGGACCATTTTTTATATTCATGGGATTAGCCCATTTACTGGGACCAATATGATTTTTATCGAATCAATTTCCAAACCATACCACAAATCCCAATGGAGACTCAATCATGATTCGATGGATGTAGTGATGAATATAATCCTTGAGATGTTTAAATTTGGTATTGGTTAATATGGGGGTCTAAGTCGAGCTAACAAATTTAAATTAAGTTCTTTATAGGAGGTAACCCGGCTTCTACATTTTTTTTATTATTATTTTTGTTTTTTGTGCTTTTTTGTTTTATTTATAAATAGGAATCCTTGGGGTTTCCAATGTGATTTAATGTCTCTTGTGTGTGAGATTTAGGTGTTGATGCATTTTAGTATTTCAAAATAAAACCCTTTCCTTCTAAAAGTTCAAACCTTTCCATCAAACATCCCTGAGGAGTCTACATGTGACATAAATCCAAAGTAATAAATTGCATATTGATGGGACATCAACTTCAAACCAAATGATTTTCCCATGATTTCATTTCAAATCACTTTCCCCCCTATTTTATCCCAATTCTAATATTTATCTTCTCTTATCTTTCAAAACTGAGGGCAGTTTCATTCTAAGTTGGGGGGAGTGAAAATATGGGATTTCAAAAAAATTATGATTTTATGATAAAAATTAAATTCATTATCCTTGAATGAATTAATGTACATTGTGAAACATTAAAACTGATTTTCAAATGATTTTGAATGCCTTGATTATGATTTAAATGCATGTTTAAGTTCATGAGCATAGTTTTGTTTTGGGGAAGTGTGGTTGTCTGATGTGATTTTTCAAAGTTTATATTTTCATCCCCTTAATAAAAATGCCACAATGCACGTTCATTATATCTTGGGTGTAAATTTGAGTTCTTGGGTACCTTTCATCATAGCATAGGGTTTGGGGCCACTTTTATTTTAATTTGAGTATTAAAAAATGAAAAAGACCACATAGAGCAATGTTTTGTCCAAATGTGTGGCGTTCGACACTTGGGAATCATGACTCCATAGTTTTCTTGCCCAGAGTTAGACTTTATATCTCTATTATAGAGCATGGAATTTACAATATGTGTGGATTCCAACACTTGGGATCATGACTCCATAGTTTTATTTCCCAAAGTTATTCTTTTCATATCTATTATGGTTCAAAAAAACAACAAAAAAACAAAAAAAAATAAAAAAACTAGATACACATCTTAAGGTTTAATTTGATTCCCACCTAGAGCTTCTATTTTTCCCCCTGAACAATAAAATGGGCCTCATGTCTTTTTTGATGCACAACACATTATCATGCTTAATTTAAATTGGATGAAATGTGAAGATGAATTTTAAAAAAGGAATGGGATTGGGCTTGGGATATTATTGTGGATCTATCTTGTGTGAAATAATTTTGAATGGTTTCATGATTTTTTGGAGTGATGTTTTTATGAGCAATGTCTGTTAAATTATTTTTGAAAAATGGAATTCAATTTCATATTTTTGAGATACTTTTTGCTCGGGACTAGCAAAACTCAAGTTGGGGAGTGTGATTAGCCGTTGAAATAGGATAATATTCATTATTCATATCTTAATATTCATGTGTTTCAAAGTCCATAAACATCAATTTTAGTTCATTTTATAGATTGAACTTCATTTCTCATCACAAGTGCAATTTATGTTTAAAGTGAAAATTTGGGTCCAATCAATCATCTATTTGTGGAATTAATTTCTTTAATTTTTTGAATTAAATATTTCGGGATATGATTGATCACTTTTTTAGAACATTTTATCTTTTAGGATTGATGGATGAATTCCAAGGGAAGATGAATATTTTTCATCATGAATGAAGAAATTTTCTGGACAAAGCATAATGGACCTAAGGCCCATCAAACAAAAGTGGGGCCCATAATCCAAGCCCAATGATGCTCAATTTTTTACTGTATAAAGATAAAAATATGGGCATGATTTCATTAAACTATGTCTGGAGCTAATTATGAAATTTTTATGGAGATAAAGGGAGGCAAAGTTGACATTTAAATGGTGGGCCATATTTGAACTCCCATAAAGTCATCCCACTAGATCCAGCATAACTTCCAAAAGGATGTTCCAATTTTCCTGAAATTTTTACATCTCTTATAGGAAATGGAAGAATATATTTTATTTCTACAACCCCTTTGTATTCGTATATCTTTAGTTAAAAATTCACACGTCAAAAAGGGGGATGAATCTGGATGAATTTTCTAGTCAACTTTGACACGTCAAATTTCCCTTGATTTTCTCACCCTCCTTTGGACTCTCTAAATTAATGAGGAAGGAATATATTGATGGTGGGTCAAACTAAGGCTCCAAATATTTCTATATAAGTAACAAGTGTTGAAGTGAATTATCATCCATGTTTTTTCTTTATATCGATGTTTTTTACTTTCAATTGTAATTTCCCGCTTTCATTTTGTAATCGCGTCATCAATTTTTCTCATGTAAGTTTTTCATTCACCATAATTTATTAATAAAAGTTTTTATATATCTTCTATTTTTTATTATTTTCAATATCACATTGATGTCATTTAATAAAGGTATGAACTAATTCACACCAACACTTGTGAATTTTATCACACAACGGTGGAGTGGTCGTAATTCAGTTTTTCTTCTTCTTCTTCAATTCCACCCTCATGAGTCTACTACCTGATTCCATTGATAGAATGGTATCAATGGAGAGATAAAACTATAATGGTTTGATCCAAGGGAGTATAAAGAGGATTTATTGGATGTTATTTCTCAGTTTAATAATTTTTAATCAATTGTATTTTTGAGATTTCCATTCAATGATGTACCTTCTCCTTTGAACTCACCAATTTTACCGATACACATCCCGAGTGCTAAAAAGATACTCTACCTTGGATTTATCATCAATATGATCCTCAAAGTGTATAGGTGATTATCCTTAGTATAGTGAATACTCAAAATTATGGGAGTGATTTGGGAATTTCATATTTCGTTGAATGAAATTCTTGAATTTAAGACATTGAAATAATTTAAAAAGAAATTCATCAAATCCACCCCATGTGATAACCAAGGATCAACTCATTATTTTTAAATAGAATTCACTTAATTATTTAAAAATAACATTTAATAATCCAATCAATTAAAACCCAAGTTGGAAACTTCATATCCAAATCACCTCCATAGAACATGTTTTTCTAAAGGTTGCTTCTTTGGTCCATGTGGATTCGATAACCCAAGTTATACTACAAGTGACTGCTTTTACCATATTTCTTGAGTAAATTTGGGTGTAAACAATAGGCGTGTATTCTTTTAGAGATTATACCCATTTAACATAGCATTATTTTAGCATCCTATGTTCGGATAGGAAGCTCATTATCTTCTGGGATCATATCATTAAAGATAGAAAGTATTTTAGAAAAATTGATGTCATACATCTATCTACAGCTTTTAAATTATATAGATTCAGTATGGATGAAAATACTATATATTTAGTACAACCATCATACAGTGACATTTTTCACAACTCTTCAAATTCTCAAACAATTTTGGATAATCACAAAGTTCATATTAAACTTTAATTTTCATTTTTTCAATGTGATATTCATAATAATTAACACATGTAATCACATCCTTGATATGGTATTCTTCATTTTCCACACTTGTAACCACATCAGATGATCCATAAAATGTGGTGTTATCCCAATCACTAGCTGCATTCACTTTTTCCCCATGTTTATTCCAACATTTTTAACTTTGATCTATTCCATGATAGATGAAGTATTCTTATAACTCCTCTAGACTAATTAGTCTTGAATAACAATAGTGTAAACACATAAAAAAATATTTGATAAGGTTCATATGCATAATCTTTTGAAAACTTGATGAACTCCTTCACCCCATTTTTATACTCTTTTGTCATACGATTGGAATCCATCCATTTTCAATTCATATCAATCCTATTTGATTTAGTAATATTAATAATTAAAGAATAAACAAAAAGAGTCCTTTAAAATAAGGGGAACCCAATATTTGAATGTTTCAAATAATTTCAGCATGCTTTGAAGGAAATGGTAATTTAATTTAAGAAAAGAATTTATCCACTGATGGTAAGTGTTATCCTCTGAATTAATCCACAATGATCGCTGGTACCTGGTATGGGATGACTACTACTTAGGATAGTTCAAGAAATGTAGGTTCATGTCCAGAAGAGATAAGGGGTGAGTCTTAGGAAACAAAATGCAATAATAATGGTCCAGGAGATAGAGCTAGTGAGGATGGCAGTTGTTTCCTTAAATCTACATTTTCCCGGGCTGGGGAGTTGGTGAAGTACTAGCCAACATTTCTTATTTTTCTATCTAAAATCTTTAATGTTCCTTTGGTTTGGTTGGATGGATGGTTTTATTGGATGATACCAAGGTAATAAATTATTTCCATTTTCTAGTTTCATACTTCATATAAAAAAACAAACCAATCCCTAATTTTATGGATGTATTTTGATAAGAGGTCAGTAACCAAAGTGAAAATATAATTCAAGTGGGTGATGAAAGAAATTCATTAAACTTAATTCTTAATGTAGGAATCCAATTATGGAATAGACAACCTGATCATATTAGCCAAAAAACATGAGTATGATCACTTAAGGATAAAATTTTTGTGACCTGCCAATACTAAAAAGAGAAAGGAATATGATGTTCTCAACATGACTAAAGGGAAAAATTGTTAACACTTCATAGAATAATTTATAGATATAGTTTACCCAATAATAGAATATCATTTATTTATATAATTTTGGGACTGTGATAAAGTATTCAAAAATGGAGAGAAGTATATTATTTTAATTATTGATAAATTTACCTGAATTAAATCTATTTAATTTGCGAGACATAAATAATAGGATCTAAATACGTTTAAATATTTTAGAAGAAAAATAGAGAATGATTTTAATTTCTCCTAATAAATGATCAGGATAGATAGAAGGTTGCATGATAAAGATACTTGAAACAGTAATGAAAACATCCATAAAATTTGAAATCCATAACCATAAAAAGAAGGAAATCATCTTCTGTTACCGAGATTTATAATGTTCTCCTAGGATGGGTGCATGGTTGGAATATAAGGATAACAGCGAAGAAGCATAAAATAGACAAAGGACCCTATATAATTTTTATTCCACTTTAAGAGGTATTCAATTAGTCTATCATAGTTGAATTTAATAGAGGTGTTCTCACTTAGAAAAAAGAAAATTAGTTATAATAGAATCATTGAAAATTATAAGGTTTTTATAAAAAAAATATTTCCTTTAATAATAATATACATCCACACACTATACACACATATATTTGATAAAGAAATAAACTTGAAATCCATATTTTTTTCAATTAAACACACACATATAAATACTTGAAATAATAATTAATAACTTTTAAAATAAATTCAAAACACCCCTTAAAGACTTTTAAAAGTATTGTAATAATGAAATGCACTACCAAAGGATTTTTGTAATTAAAATTAAAAATTAAAACTTTACCCATTTTTTTAACCAATAAAATATTTTATTAAAATTATTATTAAAAAATGGGTGTTACACTATGGGTAGTGGATTCATCCATTTTCTACCAATTCATATAGTATTTTACCTTACATATAAAGAAAGACCCTCATTCCTCTCCATGATTTGGATCAGTCTTCAAGTCTTGCCTCTAACATTACAAAACCCATCAATCATCAATATTATTATTAATTCTATTAGTTTTTACCTTTCCCCAACTGAAGAACTAACATATTTTCTCATCCCATCTATCCTCTCATTTTTATTGATATCAAACCCTAGAATCTAACACCAAATCAGAGAGAAGATGTAGTTGTGGAGGACTCCCCTAATTTAAACCATGCATATGATGTTGGATGCAAAGTAGGTTTAAGAGTTACAATAGGGTTAAACATTAATTCTCCTTTTGATGATCGTATATACTTGTTGGGGAATACTCGGTGGTTAGTTTGGTATAAGGTTTATGTTTTAGTGTGTGGGAGGGCAGTTTAACTATTGCACCAATAAAGTTTACAATATATTGGGGTTATTCTTGGTTACTTTAAATTACAAGGTTTATGTTGAATTGCATAAGGAGTTTGTGTTACCAATCTATTATGGTGCTTAAAGAATTAATATAGTGATCTATCTATGACCATTTTTTTAATAGGTGCATCCTATCACTTTCCTATTAGTTTTAATTTTTTATTTTCTATTTATCTTGAGTCTTGTACCTCGTTATCTTTTTTTATAAATAAAGTTTTTAAATTATTAAAGAATATTTTTTTTGACTTTCTTTATATATGGTATCAGAGCCTAGAAACCTTAGAAGTCTCCCATTGTCCGTCCCTCCAGTGTCATTGCTTTCAGATACCCCTTTGTTGCTTCTATGCTTTCTATACATTCTTTACACAAAGTTATCTTACATGGTCTTTGAAGATATTATGTTTTATTTTAGATGATATTTTTATTTCATCCTTATCTAAACAATCTTGTACATACGTCCTTTTCTAGATGATCTTTTCCATAAATCATTTTCAAGATAACCATTTTTAAACCTATTTTGACATTTTTTTTCATGTCTGGGAAGACCATGAAACCCATATAACTAAAATAAGAACATATTTTACAACAATTTTGGAATCATCTACATTGAAGATTTTTAGGTGTTAGTAACATCGCCTTTGAAGGAATTTTATCATCGCAAGTTCCATTTTATTTAAAATTAGTGAAATGAGATAGAGTATGATCCAGTTCGAAATATAGTTTTAGAATGCTTAAATAATGTGGGTATGGATCTATCTAACATAAATTTATTTAAATAGTTTTGTCATATATATTTTCTCTTTAGTTTAAATTTTGTATTTTATATTTATCTTGAGTTTTTCATCTCAATATTCATCTCTATAAATAGAGTTTCAACATTATTAAAGTGGCATGATTTCTTGGTCTAATATTTTAAAATATTATTAATGTTGGATGTGAGTGTTTGGTTGTAGATTGTTGGGAAATTTTTATTGTATGTGAGACATTCTTGAGGTAAGAGGATTCAAAAAAAAGGGTATTAGAGTCTTGGTCATCACAATTGTTTTTTTCATCATTTTTGCGGTTTGTAAATGCACAAGTGTTATTGAATTATTCTAAAATAAAATAAAATTATTTGTTTCTACTAAAATAATTTTATTCATGAAACTCTCTTGTTTCAATTTGATAAACATAACTAGCTTTAGGATTGCTTAAAAATGATCGAGAAAATGGGAAAAAAATATTTTGTGCTTAAATTATATTGAAATAGATTAGACCATGGATTTCCTAACCCAAAACCATGATTCCACAAATTTATTGAAAAAAATTAAAGGAAACACACACACGGATACATGGTATGTCGACTCATAAAATACAAATAAGTCCCTAAATACCCCCTTACCACGTGGTAGGAACCCATAAATTTTGTTTTAACTCAAGACCATCCCCATTGTGGCCCAAAGGCCCAATCAAGCTTAGCCCAAAGGATTGGTCGTGACCACCCATCCATACACCCACTATTACCACAACACCCAAGGTCAAATCACATAGATGTCAACTGTGAAGGTCCAAAAACGTCTATATCAAAGTATTAGTGGCATGTTTCACCACCCGAAATCGAGATCCCTCCATCTGAGGACTGCTAGACTGTAACCCACAACAAGACATCACTATGGAAACCCCACATCCAAAGTCTCATCACCAGCCTGGTGAAACGTATCCTGAGGTCCTACCGAAACAGTTGTTGTCCACCACCATTCTCGCCAGCTCTCCCGCTCACCATCCCCACCGAGTGGAAGGACTCTGACACCACCATCCATTATTCAAAGAGACTCACGATCATCTCCAGCCTAGACCCTACCCATGAAAATTCATCTTAAGGTCACCACTATCTCTATCATCGGCCTCCACCGCTCACTGACTCTCCTGAATGCCACACTACCGAGTGGCAGGCCTCCTTTTCCACATCCCGAAGAGACACACCGCCAAGGCACCCACTGGGATCCAAGATCCTCTTTTCATCACCGGGATCCCAAACACACATGTAGACAGACTCTCCAGCCTATACCAAACAGTGATTCCCACTCATGCCCTTAGATGGATTTATTTTATCACCTTGAAGATATAGATCTTGAGGGTCTCCATGCTCTTCACTTTCTTCTTCCTCTTGTCACCCGATTCTACTCCCTTGGTGACCAGCTAATCGGCTCAAGGATTCCTCTCACCGATGGATTTACCCATAACCAACTTCTTCTCAGCAGGCTTTTTCTCCACCTTCAGCCTCATGTACCCCAGATCCTCCTTAACTGGAGAAGCCTCCTAGGAAGAACTAGGGAAAACCTCATCTTCATCCTTTTGAAAAACCACACCATCAGATTTCCCCCTGAGAGTGTTTGGAACCACATGCTACGAATAATTCGAAGTGGCCAACAATTTCTCTATTTGGGACACACTGCACAAAATTGAAATTTCTAAGGCAATCTTTTCGAGAGAGAGGCTCTCCGTTATAAAGAGATGAACTCTCCATCACTCTTTATCTGTATTTAAATTATAAAAACACACTATAATTCCAATTGAAGAATTGATTTTAAAAATATAATAAAAATATTTTTTAAGGAAAAAAATAATCAACATAATTTTTTGAAAAGTCAAAAATGATTTTTTCTAAAATGCATTTTTTCAAATAAAAAAGAAATAATAATTTCAAACAAGTTATTTTTCAATAAAAGACATTTTTATTGATCAAAATATTAAACAAAGAGGTTGTGAAAATATTTACAAATACTAAACTATGTTTCAAATTATGAAACATGTTTGGTTCTCACACTCAGTAATTTCTTTCATCTTAGAATAATAATTACAGAAGTTAATAAATATAAAAAAAGTGTATACTTTGAATGATTTTCTTCATGAATTTTATTATAAATGTTATTTAAAAAACAAAACAACTATCAATTTTTTTTAAACTATTATAAGTGATAAATGTTGTATAATTTCACCAGTCATAGCCTAAAGATGCATTTGAAAATACTAATTAAAAGTATTTTCACCCCTTTATTTTTTCTAAATTGTTTACTGAAAAAGCATGATTTTCTACCACTTATATAATTTTTTTCATGCTGGTTTTAAAAAAAAGTACTTCAATGTCACTTAAAAATATGGAAACACTCACACACAAACACTTAATAAGTGATGTCAAAGATAACACTAGTCTTAAAGGCATTTATCTACCAAGTTTTAAGGAATTTTTTATAATAAATAACATTGAAATATCTTCTAAGTTTCTTATATCTAGTTTGAATTCTTTGATTCATATATTAAGGTTGCCTGGATCAAAATCAAAGGTGATTAAAGATTTAAACAATCAATTGATTTTAAATTATAGGTGGATTATTATTGTTCCTTCTTTATTTAAAGACATTTATCTTTATAATATCGATAAAATTATATTTTTGTGGAGGAAAATAACACTGGAAGTGAGGTTTGGAATCCTTTTCTGACATGGTAAGGATGGATAGAGGCTTCTTTCTCAAAAAAAAGTTCCACGTATAATTATAAACCTCCAAGAACATAATAAAAAGATAAATGGACAAAGGGTCACTTTGATAGTGCCCCCTAGAGGGTTGCACATAACCTATGACCTTGCCATTAATAATGAAAGGGTTGAATCTGGTCTGAACAACATGGACCTAATACAATAAATAATGCAAAGATAAATATTGAGAAAGAAATGTGATTTGGTAAGGAGCAAA
Source organism: Viscum album (assembly GCA_963277665.1). Classification (NCBI taxonomy): domain Eukaryota; kingdom Viridiplantae; phylum Streptophyta; class Magnoliopsida; order Santalales; family Viscaceae; genus Viscum; species Viscum album. The sequence goes on from OY728150.1 coordinate 245,869,288, forward strand.
CAAAAAACAAAAGAGCGGCGACAAAAACAGAAATAAGAATCATAAACAAATATAGGAAAGTAAATGGATAGTAGTATTTACGTGCTTTGGACCTCATCGGTACTACATGCATGGAGGTCGGAGGGGGTAAAGACCTAGATGAAAGAAGCAATTAAATATGAGAAAAAAATAATCTCATACCTTAGATTTTGAGAGGATCGATTCATTGATGAAGAGCGACAATTCATTGATGAAGAGCAGCAAGGGTTCGGTTCCACAAGGGTTAGGTTATGCGAGGGCTTGAAGGTGCACAGAGGAGGTGACTCTATTGGGGTTCTTTTTATAAGAACTCGTAAGCCTTTTATCAACTCTCATAAAAAGTAGTTTTATCAGCATTAAAATAGAAAGTGTTGATAAAACGATTCTTTATGAGCGCTAAAATTTTAGCACTGATAAAGAGTAGTTTTATCGGCACTTTTTTAGCGCAGATAAAGTTTTAATCTTAATAATACATTTATTTATTTATAATTATAATTATAAATAAATATATTTAAAAATATTTCTATATATTTATAAATATTTGTATATATTTATAAATATATTTATATAATTATATATATTTATATAATTATATACATTTATATTATTATATATATTTATATAATTATATACATTTATATTATTATATATATTTATAAAATTATAAATATAATTAATATATTTATTATTTAAATATATTTATTGTAATTTTATAATTATTTAAATATATTTATATATAATTAAAATTATAATTATAAAGAAATAAATTTATAAATGTTTGTATATAATTATAAATATATTTATATAATTATATATATATTTATTTATAAAATTATAATAAATATATTTATTATAATTTTATAATTATTTAAATATATATTTATTTAGTCTAATTATAATTTTAAATAAATATATTTAAAAATATTTCTATATAATTATAAATATATTTATATAATTATATTTATATTTATATAATTATACCTTATGGTTTTCACCATTTTGGTATATTTATATAATTATATATATTTATATAAATATATCAATATATATAATTATAAATATAATAACTATATTTATTTTTAAAAATATATTTATTATAATTATTTAATTATTTAAATAAATATCTATTTATTTTTAATTATAATTATAAATAAATATTTTTTAAAAGTATATATATATTACGAAGAAGTTATAGCCAAAAGCAAAGCTCTTAACCTTATATTAAAGAAAAGAAAAGGATAACATGATAACATACAGGGTCAAACAAAGAGCCAAGGCCTCATCCAAAAAACCAGTTTAAGAATCATAAAATGAAAGATCATTTCCATATCCAGAATCAGAATCATCAACAGTTTCCCATTCCGATTGTGAGTGAGCTTGGTTGAGAATCCTTAACATTGTTGCCTTGGACCTTTTCTGCTCCGAAGTGGGCATGACCTTTGATGATTTGGAGGATGATATGGTAGAGACATTCCTTGGTATAGTGGAATAATCTTTCCATGTCCTTCTTTTTGGAGGAGCCATATCACTCATCTCCCCCTTACCATTGATGACAACATCCTTAAAGGAAGCAACTCCACGACTACCAATAGGTCTAGTGGTCTCTAATAAAATCATTTGTTCTTTATCGCTTTCATCATCTGAGATGTTGCCTCAATTATCAATTTTTGATAAATTGGAATTTTCCCAATCATCCTGGATAGCTTTGCGGCAATGCACAGCCACACGTACAAGTTGTAAGTCTTCACCTTGTCTAACATACTGGGAATTCAAGGCACCACTAAAATCCATATCAACGGGATAGGCAGTAGAAATAATGTTATGCTCATAACCACTTCCAGTCCCCACCTGTGCAACCTCACTCAGGTTGGCCAACAAAGTAGAGGAAATCTCATTTGGCTCACCATGAACAAATATATAATTATAAATATAATAAATTTATTTATTATTTAAATATATTTATTATAGTTTTATAATTATTTAAATATTTATTTCTTTATTTATAATTATAATTATAAATAAGTATATTTAAAAGTATTTATATATAATTATAAATATATTTATATATATATATATATTTATTAATATATAATTATAAATATACAAAGTATATCTATTATTTAAATATATTTGTTATAATTTTATAATTATTTAAATATGTATTTATTTATTTATAATTTCATAAATTCTTTTTTAAAAAACTTATATATATTTATAATTGTATAATTAAATAGTTAAATTAGACATGATTAAAACCCCATTTAAATAAATTATTTATGTAAATTTCAAACATATTTTAAATGTTAAAACTTAATAAATAAAAAAGAATAAATATTATTCATATAAATTACAAACATATTGAAAATACTACATGTATAATAAATAAATATATGTATAAATAAATAATATAAAATGATTAAATGTATTTTTAACATTACTGATTAATATATAATAATAAATGAATAAGTTAAATTACAAAAATTACAAAGTGAATTCGAAATATTTACGTGAATTACAGACATGCACATATACACATACACATCTACACACACATGTGCATATACACATGTATATACACACATACACATACATACATGGAGTTATACATGTACATATATTTTAAATTATTTAATATCAATATAAATATACATCTCAATAAATATATTCGTCTATACATTATATAATTGATTAAATAAGATATTAATATATTATATTTATTTTAATTATATACACATTTTGCAATCAATTTATATAAATAAACTATTAAATATTTTGACTCATATAAATTTGATAATTTTTTTATATATAAAATTATGAAAATAAGATTCGTTTTTTATTAAAATTTATATAATTCATATTTATATATTACTTTTTATATATATACTTATTATAATATAAATATTATTTAAATATATATATATATAATTATAATTATAAATAAATATATTTATAAATATTTTAATATAATTATATATATTTATTAATATATAAGTATATATAGTTATAAATATAATAAATATATATTATTTAAATATATTTATTATAATTTTATAATTATTTAAATATATATATGTTTATTTATAATTCTTGTTATAAATAAATATATTTATAAATATTTGTATGTAAATATAAATATATTTATATAATTATATATAGTTTATATAATGCCAATGGGAAATATGTCAGTTGGTGACCTGTGTCTGTCCGCGGCATCAAATGGGTGTGAAGTCCAACCCATAGTGTTATTTACCCCATTATTCAGGGGATTGGTGGTTTGTTGATTTGGACAGACTTTTGGTGGGGGATGGGGTCGTAGGTGTCACGATGAGGGCCATCGCTGGCAGGCAGGATGACGATAATGAGCGGAAGGTGACGAGTGGATGAACGCTAAAGGGCCATTGTAGGCAGGTGAAATGACGACGATGAGCAGACAACAGGCGCTGGTGAAGCGACATTTCTTAGTAGTTGCTGTTGTGGAGATGGTAGTGACATTTTCTATGAAGATGATGGTGTTGTCGCTACGATGACGATGGTAATGTCGCTACTGGATGGGGTGGCGGTGATGTCACCACTACGGTGACGATGGCGGAGTCGCTACAAGATGGGGTGGTGGTGACATCGTTGCTGGCCAGAAAAAGCGATTGTTGGAGATGAAAAATGGCGCAAGCGGTTGTGGGGTGATGAGAATGACCTTTGGGCGGTAAATAAATGGGTTTCATGCTCAACGGGTCTTCAAGTCATTCATATATAAATAAATAAGGCTTGATGGGTGGGGTATCCCCTTGGGGAGGCTATGACATGCCTTTTTGGCATGTGTCCGAGGTGTGTGTATGTGTGATGTAATTATACCCCCAAACACCTAATATATATATATATATATATATATATAATTTATATAATTATATATAATTATATAATTATATATATGTATATAATTATATATACTTATATAATTATATATGTTTTTATAATTAAATACATATTTATTAATATATAAATATATATAATTGTAAATATAATAAAAATGTTTATTATTTAAATATATTTATTATGATTTTATGATTTTTTTAATATTTATTTATTTATTTATAATTTTATAAATACTTTTAATATATATATATATATATATATTTTAATTGTTAAACAAATATTAATGTATCATATTTATATTAATTATAAACATGTGTTTTTTAATTAATGTATATAAATAAACATTATTTTTTAATATATTCAAACAGTGTGAATCATGGGAACACCCATGGTCATAGAAAATTTATTAAAAAGAGGGAAAGTACAGATAATGAAAGGTAGGAGGAAGTAGTGACAATATATGGCACGAGGGGCCACCGAAAAGTGAAACATAAAAAATCGCGTTCTTTTATGTCTATCACCCCTTCCTCGGGAACCACCCCGACTTATTGGGTGTCTGCATCTTTGTCATTACTTCGGAGCCTGCCAAGTTTCATTATGGTCATCTAGATTCGGTGAGTCTTTCTCCACAATATGGAGCTCAAGGTCTGGACCTCCAGTGAGATCATTTTTTGGAATCAATGTTGAGTTATCATGAGCATTACCAAACTCCTCCTGAAACACTTCCCTGCTTTGATATTTATTTAAGATATCAACCAAAGTTGCTCTATATTTTTCAGGACCAGAGTCCAATGGAATATGCTCAATCACCTCAGTCACCATTGCTACATCCCTTATCCTTTTTTGGGAGAATCTGATGAGGCTTTACCCTATGTTTGGTCACGTCTTAGTAAAAGAAAAGAAATGATTCCCTAATTCATAAAATAAAAGAAATGAAATGAAATGATTTTGATTTCTCTCCATTTTGTTTGGATGTGAATTTTAATAAAATAAAAGAAATGATTACCATTTCTCTCCCTCATGTTTGGTGACAATTTTTAAAAGAAAAGAAAAGAAACTATTTGGGTTAAATGACACAAATAACCTTTGCTAAAAAGTAACACATACACATTGGATTAAAGAGAACACTTTCCCAGTATCCAAAACAATCATATATTAGATCCCACAGACACCGCACATACCACGATGTATGCTTAATATCAACAATTTATATTAAATGACACGAATAACCTTTTAAAAAAATATATTTTTATTACATTTTTCATAACAAATCAAAAAACAATAATTTTGATTTTAATCAATCATTATCTTTCATATCAACAAAATTAGGTAAACATAAAACTACGAACATATATTAATAAAAATTTTAAAAAAATTAAAAATTAATTAGAGATAATCAAAGTTATTTATATAATTTATTAATTCAAGGTAATCAAATTTATAAATTCAAAATTATAAATTCAAAATTATTATTAATTCTGAATTATTAATTCAAAATTATTAATTCAAAATAATTACTAATTCAAAACAGTCATTAATTAAAAATTATTAATTCGAAATATTTATTAATTCAAAATTAGTGATAAATTATTTATATAAACTATTAATATTTTTACTTATTTGTATAAATCATAAATTTTATAATATAACCTAATAATAAATTTTTATAATCTATTATAAACTATATAAATCCAATATCATTATTTATACTATTCATATATCACTTTTTATGATTATAATCACCATTTAACATGTATAAACATATATATTAATTAAAAAAATTCATAAAAATTACAATATAATATTTGTTTTTTTATAATTAATTTATCTATCACATAATTGATAATTTAAAAATTAATAGAGTTCAACCTATTGAAAATCAATAACTGAAATTTCATAAAAAAAATATTTTGCTCCTCTATAATGTATTTCATTTTATTTACTATTATTTATAAAAATATATTTACAATATTAATATTATATATTGAATAATAATATAATATTTCTTTTATAAATTTATTATATTAATATAAATGATCTGTCATATTCAACAAATTATATTAATATTAATATTTAATTAAATAATTGATTGATATTATTCACCTGATTATGATGACAAACATGAAGAAAAACGACGTCACAAATATGAAGAACAACGCCACAAATATCAGTAGAGGGCACCTACACCCGCAGAGTAACTAGACAACATCAGGTGGAAAGATAATGATGTGGGTGTGATAAAATAAAAAAGATAAACCAACTATTTATATATAAATAGAGGGATAAAATGGGAAATCAAAAAAATATCTGGAGGGAGGGGTGGATTTCCGTCCGAATCGTCCCGATTTTGGGACGATTTGAAATGTAAGGAAATCGGATCAGGAGAGAAACAGGTTTCTCCCCATTTCTACGACCAGCGGTTTCTCTTCTTCCTTTTGTGCTCACCAAACAGGAGATATAGATTTCCATCATCCCGATTCGTTTCTTTTCCTCCCAAATGGGTTCTACCAAATGAGCCCTTAGTGTTCCCCATTGCATTTTCCCCAAGCTTTACCGCAGAAGGATCATTGGGATCCAGGATGTGCATACACACTTTACCAAGCACATCAATCTGCATTGTCAAGACCTGCTTAACTAAAGGTAGGGAATCCATGGTTTTCCAATTAATTGCCAATTGAAATCCATCCACATCCACCACTTTTTTTCTTTCCCATTATTTTAGAAGTTATAAATGTTTTCTGTCTTAGATCATGATCAACTTTTCTTTGAACAATGTCCTCATGATCATATTGTCTAGATGAGACCTCATTCTCAGCAGTCTTCATAGTTTATACTTCTTCCTCCCCACCATTTGCATCAGCCCATAAGATCCTCTAATCTGTTGTCAAGACACACCCGCTCCCACATTCAGTTTTGTATATTCAAATAACCATTCTAGACACATGAGTTTGCTCCCTACTGGCACTCATGCCATTGACAGGAGGGGACGGTTATGTCAATTCTTTCCCTTTGTCTACAGTATACCTTCCAAGACTATTGATCTTCCTAAGATCATCAGTGTAAGAGGTTCTCGCCTGCTTGGTACCATTGACTGCATCACCATTTGTGCTTATAGATAAGGTCCCTGCATCCGACCTCCCATGTCTGTATCTGCAGTCACCACAAGTGTGGCCAGCCCTCTTATAGTATGAACAGAAAAAATTTCTCTGATATTTTTTATACAACTATCCAATGGCTTTATATGTAACATAAAAAATCAATTTCCACTCATATTCAACCAAGAGATCTATTTGATACCCTATAGCAACCGGAATTATAGATTGAATCAGAGTGAGGGAGAATTCTACCTCAACAAGCACTCTTGCAAACCTCCCATATTTGGAACGCTCTGTCTCCCTATAAAATTTGATCAGAACACCTACAGTAGAAGCGATGTCCCAAAGTATTTCAGGTTTCCAGAAGAACCGGCTAAGCCCACAAATTATAACCCAAGATTGAGCAATTGAGTTTTTTATCTTCTCGGGATCAAATAGGGGATTACAATCCTGAATCTGCAGAAATTACGGATTAAGAGAAACCAGGCCATGACCCCAAGCTCTAATATTAAGTTCATATGAGGGGAAAACAAGATGATAAAATCCCCTTATAATCGAGACAATACTCCATCCATCAAAGCCCCACAAATGAAGAAAGCGACTATGTAACTCATCGAGCTTCCATGGGTTGTCCTCCTGTGAGATAATCAAGCATACAAGGATAAAAAAACTTATATTCTTCAATCTGTTCTTCCAAGATCTTGGAGTTCACTTCCACAATATCCAATGACCTATTGCAGGTGATACAATTCACATCGGAATCTCCATTGATATCCAAGAAGAACCGTTGATGCTAAAATGCTTTCACCATAGTGTGTGGTGCATCCTCTTCACCCTTCAATGAGGGGGATTTGACAGCTGTATCACCGAGTAGAGGTCGACCTTTATCAGCGTTAAAACAAGGGATGATAAAGGGTACACCTTTATCAACACTTTTTTTACTGTTGATAAAAGTTACCTTTATCAGCAGTTTTAGCTAGTGCTGATAAAGGTAGCCCTTTTATCTGCACTTTCTATTTAGCATTGATAAATGCAGTTCCTACATATGGAATGATTTGTGGTAGTGAAACACCTTCTCCACCATCAGGAAAAGTAAGGCCATCACCGGCCTATAACTAGGAGCAGACAAATGTCACCCCTTGCAGGTTCAAACATCTGGGTGACGCTTCATCACCCTTGTAACCTATTGTCACCGATTTAAAGTCGACCATTCAGTTGAAGACCTCAAAATAGAAGTATAAAGTTTTTCACCCTTCCCTAAATCATCATTTCTTTTAGATTCTTCATAATCCTTAATTACCTCACCCCTTTTGTGTGAATAGTAGAGGGTAAAGAGGTCATTGTGCTCTACAACATCAAGATAAACTCTATGGTGGTCATAGATGAATGAATTTGAGAGACTGCCAAGACAATATCCAATGAATTTTAGAGAGAGAGAGACTCCCTACTAGAGAGAGAATCCATCAAGCCTTAATTTTATATTTTATAAGTTAAAGGACTTATAAAGACCATAATTTTAAATTTATTTCAATGAAGTGAACATCGAGCTATAAACTCATCCATAAAATAACCTTGTGGATCATTCATTGAAATAAATTTGAAGATTCAATCCATATATATTATTTTTCATACTTTTTAAGTGTATAAATAGGATTTGATATGATGATGAAATAAAACATGTGAACTATTAGGCAGCCGCTGATGGCGGCTGTAGTATTCAATGAGGGTGGGCTGCCTACCCCCATCAATCCCCTTCCTTACCCTGATGAACTGCCTATAAAAGTCAGCATATCCCCCCCAGATCAAGGAGAACTGTCGGTAGAAGAGAAATTATGGAATCATCAATAAAATACTCATCTTTATTTTCTGCTCATCTTTCTCCACTATTCTAATTTTATTCATTTCAAAAAAAATCTCAACACGTTATCAGCACAAATGCTCAAAAAGGGAGAAAAGATATGTTTTTGTTTTTATTCTCACCCCCTAGTTGGATGGTTCTAATTATTTATAGAATATTTTTTATTTACTGCTAGATTGGATGGTGTATGTGTTTTGTTTAATTATTTCCATAAAGTTCAGGTTGTCACTTGTTCATACGGTTTTATTTTCTTTATTTTTCACCTCCTAATTGGATGTTATAATTAATAAATCAATACACACAAGAAAGTTTTAAATGAGTAATGTGATGTATTGATTTATTTATTTCAAATCCCCATGTGAAAGATTTATTAACCGATTAAGGTGGGATATATATATAATATTAAATGATAATATTAACCTATTTTAATGTTTTTGATACCATTTTATTTTCTTTAACCAAAATTTAAATTATTTTTGTATTCTTATTTTTAATAATAATAAATTTTCCCCCTCCCTCTTAGTTATTATCATGTCAAATTTCATGAAACTCTAATTCATTGCTCTTGATATTACCATAAGTAATTACATGTCATGGATGATGGATATTGAAATGTATCTCGAATTGATGGATCTCGCAAAAACAATTAAAGAAAATAATTCACAAACCCTGTAAAATAAAGAAAAGGTGATGATCTTCCTCGTAAGGAATCTCTATTAGGGTTTGAAATGTGAATACCTCATAGAAAGAGATCCATGTAAGCTCTGGAAGAGTTTGAAAGAGTGGTATGATCATCAAAAGGAGGTTGTTTTTCCAGTGACCCATGATGAATGGAATTTTTTACACTTACAATACTATAAAAGGATTAGTGATTACAATTCTATCATATATAGAATTTTATCACAACTAATGTATTGTGGTATTGTGATTACAGATGTCGATATGCTTGAAAAGAAATATATGATATTTTATGCATCTCACATCACCCTACAACAACAATATCACTTGTGAAGATATATCAGATATTTTGATATCATATCGTTATTACTTGTAGAAGAGAAGAATAGTGATATTTTGATTAAAAATCATTAGTCTCTTCCTATTGGTTCAGTAGTAGCATTTCCTGAAGAAAATTATATATTTCATGAAAATTATCACAGAAGAATTCATGGATGTGATTATCATGGTGGACATGGTTTTTCCGGTAAGCATGGTCGAGGATGTGGTTGTAACCATGAGCCTACTTAAAATTAATATCAAAATCAAAGAAATATAAACTTCATCACCCCAAGGAATCCTGAAGATTCCTGCTACAGGTGTGGTTCAAAGGAACATTGGTCTTGAGTTTGTCGAACCCTAGAGAATATTTGTAAGATCTATGAAGCATATATTGAAGAAAAGAAGAATGAACCACAATTTTCTGAGAAATCCTTTAAAGGGAAAGAAAAAGAGGTGAATTTTACTGCAAATCACAAGCTATCAAATGATGATTTCACTTACCTCAAAGCAGGTGATTTTAAATTTGAATTTAATGAGATGATAGCTGGAAATAATTCATAAAAATCATATTAGTTATGATATATGATATGTTGTTCTATTCTATATGATTTATATTTTCAATGTTATATTATTTGAAATTCACAAGGAGTATCTTATAATACTATTGTCTTTACTTTGAAGCATTGAAATGGATTGCGTAAACGGGAAAAATATTTTCATACCAGATAGTGGACCAACACACACAATTCTTAAAAATAAAAAATATTTTTTTGATATTAAACCAACAAAACCAATTGTGAATACTATATTAGGTCCTACATATTTGATAGAAGAGACTAGTAAAGCAAGTTTTTGTTACCTAATGGGACACAATTTTTTTTATCAAAGATGTGTTGTTTTCCCCAAATTCCAAAATAAACTTATTAAGTTTTAATGATATACACCAACATGGGTATGATAATCAAATTATAAGAACCCAAGTTTTTGGAACGGGTCAAAATTCGGACCCTGTTTGAATTTTTGACTTGTTCTGAAAAAACTGGGAAAATCTGGGAAGTTTTGGAAATTTCCAAACTACAAGTCATGTACTCTAAAGTACACACCGTGTATGGGTTAGGTGTGTACCGGTCGTGTTATCTCCAAGTACATGTCGTGTGATGACCGTGTAGGAATTTCCTACTACACGGCGTGTAGTATTGCTCAACACGTCGTGTATCCTCCTTTCTGTGTACCGGTTGAGTTCAAGTCATGTGTCAACCCATGTGGCACGTCTAAGCCGTGTGGCTACCTCCTCTTAAGTTAGAGTACAGACAATGCAACTACATGACGTGTAGTCCTTTATACACACTATGTATTTTTATTTTTATTCACTTAAATGAAAGAGTGTCGCGTCTTATTCCAGAAAACCTCTTCTTCTTCCCCAACTTCAGAACAGTTCCGCTTCGAAAACCCGAAGAACATCCCTTTCCCTAGAATCTTCATTTGGAGTTCATTCTTCAATCCGTCGGTGGCTGCGGGATTGCAACAGCGAGGCTAAACCCACACACCTTGTTCCGTTCGTGATCCTTTGTCTCACACGTTGCAGTTTCCATCCAAGTAAAATTGTCAGGGTTTGACGAAAATGTAGATCTATGAAGATCAGATTCAAATTGGAGCTCAATATCGGATGTTCCTACATATATGAGTCTCAGGTAAGTGTTGAATACATTCTTTTGTGTTTTCACAGACTTTTGGGCGGCGCGGCCTTTGGTGCGTTTTCGGGTATTTTGAGTGAGACCCTGTTTTATTTACTTTTGCATGTCAAACTGATTATAAGACCTGTGGGATGCCTTTGAGTATGCCCTTTTACCATTTTTCTTGAGCGAGGCTGGGTGAGGGGTCGTTGCTCATCGGGGCATTTTGGTCGGGGGATGCCAAAATGGTTATAATTAAATTTTATGGTTTCAAACTATTGAGTTTAGTTTATTAAACCTTGATATGACTTGTTAGAGGCTTTCAAGATCTTAGTGTTGTTATGGGACAACACCTGACTAGTGCAATTAAACTGTTTAGTGTGTCTTGCATGTTTAAAGTATTTCATTGTGATTATATATGTGATACGTGTCATTGCATATGCTGGAACCCTTGGGGTTGTGTTGGGTGTGGCCAGATATTCTTGAGTGATGTTGATCACAGGTTGGGCTTGGCCCGGGTTACATTGGCTGGTTCTGATCATAGGATTGGGCGTCATGGACGTCGACTTGAGGCAATATGACTGTCAGGTTGGGCATGGCCCGGGTTACTTGGATGGTAAGGCTGTCGGACTTCAGCGACATGGTTGCAGGGGCATGAGGTGTTAGAGATGTTGTGGCTTGGGTAGTATTTTGGTGATTACCACTCACCCAGAACTTTGAGTAGTGTGCACACAGAGAGACTCTATGATGAGGTGGTTTTGACCACTCATGTGGGTAGAGGCCCCTGTTAGTTGCAGTTTAGGTACTATTGGTTTGGTGGTTCTTGTCATAGGAAGCCACGTGGAAGGTAAGGAGCCTTCAGGGGATATCATTGAGGCTATCAGGTTGGGGGTAGAGGTTCACCGTTATTTGAGGGAAGACATTGTTGTCCCTCCGGTTACTTTATTTAAGGGCAGACATTGTTGTCCCTCCGGTTACTTATTTGAGGACAGGTATCGTTGTTCCTCTGAGTTACTACTTCTTGGGCATACCTTCAGGACGCTGGTACTTAAGACACACAGTGTTAGGGGGTACATGGTGTCGGGATACATGACAGAGATTCCGATGTTGGCCGAAGTAGGTGACACTTCATGGTGGCTATTGAGCAGTAGTGGAGTTTGTGTTTATTTGTGCATCGTACTATTTACTGGTTTCCTTATAATTGCATGTCTGCTTAAAAACTTATATTAGGCACGCACTGTTGGGTGTTATCATACTGAGATTCATCTCACACCCTACACGGGCCCTTCGAGATGCATGTAGACTTTATAGATTTACATGCAGGAAATAGGTCGGCTTTAGGAGCTGGACTGCTTTAGCTATTGCATGGAGATGGTATGGACCTTGAGGTCTTGCCTAGCTGGAGTTTACTTTGTTTTTCTTTCTTTCCTGTATCAGTATTCTTACTTGTTTTGTAGCTACTATTGGTTAGCCATTGGCACCCATTTTTATATATTGACTTGTTATAGACGCATTCTTGGTTTGTTTAGTAGTTACAAGTGGTGTTTAACATGTTGTTATGTTTACTTCCTCTATTGTTGTTTATATTTATTGCTTCTGCTGTTATTGTTATTGATTGTGCTTCCGCTATGCAGTTCTAGTTCGAGTCTTTTGAGTCATTTATTTTTGTTCCCTGTTATATATTATTGCCTGGACTAGTACCATTTTTGTCCTCCGAGAGGGTATAACCTCCCCACTATACCTATCAGACTCTCGCTGCTAGTCGGCAGCCTTTGGCATTTGGGGAGGTGCGCCTAAGGTAGTAACCCCCAACCTGTTTAACATTATTCGGGTGGTTGTTCAGGTCTGAGTTGTTACACAAACTATATATGATAAAAATGAAAAGTACATTTACATTACCATTAATAAATCTAATAAGAGTCATGTACTAGAAAAACTACCAAAATTATCATCTGAATTACATTATACATATATAAGTGAAATTGAAACACATATGGTAGTAAAGAATGGGCCACAAAATGTTAATTGGTGGCATGACTGATTATGTCATCTTGGTTTATGAATGATGTGAAAAATAATTGAAAGTTCTCATGAACATTCAATAAAGTTCAAGAATATCTATCCACTAAGAAAAATTCCATGCGAGGCTTGTTCACTTAGAAAGATGATTGTGAGACCATCTCCAACTAAAATTAAGTATGAAATGCTAGTATTTCTTGAACGAATTCAAGGGGATATGTGTGGACCAATTCATCCATCTTGTAGACCATTTAAATATTTTATGGCATTAATTTATGCATCTAGCAGATGGTCACATGTATGTTTTATCTCAACACACAATGTAGTGTTTTCACGATTTCTTACTCAAATGATTAAATTGAGAGCACAATTCCCTACTTATGTCATCAAGAAAGTAAGGCTAGATAATATCAGATAATTTTCCTCTCAATCTTTCAATGATTATTATATGTAAATGGGGATTACTATGGAGCATCCAATCACCTATGTGCATATACAAAATGGTTTAGCTAAATCACTGATAAAACATCTCCAACTTATTGCTAGACCATTAATAATGAGAACAAAGTTATCAAGCTCTATATGAGGTCATGAAATATTGTATGCATTGGCATTAATTCGCATCAGACCAAGTGTATATCATAATCACTCTTTACTCTAATTGGCTTTTGTCCAAGAGCATGACATCTCTCACTTAAGAATATTTGGTTTTATAGTATATGTACCAATTGCTCCCCCATAATGTACAAATATGGGACCTCAAAGGAGGTTAAGAATGTATGTAGGATATGAATACTCATCCATCATTAGATATCTTGAACCAAAAAATGGTTATGTATTTACAGCGTGTTTTGTTTATTGTCACTTTAATGAAGAAGTATTCCAAACATTGGAGGGAGAAAATAAATAGATAGAGGGGATTTCTTAGAATGTGAAAACATTATCTTTTCTCGATCCTCCCACCCGGTAGTGTGACATGGAAGTGAAAAATATTTTACATTTTAAAGAAATAGAAAATAAATTTTATGATGCATTTATTTATTGAAAGGTCATGACTAAATCACATGTAATAGTTGTAAATGCACCTCTAGAATTGATGTACCAAAGACACAATTACAAAATGATGTTACATAAATCTCAAAAATATGCCTAAAGGGTGGAAGACCAATTGGATATAAGGATGGAAATCCTAGAAAAATAAAATGGATGGGTATAATTGAAAACCCCATTATAGAGGTGTGTGTTCCATAAGAAACACGCAATTTAAATGTTCTTAAAGAAACACATGATGATAATCATAAAGAGAATTCACAGGATATAGAAAACTCTGAAGGTTTTGAAAAAAAAATGAAATCTCTCTTAATTATACCACTACAGGTGACATATGTAATTGAAGTAATGTGGAAAATATTGATGAAATATTTTCATGTTTTATGTCACATGATATAGAAAATGAAGACCCTCAACCAAGGTTTGTTATGGAATGTCAAAAAACAACCTGATTGGAATAAATGGAAAGACATAATTCAAGTTGAATTAAATTCACTTAATTGAAGAAGGGTTTTTGGACATATCATGCTCACACCAGAAGCTATGAAGCCTATTGGATATAAATGGGTTTCTATGAATAATAGTAATGAGAAAAATAAGATTGTAAGATACAAAGCTCCTCTTGTTGCACAAGGTTATTCTCAAAGACCCAGAATTGATTATGAAGAGATATATTCTCCTGTTATGGATGCTATTAATTTTCGATATCTAATCATCCTTGTAGTAGATAAGAAGGCTAATACATGTATTATGGATGTTGTTACAACTTATTTATATGGGTCACTTGATAGTAGTATATATATGATAATCCCAAAAGGATTCAAAATACCATGTCACACCCAGGTTTTTGTTTTCATTCTTGGTGAGAAGACCAGATTGGGATATGCCTAACATTGAGAGGGGGGTTAATCAGTGTTGGGGACTTTTTAATCCAATTATAACTTTTTATTCTTGTACCTTTTGACCTGTTATGATCACGATTCTCTTATTCTCTTTTCCTGTCACATGTAATAATATGAAAGTTGTAAAGAATATACACACAATATTTTTACAAGGTTCACTACTCAATAAGAGCAGTTATTCCTTGTCGTGTATGGGAATGACTAGTACACGAATTCTCCACTATAATGTAGTAACAACTTATAGTGGGTTGGCTTAGAAAACAATCCTTAAGCCAGTGTGAGTCCCTGCAGTTTGGAGGGGGGAATGAAACAATTCTACTTCCCTAAACTGGTGATGACCTAGTCCAACTTGAAGATCCTTAATGGTTATTTATACTACCTCCCAAGATAGTCACAATTGAAAAAAATGGCTATTTACATGGTTCAAAACCGTGGAAATAGGCCCCAAAACTGTGGCCATAGGCTATGGTCACGGTTTTGGCCAACTGTGGCCGCTATCGTCATGGCAGTAGGTCCCAACCTATTGCCTAAAAACCATGGCAATAGGCCTCCAAAATTGACATTGTGGCACTTGAACTATACCCATGTTTTAAATCATGGCTATAGGTGGCTATTGCCGCAGTTTTAACCGTGTCAATAGCCTTGTAAAACCATGGAAATAGCCAAAATTATAAATGTCCCCAGTGGATTTCAATCCCTGCACCTCCACTATGCAATCTAGCGCACTTACCACTACATTGTGCCACAATTCGGGTATATATATATATATATTAATAAAAAATGTGGGAATAGATGAAGAACTATGGCGATAGGGCTTCCTGCCAAATTTTTTGCGGGAATTTTTGTTCTCGTGGAAGCGCGAGAACCCTATAGCCACGGTTTTGGAAAATCGTGGCTATAGGGCATTGAAAAAATTGGACTATAGCCACGGTTTTTCAAACTATGGCCATAGGCCACAAAACCGTGGCAATTGCCATGGGCTACTGCCACATTTTGGAAAATTGTGGCTATAGGCCACAGAAAATAGGCTTATAACCACAGTTTTAAAACTATGGCTATAGGCCACAGAACCGTGGTTATAGCCACCTATAGCCACGGTTTTAAAAACATGGATATAGGTCCATAGTAGTAGCTCTATTTTCTAGTTGTGAGTCTTATAAATATTAATGAGGGGTTGTAACACCAAGAAATTCCTCCACCTATTGAGTCTTGTCTGATGTCACAGTGCTGCTTTGTTCTTCCTTTCTTCACTTGATACTTTCCTAGAAGCAAGCAAGTAACCTTTCTATCTTTTTTCTAGCAGTAACCTTGACAATTGCACAATCTTATTCTCCTTCTTCTTCAGTGAAAAACCAACTACACTGAAACTTATTCTTCTTTCTAGAATCACAAACTCCCTTTGTGATTATCAGAACAATGAAGACTAGCTCAACTTAGCATCGTCACAGTCAATTCGTCTTCTTCCTTGATACACAATATCAACAGTGCATGTAGTATCAGTACTCTTGTCTTCTCCAGTGCGGGAAATGGAGATAGTTTAAGATTATTGTGTAGTTGTTTTGTTTTGAATGGTCCCATTTTATGGGAATGGACACAGGGGGCTTGTTTTATCATTACATCCCATCTGGTTTAAAATCTCCTCTTTAGTTTTGAGGAGGCGGGGGGGTCTCATGTCATTGAAACCCTAGTAGTTGTGTATTTTTGGATGTGAATCTCTGTTTGGTTTGGAGTTTCTTTTTCCAGTCCGTGCTGGTTAGTTCTTATGGTGGGGAGACCCACCACGGGTCTCGTTGAAATTTCTTCTAGAGTAAGTTAGTGGTAGTTCGTTATAAATGGTGGGGAGTTCATTCAGGCCTCCCTGTATTGACAATCTGTCTTGGTTTTTGGTGTTGTCTTGATAGTGGTTAGTCTCATTTTGGGTTATCTAATCTTGAGTCCCTCCCTTGAATAAGAATTAGGGTGGGAGTGTTCCCAGCAGCTTTGTTGAAGTAAGGCTATGGAGGATTTCTTAAGAAGTTTCATTTGGAAATGTATGAGGTGTATTTGGCTTGAGAGGTTCAATTATGCAGCTGTGATAATTCTTTTCCTTTTTATTGATCAACTGGAGGTGTTGTGGCTTTCTCGGGGAAGAAGGTGTATGGTGGGGAGTCCATTATGGCCTCCCAAGTTAAATCTCGTGAGTTTCTATTTTTGTTTGGGGTGTTATTTCTTTCTCATTGTTTTGATGTTTGTAAGGAATTTCCTTGAGTCTTGGAGGAGTGTCGGGTTTTTTTATCATCCTTGGAATGACTTTTCAGGGGTGGAAAGTTTTCATGGTGGGGAGAATTGTCACACCTGAGTTTTTGTTTTCATTCTTGGTTCTGGTTCACTTTTGGATCTCGGTTTTTATCTCGAGTTCTAGGTGTGAAGGGTTTGAATTTTGAGGTATTTTTTTATTTATTTTTAGTCTAGTGATTTTCCATGAGTTTCACCCTTAAGTTTTGATGAAAATTTGAAAAAAATTGGGTAAACAGTAGGTGGAACACGGTTTGGAAAACCGTGCGCTCTTGCCCAGGTAACCATGCAACCAAGTGTTGTTTTTGGACAAAGGCTTATCGCATGGTTAGCACATGGTTTGTAAATCGTGCAGGCTAACCGTGTGGCATGTCCTGCTTGAACAGTAAGGGGTGCACGGTTGCCACACGGTTTGGAAAACTGTGCAGGCAAACCATGTGACTTGTCCAAGTCATTAAAAAAATTGAAATATCAGATGTGCCCTCTCGAGATTTAACCCCAAATTACCCATCTTCTTCCCCACTTGGGATTTTCATCCCTAAGTGCCTCTCTATCATCCCTTGGCTTCCTTGGACCTCCATTTTTTAGGCGATTTTGGTGCAGTTTCTCCAAGATTCTCCAAGTAAGTGCCCTTTCTTCTTGTTTTCTCCTCTTATCTAGGGTTTCTCTTCTTCTCTCATGGGGTTTCATATCTTCAATGGGTTAGGTGGTCTTTTTAGGGTTGAATATTTTTCTTTAGGGTTCAATCTTGATGTTTAGTGTTTAGTTTTTCCATGCTAGGGTCTTGTAGCGGCGTGGTTGTGGTTTCACACCAATTTTTGAATGCTTCCTAGCTTGAGGTAGGTGGTTTCATGCTCTAGCATTTTTAAATGATTTTATCTTACTTTCTTGAGTTTATAAATATGTTCTATGATTGATTTGTGTGGTGAGAAATATATTTTGGAAGTGTTTTGGCATGCACATGTAATGAAAGTGGAATTTATAAAGGAAAGTGGTTATGTTTTGTGTAAGCTTTATGGTAGTGTTTCTTGAAAGTGTTTTGTGCCATGTGTGGAAGGTGCAAAATGGGTTTCAAAGGCACCAATGGTGGGAACGTGTTTAAAAGTGGGTTTTCAATGAAATATGGATTATTTTGGCATGTGGCTTTTGTTGTGCACCTTTAAATGTGAATTGTGAATTTTTTAAATGATGTGAAGCATGTTTTGAAGCAAACTTGGTTTATGTGTGAAATTAAAAAGGGCTTGGACCATGGAAATGGTTGGAATCAATTGTGTGTGTTTTTTTGTGTTTTTTCAAATGGGTTTCTTTGGTTGTGCAAGTGGTGAAAAAGGTGTTTCCAAATGGTTTTGGTGTGTGCAAAATGGAAAGTGGTTTGTTTATAGAAAATGGTGATTTATGTGTGGTGATTTGTGAAAGTGGTGTTTTCCCGATATATTTATGATGCTTGACATGCAAGTATGAAAATGCTGTTTTTTTGTGACACGTGAAATGAGGGATTGAGCACAAGGGAATCTCAGGTATCTAGGTGGACTAACTATATCTAGTACGCTAGTGTTTCAAAAGTGGAAAGCCTGGATTCTTCTAGTGGATTCACATTAGTTGACCTGGAAGTGGCAACACCTGGACTCACTTAGCATGATCGAAAATTACAACACTAACTAAATATTGATGATGATTGAAGACCACTAGGCCCATGGGATGTCCCCTCTTGGTGGTTCGTGCATGAGAAAGTTGATGGTTGTGGTTACTATACCACCATTCACCAAGGTATGAGGTTCTAGCATCTCACTCGAGCTAGATTAGCCTTAGGGATTTACCCATGATGCTCTCTTGTGACATGAGACTTATGTGATGTGGTGTCATTCGTTGACATATAGTGGAGCTTGAGTGTATTTCATTTTTAAGCAAGTTTATCTTAATAAAGGGTTCCTTTTAAAACGTTACCTTTAAAAGTGTTTTCCTTATAAGTGTTGTGCTGAAAATGGTTTTTCTTTAAAATGTTTTCTTGTAAGTTCTTCAAAGGATTTTACATAAATGAGCATGTTAAATTGTCTTTTGATGTTATAGCATGAAATCTTTTTCTTTGGGTAACATCCTACTTGGTTTTGGCTCACACCTTACATACACCTTTAGGTGTGTGTAGACTTTGTTATGTATGACCCAGGTAAAGGCAAGATGTGTCGTGGAGATACTGGTGGTTGGGGTTGCTAGTGTTATGCATGTTGTAGGTATTGGTGGTGGTGGCTTGAGGGTGATGCCCCTCATGTTGCACAGAGGTTTTTTGGACGTTTTGTGTTTTCCTTTCCTTTGTGGTATTTTGTTTTTTGGTTAAAATTGTAAAACCTTTAATCTGAAAATTATTGGACCATGTTTGGTTTCGGTTATTCGATTATGTCATGTTTATTATCATGGGTTATTCTTGGTTATGAAATTGGGTGAAAACATTCCCAATGTATTTTGTTGATACCCGAGCACTAGTTATCAGCCCGTGGGGATTAGAAACGCTCTTCCGACCATGCCACGGGTCGGGTCGGGTGTCGGGTTGGATGACACTCCAACTTGGTTTGTGACATGCCCGAAGTATTGAAATCAAAACCCAAAAACCCATATTCAATTAAATTACAAAAATCCCTATATGGATTAAAACAATCTGGGCGTATATGGTGCAATCGTTTGAGCGAATATTTGATAAATAAAGGGTATGTAAGTAACCCAATATGCCCATATGTTTTTATTAAGCAAACAATATCTGAATATGCAATCATTACTGTTATGTCGATGGTTTAAATATCATCGAAACTACATAAGAGATCAATGAACCAATGAGAAACTTAAAGGATAAAATTGAAATGAAAGACATGGGAGAAACCAAGTATCGCATTGGATTGCAAATTGAGCATATACCAAGTGGTATATTTTTCATCAGTCATATTACACTGAAAAGGTCTTAAAACACTTTAATATGAATAAAGCAAATCATTTAAGTACTCCAATGGTTGTTCGGTCTTTAAATATCAAGAAAGATCAATTTCGACCGTGTGAAGAAAATGAGGAGTTGGTTGGTCCAGAAGTACCATACCTCAGTGCTATCAGAGCACTAATGCATCTTGCTAATTATACTCGTCCTGATATATCATTTTCTACTAATTTATGAACATGATTTAGTTAAGCCCCTGCATGAAGACACTGAAATGGAATTAAACATATTTTACATTATCTTTATGGCACTATTGATTTTAGTTTATTCTATTCTAACAAATTAGAAAAGAAGATGATCGGTTTTGCAGATGCGAGTTATTTATCTGATCTACATAATGCGCGGTCACAAACTGGTTATGTATTCACAGTTGGAGGTACTGTTGTATCTTGGAGATCACAAAATCAGACACTCATCGAAACATCTTAAAATCATGCAGAAATGATAGCATTACATGAAGCGTGTTGAGAATGTGTTTGGTTGCGCTCCATGACTCAATACATTTGAGCGACAAGTGGATTGCTTATGGATAGTAACCCAACAATTTTATTTGAAGATAATATTGCGTGCATCACACAACTGAAGGAATCCTTCATCAATAATGACCAGACAAAACACAAATCATTGAATTTTTTCTCCTTCACACAGGAGTCAATGGAGAACAGAGACATCAAATGCAATATGTTTGATCCAACGATAACGTTACAGATTTATTTATAAATGCACTACCAACCATTATCTTTAAAAAACTTGTACGTAACATAGATATGCATAGATTGCAAAATTTGTAATGTAATGTAACTTTCAAGAGAAGTCTACGTGACTGCATTCCTTTCCTTATTCCGATTTTTATCCTTCATAGTTTTCCAGGAAAAGATTTTTAATGAGCCACTATCAAAACATGTATAACACTGGTAGGAGTGTGCGTCTCAAGAGGGAGTGTTAGGCACCTGCAACGGCTAAAGTATTCAACGGGAGTGGGCTGCTCACCCCCCACCAATTCCCTTCCTTGCCCTAATGCACGCCTATAAAAAGATAG
Organism: Viscum album; assembly: GCA_963277665.1. Lineage (NCBI taxonomy): Eukaryota > Viridiplantae > Streptophyta > Magnoliopsida > Santalales > Viscaceae > Viscum > Viscum album. Next base: position 245,891,062 of record OY728150.1, read on the forward strand.
TGCAAGCCCCCCTCAGATCAAGGAGAATTGACGACATAAAGAAATTCTGAAATCATCAATAAAATACCAGTCTTCCTTTTATTATCATCTTTATTCGATATTCTAATTTTATTCATTTCAAATTTTGTTTCATACATCTAGCCATGCGGCAATTATTTATTATTTATACATCTAGCCATGCGGCTCAATATCATCGGTACTGTGAGTTGGGGAGGGAGTCTCCCCGTCAACTTGCATGCTATTCCCGCAATTAATAATTATTATTTATACATTAAATCATGTATTCCACAACCACGGAAAAATTTCCGGCGATTTCAACTGATTGGCCAATAAGATCACAACACATCAGCAATCCGCATCGAGGCGTCTCTGCCGCCATGATGATTTACTGACCGTCGATCAGCGAAATTCAATCGACGGTGGAGAAGAGCCAAGTCACCAATCCGCACCACTGTCTCATCTTCCAATGGAAATCACTTTTCGCTTTTATATAAGTACAATAGGCAACCGCTCAAACCCAATCACCAATCCCTTTTCGTCGGCGTCTCCCTTTTCATTTCACAGAGATTACGATGGCACCCAAGGCGGAGAAGAAGCCGGCCGAGAAGAAGCCTGCCGAGAAGAAACCGGTAGAGGAGAAGAAGGCAGCTGCAGAGAAGAAACCGAAGGCTGGTAAGAAGCGTACGAAGGACGCAGCGTCGGCTGACAAGAAGAAGAAGCGTTCCAAGAAGAGTGTCGAGTCCTACAAGATCTACATCTTCAAGGTTCTCAAGCAGGTTCATCCCGATATCGGAATCTCGAGTAAGGCCATGGGGATCATGAACAGCTTTATCAATGACATCTTCGAGAAGCTCGCTCAGGAATCGTCACGCCTCGCTCGGTACAATAAGAAACCGACCATCACGTCACGGGAGATCCAAACGTCGGTTCGGCTTGTTCTTCCCGGAGAATTGGCGAAGCATGCCGTTTCTGAAGGCACCAAAGCTGTTACCAAGTTCACCAGTTCCTAAGTTTTAAAATCCTGGCCCCTTACGCAGGAGTCTCGGTGGTATGTTGTGCGGTTGTGTTTTTTCAGTTACTGCGGCCAAACACTGTTCAAATTGTTGTTTTCGCAGTCTCCTTGTCATTGTGATTCGTATCTAGTTTGTGATAATGCAATTTCTTGTTCTGCCATGTTTCAATGCTGCCCGATTTCATTTTCACTGTCACCGAACTTTTAGGATAAACTTCTAAAAGCAAATCACCAAGATGCTGACTTCGTCTTTCAGCTTTAGATTTTTACTGGATGATTTTTTGAATGTTCATTATAGGAACATTGTCTGTTCGTGGCCTTGTCCAAATAATAGGGTTTAAGGGGTCACTTTTCATAGTACTCAATCATTCATTTGAATTTGATAATGATGTTGAATAATTCTTTTGAAAACGTAATTACCCAATTCATCATGGGGGCACAATTTTTTATGTAGCAACACTAATTCAAAGAAGACCATTAAATTAATACACCTTCTTTACAATTACTCCCTTTTTCAAACAACGTACATAAATGCAACTCCAAAGAATATTGTTGATTTATGTTGGTTTTGAATGTCCCTTGATCATATTGTATCTTGTGATAGTGGTAAGAGATGTATTTATAACCAGATTTTAGTATTTCCATTTTGATGAAAAATTGTTTTCAATGTCAGGGTGAAAATCAGTTAACCAAATAAATATCATATGAAGTGACTTCGTCTTTACATCATGATCATCATACCAATATGAGTAAATTGTAAGTTCAAATAACAATTAATTTCAAATAATTAGCAAATCAATTGGAAATGCATTCAATGATTCAGAACATGTTACAAAATCATTAAATGCATTTGAAAATGGAAATACTAATGCATTTGCCAAACACTGTTTATATTATTGGCGAGGATCATGAAGCTAGAATTTTTGATGAATGTTGTAATATACCAAATTGGGATGGATGAAAAGCTATAATCCAAACAACTCAAAAAGGAAAGACAAAGTGCCAATATGAAGCTCTCCCATGCTCCATATGGTTGCTATCTCTAAGCTCCTAGCTCCATTATTGAGAGGCCTCAATATTAAAGTAAGAGGACTTCCCCTTACATATATCACAGCGAACAACATTTGCATACACACCAAGATACATATGTAGTGGGGTGAGTATATAGAACTAGTAGGAAAACCTCGAAGACTAACCTCATACCCTGCTTAAATAAGAACAAATTAGGTCACAATTTATGTAAAATAAGAGAGAAACAAAATACAAATATATAAGGACAAAGTAAACAATATAAATAACTCACAAAAAATCCACCTTTCTTTTAACCCATTATTTTCATAGACACCTAGAGCAAAACCCACACGCCCATTCCATGCACACACTCACCCATGAAATGTGCAAATCCCTCCCCTTAGGGAGCTATTCCAACAACTTAATGCATCCCTTGATAAAGTGGGACTAACTAAATGACCTAATCTCATGAGCGGAAACCCGTCCCTCCAGACCCAAGTCATCACTTGGTTGTATAATCCTACATGCCTACCTAAACGACACTTGTAGCCAAGTTTGAACCAACAAGCCCCCTATATATGTATCATGAACACATACAAACCCATGCCAATGCCAAATTTACACACCAAAATTCATTTTTTACAAAACCAAAATCACCACAATCCATGGTCCCCTCTAAACTACACTAGTAGTCATGTATGAACTAATAAGTCCGCATCCAAATGCATCATGAACACCAACTCACACCTACACTACACCAAATCCAAGTTTATCACATAGAAAAAACATCATTTTTAAAACCAAATCACCGAATAAGCATTTTATCAAACACATTGTGGGTGTCACCCACAACCTTTTTATAAAACCAATTTTTCACCAAGACAGTAACCCACAAAGTTTTGTCAAAATCATTTAACATCAATAAACACAATCATTAAACTTTTAAATCAACAATCCTCAAAGTTATTGACATAAATGGAATAGGAAAGAAGCCACCTATTTTAAACATGGTTGTTAAGATGAAACCACACCACACCCTCATAGATCCGGGCTCTTACAACCCTTCTATAATGGTTTACAACAAAAGCGACATCAAAACAATCCCTAACCATAAGATTTAGGAATGGAATCCCTGAACCTGGGTTTCTATCCAAAAGAAAATGAGAGGAGACAAGATATGAGAGATAAGAGTCTTACCTTCGACCCGTAGGCCAAACACTCTAAGATTCAAAGAGACATATCCAATAGGGAATAAATGAGTGTTTATGGGGTAAAGGTCAAGTTAAAGTTATTCATAGTTTGGATACATGGTTTGGGAAACCGTGTGCCCACCATGTGGGTGTCACCTATGTAACCTAGGGCTGGATGGTTTGACCGCATGGTTCAGTAAACTTTGTGCTAATCATGTGTAACCCAGTGCCTAAAAATTTCTAAGGCCACACGGTTTGGCTGTACAATTTACCTAAACCATGTGCCAACTATGTGACTAATCCATGGACACAAAATTTGGTTGCATAGTTTACCCAAACCATCCACCTTCCTAGAGACCCCTATTTTTCCATGTATGGTTTCTCGAGGATCTTTCACAATTTCCTCTGTGTAACCTTTAATACCCCTACAAAACCTCAAAAAACCCTCCATAACTTCCCAAAACCAACCCCAACCTCTTCACAACATAAAAAGACATTGCAAAACATATAAATACCACAAGATGAGGATGTGATCGTACCACGATTCACTGTTTTATTCCACCCTTACACCGCAGTTTTAAACTAGTTTTGTAATAAATATTCCAAATATAATAATAAATTGCACTTCATGTTTGAATAAATCAATTAATGTTAATAAATATTATAATGGGCAATGTTACTTGTTTTTATTGTTTCAATGTAGGTGGAGGTGATTTGGAGGGCCTTTGATGAAGTGGAAGAAAAATGGGCCAAAGTTGCATGGATCTATGGACATCTGTCCACTGTTTTGCATAGTACACGACATCCGTGCATCCAAATGGGCTGAAATTTTGTCGGTCTGTCCAAAACTTAATAGGCTACATTTCATATTAAGGAACCCAATGCTTATTCAGCTTCTATGGGGCCCATCCGAACTGATTTGTCCAAGCCACCGAATTTGGACCAAGTCAAATGAGGTGTTCTGTATTTTATCAATATCTTGAGCTGTAGTTGTCCAAAGGGTGCCAAACTTTCGGTGGAGACAGTCAAGAGGCAGGGCTACAACTTTTCTATTTTCTCCAAAGCGAGATAAGACTGTCTGAACGCCGAAACGCGTCGTGCAAGTGGATTGATGAAATCTGTGTGCCTAAATCCACCTTCCAATTTTCCTATAAAATGACACTTTGGGCTCCCCATTTGTAAGTTCGGCCAAGAGGCAAGGTGCTTCCATTTTGGAGTCTCCAAGGAGTCTTCTAAACATCCCTAGAGGTTCTGGAGGCTATGAGAAGTTCTACCCCAACATCTTTCTCTTCCTCCTCTCCCATGGGTTTCTAAACCCCTTTGTGATCACTCGGGGAGGAATGTGATGTACATCCCGAGCTTCATGTTTGTAATATTTGAATGATCTTTTAAATTCCAGATTGTTGTGTTGTTTTTCATCATCCTCTATTCTTATTTTATTGAGTTATGTACTGGTATGTCATGCTCAACTCATATGATAATGTTTGGGGGTACCCATTCATGTGATGTTTCACACACCGTTCACCACTTTCTTTCCCCCTTTCAATTGCAGTGTTTGTGTGGTTTATATTGGTAAATTGAAATCACACAAGTACTGTCAAGGCCATGTACATTTATGTCATGGTATCACAAAGAAATAACATACAAATCTGGACAGTGCATCGAGTTTTTCGTGTGTTGCCTTGGTGAGTTTTGGTTATGAAGTCAAACACAATTCATTCAATCATCGGCGGTGTCCGGTGAATCATTGTGTGTTTTTGACTGAACCCTAGGAGGTATCCTAGTATAAACTCAGTAACATTCTAGTTCTAGGTGTTACAAACCAGGTATTAAAAGATCATAACCTTATATCATGAAGCGATGAAGGATAAACATCATACGAGTACCCCGGGTTGATCACGCTTAATTAATTTTGTTAATCTCTACTTTGTTTTATAGCTTCTATTTTCTATTGTCATCTTTAATCATCAAACCCAAGTATTATAAAACCCCATTTCCCTTTTTAATTTCATAATCAGAACCAAATTTTAGAATTAATGATCTAAGGCTCCGTCGAGAGACGACCTAGGGTTGCTGCTATACTGCAGAAATTCTAGTCAAAATTAAACAACTAATTTGACGCGTTCGACAACACGGTCAAATTTTGGCGCCGTTGCCGGGGAGCCAAGATCATTTTTTTTCTTTATTTTATTTTATTTATTTGTTTTACTTCTTAATTATTACTCCTTTAAATACCCCACCTCCATTTGATTGTTTTTTGTTTTGGGTTTTGTCTTTGTTTTTGGTTGTTTTTTTGGTGTGTTCTTTATCTCTCTCTCTCTCTCTCTCTCTTCTTCCACATCTCCCTCTCTAATTATATAGTATAAAATTCTATTCTTCTTTCACCCTTATTAAGTTTCTCTTTTATCCATCTTAAATCAAAAAAAAAAACACAACAAACAATCAATCAATCAAACTGGACATCATTGTTGCATGATAAGATCTGGTAAAGGAACACTACTTGAATTTGATCCTGAAATTGAAAAGTCACTTCACACACAAATCAAGGCATCTAGAGAAGGTCAATCAAGTAACATTGTGGAACCCCATTTAGAACCTCAAGTGGTTCTAAACCAACCCAAAATTGAACCCAATCAAACCCAAGAAAACATGGCTGCAAATAATCGAACTTTAAAAGAACTTACTACCCCTGATGTGGAGTACCAACCTGCGTACATCCAATATCCTGAGGAAGCAGCCAACTTTGAGTTTAGATCAGGTCTCATCCACCTTCTTCCAAAATTCCACGGTCTTCCCAGAGAGGACCCTCACAAACATCTAAAATAGTTTCACATAGTGTGCTCCACCATGAAACCCCAAAATGTGTTTGAGGACCTCATTAAGTTTAGGGCCTTCCCTTTCTCCCTTAATGGTGTAGCCAAAGATTGGCTATACTATTTGCCTTCCACAATTGGGGGCTGGAATGACCTAAAAAGACTTTTTCTAGAGAAGTTCTTCCCTGCCTCCCGAACTGCATCAATTAGGAAAGAAATCTGTGGAATTAGGCAATCGCAAGGAGAGACCCTTCATGAATACTGGGAGAGATTCAAAAGACTTTGCTCAAGCTGCCCCCACAACCAGATTTGTGAACAAATTTTAATTCAATACTTCTATGAGGTACTTATCCCCATGGATCGTGGAATGATTGATGCTTCGGCTGGTGGTGCCCTAGTTGACAAAACTCCTTCTGCCGCTCATGACTTAATAGCCAACATGGATCAAAATGCACAACAATTTGGTACACGAGCTATTGCACCAACCTGGGGAGTTCATGTGGTAAGTCATTCAGCCCTAGAACAAAAGGTAGATACTAAACTTGATGAGATGCATACCCTTTTAAGGCAATTAGCTCAAGCACAAGGTAACTCACTCTCTACTTCTATTCCATTATATTGTGGGATTTGTTCTGATAACACTCATTTTTCTGACCAGTGCCCACAACTTCAAGATTCATCTGAGTCCTGTGCAGCTGTGTTCCCAGGGCGTCCATTCCAACAAGCGCCTCCCTTCAAGCAAGAACAATCCAGGCCAAATCCAAATCCAGGGTGGCAAGCACAACCCCAATACCGACAAGGAGGAAACTCAAGCTACCCAAAGCAAGATTGGTTTCAACAAGGCCAAGGTATGAAACCTTCTTATCCTTCAACTTCTCAAAACAATCATCCTCCTCCTCCTCCCAAATCTGAACCAAGCCTCGAGGACATGGTGAAACAAATGGCAACCCAGAACCTTCAGTTCCAACAGACCACACAATCAGCTATTCAAGACCTACGAACCCAAGTGGGGCAATTGGCAAACACCATTGGTGAGCTTAAGATGCAAGGTTCTGGACAACTACCATCCCAACCCATTGCCAATCCAAAGGACAAAGGTAATGTATGTGCAGTTACACTTCGTAGTGGTAAAGAAGTTTCTCCTTCTACTGATTCTACACAGCAGGTATGTCCCCCTCATGAAAACTCTCTTTCCCAACCCTCAAAAACTTCATGTAAAGAAAAACAAGACAAAAATGGTAATCGAATAGTCATTGATGATTCAAATGAACAATCCATTCCTCTTCCTTTCCCTCAAAGACTCTCTAAATCTAAAAAAAACTTTGATAATGAGATTGACAATGAAATAATGGATACATTTAAAAAAGTTCAAGTTAATATTCCATTGTTGGATGTAGTCAAGAAAATTCCCCGTTATGCCAAATTTCTTAAAGAGCTTTGCACCCATCGACGAAGGCTGAAGGGGAATGAGAGAGTCAACCTGGGAAGGAATGTCTCAGCCTTGATTCAACCAGCAATGCTAACCAAATGCAAGGATCCCTGCACATTCACCATACCTTGTACCATAGGGGAGACCTTCTTTTCTGATGCTATGATAGATTTAGGTGCTTCCATTAATGTAATGCCTCACTCCGTGTACACTTCTTTACAGGTTGGAGAGATTCAACCAACAGGAATCGTTGTGAAACTTTCCAACCGGAGTACAACACATCCAAAAGGAGTGATTGAGGATGTCCTTGTTAGAGTGAAGAATCTCATCTTCCCTGCTGATTTCTACATTCTTGAGATGGAAGATACCCGAACCCAAGGACATGCCCCTCTCATACTTGGGAGGCCATTCCTAAAAACAACAAAGACGATCATCAACGTTCACAATGGTACACTGTCTATGGAATTCGGAGGAGAAAAGGTAAGTTTTAACATCCTTGAGGCTTTGAAACACCCCGTTGAAGAGCACTCCACTCTTCCTGTCTATTCGATGGAAGTGCTCTCAAACGATGCACACACACAAAATTCTCTCCTCAACCCAAACTCTGATTCTTTTTTGTTTTCTTCACCCTTTGATGATTTGAGTTTTGGTTCTTCTTTTGAATGTTGTGTGGGTTCAGAAAAATGTAAATTCTGTGCTTTAATTGATGAGTGTGTTTATTCTGAGGTACCCGTGACTATCGATGATTCTGCAAATCTCATTTCAATAGATTCTCTTTCCTTTGAGAATAAACATGAGCAGATAGATAGTTTCATAGACCTCACTCCCCCTAAATCCCCTCCCTCAATCCAGAAACAACCGGTGTTTGAACTTAAACAAATTCCTTCTAATTTAAAATATGCATATCTTGAGGGTATTGACCAATTGCCCGTCATTATTGCCAATAACCTCTCTCCACAATAGGAATTGAAACTTCTCAAACTTTTGAGAGAGTGTAAATAGGCAATAGGATGGACATTGGCTGATATTCCCGGGATTAGCCCATCTATTTGTATGCACCATATACTTTTGGATGATGAGGCTAAGCCCGTAAGACAATCTCAACGCCGGTTGAATCCCACTCTCCTTGAAGTGGTAAAATTGGAAGTCAGTAAATTACTTGCTGCAGGGATCATTTATCCTATATCTGATAGCAAATGGGTTAGTCCAGTACAAATTGTGCCTAAAAAAACAGGAATAACAGTTGTGTCAAATGAAAGGAATGAATTGGTTCCAATGCGTGTGCAAAACAGTTGGCGAGTCTGTATTGACTACCGTCGACTGAATCAAGCCACACGGAAGGACCACTTTCCTTTACCATTCATTGACCAAATGTTAGAACGATTGGCTGGTAAGTCTCATTATTGTTTCCTTGATGGCTATTCGGGTTATTTTCAAATCCATATAGCCCCTGAGGATCAAGAAAAGACAACATTTACTTGTCCATTTGGCACATTTGCATACAGAAGGATGCCATTCGGTCTATGTAATGCTCCTGGTACTTTTCAGTGATGTATGTTGAGTATTTTTTCTGAGTACCTTGAGAGTTGTATGGAAGTCTTTATGGATGATTTCACGGTTTATGATTCTTCTTTTGATGATTGTTTGGAAAACCTAGGTTCTGTCCTCCGCCGCTGCATTGAAAAAGATCTTGTTTTAAATTATGAAAAATGTCATTTCATGGTTGAGCGGGGGATAGTTCTTGGGCATATCATTTCAAATAAGGGAATTCAGGTTGATAAATCTAAAATTGAATTATTTTCATCCCTTCCATATCCAAAATGTGTTCGTGAGGTGCGGTCTTTCTTGGGTCATGCTGGTTTTTACCGCCGATTCATTAAAGACTTTAGTAAGATCACACTTCCCTTATCTCAGTTGTTACAAAAGGATTCTGAATTTGTTTTTGATAAAAATTGTGAGGATGCATTCAATTCACTAAAAAAGAGTCTCACATCACCTCCCATAATCCAACCACCAAGGTGAGATCTCCCCTTCGAGCCTATGTGTGATGCCTCTAACTTTGCAGTTGGGGCAGTTTTATCACAAAGGGTTGAAAAAGCTCCTCATGTCATTGCGTATGCCTCGCGTACCCTTGACCCTGCCCAGGTAAACTACACAACCATAGAAAAAGAACTCCTTTCTATTGTGTTTGCCTTGGAAAAATTCTGTTCATATCTTCTTGGGTCAAAAGTGATTATGTTTTCTGACCATGCTACCCTTCGTTTCCTCCTAAAGAAACCTGAAGCCAAGCCCCACCTCATTCGGTGGATGCTCCTCCTCCAAGAGTTTGACCTTGAGATTAGAGATAATAGAGGAGTGGAGAATGTTGTAGCTGACCACGTTAGTAGGATTTCCCCACCATTGGACCATCATGTTGACTCACCCCTACCCATTGGAGAATTCTTCCCTCATGAGAACCTTTGTGATGTTGTGGACCTTACCCCCTGGTATGCAGACATTGTGAATTTTCTAGCAACATCTTGGGTCCCCACTGATTTTAGCACTTCACAATCCCAAAGACTTAAACATGACTCTCGATGGTACATTTGGGATGACCCATACTTGTGGAGAATTTGTAGTGACCAGGTTGTTCGTAGGTGTGTCCCTGAACATGAGTTCACCTCTGTTTTGACCTTCTGCCACACCTTGGCATGTGGGGGCCACTTTGGCTCTCAACGTACAGCTCTAAAGGTCCTTGACTCAGGATTATATTGGCCAACATTGTATAGAGATTCCCATAGGTTTTGTAAATCATGTACTCGATGTCAATTCACAGGGAATATATCCAAGAGGAATGAAATGCCCCAACAACCCATGTTATTTTGTGAGATCTTCGATGCATGGGGAATTGACTTCATGGGGTCTTTTCCAAATTCATTTGGCTTTGTATAAATATTATTGGCTGTTGACTATGTATCTAAATGGGTGTAAGCAAAGGCCACCAGGACCGATGACTCTCGAGTGGTTGTTGATTTTGTGAGGTCCCATATTTTCAGTAGGTTTGGTCTACCAAGATTCATCATTAGTGATCAGGGTTCACATTTTTGCAATCATAACATGAAAAACTTGCTTCGTAAGTATGGGGTTGTTCATAAAGTCTCCACTTCATATCATCCCCAAACTAACGGACAAGCAAAAATTTCAAATCGGGAAGTTAAGCGAATCTTGGAGAAAACGGTACAACCCAATAGGAAAGATTGGAGTTTGCGCTTGAATGATGCACTTTGGGCGTACCGTACTGCTTTTAAAACACCGATCAGAATGTCACCATATAGGATTGTGTTTGGAAAATCTTGTCATCTCCCGGTGGAGGTAGAACACCATGCATATTGGGCTGTTAAACAATGTAATATGAACCTTTCAGATGCAGGTGAGGAAAGAAAGCTGCAGATTCAAGAGTTGGAAGAAATTCGACGTGATGCATATGACAAATCCCGAATCTATAAAGAGAAGACAAAGGCTATTCATGATAGCATGATTCACCAGCGGAAGTTCCATATTGGTGAGAAGGTCCTCATGTACAATTCCAGGCTTAAGCTCCACCCAGGTAAGCTTCGTTCCCGATGGCTCGGTCCTTATACTGTTACTAATGTTTACCCTTTTGGTGCAATACAGGTTTTGCATGAGCAGAGTGGACGAAGTCTTACCGTCAATGGGCAGCGACTTAAACACTTCTATGAGGGTTTTCCAAAGAATCCGGTGGAGGAAATCCACCTTCTCGACGCATCATACCAATAAAACACACCAGGTTTTATCCTTCTCACATTTTCAATTATTTCAGTGAGGACACTGCACATTCTAGGTGTGGGGGGGGGTGGATACATTCCTGGGTTAGTTAAGATTTTTCATCTTTTTCTCCTTTTGTTTTCTCTTTCTGGCCTTCTTTATGGTATTTTTATTTTTCCCCATCAACAATTTCGAAATTCCATGATGTGGCGACCATAAAGCGGGGAAAGTAAAAATACCATAACGAAGGATAGAAAGAGAAAGTGTATGAGTTTACCATCAAGGAGTGATTTTTAGTGAATTGGTTTTCTGTCAATGATATAAATGGTTGTATCTATGTGAAATCTTTGAGATGATTGTTGCCCTTTGTGTGAGTAGTTTTTTGGAAAACTGTGTCACTAATATCTCCACAAATTTTTTTCACCAAACCACAAAGTGTGATTATTTCTCACTTAATATAAGGTAAATATATGTTGGGTTAATATTTTTCAGCTTTAAATGATATTTCCATACGTTCGTTCCTTATCCGATCTGTTTCATTACTGTACCAGATTGACCTATGCATGTGTACCTAATGTCCGACTGTTGTACGCCCTCAAAAAAAAATTGTTGTGTCTTGGGCAGGTCAAAAACCACTCTTCCTCAACCTTTGATCTTGTTATAACTATTTCAATTAGTGTCGTGAGGAGATCAAACAAGGGTTGAGAGATGAGTGTGAGATTTGTTCCAATTGCAACTTCAAAAAAAATATAATAAATGAGGGGAGTGATGAAATGTGCAACATATGAGGATATCTAGGTTGGGAGCTTATGGTTTGACTTCTGGTAATTCTTAAATGAGTGGGTCTTGAAATATGATTGCAAAGGATGTAGGACAGGTTCGGTGACAAAATCATTTAAGCTGAAAAATGTTAAAATAACATATATTTATTGGATAGCAAGTGGAAAGAATATAATGGAATGGTTTTCACACACACACATGGAGATTTAGTGTCATTTTTTACTTATGAATTCCTTTCTCAATTGGTTATTATGAATCTTTTTGAATTTCGCTATGATATGATTTATGAGACATCTTTTTTCTATTTTCACTAGGAAGAACTCCTTGGTGTGGTTCGTGCATTGATAACTTTACTTTAAATAAAATTTCCTCAATATTCAGGATTTTGGCAATATATATATATGAATCATTGTATTTGGATATGTGACTTTTCCCAGGAGTGCAAATTTTTAGGTGTGGGGGTGTGATCGTACCACGATTCACTGTTTTATTCCACCCTTACACCGCAGTTTTAAACTAGTTTTGTAATGAATATTCCAAATATAATAATAAATTGCACTTCATGTTTGAATAAATCAATTAATGTTAATAAATATTATAATGGAAAATGTTACTTGTTTTTATTGTTTCAATGTAGGTGGAGGTGATTTGGAGGGCCTTTGATGAAGTGGAAGAAAAATGGGCCAAAGTTGCATGGATCTATGGACATCTGTCCACTGTTTTGCATAGTACACGACATCCGTGCATCCAAATGGGCTGAAATTTTGTGGCCCTGTCCAAAACGTAATAGGCTACATTTCATATTAAGGAACCCAATGCTTATTCGGATTCTATGGGGCCCATACGAACTGATCTGTCCAAGCCACCGAATTTGGACCAAGTCAAATGAGGTGTTCTGTATTTTATCAATATCTTGAGCTGTAGTTGTCCAAATGGTGCCAAAATTTCGGTGGAGACATTCAAGAGGCAGTTCTACAACTTTTCTATTTTCTCCAAAGAGAGATAAGACTGTCTGAAGGCCGAAACGCGTCATGCAAGTGGATTGATGAAATCTGTGTGCCTAAAACCACCTTCCAATTTTCCTATAAAATGGCACCTTGGGCTCCCCATTTGTAAGTTAGGCCAAGAGGCAAGGTGCTGCCATTTTGGAGTCTCCAAGGAGTCTTCTAAACATCCCTAGAGGTTTTGGAGGCTATGGGAAGTTCTACCCCAACATCTTTCTCTTCCTCCTCTCACATGAGTTTCTAAACCCCTTGTGATCACCCGGGGAAGAATGTGATGTACATCCCGAGCTTCATGTTTGTAATATTTGAATGATCTTTTAAATTCCAGATTTTTGTGTTTTTTTTCATCATCCTCTATTCTTATTTTATTGAGTTATGTACTGGTATGTCATGCTCAACTCATATGATCATGTTTGGGGGTACCCATTCATGTGATGTTTCACACACCGTTCACCACTTTCTTTCCCCCTTTCAATTGCAGTGTTTGTGTGGTTTATATTGGTAAATTGAACTCACACAAGTACTTTCAAGGCCATGTACATTTATGTCATGGTATCACAAAGAAATAACATACAAATCTGGACAGTGCATCGAGTTTTTCGTGTGTTGCCTTGGTGAGTTTTGGTTATGAAGTCAAACACAATTCATTCAATCATCGGCAGTGTCCGGTGAATCATTGTGTGTTTTTGACTGAACCCTAGGAGGTATCCTAGTATAAACTCAGTAACATTCTAGTTCTAGGTCTTACAAACCAGGTATTAAAAGATCACAACCTTATATCATGAAGCGATGAAGGATAAACATCATACGAGTACCCCGGGTTGACCACGCTTAATTAATTTTGTTAATCTCTACTTTGTTTTATAGCTTCTATTTTCTATTGTCATCTTTAATCATCAAACCCAAGTATTATAAAACCCCATTTCCCTTTTTAATTTCATAATCATAACCAAATTTTAGAATTAATGATCTAAGGCTCCGTCGAGAGACGACCTAGGGTTGCTGCTATACTGCAGAAATTCTAGTCAAAATTAAACAACTAATTTGACACGTTCGACAACGCGGTCAGGATGCTACATTCTCCCCAGAATTAGGAATTATATACTCGAAAAGATGGAGATTGGAGTTTTCTTGGGAAAGTGATACGTATATTTCATACATATATTTTAGGGTGTTTTAATATAGTGATTTCTGTAATTTAATTGCTATTCTTGCCAAAATTTGGACTATTTAACTTGTTTTGCGATTTATGGCAGGATACTACCAATATTCGAAAAATGAAAAAAAGTGATGAATATAGGAGCTAAAAGACACTTCGCACCACGACACGAAGTGACACATCATGGCACCAGAATATTGAACTTGGAAGCAAACATCATATGGAGCAGAATATGACCGAAGAACTAGGAGGAAGATGGTTTCACAACATGAAAGTAATTCACATAGTGAGTTTCATTCATGGGGTCGAGACTGAGATACACTAAAATTTGTGGAACATTTTCACACTGTAAAATTTGAATCAATTACACACCCTATAAACAATACATGACGTGAGTTAATATGGAGATACAAATTTGGAGAATCCGCCGCCACTCATTTCACACCATGTAAAGAATACACATCATGAACCCATTAGAAAGTCGGATTTTTTATTTTCTAGTGCTGAGGGTTTGATGGGGAGGCTTATATAGTCACCCCTTAATCCACACACCAAAGGCATCTTGGAGCCTGGGGAGAGAAACATACAACTATTAGATGACAGGCATATGACTGTGGATCCCTTCTTCTTCTTTCCTTCACCGCCTTTCTTCTTCAGGTATCCATGCTGCTTGTTCTCATCATGTTTAGCATGAGAGAGTAGTTCTTTCTATGTTGGGTGATGTGTTTATAGGGGTATTTATTGTTAGGGATTATTTTCTATTTTATTTTCATGTTTGGATTGCTTCAAATCTATTTCTCAATTCTAATTCTTCTTCTTTTCATATTGAATAACTGTTGTTTTCAATTTGAGGAGTTTTCATTTTATTGCATCAATTAATCGCCCTAGTTTGTGTATACATTATGCAATATAGGTCAGTTATGTTTAAATAAGGTTTTAGGTCACCTAGTTCTATGATCAAACCTAGTAGATGACCATTCCAATGGTGCGATTAATGGATTAGTGTAAGACACCCAGACCAAGGATTCCTAAAGATCGAATTCTGACACCAACTCATGAATGAACACACAATCAATTGAATCCTTAGTACAAAAACCTGAAAACCACTGAACATGGCACACCCCATCTCTTGATTTCAAACCTTGTCTTTGTTGTACTCTCTCTCTCTCTCCAAACAACCAATCAATCTCATTTTCAATTCCTTTTATTAATTTAGAGCATACGAACCATCCTTGTAGGTTTGACACTCAAACTTTCCAAGTACCACACTTTTATAGTTAGGTTGTCTGAGTTTTATAAATTATTAAATTTTAGTAGAACTGTAAAAATTTAAAGATTCCCTATGGGTTGTTAGAAATCTTCATCCATTTCTCCAGTATAAAGTTATTCCTTTCCCAAGTCTCCTTACAAACCCGACCATGCTTCTATAACACACATACCAAAGGTGTGCGTCGACCTCACAAGATCTTGTATTTCCTATAAAAAATAAAAATTTGAATGAATAAATAAAAAATGTTACATATAGATCAAGGGTAATGTGATCCCAACTAATCACATGAACAAGGTTAGGCTCACACTTTTGTGGCTGAGATATGTGAAAAACCTAATGCACTGCACTGAATTAGGTATGCAACACTAACCGATAAGAAAACTCACCGATATTCTCAACAAATAAAAGTGACCAAAATATCATGGTCTTTACTTTTTCTCACTTACCCAGGTGAAAGTTCTTTAATATTAGAAATACCTTCAAGAATAAATTATTTTTCACCTTTAAAGATAATGGAAAATAAAGATGGTCTAAATAAAATATCAAATGACACCACACCATTTCCATTCTTTTCTTTATCAGTTGAATCTTCTCAGTAGTCTCTCATACAAGACTTTATCCATGAAAATAAGTTTCCCTAACCTATATTTATTTGAGGATGTTATATCATGATCATGATTAATTGGGTTCACAAGGGTTGTTGGAATGACCACCAAAATCATGAAGAAAATATAGGGTCTCTATCAGAGATGATGGAAATCAGCACACTATTAAAATTCACCACTTCTGGGATATAAAACTTTGCTAAATGTTCTAAAAAATTAGTCTTTTGAATTGAAATAAAGCTTGATAACTTGGAGATTCATAAACAATCACCCAAATAACATCACGATTCTTAATATTTTTAGTAAATTTGGTGACAAAATCCATGGAAATTTAATCCCAATCTATTACAGGTACAGGTAATAGTTGCAACATCCCCCTAGTTATTGGTGTCCATACTTCACTTGTTGATAAGTAAGGCACACAATTCCATGATCTT
This sequence comes from Viscum album, assembly GCA_963277665.1. Taxonomy (NCBI): domain Eukaryota; kingdom Viridiplantae; phylum Streptophyta; class Magnoliopsida; order Santalales; family Viscaceae; genus Viscum; species Viscum album. Next base: position 245,907,537 of record OY728150.1, read on the forward strand.
TCACTTTCCATTTTACATCCTACCACCAAAAGTGATCATTCATTACCTTATATATATTTCCAATATCTATATGGACAACCCACTTGAGTGATGCTTGGTTCAGGGCATCTGTTCTGGCCCAAAGGTGGAACCAAAATTAGATCCAAAAAATGCAAGAGAAAATGAGAATCCTCCATCCATTCATCTATGGTCTCCCCACCATTGAGAGTTGACCTAATGGTAAGGTTTTAGGGGTCTTAGTGATGATATTCCTTAACTTTTTCAATGAAGTCAAGAATGAGAGTCACTAGAAAAAAAACCATGACATCATCCTTGTCTGTGCATACCAAGTGTATGCTGATGATCAAACACATCAATTTGAATAAATCACACTACTTTTAAACAAATTTATCATAAGACTTGTGACTTAATTCATTCACTTCCAAATTGACCATGGAGTGTCGTTCCTTTTCAATGAAATCATTGGTGAGACTAGACATGCGAAATCATGAACACAGCACTAATAATAACCCACTAAGCACAAAGGATAAAGGTCCTCTAGGTATTTATGAATGATACCATTCATTAGTTCCATGAATAAAACTCACACATTACTAAGGCCAAAGGCCCTGACCATGCATTCATAGTGACTATAGTAATTTCGAAATGTTATCTTTGGAATAACCACCTTATTTTACTGGAGTTAGTAGTATCCCGATCACTGGCCAACACATGTTCTTTCAATGTATTTTTCCTCAATATCTCTAACAAATAATGGGATACTTCCCAATAGGTTACCCTTCTTGAAACTATTCCATACCAAACACACTTAATTTTGAAGTTTTGTGGTGCCTAGGAACGTGTATAGTCACCTGGGGGCGAATCCAGGTGAGTTATTTTACCAAATTATTTTGAGTATAAAATAATTCAGTAAGATAAGTCACCATGATTCACCACCATCTCTAGTGACCACACAAATTTTTGGGCCCCACAATTGGTATAATGGAAAAATAGGTTTCCTATCACTATAAAAAAAATAGTATATTAGAGGTGGTTATTTAAAGAGGGATATGCACAACCCTCACTAAATTCATTTTCCATGTAATTAGAGGGGGTTATATACAATACCCTCTCAGTTCATTTTCTGTATAAATTATATGGGGATATGTGTGACCCTCACTAATCATCAAATTTAGAGGGGGTTAAGAACCCCATATAAATTTTCTAACATTATTTTTTTAATATCCAGTTGGATTTTAGAGGGGTTTTTAAATTCCCTCTAATTTAAAAAATAGAGGGAGTTCATAACTACTATTATTCAATGAGATTAGTGGTAGGTCAAAACCCCTATAATATCTTAAATTAGTAGGGGTTCAAAACCCACTCTAATGTCTTAAATTAAAGGGGGTTCAAAATCCCCTCTAATGTATTTAAATTAGAGGGGGTTCAAACCCTCATCTAATTTAAGAGATTAGTGGGGGTTGTGAACCCCTAATATCAAGAAAAAGAAATTCCATAATATATATATATATATATATATTAGGTGCTTGGGGGAAAAATTACATTAAACACACACAAACACCACACATAAGGCAAGCCATAACCCCCCCAAGGGATACCCCACCCATCAAGCCTTATTTATTCAATATTTGGACCGAAGGCCCAGTGGGCATGAAGGCCCATCACATAGCCCAAAGGCCCTATGCAGTGTCATGCTTGTATCAAATTTCCCATGTCACCACCTACCCGTATCATGCGTCATGCCTGCATCACCACCTACTTACGAAAATTCATTCCCACTAAGATTTGAACTCGGGTATGATGGAGGATTACGGGGATCTTTTACCACTCGAGTAAGCCCCCAACTGCACTGGGCCTTCGAGCCAGATTGTGGGGCTTTGGGCCATGTAATGGGATTCATGCTCACTGAGACTTTATACCATGTACTGAATAAATAAGGATTGATGAGTGGGCTATCCCTTAGGGGGGTTATAGCCTGCCTTTCCGGGTTGTGTGTGTGTTTAATGTAATTGTACCCTCGAGCACCTAATATATATATATATATATATATTAATTATATATAATATTGTACAAGTTATCACTACAAAAAAATGACTCATTTAGATGAGGTTATTTTTTAGTTTATAAGAGGGTTATAACCCCCTCTAAACACATTAGAAGCAGTTATGAGGAACCGCCGTTAATGTGCCTACCTACTGTTGTTAGAGGCGGTTTTGAGGAACCGCTGGTAAAGTATTGGCTAATTTAGCGACAGTTGTATTAAATGGGGTTAAAAATACATCTAATTCCACAAAAAATATCAGTTTAAGGGGGTTTTAACCCCCTCTGATTTATTTATCAAATTAGAGGTGGTTGGAAACTGTCACTAATTGAGTCATAGGTCACATATTAGTGGTGATTTTGGAAACCACCTCTAATTGGGCCACATATTAGTGGTGGTTTCAAAATGACCTCTAATATTTATTTATTTATTTTTAAATATCTTGTTCCCACCCCTCTTGTTCATCACAGACTGCTCCTGTGAGCCCCCTCCCGTTCGACTTTCCTCTGAGCCCTACCCTCTCCCGTTCATTGTGAGCCCCCTCCCCTCCCATTCATTGTGAGCCCCCAAGCCTTTTAATTCCACTGTGGATTCCCCCCAAATCCCTCCTATTTTGAACAGGCCCCTCCACCAAAGACCCTGTTTATCCCTGCACTGACCTTAGACCTTGTAAAATTTTAGGCCGTTAGGTTTCGAACCGCTGTTCGCCAACATATTTCGCCCGCGACTCTACCACAATGGAAAAAAAATTTCTATATTATAATCACATATTATTATATTTATATATATTAGGAAGGTGATTCAAATAAATATTATTTGAATAAATATTTAAATACTTATAAATACATAACCTATATATATTTATATAAATTAATATATACATTTTTATATTATCTATTTATGTATTTATATTATAATACATTTATTTTATTCAATTTATACATTTATATAAACTATATATTTTATACGTATATTTACATACATTTGAGTAAATATATTTTATAATTCTATTTATGTTATGTATATACACATATATTAATATATTTATAAATATATTTATGTAAATTATTTATACACTTAAATTCATATTTATATATTATGTACCTGTTTATTTATATATAATATATACAAGTATTTATTTAATATATTTATATAATGTCTTTAAAAATATATTTATACAATGTATTTAAATATATATATTTATTATTATGTACATTAATATATATTTATTTGTATAAATTGTGTAATATTATATATAATTAATATTATATGAAATACAATTTATACAAAAAATTTATATTATATATAATTAATATTATATGAAATGAAATTTATACAAATATTATATATGAAATACAATTTTATATTATATATAATTAAAATATATTATATATAATTAATATTATATGAAATAAAGGTTTGGTTTCCCCTGCACATGTTGAACCAAGTCCGAGCCTTGAGTAGATGATGATCTCTTTGACTTATCTATAACGGGGATCTCAAAAGATGCAACCCCATGGACATATCTTTGAGAAGTTAAGTACTCACAATACCTTTGATTTACTTGCATCAGAAAGTATTGAGGAGGATGGACAAAAAAATGTTCGGATTTTTGGAGTTGAAGAAATAACGGAGGTTGTTGTGTTGGACTTCTAGACGATGGAGGTGGGCCTTGGGTACATGTCAAAACTTGGAGGTGAGGGAGGCATCCACATGGTAGAGGTGGGAGTTCATCGCATCATAGCATGAGTACTCGTTCATGAGTTGTTTGACTAATTTTCTTTTTGCTATGTTTTGCATGTTCCTTTATTGTACTTTTCTTTTTTGATTTTAATAAAAGGGGCCACTGAACCTCACCTTTAAAAAAAACATGAAATACAATTTATAAAAATATTTATATAATGTATTTAAATACATATATTTATTATTATGCACATTAATATATATGTATTTCAATAAATATAATTGTATAATATTAAATACATTAATATATATGTATTTCAATAAATATAATTGTATAATATTACATACTTTAATATATATTTATTTGTATAAATTATATATCATATAATATTAATTATATATAATATAAAATCATAAACATATTTTTTAAAAATATATTTATTATTATTATAATATAAATTTTAAAAACTATAAGCTTGGGTTTTTATATGATATATTTTTTAAATAAATTATATTTATGTATATATTTATATAAAATGTTTATGCTTTTATATTACATATAATTAATATTATATGAAATACAATTTATACAAATAAATATATATTAATGTAAATAAAATTATAAAATTATATATATATATACATATAAATACAATTAAATACAATCTTATAAATATTTTATATAATATGTTCATATAATGTATTTAAATACACTTATATATAGTGTTTTAATTATATATATACATATATTATGGAATTTGTTTTTTTAAATAGTGTGCATTCACAAACCCCTCTAATTTAAGATATTAGAGGGGTTTTTTTGAACCCCTTCTAATTTAAGACATTAGAGGGGGTTTTCAACCCCCTCCAGTTTAATACATTTGAGGTAGTTTTCAACCTCCTCTAATTTAAGACATTAGAGGGGGTTTTGAACCCTCACTAATTTAAGATATTAGAGAGGGTTGTGAACCACAATTAATCTCATTGATTAGCGACGATTATGAACCCACTCTATTTTCTTAAATTAGAGGTGGTTCAAAAGCCCCTCTAAAATCCAACCGCATATTAAAAAATTAATTTTAAAAATTTTAGAGTGGGTTCAAAACCCCCTCTAATTTAAGAAATCAGAGGGGGTTCTTATCCCCCTCTAAATTTGATGATTAGCGAGTGTAACACATATCTCTAATTTATATAGAAAATGACTTTAGAGGGGGTTCATAACCCCCTCTAATTATCTAGAAAATGAATTTTTAGGGGTCTGTGCATAACCCCCTCTAAATAATTACCTCTAATCTGCAGTTTTTTTCTAGTGTATACAAATAAATAAATATTAATGTACATAATAATAAATATATATTGAAATACATTATATTAATATATTTTTAAAGACATATATAAATTTATTAAATAAATAAATAAATAAATATATTAAATAAATAATTATATATATAAATATATTAAATAAATAATTATATATATATATATATTATATAAATAAGTATGTACATAATATATAAATATGTATTTAAGTATATAAATAATTTACATAAATATATTTATAAATATATAAATATATGTGTGTATACATAACATAAATAGAATTATAAAATATATTTATTCAAATGTATGTAAATACACATATAAAATATATAGTTTATATAAATGTATAAATTGAATATAATATAAATGTATTATAATATAAATACATAAATACATAATATAAAAATGTATATATTAATTTATATAAATATATATTGGTTATATATTTATATGTATTTAAATATTTATTCAAATAATATTTATTTGAATCAACTTCTTAATATATATAAATATAATAATGCGTAATCATATTATTGAAATCCATTTTCCATGGTGGTAGAGGAACTAGGGAGATATTGTGGTGATCATGGGTTTGAAACCCACCAGGTGAAAATTTTATAAGGCGAGTGTGGCAGGAGCACAAATTATCATCTTCAGTTTTCATTTTGAACTGGATGTTCAAGTCCACTAGAACTACACTGGAATAAGACAAGTTCCGATGGAACTTTCACTAGAACCATGTCACTATTCCAGTTGAATAGTGAAAGTTCCACTGAAACTTGGCTTGTTCCTGGGGATTTCTAGTGGACTAGATTGTCCAGTTCAAAATGTGAACTAGAGACGATTCTAGTCCCGGCAGAAGGGAGCTGGGGGTAGCCATAGGGAATTGGAGGGGGGGGGGGTGTGAGGACAGGTGGTTCTAACATGTGAACAGGAGGGGATCACAAGAAAATGGGAGGGGGCGGGATCAAAGGGAACCATCAGGAATGGGAGGGGGGGCTCACAGGATAACACATACACAAGATATTTAATAAATAAATAAATAATTAGAGGCGGTTTTGAAACCACATCTAATATGTGGAAAGTGACTCAATTAGAGGGGGTTAAAACCCCCTCTAATTCAGACTTAAATATATATAATTTCCAAAACCACTTATAATATGTGACTTATAATAGTGGAGGTTTCTAACTACCTTTAATTTGTTAAATAAATTAGAGGGGTTAAATCCCCCTCTTAATTAAAATTATGTGGTGAAATTAGAGGGGTTTTTAACCCCCTCTAATACAACTACTGCTAAATTATCCAATACTTCACCAACGGTTCCTAAAAACTGCCTTAAACAATAGTAAGCGGGAAAATTAGTGGTGATTATGAGGAACCATTGATAATGTAATTATAGGGGGTTATAGCACCCTCTAAACTAAAAAACAACCCCTTCTAATTGGGTCATTTTTTATAGTGTATGTTTGGATCTATTTTTTAGTCCCAATTGTTTTTATAAGACTTACATGAAGTGTATATTTGAAGAGTATTCAAAAGTCCCTCAGATGGAATATTCAATTCCTACTCCTATTTCGACTAACATGGATGTTTCATCTGTTGAGAACGATTCTTATAATGAATCAAGTTCAAGTTGTAAAGAATTTGAAGAGTATGTGAATAATTAATCCCTTAATTATTTTTATTATGAAGTTAAGGATTATCTTAAAATGTCCCCTGTTGAAGTTTTCATATATATACTTGCATACATCAAGGAGCTATAATATTAAAAATCACAGATGGAGTTGGAAGCTGTTGCAATAGAAGAAGCATTGGCCAAAGAGTTACAAAAGTGTAACAGTATCACCAAACTGATTATATCCAAGGAACAATTTCCATAACTTTATAAAGAAAATTTTTCATGGTTTGAATCATATTTTCTAAGAATTTATTGTGAGAAATTTGTGATTATGAAAGTCTTTGAGTATAAGAACCATGCAATAGAGTAAACTCATAAAGCATCTATTGGTGTTAAGAATTATCACATAGAGATCAAGGATAAAAGAGTAAAGGGCTGAGAAAATTATATAAAATAAATGACTAGTTTTTATAAATATTAGACTAACAACATAAAGAATACATGGGAAAATATCAGTTCATTTGAGGTTTAAAAGTCCACCTTCAACATGAAGTGTCTTTAGATGGAAGTAAAACTGATAAATCTAGAAGAGATACATAGAGAAACTTACCAATATTTTGAGAAAAGAAATGTAAATATGAATAATTTTAATAAAATCCTTACTTGTGAAAAGACTCAAGTTGGTGGTAAGAATATTTTGAGATCATTCAATGATGAATCCTATGTAAGCTTGTAGAAAAAGATAACCCATGTATAAGAAAATGTTTTATTTTCTAATCGTATTTCATATACAAGTACATGATACAAATCAAAATCTAGGAAAATATGGGTTGATAAAAATTCTGAGAAATCCACCATTGCTTTAAGGGTGGATGTGAGCATGAGAAATAAAAAAACTCCCTAAAAAGTTCCCAAAAGTATAGTAATTATACTCAAAACTATAAAACTATAAAATCTATTCAGACTACATCCAAAGAAAAAAGAAGAAGGTTTATAGGCCATTTTTGGTGCTGTCAGAGGTTTTTGTATAGGTCTATTGAATGTTGGCATAACATGTCAATGTATGGAGATTACAAAAGGCCTATATTAATGGGTAGTAAAGCTGAAAAAAAGTACGAAACATAGGAAAAAGAAAATTTATTCACTAAAAATAGATTTTAAAGTCTTGAAAAATATCTGGTATTTTAAATAAAAGTGGAAACTGTGATAAAGAGTGATGGTATACACCAATAAAACATATTCCATATACTATTAATATAAGAATAAAACAAAATATGAATAATAATAAAAGTAAAAGTGGTGAGTCTACCTTGGGATTTAAGAAAAATCAAAGTGTTGTGAAAACTACACCCAAAAAGATTATTGAAAAGGATAACACACCAATAAAGAGGATATGCTTCTACTGTGGTAGAAAAATCTACATCATACCCTTTGAAAATAGGTCATGAACATTAATAAAAATGGAAGAAATTTGGAACAAAAAAAGGTATTAATAGAAGAAAGGAATATAAGGATTGGTTTAGTGGAAGAAATCCAAGATAAAGAGTATTAGAAGTTTACCAAAGTTGGTAACTAAAAGATTTATGAAAAACCATGTGGAATGTAAGGATCCAACCCCAATTGCTCGGATCCAGTGCCTTATTTGAAAAAATTGGAATATAAACAAGGAATATGAATCCTAAAGGACTGAGTAGTTTAGTATTATTGGAAACAAGATACATACATAATTTTAACATTATTACTTGAAATGAAAAACAACTTAGAAACTCCTTATACAACTTCCATAACTCCTAGGTTATTTCAACATGTCATTCATAATAAAATTATTCATGTCCTGAGAAAATTAAACATAATAAAGGGTTGATATCAAATGATTAGTAAGATCAATCAATACAGTGGAAGATATCATAACATAAACATTAGGCATGTTGAATAAATAAAAACATATGCCTTTAAAAATAAACTTGAACATAATATGGAAGAAATATGAGCTGAGTAAATATTGACATAATATAACATAATCATGGGTATTATACTAGTCGAATAACCACATGAACCATAAATACTATTTTTCATAATGAGGGAATGCATAATGCATGACAATATAACCATACCATCAAGGCCTCGTGCCAAGACCATAAATAATCGTTTTGTCAAGGCCTTGTGCCAAGACCGTAGTTTGTCTCATGAGACCTACCGATGCACCAAGGGGATATAGAGGGACCCAACCGACACCTACTATGTCCAATGCATTCCTCATATGAATGGAGATAAACATAAACAACATATACATTTATATTGAAATTAATATATGAAATGCAAATAACTTTCCCTGAACATTAAGCATAAACACTAACTATTCAGAGTAAATTGGTGAATGGTTTTAAGATAGCACATCCACATCCAAAATAATAATAAACCATTAAATTAAATATTATATATGATAACATGGAATACTAATCCCCATAATACATAATAATCAACAAGAGTGTTGAAATAGATGAAAATAATCTTATAAAATCTTTGAGTAAATCTTGAGATAAATACTCTTTTACTTTGAAAAGAAGAGTTCTTTTGGATAAATATTTGTATAAAAACAGAAGTGAAGTAAGATATTATTTTCATAATGAAATGAGTAATTTTATAAAGATAATGGTTTCCAAAAATAGATTATAGAGTTCCCTTGAAAATAGGTAAGAATTAGAGAAATTCCTTTGGATCAGGCTTGTATTTCAGAAATAATTTCGAAAGTTACTTTTAAAACGTGTAACCATTCATAAAATAAGGAAATATTATGGTTGGTAAACATATATATAATCCACACACATAATTTTTTAATATTAAATAATAATACACAAGAGTTTCATTGAGGTAATTAGACAATAAAAGTAACCCGAATGGAAATGGAAGTTTAGGTGAAAAACCCTTACCTTAAGTCCGAACATGTTCCGCTCTTGAAATTAAGCTCATGGAATATGAAATTAGAATGATTAATAAATTACTTCAGAACCTATTAGAAATGTATTTAGTTTATCATAATTCTGTTTAGTTCATTTATTCCCTTAGTGATAAGTTATTATATTGAATTTCATCGTTCCAGAGTGTTCATTTTCTTTATTTTCATAATCGGTTAACTTGTTCTTAAGTAATGGAGTGGGGATGAAAATATATAGAATTGAAATTAAATATTATTTATGAACATATAGAAGTTTTAATGTTAATTTCTATCATTTGGTTACATGGAAAGAGGATGAATCATTAGATGAAATATTTATGACATTCACTTAGATTATTTAGCGGCATTTTGATTATTATGAACTAGTTTGGTCATATGATTTAGTAATATGCCCATATACTGATTCCTGAATCATAATTAGGTTATAATACATATAATAAAGTTTGGTTCAACCATCAAAATGGTTTCATGACTAGTAATGAAGGATAAATTGAAGAATGAAACTTCATCGTCCATGAAGGTTATAAATTGGAACCTCATGGACGTTGATTTCGTTTATAAAATAAAAGGGAGAGAGTAAGAATAGTGATGACGGTTCTTCCCTTCACATTATATAATTCCAGTATATAGATGATATTGGATTTATCATGTTCATTTTTACAGAGGAGGTGGGGAGAGGATAACAAAAGAAGATAAATTGAAATGAGGCTAAATGAAAAATAAAGGTGATTTACCTCTTGAAATAACCTCCTTGAGAACGTCCTTAAGGGAAAATATTTTGATCTTTTGGAAAGAACAATAGGCACATGAGCCTCAGCCCAGTTGGTGAGGACTCCTTAAGTGCATCGAGGAGACACGGGATAAAATCCAGGTGGAGGCTAATTTCCGGTACTGTAGCAGTACTACAACAGACACTGTAGCAGAAACTGTAGCAGACACTGTAGCAGCCGAGAATATTCCCCCATTTGGGCCTTCGGGCCACCGATTTGGTCCCCGAGTCCTTTAAGGCCTTCGGGCCATCCAACCCTTCAGGTCAGTAAGGCCTTCGGGCCACCTTAAGTGCAGATGGAAACCAGAAAACCTACAAAGGAACAAACTTCAGAAGGAGGAGGAGAAAGGAGATTTCACCATAATAGAAGCTAAACAGATTGTAAGAATGAGAGGGTATGACACCTACCATCGGGATAAGCCTGTGCATGCACGGGAAAGCCTAGCCGAACAACCATGCGAAGGTGGAGAGATGATTTCAAGATGAAGATGCTGGAGAGGAGCATTTCCAAGTAGTTAGTCTAGGTTGTATATAATGTTTGAAGCCTACGGGAAATGAATTCTTCTAATGCCTACGGGTAGGGGTGTAATTTCGGACCGGCCCGGCCCGGATAGGGCCGGGCCGGGCCGGACCTGTCATGCAAAGATTCAGGCCACTGACCACTATTCGGGCTGGGCCGGGCCGGCCCAAACAACCCCATGAGGCGGCCCGAGCCCGGCCTCGGGCCGACCCAAACGATCGGGTCGGGCCGGGCTTTTTCGGGCCGGGCCGGGCTTTTTCGAGTCAGGCCATGGTGGACTTTTATTATTTTCAAAATAATTGTCTCTTAATTTTTTTTTATTTAAACATTTTTTTAACATTTATTTAAAACGTTTATTTGCATTTATTTTTAAATGCATGTTTTTTAAAATGCTTATTTTATTTTTTATTAACATTTTATAGTGGGTGGATATGTTTTTTTGTCTAAATAGATTTATATATTGTGAATATATATATATATATTATTTGAAAATTGTAAAAAAAATAATGAGGGGTGCGTAGCTGCTGTGGGTGAGTTTAAAACCTTATCATTTAAACATTTTTATAACATTTTTTTAAAACATTTTTTACATTTATTTTTTTAACTTATTTATAATTTTTTAAGCGTTTGTTAATATTTTTTATTTAAACATTTTTATTTAAACCATTTTTTAACATCTGTTTAAAACATTTTTTTACGTTTATTTTTAGACATTTAATTTAAAACGTTTTTTTGAACACATATTTTTTACATGTATTTTTTTAAAAATTTAACACATTTTATGTAATTTTTTTTACAGTGGGTGGATATGTTATTTTTTGTTCTAAATAGATTTATACATGTCTGTGAATTTATATATATTATGTACAAATTAAAAAAAAATTAATGAGTTATTGGGGGGTACGCAGCAATGGGTGGTGGGTTTAAAGTGTTGTTATTTAAACGTTTTTTTATCATTTATTTAAAACGTTTTTTTACATTTATTTTTTTAACTTATTTATGAAAAGTATTTTTAAGCGTTTGTTTAATTTAACAAATTTTTTAATTTTTTTGCAAGGCAGGCCTGACCCGGTCCTGTCTAGACTGAAATTACACCCTTAGCGGGTGTGCAGTCGTGGGTGAGTTAATTTTTTTCTAAATATATTTACATATGTATATATAGTATATATAATATATGCAAGTTTTATCATATTTTAAAAAAATTAATGAGGTTGGGGGTGTGCGAATATCATTTGGTGCGCAATTATTTTTTTTGTTAATATATAATAAGTTATTATATATATATATAATTTGAGAAAATTGTAAAAAAATAATTAGGGGTTGGGGGTGCATTGCAGTGGGCGGGTTAATTTTTTTCTAAATAAATTTATATATAATATATGCAAGTTACAACATATTTAAAAAAATTAATGAGGTTGGGGGACGTGCACGAACATCATTAGGTGAGTGTATTTTTTTTGTTAATATAAAATAATTTATTATACAATATTAAATCATTGACACACATATATATTATTAATGGATTTTTAAAAGCCACACTTAATTGATATATAATATTAATAGCTTTATATATAATATTAATGGCTTTGTTTACATATATATATATATATGTATTATCATATTATTGTTATATATATATATATTATTAGTAGATTTTTTTTATATATACATATATATAATATGCAAGTTTTATCATATTTAAAAAAATTATTGAGGTTGGGGGTGTGCGTGAATATCATTGGGTGAGTGTGTTATTTTTTTATTAATATATAATAAGTTATTATATATATATAATGTTAAATGATTGATATATATATATATAATGAGAAAATTATAAAAATAATAATCAGGGGTTGGGGGGTGCGTTGTAGTGGGTGAGTTAATTTTTTTCTAAATACATTTATATATGTATAGTATATATAATATATGCATGTTGCAACATACTTAAAAAAATTAATGAAGTTGAGGGACTTGCACGAACATCATTAGGTGAGTGTTATTTTTTTATTAATATACAACAAGTTATTATGTATATATAATATTAAATCATTGATATATATATATATATATTAATAGCTTTGTTTATATATATATTATATTAAATCAGACACACACACACACACACATATATATTATTAATGGATTTTTAAAAACCACACTTAATTGATATATATTATTAATGGCTTTGTTTATATATATACACTATTATATATATAATTATATATCGTTGTATATATATATTTATACACACATTATAATTATATATAATAATAATTATATGTATATATATAATATTATTTTTTGTTAATATATAATGATATATGCACATATATATAGAAATATAAATATAGACACAAATATATAGATAAATATATATGTATACATATACATGTATATATACATATAGGTATATATATGTATGTATGTATATATTCAGATATATATATATATAGATATAGATATATATAGAGATATATATAGATATAGATATAGATATATATATAGATATATATATATATATATATATATATATATATATATATATATATAGGCCTGTGATTATTTAACAGGCGCAACGCCTGGACCAGTTGGTCCAGGCGCAATCTTGGGAGCTCGAGGTCCCCCTACCCGCAATTTCTCCGTTAATTTTTTTACAGCGGGCTGGGCTTCATGCGGGCCAGCGGGCCGAGCTTTTTCGAGCCGGCCCGACCAGATCCGTGGGCCTTCTTGGAAAGGCCCAGGCCTGACGCGCTGAACCTACAGCCCGAGCCCGGCCTGGCCCGATGCGGGCTTTGTCGGGCCAGGACGCTCGGGATTTCGGGCCGGGCCGGGCCTGTCGGGATTTCGGGCCACTGGGCCAAAATTACACCCTTACCTATGGGTCATGTAATACTTACACCTACGAGCCCTGTAAGGGTTCCACCTCACCCCTTGAAAGGTGGATTATCAAAAATCAATAAAAAATGAAGACCTTCGGGCCATTGGAGGCAAGAACAATAGCTTCCTGGACGTGGGGAGTGACTAGGGAAGGCTATTTGGGCAGAACTTTGAGGAGTTTCAAGGCTTAGAGGAGTGAATAGAAGAGGGAGTGATGATGGGTTTTTATAGTAAAGGGGAGAGAGGATTTCTCAATACTATATTCATTAATTTATTATTTCTCCACAAGACAAGGAATAATGAGTCTTCCATGACCAAGAATAGTAATTTTATCATGTGAATACTAATCAATTGGGCTTACATCAGCAGAACATCATACATGACTCTATAATTAGTGTATTTAGCTTATTTTGTAAATTATGATATTTCACTATTCATAAAAAATTCAAGTATTTTTAAAAAAATCCCCAAAATTCACCCCAACCATTTTTCGACCTATATAATCCAAAAATGAATTCCATTTTTCAAAAATAATTTTCTAAATATGATTAATTCAATATTTAATTAAAATCATAATTTATTCTAAAAAAACAGTTTTAAAACATTTATTTACTTATTCCAAAACATAGGTATATCGTACTTCAACTTGAATATTATTTATATACTATCATAGGTAAGGTTACTATTAATTAGGGTATATCACTATGCATAAGGGTATGTTACTATTCATAAGGGTAGGTTACTATTAAAAAAAATTAAGTTTTTCTTATCAGACTCCAAATAACTTACTGATCACAACCGTGTATGTCAGATTTTAGAAATTCACATCACAGAAGTGACAAACTTATATTTAAAGGTTATATAACACTTAGTAGTTTATTATGTTGTGATTTCATATTATTATGACATGTTTATAAGAAAGGAATTTCCATTGAAAATTTTTGGGTCGTTACATTCTCCTCTCCTTACAAAAATGTTGTCCTCAAAATTTACAAAATGTTACCTAAAAAGACTCAGGTATGTATTCAACATAAGCTCATCAGGCTCCCATGTTGTCTCTTCCATCTTATGGTTCCTCCAAAGAACCTTTACCAGATGAGTCGTTCGATTTCTGAATACTTGTTCTCTGGTATCAAGAATTTTGATAGGCTCTTCACAATAAGATAGATCGATCTCAAGTTCTATTTCTTCATAGGTGAGTACATGTGTTGGGGATGGCATGTATTTCCTTAACATTGACACGTTGAACACATTGTGAAATTTGGAGAGACTTGGTGGCATTGCCAAATGGTAAGCTACGACTCCAATTCAATCTAGAATTTCAAAAGGTCCGATGTACCTGGGACTTAATTTTCCCTTCTTACCGAATCGTATAATACCCTTCCATGGAGATACCTTTAAGAAAACATGATATACTTCTTGAAATTCCAAATCCTTTATTTGGTTTTCAGCATAGCTCTTTTGCCTACTTTGAGCTGTTTTGATATGGGCTTGAATAATATTCACCTTTTCTGTTGTTTTCTCAACAGGTTCTGGGCCTACGAGCTTTCTTTCACTAACATCATCCCAGTAAGTTGGTGTACGACATCTCTTTTCATACAAAACTTCTTATGGTGCCATATGAAAACTTGAATGGAAGCTATTGTTATAGGAAAATTCTACGAGAGGTAAATACTGATCCCACATACCTTGAAAGTCAAGTGAACAAGACCTCAACATGTCTTCCAAAGTTTGAATAGTCCATTCTGATTATCCATCAGTTTGTGGGTGGTAGGAAGTGCTCAAATGAATATCAATATCTAGGTCCTTATGAAGACTCTTCTAGAATTGGGATCACGATCAGAAATAATTGATAAAGGTACACCATGAAGTCTTACAACTTCATTAATATATAGTCTTGCTAAATGTTCAAGTGGTAAATATTCTCTTATAGTAAGAAAATGTGCTGATTTTGTAATATGGTCAACAATGACCCATATTGCATCATTATTTCTTAGAGTATTTGGTAGTCCCATGACAAAGTCCATTGTAATATCATCCCATTTCCATATAGGAATAAGAAGGGGTTGTATGAATCCTCTAAGACGTTGTCTTCCAGCCTTCACCTGTTGACACACCAAACATATCGACACATAATCAGCAATCTCCCTCTTCATGTTTTCCCACCAAAAAATATCCTTTATATCTCTACACATATTTGTGCTACCAGGGTGTATAGATAAATTAGATCTATGAGCTTCATCCAATAGTTCCTTCTTTAGATCAGGAATAACGAGAACACAAAGCCTCTTTCCGAATTTCAAAATGACACCTTCATAAATGAAGTCAATCAACTTCCCATCATTCACACCTTTAATTTTATTTTAAAACTCCTCATCATCAGCCTGATAACTTTTTATCCTTTTTAATAAAGAAGGTTTGGAAACCATTTGAAAAAGTAGTGATGTGTTACCTTTCTTGATAATTCCCATATCCATATTTAATAGATCCATGAACAAAGGATCCCTTTCAACTCTCATCTTGTTTAGAATTCTGTGGTCCTTTCTACTCAAAGCATCTGCCACCTTATTTTCCTTCCCTAGGTGTTAGTGTATTGTGCAATCATAATCCTTGAGTAGCTCAATCCATCTCCTTTGTCTCATGTTGAGTTCTTTCTGTGAGTAGATATATTAAAAACTCTTATGACCTATATATATCTCACATTTTTTTCCATAGAGGTAATGTCTCCAAATCCTCAGAGCAAAGATTACCACTTCTAACTCAAGATCAAGAGTTGGATAGTTTTTTTTCATGAATTTTTACCTACTAAGATGCATAAGCAATCACTCTATCTTTCTACATAAGGACACAACCAAGTCCTTTCTTTGATGCATCGCTAAAGATCACAAATATATCATTCCCTGATGGTAGAGTCAAGATTGGAGCATTCACCAATCTTATCTTAAATTCTTTAAAAAATTCTTCAAATTCCTTTTTCCCATACGAATTTAACCCCTTTTCGTGTAAGCTTGGTCATTGGGTTGGCTAAATGGGTGAAGTTCTGAACGAAACACTGATAATAACCTGCTAAGACAATAAAACTACATACCTCAATTATGTTTGTTGGAGTAGGCCATTCTTGCACAACCTTTGTCTTCATAGTATCTACAAATATTCCATCCTTAGAGACAATGTGGCCCAGAAAGGAAACTGATTGGAGCCAAAAATCACACTTTCTAAACTTCCCATATAATTTATTTCCTCTACGTGTCTTTAGAATAGTGAACAAGTGATTTTCATGATCTTCATAGATTTTAGAGTATACCAGGATATCATCAATAAACACCACTACAAAGTCATCAAGATTGTAGGTTCCGGGCGTAGCGGAAGCGTGTTGGTGGGGTTTCCCAACTTTAATTTTAGCGTTAAACGACGTTCAATCTGAGATCCATCACGATATAAAACGCCGAATCTTCAGATTAGAACGAAGAATGAAAAAGAAAATAAGAGTCCCAGAACCATTGAGATAGGATCATAATATGTTGGTTATAATTAATTTAATTAATTCATAAGAATTACCTCGATGGAATTCTTTCTTCGTTGGAGTCTCCAGTCACGATCCTGTGATCCATCGTTACGTTGTAGAATCCAAGTACAGGATTCCTCTAGCGGTGATCCACACGTGCTCCACGTACATCTGGACGTCGCCGAAGGGATCTCTGGGTGCTAGCATGGAAGAGACTTCACTTGTGATGTCCGCCTTCAACCACCTTGATCCGGTGGAGGATCTCTCTCTCGTAACTTGAAAGCATTCTTGGTGGAAAATGGAATTCTCTCTTGGCTTGAGAGTATTTACAAATCTGTTGTGCACAACAATGGCTCTATTTCTATGAGAATAATGTAATTGGGATTATAATACTTAGAATAATAAAATGAATTAATTGCCCGAAAGCATTTAATCATTTCATTTAATTCTTAGTAATACCCCATGTCTTAATAATGACAGTTGACCATCATTATTACTTGACATGTGCCCAACATATTACATTTAATATCATTTAATTAAATAAACAATATTTTCTCACAAATCCCGAAAAACAAACTACACAGCGTGTATATAAATATACACGACGTGTACTTTTATTTTTCATTTTATTTATTTCCTCTACCATATTTATTAGACCTTGAGTAATGGCTATTTATTTATTAAATAAATGTAACTGCATTACTCTCTAATAAATATATATTATTTCGCCTACAATATATTCTCTTGAATAACTAGTGTCCAAATAAATGCTATCAGACATCCTTAAATAATTATTAAATCACAGTCGGGAATAATATTTATTTAACTTGTTAAATTAATATTTAACTGAGATACATGAACACACTTAGTGTGTGACCCTCTAGGCCACTTTCTCAGTGGCATTAGGTGGAGCCTGCCTAAAGTCCAAGGTTAGCATCTAGAAACACTCCAAGGCACCCATAGAGAAAGAAGTTAACACTGCAATGACGTGTCACCTCCTACGAATGCTTACCGTGTAATATAATCCCTTTGTCTCGATATCTCTAATCAAGCAGGTTGTATGCTAGTTCCATCAACCCATGTGCTCGATTATTATTTCTTTGACTTCCCAGAATTGAACTCGCCCATACCTTACCATGAACATGGATTTATTTAGGCTATATCAATTCCATCAAAGGGCCTGAGATATCTACTTCTGTTATGGAACAGAAGGGAAAAATCCTTTCTCGCATTATCTATTAATGCAGCATTACTAGTGACCCACCCAACGTATCCTACCTCGCTGCGAACAGTGTGTCGTCACAGTTTTCGTTAATACATCTAAGTGCGCGAGTTGTAATAACCATTAATAATAATCTTAAAGTCTAAGGACCAATACACACCTCTGCAGATAGGAACATCCAATGACACTATTGAAATGTGGATTTCCAACTGGCGGGTCTCGCTCTCATAATATCCTCCTGGATATTACCAAGGGTGCACACCATGAGAAGGTGCCTCAAAGTTTTATGAGTCCTCACCCCTAATGACCTGTATTATTTGTGTCCCTCAAATAATATCATCCGGACATAGAACATATATTCAAGAACAGTGTTATGGCACTTCCGGGTTCTCATCATAGCAGGGATCCACTATAACCCATTAATGCAACAGTTGTCCTTAGGAAATTATCACATGGATTGTCACGCAGAATAATAATCAAGATGTGATAAGGAATTTATTAATGAATAAAGTACAAAGTAGTTGGTTCTAGGCCACCAACTCCAACAGACTCCCACTTGGACTAGAGCCAACTGTTAACAACCTTTAACCCGCTAGCTCTCATATGATATTCATGCTTCTGCTGAGATAGGCCTTTAGTCATGGGGTCCACCACGTTCTCTTCCGTGGACACTCTGCTCACTGCAACTTCACCCCTTTGATATAAACCCCTCAAGAGGTGATACTTCCGGAGTATGTGCTTTGTCCATTGATGTGACCTTGGTTATTTTGCAAGAGCCACCACTACAGTATTATCACAATACAATGTAATGGGATCTTTACAGCTAGGCACCACATCAAGCTCCTGGACAAAGTTCCGAATCCAGACGACTTCCTTGGCTGCATTAGAAGCCACTATATACTCGGACTCCACTGTAGAATCGGCGACAACTGGCTGCTTTGAACTCTTCCAGCTCACAACTCCTCCATTGAGATAGAAAACATATCCAGATTGCGACTTCAGATCATTCTGATCTGTCTGAAAACCAGCATCAGCATACCCTCTGATGACAAGCTCCTCGTCTCCTCCATACACCAGGAACATATCCTTATTTCTTCTCAGATACTTAAGGATTGTCTTAACAGCAGTCCAATGCTGTTCTCCTAGATCTGCTTGATATCTGCCTACCATGCTTAGTGCATAGGCAACATCAAGCCTGGTACATAACATGGCATACATGATGGATCCTATAGCCTAAGCGTATGGGATATTACTCATCTTATCTTTCTCCTGTTGTGTCTGGAGACACATTTTCTTAGAAATATGTAATCCATGTGACACTGGAACCAATCCCCTCTTGGATTTTTCCATACTAAATCTCTTTAGTATCTGGTCAATGTATTTAACCTGACTTAGTCCAAGCAGCCTCTTGGATCTATCACGAATGATCTTGATCCCTAGAATGTAGGCTGCTTCTCCTAAGTCCTTCATGGAGAAACACTTGTTCAACTAGTCCTTAACTGACTGTAAGGCTGGTACATCGTTTCCAATATGTCATCAACATATACCACTAGGATGATGACCGCATTCCCATTAAACCTCTTATAAACACATGGCTCACATTCGTTCTTAATGAAACCAAATTACTTTATGGCTTCATTAAATCGAATGTTCTATAACCTGGATGCTTGCTTCAATCCATAAATGGATTTCTGCAACTTTCAAACCCATTTGGCTTCACCTGGTGTCACAAACCCTTCTGGTTGTGTCATATAGACATCTTCCTGAAGGTTCCCGTTAAGGAATGCTATTTTGACATCCATCTGCCAAATCTCGTAGTCATGGTAAGCTGTTATGGCAAGTATGATTCTTATGGATTTAAACATGGAAACTGGCGAGAAAGTTTCATCATAGTCAATTCCTTGACGCTGTCTAAATCCTTTAGCCAATAGCCTTGCTTTATAGGTTCTAACTTGACCTTCCATGTCCAAATTTCTTTTGAATACCCATTTGCATCCAATAGGCTTTACATCAATTGGCTCATCAACCAGAACCCAAACTTGGTTCTGATACATGGAATCCATCTCAGAATTCATAGCTTCTAGCCATCTTGTAGCTTCTAAGCTTTCTACTGCTTCCTCGTAGGAGAGAGGTTCATCATTGTCTAACAATAATGATTCACCATCCTTGGTGACTAGGAAACCAAATCTCTCTGGTTCCCTTACCTCTCTTGTGCTCCTACGCAGTACTTGTGTTTTTGGAACCTCTTCCACGGGGACCTGTGGAACTTGTTCCTGTATGAAATCCTGTGTATCTTGAGCATCAACTCCATTAAAGTCAATCTTGCTCCCACTATCCTTCTTTAGGATGTGGTCCCTCTCAAGAAAGATGGCCTGTCTGGCGACAATCAATTTCTTGTCTTGAGGTTTATATAGGTAACATCCTTTTGTTTCCTTTGGATATCCTATAAAGATACACTTCGTTCCCAGGGTTCTAGTTTGTTGCCTGAGAAGGCCTTAAAAAATTCCTCGCATCCCCATACACGTGTGTGCGACAAAGTGGGTTTCCTTGCACTCCACAACTCGGATGAAATTCCATTTTCCGCCTTAGTTGGTACTCGGTTTAATGTGCATGATGAAGTTTGTAATGCATATCCCCAAAAGGATAATGGAAGATCCACATGACTCATCATCGACCTCACCATATCCAACAAGGTGCGGTTCCTCCTTTCACTAACACCATTCCACTGTGGTGTATAAGGAGGAGTGAGCTGAGATAGAATCCAAGAATCCCGTAAAAGATCGATGAACTCTTGGTTCTGATATTCTCCACCTCGATCTGATCTAAGTTTCTTTATCTTCTTACCAAGCTGATTCTCTACTTCATTCTTGAATTCCTTAAATTTCTATAAGGATTCTGACTTATACCTCATTAAGTAGACATATCCATATCTACTCAAATCATCAGTAAAAGTAATGAAGTAAGAATATCCACCTCTAGCTTCTACTGGAAATGGTCCATATACATCCGTGTGTACCAATCCTAGAAGATCTGTGGCCCTTTCACCTTGTCCACAAAAAGGCGGTTTGGTCATTTTTCCTTGTAAACAAGCGTGACAACTATCAAGTGGTTTTAGCTCTGTAGAGTCTAAATAGCCATCTTGGCAGAGCTTTGTCAAGCGCTTCTCGTTCACATGACCAAGGCAGTGATGGCATAACTGGGTGATGTATGAGTCATGTGAGTTTGTTTCGTTATCGATTGCCAACACTTGGTTTTCGTAATTTAATACATACAAACCATCATTCAAATGTGCCATACCATAACATACATTATTCTTATAAAAGAGACAACACTTATTTCCAAACTTAAAAATAAATCCATCCATATCCAAACAAGATACAGAAATTATGTTCTTGGTAACACTAGGCACAAAATAACAGTTTTGTAAAACCAAAATCTTGCCAGTTGGCAATGAGAGGTGATAGTCGCCAATAGCCAATGCAGCCAGCCTTGCGCCATTGGCAGCTTAAAGATCCACCTCTCCTCTAGCGATCTTTCTAAATCTACTTGGTTCCTGCATTTGAATACAGATGTGAGCCCCGTAAGCTATATCTAATACCCAATGTGTAGAAATAGAAAGATTGCACTCGATAACAAATGCACCTTTAGTGTCCCCACGCTTCTGGGTGCAGTTCCTCTTCTAGTGGCCCTGCTTTCCATATGAAAAACACACTGCCTCCCGTTCCTTTCCCTACCTCTAGATCTTCCCCTTCTTGGAGGGACGATGCTCAGGGGCTTCAGACCATTTATAAGTCTTTGGACCCTTTTCCTTGTCCTTCCTTTTCTTGTTCACCATAAGGACCGCGGGTTTGTTACGCCCCATGTCCTTATCTACCTGGCGAATCAAGGTCAGAAGCTCTGATAGACTTTTCTCATTGATGCTCATATTATAGTTGACAATGAAGCTAGAGAAGGTCTTGGGAAGTGATGATAGGATGAGATCTGTATGCAACTCATCCAGGAATTTAATCCCTAAGATGTCCAGGTGTTCAATGTAGCCAATAAGCTTGACTAAATGAGGCCCAGCTGGCACAGACTCTCCAAGCTTTGTGGTAAACAAAGCATTGGAGATCTCATACCTCTCCTGTCTCGCCTTCTCTTGGTAGAGATCTTTAAGGTGAGACATCATGCTATACACATCCATGTTTTAATGTTTCTTCAAGAGCTTATTAGACATGGATGATAGCATGAAACACTAGACATATGTGGCATCATCCATGTGTTTCATGTAGATATATAATTCCTCATCACTAGCCTCTTTCCCAGGCGCAACTGGAATAGGATCTTCCAGCACATACAATTTCCTTTCATGGTGAAGGACGACGCGTAAACGCCTCTACCACTCTTGGAAATTGGTGCCGGTGAGAAGGTTTTTTTTTCCGAGTATGGTGCGCAATGATATGTTTGAAGTCATTTTCTTTCTGTTTCTACAAATTAATATGAGAAAATGTTTAGTACTTTATTACAAAAATTGAGACAAATAAATAAATTAATACTTATTAGTCTCCCACTATTTTATCGAAATCCAATAGCCCTAACATTGACTTCAGAATATTCTGTTGCCTGAATATTCTAGTGGCAAGGATCTATATTTCCCTTCGCATTACCACAACTAGGGTTGGTCAAGCAACTTGAAGGGTTTTAGGTAGGCACTCCAAATGCCAACTGCATTAACTCACAGCTCCTTGATCCGCTGATTGGACTCCCCAATCCTGAAATCCTTTTATTTTGGATTTCCTCAACCTTTGCCTCTTGGTCACACCAAGTCCTGCTGTGGCAGTCAACCCTTGATGCGAACCAATTCAAGTCAACCCAAAAACCTTGAATTACAATTCCCCAATAATTGAAAGCACCCCAAATAGGGTTGGTCAAGCACTTTGAACTATGGTTCGATTCTAACCAAGATTATGGAATTCTATATCGACTTAATCTTTCTTTTGAGGGATTTTATCCTTATACGTAAATTTCAATTTTATTATATTTTATTACATTCTTGTTAATATTAAGTGGGATATACTTAAGTGATTAACCATGTCTAAGATAATATTTACGTATAAGCTGGTTTTATTTTAGTTCTATCTTGCATGCTTGTTTAATTCATTAATTGTGTGATCGTAACAACACACCCACAATAAATAAACCATGCAACTGACAGAAATAAAATAAATAGTATGATCATGAGCTTTTATATTGGTTAGTTTATCTAGTAGTTGATAAACTAACCCAAGACCTAGGGGAGAAACACCTTGAACCTTTTAGGTTCGTGTTTATAGCTTTCCACCTGTCCAAATTTGTATCTCCTTGGATTGGTTTCACCTTGGATCCTGACTTGAGCTGCCTCCACTATCTTGGGAGCTCCATCCATTACATATGCATTTATCTCACACGCAGGTGAGGGGTAAAAGGGATTTTTACATAAAATAATCCTTGGGCGCGTAGGCCCTACATATTAATGAGGAAATGGATCACATGCCAACAAATTTAATTTAAATAAATAAATTAAAAGAAAACATTCACATACAAAGGTCTCGGTCTAGCTCATGATCATCCATACATGCAATGATATTTACCCATAAATAAAAACTAGCATTCAATTATTTAATCGTTCTTGTTTAAGATAAATCACGCTCGAATCAATTAATTATCTTTAATTAATCAATCCTTTTATCTTAAATCCTTTTTATGAATTTCCTTGAGATTCTCATCCATCATAATTTTAAACAAATAAATTCATTTAAAATTATCCTTGTACATAACTTGTACCTTGGAGGCAACCCAGTGAATTCCCATTTATTACGCATATGTTAAATTAAACACATATATATAAAACATCTATCACGTGTTGTGCCTCATCTTTACGTCTGAACCATGGTACACGTATCAATGGTTTTTATAATATAATAATAAATTTTAATAAATCTACGTAATTTGGGTGAGTACATGACGTGTAGTTCCGACTACACGGTGTGTACTTTTCTTCACCGTCCATCTGAAGTACACGCCCGGGGACATGGTGTGTTTATGTACTTCAGAAATTTTCGGAGTACACGGCGTGTTCTGTAGGACACACACCATGTAGTTTCCACATTACACGGTTTCCAGCCGGGCAAGCCGTGTACGGGGTACACGGCCCAACCCTAACCCGAAGGGAATACACGCCGTGTTCATTGGACCACACGACGTGTAATCTGGAAACCGTGTGCCACCTATTTTTGGTCAACACACGGTGTATTAAATTCTTAGAAAGAATCCAATACACAGCCTGATTTGGCGGATCAGTCAATGCATTGAACCTAGACTACACGACGTGTACTTCCGAATACACGTCGTGTACTCTGGTGTTGTACGGCCAGAAACGTTTGGCTCCTCCGGATGAGTTCCTCTATTTTATTTTAATCAAAATTAAAGGAAAAATTCGTTTTTGTGAGGTGAACGAGAAACGAGGGAGGAGGAACGGATCTCGATATTCATATTTCCAGAACGATTAAACTTGAATTGAAATAACTAAATTATTAAATGCGTAAATTACCAACGAAAAACTAAATAATTATAATCAACGATATGACCTCGCTCTGATACCACTTGTAGGTTCCGGGCGCAGCAGAAGCGCGTTGGTGGGGTTTCCAAAATTTAATTTTAGCGTTAAACGACGTTCAATTCGAGATCTGTCACGATATAAAATGCCGAATATTTGGATTAGAACAAATAATGAAAAAGAAAAGAAGAGTCCAGGAACCATTGAGATAGGATCATCATATGTTGGTTATAATTAATTTAATTAATTCATAAGAATTACCTCGATGGAATTATTTCTTCGTTGGAGAATCCGGTCATGATCCTGTGATCCGTCGTTGCATTGTAGAATCCAAGTACAAGATTCCTCTAGCGGTGATCCACACGTGCTCCACGTATCTCTGGACGTCGTCGAAGGGATCTCCGGGTGCTAGCACGGAAGAGCCTTCGCTTGCGATGTCCACCTTCAATCGCCTTGATCCGGTGGAGGATCTCGCTCTCGTAACTTGAAAGCGTTCTTGGTGGAAAGAGAATTCTCTCTTGGCTTGAGAGTATTTCCAAATCTGGTGTGCACAACAATGGATCTGTTTCTATGAGAATAATGTAATTGGGATTATAATACTTAGAATAATAAAATGAATTAATTTCCTGAAAACATTTAATCATTTCATTTAATTCTTAGTAATACCATATGTCTTAATAATGACAGTTGACCATCATTATTACCTGACATGCACCCAACATATTACATTTTATATCATTTAATTAAATAAAAAATATTTTCTCACAAATCCCGGAAAACAAACTACACGGCGTGTATATAAATATACACAGCGTGTACTTTTATTTTTAATTTTATTTATTTCCTCCACCATATTTATTAGACCTTGAGTAATGGCTATTTATTTCTTAAATAAATGTAACTGAATTACTCGCTAATAAATATATATTATTTCGTCCACAATATATTCTCTCGAATAACTAGTGTCGAAATAAATACGATCAGGCATCCTTAAATAATTATTAAACCACAGTTTGGAATAATATTTATTTAACTTGTTAAATTAATATTTAATTGAGATACATGGACACACTTAGTGTGTGACCCTCTAGGCCTCTTTCTCAGTGGCATTAGGCGGAGCCTGCCTAAAGTCCAAGGTTAGCATCTAGCAACACGCCAAGGCACCCATAGAGAAATAATTTAACGCCGCAATGACATGTCACCTCCTACGAACGCTTACCGTGTAATATAATCCCTTTGTCTCGATATCTCCAATCAAGCAGGTTGCATGCTAGTGCCATCAACTCATGTGCTCTATTATTCTTTATTTGACTTATCGGAATTGAACTCACCTATACCTTACCATGGCCATGGATTTATTTAGGCTATATCAATTCCATCAAAGGGCCTGAGATATCTACTTCCGTTATGGAACAGAAGGGACAAATCCTTTCTCACATTATCTATTAATGCAGTATTACTCGTGACACACCCAACGTATCCTACCTCACTGCGAACAATGTGTCATCATAGTTTTTGTCAATACATCTAAGTGCGTGAGTTGTAATACCCATTAATAATAATCTTAAAGTCTAAGTACCAATACACACGTCTGAAGATAGGAACATCCAATGACACTATTGAAATGTGGATTTCCTACTGGCGAGTCTCGTTCTCATAATATCCTCCTGGATATTACCAAGGGAGCACACCATGAGAAGGTTCCTTAAAGTTTTATGAGTCCTCACCCCTAATGACCTCTATTACTTGTTTCCCTCAAATAATATCATCCGGCCATAGAACATATATTCAAGAACAGTGTTATGGCACTTCCGGGTTCTCATCATAGCAGGGATCCTCTATGACCCATTAATGCAACAACTGTCCTTAGGACATTATCACATGCATTGTCATGCAGAAGAACAATCAAGATGTGATAAGGAATTTATTAATGAATAAAGTACAAAGTAGTTGGTTCTAGGCCACCAACTCCAACAAAGATATCCCTTGAAAACTATATTCTTTAGATCCATTAAAACAGATGGTGCATTAGTTAGTCCAAAAGGCATTACTGTAAACTCATAATGCCCATACCAGGTTCGAAATGCTGTTTTGGGAACGTCTTCCTTCCTCACAAGCAACTGATGATATCCAGATCAAAGATCAATCTTCAAAAAATATTGGGCTCTATGAAGTTTTTCAAATAAATTATTAATTCATGGCATATGATACTTATTCTTTATTGTAATAACATTTATTTTCTTGTAATCAATGCACATCCTCATGGATCCATCTTTCTTCTTGACAAAGAGAACATGGGCTCCCCATGTAGAAACACTAGGTCGAATAAATCCTTTATCACTAAAATCCTCTAGTTGTTTCTTTAGTTCCAATAACTCCACAATGACCATTCTATAAGGAGTCTTTGATATGGGCCTTAAACTAGGAATTAAGTCAATGGAAAACTCGATTTCTCGCTCTGGAGGATGTCTGGGTAAATACTCTGGAAATACGTCAACATATTCTTGCATAATAGGTATGTACTCTATCTGTACATTCTTCTACTCACCCATATTTATTTAATTATTTTCTCCCCAATAATTGAATTTAGTAGAGCTACTAGGGTGGATCTAGATGAGAATCAAATGGTGAGGTTTCTGCTATAAAAATAAGGGATTCTACACCATTATAAAAAATTGTAACTTCCTTATTCTTGTAATAGATCTTTGCATCATAATTTGACAGCCAATTTATACCAAGAATTATATCATAGTCAACCATTGATATGATGATAAGGTTAGAAACTAAAGCATGTTTATGTGTCATGAGGGGGACTAATCTACATTCCTTTGTTGCAATGATACATCCACTAGAAGTTTTGACTGATAACTCCTTTATTAAATCAAATTGGACATGTATAATTTTATTGGAAAACTAGGAAGATATAAATGAATGCGATGATCCAGAATCAAATAAAGAATTGGCTAAGTTTGATGAAACGATCAATGTACCTACCACCACTTCGTTAGGAACTTCAACCTCCACTGTTGTGACTGCATAAGATTGGCCTTGCTCCCTTGGCCTTCTTTGGGGAATGTTTCTCCGATTCTTAGGACATTAATGTGTATAATGTCCCATATACCTGCAATTGTAGAGAAAATCATTGGTATCTTATTTATTTCCTTTACAATCCTGAGATAGGTGTCCCTTTTCTCCGCACTTGTAATAGACTCCCATTCTCTTCAGGCAAGTTCCAGGGTGTTTCTTCCCACAATTACTGCATGATGTAAATTAAACTCTTCCCTTCTTCACCATTTCTTTATTTCCTTTTCCAAAGTTTTTAGCATCCCTCTTCTTATCTTGTTTTCTTTTAAATTCATAAGACTTAGAAAATTCTTTTTCTGTCTTGATAGCACTTGAGACTATATCTTCACATGAAGAGAAACTTTAGGAGACAAGAGCCCTTCAGAGGAATGGTTTTAAACCATCAAAGAATCAATCAATTTTTCTCCTTGGATTATGTATATAGTCCGCAACATGCCTTTATAGCCTTGTAAAGTTGGATTCATACCTGGAAATATTTTCATCCTCCTTCTACCTAAAATTAAAGAATTTCCTCTCCATATATGATCTTTGTTCATGAGGGAAATATTTTTCTAGAAATATTTCCTTAAAATCCCTCCATTCCATCTCTTCTATTTTTTCCTCCTTTGTGTTTTGGATTAATGACCACCACCGATCTGTATCTCCCAATAGATGATAAACTACTATGAAAACCTTCTCTCTTTCATTACATCCCAAAGCGAGGAATATATTCTCTAGAGAACTTATCCACTGCTCAGCTACAAATGGGTTTGTAGTCCCATTGAATGAAGGAGGATATTGTCTCATAAAGTGATCTAATATAGCTCCTCCATGTGGTGGATCCAGATGCTCCATATGGGTAATGTTATTATTCATAACCCGAGTAAGTTGTCACAGTATAGTTATAAGTTGCTCAACACTAGTCATGGCACTAGAGCCAACATCATTATCTTGAATCGGTGGGAAATTCCTACAGGGGACATGCACGTTCGTGCAGTTTCCATTCCTTCCACTATATACCATTTCTAAATAATGGTATACACTAGATTAGGGTATGAATCATAATGTATAATCTCAATGTATAAAAATACTTAGCATAAATCTAAATTCTATGCATAACTAATTTCTTAATCATAAACACGGTATATTTGAGGAAAAATTTACATTTAAATCCTTCATAATGGCTTATAAAGAAAATTTGAATTATCCTAAGCATATCCCCTAGGCGTGTCAATACCAAGAGTGAAGTAAGTCCTGTTTTCATATACTAGGATACCCCGAGTCAATCCCGAAACTCCTCGTCGGAGCTTTCACTACTAGGTACATCTGTGCTAGAGCCACCTCTACCTATTTGTATCCAGACAGAGATGTATTTTCTAGAAATATCCACACAATCCATTTCTTACCAAAATACCAGGATGTTCGTGTATACTTATTATCAAAGACTATCTTAGGTATTTTTTCCCTAATCAACATTTTATAAATCTAGTTTACAAGTTTTCTACTAAACTTCCTTTGATACCAAATGTAAGGACCTGACCCCAGTTTCCCAAAGATGGTGCCTTATTTGGATACATTGGCATATAAACAAGGAATATGAATCCCAAAGGACCGAGTAGTTTAGTATTATTAGAAAAAAAATATATACATAAGTTCAACATTACTACTTAAAATGAAAAACAACTTAGAAACTCCTTATAAAACTTCCATAACTCCTAGATTATTTTAGTATGTCATTCATAATAAAATTATTCATGTCCTGAGAAAATGAAACATAAGAAAGGGGTTAACTTAAATGATTAGTTAGAGTAAGAAATACAATGAAAGATATCATAACTTAAACATTAGGCATGTTGAATAAATAAAAACATATGCCTTTAAAAATAAACTTGAACATAATATGGAAGAAATATGAGTTGAGTAAATATTGAAATCATATAACATAATAATGGGTATTTTAATTGTAAAATAACCAAATGAACCATAAATACTATTTTTCATAATGAGGGAATGCATAATGCAGGAAAATATAACCATACCATCAAGGCCTTGTGCCAAGACCATAAATAATCGTTTTGTCAAGGCCTTGTGCCAAGACCATAGTTTGTCTCATGAGACCCATCGATGCACCGAGGGGATATAGAGGGCCCCACACGACAACAAATATATTCAATGCATTCCTCATATGAATGGGGATAAACATAAACAAAATATACATTCACATTAAAATTAATATATGAAATGAAAATAACTTTCCCCGAACATTAAGCATAAACACTAACCATTCAGAGTAAATTGGTGAATGGTTTTAAGATAGAAAATCCACAACCAAAATAAAAATAAAACATTAAATTAAATATGGTATATGATAACATGGAATAATAATCCCAATAATACATAATAATCAACAAGAGTGTTGAAATAGATGAAGATACTCTTATAAAATCTTCGAGCAAATCTTGAGATAAATACTCTTTTACTTTGAAAAGAAGAGTTCTTTTGGAAAAATATTTGTATAAAACCATAAGTGAAGTAAGATAGTATTTTTATAATAAAATGAGTAATTTTATAAATATAATGGTTTTAAAAAACAAATTATAGAGTGCGCTTGAAAATAGGTAAGAATTAGAGAAATTTCCTTGGACCAGGCTTGTATTTCGGAAACAATTTCGAAATTTCCTTTTAAAATGTGTAACCATCCATAAAATACGGAATTATTCTAGTTTTTTAACATATATATAACCCACACACATAATGTTTTATGAGTACATAATAATACACAAGATTTTCATTGAGGTAATTAGAAAATAAAAGTAACCCGAATGAAAATGGAAGTTCGGGTTGAAAAACCCTTACCTTAATCCGAACGTGTTCCACTCTTAAACTTAAGATCCTGGAATATGAAATTAGACTTATTAATAACTTATTTCAGAACATATTATAAATTTATTTATTTTATCATAATTCTGTTCAGTTCATTTATGCCCTTAGTGATAAGTTATTATATTGAATTTCATCATTCCAGAGTGTTCATTTTCTTTATTTTCATAATCGGTTTACTTGTTCTTAAGTAATGGAGTGAAATGGATGTAAATATCCAGAATTGAAATTAAATATTATTTATGAACATAAATAAATGTTAATGGACATTTATATAATTTGGTTACATGTAAAGAGGATAAATCATTAGATGATATATTTATGACATTCACTTAGATTATTTAGCATTATTTTGATTATTAGGAACTAGTTTGGTCATACGATTTAATAATATGTACGTACATTGGTTCCTGAATCTTAATTAGGTTATAATACATATATTAAAGTCTGGTTTAACCATAAAAATGGTTTAATGACCAGTAATGTAACACCCCAGGTAAATAAAGAATATGACATTTTCATATTTATCCATAATTATGAATAAAATATTAATATGACTTTAAAGGGGACATTATGCTCGATGGCATACCCAACACGCAACAACGAGTTTCTTGGGAATCTTACGTTGCACTCTAATAATAAAATAATATTATTTTAAATGGTAGTTAACATGTAGTCGTTGTATTGGCGGGAATGGATAGAAATAACTAAAATATGATTATATATGTTTTTAAATGTTTTTAAATTTATCCAATAAAAGATAAAGGCTTAAAATACGGAAAGAATTCAATTTTAGGCGTATATGCCCTAGTTTTCACTAAAGGTTCACTCATCGCCTTTTGATGGCGAACCGTCATTAAATATAGTTTTGTTCACTCTTATACATTCTATTGGACCAAATAAAACTCTTCTTAATAATTGGGACATCAAAATTTACTTTGTGTAAATTTTTGGTATCTTTCTGATAAAGTTCATTTTTTAATGAATAGTGTAAAATGTTGTATTTTAATTCAAAACCACTTTTTAATATAATTTATTTATATGATTAGATTATCTTTTGAATTAGTTTTAAAGTGAAATTAGAATATATTTTTACCATTAAATCCAATAGTGGTTGTTGGAATTAATTTCACTTTGAAATCAGACTTAAACTAGTGTCAATCTTTTGATACTTATTGTTTCATAAAAACACGCTATTTGTCATGACAGCGTGAATTAATTATTAAATTAATTAATGTGACTTATATGTTTTGAATTTTGTAAAATAGACTTCATTTTTTAATTCAGAATATCAAATATAGCTTAGGGTGAATTTTTGGTAATTTTCTGAAAAACTTCAATTTTTGATGAATAGTGAAACCACTAAGTGGTACTTATAAAAACTGATTTTCCGTTTAAATGAAATTTTGCCACCTTTGTGTTTTGAATTTCAAAAATCCGACATAAGTGGTTGTCATTAAGAAGTAAAATGTGGTTCAATGGGATTAAAATAATTTTTTGGTGAATAGTAACTTATTAAGTTTTTAATCGCGATTAGAGGTAATTAGTGTAGTTTAAGGTAAAAATAATGTTTTAATAATATGAAATGAACTTGAAACATGTACTAACATCATTGGATGTGTCATGGGCGACCAAGAAAACCCATGGGTCAACTTGGGGACCCCATGAAGCCACTTTGTTTGGAAAATGACATTAATATCTTTTTATTTAAAGTTAAAGTAAAAATGAGACAAACATGAAATGTTTTACTAAAACAATTTTTACATGGGGTTATACAAATCAGAGTTTTGACTATAAATATTAATTGGAAAGATAAAAAGATTTCCTACATCATAGTATTTTTTTTATAATTTTTAGACATTAAATAAATTAAATTATTTATGACATCATGATGATGCAACGATGACCTCATTATTTAACGATTTAAATAAAATGGAAAGATAATGTAATATATAAGACCTACACATGTCCAAAACCTATTGGATGAGTGTATTTCTAACCCTTATAACCATATCCTCGAAAAACATCAATGTGGGACCTCTTAAATCCGAATACCATTTTGAAATAAAGTGACTTTTCTTCACTTTCCAAGAGTGCCCCTCCTCTCCTCTTATAAAAGGCCCTCACCTCTACCTCCTTACCCACACTCCCAAAGCCTTTGGCTCGGCCAAACTCTGACCATTTTGTCTCTCCACTTCCCTCTATTACTCCTTGAAGCCTCACTTTGGGCAGAAGTTTTCTCAAGGAAGCCTTTGAGCTCAAACCAAGGGGAGTTACTCGATTTTAAGGTAATGTCTTATTTTGAGTCCTTTTGTTTTATTTTGCTTCTCCAACCCCCTAAACTCTTTTTATTATTTTCTTTTGTAACAAATACAGTATCCTAAATATACTAGGATGTTTTTATAATAAGGATTCGTGCTAAAATTACACACACCTACATCTAATGGTTAAAGAACATACAGTTTCCGTGGATGGCGAATTTTTGCCTCACGAAACGATGATTGTTCAACACTCATATAACAACTTCAAAGGTGGCCATTAAGATGTCACTATATTTATATATGATATATAATATGTTTATGTTTTACTTAAGATTCTGTATTTTTCATTTGTGGCTTACATTTATGGCTTCCATTATGGGTATACGCGATATCTTCATTTTAGGAAGTGCGGACTACCGCCCCCTCAAAGTGATGTGATTCGTTAATGCCATACGTGGGACGTATAAAGGATGGATTTAATGTTATTATATATAATTTTATACTGTAATTATTATACACCTCTATATAATTATTATTTCTTTCCATTAAAGTATGATATAGAAATGAAAGTAGCGTTCATGCGTACGTACGGCTTACCGTCTCCATGAACGGTGCATTTCACTTCTTATCCCCAAATGTAATGTACTATTATAAGTACATGTATATAATTGATATATATGATGAATGATACATATAAATGATGAATATAATTCTGGAATTAAAATATACATACCTCTAATTTAGTTTTAATTCCATTAATATGACAAAGAAATGAAAGTAGCGTTCATGCGTACGTACGGCTTACCGTCTCCATGAACGGTGCATTTCATTTCTTACCTCTAAATGATTATGTAATATTATAAATACATGTATATTATGGATATATATGATATATATGATATATATGATATCCAAATCATGAATATAATTCTGGATATAATGAAAATTTGACCACACGAACAACATGTAATTGTAAGAAGTCCACTTTCGACTTAAGAACCAAATATAGACAAAACAAACATTATTAACTTAAATGATTAAATAATGTTTATAACATTGAAACAAGTGAACTAAAAGGAATAATGAACTATAAAAAGGTTCTTAATAAAGTGGAAATTAACTCAAGTTTATTATTCAGGATGTTAAAGAACGATCGAGTCAAGTCGGACCCGAGGTAAGGGATCCTACTCCACTCTTTCTTTTTAAGTACACTCTTTTAAGTCATTCCTTTTAAAGCTCATATTTATTGTTATTGGGAAGTTATTTTATATTAATATTACTGTAATTTTTATGTTCATGTGATGAGAGACCCCATTCTCTCTCATCAATCCATTTTGGAAGTTTTGAGTGGCGCCGTTAGGCTGCCGAATTTTCGTAAGAGATCTAACCTCTCTCTTTATTTTTAAGTACTCTCCTTTATGTAACTTCTTTTAAGATCCACTTTGTTATGTTGGGGGATGTTATTTTATATGCCTCTTTCTATAAACTTTATGTTAATATGATGAGATACCCTATTTGATCTCATCAACCCATTTTTGTAAGTCTTATGTGGCGCCGTTAGGCTGCTGAGTTTTCGTAAGGGATTTTTCATCTCACTTTTATTTCCGTGAGATTTATGCTACATTTGCCACAATTTCCTTTGAGTGGTGTATGTACTGCCCATTATTTTACTCATTGTGTAATATACTTTCTTTTATGAGTATTTACATCAATTTTGTATTGTCCTTCTTTGACGAGGTGTATGTTCCGAAAGATACCCATGTCGGTAAGGGAACCTTTCACCCTCCTCTTTTTAAAAGACTTCTTTTGTTGGGTCTTTTAATTTACATATTGTTATGTTGGGATATGTTCTAATATATGCTTATTGATGTAACTTTTATGTCCAAGTGATGAGATACACTTTTTATCTCTCATCAACTCATTTTGATGTGACGCCGTTAGGCTGTCAAGGGAACTTCTTAACCCAATTTCGATTTCTTTGGGTTCAACATGTAGTTATTGAATATGTCATCCTTTGAATATGTGTGAATGAAATTTGATTATTTTACACTTAATATCCACTTATATTTTGTGTATTCATTTGTCACACATAATTATGTAATTGATTTATCCTTAAACCAAGGATACTGTCTTTGTATGGGACTACGTCTCAATCTCCTTTCATTGAGGCATATTTCGTTTTATACACAACTTTCTTTTATATGGTATATAAACCCCTTTGACTTTTACTTTTATACAAAAGTAATCTTTTTATATGAAGCGTTTTACTAAACGACAAAATGGAATGTTTCTTTTAACGTACGTGGTGACAATGACCTTTTTCGCCGCCGCGAGTATTATTTAGTCTTTGGCTTCCTCAACAAGCCGTGATGTTTTTAAAATAAAATAAATACCATATACTCTTTTATGTATTTTGGTATTGAAAATGGTTTTTTTAATGGATTTGTTATGTCAATATATTTGAGTGATATATTGTGATCAAAGTGTGGAAATGTTTTCTTTACATTATATTTGTCTTATGTCTTATGATTTTATTATGGTACTTGGACATTTAACGGGTGGTTACGTGATAAACCGTATGACGGGTGGTGCCGTGAATACCAGGATGGGTGGTTACGTTATAACCTCCAATGCATTGGGTATGGAAGTCGGCCGTATGGATATTCCATTAAGTATGTATGGAAATTGGCCGTATGGCTACTCCATTAAGTGATATGTGTGGAAGTCGACCGTATGGTTATTCCACTTAAGTATGTTTATGTCCCAAGTTACCTTTATATATGTTATGTGTTCTTTATATGGGTTTTATGGTAATCCTTTGGTTACAAAAAGGTATGTAATGATACTTTATTCAGTGAAGAGTTTTTACTACTTCATGAAGGTGAAGGTATTACTTTGATAAAGTATACATGGTTTACTTGTTGTTTTGAAAAACTAACAGTTTTCATTCTTTGTGTATCCTTTACTGAGCTTTTTATGCTCATCCCAAGTTTTTGAAATGTTTTTCACAGGACTTATCATGGAATAGGGTCAAGGATGGGATCAAGGGAAAGTCATGCTACCTAAAACATGGAACTATACATGTTTCTTTTTAAGAGTTTTTATTTTATGGAAGTTTAGTAGAAGCGACTACTTTGTAATCTTTTGAGATGTAATAGTTATGTCCTAATTCTCTAAAACTCTAAACCTGAAAAGATCCTCAATGTGAATTACTCATTTAATTCAATATTAAGTAAGGTTTAAGGCTGGGGCCTTATAGTTGGTATCAAAGGTCAGTTTAGATAACTTTAGAGGTTAGGGTATTCTTTAAGCATAAGTGACATTACCATAATGGTTAGGATTTCAGAAAGAGTCCTGGTTTTAGATAAAGTGAATGAGTAAGTATATCTTAGTGTTTACCTTCCTCATTATTACATGATGGTTTTGTTGATATACTCACACTGGCATTTCTGTTTTTAGTGAATGGATGGATCTAGCAGGCACCAAAGAGACAACCGGTTTGAAGGAAACTGTGGTGGTTCTATGATTAAGATACTAGATAAAATGGGGGATTCAATAAGGAAACTCATGGTTGTTCTAAACCAACTATCAAGGAATCATGATCAACCACTTGAACCTTGATATGATATTTAATGCATCATGTACGAGATGACCAATCGATGTGGAAGTTCAGGTAATAATTATAAAGGTAAGCATTAGAATTTATATGATCCTTACTTTTGAGGTAATTATGGGTTACTATATGTTATGATGTAAGTGAAAGGCATGAGATAAAATTGAGGTTAAATTATGTTATGGTTATTTTTGACGATTTTATCCCTTTTTGGGGAATGATTTTAGAATTATATAGTTTTGGAAAAAGGACAACACGCAGACCGTGTGACAACCCGTCGCGTCGGACAAAGCTTTGGGAATCGAACCCACAACCAAAGTGAGACTAGTATTTATCGCCTACCACTGGACTACGTGAAGTCCCTGGTTAGTTTGACTGATTCTTTTAGTTATATGATTTTATGAATTAAGAGTAAGTTGATTTTGGGTTATTTATGAAAATGATTAACCTATCATGGAGGATATGTGATTAGGTTAATTACTTTTCAATACGAGACTTTAGGAGCAACTGATATTGTTTGGAGATAAATGTTACGATTTAACTTGGAAGACTACGTGACTAAATCCTTCAAATATTTGGGTTTCAATCTTAGTTTGGTTTACTTTGAAGAATTTTATGGACAAATTGTTTATCGAATGGTCTTCGTTGAACTTTGGGTTTTGTTGGACAAATTTTGGAGATTAAGAATAGATTTTATTTTTATAAAGGGTTATCCTTTTCTGGATTATCTGATCATGTACTAACCTTTTTGGTTTTGGTTTTGGTTAGAGTCTAAAGACCAGGTAAGTATATAGTTCTCTTTGGTGGATTAGGTGATTCTATATAAGTTGATTATAGTACTCTTAATGCGAACAAGTCTCCCTAAATACTCGTCTTTTGGAAAAAAGTATGAGTTTGATTAAGGAATCTAGTAAAAGTTGAAAGTCAACATGATAAGTGATTATGTTTCCTTATGAATAAATTCCTCAATAAAAAGTAACTTAAAACAAAAATGTTGTCTATTAACTTTTCCAACTGTGGAATCGAATACCGTTTAACCCATCACAAGTTTTTGATTTTCTTGTGGTTAACTTTCTCCTAAACATGTTTTCTATCACTCTCCATCAGAACATGACCCTATGTTTTCTCCTCCATGTCCATATTTTTCTACATGTAATCCTAGTATGGGTTAACTTGGGTGACCTTTTTACTTATCTTTCTTTATTTTAAAGTGATTGTTTTACCGACTCTTGTTCCGATGTGGGACTTTCAAGGATGTTTCCAAGCTCAATTTTAAAAATTGCGAGGACGCAATTCCCAAAAGGGGGGAAGGATGTAACACCCCAGGTAAATAAAGAATATGAAATTTTCATATTTATCCATAATTTTGAATAAAATATTAATATGACTTTAAAGGGGATGCTATGCTTGATGGCGTACCCAACACGCAACAACGAGTTTCTTGGGAATCTTACGTTGCACTCTAATAATAAAATAATATTATTTTAAATGGTAGTTAACATGTAGTCGTTTTATTGGAGGGAATGGATAGAAATAACTAAAATATGATTATATATGTTTTTAAATGTTTTTACATTTATCCAATAAAAGATAAAGGCTTAAAATACGGAAAGAATTCAATTTTAGGTGTATATGCCCTAGTTTTCACTAAAGGTTCACTTATCGCCTTTTGATGGCGAACTGTCATTAAATATAGTTTTGTTCACTCTTATACATTCTATTGGACCAAATAAAACTATTCTTAATAATTGGGACATCAAAATTTACTTTGTGTAAATTTTTGGTATCTTTCTGATAAAGTTCATTTTTTAATGAATAGTGTAAAATGTTGTATTTTAATTCAAAACCTCTTTTTAATATAATTTATTTATATGATTAGATTATCTTTTTAATTGGTTTTAAAGTGAAATTAGAATATATTTTTACCATTAAATCCAATAGTGTTTGTTGGAGTTAATTTCACTTTGAAATCAGACTTAAACTAGTGTCAATCTTTTGTTACTTATTGTTTCATAAAAACACGCTATTTGTCATGACAGCGGGAATTAATTATTAAATTAATTAATGTAACTTATATGTTTTGAATTTTGTAAAATAGACTTCATTTTTGAATTCAGAATATCAAATATAGCTTAGGGTGAATTTTTGGTAATTTTCTGAAAAACTTCAATTTTTGATGAATAGTGAAACCACTAAGTGGTACTTATAAAAACTGATTTTCCGTTTAAATGAAATTTTGACACCTTTGTGTTTTGAATTTAAAAAATCCGACATAAATGGTTGTCATTAAGAAGTAAAATGTGGTTCAATGGGATTAAAATAATTTTTTGGTAAATAGTAACTTATTAAGTTTTTAATCGCGATTAGAGGTAATTAGTGTAGTTTAAGGTAAAAATAATGTTTTAATAATATGAAATGAACTTGACACATGTCCTAACCTCATTGGATGTTTCATGGGCGACCAATACAACCCATGAGTTAACTTTGGGACCCCATGAAGCCACTTTGGTTGGAAAATGACATTAATATCTTTTTATTTAAAGTTAAAGTAAAAATGAGACAAACATGAAATGTTTTACTAAAATAATTTTTACATGGGGTTATAAAAATCAGATTTTTGACTATAAATATTCATTGGAAATATAAAACTATTTCATACATCATATTATTTTTTTTATAATTTTTAGACATTAAATAAATTAAATTATTTATGACATCATGATGATGCAGCGATGACCTCATTATTTAACGATTTAAATAAAATGGAAAGATAATGTAATATCTAAGACCTACACATGTCCAAAACCTATTGGATGAGTAGAGTTCGAACCCTTATCACCTTATCCTCGAAACACATCAATGTGGGACCTCTTAAATCCGAATAAAATTTTGAAATAAAGTGACTTTTCTTCACTTTCCAAGAGTTCCCCTCCAATCCTCTTATAAAAGGCCCCCACCTCTACCTCCTTACCCACACTCCCAAAGCCTTTGGATCGGACAAAATCTGCCCATTTTGTCTCTACACTTCCCTCTATTACTCCTTGAAGCCTCACTTTGGGCAGAAGTCTTCCCAAGGAGGCCTTTGAGCTCAAACCAAGGGGAGTTACCCGATTTTAAGGTAATGTCTTATTTTGAGTCCTTTTGTTTTATTTTGCTTCTCCAACCCCCTAAAATCTTTTTATTCTTTTCTTTTGTAACAAATCTAGTATCCTAAATATACTAGGATGTTGTTATAAGAAGGATTCATGCTACACTTACACACACCTACATCTAATGGTTAAAGAACATACTGTTTCCGTGGATGGCGAATTTCTGCCTCACGAAACGATGATTGTTCAACACTCATATAACACCTTCAAAGGTGTCCATTAAGATGTCACTATATTTATATATGATATATAATATGTTTATGTTTTACTTAAGCTTCTATATTTTTCATTTGTGGCTTACCTTTATGGCTTCCATTATGGGTATACGCGATATCTTCATTTTAGGAAGTGCAGACTACCGCCCCCTCAAAGTGATGTGATTCGTTAATTCCATACGTGGGACGTATAAAGGATAGATTTAATGTTATTATATATAATGTTATACTGGAATTATTATATACCTCTATATAATTATTATTTCTTTCCATTAAAGTATGATATAGAAATGAAAGTATCGTTCATGCGTACGTACGGCTTACCGTCTCCATGAACGGTGCATTTCATTTCTTATCCCCAAATGTAATGTACTATTATAAGTACATGTATATAATTGATATATATGATGAATGATACATATAAATGATGAATATAATTCTGTAATTAAAATATACATACCTCTCATTTAGTTTTAATTCCATTAATATGACAAAGAAATGAAAGTAGCGTTCATGCGTACGTACGACTTACCGTCTCCATGAACGGTGCATTTCATTTCTTACCTCTAAATGATTATGTAATATTATAAATACATGTATATTCTGGATATATATGATATATATGATATCCAAATCATGAATATAATTCTGGATATAATGAAAATTTGACCACACGAACAACATGTAATTGTAAGAAGTCCACTTTCGACTTAAGAACCAAATATCGACAAAACAAACATTATTAACTTAAATGATTAAATAATGTTTATAACATTGAAATAAGTGAACTAAAAGGAATAATGAACTAGAAAAAGGTTCTTAATAAAGTGGAAATTAACTCAAGTTTATTATTCAAGATGTTAAAGAACGATCGAGTCAAGTCGGACCCAAGGTAAGGGATCCTACTCCACTCTTTCTTTTTAAGTACACTCTTTTAAGAAATTCCTTTTAAAGCTCATCTTTATTGTTATTGGGATGTTATTTTATATTAATATTACTGTAATTTTTATGTTCATGTGATGAGAGACCCCATTCTCTCTCATCAATCCATTTTGGAAGTTTTGAGTGGCGCCGTTAGGCTGCCAAATTTTCGTAAGAGATCTAACCTCTCTCTTTCTTTTTAAGTACTCTCCTTTATGTAACTTATTTTAAGCTCCTCTTTGTTATGTTGGGGGTTGTTCTTTTATATGCCTCTTTCTATAAAATTTATGTTAATATGATGAGATACCCTATTTTATCTCATCAACCCATTTTTGTAAGTCTTATGTGGGGCCGTTAAGCTGCCGAGTTTTTGTAAGGGATTTTTCATTTCACTTTTATTTCCGTGAGATTTATGCTACATTTGCCACAATTTCCTTTGAGTGGTGTATGTACTGCCCATTATTTTACTCATTGTGTAATATACTTTCTTTTATGAGTATTTACATCAATGTTGTATTGTCCTTCTTTCACGAGGCGTATGTTTCGAAAGATACCCATGTCGGTAAGGGAACCTTTCACCCTCCTCTTTTTAAAAGACTTATTTTGTTGGGTCTTTTAATTTACATATTGTTATGTTGGGATATGTTCTCATATATCCTTATTGATGTAACTTTTATGTCCAAGTGATGAGATACACTTTTTATCTCTCATCAACTCATTTTTATGTGACGCCGTTAGGCTGTCAAGGGAACTTCTTAACCCAATTTCGATTTCTTTGGGTTCAACATGTAGTTATTGAATATGTCATCATTTGAATATGTGTGAATGAACTTTGATTATTTTACACTTAATATCCACTTATATTTGGTGTATTCATTTGTCACACATAATTATGTAATTGATTTATCCTTAAACCAAGGATACCGTCTTTGTATGGGACTACGTCTCAATCTCCTTTCATTGAGGCATATTTTGTTTTATACACAACTTTATTTTATATGGTGTATAAACCCCTTTGACTTTTACTTTTATAC
This sequence comes from Viscum album, assembly GCA_963277665.1. Taxonomy (NCBI): domain Eukaryota; kingdom Viridiplantae; phylum Streptophyta; class Magnoliopsida; order Santalales; family Viscaceae; genus Viscum; species Viscum album. The sequence goes on from OY728150.1 coordinate 245,949,759, forward strand.
AAAAGGAATCTTTTTATACAAAGCGTTTTACTAAACGACAAAAAGGAATGTTTCTTTTAACGTACGTGGTGACAACGACCTTTTCCGCCACCGTGAGTATTATTTAGTCTTTGGCTTCCTCAACAAGCCGTGATGTTTTTAAAATGAAATAAATACCATATACTCTTTTATGTATTTTGGTATTGAAAATGGTTTTTGTAATGGATTTTTTATGTCAATATATTTGAGTGATATATTGTGATCAAAGTGTGGAAATGTTTTCTTTACATTATATTTGTCTTATGTCTTATGATTTTATTATGGTACTTGGACATTTATCAGGTGGTTACGTGATAAACCATATGACGGGTGGTGCCATGAATACTAGGACGGGTGGTTACGTTATAACCTCCAATGCATTGGGTATGGAAGTCAGCCGTATGGCTATTCCATTAAGTATGTATGGAAATTGGCCGTATGGCTATTCCATTAAGTGATATGTGTGGAAGTCGACCGTATGGTTATTCCACTTAAGTATGTTTATGTCCCAAGTTACCTTTATATATGTTATGTGTTCTTTATATGGGTTTTATGGTAATCCTTTGGTTACAAAAAGGTAAGTAATGATACTTTATTCAGTGAAGAGTTTTTACTACTTCATGAAGGTGAAGGTATTACTTTGATAAAGTATACATGGTTTATTTGTTGTTTTGAAAAACTAACAGTTTTCATTCTTTGTGTATCCCTTACTGAGCTTTTTATGCTCATCCCAAGTTTTTGAAATGTTTTTCACAGGACTTAGCATGGAATAGGGTCAAGTATGGGATCAAGGGAAAGTCATGCTACCTAAAACATGGAACTATAAATGTTTCTTTTTAAGAGTTTTTATTTTATGGAAGTTTAGTAGAAGCGACTACTTTGTAATCTTTTGAGATGTAATAGTTATGTCCTAATTCTCTAAAACTCTAAACCTGAAAAGATCCTCAATGTGAATTACTCATTTAATTCAATATTAAGTAAGGTTTAAGGCTGGGGCCTTATAAGTAATGAAGGATAAATTGAAGAATGAAACTTCGTCATCCACGAAGGTTATAAATTGGAACCTCATAGACGTTGATTTCATTTATAAAATAAAAGGGAGAGAGTAAGAATATTTATGATGGTTATTCCATTGACATGATATAATTATATTATATATATGATAATGGATTTATCATGGTCATTTGGACATAGGAGGTGGGGATAGGATAACAAAAGAAGATAAATTGAAATGAGACTAAATGAAAAAGAAAGGTTCTTTACCTCTTGAAACAACCTCCTTGAGAACCTCCTTAAGGGAAGATATTTTGGTGTTTTAGAAATACCAAGATCTTCTTGGACGTGGGGAGTTACTAGGGAAGTCCGTTTGGGTATAAATTTGAGGATATTAAAGGCTTAGAGGAGTGAAGAGAAGAGGGAGTGATGGGGGGTTTTTATAGTGGATGGGATAGGGGATTTCTCAATACTATATTCATTAATTTATTATTTCTCCACAAGACAAGGAATATAGAGTCTTCCATGATAAAGAATATTAATTTTATCATGTTAACCTGAATTAATTGGTCTTACATCAGTAGAACATCATACATGACTCTATAATTAGTGTATTTAGCTTTTTTTTGTAAATTATGGTATTTCACTATTCATAACAAATTCAAGTATTTCAAAAAAATCCCAAAAATTTACCCCAACCATTTTTAGATGTTTAGAATCCTAAAATTAATTCCATATTTAAAAATAATTTTATAAATATGATTAATTTAATATTTAATTAAAATCATAATTTATTCTAAAAAATAGTTTTAAAACATTTATTTACTTATTCCAAAATATAGGTATATCGTACTTCAACTTGAATATTATTTATATGCTATCATAGGTAAGGTTACTATTAATTGGGACTCCTGGAACTCCATTAAAAATTCATAATTAGATTTTTAAAATGTTGAATTAAATGTTCCCCATGATTTCCTCTATCTTCAGTTCAATTTTCAGAATTATTGGGCTTGGATATTGGCCGATACAATAGTTTTATTGGGATGTTGTCCAGTTTACTTCACCCAAAATGTTGTTTGTTCAAGGACAACTTTGGTGGTCTTCCAATATGAATCTTCAAGTACTCCAAAAGTATAAATTGTAACCAATGTAATTAGAAACCTTAAAATTAAATATTGAAATAAAATCAAGATCATTGGGTACTTTAAATGATGTTAAAAAATGTACCATGTAATAGTGCATTTTAAGAAGGAATTACAATTATAATATGAAATAACATTCAAAGTGTAAAATGAACTAAAATGGTGTTTATGAATAATAAATCACATGAATATTATATATATTAACAATGAATGTTATCCTCATTCAGTGTCTAATCACACCCCCAACTTGAGTTTTGCTAGTCCAGAGAAAATATATCTCAAAAATGTGAAATTCAAATTCCCTTTTCCAATTTTTTTAAATAAAAAATGATCACCAAAAACCCTTATATCAAACAACTATAAAACCCATAAAAATATTTTAATACAAGATAGTTTCATAAGCATATCCCAATCCCAAGCCCATTCCTTCGTTCAAATTCATCGCCGTATTTCATCCAATATCAATTAAGTATGAGGATGTGTTGTGTATCATCATAGACATGGGGGTTTATATTTATTCAAGGGGAAATGACGGAAGTGATAGGTGGAATCACATTTCAACATTAAGATGAGTATTCATTTTTTTTGCAATATTTCCATGGTAATTGAAATTTCACTCAAAAGAGTCAACCCATGTAGCGAGACTTTGCCGATGACTCCCAAACTCAAAGACCTTAGGGCACCAAGTGAAGCCCACATACTTGGGTATCATCTTGAGTTAACTCAGTAAAAAAAAGTCAAATTACCACAAATAGAGATAAAAATACCAACTCTAGGCCAAACAACTATGGAGTCACGATCCCCAAGTACCGAAAGCCACACATTAGGTCATTTCATTGCTCTATGTGCGAATTTATTATTTTTATTTATTTATTTTTATTTAATACTCATATTAAAACTTAAATTATCACCAAACCTATGCTATTTATTTGGGGGACCCCATGAACTCAAACTAATAACCCACTATCCAAAGGACACGTGTTTTGATCTCTTTTTTTCTATTTGGATGAAAATATAAATGATGAAATTTCACATTAGATAGACAAACTTTACAAAATCTATGATCATGAAATTATACATGGATTAAAATTAGAATCAGGGCATGATAAATTATTTGATATTCATTTTGAAAGTGTGCAATGTGTATTATCATGTTCAAGGTTAAATAATTTGTTCCTTCCACACATTTTTTTATGCACACAAAATTAATTAATTAATTTTTCATTATTTTTACCCCCAACTTAGAATAACATTGTCCCCAGTGTTTAAAGAAAATAAAATTGAGAAGGGGGTAGAGGTAGATGACAGGAATTCTAAAAGGAATTTTCAATACGAGGATCATGGAATGAAGTCACTTGGTGGTTGAAGTTAAAGTTCTTGCTACTCCAATGTATTCCTTTGATATCTGTGTCACTTGTCGAGTTCCCTAGTGGAAAAAGGAAAAAAACAAAAAAACAAAGAAAACAAAACAATATATATACATATATATATATATATATATATTTATTCATATAATAAAGAAAGTAAAATATAAGTATATATACAAAAATTATAGAATAAGGAAGCATTATAATCCATAGGTTAGTGGTAAGTGCGCACCCCTGTCTCCCTTCAGTCTTGGGTTTGAGTCCCCACAGCTTTGCCAGTTGTGAAGGGGTTTACCCCACGACCTACAATGTTTCCTTTTAAAAATTTTTAATTATTTTTTATTTTTATTTTAACCTAAAAACACATGAAAATAAAATAAACTGATGATACATTGTCTTATTTTTAAATTTCTGGGTAAGGTATTACTCAAGGATCACACCATGTGACACATTTAAATATGGCGCTCCCCTTTCATACCCATCCATACTCATAATATAAGAACAAGCCAATAGTCTATTTTTTTTTTAAATATTAAAATGATTCATTAATCCTATTTGAAAAATAAATATGATTCAAAAAGATTGGAAATATGAAAACCATGGGTTGCCTCCTGTACAACACTTTTGTTTAACATTGTTAGCCCAACATGGATCCTAAATCTATCAATTTTTTCCTGGTTCATAGGTTGGCTTAGTGAAATCAACCTCTATTTTCTTTTTATTGAACTATTCAACGAATGATTTTAACCTATGACCATTAACCTTGAAAATGTGACCACTTATGGGATCCTGAATCTCTACTTCCCCATGGGGTTACACATAATGAACTATGAAAGGACCTGACCATCTAGACCTTAACTTTCTCGGGTGTAAATGAAGTTTTAAACTATACAAGAGAACATATTTTCCTGGTTTAAATTTTTTTAATTTGATATTCATAGATTTATAGGCTTGAACTCTAGAATTATTTATCCTTGAATTTCCATAATCCTCCATCCTAAGTTCCTCAAGTTCATTAAGATCTACTTTCCTCTTTGCTTCGGCCAAAGAAATGTCAAAATTCATTTTTTTGATTGCCCAAAATGCCTTATGCTCAATTTCAACAGGTAAATGGCATGCTTTACCATAAAACAAACTATATGGTGACATTCCTAGGATGGTTTTGAATGCTGTACGATATGCCCAAAGGTCATCCATGAGTTTCTTGGACCAATCTTTCCTAGAGGGATTGACAGTTTTTTCAAGAATTTTCTTAATCTCCCTATTCGCTAACTCAGCTTGACCATTGGTTTGAGGATGGCATGAATTGGAAAATTTATGATAAATCCCATACTTAGGCATGAGTGAATAGAATGGTCGGTTGCAGAAATGGGTTCCTTGATCACTGATTATAGCCCTAGAAATTCCATATCGAGAAAATATGTGCTCTTTTAGAAATCAGATCACAACATGATGGTCATTGGACTTGGTGGGAATGTCCTCAACCCATTTCGAGACATAATCAATAGCTAATAGGATGTATAGGTATCCACTAGAGTTTGGTAAGGGTCCCATGAAATCAATTCCCCAAAAATCAAAGATTTCGATGATAATAATGAGAGTGAGATGCCTTTTATTCCCTTTGGTAAGGGATCCTAATTGTTGACATTGAGGACAACTTTGGAAGAATTGGTAGGAATCCTTAGCGAGTTTAGGCCAGTAGAATTCACTTTGGAGGACCTTTTTAGTGGTTTTATTTGTGGAAAAGTGGCCTCCACATGCCTCTTCATGAAAGAATCTTAGAATGGAATCTTGCTCAGACTCAGGAACACATCTCCTAATGATTTTATTAGGACAAAACTTGAAGAGGTAAGGATCATCAAACGCATAATGTTTGACATCAGAAAGGAATTTCCTCTTAGATTGGGTCTTGAGAAATTTTGGAATGTCACTCATAACCAAGTGGTTTTCTATGTCAGCATACCATGGGAAATCACTCACTAAATAGAGGTGCTCATTCGGAAATGAATCAGACACAGAAAGGCGATCTGATTTGTCTTTGAATTCCATCCTAGAGAGGTGATCAACTATAATATTTTCAACACCCTTTTTTTATCCTTAATGGTTAAATCAAAATCTTGAATAAGAAGGACCCACCTAATCAATCTATCCTTGGAATATTGTTTTTAGAAAAGGTATTTTAGGGATTAATGGTCAGTGGAGACAATGATGGGTGATCCTAAGAGATAAGACTTGAATTTCTCTAAGGCAAAGACAACAACAAGCAACTCTTTCTCAGTGGTGGTGTAGTTGATTTTGCATCATTTAAATATTTTCTTGCATAAGAAATGACACATGGAGTTTTATAACACTGTTGACCTAATATTGCCCCAACAACGAAGTCACTCGCATCACACATGATCTCAAAAGGAAGTTTACATTTTGTAGATTTCATGATAGGTGGAGGGATAAGAGCTGACTCGAGTGTAGAGAATGATTCCTCACATATTTCTGTCCATAAAAATGGAGCATCTTTCACCAATAGAGAACAAAGTGGTTGATAAATAGATCTGAAATTCCCAATGAACCTTCTATAGAAACCAGCATGTCCTAATAAAGACCTCACTTTCTCAATAATTTTAGGAGAGGGAAGGTAACTAATGATGCCGACCTTAGCTTTATCAACTTCAATCCCTCTACCAGATACTAGATGTCCTAGAACAATTCCTTTCTTTACCATGAAATGGAATTTTCCCAATTTAGGATGAGATTATTTTCCTCGCGTCTTAATAAAACCCTTTCAACATTCATAAGGCATCCCTAAAAAGTATCCCCAAAGATGGAGAAGTCATCCATGAATACCTCTAAACAATCCCCCACCATGTCTGAGAAGATTCCCATCATGCACCGCTGGAAGGTACTAGGGACATTACATAACCCAAAGGGCATGTGCATGAAGGTAAAAGTGCCGAATGGACACGTGAATGTTGTTTTGCCTTGATCCTCTAAGGAGACCTCAATTTGATTATACCATGAGAATCCATCTATAAAGAAATAGAATTGATGACCCGCCACTCGCTTGAGGATTTGATCAATAAAATTCAATGAGAAATGGTCTTTCTTAGTACAAGAGTTGAGCTTACTATAGTCAATACAGACTCTCCATACACTACTGATCCATGTGGGGAGAATGTCACCATCCTCATTGGTGATCACAGCGATTCCATATTTTTTTGGGACAACTTGAATTTGGATTACCCACTCACTCTTAACAATGGGGTAGATGATACCTGCTTTCAACAACTTAAGAAGTTCTTTCCTTACCACATCCATAAGATTTGGATTGAGTCTCCACTGAGGTTGATGACATGGTTTGGATTCAGATTCAAGAATAGTTCTATGAGTTCCAATGATTGGGCTAATCCCAGGGATATCATAAAGGGTCCATCCAATTGCTTTCTTATGCTTTCTTAGGACATACAGAAGCATCATCTCTTGATTGGCTTCAAGAGAGGAGGAAATGAAAAAAGGAAAGGATCTATTGTCCCCTAAGAAAGCATACTTGAGTGATGAAGGTAGGACCTTAAATTCGAGATCAGATTGGTTATCAATTTCCAAGGAAGGATGGGACTTTGTATTGAAATCAGTTTCTTTTTTCAGATTTCTTAACAGAATTGGTTCCTTGTAAATAGAATTTTCATCCACTAAATTATACAGATCAATGTCATGAATGGGTATGGACTCAATGTTATTGATTTCACCAATGTTATCATTGATTGGTGATTCGATAAAATCATCAATAGAGCTATCTAAAAGAGATTCAATCCAAGGATAAAAATTTTCCTCATGTGAACAAAAAAAATCAATCTCTTCTTGACTTAAACATCCTTCAGTAATTCCTTGATGGTCCTCAATTTCACTATCAACACTACCAATCCAATTAACCTCATGGATCTCTTCATCATCCCCAATTTGAGAGTTTTCATTGTAGATGTTCAAGTCTAGACTCATGTTTCCAAAGGTGATGGTCATGTTCCCATTTTAGACTCAGATAACAGAGTTGATTGTTGTAAGGAAGGGATGACCAAGGATGATTGGGGTTTGTTCCTTATTTCCTATGTTTGGATTTTTGTCAAGGATAATGAAGTCTACAGGGTAGATGAAGTTTTCTAATTTTACCAGAACATCCTTTAAAATTACCTTTGGAACCCTAATGCTACGATCAACAAGTTGAAGTGTAACAAATGTGGGTTGGAGCTCTTCTAGTCCTAACTGGAAGTACATATCATAGGGAATGAGATTGACGCTGGAACCTAGGTCACACAAGACTTTGATTTTTTTTTCTCTCCTAGTTCAACATTGATGTAAAGGCATCCTGGGTCTTTCATCTTTGGTGGAAGGGTTCCTTGGATTGTTGTGCTAATATTTTCTTCCAGAAGGACTTGGTTCTTATGTGAGAATTTACTTTTAAATGTGAAGAGGTCCTTAAGGTATTTTGAGTATGTAGGAATAGTTTGAATGGAATCTAGGAGTGGAATGTTCAACTTGACTTGTGAGAATATTTCCCTCAAAGTTTATTTTAATTATGGTTTAGTTTTTCCTCTCATGCGTCGACGAAAGGGAGAAGGTTGTTTGATTTTTTGGTGTGGTTGTAGTTCCTTCACATTATAATTGGGTTTTTCAGAATCTATGGGTGGTTCTTCATCATTTTCATGTTTTGTTGAATCTTTTAATGGTTCTAGAATGGATTTTCAGGTTTCTTAATGGATTTCCCACTTCTTAAAATAGTCACTACTTTGAGTTGTTCATGAGAGGTTTGTGTGTAAATGGATTCTCCCATTAAATTTGAGGATGGTACCGCCTGAGTAGGCATGGGTGCCTTCCTAGTTTTAATGGTTTGTAGTTCATGTTTAAGGGATGATACTTCTGAGTTCATTTTCTCCATTTGTTTACACAACTATTCTAGTATTTGTAGAGGGATAGATTGAGTAGGGGATTATGATGGTTGGTTTATCCCAGGAGGATACTTTGGTTGTTGGATGGTCTATTGGTATTGGATAGGAGGATGTTTGTATTGTACTGGTTGTGGTTAGAATTGGTTATGGTTTTGGAATTTTTTTGTAGGGTAGGGGTTTAGTCCTTGTGGTTGGCTAGGTTATTGGTTATCTTTCCAGCGGAAGCCTGGGTGGTCATTATACCTTCGGTTGAATGTGTTTTGGTATTGGGGATTTTTAAAGTTAAGAGAATTGACCTCCTCTAGTGGTCCTCCTAGAAGAACATATTTAATGGAAGGGATGGTTGGGCAGTTTTCAATCTTGTGGTCATGTTTGTCACAAATTGTGCAAATAAGGTCAACAGTTTGAATTTCATGGACCTTCCTAAGATCGATATCCTCGAAATTCCTAGTGAGTGCAGCAAGTTTATCCCTAAGGATTTATTCTTCTACAAGTTTATACATTCCAGTAGTTCTTTGTGTCTTTTCAGAATAAGGTGATGTTCCCCATGTTTGATTTTGTTCAGAAAGGCTTTCTAGATACTCCCATTACACATCATGTCAATGAATTGTTTGTTCCCCGGTCCCAACCCTTCACAGAAAATTCTCACCTATTCAGAAATAGAAAACCCATGGTGTGGAACCATATTTAGGGTGTCTTTGAACCTCTCCCATGTTTCATAGAATGACTCTCCCTCTTTTTTAAAAAAGTTTTGGATTCTCTTTTTAAGTGAAATTGTTTTATGGTGGAGAAAGTATTTTTTGTAGAATTCTCTTTGTAATTGGTCCCAAGAGTTGATGGATGATGGTCTAAATTTTTTTAGTCAATTTTTAGATTGATCCTTTAAATAAAAAGTAAATATCCTCATATTAGCTGATTCTAGTTGATGTGGGGGACACATGGTTTCTACAATGTCATTGAACTCCTTGACGTGAAGGTAGGGCATCTCGGACTCCATTCCATGGAATGTGGGAAAGTGGTTTAGGACATGTGGTTTAAAGATGTAGTTGGAATATCCTAGGTAATTGTGTCTAATTCATGAGTGGGCATTGGTCCAGGTAGGTGTGAGGTATTCATTCATGGTTTGATTGACTGCATTACCCAAGTTTGGGGCTGCCTCATTTGCATTTCCATTTTGGTTCCCACCCGGGTTTATGAGTTGGTTTCTTTGAAGAACATCCATTGAAATGGGATAAATTTTTGACTCCAAAGTATTAGGAATATTAGGATATAGTGGAAAGAGTTACCTTGGTGTAATTGACTCCCCAACCCCAGGACTATTCACCCTAACTAGATAGTTTGATTGGTCACGAGTGCAGGCAGACATGCGCCAAAAGAAAAAAAAGAGAAAAGGGAAAAGATAAGAGATTTTGGATGAGAATAGAAGAAATTAGGGAGAATATAATGTGTGTTTAAATTACTTACTTGGGTCCCCAGCAAAGATTCCAAAATTTGGTCTCGCCCAAATTTACCCAAGATTTTAGGTTTAAGCAGTCGCTTGTAGTTTAACTTGGGTTATCGAATCCTCAGAGACCTAAGAAGAAACCTATAGACACGTACATTCTATAGACTATTTTTGGATATGGAGTGGAAAACTTGGGTTTATTTTATATGGGTTTATTTGAACTCTAAGATACTTAAGTGAATTCAATTTAAAATAACAATTTGATCCTAGGTTATCACTTGGGGGTGGATTGGATAAAATTATTTTTTAACTGTTTCAACTTATTATTTTTGAGATAGGTTTATTCAAGAAGATAAAAAAACTTCATCACTTACTGGTTTAATACAAAAAAACATAATAATAATCACCTATACACTTGGAGGATCAAATTTAGGATCACTCTAAGGTAAAGGTTCGTATTAGCACTTGAAGTATGTGGCCTTAAAATTCAACAAGGACGAAGAAGTTTCAAAATCATAAAATAAAAATCTCAATTAAAAGAGGTGATTATAAATTAATGGGGTGATAAATAACATCCAATAAATCTCCTTGATACTCCCTTGGATCAACTCATAAGTGGGTTATCCCTCCATTGATTCTATGGTTTCAATGGAAGCGGGAAGTAGACTCATGAGGGAGGAAATGGAGAAGTAAAAAAAAACAATGAAATAACGATCACTCCACCACTGTGTGATAATTTCACAAGGTTTGGTGTGAATAAATTTACACCTTGAACCAATGGTATCAAATTTATATGAATAAAAAATAATAATATGATAATAATAACTTTTATTAAGAAACTAAAGTGAAGTGAACATCTTACATGTGAAAGACAAACTTAAGGCAACAAATTCACAACATAACATTACAATTAAACAAAGAACCAAAGATGATAAACTTCTCCACCAAAAATAACTTAAATATGTATTTAAAGAGTATTGGTTTGAGATCCTAATAGTACAAAGGATCCCACTTGATTATGGTAGGCCTAGGGTGGTGGAAAGTAAGGGAGAGTGGACTTCTTTATCCTTGACCCAAAGTGGTAGCCATCTTTCATCCACAGAACAGAGGTGACTAAATTTCCTTCTATATGACATAATTTGAGTGTTCAATAGAATACAAACATGAATATTCGTATGTCTACTAGATATCTGTAAAATTTCAGCCGAAATTAATTTTTGGTTGTCGAGATATGATTAAATTGGTGGGATGTTTTTCTGGGCCGCAGAATCTGGCCCAAAATTTTATATCCAACTTGGGCTGCCTGTAACTCCATTAAAAAATCATAATTTTCTTTGGAAAATGTTTAATGAAATTTTTCCCATTATTTATTCTATCTTCATTTCAATTTTCAGAATTATTGTGCTTGGATATTGGCCGATAAAATAGTTTTATTGCGATGCTGTCCAGTTTACTTCACCCAAAATGTAGTTTGTTCAAGGCCAACTTTGGTGGTCTTCCAATATGAATCTTCAAGTACTACAAACGTATAAATTGTTAAAAATTTAATGAAAAACCTGAAAATTAAATATAAAAATAAAATCAAGATCATTGGGTACTTTAAATGATGTTAAAAAATGTACCATGTAATAGTGCATTTTAAGAAGGAATTACAATTATAATATGAAATTACGTTCAAAGTGTAAAATGCACTAAAATGGTGTTTATGAATAATAAATCAGATGAATATTATATATATTAAAAATGAATATTATACTCAATTAGTGGCTAATAAGTCATGATTGATCTGTGATTAAAGAAGCAAAGCAAGCTAGAAGATAAAGAATCCCTTCTTGGATGATTCAATATGAAGGCTGGTGTGTTAAATAAATATTATCCCTTATATGGAGGTTTTAGTATATTTAATTTAATATGGAGTTTATGGGGTAGTGTAGTTTCATGTAAATACTCAAAGTATAATTTATATACTATAATATACTTTGAGAATATTGCTGAATAGGTTTGAGAAATTCCCAAACTCATTGGAGTTTTTCTAAAGTTATTGATAATTCCATGAGAAGAATTAAAGAGTCTCTGAGATCTATTGAATAATTATGGAATTATGGAATTGGGTTTGAAATTTTACCAAGTCTATAACCACCTTATAATTCATAAGAGTCACAATACAAGTATATAATAACAAAACCAACAAAATATATAAGAAATACCATGAAACTAAAAAAATAAAAAAATAAAGACAAAGGGACAACATGAAACTCTCCCATGACACACATGACCACTAACTCCAATATCCCATCTCTATCACTAAAAATAATAGCATCTAAATGAATTACTAGTAAATTAACAGTTCTCCCTCTTAGATACATCACATTGAATAATATATTCACATGCACCAAATCACTGAATAAGAATTTTTTCAACCTTGTTGTGGGTGTCACCCACTACCTTTTTATAAAACCATTTTTTTAACAAGAGTGCATCCCAACAATATTTATAAAAATAATTTATCACAAATAAACATAATCATTGAACTTTTAAAATAAATATATTCTATGTTACTAGCATAAGTGGAGTGAGAAAGGATCCACCTACCTCAAATAAGGACTTCAAGATGAAACTATAGCACACCCTCATAGTTCTAGGCTATTATAACTCTCTTACGATGGTTTATAACAAAAGAAACATAAAAAAATTCCTTAACCATTGAACCTATTATTTGTTTTAATGATCACAATCACTAAAAGTGTTTCTAAGCTTTGTTTTTAAAGTGAATTTTAATGATATTGTTTAAACATATTCAAAGGAAGTTGTTTTACTAAGAAAATGAATCTAAACGATAGAGGACTTACTTGAAGACCTTTCTAGTGGATCTCGCCATCTACCTAGTGGAGTCTAGATAGAACTATTGATCTAAGGAAAGTGAACTGGGTAGATGGTGGCATTGGGTGGCTAGCTGGTTCCTTTGATCCAGAACTGTCCAAGAGAATTAGTTCCCTGGTCTAAAAGATTTTGTTCAGATCATTAAATAATTTAATCGATATAAGTCTCATACAACACCTATGAAGGATATAAATAGAAATCAAGGGAGGCTTGAATCTCATCTATGACACCTACAAAAACCAATTTCCACCAAATTATTCTTGATCGATCCATAATGAACTTTTTTAAGAGATTTATAAGAAAACTTCCATTCTCTGAAGGTAACCGGGATTTAACTTCTCCAATATAATTTATATTGCATATATTCTTTCATCCTTTTTCTTTTTTTATTCCTTATTTCAATTCTTAAATGCTACCTTTCTACATTCTCTCTCTCTCTCTCTATCTTCATCTTTTCATATTTTTCTAAATCTTATAGAGAGAGTTGAGTTATTTGTAAAGAGTTTGTAAAAAAACTCTATATTATTCATATTATTATTTAGGTTCTCACTAATGCACCCATCAAAAGACACACTAAATAAGAAGTGTGTCCCTTCACCAAATGACTGGGGTAGCTAGTGGGAGTAGGGGTCGATCACACATTGAAAATGGACTACAATAAAAAGGTTAGTGAATTAAAAATAATTAATTTAGGTGATGATAATGAATAAATTGTAATGGAGGTATGAATTGAAACAACCATGTGAAAAAATAATAAATAAATAGAAAAAGAAATGAGCAAAAAAAATGAAAAATGTGTCAGGTTTGAAATTCAGCTAGGGTAAAAATAATTACTTAGTATTTCAAATTATTTATGAAATTATTTACCATAGGGATTCAATTATTTTATTATTTCTCGATCTAATAACAAAAAATTGTGTCTTTTAGAAATGAATTCCTTGGTCTGATAATTTATCACTTAAAAACCTATTTTTAACAAGATCCCAAAATAGTTGAAATAGTCACACACAATTTTCATGAGTTCTCCCACTATAAATTATTTGGTTCTATTCTATTGTGTCATTATTGTTCTGATAAGACACCACCAATGATTTTAGATTTAACTAGTTATAGGAATTATAAAACAAAAAACATAATAAAAGAGAACACAACAGAACTTCATTTACAACACACCCACTATCACATTACAACCCCAACATAGAACCTATACCCTCTTATGACCATGATAAGGGTGAAAGGATCGAGTAAGAACTCTATACTAAACATGGATACAAAAGGGGAATAGGGGAGGTGAGAAGATAAAAAAAAGAACATGCAAAAATAAAAATACAACTCTTACTAGTTTGGGGGGGGGGGGTTAAGTCAAAAGAATGGAAACACACCCCTTGAATAACCAAACCAAAAATTGGAGGCCTACCTCTATATTTATAGAAAAATGGATTACATAGTGTGTAAAGAAATTACAAACCATGTACTCAAGTCAACTGCTATTTCCTTGCTTTATCCATAGGTAGGTGGCCAACCGTGCCTACCCTTTTAATTCTAATGCATAAGTTGTTAGTAGGTTAAAGTACATGACATGTTTCACTAACATACCTAGCATGTAGTGTAAATTTCACCCACCCAACACTTCTTGAATGGAAATACATGACATTATTGTTACTTATACTCCATGTGAACTCTATTCTGTGACTTGGGTGTTTACTCTAGTTGGTCAAGCCATACCTCTTGCAATTGTACACAATATGTGGTTATTAATTACACACTGTGTAGTCTCAAATTTTACACTGAAACTTCCTTGATGTGTGAATTATACTATAAATTCCTAAAAATCACTAATAACACAAAAAATGAAGCATTTAATCCTTATAAGAAAATATATCAAATAAAATTTTTTTTTATACCCAATAAAACACATCCATATTAATATGCACAAATCAGACACATCAAATTACCCCACACTTAGTTGTTTTCTTTCCCTCAAGAGAAATCTCAACATAAAATTAAAAATAATCCATACTCTAATAGGGAAGCATTCAACTAATTATACTTATAAACATTAATTCATAGTTAAGTATTTCAAAAAGAATAATACTTATTCCTTTTTAGAGTATTCTAATCATGCCTCACATATAATTCAATTCAATAAATTTATCCTCTTTTATTCACATTTTTTAAACTTTTCATAAATACCCATGCCATTGATTATCTACCTTCCATTAAAATAATTCACTCATCACTCAAGATCATGTAATTGGATTTATGATCAATCTAAATTATATGAATTATATCTATAGGCTTGAAAATAATCTAAATCTCTACTTATAGATTAAACTAAAAAACTTATGAGGGCTTTCATTATAGTTATAATGATTTTTAGGATAAGGGAAGGTGGATAATGATGTGAAAGTAAAATAAAAGTCTTGAAAATGAGATTAAATTATTTTTAAAGCATGATATTCAATATAAAGTTCAATGAAAATACATCCCTTTTGAATTCTATCAAAATTCAACATGAACATTTAATTCCTTTTATAACAATGGTTCACAAAACGAATTTGAGTATAATGAATAAATTTGGTACTCTTTTTAACAATTCCCTTTTGGCCAAATAGGGGTGGCGCCTTATGACTCACCATTCTTATATTTGTGTGTGGATCCTTCGTGAAAAATATTTTCCCCACTCAGATTTCCATAACTCCTATCTTTTCCCCCATCCTATATTTATATGGAGAAGTATTTGAGGAGCACAAAAATTACTTGATAAGGGTTTTGGTTGAAGAATCAGGGATGGATTGAAAGTCAACATTTGGAATGATCCCTAGTTAATCGATAAGGATAACATGTTGGATACTTCCCCAGATGTTCTAGGATTTGAGAATGCCACTGTCCGCTGCCTCTTTGATGACTCTGGGAGTGGTTGGTGTTTGGAAAGAATTAATTCATGGTTCAATAAAGGGATAAAAGAATTATTCTTAGCATCCCCTGTGTGATGGATGTGGTACAAGACAGTCTTTATTGGTGTAATGATATTTTTGGATCATATACGGTGAAATCAGGTTACAGGCTCACTCTTGATGCTCACCTTGAGGAAAGGGAGTGACTTTGGAAAACACTCTGGCATCTAAATGTCCCCTCAAAAATCCGCTATTTCTAGTGGAAGGTGTGCACCAATATTCTTACCACTCTATATTTCCTCTGTTTTATCCATGTTATGAATAACAAGCAATGTCCCCTTTGTTTGGGTATCTTGGAATATCCCATGCGTGTTATCATCCAGTGACCTAGGGTGGAGGAGATCTGGAAAGCTTGGGGATCTCCTACAGAACTTTTACTGGATACGGTGTTAGAGCTCCCATCACTGCTAATGATGTGGTCTTCTTCATTCACTGCTGCTAGAGTTGATTCATTGTGTGTCGTGGCTTGGATCATCTGGACTTGATGAAATGAATTCATCTTTAACCACACTTTAAAGCCTTTTGGATTCTAGATTTAATGAGAAACCTCCTAGATTGAGGGGTGGAATCAGTACCCTGATCAGATTGGGATCTTTGGCACTCACACAGCTATTACAAGATGGTTCCCCTGGAAGAAATCCTTAAGATCAATGTTTATGCGTCACTCTCCAAGGATGGAACTATTGGAATTGGATTGATAGTCCGAAACCACCGGGGCCAAGTCATTTCTACTAAATAAGAGTCTTACCATGCTCTTTGGGATCCCGCTGTTGCTGTGGCCTATGCTATCCTTGCTGGGTTGACTTTTGCTAAAGATTTTGGATGGGACGCTATTCAAATTGAATCGGATTATCTCACTATCATCAATGCTATTGGGTTTGATGATGGTGGCCTCTAATCTTTTGGATTACTCATAAGGAAAATCCAGTCTCTCAGTCAAATCTTCACATCCTGCTCTTTCTCCTTCATCAAACGGGAAGGAAACGAAGCAGCCCACCATTTAGCTTCTTCTGGTCTTTTTGGAAGGAACCATCCCTGTCTCAATCATTTCCCTTCGTGGTTGCAT
Organism: Viscum album; assembly: GCA_963277665.1. Classification (NCBI taxonomy): domain Eukaryota; kingdom Viridiplantae; phylum Streptophyta; class Magnoliopsida; order Santalales; family Viscaceae; genus Viscum; species Viscum album. The sequence continues at coordinate 245,966,563 of OY728150.1, forward strand.
GACTTTGTAACTGAATATCTCCGAGATTAATTTATCATCTTTCCTTTTCCAAAAAAATAATAATGGAAAACATATAAGAATAAATAATGGTGGTTTTAAATCCTTACCTAGATGAAAAAGAGAAACTTTACCACACTTAATTTCATTGCATCTCACCAAACTATACCATGAATTACTAAAAAATCACACTTTAAAGATAGAGTGAATAATTATGAAATAAAATATAATAATTAGGGTAGGAAGGATGATTAGGATTATAATGTGGATTCCTATCAAGACAATTCATGTTTTCTAAGGTTTCAAAAAAGATCAAGCGTAAGGTTAGGACTTAAGGCCAAGATGAGCTGAAAATATTAGCCAAATACCGCAACCATTTTAATATGATTCAAAATCTTTATGTTTTTATAAGATAGAGTTTCATGTTCTAGTAGTTATGCATATCCATAGAATATCTCTATAAAGAGGGTATGATAAAGAATATGTCAAAAGGATCAGAATACCTCTTGGAAATGAGAATAAAAATATGGATCAATCAGGCCATGATATGAATAAAAAAATTATTCTAGTAAATAAAAATTTCCAAGAATTGACATTAAAAATCAAAATTATATCAGAAATAATTTTAAATACTTTAAAAACTGAAATAAGAATACAAATTTCAAAAATTTTCACCCATATATTTATTATTTATAATCAAAATTAATCAAAAATTCATAGCATATTAAAATATATCATTCAATTAATAATGTCTCCTAGATTATCCAAAGGGCTAATGAACAATGTATTGTCAAGATACCCTCCCCCACACTTAATATGACACTTTTTCTTCCAAGCGCAACACTAAGCAGGAGAAGGGAGATGTGAAATTAAACAAGACTTTACTAAGCTAGACCAAGGGAGTAGTGAAAGAATTAAGTTGAAGAAATATAAATAAAATAAGTATAAAAATAATACTCCCCTTTTCAGTGGGCTCAAAAAAAGAAAAATTCATGTGGAGAATTATATCAAGTAGGATAAGATAATTATAATGACAGAATTTTATAGAATACCTATGATTTTATATGTAATGGAAAAATTAGTGTATATACAAGAAAAGAATCACATCAAAATACCGAAATATATAGATATAGAAAAACGTATGGGGAAGTAACATTCACTTAGTATTCTTGTGAGTGTAAGTGTATGAAAGTAGAGGATACTTCCTTGGAGGAGTGTTAATAGTGTGTGTTGAAGCTTTGGGATATGTAGGTGGATACTATGTCTTAGTGGTGGGATCATTGTGTGCAAGATCTGTAACCTCACCCACACCATCAAATGTAACAACTAAATAGTCAATGATGGGGGCATAAGGCGTGTCTTGAGGTGATGAAGGCTATAGATTGGTTTGAGAAGTGAGAGTAGGTTGAATCCCAAGGCCAAAATGTTGTAGTAGAAGGATGATGCTTTCTTGGAGGTATGCTAGTAACCCCTCCATTTGGTCTAGTCGACGGTCTATAAAAAACATGCATGAGAGAACTAAAGGGTCAATTGAGGGTATGGGTGGTAGTGGGGTTATAGATGGATCAATGATGGGTAGTGGGATGGTGGAAGAAAATGGATCGAAAGAAGTGGGGGAAATGGATGAATTTTAGGCTTCCATAAGTGTAGCTAGTAGAGGTACTAGGGTAGCAACACCCTCATGAGCATCAGGGTCCTCTGTCACCGCAACTGGTACTGTGCGATTCTGTATGAGTACGTAGGTGATCCCCCATTTCTAAACTATTACCATGTGAATAAACATGAGATAGTCTATTTATTGGGGAGAACCTAAGAGATCATGAGGTATAGAGGGCTTAAAAACCCCTAAATAGTATGCCAACTAGGTGGAATATAAATCACATTTCAGGTTTACCTAACATCCAGTGAACATGGAATGAAAATATAAAGTGACAAAGTATGAGAGGTTGGGGTATTCATTCTGGTAGATGCATATAAGGAGCTTCATGTCCCACCTAGAAACAACTCCCCCATCCTCATGGAGTAGAAATATGATGGAGTTGAAACATAGATGGATAGAGTAGAGGGGAGTTGATATGATCAAAGTTCTATTCCATAATATAAGAGTGTACTAGAAATCAAGTCCACAAATCTCCTATTATATAAATATTAGGTCTAAATGGTGGTGGTGGGCATGAGTAAGAATAGTGGTTGGGAATATGGGTGGGGGTAAAAGCCATACCCTTGACCAAACTCTCCCATGGTTAGTGAAAAGTATCTACCACCCAGAAGAAATTAGACAGGGGTCATGGTGTCACTCAGTGTCATCTGATACATTGACCCATCGAACTAAAACATTACAGTGAACTCCAAAAATAAATTATGATATGTAGGAGTGCTAACTTGAAAAACTATTATGAGATTGGTGTGCCCTAGTAGCTCCACTATATCCTCCATGATTCCCAGCTGCTCTGGAATAATCATGTCAAGGAACTGAATGCTAAAATGGATTGTATGCTGTGATAAATGATGAAACTATTTAGTAATAGGGTGTCACTCATTAAAAATAATATAGGGATGGGGATTAGGTGGATGATCCATGAGAACATATCAAGGATGTACTACAGTTGTTTAAGTGGATGGATCGGATGGTGTTGTAGTTGGTGGTGGTGGTGGGGATGTTGTAACTGGAGCATGGGGAACTAATGTTGTGGTCAGTATAGGAGGGGGAAATATTTTCAATTCCCTTGGTTGTGAGGTTGATAATTCTATCACAGAATGATCTTATGATGACTTGATATAAACTTTTCATGCAGTGGGATGCATCTATATAGAAGATGTGGTGGGAAACTTCCCATGGGATTGATCCTCATCATCCATGATCTAAAAATACAAAAAGAAGAAGATATACTAAAAAAAATGAAGAAATCTAGAATTTATAAAATGTATGACACATTCTTCAGAGTACATAACATGTAATATAAACTAAGTAGCAACCTATGTTCTCTGAAGAAACACCCCAAATCCTTATGTGTTAACTTTGTAATTGTACATGGCATGTAATGAATGCATAATCCATGTGTTAGAAAATGGACACCTGACCTATGTGTAATTCTCAATATGGCCTGACCGTAGCTATGTAGTATAAAAGGTAAATAGAATGTGTTGAAAGCACATGCCTTGTGTTTCTCAAATTAGATGAAGTAAAAAGGCCTGGTTATACAAAAAGGTGACACAACATACGTTCTTTGTGCATTCCCATGTACTGATGAGTTTCAACCAAATGGTATCCAATCCACTTAAAAACCTAAAATTAAATAAAATCAATGAAATAAGGATCCTTAGGGCATTTACCTCAACTATGGAACAACATGGAACCAATTTGAAGGACAACCACCCTGATTAGCATGATGGAGAAACAAACGTATGAGGATTCTCCAAGACGTTGTGGATTGACATAAGAAGAATAGGGGGTACTGGCCGAGTCTAAGTTTTCTGGTTTTTAAAGAATGAGTATATGACCTATAGACTAGGACACACACCGTGCATATGATTTTTTAATTATTATTATTTTATTTTATTTATTCATTTTATTTATTTACTTTCATTATGTATTTATTATTATTATTATCCATTTATATATTATCATATAGAATTATAAATATATATGAATAAAAATATACCTATACACATAGTATATATGTAAATACACAACGTGTGTTCTAAAATATGAAAAGGATAAGTATAAGCTTCTTCCCAGTGCTAAGGGTGAGGTTTAAACCAACGACCAGTTCGATCCAATTGAGAACCCTCAAACATTGGAGAGAATCTTGTACTACTGATGAATTATTATATTTTCGACATTTTATTAATTATTTATACAAAAAAAAAATTAAAAGAAAAAACACATGACACATGTGTTTTTTGGGAAAATAGGATGATGTTAGGGTGATCAGAAGGATTCGAACCCATGTGTTTTGGAACTTGGGTTGTGACTCTTCCCATCACCCCAACCTCACATTTGGGTATAAATTTTATTCTTATATTATTTAAATATTTATTAAATAACTATGCACATGACACATGATGTATATGGAAATACATGATGTGTGATTTTATTTTAATGAAGAAGGATGGAATTGAGTCGACTATAAGGGATTGAACCTGGGTATTTTGGACCCTAGTTTGTGACTCTTTCAACCAAACCAACCCCATCATAAGTTTTATTTTTTAATTTAAAATTATTATAAATATATATGAAAATAGTACACATGTAATTTACTAAAAACATGGGGCAAAAATAACGACCCCTTTAACAATATAGGATGTGGATGGATTCAAAGAGGAGATGGATAAAATATCCTCGAGCGACCGTTCCATCGGCACATGATTTACTTATTTTTATTTACTTAATATATATTTACTTATATTAAGCATACTATTATAATACACACTAAACATACAAGTATACACCATGTACCATGAACACACAACATGAATTCGTATTTTATTCACACATCAATAGATTTTGAAGAAAAGAGTAGGAAAAGAAGAAAATGAAGATACATGACTTTTAAAGAAGTAAATACACAAGAAGGAGAGTAGAGAGATAAATATAGAAAGTGAGAGAGTGAAATAAAAAGAGAGAGAGAGATAAATCCCAGGTTCCTCCTAGTAAGTGACTTTATTTTGGGTCTTTACCTTGAACTAAGTAAGATCACCTACCCGTAATCCAAAGGAGAGTGTGAATTTCACTTCATGAACCACCACATATGTTCTTCACCTTCCTCTTCTAAAAGTTTGATTCTATGTTTAGGAGGTCTAAGAGATGGCTTGCAATAACCATACTCTATGGAAAATATATTCCAAAGGTGGACCTATGCGTCTATCTATTTATTCACATACTCCATATCCATAGGTTCTTTTTCATCGTCCTAGAATACCTAAAAATTATCACAAGATTAATATGGAGATGGTAATATATCAACCAAGGAATCAAAGAGAAAGGATTGATCAATTTTAATACAATAATGACATGATGTATCCCCATTTAAAATTTCAATATTTAAAAAACCATTTTTAGAAACATTTAATTCAAAACAATTTGGGTCTATATCATTACATACTACCTCAGTTGAAACAGAATGAGAAAACAAAACTTCACACTCAATAGAATAATCCATTTTAGGAATTATCTAGAAAAGTCTCAATACCAGATTTCCAAATCTTCCCAACCTTTCAGTTTGGTTTAACTGGTGAGCAGTAAAGGATTCTACCATCAATAATAAATTTTCACTATATTATGATAACAATTCATGACATGAAGAAGTATGTGGGGTTTATAATATACATGAGTAGTCTTTAATCTAAAACTTACTATCCATGTATATATAGTACTCTACCAGATAAGAGTAAAATATTTACAGATCGTATAAATAAAAATATGCTCCATGCGAGGCATAACAACCTCCAGTGGAATATAAATCCTTTTAGAAGTGAGCTTGTGGTACCTGAGAAAAGAAAAAGAAAAAAAGGAGAAGAAATTTATGAACAAACTATATTAAATCAAAAATTATTCTACATGACACGTTCCCTAAAAATGGTGCTAGAAGTTGACGTACCCATTGTAAGATGCACCAAATTAGAAGTGTGTCCCTTAACCAACTAACTGGGGTAGCTAGTGGGAGCATGCACCAATCCCACATGGAATGTGGAGTGAAGAAAAAGGTTAGTGAGTTTAAACCAATTCATTCAGGTGATGATAATTATGGAATTAGAATTAAGGGATAAATTGAAATCACCATGTGAAAAAGAAGAAAACAGATGAAGAATAAATAAGATAAACAAAAGAAAAATGTTCCGAGGTTGCAATTCAACCAGTATTTTTTATAAAAATCACTCCTTAGTATTTCAAATTATTTATGAAATTATTTACCATGTGGATTCAATTATATCACTATTTCTTCATTTAATAACAAACAATTGTGTCTTTTAGAAATAAATTCCTTCATCTGGAAATTTATTGCTTAAAAACTTATTTTTAACAAGACCCCAAAATAGTGGCAATAGTCACACCTAATAGTCATGGATTTACTTGTTGTAACACCTTTAGTTCTACCCACTGGTATCTTTCTTGGTCCGATATAACATCACCGATTATTTTATAAATAAAAATTTAGATGAATTATAAAACAAAAATTATAATAAAAGAGAACACATCATAATTTCAATCAGAACACAACCAATCTCTAATTACAACCTCAAAAAAAAATATATACCTTCTTATAAACATAGTAAGGGTGAAAGGGTTGAGAAAAAAGTCAACTATTACCATGTATATGAGAGGGGAAGAGAGTACATGAGAAGATAAATACTAGAATGAGTAAAAAATAAAATAAGAATCCTATTAGATTCGAGGGAGGATCAAGTTGATATAATGGAAACACCTACCCACTTGAATATACAACCCAAAACTTGGAGTAATACCTATATATTTATAGAAAAAATGGATTATATAGTGTGTAAATAAAGTACACACCATTTACTTAGTTCAACCACTATTTCCTTTCTTTATCTGCTTGTAAGTGGCCAACTGTTCCACCCCTTTGAATTATAAAACCTAAGTTATTAGTAGGAGGAATTACACGGTGTATTACAACAACATTCATGACATGTATTGTCAATTCCACCCATTAAAATATTCTATAATGCTTGGTGAGAATGTACCTATCCCAAAAAAGGACAAGTCATTTTATTAAAAGAAAAAAGAGTTACAAGAGTCTAAAATAATATTTTTTACAATAATAATTGTGAAAAAATAAAATATGCGAGCAGGGATGTCATTATTCAAAAAAAATTAATTGGAGTCCACTCCCTTGTTGTCTAATCCATAAGACACAATATTTTCTTCACGAAAAGTATGTGTAATGATGTAATTCATTAAAAAAAGAGAATCCAAGTAGTTTTTCCATCTTTTAGTAAGATTCCAGGATAAATGAAATATGCCATTTCTAATTGTCTACACCACAATGGTCGAGGAACACTCAAGAAAATGGTTAAACCATCTTTACTTTTGTGAAGCTTCAACCACAATAATAATCCCAAGTATTTATACATCTAGTGAAGTAGTGATTACATAAGGACCATAAAGACAACCTAGATCTTTTCTTGGGTGGTCTTTGAAGATGGAAGCATACCTACTAGTACCTAGATTGCCTCTTGAAGCACCACCGGTATTTAATTTAATCTATCCAGGGAAAGGAAGGACCTTTAAAACTTATAAAGTACCATGAGGAGGGTGAAAGTTATATACAATTCTAAAGAATTTTATAATAATAAAATCATTCATAGAGTTTTCAAAAAATCCAAATTGAAAAGATTTTACCCTTTTACAGTAGTAAGAATCTATGCTAGAGAATATTGTAGGTTAAACTGAATCCATTTATGTAAAAACCTATTGGGGTTTCTCCACATTATATGGAGTATCTCCATGCAAGACACATATAACAGTTTTTTCATTTACTGTGAAATATGTAACTGAAAACAATCTGTAGGGTGATCATAAATTGAAGAAGATTATGGTAACTGCACCTTGAAAATATCATACATAACAATCCATAAGGCAGAGGCTATAACATGACTTAAAAAGATATGATCAATGTCATCATGATGAAGATTACATATAACAAACATTAAAAAAATACTAATACCAATAGATTGTAAAAAATAATCAATAGGTAGATTTGAATGAAAAATTCTCTATGAAAGAGTAAAATGGGAATGAAGGATATAAGGTTTATTAAGGTTCTTCATCCAAAAGTTATTACATTCATTATTTTTTTTGATATAAATCTTTTGAAGACAACATCCCATTAACAATGTGTTCCCATATAAGAATGTCATCCCCACAAATAAAGTTATAATTTAAAATTACAGCTTTAATTTTAGTAGTAAGGTTGTCTAAAGATGATTCAAGATGATCTATAATTGAAATATTGGTATCAAAAGACATGTCATGGGATGCAATATTGTTAAGAAGTGGTGTGTCAGACCAATTATCATTATAAAATTTTAGAGAAGAATTATTACTAACAATCTAATGACAGTCATCCATAATAGTGGAATATGAAATCTTAAAGGGAGTCCAAATAGAGGATTCCATATAATTGAAATTTTCAGCTTTATGTTTTCCAATAAATATTTCTATTAAAAAGGAAAGACCTTCAAATTTTCCATTAAGAAGTCTCCACATAATAATAGCTTATAAATAAAGATTTAAATTGGTTATATTTTTAATACCTAACCCTCCACAGAAAATTGGTTGGAAAAATTTATTCCAAGGAACAATAAAAATTTTTCTTTGTAGAATGATTCCACCCCAAATTTTTTTTATAGAGATGTTAATACTTTTTATAGGAGCAGCTGGACATTTGTAAACCATGAAAGAATATTTTTTTTGAAAAAATTCTAGATTTGACAAGACAAATTCAACCAACCATATATAATAATTTACCTTTCCATGATGATAATTGGTTCCTTATTTGAATTATAATATGAGAAAAATACCCAGCCCAAGGATTACCCCAAAACAATGGAACAGAAAGGTAATTAAAAGGAAAATTTTATTCTCTAATACCTAGTTCATTGATGATGTTCAACTTTCTAGATACAAGAATTATTTTACCAAAATAAACAAAATATTTCTCCCAACTAATTTATTGACCTGAAACTTTCTCAAAATGGAGGAGAGTTTTTTTTAAATTATCAATTTTTCTTTTATTTACTTATATAAAACGAATGATTTCATCAGCATAAAAAAGATTAGTAAGAGAAATAATACCTCTACCATCTCTGACAGATACAATTTTATTCTCAGTTACCAATCTAAGAAGAAATATGCTCAAATAATCTTCTGCTATGGAGAAGAGAATAGCTGAAATGGGATCTCCTTTCCTTAAAACTCTTGTACAAGTGAAGTATCCCTCAAGGGTTCCATTTATCAAAACTGAAATACGGGAAACACATATAAGTATTTTCACCAAATTCACAAAGATATCATTAAAAAAAACTTAGTTAAAACATTACAGATAAAACCCTAATCAAGAGGGTCAAAGTATTTTTTGCCATCTAACATGATCGAAATGTTACCTCATCTAGTAAGATTCCTAAGGATGTTAAAAAATTAAAAATCTATGATAAGAAAATCATGTATGTTTTTACCTTTTATGAAACCAAATTGATTTGGAGAAACTATCTTTCTAGTAATGTTATTGTAAATTCTAGTGTTTTTGGACCGGGATAAAATATGAAAGTTTTTTAACTTTTTTCTTTTACTGAATGGGTCGGTTTTAAAAACAAGATTCAGAAAGAAGTTTCATAAGTTGTTTCCTTTTAAAGTGTTGATAATAATCTTGGGTAAAGGGTCAAGACGTTTCCCAATTAGAAGGATGGGTTTCAGGATAACCGGACCAGACATTGACGTTCGCATGATCTACTCACTGTTAGTCAAAACTGTGTGGGTCAACCGTTCATAATAATGCAGGTATCCAGTAGTTGACGCATGGTTTGTGCACAATCTATTAGACTGTGCAAGTCAAACCATACAGTCTACTCAATTTTGAGTTTTGGGTTAAATTAATTTAATTAAATTCATAGTTGAAAGGAATTTAATTAAATGAGTTGTTGGGATTTTATTTTAATTAAATTAAAGTTAAGAGAATTTAATTAAATGATGTAGAGATGGAGAAGTTATTTAATTAAATTGAGATGAAAATAATTAAATTTATTTTAAATTATGATGACCTAGAGTCTTTATTTAATTAAACTGAGATGAGAGGAATTTAATTAAATGAATGGTAAAGGAGGAGTTTAGGGTTATCAAAGAAGGGAAATATTAAATGGTAAAAGTTAAATGATGTGTAAATGAGGAGTTGGAGTTTCATTTAATTAAATTTAAGCCGAAGAGGAATTTAATTAATAAATGTGAAATGGAGGTTTTATTTATTTAAATTAGAAGTTAAGAATAATTTAATTATTCATTATGAAATGAGGGATTATTATTTAATTAAATTGAGGTTGAGAGAATTTAACTAAATAATATTGATAAGTTGGAGTTTTTAATTTAATTAAATTGTGTTCAAAGAATTTAATTAAATAGCATGAATTAGAGAGAGTATTTAATTAAATCCAATTGGAACAAATTTAATTAAATTATGATTAATGAGGTGTTGGGTTTTTTTAATTAAATTATGTTGAGATAATTTAATTAAATAATAATTATTTGGAAAATTTATTTAATTAAATTTGGTTGGAAAGAAATTTAATTAAATGATATATTAAATGTGGAGTTGGGGTTTTATCTAATTAAATTCAAGGTTAATATGAATTTAATTATTTGATGAAAATTAAGGGTTTTATTTAATTAAATTTTATTGAGATAATTTAACTAAATAATGATTTTTTGGAGAATTTATTTAATTAAATTCATTAGAGAAGAATTTAATTAAATGATGTGTTAAATGTGGAGTTGGGGTTTTATTTAATTAAATTCAAAGTTAAGATGAATTTAATTATTTGATGAAAAATAGGGGTTTTATTTAATTAAATTGAATTAATATAATTTAATTAAATAATGATGTGTTGAAGAATTTATTTAATTAAATTCATTGGAGAAGTATTTAATTAAATGACGTGTAGTTGGTAAGTTTTGGGTTTTATCAAAGAATCTTTTTATTAAATGACAATAAAAATAATGGTTATTATTATGACATTTTTATTTAATTAAATTGAGGTTGAGGAATTTAATTAAATGGGGAGAGATGGAGAATTTTTTTTAATTATTTTTTTTGAGAAGAATTTAATTAAATGATGTGTAATTGGGGAGTTTTGAGTTTTATTAAAGAAGTGTTTTATTAAATGATAATAATAATAATGGTTATTATTATGAAAATTTTATTTAATTAAATTGAGGTTTAGGAATTTAATTAAATGAGGAGAAATGGAAAATTTTTATTTAATTAAATTAAGTTAAACAGAATTTAATTAAATGATGTAAGGGGGGGGGGGGGTTATTTAATTAAAATTGTTGATAAGAATTTAATAAATGATGTTTAAATGGGGAGTTTTGGGTTTTATCAAAGATGCATTTTATTAAATGATAATAATAATAATGGTTATTATTATGATGATTTTATTTAATTAAATTTAGGTTTAAGAATTTAATTAAATGAGGTGATATAGAGAGTTTTATTTAATTAAATTTAGTTAAATGGAGTTTAATTAAATGATATAAAATGGTGGTTTTATTTAATTAAATTCAAGGTTAAGAAAAATTTAATTAATTGATGGGAAATAGGGGTTTTAATTTTAATTAAATTGAATGTTGAGAAAATTTAATTAAATAACATGTGTTGGAGAATTCATTTAATTAAATTCAGTTGAGGATAATTTAATTAAATAATGTGTAAATGAGAGTTCAGAGTTTATCAAAGGGGTATAATATTAAAGGGTAATAATAATAATATGATAATTGTTATTATTATTATTATTATTATTTTAATTCATATATTTTAAATTAGATTTTTAATTCATTTAAGGTAGAAAAGTAGAGGGAGGCTGCCCTCTCCCTCATCCTACAGGGGGTGCGATGCACCCATGGTGCAACACCCATGGGCGACACACCACCCTCCCCTCTGACTCCCTCTTCGTGCGGCTATCTCCTACCAGAATCTTCATGGAAGTTGTCTATCTCGTCAAGGTAAGGCCTTCTCCGCATGTTTTGTTCTTCGCATCGGCCATCTCAGCTCTCCTTCAGCCAAGTTTTGTTGGTCCGAAACCCTAGGTTTGGGATTAACTAGAATTTATTATTTCTTCCGATCCTAAGTGGTGTAGAAGATGTCTCAGGACCCATTGGGTTGTATTTCAACAACCGTTGCTGAATTCATGGTGGTTCAACTTGATTTGGTTCACTGCCATCATTTTCAGGTAAGGCTATAAACCTGATAATTGGTTTCGTACCCTTTAAATTAGATTCTTATGGTGTATTTGAGTTGTAGTGAATTAATTGGAGGTGTGTTGGTCCCCGTTGCACTAATTTTGGGTGCCAGTTATCATTGTAGGGTGATGCGACTAATTCCTAGTATGCGAGCACAATATTGTGAAAGTGCGTGTGCACGAGTGGATTACAATTTGATTTAGAAAGCATTGGACTGACCAATTCCATGAGGTAGGGTCCTCAACTTTTCTTAATTAATATAACACATTATTTGTTTAATTACAGTTATTAGGAAATTTGACTGAAAATGATGAATGAATTATTTATTGGTATAAAATAATTTATTTGATTACAAAATGACATTTTTGTAAAAAAACCCCTCCAATGGAGGTGCACTGCCTTCAGGATAAAAACATAATTATTAGACTAATATGTTTATTTAGCTTAGTGATATGTGTTTTGCTATTATCACCCTTACATGTTGACGCACTTGGGTTAAGTGGTAATTATGAGTATTAGGTGGGATACGTTGAGATAATTAATTATGAATTAATGAGTGGGATATACAGAGATAATTAATTTTAAATTAATTATATGCTTTGAGAATTTTAATTGAGATAATTAATCAAGGGATTAATTATGATATATTAATTTTGTTAATATGAGATAATTAATCATGAATTAATTATGTGCTATGAGATAATAATTATTGGAGGATTAATTATGTGATATTAATTTGTTTAAGTTGAGATAATTAATTATGAATTAATCATGTGCTTTGAGATGATAATTAATAGGATGATTAATTATAAGTAATTATTTTGGTTAAGTAGGTATAATTAATTATGAATTAATTACGTTCTTTGAGATGATTAATAATCGAGGGATTAATTATGAGTAATTAATTTGGATAAGTTGAGATAATTAATCAGGGGATTAATTATGAGATATTAAATTGGCTAAGTTGAGATAATTAATTGTGAATTAATTATGTAATTTAAGAATTGTAATTGAGATAATTAATCAGGGGAATTAATTAAAGATATTAAATTGGATAAGTTGAGATAATTAATTGTGAATTAATTATGTGCTTTGAAAATTGTAATGGAGAAAATTAATCGGGGGATTAATTATGAGATATAAAATTTGGCTAAGTTGCGATAATTAATTGTGAATTAATTATGTGTATTTGATATTATGATCTAGAAATTTAATTGTGGAATTGAATATGGAGAGTTGAGATTTATAATGAGATAATTAATTCTAGAAAATTAATTACGAGATATGAATTATGTTGTGGATTAATTAATTGATGAATTAATTAATGGGATTTGAGTACCTAGTTAATTATTTAGTGAACTAATAGATTTGATTATGGCCAATAAGATGAATGAGAGGCCCTTGCCTCATGTTTTTGAGTTGAATGTGAATCCCATTCTAATGTTTTAATTGAAATAATTAAGATGGTTTTCCTTAAGTATAAATGTGATTATGCTTTCTTATATGTAATTGAAATAGGTTAATGAAATGCATGAGAGGTTAAATGCTTCATGCATTATAAGTTGTGAATGGTTACATCTTATATAGGTAGGGGAGCCAAGAGATCGTGAGAGCCCTTGGGGAGAAAGAATATGTTATTTTTTGTGCTGATCCTTCAAAGACCGTGAGAGCTCATGGAGTTGAGACAGGGGATAGACCGTGTGCGCTACTCTTAGTGATGGATGTTTGTGTGTTATGTCCCTATCCATCCAATATTGTTTTCCAAAGTACTGTGAGAGCCTAGGGTAAGAAGACTGTGTGAGCTTCCATGTTGATTTCCATGATACCATGAGATCTCTTGGAGTTTGGACCAGGGGAAAGACCATGAGCGCTTCCCCTAGTAATGAATTTCAATTCATTATTTCATGGTATATCCATAAATAGTATCCATGGTATATGTCCTTTTGGCTTTAGTACATGATTGGTTCACATAGGAGGATAATAAGCATATCTATATGTTTATATATATAAATATACACTGTTACTATATATATATATACATAATTGACATGATCAAACATACCAGTCATGGGATAAAGTAGGCACATACTTCAACTTCACGATTCCCTACTCAACCTTCTCCTTGATAAAATGATACTTAATCTCAATATGCTTTGTCCTTGAATGATGGACGGGATTTTTGCTAAGATTTATAGCACTTGAGTTGTTGCATTGGATTCTGATCGGAGACTTCACTTCAACTCCCATATCTTCAAGCTACTGCTTCATCCACAATAACTGTGTTCATGCTTGAGTGGCCGCAATATACCCAGCTTCTGTGGTGCTCAATGAAATGCAATCTTGCTTCTTTCTTAGCCAAGAAATACACAATCCACCAAGATAGAATGCACCACCTGACGTTGATTTTCTATCATCTGCTGAACCGGCCCAGTCTGCATCAGTATATCCCAATAACTCTGTCTGAGATTTGTATATGTCAAGACGGAATCCAATGTGCCCTAGATATACCGAAGTATTCTTTTCACTGCAAGCATGTGGCTTTCCTTGGGATTACTCTGATATCTCGCTTCTTGGCATGTGGCGAAAACAATATCAGGCCTTGTTGCGGTTAAGTACAACAGACTTCCAATGATTTTCCTGTATTATGTGATATTAACTGCCTTTCCATCCTCAACTTTTGATAATTTCATCTGGGTAGCAACCAGAGTCTTCATCTCCTTGGAATTTTCCATCCCAAACATTCTCAGGACCTCCTTGGCATATTTAGATTGATAAATGAATGTTCCATTCCTTCCTTGTGTCACCTGTAGACCAAGGAAAAACGTTAGCTCTCTAATCATTGACATTTCAAACTCATTTTTCATGAATTCGTAAAACTATCTGCACTGATCTTCATCTGATCCGCCAAATATTATGTCATCGACATAAACCAACACCATCTTCCTTTGATTACTGTCATTACAGAAATAGAGATTGTAATCAACTCCTCCACACTGAAAACCAAGATTCTTCAAGTACTGATCAAGCCTTGAGTACCATGCTCTTGGTGCTTGTTTCAGCCCATAAAATGCCTTCTTCAGCCTGCAAACTTTGTTCTCATCCTCATGAATGAGAAAACTATCTAGCTCCTCAATATACACCTCCTCTTCCAGAACTCCATTCAAGAATGCAGATTTCACATCCATCTGGAACACCTTGAATTTTCTTTGCACTGCTATGGACAAAAATAATCTGATTATCTCTAGCCTTGCAACTGGTGCAAATGTCTCATCAACATCTATTCCCTCTATCTGGGAGTACCCCTTGCACACTAGTCGTGCTTTGTTCCGAATCACCGTGCCATCTTTATTCATCTTGTTGCGATATACCCATTTAGTCCCAATGACATTCTTATCTACTGGCCTCGAAACAATCTCCCATGTTTGGTTCTTCTCAATCTGATCAAGCTCTTCATTCATAGCCTGAACCCAGTTTTCATCTTCAGCTACATCAAAAAAACATTTTGGCTCTACCTGAGATAAAAACGATGTTTGCTGTGATGACTTCATTCTTCGAGTCTGAACTGGAGCTGTCTGATCACCAATGATATTCTGCCTATCAATTTTAGCTCGACTCTTTGGCTTCCTTATAGACACAGACTTGACACTTTCTTGTTCATCATCAGTATCTTCTTCTGAGTCAGCCTCTGCCACTTCTGCTCCCCTTGTTTCATTTACCTCATCATCAATTTCATTCAAATTTTTTTCACTAGGTCGTTGAACATTCTATTTATTTTCGACTATAGTGACATCATTGCTCTCAACAATTTTTCCCAGCCTTTTTTTAAAGCATTTATATGCTTTAATTTTCCCTGAGTAGCCAAGGAATATCCCTTCATCTCCTCGTGACTCAAACTTCCTGTGATTTTCTTTGTTGAGAATGAAACAATTAATTCCAAAGATTCGAAAGTATTTCAACGTTGGCTTCTTTCCATACCACAGTTCATACAGAGTCTTCCCTTGCTTCGGACACAACAGAGACCTGTTCGAAACATAAACCGATGTCAAAACTGCTTCCTTCCAAAATTTCTCTAGTAGGTATTTATCAATAAGCATCATTCTGGAAATGTTGTTGATGATCCGATTTCTCCTTTAAACCACTCCATTTTGTTGGGGAGTTCTCACTGAAGAAACTTGATGCTTTATCCCGTGTTTCTCGAGATATTCTTCCACTTGACTGTTTGTGAATTCTGTACCGTTATCTGTACGGAACTTCAAAATTTTCTTCCCAAGCATCCTTTCGGATTCCCTCCTGTACTGCTTTATGCAACTGAACACCTATGTCTTATGGGTAATGACAAATACCCATTCCATTATGCTATAATAATCAATGAAAAGAACATAGTACCTTTGCCCATTTATAGCTCGCGGTGAGATAGGTTCACATACATCAGCATGCACCAATTCGAGAACTCTAATTGTTTTCTGTTCCTTTGGCCTGTATGTCTTTCTGATGATCTTCCCTTGTTGACAAGAATTACACGTATGAGTGAAATCACGTGATAGTTTAGGAAGGTCTCTAGAAGCATCACACTTTACCAGATCTTCCATGTATGGTTGACATAGATGACCAAGTTGCTTATGCCATAGCTGGTTTTCTTCTTCTCTGGATAAAAAACACGAATCTTCTTCCCCACCTACCAGGTAAAGATTTCCCTTTGTTCGTTTTCCCTGTAGAATGACTGCTCCATCTTTTCCTTTAACAATACACATCTTCTTGGTAAATAAGATAGAGTGCCCAGAGTCACATAGTTGACTGACGCTAAGAAAGTTATGACTGAGACCCTCTACTATCAAGACATCAGCACGTCTCATTTCTTTGCCCCCAAACCTGGCTTTTCCTGAGCCAACAATATTCAGGCCTTCATCATTTCCAAATTTGACAACTCTTTCTTTGTCATATATTATGCCTGTAACCAGATCCTTGTTTCCTGACATGTGAGACATACAACCACTATCAAGAATCCACACACCATAATGATCTGATGCTTTAAGGGCAATTTCAGCAACCACAGACTTCTCATTTTTCTTCTTCTTGGTCCATACTTTTTCTTTCATACTCGGCATGGATTGAGGCTTCTATTCTTTCTCAGAGTATGATGGACTAGCTTCATCTTGCAGAGCTGCAAATCTGTTCTGAACTTTTAACTCACTTGTCGCTTTATTGATCTGCTGCTTGCGAACATTTTGATTCTGCTTTGGCCCATTTTTCTGAATGGTCGAAGTGCAGTACCTAGCCATGTGTCCAAAACCTCCGCACCAAAAACAGTGTCCTTAGAAATATGTTTTGGAAAACCATTCTCTTTTTGGATGTCATCTCTGTTCCTGTTCCCTTCTATATCTCTTGGCTATGGAACACACATACTGTGAATGTCCCATTTTCCCACAGCAATAACATTTGATATAGGATGCATTCCTTCATGATACCTCAACACTACGATTTTCTCTTTGGGATCTCTGAATATTCTGATTTTGTTTTGTGCCCAAATCAACCTTCAATTTCGGGACGGTTGCTTGCGGTCTGACTGCAATTGTCACAGATTTTTGTTCCTGATTCAGCCGTGAAACGACCTTAACATCTAAGCTCAATTGCTGCTTCTTCCCTGCTGAACTGCTAGGCTCCTCTTTCATCTTCTCTTTCTTCTGAATGGCCTGCTTTTCTGATATCACATTAGGGGTCAATATTTTTTCTTGATCCTTAATTTTTTGTCTCAGACTGACCACTTCTTCTTCAATCTCTTTGATACATCTGACCTGATCCTTTCCTATGTTAGTCAAACAATCAATTTACTTCTTTTGTTCCTCAATTTTAATCTTATACTCAATAATATTTTCTGAGCTCTCTGGTGTTGAGGATTTTAGTCTATAAATTTCTTCTAACAGCTTAGACTTTTCTTTATCCTGTTGTTGCATATAGAGTTTGGCATCATGAACCACTTTATTTTATTTCTTCGTTTTGGCTCTCCAAACGTCTATCTCCTCAAGGGCTGCTTCCAATTCGGCTTCCATATCAACTCTCCCTTAAATTTCTTCTTCTTCTTCAACGTCAGCTTCTTCCTTTTTCTGAGAACTACCAACAATATCCACCAAGGAATTTACCCCACGATCTCTGCAATTTTCTATTTCCTCAACCTCTTCATCCTCAGACTCATCTGAACTTTCAAATTCTTGTGAAAGAAAATTCTTTTTCCCGAAGAAATTTCTCTTGAATTGTTTCTTCCCTTTTACAAACGCTGAAGTCTTCTTCTTGGGAATTTCAACTTCATCATCATCATTATCATTATCTTGAAACTTCTTGGGGCATCTTGCTGCAAGATGACCAACCTTTCTACATCGAAAGCATGCTAGTGGAAGTTTCCCTTTAAACTCCCCTCTTCCTCTTTGCAGATTTGAAGAAAGGAATGACATCACCTCATCTGTCTCTTCTTCCTCATTAGAATATTCAATGGTGAGCTTCTTCATGGCCTTGAATTCCACCTCTTTAGATTTCCCCTTTTCCATAGTCTCATTATCATCATTTCTCATTTCATATGCAACAAGAGTGCTGTGCAGGTTATCCAATGTCAGTTCTTTTGGGTCTTTATCTTCCAAAACAAAAACTTTTGGATTGAACCGAGGTGGAAGTTTTCTCAATATGCCCTTCACAATTTTTATATCTTCGATAATTTCTCCAAGACCCCGCATGTCTTCTACCACAGCATTTACCCTGTCAAAGAATGCATCAACAGACTCATTCGGGTTCATTCTCAGATCTTCATACTTGTTCCACAACACTTGCAACGTTTCCTCTCTCACCTTTGTATCCCCTTCATATATATTCAAAATCTTTTCCCACATGGTATGTGATGTTTTGCATGAAATCACCTTTGTATAAATGGGATTGGAGAGGGATCCCCCTAAGGCATTGATTTCTTTGGAATCAGTATCCAACTCTCTATGTTCAGCTTCTGATAATGAACCACTATCAATATCAACTCTGATACCATGCATAGCTGCTGAAAACACATCCATTCCCAAATATCAGAAATAGTGTTGCATTTGATTCTTCCATATCTAAAAATTACATCCGTCGAAGATCGGAATCCCTTTATGATTAGTGACCTCCATTGAGAGAAGAACAACTGTCAACCTTTCCCTCTGATACCAATTGTTAGGTCCACAAGGCTGAATACCCTGAGAGGGGGGGGGGTGAATCAGGGTATGACTAATTTAAAATTAACGCCCGTTCTGATCTTGTTTCACTGTTAAGCAAAACACTCTTCTCTCTCTTTCCTGTTGCACAAAGTAAACAGAAAGTAAAGCATGCACAGGACATAGCAATTTTACTTGGTTCACCGCAAAGGGCTACGTCCAAGGAGCATACGCTGACAAGTTTCCGGTCGTACCAATTCCACTAAACTTCACTAGCTGTGGATTACAATGTTCGGGCTAGATCACTTCTATGCCCAGGCTCACTGCCTTTACAATGTTTAGGGTCAGCTCACTGCTTCCCCAAGGGTCACTCCCTGTTTCTCTCTCTCTGGCTCACTGCCGGTGGAGAGGATCACCTTCTTTCTCTTCCTTTGCTCACTACTCTTGGAAGGAATCCACTCACAGTTTATAGACCTGTAGGTCTCTTCATTTGCATGAAGGAATGCATCTTCCTCTATAAGTAGATGCTCTGTTGAAGCCCAATTTTCACCCATAGATGAATCTATCTTTGCACCGAAGGTATCAGGCAAACTTCCAGCTTCCACGCAGCACGAAAATCACTGCTAGAAATAAACCTTACTTGGCGCGCAAGTCAACCTCGGCGCGCAAGTATCGGCGCGCAAGTCACAACGGGCGCGCAAGTCCTCCTTAGACACTTGCACGACTCAAGCTTCCTCAACTCCAAACCTACGCGACTCACTTCCTTTTACGCCCAATCCAATATTGGCGCACAACTTCACACTGGCGCGCAACTTCAAACACTGGCGCACAACTATCACCCTGGCGCGCAAGTCCCACCTGCGCGACCACACACACCACTTGCGCGACCACCACACCTGCGCGACAGGAGATCTGATTTCTCAAAGTGTTGAACTCTGGTGAAGAATGAAGAGGGGTGGTCCAATATTTATAGGCAAATTGACCACCCTGCGCGACGGCGCGCAAGTCACCTGCGCGACCCAGTCTCGGTGCGCAAGTCTTCTATCCTTTTAGACACTTGCGCGACCAACACCCAAATTTGCGCGAAACTATTTCCTTAGCCATATTTTGATCTTTTGATCTTGAAAAAAATATGGCGCGCAAGTTCCCTATAATCCAAGTCCTCGGCGCACAAGTCCCTTTTCCAAACACACTTTTCTTCATTTGTCGATTTTCAAGCCCAAAAATTTGGCAAACACTAGAAAACGGCGCCACCTTGTATCTGTTCTTTTGTACCGCCTCCAGACCATTCATTCCTTTTGTCGAAATTCTTGAATTAAACATGGATCATTGACCTCAGCTCTTGAACTCGACATTCCATCATGAAATACTCTTTGTCAACAAATTTATATGTCATTGTTTTGCTTTGTCAACAATCACTACTCAGATGTCCACTTTGTCAACAAACACAATCACCTCAAAAATGATTTCAATTATGCCTTGAGGGATTTTTGCCCAACAATATCAATATACCCTCGCTGCTAGTCGGTAGCCTCTGGAATATGGGGAGATGCGCTTGAGGTCATGTGATGACTGGTCTGGCTACCGATTCAAGGGTAATCTGAGCTTGGACGTTACAATTAGCAAACTAGTTATCTAGATTTTTTCTAATAATTTTATAAATAGTGTTTACATAAGAAACCAGTCTAAAAAGATGTATTTCATTAGCATTATAAATTTTGGGGATGAGGGCAAGGAATATGCATTAATTCCATGAGAAAGTTGACCATTTAAAAAAAATTATTAATCAAACTACAAACATCAATGTGAATAATGTCCCAATTTGTTTGAAAAAATGAATTAGTAAAACCATCAAAACCAAGATAGCTTCTGGAATTTAGAATAAAGATGGCCTCCTTAATTTGAAAAGTAGGAGTAATGGTAGAGATATTAGATTTATCCTCTTGGGTAACAAGTTTTGGAATGATGTATTCTAGAGAATCATTGGAAGTATTAGAAGTAATAAAAAGTATCATGTAATAGGAGACAACATGTGATGAAAGGTCTTTCCTATTTTCAAAAAAATTCCATTATTTTAAAGAATGGCTAGGGCCCTGTTAATTTTCCTAACCCTTTGAAGAGAGTTAAAGAATTCTGTATTTTTTTCTCCACCTCTGAGACATTTAATTTTAAAATCTTTCCTCTACATTCTCTCTTTAAGATTAAGTAGCATATTAAGATCATAAATAATATTTTTTTCCTCTTCAAGGTGGGTGGAAAAATTATTTCCAATGTTATTCTCTTAGATTAAAATAAGAAAAGATTCAAGATATATATATATTTTTATCAATGTTATTGAAGTTGTTTTTACTCCAAGATTTCAAATTTTTCTTAAGGATATTAAGTTTTAAAACATAGGAAAGAGCATCATCTTTAATGTTGAAGGCATTACAAATTTTATAAATTATAAGTTTACATTCAGGGTGAGTACTCCAATCATTTTTAAATTTGAAGGGTAAAGGTGGTCTTTACATTATAAAGATAAACTTAGCTAAAATATGATGGTGATCAGAATTGAATTTAGTAAGGGTAGAGCAGGAAATAGAGAACCAAGTATTAAGGTAATCTTAATTTATGAAATCTCTATCAATTTTTCTAGAAACAATAGATTGGAGGTGCCTTCTATACCAAGTATATTTTGATCCAACAAGGTTGATTTCATATAGATTACTATCATTAATACAAGTTCTAAATTCTCTAGTAGAGGTAGAGGAAATTCCCATGACAAGTCTCTCATTATAATTTAAAATAACATTGAAGTATCCTATGAGAGTCCAATGACATCTAATAATTATACTCTTGTCCACAATATTTTTCCAAAGTTCTCTTCTATCTTGATAACCATTAAAGTCATAAATGATGGAACAAAATTATATGATACCTTTATATTTAAAATTGAAAGAAATCATCTGCTCAGATGAGATAATAAAAGATATTCCTTCCAACCTATGATGAATAAGAACCCAAAGTCTTTTGATTTTAGAGCTGGAAAAGTTAGTTCCAACCAATTGATAACCCAGTCTATGAAGAGATGCAACATTCTATGAGAAAATATATTTTTTTGGTTTATAGAGACCCAAAATATATGAATTATGCTTGTTAATAAAAAGATGAAGAGATCTAATAGCTTCAGAGTTGGAGATCCCCTCACAATTCCAAAAAAGTTTTTTTATTTGAAAAATTGTTTAGAGAAAGTACCACCTTTTTTCTTTCCATTATATTTTTTTGTAATAGATTACCTAGTGACAACATGTTTTTTATCATCCTTTTTTATATTTTTTGGTTCTTTGGGAAGCACATTTCCAAGTTTTGAGTATTCTAAGGAAATATTCTTATTGGGATGATTTTAAAAATTCAAATAAGAAATAAAAGTTTCATTACAAGTATCCTATTTATATTTAATATCAGTATTTGAGTTTGTTGTTTTCATAGTATCCTCACAAGAATCTAGTTTAGAAACATCTATGATAGAGACATTAATACACTGATTTTCCTATATTTTATGAATACTATAATGGTATTGTTCAGGCTAATTATAAGAAGGAATACATAAACTGATTATTGGATTAAATGTTAAAACAACAGTAGGAACATTACTTTTTCCTCAATTATAGGATCACTATAAATAGAAGAGTTCACAAGGGTAGGAAGAAGAAGCATTAGAATGAGCAGAGAATGATTTTTCAAGTGGTAATGAGGAGGAGACATCATTTTTATCTATGATAATATTTAAATAATTCACACTCATGGACTTGAAAATGTTCATAACATCAATAGAGATATCCAAACTATTTTTTTTCATACTCAACTAGGAGAATGTATGGGTTCAAAGAGTTACTAGATAGATAACAACAATTCTATTTTTCTTCCTCATCTATAGGAGAGGCCCAACTATTCCCTATAATATTTTTCACATCAAAACATCTGTTTTATTTTTAATCCATTTTTCTTTAGAGACTCATTTCCATCTAGGAAAATATTCTTACATATATTTTTTTTACTAACATTTTTCAATTCATTTGGGTTAGCAGGATGTATAAATTATTTTTAAACAATCCTAAAATTAGAAAAATTATGTCCTACAATCCTACGAAAGTCACAAAAAGGTGGAAAAAATCATATTCAATTTTAACATAAGATTTAATATAATTAGAAATAAATCATATTACATCAGGAGGTTTGAAATCAAGATCTGTTTCAATAAGGATCTTATCATACATCCCCATTTCACCATTTATCATGTGATGATCAATTTTTAAAGGTATACTAACACAAAAAGAATTATCATTAAGAATTTTAGGATTCCAAGAAGCCCAATTTAACCTATTTAATCTAATAAAAATATGAACTGTTGAGTTTTTTTGAGTAAAGGTATTGAAATTTATGTTCCACTCAGAAATTCTAAGAGTACCAGGTTTAATAATTTTTGTTCCAAAATTCCAGACAGTTTTGATATCGACATTGATTTTCAATAAGATGTGGAAGAAACCCATTTCAATCAGAATCATCTTCTAGTCTTTTATCCCTTATAAATGAGAAATATGTAGTTTAATATCATCTTAGTGTAGGTTCCGGGTGCAGCAGAAGCACGTTGGTGGGTTTTCCCAACTTTAATTTTAGCGTTAACAATGATCAATCCAAGATTCGTCACAATAATAAAATGCCAGATCTTCAGAATAGAACAAAGAATAAAAAACAAAAGAGGGAGTACCAGAACCATAAAGACAAGATCATCATATGTTTTTTATAATTAATTTAATTAATTGAAAATAATTACCTTGATGGAATTCTTTCTTCGTTGATGTCTCCGGTCACAATCTGATATGATTCGTTGTTGCATCGCATAATCCAAGTGTGGACTTCCTCTAGTGGTGATCCACACATGCACCACATATATTTGGACGTCGCCAAAGGAATCTCTGGGTGCTAGCGTGGAGAATACTTTGATTGAGTTGTACGCCTTAGATCTCCTTGATCCGACGGAGGAGGATCTCTCTCGGTCTTGAGAGCATTCTTTGTGGAAGGAGTTCTTTTGGCCTTGAGAGAATTTTCTAGAATTTATGTGCACAACGATTCTCTCTAGAAAAGTGTTGGGGTTGTGAGGATATTTATAATCGGGTTTGAGGTTATAGATTTATGACAATAAATAAACATGTTACGCATTTTATTTATTTCATTAACTCTTATTAAAAACCCCATGTTGAAAGATTAATTCCTTGACATGAGTCCATGATGATTATAATAAATATCATTTAATAAAATGATCTTATTTCCTCAAAATTCTGACTGAAAAAACTACACGGCATGTAATCATTAATACACGTTGTGTACTCATTTTCCATGAAAACTACACAGCGTGTACATTCAATGTACACGATGTGTTTATCTTGTTTTCATCTTTCTTTACTTCCTCCACCATATTTATTAGACCTTGAGTAATGGATATTTATTCCTTAAATAAATGTAATTGCATTACTTGCTAATAAATATATATTATTTCACCCAAAATATATTCTCTCGAATAAATAGTGTCGAAATAAATGCGATCATGCATCTTTAAATAATTATTAAACCACAGTCGGGAATAATCTTTATTTGACTTGTTAAATTAATATTTCATTGAGATATATGGACACACTTAGTGTGTGACCCTCTAGGACTCTTTCTCAGTGGCATTAGGCGGAGCCTATCTAAAGTCCAAGGTTAGCATCTATAAACACGCTAAGGCATCCATAGAGAAAGAAGTTAACACCGCAATGATGTGTCACCTCATATAAATGCTTACCGTGTAATATAATCCCTTTGTCACGATATCTCAAATCAAGCGGGTTGCATGCTAGTGCCATCAACCCATGTGCTCGATTATTCTTTCTTTGACTTTCCAGAATTGAACTCGCCCATACCTTACCATGGACATGGATTTATTTAGGCTATATCAATTCCATCAAAGGGCCTGAGATATCTACTTCTGTTATGGAACAAAAGGGACACATCCTTTCTCGCATTATCTATTAATGCAATATCACTCGTGACGCACCCAATGTATCCTACCTCACTATAAATAGTGTGTCATCGCAGTTTTCATGAATACATCTAAGTGCGCGAGTTGTAATACCCATTAATAATAATATTAAAGTCTAAGGACGAATAAACACGTCCGTAGATAGGAACATACAATGACACTATGAAATGTGGATTTCTTAATGCCAGGTATCGTTCTCATAATATCCTCCTGGATATTACCAAGGGCGCACACCATGAGAAGGTACCTCAAATTTTTATGAGTCCACACCCCTAATTTCTTGTATTATTTATTCCCTCAAATAACATCATACATCCATAGAGAATATATTCAAGAACAGTGTTATGTCACTTCCAGGTTCTCATCATAGCAGGGATCCTCTATGGACCTTTAATGAAACAACTTTCCTTAGGATATTATCACATGCATTGTCACGCAGAAGAACAATCAAGATGTAATAAGGTATTTATTAATGAATAAAGTACAAAGTAGTTGGTTCTAGGCCACCAACTCCAACAGACTGCCACTTGGAATAGAGCCAACTACTAACAACCTTTAACCCGCTAGCTCTCACATGATATTCATCCTTCTGTTGAGATAGACCTTTAGTCATGGGGTCCGCCACGTTCTCTTTTGTGGACACTCTGCTCACTGCAACTTTACCCCTTTGATAGAAATCCCTCAAGAGTTGATACTTATAGGGTATGTGCTTTGTCCGTTGATGTGACCTTGGTTCTTTTTCAAGAACCACCACTACAGTATTATCACAATACAACGTGATAGGATCTTTACTACTAGGCACCACATCACGCTCCTGGACAAAGTTTCAAATCCAGACGGCTTCCTTGGCTACATCAGAAGCTGCTATATATTCAGACTCCACTGTAGAATCTACGACAACTGGCTACTTTGAACTCTTCCAGCTCACAGCTCCTCCATTGAGATAGAAAACATATCCAGATTGCAATTTCAAATCGTTCTGATCTTTCTGAAAACCAGCATCAGCATACCCTCTGATGATAAGTTATTCGTCTCCTACATACACTAGGAACATATCCTTAGTTTTTCTCATATACTTAAGGATAGTCTTAATAATAGTCCAATGTTGTTCTCCTGGATCTACTTGATATCTACCTACCATGCTCAGTGCATAGGCAACATCAAGCCTAGTACATAACATAACATACATGATAGATCATATAGCCAAAGAGTATGGGATCTTACTCATTATATCTTTCTCTTGTTGTGTCTAAGGACACATTTTCTTAGAAAGATGTAGACCATGTGACACTGGAAGCAATCCCCTCTTGGATTTTTCCATACTAAATATCTTCTGTATCTGGTCAATGTATGTTCCCTGACTTAGTCCAAGCAGCCTCTTGGATCTATCACATATGATCTTGATCCCTAGAATGTAGGCTACTTCACCCAAGTCCTTCATGGAGAAACACTTATTCAACCAGTCTTTAACTGACTGTAAGACTGGTACATCATTTCCAATAAGAAATATGTTATCAACATATAATACTAGGATAACGATCGCATTACCATTAAACCTCTTATAAACACATGGATCACATTTGTTCTTAATGAAACCAAATTCCTTCATGGATTCATCAAATCAAATGTTCCATGACTTGGATGATTGCTTTAATCCATACATGGATTTCTGTAACTTGAAAACCCGTTTGGCTTCACCTGGTGTCACAAACTCTTCTGGTTGTGTCATATAGAAATATTCTTGAAGGTTTCTGTTAGGGAATTCTATTTTGACATCCATTTTACAAATCTCGTAGTCATGGTAAGCTACTATGGCAAGTATGATTCTTATGGATTTAAACATGGAAACTGGAAAGAATGTTTAATCATAGTTAATTCCTTGATGCTTTCTGAATCCTTTAGCCTCTAGCCTTGCTTTATAGGTGATAACTTGACCTTCCATGTCCAATTTTCTCTTGAATACCCATTTGCATCTAACATGATTTACATAAACTGGCTCATCGACAAGAACCCAGATTTGGTTCTAATACATGGAATCTATCTCAAAATTCCTAGCTTCTAGCCATCTTGCAGCTTCTGATCTTTCTAATACTTCCTTTTAGGAGAGAAGTTCATCATTGTAAAACAATAATGATTTACCATCCTCCGTGACTAGGAAACCAAATCTCTCTGGTTACCTTACCTCTCTTGAGCTCCTACATAGTACTTGTGTTTCTAGAACCTCTTCCATGGAAACCTGTGTAACTTGTTCCTGTACCAACTCCTGTGTATCTTGAGCATCAACTTCATAGAAGTCAATCTTTCTCCCACTATACCTTTTGAGAATGTGCTTCCTCTCAAGAAAGATGGCTTGTCTGGGGACAATCACTTTCTTTTCTTGAGGGTTATATGGGTAATATCATTTTTTCCTTGGGATATCCTATAAAGATAAACCTCATGCCTTGGGATGCTAGTTTTTTTCTTGAGAAGGCCTTAACAAATGCATCACATCCCCATACATGTGTATACGACAAATTGTGTTTCTTTCCATTCCATAACTCGGAGGGAATTCCATTTTCCGCATTAGTTGGTACTTGGTTTAATGTGTATGCTGCAGTTTGTAATGCATACCCCCAAAAGGATAATAGAAGATCTGCATGACTCATCATTGACCTTACCATGTCCAACAAGGTGCGGTTCCTCCTTTCACAAACACCATTCCACTGTGGTGTATAATGAGTGAGATGAGATAAAATCCCAGACTCCCGTAGAATATCGATGAACTCTTGATTCAGATATTCTCCACCTCGATCCGATTGAAGTTTCTTTATCTTCTTATCAAGATGATTATCTACTTCATTCTTGAATCCCTTAAATTTCTCTAAGGTTTATGAATTATAACTCATTAAGTAGACATAGACATATATACTCAAATCATCAGTAAAAGTAATGAAGTAAGAATATACACCTCTAGTATCTACTGGAAATGGTCTACACACATCCGTGTGCACTAATCCTAGAAGATCTATGGCCCTTTCACTTTTTCCACCGAAAGGTGGCTTGTTCATTTTACCTTGTAAAAAAGTATGAAATCTATCAAGTGGTTTTAGCTCAGTAGAGTCTAAATAGCCATCTTGGCTGATATTTGTCAAGAACTTATCATTTACATGATTGAGATGGTGATGCCACAACTGGGTGATGTATGAGTCATGTGAGTTTTTTTCGTTATCGATTGAAAACACTTGGTTTTCGTAATTTAATACATACAAAACATTATTTAAATGCGCCATACCATAACATACATTGTTCTTATAAAAGAGACAACCCTTATTTACAAATTTGAAAATAAATCCATCCATATCCAAACAAGATACATAAATTATGTTCTTGGTAATACTAGGAACATAATAACAGTTATGTAAAACCAAAATCATCCCAGTTGGGAATGATAGGTGGTAATTGCCAATATCCAACACATCTAACCTTGCTCCATTGGTAGCTCAAAGATCCACCTCTCCTCTTACAATATTTCTAAATCTACTTGGTTCATGCATTTGAATACAAATGTGATCCCCAAAAGCTATATCTAATACCCAATGTGTAGAAATGGAAAGATTACACTCGATAACGAATGCACCTTTAGTATCCTCAAGCTTCTGAGTGCAGTTCCTCTTCCAGTGGACTTACTTGCCACATGAAAAAGATACTGCCTCTCATTCCTTTCACTGCCTCTATATATTCCTCTTCTTGTAGGGATGGATCTCGGGGGCTTCAGACTGTTTATAAGTCTTTGGCCCCCTTTGCCTTGTCCTTTCTTTTCTTATTCACCATAAGGACTGCGGGTTTGTTACGCCCCATGTCCTTATCTACCTGGAGAATTAAGGTCAGAAGTTCCAATAGACTGTTCTCATTATTGGTCATGTTATAATTGACAATGAATCTAGAGATGGTCTTGGGCAGTGATGGTAGGATGAGATATGTATGAAAATCATCTGGGAATTTAATCCCTAAGATGTCCAGAAGTTCAATGTAGCCAATGATCTTGACTACATGAGGCCCAACTGGCACAAAATCTCTAATCTTAGTTGTAAAAAAAGCATTGGAGATCTCATATCTCTCTTGTCTCACCTTCTCTTGGTAGAGATCCTTAAGGTGAGATATAATGCTATGTGTGTTCATGTTTCCATGTTGCTTCAAGAGCTCATTAGACATGACTGATAGCATGAAACCTTGGACATCTGTGGCATCATCCATATATTTTATATAGAGATATATTTCCTAATCACTGGCCTCTTTCCCAGGCACAACTATAATAGGCTCTTCCAGCACATACAGTTTCCTATCGTGGTGAAGGATGATGCGTAAACACCTCTGCCACTCTTGGAAATTGCTGCCGATGAGAAGTTTTTCCTTCTCGAGTATGGTTCGCAATGATATTTTTGAAGTCATTTTTCTTTTAGTTTCTACAAATTAATATGAGCAAAGGTTTTAGTACTTTATAAAACTAATACAAATAAATAAATTAATACTTATTAGTCTCCCACTATTTTATCGAAATCCAATATCCCTCACCATTGACTTCATAATATTCCGTTGCTTGAATATTCTAGAAAAAAAGATCCATATTTCCCTTCTCATTACCCCAAATAGGGTTGGTCAAGCAACTTTAAGGGTTTTAGATAGGCATTCCAAATGCCAAATGCATTAACTCGTAGCTCCTTGACCCGCTGAGTGGACTCCCCAATCCTGAAATCCTTTTATTTTGAATTTCCTCAACCATTGCCTCTTTCTCACACCAAATTCTGCTATGGCAGTCAACCCTTGATGCGAACCAACTCAATTCAACCCAAAACCTTGAATTAGAATTCCCCGATAATTGAAAGCACCCCAGCTAGGGTTGGTAAAGCACTTTGAACTATGGTTTGATTCTAACCAAGATTATGGAAGGCTATACCGACTTAATATTTCTTTGAGGGATTTTATCCTTATATGTAAATTTCCATTTTATTATCTTTGATTACATGCTTGTTAATATTAAGTGGGATATACTTAAGTGATTAACCATGTCTAAGATAATATTTACTCATAAGCTGGTCTTATTTTAGTTCCATCTTGCATGCTTGTTTAATTCATTAATTGTGTGATCGTGACAACACACCCACAATAAATAAACAATTCAACTGACAGAAATAAAATAAATGGTATGATCATGATCTTGTTCTATTGGTTAGTTTATCTAGCGGTTGATAAACTAACCCAAGACCTAGGGGAGAAATACCTTGAACCTTTCGGGTTCGTGTTTACAACTTTTTTCATGTCTACCTTTGTATCCCCTTGGATTGGTTTCACCTTGGCTCCTAACTTGAGCCACCTCCACTAGCTTGGGAGCTCTATCCATTACATATGCATTTATCTCACATACAGGTGAGGGGTAAAAGGCGTTTTTACATAAAAGAAACCTTGGGCGCATAAACCCTACATATTAATGAGGAGAAGGCTCGCAAGCCAACAAATTTAATTAAAATAAATAAATTAAAATAAACCATTCACGTACAAAGGTCTTGGTCTAGATCATGGTCATCCATGAATGCAACGATATTACGCATTAATAAAACTAGCACTAAATTCTTTAATCGTTCTAGTTTAAGATAAATCATGCTCGAATCAATTAATTATCTTTAATTAATCAATCCATCTATCTTAAACCCTTTTTCTGAATTTCCTTGAGATTATCATCCATCATAATTTTAAACAAATAAATTCATTTAAAATTATCTTTGTACGTAACTTGTACCTTGGAGGAAATCCGGTGAATTCCCATTCATTACGCAGATGTTAAATTAAACACATATATATAAAACACCTATCACGTGTTGTGCCTCAGCTTTATGCATGCACTATGGTACACATCTCAAGGGTTTTTATAATATAATAATACATTTTAATAAATCTACATAATTTGGATGAGTACACAATGTGTAGTTCTTACTACACGACGTGTACTTTTGTTCACCGTCCATCCGAAGTACACGCCCAGGGACATGGCATGTAGATGTACTTCAGAAATTTTCAAAGTACACAGTGTGTTCAATTGGACACACACCATGTAGTATCCGCATTACACGGTTTCCAGCTGGGCAAGCCATGTACGGGGTACATGGTCCAACCCTAACCTGAAGGGACTACACACCATGTTCAGTTGGAACACACGACGTGTAATCTAGAAACCATGTGCCACCTATTCTTGGTCAAAACACGGTGTCATAAATTACTTAGATAGGATCCAATACATGGACTGATTTGGCGGATCAGTCAATGCATTGAACCTAGACTACACAACGTGTACTTCCGAATACACGTCGTGTATTTTGGTGTTGTACGACCAGGAGCATTTGGAACCTCCATATGAGTTACTTTATTTTATTTTAATAAAAATTAAAAGAAAAATTAGTTTTTGTAAGGTGAACAAGAAACGAGTGGGGAGAAACAGATCTCGAGATTTAGATTTTAAAGAACGATTAACTTGAATTGAAAAAAACTAAATTATTAAATGCGCAAATCACCAACAAAATACTAAATAATTATAATCAACAATATGACCCCTCTAATACCACTTATAGGTTCTGGGTACAGCGGAAGCGCATTGGTGGGTTTTCCCAACTTTAATTTTAGCGTTAACAATGATCAATCTGAGATCCGCCACGATAATAAAACTCCGGATCTTCGGAATAGAATGAAGAACAAAAAAATAAAGAGGGAGTACCATAACCATAAAGACAAGATCATCATATATTGGTTATAATTAATTTAATTAATTTAAGAGAATTACCTTGATGTAATTATTTCTTCATTGGTGTCTCTGGTCACGATCTGATGTGATTCATCATTGTTTCATAGAAGCCAAGTGAAGACTTCCTCTATCGGTGATCCACACGTGCACCTAATATATCTGGACATCACCAAAGGAATCTCTAAGTGCTAGCATGGAGAAGCCTTTTCTTATGTTTTCCACCTTAGATCACCTTGATCTGATGGAGGAGGATCTCTCTCGGTCTTGAGAGCGTTCTTGGAGGAAGGAGTTCTTTCGACCTTGAGAGAATCCTCCAGAATTGTTGTGCAAAACGATTCTCTCTAGAAAAGTGTTGGGGTTGTGAGGATATTTATAATCGGGTTTAAGGTTATAGAGTTATGACAATAAATAAACGTGTTTCATGTTTTATTTATTTCATTAAATCTTATTTAAAACCCCCATTTTGAATGATTAATTCCTTGAAATGTGCCCACGTTGATTATAATAAATATCATTTAATAAAAAAATATTATTTCCTCAAAATCCTGACTGAAAAAACTACATGGCATGTAATCATTAATACATAGAGTGTACTCATTTTCCATGAAAACTACACAGCATGTACATTCAATGTACACGGCGTGTTTATCTTGTTTTCATTTTTCTTTATTTCCTCCACCACATTTATTAGACCTTGAGTAATGGATATTTATTTCTTAAATAAATGTAACTGCATTACTCGCTAATAAATATATATTATTTCACCCACAATATATTCTCTCAAATAACTAGTATCGAAATAAATGCGACCAGGCATCCTTAAATAATTATTAAACCACAGTCGGTAATAATCTTTATTTAACTTGTTAAATTAATATTTAAATGAGATACATGGACACACTTAGTGTGTGAGCCTCTAGGCCTCTTTCTCAGTGGCATTAGGTGGAGCCTGCCTAAAGTCCTAGGTTAGTGTCTTGAAACACGCCAAGTCACCCATAGAGAAATAAGTTAATGCCGCAATGACGTTTCACCTCATACGAACACTTACTATGTAATATAATCCCTTTGTCACGATATCCCGAATCAAGCGGGTTGCATGCTAGTTCCATCAACCCATGTGCTCGATTATTATTTCTTTGACTTTCTGTAATTGAACTCGCCCATACATTACCATGGCCGTTGATTTATTTAGGCTATATCAATTCCATCAAAGGTCCTGAGATATCTACTTCCGTTATGGAAGAGAAGGGATAAATCCTTTCTCGCATTATCTATTAATGTAGTATCACTCGTGATGCACCCAACGTATCCTACCTCACTGCGAACAATGTGTCGTCGCAATTTTTATCAATACATATAAGTGTGTGAGTTGTAATACCCATTAATAATAATCTTAAAGTCTAAGGACCAATAAACACGTTCGCAGATAGGAACATCCAATGACACTATGAAATGTGGATTTCCTACCGGCGGGTCTCGTTCTCATAATATCCTCCTGGATATTACCAAGGGCGCACACCATGAGAAGGTGCCTCAAAGTTTTATGAGTCCTTACCCCTAATGGATTGTATTATTTGTGTCCCTAAAATAACATCATGTCACCATAGAACATATATTCAATAATAGTGTTATGGCACTTTCGGGTTCTCATCATAGCAGGGATCCACTATGACCCTTTAATGCAACAACTGTCCTTAGGACATTATCACATGAATTGTCACGCTGAAAAACAATAAATACGTGATAAGTTATTTATTAATTAATAAAATACAAAGTAGTTGGTTCTAGGCCACCAACTCTAACACTTAGGACAAAGGGTTTTCACCTTTAGAATACATGATATGCCCAAGAATAGAGAATTTTCATAAATTCATCCTCTGTTGAAGTACATACGGATTGGACACCATCCTAAAACAACCATAATCTATATTCTTGAAGAAAATGAGGTTTAGGAAGTTCCCAAGACTCTAAACTGGATCCATAGAGAGCTTCTAGAAAATATATTCTTACACTTTTCATTGATGAAGAATAATCCTTTAGATTTAGGTTTTCATCTAGATGTGTCATGGAACCATTTGGTTCGTGATTTTTGCAATTGAAATATTTCTCCCATTTTGGATGAAAGGAATCCATAAATAATGGATTTAGATTTCATACTAAATGAATCATAAATATTGCCTTCATATCTTCTTCCCTGAACACACAATATCCATTTTCAAGAATTCGAGGACAATCATCCAAGATTTTAGGAATGAGAAGCCGATGTCAGCTAAGGTCTAGGTTTGAAATCCATAAGTCAAACTAGATCTGTTCCCAGCACCTTCAATGCTCAATGACCTATCTCACATGAATCAACACCATACTAGTGATAAGCCTTGATCTTTATTTTTCACTATTGTAACTTGAAATCTATGATGAGTCACAAAAAATCTAGTTTCCAAATCCTTTACTGAGGGATAGAAAATGATTTTATTTTGAAGGAAGAAAAAGTTACTATAAAAGGGAGTTCTTTTCAATTAATAATAAGATGAGGTCCCATGTCACACCTATTAAATGAATACCTCTTTCACTAAGATCTTCTTTGTGGATAAATATGACTCCTATTATGAAGGTTTCTGAGCCTTAAACTCTTCTATATTGGAAATAAATGACATCATTATTACTTACATTCCATATGAACTCTGGTCCATGACTTGGGAATATACTTCAGATGGTCGAGCTGCACCTCGTGCAATTGTACATAGTGTGTGCTTATTACTTACACACTGTGTAATATCAAATATTACTCTGAAACTTTATTGATGTTTTCATTCTAATATAAAATTCTAAAGATCATCTATAAGCACCAAGATGAATCATTTAATAATATAATAACATATATATGATAAAACAAATTTTATAATCAATAAAACACATCCAAATTAATATACACAAATAAAGAACATCATTCAACACTGTTAAAGTGATAGTTCTTGGTTCTTGGTTTCTATTAAAACCAAGAGTCTTCTTATTTTGTTCTTGGTTTCTATTAAAACCAAGAGATTCCTTTATTATTATTTTATTTTTGGTTTATGTTAAAACCAAGGGAGCAATATAACCCTCTCAAGCCTTCTTGAGGGGAGGAGATGCATGAGATCATTATTGAGATATTTACAAACTCATTTATCAAAGTGTAACCTTTTAATTTCTATAATTTATTTTCCTCATCACTTAAAGTTTTAATTTATGCTATTATTTCCTTTAATTTTATTATTTTATACTTAAATTGATTACTTTCATGATAATCAATTTTATTTTACAGAATCATTTTAAAATTATTTTTAAAGGAAATTCACCCCTATTTCCATCTTATCTATGAACCGAATTTCGTATCATAGGAGACATTTGTGTTTTTCTCAAAATATTCTTATTTTTAAAATTTTGTTTCAACCTTTTTTTCTAAATATTAACTGATTCCAAAGTTCATTTTTTTAAAAACATGGAATCTTTTTCAAACACCCATGATGCTTCTAAAGGGAAATTTATGGGTAATGTACCTTATTTTTATGTTTCCAATTATAAATATTGGAATACACACATGTAAAACTTTATTATATGTATTGTTTAACTTTTTTAGAAAATATTTATGCATGGTTATACCCCTACTAGTGAAAAATAATAAAAATGGACACTTGATGATATTGCTACTTTTGAATTAGATGGTAAAGCTATGAACACCCTACATTGTGGTTTAGACCAAATTTATTTTAATCATATATCTACATTAAAAAATACTCATGAAATTTGGAAACTCTTATAATTTACTCATGAATGAGAAAGTAAATTTAAAGATACTAGACTTGATATGTATAGAAAAAATTATGAAAGTTTTAGTATAAATCCTAATGAATCTTTTACTAAATATTTTACACACTTTTATAACATATAGAATGGAATAAAGTCCAATGGTGATACTTATAGTTTAGAAAAACTTGTGAATAAAATATTTCAGGTTTTACCAAGCAATTGGGAACCTAAAGTGATGGTAATCCATGAAGCAGAAGGTCTAAAAAAGAAGTCAAAAAACTAATTAGGATTCTCATGACCCATGAGATCGCAATGAAGCGATAAGCTGATAATGAATCCCAATAATTCAAGGAGAAAAGGGAGTTATATTTTAAATAAATCAATAAATACTCTTACAATAATGATGAAATGGATCATCTAGTCAAGAAGATGAAAAAAATATTTAAAATAAAAAAAGACTATTAACATGCAAAAAATGAGGATGATCATAGTGAAGAATAAGTAATGTGATTAAAATAAAAAAATAAGGGATACATAGGGATAAAATTCCCTTTGATCAAAAATAAAAAAGGAGAAGAATAATAAAATCAATAAAGCCTTCAAGGTTTAAACATAGAGTGAAAGAAATAATTCATTCTTCTTAAGCGAGTCAAGCGATAAAAGTGCCAAGTGTCTCATGGCTGAAGTCGAGGTTAATAAAGATGTAAACTCAAACTCCTCTTATTCCTCCTCAAATTATTATTCTTCCTATTATTATTCCAATCACCTAAGCTAAAAATATATAATATATAGTCACAATAAACTTGAAGAAGGTTTTTTTGAACTAAATTTAATGTAGAAATAGATTAAAAAGAATTATAATGAAGTTATTAAAGAAAAGGATCAATTTAAAATAAAGAAAGATGAATTATCAACAAAATTGACTGATAAACTAAATATAAATGTGTTACAATAAACCTTCAATGATCATAAAAAATTTATCATCAAAATTCACCAAAGGAGAACAAAATCTAAATAAAATATTCGATTTACAACACTATTATTATTTTTCTTTGGTTTTTTGAATAATGACAGTTCTTGAAAAATACGACTTTTGTAAAATAGATTTTTAATTTTTGTTGTTGTAATTATTGTCATAAAACCGGACATCAAATTCATGAATGCAATTGAAAAAATTCTAGATATAGTAGACAAAAAAGTATCCATATTTCATCCCATATATCATCTCAAGAATCATATTCGAAACAAATATGGATAATAAAACCCCTATAGATAATATTTATGGAAAAAAATATGGGTACCAAAAATCTTAATATCCAAATTTTTTAGTAAATGTGTCTAAATAGAAAATTCTAAAAATTAATGTGGTAAATAGATAGTGGATGATATTGACACTTGTGTAGTGACCCATTTGAATTTAATCACCTTGAAAAACTCTATGGAGGATACATGACTTTTGGTGAAAATTCAAGAAGTAGAATAATCAGTATAGGTACAATCAATTTTCTTAATTTTATTCTTATAAAATATGTTTTTCTCTTTGATGGTTTAAAACACAATTTTCTAAGAATTATCCAATTGAATGACAATGGCTTTAAAGTATCTTTTAATTTTTTTGAAAAGTTTTTAATTTCAAAATAAAACTTTTGTTTACCATTTTTAATTTACAAAATTTTTATATTATCAATTTAAAATATATTTCTTAGAAATTTTTTAAATGTTTGAGTGTTCATGATAGAAAGTATTATATTTTAAATAGACACCTTGTTCACTATATCACACACACACACACACACTCATTAATCTCAACTAAAATTATCTAATATGATATTTACCAAAATTTAATTTAAAATATAATGTTGTTTGTGAACCTTTCCAAATTTGTAAGAAAAAAACTTATTTTAAACCTAGAAAAGAATTATTAACCACTAAATACCACGAGCTTGTTCAAATTTATCATTTTAGACAAACTTAAGTTGAAAGTATTAAAGTAAAATCATATTACCTTATGATTATTTATGATTATACAAGATTCACTTGTGTATTTTTTTCCACAAAAAATGAGGCTTGTAAAGTATTTATAAAATTTACCAAGAATTTAAAAAATAAAAAAAGGAAAAAATAATTTCTATTCAAAGTGATAATGGGGGAGAGTTTGATAATAAAAAGTTTGATGAACATTGTGATTCACTGCAAGAGTTGGTATCCTAGACCCAACTGTATGTACTTATATTCCATGTATATTCAAATAAATGAATATTAATTAAAATATAATTTTATACATTATTCACTATTATGTGTGAATTTTATATAATAATTTCCCATATTATCAGTCACATTGAAAAGGGAATAGCAGTTCCCCACTATGATGGGAACCTTGAAATTATATGATAATATTATTAAACCTTATTCTATGGTTGGATAAAATTATATGATGTGGAACATAGTATGTTTAACTTTATGTGTGAGTAATCATAATAATATGATACTTGAACTCATGAAGTTTTCACTTGGTAATCTCCAAGATGGTAGATTTTGATAACATACAATCCATTAGTAATTCCACATGTTTATGTGTAATCAGATATTCATGTCTGTGAGTGTGTGTAATGTTCCTTAGAATTTAAGATTATTATCAATGCATATAATGAATCATACACTTTAATGTATTAATATAAACCATGATATAATAGTTCACGGTGAATTTGGGTATGTTGGGTACATCATGAATGAAATGTCATTAATGAATAAGTCAAAGAAATATTTGTCCCTTCCATTTATGGAAGTTAATATATAAACCCTTTGATGAAAATGGAACTGTCGAAATAAATTATGTGGAGCTAGTGATGTAGTCATGTTTATTTCATATAATCAAAGAAATATATATGCATTAAGGTTTATGACACAAGTATGCAACCTTATTGATGAGATATTGAGGCATATAGATTATATTACACAGTCCATGATCATATGTAGTTATTGATGTTACATCATTAAATTCTTCGACTTGGGAACCTTAACCCATTACAAGATAGTAATCTTGGTCTTTAATTCTAATGAATAAGAATCGTAGAGGATATCACACTAAGTGTTTCCATTGATCTCAATTAAATTATATTTTAATTTAATTATTGGAATAAATATTATTCTCAATTTCGAGGAATAATTTAATTCATGATTTATTGATCATATAAATTAAATATATATATTTATCCATAAGGTAATTATTTAATTATGTGGATATATAATATTTATTTATTGAATTAATAAATATTTAATTAAATATTTATTTGGGTATTTGATAAATGTTGAGGAGGATGAGTGAACCAAGAAAATGTATGATAATAAATATTAATTTGCAAGATGGTAAAATAATATTTATCATTGCGCTAGTAAGCACGGGCCTTAAGAAAATAATAATAAAAGCATTATTATATATAATGTGATAATTTAAAGGTTTAATATATTATTAAGATAATATTTTCAATTAAATAATATTTAACCTTAACCCATAAATCTATAAATAGATTGCTATGTCTATTGTGTTATTGTTGATTGAATTGGAGAATCATTAGCATAATGAAATTTAATGCGCTCTCTCTAAATACTGAAGAAAAATCTAGAGTTTTTTCTCCCAATTCTGATAGATTCTACTCCCTCATCAATATTCTCAAGAATGAGAGTGAAAGGACAATTCTTTAAACTTGTAGGAATCATAAAAACAATCAAGGTGAACATTGAATGATGATTGATCCACCATACCAACACCTGAAAATCCATCATAATTGTTTAGAGATAAAAGGAGAATATGTGGATCACCACTAGAGGGATTCTACATTGGGTACTCACTATGAAATGATGCCACACCAATCTGGTTAGAATAGTAAAAAAACACAATGAATAAATATCTTAAGACCAAGGTAATAATTCTCCTTGCACTTAAATTAATTATAAAGCTAACATGAAAAGATCTTCTCTTTGTTTCTATATTTTCTTTGTCAATATTATTTGATTTTTATTTTCATTGTAAATAACATTCACTTCATGAAAATTTAAAATGATACATAAAATCCAAAATATCCAAGTTATCAATAGTCCCAACAAGCACTTCCTTTGTGACCGAAACCATCAAGTGGTATCAGAGTGGTCACATTAGATTTATAAATATTTAATTATTTTTGACCATTTTATGAATTTAAAAGTTAAATTTTATTTCAAATTTTATTCTTTATTTATAAAATCTTCAAGATATATTCTTCCAACTCTTTGTTTCCCACTCACATAACCAAGATCGATTAATAATTAACGAAGAACATAGTTTAAGAACCCATCTAGAGGTGCCAAAAACTCTGACCAGATAACTCAGGGTTACCCAACATGTACTCCTTTATCACATACTATCTATACCTTTTCATTGAACCAATAAATCTATGTGAAATCTGAGTCAACACGTAATGAATATACACCAAATTCATTAAATTCACCATGTATAGAATAGCTAGGGTAGCACACAGTTTTTTCGAACTACACACCATATAGATTACCTACACGACATGTTGTATGTGATTTCATGGAATAAAACATGGGGTCGGGATGAATCGTGTAATCAATACACCTTGTGTATTTAATACACGATGCATAGAGAATGGAAGTTGTGAAAATTTTAGGACACACTGTGTATCCTTTCTATAGGCTGTGTACCTTATAAATGTCTATGGGAATAACACACTGAGTTATTAGGTGTGTATTGTGGACAAATAGCGAATCAAAGTACATGATGTGTGTTCATCCTACACACACCACATACTTTAACTCTTTATGTGGAAATATTAAATTAATTAATTACTAAATTAAACCTCATTGACATGTTCCATGTGTCATTAATTTGACAGTACATGTCAGTCATTAGGTATTATATTATATTAAATGATTAATCAATTCTGTGTAATATTTGAAACTATAAGTCATGTATGGTCATTGCATACTAAATAATCAACATGTATTAAATCATACATTCAATGTAATTTCCAAGTGTTTTGTGTGTCATTAATTTGAAAGTACACACTATAAAATTATGATACATGGTGTGTATGCAATATATCATGTGAGTGCATTGTATACAACTAGGACCATAATGAACAGCACTGACAGGTATTCACCGAGTCTCTTCCAAGTACAAAGTTGTGTACTATTTTATTAAATATTAAATTAAATTAAATAATTTATTTTATTTAAAATTACAGTGGATAAGAATCTATAGGATTATTGGATGGAATAATATTAAATGAATTAATTGATTAATAATATAATTAATCTAATTAATTCATGCATGTTTTATCTTATCAAAGAAGAAATTAAATTAAATTATATCTAGTTTTTTTAAATGTGTAGTTGTTACATGTTTATGATCGATTATGAGATTTGATCAGATTTATGTATGTGTTGGTTTTATTTAACTTAATTTTATTGCATGAGTTTTTAATTATTTATTATTAAATTAAATATCCTGGCATGGGACTCATCCCCCCTTATCATGTAGTACATACATGTCCAAAGTTGTTTTATGTAATTTATCTTAAAAAATACATTGGTTCCCCTCACATGTGTGTGACACATAAAACATATATAATAAAATGAGCATCAGAAGGCGTACAAAGGTAGTTCAAGATATAACCGAGGTGAAACCAACCCATGAAATACATAGGTGTACAGGTGGAAGGATGTAACTCATTACAATATAGACATAAGAAGTTTTCCCCTAGGGTAATAGATTGATTTATTATCCACTCAATAAATCAATCATTATATAAATATCATGCTTATTAAATTTATTTATTTATTGTATTTCTATCATATGCATGATTTATTTTATGAATGTAAGATCGAGGTCACATAAATAAATTGAATAATATGAAAATATGGAATTAAATAAAATGAATTATGCATAAATATTTTATCGAGACATGGTTAATCCCTTAAAGTAAAATACACTTACTATTAACAAGACATGTAAAAGATAAAATAAGAGAATTTTCACATAATAAAAAATGTCTCTCAAG
This sequence comes from Viscum album, assembly GCA_963277665.1. NCBI lineage: Eukaryota > Viridiplantae > Streptophyta > Magnoliopsida > Santalales > Viscaceae > Viscum > Viscum album. The sequence continues at coordinate 246,008,375 of OY728150.1, forward strand.
TTAATATTAATTCATCAAGCCTTCCATCATCTAAATTAAGATGAATCCACAGTTAAAGTGGTTGTTTGGACTCCATCAGGAGAAATTTTAATTATCATTAAGTATTAAATATGATAGTTGGTAAACTTAACTAAATATATATTTGGTTTAATGACCTTATTTTTTACAATACAAATTTGGAGTCAAGTGCTGAGGAAATCCGAGTCAAGATTTCTAGATTGGGGAGTCCACTCAATGGTCCAAGGAGATACCAATATTTAGTTTAAAAAATGACTACCTAAATACTTTAATATAATTTTCATGGCCTACATATAAATTATAAGAAGGGAAATAAGGATCCTTTCCACTATATTATCCACAAGACAAGGTGTTTTGAGTTTAATGTAAAGGTGTGTTGAGACTTGATAAAATAATGGGATACTTAAATAAATTAAAATATCACGTGTCATATAATTTTTAATTAAGAAAAATATTAATAATATCCTCCTTTATCATTGTAGAATAATGAAAATTACATCAACCACATTATCCCTATGATAAATTATAGAGAAATACCATCTTATAAATGGTAGTAACTTCCAAGAATGGTTCACATGCCTATGAGTAGTGTTTCACCATTAACAAAAGTCTTACATGATAGAATTATCAACCCTCGATTTTACTTCTAAGTATGTGAGTGATGAGGAGTTCAATGTCTATGAAAAACACCTTAGTAATGTGCTAGATTTTCATTATTTAATATTGTCATCTATGTCTAGTGAACTCATGAAGTTATATAAAACCATGGATACCTATTTCATGATCTAATATCTTCATGAAATTTATCAGGAGATAGTAAAACAAGAATAATTTAAGATATACTAGGCACTCTTCATGAGAAATCTTAGAGAATATGAGCTAGTTAGGTCTTATATAGTCAAAATTATTGGCCACATTGAGCGCCTAGAGGTTCTATGGTTTAAGATTCCTAAATAACTATTCACCATTAAAATTATTTAATAGATACCTTATATAATATCTAGTTTTATTATCAACTTTAACATGAACAACATAAGGAAGTATCTTATAGATATTTTCACTCTTCTTCACCAAGTTGAAAAGGATATGAAGCGTGAAAATCCTTCTATTATTATGGTGAATAAAAGGAAAGTCCATGTAAATATATCCAAGAAAAATTACAAGTACAAATATTCTTCACAATGACCTTACAATAATAGGAGGATTAAGGTAAAATCTAGGGAATACTACTCTAACTATTTTACATGTGGCAAGAAGATCTATTAGAATAAAAATTACACCCAGAAAAAGAAACATGGGGAAATTTTAGATGAATTTTTTATTGAGTTTAATATATTTGTTTCTAAAAATTGGTTATTAGATACCACATGTGGTTCTCAAATATGTATTCAAATATATGAACCAATTATATTCCAAAAGATTGCTCAAGGTGAGGTAAATCTATGAGCAACCAATAGAGTTAGACTTATTGCTATGGATATTAGGGACTACATGTTGCCAACTAAAATGATCTTTGTTCTAAAATATTTTTATTATGTTACTTCAGTCAGAAAAAACATTATTTATGTGTATATAATTGATATAAATGTATTTATTTTCAAATTTGGAAATAAGTGTTGCTTCTTTTATAAATAAAGTATTTTTTTATATCAAGGAATATTTAAATAATGGTCTTTATGTGTTAGATTACACAAACCAAGTAATGTAAATTAATAAAAAAATTATTTCACATGACTAATACCATACCTTACTATGGCATCACCATCTAGGTCATGTAAATGAAAAGTGTTTGACCATATTACACCAAGATGGATATTTGGATTCATTTGAACTAAAACCACTTGGTGTATGTATTGAATTTTTGTAAGAAAAAATTACCAAATCCCCATTTAGTAGAAAAGGTGAAAGGGACATGGAGCTTCTTGAGTTGGTTTATACCAATGTGTGTTGACCATTTCTAGTTAAAGTTAGGGGTGGGTACTCATACTTCATAAATTTTACTAATAATTTTAATTAGTATGGATATTTATACTTAATAAGGTATAAGTTAGATTCTTTTGATTGATTAAAGTAATATAAGAATTAAGTTGAAAAAAATATTGGTAATAAGATTAAGAATATATTCTCATACTATGGTATAGAATATCTTAAACAAGACTTAATTGATTATTTACATGAGTTTGGGATTCTGTATCAACTCAATCCTCTTTATACACCATAATGGAACAATGTAAGTGAAAGGAGGAACCACACCTTGTTAGAAACAGTGAGATAAATGATGATTCATTCAAGTATTTCATTATCCTTTTGTGGATATACATTATAGGCAACAACACAAGTTCTAAAATAAGTTCCAACTAAAGAAGAAAATGATATTCCATATGAAATTTGGTATGGAAATAAACCTGTGTTGTCGCATATATGAGTTTGGGGCTGTAAAGAATTTGTTAAGGTTATTTATGGAAATAAACTTATACCGTGAGGAACTAAGTGTATATTTATAGGATCCTCCAAGAAAACAAGGGTATATTACCTATATAACCCCTTAGATAAGATGGTTTTGGTTGAAATACATCCCACATTCCTTGGTAGGGATCACATCTCTAAAAGAGATAGTGGGAGAAAGTTAGAATTTGATGAAGTCACAAATCAAGGTATGCAAGAATTAGCATAATAAAAGATTCCACTAAGACCCATAGAAGAGTAAATCTTAGAGACATAAGTAATGTACATGATAATGAGAGTTGTTTGAGAACTAGAACGATACGTTCTTCTAGTCACCAAGGACGGTGACTCATTATTAGTTGATAATAATGATCCTAAAACCTATAAGGAAGAAATAAATGGAATATAAGCTAAAAAATAAAAAGAAGCTATAACTTCTAAAATACATTCTATGTTTCAAAACCAAGTATGGGTTTCGGTAAATCCTATAGTTTATGTAAATACCATTGATTAAAAATGGGTATTCAAGAAGAAACTGGATATGGATAGACAATTAAATACCTATAAGTCTTGAATAATTTTAAAAGGGTTCAAACAGAATCAAGTAATAAACTATGATGAAACCTTTTAACTAGTTTATATGCTAAAATCCATCAAAATTATACTTTCTATAATATCTTACCATGAATATTAGATTAGATATATGGATTTAAAAATAGTCTTCCTTAATGGGAACCTTCAGGAATATGTCCATGTGATACAACCTGACAAGTTTATGACTCCAAAGGATTCCAATAATATATAAGATATTGAGATCCATTTATGGATTAAAGAAAACATCCAAGTCAAGTAAAATTCAGTTTTATGACTCTACAATAGAATTTGGTTTCATAAATAATGAATGTGAGCCTTGTGTCTATAAGTGTTTTAGTGGGAGTGCAATCATTTTACTAATAGTTTATATCAATGACATACTACTTATTAGAAATAAAATATGAATATTAAAGTCCATTAAAGCCTAGATAAACACATAACTATATATTAAGGACTTAGGTGAAGTAGTATATAATCTTGGAATCAAGATCCATCATTAGAGATCAAAGAGGATACTTGTACTGAGTCAAAGTATATACATTGATAAGATAATGAAATGATTCACTATGGAAAAATCCAAAAGGGGATTATTTCTAGTGTTACATGGAATTATATTTCCAAGATAAAGTGTTCTCAAACACATGAGTAAGGATAGGTGATAATAAGGATTCCATATGCATCATTGGTTGGATCATTCATGTATGCTATGCTATGTATAAGGCTAGATGTTGATTATAACTTAAGTGCGATAGGAAGATATCAAGCTAACATAGCTAACCACCATTGGATAATAGTCAAGAGAATTATTAAGTATTTAAGGCATACTAAGGATATGTTCTTGGTTTATGAAGGATATGAGGAACTATTCATTAGGGGATATGTATATTCTAATTTCCAAATAGATTAAGATGATCTGAAATCATAGTTGGGATATATATTTACTCTAAATAGAGGTGTTGTGAGCTCGAAGAGATCAAAGAAAGCTGTGACCACTGATTCTACAATTGAGTTTGAGTATATTGAGAATTCTGAGGTAGTTAAGGAAGCATTTTGGATTCACAACTTCATTGAATAGATTTATGTGGTTCTTAATAGTAAAGACCCTATCACACTCTATTGTAATAATACTGAAACAATGACTCTTGCAAATGATCCAAGGTCCCATCAGTGGAAAAAGAACATACTTCAGAAATATCATATCTTGAGGAATTTTTATCAGATAAGTGACACCAAAGTGAGAAGAGTTTACATAGAAGACAATGTGGAGGACTCCTTAAATAGATACATTACTTATTAGAAATAGAATCACCACATGAGAGATAATAAACTGAAATTAATTAGCAATTGTATCTAATCTGAGTGGGAGTTTATGGGAGTTGATGTCCTCAAGACAACTATCTATACTTTATATTGAAATTATATTCAAAGAACTGAATATTAATTAAAATATATTATTAGGTATAATTTATAGTTCCATTTGAATTTAATATAATTATGTACCAGAGTATTTGTTGCATTAAAAAGGGCATAAAAGTTACCTACTATGATGAGAACCATGAAATTCCATAATGATATTATTAAAACTTATTCTATGGTCAGATAACATTCTATGATAGGGAATAGAGTATATTTACATCCAATTGTGAGTACTCATAAGAATACGAGACTTCATCCCAGGAAGTTATCACATGATAATATTCAAGATGGTATATTATGAGAACAAACCCTCTAGTAAGAATTCCACATGTATATGTGTCATTGGTATTCCTATCTATGAGCATGTGTAATGATCCTAAAATTTTAAGATTGTTATAAATGTATATCATAACTCACACACTTTAATGTATTTCTATAAACCATGATGAGATAGTTCATGGAGAGGTTGGGTATATTTGGTGCATCATGAATGACATGCTATTAATGAATAAGTTGGGGATGGATTTATCCCTTCCATTTATGGAAGTTAATATCTCAACCCTTTTATTATAATGAAACCATCAAAATAAATTTCATTTCAATGGTTATATAGACATGTTTATTCTAGATAATCAAATAAAAATATATTAAGAATTAAGGTTTATGGCACAAGTATGCAACTTGGTTGATATGATATCGATATAAAGGGATTATATTTCATATTCTATGCTTGTATGTCATTTTCAACATTATGAAATTAAATTCTTACTATTGGGTTCCTTGACCCATTGCTAGACAGTAATATTAGAATTTAGGCAAGCCCGCCTAATGTCGACAAGGAAGAAATATAATGGGTTATACACTAAGAGTTTTCATTGATCTCAATTTAATTATATTTGAATTTAATTATTGGAATAAATATTATTCTCAAGTATAAGGAATTAATTTTATTCATAATTTATTAAAAGTATAAATTAAATATTTTCTATTCACAAGGTAATTATTTAATTATGAGGATATATAATATTTATTTATTTAATGAATAAATATTTAATTAAATATTTATTAGGGTATTTGATAAATGTTGAGGAGGATGAGTGGAACAAGATGAGTTTTGGTTATAAATATTAATTTTCAAGATGGTAAAATAATATTTATCATTGCACTAGTAAGTGAACACCATGAGAAAATAATAATAAAATTATTATTACATGGCATGGGGTCATTTAAGGGTTTAATATATTATTAAGATCCTATGTGAAATTAAATAATATTTAACCCTAACTCATAACTCTATAAATATATTTATATTTATATTTTACTAGATTTAATCAAATTAAAGAATAATTGTGCACAAAAAAATCTAGATCTCTCTCGCTAAAGAATGAAAAACACTCTAGAGTTTCTTCTCTCAAGTTCTAGAGATTCTCCTCCCTCCTCCATCTTCTTAATAATGAGAGTGTAAGGAATATTATTCAATCCAAAAGGAACCATTTCAGTGATCAAGGGAAACATTCTAAGATGATAGATACATCACACTAACACACGACTATCCATCATTATTGTTCAGAGGTCAAAGGCACACGTGTGGATTACTTTTATAAGGATTCTACTTTGGGTCCTCATTACACAATGATGCTACAAAAATTAGGTTAGAATGATCAACACCCCCAATGAAGAAAAATATCAAGATCGTGGAAATCATTATTCTTATGATTAAATTAATAATAATATTAATTTTAAAAGATCTTTACTTGTTTTAACATTTTCTTTATCAATGTTATTTGGAAATATTTTCATTGTTCATGATGTTCACATATTATACAATGAAAATTATCCATCAAACATTACAAAATCTGAGTTTCAAATAGGCCCAATAAGAACTTTCACTGTGACTAAAACCATCATTCACAAGGTTATAATCACAATTTTCCACTCCTAAAATACCTTAACAAAATAGGGTTGTTGAAAGATTAAATCAAACTCTTCAATAAATCTCAAGATCCATCTTAAATGATTTAAAATACCCTTAATAATTTTAGTCTGAGGTGGTCAATAATACTTGTTATATCATAAACCATGTTCTCATAAGAACCATATTAAAAAAACCACTTATAAACTTTGGAAAAATAAAATTATGGAAATTTTTATTTTCAAAGTGTTTGGATATAAGTGTTATATTCTTAATACTAAAGAAAAACTAGGGAAATTTGATCCAAAATACAACTAAGGAATGTTTATTGGGTACTATAACTCAAGTAAATCCTATCAAGTATTCAATAAAAGAAACAAAACCATTGAATAATTCATTCATATGAAATTCAATGAAAATATTCCTAAACCTTCATCCCAATTCAAATATTTTGTGGGAAACCTTTAGCCTTTCACTTTGAATGATCCATATTCTCCAAAAGATCCCATTGAAGATGAATACCCTTCAATTAATTTACCTAAAGATTTAAAAAAAATTCAAATACCATCCTTTGGAAAATATTATTTGTGATTTATAAGATGGTACCCATACCGTAAGTTCTTTTATAAATGAATTTTCACATCTTTGTTTTATTTATTTTCTATAACCACAAAACCTTGATGATTCTATTAATGATGAAAATTGGATTTTTTTTCTATACAAGAATAGCTAAACCGATTCCAACAGATTAATTTTTAGAGTCTTATTGAAAGACCTAATGATCATACCATTATTGGTACAAAATGGGGTTCTATAAATAAATTATATGAGAAAGGTAACATCACATGTAAAAAATATAGAATCTTAGCTAAAGACTATAATCAATAAAAATTCATTGATTATGGTGAAACCTTCATACCCATTTCTCAACTAGAATCCATAAGAATCTTATTAGAATTCACTACCTATCTAAATTTCATACATTTTCAAATGGATGTTAAAAGTTATTTTTTAAAAGGTTTTATTTATAAAAATGTTTTAGTGGAACAACCACCCAGTTTTGAAAACCCAAAATCTCTAAATTCTATTTTCAAGTTAACTAAGTCTTTATATGATTTAAAACAATCCCCTTAGGCTTGGTATGAAAGGTTAATAAGTTTTCTTTTATCAAATTATTTTAAAATGTGAAAAAAAAATTGAAATTATTTTTAAAAAGTGTTTCAAATGATATTTTAATCATTCAAATCTATGACTATGACGTATTTTTTTGGATCAAAAAGTGAATATTTTTTTAAATAAATTTAAAATCTTATGAGAAAATAATTTTAAATGTGTTTTATGGGTGAGTTAAAATAATTTCTTGGTTTTCAAATATCTCAAAACGAGGATAAAAATTTTCTATCCAAAAGAAAATACTATAAAAAACTTATAAATCATTCTGGAATTGATCAATATAAGGATATTAATACACCTATAAGTATCATTTGTAATCTAATTTTAGATGAATTCAATAAACTAGTTGATAAAAAGATTTATAGAAGTATGATTGTGAGTCTTATTTAACTTACTAGGAATCAGTTCAACATTATATTTAGTGTTTTTCTTTGTGACTATTTTCAACCCAATCATAAATAATCACATTTAAAATATCTTAAAAGGATTTTTGTTTTTTTAAAAGGTTCTAAAAATCATGGTTTGTTTTTTCTTAAAGGAACCTCTTTTAATATTTCAAGTTTTTATAATTATGATTTTGGAGGATGTCAACTAGATATGAAAAGTACAAGTGGGACTTGACATCTTATTAGACATTTAGAGTAGTAAAAAGAAAAATTCATCATCTTTTTCCATTTTATAAGTGAAGTATATATCCATAGGGAGTTGTTGTACCTAAATTATATGGATGAAATGAACTCTTTTAGATTTTTAGCTAACATTTATTAATGTTACAATTAAATGTGATAGTTATAGTTACATAAGAATCTCTATAAATATTCATAGCATGTATTTACTAAGCACATTGACATTCAACATCACTTTTTGGGTGAATTTATTTTAAAAGGAGATACCATGTAAGAATATATTAGCATGAATCTTCAATTAACTGATATCTTCAAAAAACCCTTTCTTTAGAACACTTTAATTTTTATAAGGGGGATCTGGGAATGACATGATTGTAATTATTTTTCTTATATATTATTATCTATTTTTTTTTCAAATATTGATTGTTTTTGAAAATATTTTATTTTATTATTTTTAAAATATATTGTTCAAATTTTTAAAATCATGTTTTTTTGATAACTTTGATTATATTATTCATGTTTTATCTCTTATCTATATATCCCTTTTGGTTAATAATCCTTCTTTGGTAATAATAAATGGGGATAAATGTTTAATATATCAGAGGGAGAAAAGTATTATGTTTATGTGAAAGTAAAATTTTAAAAAGAAAAAGAAAAAATAGTTTTATTTTAAAAGATAAAAGTTTCAAAAAGGTAGAAGATATCTCTTTTAGAATGTAATGTTTTCAAAGTAAGAGAAAAATCTTAATTCAAGGGGGAAACATAATATTTCAAAAAAAAAAAAATATTTCTATATTTTGTATTTTACCTATTATTATTTACCCTTTCTTCCCCACCTTCTTTTTATCTTTTTTTTATTCTTAAATTTTAAATTAGTTTTTGTGATCGAAAAAAAGAGAGTGATTTTTGAAACTCCAATTTTTTTTATTATCCCAATCAATAAAATTTCTTACAAACTTCATTTTTATGTGTATTTTAGTCATATTTTTTAGAAACATGCAAAGGAAGTTTTTAAAAAAGAGAAGACATAAAAATATGGTTGGAGGGTTTCCTTGAAGAACTTATAGATTTTGACCCACTTAATACCTGATATAAAGGCACCATCCAACCAATAGAGAAAACAAAACCACCTAAAGTACCATGAATCCCATCAGCAAGTTTGTGGAGCACACCAGCTACCAAATGGAGTCTAAAAAGAACCATTGAGATACAAAAAAGTTTACTGGTTAGTCAATGACCTTAGGAGGATAACTGATGTCTTTGATGCAAAATAATCAAGGAGCATTAATTGCTTGGTCTAAAAGTTTTGATTTTGCTTATTAAATGCTTGAATTGACCCAAAGATCCTACTTAACTTATGAAGGTTATAAATAGACATCAAGGGAGTCTTGGATATCATCTACAACACTTACTACAACCAATTTCCATACAAATAATCTTTATTGATCCATAATGAACTTTTCCAAGTGATTTATAAGACAACTTTAATTCTCTAAAGGAAATTGAGTTTCAAATTCTGAATTCCAATTTCTATAGTAAATGTTCTTTAAGTATTTTTATTTTTATTCCTTATTTTAATTATTAAAGGATATTATTCTACCCCCTCTATTAATCTTCCATATTCTTATAAATATTATATATAGAGTTGAGTGATTTGTAAATATTTTTCAAAAAAAATCTTTTATCTTATTCATCTTCTTCTTTAGGTGTTCATCGCCATTAAAGAGAGGATTCTTGGTTCTTGGTTTCCATTAAAACCATTGGTCTTTTTCTTTCGTACTTATTTTCCATTAAAAACAAGGTATTATTTTCTTCTTATTTGGTTATTGTATTACCTTAAAACAAAGGGATCAATATAACCCTCTTAAGAATTCTTAAGGGGAGGAGACATAGTGGATTATTCTTGATCTATTGCCTAACTCCTTTATCAAAGCATGCCCTTTAATTTCCACAATTTACTTTTCATATTGATTAAAGTTTTAATTTATTATAACCAAAATATTGGGGCATTTCATCCCTAGAATAGGGTTTCTCCCCAAAATAAAATGAGAGTAGATATGATAAGAATGAAAGATAAGATTCTTACTTTAATCCCTTGGTTAAACACTCCAAGATTCGAAGAGATGGAGCTATGGAGTGAATAGGATCGCTAAAATTTCCCAATAAATATATATAGTTTAAGATACATAACAAAGAGGGAATAAAGGAATATTTTAGGGGGAATGGTTGGGTTAAAATATAATTTTCTAATATTTTTAAAATCACACATGTTCTGAATGGACATTTTGGGAAACTAGGCACCAACCATGTGAGTGTCACCCTATATAATTCAGGACTGCATGGTTTGTCCACACTATTTGGTAAACCATGTGTCAAGTGTGTGAATCCCACGACCCAAAAATTTCTAGGTCCAAACAGTTTATCCATATAGTTTATAAAAACTATGCACCTAGATAGAGACACTTATTTATCCATACACAGTTTCTTTGGGACCATGCATGGTTTCCTCTAACTATGTACAAAATGTGTTCCCATAAATACCCCTCCAAAACCTCCAAAAACCCTCTAGAACTTTTTAAAACCAACCCCAACCTATTTATAGCTTAAAAATGACATAAAAAAACATATAAATACAACAATATGGGGGAATTTAATTAAAGTTATATGATTACTAATATATTTAAATGTTTGTAAATTAATATTTGGCATATATGTTATTAATTAGTGTTTTTTGGATCTAATAGGTTAAATAACTTGAGGGGGGGGGGGGTGAATCAAGGTATGAAAGATTAAAACAATTTCCCCCTTTTGGATCTTATTTTATTGTTAAACAAAACCCTCTTATCTTTCCTTCCTATAGAAATAAATAAGTGGTAATTAAAACATGTAAAAGATACAATAATTTTACTCGGTTCACCCTAATTGGGCTACATCCAAAGAGAATAAAATGGAAATGTGGTGAAGTAAAAAACCCGCTATTGCACATTACTTTTACAATGTTTGGAGTGGACTCACTGTCTGTAATGTCCCCCAATTCAAAATTCTCTCACATGGATAGAAAGGGTTGGTTACGGGACCTCAAGAGCATTTCCCCATATGCCATAGGCTACCGGCTAGTAGTGGGGGTGTGATAAGTATAGTGGGGAGACTATACCCATGGATTCAAATTTACAAAATAGTGGAATATTATTATTATAATAAACATAAGAATGTGGAAAATAATGGAAATAATATAATGAAATAGAAAACCAACAATAAAAGACAACTGGACAATCCAATAGATAGTAAAGGAACAATGTAATGATGTGATGAAATGTAACTAGATTTCATGATAGAAATAATAAAAAATAAAAGACTAGTAGACTCAAAAAAAGACTCAAAAGTCCATGGTCCAGAACCCCATATCGATCCCATCTCAAAAATCCATCCCATCCAGTAAAGAAAACAATCAAAATAAAGGTCCCTTTCCCTTGTCCAAACCTACATCCATATAATATTCTTGGGCGCCACACGACGGCCTGAATAGGGTGTGATTAAAAATCAGTAGGGGTGTCTAAATATAAAAAGTCTGATAATAAGTTTATGAAATAATGAAAATAATAATAGTATCAATTAATTAAAAAAATTAACTTAATACCACATCAACCCAATTTGGTACCATACTAGAATGTCTCAGAGCATGTCACACAACTATGCCAACCATAACCTTATTACCATGGTATAAAACAACCTACCTCAACACCACACTGAAATGTCTCTGAGCATACATCACAACCATACCAACCATATCCATATAACCATGGAATAAGTAAACCTATAACTAAGGTATAAAACACAATAATCTGGGTAAAACCCACTATATAAGCATTTTAGCATTTAATCTGGCTCGATATCGCTATATCATCATTTTAACATGTGTAATCGGGCTTAGAACGATATATAATCATTTCAGTATGTCAAATATCCCAAGCCTACTATATCAGCATTTTAGTATGTTTCACTAGGCCTAGACTACAATATAAGTATTTCAATATGTCAACTTGGCCAATCCCACTATATTAGAATTTTATCATTCAATCATAAACCAAGTCATAGCAACAAGGATATCACAATATCACATGATATAGATAAATGGTTAATTATGAAAATTACCATTTAAATTTCATTTACATATTTCATATATCAGTTGTTCACAACCAATAACATTCTAGTTATCTAAATAAATAATCCAAGCTGAGGTGAATCTATATCAAATTGTCACCCACAATCCATGTCATGCTAAACACAATTTAGGAAAATAAACAATTCATTTATATTCAAGGGTTCGCTCACCCTAATAGTAGACACATGCCTGGTAAATAACCAATTGAATACAAAGAGACTCCAAGGGATAATCCAATTCATCATTTTAATTAATTCAGCACATGATATGTTGGTACAATTGCAATATTTTACATACTTAACAATAATAAAACCATAGGGTTAAGTTTTAGACCATCTACCTTTAAATAATGATAAAAAAATGATTCCAATAGAAAAAACCCATGAGAAATAAGGTTTGGATGATCACAAGAAGGATCCTAGGTCAAATTGATCAAGATAAAAACCAAAAATGCACACGATAAAATTATTACACCGCAACATTTGGAGAATCAAAGATGAGAAGGGAAAAATAGACCAAAACCACTTACCAGGGATTGATCACACAAGAGGGATGTACGGAAGGGAGGTTAGCACTCCAAATTTATTTGGAAGGTGCTCTAAGGTCAAGAGAAGGAAGCTGAATGTGATATTAAATAAAAATCAACCACACGACATACTTTAAAACTGCAGGTTGTGTAATTAAACAGAGTTAAATATAGTTACACATCATGTAATTATTTTTAATGGGATAATCCAAAAAACCCATCACCTTAGTTGACTATTAAAATCACCTAAACATTAAATGATTCATAATCCATTTACATGATGTGTAAATGTTTTGCAGATGGTTTTTTCAGACATTTTCTTTATAAAACAACCCACACCCTCTTTAAATATTATCAACTTAACAAGAACCCATGGTAACACTTTACCCATTTATATCCAAACTACATTAATTAAAATGATCATATATCCTGAGTCTTTAATCCATTTTACCTAAAAAGGATATCTGTCTCTGAACAAGACTCAACCATTATGGCTCAAACAAAAAACTCAAAGAGGGACATACTTGAAAAAAGAAAGGATCTTACAACCTCCCCACCATATAACTAATCATCCTCGAGATACTCTAATAATAACTTTAGGGTCTCAACGAACAAGTATGGGCACTATGATTTCATATCAAATTCCCTCTCCTAGGTCTCCTCCCAAACTTGACCATGCTGCTATTGTATCCAAACCAATGATATATGATTGCCCCAGAGATACTTCTCACTACGGAACATAATTCGTATCAAATTCTCCTAAAAGGATGAATTATCACTAAGATCAACATATTATACATATATCATGTGAGAAAGGTCCAGATAATATCTCTAAATCTTTGAAAAATGGAACACAACATAAATGGAACTATAGCTTTGTGGAAGGGATAAACGATATTCCACTAGACCATCCTCAAATTCAATAGGTATTCTCTAATGATTAGCATAATATTTATACTTGCTATGCATGGTTACCAATATCTATCTGATCAACTAAACTTTCTTAGACTTCTTATGAGTTATACTAGGCCTAACAAGTGTTAAATCACCTGTCTCTAACCAGCAAATAGGAAAATGACACAACCTGCTATAAAAATCCTCAAAATTTTCCATTTGGATTTATTATTGGAATCAATTATTATATGAAAACTCCACAAGTTCCATATGCTGCTCCCATAAACCACCAAAATTCAAAACATAGGCTCATAACGTATCCTCCTGAACCTGAATATTTCTCTCAGATTAACCATCAGTCTGAGGATGATAATCTGTACTCAAAATAACCCATGATCGCTAAGCCTTATGAAGACCCTACCAAAAACACGATGTAAAATAAGGATCTCTATCTAAAATGATACTCCTCAGAACATAGTGCAACTAAACTACCTATTTCATGTAAAGAATGTCCAAATCATCAACTATGAAGGTCTCCCTAATAGTAAATAAGTGGGATACCTTCATCAATTTATCCAAAATCACCCATAAAATATCATTATTATGGGTTGCGCTGGGTAATCCTGTCACAAAATACCTACTGATATCATATGATTTCCACTTAGTAATGGGAAAAGGATGAAAAATCCCAACTAGCCTCTAATGCTTGGCTTTCACCTGCTGACAATTGAAGCATCTTTCCAAAAATCCTACTACTTCCTTACCCATTCCTAACCACTAGTACTATCTACAGATACCATGATACATCTTTGTAAAATCAGGATGTACCACCCATCTAGAAACATGAATCTCCCTCATCATCTCCCCACGAAAGCCTATATGACCATACTCGACCACAAAAAAGAAGATAATTTCCACCGCTAAGAGAATATCCCAATACTATCTCCCCACTATATAAGCTGTCTCTTAGAACCAGGCCCTCCACATTAGATAACTATTCGGTCTTGATCTGGTCCAAAATCATGGGTATAACAGATGTTGAGGTAATAGTTACTCATCCCTAAGACTCTTGAACATATAGATACATGTTTGTAAAGAGATCCATTATCTTCCACTCATTGAAAGACTACGTACTTCCTCTTACCATGTCTTATGGATCAATGCATCAGAAATGATGTTTCCCTTTCTGGGTGTATAATCCAAATTGAAGTCTAAATATTGAAGATAATCAACCCACCTCCTATACTGAAGGTTCATGTCCCACTAAGAAAAGATGTAACTGAGGATCTTGTAGTACATGTATACCACAAACCTCTCAACCATGAGATAATGCCTCCATAGTCTCATGGAATTTATCACTACTGCTAACTCCAAGCCATGAGTATGATAATTCCTCTCATTAAACCTCAACTATCTTGATCCATATGCAACCAATCGATCCTCCTACATCATAATTTCTCCACGTTCAACTCTGTATGTGTCATAGTACACAATATATGCTTTACCCAACATAGGTAAAATGAGGATAGGTGATGAGGTAATCCTACCTTTCAGCTCCTAAAAATATCTCTTGTATTAATTAAACCAAAAAAAACTTCACTCCCTTTTTATTTAACCCTGGCATTAGTGCTTCGAAATAGGATAAATCCTGGATAAAGTGTTGATAATAACTTGATAAACCTAGAAATCCATGAATCTAGAAGACATTCTTTGGCTGCTCCCAAGATACCATAGCTTCAACTTTCTATAGGTCCATTGACACTCCTTTCTCTGAGATAACATGGCCCAATAAGTTCACTTTATTAATCCAAAAAATGTATTTTATTATCTTGGAGAAAATACAATGCTCTATCAATATAATTAGGATGATGTCAATATGTTCAGAATGATTATAATCCATCTGGGATTATACTAAGATATCATCAATAAAAACCACCAAAAAACAATATATAAAAGGTTGAAAGATCCTATTAGTTAGGGCCATTAATACCATCAGTGCATTGGTCAAACCAAATGACATCATAGTGAACTCATATAATCCATACCTACTTCTAAAAGTAGACCGAGGTATGTCTGATGGTCTCACCCACAACTAATGGTTACTTGATCTCAAATCAATCTTCTAGAAGATCTTAACAGCTGTCAACTGATCGAAGTGATCATCGATACATAGAAGAGGATTCCAGTTCTTGACCATCATCTAGTTAAATATCTAATAATACACACATAAGTGTAAGGACTCATTAGCCATATTGGTGAAGAGAAATAGAGAACCCCAAGAATATTTACTAGGCTATATGAAACCCTTAGATTCTATATCTTCCGACTAAACTTTCAATTCTTGAAGCTCTAATAGTGCCATTATGTAAGGCGAGATTGAAACTGGATCCACTCCTGGCACCAAATCAATCATAAATCTTTATTAGAAGGTAATCCATATAACTCATCAGTAAAGACATATTGAAAATGGTCTACAACTGGAGGATAATAATCTTTCTTCATTTCGCCATAATCTAGAGAAAGACCAGCTATTGAGTTGTGAGACAACCCAATCTACACTAAATTGGTCCTGCACAAATGGCCTAAAGATCCCACTCATCCTATTGAGAATATCTACCACTTCTAAAGATAAAAATGTAACTCTCCTCTGATATCATTTGATATGATCTTGGTATAGAACTAACCAATCCATACCAATAATCAAGTCAAATCCTATCATTTCTAGTACAAATAGTTCCCAAAAGAAATAGTAACCACCAATATTTATAAAAAACACTTTGAAACATTTTATATTCTCTGATAGCACTCCCAATGGTGTGATGATGGTCAAAAAATGATCCAATATTTACACATACAAGAAAAAATAAATTACAAAATAGAAGATAAAAAGGAATTTGATGCTCCTGTATCAAACAAAACATAAGCAAGGGTAGATGATAAAAGAATCATACCTCTGACAGTAGACAGTCCTACATCCACATTAGCTGGAGTAGTTTGTATAACATCCACCAACTAGCCCCTCTACCCTGGTATGTGGCTCGACTCTCCTAATATATACCCCATTCCTATTACTACTGTTAGTATAAGTAATACCATGCCCCTTGTCTCAAATAGAATGTCTTGTAGAACTCTAGCTACCTTTTTACTAAGGCGTAGCTGGGTCCTTCCTAGACCCTCGTACCTGTCCTGTTCTCTTTCCATTGCTATGCTCCTACATTCCCCTACAAAACCTCTTTAGGTGGACCAATCTACTACAAGTGTGACACTCCAAATTGAGGTGAAAACATTGATTCCATTTGTGTCCCATGTTCCTACACTGATATCACTACAAAGGAACATAGTCCTAAGATAGTTTCCCACTACCCTGACTACTCTATCTGCTATTTTCCTGACAAAAACTATCATAGTGAAACTTCTTTCCACTAGAATAAGATCTCACATCTTTCCCTAATGGAACATCCTAGCAACTACTCAGGGCCTCTCTCATATTTCTTTTCATGATGATTGAATAATTTATCACATCTGTAAAACTTCTCATATGAAACACGTTCACATGAGACCTAATCTCATAGAAAAGGCCATCATGAAAGCATCTCACCCTGGATATCTCATCAGATTCAAAAGATGTCACAAAGTGCTATAGGTCAATAAAATATTCAGCATAGTCCAACATCGACATACTCTCCTATGTCAGATGCATGAACTAACGATCCTTATCATCACTCAACATATCGGGATATAAATGGCCAAAGAACTTCATCTCGAAGTCCTTCCAAGACAACTCCTCCTACTTCCATACCTAATCTAGAATGTCCCACCAACGCTTGGATGGTCCACGAAGAATATACATAGTAGGCTTGACCCTCCTATCTGTAGGTGTCTCAAGATTCTTAAATATTGTCTAGAAGGACTCAATCCATAACTCATCTTCATGGGGGACTCCCTACCCAGTAAACATAGGAAGTTTCTACACCTAGAACTCTCTCATCAACTCATAAATCTAAGTCATAGTGCAAACAATCTCCCTTTCCATGGATCTCATGACCCTCAGGAATCTGTCATGAATCTGAACATCCATATGATTCTCAAGAACTATATGAAGCCCTAGTTCAGTTTTGTTAAGAGTGTGATGATTTTCAATCTTCTGACGCTCAAATCAAAGATAATGATGAGGCATTTTCTCTACAAGAAAAACACACTCCTTAGAACACTTTCCATAACAAAAATGTTAACCTCAACATGCGATAATAATAGAGAACCATTTAATACTATTCTCTCTAAATATGGATTACAAGTGTTTTAGCATGAAATAATTTTTTTTTCATTTATTAGGTATAGAAGATATCCCATATCACATTTTAACAAGAAAGTATATATCACATGAAAATAAATATGTCCCTATCATGAATAATGAATGTCAATATATATCTCTATGTGCCTATATGATGCATGAATACTCATCTCACACCATACTAAACCATGATTATGAATATCAATAACAAATTTCATCATAAAACAATAAAATCACACAACATGTGAATATCCCAAGGTGAAATAACATCAAATTCAACAACCAACAACATAAACAAAATTCCTATCCCCCGGTACTGGGATTTTCACCCATACATGAGTTAGCTACTCCCATGAACAAGCTCATTACCAAGTACCAAAACATCCTAGTCTTCTTTCTACCTTTCCCAAATAGTAAATAAATAGAAAACAAAACCTCCTCTAAAACCACTTTTTAATGTCTTCTGATTCAAAAATCTCTCACATGGATAGAACATATTGGTTATGAGACCTCAAGCATGCCTCCCCATATGCTTGAGGCTTCCAACTAGCAGTGGGGGTGTGATAACTATAGTGGGGAGACTATAACACCTGGATTCAGAGTTACAACACATTGAAATATTCTTATTATAATATACATCAGAGTTCAAAAATTAAATGAAATAATATAATATAGCGTAAAAAAAACAATAAAATCCAACCTAAAAATCCAATAAATAATAAAGGAATAATGCGATGACATGCTAGAATGTAACTAAATGTCATGCTAGAAACAATGAAAAAATAAAATACTGGTAGACCCAATAAAATACTCAAAATTCCCTGGTCTTGAACCCCATGTCGATCCCATATCCATACTATATCCCATCCAATAAAGAAAACAATCAAGAGCAAGGTCCCTTGCCCTTGTCTAAACCAGCATCCATATAATCTACTCGGGTTCCACATGGCGACCCAAATTGGATGTGAGTAAAAATTAGTAGGTTGACATAATCATGTCTAAATATAACCAGTATGATAACAAGTGTATGAAATAATTAAAAAAACAAGAGTATTAATTAATTAAATATTAAATTAATACCACACCAACCTTCTTTAGCACTATGCCAGAATGTCTCGGAGCAAGTATCACAACCATGCCAACCATAACCTTATAACTAAGGTATAACATAACCAGCCTCGACACCATTTCAAAATGTCACTAAGAATATCTCACAACCATGACAACCATATACATATAACCATGGAATAACTAAACCTTATAACCAAGGTATAAAACATAATAATATAGGTTAAACTTTCTATATAATCATTTTAACATTTAATCTGGGATAAGACCTCTATATCATTATTTCAGCATGTGTCACTAGGATTATCCCACTATATAAGCATTTCAACATGTCAACTGGTCCAATCTTTTTATATCAACATTTTAGCATGTGTATTTAGACCTATACCGCTATATAAGCATTTCATCATGTCAATTGGGCCAAGCCCTCTATATAATAATTTCAGAATTCAATCATAACACAAGTCATAGCAATAAGGATATCACAATATCAAATTATATGGATCAATGTTTAATCATTCAAATTACCATTTAATTTTCATTTACACATTTCACATATCAACTGGTCATAAACAATAACATTCTAGTTATCTAAATAAACAAGACATGCTGAGGTGAATATATATCAATCAATCACCTACAATCCATGTCATACTAAACACAATTTAATCCATTAAACAATTAACTTATATTCAAGGGTTTACTCACCCAAACGGTAGCCATAATCTAGGTCAACAAAAAATTTAATCTAAAGGGACTCTAAGGGATAATCCAATTTATCATTTTAATTAATTCAGAATATGATATGTTGGAATGATTACAATATTTCACATACCTGAAAATAATCAAACCATAGGGTTAAGGTTTAGACCCCTACATTTAACTAATAATCAAACAACACTTCCAACGGAAAAATCCCATGAGGAAGAAGGTGAAAATGATCGCAAGAAGAACCGTAAATTAAAACTAATCAAGATCAAAACCAACAATTCCCATAATCAAAGTATTACACTGCAATATATGGAGAACCTAGGATGAGAAGGTAAAATTGGATCAAAACCACTTACTAGGGATTGATCACACAAGAGAGATGTCCATAAGGGAGGTTGGAACTCTAAAATCACCTAGAAGGTTCCTTTAGGTTGAGAAGATTAAGCTTCATGTGAGATAAAATAAAAATCAACCACATGACATACTTTAAAGTTGAAAGTCACAGAATTATAGGGTGTGTAATATAGTTACACATCATATAATTCTTTTTAACAATATATGATGAAAAAACCATCAACTAGGATGAATATTAAAATCACCTGAAGATTACATGACATGTAATCCATTTAAAGGACGTGTAAATACTTTTTAGATACTTTTTAATCCCATTATAAAACAACCCGAGCCCCCTTTAATGCTTCTCAACTTACTAATGACCCATTGTAACACTTAACCCATTTATACCCAGAATCCACTAATTCAAATGAGAATACATACTTGGAATTTAAGTTATTTTAACTAAAAAAGGATCTTCATATATGAACAAGTCTCATCCATTAAGTATCAAATGAAAAATTGAAATATGGATTTACCTAGAAAAAGATGGGATGTTACACTGTCCCTTCTAGTTCACTACCAATAACTTTGAAAGCTCACTACTTTCTCAATTGAAGTGTGCTCACTACTCCTCAGTAATATTCTTCACTTTATTACTTGAATAAACGTTGTTTACACCATAATAGATGTGTTATGATGAACTAATTTTATAAAAATGATGAATATCAATTTACCATATAATTTCTAGGCAATTAATTCCAGTTAACATAACTTCTGGGAAACTTTCAAAAATTTCAAACAAATTTTGGGTTCACTGTGGAACTCCTAAATTTTACACAACTTTTTAGTTTTTATGGAACTTTTAACTTCCACACAAGTTTTTAGTCTTCATGGAACTTCCAACTTTCATGAAACTTTTGAGTTTTTGTGGAACTCACTTGATTATAGAGAAAAAAGTCCCTTCTCTCTGTACAACTTATGTTTGAGTTGTTTCTTCACATAATAAATTACATCACACAATTCTTATGTGATTTTATAGACTTGATATTCTCTAAGTGATAGACACTCCAAATGAGGGAGAAAAGGCTATTTATAGATGTGACCAACCCTTCACACAACTGCCTTGTGCACCATTGACCTTGCACACAAATTTCCTAGTTCACTGAAATTCATTGATTTGATATTATATTTAGCATGCAACTCATCATCATCATGAAAATCTCATATGTATTTCACAACTTCATGAAAAAATTTCTATGTCGTACAACTACAAGATTCATGAAAATCTAGAAATTGCATGAAACACTTTACATTTATTTTGATGAGGTGAACTCAAATTTTTACTTTCACGCAACCTCATGAAACTCCTTCACCCTTTATCATAACTTTTTCATTTGTGTGAAAATATTTCCTTTCCCAAAATTTTCCCCCATTTTCTAAAATTTGGACCCCAAAATTTGGAAGACATTAAGAAACACTGCCACCTTATACACACAACTTCCTATACACCTTCCTCAACTTCCATAACTATGTCTTGAATTTTTTTCAATATACTCTATCAAAAATGAAACTGGAACTTTGTAACTGAAATTTTTGACCGAATTTGTTAATAAACACAACCAACCCAAAAATACTGCAATGTCACCTTAAGGTATTTTTGGCCAATAGTTTTTTTGTTAGTTATTAATTTATTTTTATTATTCATTGTTTTTGAATGTTTTTTTGATAATGGGTGGAATTTAAGGATTTTAATTTTGGTTTTAATTTGGTTTTATTTATATTAATCAATATTTCTATAATTTTATAAATATCAATCAATATCAATTTATAATTTTTATAAATATAATTTTATATGTTTACACTTTTATATATACATTTTATACTTATATGTACTTTTATAAATTATATAGTATGTCACATTATACTTATATAATTTATATATAAACTTCTATAAATTATTTATGATTTTATGGCATGTTTATAAATTTATATACTTTTTATGAATTTCTACTTTTATAAAATTCTAAAACTGTATATTTTTAAAATTATTTATACTGTTATAAAATATATATACTTTTATACTTTTATAAATTAATATAAATTTATAAATATGTATACTTGTATAAAATATACATTCTTTTATAAATTGTCTATACTTTTGAACTTTTTTTAATTTTATAATTTTATATACTAATATAAATTTATATAAATTTATAATTTATGCTTTTGTACTTGTATACTTTTATAAATTTATCAATACACTATATTTTCATAAATTTTACTTTTATAAATTATACTTTCAAAATTTTATAGTTTTATAAATCTATGTAATTTTATAAATTACATATAGTTTTGTGCATATATACTTTTTATACTTTTATAAATTTTATAATATATAAATTTAAACCTTTATAAATTATTCATAATGTTAACTATTTATAAATTTATATATTTTTATAAATTATATACTATATAATTTTATACATTTATTAATTTAAATACTTTTGTAAAATGATTATCATTTAAAAAAAATATTTATGTTATTGTATACAATTGTTTTTTGAAATCATAATGCATAAAAGTTGGATATAAGTGCTTAATTGAGGGTCACATGAGTTTCAAAATAAGCTTGAAATATTTTTGGATTTTTCATTCAACAATGATTTAAAGGGGAAGCTTATTTGATTCTATTATTATAACCACGTAGGCAGACCATGGTTAACTCATGAATAAGTTTTCATATCACTAGAGTTGGGTTTCAAACCAACTATGAGGTATGACACTATAAAGGATAAATAGTTCAACAACCAAAAAATGTTGAAAGACTTGATAGGTGTGGTGTGGAAGATACGGTATTTGATCAGTTTCCTTTTCTTTTTAATTCAGAGAATGCACCCATGATAGAATTAAATTAATTATTGGAAATTTAATGTCAAGTTCAATTATAAATAGCCAAAATGATGAAAATTGATAAATTAAATAAGGTGATGAAGGGTTATAAGGAACTGATGTTTCCTGGTTGTTTCAGGATAAAAAACTTGAATTTATAATGTGTTTTTTTCATAGAAGAATGATATATGTATTTAGTAATAGTGGGATTGACTACCTTCTTGAATTTTTGATAGATTTTCTTTTTGATGGTGAAAACATTCCAAAAAATGATTATGAGGTATTGAAGTTAATTTAACAAATATGATTTTATTATAATAAGATACATGCCCATCATAATGATTATATTCCATATTATAATGAAAATGCATCTTTAAATGATTTTATAAAGTGTGTTACATAAAGATAGATGCCAGATAAAGATGGAATGCTGTATCCAATTCCTAAGAAGGTTATACAATAGTTTCCTTCGACACAAAGTCTATAAAAATGTTTATGTAAGTGAAATAGAAAAATATATGAGATGGCATACAAAATTAAATGAAAATAGTGAGTATTTGGTGTACCCAAAAAATGGATTAACATGGAAAGAGTTTACTAAATGAAATATTTAATTTTCATATTAGATAAATAATGTTAGAATGGGGTTATCATGTGATTATTTTAATCCATTTGGATAAAATCATACATCATACAACACATGTCTTATCTTCATTCATATATATATAATCTTCTACCTTATATGTGAATAAAGAATCTATATACTTTCATGAACATATTCATTTATAGAATGAATGATCCTAGGAATGATATAAATGTTCATTTGTACCCAATGATTATAGAGTTGAATTAGTTGTGTACCACCAGTGTTTCTACGTATAATTCTTCAAGGAAAGAGTCATTTAAAAATTCATGTTACTCTTATGTGGATTATAAATGATTTTCCTACCCATGTAATACTATCTAGTTAGAACATGAAGGGGAAACTATATTTTCTAATAGATGGAAAAAATACAAGATTGAGAAGAATGAAACATTGATAGAATTTTAGTTTTGTGAGACATCTCTATTTCCTATAAATGAGACATCCATAAAGAAATTATCAATTCCATTTTGATAATATTATTAAAAAATTAAAACTTCATTTGTACATATTGGGAACTAAATGGTTGGAAGAGATTTAGGGACTCATTTTTTTGGAAAGGGTCTTCTTCTTGATAGAAATAGACAGAGTATGCACACAAATACTCACTTTAATTAGAAGAAAAAATCATATTATTTGATTTATTTTATTTGAAATATAATATGTTTTGAAACTATTTATATGTGATGCATATAAAAAAATACATTTGAACTGTTACTTACAATAATATTGAATATTAAGGGTAAAATAAAGGATTACTTAAGATCACGTCAAGACTTGTAATATTGAGGTATTAAGAAAAAAATTCATCCAAAGTAAATTGGTACAAACAAGTGGTTGGTTCCCCATGCCTATTATGTGATGAATATTATAGAGAGAAAATATGTTAGAGAGTCTCAAGGTTCTAGATGGTTATTCAAGTAGAATATCTAAATGAGTGAATACTAAATAGGTGAAGTTGAAATCATTGAAATCAAATGATTATAAAAAACATATTACATGATTTGATCCTAATACGCATTCAACACATGCTGAAAGAAAAATTAGGGGTCAATTTTATTCATTTATACAACTTATATAGAGATATATATTCTAAATGGTTGACTAAGAATGATATTAAGAAGATATAATAATATTACCCAATAATTATTTATAAATTATAAAAATTATTTTTGTTATCTATCATCACATGCATCTTGCATCTTACCATGTACCTTCCTATACAAGTTCTTCTTAAGGGCCTTATTTATTGTCATTGGATATATACTAATGAAATAAGGACATACAACATGATGTATTATGTTATAAATAACAAATATCCTAAAAAATACATTACTAAAGGTTATTTAGACCATGAGTGCATGGATTTATGTTCTATCCATACATCCAAAGATATGAAAATTTAATTGAAATGGAAGGGGGCCTAGGCCCAATAAAAATCACAGGGTCTAAAATAATGAATTCTTGAGCATAATCCCATACAAGATTAACACACTCAGGGGAAATATATCCTATACCATTAAAGATGATACATGGGGTGTCAGAAGTAGCCCAAGAAGCCAAGAAGTCTGCAACCATGTTACCATATCTTCATGTATGAGTGAGATAAATGTTGTTGGTGATATATTCCCTGCATTTTTGAAAAATACATGTGATAACTTTGGGAATATAGGACACACCTTGGATAGAGTTGAGGATAATTAAGGAGTCAGATTCCACCCTAATAACAGAAATACTGTGAGAATGTAATAATTCAAGTCCTTTGAGAAGGGTATCTGCCTCATCCATGAGTGAGTCACCCTGACCATGCCAAACACTAAAATAAATGATACCTGATCTATTTGGATCCCTTACCACCCCTCCACCTCATATGCATCGATCCATGCATGATCCATACAAATTAAAAATAAATACTCTCTTAGGAGGAATTAACCTCACCCATTTACCTTGGAAAGGGTGGATGAGAGACATAAATCTAGGACTCTTACCTCCCATGATCCAACACAAGGATGGGGCAAGAACACCATGCTTGAACATAGGAGCTAGCTCGACCACCAAAGATCCAACCTTCACCTTCATATCCAGCTGAGAAAACATGATTCCTTCATGCCTAACTTTTTTATGAGGAAGCCATAAGCCCCAAAAACTAGAGGAAAATAACATAGACCAAGACCTACAATCATGGGAATTTCCATCCAAGCAATGAAACTAGGAGAGGAGAAAAGAATCACCAAACAGACCCCAGATGTCATGCCCAGTGAAACCACTAAGGCCATTCCAGATCACAGATGACCAATCACTATCAAAGAAAATACAGGCGGCCATATCTTCCTTAGGGGTATGATAGCATGAACACCTGAAGATCATGTAGATGCCCTTTCTCCACACTCCCTCTTCTGTTAGGAGTGAATGGTTATGAATATGCCAAATAAGGAATCTTAACTTGGCATGGATATCGTTACACCATAGTAAACCACCCCATGCATCCATGCCCATGTTCATATGCATAATACGATGATATGGTTTATGAGAGAAAAAACCAGATGGGGATCTGGTGAAAATGATTCTGTCTAGTTCAATAGAGATTGAAATACCATGAAAATTCTCTAGTATTTAATGGTTAAGAACATATTGAGTGAATGTGTAGAAGATTCAGGATTGAAGGAAGGTGATTTCTGGCACCGGACATCTAGGGAACCCCAGAACGACCCCCATCCAATTGTTTCTCTAGGGGATGATTGATCTTTCTCCCATGATCCATTTATAATGTTGATCTAGATTGAGGATATGTCCCCATGTGATATCCCAAATATTGGAACTACATACCCTATTCTCATAAAACTGTGTCCCGTATTTTTTGGTAGGGATTTTTTCCCATAGGAATTTCTCTTCCATCACATCCTAATCCATCCTTGCTTAAAGAAGACTCATTGTGTCTAAGACAAATTTGAGATTAATTCCACTATCCTTAGATTTATAGGACAATCTATGCCAAGATTCCCAATGATACCTCCCTTCAGCCCGAGCATCCCATATGAAGTTAACCAGAATTTTTTCAATGTTACGAATGACTGTATTAAGAAAAAATATGGTTGAAAAAACATACATAGGAATTTAGGTCAAGGAACTGTTAACTAGGGTGATACATCCTCCAAAAAAGGTAAACCAAATTTTCAAATTAATAATATAAGAGTACATATTATCAATAATGATATCAAAGTGATGGATACATAACTTTATTGGTGATATATCCCCCCTAAGTAATCCATGGGAAATTTCCTTATGGGGACCCCAATATTATCTTTGATTTTCTTTACCCTTCAATCCAAGAATAATATTGAGATGTAAACATTAATTTTACCATGATTAATGAGTTGGATGCTCCATTTTTAATAAATACCAAGAATCCGGTTCAACTCATGAATGGATATCCTATTGACATTGGAAAAAAGAAGAAGGTCATCTATGAAAAAGAGGTGAGGAATACCATTAATATTGGATCCAAATATGAATAGAAGAAAATGTCATTCCCTACTACTCTTATTCATATACCTACTAAAGGAATATTGGATCATAATAAATACACCAGGGGGATAAGTGATCCAACTATCTAATACCTCAAAATGATTTAAAGAAAACATAGTTTTCCCCTTGTAGGTCACTAAGAACCACAAAGATCCAATGCATTTGAAGAACATGTCAATCAACCTCTTAAATAAGACCATGCATCTCATGACTGTGATAATGGAGCTACATTAAACATTGTCATAGGCCTTTTTCATAACAAGTTTTTTGGATATACTGGACCCCAATACCTTCCTGTTAATGTAACCCACTATTTCTTGGGCCAAGTCAATGGAATTTTGTGTAGATATACCATAGATGAATCCCTTTTTTTCATCTGAAACCCATTTTTGAATATGTACTACTATTATTCAGTTGATAATGACATAAAGTTTTTTATAGGGAAAGTTTCACATGCTGATAGGTCAGAATTTATTCATAGAGGAAGGATATTTAACCTTGGGAATAAGAATCAACATCGTGGCACAAGGCACGCTGGGTAAGTTCCCTCCCAAGAAAAAATTATGGATAATATTATCCATCTCCTACTTAATGATATTTCTATATCTAATGTAGAAGGATCTTAAGAATCCATCAGGGCTAGGGGAACTATTATAATTGAGGGAATACACTGCCTCCCAGATCTTCTTCTCACCCAAAATTTTATCAAAAAAACCATTCATTTCAAGGGAGATAACATGAAAAATGACATAAAAAATGTCAACATGTTAACTTGGGTATCCATCCTATATTCAAGGGTTGGTATCATCAATTAAGGAGTTAAAATGAGATACAAAAATACCACAAACCTCATTGGGATCATGAGTGAAAGATCCATGCTCAAGAAGAATATTTGAAGAATTGTATTGTTTCCTCTCTTTTATTCAATCCTAGAAGAAAGCTGTGTTTTTCCCCTACTTAAGGTATTTCACCCTATATTGGTCTCTATCAACTCTTTCTTAATCAAGAAGCATATTGTCCATCTAATTATTCATACCCACCAAGTTTCTGAAAGTAAAATCATCAGATTGATCTTCTATCCCAAACTGAGTCTGTTCAATCTTAGCTTTAATATAGTCTATGTCGTGGAACCTGGAATTCCTGTTCTTATTACAGATGTGCAGGTCCTCTTTTATCCTTTTAAGTTTGTTATGAAATCCAATATAAGGCCCCAAACTTAAACATTACATAATCTTGAGTTAAGTCCAGAATTCAAATTGAGGATCTTTTCAGGTTTAGATTTTTAGAGAATTAGGCCATAACTGTTACATAGTAGACCCAAAAATCACATGTGGAAATTTACACTTAATATCCACTTTTTTCCACTAAAGGAAACCCTTTAACCAAAAAATGATTTATTTTTCTTGATAAAAATCTTCTTGACTTTCTCCTTTCTCTTACCCACCCTTATACCATATAGAAAACATTTCAAAACTTGGGATGATCATAAAAAGATCAGTAAGGAATATAAAATAAGTAATAAAACCATTAGTCCATGAATATTTAAAACCCATGAAAACATT
The DNA here is from genome assembly GCA_963277665.1 of Viscum album. Classification (NCBI taxonomy): domain Eukaryota; kingdom Viridiplantae; phylum Streptophyta; class Magnoliopsida; order Santalales; family Viscaceae; genus Viscum; species Viscum album. Next base: position 246,037,166 of record OY728150.1, read on the forward strand.
TTCACAAAAAGCATAATTTTCACCCATAAAACAAAAAATAATTAGCTTACATCATGTAATCATAATATTCCTACAAAACTTCATAGAAACCATAAAACAAAAAGGTAACTTGTGGAACCCATATCACACTTACTTTTTAGCATTCATAACCACGTAGGGAGTAACCTTCATGGTTATGTTTGGAATACCCATCACAACATATTCCCTAAATCTCTTAGGAGAAACCTTAACGTTTATCTCCGTCACATTACCCAATACATTGGAGAGATTTGACGTGATTAACCACCCTTGTTTTATCACAGAACCACCCATATACTTAATCAATTCCCAAGAACCATAACATAATCATAACACATAAACCAAGAATAAAAGAAAAATAAAATTTCCACTTTGAAATCATATTTCATCTTTACAAGCTGCACACTCATAAATGAAAACACATTATTTTGAAATAAAATGGTAAAATTGTAAATTAAACATAAATACATAATAGAAACATAAAATCAAGAAATTAAATCCTTGAAGTATATATATAAAAACACATTCAAAGTTATTGAAATAATCAATCCCCTTTAAAAAAACAATTAAAACATTTTAAAAGAAGATTTTTGAATCAAAGTGTACACACCATTTTGAAACTTTTGAAAGGAATTCACACTTAAAAACATTCATTTCCATATAAATAAGTCCTTAAAATAATTTTGAAATCATGTACATAAAAGATAAGGATTTAGAATATTAAATCTTTAAAACATTTAAAACGATGTTTTAGATAAAGAGTACTTTACAATTTTGAACATTTAAATAATACACCACATGAAAGTTAATTTTTTTTAAAAGAGATTAAATATCATTAGTGTAGATATAATATGGATAATTAATGTAAAAGGGGTTGTATATAAGATTTATAATTAAACAAAGGTGCATATCATCAAGAAATGTCACAATGAAAGGAGATTGAGATGAAGTCCCTTACGAAGATCGTATCCTTAGATTAAGGGTAAATCAATGAAATAATTATGTGTAACAAATATTAATACACACAATAGAAGTGTATATTTAGTGTAAAACAATTATAGGTCATTCACACATATTATTGGAAAAACAAAACCAATTATATGGATATTTAACTTAATGAATGGTGATTGAGTTAAGATTTCCCATACCTTGAGTCCAACTTGTCTTGTTTGTTATTTATATTCCTGAATAATAAACTTAGGTTAATATATAATTGATTAAAAAACTTTTAAATTTTATTATTCATTTTATATCACTTATTACCATGTTATAAAAATTACATAATTATTTAAGTTCATATCGGTCATTTTGTTGATATTCGGTACTTGAGTAAAAAATGAACTTGTTTTGATGTAAATTGTAAATGTGGTAAAAATTCCATCATCTACAGAATATTATTCATTATTTAAATATCATATATATATATATATATCCATTATATATGTATTTATAATAGTCCATAACATTTTGATATAAGATATGAAATGCAGCGTTCATGGAGACGGTTGGCCGTACGTACGCATGAACGCTACTTTCATTTATTTGTCATATTAAAGGAATGAAAAATAAATGATACATAGGTATATTATAATTCCAGTATAATATATATGTCATATATGTTACATAATTGAATTAAATAAATCCCTTATATGTTCCATGTATGGCATGAACGATTCATATCACTTTAAGGGGGTGGTAGTCCACATTTCCTCAAATGAAATTATCATATTTACACATTATGGAAAGCATAAAAGTGTGTTGAAAATAAAAATTACATAAGCATAGATAAAATATAAATATAATATATATCATATATAAATAAAGTTCCATCATAATGGCCACCATGAGAGGTGGTAGGGGAAAATTGAACAATCATCGTTTTGTGAGGCTGTAGTTCACCGTACATAGAAACAATATGTTCTATATCTATTAGATGGAGGTGTGTGTAAGTGTAGGTAGAAAAAATAGAATAAAAACATCATATTATATTTATGATACTGTTTTTTTATAAAATAATGTAGAAAAGAGAGGTTAATGGGTTGGAGAATGAAAATAAATGAAAGGAGTTTGAGAGAAGACGTTACCTCTAAATCGGTAACTCCTTTTGATTTGAGCCAAAAAGCTTTCTAGAATTTCCTTATGCCCAAGGTAAGGATTCTAGGAGGAATTTAGGGATTTTGGGAGCTTATTTGAGTATAATTTGGATAATTCAAGGGGCTTTATAGGTGTGAGTAAGTGGGTAGAGGTGGTGGCCTTTTATAAGAGGGAGGAGGGGCACTTTAGGAAAGTCTTGAAATATTATTTTATTATAATTTTTTTTCGAATTATAATAGCTAAAAGTAATATATTTCTAGGATAAGATAGGTATGGGTCTAAATAAATTTATAAAATATGTTTTATATAAGTTTAGGTCACAAATTTATCCTTATATTTTGGTTTTAACCCTTAGTTAAATAAATTAACTCTTACCATGTCTTCTTGTATTTTTACACTATATAGTTAATATAGTTACTATAAAATTCCAAGAGAACATCAAGTGGATAATTAATGATATTTTTAAAATTATATAAGTCATTTTGATGAATAATATATTTTTATAAAAATTATATCATTTAATAAACTAGTATTTGTTTTAAAAACTTATTTGTGTCAATTTTGACACTATATAGTAATTGATTTTTGTTAAAGCTATAAAAACTTGATTGATTCGAAAAAACTAAATTAAATAAAATATAACATGTCATAATAATCCAAAAAATTCGCGGATGGCATAAAAATTTTCAAATTACATTTATTTGAATATTTATAATATCATTTATTTGAATCTTTCATTAATAAGGTAATTACTGCATCATCATTATGTCATAAGTAAATTTATTTATTTAATGTATAAAAATTATAAATAAAATACCATGATTTAGGAAATATTTTTATATTTATAATGACTATTTATAGTTAAATATATCAGTTATACAACCCTATATTAAAATTGTTGTAGTAAAAAGATACATGTTTATGTTATATTTCCCTTTACTTTAAATTAATTATTATAACATGTAATTTTCACACCCAAGTGACTCCCAAATTCCAAAATTTTAGCCTAAGGATTTTTTTGGTCACCCATGACTCATACAATAGGATTAGGACACGTGTTAGAGTAGTTTTATATTATTTTAATATTATTGTTTACCCTTATTTACTTGATTTACCCTTTAACCATGGTAAATAAAAATAATTACTGAAGTTACCATTAATAATGTCCAAAAATAAAAGGGAAATATTTATATAATTTGGACCTTATGATTCAAAATATAGAATCTATTTTTATAAATTTAAAAAATATAATTTGTAGTAATTAATTTAAAATTAATTCCTATTGTCAAAACGATAAAACAAGTTTTTCAAAAGTAATAACCATCAAAAGATTAACGTGCGTTTATATATAATTTCAATGTGAAATTACTTAAAATGAAAAAAATTGAATTAAATTATAAAAATATAATACAATTACACTTGAAAACTAATTAAAAATATAATTTAACTATATAAATAAATTAGACGAAAAGACAGTTTTGAATTAAAATGCAATATTTTTCACTATTTATTAAAATATGAATTTCATCAGAAAAACACCAAAATTTCAAACAAGGTAAATTTTGATGTCTCTATTAAAAATAAAAGTTTTTTATGTCAAATATAACTTAAAAAATTATCAAAAATAGATTTAAAAAGGGTTCTTCATCAAAAGGCGGTAAAGCTGTAATTTTTTTGGAAAATACTTCTTTTATCTAAAAAATTGAATTTGTTCTTATATCATATCTAGAAAACATATAAGATGAATTTAAAACATTAAATTGAATATATAACATACATTTTTAATTAAATAAAAATCTATAAAGAGTGATATAATTTTATAAACATAATTATTCTCTTTTTAAATAGGTTTTCATAAAAACACATCCTTTATATTAAATTGGTTTTTATTTCCATTTCTAATAAATTTGGTAACCAATGAATAATTATTTAAACATTTTTACATCATATTTTTATAATTTAGTTGATACCATTCATTCCCTCCATTCTAACAGTTAGGTTATAATGGTAACATTTAAATAATAATATTTAGTTGTTCGTTTAAGCTCACTGTAACGTATCATGTACGCTATTGAACAAAGAGTTTATTTCTTAAAACTTGGGATGTTAAATACAACCTAATATCCTTTATCCATGTCTTTAGACCAATACTACCTCACCACCTGATGATAGTCAGGGTAATAACCCTAATATATTGAGTAGAAGAAACATGATTTTCGAGCACTGCTAATAGTAAGGCTAACCAAGAGGGGGGAGTGACCGGAGAGCACTCGAACTAGGTGCTTCAATTTGGAATTCGAGAAGGAGGAAATGAACTAAAGGTTTTCAAAGTAGTGATCAATAAGAATCTAAAAACCCCGATATCCCTTTAGTTATTACACCATGTAAATTTATCCCCTATGAACCCCAAATTCAGGAGACCATTTTGAGCCACAAACCCCACAAAAGCTTGACTGTCTCTCAACGTGTAATCACCTCTACCTTCCTTTCTGACTATTTTAGGATGTAGTTAAAATCACCTCCCACAAGCTAAGCCTCATCACCTAGGTTGACACTACTTAAATCCTTCCATTGTATCTCCCTTTCCCTCACATCACATTTAGCATAAAATAGGGATAAAAAGAAAATAAAGTTGTCAAATTTGACATTTTTTGATATTTTTTAATCTGAGACAAAAACCAGATCAAAGAAGATGTAGTGGTTCCAAAATACCCATATGTGTTGGTTGTGATGGATCTCCATGCATAAAGTTATGGAATCCAAGTTTTAAAGATAAATCATATATTTTTTAAGGATTTTTCTTATTATCAAGGACTAAAACCATCTTCATATTATTACGATGAATCTCAGATTAAGAAATTCTATTTTTACTCTCACCCCTAGACCCCAGGCATTCAAAATTGTTGTATTTCCACCCACATTGTTTCATTTAAATTACTTTAATATTGTTTTTATATGATTTAATCATATTGGTTTAAGGGTGTTTATTTTTCATGGGCTTATATGTGCATGGGACTATTCACATGGGTTTTCCCATGTTTGTTTTTGGTTTTTATTATACTAGAATTGTGTTTTTTACTTACCTATTTAACCGAATGTACCTAGACCATCGATCAAGGCCCATCCAATGGATCTGTTTAATTATTTTTGTGTTTCTTTACCTCACCTTCTATCTGGAGTACCACTATTGTGCCTATACTATGGTGCCACTTGTCCCATGTGCTATCCCGCCCTCAATTATGTGAACCATCGTCTTGATCTAAGCCGTACATGCAGATAAGATTCGGTGATTCTGCCTGACCGCTTGTTGCTCCCTAGGTACGCCATCATTTATCTTAATTTTCATTAATTCAGGGATTCACTCTATTGGTTTTGTATGTCTCTCATTTGGTTCATCGAGATATTTCTCTATGTGAGGCTCTACTACAAATTCTACAGCTTCTCAGAAGGAGGACTAAGGGGTTATGGCCATCCGTGCTCCCCTCTACTGGTTCTTATTTACTTTTCTTCGAGTTTGTATTTGATTTGATTTATTTCTTTCTTCATAATAAAAGGCTTACTTGATTTGTGTTCTCTCCATGCATGTGGGATCACACTGATTCAAATCACCTTATATCTGTTGTCATTTACTTTTCTATACTCTCTACTTTGTTATTCCAGTAGCTTGATTTGAGAACAAATCTGTTCTGTTTCTTTTTCTCCAATTGATTAATTGAACATATCAAATAATTAACCTGAAAATATGAGACAATGGCTCTTGGGTGAATTAGTGTTTAAAGGTTTAACCACAAAAAGTGGTATCAGAGCCTTTTGTAATGTTAATTATGGGTTCCACTAAATTTTATATTAAAAAATTTTATGGTGAAAGTGATTTCAATATTTAGAGAATTAAAATGAAACCTTTATTGGACCATAAATATTTAATTTATAACCTTGCTGGTTTTAAAAATAAAATCACCACCCCTACCCTGAATGGGAAGACTGCCACCACTTAAATTAATGTCCCTGAGGAAACTCGTAGGAAGTCCCATATCTTAATTCTTTTATCTTTTGGAGATAATGTTCTTACAGAAGTTACATATGAATCTTCTTCTACTAGTATATGGTATAGTATTGAATCCCTTCATATGACTAAGTACCTTATTGGTAGATTATAAAAAAAATAAGATTATATACTTTCAAAATGAACCCTGGAACTATAGTCAAGACAAATATTGATGAATTTAATAAAATCTTGTTAGATATATCCAACATAGACATTAAATTGGATGATGAAGACCATGACATTATACCATTAACTTTGTTAGATGATTCATTTAATTCTGTTAAAGACTCTATGATGTTTGGAAAATATACAAATACTCTTGAAGAAGTTAAAGATGCTTTACTCTCCAAATAACTACAAAGGAAGGGTAGCATTAAGACTGAGGCTGAGGGTTTATGTATTAGGGAAAAAAGTGATTCTAGTGGTATAAGTGAGTCCAGGGGTAGGAGAAAGGAAATAAGTCAGTCTAAGAAGCAAATATATAAGTCTAATAGAAAAGTAATCAAGGGTTTTTAATTTAAACAACTTGGAAACATTAATAATAACTTACCTAATAAGAAAGGTGACTATAAAGATAATAGTAATGACCATTCCTTATTAGTTGAGTAGGAATTTGACACCGTTGATGTGTTGAATGTCTCTAACATTTCCATCTTTGTTGAATGGATCCTAACTTTAGGATGTACATTCCACATGGGATTCTTTACTGAGTTGAGGTAAATTGAATTTGGTGAGGTATTTCTAGGGAATAATAGAAGATGTAACATTATGTGAATAGATTCAATATATTAGATCTTCATGATGGGGCTGTTAAGACTCTTGAGAAAGTTAGGTGGGTACCAGATTTAAAAAGAAATATAATATCCCTAGTAATCCTTGAACATAATGGATATGGTTTTAAATTAGATTCTAGAAGCCTTAGAGTTGCCCAAGTATCCCTCACAGTTATGAAAGGAACCCTCCAAATGGTCTTTACGTGTTATATGGTAAGGTTTATAGATGTTAGTTGAACAAATCTTGTGGTTCAAAACATGATTCCACAACCATTTGGCGTAAAAGGTTAGGGAAAGTTAGTGCCAAGGGGATTAGTGAACTTAAAAAATAAGGGCTTTTGAGTAACATCGCTTCTAAAAGTCTCCCATTCTGTGAGGATTATTTATATGAAAAATCTAGAATATTTAACTTTAATAGGTCAATGTATAAGGTTAAAGAACACCTTGAATGTATTCATTCTAACTTATGGGGACCTTCTAGGGTCACCTACCATGTTGGATTATTATTATTTTTAACATTAATTGATGAATTCTATAGGAAATTCTAGATTCATATGCTCAAACATAAGTCTGATACCTTTCAGACCTTTAAGAAATGTAAAGTTGGGGTAGAAAGTGAGTCTAATAGAAAAATCAAAGCCTTAAGAATTGATAACAATTTAGAGTTTCTATCCACATAATTTATTTAATTCTATTAATCCAAGGGAATAAATAGATACTAGACTATTGTGAAAACTCCACAAAAAAATGGGTTAGCATAAAGGATGAATAAGACTGTTCTTGAGAGGTTTAGGTGCATACTATCCCACTCAAAACTCTCTAGGTTTTTCTGGACTGAGGATGACTCAAAAAAAGTCTATCTTATCAACCATTGACCATATTATGATAATTATTTTAATACTCCTAAATAACTCTGGAAAGGTTCACCCCTAAGCCTTGCACACCTTAGGACTTTTGGATCCATAGATTATGCTCATACACACACCGATAAGCTAGCTCCTAGGGATGTTAAGTTTATATTCATGGGTTGTCCAAAGAATGTTAAGGTGCATCGTTTGTGGGTAGAAAAATTGGGTTATCAAAAATGTATTTTTAGTCGATATATTGTGTTTCATGAGTCCGATATCTTAAATGATAAGGGATCTAAACCTGTAGAGTCCTCTGATGAAACCACAGAACCCTTTAGAGTCCCAACACCCCTAGGTGTCGAAGTCCATTTTGAATCTAGTGACCACTCCCAGTGTAGGACTAAGACTACTCCTCCCATTATCTAGACCCAAGTTTAATCCTATTCTAATTTAGATTCTAAATCTGAAACAATAGAACCAAATGATCTGAGAAATTATCATCTCACTTGGGATAGAGAGAGAAGAGTTATTATCCACACATCCCATTTTAATTAGGAAGAGATTATTGCCTATGCATTTAATGTAGATTAGGATTTGTTTAATGATGAGACTCAAACTTATCAGAAATATATTAAGTCTAAATAATCCACTAGGTGGTTGAGTGTTATGCAATAATAGATGAATTAACTTATTAAAAAACAATTGGGTTATTGTTTCCATACCTAGTAACTAGAAGGTCATAGGTTATAAATGGATTTATAATAAGAAATAAAACAATGTATGAGAAACTAAGATCAAATTAAAATCTTGAATGGTTACTAAAGGATTTCTTCAACATGAAGGGATTTATTATTGTGAAATTTTATCTCCAATTGTTAAAAATTCATCTATTATAATTATTCTAAATTTTTCTGCCAAATTTTATTTTCATTTTGAGAAATTAGTTGTAAAAAATGTCTTTTTTCATGGTGACCTTGATGAAACAATTTTTATGACTCCTCCTAAAGGATTTTTAAAACTAATCAATTTTGTCTTCTTAATAAGTCTTTATATGGGCTTAAACAATCTTCAAGACAATGGTATAATTTTTTTGATTCTTTTATGATTGAATACTAGTTTCCCAGAATTAAATTTGATGCATGTGTATATTATAAAACTATTAAATATGAATCTATTTATCTATTATTATATGTTGATGAAATTATTTTAATATGTAAAAGCATGAGGATTATAAATTCTGTCAATAATAAATTGAACTGTGTCTTTGAAATGAAATACTTAGGGCATGCTGATCAAATATTAGATATGGACATAATAAGAGATAGGAAGTCTAGAACCTTGTACTTATACCAATATGGTTATGTTAAGAAGGTATTAAGAAGATATCTATTTGATCATGTTAAAACTGTTAGTGTTCCTCTAGGACAAAATTTTAAATTGTCTTTGGATAAATCCCCTAGAAATGATAATGAGGATGCCTTTATGAGTAAGATTCCATATGCTAATGTAGTAGGAAGTCTTATGTATGCTATGGTCTGTTCTAGGCCAAACATTTTATTTTCTATTTTTACTTTGAGTAGGTTTATGGGGAAACCTGGTAAGCCTTATTAGAATGAATTGAAATGGATGCCTAGGTATGTATCCATATCTGATAAATTGTGCATTCGATATTTCTTAAATATTAGTTTTGATAATGAAATAGTTGGATTTTTTTGACTCTGATTATGCTGCAAATGATGACACTCAAAAGTCTATCATTGGTTTTTTATTTTTTCTAAAATGAATGATCGGTCTCCTAGAAGTGAAATATGCAATCAATGGTTTCACTCTCCAATACCGAGGAAAAGTATATTACCTTAACAAAATCCATAAAAGAGTCTATATGGTTGAAAGGTTTTCTTTATAAGTTGTCTTTATCTGCTGATAGCATAATAGTCCATTGTGATTTCCAATCTACATTTCATTTATCTAAGAACTATGTATGCCATGGTAGATTTAATCACATTGAAATTAGACTTCATTTTTTAGGGATATTATAGAATATGGGATAGTGAGTGTCACTAAGATACCCACTGGGGACAATCCAGCTGATAGTTTGACTAAGGTCATGCCATTGTCCAAATTCTTGCATTGCCTTAAATTAATGAATTTAGTCCCAATTCTATAACTTAGTTTATGAGAACATCATCCTTAAATTCCATTTAATTAAAAGGTTAATATTTTTTGTATTTCCCCGTGTATTGTTGAACTTAAATTATTTTAAAATTTTTCTTTGTATATGATTTAATCATATTTGTTTAAGGGTGTTTATTTTGCATGGGATTTTATGTGCATGGGACTATTCATGTGGGTTTTTCTATACTTGTTTTCAGTTATACTTTTATACTAAAATTTCCTTTTTTCCTTACACGTTTAACCAAATGTACCTAGAACGTCGATCAAGGCCCATATGACGGTGTTGGATGATTCTTATTTTGTTTATTTTCCTCAGATTCTACCCGAAGTGCCATCTTCATGAATATCCTGTGGAGATACTTGTCCTGTGCACTATCCCGTCTTCAGTTATGTGAACCACCATCCCGATCTAGGCCATCCATGTAGATGAGATCTAGTGATTCCACTTGAACTCCTATCGCTCCCCTTTCACTCCATCATAGCTCCGACTGTGCATGTGATGAACCAACCCAGGTTGACCCTGAACCGGTCACCTGAGTCGGTATGAGACATGGACCGAGGGGCATTCCCGATCCCCACGGGATGGCAAATAGTGCCGGGTATCAAAATTTAATCACTGGGAACGATTTGGACCATAACTACAAATGAATAAACATGAATAAATCGGATAATAAAATTGAACTCGAGCATCGGAAAAAGAAAATAAATGGAACAACTCAACGTACCTCCATGTGAACTTCCAGGTCACCTCCCAACCAAAGGCCGACCTTGATCTAATAATGAGAAGCTTAGCTAAGAAAACCTGAGCAAAGAAAACACGCAACTGAAATGATAATGATAGGCGTGAGCACCGAGATGCTTATTAGGGATGCCAAATATAACCACAAGATCTAAGTATTTCCTTTCCCAAAATATTCCAATAACACAAATTTGAAATACAAATATAAAAGTAGGGTTTTCACATTTTAAAATAAGCAACATACTTTTTCCATTTTAAAATCCAACACACACTATATACCATTTTCAAAACCATTTTCCATTTCATATACAAAACCAAGGCAGAATGATCAAGAATGTGCTACAAGGGAAACATGTGAAACAAAACAAACTGGAACAAACTAGTACAAAATAAAGTAAAAAAATAATGAAATTAATTAAGTAACCATGGGTGATCCTAAACATCCCTAGAAGACCCCTGTACGTACTCAGTTCAGAACCACCTGTCAGCGTATGGTGAAACTCCTAAGTCTATAACCAACCGGCCACCCTCACAACAATAAAAACCAGCGGCACTCCCCATCTGGACTATACACCTACTAGTGGGTACCAACCTGTATAATAGAGGCTGATAAGAAACCATAACTCAATCATCTATAAGATGCCCAGAACCCATGGTGGTTATTGTCACGACCCATCCTCGGGGCCCATGCCGTGACTACCCCAAGCCCGCCTTCCATAGGCTAGGGGCTGACGACTAGTACCAAAGGTGTAAATCCCAATAAATGGGAAGGCATTGCCTTTATAAAATTAAACAAAACACAACAGAGTACAAGCAGAAGTAATGCACTAAGTACAAAAGAATGTGCTGAAAAGTAAATGGGCCAGAATACAAACCCAATTGAAAAGTACAACTACAACTGAATAGAAGTACAACAGAAAGACAAGCAGCTGGAAGAGTAGAAGCAGCTCCTGGGTCGTCCACCTCAGATCCTACCTGTAGGGTAGGTACAGATAGCGCAACTCCTGGATCGTCCGCCACGGATCCTACCTGAAGGGTAGGTACAGATAGCCTCCTCAACGCTCTCACCCGTCAACCTCCTCCGAGTATCATATCGTCGTGAAGTCCACCTCCAGATACTGACTCGTCGTGAGGTCCACCTCCGGGTACCGTCCAGTCCTCGAACACTCGGCCTCTGTCAGCGCTGTCCATCGTCTGCATCCAACACAACGAGGTGCGGGCATAGACCATGAAGGGGTGAGTATAACGATATTCAGTAGGGACCCCGAGACCCTCATGGTCTCTCTAAATACAACAAGGATAACCACAAGTAGAATCTCAACAGATAACCCTTACTTAGGTATAAGACCATACTTATACCTAAGTTATCAAGTAACCCATCTCAATCATGAGAAAACACAAAGGTTATGAAATCAATGGATAAACACTACTTAGATATATGCCCATACATATACCTAAGTTATCAAGTGACCCATCTCAATCATGAGGTAAACACAATGGTCAAAGACTCAGCCCAAACCAGGATTTAATCATGAAGTCGAAGACACGACTGCTGGAGAACTCCTCCTATGTCGAGTACAGTGGGCCTGCCACTACAACCAAGCGCACCCCACTAACCTTGGACTGCTGTAGTACTCCACCATTCGAGTACTGTGGGCCTGCTACTACAACCAAGCGCTTCCCACCATGGGTCTGCTGCTACAACCAAGCGCTCCCCCTCATAGGCTCCACAGGTACTCCTTCTGTTGAGTACCGCGGGTCTACCGCTACAACCAAGCGCTCCTCCGCCGTGGGTCTGCCGCTACAACCAAGCGCTCCCCCTCATAGCCTCCAGAGGTACTCCTTCTGTTGAGTACCAAGGGTCTGCCACTACAACCAAGTGCTTCTCCGCCGTGGGTCTTCCGCTACAACCAAGCTCTCCCCACTGGGCTATCCAAAACACACCGAGATGATAGATCAGCAGTCGTCAAGTCTCAGTCAGCTACTAGGTCTCTGCACTCAGCTAGCTCATCCCCGGGAGGGTCCGCTCCACGAGCTACTGGTCGATACTACAATTATCACAAGGTCCCATGAAGAGGTATCTCAAAGGACTGCCTCGTCATAGGGGTCTTAGCACAACAGACGGTGCGTCAATCGGACACCCTGTCTGTGAGTTATCAGCCTTTTCCTCCCAGGGGACCGGTTGGTTTCGTGTGCGAACCGACCCGGATGTATCTCACCTGTACCCCGAACTCTCATAGGGTATACTCATAGGTATCTTTTATCAATGTGATCACCAAAACCACTAACGGTTCGTCAAACGGACGTCCGGTCTGAAAGTTATCAGCTTTTCCGTTCTTGGGGCCCGGTTGGATTTTGGGTTCAATCCAACCCGGCCACTATCCAACTGCATCCAAACCTCAGGAGAAGTATACCGAAAGTTCCGTCTCATCAAGAGGAATCCAAAAAAGTCGACGACACGTCAATCGGACGTCCGGAACTCAAGATATAAGCGTTTCTGCTCCGAGGGCCCGGTTGGTTTCGTGTTCGAACCAACCCGGCCATACACAAAGTTCTCCGAAACCCTATGTGTAATATACTGAATCGACCGTCTCGATCCAAGGATCGCATTTCAACTGACGGTGCGTTGATCGGAGGTCTGTAGCCCAAGTTATGAGCAAATGACTGAAAACAGTCCGAAAATAGGGGGTTCGGGCCCGGTCCGACCCGGCCCGAAACCCCCCTGGGTCGGCCCGAACCGGGTCGACCCGACTCAAGTCCGGGTCCGGCCCAACATGGCGTGGCCCGGCCTGGCCGGCGCGGCCTGGGTGGCCCGGCCCGGCCGGGGCAGCCGGCTGGCCTGGCGCTGGCGTGGCGCCCGCAGGGCCAGCGGGTGCGGGGGTTACGCCCCCCCGGTCTCCCTCGGTCGTGCGGCCGTGGGACCAGCCACCTTCTGCCTGGGATTCATCCACGACGGCCCCTTTTCGGCGGCGCGCTGGGCGCCGCCGCCTCCGGCCGTCGGTGCCGCCGTGCCGGCGTGGCGTGCCGACAGGCTCTTCCGCGAACCACCAGAGTTGCTCTGGTGGTCCGTTTTCAATTCCGTCTTCGCCTGCGGTCCTCCCGGGACCTGCCCTTCGCTGCAAAGCCTTCAAATCGCCCCTGCGGCCCGTTATTCCATGGCTCGTTGATCCGCATGCCAAATAAACAAACCGCGTCTCTTCGTGGTTTTCCGGCGCGGCGCGACGGTGCCGCGACGTCGTTCGGCCTCCACGGCGCGGCGTAATGGCGCCGTGCCTCTTCTTCGATGATCCTCCTTGTTTCTGCGCGGTGCCGTTGCACCGCGCCACCTTTGATCGAGCTGCGACAAACACATTAACGAAGGGGGAAGAGGGTCGGCCATGTTCGTGCGGTCCGACCTCCTCCCGTTAATCCGATATCAAGCGGCTTAAGAAAAATTGATTTTGGACGGTCAGGAAAGATTCATGAACCAAAATCAAACCCCCTACCTCGAAATTGACGTCGCACGTCTTCGGGTCGCGGAAGTCGGATGTCGCGGAAGACGGCGTCGCGGATCGAGGCTCCGTAAGCGTCGTCGGCGTTCGCCCGATGAAGGATGCGGCACGTCGTTTTTCTTCGAAGAAGGAGTCTCTCACCGACTGCGGAGAGGGAAGAAGAACGACACGTCATTCACTCCTTGCGATGACTACATTCTTCGTCAGGTTATTGACGTTCTTCGCATTCTTCAATGAAGAAGACGAGTTCTATCTCCTCCCATCCCCCACACAACCATCCAACCCCTAATAAAATAAGACTCTTCTTATTTTATTACCCATCCCATGCCTTTCCAAAACATTTCAAAATGTTGAATTAACTTAACTTAATTAATCTTGAGCTTGTCAAAATTAAATGAAGTAGAGTTGGCATCATTAATGAGAGGGTGTGTCACAAGGGGGGTTGGAGTGAGTTATGGAAGATGAGTGGTCACCCACATAATGGGGGAGTTAGAGGAGGTTTAAGGAATGTGAAGGGGTGGGGTTCGTGTGGTCCCCAACTAACCTTTAATCCTCTCATGGGTAGTTAACTACAAGTGGGTCCCACCCCTAACTACCTTACTTAGGTTATAACCACATAAGAGAGGGATAAAGTGTTGTGACACAACACTTAATCCACTTAACAAGAAATGAAAATATAATTGTAAAACAATTATATTTTTATCCCTTACTTTTTTAAACAACTCCTCCTGAGAAAACGCAACTCCAGAAAAGGTCTTCTTAAGAAATTACTGGTGCTGCGGTTTCATCGGTGCCCTCAGATTTCAATTCCGAGCATCGGTTCAAAAGACAGAAAAACCTGCTCATTTGTTTACTGAACGTACCCGAGCTAAACTTCAGAAATTGATTCCGGGCACACCGGACCTCGGAATCAGGCGCCGTCAGAAACCGCGTTCTTGTAATATCCCAAAGAAATTAAGAAAAAAGTTTCCTTGAAATTTCTGGGTATTTACATTACTCCCACCTTAGGGCTTTACGTCCCCGTAAAGATTTAACACAAACTAGGGATACAAAAGCGGTACTGAGCACGCATCTGAGCCTTCTGCTCCCATGTGACCACCTAGAGGTTCCCGTGCTGCCAATGAAAGCACACAAGAGGAATCGACCGTCCTCGTAGGACCCGTTCCTGTCGATCCTCAACCTCTACTAAAACCCCGAAAAAGTCACCCCATCGCCAATGTCCAGCTCCCCATGGTCGATGATATGCGTCGGGTCAAGCACGTATCTCCCTAGTTGAGATAAGTGGAAGTCGTCGTGCACCTGGTGCAACTGAGCTGGATTGGTCAAAAGGTAAGCCACCTCGCCTACCCTACTGAGGACCTGAAAAAGGTTCGCTGAACCTCGGAGATTACTTACTGCTTTGGACTCATCTCTGTAAACCTCGTCGAGGTGAGACCCGTATAAGGTCGTTATCATCATCGTTGAACTCTAGAGGTCTCCCTTTCCTAATTAGAACTGAAACTCAAAACTCCTGCTGCCACGAGGGTAAGGTTGGCTGACTCAAGAGTGATCGGATACACCCTCCTATGCATGAGTTTATCTTGTGCTGCCTGGGGTTTCCTTTTTGCCGAACAAGGAAAACCCGTCCCAACGTTGTAGGTAAACCACAACCTCTTTGCCTAATACATTCAATCTAAGTATGAACTGTGAATCCAATCCATACCCAGACCAACATCGTAAGGCCTCGACGCTACCACCAAGAGATTCCGACCGAAACTCTCACCTCGAGGGTCAGACCACACTGTCGGCGTAAGTGTGATTATCGAGTCTCCTCCCAAGGTATCTCCAGATGTGAGGGTCAAGTCTACGGCTTACCAGAAACTCTAGGTCTGGGACAAGTTTCGTGTAAGGAAGGAATGATTCGTATCAAAGTCTGTTACTACGACAGCTAGTAGTGGACACAGACTGTCCCTCGAATCATTCTTAGAGCCATTGGGTCACTCTCCTTGACCGCATGCAACTACTCTCTTCCCCATCCATCCAGCTCCATGAGCCTAGTGGAAACAACAAAGGCGGGTGGTTGTAACATGTTGAAATGTACACCACCTCATGCTGCTCTCCTAGCTCTGCCTCCACGTCTGCTGCTCTGCATACTCATCTGTCCTTAACACTCCTTCTTGAAACATTTACACGCCCAAGTCTCTGAGACTGGTGCCAGTTTCCTGTTTCTTGTTGGGCTGTGTAGTCTTCATTTGCTCCTAGATGATCTGCACCTTCTTTATCATAACTTGTACCATCTCTAGTCGGTAGGAAGTTTGCCGACGTGGCAAGTCGGTCAACGACCACCCTTCTTTTCCTACGATCCGTAAGAGCTGCTAAGATTTTTCCTTTTCCGAAAAGAGAAACTCGGTCTCATCCCCTGGATGAACCACTCCCAATGCCTAATACAGCCAATCCATACATGAATGGTACTATTTAATGCCATGGATGACGTTGTAAGGCAGTAAGTCTACAAGTGTCACATATCGGTACCACCGGTTGTAACTGCTGACCAAAAGGTAGTGATATATATCTGGCACACTACCCGAAGGCACCATCTCAGGCATCAGTCCACGTACCGAAGCCTCATCGCTATGCGGAAAATCCTCATGGTCACTCACTGGAAAACACTAGTAGCCAAGTCTACCATCCAATCCACTGGTGTCTCAGATAGGCGGAAAACTCTAGTAATCGCCTCCAGCCAGTCCTCTACTGTTTGGGAATCTGCCTCACCTCATAATCTCGGAGGCCTCTTCTGCTGGAACTCGTGCATCGCGCTCTGCCATCATGCACCGTCCACTAGTACGACTGGTGGCATCTGCTGCCCAACAGGTGGTGGTGCTGCTGGTACACCACCCGAGGGTGCCAACATAGAAAGAGGGCCCTGCACCGGAGCCTCATCGCTCGGTGAGCCATCATCGAGTACTCTCTCAGAAACTCCAACTGACTGTCTACGTGGAGACATCTTGAACAGATGCGACATGGTCAATGATTTATACCTACTAAGCTGACCTGGTTTGAGCTGACTTTAAAACTTTGGAAACACACACGCAATCAGTGTTTTCGTGTACAAAGTTGGAAATCAGTAGTCAGGGTCCTAGTGTATGGATACGTCGGCCGCCACACCAACACTGGACTCCCTGAACTGAAGACCACACTCGGTACCCTTAACACTATTACTTCACATATAAAAAGATCAGAGTCCTTAGTTCTGTGGTAGAACTGAACTCCTCTGATACCAATTTTTCACGACCCGTCCTCGGGGCCCGTGCCGTGACTACCCCAAGCCTGCCTTCCATAGGCCAGGGGCTGGAGACTAGCAAAAAAGGCATAAATCCCAATAACTGGGAAGACATTGACTTTATAAAAGTAAAAAAAACACCACAGAGTACAAGCGAAAGTAATACACTAAGTACAAAAGAATGCGATGAAAAGTAAATGAGCCAGAATACAAACCCAACTGAAAAGTACAGCTACAACTGAATAGAAGTACCACAGAAAGACAAGCAGCTGGAAGAGTAGAAGCAGCTCCTGGGTCATCCACCTCGGATCCTACCTGTAGGGTAGGTACAGATAGCGCAACTCCTGGATCGTCCACCACGGATCCTACCTGAAGGGTAGGTACAGATATCCTCCTAAATGCTCTCGCCCGTTAACCTCCTCCGAGTATCGTCTCGTCGTGAAGTCCACCTCCAGATACTGACTCATCATGAGGTCCACCTCCGGGTACCGTCCAGTCCTCGAACACTCAGCCTCTGTCAGTGCTGTCTGTCGTCTGCATCCAACACAACGAGGTGCGGGCATAGCCCGTGCAGGGGTGAGTATAACGATACTCAGTAGGGACCCCGAGACCCTCATGGTCTCTCTAAATCCAACAAGGATAACCACAAGCATAATCTCAATAGATAACCCTTACTTAGGTATAAGCCCATACTTATACCTAAGTTATCAAGTAACCCATCTCAATCATGAGAAAACACAAAGGTTATGGAATCAACGGATAACCACTACTTAGATATATGCCCATACATATACCTAAGTTATCAAGTGACCCATCTCAATAATGAGGTAAACAGAATGGTCAAAGACTCAGCCCAAACCAGGATTTAATCATGAAGTCGAAACCACGACTGCTAGAGAACTCCTCCTCTATTGAGTACAGTGGGCCTACCGCAACAACCAAGCACGCTCCACTAACCTTGGACTGCTGTAGTACTCCACCAGTCGAGTACTGTGGGCCTGGTGCTACAACCAAGCGCTTCCCACCATGGGTCTGCCGCTACAACCAAGCGCTCCCCCTCATAGGCTCCATAGGTACTCCTTCTGTTGAGTACCGCGGGTCTGCCGCTACAACCAAGCGCTCCTCCGCTGTGGGTCTGCCGCTACAACCAAGCGCTCCCCCTCATAGCCTCTAGAGGTACTCCTTCTGTTGAGTACCGCGGGTCTTCCACTACAACCAAGCATTCCTCCTCCGTGGGTCTGCCACTACAACCAAGCACTCCCCACTGGGCTATCCAAAACACACCGAGACGATAGATCAACAGTCGTCAAGTCTCAGTCATCTACTAGGTCTCTGCACTCAGCTAGCTCGTTCCCGGGAGGGTCCGCTCCACGAGCTACTAGTCGATACTCCAAGAATCACAATTTACCATGAAGAAGTATCTCAAAGGACCGCCTCGTCATAGGGGTCTCAGCAGAACAGACAACGCGTCAATCGGACGCCCGGTCTGTGAGTTATCAGCCTCTTCGTCCCAGGGGCCCGGTTAGTTTCGTGTGCGAACCGACCCGGCTGTATCTCAGCTGCACCCTGAACTCTCATAGGGTATACTCATAGGGACCGTTTCTCAACGTGATCACCAACGCCGCTGATGGTTCGTCAAACAGACGTCCGATCTGAAAGTTATCAGTTTTTCCGTTCTAGGGGCCCGATTGGATTTCGGGTTCAATCCAACCCAGCCACTATCCAAATGCATCCAAACCTCAGACGAAGTATGCCAAAAGTTCCGTCTCATCAAGAGGAATCCAACAAAGTCGACGGCACACCAATCGGACGTCTGGAACTCAAGATATAAGTGTTTCCGCTCCGAGGGCCCGGTTGGTTTCGTGTTTGAACCAACCTGGCCATACCCAATGTTCTCCGAAACCCTAAGTGTAATATATTTAATCGACCTTCTCGATCCAAGGATCGCATCGCAACTGACGGTGCGTCGATCGGAGGTCCGTAGCCCAAGTTATGAGCAAATGACTGAAAACAGTCCGAAAATAAGGGGTTCGGGCCCGGGCCGACCCGGCCCGAGACCCCCCCTGGGTCGGCCCAAACCGGGTTGACCCGACCCGGGTCCGGGTCTGGCCCAACAGGGCGCGGCCCGGCCCACGTGGCCCGGCCCGACCTGGGCGGCCCGACCCGGCCTGGGTAGCCAGCTGGCCTGGGGCTGGCACGGCGCCCGCGTGGCCAGCGGGTGTGGGTGTTACACCCCCCCGGTCTCCCTCGGTCCCGCACGGCTGCGAGCCCAGCCACCTGTGGCCGCTGCTTCAGCTGCGGTGGCCCTTTTCCGGCGGCGCGCCGGGCGCCGTCTCCTCCTGGCGGCGAACCGGTGCCGGTCGCCGCCTCTGGCCTCCGGCGCCGCCGTGCCGGCGTGGCGCGCTGGCAGGCCCTTCCGCGGACCACTGGAGTTGCTCTGGTAGTCCGTTTTCAATTCCGTCTTTGCCTGCGGTCCTCCTGGGACCTGCCCTTCGCTGAAAAGCCTTCAAATTTCCCTTGCGGCCCATTCTTCCATGGCTCATCAATCCGCACGCCAAATAAACAAACCACGTCTCTTCTTGGTTTTCCGACGCGGTGCGACGGGGCTGCGGCTTTGTTCGGCCTCCACGGGGCGGCGCAATGGCGTCGCGCTTCTTCGCCGATGATCCTCCTTTTTTCCACGTGGTGTCGCTGCACCGCGCCACCTTTGATCGAGCCGCGACAAACACATTAACGAAGGGGGAAGAGGGTCCGCCGTGTTCTTGCGGTCCGACCTCCTCCCGTTAATCCGATATCAAGTGGCTTAAGAAAAATTGATTTTGGACGGTCAGGAAAGATTCATGAACCAAAATCAAACCCCCTACCTCGAAATTGACGTCGCACGTCTTCGGGTCGCGGAAGTCGAACGTCGCGGAAGACGGCGTCGCAGATCGAGGCTCCGTAAGCGTCGTTGGTGTTCGGCCGATGAAGGATGCGGCGCGTCGTCGTTCTTCGACGAAGGTGTCTCTCACCAGCTGCTGAGAGGGAAGAAGAACAGAACATCATTCACTCCTTGCGGTGACAGCGTTCTTCGTTGGGTTCTTGACGTTCTTCGCGTTCTTCAACGAAGAAGACGAGTTCTATCTCCTCCCATCCCCCACACAACCATCCAACCCCTAATAAAATAAGGCTCTTCTTATTTTATTACCCATCCCATGCCTTTCCAAAACATTTCAAAATGTTGAATTAACTTAACTTAATTAATCTTGAGCTTGTCAAAATTAATTGAAGTAGAGTTGGCATCATTAATGAGAGGGTGTGTCACAAGGGGGGTTGGAGTGAGTTATGGAAGATGAGTGGTCACCCACATAATGGGGGAGTTAGAGGAGGTTTAAGGAATGTGAAGGGGTGGGGTTCGTGTGGGCCCCACCTCACCTTTAATCCTCTCATGGGTAGTTATCTACAAGTGGGCCCCACACCTAACTCCCTTACTTAGGTTATAACCACATAAGAGAGGGATAAAGTGTGGTGGCACAACACTTAATCCACTTAACAAGAAATGAAAATATAATTGTAAAACAATTATATTTTTATCCCTCACTTTTTTAAACAACTCCTCCCGAGAAAATGCAACTCCAAAAAGGGTCTTCTTAAGCAATTACCGGCGCTGCGGTTTCATCGGTGCCCTCAGATTTCAATTCCAAGCACCGGTTCAAAAGATAGAAAAACTCGCTCGTTTGTTCACTGAACGTACCTGAGCTAAACTTCGGAAATTGATTCCGGGCACACCGGACCTCAGAATCAGGCGCCGTCAGAAACTACGTTCTTTTAATATCCCAAATAAATTAAGAAAAAAATTTCCTTGAAATTTCCGGGTATTTATAGTTATAATAATACTGTGTAGGTAGGAATGCCCTCACACACGTGACTCATCTCACCACACTTTCCTTCCCCAAACATGGAAGATTTCTATACATTCACCCATAAAGGGTTACACTAGACAGGAGTGCCTCATATACATGTTCAATAATTAACATTAAACAAATTTCCAAATGGGCTGTCACATCATGTTCATATCGAAACCATTTTCTAAAAAAACCATTTAAAACTCCAACCAATCACACACACAACTTTCCAACACAACCCATTCTAAAAGTTAACACAAAATTCACCCATGAGTTAAAAGAGACAAACGAGCCTTTAAATCCAATGTCTCCCATGCATTTTTTGTAAATACTTTCAAACTTTTAAAGAAAAACACAAAAAATGACCAAACGACCTCTCGAGCCTAACATTTTTTGAAACAGACACTAAGGGCCAAATGGACACACCCTTTGATATCTCCTTTAAACCCTCTCATAAAAGCCACACAAAGGACCAAATATTATTTAGAAAACAAAAACCATTTATAAGACCAAGGTTTTAAGAAAACAATATTGTAAACGTCATTGTCATTTGAAGGCACATCCATGTCTGCACCAGGTGCACCCATGGATGTGTCAACATCCAATGACACACCTACAGTTCAATAAAATAACCAACACTATTTCCACAAAACTGTCACTTTCTTTGAAACTAAAACCAACTACTTACTTTATTTGAAAATAACACTGCCACATTAAAAACCAAATAGCCCCTTTTTATAATACCTTAACACAATTAACAAGTTACACCAATAACAAAATTATACACCAAACTAAATTCAAAAATAACCAATACCAACACAAAACATAATCAAAGCTAAACATTTCATAAAAACCCTGAATTATACTTTGAATAACTATAGAATTTTATCAAATTCGCTATGTACACATGATCAAAGATCCTCCTCTTTATATGCATAAGAGAATCATTTTAACAACTTCTAAAAATTTCATAAACACCAAAGCAGATCAATTTGATGTAAACTAAGAATACAAATAAATTAAAATATAATAATTTGAAGAATTATAATGTAAAGGAATTCATCAAAAAGTAAAAACTTAGATTCACCTACCTTAAACAAGTGTAGATGTGGCAAACTTCGACATAAGGAATAACAATCCCTGCGGAGCAACCACGCTCGCTAAACAACGAGAAAAAACACACGAAACACAACCCGAAACGGAATTACGATTATCCAAATTAAATAAAAACCAAAATTAAAGGAAATGAAAATAAATAAATAAATAAATAAATAATTATACCTGAGAAGAAGGGAAGTGGGTTGGCCATGCACATGAGGGTTTAGATGCACCGTTGGCCGGAACAAGGACAGTTGGGAAATTCGGACGTGGGGTGCGCCAGTGAGAGGAAAACCAGTTGCGGATGCACCGGCAAGAGGGAGGCCAGCTGCAGGTAGGACGCCGGTGTGGCGGGGTGCTAGCGTAGTGAGGTCGGAGCTCCGGTAAGGAGGCGGCTGACCGGAGTGGTGTCTGGCCGAAGCCGGAGCGGTAGGCTGTGGGTGGCCGGAGCAGTGGTCCGTAGGGGCTGGGGCGTGAGCAGAAGGCCGGGACAGAAGGGATTGGTGAGGGTGGAGCCAGCTGGGCGGCGAGGACCCGTTGGGGCAAGGCGGACAGGGTGAGTGTGGAAGGGCCGGAGTGGCTGGGCGAGGCCGGCCGGGACCGTGACAGCGTGGCTGAAGCGGGAGATGGCCAGGGGACAGGGCTTCGGGTGTACATAGGCGGACGGGGGGGGGGGGGTGCGGCTTGGGTAGATATAGGGTTTTTTTATTTTATATAATAATAATAATAATTACAACAATATTATTATTAAAAATCATATTATTGTTATTAAAGATTTTATAAAATTCTATTTAATTTCATTTAACCTACTTTATTTTATTTGTTTATTTTTTTCATTTGTTTATTTTTTTCATTTACCATTTAAATCAATTCATTCATTTATTTTGAATATCGGGGCAGTTGCATTGCTCGCCTGCAGTCCGATGCACGGTTGAGAAAACTGCGCTTGAACCATGCTACCCGGTACTACTTTCTTGCAGGGTCAAGTCTCGCACTTGCCACACGGTTCTATAAACTGTGCGCGAGTCACACACCATAATTCTGACACACCTGGACGTCCATGCAGGCACCGCACAGATACTCCTAACTACGTAGGATGACCGTGAAACAGTGAAAAAAAATTGTTTAAAACCCAAAATAATAATTAAAGTAATTAAAAATAATTAATCAGTCAGGCCGTAGTGTGACAATGCATTGATTCTGGGATCCACTCTCTTGGTTCTATGTGTACCTCGTTTGGTTCATCAAGATCTCTTTCTACGTGAGGCTATATTGTGACTTCTACAACTTCTCAGAGAAGAAGAAGGAGGACCAAGGGGTTCCAGACATCTATTCTTCCCTTTTCTGAGCTCGTGATACCTCTTGCAACTAGATTAACTCTCCAGTGGAGATTTAGTAGAGATCGACTCAGTCTTGGGGTTCAGTGGACTACGCATCAAGGAGGTGTCAGATCTTGAACAATATTTGATCATAACCAGGTTTTTGTTCAGTTTCTTGGATTTATAGAAGTTCATTATTTTATGTCATGTACAGATCTATATCCTTTTTGGGTTTATGTGTGAGTTCGTTCAGGATTGGACGACATTGACTCTATGTGATAGGATTCATTGCTGCCACCTAGTTCAACAAGGCTGGAATCCTCAGATTGTTTCTCTAGTTCTTCTTTACTCTTCTTCAAGTATGTATTTGATTTTCTTGATTTATTGATTCATAATAAAAGTATTACCTAGGTGGTGTACTCACCATGTATATAGGATGACATTTATCCTAATAACATTATATCTATTTTCATTTACTTTTCCGCACTCACTACTTTGTTATTCTAGTAGCTCTATTTGATAAGAAATATGTTATTTTTCTTTATCTACAATTGATTAATTGAACATATCAAATAATTAAACCAAAAATATGCGACAATGGCTCCTGGGTGAATTATGGTTTAAAAGTTTAACCCCAACAAAAATGATCCAAGAAATCATAAAAGTGGGAGGAACCTACCTTTGGCCTTCATCATGAACGATCACTTAGAAACCAGTGATGAGGAGTCTTTATCCTATTTGGCTTGAGCACTGGTGTGGGTTCTAATATGATGAGAATAATGACCCCAAGGTCCAGATCTATATCCACATGCAATAATTCATTAAAAACATTTGAAAGATAAATAGGGTTTGAGGTTGGAGGGATATGACCCCTATGGTAGGGATTATGGGAATAAGGGGGATCTTTACCCTTATGGCGATGACCATTCATATTGGGTATCACCTTCCCTAGAGATAAAGTCTGATCCAACACTATAGTAAGTGATGATCCTGAACCTAGGTTGAGGAGAAAAGGTGAACAATACAGAACAATATCAGTGCACATATTACTTTGATTAGAGAGAGATGTCTCCTTGGAATATGGATGGGCTAGTGGAGGTTTAGTCTGGATGATGGGAGGGTCTGAGGAAGCTTGGAGGGGGGGGGGAGGGGGTCTTTAACCACCTCCATGGAGGAGCTAGGGTCATCCTTAAGATGTACCCACTTTTTTTGATAGTAAGGGAGTGGCCTTGCAAGTGGCATGCCATATGGAAATGTGTGGGGGAGAGGAGAACCAATGGTTACCACCAAGAAAACACATCGCTTACCTTGAGAAGAATGCAAGAGGGAGGATGGGGATATAAATTCATATCAACACAAATCCTGGAAACACCTACATATTGAAACTATAATATATGCTCATCCGCACAAAGAAAAGAACCGATCATATCTCCTATACCATAAGGGACAACATAGTTGTGAAAAGGGAGGGGAGACCTAGAAGGTTAACCAATACCACCGCTTGATGAAATCTCAGATGAAGTGAGCCTCCATAGACCATCAAAAGAGTTTGAAACAATATTTTCCAACTAACCATAGGCTCAGAGACCAGAATTTCATGAAATATTCATGGGTGGAAAGCATGACATTAGATGGATTTACAATTGAGGATTGAGATGTGAGTTAGAGCCTACAACCCCATGAGATAATGAAGTTCTGAAAGAATGTAAGAGGTGGTTTTCTCACTCCAAAATGAGAAAAAAACATCCATCGGTGAAAATTCACAATCGAATAAAAGAAATACATGGGAAAATCAATAAAAGGAGACCCATCCACTAAATCTATATGGAGTTTTCCAAGATGAATCTCAGAAATTTGGGGGAGATGCAATGAACTCAAGGAAGACATATGGAGAAGAAAATCTTTTAGGGTGGGGGCATTCATGACATTCAAGGATGAGAGAGACATAGGGGCTAGATCTGTATGAATGGTTACTTGAGGATTAGTGGCGGGAGGTGGAGGAGGACCAGCTAGTGCATAATAGGGTAGTGACAAAGAACCCTTGAGGGATGGATGTTGGAGAACGTGTAGAGAAATAATGTCAAAACGAGTCTCAATACACCCATGAGAAATGAATAAGAGAATTATGATTCAATTGATCCAATATTTATATTATTTCCACAACCAGAGGGAGTTTCAAGTTCATGTACATTGACTAATTTGAGGCTTGAGAAGAGGGATATGGAAAATCATATAACACCATTTAATTATGATGAAATGGATGAATACATCAAGTAAATAATATTAATTATTAGTTAATTTTAATTAATTTTGTATTAAAATTTTATTATTAATGTATTATTCTAAAATTTTACAAGAAGAATAAGAAAATTATAAATAGAACACATTGTTCTTTAACTTTTAAAAGGAGATAAAATTTATAAAGCTATAAATTTATTAAATGATTCAAATATCATGTAAATTGATAGATTTATTAATTTTATAATGTTATACCAATATATAATAATATTAATGAAACTTTTATATATGGTAGGTTGATAGTTTACTAAGTAGTTCACAGTCTTATGAGATTAGGGAATTTTTATTCAATTATACTATGGCTTCACATGAGATTAAATAAATTATTTTCAACTGATACAAGATCATTATTCATAGTAGTTGGGTAAACATGAAAATTTAAAAGTGATGGTGTCATGTTAAGAATTGAAATAGTCTGTTATTCTAAAATAGGTGATAGGAAACCATGTTTAACTGATGTATCATCTTATAGAGTTGTTAAGAGAATAATTAAATAAGTTTATTACTATAAAGATCAAGAGTTTATATTGAAATGTAATTTTTTTGATGCATTGAATTAATAAGGAAATTATGTTGAAAAATATAGTTTTATAGAAGTGGACATATATCATTATTTTCGAACTGACAAACCTTACATATTGGAATCTTGTTACAATAAAAAATTATAATTAGAATTTTTTATTAGTTAGAACCCAATAAAAGTGAATTTTAAGGATTTTAAAATGTGTGAAGAAGTTTTCAGTTGATTTGAGGTGGATGAAGATATTATCTAAAGGTTATGGAAATTACATTACATTTTATAGGAAAAAATCATGACACAAGCACTTAATTCATGAAGTGAGTGGAATTAGTCTAAAAAATGGTAAACTATCTACATTGATATATATATATATATATATCGATTACTAAGACTAGAGTTTATCTGAATTACAAAATATGGTATGTAAGGGAGACCACTACTGAGTAAAAAAGGGAAAAATCCCATACATATGGGTAACACAAACCTATATATATTTAAGGGTTGATCTAGCCCAGAAAACATGGTAAATTATAGATCCACATAGGTATATGAAAGTTTTGATTTGGTTTAATAAAAATGGAATTATGTTTGACTACCTAGAGTACATAAGGGTTGAACTATTTTCTGAAATGCGGTAAAGTGTTGAACACCACTGTATGCATAAGGATGGTTTCTTTACTTATTTGAGGTCAAGAATCAGTCACATCATGAAAATGATTAGGAAAATATTATTGGTTATATGTATTTGAAGATTCTCACACCATGGAGGAAAGACATTCTAAAATAGGGTTGAAGTTAAAGAATATTTGAAACTTGATCATGCCATGAGAAGTTTGTTACATTTTTATTATAGGAACCATGTCATGATGGTTATACCATGAACAAAGTATCAGGGCCATGAAACTTAAGCTTCAATATGTTTTGTAATATAAATCAAGTTTATTCCATGAACCCCTTAACTATGTTGTCATGACACGTTAAATTGAATATTTTTTTAAAGTTTATTTATAGCATAAGGAAGACCCTAGGTTGTATCTCAAGGATCATTGGAGGTTTAAAGTGTGTATTTTTAATAAAAAGATCAAGGGGGGTTGAAAATAGTTTAAAAAAATGACTTAATTAAAGAGTTTAATGGTTTCTAATAAAATATGAGTTTTTTTATAATTATGAAATAAGTAGTTCATTTCAATTTCACTACACATATTGGATAGTTCATTGTTTTGAAAATTTCACATGATTTAATGGATTCCATTGGTTTAGGGTTGTGAAGATATTGGTCCCCCTATTGCATCTTTAAATGATACACAAATAACCAACTCTTGAAAAAAAATAATGTTGTCATGGTTTGGATGTCAATAATAGAACAAGGGATACCAAATCATACCAAAATATTATGCATGTGTGAGAGAAATAAGTTTCTTGTGTTTTCCTATTAGGACAACCCAATCAGTATTGAAATGAAAAGTGTTTCACTTGATTATATCAAACAATGAATTAAATGGATAATGATGTTTAGATAAAACACAAATGAAATATTTCACACAAAAATTACACAAAACCATTAGAATAACAAGTTTCAGAACTCCATCCCAAGAATGTGTATCTCCCTCAAAATGACCTTCCACCGTTTAGCTCACCATCGAGAGGAGGGGGATTCTCGAGTGGAACTTTGAATTCATCCTTGATCTACTTATGAGGATAGGCACCTATAAAACTTATAGGATGAGGATATGAATCCTTTTTTATATCCAAAATTATAGATACTTTATTCTCGGTCGAACTTACAAATAGGGTGCCCAAGTTACCCTTTTATAGCAATGACATGAGGTGGTTTTGGGCACCCATATTTCAAAATACCACTTAGAACATGGTTTTGGGAAACCAAGATGCTTTATCTTAATTTTTAAAAAACTAAAAATTTGTTTCCCAACCTCTTTAATTACTTCAATTAAAATTTTGAATCATTTGGAAAACTACAAACTGAGATATGAATGAAATACAGAACCAAAATTTTGACTTTGATCAGATTTTGTTTCTTAGAAAGATCAATTTGGTTGGGCCTCTTTTTGGAAAAATTGGTATTGGGTGTCTCCAAAAGAGTTGTATCCCATATAAATTTGGATCATAACAAAAAATTTAGCCCATTTTGATGAACCATTCATCTAAAATGTGCGTTTGAGTCCGCATATATTTTTGGAATCCTGCACAGTCTGACCCATTTTTCTTCAACTTCTTTTTGGGCCCTCTAAATAACTTCTGTCTATAATGAAAACATCAAAACAAGTGAAATAAACCTTTTTAACAATGATAAAAATTAAATAATTGAATCAAAGATGAAGTGAATTTTTTTATTATATTTGTAATTTAAAATAAAAAATTAGTTTAATACAATAGTGTAAGGGTAAAATAAAATAGTGAATCATGGTGCGATCACACCCCCACACATAAAATATTTCACTCCTTGGAAAAGTCACATTTCCAAAAATGATACATGGAGATATTCCTAACTTCAGGAATATTTAGCATTCAAATAAAATTTAATTTGTGATAGCAATGTTATCAAAGAAAAAATCACACCAATGAGTAATTCTCAGTGATCATGGGAAAAGATATCCCATAAATTGTATTAGAATAAAATTCAAGGAGATGAATGATACCAATTTGAGAAAATAATTCAAAATTCAAGAATTTCACTAACTCTCCATGTGTGTGTGTGACAACCATTTCATGAAATTATTTCCACTTTCTATATAGTAAATATTGGTTATTTTAAAATTTTTATACTTACATGATTCTATCAAATAAACCTACCCTGAATCCTCTGAAATCAAATTTCAAGACCCACTCACTTAAGCATTCCCAAATGTGAATAAAAATTCATTCTTCATGGTTGGGTGAAAAGATGCACGGTGGTATTAAGTGGCATAATTTTCCTATAAAATACCCACACAAAGGGTATTAATCTTCTCAAAGTTTTCAAAGTGATACAACCATTTATATTATTGAAAAATAATCAATTTTATAGAAAACTTCACACCTCAATTTTAAATTCATGCTAAAACACACATTCCACCAGTGAAAAAAAATTAAATGTTAAAAAAACTTAAAATAGGGAAATTCATCATGCATTTTCAATAGTTTCCATGATTAAGTGGGCATCAAAAATGAAAATTACAGCATAAAAGTGATGGGAGGAAAGTGGTGGGGGGGGGTGGGAGGTAATAGTACTACAAAACAAGTGAAAAATAGAAAAATAAGAAAGGTGATGAAAATCCTAACAAACATAGGAAAGTAGGGAAAAGTAAAAATACTACACAATAAGATAAAAAGAGAAAAATGAAGAAAGATGATATAAAATATTAACTAAAATAAGAATATACCCATCCCCCACACCTAGAGTATGAAGCATCCTCACTATAATAAAATATAATGTGGGAAGGAAGGATAAAACCTGGTGGGTGTCATTGGTAGGTTTCTTCTTAAACTTGGAGTTCCTCCATCGAGGAATTTAGAAAGGATTCATGAAAGTTCTTCAACCAATGACCATTGATAGTGAAAGTTTGTTTTGTTTCATCATTTTGAACCTAAAAAACACCAAATAGATAAACATTAGTAACATTATATGGGTGACACCAGTGGGAATGATGTTTACCTAGATGAAAATTCAGCCTTACATTGAACAAGAGTACATTCTACCCAATATGGAACTGATGGTGAAGGATGAGGTGATCATGGGAAGCCTTGGTTCTTTCCTTACAAATCCAAGAGTACTTATATGAGTCTCTTCTCATTTCTCCAACTCCTAAATCTATAACTTACTATGATAAACTACACCAAAAATATTAGAATTTTATTTTTTAATGGCCTAGTAGGCTCGGTGCTCTATCTCAACAAGGAGGTGACAACTCTTTTCAAAAAACAAGCCAATATGGTGACATGACAAGGGGATTTTTGAACGAAGTATGATAAGACCACAATGAATCATCGAGTCTAAGACTCAAATATTTTCTTTTAGGATAAACCATTTTTTCATGAATTTGTTTTACCTCTCTATTTGAAACCTCGTATTGACAATTGGTTTGTGGGTGATATATAGTAGAAACTCAATTCCCGAACCCATACCAATGAAAAAGTGATTGCATTATCTAGTTATATAAATTAGAACCCTGGTAACAGATGATAAACCTAGGTAATTCAAACCTATAAAAAATTTAGGTTCGTAAAAATTCTACAATAGTATTTTAATCATCATTTCTTATGGATCATGCCTCTACCAATTTCAACACATAATCCACTACTAGATTAATGTATAAATTCCCAAATGAATTGGGGAATGGTCCCATAAATTCAATTCCCCAAACATTGAAAAAGTCATGAAATAGAAAGGGTTTTTTTGGAATTTAATTTATTTTAGAGACATTCCCTATTCTTTGAAAAAGAGGAAAAGATTTATAAAAATCATGGAAATCCTGAAATAGTGTTGTCCAAAAGATACCAGAACCGAGGAACTTATGAGCAGTCTATTGGAGACCAATGTATCCCCCACAACTAAGACTATGGAAAAACCTAAGGATAGTTTGAAACCCGCTACCAGGAAGACAATTCCTAAGGAATTGATTACTACATGTGCACAAAAGGTTGGGGTAATAAAAAATGCACTAACAAGACTCATGTTTTAGATGATAAACTTGGTTTTTGTTGAAATAAGTTGGAATGAGGGATTCTATCAAATAATTTATGATTTCAGCATAATAAGGAATATCACCTTTCACTTGGTACAATTTCTCATCAGAAAACTTATCATTATGGGAATACAAGGGGATGAGTCAATGTTTGAGGATGGAAGGATCCTGCTGGTATGGATAGTCACCGTATTCCATGCTCATTTTTATCTCTAATTTCTAAATTAAATTTTTGAAGGAGGAGCATCCAGTGAATGAGATGTGGTTTGGATTCTGATTTATTAAAGAGATACTAGAGGTATGCATGGCCAGAAAACATAATTACTTTGGACCCTAAAAGGTATGAAATGAATTTATCCAAGGAGAAAAAGGAAAGGAATTATTTTTTAGTTGTGGTGTTGTTTTATTGGGCTGGGTCTAGTGTGCGTAAGGCATAGGCTATGACATGTGGAGCTCGATTGACCCATTGTGATAAGTCTACCCCAACTTCATTATTAAAAGTGTCACACATGAACTCAAATGGTAAATCCCATTGATGTGGTTGGATTACTAGTGGTGAAATGAGACTATATTTCAATTTGTTAAAATATTCCTCACAATTTTTATCAAACATAAATTATTTTTCTTTTTGAAGTAATCAGGAGAGGTGAAACACAATCTTACTAAAGTCATGAATGAAATGATGATACTATCTATCATGACCTAAGAAAGGTCACACATCTTGTACATTTTTTGTGAATGGTAGGGAGGAAATGATGTCTAATTTTGATTTATCTACTTGTATACCATCCCTATAAATGACATGTATAAGTACTATACCTTGATTTACTATGAAATGGAATTTATCATAATTTAATATAAGATTCTTTTCTGTACATTGACATAGAAAAAAACCAATACTACTCAAACACTGATCAAAAGAGGAGGCATAAATAGTGAAATCATCCATGAATACTTCCATGAAATTATCTAGGTAATCCAAAAAAATACTAACCATACATCGCTGTAAATTACTTGGAGAATTGTACAAAACAAATGGAATCCTCTTATAGGAAAATGTGCCAAATGGGAAAGTAAAGGTTTTCTTCTCTTGACCCTCAGGGGAAATATGGATATGAAAGTATCTATAATACCCATTAAGAAAATATTAGTGGGACTTACATACTCTTCTCTCTATAATATGGTCAATGAATGATAATGGGAAATGGTCCTTCTTATCACGTTATCTTAGTCTGTGATAGTCTATAGAGACACTCTAACTATTCTGCACACGGGTTGTAACCAATTCAGCATTTTGATTTTTTTATTACCATCAGACCTTTTTTAGGAACTACTTACACCGGAATAACCCATTGGTTGTCAGATATGGGGTAAATGATTCCATTAGCTAGTAAATTTTTTTACCTCTTTTTTAACAATATTGAGGAAGTTTGGGTTCATTCAGTATTGTGACTGCCTCACTAGTTTAGCCTCATCATTTAACAGTATACGATTCATGAAAACTGATGAGTTAATAATGGGAATGTAAGAAAGTTTCCATACCAATGATTTTTTATATACTCTAAAAAGGTTAACCAGTCACAATTCATACTCTAAAGGGAGTTAACTAGAAATGATAATAGGAAACTTGTTTTCATTATCAAGATATGAAAATTTAAAAATTTTCGGTACTAGGTTTAGTTCCAATTCAGGGGGATTTTGGATTGATGAGAGTGAATGTGAAAGTGAGAGGTCACTAATCTCATCTAACTACTTAATAGTAATATCCTATGATAAGGAATAATCTTTTTCAATATTAGCAATATCATTGTATTAATGGTATCCTCAGTGCTCAATTAATTATCAATTAAAGAACAAGATTGACATATTTATAAATTGGTACAACATTCAATTCATGATTCATCACCTAGCATGCCTATCAATGATGAAAAATCAAAAAGGGGATAAAGGTAAATAAAATATTTTTTAGGGGAATGTAGTACATCATTATAATTAACTGAAAGCAAGGAATGTTCTTTTGAGGGGCGCTTCATGGAATCAAGGATGTTGAAGTGGAAAATGTCACCAAAAAAATCCATATATAATGTACCATTATGAAAATTAATTATAGTTTTGGTAGTTTTCATGAAATACCTCCCCAATATAATTGGGTCATGTCCATTCATCCTATCATCTTCCATTTTAAGCACATAAAAATCATCAGAAAAAATTAAAATTTTCACCATAACAAGAACACCTATAACAAACCAGTGGGGTGTGTGGTACTATGGTTTTATAGTTGAACAATAATTCCTATGGGATTCAATTCTCTAACTTGTAATGAAGATAAAATGGAATGAGTAATAAAATTTATAGAAGCACCCAAATCAAGCATAGAATCAGAAAAGAAATGCTCCCCAATGGTGCATGGAATCAAGAATGTTCAAGGATCATTTCATTTAGTGGGAAGTGATGGATTTATCAATGACGAGAATTTCCTACCAAATATCAATTTTTCATCACCTTTAAGTCTCTTACAGTGTGTACACATCTACTTTAGAAATTTGGAGTATCGTTTAATTTTATTCATGACAAACCAGTGGGGTGTGTGGAAGAGGAATGGTTTTTCTTAGTGTTTCATCAAATGAAACTCTCTTTCCTTTAGTAGGGATTATATCAAGATATTGTTTTTCCACATTTGGAATATTTTCAATGGTTGGGGTGGTAGTTTCCTTAGGAGGGGATGACTCAAATGAAGGGTTTATCTATATTTTAAGTTGTGTTCCACTCTAAAGGGTGATGGAACTGGCATTTACCTTATCCTTAGGGTTGATAAGAGGTTGATAATGAATTTTACTAGACCCTTGTCTTTATATTTTACCCATCAAGTTGGTGAGTTGGACTAATTTAGTTTTTAGGTTTTTAAATATGATTGTGTGGTTTTTTGGAATTGAATATTATTTAAATCCATTTGTTTCATCATGTTTTCCAGGCTAGGGTCAGTTTTTATAGGGGGTTGTTGTAAAGGCCTTTTTGGTGGTTGAGGATTTCTAGGTGGTGGTGGTGGATGACTACTATGCCTTGGTTGGTTCCATGGTTGTTAAGGTTGGTTTTAATAACCCCTTTCCTAGTGGCTTTGTTGTATTTCCACCTAGAGTTGGATGGATAGTATGGTTCTTGATTAATGGGTTTGTTATAGGGGAAGCTTAGAAATATTTCCTCATAGCTATCAGAAGTTTCTCTTAGTTCAGGGCATTAGTCAGAATAGTAGGTGTAGGTAGTATAAATATCAAAATTAATTGGAGGAGGATGTTGTTATTTTCATTGGGAAAGAGTGAGCTTTTGGAGTAGGGTACTTACCTCTTTGAACTTTGTGTCCACCTTCTTCTCGAACTCAAAACTTTTCACCTCATGGAAACCTTGAATGGTACACTGAACCTTGAACCAAATAGTTGAGTGTTTCATGACATGTTTTCAATGAAGATACTTGCATAAATTAGGAGTTTTCAACTAGAACACCACCTAAAGAACCATCAATCATATCACAGTCAATTAGAATTAAACCTCCATAAAAATATTTTATTAAAAGTTGATCACTTATTTGGCGGTGTGGTCAAATTGAAAAAATAATTTTAAATATTTCCCAGTATTCATGAGGCATTTCCCCTTACAATTACCTTATTCCACAAATTTCTTTCCTTATTGTTGCAGTTTTAGAGGCTGGGAAATATTTTTCAAGAAAAAGGCATTTCATGTCTGCCCATCATCTAATTGGGGAGTTAACAAAATGCAACCGATATTTTTAAGTATATTATAATGAGAAATGGAATTAACTAATATTTACTTATTCTTCATCCACATTATCATGTTTTAATTTTGAACACATAGTATGTAATTATTTTAAATTCTTATGTGGGTAATCTCCAACCAATCCATGAAATTTTGGTAATATTTGAATTAGACTGGATTCTAGTTCAAAATTAAGTGCTTCATCTTGTATTTTTATATATGTGGGATGAATATATATATATATATATATATATATATATAAAGAGTGGTTAGTTATTTTAATGTACAATTAATTTCATCCATTTTATACATGTAAATTTCAGTTTCTAGTTTATTTCTAAAAGAAAAGGGGTTTAAAAAAGTCTCAAGGTGTAGTGTGTTCTCCTTTAAAGGGTTATCTCGTGTGTCTTGATGTCTCTAATGTAGGATTGTATCCAGTTCGGATTCAAAAGGAAGTAAATATTCCAGAATAGAACACATCATTAAAAAATCCTACACAATAAATAAATCATAACACAAAACTATTTGTCAAGGTAGAAGAAAAAACAAATAAATATTCACAAAATCCACAAATATCTTATAAACACACACACTAAAAACTGAAGTTCTCCTTGAAAATAGTGCCAAAATTTGACCACATTGTCATGACATGTCAAATTTAATATTCTTTTAAAGTTTATTTATAATATATGAAAGACCGTAGATTGTATCTAAAAGATAATTGTAGGTTAAAAGTGTGTATTTTTAATAAAAAGACCAAAATATTAGTAGGGCGAAAACAATTTAAAAAAAAACTTAATTAAAGAGTTTAATAGTTGATGATAAAAGGTTAGGTTTTTATAATTATTAAAGAAAGAGGTAATTTTAATTTCACTAAATGTGTTGGTTAGTTCATTTTTCTGAAAATTTCACATGGTTTAATGGAATAATTTAGTCAAGGGTTGTCAAGATCCTAATTACCCTCTTACCTCTTTAGACGATACAAAAATAACCAAACCTTGATACAAAAATCATGTTTTCAAGGTTTAGAAATTAAGAATAGAAAAGTGCTACCAAATCATAACAAAATATTATGTATATGTCAGAGAAAGAAGTTTCTTATGTTGTCCAATCAGAACAACCTAATATTCCCACTTGAAATGTCAACACAATCACTATTGAAATAAAAAGTGTTTCACTTGATTATATAAAACAATGAATTAAACAGATAAGAATGTTAATATAAAACATAAATGAAATGTATCAAACACGAATAAAATAAAACCAACAGAATAACAAGTTCCATAACTCCCTTACAATTGTATGCAACTCCCTCAAAATGACCGTCCACCATTTAGCTTGCCATCGAGAGGAGGAGGAGGCTCGAGTAGAACTTTGACTTCATCTTTGATATCCTTATGAGGATATGGGCCTCAAAAAATTATAGGATGAGGATATGACTCCTTTGGATATAAAAAATCCTAAATATTTTCTTCCTAGTCTAACATACAAATGGGGTGCCCAAGGTACCCTTTTATATCCAAGATGGGAGGTGGTTTTGGGCACCTAGATTTTAAAATACCACTTGGAACATGGTTTTGTGAAACCATAAATTATTATACAAATTTTTTAAAAAATAAAAATTTTTCCTCATATTTTTAGTATATATAAAGAAAATTTTTCATCATTTATAAAACTACATCCTGAGGTATGGATGAAATACAGAATCAAACTTTTAACTTCGAGCAAATTCAGTTTCTTGGAAAGATCAATTTTTTTGGACCCATTTTTGGAAAAATTGTGCTTGGATGTCTTCATAAGTGTTGTATAACATTATAATTTGGACCATAACACAAAATTTAGGCCCATTTGTATGAACCTATTATCTAAATTGTGCATTTGAGTCCACATATATGCTTGGAATCCTACACAATTTATCCCATTTTTGGTAAACTTCATTCTGGGTCCTCCAAATCACCTCCACCTATAATGAAAACATAAAAAAAGTGAAATATCTATTTTTAATAGTGATAAACATTAAATAATTGAATCAAACACGAAACAAATTTTTTTATTATATGTGAAATTTTTAATTCAAAATCAATTTAGTACAGTGGTGTAAGGGTGAAATAAAACTATGAATCATGGTACGATCACCCCTCTATCACACCATGATGTAAAGTGGAAGTTAAATAAAACCATAAAAGAAACTAATTAGTCATTCCAGCATTTGACTGGACACACTGTGATTGTTATGAATTGGAGAATTCAAATAGTATTGATGATCTGACACTTTTTCAACTATTTAACTATTATGGAATGAACTTCAATAGTATAAATGGAGCTCTATAGTAGAGATTCACTTGGAAATAATCAAAGGTATATATTTAGATTATATATAGAAAAACTATGTTTTATTACATGAATATTACATTATTTTAAAGATAAAAAACATAATATTTCTACATTCAAGGATCAAAAGGTTTTGTATCTTGAGAAAATTAGGATCATACATCACTATTAAATAATAATCACAACTATTTATTTAAAGTCTTATTATTTATCCTTATATAATCTCATTTTCTCCTTAGTACATGTAGTCACCTAAGGATATACATTAAAGAAAGGGGTGATCTAAAATCCTAGTAAGAGGAGGAATAAGAAACATGAATCAATATAACATGGGTGAGGATAATTATAACCATCACATCATAATCATATGATCATAATAATAATCCTGAGGGAAATATTTTATAAATTCATTGAATTTGGAAATTCATAAAAACAAATCATCATGTCATAATGGTCAAATACCACACATACTTGCAAGCAAAGTTAGCATAATGTTTACACATATCAGATGTTCATAATCATAGAAAAATCACTGTGAACAAAGATATCATAATGTTCATGCATAATACACATTATATCATGATATACATCACATTAGACAATGCATTAGAGGTCTATATAATTCCAAAACCACCTGTTACATCATAATATTTATATAATCATGTATTCTATATAGAATATATAAAAATTGTAGTCATGAATTACCCATAGAAAGGAATGGGTTTCATAAGTATTTCCTAAATCATAATTTAATGAACAAAATTGGGGTTCCAAAAAGAATAAGGGAAAAAATATTTGTTATAGGAATCATCATTCTTGAGTAAAGAAGAAACAACTCATGAGGAGTAAAAGATGTGCTTTGGAAAGAAAAGTCTTTTTGGAAAATCATTGTATTTAGATTATAAATTAAGGTGAAAAAATGTATATCCATAAATGAAAAAGGAATAATGGTGAAATTATATTTAAGAATCATTAGATGAATATCCATACTAAAATTTAAGTTAAATAGGGATAAAGCAAAGAAAAGGAGTTGGGTTTGAGAGTCCCCTTACATTAAATCCTGGTTTATTTCATTGCTTTTATGCCTACTAGATAATAAACTTAGGATTATTAAAACATAGTTTCATAAGTTAATTAAGTTAATTTTTTTCACTATTTATCCATTATAATTACTGTATTCTAATTCATAACACTCTTTGTTAAATTTTAATTGTTTTGATATCATGTTTTCATTAAATTTTCCCATTTTGTTTCGATGTCGCTATTTTTGTTTGAGGTAATTTATACATAAGTATAATTAATTATAGAATCTTAAAATACATATAATTATAAATTTATATATCATAAATAATTTATTATAACCAGCCATAGTTTTGGTGATAAGAAAAGTATTGGAAATTTCCTCATTGATGATTAATCAACCGTTGACGGGACATTGTCAAAAGAGTGGGAAATAGAAGTTTGAAATTAATATATTTCATAATTATGATACTTAAAATAGGTTAAAATCATTAATATAATGTTAAATTACTGAATAAATAATTTTATAATTTTTTTTGTAAGTAATTGAGAAAAAAATAGAATAAGAAAAAAAGAGAAGAGTTAATAGCAACTTACTCTTTCTTCGATGTAGCTTCTCTTATACAACACTAAAAACCCCTTCATGTTTGGAGTTGGTTTAATCTAGAAAGTCACTAGTTATTATAAGGGTATTTAGAGGGAGGATTTGGGTAGATATTTTTCTTTGTAAAGTGAGGGAGGAGTGGGTTTCCAAGGGGAGAGAGAGGGTTATTTTTAGAATATAATATTGAATAAAATACTATATCTAAGGTAAACCTTATAATTGTAATATTTTTAACATTATAAATCAATATAATATATTTTTGGGAATTTAAACCCATTTATAATTAAAATTCACTTAGTTTATTAAAATTTAATATATAAAAAAAGAAAAGTTGTTATTTTAAGGGATCCATTTTTAGTTTAGTTTTGGAAAATGTTTTTTTGGTTTGAAAATTAAGTTGATTTTATTTTAATAACTCATTTATAAAATTAAAAATATTTTTTTTAAAATATCAAGTTCTATAAATTATTATTTCATTATTACATCATGAATGATGTAATTTAAGATACACCTATTATGTGAAAAACTATATTTTTTACTATTTACTTAAAAATTAAAGTATTTCAGAAAATTACCAAAAAATCACCCTACGAAAATTTAAATGCGATTATTTAAAAAATTATATTAATTTTGAAAAAATAAATTTCTAACATAGTTAATATTAATTTTTAACATAAAAATTATTATTTTTATGAAATAATTTAAAATACAATTTATTAAAAACATACCAATATTTTATTTGAGTTTTTTAATTATCATATTTATTTTTTTGAATTATAATATTTATATTTGATTATATTAATCATGATAAATATTATTTATATAACACATTATTATTTTTAGGTTAAATTACTATTCCAATGGTTAGGTTACTATTCCCAATAGTCAGGTTACTATTCCCAATGGCCAGATTACTATTCCAACAGTCACATTACTATTCTAAAATTCACATTACCTCCTATAAACACCACTTCATTATTTAACTCAATATTCAGTAAAATTACTCACAAGGTTCTATATTTTAATTTTCCAAGATGTTGATTGGTTTACTAGTATTTTATTTCATTTATATAGTGTTATTCATGGGAGGGATGATTATAAAATATTAGTATGATCTATATTTTCCCATTTTAATTAATCCACTTTATAATTTTCCCCTTGTAATATTTGGAATTTTAATGAAATTAGTATTTGACTAATTTAATGATTTTCATCAATGAAATA
Organism: Viscum album; assembly: GCA_963277665.1. Classification (NCBI taxonomy): domain Eukaryota; kingdom Viridiplantae; phylum Streptophyta; class Magnoliopsida; order Santalales; family Viscaceae; genus Viscum; species Viscum album. The sequence continues at coordinate 246,077,356 of OY728150.1, forward strand.
ATGTGTTGTTGGTTTCTCTATGTGTTGTATGTGTATAATATTGTATAATATAATATAATACACATTCATTTTAAGAAAAAAATACCATTTATAAACTCTGGGTTGTTACATTCTTCCCCCTTTAGAAATTTTATCCCCAAAATTTCAAATCATATTCATAGTTGAAAATAGGTGAGGGTACTTTTGTTTCATTGTTTCATCTGGTTCCAATGTTTCCTCTTTATACTTATTGTTCCTCCATAAAACTTTGAAATGGTGAGTTTTGTAGTTTCATATAAATTTATCTCTATGGTACAAGATCTTCACTAGATGCTCCTCATGAGAGAGGCCATTATCTAGTTACACCACCTCAGGATTCAGTACATGTGAGAGATTTAGTATGTACTTCCTCAGGGGTGATATGTGGAACACATCATGAACTTGAGCCATATTTAGTGTAAGTGAAAGTCGATAGGCCACTGATCCTATGTGATCAAGGATATCAAAGGGTCCAATTAATCTAGGGATAATCTTAACCTTCTTTCCCAACTACATGAATCTCTTCAATAGTGATATTCAAAGGAAAACATTGTCTCCAACTTCAAACTCCACATCCCTTTGATGGTTGTCATCATATCCATTTTTTCGATTTTGGGAATATTTTATATGATATTGGATAACATGAACCTTATCTATCATCTACTTCACAATATCAGGTCCAAGTAGATCTCCTTCCCTAAATTTATCCCAATAAGTTGGATTTGTACGTATTTTCCCATAAAAAACTCTAAATGTCTCCATTTGAATACTTGAGTAAAAGATATTGTTATATAAGAACTCAATTAATGGGAGATTTTGATCCAATCCACATTTTAATTATATTGATCATGCTCTTAGAACGTCCTCAAGCATATGAATAATACTTTTAGATTGGCCATCAGTTTGGGGGTGATAGACTGTACTGAAATTCAATTCAATATTCAATGTTGAATAATACTTCAGAATTTAGAGGCGAACCTTAGATCATGACCAGATATGATCAAATGTGAAACCCCATACAACCTCACCAATTCCTTGATGTATATATTTGAAAGTTATTCCAGTGATAAATCTTCTGGAATAGTTATGAAGTGGGTAGTCTTGGGGAGTCAATCCACCACAACCCATATCACATTGTTTCCTTGGATGTCTTCATGAGACTGGTGATAAAGTCTATAGTGACATTTTCCCATTTCCACATGGGTATATGAAATTTTTTCATCATAACTTTGGACTTCTATCACCCTTCTTTGACTTGCTAACATACCAATCACCTTGATACATAATCAAAAAGATTTTTTTCATGTTCTCCCACCAAAAGTGCTCTCAAAGATCACAATACATATTGGTACTTACAATATGGATATAGAAAGATGATATATGTGAATTATCCAATAGATGCTTCTTTTATTTCAACTGATTAAGGTTTACAATGAATAGTTTCAAACTAAATCATACCATCCCCATCGATTTGGAATTCATGAATCTTCCCTTATTTTTACTTCTTTTAAAGATCCAAATCACCCCCCTATGCGTCCTTGATCTTTTCTTGGATATATGGTTGGGAAATAATTTGGGAAAAGTAGGATGTATTCCCTACCATTATGGTTTCCAGATCTATCCTTTGTATATCCACAAAGATAGGGCCTTTCTCAATTCACATCATGGATAGAGTAGCAGGTTCTTTTCTTAAGAGAATTAGATACCTTATTCACCTTTTCCATATGGTAGTGAATAGATAAATCATATTCCTTGATTATATCTAACCATCTTCTTCGATTCATTTTGATCTCATTATGTGTGAAAATATACTTTAGACTCTTATTATCCGTATAAATTTCACAAATTTCACCATATAGATAGTGACACCAAATCTTAAAGGTGAAGATCATAGATTCGAACCCTAGATAATGTTCTAGGAAGTTTTATATATGGATATTCAACTGTTGTGAGGAATAGGCTATCACTTTATCATTCTTTATGAGTACACAATCCAATCCTTTCTTTAAATCATCACTTTATATCACAAAACCTTCACCACTTGTTGGTAGTGTGAGAACATTCATAGTGATTATCCTCTTCTAGAGATCCTTAAAGATTTCATTACATTCTTCTATCCAAACATAATTTACCCCTTTATGTGTTAATTTAGTTATAGGGCTATAAAATAGTGATAAATTTATCATAAAATGTTAGTAGTTCCCTGATAATCCAAGAAAACTACAGATTTCCATGAAACCAATGTGTCTAAGCTATTCTCAAATTTTCTTTGTATTTGAAGGGTCCACAAAAATTACTTCACTTATGATCACATTCCCCAACAATTTGACTTGATGCATCAAAAAATCACACTTACTAAACTTAGCAAACATTTTCTCCTAAAAATTTCTAGTACAATCCTTAGATTCTCTTCATGTTCCTTCTTTATCTTGAAGTAAATGAAAATATCATTGATAAAGACTACCATAAATTTTTCAAGGTAGTCTCTAAATACTCTATTCATAAAATCCATTAATATTTCAGGGGAATTAGTAAGTCTTAAGGGAATAACTATGAACTCATAGTATCCATACCTTATATGAAAAGTAGTTTTCTGCATATCATCCTTCTTAAATTTAAGTTGATGATATCCAGAAAAATGATCCACCTTTGAGAAATAATTATCTCTTTATAGTAGATTGAAAAAGTCATCAATCCTTAGAAGATGATACTTGTTATTTATGGTGATCTTTTTGAGTTCTCAGTAATCGATATATAGTCACATTGATCCATACTTATTGAAAAATAGCATTGGCACACCCCAAGGTGATGCACTGGGGTGTATGAATCCTTTGTTCAAATTATCTTGTAGTTACTTCTTTAACTCCTCTAGTTTGATTGGGGCCTTCATATAGAGGAATTTAGAGATAGGAGTGTCTCTAAGTATAATTTGTTTTTATAAATATACCTCACAATCTAAGGAAAGTCTAGGTAGTTCTTTAGGAAATACATCAATGCATTTCCTCACAATATAAATTTTCTCTAGGTTGATACCTTCCTTTTACTCAATCATTTGAGAAAGGTATACTTGTTCATAGGGTATCAACACCCACACCATTGAGGGATTTTTAAAAGCATATTAAAGATATTACTTGAATTTATTAGGGAGCATGGGATGGTTTGGAATATGAAAATATATTTCCTTTTCATGAAATTTGATGTGTTATATATATAATGAGAGCTAATCCATGCCCAATATATGATCTAATTTTACCAAGGGAAGGATTGCAAGATTTTTTGGAAGAATCTTACCACATCCACTAATAGAAGAAGAGTCTAACAATTGGGTTGAAATGATCTCACCACTCAATATTTTTACTTAAATATATACTTAAAGGTATTGGGGATTCAATTCAATAGTTATAGAAAACATGTAGGATATAAAAGAATGTATAGAACCAGAATCAAATAACTTTTTTTCCATTCATGAGTGAATGGGAAGTACACGTTGTATGAATTTGTTTTTAGACTCCACTTTAGTAGTAATGATGAAATAATATTTCCCTTTCTCCATTGGCTTTGGTGGTTGCTAATGCTAATTATCCTCAAGGACCTATGGTTTAGTGAACTGGATTTCATTGTGCCCTTGATCCCTACCGTTGAAGCATTCAACCATGGGTGATGCAGTAGGAGGTTCCTTCCTTTCCTCCACCATTTTGGATTACTTCTTCATGTATCTTTGAAATTCATGATCTTAGTGGACTTATCTCTCACACTTGAAGTTTTTCATCGTTTCTCTAAGGGAATTACCATGATGTCTCTTCTATCATTTTTGACACATGGGTGATTAGATCCTATTTCCTCCTTTGTCACCTGACCCACCATATTGAAACTCCATTCTTCTCTTATTATCTCCATAACCATGAGAATATTCCGAAAACTCCATCTCTACTTTGATATCATATAAAACTACTTCACTACAACTCCCAAAGTCTTGGATATATTTATCCTTTTGAAGGTGTGGTTTTAAACCACTAAATAATCTTTCTATTTTTCTATAATTACTGATAAAAAATCTCGAGGCATATCATTAAAGCCTTAAAGTTTTCATCATATTTCATGATATATTCACCTTAATTTTTCTTTATCTCTATGAATTGTCTCTCCATATTTTTTTGAATATTTTGAGGTAAAGTATTGTTATGAAATATTTTCTTAAATTCTTCCCACTACATATATTCAATTTTATCCTTCAGATTGGTGTTATTTATCAATAGACACCATTGATCGAACTCTCCATCCAAATAATAGACGACCAAAGTCACCTTATTCTTATCATAATAATGGAGCATAGAAAAGTTATTCTCCATCGAGTTAACCCACTATTCTATGAAAAGTGGATCAAAAGATCCACTAAATGTTGGTGGTATTTTCCATATAAAAGACTCAATATCCAAATTCTTCTTCTTGTGAAAAGGATGACATTCCATATGGTTAAAGTTATTATTCATATCTTGCAACAACTAGGTAATAATCACCATGAATTTTTGAACTCCACCTCCAATGGAATTGGGGATTCATTTTGAGAAATTGTTTCATTTTCCCTCACATGGTTTGTTTTCCTAGTTTCTCCTGATTCCCTCCATTTTCTAAAATAGAAAACGTTTGAACAAAATGCAAGTAAAAAAATCATGAATAAATAATTTATTATTTTGTGAAATTAAATATAAAGGCATATCTTATGAATCCCTATGTTTAGATTTTTTTCTAAAATAATGTTTCATGGATTTTTAAATATACTTAGACTTATCCTAAGGGTTTTCACTAATGATTTATAATCCTAATTCCAAAATTAACTAAACCGTACCTCTGATACCAACTATATCGACCATAATTTTTTTTACATGACTATTACATCATTTTAAAGATAAAAAACATAATATTTATACATTCAAGGATCAAAAGGTTTAGTATCTTGGTAAAATTAGGATCACACATCATTGTTTACTATGAAAACATATGGTTTCTCCTGATAAATTATTGTGGGGGGTTTAATATATGTACAATAATTCATGTCAGACTCACCATTTTCATCCTTAATAGAATCTCCCAATGGTTCCCACATCCATAACTGAGTATGGACCTTATTTCCAAATGAAAGTGACCAGTTGGGGGTTTATACCCAATGATGATTCAGAACTCTCATTGGTTGAGAGGATGGGAGGTCAAGATCATCACACCCTTTTAGGGGAATTTATTTCCTATTTTGGGAATCTCTTATAGAGTTAATATATTTTCAAGAATATCTTCCAAATCCCAATATGATAATGGTTACCCTAATAAAATGATCAAGTGTTGAATCCTTCCATGTGTAAAGGGGGTTCCATTAATGAGACCATCAATAAGTATCCAAGGTTCTTAATATATTTCCTATAATAACTTATTAATGGGTAGATAATTATATTTTTAAGCTATATAACCAGGAACTCTAAAGTTTACTGTCATCCAGGGAGGTGATTAATATTTCAAGGATGAGATTGAACCTTTTTAAGGCATCCTAAGTATCCTATTTATAATAGGAATCAAAACCCATATAGTTTATTTAAGCCATGTAGTTTAATGTCATGAAGAAATAAAATATATGAGGGCACTTAGGCACTAGGTATGGATCTCTATCCTTAGGAAGTAATCTTATATATCTTGTTAATATCAAGAATCAGAATCATCGTAGTTTGATTTCACCCTCAGGACTTACCCTGAGGTGGATGCCCCTATATGGGGGTAGTCATATCATGCCATTAATCAGGTATTACACACTGAGGTTAACCTAGCCAGGGAAGATTTATAATGTGAATGATATTATCATTGAAAATACCTAAGCCCATGCGGGCCATGCTCGGTGTGAGAAACAAGAGATAACAAGTGACCAGTATCATTGCTTATAGATTTAGGACTTATGCACTAGGTCATCCCTAATGGGGGTATTTAATATAGATATAGGGCCTTAGGAAGGCATACTATATATCCTATTTTTACCAAGAATCAAATTTCTCATAGTTCATTCGGCTTCTTAATCCATCGATGGATGAGGTAGGGAGATGAACCCATAAAAGAGTTTGGGTCCCATGGGTTTGAGTGTCGGAGACATAGAGGGAGTTACACCAAAGTGGATGCCCATTGTATATTGGTCCTTAAGAAGGAATCCTACACATCCTATTTAGACAAGAATAAGATTTCTCATAGTTTATTTTGAGGTATTTCTGAATACATCTACTAGATGAGGTTATCATGTCTAGGGACATCTGCCTAACATGTCCTGAATGTCTACCTAACATGTATGGAGTATTTTTATGACATGTTTGAAGAAGTATGGACATGTAATGGTTACTTAGTGGACATGTTTAAATACAATCACATGATCCAATTGACTTGTCTGGAGGACATGACATGATCTGGATAATGTGTCCAGAGGACGTCACATGACCTGAATGACATGTCCATAGGACATCAATTGACATGGATGAAATGTCTATAGAACATCACATAACTTGGATGAAATGTCTAGAGGATATCAAATGACCTAGATGGAATGTCTATAGGGAATTGTATGACTTGGATTACATGTATGGAAGATGTTATATGGCCTGGATGGCATGTATAGAGGATGTAACATGACCTGGATGACATGTTCGGAGGGTGTTATATGAACTGGTCAATATGGATGTAGGAATTCTCAAAATCCATGAAACATGTATAAATAACTGCGTATGACTTGGGAGATATGCCCTGATGCTGTCACATGACTTGGGAGACATTTTTAGAGGACTTTTCAAGACTTGGGAGACATGTCGAAAGAACTCCACAAGACTTGGGTGACATGTACGAAGGACTTTACAAGACTTTTTTATAGGTCCAAAGAACATCACATGATCTAGATATCATTTATAGAGGGTATCACATGACTTGGGAGACATATCTTGGTGCTGTCATGTGGTCTAGGTAGGTCATGAAAAGTTCATAAAGATTAGAATATTCGTCTTTTAATAATTATTCCATCCTTTTTATTATTTTTTATTCTTTATTGAATATGTACCTAAAGGTTTTTCAGGAATTATCCTATGTAGGTTCCACATAACCCAGTCGACATGTGAAAAATCCTTCGTATGATCTGGATATCTCACTAAAAGTCTTTCACATGATCTATAGGGTGATGACATGAAGCATATAATCATACCACGTGACCCATTAGGTCATTCTCTAGATTTTATTTGGTGGAATACCCTTTTGATCTCATGAATTTCCACTATGATAAGTCTGCTCTTATGGTCCCTTATAGCAGTCTTTATCATGTGTGTATGTGTGTGTTTTGTGTCAAGGGGGAGGAATTTATAGGCCTCTCCACCTCAATTATACTCATCCTTGTGTTGCTCATATCTCACAAATATGGGGTGAAGTTGGTGGAAGTATTTTTTTTTCATCATGCGTTTCGCATGATCCTTCAGTGGGTCATCCATGGTGTCACATGATAAAAATGACCATGAGAAAGTTTCTCCATCTCAATGTTTATTGGACCCTGATCGATCAAAGTGATTTATCATAACCATGTTGACATGTCAAATTCTCTTTTCACCATTGAACCGACATGTATGATAAAATTTGTGAGATTAAGAAACCCATGGAAAGGCTTTTGCATGATTGAAGAAGACTTTTACGGGGTCCTTTGCGAGACTAAGGCAACTTTTTAGAGTTTGTTTGTGAGATCAAGATGACTTGTCAGGGGCCTCTCATGATATCATGCTAGCTTGTCGATGAGTTTTCGTGAGATTGAGCTGGATTATCAAAAGCCCTTTGTGTGATCAATGGTGATCACTTGGGGTGCATATACCCTTTTTCATAAAGATCAGGCATCCTACCTTCATGGGAGGATTCTACCTTTTTCAGTTCCCTCCTTATTTTACAAGGGTAGGGGACCTCAGAACATCATGCGAGTGTTGTCATATGTAGTCTCTAGTCATTCCTACGATGTTTCTCATGATCAATGCTAGATCTCATGATGGTGTGTGATCACTATCATAGAAAATCACTCCAATTATATGTGGAGTTGAAAGAGTATTTCATGATCAAATAGAAGTGTTTGAGGTCCTTTTCATGATGAAGGTGACACACCAATCATGTTCTTGCACGACAAGGTGGTCATGTCATTATGGAGCTTAATGGGGTCTTGTTAATTGCATAAGAACATCGCATGGAGGTCAACATACCTCTCCATAGAACAAACCTTCCACATTTTTATGAATTTATTTTATAAAGGGGTTTATATGATTATCAAGTGTATGTTTATTGAAAATTCACAAGACTAGAGGAACCCTTTTGGAAGCCTCTGGATGATCATCAATACTTACTTGGAAACCCTCATAAGAACATGATGGTTTTTTCATAGGGGATTCATGTGAACATAAAAAGATCATGTACAACACATGATATATCCACATGAACTTACATGGTCATGCGATCACATGTTCTTATGAAGGTTATGCGATCTGCGTGATTCGGCCACCTAGAATTCATACCACTTATTTCTTTTCTTTGTAGAGAAAATAATACCCCTGCTTCATGTATTTATTTAATTCTAGAATTTATAATGCTCATTTGGTGTATGTAAACAAATACCCCCCTCAGGAGAGACATCTGAAGGAATAAATACTTAGTTATGAGGAAAGTAAATGCTCATCTGAGTCCTTGGGGTTTCCACTGATCAATGTCTCATGCATCATTTGGTCTCCTCGGTGACCTTTGGTATTCCAAGGAGTATTAAATAAATGAGTGAGGGGAGACTCATTTAATTTTTTATTTAAAACTATACATATATCACGATTGCTTCCATCAGGTGACTCCTTCACAAGACTTCACGATGATATCTATTTCAAGAGACCTCTCCACAAGAACCGATCACAAGGATGTTTTATGGGAATATTCCATGAGATCTCATCGTATGACTGCTTTGTCTCAGTCTTGTTCAAATAAACCAAAAATATAATCTTGATAATTTCTTGAACTTTGACCTATTTCCTCATTCTCATGGTTGTATTGTAGGATTCTCATTATTTGTTGGCTTGGTCATGTGATCGCTTGATCATCACATGGTTTGTGTGATCATCTCAAGGTCATACGACTACAAGTATTATGAAAGATTACACAGTCATGAGATACTTCATGGGTCATGTGATTCAAAAGGTCTCCATGGATCATGAGATCTTCAATACCCATTTTAGTTCATGAGATTGCAAATACCTTCACGGTTCATGCAATTTTTATGATGTTTTCAGAGTCATGCACTTCTTTTGATAGGATTTTTACTCATTTGATATGTGGTCCTTATTTTTATAGAGATGAATTCCAGTTCTTAGAAATATTCCACTGCGGATATCTAGATAGCCATGATCTCTAGGAATCTAAATGCTAACCCTCAGTGTCACGTGTACTTAGGCAATAAGACTCTAAAGTGGATTCTTCTATTTGTAATTCAGATCCATCCTTTGTTACATTAGCTTCTTTTGTATATATTCGGTCTATTAGATGATGATGTAATTATCTCACCTATTTAAAATATTCCATATTTTTTGATATAATATTCCCTTGATTATGATCAAATGAAGATTTATGAAGATAGTCAGTTGGTCATGGTACAGTCCTAGGGGTTATCCTATATGTTGGTGAACTCCCCTCAAGGTCCATAAGATTTCAATTTTACCCACCAGCCCATTGATCAAAGTTATTCAAGCATACTTTACTCCTCTATAAATAATATAAGAAGTGGATGGAGCTTGAAATGGGACTTGCATCCTGACAGTAAATTTTCTAATGAACCAGCATGGCCATTCTGGGTTAGGAAAATTAGCTTAGAATTCTACGACCAACTATATGCTATTAATCTTTACAAAGTAGTGTGTATTTCTTAGTTCATCATCTATCATCAGTCAGAGATTATTAAATACCTGATTAGCCATTGGTTCCTGAAACTAATTCCTTTCATTTTTCCCATGGTGAGGCAAGGATTAGCTTTTTGGACATTTATCGGCTAGGCAGAATATCTCCCCTTATGGAGATATATGATGAGTTTCTTCCTACTATGGATGTTTGGGATGAGCCCACAAAAAATTTGACCTTGTAAAGGGATATTCTTACCATTTTGAAGGATAATTTAAGGAAGGATTTGAATCTACACTCGATTATTTCATTTAAGGACCATATCAATATCTTTCTATACTATAACGGGACTTGGCCAACTGCCATATGCCCACACTGGTGCCCCTTTTGATAGGTTTATGTAGCGTGGACTCATATTGGGAAATAATAGATGCTAGAGAGTATTAAACATGGGGCTACCGGGTGATACCAGAGGCATCCCTGAGTCTTCGGCTACTGGGTTTTTTATCCATGTTTCAGAATAAATGGATTTTCCTAGATTGGGATCCTCACTTAGGAATTTGAGTGAGCACGCTAGTGATAAAAGATCGATTAGTAGAGGGGTGGCCTCTTAACCTACCCATACTAACACTGACTCACCTCTATCATCTCCTTGGACATATTAAACAAGGAAACATCCCTTATAGGATTGGAGGCCCTTTCCAGTTCTTATTTGATTTGATAAGAGATCATTTGTGCTATTACAAATACCATAACACTGTCAGGATCCATGACGCCTCATTACATCCTAGTCTGTTGAATATTTCTAGGGTTGAGGTGATTCCACTAGACCCCGATGAGGTCATTGACATGCTGAGCCAACGTAATCATTTCAACTTCATGCTCTATCCCAAAATGCATAATCAAATTATTAATAATGGAAATGTCTATCTTGATAAACAATTATATAAAATATCTCTTTAAGATGGGGTTCCTATGGCCTATGTAGATGATCTGATTATTTGATATCCATATAATCTTTCTTTATTTTCTCACCAATTTGGTTTTATCCAAAGGGGTTTTCCTCTCCCTTTAGTTGGCGTATGGGGAAAATGACATCCCGGGTATATCCGCCAGTTTTGGATTATATTGGTGCATGAAGACACAAATGCTAAGATTATTATTTTTCTTATTGGAACCCCTATATTCCTATCTTAATATTATTCCTAATATTGGGTGGAATCCTAATATGGTGGTGTTCCGAATAGATTGGTCCATCAGGTGGATAAACCCAGTGCTTCACCGAACCCCATATTTGTAGCAACAATGGAGTTGATTAAGGACTTGGGAGAGTCTCCAAGGAATCATTCCCATTATAGATATGAACATCCCATTTGTGGGATAAAATATATCAAGGAATATAGTCTTTAAATACCAGTGATGGATGATGCATCATTTGAGAGAAGAGTATATGAAACATTCTCTCTCACTTCTTCATCAACTCAGCCAACTATTCCTCCTTTTGACATACCAACCCCAATATTTGTAGTGGCCCAAGTATTAAATAGAATAATATGGTATAATATTAAAACCTTGATCAGTAATACTACTAGGAAACATTTCATGACCAAGAGGTATTCCTTCAGTAGCTATTTCATGATTTGGGTGTGGGAGGATTTGACCTCCAACCATTATATGTTGTCATGCTAAAAATTGTCCTAACCCAACAACAATTTTTTGTCTATAATAAAGAACTTAATAGTTTTTATGGATAAGATTATCTAGATCAGTCAACAAGGGAAGTTTCATATGTGATAGAATAAAGACATCATATAATATACCAGCTGTACACCCATATGGATGACTTGACCACACAAATAGTGAAATAAGAGAAGATCTTAGCTTGCTGAAAATTTTATAGTTCAAAACCATCATCCTTATTAGTGACTAATAAGAAATTAGTTAAGGATCTATATTCTTTCATTTAGAATCTTTATCCTTGAGTAGTAATAGAATAAGTGGGGTAGACAAAACTTCACCGCTCAATTGATAGTTCTCTCCAAACTTTGGATGATTTGTAAAATTCATCCAATTTAATTTTATTTTAGTCTGATCACAAATGTTTTTGTTTGGATGAAATCCTTAGACAGGATCTAAAATATAAAGATTCCTACTTTTTGTGAATCTTATGAATGAAAAAAATCCTCTTATATTTATATGTTGCTATCCATCTTTCCTTTATTCGTGATTCACACAATATTTCATTGATCTACTATCACATGAATCATTAATGATACCAATCCTTTATATAATACCAAATATACCTAAATTCCAAGATTTGAAATCCCGAATCAAAAAAAAAATTTATTGAGAAATTATCATGAATACCCACCAACATGAGATTCTTTATTGATACACCTACTCCAATTGTCTTGAGATCACATGATTTAAAAAAGGAAAATTTGGGTAAAATATATGTCATAGAGGAAGAATTCTATAATTTTTGTCTAATTTAGTAGACTTACCAAGTGTATCTTTATTTTTTCTAGGGACAAGTAATGATCCCTACAAGATTTTTATATTTTTTATTTATATTGCCCAATTTTTTTTCTAAGTTTCATATAGGGGAAAACTTAGTGGGCGTGGTCTTAGATTTTGATCAAGATGCCCTATTATGGGTTTTTGACCTAAATAATTTTATGCATTTTACATTTTATGAGTGATCAATATTTTCTGGAGCATACAAAGTGCATTTTTAGCGATAATGGACTCAACTTTTTCCTAGGACGCCCTTTTTGGGTTTTAAACTTGGAGAGAATTGTGTCTATTTGAGTTGGCTGTTTTAAGGTCTTGAAAAATAGATTGTTACTGTGCTGTAGTTTAAGGTCATCCATATTGTACCTTCTACTATTGTAGTTTATGGTCTTGTAGATCAAACCTTCTATTATTGGCAATATAACATTTGTGAAGTAATGTTCTCCATGCATTTTAATGTCATGTGGTAAGGACATCTATTGTGTAGTTTAATGTCATGAAATAAGAATATCTTTAATGTAGTTTAGCATCATACATTAAGAATATAAATATGCTATATAATTTAAATTCTTGATTCTAGGAAATGATTGATAAATATATAATGGGGTATACATACTGAGGATGACCTAAAACTCTCTAAGGTGCTGAGTTCCTCTGTGATGTTTCCAGAGCTCACTCGGATTAGAGTTACTTTACTATAAGGAGTATATGCCTCTAGTTGGTAGGTTAGAGGTACTTATGCATGAGACCATTGAGATTACATAAATGGTCAAGTAAAGGTGTCCCCATTTTTTTTCTAAGGGACATAAATGATTTGTGAAAACTACGTTAGCGAATGGTGAAATACTAGGGATGCTAAGTCAACTTGGATAATTAGAATATGGGTGGTGTAATTCATAACCCAAAAATTCTAATCGATGAATATGGAATGGGGAATACATACTAGGGATGAACCAAAACAACTTAAGGTGTTAATTGTTTCTATGGTGTTACTGGTGATCATGAGGATTAAAGTTCCTTACTTACAAGTAGGATATTCCTCTAGTTGTTAGGTCAGAACCCCTTATGCATGAGCCTATATGGATTATATGAATATTTAAGTAAAGGGTTTCCCCAATCTTTTCTGAGGTCCATGAAAGATTTGCGAAGAATAAAACATCTAGATGATGAAGTGGGAAGTGGAGTGAAGCTATCCAAGGAAGGGTTCTGGAACCCTAGGGAGGTTTAGATATTAGTTGGGAAGATCAGGCCCCACACCATGTGGTTTAGAGTGATGTTGTGTGGGAAATGAAAAGGTATGGGCATGGAGTTTCACATTATTTCTTTGTGAAAGGGTACAATACATGATGATGTAATGCCGAATATATCGAATTTACTAGAATAGTTTGATTATGGAGATTGTAAATCATGGTCTAGGAATATCTGAGTTAAATAAATGTAGGAAATTGTGGGTATAGATCCACTATCAATGATAGAAATATATTAAAATGTTCTATAAGGTTATTATAATAAATCCTAGAATTAAGGGGGAATTCCTAGGTTCTAAGGGTCTATTTTGAGGAGCCAGTTACTATTTTCAGTTTTCTATGGGGAAGATCCAAGAGAAAGGAAGCCCAATGTCCATGGGGTTCCAAGAGAAGGATAACGACTTGAGTAATTTATCATATCATATCATAATTATATGGAATGAAGGTGGTTTAGGTAATATGTAAGATTAAATAAGGGTTTGAGAATATTAAAAGTTTTGTCGCTTCCTAGTGAACACATTATCATGATGAGGGGATGTTACAAACTATTAATCTATTTTTTTTATTAGACTAGAGGGTCTAGAGAGCATGGCTTGGCTTCTACTAGGGACAAAAATGGGCCTTATGAGCTATATGACTTGTTCATTTACACTTTAAATGTTTCCCAAACTTTGGAGATGAAGAGTTTAGCGATTAAGGACTTGACTTTTGATTAGGCCGCCCTTTGTGGGTTTTCAACATGACAAGCCTTATGTATCATTTACTATTATTTTAAGGTATTTATATTTGTAACATTAAGGATAAAGTTTAAGGTCATTCAAATTTTACCAAGGCACTTTCCTTACAGTTTAATGTCATGCGGTGAAGAGGTTTTTCTTGTAGTTTAACGTCATACGGTAAGGATGTATGAACTGATGTGAAATTGTGAAAGTTGTTTACGGGGAAAATTTTCATTGGTTAGAGGAATGTATATCTTAGAAACAAATTTTACCCATGCACGGGTTTATTGATGGGTATCCATATTCCAAAGCCCATTTTTTGTTTAGATTTATCTCATGAAAAAACAAGCCATATGTAGATCTGAATCATCCATAGACAAAGTGATCTTGTATAGATAAACCATCTTTAAACATAGGTATATGAAACTTTTATGGATAGGTTTTTCTGGGTTTCCCTATGTGTATTTTAAGGATATGAATCATGCCATTATTAGTGCCTTTAAGGATATCCATCTGTGTAGACTTGATTCGTATGCAGGGGAGAGGGGTGACTATCTCAGAGCAATTTGGTCTTCACAGAAGATGAATACCCCAAAATGGAAGGGTACATGGATATGATTCCATAATACTTCTTTGAAAATGGGTACAATGCAAAAATATGTAACATTGAGGGCATATGAATCCACTTGAATAGCTGGGTTATGGAAGATGTAAATCATAACCCAAGAATATTTGAGTTAACTAGAGGTGGGAACCAGTGGGTATAGTTCCACCAATGGTAATGAAAGGATATCATAATCTTCTACATGGTCAAGTTAATAAATCCTAGATTTAAAAGGGACCTTCTTGGGATCTAAGGGTCTGTTTGGATGAATCGGTCCCCATTACTAGTTTTCTATGGGAAGTATCCAAGAGCAAGGAAACCCAAGGTCCATGGGGTTCCAAGATAAAGGTATCAACTTGATGAACTAGTTGTGTCAACTTAGATATCGAAGATATGAAGTTGTTTCTTGGAAAACATAAGATTCAATAAGGGTTCAATAACCCTAAAGGATACACCAGTGTGTATTGAACACATTTCAAGGTGAAGGAATAAAACATGTGATTCTTGGATACACAAACATAAGAGGGGATGATATGTTCAATGTGAAGACATTTTTTCATGAATTTTAACATAACAAGATGAGGAAATAGTTCCCAATTTAATGTGAATATCATTCGTGTCAGCTAGAGTGGCTTTTCAGGATCTGTAAACTCACACTATCCATGATCAATGTGAGAAACAAGTGAAAAATGGGTAGTCAACTAAGCCACATGAGAGTGGGTACTAGATGGATCACTACATAGGTATAACTCATATACACTTAGGGGTGAATTTTTATCATTTTATATGTTTTAAATGAAACAAAGATTTTAAATATAAGCATTTTTATGTATATTATGATGAGAATAATCACACCACATGTAGTTCTTTCAGGTAAGCTCCCTGTGAAAGTCTAACCCATATATAGGGAGGGGAACATTTTATTTATTTATATTATGGATAGACCCAGGACCGGAGATCTGGACATCACTACATACCCTTTGATGATATGAATTAATCCACACAAAGTTATTGAATGGGAAAATCTCTATACAGGTCTGACCTATATTAAGATGGGGGGATTATTCCCATTGATTGCTACAGTTGGATCTAGAATTTGAGATTCAGATGCCACTACATATCCTGTGATGATAGAGATCAATCCACACATAGTAATTAAATGGAAAACTCTCCATGTAGGTATGACCTATACATATAGGGGGAATTGTTACCATTGATTATTAAGGTCAGACCCAGGATTGGAGATCTAGGTGTGACTACATATCTTGTGATGATAGGAATCAAGCCACATGTAGTTATTGAATGAGAAACTATACACATGGGTATGAACAATATGTAGAGGGGGGAAATGTTCCAATTGATTATTGTGACTGGAACCAAGATTGGAGATTCAAGCATCACTATGTATCCTGTGATAATAGGAATCAAGCCACACATAGTTATTGAACAAGAAATTCTCCTCATAGGTCTGACCCATATACAGAGGGGTGAATTATTCCCATTGATTGTTGAGGATGGACCTAGGATTAGAGATCCAGGTGTCCCTATGTATTCTGTTATGATAGGAATCAAGCCACATGTAGTTCTTGTATGGGAAACTCTTTAATAAGGTCTGACCCATAAGCATAGTGGGGTATTGTTCCCATCAATTGTTATGGCCGGGCCTAGGATTTGAGATCCGGGCATCACTACATTACTAAAAAACTGGGTTTATCTAGTTATAGGTATTTAAAAACACTATTAAAACCCCCTTTGTTAGTTCTAGAAAAATCACTGTTTGTAACACCCCAAGCTTCCATGGTACACTTCTCTTTGAATAATACAGTAGCATGTGTTGTACACAACTTTGAGTTCTAACACACACCACAACCAATGAAAACAACCATTATGAATAGTAATACCCACTTTTTTAAATTTTATACATTTTATCTTTCAAAATGGACTTCATTTTTGGATTCAGAATATCGAAATTAGCTTAGGGTGAATTTCTGGTACTTTTCTGATAACTTTCATATTTTGATGAATAGTGAAAAACACTGAGTTATAGTTTAAAACCAAATTTTTATTTAAATAATTATTTATTTTATTGAAATTATTTAATGTCAAAATAGATACATAATACCTATATAATTTCTATGGAATTCATTGGATTCGGTTTATAATAATTTTAGATATATAAAAATTTTATTGAACTTTTCACCGTCTTTTACCCACCTCATAGGAGCTTTTGCAAATTCACATAAAACTTAATTTTACCGCTTCTGTGAGATGAATTTCAAAAATCCGAGAGACATGGTTAATATCAAGGAGTAAAATGTGGTTCAATGCGATGAAAATATTTTTTGGTGAATAGTAACGTTTTACTTTTATTTACCACGGTTAAAAGTAAATAGGGTAATTAAGGGTAAAAATGATATTAATATTACCCTCAAACATGTACTAATTCTATTGGAAAAGTTTATCTC
This sequence comes from Viscum album, assembly GCA_963277665.1. Taxonomy (NCBI): domain Eukaryota; kingdom Viridiplantae; phylum Streptophyta; class Magnoliopsida; order Santalales; family Viscaceae; genus Viscum; species Viscum album. The sequence continues at coordinate 246,094,829 of OY728150.1, forward strand.
GACCAAAAAAAACCTTAGGAATAAAATATTACAATTTAGGTCAACTTGGATTAGATTAGGACATATATTATTATTTAATTCAAAGAAGAGTTAAAAGAGTTAAAATCAAAGTTTAATAACTAAAACATTTTTAATATAGGGTTTTTCATAATATAAATTCGATTATAAATATACATTAGAAAGATACAAATATTTCATACATCATGGTATTTTATTTATAATTTTTAGGCATTATATAAATAAATTTATTTGTGACACAATGATGATGCAGTAATTACCTTATTCATGAAAGAATCAAATAAATGGTATTATAAATATTAAAATAAATATAATTTCAAAGTTTTTATGACATCCACGAATTCTATAGGTGAATATGACATGTGAGTATTTATTCAATGTATTTTTTCTCAAGTAATCATGTTGTTATTATTTTAACAAAAAACAAATACCAAATAGTGTCAAAATTGACATAAAATAGTTTTTAAAACAAATATTATATTATTAATTGCTATAATGGTCCTAAAAATCTAAGGTTCAACCAAAATACTTATATAATAACATATATAATATTAATTAACCAATTGGGGTTATATTGTCAGTATATAGTAAGTTTATTAACCATATAGCGTAAGAATACAAGAAGACACGGTAAAAGTTAAATTATTTAACTTAGAGTTAAATCTAAATGATAAGGATAAAATGGTAACCTAAACTTGTATAAAACCTATTTGTTGAGTTATTTAATATATATCCCCACTTTATAATTTAAATAATCAACTTTGGATCCATTATAAACCGAATATGAATTTATTATAAAATAATATTTTAAGTTTTTCCTAAGGTGCCCCTCAGCCCTCTTATAAAAGGGCACTCCCCCTTCTCTCTAATTCACACCTTCTAAGCCATTTGGCTCCGACAAACTCTGCCCACATACCCTCTAAAATATACTCCCTTCATCCTAGAGGCCTTAGTTTGATCAGAAAGCCAACCTAAGGAGCCCTTTTGATCAAATCAAAAGGAAGAACCCGAAGAAGAGGTAATGATTTCACCACCCTCTTTCAAGTTCGTTTCTTCTTCCACTTCTTTTTTATTTGTTGTTTCCATTCTAAATTAATAACTACAGTATATTATATATACTTTGAAGTTATTATAATTATGGTACAACCAAATTCATTATTCTATCCACCCTTTGAATGACATGTCACCATACATGCGTACGTACGGCTTACCATCTCCACGTTGTGGTGTAATTGTTATTCAACACATTATTATTTGGATGAGTATAATAACGATGTGTATTTTATGTAAATAATATATATAAAATGATAAGGATTATGTATATATTATATACCATCCAATTATATATTATATTAATATCCAAATAATGATATTTTTGCTCGTGCGTACGTACGGATTACCGTCTCCACGACACGATGAGATTCATTTCCAAGATCATCATTCATCGATGATTCTAAAAATATATATTACTAATAAGTATGTAATATATGACATAATAATGCTATTGGAGATATATATATTTATATATATAAGTATTTATGTACTTACATATATCTTATTCACTTACTTCCGTTCAATACTATATGAAAACGAAAACAGCGTTTATGCGTACATACGGACTACCGTCTCCATAAACGGTGTTTTCCATTTCATATATACGCCTATTATAAAATTTTATATTCTAAATATATATGATAAATAAATCATGTTTTAAATTCTGGAATTATTTAAATCATGATCTAAGTGATACAATCAAGAGTAACACGTTAAAACACGTACGATAAAGAAAGCGATTATTACCCGAAATATTAATATAACATGGAAATTATTATTAAATGGATAGTATAAAGTCATAAATGAATAATGTATGATATCATAAATATTAATATGGTTCTGGTATAATTTAATAACATACTATAGTCTTCATACAGAAGGATAAACGTACCCTCGACTAAAGGAAAGTGAATGGTAAGCGGTTTTCATCTCACTCCTTATTCCCGTGAGATTCGTACCATATTTCCACTATTACCTTTTGTGTGGTGTATGTACTAATAATAATTGTATTCTTTGTGTAATACACTTTAATTTATGTGTATTTACATATTCATTGTATGATACCTCTTTCATGGGGTGTATGTTTCGTAATCTACCAAATTGGTAAGGATTAATTTCACAATCTCTTTATTATCTGAGGTTGTTTTTACGTAAGTATCTACAGGGAAATATTTATTATCCATGTCCATGTTTTAAGAAAGAGTTTTCAAAGGGATTCTTTTATGGGAATTTTTACTAAAACATCATTTCAAATGTTTTAAATATTTATTCTTCTAAATCTTTCTCATTAATGTCCATGTCTTCAAAATGGTTTTTAAGGATTTATTTATATGGACATGAATGTTTTTAAAATGTTAATTCCTTTAAAAAGTTTCAAAGTGGTATGGGACACTTTGATTAAAAAATGTATTTAAATGACTTCTTTTCCAAATTGTGTGACTTTTAAATGTTTTCATGAAAATGGGGTATTTCTCTCAAAGAGTTTTACAAATCATTTTCATCAACGGATTTTAAACTTGTTTTGAAGTTGATTTATCATGATACAAATATTCCATATTGTGTTGAAGGTTTTGTGATATTTTTGGATATGGATGTGTTATTTTTATACCATTCATAGTTTATGGGTAAAGTATTTACATTTCGTATGCAAGTTCTAATACGAATGTTTATGTTATGTTTAGACCTTTTCATATGAGGAATGCATTGGACTTAGTAAGTGACGGGTGGAGCCCGCTATAGCTCCTCGATGCATCAGTAGGTCTCATGAGACAAACTAGTGTCTTAGCACAAGGCCTTGAAAAAATATTATTTTTAGTCTTGGCACAAGGCCTTGGCTACGTGGTTATGATAGTCTGACATTATTCATTCCATCATTATGAAAGTGGTTATTGATATTGCATGCGATTATTCGACTAGTAGAATATACATGTGAATAAGTAAATGACATTATTTCATTTTATTTTTTCCATATTATGCTTATGTTCAAGTTTAAAAGGCTTTTGTTTTAGTTATACATTTCCTTAAATGTTTTTGCTTATTTATGAAAGTTTCCGCTATATTGTTATCCTTACTGAGCATCTGAGCTCACCCATTTCAATGTTTTATTTTTCCCAGGATTCCAAGAAGTGTATTGTGATTGATATGATGGGTTAAGACAAGGGAATAAAGTCATTCATAAAGGATTATTTATGTTGTTTTGTATGTTATAAAGTGTAATGTAACATTCATGTATGTAATCTATTTTCCAAGACTACTAAATCGATCGGTCCTTCGGGACTTGATTCCTTGTAATCATGCCAATGTATTAAAATAATGCACCGAATCTGGGTAACTGGGGTCGGGGCATTACAGTTGGTATCAGAGGAAGTTTACCAATAACCTTGGAAACTAGATTTAGATAAACTCTAATTAGAGCACATCACCCTAAGATAGAATTTGAGGATTAGTATAGAATAACTTCCTAGATTTTGGTATTGTAGAGATTTTGTGAGTTTTCTAAGCAATACATCCCTGTCTGGATACGAGCAGGTAGAGGCGGCTCTGGCACAGATGTACCTAGGGGTAAAAACCGAAAACACCACTTTGAGCTAGACTCGAACAGGAACTGGTGCATGACAACGGTCCTTGCTGCACTCTTGGTTACAACACTCCCAGGGGATATGCTTAGGATAATTATCATTTTCTTTATAAACCATTATGAAGGGATTATGAGTATATACTTACTCAAAGAAAACATTTTTATGATTATGGATTATATCCATAAACTATTTAATTTATGTTAAGTGTTTTTCAAGTTCAGGATTAAGTATTGCAATTCATAAACTAATCTAGTGTATGCCATTGTTTAGAAATGGCACCCAGTAGAAGGAATGATAACTCCATCAATACACATGATCCAAAGAGTAAGAAGGATCATATCTTTCATGGTCCTAAGATAGAATTTAGAAGGGAAATAGTCTCCCACGTATTATCATCATATGAAGAAATAGTATCATGTGTTGATAAGATAAGTAAATAATTCTCAGAGTCCTATGGATTTGAAGGGAAGCCAGAGAAGAAAAGGATGGTAGAGAGAAGGACAGATAAAGGGAAGAAGGTAAAGTAGGATTTTCCCATATGTGATAACTGTTGAAAGAATCACCTTTTAAAATTCTTTAAGGGAATGAGAGTATGTTATAAGTGTGGAGAAAAAGGACACCAAGTATGTGATTACAAGTGTAAGAAAAATGTTTCAAATGTACAATGATTCATCTACAAGGAGTTTGGACACTATGGGAACCAATGTATTAGTCATCAGACTATGCCACAAATGATGCTATTGGATAATAATCAAGTTATGATACTACCACAAATTTTGAGGAATGACTAGTGTTCTTATGTTGTTATTTTGGAATTATTTCATTTAAGTGTTGTATCAATGATTTTCTGGAAATAAATAAGGATTATAATGCAGTACTATTTCATTGAGGATTTGAGATTTTATGGTACTAAGAAAAGTGACTCTACAGTGAGTTAAATTTTTTGGAAATTACATGGTTGAATGAAAGATAAACCTTAATATGGTCCTAATATTTAGGTACTGATTTTGGAATAAGATATGGTTGATTTGGGTAAATTATATTGGATATTCTTGAATACCTTGAAACTGATTAATGATTTTTCATCGTTTGATTTTACAAATTTTTTTGATAAAAGGAGTATATCCAGTTTTCTATAAAGAATAATGGAGCATGAATGTAATCAATAAGGTTTTATGCTAATTAAGGATGTTACTATGTTTTAAAATAATACATGGTGAAGGTGTTCACATATTATTACATGGAAAAAAGGATCTTCATTGTGTTTAACTTCCTTATAAATTTTGGACTGTGAGTTTGGATAGTAGTATTTTGGATAAGTCTAAATGTTGGAATGGATTAAGTTTGAAAGGTTATTTTTGGATTTTTATAAAAGGACAACACGCAGACCGTGTGACAATCTGTCGCGTCGGAAAAAGCTGCAAGAATCAAACCTACAACCATAGTGAGATTGGGATTTATCACCTACCGCTGGACTATGTGAAGTCCCTGGATTGTATAATGTAGTTTCTTTTTTAATGGGTCTGATATGTGAATTATACATTCATTATATTTGGAACCCTATACGATTAGGATAAATAGCGTATTTTTGAGTTGTATTATGTTTTGTAGTGAAAGATGAGTTTGTGGTAGAAATTTATTAATAGATAAAACTCTAATTATAAAGTAAGTATATCTCCTTATGATCATACCCAATCTCATAAATAAATTCCTCAACATTAAGAAAAGGAACTTAGAACAAAAATGTTGTCCTAGATGGTACCTTAGATCATCACAAATTTATGGCTTTGGGATTATTGGCCTTTTCATATCCATGTTCTCTATCACTCTCCATAAGATATTAATGGTTATATTTCTCTTCCATATCCATATTTTCCTACATAGAACCCTAGTATGTGTTATTTTCGGTAACCTTCATACTTACCACTCTTTATTTTAAATAGAGGCCTCATTAATCCATTTTTCGATGTGGGATTTCAACTAAGATATTTTGAAATGTCAACCCCAAGTTTTTAATACGGAGCATAAATTGTGAGGACGCAATTTATTTAATGAGGGGAGAATGTAACACCCCAAGCATACATGGTACACTTCTCTTTGAATAATACAGTAGCGTGTGTTGTACGCAACCTTGAGTTCTAACACACACCACAACCAATCAAACCAGCCGTTATAAATAGTAATACCCAATTTTTGAAATTTTATACATTTTATCTTTCAAAATGGACTTCATTTTTGGATTTGGAATATTGAAATTACCTTAGGGTGAATTTTTGGTACTTTTCTGATAACTTTCATATTTTGATGAATAGTGAAAAACATTGAGTTATAGTTTAAAACCGAATTTTTATTTAAATAATTATTTATTTTATTTAAATTATTTAATGTCAAAATAGATACATAATACCTATATAAGTTCAATGTAATTCATTGGAGTCAGTTTATAATAATTTTAGATATATAAAAATTTTATTGAACTTTTCACCGTCTTTTACCCACCTCCTAGGAGCTTTTGCAAATTCACATAAAACTTAATTTTACCGCTTCTGTGAGCTGAATTTAGAAAATCAGAGAGACATGGTTAATATCAATGAGTAAAATGTGGTTCAATGAGATGAAAATAATTTTTGGTGACTAGTAACGTTTTACTTTTATTTACCACGTTTAAAAGTAAATAGGGTAATTAAGGGTAAAAATAATATTAATATTACCCTCAAACATGTCCTAATTCTATTGGACAAGTTTATATCGACCAAAAAAACCTTAGGAATAAAATATTATCTTTTAGGTCCACTTTTATTAGATTAGTACATTTATTATTATTTAATTCAAAGAAGAGTTAAAAGAGTTAAAATCAAAGTTTAATAACTAAAACATTTTTAATATAGGGTTTTGCATAAGATAAATTCGATTATAAATATTAATTAGAAAGATAAAAATATTTCCTACATCATGGTATTTTGTTTATAATTTTTAGACATTATATAAATAAATTTATTTATGACACAATGATGATGCAGTAATTACCTTATTCGTGAAAGAATCAAATAAATGGTATTATAAATATTAAAATAAATATAATTTAAAAGTTTTTATGACATCCACGAATTTTCTAGGTGAATATGAAATTTTATTATTGATTCAATTTATTTTTTTGAAGTAATCATGTTGTTATTATTTTAACAAAAAACAAATACCAAATAGTGTCAAAATTGACATAAAATAGTTTTTAAAACAAATATTATATTATTAATTGATATAATGGTCCTAAAAATAAAAGGTTCAGAAAAAAGACTTATATAATAATATATATGAAATTAATGAACCAATTGGGATTCTAGTGACAATATATAGTAATTCTTTAACCATATAGTGTAAGAATACAAGAAGACATAGTAAAAGTTAAATTATTTAACTTAGGGTTAAATCTAAATGATAAGGTTAAAATGGTAACCTAAACTTGTCTAAAACCTATTGGTTGAGTTGTTTTAGACCTAGAACCACCTTATACTTTAAATAATCAACTTTTGATCCATTAGAAACCGAATATGAATTTATTATAAAATAATATTTTAAGTTTTTCATAAGGTGCCCCTCACCCCTCTTATAAAAGGGCACTCCCCCTTCTCTCTAATTCACACCTTCTAATCCATTTAGATCGGCCAAAACCTGAACAAATACCCTCTAAAATATAATCCCTTAATCCTAGAGGCCTTATTTTGATCATAAATACAACCTAAGTATCCCTTTTGATCAAATCAAAAGGAACAACCCGAAGAAGAGGTAATGATTTCACCACCCTCTTTCAAGTTCCTTTCTTCTTCCACTTCCTTTTTCTTTGTTGTTTCCATTATAAAATAATAACTCCCATATATTATATATCCTGTGATGTTATTATAATTATTGTACAACCAAATTAATTATTCTATCCACCCTTTGAATGACATATCACCATACGTGCGTACGTACGGCTTACCGTCTCCACGTCATGGTGTAATTGTTATTCAATACATTATTATTTGTATGGGTATAATAATGATGTGTATTTTATGTAAATAATAAATATAACATGATAAGGATTCTGTATATATTATATAACATCCAATTATATATTATATTAATATCAAAAGAATGATATTTTTCCTCGTGAGTACGTACAGATTACCGTCTCCACGACGCGATGAGATTCATTTCCAAGTTCAGCATTCATCGATGATTATAAAAATATATATTACTAATAAGTATGTAATATATGACATAGTAATTCTACTGGAGATATATATATTTATATATATAATTATTTATGTACTTACATATATCTTATTCACTTACTTCCGTTCAAAACTATATGAAAACGGAAACAACGTTTATGCGTACGTACAGACTACCATCTCCATGAACGGTGTTTTCCATTTCATATATACGTCTATTATAAATTTTTATATTCTAAATATATATGATAAATAAATTATGTTTTATATTATGTAAGTATTTAAATCATGATATAAGTGATACAATCAATAGTAACAAGTTAAAACACGTACGATAAAGAAAGCGATTATTACCCGAAATATTAATATAACATGGAAATTATTATTAAATGGATAGTATATATTTGTGTGTGTGTATTGAAAAAAAAAATATATTTATCTATATATTCTAGTATATGTGTAACTCCCTGACCCCAGTTACCCAGAGTCAGTGCATTATTACATAACATTGGCATGATCACAAAAGATTAAGTCTCGAAAGACCGATTAGTTTAGTAGCCTTGGAATCACTAGATATATTCATAAAGTTTACATTACATCATAAAATGAAAAACTACAACAATATAGTCTCCATAGTCCACAATCTTATCCCCTCATACTATCCCTGCAGGTCATTTATAAAATACTTCTTCACATCCTGGGAAAAATAAAACATAGAAAGGGGTGAGGTTAGATGCTCAGTAAGGATAACAATATAGCAGAAAATTTCATAAATAAGTATAAACATTTAAGGCAATGTATAACTAAAACAAAATCCTTTTAAACTTGAACTTCAGCATAATATGGAAAAGATAAAATGAAATAATTCCATTTACTTATTCACATGGATATTCTACTAGTTGAATAATCACATGCAACATCAATAACCACTTTTATAATGATGGAATGCATAATGCCAGACTATCATAACCACATAGCCAAGGCCTCGTACCAAGACTACAAATAATATTTTTTCAAGGCCTTGTTCCAAGACACTATTTTGTCTCATGATACCTACCGATGCATCAAGGAGCTATAGAGGGCTCCACCCGTCACTTACTAAGTCCAATGCATTCCTCATATGAACAGGTTTAAACATAACATAAACATTCGTATTAAAACTAGCATACGAAATGTAAATACTTTCTCCATAAACCATGAATGGTATAAAAATAACACATACACAGCCAAACATATCACAAAACCTTCAATACGATATGGAAATTTTGTATCATAACAAATCAACTTCAAATAATCTTAAAATCCATCAAAGGATGTTGACGTAGATGAAATCAAAACTATTTGAGAGAAATATCTCATTATTTTTATATTAAAATAATATATAATTGGATGGAATATCATATATACATAATAATTATCATGTTATATTTATTATTTACATCAAATAAAAATCATTTTTATACCCATCCAAATAATAATGTATTGAATAACAATTACACCACGACGTGGAGACGGTAAGACGTACGTACGCAGGTATGGTGACATGTCATTAAAAGGGTGGATAGAATAATAAATTTGGTTGTAACATAATTATAATAACATCACATTATATAGAATATAATGGAGTTATTATTTTATAATGGAAACAATAAATAAAAAGGAATTGGAAGAAGAAAGGAACTTGAAAGAGGGTGGTGAAATCATTACCTCTTCTTTGGGTTCTTCCTTTTGATTTGATCAAAAGGGATCCTTAGGTTGGATTTATGATCAAACTAAGGCCTCTAGGTTTAAGGGAGTATAGTTGAGATGGTATTTGGGCAGGGTTTGGCTGAGCCAAATGGCTTAGAAGGTGTGAATTAGAGAGAAGGGGGAGTGCCCTTTTATAAGAGGGCTGAGGGGCACCTTAGGAAAAACTTAAAATATTATTTTATAATAAATTTATATTCAGTTTTTAATTGCTCAAAAGTTTATTATTTAAAGTATAAGGTTGGTATAGGTCGAAAACAACTGAACCAATAGGTTTTAGACAAGTTTAGGTTACCATTTTAACCTTATCATTTAGATTTAACTCTAAGTTAAATAATTTAACTTTTATCGTGTCTTCTTGTATTCTTACACTATATGGTTAATAAAATTACTGTATACTGCCAATAGAACCCCAATTGGTTCATTAATGTCATATATATTATTATATAAGTCTTTTGGAAGAACCTTAGATTTTTAGGACCATTATATAAATTAATAATATAATATTTCTTTTAAAAACTATTTTATGTCAATTTTGACACTATTTGGTATTTGTTATTTGTTAAAATAATAATAACATGATTACTTCAAAAAAATACATTGAATCAATACTAAGATGTCATATTCACCTAGAAAATTCATGTATATCATAAAAACTTTGAAATTATATTTATTTTAATATTTATAATACCATTTATTTGATTCTTTCATGAATAAGGTAATTACTGCATCATCATTGTGTCATAAATAAAATTATTTATTTAATGTCTAAAAATTATAAATAAAATATCATGATGTAGTAAATCTTTTTATATTTCTAATGAGTATTTATAATCTAATTTATCTTATGTAAAAACCTATATTAAAAATGTTTTAATTATTAAACTTTGATTTTAACTCTTTTAACTCTTCTTTGAATTAAATAATAATATATGTTCTAATCTAATCCAAGTGGACCTAAATGATAATATTTTATTTCTAAGGTTGTTTTTGGTCTAGATAAACTTGTACAATAGAATTAGGACATGTGTGAGGGTAATATTAATATCATTTTTACCCTTAATTACCCTATTTACTTTTAACCGTGTTTAATAAAAGTAAAAAGTTACTATTCACCAAAAATTATTTTCATCTAATTGAACCACATTTTACTCCTTTATATTAACCGTGTCTATCGGATTTTCAAAATTCAGCTCATAGAAGCGGTAACATTAAGTTTTATGTGAATTTTCAAATTCTCCTAAGAGATGGGTAAAAGACGGTGAAAAGTTCAATAAAATTTTTATATGCCTAAAATTATTATAAACTTACTCCAATGAATTAAATTGAACTTATATAGGTATTACGTATATATTTTTACCTAAAATAAATTTAAATAAAATAAATAATTATTTAAATAAAAAGTCGTTTTTAACCAATAACTTAGTGTTTTTCACTATTCATCAAAAATTGAAAGTTTTTAGAAAAGTACCAAAATTTCATTGAAACTAAATTCTTATGTCCCGATTCTAAAGAAGAAGTTTATTTTGTCAAATTGAATATATAAAAGTTTCAAATATTGGATTTAAAAATGCTTCTCCATTAAAAGGCGGTAAAATTTCATTTTCTGATAAAAACTTCTTTTATCTGAAAAAATGTATTTGTTCTTACATTATGTCTAAGAAACTCATAATATGGATTCTAAAATTATAAGGATTATATAAAGTTAAAAATTCAGTTAATACTATTCATAACCGCTTTTGAACGTCTTTTTTGGTAAGTCATGGTGCGCTAGAACTCAGTGTTGCGTGCAGTTCAAGTTATTGAATTACTTTGAAGAAATAACGTACTATGAAATCTTGGGGTGTTACATTCTTCCCTCCTTCAATAAATTGCGTCCTCACAATTTGAAATTATTTTTCAAAAATAAATGGTTGAAAATAGAAAATACCTTTGGGAAAACCCACATCGGAAATTAGGTTAATAAAATTTAGTCTTAATAAGAGGAAAAGGGAAATAAAAGGGTCACCACCAAATTATGATATCGATTAGAAGAAAATTGGTGGAAATTAGAGACATATAATTAGAGGAAAAACGTAAAAGTTTATAGGTAGTGATTGATGTCATCAATCACAAATAATTGTAGAATTAAGGGCCTCAAAGCCATCAATCTGTGATGATTTAAAATATCATCAGTTCAACAAAACATAAGGTATTAGGATAACAAATTTTTAGTTTTAAGATCCCTTACCTAATGTTTAAGAATTAATTTCTTCATAGAATAAGATAAGAAAGAAAAATATATATACTTGACAAGTAGAGTTCCATCCTTTAACTAATTTCTACCCCAAAATCTTCTTTCACTCTAAAAGATAATAGAAATAAAAAAAATTATTCTACTTATCCTATTCCTATAGGGTTCCGAAAAAAATGAATTTAAAATTCATCTACCAGACCCTTAAAAAAACTACATTATTCAATCCAGGACATCACGTGGGTCAGTGGTAGGTGATACACCCTTGTCGCCCTTCGGTTGTGGGTTCAAGTCTCGCAGCATTGCCGGACGCGACGAGTTGCCGCCCGACATTCGGGTTGTCTTTTTATGGCAATCCAAAAATAATATCAAATTAGAATTATCCAAAATAATTCTGTCCAAAATCACAGTCCAAAATTTATAGAGAAGTTAAACACAATGAAAATCCTTTTTTCCACATAATAACATGTGAACACCTTCATTCTGTACTATTTTAAAACATGGTAACATCCTGAATTACCATAAAACCTTATTGATTACATTCATGCTCCCTTATTCTTTATAGAATACTGGATATAGTCCTTCTATCAAAAATGTTGTAAACTCCAACGATGAAAAATCATTAATTAGTTTCAAGGTAGTCAAGCATATCCAATATAATTTATCCAAATCAACCATCTCTTATTCCAAAATTACTACCTCAGTATCAAGACCATATTAAGGATTACCTTTCCTTCAACCATGTATTTTCAAAAAAAAGTTTAACTTACTATTGAGTCAATTTTCATAGTACCATATAATCTCAAATCCTCAATGAAATAGTACTACAGTACAAACCTTATTTATCTCCATAATTCATATAACCAGTACATCGTTGATACAACACTCAAATGAAATAATTCTTTAATAACAATATAATAACACCAGTCATTCCTCTTCATCTGTGGTAGTATCATAACTTTATTATTATCCAATAGCATCATTTGGGGCATAGTCTGATGACTGGGACATTGGTTCGTGTAGTTTCCAAACTCCTTACAGATGAAGCATTGTACATTTGAAAACTTTTTCTTACCCTTGAAATCACGTACTTGGTGTCCATTTTCTCCACACTTATAACAAAATCCCATTCCCTTCAAGCATTTACCAAGGTGATTCATTCCACATTTATCACATATTGGAAAATCCTTATTTACCTTCTTCCCTTTATCTGTTCTTCTATCTACCATCCTTTTCTTCTCTGGATTCCCTTCAAATCCATAGGACTCCGAGAACTCTTTACTTATCTTATCAACACAAGATACTATTTCTTCATATGATGATAATACGTGGGAGACTATTTCCCTTCTAAATTCTGGATTAAGACCATGAAAGATATGATCATTCTTACTCTTTGGATCATGCGTATTGCTGGAGTTCTCATTCCTTCTACTGGGCGCCATTTCTAAACAATGGCATACACTAGATGAGTTTAGGAATAACAATTCCTAATCCCAAACATGTAAAAAACTTAACATAAATTAAACAGTTTATGGATATAATCCATAATCATAAAAATTTCTTCTTTGAGAAAGTATATACTCATAAACCCTTCATAATGGTTTGTAAATAAAATGAGAATTATCCTAAGCATATCCCCTGGGAGTGTCGTAACCAAGAGTGCAGCAAGGGCCATTTTTGTGCACCATTTCCCATTTGAGTCTATCTCAAAGCGGTGTTTTCAGGTTTTACCCCTAGGTATATATGTTCCAGAGCCGCCTCTACCTGCTCGTATCTAGACAGGGATGTATTTCTCGGAAAACTCACAAAATCTCAACAATACCAAAATTCTAGGAAGTTCTTTTAATCTTATCCGCAAATTCCATCTTAGGTCTATGTGCTCTAATTAGAGTTTATCTAAATCTAGATTCAAAGGTTATTGCTAAACTTCCTCTGATACCAACTGTAATGCCCCGAACCCAGTTACCCAGAGTCGGTGCATTATTACATAACATTTTCATGATCACAAAAGATCAAGTCTCGAAAGACTGATTAGTTAGTAGCCTTGGAATCACTAGATATATTCATAAAGTTTACATTACATCATAAAATGAAAATCTAAAACGATATAGTCTCCATAGTCCACACACTCATACTATCCCTGCAGGTCATTCATAAAATAATTCTTCACATCCTGGTAAAAATAAAACATAGAAAGGGGTGAGATCATATGCTCAGTAAGGATAACAATATAGCGGAAACCTTCATAAATAAGCATAAACATTTAAGGCAATGTATAACTAAAAAAAATCCTTTTAAACTTTAACTTTAGCATAATATGGAAAAGATAAAATGAAATAATTCCATTTACTTATTCACATGGATATTCTACTAGTCTAATAATCACATGCAATATCAATAACCACTTTAATAATGATGTAATGCATAATGCCAGACTATCATAACCACATAGCCAAGGCCTCGTGCCAAGACTACAAATAAGATTTTTTCAAGGCCTTGTGCCAAGACACTAGTTTGTCTCATGAGACCTACTGATGCATCGAGGAGCTATAGCGGGCTCCACCCTTCACTTACTAAGTCCAATGCATTCCTCATATGAACAGGTTTAAACATAACATAAACATTCGTATTAAAACTAGCATATGAAATGTAAATACTTTATCCATAAACCATGAATGGTATAAAAATAACACATCCACAGTCAAACATATCACAAAACCTTCAATACAATATGGAAGTTTTGTATCATAATAAATCAACTTCAAATAAGCTTAAAATCCATCAAAGTATGTTGACATAGATGAAATCAAAACTATTTGAGAGAAATATCTCTTTTTTTGAAATCATATAAAAGTCAAATAATTATAAAATAAAACATTTACTTTGAAAATATTATTATAATCTTGAAAGGGAAGCTTATAAGATTTTACAATGATGGAAAATAGTCGCACCCGCCGTATAAGTTAAAAAAGACATTCTTACCTTAATTCTGTCGAAAAGGTTACAAAGGACCTTGTTTGGAAAACGACGGAAAGATTCCTTTATAAACTTCTTATAAAAAGTCAACAAGGGCATAAATGACTTTATCCCATAGTATTTAAAATATTAATAATGATTTGAAATACATTTTTAAGAAACATGGATGTGGATGATAAAGAGATCCCAATAGATAATTACGTATAGACAACCTCAGACAATGAAGAGATCGTGAAATAAACCCTTAACTTGTACTTTTCCTTAGTAGATGGTATGTTAACATCCTGTATAATATTTAAAACAGTGTTATTAAATTATAAAAGAACCATATACATAATTATGATATCATATATGATCTTCTAATAATGATTTTTTAATAATATTTTAGTATTATTGTCGTTTCGGGTGTTAACTTACTCGTTTTCTTTTATATGTTTTGTTACATAATTCATTTTTGTTATAGATAGGTTGTATCTTATTCATATATATAATGATATAAAGTTCTTAAACATTAATTTTAATCATCAAATGAGAATTAGTCTTGAATGGATATAATGGGGAATAAATCTCATCGCGTTCGTGGAGATGGTAATCCGTACGTACGCACGAGCGACAATATCATTCTTTTGATATGAAAATAATATATAATTGGATGTTATATCATATATACAAAATCATTATCATGTTATATTTATTATTTAAATCAAATAAACATCATTATTATACCCATCCAAATAATAATGTATTGAATAACAATTACACCACGATGTGGAGACGGTAAGCCGTACGTACCCACGTATGGTGACATGTCATTCAAATGGTGGATAGAATAATGAATTTGGTTGTAAAATAATTATAATAACATCACAGTATATATAGTATACTGAAGTTATTATTTTAGAATGGAAACAACAAAGAAAAAGGAAGTGGAAGAAGAAAGGAACTTGAAAGAGGGTGGTGAAATCATTACCTCTTCTTCTGGTTCTTCTTTTTTATTTGATCAAAAGGGCTCCTTAGGTTGGATTTATGATCAAACTAAGGCCTCTAGGTTTAAGGTAGTATAGTTTAGAGGGTATTTTGGCAGGGTTTGGCCGAACAAAATGTCTTAGAAGGTGTGAATTAGAGAGAAGGGGGAGTTCCCTTTTATAAGTGGGGTGAGGGGCACCTTAGGAAAAACTTAAAATATTATTTTATAATAAATTCATATTCAGTTTATAATGGATCAAAAGTTTATTATTTAAAGTATAAGGTGGGAATAGGTCAAAAAAACTCAACCAATAGGTTTTAGACAAGTTTAGGTTACCGTTTTAACCTTATCATTTAGATTTAAATCTAAGTTAAATAATTTAACTTTTACCGTGTCTTCTTGTATTATTACACTATATGGTTAATAAACTTACTATATACTGCAAATATCACCCCAATTGGTTCATTAATGTCATATATATTATTATATAAGTCTTTTTTATGAACCTTATATTTTTAGGACCATTATATAAATTAATAATATAATATTTGTTTTAAAAAATATTTTATGTCAATTTTGACACTATTTGGTATTTGTTTTTTGTTAAAATAATAACAACATGATTACTTCAAAAAAAAAAATACATTGAATCAATCACAACATGTCATATTCACCTATAAAATTCGTGGATGTCATAAAAACTTTGAAATTATATTTATTTTAATATTTATAATACCATTTATTTGATTATTTCATGAATATAGTAATTACTGTATCATTATTGTGTCATAAATAAATTTATTTATTTAATGTCTAAAAATTATAAATAAAATATCATGATGTAGGAAATATTTTTATCTTTATAATTAGTATTTATAATCGAATTTATCTTATCTAAAACCCTATATTAAAATTTTTTTAGTTATTAAACATTGATTTTTACTCTTTTAACTCTTCTTTGAAATAAATAATAATAAATGTCCTCATCTAATCCAAGTGGACCTAAATGATAATATTTTATTCCTAAGGTTGTTTTTGGTCGAGATAAACTTGTCCAATAGAATTAGGACATGTGTGAGGGTAATATTAATATCATTTTTACCCTTAATTACCCTATTTACTTTTAACCGTGGTTAATAAAAGTAAAAAGTTACTATTCACCAAAAATTATTTTCATCTCATTGAACCACATTTTACTCCTTTATATTAACCGTGTCTCTCGGATTTTCAAAATTCAGCTCACAGAAGCGGTAAAATTAAGTTTTATGTGAATTTTCAAATTCTCCTAAGAGATGGGTAAAAGACGGTGAAAAGTTCATTAAAATTTTTATATGCCTAAAATTATTATAAACTGACTCCAATGAATTAAATTGAACTTATATAGGTATTATCTATATATTTTTACCTAAAATAAATTTAAATAAAATAAATAATTATTTAAATAAAAAGTCGGTTTTAACCAATAACTCAGTGTTTTTCACTATTCATCAAAAATTGAAAGTTTTCAGAAAAGTACCAAAATTTCATTGAAACTAAATTATTATGTCCCGATTCTAAAGAAGAAGTTTATTTTTTCAAATTGAATATATAAATTTTTCAAATATTGGATTTAAAAAGGCTTCGCTATTAAAAGGCGGTAAAATTGCATTTTTTGATAAATACTTCTTTTATCTGAAAAAATGTATTTGTTCTTACATTATGTCTAAGAAACTCATAATATGGATTCTAAAATTATAAGGATTATATAAAGTTCAAAATTTAGTTAATACTATTCATAATCGCTTTTTAACGGCTTGTTTGGTAAGTCATGGTGCACTAGAACTCGGTGTTGCGTGTAGTTCAAGTTATTGAATTACTTTGAAGAAATAACGTACTATGAAATCTTGGGGTGTTACAATATGTATATAAATATAAATATAAATATATAATATATGTAAATAAATAAAAACCTTTATAATTATCTTTATAGATGCACACACACACACACACACACACATAGATATATATATATATGTATGTTTGTATGTATTTATAAACACACACACACAAAAGCGTATTTTATATATGTTTTTAAATATATTTATATAAACATATATATAAAAAAATATATAAACATATAGATAAAAAATGTATCGAAATATTTATATAAATATATAAATATATCATAAAATGTAAAAAAAAACAATATAGGGGAGTGGAAACGGTGTTGTTGTATAAGTTGAAGGTCTCAGTTTTGAAAATCGCTAGAGGAAGGGGTAAGAATTGGAGGGTGGGATTATATAAAGAACTAATACGGGGGGGGGGGGAGTTCTGATAAAGGTGGGGGGTGGTAAGCACAGATATAAAAAAGTGGGGTGCGAAAAAAAAATTTATCCCCTTTATCAGTGATTTTTTTAGCGCTATTAAAGGGGGCCTTTAAAAGTGATAAAAAAGTGTTGATAAAGGTAGAATTTAACAACACTAAAAAATCCCTGATAAAGGAACCCTTTATCAGTGCTTTTTTTATCATTGTTAAAGGGGTGTTTATCAATGGTTTTTATGACCACTATTAAAGGAAACCATTTAACATCACTCACATTATCAACAATTCTATAGCACTGATATAAACCTTTTACTAGCGATGTTAAGGGGCTGATTTGTAGTAGTGCTACATATCCTGTCAAGAAAGGAATCAAGCCACATGTAGTTTTTGAATAGGAAACTTTTATCCTAGGTCCGACCCATATGCTGAGGGGGGCATTGTTCATGTTGATTGTTGCGGTTGGACCCAATATTAGAGATTGGGGCATCACTACACATCTTTTGATGATAGGAATCAAGCCACACATAATTATTGAATTATAAATTCTCTACACAGATCTAACCTAAAATTAGAGGAGGGGGGGGGGATTTTATCATTGATTATTATAGCTAGACCTAGGATTAGAGATCCAAGTGCCACTACATATCCTCTGATGATAGTAATCAAGCCGCACATAGTTCTTGAATGGGAAATTATCCTCATAGGTATGACCCATACATATAGGGGGAAATTTATCCCATTGATTCTTGCAGATGGACCCAATATTGAAGATTTAGGTGTCACTATATATCCTGTGATGTCAGAAATCAAGACACCCATAGTTCTTAAATGGAAAACTCTATACGTAAGTCTGAACCACACATGGAAGGGGGAATTGTTCCCAATGATTATTGTAGCTAGACTTAGTATTGGAGATTCAGGTGTCACTACATATCCTATGATGACATGAATCAAGACACACATAGTTCTTGAATAGGAAATTATCTATGTAGGCCTATCCCATATATAGATTGGGGAATTGTTCCTATTAAATGTTGTGTTTAGATCCAGAATTAGAGATATGAGAATCACTACATATCCCATGATGATATGAATCAAGCCACATATAGTACTTTAATGGGAAATTCTCTACATAGGTATAACCCATATGCAGAGGGGGCCATTATTCATACTAATTATCTCATCTAAAACCATGATTGGAGATCCATGCATAACTATGTATCCTATGAAGATAGGAATCAAGACACATGTAGTTCTTGAATGGGAAAATCTCATCGCAGGTCTAACCCATATACAGAGTGGGTAATTATTCCCATTGATTGTTGTGGTTGGACCCAATATTTTAGATAAGAGCGTCACTATGTATCATATGATGACAAGAATCAATACACACATAGTTCTTGAGTGGAGGTGTTTGGAAGACCAACATCAAGTGTAGTGGTCCTATCAGGTGAAGACCATAGTAATGCAGAGTTTTATGTCATTTAAGAGACATCAAACATGCGATTTAACATCTTACGGTAAGGACATATGATGTTTCTTTTAAGGTTTTACCTATAAGACTATGTAAAATATATCTTGAAATGATATGTATCGATCATGCAGGGAAGATTTACCAAAATTCCTTAGCCCATGTGCGTTATGATCAATGTGAGAAAAAAGGAATGGAAAGGGTTTCTCTTACCTCATAGAGGCGATTAAAGGAAAGGATAGGGGAATTTTGTATCATGTGGTAGTTTGGCCAATATATAGGATCTAAGTATCTCTAAATATATCATTGGGGTGATAATAAAGCCATACATAGATCAAGGAAACCATGTAGTTTGAAATCATGTGGTATGGACATTAGCCATGTAGTTTAATGTCATATAGTATGGATGAAGGTTTCCCGATGTGAAGAGGAAGGCATGAAGCCCAATAAATATTGTCCAGGAATTTAGAAAATCATATCATAAGACCATCCCATGTTTTTTATATGAGGATTTATGAGCTGGTTTCCCAAGGTATTCTATGCTTAATACACAAGTTAAGATTATAATTTAACATCATCTGCTGAAGACATTGTCGTACAAGCTGATGTATTATGACCATGATGAATATGTTGCGACCAGACCCAAGATTTGGGATATGCACATCACTATATATCTAGTTATGTTGGGAATCAATCCATGTGTAGTTCTTGATTGTGGTCCTGACTTACACACAGGGACTAGGGCACTTCATTTCGCTTTTTCATAGATCTCGTTCATGTGTAGTGGGTCATCTGTGACATAAAATTTTCTGTGTAGTTTAACATCATGTGGTAAGGAAGAATGTCGTATTGTGATTATAGGTCCTGAAACTAAGACCAATCGTGCAATTTAGCATCATGTGACTAGGATGACTTACTCACATTTTAATATTATGTAGTCAAGATGTAAGATGCTGTGCAATTTAAAGTTTTTCTATTAGGAATTCTTCCATACAATTTTAACATCATATGGAAGGACGTATCATGTAATTTAATTTCATGTGACTGGGATGTATTCCTTGCAGTTTTAACATCATGCAGTCAAGTTATAAGATGTCGTGTAGTTTAAAGTCTTACTAATAGGAATTCCTCTGTGAAGTTTTGACATCATACGGTAAGGATGTATCATGCAGTTTTACATCATATAACTAGGATATCTTCCTTACAATTTTAACATAATGCGATCAAGACATAAGATACCGTGAAATTTAAAGGCTTTCTTCTATGACTTTTTCTATGCAGTTTTAACATCATAAGGTAAGGCTGTATCATGCATTTTAATGTTATGTGACTAGGACATCTTCCTTTTAATTTTAACATCATGTCATCTGGACATAATATGCTTTAAAGTTTAAAGTATTTATACAAGGAATTATTCCATGTAGTTTTAATGTCATAAAATAAGGACATATCATGTATTTTAACATCACATGACTAGGATTTCTTCCTTACAGTTTTAACATTATATAATCAGAATATAAAATTCCGTGCTATTTAAAGTATTATGGCTAGGACTTCTTCCATGTAGTTTTAACATCATACGGTAAGGATGTATCATGAAGTTTAATATCATGAAACTAAAATGTATTCCTTGAAGTTTTAACATCATGAGATTAGGACATTAAATGATTTGATGACAGCTATGCAAAGTACTTTTTGAGTAAACTTTCATTGTTGGATGGGTGTAATTCATCCCCCACCCATTGTGGATAATGAGTAAGTTACATTGGAATATACCTTGTATATGATATAAGGCACTTACCATTCAGGTTTCATATTTGGAGGTTTCTTTTATGGAATTATTAGGGTACTGAGATCCAATACTAGTTCTGATTTAAAGAATGAATGGAGGTAAAACTTTTTATTTAAGAATCATGTGATCTAATTCTGATTGAATTAGAGGTTGTGAAAAGTACACAACCTATTCTCATTGATCCAATCCATCTCATACAACCACTTTTGTGATTGATCATCATCTATTAGTTTTCCACATATATCTATTCAGGGTGAGGGAAATTGGAATTCTCTGGAGAATACTACCTTGGTTTTGTAAACTAATTAACATGGAGTGGCTTGTGTAGCAATGCACATGGTGGTACAATAGGCCCATAAAACATGAAGTAACTTGTCCATATATGACTTATTTTCCTTTCTCATAAAATTATGGATTATATTTGATAGAGTCTTATCAAAGAACTATATTTGTTCATTTTGCACTGCATGATAGTGGGATTAATGATTGGACTCAATGTTTTACTCCTGCCACAATTTCTTCAATTGATTAGAATAGAATTTGTTTCCATTGTCTGTCAATATCACGTGAGGTACTCTGAATCTATTGATGATATTGGACTTCATGAAGTTAAAAATATTCTTTTTTTCTAATTTCTTGATGGTTATTTACTCAACCCATTTTGAAAATAATTCAATAACAGAAAATATGTACTTAAAATACTTATCCATGGTTTGAAGATATGGCCCCATGACATCCATTCAGTATACGACAAATGACCAAAAATATTTAGCCATATAAATAAATTATGGGGGTTTATGGATAAAGTTTTCTTGAATCTGGAATGCATGAATTTTTCTATTGAATTTTACATAGTCCTATAACATTGTTTTCAAGTAGTAGCCAAGCCTTATAATTTAGTGGGAGAGACTAGTCCCTGATTGGTGAGCACCTCAAGAGCCTGCATGGACTTCTTCCATGATGGTGAGAATATATATTTCTACAGTGAATCTATGGAGGATCCTATATAAGCATCATTTTTAGAGAACTTTTTTCTCATTTGGACCACTCTGAATGGTAAAGTTCACTACTTGATGCCGAGTCTATACCCTTTTGGCTCGATCCACTGGGAGAGTCCCATTTTGGAGATAATTAATTATGGGATCCATCCATCTAGGGGTAGATATTGTTTCATCATGCTCTAGGGTGGTGTTGAGCTGATTGATTTTTTCCATGTCACATATGATGACTGATGAGACCGTCTTTCAATGCGTAATGTGTAAATTAACTTAATCCTAATCAGGGATGCCTAGAACTATGGCTGTATTATCCAGTGTGTCAGCATGATCATTTTTTAATCGAGGGACATGATGCAACATTGGTTCAAAAGGGGACTCTTCCATCATTCCTATGATGTATCCAATGAGTGGGTCCAATTCTTACTTTTTTATGGAATATTTTAAGTTGATTTTATTTATTAATAGCATTGAATCCCCTTTGATGTTCAAGTAGGCCATATGAATCTATATGGCTAGTTTTAATATAAAAATAAGGGCTTGTTATTCAATTTAATTATTATTTTAGCCTTCAGACATTGAGAAAGAGTAGGTAAAAATTTATTTTTCTAGAGAAACAAACATTATCCCTAAACCAACCCAATTTAAATTTGGTTTTTAGAGACTCTTTTTAATATAAATATGGGAGGAACCATCAAAATACATCTCATATGTTTGGGTAATTTCATGGGTGTAAAATATTTATTTGTTTAGAAGTTCGGTGTCCAATGGTGTACTTTATGGGGTGGGATGTTCCATAAGGAAATCAGCTTGGGCCTTCCCTTTCACTACCTTATGTGACAAGAACTAGATTTAATATTACTATAGAATAAATTCCCATCAAGCCAAATTCCTACTAATCATAGGATGAAGAAGGGTGTACTTGAGAATTTCAATACGAGAGACCAAGTGGGCCTCGTGGTGCTGTAATTAATGTTTGAACCTTTTCACTACAAATATGAGTGTGAGACGGTTCTTCTCAACATAAAAATACAAATTCTCAGTACTTAGTATAGTTTGATTGAGGTATTTGAGAATTTTCATTCACAACATCATTTTTTTGTATGAGGAGAGTACTAAGTGATCGTTCCATGGTGGCCACATATAAGATTATCATCTTTCCGTACACCAATGGAATCAAGACCGGTGGGTGAAAAAATTACTTTTTGAGACTCTTGAAGGATTCTTGGAAGTCCTTATCCCATTGGTAGGTGGATCCATTCTTCATTAACATGGTGAAGGTGAGATATTTGTGGCCAAGTCAGCTATGAAACACTGAATGTAAGCGAGGTTCCCTTGCCTGCCTGAATGGCCCGAAGGCCTTCATTTTTTATTGATTTTTTGATAACACCCCTTTCAAGGGATAAGAGGGAACCCTTATAAGGCCCGTAGGCTCAGAGATTACATGGCCCGTAGGCTTAAGAGATTACATGACCCGAAGGTCTTAGGGAATTCAACCAGACTATCTACAAGGAACTGCCCCTCCCCAGCATCTGCATCTTGATAGTAGCTCTCCACCTTTGCATGACCGTCTGGCTAGGCTTCCTGTGCAAGCACAGGCTGGTACCAATGGCATAGACATACCCTCTCATTTTGACAATCCATTTGGCTCTGCTCTGGTGAGTGCACCTGCTCTGAATCCTCTTCTGGGGCTGCTCCTTTTTTGCAGTGTGTCTGGGGCCTGTATTCATGTGGCCCGAAGGACTTGGGGTGGCCCAAAGGCCTTAAGGTGGCCCGAAGGACTTGAGAATCGACTAGCCCGAAGGCCTTGGTTGGCCTGAAAGCCTTTCAGGACCTAATAACCAAACCAGTGGCCCGAAGGCCCAGATGGATGAATAGTTCTGGCTGCTACAGTACCGAACAATGCCTGCTACAGTATTGCTACAGTACTGCTATAGTACTGCTACAGTAACCCAGAAATATGCCTCCACCCCTTATCTCTTTGAGATTATAATGTGGGGGGTGAAAGTTCTAGGATTGAACTAGTATTTTCTAGGTCAACCACAATTCCATGGTTTCATACCACAAAGACAAGGAATTTCCAAGACATTACCATGAAATGGAACTTCAGTGAATTCATCTTCAAGCTGTGTTGTTTCAAATTTTCGAAGATTTCTTGAAGATCCATGAAGTGATCACATCATTATTAAAACATTAACTCCAAGTTTTCAATAAAATATGATTCTATTCATCCCAATAAGGGCTTAAAGATATGATGCACAATGCATTGATATGTAGCACGAACATTCTTTAACCCAAAGAGCATAACCTGATAGAAAAGGATCCCATGAGGTACTCTAAATATAGTGGTTTCCTCATATTTAAAGTCCAATTTAATATGATTGTACCCTAAATAACCATCCATAAAGGAAAGGTATTGAAGTTAGTAAATGCATTGATCAAGATTTCTGTGATTGGAAATGAGAAATTGTCTTTGAAGAAATATTGATTAATTTCATTAAAATCAATGCACACCCTAATACACCCATTCCTTTTTTATAGGGAAAATGTTGGTGAGCCATATTGGGTATTTCAATTCCTAGAAAAATCTGTGTTTGATCAATTTTTCAGCTTTTGATTATACATTAGTAGCATGGGAGGGGTGAATCCTCATGTCCACCTTATTGAAACCTCGATGGTCATATGGTAATCCTAGAAGGTGCGTATCCACACTAGAGTTTAGACCATGCATTTTCATATAATTCTAAGAGAACACATATCGATGTTTATTTAGAAATTAAATGTATATATCTTTCTCCCCAAGAGGTATGATGACACTAATCAATATAGGCTATGGGTCTTCTTATATTAAAAGATTCACCTGCCTTAGCTCATTGATGGTGGTGGAAACACCTTCCTGAAATACATGAGGTATGTTCCTGAGTTCATTCTCTTATTCTTCCACCTCTAAGTCCATAGAGGAATTTTTAGTCATGATAGGTAATATTATAGAATCTATATCATTTTCTAGGTGAGATAGGCTATGGGAAGAGACATTGTCACCCCAAACTACTGGAGTCATTATAGAGATACCTCAAAGATGATTATTTTATTTTATACTGTCTACGAGGATAAGAGGAGCCCTGACATATGGGGTTAATTCAAATACCTCAATAAAGTTTATAGGTAACACATAATCACCATCAAACATACTCCAAGGATTCACAAGGGTGTCCCCCCAAGCCATTGGGGGTTTCAAATTGCATATTTTCATCCACCATTGGTTGTTTTCACTCCCTCTTATAGAAACCCACCTTAGTATATATGGATTCATAGTAATAAAAGGGAGAAATTTCACCATGAAGTATGATGACCATCCCATTAATTATATATTTAAAACACCAATGAAAATTTTAAGTTATTATCATATGGATGTGAATCCAAGGTCTTCCAAGAAGAAAGTTATATGCTATGTTTATTGGAACCAAGGTTATTATCTACTGGAAATGTATTTTGGTTTTTATTTTTTGTAAATCCTCACATGGAAATCAGAGAGTTTTCAAGGAAAGTGATCTTATATTTCAAGCAGACAATAATTTTTAAGGTGATGTCATTTCCTAGTGTTTTCCAATTTTTTGGGTCCAAAATTTGGTGAATGAAAAAAGTGTTTTTAGAAAAGGAAGTTATGTGAAAGTGTCTAGGAGGTTTGGAAAGTTGTGTGCAAGTAAGTTTTCAAGATCATCACATTAAAATATGTCAAAGAAAATAGGATCACACAACTTTTGGAGTTGTGTGAAATGTGATTTTGCAAAACATATACTTGGGAGAATGAGACTTTCATGCTCGGGGAAGAGTAGAACAAGTTGCACACAAGGTCATAAAAATTCCTATAAATAGGTAGTTACTACCCCATTAAATAGAGTTTCAACACTTAGAGAAAACATGATCTCTAAATCGCATAATTGGGGAGTTATGTGCAAGCAGGGAGTCGTGCGCAAGTAGGGAGTCGTGCACAATTGGTGAGTTTAATGTAAGAAGGAAGTTTCACGCAATGTGTTCCTTGAGTCTATCAAGAACAAGTGAATATTAAGGTGTAGCTATGTGAAAGAGAAGGGTTGTTTAAAAGATAAGGGTTGTTCAAATGACAACTTGCATGATAACCCTAAAACTTGTGCATGTGAACAAACATTGTGTCCAAGTACTGAGTTGAGCTGCTTTCAAGTTTTGAATATCCAGTTTATTAGTTCAGTGATTTCAAGTGCATCAATTTAGGACTGCAATGAACGAAGATTCTCATGCTTGATAGAGACAAATAATTCGATTCAAATCTATTAAAGATACCTTCAAGTCAATAAACTGAGCAAGACATCACCCATGAGAGTGAGCTAGGGTGAGTCAATAGAAGAGTTTTGAGGGACACAATGTGCTATCTCTAAAATCTTGTATCTGCAGTTTTCTTATCATAAAGTGTCTATGTATAAACTTTTTTATTCCACATCTAGTAAAGAATAATGGATTTAGGTATGACCAAAACACTATTGGCATATGCTCCTTGGACTAGCCCTTAGCGGTGAAAAAATTAAAATTCATGTGTTGTCTTACTACTTGTGAATGCTTTAATTTTTGAATATTACCATCTGATAGGTTTAACAGGTTCCTACCAATATAGGAACAATATCCATCACTTGAGAAGAAAAATTTGACACCCTCATCCACCCCTCCCCTCTCAGGTTGTTCTCGTGTCATTGAAGTTGTATCAGAGGCTAAATATTTTTGGTGTTAAATCTATCCCTCTTTGTAATCATGGAGAATTTAGTTAATGTTAGGGGTTCCCCCCACTTTTATGGAAGTAACTTTCAAATATAGAAGAATGAGATGAGATCTCATCTAAGATCGCTTGGAATGGATGTACTCTTTGCCACTGCACAAGGAGTACAAGTCACTGATCCAATAGAGCTGTTTATGACCGATACAAATAGGAAAATGCTTGATGTAGATGATAAAGCATAGAATTCTCCCACTGCAGCTCTTTCTAATCAAATATATCTAAAGGTGTTGAGTTTTATAGAAAATTATATGTGGAAAAAATTGGAGAATATTTATGAAGGATACAAAAAAGTGAAGGAGTAAAAACTTCAAGCCCTCCATAATAGGTTTGATGACATGAAAATGAATCCTGATGAAAATGAAGATACCTTTTTAATAAATTTACTTAAGTTTTTCAAGATATACGTGGAATTGGTGAAGAAATTAAAGACATTGAAATTATGAATAAAATCTTGAGAAGTATTCCACCTCTCTACAATGCAAAGGTGTCATCCCTTGAGGAAATAGATCTATCTAAAATTTATATGGATGATCTGCTGAGTAGTATGGTGGTATATGAAATGAGAGTCAAACCTGAAGATGCAATGACTCGAGTATGAAAAGAAATGGCCTTCAAAGCTGTGGAAAAAATTGTGGTGTCTGGAGATGTAGTTTATGAAGATAATGAGGAAAATGAAATTATTTCTCTTATTGAAAAGAAATTCAAGAGAGGAAAATAGAGATTTGAAGTAAATATTCCCTTGGCCTATTTATTTTGTGGTAGAGTTGGGAAAATTACCTCTCGGTGCTCAAGGAATCTCAATGATGAAGAAAGTGAAGTGGAAAATTCACAAAATCCCCATAAAAGTTTTTATCAAAAGGGAGACTAAAAATCTGGAAATAAAGTACAAAGGAAGATTTTTGTCTTTAAAGAAGAAGATGATGAAAATAAATTCTTTGAGGAAGAAGAACTATAGTTTAAATCTGGAACCCATACGTCTATGATGGATACAGTTGAAAATTTAGAATCATCAAAAGATAAAGGTAGTAATAATTAGTTGATTGTTGATAATGATATCAAGTTTCAACATAAGGATGCTATTGGAAATCTTGAGAATAAAAGTAAAAAATGAAAAAAGTGGAGAGTTGTTGTGGAAGATTCATTAGAATATGTTGATCAACTTGAAGCTTAAATTAAACAACTGGAAGAAGTAGTGAAATAACAACCAAAAAACTTTGAAAGTAAAGAAGATGTAGTGTAACTGAAGCTTAGAATTGAAGAAATGGAAAAGTTATGAATGACCTTACATCTAGAATGGGGGATAATTTCAATACTATTGAAGGTCTTGAAAAATAAGTTGTTACTCTTAGGAATAAACTTGAAAGTGAATCACATTCATAGGAAATAAAGAAGAAAATATAGTTTGGAAGATTCTTAGATGCTGAGCTGATAAAGAGATCCAAGCATGGTTCTGAAGGAGTATAGAAGGATATGGATGATCAAAGATCCACATACATGGGAAAAAGTAGATTTTTTTTGTGATGATGAAACATTGAAGGCTAGAAACAAGATGAACCATAATAAAGGGAAGCTGAATGTTGGAAATATCACAAATTTCTGGAAGTATTAACAAAGAAAGCCTCTAATCAAACTAAAAGGATAATTAAAAGATATCAAAAAGTTTACAGAAATGATCATCAGTCAAATTCATTCCCTAAGTAAGGTGACATGGAAAGAAACAAAAGTGAGAAGACATTTCCTCTTATGAAATGTCAATTCTGTGGCTATCTGGGCCATACTATTTCATACTAAGAAGAGAAAAAGAGATATTTGAATGGAGAAGAGCTTGTAAGTCAATAAAATGGAAAAAACTCATATCCTACTTCTTATAGAAGAAATTATTTTTATGGATATTGTTTTCATTATTCTAACTTTGGACAAAAAGATGTTTATTGCAGGCAGAGTAAAGGTATGATAAATTCAAACAGAACTCATAGACAAGACAATACTCATTAACCAGATGGTGTTTCTCTTATAAAAAAAATTTCTCCTCTAGAAGAATAGTATGGGTATGATGAACCCATGCACATGGAAAATATATTTTAAAGGCCATCTTCATCCTTCACTCAATCTAATATTTCATGGAAGGAAAAGAATAAGATCGAGAAATACAATCTTTCTAAAGTCGCTCTTAAGGCTAAAAATAATAGTATCACCTAGATTTTTGATAACAGGTGCTTGTAACATATGATGGTAAATTCAATCTTATATAAGAATGTTAAGAAAAGGGTTGAAGGAATAGTAAGTTTCAACAATGATGGTTCTATGAAGATCAGAGGAAGTGAGAGTATATAACTGGAAAATAGATAACTTAAGAAGACTGAAGTTCTTTATGTGGATGGTTTGCATCAAAATCTCTTGAGTGTAAGTTAACTTTATGACTCAGGAATTATAGTGAAATTCAATCAAAATGGGTGCAATTTAAAAGTAAAGAAATTGAATTATTTCATGAAAGGATTCAAAACAGATGGAAACTTATATCAAGTTGATAGTAAAGAGAACATTTTTTATGTTACAATTGAAGAAGAGAAACAATTATGGCACCAAAGGTTGGGTCACATTAATTAACAAGACATGGAAAATATTTTTAAACTGAATATAGTCATGGATATCCCCAATCTAAAGTGTGAACAGGAAAAAACTTGTGATGCTTGCATATGAGGGAAGTTGGTCTGTAGTTCATATCATCCAAAGAAGAAAAGGGATTCAAATCTTCTTAATCTTATTCATATAGATGTATGTTCTCTAATAAATGTTTCTAGAACATACGGAGAAAGGTAATTTGTTCTTTTCATTTATGATTATAGAAGAATAGATTGTGTAATGTTTATACATAGGAAGTGACAAGTGATTGACTGCATGAAAACCTATAGACAAATAGTTGAGAATGATACTGGATGGATAATAAAAGTCTTGTGGCCTAACAATGGAGGGGAATAAACATACATTGAGTTTGAAAATTACCTATAGAAACATTTAATACAACATAAGGTGGCTATTGTGAGAACCCCATAGAAAAATGGATTTGTTGAGCACACAAATTGACAGGTGAACAATATGGCCAGAACTACATTGATTGAGAGTCGTATCCCTTTCTATTATTGGAAAGAGGATGTTCAAGCTATAGTGTATACTCAAAATTGAATAGGTCTTTATATGGTAGAAATGAAGACACCATATGAGTTGTGTCATGGAAGGAAGCCCTCTTTGAAGCATTTTCATGTTTTTGAAATTAAATGTTTCATTCAGAATAAAGAATGAAATCAAGGGAAGTATAGTGATACTATTGATGAAGGAATATTCCTCATAAATTCAATGAATAGAAAATCCTACAAATGTTTCAATAATAATCTTGGAAAAATTGCAGAAAGTAGTGATGTGAAGATCATTGAAGATAAGAACACAAACGTATCAAAGAATTATTATGATGATATGATAGATGATGAGGAAGAATATGGAAATAGAACAAATCCAAATATTGAAGTAGAATAAGGCACTCAAAACATTCAGGGGTCACAACACCATGTTGATTTAGAAGAATAATCAGAAGATGAAACCATGGCTGAAGAAAATTCTTTTGAATCTCATAAAAGAAATAGAAGTGCATATATTGATCAATATAACATCATTGGGGATTGGAAAACAACCTTACAGACAATGAGAATGAGGAATAATGCACAATATTCCTTACTATCAGTTGTGGAACCATACTTTTTTGAAGAAGCAGTAAAGGATAAATCATGGGTTAATGCCATGAATGAAGAGTTAGATCTGATTGATAAGAACCAGACATGAGATCTTGTTACGAGACCCGAAAGTCACAATGTGATTGGTATGGAGTAGATCTTTAAGAATAAATTCGATGATAGAGGTAATGTGATTAGAAATAAGAAATTATTGGTGTGTAAAGAATATTCATAGATTGAAGGTTTTGATGTTGAAGAAACATTTTCTCTAGTGATGAGACTGGAGTTGATCAAGCTGTTCCTTGCCATGGAAATTCAAAGAGGATAAAAAGTGTATCAAATGGATGTCAAAATATATTTCTTGAATGGATTTATTGAATAATAAGTATACATTTAACAACAAGTGGGTTTTATTCTTGGTAATTATGAAATGAAGGTTTGTATATTAAAGAAGGAACTATATGTTCTGAAATAGGCACCACAAGTGTGGTACTCTCAACATAATTTTTATTTAAAGAAGCTCGAATTTAAAATAAATTGAGTGCATCACAATCTATGTGTGAATAATTTTTAGAAAGACCAGTTCATGGTACTAGTTTGCGTAGATAATTTTATATTTTATGGAAGTAGGTAGGGATCAGTGGATGAATTCTCCAATCAGATGAAATTAGAATTTGAAATGTCTATGATTGGTGAACTCACATACTTCTTAGGGATGCAAGTGATTCAGAGGAAATGCTACAGTTTTATTTATCAGGAAAATTATTTAAGAGAGTTATTGAATAAATTCATTATGCATGATTCAAAACCCAAGTTGAATCTGATTGTGTTTGGGACAAAACTAGGAAAGCATAAAGATGGGTCATTTATAGATCCTAAAAATGTATTGGAGAATCAATGGAAACTTATTGTACTTGAACGCAACATGACCAGATATTGTATTTTAAATATTCTTAGTGGCCCACTTTCAAAGTAATCTAAAGGAAGAAAATATGGTGGCAGTGAAAAGAATCATGATGTACATTCAAGGTACTCACAATTATGGATTATACTTTGTTGTATGAAGAGATAATGAACTATCATCATATTCTAATGTTGAATGGGATTAAGATGTTGTTGATATAAAGTCCACAAGTGTTTAAGAAATCTTTATTGGAAATAAATGTGTGGGATGATTGAGTAATAAGAAGGAAAGCACTTCTATTATTACTATTGAAGTTGAGTATATCTCTACTACAAAGGCTTGCACTCAACTACTTTGGATGAAGCAACAACTGAATAATATTGGTGATGTGGTGAAAAAACCAATGGTGATTCAATATTATAACAAGAACACAATTTATGTTATGAATAATCCTATTCAGAATTCTCATATGAAACACATTGAAGTCAGATATCACTTTATCAAGGAAAAAGTTGAAAAACATGATTAAAATGGATCATGTTGGGACTGATTATCAAGTGGATGACATATTAACCAATCCATTGTCAGCAAATGTGTTTAATAATCATCAATTGAACCTCAATGTTCAACCACCTACCATTTTATGGAGAGGTTATGGTTTCTTTCCTCTTCCTAGTCGAGTTAACTATTTTAATTTTTTTTGTTAAAGTGACATAGGTTTATGGGGGAGATATGATCCAGGGGAGTATGTTTTGAACTGAATGAATAAAAAATAGGCTCTTTGGGTTTATTTCCAATGGCGAAGAATGAATAATTTCAATGGTTTAATGGTACAAGGGAAATAATGATGAGTTGAAAATTTAGATAATGAGAATAGATAAAACAATTCGGTGTTATGAGGAAACAGTCAAAGCTTAGCTTAGTCATCCTTAAGCATTCTAAGTCATGAGAACTAAATTCATGATCCTCTTGTTTTCTACACTGAGAATTGATCAAATAGACTTTGAGTGTTGGTTGAGTTGTTTTTTTCATATCAGGTTTGGACAGTGGTTGGTGCTTCATTAAATTTATCTGCAGATTGCCAACAAACCCAAAGGGGGAGATTGTTGGAACCAATGTTGTTCTTTTCTAAAAATAGAGTATGGTTTGTGTTTGTTTTAAATTATCACATGGAAGATCTAGTAGTTTTCAAAGAAATGGATCTTATATTTTAAGATTAGGACATCAAAATATAGCAAAGGAAATAGGATTGCGCAAGTTTTGGAGTTGCGCGAAAGGTGAGTTTGTGCGAAATAGACTTTGGAGAACGAGACTTGTGCGCTTGGGGAAGAGTTGAGAGAGTTGCACACAAGGTTGAAAAAATGACTATAAATAAGATATTACCACCCCTTATTTTATAGAGTTTAAACACTTAGAGAAAATACAAGCTCTGAATCATGCAAGTGGGGAGTTGCGCATAATTTGGGAGTTGTGCATAAGCAGGGAGTCACATGCAAGTGGTGAGTTGCATGTAAGAAGGGAGTTTCATGTAAAGTGTTCCTTGAATATATCAAGAAAAAGTGAATATTATGGTGTAGTTGCATGAAAGATAAGGTATTTATGAAATATTAAGGGTTTCACAAATGACAACTTTCACGACAACCCTAGAACTTGAGTGCATGAACATGTGTTTCACGTAAGTACTGACTTGAGTTGCTTTCAAGTTTTGAATATCAAGTTTTTTAGTTCAGTGATTTCAAGTGCATCAATTCAAAACGTTGATGTAAGCAGAGTCTCATGATGTATAGATAAAAAGACTTCAATGAAAATCTATTGAATATACCTTCAAGTTGATAAACTGAGAAAAACATGACCCATGAGAGTGAGCTAGGGGGAGTCGATGAAAGTGTTCCGAGGGACACAATGTGATATCCCTAAAATCTTGTAAAGGTAGTGTTCCTAGAATAGAGTGACTGTTTATAAACTTTTGTATTCCACATCTAGTAAAGAATAGTGTATTTAGGTACATCCGACATACTATTGGTGTATTCTCCTTCGACTAACACTTAGTGGTGAACCAAGTAAAATTGATGTGTTTTCTTGATGCTTGTGAATGTTTTCATTACTAAACATTACCATCAGATAGGTTTAAAAAGTTAACACCAACATGGGAAAAATATTCACCACTTGATAAGAAAAAGTTTACACCATGATTCACCCCTCCCCTCTTAGGGAGTTTCAAGGTCCTTCAATGTATTGATGGATAACCATGAACTCCACGTTAGATATGAGATCCCCAAATTAACCCTTCAGTTTGATCTTCTAGAGAGGTATTTTCTTGATCTTATCATACCCTTGAGTGGTTATATTTAAAGGAGATAAATCACCCTTTATATATCCCAAATGTCAAAGGATGTGAATTGGGATGAGGTTGATATTGAAACCATTTTCATTTAGAGAGCTTCAAATGTCGACATTATCAAGTTTTCCAAAAATATATTGTGGTTTGATATGACTTTAGATGACCTCTTCCTGATCCTTCTCTGTGAATGAGATGATGACATGACATTATGATAGCATAGTATACACTCAGTAAACCTATAATAAAATGACTTCTATATCAAATTTCTGTAGACTATGTAGGGACTTAACGAGTGCCTCTCTTAGTTATTTTGAAATATAAAGGGAATACATAATTGATATTTTGGGTGAGATAAACACTAACTATTTCAGGTTGTCATAATTTTGTGCTAGAGGTATATTCTTACCAAGGGTGGGATTATACTTATTATGTGGTTTAAGAGATGAGTTATTTGAGGTAGATGTTTTTGGTTCTTAATTAGAGGTCGAGGAAGAATCTGCTGCCAGTGGTGTAGGTCACATCGACCTTCCCCTTTACCTAGACTGATAAAATAATCACACCCATGCCTGATGGTCATGTAAGATAACTGGGATTAGATGACCGCTGGAGGGATCTGGGACACCTCCATGTTTCTATTAGGATTTTTGGAGTGCTTCCCCATGGGTCTAAACTACATATATGTCCTCTATAGGGATGTAACTGAGATATTGGGTTTGACCATGACCATGTTAACCCCCTATATCTCTGGCTCTTATTCCTTCAATCTCTATCTCCCTAGTCAGGTATAGAAAAATCATTCTTGGAGAAATAATCCTCATTGGATAAGGGACCTGTTAAGTGAAATAAGTTAATAGAACAAAAAATTATCTCTTCATCCAATGAGGATTATATTTGGTGGGGTGGTGCCCATTCTATGGATGTTGCAGGAAAGAAATATGAAAGAGTTAGAGCTTGCATAGAAGTTAAATATGACTCCTCCTATTCTATCTATTCCTATGTATGATAATTATGTGTACCTTCAAGAGGCATATTAGATGTTACATCCCTAGATGATGATACCATTATGAGTTTGCAAAGCCATGCAATCAAGGTGGCATGATACCTATCAGCTATATTTATAGTTATCCAGTTATTGAAATTATATCCACTCCTAACCAGAAATTCTTGACAATCACCCTAGTCTTCTAGTTGGGTGAAGGTTACACAAGTCACCAATGCTGGGGAGTTCTCCAGTATCACCTGTCAAGAATCAGCCATGATTTGGAGAATGTATTTGAAGATGAGACAATTCTGGATAGTGTGACCCAACCTCCCATGGAAAGAGAAATAGCTGGAATGATTAGTGATGTTGACCTCATTGGGTTTCTTAGGCTACAACAACTTGAGTAGGTTATTTTCTATGTATGAAAGGAAATAACTGGGTAAATTATCATTTTAGAAGTAGTGTGATTTATTTACCTATTCCTTAAAACATTGAAGACCTTGATCTCATTTAGATTCTGTATGAGGGTGATTTTGTGGTTTTTTTCACTCAACAGAAGGTATTAGATGATTCGGGTCCTTCCTAGGTTCTTGAATGGGAACTAATACTGGTTTTAGGGTAATAGTGGTAGTCTCTATCTTACCAAGACTTTTCCTCTATGAGGAGGGCACGGGCCGAGATTTATCTCAGTTCCACTTAATGGAATATTCTAAGCATTGTTCCATTTCTAAAAGTTCACAAAATCCTCCTGGACACTTCATTAGGATCAAAGGCATTTGCAGCTCATCCTATATATTTTTAGCAAATATTTATAACAACTTATCATGCAAGAGAGGGATACTAAGTGAATTGGTGAACCCTTTGTATCTAGCTATGAAGATAAAGACCCTCTTATTTTCATGTTTGTTGTAGTTTTTGAGGTAAAAAATTGTTGTCTTCTTTAGTGTAGAGTTGAACTGTTAAAGTAATTGACGAAGATCTTCCCATCCTACAACAAATCCTACCAGAAGACTACTATAATAAATGATGTATGTTCCTATTAGATTCCAAACAAATAATCTCATCTTGGTCACCTCCTGCTGATCTCAAGAGTTTATCATCAGGCCGTATTAGGAAATTATGTATGAAAGATACTTTTATGGATTTCCTATTAAATCAAAGGTTGAGATAATTTTATTGTCAAAATTGGATAGGGGAAAAGTTTCATCCACCTATTTGGGATACATATTCTTCTTTTTATGAATAGGTTCATGCCTCCCTTCCATGAATTATATTAGAAAAGATAGAGCTTCAATGGAATTGTATAGTTCTGATGGTACTTCTGTATGGACCGCCTACCATCTAAAAGGAATGGGTGATCCTTGATGAGGTGGCCCCATTTTTATCTCCTAATGATTCTTGATTCATTAAATGACTGAATAATCTCCCAGTAAGGGGAGAGTATATTGACAAAATGGATGAAATTCATGATCATTTTCAACTTCCTCATTTATGTATACTATATTCTTAGATTCAAAGCTATCCTGATGCTTAGATTCCTCTCTTGCAGGTAGATCATATCATTATTGATGTGTAGGAGGAGGGATATTCATCTCCATCTAAAGATGATACCTAGTGGGAATGTTTACCCTGATTAAATCCTCATTATGCTGTCTGATATTTTGTATCTCATTATCATAATGTACCTGCCTTTCCTCCATAGAAGATATTTTTGCCCCCTCTAGGTGGTGAGTGTAATGAGACCACACCTTTCCCTTTATAATTTGTGGTGTTTTGCTGTAGAGGTGGAAAATCATTATTCATAGGTTCCAGGTTTTGGTTCCACCTCTAAATACATTTGCGTGAAACCACAATTAATGCATTAAGACCACCCTCCTCTAAAGGTATATTTTATATATTTGATCCCTATGAATTTGTTTCTTGATCCACATAATCCATTATGTTGATGGTGATGACATTTGATAAGGTGTTTTGGGAAATGATAGTTATCCCATTACTCTCAACACAATATGGTGATTCTGCACCGGTTACATTTGGGACATTTCTCTAAAATTTGTCCATATTGGTCCTTTATGGATTATGAACCCTATGGGGTTTGATTACCTTTTCAATATGCTCCTCTTATTTTTGTCTATGAATAGTGAACCTGAGGGAGTTTCTGGTTGTGTTTAGGAAATGAGACCGGAATAAAAAAGGTTTTTCTTATGGCAGGAGGAATATATGGGATGCCAAACATTAATATTTAACTCCCATCCTATAAAATACTTATTCCTTCTAGGAAGTTTATAATGATGAAAATTTCCCCATCCCTGTGGGTTGGGGACTATTTGGGGCCACCATTGGCACTTTTTGATCCTACCATTATGGATTTTATGACTCCTGGGATGTTAATTGTGATATAAATCCACCATCCCTATGGGATGAGGGTGATATATAACCACTACTTATTTCTCCAGGACCCTCTCAGGGTGTGATGAACCTGGTGGTGATGATTGAGGTAAAAATTCCTTTAGCCCTATGAGCTAGGGTTGGTTTTCAGCTGCTTCCAATATATCCTAAATCCTCTCAGGTATTGATGATCCAAGAGGTGGAGGTGATGGTAAATATTTCCCAAACCCTATGAATTGGGTTCTAAACTAAATAAATACTATGTAATATTCTATTTTGACCTTTTTGATTTGGCATAATTGTGCTCATGTATGAGCTGGGTACAATGGAAGTCCATGATGAGAGTCTCTTTTTATGGGAAGTTATCTGGTTGGACACAACTTTGACTCATTTGTTTGAAACTAGTTCCTATTATTTTGAGGGGCCTAGATTAAGAATCTATTGGAAGTATTCTCCCTCAATTCACAACATCTTTTCATATTCAAAGTGGGAGTATTTGGTTATATTGACTAACTGGCATGTGAATTACCCATTCCCTTGACTTCTCTAGAGGCTATGATATTACAGGATTCCATATATTGGTAGTTATACTATTCTAGGGGTGAGTTGAATTGAAAAGATCCATAATTTCCCCATTTGTTGATACATATACCCAATGAGGCTTCAAAAATTAGTTTATGAAGAGTTGTATTTCAATGGAGGAAAAATTGTTGTAGGTTTACACAATGATTTTCTAGTTTCGGGTTTCGGTCCATAAAGATATCATCCATGTCCATTTGAAAAAAATATGTTTATGTTCTGAAGGTGAACCTTATATTCTGGATAAGGGATGTGTCTAGACTTAAATAATTGATGATTTGACCATATATTTTGTAACAGGTAAGGAATGTATTCCCTCTCTATCTCATTTGGGATCTCATAGTCATAAGTGGTGAGAGTCCCAAACATTTTGGGGAGGTTTTTTTTGGATAAATCTCACCATATATCCATGTCTGACTTCTCTTCATCTGAATTACACACCTCCACCTAGTATGACTATATAGGTCACTTCTCTAGGTCTCTTTCTAACCACCGTGAAGGGTTGATGGTAGTTAATGGTGAAGCATATATAATTGATCGTAGTGTTTCAAGAACCCCTCTATACAAAGGTTCCTAAGTTTTGAGTACCTACCTATATGGAGGTGTCTGGGCAAGGGGGGATTTTTTTTTCCAAGGGAGATATCATCTTGTGGAATTTGACCACAATGCATATCAAGAGTAGAGTCCTTACGATCCATATTCACACTAATATAAAGAGTAATATCATGGTAATGATCATCTTCTACTTTGGTTGAAGAGTAAACATACCCTTGAGGTGTTGCAGATATGTTTTGAATAACCTCAAGTATGTTAGCATTGAGCATACCAGGGATATGAGCCTCATTCTACATCATGGTCAGAATACGCCGACCTGACTTTTGAGGTTACGTAGGGGTATGATCCTATTTTATGACGGCTACTGGAATATATTGATAACCATATTATATTGTGGGAATATGATCCCACTATTGAGAAGCCATTTTAACATGTTGGTGATCTTTTGTATTATCAGTAGGAATATGAGCCTGCCTGTGGGTGGTTGCCAGAGTATACTGGTCAACCCTAGATGAAGCAAGTATATGATCCCAATTAAAATATGAATTCCCAATTAGAAAATTCTGATGTAACTCTTGAATGAGAGAAGGTATATGATCCTCCTCTTGTATAGTCTCCAAAGGATGTTGATGCAGTAATTCATCAGTGAAAGTAGGGATATAAGCCCAACTTCCGTGAGCTACTGGAATACACCATGTAGCTTCATAGATGAGAATATAATCCTATCCTGAGTCATTTTCTACTCTCACTTAGTGAGACATTGTTAGAATGAGAATATGATCCTGATCTTATGACTTTTAAGCATACCACCAATATTTTTTGATATGAATATGAGCTTTTCCCGAGGCATGTGCCGCTCTCACTTGGTGGGCCCCAATTGGAACAAGAATATAATCCTAGTTCAGTGCCTTTGGAGTATGCCTCTAGAACATTTCAATAGTAATATGAGACTTTACTAAGGCATGTGCCACTAATTCTTGGTGAACCCTGGTTGGAATTAGAATATGAACCTATTCTATTTCCTCATCCTTTATCAAAATATTCCAATAATCCTATTGGATGGGAGCAAGAATTTAAGACTTCTCCAGATTAGCCACTTTTTTACACTGATTGGAGTTGTGTGATGCTCTAGATGGTAGGATAGGAATATGTGCCTTTCCATGTATCTGTAACTGTTCCAAAATATTCTAGTGGAGTTATTCATTTTTTCTAGAATGTAATGACACTTTAGGAAAGTGTTCATAAGAATGGAGGAATGGAAATTTCATGTCTCCATCATGTACTAGTAGATATCTTCTATTGAAGTGGGGATATAATCCCAATCCTATCCTCTTTATGCCATCCAAATATTCTGATGGGATTTATGCATGGGGTTGGGGGTATGTGACTCCCACATGCTTACTGCATCAATACACATGTAGACTTGATCTAAGGGATCAAGGATATGAGACTTCCCATTGGATAATTCTAGAATACATTAGTGGGATTCTTCAGTAGAAGCATGGATATGATCCCACTACTAGTTATCCACAAATTTATTCACCAACATGACTTCCTTGGTACCTATTCATTAGTGTCTAGGGTGGAAATGTTTCAGGTGGTACCCTCTGCAGGCAACTGAGGGGCACCAGTGGAATAAAGATGGTGATGGAGGTTAACAAGATCTATCCTCAATGGATCCTAAACTAGAATGGAGCCATAATTTAATTTTTGATCCACCTTACTCAGATATAGAAGACCATGATTGTTATGATCTTGGGATAATATTCTAAAGCAATCGGTGGTGCCAACTAGTGCCACTGGTTTTATTATAGCTTTGTTAGATGAGGAAGACTCATTATTTTTAGTGTCCAGAGACCCTTATGTGTAACCTCAAGTGTTGGGATCGTACCATGTAGATGGTATTCCCAAATCATCTCATTCACCACTCGAAGATGTAGGTGTCAGGTGGGTGAGGTTATTCAGCGACCTGTAGGGGTTACAACCATAGATAATGTTCTAGAATAGTCACTAGATGAAGAAATGATCTCAAGTCAGGGTATTGTTTGTGAGATAATTATTTGGTCACAAAGTCAAAAAGTATCAAGGTCATCGATCAGTGCATCTATGCAAATAAAAAATATCCTCATTTAGATATGCATAGGTAATGGAAGTATCATTTCTTATTTCTTATTTGACCATATTTCTCATGCGAACTTTCCATAATGAGAACAAACTTATTTTATGGGAACCCTGGTTATTCTATATTTTATGTTAGGCATTCCATTTATGTTTTTGTAGGAAATTAAAAATGAAATGACCCAATGCATGGTCAATAAATCATTTTTTTATTTGAGAGATTCACATGAGGTTCAACATTTTTGTTTCCAAAGAAAACACACTGTTTCTCCTGATGGTTAATTATGGGGGGTTTAATTCCTATACAATCATTCACATTAGATTTTCCAAATTCATACTTAAGGGAAATTCCCAATGTTCCCCACATCCATAACTGATTATGGACATACTTTCCAAATCCATGTGTTCAATTGGGGTTTCAGATCCAACGATTCTTGGTAACTTACATTGGCCAAGAGGATGAGAGGTCAGGCTCATCACACCCTTTTGGGGCGAGTTATTACCTATTCTATGACTCTCTTATATATTTAAGATATTTTCAAGAATCTATTCCTAATCTCGATACGAGACTGGAAACCCTAAGAAAATTAGTAAGTATTGAATCCTTACATATGTAAAGGAAGATCCATTAATGAGATGATATGTATATATTCAATGTTTTTCATCCATTTCCTATAATTTTTTATAAATGGGTATCTTCTTATATTTTGAATCCATATAACCAGACACTCTAGATTTTCCTTCCATCCAAGGAGGTGAATGATATTTCAAGGATATTATTAAACCATTATGAGACATCCTATATATATTGTTTATAAAAAGAATAAAAACCCACATAGTTCATTTCATTCTTATAGTTTAATGTTATGTGTAAAATATTTATATATGAGTGAACTTAGACACCAGGTATGGAGATTGATCCTTAGGAAGGCATACTATAAACTTTGTTTATAGAAAGAATAAGATTCATCCTAGTTAGATCGCACCCTCAGGACTAACCCCTAGCTGGATGCCTCTGTATAGGGATATTCATATCAAAACACTAATCGGGGTATACACATTTATGTTTCTATGGTTGGGGAAGATTTATGATGAAAATGATATGATCATTGTAAATCCCAAATCCCATATGATCCATGTTCAGTGTGAGAAATAGGGGATATAAGGTGATCAATATCATTGAATATGGATTCAAGACTTATGAACTAGGGAGGCCCTAATGGGGAATTTTATATGGAGCTTGGGACTTAGGAAGAGTTCCTACATATCTTTTTTATAGCAGGAATCAGAGTTCTCATAGTTTAATAAGCTTCTAAATATATTGATGGATGAGGTAGGGAGATGAAACCATAGAAGTGTTTGGTTCCCATGGGTTTGAGTGTTAGAGACACGGAGGGAA
The DNA here is from genome assembly GCA_963277665.1 of Viscum album. Lineage (NCBI taxonomy): Eukaryota > Viridiplantae > Streptophyta > Magnoliopsida > Santalales > Viscaceae > Viscum > Viscum album. The sequence goes on from OY728150.1 coordinate 246,136,970, forward strand.
TTAAACCAAAGTGAATTCCCATTGAAGACCAGGCCTTAAGAAGGATTCCTATATATCTTGTTTGGAAAATGAATGAAAGTTATTGTAGTTCAGTTTGAGGTATACCTAAATACGTCCACTGGATAAGGTTATCATGTCCCAAGACTTCTACCTGACATGTCCTGATTGTATACCTGACATGTCTGGGGTGTCTATATAACATGTATGAGGATCTCTGGATACGTCCTAGTTTCCTAGAGAACATGACTAAAGAGAATATCATGATTTAGTTTAATTGTTTAGAGGAGGTCCCATGATCTGGATAATGTGTCTGGAGGATGTCGAATATCCTAGATGACATGTTCAGAGGACATCACACAACCTGAATGAGATGTTTAGAAGATGTCACATGGTTTGACTAACATGTCTGGAGGATGTCGCATGACCTAGATTATATGTCTAGAGGATGTCGCATGACCTGAATGGCATGTCTGGAGGATGTCCCATGACTTGGATGACATGTTTGGAGGACATCACATGACCAAGATTTCATGTCTATAGGATGTCACGTTACCTAGATAACATGTCTAAAGACTTGGGATGGAGGGATTTATAAGACTTGGGAGACATTTCTAAAGAACTCTTCAAGACTTTGGAGGCATGCCTTGATGCTTCTGCATGAATGGGTGACATGTCTAGAGGATATAACAAGACTTTAGTGACACATTTAAAGAACTCCAAAAGACTTGGGTGACATGTATAGAGGAATTCACAAGACTTGGTTAACATGTCCAAAAGAAATTTCATGATCTGGATGGTGTGTTTGAGGGGAATAACATGAATTAGGAAACATATCGTAGTGTTATCGCATGGTATCTTAGTTTTATCACATGGTCTGGGTGGGTTATATGAAGCACATGAAGATTAACATATCCATATTTGCATAAGTCTTTCAAAATTTTCATTATTTTTTAGTATTTATTTCATATATGCCTCAAGGTTTGTCAATCATTAGCTTATGTAGGTTTCATGTGACTCATTCAACGCGCAAAAACTCCTTCTCATGATCTATATGGCCCATTGAAAATACTTTAGGTGATCTATAGGGAAATCATGAAAAGTGCATATTTATACCGCGTGATCCCTTAGGCCTGTTTCCTCACAGATTTCGGGGATGACCTCCTGGACGGGAGATTCAAACGTTCCGATCGGTTTCTAGTGGGTTTGTTCGTAGAACCGGAAACATCCAATGATTCCATATCCGTTTAGACCTACTTTCCAAAGGTAGGCGCTCATTAGCTTGTGGACTGATGAGGCTTAGGAATTTTCATTGGTTGAGAGGATGGGAGGTCGGACTCATCACACCTTTTTGAGGGGAATTATTGTCTACTCCGGGACTCTCTTTATAGATTTAAGTTATGTTCGTGAATCCTTATTACATTACCAAGTATAAAATGTTCTTTCCTTTAGTTTTAACAATCAATGATTAAATATGCAAGAAATTTAGAGAATCTTTTATATGTATTCGAGGTTCTTCATCAATAGAGAATCATCTATATCTGTTTAGAGATTCTTGGTCAATGGTATCCTTCAAAACATTTATATAAAAGTCTCTTGGTCATTATGATGACCAGGCTGGTTTTAAAGCCACTCAGTGGGGCACTTGAAGTTTATCATCATTCAGAAGGACAGGGATTATTTCAAAGTTGGGATCGAACCCATAAATGGGCTACCTACGTATCCTTTGTTTTGGAAAAGGAATCATAACCCACGTAGTTCGAGTGATGGAGTATGATGTTTATGATTGATGGCTCAAAGAAGAATGTCATAATTACTTGTACACTCTAAGCTCACGTGAGTCATGCTCGGTGTGAGAAACAAGAGGTATTGGTAAAAATTTAGATAATTTGTGCCATGAAAGATGCAATCATAATAATTTATTTGGGGCTTATTTATGTATGACTGCCCAGATAGATGAAGGTTTAGGATTCACTTTTAGGGAGAAAATCCATGAACAGGGTCCATAAAGTTATATGTGCTTCATGGAGATTTGAATACTCTAATCTCGGGGCTTACTCCTAAGGAGGATGCCCAAGTTAGGAGGGGACTTATGATTGGGTTTTACTCCTGAAAAGAAAACCCAAATCAAGGGTAAATTAGGACTGGTTAAGAGAAATTTAAGGGGGCTTGGGGTTTACTCCTGAAAAGGAAACCCAAGGTTATGACTGGGACTTACTCCTAAAAAAGGAGTCCCAGGTTAGGGGACTTGGGGCTTACTCCTGAAAAGGAATCCCAAGATTATGACTGAGTCTTATTCCTGAAAAGGAGACCCAGGTTAGGGATTAAGGTTTGGGGCTTACTCCTAAGAAGGATGCCCAAGTTAAAGGACTTGGGGCTTACTCCTAAAAAGGATGCCCAGATTTGAAATTGGGGCTTACTCCTGAGGAGGATGCCCAAGTTAAGGATTCTCTCATCTTAAAAGATGAGGTTGAATGAATGAACTCTCTATATTTAGTGACATAAGGATATTTAAATCACTAGGTTTTGAGAGATATTCCACAGAATTCCTTTCAGATAAGGAAGTCAAATCAAGAAATCATGCCATAAATGGCTTTGAAGAGTGTCTTGAAAACTGAATCTTGAAAAGGAAATGTGTAATGGCTTAAGAGGGGTAAAATGGGCAAGATGGGCACCCAAAAAGGTAGGGGCGCGCAAGTCTTTAAAGGCACGCAAGTCTTCCGGCGGCGTGCAAGTATTGGTCTCGCAAGTATACTTGCGCGACATGAGGGATACTTACGCGATTCTCAAACATCATTAGAATATTTGAGCGACTCTTTATAAATCCCTTTAGAATCCTCTTGAGGTTCTTCCAAAAAAGGGACGCGCAAGTTCTATTGAAGGAATAAGATGGCGCGCAAGTGTTGATGAGTTTCAACAGTTAGGCCTTCCTTCTTCTCTTTAAATCTTCCGTTCTAGGTAAGAAATTACCTTTAGAAGTGTTCCGGAAGCTTTGAGAAGAGACTTGGGCATTGGGAGATTCAATCCGAGTTTCTGGAAAAGGATCCTCCCAAATGGGGGGCCCACAAGGTCTATTTATAGGCAAAAGAAGACCCCGGGCGGTTACCGGGCGGTTACCCCTTAGGTCGCGCAAGTCACTTGTGCGACCAAGGTTGCCGCGCAAGTGTACTTGCACGACAATGAGATAACTTGCGCGGTGCAGTTGCTGTTGATCCTTTGTTCATGCCTTTGTCTATTTTTGATGTTTTCTTCAAAGGTTGAATCACTTTGAGCTCAGATATTCCCTTTTCCGATCTTTAGATTCTCTGAAGAAAGGAGCGTCAACAAAAGTCCCCCCTCAGAGTTGGATCCGGAGAGAAATGAGGATTTGACTCTGAGGAAATCGAATCCATTCAAAGGAAAAGGGGGGCGCGCAAGTCTTCAGTGCGCAGAGGGCGGCGCGCAAGTTTGCGTCGCGCAAGCTTTAAGCGCTCTGGGTATGACGCGCAGATAGGCTTCCTGGCCTATAAATACATAGCCTCACCTCCGTACAAGCATCCAGATTTCCGGACTTCATATCTTCTCGAGCTCTCGCCGCGCAGGTCACCTAATTCGCGCAAGTCTCTTTTCCACTGTTCCCTCACTGTCGTGCTCCTGTAAAGGTATTCGTACTTTCGCGGTTTAGACTTGCGCGTCAAAAACTAGCGCGGCACACGAAATACTTGCGCGACATTGTTTAGACTTGCGCGACTTAATGCCTTGGCCATTTTTTCCGAATTCTTTCACAAATTTTATAAAAAATAAACCCATTTAAGAGTTAAATTTGTTCAACTTTTGTGCAGATTCAATGGCTCCTAAGGGAATTGGAACGGCTGATGAACTGACTAGCAAGCGGATTGATGACATGATGAACATTATTGGCCATGATTACTATGATATCTGCGACAGCACTTTACCAGATTTGGATAAGTACTTGAAGAAATATCATCTAAATTTCCCACAGAGCATCTACCTGTCTCTGTGTGGTCATGGTCATCTGCAAGGAGTCAATGTTCCAAATGCAAACAATTATACACCTGAGATGCAGCTGCACTGCTACTTCTCTATTTCGGTTATGCTGTGCATTAAGAGTAACAAAAATGGTGTGAACTTTCAAATTCTTCCTCCATGTCATTTCCTTGTAGATATGAAAATGGAAAACCCATGGGCTGAAATGTTTTCCACTAATGGTTGGTGGAGAGAAGACAAACGTGGTATTAGAGCAATATCTGAAAAGAGTACTCTCTCCAAATGGTTCTTTACTTCCAATGCTCCATTCTCAAATCCATGTATCCATCTTCCAAGTCTCTTGAACAGAAACAGAGTCACTATTTGATCAGCAGAAAATTTTCTCAAACCGCACTCAAGAACATCCTTTTACAATTGTTCCAAGAAGAGCTAGTATCACTGCATCTCTTATTGTATCCAGTTGAATGAATGAATTCCAGGTGGTTGCTGATGAAGCTCGGGATGCCGTAAATCAAATGAAGTGTTATGTTGAAATCCTCTTGTAATTCTCGAAAAAGAGAAGAGACTCCAGTCTGTGGATGTCCTTCTAACTCTTGTGTATCAATGAAAAAACACTTTTGTCTTCAATCATTTGTACCTGCATTCTTTCATTACCTGCTTCAAATTTACTTAATCCAATGGGCCTAGTAAGCATAGTTTGATTTTTACTAGGATTATTACAAATAATCCTACAAACTTTGAACCTTTTAATTGCTCAATCTTACCTAAATCATATAAAAAATGTATATTTAGTGAGCTGGAACTTGACTTTTATTCAGAGTTCCTATGTCTTTTATGGGCAGTTTAAAGTCATGCATGCTGGACATAAAGGGGCTAATGTTTAAGGTCGAAATAGCTTTGACCGAAATGGATTAAAATTGATTCAATTCCTTGACAATTTATCTGAAAACAAATTACCATACTCAAGTATGAGAGAAAATATGTAAACTATGGCTTAAGAATATTTGAATCTGAGGAATGATATGAAAAAGAGCTAAAAGGCATTAGAAGAAGTAGTTTCCAAGAATGAAGTTACTATTATTTAACAAAACCCATTAGGGGGTTGAAATATGCAGGGCCACCTATGGGAATTGGCTGCATGGTCAAATAAATAGTATCTTTCGGCTGACAAGTCTGTTATGTGGGCTGTTTATGCAAGGCCACCTATGGGCACGTGCTGCATAGTCAGGCAAAAGAACTCCCAGAAATTTACTTTCCTAGTGCTAAAATCTAGTGAAAGTTTATGGAGATTCAAATTTTCTAAAGTATAGAGTTTGTTGTATGGAAAGAGGTACTTGAATATGGAGAAGATATTTTCGAACAAGAATATCGAAGAACTAGATGAATATCACTCCTACGAAGGTCTGACCCAAATGTAGGAAAGAAGAATAAACCATAGACTTGAATACTTTCAGATCATGAAAAAGGATATGGGACAAATATGTTAAGGATTGCTATTTTTTTGCGGATCCCTACATACTGTCGTTTAAGACAAATAAGGACAAAAGAGGCATTATTCCCAAGAATGAAGTTACCATTATTTAACAAAACCCGTTAGGGGGTTGAAATATGCAGGGCCACCTATGGGCATTGGCTGCATGGTCAAATAAATAGTATCTTTCGACTGACAAGTCTTTTATGTGGACTGTTTATGCAAGGCCACCTATGGGCACGTGCTGCATAGTCAGGAAAAAGAATTCTCATAAGTTTGACATTTTTGTGACTAGAAGTCATGAAAAGGGTTATGAAGATCTGAAAATATTTAAGGTTAGGATTATAACACATAAAGATGGGTATTGTCTAATGTATATAGAGATACATAGGTCAATGATAACCATAATCATGTTGTGGCTGGGTCCTGAATTGAAATTTTGGACTTCACTACGTATCTCATAAGAATGAGAATCAAGCCATACGTAGTTCTTAAAATGCAGTTTAACGTCGTGCAGGACGAAAGTATGAGTGATCTTAGTTTAGGGTCATAGAATTCGGACCATAATAATGAATACACAGTGTGTGTTTTTATGAGGAATTTTCAGCCAAGGGACTGAAAGTGAAATTTGGGGTTAGGCCCAAAAGACTTGGGGCTGGATTCGAGGGATACTCGAACGTTCCTACGTATCCCATAAGGATGGGAATCAAGCCCACGTAGTTCTAGAACTACCCTTTGTACAAATTTGGTTCGTACATGTGAAGGGTGAAAGGGGATTTTAGTGCAATGATGGTTTAACCTGAGATAAAAAGTTTAGGCATTACCATGTATGCACGTAGTCTTTTGAAATGAAACATGATTGAAAAAATCAATGTCAATAATGGTTCCTTCTCAAATGAGGAAATCAAAGAATATTGTAGTTTATTGTCGTACCAGACAAAAGTGTTGTATAGTTTAACGTCATATAACAAGGACGAAAGTGAATCAATGTAAAGATATTGATTCTAGGGGCGGTTTCACAAATCAACATCATATGAGATGGTGGTGAACCGATGTGAAGAGATTGTTTTTGGGCTTGAACCCTGGGAGGTTGCCTACATACCCAGCCTGGAGGGCAAGGATCAAAGTCTGTGTAGTTAAATTAAAGAATGAATTAATGATCAAGATGTTCTTGTGGACAATGATCTAATAAAAAAAATGTTGTTGGGACTTACACATGGTTAGTGGCCCAAAGGGAGTGTTATGGTTGCTGTTCTCTCTAAGCTCACGTGAGTCATACTCGGTGTGAGAAACAAGAGGTAATAACAACCTTAACGATGCACAGTTTAATGTCATGTAGGACATAAAAAAGGGACTATGAAGTTTAAAGTCTTGCAGTTAGGACTATTGGTGATGCACAGTTTAGTGTCATGTAGCAGGGACAAAATAACAGTTTAATGTCATGTAGGACATATTAAGGATTTTCTGTACAGTTTAGCGTCATGTAGTTAGGATGATGGGGATAAAATAGTTTAACGTCATATTGGACGAAAGGGGGACTATGCAGTTTAATGTCATGCAGTAAGGACAAAAGAGTGTACCATTTTAACGTCATGTCGGACGAAAGTGTGAATAGTTTAAGGTCATATGGATGGACCGTGAATGGTGCAGTTTAATGTCATACTGGACTTTTGAGATTATATAGTTTAACATCTTTCCAGACATGAGGGACTTTTATACAGTTTAGCGTCATGTAGTTAGGACGTCACAGTTTAACGTCTTGCTGGACATAAGGGATTTGCAAATAGTTTATGGTCATATACATGGACCAGGGATGATGCAGTTTAAGGTCATGCTGGACGGTTTAGGGAACTTTTTCACAGTTTAATGTCGTGTGGGACGAAGTTGCAGTTTAAAGTCATAATGGACCATTGCTGTATAGTTTAACGTCATATAGCAAGGACGAACTGGTGTTGTACAGTTTAAAGTCATGTAGCTAGGACTAAGGTGAACCAATATGAGGATATCGGTTCTGGGGAATTTTTACAGTTTAACGTCATGCTGGATGATGAAAGTGCCACACAGTTTAATGTCATGTTTCTAGGACACAATATAGTTTAATGTCATCTCGGACAAATAAGGAACTTCTGTACAGTTTAATGTCATGTAGATAGGACATAATATAGTTTAATGTCATCTCGGACATAAAAAAGGGACTATGCAGTTTAAAGTCTTGCAGTTAGGACTGTTGGTGCTGCACAGTTTAGTGTCATGTAGCAGGGACAAAATACAGTTTAATGACATGTAGGACCTATTATGAACCAATGTGACTATTTTGGATCTGGGAACAATATTTTGTGTTTATAAAAAATACTTCTTCAGAAATCTGGCATTAGTTGGAGTCGTGATGTGTTCTCCAACCATTGAGATTAGAGAATATGATCCATTGGAGTAGACCTTATGTATTGAATAAGGTCCTTCCCATTTTGGTTCAAGCTTGGGAGGCTTCTTTCCTGGTATCATTGGTGCTCTGAGAACCAATACCAATTCTCCCTGAATGAATGAACGAAGACGAACTTTTTTGTTAAAAGCTCGTGCTATTCGATTCTGATAGATTTCCAAGTGGTGAAAAGTGCACAATATTTTCTCATCTAACTGTTCCAATTCATTCAACCTCTTTTGGGATTGCTCATCTGTAGATAACTGATCACAAATGGCTATTCTGAGTGAGGGCAATTGAAATTCAATTGGCAAGACTGCTTCTGTTCCATATACCAATGAATATGGAGTTGACCGCGTTGCATTGCGAGTGGTAGTCCGATAAGCCCATAAACATGAAAGAGTTTATCAGGCCATGACCTCTTATCTTTATCCACCATCTTTTGCAGTATATTTGAAAGGGTCTTGTTGAAAGCTTCTATCTGGCCATTAGCCGCTGCATGATATCGAGATGAATGGTTGGACTTAATGTTGTATTCTTGATACAATTTCTTTACCTCAGAAGAACAAAAGTTGGTGTCGTTGTCCGTCAATATGGTATGAGGGACACCAAATCTAGTAATGATGTTAGACTTGATGAAGCTAACAATGCATTTAGAACTGACTTCTTTGAGAGGTACTGCCTCTGCCCATTTGGAAAAGAAATCAGTAGCAGTAAGAATGTACTTAAACTGCTTGGCCGTAGCTGAAGGGTAAGGTCCCACCACATCCATTCCCCATGTGGAAAATGGCCATGAGTATTTAGCTGTATAAAGAAACTCTGGAGGTTTATGAATGAAGTTGGCATATACTTGGCATGAATGACACTTCTTTATAAAATTAACACAATCTTGTATCATTGAAGGCCAAAAGTATCCAAGCCTTCGAATTTGATCAGACAGTCTATGTCCAGACTGGTGAGCACCACAGACTCCTGCATGCACTTCTTTTATGACAGCCATTGTCTCTTCACCATCAATACATCTGAAGAGAACTCCATCAAAACCACATTTGTAGAGAATTTTCTCGAGGTGGTTTGGGCTATCATAAAGAGTAAAATTGACCACACGTCGCTGAATTTGTTCTTTCTCGGCTCTATCAGGTGGAAGTGTTCCATTTTGAAGGTATTCCCTGATAGGTGACATCCATCCTGTAGTATGACCATACAGTTCAGGAATGGGACTAATTTCATTAATTTCCTCTGTTCTGACTTGAACATAAGGTGAAATTGCACGACGGTGGGCAATACAGATGGTTGTCTCGTCCTGATTTGGATCTGCTAAAGCTGTGGCTATATTAGCCAGTGCATCAGCTTGAGCATTTTGTGATCTTGGGACATAAGAAAATGTCGGTTCTGAAGGGAATTCCGACATTAACTCTCTGACGTAATCATACAAAGGGATTAATTCTTCTTTTCTGATGGCATAATCCCCATTGACTTGTTTGATTACCAGGTCTGAATCACCTTTCACCTTTAAGTGATTCACTTGTGCTTGAAGCGCTAATTCCAATCCTGTAATGAGAGCTTGGTATTCAGCTTCATTATTGGTACCACCTTCCCACAACAAAAAGGAATAAGGTAACACTGCCTTATCTGGAGAAATGAGCACAATTCCTAAACCAACTTTGTTGAATTTAGGATTTTTCATTTTCTTCCCTGTTGGACTTCTAGAAGCACCATCAAAATACATTTCCCATGTTTGAGGACTCTCTTGAATAGAGAAAATTTCCTCATCAGGGAGTTCGATATCTGAATACGTGTCTTCCACTGAAGGATGTTCAGCCAGGAAATCAGCCAGATCTTGGCCCTTAATTGCCTTTTGAGACACATACTGAATGTCGAAATGCTGTAGAATAACCGCCCACCTTGCCAGACGTCCTGTAAGCATTGGACGACTAAGGATGAATTTGAGCGGATTATTACGAGATACCAATTGGACCTCATGATGTTGCAGGTAGTGTCTCAGTTTCTGAACTGCAAAGATTAATGCTAGGCATCACTTTTCAATACTTGAATACCGGGTTTCTGCTTCAAGCATAGTTCTAATGAGATAGTAGAGACTATTTTCATTCCCAACATCATTCTTTTGAGTGAGAAAGGCACCCAATGATCGCTCTAAAGCAGTCACATAGAGGATAAGAGGTCTACCCTCAACAGGCGGCATGAGTACTGGTGGACTCAAGAGGTATTTCTTGAGAACATCAAATGCTTCTTGACATTCTTCAGTCCACTGGTAAGTGACTCCTTTCTTCAATAATTTGGTAAAGGGTAAACTTTTGCCTGCCAAATTGGCGATGAAACGCCGAATATAGGCTAAGTGTCCTTGAAGTCCTCTTAATTATTTCAAATTCTGAGGAGGTGACATACCAAGGATTGATTTGGTCTTCTCAGGATCGACTTCAATACCATGATGGCGTACAACAAAGCCAAGGAATTTTCCTGAGGTTACCCAAAAAGCACATTTTAAGGGATTCATCTTTAAATTATGTTGTCGAAGCTTGTGGAATATGACTTCCAAATCAGCCAAGTGATTAGAACGTTGTTTGGATTTAACCACCAAATCATCTACATAGCATTCAACAAACTTCCCTAAAAGAGGTTTGAAGATACGATGCATGGCGCGTTGATATGTTGCACCTGCATTCTTTAAACCAAAGGGCATCACCCGGTAACAAAACACACCTTGAGGAGCTCTAAAGGCTGTATATTCCTCATCTTCTGGGGCCATTCGGATTTGATTATATCCAGAATATCCATCCATGAAAGAAAGTACTTCATAGCCAGCCGTCGCATCGATTAGGAGTTCTGTAATCGGAACTGGGAAATCATCTTTAGGACAATACCGATTAAGATCTCTGAAATCGATGCAAACCATAATTTGTCCGTTCTTCTTCTTTATAGGGACAATATTAGCCAACCACTTGGGATATTTAACTTCTCTGACGAAGTTGGCTTTGATCAGCTTATCCACTTCAGCTTCAATTTTGGAAGCATAGGTTGGGTGTGTTCTTCTCGCGGCTTGTTTAAAACCTCGATGTTCTTTTGGGAAACCCAAATGATGAGTAGAAACATCAGGATCAAGCCCAGGCATTTCTGTATAATTCCAAGCAAAAATATATTTATTTTGCTTTTGAAAAGAAATATACATCTCTTGCTCTTCAAGGGTCATGGCCGCACTAATTGAAGTGGGGCGTGGATCTTTCTCTGTACCCAGATTTACTTCTCTGAGTTCATCCACAGTGGTAGAGATACCCTCTTCAAATGCTGGAGGAGCATCTCTAAGATCTTCCTCTTCCTCTTCATCATGTGTTATTTCTTCCGTTTTTACTTGCAAAGTAGATGAGAAAACGAAATTCTCATGATCATAAGAGATGTCAAAATTTTCACATTTTGAAGAAGAAGCTTCCATTTCTGACTCTATTGATGATAAAGGGTCTTCTTTGGGAAATAAAGAGGAGATGATGGATTGAGAATCAACATCATTATTCACCTCTGGTGTTGCTATAACTTCTTCTGGCCTGATTAGCGAAGTATAGACTTGTTGGACTTCAGCAGATGAAATGAAAACGTCACCACTTATGCTTTCATCACTTCTTGGTAGGTTACCAATTTCTCCCATGTTGTCTGGATCGATTGCCGTAACTGACATTATGGATCTTTCCATAAGAGTATCTTGATTTGGGCCTATTTTGTCAATTTGACTGATAGGTAACACATAATCTGTACTCACATGTGAAAATGGATTTATTGGAATTTTCTCCAAACCATATGGAGCATTAACTTTGGTAATTTCCTTCATTGTAGATTTTTCTCTTCCCTTCATGTGATAAAATTCCGCCTCAATGTATTGAGACTCACATGTCTTGAACGGGGCTTTATCACCATACAATGTTCCAACTTGACCATCAAAATAGTATTTGAGACATTGATGGTATGATGAAGGAATAACTGCATGCTGATGTAGCCAGGTTCTTCCAAGCAAGATATTGAAAGCTGAGTCTTGATCAACAATCATGAAATCCGAATTGGATACAAGATCTCCAAACTGAGTTCTAAGTGTAACTTCTCCCAGTGGTTCTTGTTCATTTTTATCATATCCTTGTAACATCATGGTAGAAGGAGATAAATCAGATTCCGTGAGGCCCAATCGACGAAGTGTACGAATGGGCATGAGGTTGACTCCTGAACCATTGTCAATGAAAGCTCTTCGAACATCTACACCATTGACTTTTCCAGATAAGTACAAAGGTTTTATGTGCCCATGCACAACATCATCTTCATCTTTATCAGTAAAAGATATCACTGCATGGCATTCTGCAGGATTATTCTCTATGTGATAGATTTCAGCTGCAGCAATTTCAGCTTCAAACTCCCGAGGACTTGACAAAGCTTCGATGAGTGCTTCCCGAAGATCTTTTGACAGATTCAAAGCATCCAAAATTGATAACTTGGCTGGTACTTGGGCCAAGTGTTTCGATATATCATACTTTTGATCTAGAGGTCTGCGTTTCCCAATAGGAATATGCTATTTAGCAGGTACCTTGGAAGCAGATGCTTTGGAAGCTGATGCATCTTGTATTGAAGTTGGGAACATCCTTGGTTTTGGAAGATTAGACTGATTAGATCCATTTAATTGCTGATATAAAGAAGATGGAACCTTTAATCGGTGTTCCAAAATAACTGTGCCAAAACTGAGTTGGCCATTGGCAGAAGAACTTGCTTGTTCTTTTTGAGCTCTCTGAAGGGCTCTACCACGAGTTTCTGCTGCATATACAATGCTAGCAGGGGTAAAATTAGAGTAGTGGCTTCGGAAAGATCCACGTCTTCCCCTGTATCCTGAACCTCTAGAACTTCCTCGGATTCCCTTATTTGATACAAGGAATTCAGGCTCATCAAGACTGGAATATGGATCTGTTAATTGAATCATATTAACAGAACCAAAGATTAACTCTTCGTCTGATAAAGACTCTGCCTGGTTAGCCTGTTTAGGCTGTGCCATTTGGTGGGACGGTGCTCGTGGCTTTGAAGTAGACGGCATGAAATCTTCCAGAGTCAAAGACAATTTAGGCTTTGATACATACTCATCTTCTCCTGATTCCTCTTTCTTCTTTGAATTGCGCTGCCCTTTTGAGAATTTATCTTTTGATGGAGGCTTTACTACAGCTTTTGTAGGAGACACAATTGGCTTCTTCAATTGTGTTCGCAAAATGGAATGGGTCTGATTGATTGTCTTTTTGACCATCCAATCATCATATTTTTTCGCAGTTTTGCTTTTGACTTCCTGCCACTCACCTCCTTCATCTGGATCTGTAGCGGTAATACACGCTACATGAGCTGAAGAACCCTTCAATTTGACTTGTCCCAAGTCGACCATCTTTTGCAGGAGGTCTTTAAAAACAAAACACTCCTGGATGGGATGCCCCAACATTTGATGAAAGGGACAATAATTGGGACGATCTTCATCTCCTTTCTTGTTTGGCCTTTTGGGCACTGGTAATTGAACCAAATTATTTTCCAGAGCTGAAATGAAGTAACCAGGAACTTGCTCACTTCGGAAAGAGTATGTTTTACTCTTCATATCCTCAAATTGTTTTCGTCGTTGATCTTTTTTATCATTTGGACGAAACAACCTTTGTTTTTGGCATTCAGGAGGTGGAGCCCTTCGAGAAGATGAAGGTTTTGAAGCAGAAATAGGTACAGGTGCTTGTTTAAGCATAACTGTAGCAGTTTCCGCTTTACCCATTCTCCTTCCTAGAGCTGATGGAATTATACGAGATTTAACCTTAGCCTGTATAAGGGAATCTTCAATCTGTTGAGCGATTGAAGTAAGGTCTCGAAACCCTCCTATGTATTTCACAGGGATCAATGGCATGCGTAATTCGTCACGCAAATTTGCCACACAGATTGGCAACAATTCCTCCTAAGGGAGTGCTAAACTCAGGGAATACGTTAATCCCTTCCAACGAGCAATGAAATCAGAGACTCTTTCATTCTCCCTTTGCTTGCAGTTTGTAAGATCGAAAACTGTCATTTTTGGAAAAGTTGAGCTAAACTGAAGAAGGAATTTTTGACGAAGATCCTCCCATCCGATGACTGACCGGGATTGCAAGCTTGTATACTAGACAAAAGCTGGTCCTTGCAAGGTTCGCACGAAGAATCTAAGTTTCACTGCTTCTTTCTGCTCTGGATTTCCCATCATAGGATCACAACAAGACACGTAATGCATCAAATGTTGTTCGGGGTTGCCTGATCCATTGAAAGTAGGGAAAACAGGGTTTCCAAAACTGGATGGAGGAGAAATTGAATCTACCCATTCAGGGTAAACCTTCTTTTCAGGTTGAACTTGCGCCCGTTTCCCTTCCATAGTTTCTAACCGAGCTGTTAATGACTCAATAGTAGTTATTAACTTTTGAGAAACATCAGGTTGAACTTGGTTTTGGGTAGGTGCAATGAATGGAGCTTGGACAGACGTGGTGGTTGGTGCTGCAACTGATGGTAGTGCTGCCAACCGTTGTTGCGTTTGACCCGTAGGATTAGACCTCTGAGGGTGTACTGATAAAGGAGGATATTCCTGATCCATCTCAGTAGTTACAAAAAATTCCTTCGGCTATCGGACTTCAGCATTCTTAATAAGAAGACTACTCTGAAGTAGTTCTGTATTCAACCTTCTTAATTCTTTCATTTCTTCCTCCTGTTGTGCAAACCTTTGCTCTAATGAGATCGATTGACCTCCTTCAGAGGAAGGGTGAGAAGTAACCTGATTCCTTCCTTTCCCCTTATTGGATCCTTTTCGGAGAGGGGGAAGTGGGTTACTTGAAGGAATACTTAGATTTTGGGTAAGCCTTTGATTACGTGTGCGCACACCTTCTTCATTTAGGTCTGTGTGCGCAACTTCTTGAGCAGGAACCTCTTCGTCTGATCCCTCTGATTGAGCCTCATCTGGTGAATCAGAAGCAATGACATTGATGACATTAATGGATGCATATTGCATGGAATCCTTTCTATCAGCATTTCTGTGATATTGTCTTTTTCTATGTCCATGATGAGACATGAAATTTCGTTGACTTGATCCCTCAGGAACTTCTTGGAGAACCGTCACTTGGAGAGAATCTCCTGATAGCTTGGCTCTTCGTTCCTCTTGAGGCTTATTTCCTAATCGAGATAATACTGATTTTCTCTGAGGGAGGGATTGAGGATTTGAAAAAGTCCCCAGTCCGGTGGACTGGGGATGTTCCTGCTGCTTCCGCTTAACTCCTCGAATCCCATTTGTTGACTCTGAGGGTTGGGTTAGAGAGGTCCCTAGTCTGAAAAGCTGGGGTGTCTCTTAACATGCTATGTCTGAGATTTTCTTAAAATCTCTCTTGATCTTGCGAATCTTAGTTCGGAAATTAGCTGGATGCATTAACCTGTATCCACTTTTATCACCTGGTTCAACAGACCGTTGGATGATTTCCAAAACTTCTGTCATTTGATGACGTGTTTGCTCCAGACGAGAGGCTTGTGCAATATTCTCGCCTGCTTGATGTAGGAGCAATTCAACAACTTGTTCTCTATATACTTTATTTTGAGAGGAACTAGTTGAAGCCTGTTCTTGAGCAAGCTTTTGATTATGAACAAAGCCCATTGACTGTGGCCAGCCATGGGCAATAACATTGCCTGAGACTATTTTCGGCGGGCTTTGCTGACTAGAAAGCACTGTGAAATGTAGTGCTCCGTGAACACCCCATCCTATGATATGAACATCAGATGGAGCATTGGCAATTAACTGACGCAATTTTCTTAGTGCGCCAAGGCATGAACATTGAAGGGTTCTTTGTTGCTTTTCATCCTTCGGATACCGAGAGACTGATAGAGATGCCAAATCAATCTGGCGTTGTAACCCTTCTATTATCTTAATATGATTTTCATAATCACCGTAAAATAATACTTTCTTCTTCAATTGACAAAGAGTCTTCCATATGTTGAGACGAATATCATGGATTCCATCATCCGTCAACATCTTTGGAATGTCGTACTGGGAGTCAGCCAAAGGCCAAAACATGACTGGTACTTCACCTTTTTCCAGTTTTTTCCTCATGTTCATCATTTCCTCTTTATCATTAAATGAATATTCTTCTACCTGTTTGGACCAGAGTTGGTGTTTCCTTGTTGCTTCATCGGATTCAACAAGATTGGTAGAGAGATCACTATTCATGCTGGAAGATGAATAACCCAGGGATGGTTCGGAGAATAAACTGAACCCCAGGCTATCTTCTGATGGAGAAAGAGTTTCACCTGCTGATAGTAAAGCATCAGAAATGACTGGTTTTACGTTTGCAAGTGCCTCGAGATAGGAGGGATTTCTCGTCACTACATTGCCTTCTGAAGAATTTTCGAGACAACGTGAATCACTACTGCGGAGAGGACTTTCGCAGCGAAGTTCATCACCATGAGGAGGACCGTCATGATGGGTTACAACAAAAGATGAAATCTCTTGCTCCTTGGTCTTCTGACCACACAGAGGGTTCCTGTGGCTCTCATCTGAAGAAGAAACTTCAAGATTGACCGAACTTTCATGAAGCAAGCCTTCATGAGGAAGTTTCTGTTGAAGACCTTCAAAATTAATGTTCCCGTTATCGAGAACTGAGGGAGTAGAATCTTGAATTCCGAAAGATAAATGTCTGAGGGCTTCAAGAACTCTAGCATCGAGCAAGGCCTTGTTGCAGATTGGCCTTTGATCTCCTGACTGTGTTGGGCGGATCTTTTTCTTAGATGCCTTCTTACTCATTTTAGAAACCACTTGTTGACGAATTTGGTTACTCTGAGCAGGTGTATGTGCCTGATCAGGAAAGATGGTCAGGTTAGGCTGACGATCTCCACTCAAATCAGGTGTATGTGCCTGACTTGGTTGTCCGTATGATATGGGGGAGTATGCCCCATAACCCTCTTGGACTGGAACAGATGTGTGTGTCTGTTCCAGAGTGAATCGTTGATGTGTCACTCCACTGTTAGGGATAGATTTATGTGTCTGTCCCTGAGATGATGCTGAAGCTGTTATGATATCCTGGAAAGCATCCAGAATATGAGCAGGAATTTGCTTCTGCTCTTTCACCACTGACAAAATATGTTTGGTGACTTCAGCCGCCGGAACAGGGATATACGTCCATTCCGGGTTTGGAGTAGGTGTATGTGCCTGCTCCTGTCCTCCTTTTCCTGTCAGTGAATCCTAACAGTACTCAAGTGTGGAGGCAGAGAGTTGAGTCTGCCACCTGTTTGTCGTCGGGGCTTTCCGACTGACTTCTCCGTGCGCTACCAAGCGAGACTGTTGGTAGGCTTGATTAGTATTAGCAGGTGTATGTGCCTGCTGATTACACTTCGCCAAACGCGGTTGACGAGATCCATCATATGTAGTCAGACGAGCCTGCTGACTAACTGGTGATGTATACGCAGGTGTATGTTCCTGCCTATAGTACTCCACCGGAATTGCCTGGCGGGATTGGCGTGATGCTGCCAGACGAGTCTGCTGGACAGCGGAATTAAAACGGGTAGGTGTGTGTTCCTGCTCGTTGTTTGCCACCAAGTTAGGTTGGTGGACTTCTCCGGAGATGGCAGGGATGACAACCTGCCAATTGTTCACCGGATTCCGTCTCTGACGGTTCATCTTGCCTGCTCGGGTTCGAGGAACCTGAGCTGAATGCCTAGAGTCGGTACCCTCATCATGTTGAGGGCGCACTACCGCACGAGTCTGGCGGCGATTGTTGATGGGAGCCCTTGAGAAGGACTCCTGTCTTTTTGAATTAAGGTCCTGCGGGACCTGCTCATTCACTTCCTCAGAGTAAGGGAGTGAATAGAAATTGCGTTCCGGGGATAACGACCCGAAACGGTTGGAGACGGTAGTCAGCACCGCCTGCTTCTTGATTGTTGGTCGCCGTTGTCCGGATGACCAGGTATAGTTGTTAACTTGGAGGGCTTGACGAGCGGCCTCCAGAGTTGGGATAGTACCGTTGCGACGGTATTCCTTAACTAGTGCATTAGAAACCCGGCGTTGAAGATACTGAGTTGGTGATGTCATCCTCAGAGCAGACGACGTTCCAGTAGGAGTAGTAGCATTGGTTTTCACAGCAGCAGACCTCACAGTAGAGGTGTTCACAGCAGCAGTATTCACAGGGGTGAATTTAAGGAAATCCATTTTGCAGAAGATCTTGAGAAAAGAGTGCCTGTTCCATATAATAGACATAATCAAGATGAATCCAGCCACTGCATCTTTTGGATGAGCACATGTCAATGATTGCTTTGTTGGCCCAAGGGGCCTAACAAATAAGAAGAACATCACTTTAACTTGGTTAAGGATTCACGTCGGGTTCACCATTTTTGTTTCCTCACGAATTTCGGGGATGACCTCCTGGATGGGAGATTCAAACGTTCCGATCGGTTTCTAGCGGGTTTGTTCGTAGAACCGGAAACATCCAATGATTCCACATCCGTTTGGACCTAATTTCCAAAGGTAGGCGCTCATTAGCTTGTGGACTGATGAGGCTTAGAAATTTGCATTGGTCGAGAGGATGGGAGGTCGGACTCATCACACCTTTTTGAGGGGAATTATTGTCTACTCCGGGACTCTCTTTATAGATTTAAGTTATGTTCGTGAATCCTTATTACATTACCAAGTATAAAATGTGCTTTCCTTTAGTTTTAACAATCAATGATTAAATATGCAAGAAATTTAGAGAATCTTTTATATGTATTCGAGGTTCTTCATCAATAGAGAATCATCTATATCTGTTTAGAGATTCTTGGTCAATGGTATCCTTCAAAACATTTATATAAAAGTATCTTGCTCATTATGATGACCAGGCTGGTTTTAAAGCCACTCAGTGGGGCACTTGAAGTTTATCGTCATTCAGAAGGACAGAGATTATTTCAAAGTTGGGATCGAACCCATAAATGGGCTACCTACGTATCCTTTGTTTTGGAAAAGGAATCAGAACCCACGTAGTTCGAGTGATGGAGTATGATGTTTATGATTGATGGATCAAAGAAGAATGTCATAATTACTTTTACACTCTAAGCTCACGTGAGTCATGCTCGGTGTGAGAAACAAGAGGTATTGGTAAAAATTTAGACAATTTGTGCCATGAAAGATGCAATCATAAGAATTTATTTGGGGCTTTTGTATGTATGACTGCCCAGATAGATGAAGGTTTAGGATTCACTTTTAGGGAGAAAATCCATGAACAGGGTCCATAAAGTTATATGTGCTTCATGGAGATTTGAATACTCTAATCTTGGGGCTTACTCCTAAGGAGGATGCCCAAGTTAGGAGGGGACTTATGATTGGGTTTTACTCCTGAAAAGAAAACCCAAATCAAGGGTAAATTAGGACTGGTTAAGAGAAATTTAAGGGGGCTTGGGGTTTACTCCTGAAAAGGAAACCCAAGGTTATGACTGGGACTTACTCCTAAAAAAGGAGTCCCAGGTTAGGGGACTTGGGGCTTACTCTTGAAAAGGATGCCCAAGATTATGACTGAGTCTTATTCCTGAAAAGGAGACCCAGGTTAGGGATTAAGGTTTGGGGCTTACTCCTAAGAAGGATGCCCAAGTTAAAGGACTTGGGGCTTACTCCTAAAAAGGATGCCCAGATTTGAAATTGGGGCTTACTCCTGAGGAGGATGCCCAAGTTAAGGATTCTCTCATCTTAAAAGATGAGGTTGAATGAATGAACTCTCTATATTTAGTGACATAAGGATATTTAAATCACTAGGTTTTGAGAGATATTCCACAGAATTCCTTTCAGATAAGGAAGTCAAATCAAGAAATCATGCCATAAATGGCTTTCAAGAGTGTCTTGAAAACTGAATCTTGAAAAGGAAATGTGTAATGGCTTAAGAGGGGTAAAATGGGCAAGATGGGCACCCTAAAAGGTAGGGGCGCGCAAGTCTTTAAAGGCGCGCAAGTCTTCCGGCGGCGTGCAAGTATTGGTCGCGCAAGTATACTTGCGCGACATGAGGGATACTTACGCGATTCTCAAACATCATTAGAATATTTGAGCGACTCTTTATAAATCCCTTTAGAATCCTCTTGAGGTTCTTCCAAAAAAGGGACGCGCAAGTTCTATTGAAGGAATAAGATGGCGCGCAAGTGTTGATGAGTTTCAACAGTTAGGCCTTCCTTCTTCTCTTTAAATCTTTCGTTCTAGGTAAGAAATTACCTTTAGAAGTGTTCCGGAAGCTTTGAGAAGAGACTTGGGCATTGGGAGCTTCAATCCGAGTTTCTGGAAAAAGATCCTCCCAAATGGGGGGCCCACAAGGTCTATTTATAGGCAAAATAAGACCCCGGGCGGTTACCGGGCGGTTACCCCTTAGGTCGCGCAAGTCACTTGTGCGACCAAGGTTGCCGCGCAAGTGTACTTGCACGACAATGAGATAACTTGCGCGGTGCAGTTGCTGTTGATCCTTTGTTCATGCCTTTGTCTATTTTTGATGTTTTCTTCAAAGGTTGAATCACTTTGAGCTCAGATATTCCCTTTTCCGATCTTTAGATTCTCTGACGAAAGGAGCGTCAACAAGGCCATTCCTCAGATTTTACGTAGTGAAAGACATTTATAATCACATAAATTTATAGTTTGATAATTCCAATCCTATGATCCCATGTATTAGTCATTTTCACATGTATGTATTTTTTTTATGTTGAGGGGGATAGATTTATAGGCCTCTATACCCCGTTTATATTCCTCCTTGCATTGTGCGTATCTCAAAAATATGAGTTGAAGTAAATGGAGGGATTTTTTCATCACATTATTTTCATGATACTTCCATGAGACATACATGGAATTGGATGATAAAAAAAATCACAAGAACTTTCTACCATTTCCTTATTTATTAGACCCTAGTTGATCAAAGGGATTTCACATTACCAGGTTGATATATCAAATGGTCTTTTCACCATTAAGCTAACATGTCTAATATCCTTCACGAGATTAATACGCCCATGGAAAGGCTCTCGTGTGGTCGAAGAAGACTTGGATAGGGTCATTATTGAGACTAATACATCTTTTCAAATGGATTTAATGACATCAAGATGAATTTTTAGGGAACTCTCATGATATCACACTTGCTTATCGAGAGTTATTTGTGAGACTGATCTGGCTTGTCAAAGGGACTTCACATGATCAATGGTGATCAACTTGGGTGAGTAACCCCTTTAAAATTAAGATGAGTGCATCCTCCCTTTGCAAGAGTCTTTCAACTTTTCTTATTTCCCTAATTATTTTACAAGGGTAGGGGATCTTATGACGTTGGGTGAGAATTTTCATGGACAATCTCTCTGCTTGCCTACAATGCATCGTGTGATCAATTCTAGATCTCATGATGGTGTGTGAGAATTTTCACAAGAAATAACTCTACTTATCTATGTATTTTAAGGGTTATCACATGTTTGTATGGAAATATCCTAGGTCCTTTTCATGATGAAGGTGACATGCCAATCATGCTCTCATGTGACAAGGTGTACATGTTGCCAGGGGGATTTGTGGGGTCTTACAAATCACATAGAAATATCTCATGAAGGTTAACATACCTCTCCATCACAAAAATCTTCCACATTTACTACCTTTATTTTATAAAGGGATTTGGATGATTTTCTGGAATCTATTGATTGAAAAGTCACAAGACCCGAGGAACCCTTCTGGAAGCCTCTGCATGATCATCAATGCTTGTATGAAAACCCTCACAAGAACAAGATGGTTTGTCAAGGGGACTTTATGTGATCATAAACAAACCATGCATAGTGAATGATCCATTCACATGACCTTATAGGTTCATGCAATTTCGTGTCTTTTAGAGGTTATGTGATCCACGTGATTCAGCTGCCTATACTTTATGCTACTCCTTCCTTTGTTTTATAGAGAAAATAATACCCATGATTCAGGTATTTCTTCAATTATATAATTTCTAATTCTCATTTAGCGGGTGTCAAAAAACACTATTGCATACTAATCATAAAAATTTATTTAAATCCATATTCTTTATCCTTCTAAAAGATCATTTCCCACTTAGTACATATAGTCACTTGAGGATATACATCAAAGAAAGGGATGAGCTAAAATCCCAATAAGATAAGGAATAAGCGACATGAATCAATATAACATGGGTGATAATAATAATAATAATAAAATCATAATCATATGATCATCATAATAATTATTATATAAACATTTGATAAATTCAATAAATTTAAAAATTCATAAAAATGAAACAACATTTTATAGTGGTAAAATACCGCACATTGTTGTAAACAAATCTAGCATCATGTTCATGCATATCGTATTTTCATAATCATAACATCATCATTCTAAAAAAATCTAGAATAATGTTTATTCATAATAAAAATTATCTCATGAGATTCATCACATTACCCAATGCATTGGAGGGATATATAATTCCAAGCCCACCCATCACATCATAATATTTACATAATCATGCATGCCATATAGAACGTATAACAATCATAGTCATGAAAAAACCAATGGAAAATAATGGGTTTCATAAGGATTTTATAAAGAATAATTTTATGAATAAACTTGGGGATCCCAAATGATTAAGGTAAAATATATTTGGTATGATCATCACCATTATTAAGTGAAGAAGAAACAACTCAAGAAGAGTAAAAGTTGTATTTTAAAAAGAAAATTCTTTTTCAAAAATCATTGTATTTGAATTATAAATCAAGGTGGTAAAATTTATATCCTTTAAAGAAAAGGGAATAATGTTGAAAGTATATTTAAGAATCATTATATTGCTATCCATACTAAAATTGAAGCGAAATATGAATAACCCAAAGAAAAGGATTTGGGTTTGAGAATCCCCTAACCTTAAATCCTGCTTTATTTCATTGATTTTACGCCCCCTAGATAATAAAAATAATATTATTAAATCATAGTTACAAAAGTTAATTATTTTAATTTGTTCCTCTATTTATCCATTATAATTATTATATTTTAATTTATAACACTCTTTGTTAAATGTGATTTTATATATATAATATTTTCATTAAATTTTCCCGTTTTGTTTCGATGTTGATATTTTTTTGAGGCCATTTATATATAAGTATATTTAATTAAATAATATTAAAATAAATATATTTATATAATTATATATCATAAATAATTTATTATAACTAACTATAGGTTTAGTGATAAGAAAAGTACTGCTAATGTCCTCATTGGAGATTAACCGACTGTTGTTAAGAAATTTTCGAAGGAGCGGGAAAGAGAAGTTTGAAATTTATATATATCATAATTATGATACTTAAAGTAGGTTAAAATTGTTAATATAATGTTAAAATAATACCAAAATAATTTTATAAGATTTATTTTTGAAAGGAACTGGTGAAAAAATATAAGAAAAAAAAGAAGAGTTGATAGAAACCCACTCTTTCCTCAGTATAGCTTCTCTTGTATAACATTAAAAACCCCTTGATGTTTGGAGTTGGTTTACTCCAAAACGTAACTAGGTATTATAAGGATCTTGAGAGGGAGTATTTAGGTAGATATTTGTATTTTTAAATTGATGGAGGAGTGGTTTTATAAGGGGAGGGAGAGGGGTTATTTATACTTGAGGATATGGGTATTTTTAGAATAAAATATTGAATAAAATTCTCTATATATGGTAAACCCTATAATAGTAATATTTTTGACATTATAAATTGTATATAAATATTATAGAATTGTTTTAGGACTTTAAATCCTTTTATAATTCTAAATCACTTACTTTATTAAAAATGAATGTGGAAGAAAAAGAGAAAAATTGTTATTTTACGGGATCACTTTTGACTTTAGGTTTTGGAAAATTATTTTAGGTTTAGAAATTAATTTTATTATATTTTAATGAATAATTTATGAAATTAAATATATTTTTACCAAACATCAAGTTATACATATTATTAGGTTATTATTACATCATAAATGATTTAATTTAATATACACCAGTTATGTGAGCAACCATATTTTTACTTTTCACCTGAAAATTGAAGTCTTTATGAAAATTACCATAAAATAAACCTTGTAAAATTTAAAAGTTTTGATTTAAAAAATGATTTTAATTTTTAAAAATAAATTTCCAACATAGGTAATTTTAAATTTTAATATAAAAAATATGATTTTTATGAAATACTTTAAAATAAAGTTTATTAAAAATGCGAGTATATTTTCTTTGAGTTTTTTAATCTTGATATTTATTTTCCAGAATCATGATATTTATATTTACTTATATTAATCATGATAAATATTATTTATATCACAATTTATTATTTTTAGTTTAAATTACTATTCCAACAGCTAGGTTACTATTCCTAATGGCTAGGTTACAATTCCCAATGGCTAGGTTACTATTATAGTGGTCACATTACTATTCAAAAATTCACATTACCTCCTATAAACACTAATTCATTATTTCACTCAATATTAACTAAAATCCCTCCCAAGGTTTTATATTTTCATTTTCTAAGCTGTTTATTGATTTACTGATATTTTGTTTCATTTCTATAGTGTTGTTCATGGGAGGGATGATTCTAGTAGATTTATGTGATCCATATTTTCCCATTATAGTTAGTATATTTTCTATTTTTTGTACCCTTGTATTAGTTGTAATTTTAATGGACTTAGAATTTGACTAATTTAATGATTTGTGTTAATTAAATAGTGTTTTCTTGGTTTCTATAT
Organism: Viscum album; assembly: GCA_963277665.1. NCBI lineage: Eukaryota > Viridiplantae > Streptophyta > Magnoliopsida > Santalales > Viscaceae > Viscum > Viscum album. The sequence continues at coordinate 246,161,579 of OY728150.1, forward strand.
GTGTTGTATGTGTATAATATTGTATAATGTAATGTAATACACATTCATTTCAAGAAAAAAATATCATTTATAAACTCTATATTGTTACACTAGAAGAAGTTGGAAGTTGTTTAAAATCTGAGATTTGAATTTGAATTTCAAGAATTCTTATGATAAGTTGGAATCTGTTGTGAAAAAGAAATTAAAAAATAAGAGATATAATTGAGAATATTAGGAAGGATAAAAAGGAGAGTGAAAGGGTTGTAGAATTTATTGAATATGTAGTTTTAATAAGTAAATAATTATTAGATTATATTCCATTGAAGATATGTACGTAAAGTATTACTGTGCATTTTAATGAATATATGCAAGTGAAGATCATAGAATTATGGGGAACACTCATTACTTTTTGGAATTATATTATACATTTTTGTCTCTACGAGATTAAATCATGTGTCAAAATTATCCTTTTCATATCCCTCCTAGAAAGAAGTGAGTAGAAGAGAGGAAAAGATTATGGACCTTGGATTAGTGATGTAATCATAAACCAATGGAGTAGTTATTTTTGGTATATCAACACATAATTGATATATTCTCCTTGAATATATCTTAGTATGAGTGAATCAAGTAAAATAATTTTGTTTGTTCTTATTTATATTTTTTGTATTTGGATGTGTATATGTGTAAAAATAGTGATAGATTCAAGGTGTATTTTTAAAAATGAGGATAAGATACAATTAAAGTTGAACTAAGAAGAAATTTCAAGTCACCCTAATTTATCCCCCCCTCTTATGGTTTATAGTGGGAGTTATGTTTAAAAAAAATGGTATCATAGCTAATTTTTATTTCTTAGTGAATCTTTCAGAGGGATTTTTTATCATGCAGAATACTATAAATGAAAGGGGAGTACCCTTATTTATTACTTGTAGTTATAAGGTATGTAAGAACATAATAATATCACATTTTTCACACCCTGACTTTTAATTCATCTTTATTTATTTAATTCTTGTCCTTGAGTTCTCTCGCCAAGGTCCGGGCGGGGTCCCGAGTCAAAATTGTTGGCGTTCAATGTTTGCAGTGGGGTTTGGACCCGTGTGCGGTCACAACACGGTTGGTGGTAGCCATGCAGCTGTCCTAAGTATCATGCAATTGCTCTTTTATTATTATTATTATTATTTTTTCTTTTTTTTAAATTATTAAAATTATAATTATTAAAATTACTATTTTATTAATGCTATTATAATTAATTCCTTATCGTCATTGCTATTTTATTATTATCGAAATAATTATTATTTTTATTATAGGTAATTTTAAATATTATTATCTTTTTTATTGTTAAATTTATTATTATTATCATTTTTATTTGTGTTATTGTTACTACTATTATTATTAATATTATTAGTTTTATTGTTATTATTGTTATTTTATTAAATGAAAAAAAACTAAGCCTAACCCTAGCTACCCGAAGCACACCCCCTTTCCCCCATTTCTTTTTCCGCCGCTGTCACTCCTGCGCGCCCCGTCCCCGGCCCCTAGTCCCTCACCCTCTACCTGCCTCCTACCTCTGCACACCATCCGTGACCCTCTGTCCCTCCGCACTTCCCCTCCCCGGCCTACCCCATCGCTGCGTGACCCAACCTCCTCGGCGCTCCCTCCGCCTCGCCCAGCCGCGCCATCCTGCTGTTTTGGAGACCCCGCCGCGCTGGCCAGCACCTCCCGCGAGCCCCCCGCCTCCGGCCATCTTGCTTCCTATTTCCCCGCACCCGGCCGACTCTGCTCACAGTACCCCCCCACACTTCGAAATCCCTCACCGCCCTCGCGCTGCAAACCCACCCCCTCCTAGTTTTCAACTTCCTCTCGCAGCTCTCATTTCAGCCGGACCTCCTCTGGCGTGAACCCATCCGACGACACCCCTCTCAGGCGCTTGACTTTGGTCGAACCCCCTTGGTCTGATGCCTCCCTCGCCAGCCCCTTCTTCCATTCGGGTCGGCAACGCCCTATGGCCGGACTCTTCTTCGACGCGCAATATCTCCAAAAGCTGTCCCTCCTCACCATGCGGCTAGCCTCCCCTCTTTCCCCACCAGTAAGAATTAATCCGGTTTTTCATTTCTTCCTTGGGGTTTTCTTTTTGGCCGAACCCTAGATGGCATGATTAATTTTTTGGTTCAGTTTCCCTTAGGTCTAGGGTTTGCGGTTTGTTCGTAGAGGCTTATTCATTCTCCTCTAGGAGTTTCACCGCAAACTCACGCCTTTGAGGTAAGCGTTTCCTTCCCCCTTTTCTTTTTGTTTCAAACCATTGGTTCTTATATGTTTTCAACTAATTTATAATTGTGTTTCATACCTTGTGTATACTCATAGTTAGCTCAATTGTGGTATTTTCATGCTAGTAGAATTTGCTAAAATAACTTTTGAGGTTATTTGTTTTATTATTATTATGTCTATGTTTGTTTTCACCATTTTTGTTTGGTTAAATGTTGTTTGGATTTTAATAGTGAAGTTAGATGTTTTATGTTGTGCGAAATGTGTTTCAAAGGCACTTGCGATGCGAATGCATTTATAGTGGGTTTTTACAAAGGGGTTTTATGAAATGGCTAATTAACGGAAAAAGTATTTTGAAAAGTGTTTTTTGTGTGTCTTGTAATGCTTGGTTTATGTTTAATATTTTGTAGCCTGCTCATGGGAATTAGGGTACGTTCTTATGGAAGCCAGCTGTGTGCTGTTTAGCAGTTTTTATTAAATTTTGCAGTTTATCAATTTAACTACGCAAGTGGTGCACGTTCTGACATGGTGTGTTGAGGGTCAGCATTTAAATGTAAAAAATGGTTTTTAAAAGGTTTTGGGTGTGTAAATCTACAGTTTATATTTAGATCTGTTTAATAAATTTTAAAGTGATTTAGTAAATAGTGTTGAAGGTGCGAGTTGTGTTTTGAAACGTGTCAAGGTTATTCTTTCGCATCATTTGCTCATTTGGATTGTTTAAGTTAGTGTTTGTTTAATTTTAGTTATTGTGCGTTTGTTTCAGTGCGTTTGCGAGGTAACCTCATGATTCAGTGGTCGTCGACTTTCGCGTGTTTGTGTGTCTATGCGAGGCGTGACGCGCCTTTGTGTTTGGACAGCGAGTCGAGGTAGGTCCCCCACTGCACTCACCTTTAAATTTAGAATTTATTAATTTCTTGATGTTTTATTAATTTTAATGTATGAGAAATAATATTAGATAATAAAACTTTAAATGATTATTTAGTGGGAAAAGAGCCGTTTATTTTATACCGAACACTTGAAACATTTTCTTGACGAGGGGACACCCAGTATTGAAAGAATTCCCATTTGGCCTTTAAACATAATTCATAGAATTTCAAATGTACTTTTAGTTTTAAAGATAAATGATTTCTTCTGAACAAGTGTTTTGGGCTTTCTCAAAAAATGAGGTTTTGCTTTAAAATTTGTGAAGTCCTGTTTGGAACTTTAATAAAATAAATTATTTTGGAAAACCCATTCAGGGGTGATATTTGGCGTGCTTTGATTGTGTAAGCTGTATGTGATGTTTGTACATCGTGACTGATTTATTTACTTTGTGGACCCACCCCTATTTATTGCTTGTGTTGACATGGGAACCTGGCATAGTGAGTGAATCTTCTGAGAACAATTTCTGCACTAGTTTAGAACACGCACTGGCTAGTGGGCCCATAGCAGGGGAATACTGAGTTATTGATGCTATGGGGATCAGTTAGGCCTTGCAGGGCTATACCGGGTAGTAGTATGGGCGTTATGACGTCATCGAGTTAGGGCATGCCTTCAGGATGAGTTAGATGTATAGTATGTTCTGGATTGTTCATGATCTCCTAGGTTCGACCCATGTTTCTTTTAGTGTTTATTTGTATGTGGCGGACGATTGAGAGGTCGAGTTTGGTTGATGACCCCTGTGTTCCACTTTTTCCATTTCCCATAGTGTGTGTTGTGTGTTGTGTGTGATTTTCTTTTTGACTAACAACTAAAGCTTGGATTTATAAATTGTTCGCAAAATGTTTTAAAATGCCATGCACCTGTTTCTTTCAACATTAAACTTGTTCTAAATTAAAAAGGGAAATGGAATGTTACTTGTTTTAAAAATCAAAGTGTGTGCATGGAAACCATATTTTATATAATTTAGTGCAAACCTGGAATTGATAAATTCTTTTTTTAATAGTATGTGCATTGGGAATAGAATTATTCAGGCCCACCTACTGAGTATTAATACTCACGCCTATAGTGTTTTCTTGTTTTTAGTCCTGTTGCAGGTTCCAGCGTCAGTTGTTCGCCTTGAGCAATGTTGGTTGTGGTATTGGAGAGTGACCCACAAGGTCACGTGGAGTTTTGGTCGTAGTCAGGTTAGTAGCGTTGTTGGTTGTTCTTTGTTTATTTGATTTTGTTCTATTTATTTTCTGCTGCTTAGTTTTTTTTCATTTGGGACAAATCGTTCCCACTTATTAAATTTTGATGCCCAACACTAGTTGCCAACTCGTGGGGATCGGGAACGCCCCTCGGGCCATGTCGCAGGCTGGCTCGGGTGACCGGTTCAGGGTCGACCCTGGTTGGTTTGTGACAAAATGGTATCAGAGGAGGCCCTTGTTATTTGGGGTGTCTGGTAGATGGAGATTAGGATTGTCGGGACTTGAGAGGTAGGTACGGGAAGGACATCAAGAACCCTCGCCTGTTCCGCACCTCAAGTCGCCAGGGATAATCCGGTAATTGATTCTTTGTTTCGTTCTGGTTTGTTTTGATTGGGGGGTGACAACGGAGGTAAACCGATGTTACATCGTGATCACACATGGAGTAGTAACCCATGTGGAGTCCGGGTACACGTTTTGAATTCCTCCAAGTTGTTGATGCTTACTTGGGGCATGACCTACTACCATGTCACCAGGTTATGTATGACCGCTAGTCCCTCACTCAGGTGGTTTGGTGTAAGTTGAGTGTCATTTTTGTTCTGGTTGGTGTAAGTGCGTTTTTGGGAATGAAAAAAAAGGTTTTTGAAAATGGGACTAATTTATTTTAAATGACATTAAATTTATGAAATGGGTTTTAAAACTGAAAGCTTTTGGTTTGGAAAACTGGAGTTTGTTTGGAAATTGGTCGAGAATGGTTTGGGGTGAAACCTCAGGTACTCCTTATGAACGTTTACACATGTGATAGGATGCGTGGAAAGTGCGTGTTGGTGCGTATGAATGAAATTGGATGAAGAAATGTTCAACAGTTCATGGGATTACCTGGGTGTGTTTGAAATTAAAGGCTTGAACCTGTTTTCTAAATTGTCTTTTAAAGAGGAAAATGGTTTTGGAAAGTGATTATGGTTTGAAAAGTGTATTTGGGATTTGGAAACTGGTCCTGAAAGGAAGCGGTTAAAAGAGAGAGAGAGGAGGTTTTGGAATCTAAAATGGAACGGGAATTTTGGACAAAGAATTTTGGGTTGTGTTTTTGGTTGTTTGGTTTTTGAGCTGGTTGTTTTTGGATGATGGTGCTTTCAATGATATTGCTTTGATTTGATATCGGTTTCATCTTGGAGTGATATATATTGTTCAGAAATGCCGCCCAGAAAGGTCCCCAAAGTTTTTGATGAGTCATGCCCAGTTTTTGGTCTTTCTCGGATGCTGTCTATCCTTCATGGTGATTGGTGTCTGTTAGAGACAATGTAGTGGCTTGAAAAGGGTCGAGCGCATCTTCAGGGTATTGGGAACTCCCGAAGCTATTAGGGTGCATGCTGTTTTGGGTCTGTTTGAAGGTCCATCTCTGGACGAGTAGGAGTTGTTCACCCCGCCATTACTGTAAGTTGGGATGATGTGGTATGTCTTTAAATCCGTCTTCGTTCAATGGTTTATACCTGAATAATTGAAGCAGAAAAAAAAGGGAAGAGCTTGTGCGTATTCAACAAGGCCAGCAGATAGTGAAAGCGTATGTTGGCCATTTCAAGGATCTTACCTCTCTTTTTTCGGGGTTAGTGTGGCAGGACTGGATGAAGACTTCTCCCTTCCTCAGGGGTCTTCGTCCAAAGATCGAGGAGCGAGTCCTCCCTTTTTGGGAGCATCACTTTTGAGAAGTTGGTGCATGTGGTGTTCTTAGTTGAGTTGGTCACTTGAGTGCAAACGGTTGGCGATCCACCATATCCAGTTGATCGTGAAGGTCCCCAATCTGGAGAGCAGAGTGGGTTAGATGGATCTGTTTCTAAAGAGTCCTCTGTAGTGACTCTATTTCCTAGTTCGACGGATTGTCCAATAGCGTACCGTCAGTATGGACGTTTAGGGTATACAAGCTGTCATGTCACACCCCTCCAAAGATGTGTCGTCATTGCAGGTGTATGGATCATCTCGAGAAGCTTTGCAGGAAGCATCGTCTGAGGAAGACACTGTGACCAGAAGATTCTAGTGCCTGACCGTGAGGCAGAAGATGCTTCAAACATTAGATCCCCAGCCATAGGTCTTGGGGTGAAGCTCGCGTGCAGTGAGTAGTTGTCGGGAGTGTGACGCCTCAATTCGGGTCTCGTGTTCCATGTTTCCAATGAAACATTTAAAGTCCTTCTGTTCTCGTTATTCCACTGTTAAAGTTTTGATGTTGTTGTAGGTTCATTGTGTCGTCGTGAGGTTGGTATGAACGTGTTCGTTTGTAATCCAAACAGTCTCGTTTGTCTGATTATGGTGTTATGGATTGTGTGTTTTTCTTAAAAGTTTGTTTCAACCTTGTATGGGTTAGTCTCAGTCTGACTGTGTTCGTTTAGTGATGTAAGTGCATATGGAAGGATCTATGTTTGTGGTAATGCTCGAGTTTACTTCATGGGTTAAGTTCTTCTTGGAAGTTTCTCTATAGTGTTTGGGGATTTTGGTCTATGTCGAGAGTTCCAAGTTTTAACGGAGGTGTTGTTTCGCTAGTGTTATAGAGGTTAGTCTCGATCAGTTGGGAGTTCCCGTGTCGCCCCCTTCCTAGGATGGTATGTTTGGGTGTTAAAATTTGCGCATTAGTTGAGCTCTTGTGGTGGGTAGAACCCTCTCATGTTCTCCTATTCTTTCATATTGTAGTTTCTTTTGGTCTTAGTCGGGCATAGACTCTTGTTTTGTCTATTTTTCGGCCGGGTGACTTTCTGGGGGCAGAAAGTGTCTGTGGTGGGGAAAATTGTCACACCCTGACTTTTAATTCATTTTTATTTATTTAATTATTGGCCTTGAGTTCTCTCGCCAAGGTCAGAGCGGGGTCCCGAGTCAAAATTGTTTGTGTTCAATGTTTGCAGTGGGGTTTGGACCCATGTGCGGTCACCACACGGTTGGCGGTAGCCACGCAGTTGGCCCAAGTGTCGTGCAATTGCTCTTTTTTTATTATTGTTTTTGTTTTTTTAAATGATTAAAATTATTATTATTGAAATTAATATTTTATTAAAGCTATTATAATTAATTCCTCATCGTCATTGATATTTTATTATTATCGAAATAATTTTTTTTTATTGTAGGTAATTTTAATTATTATTATCTTTGTTATTGTTAAATTTATTATTATTATCATTTTTATTTGTTTTATTGTTACTATTATTATTATTAATATTATTAGTTTTATTTTTATTATTGTTATTTTATTAAATGAAAAAAACTAAGCCTAACCCTAGCTACCCAAAACACCCCCCTTTCCCCCATTTTTTTTCTTCCGCCACCATCACTCCTGCGCGCCTTGTCCCCAACCCCTGCTCCCTCACCCTCAACCTGCCTCCTGCCTCTGCACCCCAGCCATGACCCTCTGGCCCTCCGCACTTCCCCTCCCCGGCCTACCCCATCGCTGCGTGACCCGACCTCCCCGACGCTCCCTCTGCCTCGCCCAGCCGCACCGCCCTGCTGTTTTGGTGACCCCGCCACGCCGGCCAGCACCTCCAGCGAGCCCCCTCACCTTCAGCCAGCTTGCTTTCTGCTGCCCCCCACCCAACCGACTCTGCTCGCCACACCCCCCCCCCGCTTCGAAATCCCTCGTCGCCCTCGCGCTGCAAACCCGCCCCTCCTAGTTTTCAACCTCCTCCCGCAGCTCTCATTTCGGCCGGACCTCCTCTGGCGCGAACCCATCTGACGACACCCCTCTCAGGCGCTCGGCTTTGGTTGAACCCCCCTGGCCCGATGCCTCCCTCGCCATCCCCTTCTTCCATTCGCGTCGACAACTCCCTATGGCCGGACTCTTCTTCGGCGCACAATACCTCTAGTAGCTGTCCCTCCTCACCGTGCGGCTAGCCTCCCCTCTTTCCCCACCAGTAAGAATTAATCCGATTTTTCATTTCTTCCTTGGGGTTTTCATTTTGGCCGAACCCTAGATGGCATGATTAATTTTTTGGTTCAGTTTCCCTTAGTTCTAGGGTTTGCGGTTTGTTCGTAGAGGCTTATTCATTATCCTCTAGGAGTTTCACCACAAACTCACGCCTTTGAGGTAAGCGTTTCCTTCCCCCTTTTCTTTCTGTTTCAAACCATTGGTTCTTATATGTTTTCAACTAATTTATAATTATGTTGCGTACCTTGTGTATAGTCATAGTTAGCTCAATTGTGGTATTTTCATGCTAGTAGAATTTTCTAAAATAACTTTTGAGGTTATTTGTTTTATTATTATTATGTCTATGTTTGTTTTCACCATTTTTGTTTGGTTAAATGTTGTTTGGATTTTAATAGTGAAGTTAGATGTTTTATGTTGTGAGAAATGTGTTTTCAAAGTCACTTGAGATGCGAAAAAATTTATAGTGGGTTTTTTAAAAGGGTTTTATGAAAGGGATAATTAACGGAAAAAGTATTTTGAAAAGTGGTTTTTTGTGTCTTGTAATGCTTGGTTTATGTTTAATATTTTGTAGCCTGCTCATGGGAATTAGGGTACATTCTTATAGAAGCCAGCTGTGTGCTGTTTAGCAGTTTTTATTAAATTTTGCAGTTTATCAATTTAACTACGCAAGTGGTGCACGTTCTGACATGGTGTGTTGAGAGTGTTCATTTAAATGTAAAAAATGGTTTTGAAAAGGTTTTGGGTGTGTAAAGCTATGGTTTCTATTTAGATCTATTTAATAAATTTTAAAGTGATTTAGTAAATAGTGTTGAAGGTACGAGTTATGTTTTGAAAACATGTCAAGGTTCTTCTTTCACATCATTTTATCCTTTGGATTGTTTAAGTTAGTATTTGTGTAATTTTAATTATTGTGCATTTGTTGCAGTGTGTTTGCGAGGTAACCTCGCGATTCTGTGGTCGTCGACTTGCGCGTGTTTGTGTGTCTGTGCGAGGCGTGACGCGCCTTTGTGTTTGGACAACGAGCCAAGGTAGGTCCCCCACTGCACTCACCTTTAAATTTAGAATTTATTAATTGCTTGATGTTTTATTAATTTTAATTAATGAGAAATAATATTAAATAATAAAACTTTAAATGATTATTTAGTGGGAAAAGAGCCATTCATTTTATACCGAACACTTGAAATATTTTCTTGATGAGCGGACACCCAGTATTGAAAGAATTCCCGTTTTTCCTTCAAAAATAATTCACGGAATTTCAAATGTACTTTTAGTTTTAAAGATAAATGATTTCTTCTGAACAAGTGTTTTGGGATTTCTCGAAAAATGAGGTTTTACTTTAAAATTTGTGAAGGCCCATTTGGCACTTTAATAAAATAAATTATTTTGGAAAACCCATTCAGGGGTGATCTTTGGTGTGCTTTGATTGTGTGAGATTTATGTGATGTTTGTGCATCGTGACTGATTTATTTACTTTGTGGACACACCCCTATTTATTTCTTGTGTTGACATGGGAACCTGGCATAGTGAGTGAATCTTTTGAGAACGATTGCTGCACTAGTTTAGAACATGCACTGGATAGTGTCCCCATAGCAGGGGAATACCGAGTTATTGCTGCTCTGGGGATTGGGCCCTTCGGTTAGGCCATGCAGGGATATACCGGGTAGTAGTATGGGCGTTATGACGTCATCGAGTTAGGGCATGCCTTCAGGATGAGTCAGATGTATAGTATGTTCTGGATTGTTCACTATCTCCTAGATTCGACCCATGTTTCTTTTAGTGTTTATTTGTATTTGGCAGATGATTGAGAGGTCGAGTTTGGTTGCTGACCCCTGCGTTCTACTTTTTCCATTGCCCTTAGTGTGTGTTGTGTGTGATTTTCCTTTTGACTAACAACTAAAGATTGTATTTCTAAATTGTTCGCAAAATGTTTTAAAATGCCATGTACCTGTTTCTTTCAACATTAAACTTGTTCTAAATTAAAAAGGGAAATAGACTGTTACTTGTTTTATGAATGAAAGTGTGTGCATGGAAACCATATTTTATATAATTTAGTGCAAACCTGGAATTGATAAATTCTTTGTTTAATGGTATGTGCATTGGGAATATAATTAGTCGGACCCACCTACTGAGTATTAATACTCACGCCAATAGTGTTTTCTTGTTTCTAGTCCTGTTTCAGGTTCCAGCATTAGTTGTTTTCCTTGAGAAACGTTGGTTATGGTATTGGAGAGTAACCCACGAGGTCACATGGATTTTTGGTCATAGTCAGGTTAGTAGCATTGTTGGTTGTTCTTTATTTATTTTCTTTTGTTCTATTTATTTTCTGCTGCTTAGTTTTTTTTTCTTTTGGGAAAAATTGTTCCCACCTGTTAAATTTTGATGCCTGACACTAGTTGCCAGTCCGTGAGGATCGGGAACGCCCCTCAGGCCATGTCACGGGCCGACTTGGGTGACCGGTTCAGGGTCGACCCAGGTTGGTTCATGACAACATTTATAATCTATTAGACTTAATGTTTAATCATCATCAGTTTGTAGAATTCACGTAAGTGATCCTGAAAAAATTTCAATGATGAGAATAGACATGAAATTATTTAATGATGATTCTAAGTATTTGAATTGTCTAATCAGATATATATATTAAAGTAATAGATTACATAAAAACTAAAGAAATTTGAGATAATGTTACTAATATTTATCAAGGTGATATAAAAATAAAATAGGTAAAGATGCATGTTATTTAAAATAGATTTTATGATTTGAAGATGAGTTTAAGTGAAAATGTTGATAATTTCTTCAACTTTCATACTGAATTGGTTGGAGCTATTCTTTGACTTCTTCATAAGATGAAATATGTTGATATTATGAATAAAATAATATTGAGATTACCACTAATTTATAATCCAAAAGTTTCATCATTTTGAAAAGTAAATCTTGTGAAATTATCTATTGATGATCAATATAGTAAACTGGTCACATATGAAATGTGAGTGAAAACATAATTTTTTTTTGATAATTCATAAAAAAATGGAATTCAAATAATTAAATAATAAATAAATCCAAGATAATGGAATTGAAGATGATTTTAGTGATGATTTCTTATCTCTTTTGGTAAGGAAGTTTGGGATAAGTAAAGGAATATTTGAGGGTAAGATATGCCTAGAAAATTTTAATTATGTAAATATTGAGTACAACTTTGTTAAGTTTCTGAAAATATTTTATGGAGAGTTTAACAAGTTTGAATTATCATAAAAACATAGAAATAAGTTCTATATTGGAAGAAACTATCATTCAGGAAATGTAGGAATAAAGAAATTATAGATAAAGGTGTTGGTAAGAAAATAGTAAAAAGATTCCAAGGAAGATCCTCAAAAAGGTTTTGAAACTAAGTTTATCACATACATAGAGGATTCTTTGATGGTTATAATAGATAATTAAAAATTAATAGCATAAGAGCGTGATCAAATAGATGGATTTTTTGATATCAATGTATAATTAGATGGGGATCTTAAGGATCTTGATTTGAAAATAAATAAGAAAAATATAATTTGAGAATTTTTAAAGGAATCCTCATGTTATGTTGATAAAATTGAAGTAGAAATTTATTATTTATAATTTTTTTTGAAAGATCATGAACATGATTTTTTTAAACCCGAACAAGAAATAGGATATAAGTTTAAAACTTAATAACATGATAATATCATTAATGATCTTAATTTTTCCATCAAGGATAAAGATAAAAAGATTTAAAATATTAAAGAGGAAGGCGTATATTTGGGAATGAATCTTGAGTTTGAAATAAAAAAATATGGCTCAAGAAATAAGCTACAATTTGGACATTTTTTAGATGAAGTGTTAGAGGAAAGTTGAATGAGGAATGAAAAGCTACAAGGAAGTGTTGAGTGCTCAAATACATAACTTCATCGGTAAAAGTGGTATTGGATATGAGTTTGGAAAATGAAAAAAAAACGGCTAATGTGATGAGAAAAGGAAACAGATGAATGAAGAAAGTTATAAACCTTCAAGAAGTTATTAAAAATATGAGATATGTGGATATATGGTATTAAAAGGATATTTTATATGACGAAGTGATACTTCTATATCCAATTAGGCCACACAATGTCTTATTATGGGGAATTTGAAAGTTACCTAAGAGGAGAATAAATTAGAAGTTAACAAAGGAGAATCAAAATATATCCATTATATCCTTAAAGAAACTCATTCAATGGATATTGTTTCAAATGGTCTAACTTTGGGTATAAAGGTTTTGACTATATGGAAAGAAGTTTAATCTTTTATATAGAATAAAAAAATTAAATATTTAATTTAATTCAACTCAAAACCTATGGGAAATGGATTTTACCCATTGGAGGAAGAAGAAAATGACTTATGTGTTTGTGTTGAAGAAAATGAGAAGATACCGACAAATGTATAAACTCGTTATAGAGTTTCTTTGAAAGAGAAAAATCTAAAGAAAAATGATAAATATATTCTTGTAGAGATATATTTGTAGGATAAAAATAACAGTATTATGTGGATCCTTGATAGTGGGTGATCATCCCACATGTCAGGTTACATGAATCTACTCAAAAGTGTAAAAGGAAAAGTTGATGTAATGTTTCAGTTTGAAAATAATGGGGCTATGAATATTAAAGGAAGTGGTAAAACTTAGTTAGCTAGATATGAATTAAATAATAATGTAGTTATTTATATTTATGGGCTTTAACAAAGTCTATTAAGTTTAAGTTAGTTACGTGATTCAGTATTAGAAGGTAAATTCAACCAGAAAGGTTGAAATATAAAAGTTAAATCTTGAAAATCTCTTATATAGTGATAGAGAATGAATTTTAACTTGTATTAAGTAGAAAATAAAGTGAATACTTGTATCATTACTATATAAGAGGTGAATGATTTATGATATTGTAAGCTTGATCACATTCATCAGTAGGGTATGCAGAATCTATCAAAGTTCAACATTTTTATTTATATCTCTTCACAGAATAGAAAAAAATATATGATTAATGTTTAAAATAAAATATAGTAAGAAACCCCTACCATCCAAAGAATAAGTTAGCATCAAATATGTCAAATATAGTCTATATTGATGTATGTGGTCTAATCAGTCAGGCTAGAACTTATGGTGAGAAATAATTCATCATACTTTTTTGATGATTAAAAAAGGATAAGATGTGTTATATTTGTACATCCTAAAAGAGAATTATTTGATTACATCAAAATATTCTGAATAACACTAGAGAATAAAAAATTAATAATAAAAAAGTTCTTGAAATATGACAATTGAATCAAATATTCTTCCATCGAAGTTGAAAATCATTTATAGAAACATGGAATAAAGCATGAATTTTTAGGGGTAAGGACTCATAAATTGGATAGATTTATGGAAATAAAGAATTTTATAGAAAATAAGACATCTTAGAATTTTCTATTAGAAGTTTCATCTCTCTCCATTATTAGAAATAATCTATGAAAGTGGCTATATACACTTAGAATTAAGCATTCCTCAGTCCTGTAGAAGAGAAGATTCCATATGAGATTTTCCTTGGAAGGAAACTCTCATAGAAACATCATAGAATATTAAAAAGTAAAAATTTCTTTCAAAATAAAGAGGGAAATTATAGAAATTATGGTGATAAAATATATTTGAAGTAATATTTTTATGCCAATCTTCATAGATTAAATCCTATAAATGTATCAATAAATGGATCAAAAAATAGTTGAAATAAATTATGTAAAACTTGTTGAATATAAATCTAGAGATAATTATGGAAATTTAAACCCTAGAGAAGTAAATTTATAAAAAGAAAAGATAATTTTAGATTCATGAGAATCTCAAAATCATATAGTTGATGATGGTTCTGAATTAAATTAGAGTAAGAGCATAATGATAAATGGAGTCAACCTGTGACTCAAACAAGAAGGAGTGGAGTTGGAGTTGATACAAGTACTATTATTGGTGAAAAATCTATTCCAACATAGACCTAGATAATTAGAAGAAAAATTAATGATTATATATTATCTGAGGTTGAACCAACTTCATTTAAATAAGTATGAAAGAAGGAATCATGGGTGAAATCCATGAATAAAAAGTTGGACTAAATTTACAAGAATAAAACTTGGGAACTTATGGATAAACCTAAGAATGATCATGTGATTGGTAAAAAATGGGTCATTATGAACAAGTTGGATGAACATGGACGAGTGGTCCCAAATAAAGCAAGGCCAATTTTTAAAGGATACACATAGGTTAAAGGGGTTGATGTTGAGGAAATATTTTCTCTGGTGGAAAGAATTAAATCAATCAAACTTTTCATAGAAGTGATTGTTTAAAGAAAGTTAAATTTTTTTCAAATGTATGTGAATATGAAATTTTTTAATGGATTATTGAATGAATAAGTATATATCAATCAACCAATAAGAGTTATTATTGGCAATTATTATTCAAAGGTTTACATATTGAAAAATAAATTGTTTTCTCTAAAGAAAGAACCTCATGTTTGGCATACATGACTGGAAAAGTATATGAGAAAGTTGGAGTTTAATAGAGGAGGGGTTGATCATAACATCTACATGAGAGTCTTGTATAAAGAGTAGTTCGTGGTGATGGTGAATGTGGATGATATCATATTTGGTGTCAAAAAGCAAAATTCCATTGAAAAGTTTTCACAATTGATGAGTTTGTAATTTTACATGTCAATGATTGGAGACTTTACTTACTTTATTAAGTTAAAGTTAAATCAAAATAGAGGTAAAACATTAATATTACTAGTGAGATATTTAAGATATGTGTTAAAGTAATTTATAATAGAAGAATAAAAGCAAGTTTCAACTCTAACAGTAGTTGGAATGAAACTTAGAAATCATGAGGGAAAAAAGGGAGTGGAATGAACATTGTATAGAAGAATCATTTAGAGTATAATATATTTTACAAAAATAAGGTCGAATATGATATATTACATGTTATTTGTAACATGATTTTATAGTTTTCTAAAGGAATAACATATTTTATAAGTAAAAAGTATAATGGTATATATTCAGGGAATACTGAATTATGGTTTACTTTTAAAATAATTAGAAAATATGTATTTAGAATCCTATTCATATACAGGATAAGATGAAGATATTTTGGATTGAAAATACATAAGTTTTATTTCTTTATTTATTTGGGGAAATTACATTGGATGGCAAAGTAAGAAGCAGGATTGTGTATCCTTGAGTACATTAGTGGCAGAATATATTTCAGTTACCAAGGCCTGTACATAGTTAATATTGAAAAAGTATTAGTTGTAAGATCTTGGAGAAGTGGTATGACAACCAATGTTGATTTAGTGTGGAAAAAAAGAGTGCCATTTTGTTGATAAATAATCTAGTTCAATACTGTCACATGAAACACATTTATATTCATTATCACTTTACAAAGGAAAAAGTGGAGTAAAGCATTGAGAAATTAGATTTTTTTAGTACTCAGTTTCAAGTGGAAGATATCTTTACCAAACTATTGACTGCACTAGTGTTTGAGAAGAATCTATTGAATCTTAGAGTTTAAAAAATCTCCTCAAACTAAAGATTTTATAAAACCCCTCCACATTGTATATAATTTTTCACTTGGATATTGTTTATTCTTGAATGAAATTATATTTTTTTGGGTATAAGAATATAAGTGGAGACATAATCCATTTGTAATTAAAGGGAAAAAATGTATTGATTAGTAAATATGGACAAAATAGGAGAAATAAATTCTTTCTCTTATTCTCTACAATGATCTTTGATCTGAATAGGATTATAGAGTTTGTTAATGACTCTTTTACTAGTGTTTTTAGCATAGAGTAAATTTTTTAATTTTAGACATGATCAGAATCTAGAGAAGTAAATCCTCTTGAATTTTATTATCAAAGGGGAAGAAGGAAAATATGGTGGGAGAAATACTATACAAGTGAGCCTGTATTTTATATATAGAACTTAGAGGGATATATGGAGGATGGAAAAAAATTTGAAAGGTGCTGAATGTTCTAATAACAGGTTATAATTGGAATCTTTTTCAATTAGAATTTTTTAAAAGTTCAATTAAAGGAGTTTTAAATGTGTGAAGGAGTTTGGAGTCTTATTAAGATTCCTAGAGGTAAAATATGATGGTTTTAAAAATTGTTGTATAGGTTTCAAGAACATACCACAACCTGAGAACTTAAATGACCTTGTGAGTGGAGTTAGTCTAAAAATTATAAACTATCGACACTATTATATGTAAATTTCACTAGGACTAGTCATAGAAAAATGGAAAAGTTACTTATGTAGGGGTAATATCACCCTATATACATATGGTTACTAATTTTAATCTGAATTATAGAATATGGAAAAGTTTTAAAGAACCATATATATGTAAGGGTGACCACTATTGAGGAAGAATAATGGAAAATTCCCATACATATTGGTAACACCACTTTGTATACATAAGATTTGACATGGCCCCAAAAAATAGTAAAGTCATGAACTATATAAGTATACATATGGGTTAATTTGGATCATAAAAAGTAGAGAATTTTTAGAATACCTAGAGTACATAAGTTCTGAATTATGTTATAAAATGAGGAAAAGTGTTAAACATTAAACTATACATCAATATTTTTTCCTTTATTGATTTTAGGTGAATAATTAGTCATGATGTGAGAAGGATGTCATGCTATGAAGATTCTTATATGAATCTCAACGGTTCTATATATTTAAATATTCCCACTCTATAGAGGAAAGACACACAACAATAAGTTTGAAGTTGAATAATTTTTGGAACTTGATCACACTATAAGCGGTTTATCATATCATGATTATAGGAACCATGTAGTTATGGTTATATCATGGAGAAATTAGTAGAGATGTGTAACTTAAGCTTAATGTTTTTTTAAATTATAAATAAAATCCACACCATTAACCCCTTTGTTTCACCATGATGTAAAATAGAAGTTAAAAGAAAATTGTGGATGAAAACAATCCATCTTTCCATTATAAGACTATCCATAACTTTATTATTGTAACCAAGATAATTAACAAAAAATTGATGAATTTTCACCTTTGTAACTATTTAGAAGTTATGGAACAAACATAAAAATTATAAATGAAGGTATTTGGGGGATATTTACTTGGAAATAATCCAAGGTATGGATTTGAATTAGAGGAAGTTTAAACTTGTGTAAGATATGAGATTCGAATTTGAATTTCAATAATTCTAATGATATATTATAATTTTTTTGTATAGAAGAAATAGATAGAGAAGAGAAGTAATAAATAGTATTAGTAAATAGTAAAATTATAGTGAAGGGGCTATAAATTTATCAAATATCTAGTATTAAGAAGTGAAGAGTTATTGGATTAGATTCCATTTAAGATATAGAAGTAAAACATTACTATGAATTTTAGTAATGATTTGGAATTGAAGATCATAGTATTATGGAGAACACCCATTATTGTTTGGTGTTATATTTTCAATTTTCATCTTTATGAGATCAATTTTTTTTGCAACATTATTCTTTATATATCCCTGTTTCGCACGGAATCCGGGGATGACCTCCTCGACGGGAGATTCAAACGTTCCGATCAGTTTCTAACGGGTTTGTTCGTAGAACCGGAAACATCCAATGATTCCACATCCTTTTGGACCTAATTTCCAAAGGAAGGCGCCCATTAGCTTGTGGACTAATGAGGCTTAGGAATTTGCATTGGTCGAGAGGATGGGAGGTCGGACTCATCACACCTTTTTGAGGGGAATTATTGTCTACTCCGAGACTCTCTTGATAGATTTAAGTTATGTTCGTGAATCCTTATTACATTACCAAGTATAAAATGCGCTTTCCTTTAGTTTTAACAATCAATGATTAAATATGCAAGAAATTTAGAGAATCTTTTATATGTATTCGAGGTTCTTCATCAATAGAGAATCATCTATATCTGTTTAGAGATTCTTGGTCAATGGTATCCTTCAAAACATTTTTATAAAAGTCTCTTGGTCATTATGATGACCAGGCTGGTTTTAAAGCCACTCAGTGGGGCACTTGAAGTTTATCGTCATTCAGAAGGACATAGATTATTTCAAAGTTGGGATCGAACCCATAAATGGGCTACCTACGTATCCTTTGTTTTGGAAAAGGAATCAGAACCCACGTAGTTCGAGTTATGGAGTATGATGTTTATGATTGATGGCTCAAAGATGAATGTCATAATTACTTTTACACTCTAAGCTCACGTGAGTCATGCTCGGTGTGAGAAACAAGAGGTATTGGTAAAAATTTAGACAATTGTGCCATGAAAGATGCAATCATAAGAATTTTTTTGGGGCTTATGTATGGATGACTGCCCAGATAGATGAAGGTTTAGGATTTACTTTTAGGGAGAAAATCCATGAACAGGGTCCATAAAGTTATATGTGCTTCATGGAGATTTGAATACTCTAATCTTGGGGCTTACTCCTAAGGAGGATTCCCAAGTTAGGAGGGGACTTATGATTGGGTTTTACTCCTGAAAAGGAAACCCAAATCAAAGGTAAATTATGACTGGTTAAGAGAAATTTAAGGGGACTTGGGGCTTATTCCTGAAAAGGAGACCCAAGGTTATTACTGAATCTTATTCCTGAAAAGGAGACCCAGGTTAAGGGACTTGGGGATTACTCCTGAAAAGGAAGCCCAAGATTATGACTGAGTCTTATTCCTGAAAAAGGAGACCCAGGTTAGGGATTATGGTTTGGGGCTTACTCCTGAGGAGGATGCCCATATTTGAGGTTGGGGCTTATTCTTAAGAAAGATGCCCAAGATTAAAGGACTTGATTGGGGTTTACTCCTGAGGACGATGCCAAGATTGGGAACTTTAAGAATTTGGGGCTTACTCCTGAGGAAGATGCCCAGATTAAAGGTTTTATCACTGGGGATTATTCCTGAAAAGGAGACCCAGGTTAGGATTCTCTCATCTTAAATAATGAGGTTGAATGAATGAACTCTCCGTGTTTTAGTGACATAAGGATATTTAAATCACTAGACTTTGAGAGAGATTCCATAGAATTCCTTTCAGATAAGAAAGTCAAATCAGGAAATCATGCCATAAATGGCTTTGAAGAGTGTCTTGAAGACTGAATCTTGAAAAGGAAAGGTGAAATGGCTTAAGAGGGGTAAAAATGGGCAAGATGGGCACCCAAAAAGATAGGGGCGCGCAAGTCTTGCAAGGCGCGCAAGTCTTCCATGGGCGCGCAAGTATTGGTCGCGCAGGTATACCTGCGCGACACATAGTGTACTTGCGCGATTTTCAACCAGCATTGAAATACTTGAGCGACTCTTTTTTAAACCCTTTAGAATGTTCTCGAGGTTCTTCTAGAAAAGGGACGCGCAAGTTATATTGAAGGAAATAAGTCGGCGCACAAGTGTTTGATAAGTTTCAACACTTAGGCCTTCCTTCTTCTCTTTAGATCTTCCGTTCTAGGTAAGAAATTACCTTAGAAGTGTTCCGGAAGCTTTGAGAAGAGACTTGGGCGTCGGGAGCTTCAATCCGAGTTTCTGGAAAAATATCCTCTCGAATGGGGGGCCCACAGGGTCTATTTATAGGCAGGAGAAGACCCTAGACGGTTACCGGACGATTATCAATTAGGCCGCGCAAGTCACTTGCACGACCAGAAGGCGTCGCGGAAGTAGACTTGCACGACCACTAAGCGGCGCGCAAGTGTACTTGCGCGGCCATGAGGGAACTTGCGCGACCTATGGGCAATGTTCTCCTTGTTCATCCCTTTGTCGATTTTTGATGTTTCTTCAAAGGATGAATCACTTTGAGCTTAGATATTCCCCTTTTCCGATCTTTAGATTCTGTGACAAAAGGAGCGTCAACAAAAGTCCCCCCTCAGAGTTGGATCCGGAGAGAAATGAGGATTTGAATCTGAGGAAATCAAAGACATCCAAAGGAAAAGGTGGTTTCCAAGTCTTCAGTGCACAGAAGGCAGTGCGCAAGTATGCTGGAACTTGACTTTTATTCAGAGTTCCTTTGTCTTTTGTGGGCAGTTTAAAGTCATGCATGCCAGACATGAAGGGGATAATGTTTAAGGTCTAAATAGCTTTGACCGAAATGGATTAAAATTGATTCAATTCCTTGACAATTTATCTGAAAACAAATTACCAAACTCAAGTATGAGAGATAAAAAAAAAATGTAAACTATGGCTTAAGAATATTTGAATATGAGGAATGATATGAAAAAGAGCTAAAAGGCATTAGAAGAAGTAGTTTCCAAGAATGAAGTTACTATTATTTAACAAAACCCGTTAGGGGGTTTGAAATATGCAGGGCCACCTATGGGCATTGGCTGCATGGTCAAATAAATAGTATCTTTCGGCTGACAAGTCTGTTATATGGACTGTTTATGCAAGGCCACCTATGGGCACGTGCTGCATAGTCAGGCAAAAGAACTCCCAGAAATTTACTTTCCTAGTGCTAAAAGCCAGTGAAAGTTTATGGAGATTCAAATTTTCTAAAGTATAGAGTTTGTTTGTATGGAAAGAGGTACTTGAATATGGAGAAGATATTTCCGAACAAGAATATCGAAGAACTGGATGAATATCACTCCTACGAAGGTCTGACCCAAACGTAAGGAAGAAGAATAAACCATAGACTTGAATACTTTCTGATCATGAAAAAGGATATGGGACAAATATGTTAAGGATGGCTATTTTTTGCGGATCCCTACATATTGTCGTTTAAGACAAATAAGGACAAAAGAGGCATTCTTCCCAAGAATGAAGTTACTATTATTTAACAAAACCCGTTAGGGGGTTGAAATATGCAGGGCCACCTATGGGCATTGGCTGCATGGTCAAATGAATTGCATCTTTTGGCTGACAAGTCTGTTATGTGGACTGTTTATGCAATGCCACCTATGGGCACGTGCTGCATAGTCAGGAAAAATAATTCTCAGAAGTTTGACATTTTTGTGACTAGAAGTCATGAAAAGGGTTATGAAGATCTGAAAATATTTAAGGTTAGGATTATAACACATAAATATGGGTATTGTCCAATGTATATAGAGATACATAGGTCAATGAAAACCATAATCATGTTGTGGCTGGGTCCTGAATTGAAATTTTGGACTTCACTACGTATCTCATAAGAATGAGAATCAAGCCATACGTAGTTATTGAAATGTAGTTTAACGTCGTGCAGGACGAAAGTATGAGTGATCTTAGTTTAGGGTCATAGAATTCGGACCATAATAATGAATACACAGTGTGTGTTTTCACGAGGACTTTTCAGCCAAGGGACTGAAATTGAAATTTGGGGTTAGGCCCAAAAGACTTGGGACTGGATTCGAGGGATACTCGAACGTTCCTATGTATCCCATAAGGATGGGAATCAAGCCCACGTAGTTCTAGAACTACCCTTTGTACAAATTTGGTTCATACATGTGAAGGGTGAAAGGGGAATTTAGTGCAATGATGGTTTAACCTGAGATAAAAAGTTTAGGTATTACCATGTATGCACGTAGTCTTTTGAAAATGAAAACCATGATTGAAAAATCAATGTCAATAATAGTTCTCTCTCAAATGAGGAAATCAAAGAATATTGTAGTTTATTGTCGTACCGGACAAAAGTATTGTATAGTTTAACGTCATATAACAAGGACGAAAGTGAATCAATGTAAAGATATTGATTCCAGGGGCGGTTTCACAAATCAACATCATATGAGGTTGTGGTGAACCGATGTGAAGAGATTGTTTTTGGGCTTGAACCCTGGGAGGTTGCCTACATACCCAGCTTGGAGGGTAAGGATCAAAGTCCGTGTAGTTCAATTAAAGAATGAATTAATGATCAAGTTGTTCTTGTGGACAATGATCTAAATAAAAAAAGTTGTTGGGACTTATACATGGTTAGTGGCCCAAAGGGAGTGTTATGGTTGATGTTCGCTCTAAGCTCACGTGAGTCATACTCGGTGTGAGAAATAAGAGGTAATAACAACCTTAACGATGCACAGTTTAATGTCATGTAGGACATAAAAAAGGGACTATGCAGTTTAAAGTCTTGCAGTTAGGACTATTGGTGCTGCACAGTTTAGTGTCATGTAGCAGGGACAAAATAACAGTTTAATGTCATATAGGACATATCAAGGACTTTCTGTACAGTTTAGCGTCATGTAGTTAGGACGATGGGGACAATACAGTTTAACGTCATATTGGACGAAAGGGGGACTGTGCAGTTTAATGTCATGCAGTAAGGACAAAAGAGTGTACCATTTTAACGTCATGTCGGACGAAAGTGCGAATAGTTTAAGGTCATATGCATGGACCGTGAATGGTGCAGTTTAATGTCATACTGGACTTTTGAGATTATATAGTTTAACGTCTTTCCGGACGTGAGGGACTTTTATACAGTTTAGCGTCATGTAGTTAGGACGTCATAGTTTAACGTCTTGCTGGACATAAAGGATTTGAAAATAGTTTATGGTCATATACATGGACCAGGGATGATGCAGTTTAAGGTCATGCTGGACGATTTAGGGAACTTTTTCACAGTTTAATGTCGTGTGGGACGAAGTTGCAGTTTAAAGTCATACTGGACCATTGCTGTATAGTTTAACGTCATATAGCAAGGACGAACTGGTGCTGTATAGTTTAAAGTCATGTTGCTAGGACTAAGGTGAACCAATATGAGGATATCAGTTCTGGGGACTTTTTACAGTTTATCGTCATGCTGGACGTTGGAAGTGCCACACAGTTTAATGTCATGTTGCTAGGACACAATATAGTTTAATGTCATCTCGGACAAAATATAGGATCTTCTGTACAGTTTAATGTCATGTAGATAGGACATCACAGTTTAACGTCTTGCTGGACATTATAACAGTTTAATGTCATGTTGGACAAAGTTGCAGTTTAAAGTCATACTGGACCATTGCTGTATAGTTTAACGTCATATAGCAAGGACGAACTAGTGCTGTACAGTTTAAAGTCATGTAGCTAGGACTAAGGTGAACCAATATGAGGATATCAGTTCTGGGGACTTTTTACAGTTTATCGTCATGCTGGACGTTGGAAGTGCCACACAGTTTAATGTCATGTTGCTAGGACACAATATAGTTTAATGTCATCTCAGAAAAAATATAGGATCTTCTGTACAGTTTAATGTCATGTAGATAGGACATCACAGTTTAACGTCTTGCTGGACATTATAACAGTTTAATGTCATGTTGGACAAAGTATGATCTAATGTGATTGTTTTGGATCTGGGAACAATATTTTGTGTTTATACAAAATACTTCTTCAGAAATCTGGCATTAGTTGGAGTCGTGATGTGTTCTCCATCCATTGAGATCAGAGAATACGCTCCATTGGAGTAGACCTTATGTATTGAATAAGGTCCTTCCCATTTTGGTTCAAGCTTGGGAGGCTTCTTTCCTGGTATCATTGGTGCTCTGAGAACCAATACCAATTCTCCCTGAATGAATGAACGAAGACGAACTTTTTTGTTAAAAGATCGTGCTATCCGATTCTGATAGATTTCCAAGTGGTGCAAAGTGCACAATCTTTTCTCATCTAATTGTTCCAATTCATTCAACCGCTTTTGGGATTGCTCATCTGTTGATAACTGATCACAAATGTCTATTCTGAGTGAGGGAAATTGAACTTAAATTGGCAAGACTGCTTCTGTTCCATATACCAATGAATATGGAGTAGACCGCGTTGCATTGCGAGTGGTAGTCCGATAAGCCCATAAAGCATGAAAGAGTTTATCAGGCCATGACCTCTTATCTTTATCCACCATCTTTTGCAGTATATTTGAAAGAGTCTTGTTTAAGGCCTCTATCTGGCCATTAGCCGCTGCATGATATCGAGATGAATGGTTGGACTTAATGTTGTATTCTTGATACAATTTCTTTACCTCAGAAGAACAGAAGTTGGTGCCGTTGTCCGTCAATATGGTATGAGGGACACCAAATCTAGTAATGATGTTAGACTTGATGAATCAAACAATGCATTTAGAACTGATTTCTTTGAGAGGTACTGCCTCTGCCCATTTGGAAAAGAAATCAGTAGCAGTAAGAATGTACTTGAACTGCTTGGACGTAGCTGAAGGGTAAGGTCCCACCACATCCATTCCCCATGTGGAAAATGGCTATGAGTATTTAGCTGTATGGAGCAACTATGGAGGTTGATGAATGAAGTTGGCATATACTTGGCATGAATGACACTTCTTTGTGAAATTAACACAATCTTGTATCATTAAAGGCCAGAAGTATCCAAGCCTTCGAATTTGATCAGATAGTCTATGTCCAGACTGGTGGGCACCACAGACTCCTGCATGCACTTCTTTTATGACAGCCATTGTCTCTTCACCATCAATACATCTGAAGAGAACTCCATCAAAACCACGTTTGTAGAGAATTTTCTCGAGGTGGTTTGGACCATCATAAAGAGTAAAATTGACCACACGTCGCCGAATTTGTTCTTTCTCGGCTCTATCAGGTGGAAGTGTTCCATTTTGAAGGTATTCCTTGATAGGTGACATACATCCTGTAGTATGACCATACAGTTCAGGAATGGGACTAATTTCATTAATTTCCTCTGTTCTGACTTGAACATAAGGTGAAATTGCACGACGGTGGGCAATACAGATGGTTGTCTCGTCCCGATTTGGATCTGCTAAAGCTGTGGCTATATTAGCTAGTGCATCAGCTTGAGCATTTTGTGATCTTGGGACATAAGAAAATGTCGGTTCTGAAGGGAATTCCGACATTAACTCTCTGACGTAATCATACAAAGGGATTAATTCTTCTTTTCTGATGGCATAATCCCCATTGACTTGTTTGATTACTAGGTCTGAATCACCTTTCACCTTTAAGTGATTCACTTGTGCTTGAAGCGCTAACTCCAAGCCTGTAATGAGAGCTTGGTATTCAGCTTCATTATTGGTACCACCTTCCCACAACAAAAAGGAATAAGGTAACACTGCCTTATCTGGAGAAATGAGCACAATTCCTAAACCAACTTTGTTGAATTTAGGATTTTCCATTTTCTTCCCTGTTGGACTTCTAGAAGCACCATCAAAATACATTTCCCATGTTTGAGGACTCTCTTGAATAGAGAAAACTTCCTCATCAGGGAGTTCGATATCTGAATACGTGTCTTCCACTGAAGGATGTTCAGCCAGGAAATCAGCCCGAGCTTGGCCCTTAATTGCCTTTTGAGACACATACTGGATGTCGAACTGCTGTAGAATAACCGCCCACCTTGCCAGACGTCCTGTAAGCATTGGAAGACTAAGGATGAATTTGAGTGGGTTATTAAGAGATACCAATTGGACCTCGTGATGTTGCAGGTAATGTCTAAGTTTTTGAACTGCAAAGATTAATGCTAGGCAGCACTTTTCAATACTCGAATACCGGGTTTCTGCTTCAAGCATAGTTCTACTGAGATAGTAGAGACTATTTTCATTCCCAGCATCATTCTTTTGAGCGAGAAAGGCACCCAATGATCGCTCTAAAGATGTCACATAAAGGATAAGAGGCCTACCCTCAACAGGTGGCATGAGTACTGGTGGACTCAAGAGGTATTTCTTGAGAACATCAAATGCTTCTTGACATTCTTCAGTCCACTGGTAAGTGACTCCTTTCTTCAATAATTTGGTAAAGGGTAAACTTTTGCCTGCCAAATTGGCGATGAAACGCCGAATATAGGCTAAGTGTCCTTGAAGTCCTCTTAATTCTTTCAAATTCTGAGGAGGTGACATACCAAGGATTGATTTGGTCTTCTCAGGATCGACTTCAATACCGCGATGGCGTACAACAAAGCCGAGGAATTTTCCTGAGGTTACCCCAAAAGCACATTTTAAGGGGTTCATCTTCAAATTATGTTGTCGAAGCTTGTGGAATACGACTTCCAAATCAGCCAAGTGATCAAAACGTTGTTTGTATTTAACCACCAAATCATCTACATAGCATTCAACAAATTTCCCTAGAAAAGGTTTAAAGATACGATGCATGGCGCGTTGATATGTTGCACCTGCATTCTTTAAACCAAAGGGCATCACCCGGTAACAAAACACACCTTGAGGAGCTCTGAAGGCTGTATATTCCTCATCCTCTGGGGCCATTCGGATCTGATTATATCCAGAATATCCATCCATGAAAGAAAGTACTTCATAGCCAGCCGTCGCATCAATTAAGAGTTCTGTAATCGGAACTGGGAAATCATCTTTAGGACAATACCGATTAAGATCTCTGAAATCGATGCAAACCCTAATTTGTCCGTTCTTCTTCTTTACAGGGACAATATTAGCCAACCACTTGGGATATTTAACTTCTCTGAAGAAGTTAGCTTTGATAAGCTTATCCACTTCAGCCTCGATTTTGGAAGCATAGGTTGGGTGTGTTCTTCTCGCGGCTTGCTTGAATCCTCGATGTTCTTTTGGCAAACCCAAATGATGGGTGGCAACATCAGGATCAAGGCCAGGCATCTCTGTATAATTCCAAGCAAAAATATCTTTATTTTTCTTTAGAAAAGAAATATGCATCTCTTGTTCTTCAAGGGTCATGGCCGCACTAATTAAAGTGGGGCGTGGATCTTTCTCTGTACCCAGATTTACTTCTCTGAGTTCATCCACAGTGGTAGAGATACCCTCTTCAAATGCTGGAGGAGCATCTCTAAGATCTTCCTCTTCCTCTTCATCATGTGTTATTTCTTCCGTTTCTAATTGCAAAGTAGATGAAAAAATGAAATTCTCATGATCATAAGAGATGTCAAAATTTTCACATTTTGAAGAAGAAGCTTCCATTTCCGACCCTATTGATGATAAAGGGTCTTCTTTTGGAAATAAAGAGGAGATGATGGATTGATAATCGACATCAATATTCACCTCTGGTGTTGCTATAACTTCTTCTGGCCTGATTAGCGAAGTATAGACTTGTTGGATTTCAGCAGACGAAATGAAAACGTCACCACTTATGCTTTCATCACTGCTTGGTAAGTTACCAATTTCTCCCATGTTGTCTGGCTTGATTGCCGTAATTGACATTATGGATCTTTCCATAAGAGTATTTTGATTTGGGCCTATTTTGTCAATTTGACTGATAGGTAACATATAATCTGTACTCACATGTGAAAATGGATTTATTGGAATTTTTTCCAAACCATATGGAGCATTAACTTTGGTAATTTCCTTCATTGTAGATTTTTCTCTTCCCTTCATGTGATAAAATTCCGCCTCAATGTATTGAGACTCACATGTCTTGAACGGGGCCATATCACCATACAATGTTCCAACTTGACCATCGAAACAGTATTTGAGACATTGATGGTATGATGACGGAATAGCTGCATGCTGATGTAGCCAGGGTCTTCCAAGCAAGATATTGAAAGCTGAGTCTTGATCAACAATCATGAAATCCGAATTAGAAACAAGATCTCCAAACTGAGTTCTGAGTGTAACTTCTCCCAGTGGTTCTTGTTCATTTTTATCATATCCTTGCAACATCATGGTAGAAGGAGATAAATCAGATTCCGTGAGGCCCAATCGACGAAGTGTGCGAATGGGCATGAGGTTGACTCCTGAACCATTGTCAATGAAAGCTCTTCGAACATCTATACCATTGACTTTTCCAGATAAGTACAAAGGTTTTATGTGCCCATGCACAACATCATCTTCATCTTTATCAGTAAAAGATATCACTGCATGGCATTCTGCAGGATTATTCTCTATGTGATATATTTCAGCTGCAGCAATTTCAGCTTCAAACTCCTGAGGACTTGACAAAGCTTCTATGAGTGCTTCCCGAAGATCTCTTGACAGATTCAAAGCATCCAAAATTGATAACTTGTCTGGTACTTGGGCCAAGTGTTTCAATATATCATACTTTTGATCTAGAGGTCTGCGTTTCTCAATAGGAATATGCGGTTTAGCAGGTACCTTGGAAGCAGATGCTTTGGAAGCTGATGCATCTTGTATTGAAGTTGGCAACATCTTTGGGTTTGGAAGATTAAACTGATTAGATCCATTTACTTGCTGAGATAAAGAAGATGGAACCTTTAATCGGTCTTCCAAAATAACTGTGCCGAAGCTGAGTTGGCCATTGGCAGAAGAACTTGATTGTTCTTTTTGAGCTCGCTGAAGGGCTCTACCATGAGTTTCTGCTGCATATACAGTGCTAGCAGGGGTAGAATTAGAGTAGTGGATTCAGAAATATCTACGTCTTCCCCTATATCCTAAACCTCTAGAACTTCCTCGGGTTCCCTTATTTGATACAGGGAATTCAGGCTCATCAAGACTGGAATATGAATCTATTAATTGAATCATATTAACAGAACCAAAGATTAACTCTTCGTCTGATAAAGACTCTGCCTGGTTAGCCTGTTTAGGCTGTGCCGTTTGGTGGGACGGTGCCCGTGGCTTCGAAGTAGATGGCATGAAATCTGCCAGAGTCAAAGATAATTTAGGCTTTGCTATATACTCATCTTCTCCTGATTCCTCTTTCTTCTTTGAATTGCGCTTCCCTTTTGAGGATTTGTCCTTTGATGGAGGCTTTACTGCAGCTTTTGTAGGAGACACAATTGGCTTCTTCAATTGTGTTCGCAAAATGGAATGGGTCCGATTGATTGTCTTTCTGACCATCCAATCATCATATTTTTTCGCAGTTTTGCTTTTGACTTCCTGCCACTCGCCTCCTTCCTCTGGATCTGTAGTGGTAATACACGCTACATGAGCTGAAGAACCCTTCAATTTGACTTGTCCCAAGTCGACCATCTTTTGCAGGAGGTCTTTAAAGACAAAACACTCCTGGATGGGATGCCCCAACATTTGATGAAAGGGACAATAATTGGGACGGTCTTCATCTCCTTCCTTGTTTGGCCTCTTCGGCACTGGTAATTGAACCAAATTATTTTCCAGAGCTGAAATGAAGTAGCCAGGAACTTGCTCACTTCGGAAAGAGTATGTTTTACTCTTCATATCCTCAAATTGTTTTCGTCGTTGATCTTTTTGATCATTTGGATGAAACAGCCTTTGTTGTTGGCGTTCAGGAGGTGGAGCCCTTCGAGAAGATGAAGGTTTTGAAGTAGAAATAGGTACAGGTGCTTGTTTAAGCATAACTGTAGTAGTTTCTGCTTTACCCATTCTTCTTCCTGGAGCTGATGGAATTATACGAGATTTAACCTTAACCTGTATAAGGGAATCTTTAATCTGTTGAGCGATTGAAGTAAGATCTTGAAACCCTCCTGTGTATTTCACAGGGATCAATGGCGTGCGTAATTCGTCACGCAAATTTGCCACACAGATTGGCAACAATTCATCCTGAGGGAGTGCTAAACTCAAGGAATACGTTAATCCCTTCCAACGAGCAATGAAATCAGAGACTCTTTCATTCTCCCTTTGCTTGCAGTTTGTAAGATTGAAAACTGTCGTTTTTGGCAAAGTTGAGCTAAACTGAAGAAGGAATTTTTGACGAAGATCCTCCCATCCGATGACTGACCGGGATTGCAAGCTTGTATACCAGACAAAAGCTGGTCCTTGCAAGGTTCGCACGAAGCATCTGAGTTTCACTGCTTCTTGCTGCTCTGGAGTTCCCATCATAGGATCACAACAAGACACGTAATGCGTCAAATGTTGTTCAGGGTCGCCTGATCCATTGAAAGTAGGGAAAATAGGGTTTCCAAAACTGGATGAAGGAGAAATTGAATCTACCCATTCAGGGTAAACTTTCTTTTCAGGTTGAACTTGCGCCCGTTTCCCTTCCATAGTTTCTAACCGAGCTGTTAATGACTCTATAGTAGTTATTAACTTTTGAGAAATGTCAGGTTGAACTTGGTTTTGGGTAGGTGCAATGAATGGAGCTTGGACAGACGTGGTGGTTGGTGCTGCAACTGATGGTAGTGCTACCAACCGTTGTTGCGTTTGACCCATAGGATTAGACCTCTGTGGGTGTACTGATAAAGGAGGATATTCTTGATCCATCTCAGTAGTTACAACAAATTCCTTCGGCTGTCGGACTTCAGCATTCTTAAGAAGAAGACTACTCTGAAGTAGTTCTGCATTCAACCTTCTTAATTATTTCATTTCTTCCTATTGTTGTGCAAACCTTTGCTCTAATGAGAGCGATTGACCTCCTTTAGAGGAAGGGTGAGAAGTAACCTGATTCTTTCCTTTCCCCTTATTGGATCCTTTTCGGAGAGGGGGAAGTGGGTTACTTGAAGGAATACCCAGATTTTGGGTAAGCCTTTGATTATGTGTGCGCACACCTTCTTCATTTAGGTCTGTGTGAGCAACTTCTTGAGTAGGAACCTCTTCGTCTGATCCCTCTGATTGAGCCTCATCTGGTGAATCAGCAGCAACGACATTGATGACATTAATGGATGCATATTGCATGGAATCCTTTCTATCAGCATTTCTGTGATATTGTCTCCTTCCATGTCCATGATGAGACATGGCATTCCGTTGACTTGATCCCTCAGGAATTTCTTTGAGAACCGTCACTTGGAGAGAATCTCCTGACAGCTTGGCTCTTCGTTCCTCTTGAGGCTTATTCCCTAATCGAGAGAATACTGACTTTCTCTGAGGGAGGGATTGAGGATTTAAAAAAGTCCCCAGTCCGGTGGACTGGGGATGTTCCTGCTGCTTCCGCTCAACTCCTCAAATCCCATTTGTTGACTCTGAGGGTTGGGTTAGAGAAGTCCCCAGTCTAGCAAGCTGGGGTGTCTCTTGACATGCTATGTCTGAGATCTTCTTAAAATCTCTCTTGATCTTGCGAATATTAGTTCAGAAATTAGCTGGATGCATTAACCTGTATCCACTTTTATCACCTGGTTCAACAGACCGTTGGATGATTTCCGAAACTTCTGTCATTTGATGACGTGTTTGCTCCAGACGAGAGGCTTGTGCAATATTCTCGCCTGCTTGATGTAGGATCAATTCAACAACTTGTTCTCTATATACTTGATTTTGAGAGGAACTAGTTGAAGCTTGTTATTGAGAAAGCTTTTGATTATGAACAAAGCCCATTGACTGTGGCCGACCATGGGCAATAACATTGCATGAGACCATTTTCGGCGGGCTTTGCTGACTGGAAAGCACTGTGAAATGTAGTGCTCCGTGAACACCCCATCCTCTGATATGAACATCAGATGGAGCATTGGCAATTAACTGACGCAATTTTCTTAGTGCGCCAAGGCATGAACATTGAAGGGTTCTCTGTTTCTTTTCATCCTTCGGATACCGAGAGACTGATAGAGATGCCAAATCAATCTGGCGTTCTAACCCTTCTATTATCTTAAGATGATTTTGATATTCATCGTAAGATAATACCTTCTTCTTTAATTGACAAAGAGTTTTCCATATGTTGAGACGAATATCATAGATTCCATCATCCGTCAACATCTTTGGAATGCCGTACTGGGAGTCAGCCAAAGGCCAAAACATGACTGGTACTTCACCTTTTGCCAGTTTTTTCCTCATGTTCAACATTTCCTCTTTATCATTAAATGAAGATTCTTCTACCTGTTTGGACCAGAGTTGGTGTTTCCTTGTTGCTTCATCGGATTCAACAAGATTGGTAGAGAAATCACTATTCATGCTGGAAGATGAATGACCCAGGGATGGTTCGGAGAATAACCTGAACCCCAGGCTATCTTCTGATGGAGAAAGAGTTTCACCTGCCAATAGTAAAGCATCAGACATGACTGGTTTTACGTTTGCAAGTGCCTCGAGATAGGAGGGATTTCTCGTCACTACATTGCCTTCTGAAGAATTTTCGATACAACGTGAATCACTACTGCGGAGAGGACTTTCGCAGCGAAGTTCATCACCATGAGGAGGACCGTCATGATGGGTTACAACAAAAGATGAAATCTCTTGCTCCTTGGTCTTCTGACCACACAGAGGGTTCCTGTGGCTCTCATCTGAAGAAGAAACTTCAAGATTGACCAAATTTTCATGAAGCAAGTCTTCATGAGGAAGTGTCTGTTGAAGACCTTCAGAATTAATGTTCCCGTTATTGGGAACTGAGGGAGTAGAATCTTGAATTCCGACAGATAAATGTCTGAGGGCTTCAAGAACTCCAGCATCGAGCAAGGCCTTGTTGCAGATTGGCCTTTGATCTCCTGACTGTGCTGGGAGGATCTTTTTCTTAGATGCCTTCTTACTCGCTTTAGAAACCACTTGATGACGAAAGTTATTGCTCTGAGCAGGTGTATGTGCCTGATCAGGAAAGATGGTCAGGTTAGGCTGACGATCTCCACTCAAATCAGGTGTATGTGCCTGACTTGGTTGTCCGTATGATATGGGGGAGTATGCCCCATAACCCTCTTGGACTAGAACAGATGTGTGTGTCTGTTCCGGAGTGAATCGTTGATGTGTCACTCCATTGCTAGGGATAGATTTATGTGTCTGTCCCTGAGATGATGCTGAAGCTGTTATGATATCCTGGAAAGCATCCAGAATATGAGCAGGAATTTGCTTCTGCTCTTTCACCATTGACAAAATATGTTTGGTGACTTCAGCCGCCGGAACAGGGATATACGTCCATTCCGGGCTTGGAGTAGGTGTATGTGCCTGCTCCTGTCCTCCTTTTCCTGTTAGTGAATCCTGACAGTACTCAAGTGTGGGGGCAGAGAGTTGAGTCTGCCTCCTGTTTGTCGTCGGGACTTTCCGACTGACTTCTCCGGGCGCTACCAAGCGAGACTGTTGGTAGGCCTGATTAGTATTAGCAGGTGTATGTGCCTGCTGATTACACTTCGCCAAACGCAGTTGACGAGATCCATCATATGTAGTCAGACGAGCCTACTGACTAACTGGTGATGTATAAGCAGGTGTATGTTCCTGCCTATGGTACTCCACCGGAATTGCCTGGCAGGATAGGCTTGATGCTGCCAGACGAGTCTGCTGGACAGCGGAATTAAAACGGGCAGGTGTGTGTGCCTGCTCGTTGTTTACCACCAAGTTAGGTTGGTGGACTTCTCCGGAGATGGCATGGATGACAACCTGCCCATTGTTAACCGGATTCCATCTCTGGCGGTTCATCTTGCCTGCTCGGGTTCGAGGAACCTGAGCTGAATGCCTGGAGTCGGTACCCTCATCATGTTGAGGGCGCACTACCGCACGAGTCTAGCGGCGATTGTTGATGGGAGCCCTTGAGAAGGACTCCTGTATTTTTGAATTAAGGTCCTGCGGGACCTGCTCATTCACTTCCTCAGAGTAAGGGAGTGAATGGAAATTGCGTTCCGGGGATAACGACCCGAAACGGTTGGAGACGGTAGTCAGCACCTCCTGCTTCTTGATTGCTGGCCGCCGTTGTCCGGACGACCAGGTAGAATTGTTAACTTGGAGGGCTTGACGAGCGGCCTCCATAGTTGGGATAGTACCGTTGTGACGGTACTCCTTAACCAGTGCATTAGAAACACAGCGTTGAAGACGCTGAGTTGGTGATGTCATCCTCAGAGCAGATGACGTTCCAGCAGGAGTAGCAGCGTTGGTTTTCACAGTAGCAGACCTCACAGTAGAGGTGTTCACAGCAGCAGTATTCACAGGGGTGAATTTAAGGAAATCCATTTTGCAGAAGATCTTGAGAAAAGAGTGCCTGTTCCATGTAACAGACATAATCAAGATGAATCCGGCCACTGCATCTTTTGGATGAGCACATGTCAATGATTGCTTTGTTGGCCCAAGGGGCCTAACAAATAAGAAGAACATCACTTTAACTTGGTTAAGGATTCACGTCGGGTTCACCATTTTTGTTTCGCACGGAATCCAGGGATGACCTCCTCGACGGGAGATTCAAACGTTCCGATCGGTTTCTAACGGGTTTGTTTGTAGAACCGGAAACATCCAATGATTCTACATCCGTTTGGACCTACTTTCCAAAGGCAGGCGCCCATTAGCTTGTGGACTAATGAGGCTTAGGAATTTGCATTGGTCGAGAGGATGGGAGGTCGGACTCATCACACCTTTTTGAGGGGAATTATTGTCTACTCCGGGACTCTCTTTATAGATTTAAGTTATGTTCGTGAATCCTTATTACATTACCAAGTATAAAATGTGCTTTCCTTTAGTTTTAACAATCAATGATTAAATATGCAAGAAATTTAGAGAATATTTTATATGTATTTGAGGTTCTTCATCAATAGAGAATAATCTATATCTGTTTAGAGATTCTTGGTCAATGGTATCCTTCAAAACATTTATATAAAAGTCTCTTGGTCATTATGATGACCAGGCTGGTTTTAAAGCCACTCAGTGGGGCACTTGAAGTTTATCGTCATTCAGAAGGACAGAGATTATTTCAAAGTTGGGATCGAACCCATAAATGGGCTACCTACGTATCCTTTGTTTTGGAAAAGGAATCAGAACCCACGTAGTTCGAGTTATGGAGTATGATGTTTATGATTGATGGCTCAAAGATGAATGTCATAATTACTTTTACACTCTAAGCTCACGTGAGTCATGCTCGGTGTGAGAAACAAGAGGTATTGGTAAAAATTTAGACAATTGTGCCATGAAAGATGCAATCATAAGAATTTGTTTGGGGCTTATGTATGGATGACTGCCCAGATAGATGAAGGTTTAGGATTTACTTTTAGGGAGAAAATCCATGAATAGGGTCTATAAAGTTATATGTGCTTCATGGATATTTGAATACTCTAATCTTGGGGCTTACTCCTAAGGAGGATGCCCAAGTTAGAAGGGGACTTATGATTGGGTTTTACTCCTGAAAAGGAAACCCAAATCAAAGGTAAATTATGACTGGTTAAGAGAAATTTAAGGGGACTTGGGGCTTATTCTTGAAAAGGAGACCCAAGGTTATTACTGAATCTTATTCCTGAAAAGGAGACCCAGGTTAAGGGACTTGGGGCTTACTCCTGAAAAGGAAGCCCAAGATTATGACTGAGTCTTATTCCTGAAAAAGGAGACCCAGGTTAGGGATTATGGTTTGGGGCTTACTCCTGAGGATGATGCCCATATTTGAGGTTGGGGCTTATTCTTAAGAAAGATGCCCAAGATTAAAGGACTTGATTGGGGTTTACTCCTGAGGAGGATGCCCAAGATTGGGAACTTTAAGAATTTGGGGCTTACTCCTGAGGAAGATGCCCAGATTAAAGGTTTTATCACTGGGGATTATTCCTGAAAAGGAGACCCAAGTTAGGATTCTCTCATCTTAAAGGATGAGGTTGAATGAATGAACTCTCCGTGTTTTAGTGACATAAGGATATTTAAATCACTAGACTTTGAGAGAGATTCCACATAATTCCTTTCAGATAAGAAATTCAAATCAGGAAATCATGCCATAAATGGCTTTGAAGAGTGTCTTGAAGACTGGATCTTGAAAAGGAAAGGTGAAATGGCTTAAGAGGGGTAAAAATGGGCAAGATGGGCACCCAAAAAGATAGGGGCGCGCAAGTCTTGCAAGGCGCGCAAGTCTTCCGTGGGCGCGCAAGTATTGGTCGCGCAGGTATACCTGCGCGACACATAGTGTACTTGCGCGATTTTCAACCAGCATTTAAATACTTGAGCGACTCTTTTTTAAACCCTTTAGAATGTTCTCGAGGTTCTTCCAGAAAAGGTACACACAAGTTATATTGAAGTAAATAAGTCGGCGCACAAGTTTTTGATAAGTTTCAACACTTAGGCCTTCCTTCTTCTCTTTAGATCTTCCGTTCTAGGTAAGAAATTACCTTAGAAGTGTTCCGGAAGCTTTGAGAAGAGACTTGGGCGTCGGGAGCTTCAATCCGAGTTTCTGGAAAAAGATCCTCTCGAATGGGGGGCCCACAGGGTCTATTTATAGGCAGGAGAAGACCCTAGACGGTTACCGGACGGTTATCAATTAGGCCGCGCAAGTCACTTGCACGACCAGAAGGCGTCGCGCAAGTAGACTTGCACGACCACTAAGCGGCGCGCAAGTGTACTTGCGCGGCCATGAGGGAACTTGCGCGACCTATGGGCAATGTTCTCCTTGTTCATCCCTTTGTCGATTTTTGATGTTTCTTCAAAGGATGAATCACTTTGAGCTTAGATATTCCCCTTTTCCGATCTTTAGATTCTGTGACAAAAGGAGCGTCAACAATCCCTCTTTTAAAATAGTAAAAATAAGAGAAGAAGAGTTCATTTACCTTGGATGAGAATTGAGCATATCGTAAATATTCTAATCGCAAACAATTAGAGTAGTTACTATTAGGAATATCAACACATAATTGATAAGTTCTCCTTGTATGTATCCCATTACAAGTGAAGTATGTAAAATCATTATGTTACGATGCGATACTGTTGCAGGCGGGTACTGTAGTAGTACTATTCACAGAATGGGCATTGGGCCAAAAATTTGGGCCTATGGGCCATGTAATGGGCTACATGCCCACAGGGCCTTCGGGCTATGTAATGGGTCTCCCTCTACCCAGTTAAAAGAGGTCTTTGTTTTTCTTTAATAATAAATGAGGCTTCGGCCCCAACCTTTAAAAAAATTTATATTAATGTATTCAGTTGTATATATGTGTAAATATAGAGATAGATTCAAGGTGTTATTATAAATATGAGGAAAAGATCCAATTAAACTTGAATTGATAATAAATTTCAAGTCACCCTAATTCACCCCTTATTTGTGTGTGTTGTGGGATCTTAGGTTATGACTTGTCTCATGCAAGAAAAGCGTTCTATGTAAAAATAGCCCTTAAATCCTCATTTTGGTGTTATTGTTAGAAGAATACCATGCATATTTTTGAGGATAGAACATATGATATTTACCTACATAATGCGACTGTAGGTGATCATCCCAGTCTTCAATACAATGATAAAAAAAATTCAATTGTTAGAGAATATTGTGAATATGAATTATTGTTATAAAATTAATATCAATATCGGTAATGTCACTTTTATTTCATAATTTATTATTTATTTATTTATTTCATATTGACTTATATTTGATATTGATTTACCTTATTCTGACTTATTAATATGTTAATGATATAAATATATCTTGAAATGTTTATATTTTAAGTAAAATGGGTTTTGGATAATTTGAGAATGTATTTAAAATTAAATCCAAACATTGAGTAATTTTTTTTCTATTATTTTCAGGTGAATAATGTAATAGGTAATTAACTCAAAAAAACATTTTCTTCCCCTATTAAAGTCCATTAGATCAATATATTAGTTACATTACCAAAAAATTTCAAGCACTTCTGTTTAATTAAGTTGAGTTTACAGTATCATTGAATTTATTTATTTAGTTTAAATGAAATGGAAATGAGAAGGTTTGTCTTATAATGAATTTGGATTATTAATGTGTCCCTGAAATGTTTTCTTTTATTTTTCTATGGTATTAGTGGGGATTTATTTATTTATTGATTAATGTGTATTTATTTGTTATCAATGTTTTATGATAAATTTAAATTTCATTTTCAATAATGATTGATTTTATTTAGGTTTTTTGAATAATCTAGCTATTTTAAATTAAAAATGATTTGGTAAATTTATTAATGGATGTGATTAAGTTTTTTTTTATTTTTACTTTATGTTAGAAATATAAATATACTTTTAAATTATTTACTAAAATATTATTAATAAATTACTTGTAACTTTTTTTAATGAATATTATCATGATACAAAACTATCATGCTACATAAATGAAGTTTTTGTAAATCATAAGATGTTTAGAGATTTTATAGTGATTTAATGGATGGTTTCATGGCCAAAAACTAGAATATTATTGCAATTAAAGTTATTAATATATTATTTTCAAATAACTAGTTACTCTAAGAATACAAAATGATTGTTTAATAACTATTTTAGGATGATTTTGGTCTCAAAATGGTTTATAAAGTATTTTTTATAATATAAAGTTATATTTGGTCATGGTTAAAATATATTTTATTTTCAATTAATATGTTTTCATTTATTTAATCTAAAATATACTTGAATGAAAGTATTTGTGTGAATTTATTTTTGTTTTATGTTTTTGAAATACATATAAATTTTATGATGGGTATGGAGTTATTGATTTATTTTTATGTTTAATACTATATTTTCTAAGTAAAAAGTGTTAAAAATATACCACACTAAGTATATCATGTAGTTGTGTGTGTGTGTATATAGGTAGAGTTTTAGGTGTAACATTTATTTTTATATTATTTATTTATTGTTGTAAAATGTTTTTATGTGTATTTATATGAAATATTTTATGTAAGGATGGATTGTAAATGTTTTCGATTTAGTGTTAACACACTCAATATTAATTTTATTTTTTCCCCTGAATATATATGTAAAATTACATCTAAGCATGAATTGGAATGAGTTACGAAGTATTTATGAATTTTAATCTTTGGTTTAATTTCTTTTTAATGAGTAAGACATTGTTAGTGAGTATTAGGTCTGATTCTAAAGTAGAATTTAATTTTATAGAGGATGATGTTTTCTAGTTTAAATGATAATGAATATTGTTTTTTTGGACAAATAGTTCTAGGGTCTATTTGGATGCTATTTTTTTAAAACATCATCCTATAATCTAGATTCATGGAATCATGCCTTAAGAACTCATACAATGTTGATTTAAAAAACCATCACCATATCTGATCTACAGTCATAGTTTTAAAAATCATGACTATATCTTAAATCTATAAAAATATAGTCATGGTTCATTGAAACCATGACTATATCTTGTCCATAGTCATGGTTTTTTATGATCGTGACTATAATAATATATTAACGGTGCCTATATACATTGTTTCTTAAACCATATATATAAATTATAATGAGATATTTTGTCTATATAGTCATGGTTTTTAACTATGGATATAGAGGGAATATTTAGTAGTGACCCACTTGCTAAATGTGAAGTTTTTGGGTTAATTGTGAAAGCCCCAGAAGGTATTAAACCTATTGGTTATAAATGAGTATTGGTGAGAAATAGTAATGAAAATAACGAATCTATGAGATATAAAGAATAACTAGTTGCTCAATGTTTCTCATGAATACTTGAGATTTATTATGATAAAATATACTCTCTTGTAATGGATTATATGACCTTTCAGAATCTCATGACGTTTTCTATAAATGAACATCTTAAATTACACTTGATGGATGTTGTGAACATATAATTTAATAGTAATATTGATAATTATTTTTATATAAAGATCACAGAAGGATTAAAAATTCTAGAAACATGTTTTGGATCTCATTATATTTATTCTATTAAGTTGAATAAATCATTATATGGATTAAAGCAATCAGGGAATATGTGGTATAATCGTATTAGGGAATATAGCATAAAATAAAATTATAAAAATGATCTGATTTATATATGTGTCTTCATTAAGAGGATTGAATCTAAATTTTTCATCATTGTAGTATATATTTATTATTTGAATATTACTATAAATACTGATGAACTTTACAAGGAAGTATAATATTTAAATAAATGAATTTTTAAGGACAAAGTTATACCTTGGATTACAAATTTAACATATTAAAGATGGAATTTTTTCTCATTAATCTCTGTTTACTACAAAATTCTTACTAATATTTTTTTTATATAAAATTTACATATATTATGTACACTAATGGTTATAATATCTCTTGATCAATATAAATATCCTTTTGGATTATGAGAGGATAATGAAGAACTTTTTGGTCCTAAAGTAACATATATTAGTGATATAGGATCACTAATATATCTTGAAAATAATATAAGTCTAGATATATCATTTCTATGAATTTATTGTCCATGTATAGTTTTTATCCTACTTTATTAAGATAAATATCCTTTTGGACCATGAGAGGATAATGAAATTTTTTTGTCCCAA
This sequence comes from Viscum album, assembly GCA_963277665.1. Taxonomy (NCBI): domain Eukaryota; kingdom Viridiplantae; phylum Streptophyta; class Magnoliopsida; order Santalales; family Viscaceae; genus Viscum; species Viscum album. The sequence continues at coordinate 246,201,613 of OY728150.1, forward strand.
AGTACCATATCTGAGTGCTATAGGAGCACTAATATAACTTGAAAATAATATAAGTCCAAATATATCATTTTTGATGAATTTATAGTCCATTTATATTTATTATCCTACTTGACAATATTGTAATAGTTTCAAGTAGATATTAAGAAAATTTTAAGGATCTATTGATTGAGGATTAGTTTATTCTAAAAGTCTAGAGCTAAAATTGATTGGTTATATTGATGTTGGATATTTTTCTGATCGATATAAATCTAGATTTAAAACAAGATATCTGTTCACATGTGATGGAACATCCTTTTTTTGGTAATATATAAAAAATCCATTTTACTTCCTCCAATCATGCTGAATTTATTGTGATTCATGAAAAAAGTAGAGAATGTGTTTGGATAGGATTTTTTGTACATCATATAAGAAATAATTATGGATTAGATATGATAATGTTATTTCCACCATATTATGTGAGGATTTTTTGGATGTGAACTAGCATGTACATGCATGAGATGCATGTACACATGAATACGATGCATATGATGAATGTATTTTTCATGCATACAATTCATGAATATAATAATATATATATATATATATATATTATTTATTTATTACTAAATAGTTTAATGGTTGGTTTATTCATAGATTTGCATGTATTTATTGAAATGAATTCACTAAATAAATACCCAATGGAAAAAAATACATATCAGGCATTATGAAGTGGGATCCTTAGGATTTGACTCTAAAAAAGGATGGGATCCTCCCCTGTTTGTCTGTGATATTTGTTAAACACTTCTAAATTAACTTCTTCTCAAAAATCTATTTATCTCATTTGAGAAGGCATGAGAACCCATTAAAAATTTGGGTATCCTCATGAAATCTTCATGAATCCACCAGTTGGTGCATTTTCTTAATGGAAGTAGGATTAGTATAAATTTCTCCAAGTTATCTCTTATAAGCATTCTATCTCACCGATGAAGAAGATGGTTGCTGCTATACATGGATTATAGGTAGTCTATTTTATGATGATATTTACATGTTGATTATTGAAGATTTATATGCCTATTTTTTAGGTTGACTTTTACTATAAATGATGATTATTTGATCATATGAATCCCATTAGTGGTATTAGAGTGATTTTCTTTAAGAATTAATGTGTTTTTGTAATTGTTTTTGAGAAAATAATAATTATAAATAAAGAATACAATTTTCATAAAAACTAGTGCTGTTTGTAGACCCTTACATGAGATGTATAAAGGTAAAATACTCTCTTACATGATACCCTTATGAAGAAGGTATGTATAGGGATAACTTCTTTGTTACCTTTATAAAAATTCATTACATAATGGTAGTACCCTTATATAAGGGGTTCATATAAATTCCATTAGCACTCTACCCTTACACGTATAGGTATTTGAACTGCTATGTAAAGTTCCTTGATAGTTACCTTTACATATCATTAGAATTATTGAGATTTCCTACATGCAATGGAGTTACATAACAGGGAAGCTATAGAAAGGGAATCTATGTATTACCTTTATGTCGTGGTTTTAAATCGAGCTACATAAAGGTAATATGAATGTTACGTTAATACAGGCTTATGAAAACATTTTTTACCCTTACATAGAGTGTATTTTTAAGGGTAAAGTGAGGATACCCTTATATAGAATAGGGATTATGCATAAGGGTAAGTATAAAATATTTTATTTTTTTATCTTGTTAAATATTATTTATGGTTTATAAAATGTTTATAAATCATTATATAAGATATTCTAGATATTTTCATTTATATGTAATTTATTAATTAATTGAGTAATTATCAATTGTTTATAATTAAATAAATAAATTTTTATGAAATATTTTTCCCAAATATTAAAATTTAATATTTTAAAATACCCTATGAAGAATTAAATGACATTCCTCATTTTCTAGAAATAAATGGTTTATTTCAAAATCCTAAGAGTTAATTTATAAAGTGTTTATAAATTAAAAAATATATGATATTTAGATTATATAAATTATTTACGTAAAAGAAATTTAATTATAAAATGTTAATAATTAATGTAATATCATATATATTCCATATAATATTAAATCATTGAGACCTTAAGAGAAAACCACACAAATACCAAGTGTGAGATTCCTTCCAAAGTAGGACTTTTCAAGACCTCGATCATTCAACCTAGTATTGTCAAGCTCAATATGAGTATCCCCAGGTTATCTTGTGTATGATAAGAAAGCTATAAGTTACTCAATATTTTCCTGTTGGGTATTATCGAGATCATCATGAATATCCCTTGATTTTCCTTAGTTGGCTTATTCTTTTTGTTTTTTTGGGTTACACTAGCTGAGAATCCCTAATGCCTAGGATACTGAAGGAATAAAGTTGAGTTAATCCACATGAAGGATTTGGATAAGTGGTTATCCACTAAAATATCCAAGAATCAAAACTGTTATGATTGAGATGTTTTCCTACCTAAATAATCATGGCTTGATTACATGATAACCATTATAAGTCATAACAAAATATGGATCTTGGACCACTAAATGGATATGATGTATGGTGTCATCATTTTTAGTGGTATAAATTTTATTTAAATACCTTAATAAAAAATAAAATAGGTGATACTCACCTACTTATATTTATTTGTTATAGATTATATACTATTTCACACTAATCATATTGAGATTATTAATAGGTATTACCTATAAAGAAGTTAAAGATTGGTATCTAGTATTGAGAAGTGTTCTCAAGGTGAAATATTTAGATTACCGAAATGGGAATGGGTTCATATCACACATTTGTGTTGAAAAAACTATACTTAGAGATAGGATAGAATTTTTGAAGAGTAAAGTAGATATTCATGTCGATAATGGAGTAAGAGTTTTTTCATTATAGGCCAAAACTTTACCAAGTGGATTTATCCTTGAATTGAAAAAATTCTATTATGTTCCTTCCATAAATATGAATTTTATTTCTATATATTATTTATAAAAGATATGATATTTATTAATTATTAAGGAAAAGAGTTTTTATATATATAATAATGATATGTTTTATGGACTTGGGAATATAATGAATCATTCATAAATTATTTATATGGATAATTTAATTTATAACATTTAGAATGAGAAGGTCAAGGTTGATTCTAATCCCACCCACCTTTGGCATTGTTTTCTTGGACATATAAACAAGAAAAGGGTTCAAATATTCTATAAATATGATTTTTATATGCATTAAATTATGAATCATTTGATACATAAAAAATTATTTTTTTGGGAAAAATGAAAAAGTCAACTTTTGGGAGAAAATGTGTGAGGTATAGTGGACTGTTAGATCTTATACATAGTGATGTATATGGACCAATGATTACTCAATCAAGTGGTGGTTTTAGGTACTTTGTTACTTTTAATGATGATTTTAGTTAGTATAGTTATGTGTTTGTGATGAAGCACAAGTATAAAACTTTGGAAAAGTTTAAAGAGTTTGATAATTAAGTATAGAATCAATTAGGAAAAATATTTAAAGGCCTTTGAACAAATTTGGGTGGTGAATACTTGAGAAAGGAATTCTTATCCCATCTAAAAGATTTTGGAATTATTTCACAACTCAGTCCTCCCAGAACACCATAATGGAATTATGTATTCTAAAGGAGTAATTTTATCTTGTTAAACATGGTTCTATCAGTGATGAGTTTATGCAACCTTCCCATTTAATTTTGGGGTTATGCTCTAGTGATTTCTATATTTTTACTAAACCTAATTCCATTTAAATAAATTATAAAGATGATATATGATATATGGTATAGGAAATGTCCATATTTATCTTATGTTAATATTTAGGGTTTTTAATAATTCATACAATGATTTTATTCTAATAATATTAACTCCTAATCTAATAAATGTTTATTTGATAGTTATCCCAAAGAAATTATAGGATATTAATTTTATAATTCTATTGATCAAAAAGTGTTTGTTTCCCAATGAGGTATTTTAATTGAGAAGGAACACATTATTTGAGGTGTCAGTGGGAGGAAATATGAAATTAGAGAAGTTCAAGACCAAAAAAATAAAGAAATCCTAAGATGGAGGTTGAGCCATTTACATAAATAGTTTTGGAAGAAGAATCAATTCAAGTTACATAATAATCTAAAAGGTCTGGTAGCATTCATCAGGAACCCAAGATATATGGATTTATTATAGATAAATATAATGAAGTAAAATTCATGGGATATGGGTCTACTTATTACCTAGAGGATATTAAGAGTTATGATTATGAGAAATGGTTAAAACCATGAAGTCTGAGATGGAATCCATGTACACTAACCATGTTTTGGAACTTGGCAGATGAACCAAATGAAGTGAGACCCATAGGGTGCAAGTGGGGTTTATCTAAGAAAAATTACATTGATTGTAGAGTATCTACCTACAAGGAATACTTGGTGTCAAAGGGTTATAAAATTTTAATGGTATTGACTATGCAGTGAACTTTTCACCTATTGAGATGATAAAATCCCTTCATATTTTTCTATCCATATCAGATCATTATGATCATGAGATATATCAGATGGATGTTAAAAAAAAATTACATAATGATAATTTATCCAAGGAGTTGTATATAATACAACTTGAGGGTTTTTAATTTAAAAATGATAATTCTATGGTTTTCAAGTTTCAATGGTCTATTTATGGATTAAATAAATCTCCTCAGAGTTGGAATAACTAGTTTGATGATGTAATTAAATAGTTTAGTTGTATAAAGAAGGCAGATGATTCCTATGTATACAAGTGGAGTAGTTGGTGTATAATAGTATTTTTAATACTATATATAGATGAAATAATACTTATTGGAAATTAATTCCCAAAACTTCACCCAGTGAAGATGTGGGTGGGTAAATGTTTCTAAATGAAAGACATGGTCGAAACAACTTATATACTCGATATGAGGATCTATAGTGATATATCTAAGTGGTTACTTGGAACGAGTTAGAACATATATATTGGTACAATGATAAAGAGGTTTATCATGAATAATTATAAGAACGTGTCTTTAGAAGTGTTTCATGACATTAATCTTTATAAGATTTAGGATCATTCTAAAGTGTTAGAAAGGATGGACATAGTTCTTTATGTGTTATCCATAGTATCTATCATGTATTACATGTTTTTAACTCGACCTGATATATCATATAATTTTAGAATAAAAAGTATATATAAATATAATCCTAGTGAGAGTCACTGGATTACTGTAAAGAACATACTTAACTACTTGAGAAGGAATAAGATATATTTTTGGTCTTTAGAGGATATGATGAGATATGTGTAAAGGGTTACACAGGTTTTAGTTTTTAATATGAAAAAGATGATATAGAACTTAATATGAATTTTTGTTTTTCCTAAATGGTGTAGAAATTTGTTGGAATAGTTTTAAATAAACCACCATATCAGACTTGACAAAAGAGGAATAATACATCAATGCATCAGATGCTATGAAGGAAGATGTTTTGATCAAGAAGTTAATTTTTAAACCTAGGTGGTTCCTTGCATCGTGGGAGAAATTGATCAATATTTTGAAAATAATGGTGCTATTTATTAGGCTGAGGAACCCTAAAGGATCAAATATCTCCTTCAAAATACTATCTCATATAAGAGATCATTGAGAGAGGTGATATAAAGATTAGTTGAGTGGACACATAAGATAATTTAGATGACCTGTTGATGAAACCATTACTGCAACAACAACATGAGGGTCATGTAGAATCTCTAGGTGTTAAAAACACGAGAGATTGGTTTTAATGGTTTTAAATGCATCATTTTTTAATAATAAAAGAAATATTCAATTATTTTTCATTCATTTTTTCTACAATTAATTTTACATGAATGGTCAAATGGTAATATCCCCTCAAAGTATGACTTCATGTTATCCCTAACTGATGATCATTATGGTGTATTATGTGTGGAAATGATATGATAAGGTTAAAATGAGTAGAATCTTGTATTATTTACAAAGATTTTTATACGAGATACAAATAATGGATTGACAAGGTAATAAGTAGAGGCTTATTACTTAGATTGATCCACTAAAGTATATCTCGTGGAACTCCATAAAATCATCAATGTACTTAGGGGTGTATGATTATTATCAATCTTTTTTACCTAAGGTTAGTGAGATACCTATCATGATAAACTTCATATTTTTATTCCCTACTTTATCAAGTATACATGTTGACCTAACCAATATGGGAGTGATTGGGTATGTTGTTGATTACGCCATCAGTTGGAGCACAACTAATATGATATTTGTATAATTGTGTGAAAATTTAAATACATATGGACCTTGATTTAATGAGAATAAGGAAATGTATGTCCATACCTATTCATTTCACACATTATGTGTTCAACTACTTGGATAAGTAACATGTGATGTACTCATTATATTAATGAATGACATGAGATGTATTCATCAAATTGGTCAGTCTTTTTTGGAGAATTGAGAAATGGAGAGATACCTGAACTATATTGATACATTTCATGTCTATTGGTTGCTCAATTTCATGGACAACAAGATTATATAGGTATAAAAATTATGTATATGATACATATTGTGTTGGACATGTTCCTATAGAGATATGGTATGTTTGATGTAGATCATACCAGACCCCTTAGTAGCTTGAGTAGAATTGACATTTTCTAAAGGTTAATATTTGATTACATTTATGAATTATGGATTTAATAGTTTTTTTCAATGCTACCAAGGCTTATAGAGTCACACAGTTAGACCCTTAGATAATAATAAAATTTTGGAAATTTTTTTCATTCAAAATGAGGAGAGTTTCATGAAAAACTATATCCAAAATAGTTTGAATATATTAAAAAAGACTTGTAATGTTTTTTATAAAGTATTTTTGGGATTTTAGTGCAATTGGAAGATTTTTGGACGTGAAATAAAATTTATATGCATCATATAGATGTATCGATTCATGAGATGAATATGATTCATGTAAATTTTATGCATAAAATAAATGAATATAATATATATATATATATATTATTTACATCAACCAAATTGGTTTCATGGTTGGTTCATTCATATATTTTAATTTATTTATTAAAATAATTCAATAAATAAATACCCAATGGACATAAATTCATATGATGTATTATGAAGTGGGAGCCTTGGGATTTAGTAATAAAAGAGGATGAGATCCTATCCTATTTGTGTTCTATGTGTATGAAACAATTCAAAACTCTCTTCTTCCCACAATCACATTTATCTCATTTGAAAAGGTATTAACACCCCTTTAGATTTTGGTTATCCTCATGAAACATTCATGGATCCATTGGCCGATGTATTACTAAGTGGAAGTAGACTTATTATCAACTACTTCAAGTGATCTCTTTCAATAATTATCTATCATCGATGATGAATATGGATGCTTCTATACACAAATTATATGTACTATATTTTATAATAATATTTACATGTTGATTCTTGAAGAGAGATATGCGCGTGTTTTTTGTTGTATTACCCTATAAATTATTATTAGATGATCATGAAAACCCTATCATATTTTTAGTAATTTAAGGCTGAGTATATAAAATAAAATGGAAAAAAACCTATCTCAGCAAAATTATTTTTCACTCATGAAATTTTAAGGAATGCCAAGTTTGAATCTAGAAAATAAGGACTTGTGATAATCTTGAGTATTAATTCACTAAGGCATTGCCAACTAAAATTTTTGATAAATTAATTTATAAAATTGGGATGTAAAGACTAAAAATTCTATCATGATTTTATGAAGGGGATTTGAGAATAATTTACTCCTTTTCCCTTTATCAGGTATTTCCCGTAGGGTTTTCTTGATAATGTTTTTAATGAGATAATAAAACATTGGAATGAAATTAAATTAAATTGATTTTAATTGTTTTTTCCATAGGGTTTTAAGAAAAGATTATAAGAGATTCTATGAAATTATGACATCCAAGAGGGAGTGTTATGAATTATTATTTATTATATGGATCTCATAATCCTAATACTATTATTACTCCCCATTCCTAACAAACCATCCATATGAACAATTCTTTATTTAATCCAAACCTTGGTATTTGAACCATTGGATTTTACATGGGAGATAAGGATTGATCTAGAATGTTGATAAAAGCCTCATGTACCCTATATATATATATATTTTAATATGTTAATAAAATTGAGAAATATTGGACCTACCTATTATTACTATACATCTTGTTTACCTCTGTTACATTATCATATTTATTCTCCATCATCATTATAAATATTAGAATATATATTTCATTAATGATATGATTATATTATAATCTATAAAGTATTTTTTGTTTCATAATTCCTCATGATTTCAATCATTGTTTGATCTATTTATCAACAAATAATAATAATCTTATTAATGTTATTATTTATCATTGTTCCATTGATTGTATTGTTGTTATTCTTTATTTTTTAACTATTGTTAATTACATTTTTATTAATTAATTATTAATTATTTTTAATAGGTCTTGTTTCCAGGAAGCATTCATAAAGGAAGGATTTTCATAGGTTAAATAATAGAGCTAAAAAATTGAGGCTTCCAAGGATGATTCATACAAATATCAATTAGTCGTTGATTCAAATACAAGGCAAGATGGGGGTTCTGTTGTTAATGACCCAAAAAGCAACTCTGAACTGAAGGCGGTGTTAGAGTTTTTAGTCGCGACTATAGAAAAGGACCCTTAAGCCTCCAAGGATCACACGTTAGACATTGATGACATCAAGATGCGGAAAATACCAAAACCCAGAGAAGGGGTCATTACTCGAGAGGTAAGGGCACTACTAAAGGCAGATCTCATAGGTGATTGTGATTATGTGGGTAGTTTTTTTCTTATCTTTCTATGGTGATGTATCTTTCACCATTTTACATGTTATATCCTCATTTTCCCTCATTTTTGCAACTCTTTCTTTTATTTAATATATTTTGTTGGGAATAGATCTCCCAACACATTACCCAGACCTTTCTGGATTAATTATCTTATTAATTTTATTAATGATTTCTAACTGCATTGTTATCAATAAATAGTATTAATTATTAAAAATTACATAAATAACAATAATAACAACAAGAATAATAATAATTAATTATATAATTAATTATTATTAACCACACTATTTATTATTAATTACTAAATTGTTAATTTAATATTAATTTGATTATTATTATAAATTATTTTTATGTATTATTAATTAAATTATTATTACTTGTTTTTAATTTAATTATTAATTATAATTAATTACATTATTATTTTTAATTATTATAAAAAACATTATTATTAATTATATTAATTAATTTGTTATTATAAATAATTAATAATAATAAGAATAATTAATTATTTTATTAATTATTTTTAATTAAATTATGATTTATTAATGGTTTCATTATTATTAATATTAAAATTGTTAATAAAATTGTTAATTATTGTGTCCTGAGTTGTGGTTGAGTGGTAATCATTACGACCTCCACATCCAAAATACTAGAGTTCGATTCCTGATAGCCTCTTAGGGTATTTATGGGAAATGATACAGGTCGTGACATAGGTTAATGCACGAAGGGTTAAACATGAAAGGATGATGCAGAAAAGGGGTGTATACCCGATTTATGCTGATAAAACATATTGCGTTAAGTCCATGTATTGGGATTTCAATGAAATTTTAGACTTTGAGCCATGTATTGTAATAATAGGCTAAGTGGGTTCTTTCCATTCCTTATGGGGAGGGATGAGGCTTTAATCCTATGGTGCCTTGGTGTATGTGTGTTTTTTGGTTACTTGTAATCCCCTCAACCTATAATAAATAAATAAAAATGTTAATTATTATTTAAGAATAATTTTTTTTGCTCAAGAAAGATATTTTTCGCATGATGCTTGAACGAGTTTGTATGCACTTGATCACTCAAAATCTATGGAAGAATTTGGATTTATATGCGATAAAAGAAATTAGTGAAGTAAATATGAAAGACTACCAATAATCCAAAGTTGTGTTGGTTGGTTGTATAAAATGGTGTGTAAGTTTCCACTTCCCTTTATGTGGTATTTTTATTAAATATAATAGAAAATAGAAATAAAAAAAACAATAATGAAATTGTATTATTAATAATGTTTTATCAAAAATATATATAATATTTTTTAACATTGGAAAAGTGAAACATGAATCCCAGATTGAAAATCATGAAAGAATATCAATGAACACCCCATTAAAAATCAATTTGTGAGTGATATTATAAATAATATTTTAAAAACAATTTAATAAAAGTAACACTAATTATAAAAAAAACTATATAGTGTTTATTTTTTTGATATACATATATGTAAAAAATAAAACAAAATAAAAATAGGTTCAAGATCATATCTTTAGTTTCTAATTATTTTATTAAATGTGATGTTTAAGAGAAAGATTTTTGTTGTCTTATTAAATTAAATATTAAATGGAATTCTTTAATTAAGTAAATAAAATTTTAAAAATAAAATTGTAAAAATAAAATTTTAAAATATTACTCATTTATCATAGTCTAAGGGAAAATTATAAAACCCATAAGATATGATTTTTAATTTTTAATTATTTAGTAATGAATAAAAATTATTAAATTGACTATTAAAAAGTACATTTTGTTGTGTTTTCCTATGTGTATAATCCTACTTTTTCCATTATTCCTTCTTAATTGAAGTATAAATGAAAAAAAGAACTAGTAAAACTTATTAATTATAATAAAGTACCTCCATAACTATAAGCACATCTAGAAAAATAACTTTATAGACCTTCATTGATATTAATTTAATACATTGGTCTTTTGTTTACATTTTTCCTTAATTGAGCATAGTTTTCCCCTTTTCATGGAAATTGTTCTTTATATCACCTCTTTACATGTTCATAATGTTTTTTAAGCAATATGAATTTATTTTTAAATAATCATGCATTGGTTTTAAAGGGACCCAATGGTTTTATGGATTATTAACACATGATCCTAGATTCATGATCCTACTACATAATTGATCGACTTGATATGAGAGTATACATGAGTTTCAAAACCCATTTAAGAGGATATTTTCTTGAGATAAGAGCATATGTGATTGATCTAAAGATCCATTTAATGAGACTACTCATATGAGGAGATGTACCATATGAGTAGGGATCATTTATAGTGGCCCAAATCCCATTCCTTTTCCCTTCATGTACCCCTCGAGCTTTCTAATTTTCACTCTATTGTGTGCATGTCCACCAAATACCATATGATTTTCCATAATCATGACTTTTCCTATGATAAAACATTATAAAATAATGATTTTTTGAGTGGTAGAAGTGACCAGATATGTTATTACACCACTAAGTGGGGGGGGGGGGGTGAATTAGTTGTATTATTTTGAAATTTATTTATGAAATAAATATCTGTGACATTTTAAGGTTATATAAAATAACTATAAACTCTCTCTCACCAAATATTCAAAATTAATATAAAAGAAAAAAACATAAGTATTTTTTAGAAGTTTGAGTACCAATTTTGGTATCTAATCATTACTAGGTTCAGGTTTAGTTCAAAGACCTATATTATCACTATAATTTTCATGTGAATATAAGAGAGGGGTATTGTTATTCCTTGACTCTTGAAAGGATATCTATACTAGTAAAATATAAGGGAATTATGCATCCATAAATCTTTATAGAGTAACAAAAACAATAAGGATTTGTTTATATTGAAACCACCAATCCTTCAACAAGTTACCTTACTCTTGATGTGAAAAAAAAATTTAGGGTTCCTCTGGTTACCTCATCATCAAAATATTGATCCTCTTCTAGTGGATGGATCTTTGACTACTAAAATAATTTATGAAAATTAGCATTAACATTATTCCCCCATTCTTGATTTTCTAGAATGATCAAACTATGCATGGGAACATGCATACACAAGCTGGTATTCCTACTCCTCAGCAACAAGCCTTTATAATAATAACAACAAACTCAATTTCCTTGAAACTAATGTCCAGTACAAGGGAAGTTCTTAATTATCTTATCTCTATTTGATACATATGTTCTTCGATGTATCAAAGTATCAGTAATGAATTTATATGTTAATGAAAAATCCTCACAACTTCATTTCCTACATTTTATATTCAAAGTAAATTATGAATGTTATTTTTATAATAAAATATGGAAACTCCCTGTGATTTTCACTAGCATGATATTTTTTATTTAATATATTCAATAACTTCCCATTTTATTTTGATAAATGATTTCAAATATTTTAATTTAAAATCTTAGCCAAATATCATGCCATTATTCTATCAATTAATCTTCATTTAAACTCCCACAAATCTTGGATTGAATCACTAATGAATTTATTAAATAGAATCATAATATCTTAATTTTGAATTATAGATAATCATCATAATATTCAATAAACATATCATGTAATATGATATAGTAATATAATATTATATGTTTCCTAATTCTTCATCTCATAAATCACTAAGTAAATATCTTAAAAAGTCTCCAATATCATGTACAATCTCAAGGTGTCTTATGCGAATTTATAATATCTTACACACTAGACAAATATCTTACATGATATAAGAATCTTATGCATTCCATGTATCTTATTCATTCAGTTAAATATCTTATGAAATTATAAGTGTGTTATGAAATCACCTCAATATCTTATTTAGATCTTAGTTTCTTATGAAAACTCAAGTTTCTTATGAAATGTCAACAATGTCTTATGAAAACTGCAAGACTTATCCATTTTCTTAGTTATAGTACAAAAAATCCAGACTTATTCTACTAAAATTGGAGTTAATTACTCATTTGTATTATTGGTTTTTTAAATCACATAACACATTTAGTAAGTTTGATTTAACTTTAGATGTTGTGTTGAATTCATTTTTGATGCGAAGGATGAAAATTTAGTGAATTGAGTTTCATGTTATCATTAATTTCACTGGGTGTATATGCACTGTATTGATACAAGATTAATCATTAGAAGATGAAAATTATTCTTCCAATCCAATTACTACTGATTTTAAAGAATTCAAATTTTGAATGTTATAGGTTGTTACAACTTTGTCTATAAACAGGACCACAAGTTCAAAGATCAAAATATGGAATATCAATCATTCTTGATGTTTCTGATCATTTTGAATTTTTTAAACTTCTTTTTGTTGAGATAGATTCTAATTAGGGTAATAGTTTTTATTCTAAGTGTTTTTTTAACAATATCTTCCACTGTGTGAGATTTTACATTGTAAATATATTTAGAATTTTTCCTTTGTATTCATATTATTTATGATCATTGTGATCAAGGTATTATGGGGATCAGAAAAAATATATTTTTCTAATATTTCATGATCAAGGGATTCGAGGGATATGAAGACATAACTATTTCAGATGATTCTGATCAAGTGATTTTGATGATAGGAAGGTAGATTGAACTTATGATGGGTTTAAGTTGAGGGTTTTTGGGGATGGGAATACAAGTACGTTGGATTATGTTGAAAGATCCTCCTTACAATTTGGATAAAATTTTGACTTTGTAATATCATTTAAATCAGTTCTTGTTTTGTTAAATAGTATTCCAAGATTCATTTTATTTCCATTTTGTTTAAAATTTATATACCTGTCTATATTTCCACCAATTTAATATTTATTTATTGATTTATAATTTTTTTTATTTTTCTCATTCATTTTTTTGATTTTGTGAATTTATGATGAACCTAGTTTTTGATATGTATATTATTTTAGTTGGGTTATTTTAAACACCCTTCAGTCATAATTTCCACAAAAATTACTCTGATAAATTTTTACATGATAAAAAGATCATTTTTCTTATCAAATTATGTCTTATTGTGGATGAAAATTATAAAGCATATTTTATATTTAAATTAACCCCATATCTTTGTTTTCTTACCTTTTATATCCAAGAAAAAACATGGTATCAAAGATAGTGTCTATATTTGAGACTAATTATGGTCTTATTTTTATTTTTTGGTTGATCTATTAAAATATGATAGTTTCCTTAAAATAACTGTGTAGTGAAGAAAATATATTTTTTATGATAGTGGGAGTATCTATTGGATCTATAGAAAATATGAATCCAAACTATCCTATAATTTTTTAAGAAAATGATTATGATTACTATCATGATCGCATAAAGGATTTTATTATTAATATTGAATTAGAGAATTATCTTATGATGAGTGGAAATTATAGAATCCATGAGAAGGATATTTCTATGTTTTCTAAAGATGAGAATATTGAGTTTTATGATAACTATAAAGTAAAAAAATACTTTTTTTATGATCAATCATGAGAAACATTCGTAGTAAAATATCTTCTTGTGAAATCTCTAATAGAATCTGAAAGAAGGTGGAGGTTTCTCATTTAAAAACTTCTAATGTTATTGAAACCAGAAGATCCATGTTATGTTTGTATTATCAAGAATTTGATTTTATACATGAAGAGTATGTTTCTCAGATATATCAGTGTTGTATGACTATTATAAAAAATTCTCAATCACTTAGTGAGAAGGAGATGTCGTATGACCAACTGGTAGAAAAATTTATATATACACTTTTAAAGGAGTGGGATTATAAACATATAACTATTAATGATTTGAATCTCTTGATGAAAATGAGTCTTTATGATTTAATTATAAATCTCATACAATATGAGATTATATTAAAAAGAGATGTTGAAATAGAGAAGAGTAAGAATGGATTAGCTTTTGTGTCTACTTCTGGTAATGTTTCTTATATAGTTATAAATCCTGAAGGTAAAATTAAAAATAATAAATTTAAACATTTATAAAAAATAGGAACTTTTGGTATTATTATCAAAAATATAGAAGGGAAAAAATGAGAGGAAAGAATATTTAGATTTTATCTATTATTAATGTAAGAAGAGTGGTCATATAAGACCAAATAGTCTGATATTGTTGAGGGAAAAAATAAAGTTGATGAGAACTTCTAAAAGTAGAGTGATGAAAAGTCTAAAATAATTTGATATGTACAGTGCCAGTGGAGAAGAAACAAAATCTGATAGTTCATCCAAGGAAATTGGCAGTGATAATAAGAAGATTGTTGTATTCTACGAAAATATTCATAAAGATAAGAAATACCATGTTGAAAAGGAAACCATAGAATATCATACCAATATAAATTTATATTCTAAATTTTATTATAGTTCTAGTGATAATTATTCAACTTCAATAGATGATGAAAAATTAAGCTCATCATAAGATGAAAAAGTTAGTTCATCAGATGATGGAGAATAATTTACTATATATAAATAAATGTTGAGATATGTTACTCTCATGGAAAAAGAAAATAAAAATATGAAGAGTAACTATGATTATGATTAAGATGATTCTGCTAAGGATGATAATAGAATTTCAAAAAATTTAAACTATAATTTTTGAATTTTCATTGGAATTAGAGTCTAAATCTAGTTCAAGTTAAATTTCATATGATCAGAATTTAATTATAAAATTTTACTATGAGGTTAGAGGTCTGAATTTTTTTTGTCTAAATTTACTTCTAGTAAATAAAATTTTGACAATATGTATAAGCAATCAAAACCTTATAGAACTTATAATGTAATTGGTTATAATTTTAATAAATCTCATTTTTAGTCAAATTATATTGTACATAGAAGTGTATCCTTTTGTAAAATATTCCATAGGGGTGTTCAGTGGATAATTTTTTTCTTTAAATCATATAAAATATTTTAGTTTTCATAAAGATTTTATTTCTAAATAACTAGAATCTATTCAATATAAAAGTGCTCAAAAAATGCGGGTTCTTAAAATTTTATTTTCTTATATTTCCGAACCGAAGTAAGTTTGGTTACCATAAACTTTTTTTAATATTTTCAGTAAAAAAGAATGAGTACCAATAACTAGAAAAAGTAGTATGTGGACAATAGTTGTTCTCAACTCATGATAAGAGACAATTCCAACTTTCAAAACTAGAAAAAGTTAAATGGTGGATGATTGATTCACTTTTGGAGACTGAAGTGACTAGAGGTAGTGTTTGATTTCATTTTTTTAATTATATTTGGCAATGTGATAATGAAAATAAGGTCTCGGGTGAAGAAGTAAGTATTTTACAATGTAAGAGGAGCTAATTCCATAAGGAATAAATGGAAAATAAGATGACCAAAAGTACTTAGAATAGCTAGCTAGATAGATTCCTTGGAACCTAAAGTTAGGGAACCCATATGAGGAGTATAAAGTATAGTGGTTTATTTTATCAGTGTTTATAAAATATTAGATTAAAGTTAAAGTGAATAGATATGGATCAAGATTTATTGAAGAAAATCAGAACTTGATCCGGAAGAGGAGTTTAATGAAATACACTTATCTGATTGTCTCATATAATATAACATCTTAGGAATGTGTTTGAATGATTTTGTAATTATTTTAATAATTTTAATAATTATTTGAATAATATCCAAGATTATTTTAATAGTTTGGATAATCCCTAGAACAAAAAGAAGTTGTTTTTGAAGCTTACTGTATAAATCTAGTTTTTTGAGTTCACTATAAAAATGGTTAAGTCTTGACTATAAGGATTTTCCTACTAATCCTAAGACTTTATTTTAATCATAAGTATTTAGGTTTTGAATGTACGTTTTTCCCAATTGTAAGTATTAGTCATAAATATTTGGAAAATGATGATAATTAAAAAAATGCATTGACCATAAGACTTCACCAATGTAGAGTCTATCTTCTAAATATTGAGTGTACATATCCGTCATAAGATTTCATGAATGCAATACTTTGAAGTTACCTGTGTAAAGATTTAGTTGAGTGTAATTCTTAAACACTTAGTGAAATTTTTATAAATCCACAAGATGAAAATAATTACCTGGAATAGAATTTAAATCTTTATCATAAGTCTTTACAAATTTAATTCTTAGAAGTCTCGAACATAAGACTTTAATACTTAGTGAAATTTTGGAAGTTCCACTAGATGAAAAATCAAGTTTATATATTTTGAATCCAATGAAGATGAAATTAAATATGATGGTGTAAGAGCTATTAAATAATGGTGTAAATATAAAAAAACCTAGATTTTTGTGTGATTTAAGAATGAGAATAATGAAAATATGATCTTTATCCATGTAAGAGAAATATTAAAAAAAATGAAAAATAGAGTTTCTAAATTATTTAATTACAAGTAAATATAAATTTTTTGATGCTAAAGTTGATATTTTGAGTTTAAAACATTATAAATATTAGATAAGCCATGATCCATCCCTGAGTTGCTGATATTTAACCAGAGAGTGAAGATGATAAAATTTTAGAAGACCCCTGCATGTATTCTTTTATGCTGAAAATTGAATTATTAAGTTTTCATGAATAATACAGATGAAGACACATAGAATCTTGATCTATTCAAAAAGTTCATAAATATTTTTAAACCAAGATATATGAATGAGTTTTACAATATCCAAGATATTGAGAGGGGGATCAAAGGAACTAAGATGGAAGCATGAGAATTGTTCCAAGACTTGAGAAATGATAAGACTTTCAGATTTCATGAATCTGGAAAAGTAAGACAACTTCCATGCCATAGATATGATTTTCTATATGATATTTGTAAAATAGTAAGAATTTAGTGTGTGGATTTTATATATTCTTTTGAGAAGAATTTTTTTTCTTGTAGAATAATAATATAAAAGTTTATTTGGATGAATTTTAAAAAATAAGGAGCATTTATTAGTGGTATTTGTGGAATACTCCTTGAGTTTAAAAAGGTGAGCATGATAATACATGGAAATCTATAATGGGTATTCTATAAAGTTTATTTTGCACAAGAAAATATTGTCTCTTATCAATATACCATTTATGGTATTTGGAAAAGGGAGAATACATTTAATATAGTTTCCCATACACATGAGAAGTTGAGAAGATCAAGAATAAAGTTCCTATCTAATGAAAATGATGATATATTGTATTTGTTGTCAACAGTTTGTGGTAAAGTTAATGTGTAAGTTAAAGTAGAAGAAGTTTCCTATGGATGTTTTGGAAGAAATTAAATCATAAGGGCGTATTCTGGATAGAGGTACTATAAGAATCATGAACACTATAGATGCAAGATATACTTCTAAAATATGACCAGAAATAATGAATATAAGTGGAGTTGGTGATACTGAAGGATAAAGGAGAAATACATGGAAATGTTTGTATCTAGAAGCAAATATATACATCAGACGATTTTAGAACCAATATTAAATTTATTTATGACTAGTGATGATGGATATAGATTCACTTACAAAGATATTAGGAGTCGAAGAAGTAAGTGCTTTTAGATGGAGAGATTGAAGACACTAAAGAATATTCAAAAGGATTTATGTTCATTGAAAGAAAAATGCATTGGTATATCAAAATTAAAAGGTAATAATACCATATAATTAATAATGTAATCTAGGAGGTAAAACCATATGAAAATAATCTGTGAAGAAAGAATAAATAAGGATGATTGAAAGGAAAAAACACACTGAAGAATTGATAAATTCCCTTTGATTCATTCATAAGGAATGAGAGGTAAACTTCATATTATAATTATAGTCTCTACCATAGATATGGAAAAGGTATATAGTGAAACAACATCATAAGATACACTAAAAAATATATATTTATTAATCTCTGGAATATTTTTCTATAGATAAAGTTGAGAAACCTAAACTAATGAAGTGTTTGAAAGTTAAAAAAGAGATTATATAAGGAGTTTTATGAGTTTACTAAATATTAACACTATAGTAGACGTAGAATAAAGTTTAAAGTATATAAAATCACATGCTAATAAATTCAGTTCACGAAAGGTTTCAGAAGAACTAAGTTAGATGATGTTATGTTTTTCATTCATCAGAAGAAAATCACATTAGAGGAAGACCATTTGTGATCCCAACCGAGTTGATCATATAATTAAGTCAATTGAAAGAATAAAATAGGAAGTATGATGATGAAGACCTAATATTAGTGGGAATGAAGGTAAAAACACTAGAATTCAAGATAGTTAGTTATAATGATAATCTTCGATTGATGGAAATATGAAGTATCAGAGGTAATGAAAGTACAAGTTATTGATCTTAAGTAAGGATTTAAGGAATACTAGATGTGAAAAAGATAAAAGTATCAAATTCTTGAGGTTGTGTTGATTAGAAGAATAATCTAAATCATGAATTTGAGTTTTGTCTAGATGAGTGAAAGGAGTAATATCTAAATCCAGAGAAAAAAGTTGTGTCGATCAGAGGAAGAATTTTCTAGCCGAATTCTAACTATGTGAAGGTGAATTGGATGGAGCGACTATAAGTATATGAATAAATAAAAGGAATTCTCTATGTATTTAATATTATAAAATATTGAGTTGAACAAAATTATAGGAAGAACTGGAAGGATACAAGTGACTTATATGGAATAACATTGAATAGAATATTTTAGATAGACTTTACATTATTGTAAATTTATAAATTCATATTATTCCGAGATATAAGCTAAAAGTGATATATTTATGGAAGGGATGTTATTAATTGAATCCAATACCTATGGTTGAGTTTAATATTATTGACATAATGTTTTAAAGGATATCTAATGAAATTATATTTTGATATATTTAGAAGATATTAAAGGTGGTCAATTCAAGATTTGAGAAGGTGATAATTTTAAATTGAATCCCATGAGTTCCTCACATTAATAATAAGAATATTGAATATATAAAGGTGTGGGGGGAATGACACTTGAGTTTAGGATAATGAATAGTGATAAAAAAGATATCTATTGATTATAAAGAAATATAAGAAGAGGAAGAAGCTGACTAAGCAATTTCATTAGAATATTAGAAGGGTTTAATAATTGATAAGAATAAAACTTAAAGTTTTTAAGTACTGAGTGAGTTATCTAGATCTAGAAGACTAGAAAATGGAAATCTAGATTGATACGAAGCACCAACTTGTGGAATTTCTAGATATCGAAGTTTAAGGAAGTGAGAGATCTGGGAGATCAATCTACTAAAATCAAAATTTCATGACATGCATGTTGAGTATAGTGGGAGATAAAAGTAAGTTGAAGATATTTCTATGTGTAAGTCCTAGGATAATCCTTGATGATTGGTGGTTACAGTATAAATAATTCCACATACCTTTCAGGAGATAAGAAGAAATTTTTAGGAGATAAATCAACTAGTGGGATGCAAGTATAAATACTTTGTTAGGAGACTACATATATAGAATAAATAGTGGGTTAATGATATTAACTTCCCACACCACTTGTAATCATTGAAAAAATATTATTATTATAAAATCCTTGATTAGAAAATAACCAACATATCAAGGATCAAGTTCTTACATTGAGGCTGAACCTTATAAAAATACCTAAATGATATTTACTTTACATAATCTGTATAGAATAAGATAAAATTAGTGAGGTTTAATGCTTATTATCCATACATCCTAACCAATAATAGAGGTTAAATCAACTTAAATGAAGGAGGAATTTATGTTTAACTTAGTCGATAAAAGTTTTCCACCCCTAACTCACTCCACTTATCAGGGTGACTACACGATCCTATAAGAATCACAATTGGTATAAAAGTGAAATGTTATCTCTATTTGGATCAACAATTCTATTCCTAGTTGTGTTTAACTATCTTACATGAATCTCAATTTCCTTGAAGATACATAGATTTCTCTACCGGATGATAAGCATGAGATAAAAAAACTAAAAATATTCCCGATGGAAGAAGTATAGAGGCTTAGACCAAAATACTTAAAAAATAGAAAATAAATAGGCTTAGAATAATAAGAAGGTAACCCCTTAAAATTATTAGAAAGAGTATCCACCGCTACTGACAGTTAAATTGTGTTGTAATAATTCATGTAAATCCAATAAAATTGATCCTTTAGAAGAAGGTTGTTTTGGTTGTAGTGAGTATATGTGTATTGATTTTATTAAATATTTTTACTCATAAATCAATGATAAATTAAAAGTGTCAATGTTGAAGTTGTAACATATATAATTTAATTTATCAAGCAATTACTGGAAGAAAACTCATAACTGGAATCAAATTTTTTTGATACAAATAATGAATTAGGAAAGAAGTTTTGAGAGTGTAAAAATCTTACTAAACTTGTTGAATTAAAGGAATAAAAGGTATTACATTCTCAAAAAAGATCAAATTTATGGAAGAATCATTTAAAAGAGTTTTTGTTTGAATGTGGTTGCAAAGGAAGTTTTTAAGGAAAATCTCCATGCACTAATGGATACTCATAAAGAAATTATTAATTTTAAGACTATTCAATTGAATATTAAGGGAAAATGAGTAAATGAAATTGATCATTCCTTGAAAAAGGTGATTAATTTGTATAAATTAAAAATTAAAAAATTTAAAAGTTGAATTTGAAGATAAATTGAGGTTCCATGAAAATCAAAAGAACATTTTAAATTTAAAGTTCCTTGAGAAGGTGGTGATATTGAGAAACATGGAAGCTACTCAAGTTGAATATTTGCAGGAATCCAAAAAAAGATCCTCTATTAAAATTAATAAATATTGTATTATTTATAGTAAGGCTCAATCCAACAAAAATAATAATACGAGATCATCTAAATTCCCATATTTTGATATTTTATTGAAAAAGGCATGCACACATTCTGATGAATTTGTATAAACTAATTTTCATACGTTGAATATTTTAGGTTATATTTCCAGCAAAGATGGGTAAATAAAAGTATAAAACCCACCTATTATGTAAATGTGGATGTAATAAAAGAAAAAATAAGTATTTTTCCTAAATATTTATGGAATAATAAAGTTGATATTCATAATAAGGAGGTTTTGGAAGAAGTATCCACTAACTTAAATTATAAAAAATGAAATAATACTAGGATTATTAGATACTGTTAGTGTTGTGGAAAGTTAGAACACATATCCATACACAATTGAATAAATATGGAAAGTAATTGAAAATAATAAGGTAAAAATTAAAGGGTATTAGAATGTATGGTAAGGGAAACTCAATTAAGTACACCCAATGCTCACAGAAAAAAATCCACTAACATACAATATATATGAATATATTGAAAATTTATGTTGAAGTTGTGGAACAAGTGGTCATAGATATGAAGTGTACTGGTTTGATTCTAACAAGAAAAAATTTAAAAGACTAACAAAAATAATTCATAAAATATGATGTAAAATGAAAGGATGATAGAAGGTAAGTCTACCTTGTTGTGAAAACAATCAGAAGCTACAAGGAAGGTTGCACCCAAGAAAAAAGTTTCAAAATATTTAATTCCTAAGAAAATATTCTACCTCTGTAGAATAAAAGGATACTTCATAGATAGTTGTAAACATGCCATAAATTTCCAATTTAATTGAATAAATATTAAGAAACAAATTCATTAAATCCATGAAAGTCATAAGAATATTAGAATAGTGGAACACATCTCAAGAAGAAGTTGAAGTTCACTAGAAGTAACCACTAAAGAGTAACTTACTGGAAGATATAAAGCTATGAAGAATTTATAAGTTGTCCAACCAAACTCATAAAATTTTTATAGAAATTTCCCCTATATAGGATAAGTTGGTGAATAAAAATAAACATGAATTATAAGAAACAAAGTTTTATTGGAAAGAAAATTCTTAATGAAAGAAAGAAAGTGAGAATATTTTTAAGGTTTTCGTGATTGTATGGCCAAGAAAATTTGAGTAAGGTAGTTTTAAGTAGTATAAAAGAATAATTCCCATGCCTTTATTGTACTATTTAATAAAAAATTTACACAAAAAATTAAAAAATAATGATAATGGAAGAAATCCATACCACCCAAGAAGATCGATACTTGGAAAGTCATGGGTGATGGAATGAATAAAAATAAAGCTAAAGTGAAGAGAGTTTCTTGGTTACGAAAAAGTTCTAATCCCTATTTTTGTAATTAAATACAATGTAAGATATACTTTATTCTTGAATGATCTAAATGTTTTTTTAATAAGTGAATTGAAGGTGATTTAATTAAGGGGGAACCCTGAAGTTAAGATTGGAGTACTGAGAAGCACAAGATCCATATGATGAAGATGAATCTTCAAATAATAATAATTCAAAGAATAAAATATGTTATCATCTTTAAGGTATATTTTCTAAACTCTTCTATACTCACATGAAAATTAATGTTAAAATTTAAAAGGTATAAAATTTATTTATTGATGAAAAGGTAAGAATTATATTGTAAAGGTGGAGAAAAATGATTTTTAGGATTTATAGTTTTTTATCTTTTTGTTGATATGGATATAGGAATGTAAGTTGGAATGAAAATATAATGAACTAACCCCTAAGAAAAGATTTTTTGAAGTGGCATTACTCATTGAAAATTTTATGGATAGATTTGGTGTTAAAGTTAATAAATCTTGTTTTCTACATTGAGAATTAATCACATGGACTTGGAGTTGGTTGATTTGAGGCTCACTTCTTAAGAAAAGTAATGCCATCCTTCCCTCAAGTATTTCAAGCGTTTCTTTCAATTTAATAGAATATAATGATAGAAGTTGAAAAAATTATGAATGTACCTCACTTAAAGTTCTTAAAATAAAAAGATAAAAGATACTTTGAATTAATTCCCAATAAGGGGGAGAAATATAATTAACTTATGTGTTTTGAATTAGTATTGATAACAAATACAAAGGGGGATATTGATGTTCCCATATGAATATGATGATGATATATTATATTTTTTTTCAATCATTTGTGGAAAATTCAATGAGTAAGTTGAAGTAGAATAAGTTTTATATGGAAATTATAGAATTAATTCCACTAAAAGGGAATACTTAGGATAGATGTAATATCAGAAGAAGAAACACCATAGATGTAATATTTACTTCCATAAGATGACTGGAAGTAATGAAGATAAATAGAGTCAGTGATACTAATGGATAAAGGATAAATACATGGAAATGTTTGTATACTAAAGAATTCATATACATCAGATAGTTGCAGAACTAATATTCACTATATTTATAATTAGTGTTGAAGTATGAAGATTAACTATCCACAACATTTGTAGTTTAGGAAATTAATGCCAACATCGGGGTGATTGAAAAACCTAAAGAATTTTTATATGGAGATATGGTCACTAAAAAATGAACTGATAGATCAACATTTAGAAGTAATAAGAATATCTACTAAAGAATTTAAGCTTGAAGGTAAAGATAATTAAAGATAATTAGTAAAGAAAGAAGAAACCTAAATTATTGGAAGGTTGAACCACGCTGAGGAATTGATAAAGTCTATATGATTCATTCCTAAGGAATGAAATGTGACCTCCACCTTACAAAGAAAGTTTCTACCATAGATATAGAAAAGGTATAAAGTATAAAACCATTAGAAGATACATTGAACATAATATGCTGAATAGTTTATGGCAGATTGTTTTATATAGTAAATTGAGAAACTCAAAATATTGAAGTGTTCGGAAGACTATAAGGTGACTCTAAAAGGAGAATTCAGAAGATTTTTATTGAGTTCACTGAAAAAACTACTACACTTGGTGTAGCATAAATTTTAAATTCTCTAAAAGTACAAGATGAGAAACCCAAACCATTGAAGGTTTTAGAATAACTAAGTTAGAATATTCTATACTTTTCATTGATTGAAATAACATCAAATTCTTGGAAGACCATTTGTGATTCTAGTTGGGATGATAAAATTATTAAGTTAATAGAAAGAAGAAAAGAGGAAGGCTGATGCTAAAGATTGACTCTGAGTGGGACTGAAGGTCAAAGCTTCGGAATTAAAGACATTTAGTTATGCTGATAAACTTCACTTGATGTTAATCCAAAGTATCAGAGGTAATGAAAGTAAAAGTGACTGATCTAAAGTAAAAATTTGAATAATCCTAGATGCATGGAAGCTAAAAGTATCATATTCCTGAGGATGAGTTGATTAGAAGAATAAGATGAAGCATGAAGTTGGGTTTAGTCCAGATAAGAGGAAAGAGCAATATCAGAACCTGGAGGCTGAATTTGAGTTCATTAGAAGAATAAGATGCAATCTGAGTTCAAACTAAATAATGGCGCATTGAATTAAGAGCACCAGAAGCACAAGAATAAAGACTAGTAATGTTCAAAGTACTAAAGGCTATAGAAGATTAAGTTGAACAAATGAAGAAGTTGAACCAGAAGGATCTATGTGATTTCTATGGAAGAACATTAACCAAAATATTATAGATGTACTTTACATTATTATAAATTCATATATTTAGATGATCTTAATATGGTTGTTTAAAGTGTGATATTCATGGAAGGGATGTTTTTTATTCAATCCAATATCTACAAATGTGTTGAATATTTTTGATTCCCTGTTTTGTGTGAGATTTGATGAAATAAAATCCCAATATCTTTAGAAGATATTAAAAATGTAAATTCAAGAGCTAACAAGGTGATAATTTCTAATTTAAGCCCATGTAGTCCTCAAATTTATCAGAGGAAGGTTTTATTTATAAACTGTAGAAAAACACATGACTTGAGGATTCTAAATGACATGAAAAAGGGAGAGTTGGTGGTTATAAATAAATAAAAGGAGAGGAAATCGACAACCAAGAACTTACATTAGAAGATCATAAGGGTTGAGTAGTTGATAAGACCAAAACATGAAGTCATAAAGTACTGGGTGTTTTTTATGGATCCAAAAGACCAAAAGGAGGAAGTCTAGACCAATGTCAAGAATTGACTTATGGAAGTTCCAGATGTCAAAGTTCAATGCATTGAGATCCCCAAAAGATCAGTCTACCATAAGGAGGATATGTTGATGTGTATGTTGAGTATAGTATAAGATACAAGGTAGTCGAAGATCTATCCATGGGGATATCTAAGGATAATCCTTGAAGACTGGCGGTTCCAGTATAAACAATGCCACATGCCTATCGGGAGATATGAAGATATTTTTGGGAGATAGATCAACTGGTGGTATGCCAGTATAATGATTTGGTCAAGAGACTATATGTGTAGGATACACATTGGGTTAATGATATTAACTTCTCATAACACACTTAATTGTTGAAAATATTATTAGTGTAAAATCCATGACTCAATGAGAGTCAACATGACGATGACTAGGTTCTCATATTGAGGCCAAACCTTGTAAAAATCATAATGTGATATTTAATTTATATTATCTGCATAACAGAAGGGAAACATGGTGAGGGGTCATACATAAGATCCATACATCCTAAACAATAAAAAAGGTTCAAAGAAATTAAAGGATGAAAGAATTTAAGATGAACTTAATCCTTAAAAGTTGGTCACCCATGATTCACCCCCTCTCAGGGTGACTGCACGATCCCCTGGGATTCTCAGAGAAGAAAAAAAAAGAAAGATACTACTATTTTTACTAAGAAGTTAATGATTTGAGGAGTATCTAAGAGAACTAAATCTCTTGAACAAAAATAAGAATAATTTAGAGAATGATGTAACAAATAAAAAAAGAACAGCGAGTCTACCAAGCATGTGTAACTTGTCGGGTTTTGAAGAAAGTTTTAGTTGAGTCTCTAGCTACAGATTCTATAAAGAACCGAAAGCTGTGAAGTTTCAAAGACTGAGTTACATGTTCTAATATTGAAGAGATTATAGTTGTCAAATACTCTGAGGTGAGGAAGAAGATCTGATATTATTCATGTGGAGACATCCA
The DNA here is from genome assembly GCA_963277665.1 of Viscum album. NCBI lineage: Eukaryota > Viridiplantae > Streptophyta > Magnoliopsida > Santalales > Viscaceae > Viscum > Viscum album. The sequence goes on from OY728150.1 coordinate 246,228,329, forward strand.
AAGATTAGAGAAGATTTACATTAAAAAGAGGAAGGAAGAAGAGAACCAGCGAGAGTAGGATACCATGGAAGTAGCATAAAGACCCATTCACTTGTTTCATATAGTGGAGGCTTGTAAACTACTTACACTACGGTAAAAACTGTTATTTGCGATAGGGTGGGGTCCATCGTAAATAGTTAATTATTTTCAATAGAATTACATATCTCGTCCCAAATGGTTTGGCGTACACTGCACGTCAAACCGCAGGAAGGTTATTTTCGACGAGATTGGGTATCCCATCGCAAATAACCTTAATGGGGTTTAATATTTGCGAGAGGACCCGTCGTAAATCCTATTGCAAATACTCTTAATGGGGTTTAGTATTTGTGACAAGACCCGCCGCAAATACCCTTTTTTACTGCCACCAGCTAATTAATAGGGTTTCATAATTTGCAATAGGTCCCATCGTGAATAATATTATTTGTGATGGGGGTATATCTCTAGTCGCAAATACTGTGTCTGCAGGTAGGTATTTGTGACAGGACCCGTCGCAAATACTTTTTTAACTGCCGCCCCAAATTAATAGCAGGGTGAATATTTGTGACTAGCCTCGTCACAATTATAACTATTTGGGAGAAGAATCCTGTCGCAAATAATCTAATCTGTATATTTCCCCATCCGTTTTTTTCATTTCACACCTTTGTCAATTCCTCTCTCCCTCTCTCTAAACTATCATATTTCTCTCTATTTTTTTCAAAGTTTAATATTTCATATCGGAGTGATTTAGAAGCCTTTCAGCGTACAAAAGATTCTATTTTAAGGTATTCATCTATTGGTTTTATTTTTTAGTTAATTTATTTAATTTTATGTCTCTTATAATTATTATTAATTAGCGATAATTAAATTAAATTAGATTTCAATAGTTTTATTTTGCATTATTTATTTTTATGAACATGTTGTTACATTAGTAATAAATGTTAATAAATTTTAATAGTTAGCACTAATTAGTACTAATTAACAGTAATTAGTAATGAACAATTATAAATAGAAATAATTAGTAATAAATAGGAATAATAAAGAATAAATAGTAATAATTAGTAATGAATATGAATAATTAAAAATAATTAGTAATAATTAGTAATAAATAGAAATAAATTGGAATAAATTGGAATAAATTGGAATAAATAGGAATAAATAGGAATAAATAAGAATAAATAGGAATAATTAGAAATAATTTGTCATAAATATAAATAAATAGGAATAATTAGAAATAATTAATAATAATTAAGAATAAATAGGAATAAATAGGAATAATTAGTAATAAATAGTGATAATTAAGAATAAATAGTAATAAATAGTAATAAATAAGAATAATTAATGATAAATAAGAATAATTAGTAATAAATAGTAATGATAAGGAATAATTAGTAATAAATAAGAATAGTTTGTAATAATTAGGAATAATTAGAAATAAATAAGAAAAGTTTGTAATAAATAGGAATAATTTGTAATAAATAGAAATAATTTGTAATAAATAGGTATAATTTGAAATAAATAGGTATAATTAGAAATAATTAGTAATAATTCAAAATAAATAGTAATAATTAGTAATAAATAGGAATAAATAGTAATATTTTGAAATAAATAGTAATAATATGTAATAATTAATAATAATTTGTAATAATTATTAATAATTTGTAATAATTAATAATAATTTGGTATAATTAATAATAATTTGTAATAATTAAGAATAATTAGTAAAAATTAATAATAAATAGTAATAAATAGGAATAATTTCTAATAATTAGTAATAATTAGTAATAAATAGCAATAAATAGGAATAATTTGTAATAAATAATATTAATTTGTAATAAATAGGAATAATTTATAATAAATAGGAATAATTTGTAATAAATAAGAATAGATAGTAATAAATAATAACAAATAGAAATAACTAGAAATAAGTAGAAATAAATAGAAATAAATAGAAATAAATAGGAATAAATAGTAACAATTAGGTATAAATAGTAATAATTAGGAATAAATAGTAATAATTAGATATAAGTAGTAATAATTAGAAATAAATAGTAATAATTTGGAATAAATTGTAATAATTAAGAATAAATAGTAATAATTAGGAAAAAAGTAATAATAATTTGTAATAAATAGAAATAATTAGGAATAATTAATAATAATTAGGAATAATTAATAATAATTAGGAATAATTAATAATAATTATTAATTTTTTGTAATAAGTAGGAATAATTAGTAATAATTATGAATAAATATGGATAATTAGTAATAATTAGTAATAATTTGTAATAATTAGGGATAATTAGGAATAAGTTGTAATAATTAGTAATAATTAGTAATAATTAATAATAACTAGTAATAATCAGTAATAATTAGTAATAATCATTAATAATTAATAATAATCAGTCATAATCAGTAATAAATAGTCATAAATAGTAAGAATTAGTCATAAATAGAAATAAATAGAAATAAATAGAAATAAGTAGTAATAAATAGTAATAAATAGCAGTAATTAAGAAATGATTCAAAAATTCATACAACTATCAAGAAAAGGTGAATTCTTCCTACTTATTTAGTTATTTTTTTCATCATTTTATCTACTATTTGTAAGTTAATTTCCTTATCATTTTTATCTCATACTTGATTAATTTTTTTCATAGATATTTTGTGAAGTCATGTTTTGTTTTCAACTATCCACAAAAAGCCAAAAAATAGATAAAATGATTCTTTCTTCCAATATAACCATGATTTCCATATTCATTTTATTTCTTTCTCAAATTTCTAACACTACATATAGATTCGATGTTGTTAACTGATTTTTTTTCATTTTTGAACGAGAAAAAACTTTTGGCTAAGAAAATTGTATCAATATGTAGTGTTGACAGTTCAACATAGAATGAAAATGGAAACGTGGTTACATCGGAAGTTAGAACTATTTTGAGACTTTGGGTTGTGTAAGAATCAATTGCACTTCAATCTGAGATATGTTGTGACCGGTATATACATGAGTAGTAACACTAGCAGATGATGAAGTACATGCGACGTCTGACTCATGGTCTAGTGCATTTTTATATTTTTGTGAATATTGTGTTTTTTATTATTTTATTATATATTTAATTTATTATTTTATTATTTATTTATTTATATATTATTTTATTGAAATTATTATTTTTTATGATTTTATTATTATTATTATTATTATTATTTTATATTTTTATAAATATTGAGGTTTTTATTATTTTATAATTTATTATTATTATTATTATTAATTTTATTAATAATAATAATACTATTATTATTATTTTATTATTATTATATCAATATTATTAATATTATTAATATTATTAATATTATTTTATTAACATTATTTTTTTATTATTAATATTATTTTATTTATATTGATGTATAAATAATATTTTATTAATATTTTTTTTATTTTTTTAAGTTTTTTTGATGGGCCCATCGTAAATAGTATTCGCAACAGACCCATCACAATAGGGTTTAAAAAAAAACCCAGTGAGACTATTTATGACGTCATTTTCTACAGTGGGCCATTTGCGATGGGCCCCATCATAAATAACTCAATTTCTAGTAGTGGTAATATGGTGACCAAACATGTATAATATTTTGTGAAGAAGGTTTCTGGATAATCCATGGATACCCATTGTAATTGGTGATTCGATTATAGTGGAGAATTCATGAATCAATTTTAGTTAACATGGTAAGGTGTAGGTTACCCACATGAGGGACAAACCTTATAAAAATACATATGATATTTTTACTTCCAGCATATACACTATATATCGGTGTTTGTTAGGGTAAAATTCAAAGAGATTCATTTATATACTAATAGGTGATAAAGGTTAAAAAATTAAATAGGTTAAAATATTAAAATAATAAATCATTTTTTGGTAAAATCGATCCACACCTGATTCACCCCCTCTCTCAGGTGTGTCAGTATGGTCCAATGAGACATTATAATTTGTATTAGTTCCAAAGTAAACTTTGATTTGATCTTTTGGATAATTTCAATTGAATAAGAATCATATGGTTCCATCTGATAAGGAATGAAAATTTTCTCTCCATTGATTTATTGAATACATGAAGTGCATATTTTATCAGTTTGAAGAAGTGGATCAAAAGAAAAATATAGATTCCATCCTCGCCAGAACTAACTTGGATGTATCTTCCGAGAATCTAAGAAATAAGAATAATAGAGATTCCCACAAGAAAATAAAGATAAAAATAATAAATAGGTAATTCCATTGGTTATATATAATCAGGATGGTAAGTATTTAGTTGTTAAATATATTGATCATTATTCTTCTAGAAAAAAAGTTCAAGATGTGGTGATGGATGAATTGAAATTGGTGAAGACCACTATTTTGAGGTTAATGATCATATAAATAGTTCCCCATTTATATTAGTGATATATATATTTAGATATATTAAGTTACTTTAGAATGAAAAATCATAGATATAATAAGAATCCAATGCAATGGAAGAAGCATTAACAAACAAGATGACTAGCTAAAACAATCTCACAAAAAGACAAAGAATAAAATTTCTTACATTGTAAAGAAATATTATGTCAAAATAATTAATATTTTAAAAGATATAAATTTGATAAAGAAGTTTTTAATAATGTTGTTAAGGAATTATTCCATGCATTGGAGAACTTTTACATAGTCTCCAAGGAGGTCAAGTCTTCCCAAATAGAAGTAAAGTCAAAAGGGTGAAGGAGTTGGATAATTATTTAGCAGAGACACGGGAAATACATAAAGATAAAATTAAAATTTTTAAGAATGATTAGGAATACATGTTTAGATTAGTATATATTGACAATAACTCTCTCAACCAGAAATTTCTATCAAAATGAAAAATCTAGAAGGCAAAGTTGGAACTTCCCAATCCACTGAGTAAAAATGAGTTGAAGCACAAACTTGATAAGTGAGACCTATATAATATAAGGATAAAAATTCTGGATCAAAGAGTGTGATATCATGTGGATAAGCCTCCCCCTCATGATCATCAAAAAATTTAACCCATGCTATATTTAGATCTGTTTCCACTAAATATGGATTTTCTAGAAGTGCGAGACAAATTTCAAAAACTATTTGAACATGGAAGTCAAAAAATTCTATGAAATCTATCAATATTTCAAGGGAAAAGGTAATAATTTAAAATAATAAATTCCCAATAAATGAATCCCAAATGGTTGGCGTTTTTTCTAAAAACAAGAACCGTGTCATGCTAGACAACCTACACCTGAAGTGAAAAAAACAAGGATTATTGGGAGATGTTGGTACTAATGGAGGTTTGGACCTAATGCCATCGATTTATGGCACAAATATCTGTATGAAAAAGTTATATAAGTATGAATTATAAGGGGATTAAAGTTATTGAAAGAATAAAACCTACCATAAATAATCAGACCTTATAGAAAGAGAAGATTTTTTTTTGAAGAACATATCTGAATGTATAAAAAATTTATATGATATGTACAATATATGTTGTAATAATTATGGTAAATTTTGGTAAAACCATGATAGGTATCATATATGTACTATAGGGAATAGAGAAACAAAACAACCTATGAAGTTGGTGAAAAAAGAAGGTGTCTCTACATTGGGTGATAATAAGATAAAATTAGTGAAGAAAACCACTCCAAATAAGGCATTGAAGAAAGGTTATCCGAATATCAAACCCAGATGAAATAAATGATTCAATTATAGTAATATATTCCACACCATGTGTCATTTAATTATAGTTATGAATGAAAATAAATAATGAAACAATTTTAATACTAGAAGAAACTCCATCCTATAGATATATAACTAGATTAGATTAGTGGTTGGCACTCAATGTGAAGAAGTATAAAAGTTTCCCAAGAAGGGAAATCCAAATCTAAAGCAAATAAAAAAGTGAATAGAAGGTGAAGCCAAGAAGGATACATAACTATCAGATGTTTAACTATTTTTCTTAGAAATACAAAATAAAATGGGAAAGAACCTATGGGCTCATATTCTAGAACCATCACCACTAATATGGAATATAAACTTAAGAACAAGGTCGATAATGTACCCAAAAGTTATCTAACTATATGGATAGATCATCTAAATTTATATCAAAATCTATAACTAGATGAAAATAAATATAGTTCTCTGTATGATAAAGTATATAATCTTTTTCTATCTAAGAATATAGTACAATATGGATAAAAGACCATTCTTCTAAAATGTGACCAGTTTTAGAAAGAGAAAGATAATGAAAGTATGAAGAGGTCTAGACATTTAATACCTACATTAAAAGAAGTTATCAAGTTGAGAAATCAATATTTGTACTATTTATCAAGATGATGAGATGATGGGAGATATAAAGATACCCCATATTTTTTGGTTTTAAAATAATGGGTCGGGATAGTGATGAAAGACAGAGAGTATTCCCTTGTAGGGGAGTTCTAAAAATGAATGAAGCTTAAAAAATTTATCAAATATGTTTGAATTAAGAAATATGGATAACACCTTCAAAATATAAAGGATTAGGTAAGATTTATTTCTCCTATAATTTGTTTCAACATTTATATATTATGTTTATCAAGGGGGAGTGATTATCTAACCAAATGGGTAATACTTGACACTTGAAATATTTTGATGTATTTATTTAAGTGAACATAGGTTCCTGAAATTTATCTAAAAAATTTATGTGCTAACCCTAATTTAAGAATAAAAAATCTAGTATAACATGTGAAAATGTGGATATTTTTTTTATCTAAACTTATCACATTTTTTTTATAAAAAGGTCTATCCCACATAGACTTAGAGTTGATTTTGATGTCATATTACAAATAAAAACATGATTCAAAGTTAACATTAGACAATGCCATGCTATTCTTAGGTTCCTAAAATCACTTGTAATTATTAAACAATGATTCTTATTGAAATAATTATATCATATGTAAGTTTATTGGATCTATAAAATGGGTATATAAATCATTTATATAGAATATGTGTTGGTTAAATCCTCCCAGATTGGTATCATAAAAAGAAGAGAAATTTAAAAAAGAAACTCCACTTGCATTTCAATTGGTATTATATATCATCTCAATTGGCATTTAAAGAGGTATAAATCTTAAATGTTAGTAGAAAATAAAGGGAGATAAGAAATTGAAATAATGAATCCTTCTATATCAAAAAAGGTAAGAGTATCTTACCTCTTTTCATTTATTTTCAATTAGGGGGTGAAAAATTGCATTGGAGAAATATCACATTCACCACTAGAGTAAAGGAGAATGCATTGGAATTGAAAAAAAACCCAAAGGGGGAGATTGAAGATCCCAAAGGTAGTGTTTAATTGTATTTGTTTTACATTAGGTTTTTTAATGTAATAATTCAGAGATAAGGTATTAGGTGAAGAAGTTAGTATCAACCCATTTAAGAGGAGTTTATACCATGAGTAATAAATGGAAAAGAAGAATACCATATGTACTTGGAATAACTAGATGGACAGATTCCTTGGAACCTAAAGTTAGAGAACTAATCTAAGGAGTATAAAGTATTTTGGCCACTTTTATCAATATTTATACACTCTTGGATGAAGTTTTAAGTGAATAAATATGGGTCAAAATTGACTAAAGTGGATCCACACCTATTTTGGTAGAGGGGTTTAATGAAATACTCTTATTTGAGTGTTCTATACATTGAAACACCTCATAAATATCTTGAAGAACTTTGTAATTATTTTAATAATTCCAAAAATCATAAGAATAAGTTATGAGATGATTTTAATAGTTTAAAAAATTCTTATAGAAATAATAATTAATTTCAAAGCTTACTAAAAAATATGGTTTTTGGATTTCAATGGAAAAATAGTTAATTCCCGAGCATAAGGATTTTCATATTTATCATAAGATTTACTCTGAATGTAAGACTTAAGGTTCTGAATGTAAGTCTTTGCTGATCATAAGGTTTCATCATAAATCTTTGGATTTTATTGAGAATTGAAAAATGTATTGATCATAATACTTCACCAATGTAGAGTCTATCTTTAGAATATCAAGAATATTTTTTCCATTGCAATAATTCATGAATATAAGACTTTGAAGTTCCCAAAGAAAAGATTTGGATGAGCATAAAGCATCAACACTTAGAGAAATTTTCACAAATATGATAGATTAAAATAAGTAACGATAAAAGAATACAAAGATTCATCATAAGTTATTGTGAATATATGTCTTTGAAGTCCACGACATATAACATCAATAATTAGTGAAATTTTGGGATTTCCACTGGTTGAAAGATTGAGTCCCCAGATTTTGAATCTGATGAAGATTAAATTAAATGGGATGATTCAAAAACTATTCAATCATGGTGTAAAAATCAAAAACACATATATTAGTGTGTGATCCAAGTATTCAAAGAATGATAATCTGATCTTTATCCTTGGAAATGTAAGATAAAATCATAATGAAAACTAGAGTTTTTGAATTATTTAATCATAAGAAAATATAAATTTGATGATACTAAAGATATGATTTTGAGTTTAGAACATCAAAAAATTTAGAAAATCAATGATCTAAGGTAGAGTTACTAATATTCAAGAATATAAATAAGAAGATAAAATTTTATAAGAACAATGTAAGTATTTTTTATGCTGGAAATAGAATTATCAGGTTTCCATGAATAATTCAAATAAATACACATCGAAGCATAATCTATTTAAAAAGTGCATGAATAATTAAATAATGAGCTAGATGAATGTATTTTTTTATCTCTAATCTTATAATAAGGGTATTAGAGTAACCAAGAAGTCTACAAATTTCCCCCAGACCTGAGAAATAAGAAAACTTCCAAATTTCATGAATCTGGTAAAGTAAGATGAGATCCAAACCATTGATATAAATTTTGGTATGATCTTTATAAAACTATAAAAATGTGGAGTGTAGATTTTTTGGATGACTTTGAGAAGATTAATCCATGCCTATAGAATAAAAAAATAATATTTTTTTGGTTGCATTTTAAAAAATAAGGAACATATATTAGGGGTATTTTTGGAATGCTACTTGAGTTGAAAAAGCTGAGAATGAGAATACATGAAAATCTATAATGGGTTTTTTATAATAGTGATTTTGAACATGAATTAATTTTTTATTCTCAATATACCATTTATGGAATTTTGAAATGATATAATTAATTTAATATAGCCACATATGAATGTGAGATGTTTAGAAGACCAAGAAGAATAAAGAAAGTAGGTTGCTACTTATTTTGAAAAGTGAATGATTTAAAGAGTATTAAAGATAACTGAATATCTCAGTGAAGAAGAAGAAGAATACACTAAATTTTGAAGATAATAAGATGAATAAGAGTGAGCCTATTCAACCCACTAGGCCTTAAATAAATTTTGAGTTGAGTCTCTGACTATAGATTCAATGAAGAAATAGAAGCTGTAAAGTCTCATAGGCCGAGTTTCTTGAGTTGAGCTTAAAGAGATTCTATAAGTTGAATACTCTGAGGTGAGAAAGAAAATGTGATATTATTTGGGCAGAGACACCCATATATTAGAGTAGGTCTACTTTGTAAGGATTAAGGATTAAGAGAACCAATGAAAGCTAAAGAATATTAAAGTAGTATAAAGACCGTTTCAGTTGTGTTATATAATGAAGTCTTGTCACCTATGTAATATGGTGACCAAACTTGTATAATATTGTGTAAAGAAGTTTAATAGATGATCCTTATCTACCCATTATAATTTCGGATTTGATTAATGTAGAGAATTAATGACTCAATGGGAGTTGACATGGTAAGGAGTGGGTTACCCATATTGGGACTAAACCTTGTGAAAACACCTATGCTATTTTACTTTCACTATCTGCACCATATATAAGTGTTTAAAAATGAAAAATTTGAAGATATTAATTTTCATCCTAATATATTATAGTGGTTAAAAACCAAATTGGGTTTAAAGATTTAAATAATAAGTTTTTTTGATAAAATTGGTCCACACCGGATTCACTACCCCCTCTCAGGTGTGTCTTTATGGTCCTCCAAGACACTAAAGAGACACCGCACATGGAGAAATAATAGGAATCAATGGTGTCTATTTTATTTTAAAATCTTCAATTTCTAATGTTTTTTTTTATGTTTTTGGACTTGAGAACAACCTTATTATCATAATAGAATTATGATATGAGGGTTAACTTGTGAATTTTAGGAATGATAAATGAATTTTTTTCAAAGATTGGGTAGGTAGTTTCTTCCTATTTGACAATAGGAATGATAATGTTTTCACACTTTTCTTTTAGGATCTTTTAAATAATAATTTTCCTTCTTTAGGTATTGTTGAATATTTTTCCTAGAATTGGCACAAATGGTTAAATCACTATAACTTTGAGAATTTATCCAAAACTTATATAAAAGGTCTTATTAGAGAACTACCAAAACTTATGATTAACTCTACTAGAGTATACAATCCTTTCTAATTTGGAAATAATCATAAGTCTAGTTTTTAAACTATTAGTTAAGACTCAAATTTTGGAGCTTTATAGTTGTTTCAAAAGGACTTATTTAGATTTATATAAATTAGAAGCATTGGTGGAAAGAACCATGCGATTTTCCATGTTTATGATTACATTATAAATACTTGGACCTATTTTCTCACTAAAAAATGAAGATTTATTTTTTTAAAAAAATTTCATACCTTTATTAAAAGTGAGAAAAATACACCTTTGATTAAAATTTGGTGTGATCATGATAGTGGGTTTGAAAATTCATATCTTGAAAATTTTTATAGTAAAATAGGTATTACTAATTCATTTTTAGTCACCAAAAAACCTCAAAAAAATGGATTAGTTGAATAAATAAATATAATTCTTTATAAAATGACTTAAACTTTATTGAGTGAATATTATATTTCTATTTTTTTGGGATAGGGTTTTAATTATTTATTGTTATACTATAAATCAAGCTTTGCTTCATCCTTTTATTTACAATACTCTTTATAAGTTGTAGACCAGAAGAAAACCAAAACATTCATACTTCAGAGTATTTTGGGTGTAAAGTTTTAATTTTGAATACTAAAGATCAACTTCATAAATTTTATCCTAAATACGATGAAAGAATTTTTGTTTCTTATTATATAACTAGAAATTGATATAGAGTTTTTAATAAATGAACTAATATAATTAAGAAAAAAATTAATGTAAAATTTGATTGAACTGTTCCTTTATTTTTTATAAAACATATAGAAGTTAACCTTTCATATAATGTTTTTTTTAAACACTTCCATTTATTTACCAAAAGTTATACCACAACCATCAGTAGTGAATATTACAAAATTAAGGTCATTTTTTTCAGTATCTTTAAAATAATTCAATAGAGGATAAAAAAAATATAGTTGAGGAATAACCTACATTTTTATCTAAGAACCAATTGATATTAATTTATCATCCTACTTATACTATTGTTGGATATGTAATTCAACTAGTCAAAACTTTAAACTCCTTATAAAATTAATGTGAGCATCATGCATTCCAATCTCAATTAAAAACTAAAATGGTAGAGTTTTATTAGATTATGAAACTTGGATAATGTCTATGCAAGAAGATCTTAATCAATTCAAATGGAATCATGTTTGAAATTTGGTTGAATGACCTAAAGAATACTATTAATTGGAGTAAAATGGTGTTTTAGAAAAAAATGAGATGAGAATGGAATAATTATAGGTAATAATGAAAAAATTATTGTTAAGGGTTAGTTTCAATAAGTCATAGATTATGGTGATACTTTCTTATTGGTAGCTAGTCTTGAGTCTCTATGATAAGTTTTACTTTTTATTTTATTTCATATATTTTAAGAGGTAGAATGATTATAAACTAAAATGGGGGGGGGATATTTAAGGAATGATAAGTATTTTTATTTGATATTTTTTATAAATAATATTTCTAAGATATTAATAATGTGTTTTCATTAAGTTTCTTATAAAAAATGAATTTTTTGATGTATTGAAAAAAAGATTATTTTATTTATATTTTATTTAAACTTGTAAATTTCCTTGAATGTCTTGTACTTTTCAAAAGGGGATAGATTATTGGGATAATAATCCTTTCAATTATTTGTTTTAGAAATCATAATACACTTTTTATTAAGTTAAATTTATCTTTAATTGTTGCTATTTTTATTTTTGTCTTGCATGATGAAAATATGGTGAACTAAGTTTCATATAAATATTAATTTTACCCGATTTATAAGATTTACAGTGGTGCATAATTAATTTCATCATAAGATGTAGAGTAACAATGATCCCATCATAATATAGTAAAGATACTTATGGTGAAATTACAATTGACTCATAAGAATGCAGATTTGAAATATTGGAGTCTGTTACAACTTTTTCTATAAATTGGACCATAGATATGAGGATTAGATGGAGGAATATAGATAATTCTTAAAGTTTCTAAATATTTTAAAGTTGTGAAACTACTTGTTTCTAAGAGTTCTTCTAATCAGTGAAATATTTTTCTTTATGAGTGTTCTTACTAAGAGCTATCACTATGTGAGGTTTTAATTTGTAAATATATTTACAATTTTATGTTTTTTTTCATTTGATTTATAATAATTGAAATTTAGGGATTTTGGGGATAATAACACAGAGGTTTTTACAATCCTCCATGATCAAGGTTTTCTAGGGATAAAAAGACAGTGTTGTTTCTGATCGTTTTGATCAAAGGATTCTAGGGACAGGAAGAATGGTTAACCTTTTGAGAGGTTTAAGTCAAGGTATTATAGGGATATGAAGATAGTTACCTTGTACTAGGTTGAAATATGATCATTTTACTTTGTATAAAATAATAACTTTATAATTTCCTTTAAAGGAGTGTTTGGTTTGTTAACCAGTAATCCAAGTTTTTTTTATTTATGCTATGTTTATAAGTTTCATACTTTTCTATATTTCCAATAATTTTACATCAATTTATAGATTTATAAATTTCTATTGTGTTCTTTCATTTATTATATTTTGTGAATTTCTAAAAAAGTTAATATCTAATATGTATATTATTTTAGTTAGATTATTTTAAACTTCCAACACTCTTAGTTTTTACTATAATTACTCAGATAAAATTTGATTTGATTTAAAGATCTTATTTTTGATCAACTTAAATTATAAGGTGGATGAAAATTTTAAGTCCTATTTTATACTAAAATTCACCATTATCTTTTTTTTTCCTTACTTTTATATTTTGGGAAATACTAAGCACAAAAATTTGTCAAATTATATTAATTTTAACTCAAACAAATTTAAGGAAACTCAAAAAATACCAATGCATCTTCTAAATCCTCTCATAGATAGATGAAAAAAATAAAACATTCTTTAAAATTCTATTGTTTTCTTCAATCTCCAACTTTGGACTTGTTTTAAACCTCGAAAAAACGACTCTATGAAAAACTAAATCATAGGCCTTCTCAAAGAAGAAATTATTTACACCACACCACTGGATAAATTAGATTTTTAAGACAATTCCATCTATCAATGACACAAAATGTTTTTCCAAGGGATTTGGATGCTTTCTCCCTCAATCATAACACTCATTTAGCCTTTTATCCCAATTTTTCCTATAATAATAGCTATATATTAATAATAAATAGCATACAAAGTTTTTCCTTTTCTCTCCCTTTGAAAACACATCCAAAACATAGTGGGGAAATTTTTTCCCAATGAATATTCAGTAATAGGGAAGGTATGCACATTTATGTTTAGCCTCAAAGTCTCAAACCTATATTTTAGCATAAAATTAGTGAATATATCAAAATTTGAGTCTTGCTTAGGAATAAACTCTAGATTTATATCAAAATTGGTTACCTTCTCTTTGATGAAGTGAAATGATATCAATATGATTGGATCATGAGAATTGTACAAAATTTTAGAAAGTTAAATAACACTATGATTATCGCTTGAAAATTTAAGAGGTTTTTGAATCTTCACCCTCAAATCCTCCTCTTACTCCTTTATCCAAATCATTTGTGTACAATTAATATTATAAAAAATATATATAGCCTCTATAGTATTTAATATGACTATGTTTTTTTTCTTATAGTGCTAACTCACCCAACTTATTCCTAACAGAAATAATCCTCATGAACAAGAATTCATTTCATCACAATTACATTCTCAATATATATTAAAAAAATCTAGATAGATTTAAGTTATCAACCTTCCTATAAATTATCCCAAAACTCAAAATCCCTTTGATATATTTAATTAATATATTGGTATCCATTAAATGAAATTATTTTGGATCACTCTGATAGCTAACACATATGATTTATGTGTATACAATATGAGGTCTATATGAAATGAGATATAGAAATTTTCCAATCAATCTTATATACCCCCTATGATTCACACACTCTCCTTTAACATTATTAGATAGTATCGTTCCAACCTATATAGGTGTAGATAATGGTTTTTTTGGAGTTGGTGGCCTAGAACCAACTACTTTTTACTTTATTCATTAATGAATAATTTATCACATCTTGATTATTCTTCTGCGTAACAATACATGTGATAATGTCCTAAGGATATCTGTTGCATTAAAGGGTCATAGCGAATCCCTTCTATGATGAGAACCTGGAAGTGCCATAACACTATTCTTGAATGTTTTTTCTATGGCCAGATGATGTTATTTGAGGGACACAAATAATATAGGCCATTAAGGATGAGGACTCATAAAACTTTGAGACACCTTCTAATGGTGTGCACCCTTGGTAATATTCAGGAGGATATTATGAGAACGAGACCTGCCAGTAGGAATTCCACATTTCATAGTGTTATTGGATGGTCCAATCTATGGACGTGTGTATTGGTCCTTAGAATTTAAGATTATTATTAATGGGTATTACAACTTGTGCACTTAGATGTATTGACAAAAACTGTGATGACACACTGTTCACAGCGAGGTAGAATACGTTGGGTGTGTCACGAGTGATACTATATTAATAGATAATGCGAGAAAGGATTTGTACCTTCTAGTCCATAATGGAAGAAAATATCTCGAGCCCTTTTATGGAATTGATATAGCCTAAATAAATCCTTGGCCATGGTGAGGAATGGGTAAGTTCAATTCCAGAAAGTCAAAGAAAGAATAATCGAGCACATGGGTTGATGGAACTAGCATGCAACCCACTGAATTTGAGATATTGAGACAAAGAGATTAAATTACATAGTAAGTATTCGTATGAGGTGACACATCAATGTGGTGTCAACTTCTTTCTCTTGGGTTCCTTGACCCATTGCTAGATAGTAATCTTGGACTTTAGGCAAGCCCACCTAATTCCAATGAGAAAGAGGCCAAGAGGGTCACACACTAAGTGTATCCATGTATCTCAAGTAGAATAAAGATTATTCCCGTATGTGGTTTAATAATTATTAAAGGAAGAATAAATAATTTTAACATTAGAGGAAGAATAAAATGAAAACAAGATATACAAGTAGTGTACATTGAATGTACATGCCATGTATTTTTCATTTTGGAAAGGAAATGAAAAACGAGTACACGCCGTGTATTAATGATTATACTCCGTGTAGTTTTTCCAGTTGGGATTTTGAGAAAATAATATAATTTTATTAAATGATATTTATTATAATCAGTGTGGAAGCATATTAAGTAATTAATGATTCAACATGGGGGTTTTCAATAAGAGTTAATGAAATAAATAAAACGCGTAACACATTTATTTAATATCATAACTCTATAACCTCAAACCCGATTATAAATATCCTCACAACCCAACACTTTTTCCTAATCATTGTGCACAATAATTCTAGAGAATTATCTCAAGACCAAAAGAAATCCTTCCTCCAAGAACTCTCTCAAGACCGAGAGAGATCCTGCTCTATTGGATCAAGGCGATCTAAGGCGGACAACGCAAGCAAATGCTTCTCCATGCTATCACCTGGAGATTCCTTTGGAGACATCCATAGATACGTGGAGCACATGTAGATCACCACTAGAGGAATCCTACACTTGGATTCTATGACGCAATGATGGATCACATCGAATCGTGACTGGAGACATCAATGAAGAAATAATTCCATCAAGGTAATTATTATTAATTAATTAAATTAATTATAACCAACATATGATGATCCTCATTTTTGGTTCTGGGAATATTCTTCTTCTTTTTCTATTTCTGTGATTCAATCCGTGGAGTCTGGCATTTATCGTCATATTGATCCAAGATTGATCATTGCTAATGAAAAAAATCCAAGTGGGCACATCCACCCACGAGCTTCTGCTGCGCCCGAAACCTACACGTGGTATCAAAGGGAGTCATATTATTGATTATAATTATTTAGTTTTTCATTAGTGATTTATGCATTTAATAATTTAGTTGTTTCAATTCAAGTTAATAGTTCTTTAAATCTGAATCTCAATATCTGTTCCTCCTCTCTCATTTCTCGTTCACCATACAGAAATGGATTGTTCATTTAATTTTAATTAAAATAAAATAGATGATCCAATCCGAAGGTGCCAAAAGTTCTTGGCCATACAACACCATAATACATGGTGTGTTTTCATAAGTACATGCTGTGTAGTCTTGGTTCAATTCATTGGACTGATCCTCCATATCAGTTCATGTAAATGGATCCTACCTAAGTCATAAATGACACTGTGTGTTGACTAGGAACATGTGACACACGGTTTCTGGATTGCACGCCGAGTGGTCCACTGAACACGGCGTGTAGTAACTTTGGGTTAGGGTTGGACCGTGTTCCCTATACATGGCTTGCCTGACTGGAAACCGTGTAACATGGGCACTACACGGCGTGTGTCCCACTGAACACACCGTGTACTCTGAAAATTTCTGAAGTACAAAAACAAGCCATGTCTCCGGGCATGTACTTCAGATGGACGGTGAACAATGTATACTCCATGTAGTCGGAAATACACACCGTGTACTCATCCAAATTACATAGATTTATTACAATTTATTATTATATTATAAAAACCCTTGAGATGTGTGCCATAGTGTAGGTGTAAAGCTGAGGTACAACATGTGATAGGTGTTTTATATATGTGTTTATATTTAATATCTGCGTAAATGGGAATTCACCAGGTTGCCTCCAAGGTACAAGTTATGTAAAAAGATACTTTTAAATGAATTTATTTGTTTAAAATTATGATGTATGAGAATCTCAAGGAAATTCAGAAAAAGGATTTATGATAAAAGGATTTATTAATTAAAGATAATTAATTGATTCGAGCGTGATTTATCTTAAACAATAATAATTAAAGAATTGAATTCTAGTTTTATTTATGCATAAATATCATTGCATGTATGGATGATCATGAGCTAGACCAAGACCTTTGTATGTGAATAGTTTCTTTTAATTAATTAATTTAAATTAAATTTACTAGCCTGCAATCCTTCTCCTTATTAATATATAGGGCCTACGAGCCTAATGTTTCTTTTATGTAAAACCCTCTTTTTACCCCTCACCTGTGTGTGAGATAAATGCATATGTAATGGATGGAGCTCCCAAGCTAGTGGAGGTAGCTCAAGTCAGGCGCCAATGTGAAACCAATCCAAGGAGATACAAACGTGGACAGGTGGAAAGCTATAAACAGAAACCTGAAAGGTTCAAGGTGTTTCTCCCCTAGGTCATGGGTTAGTTTATCAACCTCTAGATAAAATATCCAATAGAAAAATATTATAATCATACAATTTATTTTATTTCTGTCAGTCGTATGGTTTATTTATTGTGGGTGTGTTGTCACGATCACACAATTAATGAATTAAACAAGCACGCAAGATTGCTAAAATAAGACCAGATTATGCGTAAAATATTATCTTGTACTTGGTTAATCACTTAAGTATATCCCACTTAATATTAAGAAGCATGTAATCAAAGATAAGAAAATAGAAATTTACGTATAATGATAAAATTCCTCAAAGAAATATTAAGTCTGTATAGCCTTCCATAATCTTAGTTAGAATTGAACCATAGTTCAAAGTGCTTGACCAACCCTACTTGTGGTGCTTTCAATTATCGGCGAATTCTAATTCATGGTTTTGGGTTAACTTGACTTGGTTTGCATTAAGGTTTGACTGCCACAACAGGACTTGGTGTGACCAAGAGGCAAAGGTTGAGGAAATCCAAAATAAAAGGATTTCAGGATTGGGGAGTCCACTCAACGGATCAAGGAGTTGCGAGTTAATGTAGTTGGCAATTGGAATGCCTACCTAAAACCCTTCAAGTTGCTTTACCAACACTAGTTGGGGTAATGTGAAGGGAAATATGGATCCTTGCCACTAGAATATTCAGGCAAAAGAATATTCTGAAGTCAATGGTGAGAGATATTGGATTTTGATAAAATAGTGGGAGACTAATAAGTATTAATTTATTTAATTTTCTTAGTTTTATCATAATAAAGTAACAAACCTTTGCTCATCTTAATATTTAGAAATGGTAATAAAATGACTTCAAACATATTATTGCAAAACATACTCGATAAGGAAAACCTTCTCACCTACACCAATTTTCAAGAGTGGCAGAGGTGTTTACGCGTCATCCTTCGCCACGAGAGGAAATTATATTTGCTAGAAGAGCCTGTTCCAGTTGCACCTAGGAAAGAGTCCAGTGATGGGGAACAATCTCTCTATATGAAACACATGGATGATTCCATAGATGTCTAGTGTTTTATGCTATCGTCCATGTCTAATGAGCTCTTGAAGCAACATGAAAATATGGACGCGTATAGCATGATGTCTCAACTTAAGGATATATACCAAGAGAAGGTGAGACAAGAGAGATATGAGATCTCCAACGCTTTGTTTACAACTAATCTTAGAGAGTCTGTCCCATCTGTGCCTCATGTAGTCAAGATTATTGGCTACATTGAATGCTTGGACATCTTAGAGATTAAGTTCCTAAACGAGTTGCGTACAAATCTCATCCTATCATTACTGCCCAAGACCTTCTCTAGCTTTATTTTCAACTACAACATGAGAAACAATGAGAAGAGTCTATCAGAACTTTTGACCTTAATTTTCTAGGTAGATAAGGACATGGGGAATGACAAACCCACAGTCCTTATGGTGAATAAGAAAAGGAAGGACAAGGTAAAGGGGCCAAAGACTTATAAATAGTTCGAAGCCCCTGAGCGCCATCCCTCCAAGAAGGGTAAGATCCAAAGGCAAGGCAAGGAACGAGAGGAAATATGTTTTTCATGTAGAAAGCAAGGCCACTGGAAGAGGAACTGCACCCAAAAGCGTGGGGACGCTAAAGGTGCATTCATTATCAAGTGTAATATTTCCATTTTTACACATTGGGTATTAGATACAGCTTGTGGGGCTCACATTTGTATTCAAATGTAGGAACCAAGTAGATTTAGAAAGATTTCCAGAGGTGAGGTGGATCTTTGAGTTGTCAATAGCGCAAGGCTAGATGCATTAGCCATTGGTGAATACCACCTCTCATTGCTGACTGGGATGATTTTGGTTTTACATAACTGTTATTATTTTCCTAGTGTTACCAAGAACATAATTTCTGTATCGTGTTTGGATATGGATGGATTTATTTTCAAGTTTGGAAATTAGGGTTGTCTCTTTTATAAGAACAACGTATGTTATGGTATGGAACATTTAAATAATGGTTTGTATGTATTAAATTACCAAAACCAAGTATTGGAAATCGATAACGAAACAAACTCACATGACTCATACATCACCCAGTTGTGGCATCACCTTTTAGGTTATGTAAACAAGAAGTGCTTGACAAAGCTCTTCCAAGATGGCTATTTAGACTCTACTGAGCTAAAACCACTTGATAGATGTCACACTTATTTACAAGGAAAAATGACCAAGCCGACTTTAGGTGGACAAGGTGAAAGGGCCACAAAGCTTCTAGGATTGGTGCACAAGGATGTGTGTGGACCATTTCCATTAGAAGCTAGAGGTGGATATTATTACTTCAAAAAATTTACTGATGATTTGAGTAGATATGGATATGTATACTTAATGAGGTATAAGTCAGAAGCCTTAGAGAAATTTAAGGAATTCAAGAATGAAGTATAGAATCAGCTTGGTAAGAAGATAAAGAAGCTTCAATCAGATCGAAGTGGAGAATATATGAACCAAGAGTTCATCGATCTTCTACGGGAGTCTGGGATTCTATCTCATCTCACCCCTCCTTATACACCACAGTGGAATGGTGTTATTGAAAGTAGAAAACACACCTTGTTAGACATGGTGAGGTCGATGATGAGTCATGCAGATCTTCCATTATCCTTTTGGGGATATGCGTTACAAACTGCAACATACACATTAAACTGAGTTCCAAATACGGTGGCAAATGAAATTCCCTTTGAGTTATGGAATGGAAAGAAACCCATTTTGTCACAAATATGTGTATGGGGATGTGAGGCATTTGTTAAGGCCTTATCAGGCAACAAACTAGTACCCCAGGGCATGAGGTGTATATTTATAGGATATCCCAAGGAAACGAAAGGATATTACCTATATAACCCTTCAGACAAGAAAGTTACTGTCGCCAGACAAGCCATATTTCTTGAGAGGGAGAACATCCACAAAAGGGATAGTGGGAAAAATATTGACTTTGATGAAGTTAATTCTCAAGATACACAAGAGTTGGTACAGTAATAGGTTCCACAAATCCCCATGTAAGAGGTTCCAGAAACACAAGTACTACGTAGGAGCTCAAGAGAGGTAAGGGAAACAGAGAGATTTGGATTCCTAGTCACTGGGGATGGTGAATCATTATTGTTGGGAAATGATGAACCTATCTCCTAAAAGGAAGTGGTAGAAATCTCAGAAGCTGCAAGATGGCTAGAAGCTATGAATTATGAGATGGATTCCATGTATCCGAACCGAGTCTGAGTTCTGATTGATGAGCCAGTTGATGTAAAGCCTATTGGATTTAAATGGATATTCAAGAGAAAACTAGACATGGAAGGTCAAGTTAGAACCTATAAAGCAAGGCTAGTGGCTAAAGGATTCAGACAACATCAAGGAATTGACTATGATGAAGCCTTCTCTCCAGTTTCCATCTTTTAATCTATAATATTCATACTTTCCATAATAGCTTACCATGACTATGATATTTCTCAAATGGATGTCAAAATAGAATTCCCTAATGGGAACCTTCAGGAAGATGTCTATATGAAACAACCAGAAGGATTTGTGACACTTGGGGAAGACAAAAGGGTTTGCAAGTTGTAAAAATCCTTTTATGGATTAAAGCAAGCATCCAGGTCGTGGAATATACGATTTGATGAAGCTATAAAGGAATTTGGTTTCATTAAGAACGAATGTGATCCATGTGTTTATAAGTGGTTTAATGGGAATGTGATCGTTATCCTAGTAGTATATGTTGATGACATATTGCTTATTGGAAATGATGTACCAGTATTACAGTCAACTAAGGATTGGTTGAACAAGTGTTTCTCCATGAAGGACTTGAGTGAAGCAGCCTACATTCTAGGGATCAAAATAATTCGTGATAGATCCAAGAGGCTGCTTGGACTAAGTCAGGGTATATACATTGACTAGATACTAAAGAGATTTAGCATGGAACAATCCAAGACAAGATTGGTTCCAGTGTCACATGGCCTACATCTTTCTAAGAAAATGTGTCCTCAGACACAACAAGAGAAAGATAGAATGAGTAAGATACCATACGCTTCAGCTATAGGATCCAACATGTATTCCATGTTATGTACCAGGATTGATGTTGCTTATACAATGAGCATGGTAGGAAGATATCAAGCAGATATAGGAGAACAAAAATGGACTACTATTAAGACTATCCTTAAGTATCTGAGAAGAACTAAGGATATGTTCCTGGTGTATGGAGGAGATGAGGAGTTTGTTATCAGAGGGTATTTTGATGTTGTATTTCGGATAAATTAGAATGATCTGAAGTCGCAATCTGGATATGTTTTCTATCTCAATGGAGGAGCTGTGAGTTAGAAGAGTTCAAAGCAGCCAGTTATCGCTGAATCTACAGCGGCGTCCGAATATATAGCAGCTTATGATGTAGCCAAGGAAGCCGTTTGGATTCGGAACTTTGTCCAGGAGGTTGATGTGGTGCCAAGAAGTAAATGTAACGCCCCCAAATGATAATGGGTTAAATGACTAAATGATATGACTAATGTCAACAAGGTGCACCTTCTTTTTCAAGAGCCTATCTGATTAGAACTCCACAGTTAAGCGTGCTTGACTTGGAGTAGTGATCAGGATGGGTGACCTTCTGGGAATTTTCCCAAGGTGTGTTCGAGTGAGGACAAAGTACACTGGAAAGGACATGTGTTGGCCTGTGGGGACAATCATTAGTTGGATGACCCGTTCGGGCATGTGGGTGGACCCTGGGGTGGGCCTCAGGTGTCTGTGGGGCAACTGGGGATACCTGGTAGGCCAGGACCCGATGAACATGTTAAGACGGGGTGTTTGCGCTGTCACCGAGACCTGGTTGTCACATTTGGTATCAGAGGAGGAACCCAGCCTTAAGTGCGGTGCACTGCCTGGGTTGAGATGTAGAGCCCACAACGAGGACGTTGTGCTCTAAATGGGGGGGGGGGTGATTGTAACACCCCCAAATGATAAATGGTTAAATGACTAAATGACATGAATCATGTCAACAAGGTGAACCTTCCTTTTCGGGAGCCTATCTGATTAGAACTCCACAGTTATGCGTGCTTGGCTTGGAGTAGTGATCAAGATGGGTGACCTTCTGGGAAGTTTTCTAGGGTGTGTTCGAGTGAGGACAAATCAAACTGGAAAGGACATGTGTTGGCCTGTGGGGACAGTGATTAGTCGGATGATCGGTTCGGGCACATGGGTGGACCCTGGGGTGGGCCCCATATGTCTGTCTGCAGGGCAACTAGGGGTACCTGGTAGGCCAGGACCCGGTAACCATGTTAAGGTGGGGTGTCTGTGCTATCACCGGGACCCGGTTGTCACAGTAAAGATCCTATCACGTTTTATTGTGATAATACTACAGCGATGGCTTTTGCAAAAGAACTAAGGTCACATCAACAGACAAAGAGTATCCACAGAAGAGAACGTGGTGGACCCCATGACTAAAGGCCTATCTCAGCACAAGCCTGAATATCATGTGAGAGATAGTGAGTTAAAGGTTGTTAGCAGTTGACTCTAGTCTAAGTGGGAGTCTGTTGGAGTTGGTGGCCTAGAACCAACTAATTTTTACTTTATTCATTAATTAATACTTTATCACATCTTGAATGTTCTTCTGCATGACAATGCATATGGCAATGTCCTAAGGATAACTATTGCATTAAAGGGTCATAGTGGATCCCTACTATGATGAGAACGCGGAAGTTCTATAACACTATTCTTGAATGTATGTTATATGGCCGGATGATGTTATTTGAGGGACACAAATAATACAGGCCAGGACCCGACAACTGGGACCCGATTGTCACAGTAAAGATCCTATCACATTGTATTGTGATAATACTGCAGTAGGGGCTTTTGAAAAATAACTAAGGTCACATCAACAGACAAAGAATATACTCTATAAGTATCACCTCTTGAGGGATTTCTATCAAAGGGGTGAAGTTTTAGTGAGAAGAGTATCCAAAGAAAAGAACGTGGTAGACCCCATGAATAAAGACCTATCTCAGCAGAAGCATAAATATCATGTGAGAGCTAGCGAGTTAAAGGTTGTTAGCAGTTGGCTCTAGTCCAAGTGGGAGTCTGTTGGAGTTGGTGGCCTAGAACCAACTACTTTGTACTTTATTCATTAATGAATACTTTATCACATCTTAAATTTTCTTCTACATGACAATGCATGTGACAATGTCCTAAGGATAACTGTTGCATTAAAGGGTCATAGCGGATCCCTACTATGATGAGAACCCGAAAGTGATATAACACTATTATTGAATGCATTTATATGGCTGAATGATGTTATTTGAGGGACACAAATAATACTTGCCATTGGTGGTG
The DNA here is from genome assembly GCA_963277665.1 of Viscum album. NCBI lineage: Eukaryota > Viridiplantae > Streptophyta > Magnoliopsida > Santalales > Viscaceae > Viscum > Viscum album. Next base: position 246,252,328 of record OY728150.1, read on the forward strand.
AGGAATCATAAAACTTTGAGTCACCTTCTCTTGCTGTGTGCCCTTAGTAATATCTATTAGGATATTATGAGAATGAGACCCGCCTGTAGGAAATCCACATTTAATAGTGTCATTGGATGTTCCTATCTGCGAACATGTGTATTGGTCCTTATACTTTATGATTATTATTAATGGGTATTACAAATCTCACACTTATATGTATTGACAAAAAATGTGACGACACACTGTTCGCAGTGAGGTAGGATACGTTGGGTATGTCACGAGTGATACTATATTAATAGATAATGTGAGAAAAGATTTTTCCCTTCTGTTACATAATAAAAGTAGATATCTCAGGACCTTTTATGGAATTTATATAGCCTAAATAAATCCATGGCCATGGTGAGGAATGGGCAAGTTCAATTATGGAAAGTCAAAGAAAGAATAATCGAGCACATGGGTTGATGGCACTAGCATGCAACCCACTTGATTCGAGATATTGAGACAAAGGTATTAAATTACATGGTAAGAATTTGTATGATGTGACACGTCAATGCAGTGTCAACTTCTTTCTCTTGGGTGCCTTGAACCATTTCCAGACATTAATCTTGGACTTTAGGCAAGCCCACCTTTTTCCAATGAGAAAGAGGCCTAGAGGGTCACATAATAAGTGTATCCAAGTATCTCAAGTAGAATAAAGATTATTCCCATATGTGGTTTAATAGTTATTCAAGGAAGCCTAAATCGTTTTAATGTTGAAGGAAGAATAAAATGAAATCAAGATATACACACCGTGTACATTGAATGTACACACCATGTAGTTTTCATTTTGGAAAGGCAATGAAAAACGAGTACATGCCATGTATTAATGATTACACACCGTTTAGTTTTTACAATTGGGATTTTGAGGAAATAATATCATTTTATTAAATTACATTTATTATAATCAGTGTGGGCACATGTCAAGGAATTAATGATTTGACATGGGGGTTTTCAATAAGAGTGAATTAAATAAATAAAACGTGTAACACATTTATTTATTATCATAACTCTATAACCTCAAACATGATTATAAATATCCTCACTACCCCAAAACTTTTTCCTAACCATTGTTCACAACAATTATAGATAATTCTCTCAAGACTGAAAGAACTCCTTTCTCCAAGAACGCTCTCAATACTGAGAGATATCGTCCTCTATCAGATCAAGGCAATCTAAGGCGGACAATATAAGAAAATGATTCTCCACTCTAGCACCTGGATATTCCTTTAGCGACATACAGAGATACGTGGAGCCTGTGTGGATCACCACTAGAGGAATCCTACAGTTAGATTCTACAACACAACGAAGGATCACCTCATATCATGACCGGAGATATCAATGAAGAAATAATTCCATCAAGTTAATTCTTGTCAATTATTAAATTAATTATAACCAACATATGATGATCCTCATTTGTGGTTCCGTGACTATTCTTCTTCTTTTTCTATTTCTATGATTCGATCTGTGGAGTTTGGAATTTATCATCACATTGATACGGATTGATCATTGCTAATGAAAAAATGCCAAGTGGGAACATCCACCCATGAGCTTCTGCTGCACCCAGAACCTACAGGTTTGGAGTCTTCCATGCTGAATTTCCTCAATAATTATTTTTCATAATTCTATTGAGAAAGTAAGATGAATCCTTCATCTTATAGTACTTAAAATCTTATAAAAATAACTCAACTCTCGTAGCTTGTAAATCTCAAACTATTATTTCATTTTCTCAAAAATATCTTTACAAGAACTTTCTTGATCACATATACAAATAATTTGATCAATATATACAATTAAAATGAGAGTACCCACCTTTATTTATTTGATGTAAAAGTTTCTATCCACTTTTACAGTTGTGAAGCTCATTATCCTCAGGAATCCATAAAGTTTATAATACCAGACTCTAGGAGTGTTATTTATTCCCTAGAGGTTGTTTTTTAGATTTCACACTATAGTTCCATCATTGTTATGAAGAAATTATTCAAGCTACTAAATATAAACCTCTTATTCCATCTCACATTGAAGAAATTAGATTTAAAATCTATTTGATATATCCTATAATACCTATTAGATACAACTTCAAGGAACATTTTTATAGAATCTATTCTTGAAATAGGTAAATATATATTCAAAATACATATCTTCCACCTATGAATAACCCTTAAAAACAAGTCTATCATTTTTATTTTTAAATACTCATTGTTTATCCTTTTTATTCACAAACACCCACTTAGTCATAATTAAATTATTGTGTATTAGTATGGAAACAATATCCAAAGTGCAATTATTTTCTCACTAATTCATCACCTTATCCATAACTCTAACACACGATTTATGCCTAAAAGTTACAACCACTGACTGTGGATCAATTTGAGAAATAAGAGTTCTTTGGGAATTTATCCACAACTTCCTTATATTTTTCAATATATCATTCTTATTTCCCACTATATTATTAATTTTAAATGATTATTTATCTTTTGATACTTCTACTTTTCAACTTATTCAATCTATTTTTAATCACTTGTCAAGTTAAAATCGATATCAATTTCATGTGAATCATTTTTTACTTGTTCTTCTCTAAACTTATTAGAAATACACTAATTGATCAAAATTATCAAAATCTAATTCACTTAGAAAATTTATGTTTGGATTATTCTTAATAAATATTTACATCACAACAATAAATAACCTTATAAATCTGACCATTTCAAGATTTATATCCTTTCTATTTAATATATATCCTAGAATGATACCTTACTCATTATTCTCATTGAAATTTACCAAATTTTTTAATCTTAATAAGATAAGGACAACAAAATTCCCTAAATTAGACCACAATTAGCTTCTTTTTTATACCACAACTCATAATAGGTCATATTAGATTTTTATCTTTTCAATCACTTGTTTTGTATATGCACAACTATGCAAGAAATATCCCTCGATTAAAAATTTGAGACGTTATATTCTACTAGAACTATTATCCTATAGAAATAGTATTATTTATAATACTTATGAAAAAAATCCAAATACCATTTCCTATTTCCAAAAAAATTCTCAAAGTTCTTTTTATATTATACTTTACAACTTCTATTTTAAATTCCATTTCTATTCTATTTTATAAATCAATTTGTAAAGTTAAAAAAACTAAAATAGAAGTGAATATGAACACAAGAAGTCACCAAGATACCAATAGAGAATAGAAAAATGACCCATAAACAGTGGTTCCATGCAATAAATCAAGGGATAAGGGATATAAACAAGGAATATAAGGAATCACCTGAGAAGCTCCTCAACAGAACTAATGTATAATAAAAAACATATTTTCTTTTAACATGAATGATACTGGACCTAATCTCCTCAGTTCACTCATTTCTAGGGATCCTATAAGAGAAACTGGAACATACCACTCAGTACCCTCTTGGGTCACCAAGTAAAAAAGTAAACCCCTAAGATATGATAATCTCCTAGGTAACTAGCTGATAATATCACACCAGGATAGAGTAACATGCATCCAAATCCTCAACTTATCTACCTAGGGTCCCATGAAATAAAAAAATCGAGGCGAGTAAGGAATATTCCAAATGATCATCAATTTATCAAAATAAAACATTAACATTAAATATCAACTCACCTCTTATAACAATGTAAGAAATAATCCCTTTTAAAATCCACGAACAAGAAACTCATAAATTTATAACAATATAAAAATTTTCGGCAAATGTGACTCAATACAAAATGACACATCAGTCACAAGGGATCAATTGAGGATATCTTACATTAAAAAACATCTTTAAAATTTCCAAATAGGAATTTAATTCAATACTAGATCAGGATTCCAAGCTATTTTCTCTTTGAAATCCCTCCTTTTAGAACATCACTTCAACCCATTACTTTAAACATAACTTTATGTCCATTTATAAATCAAATAATTATTTAATTTTATTTTAAAATAATCAAATGCTAATAAGATTTAGAAAAACTAATTAAAAAACCATCTTTACAAAAACAACAATGTCAAGCACCCCTTTAAATCCCATCTCCCCTCTTTAGGAGACTCAAAAAGGGTCAAATGACTTTAAACATCACATTTACTTTAAAAAATGTTTTTTAATCATTTTATTAAGAATTTGGAACACAACCGTCACTTTGAAAACTAGAAATTCCATAAAACATACTTTATTCCCATTGAAAACCCATTTCAAACATTTTCAAAATCCCTAAAAATTGTCACATACATGTTTAATTTAACAAAATAAAACCTTAGAAACCAATAAGAATTCAATGATATGGAAAATAAAGTAAATGCACAAAAACAAAAACATTTTATTAAGTGTAACCAAGTTGAAACACATTGATTTTGATATTTAATGGTCAACTAAGAAATAACATTCCTTATTCAAGACTTAGTGACCAAAAAATAAAATTAGAATCCAACTTAAACCCCTATCCTCAACCAAAAAACCATTAAGGTTCCTGGGAGGATACCAAACCAAGAATAATTTTAATTGGGATGAAAAGGAATGGAAACAAAGAGAAAGGAGGTATTACTAAAGATAAATCTCTTGAAATTGAGAGTTAAGAGCCACAAAATGAAAGAGGGAGGGTGAAAGATCCCTTCATGCACCCTAGTTTGGTTGATTTAGAGGAAAGTAAAAGAGGGGAAAACCATTAAAATTTAAGGAGGAAAAAATAGTAATTTAAAATTTTATTAAAATTGAAAAGTTCACATGATTAGGCCATATATTCTAGTAAACCATGTACCAACCACACAGAAGACACTAAACATTAATGACACACTCACATGGTTTGGCTGCATGATTTACTAATCGTACAACAACTGTGAAAAATGGATTTTCTAAAAACTACAACACTATGCACACTTTTTTCATGATTTATACTAACTATGAATAATTTTTGTGCCATAACCCTTACACACCAAAGGGTTCTCATTATTTCTACTAAAACTCACATGGTTTGATCAATCCATGCACTACTCATATAGGAAAAAGAACACACAAACAAAATTAATTGAATAAGACCCCTTTGTAAGGGTAACCCTACATAGTTTACACTAAATCATGCATATAAGGGACTCATAATTAAAGGACTTATTAATTGTTTAATAAACTATGCACTTACAATAATTTTTTTACAAATTAATACACTAAACATCAAATAAGGTCTATTAGTAGTTAAATATAATATATTTTCAATCATACCTCAGAACGTTTTATGATAAAATGACTTTATAGTAGAATCCCTATCTATTCTACAAGTAGTACTCATATAAGAATTCAAGATTTATGAGAATCAAGACTAAATATCTTAATAATTTTTTAGCTTACTTACTTTAATTTATAAAATTTCTAACTTCAATTTGAAAAATGTAAAATCTTAAAAAGAAATTGAATTATCACATAATACTAATTTAAAATTCCTTGGTCATTAAATATGGAAATTACATATAAATATTTTCACTTGATGAACCAAAGATAATATCATCTATATAAATATGAATAATCAAAATATGTTGAGAATAAATTTTAAAAAATAAGGTGAGAGAAAATTTACATTTAATAAAACCATTCTTCAAAATAAACTATGTAAATATTTAAATCCAAACCCTTGGTGCTTTTTTTAATCCATAATGATCTTTAGAAATATCAAACACATGATCTAGATTTTTATAATGTTTAAATCTTGGTGGTTTTATTACATATTCATCTACTGATATAAATACACTAAGGAATGTACATTTCAGATCTATTTTATAAAGTTTAAATTCCTAATGTGCTATATAAGATAATAATTTCTAAATAGATTCCAATGTAGAAACTGGTGTAAAAGAATCACCATAGTCAATGCCTTATTCTTAACTATAACTTTTATCAACCAATCTATCCATATTAATCAAGTTCATTTATGAAAATCCATTTATCTCTAATCAATTTTTGATATTTAAGTAGTTCAACCAACTCCAAAACATTATTCCTTGAGAACTTGTAAATCTTCTCTTGATTGTCTAAAATTCATTTTGGTTCTTTCAAGGCTTTGATGAGATCATTTGAAACAAAAAGTGAAAAAATTATAATATATACAAAATTCATTTTTTAACTACTTATTAAAACCCCCAAATCAATATTATTACTCAGTCTTTCAATAGAGTGATCTAAATTAGTTTTCCAAATCCTTTTATGAACTTATTGATGCTTCCCATAAACTAGTTCATCTACCACTTGGATTTGTGATAGTGTTTTCATGACACGTAAAATTGATAGTGATTTAAAGAAGATTTTGTAGTCTAGGTAAGATCCTAGGTCATCTCTAAAGGAGAATTGATAGGTTTTGAGTGTGTATTTTTAATAAGAATAATAAAAGAGGGTGTGGTTTTGAAAACAATTTCAAGAAAGTAACTTAATTTAAAGAGTTATAAAGTTGAAATACCAAGTGGATTGTGAAAAATATGAGATAAATAATTGATCATTGCTAAGTTACTACGACACTTGAAGAGTTACTCATTATTAATTGATTATTAGGTTTTACTTTAATACTTTGGTTGAGGGTTAACCAAGATCTTGGGTACCCACAAGCCTCTTAAAATGATGCGATTAGAACTAAACCTTGACATAACAATTGTGTAGTCAAGTTACAACACCTTATAATGCTTTAGGGTTTTTAAAGGAACATTGAAATCTCAAATTTTTGGGAAATAAAAGGGTGATTATGTTGTCCAATCAGAACAACACAAGACACACACTTAAAATCACACACCAATCGGTTATAAAATAAAAAGTGTTTCAATTAAATGCATAAAAAAAGTTAAGATACATATGAAAGAACAATTAAATCCACAATATACACCAAAGTAGTGGATAATTATGTGTCGGAACTACCTCTTCAAGTGTGTAGCTTCCTCGTAATGATCACCCACCGCTTAGCTTGACATCGGGAGGAGGATAAAGATCGGGTGGAACTCCTTATCCATTATTTATCCCCCTATGAGTATAGTGGCCTCCAGAACTTCTATGATGAGGAGGAGACTCATCTAGGACTCCAAAATGGAAGGTATTTACTTCTAGTTTGAACTTCCCAATGAGGTTCCCATGGTGCCTTTTTATTGCCAAAATAGAACATGGTTTTGAGAACCCTATTTTTGAGATACCACTTGTGTCTCAGTTTTAGAATAGTATAATGTCATATCAAGACTTGGAAAAAATATAATATTTGTTTACTGACAACTTGAATATATCCATGTCAAAGTTGGTGTCCATTATACATTTTTATTGGGAGATATGATCAAAATACCGAACTAAACTTTTGAATTCGGGTAGATTCTGTCCCCTAGATAGAATAGTTCAGATGAGACACTAGATGGATGAATGGGGCTTCTGTTCATAGATTAGAGTTGTATCCCCTGATGTTTTGAAGAAGGCAAAAAATTTTAATCCCATTTTGATCCATGTAATTCTCTTAATTCTTAAAAAATTGGATAGATGTTTATGGGATTCCATGTAGTTTGGCCCATTTTTCTTCTAGATCATCTTCGGGACCTCCAAATCACCTCCAACTTCAATGAAAATATCAAAACAAGTATAATTTAACCTTTTAACAGTGATAAAAACAAAATAAATTAATCAAAAATGAAGTTAAATTTTTTATTATATTTTAAATTTACAAAACAAAACAAGTTTAGCATAGTTGTGTAAGGGTGAAAATGAAACAGTGAATCACGACAGGATCACACCCCCACACTAAACATTTGCACTCCTGGGAAAAGTTACATTTTCAGAAATTATACATGTAGATATTACCAACATCATGAAGATTTAACATTTGAGGAAATTTTAATTCATTAAAGTAATGTGATCAATGCATAAACCACACTATTGAGTTCTTCCTAGTGAAAATGGAAAAAGATGTCTCGTAAATCATATCAAAGTGAAATTCAAAGAGATTCATGATACCAAATTGAGAAAAGAATTTAGAATTCAACCATGCCACTAAATATCCATGTGTGTGTGTGAAAATTATTACATGATATTCTTTCCACTTTCTATCAAATAAATATAGGTTATTTTAACATTTTTTAACTTAAATGATTTTGTTCACCAAACCTGCCCTATATCCTTTGCAATCATATTTAAAAACCCACTCAAATAAGCATTCATAGAAGTCAAATCATAATATCATAACCTAGATATCCCTATATATTGCACATTTCATCACTCCCCTTATTTATTATTTTTGTTTTTTTTTCAAAAGTTGCATTTGGAACAAATCCCACACTCATCTCTCAACCCTTTTTTGATCTCCTCGTGACACTAATATATTAGTTATAACAAGATCAATGGTTTAGGAGGAGTGTTTTTTGACCTTCCCAATACACAAACCAATTTTATTTTTTATTTTTTTTGGGTGTATAACAGTTGGATATCAGGTTCACACACATTGGTCAATCTGGTACAATAATGAAACAGATCATATAAGGAATGAATATATGGAAATATCATTTTAAGCTTAAAAATATTAACCTAATATATATTTAACTAGTATTAATTAAGAAATATTTACACTTTGTGGTTTAGTGTAAAAATGTGTGGAGATATTAGTGACATGGTTTTCCCAAAAACTACTCACATATTGGGCATCAATCATCTCAAAGGTTTTACAGAGATACAACCATTTATATTATTGACAGAAAACTAATTATCTAAAAATAAAACACTGATGTTAAATTCATATAAAAATTCATTCCATAATAGAGTCAGGTTTTCATCAAATTTTAAATCAACATGGAATCAAAAATTTGAACATGAATTTTCAGTAAGTTCCATGATTTTGTGAACATAAGGAGGGGGGGGGGGGAGTAAAAATACCACAAATAAGGAAAAAAGAGAATTAATAAGAAATATGAAGAAAATAATAATTAACCTAGGAATTTACCCATACCTCCACAATTATATTGTGTAGTGTCATCACTGTATAACATATTTTTTATTGAATGAAAATAAGAAAATAATTGTAAAGGAGAGGTAAAACCTAGATTATTTGAAGTGAAATGATGAGTTTATCTCCTAAATGTTTCTCACTGAAAAATTATATAAAAAAGTAGAGAATATAAGAAATTTATTACTAGAAATATAAAGGAAAAGAAAATAAGGAGAAATCTTGGATTAACCCCCCCCCCAAGTGGGGCCTAGATTTTGAATGCCTCCAGATGGGCAGTTCTAGTGGATTATCCCCAATCTGATGGTGATTTGAGCTTATTTGATAGGATCCAATAGAACTTATTTTGTTTATATTTAAATTTATTTATTTTTTAGGACTCCATGGATATATTATTCTATATCTACCCCCATTGTAATGAGATACAACTTACATAGTGGGGGTAGGGAAAAGAATGAGACCTCCTCTTTCTTGGTTTCCACTTGTACAACCTCTTCTTAATTCCCTAATGAATTATTTAGGTGTGTTTCATTAATGGTATAAAATGGACATTTAGATTCTAATTCTATTTGAATAAAATTAAAACATGAAGAATCACTATCAAAGTAATCCATTTCAATGTATGAATCTTGTGTCTCAGTTACCTCCAACAAAGCCACTTTCATCTCCTCTTCTAACCCCACAATAAATGTTCAACATGTTCAAGGAGTGAATGTGAAAGTGATACTACATTGATCACATTTAAATACTTAATGGTAACATCCTCATATGATGTATGATATTTTTCAAGCTTATTAGTATCATCGATGGTCATGAGATACTCAGTATTCAAGAAATAATCAATTAACAAACATGCATGATATTTTTGTAGACCACTACAACATTCTATGAATGATTCATTACCTAACATGTTTATCAATGATGAAAACTCATAAATAATATTATCAGAAAGAAAATAAGTTATTTCATCCATGTTATACATGTTAATTTCAATTTATAATTTTTTTCCAAAAGAAGATAATGGGTGAAGAGGAGTTTCAATGTGTGGTGTGACCTCCTTCAAAGTGTTGTCTTGTGTGTCTTAGTGTCATTGACATAGGATCCTCCCCAATTCAGGTTCAAAAGGTGATAAATCTCCCTAATTAGAACGCATCATTCACCAAACCTACACAAGAAATAGATCAGAACACAAAAGGATTGAATAGGTATAAGAGAAAAAAAATAAATATTCAAAAAAAGTACAAAAATCTTATAAAAAACACGCACTAAAAACCAAAGAGCTCCCCATAAACGGAGCCAAAAATTGACCGTGTTGTCGTGAAACATAAAATTTATAGTGATTTAAAGAATATTTTGTAGGCTAGGGAAGACCCTAGGTCATATCTCAAGGAGAGTTTATAGGTTTTGAGTGTGTATTTTTAATAATAAGAACAAAAGAGGGGGTGGTTTTGAAACAGTTTAAAAAAAGTAACTTAATTTAAAGAGTTATAAAGTTGAAATACCAAGTAGAGTTTGAGTAATATGAGATAAATAAGTTATTATTACTAATTTACTGTAGAACTTGAAGAGTTACTCACTCTTAATTGATTATTGGGTTTTAGTGCAATCCTTTGGTTGAGGGTTAACCAAGATCTTAGGTACCCACAAGCCTCTTAAAACGATGCAACTAGAACTAAACCTTGACATAAAAATTGTGTAGTCAAGTTCTATCCACTTATAATGCTTTAAGGTTTGTAAAATAACATTGAAATCTCAAATGTTTTGGAAAGAAAAGGGTTCTTATGTTATCCAATAAGAACAATACAAGACACACACTTAAAATTGCACACCAATCAGTTATAAAATAAAAAGTGTTTCTATTAAATGCATAAAAAAGTTAAGATACATGTGAAAGAACAATTAAATCCACAATATACAACAAAATAGTAGATAATTATGTGTCGTAACTCCCTCTTCATGTGTGGAGCTTCCTTGCAATGATCACCCACTACTTGGCTTGACATCGGGAGGAGGAGAAAGATCAGGTGAAACTTCTTCTTCATTATTGATCCCCCTATGAGGATAGGGGCCTAAAAAACTTCTAGTATGAGGAGGAGACTCCTCTAGGACTCAAAAATGGTAGATCTTTGCTTCTAGTTCTAACTTACCAATGAGTTTCCTATGGTTCCTTTTTATATCCAAAATAGAACATGGTTTTGAGCACCTTGTTTTTGAGATACCAATTGTGTCTCAGTTTTGGAATAGTAGAAAATAATATCATGATTTTTACAAAAGAGAAGATTTATTTACTGGAATCTTTAATATCTTCCTTTCAATGTTAGTGGCCATTAGACATATGTATTGGGAGATATGGTCAAAATACCTAACTAAACCTTTGAATTCGGGCAGATTCTGTCCCCTGGATAGAATAGTTCAGATGGGCCACCAGATGGACGAATTGGAATTCAGTTCCTTGATAATAGATGTATCCCATGATGTTTTGGATCTGAATATAATTTTTTATCCCATTTATATTCACATAATTCTCTTAATTCTTAAAACATTGGTCAAATTTCCATGGGATGCCATGCAGTTTGGCCCATTTTTCTTCTAGATCATCTCTCGGGCCTCCAAATCACCTCCACCTTAAATGAAAATATCAAAACAGGTATAATTTCCCATTTTAACAGTGATAAAAAAAAATTAATAAGAAATTAAGCAAAATTTGTTATTATATTTTAAATTTACAATACAAAACAAGTTTATCACAGTTGTGTAAGGGTGAAAATGAAACAGTGAATCACGGTGCAATCAGTTTGACCTTATATAAAATTAAATTCTCTAAAATATTATTAAATATGATATTATTAAGTATATTTATCATTTTAATCATTTTTATAAAATTTAATATAAATAGAATCTTCAAAAATCATAGTCCTTTTATTAAAAACCCTATAAATCATACATACAATATAATATCCCAAAAATATACATTCATATGATATAAAAAAAATTTATCCAAAATATCATCAACATTGATGATAAATATTTTATATCCAAAAACTATAAAATATACAACTTTCAGTTTCATTCCTTTATATAACTCACAATAAGTTTTTTTAAAATAGCAATGATAAGAATTCTATTTGAATCATAAACACTATATGAATAGCTTCAAACCAAAAATATCTAGATGAATCATACTCCTTTAGTATGATCCTTTTCATTTCATGAAGAGTCTCATTATTCATTTTTATAACTCCATTTTATATAAAGTCTTATACATAGAAAATTTATATAAGTATCCATTATTTTCATAGAATTTATCAGATTTTAGATTATGAAATTAATATCTTCAATCACTTCAAATAGATTTAATCATATATTCTTTTTATTGGATAGAAAATATACCCAATTAAATCTATTACGGTCATAAAAAAATGACAATATTTCCTTTAAACATTCAATTTTTTTCTTAAAATTTTCATTCATCTTCTAGAAATACTCTAAATATTCAAAAACATTATCATTTGATCTAGAAGCAGTTATATTTAGCTTCTCATTTTCTTGAGAGAAACCTTGTTTTCCTTCACAAGTTTCTTATTACTTTCTTTGAGATCATTGTAAAACTGAGAGATTATAACAATATTTAATTTTAATTTCTCAATATTTCCATTAATCTCATCAATACTTGGTTTATCAAAATAATATTCAATAATAGAATTAGAATCGAAATCAATACCAGAATCACTAACATATTTTTTAGTTTCCATGAAGTACAAGTCAACTGATTCCTTCTCAGTTCAAGATTATTGACATGAATCAAATTCATCAATACAACTCCATATAATATACAATAATTTTTATATTTATCTTCAAACTTTTTTTACTTTATTCTATTATTAAATACTAGGAAATACAACTTGATATGAAATTTATTTTTGCACTCATAACATGTGAGGCCTGATGTATTATAATTAGAATTTACTTTCTTATTTACTTTGTGGTCATCTCTTTGAGAGTATTTTCTAAATATTATGTTGAATTTTTTTCCATATATTTATAGAATTATTTTAGAATTTGAGCTAATACATATTTTTCACTACCCTATATCTGAGAATCAGAATAGTCAGATGAAACAACATTTACAGTTTTGAATGATACACCTTTATTTTTGGTTGTTTCTTCTTTTTTATGATCTTAAACTTAGTTCATATTTTAAAAGTTAACTAATGTTTTTATCAAGTCTTCATTATTTAAATTTATTTCTTTCATCAACAACAAACTTATTATAATACCACTCCTTTGGTAGTAATAAAAAAACTCTTCTAACCATGATAGTGTTTTCTATTAATTCTCCTAGAGTAATCATCCCATTTGTAATTATTTCAAATTTTTGGAACATCAAGTTGAAAGTTTAATTTTATCCCTTATTAAAATCTTGTTAACTTCCCCTAAAACATTCCTAACTTACTTTTTTAGTTTGTATGTAACATAGTGAGTGACTCTTAAAATTCTATAAATATCATGAGTATTTTTACATGTAGATACATGAATGAAGGAATTTATACTTATGGTACAATAATGAATATTCATGATCTTGTAATTAAGAACATACTTATCTACATAATTACCACTAAGTGTATAGATTTATGATCCAAGAAATTTATAAGGTATTATTTTAGATTTCCAATGTTTAATGCTTAATTTATTAAGGTAGTCTTCCATTCCATCAAGTCAATAACTAAAATCATTCCCATGAGGGTAGTTTCTAAGGAGAAGTGCCTAATGAAATTGTAGAATAAGGTTGTATTTCTTATTAACCATGTAGAATATTCATTGAAAAGTTATTTTAAATTTTTTTGATTTGATTTGAAGTGTTTGTGAAGTTTACAAGATGTTTTTAAAAGAGTTGGACCAATTATGGAAGTTATAGGTTATGGTGAATTTTACAAAGTATAAACATCATAAGGTTCATTTATAACTTCATGAGGTTGATAATGAAAGCATTTTAAGGTTATATTTGGGTAGAATTATGAGAAAATTATGAATTAATTAACTTAATAATGTTTAATTATGAAATTCTTAAGGTTTACTCAGTCTTCATAAGGATAAATTAGATGTGAAAAATAGAAAAGGAAAAATTCAAAAGGTTCCCCTTGAATATTTATTAGGATCATTATGAAACCTTATAAGGTTCAATAAAAACTAAAATTAGATCTTTATAAGTTTGAATTTATACTTCCTAAGGTTGATTCATAATTTCTTAAGGTTCACTGTAGAACTTCATGAAGTTCCCTTAAAACATTTATGGGTCATATGTAGCTCGTAAGGTTCATACCCAAAAATATATAAGTTGGACTAAAACATTGAAAAGGAATTTCCTCACATTGAGAGTACATATTAATTATTAAGGTCTATGCAATGCTTTAAAATTTTGAAGGTTAGTTATTAGGAAGATAAAGTAAGTTTTATAAATAAAATATGATAATGCATATATGGACTTTATATCTTAAAAATAAAAATTTTCTAGACAAATTCATTATCTCGGTTGAGATTCAAGGAAATTTTACTTTATATAAAATTATAATATTATATAATGATATTTGTGGGAGTTTTAAATTGAAATATTTTAAATTAATTATCATGGTTAAGCTAGAGAAATATTTAGGAGTTGTTGAACAATTTGAGGGTATTGATGATAATCAATGGGGAATTTACATAAAAAATTATTGGAATAATATTCATGTAATTTTATGAATATATTAGTAGAAAATAAATATATTAAAATATTTCAATAATTGAGAAGATGATATTGTGCAAAGATATATAATTAATGTATCAAAGTTAGAAGAAGAAGAGGAGATCAAAAAGTGTCTCTCATGATTTGATAATATATGTCTAGGTAATCATTTGGTTTGCTGATAATCTAGTGGATTGCTTTTTAGGAGGGAGAATACCTTTGTTTGATTTCATCATCTCCTGGAAATTTAAAGTATTCTGAAATATTGATAAGGAAGTAAAATTCACATTTTTCTCTATTAATATCCATATGGAAGTTAAAGAAATAGCCTAAGGAATAAGATATCATTATTAGATGTGGATAAATTCAAAAATTAATTGAATATCTTGTTCAAATAGTGGAAATGAAGAACTTATTGGGAGGATAGTGGTTCCACTATACATAATGGACCATTTTTTTTGTCTCGCTATAAATATTCAATGATGCATTATGCCCTTATCTTGTACTAGCATAGATAACCTCAAAAGAATCAATGGAGAACATCACCCCTCTATTTTAATCAATTTAAAATTAAAGTGATAATCTTGGTCTTAGAACAAGACCTAAACCAAGAAAGTAATAGATTTCATCATTGGAACCAAGCCTTATAAATTTTATTGTGTATATTTCATTTTCATATCTTGTTCTGTATTGGTGATGGAGAGTTTAAAGAAGATAGGACCGAGACCCTAAAAAGTGACAAAGGTTAATTTCTAAAGTGTAAATTTTAAAAACTATACCACTAATTCACCCCTATTAGTGGTACTTTGACTGACCTAGGAACATCATAAGGAATCCAACAATCATTTGAACCATGGACATCCATATAGAAAGACATCACCCTTATACTGTTATGTATAGGAAAAGGTTATCATAGATACAATAAAAACATCTAATTAATAGATACCAAATAATATATTAGGTTAAATTCTATAGAGCATGACTCTAAAAGGGTTGGTATTTTATTCCAAGTGTTCATGCTATATGAATAAATGATTGAGATTCTAGAGGGTAGGGGGAGAATATAATTAATTTAAAAATTATTAGAAAATTGAAAGAAGTAAATAATTTCACAAATATTTTTAAAGTAGTATGGATAAAAAGGATCCTAATTTAACTCTTCATGCCCCTATACTCCTTGATTTGTATGGTACCCACTAATAACAACATGGATTTTGAAGGGGAGTCACAAATTTTTTAAAACCTACCTTTTCTAATGAAAACAAAACTACAATACCCTCTTGAATTTTAAGGGGTTCACAACCCAATTACAACACATAACTTTAGAGATGTATAAAAAAATAGAACTTGATTTTGTAAGAGAAAATAAAAAATCAATATACAATTATAGCTCAATAGAATAGATATATAAATACAATTAAAAACAAAAAATAATCATCATAAGATTAAAGATAATATTTATAGTATATCGATCAGATATTTTCAATGAATCAATACATTAAATATTTTTAAGTATCGTAGTCATAAATAATCATGGATGTTAAATCCAAGTTTATTCCAGTGTTCTTGTATCTAAAATTTATCCCCTTTATATATTTTACACTTTACACACTTCTATATATCTATTATATATAAATTAAAATTATAATTTTATAAGAATCTATAGAATATATCCAAATTAAATTGTTTGAATAATTCAAACAAAAAATAATAATAAAGTTACCCAAGGTTTTATCTTTAATCACAACTGCTAATAATCAATCCTTAATATTTAGTTAGCTTTCTAAAAAATTTTCTCCGAATAATTAACTAATCTAGAGTCTACTGATCCATATTTAAGATACTTCTATTCATTGGACTAATTCATAGTAATCTCCATCATAATCAACCTCTAAGATTCCTAAAATATCATGAAAAAAAATCCATCAAAATATCAATATTTAAATTCTGGATATCTTTACTAAGATTATCAGTTTTATCTTCTAATTGAAAAATTCATAATATATTATAAATTAATTTTTTATATCTTTCAAAATAATGAAAACATATATGTAAATACGTCATCAATTTAGAAAATTTTAAATTATATATTCCTTCATTAATGTATTCCCATATTTTTTTAAAAGGCGATACCTTTTTGAAAAGGACCAAGGAACATTTATTAAAAAATAATACGGTAACAAAAATCTAAATGATGGACTTTTTTTACATTATTTTTCATAAAAGTTATGTAACTTCTGAGGAAGATCATCCGACCAGGTGATGTAAGTGTTGAATTCTTTATTAGTAATCCTATCCTTCAAAAAGTTCACCTCTAAAAAAGAATGGGTACTGATATAGTTGAATCTTGGTAGTAAAAGAAAGTAGTCTAATCAACTAGCTATAAGAGTTTATGAAAGATTATTCATGACATTATATACAACTTACACAATAGTGGTAGAGTCACTTTCAAGCCTAAGGTTGGTCCATCCTTTTTTCCTTACAAATGATACTACAAAGGTAACTCTAAGAATTCCCTATTCCAAGGAATATGAAATGACATAGGTTCAATAAAAACATCCAAGAATCTATCCATTATGATCCCGGTTGATAGCTCCACAACTCAAAGGACTTGGGTTTCCTTTTTTAGGCACCATAAATATTAACTTAGATTCATCCTAGAAAAAGGGCTTGTTAGAATACTTCAAAGATACCTCTAGGTTGGCTATAATTTCTAGAAACTCCTAATCGATTCAACATAGATAGATCATGAATGGAGTTATTTCATATGCTATGCCACAATGAGCAAGCCTCTTAAACAATAGTATGGATTTTCACCCACACTATATGAAAGTTTAAAGAAACATTATTATAAATGAAATAATTTATATAATACTAGATAATATGAATCAATTTGGATACTATAGTGATGAGAATGTTCTTGAGTTGTAGTGAAATGTTATCATCTGTACACTATTGGAGTTGAGTCATGATGAAATCAAAATCCTATCACATTATTTAAAAAATATCCTAAATATAATTTCATAGTGAAACATTAGTTGAAAAACACAAAAAGGTAGTCAATATCATCCCTATATTGGTTGAACAGACGAAATTTGGAATATAGTTGAAAACCAAAAGATTACAGGCAATTATAAGTAGGGATTCAATTATGGGAAACCCTACAAAGAATAGTAAATCTAGAAGGCCATATCCAAGGGTTATGAAATCTATCTAGACAAGTAAAATCATAATTTTTAACATTTAAATTGTAATTTTACAAGAATTTAGAATCAATAATACCATTATAAGAAGGTTCCTAGATCAAAAAATCTCCAGTAAGAGAAAATTAATAATTTTTGACTTGGATATTAATATTATTAGGAATATTTGTTCTAGCTGAGTTCAGAAAGTCATTAATAGAAGCATGATTAGAAAAAGATTAATATAGGGAATAAATAATGAAAATAATGGTAGAACCAATCCAATTATACAAACAAAAATTGAGAGAAGAATCACTATTAATAATCCATCTGGAATGATACATGATGCAAGAAAATTAATATTTAATAGTCGACCAAATAGAGGAGTATATAAAGTGAAGGTTTCCTTTCTTTAGTTTATCAAGAAACTCATCTCTAAGAAACTTGAGTGCCATGGAATTATTATTTAGAGGATTCCAAGTAAACCTGGCGTAAACCTGGATTGTAAGGAATCATTAAATAATTTTAGATTATTGATTCATAGGACACCATTAACAAGAGGTTTACAAAAATAATCTAAGGGATGGTAATTAACTTTATTTCAATAGTGATTCCCCTCCACACAAAATTTTTAATGGATACATTGATACTTTTGAGAAGTCAAAGAGGACATTTGTAAACTATCAAGTAATAAACCATTTTAGAAACAATGGTTAATTTAATAAGGAGAATTATTCCAGCCATAGATAGGGATTTCCCTTTCCAAGAAGAAAGTTGATTCTTTATCTGATCAACTATTCTGGAAAAATAACTAATTTTAGTACTTCCCAAAAATATATGGACACCAAGGTGGGTGAAGGGAAAAGACCCCTCTTTCATGTCCAAGAAATTTATGATATGAAGTTTTCTAGCAACTGGAATCCATTTACCAAAGAAAATAAAGGATTTATTCCAGTTTATAGCCTCACCTGAAACATATTCATAATAAGAGAGAGTTGCCTTAAGATTTTGAATATTAATTTTCCCCCTTATAATAATAAAATAATTTC
The DNA here is from genome assembly GCA_963277665.1 of Viscum album. Classification (NCBI taxonomy): domain Eukaryota; kingdom Viridiplantae; phylum Streptophyta; class Magnoliopsida; order Santalales; family Viscaceae; genus Viscum; species Viscum album. The sequence continues at coordinate 246,271,245 of OY728150.1, forward strand.
ATCTACATAAATAAGATGATAAGGAAAGAAAATATTTCTTAAATAGATAATGAAATTAAGTTTACCTTGATCCACTAAATGCATAAGGATCCTACTCAAATAATCCTCAACAATTGATAAGAGGATTTAAGATAGGTTATCACCTTGTATAAACCTTTTTGAGCATTTAAAATAAACCTTAAGAGATCCATTGATGAGAACTAAGATATGATCAGATATAGAAAGGTTTTTAATCCTATTTATGAAAAGATAATTGAAACCAGAACATTGAAGAACCTTGTATATGAACTTTCAATCCATAGTATCAAAGGTCTTTCTAAAAACAAGTTTTATATAAATACCACCTAATCTATTTCATTTATTTATTATATTGGAACATTAAAAATAAAAAAAGATACAATATTTAATGTTTCTACCTTTCAAAAAACCAAACTAATTCCAAGATACAAATATTTTTGTAATTATTGAAAGTGTATTTGTAAGAATCTAGGTAATGATCATATAAAGTGTGTTGCTAAGAGCTATAGGTATGAAAATGTGTATCTCATTGTCATTCTCAAATTTTGGAATCAATTTTAGGAACATATCATTACGTTCATAGGGAATAATTCCATTGGAGAAGAATGATTTAACCAATTTACACACATCTATATGTATGATGTCCCAATAGTTCTGAAAAAAGGAGTTAGTAAAACCATCAGGCCCCATATAACTATATAGATTTAGAATAAAGATTGCATATTTGATTTCAATATCAACAGGGACACAAGTAAAGAAATTATTTTCTTCATTGCTAATAATGGATGGAATGATATCAAGAATCAAATCCTTATTTATCTTGGGAGCATTGAAGATATTGGTAAAATAAGAAAAAATATTTTTAGTAAGTCTTTCCTTGTTATCAATAATATTGTATCCATAATTAAATAAGGTAATAATTCTATAATCATTCATGTGCCTTTAGAGATAATTTTAAAACTTTGTGTTTCTATCTCCATCTTGGAACCATTTTAATTTTAAAATCTCCTTTTTAATTTTATCCTTTATATATATTAGAGAGTTTAACTTGGTAGTAAGCTCTATTTGCTACTAAAAATCAAAAACAAACTTAGAATTTATAGAATTGTCTTTCATTTGATTAATGTTGAATTCCTGAGAGGCAATTTCATTTTTAATTTGGCTAGATGTAACTTTTCACCAATATCTGAGTTTCTACTTCAAGAGTTTCAGCTTTATGATACAAGAAAAAGAATAATTTCCATAATTCAAATAATAACAAACCTCATTAAAAAAGTCAATAAAATCATGTTGGAAAGCCAAATAATTATTAAATATAAAAGGTAGGAAAATTTTAGAGATTATAATGGAAAGGTTTTTCAAAACCATATGATGATCTGAATTTATTATTGCAAGGGTGGTGCTGGAAACAATATACCAGTTGTCAAGGGTTTTTTTCGTTAGATAAGGCTTGGTAAAGATTAATGGTCACTTTTCTATTGTAATGACTTCTATACTAGGTATATTTAGCTCTAAATAAATTAATATGAATCAAATTATTATATTAAATAAAGGATTTAAACTCCCTTGTAGATATAATAGAATGATCTAAATCCATTTTTTCATTTAGGATAGAGAATAGAATTGAAGTACCAAATAATGATCCATGGATCATGTATTCTATATCTTAAACAATCCAAATTCTAACAATGAATTCTTTTGTCTTGTTACCTATTATTAGCATAGATGAAGGAGAAAACATTTGGGAATTATTAAAAACCACCTCACAAGTGAACACCTGGTCTTTAATGTTAAAAGAACAAAAAATATTCAAAGTGGAATGAGAAAAGACCCAAAGAGATTAAACATAAGAATTATTGATGTTAGTACCAATAAAAGAATATCCTATATGCTCAAAACTTAAAAAACTTGGGAAGTAATTAATCTTAGGTTAGAAAATATAAAAAATCTTAGGTTTATGTGTATGAATAAATATTTTTAAGGAATTGAGTGTGTTAGGGTTTTTCATTCCCTAAAAATTCCAAAAAAATGATATTCATTTGAACCTGTGTTTAGGAACGGAACCCCCGTTTTTACCTCCAGATATCTTCTTCCTTACTAATTTTCTATTTGTCCTAGTCTTTTTTTCCCGTAGGAATAGAAGTATAAGATCTTTAGTTGAGTAAAGGAGTTATAGAAAAATAATTGCTGCGGCATCCATCTACATTTGGAGTTAGAGGAGTCTTGTGATCATCATAATAAATAGTATCATTATTAAAATTATTGGGACTAATATCTAGATCTAGATTGGATTGTTGCAATGTATTTCCCTCTTTGGATTGAGATATAATGAGAACACGATGACTATCATGTTTAACATCATGCATTTTATCTCTAGCTCCCAGAGTGGTGATCTCCTTGAGTTCATTTTTAGGTGGAGTGGATCTGCTACATATTCCAGCAGGTTCTCATGAATCATTTATCTAATGTTCAATAACCTTTGTGTTAAATTTATCATTAGTATAGAAATGTTCATTTGGTTCATTCATGCCTTTAGGTATGAAATTTTTCATTTTGTTCTTCAGAAGATACCCTATCCAAAATAATATATTTTATAGTGACATTTATAATAGGATGGGAGGACTCTAAATCATTTTTATTTCCCTATAGTATTGATTTTTATGTATCCCAGTACCCTTACATGGATTAATATGAAAAACAAACTCAACAATATGAATTTCCTTATTAATATTTGATCCTTCAAGAGTGTCTTCGAGTTGGATGCATTTAAATTAAACCTTTATTATAAGGGTAATGAATTATCAAAATTTCCCTTTCTTTAGATATATTGTAAGATTAAAATTCTTCAAAATGTAAGAGTAATATCTTTATAAGAGTAATCTTATGACTTCATAAAAACCTTTACATAGTAAAATTTTATACTTAGTATACTTTTGTAAGAGTCAATCTTCAGTTCATTAGAGTAAATACTAACTATGTATGAGTCAATTACTCAAGTGTTAAGGTACTTACCCTTAAGAAATTTTCAATCATAATGACAACACTTCAATTATAAGAGTGAATTTTAGAAGTCTATACTTTCCCAATTTTTGAAGTCTTCAAATCATATTTGTAAAAAATTAAACATGTATTAGTCATAACCTATAAACATAAGAGTACTTTCAGCATAACATGAAATTTCTATATTTAGAAAAAATCCTAAAAAAATAGGAACATAAGAATTCAAGAATAATAAATATATAATAGAATAAAAATTAAAATAATGATTGATAATGAATGATAAAGAATAATAATAAATGATAAATAATATTCAAATAATGACTATAAAATCCTTTATTACTTTTAACATAGAATATATATAAACCAAGAGTAATAAATAAAATAATGAATAAAATATGATAAAATTAAATATATTGAGGGATTATTAATTATCAAAACATGAATAAGTAAATAAGTAACTAAGAAACAATGATCCCATCAACACCTTCAGCTCTAGTAGCCACTAAATGTTAAATGAATCTCCCTATATTCTCCACCTCTTAACTACTCTTTTGTATTGATTGTATCTTCCCATATTCCTTGAGCTAAAATAATACCCTCAAGAGTAAATTTATCACCCCTGATATGAGAGTAATGTTATAATACCACTTTTTCTGATCTAAATTTGTTCAAATTTTTTTTCATCAATTATCTTATTAATCTCCAAATCTATTCAAAATTCATTTCATTAATTTCTCTCCTTTGACTAAAAACAAAGGGTATGAGACCTATCATAAATAAGAATCCGTCTTAATAATTAAATACATATGTGGAGAGGGGATACACTAATTCTCATCAATATTTATGAGAAATTAAGGTTTAACTAATTATCTTTAATCACCTATATGACCAATGATAAAATTATTTTTCACAATATACATAACTTTGAAAAATTTATATTTATCATTTTATTTAATAAAATGATAACGAGTTTCCACATTCTTTGTACGTGAATGTTTTACTAGATTCTTCATATATTCAATTGTACTTTTTTATCACATAATATAACCATATGAATTTTCAATTCTTTACCAAGATCTTCCAACTACCACTCTATAATATTTTTTATTACATGCCTTCATTACTGAGATATAATATTCTTCAGATGTGATAAGTTAAGTGACTTATTTATTTTTTCTAATATATATTAGGCATTTGTTTCTAATGAAAAATATTCCTCTATTTTGTATTTTCTTTCTACAACATTTATATCAAAATATTTATTTTAATATTTATTCATGTCTCTCTATTTTCTAGCATCAAATATCAATCCATAATACAGAGTACCTTGAATGTACCTCAAGATTAATTTTACTACCATAAGGTGTTCTTTATTTAGATTTATTTGAAACTAATATACCAAACTTGTTGAATAAATGATGCATGGACTTGTAATTATCAATTATAAAAATATTACAATCATTCATTGATACAAATTTGGCTCTAAAAACTTTATAACTTTATACTTCCCAATTTTAGTTCCAATAATGATTGGTGTTGAAAATGATTTTCAATATTACATGTCAAAATTTTTTAACATATCTTTTTCATAATTTTCTTGAGATATAAAAGTTCACTTACCCATTTTATTTACTTACATCCTAATAAAGTGGATGAGTTCACTTATCATAGAAATATGGAATTCCAATATTAATAATTTTTCAAACTCTTCTTCTGATTCCTTCTTGATACTTACAAAGATTATAGTTACAAAATTTAAGAGTACCATGAAATATTATTTTGTTTAGGTCTTTATATAGAAGAATTAATCAACACCACCTCTCTTGAATTATAACTTCTTATAATATAAATCCAAATAAGAATACCTATGTAACTCTATGAGATTTTTGGGAAATATTTTTAAAAAAATAAATTTAATATTTTTGATATTTTTCATTACATAAAACAAAAAGTTTATATTTTGTTACATGAAAAATATATTTTATCTTTCATTACACACAACATTGATTTTAAATGAATGATGACATACTATTAAAATAACATTATTTAAAATGATTGTTATATCTTAGTCATTGGAATAGATGATATGAATAATATTAACTAAATTATGAAAATATATGGTTTACCCATGTGTATAAAATGAATTCTTTGGCATCCAATAAATTATAAATTAAGATAAAAAAATATTTAAAAATAAAAGAATTGTTTTTCTAAAAAACTATTTTCATTCAAATAAACACGTTTCAACTCAATAAATTAAAGAAACCAATTTTTATGAATCATTATAATTAAATTTATATATTATATATTCAAATAACTATTTAAAATTATTCTTACATGTTTTTTAGATAATATATAATAATAAATCTAATTTTATGCTCAAAAACTGTATTTTTCTAAAAACTATTTTTTCACCCTTTTGCACACTTATTTTTTAAACTTAATTTTGGAACCTTTATAAAATTTATTTGAAAAAATGAACTTCATTTTTTAATCATAATTTCAAAATTATCTTAGGGTGAATTTTCGAAAATTTTCTAAAAAGTTATTTTTTGATGAGTAGTGAAAAATATTGAATTTTAATTGAAAACCAAATTTTCATATAAATTATTTATAAAGATAAATTTTATATTAAATTTATTTTAAATTATAATTAGCTCAACTATATATATATTAATCCAATTTATTTCATTTTAATCATTTTTATATTTAATTTTGATATAAAGACCTTGTAAATTTTGACCATTTTCTCTTTGAAATCCTACTTTCTCATCACATCTATGAGATTAATTTTAAATTAAATTTGTCCAACTATGTGTATGGAATTTTTAAAAATGGATTCCATATTTGTAATAATAATAATTTATATTATCTAATAATTTCTACTTATTTTTTGACCAAAATGAATTGTAAAAACAATGAAAATTATTTACCACGGTTAAGGTAAAAATGGGTTTACCTGGGGTTAAACTGGAAAGATAAGGGATACAATAACATAAAAACTTGTCTAAAATCAATTTAATGGCCATATTTTGACCATATAATGTTTAAGTCTCAATAATAATCCATTTAGGACAATTTTTACATTTGGAAAACGTGGATAGAGCCCTCTTTTCAAAAACTACAAGTGTGGTACTCTCCTCACATATAAAAGTACACCTCTCTCCTCTCTTTTTTACACCTTAAAAAACATTTTGGTTTATAAAATACCTAAAAACATAACTTTATAAGTTCCCTCATATTATCCTATAAGCCTTATGTTTTTTTATAATTCTATCCTAGGAAGGCTTTTGGTGCAAACCCAAGGAGGTTACCCGAAGAAGTGGTAAAGTTCTTCAATGAGCGTTTTTATTTTATTTTGTACCCCACCTTCTTAAATTATAATTAAAACATTATGATAGAATAAAATAAGTATATTAGATATAATTATATGTTTCTATGTCAATTTAAGGACCTAAAACCATCCCCACTTCCATCAAATGGGTTATGGAATTATCATTCGTGTGTACGGTGGACTACCCCTCACGAATAAATGTAATTCATTTTTTACATTACCACATATCATGGATGGTTATAATGATGAATTAAATTTTTATATATAATATTTATGATATTATTATTGTTATATAATTATTATATCACACATACCTTCATAATTAACATTCTATGGTAATACGATAACATCACTCATGTGTATGACGAACTACAATCTTGCGAAGCGATGTGATTCATTAATGCTTTACATGGAAGGTAATAAGTATTGGTTTAATGAAAAAATGTTTTATATATGACATGAAAATTATATTTTAATGAGAAAATATTATTTATCTTTATTTATTTCAATCTGTTGATAAAATGAAAACAATGTTCAAGCGTACGTAAGACCTACCATCTCTATGAATATAATATTTCATTTTCTATCTCTAAATATTATAGATTACTATAAATGAATATATACTGAATATATATTATATTTATATCATGATTTTTATTTTGGATATTATATAACCATGATTAATGTAATAATACTAAAAATAAAAAATCAAAACATATATGCAAAACAAAGCGGTTATTTCCCGAAACGTTATTTCAAAAAGGAATTAATAATAAAAGGGTAATAAATTGTTGTAACTAAATCATATATTGTATAATATATATAAGTTTGGTTATATAATAGAGGTATAATAAACTTATATTTATTATAAAGGTGGTTCAAATGTGTACTAAGGAAGTCGAGACTTAAGGTAAGAGATTTCCGTCACACTTTTTAATTCTGTGAGACACATGCCATATTCACTACCTATATATTTTATGTGGTATGGATAATAAAAATTAATGTATTTAATGATTATTTTCTTTAAAATTATTTTTATTTACATAAATATTTGATCAAATCTCTTCTAATATGTTTATGATTCAGAAGTTTAAAGTGGAAATAGATTTTTGTCTCAATTTTTCTTCTTTGAGACATATGTTATGTTTTGCACCTATATTATTTTATTAGGTGTATATACATTACCTTTGACATGTAATATCATGTGTTTATTTATCTCATGATATTATATGTTTCTTTTAATTTTATTCTTTCATGGGGCATACGATTCTATGTTACCAAAGTGCTAATGGTTTTATGATACAATTTCATAGTTTATCGAGATTGTTTACGATTATTATTCCAATGATGAAATATTTTGATCTATCTTGCAATAAACTTATAAATTTTATTCTAATCTAGTTATTTCATGAGAATACATTTTTTACTTTAATTTTCCTCTATTTATGTACTTAATTGTTCAAAAGATTGTTTTTAAGAAAAATCATCTTTATTTATCCCTTCGATTGAAAAACCCTTTTCTTACAAAGCTTTGTTTTCAAAAAATGTTTTCAAAAAGATTTTTTAACATTTTTAGAATGATTTATTAAAGAAAATTTTACCCATGTTTTATTTTTTTATTTTTTTTGAAATTAATTTTCATGTTTTTTTCTAAACAAGGGCCATTTTTTATCGAAAATATTAAAGGAATATTTTTTAATGTCTATGGTAAGAATATAATTTTCTTTCATCATGAAAATTATTTTATTTTAAGATTAATTTATATGTTTTAAACTTTATTTAGAAAAAAATTATTTTCAAAATGTTTTATGAATTTTTAGTTTTAAAATAGTGATTTTCAAAGAAAAGTTATTTTCCTCAAGGAATGTTCCAAGTGATCTTCAAAAATAATTATACATCTAAGAAGATATATTTTGATGTAACTTATAATTTTATGGGGATATAAACCAAGGATAAAATTATTATTATTTCTCTGAATGGTTTATCATGACAATATGTCTATGAAACCAGTTTCTCTTCCAAGGGTTATACCATGAAAAAATTCTTATGAAACCCTATTATTTTTCCACAAGTTATGCAATGATAAAATAAAGAAAATATTATAAAACCAATCACTTTTTAATAGGTTGTGATATTATGAAATTTGAATGAAACCCCTTTCATTTCATGGGTTGTGACATGATGAAGGTTTTATGATCTTGTGGCACACATGCATATTATTTTCATTATGTGAAGGGTGAGACATATATATCCCTTAAATTCATTGGGTAAAGATAGATAACTTATGAGTAAATATGTTATGCATGAACCTGATTAAAAGTTTGAAATTTTATGCGTAAAACTAATTAAAGTTCAAAATCTTATGCATGAAACTACTTACATGCTCACAATGTTATGTGTGAACCATATTACATGTTCAAATTATTATGCATAGAACTTTCTTTCATGTCTATAATTTTATGCATGGACATGGTTACATATCCATATGTTTATAAAAGGGATTGATTTCCTATCCTTGACTTAATGAGTAAACATGTCTGTATTTATAAGTGTTCACAATGTTATAAGCTGATGTGTATGACATAAATATTTGTCTTATGCCAATGTTATGTTCTCATGACTCATTTTATTTGATTCCATTATGATTAATGTCTTATGAACTACCATGATTTATTCCATGAATCATGTTTATGATCTATGATTTATAGAGTATGGTTGTTAAATTTTATTCTCATATTCTCAAACCCATTTAATCATGTTATATGGATATATCCCCTATTCATTCTTACTAAGAATCTGATATCACCCTTTCTTATGTTTCCTCTCCCCAGGTTGTGAATAAAGGTTTTAGGTAGGGTATCTCTATGAAGAGTACTAAATGGTAAGATCTTTTTTATAGATATTTAATATCTTTCACCAAATTAGAATATTGTGTACCTATTCTCAAAAGGCACTAAACTATTATGTTCCCAAGGAATATGTTTGTTTAATGTATTGAATGTTCTTATAAAAATATGTAATATCTATATATGAGAATCCTGGTTATATATAGTTGGTATTAGAGAAAAGGTTCAGTTAAACTTTAGAAAATAGGATGAGAAAAATTTAGTGAGATATCTAGGTATATTTCTAAGGATATGTCTTGGGATGCCTCTAAGGATAATTATAAGGATGATTCAAAGTGTATAAAAATGTCTTGGAAGTTTGGTAAATGTTAGAGAAAGTGGTTTCTAAGAAATTAAATCCCTATCTTGATACTAAATTTTTTGTGGATTTAAAATAGAGATACTTTGGGGTAATAAATCTAAAAGGGTGCATTGAGCTAGACTCAATCGTCACTTAGTGCATGAAAACAATCCTTGCTACACACCTGGTTTAACACTCCTGGGAGATATGATTTGGAAATTCACAAACTCTTTATGAACCATCATGAAGGATTTAAATAGATGAAAACTATGAATTACAAAGGAAAAACCTAAATTTTTATAGATTAAAAATAAGGTTTCATGATTTAAAGATCTTATAAGTGATTTTTTCATGATTTTGTGGGTTTCCACTATGATTATTATTGCTCACACTATAATTTTTTGTTTTATTCAATGGCTATAACCCAAATGAACTGTGTTAATTATGAATGAAATAGACAATGAAATGATTTTCTTCCTGATAAATAGAATGTTATAGTAGTTGAAATGAAAAACCTTAGCACTATGCTCACACAGATTTCTCAAGGTATGAATCATGTTAAACTTCTAAATGAGAAAAGAGGGGAACAACATTCTGTTGATTCCTTTATGAGGTAACACCCACATTCATTCAGTGGTTCCATTGATCCTATAGTTTTTTTGAAATGCATCAGTGCCATTAAAAATATATTTTTTGTTCTCTAGTGTTTAGAGCATGAAAAAGTCATTTCGACTATCTACCATTTGAAAGGTGAGGAAAATAAATGGTCTAATCTGACTAAGAATATGAGGAAAGAAGAATAAATTTACTCCATGAAGAGAGATGAGTTTAAAAAATTATTTTTCAATAACTAAATTCCCTATATTCTTCATACAAAAATGGATGAGGAACTCGTTATGATTAAGCATTAGGTTGATTAATATGTTAGTATCTATGAATAAATATTTACAAGAATTATGAGGTACTATTTGAGTATTATAATTCATCCTAAATGTAAGGTTGACCAATTATTTAGTGATTTAAAACCAAATATGAAAAGGGAATTAGCCAAAAGGGACTTTGGATGCTACAAATAAATCATTTTATTTTAATTAAGTGGAAATGGAGGCAAAAAACCCTCTTGGTTGTGGTTATAAGTAAAGGAATATGGTGTTATATTAAAATTATAATGATAGGAAACATGGGAAAAAGACAAATTTTCAAACTTGGACTTGCTAAAATTGTGGGAAAGATCACTTAGGTGAGTTCCTAAAAGGAAAAAAGGTTTTTCAAGTGTGGGAAGCTTGAAAGTCAAGATAAATAATGTATAATTAGTGTAACAATGACAGTCAATTAAATTAATGGAGAGATATCTAAACAGATTTCACCACCCAAACTCTAGTATTTCAAGTTCAAGGAGTTTGGGAATTATGCGAATCAATTCTAGAATACGAGGGTTAATTTTTATGATAATCCATAACAACCTATGAAGACAAAGGGGAAAGAAAAATATTATACAATCATAATGGATTAAGGAAATAGTGATTATTTGGGAACACTTATCCTCCTCTCATTATTTGATAATTTCATGTTTGATTTTGTATGAATTATCCCCATGAAAATATTATTGTTCATCCTTTAGTGAAGTTTCATGTGTTTATCTCCCCCTACATAGATTTTGGAATAATTAAATCACATATGATATTCTATCGATACAATGATGAACCCAATCTTCCAATAATTTTTTTGTGTAAGATAAGAGCTTATATAAGGAATAAAGGGTGAATTAAAATTTGTAAGTTTATTTATCTCAATGTAAGATTAACTTAAGAGTTATGGATACCATAATGGGTTTATGAGTTTAAGGTTAATCATATGTTCAAATTCATTGACACCCCTTTTGAGGTTTTATGTGATGATTTTTTATCAATATTAAGGATATTTTAAGATCCATTTGTTGTAATACAACCCATTGGTTTTGTATTTATTTTAGTGAAAAAGTTATTTGAGGATAAATGACTTTAAAATTCATGGTTATATGATTAAATGTATATGTATCCTTTACGGTTTATCTTATATTTTATGTTGACTTAATTATGGTTTGTAGTTGATCACCTTACAAATTCATCAAACTTCATTTATACCAGAGACGATTTCTCTCTGGACCCTCTTAGAAGAATATACATTATGGAAGTGGTAAAGTTGAATATGGTACCTTATTCAATTGTATATGATTAGGAAATGAAGTTTAACTTGAAGTTTTGGTGAATTATTCAGAAATATCTTAATAAAAATTTGAGTTTCAACACTATGTATCATCCTCAAAAAGTTGATTAGTCCACAGGAATAATTCGAACCCTAGAGAATATTCTAAGATCATGTTATATGGATTTGAAAAGTGATTGGGATAAACACGTTCCTTAAGTTAAGTTTTCTTGCAACAATAACTTTCACTTAAGCATTTAGATGTATCCTTATAAATCCTTTTATGGAATGAAGTGTAGAAATCCAACATAATGGAATGAAGTTGCAGAAAGAAATCTATTAGCACTACTGGAATGTGGGTTTTTCCCCACACTTCTATACCAACGGTTTCATGAAACCGTTGGTAAAGGATGGTTTAGTGAAGCTTTTACCAAAATTTCTAAGGAACCGTTGGTATAGGTGTGTTTGTGGGAGATTTTACCAACGGTTCTAATGAACCATTGGTATAGATGTAGTTTAGGGGTGTTTTACCAACGGTTCTCATTGAACCGTTGGTATAGGTGTGGTTCGGGGAAGATTTTACCAACGGTTCTAAGGAACCGTTGGTATAGGTTTGGCTGGATGATATATACCAACAGTTATTAAAAACCATTAGTAAACCTTTCCCCCAAATTAACAGCGGCTCGTCCTCTCCCCTATTCATGATACAGAACCCTAAATGGGAGTAGGCGATCTTGGAGCTCCTTCTGCGAGAGCAGTTTGGCGATCTTGGAGCTCCTTAGGCTTCCTCTTCCTCCATCCCATCCAAGGTGTTGAATATCATTCCGAATCTTATCAGACCCATCCTAAATTAGGTATTTTCTAAAATGGTACCTTATTTTTATTGAAATTTATCTAATATTTTAATTTTTAGTTTTGATTTTGAGGTGTATATGTTTTTGTTTCTGTTTTGATTTAACCTATATGTGATGATCTTGTATCATCATTAAGATGTGTCCAATGGTTCTTTGATCATTGTTTTTTGGAGAATTAATGGTTTAGGACTAGAATTATAAGTAGCTTCCAGTCAGACCATTTTAGTATAAGGGGAAACAAGATTATGATCTAAAATGGGGTGATTGTGTTGGTAGAGACCAAACATAGTTTGTTACTTGTGTTCAAGAACCATAAATAGAGTGTTTCGATTAGGCGGTCATCAGTAAAGAAGTAGGTAAGATTTCTAGGTCATGTTTCATGAAGTTGAATATGTGGCGCTATAGTGGTTTAGGATTGTTTGAGGTACTCTTAGTGTATTGTAAACCCTCATTTGTTCCATATTCATTTAAATTGATTTAATATCATTTTTTACACACACCATTATATCCTCTCAAACTATATTTAGAGTGTATTTTTATTCTTATGGTGTTAAATATTTTAGTAAATTTTCGTACTAGCTTCTTTTATGTGTTCTAGGGGTTTAGACTGATGACATGGCTACATGATTATTGTGGGGGTATTCTTTTCATATAACTATACCTATACTATGTCATAAAATGAATCAACTAGTTATATTCCTTAAAATTTTTTATCAAATGATTCTGAAGGAGGGTTGTGTAATCATATGGGGATAAAAAAAATGTAGTTTTTGTTATTGAGTGGGAATTTTAGGTGGGAATTTGATATATGGACCACCTAGTTTATGTGATTGTTCATAATTTTATAGAATAGATTAAATCTATTATGTTGGAGGATACCATGGTTTTTAGGGTTCTTTTTTTTTGTTTTTTATGAGGTGGTTGTGATGATACCCCATTGACATGATGTTGAGATTGAGATAGACCAAAATCCTGGTGCTTCTCTAATTTCAATAGCTCTAAGTCTGTTGTATCCAATATTGACACACAAAATTATTTTTAAAAATCAAATTTTATTGAATTGTAATCATTAATATGTCACAACGTCAATCATTAAAAAATAATTTCATAAACTATATTATCATTATATCTATAAATATAACGATTAAAGAGACATTATATGGATGAAAAATCATATTCATGAGATCTATGAAGAAAATTATAGTGTTTATCAACCCAAAAGTCATGGAAAAAAATAATAAAAACCATATATACTCCTAAAATCAATCTTGGGAATGATTATTTATATGACCCACTACTAATGGTATTTTTAAGGATATTAATCCATAGAAAGAAACAAAATTTCCTATAACAGATCAATTTTTCCTAATATTTTTTATAGAGAACTTTTTCATCTCTATTAACTAATTAAGATTCATTTAGTCCAAAAAATCCATAAAATACCATCTTACATCTATGAAAATATAATTTTATCACCTTATAGACATGTACCTTATATGATAATTATATTTCCCTAAAACATTTCATAATACATTTTATATACTCAGAGGGACCATCCCACTCTAAGAACCTACCAAGATTCCAATCCATCCTCATAATTATTTCCTCATCAAACTCTAGGTGTACAATTTCCACACCTATCACTACCCTTATTGACAGCCCACCCACCCCACCCCCGGACACCCTCCCACCACCTTGGACAGCTCGTGCCCCCCGGAATAGCCCCCCCACCCTTGTTGACAGCCCGCCCACCCCACCCCCGGACACCCGCCCACCACCCCCGGACACCCCCATCCCCCCGAACGACCCCAACCCCTAGAAAGCCCCCCCACCCCTGGAAAGCCCCCCCACCCCCTTGACACCCTCAACCCCACTGGACAGCGCCGCCACCCCCGTGGACAGCCCGACCACCCCCATGGATAGCCCACCCACCCCCTGGACACTCTAGACCCCCTGGATAGCCCCGCCACCCCCATGGGCAGCCCGCCCACCCCTGGACACCCCGTACCCCCAGAAAGCCCCACCCACCCCTAGACACCCCGATCACCTCCTTGGAAAGCCTGCCCACCCCCTGGACTCCCCCTACCCCATTGGACAACCTGACCACCCCCGCGGACAGCCCACCCACCTGGACACCCCAACCCCCCTAGACAGCCCCCACCCCCTGGACACCTCCGACCCCCCGGATGGCCCCACCACCCCCTAGACACCCCGCACCCCCTGGACACCCCGCACCCCCTTGGATAGTCCCGCCACTCCCCTGATCCTCATCCAACTCCTCATCCTGATCTCCCTGAAGAAGTTAAAGTATAAAACTCATGTACTCCGAACAAGATCCTAAAGTATTATGTATTCCTTGATCCACTTCCAATATATTACTGGGAAATACTTGAATATAGGCATTATAAATTATATATCTTATTTTCTTATATACAATGTATTTTGTTTTATTTCTTAATATGATTCTCATATAGAGTAATGTGTCAGTTATGCTTTTATATAAAGTAAACAATTTTCATTTACCTAAATATTTTTTGGATTAAACATCAATATTATTTAATTTATTTGAAATGACTTATTGCAATTTTTTTACAGAATAGACAGAAGTTAGATGTACGAAACTGATCAGATTTCAACCGATTTTCAAAATAATTTGAACAGCTTTTTAGATTTTGCATTTGACAAGGCTTCAGATAGTGGTCGCATACACTGCCCATGTTTTAATTGTGTTGGAAGACCTTGGTTGAGTCAGGAAGCAGTTAGATATCATATAACCATATATGGTTTCCAAACAAACTATTATGTGTGGTATCACAATGGAGAGAAAATAGAATCTCAAAATGTTGATGATCCAAATGATAGGACTGAATTGGAGAGTTTGATATATGATCGGTTTCCATTTATTTGACATCATGAGAAGGAAAGGATGTACAACCAACAAGATTTCGATACAAGCACACATGATGCGTCCAATGAAAATGATGATGTTGATAGGGTGAAAAAATTGAATGATGCTGTGATGACTCCAGTATATCGGCAATGTGGTAAAATGAAAAAGTTGGAATTTTTAATCCGATTGTTTCATGGGAAAACTATGTATGGGATTTCAAATACTTCAATTGAGTACATTCTTACCTTCTTGAAGGAATTACTTCCAGATGATGTAGATATTCCCTCAAACCACTATATGGCATGGAAGTTAGTTGATGAACTTGGATTCTCAAAAAAAAAATCATTCTTGCCTGAATGATTGCAACTTATTTTAGGAGGAAACTACTGAAAGAAATGATTGTATCAAATGTGGAACCTCCCGATGGAATCCAAAATATGGTATAACAATATCTCGTGTGCCACAAAAAGTAATGTGGAGCTTTCTATTGATCCCCAAATTATAGAACCTTTTCATGTCTGATGAAATATCTGTAAAAATGCGATGGAATGACACTAAGAGAAAAAAAGAATAATGAAGAGTTGGTTCACCCTGTAGATGGATTTTCATGGCATAGATTTGATGCTCGATATCCCGAATTTACAGCCGACGTGAGTAATGTGAGACTGGGTCTTTCATGTGACAGTTTTAATCCATTTGGGCAGATGCTTACTTCGCACATCACATGGCTGGTTTTCATACACATTTATAACCTCCCCCTTGGTTGTGTATGAAAAAGCCTTACACTTTCTTGAGTATACTCATATCTGTCCCTTATGATCCCGGTAATGATATAGATGTATACATGCAACCTTTAATAAAAGAGTTGAAAATTCTTTGGGATGTGGGTGTGTCCACATACGATGCAGGTTCGAAAGACATATTTCAGATGCGTTCTGCGCTTATGTGGATGATCAATGATTTTCCTGCTTATGCAATGATGTATGGATGGAGCACAAAAGGAAAATTTTCATGTCCTGTTTGTATGAAGAATACTTGATCGAGAAGACTAAAATATCGTCGTAGTTTTAGTTTTATGGGACATCGATGATTCTTTCCAATGAACCATCCATATAGAAACAATCGTCAAAGATTTGAAAATACCGTAGAGAATCACAATACACCTGAGCATATGTCTGGAACTGATGTGCTTAATGAATTGAATGATTTTAGTTGTTCATTTGGGAAGGGTATAATGAAATCTAGAAAGAGGAAAAATGTTTCCAATGATACCTGTTACAATTGGAAGAAGAAGAGTATATTCTTTGAGTTGTCCTATTGGTCAACCAACTTGTTACGTCATCGCTTAGATGAAATGCACATTGAAAATAATATATGTGAAATATTGCTTTCGATTCTTCTAAATGTCAAGGGGAAGACAAAAGATGATTTACGATCTCGGCGTGACTTGGTAGATTGGGGGATCAGACCAGAATTGCATCCTCTCTGTATCAGTGAAAATAAATGGAAAGTTCCATGTGCTTCTTATGTGATGACACCTGCTGAAAAAATCAATTTCTGGAAGTGCTAGAGACTATTAAAGTTCCTGATGGCTATTCAAGCAATATATCAAAACAGGTCAACCGAAAAGAGTTGAAGTTGAAATCTTTGAAGACTCATGATTATCACATCCTTTTGCATGAGTTGATTCCAATATCAATCCGTCATCTCTTTTCCAATAATGTTAGAGTCTCAGTTATTCAGTTGTGCTATTTGTTTAGAGATATTTGTGCTAAGATGTTTTCCAAATCCTTCTTGCAAAAAATTTTGGCAGAGACACCATTAATTTTGTGTAAGTTAGAGAAAATATTCCCTCCATCATTTTTTACATGCATGTTACATCTGACTTTCCATCTTCTGACCAAAAAACTTCTTGGAGGACCCGTTTCTTTCCATTGGATGTATCCAACTGAAAGAAACATGTGCAAATTGAAATCATATGTTCAGAACATGAATTATCCCGAAGGTTCTATTGTGAACGGTTACTTGGATCAAGAATGTATGGATTTCTGCTCAATGTATTTGTCTGATCTTACTACGAGAATAAACAGACCAATGAGAAATGAAGAAGAACAGTATGGGCAAATTGAACCCAGTTTTCCATCACTTCCTCAGATAGGAGGAATTCTGGGATCATATACATTGATGACATTAAGCCTTGAAGAGCGAGATATGGCACATCACACAGTGTTGTTCAATTGTGATTTGTTCGATGAGTATATCAAGTAAGTAAATTGTACATGTATCTCTTATCTTATCTCTTTTAATTTTAAATATTTGTTAAACTAGTATTATTTTTATCTACAGGGAACATAAAGAATTGATATATAGAAAGCATCGTTCTTTATCTTTGAGAAGGAAAGAGACTTTTCATAGTAAAGGGTTTTCTGCTTGGTTGAAATTGAAGGTAAAAATATTTCCGTAATAACTAAATAAAAATAATATTTAATTAAGTTTACTATTTTTTTATATTTCAGGTATCGAGTTTGCCTGCAGACTTTGTTTCTGAGGAAATAAGAGCTTTGGCTTTTGGTCCTAATACCGTGGTTCGTGCTTGTAAATCACTTGTGATTAATGGATGCAAATTTATTATCACTTAACGAGAAAGAAACATGAGAACACAACATAATGGTGTTATTCTAACTACCATAACAGACTGTTATGCCAGTTCATCGGATACTAGACCTCGTTCTGAAAATATTTCTTATTGTGGAGTCATGGAGAAAATAATAATTTTGGATTATTACTTGCATGGTCGAGTCACGATGATGAAATGTCAATGGTTTGATTCAATGATGAGGCAATGCACCATTATTGATGATTGTGGATTTCGAATTATTGACATGACTCGCACTCTTGCCACCGATGAACCATATGTATGGGCATCAATGGTGAAACAAGTTTTTTATGTCAAAGATCATCGTCATCCTAAATTTGGTGTAATTATTGAAGTAAATCCCAAACATGTTTTTGATGATGGTGATGATAAAGTTGACACTATCCCTACTACAATTGGAAGAAATCCATTTATTACTTATGATGACACAAATATCTCAATTTTTAGAGTTTATTGTGAACTTGAAGTTGTGGTGGGAAATACATAGAATCATACAGTCATTTTCTCACCTACATGTTTCACCTACGTCATTCAGAGTGTGTATCCTAGTACTTACCTTCAAACCACCATAAATCTTCTTTTACTTTATGTTTTTTTATCAGAATGGTTTTTCTATATTTTTTTTGTTGGGTTACACATTAGTTATCTGTTTCTAATTACTTCCATATTTGTTTTCATTGCAGGAAATGACACCCATTGAAGAGAGCCGACGAAAAAAGATGACAGATAATAATTGTCGCATGATACATATGGGTGTTGCTCCACTCGTCCCTGTTGTGAGTATTTTATTTCAAATATAAATATTTCAATAACTTATAATATCATGTGTTTACTTTTGTGTTAAACTTTTTTTCAGGATTGACCCCCTAGATGAGAGATATCTGACGAGGATCCTGATATTTCTCCCAGTAGAGAGGCTGGTGGTAGGAGGGGGGTGGTGTCAGAGATGGACAGTCATCTAGTGGTCCCAGTACTGAGGTCGATGGTACGAGGGCTCGTGGGGTGAGAGTTAGATGATCCACTGTCACAAATGTATCTTCTTCGCCCCATTTTGATCTCGGCATGTCTTCAGGGACACATATGATATTTAGACCTCTGATGTTTACACTACCAGTTGGCCAGACGTCTATGCCATCATCTTTTGCTTCTGGTTCATTATCTCCGAGCTATTATATTCCACCTTCTTCGACTCCTGCTGTGACACAGTATGTGGCTGAGGAGTGTACACTGAGGGACACTCCACCTGTACAGGATATTCCTTCAGCTTCTGCACATCCAGTGACACCCATTGATCCGACTACCATAGGTATATTTATATAACTCTATCAAATTTTTATACCAAAATTTATTTTTATTATAACTTGTACTGATATTATTTTTCTTTAATAATAGATTCATCTATAGATAGGAGGTGGGGGAGGGGGTGTACTCGCTTGCGTGTGGTATGGAACTGCCAGACACAGTTGATAGTTTAATACAATGTTGATGGACAAATGATTGAGAAATCTGGGTAGGAATGTCAGGGTTTTTTGGCGACGCTAGCCAAATACTTCGATATCATTCCGATCAGCCCTCTCTCTTGGATACATTTGCCACATGAAGTCAAAGATAACACGTGGGCACAAATATGGGTAAAAAATCTATTGGATTTAATGTATTATTTTTTGTATTTATATGAATGAATCTATTGGGTTTCAGCTTCGTTTTAACTTCCCTGATGGTGAAGGTGCACGACCAGCGCATTTAAAAGAGTTAGGAGAGCTTTGGAGAGCTTATAAGCATGACCTTTATGTTGGCTGGTGCGATAGAGTGGGCATGGAGTTAGAGACATAACCTATCGTGGATGACTGTCCGATAGAGAAATATTTCCAAATAATTACCCATTGGGCGACAACCAAATTTAAGGTATTAATCTCATTTGAGGTATTTAAATGAGAGTTTTCATATTTTGAATTAATATAATCATATTTATTATTAAACATTATTTATGAATATTTTGAAAAAAACAAAAAAAACATTGATTCAAAGAAATACCTCCACACTTTGGGGCGCACAACTATGTCAGATCATGAGAGGCAGCTGGTACGATATAGTTGTTTATAATTTTTCTTTAGAACTTTCCCTTTTTATTGTTTCCTACTTAAATTATGTGATTTATTGAATATTGAATATATGATTATACTTGCACTTTATATTGTTTCAATGTCATTAGAGAAGCACAAATTTAATATTAAATGACGTATCCCTCGAGCAAAATTGTTTTGCTCGAGTAAAATAAAAAAATATGGAACTGCGGTAAATGAACCAACCTAAGAAAAGATTGTAAGTTTTAATTTGTTTATTTCAAAGTTTGATATCTATGTTGAAATTTAATAATCTATTAATATTTTTAACAGGCTGCTTTAGAGGCTCTTGATGCCTAGGAGACTGACAATTTTGGGCCATACGATCATTTATATCAGGTTTTGGGAGAGGAGCACTCTGGTCGAGTACGTTGCTGACTTGGTAAGAATATAGTCCCGACGAGGTATTGGTCCTCCCAAGGTATCCATTCTAGTACCACCAAGTTGGAACAAGTTAAAGATCATGCAATAAAATCTAATAAAAGGGTCATAGAGTTGGAATTACAAGTTCAAAGAGGGACAAAGAATTTATGAAACTGATGAAAGCTTTATCTTCATCACTTCCACCAGAGGCCAACACGGCTTGTCAGACATTTATGTCATCGATGGGTGCATTATCCAATGCACCAGGTGGCATCTCTAGTGGCGGTCGAGATCATGACATTCCTGGTGATGAAGAGGATGCTGAAGAGGATGAGGGAGTGGATGAGGATGAGGACGAGGGTGAGGATGGGGCTGAGGGAAAGGATGGGGCTGAGGGCGAGGATGGGGTCAAGGATGAGGATGAGGCCGACGATGAGCATGGGGACGATGATGAGGACGACGGCGAGGACAAAGATGGTGGCGAGGATGTTATCGATGATGACAGTGGTGATGGTGATGGTGATCAGGGGCATATTGATCCATTTCATTTTTGAATTCTGTATAACTCTTTATTTTTGAACCTGGTTTTCCACTCTGGGGTTTTCCTCTGCTTCATAGGGACTTTGTTATCTGATCTCTTTTTTGCACTTGATTCTTATTGTATGATTAGTCTACTACCTAGACCTTTATTATTCCTTGTTACTGTGATACCCATTTTTCTATTTTGTATTACTTAGCTTTCTTAGTTATCCATGTATTTCATGTTTATGTCATTTTCCCATAGAAGTTCATTTTATGTCATTTATGCCTGATAGTTCTATGCCTGATAGTAACATGAGTGAATAATCACATGCAAATAATTGTGCTTTTTCAAGTAGTAATTGTAAATTATTGTTTTGATTATACCAAGGTCATGATTTTAGCTTTATTTTTCATCCTCTATTCAGGTCTCACATGTTCTCTCAATGCACCTTGTCCTTAATGCCTTCACGCTTCACTATTTTAGGGAGCTGTGTTGGTAATAAAAATTTCTGGCAAGGATCCTTCTACACTTGGTTTGGATACTTTATCACAATAAATATTGTATTTTCTTGGTTATAGCTGCAAAAACCATTTAATTGTACTTAAGTATTAATGATTTATGAAAAAATTACTTGGGACCAACACTATTGATTGTATATATAATGTTTCAAATCCACAGTAATATTTTATTTAGTGAAGGTATATTAAAACCCTGCAACTATTAAACATCATATTTGTGCTTCAATGATTTCAAGTGTCACCTATACATTTTTCCCATTCATTATTAAGAGTTATATATGAGATTGTGTTATTTACATGTACTCTGCTCATTTAAAATTAGACCCTGTTTAAGAATAACTCAACCATATTTTCAGATATAATTCCTTTTCTATACACATTTTGTTATGTTACCTTTCATCCAAACTATCTCTTCCACTTTCTTATAGAATTATTTCCCAATTTCTCATACATAGTGTTTTTAATGACTTCTTATGAATAACTGTTTCCCTAATGATTATGAAAAAAGGTTTCCATATTCCTTATGGTCACCATTGTAGGTTAATATGAATAGATTTATATTTTGAATTCGAATGAACTAAATGATTCCCTATATGATGTCTGGTTGATAAGTTAATATGGTCATCCTAATGTTCAAAAACAATCACTCGAAATATTATTGATTATGTTATTATTTTTGTGTTTTTGAAGTGAATCGTGCTGTTTTTGAATTTCCATTCTGTTCAGGGGATGATTTTTGTTTTAGTAATGGTGGATCTTCTAGGAATTTTGGGGATGCGAACTAAATTCTGGAATGCTTATTGAAGTGTTTCCAAATTTATCATACGTACTGTTTTAACAGATTTCTTATACATATTTATGAATTTATTATTAAAGTGTTTCCCTATTAGTCATACATAGTATGTATTGTTATTTTTAAATATTACTATATCTGCATGTAAACTTATTTCATGAATGGGCAGGTGCTGGGGGAAGAGGTTGGGTAGGGGGGAGGGGAGGGGAGGGGGCTACTGGGTGAAAAGGGTGGGTATGAGGGGAGGGGTAGGGGCTGTTGGAGGAAAAGGGTGGGAAGGGGGGGAGGGGAGGGGAGGGGCTGGGGCTGGGCAGGTTGGAGGGGAGGGCAGGGAAGGGGAGGGGAGGGGAGGGTAGGGGAGGGGGCTGCTGGGGGAAAAGACTAGGCATGGGGGAGGGGGATGTTGGGGGAAAAGGGTGGGAAGGGGGGAGGGGAGGGGGCAGGGCAGGTTGGAGGGGAGGGCATGGAAGGGGAGGGGAGGGGAGGGGAGGGTCAAGTAGAGGAGGATGATGGTAGGAGGGAGGGGGTGTTGGGGGAAGAGGTTGGGCAGGGGGGAGGGGAGGGGAGGGGGCTGCTGGGGGAAAAGGGTGGGCAGTGGGGGAGGGGAGGGGAGGGGCAGGGGGCTGCTAGAGGAAAAGGGTGGGCAGGGGGGAGGGGAGGGGAGAGGCAGTGTCTGGGCAGGTTGGAGGGGAGGGCAGGGAAGGGGAGGGGAGGGGAGGGGCTGGGTGATGGTAGGAGGGAGGGGGCTACTAGGGGAAAATGCTGGCCAGGGGGGAGGGGAGGAGAGGGGCAGGGGATGGGCAGGTTGGTATGTTTTCAAATGTATTACATCATGTTTTTAATAACATTTTCCACTGTTGTTGTCAATGTTTTTTATGTTTTCCACTTTTTTTGTGGCCAAATTCTCTCCCTATCATTTAATTCACATGATGTACTACTATTTTTTATGTTCTTCAGGCCGATTACTTCTCATGATGCAGTACTATTTTTTTTCATTGACAAATGTTGTTGATCCTATTGGTGGAATAAATGGGCTATGTAAAATCAACCAGCCTTCAATCTTACCATCCATCACAGGTAGTGGATTACCTATATTTTCACATGTTGATCATATCCAATCGAAAAATTAGATACATGTTGATTTCTCATATGTTTCCTTCATTCATTGCACAGGTTGTGTTGAGTGAAACATGGCAAATTTTTGGAGAAGATATGTTATACTTGATGGAAGAGTTGGGCAGGGCGGGAAGGGAGAGGGAGACCTGGGCAGGGGGGAGGGGGCTGCTGTGGGAAGGGGCTGGGAAGGGTGGGGCAAGAGGTTGGCCAGGGGGGAGTGCTGGGGGAAGGGGCTGCGCAGGGGGGGGGGGCTGAGGTGGGAGGGGGAGGTGCTGCATGTTTCATTTATTTTATTTACTTTTATTATTTTAAATGTATGTTACTTCAGGATTACTATTTCAATTTGTTGAGAATAAATTTTCAATCCTGTTCCAATATAATTTATGCTTTCTACTTTTGTGTTAAGTCTGAGAACAATATCTTTATGGGTTTCTTGTGGCAGGGGGAGAATTGGTGGTGGCAATAAAATTGTTGCTGCAAATTTCATTCATTGGGAGGTAGGATAGGTATGTCAAACTGGGGATATTTCATAGATGGAATGCACCCATTACAATATAGAAGTTAAACATGGAAAGTTATTGCTTATCTGTGTAGATGCGTGGTGGAAAATTATTCAGGGAAATCAACAGTTTGGTTATTATGAAGTTCAATGTGTCTTTTGTGATGGGTCTTCTCTTAAAGAAAAGGACATGTCTCTTCTGTTGGGATTTATGATATGAAGTCAGCACAAAATGGTTATTGCTGAAGTGGAATCTCATTTGGGCCAACTTGTGAGTTTTAAACACCGTATAAAAAATTCTCCTTTGTCGGAAACTAATATTATTATAAGGTTCATAATATTGATCATTCATGATGTCCTCTTCAAATAGACCTTTAGGGAGGGTGTCTTCATTGCAGATGCATTTGGTTCTCAAGGTACTATCACCAATAATTGTATCATTTATCATGAATAATGGTCCTTTCCATTTTTGAATAACTCCAATGTATTATTAGATATATTTCCATTTCTATACATATTTTCTAGCCTTCTAATGGAATTAGGCTCACTTATTGCAAATGTATTATAAAACTCAACACTTGCTATAAGAAGATAAAAAAAATAATGGTTTATAATATTTTGATGCAGATCATGCAGTCAGAGTTCTCAAAGTCAGTGCTTATGAAGTGCTACCAAGAATGAAAGAAATCATGTCCCACCCTAAATGGTACCTTCTTGGATATTTCATTTGATTCTTTTTGCATGATCACTATTTCATTAATTACAGAGATAGGTTGTACTCTGAAATTGATCCTGAACAATGTAAATTAATTTCGATGCATTTAGGATTAGATGTTATGCTAAATTGATGGTTCTAGTGCAGCAAGAGAGGGATTAAAAAGTTTTTAGGTTGTTTGGATTTCTGTAAACTAGATAAATAAATCCGGTTTTGGGTTCTATAACATCTTATTACAATTGATATTGCACATTATGTAACTATCATTCCTCAAATTCCTAACATTAGTTCCCACTTAGTCATTCTTTCTATTACTTTTATTCCTTATATACTGTTACTCATTATGTAACTCTTTTTCCTCAATATCATTAACTTTTATTCCTCCAATATGTATTTGTAATTTTTTCAAAAAGACATCATTTTAAGTGAATACAACAACTGAAAATACAAAAAATCGACCAAAGGCATTCGAATTCTGTTGAATCTTTAGGAGAAATATACATGTGTCATATATGATGTGTACGAGTCAACCCTGCCTCAATCCAAGGCACGTTGTGGCCGGTATCTCTCGAAGTGTCTCACTTTTATTTGAAATGGACAGGATTTTAAGTGAAAACAACAACCGGCATACAGAAAACCGACCAAACGCATTAAGATTTTGTTGATACTTTAGGACAAGTTTCCATGGGTCATTTTTGACGTGTAAGAATCAACCCCGCCTCAATCTGAGGGCCAGCGTGGTCGGTACCACTAAAAGTGTCTTTCTTTTGTTTAAAATAGATGCGCTTTTAAGTAAAATAAATGACATACGGAAAACCAACCAAATGAATTTAGATTGTGTTGATACTTTAGGAAAACGATCCATGGGTCATTTGTGACATGTACATGTCAACCCCGCCTCAATCCGAGGCGTGGTGTGGCCGGCACCACTCAAAGTGTCTCACTTTTCTTTGAAATGGACAACAGTTTGAGTAAAAACAACAACTGACATACGGAAAATGGACCAAACACATTCGGATTCTATGGATACTTTAGGAAAAGTATCCATGGGTCATTTGCGACATGTACGAGTCAACCTCACCTCAATATGAGGCACAGTGTGGCCGGTACCACTCAAACTATCTCACTTTTATTTGAAATGGACAAGATTTTAAGTGAAAACAACTACTGGCATACAGAAACCAACCAAACACATTCGGATTCTATTGAAACTTTTGGAAAACTATCCATGGGTCATATGTGACGTGTACGAGTCAACCCCGCCTCAATTCGAGGCGCGATGTGGATGGTACCACTCAAAGTCTCTCTTTTGTTTCAAAAGGACATCATTTTAAGTGAATACAACTGAAATTTACACTCATCAATGATAGTCGCAAAATCTTTTTCATGAGTTGGGTAGTTTCACTCATGGGGTCATAAGTGACGAGACTCCTAAGAAAATACCTTTTCGCCATATATTATAAACAATACAAGTTCAATGAAAAATCCATCACAAATCATTACAAACACAAATCTAGGATCAGAAAAAAAAGGGATATGAGCCAATTTCAAACTCTTATTCAACTCTAATAGGTATTTCTCATACTATTCTTCCTATTAGAATTTGATGGGGAGGTGGGGGGGATGTGCTGGTTGGGGGGGGGGGTTGTGAAGGGGTGAGGTGAATTACTACCGGATGATTGTTGTCATATGAAGATTAAAATAGGGAATTGTAGTACATGACATGGTTGGAAGAGTTTGATGGTTTTATGTGTTTTTTGTGCTATTTTTGGTTTTTTTATACTTTTTTAAGTATGAATGTGGTTTTTTTGATATTTTTTATGTAGGTGTATAGTGGAGGGGCTACTGGAGGGGGGATACTGTGCAGCAGTTCTGGAAAAAATCAATACCAATAGTTTTAAGCCGTTGGTATAAGAGTGCTGGAATTCTAGAAAAACACTATACCAACGGTTCTAAACCGTTGGTATAGGTGCTCTGGAATTCTGGGAAAACACAATACCAATGGTTTAGAACCGTTGGTATAGGTGTTCTGGAATTCTAGAAAAACACAATACCAACGGTTCTAAACCATTGGTATAGGTATTCTGGAAAATCACATTATGAATGGTTGAAAACTGTTGGTATAATAATTCTCAAAAAATACAATAACAACGGTTCTAAACCATTGGTATACATTGGGAGAAATTAAAAAAATAATATACAAACAGTTTAGATCAAACCGTTCTTATAAGGATTTTCTCACGGCTTACTACCCAACGGTTTGGAAAACCATTGGTATAGGCTATACCAACGGTTTTCCATCCTATACCAACGGTTTAGAACTGTTGGTATAACCTTCTTTTCTAGTAGTGTAGGACCTGATCTAGTTAAAGAAATTGAATAGAAGTTTATATCTATTCAATAAAACATATAAGAAAAGTTAAAAAAATTATGCAGATAATTTTTGACATGATCTATAATTTTATGTTGGTGAGAAGATATTTCTATAATGTTCTCTATGGAAGAAAGATGCGAAAAATAAGCCCCAGGTATATCGATCCTTTTAAAATTATTAATCATATTGAGACAATATTTTATGTCTTGGAGCTTCCATTGAAGCTCTCTTAGGTTCATGATGCGTTCCATTTATCTCTCCAAAGAAAGTATATACCCAATACATCACATGTACTTAACTCATAGGCTATACTGTTGGAGCATAATATTTCTTATAAGGAATAATTGGTTGGGATTTTGGATTGAATAGAGAAAGTGATATGAAACAAGACAACTCATCTAGTCAATGTTTTGTGGTGAAACACCAGTTTGAGGAAGCTACGTGGTAACCTAAGGATGTAATGAGACAAAAGTATCCTTAGTTTTTGGTACCAAAGTGATGAATTTCAAGGGTGAAAATCATTTTAAGAGGGTAGAATGTAACACCTTGATATTTTTGGGAAATATTTAAAAAAAATTAATATTTTAATATTTCTAATTATACATAACACTCAGGTTATCTTTATTTATATAAAATACTGGGTGTATCTTTCACTAAACGTAACACTAAGATTAAACAAAACATGACATACTATTAAAATATTATTATTTAAACTGATAGCTATCTCTTAGCCATTGGAATGGAGGGTATGAATATGATTAACTAAATTATGAAAATACATATTTTACCCTTTTATATAAAATGAATTATTTGTTAAAAAATAATTATAAATGAAAATAAAAACTATTTGAAAATAAATGAAATATTTTTATGAAAACCCAATTTTTATGAAAAAAATACATTTCATCTTCATAAATTAATAACACCACTTTTGGTGAATTATTTTTATGAATTTTATATATTATATATTCAATAAAATATTTAACATTCATCTTATGTGTTTTATAGACAAGAGATAAGTATAAATCCAATATTACACTTAAAAACTGTAATTTTCTAAAAAGAATTTTTGTTGCCTTTTTGTGCACTAATATTTATAAAAATAATTTTCGAAACTTTTAGAAAATTTATTTTAGAAAATAAAGTTTATTTTTATCATATTTTTAAAATTATCTTAGGGTTAATTTTTGAGAAATTTCTGAAAAGATTATTTTTTTTGACGAATAGTAAAAAATACTGAATTTTAATTGAAAACTATATTTTCATTTAAATTATTTAAAAATATAAATTATATTTTTGATTTATTTTAAATTAAAATTATTAAAATTATATATCTATTAATATAATTTATTTCATTTTAATCATTTTAATATTAAATTTTGATATACTAACCTTGTAAACTTTTGAACATTTTCTTTTTGAATACTCACATTCTCGTCACATCTGAGGGATTAATTTTAAATAAAAAATTCCTAATTATGTGAATGAAATTTATAAATATGGATTCCATAATTTGAATAATAATAATTTATTTAATTTAATAATTTATACCTAATTTTTGACTAAAATAAATAGCAAAAACAATAAAAATTATTTTCGAGTAAAAATCGGTTTATCAGGGGTTAAACTAGAAAGATAAGCGTTGAAATAACCTATAAACTAGAATAAAATATATTTTATGTACATATTTATACTCTATAATGCCTAATCCAAGATAATAATCCATTTTTTTATAATTCTGGTATGTGAAAAATGCGGGTACACCTTTTTCCTTTCAACAATTACATGTGTGCCACTCACTTCACTTATAAAAGGCCACCCGCTCTCCTTTGTTATCGAAACGATAATTTTTTTG
Organism: Viscum album; assembly: GCA_963277665.1. NCBI lineage: Eukaryota > Viridiplantae > Streptophyta > Magnoliopsida > Santalales > Viscaceae > Viscum > Viscum album. The sequence goes on from OY728150.1 coordinate 246,300,246, forward strand.
GGAAATAAATGAAATAATAAATTCCAAAACTCCCTACTATAATTAAATAATCCTTATTTTTGGCATAAATCCAACCTAGGAAGGTTTTTGGTACAAACTTAAGGAGGTTACTTGAAGAAGAGGTAACATTCTTCAACGAGTGTTTTTATATTATTTCTTCTTCCACCTAATTAAATTATTATTAAACCATGATAAAATAATAAAATCAGCATATTACATACACTTATATTATTTTATGCTAAGTATGTGACCTATAACCATTCCTACTTCCATCAAATTGGTTAGAAAATCATTATTCGCGTGTACAAAGGACTGTCGCCTCACGAACCGATGTCATTATTTTTTCCATTACCACTTATCAAGACTGGTAATAATGATGGATTAAATGTTAATTTATTAAATATATGATATTATATACTTATGGAATTATTATATCATTCATAAATTCATACTTTCCATTCTGTTGGAGTACAATAACATCGCTCGTGTGTACAGCTAATTATCGCCTTGCGAAGTGACGTGATTAATTCACACTTTACATGGACGGTAATAAGGATGAGTTTAATTAAAATATGTAATATATATTAAATAAAAATTATTATTTAATGGTAATATATTTTTTATATTTCTTTCTTTAAATCCATTAAGAAAATTGAAATAACATTCATGCATACGTTCGACCTACTGTCCCCACGAACGGTGCATTTCATTGTTTATCTCTAACTTTTATAAATTACTATAAATAAAAATATACTAAATATATATTATATTTATATTATTATTATTATGTATATAATGGAACCATGATCAAATTAAGGGGACTGAAAATAAAAAATAAAAACAAATATAAAAAATAGAGCGATGATTACCTGAAACATGATTTTAATAAGGGATTAGTAATAAATGGGTAATAAATAGTCACAAGTAAATAATATATGGTATAATATATATAAGCAAGGTATTATAATATTTTTATAATAAAGTTATATTTATTATATATTATTTTTGAATATGTACTAAGGAATTCGAGAATTAAGGTTAGGGATTTTCGTCTCACTTTTTACTTTCATGGGACACATGCCATATTCACCAACTATTTCATTTATGTAGTGTGAATACTGGATATAAAATTATTTTTTGAATATTATCATGAAAATTAATTTTATTTACATATTAATTTTAGGTCTTATGTTTTAATAGGTTTATGGTTCAAAATTTACCAAAGAAGTAATGGATTTTTTTCTCAACTTTCCTTCTTTGAGATATATGTTATTTTATACACCTGTCTTCTTTTATGAGGTCTACATACATCACCTATGACATATAATATAATTAATTTATTTATTCTCATGTTATTATATGTTTTTAATGTTATTATTTTATAGGGATTATGATTCAATGTTTCCAAATTGGTAATGGTTTTATGAAATAATCTCATAGTTTATACAGATTATTTATGATTATGCTTACAATGATGAAATATTATGATATATCTCTAAAGAAACTCATGAATTTTATTATCCTCAATTTATGTCATGAAAATACATGTTTTACCTTTATTTTACTCTCTTTATATACCCAAGATTTCAAAAGAATGTTTTTAAGAAAAAAATGAATCTATTTATCTCTTTGATCAAAAACCCATTTTATTCCAAAACCATGTTTCATTAAAATGTTTTAAAAAATTATTTTATAATTCATAAAATGATTTATTAAATTCATTTTTACTATTTTTTTTAATTTTTACAATTTTTTATAAAGGAATATTCATTTATTTTTCCAAATAATTCCTGTTTTGATTTTATCGAAAATATGAAAGGAATCAATATTTTAACATGTATGATAAGAATAGAATTTTCCACTATCATGAACATTATTTTATTTAAATATTACTTTATATGTTTTCAAGTTTATTTTAAAAGAAATGGATTTTTAATTTATTTTATGAATTTTTAGTTTTAAAAAGTGATTTTAAAAGAAAAGTTATTTTCCTGAAAAAATGTTCCATGTGAAATTTCAAAATCTTTCTCCATATAAAATGATGTCATTTAATCTAACTTATGATTTGCTTGGGATATGAACCAAGGCTACCATTCTTATTCTTTATATGAATGGTTTACCATGAAAATATTTTTATAAAACCCATTTCTCTTCCACAAGTTATACCATGATAAAATTATTATGAAACCCAATTATTTTTCCATAGGTTATGCTATGATGAAATGATGAAATTATCATGAAACATGTCTCTTTTCCACAAGTTACGATATGATGAAATTTTTACAAAACCAAATTTATTTAATGGTTTATGATATGATGAGTGTTTTATGATCATGTGGCACAAATACATATGGTCTTCATTATATGATGGGAGGGACCTATATCTATCTCTAATGTATTGGGTAAAGGTTGATAAATCATGAGTAAATATGTTATATGTGAACTAGATTACATGTTCATAATATTATGCACGACCCTGATTACATGTTCACAATGTTATCCATTAACCTAATTAAATGTTCAAAATATTATGCATGAACCTGATTAAAAGTTCATAATGTTATACATGGACCTATTTTTCATGTCTATAATTCTATGAATAGACCTGGTTGCATGTCCATAATTTTATACGAGGAACTAACTTCATGTACTTAACTTAATGAGTGAACTTATCTTTATTTATACATGTTCATAATGTTATAAGTGGACGTTTATTCCAGAAATATATGTCTCATTCCACTGTTATGTTATCATGGATCATGTTTTTTTATTCCATTATGAATCATGTCTTATGAACTGCCAAGATTTATTCCATGAACCATGCTTATGATCTATGATATGTAGGGTATGTTTTTCAAATGTTATTATCCTGTTCTTATACCAATATGCTCATGCTATATGAATATATCCCTTGTTTACCCTTACTAATAATCTAAGATCAGCCTTTCTTATGTTTCCTCTCCAGAAGAAATGTTTTAAGTAGTGTATGTCTATAAAGAGTACTAAATTAGAAGATCTTTGTTAGAGACATTGAAAATGTTTCACCAAATTAGAATATTGTGTACCTAGTGTCTAAATAAACTAAACAATTATGGTCCTCAACTATGTGTTAGTGTAATGTATTGAATATTCATCTAAAAATATTTAATATATATGTATGAGAATCCAAGTTCACAATAACCTAGATCATAGTGCCTATTAGAATCCATATAATGATTTCTTTTAATAAAATATCTTTATTTAATCATCACAAAGCTGAAATCCCACCTGTTTTCAATATAATTTTTCTCTTTGATAACTTTATTTAATAATATCATACTTCAATAAATTTTATATATTTTTAAACTTCTTTGATGTAAAAAATTACAAAAAAAGATGGATTGAATCATGTCATAAACTACCCCCGACGAGAACTCCTCTTGGGTCTTCGGTGAGGAAAAGCATGATCCCTGAGGCCCACCTACAATAAACCCTAGGTTGGTGACTAGAAATGAGGGTATGTAACACATAAATGAAATAAATTTCCCTAATTTGTCTCTAGAAAATAATAAGAATAACCATTGATAAAAAAACATAATAAAAATAACCAAAACACGAAATAATCCACAATGAATTATATTTTAGATAAATACAAGTCTCATTAGATACCAAAGAGAACTCTTAAGTAGTAACTTTGAACACAAATCCCAACTCCAAGATAATAATACCCAGCTTGTTCCCTGAACTCACAAATCTTATTTCAAAGTAGGATTTCAAAAGAGTTAAATATATCAAATCATCCCTTTCACATAATCTATTCACAACCATATTTTAGTTATTCACCTTCTATGAATAGTTTTCCCATCATTTAATCACAAAAGGGTTCCATAAATCATAACAGTAATAAAAAAATTCAGTAAAAACAATGTTTTCATGTAATAAAAGTGTAAAATAATCAACCACATGAGTAAAATAATGTAATGAGTAAACACATAAAAAACCCACCTTTCCCCATAAATTCCATAAATCTAGATTTATTATCGTTATTAGTTCAATGCATACCATCCACCTAATGAAAATAGAAGCATGATAATTCTACATTATACACAAAATAGAAGAGATTTCTTAAATCTTCCACCTTAATTAGAACTTCACAATCCATTATGTAGGAGAAAGTGGAAAATATACTGACGAAACCACATGCACACAAGGAAAACCTCAAATAAACCTAAACTAGAGTAATTACTCATCACTACCACAACCCAACAGCCTTTAATTCGATCCAACACTGCTACTGAGAACACCCATGGGAAGAATGGGAACAAACCAGGATGGGAATAGAAAGAACTCAACTAAGTTCACTAATAACAAATCTCTCATAAATAAAGATCAAATCCAAACAAAAGGAACCTAAAATACCTCCCCAAATTTTTCCTAAATCACCAAAGGGTTGAGATAAAGAAAGGAAATGGAATGAAAGTTAGAGGGAATTATAAATTTATACCTAAGATTGAAAACATAAGACCATGATTCAAGGGTATAAGCCATGGTGAAACTATAAGAATTTAAAAAAATCTATGGTGCTACGTGATCGGCCATGCTGCATTGTGTTTTGTTCAAGGGAATCTATATAAATCACATCACATATATCCCATATTCAAAACTTAGTCAACTACCAGATCTAGTAAAATTGGTGAGGGACCATGGGTAAAGGTTGATCTCCATGACATAGCCTCTGGCCCTCGGAACCCAACCACAATGAAAAATCAAGGACCACCCCACAATGACCTCTAAAGAGGAAGATCCCCTAAAATTGACCTCTAGAACACTACAATGAAACCAAAAATATCGACACCACAAGTGGGACTACTTCACTTTTCTAAAAATGACATGATCCTCCTCACCACAACCCAAGGATCTACACTATAATGGTACCAAAAATGGTATATACAATGAAACTACCCTCCTAGGGTTCTATTCCACAACTATCAACACTACACCATATCCGAACCCTTTAACTAGCCTTTCATATAATAACACATGCCTCCACACTAAAAAATAAACTCATAACTAGAATTTCACCTCAAACACTATTTTTTCCTCAAACCACCTCTCGATATCTTTGACACAAAAAATTTTAAAAGTAATGGGTCAGAAAGGTCCAAGTTGTTACATTAGATACATATCAAATGATTCTCTTCTTCAAAAATAAAAAACAATCCCTGAAGGAAAACCACATCCACCACCAACCAAGAACTCCCTGGGAGATACCTATTTAATGAAACAATGCTATCAACCCAAAAAAAAGAAAAGATTGATTCAATTAAATCAACACTACTTCAAATATTAAATTATGAAAAAATCAAGATTGAAATAGCTTTGGACACATAGCGTGCATCTGTGACTCTTGTTCTCATGTACTATCCTCCACACCAACACACCTCAACAAAACTCAAATAGAAGGAATATATTTCTCTTTCACACTAAACCAAAGTAAGCATTTATCATAGGTTTAAACTAACACTAAATCATTCTGTGATGGTTTTGAAAAACTGCCGCTAAATCATGTGTTGGTAATCATTTAGCAGCATTTTTTCAAAACAGTTGTGGAATGATTTAGCAATAGTTTTTTAAAATTTGGATAATCGTTTAGTGGCAGTTTAACCCACCACTAAATCATTTCTCGGTATTTTATTTATTATTTATTATTATTATTTTAATTTTCATAATTTTTTTTAAGTTTTATCAATTAATTTATTATTTTTATTTAATAATATCAAAAATAATAATTTATTATTATTATTTTAAAAATTAAAATTTTATATATTAATTAATTTTTTATATTTTATTATTATTTATTATTATTACCATGCACATGCATATACCATGTAGAAATTCTACATTGGGAAAGGTTTGAACCCCTTATCTCTTGGTTATTCTACAAGCACTTTACCACTCTAGTAGGCTCTTCACGTGAGGAGTAAATTTTTTTAATATACATATATATATATATATTGATAAAAAATAATACATAAAAAATATATACAAACTAAATAATTAATAATTAATAATTAATAATTAATAATTAATAATTAATAACTAATAATTAATAATTAATTATTAATAATTAATAATTAATAATTAACAATTACTAGGAACGACGTGAGCCATAGATTAAAACCCATGGCCCCATAAAGTTTATTAAAAAATATAGTAAACATTCAAAGAGTCAATGGATATCCACATTGAACAAGTGACACTCATAGCACCACCATAAAGTAACATGAAAGGTTACACAATCACCTTTTTTGTGTCTACCACCCCTTACACATAAACTGCCCTATCCTTTTGGATGAATAACTCTCCTATATTTTTTTGCGGCTTACCAATTATCACCTTGATCATCTATATTTGGTATGTCATCTTTCTGAGTATGAGAGTAAAAATATTGGCTTCCATCCATATCATTCCTTGATAGCAAGGCTTGATGATATTGATTAACAACAATCATGTTATGTTCTGTTTTATCAACCCAAGGTAAGGTCTCAATAATAAGAGGTTTATTCCTAGGAAAGTCATGAATCATTACAGTGTCCCCAAGAAAGGGCTTCCTATAGTGAGAAGTAAATACCACCTTGAAATCCTTAGTTGCAACTTTCACATTTACCAGGGAGGGAGAAACATTACCATTAGCATATAAAACAGGCTGTAGGTAGACTTCCTTCATCCTCCTTTTATTTTTGATACCTTTCTTCTCAAGGTTCTTAAGATAAAATTGATCAAATTTCAGACAATTTAGGGATTCCAGCATATCAAAAAAATTGGGTGCACTGACACCGATATTATTCCTATTTTGGTCGTCCTGAGCAACCACTCCCAACCTAGAGTTAGTGATGGTGCATGTAGTGGGAATAAAAGGTTGACCTTATGCTTCTCCAATCATTGACTCCAAGGTCTTTTAATCTTGAGCCTGCTTGTCCCTAAAGGTATCCCCCACAATGGATCTTGACTCTTTCTCAATATGACGAGGAGAGGGCCCCTCATTTCCCCCAAAAACAGTACCTGCATTAGGGGTACACTCCCCACTGCAACCTTCCCATGAACCTAGAGCATCCATAAGAGATGGTACCTCTAGATAGGTGGAAACAACACCATTTTCAGCCTGCATGATCAGCTTCTTAGTGGAAATCCTTGGAGTTTTCAATGCCTTACCACTTTGGCCATCCTAATCTTCCACTCCCATCCTGGAATCATTGATGACGTAAGCAGTGGTAATAGTAAATAATAAATATTAAGTCATAAGTAATAAATAGTAAATAATAAATAATAAATAATAAATAGAAAATAATAAATAATAAATAATCATTAGTAACTAGTAAGTAATAAAAAAATAAATAATATATAATATACATGCAATGGATAAATATAAAATTAATTAAAAATTAAATTAATATATGATAAAAAAATAAAATAATAATAAACTATAAAAAATAAATAATAAATAATAAATAAATATATAATAAATATATACTAAATAATTAATAAATAATAAGTTTATATTAAAATAATAATAAAATAATAAAAAATAAAAAATAAATTAAAAATCAATGTATGAAAAATAAAATAATAATAATAAATAATAAAAAGTTTTAAAAAAAATTAAAAAAATTATAATGAAAAATAAATAAATAATAAAATGACATTTAAAATAAATTAATAATAATAAAATAATAATTTAAAATAAAATAATATTTAATGTATAAATAATGGATAAATAAAAAAAATAAAAAAAATGAAAAATAAAAAATAAATAATGAAATAATAATGAAAAATAAATAAAAAATATATAAAAATTTTAAATAATTAAATAATAAATAATAAATAATAAATAATAACTAATAAATAATAATAAGTAAATAAATAATAACTAGTAGATAAATACTAAATAAATAATACATCGTATATCAATTATAAAATAATAATTAATAATTAAATAATAAATTAAATAATAAATTGAAAATAAAATTTAATAATATATAATAAATAATAAATAAATATTAAATATTAATTTAAAAATAATTTAATAATAATAAACTAATAAATAATAAAGTAGTAATATATAAATATTAAAATAATAAACAAAAAATAATAATTGAATATATAATAAATTATCAATTATAAATAATAAATGGATTTAAATATCTATAAATATATATACATATAACGAAATTTATATAAATATATGTAAACCCACATTTATGCTACATAAATATATATAAACACAGACATATAGAAAATTGTATATTAATATAAATACAATTAAATTTAAATATCTCTATATATATTTACACAAATAACATATAAAAATATATAAACATTAATATGTATAAATATTTACAAATGTATATAAATATACCCAAATATTGATACATACGTATAAATAGATATATATAAAATATAATAAATCACCAAAATAGGGGAAAAACAATTGCAACACCATAAAATCATTAGGATTGTAAATCAATGGAATAAAATCATAAACGACATAAACAATGAAAACACTTTTAAACGAAGATGAAATATCTTCGAATGTTCAAAAATCATGATATTCGAACAAAAAGCTCAGTTTTGGAGTCCATCTAGGCCTATTTTGACCTCTAAAAAACAATTATTAGGGACCCCTTATTTAAAAAGGAATATATATCATCGTAGTATTTGAATTAATATGTGGTTGAGCCCAAACAAACACTTGGATAAAAAGTTATGGCTGGTTGAAGTTGAAGTTTGATTTCAAATCTTTCTTAAAACTATAAAAAATTTTATTCATTTAATTATTATAAAATTATTATCTAATGTGGTTTTAGTTCATTTCATAATCTTCAATTTCACTATTTATGGAGATAAAATTGACTCATAGATTAAAAGTTATGGCCATTTGATAACGAAGTCTGATTTTATTCTTATTCAAGAATTATTTTAAGTTTCAAATTTTTATTAAATAATAATTATAAATATTTATTAATTAAAAAATTATAATTAATTATAATTTTAAATAATAATAAATATATGATAGAAAATAATAAATAATAAATAATAAATCATAATTAAATATTTTATATTTTATATATTTTTCCTTTAATTTAGTTGTAATTTATAAAAAAAATGTCGCTATTTCGCTGTGGTTTCTAAAAAACTACTGGATGAATTAAATACTTTTCTAAAAAAATTAAAATTTTAAAAAAATTAAATAAAAATAAAAATAAATTTATTAGGGGTTTTAAAAACCAACGCTAATTTTTTTCCGAAAACAATTTAATGATAGTGTTCAAAACCGCCACTAAAAAACTGCTATGAAATATGTTTTTCCATATTGTGGGGAAACCCTCTCTCGATGATCTTGGATCTCATCTATACACACTATTAAAATCACATCATCCTCAATTTATAATTCTTCCCAATCAATGACATGATAATAATCATGTATATATCACAAGAGTTCTAACATATAAAAGACATAATGGGCTCGGTATAATAGAAAAGGGAGCTCCAATTGATACACCACCTCAACAACACACTACAACACCTCAAAATAACCATTAAAGTAGGTAGAGATCTTGATCCACTATAAAAAACTCAACTAACCACAACATGGGGAACCCTCAATAACACATGATCACTGAACTCAAACTTCATAGGTATCTTCAACTAATCAGTATATAAATTCTAGAGGTTTAACCCCACCTTCACCCACTCCCAAACTGACTATATCTTCTACATCATATTCTAAACCCCATATAGAATAAGGTCTACTACCTCTTTAACCATGTTTTAGAATAATAGATACTAAAAATACTTCTCAAACAACACCTCAAACTGGTCCATGCCAATGGAAGAGTGGTAGATGTTTTTATAAAAGAACACAACCATTGAATAATTATTTACCAACGATTCACCGAAATACATAACATAATAGCACTATATATCCTCCAATGTTTGGGTGATATACATATTCTTAAAATCCATACTTGGATGGAAATAACTTCTAAGTCACAATTGGGACCCAAAATCAAGTGGAAATCCTCTCCAGACCCATGAATAAAAAAATATCCTAATCAGAAATGTTAATCCACTATACCTAGTGAAGATGCACCACCACATCAATATACAGCCTCACCAGAACCTCCACGACACCTGAATACCTAATGAACATGAATTGAGAAAAATTTATAAACTGATCCATTACCAAATAATTTCACATCCTCCACAAGTTTTAGGTAACTTATTAATGAAATCCATTGAGATGTCCACTCATTTTCACTCTAAGAACAACTAATGGATGAAAAAAATCACATGAAACATGATTTTATGCCTTCACCTTTTGGAAAACCAAGCATTGTGATATAGACGTCTCTAACAAACACTTCATCCCATAACACTAAAACTGATCTCTAATGGAGTAATACATCTTGGTCATTCCAGGATGCACTGCCACCGCTAAACTATAATACTTTTGTAAAACTTCTACATCAAAACAAACTCCCATAGAACATTAGCCAATGGTGGTCATCCTTTAAACATCCATTTAGAGCATCATGGTGGATGGAATGATCCTACATCACCTCTTCCTTTGAGTCTCCCCACTAATATTCCACCACCTTTCACACCAATGAGAAATGCACTACCATCTGAAATAGGCAACATCTACCAACAACCTTATCTTCATTAAGATGCATCACCAAAATATCCTCCATCACTCTCTAATTAACTATAGACTTCCAAAAAACCTAACCTATGACTTCCTACTTAGTTCCCCAATAACAATATTCCCCTTTCCTTGGGTGTAAGAGATCATAAAGCCATTGTCCTGGAGAAACTTAATCCACCTCCATTGTGATGGCCCAATTGTTTTCACTAATGAATAAATTTTATATTTTATTAATTATCTATATTCATATTAATAGTTATTGTCATAACCTTATAAGTAGTTTTATTAGGTTATTTAACTATAATATGATTTTTCATTTGTAAAAAAGTAGTTTTTATTCCAACTAAATTGTTTTCCATGTGTTATATGGTTTTAAAAATAAATTTCTAAATTTTAGAATTTAAATTTGATAAAATGCACTTCATTTTTGGATTCATCATATCAAAATTAGGATAGGGTGGAATTTTAGAATTTTTATAAAAAGGTTGGTTTTCAATTTAATAGTAGAAAATAAAGTTTGTACAAAAATAAATAAATTTTATTAAATTATCATAATTTTATAATGATTTAAAAATTTATGAAACCTTTTTATCGATCAAACATGTATTTAAGGGAAAAAATAATTCATTTTGGTTGTTTTACTTTAATAAAGTTTTAAAAATGTATTTTTTTTATTTTTGGATTTATTTTAAAGTTACATAACACTCCTTTTCTTAACCATAAACCAATAAATTTCATGGGATTTAACATTATACATAATTTTGGCACCGCTTCATTTTTATTCTTAAAAAGGTATTTTTCTATAAAATGTTCTTATTGTGTTAAGGATACTTTTATTAAAATTAATTTTTATAACCTGTTGAAATTGAATATTATAAAATGGTTTTAAAATATGGAATCATCATGTTTAAATTATTTAATATGGTTTATTTCATTTAGAGTCACAAAAATAAGTTACCATAGTAAAAGTTAGTCACCTAGATAAGGGTTAAATTTGGTAAAATAGTCAAAAGGTCCCCATCACCACCTGAATCCTACACACAACTTGAGAACATTATATTGAAAAAACCCTAAACAAACATCCCCAACCTTATTTCCCATGTATTAAAGGTTTTTTTCTCACAAAAAACTAATCTAATAAAGATTAAGGAGAGTTCTAAAGGAGAATATCTAAATAAGATGTAATTGTTTTAACTAAGTTCTTTCAAGTTTATTTATTCTTCCATAACCTAAAAATATATTATACACACACTAATATAATTGAATAAGTATCATTAAAATATTTTAATTTTATTATTTTGGTTTAATAAAAATTATCTATCTCCCTCCCTTCTATTGGAAATTTAAAACACCACTTGGGTTACATGTGTACAATCGCTTCCATGAACGACCTATTTCATTTTTTATAGCCTCCTTACATGACTGGTTATAAAAATGGATTTAATGAATTAATATTACATTTTTAACATCATTAATATTATGGAAATATAAATATTCCATTTTATCAAAAATATTAATAATAAATGGCCACCATAACATTTAATCATCTAAAACGATCATACCGAGAAATTTTGTATGTAATATTTTCTTTACATTATATTTCATTTATATTATTCATATAACTATTATTAAATATTATATATTAATTTAATTAAATGTTTTTTTAAATAATTAATATTATTTGAAAGTGATATTATTACTACAAAACAATATATTTTTACTGATTTCATCATTATATCATGTTCTTGTTTAGGTCAGTTTTGCCACCTACATGTGCGATGCTATAATGTTTATGTCATGAATGGTTATGAAAAATTAAATAAAAATAATATTAATTAATAATGATTAATTTAATATATTTTCATGATTATGTAGTAGTAATATATATTTTTATATTAATAAAATCTATTCTTTTTATAAAATCAAAATTTTTGAAAAAGATATTTTTAATTGTTTTTTATGTACTGTCATGATAAGTTCCATAAAATAACTATTAGAATCCATAAATATATCAAAAAATTTATATAATATTAAGAAACATTATTTAATGAGAAAATATCCATTATATTAGTGGAATTAAAAGTGAACAATTATGGTTATTTTAAACATAAAAAATTATATCAAGAATAATTAACAGAAAAGCTACCATTTCATGAAATTTTTAACTCATTTGTTTTTAGAATGATATTAAACCTATACCTTGAAAAATATAGAGATTATGTAACCATTGGTCATGTAATTTTTACCATTACTAAGATGCCAAATCTGTTTTGTAGATTATGAACCGAACGTCCCCAAAATGACCACCATGAGCTATACTTAATTGTTAATTAAATGAAACATGATAATAAATGAAATAAAAGGAATAATAATAAGGGATTAGGAATGAATATTTTTATTAATAATGTAAATAATTAATATAATTTTAGTACTCATGAGGGTATAGAACATACAAAGTAAGTTGGGGCTTAAGGTAAGTGATTTTTCTTTTAAACCTTATTTTAAATGTTTTAAAGTTTTACTTTCAACTATATTTCCTCCATGATAATAGTATTTCAATATTTTTATTCTATAAAATTCAATGATTTATTATATTAATTTTCTATTATATTTTAATTACATTAAAAAGTTTTAAAAATTAATCTTTTTAAAGTTTTATATATAGTCTATTTTTGACTTTCTTTATAAAGGTGTGAAAATAATGTGTTTATAACATTTATAACTTGATCTCCTTTTATAATTATTTTTTCAATTATTCATTATGAAGCTTCATTTTCATGTTTTTATTGGTTTAGAATGAAAATAAAATTCCTATTGTTCTATGAATTTTTCATTTTAAAGAGTTGTGAAAGAATATGATATTTTCTCTAATTTTTATGTGATAACTATATATTCTTATGATTATGGGTTTAAATGAATATTTTTTTGAGTTTTATAGTGAAATTAAAAACCCTATGTGTTTCATTCATTTTATGGTTCTTAGAAATCATACTTTAGGAAGGGTGGGTCGGATATATCCCTTCAATAGATTGGATAATGATTTTTTCTCTAGATAATTTTTGTTGGAATTAACTGGTGAAGTTATTATATTATAATAGTTATATTAATAGTGGTTGTAAGAGTTATATAAATATGATATCCCAAGTAACATTTATGATTATTGTTTTTCCTTAATTAATTATTATGAGTTATGTTTTGAGAATATTTGGGAAACAAAGTTGATTTCATGAGTAAGTAAGTGATTAATTAAGATCAAAGTTTATTATGTTAAAAGGAAAGGGGTCTCATGGTTTTTAATGAAATAAATGCTTTACTTTATTTTTATATCCCTTACTAAGATTTATTTTCTCATTCCATGTTTTAAAAGGATTTTATAGGTTTTAAGATAGTGTTGTAATTTTATCAAGGTAAATATTACAATTGTAAAGAATCATATTGAGTGAAGCAAGTGTGTCATGAATGAAACATGAGTCTCAATTTAAGAAAATATTTTTATGGAAAAAATGTACATTGTGTGGAAGTGTTATCTTTTATAATGTAGTGATTTTCCTAATTCTCTAAAAATATAAACCTAAAAGGTCATGGGAATGTAGTATAATGAAATACTTACTATAAAACAGGTAATTGTGGGTTAGTTATGTATGGGTAGTTATAGTTGGTATCAGATTAGGGTTTATATAACTTTAGAGGTTAAAATGTTGACAAGGAAAAAAGATATAGGGATTTCAATTTATGGTTATATTATTATGAGACAGTTTCTTTATTACTCTAATGGTTGTCATATTGGTTCTTTAATTTATGATTATTTTATAACGGGTTTGGATAAAGGTAATAGGGTGAGTGAATTAAGAAAGAAACAATAAGGAAATATACTTACAAATCAGTAGCCTAAAATAGTTAGAGTTAAATATGAGTAGTTTTTGGCTATGATAACTAAATTAACATAGGATATAAATTGTGGTACCCATATAATAGAGAGACCAAATTCTTCACAAAGGAACATGTAAATTGTGGAAAATTTCATTAAAAATCACCCTCTATCATTTTTAGAACCTCATACCCAGTGGTAGTTGAAGGATGTATCAATTGTTTGGGGAAAATATTTTATTTTTTGGGTTATTCAGAGAATGATAAGATAAATCATTCTATTTATCATCATGAAAGTGAATTTTATTAGTGGTTATATTTTATTAAGAATTCCAAGAGAATAATAAGATTGATACCATGAAATGAAAGATATTTAAAGATATTTGTCATGTGAAATACTTCCCTATTGTTTTTTTGAATTATTATAAAACAAAATTATGGACTTAAGTAGAAGGAGGACTTAGTTGCTGCTTATGAATAAAATTTTACTAGATTAACTAGGTATGCACCAAATTTATTTTAGAACATGAATGTATAATTGATATATTTTACATAGGATTAAAATCAATTTTATCAAGGTTTTTGGTTACACATGAATTTAAAATTTATGAGGAAATTGTTTGATGTGATAAGAAGGTTGAGTTTGAGTTTTTTTACAATAAAGGATCACATATAAATAATGATAATAAGTGATCAAGTTGGAAATAAACTAGTAAACAATCAAAAAGGAAATCCAACGGTAAGAGAATTCAATCTCCTTCTTATCCTAAATATGGAAAGAAGCATTCTAGGAGTTTTTCATGAGATCAAGAAAGTGATATGAGTTTGGTAAATTGTACATTTGGATAATTACTATAAAGAAACGAGTAATGGTTATATTAATAATGGTAAGAAAATATTTAAAATATTTAATTTTATTGAGATAAGAAATTATGAAAATGTGTGTCTAAATATAAGTATGAAAGGTGTAGATCATCAAGATAATATGAAAAAGGTGTGGAAACATCATTTTCAACTACTACAATCGATGATGGCCCCTAAAATGAATTGGTAATAGGTAAATTACTTGTTTACTCAAATTATTACAATGTATTATTAGATTTTATATCTACACATTCTACAATTTCTAGAAAATTGTCCATTAAAATAGAATTATCAACTCAAGAAATCATGATATAAATTTTGGTAAAAACTTCTAATGGAGGTATTAAGGCAACAGGGGTTTGAGGAAATCTTAATATAGTTATCCAAGGAATGGGTTTTCCTAAAAATATTATTATCCTAACTATTATAGAGTTTTATGTTATTTTGGGTATGAATTGGTTTTTGGGTTATCATGCTAAGATAGATTACAAAGTAAAGGAATTAATATTGAATATTTAGAATGTGTTTAAATTTATATATATAAGTTAGTTCATAATTATGATAACATATCAAGATGATAATAAAATTATTAAATATAGGGGTGAAAGTTATATTGTGAACATCATTTAGTAGAAGGGAAATATTTATCTTAGTGATGCAATTTTGGTAAATGAATATTTGGATATATTTCTTGATGATTTTCCTAGTGGTATTTTTGATAGGGTGATTGAATTAATTATTGATATTTTTCCCAATTCTAATATAATTTCAAAACTAGCTTATCAAATGACTCCAATAGAGATATTGGAATTAAAAAATAAATTATAATAATTACATAATAAGGGTTTCAATTTACCTATAACTTCACCATGGGGTGTTCCTTTTATATTTATTAAAAAGAAAGACAATTATATGAGGCTTTTAATTGATAATATATCACTAAATAAAAATACTATTAGTAAAAATTATCTATTTAATTATATTTATGACTTGTTTGATCATATCTATGGAGGTTAATATTTTTCAAATATTTTACTTAGTTTTAGATATCATCAGTTGAAGTTAAATGAGGAATAAATTCTAAGGATCGTGTTTTGAACTATGTATTACAATTATTATTTTGTGGTTATGTCCTTTGGGTTAACTAATTCCCTTGTTGTATTTATGGATCTAATGACTAAAGTATTATTTGAGTTTTTGGATATTTTTTTGGTATTCATTAACAATATTCTAGTATATTCTTAATTTATAAGGATGTTGAGAAACATCTAAGGATTGTTATATAGTTTTTTGGAAAATATTGTAAATTTTAATTTTGGTTATATAAAATTATATTCCTTGGGAATATTGAAAATAAATATGTCATACTAGTTGATCCTACTAAAACCAAAGTGGTAGAAGAATGTCCAAGACCTACTAATGCCTTTAAGATTAATTGTTTTCTTGGACTAGTGGGTTATTAGGAACCTAACCCTTAGTGTAGTGAAACCGACTCCCTCATTTTCTACAACTCTCTATTAGGTAAGTTCCTCATCCCATGGTCCATATCCTACATCATTAAGAAATGTCTCAGTCTCTTGGATACAAACACTAACATTCCCCATACGTGGCGAGAGGGGAACAAGGTCGTCGACTTTCTTTCCTTGTTTTCAATTCATGGGGTGAACACCCTTCACTCTCCAGATATTGTGTTACTGTTTATAGAGGGGTAAAACCTGGTCAGAGGGGATGCTCTAGGGCTCCACCATTTCAGACCTCCATAGCCCACGTTTTGCTTGTTTGTTGTATTTGGTTTCTTGTTTTTTTTGTGTTGTACAGTGTCCTTAAATAATATATTATGATGATGATGATGATGAAAAAGTTAACTTGAAAGAGACTTATATTCATTTGAAAAAATAAATGTGATGAATATTTTAAAGAATTAAAAAGAAAATTGGTTAATTCTCTAATATTGTCCTAGTCATCAAGAAACATAAAATATATTATTTATATTAATGATTAATTAAATTGAATTGTTTGTGTTCGGGTAATTTCATATGCATCAAAACAATTGTAACCCCCTGATAAAAATTATCCAACATGTGATCCTGAACATGCAGAAATATTTTTTTTCTTTAAACATTTGGAGGAATCATTTATATGGGGATAAATTATATATATATATTGAAATCATAAAAGTTTAAAGTATATATTCATTAAAAAATAGTATAAAATCAAGAAAATAATTAGGTTGGAACTTTTAAAGGTTTATGATTGTACAATTCACTATCATATAGGTAAATAAAATAAGGTAACAACTACTTTGTGTCAAATAGATAATACATTATAAATAATGTTATGATTTGAACATGATTCAATAGTTAATGATTTAATGAATGTTGAACTGGAAGTTGTTTATCTGAAAACCTATTCTGTTTTGGATCAAGTATCAGTACAATAATACTTGGTAGAATTTATTAAATATGATCATAAGAAAGATCTTGGTTTTATAAGAAATATATAACTAGTTATGGAAGGAAAGTTTCCTGATTTTAATATTTAAAATGAAGGTGTAATAGTATTTGGAAAGATGTTGTTTGTACTAAGTGACACTCAATTGAAAAAGAAATTATGGAGTGAGGCTCACATATCTCTATATTATTTTACCTTAGTAGTACTAAGATGTATATAGATCTTCATGAATATTATTGGTTGGAAGGAATGAAAAAATATATTGATGATTATACCATGGAATATTTGATTTTTTAATAGGTTAAAGCTGAACAAAAAGTACATATGGGAATGATTCAACCATCATCAATTCTATAACTTAAATGGGAGAATATATATGTGGATTTAATGGTGGTATTACCTAAGAAATATCAATATAATAAGAAAATATGGGTAATTTTTTATGGTTTGAATAAATATGTTGTTTTGCTTCCTATTCATAATGATATGTATTTGGATCAGCTATCATGGTCTGATATTTAAGTTATTTTTAAGTTATATATAGTTCCTCCCTTTATTGTATCTGATCATGATCCAATATTTACATATAATTTTTATAAGGTACTTTAGAATTCATTTCATGCTGAGTTAAGTTTTGGTACCATTTTTTCATCCTCGATATGAGGGAAAATGGAGTAGACAATTAAAACTTTAGAGGATATGATTTGGGATTTCTCATTTAATTATCAAGGAGGTTGGGATAAATAACATTAATTAGTTTAATTTTCATATAATAATATTTTCCATTCAATTATTTAAATGGTGCCATTTTAGGCATTATATAGAAATATATGTAAAACTCCATCTTATTGAGTTAATGTCAAGGAAAGAATTTTTTTAGAACTAAATTAATAGAAGAGGTGGTTGAAAAGATAAAGATAATTCAAAACCATATGAGGTAATCTTAGATTAGAAAATAATTTACTTAGATAACTAGATAAAAGACATTTAATTTGAGGTAGTGTCCATGTTTTTCTTAAAATATCTCTACGTAAAGGTGCAATGTGTTTCAGTAAGAATAGGAAATTAAGCCCATTATTTATTGATATGTATGAAATTATAGAGAAAATTGGATCATTTTCTTACCAAGTAGACTTACCTTTGATTTTATCTTTGGTACATGATGAGTTTTATATTTCACTGTTAATAAAGTACATACCTGACACATCTCATATATGAATCCCCCAAGTTTTGTAGTTAATGGATAATATTTCTTATAAGGAAACACTAGATCATATTCTTGATGATATATAGTAGATGTTGTGAAATAAAGTGACTCACTAGGTTAAATGTTTTTGTAATAATAATATGATTGAAGAAAAAACATTGGAAACTAAAAGCATTATGAGAGAAAATTATAGCCATTTGTTTATTAATGAATTAAATTGTGAGGACATAATTTATTTAAAGAGGGAGAATGTAGTGACCTGATTATTTTTCTAATGAATCAATTTTATATTTTATTAATTATATCAATTCAGATTAATAATAACAATTATAACCTTAGAAATAGTTTTGTTAAGTTATGGAACAAGAATATGTTTTCTAATTTTCAAATAAAGTAGTATTTTTTATTATAACTAAATTGTTTTAATTATGTTATATGTTTTTTAAAATTAAATTTATAAATTTTATAAATTTTATATATTTAATTTAATAAAATGAACTTTATTTTTGGATTCATCATATCAAAATTAGCTTAGGTTAAAATTTTGGGATTTTTATAAAAGTTTCATTTTTGGGAGAATAATGTAAAATATTGTTTAATAAAAAACCATAACATTTATGGAATCATTAATTTATAATCATGACTTAAATTTTTTTGAAACCTTTTTCTCAACAAAAAAATGTATTTAAGGTGTAAAATAATTCATTTCGTTTTGTTTCCTTAAATTTAGTAGTCACAAGGTGTCATTTGATTTTTGGATGGCTTTGAAAGTCACATAATATTCCTTTGTTTTACAATAAACAAATAAATGGAATATAAGTTAATACTACACATGATTTTTTTGTAGATTCATTTTTATGCAAATTTTTTTAATAACTATTTTTATTGTGTTAAGTGTACTTTTATTAAAATTAAAATTTACCACATCTAGAAATTGAATCTTATAAAATGATTTTATAAATTTAAATCAACATGTTAAAATTAAATAATAATATCTATTTAATTTTTAATCATAAAAAATGCTACTATAGTAAAATTTAGTCACCTCAGTAAGGATCAAATGTTGTAAAATGACTAATTGAAGGGATAAAGTAACAAAACATCATAAAAATTTATCTTTAAAATGGTGGATAGAGGAATGATAAAACTATAACTTATATCTTGTAAATTTTTATCCATATATTATCCAATTTACTTTAGAATGAATTCCCCTTTTTTATGTTAAGAAATTAATATTACAAAACTGCCACCCCTCCCATGTATAAAAAACCCCTTCAGCACCAAACTTCTCCCCAAACCTTGAGAATATTTTCTCAAACAATAACTATAAAAATAATCCCTTAAACATATTTACCATCACCTAATGGTTCTATAATAACAAAAATAATTATCTAAGAAGGCTTAAGGGGAGTCCTGAAGGGGGATATTCAAGGAAGAGGCAATTATTTTCACAAAGTTCTTCCATGTTTCTTTCTTCTTCCACCTCCTAAAAATATATTATACCCATACCAATATAACAACATCAGTATAATTATTATACTATAATGTTATTATGTTGATGTAAAAACCATTACCTATCTCCCTCCCATCCATTTTAAAATGAAAACGTCACCCATGTAATATGCAGACTACCACCTCCATGAACAACATATTCAATTTTTCATCACCTCCATACATGGTTAGTTATAAAAATGAGTGTAATTTATTATTATGAAATTAATAACATTATTATAGTTCTAGAAATATAAATTTTTTATTTTATTAAAATCATTTATAGTAAACAGTCATCATAAAATTTAACAGCCTAGAACGAGCATACCGACACACTTTGTAAGTAATAATATCTTACCATTATATTTAATTAATATTATTCAAATAAATATTATTGAATATAATTTATCAATTTAATAAAAAGTTTTTAAAATAAAAAATATTCTATAAAAGTGATATTATTACAATAAAATAATATATTCTTACTCTTTCGGTCATTGTAATGTGTTCTTGTTTTGGTTTGTTTTACCACTTAAATGAACAATGTTATAATGCGTATGTCATGAATTATTAATAAGAATTAAATAAAAATAATATTATATAATAATGAAAAATTTAAAATGTTTTCATGATTATATAATGGTAATATATATATATATATAATCAATTAATTTTATGAAATCACAATTTACCAAACAAAAAGATATTTTTAAGTGATCCGCACATACTGTCATCATAAGTTCCATAAAATAATCATAAGACTCCATTGATACATCATTGTTTTTAAATATTAATGAAATCTATTTAATGGTTAAATATATTTCATAAAAATTGAATTAAAAGTGAATAATTATGTTTATTTTAAATGTCAAAATGAATCTTATTAAGAAAAATTCAAAAAAAAGTAACTATTTCATGACCTATTGAACTTATCTATCTATAGAAAGATTTTAAAACCATAAATTATAACATATATATCTTATTTAAACTTTGGATAAGTAATTTCTACCATTAAAAATACGTTGAATCTATTTTGAATATTATGAATCAAACAACCCCAAAACAACCAATGTGAACTATACTGATTTGGTAAATAAATGAAACATGATAATAAATGAAATAAAATGAATAATGATAAGGGAATTAACATGAAAATTTTTATTAATAAATTAACTAATTAATATAATTTTATTACTTAGGAGGGTAGAGAATGTATGAATTAATTTGGGACTCAAAGTAAAATATTTTTTTAAAACCTTATTTTAAATTTTTTGAAGTATTCTTTTCAAATATTTTTACTCTAGGATCATATTCTTTAAATAATGTTATTCTATACACTTTAATTAGTTTTTATAGTAATTTTATATTATTTTTTAATTAATTTAAAAATTATCTTGGACTTAACTTAATTTTTTTTTAAAATGAATCTTTTTAATGTTTTCCTTGCATGACATTTTTTTTAATTTCTTTATAAAGGTGTGAAAAAAAATATTTTTTTAACATTTACCACTTGATATAATTTTCCCACTATCACATATGTTATTAATTATAAATATTAATTTTTAATTTTTCATGATTTTCTAAAATAATTTTTTTATTATTTTATGATTTTTTTATTTTAATGATTTCAAAGAAAATGACATTTTCACTTATTTTTATGTGATAATTGTATGTGATTATTATTATGGGTCCAATGGATTGTTTATGAGTTTTTTTGATAAAAGTGAAATCCTATATCTATTTTATTTGTGTTATGATTCTTGTAAATTTTATATGAATATTTTTGGATCTAATATAGCCTTCTAATTTATTGGGTAATGATTTATTCTCTTGAGAAATTATTTTGGAATTAACTGCTGAATCTAATCCATTATAAGTTTTATTATAATATTTCTCATAATATTGATACTAATATGATGTAACAAGTAAAAAAATTTTATGTTCTTAAATTTATGATTTCTTATGAGATTGTTTATGAAAATTTTTGGGCAATGAATTTGATTTCATGTGTAAGTAAGAAATTATTTATGCTCAAAGTATATTATGTAAAAAATATTGGTTTTATGATCACTATTCAAAGTGATGTTTTTTTAGTTGAGAATAATAAATGTTTATCCTATAAATAGAAGTAAGTCGAAACTATTCATGATTAAAAAGATCAAATGAATTTTGAAAATGGATTCCAAATAAAAAATTCAAGTCTGTATTTTGGTAGTTTCTCAAATTAATATAAAAGCATTGGTGGCTATTCAAGAGAAACTATACATGGGTGGTATAAGTATAGAACCTATAAATAATTAATGGTTTTACCAAATCTACATACTTAAATACATTTGAATTTAACTTTTCATAGAAACTTTCTATGATCATTGTATTATGAACTGTATGTCAAGGAAACCTCCCTTAGCAGAAATCCTATAGAAGATGTATAGACAATGTGACAAGAAAGGATTTATAAAATCAAAGAAATTCATTATGGGATGTATTTCACGTATCCATTTATGGATAAAAACAAACAAAATGATGATTGAATATTTTTTTGGAATGATTTTTTTTCTAGGTGTCTATAAGTAGTTAGTGGGAGTAGTGTAGTTTTCTATGTAAAATATTTTGACCATATATGGAAAATAGTTATTAGTCTTATAATTAATTAAGAATAGGTCTAAAGTAACACCCCAAATATTTAATAAAAGTAAAAACCTATGTTTTGGGTGAAAAGATAAAATGAGGTTAATATATTGGTTTTATATAAAAAGTTATAATATATATATTGAGAAGGTATTGAAAGATACAATCTAGAGCAATTAAAGAGATAATTTTTATTGATATAACATGATATAAATCTATCATAGAAGGCAAGTATGAGACATATGATAAGATTATAATGGTGATTAGAACTCCACACACTTCGGAGATAGATCTATCATGGATTCCATGCTATACACTAGATATGACATTTCCAATGCATACATAAAGGTAAGAAAATATCATTTAAATCCAAGATAACTTTATGAGATGCAGTCAAGACTATAGAATAACAATTTGGAAAGTATAAGGGATATATAATAGGTACTTGTAGGGGAAGGAACAATAGTTATCAAATATATATAAACTAGTCTTCCCATGGATCTATTTGATATATTATCATAGTTAGTATTATAAAACGAGCAATAATAGCTCATTAAATACTATAGTAGACATATATAAAAATACTGAGTGTATTGTGGATTGTGATACAACTAAAAAATAATTTGAAACATAAAATTATTTGTTGCAATTCTTATTATCACACTCAGAAAGTAAATTATCATCATTATGATAAATTTACAATTGTGGAACTAGCTAATATATCAAGTTTATGATAGAAGATAAAATAAATATACTTAGGGATATAATATCTTTGATGATATTTAAATAATGATGTGAAGTCATAGATTATAGAGTGTTCATATAGGAAAATGTGGCAGGACTAATGACTAAATCCATTACTCAGTAGAGGCATTATTTTATCACATGATAGATAATAGGTTGATGGTTAGAAAGTTAGATCTGGTGAAAGTGGGGTTGTTTTGAATGTGTGTTCCCTATATCCAAATAGAAAAATACATTTTCAATTATCATATCATGTATATAGTGAGTTATTCATGATGTATTCTTATCATAATAGTGTTGATAATTCTATAACCACTATTTACTTAGTAATTTAATTAGATTATTTGTCATATCAATATGTTATAAAAGTTTCCAACAAAAATGAGAACCTCAAGGTAAAATGATTGTCATCATAAAAATAGATCCGATAGACTAGATACATCATAATTATGGGATAATGATAATGTATGACTACTATGTGTTGGGGGATTGTAAGCATTGAGACTTCTTCTCATGAAGTTTTCACTTGACAATCTCAAGTGTAGGAGACAATGAGGACCGACCTACCAATAGGAACATCACATGTTTCATGTATCATTGATTATTACTATTTATGAGTACATGTATTGGTATCTCAAATTGAAACCATTATTAGTGTATAACATTTGTTCTTTTACATTTATTCAAATTGAGAACCATGACATTTATTTCATGGTGACATATCTTGTGTTGGCTGGGTCATTTATGGTATAACATTGATTAAATGATCAAAAATAACTTTTCACTTCAAAAATAAAGATATATCTTAGGACTAGTTGACTAGGATGGTAGTAACTTTACTAAATCCATGGAAATTGTTAAATAAGGTATGTTTTTCTAGTAAGTTCATAAAATAATAAAGTAATAAAGGATGATGACACAAAGTGTGCATCCTAATTTATGAGATACCATGAGATAAAGAGATTATATCACCTGGTGTATATTTATAGGAAGTTTTTAGTGCTATGAATAAACCTTATCTCCTTAAGGGCATTGATATATTACTATAATCTATTCATCTTCTAAGAGTATCACTCCCTTCTATTGAGATAAGGGACAAGAGGGTTATACATAAAGGGTATCCATAAAGTTGACCAATTTTAGTGAATTGAAGTTTTAGAACATGGTGGGACCCATGGAGGGGGACAAGTAATTTCCAAGTTTAAATTATTGTAATAAAATAAATAAATTCAAAATTACTTGAGTTTTGAATAATAACTGATGAATTTATTTACTTATTATATTGAAAAGTTATTTAGTGAATATAAATAATTTTTTTGAATAAATATTTAATATTTAATATTTAAGGTTCATTTAATATTTATGGGAAATATGAGTTGAGTTAATGACTCTTATTTTATCACATAACATAGTTTAGATATTCTAATTATTTTATAGACTATTTATGAAATTTTTAATGCATTTTCTATATCAAACATATTGATATTTGTTTAATTTAGGAGGTTATATTTATTAAAGGGCCAAGGTAAAATTTTAATAAATAAAACATGCCTATCTATATATATAATATTCAGCTAAATTACAGTGGATTTTTTATCCACATAAATTATTTCTCCTCATAAGATCTCTCTAAATTTCTATAGAGAGAAGATGTTAATGTTATCACTTGATCCAAGTTCTCCCTTTTAGATTGAAGAATCAGTGATCACATGATCATGATGACATAGAAAGTGCCTTCCTGTCTTTGTTCTATAACCCATAGACCAAATATAAACAATTGATAATGATTATGGAGCATGCATGGATGATCTAGAGGGGTCTGAGTTTAATTCCTTCGAGAAATGATCATTGGCAATGGGTGAAACATGTTTCTAATCTAAAAGTCAAGAGGTTAGATTTTGATTTATTTTTTCATGATTAATTTTAATTACATAGAATCCTTAGGTGTTTATCGGGTTTCAATTACACTAGAGAGAGATTTGGGTTTGGTTCTTTCCAGTTACAATCACTGATGATGAGCAAAACACATTTTTGATAAAAATACATGAGGTTTGATTTTGATTTAATTTTTCATGCTTAATTTAAATTACATGGGATCATTGAGTGGTTATTGAGTTGTAGTTACACTAGTGTTTACATTATGACTTCAATCATTGTATAAGTTTTTTAATTCCTTTTATTTTAGGTTTCAACTTTATTTCTGATATCAGAAAAAGGAAAATTTATAATGTATTTTCATGTTTTTAAATGGAGTAATGGGATTAATTTATTTTATATCCCATATTATGCTTTATTTTATTAGGTATTATTTTAAAATGACTTTATAGTATTTAAGGATGTGTGGAAATTCTATAAAAGTCAATATATCAATTATAAATACTCATCTTGAACAAATCATGCGTGTCATGAATGAAACTAAAGTGTTAATTTTAGAACCTATTTTTGTGGAAAAAATGTACAACATGTCTAAGGGTTCTCTTTTATAATGTAATTATTATTTTTTATTCTGTAAAAATCTAAATTTAAATGTTCATGGGAATATTGGAGATTTATGTTTTTTCTATAAAACATATAATTATTGGTGGGTCTTGTATAAGTTATTATATATGTTATCATAGATTTACATCCAGCTAATAGAAAATATATCTTGGAATCATGTGGTCTGTAAAGATTACCAAGAACTCCCAAATGAGGTAATATTTCCAAAACTTCAAATAAAAAACCATTTTCACCAACTAGAGATCATGGGTGGAATAATTACGCTCATAGGTACATAAATTCCTAGATGCATAAGAGATCACTACCCTATGATACATAAAGAAACAACCCAAACCAACATGGGAAGCATCAAAATACAACTCAAACATCCCTCCATCCACTGGAATCTAAATAACAAGACCACCAATCAGCCTCTCTTTTAGGTAGTTGAATGCTATCTGAAACAGATCAATATATAAGAAGTAATAACCCTTTTGGATAATGGATTTAAATGGGTCTATGATTAGAGGTAAGTGAGAAACAAAACTCTAATAATATCCCTTGAGGATGAGTAAAAATATACACCTATAAGACATTCTTGGGATATTTCCAAGAAATAACTAACTCAATTTTTAACTAATATACTTCTACCCCCTTTGAGAAACCACATTTCTAAGGAAGTTCATCTCTTAAATCCAAAATATACACATGAAAATCTTCCCACAAAGATAATGGTGTTGAAGGAATTGTAAATAAACCCAAGTTTCTCAACATGGTCCTCATATGACCCTAATTATATAAGAATTTCATCAATGAACATAACCAAAAACTTATACAAGAACTCATGAAACACAAAGTTCATGAGTCCCATGAAAACAAATGGTTTTTTCATGACCCTTAATGTTATTATCATAAAATAAAAGTGTCCATATCAATGCCTAAAAGTTATCTTTGGGATTTCTTACTCACTAACTCCAATTTCTTAATATCTAGACTACATATCAATTTTTTAAAACTAGTTGGATCCCTTTAACTGGTTAAAAAAATCATTAATCCTTGATATAAGGTAACAATTCTTAATAATCACTCTATTCAATCACTGGTATTCTATAAAAATCCACCAAATACCATATTTAATCTTAATAAATAACATATCGGAATCCCATGACATCACAATAGTCCAGATAATTCCCTTACTCATCATACCATCAAACTAAATCTTCAACTCCTATATCTCCAAAGGTTCCATCAGATAGGGAGTCATTGAAATAGTGGAGGCACCCTATTAAAACTCTATAATGAAATTGATATCATGTTAAGGGGGTAGGGTCACAACCACACATGAAAAAACATTATGTAAATATTCCACGATTCTAGGAACTCCACCACCTATGCCCCTATAGAATATAATGATAAGAATTCCATATGAGACAATAGTGAGTTTGAACATCTATGACCCATCTAATGGTGTCACTAAAAAAACACCACACATTAGCCCTCATCATCATAGAACTCTACTGTAGAGACCCGAAGCTTGACGTACATTGACATTTAATTACTTTTGCGTAATACTTAGTACATAACAAAAACAGACACACAAGGACCGTAATAGTTTAGTGTCTTTGGAAATTGGGAACGTAATCTTCTAATCGTGGTGAAAGATCTTCAACATCTCCCAATAAAGGTCTTACCCGTTTTTTCTTACCTAAAACCTTTATTTATATCCTAGGGAAAAGAAAAGATGAAAGGGGTGATCTCAAATTCCCAATAAGGGTAAACATAGAGAACATAAAACAATCCATAAACATTTGAATGCAAAAACATGAACATAAAATCTAAACATCAAAATCTTGAGCAAAGACATAAATCATGGAAGTACATAAAGCATAGATCATAAATGAACATTAATCATGATAAACTAGCATGGGAATAAAACATGTAATTGTGGAAACCATTCAACACTTGTTATGATTTCTATAGTACCCAAGGCATTGCTGCCAAGACTATCTTAGTGATCAAAGTCCCTTTCTGAATCGATTTCAGTCCTCGCTTCAGTCCTGTAACACTGAACCGTATTAACTTACTGTTCCAGCCATGTCTATCTCATGAGATATAAATCTTTACCCAATGAATTTGAGGGAGATATAGTTCCTACCAATCTCATAGTGAAATCATTCTTACTTGTGCCACAAAATAAACTTAAAACATTCATCATAACCCGAAGAATAAAATGGGTTTCATAAACATCATCCCATCATCACATAATCCATATAAAACAAATGGATATTACATCATAAGAAAATTGAAACCATGTAAATCATAGAGACATTATACTTGAAACATACACATATGAAATAATGTCATCTTAGATGGAAAATGGTTTTGATAAAACACTTGAAATGAATTCTTGAGGAAAATATCCTTTCTTATTTAAAATCATTTTCTTTTCACAAAATGTCATGCATTTTTAAAAGGAAAGGATTTTATTGAAAATAGTCATAAAATAATTTGGAGTAAGCTTCATGAAAATAAGGCTTTATAAAACCGTAAAAATCCTTTCATGCCGTATAAGTTAAAAAAAACATTCTTCTCGTACATTTTCCAGAAAAGTCAAAAAAGTACCTCGTAACATAAAAAAAAGAAAGATTCCTTACATACCATGTAGTAAAAGTCAACAATGGGTAAAAAGGAATTTAAACATACATGAAAACACTTTTATAAAACATGGACATGGATGATAGAAATAACCCCAGTAAATACTTACGAATAAGCAATGTCGGATAAAAATGAGATTTGCAAAATTATCCCTTACCTTAGGTCCGATATGCTTCGTACGTATCCAAAACTCCTGTATAATGATTTAAATAATGTCACATACTTATTACATAATCATATTAATTGTTATTATATCATATATTATTCACTTATGACTTTATATTACCCGTTCTTTTGTAAATTCCATGTTAAAGAGCGTTTTGGGTAAAATCGTTTCATTTGTCGTCCATGTTTTGACTTGTAATTATTCATATGATTACTTAATCATGATTACTTAATTCCAGAATATAAAACATGATTTATATATAATATATATTCATAATATACATATATATAATAGATCGATAAATGTAAAGAAATACACCGTTCATGGAGACGATAGGTCGTACGTACGCATGAACGTTGTTTTCGTTTCCTCATTTAATTGAATGGAATTAATTGGATGACATACATATATATATATATATATAAATAAATCTATTATCATTATTATGTCATATTTTTCATGATTACTTATTATATATACTTTATAATCATTTATGAATGGTTAATCATTGAGAATGAATCTCATTGTGTCGTGGAGACGGTATTTCGTACGTACACACGAGCGATGATATCGTTCCCATGATCGTGGAATTTTATTGGAGTGTATGTATCCTATTACAGAATCAATATCACTTTACAATAATCATATATAGTTATTATTTACACCATTATACCCATCCATGTAAGGTGGTGGTGGAAAATAGATTACACCACAGCATGGAGACGGTATTCCGTACGTACGCACGCGCGGTGATTTCATTTTCTGTAGGATAGATAGATGGTGAAATAGGGTTGTTTCATACTTATAATAACATATAAGTAAATTAGTGATACTTATGTTATTACTTCATAATGAAACAACCTAGGAAGCAGAAGTGGAATAAGAAATAAAGTTGAAAGAATCGGTAACGGACATTACCGCTTCTTTGAAGCTCCTCTTTGAGACCTCCTCTTAGGGAACTAAAATTGGTCTTTGAAGAAGAACAAGACCGCTAGGATGTTTCTTGGTAAGTGTATAAGAGAATTTGGCAGGGTTTGGCCGAGATTTAAGGCTCAAATTGGTGTGAGGAGGAGAGGGAGGAGGTGCCCTTTTATAAGGGAGGAGAGGGGCACCTTTGGAATTCTTAAAAATATTGATTTATAATAAATCTAAACCCAATTGAAAACCACCAAAAATGACTCATATTTGAATATTAGATTATATATGGTTGTAATATCATCAAACAATAAAATTTAGACATATTTTGATCTTATTTTAAACCTTATCAGTTTTTTTATCCTTATTTAATCTATTTAAGTTTATTTGTGGTAATAAAATTCTAAATTTTAAATGGTTATAAATAATAACTTGTGTGTTGTTAATTTTACATAATTGGATACTTTATGACATTTTAGACTATATATATTTCAATTTATAATTTTTAAATATTTTTGTGTTTTTTAAACAATTTAATAATATGTTATTTTTATAAAATAACAATAGTGTCAATTTTGACACTATTCATTTATTTGAATTTAAATAAAATATAAACAGAGGATATATTCAAACTAAAATATTTAATAGATTCATAAAAGGTCATATGTATCTATAAAATTATTGTAGCACATTAAATAGTTCATATAATATTTATTTTATTATTTTTAAAACCATTTATTTGGTTTATTTCTTAATAAAATAAATACTATAACACTTTTTTATAATTATTTAATATACTTATTTGTTGCATAAAAATTAAAAATAAAATACTATGATGAAGATAAATCTATTAACTCTCACAATAATAATTTTACTCGAATTTATCATCTTAAAGTCACAATATTTAAATTGTTATATTTATTAAATTATGAAGGTGACAACTTTGGCATCATTTAAAATAAAATAATTTAAGTGTCATAATAACTTTTATAAGGCTCCAAATGGTCAAATATTAGACCATTTTATGATTATGGTTTACATTTACATGACCAATAAGTTTTGGTCAGGGTTTTGTGCATTTTATGGTCACTATTAGTTTAATAAAAACTATATTCTTGATTTTTCACTAGATAAACAATTTCTGCATCACTATTGTGTCATAATTAATGATAATTATTTAATCCCTAAAAATTATAAATAAATTCATATGATGTAGATAATTTTATTATATTTCTGGAGACTAGTCATGGTGTATGTTTCATAAAGTTTATCACTAAATTAAAATTATTATACTTATAAGATTTAAGAGAGTGACATGTTGTCACTTTCTTTGGTTTTAATAATAATTAAATTATTTTCATGGACAAAAGACCATTAAATGAATCTAATCCGACCCTTAGGTTATATGGGTCTACTTGTAGTTATCCAATAGAATTTTGGAATGTGTTAGGGTAATTTTATAGTATTATATTTACCCTTAATTATCCGATTTACCTTTAAATATGGTAAATAAAATTTACCGTAGCTACTATTCATAATTTCCAAAAATAAAAAGTAGAATATTAACATAATTTGGACCCACTGATTCCAAATATGGAATCCATTTTTCATAATTCAAAACACAAAAGTTGCAGAAATTAAATTAAAATTAATCCCGTTGTCGAAAGAAAACGGTTTTTTTTTTAAAACATTGCAAAAGATTGAATTGATTTAACCTACGAATTCAAGGTAAAATCAATGATAATGACATACATTATATTAAATGGTAAAAATATATTCTATTTATACTTTAAAACCGTTTAATATTATAATTTAACCATATAATTTATTACGATGAAAAAAGTTGTTTTTAATTAAAATATAGCGTGTTTTTATTATTCATTAAAATATGAAAGTTATCAGAAAAAAATAAAAACTTTATCCAATGTGAATTTTTATATCCTGATTCAAAAGAAGACGTTTATTTTGTAAAATTGAACTTATAAAAATGTCAAAAACAAGATTTAAGGTGGGTGCGCTATCAAAAGGCGGAAAACCTGCATTTTTTTGAAAAATACTTATTTTACCCGAAAGATTTATTTTATTCTCATACCATGTTCTAGAAAATGAGTAAGATGAATAATAATGTTATAAAATTAAAAATGTAGTTAATACTATTCATAACGGCTAGTTCGTGATAATATTATAACAATATATTGTTGTTTAGTGAAACCCGGTATTGCGTATAACACACGCTATCGAGGAAGGTCGCGATTGCATGTAATGCAAGACAAGTCAGGGTTGCGTGTTGTGTAAGAATCCTTCGTTGTTTCATATAACATAATACAACCATATTTCATTTATACATGGAATATATATATATATATACAATCAATGTTGCGTAGAATAACAACTATCAAACAAACTTGAAATTGTGTGTAACATGATCCAAGAATAATGTTGCGTATACTGCAAGCTAATACGGTGTTGCATATACCACAAGATAATCTTGGTGTATCGTACAACATAAGATATGAATAAAATTAAAAAGAATATATCTTTTAAAATCTCGGGTTATTACATTCTACCCCCCTTAAAATGAATTTCGCCCTCGAAATTCGTCGGGGTTATAAATGGTTTTCTACTTGAAAGTTTCTTTAATTGAAACCCACATCGTAAAAAGGAATACCAAAACGTATCTTAAAAAACTAAAGTATGAAATGTAACGGTTACCCAAATTAACTAATCACAGGGTTTCCACGTAGGAGAACATAGGTGAAAATTTGGATATGGAAGAGAAATCTAACCATCATGTTCTGATAGAGAGTGGTAGAGAACATGACTATGAAAAAGACAACAATCATAAAGACATATATTTGTGATGATCTAAGGTACCATCTGATTCATCAGATATAAGGGCACTAGGAAAACATTTTTGGTTTTCAAGATCATTTCCCTAAAGTTGATGAATTAAAAGAAATACTTACATGATGTTGGTAAAATCTCATTGTTGTTCGTGAATTGAACAATTTCCACTTCATATCTTAAAGAAATGAAGTTGAATTTGTTATTCGTGAAGTGTTAGCAGATCATGTGATAGAATTATGGGTCATTCCATCTGTTTCAAACAAAATGTTAACAAAAGTTATAAGTCCATCTTATGGTGAGGTTAATTGTATATGGTTCCAAAAATGGACTTATACTTTATTTATTATACCTCTTAATAAAATAAAACTACTTTCCACTAACCAGGGACTTCCTGTAGGCCATTGGTAGATGATAAAGACCTGTCGAACTTCGGTTGTGGGTTCGATTTCCACAGCCTTGTCCGACGCGATGGGTTGTCACCCGTTCTACAGGTTGTCCTTTTTCTAAAACTAAATTACTATATCATCCCATCAATAATATCGAAAAAGGTTTTATCCTTAAACAATATTAACTTATGTCCAACATAATCCATTCCAATCTTTAGGCTTATCCATAATATTGCAGTTCATTGTCATATTATAGTGAAAATGATTACCAGAGATTTCATATAACAAGCATGTTAATACCATCGTTGATCCCCATATATCATAAGATATGTCTTGTTGGAAATATTCCAAACATTCGAAGGCCTTAATCATGTATTCTCTTGAAAAAAGAATACCAATTGAATCTTAGTGAAAACATGAATGCTGTCAAAAGTTAACTCTTTCCACATACCAAAATCCAAAAATTCTATATACTCAAACCATGATATAACCTTCTACTTATATCAGTCATGATCTCATGAATACTATCAAACATTTAATTTTCTCTTTATCCCTTCATTATGCACATATCATCTACTTTCCAAAAATATCTGAATAATCTTTCATGGTTACTGGTACCATTAATCATACACTTTCAAAACATAAGGAAAGACAACAGTGTAACAATCCTTAGATGTCTCTTTATTCCATAGTACCATGAGATTACTTATACAACATTACACTTGATAAACATGTAATCATTCCACTACATTCTTAAACCATTCACCAAGATTCAACAATTCTTTCATCTCACATATCATTTGTAGTCTCTTCATCATCATCAACATAAATACTACCCATACGACCATACTGATTCTCTTCATGAAACTTTCTCTTAGGGCATTGGTTTCCATAGTGCCCGTATGTTCCACATTTAAAACATTTAACCATTGTTGATGTCATAGAAATACCATTATCCTTGTCCATGGTGTTAACTGAACCTTTTCCTTTGCACTTACTGGCTTTGTGTCCTTCTTTTCCACACCCAAAGCATATTCTAGTTCATTTGAAACATTCTCCTTGATGCCTCTTCCCACATGATTTACATAGGGGAAATTGAACTTTCTTTCCTCTATGATCATCATGAAACTCCATCTTTATCTTATTAGCCGAGTCAGGAAACTTACCAAATTTGAGTTTATTGATCATATTATGAGATTGCTGATTTGGCATAATAATGATGTTTGGACTTCCAAATCCCATTTCATTTGGTTGCACATGAAGAATATCATTCCACTGTCCATCATATCCTCCATTATTGTGAATCTTCCTGTTTCCAGCCATTTTCTAAAACCCAAAAAGAATAGTGTGAGAGGAAAAAATCATGCTAGGGAAAACAACATAGTGAAGGGGTAGTACCTTCAATATCTAACATCTTAGGTTTAATTCTAAGATCATTTCCATAATTATAGGACTATAACCTATACTTATACTTTACATTAGGGACATCCCTAGACATACCTTAGAAATATCTCGAGGGATCTCACTAAAGTTCTCGCATCCTAGTTTCCAAAGGTTGACTAAACCTTTCCTCTGATACCAACTATAGAGACCCAAATCTTGACGTACATGGACATTTCATTACTTTTTTGGAATACTTAGTACATAACAAAAACAGACACACAAGTACCGTAATAGTTTAGTGTCTTTGGAAACTGGGAATGTAATCTTCTAATCGTGGTGAAAGATCTTCAACATCTCCCAATAAAGATCTTCCCCCTTTTTTTTCTTACCTAAAACCTTTATTTATATCTTGGGGAAAAGAAAACATGAAAGGGGTGAGCTCAAATGCCCAGTATGGGTAAACATAGAGAACATAAAACAATCCATAAACATTTGAATGCAAAAAACTTGAACATAAAATCTAAACATCAAAATCTTGAGCAAAGACATAAATCATGGAAGTACATAAAGCATAGATCATAAATGAACATTAATCATGATAAACTAGAATGGGAATAAAATATGTAATTGTGGCAACCATTCAGCACTTGTTATGATTTCCATAGTAGCCAAGGCATTGCTGCCAAGACTATCTTAGTAGACAAAGTCCCTTTCCGAATCGAGTTTACTCCTCGTTTCAGTCCTGTAACACAGAACCAGATTAACTTACCATTCCAACCATGTCAATCTCATGAGATATAAATCTTTACCCAATGAATTGGAGGGAGATATATGTCCCACCCATCTCATAGTGAAATCATTCTTACTTGTGCCACAAAATAAACTTAAAACATTCATCATAACCCAAAGACTAAAATGGGTTTCATAAACATCATCCCATCATCACATAATCCATATAAAACAAATGGATATTACATCATAAGAAAATTGAAACCATTTAAATCATAGAGACATTATAATTGAAACATACACATATGAAATAATGTCATCTTATATGGAAAATGGTTTTGATAAAACACTTGAAATGAATTCTTGAGGAAAATATCCTTTCTTCTTTAAAATCATTTTCTTTTCACAAAATGTCATGCATTTTTTAAAAGAAAGGATTTTATTAAAAATATTCAGGAAATATTTTAGAGGAAGCTTCATGAAAATAAGGCTTTATAAAACCGTAAAAATCCTTTCATGCTGTATAAGTTAAAAAAACATTCTTCTCGTACATTTGCTGGAAAAGTCAAAAAAGTACCTCGTAACATAAACAAAAGAAATCTTCCTTACATACCATGTAGTAAAATTAAAAAATGGGTAAAAAGGAATTTAAACATACATGAAAACACTTTTATAAAACATGGACATGGATGATAGCAATAACCCCAGTAAATACTTACGAATAAGCAATCTCAGATAAAAATGAGATTTGCAAAAGTATCCCTTACCTTAGGTCTGATATGCTTTGTACGTATCCAAAACTCCTGTATAATGATTTAAATAATATCATTGACTTATTAAAGAATCATATTAATTGTTATTATATCATATATGGTTCACTTATGAATTTATATTACCCGTTCTTTTGTAAATTCCATGTTAAAGTGCGTTTTGGGTAAAATCGTTTCATTTTTCGTCCATGTTTTGACTTGTAATTATTCATATGATTACTTAGATCATGATTACTTAATTACAGAATATAAAACATGATTTATATATAATATATATTCAGAATATACATATATATTATAGATCAATAAATGGAAATAAATACACCGTTCATGGAGACGATAGGTCGTACGTACACATGAATGTTGTTTTCGTTTCCTCATTGAATTGAATGAAATTAATTGGATGACATACATATATATATATACATAAATACATTATCATTATTATTTTATATTTTTCATGATTACTTATTATATATACTTTATAATCATTTATGAATGGTTAATCATTGAGAATGAATCTCATCGCGTCGTGGAGAGGGTATTCCGTACATACGCACGAGCGATGATATAATTCCCATGATCGTGGAATTTTATTGGAGTGTATGTATACTATTACAGAATCAATATCACTTTAAAATAATCATATATAGTTATTATTTACACCATTATACCCATCCAAGTAAGGTGGTGGTGGAAAATAGATTACACCGCGGCGTGGAGACGGTATTCCGTACGTACGCACGCGCGGTGATTTTGTTTTCCGTAGGATAGATAGATGGTGAAATAGGGTTGTTTCATACTTATAATAACATATAAGTATATTAGTGATACTGATGTTATTACTTAATATCGAAACAACCTAAGAAGAATAAGTGGAAGAAGAAATAAAGTTGCAAGAATCAGTAACAGACATTACCTCTACTTTGAAGCTCCTCTTTGAGACCTCCTCTTAGGGCACTAAAATTGGTCTTTGAAGAATACCGGGATCTCTATGATGTTTCTAGGGAATTTTAGAGGAGAATTTGGCAGGGATTTTCCGAGCTTGAAGGCTCAAATTGGTGTGAGGAGGAGAGGGAGGAGGTGCCCTTTTATAAGGGAGGAGAGGGGCACCTTTGGAATTCTTAAAAATATTAATTTGTAATAAATCTAACCCCACTTGAAAACCTCCCAAAATGACTCATATTCGAATATTATATGATATAGGGTTGTAATCGCATCAACCGAACAAATTTAGACATGTTTTGATCTTATTTTAATCCTTATAATTTTGATTTATCCTTATTTAATCTATTTAAGTTTATTTGTGGTAATAAAATTATAAATTTTAAATGGTTATAAATAATAACTTGTGTGTTGTTAATTTTACATAATTGGATACTTTATTACATTTTAGACTATATAAATTTCAATTTATAATTTTTAAATATTTTTGTGATTTTTAAACAATTTAATAATATGTAATTTTTATAAAATAACAATAGTGTCAATTTTGACACTATTCATTTATTTGAATTTAAATAAAATCTAAACAGAGGATATATTTGAAATAAAATATTTAATAGATTTATAAAAGGTCATATGTATCTATAAAATTATTTTAGCACATTAAATAGTTCATATAATATTTATTTTATTATTTTTAATACCATTTATTTGGTTTATCTCTTAATAAAATAAATACTACAGCACTTTTGTATAATTATTTAATATACTTATTTGTTTTATAAAAATTAAAAATAAAATCCTATGATGAATATAAATCTATTACCTATCACAATAATACTTTTACTTGAATTTATCATTTTAAAATCACAATATTTAAATTTTTATATTTATTAAATTATGAAGGTGACAACTTTTGCATCATTTAAAATAAAATAATATAAGTGTCATAATCACTTTTATAAGGCTCCAAATGGTAAAATATTAGACCATTGGATGATTATGTTTTACATTTACAAGACAAATAAGTTTTGGTCAGGGTTTTGTGCATTTTATGGTCACTATTAGTTTAATAAAAACTATATTCTTGATTTTTCACTAGATAAACAATTTCTGCATCACTATTGTGTCATAATTAATGATAAATATTTAATCCTTAAAAATTATAAATAAATTCATATTATGTAGATAATTTTATTATATTTCTGGAAACTACTCATTTTTGAAGTTTCATGAAGTTTATCACTAAATTAAAATTATTATACTTATAAGATTTAAGAGAGTGACATGTTGTCACTTTCTTTGGTTTTAATAATAATTAAATTATTTTCATGGACAAAAGTCCATTAAATGAATCAAATACGACCCTTAGGTGATATGGGTCGACTTTTAGTCATC
Organism: Viscum album; assembly: GCA_963277665.1. Lineage (NCBI taxonomy): Eukaryota > Viridiplantae > Streptophyta > Magnoliopsida > Santalales > Viscaceae > Viscum > Viscum album. The sequence goes on from OY728150.1 coordinate 246,338,854, forward strand.
CAATATAATTTTGGCATGTGTTAGAGTAATTTTATAGTATTATATTTACCCTTAATTACCCGATTTACCTTTAACTATGGTAAATAAATTTACCGTAGTTACTATTCATAATTTCCAAAAATAAAAAAGTAGCCTATTAACATAATTTGGACCCACGGATTCCAAATATGGAATCCCTTTTTCAAAATTCAATACACAAATGTTGCAGAAATTAAATTAAAATTAATCCTTTTGTCGAAAGAAAACGGGTTTTTGTTTAAAACATTGCAAAAGATTGAATTGATTTAACCTACGAATTCAAGGTAAAATCAATGCTAATGACATAAATTATATTAAATGGTAAAAATATATTCTATTTATACTTTAAAACCATTAAATATTATAATTTAACCATATAAATTATTACGATGAAAAAAGTTGTTTTTAATTAAAATATAACGTGTTTTTACTATTCATTAAAATATGAAAGTTATCAGAAAAATATCAAAACTTTATCCAATGTAAATTTTTATATCTTGATTCAAAAGAAGAAGTTTATTTTGTAAAATTGAACTTATAAACATGTCAAAAACAAGATTTGAGGTGGGTGCGCCATCAAAAGGCGTCAAAACTGCATTTTTTTGAAAAATACTTATTTTACCCGAAAAATTTATTTTATTCTCATACCATGTTCTAGAAAATGAGTAAGATGAATAATAATGTTATAAAATTCCAAATGTAGTTAATAATATTTATAACAGCTAGTTCGTGATAATATTATAACCATATATCGTTGTTTAGTGAAACCCGGTATTTCATACAACATAAGCTATCGAGGAAGGTCGCGATTGCGTGTAATGCAAGACAAGTCAGGGTTGCATGTTGTGCAAGAATCCTTCATTGTTTCGTATAACAGAATCCAACCATATTTTATTTATACATTGAATATATATATATATATATATACACACACTCAATGTTGCGTAGAATAACAACTATCAAACAAACTTGAAATTGTGTGTAACAAGATCCAAGAATAATGTTGCGTATACTGCAAGCTAATACGGTGTTGCATATAGCGCAAGATAATCTTGGTGTATCGTACAACATAATATATGAATGAAATTAAAAATAATATATCTTATAAAATCTCGGGTTATTACATCTACCATAATATAAAAAAAATAAATAATTTTGTGTATAGAATAGAAAATATTTATGAAAAGGATGACATCATATGGCTATTTATACAGTAGTGAAAATCCCTGGATGATTGATGTCTCCCCATCACAAGCTCAAAACCTCAGCACATGTTAAAAAAACTTGTATAACCTTTAACTAGTGTATTCAACACTATGGGAATAAGAATTCTCTCCACCTCAAGTCCCAAGGAATAGAAAAAGTTGGGTTTAATAATGGAGTGTGATTATCTAGAATTAAATACATCCCACACCAATTATAGGATAAAAAATAGTACCTCAAATGATCACTGAACCAATTGAAACTGGCATATGCATAGCATGAAACTATCAACATTAGACTCCCCTACCTCACTACTAATAAAAACCTATACAGTTACACTTATACCTACTTCCCCAGGGGTAGGGACCATCAAAATGATATTATCTACCATATCTATCTCATATTTTTGGTACATAAGACTATTTTTCATGTTATTGATATGAACTTTGAGGAAACTAATGATTATGGTGGAATGGGAACTGACCACAAACACCATGATAATCCCCAAGGATTGACATACACTGAAATTACCAATGACCATATCTCCCACACCTAAATCACGTCAACCTAAATCCCCCAATAGGATCATGATAACTACTAGCCCCATATAAATGAGATTAATACTTCTGAGTCTGATGTCTGGATAATAGAAACTTTAATGACCTAGATAACTAAGATCCTCTATTAACAGATCTGTTCCTCAAAGGAACTATAATGAATCCCCTCTTTATATGACCCTAGATAAGAATTCATCCTCTCAATGAGCTTACAATTATTTTACACATAAAAATATATTGGAAATGTAAACGGGGTGACTATATATTGAATAAATTAGTGTATCTCCTCCTCTAAATTAAAATATCTAGATTCTGAATTATGAAATATATTGGGGATGAAGTGAAGGAGGTCCTTAAATATGGTCTCATTCCCCCACACAATTAGGCTCCAATACTAAAGAGAAAGTATCTCTTGACTCTTTTTTCCCTCATCATCGATGGTAGAAAATCATCATGGAATTTCCTCTAAAAATAATACCATGAAACATATACCTCCCTCAAAGATACAAGATCCATCATTTTTGTGATTCTACCCACACCTAACTAAGGGATAGATGAACCCAATACTATGCCCTAGAATGAATCAAGATAAAGTGAATCTCAATCTCCTCTGGTTAGAACACTATCTTCAGATTATATACATATCTCTCATATATAGCCAATACCTAATGATAGAACTCACAAAACATCTTCCTCCAAAGCTCATCTTCCTTGGATGGGTCAACCCTCCTACGATCAATTAGGTCATCCTACTAAACCTCATGAACCCAAAACACACACAGATGATGACCAATTAAAATCTATAAAAATAAGGAATATAACTCTTAATCCTAGTATCATAGAATGAATTTAATCAAATTCATTTATTTAGATTCATTTTAATTTAGCTTGGTATCACCCCAATTCAAACACAAGAGAAGTCAAACATATTAAATGTACCTCTCCTAGGTCTTTACCGTGAAATAAACATCACTTTTATTAACACAATCATCAATATTAAAGTCTCTATATCATATAAAATGGATCCCTATTATCCCATTTATTGGTCTTTCCCTTTCTTACTTCATGGAATAAGTTTAACAATTATTGTTTACTTACAATCCATAAAATCCTCACTAGTTCCCAACGATAGAATCAATCCTGACTTTCAAAAAAAGAGTTGATACCACTTTTTCATGACCCAATCCTCTAGGGAACCCCTCTGAAGTCTGATATGAGGATGAGAGAGACCTCTAAGTCCCACCTCCAATCCGCCTTGAGTTGGAAACTAACATTGAGAGTATATAAAATTCAAATAAAATACCTTGCGCTAATATATCCCTATAAAAAAGAAATAAAAACCATCATTCCACACCATAATACAAATAAAACAAACCCAAAATAATTTACAATGAATGACATGTCATAAAAATATATGTATCCAAGTAAAATATGAAAAAGTACTAGTAAGTGGTAGCTCTGAAAATGAATCCCATCTCTATGTTAGTAATTTCTAGATCAATCCTCAAAATCACCATGGAATCATGAGAAGTATTTTAATAAATAGTGGCGATAATGTCATTTATACTCATTAGGTTCATACTCAAGACCTATCATGAAAATGTGAAAGGAGAATACTAATGAATTGGTGAACAAACAACTAAACTAACAAGAAAATTTAGATAAAATACCACCCAAACTCACTAAGTCCCATTCATCAAGTATCCCAACCAAGAGTAAAAAAATAATATCAAGAATATAACAAGAAGGTACCCTGTAACCACTTCCCCATGAGTTTTCACTATAAAACCCCTATACCAAAAATCTGGTGCTCCCGATCCCTTTATTAGCCATTTCACAGAAAATCGTATCTCATATAGAAACCATACCATATACCACATCCATATCATCCTCATCGTCCCATATCTAATGAAATATATCATGTCTCATCCATAAAACATGTATCCATAATAGTAAGGTATCTTAAATATGAAGGATATCAACATCGTTCCCTCCTTCGACTATGAACAACCCCCGCCATGTAACATCCACTCATCAATACCCTATGAGGTCTACCAATACATCATTATAGAGACTATAGTTTTGATGAATTTTTCATTTGAATATTTATTTATATACCTACAGATTTATCATCATAGTCAACACCATGTTTTCATGTTTTGGGACCTTGGAATCAATATATTAAAAATATTAATATATTTTAATGTACACACACGCATCATTTAAATGTTTTTGTTTTTCCAAATTTTTGGGACCTATAATTGGAAATCCGATACCATGGTTGAATCTATAATGTGGGGTTCACCTAGGTGAAAACTAAGGTTGGTCGGCACTTAGCATCCCATTGAGTCAGTTGTTGGAAGATGCATTTAATTAAAACAAATAATTAAATTTATTTATTTTATTTTAAATGACCTTAATTAAAACCACTATAAATATTTCATTATGAAATTTTTTTAGGGTTATCCTCATAGCCCTGAGGGATTTTGAGAAGAGGTTTGGTAATTATTTGTTTTAAAATTGAGATCAAAGAACAATGAGTGATCAGACTGAGGTGGATTAAGTGGAAGTAAACACATGGGGTCTTATTCATTATTGGAAAACACATTATTTGACAATGGTTGATCCTTTTCACTATAAGGCTCATCATTTTTGGATTCCACCCCTTTCTTAAAATATTAGGCATGGATTTATAATCATATGATTTTGATCTGTGATATTAGTTCTTTTCAAGAGCCCCAAAAATTTATTGGTTATATTAATCCGATGTAAATCATTCATTTCACCTCCTGTCACCTTGAATATCCTGATTGTGTGACCCTTGGATAATAATTCTTAGAAAATGATGGATTCACTTTTCTTGTATTTTTTCCCCTCTATTCATCATGTTCTTTTCCATTGGACCATGGGGTTATAGTTCGACATTTTTGGGGTTGGTTCAAGTGCGATTGAACCCAAAACATCATGGTGGTTTCATGAATGATGAATGGAATAGTGATTGGAGGATGTACTAGGATGAGAAACGGGTTATGGGTGAGGCTTCTAGAGAATTGGGATCCAAAACAGAAATGGGGTGAATGTGGAATTGATAAGAAGGAGTTGTTCTAGGTATAGGTGGTTGGAATCTTGAAAATGACAATAGATAGTTCATAAACGACCCTAGATCTAGGACCCCCAATGTGATTTTCCTTGAAAACAACATTGATGACGACACCAAGTTTTGTGTAAGGATTCCATGATTTTTTGTGCAAAACCATACTATATAGTGTGTAGTCCTATATCACACACCGTGTAGTCCTCCAGAAATTATGTCTTTGGTTTTAGGGAAGGTAAGGATCATATGTCATGTGGATAGGCCCATATAGATGTAAAAATGCATGGCCTACTTACCAAGAATGGCTAGGTACATGGGCATGACCAGGAGCACACAGCTAGGACCTAAGTGTTCAAGACATTCCTTGTAGTAACCTTACATGAATTTTTGTACTACATATCTATCAAATCCATGTGCAGGTGAGGACACGACTGGGAGGCTAGGTGATGTAACATTCTGTGTGACCCACGACACACACCGTGTACTTTTCTTGAAAAAATAAACCTTGTGTATCTCTTTATTTGGGAATATAATTTGTGCCTTCAAGTATACTATCCTAAGTTTTTTTCTTTTTAGAAATTCATAGAGGCCTTTGTTTTGGAATTTGGGATTTTATGTGAGGTGTTTAGAGTGTGATTCTTCTTTAGGAAACACTTAACGATGACGGTGATCAAGGAACCATCATCTGAGAGATGTCAGGGTTGGAAACCCCTTATCATACAAGAGAATGGGTCCCCCTTATTCTTGTCCATCTATTGTGTGGAATGCTCCTGACACACTAGGTCATGGGTCTTCTATTTAATAATTGGTACCTCCTGATGGGATAAGGTGTGAGTCTTCTACTTACTGAGTGACACCCCTAATCGTACTAGGACTTATGTCCTTAGTTTATATGTCTACTAAGTGGTACCCCTATCATGTTAGGGTGTGGTTCCTCTATACATAGAGGGGTAACCCTACCTCACCAGGGTGTGGGTCCTCTATCTATTGAGTGACTCCCCCTTATCGTATTAAGGAGTGGGACCTCTATTAGATATTATTCCCTCTTGATCCATGGAGTATTTGTGATGTGTGGGTCCTCCACATGGATTTCTTAGAAAGAAACGAAAGAGTTCAGGAGTTGTTGATAGAAATTTTGATCTATAGGTATAACAATCATCCTGAGTTGGGATGTGAGATAAAGATCCCCTTTATCTATTATCTAGATTTCTTTATGAGCATATATCTATTATGGGTTTAATTTCCCTATTTTTATAGATGGAGTTAACCTCTATTATATATTTCTATTACTCCCTTGTTGGTTTTTGATGCATCCTTATGGGTATGTATATACTCAAACTTGAATTTGATTTTTCTATATATTTTATGTCTTACGTAGAGGGAAGATAGTTCTATGATGACATCATTAGAGTATAGTGATACCTGAGTGAATTGACTGCATATGGTGTTTGAACTTAAAGATTAAGTGTATAGATCTATTACGTCTTTATTATTCTAGTTTTTGTCAAGTTGGTACTTTATTTCTAGTTGGGAGTGTATTTTTCCACTTCATGCTTTGGCTTACTTTATCATACCCTGATGTATTCTTTAGAGAATATTGCATACATGGTTTTACTCTAGATGTTACAGTCTTTTTATCATTTCTCTTAAATATTTCAGGGAAATTGTTGGGTGTGTGTGTACATGTACATTATCATAAGGCCTCCCAATTTAAATTATTCATTATCAGTTCCTATCACCATCCCCTAGCCTATTGGAGGAAGGCTTGAAGTTATGGTGATTCATACTTCCGCTGGCCCGACATGCCTGGTTGTTTCTTGTCATTATAGAGTGGTATTAGATCAGTTCATTACTTTTGATGGTGTTTGGAGGTGTACCATTAGGAGGAATTGGTTGGGACTTAGTGAAATTGTTTCTAAGTTTAACAAGTGTGGATTTTAGGAAAGGTAATATAGTGTCTGTGTGGTGTCCAATGTATCCATACACCATGACTCTAAATATCTTCTTGTTGAATTAGTATACTGAGACATTAATTGTACGGAATAGTGGTTTATGAATCTTATAGAATTGAGTAGTTTGACTGTACTTCTCGAGTCAACTCCCCATATATATATATATATGTTGATCTAACTGTGGTATATCTTGATTAGTGTTAGGATGCCTTTATGAAGATAACTATCAAGGTATCTTTTCCAGGATTGTAATGATAATCCTATGAGTGATGAGGACTCAGTTTAGGTTCCATCCCAAAATTTATTTCCTCTAAGTAAGTAGGTTCCAACACCTCCCCCCATTGAGAAATATATAGTGCCATCAGTTTCGTGGTGAGCCATATCCCTAGGTAGCGGAGGACTAGCTTGAGTCAGTGATCCAAGCCTTTAGGCTTGTCAAGATGCAGACTGATCAAATGGTTGCACTAGAAGCCAATATTTCCCATAGATTAGTTTAGTTCTAGTTGATTCTAGTTATGTAGACACATGAATAGATGATTCTATCATGTACTTACTTCACACAAATATTTTGGGAGAAGTATTACCCATTGTTATTGTGTCCAGTTTGGATCCAAGAGATTATTGAGATGTAGTATGGTACTATAAAAGTTTTTGAGTATGTTGTGAGGTTCACTAAAATTATGAGAAAATCCCAAGAAATGGAATGATATGGTTACTTCTAGGAATAAAAGTTTGAGAAGGGTATCTATAGATACATCCATTCTAGTGTGGTCCCCTTGTACCTACCTACCTAGGCTAGAGTGTTGGAGAAATATCGGGTGATGGATATCTTCCTCGTAGAGGGATTACAAGTAGTTAAAGCTGGTAGAGGGAATAATGGGGATGATTCCTTATAAGTATCTAGTAGGTTCCATTTGTAAGGGTTTTAGAATAGGATACCTCCTCATGGCCGGACATAGTTATGTGGAAATGTAGCGCAAGGTTCACACACAGCCTCCGATCATATCAGAGAGGGGCGATGATATGATTGTAATAAGTGTGGTCACATGGAACACTATTACCTAACCCAACATGTTGATGAGGGAAGAAAATAAGTAGATAGACCTCCACGATAGAGGTAGCATCATGATCATGGATCTCCCAGGTTCATCCAGGGTGGCCCCCAAGGAGTTGGTGCTAGTATAGGAGTAAGTGTAGCTTCTAAGGGAGGATATATTAATGGGGGATGATGATATGATCTACTCCAACCACCACAACCACCACCACCACTAGGTACCCCACTCTAAGATCAGGGATCTGGCAGTTTTGTATTTGGGAAGTTTCTAGCTATGGAGGGATCTGATCATGCTGCTCACAAGATGATCCATGGTATGACCTCTGCTTATTATACTCTTACACCAATATTGATAGACATAGGATAAATTAATTCCTCTATTTATATATAACAAGTGAGATATATGGAACTTAAAATTGAGTTTTTATCTTATCATCTTTGGATAGTGGTTCCTACAGGGAATTATTCTTCTATATTTATTATCTTCTGGTAGTGAGAGATGATGCTATTGGAGAGAGTTTCTCATGGGACCTCTTGTTCGTCATGATGAAACCATATGACACTATATTAGGTATGGATTTTTTTTCCATGTTTCAAGACTACATTTACTGTTATCACATGTGAGTTAGATGTATTCAGGTAGATGGGATGGGATTCTCCTTTATAAGAGAGTTAGATTTCATGGATAAGAGAGTGGGTATTATGATCAATAAGCTACAACCCATCACCCATATATTAGTGAGATTAAAACTTGGTGTGGTGGGATATTTAGGTATATGGATTCCTCCACTAGTGGAAGAATTTATGGATTCATTTCTCGAGGACGTTTCAAGACAACCATCAAGGCAGGAGGTGGAATTTTGTATCAAGTTTCACCATGGTAGCACACCGATATCTTCTACGGCATATTATATGACACCTACTGAGATCTGGGAGTAGAGGGTGTAGTTGGAGGACCTTTTAGAGAAGGGTTTCATCAGACCCAGTATATCCCATTTGGTAGTTTTGGTTTTGTTCATTAAAAAACTATGATGGGAGATTGATTATTTGTGTTTATTATAATTGCCTAAATAATGTAATTATAAAGAACAAGTACCCCTTACTGAGGATCGAACACCTCTTTGACAGTCTATGAGGTGTGAGTTGGTTCTCAAAGATCTATATAATTTCCAGTGAGCACTAGTTTAGTGTTTTCAAGAAAAATATTCCAAATACATCATTTTGATGTCACTGAGGACACTATGAGATCCTGATGATGCCTTTTAGTGCAATGAATACCCCCAAAATGTTTATTCCTCAGATGAAATTGATTTTTCATACATACTTGGACATATTTTTGGTTTTATTCATTGATGACATACTCATTTAAAATATGTCCAAGGAGGAGCACGTAGAGAATTTGATATTGTTCCTAGACTTACTATGTGAGCACCAAATTTATGGTAAGATCTTGAAGGGTTAGTTTTGGATATGAAAGGTTTAATTTAATGGGTATGAAATTTATAATCATGGTTTATTTTTGGACCCAATAGATATTGATGGAATGATTTCTTGGGATCCACCCAAGAGTATGTCTTAGGTACATAATTTTCTTGGCTTGGAGGGATACTACAATAGGTTAATTAAAGAACTCTATAGGATTAAAACCCCTTTAACCACCATGATTCGAAAAGGGAATCCATTTACCTGGAATGAGTAGTTCTAGAGAGAATTTGGATAGTTTAGGTCGAGGTTGACTAGTTCCCCAAATGAGGGTGTGGAGTATGTAGTGTTTTTCGATTCCTCTAGAAATTGGATCAACTGTGTGTTAATGAAAAGGAAGGTATTGACGCATATGGGTTAAGGTAGTTCATACCCCATGAGAAAAACTATGTGAATCAAAATCAAGATTTAGCACTTATACTCTTATATATGAAGATATGGAGGCACTATCTTGTAGAAGAGTAGTTTATTATATACTTATACCACTAGAGTATCAGGTACATCATCACTTAGAGAGATCTTAACCTAAGTCAAAGGAATTATTTCGAGTTCCTTTAGGACTATGAATTAAAGATATTCTACACTCTTATAAAGGTAAATGTGGTGATATATTACTCTAGTATGAATTCACATTCTCTCTTGGTAGAGGAGGCATATGAGTATTTGTCTTATTTATAGTTGACCCTGGTGGAGGATAGGGTTGTATTTTTTCCTAATTCGATGGTGGTGACTCATACACTTCTTCATTATGTAAGAGAGGATCATTTAAGAGATATCGATTGTGGGGTTCTATGTGGCCCGATATCCTTAAGAGATTCACCAAATGGTTTTTTTCTGAAGGAGAGGAACATGTCATCCTTTTCCAGGGATGGATAGTGGTTTCATTCATGCCGTATGATGAGGTGATTAGGGAGTTTCATACTTCTCCCTTGTCTATAAATCTAGACATGAAAAAAAAATTTACAAGGACCTTAAATGACCATTTTATGGGATTTCATGAGGTGGAGAATTTATAAGTTCATCTCTTGGTGTCTCACATGTTAGCCAGTGACTATTGAGCATCAGGTTCCAATAGGTTTGACATAGCCTCTTGAGACTCCAGAGTGGAAATGTGAAAAAATATCCATGGACTTCAGGACGGGGCTTCTGCAAACAATGATATACCACAATTCCATATAGTTGATTTTTGACCAACTTACCAAGTCATCACACTTCCTTTTGATTAGTGATCAGGGTTTGTTTAAGATCCTACATGTGGTAGATCATTTGGATTAATGGTTAAACCTTGAAGATTGTATATGATCATGATGATTAATTCATATCACAGTTATAGAGAGGCCTAAAGTAGGAATTCTGGACTCATTTGAGGATGAGTACAACATTCCACCCCCAGATGGATGGTCAGTTTGAGTGGACTATTCAGGTGTTGGAGTTTATATTGAGGTCCTGTGTGTTGGAATTCATCCATAGTTAGGAGGATCACTTTCCATTGATAGAGTTTTCTTATAATAATAGTTATCACTCTACTATCATCATGGAACCTTTTAAGGCCCTGAACAGGAGAACTTGTAGGTTAAAATTATTCTATACTCATATTGGAGAGACATATCTTGTTGGGATAGAGATTATGAAGGTAATGAAGGAGAAGGTTTTGGTGATCCATGAGTGTATGAGGAAAACCTAAAGAATATAAAAATATTATGTAGATCGATGTATTATTCTATTAGATTTAGAGTAGGGAGACCATGTTTTCCTAAGAGTCTCTTAAAGATAAGGATTGTGGAGGTTTTTAATAGATTGTCAAGCCATCCTTGTGGTTCATGAGTACATTTGAGATCATATAGAGGGTTGTAGAGGTTCGTTACCACCTATCCCTACCTCTACAGTTGGATCGAGTGCATAAAGTCTTATAGGTGTCACAACTGAGGAGATAATGAACAAACATACACATGTAATTGTCTGAGGTGAGATGGACATCAAGGATGGATAAACCTTTGTAGATTATTTGGTGGAAATTAAGTATCATCAGGAGAGAATCCTTTTATGATGGACCAATACTTTGGCTCGAGTGCTTTGGCAGCATAAGAGAGTGAAGGAGAGCTCTTAGGAGTGATAGATCCAGATAAAGACTCATTAAGCCCACATTTTTGGGTAGTTTATTATTTTTGGGTAGAGAATCCCTGAAGGAGGTGAGGATTCAAAGACTCTAGTTTATATGGATTTTTACTAGGAATATTTCTTTATATATATTTGGATTTATCATCAGATTCGATGCAATTTTTGTGTGTTTAGGGACCCTATAATCAATATATTAAAAATCATAATATATTTTAATGAACACTCACACATTATTTCCATGTTTTAGGTTTCCACACTATTTGATACCTCATATGGGAAATCCTAGAACATGGTAGAATTTGGAATGTGGGGTTTTACATAGGCACGACCAAATATTTCTTGGCACCAGATGCCCGCTTGAGGCAGTCATTGGTGGGTGTGTCTAATTAAAATAAATAATAAAATATATTAATTTTATTTTGAATAACCTAATTTCAATCCTCTGTAAATATATTATTATTCAATTTTTGTATGTTTATCCAAATAAACATGGGATCTTTTGAGAAGAGGTTTGAGATTTCTCTATTATAATATCAATATTATAGAACAAAGAGTGATTAGATCAAGGTGGATCAATAGGTATAAAACATAGTGGGTCTTCTTCATCACTAGTAAACATGTTCTTCACAAAAAATAAATCATTTTAGAGCTAGGTATCATCATTTTTGGTTCTTGAAAAACTTATTAAAATATTAAGAATGGATTTATAATTATCCAGTTTTGATCTATGATATTTGTTCTTTGCATGATCCCTACATATTTATTGAATATATTAATTTGATCTAAATCCTTCATTTCACCTGGTATCACCATGAATCCCAAGATTATGTGATCAATGGACAAAAACACATGAAGATCATGGATTCACGATACTTGTTTTCTTTCCCCCCTCCATTATTTGTGTACTTTGCTATTGGCCCATAGGGTATTGGTTTGACACTGCAGAGGTGGGTTTGAGTGTGATCAAACCCCTAAATTCATGGAGGTTTCATGAATGATGAATAGATTGGAAACTTGAGGATGGGTTGGTATGAGTTAAAAGTTGATGGTGAGGCTTACATGGATTTGGTATATAGAGCTACAATGGGAGGATTATGATGATAATGGGAAATAGTCATGTGGGGTTCTGGTGACCAGAATCCAGCCACCAATGATGGATTGATCCCAAAAGGCCCTAGATCCAAGAACCTTGGCATGATTTTTTGGATAAAATGGTGATGGAAACATTGTGGAAAATCATGAAGGTATCCCCTAAGTTTATATGAAAAACCTAAATACATGGTGTGTATTCTAGAAATACATGTTTTTTAGTCCCTCAGTTGTAGTAGATAGTGGTTCGGGGAGGATAAGGATCATACACTATGTGGCTAGGAACACATGTCATATGAACCCACTCAGGGTGTCCAAGCCATGTGATAACTGCACACACCAGGGGGATCATGTGGCATGACACACCATGTACTCTGGGAGTACATGAGCATGCCTAGAGGTACACAAGTGTGGCTTGGTCCTAGGCATGATAAGGTACACAAATAGGTACACGAGCACACCCGAAGTACATGGGCATGACTAGGATCACACAACTAGGCCTCTAGTGGTCAAGATATATTGTGTAGTACCCTTATAATCCATGTAGTACTACATGGAGAACCAATACATGCAGAGGTGAGTACATGTCTAGAAGTCCAGTTGAGGTCACAGACTATGTTACCCATGGTACATGTCATGTACGTTTCATGGAAACTTCAACCATGCATATCTCTTTCTTTAAGACTTGAATTTGAGCTAGTGAGTATCCTATCCTGAGTGTTTTTCTATACATAACTTGATGGATTCCTTCATTTTGGTATGTGAGATATGGCGTGAGGTCTTCTAATAATGACTCCAAAGGATCCAAATGTATCAGAAGCATGGCGGTTGGGAGGGACCAAATTTTCATTTACCATAATCGATGACTAATTCAGGATCAACACGATGATGAACAGTAGTATCTACATATTGAAATATAATATTTAGATAAAGATAATAATAATATCGAATCTAAGAAAAGAGGATCTTGAACATCATGTTTATAATTAATTTAATAATTTTTAAAGAAATTAAATACTAGGGTCTTCAGTACTTTCTTCTTAGACGATCATTGATCATTCTGAATAACCCTTCCAGATTTCCTTTGTTTCACTTGTGAGGATCAAAAGTATAATACCTATAGTGGTCATCCACATGAGATACAATGGTCTCCGATAAATTATACTCATTCTCCAGGTTCTATTATGGTGGAACAAATGTCTTTCATCGATTGTTATTTATTTCTCATTCTTCAGTCTCGAAGAAATTATCTCATTATTGAGAGGGAGACATGAGAGGAGTCGAGAGAGAAAATGTTTGGCTCAAAAACTCTAAATTCATTGGGGTTTGGCTTAAAATAAATACCTTCCTATTAATCAACATGGGGGTTCAGTTACAATATTTAATTGTGAAATAATAATTAAATGCAATTATAACTATTATAGAAACCCCATGCCACATAATTACAATAGCAACACCATTATTTGTGGTGTGCTAAATTTTAAAAAATGAAACCATAAATGAAATCCCATGAAAAATTAGGATAATAGTATATTATTATTTCTTGTTCTAACTAGATAAACATAATTTACTGTCTTTTAAAAAATTAATTTATCAACGGACATAGTCTTGGTCCGTTCGAACACCTCTTCCATTTATTGAACACTCGAATAAAAAAGTTTATTCTGTTAAATAAATATTTTTATTTACAAAATAGTAAATAAATATTGGTTAAATGTTCAATAAAATAAATAAATAAATTTTATTCATAATCTAGTGAATAAATATTTATTTAATTTATGCGATCATCTTAACTTGAATACAATTATTCCTCGGTATTGAGAATAATATTTATTCTATTAATTGAATTCAAATAGAATTTAATCGAGACCACCAGAAACGCTTAGTGTGTGACCCTATAGGACTCTTTATCATTAGAATTAAGCGGGTTTTCCTAAATTCCAAGATTATTATCTAGAAATGGGTCAAGAAAACCAATAGAAAGAACTTAAAGCTGCAATAATGACATCTACATACAAATGTTCACTGTGTAATATAATACCTTTATCATAATATATCATCAATAAGGCTTCATGATAGTGCCATCAACCTATATGATTGATACATAATTCTTTGACTACTTGGAATAAACTCATCATTACACCATGTCCATGGAATTTAGGGTGATAGTTCTATTTCAATAAAAAGGCTGAGATATCAATATCCATAAATGGAACAACCAATTCCTTCTCTGACTTATCCATTAATAACATGTCATTCATGACGCACCCAATGTACCCTACTTCCTGCCAACATATAGAGCAACAAATTTCATTATAAAATCTATGTGTGTGAGTCATGACATGTATTAATGATAATCATAAAGTCTAATGAACATTAAACATGCTTGCAAATAGGAATATTTGATGACACCAAAACATGCGGAATTTCTACTGGCAGGTCTATTCTCATAATATCCCATCTTGAATATTACCCAGTGAAAACTTCATGAGAAGAAGTCTCATCTGTTTATGAGTACTCACACCTGATGATCTATATATTAGGTTTCCCATTATACTATTTAATCCAACCAAAAAACTATATTTAAGAATACTTCCATATCACTTCAAGGTTCTCATCATAGCAGGAATCTTCTATGACCATATTAACGTGACAAATACTATAGGAAATTATTACATTATAGTCATGAAGAAAAATGAAAAATCTGTAATAAGATGTTAAATATTTAAATAAATTAAATATTCATGTAATCGAAGTATAAACAATTGGTTCTAGGACACCAACTCCATCAAACTCCCACTTGGAATAGAGTCAAATGCCTATGACTTGCAGTCCGCTCGACCTCACATGATCTTCATATTTCTACTGAGTCAAGGCTTTAGTAAAGCGGTCCTCCACGTTGACTTTCTTGGAAATACTACTCACTCAAACTTCAACTCTTTGAAAAAAATCCCTTAAGATATGTTACTTCCATAGTATATGATTTGTCCACTGATGTGACCTTGTCTCTTTTGCGAGATCCATCGCTACAGTATTATCACAATAAAGTATGATGAGATATTTACTGCTAGGTACCACATCTAGATCTTAGAAAAATCTCGACATCCAATCTAATTCTTTAGCTACCTTAGAAGCTTCATAATTCTCAGACTCTACTATAGAATCTACAACAACATCATTCCTTGAGCACTTCTAGCTCACATAACCTCCATTCAAAGTGAATATGTATCCTGTTTGCGACTTCATGTAATCTTGACTAGTTTGGAAACTAGCATCTTCATATCCTCTAATTACTAGTTCCTTATATCCTCCATAAACTAGGAACATATCCTTAGTACACCTTAGATACTTAAGGATAGTGTTGACTGCCATCCAATGGAGGTCACCTAGATCAACTTGATATCTTCCTACCACACTCAATGCATAGGAAACATCTATCCTAGTACATAGCATAGAATACATGACTGACCCAATTGCTGATGTGTATGTAATTCTTGAAATTCTATTTGTTTCCTCATATGTATGTGGATACATTTTCTTAGAAATATTAATGCCATGTGATATTGGAAACAATCCCCTCTTGGATTGTTTCATACTGAATCTATTCAGTATCTTGTTAATGTATTCACTTTGACTGAGGCCCAACAATCTCTTGGATCTATCATGATGGATCCTAATCCCAAGAATATAGGATTCCTCACCCAATTCCTTCATGGAGAAAAATTTATTCAACCATGACTTAAAATTCTATATGACTAGTATTTCATTTCCAATAAGTAATATGTCATCAATATATACTATCAGGAAAACAACTTCACTCTCACTAAACTGTTTGTAGAAACAAATATCACGTTCATTTTTTATAAGATCAAATTCCATTATGGATTCATAAAAATGAATGTTCCATCACGTGGATGCTTTCTTTAATCCATATATGGATTTTTTCAACCTACATAACTTATTGGAATCCATTGAAGTCACAAAACCTTTAGGTTGTGTCATATAGACATCTTCATGAAGGTTCCCATTAAGGAAGAATATTTTGACATCCATTTTTCAAATATCTTAATCATGGTAAGAGGAAATGACCAATAGAATTCTGATGGATTTCAATATTGAAACTGGTGAAAAGGTTTCGTCATTTTCAATTCCATGACTCCGTTTAAAACCTTTTTGCAACCAGTTGTGCCTTATTGGTACTGAATTGTCCTTCAATGTCCAGTTTTTCTTGAATACCCATTTGAAACCAATGGGATTTATATCTAATGGAGTATCTACCAAAATCCAGACTTGGTTTTTGGTTCATGGAATCCATTTCAAAATTCATGGCTTCTTTCCACTTGGCAACGTTTGTGCCACTGACTGCTTCCTTGTAGGTTAGAGGATAATTATTGTCAACTAATAATGAGTCACCATCCTCAGTAACTATAAAACTGTACCATTGAAGTTCTCTAACCTCTCTTGTGATCCTGAACAGTACCTGTGTCTCTGGAATAGATCTTTCTTCTATCGGGCTTTTTGGAATCTACTCCTCTACCAACTCTTGTGTGCCTTGAGCCTTGACTTCATCGAAATCTATCTCACTCTCACAATATCTTTTGGAAATGTTCTCCTTCTTGAGGAATATGAAATGTCTTGCCACTATAACCTTTTTGTTCGAGGGGTCATACAGGTAATTTCCCCTTTTTTCCTTATGGTATTGTATAAAGGTACACTTTGTGCCTCGGGGTGTGAGTTTGTTACTTGAAGAGGCCTTAACAAATGCTTCGCTACGCACACATGTAAATTCGATAACATGGATTTTCTTCCACTCCAAAGCTCGTATGTAATAAAATTTATCGATTTAGTTGGTACTTGGTTTAGTATGTGTGCCTCTATTTGTAATTCATATCCCCAAAAGGATAATAGAAGACTTTCACGACTCATCATTGATCTCACCATGTCCAACAAGGTGCGGTTCCTCCCTTCTCTTACACCATTACACTTGGGTATGTAAGGGGGAGTGAGTTGGGATAGGATCCCAAAATCCTGTAAGTAATCAATGAAGTATTGATTAAGATATTCTCCACCTCAGCCTGATCAGAGATTCTTAATATTCTTTCTAACCTGGTTATCAACTTCATTCTTTTATTCCTTGAACTTATTAAAAGAATATGACTTAAACCTCATTAAGTAGATATATCCATATCTACTTAAATCATCATAAAACATTATAAAGTATGAGTACCCACCCCTTTCTTCAACTGTAAATGGTCCACACACATTGGTATGAACCAATTCAAGAATCTATTTAGCTCTTTCACCTTTCCCACTAAATGGGAATTTGGTCATTTTCCTTGTAAACATGCGTGACATACACTAAGTAGTTTTAGTTTGAAAGAATCTAAATATCCATATTGATGTAACTTTGTGAAGCATTTCTCATTTACATGACCTAGCCGGTGATGAAAAAGTTGGGTGTGGTATTAGTCACGTGAAGTAGTTTTGTTATTAATTGCTATTAATTGGTTTGTGTAATCCAAAACTTAAAGACCATTATATAAATTTGCCTTTCCAAAATAAATTATATCTTTATAAAATAAGTAACATTAATTTCTTAACTTTAAAATAAATCCATTTGTATCTAGTCTGGATATAGAAAAAAAAATTGGTTACAGAAGGCACATAATAAAAACTTTTTAATACCAAGATCATCCTAGTCAGCAACGTGAGGTGGTAGTCCTCGATAACTACAACGGAAAGTCTAGCTTTGTTGGCTGCTCATAGATCTAACTCCCCTCATTCAATTTTCTTGAATCTACTTGGTTCTTATATATGGATACATATATGATCAACACAGGCTATATCTAATACTCAATTTTTAGAAACAAATAAATTTCAGTCAATAACAAATGCACCTGAAGCTTCCCATTTCTTCTTTAGTTGTGTGTAGTTTTTCTTCCAATGGCCCTTCTTGCAAAATGTGAAACAAATATCTTCCTGTTCTATTCCTCCCCCTTGATATTACTTTTCTTGGAAGGTTGTGAAAAATATTTGGGCTTAAAGCACTTCACCTTCCCATTCCTCTTATTCAACCAAATGATAGAATGATTTTCACGCTTCATGTCTTTGTCCACTTGGGGAAGGAGGATAAGATGACCTGGTAGAGACTTCTCAATGTTGTTCATATTGAAATTCACAAAAAACTAGAGAAACTATGAGGGAGTGATTCTAGAATGAGATTAGTACCCAGTTCTTTGGGGAGTTAAAACCCTAGAACCTTTAGAAGCTCAATGTATCCAATCAGCATGACTATGTGAGGCCCAAATGGGGCACCCTCTCCATAATTACTCTAAAAGAGTGCCTTGTATAAATCAAACTGTTCCTATCTTTATCTCTCATGGTAATGACCGTATAGGTGATTAAGCATGCTATAAGCATCCATTTTTTTGAGACTTCATGAGTGCACTAGAAATTGATGATAACATCAAACATTGAACGTCGGCCGGGTCGTTTATAAGTTTTCAGTAGACCATGAACTCTTTATCACTCACCTCTTGGGTAGGAAGATCAGGTAATGAGGACTCCAACACGTAAGATTTCCATTCATGGCATAGAATGACCTGAAGGTGTCTAAACCATATTTGTAAGTTACTTCCAGTGGGGATGTTGTCTGTATCTAGTATTGATCATAGGGATAGTGTGGTTGATAAGTTTTTCATTTTTATTATACAATTAAAATATCATATTATTAGTACTTTCTTGATTACATTTTATGAGAAATAATAAATAAATTTTATTATGTCTCCCACTATTTTATAAAGTCCCAATGGACCTCACCGTTGAACTTAGAATGTCTAGTTTATTGAACATTATAATGGAAAGGATCCATATTCCACTTCACATAACCCTCAAAAGGGTTGTTCATGCTATTTGAAGGTATTTAGGTAGGAAGTTCTTTGACAATTACAGGCTTGAAGTTCCTTGATCCATTGAGTGGACTCCACAATCCCAAAATCCAAACTTATATCTCCTCAACAATTGCCTCCAATATTACACCAAGTCTAGAAAAGGCTACTCCTATTGATGTAATATGGTTAATTCAACCTGAAACTTTCATAAGGGATTATTGTATAAAAGTAATTGTACCAACAATGGTTGGTCAAACACATAGTTTTATTGAGTGTTTCCCTTAATCAAGTAATGGAAGGCTTAGTATGACTTAATATTTTATTGAGGGATTTTTATCTCTTATGCATAAATTGATTATTATATTTATCAAATTCTTGTTAATATTAAGTGAAACTTACTAAAGTGATGAACCATGTCTTGATAATATTTATTCATAAGACTAGTTTATTTTAGTTCCATACTGCATGCTTGTTTAATTCATTAATTATGTGATTGTGAAAACAGATCCAAAATGATAAACCATGCAACTAATAGAAATAGAATAAATTAAAGGGCTTGATCAGGAGATTTTCTAATGGTTAGTTTCTCTAGCAGTTGATAAACTAACCATGAACTATAGGAGAAACACCTTGATTCTTTTGGGTTCATATTTATAGCTTTCTACCTATCCACCTTTATATCCCCTTGGATTGGTTTCACCTCAGATCCTTACTTGAACCACCTCCACAAGCTTGGGAGGTTCATCCATTACATATGATTTTTAACTCACACACAGGTGGGGATAAGAATATGGGTTTACATAAAAGAAACCATGGGCATGCATTCCCTACATATTAATGAGGATAGATGGAAATAAGGCCCACAAATGTTAATTTAAAATAAATTAAAAGGAAACCAATCTCATACAAAGGTTTGTTCGATCTCATGATCATTTACACACATGCAACGAATTACACCTCCAAATCCTTTTTTTCACATTTTCTAAATAAACCACTTTTTGGATTAGTGGGAACCTCACAACCGCAATTTGATAGCATCCAACCAAATTATTTAATCATTCTTATTAAGATAAATCACTCTTTAATTGATTAATTAATATATTTAATTAATGAATCCTTTTATTTTAATCCTTTCTTAAATTTACTCGAGATTATTATCCATAACCTTGGAGGTAACACGGTGAAAACTCATTCAAATCTACATGATATTTAGTTCTGAACATTACACAAACATTAAAGTTTTAATTCTGTGTAATTTGGTAAAGTACATGGTGTATATTTCCGACTACACGGTTTGTACTTTCTTCACCATCTTATCCGAAGTACATGCCTAGGGACTTAGCGTGTGAGGCATACTTTGTAAATCTCGGAGTACATGGTGTGTCAAGTGGGCCACACACCGTGTTGTCTTCAGGTTACATGGTTACCGATCAGTTTAGACATGTATGGGATACAAGGTTTTTCCCTTGACCCAAATGGACTATATGTCATCTCCAGTGGGCCACATGGTCTATAATCTAGCTGACAGTGTTCCAGTCTATCTTGTTCAACACACGGTGTAGGAATTAAATACACCACATGTCATTAATGCGTATGGCTTGAGTAATTGTTGAATTACCCCCTATTCACTTAACACAACTATACATTGTGTAATCCAGATTACACGACAGGTATGGAAGATTACATAGTTTGTAAATCTGAATACATAGTGTGTACTATCATGTTACCTAGACAGAATCATTGACACTTATTGATGAGATCCTCAATTTAATTTTAATTAAAAAATTATTCATTTTTTTTAGATCTGTGAGAAAAGAAAAGAGGAAGAACCGATCACAAAATTCAGATTACAAGAATAATTAAACATGAAACGACAGACTAAATTATTAAATAATAAATCATCAATGAATTATTTAAATAATTATAAATGATGATGTAACTTCTTTGATACCACTTGAAGGATTGAGACACCATGGAAGCATGGTGGTTGGGAGGGCCAAACTTTTCTTTTTCTGTAATTGATGACCAATATGGGATCAATAAGATGATTAATGCTAGTATCCATGGATTGAAATAAAAGATTTAGAAAAATAGAAGAATATAACCAAATACAAGAAAGTGGATCTTGCATATCATGTTTATAATTAATTTAATAATTTCTGAATAAATTAAATACATGGGTCTTTAGTACTTTCTTCAATGTTTTTTGTTGATCGTCTGAAATTACCCTTCCAGATTACCTTCATTGAATTTATGAGGATCCAAAGTATAATCTCTCTAGAGGTTATCCACGCATTCTCTAATGGTCTCTGATTAATGCCACTCATTCTCCAGGTTCTAGCATGGCGAAATGAATGTCTTGCATCGACCATTCTTGATCTCTTGTTCTTTAGTCTTGAAGAACTTATCTCATTCTTTATAGGGAGACATGAGAGGAGTAGAGAGATAAAATGTTTGGCTCAACAATTCTCAATTCACCAGGGTTTAGAACAATAGACGTACCTACCTATTAATATACATGGGGCTTTAGTTACAATATTTAATTGTGAAAATACAATTAAATGCAATTATAACAATTAGAGAAAAACCATGACACATAATAACAATAACAAAACCATTATTTTTGGTGAGGCACCTTCTGAAAAATGAAACCATAAATGAAATCCAATGACACATAATGAGAAACTATTAT
The DNA here is from genome assembly GCA_963277665.1 of Viscum album. NCBI lineage: Eukaryota > Viridiplantae > Streptophyta > Magnoliopsida > Santalales > Viscaceae > Viscum > Viscum album. The sequence continues at coordinate 246,361,003 of OY728150.1, forward strand.
TATTATTTATTGATCCAAATGGATAATCATTTTTTACCAACTTGTAAATAATTAATTTATCAACGGAAAAGATATTTCTCAATTCGAACTCCTCTTCCATTTATTGAACACCCAAATAAAATATTTTATACTCTTAAATAAATATTTTTATTTAAAAACTTGTAAATAAATATTTATTAAATGTTCAATAAAATAAATAAATAAATTTTATCGACAATATGGTGAATAAATATTTATTTAATTTATGAAATCATTTTAACTTGAATAAAATTATTCCTCAATATTGAGAATAATATTTAATACATTAATTAAATAAAATATATAATTTAATAAATACCACCTCAAACACTTAGTGCGTGACCCTCTAGGATTATTTCTCAATGGAATTAGGCGGGCTTGCCTAAATTAAAAGATAACTATCTAGTAACAGGTCAAGGAAACCAGGAGAAATAACTTGGAGTAGTAATGATGACATCCACATACAAACACACATTGTGTAATATAATACCTTTTTCATAATATCTCAGCAATTAGGTTTCATGATAGTGTTATCAACCTAAATACTTGATACACCATTCTTTGACTACCTGAAATAAACTCGTCGTTACACCATAGAACTGGAATTTAAGGTGATAGTTTTATTTCAATCAAAGGATTGAGCTATAAACTTACATTAATGGAAGGGACACATACTTGCTCGACTTATCTATTAATAACAAGTCATTAATGACACACACAACTACCCTAATGCCTGCCAACATATGGCATGATGATTTTCATCAGAAAATAAAAGTGTGTGAGCCATGACACATATTAATGATAATCTCCCATCTTAGATATTACTAAGTGAAAAATTCATGAGAATAAGTCTCATCTACTTACGAGTACTCACACCAGATGATCTATATACAATGTGTCCCATTATAGTATGTCATCCAAACACAGAAGTATATTTAATAATATTTTCAGAACACTTCAAGGTTCTCATCATAGCGGGAATCTGCTATGTCCTTATTAATGTGAAAAATACTCTAGAACATTATTACATTATAGTCATGTAGAACAATGAAAAACATGAAAAATATGTTTAATATTTAAATAAATTAAATATTCATGTAATCAATATACAAACAGTTGGTTACAGGACACCAAAACCATCATATTCTTCTTTAAGAAATGCATAATGACGGCAGTGATTCGGGAAGAATCATTTGAGGGATACTTGGAAACCCCCTATCACACCAGGGCATGAGTCCCCCATATTATTCTATATATATTGAGTTCCACCCCCTTAACACACTAGGGTGAAGGTCCTATATTTACTTAGGGGTGTCACATATGGGGCCAGGGTGCATTTCCTCTACCTACTGAGTGGAACCCCCTATCATATTAGTTTGTGGGTCATCCGTTCATCTATCTACTGAGTGGAACCCCTATCAAGCTAGAGAGAAGGTCCTCTATAAACTTAGCAGTGCCTCCATATTTCACTAGGTTTTGGTTCCTTTATCTATTGATTAATCCCCCTTATCATATTAAGTCCTGAGTCCTCTTTTAAAGATCTTACACCCTCGATATGTGTAGTGGTTAGGTACGAATCCTCTATACGACTTTCTCAGAAAGAAACATGAGATGTTGGACATCAGTGATGAACCATTAGAGCTTCCAGAGGACTCATCATCCTGGGGTTTTCAATGAGATAAAGATCCCTTTTATCTCTTTTCTAGGTTTCTTTTTGATCATATATCTATACTCGGTTTCATTTACCTCTTATTATAGATTGATATAACCTATGTTTTATCTTTCTATTTCCCCTATTGTGGGTTTTTGGCCTTCTTACTGGGTATGTATATAATCACCCATACATGGGATTTTCCCACATGTGTCATGTCTTATGTAGATGATAGATAGTTTGGCAGTGAAATCAATGGAGAATAGAGATACTTGGGTGCATTGACCATGTATGGTGACTGAACTTGAATATTTGGATATTATCTATCTTAGTTCTTTCTTATTCTAGTTGTTGTAAATTTGGGATTTCATTTCCTGCTGGGAATGTTTTTTTACCATTTACTCTTAGGATTATTTTATCAGACTCTAATTTATTCTCCAAGGTTATTTCATGCATGGTTTTACTCTAGTTGTTATAGTCAGTTTATTTTTCCTCTTCACTATTTCATGGAAATGGTTGGGTGTCTGTATACAGGTACATTAGGCTAAGGCCTCCCATTTTACATTATGCCTTCTTTTATCTTATGACCATATTAAAATCTATTAGAGGTAGGTTTGGGGTTTCGGCAGGTCATCCTTCAATTAGCAATAAATGCACCAATGGTTTAGGTCATTGCAATCATGTACCAATCATAACATCAATACTCCATAGGGTCTACTAATACATCACATACTATAGTAATATGATTGTACCTACCTAAATCTATCACAGTTCATGCCATACCTAGAAGGGAGAGTGTGGGATAAGGATAGTTAGCTATTTATTCCCTTTATAGACTAGATGTTTGGTGGAAATACCTGAAAACCCAAAAATTTGGGTGTTAGTAAGGATTTTTGACTTGGGTGGGATGAGTATAAAAATCACAAGAAAATACATGTATATAAATTCACACATAATCCCAACCTTTTAGGTTCACCAAAATAACACTAATACAACCCAAAAACATCACTACACTACCATCTCTACACACTTTATTAGTTTATCACTATTGAAACACAACCAACCCCACTCCATATAAAAAATAGACACTAAAACCATGAACAATCCCCATTCATTCCACATAATTTTCCCATTTGAGTTTTACTATTACCATCCATATTACATAAAATATGTCATTAATTTATATATTTAATGAAAATCTATTCAATTCATACCGTACATATATTTCCAGCCATTACCCATTCATTTTATGCATCATTATTTCATTACATCCATAATTTAGTTCAATTCCATCCATACCCATTTTCAGTTTATAATTACTAGTTATATTTCACTACTACTAGAAATATACCAAAATAAACCACATCAACTATAAATTATATTATTCCACAACAACCTCCCACATTTCTACTTTCTAATCATGAAAAGGTTTCCATAGGCCCATTGCATAATCCACATCCTCAAGCACATTACACTATGATTCGCACGATATATGGTTTATCACATGCCACTAAATCCACACTAATATCCCATAATCAACCACATCTTCTAACACATAAAAAACTTTCAATAATAAGCATCTCAACCACACACACCACAACATTTCCACATCCATCAATACAAAAATTCTTATTTGAAATATGGATTTCACAATAGTTAAACATATCAAATCATCCCTTTCACATAACTTTTCCCCTAATGTATTTCAATTATTATAATTTTATAAATAGTGCTCCCATCATTTAATCATAGTAGGGTTCCATAAATCACAACATAAAAAACAAATCTCAGTAACCAGAATGATTTACAGCAACAACAATGAACAAGAATCAAGAACTTGATCAAAATCGTGTAATTAGTAAACACATTCAAAAGACATCATTTCTATATAAATTTCATTAAGATTGATTCATTATATTTTTTATTTCAGTCCATAACATCCACCTAAATAAATAATAAGCATTATAGTTCAACACTATACACAAAAGTGAAGAGAGGTCTTGAATCACCCACCATAACCGAAGATTCACAATCCACTACATATGAATAAGAGGAAGAGATGTTAGTAGAACTACACCCACACAAGGTAAATCTTAAATAAAACTAAATCACAATAATTAATCCTAAAAATTATGAACCAACACCCTTTAATTATATAAATTACTACTATTGATAACTCCTAAGAGAATAATAGTAAGAAACAAACTGGGGAAAAGAATGAACTCACCTATGATCTCCAAAAATCGATCTCTCAAAACTGAGAATCAAATCCAAAAAATGGATCTAAAAAATCCCCCAAAATTTATTTGGAATCTCCAAATGTTCCAAATAAATAAATGAAATTTAATGGAAGTATGAGGGGATTCTAAATTTATAACTAGGAAGGGAAGCATAAGACCATGACTCAAGGATATATTCCATGGATAAATGGTAATAATATTTTAAAAACCAAGGTGAAACAAAACCCTCCATGCCAAAATGGGTTATGGTAAAAATAATCATTGAAAATCCTAGTTCATATCATCCTATTCAATTCCCATTCATCTACCAGATCTAATAAAACTAGGGAGGGACCACAACACAAAGATGATATGCACATTGTAAAATCCAGACCTCCGAAACCAATCACAATGTAACATTAAGGATCATATTGTAATGACCCATGTAGAGGTATCTGCCTTGAAATAAAATTATAGACCACTACAGAATAACTTGAAGCCTCCACACCTCTAGTGAGACTTCTTTACTTTAAAAAAACTTATCTTGATCCTCCACATCACAAGACAAGGTTCAATGCCACAACCGTTCCAATATTGAAAACACGAAAATTGACTTCCTAGGGTCCCATGTCCTAACCACCAACACCATGACATGTAAAAAACCTTTCAACCAAACTATCATGGTACAACACATGTATCCATTCTAGAAAAACCAAATCTCAGCTGAAATTTCTGAAAAAACCACCATTCCTTCCTCAAACCTTCTATCAACATCTCCAAGGCCAAAAAAAAACAAAGTAACATGATCAAAAGGTTTAAGAAATTACATTAGATACCTCTAAAAGGATTATTATTAAAACACCCCAAGATTATATGATATATATCTCTTTAAATAAATTTAATTTAATCGATATCATACGATACACACAACCTCTTGTCTAAATGAACTGTAATGAAGTATACAATTATCACATATCTATTGGATTGATGGGTATACATAAAACTAAATAAATTATGAAATATTTATGGTTTTCACTAGAAAAAAATAAATTCATTTGTTATTAATTAATTATAAATGGAAATAAAAATCTTTTGAAAGTAAAATAGATGTTTTTCTGAAAAACTTTTTTATGCGTGCAATGTGTTTTTATTTTAATAAATTAAATTGAGAAATATTTTTGAATTATTATAATTAAATGTATATATTAATTTTTTTAACATTCACCTAATATCTTTTCAAGAATTAAATAAGAATATATATCTTTTTTATGCTAAAAAATGGTTTTTTGTAAAGTTTTGTGCAATTACTTTAATAAAATGAAATTCTAGAACTTATAGAAATTAAATTTTGAAAATGCATTCATTTTTTAGAACTAGGAGGTTCAAATTTGGTAAATATTTCCCTTTTATTTTTAGTCAATATGAATATTAACCATTGTAATTTTTTGTCACCAAGGTAAGGGTAAGAAGGGTAAAATAGGGTTAAATCATTGGGATAAGGCTTTAAAATTTCTTGAAGACTTTCATCTATCATATTTGATGATTAGATTTTGGCCATGTCCACCCAATTATTGAATATATATTCACATGGAGACATATTTCTTTGATTGTGACCTTTATATTAATTTAAGAAAATAATAAATAAAAAATGCCACTCTCCTAACTTTAATATCCATAACATTTTATCCCTAGGGTAAAAAGAGGTTATATTTGGTTCTAAAAGTTCATTTTAATGATAAATTAATTTTATTTATAATTTCAATTTATTTTTAATTTTTAGTGATTGAATAATTACTTTAAATTCTTATGCAAATTCGACATAGTATTTATTCATTTAATTGAAAAATAAAATAAATAATTTTAAAAATATAAAAATTATTACAATTTGGATGATTTATGTTCCAAAAATATTTTAGATAAATATAACATATTTCATATTTGTTAAAGGTTTATATTTAAATTTCTTTTATTTAATTATTTATATAAAATAAAATTTAATGAATTTTATCAAAAATGACATTAATGATATTTTTTGAAAATAATATTTTATTAAATTTTTTAAAAATCATAAAAATATTGAAATGGGAAAAGGTGAATAATATATGTTTAAAAATTTAATCCCTTGTCCATTTATGATCCAATTGTGATATTATAATTAAAATCACAACCCTTTAATATTGAGAAAGTCATTACTACAATTAAGGTTAAAATTGGATAACGAATGAGTTAAATCAAAAGACAAGGTTTAAAAAACTACTTAAACCTCTAAAAATTTAAATATTTTATGGGATTTAAAACAAACACTACCTCATATTATAATATCTATCCACTTGAAAAAATTTGGCCTAGATAATGACTTTATTATATTTTAATCTTTTAAGAAATTCCAAGAGGGGACCTCTCCCCACTTATAAAAGGGAGCCCATCCTTTCTATTATTTAACCCACTTTGAGCTATATATAATGGCCAAAACCAACCCAAATATCTTATAAAATTCCCTATATATTATTTAAAGGTTCTAGTATTTTTAAAATACCATTCCAAGGGTCCATAAGAAGGGATATAAAGGTGGCCTACCGAAGAAGAGGTAATCATTTTACCCAACCTCTTTCAATTTGTTTCTTATTCTACCTAGAATAAATATTTAATATTATTCATAAAATAATATCTTCAATATCCTAAAAATATTGAAATTTTATTATTATTATTTAACTACATTTATTAATACCATTTTTCATTAAATGGTAAGAGAAAGTATCACTGATGCGTATGTATGACTTAGTGTCTCCATGTAGCGATACAATTCATTTTCCATCACCATCTTAAATGGATGGTTATAAATGATGGATTTAATATTTAAATATTATTTTTTAAAAATAACCATTCTTATTTAATTATAATATCATATCTAACTTCTTACCTTTTAATCCGTCAAAAAATTATAACATCACTTGTGCGTACGTGTGGACTGCCACCTCCACAAAGTAATTTGATTCATTTTTCATTTTATTTTGAGATAGATGGTAATATAGATATATTTAATTAATATATATGATATAATAATTATTCTTTAAAGGTAAATAATTATATTTATTTCTTTTGTTCCATCTGTCGAAAAATAGAATCAAATTTCATGTGTACGTACTACCTACTGTCTCCATAAATGGTGTAATTCATTTTTCTATAAATACATTTTATAGATGAATATATATATATATAGTTAATATATATTATATTTATATCATTATTAACATTCTATATATGATGGGTATATGATCAAAGTGTCAGTACTGGGACTTCCAACCCAAAATATGCATGAGAAATGAAGCAGTTATCACCCAAAACAATGAATTTAATAAAAAATGTTAATAAAAAAGTGATAATATGTCATAAAAAAATCATACATGGAATGATATATATGAGTATGGTTATATAATAAAATTATTATAAATCTGTATTTATTATACATGAGGTTTAAACATGTATTAAGAAATAAGAGACTTGAGGTAAGGGATTTTCATCTCACTTTTATTTATGTGAGACACATGCCATATTCACCACTTATTTCTTTTATATGGTGTATATAAATCCCAATAATTTGTTTTATAATGATTCTCATGAACACTATGGGGAAATAAATATCCATATAAGGTTATATATTTTATAAGGTTTTTATTTTAAAGTTTCCAATTGGTAAAGGATTTTTGTTTCAATCCAATTTTAATCAAGATTGTTTATTCTTGAATTTATTTTAAGGAAATTATATGATAATTATCTCAAAAAAACATTTAATTTTATTTTGATATTATTATTTCTGGAGAATAAATGTTTTAATATCATTTACCTCATAATTTTTTCTCAATACATAAATATACTATTTTTAAGGAAAATTGAATTTGTTTTACTATTCGGTTGAAAATCATTTTTTCCATGTCCGTGTTTTGTATAAAATATTTTCAAAAAATGTTTTAATACTCTCCTATAATTATTTAAAGTCATTTTCCATAAGTTTTAATATCTATAAAAATATTTCAAATTAATCTTCCTATCATTTTCTGAATGAGTTACTTTTTGTCTTTTTTTACAAAAGTGTGAAATTTATATTTTATTTTAACTTATATGACATGAATGGAAGTTTTTTCCATCACAACCGCTCAATTATTTGATGATTAAATTATATATTTCTATGGTTATTTCAAATAATTTTTTTTCCATAGTATTTTTGGAAATTATTTAGATGTTAAATAAGTTATTTCATAATGAAAATGGTATTTTACCTAAGAAATAATAAAATGATTATTTTAAAAGAATTTTCATCCGTGATAACATACGTTGATGTTAATTATATTTTATTTGGGATATGATTGAATGATACAATCATTAATATTTCTATAGATGTTTTATGATTATGATGATGATATGTTTATGAAGCCCATTTTTTCCATGGGTTTTGCTATGATGAAGATATAAAATTTTTATAAAACTAATTTTATTTACAAGTGTTATGATGTGATGATTTGATTAATGTTTGATGATATTTATTCACACAAATATATGGTTTTAATTATGTGATAGGTGGGTCCATAATTAAATATCACTCCAATGCATTGGGTAAAGTTTTATAGATCATGAGATAACTATAAGAAACAAGTTGATGTGCTTGACCCACTATGGGAAACAAGTCGATGTACTTGATCCACTATTGGAAACAAGTTGATGTGCTTGATAAAATTTTGAAAGTATGTGGGGATGCCTGATTTGATATGTAAAATAGGTTATGATGACTAATACACTATAATTTGATAGTCTCAAAAGTTAACCTTGACATATGAAATGGTTTCTATACCTATGACGGGGCCACACTTTTATGGAATGAATTTATGGATCATGATTGATTTATAATAATTTCTCACACTAACAATTGATTTATTTTTAAATGATAATATTTTATGCCATGAATCAGGTTGACTATAAATGATATATTGGGTAGAAAATTTTTAGGTTATGTTTAGGATCTCATAACCTTATTGTTATCTTATTCTTTCATATGGCCATCAATTTTTATCTCCTATGTTTTACTTTACGGAGCTTCTAATCTCACTATTTCTTATATTTCTTTTCCCTAGGTTATGAAGAAAGTATTAGAAGATCCCAGGGAGGTGTTTCACCACTAAGAAGTGTGGTTTAGTCAGTGTTCTTTTAATAATTTTTCATTCTTTTTAAATTAACCTATATCAAACTATTATTATCTAATCTAATCTTATGATTACTCAACCTTTCTCAAACGCAGTAACAATCACTGGAATATTAACACAATATTTTTATAAGGTTTTTAATTTATGTGATCCTACTATATGTTATGACTGGTTAGACGCCCCAATAATAAATTCTCCACTATAATCCCAAGTGGTTACACCGTACAATTATTCAATAACATAGAGTCATACTATGGTTTCTATATTATGACTAGAATAATAGTTTCACATTTCCTGATACAAAATGATTACAAACCACACAACAAATATTACTTTTTATTATTAGTTTCTCCTAACAATATTTATAAATATCTTTCATGTGATCCTTCATGATAAACATAATTTTCTATTCTCACTCAATTTCACTTCATAAAATTGTTTAATGGGTTTCTCAAATGAGTACATAACATAATTTTCCTCTCTATTGAATATTTCTAAAATAGTATTTAAATTTTTTCCATGAAAATAAAACTACTATAGTATATCATATACAACTTATCATGTACTTTTGGTTCACTTTCTTGAAGCTTCACATTTTAATTCTTCAAACACCATATCAATTATTTTTAAAGTACACAAAAACATCCTTATATAATTATGAAAAAATGTAATCAATATAATAATTTATCTACACAGAACTTAGCATTACACCTCTCTTAATAATGTTTTATCATTCTTGGAATACACCACTTGCTATGTGGTACTCAAATACAGAAAAATAAGAGATTCCACTCTAGATGAAAGACTTCTCTCAAAATTAATGATGTCATATTAGTGAGAGTTTACAATTTATTTATAGGATATAGAGAACGTGATTAACACCTGATAATCTAACAAAATATACTTAAGCACTCAATAATATGTGATACTAAAAAACATGTCACCTATCCCTACAAATTGCATGGTCATTGCATACTATATCTTCCACATAGGATTATTATATTATTATCATGGATAAAAACTACATGGCCACATACCATTCATCTCCAAAAACTATATAAATCACATACAATTATTCCTTACTTGGAAGAATCATTCACAAATTACTTTTTTATCATCCTTCTTTTGCTAACAATGTATGCACGTCCTTATACTCAAACCATGTAATCTTATGTAAACTGTAACCCTTACCACAAACTGCATTCACCGCATAACACTTTCAACTACAAAGCATCCTTGGTACATGAAAATTCATTCTTAGTAGAATTATAGAATTTTTTGAGATTCAGATGTTCCCCTATAATAGCTTGTTTTAATGGAATCTTCTACAAACTATACTTCATCTACAAAATCATCTTTGCAAATAATTTTTACTCTTTCAATAAATTCATACTTAATAAAATTTAAAACTCTCATCGAGCATGGGTTGATATCACATAGAGATTGATATCATATGTGGTTAATCAGTCTTATAAACCCCATCACAAATTATAAAATATGTGGAGGTTAAATAAGATATATAGCTTGATCGAAAAGTGTAGATCAGCTAAAATAGATGACCCTTATTATATGATATAAATTTAAATATGGTAATAGTAACCCAAAAAGAATATCTACCCCACATAGGTCTAGAGAATGGTTGAGGCATGATTAATAAGTGTTATTATGATAACAACCACTCGAGATGGAAACAGGGTTTGGAATCCATGATATTGTACACTCACACCCTCATCGGGCCATAATAAACTAGTACAGTCAACCCAATCACCTCTACGTGAAACCTTTTAACACTGCTACAGGTTCTATTCATCTACCCACACTCATTCAAAAAATATCATCAACAAATATATAATTTTATTTTTCACAGGCTTCTATTTTTTCATGGAATTATTTAAATCTTCATGGGGTCTTCTTCAACATTTTTTAAAAATTGTGCACTTAATCAAATTAATTTTTCATAAGTATTTAAAAATTAATATCAGTTTAACCAAATTCCACATTTTATGTCACAACTATTGGTTGAAAACAATTACAATCTAATCAAAAAATCTAATGGATCTTCAATGCCCCCTTTGTATTTGTTGTCAATATATACTTCACTTTATATAATACTCACCATGAGTCATTAAATCGTATCCTTCCTCAAAGATAAATATCATGACATAACATTAATGGTAATGTAATGTTTTTGAAATTATTCCACCTATTGGTGATAATAAATTTTTGGCCAAATAACTTAGATTCTACCCCTCAATTATCATTCACATTGATACCCCTTTTTATAATAACCACAACATTAAATTCAAAAAAATAAAAAGAATCACTATTCTTAGACAAGGAAGAATAAAAATTTTCTCCCCCTTTGACAATAGAATCAAAATACAAGTGGGTGTATTACCTAAAAGTCTTAAATTGAGAGGATATGATTGAACATGAAGTTTCAGAATTAATTCTACAAACCACTATATTTTCATATATTTTGTGAAAATATATAAAATATGATCTTTTGTATAAATTTATCCTTGCATGATATCTCCACATACCACCTTTTATTTGATATAATGATACCTTATATCTATATTCTTGGAACTTGAATTTTGTATTGGGTTTTTAGAAAACCCTATAACAATTTTATCACACAAGAAATTTTCAGTGATCTCTCAATCTCAATATTAAAATTTTCTAGCTGCACTTTCATTCATATCATCTATGTATAATAATGTGTAGCTGCTACATATTCTTTCTCAGTTGTAATCAATGCCACTAAATTTTTCTTCTTGCTATACTAACTAAAAACTAACTTCTTACAGAAATAAATCCCCACCTAAATTTAATCATTTGTCTGTAGAATTACCTACCAAATATGCATCTATAAATCAAAATAAGTTTAAATCTAAACAATGTCTTTATAGTATCCCATAGTTTAGAGTTCTCATATATCTCAGTATTATCTTAACATCCAACAAGTGAAACTCTTTAGAATCTATCTGAAATTTGGCATATAAATTCATTGCATAAGTAATATATGGGCTTGATTCTATTAATTAAATCATGCTTCTAACGATTATTATGAATTATTTATAGTAAACACTACTTCTAGTTTAAACCTTGCACAATTTGGTTCCAACTGAAATGGGGGTTGAAAATTATTTTACATTTTTCATTCCAAACTTTTTCAAAATTCCCCAGCTTAATTTTCTTGAGATTGAAAATTTTAATTTATTTTCTTCACAATCTGAAATACTAGAATTTATATAATCACAAAAATCATGGACATCTCAAGATAATTCTTCATCTTCTCGGAAAAATCTTCCTAGAGACATTTCTTATCACTATAAAATACGATTCATCCACATAGAAAATTACAATGAGAGTTCATTTACTCATTTATTTCACATAAAGGGTATATATAACTTTACCTTTTATAAGATTCGTATTCCTAAAACAACCATCCAATTCAAAATATCAGGCCCTAGGGGAATATTTAAAACCATAAAAATATTTCATCAATATATATTACATGCTACCATCATTGTCTAATTTAAAACCATTATGTTGATTGATATAGATTACTTACTCAATATCAACATATAGAAAGTCATTTAACATCCATTTGATAAATTTTTTAATCTATGTGAGATAAAATTACCATGATCATTTTGATAGTCTCAAGTTATGATACTGGTGAAAATTTTTATTTAAAGTCAATTCCTTCTATTTGATAAAATACTTTGCACACCAGTATAGCATTTTTTCTTGATACCTTACCTTTCTCATTTATAAGATTTATAAAAACACACTTGGTACCAATAAAATTTTTATTTTTAGGTATTGGAATAAGATACCTAGTGGATTTACTCTCAATCTAATCAACTCCTCATTCATTACTTGTATCTACTCTACATGCTCAACTACTTCTGCCACCGTATGAGGTTTAAATTTGGAAATAGGTGAAGTTTGATCTTCCAATATCAATATTCTTATAGTTTGAGTTCGATCTTGTTAAATTTTTATTATATTTCAAGTTTCAAAATGTTCCTTAAAATTTTTATATTGTTTTAACTCATTTCCAAAATATTCATATTCATCACAAGTTTATTCAGAATCAGTATCAGTAATGATTATCTCATTCTTAGTAACTCCATCATTTTTATTATATTACATCTTAATTCCATTTTATACTAAATCTTTTAAAGATGGATAAACTATTATATCTAATTTTTTCTTGTTATAAAAAATATTGACATCACTACAATCAACTATCTTGTGCATCATTTTGTTCCAATATATGTGGCCACTTCCATTTGATAGGTGTCCCATGGAATTTCTTTCCTTATATTTATCTTAAAACTCTCTAAGATTTCGATTATTGATTATTATAATGTAAGGGATTATAAAAACTATGCAATATTTAATAGTTGGATTTATCTTACACTACATTTTATATATTTTATTTTGTATCTTTGGTCTTAGTAGAAACATGTTATGTATGTGTATGGAAGTAAATACATCTTCTCTTGAGAAATACTTTGAGATGTTATGTTAAGATAACATAGTCTTTCCAATATCAACTATTTTTATATTCTTCCTTTCATCTACCTTATTTTATTGGAGTATAGGGTATGCTATACTAATATATTATTACATTTTTTGAAAGATAGATTTAAAAAATTATCAGATGTAAACTCTTTACCATGATCTAATCCTAGTTTATTGATACCGACACCCAATTCCTTCTCATCACGACTTCTAGAAATTTTAAACATTTTTATTTCCTTTGACTTGTGTTTGATAAACATGAAATTAGTCAATGGAGTATAATCATCAATAAATATAATGAATTAAATATCACCACTGGTTTAATTTTTTCTCATCGAACCATATAAGTCAGCATGAATAATATCGGGTGGTATAGAAGATAGAATGTCCACTCCATTATAGATACCTTGTGTCATTTTCACTTTTTTATAGGTCTCACAAATTTCATCTCTATCTCTATTCATATTAAGAAGATCTCTCACAACATAATGCTTCCAAATTTTACTCATACTTATTTGGAAAATACAACCAAGCCTTCTATACCATTTTTTCATCTATGGAACTCAGGTAACAGGAATGGTTAGGATCACTAATTTGAAATAGATTGTCATTGGTTCTTCTTCCTTGAGTAATTATCCTTACATACCTAGTAATTTTGGTGATACATGTATATTTCTTGAATAAAACCTCATGTACATCATCACAAATTTGATAGGAACTGAATTATTTGTGATTTAACCCTTCAATAAATAATACATCAATAGAATTTATATTTTGGGCTTCAATATAAACTAAGGAATCTCCTTTGATTTTCAAAGAACAATCATTTACAAATTTCACTGCACCCCCTTCATGCTTCTTAGTATTTTTCAAAAAACATTTATCACTAGTCTTGTGTGAGGAACAACCAGTATCAAGTACCCAGGACATGGTTTTCCTACTATCCTTCAAAGAGATTTAAAAAAAATAAATTTTCTTCATAAATCTTCTAAATTCCCTTTTATTTCCCAATGTTGAGAATTTTTCTAGGTAGAAATGTCATGTGATTTTTATCAATATGTCCCTATTGATCACATCATCAATAGATTTATTTTAAGATATTAAAATTGTATTATTTTTAAATATAAGCTGAATTCTTAGTCAATTCTATCTTGTTATGAAAATATATTCTTCTTTTATCTAAATACCCACCTAGTTTTAGCTCTAATCTCTAGTAAAATAATTTTATACTAGCATGAGTTGGATTTGTTCCCAAATACACTACACCACCACATATTTCCTCAGAATTTTGATATCCCATACTGATAACAGTTTTTCCTTAAGGATTGTTGATATTTTATTTCCATTTACTATGGTTGTATCTTCTTTGAGAGAGTTGATATTTTTGAAGAATCCATTTCCTCTTTTGATTTAAAAGAGGATTGATTACTTTTCTTCATGTTTCAGACATATTCAAAATTTATTTTAGAACTTGAATTGTTAGAGATAATAGGTTTATTTAGAAATTCATAGGGAGAAAATTAATCTACTTTTTTAGAACCCTATTTTTCACTAGATAGTAATGATTTGTCCTTGATATCAATAGATTTATTGAAATCTTCTATTATATTTTTCAAAAAATTATGAGCATCAAGACATTCTGATTGAGTCTTAGACGATTCTTCTTCATTTATATCATGTTTTTCTTCAAGATATTTAACCACATTCTTCATTTCATTAAATTTTATATTTTATCGATTGATCTCATCTATGTAAAAAAATATTTATTTATTTATTTTTC
Organism: Viscum album; assembly: GCA_963277665.1. Classification (NCBI taxonomy): domain Eukaryota; kingdom Viridiplantae; phylum Streptophyta; class Magnoliopsida; order Santalales; family Viscaceae; genus Viscum; species Viscum album. The sequence goes on from OY728150.1 coordinate 246,376,405, forward strand.
CATTATGTTTTCTTTTTATTTTTAACTCTTATCTTTCTTAATATTTGTGTTTTGGTCAAGAAAAAATTCAAACTCAAATTTTAACATGTGATTCATCTATTTTCATTCACTTTATCCATCTTCATTACTAGAGGTATTAAGAATTTTTTTTTAAATAATCAATAAAATTAGTTTCATTTTCTAATAGGAAGCATGATTTTTTCTTTTCTTACATAGATTCTTCTTTTACTTATAAATAACATCTTCTCACTTACACTAAATTTGGTTGGATATTTTGAGATTTTAATCCATTTATTATTCTAAGTTTTATCATCATCTAACTTAGTTTCAATATACTTATTATGAGAAAAATATATAGAATAATGTCTAATGTCATTATAATTGTAACATCTTGGTGGTAGTTTTACTTTACTCTTAAACAGTACTTTCTTGTATTTATTTGATACATGAGTAATGATTCTATTATAATATTTATATTCAACTTCATCATTAGATTCACTTCATTTAGGAATTTCATAATTTTTTATTTTGAGCTTTCTCATGGCCCCAAAATCAATATTATCTTTGATCCTCTTCTTGAATGTTACAATCTTTCACATTTCATAAGAAATGATAATGTTATGTAATTCATAGAGATTAAGATCTTTTATATCTTCCAAAGATAAAATTTGAGGATAAAAAATGTTAGGAAAATTTATTATTAATTTTTGGACAATAGTTGAATAATACATATTTCCAGAGTCCCGCTAGAATAATAGTTTCAGTCTGACTGATAAAAAATGATTATAAACAATAAATGAAAGATCAATAATGAACATTAGTTTATACTAAAACTATTTATGAAGATATTTCTTTTGATCCTTCAAGATGAACATAATTTTTTGTGCTCACTCAATTTCACTTTATAAAATTGTTTCATGGGTTTATAAATTGTGTTTTTTAAAAATTATTTTCTTATCTATTGAATATTTCTCAAACTATATGAAACAATATTTCTATTCACATAATGTGACTATAACATATTATATTTGACTTATCACATGTTTTTGGTTCACATTCATGAAGCTTCATGTATTTATGATTCAAACACCAAGTTAATTCATTTTCAAGTACTCAATACTCTCCTAATAAAATTACTAAAAAGTTTAATTAATATAATACTTCATCTGCATATCACTTAGTATAACACTTTTTTAAGAAACTTTTATCCTTCATATAATCTAGAACTTTTTTTGTGGTACTCAAATGAAGTAAAACAAGAGTTTCCACTCTCAATGAAATACTTATATCAAAATTTCTAAGGAAATATTATCAATATTTAACCATGTATTTATAGAAAAAATCACATTATTAACAAATGATGATCCAAAAAAATATGTTTAACCATTTAATAGTATGATATGCCTAAAAACATGTCGCCTCTCCCTATGAATGACATTTAAAACACATACTATATTTTCCACAAGGTATTATTGAATTATTTTTCATGAATGATAACTATATGGCCACATACTATTCATCACCACAAACTGTATGAATCTCATACAATTATTCTTCACATGACATCCTTATTCGTATACTGTTTTTTTATTATCCTTACATTTCTAACTAAGTATAAACGTCAACATACTCAAACCTTGTAACCTTATGAAAACCTTAAACCTCATTGAAAACTATGTTTACTGTATTTCAATTACAATTCAAAGAACCCTTGGTATTCACAAATTAATAATTATCAAAATTATAGTATCCTTTTTTCTTTGAAAGTTCATGCATGGAAACTCATTCACATGGAATCATTTAAAAAATACACTTCATCAAAACACTCAAATTCATAAAGTATTTTTATGATTTTTTATAAATTCATACTTAGAAACTTTTCAAACTTCTATTGATATTTGGTTGATCTCATTCGGTTATTGAACTCGTATGCGGTTCCTCGATCATGAAAACCCCTGATTGCAAAGGACTTGGTCTATGAGGGTTGAATATGATCAATGGCTTGGTTTAATGGTGCATATCTGTTGAAATTGATGGCCCATGTTATATGTAATCATTTTTAATGTAAGAAAAATAAACAACAAATCTAGTACATTCTAAATTGGTCTATTGAATAGTTTAGGCACACTTAATAAGTGTTCCTATGCCAATAAACTATCAATTTGATAATGGTGTACAGCACCCACAACACTATGAACTGATTCCCTCATAGGTCCATTCCACACCTATGAGGTATGAATAAGATACTTTATGCACACCTTGTGTGAACTCTAGCTGGTGATATTCATCCACCCTCACTTCTCTTCCGCCACCATGGTAGGTTTGGGGTTGAACCTTCCCACCTAAGTAGTGGTTTTTAGGTCCCCTTGGGTGGATAATTATTTTTAATAAAGGACAACTTAAGAGTTATCAAACTCAAAATAAATTCCTTTCCATATTTTATATAAATATGAGCACTAAATTCGAAGTCACATAAAAACTTTATTCAAAAAAATTATCATTTAAAATATAAATCTATTTTTTATAGACCTATTTTTTTCATATAATTCTTTAAATCTTCATATGGTCTTATTAAAAATGTTCTAAATATTTTTAACTTTATCATATTCCTTTTTCAATAGTATTTTAACTTTATAATCATTTCAATGAAGTGAAAAATTTTATATCACAACTATTTTTTTGAAAATAATTAAAATATCATCAAAAAATCCAACGGGGTTTCAGGTTTAATAAGGCTACTCATATGAAGAGTACTATGTGATAAGATATATATGGAATATGTTGAGGATATTTCATGAAATAATAATATTTTATATCTATTCTTCAAATACACTAAACCTTTACGATCCTTGGGCATGTATTTGTGAAATTTATTGAATATTCATCTAAAAAGATTTAATATTTATATTTAAAAATCATAGGTCACTAAACTTTTCCCCAATAATTATAACTAAACATAGAGGGAAAATGAAATAAACCAAAAATTATGCACTCTCTGAGAGATACTTATAAAATGAAATGATCCCATCAACCAAACATAATAAAAAAATAAATGAGTGATTCAATTAAATCATAAAAAATTCGAACATTACATTATAAAAAAATAAAGATTCAAACATCTTAGGATATTGATCATTTATATGTGAATCACATTTTCACATACGCTATTCCACACCCACAAGAACTTACAAAACTTAGAACAACATAATAACTATCTTGCACAACAGCCTATCTTGATGATCCTAGATCTGAACTAGAAGCTCTATGAATGTAATTTAATCTTAGATATCTAACTCTCCCCAATCTAATACAAGATAATTTTCCTGAAGATATTGTTGGAGATGTGACACATAAAATACATTGTATACACAGTCTAACTGTAGAGTGATCACCAACTAACATTCCACCTTTCCAACATGCTCTAACACCCCAAAATGAATAATAAACCAAAGATAGAGATTACTCCCATGACCAAACCTCATCTTCCCATGATGAGGGGTAAAACACAATAACACATGATCACCGACCATTAACTATCAAGGTCTCATAATCCGATAAATATACAACTTATGATGACCCATTTATTCCTTCATCTTCTTTTTAACTATCTAAATCTTCTCCATTGTACTTTGCACCACATCTGACCTAAGGACAACTGAATCCCTAACCTCAGTCTAGAAAAATAAAGATTGAAAATTTCTCCCATACAATGACTCAAATAGGGCCATTCCAATGGAATATATATAGATATCTTTATAAGTAAACTTACCCAATGGAACATTTTTCACCCACGATACACCAAAATCCATAATACAAGATCGTATAGTATCATCTGGTGTGTTGATATTCCACTAGATCTATCCATCCTTATAATTATAGAAAGTAATATTAAGGAGAAATTGGGAGAAAAAATCATAAAAAATCATCTCTAGACCTGTGAGGTAAAATTAGGATCCTGGTAAAAAAGATGGTCCTCAGTGCCCTATCAAGCCACACCACCTCATCCATATTCCACCTCATTAAAAACACTATAAAACTGGACTCCCTGATGGAAAAAAGTCAGATAAATTCTTCAAACAATCCATTCTCACCTAAATATCATCACATCCTCCCTGATCATGAGTTAACCTAGTGATAAAATCCATAGATATGTACTCCAATTTACACCTAAGAACATCTAATGGCCATGATAAACCTCATAGAACATTATGATATTCCTTCACTTACTAGTATACTAAGAACCATGATATAAAATCCACTATTGACCAATTAATCTTGGGTAATAGCTAAAAATCATGTATTTATATTTAATATAAAATACAATGGTTTTTGGATTAAAATTTATTACTCTTTCTGAATATATTTATTTTTTTATCTTATTTGTGAAAGTAACATTTTAATTCAATTTAGAAGAAAATGAATAAAATAAAATAATTAAGGAAACCGTGTCACGGTGAGAAATCCAAATATTGAGGATGGAATGGATATGATAAGAACTAAAGGTTATGGGGAAATCATGATTAAATTTAATAATATCATTCTCACCCTAACTAGGTTTAGGTAGATATACATAAAAAAAATCATATCTTCCATTAACACTGTGAGAAATAATATTGACGTGATGTATAAATTTTCATAGAAGTATTTCATGATATTAATTACATTAACATCATGATCTCATTGAAGGTATTATAGATTCATTCCTTGGAAATAATTTACAATGTAAAATTTTTAGATAGAATATTTAGAGAGGTAGAGCTTCACTTTTCACACTATTAACCTTCATTCATGTCATGAACCCATAGCCAATAGCTGAATTGGAGATCCGGTTTTTTATAATCTTAAGGTAATTACAATTTGGTTAGACTGATAACTCTTATAATTGACCCAGATGAATTTAAAGTCAACCCAAGTGATTTATATTCCTATAAATAATAGGTTTAGGTTATACTGTAGAGGATCGATCGATAGGGGAAGATATTCAGACCAGATGGATGTACTACTATTGGGAACAGAGTCTGCCACTGCTATGATCCGAATAAGTTTTCTCCGACCCCCATGGATTACATAGGGGTAGACTTTGTAAAAATAAATTACAATGAATGGGGATTGATTTTATTGAGGGATTTTATGGTTGAGAGTAATTCATTTATATTTTTTCTACATACTTAAATTCTAAATTATCTTCTTTTTCTATTCATGCATAACCATTTCATGTTGGGTGATGGATTGATATAATTAATTTATTGACTAGTGGATTACTATCACCATAACCATTGGGTGGGTTGTTCATTATGTTTAAACATGGGTTTGACTAAACCAATCATTGAAAGAGACGGAGTATCATGACCGTTGAGAAAGGGGGAATTCATCAATTTTTAGGTTTTTTAACACCGCCATTGGATTCACCTAGACTTGATTTTAACAACTAATGTTTTCCAATTTTCATTTTATGCCTTAATTCATCATGAAACTATATTAGAAATTTACAAGATTGTTTTCTCTTTTTTTAAACTTTAATAGAGACATTATCATTATTTGAAGTAGTTTATATCTATTTCACAACATATTTTAGGTTTTTATTATTAAATTAATGTTTTCTCTATTATGTCTCTATGGGTTTGACTATAGAATTCCACTTCCAGTACTAAATTGAATTCTAGTGATTTGTTTTTTCATGTTTTTATAATTTTAAATCTGATATAAACATTGGAATTAACAATACCTTTAGGGATATCAAATTTTTGGCATAATTACCAAGGAAAGGTTCACATATTATTACAATTTAATAATTTATACAAATTCATTTAATAAATATTTCTATTTCATTATTTTAGATTAGATTTTTTTTTATTTATTTTACACACTAAATTTTTTGGTTGTCATGGTAGGGTTGTAAATAATTTTGACTACTAAGGACCGACCTAGCTTCCTTATGAAGGATCAAACACAACAAGCCAAAGAGCTTAAAGTTATTAATAGTCAATAAGAACAGTTTATGAAACTATACCCAAGAAATGAAGAGGTAACACTCTATATATTAAAACCAAAATTCCAAGAGGTATTCCACAAGAAAGGAATAATGGACAGGGAAGCAAAGGTATGTATCACTTCTGAAGATGATTTTTTTCCTATAAAAAATTACCTCAAATTTTCAGGATCATAAGAAGATTATTATGGATATCCATATGATGAACCTAAGTGGGCCAAAAATTTTTTGATGACAATAGGATGAATAAGGAAAATAATAATGAGGGATATAGACTGCTAAGTTGTTATATATATTAATTGAAAAACTGGGATCATAGCACGATGAATAAGAAATAGGAGAGGAGAAGATGTCCACCACATCTATAACAGAAATTATTGATGACTTAAGAGTGATGTATGAATAAGAAGTAGTTACAATCTGTACTGACTATGCAAAATAAAAATATAGAAGTAGAAGAAAAAGTTAAGAAGCTGGTCAATAAACATTAAGTGATCATTGTAAATGTTGAACACACAAATCCATTAGTTAAAAAAATTCATCAAGTTTTTATGGATTCTAAATTATTTTTCCTCCAAATCCATTTTTTTGGTATTTTCAAGAAAATGATTTTCTAGGTTAAGTGTGAACCCGAATAACCAACCCTCCCCAAATTCACAAAATTACAAGACTAAAAACCCATAAAAATGTTATATACACCTATAAATAGTAAGAAGAGGGTTAAAGTCACATAATGAATATTGAAAATTCACATTGCATAAAGGTGATGTAGAATATACCTTAATTCCATTATATAGACATGTCTCTTGCTATTCCCTGAACCCAACTTTCATAGTGACTGCTTCAATCGCCACCTTGGAATATGGGTCCCTGACATCCAGTACATGACATGCAATCACAAGGAAGAAGAAATGAGATGAGTTGGGTGGGTGATCCATGACTTTTGTGGGAAATGGTAATTTTTTTATATTACATAAGTAGAGTCTAAGGGTTAGACCTTAGGTTGTCTCCAAAGAAGGATTGTACACAAAAAAAGGTTGTCAGTTTTTGTTGAATGTTAGAAAAATTGGTTTTAATTAATTTTTGAAAATTGAAATAAGGAAGTAGTTTGATTAATTTTATTTTAATTTTTTTGAAACATAATGACTAGAGTGGGTTTGGTTAGAGCTAGTTTCATGAAATCATGGTTTCCAAATTTTACCCATTTTCTTCCACTAGACGGTAAGAGAGATATTCATCTACTGAGTCTTCTATTCCCATACAGATAATAATGATGGGAGTAATCCTATATAAATCCCCAGGTAGGTCTACCCTCCTTCGTCTGTGTGTTTTTATTTTCAGTGGGATATCTTTATTAATTTGGGAAATCCTTAACTTGGAATTTTTGTTCCCTAATAAAAAAAATTATAACTTACAATTTAACAAATGTGGTGATGATTATAGAGAAGTCACTACCCAACACTAATTTATTCCACTATATATAAAAAATAATTTGGTGGAGGATGAAATGGTTCATTTAAATAGAAAATTTAAATTAATATAATCAAGACCTAATACAACTGTATTTGGAATTTAAAATAGAATTTAATAATTGAAACTGAATAATAAAAGAAATAATTTTATTTAATTGAAGCACATGAAATCAAAAAAATAAAATATTTCCAACCTCACCTTTAGTAATAAGACATAGAAAACTACCCCTCTATGGATATGGAAGCCGAGTTGATTCAAGAGAGGGGAGACATCATAGGAAACAAGGAAAGTAAAAGAGAAAAGAAAGTAGCAGCATTACATAGCAGCAGACCATTGTGTAAAGCGTACCTTACTGGCCGATCCTATATCAAACCCCCATGTCCTTTTATTTATAGGAATTTTAGATCATTTAGGGAGTCATAAATGAACCACTAATAGAACTCCAATCATAATTGGTCATCTCAAGTCATAAAAAATGGTACTCTCTTTAAAAATCCATCTAATACACCATATATAGGTCTTTTATAAGAGTTTCACATCGTGAAAAGTGGATTCATGACTTGTAATGTACAGGACTAGCCCCATGATTTTTGAAATATTTCATGTCATTAATATTGGATTCATGATGTGTAATGTGTGGGATCAAAATTTTCATATCCTATAATTTTTTAGATTCATATCCTGAATACCATTTTCACAACATGTGATGTTATTTTTCTAGTCATTTTCACCCTATTCCAATCTAATTATTTTTGTTCTTTTTTGTTAAAACTCTATATCCTACCAAAAAGAATAAAAAAATATAATTTTGAGAAGTTTTATCAATTAATTTATACAAACATTTCATTTTATATCTAAAAATACATGCATAAAATGGGTTTTTCAATGGTCTTGAAAGTAAATATTAGGTCAAAGAAAAAAGGTAAACCTTGTATCATATGCCAAAATTCATACTCAGGTAAGGTCAAACTAAATAACCATAATAAAAAGATAAGCTTCCAGGAGGTAACCTGAGTTTTTATCTCCTTATAGGACTTTATGTTTATATATTTCTTATGATTTAATTTTAGATTAGGATTTAGTTTTAATTCCCCTTATATTTTTTAATGTTATTGAATAGAACTTGTACTTTAATAAGTTTAAATTTTCAGGTCCAAAATTAAGGCACACTATGGCCATATAATTGGTTTCCAAAAGTCAAAGAATTAATGAAATGGTATTATTAGTTTCAATTGATTATTTTATTTTACTGAAAATTTTATTCCCTTCTTTGATTCTTTCTTTAATAATTGCTCTAGGATAAAAAATATTCTTAGGATAATTAAGATGTCATGTTTTAAATTTCTTTGTCAATATATTTGAATGATAAAATTAGGGGAAATAGTATGTATAAATTAAATTTTGGATTTAGACTTGAAAAATCCCTATTTAGGGGAACTTATTAATTTTATTAAATAAACTTTTTATGAGATTTAGTCACCCTTGAATTATTGATATTATTTAATTAATTTTATTATTGATATGAAATTATATGAGAAATTATCTCAACATTTTATTCTCATTCCGAAGACATTTTTTAAGACTAATATTTCCCATTCTTTCTTGAGAATATTTCTTGAGAGACTCATGAATGATTACTTCTAGAACTTAATTTGTGTCTTTTAAAAGTTTTGAATATAAAAATTCACATTTATAATGATTGAGGAATATTTTTCTTATCTCTTATCCTAAGACCCAACTTTACATTAATCCTTTTAATTCTTTAGAAGCCATGAATGGCCTTATTAGGGGTGATCCATGTTATAAGCCTATTTTATTCTTTCCTACCCTACTCTAAGTATTTTTAATGATTGTAAAAAATGAGTATATGGGGTATAGTGAAATAGTGCAAGGGATACACATTTTTTAAAGGATAAGTGTGGAGGTATTTCCATGAAATATTGGGAAGTTTCATGTTTTTTATTCATTATATTGTTTTCACACTCTTAAAAAAGGAATAAAAAAGGTTTGAGTTCTAGAGGGTAAAAAATCACCATTTACTTAACCAATGTTTATCATTATGTGGGGTTGGGTGGGGGATGTTTGACTAGTTCAAACTCAAATTTCAAAAACAAAATCAAACAAAAAAATAAAAATAAAATAAAAGAGGGCATTTCATTCTTTGTGCTTCACTTCTTCTTAAGACTTCTTTGATATTTCTACGTGAAAAGGGTGATGAATATTTTAGGTGAGATTTGAATTTTGTTTCTTTTTATTATCATGAAAACTATGTTAGAGTCAGTACTTATTTTTTATATTTACTTTTTTTAAATTATTTACCCACCTACCCTAAAGACTCAAAATAATTTGATCCAAATAGTGAATCTCTCATGGTTATTTGTGATTTTTTCTCTAAGAGGCAGAGAAAATAGATGCATTGAAATCTTATGGAAATGAGCATTATTCGAGTTATTTTCAGAACTCTATATTCATTAATACCTTAATTATTAGTGAAATAAATTAAAGTTAAATTTAAAATTCAATGCACATTGATAATATGTTGAAAAATATTGATGTAAGGATGAAGAAGAATGCTTAATGTGGAGGGGGAAAATTAAAATACATGATAGGATTGTTTCTTTGAAATGTTAGGAGTTGATGTATTTTTACTATGTGATGCTTGAATATTTATTCCACATTTAATCAATAGGTTTTATTAACATTTCATTTAAACCATATTTGGATAAGTTTCTTTTATAGTATATTGAAATTTCATTCTCTTAGACAAGTATGAATTTAAGTGTGGGAGTATTTGATAGCTGCAAATCAAGAATTTATTTTTAATATAAAATATAATGGTTTTTGATTAAAATTATTATTATTAAGGAATATAATTATTTATTATCCTATCTAGATATGGGAAATTTGAAAATGATTTATTGGAAAGTGAACATAAGAGATAAATTAAGGAATCTATGTTGCAGCGTGACACCGAAAGATTGAATATAGAATTGAGATGAGGGGAAATAAAGGATATGGAGAAAGCCCAATTCATGTTGTGGATATAATTTATTTCATGATTAGGTTGAGAAAATATACTCTAGAAATTTTATCATCCATTCATGTTTTCGAGACAGAAGATTCACATGATGTACGAAGCTACATAGAAGTTTTTAAAACTATTAATTGCATTTACGTCATGATTTCATCAAAGGGAGTTTAGATTCACACCTTATAAATCATTAAACAATTTAAAGTTTAAGAAATAATATTTCAAGAGGTATATCTGCACATTTCATTCTCTAAATCCTTCATTTACACCATGAACCCATAGCCAACAGCTTAATTGAAGACCTGATTTTTCAAAAAAATTTGAGAATTTGAAATTGGTTCAACCACCATATCCTGATATTGGCTTAGAAAAATTTCAAAGCTAAACAAAGTGATTTATATAAATATAAATAATAGGTTCATGCTGTGATGTAGAGGATTGTTCCAAAGGGAGAGATATTCAGATAAGTTTTATGTTTTACTGTTGGGATCAGACTCATTCACTACTATGGCTAGAATAGGGTTTTTATTTTATTATCCCCTCTTGGATTTCATGAGTGGGTATAATTTTTTTAAAAAATTTACAATTAATGGGTATTGATTGTATACAAGTATTTTAGGTTTTAGTTCAATTTATTTTGGTCATTTATACATACTTCAATTATATATTCTTATATTTTACTATTCAAGAATGACCATTGCATTTTTGGTAATGGAGTAATATAATTAATAAATTGACTAGTTTATGACACTCTCCATGACCATTGAGTGGGTTGTTCACTATGTTTAAACATGGGTTTTATTCACTCAATCTTAAAAAGAACCAATGTATTACGGACATTGAGAAAATTGGAATTCAATGATGTAGAGGTTGTTTACAATGACCATTAGATTAAATTAGACTTGATTATGAAAAATCATGTTTTTTAATTTGTAATTTTATTCCTTAAATTCATCATAACATTGGATTTATGATTTTTGAGAATGTTTTTTCTTTATTTTAAAACTTCAACATGACCATAAAAATTTCTTAAATTAATTTATTTTTTTTTCTCAACAAAGTTTAGGTCTTTATTATTAAATTACTATATTTATAACTCTATTTCTACAAGTTATACCTTAGACTTTAAATTTCAATAATACCTTATGTTTTAGTGAATTTTTTGTTTCATGTTTTTAAATTTCTAAATTTAGTAATCCTGTTGGAATTAATGATGGATTCTGGGATATGATTGGGCCACCAAAGATGATTCCTTATGAAATGATATACCTTGGACACGTCGGGATACACTACCATTGCTAAACTATGGATCTCCTAGAAAAACTCTCCATGCTTCACTAATAGGAAAAATAACATCCCCTAGAACGTCACCCAATGTTGTTTATACTCTAACCATCCCTTTGGAGCATCACCATGGATAACACAGTCCCACATCACCTCTACCTCTGAATCTCCCCATTGATATTTCTATACTCTCTACACCAAAGAGTACTTCATGACCATATGAAGCAAGAAACCTCTACCACCAGTCTCCTCTGTATCAAGATATATTGCCTCAAGAACCTCTATCACTCTATAATGATGTCCACACTCCCAAAAAATAACTCCTTGTGACTCAACATATAGAACATCTACAATAAAATTCCCCTTACCCATTTTTTATGAGATATGGAAGTCAAATTCTTTTTGAAACTGCATCCACCTTCATTTTTGTGAATTTATACCCCGCTGAGAAAAAATATAACTCAGGAACTTGTGGTTTGTGAAAAAAAAAATTCATTAAAAATAATGTTATGTATCCATAGATTTAGAGAAAAAACCACTGCCTATAACTATATATCATGGCTAGCATAGCTATTCTATTAGAGATGTAACTGCTGAGACCCATATGAGATCACTTCCCTCTGTTACATCAAGACACAAAACAAACCAATATGGTAAAAATCATGGTACATATTAAACACTAATCCGTCCTCTAAAAAAATGAAGAACATGATAACTAATCATATTATCCTTTCCGTTTTTGAATATTTATAGACACTAATCAACCTATAAGAAGGTGCGATCATTCTAGGTAAAATATATCAATGGGGATACAGCCCAAGATAAGTTGAACATAAACCTCCTATAATAGCTCATGAGACCAAGGAAACTATAGACCTCTAAAAAATTCTTAGGGGTTACCTAAGAAAAATCTTCCTTAATCTTTAGAGAATATACTACCACCCTTATTAATACACCACATGTCCAAGGAAGTGCACCTCCCACTTCCAAAATATACCCTTAGACATATTCTCATAAATATGATAGTGTCTAAGGGATTTAAAACATCCTTAAGGTTCTAAATATGATCCTCCTATGACCTAGAGTATATAAATATGTATTTGATGAACATAGACATAAATTGATCCAGTAAATCATAAAACACAGATGAGTCCCATAAAAATTGGTGGGGTGTCCATAACACTGAATGGAATGAACATGAACTCTAAGTGCCTATATCAAAAATTAAAAGTGGCCTTATTGATGTCCTTTTCCCCAACCCCCATTTGATGACATCCTGTAAGATACTAGGTTTTTCTATTAGATAATAATCTCTTTAATTTCAGTTTAAATTATTTTTTACAGCCTAATGTAAATACCCTTTGAGGTTATGGGGGTATCGAGGGTGTTTCTGGCTTTTTCAAATCCAAAAACCCAACTTTCAGAGAAAAAAAGTTGGGCCGCATGGTTAGAAGTAAATGAGAAACCCAAGCCGCATAGTTTTCTGAAATCATAAGTGGATAGAAAGAGAGATATTTTGAGGAAACCATGAGGTAAGAGGTACATGCCCATTTTATGGGCTCTGTAAGTTTTTTACAACATGATGAGACATGGTTTGTGCATGGTTTAGTAAACCATGTTCACTAACCATGTCACCTCTTTAAAGTGAAGGGTGCGTGGTTGGCGTACGGTCTGGTCAATATTGTGGCCAAACCGTTCGACCTAGTTTTTTGAGTCAAATTGACCATTTTACTATAAAAAATTATTAAAACTAAACCTAATTATATTTCTCCCTCCATTGGATAGAATCTCAAGCGAGAGATTTTGAGCCTTTTTTGTATATTTTGATCTTGTTTCTCAATCCTGGCTCATAATTGGTTGTTATAGGTCTCATTAGATTTGTGACAGTGAGTAATCTACTCTTTTAGTGAAGTTATTCATTATTCTTGGTATCAATAGATTTATTTAGGTTCAATATAATATGACCTATAATCAAGTTCTTTATCATTTATTTATTTTTATTCTGATCTAGATCAAATAAAAAGCTGATATTGGATGATCACTCTACTATGAACCTATAGTAGGTGGTCAATAATTTTCTTGAGAGATTTGATGCTTTATAGAGATAATTTTCATCATTACACATTCCAGACTTTTTGACATGACCCCAAAATTAAATTTAATATTTGATTTAAATATATAATAACTAGTTAGAGATTTCTTTAAGTTACTTTGAGTTTAGTTATGGGGTTTTTCCCAACAGAGACCACCCATGGAGTGTTCCCTTACCTTGAATTTGTTGAACCACCCTAGGGGTGAGGGAATGAGATTTCCCATATAAAAGAATCCCAATTAATAAATGATTTGAATTGAATAAATTGATTATTATATGGTTTCCTCCCTTTACATGTGTTCACATGATGATTATTGATTAAATTGATTGAATGGGTTTATTATAAATAGTGTTATATGTGTGCGTAAACTCATGTAATGTAATTGAATGAGAATTGTTATATAAGTGGGTAAACTCCTGGTATGAAATGGTAATTGAACTGAATGATGAATATTTTAAAAGGATTCCATGGGTGTGATACAACATGGGTCATGATATTGGTAGGAAATTCATTGGTCCTATATGCTCCATGGATTTTGATTACTTTGGAGGCCTTGGGACTTGTTGCCCCTTGAATCTGATTTTTTTGGGTTCTTAGTGGACATGGCCGACAGACATTCACCTTAGACCCTAAGACAAGCCTGAATGAGTTTCTATATAGATTCTATAATGATTTTATGGATATTCATTGATTCACTGTAGCTTGTATTTGGCCCCGAGTAGTCTAATATTTCTGATTATATGGCATGGTTGTGGTAAATATGACATAATTGATTAAACAGCTCACCCATTGTAAATGTGAAAATTTTTATTATATGGTATGGTCATGGTTGATTTAATAGGATATACAGAAAGGTTTTTGGTGATATGATATGATATATACATGGAATTACCATGGTGTTTACTTCCTTTACTTTAATTTTTCATTATTATAGGATATTGAAACTTGTTTTTAATGGATCCTTGTTTTTCTTGACAATATTACGTACAACATTACTTTTTTCTATAGGCATTACACTTGTATTACTATCATATCTGTTATATACCTTTCATTTCTCTTTAGATTATATTACAAAATCATGACTTGTTATAGACACTTTGGGTGGTTACCTAATGATATTATATCTCACACCTTCTTCAAGACACTGTTGGGCTCCTGGAAAGACTATTTAATGTAGGTAGAAACAGGGACAAGAGCCCATAGTCCGATGCTTGACTTTGTGACATTCTTAGGAGTAAGGGAGCACAATATTGAGATGAGGCTCATGATTATATATGGAGATAACACTTTTGGTCATTTGGGATTTTTATACATGTATTGTACCATTTCTGGTATACCTATTTTGGTTGTTTTGTCAACACATGAAATGATCATCATTATATATGAGATTACTTTTTCATTGTTATATATACATGGCCTAGATATTTATCTATTGTATGAAAACTTTATTTCTTCCGCTATTGATCTCTATTATTACTAATGCTATGTTACACTCATATAAGAGGGGATAGTCTCCCCACATACACACCCTATGCCCTCTCTTCTAGTCAGCAACCTATGACATTTGGGGAGATGTGATTGATGACATGTGACCAACCGGGATCAGGGTATCATTCAGTGGAATCTAGGTCCAAGACATTAAAAAGTGGTATTATAGCTATTTTATTTTCTTGCCTAACTATTTTGTGATAATAGAAAAGGTTATTATGAATGAATTGGAATTTGGAAATGAGATGTGCCTAGGTGCATCTAACCAACATATGGGAAAAATCCAAGTTGCCTAGAATGAAAATTTCTATTATCTAGATTTTAACTATTACATTTGATTTGATTCCACTATTGGGTTATGATGTAATCAGTGATATTATTTCGGGTTCTATTTTGTTGCAACCTAATGAGATGAAGGTATTCTATCTCATGCATCATTATAGGAACTTTACAGGATTCAGATGCTAAGCATTATTCCATTCCATATAGGGTACATTGCTTGTTTTCATGAAAATGAAGTGTTCTTTAGTGATATACCTATTTTTTTAATAGATATTATGTATAGGTAATTAAGAAACATGGTTTCTACTTAGAGTTACAATCATAACATAAGCAATTTTTTTCCTGATTAGGCTGCAACATATTCCCTAAGAAACCAATCATGGCATATTGAGTCATGGACCATGAGTCACACGGACTGGAACATGTTATGGTGTGGATTAAGTAGACACCATATTTTAGTTCATGATGTGTATGTGCCCTTATATATTGGAAGTGATGCACTATTTGGTTCGACCATTTAAATGAGAAATGTTAAATGAAAATGAATTCAAATAAAATTGAAACTATGAAACAAATACTTGACCTTGACCCAAATTTTGAGAGATTATTAGGCCATATCTCTAGTGAATTTTATATATGTTTATTTTACCAATACTGAATGTAGGAGTATTATGTTTGGTATAACCTATTTGTAGGAATTTTTTGAACTATCCTATGCTTTTAGCTATGTGATTTAGTTATCGATCTTTTTTGAGGTGTGTGTTTGGAATTATAGAGACATGCCACTATGAAGAACTCTAGTCACAAGTCATGAGGCTTGTGATGACCACGCTCCATAGGTGGTGTTACATGAGCTATTGGTAGATCCTCCCATCATTAATGCTAAGGAACCATTTTTTTTAATATACACAGGTGTGGAAACACAATTTCTCAAGGGGGTTTCCACTATATGCATACTTTTTAGGGAGCACCACAACATTCCTCATCTATGGATAAGTTGATGCATGTGTTTCAATAGTAACATCATCCCACTTTCTTGGGGGATGGAAGACCATAGGCTGCTGAGCTGTGTCTTGAGACTAATTTGTCAATTTTTGAGCATCTAGAGATACCTCTTGAAAGAGGAGAGTGAAGCTCATGACTTACATTATTTGAGGAGTTTCAAAACACTGGTGGGATGTTCTAAACTAGGTTGAAATGATGTAAGATATGTTTTGGGTTCATTTCTAAAAAAGGTTCTATGACTATTTTTACCACAATCATTTAAGATTAGAGTGGGCTAGTGAGTTCATACGTCTAGAGAGGGGTGCAATGAAAGTTATGGAGTATACATCATGATTTACTGAGCTATATTTTTTACACTGATATATCATTCTGATGAGTCATCAAGGGTGAGACACTTTGAGGAAGGTGTCAGACATGATATTCAATATCAAGTCAAATTTTTAGTTTGATGAATATTATAGAGATAATAATTCAGGTGATAATTACATAAAGAAACCTGAGGGAAGTTGGGGACATAGAGTGGAGAAGGGCAGTATATCGACCTAGTGGTTTGAAATCTTCAGGAAGGAAGGTCCATTTTGAGTCTTCACATGACATGAGTTCTAGTTAGGTTTCTAGTGTTGCAAGTGTAGTTTTCTATCATCAATGTGGTATAAAGGGACACATGAGTAATCAGTGAGATTGCGACCCAATCGAGTGTTGATCTTGTGGAAGGATGACCCACGTGCAGCATTTATATAGGTACTTTCTTCTAGAAGTGAATGATAGGGGTTAAAATGTGAAAATAGGTTTAGGAGTGGGTTACACATCCCTGTGTCAGGAAGGGAGCTAGATCACTATCGATCGCTTAGGATGAGGTGGTGGTGGTGGTCATGGTTGAGATAGCCAAACACCAATTGTACATAGAAAGTAGAATGAGCCTACTTTGGGTAGTGAGGTTATTTTATAGGGTCATGATTCAGGCCAAATATATTATGTATGACCTAAACCTAAGGAGATGGGCACCAAGACATCTATGGTGAGAGGTAAAATCTTAGTAGACTCTACTCTTGTATCTTCTCCTTTTGAAATGGGTGTATCTCATAGTTCCAAATTCAAATATTTTTTAGAGGGACTTGGTCTCATGATTATTTTTTTTGATGGTTTTATAAAGCTTGAAACTCCGTTGGGGATCATAATGGAGGATGTATGTCAGTACAAGTAGTGCCTCTTCAATATTTGTGGGTATAACTTCATCTGGAATATGTTTTTCCTCATGATGATTGAGTTTGACTTCATACTCAAAATGGAGAGGATAGTTTCTTATCAAGCCTATTTTGATTTATATCACTAGAGGGTGAAGTTCAAATCACTGTAAGGTGTAATTTATATTCATAAGGGTGAATGGGATGTCCAGGAGAGATAAGTTGAATCAATTTATCATGGTTTGGGTGGGATGACATTCCAGATTTCTAGTTTATATCTGGATGATCAAGGACTATGTTTGATGGACTTTCATCTAGTGGGAGATCATTTTAGGTCTATTTTACCAGAAAATTTTCTAGTTTACCTCCTAATATATAGGTTGATTTCTACATCAATCTAGTTCCATAAGATGCATCAGTATTCATTCCTCCTTATAGGGTGGCTATGATAGCATTGTAAGAGCTCAAGAGGCTGCTAGAGGACTTGGATGTAAAGGGGTTTATTAGACCCAATACATATCTATGGGGTTTTCTCATCCTTTTTTTGAAAAGGTATATGGTACAATTAGGATGTGAGTAGATTATCATAAATTGAACGAGTTGATTGTTAAGAGCTGGTATCCCATTCCATGGATAGATGATCTTTTTGACCAGATTTGAGGAGCTCGAGTGTTCTTGAAAATTTATTTGAGACCTGTATATCATTAGGTACATGTTCAACCTATATACATACCTCATAAAAATTTTCGTAGTATTTATAGTCTATATGAGTATCTGGTTATGTTTTTCGGACATATAAATGCACCAAACATTTTCATGGAAATGATCAACTGAGCTTTCCATCTTTATCTGGATTCATTTTTTGTGGTTTTCATTAAATATATCTTGTTGTATTATCAAAATCAACACAAGAATGAAAATATATCTTGATATCATTTTGGATACACTAAGAGAGCATCAGTTATATTCTATGATAACAAAGTGCCTCTTCCAGATGGATAAGATTCACTTCCTGGTTCATATTATCTTATATACAGTAGTATCAGTTGACCTAAAGAAGGTTAGATCTATAGTTTCATGGGAGAACCCCAATAACGTCTTTAACATATGGAATTTCTTGGGACTATTTGGATATTATAGGAATTTCAAAAAAGACTTCTCATGCTTAACATCATCATTGACGGTCTTAACAAAGAAAGGTGTAAAGTTTTTACGGAAAGATACCTATAATATAGCCTTTCAGGATATGAAACAGAGATTGTATTCAGCACTGATCTTGATTCTACCAGAGTAGGGAAGAAGATATACTATGTATTTTGAGGTATTAGGTATCAGTCTAAAAGCTGTTCTGATGTAGGTTGATAGAGTTGTGGCATACGATTCTCGATAGCTGAGGCCACATGAGAGGAATTAATCAACAAACAATCTTGAGTTGGCTTCAGTTGTTCATGTAATGGCCCGGACCTTTCCAACCCATTAATCTATGAGAAATATGGTGTTTGAGGTGTTCTAGGGTGTCAAGGTTACTCTTTTCAGAACTTTTCAAAATTATCAATTTTTTAAGTATTCCAACGGCGCCTCATGCCAATGATGTCAGCCCGGTAGTGTCACCCTTGTGGTAGCTCATGCTGGCGGTGTTTCACCCTTGCAGTGTCTCACCCTGGTAGTGTTTCACCCTAGCGGTCAATAGATGGTAGTGTATTTACCTAGTGGTCACTCATTGGCGGTCACTCACTGGCGGTCGCTCATCCAATAGTGCCTCGTCTAGCAGTGCCTTTCCTGGTAGTGTCTCACCCAACAACGTCTCACTAACGGTGCCTTGATTAGCGGTGCCACGTTCAATGGTGCCTCATCCAACAGTACATCATCTGGTGGTGCCTCATCCAACGTGTCCTTGTGTATAGTGTTTCAGGCCAAATATATTATGTATGACCTAAACCTAAGGAGATGGGCACCAAGACATCTATGGTGAGAGGTAAAATCTTAGTAGACTCTACTCTTGTATCTTCTCCTTTTGAAATGGGTGTATCTCATAGTTACAAATTCAAACATTTTTTAGAGGGAATTGGTCTCATGATTATTTTTTTGATGGTTTTATAAAGCTTGAAACTCCGTTGGGGATCATAATGGAGGATGTATGTCAGTACAAGTAGTTCCTCTTCAATATTGGTGGGTATAACTTCATCTGGAATATGTTTTTCCTCATGATGATTGAGTTTGACTTCATACTCAAAATGGACAGGATAGTATCTTATCGAGCCTATTTTGATTTATGTCACTAGAGGGTGAAGTTCAAATAACTGTAAGGTGTAATTTATATTCATAAGGGTGAATGGGATGTCCAGGAGAGATAAATTGAATCAATTTATCGTGGTTTGGGTGGGATGACATTCCAGATTTCTAGTTTATATCTGGATGATCAGGGACTATGTTTGATGGACTTTCATCTAGTGGGAAATCATTTTAGGTCTGTTTTACCAGACGATTTTCTAGTTTACCTCCTAATATATAGGTTGATTTCTACATCAATCAAGTTCCATAAGATGCATCAGTATTCATTCCTCCTTATAGGGTGGCTATGATAGCATTGTAAGAGCTCAAGAGGCTGCTAGAGGACTTGGATGTAAAGGGGTTTATTAGACCCAATACATATCTATGGGGTTTTCTCATCCTTTTTTTTGAAAAGGTATATGGTACAATTAGGATGTGAGTAGATTATCATAAATTGAACGAGTTGATTGTTAAGAGCTGGTATCCCATTCCATGGATAGATGATCTTTTTGACCAGATTTGAGGAGCTCGAGTGTTCTTGAAAATTTATTTGAGACCTGTATATCATTAGGTACATGTTCAACCTATATACATACCTCATAAAAATTTTCGTAGTATTTATAGTCTATATGAGTATCTGGTTATGTTTTCGGACATATAAATGCACCAAAAATTTTCATGGAAATGATCAACTGAGCTTTCCATCTTTATCCGGATTCATTTTTTGTGGTTTTCATTAAATATATCTTGTTGTATTATCAAAATCAACACAAGCATGAAAATATATCTTGATATCATTTTGGATACACTAAGAGAGCATCAGTTATATTCTATGATAACAAAGTGCCTCTTCCGGATGGATAAGATTCACTTCCTGGTTCATATTATCTTATATACAGGAGTATCAGTTGACCTAAAGAAGGTTAGATCTATAGTTTCATGGGAGAACCCCAATAACATCTTTAAAATATGGAATTTCTTGGGACTATTTGGATATTATAGGAATTTCAAAAAAGACTTCTCATGCTTAGCATCATCATTGATGGTCTTAACAAAGAAAGGTGTAAAGTTTTTACGGAAAGATACCTATAATATAGCCTTTCAGGATATGAAACAGAGATTGTATTTAGCACTGATCTTGATTCTACCAGAGTAGGGAAGAAGATATACTATGTATTTTGAGGTATTAGGTATCAGTCTAGGAGCTGTTCTGATGTAGGTTGATAGAGTTGTGGCATACGATTCTCGATAGATGAGGCCACATGAGAGGAATTAATCAAAAAACAATCTTGAGTTGGCTTCAGTTGTTCATGTAATGGCCCGGACCTTTCCAACCCATTAATCTATGAGAAATATGGTGTTTGAGGTGTTCTAGGGTGTCAAGGTTACTCTTTTCATAACTTTTCAAAATTATCAATTTTTTAAGTATTCCAACGGCGCCTCATGCCAATGATGTCATCCCGGTAGTGTCACCCTTGTGGTAGCTCATGCTGGCGGTGTTTCACCCTTGCAGTGTCTCACCCTGGTAGTGTTTCACCCTAGCGGTCAATAGATGGTAGTGTATATACCTAGTGGTCACTCATTGGCGGTCACTCACTGGCAGTCGCTCATCCAATAGTGCCTCGTCTAGCAGTGCCTTTCCTGGTAGTGTCTCACCCAACAACGTCTCACTAACGGTGCCTTGATTAGCGGTGCCACGTTCAATGGTGCCTCATCCAACAGTACATCATCTGGTGGTGCCTCGCTGGTGGTGCCTCATCCAACGTGTCCTTGTGTACAGTGTTTCCATCTTCTTTCAGTTTTTCTATTTTTGAGATCTTTCTTTGTTGTAAAATGTTTTTAATACCTTATTTGAATGGATTTGAGACCGATTCAAAGCCCATAAATTCTATATTTTATTTTCTAAGAGTTTGGGAGATTTTAATTGGTCCAAAAGTTTTTTCTTGATTAGATCCTCTTTTATTGTCATATTAGAACTGTATCTCACCCGAGACTCTATTTAGATCTTCCCAAAGATGAGATACCCTTTCAATTTGTTCTCCCTTATTATTTTATCTTGGTACAAGATGGCTCAAAACTTTCTTCCCATAAGATAAATGTGATATAACTATATCTTTTGGTTCTTGTTTCCCTAGAGTTCTTCCTATTGTATGTGCTCTCCTGTTTCAGTGCAACAAGGAAATGCCGATCGTCTTTTCTTCCAAGTAGGTTTCTCCTTCATATTTATTAATTATGCATCATGTGGGAGATGTTTAATTTTTTTTCTTTGTGAATATATTTGAATTGGTATTAATGAATATAACCGAACTGATTTAAGATCAATATACAGGGGTTGGGAAAAGTGATGCATGATCTTGATTTTTTATTTGTTTTTGGTTGATATTGTGATTTGTATGAATTAACTACCCACTGAAAATTGTGGTCGTTGGGGGTCCTTTTTTTACATGTAATGGTTTATTTAATGAATGTCATTTTTTCCCATTGAGAACCTATTTATGAAAATTGTTAACCATGTATAGTCATCTAATAAATGAACTCCCCAGAATCATATTGTTTCTATGATAACATCTGAATTAAGAAGTGGAATTAAATAAGGAATTTCATATTAAATCTAAAAAATGTGTTTACCTTGGTATGTGTGGTGATGTTATGTGTGGAATTTCTATGGGTTTTGTGTATAGGGAGAAGTGGATAACATGTGGTTGTGTAGTGGGGTGGTGATGGGTGTGGTGTGATGAAGCAGTACAAATGAAGTTTTTTATTGTACATTGGTGTGTTGTTGGATGTGGTTGTGAGTTAGGGGTTTGTTTTGGTTGGAATGGTTATTTGGGAAGGATTAATTTAAAGAAGGATAGTAGTGGTTGGTATTGGTAATTCACTCATATTTTCTCTATGAGTAACATGCATAAACCCTCCCCATATCGAGAGGTCATGGTATGATGTGTCTTTAATATGAAGCCGCCTTAATTTATCATGTCTCTTCACCTTTTGAAATGATTGTGAATGTGTTTCTGATTATGTGTTGTGCTTATTAGTTTCCTGGGTAGTGATGGAATGAATAAATATCATTTAATAAGGTTTGGAATTGATTGGTTTTGTTTGGATAATAGAAATGGAAATGGATAAATGAAATTGGTTGGGAATGTGAAATGGGTTTTGTGGATTGATGTGTGGTGTTATGAATTTAGAGGTTTTTGAATAGATGATTGTGTTGGGATTAAGTTGATTTCTTGAGAACCCATAGGTTGGGTTGGAATATTTGATACTATACATATACTTGCACTTCCCTCGTGATTTCTAGATGCACCCCACCCACATTGAGAACTATGTGCCGAACACCCGCATAGTCATGCGGGGGGGGGGGGGGGGTCTTAACCCACACCCTAGTAAAGGATGGATGGCCACCCGCAATACCCTAATACCTATTCCAGGGAATGATGGACCAAGCTTCTCCGAGCGAGTTGTGATGTGGTGTCCCATGTGTCTTTGGGATAATTTTTCATGTGGTGTCCCAGGTGTCTTAAAGATTAATTGTGAAATTCTTCCTTAGGTTTCTTCGGGAGGAGATGTGATGTGTTGTGAGGCCCAAGTGTGTGTGGGAGGGGTGTGTTATGGTATGTGTCCTAGGTGTGTGTAGGTGGGATGTGATGTGGTATATTAGAAAGATGAGGGAATTCCAATACATTTTCTAGTTGGGGTGTAAGAGCTGGTAATCAGTGG
Organism: Viscum album; assembly: GCA_963277665.1. Taxonomy (NCBI): domain Eukaryota; kingdom Viridiplantae; phylum Streptophyta; class Magnoliopsida; order Santalales; family Viscaceae; genus Viscum; species Viscum album. Next base: position 246,400,225 of record OY728150.1, read on the forward strand.
GAAAGTGTTGTGGGGTACCCTATCATTGATGAAATCTATATTATATCACTTGATTTCTGTTACTTATTGATCATTCCTTGGTGAGGTTGGGTTTTGTTGGTATAACTGTTTAGGAGTTTCTTGGTTCTGCTATTTTATCATTGGGGCATTAGTATGCATTCATACAAGGACGATCTATTCAAGGAGCTATAGGTATTGCTCAGAAAATGTTTGTTGGAATCAACATGAAATTGATGGGATCCAACTTAACAATAAATCTTGACATTGATAAGTCCTATGGTCATTTTGAATGGAATTTTATTCTCGAGGTCATGAGAAGCATGGGATTTTCTGGATGGGTTATTGATTTGTTTTTCACTGCTTCAGCTCACCTTAGTTTAATATCACTTTTATGGGGAGTAAATGCAGTTTCATGAAAAAATAGGGGCTTAAGGTAAGTATACCCCTTCTCTCCAAGAATATTTATTATGGTGAAATATGCTCTCGGTAGGCTTGTGTGATCCAACATTCAGTGGGACTCTATAAAGCCTTATGCATGTGGTGCTCATTTCTCTAGAGTTTCGCACCTCTTCTTCACCACTGACATGATGTTTTTTTCTTAATGGATTTATTTAATTTATTAGATTTTTAACAAAATCAATAAGTTATATACCATTTTGAGTGAAAAAAATCATCAGTAAGGACAAAATACATGTATTTTTTTTCTAACCAACTTGTGGAAAGTCAGAGAGAAAAAATTCAATCATTGTTGGGAATCCATAGAAATTCCATTCTTTTTGAGTACTTTTGGGATACTATTTCCCTAAAAATAATAAATATCAGGTACATTGATGGCATGTTTATCAAAATATCCAACCGCATCACAAACTAGAAGAATATGTTTCTCTCCTTCGTTGGTAGAATCACACTTATTAAAAGTGTACCGACATCCATCCCCATTAACTTCCTCCCAGTGCTAAAAGTTACTAAAATGGTGCTAAAGGAGATTGATATAATCTTAAACAATTAAATATAGTATTTCTATGGGGAGGGAAAGTTCCATTGGGACTCTTGGAATATTCTTTCAAAACTAGTGGAGAATGGGGTTATTTGAGTACAGAATGTGAGTGAATCGATGCACTTCCTTCAAGAGAAACTTGCATGGGAAATAATTGAAGGACGATCCTTATAGAGAAAATTCATCAAATTAAATAAGGGGAATTCCTTGGGCCTAGATATAGGAACCTCAACACCCCTTTGCAGGTCCCCCCAATTCCATGTTTTGGGTCTGCAACACCACTCTCAGTGGATTCTTGGCATAGGGGACATTAGATTATGGAACTGAAATAGGGCCGGAGACATTCTTAGTTACCCAGGATACCCTGCACCTGATCTAACTTTCAAAAAATAAAGTGACTTCCTATACTTTATTAATGTTTTCCTCAACCCCTCCTAGAAAAGGATTTATGACAAAATCCACTTGGAGGAGGATTCAGATGCCTGCATTTTCATAGCAACTCAATCTGGATTATTCTCAGCAAATGCATACAAATATTTATCAATATAATAGATTGAGTCTAATCAATGGGGTTTTATTCTATGGTGCATGTTTTTTCCCATGAAACTGAACTTTTTTGGTATAGAGTTTCCACAATAATGCACTTACTATGGATCTGGTAATTAAAATGAAGGGCATCCAATTTGCCTCTAGGTGCTCTTTCTGCAAGTCTCATAAGCAGGAGTCCATCTCCCACCTCTTCCTCTATATTGTGTTGGCCTTGATAATTTAGAGTGTAATAGGATATTATGGTGGATTAATGTTTTTGAAAACGTTCCTAGATAAGTTTCTATTGGTATGGTTCATGGGAACTGCTAACAACAAGCATGAAGAGAAGGCCCGATCCATTATTTTTGCTGTTGGCTATTTAATTTTACGGGAGGCTTAGAACCAAGAACATCACAAGAACCCTCCATATGATATTTCCCTTATTGTAATACTTGGTTCCTATTAAGGGATCTTGAAGGTCTTGTCAATAATTAGGATACTGTTCCCTTTTTAGGGTTTTAATGGCTGGACAATGCTATCAAACCCTCTCCAGTCTTCAGCTAGAGAGACAATGGGTCAAGTGGATTCCACCTTCTAGTGGTCTCAAACTAAATACAAATGGGTCTTGTAGCCAAAGGTTAATACAAGTGGAGGAGTGGTTCAGTAATCAAGGGGTTCAATGTATCTTAAATTCAAAACATTTTATGGAGTTGTTAACTCACTCATTTCATAAGAAGAAGCCTTGCTCAGTGGTATTGGGATTTTTCATCCTAAGGGTATGTCCATAACCAATGTTGAAATAGACTCGCAAGTAATATGGATCTCTTTGAAAGGTATCATCTCAATTCCTTGGGTTATCACTTAATCTGATTCATAGATGAAAACCCATCCTTCCATCTAGCATTGAGATTTCTCATATGTGGAGGGAAAGAAATCGCATGGCTGACTTTATATATTATAATGCTTCCTTTGAGATACCTATTAGAGTGTTCTATAGTGTGGGTTCCCTCCCCCAAAAGGTGTTGATATTTCCATTGGGGATGCTCTTGGACTTTATTTTTATAGGCCCCCTAATCCTTTATTTTTTATCCTATCATCTAATTAAATAAATGATTTCGTCAAAAAAAAGCACACCCTCGGTGCTAGTCTCTAACCTAGGGCCTACTGAAGGTGAGACTCAGGGGTCATTATCTCCCTTTCTTCATTGACATCTAAGGAGGGATATCTTTGGATGGAGGGGTCATGAAAGTGTGGTATCTAAGGCGATGTTTGATATATAGGATTTATTTTGGAGTTATCCATAGTGAGGATTGCATGGGGTGGTATGAAAAATGTTCCAGTTGACCTTGGTGAATAATGTTGGCTAGGGAGACCAGCTAGGAAATGGGAATATAGGGCCTCCCATAGTCCACTTCACAAACTCTAATCTTATAGAATGACCAAGTGAGATGGACCTTTTTGCAGGTTAGAGACCTCGAAAAGGTACATGAATCATAATGACTTGTGTTTTTTTTTTGAATTGGGTTATTTTGGGAAGGTTAAAATGAATAAAATTAACTAGAATAAATCTTAATGAAAATTTATGTACTACTTAGACTTATGAAATCCATGTTTTACTTTTAGCTATGGATACTGGTCATTGTTTGTGTGTGCCTTAGGAAGATGAATTTCAGCAGGATGATCCGACTAATCATCAAAGGGTTGATCCAGTTTGGGAGGATGAGTAGTGGTAGAGGATATTGCATGCTTTTGATCAGCAGGCTTTGGGAAAGTATGAGGGCAGTGTCTCAGATATGAAGACATGGATATGGATGGAGGATCTTGATATTTCTTTCAGTTTAATATGGGAAATGATAGGGTAATAGGTCCCTTTGGTAGTTAATCAGATATGTGGAGCTATGGGTCAATGGTGTATGTTTTATCTAGGAGAGTGGAAGGAGACATATGTTTTTTGGGTTGACTTCCAGAAAGATTTCTGACCATAGTTACTTTCATCGACCATGAAGGTTAAGAATAGGTAGAGATACTCTCCCTTAAGAAGGGGAATATGTCAATTCGGGAGTTGTGAATCAATTTTAAAGACCTTATGCATTTTCCCTAACCTTATTCCAAATCAAAAGTCTCATGCGATACATATTGAGGAGGCACTTCATCCTTTTACCCAGTATGTCATTACTTGTTTTACATTTCCAATGTATTTGGAGGTCTAGAATAAGATGGAGGTGATCGGGAAGATTCACTTGTGATGAGGTATACCATGAGAGGGGAGCCATTATAGTTCTTCCAGAGGCAGATTTGTTAGTGGAAGATCTCAGGTGTCAGGACCTTCGAGGTTTGAAACCACCAGGAGACGACCACAACATCTTCAGTTTTGACCTTTTGGTTTCTGTACCTTTGCAATGGGCTGGGGGATGATGTGATTATTTTGTGGGGTTCACAAGAATCATTAGAACCAGTTCCCAGTGGCTTCCCAATCCTTGTTTAGTGGAGGTGGATAGGCTCAGCGTCAGCCTCTTCAGGCATTGCTGCTGAGACCATTCCAGTAGTAAGGGATACATGATTTTTCTCCACTAAGGGGAGATTGAGTAGCTTGAGGTCATCCTGAAGATTATCCTAATGTTTAGGTACTGCAACATGAGCGTGGTTGTAGAAGTTGTCATCAGCAGAGAGGTAGGGGAGTTGGGCATGGTCAGTTTCACACAGTGGAGGTAGCGGTTCCAGAGGGACTAAAGATCGTCAGAGGTATATGCATTTTTTTATAACCCTTTTTTTCCTTTTTTGATTCAAGATCTTCACACTAATTTATTTCAATAACTCTATACCATTATTTAGGACTAGAGATAGAGATGATTCTTATCCCTCTGGTGTTGAGTATGCCAGTTGGGGGCCAAACCAACTTGTTCGATGTATTATATGGGTGTAGACTAATGATGGGATCACATAAATCCCATGAGTGTCTATTATTTCAACAGACATAGCCATATGATTTCAATCTCGGCATCGACTAGTTGTATTCCATACATAATGTTATTGACTACTTCTGGAGTAGTTTCATGTTTTTGGATGTGGATGGTCAGTATGTGGTTTTCATCAGTGAGCGGAGTTGTCAGGTGGGGTTTCGAAATGTGGATCCATTTCTCTCCTTGATGGCTAAGTTGTAAGTGGAATCAATGGATTCTAGTTTGGTAGAGGTTCCCAGGGTCGTTAGAAAATTCATAGATATTTTTCTCGAGGAGTTTGTGACGCTACCCCCTCAACATGATGTTGAGTTTGAGATAGACTTGTAGCCTAATGCTTATCTAATTTTAGTGGATCCTTATCAGATTAAACCTTCGGAGTTATGAGAGTTATGGATTCAGATAGTTGATTAGATGAAGAAGGGTTTTATCCAGACCAGTGTGTCATCTTGGGGCCTCCAGTGTGGTTCGCACAGAAGGTGTACAATGGTCTGAGGTTGTGTATAGACTACTAGAGGTAGAATTAGGTGATGGTCAATAACTATTACCCTCTTATGAGGATATATAATTTTTCAACCCACTAAGAGGGGTGGGTTGATTTTCTAATATCAATCTATGGTCTGGATATCACCAATTAATGGTGAATGAGGGTGATATATTGAAGACTTCCTTCAGATGTAGGTATGGGAACTTAGAGTTTGTAGTCATTACATTTGGGGTTATTAATACACCATTATTCTTCATGGGTCTCATGAACACCGTCTTCCATGAGTTTATATACTAGTTCATCATCATATTCATCGATGAAATATTAATTTACTTAAAGTTGGAGGAGGAGCACATCGATCATCTCAGAACTATCTTGTGGGTTATTCGATGCCACTAGCTCTAAGTAAAGTTATCCAAGTGTAATTTCTAGACATGATAGGTTCATTTCCATGGGCATGTGGTGTCTCAGCAGGGTTTGGCATCATACCCATAAAAATTTGAAGTAGTTTTTTATTGGTAAGTACCCAACAACGTGGAATAGGTTCACTATTTTCATGGTCTTGTAGGATATTACAGGAGCTTTAAAACCAATTTCTCTCATGTTTCATCCCCATTGACGGCTTTGACAAGGAAATACCAGGTTATTTTTGGAGTGATCAGTGTCATGAAGCATTCGGTTACCTGAAGGGTAAGTTGGTTAGTCCTCCAGTTATCTGATTGCCTAAGGAAGGGGTAGTGTTTGAAGTGTTTTGTGATGCCTCCCATATGGGGTTAGGATGCATGTTGATGCATTAGTGGGTGGTAATATCTTATGGGTCTAGGCAATTATGTCCTTAAGAGTGTAATTGTGCCACCCATGATCTGGAGCTAGTAGTGGTGGTTTTTGCACTGAATTTGTAGAATAATTACCTAATTAGGGATCACTTTGTGTTCTTCACAGATCAAAATAGTTTGAGTTATATCTTGTCCCAGTGTGACTTAAATGTATGGTAGTGGAGGTGGATGGAGTTTTATGAGGAATATGATTTTGATATCTCCTACACCTCCAAAAAAGGGAATTTCATGGCCAAATTTTTAATTAGAAATTTGTAGAAGGATGTTGTTTGAGAATTTTTGGATGCTTGGAAAGTGATGGAGGAGTTAATCGCCTTGCACTTGGATGAAAAAGTGGATGGTGGTAAAAGATATTTGATTTTAGATGATGAAGTAATCTTTTATGATTGTGTTTTTTGTGGTGATGCACTGGAGGGATGTTCGAATATGGTCAAAACTAGATGTTGCTTCGTGGGAAGTTTTTTTTACAATGGAGAACCTAGAGGGATTTCTTTGTGAGTTTCATAACTCACATTTGGTAGTACAACCAAGAGTTTCCAAGATTTATCATGGCTTAATGACGGAGTTTTGGTGGCCCAACATGAAACAGGTAGTGGAAGAGTTTTTGGAAAAGTTCTTGGTTTTCCAACAGACAAAGGACATGCATCATGTATATAGAGGTTTGTTATAGCCCTTGAATGTTCCTAAGTGTAAATGGATGACATCTCAATGGATTTCATCGTAGGGTCACCCAGAGCTCAGGTAGGTTGTGATGGAATCTTGGTGCCCATAGATCGATTGATGAAATCATCTCACTTCTTAGTGATCTAGGAATCGAGAGTTGTGGATGATTTGGATAAGAAATACGTTGATGAATTGGTATGATTGCATGGAGTTTAGAGGTACATTGTATTGGATCAAGATGAATGGTTTACCCCATGAGTCTGGAGGGGAATTAGACATTCCTTTGGCAATCAATTACACTTCAAAACTACTTTCCAGCCTCAGACAGATGGGCATATAGAATGGACTATCCAGAGATTGGAGGATATTCTGAGGGCATGCATCTTGGACTTTAGTGGATCTTGGGTAGGAAACTTTCATTTGGTAGACTTTTCCTAAAATAATAGTTATCACTCTTCCGTTGGCATGACCCCATTTGATTCCATGTATTAGAGACTGTATCATTCTCCATTGTGCTAGATGGAGGTTGGGGAGACAACTATTCTTGGTATTGATGTGGTGTAGAGCACAATAGAAAAGGTTTAGCTTGTTCATGAGATGATGAAAGCAGTGTAGGATAGAAATAATTCTTATGATGATTGCAGAAGGATTCCCTTGGAGTTCAAGGTTGGGGAAACATGTTCTTAAAGGTTTCCCCTCGACATTCGAAGTGGAGGTTTGGCATAGGTAGTCAGCTTTCTACCTAGTTTTTTGATCCCTTTGAGGTGTTGGGGCAAGTTGGAAAGGTGGAATACCAGTTAGCATTTCCACCAGGATTAGAGATAATCGATGACGTCTTTCACGTCTCTTATCTTCGTCAGTATCATCAAGATGACTCCCATGTCATTGACTGGGGAAAGTTAGATATTGAGGATGACATGTTTTTTTGGAGTGGCCAGTAGAGATCTAGGATTATTGAGAGAAGGTGCTATGTGGATGGACCATTCCTTTGTTTCGTGTGTTGTGGAGGCATGGTAACTAAGAAGATAGTACTTGGGAGCGAGGGATACAGATCCTTCGCCAGTACCCAATGTTTTTTTGAGTTTTTCCTTGATTTTTTTGCTTTTAATGTGATGTTTGAACCTTTTTTATACGAGATGAGAAATTTTTTTTTGGTTGTGATGTGTAATAAAGTCTTGACATATGAAAAGTGGAGGAACTGATTCCTAATTGAGACACCTTAACTGTGATGTGATTAAAACCGTACGGGGGAGTCAATTCCATCTATAATGGATAATATCTTAACAGGGAAGAAAAAATTTCCTAAATCATGTGTTCAAGATGGTGGGGTGGTTGTTCTTGTGTAGTGTGTTTTTTGGTCATTCAGATTGGCATGTCGACACTTTTGTTGAAAAAATCATGGTTCGTAGATGTCAAAGGAGGTGTTCTTGGTTATAGAGGTTTCCACTATAGCTTTCAAAAAACACAATAGAGTTTAAAGTTAACATGTTTAGTTGATAACAATATTTCATGTGTGACGACATCCTTGAGAGGTATCTCAAGGGATGTTTGTTCAGAACCTTCCTCTCTTTCGTTCTGGGTTGGTTTTGATTTACCAAGGGAGTGAATAGTTTGAGAGGTATCTGATGTAATGGCCTGAACCATTATATCCAATTACTTTATGGGAAATATAGTGCTTGAGGTGTTCTGAGGAGTCAAGGGGAATCTTTTCAACACTTTGCAAACTTCTCAATTTTACAAATTTTCTAACTATGCCTCATGCCAATTGTGTTACCCTTGTGGTGTCACCCTCGCGGTGTCACCCTTGCTGTGTCACCTTGATGGTTGCTCACACTGGTGGTGATTTACCCTAGCATTAGATCATGTTGGCGGTGTCTTGCCTTGGTGGTCAGTCGCTAGCGGTGTCTCTCCCTGGTGGTATCTCGCTAGGAGTGGCTCACTGGTGGTCAATCATTGAGCGATTCTTTATCCAGTAGTGCCTCACCTGGCGGTGTCTTTCCCGATGATGTCTTTCCTAATGGTGTCTAGCTGATGTTGGTAGGTAGTTCTTCCTAACGGTTCCTCGATCGACATTTCCTCATCCAATGGTGCCTTGTCCAATAGTTCCCCGTCTGATGGTTCCTCATCTGGTGGTGCCTCATCCAGTGATGTCTTGTGTACAATGTTTCTATCTTCATCTAGTTTTCCCCTTTTAACATCTTTATTTGAGGTAAAACACTTTTAATACCTTATTTTAAAGGATTTGAGACCAATTCAAAGCCCATAAATCCTGTATTTAATTTTATAAGAGTATGAGGGATTTTTATTGGTCAATACACTTGGTCTTGACCAGATCCACCTTTATTAGAAAATCAAAACCTTATGTAACCCATGAATCAGTTTAGATCTTCCCAAAACTGAGATACCCTTCCCACTTGTTCTTCCTTATTGTTTTCTCTTGGTAAAGGACACCTCAAATATTTTTTCCCATAGGAGTTGGGAGATTGGGATATAAATTTTCATTTGTGTTTCCCTAGAGTTTTTCCTACTGCATGAGCACCCCTATTACGGTGCAACCAAGAAGTGCTGATTGTCTTTTCTTCCAAGTAGGTTTCTCCTTTATATTTCTCAATTATGCATTATCCAGGATGGGTATACATATGTTTTCATTTGTGAATATAGTTTAATTAGGATTAATTAAGATAACTAAATTGGTTTAAGATCAATATATAGGATTTTTGAAAAGTGACGCATGATCATGGTTTTTATTTTCTTTTTGTTGATATTGTGATTTGTATGGATTAACTACCCACTAACAATCGTTGACATTGTGGGTCCTTGTTTTCACACAGAATGGTTTATGGAATTCATGTTGTTTGTTTCCCATTGAGAACTTTTTTATAGAAAATTTTAACCATGTATAATCGGATAATAAATAGATTCCCTAGGATCCTACTATTTCTATGATAATCCATGAATTAACAAGTGGATTTAAATAAGGGATGCCTTATTAAATATAAAAAATGTGTTTTCCTTGGTATATGAGGTGATGTGATGTGTGGAATTACTATGTGTTGTGTGTATGGGACGAAGTGGATGACATGTGGCTGTGTAGTGGGGCTATGATGGGTGTGGTGCGATGATGCATCAGGGATACGATTTTTTGTTGTACTTTGGTGTGTTGCTGGATGTGGCTGCGAGTTGGGTTTTTTGGTTGGAATAGTCATTTGGGAAGGATGAATTTAAATAAGAATAGTAGTGGTTGGTATGTGTAATTTACCTAGATTTTCTCCATGAGTAACATATAGAAATCTTCCCTATATCGAGAGGTTGTGGTACGATGTGTCTTTAATGTGAATCTGCCTTAATTTATCTGGTCTCTTCACCTTCTAAAATGATTGTGACTATATTGATTATTATTTGTCATTATTATTAGTTTTTTGGGTAGTTATTGAATGAATAAATATTTTTTAATATGGTTTTTAATGGCTTGGGTTAGTTTGGATAATAGAAATGAAAAAGGTTAAATGGAATTGGCTAGAAATGTGAAATGGGTTTTTTGGATTGCTGTGTGGTGTTGTGCATTTAGAGGTGGCACTAAAGGTGACTGTGTTGTGATTTGGTTGTTTTCTTTAGAACCCATAGGTTGGGATGGATTGTTTAATAATTTACATATACTTGTACTTCCCTTGTGATTTCTATACACACCCCACCCACATTGAGCACTATGTGTTGAACACATGTATAGTCATGCAAGTGGTGTATTTTCCAACATCTTGGTAGTAGGAAGGATGGTTGGCCACCCACTCTTCCCTGCTCCCTCTTTCTGCTAATGATGACCCAAGATTCTTCAATTGAGTTTTGATGTGGTGTCCCAGGTTTCTTCGAGATGAGTAGTGATATGGTGTCCCAAGTGTCTTCGTTATGAGTCTTGATGTGATTCCCCAAGTGTCTTTAAAACAAGATGTGATGAGATGTTATGTGTTGTGAGGACCAAGTGTGTACAGGTGTGATGTGTTGTGAGGCCCAGGTGTGTGCGGGAAAATGTGTTGTGAGGACTATTCAAGTGAGCATTTAATCCCTTGTAAATAAAGTAAAATTTAGTGAAGATAAAATTTTTAAAATGCTTCAAGTCTAATTAAAAATGTTCATAAAATAATTTTAAAGATTCTGGACATGGAAGAAAAATTTCATCAACCAAAGAGGAAATAAGGTCATTTTTTCTTCAACAACGTTGTATTTATCATTTTAAGCACCAACTAGGGAAAATGTAAGGAAATCATATAAACCTAAAAAATAACCAAAGTAGAATTATAAATATGTTGTTGTCTGGTTCTGAAATATCAAAAAATAATATTGATATGTTTTGATAAATTTGGAAAAGGATTAAAAGGAAATATAAAAATAATATGTTAAGGAAATGATCAAAGGGAGGGAAAACACAAAGAAAAAATTCCTTCAACAACTGCCACGCCACATGGGGTTCTTCTGCTCCATGAAGAACTTGTAAATGGAAACCATTCACAGAAATAGTGGAACTGGATGAGCCCATAAATGATGTAAACCTTTCTAAAAAGTAATGGTGACTTCCTCTCCTGAAGATGATTACCCCATGTGAACTAAATAGTTCACGGGGAGAGGTGGTGTCGATATCTCCTAAAAATTAAACAAAGTCATTTTCGAGGTCAATCGGGGATTTTGGAGTCTGCAAAGGACACCCCCTTGCCGACTGAGTCCCTTGTGGGATTCTACAAAAGACTCTCCACATCCAACCATGAAAAACCAGCTATGCCAGTATCTAGTTCCTCTAGTTCTCTATAAATAGAACCTGAGGGGAACAAAAATTAGGATCGAAACATGAAAGGAGAGACAAACTTGGATGAATGAAATATAAGATATCTAAAGTGAGGAATTTCAAAAGATAGCCTCCTTCGACGATTCCCCATAGGTAAATCCTACCACATGGCATTAAGGAGGATAAAATAAATCAAATGGAATTTCATGAACAGAAAATATTTTATGAGTATACTTCCCATGAGTCGCAGCTTCAATGGCCCCTTTTAAAACAAGAATCCCACATAAATAAATTATATTCATGTATAACCCTTCCCCATGTAGAAAATCACTACGCGAGAGGAACTCAACCCCGCATAGAAAAACGCTATGCCGACGGAACCTAGACCCACATAGAAAAATGCAATGCAGGCCAAACCCAGGCTGTGTACCATGAAAATACATGTATGGATATCTTTATTGCATATCAATATTCTATACGGAAGGAACCCCACCTCATGTGATAAAATTCTATGCATACTAGATCATCCTAGGGTGTTCAACCCAGATCCAACCATCCTCTTTCATCATTTCATCAGACTTCATGTTGGCCCATCTATGAACCAATATATTGGTATTAGGACAAGACCCATTCCATATCCACCACACTTATATGATAGGACTATGGGACACATCCATATGTCTCTTTTAGTTTACATACATATGGTAAGTAGATTCACGTGGGTTACCCCAATAGTAAAGAAGACCTTCAAAATGAACTCAAGTCTACATTCCCATGGTAACAAGGGTTAAGACCTTGGTGTGATCATGTGAACCTCACCATTTTGGGAATTGAGAGAAACCTCTATCCTTTCCCTTTAGTGATGACCAATGTTGAACATTGACCTCTCTCCCAAAACCAATTTTAGGTCACTCCTCATGAGGTAAGCCCCTAACTTTTCTTGTAGGAGGTGACACTATTTTCCTCTTCACCTCTGCCTGGGACATATATAGATAAGTCATTGAATGTGACTATCCAAGATATGAAAATAAGATAGAAAACATACATAATTATATCCCATTTTCTCTCCCTTTGGGGCTCCAACATCATCCATTAGTGGATATTGTGATATCATGTGATTATTAGATCTACTACTTCTTATTGATTCTCATGCCAAGAATGACTCATGTTGGATTACAGGTTAGTGTAGATTATTAAATATACATGACACTAAACTTTTAATGTGACTCCTACATGGTATAAGTCCCAAGACAATACTTCAACCTTCAATGGTCCATATTACCATTGAATCAACACCAAATGGGAAACTTCCATGTGTAAGCCTCAACTAACAACTCAAATGGGAAACTCAAATGTGTAATCCCAAAACAACTTCAATCCAAGTGAAAAGATCCCACGCGTAATCCCCAATGATGCGCCTTTAATGTGCATCATCTAAAGTGTAAGCCCCAACAAAACTGAATAATGTGGGCTTTCATTCCTAGCTAACTGGGATACGCAGGAAGCTTCTTTGAGGTCTAAACCCAATACTTGAATCTAAACTAATGTTCTCTAATCCATATTCCTGGTAGGGTCATATCCACCTGGGATACCTTATATATTTCAGGTATCTTGGGATGCCTCTACAAAAGTCATATACCATCCCTGAGCATACAACCTTTTGCCTAGATGTTCTTACATCATGATGTTAAAATGAATGGTAGGTTCCTTGTCACATGACCTTAAAAGGTGGTGTGTCTAGTTAAGAGACACTTAACTATGTGTGTTTTGATTAGTCTCATGAGGATATGTAGGAATCCCATATTATGGGTTCGATCCCGATATCAAACCAAATCCCATCCCTCTGTATGATAGTAAAATCCAGAGCACCCCATAATATGGCTTAAAACTGATTTTGTCTTAATAAATGACCAAATAATACCTAATATATCCACAGAGGTGTAAAATTTATGGAGTACCTCAGATAAATTCATATTTCTCCATTGACGAAGAACCTAAAAAACACACATGATTTCAAACCCATGCGTAGTTGTGGTCAACCATTGATTTAGGGGTAATTTGTGGAAACATACTTGGTAATGAACCAAGGATTCATGAAAATATCTTAAATCTATAAGAGATTCTCAAAATAGGAAATAGTACCCTCCCCCAAAAGGGTGTGATGAGCCTGAATTCCCATCCTCTTGACCAATGTGAGTTCTTAAGTGTTGTTGGAAAAACTATCCAACAAACATATGCCTTTGGAAATACGTTCAATGAATCATGGATGTGAGAGGCATCAGGTGTTTCTGGATCCCTGAAAAAACCCATTGGAGATCATTCAAAGGTAGTATACCCAACATCAGTGATTTCACACCAGTTAACCCCTATAATCAACCCAAATGGGAATAACCAATTTTTCAAGAAAAACAAAAATGTTGAACCTGAAATGAGTCCTTAACCAAGGTGGTAGTGTAACATCACTTCAAGAAAATTTCACCTCCAGAATGGAAGAGGGTTATGCAAGACAATCAATGTAGAATGTAATCATGAGTTGCTACTTTTATAAGGTTTTGTTGTCTGTACTTTTCACATACATTGCAGGCACTCTTCAAACATTCCTTCAATCAAATGGTATCCTGGAAGTTATGAAAGGAATTCATATAAACCATTGCACTGAATGGAGCCTCCACAAAGAAGAGGACCGCATCACCCACCCAACGTATTCAATGCTAGGTCTCAAATGCATTGGTTTGAGAGTACCACCAGAAGGGTTCTCTCCCTACCATAGAGAAAGCTAAATTGGGCCTCTAGGACATGAATCCTATATATCTGTCCACTCAATGATGGTCAGTGCTCAAGAATTAGGTGGATCCACTAGCCATACCCAATCATTTTGGGAGCCTATCCCTATAATGAGACAATGCATTTCTCCCAAATATTAGGGAGTCAGATGAAGTTGTCACTAATTCTTTCATCCCTGTAGCATAGGGTTCCTTCTCAAGGGCCTCTACTAGAATTTATCACCTCTAATACCATGTATCCCAAAATCCTCACTCTGAGGAGGATATTGCCTCGGAGGCCCCTGGTAAGGGAAAAAGGACCCAGGTTCCCTGGGTAGACTTCCTTGGGTGAGAATCATATAATTAGGATCATGTCATCACCCTGGTTCCTAAGGAAGAAATCTCATGTGCAAATATGAAAACACACTATGGGAAGATGTATATTCATAATCCCTTCGATGAATCCCTCCATGTAAACAATGATTTGTAGAAAGTGAAACTTCCCACTAATTCTTGCTAAACTCGTCACACATGTAGGATTGATAATTATAGGTAGATGAAAATTCATGCCTATGTCCATGAAGCCGATCATCCAAATAGGGTGGCAACCAGCTATGAGAAAATGAAAGTTTCCACTAATACATACCAAGAACATCACCCAAATAGAACAATAAATTACATGGAGGTACATATCCCTAAAAACATGTACATATACCAATAGTCAAATAACATGTAGATCAATAAGAATCCACAGATCCCTTCTTAAAAATTTGAAGCCCCCCAATCAAATATAGAGTAAATTAAATATAAGCAGATGTAAATTCCTATAGATGAATATCACGTGCATCAGAAAAAACAATAGAAAATGAGTATAAATAAATCCATGATCAATAATATAAACCTCATTATACAAATACAATTACATCTAGACAAAGGAGATGACTTATCCCAACTGTAAATCAGGGGTAGACTCATTACTCTACCACCAAACATGAGAACTTCTAGTACCCACTGGAAGGACATGGAGGACTGGAGTAGGAACATATTTCTACTCTGGTATGGAATAGAAATATATCCCGGTTCCATCCAAATATGTCTCTCAACACTTCCTTGAAATGATATAGGATCAGACATAAATTCTTGACTATATCCTCTAGAACTGTCAAGATATAATCACGTCCATGGAAATAGTAAGGATTCGGGCCCAAAAACCCATCTACCCAAGTGGGGTAACTCATCCACAAAATAAGGTGGTCACTCTAGAGTAGATTTGCACCCTAGCTCCCATCCAAGAGGTTCGTTGACCATATTCCATGATAAATGGACAACCATATCAAGAATAAATACTTGTACCAACTGAGGGACACTAATCCACCTCAGTGGCCACTCCAGGGTAGGCATATATCCCTTCTAAAACTCAAGATGCTCATTGGAATATCCCAACAACATCATGGGATCCACTCAAATAGGAACCCTATCTATGAAGGTCATCACCTATAACAAGTGTCCCCAGTTTCCCATAAGAGTGTTCCCAAAAACAAATCACGTGAAAGGAAATTGGAATATGAAGAGAAAACTCGTGAAATTTCTCTAATGAAAGATGAAATTCTTGGTTCAATCAAACACTTATCTCTGGTGGCTCAGGATCCTTCCAATCCATTACTAAATCATGAAAGTGAAAGTATCTATTGTAAAGTTTCTCCCAGCAACATTGTTTCCAACAAATATAAAGTTCCTCACTAGACCACATACTATGAAGGGTTAATTCTGGGAAAAGAAATGATCGATCATGAGATACTATCTCTTGATGAGTGTTGTATTTTCTCTCCTCGTGGCCAAAATATTGAAAAAAAGAAGGTCCTCCTCATGCTGTCATCTACCCTGATAGTCCCCCTTGGGTATACGCTACAAGAATTCTCCCTATAGCCGAACATTAATCTATAATGGTAGTCCTTGACATTTGTGGCACCAAGTATGAGGTTCCTCCCCATAGTGATGTCTCATTTTAGCAATAAGGTCCCCACTTTCGGTCGTCCCCTGTGATGTTCCTCCTTAGGGTATATGTTACAAATATTCTCCCTATACTTTGATATCAAGCTATAATGGTATTCCTTGCCACAATGACACCAACTATGAAGGTCCTCTCTACATCCAAATTCTATATCGGCAGGAAGGTCATCCCCCTGCCAAATCAATTACAATAAATCCCTCATATGTAGAGGCACTTGGATAGATGGGGTAAAATATGTTAGATATCGTGTCAATAACAAGTGACATCCTTTCTCAACTAGGAGATGATATATGGTAATGATCATCTTCTAATCCACCCCCATACCATTCACATATCAATGCGACCCCTACTAACCCCACTACATGTGACCAGATCATCAAGAAGTGTCCATGTTGGGTAGAACAAGTAGATGAGTCCGTGGTGGAAGAAAAAATGGATATGATACTCATGAGAAGAAAATTAGTCAGTGATGACATACCTGTTATGTTTTAGCCCAAAACCACCTCTCATTTTGACATACCATGAGAGTTTTCAGGGTAATGAATATATAACATTCATCTCAATATTTTAACAAATCTCTACCAATTGAAATCAAAATGTTTCCCTATAATGGGTATGTATAACGTGTTAAAATATTTGAAGAGATTTATTGGAAAATTAACCCAGAACCCCTTCCATCCACATGACAACAACGATCAGAGAGGTAGAAGAAATATATTGAATTGAATTACCTCAATGTGATACATATGTTGTGTCTTCTAATCGATGACACCTTATTTGGTGATCACATCTAAGGACGGGGAGATCATGGAGCTTTGTATTTTACCCCATGTCTCATTTAGAAGAACCTAGTGGAAATAAAATCTTTTAATGTTGTTATACTAAGATGATGATAAAATGAAATCCCTATTTAGGAAGGATGACATTCTTGACAAGAATTGGCCTTGAGTAAGTCTCAAATGTTTTTGTTCCAATGAGATAAATCCACAAAAAACCCTAAAACCAAGAAACTAAGAACATTCATGACCACAAAAATGGGTTTCTGCAGCGCCACAATTTAACAGAGCTAAAAAAAGCACTAATAAAGGCGGTGCCTTTATGAGCGCTAAAAAAGAACCAATAACAGGCACTTTTAATAGTGCTAAAAAAGATCTATTAAATGTGACCCTTTATTGGCGCTTTTTTTAGCTATGATAAAGGCACACCCTTTATCGGTGTTTTTTAGATCTGTTAAAGGGGCCCACTTTATCAACACTTTTTTTAGTAGCACTGATAAAGAGGAGGCTTTATCAGCACTTGTTTCCTAGAACTGATAATGTTTATATTAAAAAAAATTATATTTCATAAAAAATAATATATTGATATAAAATTTGATATTTATATTGATATAAATATAATATATATTTTTTAAATATGTTTTAGATAAGTATAAATAAACATTTTCACTTAATATGTAGGATATGTAGTGAAAATGGCCTATAAAATATTTTAAAAAATTATTAATTAATAATTTTTTAATTATCATCGACTAATAATCATTTAATAACAATTTAATGAAACAAAAAATAAAAATAATAATAATAAAATATCTAAAATAATTTGAAAACATAACTCAAACTTCAAACGATCATAACTTTGAATCCGAGTGTCCGTTTGAGCTCTACAACATATCAAATTGAAGCTTATGATGATCTCTACACACTATGATTGAAGGGAACATTTTTACACATTTCGTGAGGTCAAAACAGGCCCAGAAGGCCTCCAAAACTGAGTTTCTAGTTCAAATACACAAATTTTTTAACAATCGATGGAATTTCAGTCTCGTTTCAAGGGGTCTTTTTGACCCTTTTCACTGGGGACAAAATTTATTCTGAGGGGTTAGATTTATATTGATATTATGGATTTGAAATTTTATTATTTTTCATAATGTAATGGTACTTATAATCAATTATATAGAAATATATACATATTTTTTATATATTTACCTATAAAGATTTAATTTTATAAATAAATAATTAATCATTTTTACATATAAAGTATATTTCTCAATATATAAGGCTTATCTAAATAAAAAAATAATATCCATTTTATTTAAAATAATAAAATATTTATATTATATACCAATATGATGTGTGTGTGTGTGTGTATTTGTGTGCGTCTGTATTGAAAAATTGATATATATTATCTATATATTTTAAACATATGTATATACATATTAATATATAATATTTGTATATATATATATATAAATATGTATAATTATACTTACAAATACACATATAATATGTGTGTGTGTTTGTTGTATTATGTATGTATTTATTTATAAACACACACAAAAACACATATTTTTTTAAATGAATTTAAAACTGATCTTATAAATACATATTAACATATGAATAAATATATTAATATATTAATATAACTATATATATATATTTAATATACTGATATATATATATATATTAATACATGGATATATATATATTAATATATGGATATATATATATATATATTAATATAAATATATCTATGTTAATATATATATTAATATATGAGTAAATATAACTAAATATATGTATAAATAAATAGATATATTAATAAATGAAGAGAAAAGAAATATGGTGGAGTGGTAAAGTCTTAGGAGTGCATGCAACAGGTCCCGAGTTCGAATCCTGGGAGAAGCAGGTCATGCACGCGAGTGGGGAATAAGGCCTAGCACTCTTAAAGGGGGTGGAGGTGCTGTTAAAGGATAAGGGGTGGCTAGGGCATGCAGGCTGTGGTGGGAGGTGGGGAACTGTTGAAGGGGGATTCAAGCGCTGTTGAATCCCCTCCCAGAATTGTAGAATTTTTTTTAATGTTTTTTAAACTTCTATCAGTGCTTTTAAAAAAGTGCTGATAAAAGGGGTCATTTATCAGCGCTAAAAAAGCACTGATAAAGGACCCTTTTATCAATAATTTTTTAGCACTGATAAAAGAACCCTTTTATCATAACTTTTCTAAGTGTTGATAAAAGGGACCCCCTATCTTTTCCTCGATTAACAACGCTTTTCTAGTGTTGTTACTACCCTTTTCTAGCATTGATAATGACCATATTTTTTGTAGTGATTCAACATAATTCTCACCTAATGGAAGCCAATAATCAAGAACAATTTATGTCCTTGTAAATAAATATTTTTCATTAGGAATTGACATCATATCTGGATCATACTCGAATGGTAATGTGCGAGATCAAGAAAGTGATAATAGCGGCAGGAACCGCTGCTGTACAGGATCATCCCCAGCCTATAGGGCTGGAGGATTTTTTAACACAAAATGCACCCATAAGACTGACAAGTCCAGACTGACGTACAATAATAAGGGAATGGGAGTAGACCCACCCCATAGTGCTGAGGGCATTTTTACCTCAACCAAAGTTCCTGTAGAAATCAGTCTTTTCCCATTTTATGAGGAAAAAAATCGAGAGGTCTCCCATTCTATCCCACCTCGTGAATCATTTCCCCTAGATGGGAGGCATATGGAAAGGTCGTATAGAGGTTCCATCTGAGTTACCCATTTCCATGAAGCTTTAAGATGATCATAGAATGGAATTAGAAGATCCAATGAAGGATGTAAACATCTCTCCTATCACTCAGTAGTTGGTACACCACCCATAATTCATTATTCATCAGTGAACATCGTGGATGTCAACCATATAAACCATGATGAAAATAATGAAAATATAGAAGAGAAGGGAGCGGATTTTTATGCCTAAAATCCAATCCACATTGATATTGAAGGTGTGATTACCCAGAATTAAAGGGTCTCTTGGAATTTTGGTGTTTCACCAATCAATCCTCCACCACCTCCACCATGAATCCATCACAATGAAAATAATAAAAACATGGTCACATAAGTCCCACCTCCTTCTCTCAATGAGAATGATCCCCTTACACTCGAGGAGAAATTCTACCGATAGTAGGAAGAAATGAAAGAGTTGAAGCGAATCAACACTGAGCTTCTTAGAGGAATCCATCCTATTAGATATTCCCACTGGGAAGAGTCTCAACGTACATTCTAGAAGGTGTATCTCAGCCACAAGGTTTTATCATGGTGAATGAAATAATGACACGCTGTTCACCCAATACAGTTTTGGGAGCATACTTATACTTGAATTCATTCATTAATGAATATTAAGATTTGCGTCCATTAAGGAGACAACCAGAACAGGTTTAAGTAAATCCACAAAATATTCCCCTAGTCTGATATCTACCTCAAGTACCAGCAGAACCAGCACGCCAAATCTTGCCCCTATTTTGCCTGCCAATGCTCAGGTCCAAAAGGACAGACATCAAGGGGTCATCAATACCATCGAGTCATTGGCGTCTTGATTAGAATCCATGTAATAATGAATCACATTGGTACAACTAAAATGGAAACCTTACCCTGATTGGGTGAGTAACACACAACTGCCACCAAATTTTTGGATTCTCGTTTTCCTGATATTCAAATTCATTATGTGACCCGATACAACATATGATGAACTATACATCTTATTATGATCCCATTATGGAAACCTCAGAGTAATAAGAAGTAGTGAAACATAGATTCTTCATGAAAACTCTATAATGGTTAGCCTTTCCTGGTACACTAGATGACCAGCTCGATCGATAATAGGATGAGAGGATCTCAGGTAATAGTTCATTTTTACAGTTCATCTCAATGTTACCAAATACAATTGTCATAATCCTCTCAAATTTAAAATAGTGGGGGAGTGAGAGATTCTTAGACCTCATTTATATATGTAATGGGATGACCTACTCTTTTAACCAGCCACTCCCCCAAGAATAGATGTTTTCTATGTGCATCAGTCACCTCCACGTTAAACTGTGAACACTGATCATACCATTGAAATATACAAGTGGGTTTTAAGATTTCTACACTATTTACAAAAGAATAGAACACTCCATACAAAAAAATAATCTCAAATCTCAGTTAACCCTTTGGTCCCAGGAAAAAGACCAGTGAGAGCTGATGCGATATCTATTATGCTCATGTTGGCCCCTACACTAGCTCTAGCTCCAAGGCCTACACCAAATCGTGTGAGGCACCCTAGGAATCAACAAAAACCCCCTCCTTTAAAGAAAGAGCAGAGGGGACCCAATATAAATCAATTCTAGGTACATAGGAATAAATTTTACTCATTTTGAGATGTTCTAGTCAGTGGCTATTTTATAGAAACTATGAACAGAAATTTCCTCCATCTACCAGAGCCAAAAATGGACAAAGAGGTTGGCCTTGATGAATTTCTAGATTATTTTCCCTTTCACCAGATACTAGGACACACTATTCATGAATTATTTTTCTTCAAATACCTCTAAAAGAAAATGATAGATTCTAGGAAAATCAATTTGGGACAACTATTAGCACAAATGATATATGTATCCACTTCAACCCTTAATGAAGGAGGTGAGTGGAAAGAAGTTATTAGCCAAATATTACAAAAGTTTGGTCATTGGATGAATCTAAATAAAATCAAATGAACTCATGTTAATCTCCAAGAACAGTTGAAACAACCAATTTCTCCCCATCCATTCCTACTACAATGCAGCCGACATCCTCAACCCCATAACCATTTATAGGATGACCATTCAAAAAGAAACATGAATAGAAAGGAAAGGATAAAGTGTAGGAAGATAAACCCATTTAAAGGCCATAGTTATCCTTTAAACCCGTAGATTTTATGCCATCAGGTCTAAAAGAATGGGCATTGCATCGCCAAACACCACCCCCATAAGTAGTCAGTCAGACAGATTCATCTTCAAATGAGGAGTTGATCTTCAGCTCCATTAATTCCATTTACTTAATGGACACCTTCTCTGATGAAGAGTATGTCTAGACTTGATTTCTCCACACCCGATCGTTGAACTGGAGGAAGATTCTGTAGAATCTTGGGATACCAAGGAAGAAACAACCATGGAAGAAACCAAGATTATGGATACATCCCTACTCAAACCATCAATGTTGTAGAAACCAATGGAAAATCCCTTCAATGGATTCAACGGGAAAAAGAAAATCCCTCTATATATTCCAAAAGAAACTCTTGCCTGATCATTATGGAATATCTATCATAAGAACACGTATTTAATCACCCTCAACATGCATAAATACCTACCTAGACCAACCCACAAAAAACAGAAGTCCCACTAGCTTCTATCACTAGAGTTGAACCATATTTATCTAATGATCAATCTCCTAGAGCACCTATGAAATAGAATCTAGGAAGTTCATACCTTAAGATTAGAATTATGATATTATGAAGTAATTATATTTAGTACTGAAAAAACCATTGATCTTGGACACCTTGAGTTTTTCAATCGATATCAAGAAGGCACTCATTGAGGCTCTACTAATCCCCGATGACTTTAAAGATGAAGTGGCTACTGCCAAAGTCTATCGAAAAGAGACTGATCCCACATAATGTTATGTAGTTATCTCCATCAAAAATCAAGATGAATTCACCATCATATAGGGGCACATTAGACCCTTATGTGTGTTTTAAAAAATAAATGGTATTTATGTGTGATTTTTTTGACAAAAAACCTAGAGTTAATTTCATTCCAATGTGAACACATTGATGGATAGGCTACAATGAAGATAATATAGCACCATCCTTTAAAAAATTTCAAGGTTGTGACAAAACTGTACAGAATCTATTGGGCTAAATCAAGATCAAGACTCCTTTTGGATACCTTTTGGTGGACTCTGAATTTCTGGTCATATGAAAAAATGGCCTTCAATATCTTACTATAAAGGCCCTGGTTTTACAAAAATGTAGTCATTCCCTCATCATACCATCAGTGCTTAAAATATTCCATTAATGAAAAAATTGGTACATTGTGCACTAATATGGCCCCATTTGAATCCTATGAGTAAAATTATATTGATGTTGGATTCTATCAGGGGAAAGGGAAGCAACCCTTGGTCGATGGTATTGATTGGGTCACCACTCCGAATGGTTTGGAAATGATCCCAATAGACCACTTCTGAAAGATCATTGAAGAATATGTACTACCCATGAACCAATTTGGGTGTTTCTGTCCAAGTTCAGATGGATGTTCAATATTCTCCATTATTTCAGTCATGGCCATTGATTCTAGAAGCATTAAAGAGTATGATGATCCCTAAGATAATAGTGAATGATTGAATGAAAATTCTCTCAATACATCCTCAGGGATATAGGAAATCACTGCCTCACCCGCTAAGGCTGAAGAGTAAGAAGACACTCTTCCATCTCTCATTGAATCCTCTCTTGAAAATCCCCCACTGTCAGTCGGGTCAGAATAAGACACTTCATCTTATGAACACCATGATTCTATCTCTTCTCCCAATTCTTAATAGCTCATTTCTAGAATTTTTCCCCATCATAACAAGAAGAATATGATGAATAAGAGGAAGAGGAAGGGAAGGAAGAACTTTGGATTCCCCTAGAACATTTGAGTAGGGCATCTCTACCACAATTGATGAACTAAGGGAAATAAATCTGGGTATGAAGGAAGATCCACAACCAACCTTGATTAGTGAAAAAATGACTTATAAATAGAAATATGTATAAACCTCATTCATATGACAACATTTAGATGTTTTCTCCTGGAACTATAAAAAATGATAGGCCTCGGTCCTCAGGCGGCCACTCACCACCCATGCCTACCAAAAGATCATCAGGGCTATAAACAAGCAGCCAAAAGGATGCACTAAACACATACTACCAAAATTGAGAATGAATTTTACAAGATCATAAGAGCTAGCTTCATTAAATATTCCCAATAACTCATGTGGTTGTCCAATATATCCCCAATTAAAAATAAGAATAGATAAATTTGGGTATTCTTCAATTTAATAGATCTCAACCGGTACCATCTGAAAGATGATTTCCTGATCCCAATCATAGAACTGCTGATCAATGTGACCGCTAGATATCAAGTTCTCTCATTCATGGATGACTATTCAGAATATAACCAAATATGAATGGCCAAATAATATGAAGAATCCACTACCTTAAGACCCCCTAGGGAGTATTTTTCTTACTGGTAATGATCTTTGGTTTGAAGAATGTTGGAGATACATATCAACGTGACTTGCATCTCATCTTTAAAATCATCCTCAAAAAGTTTGTTGAATGCTATGTTAATAAACTAGTGTTTAAATCATAATAATGATTGGAACACCTATCAGATCTTGAAATCATCTTCAACAAACTATGACAACAGTTTCTGAAAATTAACTCCTTAAAAATGTGCTTTTGATGTTACCTTATGAAAATTCATCATCTTCCTCATACATCATCATGGCATCTAAGTTGACCCTGAGAAGGAAAATGATATCCTTGGAATGTCACCCCCTCATAACTTCCCCAAGTTAAGAGGACTTCAAGGACACTTGGACTATATTCAGAGCTTTATATCCAACCTTGTAAGAATTTTTTTTCCCTTTACCTGGTTAATGGAAAAATTGGTAACATATAAATGGGATGATGATTTATAAGAAGTATTAAACAGTATCAAGAAATATCTCTTGATTCCGCCACTTCTAATACAACCCGTCAAAGAAAGACCACTGATTTTGTATGTTACTTCCTTGGAATAATCTATAGGAATATTCCTCTCATAGAATAATGAAGAGTGCAAAAAAACATCTTTTATCTCAGCTAAACCATGATTGATGGTTAAAATCATTACTCAGATATCGAGAAAATATATTTGGTGCTAATATTTTCTATCCAAAAATTGAGTATGTACCTATAGAATCCCTAGGTACATTTGGTATCTCATAGCAGCCCACTCAAATACATTCTCTGTCATCTAATGTTGACTGAATGTTTTTCATAGTGGATGATCATCCTAAAATAGTTTGACATCCAATTTTTCCCTCAGAAAGCCTTAAAAATATAGGGATTAACTGATTTCCTAGTAAAGTATCCCTTGGAAGAAATGACTTCATTGAATATTAAACTACCCTATGAAGAGGTTTTCTCCATTAAAGAGAACCCCTGAATATGGGAGATGCATTTCAATGGTTTATCTAGAAGCCCAATAAAAAAAGTGAATGGAAGACCCCAAGCTCAACAAAGTGTGCTTGGGATTCGTACTCATATCTAGAGAAAATGTAGTCCTTCCTTACTCTTCCTGATGTCAAAGTGGTGAAAAAATAATGATACAGAATACCAAGCTTTCATTACAGTGATAAAGTTTGCACATCATGTAAAAGTAAAATAATTGAAGACAAAAGAAAATTCAAAATTGGTCATCAATAAGGTCAACAATGACTATGATATCAAAAAGGAAGAACCACCCCCCTTGTTAGACTATGTTCGAGGACTGATGAAATAATTCCCTTCATAGAAGACATTAATTCATGTCCACCGATCAAAAAATTCACATTCCGATGCGTTGGAAAATGTAACCAAATCTCTGGCCAATCTAGACTAAGATGAAACAGTCATCAACATGTCACATCACCGGATGGTCTCACCATTCATTCAGGACAACATAGAATAAATCAGTGAGATCATCCATGTCCTTGAGCCATATGGTCTTACCACCAGCTGTATGACACCCACTGTGGACTACCTTCAAAAGGATAAGCTTCCACCAGATAGGGCTAGAAGGGAGAAAATTCAGATATGAGAAATTAATTTTGTTCTATATGATGACACAAGTCTAAAAAAAAGTACTCTATAAAAGGGGACTTGATGGTGTCCATCTTAGGTGAATTGATAGTGAAGAGACTGCTATTATTATGAAGGAAGTGAAAACTATAGCCTTTGGTTCTAACTTACCTGGATCCAAGCTTTCCAATAAAATTCAAAGGCTTGGATGCTACTGGGCCACTGTAATACATGATTACACTAAATTCACCAAGAAGTTAGATTCATTCTAGGTTCATTCCAATTTCATCCACCAACCCCTAGAGTTACTTCACATATCCAAGTACTCCTAGAAATTTTCTATGTGGGGAATGGACATCATGGGACAATATCCTCCTGTTATGACTAAGAAATTAAAGTGCATCCTCATAGAAACCATATTATTTTCCAAATGGGAAGAAGTTATACCCCTTAAAGTGGCAAAGGAAAGAAACATTGTTAGGGTTGTGAAAGACAACATCATCCCCAGATTTGGTGTCCCACATACCATACAAATGGACAACAACACCAGTTTATATTATGATAAGCTGGAGAAACTATATCAGAATTATGTTATCATGAACAACTATTCATCCTCTTATCATGCAATGGATAATGGGAATATAGAGGCCTTCAATAAGACCCAATTCAATATACTCTAGAAGATAGCAGATAAGGAAAAAAATTCATGTTTGGAAAAGCTCTTCCATTCTATATGGGCCTACTGGACCATGACCCAGATTGCCACCTAGGATTCCCCTTACTCATTAGTATATGGGACAAAGGCGGTCCTGCCCCTAGAAGTTCAATTTCCCTTGCTCCACATTGCTATCTATGATCAACTATTTTTAGGAAAAAAATGATATAAATGACTAGATGAATTTGATTGACTTGATGAAAAGATATTTTATACTTTTCACCATTTAGAGGTTCACCAAAACCGGATTGTACGAGCCTTCCAACAAAATAGTTCACCTTTTGTATTTCCTCAAATAAGAGATGTTGTTATTCCTCAAGACTCCAATGATAGTTAGAAAGAAACTAGAAAAGTTGAAGCCAAAATGGTAGGGAATGTATGTCATACACAAGATCTAATCCAATGGATCTTATTCCTTGATCTCAATGGATGGAGAGCTCATTAAAAATCCTACCAAAGAAAGGTTCTTGAAGAAATATTTCATCTATCCAAAGGATGTTTTCCCCCTAACCAAACAGTGATAAACTAAGAATATGGTCCAAACTCTATGAATATAAACTAGGAGTTATTATATTGACCATACAATGATAAACTAAGCATATGGTTCAAACTATATGACTATAAAGTAGGATTTATTTTCATGGTCACATGACATTAAACTATAGGATACAATATGCCTTTTATTTCATGTCAGGTGATCAACTTACCTACCACATAACATTAAACTTCTTGGTATCTACCGTTCTTACCGCATGACATTAAATTGAATGCCTAAAATTCCTTATCACACAATGTTAAATTGCATGAGGGTAATTATTTTAATCAATGATTGATCACACATGAGCCAGATATATGCGAGATAAAGATGAAATTCCTATATTTCTGTGTGATATTAAGATCCATAGATTAACTCTCTTTCTCTGAAACTACGGGTGGCTTGATTCTTATTTTGACGAGATACGTAGTGATTCCTAACTCTTCATGTCAGGACAAGTTGAAAATTTCAACCCATTTACTAGATTATTTTGTTATCATCCTTTGGCCTCAGGGTCTCTCTTTACATCAAGGTTATGTTCCTTGCTGGTCTAAAAAATTATCTTTCATATAATTTAAACACCCATTTCCTTACAGTATGATTATAAAATGCATGACACTATGGTTTCCTTATCCAAGAGGTCATCGTAATCAAAATTAGTCATCTAATATGGTGTATTAAAGAACCATTTATAGATTTATTCCTATCCACATGGGATATATAGCAATGCTTGGATGTCATATCTCAGACTGAGACACCACCAAAGGAAAAAAAGAAAATTTCCCCCATGCATATGGTCCAAACCAATGTAGGGAGTTTTCTTTAAATAGCTACGTATGTCTTGATTCCCATTCCAATGGATATATAGCTATTTCCATATATTCTACCTCTGGGCCCAGCCAAAAATCCATTCAACATTCTTTCCCAATGGTCTGGGTTTCTTTCAAGAGTGTGTAGTGTGGAATAGAGACTCTTTTACCCTCATTTATCTTAGTTTATATGAGTAGAACTATGTTATTCCCATTGAAACTATTACTCTCCCTCCATACTCAAAAAATGATGTTAAAATTTTATACCAAAATCCTAGACATATGGTGATAAAATACACAACGCCATCATGATTTTCCCTCGTAATAAAACATCTCCCATGACATCGATCATACCCCATTCCATGTTCAAAAATTCCATCCTCCTTGTGTATGAGATAGATCTACAAAAAGGATCCCCCCTTTCACATTAATAACTATTTATGGATTCATTCCTATCCTTACAGGATACATAGTGATGTCTAGACCCTATGTCCTGGGCCCAACCACAGATATGGAAAAAACGCCTCCCCTACTTACGAATCAGTCATGTGTGGACAATTATCATTAGAAACTTTGTATGGATTGATTCTTGAATTTTCAATATACACAGTGACACCTAGATCTCCAATATCAGGTCTATACATGATTAAGAAAACTCCTTATTACTTGTGTACATATCATACCTACATAGGTGACCTTTTTAAGAACCATGCAATTGGATTCTTGCCCTAACATGGTACTCATCAACATCCAGGTCTTATACCCTAGCCCACCAATGTCATTTCCTCTCATTCATGTCGGTTCATTATCATCCTTACCACATGATGTTAAACTGAAAGGGATCTCAAGAACTACATATGGATTGATTCTCGTTCCAATGAGAGAATTAGGGACACCAATACCCTGTGTCCAAGTTCCAACCTTGGATCAAAGAAAAAAATATATATCATGGTCTCATTTAGGAAAATTTATGTTGGAAATATAAAATATGAGTCCCTCATTCAAGGATCCATAAATGAAAAAGAAATTACCCCTATGTATGAGTTAGATCTATGTTAGGAATTTCAAATATATGGACAATCATGGTCTGAATGTTTCTTATATGCCTGGAAATCTCCATTCCATTCATCAAACACTATGTCCCAGGTGATTTCGAATCTTCATAAACCTCCCTGGCTATCAAGAGTGGAGTTCCAGTGTCTTGAGTAAACTTCTATTTGACTATTCACAATATACCCTGGTTTTATCTGCATAAGTTTACCACAAAAGAGGCCTATCAACCAAAGGAAAATTTTTCCTCATGAGACTATTTTCTTACCTCCGTACAACCCAATAGCTTCCAGACCTTGTATCATTTATCCTGATTTGATAATCCCCAAAATCATGGTTTACACTCCCCCCTCACATTTAATGCATGTCAGATCTTCCTTGCCCAATTATCCTCTATTTACTCATGGTTTCTATGAAAATTCATCCCCATAACATGACATTAAACTGTGCTTCCATCGTCCCCGCAACATGAAATTAAATTGTGCTATAGTTATCCTCGCTGCATGACATTAAACTAAATGGCCAATGTCCCAATCACATGACAATAATACTGTATGATATAAAGAACTACATATGGCTTGATTCCTATCCACAATGGATTTGTAGCGACACTTGGATTCTTATATCCTAGTGAATCCAACCCAAAATTAAAAACTCTCCCTACCTATGTATGGATTGGACCTATGTAGGGAGTTTTATATTAAGAATTATGTATGGATTGATTCCCCTATTATGGGATACGTAGTGATTCCTGATGTTTAAACCTTGGGCTTGGCCACAAAAATGATTACAAAAACCCCTTCCTGGTGTATGGTCCAAACCTACATAGGAGAACTTCATAGAACTATGTATGGATTGATTTATTCCATCACATGATACATATTGGTGCCTAAACATCTTATCTCAGGTCCATCCAAGAGATAAAAAATATATCATTTATTCTAGTGTATGGGTCAAACTCACATGAGAAAACATTAAAATACAACAAGAAACACTTTCCACCCATGTTCCTATGTATGAGATGAATCTGCATAAGAAAGTTAAAAAAACATCCTTTCCCTGTGCATGGGTCTGAATGGTGTAGGGAATTATCTCATACCCACATAGGGGAAACATTTGTACCTATTCCCAAGAAATTTATACTTGAAACGCCCCTTTCATGTTTATGCACCCTACTTTCAGAAACTAAAAATTGTTTCTAGAAAGGCCTAAATCCACACAACTTTCCCTAACCATTAGAGATTGAGGGCCAACGTCTTGGGGACACCTCTGTTTGACTATACACAATATGATTCAGTTGACTCTGCATAAGTTTCCCACAAAAAGTCCTATTAAATAGAGAAGAATTCGTCCTCAGGAGAGGTTTTTCCTACCTTTATACACCCTATGATGTTTATATCCCACATCAATCCTTGAATTCGTATACCCCCTATATTACAGTTTATATCTTTTCCCCATTCATGCCTAAAGATGATAGACCATTCCTGTTCAGACTACTATGAAAAGGGTGAATCATTTACCTCTTAATTTTCTTTTAAATCCAGAATGTACTGGATTTAAGGCATTAAACTGCACCACCCATGATCTAGTTGCATGACGTTAAACAACACTATTATTAAACCCTCTTTTATAAAATCAAAATGTGTGATGGAGTGGTTTTCCATTCATGATCAAAGTGGATACAAATGCCCTCTAATTTTTCAGAAATCACCCCCTCGATAGGCCACCCACTGTGGACTTAAAAAAATAGAAATACAAATTCATATAAAATTACATGGCCATAAAAAATGGAGGGTCAATGTCTTGATGACACATATATTTGACTATGAACAATATAGCTTGACCGACTATGTATAAGTCACTAATGAAAAAGGCCTTTCAACCAAAGGAAAATTCATCCTCAGGAGAGGCTTTTCCTATCTCTGTATGCCGCTAACAACACCATGTTGTAAACCATTATTATAGTTTCTCCTCACGTACTTTCCCTATATCATGTTTTAGATTCAAATAACATAAAACAAGGGTAAAGAGAAATCCCTCATTAATTTATGGAAAATATTAGAACATTCTCAGCCAATAAAACCTATTGCGGGCCTCGTCCCTCAATTCATGATCAAATATATTCAACCAAAAACATCAGTAATGTTAGTGTGATGTCCCGACCCGGGTGCCACTAAATGGTGCCCCAAGATAATTAGAAAAATTCCCTCAAGTGCATCTCCCCATATGCCAGATGGTGCCGACTAGTAGTGACGGTCTGGTAAGTCAGTCTTGGAGAGACTATACCCTCTTTTATTAGAATAAAACACCAATGGAAGCAACAACAACAACCAAGTGTGGAAGCATATAATTAACTAGAACAATACCAAGTCATATGATGTTAAAAATAAGAAAATATAACACTCAACTAAAAGTTAAAACATTCCACGACAATGTGAATGTCAATTGTCTATAATGAAACTAAAAGTAAAGACAAAAAGACTCCCAAGAGGGCCCTGAACCATGTCTGGTTCCCTCTCCCATGCTCCAATCCCAAACAACAACGTATCCCAGGGCCTTGACCTTATCCTATCATGCAACAAAAAAGTCTACTTGGGTGTTGATCAGGCTACCCGAATAGGGTGGGAGTAAAACTCAATAGGCCACCACCAAAAGTGTCTAAAACAAGTCTAGTCAAAAGACAGTGTATTCAATTTTATGAATCAATACATAGAATACATAATTAAATAGTTATCAAATTTTCATTTAATATTTTATCATCACATTAGGCCTAATTTCTATTCATATTTTCTATTTGAATCAGCATTCATTATTATCATTAATTTGGTGTTTAATGTAATTCCAAGCACCCCAAATATCATTCAGTGTAGGTCGTCATTCCTAACACTCCATAGGTCATTTGGTGTAGGTTGTCATGCCTAGCACCCCAAAATCTCAAGCATGGATAACTTTTGGGGAGGAACTCCATGTCCAAGTACCCATTTCTAATTGGTCTAAAATTCCATGTCTAGCACCGCAAAATCTCATCCATTTAATCATTCTTAATTCACCAGAATTAGCCACATCATTCCATTACTAATCCAATGATTAATAAAACATTTCAAAATCCATTATTTAACTCAACAATTAACTAAGCACATAACCCATTAATTAATTCATCAATTAATTAACCAATAAACACAATTATCGTTCCATAATTAATTCTTCATAATTAATTATCCATATCAAATCTAATCTTGTCATAATTAATTATCATAATTAATTATCTTTGGTCAATATCATGGAACATAATTAATTCTCACAATTAATTATATTACATAACCAAACATTTTTTCATAATTAATTTCCCCCGATTAATTATCTTCAAACAATCAATTCAAAATCTTAATTAAAATATCTCAACCCATAACCAATCTCCAAAAGCAATATCTATTTGGGAAACCCACCTCCATTTGTTCCGTGATTCAATTATCAATTAATCACCAAGGAAAATCAAAATTCAATTCCACATTCCTAATTACTCAAATTTAGGAATTCAATTATCAAGGGAAGATAGAAAATCCATAAAATGACATTCACACATCAAATCAAAAACTATGGGAGTTAAATTTAGACCACCAACCTCAGTTTATTGACATAGGTTATCCCAATAGAAATCCCCAAAATCTGAGCGGCACAACATTGTCGATCAAGCTCCATATCTAAATCCCTAAACCAAACATTAAGATAAAAGGCATCAAGATCTTTAAAATATAGATCTAGATATAAAATCCTAGATCTATATCTAAAATAATAGGTTTAGATCCATGGAAATAATGAAGATCATCCATGAAAAGATCAAAGAAAGATAGAAGAATGAATGGGAGAAACAATGGGATGAAATCTACTTACCGGGAAGAGAGACGATCTTCAATCTGGGATTTTGATCTTAATGAACGATGTTCAAATCACCTTTTAATCCCTCTGGAAGGCCCCATGATCACCTAGAATTTGTTGTGCCTAAGACAAGGTCATAATATGGGAGTCTCAGGGTGTTTGGGTGGATTTAAAATATATTTTCAAATAATTAATCCCATGCATAATGTTTCTTAGGCAAGGGAGCACGGTTAGGGAAAATCGTGCACCAACCGAGTGGACCTCTCTATCTAGGTTTTCATGGTTGGCATAGTTTGGTCGCATGATTTTTCAAACTGTGCAAAAACCATGCATACCTCTATGTACAGGTTTTCATGGTTGGCATAGTTTTGTCGCATGGTTTATTAAACCTTGTGCAAACCGTTCACAACCCATTTTCCGTTAGTTTTTCTTAAAAATTCACCCAAACGCACCCAAAGCCACTAATATAAAACAAAGGTACTTGAAAACTTAAAAAAGTACCTGAAAACACTCTTGAGATGAATCTAGAAAAGGCTGGTATCTTACAATCTCCCTACCTTATAACATCTCATCCTTGAGCTACACTCCCGAACTTCTCTAAGATTACGAGCCAAAAAGATTGGTCCATTGACCCCTCATGTCTACTTCACATTCCCAAGTTCCTATTTAAAACGTCCATGTTTCCATAACACATGAACTAAAGACATAGTATTTCCCCATAACACTTTCTCACAGCGTCCCAACACACGTATCAGATGCTTCTCAAAGGACACATCTATCTCGAGGTCAGCCTATTCCACATAAATCACATGAGAAGGGTCAGGGTGATACCACAATAGCTGTGACACATGGAAAACATCATGAAAAGTGTTGAATTTATATGGAAGGGATAATCGATACACCACTGACCCGATTCTCTCCAGCACCTCAAACGGTCCTACAAACTTGGGTGCCAACTTTCCCTACTATGTATCCTATGGTAACCCAATCTAAGAGATGCTCGAAGGAATACACGATCACCCTATGTAAACTCTATGGGTCATATCCATATATAAATATATAACTTCTGCCTACTATGATTCATATCCATATGTTTTAGAATCAACTACACCTACTCCAATGTCTCTTGAACGAGACTCGGTCCTAGTTGTTTTGAATCACCTATCTCTAACCAACATAGCGGTGATCTACAAGGTCTACAATAAATTGCATCATATAGTGCCATCTGTACAGTTTCTTAATAACTGTTGTTTTAGGAAAACTCCACTGAATCCAAGTGCTTCTCCCAAGAACCACCAAATTTAAGCACACATGTTCGCAACATATCCCCTAACACCTGTATAGTATGCTCTGGCTGCCTATATATCTGTGGGTGGAAGGAAATACTTAACAAAACCCATGTACCGAGATCTTTATATAAGTCCTTCTAGAAGAATGATGTAAAGTGTGAATCACGATCTAAAACTATAGTTCGTGCCACACCATTCCAATGAACTATCTCCCATACATATAGTTCTCCCAATAGTTCTAATGTAATGGTTTCCCTGATAGGCAGGAAATGTGCTACCTTTCTTACTCGATCCACAAAAACCCAAATAGAAATATTCTTTCTAATAGTCCTTGGAAGTTCTACCATGAAATCTATAGTCAGGTAATCCTAATTCCATTACGGAATAGGCAATGGCTGCAATAGGCCTCCGGGTCATTGATGCTCTACCTTCACCTGTTGACATGTGAAATATCTTGTTATGAACCCTACTATCTCATTTTTCATGCCTAGACACCAAAACTATCATTGTAGGTCATGGTAAAATTTTTTCACCTAGGATGTACTATCAACTTTGTGGCATGAAATTATCGCATGGGTTACTCTCGCATACTCA
Organism: Viscum album; assembly: GCA_963277665.1. Lineage (NCBI taxonomy): Eukaryota > Viridiplantae > Streptophyta > Magnoliopsida > Santalales > Viscaceae > Viscum > Viscum album. Next base: position 246,434,751 of record OY728150.1, read on the forward strand.
AAGACAAAACAACCTAATTTTTCACATAGATGATCTCATCCTAATCTATTATCTAGTCTGAAGGTGTCTCCCCACCTTCAAGGATTTTCCTTAAGTCTAAACACTCAAGGCACTCATACTGCCTTTCCCAGATCCATCTCAAGAGTGTAGACTCCACTACTACAGAAACCAAAGTCATCCTCTCCAGACTCTCCTAAAATACCACATGAATTTCTTCCAAAAAAGTAATAATCTTCCACTATACACCCAACTCATATACGAACTGAGTTTGAGTTTTCTTGATCAAGGAATCAGCCACACTATTCCCCTTTCTAGGTGTATATGCCAGTTCAAAATCAAAGGACTGCATATAAACTACCTATATTCACTGCCGAAGATTCAAGTCATGATGTGAAAATATATACTTCAAGCTTTTATGATACATAAAAAATAAAATATTTTTACCCAAAAGATAGTGTCACCAACACATAAACCATAGCTACCAACTTGAAGTCATGCGTAGGGTAATTCTGTTCATGTGGCCTCAGCTGTTGAGACCCTTAAGCAATAACTCGATCCCCTAGCATCAACACAGCTCCGAGTCTGATCCTAGAAGCATCAAAATACACTGTGTACTCCTCACCCAACTCAAGTAAGATCAAAATTGGTGCTGATGTAAAGAATTTCTTCAATTCCTAGAGTAAATTCTTGCATGCTTCTATACAAACAAACTTTATCCATTTCTTTTTCAAAATTGAAAGAGATGCTACTAATTAGAAAATTCCTAGATGAACCTCCTATAATAACCAATTAATCCCAAAAATATATAGATATAAAAGATATTCTTGGGATTCTCCCATGAAACCACTGCCTACACTTTTTCTAGGTCCACTGCCACACCTTCTTCTGAGATGATATTCCCAAAAAAGTGTACCCTGTCAATCAAAAACTGAAAATTAGACAGCTTGGTGTATAGATGATGCTCTCTCAGTGTACACAGAATGATGTCAAGATATTGGGAATGATCATCATGAGTCTTAGATTACACCAAAATTTCTTCCACAAACACCAATACAAATTGATCTATGTACGGATGAAAGATCCAATTCGTCAAGACCATAAATAAAGCTGAAGCATTTTTCAACCCAAATAGAATTACAAAAAAATGATAAAGGACACAATTGATTCTGAAAGTAGTTCTTGGTATATCAGAGTTCCAAACTCTCACCTGATGATACCCAAATTTTAGATCAATTTTTGATAACACACAAGCCCCCTTCATCTGGCCATACAAATCATCAATGCATAGAATATGATATCAGTTCTTCATAGTCATTTTATTAGACTTTTGGTAATCGACAAAAAATCGTAAAATCATGTTGCCTTATTTTCAAACAATATAGGTGATCCCCAAGGCAACATACTTTGATGGATAAAACATTTTACTCAAACTCTTCCAATTGTGTCTTGAGCTCTTGAATCTCAGTCGGTGCCATTCTATAAGGTGGAATAGATACTCGATCAGCCCCCGACATGAGCTCAATAGTGAATTTCACATATCCCTCAAGTGGAAACCCTGGAAAGTATTCAGGAAAGGCAACCTGAAATATTTCTACTACTGGTGGAAGGAAATATTTCCTACCACTCCAATCATCCAAAAAAAGAATAGAAACTTGGGCTGCAAGCTCTCCCAGTTTCTTCGTAATTGGCCCAACTCATCCTGCATGGATATACCATTCTCCATGATGAACATACTGGTCACCCTTAAGAGATACAAAGATATTACAACCCTAATCTTTATTACACACTTAAACATAATTTATTACATAAACTCTTCACTTGATAAAACAAGGAATACTGATAGGTCTAGTGTCTTTGGGGATTTGGAATATTACATAACAACATAAAACGTGAAACACAAAATATTTATTGAAAACTTCCTTTACATTACCACTACATTTCCTCGTACTTAGAATTACATGGGATACCTTGAGAACATGCATAAAAAAAGGGTGAGCTATAAAGCCTAGTGAAAGATTAAAAAAGGGTTAACATGAAGAATACAATACATTTTAGTCAATAGGAATATCAAAGGATCATAACATAAAGGCATGATATAACATGATTATTATAACACGGAAATGTGGCAATAACACTTAACATGGAATTAGCATGATCCATGGATCATAGCACATGGAGCATGAGTAAACCCTCATTGAACTTGAATTAGCATGAGTAAATCCTCATTTCACTTGAATTAGCATGAGTAAATCCTCATTTCACTTGACATATAATGATACTAATATTTACTCAATGCATTGGAGGGCTATCAGGGGCACCCTTCTTAAGCATTTCATTTTATGCATAAGTGTGCCACATGGATCATAAAACATGGATTAATTATCATTTTTTCCATGATAAATGAATGTGGAATTCATAAATGAAACTATATAATCAATAAGTAAATTTTCATAAAGGTTAATACCCTTTATAGAAAAATTGGCATGGTATTCACTACACGATGACTTTGGCTCGAAAAAACACGGTGCAATTTTGGAAGCATAACGACACAACATAAGAATTAATAAAAATTGTTGATGAGAGAGAAATGGGTATATAATCATATGTACATGAAATTTACATTAAGGTAGTAATATAGATACATGTCCCAAAAAATTTAATGGAATTTAGATTCATAATACAATAGAATTTCTTAAATGTAAATGAGAAGAGAGAAATTCCTTACAGACTTTCGGCGTGGTAACAGGTGTACATGTGAGAAATTAATGAGAGATAAAGGGGTCTATAATCTTTGAAACACAAACAGGTCAGTATGGGGGAGGTTCCAAACTATAGCCCAACATTTAAAATTGAAAATAAAAGGGCATAACAATATTAAGAAACCTGAATAAAATGAGAAAGGAAGGAATCCCTTACTTGGAAGTGTGATCCCAAAGGCTTGGGAGAGGCTGGAGAGATGATTATTGGGAAATTGGGGCTACTTGGGAGGATTATAGAGAAATGAGGGTAGATTTTGGACGAAATCCAAAGGCTTTTAGTGAAGAAAAAGTGGGAGCTTGGGTGGGTTTATATAGGAAAGGAGAGTGAATTGTTTATTATATAGGTTTGGGACACCACACATTAAACTAATCAAAACCACAAAATAGCCTATGGTTTTTTCAAAAGGGTAGTGGAAAACAATAATTTATAAATCTGGTGGCCTAAATTCTTAAAATAATAGGGTTTCTTATGTGGAGGTGAGTCACACTCTCAAGGAAATCAATTTAAAAAGCTAAAATGTTTATAAATCTTGGAGGGTCCACTAAAGCTCTGTAAAATAAATCAAACAAACCTAAAATCACATTATTTTAATTTTAAAACACATATTGACTCATAATAATGTTTATAATATTTTATTACATCACTATTGGGTCATTATGATGGCATAGAACACATTATATATTTAAACGGTATTTAATTTTTACCCAAAAATTTGACTCTCTCAGAAATTTATGAAAAATTCATTGTTGGATAATTTCAAAATTATTACTATAAAAATAATATTAATTTTATCCAAATAATTTTTTAAATATGTGAATTTTCACTTTTAAAATAAAAACCTACATTCATAAAAAATTCACGGGTTCTGACAAAAAAAGAGCTTTTAAACCTTAATAAAAATTACAATTGTATTTATAAAAATTATACGATCATTTATACCAAATAAAAATTAGTTTAATAATAATAATATTTTATTAAATTATTATTTAATTAAAAAATCCATTAATTTATCAAAATAGATTTCTAATTTTAATATTAACTAAAAATACTATTTTTTCTTTAAAAAACTATTTACAAAGTAACAATTATAAAATGAATGTATATTCTCTATTATATAAAAAAATAATGCACATAATCATAGTGATAAGGTCTTATTACATAACCCCTTATAAAACTCGCATAATACTGAAGTGTAAGGTGTGCTATGGTGATAGACTCTTAGGGTGGCTTAGATAATATCTCTCGGGCGGTAATATCTATTAACTTCCACTTCTCCCGTAGGTGGTTCCACTTGAGCTTAACGTGTTGAAGATAAACTTGGACTTGGTCAAGAGCAAAGCCCAATGAGGCCACCTACTTTTCGATCTCTAAAAAATGGGCTTCTTATGGGGAAAGTCTATTGGATGAGGCCATCACTTCCTTTGTCTAAGTAAATTGGATTTGTTAATGCCTTATATTTATACTAATCATGTGATCATTGTTCAATGGAAATATTAGCAACGATCACAATTCTTAAAAATATTTTAAAAATCCAAAATCCTAAAAGAAAATAAGTGCATATGTTATATAACAATTTCACATAATAATACATTTAATTAGATCAAGAGGAGTTTCCATTGTTAAAAGTTTGGGTCATTACAATCTTCCCCCCTTAAGAAAATTTTCCCTTGAAATTTCATTTTTTCACACTAAAATAGATGTGGGTAACTCTGCTTCATCACTTCCTCTGGTTCCCATGTTGCCTCTTCAAACTTGTGGTTTCTCCACAACCCCTTGACGAGGGGAATTGTCTTATTTCGTAGAAATTTTTTCCTTTCTATCTAAGATCTTCACTTGTTTCTCCTAGTAAGAAAGATCATCCTCTAACTATACTACCTCTGAATAGAGTACATGTAAATGGTATGATATGTATTTTGTTAGGAGGGATACATGAAATACATCATGTAATTTGGCCATGGTAGGTGGAAGTGCTAGACAATATGCCATAGCCCCGACACAATCAAGAATATTGAAGGGGTCGATGTACCTAGGACTTAAATTCCATTTATTTCCAAACCTTATGAACTTATTTCCACGTAGATATGAATAGAAATACCATGTCCCCAACATTGAAATCAAGCTCTCGTTGACTGTTATCTTCATAAATCTTATGTCGACTTTGGGTTACCTTGATATGCTACTGAATGGTTTTCACCTTCTCCACAATTTCATTGACCATTTTAGGTTCTATGAGTTTACACTCACCGACTTCATCCCAACACATTAGTGTTCTGCACCTTCTCCCATAAGGGGCTTCATATGGTGCTATTCAGATGCTCAAGTGGAAACTATTATTGTAGGAGAATTCTACCAGTGGAAGATGTTGGTCTCATCCTCTGTTGAAGTCCATAGAACATGATCTTAACATATCTTTTTGTGTTTGAATAGTTCACTCAGATTGGACATCAATTTGAGGATGATAGTCCATAATGGAGATCATTTCAGTTCATAGAGCGTGTTAGATACTTTTCCAAAACATTGAGGTGAATATCAAATCATGATAAGATACAATAGATAGTGGTACTCCATGCATCCTTACCACTTATTTGATGTAAATCCATGCAATTTGATCCAATGAGAAGTCATCTCAAATCACAATAAAGTGATCTATCTTTGTGAGACGATCCACAACAACTCATATAGCATTGTTTCCTCTGGATGTCCTTGGAAGTCCAGTGAAAAATCCCATGGTAATGTTCTCCCACTTCCATATTGGTATGGGTAGTGTTTGTATAATCCCCTTAGAAGTTTTCCTCCCAGCCTTTACTTTATAACATACCAGGAACTTTGATGTATATTTATAAATATTGCTTTTCATATTGTCCCACCAAAAGTTTTCTCAGAGATCCTGATACATCTTTGTGCTCCGTTGGTGAATATAGAAGGTTGAGCTATGTGTGTCATTCAGAAGATCCTAAAAATATTTCTGTATTGGATGATACATATGATCGTGTCCCAAATATCACAATTCCATCTTTGTCAACAACAAAATCTAAGGATTTCCCTTTTCTGATAGCTTCCACCCTTTTTAGAATTTCCAAATCCTTTATTTGAGTATCCTTTATATTCTCCATGAGGGATGATTGAGTAGTCATTTGAGAAAGGTTTGATGATTTTCCTCCTTTAATGATTCCCATGTCCATCCTCTTCAAATCTAAGAATATTGGATCCTTTTTAATTCTCATAATTGATAAAGATGTAGGATCCTTTCTACTTAGAGCATCCACCACCTTGTTTGCCTTACTGGGATGGTAGTGGATTGAGAAGTCATAATCCTTGATGAGTTCTATCCATCTTCGTTGGTGCATATTAATCTCTTTTCATGTGAATATATATTTGAGGATATTGTGATCACTATATATCTCACACTTCTCTCCATAGAGATAATGCTGCCATATTTTCAACGCAAATATCACAACCACCAACTCTTGATCATGCATGGGATAGTTTTTCTCATGGATTTTCAGCTGCCTTGAAGCATAAGCTATCACTTTATAATTTTTCATCAACACACAACCCATGAACTTCTTCAAAGAATCACTAAATACCACAAAACGTTATCCACTCATGGGTAATGCGAGCACGAGCATAGTGATAAGCCTCCTTTTTAACTCCTTGAATTTCTCTTCACATTCACCACTCTAATGAAACTTTACTCCCTTTAGAGTTATCGTGATAAGAGGGTTGGATAATCATGATAAATTTCTCACAAATTGGAGATAATATCTAGCTAACTCCTAGAAGCTATAGATATCTGTTACCGATGTTTTCCTCGTCCATCCCTCAATTGCAGTTGTCTTGGATGGATCCATAGATATCCCATTGCTTGTGATGATATGACCCAATAATGAGACCTCTTTCAACCAGAACTCACACTTGATTTACATTTCATAGAGATTCTACTTTTTCAAGGTCTCTAGTACAGTTCTTAGATGCTCCTCATGATCCTCCTTGGGTTTAGAGTATATTAGAATATCATCTATAAAGACTACCACAAATTTGTCGAGGTAATCTCTAAAAACTATATTCATCAAGTCCATAAATATTTTTGGAGCATTAGTGAGGCCGAAAGGAATTACTATGAATTCATAGTGCCTGTATTTTGTACAAAAAGTAGTCTTGGAGATATCTTCCTTCTTCACCCTTACTTGATAATATCCCAACCACAAATATACCTTGGAGAAGTATTTTGATCCATGCAGCTGATCAAACAAGTCATCAATTCATGGTAGAAGATACTTGTTCTTTATCATGATTTTGTTAAGCTCATGATAATCGATGCAAAGGTGCATTGACCCATACTTCTTCTTGATGAAGTGGACTGGTTCACCCCATTGTAAAGCACTTGGGCATATAAACCCTTAATCCAGATTCTCCTATAGTTGTTTCTTCATCTCCTCAAGCTCCACAATATCCATTCTATATGGATTCCTGGTACTGGAAATACCCTAGGTATAAAGTCTATTGAGAATTCAACATGTCTTTTATGAGGAATACCGGAAAATTCCTCAGGGAACACTTTAGTTAATTCCCTCACAATAGGCATGTCACAGTTCATAATAGTCTTATGAATTTACCAAAGTATATCCCTAGGGAGTGTCATAACCAAAAGTGAAGAAAGACCCATTGTTGTGCACCAGGATACCCCAGGTCAAGACCGAAACTCCTTGTCAAAGTTTTCACTCCTAGGTACATTTGTACCAGAGCCACCTCTACCTGCTCATATCCAGACAAGGATGTATTTTCTTGATAAACCACTTACTCAATACTCCCCAAAATTTAGGGATTTTGTTATTATAATTAGTTTTACACCTAAGGCTTTCACTAGGGTTTTCTAATTCTATTCCCAAAAATAACTAAACCTATCCTCTGATACCAACTATGACAACCCTTCTCTTTATTACACACTTAAACATGATTTATTACATAAACTCTTCACTTAATACAACAAGGAAGATCAAGAGTTCTAGTGTATCTGGGGCTTAGGAACATTACATAACAAGTTAAAATTTGAAACACAATATCTTTATTGAAAACATCCTTTACATGACCACTATATTCGCTCGTACTTAGCATTGCATGGGATAACCTGAGGATATGCATAAGAAAAGGGTGAGATATAGAGACCAATAAGGGTGTAAACATGGGATAACATGAATAATACAATACATGTTAGGAAATAGTCATATAAATGGAGAATAATATAAAGGCATTATAAAGCATGATTATCATAACATGGAAATGTGGAAACAACACTTCATATAGAATTAGCATGAGCCAAGGCTCATTGCACCTAGATCATGAGTAAACCCTCATTGAACATGAATTATTATGAGTAAATCCTTTTTTCACTTGAATTATCATGAAAAAGTATGCATTTCAATTGACGTATCATGATACTAATCTTTACCTAATGTATTGGAGTGCTATTAGGGCACACCCTTCTTAAACATTTCATTTCATGCATAAGTGTGACACATAGATCATAAAACATGGATTCATCATCATTTAGTCCATAATAGTGGAATTTAGAATTCGTACATGAAACTATATAATCAATAAGTATATGTGCATAAAGGTGAATACCCTTGATATAGAAATGGCCATGGTATTCACTACACGATGACTTTGTCTTGGAAAAACAGGGTGCAATTTGAGCAGCATAACAGCGTGACATAACAATTCATAAAAATGTTTGATGAGAGAGAACATGGTGTCTCATAATATGTACACGAAATGGACAGTAAGGGGGTCATATAGATACATTTCTCAAAAAATTTAATGGAATTTAGATTCATAATACAAAAGAATTTCTTGAATGTAATTGAGAAGAGAGAAATTTATTACGGAATTTTTGTGTGGTAATAGGTGAACATGGGAGGAATTATTGAGATATAAAGGGTTATATAATCATTAAAACGTAAAGAGAGAAGTATGGGGGTGGTTTGAAACCATACCCCAACACTTACAATTGAAAATAAAAGGGCATATCCATATTAAGAAACTTGGATAAAATGTGAAAGGAAGGAATCCCTTACTTGGAAGTGTGATCCCAAAGGCTTGGGAGAGGCTTTAGAGTGGCTTCATGGGAGATTTGGGTGGCTTATGAAGATTCTAGTGAGATTAAGTAAGAGTTTGGACGAACCCGGAAGGCTTTGAGTGAAGAGGAAGTGATAGCTTGTGTGGGTTTATATAAGAAAGGAGAGGGAATTGTTTATTATTTAGGTTTGAGACACCACACATTAAACTAATCAAAACCAAAATCCAGCCCGTGGTTTTTCCCATGGTTTTTTCCAAAGGGGATTGTAAAACAATATTATATAAGTCCAATGGCCCAAATTCTTAAAATAATATTGTTGCTTATGTGGAGGTGATTCACACTCTTAAGGAAATCTATTTAAAAAGCTAAAATGTTTTATAAGTCTTGGGGGGTCCAATAAAGCTTTGTAAAATAAATAAAACAAACATGAAATCACATTATTTTAATGTTAAAAAATATATTGACCGAAAATAATGTTTATAGTATTTTATTACATCACTATTGGGTCATTATGATGTCATAAAACACATTAAATATTTAAACGGTATTTACTTTTTACCCAAAAAATTTAACTATCGCAGAAAATTATGAAAAATTAACTGTTGGATAATTTTGAAATCCTGATTCCAAAAATAATATTAATTTTATCCAAATAATTTTCTAAATATGTGAATTTTAACTTTTAAAATAAAAATTTACATTTATAAAAAATTCATGGGTTTTGAAAAAAAACAGCTTTCAAACCTTAATAAAAATGACAATTGTATTCATAAAAATTATATGATCATTTAAAATTAATAAAAAGTAATTTAGTAATAATAAAATTTTATTTAATTCAAAAATCCATTAATTTATCATTATATTTTTCTTAGATGAATATTAACTAAAAATACTATTTGTTATGTAAAAACTATTTACAAAGTAACAATAATAAAATGAATGTATATTCTTTATTATATACAAAAATAATGCACATAATCATAGAGATAAGGTCTTGTTACATAAACCCTTTTAAAACTCACATAATACCGAAGGGTAAGGTGTGCATTGGTGATAGACTCTTGGGGTGGCTCGGATAACATCGATCAGGTGGTAATATCTATCAACATCCACTTCTTTCGTAAGTGGTTTCGCTCGAGCTTAACGTGTTGAATCTCAGCCTGAGCTTGGTCAAAAGTGAAGCCCAATGGCACCACCTACTTTCCAAGCTTTGAAAAATGGGCTTCGTACGGGGCAAGTCTACTGGATGAGGCTATCACTTCCTTTGTCTCAGTAAATTGGATTTGCTAAAGCCCTATATTTATACTAATCATGTGATCACTGTTTAACTATTATATTAGAAACGATCATAATTCTTAATTATATTTTAAAAATCAAAAATCATAAAACCAAATATGTTCATTTGTTATATAACCATTTCACATAATAATACGTTTAATTAGATCAAGATGAGTTTCCATTATTAAAACTTTGGGTTGTTACAAAATACCACTATCCTACGGTAAAAATCTATATACGATCAGTATGCAACTAGCCTGTCCATACCCATAATCAGGTCGAAGCCCATTATATCATGGACATAGATATTCCAGAGGAAATGATACTCTCCGATCTCTATTTAACATTCCTTTCTTAAATAGATATCCCTAGACCATGTTCCCAACTGTTTATCGGTATTCATCACCCTACTTACGGACTCCACCTCCAGGCTCAAAGCATTAAAAAGATTTGCCGATAAAAAAGGAATGATAGGCACTAGCATCAAACAAGGAAATAGCTATAGTAGAGGTGACTTGAATAGTACCTCTCACTATCAATGGACCATCCTCACTCTCCAAAAGTGTAGGCTGCACTGTTGGTAACTTTCCTTTCCCTCTTCCCTACGGTGTCGTCTGACTCCCTTGAGTAGCACAACTCTGGTGATACGAGCACTCATACCCTGATGCACCATGCCCACTACCTCTACCACATCTGCCCATAGAGTTCCAAATTCCAGACCTATATAGTGTAGAAGACCCCCTTCCCACACATTGGCTCTGAGAAGATTGTCCCTTAGCCCTAGAATGTCTCTACTTCCTACAGAACTTCTTTAGGTTCCCCATCTTTCCACAAAACCAACACTCCACTGGTGGTCAAGGATAATGCATATGATAGTGTCCCTACCTACAGAACTGGTGGTAAAGCACATGAGTAAGATCTGGTGCAACTATTCCTCTTGAATGTCCACCTTGATTTCCATTTTCCAAACTAATTTTCTCATAATGGTGCTTCTTGCTCTCAGAAGGCAGAATCACTAATTGTCCAGTGAAAGCTACATGTCCTATACTAGAAGTTTCCTTCCGGTTCCCCTCTAAAATGAGATCTTGATTAACCACTTCTGAGAATTTATTCAGCCTAAAGTTATTCACCCGGGACATTATTTCTCAACTAAGTCCATCCTAAAATCATTTTGCTGAAGAAGCCTCATCTACCACCAATGATGTAGAAAAATGTTGTAAATATGTGAAAATTTCATCATAATCCATTATGGACACGATTCCTTGGATTAGATGTGTAAAATCAGAAGCCTTATCTTGTCTCAACATCTCTGGATAGAAGTGATCTAAAAAAATCTCTAGAAATTCCTTATATAACATATCATTAGTCTGTCCAGATCGTACCTGAATGTCCCAAAAGCGCTTCACTGAACCCTGTAGCATATAATCATCCAGCTTGACCCTCCTCCCAGCCGAAGTCTTCAAATGGTCAAGTATCACCTCTATAGATTCAATCCAAAATTTAGCTCCCTCAGGTCTACCCTCTCCAGTAAAATTAGGAGGGTGCATTAGCTGAATCTCCCTTGTCAACTCAGACATGCTTTTCAAAACTTGCCTTGGGTATATCTCCATTAATTGCATGAAATGAGAAAAATTCTTTCAGAACTCTTCCCATTCCTCCTTAGATTTCACCAATGGTTTCTCAAGTTCCTTATTTGGATGTCCATTCCGGGCCATACCCCTTAGTCTCCCCCTCAACAAGCATCGTGGAGGCATCTCTCTACAAATAAAAATACATGTATTGAGTCTAAAAACACAACCTTATAACATTTACATAAGATGAGAAACTTACCCAACAAGTTTCAAAATGTTTTTTTCTCTTTTTTCTCACCACACGGTCAACACTGAGGCCTTACTACTACCCTTAACCATCCTAATTCTAGGTCTTGGTTAACAAGGGTACATAAATTCTCATTAATTAACTCAACCATTAATTAATCACATTATCTCAAATTAATTAATTCAACTATGAATTAATTAATAATTATCATTTCATCAATCAAGGTAATCATTTGAAAACCATTTATTCTCATTTTACATCATTATTTCAATCTCGCAACAAGGAAAAAATGTTCATGTTAAAAAACATACTTACAACCCGTTTTACCTTGAGTACCTAAAATGATGCATGTCAGAACAACCCTGATTGCCTAGAATGATGCATTCAGACCCAAGTATCATACCTATTTTGGCCATGAATAAAAATTCAATACTGTCAAAACAAATATCACATCCCACCATAAGTGCATCACCCATGGTGAAATAATATCCAACGGTAACAACAAAAAACAATCACAAAAATCCCAACTTGAGTACTTAGATTTCCCCCCATACATGGGTTTGAAACTCCCATACATGACCTCATTACCAAGCCTCAACTCTTCCTAGTCTCCTATCTACATTTCCCAAAACATTAATACAAAAAAATAAGAGACAAAAAAAAACTAGTCTGGTACCACTTTGTAATGTCCCGACCCGAGTTCCACTAAGAGGTGCCCCAAGCCGGTTGGCCACATGGCCTCAAGAACACCTCCTCATATTCTATAGGATGCCAACTAGCAGCGAGGGTCTGGTAAGTCAGTCTGGGGGTGACTATACCCTCTCTTATTAGAATAAAACACTAACAAAAGAAACAATAATAACCACGTGAGAAAGCATATAAATAACCAGAACAACACTAAGTTATATGATGTTCAAAACAAAAAATAAAACACTCAACTAAAAGGTAAATCATGCTATGATAATTCGAATTTAAAGTGTCCAAAAGGATCCTAAAATTAAAGTCAAAACAACTCCCTAGTGGATCCTAAACCACATCAGGTTCCCTCTCCTATGCTCCAATTCCAAACAAGAACCTATCCCAGGGCCTTTCCCTTATCCTGTACTGCAACAACAAAGTCTACTCGAGTGCAAATAAGGAGGCCCAGATAGGGTGTCAGTAAAACTTTGTAGGGCACCAAAAATGGTGTCTAAAACAAGTCCAATAAAAAGATAGTGTATGCAGTTTTATGAAGCAATAAATACAATGAATAATTAAACAGTTATCACATTTTCATTTAATCTTTAATCATCACATTTGGCCCATTTTCAATTAATATTTTCCATTACAATCATCATTCATTGTTATCATTAATTTGGTTTTGTACATCATTTCAAGCACCCCAAATCTCATTTAGTATAGGTCGCTATGCTTAACACTCCATATCTCATTCAGTGTAGGTTGTCATTCCTAGCACCCCAAAATCTCAAGCTTGGATAACTATTGGGGAGGAATGCCATGTCCAAGTACCAATTTATAATTGGTCTAGAGTTCCATGCCTATCACCAAGAAATCTCATCCATTTAATCATTCATTAATTAATAATAATTAGCCACATCATTCAATTACTAATCCAATGATTATTAAACATTTCTAAATCCATTAGTTAACTCAACAATTAACTAAGCACATAACCCATTAATTAATTCATCAATTAATTAATCAATCAAGAAAATTCTAATTCCATAATTAATTATTCACAATTAATTTTCCATATCAAATCACAACTTGTCATAATTAATTCTCAAAATTAATTATCTTTGATCAACATCATGGAACATAATTAATTCTCACAATTAATTATCTTACATATCCAAGCATCATTTCATAATTAATTTCCCCCAATTAATTATCTTTACACAAGAAATTAAATATCTTAATTAAAAAATCTCAACCCATAACCAATCTCCAAAAAATATCAATTTGGGAAACCCCCCATTCATTGGTTTCATGATTCAATTATCAATTGATCACTAAGGGAAATCAAAAGTCAATTCCAAATTTTTAATTACTCCAATTTAGGAATTAAATTATCAAAGGAAGATAGAAAATATACAAACTCACATTCACATATCAAATCCACGACTATGGGAGCTCAATTTAGACTGCCTACCTCAGTTTATTGATGGATGTTAGCCTAATGGAAATCCCCAAAATCTGACCAGCAGAACATCATCGATCAAGCTTCGTATCTAAATCCTTAAACCAAAAAATTAAGATAAAAGGCATCATGATCTTTCCAATAAATATCTAGATCCAAATTCCTAGATCAAGATCTCATCTTATAGGTTTATATCTATGGAAATGGTAGATATATTCCAGGAAAAGATCAAGTAAAGATAGAGTAAAGAATGATAGAAACAACGGGATGAAATCCACTAACCAGGAAGACAGAGGATCTTCAATCCGGGCTTTCAATCTTGATGAAAGATGTTCAAATCACCTTTTAATCCCTCTATAAGGCACTAAGATCACCTATAATTGGTTATTCCTGATATAAGGTTGAAATATGGGAGTCTCAAGAGAGGGAGTGGGGGGGTTGGGTGGGTTTAAAATAGATTTTTTTATAATTAATCCCACGCGCACAATTTCCTAGTTAGGGGTGCACAGTTAGGGAAAAATGTGTGCCAACCGTGTAGACCTCTCAATCCAGGTTTCCATAGTTGGAATGGTTTGGTCTCATAGTTATTCAAACCATGTGGACCTCTCTGTCCAGGTTTTCATGGTTGGAACAATTTAGTTTCATGATTTTTCAAACTGTGCACAAACCATTCACATCCCACCGTCTGTTAGTTTTTTCTTTATAATTCACCCAAACTCACCCCAAGCCACTACTCCAAAACTATGGTACTTATAAAATTTAAAAATTACTTGATAATGTTCCTAATATGACTTTGGAAAAGGCTGGGATCTTACAGTAAGTCTGGTTTACAAGACTCTAAACTTCCCAATAAAAGAGAAAAAAATGGCAAGGTAGAAAAACTGATGAAGGGAAACTTATATAAAAGTCTAGTATGAGATTTCGAGATTTATGCCTCCCATGGTTTATAAAATAACTAAGAAATCAAAAAAATAAAATAGACACAAAACTTGTTAGGTTTAAAAACTACAAAGTGCAACCTAGGAAAAATTCATGTTATACATGCTAATCCCGCACCACCATGGACTTAATAAAAACATAGGGTATAACAGAAAATACACAAATTTTTTTAAGGTTTTACATATAGCCCTAGTAGCAGTAGAAACTACACTTGATGATTCCCCCAACTCAGGAAAAAAAATTAGAGAATGACATGATCATTTGAATTTGATTATCCTAGATTTTGACTTAATCTAAAGTTCGGTGGTGATTATATTTCAAAATGAAATAATTTATTATTGATTGGTACTACATGGAAAGATAAATAAGAATAATTGGAGTGAAAATAGGTTTTTATTTCATTAAATTAGACTAGAGAAGTATCAACACCTTAGAGTCTCTCCCTAATGCTGTTAAAAGAAAAGGGAAAATAGATGTAGGGAATCAAAAATGGATACAACGAACCCCGAATCACTTTGGTCAGAAAAGTTAACACCATATGATGTAGAAAATGAAGGATCCATTCCAAATTCATCCTCTACTCAGTCTCAGTCTTAGATGTTGGGTGCATTTTTCTGACAGTGTCCCTAAGATCTCGACCTCTCTGTCTGATGGATTCAAAGTTTGTAGTTGTTGATGAAAGTTGAACCTTTAACCTTATAATATGGGCTCCACATTCATAAAACTTCTCAATATTCCAACCAATTGATCACGAGCATATTCTTCTTCAGTATCTAAGTGGTTTAGTTCAACATCAACATCTTGTATATTTTTTTTGATGATGGGAGGCATTAAACTAAGCAAGGTTTCCTTCACAAGCAACCAAATCTTATTGATCTATGACAATCTGGTGGATAAGGAGGTGAAAGGGTCGATAATAGAACCCAAAAAACCTAATTCAAGGAATGTTTGGTGTAGGTTATCGAATTTTCCATCCATATCTTCCAAAGGGGTGTTCGTGTAGATTGTAAAAAGTTAGTGCTAGTCCTATCTCTGCATGACATGGTGTTTGACCGTAGTACGGGGATCCTAATCTTGGTCACTCTATAAAAATGCTATATAATATGGCAGTGTAACCAAAGAGGACATGTTTGAATTAAGTAATTAATCCAGAGTGGGAAACCCTTTAATTCCCACCTCCTACCCAGCTTCACGAACCTGGCTAATAGGCTCAACATTAGTTGGTAAGGACCCCAAGGTTATTACACTAGGACCAGTATTAGTAGAGTTGTCATCAACATCAGTAAAAATGATTAGATCTTCATCTATTTTAGAAAGGAGGGGATTAGAGTATGAGGCTCCTATAATATTCATAGATTGTTAGGATATAGTTTATTCTCTCCCTAAAACTGATAAGGTGGGTATTCTAGACACATGAATTGTAGAGGTCAACAAATTGAGTACCCTCCAAACTACTTTTCCCAGTATCCCAAAAGGATATTAATATATCCACATTATGGCTTAATCATGGGAATGATTGGAAAATATTCCTATGTAAGGTAAGGAAATTTTCATACAAGAATCTTCACAATTCATTTTTAGCCACATCTGGTGTAGTATGATTGGATGTGGCTCTTGAATCCAGGGAAGGGATAAAGGGGAAACCAGTTTTATACACTTGGATTTTTGAGAAAATATGTAAGGAGTATATAATTCATAGACAGTTTCTCTATCCACCACTGCATCCAGAAATCTATCTCATAGAGATATTATATAATAGTGGTCCTCTAAGGTCCCTTCACCATTATCAACCACTGTGCCTGAGGGTGTAAGGTAAGGGATGAACGTGAAATAGGAAGAGTCACTCGAAATTATAACAACACCATCAACACCAAGGGATATCAGGTGAAAACCAACAATATTAAGTAACACAAGTTGAAAGATGGATATAAGATTTTTTTCACTATACTGATATTTATAACATCGATAGTGTTCCTCCACACAACCATACACGAATTGGAATGGCACACAAAGATTATGTGTAGGCCTTCCATATTCCATTTGGACTATTAGTTCAAAAATACAGGACATGGTGGGTATGGTTAGGTTAATGGGGTGTTCTTATGCCAATTTTTTCACCATTATTATAGTACATACATGAATCTAGTATAATAATCCTGATATGGGTTGTTCTATCCACTGAAAAACTTGGAAAATAAACCTTCCAGCCTAAAATCATGGGATACTCCTTGAATAATTCATAACACCAAGTTGTGTATTGAACTTCCCCAAGGGTAGACTAGTAAGAACCCTGAATTATTCATGTCTATTGGGTATGGGGATTCATACTATAGAAAAATTTCAGCCTCAAAACACTAATTTTCAAAAACAACTCTATCCAATCATCAAATTGAATGAGTGAGTGGGCATAGAGGGATTGGAAAAGAAATATCTATTATACTATTATAATATCCCTCACCAGTAAAGATACATGTTTGGTGTTATCTGAGGTATTGGTGGCAGGTAGAAAATCGTTATACATGTTTCCAAGAATGGGTATTCTTAAACATCTCATAAACTGGTCTCGGCTTCACTATGAGATAGATGGAAAGTGTTGGTGCTCGAGCACAAATGGATAATCAGTTCATGTAGCACCTCAATTGGTGAATAAATCACAAATTGAGGGACCCACACCATATAGTATAATATGATAACCTCCAATGGTTTAGAAAATTCCATACAATTATGATGTACCCAGAATTCCTTGGCCTATTCATATGAAAAGATCCCTACGAACCACATATCGTACTTATAGCTTCACCCTCCATTGGTATTTCCTCATGATAGATTAAGAATGGATGGATAGTATTGAATAGATGATTGAAAAAATTTATCATTACTGTGCTAGTTTATTTGTGTCCATAGAGATCCATTCAGAATGAAGACATTCCCCAAATATGAAATGGGAATATTTTTTCCCTATATATGAAATGTTTACATGCACACAGTCCCTAGATGTCTTAGAATAGGTATATGGGAGATTCTGATCAACTGGTGAAAGGGGAGCATCATCTTGAAGACTAAAATCATAAAGTGGTACTCTAGTTAAAAATGGGTATGCCAGAAGTTCTGGAGAAAGGAGGTTCCTCAGAATACCCTCCTTAGGAATGATGTGTCGTTGATGACCCTCCTTAATGATCCCAACCATGGAAATGTGTCTTTTGGAAAGAATTTCCAATATTAGACACATTTTAACCTTGAGATAAATTTGAAAAATTCATTTGAGATCTATCAAGTGAATTTATATTAAGAACTATGAAGGTGACTATAGACTTTCATTTTGAAAAAAATATCAACCTATGAACCATCAGTCGATAAAAGCATTGTCCCACAGATTGTTTGCTAGTGAAGTAGTAGTCTGCGGAATGATCCCTCTACGAAGAATTTGGACACTATGATGAAGACTGAAACTCACTGTTTTCAAATTAAGCTTTTATTTTGTGGGTGAAGAATCTCTGTTCATGGAAAAATCAATCCACAAAAGACATAATTCAAGGAATCCGTACACAGTCTAGGATTTATGGGAGTGTCAATTTTTTTGAGATAACTGGTAAATGAAAAATAAGGTAGGACCCCTATATATAGGTGTATCCCCCTCCTATGAGTCCTCCCTCATACCATAAACCAGTTCAAATTTGTACTTCTTTCTACATTGGAGTAGAATCATCTTCATACTGATCAGATTCTATTCTGATGGGGGGCATTTTTTGGGTACAAAAATCTCTGTAAAAAAGATTGATATGTTTCCTTAAATTTGGAAAAGGATAGAAATGACTTTTAAGAATATGATTGAAGGAAATGATCAAAGGGAGGGTGACTGCAAAGTAATAATTATTTCATAGACCCCCACTCCATATGTCATTCCTACACTCCCCAAAGCACCCACAAATGGGAATAATTCATGGAAAGAGTAGAACTGACGGTGCTTGCAAATGATGTAAATATTTTTAGAAAGAGGTGGTGATTTGCACTCTTAAAAAAATCTCCCCCCAAAAACTAAATTTTTCATGGGGAGATGTAGTTTCGATGGACCCCATAACCAAAATGGATTCATTTGCAGGGCCAGACATGGATTTCGATGCCCGTAAAGGGTGCCCACCTACTGACTAAGTCCCTTATGGGATCCCACAAAAGACGCTCTATAGCCCACCATGGATGAACAACTATGCCTGGTTCTAGTTCCCTTAATTATCTATAAATAGAACTTGAAGGGAACCAAAATGAGGATTGAAAAATAAAAGGAGAGCCTTACTTAGACCAAAAAAGTGGAGGAGAGTCTAAGTGAGGCACCCTAAAATATGGACTGCTTTGATGATTCACTACAGGTAAATCCCACTATATGGAATTAAAGATGATAAAATAAATCAATTGGCAGTCCACAAAGTCAAAATTCTTTGTGGGCATACTTAATTCAAGGTGTAGAACCAATGTACCCTTTTTCAAACAAGAATATTTCATAGAAAAATTTTGTACAAGTGTAACCCTTCCCCACATATAAAATCACTATGTGGGACGAACTCAACCCTACATAGAAAAACACTAGGTGGACGAAACGTAAACCCACATAGAAAAACACTACACAGTCTGGGCCCATGTTGGTGTACCATGATAGTATGTGAACATACCCCTTTAACACTACACAGTCTAGGGAGTTCTACCCTTTGGCTCCAACCATTCTCTTCTGTCATGTCATCAACCCCCATGTTGGACCGTCTATAAACTAGTCTAATGGTATCATTCCAAGGAACCTTCCAAAGCCAGCAAACATGTATGGTAGGACCATCAATCACATAAAAATGTCCCTTTGTTTTTACATTCCCATGGAAAGTGGAGTCGCATGGGTGACCCCAACAATAAGGTGGACCTTCGAAATGAAGTTTACTCTATATTTCCATGGTAAATAAGATTTTGACCTTGTGGTGATCAAATGAACTTCACCATTCTAGGAATTGAGGGGAATTGAAATCCTTTTTATTCATTATGGCCAAATTTTGAACATTACCCTCTCCCTCGAAAACAATTTTAGGGCACTCCTCCAGAGGTAAGCCACTAGCTTTTCTTGCAAGAGGCGTCACTATTTTTTCTCTCCACCTCTTCCTGGGAAATATATGGATAAGTCATCAAAGGTAACTATAAAATATATTAAAAAAAGAGAGTTAATGGGAACAATAAAATCCATTTTCTCTTCCTTTCAAGCTCCATCACCATCCATCAGCCAATAGGGTGA
Source organism: Viscum album (assembly GCA_963277665.1). Classification (NCBI taxonomy): domain Eukaryota; kingdom Viridiplantae; phylum Streptophyta; class Magnoliopsida; order Santalales; family Viscaceae; genus Viscum; species Viscum album. The sequence goes on from OY728150.1 coordinate 246,455,031, forward strand.
GATCATGTGATCAAGAGATTTAATGCTTCCTCTTGTTTCTCGCACTGATCATGACTCACGTGGTCACAAAAGTTAGTGTAAATAATGGAATCTTCATGATCCTGAAACTTTAATGCCCCCCCTATATGGTATAAGTCCCAATACCATACTTAAACCTTCAAAGGTCTATATTCCCAATTAACCATCACCAAATGGGAAGCTTCCATCCATAAGCCCCAACAAACAACTCAAATGGGAAGCTCCCATGCGTAATCCCCAACCAACTTCAATCCAAGTTGGAAGATACTATGTGTAATCCACAATCATTCCCCCTTTAATGGGCATCCTCTAAAGTGTAATCCCCATAAAAATTAAACAAGATAGGCTTTGATTCCAAACTAACTTGGATACATATGAATATTCTTTGAGGTCAAAACCTGACACCCAAATCCACTCTAATGTTCTTCAACTAATATTACCAGTAAGGTCATATCCACCTAGGAGATCATATCTTTTCTGGGTAACATAGGCCACCTCGACATAAGTACCATACCATCCTTGACCAAGAAACCTTTCACTTGATTTTCCTTGCCACATGATGTTAAACTGCATGGTCGGGTCCTCATCACATGACCTTAAAAGGTTATGTGTCTAGATAAGAGACATTGAACTATGTGTGTTCTGATTCATCTCATGAGTATACTTATGAAGCCCATATTATGGGTTCATTCCCAACATCAAACCAACTCCCTCCCACTGGATAATGGTAACCTCTAGAGTGCCCCATCACATAGATTAAAACCTATATCTTCTTAATAAACAACCAAATAATCCATGATCTATCCACAAAAGGGTAACATTGATGGAGAACCTTAGATACATATAGATCACTCCATTGATGGAGAAAATCAGATAAATACAGATGATTTCAAACCCATGATTATTCATGATCATCCGTTTATTTAGCTGTAATCCATAAACAAATACATGGGAATAAACCAAGGATTCATGAACATATCTTAAATCTATAAGAGTATCCCAAAATAGGAAATAGTTCCCTCAAAAAGGGTGTGATGATCCCAAATTACCATCCTATCCACCAATATGAGTTCTTAAGTATCTATGGAAAAATCATCCAATGAATGCCTGCCTTTAGAATGTATTCCCATGAATCATTGATGTGAGAGTCATTAGGTGTTTCTGGCTCCATGAACAAACCCGTTAGAGATAATTCAAAGGTATTATACCCGACATCAGTGTTTCACACCAGTTAACCCTTTTCAATCAACCCAATCTAGGATAACCCCATATTCAAGTGAAATAGTGGTTTAAAAATTAATATCGTATAATTTCCCCCAAAGTAACATTGAACATAAAAAATCAAAAAATCAAATGATATTTTAATATAAATCGTTTAATAATTTGGTAGATTTGAAATAAAAGTCATTGAAATAAATAATATGACATGGATCTATAAATACCATGAATTACATAAAGTAATATGTTAAAATTAATTCATGGGGTAGTAAGTACACTAAACAAATAAATCATGGTGTATGACCTGAAACATTCTTCAAGAAAGTGAGATTAATTCAAAGAAAACCCTTACAATGATACTAACTTTTAAAGTGATAATTAATCAATGGAGTGATTATGTTAATATATGTAAATCCATATAAAAAATTTAAAATATATTATAAATCAATTTATATATCAATACACACATAATCATTCCATAACAAATTCAATAATGAAGTGTTATAAACAAATGAATTGAAATTGAGTTAAGAAACCCCTTACCTCGAGTCCAAACGTTTTATGTATATCCATTAATTTCCTATATAATTAACCTATATTAACTATTTAATTTCTTAAGAATGTTTTATAGGTTTATTATAATGTCATTAAACCATTTATTTGATTTATTACAATGCCATATTTAATTACTCAATAAATATATTCTGTGTGTGGTATTTTGAGGATGTTTGATTCATAATTACAAAATGACTTTGGTAGGTTGACCATGGTCAAAGGGTTCATTGTTTCATAATATATATATAATAATATAATAATTTTTTTTATAAATAAAAATACATTTTATAATAATCCATGAAACGAGGACATGAAAAACAAATGACATCACTTTATGGAGCTGGTATTCCATACATACGAATGAGTCATGTTATCATTTTTTAACAGGTGGAAGGGTAATAAGTTAAGTAATACATTATATTTATAGAATGATAATTATTTAATGAATATAATATATATTTATTAAATATATAATGATAAATTTCCTTTTGAGGTAGTGATTAAAAACGGAACACATCACTTTGTGGAGGTGGTAGTCCGCACGTATACACAAATGTTTAATTCATTCACCATATGATAGAAAAAAAGATGAAAAATCTTATTAAATTAATATAATAGAATATAATTATATGTTAGGTACTGATTTTATTATATTGAACTCATTATTATATAATTGAAATTGGTAAAATAATAAGTAAAATGAAAGACATCAGTTAAAATAATTACCTCTACTTTGAGATCCCTCCTTTGGATTTTTTTAAGGACACCAGGGGTGGCCTTTTGAAGATAATACGACCTCTAAAACTTTTATAAGGATTTTTAGAATAGTTTTTGTTGTGTTTTTTAGAGCTAAGTGACAAAATGTGGTGTGAATAATAGATAAGATGTGGTATCCATTTATAGTGAAGGAAATGACACACTTGAAAATTCATAAAATATTAAAATATAATAAATTATTTTTCAGGTTCAAGTGGTACCAAGTGGCCAAAAATTATAATATAGAATAGTTTAAGGTTAAAATAATTTCAACAAATAAATTTATTATAGTTTTATGTCTAATTTTAAACCTTTTCTTTGGGTTAAATCCCCTTAGTTAACTAATTTTAACCTTAATCATGGTAACAAATATTTCAATACTAAAGGTTATAAATTTACTTATAAGGTCAAAATTGGATAAAAAATGTACAAGTTATAAAAATTTGGAATATATCCCATCATCCTTATCCTCTTTCAATATTTTTATGATTTTAATATCATTGAATAATATATTATCTAACAAAAAATACCATTGAATTAATTTTAAGAACTATTCACATAGTTTGACTTAAAATACATCAATAAATGTATGGTATTAGAATATAAACTTTTTAAACAAAAATTATACATTATTATTAACCATAAAATTCATGATAAACCATAATTAATCTAGAAAATGTTACTTTCTATTATTTTAAAATCAATTACTTTGATTTTTCTACTACTTACACAGCATTGTACCAATGTTGTGTGCACATTTAAGGTAATTATATTATAACTAAAAATTAAAAATAAATCACTATAATAAAAAATATTTTTTGGTCAAAATAAAATTATATATTTATTAATAAAATCTTATTGTCTCTATTTGAACATATAAGATAAATTAAAATCAAGAGAGTGACATTTTGGATTTTTCCTTTACTTAAAATAATATAAAGGTAATTATCAGAGAAAATGGAACAAAAATACCATATTTTTAAATATATAATGGTTTTATTTGTACTAAAAGCACCCAATATAAATATTTCAGGAGTTATATATCTTTTTTACATCCTTATCACATTATTTTTAACCTTAATGACTTGATTTACCTTTACCAAGGTGATAAAGATTTTCCAAAGTTACTATTCATTATGAAAAAAGTAGGTTAAATTATTTTTTAAAAATAAATCTCATGACTACTAATATTTAATCAATTTTAAGATTCAATTTCTATAATTTGTAGGAATAATTTTTAATATAAATGTGTAAAACGCAATGAAAAATAGTGTTCAAGAAATTGCGGTTTATGCCTAAAATGAATTATACCAAAATAAAGTATAAAGATGATTTATATATAATTAGTTAGATTATTTATAATTAAAATAAACTTATGTTAATTTAAGATCAAATTCAAACATAATACGGATTTTCAATGAAAATAAATGATAATTTTACAAAAACCGGCATTTTTTACTATTCACTAAAAAATCAATCTTTCATAAAAATCCCAAAAATTTACCCCAATATAGTTTTGATATGATGATTGAAAAATTGGTATCCTTTTTTCAAATAAAATTTCTTAAATTGGAATAAATTAATTATAATATTTGCTCATAAAAATATGTAAGACCCATGTTTAAAGGAAATATATTTTTGAATCATAAAATGACTTTACTGAAAATTGAGTCCCTATTTCCTAATAATAAATCAATAAATCTTCATTCAATAGAACTATTATATATATATTTTATAATTCAGTTGCTTCTATTTATATCTTCCAATTTAACAGAAATTTTATAATGGTCATATTTAAATAATAATATTTTTTGGTTCATTCAAGCTCAGTGTTTCATGTCTTTTACACTATAAAACAGTGTTCTTTTAAAATATCGGGGTATTAAATCCACCGCTCCATTTAATAGATTTAATCCTCAAAAACGTTTACATGAAATTGGTAATAAAATATTTAACATTTGAAAATATCATATTTGAAAACCCACATCATAAATAGGGTTAATAAAACTTTATTTTGAAAATAAAGAAAGGGATATATAAAGGCCATCTAGAAAATCACATAACTAGGTTTACAGATAGAATAGAATAATTTGGAATTGAAAATATATACATGGTTAAAGAAACTTAATCTCTAAATAATTATAGGGATTGATAGAGAACATATATCACAATAAAGTGAATAATCAAGAGAAATTCAATGTTCACCAAACCAGAAATCAATGAGGTGTGAAACAATACATAAATTAATCCAAAAATAAGGTAATGGGATAAAATTTTTATGTTTTATATTCAAGTGAGATTTTTTTCTTCTATTCCCCTCTTCTCTTATTTCACATTATGTCTTCAACATTTCTCATAAAATTATTTACACATGAAAATTTTCTCGACATAATTCATTTAAAATCAATCTTTATAACCAGGGGAAATAGAAAATATAAGAATGGTGGGATAAAAAACCTAGTAAGGGTAACATAAGTATTTAAAATAGATTTTCATCAGTGAGAATAAGATGAGAATAAGTTTATGATGACATAATCAAAGTACATGAGAATAATATAAGAGAATTAATTCCCATAAAACCAGGATTGTAAATAAAAATACATGGCATAAATATTTAGCATATGAAAAGAGTCATATAATTAAACAATTATGAGCAATGAGAAAATAATCCTTTAGAAATGGATCCATTAAAACTCATAGAAGGAATTTAAAAACATTATAGGTATTTAGGAACATCAAACATTCATCATGGAATCACATAACCTGATAATTCCCATATCTTTCAAGAGTAACCTATAATTGGAAAACTATTTCATCTCTTAAAAGTAACTTACAATTAGGTAACTCCTCCATCTCTTAGGAGTAACATAACTATTTTGTATCTTAGGAGTAACTTCCATCCAGTTAACTTTGTCTTATTACCCAATCTATTGGAGGTCTACAATAGATCCACCCATCACATATCAGACAAAGTACCTTAAGGATATGGGTTCACACATTAATTTCACTTTTATCAATAATTTAAAACTAATATATCATGAAACAAATACATGGATTCTTTCATTTCATGAAAACTATCATAGCTTGATTTATCCATGAAAAATAAATGAGTTTACCAATAATATATTTAAAATAGAACCATAAAAAATTCAGATAAAGGAAATAAATGGTATCATAGGATCATATCTTCCACGAAGTATAGGAATTACTATATGATTTTTATATAGATGAAAATAACTTCCAAAATCATTTAAAAAATTTCTTATAAAACATGGTAAAAGAAACCTTTTTCCACATTTAAAAACTAAAAATTAATAAAATATTGAGGAAAATACTTTATTTGAAAAAACCAAAGAAAATTGTAAATGAATCTTCAAATAAAAGAACATTTAGGATGATTGGAAAATAATTTCACGTTGTATATGTTAAACAAAAACACACCTCTCACGTTTTTGTAAAAAGGAAAAAACATCTTATTCAGAAAACTTTAAGAAAGATTTTCTTTTTATCAATTTTAAATATAGTAAAAGGTATTAAAAATAAACATTTTCAAATATTTCAGGTATAGTTATGAACTTTAATAAAAAGAATTGAAGAGTGTGGACATGGAATAAAAAAGTTTTTGGACCAAAGAAGAAATAAGGTATTATTTTCTTTAAAAGTACTTTCTTGGTCAAATTATGTAATAAAGAGATAAAAATTAAAGCAAAAACTGAAAACCTAAAAAATAAAAGGATAAAAATATATATGTATTTCAAGAAATTAATTTCAAAAAAGTTTCCTCAAAAGAACCTTGAACATAAAAAATCTAAAAAAGAAATGATATTGTAACATAAATCTTATACTGCTTCAGTAACTTTCAAATCAATTTTCATTGAAATAAATAACATGATATGGATATATAAATAAAATGAATAAAATTATTTAATATGAAAAAATTAAAACATAGGGAAATAATTACACCATAATAAATAAATAATAGCGCAGGACATGAAACATTTCTCAAGAAAATAAGACTGAGAAAAATAAAACCCTTCCAAAGATCATAAAATTCAAAGTGATAATTTATCAATGAAGTGATTATGTGTACATATGTAAGTAAAAATAAAAAAGTGTAAATATACTATATAAAAATTTAGAGGTAAATTCTCACATAATCATTGAATAAAAAAGTCAATAGAGAAGTGTTATAACCCTATGAATAAAAATTGAGTTAATAAATCCATTACCACAATTCTAGACTTGCTATGTATGTCCATTACATTCCTATATAATAAAATAATATTAATTATTTAATTGTTTAATAAATTTTTATAGGTTTATTGTAATAAACAAAGAACATATAAAATCATTTGTTTTCATTCTGGAATTAAATAGTTAAATTTATTATAATGGTATAATGAAATAAGTGGAATGTATTGAAATTAAGAAATTTATATTTATGGAATAGTAACTTGACCTTAGGAATAGTAACATGACAAGTAGGTATAGTAATCTTCCCAATATAATATTAACCTCCCCTAATAATGTATAAATTAAATTTAACAGTCTTATAAATGAAAACGTGATATAATTATATCAAATTATATGTAAATAAATGTTTTAAAAATTATAAATTTAGTGTTGGTATTTTTTATAAAATATAAATGTTTATTTATAATTTTATAATTAATTTAACAATTTAAAAGGAAATTTATTTCCATAAAATTGAATAATAAATTACTATTATATTCTCTTATTATTAGAAGATATTTTTATATTACTTTAATTAATTTTTCAAAGTGTTATAAAATCAGTTATAGTTTCAAAATTGGTATATTTAGAATAAATTGTGATTTTAATTAAATATTAAATTTATAATATTTATAAAATTATTTTCAAAAATAAAAATACATTTTTTAATTCTATAAATCAAAAAATGGTTATGGTTATTTTTTGGAATTTTTCTAAAATACTTGAATTTTTTGCTGAATAGTATAATACAATAATTTATTGTGTATATGTTCATTATAAGTTAAATACACTATTCCTTGAGTTATATCTGATTTAGTTAACATAATCTAAAATCCTCTTTAATTATTTTAATAAATTTAGTAATAATTGTTGAACTATTCATAGTCTTAATCCAAAATAATAAACTAATGAATAAAATAGTCAAAAAACACCCATCGCATCCACTATAAATACCACCCCTCATCACCTCTTCTTCTCACACCTCAAAGCCTGTAGATTGTTTAATTTATTCCCAGTTACCTTACCAATCCCCTTACCCACGTCTAAGACCTTATGGACTCACCAAAAGGCCAAAACCAAGGGCTTTAAGAAGGTTCTCCAGGAGAATAATTTAAGAGGTAAAATCCTCTTTCATTTTATTTTTATTTTCTTTTAAATTTATTTTCTTTCATTTTTATATCTTCACCTAACCTTATCCAAGGGGAATAAAAACTCTAGTTTCTTATATATAATGAAATTTTATCATGTTTATGGAAATATTAATCATCAAACTTCTTCTCCTCTCCCATTTATTCTAAAAATGAGAACATCATCCGTGATGTGTCGATTTACCTCCATCATGGATAATACACTTTTATTTTACATTACCACCTTCAAGGATTATCATAAGAACATTATTATGGTTAAATCAGATTTTATTATACATATTATAAGTTATATATGGTTATGGAACCAATATATAAATATTATATCAAACAAAATGACAGAAGTTCAGGATGATTATAAAAACCACCCAAATAAATTAAATAATTTTCATTAATGTTTTATCTAATGATTTATCCTTATATTAGAAAACAATTATATATGGTATCAATTAAAATTTTGGAAACACACTAACACCATTTTATTTCACTTATGGAGTTTTTCTTCCATTTGACAGGAAAATTCAAATTGAACCGACCATGGAAACCATGAAATAAATACAACCGAAGGAATGAAAATAACAAAATATTATTAAATAATGGGTGTAAAGTTGTTATAATAATATAATATAATTAATTATAAATATGAATATGGTTCTTTGATATATTAAAAACTCTCTTTAGACAATTATACAGAAGGTTTTAACATACTTTATGTAAGACAAACCCGAGGTAAGGGAATTCTTAACCAAATTTCTATTCTTTGGGTTGACCTTCTACATCATTAATTATGTGGAACATAGATTATTTGTAAAATTAATTTTTATTATATTATTTTTAATTATGTTTATTTAAATTTTACACATATCCTTTTCATTTTATTAATTCTCACTTCAATTATATTATATTTATAAGGTTTATTGCTTTAAAAGATCTCTTTTAAATTTCTATCTTTACCAAATTAAAAAAGAATGTTTTTATGATGCATGTATTCATGTTTTATATTATGGATCATGGGAATTGTTTATAATGAAGTGTGGGACCTATATCTCCCTCCAATGTATTATGTATTTTTATATTGGGGGTCGACCATATGGTTACTCCATGTGTAACTATGATGGTTACACCATAAGGTAGCCATGAGGGTTAAATTTTAAGGTATCCATGAGGGGTTACATTTTAAGGTAGCCATGAGAGTTATAAATCATATGGTAAATATTGGAAAAAACCCCTCAAATTAACTTTGAATTATTTTTGGGTTGATTGTGTTTGTTGAAAAAGTGGGTTTCCAAGGTATTTTGTAGAGATCCAAAGAGATTGTTGTCAAGGAATATTGAAAAAGATCAAAAATAGAGGAGTGGATTCCATGTAAGCATTATAGAAAATTGCGTACATAAGGTGATGTCGTTTCCTAGTGTTTGTAAAAAATTTAGGGTCTAAAATTTGGAGTTTTTCTAGCATCATAAAAAGTAAATTTCCTTGAAGGCCTTATCAAAATGTAGAAAAGGCATGGGTTTTGTGGTGATGGGATTCACAAAGTTTGTTTTGCAAAGGATAAAATAATGTTGATGGTGATCTACATGAACATCAATGAGCATCACAAATGGTGAAGGTAAGGTTCATCATGAGTAAAGCATAATAGCGGCATGAAGAGTTTTATGGTGATCACCGTGATTACAACAAGAATCACAAATAGAATGTTTCCATTGAGAATCATGAAAAATGGAGCATCGTGGAGTAAAAAATAGCATTGTGAAATGGTGATGATGTGGGTAGAAGGTTTTGAAATCTGTGGAAACACCTATAAATAGTCCTCTATATCCTTTAGAAAAGTAAAAAGAATTAAAAAATATCTTAAGGATCAAGAATCAAGAAGTTGGTTCCTGAATGAGTTTTGAGCGAAGAATTTTGCGAAGGCTATGATATTTAACTGAATGTTTTGAGCACCAAGAAAGTAAACTAATTTATGAAGGCTAATTAAGATTTTCAAAAGGAAGGAACATCATGAAGGATATTTGGGCTTCTCAAAAGAGGAGTTCTTCATGAAAATTAAGTGAGATTCAAAAAAGTAAGGTGTAATTTGAAAAGACTAAGAGAGCTTCAAAAAATGTAGGAGCTTCAGAAAAGGCTATTTGAGCTTTGCAAAAGCCTATTTGATCTTCGCAAAAGAGAAGTTCGCGAAGGCAGTCAGCATCATGAAAGTTGTTCATAAGGCATTGCCCAGTACATCTATAGTAAAGTGTTATTCCTCTATTGGATAAAATTGTAACTTAAATATACCATCCATATACAACTAATGATATATTCATTACAGATAATGAAGTGACCAAAAAGTCCATAAAATATTCTCAAATCCCCTCCAAGAGTAGTGAGAAAAGGAAGAGTAAGACGGTGATCCTTTCCACCGGTAGTGAGCTAGAGAAAGAGACGTAGAGGGTGGCACTTAGGAATGCAGTGAAAAAATCCTAAACCTTGTAAAGGTAGTAAGCCTAGGTCTAGATGAGATCTATCCCAAACCACCATTCATGGTAGTGGGCCTAAGTGGATTTGATACAATCGGCACATTGTCATCGTATTCTCCTTGGATGTTACCTAGAGAGGGTGAACCAATTTTTTTTTTTGTGTTTTATACATGATTTAATTTTCTATCATACATTTCTATGAGAAATAGAGAGAAGAGTGTTTTGTTTAATGTCGAAAAAGGATCCAAAGTGTCATAAGTTTTAATTTTTCATACCCTGATTCACCCCCCCCCCCCTTAGGGTATTTAACGTAATTGGGATAATAATTTGTATCAGAGTGGTAGGTTAAAATTCAATGGTTCTGTCTCAGTTAAAGAAATTGAGGATGTTGATCACAAAGGGATTCCAATCTTTGAAGGGAAAAAATTTCAATTATGGATGAATCAGATGTAGTACTACTTTAGATCTATAGGAATTAATGTCTTTACAAGAGATATACATGGGATATCAACTAATATCGATAGTGGTGCTTTATTAGAAGCTGAATGAAGAGAATTGGATGCAAATGATCAGGGAATAAATGCTTTAGGGGGATCGCTATCAAATGAAATTTATATGAATGTGATGTCATTTAATTCAACACATATTATGTTGGAGAATTTTTTTAATATTTATGAGGGTGAATCAAAATTCCAAGTGGAAAAGATGTAGGTTTTATAAAAAAAATTTGGGATCTCATAATTCCCCCCAATGAGTCGGTTGATACATTCTTTGATCGGGTGAATGTTGTTGTGGAAGGCATGCATGTTATAAGAGAAATTATTGAAGATATAAATATTGTTAAGAAAATCTTTAGAAAACATCCACGTCAATTTAATTATAAGGTTTAAATATTGGAAGATAAATATCCAAAGGAGAAGACATTACTTAGCTTATAGAGTACTCTTATAGCATTTGAAATGAAAAATGATTATAATGATGATATGGAAAAGGGGAATTCCAAAGAAGTGGTATTAAAGGCCATGAATAATCTCTCCATTTAATATGGATAGGAATATAAATAGATAGATGAGGTGATGTTATTCCTTTCATCAAATATTCAAAGATGAAAATGAATTTTTAAAGGGAAACTACTACTTGCATGTTTTTAGTGTGGAAATGTTGGTCATATTTCAGCAAGTTTCCCCAAGATGTTTCTTGAAGATGAAGAGAATGATGTTAAAATTACCATAAAGAAGACTTAAGACAATGTGAAATGAATGAAAAATTTTCAGATAAGTTTCTTCAAAAAGAAGAATCTTCTTTAAAGAGAAGATGAAAGTTCTGAATAATACGAGGTAGAAGATCTAGAGTACTGCAAGGATCATAATGCAGATGCTATGGTGATAGTTGTCAGGAATTTCATAACCAGGGAATCGATTGATAATGAAGAAGAATAATTTGAAGGAAGATTTTAAATTCAGGTTGAATTAGAAGATACTATTAAAGAGATAGATGTTTAGAGAGACAAAATAAAGTAAAGAAACAAAGTGGTTCATAATGAAAAACATTATATGAAGTAGTAGGAAGAAGATAAATCTATGTTAAATGAATATATTGAAAAACTAAATTCATCAATGCAAGAGGGCTCAGAAATAGTTTTTGAGTACAAGCTCAATATTGAAGAACAAAAAATAGAAATTGATAGTTTTATTAACACCAGAAAATATCAAATCAAGCGTATCAAAGAACTTGAAGAGGAAGTTTTCAGCCTACGAAGAAGTGTTAAAGATCAGGAAAATAATTAATTCTCAGTTAGACATCAGGAAAGAAGATTTTTTAGTAGACAAAGAATATGTAGGTAGATCATATAAGTCCAGAAGAAAAAAATCAAGATTTAAATCCAAATGATAAGGCTAGTAAGAGGGTTGATAAAAAACAAAGTGGTGTGAAAATTAATGTCATACCGCAAGAAGACACTCTAAAATTTAAGATCTATTTGGGTATGAAGTAGATTCTGAATATTTAGAGTACCCAAAGGATAACCAGTGGTGTATAAGTGACACACAAGAATATACCTCACATCAAGTGTGATTACCATGGAAATATTGGAGACTCACAAAATGTTTGTTCCATAGTAAAGAGATATCGAATTTCATAAGAACAAAAATGGTATCCAAATAGAATGAAATACTCTATAACATAATTCAAGGTTCATTGTTTTTGGTGTCAAGGATTTAGTCACATGTCTAGATACTATACATCAACCATGCATAAGAATGTATCGAAGAAGAATCAAACTGGTTACAAACATCAATTCAATAAACCATCAAGTCAAATGAAAATGCAAAATAGGTTTGTAGTATTGAAATATGAAGCTAGTACATCATACACCAGGGAAAATAAATATCATCAATCCATACCGGGTATGAAGTCAAAATCGTGGATCAAGAAAAAAAGAGATGAGAAGGTAGTGGTTGCAGAGATTGATTTTAATGCATTAGATCACATTGGAATATGGATCATTGATAGTGGATGAACCTCACATATGATAAGAAATAAGGATTTGGTAACCAAAATTAGGTACGATAAAAAAGGTATTGTAATATTTTATAATGATGAAGGATTAAAAATTTTGGCCTTGGAAAAGAAAATTTTGGGGTAAATGATATGATACATGCATGTGTCTTAATTGTTGAAGGTCTCAGTCATAACTTGATTAGTGTCAGTCAACTATGTGACTCAGGACATGCCATAATATTTTCCAAGAAATTTTGTGTCCTTAAGAAAAAATATGGTGTATTTTGTTTCAAGAAAAGTGTATGAAAGGGAATCTCTACCTTGTGAGTGGAGAAAAAGATATGTGTTTTTGGTCTATGAAAGAAGAAAAAATGATATGAAAAAAACAACTTATAAATTTTAGATAGAAATACTCAGAATATCTAGTTAAGTATGATGATGATTGAGACCTACCTATATTATCACGTGATCGTACTCATATGTGCGATAATTTTTAATAAGAGAAGATTATTAAAAAGACATATAAGGAAAAAGAGAAAATGTCAACAGAATTTCTTGAGTTGGTTCATATTGATGCATGAGAACCAATTTAACTAATTGATATTCATGGGAGGAGATATTATGTTCTCCTCATCAACAATTTTAGAAGAATGGTGTGTGTATCAATAATACCCCACAAGTTTGAGGTGTTCTGTTGCATTACATGATATTGAAAAGAAGTTAAAAAGATACTAGGTCAGAAAATCCAGAAGGTCAGAAAAGATAATGGAACCAAGTTCAAAAATTTCCAAGTGGAGGATTATATCGAGAAACATAGGATAAGGCACCATGTTTTAGTAGTAAGAACTCCATATGAGAATGGAGTAGTTGAGAGAATAAATCGAATTATCAGCAAAATGGATAGAACAATGCTCATTTAGAAATACCTTCTAGAGAAATTTTAGAAAGAATAAGTGATGAAATCATTCTAAGAATTTAATAGAGTGTTACTATGTTAGAAAGAAGAGAATAATTCATAAGAGCTATGGTATGTAAAGAATATATCATTGAATTAATTTAAAGTATTCAGAAGTATGTGTTTTATTCTCAATAAGGAGAAATAAATGATGTTGGAGTTCTGTGGAGATAAAGGGATATTTCTTAGCTACTAAAATAAAAGAAAATAATATAAATGCTTCAATAACCATCTAGGAAAGGTAGTTGAAATCCATGTTGTAACTATAGTGGAAAATGTTCAGAATACTCAAAAAAGTTAGGAACAGTCTTAAGAGGATAGTGAAGAAGAGATAAGTAGATCAAGGGATGTTTCGGTCATGGAGGTTGATTTAGAATAAGATTTAGATAATGAAAAGGATAATAATAATTTAGTATCTACACAAAAATATAAGATAGAGTTGAAATTTATAGACAAAACATAATTGGTGATCAGATAGTTCCAGTGGAGATGAGGAGGGTGAAGACTCTACAACAAGCATTTTACTTATCACATGAAGAGCCTAAATGTTTTTTTGAAGTTTCTAGGGATGAGAATTTGGTTCAAGATATGAATTAATAGATTGAATAAATTGAGAAGAAACATATATGGGATATTTTTTAAAGTCCATCAGATAAGAAGTTCATTGGGACTAAATGGGGCTTTCACAACAAAATGAATGAAGATGGTGTGGTAATTCAAAAAAAAGCATGACCAGTGTGAAAAGGGTACTCCCAAATAGAGGGTATCGATGACGATGAAACATTTTCACTTATTACAGGGATATAAACAATTTGATTATTATTATCCAAAGTAATAAAAATAAAGTTCATGGATTTTCAGATGGACATCAAGTCAGCATTTCTGAATTGGGTTCTAGAAGGAGAAGTTTGTATTGAGCATCCATATGGTTTTATCATTCATAAAGATGAGAAAAAAGTTTGTTGGATGATGAAGGATTTATATGGTTTGAAGTAAGAACCAAGATCATCTTATTCAATGGTAGATTAGTTTCTAAAAAATATTGGTTTTCTGTGTGGTAGAATTTATTACAATATATATGTCAACCATGATAGTAATCAAAGGATGACAGTGTTGGTATATTTCGATGACATAATTTTTCGAGGATCAAATAAAGCATAGTAAAGATAGTTTTCTAAATTCATGAAAAGTGATTTTGAAATGTCATTTATTGGTGAACTGAAATTTTTCCGTGGTTTACAGGTAACACAAGGAAAGAATGACACGTTCATTTCTCAATATACATATTCCAATGAGGTTTTTAGAAGATTTTTAATGGATAATTCAAAGGATATGATGAATCCAGTGGCTACCCAGATGAAACTATCAAGGGATGGTGAAGGAATTGTAGTTAATGTTATGTAATAGAGGAAAATAATTGGTAGTCTACTATAATAGATAAGGACAAGACCTGATATTGTTTTTTCCACATTCCAAGAAACATGATATCAATATAATTCAAAATAAAGACACATGATTTTAGTGAAAAGAATAGTTATTTATATCAAGGTAATGGTGTATTTTGGTTGGATGTTTAATGAAAAATCTTAGTCAAAGTTATTGGGATATATAGGTACATATTGGGCTAGAGCATAGATGAAATGTAATAAACAACAGGAAGTACTTTCTATTATGGTGGATTGTATATTTATTGGATAATAAAGAAACATGAATGCATTTCATAGATCACTGTAGAAGCTAGATATATTTAGGCTACTCAAGATTGAACATAACTATTATGGATGAAGCAACATCTTGATGATATGGGAGGTGAAGTGAATTCTCTGATTGGAATCCATTGTGATAATTCATGTTCTATAAATCCTTGAAAAAATAAAATACATCAATCAAGGACAAATAAAATTGAAATAAAGTATCATTTTATTAAAGAGTTTGTGGAGTAAGGGTTTTTCAAGTTAGGGGATGTACCTACAGAACTACAGGTTGCAGATATTCTGACAAAGTACTTACCCAAAGAAGCATTTGAAAGACATTCATTGGATCTGGGAGTTTAGTCAACTCCTTGCACTTGAAAACGTGTGTATGTGGGACCCCCTATCCTCGAGGTTTGGTGTGTTTTTCTCAAATGTGCTAATATGCGTTCTTTACCCTATTGCAGACCATAAAAAATCAGGTTTTTTGAAAAAGGGGAGAAATTGTTCCTATTAAAAGGGAGAAAATGTCTTAGTTAAGACACATAGAGAAGATGTTAAGTGGAGTAGCAAGATAGGGGGAGTTGAATTTGTTAGAGGGAGAAGTGATATGGGGGGGGGTATTTAAATATAATGATGCTAAAGGTGATCAATCAAAGTATATATATCATAAAATATAGAGTTCGTGATGAAACTAGTTGAGAGGTTTTGGAATGAAGTGATTCATTGATGAACTTTTCATGCTAATCTTGTTTCTCACACAAAAATTTCTTAATGTGTGGATTTAGAGTGATTACTTGATCTCTATCTTAATTATAATAATTTAATATTGATAGAATATTAAATAATATTTAATTAAGTATCAAAATGTGATGATTTATCAACAAACCCAAAGGGGGATATTGTTGGGAAAAATCTTTCAAGGTAACATTGTATTATTTTTGGGTTGATTGTATTTGTTGAAAAAGATGGTTTCCAAGGTATGTTATGGAGATCTAGAGATATTTTTGAATAAGAATGTTGAAAATGATCCATGATAGGGGAGTGGATTACATGGAAGAGGTACAAAAAATTGTTCACAGAAGGTGACGTCGTTTCACAGTGTTTGCAGAATTTATGGGGTCCAAAATTTGGAGTTTGGCTATAATAGAAAAAAGTATATTTCGTTGAAAGAATTATCAAAATATGTAAAAATAATGATTTTTCAAACATGGTCTTTGTGAAGTGTGTTTCATTAAGGATCAAAAAATGTTTACGGTGATCTACACGCACAACGATGAGCATTGCGAACAATGAATGTGAGGAGCATTGCAAGTTGATCATCACGGTGGTGCAAAGAGGTCGATGGTGATCTCCATGACTAAGAAAAGTATCGAGAATAGAATGTTTCCACTGAGCACTGTGAAAAAGGGAGCTTCATGGAGGAAAAGAATGAGTGTTGAGAAATGGTGATGACATGGCTAGAATATTTTGGAATTGGTGGAAATGCCTATAAATAGGACTCAACCCCCTTCAGAAAAGTAGTGAGAGTTAATGAAGATATCAAGGCTATGGAATCATGAAGGTAGTTCATAATGATGGTTTGCGAAGGAGTTTCATGCGAATAAGTTTACAAAGTCTATGATAGCCAACCGAATGTTATGATAATCTTGAAAGTAAAGGAATTAACAAAGGCTAAGTATGATTCATAAAAGGAAGGAGCCTTTTGAAGGCTAGTTTAGATTCGTGAAAGAGGTGTTTTTTTGAAAAGGATAAGTGAGCTTCAAAAAATGAATGTGTTCTTTGTGAAGTCTAAGTGTGCTTCCTGAAAGGTAGGAGCTTCACAAAAGGCTACTTGAGCTTCAAAAAAGAGGATATTCGTGAAGGTAGTGAGCATTGAAAAAGTTGTTCAGAAGGCATTTTCTAGTACATCTACAGTAAAGTGGTATTCTTATATTGGATGAAAGTGGAACTTCAACAGATCATCCATATAAAACCTAGGATGTATTTATTAGAGATAAATAGGGTACCAAAAAATCCATAAATTGTGTTTTAATCCCTTTCAAGAGCAGTGAGTGGACGAAAAGGATGATTGTGATCCTTTCCATTAACAGTGTGCCATAGAAAGAGGCATAGGGAGTGAAACTTAGGAATGCAATGAGAAAAACATAAACCTTGTAAAGGTAGTGAGCTTGGGTATATATGAGATCCATCCTTAACCAATATTATTGGCAGTGATCCTTAGTTTATTTGGTACAACAAGAACATTGTCGTTGTATGCTTCTTATATGTAGTACATTTAAGGTGAACCAAGAAAAAATTATTTTTTCTCGTGCATGATTTAATTTATTCTCATAAATTTTTATGAGAATGATAGAGAATAATGTTTTGTTTATCAATAAAACATGATCTAAAATGGTATACATTTTTATCTATCATACTCTAATTCACCCCCTCTTAGGGTATTTAACCTAATTGGGCTAACAGTAGCCATGATGGTTACAATATTTAGTAATTAATTCCCTAAGTTACATTTATGGTTTTATTTATGTTCTCTATGTTTTATGGAAATCCCTTGTTTTTTACAAAGAATATGATACTTTATGGGTGATAATTATGTATTTGGGAAAATGATTTCATATGTTTATAATTATTCATGGGATAATAGATTATTTATTTATTTTTTATGTTACTTACTAAGATTTTTGTGCTCATACCATGCTTTAAAATGTTTTTAATAGGGTTTAGGGATGGTTAATAGAAAATAAGATGTCGAGATGAATATTGTGAAGATATTTAATAAAAATATTTCATGTTTTATAAAAAAACCTTGGTATTATAGAAGAAATGGATACTGTTTTAGTGTTACCCACTTTTTATGATTTTGGGTTGAAATGTATGAATTGTGTCTTAATTCTATAAATATATAAACTAAAAATATCTTTAGGAATTTAATAAAGTCAATTCTAGTTTAATAAACTGGATGTTTTAATGTTTAAGTTCAGGACCTTATCGTTGGTATTAGAGCACAGTTTAAAATAACTTAATTGGATAGGATGACATTAATAGAATACCATAAATTATTTTTAAATTATGGTTAATTTTAAATGATGTAGAATTTGAATATTACCTAGTTTTTTCACCTAAGATATGCCTATCTAGAATGGTTTTATGCAGAAGAAACAGAGAAGATGAAGTAGGAAGGCACAAATACAATGATATTTATTTGAATCTGAAACCTAAAATAGTGGGAATTGAAACTGAGTAGTATGTGATAGTAATAAATTAGTTTACATAGGCTATAAATTCTAGTGTCATTCATGTAATAGAATAACCATAACTACCATATAAAACATGCTGATATTAGAACATTTTATGAGGCAACACCCACCTACTTTCAGTGGATCTTCTGAAAAGTTAGAGGATTATGGATTAAAGCACTTGAAAATATATTTGATGTCTTGGGGTTTTCATATAATCAAAATTTTAGTCATTATATTTATAGTTTTGAAGGTGAATCTGACCAGTGGTGGTCATTGGTCAAGAATATCATAGATAGTGACGAGATTGATGTCTTAGATTGGGATGAATTTAAAAATATTTTCTTAGAAAAATATTTTCTTAAGGTGGTTCAACCTAGGAAAGAAAATAAATTTCTTGAATTGAAACATAACGAGGATGAATTATTGGCTGTGTATGATGAAAACTTCACCTAATTGGAAAGTTAAGCCCTAAATCTTATTCAGGATATTGATAGTAAAATCAATACTTTTTACTTGGTATTTAAGACAAGATACTAAAGGGTGTAGCCTAATATGTGTTAAAATGTTATGAGAAACTTGTTTGATGTGTTGAGAGGGTATAAATGATGTTTTTATATGATCAGATATACTTTAACAATAAGAAAAATAATTGTTCTAGATGGAAAGCGATGGGTAATAGTCAATAAAATAAATCTAAAGGTAAGAAAATTTAGTTTCTAGTTTTTGGGAAATATGGTAAAAATCACCCTGGGGAATGTCTTAAATTTTATAGGAATTATTTTTTATGTGGTACGTTTGGAAATATTTTCATATATTTAAATGAAAAAGATATTAGTGGTGGTATGTTTAATTCTAATAATAAAACTATAAAGTGTTTTAAATGTGGTGAGATAGTGAATTGTGCAAATATCTTCCCAAAGAAAAATATGAATGATGGAAAGTAACTAGATTATAAGAAGAAAGGTGAAGTGAGATCCTTTTCAACTACATCAGTAGATATTGGGCCATCCAATGAAGTGGTATTAGATACTTTCATTGTTTACTTAGATTATTCTAATGTCTTATTTGATATGAGTTCTAAACATTCTTTGTTTCTAAAAAAATTATTATAAATTAGAAATTTTACCTCAAGAAATTTGACCAGAACTTATGGTTAAAACATGAGGGGAAATATTATAGAAAAAAGTAATTATAATAATCTTCATATTGTTTTCTGTGGAAATAAATTGCGTGCAAACTTTTCTTAACCTTAATAGAGATTGATGTTATACTCGGTATGGATTGGATTTCTGTTAATAATGATATGATTGATTTTAGTGATAATGAATATTTATTCCAGAGAGAGATTTATTTTTTTATACAATAATGAATCTATACCATTGATAATATATAAAGAAGATGATAAACTGTTAAAAAATGGAAATAAATATTATCTTGGACATATTTTATAAAACAAGGAAACTGATCAGATAAGTTATTTTCTAGTGGTAAATGAATACATATATGTTTTTCTTGATGATTTTCCCAGTGTTATACCCAATTTGGAAGCTGAATTTACTATCAAATTAGTTCATGATGTTAAAACAATTTAAAAACCCTCTAATTGAGTAGATCAAGTGGAACTTTTAGAATTGAAAATTAAGTTAGAAGAGTTCTATGATAAATTATTCATTCATACTATCACTTAACCATAGGTTTCTACTATTTAATTTGTAAAAAATAAAGTTTGTTCCATGATACATTTCATTGATTATAAAGAATTGAATTACATTATTGTTAATAATAAGTATCTATTTCCTAATATCAATGAATTATTTGATCATCTCTTGGGAGATTAGTATTTTTTCAAGATTGACATGAGATATGGGTACCATCCGCTAAAGGTAAATGAGGATGACATCCCAAAAATAACTTTTTTTACTAGATATGGGCATTTTGGGATTGTTTTTTATGTGATTTAGTTTGACAAAATTGTTCTGTTGTATTTATGAATCTTAGGAATATAATTTTCCATGATTATTTGTATAAGTTAGTTATTGATTTATTAATGATATTTTTATCATTTAAAAAAGTTATGAGGGTTATGAAAAAAAATTAAGGATTGTCTTAAAAACTCTCAAAGAAAAGAAGTTATACAAAAAATTGAAAAAATGAGATTTTTGGTTGGAATAATTTTCTTTTCTTGGCCACATTGTAAATTAGGATGGTATAAAAATTGATCCTACTAAAAAAAGTGGTTGACGAATTTCCAAGAACTATAAATGTTACATTGATTCATAGTTTTATTAGATTAGAAGGATATTACTAACAATTTGTTAAAACTTTTCACAGGTATCTTTCCCAATAATCAAGTTAACATGAAAAGTGGTTAAATATATTTGGATAGAAGAATGTTATGTTTGTTTTTAGGAACAAAATTAGAGGTTGGTGAATGATCCAGTTTTGTCCCTACCTTCCAGAAATAGAGACTTTGTTATATATATTTATGATTATTTAAAGGGACTTGGTTGTGTTATAATGCAGAATGATCAGGTGATTTCTTATGATTCAAAACAATTGAAACCTCATGAGTTAAATTATCCCACTCATGATTTGGAATTAGAAGGTGTGGTTGTCACTTTGAAAATTTTGAGGCATCATTTATATGGATCCAAATGAGAAATATATACTGAACATAAAAGTTTGACATATATATTTACTCATAAGGAATTGAACATGAGGTAAAAAGATGGCTTGAACAGATAAATGATTATGATTTTGTGATCAATTACCATCTTGAGAAATCAATCCAAGTGATTAATGATTTGAGTGGAAAACATCATGCTACACTTACCATGTTAAGTTTAGAACATGACCCCTTGGTTAATTATTTGATAAATTCTGAATTGGAAGTTTTTAGTGTAAGAAATTAATCTATTTTATTTCAGGTGTCAGTGCAGTTGTCTCTATCAAACAGAATTAATCAATCACATAAGGCATACCATGTGTTATAGAAAAAGGTAGAATTGGTTAAAAGAGGTAAGTTTCCAGAATTTAACATTGATAAAGATTGTGTTTTGTGATTTGGGAAGAGATTATATATGCCTTGTCATTCCTAGATGAATAAATAATTGTTGTGTGAATCTCATATTTCTCCATTTTCAGGTGATCCTAGTGGTACTAAGATGTAAAGAGACCTTCAGGAGTAAACTGGTGGGATGGAATAAAAAGAGATATTACTGATTTTACCATGAAATTTTTGACATGTCAATAGGTTAAAGAAGAGTGAAAACTACCAAAGGGGATGATTCAACATTTTACATTTCCATAGTGGAAATGGGAAAATATATCTATAGACTTCATGGTGGGGTTCCCAAAGAATTCTCAAGGTAAAAATACGATTTGGGTTACTATTGACCAACTGACTAAATCTCCAAATTTCCATCCTATTTGATATACTATGTAATTGGATTAACTTTCTTGATTGTACCTTAAAGTGATTTTTAGGTTACATGGAATTCTTATATCTATAGTATCTGATCGTGATCCTAGGTTCACTTATATCTTCTGTAAAGTCCTTTAGAATTCTTTGGGAACAGAATTAAATTTCATCACTACTTTTATCCTCAATCAGATTGAAGACCTAGTGAACAATTAAGATCGTGGAGGACATGCTTCAATCTTGTAAAATAGATTACCAGGGAATTTTGAATCATTATATTTATTTAGTTGAAAGTTATTATAATAAATGTTTCACTTCAGTATACAGATGAAACCTTTGATTCATTATATGGAAAGCAGTGTCGAACTACAACACTTTGGGATGAATTTGGGGAAAGAAAGTTTATGGGACCAAGATTATTTGAGGAATTGGTTGAAAAATTGATGATGATCCAACTACAAATAAGGATAGATCCGATAAGAAATAAAAGTTATGCAGATAACCATAGGAAATAATTTTCTTTCAATGTAGGTGATCATGTTTTCTTTAAAATATCTCATTGGAAAAGTGTTATGTGTTTTGGTAAGAAAAGAAAAGATATGTACATGGTTCCTTGGGTCTTATTAAATCTTGGATAAAGTTCTACTATTTTATTATCGAGTAGATTTACCTTCGAGTTTATCTTCAGTATATAATGTTATTTAGGTTTTGATGTTGGTAAAGTATGTGCCATATTCATCTCATATTCTGAGCCCAGAAGTAGTCCAGCTAGAAGAGAACCTTCCTCTTAAAGAGAAACAAATTTAGATTCTTGACCATGGAGAGAACGTATTGTGGAATAAATTAATTCACCATGTTAAGGTTATATTGAGAAACCACTTAGTTGAAAAAGCAATATGGAAATTTGAAAATGCTACGAGGGAAATGTATCCTCACTTATTTAATAAGTGAATAAAAATTTTGTGGGAGAAATTTATAGAATTTTGGGAGAATGTAACCACTAAGGTACATATAATTTTTTTTCATTATATAATTAAATATTTAAATTCATTATAAATTTATATTGAAATAAGTGGTATTTATAGAAATTAAGGAATTTATACTGATGGAATAGTAACATGACCATTATGAATAGTAATCTGACCAATAGAATAGTATCCTCACATAAGAAAGTAAAAATAAACTTTATCCATCTTATAAATGAAAATATGATATAATTATATCAAAGTATAAGTAAATAAATGTTTTAAAAATGATAAATTTAATGTTTATATTATTTGTAAAAAATAAATGTTTATTAATAATTTTATAATTAATTTAATGATTTAAAATAAAATTTATTTTTAGAAAATATAATTATAAATTAATATTTTTTTCTCTTATGATTATAAGAGAATTTTATGAGATCTTAATTAAATTTTCAAAGTGTTATAAAATTGGTTATAGTTTTAAAATTGGTATTTTTTGAATAAATAATGATTTATTTAAAAATCCAATTTCTCATATTTATAAAATTATTTTCAAAAATTTAAGTTCATTTATTAATTCTACACAACTAAAAAGGGTTTGGTGGAAGTTTTTCTATTTTTATAAAATACTTGAATTTTTGGTGAATAGTAAAATATGGTAATTTATGGGATGCATATACATTATTAGTTAAATGAACTATTACTAGAGTCCTCACTGATTCAAGAGCTATAATCTCAAATAATCTTTTATTATTTTAATATATTTAGTGATAATTATCAAACTATTCATAGTCTTGAGCCAAAATAATAAACTAATAAATAAAATAATCAAAAAACACCCCTCGCCTCCACTATAAATATCATCCCACATTACCTCTTCTCCTCACACCTTAAAGGCTTATAGATTATTTAATTTCTTCCCCATTAAATTCCCAAACCTCTTACCCGTGTCCAAGACCTGATATTCTCCCCAAAATCTATAACCAAGGGCCACAAATAGATTCTCAAGGAGAAGAATTCAATAGGTAAAATCCTCTTTCACTTCCTTTCATTTTCTTTTTATTTTATTTTATTTTATTATTCTCTATTATGATACCCTTATCCAGGTGGCATGAAGACTCTATTATCTTATATATATCGGATTTTTAACATGTTTATGGAAAAATTCATCATCAAACTTCTTATACTCTCCCTTTTATTCTAAAAATTAGAACATCATCTGCGATGTGTCAATTTACTGCCATAATAGACAATACACATTAATTTTCCATTACCTCCTTTAATTATGGTCATAAGAAAATTATTATGGTCAAATCAGATTTTATTATACATACTATAATTTATATATGGTTTTGAAACCAATATATAAACATGATATTAAACAAAATGATATAAGTTTATAACGATCTTCAAAATTGCCAAAATAAATTAAATTATTTTCATTAATGTTTTATCTAATGACTCATACTCATATCAGAAAAAAAATATGGTATAATTTAAAAATATGGTAACATATTAACACCATTTTAATCCACTTCTAGAGTGTTTCTTCCATTTGATAAGAAAATCCATAATGAACCAACCATGGAAACCATGAAATAAATGCCCCTAAAACAATGAAAATAACAAAATATTATTAATTAATGGGTGGAAATATGTTATAATAAATTAATATAAGTAATTATAAATATTAATATGGTTATTTAATATATTAATAACACTATTTAAAACAATATACAGAAGGTTTGAACATGTTTGAATTATGATGAACCTGAGGTAAGGGAATTCTTAACCCAATTTCCATATTTTGTGTTAACCTTATACTTTATTGATTATATGGAAATAAAATTATTTATAAAATTAATTTTGATTATATTATGTTTTATTATGATTATTTATAGTTTATACACATATTCCATTCATTTTATAAATTCTAAATTAAATTATATGATATTTGTAAGGGACTTTTCTTTAAAAATCCTCCTTTAAATTTCTATATTTAAAAAATTAAAAATAAATGTTTTTATGATGTAAGTATTCAGGTTTTATTTTCTGGATCCTGTGCAATGTTTATGATGAATTGTGGGACCTATATCTCTCTCTAATGCCTTGGGTATGTTTATGTTGGAGGCTGACCGTATGGTTATTCCAAGTGTAACTATGATGGTTACACCATAAGGTAGCCACGAGGCTTACATTGTAAGGTAGCCATGAGGGTTAAATTGTAAGGTTGTCATGAGGGTTACAAATCATATGGTATCTATGAGGGTTACAATATTAAGTAAGTGATTCTCCAAGTTAACATTATGGTTTTATTTATATTATCTATATTTTATGGAAATCTCCTATTTTTACAAAGTAAGTCTATAATACATTATGGGTGAGAATTATGTATTTGTGAAAATTATTTCATATTTTTATATGTATTCATGGACTAATGGTTTATTTATTTTTTTAATTTCCCTTACTGATTTTTTGTGCTCATCCCAAGTTTTAAAATATTTTTCATAGGGTTTACAGATGGGTAAGATAAAATAAGAATCCAAGATGAATATTGTGATTTTTTTTCATGAAAAGAATTCATGTTTTATAAAAAACTTTTGTATTATGTAAGAAATGTATATTCTTTTAGTATTAATCACTTTGTATACTTGTGGTTTGAAATGTGTGAATTATGTCTTAATTCTCTAAATATATAAATTGAAAAGATATTTGGTAATGTAAATAAGTGAGTTCAAGTTTAATTAACTAGATTATGTAATGTTTAAGGCCAGGATCTTATATTTATTATCTTATCATTCAACTTTTTTTTCATTTATTATTATGACATATTAAATTATCTAATCGATTAAGTCAACCTCCGGTATTTTGAGGATGTTTAGTTCATAATTTTAAAATTAATTTGGTAGGTTGACCATGGTAAAAGTTATCATTGTTAAATCATATATTTAATAATAATCATGAAATATTAGTTTTTTATACATAAAATACATGTTTATAATCACCCATTAAAGTTAGAAATGAAAAATGATTTACATCGCTTCGTGGAGGTGGTATTCTGTAAGTACGCACAACTGAAACTATCATTTTTCAATAGGTCGAAGGGTTAGAAGGTATGTAATATATAATATTTCTAGAATCATAATTTCTTCCGGAATAACATATATATTTAATAAATCTATAATTATGACATTACTTGTGAGGTGATTATGAAAAATGAAACGTGTCACGTCGTATAAGTGGTAGTTAACATGTATATATGAATAATGATTTTGTTCCCTATGGGATGGAAAAGAAGAAGAATAAGGTTGAGAAATTAAAAAATAACATAATATTTTATGGTATATAATTATTTCATTATATTGGAATGGTTATGATAAGGAGGTAAAAGAATAAATACAAGGAAAGCTATATGTTAAAAAAATTACCTTCACTTTGAGAGACCTTCTTTGGATTTCTTTTTAAGGACCCTATGGGTGGTATTTTGAAGATAAAAAATCCTATATAGATTATATAAGGATATTTATAAAAGTTTTTTTTGTTGATTTAAGTGTCTCAAGGTGGTAAGAATAATAGAGAAGAGGTGGTATCCTTTTATATGGAATGAAATGACACACTTGAAATTACTTAAGAGATTTAAATATAATATATTATTTTTTATGTTAAATTGGAAATAAATGGACAAAATTTTAAAGAAATTATAGTTTATGGTTGAAATAATTTCAACCAATTAGATTTTTATAGGTTTATGTGGAATTTTAAATCTTATATTTGGGTTTAACCCTTTTATTAACTAATTTTAAAACTGTGGTAACAATTTTTTCAATTCTAAAGCATCATAAATATAATTGTAAGGTAAAAAATTGAATAAAAATGGTCAATATATTAAATTTTAGACTATAACTCATCCATTTTACCTCTTTCAATATTTTAATTTTTTTAAATAATTTAATAATATATTATTTAACATAAAATACCATTTAAGCCATTTTAAGAACTATTCACATATTTTGACTTTAAAAACATCAAGATATGTGTGAAATTAAAATATAAAGTATATAAACATAAATTATATATTATTATTAACCATAAAAGTCATGTTAAACCATTAGAAATCCAAAAAATATTACTTTTCTTGTTTCAAAAATTATTTACCTTGATTTTTCTACCACTTTCAAAAGCACTATGTCATCGTTGTATAAGCATTTAAGTTAATTATAAAATCACTAAAAATTAAAATTAAATTAACATAAAAATAAATTAAAAAAATAAATTCCAAAATATAATTTAATATTTTATTATAATATTTTTTATCAATATGTGAACATATAAGATAAATTAAAATAAAGAGAGTGACATTTTGAAAATTATATTTACTTAAAATAATATAACGATATTTATCAAAGAAAAACGGAACCAAAATAAATTATTTTAGAATATATAAAGGGTATAGTCAAAATAAAATAACCCAATAGAAATAAATTAGGTTTTAAATAGATTTTAAAATACTTATCATATTATTTTTTAATTTAATTATCCAATATTTCCATACCAAGGTGACAACTGTTGACCACAATTACTATTCATTAAAAGAAAACATAAAGTTAACATAGTTATCAAATTTGAACCACAAAAATGATAATATGAAATATATTAATAAATATTCAATTTTTAGAAGTTGAAGATATTAATTTTTATATAAATATGTAAAATGCATTGAAAAAAAGTTTTTAGAAAAATGTGTTATTAAGCCCAAAAAGGAAATAATACTAAAATAAAGTGTAAAGTTAATTCCAATATAATTAATTAAATAAATTATAAATAAAGGAGGATTATTTTAATTTAATATGAAATTCAAATAATAATGAAAATTTTAAATTATAATAAATGATATGTGTATAAAAAACAGTATTTTTCACTATTCACTAAAAGTCAAACTTTTCAGAAAAACGTCAAAATATCACCCTAAAATAAAATTGATCTAATGATTTAAAAAAATATATAATTTTTATCAAATATAATTTCTAATGTTTTTAGAAATTAATTATAATATTCTCTCACAAAAATAATTAAAAAAACATTTTTGATGAAAACATATTTTTGAAGTCTAAAATAACTTTTCTAAAAATTGAGTGCTTATTTACCATGAATTAATCAATAAATTTTTATTTAGTATGGGCATCATATATATATATATATATAGAATAATTCAGTTACCCAAATTCGTATCCTCTAATTCAATGACTAGTTTATGACAATCAAATTTAAATAATAATATTTTGTGGTTTGTTTAAGCTAGATGTTTGTATCTTATATTCTATCAAACATAATGTTATTTAAAAATATATTGGTGTTACAATAGAAATTAAAAAGTCAATTTTGATGGAAATTATGATAAATGAATTAATAAATTAATGCAGATAATTATTTGATTTGGGCATATTTGGCCTTAATTATGAACATTGAAATTAATGCTAGTTTTTTAAATGTGTAGTCAATACATGTATGTGGATGATCATGAGATTGGATCGACCTATATTTGTTATTAATTCCATTTTATTAATTATTATTAAATTAAAATTATGGATTTTATGGAATCCCCTCCTCCTAATTAGGTATGGGCCAACACTCCTGCAATATCTTTTATATAAAAACCCTTAACTAATCTATTAGTTTCCCTCACCTATGTGTGAGTAAAAGAGTATGTAAAGTATATAGAACCTTCAAAATTATAGGTTATCCTAACTCAAAACCAAGTTCAAATCAACCTTGAAGATACATAATTTCATGGGATGAATTCTACAACTTGAACCAGGGCATGGTTCTACAATTTTTTTACTTTGGGGTTAAGGTTTGGTTTATCATCTACTAGACAAACAAACCATTAGAAAAAAAATCTTATGATAATACCACTTAATAATTATTTTTAGTTGTGTGATTAATTATTTATTCATTCTTTATTAAGATCACTTAATAAATGAATTATTAAGAATGTTGGATGAAATTAAAATAAATTAAACTACACAAATATTTTATCTAATACATTATTAATCACTTATGTAAAATACTCTTAATATTAACAAGTCATATAATAATATAAAATGGGAAATTTACGTATAAATGCAAAAATACCTCATATAAAATATTAAGTCAAAAGACTTCCATTACTTGATTTAGAATAGAATCATTAGATATGAGTTTATTCATGGACCTTCTTAGGAAACTTCTATATAATGGGTAGTTATTTAATTTGTCTTGGGTTGAATTAACTAAATTTATATTGGGTGTATTAGACGTCACCATTATAATGAAAATTTAAAGGAAAGTGTTTAGAAAATCCAACTCCAAGATTTTGTGATTGGGGAGTTTACTCAATGGTTTAAGGATTTATGATTTAATGTAGTTGGAAAGGCCCACCTACATAATTACCTTCAAATAGATTTGTAATCCCTCATCTGAGTTATGAAAAGGGGAATATAAAATATTTACACTAGAATATCTGAGCGATGAGATATTCTAAAACAAAATGTGACGGTTGTTGGGTTTAGATAAAATATTGGGAGCGTAATAAATAAATTTATTATCTATATTATAATTTAGATAAATTACTAAATAATCTACTCATATTAAATAAATGTAAATCTATATGACATTTACTTTATCACTATGTTCAATATTAGAGAAGCATAACCTTATAATCAGATCAAATCTCTAGGAATAGTATAGGAGTTAGTGTGTTATACTACACCATGAATGGAAATTATATGTATTGGAAATCCATGTTCCTAAATCACATAGTAAAGAGGCTAGTGATAATGAACTCAGTATCTATATAAAAAATTTAGATGATGCTGCAGATGTTCAATATTTTATCCTACCATCCATGTCTAGTGAACTTATAAAGAAAAACAAGGATATGGATGCATATAACATGATGTATCAACTTTATGATCTTTATCAAGAGAATGAAAGACGAAATAGATATGAGATCTCCAATGCACTATTCACATGTAATCTTGGAGAGATAGAATCATGTGGGACACATGTGGTCAAGTTAATTGGATACATAGAGTTCGTAGACATCAAGGAATTTAATATCCCTAATGAGTTGTACATATATTTCATTTTATCCTTAATACCTAAGAGATTCTTCAGTTTCACTGTTAATTATAATATGTGAAATAATGATAAGTAACTCTTGGAACTCCTTACCTTTATTCACCAAGGACATGAGGCGTGAAAAACTAGTGGTCCTTATGGTGAATAAAAGGAAGAACAAGGAAAAGGGCCGAGAGAATCACTCAAATTTTATGGCTCTTAAGGACCTTGATTCTAATAAGAGGAAGATATAAAGACATGTGAAGGAAAACATCACAATATGTTTTTCACATCGCAAGATGGGCACTAAAACAAGAACTAAACTCAGTTAAATAAGTGAATTTTCTATCAGATGATGATATTACTAAAAAAAATAAATTAACGATGTCTTTTTTACATTAGAGAAATTTTAAAATGTCGATAATTTATTTACCAATGTTTCTAAAAAATGTCAATAAAGGAGATGTCAAAATCCAATAAATGAATTTTTTAGAAATTAATAATTTTTTATGAAAGAATTTTATTCATAAATGTTGGTAAATGTGTTTTGTAGAAATACATAATTTTTTTAAAATATTTTTTTAGTTCCTCCAACCATCCAAGTTCCGATCTGTGATGGCTATCACCTTATAGGACGCCCCTTACAAGAAATTCATAATTATTTATAATTAATTTTTTAATTTATCCACCTATTAAAGCCCCATACCCTATAAACCATGCGATGAAATTCCCTCTGCCCCATAATTTCACAACCCACACCTCCTCAGAATTGGTCAAATAATGCCCTCTCACCCATTCTCTACACCAAACTAACTCACCTAGACATTTTTTATTTATAAAAATATAATATCCTATATTTCTACATATAAGATAATATATGTGTGTGTTTTTGTATATGTTTATATAAATATAAATATATATATATTATGTTTATATGTATATATATGTGTGTGTTTGTGTTTATATGTATTTATATATATATTTATATATATATTTGTGTGTTTACATGGGTTTATACATATGTTTATATATATATATCTCTCTGTGTGTGTGTGTGTTTATATATATGTTTATGTTTATATATATATATGTGTGTGTGTGTCTGTGTGTGTTTATAAATATGTGCATGGTTATATGTTTATATATATTTGTGTGTTTATGTGTTTATATATATATATATATACGTCTCCGTGTGTGTGTGTTTATATATATATATATATATATATAAAAGTTTATATGTTTTTGTGTGTGTGTATAAATATATATGTTTATGTATATAAATATATAATTATAATTATAATATTTTATTAAATATATATATATGTAAATTAATGGATTTATAATTATATATGTACACATTTTAAAACCCTGGTAAAAATGTCACTAAAATGGTCAGGTTTTCATAAAAATGTGAAAAAATTTAAAATATGTGAAGGTTTTTATATATCAGTATTTATTTATATATATACATGTATTTATAAATATATATATGTGTGTGTGTTTATATTAATATATATTTAAAGTTATATTTAGATCGATGTAGGGAAATGAACTAAATTACTAATAAAAACATTCAACATAAAAAATGTAGAGAAGTGCTCAATAAGGATCGAACATGAGACCACATCGAGAACCACAAGGGTGGATACCATTGACCTTCATCCTAAGGGCTATATATATATGTGTGTGTGTGGGGGTTTATATATAGAAATATTAGGATATTTAAATACATTTAAATATATTTTTATATTAATATAAATTTATAAATAAAAATATAATTATAAAATTATATATATATATATATGTAAATTTATGTAATTATACTTATATATAATTAACAGTGTTTTAAAATAGTGGTAAAAATGACAATAATTTATACATATTTTAAAAAAAATCCTTTTTTTTAAATTTAGTGACATTTTCTGGAAAACATGGATATATTAGTGATATTGTTTGGAAATCATGGCTAAATGAGTGATGTTTTCTAGAAAAGGTTTCTAAATTAGAAACTTTGTCTTGAAAAAATGGCTAAATTATTGAAGTTTTCTAAAAACATGGCCAAATTAGCAACTTTTTTTGAAAAAAAAGATGTTAAATTTAAAATTAGCAATGTTTTTTGAAATATGTTTCTAAATAGATGTTTTTTTGAAGTGTGTTGTGATATTGTATATGTTTTCAATAGTTTTTTTAAATTCAATGAGTAAGTTGAATATAAAGGTTCCTAAGGAAATTTTTTATGATAGTGATGCTTCTAGATATATGATATTTTTTATAAGGAGTAGAATTGGAGTTAAAGAACTAAATACCAGTAAATTAGTAGAAAGAAGTAACCCCAAACCGAAAACCATAAAAAGTACAATAGTGAATTAAGAGTTTCTGGATGTGCTTAATAAACTTTATTTATGAGATTTGGAAACATTCCTTATGGAGGATAAGAATGAGCTTCTTATGAAGGATTTGAAACTTTTCTAACAAGTTCCTGAATAAGGATATGAAAGTTTTCTAACTAAGTCAAAATATTTTATGCAAATCTTCAGGTTCTTAACCTCATAAAGATATTCAAGATTCATGATTGAGTTCAAATGGGGAGATTGAGGTTTCCATACTAATAGTAATAGATCACGAATAACAGATGTAGATCATCAGAAAGATGTGATCAGATGAAGATATCACTGTATAAAATACATTTTACAATATTATGAATAACACATTATAAAGTTTGGGTAAATTATTACACAAAGTTCATGATAATATGTGTACACTATTATAGGATGGAACATAGATGATGTTACCAAATTAATAGTTCTAAGAAGTTTGTTTTTCTAAGTTTCTATGAATCTTAACAAAGGGGATGAAGTCAAAGTTTTACCCATGAAGTTTTTTATACTAATAAAAAAGTCCAAACTATGATGTGGTGAATATTGAAACTTTGATCGGGGAGACAGGTTTGAAGGCCAATTGTATGAGTCTACCTATAGATAGTTTTCATAAATCTTACAAGAAGATAAATATTATGTTATAAGTTGTATAATGTAACACCCCAAGCTTTCACGATACGCTTCCCTTTCAATAATGCAATAACTTACATTGTACGCAAGTTCGAGATTCTAACACACCGCGACCAATCAAAATAGCAGTTATGAATAGTAATACCCACATTTTGAAATTATATAAATTTTATATTTCAAAATGGACTTCATTTTTGGATTTGGAATATCGAAATTAGCCTATGTATAATTTTTGGTGTTTTTCTGAGAAGTTCCAAATTTCCATGAATAGTGAAAAATACTTAAAAACAACTTTTTAGTCAAAATAATTTGGTGATAAATTATACAATTGAGTGTTTTTAAAGTATAATTAGAATATATTTTAGCCTTTTTATCCAATGGTGGTCATTAGAATTA
This sequence comes from Viscum album, assembly GCA_963277665.1. Lineage (NCBI taxonomy): Eukaryota > Viridiplantae > Streptophyta > Magnoliopsida > Santalales > Viscaceae > Viscum > Viscum album. Next base: position 246,488,693 of record OY728150.1, read on the forward strand.
ATTTCACTTTGAAATTGGACATAAACAATTGTCAATCTTTTGATATATATTGTTTTTTAAAAACACAGTATTTGTTGTGACAGTGGGAATTAATTATTAACTTAATTAATTCAACTTATATGTTTTGAATTTTGTAAAATATACATCATTTTTGGATTAGGAATATAAAATATAGCTTAGGGTTAATTTTTGGTATTTTTCTGAAAAACTTAAATTTTTGATGAATAGTGAAACCACTAAGTGGTAGTTAAAAAACTAATTTTTCGTTTAAATGAAACTTTAACACTTCTGTAAATTGAATTTAAAAAATCCAACATACATTGTTGTCATTAGAAAGTAAAATGTGGTTCAATGGGATTAAAATAATTTTTGGTGAATAGTAACTTTTAAGTTCTATTAATCGCAATTAAAGGTAATTAGTGTAATTTAAGGTAAATATAATGTTATAATAATATGAAATTAACTTTAAACTTGTCCTACCCTTATTGGATGAGTCATGTCAGACCAAGACAATCCATGGGTCAACTTGGGGACCCCATGGAGCCACTTGGGTAATAAAATGACATTAATAACTTTTTATTTAAAGTAAAAATAAAATTGTCACAAACGTGTGTTATTTTACTAAAACAATTATTACATGGGGTTATATAAGTTAAATTTTAGAAGATAAATATTCATTGGAAATATAAAAATATTTCCTACATCATGGTAATTTTTTTATAATTTTTAGGCATTAAATAAATAAATTTATTTATGACACCATGATGATGCATCGATTACCTCATTAATTAACTATTTAAATAAAATGAAAAGATAATGTAAAATATAATACTTACACTTGTCAAAAACCTATTGGATGAGTAGATTTGAACCATTATCGCCTCATCCTTGAAATATATAATTATGGTACCTTTGAAATCCGAAAATCACTTCATAATAAATTAACATTTCATGACCTTCCAAGAGTGCCCCTCCTCTCCACTTATAAAAGGTCCCAAACTCTACCACCTTATTCACACCTTCAAAGCCATTTTGCTGGGCCAAACTCTGCCAAAATACTCTCTCAACTTCCCTCTCTTACTCCTATAAGCCTCACTTTGGGCAGAAGTCTTCCCAAGGAAGCCTTTGGCTCAAATCAAAAAGAGTTACCCGATTTTAAGGTAATGTCTTCTCTTATGTTCTTTTGTTTTATTTTTCTTCTCCAACCACTTAAACTCTTTTAATTCCTTTATTTTGAAACTAAAAAAGTATCTTCAATATACTAGGATGTTTTTATGAGAAGTATTTGATTTACGCTTACACACAACTTCGTTTAATGGTTAAAGAACATATTATTTCTATGGGTGGCGAATTACTGCCTCACGAAATGGTGATTGTTCAATATTCTTTAAACACATCTCATGGTGGACATTAAGATGTTACAATATTTATATATGATATATATTATGTTTAATTTTTCTTTATGATTCTGTATTTTTCATTTATTTCATACCTTTATGATTTCCATTATGGGTAAATGCGATAATTTCATTTTAGGAAGTGCGGGCTACCGCCCACGCAAAGTGATTTGAATCATTAATGCCAAATGTAGGACTTATAAAGGATGGAGTAAATGATATTATATATGATATTATACTGGAATTATAATATAACTTTATATCATTATGATTTAATTCCATTAAATACAAAATGGAAATGAAAGTAGTGTTCATTCATATGTACGGCTTACCGTCTCTATGAACGGTGCATTTCATTTCTTACCTCTAAATGTTATGTAATATTATAAATGAATATATATACTGGATATATATGATATATATGATATATAAATCATGAATATTATTCTGGATATAATGGATATTTTACCACATGAACAACTTGTAATTATAAGAAGTTTATTTTTTGACTCAAGTACCAAAGATCAACAAAACGACCGTTATTAACTTAAATAATTACATAATGTTCATAACATAGTAATAAGTGATATAAAAGGAATAATGAACTTGAAAAAGGTTCTTAAGAAATTATAAATTAACTCTAGTTTATTATTCAGGAGATTAAAGAATGATCGAGTTAAGTCGGACACGAGGTAAGGGAACTTCTTAACCCAATTTCCTTTCTTTAGGTTAATCTCCTACTTTCAAATTATGTAATGATATTTTTATGTCAGATCTTGTATTTTTAATTTATTTATATGTAATTATACTGAATACACATAATAGATCTATTTTATTTAAAAAATGATCTTTGAAAGGGACTTCGTCTCAATCTCCTTTCATTGAGGCATATTTTGTTTTATACACAACTTTCCTTCATACGGTGTATGAAACCATTTGACTTTTACCTTTATTAAAAAGGAATCTTTTTATATGAAGAATTTTTACTAAACGACAAAAGGAATGTTTTGTCTTACGTATGCGGCGACAATGAATTCCCCACCGCCGTGACCATTATTTGAGTTTCGGCTTCCTCTAGAAGCAATAACTTTTTTTAAATGAAAAATAAATACCATGTTTTACTTTTATTTTATTTTTTTATTGAAAATGGTTTTATTATATCAATGTGTTGTATTGATATATTTTTATTGAAATGTGGAAATGTTATTTTTCTTTATACATGTTTTTTGTGATACGATTATGTTATGGTTTATGATATGTTTAAACCTTTTCATATAAGGAATTAATTGAATTTAGTATGTGACGGGTGGAGCCCGCTCTAGCTCCTAGATGAATCAGTAGGTCTCATGAGACAAACTAGTGTCTTGGCATGAGGCCTTGCAAAAATATTTTTTTTTCTTGGCACGAGGCCTTGGCTATGTGGTTATGATAGTCTGGAATTATGCATTCCATCATTATAAAAGTGGTTATTGATATTGCATGTGATTATTTGACTAGTAGAATATCCATGTGAATAAGTAAATGGCATTATTTCATTTTATTTTTTCCATATTATGCTTAATTTAAAGTTTAAAAGGATTTTGTTTTAGTTATACATTTCCTTAAATGTTTATGTTTTTTATGAAAGCTTCCACTATATTGTTATCCTTTCTGAGCATCTGAGCTCACCCCTTTCTGTGTTTTATTTTTTCCAGGATGTGAAGAAATATTTTATGACTGACCTACAGGGATATTTTGAATGGGATATGGGTGTGGACTATGGAGACTATATTATTGTAGTTTTTCACTTTATGGTGTAATGTAACACTTATGAATGTATCTAGTGTTTCCAAGGCTACTAAACTAATCGGTCTTTCAAGACTTGATCTTTTGTGATCATGCCAATGTTACGTAATAATGCATCGACTCTGGGTAACTGGGGTTGGGGCGTTATATTTGGTATTAGAGGTAGTTTAGTACTAACCTTGGAAGCTAGTTTTAGAAAAACGCTTGATTAGAGCACATAGCCCTAAGATATACTTTGAGGATTAGTATAAAAGAACTTCCAAGAATTTTGGTATTATAGAGACTTTGTGAGTTTTCCAAGGAATACATCTCTATCTGGATACGAGCAGGTAGAGGCGGCTCTAGGAGAGATGTACCTAGGGGTAAAACCCGAAAACACCACTTTGAGCTAGACTTGAACGGGAACTGGTACACGACAATGGGCCTTGCTGCACTCTTGGTTACGACACTCCCGGTGGATATGCTTAGGATACTTCACGATTTCTGTACAAACCATTATGAAGGGTTTATGTGTATATAATTCCTCAAAGAAATTTTTTTTTATGGATTATATCCATAAATAGTTCAATTTATGTTAAGTGTTTTACAAGTATGGAATTATGTATTTTTATTCATTAACTGGTCTAGTTTATGCCATTGTTTAGAAATGGCGCTTAGTGGAAGGAATGGAAACTGTATCAATGCATGCACTCCATGTAGGGATTTCCCTCTTGCTCAAGATAATTATAATGGAGTTGGTGATACAACTGGTGCTGATCGGTTTATCACCATACTGGGAAAACTCACTCAGCTTATGAATAATATCCTTACTCGTATAGAGCACCCTGATCCACAACGTGGAGGATCAATGTTAGACTACTTCATGAGGAAACAACTACAAACATTCCATAGGAGTACAAATACCTTAGTAGCTGAGAAATGGATAAATTCTCTAGAGAAAATATTTCAGGCTTTGGGGAGTAGTGAAAGGGAAAAGGTTATCATGGAAGTTTACCACCTCACTAGAGATGCTGATCAACGGTGGTCATTGATTCAAAACACAAAGGAAGATGATGAAGTATAAAATATGGAATGGAGGGAGTTAAAAGATATTTTCTTAGAAAAATACTTTCCTCGTGACTATCAAGCAGATATGGAAAGGAAATTTCTGAGTCTGATACAAAAGGAGGATGAGAATGTCGTAAAGTATGAGGCCAACTTTACAAGGTTAGCGAGGTATGCTGCAGATTATATACGTAACCCAAGAATTAATATTGATCGTTTCTTTGATGGGTTAAAACCATTTCTCCGTCGAGCTTTAGTATCACAATCTTTATCAACGTATGAAGATATAGTCTCGTGTTCTATCAAGACCAAAAAGGAATTCACTAAATCATGTGACAATAAAGTAAAGCAAGAAAATAAGAGAATGGTGGAACAAGAGATAGATAAAGGGAAAAATGGAAAGAAGGATATTCCATTATGTGATAATTGTGGGAAGAATCACCCCGGTACTTGCCTAAAGGGAAGGGGAGTTTGTTACAAATGTGGAGAAAAAGGTCACTAGGCTCATGATTTTAAGGGAATGAAAGAGGCTATCAATGTTGAATGATACAATTGTAGAGAAATGGGGCATTATACAAATTAATTCCCTAAGCGCCAAGGAAACATACCTCAGAAAAGGCCAAGTGAGCAAGGCCAATCTTATGTTGTTACTATAGTTAAAGTGGAATAATTATTGTATTTCTATTTTTGGACTCAAGAACTATATTGTGGTTATAAGAATAATGTGATATATATAAGGATTTTAATGAATTACTTGTTTTTTCATTAAGGTTTTAATATGATGAAAGTAATCAAATTTTTAGTATGTGAAAATAAGAGAAACTTTACTTTGTTTGGGGGAATCTGATGAATTGATTTTGGAATTTAGAGACCTTTTAGAGAAAGTCTGGACATAGCTATTTTGGATAACTATAATGGTTGGAATGTATTAATTTTAACTTTGGATAGTATTGTTTAATGTTAAAACATTTCTAATGATTGTTTTTGGAATATTATAATACTATAGTTTTAGGAAAAGGACAACCTGTAGGTCGGAGGATAACCCGTCGCGTCAGACAAAGCTGTAGGAATCAAACCCACAACCATAGTGCGACATGACTTTATTACCTACCACTAGCCTATAGGAAGTCCCTGGTTATTATAAAATATTTTTCCTAATCTAAATGGTATGTGTTAATATTTGGAACCTTGTATGATTAGGATAAATATAATATTTTTGAGTTCTATTATCTTTTTGAGTGAAAGATGGGTTTGTGGTAAAAATTTATTGAAGAATGAAAGTCTACATTACAAGTATGTATATTTCCTTATGTTCTTAGTAAATCCCCTAAAAAAATTCCTCAACTTTATGAAAGGCTACTTAAAACAAAAACGTTGTCGGTTAACTTTTCCTACTGGGGAATCAATGATCGTTTAACCAATCACAAGTTTGTAATTTTCTTGTAGTTAACTTTCTCCTAATCCTATTTTCTAAAACTCTCCATCAGATCTTGATGGTTTTTTTCTCCTCCATATCCATGTTTTCATAGAATCCGAGTATGGGCTATCTTAGGTGACCTTTGTACTTCTCTTTCTTTCTTTTAAATTTATATTTTTATTAACCCTATTTCCGATATGGGTTTTCCACAAAGGTATTTTCTACTTTGAACCTTTTATTTTAGAATAACAATTTCAAATTTCGAGGATGAAATTATTTGAAGGAGGGGAGAATGTAACACCCCAAGCTTTCGCGATACGCTTCTCTTTCAATAATGCAATAGCTTGCATTGTACGCAAGTTCGAGATTCTAACACACCGTGACCAATAAAAATAGCTGTTATGAATAGTAATACCCACTTTTTGAAATTATATAAATTTTATATTTCAAAATGGACTTCGTTTTTAGATTTAGAATATTGAAATTAGCCTATGTTGAATTTTTGGTGTTTTTCTGAGAACTTCCAATTTTTGATGAATAGTGAAAAATACTTAAAGACAACTTTTTTAATAAAAATAATGTATGGTGATAAATTATAATATTGAGTGGTTTTACAGTATAATTAGAATATATTTTAACTATTTTATCCAATGGTGGTCATTTGAATTAATTTCACTATGAAATTGGACCTAAACAATTATCAATCTTTTGATATATATTGTTTCTTAAAAACACCCTATTTATTGTGACAGCGGGAATTAATTATTAAATTAATTAATTCAACTTATATGTTTTGAATTTTTTAAAATATACATCATGTTTTAATTATGAATATCAAATATAACATAGGGTGAATTTTAGGTATTTTTCTGAAAAACATCAATTTTTGATGAATAGTGAAACCACTAAGTGGTAGTTAAAAAACTAATTTTTCGTTTAAATGAAACTTTACCACTTCTGTGAATTGAATTTTAAAAATCCAACATACATGGTTTTAATTAAGAATTAAAATGCGGTTCAATGGGATTAAAATATTTTTTGGTGAATAGTAACTTTTAAGTTCTATTAATCGCGATTAAAGGTAATTAGTGTAATTTAAGGTAAATATAATGTTATAATATTATGAAATTACCTTTAAACTTGTCCTACCATTATTGGATGAGTCATGGAAAACCAATACAATCCATGGGTCAACTTGGGGACCCCATGGAGCCACTTGGGTAAGAAAATGACATTAATAACTTTTTATTTAAAGTAAAAATAAAATTGTCACAAACATCTATTGTTTTACTAAAACAATTATTACATGGGGTTATATAAGTTAAAATTTCGACTATAAATATTAATTTGAAAGCTAAAAATATTTCCTACATCACGGTAATTTTTTTTATAGTTTTTAGGCATTAAATAAATAAATTTATTTATGACACCATGATGATGCAACAAATACCTCATTAATTAACGATTTAAATAAAATGAAAAGATAATGTAAAATCTAAGACTTAAACTTGTAAAAAACCTATTGGATGAGTATATTTAGAACCCTTATCACCTTATCCCAGAAATATATAATTGTGGGACCCTTGAAATCTGAAAATCACTTCATAATAAAGTAACATTTCATGACCTTCCAAGAGTGCCCCTCCTCTCCTCTTATAAAAGGCCCCCACCTCTACCACCTTATTCACACATTCAAGCCGTTTTTCTTGGCCAAAATCTGCCCAAATACTCTCTAAACATTACTATCTTACTCCTAGAAGCCTCACTTTGGTCAGAAGTCTTCCCAAGGAAGCCTTTGGCTCAAATCAAAAAGAGTTACCCGATTTTAAGGTAATCCCTTCTCTTATGTTATTTTGTTTTATTTTTCTTCTCCAACCCCTTAAACTCTTTTAATTCCTTTATTTTGTAATAAAAACAGTATCTTCAATATACAAGGATGTTTTTATGAGAAGTATTTCATTTACACTTACACACACCTTCGTCTAATGGTTAAAGAACATACTGTTTCTGTGGGTGGTGAATTATTGTCTCATGAAACGATGATTGTTCAATCTTTTTTTAACACCTCTCATGGTGGAAAATAAGATGTCAATATATTTATATATGATATATATTAAGTTTATGTTTTCCTTATGCTTCTGTATTCATCATTTATGTTACAAATTTATGATTTCTATTATGGGTAAACGTGATAATTTCATTTTAGGAAGTGCGGACTACCACCCCCTCAAAGTGATTTGAATCGTTAATGCCAAATGTGGGACTTATAAAGGGTGGAGTAAATGATATTATATATTATATTATACTGGAATTATAATATACCTTTATATCATTATGATTTCAATCCACTAAATATTAAATAGAAATGAAAGTAGCGTTCATGCGTAAGTACGGCTTACCATCTCCATGAACGGTGCATTTCATTTCTTACCTCTAAATGTTATGTAATATTATAAATGCATATATATACTGGATATATATGATATATATTCACATCTACATCATGAATATAATTCTGGATATAATGGATATTTTACCACATGAACAACTTGTAATTATAAGAAGTTAATTTTTTGACTCAAGTACCAAAGATCGACAAAACAACCGTTATTAACTTAAGTAATTAAATAATGTTCATAACATGGTAATAAGTGATATAAAAGGATTAATTAACTTGAAAAAGTCTCTTAAGAAATTAGAAATTAACTCTAGTTTATTATTCAGCAGATTAATGAACGATCGAGTCAAGTCGGACACGAGGTAAGGGAACTTCTTAACCCAATTTCCGTTCTTTGGGTTAATCTCATACTTTAAAATTATGTCATGATATTATTATGTCCTATATTGTATTTGTACATTGTTTATATTTAATTATAGTGAATACACATAATAGATCAATTTTATTTAAAAACTGATCTTTGTAAGGGACTTCGTCTCAATCTCCTTTCATTGAGGCATATTTTGTTTTATACACAACTTTCCTTTATACGGTGTATAAAACACTTTGAAATTAACTTTTATTCAAAAGTAATATTTTTATACAATTCATTTTTACTAAACAACAAAAGGAATGTTTTGTCTTACATATGTGGAGACAATGACTTTTCCACCGCTGTGACCATTATTTGAGTTTCGGCTTCCTCTACAAGCTATAACTTTTTTTAAATGAAAAATAAATACCAAGTTTTACTTTTCATTTATTTTGGTATTGAAAATGGTTTTATTATATCAATGTGTTGTATTGATATCTTGTGATTGAAATGTGTAAATTTTATGTTTCCTTTATACATGTTTTATGTGATACGATTATGTTATGGTTTATGATATGTTTAAACCTTTTAATATAAGGAATGCATTGGACTTAGTATGTGACAAGTGGAGCCCGCTATAGCTCCTCGATGCATCAGTAGGTCTCATGAGACAAACTAGTGTCTTGGCATGAGGCCTTGAAAAAATCTTATTTTTAGTCTTGGCAAGAGGCCTTGACTACGTGGTTATGATAGTCTGGAATTATGCATTCCATCATTATGAAAGTGGTTATTGATATTGCATGTGATTATTCGACTAGTAGAATATCCATGTGAATAAGTAAATGACATTATTTCATCTTATTTTTTTCCATATTATGCTGAATTTCAAGGTTAAAAGGCCTTTGTTTTAGTTATACATTACCTTAAATATTTATGTTTATTTATGAAAGTTTTCGCTATATTGTAATCCTTACTGAGCATCTGAGCTCACCCCTTTCTATGTTTTATTTTTCCCAGGATGTGAAGAAATATTTTATGATTGACCTAAAGGGATATTCTGAAGGGGATATGGGTGTGGACTACGGAGACTATGTTATTCTAGTTTTTCAATTTATAATGTAATGTAACATTTATGAATGTATCTAGTGTTTACAAGGATACTAAACTAATCGGTCTTTTGAGACTTGATCTTTTGTTATCATGCTTATGTTACGTAATAATGCACCGAATCTGGGTAACCGAGGTCGGGGCGTTACATATAAAGTATGAAGTATGTATAATGTTTCTATATAAACATGGTGTATAATGTGTTAGGATAGAAATGGAGATGACAGATGGTCTATAGGGGTGAATAAACCAGATTAGAATTTTAAAGAGATGGTTTAATTATCTAAATTAATTATCAATGTTAATTAATAAAGTTAATTTTCAATGAAAAATAAAAATAAAGAACTCATATATTTTTATTGTATTTTAGTCCAAAGTGGACCTAATATATTACTATACCTCTATACTCTGAGAGAGATACATTCTCACTACTTTATTTTTGAAGGGGAATCATAAACATATACAACACGTAACTTTTATAGTATAGGTATAACCAGAAATACACACTTACTTTTTTATAGGGAGTCACAAACCAATTAAATAACTAAGTTTAGATAGTGGTAGTCACAACCTGAATGGTCCTGACTTTAGAATTTTGGAGTCACAACATGATAAAACACTAAATTTAGATATATAGAGTCATGACCATAAAATCCTGACTTCAAAATTCAAGATCCACAACCTAATAGTAAATTATTTTGTAATGGAAAATCGTAATCCAAAGTTACAACATGGATAAGAAGATAGAAAAAATAAAAACAAAGTACTTAGACTAAATTAGGTAGAAGTCGATAAAGAATAATGAATCTCAGCCTTTGGTTATCACGTAATAATTAGAACATCTCTTCAAGGTTAATGAAGTATAATTTGATTTATCCCACCTTTATAGTTTGAAAATAGGTGAGAATAGTTTTGGAAGAGGTTCACTTTCAGAATTTTATTTTTCCACCATCCCTTTTCCATGTGTGACTCAAGCCCTTTAAATATAAATATCTTAACATTGTAAGGTATCTTATTAGGCAATTAATGATTATAATAATAATAATTTACAATTACAAAGAGAGAGAGATATAAAGAGACAAAATATCGATAATTCTATTTTTTTTGAATTTAAAACCATTTAAACAAATAAAACTTATTTGAAATCACTTGATTAAAGAGTTCAAAAAAATTCCATAATAATAGGTAAAAGTTATTACAAAAATATCACATAGTTACAAACTATAATATTCAATATTTGAAATTCAAATATCTTTCTCTATTTAATTTATGATAATATCTAACATAGAAGAAACTTTATTAAAAAACATTTAAATTTGTTTAAATAACTTCATTATACTTATAAAAGAATTTATAAATAATATAACTATAGAAATCAACTCAAAATAACAAGTTCTAAATATTTGAAGTTCATTATGTAAATATATGCCTAAATTATTAATATATTTAATCTTCATAAAAATTTGTTTAAAATAATGTAAAAATACTTCACATAGGTTCTATATAATTAATATGAATTTATGTAACAATTAAATAATATAAATATTTTAATATGAATTTAGTAAATCAATATATCCTTTAAATCCTGAAATAAATAAATCCATAGAAAATTAGAAATCTATACCTATGTTTGGGTTATTTTTCATAGTGTGTAAAGGTAGAATAAAATTTTTATACCTTGTATAAGGAAAATACATGTTATATAAAGTTTACATAAAGGTAAAACTTAATTTAATGTGATATATAAGGGTATTAAAGAAGTTATGTAATGGTGACAACAATTTTAAACTCCATGTGAAAAGGTAAGACCAGGCTCACGTAAGGGTAACATACAATTTATAAGTTGCGTAAAGTTAACTAAGCATTGTGTAATGGTAAAAAGTATGCTACATAAGGGTAACTAAGAAATTCAATAGACTATTTAAAGGTACATAAAGGCTATGTAAAGGTAAAAAGAATGTTGTGTAAGGGTAAAGAATATACTCTGTAAGGGTAAAAGAAGAATTCCATAACTTTTATATAGGTAAAATATAGTTCCATAAAGGTAGAATAGAATTTCTATATGATGCATAATGGTAACTAAGAATTTGTATAAGGGTAAATAGTATACTATATAAGGGTAAAAATAGAACTACATAAGTCTAAATAATGATTTCTAAAACTCATGTAAAGGTACCAATTTTTTTAATACATGCAAAAGGGTAAAAGGAAATCTATGTAACGGTAAAAAAAGACTCTCAGTTCTCATGTAAAGGTAAAGATATATTAACAAAGGATATGTAAGTGTAAAATAAAATGTGGTAAAATTAATTTTTCCAAATATTTAAGAAAAAAATTATAAGTAATAATAATATTAAAGCGAATAAATGATGAAATAATTAATAAACAATTAAATTTTCAAAAAATATTATAAATAAAAATAAAAATATTATAATTATCCAAAAAAGATAAATAATGTGTTATTGGAATTACAAAAACAATTATAATTATCAAAACATAAAATAGTTAAAGTTTTAAGAATCCACCCCCACATTCTCCCCATTTTTGATAATTATAAAAAAAATTCAATTTCAAAAAATTTACCCCCTTTTGTAATTGATAAAAAAATATTTAAAAATTTTAAAACATAATTTTCTCCCCCTTTTTGAAATAATAAAAAATCATCAAAAAAATTTTCTCCCAAAAATAAAATATTTGAATCATATTAATAAAGTATCACTAAATTAAATAAAATAAAACAAAAATATATAACTCTCCAAAAATTAATTTCTTAAAAAAATTATAAAGGGATCCATAAAAAACAAATATAATATTCATGGAATTTTTAAAGGATATGGAATGAATTCACAAAATAATGTTATCACATTCCAGTAAACAAAAACAAATAACATAGAATAAATTCTCACTAACCAAAATAACTTTTTTACAGAACATGCTTGTATACTATATGATTAAACGATATGAATATACATGCTGAATATAAAATAATAAAACTTACTTGGGAATCCAGAAAAGTTTTGGTCCAATAATATTTAAAAATATTCTTTTAAGACCCCATTCTACAGAAGATTTAATCCTCTTAACATTAAAATGAAATTTAGAAATATATTCCTCTCTATGACCAATGGATTGATCAAATTGTAATGAAAATTAGAAGTATATGGTACAAATAATCCACATATAAAGTAAGTAATAGATGAGATACCAACATTGTTAACATTAAAAAATCTATTTTATATATTTTAGGTAAACTATTATCATTACCAAGAAAATTTCTATTAGATTTTAATTTTCATTCAATGTCATAAATTCATTCAAAGATTGACTTGCAACAGTAAATTTAGATAATTTTATTTTTCAAAATTAATATCACATCCATGATCATCATATTTTCCTTTTGAATATTTTCAAAATCATCAAACAACTTGTCCTTTGTACTATAAGTAGAATCTTTAAAACTATGATTTCTTGTTTCATTTTTAGACAAATAAATTCACCAAAATCATTTTCTTTATCAAACTTGAAAATAGAATTTTTAACATTTCATTTTTCAAATAAATATTTTTCTTTTCTTCTTTAAAAATATAACTCTCTTTACTAACTTTATTTGTTTCCTTTATCATCCTGTTATTCTCATATTTCAAAATTTAATGTAACTAGTAACACTTAAAATATCCTTTGGAAGCTTATCATTTTATTCAAATAACTCATTAAATATACAACCATCACTATTATAAAAATAACTTAAATTAGATTTATTATTGACCTTATTTGTATTTACTTCCATTAAATATAGTTTTTTTGTCTTTTTGTCACTTCCAAATTCATCACTTCAATCATATTCTTCATTAAAACTCCATCTAGAATGATAAGAATGTTTCAATTATTTTTTATATTTTTTATCTGTCTATTATTGCTTCAAATATATACAATCTAGTTTTATATTTCCATTATTTATACATTTAAAATGAGTCACATCTGGTCCATATATAATACCCTTCTTTTCTTTTTGATCAGTATTTTGATCTTTACTTGGCCGCTTCTTGTAATTTTTTATCTCTTAATTATTTAATAGATTCCTTTGGTTATATTAACCATATATCCTTTATCACTTTCCTTTGATTCATATTCAAAAGATTTAGATGTAAAATTTATATGATATTTTATAGAGATGCCTTTTTTCATCTAAGTTCCTTCTTCTAAAATATGATTCAAATTATGTTCATATTGGTATAGAGATTTGACGAGTTCATCCAATGTGTACTATTTTATGTTCTTACCTTGACCAATAGATACTTTATTTGCAAGAACTTTCGTGGGTAGAGATCATAAGAATCATTCAATAAGTATAGGGTTATCCAAAGTTTCTCCACAATAATTAATTCCATTCACAATACTTGTTAATTGATGGAATATCTTATTGATAATTTAAACATAACCCATATTGAAATATTGGTACTCTACTCAAGGAATTCCAAGATTGGTTCTGATCATCTTATCTAATCCATGGTGAGTAAATTTTATAATATTCTAAATCTCATAAGCTATCTTACACATATTAACATGAATAAACACATTTTTTTAATATCACAATGGAAAATATTTTCTAATTTGTAATTCCAAAAATATTTATTAGAATCGTTTCTTATAAGTGTATTAGGGTCATATTATGGTAGTTTTATGTTTTTAACATGATACACCAGTTCCTTATGCTTAACTTATTGTTGTATTCCTATATTTTATATTTCTAATAACTATAGTTTTTTCCATCAAAGTGAGGATGAATATGTGGAATTCATGCATCATTTACATTCATTCTGTCTATATTAAAGAATATTTATCCTTAGACTATGATGTCTAGGAACAAGGTATCATAAATAATAATAAAATATAAAATGAGGATATAATAAGACTCTAGAAGGATTGTATAAATTTCAAAAAAAAAATAACATTTGAAAAAAATAGTTAGTATGAGGAAAAAAATATAGCTAAATTTTCCATATGAATTTTCCACTTTAATACCAATTGTTAGGTTGGAAAGAGTTATGGAAGATAGTCTTTAGGGGGTTAAATAAACTAGATCAAAATTATAAATTTATGGATTAATTATATGAATTTATTATCAAAGTTAATTAACAAAGATAATTTTCAACTAAAAATAAAAATAAAGAACATATGTATTTTTATAGTTGTTCAGTCCAAAGTAGACCTAGTCTACTATTATACCTCTATTTTATGTGAGAGATATGTTTTCACTACTTAATTTTTAAAGTGGAATCATAACTCAACAAAACATGTACCATTTTTTGTGAAGGTATAACTAGAAAGACATATTGAATTTTGTATAGGGAGTCCAAACCCAATTACAAAACTGACTTTAGATAGTATGAGTCACAAACTAAATAGTCCTAACTTTGGAATCTAGGAGTCACAAACTGATAAAATAATAAATTTATATACATGGAGTAAAAATCCTCAGATCCTAAATTTATAATTTGGGAGTCACAACCAAATATTAAATAATGCTTTTATAATGGAAAATAATAATCCAAAGTTACAACATAGATGAGAATATATAAAAAATTAAAATAGAATACTTAGACTAAACAAGTCAGAAGATGGCGAAGAACAATAAACCTTAACCTTTGGTTGTTGATTAAGTATCAAAACATCTCTTCAAGGATAATGAAGTTGAAGATGATTTTTCCCAAGTTGAGATTCGATCAATAGATTAAAACAGTTTTTGGCATAGGATCACTTTCAAAATTTTATTTTTCCACCATCTATTTTCCATTAATTCCTTGACCCCTTTAAATAAAATAACTCAACACTACCAATTATCTTATTAATAAATTGTAGATAATAATAATAATTTATAATTATCACACATAGAGAGAGAATATCAATAATTCTATCAGTTGAATTTAAAACCATTTAAGTAGTTTAAACTTATATGAAATCACTGGATTAAAATGGAGAAAATAATTACATAATAATAGGTCAAATATATCACATAAATATTTCATAATTTTATACTATAATATTAAAAAATTTAAATTCAACTTTAATTCTACATTAAACATTTGATAATATCAAAATTAAAACATATTTCATTAAAGATTTGAAATTGGTTTGAATAACTTAATTATAATTATACATGAATTTAGAAATAATATAAACAAATAAATCTACTAAAAATAAAAAATTCAAAATATTTTAAGTTCATGGTATAAATGTATGAGTGAATGAAGTATAAATTAAATATTCATATTTTTTTTTAAAACAATGTAAAAATAATTCACATAGGTTTTATATAATTAATAATAATTTATAGAATAATTAAAAAATTTTAAAACTTGTAATATGCTTGTAGTAAATAAATATATCATATGATTTGTGAAACATAGAAATATAGAGAAAATAATAAATATATACCTACATAAGGGTCATTTTCCATGTTGTGTAATGGTAGAATGAATTGTAAATAACTTTTTTTAGGGCAATAAATATTTTAAAATGGACTTGTAAAGGTAAAACTTATGTTTATGCACTATTTAAGGGTATAAGAGAATTTGTGTAAGGGTAATAATAATTTTAAACTCCATGTGTAAAGGTAAGACCATACTCACATAAGGGTAACATGAAATTTTTAAGTTTCATAAAGTTAATTAAAAATTTCACAAGGGAAAGAACTATTCTATATAAGGGTGACTAATAAATTCAATAGACTACTTAAGGTTACACAATAATCTTTTTAAAGGTAAATATAATTTTACATTAAGGTAAAATAAAATTTAAGTATGGTTAAAATAAGAATTTCATAACTTACATAAAGGTAAAATATAGTTTCTTAAAAGTAAAATGGAATTTATTTATGATGTGTAAAGGTAACCAAGAATTAATGTCAGGGTAAATAATATATTGTGTAAGGGTATAATTAGAGCTATGTAAGGGTAAATGATGATTTCCAAAACTCACTTAAAGGTATCAAAAGATTTATAATGCATGTTTAAGGGTAAATGAAAAGATACGTAATGGTAAAAATAGCCTTTCAATTCTTACATAATAGAAAAGATATATTGAAAAAGAATAAGTATGGGTAAAATTAAAAATTATAAAGTTAATTTTTCATAAGATTTAACAAAAAATAATTATAATGACTAATAATAATAATGATAATAAATAATGAAATAATTAATAAACAATTAAACTTATAAGAATTAATATTTAAATAAATAAAATAATATTATAACTATAAAAAATATAAAATTTTGATATTTATTAAATTATCAAAAAAATAATTATAAAAACATAAAATAATTAAAGTATAAAGGATCCACCCCAATAAAAATTTTAAGGTGAAAGTATTACAAATTTGAAGTTTCAAATAGTATAAAGATTTAATTAATGAAGCCATGGAAGATGTTGTTGTATGAAGGCCAACATTTCAAGTTGCATCAGACATAGTGTTTGTGAGATAGAGATGTTTCCCCTCCTTGAGAAGAAGAGTTCCTACAGATCTTTACAAAGATCATCAGGCAGACAAGTGTTGATTTTGATTGTATAAAGACAGTCAGAGAGATGTTATGAGGAATTCAAGTAGATCATATAATGTTTCATCAGACTATATTCCATAAATTCCTACCAATTAGTGAAATAGTAAGTGAATCAATCAAATATATCAGTTGTCTTATAAAGCCAATATAATTAGTTTTTCATGTCAATTTCATTAGTCAAAGATCCATCAGATGGATGATCATCGTACAAAGAAACATAATGTCATCAGAAATAAAATTCTATAAGGATGTAAATGACTGAGTATTTGTGAACTGGTTATGAAGATCAAGTTGATGTTGGGTAACTGAATGGAGAGATGCTAACTCATCATACAGACAAATCAGAAAGAACATTTGCGAGTCCGTTAAACAGAGGAAGCATGTGAAGTGGACTAGATGAATGTTTCGATATCATATAGAAAATATCTGATAAGTTACATATTGGAGGGTTGTGATGTCATCATTTAGACATTTGAAAATCCCAAGATCAATTTTAGATATTTCAACTTGATATAGCATAAAGTCTTATTGTAGTGAGAAATATAAAGATCATTAGTCAATACTATATGATACTAATAGAAAAATAAATGCACCTAATTTCATTGGAAAAAACATGTGAGAATACATTGGATAATGGAGGAATTTTAAAGATAGTTAGTCAAATATTTTCAGGTTTTATGGGATCAAATCAATAGGTCAAAGAAAATCTTTAGTGTAATAGAAATATATGTATAAAGGAACCTAAGAGAGAATATCTTTGAAGAGGTACCAAACAAACATATACCAGATGAATTTATTAGGATCTTTACAACAAACATAGTAAATGTCTTTAACAATGATTATGATATGTTTTTTTGTTAACATTTATTATCCATATAAGGTTAAGAAAGTTTAAATATGTTACGTAATATAATGTTTAAGGAAGTTTGAAGAGATAAATCTAGCACCGAGTTTGTAAAAAGATTGAATAATGTTTTAGAATATTATAAACGCATCCAATGAAGTTAAAATGTGTGTGAAATTCAAAATATAAATTTGAGTTGGGTAGGAAAACACATTTGAGTTCCCACCCTTTTCCCTATAGGTACACTTATATAAATGGGTGTAAGTACTTAACATATTAACATTGTGTATATTCAAAAATAGGTGAAGTGGTTAAAATTTTAAATCATTTTAAGTTTACAAAAAATGTACTAGAATATTGTAGAGGGATTTAATGAAGTTTAAATGTATGGGAAGTTCAAAATAAAAATTTGAGTTGATCGTGAAAACACATATGATTTCCCACCATTTTCCATGATGGAATACCTATATAAAGAGGTGTAATTAATTTACCTACTAATGTAGTTCACATGCCAAAGAGGAGAAGTGTTGAAGATTTTATAGTAGGTTAAGTTTCCAACCAATGAAAATTATGGTTAAAGAAGAAGTAAACCAAACAGAGGTTGAGGGAAGAGGTACCGGATTATTTTTTAGAAGCACCAGATAGAGGCTTCATGTTTATAGGTTTAAAGTAAATTGTTTATTTATTAATGGAAACAATCAAAGTTAGTTTCTAAAAAAGTGTATCTGTCAAAGGTGAAGAGTTTAGAGGCACATTAGATGGAGGAATTCCTGATAGAGATTGAGCTGTACTGAATGAAGTAATACTATAAGTAGATTACGACAAATTATATGGAGTCATACAAGAGAAGTAATAAGTGAACTAGAAAGAGTTTTTCTAGATAAAGATATTAGAAATTGAATTTTATGGATTATTTTTTGTGATTTTTGTACATTTTTTATCTTATATTAGATCAATGCTATAGGTAAACTTTTTAACTGATAGGAGTTATTATAATTAACTATTGGGGGACATAAAGAGTCTAAGATGAGTTTTATAATTATATTCACATGATATATATGTTAAATAATATATAGACCTATTAGAGACGTCATGGAAAGGATTTAGGTTCTCACAATAAGGTATAACCTTATAAAAATAACCATGTGTTATTTACTCTATATCATATTCATAACATAAGGGTAAATTTGTGAGGATGATTTTTTAATAATCCATATAAATTTAATGATACAATAGGTTCAACCAAATTAAGGAAAGAAATATTTTAAGTTGAATATAATCAGTAAAAGTTGGTCACCCCTAATCCCCCTCCTCTTAGTGTAACTACACAATACACTTGGGAATATCAAGAAGTAAGTGAAACATTCAATTGTGTCTATTATTGAGTGAAATATTTTTACATCAACTAATTGGTTATTAAATACAATTTATGGTACTCACATATATATCCAAATTCATGAACTAACTAGATTACAAAATATTTCTAGAGGATTATTGGATCTTCAAGTAGACAATAAAACTTGAATTTTCTCCTTACATATAAAAAACTACCATTTCTTATCAAATAGGGGTGATCTTAGTTTTGAAAAACTATTATTATTGTATAAGTGTATCCAAAAATATAATTCTATATCCTTCCTAGATGTAGATGGTTTTATTTTCAAATTTGGGAATAAAAGTTGTTTCTTTTATAATGTCAATATATATTATGGTATGGTGTATTTAATTAATTGTATTTATGTATAATATTACAAAAACCATGTATTTTGAATTGATAATGAAACAACTTCACATAAATCATGTAACACCCAATCATTCCATCACCAACTAGGTCGTGTAAATAAGCTCTGTCAAGACGGCTTCTTAGACACCGTTGAGATAAAATTACTTGATAGATTTCATGCATTTTTACAAAGAATGATTATCAAATCTCATTTTTTTGGTTGAGGAGAAAAATCCATAGAGCTTCTAGATTTTGTACAAACTAATGTGTGTGGACACTTTTCAATAATATTTAGAGGTAGGTATTCTTACTTTATAAATTTTACTGATGAATTGAGTAAATATGGTTATGATTACTTGAAGTGACATAAGTCTGAATACTTTGATAAATTCACACAATTCAAGAATGAATTATAGAATCAACATGATAAAAAGATAAATAATATTTAATATGACTAAGGTGGCGAGTATCTAAACCAATAATATATCGAATTTCTATGGAATTATTGGATCCTATCACAAATCACTCCTCCTAATACACTATAGAGGTATGATGTTAGTGAAAGTAGTAATGATAATTTAATTTACATGGTAAGGTATATTACGAGTCATGAAATTGTTATATTATATTTTTGGGTATATTCATTATAAATATTGTCTTGTCCTATAAATTAAGTGCTAACTAAGGCATAAAATAACATACCATATGACCTAAAGTCTAGAAAGATGTCTGTATTTCCTCTATTACATGTAAGGGGGTGTAATTCATTTTTATGGAAACTTCAATTAAAAAAAATAATTGTAGGTAACAAATTATATCATGCCCGAACCCACACTCCTGGATCCTGTTCTAAAAACATAATCTTTAAATTTATAGCCTTGATACTGATAATAATGACCCAATTTTATCCATAAAAACATAAAAGATCAAAACAAATATTTTAAAACTAAAATAACTAAGGGGGTTTTAGGTTTATAGTTTTATAGGATTAGGAAAAACTCTTAAATAACAATACCCATGTCTTTAAGTGATCATTTCCCCCACCATTATTAGCTTTTATTTTTCTATAAATAGTCTTCATCATTGTTCTTACTCACCCTTAAAACCAATTATTTTTTTAAAAAAATGTTGTATGAGCCCAAAAAAGTTCACTAAGGGACATATATAAAGAAGAAAATAATCATCTTATTTTATTTTAAAAACTAGATATCTTGTAATAGAGTTTTCCTTTAACATAATAAATTCTAAGCTTAAATGATTGTTTACTTACACTTGAAATTAGTTTTACTGCACAATGTTTTTCATAAAATAATTTATAATAAAACATAAATGAAAAATCATTATCATGAGGGTTTCTTCGAAAAAATGATAATCCATGCGAAACAAATCTTAAAAACATACATTTTTTACCCTTAAAAGGTAATAATCATTTCTTATAAAAATATCATTAGATTACCTTATGAAAATAAAATATTTCCATGAAAACACATTATAACGAATATAAAAATCTTATTGTTTTCTTAAGAAATAATATTCATATAACCCTTACAATAACCCTTAAAATAACCTTGAAAAATGGAATAACCTACTTCATTAATTCAAACATAATTCCCTAGAGAATATAATCATTATCCAATGCATTGGAGATACATATCAGAATCACCCACCATAATTAATAATGTACAATCACCATAACATAAATAGAACACATATAATATTTCATTTACATTATAAAATATCATAAAATATTAAATTTAACATGTATGTATATGCACTTATGGGTGTTCTATAAAAATAAGGATAGGAAAATAATTTTTCTTTGAAAACTGTATAAAAAAATCTGAGAATAATTGGTAATAGGATATTATTTTGAAAACGAAATAAAATAAAATAAAACTTATTAAATAATAATGATCATAATGGAAGGAAATTCCATACATTACATATAGTAAAAATATATTCCTTTCACAGTTTTGTTAAAATGTAAAAAATAACACATTTAGAAAATTTTAAAAGTATTTTTTTAAATCCTAAGTAAATAAAGAAAAACAAATTTAAAAAAAATTGAAAATAAATTTCAATATATTAGTAACATACTTGATATAATTTAAAAAATATGGATATGGAATAAAAAGAAAATATGAAAATATAAAACTTTTAAAATAAGGTTTTAATGAAAATCCCCTTACCTCGAGCCAGACTTATCACATTTTTTCTTTAATTTATGTATAATAAATTTTTATAAATTATTTAACTTATTTAAAATTTATTCCATGTTTAATAACTTATTATTAAACCATTTATTTAATTTATTACAATGTCATATTTAAATAGTTAATCCGTTAAGTCTACATGGTGTGTTTTCAGGACATTCAGTTCATAATTGAAAAAGATTTTGGTAGGTTGACCATGGTAAAAAGTGTTATTATTTAATTATATCTATAATAGTAATCATGATATAATTATTATTTTTCTACATGAAATACAATTTTCAAATCATCGAGGAAATCCATATGTGAAAAATGAATCGCATCGTTTCGTGGAGATGGTATTCCACACGTACTCAAAAGAAATAATTTTTAAACAGCTGGAAGGGTAAGAAGGTAAGAAATATATTATATATATAGATTCATAATTATTTCAAAAATATCATATATATTTATTAAATATAGTATAATAACAATCCTTTTTTAGATTGATGTGAAAAATGAAACACATCGCTTCGTAGAGGTGGTAGTCCTCATGTATGCACAAATAATGATTTTATTCCCCATAGGACGGAAAAAAAGATGAATAAAGTTATAAAAGTAATATAATAACATCTTGGTAAATTTGAAATTCTAATTTTATTATATTTTAATGTCCAGGACAAAATATAAGGTGGTAAAAGTGAAATAAAGTGAGATATATCAGTTGAAACATCTACCTCCTCTTTGAGAGAACACATTCGGATTTATTATTAAGAACCCTGAAGATGCTATTATGTAGATAAAATAACCTATAAAACTTAGATAAATATGTTTTAAATTATTTTTTCATGTATTGGTTGAGATAAGTGGCCCCTGGTGGTGTAAAGAATAGAGGAGAGGTGGTGTCCTTTTATAGTGAAGGAAATGACACACATGAAATTAATTAAAATATTTAAATATAATAAAGTCATTTTCAGGTGAAAGTGGAACAAATTGGAAAAAAATTTAAGATAATATATTTTATGTTTTAAATAATTTCGACCAATAAAATTTTTACTGGTTTATGCTCATTTTAAATCTTTATCTTTAGGTTTAACCCCTTTATTAATAAATATTTACCTTAACCATGGTAACAAAATTTTATATACTAAAGAGTTATAAATTTACTTATAGGATAAAAATTGACTCAAATATGTTCATGGGTTGAGAATATAAAATATATCCCATCCCCATATTCCAATTTCATGATTTTTATGATTTTAAATCATTTAATAATATATTATTTAACCTAAATACCATTAAAGTCATTTTAAGAACTATTTACATATTTTTACCTTTGACAATTAAACATTGGTATAGAATTTGAATCTAAAATCTATCACCATAAATTATACATTATGATTAATCGTAAATTTTACGTGACATAATAATTCTTATAAAAGTATTACTTTTAATGTTTTTAAAATCATTTAAAATAATTTTTCTACAATTTTCACAAGCACTCTGTCAGTGTTGTGTAAGAATTTAGTATAATTATAAAATCACAAGAAATTAAGAATAAATTTCCATAATAAAAATACATTAATTACGTTCAAAATAAACTTTTTTTATTAATAAATAACATCTTATTATTCCTATTTGATCCTATAAGAGATATTAAAACCAAGAGACTGAGATTTTAGAATTTTCCTTTACTTAAAATAATATAAAGTTATTTATAAAAGAAAAATGGAACCAAAATTACATATTTTAGAATATATAAAGGTTTTGTTAAACTAAACCCGTAAAATAAAAATAATTAAGGTGTTAGATATATTTTTAAAGGCTTATCACATTATTTTTAAACATAATTTCCAAATTTACCCATACCAAGGTGAAATATATTTGCTATAGTTACCAAGTTTAGATATAATGATTCTAAATATGGAATAAATTTTCTAAATTTAAAATAAATATATAGAAAAAATTAAATTTAATATAATTTGGTAAAACACATGAAAAATGGTTTTTAGTAAAATACCTGATTTAAGTATAAAAATCACATCAAAATAAAATAAAGTAAAAAGTTTATTTAAATAATTTTTTTTGGTTTAAATAATAAAATTAAGGTTTTTATAATTTTAGATTAAGAAAAAATCTGATATAACCTTGCATCCCTACAATTATTTACCAATACCCAAAATAGTTTTTAATTGGAATAAAATATAATTTGTGTTCATAAAAGGAAAATATGGGTTCTTAAATTCAAAATAATGTTTTAAAATACAAAATTTTACTCCTTTAAAAAAATTCAATAAAAGGGATAATATTTTATTAATTTATTCTTACATTATAATAATATCATAAAAGTGATAGTATTTTAAAAAAATCAATATTTTTAATATTCACCCAAAAAATCAATCTTTTCATAAAATTGAAAAAATATTATCCTAATATAATTTTGATATAGTGGTTTCAAAAATTATATCATTTTTATCAAATAAAATATTTAAAAGTGAAAGAAATTAATTACAATATTAGCTAATAATAAATCAATGAAAATAATTTTTGAATAAAATGCATTTTTGTAGCATAAAATGAATTTACTAAAAAAAGTGTGTATAATTGTTTGTAATTTATTAATATTTTGTATTGATTATGAAATTTTTATATATCTCTTATAATTTAGTAACTATTTTTCATACCCCCCAATGAAATGACTATGTTATATCAATCATATTTAAATAATAATATTTTATTGTGATTAAAGCTTAGTGTTCTATATCTTATATGCTATTGAACATGGCCTTATTTTAAAATCTCAAGGTGTTATATTCTACCCTCATTTAATAAATTTCATCATAAATTTTTTATCTTGAGGACCATAAACAAGGGTCTAACTTTTGAAATTGAAAAGGCACATTAAAAAAATGATAATAAAATATTTTTCTGAAAACAAGAAAAGGGATATATGAAGGTCACAAGGAATAAAACATAACTGGGTTTCCAAATATTATAACATTAATGGGAAGTGAAAATATAGACATGGAGGAGAAACATAATGTCCAAATAATGTTGGGAAGTGATAGATAATGTGATCTTGAGAAAGTTAATGACCAGAAAAACATAAATTAGTAGGGGATAAAGAAGTCCAAAAATTCACCAAAAATGAATATAAAATGATAATTTTATATTTCAATATCCTTTTCATAAATTTAATAGATTCATCTACCATGAAGATAGTGAACATAAAAAAATATTCTTACTTTATTTCTTTCTATTTCATAATCATAATTTCTTCCTTTAGTTGTGATTAGTCAATTTTTACTTTTATCTCATATATTACTCTAGGAGATAAATATTCAAGATGTTTTTTTCACAATTAGAGCATTAAAATAAACTTCTAATGGATCATAGGATCAAAAAAAGGACAATTTATTGTTCATATTTTCCTTGGATATTAACCAAAATCAAAATGGTTAGCACATCAAAAGATACTATCTAACATGAAGAAAACTTCATATAAATAAATACTACATTAATCAAACAATTGTCAAAAATAATACCCAAATCTCAACATTAATCATTTCATAAATAACTATAATAAAATTTCTTCAAATTATTTCGGAACATGTTCAAAACCCAAAAAAAGGATTTGATCACATATTCTTCCAAGATAAACTTAATATTTATCTCTAAATATCAATAATCACTCCCAAAGTATCATACCAAAAATGTATATTCCCTAATCATATAATATCAAAAACATACAAATATTTTCTATAAATAACCTTAATTAACATTAATCCAAAATAAAATCATATATACTTCCAAAATATTACTCACCTTTTTTTCCTCAAATAAAAAACCAACTAGGAAAAAGTATTTACATTTAACTTAATAGTATAATGTTCCCAAAATTGTGAAATTATTCAAAAATATCATCAATCATATAGTCACAAAATCACTTTATAATCTAATGGTTATCCATATAATAAATCATATGTTCCCAACATGTAGTGACCCTTTTATCCCAATTAACTATAATTACCTTAATAACAAAGATCATATTAACCCTAATGGTTATCAATAACTTTAAACTTATTTCCATAAAATATAAATGAATTATTCCTTAAATAACATTTTCTCTAAAACACATACTAAACCCAAGGTTTGTATTACCATAAATTTCTCATAAAATACTCTTAATCATGTTCAACTCTCATCACATAAAACCTAAAACGTGGTATCTATAACTTTAAAATTATGATCATCCTTAAACTTATGAACCCATAATGGTATACATGTCTCTTAAGTTAAACTCACATGAAAAAATCCTAATATCTGAATTTATCTAAACCATCATTTGATATTGATTATAAAATGCATGAACCAGCACTCCCAGATGTAGTGTTAAAAACATAATATTTCCATTTTTGGATTTAATACAAATAAAAAATAACTAATTTTATACATATAAATCATAAAACATAAATTAAAATATTGTATCAATTAAATACCTAAATATTTTTTTGTTTATATTTTTAGAGAAATAATAAAAACTCTTACCTAATAATACCCATGTATTTAAGTGATAATTTCTTCCATTATTACTTGATTTTATTTTTACATATAAATTCATCATCATTTTCCCAAATAATTATTAAATCTTATGAAAAAAATTAAAATTTCTGAAGCATCTTAAAAATCTTAGTAAGGGATATATATAGAGAATAAAATAAATTTTTTAGTTTATTTTAAAAACTAGAGACCATATAATATATTTTTTATTTAATATAATAAACTTTGAGCTTAAATAATCATTTACTTAAACATGAAATTATAATTATTCCCATTGTTTTTCATAAATCAATTTATAAGGAAAGATAAATTAAAAATCATCGTCATGAGGGTTTCATAAAAAACATTATAATCCATGAAAAAAATATTTTCTTAAAAACATACCTTGTTTACACTTAAATGGATTAATAATTCATTTAAACAAAAGATCATTACATTTCAATATGAAATCAAAATTTAATGAAAAATAATTAGTAATCATATAAAATTAATCTATGTTCCTTGGGATATCATCTTCATAGAACCCTTATAAAAACCCTTATAAATGGAATAATATAATCAATTTATTCCAATGTAATTATATGGACAACATAATAATTACCCAATGCATTGGAGAGCTATATCGGGCACACCCATCATCATGAAAACTTTTCAGGACCATAAAATGCATAAAATACATATAATAATGTATTTACATGATAAAATATAATAAAATATTTCATTTAACACATATACATAAGAACTTTCAGGTCTCATTTAAAAATAAGGGTAAAAAATCATTGAAAACTCTTTAAACAAAAAATCCTTGAAGAATGGGAAATAAGATATTATTCTGAAAAACCATGAAAAAAATTATATGAAACATCCTAAATTATAATATTTATGATCAAAGGAAATTACTCTCATGTTGTTTACATAAAAAACATATTAATTTCCAACTTTTGTTAAAATGTAAAAAATAACCTGTTTGGGATAACATTTAAAATTATTATTTTAAAACCATTATAAATAAAGTTAAACATGGATTAAAATTTCCATGAAAATTAATTAAAATATATTAATAACACACTTTAAATA
This sequence comes from Viscum album, assembly GCA_963277665.1. Taxonomy (NCBI): domain Eukaryota; kingdom Viridiplantae; phylum Streptophyta; class Magnoliopsida; order Santalales; family Viscaceae; genus Viscum; species Viscum album. The sequence goes on from OY728150.1 coordinate 246,516,142, forward strand.
TATTTAATAAAATGGATATGGAGAGAAAAGAACATAAAAACATCAAAACTTTTAAAATGAGGTTTTAAAGAAAATATTGCTACCTCGAGTCCAACTTGTCATGCATGTTATTTAATTCATCTATAATGAAATTATATTAATTATTTAATTTATTAAGAAACATATAAAATTACTATAACTAATAATTAAACTATTTATTTCATTTATTTCAATGACATATTTAATTACTTAATCGGTTAATCCCATGTCAGGTGTTTTGAGGATGTTTAGTTCATAATTTCAAAATGAATTTGGTAGGTTGAATATGGTAAAAAGGTTCAATGATCCATAATATCAATAATAGTAATCATGACATATTAATAAAATTAATACATCAAATAAAATTATAGAATCACCCATGAAATTAGGACATGAAAAATGAATCTAATGGATTCATGAAGGTGATATTTCACACATACGCTCGGGCAACTTTAGCATTTTTAATAGGTGAAAGGGTAAAAAGGTAAGTAATAATTTATATTTAAATAATAATAATATGTTCATAAATATCATATATATTTATTAAATTCATCATAGTAACCATTTTAGTGAGGAGGTGATAAATAACAAAACACATCACTTTATAGAGGTGGTTGTCCACATGTACGCACAAATGACGATTTCATTCCTCATAGGATGGAAAAGGAGGTGAAAAAGGTCATGAAAATAACATAATAAAATCCGAGTATATTTTAAATTATGATGTCATTATATTGGAATGGTTATGATAGAATTCAGTGAGGTAAAAGAATAAGTAAAATGAAAGATATCGGTAAAAAATAATACCTTATCTTTGAGAAAACTCCTTTAGATTTCTTCTTAATGTACCAAGGGGTGGGATTTTTAAGTGAAAAATACCTATATAAAATTTACAATTATGCTTATAATATTTTAATTCTATGTTTTTCAGGATATTTGGATCAAGGTGGTGAGAATAATAGTGAATAGGTGGTGTCATTTAATAGTAGAGGAAATGACCGAATTAGAATTACTTAAAAGATTAAAATATAATGAATTATTTTCCATTTTAAAGTGAAAACAATTGGCTAAAATTTATAATATGAGATTATTTAAGGTTTAAATCCTTTCAACTATTAAAATTTTTATAGGTTTTTGTGGCATTTTAAAACATATCTTTGGGTTTAACCCCTTCATTAACAAATTTTATCCTTGATCATGGTAACAATTTTTTCAATAGTAAAGGGATATAAATTTACTTCTAAGATAGAAATTCTATAAAAATGGTAAAATAATGAAATTTTTGGCCATATACCATCCCACCTAACCTATTTTAATATTTATATGATTTTTTAAATCATTTAATAATATATTATTTAATATAAAATACCTTTAAAGTTTTTTAAGAACTATTCACCTATTTTGACTTTAAAGACATCAAGACAGGTATGAAATTTGGATATAAAATATTTAACAATAAATTATAAATTATTATTAAACATAAATTTACTTTTTTATTCCATAATTCATCAAAAAAATATTACTTTTGATGTTTTTAAAATCATTTAATTTGATTTTTTTTTTCCACAAGAACCGTGTCAGCATTGTGTGAGCTTTTAAGGTAATTATAGCATCAATAAAATTTAAAAACAAATTAAAAAAATAAAAATAATTTAATTAAGTTCAAAAAAAATTAATATTCATTCATAACATCATATTATAACTATGTGAACTTATAAAAAAATAAAAATAGAGTGACATTTTTGGATTTTCTTTTACTTAAAATAATATAAAGGTCTTTATTAAATAAAAATGGAATAAAAATGACATTTTTTATAATATATGAAGGGGATGGTTGAAATAAACCCATAAAATAGTAATGAGGCGGGTGTTAGGTTGATTTTTAAAGCCTCATCATCTTATTTTTATCCATAACTGCCTGATTTTCCCTTACTGAGGTGACAAATATTTAAAACAGTAACTATTCATTATGACAAAAAATAAAGATGAACTATTTATAAAATTATGGAATTATGATTCCAAATATGGAGTCTAATTTATAAAATTCAAAATATATAGGTTGAAAAAATAATATCTAATATAAGAATGAATAATGCTTGAAAAATAGTATTTAGAAAATATCTGAAGTAAGTATATAACTCATTTCACCTTAAAATCAAGTAATAAGATAATTTAAACAATTTTTAAAGTTAAAAAATAAAAAATTAAGGTTTTTAGACTTTTTATCAATCCAAAATAAAATTTTCCCTTTCAACCATACCATTAAATAAAATGACCATTTTTTTAAAAAAATTGAATAATGTAACACCCCGACCCCAGTTTCCTGGATTCGGTGCATTATTTTATTACATTTTCATGATTAAAATAAATTAGTATCCCAAATTAATGAATAGTTTAGTAGTTTTGGAAAACAATAAAAAAAAGTTCAACATTACAAATTGAAATGAAATACATAATATCAAGTCCAATGAAAACATATATGACTCATAGATTATCCCTGAAAGTCCTTTATAATATTCATCTTCACAACCTGAGGAAAATAAAACATAAGAAATGGTTGATATTAGATTCTCAAAAATGGTAAGTAATACATCAGAAGTTATCATTAAAATAAGCACTAGGCATGGTGAATAACTAAAAATACATGCTTTTAGAAAATATACATGAGCATAAAGGAATTAAATATGATTATAAAAGGCCATATAAATGTTCATAATAGAATAAAATTTAAAAATTTATATTATAATAGTAGAATAATCACATGGTTTATCAATTACCAATACCATAATTGGGGAATTCATAATGCCGGACATCTGAAACATATTGTCAAGGCCTCAGCTAAGATATCTGAAAATACTATGGTCAGGCCTCTACAAAAACCCAATCTTGTTTTGTCTCATGAGACCTACCGATGCATAGAGAGGCTATAATGGAACCCACCTATCACTTTTTAATTCCAATTCATTCCTCACATGAATGGGGATAAACATAAACAACATGAATATATGAAATAACTTTCCCCAATATGTACACATATACACTAACCATTGTGAGTAGTATGGTGAATGGTATCAAGATAGCACATCCATAGTCAAACTAGTCATAAAAAATTTAATAAAATATGGTAGATGATAAAAATAATAAATTAACATAAATAATCCATAAAATTCAGTATAGGTGTTGAAATAGATAAAAATGCTGAAATTAAATCATCGATGAATTTTTGAGAGAAATACACTTTTATTTTGAGAAGAAGAGTTATTTTGGAAAAATATTTGCATAAAACTAGAAATGAAAGAAGATAGTTTTTCTATGATGAAATTATTTGTTTTAGGAAAATATTTTTATCTTAAAAAACTTATATCGTTCACTTGAAAATATGTAAGAATTAGAGAAGTTCCCTTGAATCGGGCTTGTTTATCGGGATGAATTGAGAAAGATATTTATAAAACAAATTAAATCCCCATAAAATAAAGAAGGAATATTATCGGTAAACATGTATATATAACATTAAAACATAATTTATGAGAATTAAAAAAGAATAATTAATAATTTAATTGGTATTAATAGATACTAAGAGTAACCTAAAATAAAAAGGAGGGTCGGATAAAAAACCCTTACCTTATGTTCGAATGACTTTTTCACTTGACCTTAATGCCCCATATAATAAAATTAAATAAGTTAAATAATTAATTAAAATAATTATATACTTTTATGTGATTTATTAAAATTTTATTAAGTTCATTTATGGAATTTTAGATGAGTTATAGTATACAATTTTATCACCCGAGAGCATTTGATTCCTTGGTTTTCATGATCAATATACTTGTATATGAGTATGGACATTTTTGTGGAATTGGTATAATTATCTAAAATTAAATTTATATGATACTAATGAAAATACATTATATTAAATGGTGATATAATTCATTTGGTTATATGGTATGTGGATGTGTTATTATATAGAACATTAGTAATAATCATTTATATTATTTAGGCGATATTTTGACTATTACGAACTAGTCTTGTCATATGAATTAGTATAATGTATATATACTAGTTTCAGAACATTAAATAAGACATAATAAATATTTTATAATCTGGTTGAAACATAAAAATGGTTTCTTGACCATCCTTGAAGGATAAATTGAAGGAAGAAGGTTTGTCATCCATGAAGGTTGTAAATCGGCACATCCCGAATGATGATTTCATTTTTAAAATAAAAGAGATAGATATAGTAGTTTAGGGAATGATATTCCATTACCATGATATCATTATAGTTTATAGATTATACTGGAGTTATAATGATCATTTTGAAAGAGGAGGTGAGGATATGATAAGAAAAGAAAATAAATTGAAAATGAAATTAAAAGAAAAAGGAAGAGGGATTACCTCTTCAAATATCCTCATTGAGAACCTTCTTAAGGGAAGGAGTTTTGGTATTTTTGAAATACCAAGAGCTCTTGGAAGTGAGGATAGACTAGTTAAGAGTATTTGGTTAGAAATTTGAGATGATTCAAGGCTTAGAGGAGTGAGGGGTGGGTTTTATAGTGGAGGAGAGGGGTGATTTTTGAATATCTTATTCCTTATTTTATTATTTTATTCAAGATAGGAAATAATGTTGATTCATGTGACAAAAAATAGTAATAATTACATGTTAATTAAAACCATGTGGGATTACAATATCGATGAGTCATGAAATAGTGTATTTAGATAGTAATGTATTTATACAGTAAATTAATGTATTTTACTATTCATAAAAATTCAAGTATTTTTGAAAAATACCAAAAATTCATCATAAATATTTTTTGTTGTGTAGAATTAAAAAATGGACTCCATTTTCTCAAAATAATTTTCTAAATATGTGAAAATTAATTTTTTTTATGTAAAATCATTATTTACTTGAAAAATATAGATTTTAATTTTAAAAATGATATTATAACACTTCCAAAAATTAACTAAGGTCTCATAAAATTAATCTAAAATCATAAGACACAAAAAATTTTATTTATAAATAGGTTTTATGAAAAAATTATTTTAAATCAATTTATTAATTTAAAATTATAATAAAATATTTATTACTCACAAAAATACAAACACTTAATTGTTAAGTTTTTAAAATATCAACCTTCATTTATAAGGTGCCTAAATATAATTTATACTTACATGGGTGAGGTTTCTATTCATAAAGGTTATATTACTATTCATAAGGGCACATTACTATTCATAAGGGTTAAGTTACTATTAACCAGAAATGTAATTTGAACATATCAAACTCAAAATATCTTACTGATCACAATCGTGTATGTCGATTTTTTTAAATTCAAAACACATAGGTAGAAAAATTGTGTTTAAAGGATGGGTTATAATAGCAGTGTGTTCTTTTGTAGAGACTCAGTGTTTCTTTAATTATATTCTATATTAAATTTATTTCTAAAACCTTGGGGTGTTACAGATATAATATACTTTATGTTCATAAAAGTAAATCATGGATTCCAAAATTGAAAATAATATTTCAAAATACATTATTCAACTCATTTAACATATATTTGGTTGATAAAAATGGTTCAAAATTTATTAATTCATGCTTACATCATAGAAAAAAGGATATGTCGGTAAGAAAACCTGCTCCTAAGAAATTTTATTAGAAAAGTAAAGTGTCAAAAAAATATTACAAAGAGAATTTCCAAAGGAAAGTATGAAAATATCCACAAGATTCAACCTCAAAAAAACTAGAAGAAAAATATGGTAACATAAAGGAACAACTTGAACTAGATTCCATAATTTCCCTCTTATAAAAAGCACCATCCACCTGATTAGCCTCCCTGTAGACATAAGTGACATCAAGATAAATAGAGTCTGCAAGATGAATACAATCACTCTAGGATGTTGAAATTCACCATGGGATATTCCTAGAGCGGGATTTGAGAATTTTCATAGATACAATTGAATCAGATTCCAGTCATAGAACATGCCAACCATAATAGACAACATACCTGGTCACCTTGTTCATAACCCCCTCCTCAACTTCAATTTCATGACCATTTCCAATGAAGTGAAAGAAACATCCCTTAATGAGACCCTGGTGGGTGATAAAGATACTACCACAATCCAAGGGCCCTCTTACACCTTAATATTCCCCATCAACATTAACTTTTAACCACCCTGAGATCGGGTGTATCAATCTAATGGATCTAGCCATTAAAGGTTTCTCCACACTACCATATACACCAAGTGATCTCAAAATAACCAGAATAGAAAAATCATTATTCATTGACCCAATTTCAATTTTGGATGCAAGAATAATCCCCCAATGAATAGAAGAAACTCTAGCATAAAATGAAGGTTCATGATTATTGAAGGCCAAATCAGTCCTTTCTCGCCAAGCGTATAAAAGGAAATTAACCACAATAGTCATCATGAGAGAATGAATTTATATACAATAGGAAATGCTGCATATGGATGAAAGTAGAACCTCAAGTATCTAAAAATCAAGGATAAAAAGAAACAAATCCAACACATAGGTCTATAATTTTAAAGTTAAGATACTCTAAGAAAATATATGGAAAAAAGACTCCTCATCTTGCAATGAAAAATAACCAGCACAGGTGAGATGTAGCCATGTACACTGAATGAGACTTTGAATAGGTAGTGTCTTCCCCAAAATTATCCAAATTAAATGAAGATCAATTCGAGAGATAAATGGATTTCTAAATCCTAAAACCCATGTAGGAATACTGATTGAGGCACCACACTAGTACTTATATCAATCCCTGGTACGGAAGCTACCATCCATGTTAGGTTTCCATATCAATATATCACGATCAAACTACACATAAATAGATAACTCCATAGTGAGGTGAATGGGAAGAAGATAACACATATCAGAATTAAGCTGTAGCTCAGAAATATTATCCTTCCTCTAAGGTAAAACAATATCAACATCATTAATGATAGGTTTAGAAAGCCAAGGAGTGGTCTAGAAATTCAACTATGACGACCTAAAAACCACCTATTTTTAATAGTCCATAATCTCACCATAGTCCTACTTAATAGAAAGCCAAATATATAAAGGAAATTAAAATACAACAAAACCAGTGTTTAACAATACAGATATTTATTAGTGCTAGAAAAAATCTTTGATAAATGGTTTCTTTGTCAGTGTTAAAAAAAAGAGCTGATAAATTTAACCATTTATCAGCGCTTTTTTTTGTAGCACTCATAATGTTCCCCTTTATCAACGCTTTATTTTTAGAATTGATAAAGGGCCACATTTATGAGTACTTTGTTTTTAGCACTGATAAATGATACTATTTATCAACCCTTTATTTTTAGTTCTCATAAAGGATACCTTTTATTAGCACTATATTTTTAGTGCTAAAAAAGGATTCATTTATCAACGCTTTTTTAGAACTAATAAAGGTCCCAATAAATAAAATAAAATAACTAAAAAAATAACAAATAACAAATTTTTTTATTAAAAAAATATTACAAATTTTATTAATTAAATAATTATTTATAAAAATGAATAAATTGGTTATTATATATACAAATTATAAATACTAATAAATAGTATGTATTAAATATATTGATATGAAAAATGAAAATTAAACAAATTAAAATTAAAAATAAGTAAATTGAGAAAAATATAATCTTTTTTTTAATTAGATGATTATTGATAATGTTAATAAATACTTTATATTAAATATATAGACATATATTAATGCATATAAATATGAATTATATATTCAAAAATATTTATGCACTTTATATTAAAAATTTATATATTTAGTGAATAATGGTTTATAATTATAAATTAATTTGAATACAAAATATTAACAAATTTCATAGAGTAGTTGACATATAATTGAATGTCATTTGATTTTTCAATTTAACATAGATCATATATGTGTTATATTGATTTCATATCTACATAATTAATGCATTTTTGTATACAATTCACACTCAAAAAATATATCCATTTTTACAATATTATTAAAGTGTAATTATTTTTAATTTTTTTAATTTCACTCATTTTTAACATGTATGAACTTAAAATTAGATATTCATTAATAATGTTAAAAAATATTAGTAAAAATATAATAGTAAAAAAATATTTATAAAAAAGTATTTATAAATAAATATATTCATAAATAAATATACGCAAAAATGTACATACTATATTTATAAATTATATATTTATAATTGTAAATAAATAAATATTTTTTTAAAAGTATTTATATAATTATAAATAAATAGTTATATATATTTAAATAATTATTAAATTGATGACAAATTTACCTAAATAATGAATATATTTAATATATTTATATTTATATACACTTATTAAATAAATATATATATAAATGTACAAATATTATTTTTAAAAAATATTTATATAACTATAAATAAATTATTATATATTTAAATAATTTTAAAATTATAATAAATATATTTAAATAAGAAATATATATACTATATTTATATTTATTTATATTTATTAAGTATATACATATACATTTTTTTATAAGTATAATTATAAATCCTTTATCATTGTTTAAGTATTAAGCACTGATAAGATAAATATTTATCAGTGCTTTCTTTAGAACTGATAAATATGTCTTTTATTAGCACTTAAATAATAAGCCCTGGTAAAAGGACTTTTTATCAGTGATTTTAAAAATGATCTGATAAAAGTGTCTTGATCTAATTAAAAAAACCTATACAGTTGTGAACCCATCACGATATCAGAAGATTTCCACTAAATCCAACCATTTCCAGTGCTCCTCCTTGGTAAATTGAAGCTCGAATCACAAAAAAACCACTCAAATCACACAAACCCACTACCTCAAGTTGCTCGAACATCATCTGACATCCGCTGTTCAGTTGCAGTTAGGGTTTCTGAAGAAAACATTGAGATCAAGATCCGAGGGTCTCTGATTTTATTTAACCTAATGAGGTAGGCATGTGTTTCCCTTTGTAGGTTCTTTTTTTTCCTGTATTTGTCATTTTGAGATTTGGATATTAGGGTTTCCGATTTTCCTTTTTAGGTTCAAATTTTATTCCTATATTTGTGCTCTGGTTTTTGTATTCTATTTTTCTTTTGTTTATAATCCATTGTTTTCTAGACTACTATTTTAGAACTCCAGTTTTGGCCTTTTTAAATTATTGCTTTGAACCAATTTACTTCACTATATATATATATACGCCATCTTGCTTCACTGTTTTGAATCAATCTCTTTAGTTGGTTCTGAAAAAAATTGATTTAGCAACTCAATTCTCAGTCTGATGATGGTGAAAAATTGCAACCGAGGCTAATTTTATGCAATTCATGTAAGTAAATTTATTTATTTAAATTCTGTTTTAATATTATGATGTCAGTGTTTTTCTTAACAATTTATTTTCTCAGAATTCTGTTTTTTTATTTTAATAGAAATACTAGTAAAGGTGATATGATATTCATTTATTTTAAATGTATCTATACTTTTAAAATTAATATGGTGTGGTATTTATTTTACTATGTTGTGATATTATTCTATAAGGGTTACCAATTTTTTTATTAATTTATGTTTATTTTATAAAGATATATACACACAAATAGAAATATATATATATATATATATTGTTATGTATGTAAGTATTTATGTAAATATATATATATATTTTATTCTTTTTATATGTGTTTTTAGAACTTATATTGTAATGGTGATTTTATAATATTTTATTCACAAATTATGGTTATGGATTTCTAAATTATTAAGGGATTATATTTATTTTCATTAAAAATTATGTTTAAATGTGATTTTTTTTCAATTATATGTATTATAAATTCCATGATATGTGTGTGTGTGTGTGTTTAAATGTGTACGAGATAGATGTTATAAGGGTTGATGTGTTTTTCCCCTTTGTTTCTGATATTTATTGTTGATGTGTATTATTTATTTATGCCAACTTCTTTATAGAGCTCCCTAGAATCTCAAGGATGGGTCAATATGTATTTGATAGTCTCCCTAGAATACATAGGCTGCAACATCATTTGTACCAAAAAAATATAATGGATGTTATTAAATTTTTTATATTAGAAATTATTTTTAAGTATTCATCATTTTAGGTCTATATATGAATTTTAGCTGTATATATACATTTAATTAATACTAAAATAATTTATTCTTAAATAACCAATAAAATATTGTAAACTGATGTTACTTTATAAATAATAAAATTAGATAATTATATATGCATTTTTTAAACAATTAAACTTTCAAAAATTTAAATAATTATATTTTATACACAATTACCCAAAAAATAATTATTTATTATCAATATAATTTAAAATTTATTATTATTAGAATTTTTTTAGTTTCATTAGAAAAAATATTATTATATATATATATCAAATAATATATTGTATATTTAAATAAATTTAAATATGGTAATATATATATATAATTAAACTAAAATAAAGTAACTAATATGATACATATTTAACGCACACACACACACAAACATATATATATATATATATATATATATTATTTTTTGGTAGGTTCACTTTTTTTATCTATGTATCGAAAGATGATTGACCTCCATTTTATAGTTTTTTACAGTGGAAAGTGTGACCCCCATTCAGGTTTATTGCCTATAGAGGTAAGTGTGAATGAAAGAAACACCTCTATCAACCTCTTTTTCTAATCATATAAAACCCTATCATTTTTTTAATAAAAACAACCTATTAAAAACTAAGGTTTATAAAAAAACAATAAAAAATCCTTATCCAATTATTTTATTAAAGTTTAATTCGGATCCTGGTTGATAAATTTGAGGATAAAAATATAAGTAATTCTTCATTAAATCTGCCTCCACATGAAATCAAATAATTTAATTTCAGTAACATACAATCATCCGCTAAAATTACACTATAGAAATATAACGACCCAGACATTAACATTAAATAGAAGATGATTTTTTACCAGTCTAGGTTCTAGATAGTTAGATAAAAAATTTAAAAATTATCCAAGTTGCAAAAAAATTAAACAAATAAAAGCCAAACATCGCTTCTATGTGCGTAAAAAAACAATGGCATCCAACTTTCGACTTCAAAGTGACCTTTAAAAAATATTAAACAAGGGGTGATCATTGGATATGCTCAGTAAGGGGTTTTAAAACAAGACAATTGAGTAATAATTTTTCTTTAAAATATTTCTTAACAAATCATGCTTTAAATCATGAAATTAACATTTTTTCATAACACATCATCATCATTTTCTTGAGAGATTCTAAAACCGCTTTTAGGATAAACTCATGCTCAAAATTTATAATCTTGTTTAAGAGTTACAAATTAAATACATTACCATATATGTACACACTTGAATAGAAATGCATATAATTCCACTTATAAGTTTGATAATGACCACATTTAATAATTTTTGACATGCCAGGAGTGCGGATATAGTTTTTCACATGAAATATTACTTGTTTAGAATTTACAAAAAAATGATATCAATTATCATTTATCACATGAAAGAAAACCATGAAATTATATGTAAGATCTTAAACTCTATTTATGGATTGTAAAGGTACAATTATTCCTTCTTAGTAAATGATATTAATTATTATAAAACATTAATCCATGTGCACTTGAAAATGTATAACTGATTAATACATATTCACAAGAGAATGATTTTTATCCATGGTTATTCTATTATTTGAATAATCAAATGGAATTTCACTCACTAGATTCATAATCAGGGAATACATAATGTGGGACATCATATACATTCTGTCAAGACCTCATGCCAAGACCATACACAACCATTTTTTCATGGCCTCATGCAATGTCCTTGTTTGTCTCATGAGACCTACAGATTCCTTGATTGGCTATAGGGGGCCTCACCTATCACATAACAAGTCCAATGAATGTGTGAATGCATTATTCCAGACAACATAATCATTCTGTCAATGCCTCGTGCAGAGAAGCTACTTTTTCTCTTGAGACCAGCCAATTCATCGAGAGGCTATAACAGCCCTCACCCATCACATAATATGTCCAATTCATTCCCCATATGTCTAATAAAATTATTCTTATAATATGACCCCTTATTGAATTTGATGAAAAAACAAGACTCAAAATTCAATAATTAGTTTAAAACACACTTATAATTTAAAAAAATTACACCCTTTAATAATTTAATAAAAATGAAGAAAACAATATAAAACAATTGCAGTATAGCCCTACCTGAATTATAGCAGAACACACATGAGGTTTCCTTGGCTTAAGACACACACTCAAGATCCCAGCAGATAGACAGGGTTGCCAATTTATTTGCATCATTGTACATGTGTTTTCATAGCCATATGCAGTGATAAAAATTTGTAAATGGTTGAGCTGCGGACCAAAGGTAAGCATGAAATTTAAGATGATTGACTATGCAAACATCAGAATAGAATATATATTTTATATATCCACACATTAGGTGTATCTGCATAAAAATAAATATAAATCATTGGTAGAACAAGTCCAAACAATACAAATAGATTCAAAATTATCACGACAAGAAAACCAAGACTAATATTTGGATCAAAACTAAAAGAGGGAACAACATAAATAAGGAGTCAACAATATAAAAATATTTCAATTAATCCAAAATCAGTGGTCCGAAAAAAATGAATTTGACAAATATGAAAAAGGATGTGCATAATAAATATCTACAACAGATTCACACAAATACTCTTATCCCACAACTAGGAAAAATAAAACCCTAACCTTGATTGTAACCCACTGTGACGAACAGACCTTGTCGATCGATCCTCTACTTAGGCGTCTGGTCCTGTGTTGGACAAAATCGAAGCTACATCTATAGCTTGGACTCCATAACAACAACGACAAACCCTCAACCTTGGGTTTGACACCCCCCGATAACCTGGACTCTAACCATGACACGACCTCCACAGACCCCTGCTTGACTTGACTTCGGCCACAACGTCAACCCAAAGACAACCCTCCATTGCTCGAGATTCCCCCCTCCCCCGGCATTGCAGATTCCAACTCGCAAACCCTCATTCCCCCTCCCCTCACAATTTCTTTTCTATTTTTTATACTCGTTTATTATTATTATTATTATTATTATTATTATTATTTCAAAATAATGAAATATTATTATTTTTACTTTTATTATTTAAATGGATATTTAATTATAAAGAAAATATTTTATAAAGTATAATTTTATAAGAATAATTTAATCATTCTAACTATTATATATATATATATATTATCATTTAAAAATTAAATTTTATAAAACCAACCTAATTATATTTATTTAATTTTTTTTAAAAGTATTAAAGTTAACATAATTTATAAATTTTCTAAATTTTATAAAATAAATTATAATCTAATTTTATAACATTCATATATGTATAATTCCAATTATCTATTAGATGTGTAAAATTATATAATTATAATTTTATTAAAAAAGTTCACATTATTAAAATTTTTATAAAACATTAATTCCAATCAAAATTTATAATTTGAACCAAGAAATTATATTTTTTTTAAAAAAACAAGATTACATTTATAATAATATAATTATTCATATATTTTTCTAAATAATTATTACCTTATATAATAATTTGAATATTAATATTTAATTGGTTTGTAATGAAATTTATTATTTATCAAAATAATTGCGTTCTTGCAATTCGTTTCATCGGACTAAAAGCAATTCTTAATTTCCATCTTTAGAATTAAGAAAACTAGGACTGATAGACTTCTAAACTCTACCGCTTAGATGAAAACTTCTGATCTCTAGAGTTTTCAAGATTGTTCATCTGATACCAATTATAAGTACCCAGCCTTAAATATTTTACAGTAGACGACCCTTCACCAGTCTAGGTTCTAGAGATTTAGATACACACCTTACAAATTATTAGAGTCTCAAAAAAAATTAAACAAACAAAAGACAATCTTTGCTTCCGCGTGCATAAAAACGATGGAGTCCAACATTGGACTTCAAAGTGACCGGTAAAAAAATAATCTTAAATAAAGGGTTATATAACGACCCAAACTTTTATTAATGAAAATTATTCTTGATCTAATAAAATGTATTATTATGTAAAATGGTTATATAAAACATATGATCTTACTTAGTTTTATTTTTTTGGATTTTAAAATACTGTTAAGAATTGTGACCACTACTAATATAGTCGTTGAACAGTGATCACATGATTAGTATAAATATATGGATTTAACAAATTAAATTTACTCCGGAAAAGGAAGTGATGGCCTCATCCTATAGAATTGCTTCATATGAAGCCCATTTTTCAGAGCTTAGTAAAGAGGTAGCATCACTGGTCTTCACTCTTGACCAAGCCCAAGCCGAGCTTCAACACATTAAGATTTAATGGAACCGCCTATGGGAGAAGTGAAAGTTAATAGAGATTACTACTCGAGCGATGTTATCCGAGCCACCTCAAGAGTCTATCACCATTGCACACCTTACTGTTAGGGTCTTATAAGGGGTTATGTAACAAGACCCTATCACTATGATTATGTGTATTGTTTTTTATAGAATAAAGAATATAAATTCATTTTATTATTGTTACGTTGTAAATAGTTTTTAAAGCACAAATTGTTTTTTTAGTTAACATTCAATTAAGAAATCTATATTGATGAATTAATGTATTTTTGAATTAAATAACATTTTAATAAAATATTATTACTAAATTATATTTTATTAAATATAAATGATCATACAATTTTATGGATACAATTGTAATTTTTATTAAGGTTTGAAACTGTTTTTGTCAAAACCCATGAATTTTCAAAAATTGTTGGGTTTTATTTTAAAAGTAAAAATTCACATATTTAGAAAATTATTTAGATAAAATGAATATTATTTTTGGAATCAAGGCATTGAAATTATCCAATAGTTAATTTTTCATAATTTATCGAGACAGTCGAATTTTTGGGTAAAAATTAAATACCTTTTAAATATATAATGTGTTTTATGACATCATAATTACTCAATGGTGATTTAATAAAATAATATAAATGGGGTGTTTGGCCAATATATGTTTTACCTTTATAATAATTTGATTTTTTGTTTTTTTGTTTTTTTACAATGCTTTATTGGACCCTCCAAAACTTATAAAATATTTTAACTTTTTAAAATTATTTCCTTGAGAGTGTGACTCACCTCAACATAATCAAGCCAAATATTTTAAGAATTTAGTCCATTGTAATTATAAAATAATGTTTTGTACTCCCCTTTGGAAAAAACCATGGGAAAAAACTATGGTTTGGTTTGTGGTTTGGATTAGTTTAATGTGTGGTGTCCAAAACCTAAATAATAAATAATTCCATCTCTTTTTCTATATAAACCCACCAAAGCTCACACTTCTCTTCACTAAAAACCTTTGTATCTAGACCAAACTCTGACCTCATCTCTCTAGAATCCTCCAAAGGTTCCCCAATCTCCCAATAAGCCTCTCTTAAGCTTCTTTCAAGCCTTTCGGGTCACACTTCCAAGTAAGAGATTTCTTCCCCTCTCATATTTGTCCATGTTTCTTTATATTGATATACCATTGTATTTTAAATTTAAAATGTTGGGGTATTGTTTATAACCCACCATAATTCCCTCCTTATGTTTTAATGATTATAGATCTCTTTATCTCCCATTAATTCCTCCCATGTACACCTGTTACCATACCGAAATTCCATAAGGGATTTCTCTCTCCTCATTTACATTCAAGAAATTCTTTTGTATTATGAATCTAAATTCCATTAAATATTCTGGGACATGTGTCTATATTACCCCCTTACTTTCCATTTCACGTACATATGTTGAGACATCCATTTCTCTCTCATCACCCATTTTTATGAATTCTTATGTCATACCATTATGCTGTCGAAATTGCACCTTCATTTTCCAAGACAAAGTCATTATGAAGTGAATACCATGCCCATTTCTCTATCAAGGGTATTCACCTTTATAAACATTTATTTATTGATTATAAGGTTTTATGTATGAATTCGACATTCCTTTATCATGGAATAAATAGTGATGTTTATTGAATCCATGTAATATAATCCATGTGGCACACTTATGAATGAAATGAAATGATTAAGAAGGGTGCACCATAATAGCACTTCAATACATTGGGTAAAGATTAGTATCATGGTACATCAAGTGCAATGAGGGTTTACTCATGATCCATGTGCAATGGGCCTTGGCTCATGCTAATATCATGTTAAATGTTGTTGCCACATTTCCGTGTTATGATAATCATGTTACATCATGCCTTTATGATTATGTTTCTCTTATGCTCAATTAATATGTCTATTTACATGTACTATATTCTTCATTTTATTCCTTTTTTACTTACTTATAAATATTTATACCCTTTTCACATGTATATCCTCAGGTTATCCCATGAAATGCTAAGCACGAGGGAATATTGTGGTTATTTAAAGGAATTTTTTCAATAAAGATGTTGTGTTTTGTGTTCTAAGTCGTTATGTAACATTCCTAATTTCCCAAGACACTAGACCTCTCGATCCTCAGAGTTGTATTAAGTGCATGTTTATGTAATAAATCATGTTTATGATTGTAATAAATAGGAGGTTTGTTATAGTTGGTATTAGAGGATAGGTTTAGTTATTTTTGGGATTAGGATTAGAAAACCCTAGTGAAAGACTTCAGGGTAAGACAAGGATAATAAAAAACATCCCAAAATTTTGGTGAGTATTGAGTAAGTGGTTTATCAAGAAAGTATATACCTATCTGGATATGATCAGGTAGATGCGGATTTGGTACAAATGTATCTAGGGGTAAAACCCGAAAACACTACTTTGAGCAACACTTGAATGAGAACTGGTGCACGACAATGGGCATTGCTACACTCTTGGTTATGAAACTCCTATGGGATACGCATTGGTAAATTCATAAGCTTAGTATGAACCATTATTAATGGAATAAATTCCCTGTAAGAATATATGTTGGGAAGTAGATCATGGATAACATAGATAAGTTAATGAAATAAATGTAATTTATAAGTTATACCTTTTTTTTATTTGGATTACCCTTTTTTGTGTTACCCCTAACTTTCCTTTTATTCTAGCCAATGACTGGTAATAGGAGGAATCAGGCTAACAACCTATGAAAATATCAATGTGATGATTGTTCTATTGAGATGCCCAATTCGATAAGAGAGGGAATCATTAACCTTTTCTCGATACTCTCTCAGTTTACTCAATTTTTTAATAGAAACATAGGTCAAAAGGAATGTTAAACCCCCTAAGAAAGAACAAGTCACAATCAAGAGTTTCATGAGAAAAATACCTCCTACTTTTAAAGGATCATTTGATCCCTCAATCTTCGAACAATGGATCAACTCAATTTAAATGATCTTCTCTATCCTTCAATGTTCCAAGCAAGAGAAGGTTCTTCTGGATGATTATTGTATGGAGGGTCTGATCAATGGTGGACATTAATAAAAAATATAAAGCCTGAGGAATAGATCAAGGCGTTAGAATGGAAGGATTTATGGTAATTTGTTTTTTGAAAAAATACTTTCCATGCACCCTCCAGCATAAGATGGAAAACAAATTTTTTTCTCTCGAAAAAAAAGATGACGAATCCATCAGAGCATATGAGGAAAACATCACAAGGCTTGCATGGTACAAATCCGACTTTCTCATTACCCTTGAATACAAGGTTGACCTCTTCTTTTGTGGGATAAAACCTAGAATATAGAAATCCATAGTGATCCTTGATTTTGAGATCTATGATGCAATTGTCCAATGTACCCTCAAAGTCTAAATGAAGATCATTGAATCTCAGGGTTATCATGGGGATAAGAAGAGGAAGGTGGAATTTAATTCTAGAGGTCTGATGGATAAATCCACCACCACACTTTCCATATGCGTGGAAAGAAGCACCCATGAAATTGCTTGTAGGGGAAAAGGAAATGTTTTAGATGTGGAAGAGAAGGGAACCTGGCCATTAAATGCTGGAAAAAAACCCACAACTACGACAGAGGATAGAAACACTCCGTTCGACATTCAACATGTTGTTCATTTCTTCATCTACAAAGAACCAGGGCACTTTTACAACCAGCTCCCTAAGCCAAGGGTTTTTGAATGCAACCAACAACCTCCAAGGTATCAAGGGTGAGATTTTTCCATCAGTACCACCGAAGTGAACTTCGACAAAAAAGTGGTGAAAGATATGCTAGTTATTCATTCTATAATAGAGAACATATTTTTTGATTATGGTTTATGCATTCTTTTATATCTTGAATGTTTATTAGAACTATCCTAACACCACCAAAAATCATGGAAATAATGATTTTGGTGAAAACAGAAAATGGGGAAATCATTGCATCCCATGAATATAACTCCTCCCCTGTCATAATTTGTGGATTCAATTTCCTGATGAACCTCATCAAACTATCTCTAGTGGAATTTGATGCAATTCTTATCATGGATTGGCTTTCCCTATATAGAGCCAACATAATTTACCGTGAGAGGGAAATCACTCTCTATATGGCGAGTCGACCCCCCAATTCTGTACAAGTGCAAGGAGTAGGATGAATCTTCTTTAGCATCATCATCTTAAGTGTGGATATTACTACCCTATGAACATGCATATCTTTCTATGATGATTGAGTCTAAGGAAGAAAAAATCCTTGAAGACATGCCTATTGTGAGGGAATTCACTGAAGTGTTTCATGAAGAATTTCCCAGTCTTTCTTCTAAAAGATTTATTGAATTCTCAATTGATTATATACCTGGGGTGTTGCCAATATCCAAGACTCCATATAGATTGGATGTTGTGGAGATTGAGGAGATGAGATGAAAAGTATAGTAGAATATGGATAAAGGGTTTATACGCCCATGTGCTTCACTATGGGGTGCACCAGTCCTCTTCATCAAAAAGTAAGATGGGTCAATGCGCCTTTGCATTGATAATTGTGAGCTCAACAAAATCATGATAAGGAACAAGAATATTCTTCCTTGAATTGATGAATTGATCAATCAACTATGTGAAGCACAATACTTATCCAAGGTGGATTTGTGGTTGGGATATTACCAAGTAAAGGTGAAAGAGGATATCCCCAAGAATGCTTTTCATACAAGGTATAAACACTATGAATTCATTATAATGTCTTTCAGACACATTAATGCTTCATCAATCTTCATGGACTTGATGAATACAGTATTTAGAGATTACCTCGACAAAATTGAGGTAGTATTTATAGAAGATTTTCTAATATACTCCAAAACCAAGGAGTAGCATGAGGAGCATCTAAGAACTGTACTAGAGACCTTGTGAAATAAGAAGATCTATTAAAAGTATAGTAATTGTTAGTTATAGTTAAAGGAGGTCATATTCTTGGGACATATCATCAAAATAAATGGGATATTTATGGATAATTCCAAGACATCTACAATTGATGGATGTCTAAGGCAAATATCGGTAATGGATATCCGTAGCTTCCTGGGGTTAGCCGGATATTATTGCTGATTTGTGAGAAATTTATCACGATTTTCAAACCCTCTTAAAAAGAAAACTAGGAAGTGAGTAATGTTTTCTTAGAGTCATTAATGTGAAGAGATATTCAAGGAGTTGAAAAAGAGGTTTATCACTGCACCTGTTCTTACACTACCCCCAAGTGGGGAACTTTTTGTGGTATTTAGTGATGCTTTGTAGAAGGGATTGGGTTGTGTGTTGATTCAAAATGACAAATTCATTGCCTATGATTCAAGGAAATTGTAAGTTCATGAGAAAAAACACCCCACACATGATCTGGAGTTTGTTGCAGTAATCTTTAGTTTGAAAATTTGGTGGTATTACCTCTTTGGGGAGAAGTGTGAAATATATACGGATCACATGATCCTCAAGTATATATTCCCACAGAAAGAGTTGAATATGCGGCAACAAAGATGTATAGATTTGATCAAAAACTATGACTGCTCAATCCATTACCACCCTAGGAAAGTGAACAAGGTGGCAGATGCTCTATGTAGAAAGGACCCAATGATTCTATCATTGATGAGAATTAAAAAGGATCCAATCATTTAAGATTTGATGAATATGGAAATGGGAATAATAAATAAGGTAACATCATCAATCCTTTCACAAATGATTTCTCAACCATATCTTTTGGAATGGTTAATGGATGATTAAAAGGATGATGTAGTAATTGAAAAGAAATTGAAAACTATCAAAAAGGGGAAATCCACGGAGTTCAATGTTAATGAAGAAAATTTTTTGATATTTGGGTCAAGACTATGTGTTCCATGAAATCTGGAGTTAAAGAAAGAAATTTTGGATGATGCACATAGTTCTAATTTCTCCATTCACCCAGGAAACACAAAGATATCTTGAGATCTCTGAGATAATTATTAGTGGGATAACATGAAGAAGGAGATCGCTGAGTATACATCAAATTTAATAGTATGTCAGCAAGTGAAGGATGATAGGAAAAATTATAAGGACATGATGCAACCGTTACCCATACCATCATGGAAATGGGATAAATTCACCATGGACTTTGTCACCAGACCTTTGAAGACATCCAAAGGAAATTATGCTATCTGGGTTTTTTTGAATAGTCTTACAAGGACTACACACTTCATTGAAATTCAATAGAATTTCTCATTAGATCAACTGACAGAGATATATATTAGTGAAGTGGTAAGGTTTCATGGAGTACCACTGTATATTGTATCTGATCAAGATTCAAGATTCACCTCTAAGTTCTAGAAGAGTCTTCAACATGCTCTAAATACTAAGTTTAACTTCAGTGTGTCTTATCATCCTCAAACTAATGGCCAATTTGAGCGGAGTATCCAAACACTTGAGGACATGTTGAGATCATGCTCAATGGACTTCAAAGAAGGATGGGATAAACATCTTCCTTTCGTTTAGTTCTCTTACAATAACAATTTCCACTCAATCATCCAAATGGATACTTATGAATCCATTTATGGGAATAGTGTAGAACAATGACATGTGGCGATTAAGTTGGGGTGCGAAAACTCCTAGGTCCATAAATGGTCAAAGAAATGGTTGAGAAGGTTAAGACCATACAACAACACATTAAAGCTGCCTAGAGTTGACAAAAGAGATATGAAAATAATCATCGACAAGACATAGAGTTTAATGTTAGAGAGATGGTATTCCTCTGCATATCACCATGCAAGATAGTTATGAGAGTTTCAAAGAAGGAAAATATTAGTCCAAAGTACATCGGCCCTTTTGAGATCCTTGATCACATTAGAGCATTGGCCTATCTACTAGAACTCCCACCGAACCTATCTCAAGTACATGATGTATTCCAACTATCAATCTTGAGGAAGTACATACCTGACCCATTGCATGTACTCAATCCAGAGGTGGTACCATTAGGGAATGACCTCTCCTATAAAGAAAATTTTGTAAGATCTTAGATTATAGGGAAAAAGTTCTATGAAATAAGATAATGCCCCTCATCAAGGTGTTGGGGAGAAACCACAAGTTTGAAGAGGCAATGTGGGAATCAGAGGAAGTGATGAAGCAGAGTTACCCACACCTATTTTAGTGTGGGAAAATGAAATTTTGGGGGTGAAATTTCTTAAGGGGGGAAGATTGTAACGACCCAAACTTTTATTAATGAAAATTACTCTTGATCTAATTAAGTGTGTTATTATGTAAAATGGTTATATAAAATATATACACTTACTTGGTTTTAAGTTTTTAGATTTTAAAATACCGTTATTAATTGTGACCATTTTAAATATAGATATTGAATAGTGATCACATGATTAGTATAAATTATAGGCTTTAAAAAATCAAATTTAATCAAACAAAGGATGTGATGGTCTCATCCAGTAGAATTTCTTCAAATGGATCCCATTTTCCAGAGCTTTGAAAAGAGGTAACTTCACTGGGATTTGCTCTTGACCAAGCCCAAGCTGAGCTTTAACTCATTAAGATTGAATGGAACTACTTATGGGAGAATTTGAAGTTAAAAGAGATTATCACCTGAGCGATATTATCAGAGCCATCCCGAGTTCCTGTCACTATTGCACACCTTACCCTTAGGAATTATGTGAGTATTATAAGGGGTTATGTAACAATATTCTAGAACTATGATTATGTGTATTGTTTTTGTCTAGAATAAAGAATATAAATTCATTTTATATCTTTCTATAAATTGATATGTGTTTTTAGAACTTATAATATAAGGGTGGTTTTATAATTATTTGTTCACAAATTATGGTACTGGATTTCCAAATTAGGATGGGATTATATTTATTTTCATAAAAAATAATGTTTGAACATGCATTTTTTTTTCAATTATGTGTATTGTATTTTTTTGATATATATATATATATATATTTATTCAAATGTGTATGGGATAGACATTGATAGGGTTGGTGTGTATTCTCCTTTGTTTCTGATATATCTTATCGATCTGTATTATTGCTTTAGGAAAACATCTTTATGGACCTCCCTAGAATCTCAAGGATGGGTAAAAATGCGTATTAGATGGCCGCCCTAGAATCCTTAGGTTGTTACATCATTTGTTGCAAAAAATAGAATGGAAGTTAACAATTTCTATATATTATAAATTATTTTTTGGTATTCATCATTTTAGGTCTATATATACATTTAATTAACACTAATATAATTTGTACTTTAATAACCAATAAAATATTGTAAACTCATGTTACTTTAAAAATAATAAAATTAGGTATCCATATATACACTTTTTAAATAATTAAACATTAAAAAATTTAAGTAATTATATTTTATACACAATTAACCCAAATAATAATTATGTATAATTAATATAGTTTTAAAATTATTATTAATAGTATTTTTTTAGTTTCCTTAGAAAAAATATTGTTACATATATACATCGAATAATATATTGTATATTTAAATAAATTTAAATATGATAAATAATATATATATATAATTATATTCAAATAAATATACTAATATAGTGTATATATATAACACATATATATATATATATATATATATATATATAATATTTTGATATATTTACTTTATTTATTTATGTATCGAGCGAGGAGTGACCTCTATTTTATAGTTTTTAATGGGGGAAGGCATGAATATCATTCATGTTATTTGCCTATTGAGGTTAGTTTGAACGAAGTACACAACTCCATCGACCTCTTTTTCCAATCATATAAAACCCTATAATTTTTTAATAAAATAAAACCTATTAAAAAATAAATTTTTATCAAAAAAAACAGTATAAAAAATCTTCAACCAATTATTTTATTAATTTTTTATTTAGATCCTTGTGGATAAATTTTTGGATAAAAATGAAAGTAATTCATCATTAACTCTACCTCAATGTCAAATCAAATAAATTAATTTTAGTAACATACACTCATTAGCTAAAATTGAACTATAAAAACCCAAGACCCCTAGGTTGTACAACACTACATTTGCATATTTTGATTCTTCCATCTCCACCCTCTACATTTATTTCCCTCTACTACTCAATCACAGATGCAATATTGATATTTTCATAGTAAAATCATTTTCCATAGAATTAATGTATTATTTAATATTTATGTTTATATTATTTCTTTTTATTATTACTCATAATATTTTTTTTCATATACAAGTGGATTCCTTTTTTCGAGTTCATGTGGTTTGTTCGAAGCAACGCATGTAGTATTGGTAGGTCGATAAAGAAATTAAATGGAAATCATGATAACATTGAAAATTAGGTTTTTTTTGAGACTTTGGGATGTGTAAGAATAAGCTGCACCTCAATCCGACACATGATGTGACCTATATGGCTCCAAGTATTTATTTCTATTTAAAATTTTCCTTAAGTTTAGTAAAAAAGAAAACTGACTCAATGTGTCCGCTATCAATTTAAAATCGACCTTTGACTTTAAAAAACATCACTCAACAAAAACTAAGAAAACATACTTGGATTTTATTGATAATTTATGTAATTGATTCATAAATCATTTGTGATTTGTAGGAATTAGTTTCACATCAAACCGATATATGATGTGATTCGTATGAGTCAAAGTGCATGTTTCAAATATAAAATGACATTTTAGTAGAAAAGAGAAGTGACGTAATAAAAACTAGGCAAACAAATTATTATTGTTTTGTTACTTTAGGAAAACAATCCATAAGTTATTTTTAATGTGTAGGAGGAAACCACACCTCAATCTGATGCATGGTGTGATCAGTATTACTCTATGTACGTCTTTATTTAAAATTAACATCAATTTTAGTAAAAAACAAACTAACTTACTCAAACAAAAACATACATTCATATTGTCTTGATACTTTTGGAAAATGATCTATATGTGATTTGAGACATTCATGAATCATCCACACCTCAGTTCGAGGCACAATGTGACTGGTATGACTCCAAGTGCATGTTTTTATTTAAAATTGACATCAATTTTAATAAAAAGGTCTGCTGACCTACTCAAAACTGAGAAAACACATTAAAATTGTATAAATACTTTATTAAAATGATACATAAGTCATTTTTGATGTTTATTAATCATCCACACCTCAATCTGATACACAATGTTATCATTATGAGTTTAATTTCATGTTTCAATTGAAAAATGTCGTTTTAGTAAAAAAGAAAAGAGGCATACTCAAACCTGAGAAAATACATTCATATTGTTTTAATACTTTATAGAAAAATATATAATTCATTTGGTATGTGTAAGAATCAATCACACCCCAATATGACACATGATGTGACTAGTAGGAATCAAAGTACATCTTTTTATTTAAAATTGTCATCAATTTTAGTAAAATGGAAAAGTTTCATACTCATAACCTAGAAAACACATTTTTATTGTTTTGATACTTTGTGAAAATGATCCATAAGTAATATTTGATGTGTAGGAATTATCCTCACATCAATCCAATACACGACGTTCCTGACATGACTCAAATTGGTTGTTATCAGTTTAAAATCGACATTTTAGTTTAAAAAGTATCACTCAATGAAAACCAATCAAACATGCTCATATTTTACTGATAATTTAGAACAATTATTCCTAATTAATTTTTGATTCATGGGACTCTTTTTCACATAAAAAAGATACATGATTTGATCAGAACGAGTCAAAAGTGTGTGTTTCCAGTTTAAAATGACATTTTAGTAATAAAGACAACTAACACACTCAAAACCAAGAAAAAAAATTTGGATTGTTTTTATAATTTAGGAAAATGATCCACAAGTCATTTGGGACATGTTGGAATCAAACACACCTCAATTTGATTCATGGTGTGACTGGTACAACTCTAAGTGCATATTTTTATTTAAAATTGACACAAATTTTAGTAAAATTGACACTTTATATTAATTTATTTCTTTATATTATTACGAATATAATTTTTTTTCTTATACAGGTGTGTTCTTTTGTTCAAGAAGGGGTGTTTTGTTCGTCAATAGCATGAGTCAGGCCAAGATTAAAATATAAAGGTACATTTTTGTTTTTGAATGTATGTAATAATTTGTATTTATGTAATTGTATAAACTAATATTTGAAATTTCTATAATATAGTGTTTTTTTATTGTATTTTTTTTTTGTGAATTTAATTTCATTTGAATCCTATATTATGACTTATTTTTGTTTATATCTGGTGTGTTTTTGTTGTTGTAGTGTTCTATTACAACACACTATAGTATGACCATTTATCAGTGCTTTTAAAAGCACTGATAAAGGTCTAATTTATCAGAACATCTATTGGCATTGATAAAAGGTACTTTATTAGAGCTTTTATAAGCACTGATAAAGTTATACTTTATTAGAACTTCTATAATCACCAATAAATGGTGCCTTTAAAGCCGTTAAATTGAAATACTGATAAATTTTTCCTTTATCAGTGCCTTTTTAGTGCTGATAAAAGATCAGGGCTTTTAACCTTGCTCATATAGTCATCACTTTTCTAGAATCGATAAAGTAAATTTATAGTGTTGTTAAAGGCCTATTTTATAGTAGTGATACATGAAATTCCCATTCAATATTTTGTTAAAAAATATAGTGGAAGAGAATTATAATGAGTAGTCTAAGGTGGATATAAGTCTCTATACAATTTTTTAGCAAATTATCATTGAAAATATTGAGGTCTTTGACTCCCATTCCCCCTCATATTCTCTGGATTGACACACTCCTTCTAAGAAACCATGACCATCTTCCTTTAATGAATCAAACCAGTCCATATAAAATTTAGAATCATGATTTGAAACTCCTTAATGTAGTCTCTAGGCCATCGATATAAGGAGAAAGAATATACAAACATTGTAGTGATCATAGAACTAACCATGAAAATCCTACCTACTTGAGACATAATATTTCCCTTATAGTTTTCTAACTGATTAATAATTCTTTAAGAAGTATTTTCCATGTAACATCTTCTCACCTTACCCTAAAAAGGAAAAATCCAAGATAAATAAAGGACAAGGACCCTCTCTTCACACCAAGACTTTGGCCCACCTTGTTCTGCTTAGAAATTAGCACTCCTTTTCATAACATAATTTAAGACTTTCTCCAACTAATAACCTGACCGAAAACATCTTTATAATTCACAAAAATTAATTGGATAAAAAAATAGTGAATCTGTAAGCCTTCCCAAAAAGGATAGTATCATCCGCACAGAGCATATGTGAGGGTGAGAAAAATCCCTCCCAACCCTCATTTGCTGATAAAGAACAACATTAATAATATCAGTAAGACAACAACTTAAGTAATCCTCAACTATAGAAAAGAGAATCCCAGATAAAGGGTAACCCTACCTGACCCCTATGGGCCACTAAAAGAAACCCCTTAGGGACCCATTAAAAATTATGGAGAGCTGTCTAATATTAAGAATAAAGTAAATCATATTAATAAATAATTGGGAAAACCCATGCATTCTCATAATGTCAAAGATAAAGTTCAATTTTATTGTCTCAATGGATATATAAATATTAATATTTTGGGCCATATTACAATATTTCACCTTTTTCTTCATAATATTCACACACTCTAAAGTAGTATAGAGTAAGTTATGAATATTGTTCATAGGTAAAAACCTGAACTGATTCTCTAAAAGAAATCCCTTGAAAATCTCACCAAGCTTGCAAGTCATAATTTTTATAATCACTTTTGGTAAAAAATTTCTAATAGAAACAGGTCTGAATCCCCAAATATATTGAGAATTATATTTCATTGGAATCAATGTAATAAAATTGGATTTCAAACCATAGGGAAAATATGAATGAATAAATAATTCCCTCAATACATTAATTAAACCAAGATGAAAAATATCACAATAGAACCTAAAGAATTTTTTGGTGAATCCATCTGGACCGGCAAAACTATAAATATTTAAAGAGAAAAGAGGGGCATGAATTTTTTTTTCCATTAGGTGCCTCAACATTCCTTTTATTATGAAAGTTATAAATTCTTGTAAAATTCATTTAATAATTTTTGAGTGTTTTTATCCCTATTTTCAAAGTAATTATCCTCAAAATAACATGTCACATTATTTTAAATTTCATTTTAAGAGTTAAAAAACTCTCATGAATTTTCAGTTAAGTAAAACTACTTATTTTATTTCTATCCCTTTACATGCAGTGAAATAATCTAGAATTTATATCCCCCTTCTTAAGCCACCTGATGTTGAATTTATTATGGTCAAGATTCTTCTTAAGGGCCAAAATACCCTCAAGTTTGGATAGGTTTGGATCTCCTCCTAATAGGGAACATCTTGAATTTTATTTCTTGTTTAGAAATAAAATAGATGAGCTTCAGCCTCCTTGATATCAATTTAAAGTTTAGAGAAGGTTGTTTTACTCTAATATTTATGTCTTTCCTTAACATTCTTCAAATTGTTGGAAAGAATTTTCATAGGGATACCAAATCAAAAAACCTTCCATGTATCCCAAATAATTTCTCTATAACCTGTAATAATAAGCCAATCATTGTTAAAATTGAGAGGTAGGGGAGCTGACCTTGATTTATTGAAACCAATATCAATAAAAAGTGGGTTATTATCAGAATACAACTTTGGAAGAGTGAGACTGGATAAATCAACTACACCATTTCTCTCATTAACTTTCACAAAACATCTATCCAATTTATTGGACAGCCTCCCATTTAAATTAAACCTATTCCAATTATAATCAACTCTTGCTATGGGGATTTTAACCAAGACACATTTATCAATGTAATAATTTAATTCATTGTATGATTTTCTACAAAAATTTCTACCAGTTTTTTCATCTGGTCTCAAAACAACATTAAAATCACCTAGTATAATCTAATTGTGACATATATTTTCTATGATGGATTCCCAATTTCTCCAATGATCTTTTGGTCTTGTATAAAGGTTGAAAGAATAAACAAAGGTCGCAAAAAATAAAATATCATTCATACAAAATGAAATAATAACATATTGAAAATCATTATAGTAGGAATTAATTATGTAAAGACCTAAACATTTGGAATAATAATTGTTTCTTGAAAATGTATGTTATATTGTTTTGTACTCAACAAAACTATATCCATTTTTAATAAAATGAGTATAATTGAAATGAGACCACTAGGTTTTGACTGTTATATAACTGTTGGTCAATACGACCATTTGTCAATATGACTATTGGATACTATAATCTTAATTTTAAGATAAGTGATTATAAATAGAAATGATAATGGTTATTATTGCATAAATAAGAGTTTATGGCCTCATCTAGCAGACTTGGGCCATACGAAGCCCATTTTCCAGAGCTTGGGAAGGAGGTGGCATTGCTGGGCTTCTCTCTGGACCAAGCCCAAGTCGAACTTCAACACGTTAAGCTTGAACAAAATAACTTATGAGATAATTCAAGTTGATAGAAATCACCACCTGGGAAATTTTGTCTCAGCCACCCTAAGATTCTATCACCATTTCACACCATACTCTTAGGTCCTATACAAGTATTATAAATTATTATATAACAATGCCTTAGTTACTTTGTGCAATCCCCTAGTATAAATAAAATTTTTATTTAATTATTCTTATTTTTAGAATATATTTTCTTAATAAAGTATATGTTTAATTAAGAAAAATTTGATTAATTGATTTTAGAAGTAAAAAAATGAACTTTTTAGATATTTCTCATACATAGAGAATTATTATGGTAAAATAAATGCCATTTTTGAATTTCAAATGTCAAAATTAATCTAGGATGAGTTTTTAGTACTTTTCGAAGAAGTTTAAATTTTTTTATTTTTTGATGAATAATATTTGATGAATAGTATTTTATTGATGAATAGTGAATTTTTTTTATTATTAAATAACTTTTTATGTGAAATGATTTTCAAAAATCGGACATACATGGTGGTAATCAGGGTGAAAAATGTGGTTCAATAAGATCAAAATAAATTTTTGGTGAGTAGTAACTTTACCCTTTGGAATAGTAATTTTACCCTTGTAAATGTTAATTTTACCAGTGGAATAGTAACATCACCTAATGAAGTATAAATATGTTTTAGTCATCTTAAGTGGTAATGTGATATAATTATACCATAGTATAAGTAAATAAATGTTTTAGAAATTATTAGTTAAGTATTAGTATTTTATGTATTTAATTTAATTTAAAATGAAATTAATTTTTATAAACTTGAGTTCACTTTTTAATTTACACATATAAAAATGGTTATGGTGAATTTTTGGGATTTTTCTAAAATAGTTGAATTTTCCTTGAATACTAGAAAATACAGCTTTGAGATTTTTGTAAGTTTAATGACATAATAATTATGTCTTAATGATGTAATAAGTATGATATGATGATGGTATAATCTTATGTATTAAAATATAATCAGATTTTTCCTAGGTGGGAAATACCATTGGAAAATACCATGGTTAAGACCATGGTTTTTTCAATACCACTAATGAGGCGTCTTTTGAAATTAATAAAATATTCCCTCACTTTTGCTATAAATACTCACCCATTACATCATTTACCTTTATTAATAAATCCTTATACACGAATTTATTCTATTTATACCTCCCAAGGAGTCCTCCCATGGTGTCCTCAACCCCCAAAGGTCCCAATCATATAGTTTTAGAAGTTAATCTACAAGGTAAGGAAATTTTAAATCCTACCTTTTTCTTTCAAGTTCTCTTTGATGTGGTATCTCATTAACATTTCCATAAAATATTCTTATTTTTATTTTATTATGTCCCTATACTTTATTATGATTAATTTAGGTATGATATACCCTTATACCATCTCCTTTTAATGTTTTTAAAACCATGATTCATAGTCGTTATGCCGCAGAATTTTCGTCTCAAAACCAATCTCTTTTTCTCAAGAAATTCCCATATTTTATTTATGTAAATACAAAAACCTATCTCATTTACCATGGTATTCATCAAGACATAAAAATTATATATTTTATTTTAAAATTTAAATACATGAAACCCTCATTACCTTTCTGTGGGTTATAAATTACATAATGATAATGTTTTAAGCACTTTTTAGAATGTCATGATTTTGATATAAAACCCATTTATTTTATTCTCTTTGGTTAATTTATGAAAAATTTGATTATGATCTATGTGTATCATATGAAAATAAATAAATATTAGGGGTGCACCTAGATAGTTCTCCAATGCATTTGGTAAATAAATTAATCTCTAGAGATGAAAAGTTTTATTATAACTTAGAGAATAACCTTGGTAATTTTTATGACCCTTGGGGATGGACCTTGGTGATATGCTTATAAATGTCTAAATAAAATAATTTAGCCACATTTTTAATTTATTATTCATGTTATTTTTATTATGATAGGACTCATTTTACATTTCTCATGTCTTTATGTATTTCATCAAGGTCTTATTGATATCACAAGTAAACTGTTTCCCTTATTTACCCTTATGGGGCCTTCTACTCAACCTTTCCTTTGATGTATATCCATAGGTTATGAGATGATTTAATTGTACTTAGTATGAACATATTATGAAGCCTTACAATTGTATTAGAATAATTCCTTATGTTTTCATGTATTATGTACCTTGTTTTCCAAGAAACTAAACTTTAATGATCCTCTATTTGTAAAATGTAATGAAAAGTTATGTTATAAAAAGGCAGGATGGCATAGTTTGTATCAAAGGTAGGTTTACTTATTTTTGGAAATTATGACATGAAAAATTTAGGAATAACCCTATAGAAAAGTTTAAATATAGGAAATACTCATGGTATTTTGGTGAAGTATTATGAAAGTTGTTTTTGAACAAATAAATCTTTGTCTGGATATGAACATATAGATGTCGCTCTGGAATAGACGTATATAGGGGTAAAATAAGAAAACACTAATTTGAGCTGGACTTGAGTGGGAACTTGTGCACAAAAATGGGCCTTGCTTCCCTCTGGGTTTGACACTCTCGAGGGATATGTTTGGATAATTACATGCTTTTTATGAACCATTATTAAGGATTTATAGAAAATGTAATCTTTGATAATGAATAACGTGATTAAGAATGTTGTTTTAAGACATAAAAATACTTTAGAGTTATAATATTATTAAAGGAAAAAAGTTTCACTCTATGGTTTTCTTCTTTTAGAAAATTGTGGGAAATATGGGGAACCATGCAAATGGTGACCACAATGGACCATATGTTGAATGCCCTCCGATGGAAGCTAGAATGGAAGATTTCATGAGAATGATGAATCAAATGACTCAAGTTTTGGGAAATAACATGAATAAGGCTGGGAGGATTATTTCACCAATAAAGGAACAACTTTCTGTTGAGTCCTTTATGCGTCAATTAATACCAACGTTCAGTGGATCTATCGACCCATTGGTTGCAAAATAATGGATACGCTCTATGGAGAAGATATTTTTTGAAGTTCATAGTTCTAAAAAAGATAAATTCACCATTGCTATTTACCGAATAAAGGTGAAGTTGATCAGTGGTGGGAACTGATTAAAAACATGACGCCAAGATGGGAGATTGAAGCTACAGAGTGGGAAGATTTTATGGGGATCTTCCATAATAAGTGTTTCCCTCGTTTGATGAGAACAAAAATAGAGAAGGAATTTATTGAGTTGAAGCAGAAAGAGAATGAATCTATGGGAATCAATAAGATGAACTTCACAAGGATTTCACACTACACATCTAGCTTTGTCATGGATCTTAACGGGAATGTTGATAGATCCTTTGGTGGACTAAGACATAATCTACATAGGAATCTAACCAATTGAGACAATGATAGCTATGAGGAGATCATGAGGAGTGCTATGAAAGTCAAACTGGAGTTTAGTGAGACTTAATGGTCTCACAAATCCAATAAAAATAAGATACTAATGGATCCAAGCTTGGGGAGGATCTTTGATCAGGGAAGAGGGGTAAACAAAGTGAAACATCCCATGTGTAATAAATGTGGGATGAATCATTCGGGGAACTGCCTACTCAGAAGTGGGAAGTGTTACAAGTGTGAAAGATATGGCCATATCGCTTGGAATTTTCATAGTGAGGTGAAGAATCAAATTACAAACACTAATAGCAAAGGGAAGATGGTGCATGCCCTACCTGACATCCAATTCTTCAAGTGTGGGTAGCTTGGTCACTTTTCCAAACATTGTACCATTCCAAGGGTAGTGTAGGGGAATCACCATTAGCCTCAGAATGGGCCAAGGGAGCAAGGCCATGCATTTTATATCATGACAGATGAAGTTGAAGCTCTAAATGATGTAGTGGAAGGTACTCTTGTTTTTCTCTCAAAGCTAGAAAGTACTGTGTTTGATTCTAGTTCTACGTATTCCTTTATTTCTTCTATGTTTGAAAAGAATATAGAATCAATTCCAAAACCAAAAAAATTAGAGTTATCATTCAATACTCTTGGAGGGATTATCCGATCATCAATAGTGTTTAGAAAATCTAGTATTTAATTTAGTGAGCACAATATTATCATAAATCTAGTTGGAATTTCCATGTTGGAATCCGACATTATACTAGGGATGGACTGCCTCTCAATGTATAATGCTTAGATCAAATGCAGAAGCAAGTAAATATCAATAGTATTGAATGAAAAACCTATAGTTATCTTATAAGGAGAGATATCTCAACCTAATCATTGTCTAGAAGAACCTCATATAGCCTTCTTTATGGATTTGATTAGTGAATAAAAAGAATGAAATGAGAGTATAAGGGTAGATAATGTTCCCATATTTCAAGAATACATTGAAGTATTTCCTAAGGAGTTACCTAGACCTTACCTATAAATATAAGTAGAGTTATCCATTTAACTCTTACCTAGATCTCATACGATATAAAAAACCACATATATAATGACAAATATGAAGCTGGAGGAATTAATGAAACAAGTCCAATATCTCTTTGAAAAGGGTTTTATCTGACCAAGTGTGTCTCCTTGGGAAGCACCTATTCTATTTTTGAAGAAGAAGGATGGATCAATGCAGCTATAAATTGATTATATAGAACTGAACATGATCACAATAAAGAAAAAGTTCCCTCTTCCAAGAAATGATGACTTATTTGACCAGCTTCATGGGGCTCAGTTCTTCTCCAAGATTGATCTTTGATCTGGTTATCATCAATTGAGGGTGAAGAAAGAAGATAATCCAAAAAACCACCTTTCGATCAAGATATGGGCATTATGAGTTAGTTTTTATGCCCTTCGATTTGACTAATGCTCCAACTATTTTTATGGATTTGATGAATAGAGTCTTTATAGACTACCTTGAAACCTTTGTGGTATTTTTTATTAATGATATTATGATATATTCCAAAATTCGCGAGGAGCATGTGGATCATATACGGTTTATTTGGAACACTCTACATAAAGAGAGGCTTTATGGAATGTTCAGAAAATTTTTATAAAAAGTTTCTTTCTTGGGGAACATTGTAACCAACAAAGGAATCACAATTGACCCAACAAAGAAAAATGTTATAGTGGAGTGGCCTAAACCTACAAAAATAACAAAGATTCGTAGTTAATTTGGTTTAGTAGGTTATTATAGGAGGTTTGTGAAAACAATTCATGAATTTATAATCCATTAATAAAGTTAACTCTAAAAGGGGTTAAGTTCATCTGGATTAAGGAGTGTGATGAAAGTTTCCTTGAGCTGAAGAAGATATTAGTTACTACACCCATGTTAACTCTGCTTTAATCAGGGAAGAATTTGTTATTTTTTGGGATGAATATCTAAGAGGGATTGGGTGAGTTCTTATGAAAAATGATAAGGTGATTTCTTATGAATCTCAACAGTTGAAGAATCATGAGCCAAACTATCCTACGCATGATCTAGATCTGGTTGTGATTGTTTTTGTTCTGATAATACGGAGGCACTATCTTTATGGGGAGAAGTGTGATATATACACAGAACATCAGACTTTGAAGTATATTTTTACATAAAAGTAATTGAACATGAGATAGAGAAGATGGTTGGAACTTCTTAAAGACTATGATTTTTTAATTTATTATCATCCCAAAAGAGTAAACAAAGTCATTGATGCATTAAGTAGGAAAGAACCTATTACATTGGGTATGATGAGGATTCAAAGAGATCCTTTGATCAATGACCTAGTAAAACTGGACATCAGAATTGTAAGGGAAGGGACATCATCAAAATTATCCCAAATGATTTCTCAACATAATTACTAAAGATGATCAAGAAAGATAAAAAAGAAGATCCGTTGTTACAAATAAAGTTTGAGGCTATGAAGAATGAGAAGTGTCCTGAGTTAAATATTGATCAAGAAGGTGTACTAAAATTTCATACAAGACTATGTTCCATATATTCCAAAAATAAAGAAAGATATAATGGATGAAGCATATAGCTCTATATTCTCTATACATTCTCGAAGCACAAAAATGTATAGGGACCTTCATGATCATTATTTTTGGGATTACATGAAAATGGAGATTACCGACTATACTGCAAGGTGCCTGATGTATCAACAAGTGAAGGAAGAGCAAAAACTTTCTAAAGAGGTATTAAAACCACTACCCATACCAGCATGGAAGTGGGATAATATTACTATGGACTTTGTCACTGGTCTCCAGAGAACTTCCAAAGGGAACAATATGATATGGGTTATAGTGGACTGTCTCACCAAGAATTCCCATTTTATCTCTATTCAGGATGATTTCTCTCTTGATCAACTTACCATGATTTACATGAGGAAAGTGGTAAGGCTACATGGGGTACCACTCTCTATCATATCTAATTGTGATATGAGGTTCACTTCAAAATTTTGGAGAAGTATTCAACATGAATTGAGTACTGAATTGAATTTTAGTACGGCCTATCACCCCCAAACTGATGAACAATATAAAAAACTATTCAAACACTCATGGACATGTTTAGAACATGTTCATTAGAATTTAATGGTGGTTGGGATCAACATATACCATTAGTTGAGTTCTCCTACAAAAAAATTCAACTTGAGCATTCAAATGGAACCCTATGAAGCTCTATATAGAAAGCGATGTAGAACTCCTACTTGTTGGGATGAAGCTGGTGAAAGAAATCTTCTTGGGCCTGATCATGTGCAAGAGATGATAGAAAAGGTTTAGGCAATCCAACAACACATTATGGTTACTCAGAGTCGGTAGAAGAGCTATAATGACAACTATAGAAGGGACTTGGAGTTTGATGTTGGTGAAAAATTATTCCTTCTAATTTCACCATGGAAGAGAGTCATGTGGTTTGAAAAGAAAGGTAATCCCAGTCTCAGGTACATTGGCCCATATGAAATCCTTGATCACATATGAGGAGTGTCCTATCATCTTACACTTCCTCCAAATCTAGATCAAATTCATGATGTATTCCATATATCCCTATTGAGGATGTACATACCTGACCCTTCACATGTATTGAATCCTGAGGTGGTGACCTCTCTTAAGAGGAGCAACCGGTGGAGATCCTAGATTTTAGAGACAAATCTCTATGCAAAAAGACTACCCACCTTGTTAAAATGTTGTGGAGGAACCAATAATATAAGGAATCTACATGGGAACTAGAGGATATTATGAGGCAGATGTACCCCCACCTTTTCTCTTCTGAGGGTAAGAGTTGAAATTTTAGGGATGAAATTTATTAAGGGGGGTAGAATATAATCACCCATTTTTTTTGAATAATAATTGTTTCTTGAAAATGAATGTTATATTATTTTTTACTCAAAAAAACTATATCCCTTTATTAATAAAGTGAGTATAATTGACATGAGACCGTTGGGTTTCGACTGTTATATGACCGTTGGTCAGTATGACCGTTGGAAAATATACTCTTAACATTAATATTAAAGATTATAAATAGAAATGCTAATTATTATTATTGCATAAAGAAGATTTGATAGACTCATCTAGTACACTTGGGCCATAAAAAGCCCATTTGTCAGAGCTTGGGAAGAAGGTGGCATCGCTGGGCTTTTCTCTTGACCAAGACCTAGTCAAACTTCAACACGTTAAACTTGAATAGAATCACTTATGGGAGAATTTCAAGCTGATAGAAATCACTACTCATGAAATGTTGTCTGATCCACTCCAAGATTTTATCACTGTTACACACCTTACTCTTAGGTCCTATGTGGGCGTTGTAAGGGGTTATGTAACGAGGCCTTTGTTACTATATATAATCCCTTGGTATAAATAAATTTTTTATATCATCATTACTTTTTTAAGAATAACTTTTCTTAATAAAGTATATGTTTAATTAAGACAAATTTGATAAATTGATTTTAGAATTAAAAATTGTACTTTTCATATTTTTCTCATACATAGAGAATTATTATGGTAAAATAAACATCATTTTTGAATTTCAAATTTCAAAATTAATCTAGGCTAAATTTTTAGAATATTTATTTGATGATTAAAATTTTTTAGTTTTTGATGAATAGAATTTGATGAATAGTGTTTTATGAATAGTATTTGATGGATAATAAAAAATTATTTTATTATTAAATAACTTTTTCTGGGAAATGATTTTCCAAAATCAGACAGACATTATTGTAATTAGGGTGAAAAATGTGGTGCAATAAGATCAAAATAATTTGTTGCTGAATAATAAATTTTCTCTTTAGAATAGTAATTTTACCCTTATGAATGGTAATTTTACTAATGTAATAGTAACATCACCTAATAAAGTATAAATATGTTATAGTCATCTTAAGTGGTAATGTGATATAATTATATCATAGTATAAGTAAATAAATGTTTTCGAAATTATTAGTTATGTATTAGTATTTTATTTATTTAAATTAATTTAAAATGAAAATATTTTTTAAAAAAAGGTGTTCACTTTTCAATTCTGCATGCTGAAAAATTGTTGAGGTGATTTTTTGTGATTTTTCTGAAACAGTTGAATTTTTAGGGAATAGTAACAAATACAGTTTTGTGTTTTCCATAAGTTTAATGACATAATAACTATTTCATAATGTTTTATTGAGAAAGATAAGATATCAGTTGACTGGTACGGATTAAAATATAATTTTAGGTGTCCCAAGTGGGCAATACCATGGGTAGATACCATGGGAAAGCCCATGGTTTTGCAAATACCACTAATGAGGTGTCCTTCGAAATTAATAAAATATTCCCTAAATT
This sequence comes from Viscum album, assembly GCA_963277665.1. NCBI lineage: Eukaryota > Viridiplantae > Streptophyta > Magnoliopsida > Santalales > Viscaceae > Viscum > Viscum album. The sequence goes on from OY728150.1 coordinate 246,553,771, forward strand.
TTTCTAAAAATACCCACCCATTCCTTCATTTAATATCATTACAAAAATAATTCTCCATGATGTTATGATAGTTCTATATACCAAGGATTCCTCCCAGGATTTCTTCAAGCCCCCAAGGTCCCGATCATAGAGTTTTAGAAGTTACTCTTTAAAGTAAGGGAATTCTCAAAATTATCTTTTCCTTTTAAGTTCCCTTTTATTTGGTATGAATTTAAAATTTTCATACAATGTTCTTATTTTTATTTTATTTGATCCCTATAATGTATTATGAGTCATTTATGTATGGGATACTCTTATCCTATCTCTTTTTAATGTTTTCTAAAACCATGTTGCATAACCGTTATGATGTATAATTTTCTTCTCAAAATCACTATTTTTTTCTCAATAAATTCTATTATTTTATTTTTGTGAATACGCAAAACTATTTAATTTTATGGGGTATTTTTAAAGACCTAAAAATGATATATTTTATTCTGGAATTTAGATACATAAAACCCTCAGTCACTTTCTGTGGGTTATAAATGACATAATGATCATGTTTTTAATCCCTTTTTAAAACGTCATAATTTTAGTTGAAACCCATTTATTTTATTCTCTTTGAGTTATTTATAAAATGTTTATTATGATATATGTGAATCACACACAAATAAATACAAATTATAAGGGTTCAACCTTATATTTCTCTAATGAATTGGGTAATGATATTAATATATAGAGATGACAAATTTTACCTTAACTTGGTGAATAACCTTGGTAATTTTTATGACACCTTGGGGATGGACATTGGTGATATGATTATGAATGTATAAATTAAATGTTTTAGAAACATTTTCAAATTATTATTCATGTTATTTTTATTATTATAGGACTCATTTTTCAATTTCCCATGTCTTTATTTATTTCATCGAGTTTATTGATATCACAAGTAAATGGTTCCCCTTGTTTACCCTTACTACTCCTTCTGATCACCCTTTCTTTTAATATATGTCCCCAGGTTATGAGATTCAATAATTATACAAAGGATCATCCTATTATAAAACCTTAAAAGTGTATTAGAATAATTATTTATGTTTTTATTTATTATTTACCTTATTTTCTAAGACACTAAACTTTAAAGATCATCTACTAGTAAAATGTTATGAAAAATTATGTTATAAAATGGAAGGATGCCATAAATTATAACACTTTATTGTTTAAGAACCTAGAAAAAATCCATAACACCTTCAAATTAATTATTATCAAAAATGGAATAGCTTAAGTAACTCCACTTGAACGCCTTTCAATTATCAAATTTCATTCTGGGATCAGCGAGACTAATAAGCATAGGTTTGTTGGTCATAATAAAGTTCCTAAGGGATTTGAATTTTGGAGAGTTACCAAGACCTTGGATGTTCCATAAATGTACCTTAATTGATTAAGATACTTGATCCTAGTCCTAAAACCCTCATGAATTTGTTTCCTATTATATTTAAGAATCATTGGTTAGTTAATCCTATCACCCTTCTCTGCCACTTCATCAGTAGGAGAAAGACCACTTAGACTTTTCCCAGATGAGAGTGATTCCTTATCACCTTCCTCCCAAGATTCCAAAATATGTCTTTTCAATAAAATCCAAAAACTATCATCCTAATATAATTTTTATATATTGTTTTAAAAAATTATATATTTTTATTAAATAAAACATATTAAAGTGATAGAAATTAATTGTAATATTTTACCACAAAAAGAAATAAAAAACATTTATGAAGAAAACGTATTTTGGAAACATAAAATGAATTTACTAAAAATTAGTTCTCATTTCATAATAATTTATCAGTACATTTTTATTTTTTCCAACCAAAAAGTGGAATTAGGACTTTCCTAAAAGGAAAATCCTTCTTTATTGAATTAAAAAAAATACAGATGTATAAAATTTGGCTTTTTACAATAATCATTTTTCAGGTAATAAAGGAGATAATCGGGAACTCCATTGTGCCAAGCCAACTAATTTTCTATTACTCCTTTATTTTAAATTACATAATCTACATGGTTTTTTTCATGGAATTAATTTGTTATGATATAATTCATAGATAAGAGATATTATATACAGTCAATCCACTTAGAAGTAAGCTTCCTAAACATGTCAATTGTGAAATTTTTTGTCTCCAACACCATAGTGTTAAGGTCACATTCAAGCCATAAATTGGACCATATTTTTTGTTTTCCACCTCAATTGTGTTGATAATCCTAATCATTTTAGCATCCAGTGGTGTGGTGATACCACATGGGCCAAAGAGACGACCCATTTCATTTATTATGTGATCTTTGAAGATTAAACCATACCTATAAGGGAATTTAACGAAATTTCTATATTACATTTGATCTATCTTGGAAAAGTAGAGATCCATAGGATTTACAAGGTTCCATAGGAAATATGGTAATTACCTTTAATTCCATTGTTCTTAAGTAAAATCATGTAAATAATTATCATAAAACCCAATTTTTATGATATTTTACCCTTTAACAACATAGGGATGTTTAGAGACTACATAAAATCCATTCATGTATGTGTTTTTTCTGGTAGTTCATATTAGAAATAGAGTTTCAGCAAAGGACACCAGCTGTAAATTGTTTAGTTGTTTTGAGAGCTATATATGCTTACAGGCTACAAGGTGGTCCCATGTATGATAGTTTTAGGGGAACCAAACTTGGAATAATTTTGTTAAAATAATCCATAAGGAAGAGGATATGGAACAACTTAGAAATAATTGGTCGATATCATCCCTATAATGATTATAGAGAATACATCTTGAGAATAGTTTTATTCTAATAAGCTACAATAATTTTTCACTGGGTAATTTTGAATGCATAACTCTCCAAGAAAGAGTGAATATGGATGGAAGAATCTAAGGATTTTTTATGTTTTTTAATACTATTAGTGTGTTAATGTATCATTTGTCAGTATAATTATTTTGAGGAAATCATCCCATTGATATTAGGTTCCCAGATCAGTATGTCATTGTTCTCAATGAAATTGTAATTCATGATAATATTCTTGATATCAATAGGAAGGGAATCCAAATGAATTTACATTTTCTATTTAATTGAAATATTGGTATTCAATGATATTTCATGTGAGGATAAACTATTGAGGAGAAGGTTACCCATCCAATTTTCTGAAAAAAAAATTTAAGCGAATAATTTTCATTGACCAACAAATGTGAATTGATAAAAATTCTAGAGAAAAGGCCTTGAAAGAAGGCCATGTTGAGGACACCAAATAATTTGCATTTCCATACTTGATCTTTATTATAAATTATTTATTTAGAAAAAAAACATCTTCTAATATTTTATTGATGAGTATCTACATGAAACTAGCCTTTAATGATTGATTGAATCTTTTGATATTTTTAATTCCCAGCCCTCCACATTTGATTGGTTAACAATATTGCTTCCATAAAATATTTGAAATTCTCTGTTGAAGTATTAATTCACTCCATATAAATATTTTTATATAAGAATTGATACTCTTCATAAGGGAATATAACCATTTTTAAACCATAAAATAGTAAATTATTTTTGAGACAATAACGGATTTCACAAGGATAATCTATCCTGTTATCGATAACATGTTTTGTTCCATGAGGGTAACTAATTTCTGATTTGGGTCACAATATGAGAAAAATTTCTAACATGAGGATTTCCCCAAAACATGGGCACACTAAGGTATATAAAGGTAATATTTCTTCTCTAATCTATATCTCATTGATTATATTCACCCTTCTAGATCTAGGTATTCTTTTACCAAAGTACAGGAAAGATTTATTCTATCCATTTTTTACCCCAAAACCCTTTCATAATATAAGAGATAATTTTTTTCTTCTTGATGTTTCGTTTGTATTTTTGTGTGCAAAATATGATGTCATCAGAATATAATAATTGAGTGGGGGAAAAAGACATCTCCCAACTCTTATGGGTTTAATATTATTATCAATCACTATATTAAGAAGAAGTATACCCTATTAATCTTCATCAATAAAGAAGACAACGTATAAAATAGTATCAACTTTCCTAACTCCCCTGGAGAAAGATAAATATTCATCTGGAGATCCATTTATGATAACCAAAATGTGGGCTAAACTCAAAATAATTTTCACCCATTTAACAAAGGTCTCAAAAATCCAAATATGGTTAAAACCTTGCAAATAAAGCCCTAATCAAGTGTGACAAAGAATTTTATAACATCAAGTTTGAAAAAAAATTTACCTACTATAGTGGGTTTCCTAAGGATATTAATATGTTCCTAATCCATGATAAGACAATATTATATGGTTATACTTTTGTTGAAGCCAAAATAATTTGGAGAAACATTCCTATTGGTGATGTTGGAAATCCTGTTTACATGAATTTCCCCAATACTTTTGTAAATAGTGTTTCCAAGAGTAACAGGTATAAAAATATGAAAATCATTTGAATTGTCAACATTAGGTATGAGAACCATGAATTTAGTATTGATTACATGTATCATTTGACCACCATTAAAGAAATGATTATCCATTATACACACATTATAGTATATAATATCCTAGAAGTTCTAAAATAAGAAGTTTGTAAATCCAGTTGGGCTAGGGGAGGTCCCATATTTTAGAAAACAAATATCCCCTTTGATCTTAAATTCAAGAGGGGAAATTGTTAGATTCTAGTTATCCTCTTGAGTAACATGTTTTGGAATGATTTATTCATTTGAGTTTGTGGAAGAATTTGGGGAATCAAAGAGATTCATGTAATATAAGAAAATATTAGCATCTAAGACTTCCATATTATCAAATAATATTCCATTATGACTGATAATAACCAAAGGTTTGTTAATTTTCCTAACCCTTTGAATAGATTTGAAAAACATAGTGTTTCTGTCACAATCCTTGGTCCATTTGATTTTGAAAGTTTCCCTCTACATGCTTTTTTTGAGGTTCAGTAAGGTATTCAAGCCATGTGTGACTTTATTTTATTACTCAGTACTAGTATTTAAATTATTAATAGTGCCATAATATTGAATAAAATGAATCAACGAATCAAGATATAAAATATTTTCATCAATGTGACTGAAGAAGTTCCTTCTCCAAACTGTCATCCCTTTCTTAAGAATCTTGAACTTTAAAGAACAATCTAAATAATTATATTAAAAGTTAAAAGAGCTCTATGTTTCTCAAAATAGTGGTCTATAATCAGGATTCATATTCCAATAATTGTTAAATATTAAGGGTGAGGGTGTTTTATCCATTTTTGAAACTAGCTTTTCCAAGACATGATGGTGATTAGAGTAAAATTTTGTAAGGGTAGAATAAGTAATAGAGGAACCAACACTAAGGGATACATCATTGACACTAACTCTATCCAATTTTTTGGAAAACATTGAGTGAAGGTTATTTCTATACCTACTATATCTTTAGTCCATTAATTTGACTTTGTAGATATTAATATTCTCAATAAAAACATTGAATTATCTAATTGAATTAGAATAATCAACTATTCCAACCCTCTCATCTGGATTTAGTATGGAATTGAAATCTTCCATGAGATTCCATGGATGATTTATTATGCTATTTATTACCAAAATATTCTACCGAAGTCCTCTTATTTCTTAATATCCATTGTAGGCATATATGATGGTGCAACATTGTTTCATTCTCCTGTATTGATAGTTGAATGTAACTATCTGATCAGAAGGGTTAATAGAGGATATTCCCCCAAAAAATTTATTAGTACGCTTTTATTGATTATGAACATTATATATATATATATATCATAAATAAATTAATACTATTAAAACCCACCAATTTAATGGAAACATTATATCAACTGTATTTAAATAATAATATTATGTGGTCATTAAAGTTTAGTGTTGCGTATCTTATATGCTATTGAAAAAAAAATCTTCTTTTAAAATATTAGGGTGTTACATGAAGTGTGTCTTTATATAATATCTCTATAAAACCATGATATTTTATGATATATTTATATTTAAATAAATTTAATTTCTTTGATAGTTTTCTTTAAATGCAGCACTCAGTTTAAACAAACCACGATGTACAATTAAACTATTTCTACATAATGTGATAATTATCACCAAGTCATTTGATTGGATGGTATAAATAGTATTAACAAAATTATGAAAAATTATTTTTTACACATTTATAAAATTAATTCATTTTTTATCTATTGGTTATAAATTAAACTAAAATTATTTGATGTTAAATAGAGATGTTTTGTGAAAAAATAGTTTTTATGCACACAATTTTTTTATATAAATAAATTAGATTAATCTATATTAATGAATTATTTAATTGAAATTTATATATTATATATTCAATAATTTTTTTTCATCCATATGTAGTTTATACTTTTTATGGAATAATAATAAATCTATTTTTATGCTTAAAAATTCATTTTTCTAAAACTGATTTTCATTACATTTCTCATGCATATTTTAAAATAAATTTAAACTAATTATAGAAATTGTATATTTTAAAATGGTTTTAATAATTTTAATTTTCATAATTATTATAATTTAATTAGTTCAACTTAATTTTTCATCATAATGAATAGTAATAATAGTAAAATTTTGTTACCACGATTAAGGTTAAAAAGAATTTACTGAGGTTCTAACCTAAGAGATAAGGTTCAAAATATCCTGAAAACATTATTTAACTTTATTTTTGGTGTAATTTTTATGTTATTCTTATTATATTCTAATATTTTCCATTTTTATCCACTTTAATTTACTAATACATTAATATATTTTAATCTTTTGAAAAATTCTATGTGTGACCTCTCTCTCCCTTATAAAATGATACCAATTATAATCTACTAATCAAAATTCATGATCACTTTATCTCATAAAATACATACTATAATACATTATTAACATCCCTAACCATATCTCAGAGGTTCTTTTGTAATTATAATACCATATTTTCAAGGATTAAGGTTCAATTCAATGGAGGTTTCTCAACGAAAATGTGTAACTATTAACTGAGTACATTCAATTGTATTTCTTATCACACATTCTATAAATCTATTGTATACATCATTAAATTATGAATACAATATCATAAATATATTTATATGTTATTATGAATATTTCACAAGTATTTTTCACCTCCTTTCCATCAAATTGAAAATGAAAGTATCGCTCGTGTGGATGTCTAGACTACCATATCCACATAGTGATATGATTAATTTTGCATCACCATATTTCATCATTGGTTATTATGATGGATTTAATGTTTATATATTATATTTATGAAATAATTATTCTTCTATAATTATAATATCATACCTAAATTTTTACGTTTCCATCCATCAGAAAGTAATAACATCACTCGTGCGTACTTGTGGACTACCGTCTCCATGAATTGATGTAATTCATCTTTGAATTCCCTTTTATATTTCTGGGAAGAATGTTAGACTAAATAAATGTATATTATGTTTAGAATATAATAGTTATTATTTAATGGTGAATTATTATTTACATATATTTCCTTCCAATTATCAAAAAGTGGAAACATCACTCATGTGTAGGTGCGGACTACCATCTTTATGAAGTGATGTAATTCATTTTTCATCACTAATTTACATGAATCATTATAAAAGTATATATAATGAATAAATATTATAAATATTCCATTATTAACAAAATATACACAATTAAACCATGAAAAAGATTAAAATATCGAGACCATTGAACTGAAACATGGATGGAAGACTGATCAGTTTTCACCCGAACTGATCATTTTATTGAAGAAATTGTTAATAAAGAAAAATTAGAAATTATAAAGGAATGATAAATAGTAATTTATATATGAATATTGTTATATAATGTAGTAATAGTAAATATATATTTATTATATAGGATATTTTAATGTGTATGAAGTAAGATGGGACCTAAGGTAAGGGGTTTATGTTACAATCTCATTTCTTTGCAGGATTTAATGCTAAATTTACTTTAGCAGAACTTATATGGATATTATACTTTAAATACCATATATTTTCTTCTTCTATGTTTATTTATATATTTTTATTAGTTAGATCAATTTTCCTTTTTTTTACTTAAGATAATTGTGAATTGTTTTTAAAGAAAATTCAACAATTTTTCTCTTTGGCCGATGAAATTTTTCTTCCATGTCTATACTCTTCAAAATTGATTTATAAAATTTATTACCGATACATAATATTTTATCAAAATGGTAATTTTAACTATATTTTAATTTATTTAAATGTTTTAAAATGGAATATTTTTAAATAATTTTTTTATAAAAAGTTATATTATCTTTTTATAAATATGTGAAATGAATATTTTCTTTGAACATATAAATAATGATTAAATTTTCCCAGCATCAATAACATTATTTGATTTTAAGATAAATTTAAATTTGTACATGTTTATTTTCAAATAAAAACATTTTCTAAATATTATGTGTTTTTTTGTTAAAAAGTTATCAAAAGAAAAGGATATTTTTCTCATGTTTTCAAAGAAATTTTTGAATGGTCTTTTAAATGTATATTTTAACTTCTAAGTAAACAACCTTTAAGGATTGTTATGGTTAACTGGGGATATTATCTTATGATATCATCCACTTTGTTTCTCTAGATGTCTTATGATGATGATGATTTAGAGATGATTCTATGAAACCAATTTCTTTTCCACGGATTAATTAAGTTATGGTAAAACATTTTTGTATCCCAATTCTATTCCATTGTTTATGATATGAGAAAATGGTGAAATGTTTATGAAACCCATTTCATTTCCATAGGTTATGATATAATGATATGATAAATGATTTATGATCTTTTAGCACACACATGTATGGTTTTCATTATGTGATGGGTGGTCCTGAAATTATATATCCCTCCAAAGCATTGGGTAATGATAATAGAGTTTATAGTCTCTTAAGAGATGATAGATTTAATAAAATCCTATGATATTATATGTTTAACTATATGTAATTTAGTCCTAATATAATTTTTTAAATTTTTGTGTATGCATTTCCATTATGGGACTTTGTCCATAATGATAGTATTGGGAGTGACCTTGATTAAGTAAGTGATCTTATATTCTTATGTGTATGAAAAAACTTATTTATTATGATTATGATATGTTCTAATGGTTCATGATTGATTATTTATTATTCTTTTCACTTACGACTTGTTTCTTTTTTATGAAAAAACCTTATGTCATGATTTATGATTAATGATATTTGATGGATTGGGTATGATTTTTGTAATTTTTTATCTAGTTCCCATACCCATATGATTATATTTTACTTACTTATTATCACTTATTTATATCTCTTATGTTTACCATTACTTTGTATCGAATATCACCCTTTATTAGGTTTCCTTTACACGGGTTATGAAAAAAATTTAAGTTTGGTATGCCTACTATGTAACAAGATATTTGTGGGATATTTTGAAGATATTTCATGAAATAATATGATTATGTATCTAGTACCCAAATACAATAAAACTTTATGATTATGGGGAATTTATTTTTAGGATATGTATAGAATATTTATCTAAAATGGTGTAATGTCTATGTATGTTGTGCTTAGGTCTCCTTAGCTATTTTCGGATAAGAGTTTAGTTATTTTTAGAGATTAAGTTGATGGATTTTTTAAACCATGGAGATATGTATAGGTATAGAATAACATCCTAAAGTTTTAGTAATGTAGTGATTGTATGGTTTTATTATTAAATACATCACAATCTTGATACTATCAAGTGGATTTTTTAAGATTGTAAGAGTATAAAAATATACTACCAGAGGGGTTGTGAATTATTGTTTATAAAAATTTAAACATACAATTTCTGTACCCCTTGTTTGTAAGAAAGTCTATCCGATAAATATTTGTTTCCATGTACATTAAAACTTTTGATTATGAAACCAGTTAATACAATCATAGTAATTTTTTTTATAAAAATGTACAATGGAAATATAATCTTGTATAAATAAGGATAAAAATTTAAAACAAAATTTTATTAATGAACATAAAAATCTTATATAGCCTCAATTAAGTAATGTCCAGTAGTGAAAAAAACTTAAAATACATGAATATTACATTTATTTTACATAATACTTAATACATGACACAAATAGATGGCCAAAGACTGTATTAGTTTTGTGTCTTTGGAAACTCGGAACATAATCTTCTAATCATGGTGAAATATCTTCAATATCTCCCATAATGTTTTTACCTTTTTTCTACCTAAAATCTTTGTTTATATATAGGGGAAAAGAAAACATAAAAAAGGTGAGCTCAAATGTTCAGTAAGTGTAAACATAGAGAATATAAAACAAACCATAAACATTGGAATGTAAAAACATGAACATAATTTTTAAACATCAAAATCACAAGTCATGAAATAAATCTTGGCAGTATGTAAGGCATGGATCATAAAGAAACTTTAAACATGATAGAATATAATTAGAATAAAAAATGTAATTGTGCCAAACTAATAAGCACATAATATTATTTCTATATTATTAAAATAATTGTGGCCCAGACCATTATAGTGGACATAGTCCGTTACAGAAGTGGGTTTACTTTTCGTTCCATCCATATATTACTAAAACAGATTTACTTTTCGTTCCACCCATGCATTACTGAACCAGATTTACTTTTCATTCTAGTCATGTATATATCACGAGATATAAATCTTTACCCAATGACTTGGATGGAGATATAGTTCCCACCCATCTCATAATTAAGTCATTCTTACATGTTCCACAAAACACAAATCATTCATCATAGCATAAACTATGAAAAAAAGGGTTTCTTAAATATCATTTAATCATAACATAATCCATATAAAATATCATTCCATAATTAATGAAATCAAATGATAGTTACAATATAGATAGAAACATAAAACTATTTAAAGATCATCATCTTAGATGAAACATAATTTTGATAAAACACTTAACTTAATTCATGAAGAAAATATCATTTCTTCTTCAAAAACATTTTATTTTCTCAAAATTCCATGCTATTTTAAAAAGAAAATAATTTAGTTGAAAATAAACATGATATAGTATAGAGTAAAATTCATGGAAATAAGGTGTCACGAAATAGTAAAAATCCATTCATTTCATATAAGTTAAAAAAACTTTCTCCTCGTACTTTTATCCGAAAAGTCAAAAACGTACCAGGTATGGTAAACAAAAGAAAGATTCCTTCCATACAATGTATTAAAAGTAAAAAATGGGTAAAAAATGTCTTTAAACATATGTAGAATAATATTAAACATTTTATGAAAATATTTTTAGAAATCATGGATATGGGTGATAAATATATCCCCATTATATGCTTATATATAAACAATCTCAGATAAAAATGAGATTGCAAAAATTATTCCATAACTTAGGTTTGGTACTCTACATACGGGTCCAAAAATCTTTTATAATGTTTTTAAACATATTATTAACTTATATTAGAATCATAATAATATTTATGATATCATATATTATTCATTTATGACTTTATATTACCCGTTTGTTAACAATTCCAAGTTAATGCAACATTTCGAGTAATATCACTTTGTTTATCATACATGTTTTTAATTTTTATTCATGATAATATTACTTATATCATGATTTAATTACATATAGAATTTATAATATATCATATATATTGATAATTTAATAGATATATAAATGAAAAGGAATACACCATTCATGGAGACGGTAGGTCGTACGTACGCATGAAAGTTGTTTCTGTTTTCTTATCGTATTGAATGGAAGTAAGTGAATGACATATATATATATCATTATATTAGACTTATTATTTTATATATTTCATAATTATGAATTATATATATATATAATCATTCTTGGATAGTTAATGTAAAGAATGAATCTCATCGTGTTGTGGAGACGGTAGACCATACGTACGCATGAGTGACGGTATCATTATCTTGATAGTTAAATGGTATTTAATTGGATGTTATATTAATTATATTATTATATTAATTATTTAAATTAATTATACTCAACATTATACCCATCCTAATAAAGTATTTTTGAAAAAAAAATTACACCACGACATGGAGACGGTAAACCGTACGTACGCACACATGGTGATATCGTTATTCGTAGGATGAATAGAAAGAGGTATAAGGTTGTAACATAATTATAATAACATGTAATAATGTATAATATACTGGAGTTTTTACTTTAGTATTGAATCAACATAGAAATAGGATTTATTAGAAGAAAATAACTTCAAAAGAAGGGATAAAGGATTACCTCTTCTTCGGGTGCATCCTTTTGATTTAAAAAAAATTAATCCTCAGGATGGATCTTTGCCAAAATTTATTCCTCTAGAATGAACTTATAGATGTTGGTAGGAGAAAAAGGTAGGGTTTTCTAGAACCAAAAGGCTTTAGAGGTGTTAGTTAAAGATAAATGTAGTTTCCCTTTTATAAGAGATGTGAGGGAACTTTATGAAAATCTCGTAATATTAATTTATTATAAAACTATTTTCGGGTTATAATAGCTAAAAATTAATTTATTTAGAGAATGAGATGAGTATGGATATAAATACTCTCAAACAATAGGTTTTAGACATGTTTAGGCCATAAAATTGACCTTATCTTTTAGATTTAACATTATGTAAAATAAGTTAACTCTTACAGTGTCCTCTTGTATTTTTATACTACATGGTTAATATATTTACAATAAAATTCCAAGAGAACCTAAAGTTGATCATTTATGAAATTTTTATCATTATACAATATAGTTGGATGATCTTTATATTTTTATTATTTTTATACCATTTAATAAAATGATATTGTTTTAAAACACATTTATGTCAATTTAAACACTATTTAGTAATTGATTTTTGTTAGAGTCATAAAAACTTTATTCCTTTAAACCAAAGGAATTAAAACATCTCTAATATATCAATTTCATAAAAAAAAGTAGTGTATGACATAAAAATGTTCAAATTAAATTTATTTTAATATTTATAAATTCATTTATTGGATTCTTTCATTAATGAGGAAATCACTACATCATAATATTTTCATAAATATATTTATTTATTTGATGTCTAAAAATCATAAATAAAATACCATGATATAAGAAATCTTTTTTAACTTTATAATGAATACTTATAGTATAAAATATCTCTTATATAACCTGATAAATATTTTTTATAAAAAAATACATGTTTATGTTACATTTTTCTTTACATTAAATTAATTTTTATAAAAATGTCATTTTCATATCCAAGTGAATCCATGGGGTCCCAAAATTGACCAAAGGATGACCATGGTCATATGTATATCATTAAAAAGGATTAGGAAATGTGTTAGGGTAGTTTAATATTATTATTATATTATTTTTTACGCTTATTTACCAAATTTACCCTTTAACCATGGTAAATAAAATAATTACTGAAGTTACTATTCAAAATGTCTAAAAACAAAAGGTACCTATTTAAAAAATTTGTACCTCCTGATTTCAAATATGGAATCCATTTTTATAAATTTAAGACACAAAAGTTTCAGTAATTAATTTAAAATTAATTCCTATTGTCAAAACCAAAAAGTGGGATCTTAAGAAGTAATAACTATCAAAATATAGGCATGTGTTTATATCAAATTTAAAATTGAAATTACTTACAATGACAAAAATTGGATTATATTATAAAAATAAAATCCAATTACACTTTAAAATCAATTAAAATTATAATATAACTATATAAATAAATTTGATGAAAATACAGTTTTGAATTAAAATACAATATTTTTCACTATTCTTAAAAATATGAATTTTTTTAGAAAAATACCAAAATTTCATAAAAAGTAAATTTTGATGTTTCTATTATAAATAAGAAATATATTTTGTCAAATTGAACATATAAAAGTGACAAAAGCGAGATTTAAAATGGGTGCTTCATTAAGAGGCGGTAAAACTGCATTTTTTAAAAAAATATTTCTTTATTTGAAAAAATGATTTTGTTATCATTACATGTTCTAAAAAATGTGTAAGATGAATTATAATGTTATATAAAATTAAAAATGAAATTTATACTATTCATAATGTCTGGTTATATAATATTTTAATAATATAACGTTATTTAGTGAAACTCAATATTGCGTACAACACAAGCTATTGAGAAAGGTCGTTGTTGCGTGTAATGCAAGACAAGGCTATGTTGCATGTAGTTAAATATTCATTTGGTGTTTCGTATAACATAATCCAAAATTATTTCATTTATAAATTGAAAAAAATCAATACCCTATGTTGCGTGAAATGAATTCTATCAATGGAACTTGAAATTGTGTGCAACACAAGCTAAGAATAGTGTTGCGTATACTGCAAGTTAATACAGTTTTGCGTATAGTGAAATATAATATTGGGGTAGTATAAAACACAAGAAATAAAAGAAATTAAAAATAATATATCTCATAAAATCTTGGGCTGTTACATTCTACCCCCCTTAAAATGAATTTCTCCCACGAATATTTTTGGGGATATAAACGGTTTTCTACTTGAAAGTTTCTTTCATGGAAACCCACATCATAAAAAGGGATACTAAAACATCATTTTAAAAGGAAATTAAGAAACATAAAGGTTACCCAAAGTAACTCATCACTAATTTTACACATAGGATAACATAGGTGGCAAGTGAAAACATGGTTATGGAAGAGAAATATAACTATCAAGTTATGATGGATAGTGATAGAGAATAAGGTTTATAGAAAGTTAACTACTAGAAATCCATAAATAGATGAGGATTTAAGGTACCATATTGTTCATTCCTAGAAAAATTTCCACTTCATCTCTTATTTAATGAAATTAAGTAAAAATGTTCATTCTTCAAGAGTTAGAAAATAATGCGATAGAATGATAGGTCATTCCATCTGTCTCAACATAAAGGTTAGCACAAGAAATCAAATATTCATAAGTCCGCTTATAGTGAGATAATACATTAATCTACCAAACTTATACCGGAGTATATCTTAAATAATCCATAAATGGATGAAATTAAAATCCTTTCAAAAATATAATACATAGACAGAGGTAAACTAAATTGACATAACATTTATCTCCCATATCTCATAAGGTATTTCTTGGTTGTCACATTCCAAAAATTTGAATACCTTAATCATGTATTCTCATGAGTCACAGTAACAACCTGAATTATCAAATATCCTTTTTGAAAACATGATTGTTTCCTTATTCCAAAACTTATTTGATATATTCCTTATGTCTCAAAAAGTTGTATAATTCATCCATGATAGCATAACCTTTTTTTCATTGACTCCATAATTAGATTTCAGGAAACTTGAACCATCCAATTTACTTATTCAATTCCAATATATCTTTATCCAAACCTCATTATCTTAACATAGGGGACATATTAAGGTTTATCTTTCTATTATTCATGTGTCCTCCATGTATATCACATTACCCTTAAATCAATTTTCTATCTCCTTAGAACTATTCATCATATCATTTTCAATTCTTATACTAAAAACACTTATATATTTCATGATTTATGTTACATAATTTTTGAATTCTGAAACATATACACCTCAATCATCAAACTTTATTAATAAACCATTAATTATGATCCATCATCTTCATATTTACAAAAATATGAATAATGTATTTTCATTTATCAACCTCGATATTCATAGGTTCAAAGTAAAACATACTGGAAGAACATTACATACCTTTCACATATATTTTAAAATCCCTTTATCCTCAGTAGTATGACCAATAAGCGTACCATCTTCATGATTATCTTCATGATATTTCTACTTAGGATATAGATCTCAATAATTCCAATAATTTCCACATCTGAAACATTGACTAGTTAACTATGTTCTATGTAGTTATGGCTATTCACTAATATCAGAAAGCAAAGTGTGGGAAATATATATCAGAGATCAGAAACACATAAGTAAGGTAAATTACTTATAATATGTCAATCTATGATATCTTCAGTTTACCCCTAGGTTAGTTATGATTATTACAAAAACCTAGGTTTGTAACCTATACTTTACTTATTCTTAGTACATCCCTAGACATATCCTTGAAATATCTCTATATATCTCACTAAACTTTTCACATCCTAGTTTCCAAAGGTTAACTATTCCTTCTCTGTGATACCAATAGTAGAGACACAAGCTTAACATACATAGACATTACATTTATTTCTTGGAATAATTAATTTATGACACAAACATATGCCCAAATATCATGTTAGTTTATTATCTTTGGAAACTCGGATAATAATCTTCTAATCATTATGAAAGATATTCAACATCTCCCATAAAGATCTTCCCCTTTTGTTTTCAAACCTAAAACCATTCTTTATATCTTGGGGAAAAGAAAACCTAAAAAGGGTGAAAAAAAATGCTCATTGAAGGAAAATATAGACAACATAAAACAAACCATAAGCATTTGAACATAAAAACATGAACATAAAGTTTAAACATCAAAATTTTGAGTCATGAAATAAATCTTGTTAGTATGTAAGGCATGGATCATAAAGGAACATTGAACATGATAGAATATAATTGGAATAAAACATTTAATTGTGTAAAAATAATAATAACATAATATGATTTTCATAGTATCCAAGAAATTTCTATGAATACCATTATAGTGGGTATAGTTCATTACGAAATCGGGTTTGCTATCTGTTCTAGCCATGTATTATTGAACAAGATTTACTTGTCACTCCAGCCCTGTATTACTGAACCAGATTTACTTTCAATTCTATTCATGTCTATATCATGAGATATAAATCTTTACCAAATGCATTATAGGGAGATATAGGTCCCACCCATCTTATAATGAAATCATTCTTATATGTTCTACAAAACATAATTCGTTCATCACAAAAAAACCCAAGAAATAAAATGGGTTTTATAAATATCATTTCATCATAACATAATGCATATAAAATATCATTCTATAATTAATGAAATCAAATCATAGTAACAATAGGGATATAAACATAACCCTATTTAAATAGCGTCATCTTATATGGAAAGTAATTTTGATAAACACTTGAACTTAATTCCTAAGGAAAATATCATTTATTCTTCAAAAAAGTTTTCTTTTCTCAAAATTCTGAGCTATTTTAAAAGAAAAAAAAATTAGTGGAAAATAAACTTGATATATTGTATAGGAAACTTCCTGGAAATATGTTTTCATGAAACCGTAAAAATCCATTCATGCTGTATAAGTTAAAAAAAATTCCCCTTGTACTTTTTTTGGAAAATTCAAAAAATACCTTGTATGGTAAATAAAATAAGGATTCCTTTTATACCATGAATTAAATGTCAAAAATGAGTAAAAATGATTTTAAATATACATAGAATAATATTAAAAAATTTATGAATGAAAATTAGAAAACATGGATGTGGATGATAAATATATGCCCAGTATATACTTATGTATAAACAATCTCAGATAAAAATGAGATTGAAAAATTACCCCTTACTATAAGTTTGATACTCTCCATATGAGTCCAAAAAATATTTATAATGTTTTCAAACATATTATTAACTTATAAAAGAATCATAAAAATAATTATGATATCATATATGATCTTTTTTAGACTTTATATTACCTGTTTATTAACAATTCCATGTTAATGAAACATTTTGGGTAATATCGCTTTGTTAATCGGTTGTGTTTGGAATTTTTATTATTGATTATATTAATTTTATAATTATTTAATTACTTAAAGAATTTATAATATATCATATATATTCATAATATAATAGATAGACAAATGAAATGGAATACCCCATTCATGGAGACGGTAGGTCGTACGTACGTATGAACATTGTTAGTGTTTTCTTATCGTATTGAATAGAAGTGAATTAAATATATGTACATATATATATATATATATCATTCCATTAGACTTATTATTTCATATATTTCATAATTATGAATAATATATATATATATAATCATTCTTGGATGGTTAAAGTAGAGAATGAATCTCATCAAGTCGGGGAGATGGTAGGCTATACGTATGCACGAGCAATGATATCATTATCTTGATGGTTAAATGGTATGTAATTGGATGGTATATTAATTATAGTGACATATTAATTATTAAAATTCATTATACTCAGCATTATACCCATCCTAATAAAGTATTTTTGAATAAAAAATTACACCACGACGTGGAGACGGTAAGTCGTACGTATGCACACATGGTGATATTGCTATTCATAGGATGGATAGAAGGAGGTATAAGGTTATACCATAATTATAATAACAGCTCAGAGCTTATAATATAGTGTATTTATTACTTTATTATTGAAACAATATAGAAAGAGTGAGTATAATAAGAAAAGGACTTTGAAAGAAAGGATAAAACAATTACCTCTTCTTCGGGTGTTTCCTTTTGATTTGAACAAAAGGGATCCATAGGATGGCTCTCTGCCCAAATTTATTCCTATAGGGTGAATTGAGGGAGTTTTTAGATGAGAAATGGGTAGGTTTTTACCGAACCAAAAGTCTTTAGAGGTGTGAGTTAAAGAGAAAGTGAGGTGCCCTTTTATAAGAGAGGTGATGGGCACTTTAGGAAAATCTTGAAATATTAATTTATTATAAAACAATTTTTAGTTTCTAATAGCTCCAAATGGATTTATTTCTAGAATAAGATGAGTATAGATCGAAATCCTATCATCCAATTGGTTTTAGACATGTTTAGGTCATAAATGTAACCTCATCTTTTATATTTAACCCTTTGTAAAATAAGTTAACTCTTATCATGTCCTCTAGTGTTTTTATACTACATGGTTAATATAATTAATATAAAATTCCAAGAGAACCTAAAGTGGATAATTTTTGAATTTTTGTCACTATCTAACTTATTTATCCAAACTTTATATTTTTAGTTGTTTATATCATTTAATAAAATAGTATTTGTTTTAAAAACACATTTATGTAAATTTTGACACTATAATTGATTTAATTTAATATCATAAAAACTTGATTTATTTGATAAAAAAGCATTAAATCATCCCTAAAATGTCAATGTAATCCAAAAAATTCATTTATTTCATCAAAATATTTGAATTATATTTATTTTAATATTTATAAATTCATTTATCTGAATCATTCATTAATGAAGAAATCACTACATCATAATTGTGTCATAAATATATTTACTTATTTGATGTCTAAAAATCATAAATAAAATACCATGATGTAGGAAATATTTTTATATTTCTAATGAATATTTATAGTCGAAAATATCACTTATATAACCCCATATAATAATTGTTTTACTAAATAATACATGTTTATGTTACATTTATCTTTACTTTAAATTAATTCGTATAAAATGTCATTTTCATATCCAAGTGGTTCCATGGGGTCCCCAAATAGACCCAAGGATTCTCATTGTCATAAATATCTCATAAAATAGGATTATAACACATTTTAGGGTAGTTTAATATTATTATAATATTATTTTTTACCCTTATTTACCAGATTTACCCTTTAACCATGGTAAATAAAATAATTACTGAAGCTACTATTCATAATATCTAAGAATAAAAGGTACATATTTATACAATTTGGATGACTTGATTACAAATATTGAATCCATTTTCTAAATTCAAAACACAGAAGTTTCAGTAAGTAATTCAAAATTAATTCTTGTTGTCAAAACCAAAAAGCGTGTTTTTAAGAAGAAATAACTATCAAAAGATTGACATGTTTTTATGTCCAATTTAAAATTTAAATTACTTAAAATGACCAAAATTGGATTAAATGGTAAAAATATAATCCAATTAAACTTTAAAACCAATTAAAATTACAATCAAAATATATAAATAAATTATATGAAAAGGTAGTTTTGAATAAAAATACAGTATTTTTCATTATTCATAAAAATATAAATTTTATCAGAAAAATACCAAAATTTCATCCAAAGTAAATTTATATTTTCTTCTTCTAAATTAGAAATTTATTTTTTAAAATTTAACATATAAATGTGAAAAACTATATTTAAAATGGGTGTGCCATCAAAAGGCGGTAAAACTGCATTGTTTTTGAAAAATACTTCTTTTATCCGAAAAATTGATTGTGTTCTCATACCATGATCTATAAAATGTGAAAGATTAATGGTAATTTTATATAAAATAAAAAATGTGTTTAATAATATCCACTGTGTCTGGTTCTATAATATTTTAATAATATACTGTTGTTTAGTGAAACTCGGTATTCCGTACAATGAAAGCTATCAAGGAAGGTTGCTCTTGCGTGTAACACAAGACAAGTCACTGTTGAATGTAGTGGAAGCTTCAATTGGTGTTGTGTATAAAATAATCCAAACATAGTTAATTTATACATTGAAAAAAATCTATACTCAATTTTGTGTGAAATGAATTCTATCAAAGGAACTTGAAATTGTGTGAAACACAAGCCAAATATAATGTCGTGTATACTTCAATATGATACGGTGTTTTGTATAGCGCAAGCTAATCTTGGTGTAAAATTCAACACAAGACATAAATGAAATTAAAAAGAATCTATCTCATAAAATATTGGGGTGTTGCATGTCATCACTTTCTCCAAATTTTACAAGGAATTCTATAAACCTAATTTTAAGTATATTCAATTTTGAACCTATCGTAAGGTATATCTTCCAAAAACATGGAATACCTCAATACACTTGATTATAAAATTATATATCTTCTTATTCCTATGATTCCAAGATCACATTTATTAGATAATCACTCCATCTCTTTATCCCCAAGATCTCTTTATCACATGATTGGAATAAACCAATTACAATAGAAACCCATAAATCTTTTATATTAACATCCTCACAAAAACGTTATTTAAGGAAACTCTCTAAATATTACAATTGAAGATCACTTAGAAAAAATTAATTGAAAAACTTCAACAACAACTTTATATCATAGAATTTGAACCTAATTCTTATAATTAAGGTTGTGGTCCTATTTATAGATAAGCTTCAAATGGTTGATTTTTTCACTTCTCAGGATCAGTTGAAACAACACTAAACATATGTTCTTTATCTTTCAGTATGTCAAAACTTTTTCTGATGGTTGATAGGCTTGGCATCATTATAATGATTTGAATAAATCCTTCTGGAACAAATAATAAATCTTCATCTAGTATAATTCATACATCTCTATCTGGTTGGCTTTGTGAATCTTCTTATGGTAGAATTTTTATGTCTCCATATGATGATCATTATCTAATAAACTTTGTAGTACTCCCTTTGATGGAATTTTTATGCCTTAAATATAATATAATTTGTGTACATCTATCTGATGTACTTTGTACATGCCCATACAATATACTTAGTATATGTCCATTTAATTGAATTATATTTCTCTATCCGATAAAAATATATTCCTTCCTAAAAAAACTAATCAATTTTGGAAAGATATATATTAGAAAAATAAAATTTTCAGAGTGGGTGTGATTTTCAAA
This sequence comes from Viscum album, assembly GCA_963277665.1. Taxonomy (NCBI): domain Eukaryota; kingdom Viridiplantae; phylum Streptophyta; class Magnoliopsida; order Santalales; family Viscaceae; genus Viscum; species Viscum album. The sequence goes on from OY728150.1 coordinate 246,575,267, forward strand.
AGTAAGATTAGAAAGAGGTCTCTCGAATCTATAATATCTGAATTTTTGAAAATAAAAATACACATCACTTAAGATAATGTCTTAAAACTTTGAAATCATACCTCCATACTTACATAACTCAAGTTCTTAGCCTTTATCCCCATTTTTTATTTTTGAAATTAATTTTATAGGAAATAAATGTTTAGTACAAATAGTTTCTAAAATATTATGAAATTCCCTCTAAATAATGTTTAAGGAGTAAATATCCTTCAAATAAAACATAACATTTAAATAAATATATATGAAAGTAATAATGGAAATGATATAAGTTTTGATTATTACAATCATACAATATTTCAATAAAATATTATTCTTTAGTATAAATTGTCTTTATAATTATTTTCATCTTCTTAATATCATTTACTATCTTCCATGTCTTCTCTTATATTGACTCAAGCTTCACAAGCCTTTCTTTTATAAATTGTGACTTATTATATTATTGTGATAGATTGTTATATTTTTGAATAATTATACACTTCAGATCACCAAATACTCTTAGGAAATCTCATTCTTCATTTTTTATACTATTAGAAAAATTTGAAATAGATTTTTTTACTCTTTTTATCATTGTTATCTGCTTATTAAATAACATTATATATTCTTTAGTATGGTTCATCTAGTTTATGATGCTATTTAATTTTCAAAACTACAATGAATAAATCCCATTAAGATACTTAATATATTATTTATTTTAAATATATGTCTCTAAGATTTTATTAATAGTTCTCGATTTTTCTATAACATCCAATTTTCCTTACATGTACTTATATCTACCTTGTATTTATGAAAAGATTCAAATTATTCTCTCAAGTCCCTTGACTATTTAATTAGATTAATTCATATTTATATCTATACAATTAGACCTTATACTTGGTGGAGAATTTTTGGAATCATTGGAGACTTATAGTAAGATAGATTCTCTCACTCTTTATGGTAAAGTTTTATCTTCAACAAAATTTGATTTAGAAATTTATTCAACTTCCACGTCTTCATCAGACGAATGTTGTTCTGATTCTCTAAGAGTTGAATATTTCTTTTCACTATTTGAAAAATATTTTTCACATGAACTATGTGACTCGAGTTCCTCCTAGGAATAAGAAGTTAAATATATTGAAGTACATATAGAATATAGAATATTTTTCTCAGGAACTAAGTGAATCGAGTTCCTCCTAGGACTAAGAAGTTAAATATGTTGAAGTACATATAGAATATTATTCAATATCAAAATAATTATTGAGATTTTAACAGATTCTTATGATTTTCTAAAAATATTATTTCTTCTTGATTTCAAGATGGAACTATGGGAGTCGAATATTTTCCAGTAACTTCATTTTATTTTTCGATAACTTTTCTATAATTTTTATCATTATACTAAAAAAATTGTTTCTATTTATCCTTTGCAAGGTACTGAGGAATTTCTTTTTCTAATAATGATGTCACAGAGTGAGGAATAATTTAGTGAATAGACTAAATAGATTGATCATGTTTCCTTTTTAGAGAAAACGGAGAATATTACTCTTGACTATCTATTTCTTTAGAAGAAATTTATATCTTTCTATGAAATATTGGGCTAAATTTTATTTCTTTGGTTTAAAATTTTCTTTCTTATTTATTTATTCTTCTTTTATTAAATTAAAAACTTATTATTTCATGGATTTAGCTTTAAAAACATCAATCTCAAAGGGATGAACTTCTTTATTCTCTTTATTCTTCATCATAGACTCTATAAAGGCTTCATGTCATATAGAATTTGTTTTTTTTCTATATATACTTAGGGTATTTTCGAGAAGTTTCTAGAGACTTTCTCTTAGTGTGAAATTTATTCTTTAGATTCTATATTCATTTAGATGAAGAATTTTTTTTATATTTATAAATGATTATTATATTAACAAAGAAATATAACAACATCATCTATGAAATATTTTCATCTCTGTAATATGATTATTTATCACTGATAGGAACTGATTCATTCTTAATATTTTTAACTTCTATGAACTTTACTAAAACTCTTTTGAGAAACTTTGGAAAGATTATAATATTAATATTTATAGTTATTTTAATGATAGATTCAATATAGTTCCATATAAACTCAAGAAAATTAATCTTTCTTATGTTAAAAATAAAATACTTAACATATATATCTTGACCTTTCAAAGTATCATGATCTCCTTTCCTTGATAAAAGTTAAATTTGAATCCACAAACATAATATCCTTATAAATGGAGATATATAACTTCTTCTCATTATTTTATCATTTTTGTTAAATAAATAATTCTTAGTAATAGGTCTTTAAAATGGTCCAAAATTTTCTTGTAATTCTTTATTTACAAAATATACTTCCCATTCCAAAGAAATTCATACCAGCTCAACTATCATTTTAATATTCATACTAATTGAATTTCTAAAAATATTAAATGAAATACACTTCAAACAATAAAATTCATTAAAAACTAATGTAATATAAAATTAATGAATGATAATTGGATACCAAATATTGAAATCATAATTGGTTATATAAATAATTTCCCAAACATAAAAAAGTATTGTTGATTTTAGTAAGGAATCACACTTTTCAAACCATCTGTGATTGATTAATCTTTCCTTAACTACTTCTCTAGTTGTGAAATCTTTTAATAAATTAATAGAAACTTAGTAGATGACTTATATAGATTTTTAAAACTAACTTACAAACAGTGAAGACAAAAAAATGGAGGAGAAACAGACTAGTGAGATCTCTTGTCTATATCAATCAAAGTGGAAAATAAATTGGGCACATTATAATATATATAGAAAATAAGATCAATGGATAGAATTCCAAAAGATAAAATGGTTGAGATTTTATCTTAGAGGATGATGATGTTAATAAAGTATGTATTTTGAATTCTTGATTGTTGTAAAGTTTTTTAGAAAGTATTGTGTTTTATTGGATAAGAATCATTCACATAGAACATTAAAAATTTTACAAAACATTTATAAAAATTTACTCTATATATTTTTCATGAAAATAGAAATTTTACCAACTTAAGATTTAATGATCTATGTTTCTTAAGAAAGTTTTTATAGTTATTTTAGTATTCAGTTGCATAATAAAGTTGAAGGAATAGAGTCATTCCAATGAAGTTTTGGATGAAACTCATTCTGATAAACAAATTATTAAAAAACAAGATCTAAATATTTTTATAACAACAAAAATATACCTGAAAAATAAAATAATGAAAAAAAAAGAAAAATTTACTACCCCCTTTTTTAAGGATTTTTTCACTATAATGATATAAGTAAACAAGAATTAAATTAATGATTACTTTATATTTATCCTACTGAGATTTTCTTTAATATATTCAAATCTATCAAAATTAAGTGGTTTTGTAAAAATATCAGAAAGTTGATCTTATGTTATGATGAATTGTACAATAATATGTTTTTTATATGTTATCTTGAATTAAATAGTGTATTATATCTATGTTACTTGTTTTTGAGTTATGATTTGGATTCTTAGACAAATCTATGAAACTTGTGTTATCTAAAATTTTTTGTGTTTCACTCAAATTCATTCTAAAATTAATTTATTTGTTGGTGTTTATTGCATCCACAACACCTGAGTACAACGACATCCAACTTATACTTTTTAGGTTCATCATAAGTAAATACTACTGATTGTTTTCCTACAAGAGCAAGACACAAAATATTTTCTTAAGAAATGATAAGTTTTAGATTTACTTTTCCTATCTATTTTAAATCCCCCAAACTCATCATTAGAAAAAAATTTAGTTCATATTCATTTCTGTAACAATGACATATTCCAAGTTCTGAGGAAGTTTTAAGATAACTAAGAATTTATTTCATATATTTAAGATGAGTTTCTTTCAGGTTTTCCTGATATATTACACACAAGAATAAAAAAATTAAATCTAGTTAACTAGCAGTAAGATATAATCAACTTTCAATCATTTCTCTAAAAATGTTTCTGATCAACTGGTTTCACAGATTCATCAAGATTAAGAATTTTTTAGGTTCCAATAAGTGTACTTTTACTTTTAGAAATATCCAAACCAAATCCCTTATGTAAATATTCAATATACTTTTTTTGAGAGAAGAATGTTCTTTATGTTATTTGAGAAATTTGAATACCAAGAAAAAAAGTGAATTCACCCATTATGTTTATTTCAACCTCAGATTTCAAAAGTTCTAAAAAAGAAATGGAAAGAGATTTTCATGCATAGACAAATATAATTTCATTGAAATCAAGTTGAACAATAATATTATCTTCAAAATATGTATTTATGAAAAGAGTTGTATCAACATCTCCCTCAATAAAATTGTTTTGAAGTAAAAATATGGTAAGTTTGTCATATCTGGATCTTGGAGATTGTTTAAGTCCAAATAATTCCATAGAAATTTTAATAACATGTTATGGGTATTTAGTATTTTCAAAACTAGAAACTTTTTTATATAAATTTAATATTATAAATATCCATTAAGAAAATCACAATTTACATCCATCTAATAAATTTTAAAAAGATATAAGTATATGAATAGATTCAATTCTCACTACTAGTGAAACATTTTCTTAAAAATCTATGGATTATTTATATTATAACTATTAGAAACCATCCTTTCTTTATTTCTAACTATAATTTCATTTTCAACAAGTTTTATTTATAAAACCCATTTTACATCAATCTCATGATGATATTTAAGTCATTATACCAAAGAAAAATCTTTTTTCCTGTCAAATTCATTGAGCTAATCCTACATTTACCTTATCCAATATTCATTTCTTAAGCCTCATAATGAGTCTTAGGTTTAAATTGTGATAATAAAGTACAATATTCACATTCATTTCTTATGGAACTATAAGTTTTAACTGGTTGATCTACATCTCCAATAAATATTACCTTATAATATTGTGGAAAAAATTTATAAATAATATTTAGTATTCAAAATAAAAACTTTACATTCAAACAATATGAAGTAATAAAATTTTGTATTTCATCATGTTCACAAATCATAGAGAGTTTTATTAATAAAGGGTATATTAAAACTCAATTTATAGTATAATAAGAAGTACTAATAGCTTTATCAAAATATTAGCAATAGAGTATTCAATCAACATGGTTATATTAATCTTTTAAAGAGTTCTATTTATTCATTCAACTACACCATGTTGCATAGGTAGTCGTAAACTAAGAAATAAACATATTGTTTTTATCCAATACTTATAGTTTGTGTTGTACCAAATAAATCCATGTGCACTAACTATAAAGTTTTAGATGTTTAGATTTCATTAAAATATTTAAATCATGACTAATGTTTCTTTACATATTTACAAGGTTCGTCATCTTTAAAAGAATTAAATCTAATATCTGGTAAATATATTACAAGTTTTTCCTAGAAATTTTAACTTAAGTACTAACATTACAGTTTTCTTACCATCTAGTCTGAAGAACCTGACCCCAGTTGCCCAGAGCCGGTGGTTACTTTATTAAATTGGAATAAGATATAAGGAATATCATTTTAAAGGACTGAATAGTTTAGTTGTTTTTTAAAACTGGATATATACTTGAAACATAAATTGTAATTTAAATTATAAAATACAACATATAAAATCCTTTGATAACACAATTATAATCATAGCTTAACCCTATATATGAGTCATAATAAACTTCTTGGAATAATTGGGACAAAACATAAGAAAGGGGTGAGCTCAGATGCATAGTAAGGATAAGCATACATTGGACACTATCATAAATAAACATAAACAATAAGGAAAGGTGAATAACTAACAACACATGATATTAAAACATAATATTGAGCATAATATTGAGCATAATATGGAAGGAATAAAAGATCACTAAAAAATTTCATATACATAATCACACAAGAAAGATACTTAACCGTGGATATTCTACTAGTGGAATAATCACATGGATTATCAATAACTAATATCATAAAGAGGGAATACATAATGCAGTACATCATCAATGTATCATCAAGGTTTCATCCAAGACACCAGACATAATCAGGAAATAAATTGGCCAAAACCTAAACTAGTTTGTTTAATGAGACCTATCGATGCATCGAGGGGATATAACAAGCCCCAAATGAAACTTACTATGTTTAATTAATTCTTCTAATTAAATTTGTGGAACATAATAAATATATACATTCATATTGAAATTGGAATATGAAATATAAATTATTTTTCTAATTAGAAAACATAATCATAAACAATCTAGGGAAATATTGAGAATGGTATCAAGATACTACATCCCTAGTCATGATGATCACAAAATTTTTAATAAAATATGGTATATGGTATCATAAGAGATCAAAATCAATTAAGCATAAGATTCAATTGAGGGTATTGACATAGATAAAAATACTCTAACAAAACCATGGATTTTTTTTAGAGAAATACCCGTTTTTACTTTGAAATAATTTATTTATAAATGAAGAAATTTTATTTGGAAAAAAACATTATAACATTATAAAGTAATATTCAAAACAATAAGGTGTCGTTACTATGGAAAAATTCTCTCATGCTGCATAAAGTACCTCATTTGGAAAATAAAATAAATGTTCCTTTAAAACCCTTTTAAAAAAATTAAAACATGGGTAGAAATACATTAAAAATTAATGCAATAATAGTAAAAATATTTTTTAATTTTTTTAGAAAACATGGATTTGGAAGAAAAATGTTCCTCAGTGGAGACTTAAACTTAAAGAATCCCGAATAATAATGAGATTGTGAAATAACCCTTAGCACTTTATAATAATTAGAATCATATTCCCAATGAAATAAATAAATTTATATAGATATGAATATACCATAATATTTAGAATAATACTCATAAAACACATTCATGGGTAGTATATATACCACAAAAAAGAAACAAGTAGTGTATCAGGTATGTGTTCCACAGGAATAAAAGTGAGACAAAAATCCATTACCTTATGTATTAACTCTCTTCTTACTCATTAAAACTTCATGTATAATATATATTGGTTTATTAAACATCTATCATAGAATAATATTAATTTATATTATACCATTTTCTATTTACTTATGACTTTATATTACCCGTTTATTAAAAATTTCAAGTTAAATTTACGTTTCAGGTAATAACCGCTATGTTTTTCGTAGTTGTTTTGATTTGTTATTTTTTTATCATCTTTCTTATATAATTATTTAATAATATAAAAAATTATAACCATTAAAAAATATCATATATATTTAGTATATATGTATTTATAATAATATATAAAAGATAGAAATTGAAAATGAAATACATTATTCTTGGAGATGGTAGGTCGTACGTACGCCTAAACATTGTTTAAATTTTATTGTCATATTGAAAGAAAAATAATAAATAATATAATTACAGTATAATTATTATTTCATAAAAATCATATAAATTCACTAAACCCATACTTAATTTATTCCATGTAAATTGTGAATGAATCATATCTTTTTGAGGAACTGGCCTTCCACACATCCACAAACAAAGTTATTATATTTACAAAAAATAGAAATCATGAAGGTATGTGCTATATAATAATTAAAAAAACATAAATACATAATAAATATATTATATATAATATATATAATATAAAAAAATAATTTACATCATTATTTCTTATCATGAAAGGTGTAAATGGAAGAATGTCTGACATCGATTCGTGAGGCGGTAGTGCACCGTACACAATAACAATGATTGTGTATCCAATTTGAAGGAAGTGTGTGTGAGTGTAGGTATAAACCTTAATATAAAAACATATAAGTATATTTAGAATAATTAGGTTATTATATAAAAATTAAATAAAAATAATTTATGGTGATCAAGGAATAAATAAAATAAAAACATTCATTGAGGAATGTTCCCTCTTCTTTGGGCATCTTATTTTGATTTGCACAAAAGAACTTCTTTGGTTGGATCTATGACCAAAGTAAGGCTTATAAAATAAAGGGAATAATTTATTTAGGAGAAATGGATAGGTTTCGGTTGAGATAGAAGACTAATAGTGGTGTAAGGAAGTGAGGGAGGGCGTTTCCTTTTATAAATGAGGTTAGGGTCACTTTTAGAAACTTTAAAAACATTAAATTAATATAAATTAATATTCAATTCCTAATTTATCCAAAATGAATTATTTGTAAGACAATATGAATATGGGTCTAAATCCTCCCAAACAATAATTCACTGATAAGTTTTGGTCACATTATTGCCCTTATCTTTTGGATTTGACCCTTAGTTAAACCCTTTAACTCTTACTGTGACAACTTGACTTTTTTACTCTTTAAAGGTTAATATAGTTACTATAAAATTCCAAAAAAACTATAATTGAGTAATGGATTAAATTTTAAACATTATACCAATATTTTTTCTGAATTTTATATTTTTATGAAGTTTATATTATTTAATAAAATATTATTTATTTTAAAATATCATTAATGTCAATTTTGAAACTATTCATTTCTTGAATTTATAAAAAATATCAATATACAAAATAACGTATAAACCCATTAATGCACTAATAATAGGATTATGTCATGTATAAAATTCTTCAATGACATTAATTATCAAAAATTATATTTATTTTAATATTTATAATATCATTTATATGATATTTCTTTTAATTACACAATTACCACAAAATCATTATGTAAGACTTTAAGGTAAATAATTATTTCCTAAAAAATTAAAAAAAAATCCAAAATGAATATAATAATTTTATATTTAAAATTTCTATTTATAGTCTAATATATACTCTAAATAACCACATATACCAAATTTATTACTTATGAAAAATGTGAGTATGGCATATTAGACTTTCCTTAGAATGAAATACTAAAAAATGATAAAAGTCATCTGAGTGGGTCTAATAAGCCATAAAATCGGCCAAAAGATGATTTTGGTCTACACTAAATCATCTAATAAAATTAGTAAAATTTTTAGGATAATTTTATAATACTTATAATATTATTTTCACCCTTAATTACTTGATTTACCCTTAACCGTGGTAATTTAAAAATACTAAAGTTACTATTCATATTATCCAAAAATAAAAGGGGCCTATTTGCTAAATTTTTATATTATGATTCCAAATATGGAATCAATTTTTTAAAATTCAAAACACATAATTGGCTAAAATTAATTTAAAATTAATTTCAATGAAAGAATGATAAAAAAAGGTTTTAAAGTGAAAACATTCAAAATATTGAAATGTTTTTATATCCAAATTAAATGTGAAATTGATTAAAATTAAATACAATATATTAAATGACAAAAATTAATATAATTTTAATTTAAAACCAATTTAAAATATAAATTAACATAATAAAATATTTAGAAAAAATTCAATTAAAAGGTAATATTTTATCACTATTCATCGAAACATGAAACTTATCAGAAAAGTAAAAAAAATCAATAAAATTAAATTTTGTTATTATTATTTCAAATAAGAAGTTTATTTTTTCAAATAAAAATTATAAATGTGTCAAAATCTATATTTAAAAAAAGTACCCCATCAAAAGGCTCTAAAATTGTCTTTTAATAAAAATACATCATTTATGCATAAAATTGGATTTGGTCTTATATCATATTTTGAAAACACCTAGTCTGAATGTCAAAAATTATATTGAATATATATTTTATTTCATTAATATAATACAAAAAGATTTATTTGTTTATTTTATTTTTATAAAATAGTTTTTATAAAATATCTCCTTTGTATTAAATTAGTTTTTATATTTATTAATAATTAATTGGTAACCAGTGAATTCAATAATATGTTTTAATAGGTCAGTTAATCTTATTAATATCCACTAATTTAAAATCTTGGAGATAATTTAATTTTAAATAATAATATAAACAGTATATAATGGTTCATTTAAGCTCATTGTTGCGTGAAATGTAATATATCGAAGAGATTAAATTTAAAAAGATACAAACCATAAAATATTTGGGTGTTACATTATCAACTCTATCATTAAATTACATCCTCACAATTTTAAATTTCACAAAAAAAACCAATAGTTGATACTTGAAAATGCTTTTGTGGGAAAAACACATTGGAAATAGGGTTATTAAAACATCCTCTTAATAAGAGGGAAATGGTAATGTGAATTTCACCACCAAATTAGGTTTTTGAATCTGAAATCATTATTGGAAAGTAAAAACATGTACATGGAAGAAAAATATAGCTATTAAGTTCTTATGTATCGTGATATAGAACATGTTCATTAGAATGTTAACCATCACAAAACCATAAATCTTTGATGGGTTAATGAGGAAATTAATTTATCAGTAATGAAAATTAAATGAATATAATTTTTTGTTCCAAATTCCTCTCATAGAGTGGTGGGATTATTTTACTATATAGATAAGCACTTACTTGATTTCTTTCCATGTCATAAGCAAAATCATATCCTTTGGATGTTCTTAGATCTATTTTCACTTCATTTCGTACTCCTGAATATTGATATTCAAGACAAATTTTTATTCCTGAAGCACTTTTGATGAACTATATGGTCTACAAGTATTTCTTTCATCCTCTAAATGTTTACTAAAACAAAAAAGGTTAGAACAAATTATCCAATAAATCATAATTTAACCTTAAATAATAGTTTCAAATGTTTAACTTAAACTATTCCAACCATAAGAATCATCCCAAATACATCTTTCCAAATTCATTGTCCAAAAAATTGTAAGGAAGGTCACTAAATTTCTAAAATGAACTTAACATCAGATTTTCCCCAAACAAAAAAATACAGATATTTTTTCGACATACCAAATATATGAATACCATTATCACCTTTAAAACATTAATGATTAACTGAATTATAAAAATCATTAATGAAGAAGCACAGTAGTATAATCTTTATATATCACATGATTATTATATCCAGAATATCATAACATAATCCTTGAATCCAAAAACACAAATACATTAAATATTCCACTTCGCCGATAGTAACAACATATGTTTGACCTTGATACCTTTTATTTTTGTGAGCTATATTTTCTTGAAGCTTGGAACATTCATTTGCATAGTTCCCCATCTCCTTACAGTTGAAGAATTTTACATTTATAACTTCCTTCTTTCCCTTAAAATCATGATCCTAGTGACCTTTCCCTCCACAATTGTAAAAAAATCCCATTCCCTTAAGGAAAATATTGGGGTGTTTCTTCCCACAATTATCACATGTGGTAAAAGACTACATTAAAATTTTCCTTTTAACCATCTCTTGTGTCAGCGTTATCTTCTTATCTTGCTTTCCCTTAAAGTCATAAGACATAGAGAATTCATTCTTTGTCTTGATAACACATGTGAATATATCTTTGAATGATGAAAAAGTTTGGGATAACGATGGATTTTGTAGGAATGGATTAAACGCATAAAAGAGATGATCAATCATACTCCTTGGGTTACGTATCTAGTCCATAACATGCCTTGATAACACTGTAAAGTTAGATTCATATTTAGAAACATTCTCACCCTCTATTTTCCTCAAACTAAAAAATTTAATTTCCATATCCACTCGTTGTTCATGAAGAAAATATGTTTCTAAGAAAAGTTACATAAAATCCTTCCATTACATGTTTAATATTTATTCATCATCCTTAGTGTTTTGAATTAATGACCACCATTGATCAACATCTTCAGAAAGACTATAAACGGTCATGGGAACCTTCTCTCATTCCTTACTTCTCAAAGTGAGAAATATATTTTTCCATGGAACTTATCCATTGCTCAATTAAAAATTGATTTTTAGTCCCATTGAATGATGAAGATTTTTTCCTCATGATGTGGTCTAACATTTTTCTTCCAGGTTGAAGATCAAGCTGATCTATATAGGTAAGGTTATTGTTTATAACTTTATCCAATTTCCCTAGTACAGTTATAATTTTTTCAAAACCAATTGCTACTCCAGATCCAACATCATTATCTTGTATATGTGGAAAATCCCTAAATGGATTATATTCATTGATATAGTTTCCATTCCTTCAACTAGGTGTAATTTCTAAACAAATGAAATACACTAGATTAGATTATTAAATTATGAAACAAAATGTGTAATCTCAGAACTACTGAATCACATAAAATAAATTGAAAATTAAGGTATAAACAATCTCTAAATCATAATCTAATTATATATATATATATATATATTTTAAAATTCCATCATAGGGTTTCACTCTCTAATCTATGCTTTCCTAAATCTAGTTCACAAGGTTTCTACTAAACTTGATTTGATACCAACTATAAAGTCCCTGACCCCAGTTTCCAAGAGCTAGTAGTTACTTTATTAGATTGGAAAAAGATACAGGGAATCTCATTTCAGAGGACCAAACAATTTAGTAGTTTTGAAAAACTAGATACCTAATTAAAATATACATTATAACTAAAATTATAAAAGACAACATAGATAATCCTTTGAGAACACCATTATTCTCATAGCTTAATCCCAAATATCATTCATAATAATCTTCTTGGAATCCTAGGGAAAATAAAACATAATAAAGGGGTGATATTAGATGCTGAGTAGGGATAAGAATACATCTAAACCTGTGATAAATTAACCTAAACAATAATGAAATGTGAATAACTATTAACACAAGCATTAAAACATAATCTTGACCATAATATGAAATGAATAAAAGTTGATCAAATGATTCCATATAAATAATCACACGAGAAAGATACTTAAACATGGATATTTTAATAGTGGAATAATCACATGGATTATCAATAACTAATCTCATAAAGAGGAAATGAATAATACAAGACGTCATAAACATATTCTCAAGGCTTCAGCCAAGTCACCATACATAATCGGGTGAGAGATTAGCCAAAACCCAACTAGTTTGTCTCATGAAACCAATTGATACATCGAGGGGATAAAACAGGCCATGTTCGACACTTACTAAGTCCAATCCATTCTTCTTATAAAAGGGTTAAAACAAAATCAATATATTAATTTATTTTGAAACTAGCATAGGAAATGTAATTAATTTCCCAAATTAGAAAACATAATCATAAAGTAAATAGAGAAATATGGTGAATGGTATCAAGATCATATATCCACAATCAAAATGATTTAAAACATTCAATAAAATATGTTAGACTGTATCATAAGATATTAACCTTAATTAAGCATAAGATTCAAAAAAGGGTGTTAACATAATTGAAAATACTCTAACAAAATCATTGAAATTTTTTGAGATAAATACCCTTTTTACTTTGAAATCATATATTTATAAATGACAAAACTTTATTTGAAAAGAGTATTGTAAAATTATAAAGGAATATTCAAAAAATTATGGAGTCGTGACTATAGAAAAATACACTCATTCCACAAAAGTTAAAAAATCATTCCATCTATATTTTATTTAAAAAGTCCAAAAGTACCTCATTTAGAAAATGGAAAAAATATTCCTTTCAAAAAGGTTTATAAAAGGTCAAACATGGGTAAAAATATTTTAAACATGTTTAAGATAATAGAACAAATATAATCAATTTTTTTAGAAAACATGTATATGGAATAAAAATGTTCCCCAGTCAAGACTTAAACATAAAGAATCCCAAATAATAATGAGAATGTGAAATAACCCTTACCAATTAATAATCAGTATAACCTTATACCCCATGAAAGATAGAAAATTATATGGATATAAATTTACCATAATATTTAGAATAATAATTATAAAATACATTCATAGGTAGTATATACACCACATAAAATAATCAAGTAGTTTATAATGCATGTTTCCCATAGAAATAAGAGCAAGAAAAAATACCTTACCTAATGTATTGACTCTCATTGTACTCATTAAAACCTACTATATAATAGATATAGGTTTATTATACATCTATCATAAAACTATATTCATTTATATAATACCATATATGATTTACTTATGACTTTACTTACTCATTTATTAACAATTTCAAGTTAAAGTTACGTTTCGGGTAATAACTCCTTTGTTTTCACATGTGTTTTGATTTGTTATATTTTTCTATAATATTAATTATATCACAAATTCATAATATCAATAATTATAACCATGAAATAAATATCATATATATTCAGTATATATGTATTTATAATAATCTATAAAATATAGAAATAAAAAATGAAATACACAGTTCATGGAGATGGTAGGTCGTACATACACATGATCCACTACTACAAAATAAGCCTTTAACGACACTAAAAATGTCCTTTATCAGCACTAGATAAGCTCTGACTACTGGAGATATATTAAAAACCCTTGTATTTTATAATCACTTTTATTTAACATTGATAAATGGTACTTTTATTAGTGTTTTTCAAAGCACTGATAAAGGGGTATACTGTAGTGTGTTGTAACAAAACATTGCAGGAACAGTGAAATATGTTTTAATAGAACACCACAACACCAAAAACACTATCATATATCAACAAAATCATGAACCAATAAATAATTTAAATGAAATGAAATTTACAATTCAAAAAAACACTATATTATAGACATTTCAAACATTGGTTTATACAATTACATAAGTAAAAAATATTACATACATTCAAAAAAATAAATGTTCCTTTTTTTATCTTGACCATGAATCATAATATTTCCTAAAAAACATGTCTACTCATGAAAAATAATTTTCCTGTATAATAAAAAAATTCCTATGTTAGTAATAATATAAATAAATTAATTAACAAAAAGTCTTAATTTTAAACTAAATTTTGAGTTATACAAGGAACACTTTGTTTTATATTGAGTTCTAGTTGATTATTAAATCTCACACCATTTCCTGTTTGTATTATAGAATTATCTCTATTAAAATTAATTAAATATGTATAAGATAAATCCCCAAAGGCGCACCCTAGTGGTTTTGTCATGTGGTTGTGTTTGGAAGGTCTCAGTTTGGAACCTCCCCATGCGTATTTAGGTATTTTTTCATTTTTTATTCCCCTTACCATAAATAATGTAATATAAATACCTATAATATAAAAATAAAAATTAAATCAATGAATTAATAGCAGATATAATGATGAGAAAATAATCTAGGCTCGTTTACTCAGTTTTGGTGATGTGATGCAGGTTTTAAACTAAAATGAAACTTATATATTGAAAAGGCACACTTAGAGTAATACAAATAACACCATAAATTACATTGGGGTGATGATGATTCAAAAAAATTTCAAATGACTTATGGATAATTTTCCTAAAATATCACAACAAGCCGAATGTGTTTTCTAGGTTTTGAGTACATAACTTGTCTTTTTTACTAAAATGTTATTTTAAACTTGAAGAACACAAGTTGAATCCTACCGATCACATTGTGTATCAGTTTTATGTGAGAATAATTCCTAAACATAAAAAATGAAATATGAATCCTTTTAAAAAATAGTGAAGATAATCTGAGTTTGTTTGATCATTTTTTGGTGAGTAAAACTTTTTGAACTAAAATGTCGATTTTAAACTTATAACGAACTCTTTGTGACATACCAGGAATATCATGTTAAGATTTAGATAAAGATAATTGATACATGTCAAAAATTAATTATTTATCATTTTAGTAAAGTATAAAAACAACCCAAATACGTTTTATTGGTTTTTAGTAGGTTAATTTTTTTATTTTACTAAAATTGATGTCAATTTTAAATAAAAATATATACTTGGAGTCATACCGATCACACTGTGCATTGGATTGAGGTGAAGCTGATTCTTATATGTCTCAAATGACTTATGGTCATTTTAATTAAGTATAAATACAATACAAATTTGTTTTCTTAGTTTTGAGTATGTCACATGTCTTTTTTACTAAAATGTAATTTTAAATTGTAAACACACACTTTGACTCATACTGATCACATAGTGTATTGGTTTGATGTGAGACTAATTCATAATAAACAAAATGGGTTATGAATCATTTTACTAAATTATTAAGAAAATATGAGTGCCTTTGATCATTTTTATGTGAGTGACACCTTTTGAACTAAAATGTCTATTTTAAACTGATAACTTACACTTTGAGTCATAGCAGGAAGATCGGATTTTATATTGAGATGAAATTGATTCCTAAAAGTCAAAAATGATTTATGGATCATTTATGTAAATTATTAAAACAATATGAATGTGTTTTCTTGGTCTTTAGTGGGACATTTTTCCAATTTACTAGAATTGATGTGAATTTTAAATAAAAAGATACACTTGGAGTCATACCAGTCACACCATGCATCGAATTGTGGTGTGGTTAATTATTACACATCTAAAATTACTTATGGATCATTTTACTAATGTATAAAATTAATATGAATGTATTTTCATTTTTTTGAGTATGTAACTTGTCTTTTTTACTAAAATTTCATTTTAAACTAGAAACATGAACTTTGACTCATATTGATCACATTGTGTATCAGTTTCATATGAGACTAATTCCAACATGACACAAATGACTTATGAATAATTTTCCAAAATTATCAAGAAAATATGAGTGCATTGGATCGTTTTTATCTGATGACACTTTTTGAACTAAATTTTCAATTTTAAATTTATAATAGACACTTTGATTCATATCGGGTAAATTGTGTCTCTGATTGAGGTGGGGATGATTCCCACATTTCAAAAATGACTTATGGGTAGTTTATGTAAAGTATATAAACAATATTAATGTGTTTTATTAGTTTTGAGTAGGTTAGTTTTCCATTTTACTAAAATTGATGTCAATTATAAATATAAAGACGCACATGGTGTCATACCAGTCACACTATGCATTGGATTGATGTGTTGCTGATTCCAACACATCTCAAATCAAATATGGAATATATTCGTAAATTATAAAAATAATATGAATGTGTTTTATTGTTTTTTATTCTGTCACTTCTATTTTTTACTAAAATTTCATTTTAAACTAGAATCACACACATTGAATCATACTGATCAAATTGTGTATCATTTTGATACGAGGATAATTATTATACATAAAAAATCACATATAAATCATTTCAATAAATTATCAAAGAAAAATTGAGCACTTTTGATTGGTTTTTTGTGAGTGACATTTTTTGAACTAAAATGTCAATTTTAAACTCATAACGTACACTTTGAATCATACTAGGAACATCATGTATTGAATTTCGGTGAGCACGATTCATATAAATCAAAAATGACTTATTGATCATTTTCATAAAGTATCAAAATAATCAGAATGTTTATGATCATTTTTGAATAGGTTAGTTGTCCATTTTACTAAAATCAATGTCAATTGTAAATAAAAATATCCACTTTGAGTCATACCAATAACACCGTGTGTCCCATTGAGGTATGAAAGATTCATATACATCTCAAATGAATTATGGATAATTTCACTAATGTATCAAAATAATTTTATTTTGTTTTCTCCATTTTTATTATGCCACTTATCTTTTTTTTAAATGTCATTGTAAACTAGAAACACACACTTTGAATCATACTGATCATATCATGTATCAGTTTGATGTGATAATTATTCATAAACATAAAAAATGACTTATAAATCATTTTCATAAATTATAAAGAAAATACGAGTGTGTTCGATTGGTTTTCTATGAGTGACACTTTTTGAACTAAAATGTCAATTTTAAACTAATAATGGACACATTGAGTCATATCGAGAACATCATGTATCGAATTGAGGTGTGGCTGATTACTACACGTCAAAAATGACTTATGGATCATTTTACTAAAGAATCAAAATGACTTGAATCTATTTTCTTGGTTTTGAGTATGTTAGTTTTCCTTTTTAGTTAAATTAATATCAATTTTAAATAAAAAGAAACATTTGGAGTCATACTGGTCACACCATGTGTCGGATTGAGGAGTAGCTAATTTATAAACATATCAAATCCTCAAAACAATCCTAACTTCCAATGTTACAAAAATTTCCATTTTCTTTATTTGTTGAACTTCCAACACTGGATATTGACTCATTGTTCTTAGTAGAAAAACCTTTCTTATTATTGAAATTGAGAAGAGTAGAGGAATCTCATGTGCCCATTATATCATAATAAGTCACAAAATTACTACATTAGCTTCATATAAAATTCTATTTTTCAATGAGAATGGTTTTTAAGCCAAGAACATTGAGTCAATATGACTTCCCAAAATATCTGTGACAAAAACTAAATTAGTATTAGATTAAAATGATAAAGAAATTAACTTAAAAATTGTAGATAAAATGATGACAGGATTAATTAAATAAGTAGTGTGGATTCACTTTTTAATGACGTTTGTATACTTTATTGGTGCATGTCCTTAATGTCATTATCTCAATTTAGGGCTTGAATTGCAATCTCCCACAACCAAGATAAGCTTTGAATAAACCACCCCAACTTGAACAAAAGAATCCACCTGTATAAGAAAAAAATTATTATATGAGCAATACCAAAAATAAATAAATAAAACATAAATATGAAAAAATACATTCTTTTTATAGACAATAATTTTACAATAAAAAATCAATATTTCCTCTATTATTGAGAAGTAGAGGGAAAATGAAGGAAATTGAGAAATGTCAACATTTTAGGGGTGAGAAGGTTTTGAGGGAGTAGACGTCTATGGAAGTTTTGTGAAAAAAGGAATGAAAGATGGACAGACCACGCCAAATTGAACAAAAGAATCCACTTGTATAAGAAAACAACTATTATGTGAGTAATACTAAAAATAAATAAATAAAACATAAATATGAAACAATACATTAATTCTTTGGACAATGATTTTACTATGAAAACATCAAGATTACTTCTATTATTGAGTAGATAAAACATCGTTTATCTTACTATAAAGGCAGTGTAGGGAACTTTATGAAAAGTGATAAATGCAACACTATAAGGGTGAATACATTATGAGGTATAAGAATTATATTGGTGTTTTTTTGTAGAAAGGCCTGAAAGATGGACAAAACACTCCAAATCGAACAAAATAATGCACCTATATAAGAAAACAATTATTATGTCAGTAATAAAAAAATTATACATAAATATTAAAAAATTAATTAATTATATGAAAAATTACATTACTATAAAAATATCAAGATTATATCTGTGATTAAGCAGAGATAGTGTAGTTTCTCTTCCTCTAAAAGAATAAAAACTGGACAAAAATCTTCTAAAATAAATAAACTATTCAAGATATAATGAAAATTAAATCAACATTCCATTATATAATTTTTAGGTAAAGTAGAGAAATAATATTATAACATTACTTTTATATCTCCCCAAATGGTTTCCTTCATTATAGATTATTCTTCCAAGGGATTGGTAACATCATCATATATAGAATACATTTCCTGCATGAGTAGTCAAACATTTAATTTATATTATAATAATGCAATAGATAACATATAATATTATTAGAAAAAATATAGTATATTAAAAATCACTTTTACATTCTAATTGAAATATATTTATTTTTTCAAAAACATTTTAGGGATTTGGTTCCTCTATTGAGAATCCAAATTTCCTCTTTGTGGTCCCATATAAAATATAATACATTTTCTACATTGGGACTGGTATAAACTGATTTTGTTCTCCCAATGAAAGGGTAATCCTTGATTGAATTTTCATCTGACCAGAAATTTTTTTAATCACCAACAAGAAAATTGACCAATTCATGTTTTTTCGATCCGATACATAAAATAAATTCACTTCTTGTGATTCCATTATGAACGAATTGTATTTTTCCCCTTCCACATTGAAATTCATCTTCATGAATCCCATTTCATCAACATTCACTGCACTTATATTGTCAACCCATATGCAATAAAACATTATAACTTGAAATGTTGTATAATTCAACTTCCATATTTATTCGATAATTCCAAAATATGAAATATTTTTATAAATTAGATTTCTATCCCTGGAACTATATATGTTCATCACTTTTTCTATAAGTGTAACATTGTTGTTTTAATCATACTGCATTCATAGTGTTCTTTTTTATAGAATGTATAACCATTGATTACAAAACCAGTTTAGGATATAAAATTTTCATTCATTCCCCTTTCTACCCATTTAATTCATCTAAAAATTGAATTCATATTTTCAGATATCTCTTTATAAATTTGATCTTGGAACCATCCTATAAACTATCGATTATATGTATTTTATATCCACATTTCATCCCTTAATGGATTAAAATCTCTAAGATTTTTTTTGTAGGATTCAATTCATATATCAATATATTTACTATTAATCATTCAAGGTAATTGTAACAACATCTCTTTCAAAAATCTCTTTTCCCATAAGGCATCTATTGTGATGAGACATGGGGAGACTGATCATATCAACATATGATAGGTAATCAATACAAAATTCAATAACTTCTTCAAAAATATGTCATTATACAATAAAAACTTATGGATGACATTGATTCTTGATATACCCTTTCAAAATCTTCATATGTTGTTCAATGGGGTATATCCATCTGTATTAGATAGGACCACATAGTTAAATCTCTCTAACCAAGTCAACCATCAGGTGGAAAATTATATCAAAGAATTCGGGTGGGAATAGTATCTATAATTTATATAATATGACCACAACCTCATTATTCATGATTGGAAACCTCTTCAGGTCTATAACTTTACTGCATATGTCTTTGAAAAAGAATTAGAGTCTGGTTAATGTATGTCATACATTTTGAGGCCAAATGCAATAGAAAGTAAAATGAATCAAATATTGCATCAAAACACGACAATCATGTGATTTTATTCTTTGTAACATCAAATTATTTATTGATGCTAAATTCTTGATATTTGATGAATACCCATATGGAAATTTTATACTATTAAAGAAAATAAAAAATTGAATCTTTTTCAGTTTTGAAAGAGTATAAGCTGCTGGAGGAAGAAAAGTCATCCTTTTACCAATACATGGTTCCAACTCTTCCCTTATCCAAATTTTAAACAAGTCTAACCTAGCCTTGATGCAATATTTAATTTTTTCTGGAACATTTAGTAACATTACAACACCACTTTCAAAAAAAAATCTACATGCATGGCATCAAGAAAATGTCTGACGTACAAACAATTCCAATATGGTAATTCAAATAAAATTGATATCTTCTTCCAAAATGATTTTGTATGGTTTTTAAAATATGGTTCACTAAAAATAGTATCAATATCTTTTACATTATTATATATTTAATCAACCATTAATGGAGATAGTGTTGTTCATTGTTTGATATTCCCATCAAATGTTATCATCCATTATGATTATTTATTTTTTTAAGGTATAGATTTTTTATGTCTTAAAAACACAGTCTTCTATGAATTTTTCAGCTAAACTAATCATGTGTGTTTTTTCACAAATGGGACACCCCAACATTCATTTAATTATATATCATGATAAATTTCCATAATCATAGAATTATATCATCCTGTACAACATGGAATTCAATGTTAATTATTCACTTCTATGAGCATCATATATCGTAACACTTTTATCCCACATCAATTTCAGATCTTCTATCATGGGATAAAAAAGGCATCAATATCATTACCAGGATGCTTTAGTCCAGATATAAGCATTGACAACATAATGTATTTGTTCTTCATGCATAACCATGGGAGAAAGTTATAATTTACAAACATGATAGACCATGTACTGTGAGTACTACTCTGCACACCAATAGGATTTATTCCATATGTAGATAATTTAAGATAAAATTTTCTAGGATCATTTCCAAATTCAAGATACTCATAATCAATTTTCTTATACTAAGGATAATCTTCTATATGATGTAGTTTCCCATTTTTAATTATTTTATATGCATTCCTCCGAATGGCCCGAAGGACTTCTTTATTTTATTAAGGATAATCCCCCTTTTAATGGTTGAAGGGGAAACCGAACATGACCCGTAGGCCCAAGGCACAATGCCCGACATGACCCGTAATACATGACCCAAAGTCCCAGAGGCATACCATGCCCAATACTTGACCCATAGGCCCAGTCCACTCGAACTGCCCCTCCCCTAGCTTCTGCATCATTGATCGCCTTTAGCTCCCCACCTGCATTGTTGATCATCTAGAATTTCCCCGTAAAAAGTTGCACAGTGCCTAGTCCCGATGGCGGTTGTCATACCCTCTCATTCTTCCAATCCGGTTAGCTCTTCTTCTGGTGACTGCTATTAGTGCTCTGATCATCTTCTAGGGCCTACTCTGTGTGAACTGGGAACTTCATGGTCTTCAATAGCCCGAAATCCTTGTGGCCCAAAGGCCTTTGACAGCCTGAAGTCCCTAGAGACCCGTAGGTCCAAACCGGTGGTCTGAAAGCCCAAATCGGGTGAATAGTCCAGCTGCTACTATACCAAATAGTGCCTTCTATAGTGCCTACTACAGTGCCTACTACAGTGCCTGCTACTGTATTGCTACAGGGCCCCAGAAATTCACCTCTACCCGGTTTTGAACCTGGTTCTCTTGGATGCCAAGCAGGAGCCCTTACCACTCGGGTACGGGCTCGTTGGCATTATATATGCATTCTACGTCAATTTTCTTGAGGTTTTTAGAAATCCATAGAGTCTTCTAAACTATAGAATGATAGGAAAGTACCATAAAGATTTCAAAGGACTTGATTTATTTTTCTTGTATTGATCTATTCCACACTTAAGGAATTTTATGAGTGATTTATGTTTCTTGAGAAACAAATAAAATAATTTGTACAACAATGTATTTTTTAGAGATCATTACCATTGAATGTAAAATTCATTTAGCATAATATGTTTGACATTGTAGTTCACTTGGAGTCATATTGGTCACACAGTGAGATATATTGAGGTTCATCTAGTTCCTACACATCACAAATAAACTATGTATTGTTTTTATAAAGTACCAAAACAATCCAAATGTGATTGACCAGTTTTGAGTATGTCAGTTTTTTTATTAAAATTAATGTGAATTTTGAATAAAAAGACGTACTTTGATTCATAATGGTCACAATATGTGTCAGATTTAGGTGAGACAAATTCTTACACATTCCAAATTCCTTATGGATCATTTTCATAAATTATCAAAACAATCTGAATTTATTTCCTCAGTTTTGAGTATGATACTTATGTTTTTTACTAAAAATTTATTTTAAACTGGAAACAGAAAATTTGAGTCATATCAGGCACATCGTGTATCAAATTAAGGTGTGACTAATTCCTAAATGTTAAAAATTAACTTATAGTTAATTTTCCTAATGCAATAAAATAGTTTTAATGTGGTTTCTTGGTTTTGAGTATTCTAGTGGGTTTTTTTCACTAAAATTAATGTCAATTTTGAATACAAAGACACACTTTGAGTCATAACAGTCACATATTATGTCGTATTGATATTAAACTACTTCATACATGTCTAAAATGACATATGGATCAGTTTCATAAAAAATCCAAACAATTCAAACATGTTTCCTCATTATTTAGTATGCCACTTGTGTTTTTTACTAAAATGTCATTTTAAACTAGAAACGTGCACTTTTAGTCATATAGGTTTCATCATGTGTGGGTTTTAAATGATATTTATTTATACATGTCAAAAATAAATTATGAATCATTTTCTTAAATTATCAAGACAATATGAGTTTTTTTTCTTGGGTTTTAGTTAGTGACGCTTTTTTGTATTAAAATATCTATTTTAAAATGATAACGGGAACTTTGAGTCATACAGGAATGTCATGTATCAAACTTAGGTAATTCTAATTCCTACATGTCAAAAATTATTCATGGATCATTATTCTAAAGTAACAGAATAATATTAATGCATTTTCATAGTTTTCAGTATGTTGGTCTTTTTTTCTAAAATTAATGTCAATTTTGAATATAAAGACGCACTTTGAGTCATACCTGCCACACAATATATTATATTGAGGTAAGGGTGATTCAAAAATAACTCAAATAAATTATGGATGTTTTTAATAAATTATCAAGACCATCTGAATGTGTTTACTTGGTTTTGAGTATGCCACTTGTGTTTTTTACTAAAATTTCATTTTAAACTAGAAATATGAAATTTTAGTCATACATGTTTCATCATGTGTTTGTTTGATATGAGACTATTAAATAAACATAACAAATGAATTATGAATCATTTTTCTAAATTATCAATACAATCCATGTTTTTTTGATCAAATTTTAGTGAGTGAAACGTTTTTGTATTAATATGTCAATTCTAAATTGATAACAGACACTTTGAGTCATACCAGGAACATTGTGTATTGGATTGAGGTAAGGATAATTAATACACATCACAAATGACTCCTAGATAATTTTCCTAAATTACCAAAATTATTCGAATGTATTTTCTTGGTTTTGAGTATGTTAGTTGTTTTTTCACTAAAATTAATGTTAATATTGAATAAAAAGATGTACCTGGAGTCATTGTAGTCACACCATGCCTTATATTGAGGTGAATCTAATTGAAACATGACTAAGTGACTTATGTATCATTTTATAGAAGTATCAAAACAATCCTAATTATTTTCTTTATTTTTGAGTACCCTAATTGTGTTTTTACTAAAATTTCATTTTAAACTCGAAACATGAACTTTGTGTCATACAGGTTGCATCATGTGTGGGTTTTAAATGAGATTTATTCCTACACATAAAAAATTAATTATGATTTTTTTCCTGAATTATCAGGATAATTCTAGTGTGTTTTCTTGATTTTCTTTGAGTGACCCTTTTTTGTATTAAAATTCTAATTTTAAACTGATAATGAACAATTTGAATCATACCAAACACATCGTGTATCAGATTGTGGTGAAAATGATTCTTCCATATCAGAAATGACTTATGGATCATTTTAATAATGTACTAAAACAATTCTAATGCATTTTCTCAGTTTTGATTATGCCTATTTTTTCACTAAAATTAATTTCAATTTTGATTAAAAAGAAGAACTTGGTGTCATACCAGTCACACTGTGTGTCAGATTGAGGTGTGTATGATTCCTACATGTCTCAAATGAATTATGGATCATTTTAATAAAGTAAAAAAATAATCTAAATGTTTTCCTTGGTTTTGATAAAACCACTTGTATTTTTTACTAAAATGTCATTTTAAAATTGAAACATGCACTTTTATTCATATAGGTTGCATCATGTGTGTGTTTGACGTGAGACTGATTCCTACATGTCACAAATGAATTATGAAATATATTTAACTAAATTTTATTAACTTTAGAAATTATCTATTAAGTGAAGATAATCTTTTTATTCTTTATGATATCTTTCATAAATTTTCAAACATAATATCCACAATCGATGCCATTGTCCTATTTCAGACACTGAAAAAACATTGACCAAAATAATTAAATTGTTTTGAAATTTGTTTATAGTTAAATATTTCTATATATAAGTCAATATTTTTCCATTTTTTTTAATTCACAAGCTTTATACCTTCAGACACTGACTTCATGACATGATTTAGCCTATATTCAGTGACCATCCTATCATAACAAAACCGTTCTTAAAACACAAACTGAAATATATAATTAAATTTTTATCAATAAAATGTTGATTTAAGTGTATTATATATTCATAATACACCTCATGTGTGTTTGGTTGGTTGGATATCCATGCATTGTATCCAAAAAATAATTATTTCAGGTGTCCAGATTGACAGTGATCAACATCCAATGCTCCCTAGAAAAATAAAAACAATTAAGTAATGAAAAGATAAAAAATATATTTTATGTGATTATATTTTAGAGTTTTACATTTGAATTGAATACATCAAAAAGTGTCTATCATCTAGTACTTTTTTTATTAAAATATTCTAGTAACTCATCTTTTTTTCTTCTTAATTTCATCATCATCCAAAGTGGGTTCTTCTATAAAAATAATATAGGGATTAATGAATCAAAATCATACATTACAAGATCTTACCTTTATATAGTTGTAATAAAAATTTATTTAGAAAATATGAATATTAATTAACATTAATAAACATATTATCTCACTATTTAGACATATGTATTAGGAAAATGTACCTTATGTATGAATTCACAACTGAGATTCCCACCCCATCATTCTTGAGAATCTCATTTAGAGTCTCAAGACCAATTCCATATTTCAATGAATTTATTTAGATTTATTTTTCATATTCAATGTATGTCATAGATGTATATTTAAATGTGGTCTCTTCATGAAGTTGTAATGATAATAAATGTTGCTCAGGTACTGGAAGGGAGATCCTACTCTCGGATGCTCATTTTTTTCTTATATGATTCACTATATATTCTTGATTCAACCTTCCATTCCTATTACACTTTATCAATTTATAATATTGTACCAAACTTCAGAACTTTTATCATCAAACGTTATAAGTTTTTCATATGAAATAATTTGTTAAAGACATACGTCATGTATCTTTATAAGATTAGACGACCATGCTATGAAATATCCAGTAGCATCATTTACCATCTTAATATATGGACCATTAAGTGGAATAGGAAAAATAGTATTCTACTCATAAGATACCTCAATTACCAAGCTCATGTGATCTTTTGGGTGGTCTTGGTAGTTTATCTTGTCTCTTGAGATATTATACATTGTACCCATCACACCATGGCGGTGCATGAGTGTTGAAAGGTAAAAATCATATACAATTGTACCCTGTATAATTTTAGTAATATTAATTTATTAGAAGTTTTTTTTCATATTTAGGATATATATTAATGTAAAAATTGATTACCATGGGTAAGGTGATCGTACCACGATTCACTATTTTATTCCACCCTTACACCGCAGTTTTAAACTAGTTCTGTAATGAATATTCAAAATATAATAATAAATTTCACTTAATATTTGAATAAATAAATTAATTTTAATAAATATTATAATGGGAAATGTTACTTGTTTTTATTGTTTCAATGTAGGTGGAGGTGATTTAGAGGGCCTTTGATGAAGTGGAAGAAAAATGGGCCAAAGTTGCATGGATCCATGGACATCTGTCCACTGTTTTGCATAGTACACGAAATCTGTGAATCCGAATGGGCTGACATGTTTTGGGCCTGTCCAAAAATTAATAGGCTACATTTAATATTAAGGAACCCAACGATGATTCGGATTCTATGGGGCCCATCGGAACTGATCTGTCCAAGCCACCGAATTTGGACCAAGTCAAATGCGGTGTTCTATATTTTATTAATATCTTGAGCTTTAGTTGTCCAAAGGGTGCCAAAAATTCAGTGGAGATATTCAATAGGTAGGGATACAACCTTTATGTTTTCTCCAATGCGAGATAAGACTGTCTGAAGGCCGAAACGCATGGTACAAGTGGATTGAAGAAATCTGTGTGCCTAAACCACCTTCCATTTTTCTTATAAAATGGAACCTTGGGCTCCCCATTTGCAATGTCGGCCAAGAGGCAAGGTTCTGCCATTTTGGAGTCCCCAAGGAGTCTTCTAAACATACCTAGAGGTTATGGAGGCTATGGGAGGTGTTAATTCAACATCTTTCTCTTCCTCCTCTCCCATGGGTTTCTAAACCCCGTGTGATCACCCGGGGAGGAACGTGATGTACATCCCGAGATTCATGTTTGTAATATTTGAATGATCTTTTAAATTTCAGATTTTTGTGTTGTTTTTCATCATCTTCTATTCATATTTTATTGAGTTATGTATTGTTATGTCATTCTCAACTCATATGATCATGTTTGGGGGTACCCATTCATGTGATGTTTCATAAACCGTTCACCACTTTCTTTCCCCCTTTCAATTGCGGTGTTTGTGTGGTTTATATTGGTCAATTGAACTCACACACGGACTTTCAAGGCTATGTACATTTATTTCATGGTATCACAAAGAAATAACATACAAATCTGGACAGCACATCGAGTTTTTCGTGTGTTTCCTTGGTGAGTTTTGGTTATGAAGTCAAACACAATTCACCCAATCATCGGCGGTGTCCGGTGAATCGTTATGTGTTTTCGACTGAACCCTAGGAGGTATCCTAGTACAAACTCAGTAACATTCAGGTTCTAGGTGTTACAAACCAGGGATTAAAATATCATAACCCCATACCTTGAAGCGATAAAGGATGAGCATCACGAGACTTCCCTAGGTTGATCAGGCTTAATCAATCTTGTTCATTTCTACTTTGAAATCACTTTCATTTTCTATTTTCATCATTAATCATAAACCCCCAAGTTTCACAAAACCTAATTCACCTTCTACATTCATAATCAGAACCCTCTTTTTAAATTAATGATCTAAGGCTCCGTCGAGAGATGACCTAGGGTTGCTGCTATACTGCAGAAATTCTAGTCAAAATTAAACAACTAATTTGACGCGCTCGACAACGCGATCAAATTTTGGCGCCGTTGCCGGGGAGCCAAGATAATTTTTTTTTTCTTTCTTTATTTTATTTTATTTTATTTATTTTACTTCTTAATTATTACTCCTTTAAATACCCCACCCCCATTTGATTGTTTTTTTGTTTTGGGTTTTGTCTTTATTTGTTGTTGTTTTTTGGTGTGTTCTTTATCTCTCTCTCTATCTCTCTCTCTATTATTCCACATATCCCTCTCTAATTCTATAGTATAAAATTATATTCTTCTTTAAACCTTCTTAATTTTCTCTTTTACCCATCTTAAATCAAAAAAACACAACAAACAATCAATCAATCAAACTGGACATCATTGTTGCATGACAAGATATGGTAAAGAAACACTACTTGAATTTGACCCTAAAATTGAAAAGTCACTTCACACACAAATCAAGGAATTTAGAGAAGGTCAATAAAGTAACATTGGGGAACCCCTTGTGAAACCTCAAGTGTTTCTAAACCAACCCAAAATTGAACCCAATAAAACCCAAGAAAACATGGCTGCAAATAATCGAACTTTAAAAGAACTTACTACCCTGGATGTGGAGTACCAACCTGCGTACATCCAATATCCTAAGGAAGCGACCAATTTTGAGCTAAGATCAGGCCTTATCCATATCCTTCCAAAATTACATGGTCTTCCCTGAGAGGACCCTCACAAACATCTAAAGGAGTTTCACATAGTGTGCTCCACCATGAAACCCCAAAATGTGCCTGAGGACCTCATTAAGTTTAGGGCCCTCCCTTTATCCCTTGATGGTGTAGCCAAAGATTGGATATAATATTTTCCTTCCACAATTGGGGGCTGGAATGACCTAAAAAGACTTTTTCTAGAGAAGTTCTTCCCTGCCTCCCGAACTGCATCAATTAGGAAAAAAATCTGTGGAATCAGGCAATCACAAGGAGAGACCCTTCATGAATACTGGGAGAGATTCAAGAGACTTTTCTCAAGATTCCCCCACCACCAGATTAGTGAAAAACTTTTAATTCAATACTTCTATGAGGGACTTATCCCCATGAATCTTGGAATGATTGATGCTAAGGCTAGTGGTGGCCTAGTTGAAAAAATTCCTTTTGCTGCTCGTGACTTAATAGCCAACATGGCTCAAAATGCACAACAATTTGGTACACGAGCTATTGCACCAACCTGAGGAGTTCATGAGGTAAGTCATTCAGCCCTAGAACAAAAGGTAGATACTAAACTTGATGAGATGCATACCCTTCTAAGGCAATTATCTCAAGCACAAGGTAACTCACTCTCTAATACTATTCCATTACATTGTGGGATTTGTTCTAATAACACTCATTTTTTTGACCAGTTCCCACAACTTCAAGATTCATCTGAGTCCTGTGCAGCTGTGTTCCCAGGGCGTCCATTCCAACAAGCACCTCCCTTCAAGCAAGAACCATTCAGGCTAAATCCAAACCCCGAGTGGCAAGCACAACCACAATACCGACAAGGAGAAAACTCAAGCTACCCGAAGCAGAATTGGTATCAACAAGGCCAAGGTATGAAACCTTCTTATCCTTCAACTCCTCAAAACAATCCTTCTCCTCCCAAGTCCGAACCAAGCCTTGAGGACATGGTGAAACAAATGGCAACCCAGAACGTTCAGTTCCAACAGACCACACAATCGGCAATTCAAGGCCTACGAACTCAAGTGGGACAATTGGCGAACACCATCGGTGACCTTAAGAAGCAAGGTTCTGGACAACTACCATCCCAACCCATTGCCAATCCAAAGGACAAAGGTAATGTATGTGCAGTTACACTTCGTAGTGGTAAAGAAGTTTCTCCTTCTACTGACTCTGCACAGCAGGTATGTCCCCCTCATGAAAACTCTCTTTCCCAACCTTAAAAAACTTCATGTAAAGAAAAAAAAGACAAAAACGGTAATCGAATAGTCATTGATGATTCAAATGAACAATCCATTCCTCTTCCTTTCCCTTAAAGACTCTCTAAATCTAAGAAAAACATTGATAATGAGATTGACAATGAAATAATGGATACATTTAAAAAAGTTCAAGTTAATATTCCATTGTTGGATGCAGTCAAGCAAATTCCCCGTTATGCCAAATTTCTTAAAGAGATTTGCACCCATAGAAGGAGGTTTAAGGGGAATTAGAGTGTCAACCTGGGGAGGAATGTCTCGGCCTTGATTCAACCAGCAATGCCAACCAAATGCAAGGATCCGGGCACATTCACGATACCGTGTACCATAGGGGAGACCTTCTTTTCTGATGCTATGCTAGATTTAGGTGCTTCCATTAATGTAATGCCTCACTCCGTGTATACTTCTCTACAGGTTGGAGAGCTTCAAAAAACAGGAATTGTTGTGAAACATGCCAACCGGAGTACAACACATCCCAAAGGAGTGATTGAGGATGTCCTTGTTAGAGTGAAGAATCTCATCTTCCCCGCTGATTTCTATATTCTTGAGATGGAAGATACCCGAACCCAAAGACATTCCCCTCTTATACATGGGAGTCTATTTCTCAAAACAGCAAAGATGATCATCAATGTTCACAATGGTACATTGTACATGGAATTTGGAGGAGAAAAGGTAAGTTTTAACATCCTTGAAGCTATGAAACACCCTGTTGAAGAGCACTCCACTCTTCCTGTCTATTTGATGGAAGTGATCTCAAACGATGGACACACACACAATTCTCTCCTCAACCCAAACTCTGATTCTTTTTTTTTTCTACACCATTGGATAATTTGAGTTTTGGTTCTTATTTTGAATGTTGTGTGGGTTCAGAAAAATGTAAATTTTGTGATTTAATTGATGAGTGTGTTTATTCTGAGGTACCCATGACTATCGATGATTCTGCAAATCTCATTTCAATAGATTCTCTTTACTTTGAGAATAAACATGAGAAGATAGATAGGTTCATGGACCTCACTCCCCCTAAACCCCCAACCTCAATCCAGAAACAACTGGTGTTTGAACTTAAACAACTTCCTTCTAATTTAAAATATGCATATCTTGAGGGTATAGACCGATTGCCCGTCATTATTTCCAAAAACCTCTCTCCACAATAGGAATTGAAACTGCTCAAACTTTTGAGAGAGTGTAAAAAAGGCAATAGGATGGACATTGGCTAATATTCTCGGTATTAGCCCATCTATTTGTATGCACCATATACTTTTGGATGATGAGGCGAAACCCTTAAGACAGTCTCAACGCCGGTTGAATCCCACTCTCCTTGAAGTGGTAAAATTGGAAGTCAGTAAATTACTTGTTGCATGGATCATTTATCCTATATCTGATAGTAAATGGGTTAGCCCAGTGCAAATTGTGCCTAAAAACAGGAGTAACAGTTGTTTCAAATGAAAGGAATGAATTGGTTCCAACACGTGTGCAAAACAGTTGGCGAGTCTGTATTGACTACCGTCTACTGAATCAAGCCACGTGGAAGGACCACTTTCCTTTACCTTTCATTGACCAAATGTTAGAACGATTGGCTGGTAAGTCTCATTACTGTTTCCTTGATGTCTATTTGGGTTATTTCCTATTCCATATAGCCCCTGGGGATCAAGAAGAGACAACATTTACCTGTCCATTTGGCACATTTGCATACAGAAGGATGCCATTCGGTCTATGTAATGCTCCTGGTACATTTCAGTGATGTATGTTGAGTATTTTTTCTAAGTACCTTGATAGTTGTATGGAAGCCTTTATGGATTATTTCACGGTTTATGGTTCTTCTTTTGATGATTGTTTGGAAAACCTAGGTTCTGTCCTCCGCCGCTGCATTGAAAAAGATCTTGTTTTGAATTATGAAAAATGTCATTTCATGGTTGAGCGGGGGATAGTTCTTGGGAATATCATTTCAAATAAGGGAATTCAGGTTGATAAATCTAAAATTGAATTAATTTCATCCCTTCCATTTCCAAAATGTGTTCATGAGGTGCGGTTATTCTTGGGTCATGGTGGTTTTTACCGACGATTCATTAAAGACTTTAGTAAGATCGCACTTCCCTTATCTCGGTTATTACAAAAGGATTCTGAGTTTGTGTTTGATAAAAATTTTGAGGATGCATTAAATTCAATAAAAAAGAGTCTCACATAACCTCCCATAATCCAACCACCTAGGTGGGATCTCCCCTTCGAGCTTATGTGTGATGCCTCTAACTTTGCAGTTGGGGAAGTTTTATCACAAAGGGTTGAAAAGGCTCCGCATGTCATTGCATATGCCTCACATACCCTTGAACCTTCCCAGGTAAACTACACAACCACCGAAAAGAACTCCTTTCTATTGTGTTTGCCTTGAAAAAATTCCGTTCATATCTTCTTGGGTTAAAAGTGATTGTGTTTTCTGACCATGCTACCCTTCGTTTCCTCCTAAAGAAACCTGAAGCCAAGCCCCGCCTCATTCGGTGGATGCTCCCCCTCCAAGAGTTTGACCTTGAGATTAGAGATAAGAGAGGGGTGGAGAATGTTGTAGCTGACCACATTAGTAGGATTTCCCCACCATTGGACCATCATGTTGACTCACCCATACCCATTGGAGAATTCTTCCCTCATGAGAACCTTTATGATGTTGTAGACCTTACCCCCTGGTATGCGAACATTGTGAATTTTCTAGAAACATCTAGGTTCCCCCCTGATTTAGTACTTCACAATCCCAAAGACTTAAGCATGATTCTCGTTGGTACATTTGGGATGACCCATACTTGTGGAGGATATGTAGTGACCAGGTTGTTCCTAGGTGTGTCCCTAACCATGAGTTCACCTCTGTTTTGACCTTTTGCCAAACCTTGGCATGTGGGGGCCACTTTGGCTCTCAACGTATAGCTCGAAAGGTCCTTGACTTAGGACTTTATTGTCCAACATTGTATAGGGATGCCCATAGATTTTGCAAGTCATGTAGTCATTGTCAATTCACAGGGAATATCTCCAAGAGGAATGAAATTCCCCAACAACCCATGTTATTTTGTGAGATCTTCGATGCATGGGGCATTGACTTCATGGGGCATTTTCCAAATTCATTTGGCTTTGTGTACATCTTATTGGATGTTGACTATGTATCTAAATGGGTGGAAGAAAAGGCCACTAGGACCGATGACTCTCGAGTGGTTGTTGATTTGGTGAGGTCCTAGATTTTCAGTAGGTTTGGTCTACCAAGATTCATCATTAGTGATCAGGGTTCACATTTTTGCAATCGTAACATGAAAAACTTGCTTCGTAAGTATGGGGTTGTTCATAAAGTCTCTACTTCATATCATCCCCAAACTAACGGACAAGTAGAAATTTTAAATCGGGAATTTAAGCGAATCTTGGAGAAAATTGTACAACCCAATAAGAAATATTAGAGTTTGCGCTTGGATGATGCACTTTGGGTGTATCGTACTGCTTTTAAAACACCGATCAGAATGTCACCATATAGGATTGAGTTTGGGAAATCTTGTCACCTCCCGGTGGAGTTAGAATACTGTGCATGTTGGGCTATTAAACAATGTAATATGAACCTTTCAGATGCAGGTGAGGAAAGAAAGCTACAGATTCAAGAGTTGGAATAAATTCGACGTGATGCATATGACAACTCCCGAATCTATAAAGAGAAGACAAATGCTATTCATGATAGCATGATTCACTAGCGGAAGTTCCATATTAGTGAGAAGGTCCTCATGTACAATTCCAGGCTTAAGCTCCACCCAGGTAAGCTTCGATCCCGATGGCCCGGTCCTTATATTGTTACGAATGTTTACCCTTTTGGTGCAATATAGGATTTGCATGAGCAGAGTGGACGAAGTCTTACCGTCAATGGGCAGTGACTTAAACACTTCTATGAGGATTTTCCAAAGAATATAGTGGAGGAAATCCACCTTCTCGACACATCATACCAATAAAACACACCAGGTTTTATCCTTCCTTCTCACATTTTCAATTATTTCAGTGAGGACACTGCACATTCTAGGTGTGGGGGTGGACAAATTCCTGGGTTAGTTAGGAATTTTCATCGTTTTCTTCTTTTTTTTTTCTCTTTCTGGCCTTCTTTATGGTATTTTTATTTTTCCCCATCAATAATTTCGAAATTCCATGATGTGGTGACCATAAAGTGGGGAAAGTCAAAATACCATAACGAAGGCTAAAAAGAATTTGTGTATGAGTTTACCATCAAGAAGTGATTTTTAGTGAATTGGTTTTCTGTCAATGATATAAATGGTTGTATCTATGTGAAACCTTTGAGATAATTGATGCCCTTTGTGTGAGTGGTTTTTTGGAAAACTGTGTCACTAATATCTCCACAAATTTTTGCACCAAACCACAAAGTGTGATTATTTCTTACTTAATATAAGGTAAATATATGTTGGGTTAATATTTTTCAGCTTTAAATGATATTTCCATACCTTTTTTCCTTATCTGATCTGTTTCATTGTTGTACCATATTGACCTATGTGTGTGTACCTAATGTCCAAATGTTTTACACCCTAAAAAAAAGTTGTTGTGTCTTGGGCCGGTCAAAAACCACTCCTCCTCAACCTTTGATCTTGTTATAACTATTTCAATTATTTTCGTGAGGAGATCAAACAAGGGTTGAGAGATGAGTGTGAGATTTGTTCCAATTGCAACTTAAAAAAATATAATAAATGAGGGGACTGATGAAATGTGAAACATATGGGGATATCTAGGTCGGAATCTTATGGTTTGACTTCTGAGAATGCTTAAATGAGCAGGTCTTGAAATATGATTGCAAAGGATGTAGGACAGGTTCGGTGACAAAATCATTTAAGCTAAAAAATGTTAAAATAACATATATTTATAGGATAGCAAGTGGAAAGAATAGCATGGAATGGTTTTCACACACACACATGGAGATTTAGTTTCATGGTTTACTTATGAATTCCTTTCTCAATTGGGTATCATGAATCTTTTTGAATTTCTCTATGATATGATTTATGAGACATCTTTTTCTATTTTCACTAGGAAGAACTCCTTGGTGTGGTTCGTGCATTGATAACTTTACTTTAAATAAAATTTCCTCAAATGATAAATCTTCAGGATGTTGGAAATATATATATATATGAATAATTGTATTTGGATATGTGACTTTTCCCAGGAGTGCAAATGTTTAGGTGTGGGGGTGTGATCGTACCACAATTCACTGTTTTATTCCACCCTTACACCGCAGTTTTGAACTAGTTTTGTAATGAATATTACAAATATAATAATTAATTGCACTTCATATTTGAATAAATCAATTAATGTTAATAAATATTATAATGGGAAATGTTACTTGTTTTTATTGTTTCAATATAGGTGGAGGTGATTTGGAGGGCCTTTGATGAAGTGGAAGAAAAATGGGCCAAAGTTGCATGGATCCATGGACATCTGTCCACTGTTTTGCATCATACACGAAATCCGTGCATCCAAATGAGATGAACTGTTGTGGGAATGTCCAGAACTTAATAGGATACATTTCATATTAAGGAACCCAATGCTGATTCAGCTTCTATGGGGCCCATCCGAACTGATCTTTCCAAGCCACCGAATTTGGACCACGTCAAATGTAGTGTTCTGTATTTTATCAATATCCTGAGCTGTAGTTTTCCAAAGGGTTCCAACATTTCGGTGGAGATATTCAAGAGGTAGGGCTACAACTTTTATATTTTCTCCAAATCGAGATAAAACTGTCTGAAGGCCGAAACACGTGGTATAAGTGGATTGAAGAAATCTGTGTCCCTAAACCACCTTCCAATTTTCCTATAAAATGGATCCTTGGGCTCCCCATTTGAAAGTTCGGCCAAGAGGCAAGGTGCTTCCATTTTGGAGTCCCCAAGGAGTCTTCTAAACATATATATAGGTTATGGAGGCTATGGGAGGTGCTACTTCAACATCTTTCTCTTCCTCCTCTCCCATGGGTTTCTAAACCCCTTGTGATCACCTGGGGAGGAACGTGATGTACATCCCGAGATTCATGTTTGTAATATTTGAATGATCTTTTAAATTCAAGATTGTTGTGTTGTTTTTCATCATCTTCTATTCTTATTTTATTGAGTTATGTACTGGTATGTCATGCTCAACTCATATGATCATGTTTGGGGGTACCCATTCATGTGATGTTTCACACACCGTTCACCACT
Source organism: Viscum album (assembly GCA_963277665.1). Classification (NCBI taxonomy): domain Eukaryota; kingdom Viridiplantae; phylum Streptophyta; class Magnoliopsida; order Santalales; family Viscaceae; genus Viscum; species Viscum album. The sequence continues at coordinate 246,611,734 of OY728150.1, forward strand.
TTCTTTCCCCCTTTCAATTGCAGTGTTTGTGTGGTTTATATTGGTCAATTGAACTCACACAAGCACTTTAAAGGCTATGTACATTTATGTCATGGTATGAAAAAGAAATAAAATACAAATCTGGACAATGCATCGAGTTTTTCGTGTGTTTCCTTGGTGAGTTTTGGTTATGAAGTCAAACACAATTCACCCAATCATCGGCGGTGTCCGGTGAATCATTATGTGTTTTCGACTAAACCCTAGGAGGTATCCTAGTACAAACTCAGTAACATTCTTGTTCTGGGTGTTACAAACCAGGGATTAAAAGGTCATAACCCCATCCCTTGAAGCGATGAAGGATGAGCATCACGAGACTTCCCCGGGTTGATCACACTTAATCAATATTGTTCATTTCTACTTTGTTTTATCGCTTTCATTTTATATTTTCATCATTAATCATAAAACCCCCAAGTTTCACAAAACCTAATTCACCTTCTACATTCATAATCAGAACCCTCTTTTTAAATTAATGATCTAAGGCTCCGTCGAGAGATGACCTAGGGTTGCTGCTATAATGCAGAAATTCTAGTCAAAATTAAACAACTAATTTGATGCGCTCGACAACGCTATCATAAGGCATGTCGTTGGGGGAATAACTATCCTCAAAGATAGTGGGATAATTTGGTTCATGTGCTTATTTTTCCTCCACTGCCGGTTCACTTTGATCCTTTATCATACATTGGTCTACCAAACTAGACCGAACATTAATTTCATGTAGTTAGTCTATTTGTTTCTATAATTTTCTCACCATATTATATGTATATTCATGTGATTTTATCTTCTTGAAATATTTTCCTGGAGAGACTCTGAAACCTAATCCTCTAACATGACCATATTGTTCTAGCCACTTCAAAGATTCTAAAACGATCCTTCCTTCTGTTACGGTCATTTCTGATTCTAGTCTCCAAACCATATTAAAAATATGAACATTAATATTTATATTTATATAAATTTTAATTAATTAAAATTATGTTATACTTAAACATGTTTCCCATACTATTTTTGTGTTTTATCAACTAAATTATCCTCCTTATTTACCCAAACATTCTTCCATAGCACAAGGCATGGGATTGAAGTGTCTTTAGATTTTAATACATTAATCTGTGTATAAACAAAGGAACATATTTTTTTTCATATCATGTAATTAAACTTTTGTTATTGATTTAAAATACTTAAAAATTTATTCTCTAATTTAGTGTACCCCATCCTTGCTTTAAGATAGGGGTATATTGGTTTTGGTGTATGTTTTTATTCGTATCACTCTTTTTTGTTTCATAAATTAAATTTTTTGAATCATTTTGGGTAAAATAAATAATTTCAAATAATATATTATCAACTAAAATGCACCTTAAATGATTTATCATTGCGAATATTGATGAAAGATATCAATGTTTTTTGATTTATAATGTGTACATTACGAACTGGTGGGTGGGGATTTACTTTCCCCACCACATCCCTAAGATATAACTTCGTAAGAAGAGTCTGAAACCACTATGGACTTTTCAAATGTCCATTAAGACAAATTTATTGCGGAAATATTTTAAAATAAATAAACTCTATAATGAATAATGAAAATTAAATCAACATTTCATTATATAATTTTTTATTAAAATAGATAAAATATATCTAAACATTACTGTTATATATTTAAAAGAACTTCCTTCATTACAGGTTCTACATGGTGGCATGAATCAGTACCAATTGGAACATTCATCCTTGTTGTGACTCCAATATAACTAATGAACATTGACTTGTTGGGGTCAATAGGTTGGCCTCATTGATTCCAACCAACCTCAAAGTTTAAACCCTAACTAATTTCCTTGGCAATTTTATTCAACACTATAGTACTACATATTTTTTTTTCAACAAGCGATTAATCTCCTAATAATTATATAGTTTTATAATCTATATTTTTTTCTTCCTTAGGATTTGTTACCACATCATGTTTAGAAGAAATTATCTGTATGATTAGTCAAACATTTAATTTTCCTTTAATAACACCAATACAATACACATCATCCATAAAATTACAAATTTTCATGTATCTTGCATGAAAATGTTTACTATCTTGAAGATATATATAATACTTCAATACTCCAGTACAAATAACTTACACTACATTTATTTAATACATCCTCAAATGATTGATTGTATTCCATATCTTGATGATGGATTGAACTCCATATTTTAAACTACCCTTCCTTCCATTATTGTGGTTCCAATGTACCCTGATTACATACCCCCCGAATGGTTATTATTTCATTTCTTACTTGATACCCATCCCCCATATTTTGTGGACATCCACTTATGTTTCGTAAACTAATCGAACCAAAATTCATCCCATACCAGGTACTGGTGGTCATTTTGGATGACTACTACTCAGATTTGTTAAAACAACATAGAAGATATGGGGGATGAGTCTCAAGTAACAAAATTCAATAATAATTGTTCAGAAGATGAAATCTTCCTAACACTACCATGAGAGATCAACTCTACCCCCACTAAGCTACACTAACTCTAACCTATGTTACTTGTCCTTTCTCCTCACATGTATCTCAAATATACGTTATTTATATCCACTATAGTTCAAAAATGACCTAAATGCAATTTTAATTATTCCTTATAAAATAATACATTTATAAAAATGAAGGAATGAACATTTAAATCCACATGACTTCCCACTCACAGTCATTTAATTCCACACACAAACAATTTCTTTTTTCCACTTCCTCTAAAATGTTTATTCTTTTGGAAGGTGTATTATTTTGAGGTGGATGAGAGATATTGACAACCTGTCCTTTATCCAAGATTACAGTAGAAAGTATCCTAGACATAAAGCTGAAATATGGTCAAAGATCTCTGCTCATTGTGGGAGGAATACCTTTAAGATTCATATTTTTACCCTTTTAAATTCATCAAGGTTAAAAGGGAATATAATCAAAAGGTGTGTTTGGAATGTTTTCTTTCCACAAAAAATATTCAACATAATTATTTTTAGGGGTCAATCGTCGTAGTATTATTCTCAACAAAGTATGTTTAAATATAGTGTTCTAATAATATCCAACGTTACTACACCCAAATTAAAAGTAATTTTTGATGAAGTGTTTTCAAAAGTAACCAAGTGAATCATACAAGAAAATTTATATCAAGAGACCAAAAAAACTCATTCATTATGTCTTGATTAATTTTTAGGTGTCATTTTTTGTGTTCTAAAGAAGTAGTAAATGAGGTGGATGAATGGATAAAAGAGTTGTAGAATGATTTTAGAGATGTAGTATTCAAAGTCATAGAAGTGTATTTGATGGAAATTAATGAATACAATTCAAGAGGGGGGTAAGTCATCACGGAACTTTAGAACCACAATGATGGGAGGAAGGATAGTTTGAAAGAGGGAGTCTAATCCATCATCACGAGATGGAAGGAAATCAAGCGTGTGGGGAAAGATTAAATAAAGTTAGTGAAGGTTAGTTGTACTGGAGTATTGAAGTATTATATCTCTATTCAAGACAATAACAATTTTCATGAAAGATGCATAAAAATGCGGACTTGTAAGCATGAAGTTTATTGTATTGTATATATATCTTACCAAAATGAATCCTTATTTACACAACCTTATTTATGAAACCCATGGACGTTTTTATGAAAAATTATTTATGTGGATTATGGATAATATGGGTTAAATTCTTATTTCAATTATCTCACATTAGGAATATTTTTATAAAATAAAAATTAGATACATGGTTTTCATGTGGATCAAGGGTATGCAAAATCATCAGTGAAAAACTACCTAGTTACTTTACATAACCACGTTATGTTCATCTTCATGAACATGTAGCTGATGTTTCCTTAGATTGAATATTTCAAGAATTGAATATTTATTATAAGTGATAGAGTATAAAATGATAGCTAGTGGATACTTGTGGAGTTTGTGTCATCAATGGTAGGTTGGTTATTCATATAGGGTTTTATTTTTACATATTGTTTATTCGATTTGTTATTGTTTTTATGCATGTAGGCATTTATATTCATGGAATTATATTGTGTAATATTCTACATCGATTCACTTTTCATGTGAGTCGGTATTTTAAGCAATTTCTCAGTGATCATGTTGAACACTACATATTTATTATCAATACTTTGGAAGTTGGTTGATGGTTCCAAGGGTTGAGTAACATTTTGATTCAACTCAGGTCAGGTTATGAATACTTGAACTATATTGTGATGTTACAGTTTTATAAAAGATAAATTTATTTATAAGATAACACACTCACACACAAGTTAAGAAAATAAATTTTCTTAAATTAGGAACTTCAGAAAAAATCACTTCATTCTTGGAGAAGAATTTATTTGAAAAATTATTTGATAGAAAAGAAAACTCACATATAACATCTTATGTAGATGACATCGCATATGGGAACTCTTCTATTGGAATATGATATGGTGTGTTGTGCTATGACATGTTTTCATTTATAAATATAAAATAATGTAAATTCCTAAAATCTATTTACTATTAGTTTATAAAAATACAACTTTATTTTAACTAGTTATAAATTAAAAGGATATGGGAAATTATTGGAAACCATTAATTGATAATGGAAATAAATGGTATCTCATTTAATGATCTCTATAACCCATTGAATATCATATTCTCTCAAAACTATAATGTTTTAGGTGAATATATTTTTCAATAAATGTACTAATATTAGTAATCTATCAATAAATTATAAACACACTTTTTATTGACAATGCATCACAACTTTTGAGTTTAGATCAGATAAAAAATTTAAAAAGTAAGCTTATTTTGATTTCAATGAAAATTTAATTAGTTTTTTCCTTATTAAATTATATTTATATAATATATTGATAATGTTAACAAATTTAAAATAGAAAATTTAAACTTTTTTTCCTAAATTATATTAACACATTCACATTAAAACAATATGTATATTAACACACTTTATATTTTTCATATCAAATAACATTCCCTCTAAAATTAGTCCCATATAATGTTAAACTCTTTTTCATCCACATGTGCATGTCATACAATAGAAACAAGATTCAAACAATGAAAAACCACACGGTCTAAAAGGTAATATTAAATAATATAATGGAAACATAAAAAAAATCACCATCAACTCCATTAGAATATGGAATTTCCATTCATAGTGGTCTCATATGAAGCTGTAATGAACTTATAGAGTAGGGGTGGCATTGTGTAGGTATAGGTAAGTGAGATAGAGAGATGAGATGAGGTGTAGGGTTCTTTGTGGTTAAGAATAGTGAAAAAATGAAAATTATGGAACCCAAAAAATCAAACAATGAGAGAGGAAAGGGAGAAAATAACAAACATTGGATTTTAGCCTTGATTTTTCTGAGAGAACATGGAGGAGTGTCGCCAGAAGCAGGGGAATTCCGAGAGAGATTGAGAATCACAAATGAATGATCCATGGTTAGGTTTTTTTAAATAGACCAGTGATACTTTTATTAGCACTTTTAAAAAAGTATGGATAGATATCCCTTTTATCAACACTAAATTGATAAGCGATGATAAAAGGCATATGTATTAGTTCTTTTTTAGTACTAATAAAGATTGAGCTTTATCATCATTAAAAAAACACTGATAAAAACCTTTATTGATGCTAAAACTTTAGCGATGATAAATTATTTATAATTATAATTATAAAAAAATTGTAAATAAATCTATATAATTATATATTTGTTTATTATAATTTTATAATTATTGAAATATATAATTATTTATTTGTAATTACATTAATATAATTAAAAAAAATTATATATTTTTTATTTATAAATATAAATATATATTTTTATAAATATAGTAAATATATATTTATAAATATATTTATAATTATTGATTTTTAATTATAAATATATTTATATAATTATATATATATAATATATATATATATGTAAATATAGTAAATATATTCATTATTTAAATATATTTATTACATTTTTAAAATTATAAATATATTTATATATTTATATATATTTTATAATTATATGTATATATATAACAAATATATATAAATATAAATTTTTTCATTATTTAAATATATTTATTATAATTTTTTATGTATTTAAATATATAATTATTCATTTATAAATATGTGAATAATACTTTTAAAATATGTATATATATAGCCCCTAGGGTGAAACTTAATGGTACCTTCCCTTATAGCTCTCGATGAGGTCCCAAGTTCAAGTCTTTCCGAGCGCATTATTTAAATAAATTTATTATAATTTTATAATTATTTGAATATATATAATTTTTTATTTATAATTATATAAATACTTTTTAAAAAAATAATATTTAATCATTTATAATAATTATAAATATATAAATTTATATATATATATATTAAATATGCATTTATAAATATATTTATTTATAAATATTTATTTAATACTATATTTTTAACATTATTAATGGATATATAATCTTAAATACAAGCATTTTAAAAATGAGTGAAATTGAATAATTCCAAATGGGAACATTTTAAAAATATAAAAAATGGATAAGTTTTATTAATTAAATATAAATTATTTAAAAAAAATGTCGATATATATTGAAGTAAAGATGAATATATATTGAAAATACTATAACAGAGTAAATAAATATATATAAATAAATAATAGAAAATGGTCAAATTAAAAAATAAAATAAAAAATAAAAAATAAAAAATATTAAAAATCAATAAATAATACCTAACAGTAGTAATAATAAAAGAAAATAAACAAAATTGGCCGATTAAAAACATAATATATTAAATGTATCATGTTATAATGAAATTCTAAAATATACTAAAATTTGAATAAATTACATAAATATTTGGTGTATGTGTTTCTATATATAATATTAATTGCATAAATATTTTTTTATGTAAGTTGTATATAGAAATTCATTAATTGCATATATGTATGTGAAATCAATGTACACAATGTTTGATATATGTTAAATTGAAAAATCAAACTACATTAAAAATGAATATGATATTAATAGGATTTTAATTATTACATTTTATTCATTTTCTATTTATTTATATTTAATATATATTATTCATTACTATTTATAATTAATATATTTATTATACTTATTCATTTTTATTAATAATTATTCAATTAATAAATTTTTAAATAATTTATAAATTTATTCATTTTTTTAATTATTACAATTTATTCATTTTAAATATCTATATTTAATATATAAAATTTATAAATATTTATATTCTATATATATATATATTAAATTTATTCATTTTTTATCGATAATTAATAAATTAAATAAATTTTTTAATATATTTCTTAATTTACTCATTTTGAAATTTTATTTTTTTAATCATTTCATTTTTTTCATTTTACATATCTATATATTTAATATATAATATTTATTATTATTTTTAATATTTATATATGTATATTAAATTTATTCATTTTTAACAATAATTATTGAATTAAAAAAATTGTAAACATTTTTTTATTTTTTTAATTATTTCATTTTATTCTGGACCTTCATCAGCATTAAAAGAGTGCTGATAAAGGATACCCATAATTAGTGATAAAAATAAAGTGCTGATAAATGGTTCCCTTTATTAGCACTAAAAATAAAGCATTGATAAAAGATACCTTTTATCTGTACTAAAAGAAAGTGCTGATAAAGGTGAACCTTTATTAGTGCTAAAAAAACCAATAAATGGTTCCCTTTATCAGCACTTTTTTCGAGGTCATAAAAGAATATTTTTGTCAACACTTATTTTTTCACTAATAAAGGCATCCTTTATCAGTGTTCTTTGCTAGCACTGATAAAAACTAGCAATGTTATAGGCTTATTTTGTATTAGTGAAAGCTTGTGTTACTCTATCTGCTGCCAAATTTCAAATTATATGATATCAATACAACTGACAGTGTTCTGTATTTAGTGCAACCTGTATATAATGGTCTCTTGACACATCTATTTAACTTCTCAAACAACGTTGTACAATCATGAAGTTCATCTTCAATTTCCATTTCCATTTCTTCCATGTGATCTACACCACCATTTACACTGATATTCATATCAAATGATTCATAAACCATATTATCATACCAATTGGTGTGCACATTCAGGTTTCCCCTTGTTTAGTCCAACATTTACAGCTGTGATCTATTCCATGAAAAATCAAATATTCTTCCAACTTTTTTAGAATAATTAGTCTTGAATAAAAACAACATAAACACGAACAAAATATTTGAGAAGTTTTGTATGCATGCTATCTTGCAAACTTGATGGACTTTTTAACTATATCTTCATACTATTTAGTCAAATGATTATCATACATCCATTTTTTATTCATATCCATCCTATTAAGTTCATAAAATATTAATTTTTACAATAAAAAAATAAATAAACATTATATATTCACTATCAAAGGTGAAAATTATAGACAATTATAATAAGGGAAACCCATCATTTAATTGTTTCAAACATATTTATTAAGCTTTAAAGAAAATGGGTAATTGAATTTAAGAAAAACATTAATCCACTATAGTAGGTGTTATCCTCTAAATTCATTCAAAGTAGAAATTTATAGACAACTGTCATGCTCATCATCTCATCTCTCGAACATTTATCATTGAATTTTTTTGTTTGACTCACATCCACCATCTCTTGTGTACATGCACCTATGTTGATTGAAATACTGTAAGCGGTAGTCATCCATGGGGTGACTATTGTTCAGAGTATTATAAGCAACATTAAATAGATGGGGGTGAGTCTCAATCTACAAAATTCAATAACTATTCACGAGATAAAACTGATGAGGATGACAATTGTCTATAAAAGAGATGGGGGATGACTCTTAAGCAAAAAATTTCAATAATAAATATTGTTTGACACATATTGAGTCTTTCTTAAATCCCCTAAACAAATGAAAATATAATATAGAAAATTAATGAGTAATAAGAGACCCAAATATGATAAACAAGAATAATAAACTCCCATTCAATCAGTTATAATATATAAAAATATATTGATAAAACATTTTAATAAATGAAGAGTTATTTCATATACATGGATGCTAATCATATATTCCTAAGGGTGGAACCAATACATGTAGACCTAAAATGATGAATACCTAAAAATAATTTCTAATATATAGAATTCGATAATCACCATTATATTTTTTTGGAACAAGTGATGTTACAACTTGAGGAATTGTTACATTTAATATTTAAGCTATATCATATATTTGAAAACATCCCAAGACTCTTGGGACGTCATATTACCACACCAACACATCCTAAGGAATATAGTAAGGTTATCACATTAGATATACCCATATGAAGGATTCTAAGGAGACCATCTAATACATATTGACCCATCCCTAAGATTCTATGGAGGTCTATAAAGAATTTGACATAGATAAATAATACAAATCAACAAGTTATATCACCAGCAAGGGAGAAAAACACACCAAACCTTGAAACATCTATCCCATACATGTTGTCCTCTACCGAGAAGAAATGACTCCCATGAGATCACATTTTCTAAGTGGACTACCCTTACTTCACTTGGAAATCTAAGTTAAATCACAAAATTAACAGATCTATAAAACACCACTCCCCATCTAAAGTCTCTACTACATAAATAAAAAAAATATATTCATTTTAATACAGTAGGAAGTGTTCTCATATGCAACTGAACCACCATCATAGAAATTCATACATAAAAAATTATATAGAGAATATAAAATGGTATGGGAATTATATGATATGGTTATTTCTACTATTTATAGAATGAAAATAAAGCATGATTCATCCACACTTTCACATAAATAAAAGAGTATCTCATCAATACTCTACATTAATTCACATCTGCAATAGATAAGTAAGGAGATTCTCATATATCCTGGGAGCAATGATGGGAAGGCTCACAGTATAGGTGTTTCACACTCTAAAAATTCCACGCATCAAAATGGAAGTTATCCACAACCAAATCTCCAAAATGTATAACTCACCACACTTATAGTTTTAAAACAGTCTCAACCATATCCAAAACCATTGATGTTTTACAGCCTAAGTTCCCCAAGAAAAGTAGAGAAAGGCTTACAAACGAGAGAAAGTAGAGAAATACTTACGTTTTATCCTTGGATTTATTCGACCCTCAAATCAATTGATCATTAGATTTGATCCTTGGAATTTTTTGATCTTTGATTGAATCCTTGATTTCAGGTTTGATTCACTAAGGAGGAGCACCTGTGAGGTTGGATTTCACAGAAATCTTTACATATCGTGACGATTTCTCAACCAGTTAAGGGTTTTTAAATAGATCGGGCCACTTTTTTCAATGCTTTCGAAAAAGAGATAATAAAGACACATTTTATCACCACTTAATTAATATTCATGGATAACGATAGATTTTTTCGGTGCTAAAAAAACCCTGATAAAGATGTCTTTTATGAGCGCTTATTACATAAGCGCTGATAAAATATTTTTAATGATAATTAAAAATAAATTTTTGTAAAAATATATATATATATATATAACTATATGTATTTAATAAATATATATAAATATAAATATAATAATTATATTCTTTATTTAAATATATTTATAATAATTTTATAATTGATTAAATATATAATTATTTATTTATAATTATAGAAATATTTTTAAAAAATAATTTTATATCATTATATATATATATATATATATTTAATAAATATATGTAAATATAAATATAGTAAATATATTAATTATTTAAATAAATTTATTATTAACTTAATAATCATTTAAATATATATAAATATTTATTTATAATTATATAAATACTTTTTAAAAATAATAATATTCAATTATTTATAATTATAAATATATAAATGTATAAATAAATTTATTTATAAGAATTTTTTTACAAATATATTTTTAAAATTATTAATTAATATTTAATCTTAAGTGAATTCATATTAAAAATGAGTGGAATTGAATAAATAAAAAATAAGTAAGCTTTAACTATATTTAAAAAATAAATAAGTTTTGTGAGTGTGTGTTGTATATAAAAATTCATTAATTACATATATTTGAAATCAATATAAAAAACATTTTATCCATGTTAAATTGAAAAATCAAATGACATTCAATTATGTCCACTAGTCAGTATTTTTAAATCATATTAATTTTTAATTATAAACATTATTCAACAAATATATGAATATTTTATGTAAATCATAAAGATTTTTTCTTACATAAATCATATTTATATATATTAATATATATCTATATGTTTAATATATACTATTTATTAACATTATCACTAATTATTTAATTAATAAAATGTTTAATATTTTTCTCAATTTACCTATTTTTAATTATTATTTGTTTAATTTTCATTTTGCATATATCTATATATTTAATATATAATATTTATTAGTATTTATAAGTTATATATAGTATAATCAATTTATTCCATTTTATTAATAAATATTAAATTAATTAAAAATTTAATATTTTTTTAATAAACTCATTTTTATTTTTATATTTAATTATTTCATTTTATTCAGACCTTTATCGGTGCTAAAAAAAGTGATGATAAAGGGTACCTTTTATCAGTGATAAAATAAAAGTGCTGATAAAATGTATATTTTATCAGTTCACTTTTCTAGCACTCATAAAGTCCAGCGCTGTTATAGAACTATTTTGTTGTAGTGAAAGTTGTTTCCATTTTATTAATGTATTGAAAGAAATAAAGTAATTAATATAATTACACTAATATTATTATGTCATATATATCATATAAAATCACTAAACCCATCCCTGATACTTTCAATGTAATGTGTAAATGAATAACACCGTTTTGAGGAGACAATAGTCCACACATCCACAAATGAAGATATCGTATTTACACAAAATGTAAATCATGATGTTATGTGTTATATAATAAATCTATAAGCATAAATACATTATAAATATCATAAATATAATAAATATCATATAAAAACAAAAATTCCATCATTATTTACATCCGTGAATGGTGGCAATTGAAAAATTAATGACATTGGTTCATATAGCGGTAGTCCACTGTACACATGAATGATGATTGTGTATCCCATTTGATGGAACTATGTGTGAGTGTAGGTAGAACCCTTAATATAAAAACATCTTATTATATTTATGGTATTTATTTTATTATATATACAATAAATAAAAAAATTAATGGGCTTAATTAAGAAAAAAAATAAAAAAGTTTGTTGATGAATATTACCTCTTCTTTGGGTATCTCATTTTGATTTTCACAAAGGACTTATTTCGTTGCATTTATGACCAAATTAGGTCTTCTGTTATGAATATAGGGAATTTGGTAGGATAAGCTGGTTGGGTATGGTCAAGTTATATGAATCAAAGTGGTGTGAGTAAGTGAGGGAGGAGGTGCTCTTTTATAATTGAGGTGAGTTGCACTTTTAGAAACTCCAAATATATTAAACTATTATAAATTAATTTTCAATTTTAAATTGATCAAAAGAGAGTAATTTAACATATAAGATGAATATGGGTTGAAATAATCTCAAAAAATATTTTTTAGATAAGTTTAGTTCAAATAATTACACTTATATTTTGTATTTAACCCTTAGTAAAACCCTTTAACTCTTACCATGACACCTTGGATTTTTACTCTTTAAGTGTTAATATTGTTAATATAAAGTAAAAAATATCCATTAATAAGTCTTAGATTATTTTTGAAACCTTATACTAATAATTTGGATGAATTTTATATCTTTATACATTTTATATCATTTAATAAAATATTATTATTTTTAAACTATCATTAATGTCAATTTTAAAACTACTCATTTCTTGACTTTTAAAAAAATATCAATACATTAGTTAACATTAAAAAAATCATAAAACATATCTAATATGTATATTTCATCTATAAAATTCTTTTATGAAATTAATTATCTCAAATTATATTTATTATAATATTTTTAATATCATTTTTTTGATATTTCTATTAATTAAAAAATTATTGCATCATCATTTTATATGTCTTTAAGATAATTATTTATTTCTTAAAAATGTACAATAAATTTAAATGATGATTATTGTCATTTTATATTTTAAATTAATATTTAGGGTTAAATATATTTTCTGAATAACCATATATAAAAAATTTAATACTTATTAATAACATGAGCATGACATATTGGACTTTCCTTAGAAGAAAGTACTAAAAATGGATTAAAGTGCTACAAGTGGCTCTAAGAGGCCATAAAACTAGCCAAAGGATGATTTAAGTTGACACTAACTCATATAATAAATTTATAACAAGTGTTAGGGTAATTTTAGAATACTTATAATATTATTTTTACCCGTAATTACTTGATTTACCCTTAACCGTGGTAATTAAAAAAATACAAAAGGTATTATTTATATTGTCCAAAAATAAAAGGGACCTATTTACTAAAATTTTTAATTTTGATTTCAAATATGGAATCCATTTTTAAAAATTCAAAACATATAATTTTCAAAAATTAATTTAAATTTAATCTCATTTACGGAATGAGAAAATGTGTTTTTAAAGTGAAAAGATGAAAAATATTGAAATGTTTTTATATCCTAATTTAATGATAAATTGATTAAAATGACCTAAATTAGATTAAATAATAACAAAGTTGTCTAATTATACTTTAAAACCAACTAAAAAAATATTTTAACACTATAAAATATTTAGACTAAAATTATTCTTTCAATTAAAATGCAATTTTTTATTATTATCCATCAAAACATGAAACTTATCAGAAAAGTACCAAAAAATAAATAAAAGTAAATTTTTATATTCTTATTTCAAATAAAAAGTTTATTTTTCTAAATATAATTTATAAGTGTCAAAAAAATATTTTAAATAAGTGCGCCAACAAAAGGTGCTAAAATTCTCTTTTCATAAAAATACATCTTTTTTGTGTAAAATTGGAATTTTTTTCTTATATCATGTATAGAAACCACATAGTATGAAAGTTAAAAATTATATTGAATATATTATATTTAACTAATATAATACAAAAAATTTGATTTGTTAATTTTATTTGAATAATGTTTTTTATAAAAAAATTACTTTAAATTAAATTGGTTTTTATATTTATTTCTAATTATTTAGTAACTAATGAATTCAATAATAAATTTTCATAAGATAGTTAATCTTATTATTTACCACCAATTTAACTAATAATAGATACTTTAATTTTAAATAATAATATTAATAGTATATCATGATTTTCTTAAAGCTCGGTGGTGCGTGAAACATCAGATATCAAAGAGATTAAATTTAAAATATATACATTCCATAAACTCTTGAAGAGTTACATCTAGTTCAAAACCAATATTGATCTACCATTTTACTTAAATAATTTATATTTATTTATTAATGTCTTTCATGTTTAATGTGTAAATATTCTCATGCCTATCATGAGAAATAATGAATTTACCTTATGAACTTTGAATAATACAATTATCATTCCTGTAGATCACAAGAAAATATTCATCACATATTTTAATTATGTTAATGATATTGTGATAAAGTCCTATAATATACAAAACATTATAAATTAAATTTTTACTATGAAATTTAAAATAATTGATTTCATAGATTTCTCATTGAGCATTGTCACAAAATAGATCATTTCTGCCTTCATGTTTTTAATCTTCGGAAAGAACTTTTTTTCCCAGTCATAAGCCTTTAGTAACCATTATCCAGGTAATATATGGTTTTCATTATTGGTAATAACCCTTTCTCCCTAGTATAAAAATATTATGGTTTCATTTCCTAGACTTTCTTAGGTTTAAATTATTAGAAAACAGTACTTTCAGAACCCACATTTTCTTCTACTTTTTTGTATTGTAAAATTTCTAATTCTTTATAAATATAAGATCTATGGAAACAGAAAATTATAAACCTTATTTAAATATTATTTTTTTCAATACCCTCTGTTGACCTCACCTATTTTGATAATCTCAATCATGTATTCATATGTGTTGAAAATCCCAATTATGTTTTCATTCTCTATGATATTTTTAAGTATCATTGATCTATACATTAATTCTTTCAAATCTGTGATCAAACCAATAATAATTTTTAAAATAGTCTTTGGAATATGTTAATCCTAATTTATCCATGTTCATAAAAGTTATAAATTAATTCTAACACAATCGGATGTGTTCTGCATAAAACAGATAAGTAATCTGCCTATAGCTACTGATAAAGAGCTACCGGTACCCAGTCTACCGATAGACTTAGTCTACCGACAGACAGAGTCACCGATATAATTAACACAGAGCTACCGATATACTTATAAATGTAAGCTACTGAATTACAGACAGCTACCGATAAAAACATAGAGCTACCGGTGTAAGTATAAATAGCTACCGATGGAATAAGAGTCACCGATGGACGAAGCTACTGACAGACTCATAGCTACCGATAGACTTAAGCTACCAACGCATGGAGCTACCGACGCATGGAGATACCGACGCATGAAGCTACCGACGAATGGAGCTACCGACGCATGGAGCTACCGACGCATGGAGCTACCGACGCATGAAGCTACCGACGCATGAAGCTACCGACGCATGGAGCTACCAATAAACAAAGTCACCGATACAAGCATGTACCAACCGACGCATAGAGCCACCGATAGAGTCAAAGCAACTAATGACATTGAGCTACCGATGTCCAAGCTACCGATGCTGATTACCTACCGATCACTCGACTCACTGTTTGAATTTCTTTATTTATCTTTATTTAATCTACTTAATGGTCATATCATGTACATTTTAATGATTTGTCAAATATCTGGTAAAGGTTGTCGGATGTCAGGAACCCGTACCTCGTACCTGCAGAAAGGAAATCTTTTCTGTCCCCTATTGCCCGTGAGATAAATACGAGAAGACTACACTGCCCAAGGAGAGAATCGAAAAGAAAGAAGAGTGTGGTGGATGGAATATACCAAAAACACAAGAACGAGAAGAACACAGAGAAGCTCATAGACAATCAAGCATACTCGAGAAGTGTTCTGTGCATATAAGAAGAACACTGAAGAACTTCAACCACTACATTTTCACTGTCTGTGAACCTGGAGCATACGACACTCTATTTCTCAAACAGAAACGAGAATAGGACTCAGACTCACTTCTGATCGAATCCAAAGGAGTCCAGAGCTACACTGAAATCACCAGAACCATTTCTAAAACTCTACATCTCTTGTTCTGTGATTTATTATTATTCTTTTCAAGCAGTGTGTGTTATCTGCTATATCTAACACATACACTATCTCATGTACTTTCACTGGAGGATCTGTAAATTCTCAGCAAACCTTTTTACACTTCATTTCCCACTGTGGATAGTGGTAGAGGTCGTGTGTGACCTGGACAGCTAGGTGCTGTTGTACTGTTTCCCACAAAGAACAGTGGTAGAGGTCTTGGACCTGGACAGTTGTAAACTGTTGAACCCCGATCCAGGGTGTGGATCATTTTTATATAAACTTTTGAGAGGACTAAGTCTCGGCTTGAGACTGAACCTCTTGGTTACATTTGTTGTGCCATCTCTTTCAAAGTTTTATTCTGCTGCTAATCACTTTAAAACCAATACTGTTTTTAAAGTTACTTTGATAATTAAATTAACAAGTGTTTATGTTAAGTGTAGATTAGTAAGTTAGTTTCAAAAGATAATCACACACTCCTGTGTTGATTAACTGGGAATTAATCAATCCCTTGAGAATCTAACAGAACCTCTACTTTAATATAAATTCACTACAGTTTAATTTATTATTTTATTTGGGGGTCTTTAAGATAGTGTTTTTAAATACAGAAATTTTAATTGGTACTCAATTCACCCCACTCTTGAGTAAACCACTCCGACCAACACTTGGTATCAAAGGATTGAAAATACTCTCTAATAGTACTCTGCTTTTGAACTGTGATTGTAGTTGTATTTTAAAGATCTTAAAATTTCTGTTATATCTAAATTTTTATCTCTTTAAAATTTTCTCATCATGGAAAATAGACTTGAGGGTGCTACTACTAACCGGCCACCTTTCTTCAATGGAACTAATTATGCTCAGTGGAAACTGAAAATGAAAATTCATCTAGAAAGCATAGGTTTTGATATTTGGACTGCTATTGAATCAGAATACAAAATTCCCACTACTGCTAGATCTACTTGGGATGAACCTACAAAGACTTCTTACAATAACAATTGTAAAGCTATGAATTCTCCGTACTGTGCTCTAGGAGATGAAGAATTTAATAGAATTTCCTCTTGTAAAACTGCATATGAAATTTGGGATACCTTAGCTGTTTCTCATGTAGGAACAACGAATGTTAAAGAAATGAGATTGAACACTTATACTATCAAGTATGATAATTTTAAAATGAAGCCTGACGAACCCATTTCGGACATGTATCTCAGGTTCAATGAAATTGTCAATACAATGATCTCGCTGGGAAAGGATGTCTCATCGAAGGAACAAATTATGAGAATTTTGAGATGTCTACCTGATAGATGGAGAGGCACGTCTGTCTCAATCAGAGAATCATGTGACATTGCTGCTCTACCTGTCAAGGAACTAATTGGCAAGCTGATGATGTATGAAGAAGAGCTTAAAGTGAATAAAGAGGAAGAAAATGAACCTACAAGAAAGTCTGTCACTTTCAAATCTTCAACTTCAAAGAATAAGGACAAAGAAAAGCTTCAAGCTGTAGTTGAAAGTTCAAGCTGTGAAGACAGTGAAAGTGATTCTGACAGTGATGCAGAGATGGCTCACATTGCTAGAAGATTTAAGAAATTTTATAGGAAAAAGAAGTTCTTCAGAAAAACAAATTATAAGGGTAAGTATGATCACCAAGGTAAATGGAAAAAGGATTGGAAGAAGAATGACAAATCAGATGATGTTGTCTGCTATGAGTGCAAGAGAAAAGGACACATTAAAGCCGACTGTCCAAAGCTGAAGTATAAAAAGAAATATGAATATAAGGACAATAAGTTTAAGAAAGCCATGAAGGCTACTTGGAGTGCTTCTGAGGGTAGCTCTACTGAATCTGAATGCTTTGAAACTGAACACAAAAATAAGGAAAATATGTGCTTTATGACAAACACTTCTCAGGTAACTGCTGAAACTCCTGCTTTAAATTATTACTCTGGAGATAATGCAGAATCTGATTCTGATTCTGGAACAATGTCTAAAAATGAATTGTTTGAGTACTGTGATATGCTGGAAGAGACATGTAATGAACTTAAGGATAAATATAAAGGTTTAAAGAAATAGTATGCTTTAAGTGTTAAGCATAAATCTGATCTGGATATAGAAGTAGAAAAGAATGCTCAGTTGCTTAAAGAGAATATTGAACTAAAATTATCTAATGAGCAACTCAAGAAAGACTTAGAGAAGTTCACCAATGGCAAAAATACACTAACACAGATGATAGGAAAGCAAATAGCACCTAAATATACTACTGGTATAGGATACCAACCTGGACAAAGGAAAATTGCCAAAACTAGATTCATTTCTAAATCTGAACAGAATGAAGGTAATTCTGGAACTTCATATGCTTCAACCAGTTATATACATAGCTATGGATCTAATAAAGTTTATCTTTCAAAGCATGTCAATTCTACAAATTATATGAGACCCATTAGACAAATATGGGTACCTAAAGTGTTATTGGCTAACCTGTCTGGACCCAAGAAAATCTGGGTACCAAAATCATCTCCCATCTGAATCTGTTTTGTAGGGAACTTGCTTAAAGAGCTCCTGTAAAGAGACCTGGTATTTGGACAGTGGATGTTCAATACATATGTCAGGAGACTTCTCTTGTTTCAAGAGTTTAATAAAAGTTGATGGAGGCTTTGTCACCTTTGGTGACAACTCTAAAGGAAAAATCATCGGCCTAGGCCAGATTGGTAACACTGATTCAATTTTGATTTCTAAAGTTTTATTTGTTGATGGCCTTAAATAAAATTTATTAAGTATTTCTCAGTTATGTGATGATGGTTTTAATGTTAAATTTGAAAATGATTCTTGCAAAGTTTTTAATTCTAAGAATGTTTTGGTATTTTCTGCCTTAAGAAATGAAAATGTTTATACTGTTAATCTGAATTCTTTAGCTAAGCAGAATATTACTTGTTTGAATGCTTTTCATAAAGAATCTTGGCTATGGCACAGAAGATTGGGACATTGCAACATTCACTCACTTAGAAAACTCTCTAGAAAAAACCTAGTTAGAGACCTACCTAAATTAGAATTCCCAAATGATAGAGTGTGTAACCCCTGTCAAAAGGGAAAACAACACAAAGTTTCTTTTAAATCAAAGAAAGAAGTTTCGACTTCTCAACCACTTGAATTGGTTCACATGGATTTTTTTGGACCATCAAGAGTTTCTAGTTTAAATGGGAAGCACTATGTTTATGTTCTTGTAGATGATTTTTCGAGATATACTTGGGTATATTTTCTAGCTCAAAAAATTAAAGCTTGTTCTTCTTTTGTTAAATACTCTAAATCTGTAGAGAACCTTAGTGGAATTAAGATTAAAACTTTGAGAAGTGATCATGGTCGTGAGTTTGAAAATCAAGATTTTGAATCTTATTGCTCACACAATGGCTATACTCATAACTTTTTTGCCCCTAGAACACCCCAACAGAATGGTGTAGTAGAAAGAAGAAACCGAACCCTTCAAGAAATTGATAGAACCATGCTCAATGAATATGACCTGCCTATTTATTTTTGGGCTGAAGCTGTAAATACAGCTTGTTATGTCATTAATAGAATCTTAATTAGACCTGTTCTTAAGAGGACCCCTTATGAATTGTGGAACAATAGAAAGCCTAAGGTTAATTACTTTAAAGTTTTTGGTTGCAAAGTATTTATTCTGAATACTAAAGATAATCTGGATAAGTTTGCTTCCAAAAGTGATGAAGGAATTTTTCTGGGTTACTCTATTTCAAGTAAAGCCTATAGAGTATTCAATAAGAAAACCAAATGTGCGGAAGAATCTGTTCACATCAAATTTGATGAAACTGATCCACATGAGCCTAAAACCTCTCTTGAGAATCTTGAAGAAGATTTGTCTATTCTGGACCTTAATGATAAATCTAAAGAACCTGTTATAAAAGCATCCAGTTCTGGACTTTTTCCAGAATCTGCTTATGTTGAACCCGAACCTATAGATGAACCTGAAATTTCTAGTCCAACCTTTACCAGATGAACAAGGATTCTAAAGAATCATCCTTTAGAAGCTGTTGTTGGTAATCTTGATAGAGGAACACAAACTAGAGCTTCTCTAAGAAACCAGGTTGAACATCAAGCTTTTCTTTCACAGCTAGAACCCAAAAATATCAATGATTCTATCAATGATGAATTCTGGGTAATGGATATGCAGGAAGAATTAAATCAGTTTGAAAGAAACAAACTCTGGGAATTAGTTGACAGACCTAAGGACACTTTGACAATAGGCACAAAATGGGTTTTTAGAAATAAAGTAGATGAATCTGGAAATACAGTTAGAAACAAAGCTAGACTAGTTGCACAAGGATATAGTCAAGAAGAAGGTATAGACTATGAGGAAACTTTTGCACCTGTAGCTAGACTAGAAGCCATTAGGATCTTACTTGCATATGTTGCACATCTGGATTTCAAGTTATATCAAATGGATGTGAAAGTGCATTTCTAAATGGTTTTATAATTGAAGATGTTTTTGTAGAACAACCACCTAGATTTACTAACCCCCATTTTCCAAATCAAGTTTTTAAACTTTCTAAAGCTTTGTATGGTTTAAAACAAGCTCCAAGAGCTTGGTATGATAGACTTAGAAATTTCCTTATTTCAAAAGGTTTTACTCAAGGGATTGCTGATCCAACTCTTTTCATTAAAAGAATTTCTAAAGATGTTTTAGTTGTACAAATATATGTTGATGATATTATTTTTGGATCTTCTAAACACTCTTTATGTACTGATTTTTCAAAAAGTATGAAAAATGAATTTGAAATGAGCTTAATGGGAGAACTTAAGTACTTTCTTGGATTTCAAGTATTTCAAAATGAAAATGGTATTATTTTGAATCAAAGTAAATATACAAAGGATCTTTTAAAACGTTTTGGTCTAGATAGTATCAAGGAAAGTGAAACTCCTATGAGTACTACCTGTAAATTGGATGCAGATGAAACTGGGAAACCAGTTGATCAAACAAATTACAGAGGTATGATTGGTAGTTTACTTTATCTTACTGCTAGTCGACCTGATATTATGTTTAGTGTGTGTATGTGTGCTAGATTTCAAGCTAATCCAAAATAATCTCATTTTCTTGCTGTTAAAAGAATTTTTAAATATCTCAAACACACGGTTAACTTAGGTTTGTTTTACCCAAAAGGACAATCCTTTGAGTTAATGAGTTATTCAGATGCTGACTTTGCTGGTTGTAAGTTAGATAGAAAAGGCACATCAGGAACATGTCATTTGCTTGGAAAATCCTTAGTTTCTTGGGGTAGTAAGAAACAGAACTCAGTTGCATTATCTACTACCGAAGTAGAATATATAGCTGCTGGTAGTTGCTGTGCACAAATTCTGTGGATAAAACACACTCTTTTGGACTATGGATATGTTTTTAAACATGTTTCAATCAACTGTGATAACACCAGTGCAATAAACATCTCTAAGAATCCTGTATCTCACTCTAGAACCAAACACATAGATGTAAGACACCATTTCCTAAGAGATCACTATCAAAAAGGTGATATTTCTCTTGAATTTATTGGCACTGAACATCAATTGGCTGATATTTTCACTAAACCTTTAAGTTCGGATAGGCTAAGTTACATAAGACACGAATTGGGAATGTTTAATCACTGATGTGAAATTCTCACTGATGTGAAATTCTCACCGATGTGAAATTCTCACTGATGTGAAATTCTCACCGATGTGAAAATTCTCACCGATGTGAAATTCTCACCGATGTGAAAATTCTCACCGATGTGAAATTCTCACCGATGTGAAAATCCTCACCGATGTACAATTCTCACCGATTTGTTTTTCTCACCGATGATTAACTCACACTGATGCAATGTTTTCTAAAAACATCTGTCTACCGCCAAGAATATGAATCGTTTTATTTTATTTTATCTTACTCTATTTTAGTCGTTTATTTGGAATTCCTAAATGATAAAACTAAGTCTAAGCCACTTCTTACCTCACCGAGCTCAAAATCTCTCACCTTCGAACCTTTGCTCCCAAATCGGCCAAGAACCCTAAACCCGCGATGGAAAAAACTAAGCTTCCTACCGTCAGAGATGAAAGTGTAGAACCAAAAGCTAAGAAGTAGAAGACACAGCATAAATCCAGTGTTAGTGAAGTCAGAACTAGATCGGGAAAGCGACCAGTGAATCCTCACTTGCAGAATAGAGACATAGTAATCGAGAAGGAACTGTGCGTGGAATGGCTACTGCCTAGCAAATCGTTAGTACTCGAGATTCTGGAAGACCAGAAATGGGTGGATTGTTTCTCGAATAACAATAGCCCATACTACCCGAAGTTGGTAAAACAGTTCTACGAGTTTGTAACCTTCGAGAAGTATGAAAATGAGAATCAGGTAAGCTCTTTTGTAAATGGAAAAGAGATGTCTTTTTCTTCAGTAGAGTGGGCTGAGAGTTTGAAAGTACCACATAAAGGTGTCTCTGGGTATGTATCAAGAGCAATGCCACCTAGCAGTGACATCTTTGATTATGAAACCGCCTTACAAGAGCTGACCGGTAATGGGAATCAAAGGCAAGTGGTTGCTGCTGAAATGGATGGAGAGAATCGACTGCTCTTCAAGTTTGTTCAGCATGTGTTGATACCGAGGAGAGGAGATTTTGCAAATCTGAGATATCAAGATATCTATCTTCTCCATTTGCTAAGACATGGTGTAAAAATAAATATGTGCAGATTGTTAATGCTTCAAATGGAAGACATGATTAGACCAAAGTCAAAGACTAATGCTTTGTTCTTTGCCAAGCTGATTTCAGTAATGATAAAAGTGAAAGGAATAGTTGAGTCTCAGGATGAGACAGTTGTAGTCAAGAACAATTTCTGCATCACCTCGACTGTTTGTAAGTACATGAAAATTAACTGGAACCCATGGAAGGGAGAATGGGTCAGTGATGATCAGAAGATATATGATAGGTTTAATCCTGTGGATCATCCCTCAAGACCAAAGGATATGAGAGATCCAAGTCTGAGACCTGATGAAGAGGAACCTGTTTATAGCGATGAAACAGAAGAATAAGAAGAAGAAACTCACATGGATGTTGGAGGAGATCCAGACTTGCCCCCAAGTTCTGTTGCAGAATTGGTTTATTCTAGGAAAGGAAAGGTAGAGGAAATTTTGTCTACTTATGAGGAAGACCAGTCTGTACCTCACCAAGAAGAAGAGGAAAAGGAGAATGTATCTGAATCGCCTGCTTCTAGTAGGTTAAGTATGAGTCCTTTGATTGGAAGCTCATCTATGCCTACTGCTGAAGTATAAAGAGATACAGAAGAAGCTGTACCTGTATCAGAAGATCTTCTAGATGCTGCACCGATGGAACTTGTAGTAGAAGATTCTGATGAAGAGAATCCAGCACTGAATGCTGTTGTGATACATGATAATGCACCCATTGAGGGGGAGCATCAATCTGTTCTTGGAAATGTTACAGTAGCTGTTGAGATTGGAGACTGGGTAGAAGACCCAGGGTTTATAGTCTGTGGATTGGATTATCCGGATTCTGATAATGAGATGTATGTGAATAGACTGAAGACCAATTATGATCTTGCTTCTGAATTGTTTCCAGATGATGTGGTCAGATTTCATGATCTGAATAAGCTGAAAGAGGACCTCAAAACCAGTTTTGTTAAAGAAGTGAAGTTAATGGAAACCTCCCTTTCATCCTCAATTAATTCAATAATGACTGATTCTGTAGTCAGTTTAGCCTCAGCAAAGGGATCTGCTGCAGTTGTCCCTAATGATTTTGTCTCTAAATCTGATCTTGAATCCATGAAGAATGAGCTGAAAGAATCATTCAGTGTATCAGTTGCTGAGATGAAGCAAAGCTTTAATGAAGAAATGAAAATGTTAGAGAGATCCTTCGAGCTATCTATGGCTTGTAATTTATCTTCTTTTGTGTCTGAGCTTATGGAAGAAGTGAAAGAGTGCCAGACTCAGTCTTCTAGAATCGAAGCAGATCTTGAAGCTCTCAAGACAACAGTTGTTGCTTTAGATTCTTATATGAGCTCTAAGTCTCAAACTGACAAGGACCTAGCCTATGTGAAGAGTGTAGTAAGCCAGTTTGTCTCGATGTTTGAAAGTTTCAAAACCTCAGTGAAGGATCATGTTCAATTACAGGACTCTCAAGTTCAAAGCCTAATCAGTGGTTTGTCTAAGAGTTTCAAAGAAACTGTTTCCTTCTCTCTTGGCCCTCTCACATCCAAACTTTTAGTTGACCTGAATCAAGTTTGATCAATGTTGAAGGAGGAGATTGGTTCTATTTCAACCAGTGGCTCTGTGGACTCATCAGAGTTGAGCCGAGTGGTGCTTTCTACAAGAGATTCTGCTAGAGAAATAATGAAGATTGTTCAAGACTATATGAGAGAAGCCTCTGCCTCTCAGGAAGACATAAAGAGCAAAGTGGACTACTATTTCACCAGAATTTTCACCAAGCATCAACTCGAACACCACTTCAAGCTGATGTTGGAAAACATGAAGCTACCACCAGTAACTCAAGCTTTTAGAGAACAAGTGAGAAAACTAAGACAATTGAATCCTGCCTTGGAGAAATTCATGGAGAACAAAGATGATTTCATCTCTGCTATGGAAAGAGGTGGAGGAATTATTATGGATTTCATAAATTTGTTGCTGCCCTTCTTGCATGTTGATGCCAGACCAGTCATCATACCTCCTGCTTTGCCTGCTTCTGCCTCAGCTGCTTCCACAGTCCAGATGACTCCGGCTCAAGCTATTCGAAGACTCACACCAATGATCACCCAAAGATCATCAACCTACAGGCCTGACTCTGTGTCAGTAGCCCAGCCTCCTTTGATCTTTTCTGGCATTCCAAAACCTTCACCTGTATCCTCACCATCCGAACCTTCATCTGATCCCAAAGGAAAATCTCACGTGGAAGATGTGGATTGATCTAGTGGCCAGGATTTTTGATAGGAATTCATTTGTATTCTGTTTCTGTACTTTTTGACTACTCTAATACAGAAGAACTCCTTTTACTTCTCATGTTTTATTTGTCTCCTATCTATGCTTTCCCACTTTTTGATTATCACAAAGGGGGAGAACAATAAGGGGGATAAGGGGGAGAACAAAGGGGATAAGGGGGAGAACAAAATGATAAAATGAGAAATATTTTCAATGGAGAGAAATAACCTTCTTTTCAATTTTATCTCTGATATTATTGTATTTCTTTTTACCTTCGGTACCTTATGATTGTTACCACTGATAACTTATGTCTATATCATACTATTTCTATTATCTTTGATGCTTTTTTCTCTGAGAAAATTGAATTCAATATTATACTCTTTACTATTATATTTTCACTATGTTAAATGCCCATATCATAAATTGTGATTATCAAAAAGGGGGAGATTGTTGACCTCACCTGTTTTGATAATCTCAATCATGTATTCATATGTGTTGAAAATCCCAATTATGTTTTCATTCTCTATGATATTTTTAAGTATCATTGATCTATACTTTAATTCTTTCAAATCTGTGATCAAACCAATAATAATTTTTAAAATAGTCTTTGGAATATGTTAATCCTCATTTATCCATGTTCATACAAGTTATAAATTAATTCTAACACAATCGGATGTGTTCTGCATAAAACAGATAAGTAATCTGCCTATAGCTACTGATAAAGAGCTACCGGTACCCAGTCTACCAATAGACTTAGTCTACCGACAGACAGAGTCACCGATATACTTAACACAGAGCTACTGATGTACTTATAAATGTAAGCTACTGACACACAGACAGCTACCGATACAAACATAGAGCTACTGGTGTAAGTATAAATAGCTACCGATGGAATAAGAGTCACCGATGGACGAAGCTACTGACAGACTCACAGCTACCGATAGACTTAAGCTACCGACGCATGGAGCTACCGACGCATGGAGCTACCGACGCATGAAGCTACCGACGCATGGAGCTACCGACGCATGGAGCTACCGACGCATGGAGCTACCGACGCATGGAGCTACCGACGCATGAAGCTACCGACACACGACGCATGGAGCTACCGATAAACAAAGTCACTGATACAAGCATGTACCAACTGACGCATAGAGCCACCGATAGAGTCAAAGCAACTAATGACATTGAGCTACCGATGTCCAAGCTACCGATGCTGATTACCGACCGATCACTCGACTCACTGTTTGAATTTCTTTATTTATCTTTACTTAATCTATCTAACGGTCATATCATGTACATTTTAATGATTTGTCAAATATCTGATAAAGGTTTTCGGATGTCAGGAACCCGTACCTCGTACCTGTAGAAAGGAAATCTTTTCTGTCCCCTGTTGCCCGTGAGATAAATACGAGAAGACTACGCTGCCCAAGGAGAGAATCGAAAAGAAAGAAGAGTGTGGTGGATGGAATATACCAAAAACACAAGAACGAGAAGAACACAGAGAAGCTCATAGACAATCAAGCATACTCGAGAAGTGTTCTGTGCATATAAGAAGAACACTGAAGAAATTCAACCACTACATTTTCACTGTCTGTGAACCTGGAGCATACGACACTCTGTTTCTCAAAAAGAAACGAGAAAAGGACTCAGACTCACTTCTGATCGAATCCAAAGGAGTCCAGAGCTACACTGAAATCACCAGAACCATTTCTAAAACTATATATCTCTTGTTCTGTGATTTATTATTATTCTTTTCGAGCAGTGTGTGTTATCTGCTGTATCTAACACATACACTGTCTCCTGTACTTTCACTGGAGGATCTGTAAATCCTTAGCAAACCTTTTTACACTTCATTTCCCACTGTGGATAGTGGTAGAGGTCGTGTGTGACCTGGACAGCTAGGTGCTGTTGTACTGTTTCCCACGAAGAACAGTGGTAGAGGTCTTGGACCTGGACAGTTGTAAACTGTTGAACCCCGATCCAGGGTGTAGATCATTTTTATATAAACTTTTGAGAGGACTAAGTCTCAGCATGAGACTGAACCTCTTGGTTACATTTGTTGTTCCATCTCTTTCAAAGTTTTATTCCACTGCTAATCACTTTAAAACCAATACTGTTTTTAAAGTTACTTTGATAATTAAATTAGCAAGTGTTTATGTTAAGTGTAGATTAGTAAGTTAGTTTCAAAAGATAATCACACACTCCTGTGTTGATTAACTGGGAATTAATAAATCCCTTGAGAATCTAACAGAACCTCTACTATAATATTAATTCACTACAGTTTAATTTATTATTTTATTTGGGGGTCTTTAAGATAGTGTTTTTAAATACAGAAATTTTAATTGGTACTCAATTCACCCCCCTCTTGAGTAAACCACTCCGACCAACACCCTCCTCCTTTAAATTTCATACAAAAGGGTCAATTTTTAAAAACAATATAGTTTGACTAAAAATTTGGTTTTTCTAAATTGAAACAAATTCAGGAAGTATTTCTTTGAGGAATAAACTATTTTTCAATATTATTAAAATTTTCCTTCCTATAGGTAAAATTTGCAAAATGTTTTTTCAGACTATGAATTTTGTAATTAAGTTTTACAAAAAAATTATTATCATCATTAGTTAAGCCAAAATTATATTTCTTATGAAAATTTGAAGTGAGTTTTGATATCCCGGAAGTTTGTCTAGAAATTATAGTATTGGATTTAGCAAGTTCTGCTTTGGAAAAATCATAGTCTTTCATAACATTAGAAATATTTTTCTCCAGTAAAGTGATATATCTATATACTTATTTAAAATTTGGTATATTATCTTCATCCTATGATGTACTGATCTTATCTTATTTTGAATAAGTTGATCTATATTCATTATCATAATCAAGGTAATTAGAATTTAAATTTATGTTTGTAAGAGATTCAGTGGATACCTTTTCCATGTAGCAAAAATTATTCTTGTGAATTCTAGAATAAAATTACACAACATTCTAATAATCACTATTATCATTAAAATAAATTTATGAAGAAGAATCTATAACACCCAAACTCAATGCTTTTGAAGATTTTAGAATCTTATTCCCTTTTCTCTTGTAAAGATTCTTTGAGACATTATATTTTCTCTTCAACCTAGGAAAATCATGTATGATATGTCCTATTTTCTTATATTCATAATAAGTCATCCTAGAAGTATCCCTTTTCATTTCCATCTTTCTGGTTTGTCTTATACTTATAATGAAAATATTACTTCCCAACTAACCTATTAATTATCTTTACTGACTGTGAGAAATCATTTTCACTTTGCTCTAAATAACTATAATATAATTCAACCTTGAATTTATTCTTATATGTTTAGTATATATAAACATTCTCACTAGACATAGATTTCTTATTTGTGATTGTAGATGTTAAAGTAAAAGAAACACCATTATTTTTAATTTCATTCATAGCATCTCTTTTTAACCTAGTTTCATACTGAAATATGATATCAATCAAATTATCTAAACTTAGCTTCATTAGATATTTTGTATCATATGTTGCTTTGATTTTATATTTTAATTCCTTTATAATAATATCAATAATCTTTTCTATACATTGTTGATCTGTCAAATATTTTTCTCTAAGATATTATAAACTATTTAATATAGTCATAAAACATTGATGCTTCTAACTTACTAATTCACTCAATAAGAAATCAAAATCTTAATAGTACAAAATAAGTACTGATCTTATAGTTTCGAAAACATTAGAAGTTAAAAAATGAGTAACTTCAAGATTTCTCTAAATATTGTTGGTTTTTTCAAAAGAATATATCTTACTATATATGTTCTTTGTCATAGAACATAACAATATATTATGAACTCTATAATTCACTTGATATTTTTTTTCTCTTATCTAGTTAAAGTTATCACTTCCTTATCTATAATTTTATAATTTCCAGTCATTTGGAAATTAATTTCAAAACCAGTGTTTTTATGAAAAATATTCATTTGATATCCCCAGTATCAATAGTCAGTGCTATAAAAAATTAGTGGTCAGATATGATTTAAATTTTCTAAAGTATGACCAGAAAAAATTCCTTAAAAAATGATTTTCTCTACCAATATAGTTAGTGTAATCAATTATATATTGAAACATGATCTGTTAACAAATGTAGGATCATAAGAGTATAAAAATATGATATAAGAGGGGGGTGAATTGTAGTTTATAAAAATTTAAAGTTATAATTTCCAAACTCCTTATTTTTATTTAATTCAATCGAAAAATAGTTGTTCTGATACACTTTAAAAAATTAGAGTATGAAACTTGTTAATAGAATCACCATAAAATTTATATAAAATTAAACAATGGAAATATCATCTGAAATACGCCAGGATTAGAAAGTAAAAGAAAGTTTTATAAAGGATTGTACCAAAACTTACAGAACCCCAAGTAACTGAGTTTTTTTTATATTTACCCAAAGTGATAAGGAAGTATATAAACCTAACATTAGGTATCTCTGATTTTCAACCTATTATAATATTTTTCTTTTCAAAACATGGAATCCCTCGATCCACATAATCAGACATAAATTTGTATTTTTTATACCTAGGATCCCTTGATCACACTAATTGGAAAAACCATCAATCTATTCATCCCTAATATCCCTCAATCGCATAATCAAACAAAAAACTATTACAACAAACAAACATTAAATAATTTAGAATGAAATCCTAAAAAACACATGCTTTTAATAAAATCTCAAAATATTACAATTGAATAAAACTCAACAAAAAGTTATTTTATAAATTCAAAAAAAATGTAGATCATAGACTATCATTATACTTCTTATCATTGAGGTGTAGGTCATATTTATAGGAAAAATTCTAATGGTTACATTCTAAACTTCTTAGGACTAGTTTCAACGACATCAGGAACATTGTATTTATCTTTTAGTATGTTATAACTTTTTCTGATGGTAGTCTGGTTTATCATGATAAAAATAATTTGAGTAATTCCTTATGGTTTAAATAAGGAATATCCAACTGGTATACTTTTAAACTCTCCATCTTGCAGGATTTTTGAATCTTTATCTGGTAGACTATTTATATCTCCATTTGATGGTCTTTGTCCAGTAAAATTTATAGAAATCTGACTGATGGACATTTTATTCACCCAATATTATTAAATTTTATACTTATATCTGATGTACCATGTTAATTTTGATCCAATATACTTAGTATATTTCAATCGTATAGAACTGGATTTATCTATCCAATAAAACTATATTACTTCCTAGAAAAACCATACACTTAGGAAAATAAAATGATTGGAAATATAAACATTTATGTGTCGATTGTTCCTTTAAAAAGTTAGATTATAAATATTTATTTTGAATTAAAATATGTGGTAGTATAATAGATGCACCTAGGGGTAAAAACTATAGAAATGGTGAATTGGGTATTAACTTGATCATCACTAGTGAAAAATGAGAGGCCCTATGACAACACACTTTTCTAGACACTTTTTGGGATATACTTGGGTTAATTCACATTTTCCTTAAGAAGTATTATGAAGGATTTGAATAGGTGATGACCATGGTAACCTAGGTTAGACCTAATGTGTCATATATTGAAAAGAACATGTAATGATTTAGAAATACTATGAATTATTTTTCCCTATTATACGATTACTAACTATCATTATTATTTCTCACTCTATGCTTTCTAGCCTTGTTTAATAACTGGAAACAAGAAGAATAATGTAAATAATGAATGCGATGGGTAATGCAATGATTGTCCTTATGAGAATACAAATGAAATTAGAGGTGGTATGTGAAATATTGTGGATATTCTCACACAAATCTCCTAATAAATGATTTTTAATTTAAATTATATGGATCTTCCAAACATACAAAGGAAGAAAAAACTCACTAATGATTATTTTACATGGAATATTCTTCCTTACTTTAGTAGTTTATATGATCCACTAATTATTGAGAAATAGATCAGTACAACTAAAAAGATATTATCCATTCTCTAGTATTCCAAACAAGAAATAAATTTCTTATAAGTATACTTTTTAGAATATGAAGTAGATAAATAATGGGCTCTTATCAAGAATATGAAGCATGAGGTAGAAATTGACTCCATGAAATGGGACGAGATCATGAAGGTGTTTTTATTAAGTATTTTCCCCAAACTCTTCACTTGAAAATAGAAAGGTAATTCATGGAACTAAATTGATAAAATGATGAATCTATTATTACCTATGTGTTAAATTTCGCCACACTTGTAAGGAAATCTTTTGGTTTATCATTGATCCTAAAAGTAAAGTTGATGAATTAATTAGTAGATTGAGACAAAGTCTCTAAAATAAATTATCTATAATAGAATTTATTATCTATGAATAAATAGTTCTATGTTCTCATGATATGAAAATGGAAATTTGATACTCTCAGTGTTATTATGGTTTTGTGGAAAAAAATATAAAGATGGAATTTCAAGAAAACTAAAATAATAAAACCCGTGGATGAAATAAAATTAATCTTCCTTCATGTCCAAAGTGTGGAATAAATCATGGAGTAAATATTCTTATGGGGTATGTTAAATTTTTTAAATGTGGAAAGTAAGTCCATCGAGCAAAAGAATATTGAAGTGATATATAGAATACAGTCAATGAAAGGAATGGTGAAAACTCCAAATGAATGTTCCCCCACACTCCAATACTATAATTGAAAGGAGTATGGAAATTATGGCAATCAGTGCATGAATCTAAGGGTTAATGATGAAAATTGATAGAAAAAAACCTATAAATCATAGAGACAAAGGGAAATCTCATAAGACCACAATTGCTGAATTGGTTCATGAGAATGAAGTGGTGAATGTTTTACCTACAATAAAGTCTAGAACATAAAACTTATTATTTAATTATAGATATACCCACTCTTTAATATATAATTTGTTTAAGGGTATCACATCATCACCTAATTGATTAGATATTAGGTTAGTAAAATAAATTTAATGTTATAATGATCACATTTTAATTCCACAAACTCTCTTCGATAAAAGTTTATGGAAATGTACTTACTATAAAAATTTTGGTTCTCCATCTAGTTAAATTTTATGTGATTTAGAGAATGGTTTGGATCTCTTTATATTGACCCCATATCAATTTTTGAAGAAATAAAGTCATATTTGATATTATGAACCAATATATGATTGTATTTTGGGGTGAGGATGAATATAAACTTCTAATAGAAGTATTTTCCATTGTATAGATCTTATTACCTATTTATGAGGGATATTTATATAAAATGGTTAGGAAGAAACACAATATTGAATATATACCTATTGTTTGGGATTATGGTTATATATTTCCAGAAAAAAATTTAGTCTTCCCCTAATACATGAAGTTTAGTTTTTAATAGAGCTCATACATGGAGCTACACCTATTTCAAATAATTTATATATAATAGCCCTGATTAAGTTAAAGGAATTAAATAAGAAACTCTAGGAGGATATTGATAAGGGATTCATATTCCCTAGTGCAACACCATGGGGTGCATATGTTTTTTTGTTAAGACAAAATATAGGTCAATGCATATTTTCATTGACTATCAAGAACTTAAGAAGATCATTATCGAGAACATGTATTCTCTACCTCATATTGTTAATCTATTTTATCATAATTGTTATCATGTAATTTTTTATTCAAAGAAAGGGAAGGTATGAGAAAACCCTGGTCAACCACTACAGGACAAAGGAAAAGAGTCTAAAGAGGTCTAAGATACTGGAGACCAAGGGAATCCCCTCTAATCAGATTGACCACCTTAGGATTCAAACTGTTCAAATTATGTAAACATAAGTTCTTTTGACCAAAGATCTCAATCGAGGCCAGGTGATCTGCCAATTTATTACCCTCCTTCCTTCTGTGGATTACTTTGGTGTTGTTTCTAAGAATGGAATGAAATTCTTTGATGACATAGGATATCAACCAAAAGATAACCCCAAATCCAAGAATTTCATTGTTCACTAATAATGAATCATTTTCTACTTCAGTTATTTGAAAACTCTTCTTTTTTGTACAAGCTAAGGCCCATGAGAATCACTATATCCTTATCTTAGATTGAAGATCCCTAACTCATCCAAGCAGCAAACACCAAGATGGCTGAACCATTGGAATCATGAATGACCCCCCCCACCAAGCATGACACCCAAGGTGAAA
Organism: Viscum album; assembly: GCA_963277665.1. Classification (NCBI taxonomy): domain Eukaryota; kingdom Viridiplantae; phylum Streptophyta; class Magnoliopsida; order Santalales; family Viscaceae; genus Viscum; species Viscum album. Next base: position 246,645,162 of record OY728150.1, read on the forward strand.
GACCCATCAATATTGAGTTTCAAGACCCTAGGGGTGGTTTCCAACAATCCTAGTTGTTACTTGAACTACTACTACCAAGTTGGGCATGGAACCCTGCTATAAACCTTTGGAGAGATGGGGCCTCCCTCTAGTTTCTCAAAATATTAACCATGTTAGTTAATAGGTTTTTTTCTTTATAAAGATAGATATTACCAACATGGACACCTCCTCATGTCCCACATTATTACTCTCCTTCCAAATTCACCAGTAGCCGACATGCAACACTATTGTGAGAGCCATTCTCTTAGGGCCCCTTTCTCCCAAGACATGGTACCAGTGATCTAGAAAAGTTTGATAATCCATGTTATGAGTGGAGAAGGTAGTGAAATCACCTATGTAATTCCATACCTCACGCGCCCACTCTCCCTCAAATAAAATATGTCCAGTACTTTCCTCCCGATAATCCATGCAGCACGCACACATGGATACTATGTTAATCCCACATCGCTTAATGTTCTCATCTATGGGAACTACTTTGTTCCTAATCCTCCAGGTAAGAAACTTCTATTTTTCTGGGATACTTTTATCCCATATAACATCATTACAAACATACATATGGTCCTGCATGCTGATGATCCGTAAAAAAGTCATTTGTCATGAAATGTCTCAAGGGTAATGGGGAGAAAACACACCTATTAGGATCCAAATTTAGCTCAATGAGGTTAACTGTTCCTATTGATCCTTGTCAATAACATCCTTAATGTAATATGGGTAGATACAAGCTTCCCTGAAATAAATATCAGTAGTAGGTTATCTTATAAAGTCAATAGTAACCTCACTCTAGTTCTGATGCCATAAGTAGATATCCCCTTTCCTGAAAATCCAATGAGTATGAGGTTGAAAGACTGTGAAAAGGGTACCTATCAATGAAAATAGAGGATAGGAATGTTCATTCATTGAATCCAGGTTCCTTAAAGGAATGTTATGCATGGTTATCCCCCACAAGGTATGCTGCTCTAGGACTTCCCATGAAAATTTTGCATGCATGCAGATGAGCGTATCCTCAAAACTAAGAACATTGATACCTTCCTATTTAACTACCCTCACCATTTAGTTTTAGGATACCCATTTGGTTTTTCCTTCAAGGATATTATACCATATAAAGCCAGATAGGACTCTGTAAATGTTATTAATGATGTTTTTAGGGACCCTGATAGATGATAGGGCATGCACTGCTATAGCCAATAGCACACTATTCACCAGCGCTATCCATCCCCCAAAAGAAAGATACTTATTCTTTTAGTTGAGTACCTTGTTCATGATCTTACTGATTAGAGGGTTGAAGTCACAAATTTGTAGCCTACCTAGCGATATGGTGGTACCCTGGTATTATAAAGGGAGGCCCCCTCTCTATATATCCAGATTGTGGCTCATAGTAGATAAGCATTCATAGGGGAAACCACTAGATATATATAAGTTTCTCTTTCTCTTGTTAATAACTTGGCCACTCTAGTGGTAATACTCCCACAACATCCTATTCAAGTCTTGTACCAATCTACTTGAAGCATTCATGAATATGATCGCATCATCAGCCAACATGAGGTGGGAAACAGATGGATATATCATCCTTCTATGGTGTGGGAGGATATCTCCTTTGCATAATAATATTTTGATGAGATAGTTGAGAATGTCATAGGAGAGAATAAATATGCTCTAACAGATTGGTTCCCCCTGCCTTATGCCTTTGGTTTCCTTTAGGAATCCATATATATTTCCCATGAACATGACCTCCTTCCACACAGAACTAAAATAAAAAAATAATAACAATATTCTAAGAGGAGAGACACATTCCTTCAATAACCTTGTTGATGAAGCTCCATTCAACGTGATTGTAAGATTTTTTAATTCTAACTTGATGGCCATGTTATAACCATGAGTTTTGAAGTTGATGACTTTGATCAGTTCTTGAGTAAAGTGATAGCTCCCTTGATTGAGTGGCCCTTCACAAAGTCATGTTGCTCCGTAGAGACCTACTGAGGGAGGTGAATAGATAGCCTAGAGATACTAATACTATCCATGATTTGATAATGGATGTTACATATGATCATTGATCTATAATTAAGGATTGAGGAAGGATTCATTGTTTTGGGTAGGAACACAATATTGGTGGCACATGAAACACGAGGCAAGTGAACTACCCAGAAAAGTCTTGGATAGCCACAATCAAATCCTCTTTCACAGTATCTTAAGAGAGCCTAAAAATAATCCAGGGAAGTCATCCAGTTCCACTGCACTATCAGGGTTTAGGTTCATCATAGATTCAAAAACATTCTTCCCTCCATGTATATCCCCCAAGCCTATATAGTCCTAGTCAGAAAAAGGAAAAGAATCACCAAAAAGGGCCTTGTATTGTCCCCTGGGTACCCATTTGGTATGCAGGCATTAAGGAAAACAATGAGATCCTTTAAGAATGAGTTAGCCAATCCTCCCATGACATCTCTTTCATCATTGTAAGTACCATCATCCACCAAAATCTTCAGTTTAACCAACATTTTTCTCTCCTCCATGCATTTATGGAAGTAAGCGGTCTTCCCGTCTCCCTCTTTAAGCCATTTAATTCTCACTCCCTCCCTAGAAAGGCATTCCTGTTTCTAAATCATGTCCACCAAATAGTTTATATTATTTGAGAGTTCCTCAAAAACTCAGTTGTTCCAATCCTCCTCTATATTTATTTCAAAACTTTCAACATCCAACATGGTGGCCTCCATATCTCTATCAACAGGGGAACATCCATCATCCATGACTGGAGCCTCATCTTGAGATGACTCATCTTGTTATGAAGGGAAGACCACATACAGCCCTTGGAGGGTCCATTCCATGTGTATCTAACTAGGTCATCTTCCCCAGTATGTTGACCCATTGCTGGTAGAATCTAAACCGATCGTGATGGTCCTATCTGGGGAACAGGGAGACCAGAAGTGGGGAATGATTTGATATTCCATGCACCAGATGATTCACCTGAGAGTTAGAGTATGCAGATATGGCTTGAAATTTATCCAGACAATGATCCAAATTACTCCACAAATAGCAGTGCCCCCTAGGTTGTTGCACCAAGTGAACAAGTCACCAGAGAAGCAAAGTTCCATGTTCCCCTTTCCCTTCAATTAATTGGAAAAAATCTAAGCTGGCTTTCTTGAGAAAACATCCCCTACCCTTCCCCTCCACCAGATCAGCAAAAACATTGAAGTCTCCCCCAACAATTCACTAATGATTACCAGGATCAAACATAATGAGATATTTCTATGAATTATATCTTTTTTGGGGGTCGTAGCTCCCATAAACGAAGGACACAAAGAAGGAATTGTTACCTTGAGTCACCTTAGCTGTGATGAACTGGTTGCTATCCTGGACCCAATCAATAGTGCATTGCATGGGCCAGAAAATCCATATATTCTGATTGTATGGGTTAGCATGCATGTATCCATGCATCTTTATCCTTATATATAAATCAAATATCTTTTAAGGATGATGTTTATGTTCAGGGATGGAAACGATAACAACCTTATGCTTGTAAATCTATGAAGCCAAGAAGTCCATCTTGACCCGATTGCCAATTACACGGGCATTTAATATGAGAAAAGGAATCATTGATGGAAGTGTGATCTAGGAATATCTCTAGAACTTGTAGCCTTATCAAAGTGGGAGGATGGACTCACCTTTAGATTCTTGTATTTCAACCTCATGCATACACTAGTATGCTTGGACAGTGGCATTGCGGGGGTTATGGAAGTATTCTAGGGGCCTGGAGGTTGCTTGTTCTGAGTAATAGGGGAGATCGTTGCACCCATCCTTTTATTACCTGATTTCTAGGATGGAGAGCCTACTATAGACACCGGGAGGGATTCATATGTAGGATAAGGATGAATCCCTTCAGGAGGATACAACTTTGGTGGAGAGGCCTCCACATGCACTCACTCATAGTCATTTGAGACACTTCAGTGTGAAACTAAGTGTTGAGGTGGAAAGTCCAAAAAACCCATTGGTCGGGGGGGTAATCCTTACAAAAACATCATCCTACTAACCCCTAGAGGCCTCATGAAGTTGAGGAGAAAATATGGGAGAAAATTGACATGGATAGGGGAAACCACCTTGGGACATATGGCACTATATCCCGACATGACATTTCTTCACCCTCTAGTAAAGGAGTAGGAGAAATATCTATTTCTGGATATTGTGTGGGGCATAGGAACAAAAATAGGAACATAAAATGCCTCCATATTTTCTTTAGGAGGATTGGAAATTTATTCCAGCTGAAAGAGCCCCTATGAGCTTACAGAGCATTGGAAAACAGGAGTCGGTGGCTTCACAACCCCAAAGTGGGCTACCAACATCCATTTTAAGCAAGACGACGCCTCCTTAAAGGTGGATGCAAGGAGATCCAAAAAGATGAGGGAACCCTCCCTTGACGCCTGTAGAAATGATATGGAGACCTCTAGGAATCAGGGCTGGGAAAAAGCATGGGACGGTCTGCATAGTGAATCCATGAAGGAGAGGTGAGAGCCAGGAGCCAAGCAGAGGGTTGGGGGGAACCAGAGAGGCAGAATGGGTGATGGGAACCTGGGAAGTTTTGGGGATGACTGAAAAAAGGATAGATCCGAGGGATAGGGGCACAGACTCAAGAGGATCTGACGAATCCCAAGGATCTGGAGGCCTTGGATAGGAGCAGGAGGGATCTGTCGAGGAGGTGACAAACGAAGAATCAGGGTTGAAGATCAACAGGTACAAAATAAAAATTGAATAGAATGAATAACATTTGAGGACTATGCAGAATACCCTAAGGAAGGAAATTTTTATTCAAATTTTACCAAGTGTTAATTTTTTCTATCATTATTGTGTTATATAATTTCAAGTGAGGTTGTTTTGGTGGATCCTTCAAGGATAGAAGTTACTTAACAATGTCCCACACCAACAATGATAATTGATATCTGTAGTTTTTTTAGTTTTGAAGGATACCATTAATGCTTTGTGAGAGATTTTTCATGGAAATATAATCCAATAACCAAGTTGACTCAAAAGGGATCCAAGTTACTTTAGATAGATGAATGTGAGAAAATTTTGAAAGAGCTAAAAAACATTTGTTATGTAAACCTATGATTTACAACCTTGAAGTGGAGAATGGTTTATGATCATTAATGATACATTGAATAATGGATTTCGATGATTCTTATTGTAGAATGAGATAGTGATAGCTTATGCCTTTTACAAATTAAAAATTCATGAGAGAAATTACCCAAATAATTATTCAGATATAGAAATAATGATTTTTTCATTAAAAATATGGAGGATTTATATTAATGGTGAATAGTGTGATATATATACTGATAATAAAATCTTGATGTATATATTAAAAAATAAAGACTTGAATATTGTAAAAAGGATACAGTTAAATTTGATTGAATATTGTGACTACTCAATACACTACCGCCTTCAAAATGGGAATAAGGTGGTTGATTCACTAAGTCAAAATGATCATGCTAGTTTATCCATTATGAGGATGGAAATGATCTACCATTTATAGATTTTAAGAATATATATTTTGAAATCATGAGGAAAGGTGGAGGACCATATATTTCTCAGATGATTGTTCAACCATCCATCCATTTGAAGATTAAAGAGGTGATGATGGAGGATTTATAACTGTAGAAAAAGGTAATAAATGTTCCTATGTTCAACCATTATTGTGATAAAATGACAAGGTTTAGGAACTGAGTATGTGTTCCAACAATAATAAACTTTAAGAAGTAGTTGTTGGATAAAGATAATAGTTCATCATCCTCTATCCATCTCATATGTAGAATTATGTATAGAGATCTCAAAGATTATTTATGGTGGGATAACATGAAAATGGATATTTTAGAGTATGTATCTTGATGCTCGGTATGTCATCAAGTTAAGGATGAGAGATATAAGTATAAGGGGATGTTAAAACCATTTCCCATACTAGAATGGAAATGGGAAAATATTACTATATATTTCTTCAATACAATCCTCATAAAATATAAAAGGAACAATGATATTTAGGTTGTATCCAATCGCCTTACAAAATTAGTGCATTTCATTTCCATCAAAGAATTTTTATCACTAGATCATATTTACATCATATACATTAAAGAAGTGTAAATGTTTTATAGAGTTCCATTTTCGGTTATATATGATCAAGATATATGGTTTACCTCAAAGTTCTAAATAAATTTTTAGTAGGGTCATGATATAGAGGTGAGTTTTAGTACCGCATATCATCCTCAGATTGATGATCATTCTAAGAGGACCATTTAGAATCTATAATACATGTTGAGAGTTTTCTCTATGGATTTTAATGGTGGTTGGGATTAACACCTTACTTTGGTATAATTTTCTTACAATAATATCTTTAACTCAAGTATATAAATGGATCCTTATGAATCCCTCTATCTAAGAAAGTGAAAAAATCCAATGTGATGTGATGAAGTTGGAGAAAGAAAGATATTGTGTCCTAATCTAGTAGAGTAAATGGTAGGGAAGGATAGAACTAGTCAATAGAAAATTTATGATGTTAATAGAAAAGTTATAATATCAATAATTAGTGAGATCTAGAGGTTAAAGTTAGGGACAAGTTAATACTATGAATATATACATGGAAGAATGTTATGGGATTTGGAAATAAGGTATTTTTTAGATGAAGATAAATTGGTCCCTTTTAAATTCATCATTCTATTAAGACTGTTTCTTATCATTTAGAGCTTCCACAGAATCTATATTGGGTTCATGATGTGTTCCATGTATTTCTATTGAGGAACTACATACCTAATCCATGATGTCATACCATTAGAGAATGATCTCTCTTATGATGAACACTCATTTGAGATTCTATATCAAAGAGACAAATTTATGTGAAACATGACCACTCTCCTGGTCAAAGTTTATTAGAAAAACAATTAATTTTGCGGAAGATACATGGGAACCCAAAGCTGTGATGAGGCAATAGTTTCCTAGTTGTTTTATATAATAGTGATGGAATTTCAAGGTCAAAATTGTTATAAAGGGGATAGAATGTAACACCCTTATATTTTATGATATATTTCTCTTTAAATAAATTTAATTTATTTTTTATCTTTTTTTACATGCAACCTTGAGTTTAATCAAACCATGAGATACTATTAAAATATTATTATTTAATTTGATAGTTGTTAACAATTCATTAGATTGGTGGGCATGAATTTTAATAACTAAATTATGAAAAATTATATATTTCATATGTATAAAATAAATTCATTGGTTATGAATTACTTATAGATAAAAATAAAAGCATTTGAAGGTAAATAGAGATGTTTTTTCTGAAAAAAAAAACATTTTTATTTACACAATGTAGTTTTATATTAATAAATTAAATTAATATATATTGATGAAATATTTTAATTTAATTTCTATATTATATATTCAATCAAATATATTAACATCTATATAATATTTTCTACTAGACATGTAATAATAATAAATCCATTTTTATGCTTAAAATGCCATTATTCTAAAAATGGTTTATGTTTGGTTTTGTAGACTTATTTTAAAATGAATTTCTTCCTATTATAGATATTGAATCTTGTAAATTTTATTCAATATTTTTAATTAAAATAGTTAATATAATTTAATAGTGTAAAATTAATTATTTTTTATAAATAATAGTAAAATAATAAAATTGTGTTGCCATGGTTAGGGTTTAAAAGGGTTTAAAAGGGTTTACTAGGGGTTAACCTAAGAGATAAGATTTAAAATATCACATAAAATTGTATTTAATTTGATTATTTGATATAATTTTTAACTTAAATTCCTTATGTTAAAATATTTGAAATATTTGAGCCACTTGACTTAAGTAAGATATTAATATATTTTAATCTTTTTAAAAATTCCCAGTGTGTCCTCTCCCTCCCTTATAAAAGGATGCCAATTCTCCTTTCTTCCTCACACTTCATGAGAATTATGGCTCAGATAATACCTAACCCAATACCTTTCTAATATAGCTCCACAGTTCTTATAGGTCTTAGTTTGATCATAATACTATCCTTTCCAGACTTCAGGTGTGATCCAAATAATGATTCTCGACGAAGAGGTGTGACACTTAACTGAGTACTTTCAATTTTATTTCTTCTTACACCTTCTATAAACCTATTGTATCCATCATAACATGATTAATATATTATCATAAATATACTAAGATTTTATTATGACTATTAACAACCACTTTCTACCTGTTTTCCATTAATTAGTAAATTAAAGTATCACTCGTGTGTACGTGCGGACTACTACCTCCATGTAGAGACACAATTATTTTAACATCACCATATGTCATGGTTGGTTATTATAATGAATTTAAAATTTATATATTATATTTATGACTTAATACTTATAATAAATTATAATATATTATCTTTCTTTTTTACATTCCCATCCATTGGATAATTTTAATGTCTCTTGTGCTTATGTGTGGCTTACCACCTCTATGAAGTTATGTGATTCATTTTTCATTTGTGTTTTACATGAGTATAGATTAAATGAATATATATGAAATTTATTATATAATAATTATTTTTTAACACTGAATTATTATGTACCTTTATTTATTTCCAACCACTGAAAATTGGAAACATCACTCATGTGTAGGTATGGACTATCGTCTCCATGAAGTGATGCAGTTCATTTTTCATCACTTATTTATATGAATGATTAAAAAAGTCAATATAATGAATAAATATTATGAATATTTCATGATTGATGTTATATATATTATTAAAACATGAAAAATATTCAAGTATCAAAACCATTGAACTGAAACATGCATGGAAAACATACCAGTTTTCACATGAATGATCATTTTAAAGAAGAAATTGTTAATAAAAGGATAATTGAAAATTATAATAGAATTAAAAAATTTACGTTATATATGAATATTGTTCTATAATATATTTATAATAAATATTTATTTATATATAGGATATTTTAATGCGTATTAATTAATAAGAGAAATTAGGTGAGGGGTTTATTGTATAATCTCATTTCTTTCCACGATTGTCTATGCTAAATTCCCATTTATGTAAATTATGTAGATCATATCCTTTAAACCACATATAATCTATTCTCAACTGGATATTTATATATTTTTACATGTTATTACCATTTTATTATCTTTGGTGGTTAAAATTAGTGAGAAAATGATCTTATAGAAAAGGCGACCTTATTTCCTCTTTAGTAAATAAAATTTTTCTTCCATTTCCATACTCTTAAAAATTGGTTCATGAAAGTTCTTACATATAATTGAATTTTTTTCAAAAAGGGTAATATTCATTACATTTGAATTTATTTAAAAATATTTAAAAATCAATCTTTTTAAGGTTTTTTATACAACTATTTTTAGACTTTTTACAATGGTGTGAAAAGAATGTTTTATTTTAACATATACAACATGAACTGAATTTCCAACTATCGTGGTCGTACATTCATTTTAATGTTACATTATATTTTTTCATGTTTATTTTCAAATAAAATCATTTTTTTGAATATTCAATGATCTTTTAGTCCAAATTTTATCAATGTAAAATGCTATTGTTCTCAAGCTTTCAAAGATAGAATTGAATGAAATTTTAAAATTATTTTTCATCCATGTCAACATCTTTTAAGGATTTTTATTCTTCACTGGTAATATGAACTTATGATACCATCCAATTTATTTCTCTATAAGGATTATAATGATAATGATTTAATGATGATTCTATAAAACTCATTTCTTTTCCATGGGTTAATTAAGTTATGTTGAAGCCTTTATAAAACCCATTTATTTTCCAATAATTATTATATGATGATATTATAAAATATTTATGAAATGTGTTTCCTTTTCATAGGTTATGATATGATGATATGATGAATGTTTTATGATCTTTTGACATAAATATTAATAGTTTTCATTATGTGATGAGTGGACCTAGAATTATATATCCCTATAATACATTAGGTAATAATGATGGATTTGGGAATCTCCAAAGATACAACAGAGTTAATAAACTCCTAAGAGATGATGGAGTTAAATAGATAGAAGTTATTCCTAAGATAATGTTTTAAATGAATGGTTAGGAATTTATATTATATAATTTTTTCCATAATGATAATATTTGGAGTGAACCTCAACTAAGGAAGTTATTATTTATGATTATGTGTATGCTGAAAAATTATATCTTTTGCTAATGATATATTTTGATAGCTCATTATTGATTATTGATGATTCCGAACACTTATGACTTATGTATTTATTATGAAAAATACTTATTATGTTATTTATGATTAATGATATTTGACTGATTGGGTGTTATTATTGTAAGTTATGATTATGTTCTCATACCCTTATGCTTATCTTATACACACTTATGATCAATGATTTATATCTATTATGTTTACCCTAACTGGGCATCTAAGCTCACACTTTCTTATGTTTCCTTTCCTTAGGTTAAAAATAATTTTTTTTTAATTAGGGTACGTCTAATAATTTTACTATTTTTGAAGATACCTATGTTATATGTGGAATGTATTTCATTAAATAATATGATTATGTATCTAGTATTTAAAGGCACAAAACCTTTATGGTTCCGGGGAATGTATTATCATGATATGTTTTGAATATTCATATAAAATGATGAAATATCTATTTATGTTATGCTTGGGTCTCCTCAATCCTAAGGAAACAAATGAATATTACCTATAAAAATATATATATATAAAATATTCATGGTTGACTAGAGTCTCACCTTCCTGTAGTGGGAAGACATCCTTTAGAAGGATAAAGGGATAATGATTGACTTCAATCAAGTTGATTCCCTAGACACACAAGACATAGTGTAGGAATAGATTCCAAAAGTCCCCTTGGAAGAGGTTGTTATTAAGATATAATTACTTTTTAGGGGCACCAGAGAGGTTATAAAACAAGAAATACATGGTTTTCTAGTCATCGAGGATGGTGAATAATTATTGATTGATGATAATAATCATCATTCCTATAAGAAGTAATTGGATAACTTTGAAACTTCAATATGGTAAAAAGTTTTGAATTATAAGATAAATTCCATATATTAGAACCAAGTATGGATTATAGTCAATCCTCTAGTTGATGTAAATACTAAAGACTGAAAATGGGTATTCAATAAAAATATAGATATAGAAGGGATGTGATTACCATTAAAGCATGACTATTGAGTAAAGGGTTTAAAAGTGTTAAGTAATTTACTAAAATGAAACATTTCCTCTTATTTCCATGTTTAAAAACATTATAATTATACTTCCTATTGTATCTCTCCATAACTATGAGATTTGGGAAATGGATGTCAAAATAGTTTTCTTTAACAAGAAACTTCAATAAGAAGTCTAAACAACACAAATATAAGGGTTTGTGAAAATATAAGATTTGAATAAAGTATACAAGATTCAAAGATCTATTTATGTGTTTAATAAATAATTCAGTTAATCGAAAATTTTTAATGATGAATCCACAAAACAAATTTATTTCATAAATAATGAATCTGATCTATGTGTTTAAAATTAGTTTAGTGGGAGTGTGGTTGTTTTCTTAGTAGCATATTTTTATGAGATATTAATTATTATAAATCAAATAATAGTTTTACTATTAGTTAAGGAATGGTTAAATAAGTACTTCTGCATGAAGGACTTAGGTGTATTAGTCCAACTTCTAGGGATCATGATCCTTTTTTACTAGAATTTAGTAGAGAAGACCAGCTGACACTGAAAGGAAACTATAACAGTGTAGAAATCAACATGGTTACTATTGAATCTTGGACTTTAGAGATAAAATAAATATTTTTCTATGGACTTTTATCCATTGGTCACTACAGCATAGTGGTCTTCTTGTGTAGCTGGTGGCACAGTTGCATCATCTTTTTTTATGAGATCATCATAACTAGGATTCTATTTATATCTAAAACTCTAAAACTTCCATAAATATTTTCTCCTAATAATAATGATATTTCTATCTGACTGAAAATTAAATTTTTATTAGAAAACACTTTTAAAAAAAGTGATAAACAACATAGTTAAACCAGGAGGATATCCCTCATAAGAAATCACGAGATTATTAAATCAAAATTTAAGCCTATTAGAGGATTCCTCTCTAAAAGGTTTCTAGAGGATAGATGGCACCTGAGCATCAGTCTTGTAAATAATGAAGTCTTCAAAGTGATCATCCATATTGTCCCAAGTTTGAGTATATTTCTCTTTAATTATCTTACCATCATTGAAACCCCTTATCATAATAAGGTCCAGCTTGTTGCCCCATGCAGCCTCCTCCCTATTGACATCCACCCGAATCTCCCTACCCATAATTTTTTCTACCTCTTATTATATAGCATTGATGTAAAGAAACTCATCCAACATCTATTCTTCTTAGTGCAAACGCAAGGATTCGGCCACAGGACTCCCCTACATATTAATAATGGTTACATACCTATATTCCAACTCTTTGGATTTAACTATCTTACCTGTCCTGATATTCATGGGATTTTTAAGATACGAATAATACTTATGCCCTTTTTCCTCTTCCCTAATGTCAATGTGTTATCTCCCGAGTCCCGACCAGGGAGCGCCTCATCCATATATTTCCCTTCTGTTATTTGAGCTTCAACGACATTCACTTGTTCTTGGGCTCCTTCCTACAGTCCTGAAAATCAGTTACATATTTGTTGGGCTTCCTGTTTCTGAAAATTTCCTATGAACCAATGCCCCACCAACTTTGAATGGGTGCTCTCAGTATCCAACATCCTCTTAGAATAATCTGAAATCCCTTCTTGAACCTATCTCAACTAAGATTCAACATACTATTTTCCTTCAAAGTTCACTAGATAGCCCTACTTGGGTGAAGCTTTACAATATTTAGGAGTGTCCTCTCTTGCTTCCAATGTAACAGACTCCTTCCCATTTTCATTGATACCACTCTTATGATGCACTACCGCCACATAGGAGGAACCCATGGCTTTCGGGACTTCCTCAGATTGAGGCTCTAATATAGTTTTCCCACTACCACCTTGAGGGGTAACAGGCACTGAACGGTCCACAACCCCAAAATCCATCTCCTCTCTTGAAATCCCCTACTCCAACATAACTTCCATCCGCTGTTGATTTAACTAATCCATACTCACTTTCCCCGAACTTTTGGACAAATGAACATTTCCTTTGTCCCAAACATTCTCATGCTTCCTAGACCGATGCATGTAGGATTCAAATGAATGCCCTAGACAATTACAAGTAGAGAAGAAATAAACTCATGATTCATAGACCACCTACTTCCTACAATGATACTCTTCCTCAACTGTGATCCAAACAACATCAGAAGGTAGATTGGATGTTTCATCTTCAATAAAGGCACAAGGGTTAACCAGATGACAAACATCTTTATTGTGACTATCAGAGCATAGGTACCTCCCTACTAGGTTTCTGAGCATCCTAACAATAGCAGGGTTTTGGAATAGAAGATGAAGGTTTGGAACACTCACCCATATGTCTTCCGAAGGAGAGTGGCCCTTCATGTGGTAGTTTTAGGACCAATAGAAGAAGAAGAAACGAAACCCATTACAACTATGAGGATCACTAGACCATGATTTAATTAGGTCCTCCTCAGACACGAACCAAGAAATTATGTGTTTGTTTTCAAGAAAACCTATTTAAGCCCTTTCCTATAAATCCCATTTTCCAAAAACAAGCCTATCAAAGGATTCAAACGACGACCGTCTCTAAGTTAAACAAGCAACCAATGTCAGATTAAGAAGAGTTGATGCTCCATTGAACTCCGGTAGTGAAAACTATATATTGGGTCTTCCATTGTAAAAATCTATAAATTTATGGCCAAGAGGGCATTGTGGGAATGGAGGAAGCAAATCGGGGTTAGAGAAGGGGGAAAAAGGGGACTCTTCTCCCAGCATTTATGAAAAAAATCTTAGTCTAATTCAAGGTACACACATTGATAATACAATGAATATAATTGGTATAGAAAAATCTAAAATGGCAGTAGTTCCAATGTCACATAGTATAAATATTTCCAAGAAAATGTGTCTTCAAATACAAAAGGAAACATAGAGGACAAGTAGGATTCCTTATGCATCATTGATAGGTTCTATCATGTATGATATGTTATGTACCAGAATTTATGTTTCTTATACCTTGAGCATGGTAAGATGATATCAAAATGATCTAGGTGAATAGTATTGGATTATTGTTAAGGATATTCTTAAGTATCTATGGAATACTAAGGATATGATCCCAACATATGGAGGAGAAAAGAAGTTAGTCATCTGGGGATATAATGAAGATATTTTCCAAATAGATTAAATGATATGAATTAAATATATATATATATATATCTGTGTGTGTGTGTGAGTGTGTGTGTGTATTGAGTCTTAATGGAATATTTGTGAGTTGAAAGAGTTCAATGAAGCTATTTTTCACTAATTTTATAGTGAAATCCATGTATATTATAGCTTATGATTTAGACAAAGAAGTAGTGTGAATGAAAAAAATCATTTAAGAGATTGATATTGTTCCTAATAGTAAATATGTTATCACATTGTTTTATGATAATTCTATAGTGATGTGACTCACAAAGGGGCCAAGTTCACATCAATAGATGAAGTACATACTTTAGAATTATCAAATATAGAGGCATTTTTATCAAAGGGGTGAGGTCGCAGTGAGTAGAGTGTATGCAAAAGAGAACATAATGGACCCCTTAACTAAATACTTATATAAAAATAAGCATGAATATTATATAAAATCTAGTATACTAAAGGTTGATAGTAGTTTACTTTAGTTAACGTTGGATTCTTTTGAAATTTGTTCCTTAGAACAAACTTCTATGTAATTTTTGATTACCTTCATTCATGGATTTTGAATATTAATAAATTTATTATCACATCATAATTGTTCTTTTGTATAACACAGTATGTGATAATGTCCTTAGGGTACCCTCTATTCTGATATTTCATAGAATTTCCCTAATATGATAAAAACCTAGAAGTGAGATGATATAATTATTAAATATATATATATATATATATATCTATGTTCAATGAATGAATGATATCATTTTATGGGACATAAATGACACAAGTTATCAGAAGTATGGGGATCATAAGACATTAAGACTTCTTCCCAATAATTTCATCCTTGGTAATCTCAAAAAATAATCCATGATAACTTGACCCACCATTAGGAAATCCAAATTTATATGTGTCATAGGGTATTCCTATATGCAAACATGTGTGATGGTTCATAAACATTAATAATATTATTAAATCATATCATGAATTGTTTTCTATGGTTTATTTTCTTACACCATGATGAAATATGTTGGTGGTGAAGTTTGGTGTGTCACAATTGATATTGAATTAATGAATAATATGAAAATGGATTTTTTCCTTTCTAGTTTAGTGGAAGTTGATATTTTAGGATCTTTGACAGAAATAGAACTACCTAATTAAGCTTATTTCCATATAATTCTATCAAAAATTATATTTCTAAAAATTCAAAGAAAGATACATTGAGAATATAGGTTGATGACAACAATATGAAACCTTATTGATTAGATATATCATGATAAAGAGATTATATTAAAGGGGGAACATTTTTATAAGGTTGTATTTCATTATGAAATTAACTTATATCTTTATGGGGACCTTGGGATGTTTCTAAATGCTAACCTTGGATTTAAAAGGTTCTACCTAATGAAACTAAGAAAGGGGCCTAGAGCATCACACTCTAAGTGTATCTAGAACCTCAGTTAAACTCTATATGAATTTAACATATTAAATATAAATTATTCCCATGCATGGTTTAATTATCACTCATGTTTGGTTGACCAAAAATATATATTCACCAGTTATTAGAGATAATATATATGTGAGATGAATATTTAATAAATATTTATTCATTATTTTAGTGAATATAATATTTATTTATTTATTTCTGAATAATGTAGTGATATTTATACATATAAATAAATAATCATCATTCATGCTCTGATAAGTATTGAGTAGGATCATCAGACTTATTTTTTTGGTTCATTGTGTAATAATGTATTAAATATTATTTGAAATAAATATTAATTTATTTATTTGAGATTATAATATTTATTTATCTTTGATTCTAGAAGATATATTGTAAATAATTATAATAATAATATTATTAATTAGACATGGGTTTTTTTAGGGATTAAGAGGATGATAAGGGCTCGTGTGAAATATTTATTCTCTAACCCTAGCTCTATCTAAATCCGATTATATAATTCTCAAACCTAATCATCGTCTTTCATTATGAATGCCTAGAGAAAATTCTCTCAATACCTAGATATATTTTTGTCTATAATGATCTCAAGAACAGAAAGTGATTCTCCTCCTACACCAACTAAAATCTAGGGAGGAAAATTAGAATCCTTACATCCTAAAATTGGTTCTTTTGGTGCTCATAATTAAATTACACAAGAATAAAAATATTCAACACTATAAACTAGGTATTTATATGATGTCATTTAGAGGTTCTTAGTGCATTTGTGGATCACTACTATAGGGATCAACCAATAAATCCTCTCACAACAACATGGTATAACAAGAAGTAGTGTGGTGAATACTTAATGAATAAATAATTATAAAGTGAGGAAATTATTTATTTAAATTAATTAATTATAAATTATATGTTATGGAATTATCATCTTGGTTACAGAACTATGTCAATTAATTATTGAATAGATTCATTGATACGACAAGAAAAGTCCTAAAAACTAATATTATTTGATAATTACAAAAAAAATACGAGTTGGATACTACCTAGTAGGTTATTACACTATGCCTGAAACTATTATAAAATCCCATGTTATAGTCAGTCTCCATTTCTTACATCATAGAATAAGTTCAAATGTTGTTGTTTCCCAACCAACCCATAAAATCCTCACTAGTTCCAAACTCCAAAATTCATCCTATCTATAAAAAAATCTCTAATACCAATTTTTCATGAACGTCCCCCACTAGTAACCCCATTTTATCCTATAATAATGAAGAGAGCAACCCCTGATTTCATCCTTCAATAGTTATCAGGCTGCAGATTTAAACTAAGGGTATATAACATGTAAATTGAAGGAATTACCCTCATATATATCAGGAAAATAATAAGAAAACCCAACAATCAACACCATAATGAAAATAAACCAAACAAAAATAATAAAAAATGAATGATATAATAAAAATACAGGTCTCCAAGTAAAATAAGAAAATTAACTCCTAAATAGAAACTCAAAGTACGACTCTTACCTCTATCAAAATAATTCCCAGACCGGCCTGCAAACTCTTCCAAGAAACCTAAAATGGAGATTTATATACAGGGGTGATCATAACATGTATACTCAGTAGGATCATACTCAAGGCCCATCATGAATATGTAAAAAGAGAATACTAATGAATTATTGAACATACAATAGATCCAAAAACCCCCTATCGGGTTAACTACCACCCAAACTCACTATGTCCCACTCATTATGTATTGTATCCAAGATTAATAAAATAATATTAAGAATATAATAAAAATATTCCTCATAATCACCTCTACAGTAGTTTTTTTTCTCCCTTATCCCAACATCAAGTTTCATGTGCTCCCAATCCCTTATGTAGTTGTGTGGCAACACACAATATCTCATATCACAACCATACCACATGCCACATCCATATAATCCACATCATCCCATATCCACTACCGCATTCAAAATTTCATCCATCCACTACATATCCATCATAGTACGATATCATGAACATGAATGAAATTAACCTCATACCCTCCTCCTACCATGTATGACCCCCAATATATAATATCCACTCATCAATACCCTACAGGGTCTACCAGTACATCATGCACCTATCATCGTTCCAATACCTCATAGGGTCTATCGATACACCACATACTATGGTAGTATGATCTTACCTAGCTTGATACATAACATAATTCTATTTAATTGAAAGGAGGAGTGGGGGAAGATGGATTAGTCATCCATATGTTCCCTCACCATCATAGATGCTCAAGGGAAACACCCATAACCCCAAAACACTTGGGCGTTGTTAAGGGTATCCGACTCAGATGGGTTGTGTATATAAATAAAAAGAAAATATATTTATATATATTCAAAGATAATTAAAATGAAGTAGGTTTACAAAAATAGCACTACCTTAACCCACAAACATCACCACACTATAACTACCCCACCTTTTATACCAAACAACAACTAAAACCATGTGCAATTCCCTATCAAGCTACATCAATTTTCCCATATCCTAATTTACTATAACCATCCACATTAAATTAAATATGTATTTTATTTACATATTTAATTAAAAACCATTCAATCTATACCCCAAATATTTTTCTATCCATTACCCATTCATTTCATGCATCATAATTTCATTATATCCATGATTTACTTAAATTACACCAATGCCCATTTCTGGTTTGTCATTACCAATTATATTCCACTACTACAAGGAATCTAAAAAACCCACATCAACCAAACATTCCATAATTCCATGAAAACCCCTTCAATCCCTCCTTCCAACTATGGAAAGGCAGTTGCAACTGCACTACACAATCCATATCCTCAACAATATCACACAAAAGCACCCGTGGAATCTTCCACAGAACCCGTTGTTAAATCCAAAATTATATGATAATAATGAACCACATCCACCACCATATAAAAAGACTCATAATATAAATCACATCAACTGAACCCAAAAATAAATTTCCACATCAAGCACTACCAAAATTCTCATTTCAAATAAGTCTTTTCACAATGGTTAAACATATCAAATCATCTCTTTCACACAATCAATTCAATATTTTCTTTCAGTTGTTAACCTTTTATCAATATAGTACCCATTATTTAATCACTTTAGGGTTTTATAAATAATTTTAAAATATAAAATCTTGACAACAAGAATTATTTTCAGAAATAGATGAGATAAATCATGTAATGAGTAAACACATATGAAACACCCCTTTCCCTATCAATTTTTAAAGTCTGGTGCATTATATTTGTTAATTAAATCCATACCATCCACTTAAATAAAGAATAATTATTCTATTTTCACATTGTAATGAAAAAAGAAGAGAGTTCTCAAATTCCCTACCGCAACTAGAGCTTCACAATTAATTGTGCATGAGAAAGATGAATATATTAAGGAGGAATAACACCCACATGAGGGAAACCTAAAATCAACCTAAAATAGACAAATTAGGTATCAAAATAATGACCCAACACGATAAAATTTTATCCATATCTACTATTGATAACCCCCAATTAAACTCACTTCAGATCACTAATAATTAATCTCATGTAGCTAAAAATCAAATCCAAAAAGGGGATTCAAAATATCTCTCCAAATCACTCCTATATTTACAAAGGGTTAAGATGAATAATGTAAATAGAATTAAATTAGAATGACATTCAAAATTTATACCCATGTTTTAAAACATTAGACCACAGTGTAAGGGTAAACGATGTGGTAGAATGATAAGAATTTTAACAAAACTGTGGTGTAACACAACTGGCCACATTATAATGGTTCATAGTCAATTGAATCTCCCAAAATAAAACTACATTACCCATATTTAAAACTATTTCATCTAACAAATACAATATAAATGGGGAGGGAAATAGTGAAAAGTTTATCTCTATGATGTAGCCTTAATCCATATGAATCCAACCACGATGCATTATCAATTATCACACCTCGATGATCCTTAAAGATGTAGAGCCACCAAAATAAACATTCAGACCACCACAACATACCTAAAAAAACTAGACCACAAATGGGACTTCATCACTTTTCTAAAAAATATCTTCAATCTTATATTTCATTGATCAAGTCTCTATGCCACAATGGTTCCAAAAATAGAATACAAAAAATCATATTCTCATAGTCCAACACCACAACCATCAACACCACATCACATTTAGTCCTTCCAACCAACCGATCATGCTAAAGTACATGCCTCCACACTACAAAACCAACTCTCATCTAAAATTTCATCTCAAACACGACCCTTCACACCTAAAAACTCCTCCAAATATTTCAAATGAAAAAAACATGAAATGTATTTCGTCAAGAAAGTTTAGTCCATTACAACTCATTTCTAGACATCAATGTAAATTTATCTTCAACATTATTTCATCTTATTTCGTTTTACTTTTTCCATACTAATATATCTTCATTTAAGATCAATTTACAATGATTTTCAGATATATTTTTTAACATTTAATTTTTTCCAATGACAATGAAATCATTTATCCTCATCAAAATCTCCCAAGTCTGATTTATCTCTAGTTGATTCAAACAATCAATCATTTATTTGACACATGATTTATATTTTAATTCTTATCCAAATTATTTTGGATACTCCTATGATAATAAATTATTGTTATTTACACTTATAATCTTTCTATATTGAGTTGTATAAGTCTAATCACTAATGATACTAGACTCATTAATTTCAACTATCTTCTTTTTTCATTTGAGTATGTGGTTTACTCTCTTCGGTGAATATTTCTTCCTTTGATAAATCTTATAAATAATCACTGTGTGACATAATTTTATGTTCTCTAAAATTTGTTTCACCACCATCCAATTCCTCATAACTTGTTTTTAAGTAAACATTTCTTGATTTATTTCTATATTTTTATTTATTAACTTTGATGTTATTTCTATAAAAAAAATTTATAACTCCTCTTATTAAGAACATATAAGTCTTACTCCTGGTTGAAAAAAATACACATTCATCAATCTTGTGATCATATTTCCCTTGGGTTCTTTTTTTCAAATATAGAACTTACACCCAAAGACTCTAAAGTGTTATAGAGCTAGATTCCATCGGTTCTACATCAAATATGGTGTCATATTTTGTGGGACTTAAAAAATCCCAATTTTTTATACACTATAACTTATACAACCTAATCCCAACAAATACCCAAGATATAGATATTAATAAGTATATTTATACACTTTATTTTGTTATATAGTTCTAATCGATAAAACTTCATACTTGATTCCATGCTTCTCAAGGTAATTATTCACTTCAATGTAAGTATAATTCATTCTATTATACCATTATAAAATCTTAACAATTATCCCAATTTTAATTTTAAACTACTATGGATCAGGGATTTAAGGGATATAAGAATTTATTTTATTAGTGCTAAAAAGAGTTGATAGTATATGCACTAATAGAATCTATCTTTATCAGTGCTTCTTTAGAACTAATAAAATTCATTCTTTATTATCATTTTTTAGAAGTAATAAAGTGGTAATTTTTCATAATTTTTAGTTCTGATAAAGTGATCCATTATTAGAGATATAAATTAGTGCTGATAGAATCTTTCAAAACTATTTTTAAATTTTATTTGATAAAAAAACCCCAAAGGTGTTCCTGGTACAACCTTAAGCATCTTTTATTATAGGTGCAAGCTATTGTGAGTCTAGGAAAACCCCATGTGTGAAGAGCAACTAAAATTCTGAATTAATTAGGCTTTTGTGAGTTTTGAACCCCTATACACAACACCATAAAAATAAAAAACCTTGCAACTATCCTAAGTTTTTATATTTTCTACACAATGATATGTTTATATATTTATATATATTAATATATATTTATTACAAAATGTGTGTGTGTGTATTTATATTAATATATATTTATTCCAAAATGTGTGTGTGTGTGGGTGTTTATGTATATATATATTCATTTTAAAATGTATATATATATTTGTTTATATATATTTATAAACAAAATGTGTGTATATTTATAAATATATATCTTTGTGTGTGTGTGTATTTTTTATATATAAAATGTGTATATATTTATAAAAAAGTTATATATACTTGTATATATATAATATTTTAATATATTTATTGCAAAATGTGTTTATATTTGTTTTATATATAAAATGTTCATATTTTCTTCAAATGTGTATATATATTTGTTGTATATATATTAGTATATATATTAGTATATATATTTATATATATATATATTAGTATATATATTTATATATATATATTAGTATATATATATATATATTAGTATATATATATATATATATATTAGTATATGTATTTTTGGCTATTAAAAATGATCGGGGAGGGTGAAATTTAAAATGTAAAATAAAATATATCATGAAAATGGTGTACTTAGGGAGACTCGAACCTGGGACCTCCTCGAGACCCCTTAAAGATGCAACCATTAGGCTACACCCCTGGAGGCATGTTTAAGGATCTATCATTTTATACATTGTAATTTTTATTAAAGAAAACTATGTATATTATTTTTAAATGATTATTTTACTAAAATATAATATTGATTAATTAGTTGATGATTTATTAGTGTTTTATAATAATTTATAATAATAAAAACTAGTATTTTATAAAGTTAGTTTCTTATAAAAACAATTTATCATTATATGTTATGATTTTATTTAAATGTTTAAATATAAAATTCAAATAAATTAATTTTATAAAATAAACTTATTTTTTTAATAACAATTTAAATATTATTTTAAGATGAATTTTTTGTATTTTTCTTAAAATAATGTTTTTAGGTGAATAGTGTAAAATATCGTGTTTACAAATAACATGAATTTTATAACATTATTAGTATTTAAATATTAATATTATATTCATGAAACTGTTTTATAAGACCAATTTTATGTTTTATAAGTGATTTTATAATTTTAAAAAAATGGTTTTAATTTACATATTCATATTAGACATTATAGAACTAAAGTTTTATTTATCATTAATTTTTTTTATACATAATAAACTTAGTATTTTCAATTTTTTTTATCAATTTTATAAAATTGATATAATAAAATTTATTTAAAATTTTGAATCATTATTCTAAAATAATTCATTAAGGAACAATTTATTTTCAAGAAAAAAGTATAAATTGCTTTTGTAAAAACTAGTTACCTCAGTAAAAATCAAAAGGCGTAAAAAAGGTATAACTAATAGTGAAAGAAAAAGAACATGTTTAAAAAATGTGTGTGAATGAGTTTTTAGGGCCTTGATATAATATATCCCTTATAATCACTATTATTTCACAATTTTGGAGCTACTTTCCTTAATAGTGACTTATGATTATTGACAAGTTTTGGGAATTTACAAAAATGTCACCCCTTTTCACTTATAAAAGGGGAACTCCTCTAATCACATCCCCTCATACCATAACCAATTTATTTAAGACAAAAATATACCAAAAACTATCCTATATATTCCCATACACCTTCAATAGGTTTCTATCTTCTCAAAAGATCATCCTCAAAGGCTTAACTCCTATTGCAAAGGAGATAACCCAAGAAGTGAGGAATAAATTTCTAACTGCTATTTTCTCCTTTATATATCATTAGGTACACTCATTCTTACTAAAATTTCATTACACTATCTTAAAATGATAAAAATAGTTTCCTTATTATACCTGTATGTTATTTTAATTATGGTACAATCATTAACCATATTTCTCTTTTTTATTAAGAAAAATGAAATTTTCATTTGTGTGTTGGGTGAATTACCGCCTCCATGATGCAACATGTTTCATTTTCCTTAAACAACTTAATAAAAGGGTCCTAATATGGAATTTAATAAATAATTATTATATTAATAAACTAATTTATATTCTTAAATGATAAAACATATTATTCCTTTTCCCCATTCTATGGAAAACAAAATCATCCTCTATGTATACATGTAGACTGCCGCCACCATGGAACGATTGATTTCTTTTTTTAATTTCCTAATCACATTACATGGATATTCATGATAATGGTATTAATGGATAAATATGATTTATTTGAAATTATTATTCTTATGGAAATACAAATTGGAGAACATATTAACAATATGAACAATAAACAATTGTGGTAAATTTAATCGTCCAAAAGGAAAATTTAAAGTAAAAAAAAATCATTTTTTCACACTATGAAATACCTTTGTATCAGTTTTTATAATTTTATAATTATATCCAATTTTAATATATCACAATAATAAAAAAATAATGTCATTATTTTTATGGTATAATGATATTACAACTAAATAACTTCACAATCACCTATTAATTATGGTATGTTCTCATTTGGGTTGGGTTAACAACTCACTTGAACAGTAATATAAATTTATATCATGGATGAATATGGGAATTTAATTTCTAGAATTATATTTTATAAATAAGTAAATATTTTCATTGGTTTTTGGAATGGTAATATAAAATTTCAACTCACTACTTAAGAAAACACCCTTTGTTCGCTAAAAAACATTAAAACATGCTCATCGTCAAATTAATCTTTAAGGATCTTAACCAAAACTACCATATAATTAAATTATAACATTATAAATAATTATAAACCATAAATTTTATTACCATTTATGATCTATGAATGATGAAATTTGGGAGAATAGTGAAGAAAAACATCACTAATATGAAACTAGTTTAAAACGATCAAGATTAGTCACACCCAGTATTGAAAATAAATAACAACTAATTATTTTAAATATAAAGAATAATTTTTAACAAAGTTTATAAAATGTTATATATTTGGATAAGGTACTCAAATGGGATATTAATTTGGTTATTTTTTTATACATGAGGTTAAAGTGTGATCAACTAAGTGGGAATTCATGTTAAGGGGTTATTCATCTAAAATTTAATTTCTTGAGACATATTTCTTATTATGTAGCATGACATATTTCATATAGTGTGATTAATAACTAATTAATTTATTTTACAATATTAATATAATTCTTTTTTTTAAATATCCATGTTATTCTCTTCCTGAAAATGGATTTCAATTCAAAGGATACCAAGGTCATAAGGTTCTTGGTTAACTCAAGTCTCTTAATTGTGTTAAAATGTTTCTTCTTGAAATTATTATTCAAATACTGGTTTCTTCCATCATAATATTTTATTTTAGGGTTCTTTATCTTCTTATCTAGGGAGAATGAATTTCTAACTCAAGTATTTTAACTTGATGAATTTATTCTCTAAAAAGTATATCATTGTATAGAATAATTCTCATCCTATTTAACAACAGATCCCCTCCATATCCATGTTACCCTTTATTGAAAATTTTATTATTTTTATATGGAAACCTAATCATTTTTTCTCAATTTTCCTTTATATTTCCCTTATCCTATTTCAAAAAGTAATTTTTATTACTCATTTTAAAATTTGGTTTTCCAATAATGGTATTTTAAAATATTAAAAAGGTTTACCATCCTTATAAAATCAAATATTATATATTTAACACCATATTTCTATTATATAACAATTATAACTCTTTAAAGGGTCCATTTTTTAATATTATTTTTATAATAAAGAAATTCCAAGTTTTTACATCACCTTTTAAAAGAAATTTGTCTTTCGAAGGATCTATTATTGATGATTCTTTTTAAAAGTAAAAGTTTTAAATGGTTTATCTTCACCTTTTTGAAACATTTATGTCTCTTTTGAGGATTCAGATTTATATTTATTTCAAAATAATGATTTTATAAATACATTTCGAAAATTAATTTTCAAAATGACTCATAACTCCACCTTTTATGAAAATGTTAAAAACATTTTCTAAAAATTATTTTATGGTTTCACTTTAATTTTATACTTTATATCTAAAGGAATTATTTAAATGTACTTTATTTTTCATGAACCATGCCCTAAATGTTATTATGAATCACTATTTTTGGGGGATTTAATTTTTGGGTACCAACTATTTACATTCTTGAGGTTAATTTTGGTGATACCATCTGGAAATGTTTTGAAACACGTTTTTCTTTATATGAGTTCTTTATGTTATAATGAATGATTTATTTTAAGTGACATGAATATTTTTATATGATTAATGGTTAGGGTCCTATATATACCTTCAATTAACTGTTTTTAGGTTTTATATATCATGATATAATGTTAATGTGAATGGGTATAATTTCAGTTTAACTATGCTAAAAAATTGGCGTGTGGGTATAATTGCGGTTTAAATACACTCACAAGGTTGTGTGCGGGTATAATTATGGTTTAATTATTCTTTAAATGTTTTTTTGGGTATGATTATGGTTTATATATTCTAAAAAAGTTGTTAGTGGGTATAATTATGGTTTATCTATGATCAAAAGGTTGTGTGTGGGTATAATTATGGTTAATCTATGCTCACAATGTTATGTGTGGGTATAATTTTAGTTAAGATATTCTCACAAGGATATGCATGGGTATAATTTTTGTGAATCTATTCTCAAAATAATATGTGTGGACATAATTGTGGTCAATCTATGTTCAAAATGATACAAACTCTTATGCCTATGTTTATGAAACAATCTTATGTATATTTTTATGCCTATGTTATTCTCTCATGGATCATGTCTATTGAAAAATGTTTCCACGCTATTTTGATTCATGTATTATGTTATTTGAAGAATTATACCATTATTCATAGATTATGTTATATATTATTTTGGTTATAATTTCATTATGTATATTGATAATATCCATATTCTCATATAATTATCACTTATGATCTTTGATTACCACTGCTTATGTTTACTCTTACTAAGTATCTGAGATCACCCATTTGTTATGTTTCCACCCCCAGGTTATAAATATGAGTGTAACTTATGAGAAGCATAGAAGGCATCCAATGTAGTTGGATTATAGAGAAATGTTCACAAGTCATGTAAAATAATTTTCTTATGTAAAAAAACCTTAAATACACTAAACATTATATTCTTGGGATAATATGATTATTTGTGAGATGTAATGTTTAGATTATGGAAATGACGTAAAATAAACATGTGTTTATCATGGTTCTCTATAGTATATACTACCTATTAATGTATTTATTATTATTTTCATGAAATTTATAGGGATTTAAAAATCTATCTAAGGTTCTCTCTTTCATTGGGTTTTGATTCTAATATTACTAAAACAATAAGAGTTCATCATCTTAATAATGTTTTGTTGAGACATGTTACATGTTATAAACTTATTTTTATTTATATGGTATATATACTACCCCTTTGATAAATTATATCATGAATATATTCATATTCATGGAATTTAATATTCTATTTAAAGTTATTTCTTTCAATGGGTTTATGACTCAAAATTTAAGAAAAATGGTAACGTTTTTTGTTACAATCTCTTTTATTTTTGGGATTGACTGTTAAATTTCAAATAAGAGAAAGTATATGATCATTTTATTTTAAACCTCAAATATTTTCTTCACCTATAGTTATTTCTAGGTGTTTTCATTTTTTCCATTCATTCTCCTCTATTTGGTACTTAAAATGATAGAGAATGTTTTTAAGAAAAATTAAACCTTAATTACTCTTTGGTTGGAGAACATTTTCTTCTATGTCCATGTTTAAAAAAAATTCCAAAATGGTATTTTATATAATCTAATTATTATTTAAATTAAAATTAAACCAAATTTTAATTTATTTTCAAATTATTAAAAATAATTCTCAAAAAAATCTATATAGGTTATTTATGAATTTTTTAAAAAATTATGAATGGAATATTTGTTTTAACATTTAACAAATGAATGGATTTCCCCATCATCATGACTGTTAATTTAGTTTAAAATTTATTTTCATGTTTTGTGGATATTTTCAAAGAAATTATATTTTTTTAATATTTTAGAATTTGTTTTTTAACGATACTGAAATAAAATTTATTTTGTTTGTTTTCAAAGAAATGGTTAAATACTCTTTAAAGCTATTTTTCATATATTTCAACATCCAATAAGGATTTTTATGCTTCATTGGGGATGATTTTTTATGATACCATCCACTTTAATTATCTCGATGTCTTATGGTGATGATGTTCTAAGAATGTTTTTATGAAACCCATTTTGTTCAATGGTTCAATTAGTTATGGTGAAATAATTAATGTTTTTATGATACTATTACACCCCAGACCCGCACTACTAGATATAGTTCCTAAAACACATACTTTATATACTGAATTTTCTACCAAATATATATTTTTATATATAGTTATCCCATAATAACATGACTTAAAGAAACTATTTCATTACATAAATTCCCAAGACCTTTTAGATTTATATCTTTAAAGAATTTAGAAAAAAAAGAAACTAAAAAACCCATGTCTTTTTCAACTAAAAGAAATTTTATTAACACTATATAAGAAAATACTTAATACGTGAGAAGTCTTTAAGATCTCCCACAAATTATCTACACAATCTATCCAGTTATATATATCATGTGTAATGTTTTTCTTCATAACCATGATAAATAGAAAAATAAGAAGGGGTGAGATCAAAATCTTAGTAAAGAATAAACATAACTGAGGAAATCAAGGCATAAACATGATTAAATATTATGGAAAGATTAATTAATCATTACAATACCATAATCAACTAGAACTGAGATCACAATATATCCATGGATATCAAGGAAAATAAATACACCACATGGATAATAATTACTAAATTCAGGGTGATGGAATGCATAATGTTAGATACTTGATATTACCATCAATGTCTTATCCAAGACATCAGTATTTCCATCAAGGTCTTAGGTAATACATCATTATTTTTATTTAGAATGATTTCAATACATATTGTTTAATTTTGAATTAATACATTAAATACCCAAACATGTTTGTCTCGTGAGACCTACTAATTCATCAAGGCTCTAAATAATGTTGATCCCCCCTATCACATGTTTATGTGTAATGCATTCATCATAAAAGATAATGAGTAAACAATTCATAATAAAATTTTCCAATAATAATCAATATTGGAATAATAATAAACAAAATTTCAATACTTTTATCCATGTTAATAAAAGGGATAACATTATCATAACTCATCTAGGTAAATAAGTTGTATGAAAAAACAAAACATTGTCAACTTACTAATAATCATCCATATTTAAATAACAACATGTGGAATTCCAATACCTTTACCCATTCTAATAAAATGTATAACATGATCATAGAACACCAGAAGAATGAAGGTAGGTGGTTTGAAAATATAGATTCAACTAGATAATAATCAACTTTATTGGAACA
Source organism: Viscum album (assembly GCA_963277665.1). Taxonomy (NCBI): domain Eukaryota; kingdom Viridiplantae; phylum Streptophyta; class Magnoliopsida; order Santalales; family Viscaceae; genus Viscum; species Viscum album. The sequence goes on from OY728150.1 coordinate 246,674,319, forward strand.
AAAATATATGAAAAATCAATACATTTACCCATTTTAATAGAATAAAATTCTTTCTAGGTGAACATCATCCAATCTGATTTTTTTAATTTGATTTTCACACCATATATAGAAATGATAATATGACTAAGTCAATGCTAGAATAACATGATCATAATATATATAGATTAGTAAGTTCAATTTCTATAGAGAACATATTCCCTATATTAAAAAATAAACTTATAAGGATGTTGACATAGATTGAAAACATCATTTAAAAAGAATGTTTCGAATGATATAATTCAATAAGGGGTCAAGAATCAAATTGTTTGATATTTTGAGTTCAAACCACCAAAAATATAAGTATATATTAGTGAATAAATCGTGAAACATGAACCCCTTAAGGAAATTGTTTTTAAGATGATATGGAAAATTGATATGAAAACATAAAAGTGTTTTTAGAAAACACTTTTAACTTTTTCATAAGAGATAAAGTTAGGTATGACTTTGGTAAGTAATTTTAAAAATGGTGAAGTGAAAAATTATAAAAAAAATAATTTTTAAAAGAATCTCTAATAATGGATCATTTATAATGAAATAATGGTTTCCAAAAATAAATATGGTGTGGAATATAGAACACATGGTTTTGAAAGGTAAAACCTTATAAAACTTTTTAATTTACCTGCACTTAAAACCCACACTATAAATTGAGTAGTAAAACATTATTTGTATTAAAAAATAATTTTACCAAATATGATTATAAAAAACCATATAATATAATTTCAGGGTGGAAGAAAGAAATTATGGAAGAAACAAATTACAAGATACAACATAATAACTCAAAGAAGGAGACTTGAGTTACCAATAACCATTATGAGAAACATACCCTGAGAAGTAAGAAATATTTTTCAAAGGGTTTATGTGGTATGAATTTATATCCATAGAAAATAGTGATAGAATACAATATAAAACAATCATAGGGAATAATTTACTCAACTTAAATGAAATAAGTTCAATAGAATGATCATAACTCGATGGACAAAAATTGAGCTACCAATAATCATTAATACTGAGGAAACAAATGAATAAATAGCCACTTGAATAAGGGAACATTATTTATCTAGTAAATCCAATGAAATAAAAAATTTATGATAATAATACACTTGTGGGTATCAAATAAATCATTCAAATAAAACATAGGGCATAAAATGTTTTATGTCTTAATGAATCAGAATTGAGACCAGGAAAGCCCTTACAATATTAGAAACTTTCGAATCAAATCACATTGAAGGATATAATTTTAAATGAAACAAAAAATACCATGAATAATAAGAGGATAAAGATAAAAAAAATATTAAATTTTAGATATATCATTACAAATATAACATTGTGAAAAAAAAGAAATATATATCAAGGGATAAAAATTGAGAAATGAAACCCTTACCTTGTTCCTAATTCTTTCTGTGCATGGACCTAACTTCCTAAATAATAAAATTAATTTTATTAGATAACTTATTATTAACCTTATTATTATATAATTAATTTAACATGTAATATTTATTATTGCATTCTATTTATTTCTTTTATATTTGTTTTCTTATATTTGCATGAAAATTGAATCGGTGTCAGTATATTTCAGTAATTTTAGCGATCAAAGATGATATTTTAATAAAAAGTTAAATATATAAAATAAAAATTCCCAAACAAAAAATTAATTATTTTCTTATTTAATTATAATAATATTAGTATTTAAGTTATTATAGTCATCGTTGATATGGTTTTATAACATTATTCGAGTGGGTGGTTAAACTAACCTCAAACATGAACACACTATATCTCGATGGGTGATTATGGTAATGTAAGTGTATATTATAATTATAATATAATAATAATGATATTATTTAAATTTTTTATGTTTTTGAATCATATTTTACTTTTTGGGATAAATAAATAAAATCAAAAATAAAAACAAAAAACGTTACTTCATGGAGGTGGTAGTCCGCACAATGCACGAGTAACAATATTTTATTTTTATAAGTGAATGTAAATTAATAAATTAATTATGTTAAAATAATATAATAACACTTTAATATAATAATGATACTGAGTTTATTATATTACTATGGTAACAAAAGTTTTGGAAGGAAAATATTACGAAGAAAATGTTAAGGATGAAGTAATACTCACTTTGGGACTTCAAACATCCTCTTGAACATATCATTAAAAATGAAGGGAATGGGATAACTAATTGAGACCATAGGATTATTAAATTTATTTAGGGATCTAGGCGGATAAAATGGAATAGTTTATGGTCATAATTTGAATTAATGGGTGTGGTTTGAAGGGGAGTAAGTGTCCCCTTTTAGAACTGAAAAAAGGAAGCTTTTGTGAATACCCCATTACTTTTCAATGATATCATTAAACTATTCTTGGATAAAAGACTCAAAAATTTATAAATAATGGAGTTTAGTGTTATATTAGTTATATAAATCCTCAACTATTTTTTTCCACACATATTTTAAACATGTTGCAAGTAATTTTTTCTTAGCATTTTATTTTTCCTTTTTTGGTGTTTACCTTGATAACAAGTTTTTAACTATGTAATCCATTCATTAAAAAAAATATAATAACACCAAAAATAAAATTTGGTTTTTATGAAACTATTTTTAATATAAATTAGATATAATTCAATTTTTAAATAATATAAAATTAACTTTTATATCAAAACAATTTATATATAAAAATGCAGCTTTTATAGAAAAATGGTGTTTTAACCATTATGTGTTCTTAATATTTTTTTATCATTGGTTACCAACTAAATTTTTATTAATATAATTATATATGTTTTTCAAAATATTTTTTATTAATACTTTTTAATTTTTAATTTAATTTATCAAATAAAAATAATACAATATTAATTAAATAGTTCTTTGAATATAATAGTTTTACCATTATTATGGTCAATAAATTTAATCATAGAAATCATTATTTTTTGAAAAAAATTGAAATTGATATTATTTAATAATATGATCATGTTGATCTATAATATTAAATTAATTTTTAAAATTGATGAAAAATAAGTTTTAATATAAGAGAATAAAAATAGTTTTTAGAATAATATGTTACTTATATTTCCAAGATGATGTACATGAGTTTTAAAAAAATAGTAATTTAAAATTATTTATTTAATTTAAAAAAAATTAATATAAAAATGTTTAAAAAAATTAAGTATTTCTTATATTCTGAAAATTTCATAAAAGTGGAAATTTTAGCAAAATAAGTATTTTTTCCTTATTCACCTAAAAACAAATTATTTTAGAAAAAACTATTAATATAATATTTTTATTATAAATAGGAAAATTATTTTCATTTTTTTAAATTCAAATTCTAAAATTTATAAATTCAATTTTTGAAAAAAGTCATAAAATATAATGAAATACTCTTTTTATTAGAAAAATAAAATTTTCAAATAATTAATGTTATTATTCTTATTCCATATCATTTTCCAAAAAAATGGTGTTAACAAATTAATAATATGAAACATAATTTTTCATAATTAATCATACGTTTCCTGAAATGGAAATTCATATCACGTAAAAACAAAATTTTCTAAAAAATAATTTTCTAGATAATTAATGATCTTACTAGTTTTTTATGATAAACTACTTGAATTTAATTAATATTAAGAGTAACTTTTTTTAATTATATATATTTTTTATAAATTCATTAATCCTATTCATTCCTGTAAATTGAACATCCAGAAAATTTATATTTTTATATAAATATATCATGATTTCACATTAGTTCGGTGTTACGTGTTGAAATTTTTTTCGAACAAATTTGGATCATTTAAAAGAATTTATATATTAAAATATCAGGGTGTTACATTGTTCCTACCTAAAATAAATGTCATCATCACAATTTTAATTATCATCTACTGGTGAAATTAGATATGGTTATTCATAATATATATTTCATTTGGGATATAACTTCTAATATTACATCTACCTTTATTTCCTGGAACTAATTAAATTACTTATCTGTCCTCAAACAAAATTAATATTTCATACAATCATATACTCATGTATATATACACCTTAATAATACATTCTCCAAAATATACCTTTCCCAAAACCATTTACATCTCTAAGACATTAAACCATAGTGAAACCATATATTCTTCTAAAAAATAACTCTATATGTAACCCTAAAATGATATTTTATACTAGTTCATAAGGTCACACACTAGTCAATATATATCATAATCCCAAAAATGAGATAAAATTCCCCATAAATATCAAGGATTAATTTTATGTTAAATTAATAATAAATCTCATGTTTATCAATACTATATAACAAAATTTTATCAAAATCAATCAACCCTTTATTAACTCAACATAAGGAATATATTAAACCTAATATTTTCACATATAGAAAACATGTGTTCATTAATAGTTTTCCCCAAAATATAAATTTTTCATAAAATCACTTTTCAATGTTATTGAGATCATTTAATATATGTTTCCAAACCTTTAATTAAAAAAATACTAAAGAAACATCCTTATATATTTCACATAGTCCTCATAACTTTTAGAAAATATTATAATGTAATCAATAAATGTCATTCACTAATTAAAATAGTTAAGAGTTTCAAGATTTAATTTCTATTAGAATATAAATCTCACTACCTAAGGTAATATTGGGAAAATCACATTTTCCATCACAATATGGATGTGCTAAAATTATCAACCATTTAATTATTATACCTTATTTGGTTATAATTCATAGTGGTTTCAAGATACATACATTTATCATATTCATCTTTGTGATCTTATTTCATAAAAATACTAAAACCAAATAGTTATAATAATATAAAATAGAATCATAGTAAATGATCATATATATATATGAAATATAAATCCTAATATGTCATCTACAATGTCACCTTCATTTTAACCTATGATAATTTCATATCAACTAGGTCATAGTTGGTTCATCCTGTAGCTATCTTAGTTCAAGAAAGGTCATACGTGGTCATTTTTCAATTAGCTAATCTTACTATATTAGTTAATATTATACTTAAATCCTTTATAATGATTCATAAAGGTAATTTGATTAACCAAATCATATCCCTTAATATTATCAAAATAGGAGTGTAGTTATGACTATTTTTCATACACTAGGTTATGATTGAGTTAATAAAAAATCTTCCCTTTTAGGGTTATTACCCCTAGGTATATATGTGTTATCACCCATATCCAATTTTAGTATCCATATAGGGATGTAATTTCTAGGATAACCACACGACCTATACTATAACAATACCTTAAGAAGTTATCCTATACTAAGAATTATCACTTAGAGATATCCATATGAATTTCTCTAAATTTCTCTTATCTCAATCCCTAAAATATTAAATATTGCTAAAACTAACCAAAAGGATTATCTATACCTTTGAAATTAGGATAAACTTTAAAATATCCTTAAAAAATCCTAATATCCAAAGTTATCTTCAACCTATTTTGATTCCAATTATAACACCTCATACCCACATTCCTAAATTTGATTCCTAAAACACATACTTTACCTACTGAATTTGATACCAATATTATATTTTCGACATAAATATCTCATAATTACATGACATAAAAAATATATTTCATTTTATAAATTACCAATACCTTTTAGTTTAAAATATTTAGTTGATTAGAAAAAAATAAATTGACAAACCCATGTCTTTTTCAACTAAAGGACAATTTATTTCCACTATATAATGAAACTACTTAATTCATAACATGTCATTAAAATATCCCAAAAAATATAGACATAATATATCCTTCTATAAATATCAAGTGTAAGGGTTTTCTTCATAACCTAAGGAAATGTAAACAAATAAGGGGTGAGCTCAAATGCCCCATAAGGGAAAACATAAAATAGAGTCAATCATCGAATAAACATGGCATAAATATTATGCCTAAAGTAAGTAATCATCATAATTCAATAACCAATTGAAACATAGAGTATAATATATCAATGAATGGAAATGAATATAAATAGGTCACATGGACAACAATAATTGAAATTTGAGGTGATGAAATGCATAATTTAAGACATCTTGATCTTACAATCATAGCATCAACCAAGAAATCATTCTTGTCATCAAGGGAAATAGCTAATACATCATTATTATCATCAAGATCATAGTTAAGAAATATTGTTGAATTTGGTAGGCACACACCAAATACTGAAACATGTTTGTCTCATGAGACCTACTAATGAATCGTGGGTCAATATAATGTTTGTCCCAACCCTTCACTTGTTTATGGTCAACGCATTCATTATATGATATAATGAGTAAACAATAAATAATAAAATTTTATGATAATAATTTTTATTAGAATAACAACATATAAAATTACACTACTTTTACCCATGTCAATCGAAAGGATAACATGATCATAATCCATCTAGATAAATAATTTTGATGGTTAAACAATACATATTCAACTTTCTATTAATCATCCATATTGAAATAAAAATGTATGAAATTCTAATACATTTCCCCATGTTAATAAAAGTGATAATATGATAATAAAACATCCATAGAATGAAGGTGTATTCTAAAACAACACATAGTAAATTTTACATAAATCATTCATATTGGGATAAAAACATAGAAAATATCAATACTTTTCTCCATGTCAACAGAGTAACATTATTTCTAGTTGAATATCATACAATATAAATTTAGAAAAATGTAACTTTCATGCCATATAGATAAATGATTATAGATCTAAGAAAATACTGTAATAACATGATCATAAGACAAAAAAATAAAGAAGTTAAATAATTTCAAAAGAACCTATCACCTATGTAAAAAGGTAAATTGTCACGACCCGTCCTCATGACCCGTGCCGTGACTACCCCAAGCCCGCCTTCCATAAGCCAGGGTATGGTGACTAGCACCAAAGACATAAATCCCGATAAAAAAGGGAAGGAATTGCCTTATAAAGTAAACAAACACCACAGAGTAAGCTAGTAAAAGTAAACACTATGTAAAATTGGGTACAATAGTAAGTTCAAAAAGTAAATGGGCCAGAATACAAACCCAAACTGAAAGTAAAGTACAACTGGAAAGAAAGTACAACAACTGAAAGTAAAGCAGCAACATCGAGCCATCCACTGGAAGTCCCACCTAAAGGGTGGGTACAGATAGCCTCCTCACCTCCTCGGGTCCAGTCGTCCGCTCCGTGTACGTCCCGCCCAGTGGTCCACCTGCAGGTACCGAACTGCTCCACAAGCCTCAACCACGATCAGTGATGTCCATCGTCTGCATCCAACACAACGTAGTGCGGGCATAGCCCATGCAGGGGTGAGTATACACTACTCAGTAGGGACCCCGAGACCCCCGATGGTCTCCTAGAATCCACCAAGGATAATCCACAAAGGAAAGATACAATCACGAAATAACATCCAACACTACTTAGGTATATGCCCATACATATACCTAAGTCATCAATTCCAGTTCGGCTCCAACATCTGAGCCCAAGTTCGATCACGTCCACACAGGATAGTACAACCCAATCCACATCGGAAAGCACAACACAATCCACATAGGAAAGCAAGTCAATCATATTGAAGATAATGATTGAAATTCAAGACTCAGCTCACATAGGTATACTTCTTCGTAAGGTGATTAAGATGATCAGATGTAGCAATTGATTCATCTAAGCTGGGACCCACGTAGGATACTAAACCAGCTAAGCTGTCGGACCCAATAAGGATACAAGTCCAGATACTCTGTCGGACCCACGTAGGATACTACAATAGAGGTCAAATACTGTTGGACCCACGTAGGATACAAGAACAGTAATACTGCCAGACCCACGTAGGACACAAGAACAGTAGTCATTGCCATCGAACCCATGGAGGATTTCAGTACGGTCTTCATCGCTGCCAAACTCATGGAGGATTTTAGTGCAGTCGTCGTCGTTGTCGAACCCACAGAGGATTTCAGTACAGTCGTCATCATCGTCGCAGTCGCAGCCAACTCTAGGGTTCCTACACACAACATGCTCATTTCCGAGAGGGTCTGCCTCACGAGCCAAGGGGGTCGATACATCAACTGACAAGTAGTCCGGAGTTTATGTATCCCAAAGTTCTGTGTTGACATAGGGAACTCTACACGATAGACGGCGCGTCAATCGGACGCCCGGTCTGAGAGTTATTGGCCTTTTCGTTCCAGGGGCCTGGTTGGTTTTTAAGTCAAAACCAACCTGACCTTAATCAAAATGCATCCAAACCTCGATAGAATTAATCCAAAAGTTCCGTCTCACTAAAAGGAATCCAAAAAAGTCAACTACACGTCAATCGGATGTCCGGAGATCAAGTTGTAAGCATTTTTGCTCCGAGGTTCTGGTTGGTTTCGTGTTTGAACCAACCTTTCCGTACACAAAGTTCTTAGAAACCTTGAGTTTAATATACCGAAGCGACCGTCTCGATCCAAGGATCGCATCACAATTGACGGTGCATCGATCGGAGGTCTGTAGCCCAAGTTACGGGCATTTAGACAAACTGTCCAGTTTTTAGGGGGTTTTGGGCCCAGACCGACCCGGCCCAATACCCCCTGGGTCGGCCCGAACCGGGTCCGGGTCTGGCCCAATAAGGCAGGGCCCGGCCCAGTGGGTGCATCCCGCATGGCCAGCTCGGTGCTGGCCGAGCTGTCACGGAAGGGGGGGGGGGCGCTGCCCCCCTATTTTGAAACGGCGGCCCCACGTGGGGGGGCGCTCCTTTGGCCAGCCAGGGGTTACGACCCCCGGCCTTCTTCGATCGGCTGGCCTGGATGGCGGTCCATGCTGTCACCACGGGACCCCGCGGTCCCTCTCCTCCGACGCGCCAACGGCCGGTGGTTCCGACCACCGCTCCCTGCTCTACTGTAGCCAAAGGCCACGTCCTTGGTCCGACCGGCGTGGCGCGACGGCGCCGCACCCCTTCGCTGCAGCCCGACTCTGGCCGCGGGTTCGTTTAGCCTCAACAGTGCAGTGCGCTGGCACCGCGCTTCTTCGCCGTGATTCTCCATGTTCCCACGCAGTGCCGTTGCACCGTGTTGCCTTTGTTCGTGCCGCAACAAGAACAACAACAAAGAGGGAGGAGGGTCGGTCGTGTTCATGCGGTCTGAACTCCTCTCGTTATAACGATAACAGGAAGCCCAAAAAGAATAAATATCCTCGTCAAGAAAGCGCAAATTTAATCCATAATATTTGAACTCAAACCCCTACCTCTCAAAGTAATTCGCGGTTGTCAAGCGCCGCAAAATATGTCGTAGCGGGGCGTGGTTCCGTAGACGTCGACGGAGAGCGTCTGAGAAGACATCATCTTCTCTTTATCACGGAGAGAAGAAGATGATTGCACATTGTTGGAGAACTCCCGCTTCGGTGTCTCTTCCCTTGTCGCAGAGGAGAAAGGGAATGGAGATACCGGAGTCGTTGAGTCATTCTTCGTTGAAGAGATGACGTTCTTCGCGGAAGGATTGAAGCTCTTCACGGGAGGATGAAGTTCTTCCCAAGAGAAAAGAGTTCTATCTCCCCAATCTCCTCACACAACAACTAACCCCCCCAAAATAAAACAAGACTTATCTTATTTTATTACATCAAGCCAAACATTTCAATTTTAAAATTCAAACACATAACTCACTTAATTAATTAAGTGTGTTGGCATGATTAAAGAGGAGAGAGGGGGAGGTGAGTGGTCTAACATTAAAGGAGAGTTAACAAAAACAATGGGAAGTTATGGAGTTAAGGAATGTGAAAAGGAAGGGGATCAGGTAGGCCCCACCTCCCTCAAAACCACACATGGGAAGTTGGGTGGCCGTGGGCCCCACCAACAACTTCCCATGAGAGAGTTTAACTTCAATGGATAAAATAAAATTGTTCACAATTTTATTTTACTTATTAATTAATAAACATTTTTTTATAACTCCTCCCAAGCAAACGAACCTTTGGTAAAAGTCCTCTTAAGCAATTACCGGCGCTGCGATTCCATCGGTGCCCTCGAATTTCGATTCCGAGAACTGGTTCAAAAGTTAGTAAATCCTGATCATTCGTTCACTGAATGTACCCGAGCTAAACTTTGGAAATTTATTCTGGGAACACCGGGCCTCGGAATCAGGTGCCGTCAGAAACTGCGTACTTGTAAAATCCCAAAGAAATTATGAAAAAAATTTCCTTTAAATTTACGGGTCTTTACAAAATCGTATAGGGATGTTGACATAGATGAAAAAATTCTTGAAAACTAATTCTTTGAATATTACCACATAAGAAAGGATAAAGAATCAAATTTTTTTTAATACTAAGAGTTCCAAATCCCACAATATAATTATATATTAGGGGTAAAATCATGAAATATATACCCCATGATGGTAAATACTTCTGAATTTGAAATCTAAAATTTAAGAAAAAACATAAAAGTGTTTTTATAATTTTTTTTACATTTTCATAAGAGACAAATTTATGGGTAACATTAGAAAGTAAATTTTAAAAGGGTGAAGTAAATAATTTTAGAGAAAATTAAAAAAAATATCTCCAATTAATTGATCCTTGGAAATTAAATAATGGTTTCCTAGAATAAATGTGGTGTAGAATATAGAACACAATGTTTTGAAAGGGAAAACCATTTAAAACTTCTTAATATACCTTTATTTTAAACCAATATTATAAAAATTTAGTAAAAAATTATTTTTATTAAAACTTTGTTTACCAAAGAGGGTTATAAAATACTATATAAATAAATATTGGGTTGTAATAACCCACATATGGAAGAAAAATTACAAGATAAAACTTTAAAACTCAAAAAGAAGATTTGATTTACCAATAACCCTTATGGGCAACAAATCTCAAGAAGTGAGAAATATTTTTATAATGGTTTGTGTGGTAGAAATTTATTTCCTATATAAATGATATAATACCACATAAAAAATAAAAGGGAATAATATACTAAACTTATATGAAATAATTTCAACAGAATGATCATAACTCAATAAATTAAAGTTGAGTTACCAAAAATATTCACAACTAGAAAAGGAATAAGGTCAATATCCACTTGAATAAGGGAACATGATTAGGTTAGTAATTCCCAAGAAATAAAAAAATTATTATAAAATAAATCCATTGGAAGAAAATAAACCATACAATGAAAACTTGTTGCATAAAATGTATTATAACTCAAAGAATCTAAATTTGAGACCAAGAAATCCCTTAATGCATTTGAAGATTTCAAATCAAAACCCCTTAAAGGATATAATTTAAAATGAAATAAAAAATACAATGAATAATGATACAATCATAATAAAAATATTAAATTAGATTTATATAAACCATTCCAAATAAATCATGTATTAAAAGTATAAATATATCTCATGGTGTAAAGATTTAGACATGAACCCCTTACCTTGTTCTAGATTCATTCTCCACATGAACCTAACTTCTTAAATAATAAAATTAAGTTTATTAGATATATTATTATGAAACTTGTTATTCTATATTTAATTTAATATGGACTATTTATTATCGTATCTTATTTATTTATTATTATTTTGCTTTTGTTTTTGTGAAAAATGAATTGGTGTCATCTTTTTTCGGTAATTTTCGCAATCAATGATGATATTTTAATAATAAGTTAAATACATAATATAACCATTAAAGAACCCAAAAAATAATTATTTTCTTATTAAAATATAATATTATTATTATTTATGCTCCCATAGTTATCCATGATATTGTTTTACATCATTGTTCAAGTAGGTGGTTAAACCAACCCGAAACATGAACATGCTATATCTCAATGGGTGTGTATGGTTATGGAAGTATATAATATCATTATAATAGAATAAAAATGATATAATTCATATATTTTTTAATTTCTTGAATAATATTTTAAGTGATTTATATAAATAAATAAAATCTATATGAAAAATGAAAAATGTTACTTCACAGAGGTGGTAGTCCACACAACACTTAGTTAACATTATCTTGTTTCTATAAGTGGATAGAAATGAATAAATAAAGGTTGTTACATTAATATAATAACAATTTAATATTATAATTATACTTATTTAATCATATTACTATGGAAATCATATGTTTGGAAGAGAAATATTAAGAATAAAATGTTAGGGAATAAGTAACCCTCACTTTGGGACTCTTAAATTTCTCTTGAACATCTTCTCGGAAATGAAGCTCTTAGGATATATAATTGAGACTAGTGGATTATTAAATTGAGAGATAATTATAATATAATAATAATGGAATATTTTTAGGAATTAATTATAATGAATGGTGTTGGAATGAAGGTGTCTATGTTTCCCCTATTATAAGTGAATAAAAAAGAACTTTTGTGAATACCCCTTTTATTTTAAATTATATCATTAAACTATTCAAGGATAAATGAATACAAAATATAGAAATAGTTAATTTTGGTGTGATATTGGTTCTAAAAATCCTCAACCAATTATTTTTACACATGTTTTAAACATTTTGTAATACATTTGTTCTTAGTATTTTACTTTTACCTTTTTTTGTTTTTACTTTCGTAATTATTTTTTTACTATGTAATTTATGTTTTAATAAAACTATAAAATAAACCATCTTACCAATTATGGGTGTTATGAACCTAAATTTAATCTGTATTGGATATAATTAAATTTATAAATAAGAGAAAATTATCTTTAAAATTAAAATACCTTATAAATATAAAAATAGTTTTTATAGAAAAATGGGGTTTTGATATTTTTGTGTTCTTAATATTATTTGGAATTGGATTACAATTAAATATGTGTTAAGACAATTATATATGTATTTAAACATAATATTGGAGTCATAATTTATAATATATTTATTTAATCAAATAGATAAAATATACACAACATTAATAAAAACCGTTCTTTGAAAATAACATTTTTACCATTATCATGGTCATTATTGAACGCATTTGGATCATTTAAAGGAATTCATATAATAAAATATTGTGGTGTTTCATATAACATCCACTTTTATTTTATGTATTTCTCATGATCATTGGATGATTAAATATTTATGAAACACTTTTCTTTTTCACTGTTTGTGATATGATAAAAATATTAATGTTTTGTGATCTTATAACACACTTAAGTATAATTTTTATAATGTAATGGGTGGACCCATAATTACATATCTATAAAATTAATTTTTTAAAGAAATATATCTCATGAGATAATATGAACTATAATGGGGATTGAACTCAATTTAGAAAGGAACTTTATCCACTTTGATAGTATTTGTAATAAGACTTGACTAAGGAAATGATGCAATGTAGAGTGAACCCAATATAGTATGGGAAATTGTCCAATATAATATTATTATAAGTGATAATTGACTAAGGAAATGAATTTGTATGCTTTTTTTATTCCATGAACTTATGTACTATTCTTACGGTATGATCCCATAGATCAAGATTGAATATTGATGATTTTTCACTCTTATAACTCGTGTCTCTTATTATGACAAAGTTTTATGAAATAATTCATGATTTATGATCAATATTTAGTTAGGAATCAATTTATTAGGTTATTATCATTCTATCATACCATTTTTCTTATCTTATGATTATATACAATCATCGATTTATATCTCCCATGTTTACAAATATTTTGCATCTAATCTCACCCATTTTTATGTTTCAATTTCCCTAGGTTATGAAAAATGATATTATTTAATATATGTAAAGAATGGTATAATATATGGAGAATTTTTTAGGATATGTTGAATTATTTTTTATTTAACAAGAAAATTTGGTTAGAATTGAAAAAATAACAATTTAATAAGAAATACATGAATTTTATTAAGTATTTTTTTCCCTTAATTCTCTAAAATTATAATCCTAAAATGTATTGGATATTTAATTGAATCAATGATTGATACTGGTATTAAAATTATGGATAATTAAAATTGGGTCGTTTCAGTTGGTATCAAATCCATTATGTAATGATATTTTTTTAGTGTTAGATCTAGGTGTGAGGGTCTCAAGCTATCTCAATCGGTATCAGATATTGGTTAAGATAACTTTAGATTTTAAGAAGTTATCAGGTGAGGATAAATTAAGAGTTAAGAATAACATCATGGATTGATAAGTTTAAGTATTATCATAAGTTTAGAGGCAGAAATATCATTTTTAGGTTTTATGTTATGGGATTTTATAGTGAATGATGCCATTTTGGGAAATGTTTATTGGTTTTAATATATCATTGAGGTATATATAACCCTTGGGTTTGACATGTGATTTAGTATGATATTATTCTGTAAAATATTTATTGGGGAGATAAATTAAAACAAACACATAACCTTTACTATTAATACATTCATTGATGAAAAGGTAATTATGATTAATGGTAATAAATAGGTTATTATATTTTGGGAATATATGAGATTAAATATTCATTTGAGGACTAAGTGATTAAATTTATTTTTGAAGAAGTTCCCAATATTGAGAGAATTAAATTATTAAGGTACATGAAATATTATTTTCTAAGATGGAATTTTATTTTAGGAATTAATATTGAGTTAAATTGTATAATCATACATTTTTTGTGGTTTTATAGTGATTCATTTTATTCTAGGAAATTATTAGTATATTTTGGAGAATATTTATATATATACACATATTTTTAGTATATAGATCTATGAGTAATTAATGTTATTTAAGGATAAATGCAAATTTTATCTTGGAAAACTATGTGATCAAATCTTTCATATTTTGGGTATCTAATGTTTTCAATAATATTTTATAATCTTTTTAAGGTTAATTATTTATATAATGATTTGAGTTGAACTTTATGGGTAACATCCTTTTTTTTGTAGTAATTGAAGACCCTTTTCTGGTTTTAATTTGAAATCCTTTTATGGAAAAAATTAATAAATTTCATTTTAATCTTTAAAATAATGCAAGGTATTGGAGTTTCATAATGGAAAGTGTCTTATTACTTTATATAGGGTGAATTTTAGGAGTCATGTAAGGGTAAATCCTCATTTTCATATGTTACGTAACAGTAAGGGTGTTTTTCTTTAGACTGCATAAGGGTAAAGGTGAATTTCTTTTACCTGCATAAGGGTGAGTCCTATGTACATGTGTCATGAAAGAGAACTCGAGCACTTTATAAATGAAATTTCCCTCTTTTATGTGTTGGTTAAGGGTAATCCAGGCTATTTCACAAGGGTTAAAAATATTTTATAAGCGTAACATAAGGGTACTATGTATCTCGTGTAAGGGTAACTCTCTCTTTTTAGATACTATGTAAGGGTAATCCCCTTTGAATATGATTTGTGTAAGGGTTATCCCATGTTTTACCTGGTTTTTAAGGGTATATTGTTAAGGTACTTAATTGTGTAAGGGTGATATTGAGTTTTCAATGTTTATGTAAGGGTAAAGTAAAGTTTTGTAAAGGTAACCAACAACTTCGTAATGGTAAGAAAATGTTTATAAAGGTTATTTAATGGTAAACCGAACTATGTAAGGGTAATAATGGATTAAGTACTTATATAAGGGTAACACTCCGTGCCCTTAAGTGGAAACTATGGGATATGTAAGGGTAAACCGTGCTAAACTTAAGCAGTTCCCTTTTTGAGTAAAATGTTTTTAAAAGATTTATTTTATTTTATTTATCCACTATATCAACATATAATTCCATTTTAATATTTTTAAATTCTAAAATAATGGGAAACAATACCTTAACCCATTTTTAAGGTTGTAACTCCTATTTTAAATGATTTTATAATCTACACTCTTTAGTTTTATTTTAAATAATAAACTAAATTTTATTTTAATTTAGGTATTTTTTATGAGAACAATAACACCTTTGGTATTTTTAAAAATGAAAAACCCTTGATGACTATGATTTTATGGTTTCTTTGTGAGAATATTTCCTGGTGTATAAGTAAATTTTGTTCATTTGGCTCATTTTAATTTATTCTCTATTGGGAATAAACAGGAAGGGATATAGGTTATTTTACCTTGAACATTCAAGCTTTGAATCTCCATCGAAGTAAGATTTATCAAGAAACTATCAATATTTATTTAGGTAGTTGTTTATATATAGTGCATTCATTTTTTAATTCATTTTTTTCAAGAAAATTCCTAGATATGTGTATCTTCATTTCAAACACATATTCTAAGAATGTTTACCTTGAAAAACCTCATGAATGAATCTTTAAACCTCTTCTCTATGAATTAAACATGACACGAATAGGATTTTTATGATCTTGATTTAATTATTATGATCTTGATTTCATGTCACTTTTTTAAATATAGGAATTCTATGTTTATTTTTATTCCTTTTTAAATAGACTTTAAAGGTTCTTTTGGTAAAATTGGGGGCTTAGGCCAGATTTTTATTTAAAAAGTGAAATTCTCTGATTTAAATAAAATAGGATGATGTACAAAATATTTTCCACATAGTTTTGAATGTTATATCTTTTTGAATAACCAAAATAATTTTTTACTATTATTATTGTTTATAAAATGGATATCATTGGGTGATTTTTAAATAATTATTTATTCATGTTGAAAAAAGGGTGTTGACCCATGTTTTAAAATGACTTCAGTCCTTTTAAAATATAAAACTTCCATTGAATGTATTAAGAAATATTTTGAATGAAATTATTAGTTTAAAGGCCTATTTAAAATTTTTATAATGGATATGAAAGGAATTAGGTATGTTTACCCTTTTTAATGTTGATTTGGAAATAAAGGTGTGATTTTGAATTGATTATGTTTTATGGATATATTGTCTCTTTTTTATTATCCTATCTTGTGATAATCTCATATTGTGGCTTATTTTATTCTTGTGCTTCCCATAAATGGTTATTTATAAAGGGATTATTCAATTTTGTGGATCTAGGGGTGAGGTTGAGATATGTCCTATGAATAAGTTGAAATGTTGAGACCATGAGCCCATATTAATACTAATAGGGATTTCCTTAGTAACTCTCATAACCTGATTATATCACTCACCTTATTTTACTATAAATGGGAACCTGGATGGGTGGATAAGATAACATAGATTTATTCTTTACTAACAGAATCACATCCTGTCCAGTGGATTGAGGGAGAACATGATAGGTTCAGGTAATGGACATGCGACCAGAAAAGTGTAGGTTCCAGGAACAGCAGAAGCTTCCTTTTATGGTGTGACCAACTTTTCTTTTAGTATAAATAAACATGTAGTAATTTTATAAAATTATCAAAAATTTATTTATGATGAAAATATTATATTATTTAATAGATTAAAACTCTAAAACCAGAAAAAGAGGATCATCACATGTGACTTATAATTAATTTTTTAGTAGATATAGAACCACCTTGGATTCTAATTCCTCTTTTTCTGATTATATGGTTAACTATATCTTGTTGTGATGTGATTAAATTGTAAGATACAAGTGTATAATCTATTTATAAATGATCCATCCATGCACCCCAATCTTCAAACCTTTTCTTATAATCACTGAGTACTAGCATGACCAATCTTGATTGCTTTCATTGTTCTTGGTTGATCACAGTGGATTTATTATCAAAAGAGGAATAATTATAGATGTTATCTCAAAATCTTGATATAGGAGGAATATAGTTTTCCCTCTATGGATTGGGTGAGTCTCTCTTTATCTGTTGTGCACACAAAAGTGAATTTATGAAAGTTTTGTAATTTGATATTTATTATGGAAGGTTTATGATTAGAAAATTTCATACAATCACATAAAAATCTTTAATATTTTTATTAAACCCAATTTCCATTAATAATAATAGTATTACTAATCTCTTAACATGTGAAAATCATTAATAATACAAATAAATATCATTTATATTATTTCTAATTAGACCGTTAAACATAGTCATTTTTTCCTCACCAACATTTACTGATCCTTGAATAATGACTATTTAATAAATGTCACTGAATTGTTATATAATATATATAATAAATATTATATTCACCAAACAATAAAATAAATATTTATTATTATTATTTAAATTTCTTATTCTTTTTAAAAACATGTTATTAAATTATGGTGATCAATCAAATTGAATAAATATTATTCATTCTATCTTATTAAACTCAATAATAGAATTTAACTGAGATTATGGATACACTTAGTGAATGAACCTCTAGGACTGTTTCTGAGTGTAATTAGACATACCTATCAAAATTAAAAGGTTTTAATATAACACACTAAGGATCCCATAAAGAAAGAAGTTAATGCCCTAATGACGTCCAATCTCTTATGAATGCTTTCCTTGTAATATAATACCTTTATCATGATATTTTTTAATCAAGTATGTTTCATGATGGTTCCATCAACTAATATAATTTATTT
The DNA here is from genome assembly GCA_963277665.1 of Viscum album. Classification (NCBI taxonomy): domain Eukaryota; kingdom Viridiplantae; phylum Streptophyta; class Magnoliopsida; order Santalales; family Viscaceae; genus Viscum; species Viscum album. Next base: position 246,692,687 of record OY728150.1, read on the forward strand.
CTCTTTATTTGACTTTATTTAAATGAATCAACTCACTTAATACCATGGAAATGGATTTATACAGGTATTTATAGATGGTTCCAGGTGCAAGGAATGTGTGCGGAGGTGGGAGATATATTAAAATTTCTTTTAATAATCATTACCTAAGACCAATAGTGAGGATCTTGCATGTAAAATTTATAATTTATTTATTTAATATTTGAATAAATAAATATCAGAACTTAAAAACATTCTTAATTGGTGAATTCTTATCATCCAAAAATAAACATTTGAATTATCTTTGTAGCATTGTGAGGAATTAAGGACATAATATCTTTAGCGGTGATCCACATGTGGTCCTATGATCTCTGAGAAATGAAACTCGATCTTTGGGTACTAACACAATGAGTCGAATGTCTTGCATTGTTCATTCATGATCGCTTATTCTTTAGTCTTGAAGAAATCTATCTTTTACTTCTCATTATTGAGAGGGAGAGAGAATGAATATTTGAGAGATAATTCAAGGTGCAAAAAAATTCTCTATTCTCAATTTTTGGATTCTATACACTATAGAAGTAACAATCTATTTATAGAGTTAAGATGTAAGTTACAATATTATTTAATTTCATACCATCCATTGAAACATTTTATAAACCTCACACGTCATAATTATAATTATATTATTATTATTTTGTGTCGTGCACCAACTTGTGCAATAAAAAACATTATGCAATGGTCATGTTAATTAATATTTGTCACTAGACTTGGGTTTGTTCTCTTCGAACTCCTATAGGATTTATTGAAACAAATAAAAAATTTATTCATAAATAAATATTTTATTCACAATCAACTGAATAAATATTTATTAAAATATGAAATAAATAAAATAAATATTTTATTCAAAATCTAGTAAATAAGAATTTATTTAATTAATAAAGTCAATATAACTTGAATAAAATCATTCCTAAAACTTGAGAAAAATATTTATTCCATTAATTAAACTCAAATATAATTTAATCAAGATCAATATAAACACTTAGTGTGCTACCATCTAGGATCATTTATTGTTGGCATTAGACTAGATTTCCTAAAGTACAAGATTACTATCAAGAAATAGGTCAAGTAACCGAAGTGAAATAACATAATGTCACAATGTAGACAACCACATAAAAATTATCACTATGTAATATAATCGCTTTGTCACAATATCCCATCAAGAAGGTTGCACAACCATGTCACAACCTATATTCTTTATATTCCTTCCTTTGAATATCTAAAATAAACACATCATTAAATCATGTACATGTAATTTAATGCTATGGTTCAATTCCAACAAAATGGTTGAGATATCATCTTCAATAAAGATGGAAGGGATAAATCCTTCCTCGGCTAATTCATTAATAACATGTCACTAATGACGCACCAGATGTATCCAAATTATCCATGAACTATTATCATTATGGTTTATGAAATATTGACATGTTCCTGTCGTGGGGTGTGGAAAAAAAATTTATTTACTAAATTAAAATATAGTATAGTAGTTAACCTAAGTTGTCTCCAGAGAGGAGCGCACAACAATCATGTTTGTCACTTTGTATTTAACTTTGTTTGATTTTGAAAACAATGAAACAAAACTAAAGAAAGCAATAAATTATAATATTTAAAACAAATTGAAAAGTAATGTGATTAAAAATAGTGATAATTATTGGGTGATCAGGTCGGGTTTGGTTTTCCAATTGTAATGTTATCATAGTTCTTATTTATTCATTCCTTTTTTACTAAATCGATTAAAATGAGATTTCAAAATCGCTTCATCTCACTTATTTGATTAATGATGTTGGGGAGATTAAACCTTACTAAAATCTTAGTTTGGTATAATCTCTATCCTTTTGTGAAACAGTTGTAGAGAATACCCTCAATTGATTAAGGCAATTCCCAATCAGGTCTTGTTAATCCCAAAAATCTTGAATATTCAGTACAAATCTCACACGTACCGACGATCGCCAAGTACTTCACCACTACGTTCTGATTTATTCCATCGTATGTAGACCAGAACATAGTGAGGGATATAATTATCATTAAAAAAATCAATAATAACAACAGAATATAAAATCAAATACAATCGCACAAGATAATATAAGCTGTTATTACAATTGAAACCAACTTCATAATAAAGAAAACATTTTATAACATTAAGCGCATGAACTCATACATTATGAAATGGAAAACCTAACCTTCACCAATCACTCATAAGATTTACCCCAGCATGGTAAGGTTAATTGAGTAGAAGGGGGAAGATGAATACATTACAAAACTAAAAAGAACAAAGAAAAGAAAAGAAAGAACCAAAAGTTTCTCCTCCAGAATCTGTCCACCAGAAGTTCAGCTTCAGTTATCCCACCTTTTGGCCAAATAAGGCCAAGGTAACTTCTTATAGGAGGTTAATAATGAACTTGTACATCCACCCACGAAGTTGTAATGCATTTTGAGCCGTTTGGAAGTAGTTATGGCCGATTTAGTAGACATGACTTATTCTGGCCGCCGATCACTATTCCACCAACCCAAATTTGACCGTTTAATTGGAAACCTTAATGAATGAATGTAATTATGATATTTTGAGATAATATGAACCTTCTAGTAGGATTTTGAACCCAGCTGGAACCAATGAATTTGGAGGCCGGTGGTCCAAGATATGGTTCATTGAATGTGGTGTTGTCCATTCTGTCGGCCAGAAGAAGTGTTCACATTGACCGAAATGTTTGGGCATGTTGGAGTTCGAATTGGCTTTTGTTCCTGAAGACTTATATGTATCCAACGAATCATTAAATACTAGAAAAAAGGAATCAGGTTAATTGGATACAAAATGTAGTAGTTATTCTGGAAATACAGAGGCAATATAAATCTATTTAATGTCCAGAATTAACCACTTTTCACATTTAAGCTCGAAACTCACCGAAAGTCATAAAATGATGCAAATAAAATCAAATTGATTAATGTGAAGTGATTAAATCAATTAAAAACATATGTATAAATATGAAAATATTATCTCTGTCAATTCACCCACACTTAGCACTTGGACTCCTGGACAAGTAAACATCGACATCAAATCACAGTAAATTTAAAACACATATTCATGAGATCCACTAATTTAATACCAATAAACAAAAGATATCATTCCTCATAAAACACTATTATTTCAAGTTCATCATTTTATATTATTCAATATATTTACTATTACTTTATCCTCCCATGCACAAAAAAAACTTACCTAACATACACTTTTTTCTCATCACACAAATATCAATTTTCAACAATGTCTTTCTCATCCAATACTCATGCAAGGGTCACCATAGGCTTGATAAATTCCTACATCTTCACCCAATGTGAGTCATTAACATATGTTTATCATGAGAAATTTATAAAGGTTGTTCTATGGCTTTAGGTTGGTAGGATTTAGATGTGAAAAATTCTATGGCTGAATAAGGAGTGCTTGGCACTTTTTGAAGTAAAATTGCATTATTCTAATTTAAACTTAAATATGGTATCCTCCTCACTCCCCTTTGTAGTAAATCAGCTCCACTAGAATGAAAAATCAGTGAAATTTCACACCATTCATCATTTCACCAGTAATATTTTCAATCATCTCAAACATGATTTTTCTTGAAAGCTCCAGACAGGCACAACTTTTTTCTCCATTGGAAGCTCTAGAAAGGCACAACTTCTCATACATGAAAGCTCCAGAAAAGCCACATCTTTCAACTAAATGATTTTTTATCAATAAGAAAATCTCTTCAAAATTTTATTTTCCAGCCAAATTATCTCCAAATGATGTAGTACAACACAAGACCACTTCCCCCACACTTAAGTTCAACTAGATAATGCAAATTCACTTCTAGAGCAGGTTGGATAGGGAAAATTAGCTTGTATTGTGGCTAACCTAATAGGATGTTCATGGATTCTATGAGCTACACGGATTAAATGTACAAGGTAGGCCATTATAAAAAGGATTATATTGAAAAGGGGGATTTAAAATCAAAGAAATTCCTCAATCATTTAAAACACAAGTACCTCAAACACTCAAGTTTTGACAGAAATAAATCAAATTCTGGTTAAATCAAGCATGATTTAGTTCTCTCGAGAAGTGAGGTGAATGTAAAGAATATGAGAATAATAGGTTCACAAGTCTCACGGGAAAGTGATTTCAAATATAAAGACAGTGATATGTGGCATGGGATTAAAAAAAGAGTATTTTTCATGAAATTCCCAAAGAATTGAACTTGAAACAATGTCATTTTCGGCATTCATTTAAGCTCAGTTTCATGGAATAAATTATTTCACACATTGAAATGGGTTTAAAAAATATCAATGATAATCATTTCAGCTCAAAAGTTTCAAAAACACACAAAAATTGAAAAATAAACACACAAAATTTTAAACACTCACATGTTTTTTTAAAAAAAATGGGAAAACAAACAACACATAAACATCATAAACTAAAAAGGTTCCCTCCCCCACAATTAAATGATGCAGTGTCCGAAATGCATTCAAAATTATTTAACATGTAATTATAGTCTAAATTGATTCACAATAATCAAGAAAGTGATGTGGAGAGGTACAACTTTACTTATTGGTAGTGAAATGTTGAGTTAAGCTCCTAAGTGTTGCACACATAAAAACCTACAAACAAAGGTAGATAATAAAAACATAATAAATTTATTAAAAGTAAAGAAAATAGAAATAAATCGAGAATAGAATGATATATCTTGGTTTAATCCCCCATGTGGGCCCTGGGTTTTGACTTCCTCCAGATGGGCTGTTTCAGTTGGTTATCCCCAATCTGATGGTGGGTTGAGTTTCTTTGAGATGAACCACCAACACATTTTCCTTCTAGTTAGAACTTCTTTCTTTTTGTTGAGGAGTATACGTATACAGTACACAAATTCCACCCCTATAAAAATGATATTAATCTTTCATGGTGGGTTTAGGATAAAGAATGATTCCTCCTCTTTATGGGTTTCCACTTTCACAACTTCTTCTTCATTCTCCAGCGGTTCCTCAAGGCATGCTACATCAAAATAATAGTCAAAGGGAAAATCAGAGTGTAATTCTATTTGAATAAAATTAAAACATGATGAATCAATATCAAACTCTTACCTTTTAAAGTAAGCATCTTGTGTCTCTTTTTCTTCATGAAAATCCACTTTTGTATACTCTTGAAATTCCTCTAACAAGCATTCATCTTGTTTAGGGAGCTCCATATGTTCTTCTTCAGGTGTATCTTCTTCTTTTTACTCATCCACCAAGGCAATACATTTTTTTCCCAAATATGAAAATTTCAAGCAAGGGAAGGTGATAATCAATTTAGATTCTATATAATCAGAATGAAAAGAGTTAAGAAAAATATTATCTCCCTTAATTAGCTTGACTTTAATTTCTTCTTCAGTATGAGGTTTCTCTTGTAGTTGAATTTCACAAGATAGAGGTAGGTAGTCAGGCTCCTCCATCTTTTCTTCCACCGCTTTGGTGGTGTCTTCCTTTATTGGTTCTGGATCTTGTACTTTGTAAGGAATATATGGATCAATTAGTTCTTCACACTCATTCCAGAATTCATCTAGATCTGTTTTCTCTCCCACATGTAGTTCAATAGGTAATTCTTCTTTCTTGTCATCCTCGAGTTCATTCATAGGTTCTGGTTTGTCCATCATTGTACAGACATATTAAAATGAAAGTTATACTTTGTTCTCTAGTTTTTCTATGTCATTATTAAGTTCTTGCATCTGTACTATATCATAACCAGCCTCATCTACTTGTTCTAAATGTGGGTATTTGTCACATGAATGAAAGAATTAATCATTTGAAAACATCATGTAAAAATATTTTTTTTAACTTTTTTTTTGAAAAAATGTCAAGTATTAATAATTAGATTGCGGCACTGCCTCCCCGGAAACGACGCCAAGTTTTGACACGTTCCTCTCGTGGGGTGTCGAAAAATGAATTATTTACTAAATTAAAATATAGTATAGTAGTTAACCTAAGTTTTCTCTAGAGAGGAGCGCACAACAATCATGTTTGTCACTTTGTATTTAACTTTGTTTGATTTTGAAAACAATGAAACAAAACTAAAGAAAGAAATAAAGTATAAGTGTTAAAAAAAATTGAAAAAAATGTGATTAAAAATAGTGATAATTATTGGGTGATCAGGTCGGGTTTGGTTTTCCAATTGTAATGTTATCATAGTTCTTATTTATTCATTCCTTTTTTATTAAATCGATTAAAATGAGATTCCACAATCGCTTCATCTCACTTATTTGATTAATGATGTTGGGGAGATTAAACCTTAATAAAATCTTAGTTAGGTATAATTACTATCATTTTGTGAAAGAGTTTTAGATAATACCCTCAATTGATTAAGGCAATTCCCAATCGGGTCTTGTTAATCCCAAATAATCTTCAATATTCAGTACAAATCTCACACGTACCGATGATCGCAAAGTACTTCCCCACTACGTTCTGATTTATTCCATCGTATGTAGAACATAACCTAGTGAGGGATATAATTATCATTAAAAAATCAATAATAACAACATAATATAAAATCAAATACAATCGCACAAGATAATATAAGCTGTTATTACAATTGAAACCAACTTCATAATAAATAAAACATTTTATAACATTAAGCGCATGAACTCATACATTAAAAAATGGAAAACCTAACCTTCCCCAATCACTCATAATATTTACCCCACCATGGTAAGGTTAATTGAGTAGAAGGGGGAAGATTAATACATTACAAAACTAAAAAGAACAAAGAAAGAAAAGAAAGAACCAAAAGTTTCTCCTCCAGAATCTGTCCACCAGAAGTTCAGCTTCAGTTATCCCACCTTTTGGCCGAATTAGGCCGAGGTCCCTTCTTATAGGAGGTGAAGAATTAAGTTGGACATACACCCACGAAGTTTGAATGCATTTGGAGCCGTGTGGAAGTAGTTATGGCCGATTTAGTAGACTTGCCTTATTCTGGCCGCTGATCACTATTCCACCAACCCAACTTTGACCATTTAATTGGCTGCCTTAATGAATGAATTTACTTCTGATATTTTGAGATAATATGAAACTTCTAGTATTATTTCGAACCCATCTGGAATCAATGAATTTGGAGGCCGGTGGTCCATGATATGGTTCATTGAATGTGGTGTGGTCTATTCTGCCGGCCAGAAGAAGTGTTCACATTGACCGAAATGTTTGGGCATGTTGGAGTTAGAATTGGATTTTGTTCTTGCATACTTATATGTATCCCACGAATCATGAAATCCTAAAAAAATGAATCAGGTGAATTGGATACAAAATTTAGGAGTTATGCTCGAAATACAGAGGCAATATAAATCTTTTTAATGTCCATAATTAACCACTTTTCACATTTAAGCTCGAAACTCACCAAAAGTCATAAAATGATGCAAATAAAATCAAATTGATTAATGTGAAGTGATTAAATCAATTAAAAAAATGTGTATAAATATGAAAATATTATCTCTTTCAAATACATATACGTAGATAAGTTATAATATGCATTAATAATAATCTTAAATTATAAGGACCATCACACATATGCGTAGATAGAGATATTCTATGACACCAAAACATGCAGAATTTATAAAAGAAAGTATGTTCTCATAATCTCATATCTTAGATATTACCAAGTTTGAACTTCATGAGAATAATTATCATATAAAAATGGGTACTCACACCTTTCAGTCTATGTACTATGTGTCCTATCATAGTATGTTATCCAACCACAAAACATTATTTGAGAATATCATCATAGCACATCAATGATCTCATCATAGCGGGGAACTTTTGTGACCTTATCAGTACGACGTATACTCTAGAAAGTTATTACATTAGAGTCTATATAAAGATAAAAAATATGTAATATTAAGTTTTATTAATATTCAATACATTGAATATACTTATAATCAAAGTACAAACAGTTTTTCCTAGGACACCAACTCTAAAAAACTCCCACTTGGATGAGAGCCAACTACTTACAACCTTCAGTCCGCTAGACCTCACATGATTATAAAGTTTTTGTTGAGTCAAGGATTTAGTCAAGGGGTCATACATGTTATGTTCCATGGAAATAATACTTGCTAAAACTTCAACTCTTTGAGAAAAATCCCTTAAGAGATGATACATCAAAAGTATTTCCTTCATCCGCTAATGTGACCTTGGCTCTTTTAAAGTAGCCACCACTACACTATTATCACAAAATTTTGTTATAGTATCTTTACTACTAGATACCAAATCAATATATTGGATGAATTTTCACATCTATACTACTTCTATAGCTGTCTCAGAAGCTGCAATATACTCAGAATCCATTGAAGGATATGCAACCAATGCCTACTTTGAGCTCTTCCAGCTCACAACACCTTTATTAAAATTAAATTTGTATCATGTTTGTGACTTCAACTATTCAAGATCAGTTTGGAAACCATGTGATAATAATTTTTCACCCAATTCTTAATAAACCCACCTCGCACGGTTGTGCCACACGGTTTTCATAACCATGCACTAACCGTGCGACGAATAGTGCTTAGCCACTACCTAAGTCACACTAACTGTGTGGGGTAGGTGCATTGTTTGATTAAATTGTGTGAAACCCGTCCACTTACCATATAATCCCTTGAAATAGGACACATAGTTTTCTATGGGGGGATCACAGTTTCAGATAAACCGTGCACCTTTTGAAGACCACCAAACTTGGTATTTTTAGGGATCGACACTCCCGAAACTCAACTAGACACCCAAAAAACCTCCCAGGCCTTTACCGAGGTCCAAGAACAACACTTAGAAGTGTTACAAATCTCAAAATTATGTTTCAAATATTAGTTAAAATAACTTACTACCCAAAAAATGAAAAGGTTCAAATTCCTTATAGAATTCTACCTTGGCTCAAAACACGAGACGTTACAACCTCCCTACCTTAGAACTTATCATCCTCGATAAGCCTTAGGGAACAATAAAAACATCCATCGACCTATAAGGGTAATGAAGTTAAATTAAAAAGATCATTTTTCATTTCCAAATAACTAAAACACCTTCAATAATCAGTTTAATCATATAGAACTAAAGTTTTCATAACCCGAGGTAATGCTTGTTTTTTTATTTCAACACCGTAACAGAGCTTACCTAAACTGATTTAGATATATACACGGTCACACCATCATCTATTTAAACCTATAACTTATGGTGATCCCCCAATATAGGATTATCATTACAAGGGTCCAACTCTAAATAAAAAAACACTCCATTTTCATAATTTCCTACAAAGAATGCCTCTAAGAAATATAGCGACGCTACTGTAGTGATTTATTTAACTAGGAAAACAAAATTACACCCAAGGTTATATCAGGGACCTCTCTTCAAAGAAATATCAAAATCCTAATCAACCTTACTAAAAATGATCACACAAGATTTCCTAGAAGACCTTTCTGACCCTCACACCACACTCTCCTTAACCTAGTGATGTGTTTAAATTGATTCATTATGACTATACATATTGAACAAGAGGGATAAAAAATTGATCCATATCTTTATGACCATTCTCAAATGCCCAGATTAGGCAGATGATGTATTATTATCAAAACAAAGATTTTTTTATCCCAAGTCACCTAACATTACCATGATAATGTTAACTGAAACCCATAACCACTTCCACTGATGCTCCCTAATCAAACCATCACATTACCATTTAAATTTTATTTCCCAATAATGAACATGGGTGTTACCCAGATCAATCCTACTAGAGTTTTACCTGTTAAAAAACACCTATGATCCTAACAACAAGTCAGGGTTAACCTCATATTTATTTAACTAGAGTCCAAGGAACTAACCCAAAGTAGTCCATAACCCATGTTTAAAAGTGAGATATTGTTAAAAATCCAAGACATCCACATCAGATCACTGAATAATCCCCAAGTGGAATCTACCTAGTGGTCAAGTCAGGGAATAATGGTTGGTGTCTAATATTATGTCTAAGGAATTCCTACATGAGAACCCCAATGTCACTTAGGACTAACCATTCCATGAATAAAACCTTGCATCCAACATGCAACTCAAATATAGATTACTTATCAAGCCCAAAAGCCTTTAAAACTTTTGTACATTGTATGACTGGTGATATCTTAGTAAATCAAGGATGACATAAAGATTGGGGACATGCTCATCTATTGAATAATAGTACACTAAGAGGATACCAATGAAACAAAAAAAATTCAAACGATAACTGGTTGACCTCTTGAATGAAGCTCAGCTTCACCTGCTGATGCATCACCATTAACAGGTCACAAGCCTTTTCCACCAAAGGCATCCCATGATAACTCATGATTTTCCACAAAAGTCCACCCAAAACCAATGGTGTTTTTAGGGGTTGCATACATAGCCTACCACACCCATGTCATGTTTTCAAGAAAGACCTGACATGTACACTAGAACCAAAGTGAGAATCCCCACCTTAATAATTACCTTATTGTCAAAAGTAGGGATTGAATTTATATTAATAATAATTATATATCATAATTTACCTTAAACAAACATGTGAAAATCCTTTGAGTCATGCTCACAACTTCATAGAATTTGGCCTGAAAACCAAAACCAACTTGGATGATTTTTCAAAACACTCGATCCTCTTGGAATGTCATCCCGATAATTGGGAAGAACTTGATTCCTTTAGAGCCCAAGACATTCAACTTTGGAGATGACCCAAGAATGTACTAAACAACACAAGGATCGACAATTTCACCGAAATCAACTGATTCATTACATCATTTAATAACTCAATAGGTACCGTGTATATCATTGCATACCACCCTAATATTATGGAAGTATAATTAAACATCCTTGATACTATCCATAGGTTTTCCACCCTATGAAATTAAATACCAGATGAACCATGCATAAAACTAGCTCAAAAGCACATTATCTCACACAAATGTAAAAATAGATTTAAGTAATCCTATGTTTCCTAGGAAAAATAATTGGGTAACGAGACTTACGTAGCGTTCAACCATGCCCTTGAAATGTAAAACCTAATAAAACCAAGAATTAAATAATTCCCATTCCCGTAACAAGGGTAAAGGATACAATAACCACCCATCCAAACAAGTGTTTCATTTAGAAACTAAAATTATTACTAGGGACAATGACCCTCAAATGACACCAAATGTTATAAATGTCATATAATTTAGTGTAAGAACCCATGTTTTCATATAAGGTACAGATCCTTTTCTATTCAATTTAAATTCTTTATTATGGACTTATATATTCTCCCCTTGTGATCTCGGGTGTTTTGGAGGTGTCTAGGACTCGTTCAGAGTCTGAAACCAGGTTTTAGGGGTGTTTTTGGCTTGGGGAATGGTTATGAGAAACCATGGAGAGTAGGCTGCATTATTAAGAAATTACTGTAGGAGGAGGCGGTAGCTTACACGTATTTTTGGAAATTTTGTGATAATCCTGAAATGTTATAGGTTTTTATATACGATTTTCACATGGTTACCACATGGTTAGCCCGATAGTGTGGGGTAACAGTGCAAAGTTCCCCTTGGAGGCAGTGAGTTGCACAAGGTTGCCACATGGTTGGGAAAACCATTCAAGTAAACTGTGTGAGCATGATAGATGTATTTTTTTAGAATTTTAATTTAAAGTTACAATTTCTTTTTAAACCCTTTTTGGGTTTTCTTCTCCTCAACGTACAGAACCCTCTGTAGGAGGTCCCCTTTTGAGCCTAAGCTAGTATTTGTGCCCAACCGTCCATCCAACCTCCATTTTGATCATTGTTTATCTCATAAGATCCACATTGGTAAGGCCTACATTCATTTTTAGACGTTATTGTTTCTTCGGAACAATGATTAAACTATTTGATTTTAGGCTCATATAACCAAATATTCTGTTCTTCATCTGTTCATCAGATTTCTCTTGAACTGGGATGAATTAGGAATTGATACTGGATGATCTCACTAATAACAAGTCAAGGTAGGAAGTCTATAATTTTCTTCAACTTTTCAGGTGTTTTTCGAGTGTTTAGATGATATTCCACCCATCGGACTTTCCAGTGTGGCCTCGTTTTCTTAGAAAGTTATTTATATTAGGATTAGTCGGACCTAGTGAGGATGCCTGTAGGTTTCATTTAGGTGTGTTGGCACCTAATTGTTGAGTCAAGGTCATCCATGAGGTGTTCCTTAAGGAAATTCGTTGTTTATTATTGTTTAAACCACCCAAGGGGTTCGTTATTTTGCTTTCCTAGTTAGAGGAAGCCCGCTAATGCCTTAATGGTTTGAATAGCTCACCTAGGAGATGTATTGCATCTTTGTGTTGTTATATATTGTAAATTCATGCCTATTTTGATAGTTTATATTAAATGAAATGGATGATATGGGTGGGTATACCTATATCAAATGACCAATGGCATGTTCAATTGATTATATGGGGGGTAGGCCCATATTTTTTGTAAATGATTAATGGATTTCATGAGTGGGTATTCTCATGGATTTTGCTTATTTATGTGAGTGGGTATACACACATGGAATGAATAGTTTAAATTGAATTCTTTGATTGAATGGCTTGATATATGCCATAGACTTCTCTCCATGGGGTTGGAATGCAGTAGTTGATTCCTTGGGCTGATTATGCCCCCTGGGTATTTCCTTTAGTACTGTATAGACCCAAGGTGGTTTCCTAATGGAATGTTTATATCACAACCTATTCAGGCCACCTCGGGGACCCAAAAAGATCATATGGTTGTAGGTGATGATCGGGGAAAGTGCCCTAGTATAGGCTGTTAACTATTTCTTTGGAGCAGGAGAGCATAAGACCAAGATGAGGCTGGTGATGCTACACTCAATTTTTGGTCTTTTTTTCTTTTTGGTTACCTGTACTATATTGTATTTCCATATACTAATTTTAATTATTTATATATACATGTATCATCTGCATCATTTTGTATGTGATACTTTTCCGGTTATTGATATGTATTCCTGTCTTGTCTACTTTTAGTTGACTACTATTTATTTCACTTTTGCTATTTATTATGTTTGACTTCTACTGTGATACTTTGGTAATGAGGGAATGGTATCCCCACTGAATCACCTAGTCCCTCACTGATAGTTGGTAGCCTCCATAATTTGGTAAGATGCGCTTGAGTCCTTGTGGCAACCCGGTTTTAGAGCACCGTTTTGGGTGGAATCCAGGTCTAGGACATTAAAAAGTCGTATCATAGGGTTCTTTATTGTTTTCCTTGCTATTTGGTGACAATATATAGGGATAAGAAGGAAACTGAATTTTTTAATAAGTTGTGATCATGAGTATCTACCCCATGTAGAGGGAAAATTCAAATCACCTCAATCTAAATTGATATTTTCTAGGTTTTGAATATTGTAGTTGACTTGATTTCACCGTTGGGTGACACACATGATTTATAATATTATTATCGATACACTTGTGGTATCTATTTATGTTTCAACCTAATAATATGAGGGTGTTCCATATCATGTATAATATAGTAACTTTTTATAAATCTCATTTCATGCATCTTTTTCATGCCATTTAGGAGACATTAGTTACTGCATGCTATTGTGATAGTTGATGTGTGCCATCTGTTGTGTTAGTTGTGTGTAGAAGATTTATAACTGATTTCATATTTCAATTCATAGGGATTATGGGCCCTTATGGGTTGGGAAATGATGCAACCCTGAAATTATAATTTTAAAATGAACTTGATATATCTATGGTTTGAATGAGAACCATGTTTGGGGGTCGTTAGGGGTTATGGGGCCTCATGGATTCAAAATTGGTAAACCCTTGGTAAAAAAAATGGAAACTTGAAATGATGATAGAACCCTAACATAGACCAATATTTTTAGTGGGAAAGAGGCTTAGTTTCTAGTGGTTTGTTGGTTGTTCCTTATACAGTCCTAGATTTAGGAGTATGATGTGGGTTGACATGGTGTTTAAGAGGGTTTTGACTTGTCCGATGATTTTGAGCTACATTATTTGATGTTCATCTATTCTGTGGCATGTATTTGGAACTATAGAGTGATGCCTCAATGATTAATTCTAGTGGTATTTGATGAAGGGGATGATGAACATACTCTAGAGATAGTGGGCCACTAGTAACCGGTTGATCCTCCTTTAGTATGATCTATGGTACCAGCCATTGTTCTGGGCATAAGTGTTGAAGAACAATTCTGAGAGGGTTTCTTTCAATATTTGAAAACGTTACAGGGATAAATGTATCCATACTTGACTATAGATTAGCTAACATGGGTGTTCTCATAGTATCATCCTCCCACATTCTTGGGGTATTGAGGACCACAAGCTGCAAAGATATTGCTTGAGACCATGTTAGAAATTTTTTCAATTCTGTAGGTGCCTAAGGATTGGAGGGTCAAGATCGCGACTTATATTCTACACAGGGAAGAAAAAACACTGGTGTGATGTATTGAAATAGAATGATGGGCTGTGATATATGGTTTGGGCTGCTTTCCAAAGTTTCTTATACAACTACTTTTACCCTATGACTCTACGAGTAGAGCAGGCTAGTGAGTTCATGCGTCAGGAGCAGGGTGCAATGACAGTTATAGAATACTCAGAATGCTTTATATTGCTGCATCATTTTTCACTGATGTATATTACTTATGGGTTTTTGAGATCAAGATTCTTCGAGGAAGGTCTCACACATTCTATCAAATCATTGGTCAACATGTTTAAGTTGAATTCTATAACTGAGACTGTGTATCAGGTGCTGATTACACAGTATAACTTAAGCTAAGATGGGGTATAGATCATGGTAGTTTTGTGCCTCACCCTAGTGGATCTACGTCTTCAAGAAGGAAGGTTTGTTTTGATGATTCTTTCAGCGTGAGTGCTAGTCAGTTTGTGGGTGATGACATATTGGTGTATTTCCATCAGTGTAGTAGGTGAGGCCACATGAAGAATTAGTGTGATGATGACCCATTCGAGTGCCACACTTGTGGAAGGATGGTTCACATACAATGGTCTTTTAGGAACTTTCCTTTACTTGTGAGTGGTAGTGGGTCAGCTTCGACAATAGGTTCATGACTATTTTCTTCATCTCCTAGTCAGACTCGAAGTCGGAGCAATGCAGGCCAATCAGGTCAGGGATGTGGTGGTCATGGCCATGCTAGCTAGACACCGGGTTCTCATAGATAGTAGGGTGCATCAACTCAGGTTAGTCAGGGAGTGTCATAGGGCCATGGTATAGGATAGACTTATATTGTTCAACCGACCCAATAGGACCAGGATCCTCAACCGTCTATAGTGAGAGGTACGACATTAGTAGCTTCTATTATTGTATTTTCTATTTTCAATATAGGTGCATCGAAAAATTTTATATTTTCTTGGAAGGTTAAAATCCTTGGGCTTATGGTTTTGCTTTCTAAGGGTTTTATGATGCTAGAAACACCATTGGGAATCAGAATGGGTAATGTGCACTAGTTTATAGAGTGTCCCCTTGAGTTTCGGAACCCTTGTCAGTGTGGACGAAGAAGGGACGACCCTTCATATGGATGGAGAGATGCCAGCATAGTTTTCAGGAGTTGAAGTAGATACTGATGAGTACCTCCATATTGAGGCTACCAGAAGTGGGCGTGGGGTATGTAGCATACTGTGACGTATCAGGGACCAGACCTAGATGTGTCCTGATGCAGGAATGAGAAGTTATTGTGTATGTCTCTCGGAAGCTAAGAAACCATGAGTAGAACTATGCTACCCATGACCTGGAGTTAGCAGTATTGGTATTCCCCTTGAAGATGTGGAGAAATTACTTGATGGGCGAATGTTTTACAGTCTACTATGATCACAAGATTCTCAGGTATATCTTCTCACAAAAGGATATGAACCTGAGACAACAATGATGGATCGAGCTTCTCCAGGACTATGACTTTGAGATAGTATATACTCTTGGGAAGGGGAACATAGTGGCAGATGCACTCAGCAAGAGGTCTAGTCTATAGTTTCTGAGTGAGGCAAAAAAGAAGCTAGCGGCGTTTCTGATATCCTTTTTGGATAGAGATGGAGCAGATTACCTCCATTCTATGACTGTCACTCCCCCGCTTCTTTGGCATGTTCGGGAGGCACAACTTAGGGGCATTGACTGCGAGGCTCGACGTGCTTAGATATCCACAAGACAGGAACCTGATGGATTTTTTGAAGGTGGGGAACACGTCTTTATCTTTAGAGAATGCACCATAGTACCAGTGGTACAATAGGAGGAGGTGTTGAGGGAGTTCCATAAGTCTCCTCTGGTGGTACATCCTGGTGTAGAGATGATGTACTATGACCTATGGAATCAGCACTGGTGGCCAGGGATGAAGAAGGCAGTGGGTGAGTTTGTTTCACGATACCTCACTTGTCATCAAGTGAAGGCCGAGAATCAGGTTTCAGCTATCTTAGCGCAACCACTAGAGGTTCCGGAGTGGAAGTGGGACTGTATCTCCATGGAATTTGTGACGGGGCTTCCATGTACATCTAAGTTACATGATTCCATATAGGTGATCGTTGATTGACTCACCAAGTCGGCCCACTTTCTACCCATCCAAAAGCAGGTATCAGTAGAGGGCTGGGGACACCTCTATGTACTAGAGATTGTACGACCTCATGGGGTTCCATCAACGATAATCTCTGACCATGGAACACATTTTACATCCCAGTTGTTTAATGGATTATAGGAGGAATTTTGGAATCAGCTACGTTTGAGAACTTCCTTTTATCCACAGACGGATTGTCAGATGTAGCAGACTATTCCGACACTGGAGGACATGTTATGTAATTGCATCGTATATTTTGGCCATAGTTGGGAGGATAAGTTTCCCTTGTTGTAGTCTGCATGCAACAACAACTATCACTACACCATTGGTATGGAACCATTTGTGGCCTTATATGGTCGACTTTGTAGATCACCTCTATGTTGGAAAGACCTAGGGGAGTCAGCACTTATGGGTCCATAGTTGGTACGAGCTACCACTGAGAAGGTGCAGATCATCTAAGAGTGGATGAAGACTGCATAGAGCAGACATAAGTCTTGTGCTGACAAGAGATGGAGGCCCTTGGAGTTCGAGGAGGGAGACCGCATCTTCCTACAGGTCTCACCTCGATGAGTTTTCAAAGATTTGGATGAGGTGGAAAACTCTCACTGAGGTTTATCAGACCGTTTTGATACTTTGGAGGATTGGCGAGGTAGAATACCGCTTGGTACTGCCACCACAGTTGGAGAGGGTGCACAACGTCTTCCTCGTAACCCATTTAAAGAGATACAGGCATGACCCATCTCACGTCATCGACCATGGTGAGCTTGAACTTAATGATGGGGTGACGTTTACAGAGGTTCTAGTGTTTATTGAGGTTCGATAAGAGTGGGTCCTTCATGGACGATCGATACCTCTGGTGCGCATTCGCTGGCAGGACAAGAACCTCTAGAAGAGTATATGGGAGTGGGAGGCTTAGATTCATGATCAGTACCCCCATTTGTTTCATTAGTCTATGTTGTGGATTTTGAGGACAAAATGACCTAATGTGGGGAGAATATAAAGACCTATATTTTCCATGTAATTTCTTTTAATTATAAGGAATTATTAAGAGTCAACGAAAATCGACAGTGTGTGATTCCGAGCCCTGGTGTTCCCAAAATGAATTTATGAACTTTTTTTAAGGTATGTTCAGTAAACGCATGAGTGAAATTTTATATCTTTCGAACCGGTGCTCGGATTAAAAATCTGAGGGCACCATTGAATCCGTAGTGCTGGGATTTGCTTCAGTGAGGCTTCACTTCAACTGTAGTAAGTATGGAGTAAAAGATAGATTTTCAGACTTTTTAAAATAATAATAAAATAACTTTGTTATTTTATTTATTTATTTAGTTTACTCCAATGGACAAGCGGCAGTGGCAGGACCAATGACATGTCAAACCATTAAAATGATTGACTCCTCAAATACTTTGTAGTAACACTATTAGAATTAGGAAGGTTCCTATTAAATGAACCCCCATTAATTACATGGGAATTACTCACCATACCACTCTCCTATTTATATAGAGCTTGAGGGGAGGTTTTGGAATGAATTCAACAAGAGATTATGTTATGATAAAGTACCGCGATGTCAATCACTTGGAGGATAGAGTCGGTTTCAGTGGGCAGTGTTGAGAGACACCGAATCAAAAACTGAAGGATGGTGTTTGAGTGGAAACATTGGTTTCTTGTTGCGGGGATGACAAACACTGACTCATCCTCTATCACGGACATTCTTTAACGATCTTGAGGTAAGGGGTTTGGTAAAAGTTCATATGTGATATTTTCCTTTCTTTAATTCATTATCATATTAACACAGAGGGTGCAGACCAAACGAATAAGGCCCAGACCCCCCCACCACTCTGTTTAAGTTGCGTTCTACGTGGATGATTTACTCAGGGTGACCGAAGCGAGAAGATGGTGGAAGTGCAGAAGAAACCACTGAACCACCGGCACGCCAAGTCATCAGTGGTCGGCGGTGGCAGATGAGACCCACGACAACCAGCCGTGGGTGGTGGAGGGCGGCGGGCCATGGAGGCCGGAGGCGGCCGGCCTGAGCCATCCGCACGGGACAAGTGGCGACACACATAGGTGCCACTGGAGGATACAACTAGGGACAACAACCCATGATAGGTGGAGAGCGACGCGGCCTCATGCCGCACCAGGTTGGCGGACCCTAAGTCGGCCAAAACGGCCGACCGTTACGTAGTCAGACAGCGCCCCACCGGCTTATGGAAATGGCCCCGCTCCCACGGGGCCAGCTGGGAAGATTGAGCCACCTTGTGGCAGACTGGGCTGGACACAGGCCGGCCGAGCGGGCCGGAACCGCCCAGCAAACCGGACCTGTGGCCTAGCGGGTTGGACCTACGACCCAGTGGGCCAATGCTGGTGGGTCGAGCCCCACTCGATGGGACAGGCAAACCACAGACCATGCTTTCTAACTGTACCGGGCCGACCTCAACAGGCTGGACTCAATAAACCGGACTGACCCTAAGTAGGTCAGACCTGAGAGGGGTTAGGTAGACCTCTGGACCCGTTGCATCGGGCTATCCTGACCGACTCAGATCGGGCCTGGACCCAACAGGTCCCCGAATAAAGAAATTACCATAACTAACAAACCGGGAGTCTGTTCGACAATCCGTTTGTGGAATTGAAATACCTTTTGAGAAGCAGTCCATTTGGCATATTCTGGCGGGCCCGACCAAGCTGGGCTGGACCAAGGTGCGATCACCCCCATTTCACAGAAAGGGATGCAACTAACAGACTGGGCATTCAGTTGACAAGCTGTCTATTATGTTGGAACCCTTAGGATGAGGTGGTCCTTTTGAAATACTCCATGAGAGTTTTGGAAAAAGTTGGGGTATGGACGGATTGGATCGACTCCAAATCCCACCAGTCCATCGGCACTAAAATGCAAATAACATAAAGACTGGGCGTCTGGTCGATGCGCCGTCTTTTGCATTGGAATCCTTATGACATGATGGATCATCAGATTACTTCTTCATGGGACTTTTTTCTGGTTAAAATATGATTTATGGCTTGAGGAACAATTCTCTTAGAATCAAGTGTGCTATGATCGGGAATCCAGTGGCTAGTAATGAGATGGAGATTAGAGACAGATCATACGGTGGTTAGTACTGAGTGATCATGTGTGGCTGAACACTAGTCCTGTGTGGTTCTGATCCTATGTGGTTTAGATCCTATGTGGTTCAATTCTTAGCGATCCTGTGTGTGTCAGCGCATACCGATCCTGTGTGGGTCATTACGGGGGTTAGTATATATCGACTCTGGGCGGGTCAAATCCTATGTGGGTCATTTTGGGGGTTAGTAGATATCGATCTTGTGTGGGTCAGACTCTGTATGGTCAGTAGTAGTGCCTCTTGGTAGAATAATATGATCTTTCTTCATGAATAATCATTTGTACTTATATACATCACTAATATCTGGTTTGAGTTGTGTTTATTGGTTTGTGCTTTTTGATTGAGATCATGCTTTGTGTTTTGCCTTTTTGGTATTTTGGGAGACCTTCGGAGGTCTCAGGGTCCCAACTAAGTATTGTTATACTCACCACTACACGGGCTTCACCTGTACCTTGTTGTGTCTTGTGAAAACGACGAGCAGCTGGGCAGAGACTTGAAGGAGCTAGGACCAGGTAGTACACGGGGGAGTTTGGCTAACACGTAGAGTAGTGGAGATGAGTTGTACCTACACTTTAGTTAGGATCCTTAGTGGATGATCTAGGAGCTTTTTTCTCTTTTTAGTTGTACTTTTACATTCTAGTTAGGCTTGTCTTCCAGCCCCCTCTTCTTTTAGCACACTTTTTACAACAATATTTTACTTCATGGTTTCTTTTTGTTGTGTTCTTGGATTGTGTGTCTGTACAGGTTTAAAGGAAATTCCTTCCCATTGAAGGATACACCTTTTTGGTGATAGTCTCCAACCCTTGGCCAATGGAAGGCGGGCTTTGGGTAGTCACGACATGGGCCCCGGGGGATGGGTCATGACATAATAGGACTAGGATCCCGAACCATCTACAGTGAGAGGTACGACATTAATATCTTCTACTATTGCATTTTATCTTTTCAATATAGGTTCATCGAACAATTTTATATCTTCATGGGTGGTTAAAATCCTTGGGCTTATGGTTTTTCTTTTTGAGGGTGTTATGATGCTAGACAGACCATTGGGAATTAGAATGGGTGGTGTGTGCCAGTTTATAGAGTGTCCTATTGAGGTTAGTGGGTTACACTTTTTTGGAGTTTGTATGTCCTCAAGATGATAAGGTTTCAATTCATCCTCAGGGATGAACTGGCTAGTGTCTTATCAAGTTTACATTGACTACTATCACCGAAGGGTGACTTTCACATAACCATAGGGTGAAATTTTTATTCACAAGGATGAATGGGATGTCCATGCGAGATGAGATGGACCCGAGCATCGTGGGATGGGTGGGATGATAACCCATATCACTAGTTCTTATCTAGATGACCAGGGAGTGAGTCATGCAGACTTACCTCTAGTAGTTGATCACATCAGGGATGTCTTTCCCAATTAATTTTCTTCTTTACCTCCTAAGAGATATGTGGAGTTCTCCATCAATATATTTCTAGGAGCTTTACTAGTATACATTCTTCTAAGCAAGATGGCTAGGATAGAGTTCTAGGAGCTCAAGAGGTAGCTAGAGGATCTAGAGGCGAATGGGTTTATCAGACCCAGTACTTCTATGTGGGGTTTGCTAGTCCATTTTGTGAAAAAGGTGGATGATACCCTTAGGCTATGTGTGGACTATCAAAAATCAAAACAGCTGACAGTTAAAATCCAATATCCCTTGCCAAGGATAGATGATCTGTTTGATCAACTACGAGGATCCCGAGTGTTCTTGAAAATTGACTTGAGGTCAGGATATCACCAGGTGAATGTTCGACCTATAGACATACCTCGTACAAACATTCATAGTAGGTATGGTCTATAAAAGTATCTAGTTATGCTGTTTGGTCTCACGAACATGCTAGTAGTTTCCATAGAGCTTATAAACCAAGTGTTCCATCATTATTTGGATTCTTTTTTTTTGTGGTTATCATGGAAGATATCTTTGTGTATTTTCATAATTTACATGACCATTCCAACCATCTTGAGATTATTTTGAATACACTATGAGAGCATATGTTATATGTTAAGATCTCAAAGTGACACTTCTATATGGAACCGATTCACTTCCTCGGTCACATCATCTCGGAGACATGAGTATCAGTGGACCTAGATAAGGTGAGAAATATTTTTTCTTAGGAACATCCCAAGAACAAGTTTGATATATAGAGTTTCTTAGGGTATCTAGTTACAACATTTTTTTTATAGGGGACTTATCATAATTGGAAGCACCATTGATGAGCTTGACTAATAAGGGTGTGAAGTTTTTATGGTTAGAATATTGTGAGATAGCCTTTCAAGAGATGAAAGGGAAGTTGACATCAACCCCAGTCATGATACTTCTAAATTAGGAAAGAGTTACATGGTTTATTATGACGCATCGGGTATTAGGATGGGGGCAGTGCTGATGTAGGGAGATCGAGCCTTGGCATACAGGTCTCACTAGCTAATGCATGATAAGGGGAATTACCTAACACACTATCTTGAGTTATCTTCTGTTGTTCATGCATTACACTATTGGAGACACTATTTACTGGGGGATTGTTTTGTGGTGTACACAGACCATAAAAAACTAAATTATATCTTTACACAGTGAGATATGAATCAGAGGAAACGAAGGTGGGTAGAGTACCTTTAGTTGTTTGACTTTGATCTTGCCTATAAACCTGGTAATGGAAATGCAGTGGATGATTCACTGAGCAGGGGGACTCAGATACATGTTGTGATGCCCCAAAATTGGTGTAATAATAATATTATGATGCAATCTAGAATAAACATGCAAAATAAAAACAAGGAATATATTATCTAATTAAAGACATGTGACTACAGTTTTAGCCATCAGAGTTTAAAATCAGATGACCATTAGTGTCTTATTAAATGTATATAGTTATAACTTAAAAACAGTTTCTTGTCAAATAAAAATAGAAAATTTATATTGTTTAAATCAGAAGTAAAGTTTAAAATAACTATTTTATTCTTTCTAAATTGTTAATTAATAGAATATTTTAATATATGAATACAACTAATTTGTTATTTTTTTCCAAATACGATATATATATATATATATGCATATATAAAGAAGATTTGAGTTATAATTATATAAAACTAATACTATAATTTTATATATTAAATTAAGAATTATTACATTGAAATATTTTAACGTCGTTACTTATGTGAACTAATATTGAATCTATTATATGAATTATTACATGATTTTTATATATTTTTGAAAATATGATATATATTTATTATAAATATTGATTGGATTAAAGTTTAAAAAAAAGTTATTAAAATTTTTAACTTTTTTAATAAAATTATAAAAATAATAATTTAACTAATTTAATATAATGATTAAAATTATACATATGAACATTCAACAAAAATTATTGTTAATTTTAATCATATCATATTAACATTTGTTTTAACAGGTTTTAAAATTACAAATATTTTTTTACAAATTATGATAATTATTATTCTGATAACACATTTTCAATTTTCAATTATTAATTTAATTTATAATAACATTAAAAGTATATAATATAAAATATATAAATATTTGTTTTAAAAAATAATTTATTAATAATGACTTTTACTTTTTAATAGATTATTAGATAATTTTAGTGGGTTATTAGTTTAATATATATAACTTTTTGACTTATTTAAAAGATAAGATAATAATTGAGATATAATACTAATAGATTAATAAAATAAAAAAAAGAGAAGGAATCCCATAATGGGATTTGAGGATCCGTGATGAGGGTATTGCGTCGCTAGGGGTCCTGTTTTTCATAAATACTTTATAGGGTTTCGGGGTGTGTCTCGCTTGAGGGAGGATTCAAGCAGGTCTTGCATTAGGGAAATTGTGTGTGGTCGAGGTCGAGACTGGGTGTCACACTGCCGGTATGCACCTGTTCGGACAAGAGGAGCTGAGGGCGAGACCGCGCATCAGTCGGTGTCACGCTCGGAGGTCTATCGCGGTTGTTGAGTAGGAGGCCGAGACTAAGTCAGTTTAAATGACAGAAGGTGCGGCCCTATGGTGGAGTCTGGTCCTAATATTGAACCAGATCTAGGTTTCATTTTTTTTTTCAATGGTAGGAAAATTCTATCTGATTCTTCTTCAACCTACCAAAGTAGGCTTCATACATTTCTGTTAGTGTTTTGTTCGATTTTGGTTTCAGAGGTTGATTTATCTAATAGGAAATTTTTTCCGTGATAGATTCCTAGTAGTAATTTTCTTGCCTATATGATTTTCCCTGGGTATCTGTGTGTGTGTCATTGAAAAAATGTCTTTATAAGTCTTCATTATGCATTTTCAATGGAGAAAAAACCATTTCTGCAAGTCCGGTGAGAGTGAGGGTGTGTGCTTTGATGCTTCAACTACTGCACGTGACTACATTTCAAGTAAGGGTTCAATAAACATTATCTTATTTTTTCAATCTTGGATACAAACAAGTATATATTATATATATACATTCATATAGTTTTATTCCACCCAATTTTAAATCTTCTAAGTGTTGATTTACAATGATGTTTTAGAATGTGATGGGTGGAAATTATTTTCAATCACAGTATTTTATTTTGAAATTGGTAATGAGATAAGAGTTATCAGATTTGACTTATTTATTAGAATTTTTACAAGTCATGTTTCATTTAAGGTTGTGTAAGGGATGGTTTGATTTTATCCTCTTTGAATTTTAGTTTCAAAGTTAAATTATAAGGGTCCAATTTTATTAAGTTACTATTCACATTTTAATTGATGCAATAAATATTGAAAGTGTGTAATATAACATTTTTTGAGCTTGTAAATTCCACAATTTGTAAGGAATAAATTTATTTATAATTTTTTTATTTTTTGAGAATCTGTTGTGAGGGAAGACTATTAATTTTTAAATATTTAAATATCAAAATTTTTATATACATAATTTAAATGGTTCTCTCTATTTTGTCAAACTGCAAAACAATTGAGAAGATTATATATTTTATTAAATAGATTTTTTTGTAAGGGTGCACAAAAAATTATTTGGATTAAAGAATTTTGTTTATTTATTCTGATTATATCTTCTATTTTCTGGTTCTGTATATCGGAAGAATCATTTATTTTTCAAACATATATCTTTTTGAGATATATTTAGGTTATAATTAATCGATTTATGTTTGTCAAAATTTAAACCCAAAAAGAATATATATATATGTACATAAATATAAGTAAGCGGTGACAATATTTTCTTCATTATACAAATATATTTATAAGTATTTTATTGTAAACACGACGACTATTTTTTTCAATGATATGTAAGTGGGTGAGACATATACATATTTGATATATATACATATATATGGTTATGTTTATGCACCTATAAGTTTAAACCATAATCTGAATTAACTTGGACTAAAACAAACTTTGGTGGTTAAAGTATGTTTTTTATATGTTTAATTAAGTTCTCATGAATGTATGCATTACATAAAACAAATGTTGCACTACAAATCAATTGGCCTTATATGCTATGAATCATAAGGCATAGATATTTATTAATACATGATCATTTATCTGCACATTCTTGTGTACAAATGACATCTATCTTAATTTAAAATTTGTCATTTTAAACTATAAATATTCATTTCTATGTATCATGGATTTTGAAAATTAATGAACTATCATTTTATGTGGTAACCCCATCCATTCATTACTCGTGTCTTTTAAATTAATATCACATGCACAAAGAATGTTTACCAGTTTATGCATGTCATTGAGAAAATTACTATCTAAATAATAACTGACATATTATGATTTAGTCTATTGTCATTTCCATTTATCAACGCATGAATTGAGAATCAATAATATTTATTCTGAATTCATAAACATGTGTTTCAATGAATTGAATGTTTATAGAAGGGTTGTAAGGTTATTAATTTATGTGATAAAACAAACAATTTATTATTTATTTATCAATTATGATAATTTACAAAATTGTAATTTAATTATTCAAAGTGGTATGGGACACCTTGAATAATATTAAATGAGAAAATTAAATATTAAAAGAGGTATGGAGAATTTTGAATATACGAACCTTTATGGAATATGAGGAATGTAATAGAATCGGTATAATGGGTTGGGGACCGGTTAACGAAATCCCCTTGATGCATAGATAGTTCTCATGAGACAATTAGGTCATGGTACGAGGTCATTGACATTTTAGAGTCTTGACATGAGGTCCTAACAGGGTTTGATATTATACATTTCCTCATTATGCTTATGATAATTAATTATCAAATTGGATATTCGACTACTAGAATATCCATGGTTCAGAACCAATACTTATGAGTATCAGAAAACCTAAATTCTTATGGCATGAAATTTATTTGGAACTCAATGATTTTAGTAACTAGTGTATGTTTCATAGTAGTAGTGTATGAAATTAAAGTTGTTACCTTTATGCAAAACTCCGATTATGTATCACTCTCAGTTATTATATTTATACTTTCATATTCATATGTCCTACTTATTTAGAATGTATTTTAATTGTTACTCTGAATGAGAATGGTTATAATTGAATCATGTTCCTTTATTATTCTATTAGTATGCTTTTAATTATGCACTTATATTTCATTGAAAATTGTTATGCTATGTTACATTTGCTACAACATTTTTAAAAAAATGATTTATGCAAATTTTAAAGAATGTTTTCAAAAGTCATATTTGGTATAGTATGTTATTTTAAAACCCCTTACGGGTCATTCATATGCTCACCCTACATTTTTTAAACAAAATTTTCAGGTGACAGTTTTCAACTGAAGAAGCTTGACAAGAAATTCCTGGTTTCCCAGAACCTGAACCAAATTCAATCATCTATATGGGACATGATGTGTAGTTTATCAGTGCTATATTTTGTAAAAAAAATTACACATCATGATTCAAGGCACTCGCTCCGGGTATTCTAGGGTCGGGTTCTCACACATATAGTGCACCATGCCAGTAGAAAGTGGCACCTTATGGAATTGTTTTCTGAGATGCATCTGGAAGAGCATGATGGACAAGGGAAAACTTATATTTAATCCTTAGCTAGGACCTCTTCCCTACTGGACAGAGTTAGAATGAGGTAACTATTAGATTCAAAGGGCCTAGTTCTATGGGATAGTGTGGTAGGTGAGGACACTCCACCTAGTTGCAAGGTAGAAAAGTGTGAGATCCTATGTATCCATGGATGAGTGTGGGTTCCAAGAGATATATGTAAGAAGATTATGTGGGAGTTTCATGATTCATATTGGGTAGTACACCCCGAAGTCACCAAGATGCATTGTGATTTACAACATCAGTATTGGTGGTCGGGTATGATGAGAGAGGTAGATGTTTTTGTTACAAGTTGTTCCACATATCAGCAGGTGAATGCGGAACATCAGAGACCAACTGGGATTTTACAATAGTTACTTATATAGATTTTGAAATGGGATGATGTCGTGATGGATTTCGTGACTAGTTTACTGAAGTGGCCTCAAAGTAACGATGTTATGTGGGGTTTTTTTGAAATGATCATGAAGGTCTTTTATTTATTACCAATCAAAGAGACCTTCAGTGTGGATGAGCTTAGATGGTTATACATCTAGTAGGTGGTATGACTTTACAGGCTCTCATGAACTATCATTTTGGATAGGGATGCATACTTTACATCTTGTTTTGGGAAGAGTTTTGAGAGGGAGTTGGGTACATAGGTTCTTCTGAGCACAACATACCACCCTGAAACTGATGGCTAGTAAGAGCCTACGATACAGGTGTTGGAGGACATGTTGTGGGCAAGCATCCCAGATTATGGGGGCTCTTGGGAGAGGCATATCCCCTTGTTTGAATTCACCTAAAATAATAGTTATCAAGTGAGGATTTAGATGGAACCTTACAAGGATTTATATGGTAAGACATTTTGTTCTCCCCTATGTCGGTTAAAGTTAGGTGGGGAAGCTTTACTAGGACCCCATCTCATGCCATAGACTTTTGAGTGGGTCCAGTTGATTCATAAATAGATGGCTTCTACACAATCTCATCATAAATCCTATGTCGATCACCGCAGATGACCTCTAGAGTTAGAGGTTTGGGATGGGATTTTCTTGTGTGTTTCACTGAGGTTGGGACACAAGCAGATCATGAGACAAGGTAATCTTTCACCATGTTATGTTGGCCAGTTATAGATTCTGAAGAGATTCGAGTCGGTTTCCTATCGATTGTAGTTACCTCAGAGGTGTCGATCCATGCATGACATCTTCCACGTATATCATCTGTTCCAATATCATTCATACCCATCCTACATTTTTCATCCTATGTAGGTTGAATTACAGGTTGATGCATCCTTTGAGGAGAATCTGATTCGTATAGTTGACAGAAGCATGAAGGTTCTTTGAGGCTATTTAGTTCCTCTAGTCTGGGTGTTATGAAAGAAAAACCATTTACATAACAAGCCTTGGGTGAGGGAGGCCGATATACATTCTCAATGGCCAGATATTTTCTTAGATGAATCTTAACCACCCTTCAGAGAGCAATTCAGGGTCAAATTTCTATAAGAGGAGAAAATTTTGAGAATTCGGGTTTTCATACGAGGTAAAAATCTTTTTCTTTTTTATTTAAATTCTTTTTTATGGAATTACATATGTACCCCTTGTGATCATGAGTGTTTTGGAGGTGTTTGGGGCTTATTCAGAGTCTGAAACAAGGTTTTAGAGGTGTTTTAGTCCTGGCGCATGGTTAGGAGAAACCATGCGGGGTAGGCCACATGGTTAGGCTATCCATGTGGAAGGAGGCGGTAGATTACACACAATTTGGAAAACCATGCGGTAGAGGCCACACATCCATGCGAGAAGTTTGAAATGTTGCAAGCTTTTTAAGATGGTTTCTACAGGGTTATTGCAATATTATAAAAACTGTGAGGGGTAACCGTGTGAAGAACCCCTTGTAGGTAGGGAGTTGCACATGGTTGTTACATGGATTCGAAAACCGTGTAGGTAAACCATGTGAGCCTGCTGGATGTGTGTTTTTTAGTTTAATTTAATGTTAAAATTTATTTTTAAACCCATTTTGGGTTTTCTTCTCCTCAATGCATAGAACCCTACATAAGAGCCCTCCTTTGGTACCTAATCTAGGATTTTAACCCCACCATCCTTCCAACTTCTGTTTTGATTATCGATCATCTCATCGGATCTCCATCAGTAAGGAATATATTCGTTTTCATCAATTATTGTTTCTTTAGAACAATGATTTTGTTATTTTAGTTTTAGGTTCATATTCCCTAATATATCATTCTTCATCTTTTCTTCATATTTCTCTTAAACTAGGATGAATTAGGACTAGATACTGGATGAGCTCTCTACTAGTCAGTCAAGGTAGGTGGTCTACACTTTTCATCATATTTTTGTTGTTTTTAGCGCATTCGGTCGATATGAAACCCATCATAATTTCTAGCATGGCCTTGTTTTGTTAGAAAGTTTCTTTTGATAGGCTTAGTCGAACCTATGGATGATGCATGTAGGTTATGTTTAGGTGTGTTGGCGCCTATTTCTTTATTCAAGGTCACCCATAGGGTGTTCTTTACAGAAATAAGTTTTTATGCTTGTTTAAACAACCCAAGGGGTGTGTTCTTGTGCATTCCTAGTTAGAGGAAGCCCGTTAATTTCTTAATGGTCTGAGTAGCTTGAATCAGAGATGTAATGACTCCTTGACATATTATTTCTTGTGATTCCATGTCAATTATGATAGTTTTTTGTAAATGAAATGGATTATATGGGTGGGTATACCTATATGAAATGACTAATGGAATATTAAATAGATTATATGGGAGGGTAGGACCATATTCTTTGTAAATGATAAATGGATTTCATGAGTGGGTATGCTCATGGATTATTATCTTGATGTGAGTGGGTATAATCATATGGATTGGATTGTTTAAATTGATTTCTTCTTATTGAATGGTTTAATAGATTCCATGGATTTCTCTCCATGGGTTCGAAACATGGTAGTGGATACCTTATGTTGATTATTACCTTTGGTTCTTGATTCCGTAGGATGCCTCGAGCCTTGATACCCCCTGGATTTGGATTCCTCGGGCTCACGTAGGACATGTTTTGCTGACATGATCATAGGACCCAAACCAGTTCCTAGATTGGGTTTCCACTGGGATTCCCATGAGACTCAATGTGGATACCTTGGATGAGTTCCTTGGATTCAGCTGGTCCTGGTCTATATATATTACTTGGATTCCCTGGTACATGACACCTTGGATCAATCCCTTGGGGTCTACACTTCATTATATGGCATGGTTGTGGGTTACTTGATATGGATGAATGTACGATGTGGTCGTGTGACTTATTTACTATTTATAACTTCCTTGTTCGGAGATGACACTTTTTCAGGGAGCCTTAAGGGGTTGTTTGGTATTTCTAGTTGTTATATACACATATCGTGGGAATTCAATTATACTTTACTTTTTATTTACACTTGATAGCACTTGGTATATTGATGTTAGAACTATATAGACCCTAGGTGGTTGCCTCCAAGGATGTTTATCTCACACACTATTTGGAACACCTCAGGGACCCAAGAAGATTATATGGTTGCAGGTGATGATAGGCGAAAGCACCATGGTATAGGTTGTTAACTATTTCTTTAGAGTAGGGGAGCATAGGACCAAACTGAGGCTTGCGATGCTATGATCACTTTTTGATATTTTGTTATTTTTGGTTACCTGTATTGTATTGTATTTATATGTACTTATTTTGATGATTTATAAATACATGTATCATATTAATCATTTTGTATATGATACTTCCCTGGTTATTGATATGTATTCATGTCTTGTCTACTTTCAGTTGATTGTTATTTATTTTGCTTCTGCTATTTATTATGTTTGACTTCGGCTGTGACACTCTGGTAATAAGGGCATAGTCTCCCCACTAACTCACCTAGGACATCTCTTCTAGTCAAAATCCTCTGAAATTTGGGGAGATGTGATTGAGTTCATGTGTCTAACCGTGGTTAGAGCACCATTTTTTGTGACATTTGGGTATGAGATGTTACATTTAGCAAGGCATTTAATCTCTAAGGTTGATACATACCATGAGCTATCCCCTTGCGAAGCATAATTAGAAACCCCATTACGAGGTCACACCAACAAATTTCATTAGGCCCTACACCTATCATTTACGAAAATTATAAAAGTATGAAGGCCTATGGAAAAAACACATGTTACCATTTCAAGGAAACACAAGGAGAAGTTCAAACTACCCTTACACGAGGGTATACACTAAATATACTACCTAAGGTTAAAATTGAGTCTATTAAATTGATTTATATTAAATATTTAAACATTTAGAGTATTTAAAATGAAACATCATGTACC
The DNA here is from genome assembly GCA_963277665.1 of Viscum album. Taxonomy (NCBI): domain Eukaryota; kingdom Viridiplantae; phylum Streptophyta; class Magnoliopsida; order Santalales; family Viscaceae; genus Viscum; species Viscum album. The sequence continues at coordinate 246,723,765 of OY728150.1, forward strand.
AATTATAAAATAGAAGCACTTTGTAAAAGATAAGGCAGCATACGAGTGTCCCATTAAATTATCCTAGGTTCATTTGAAAGAAATCCAACAGAAATTGTTTAATTATAATATTTTTCAAAACATCTATAACGAGTTATCTCATAATAAACATGACCCAACTAAGGTACTTGGGTCTATTTGTGCATTTAAGAGGTTAATTACCTGATTCTCATGCCCTTGTGATGGAGTCACAGACCTTTATAGAGGCAACCAATTCATTTTAGTTCCAAATTAAACAACATATACATTTATAACCATTTAAAAATACATCATGGTCATATAAAATAGTTTTATTACATGGTTGGACATCTACCAATCCATTTAGTGTGCATACACTTTACATGTGATCATTTGGACCCCATTTAACCGAATCCATCTCATTTCAAGATTTCAAATTTATCAGCTTTCACATTTTAACAATTGAGTTCTCTAAATGAGTACAAATCTCAAATATGGTTGGAGTACATGGGTTACCCTTTCCCAAATATAAGGTTCCCATAGACCTTAAAACTAAAAACTAGTTCTCATTTTGTTGAAAATAATAAATTCAGAACATGCAACAAATTATATATCAAAATCCTAACATAGATTGTTATTACAAGAAGTAAATACAAAGAAACATTCTATAAACATAGAAACTTGATACAAAGGAATTTTTTTTAAATAAATACACATAATGGAATATAATCACTTAATCATGTTATATAAGAAAGATTGCTAAAAATTTACCTATAAAACTACATATTAAGAATGGAATAACACTTAAGACACACAATCAGGATCGACAGGAAAGCTACAAATGTGACTACATGGAATGGAATAGGCCTGAAATATGAATATCAATGTACCAATAATGATGCATGTAATTATTTATCCTTTCCATACTAGTCCAAGGTTAAAATAATGTAAATTCCATAAATAACTAACCAGTGGAAATTACACCAATCATTCAAGGTGAAATAATAATCAACTGTAATAATGACCAGCATGAACAACAATCCCATCCATGGCAGCTTGGAATTTCACCCAAGGGTGGGGTGATCAGTGCCAGACATGTCTATTTACCAAGTACCAAAACATTCCAAATCTCATGTCTACCTATTCCTGAAATAGTAATATAAAGGAAAAAAACCTCTGATACCACTTTGTAACATCACTACCCAGTTCTCCGATAAAATTATAGCAAAACCGATGGGTCACATGGCCTTAAGTGCACCTCCCCATAAGCCATAGGATGCCAACTAGCACCAAGGTTCTAAGGAGATGATAGTGGGGATATTATACCCTCTTGAATAGAGTAGCACAATATCATATTAGATAATAAATAACAAATAATAGCAGAATTGGTTATAAATTAATGATAGATTAGTGGAAGAATAATATAAACTTAATATCAAAGATGGAAAATGCCAATGTACAAAATTTCATGAATGTAAAAATGATGATACATAACTAAAATAGTAGACATGCATCAAGAAACAATATAGAATTTAGTATAAGAATAAAAAAAATGCTACAAGGGTGAACTCCATGAGCATCCTAATCTCCGACTCATTCATTTTCTCTTAACTCCGATTTATAAGAAAGCATCCACAAGTAATAATCCATGGTTTGGTGAACATAAGTTCTACTCAATTACCATAGTGAAATGGAGGCCTGAGTAGGGTATGAGATATAAATCCAAGTAGGTTACCACCCATAGTGTGTATAACTAAAACTAGTCCATGAATAATAACTAAAGAAATGTGTAGGAAATATAAATTATAAACAGTACTGAAATAAACAACAACCATCCTGCTCAGGTTCCTAAAGGGCACTTGGCAACTCTACCTGCTTCAGCTCATGGTCAGAAAGATATCCAATTAGTAACTAAATATATATAGTATAGTTTTATGTTGCATCCAAAAATATGAATCAATTACATGCAGATGTAAGTGTCTATATACCTATAATCCTAATTACAAGGTGGATTGGGACATAACTCCATCATCCATAACCAGTCTAATTGATCCTATAAGCTACAGAAAAGGGTACATTCCCTACATCTCATAATTAGTGGGAGAAGTCATACTCATAACTCAAGATGATGAGTTTGTTTTCATGTCAACACTTGAAATATGGAGTGTACCATCATGTCAACACTCACAACAAGGGATGTGGAGCATCATGTCCACCGTCTAATTGTATCACTGGTGTGATACGTTATGCTCAACACCGATGTAAGGGAGTGTGATACCACCATGATCAACAGAACCCTTACCATTAATTCACTACCTATATCAAGGCGTAATCACATTTATAATAATAATAGACAAGATGAATTACCTCTCATGAATTTTATTTATTAATCTCAGTTATATAATCAAGGGAATCACAACTATAAAAAATCGCATAATTCAGGCTTATTTAATTAGAATAAGAGGCATGTTCATACCACCCAATTAAATTCTATTTAAATAAATTAATTTAATACATTCTAGTAAATAAAGTATTTATGTACAATATAACAAAATTAATACATGCTATTTAAATACCACAAGGAAAGAAATACATCACGTCTTTCTATCCCATTTATTTAAATAAGACAACCATCATGAATAAACTACTCAATTAATAACATTCCATTAAATCTATCAAAACTTTTAAATTCATTTAAGATTACTCAAGGAGGTACTTAGAAGGTACCATGGTCTAATTAGGTAATTACCTACATGTGAAATCCAATTTGTTAAGAAAACCAATCCCTTGTAAAGATATTGGTCCATTAATCATGTATATATAAAGGGGAAATTCCACTTAAGAACATCATTAAGGGAAATGTACTAAATATACCGCATGAATATCCACGAAAAAATCATAGGGAAAACGTCAAGGAAAAATCCAATGAAGATTCGATTCACTAATTACCACTTTGTAATTTTAAAAACAATGCACCTCATTTGAGGGGTTATATTATAAAACATGACATTGTTGCTTAAAAAATCATTTAGCAGATTCAAGAATAAAATTCAATCTCCACAACTCAATTAATTTTAAAAAGGCATTTTAGAAACTCTCAATAAAATCCAAATAACTACATAAGGTTAAACATGGTACTTAAAAGGTGCTAACATCCCTTGGACAATTACCAATATGGGGAAATTCTATTAATAGCCTAAGATGAATTCTTAGAAGGCACTATAGTCTTTAAAAAATTATAACAGGGAAATGGAAGTCAACACACCCAAGGGGTGTCCTTAATTGAGGTTTGAAAACTCTATTTACATAAAAAGTCTTAATTGGGAGTCATAATAGGGGTTTATACCAATTTAAAAAGGAAGAACTCAATTTTAGGGAGACACACAACAAAGACCAGCATGAAGCACAATGAAACTATTCATAAATTGATGGTAAATTTTTGGAAAAATACATAAACCAAATACCTCATACTTAGGATGATCCACTCTTCCAATATTAGCTCTGATTTGGTCTGGTTTGGAAGAAATTTACAAAATGGTTATTTTCCCTAAAATAAAGGAAATGTGCTCACACCAAAATAGCGCAATATATTGAAAAATAAAAGTAGAATGGTTTAAAGATGAATCAAGAGCTTACCAATACAAATCCATAGGGCCCAACAATGTTCGATTTGAACAACAAACGAAGAGGATATCTTCATCCCCAGGTTGGAGAGGAGGAGAACCCACAACACCATGGAGGGGGGTTCACCTGGCTTCGAGGAGGGGAATAAAAAAGGAAATGAGTTTTAAAACTAATTATGTTCAAAAAAGTAATTTCACCCTAAAAATGGGGTCATATAATTTTTCCCACACAGTTTGGCCAAACCGTGCACCAACCATGTGACACCCTCTACCTAAGAAACCCACCTTGCATGGTTGTGTTGCACTGTTTTCCTAACCACGTGCCAACTATTTGATGAATAATTATTATTTACTACTTAAGTGGAACAAAAAATGTTAGATAGTTGCACAGTTTGGGTAAACTATGATCATCCCATGCATTTCAAATCTCCTCCCTTGAAATAGGTTACAGAGTTTGTTACAAAGGGCCACACAGTTTCATACAAACTGTGCACCCTATGTAGACCTCCCAATCCTAGAATTTTCGAGGCCTGGAACTCCTAAAACTCAATGAGACACCCCAATAAAAACCTATTTCCTTTTTACAAGTCTAAAAACAAAACTTATAAGTGTTCCAACTTTCATAATTACATTTTGAATCTCTATTCAAATAATATCCCATCCAACAAATGAAAAAGTTCAAATTCCTCTTGGAATTATACATTAGCTCAAAACATGGGGTGTTACAATTTCCCTAGATATTTTTTCAATGATCTCATTTAAAGTATTTTTATCTATGTGAATATCCTTTGTTTAATCATATGCTTCATTGAGGTGGATATCTTATGATACCATTTTCTATAGTTTATTAAATGGTTTATTATCTGTTCAATTAGGGATGTACTATTTTTATACCATTCACCATATTACACTGGATGATTTGTGTTTAAGTTTACTGATTGGGAAAAGTTATTTAGATTTCATCTGTTTGTTTCAATATATTTTAGATTAATATGAGTAATGAATTAGAATTAATAAGTGACGAGAGGGGCCCGTTATAGTCCCTTGATGCTCGGTAGGTCTCATAGGACAAACTAGTTTGTGTATTATCTTATGTCTTACCTATTTATGTGTGGTGTCTTAGAAAAATCCATGATGATATGTTTTAGATTTATTTTATTATGAATTCCATCATCATGAGATTAGTAATTTATTTCCATGTGATTATTCGATTAGTAGAATATCCAGGGTTAAGTTTTCAAGCTCATGTGATTATTTATATGTAATTAATTTATTATTACATATTATTTCCATATTATGATTTTTTATTGATTAAATGTAATTTATGTTCATTTATTTACCATTTCATTTTGTTTATAATTATTTATTCATGATAGATTGTTATTTACTTAACCCTTAATGAGTATTTGAGATCACCCCTTTCTTATATTTTATTTTCCCTAGGTTTCCAAGAAGTTTATTTTGATTGATATGTAGAGATAAGATAAGGGATTAATGGTTTTATCAATGTAATTGATATTTTTTAACTTATGTTTTATAATGTAATTTATGCTTCAATTATATATGTATTTTTCCAAAACTACTAAACTATTCAGTGTTTTTGGGATGACATTCCTTGTATCTTTGGTCAATGTAATAAAGTAATCATCAACCCTAGCTACTAGGGTCAGAGTCATTACATTTAATATATATGTAATCATTTCCACACATTATCAAGACTTTATGTACAATAAATACTATATATTGCATGACTAATTTAAAATTCACAACCAGAAAAAGTGGATCTTTACATGTAATTTATAATTGATTTATGAGTAGATATAGAATTACCTAGTCTTATAATTCATATTTCATGGATGATATGATTAATATATCTTTCCATACCGTCATTACACTGCAATATATAATTTTAGAATCCCTCTAGTAGTAATCTATATGTGCACCATAATCTCTACATGTCATCGTAGAATTGTCAGGTGCTAGCACAGATGATCCTGATCGCTTTCATTGTTCGTGGTTGATTGAATATATTTCTTATCGAATAAGGAATAATTCAAGATGTTATCAGAAAATCCTTATAGTATAATAATAAAGCATTTACTCAAGGGATTGATCAAGTCTTTATCTATCTATTGTGTTCACCAAAAGTAATTTAGAAAAGAGTTATAAATGGATATTTATTATGGAATATATAGGGCTATAAAGTCATACACAATCCCCTAACCATATTTAATATTTATAGTTGACCCCATGTACATTAATAATAATATTATTAGTATTAATCAATTGATATGTTCAATGAGTTAAGAATATAAATAAATATCATTTATACTATTTCTAATCAAACCATTAATCTCATTCTACTTTCCCTCATCAACGTATGCTGATCCTTGAATAATGACTATTTAATAAATAAATGTCACTGCATTCTTCTATGATAAATATAATAAATATTATATTCACAAAAACTATAAATAAATATTTATTTTTATTATTTAATTCACTTATTATTTTAAATAACCCGTGAATAAATTGTGGTGATCAACCAAACAGAATAAATCTTATTTATTCTAACTTGTTAAATTCCATACTAGAATTTAACTAAGATTGAAGATACACTTACTGTGTGACCCTATAGTCCTATTTCTCAGTGGCATTAGGCATAACTACCTAAATTACAAGGTTATAATCTAGAAACATACCAAGGATTTCATATAGAAAGATGTTAATGTCATAATGACATCCAAACTCCTACTAATTCTTAAAGTGAAATATCATCCTTTTATTGTGATATCTCTAATAAAACAGGCTGCATTCCAGTGTCATCAACCTATATAATCGATTTATCATTCCTTGAATTTTAGGAAATAAACTCACCCACTAAAAAACATGTCCATGGATTTATAAAAGCATTTTCATTTCCATTAAAGGTCATGGGATATCAACTTTTCTCAAAGGAAATAAGGGATAAATCCTTTCTCACATTATCAATTAATAAAATATCACTCATGATGCACCCAATTCCTTCTACCTCACCATGATCATATTTCATCAAATCTTTTATCAATACATCATAGAATGTGAGTCATGATATCCATAAATGATAATCTTAATGTTTAGGGATCAATACACATGTCTATATATAGGAACATCTAATGACACATGGAAATGTGGGTTTCCTATTAACAAGTCTATTCTCATAACCTCTTTTCTTGGAGATTACCAAGGGAGAACACCATGAGAGGGTGTATCAATGTCTTATGAGCCTCCTAACCCTGAAAGTATATACCATCTATGTACTATTAAAAGATATCATCTATCCATATAAAAAGGCTCAAGAATAATGTTTTAGAACCTCAAGGTTCTTATCATAGCAGGGAATTTCTATGACCTCTAAGCATGACAGATATTTTTAGGAAATTATCAAATAAAATTTCATATAGATTAAAAAAAATAATGTGATAGTAAAACATCATTAATAGTGAAAAAATTTAATAAACTACTAAACGATTTGATTCTATGAGACCAGCTCTAACAAAAAGTAGGTTTATGTAGACTTGGTTTACTTGAGAACCCATTTAGACTCATTTTAATACTAGAGATTAGTCACGATTGATGATATATTTATTATCTTATCTCTGATAGACTCACTACCGTATCTTTGTCTTACCCATGATATCCTTATACACGATACTTGATATATGAATGTTTTTTTATCAATACTTGGAACCAGGGTTGCCTTTCTTGATTGATTACCATTCTTGATTGATCTACTTATTGGGATGGTGCACCTTAACTCTATTATATTTCATCTTGTATAGATTTTTGATAGATAGTGCATATTCATACATTCCTTGATTTATAAAAATTAATCTTGTGAAATTGTTTTCAAATACTTTCAAGAAAGGGTTGTATTTTTTAATGATGAAATATAATGTTTCCAACATTGGTTTAATAATGATTTTGAAATGTTTAAATTCCTATTTTTTTAAAATGCTTATTGTAATATTATCTTGATAGATTTAGTTTATTATTTTGAAATTTTATGCCATATTATCTATTATTTTACTATCTTTTAGTATATTTGGATTACCTTATGAAGAAAATGCATATAATATTTGGTGAAATACTATTTTTCTCTATATCTTACACCCTTCTTATAATATTATTGTTTTCCTACTTTATGATCTTATAGTAGGTTCTCATTTTCTCATCATATTCCATTTGCATTCATGCTTTATTGACCAAGGGTAGCTGACTTGGATTGTGGTAGGTGGTTGTGGAACACTAGGAGATGGTTTTTTTCTAGTTATGTTATGTTTTCAGTTTTTATTATCTTTTTATACCTGATATTGTTGTATTTATTTATTTATTTGTGATGTTTTTATTGTGTATATCTAGTAATTTTTATCTTTTTTGGGTGAAATCATTCCCAATGTTTTTTTCTTGATGTTTAGGTGCTGGTTTCCAGCCCATGGGGATTGGGAATACCCTTTGGGTTAGTGGTGAAATGTCTTAGAAGTTGGTTTATACGGTCCTTCAGGTCGGTTCATTACAAATGATATAAGATAATTTTCTTTCTTGAAATAAATTAATTTTCCTTGAAATCCCTTAAAATATTTTTTGTAAGTTATAGTAAAAATGAGATTAATAATGTGTCAGGAATTAAAAGTTTGATCATGAGTGAGTTCTTGACCACAAAATATTCATAATGAGACAACGATTACTAGGGAAATTAGGTACTTTAGTCAATATTTTGAGTTATCAGTTTCCTAGTGATAAATGAGATTTAGATTCCTGATGAAATTATATTTGATTTTTGGAATCTCTTGTGAGTTTCATGTTGGAATAGAAATATGACTAGAGTCACATTGTGCCTTCATGATCTGGTAAATTATGAGGAATCAGTTAGACTAATCTAGAAGTCCATCTAGGAAATTTTATGAGGTCAGTGCATGGTTAACCGGTCCATCTAACCAATTCATGAATAGTTCTACTCTAACCAAAACATAGTTCCATATCCATTTATTTCCAAAATAACTTCACTTGTGTGAGGTTATCTTGGAGGGTTCTTGCTTTTAATAGAAATTTTGGGTGTGGAATATTTCATGCCCTTTTTTGTTTGATCTTTTATCCCTTTGGATATGATATTAAACCCATTTAAAATCAAAATTTGTGACTTCAAACAAATTTTATTTGAGTTCTTTTAAAATGTGTTTTAAATTACCAAAAGGTGATTTTTTATTGAAATATTATCTTAGAAAACTAATTTTCAAATGATCCTATGTGGTAAATATGTTTATTAAGAATAAATTTTGGTTTTTAATGGGTTTAAAAAGGAAATGGCTTTGAATTTAAAAAAGAAATTAATGATTTTGAAATCAGGGGAGAATTTCCAAAATCTAGTAAAAAGACTTTTTGAAAAAGTGATGTAATTATATAAAGATTTTGAATTTTTAATCAAAGGGAAAATTCTTTATAAATAAGTAAATCATGTAATCTTTGAAACCAATGATCCTTTTTAAAAGTGAGATCTATATTGTTTGAAAAAAATTGGATTGTTTTTTTTTTGTTTTAAGTTTCTCCACTTAGTCTAATGATCTTGTGTTTTGTGATGTTAATAAATGTCTCTTAGAAATTCCTTCAAGAAATATAGTATGTTTGTTCATCTGTACATACTTTAGAGTAGTCCTTCATGTTTTCCATAAGTGTCATATTCAGTGGATGACTCTACCAAGACTCATAATTGAGTAGTGGAGTCAGAGCCTTTATAGTCATTATACCCCACCTAGGTCTTCTTAAATCACCATCCACCTTTGTATAGAGGGGAGTGGGGTTCTCCTAAATCATTATAGTGGTCTGAATAAGTTGAAGAGATCTTAGATTCCATCAAGACTCTTGATGCATTGAGGGTCAAGTCTATCAACTCCTTGTTTGAAGGACCTGGATGATAGTGGTGTGAAGTCATGATTCCTTCTTGTATACATGGAAGAATGACTCAAAAATAAATAATAACAGTCTTTATTCAATAATAGTATCCTAAGAAAGTGAAGAATAAGAAATTTTCTAAGCTCTTGGGATTTGGTCAAGATGAGCTATTGGTTATGGAGTATTCTAAGAAATTCACAAGTTCGATATGTTTTTTTACCTAATATTATTAGTGATGACTCCCTTAAGGATATATATTTCAGTAAAGGACTTAACCCATTATAAAAACCCTGCTTTTTAGTCACACTTAAACCAGATTTATTACATAAATTCTTCACGTGATACAACATGGAAGATAGAGAGGTATAGTGTCTTTAGGGATTAGGAACATTACATAACAACTTAGAACATAAAACACACAACATATTTATCAAAAACTTCTTTTACATGACCTCTACATTTCCTCGTACTTTGAATTGCATGGGATAACCTGAGGACATGCATAAAAAAGGGTGAGCTATAAAGCCCAGTAAGGGAATAAACATGGAATGACATGAGTAATACAATACATGTTATACAATAGAAATATGAATGGATCACAAGAGAAACATGAACATAAAGGCATTATAATGCATGATAATCATAACATGGAAATGTGGAAACAACAGTTAACATGGATTTTTCATGAGGCAAGGCTCATTGCACATATAGCATGAGTAAATCCTCATTTCATATGAAGCACGAGTAAAACTTCATTGCACATGAATTATAATGAGTCAACACCCATTTCACATGAAGTATCATGATACTATACTTTAACCAATGCATTGGAGCACTATTAGGGCACACCCTTATTAAACATTTAATTTCATGAAAAAGTGTGCCATGTAGATCATGAAATCAATCAACATCATAATTTATTCCACGATTAAGTAATGTGAAATAAATACATGAAAGTACAATTCAATATGTATACATGTATAAAGGTGTAATTTCGGCAGAATAACGGCGTGACATAAGGATTCCTGAAAATGGTTGATGAGAGAGAAAAGTGTGTATCATCATATATAAATGAAATGGAAAGTAAGGGGGTCATATATATACATGTACCAATAAACATAATTAAATTTAGATGCATAATACAAAATAATTACTTGGATGTAAAAGAGGAGAGAGAAATCCCTCAAGGAATTTCTGCATGGTAACGGGTGTACATGGGAGGAATTAATGAGAGAGAAAGGGGTCTCACATCATCAAAAAATAAATTGTGTAGTATGGGGAAGGTTTGAAATAATGCCCCAACATTTATAATTGAAAATAAAATGGAATAACAATATTAAGAAACTTGGATAAAAAGAGAAAGGTAGGAATCCCTTACTTGGAAGTGTGATCCCAAAGGCTTGGGAGAGGCTTGAGGGAGGATTGTTGGGAGATTGAGCCAACTTGGGAGGATTATAGAGAGGGGAGTTCATGGGTTGGTTGAACTCAAATGGCTTTGATTGAAGAGGATGTGGGAGCTTGGGTGGGTTCATATATGAAAGGAGAGGGAATTCTTTATTATTTAGGTTTGAGACACCTCACATTAAACTAATCAAAACCACAAACAAGAACATGGTTTTTGCCCATGGTTTATTTAAATGGGGAGTGGAAAACAATATTTTATAAGTACAATAGCCTAAATTCCTAAAATAATATTTCTGATTATGTGGAGGTGAGTCACACTCTCAAGGAAAACAATTTAAAAAGACAAAATGTTTTATAATCCTTGAAGGGTCCACTAAAGCTTTGTAAAATAAATAAAACAAACACAAAATCAAATTATTTTAATCTTAAATAATATATTGTCCAAAAATAATGTTTATATTATTTTATTACATAACTATTTTTTCATTATGATGTCATAAAACATATTATATATTTTAACGTTTTTTAAATTTTACCCAAAAATTCGATTATCTCAGAAAATAATGAAAAATTCACCGTTGGATAATTTTTACGTCCTGATTCCAAAAATAATATTCATTTTATCTAAATAATTTTCTAAATATGTTAATTTTTACTTTTAGAATAAAAATCGACATTTATTGAAAGTCAATGGGTTTTGACAAAAACAGCTTTCAAACCATAATAAAAATTACAATTGCATTCATAAAATTATATGATCATTTTTATTTAAAAAAAATTAATTTTATTTTATTAATATTTTATATTATTTAATTCAAAAATCCATTGATTTATCAAAATATATTTCTTAGTTGAATATTTACTAAAAATATGATTTGTGCTTTAAAAACTATTTACAAAGTAAAAATAATAAAATGAATGCACATTATTTATACAAAAATAATGTACCTAGTAATAGTGCTCAGGTCTTGTTACATAATCCCTTATAACACCCACATAATACCAAAGGGTAAGGTGTATGATGGTGACATATTCTTGGGGTGGCTCAGATAACTTCGCTCGTGTGGTAATCTCTATTAACTTCCACTTCTCCCATAGTTGATTCCGCTCAAGCTTAACGTGTTCAAGATCCACTTGGGATTGGTCAAGAGTGAAGCCTAATGATGCCACCTCCTTTCTGAGCTCCGACAAATGGGTGTCGTATGGGGTAAGTCTACTAGATGAGGGCATCACTTCCTTTTTCTGAGTAAATTGGATTTGTTAAAGCCCAATTTATATAGTAATCATTTGATCACTGTTCAATGTCTATATTATCAATGGTCACAATTCATAACGGTATTTAAAAATACAAAAACATAAAACCAATAAAGTTCACATTTTATATAACCATAATAAACATTTAATTAGATGAAGAGTAATTTCCATTAATGAATGTTTGGGTCATTACAATCTTCCCCCCTTAAGAAATTTCTCCCTCGAAATTTCCTTTCCCACTCTAAAACAAATATGGGTAACTCTAATTCATCACTTTCTCCAATTCCCATATAGCTTCTTCAAACTTGTGGTTTTTCTACAACACCTTGATGAGGGGCATTTTCTTATTTCGTAGAACATTTTCTCTATGATCTAAGATTTTCACTGGTTTATCCTTAAAAAAGAGATCATCCTCTAGTTGTACTACCTCTGAAGAGAGTACATGTGAAGGGTCTGGTATGTACTTCCTTAAGAGGGATACACGAAAGACATCATGTACTTTGGCCATGGTAGGTGGAAGTTCTAGTCGATAGGCCACAACCCCAACAAGATCAAGAATCTCGAAGGGGCTGATGTACCAGGGACTTAACTTCACTTTCTTTACAAACCTCATGACCTTCTTACATAGTGATATGCATAGAAATACCATTTCTCCAACTGTAAACTCAAGGTCTCGTCGATGGTTATCTTCATAACTCTTCTGTCGACTCTGGGCTGCCTTGATATACTGCTGAATGGTTTTAACCTTCTCCACTATTTCTTCGACCATTTCTATTACTAGTAGCTTACATTCATTGACTTCATCTCAACATGCTAGTGTTCTGCACCTCTTTCAATATAGGGATTCATAAGGTGCCATTTAGATGCTTGAGTGGAAACTGTTATTGTAAGAGAATTCAACCAGTGGAAGATGTTGGCCCCATCCTCCTTTGAAGTCCATAGAACATGATCTTCACATATCCTCTAGTGTCTGAATAGTTCGATTAGATTGGACATCATTTTGAGGATGATAGGCCGTACTGAAGTTCAATTCATTATCCATAGAATGTTGAAGACTCTCCCAAAACATATAGGTGAATCTTGGATCTAGATCAGATACAATAGATACTGGTACTCCATGCATCCTTACCACTTCCCTAATATATATCTGTGCCAATTGATCCAATAATATATCCTCTTGAATTGCAATAAAGTGTGCAGACTTTGTAAGACAATCCAAAATAACCCATATTTCATTGTTTTTTTGGATGTCTTCAGAATTCTAGTGACAAAGTCCATGGTGATGTTCTCCCATTTCCATGTTGGTATGGGAAATGGTTGCATCATCCCCTTAGACGTCTGCCTCTCTGCCTTCACTTTATGATACACCATGCAATTTTATGTATACTCAGAGATCTCCTTCTTCATATTATCACACCAATAATTCTCTCAGATATCTCAATACATCTTTTTTTATCCTGGGTGAATAGAGAAATTTGAACTATGTACATCATCCAAAAGTTCCTTCTTCAGCTCTGGACTTGATGGAACACATAGTATTTTCCCAAATCTCAAAATTCCTTCTTCATTAACATTGAACTCTGAGGATTCCCCATTTCTATTAGCCACCACTTTCTTCTAAATTCCCACATCATCCTTTTGAGCATCCTTTAACCTTTCCAAAAGAGATGGTTGAGCAATAATTTTTTAAAGGATTGATGATGTTCCCTTCTTTATGATTCATATGTCCATATTCATCAAGTATAAGAATATTGAATACTTATCAATTCTCATCAATTATAGAATCATCAGTTTCTTTCTATTTAGAAAATCTTCCACCTTGTTCACATCCCCATGGTGGTAATGGATTGGGCAGTCATAGTCTTTGATTAGCTTTAACCATCTTCTTTGCCACTTGTTCAACTCTTTTTATGTAAATATATACTTGAGTATTTTTTGTCCATATATATTTCACACTTCTCCCCAAAGATATAATGCCACAAAATTTTTAAAGTGAAGATCACCACAACCAACTCCAAATCATGTGTTGGATAATTCTGCTCAGGAACATTCAATTTCCTTGAAGCATAAGCAATGAATTTGTCATTTTGCATCAACACACAACCCATTCCCTTCTTCAAATCATCACTGAATACCACAAAAAGTTATCCACTTTTGGGTAATGTAATAAAGGGCGTAGTGATAAGACTCTTTTTTAACTCTTTGAAGATTTCTTCGCATTCATCACTCCAAGTAAGCTTTACTCCCTTCCGAGTTAGCTTGGTAGGAGGGTTGGACAATCATGAGAAATTTCTCACAAATCGTCGATAATATCCAGCTAACCCCAAGAAGCTATGGATGTCTATTACCGATGTTGGCCTCGGTCATCCCTCAATTGCATCTGTTTTGGAGGGACCACAAATATCCCATTTCTTGTGATGATATGGCCCAAGAATGATACCTCCTTCAACCAAAACTCACACTTTCTGTACTTTGCATAGATATTTTCCTTCCACAAAGTCTCTAGTACAGTTCTTAGATGCTCCTAATGATCCTCCTTTTTTTTGGAGTATATTATAATATCATCTATAAATATGACCACAAATTTGTTGAGGTAATCCCTAAAGACTCTATTAATCAATTCCATGAATATTGTTGGAGCATTGGTGTGTCCGAAAGGAATTACTATGAATTCATAGTGCATGTATCTTGTAGGAAAAGAATTCTTGGGGATATCTTCCTTATTCACCCTTACTTGATAATATCCCGACCAAAAATCCACCTTGGAGAAGTATTGTGCCCCATGTAGCTGATCGAACAAATCATCGATTCATGGGAGAGGATACTTGTTCTTTATCGTGATTTTTTAAGCTCATGATAATTGATTCAAAGGCACATTGACCCATCTTTATTCTTGACGAAGAGGACTTGTGCACCCCATGGTGAAGCACTTGGGTGTATAAACCCTTTATCCAGATTCACTTGTAGTTGTTTCTTCATCTTCTCAAGCTCCACAATAGTAATTCAATACGATGTCTTGGATATTGGAAATGCCCTAAGTATAAGATCAATTGATAATTCAACATCTCTTCTAGGAGGAATACTAGGAAATTCCTCAGGAAACACTTCAGTGAATTCCCTCATAATAGTCATGTCTTCATGGATGGTTTCCTCCTTAGACTCAATCATCTGAGCTAGATATATGTGCTCATAGAGAAGGAATATCCATGCTTGAGATGATGGAGCAAAAGAGGATTCATCTTCCTCCTTGCTCTTGTATAGAATCGGGGGTCGATTCCCCATATCGAGATTTCCCTCTCATGGCCATTTAGGTTGGCTCTATATAAGGAAAGCCAATATATGCCATGAATTGAATAAAATTCCACCATAGGGAGTATGATGAGGTTCACAGTGAAATTCAATCCACATATTATGACAGGGGAGGAGTTATATTCATGGTATGCAATGATTTCCCCATTTTTCGTACTCATCGAAGTCTTTACTTCCATGATTTTTGCTGGTACTAGTATTGTTCTACTAAACTTTTGGGATATAAAAGAATGCATAGAACATGAATCAAAAAGTACGTTTTCTATTCTTGAATGAATAACTACTGTACCTGTCACCACTTCGTTGTCGGGGTTCACTTCGGTAGTAGTGATAGAAAAAAATCTCACTTGTTGCCTTGGAGGTTGTTGGATGCCTTCAAAAACCCTTGGCTTATGGTATTGATTTACAACACACCCTGTTTATTTGTAGTTGAAGAAATGAACAATGTGTTGAGAGTCGAACGGAGCATTCCTCTCATCTTTCACAGCCATGAGTTTTTCTTGTTGGTAGTTAATGGATTGGTTCCCTTCCCTTAAACACCTAAATCATTTCCTCATCCCCTTCAGGTAATTTCCAGGGTGCTTCATTCAGGACCTTTGGAAAGTGGGGTACTTGATTTTCTTAGAACCATTGGATTTATCCATCGGACCGCTAGAATTGAATTCCACCTTATGCTTCATATACCCAGGATAACCTTGAAGTTCACTTATCTCCATTTCAACCTTGAGGGAACATCAGACAATTTCCACATAGCTGTCAAAGTCGCGGATTGTTAGGGATTTCTGCAGGCTAGGTTTCAGCCCACCAAAGAAGCAGTCAACCTTGCATTCGGGGGTAACAACAAAGACGGAAGCTTATCATGAAAGCCTTGTGAATTTTTCCTCGTACCCTCTGATTGATTCATCATCGTTTTTCTTGAGGGAAAGTAAGTCCCTTTCAATCTTAAGCTGGAGTATGCACAGAAAATATATATCAAAAACATCTTCTCGAAAATACTACCATTCCAATGCCTCGATCTCCTCCTCAGGCTTCATATTTTTTATCAATGTCCATCATTAATCAGCTTCACCCTCCATATTATAAGCAACCAGGAGAACCTTCTCTTATTCAGAAAATTGAAGTATGGGGAATATCTTTTCAATAGAGTTGATCCATTGTTCGGCGATTGAGGGATCAGATGATCCATTAAAAGTAGGAGGCCTTTGTCTCATTAAGCTCTCGATAGCGACTTGTTATTTCTTGGGGGGGGGGTTGAATGTTCCTCTTGAGTCACATTTCTATTCAATGATTGAGTTAACTGAGAGAGTATCAGGACAAAGTTCGCAATTCCCACTCCCATCAGATTGGGCATTTCATTAGCACAGTCATCACATTGATCTTTACAACGGGTTTAGCCTGAGTCCTCCTATTACCGACCATTGGCTGGAATAAAAGTAATGTTAGTGGTAACACATAAAGGGTAATCCAAGGACAAAACTGATGACTTATAAATAACTTTTATTTCATTAACTTATGAATCCATACGCTTCCATCTATGATATTCATGATCTACTTTCTAACATATATTCTTAGGGGAATTTTTTTTAATTCCCTTAATAAAGTTTCATACTAAGCTTGTGAATTTACCAAATAATATCCCTTGAGAGTGTCATAACCAAGAGTGTAGGAAGGCCAGTTTTCGTGCACCAGTTCCCGTTCGAGTCTATCTCAAAGCGGTGTTTTCAGGTTTTACCCCTAGGATACATCTATGCCAGAGCCGCCTCTACCAGCTCGTATCCAGATAAGGATGTATTTGATTGATAAACCAATTACGGAATACTCACCAATACTTAGGGATTTTTTATTATATATATTCTTGTCTCTAAGTCTAAACTAGGTTTTTCTAATCAAAATCCTAAAAATAACTAAACCTACCCTCTGATACCAACTATAACAATCTTTCTTTTTATTAAACACTTAAACCTGATTTATTACATAAAATCTTAACTTGATACAACATGGAAGATCGAGAGTTCTAGTGTTTTTGGGCTTAGGAACATTACATAACAACTTAGAACATAAAACACACAACATCTGTGAAAACTTTCTTTACATGACCACTACATTCCCTCGTACTTAGCATTGAATGGGATAACATGAGGACATGCATAAGAAAAAGGTGAGCTATAAAGCCTAGTGAGAGAATAAACATGGAATAACATGAGGAATAAAATACATGTTAGACAATATAAATATAAATGTATCATAAGAGAAGCATGAACATAAACGCATGATAAAGCATGATAATCATAACATGGAATGTGGAAATAACACTTTACATGGAATTAGCATGAGCCAAGGATCATTGCACAAGGAGCATGAGTAAAACCTCATTGCACATGAAGCATGAGTAAAACATCATTTCAATTGAATTAGAATGATTCAATTCCCATTTCATGTGAAGTATCATGATACTATACTTTACTTGATGCATTGGAGCGCTATTAGGGCGCACCCTTCTTAAACATTTCATTTCATGCATAAGTGTGACACATGGATCATGGAATCAATCAATATCATAAGTTATTACGCGATTAAGTAATGTGAAATAAATAAATTAAAATAACATTAAATATGTATATGTGTATAAAGTTTAATACCCTTGATAGAGACCTGGGTACGGTATTCACTACACAATGATCTTGGCTTGGAAAAACGCGATGCAATTTCGGCAGCATAACGACACGACATAAGGATTCATGAAAATGGTTGATGAGAGATAAAATGGTGTATCATCATATATACATGAAATATAATGTAAAGGGGTCATATAGATACATGTCCCAACAAACTTAATGGAATTTAGATGCATAATACAAAAGAATTACTTGGATGTAAAAGATGAGAGAGAAATACTTCCAGAAATTTTGGCATGGTAACAGGTGTACATGAGAGGCATTAATGAGAGATAAAGGGGTCTCCCATTATCCAAAAATAAAGAGAGAAGTATGGGAAAGTTGATAAATAATTCCCCAACATTTTTAATTGAAAATAAAAGGGCATAACAATATTAAGAAACTTGGATTAAAAGAGAAAGGTAGGAATCTATTACTTGGAAGTGCGATCCCAAAGGCTTGGGAGAGGCTTGAGAGAGGCTTCTTGGGAGATTTGGGAACCTTGGGAGGATTCTAGAGTGATTATTGAAGGGGTTGGTCTAACTCCAAGGGCTTTGAGTGAAGAGTAAGAGTGATCTTGGGTGGGTTTATATGAGAAAGGAGAGGGAATTCTTTATTATTTAGGTTTGGGACACCACACATTAAACTAATAAAAACTGCAAACCAACCCATGGTTTTTGCCCATGGTTTTTTCCAATGGGGATTTGAAAAAAATATTTTATAAGGCCAATGGCCGAACTTCTTAAAATAATAGGGTTGCTTATGTGGAGGTGAGTCACACTCTCAAGGAAAACAATTTCAAAAGAAAAAATGTTTTATAAGCCTTGAAGGGTCCACTAAAGCTTTGTAAAATAAATCAAACAATCACAAAATCACATTATTTTAATGGTAAAAAATATATTGTCTGAAAATTATGTTTATATTATTTTATTACGTCACAATTGGGTCATTATGATGTCATAAAACACATTATATATTTAAATGGTATTTAATTTTTATCCAAAAAATCGACTCGCTCAGAAAATTCTGAAAAATTAACCCTTGGATAATTTCGACATCTTGATTCCAAAATAATATTCATATTATCTAAATAATTTTATAAATATGATAATTTTTACTTTCAAAATAAAAACCACCATTTATTGAAAATTCATGGGTTTTTACAAAAACAGCTTTCAAACCTTAATAAAAATTACAATTGCATTAATAAAATTTTATGATCATTTATATTTAATAAAAATTAATTTAATTATAATAATATTTTATATTATTTAACTCAAAAATCCATTAATTAATCAAAATATATTTATTAGTTGAATATTAACTAAAAATACTATTTGTGCTTTATAAACTATTTACAAAGTGACAATAATAAAATGAATGCCCATTTTTTATACAAAAATAATGTACATATTCATAGTGCTAGGGCCTTGTTACATAACCCCTTATAACACCCACATAAGACTGAAGGGTAAGGTGTTCGATGGTGACAAACTCTTGGGGTTGCTCAGATAACATCGTTCGGGTGGTAATCTCTATTAACTTTCACTTATCTCGTAGTCAGTTTTTCTCAACCTTAATGAATTCAAGCTCAGGTTAGGCTTTGTCAAGAGTGAAGCCCGATGACCCCACCACCTTTCTGAGCTCTGAAAAATGGGCTTCATACAGGGAAAGTCTACTAGATGAGGTCATCGCTTCAGTTATCTGAGTAAATTGGATTTGTTAAAGTCCCATATTTATACTAATCATGTGATCACTATTCAATGTCTATATTAGGAATGGTCACAATACATAATGGTATTTATAATCTATAAACATAAAACCAATTAAGTTAACATTTTATATAACCATAATAAATATTTTATTAGATCAAGAGGAATTTCCATTAATGAATGTTTGGATCGTTACACCCAGACCTTGGGACTATCATCTTAGCATCTTATTTAACCTCTAATCCCAAGATTCTTAAAAGGACCTTGTATGATGAAGTAGATATAGAAAAATTGTAAGCAAGGAATAATTCCACATTCATGGTTATATTAGTAGAATATTCTCATCTTTTTAACTATGGTAGTTGGTTGAGTGAGGAAAGTCTTATCAAGGAAATAAGAGTCACCTTGTGTTCTTTTAGTGTGGAGGACCTAGTAATCCTAAGAATTTATGTTTTAAAGCATAGAAATTTTGAAACTTGTGTGGCTGTTTGGCCACATTAATAATTTATGTATGTTGGGATATTTAAAGGGTATTTTTTGTCAAGTGGTCATCATCTCCAAACTATGAGTTAGTAGCTACTTCAAGATTACAAGTCTCTAGCCTTAGGCCTTAGAGTGAATATTTTTACAAAATAAAGTAGCTTCCAGTGGAGGTGGATGTGATCTAGATCATTTTTTACGATGCTGGAGTGGAAAATGTGTGAGTTTTTCATATTCTATTTAATTATTTATTAATTAATTTCTTGTTATAGGGACATCTTGAGGCTTTCTTTGGGTCCTTTTTTAATGTTTCCTTATGGACCTTGGTTGTAACCATGATGATGGTTTCATTTTCTTTAGATCTATATTGTTTTTCATTATTAATTTTCACTCTTTAATGGTTATCCATAATATAAAATGGTTTTGAAACCCTTTAGGGGTTTTATACTTTGGGGATGGAGTGAAATATTGTACTGAGTGCCTTTGGATATTTGGGGGTTGTTGTATTCAAATCCATCATGTTTATTTCTTCCAAAGTTTTCTTTATATGTTTGGTGTTGGATACCATTTCGTTAGTTTTTGTTCCTTTGTATCCTTTTTTTAACTTATGGTTTGATATCAATCATGAAGTGATTTATGATATCCTTCTTGTGGGTGTGGTTCCCTGTTTCTGCATGATAATAATTGTTTCAGGCTATTTCTGGTTGGACGTGAATATAACTTGGGTGTGTAGTTAGGTAACTTAGATGATTTGGATTCTTGATGTACAAAGCACACTAACATGTTGTTCTATGATTCGAAGATCCCATCGAGGGGGTGGATCAGTGATAAGAATCCTATGTTACCAATTAGTACATTTTGGGGAACAAATCCTTGTCAATTTTATTTATTTCTTGTGGATAGTTGGACTGTTGGTGGAACTTTAGATAATTCTATCTTTTGGTAATCATTAAGGTGTTTTGGGTGTGTCTTCCCTTGATGATTAATTTTTTACACTCGGATTTTTCACTGTGGAATGTGATCAAAATATATTATTTTAGTTGAAGATATATTTTTTAGAGTATTTTGTTTCCCCATGTATCACAATTTTTGTGAATCTTTAAATGGAGGGGATACCTATGCTAGGTCTCTAGTTCTTTCTTATTGCTTTTCAATTCCTTTTGGTATTGTTGAGTTATTTGTAACCTTTGTGGATCTTGAAGTTGTGCCAGGTGGATGATTTTGGACGATTCTTATTCTATTTCATGTACCGTCAAAATCATCGGTTGAGTATGGGAGTTCTTTTAGTATATATATTTTTTTCAATCCTTCAAACTATAAGCTTTCTTGAAATCCCTATAGCGGGGAGAATTATAACATCCCTTTTTATAGTAACTAAAGACACTTTTCTGTTTTTTTTTTAAATCCTTTTATGGAAAAATAATAATAAATTTTAATTTTATATTTACCCTTATATATTTTATAGGAGTTTCATAAGGGTTGAAGTGTCTCCTACCTTTATTTTGGGTGTTTTTTAGGAGTTATGTAGGGGAAAATATTGGTTTCCTCATGTTTTGTAAGGATAATGGTGTTCTTTTTAATACTTATTAAGAGTAAATGTGAATTTATTTTACATATATAAGGGTAGGACATGTGTATATGTGTTATATAAGGGTAATATTCTACTACTTAAGGGTAAGGTCCTAATTTAATGCATTGTGTAAGGGTAATTCACGCCACTGTGTAAGGGTAACCACTTGTGAAAAGCATATTTTAACACCAGTTATTTTTTTAATTTTTAACATTGGTTTTTAAGTGATGTTGATTCAGGTGACATTAAAAATAATAGTTTCATTGTTGGTATTTTGAAAAATGATGTCAAAACAACAAATAATAATCATATATAAGGGATATTTCAACATTGGTTTTTAAAAAACCTGATATTGAAAACCACATTCCATGTCGGTGTTATGGTCTAACTGAATCTATAATCTAAAAAAAACAATGTAGGTTTAATGATAAAATCGATTTTGAAATATTAAAAAATATATATAACTTTTCACGATGATTTTCCCATAAAAATTATTGGGAAAGTTGATATTGACATCATTTTTAGGAAAAACCCAACTTAGAAACATCAAATCATTCAGATTGCATGCCAGGTTTTTTATAATACAGCATAGAATGTTCTAATTTAAAAAAACATTCATACTCCAGGAATATGTGAAAAGTTTTCCCAGTTAAAAAAAATAAAAAACCAACTTAAACTAGAAAAAAAATGTATAAATACTCATTTTTTAGAATATAATTAAAAGATACATTTTTAATACTTAATCTAAAAATTAATCGCACCCAAAAATAGATTTAAAAACAAACTTCAAAGGTGGGTAAGGTCTTATTTCATATAAGATAAAACATTATTGAAAATCTATAGTAACAGTGAATTTTATAATATTA
Organism: Viscum album; assembly: GCA_963277665.1. Lineage (NCBI taxonomy): Eukaryota > Viridiplantae > Streptophyta > Magnoliopsida > Santalales > Viscaceae > Viscum > Viscum album. The sequence continues at coordinate 246,746,562 of OY728150.1, forward strand.
AAGAATATAATATTTTGATATAAAACCTAAAATAACTAATACAAATAACCTTATTAAATTCATTCATCATATGATTTTTGATGATCTCAAACATGAATATTTAAACATAATAACCACATTCCACATTTCTTTATTAATGATGAAACTGCATTCATGAAACATTAACTTGAAAATAAAAACAAATATATATATATACACACAATAAAAAAAATATTATCTAATATAAAATTTATTTACCTTTACTTTCACATATTTAATTTTATTTTACTCATGTATCAAAAATTGATAATCATTAAAGTTTTATCATAACCTATATTTTCATATATCAACTAAAAAAACATGTATAGAAAAAAGAATTAAGAATAAATAAATTATAAAAAGGAATAAAACTTTACCATTTAACAATTTATTAAAATTTTTATGAACTCCAAATAATAAAGAGAAAAACCAATATAATATAAATTCATGTAGGAATAATATGCTTAATATCCAATAACCACTAAAATATAAAAAGTTCAGAATTAATAAAATTATAATGAATATTAGTTAAAATTTATCTTAGTCTTCTTAGCCATCATGTAATGGAAAAATCCAGCACCAAATATCCATATTCTCAAATATGTTACAAATAAATATAACTATAACATCATTATTTAAATATTTCATAGCCTTTGAAATGTGTTATGGATACATAAAACCATAAATTATATTTCTCTCAATTTTAATGAAAATCATGTGTAGATTCCTAATTAAATTATTAGTAAATTAAGTTACATCAAGTAAATTTTATTTAAATAAATAAAAACTAAAATATAAATTTACTTACATTGAAAAAAACTGAAACATGGGTGTGGTGATATCATAAAAAATTACAAGATCCATGATTTATTTTTTTGAATATCCTCAATGCATAGTCTCTTATGTATATATCAAAATTCATCAAAAACTCATAAATATTATCCAAGAAAGAAGAAATTTGCTATAATATTTTAATCCCATTATAAATATCATAAGTATCTAAATTTGTTGGTTTCTTAAAATTCTATTTCTCTTGTATAGATTCTTTTAATTTTAGATACTCTTTTAAAAATTAATTATAATAAAACATTATAAGTGATTTTTAATAAAATATAAATAATATTTAAAAAATAACACAAACCTCATGTGTTAGGTGATGAATAAGTCTAGTCATACAAAGTAAAAAAATGACCCACACAATCTCCAACTCTGGTGAAATCCCCTATAGGCAATAACACTAGATCATTAGGATTAATAATATAATGTATCATTACTCTTACTTGACCCAACTACAAAATATGGTGATGTAAAGATTTCAATAAATATGTATGACTTTAAATTCTATAATATTTACCTAAGGATATCCAAAATTAACTCACAATATATGGCTGGGTCCAAATGAGGAGGTGGAGTATTTGAGTAGGTAGGTTACGTAGGTTGTGATTTTCTCATTATTTGTTCAAATGTATCCAATAAAACTGATCTAATTTTATCACGCATAGATTTTTTAGGTCTTCCACATCATATTTTAAGGAATATATTTATGAATTCAAAAATTTCTTACGTTAACGACCAAAATCATTCCTAATAATGAAACTTGTCTCATACCCTCTTACATGACTAGGGTGTTCTGGGTTTCCTAAAGAAATAGATAGAATGTTCATCCTACCCTTAGGGATAAAAAACCTTACATAATTTTCTCATAATAATAATCCTAAAATGATATATCAATGTTGTATATTAGTGATATTAATATTAAAAATGCAATCATTTAAGAAAAATAAAAAAAAATCTTACAATTCAGGAGACTTTTTATTTAGATTGATTTGTATGAAACGTTTAATTTTTCATTCTCTCTCTTTTTTATTTTTCATGGAAATAAAGGGAGATAGATTAATGATCTATACCTCTTCTGATTCACTAATATATTTAGCTCCTAATACATAAAACTTTTCTACAATCATTTTCCACTCCAGTAAATTATACACTCCACATGATATAGTATGAGGGTATACATTCTGCAACTGGATCTCTTGATAAGATTTCTTGGAGGCCTCTTACATAAAAAATGAATGAGTAATCATGTAATGTACTGGAAATTTTACAATATAAAGTTATTATCATACCATAAATTCTATATCATTTTGGTGGAAGATAAATTTATTACATGTATCAACATCTAAAAACCCATACTTGAGGCATGGTTTTTCATTCTGTAACTTCCCAAAAACATAATTTTTTTCAATTTCTTTTTAAAACATCTCCATCGAACTAAAACTAAATATAAAACACATTTTTAAATTTCTTTATTTTTTTTAAAGTTGAATGTCATCTATAATTGAATATATTAAATATAGTTACATAAAATATATAATTTTTATAGAATGGGTTAAAAATAAATCAATTAAAATATTTTACCATTAAGGACTCCCACGGCTTATCTTTCATCACCTTGTTGATGGACTTCCAATCATGATATTAAATGCTAATCCTATAATAGATTTGTATGGAAATATTACTCCAAAACTATGTTTAATTTGGTCCAATTGGTAATTTTTGTCATCAAAATTAATATATATCATTTTTTCTTCATGATCAAGTGAGATATTCGATACACATATTATCCCATGTCTTCAAACTCTAAGAATAATCTTCTCTAGATAAGAAGAAGAAGAAGAAGACTTCATTGTATGAGGATCAACAATAGTTATGTAAATAATTTTTTATAAATTAAAAGGTTCCTTTAATTAAATAATTTAATTATTGAATATTTAATAATATGAAAAAAAACATACATATACCTCCGTAAATATTCCTCTACCTCTAAGTCTCTCATTTAAATAGATAAATGTAATGATATTATGTATACCTACATATTATTAGAAAGGTGAATATCTAACAATAACGAATAAAAAAAATCTGAATGTGAAAAAGACTATCACACATGTGTAAGGTTCAAGAAAAAAATGTTGTGATGATTCATAACAAATAAGTATTTAACTTAAATTAATAAATATAAAAATTAATTAAAAATGATAGAAATGATCAACATTTTTAAATTTAAATATCATAGTTACAAAAAAGTGTTTTTATATGCATAAATTGAACCAAAACATAATGATGTATATTGGGTTTTTCAATTAAAAAATGTCTAAATAAAACTGTTGAATATAAAATTTAACACAAAAAACATAGAAAAAATCAATACATATATATTTAAACATCCAAATTTAAAAAATATAGTTTTTACATGTGAAAATTTAAAAAAATAGATAAATATAAATATTTACATGAATAATTATGAGAGTGACTTAGTGTTTTCCCATATCTATTCAACATGATCATTTCATATAGAATGAACTATATCTATAGTAAATTCCTTTTTATCATATGGAAATCACATAATAGATGAAGAAACCTCCCAAAAATCCATAACATCATCATCCTTATCATCTTCCAAATGAATTCATTTCCCTTGGAAAATGATAGACCACAAATCACTCAATGGATCAGTTATAAAAAATATATTCTTTTCATCACCGTGATAAATAGTTCCTCTTTGTAACTAAATATTTTCAAATCAATGAGTTTAAATCCATAATCATCATGTTTCACACAACTATTACTATCAACCAATTTTCACTTTAAAACCATTGCTCAAAATTTAGTATAATAAATTTACCATATATCCTCAACAAATCCAAACTATTTCATTGATACAGAAATTGTGTTTTTATATTTTTCACTAAAAAAATTCAGTGCTTTAGTAATGAACATTGCCCCACTATTTTAAATGGTACTCTTGTCATACTAATTTTTTGTATAAAATTTGTAACCATTAAAATCAAAACCAAAAAAAATTGTCCCTTTTCCAACCATTTCAATGTTTTTGATGTTGATAAATTTTTGTTGAATTTCTCTTTAAAACAAGAAACAAATGTATTTTTATGCTCAATCATCAACCACTTTTTTTTTTTTTGATATCATACCATTAATCTAGAAATATGTGATGATATATATATATATATTAACCTAATATGTATTTTTTAAAATTTATAAATGTTCCTACAACACTTCATCACATGGAATTAACTTTACCTTTAATCCAAGAATCTTCTTACCATCACTATCAAATGTCAAATGTCAAGATATAAGGAGACCAATGTGCTCCAATTAATACAAATAATAAATTTAGAACTTAATCACCCCTTCTGATATATATTTTTGAACAGAAGAGTCCTCTAGTCTATGTTAAATTTTAACATATCCCCTCAAAATTTTCATATATATTTCAAAATGATACAAATAATGTAAATACTAGTCCCACATATTCTTATCTCTCACACCAAATGAATCACTAGATGAACCATTACATCAAAAAATGTAAGTGGGAAATACATTTCTAGTCTACAATGTATGAGGGAAGCTTCATTCCCCATAACATCTAGAAAATTAATATCAACAAATTTTCTAAAAAAGGATTTAAAAAAATTAAAATAACCTGATGATAGTCTTTATGATTGATATTGGAAGCATACTGCATAGTGAGACCAGTGGAAGTTATTGCATCAATACATAATAGTAATGAGATTTTATACCAATTAATTTAAAATTATTCACTGACACAAAATTATTCACATTTTAAGAATATCCATTGGGTACTATAATACCATATATACATTGAAAAAAAATTATCACTTTTCTTAATGTGTGACAAGTCAGAGGTAAATATCTTTTATTTCTTTTGATAGTGGGTGCTAACTCTAAATGTATCCCCATGTATATTAAGTCCAATATAGTATGAAATGTATATTTTTTATTTACTTTTATGTCTAATAAAGTTACAATCGAACTATCACATGTTTTTATTGAAATTAATAATGTTAATGTTATGTTTTTTCTATAAAAATCTCTAATAAGGTAGCTTGAAAAAGATAGACTATTTCTTCTAGATATTTTTTATAACTTAAACTTCCTTTATTTTCAAATATGAAATCAATATTTTTTACCTTGTTGTAATATTATTCAGCTAAAAAATTGATATGATGGATATTATATTAATGTAAACCATTAAATTCATTTTTTAATCTATGATAAGGATGATCCATTTTCAAAAATCATTAATGTACTATGTATACTATATTTATTAAATTATATAATTGATAATATGAATAATATTCTTTTCAAATTAGACATGATTTATATCATTTAACACTATATCCAGATAAGTTTCCATATACAAGAAAGTCATTTATAATGAACGTTATAATATCACACAAAATAAAATATTATTTCCTGTATACATAAAAAAAATGTAACACCTATCTCCCATAGAAATTTCATTTCATCAATAAATGGTGAATGATACACATCATTAACATTTCCTAGATGTTTTGGACTATAAACAATCAAGCTCATCAAATAATATATATTTTTCACACATATCTATGGGGACATGTTGTAAAATACTAGTAGAATAGGCCATGAACTATGTTGTCTATTGAGGCTCCAATATAGATTCATTACATCTACGTACAATATCTTTTTAATATTTATAACTTCACTTCCAAATTCAGGAAAATTTTTATGAAATCTCTTCCAGTGTGGTTTATCAGTAGGTTGATGTAAGGTTCTATCAGATATGTGATCATTTCTATGTCATCTTAACCTTTTTTTCATCATTTGAATTTTCAAATAGACACATTAAATGATTAGTTATTAGAATATACCAAATTTATTTAGTGGTAGGTTTTATGTCGCTACCTGAGAGTGAATCTTATTTCAATTTTACATCCACCTTATATCATGATGTCCCATATTTAAAAAAAAATTATAAACATTCACATTCCTTCCTATTCAACACGCAATCATTGGGGAAAGCATGTATCTTTTTGTACCCCAATACCATTTAGAATAATATTTTATTTTCATCACAATTGGAATTTGGAAGCTTGTTTTTTAGAAGTATATCTTTCAAAAGTTCATGTAATTCAGATAAAAGTTTATCACTCCACCCAATTCATTATTTCAAGTTAACTAATCTCAGAACTTCCAAAAACACAGTAAATTTATTATAACATCATAATAGTAGTTTCTCAAAAACCTTACAAAATTGATCAATGGTTTCTATTTTTTCAATTGTTTTAAGTCCTTTATCATGATTTAATTATTCAATATAATTATTTTTCTCATGCTAAATATTTTCATCAACATTATGTGTTGAATTTTTTTTATTTGACCATTCCATATCTAATGTGTATAGTTATGGTTAAAACCATAGAATATCAAATGATATTTTATTTCTCTATAACTTAACTTTATTATATTCGAACACATCATGCATGGAAAAAAAAATCAAATCATTGTTTTGATGATTTTATTTAGAAAATTATATGAAATAATCAACTCCTTTTTCATAGTCAAAAGTGGTTCTTCTTAAATTTATTGAATTATGATCAATTAATTACCTACGATCACAATATAAAAGGTGAATAAATTAAAACATATAAACATTTAAAATATTTATAAATAAATAAATCTAAAACATTATATCATATAATAAAAATAATCAATGAACCATTTATTGATAACTATTTGATCAAAATAAAAAATTATAAAAAAATTTCAAAACCAATCATTGAAGAATTTAAATACAAGTGATTAAAAGTATATGAACTAAAAATGGAAAAATATTAGATTATATGATATAACATGATGATATATAATAACCATAATGTAACAAGCTAAAAAACTGTGGAAATAAACTTTAATTTATGAAAAGTAAATATTATTCTATTAATTTTTGTATTTTTTACTTTATTAATCAAATAATGTAATCATATTAATTTTAATTTATTCATTCTGAATATATGTGTGTATTCATAATTTAATTTAATTTAATTTAATTATAAATATTATTAAATAAAAATATATATTATATTTGTTTATTTTATGGAAAAGTAATTAATTAAATTTTATGTTACATAGAAATAAAAAAACGTACAAATAAGTATATTCAAAGAGTGTGATTTTTGGTGTAAAAAGTGTGGTAATACATTGGACCAATTTCACTATTCACACACTATTTTAAAGTAACCCTACTGTTAGGTCTACTAGGCTAGGTACCCTGAGAGGGGGGTGAATCTGGGTATGAAAAATTAAAACAACTTATACTTTTGATATTGTTTTGTTGTTAGAGAAAACTATATTCTCTCTCTCCTTCCCATTGTATAGTATGAATGAATCTTAAAGCATTCACATGACACAAAAATTTTACATGGTTCACCCTCACTGGGCTACGTCCAAGAAGTATACACTGACGATTTTCTAATGTACCAAATCCTCTATAATTGCACTAATGTTTACAATTTTGAAGTGGACTCATTGCTCCTCTAGGTTTACAACCATTCACAATTTGAGAACTCACTACTCTCTCAACTAAAGTGAGCTCACTGGTTCATCATAAGATCCACTCCCAGTTTAAAGACTTTTAGGTCCTTTCATTATCTCTAATGAGTGCATCCTTCACTATATGTAGATTCTATGTTAAAGTTAAAATTCCATCCACTGATGAATACCCCTTTTCCACTGATCACTGGGAAATAACCTTTGGAAATACCTTTGCAAAGAAACCTACTTCAGAAAGCTCCTGATTTCGTGAAGCTCAAACAAGCCTTCGCAAAGTCTCTATCTTTTCGTAAAGCACACACCTTCGCAGAGCTTACTACTTCGTAGAGCACACTTCTTCACAGAGCTCAAGCCTTCGCAATGATTAGGCCTTCATAGAGCTTAAGTTGTTGTAGAGCTCAATTTTTCTCAATGTTACTTCCTTTGTGAAGCTCACAAAACCAATGCAGAATACACCTCTTTCACGGAGCAAGATTAGCTACTGCGAAGCTCTTATCTTTTGATAAGTACACTTCCTTTGAAAACCCCCTTTGCGATTAGAGAGCTACAAATTTTTCAAGGAAAACTCTCTACTTATCTCAAGGGGGTCGGGGCCTATATATTGGTGATTCAACTAACTTGAGAACCTTCCACGCCAAGTCAACGCCATGTCATCTCAAATCACAAAGCTCCAATGATTTTTCCGAAATTATCTCTATTTCATAAAGCACTATGGTTTTTTTTTCGGAATCACAAAGATTGTCATAATGTATAATCATTCCATAAAATCCTTTGTGATTCCATGATGCTCCACTCGGAATGCTCTTTGCCACCACAATACTCTTTTCTGCTGTAATACTCTTTTTCCATGCTCTTCGTATCTACTATTCGCGAGGCTCATCGTAACTACGAATAACAACCATCAACATTCTCCATGTCTTCACAAAATCCAATTCATGAAGTCTATATTCGAAAAACTCATGTCTTTTCCATATTTTGATGAGATCTTCATGGAAATCCAAATTTCACTATACTCACTAAATTCCAAATTTTGGACCCCAAAAATTTGGCAAAGACTAGAAAATGATGCCACCCTGTATCTATTATTTTGTACCACCTCTATATCTTTAATTCCACTATCATGGTTCTTTGTTAATAATAATTGTCAACAAAATCACTAGAAATCAACAATTCCCCCTGAAAACCTGCATTGTCAAGAAACAACACCCACACAAAAATGATGCAATGTTACCTTGAATGATTTTTTCCCAAAACCTACTCCAGAATGGTGTATTACATTGGAGATACTTTAATATCAAAACATTCAACTCAATATTAAAACATCTATCATTCATCATCTAATTATCAATATGGTTAACTATAAAAAATAAAAAAACAATTATATATATAAACAATTATGAAAACAACCAATTCCAATTATAAATAAATTATACAATAATAAAAGACAATTTAAAATAAAAAATACATTTATACTCTAAAACTAATTATAAAAATAGTAATTTATAATTTATAAATATGTATATATAAAAAATTAAATTAATATGATTTAAAAGTAAAAAATACTAAATAAATATACTAAAAATTAAAAATAAATAATTCACTTAAAAATATAGATACTGTGGTTTAAAATATGTGACAGAGTGTTCCAAAATATTAATTGATGAACATAAAATTTCAAGAAAAGAAGTGGGGCCTAGAGTCCAGTGTTGTATGTATTAGTGTTTCAACTTATGTAGATTAGTGAGACAAATGAAGCTAATGATGTGCCATGACCCGTCCTCGGGGCCCGTGCCGTGACTACCCCAAACCCGCCTTCCATAGGCCCAGGTATGGTGACTAGAACCAAAGGCGTAAATCCTGATAAAAGGGAAGAAATTGCCTTTAAATAAGAAAAAAATAAAACAGAGTACACAAGATGAAGTAAACACGAAGTAAAATGAGTACAAATGTAAGTGCTGGAAAGTAAATGGTCCAGAATACAAACCCAACTGAAAGTACAGTACAACTGAAAAAAATGTACAGCAGCAGTAAAGTAAATCAGCAACCACAGAGTCATCTTCCAGCTATCCCACCTCAAAGGTGGTTACAGATGGTCTCCTCAGCTCCTCGGGTCTAGCAGTCCGCTCCGTGTATGCCCCACCAAGTGGTCCACCTCCAAGTATTGTCCCGCTACACAAGACTCAACCACGATTAGCGATGTCCGTCGTCTGCATCCAACACTATGTAGTGCGGGCATATCCCATGCAGGGGTGAGTATACGATACTTAGTAGGGACCCCGAGACCCCTGAATGTCTCCTAGAATCCACAAAGGATAAACCACAAAGGAAAGATACAAACACGAGGTATCAACCAACTCTACTTAGGTATATGCCCATACATATACCTAAGTCATCAATTCCAGTTCGGTTCTAACTCACGAGCCCAAGTACAACCCAGTCCACATAGGAAAGAACAACCCAATCCACATAGGAAAGCAAGTCAATCATATCGATGATAATGACTGAAAATCAAGACTCATCTCCCTCAGGTATACTACTCACGAAGATGGGTGGAGATGATAGATGTAGCCTATGAATCATCTCCCCTGCCGAACCCACGTAGGATCCAAGTACAGAATTCATCGCTGCCAAACCCACATAGGATCCTATTACAGTAACCTTCGCTGAAGAACCCACGTAGGATCCAAGTACAGTCGTCCCCACTACCGAACCCATGTAGGATCCAAGTACAGTCATCCTAGTCATCGAACCCACAGATAATCCCATCACGGTAGTCGTTGCAGTCGTAGCCAGCTCTAGGGTTCCCACACACAGCATACTCGATTCCGGGAGGGCCCGCTCCTCGAGTCAAAGGGGTGGATACATCAACCGTCATGAATTAAAGAGATGATGTATCCCAAAATTCCATCCCACGAGATAGGGGAAAAACAAAGCATAATGTGCCCAAGTCATGGAGAACAAGACAACCAATCCATTTTCCTAAAGTACACGACGTGTAGGTAAACAATACATGCCATTTCATCAGAAACCGGGTACTTCCCGTGTGAAACGGCCCGTGTCATGGGGCCGGTCATGTAATAAGTAATTACACAACGTGTGGTATTGTTACACGTTGTGTCTTCAGTCCACGGGTACTATCTGTGTACCACATCTCATTTCGAAGGGTTATTCGTGTAGAAATTAAGTACACAGTGTGTGGTATGGTTACAGGCCTTGTCCAAACTTCTAGGGTCGGCTCTGTGTACGTTGGCCATGCCTGGATGTGTGGTGGATTACCTGCCCATGTACTCCACCTCATGTTTGTGTATTCCCCAAATACATGTCGAGTCATCACGAATCCTCTTCTGCCATGGTGAAGGTAGTACACGCCGTGCCTCTTGGACGCGTGGTTCTGCCCGGGTCTGTGTATCTCCCAAATTACACACTAGGCCTCATGAATCCTATTCTGCATTTCTATTAAGTGAATACACTCTGTGTTACTTGGCTATGTATTGTTGTATGTGTCCGTGTATTTTCCCTGAATACATTCCATGTCCATTGAAGCCTCCTTTGACAAACAGTGTGGAGAGTACACACCATGTGTCTAGAGTCACATGTTGTGTGTTACTTTTCAGATATCCGAAATGGAAGCTACAATATTATTGTACTACACGACGTGTGATTTTGGTGTACACGCCATGTATTCTACAATTTTCCATAAACGAAGCCTCCGAATAGCACGCCTCCTGAGGTGTCCGTTCTTCGTTCCGATGATCCGATTTCTACAAAACATCCGTTTCTAGGTCGAACCGACACTCTGAGGCCGTTTAAGATGTTTTCTGGCCTCTGATCGGCTCCGAAAACATAACTTGATTCACCGCTCAAGAACGCTTGAATAACTCCACAAATTCACATGAACGACGGAGGAATCGGTCCGTGTTAGTTTGGTCCGGTCCCTTCTGTATTAGTCTGATAACAAGTGGTTTAAGAGGAAGAAAAACATGGAAGGAAAACCAATCATTACCCAATCCAAACACACCCCTACCTCAAAGGAAGTTCGCGGTTGTCAAGATCTGCAGATGATGGCGTCGTTGGTGAATTCTCGCATCGTTGTTTCCTTCCTTACCGCAGAGGAGGAAAAGGAAGAAGAATCCGGGGTCACCAAGTCAATGTTCTTCATTGGAGAGTTGGCGTTCTTCGTTTAAGGTGAAGTTATTTAAAAGGGACTAGAGCTCTCTTCTTCAATTATCAACACAACAAGCTAAATAAAATAAAATAAGCTTCCCCTTATTTTATTTTACTTTGCCATGCATTCAAATTTACAAATTCAAACACTTAATTCAATTAATTGATTAAGTGTGTGTTGGCAGGTTTAATGAGGGAGAGAGAGGAGAGGAAGAGGATAGGTTTCATAAGTTAATATGAGTTACAAATTTTAAGAGGGGGTTAGAGGAGTTTTAAGGAATGTGAAGGGGTGGGGCTCATGTGGGCCCTAACTCACAAATATCCTCACATGGGTAGTTATGGGTTTGTGGGTCCCCCCTAACTACTCCATGTAGGATATAACTACTTGGATTAGAATAAAAATTGTTCCACAATTTTTATTCAATTCTTTATTAAACCGAAAATTTTAACTTCTCCTCCCGTGAAAACGCAACCGCGGTAAAGGTCCTCCTAAGCAATTACCAGTACTGCGGTTTCATCGGTGCCCTCTGATTTCAATTCCAAGCATCGGTTCAAAAGACAGAAAAACCCACTCGTTCGTTTACTGAATATACCCATGCTAAACTTCAGAAATTGATTCCGGGCATACCGGCCCTCAGAATCAAGTGTCGTCAGAAGCAGCCACATACTCGTAAAATTCCAAAGTATTTTAAAAAAATTTCCTTGAAATTTCCGGGTCTTTACATGATGAGCTGGTAGGATGGAATAAAGAATGAAAATAATGAAAATGAAGAAAAAAATTACATCAAATAAGGAATATCAAGAGAGTTAAAGTGAGGTTGACCATCAAGTGTCATAGATATTTGGGATTCTGAAACAATAATGATGGAAAAATTAGGGGAAGAAAATATATATATTTTTTTAAAAGTATTTTGACATAGTTTTTTATTTAAACCAATATTAAAACATTAAAAATATTCCACGTTGGTTTTTATAAAAATTGATGAAAAATTTGTTAAAAAGAATCTACTTTAAATATTTTCTTAAAAAACATTCAATGTGGGTTTTTTTTTATAAAATCCAATACCAAAATTTAAAAAAATTACATTGTTTTTTTAGAAAACTTTTCATTAAATGTTCAATAAAAACATTCTAGCATGGGTTTTTAATAAAAAACGTTTTCACAAAGAAAATATAGAAGATAATTAACATTGGTTTTATATAAACTGATGTTAAAAAAATATTTTCATCCACTTTGATGTTGATTTTGGAAAAAGTGATGTTAAAATTTTGATGCAGAATCATATTTTTCTTCTAGTGAACCAGGATTTTATAAGGGTTGTGTAAGGTTATTGTATATATCATATAAGGGTAAATCCCTTTTTCCATGGACTACATAATGATAAACCCTTTTGAATATGATTTTCATAAGGGCTAGCCCATATTTTCCCTTATAACATAAGGTTATCACATAAAGGTATTGACTTGCGTAAGGGTAATTTTGAGTTTCAAATGGTTATATAAGGGTAAATTAAAGTTTCATAAAGCCAACCTACCACTACATAAGGGTAATATAGTGTTTCTAAAGTTCACAGAAGCATAAATGGAGCCACGTAAGGGTAATCCTAGATTCAAGACCTACATAAGGGTAAGAATCCTTACCCTTATGAGACAATCATGTGATGTGTAAGGGTGAACCATGTAACCCTTATGTAGCATCAATTTTAAGTAAAATGTTTTTAAAACCATTTTTTATTCTTATTCCTTCAACTTGACATAAACACTATTTTAACTTTTTTAAATGCATGAAATCTTTCAAAATGATTCCTTAACCTATTTTAAAGGTTTTAAATCTTGTTTTAAATGTTTTTAACCCTAAATAATTAATATTCAATTAATATAGTAAATTAAATGGTTGTTTTTATTTGAGGATTTTATTCTAAAAATAATAACCCTTTTTTGTATTTTTAAAAATACATAAACCCTTACTACACAAGATTTTCAAGTATCCTTTTGAGAAGAGTTATAAGAATATGAGGAGATCTTGTTTCTCTAGATCATTTTCAATTTTTCTCTCTTGGGAGTCAATGGGAAGGGATAGAGGTTATTTTTTCATCAACATTCAATCCTTGAGTCTCCATTAATGGTTTTGTGTTAATAAAATCACTACTAGAAAAATGATCTATAGCCACGGATCTATAGCCACAGTTTTATAAACTCGTGGCTATAACTTAATTTATAGCCACACTTCAATTATAATCGTGGATATATGGTTATTTGATGCCATCGTCCGTGGCACCGACTTCATTCCGTTGTGGGATTCTATTATTCTCCCCGACCCTCTCCCCATTGCCCTCGGGACCTCTCCTCACTGTGACCATCCTCCACCCCCGCGACCTCTCCTCACTCGGTGCACCTCCCATTACCCTAGCATGATCTCCTCTCTACGGCCCTACTCCACCCTCACGAGCTCTCCTCTCGGTGTCCCTCCTCCCCTAATGCTGCCTCCCAATGTGGCTACCCCTCCGAGAGATCTCCTATCCGCGACCCTCCCCTGATGCTGCCATCCAACACAGCCACTCCGCCTCCCCGTCGACGCTGCTCCTAGGCGGACTCCCCAACTCCACCTTCAGCACGCCGACCAATCCAGCCTCGCGAAACCCTAACACAATTTCGACCAACTTCAGTTCATCGTAGATTTTTAGTCCATTCCATTGACCTATCCTCACGCATAGCAGCATCTACATCATGATGTGTTTCTATAGATATCCCCTTGATTGGGACATTGATGGATGGGAAATAAAGGTATGTCAACTACTAGGTTCTTTAAACCCTTTGAGAAATTAGATCATATTTTAGAAACAAATTAAATATTAGATTTTTCACCTCATTTCAATGCTATGATGAATGTGTTTCATATTTTAAAACTAAGGAGATGTATACTTGATCCTACTCATGTTATTCAGTTTGATAATTTTGAGTTGGAAGCTATTGGTTCCTATATGGAATGATCAGTTTGTATCATCAACTAATGTGAGAAGGTTTTATAAGGGATGCTCATATTGATAGTTAAAGAATAGTGATATATAGCTTCATAATGAAACATATAAACTTGTATTTTTAATTCTTTCTCTATGTACAGAGTTTTTCTCTTAGGAATCTCATTAATGATTCTTGGTGAAGGGAAGACTAGTGATGAGAAATTTATAAGGAATCCCATCATGATGAGTTATTAATTCCATTAATTTGAAGTGTGATATTATTAAAATGGATAAACATGGAAGTTTACGGGGTTTAAGAAGGATCTAAAAAGGGTAAAAGGAATTTGGTGTTAAAAATGTAAGGTGTTTGGTGTAGGTGTAGAAATAAATACCTAGTTGTCTGATACCGCGTATTTAGCGGTGTCAGGTATAATCATCAGTAACAACTGGTGTAACCACTACATACCTAGTGCCTTATACTAGGCACCTAGTAAGATGCAGATGAGTTTTTTTAAATAGGTATTAAAATAGTAATTTTACATTAGATAATTAACCCCTAGAACAACCTTTATTGGGATTTCATTGTGATTCTCATTTTTTAACACCCTTGAGAGGCGATCCTTCATCGCTCTCCATCTTCCATTGAACCTGCCTTTGATTATTATCTAAATTCATCATTGAGTTTCTGAAAATCCCATAACATAATAGATCAAAAGTTGGGAATCCATTGTTTTCTTTATTTTACTACTCTTCATGTGAACTAAGAGTGAGTCCCTAAATTCCTCAATCATCATGGTTTTGAATTCTCTTTTTCCTTTCCTCATTCTTACACTAAATGGTAGGATAAGGTGTTAAATCATGATCTCAAGGTAATGAAATACTCTAAATTTATATTTTTATTTCTTCCATATATAATGGGTTAAATCCTAGATTACATTTGTCCTAGGTTTTCTAAATATTATCAGGAGTTTCATATCCTCATCACGATGATGCTTGAGTTGTTCTATCATGTTCGAAACATCATAATGCTTAGTTATGCATTGGTCCAAGCTTTTTTTGAGTAAAATAAAATGAAAGGGTTATGAGAAGATCACGAGGATGAAATTCTTGATAAATTAAAGATCCTAATGAGTTTTCCCAGAATAATGTAAAAGAAGTTGGGTCGATGCTTGAGTTATTAAGACTAAATTATTGAGATTGGAGTTATTTTTATGAGTCGTTGATCTTAATGACTGAGATAAAGATAACATGTGATGGAAGGCTAGGAATTAACTCAAGCCTAAAACGAGAGATATTATAAGTCTCTTAAATATGGAAGTGAAGAATTCAGAGGATCCATATGCTAAACACCAATGATCAATAGATCACAAAAGAACTATCAATTCATTATTGATAAGAAGGATGGAGAGATGATCTTGTAGTGATACTAGGATATGACTAAAAATAATTATTATTTTTAAATTACAATTGCATCAAAGCCAAAATTAAGAGATCCTCTCTACTTACTAATACTGCATTTTGAAATATCCAAAGAAATAATTGATCTCACTGGGATACATAATTGGAAAAGAAGAGAATAAAAATAAAAAAGAAAAGCTTATTTGTGGAAACCTAGTAGAGATAACCATTAAAGAAATAAAAAAACAAATTAAACGGTTTAAAATAGTTTCATGAGAAGATATAGTTGGTGTGCTAAGTTATACCCGATTTGTTTCGGATTATAGTATAGTGGGAATGGGTTTAAAAATATATTTTGCTACTTGAGGTAACAGAGATCTTGATAGTATAAAAAACTAATAAACAAAAAAATGGTGTTATGTCTTGGGTGTGCCAAGTGAGCAGTGAGAGGATCCAATAGTGATGTAGAAGAGTTTGTTGAGTGAGTTGTGGATTTTGAATAATAAGAATCATGATCCACTGCATACTATATAAAGTAATAAGAAGAGTGTGTTGAGATAGTGATGATGAGTTACAACCTACCTAGTTTCGATGAAGAAGATAAAGAGAAGAAGAAAGATAAGAGGAAGCTTTCCTTTGAGTTTGAGAAGCAAGTGAATAAGTTTTGAAGAATTGGTAAGTGAGAATAAAAATAGAGACCAAGTTTGAAGTGTTTCTTTATGATTAGTTGAAGACTTTGTTTGTGGAAGAAGATTATTTTTGTGATATAGTGACATCTTGGATAGTATTTATTATCTAATCTAGAGATGGAAGGAATTTGAGATGATGAGCTTATGTGATGCTAGTTTGAAGAATTTGGGATGCAGTATAATGGTTCTTTCACTTGTGTTATGGAACATCTTAGGTTTTTTTTCAGGTATGGAAAATCTTTTTTTTTATGTTTTTTATCATCTGGTTGATCATTTGCAGCTTTTGGGAATTTTAGATCTTTGAAAGAGATACAACATTGCTACTGTAGCAACTCATTATGTGAATGAGGGGTTCATTCCCTGAATGCTTGTGGATTCTCAAGACAAAGAGCCCCAAGTTAGGTAACCTTGGTCTCAAGGCTTCTTTAAACATCCTCATTCATGTCAATGATTAAAATCAACATCTCCCACTTAATGTTAGGATTTCATTTTCTCACTCAAGAATGAGAGAATATGAATCCATACCATTTCAATGAAGATTTCTAGAACACCGTCTAGAATTCTGATTTACATGATTTTAATAGGTTATGGTAGCTTCTCAAGGTTTTCTGCACCTTTCTCCCCCATAAAGAGAAACTGTAAATTATCTTCATCAATGTGGATCTCTTCTATATATAGATTTTAGGATATACCATATTGATAATTCACTAAAATGGATTACCTAAGGTAACATTCTAGATTTTATAGCTTGTACAATTTCTTGAGTTCTCTTTGAGATCTAGCTTCACCTTCAATTCCATTCATGGTTAGCACATAAATACAATATGAAATAGAATAAGGTATTACTATTTGTTCCTTAGTGTGGAAAACAAGGTTGAGAATGTTTTCTCAACCAGGTTTCCCCTTTCTTAATGCTTGCACATTTTTATTCGAGATTTGTTTTTTTTTCTTTTTGGAGCATGGAGTTCTTCACTTTCAACTTATTTATGTGATATGTTCTTATTTTCATAATCCTTCAAGGCACATGCATCACATAATGTAATATTTATCTTCTTTATGGATTTTTCTTATACCAGTAACCTGATTAAACAATTTTTGGTACTATGTCAATCCATATTACTTGTTCTGCAAAGTTTTAGACAACCTTTGGGGTTTTTATTTATTGAACGCATCTCAAGAAATTTGACTTCTTCATAATGAATTTCATCATTTACTTTGGAAACATATTTTATAAGTTCTTCCTTTATAATTATTTCTTTTTTTTTCAAATAGACGGGACATACTACCATGAACTCTTTAGGTACACATTGGAATTTCCACATGGCTTATTATGATTTATTTTTACCAAAACAGTTCATTTTTATTCTCCTTGGACAAATCTTCCATTATGTTATTTCTTGCCTCTATTTTCACATACAAGCAAGGCTTGTTTGCATGAATCTAATTTTTTCTCCTTATTTCATAATAGAAGAACAGATCCTTTCATATTTAGCACATGTCTTGGACTTCTTAGGTTTATTACACAAGGATGTATGATCTGACTTCTTTAAAAACTTCTTGGGAATAGTGTTTCCAACTTTATTTTTTTAAAATTTTCCAAAGGAAGTTTTCTTCCATTTTTCATCATTAGTGGTATTCATTATCCATTTGTTTTTAACACATTCTTAGATGAGCATGCTCCATTCTAGTGACCACACTCAATTAAAATACAATATCGTTCTTAAAGATGTTTAAATATGTTATAGGTAGATAAATACTTTCAGTTTACTTTCTAAATTCTGTAATGATCTTGATTTTATCTCCCTTGAATTGGGCACTTTCAAATTTTTAGGAATTGATAGATTATACCAACAATATAATGATCTATTCCCAAACATGTAAAGGGGGCTGGGGGGGCATTGTGTAGTGGAGGGGTGGTGGGGGCAGTGGGGTGCATTGGGGGGGTAGTGGGGGTTAAAATGAGTTGAGGTGGAGGGGGGGGGGGTGAGTGGGGGTGCATTTGGGGGGTGGGGGTGGTGGGGTTGCAGGTGTTGGTGGGGGGAGTGGGGGTTCAAATGAGTTAGGGTGAAGGGTGTAGGGGGGTGAGTGGGGGTGCATTTGGGGGGGGGGGGTTAGTGGGGGTGCAGGTGTGGGAGGGCTGTCTGGGGGGGGGCTACAACCACGGTTTCACAACCTTTATCAGCACGAGCAATATGCACTTGTTTTATTACTTGTTTTCTTGGTTGTATTATTTTATGTTAATATCTCATTTCACCCATGTGTTCGCATGACACTGTGTTGACTTCAACAAAATATTGTTTTCCCAATGTCTTAATCTTCCTGATGATGTTGTATGTTGATGTTGTTATCATCATCATCTGTTCTGTTATTTTCTTTCTCACTAATCATGTTCCACTAACTTCAATTTTTAGGTTCAATTAATGATGATTCATCATATCACTGACATTGTTTTAAAGTCTCTCAAGATCTGTTCATGTGTGTTGCGGCAACCAGAGTCAATGGCGACTCACCACGTATGCATAGGTAAGAATATATATAATAAGTTCTCCCGTTATATGTATATCCTCCCAAGGAAACACGATTACATATAAGGGGATAGGTGTGCTTATGTATATATATGGAAAATGCATACATTTTTGGGTGATAATGGGCTTATTCATGTGAGAATATATATAAGGATCGTCGTGTGTGTGTTAAAGGCCATGTGGACACGTACATAGGGGTTAGGGCGTCCTTATATATATGCCAAGGTGCATATGACTAGAGGTAAGATGAAGCAGCTTAGAGTTGTCAGGAATCCATGACTTGGTTCTCTTGCAGGCCTTTAATGCAAACCTCAGTAAAGAAAGACTTCTCCATGTCCGTCTGAATTATCTTTCCTTTCTCACTATAGGAAATATGTCTAGGTAGGCTAGTCATGTGCTTCTCAACACAATTACCCTGTTGATCACATCTGCCACAAAATTGTTCTAAGAAATCAAATTGGTTATGTGTTTAAAGAAGAGATGATTTCCTAGTCACAGTTTTCTTCCTTTGAGAGTCTCTTTCCATTTTCTAAGAATAACTTTCCATTGATTCACGCCTCTTCTCTAGGAGTAACAAATTGAACCATCATGAGTAGGCTTTGTGTCCAAAAGCTCCACAGTGCCAACAATAGTCTCTGAACCTTGATCTTCCATAATATTAATAAATTTTTCCGGAATATTGTAGTCGATGTCAGGCCACAAACCATGTCTATCTCCACTTATACAGAAGTAATCTTCTAGAGATATCGTTCTCTTATTTTGATGAAAAAAGGGTTTCCCTTTAGTCTTTCTAGTCCAAACTAGTCCAGATTTGGTTTTAGTACCTGTATTATTAGAGGCAACATGTTTATTTTGAGATTTATTAGGAGATGAATTAACCTGCCTTTTTGGACCCTTCTTTTCACCAGAAACCTCAACTGCCCTTTTTCTCTTATCTTCTTCAAATCATTCTAAACTTCAAGATACTTTTATTGTGCCTTTCATAGTACTTATTCTCTCAAAGAAAGTTTCTCTTCAAGTTTACTCACCATCTTATCCTCATCAACCACATTCAATTTGAATTTTTTTGATTTCATTAATGTAAGTAGCTTCCCACTTGATATACTCCATTCCTTCGATCATATTTTCAAATAATTTCATTAGCAGCCACATTTCCTTCATGAGTTTTGTGTTCTACTCAATACATGCCTTCAATTCAGAAGGGGGGGGGGTATGCTTCATGGATGTGTTATTTCTATTGTTTATGCATGTACTGATGTAATGATTATTGATATTATTATTAACAATGTGTGTTTGTAACTGTTTTGTGTTGACATGACCACCATAAATTATCATTCCAATGGGAGTGACTAAATGATCATATTCTGGTAATAATATAAAGGAATTATAGAATTTATAATGGTAATGGATTCATGTATCATTTATCATCATTGATCACATATATATAAGAAGTTGTTATATCTCATTTCTTTTCCCACTATTTTCTTGCAGATGGTTTCTTATGATGAGGTTGGTTCTATCCACCACCATCGATGAAAGTGAGTTCAACATTGGATTTGGGTAAGATTTATTTCGTTTTTATTCTTTGGCCAAATTTTAATTAGGTCTTTTGTGATTTTTGGGTTCTTTATATTTTTGTAGTGCTTTTTGGATCTCGTTGAGGTGGATTCGAGTTGCCATTGAAAAAGGCTTACAAGTGTATTCATAGGTAGGCATATAAATATATAAGTTCCCCCTTTATATATATTCACTCATGGCGGTATGAATATATATATTGGGGCTAGGTGTGCTTATATATAGATATAAAAAATGCATACATGTGTAAGTGTAAAGTGGTATATGCAAGTATAAACATATATCTAAGGATCCCCTTGTGCATATTTGGCTATGAAAATATGTACATGGGGGCTAGGTGTCCTTATATATATGTGAAGTTGCATATGCGTGCAAGCATAAAAAAAGGAAGATTCGAGTTGTCATTAAAAGCAGCGCCTTGAGGTTGAGGTATGTTTCATTTTCCTAACCCTTTAATTTGAATTCTATAATTTCTCGAGTATATTTTAAAAACTTGTTTTCATTATTATATAATGTGTATATGCTATTCAAATTGGTTGTGGCTCTTTATAATGACATTTTTACCTGTTTTACATGATTTCCCTAAGCCTTCAACATGGACTAGTAGAAAGTTTCAGCCAACTCAATAGTAGAAAATGAAATTTCCTTCACTTTAGATATGACAATGTCCTCATTTTGAGAAAACATCAATAGAGAATTCTCATAAAAATATAAAACTTAATGAAAATATTTGTTTTCATTTCATCAAACAAAAAAAACTGGCTTTGAAAACTTGATACATTCTTCAGTAACATCATTGTGAAACACTTGACCCAGAAAAATACAGAATTTAACCAATTAAAATAAATCCACCTAGGCATGATTCACGGTGTGACCAGGGCTTTCACACCATGAATCCCTACCCTTGGGAATTTCATGGCTTGAACTGAGGTTCACATCCGGAAATGTTCTAGATAGGGGGGTTCACCCCTCAACTAAACATAATGGTGTTCCTAACCATATGAATTTTCACCAGAGAATGATCTTCCAAAGGTCTATTGACCTGTTAATTGGATTTTGAAAAATGATCTCAATGTGGTTTTCATCTCACTGCATCCAACCCCATGAAAAACACCAGTCCGTTCTCCTCTAGATGAATTTTCCTGAAATTTTTTGGTTTCACCCGATGGTGTGATATCGCATCTCTCAATCAATATTAGATGACTCCATAAGGTCATATTAAACCCAAGATCCATCTATGTATTGAACACAATCTTGAAGCATATCCTCCAATATATATATCATCTACTCTTAGTGTCTGTCTATATATTGATGGTACATTGTGCTCAATATTAGATGATTCTCTAAGGTCATATTAAACCCTTTCCAAAAATAATGGCATAATATGTGCATCTCTCTCTAATATAATTCTTAAGGGAACTCCATGATAGTATTAGTCTTCACAGATATAAAACATTTCTATATTTTCTACTAGGTCCATGGCCACCAAAACAGACACCTAAATTCATCACCCATATTTGTCTCTGTAGGATTCAGAAACTGTAGAGGTATGACAGTC
This sequence comes from Viscum album, assembly GCA_963277665.1. Classification (NCBI taxonomy): domain Eukaryota; kingdom Viridiplantae; phylum Streptophyta; class Magnoliopsida; order Santalales; family Viscaceae; genus Viscum; species Viscum album. Next base: position 246,768,856 of record OY728150.1, read on the forward strand.
TCTCATCAACTATTCACCAAATGATTAAAGGACTATAACTCTTATAAAATTGTAACACATCATCATCAAACAGTGAACACTCAAGTGTTAGTTTACCACTTTCTAGTTGTTCCCGCATCACATTAAGATGTTGCGTCTCTGACAGTGAACACTCAAGTGTCAGTGTGGGTGTATTATTCTTTTCCATCGTTTTGTTTCCCTTTATACATTGCGTCTCTGACGATACCTTGTTATAGCATATTAAAATTTTGATCTGTTCTATCATCAGTCGGCAGGGTGATGGTCGTAATGTTGCCCCACCTCCTCCTATTCCCTTCGCTCCTGGCTAGAAGATGCTGCCTCATGGATGTCGCTGGACAGAGCCATGCTGCAGTCACACCGCGGTCACGCCGCGGTCACACCGTGATTTGGCTCTTCTCCAAGACGAAACCCCGTGTCAGTTCACAGTGATAGTATTCCATGAGTCTTTTGATCAATGTTGAGACTGATAAATCACAATTTCTACAGGCGGGGTGATGGCTGGAATGTTGCCCCACCTCCTCCCGCTCCCTTCACTCCTGACCAGAAGATGTTTCCCCGTGGATGTCGCTGGACAGGGCTAACAGGCTACGGTCACGCCGGGGTCATGCCAGGGTCACGCCGGGTTCACGCCGCGGTCATGCCACGGTCACGTTGTGGTCACACCGCAGTCACTCCGTGATTTGGCCCTGCTCCCGGATGACACCCCATGGTAGTTCGCAGTGATAGTATTCCATGAGTCTTGCTTTTCATTCATGTCTTGAAATGTCGCTGAGAAATTACACCTGAGATGAAAATAAATTGAAACTCTAACCTAAGTGGAAGCACAAACAAATGTCGATGAAACTGAGTCCCAGCGTTTTCCACGTTTGAAGGACAAATTCGACCCAAGGTGTAGAATACCGAACGATGAGTTGGACAGATTTCGAGGTGATGATGGAATTTGTAGCTTGGAAATATCGAGATTAGAGATCGATGAAGCTGAGTCATCGAGTTGTACACCGTGTGAGTCTACGACTTCAGTCGAATTCGACTAAAGTAAGTTGGATTGGGAGGATGATGACGAACCAGCTGTACAGGATTGAAGACCCCTATGCACATCATGATGTTTGTTCAATTGAAGCGTCGGTGACTGTTTGGGTTTCGGAGCGGCGCATATGAAACCAAATTGAAGTTTTAATTCAAAAAAATGAGGCAACAAAAGATCTTAAATCAAGCTTTGGTTGATCTGTAGACCAGCATGTTAGATGTTTGAATCGATGAATATGATATGTTTAGGCACGCTGATCCCACGACCAGAGTTGAAGAGAGCTGAGAATTCATTGCTCTGGTTGAGGAAATTCCAAAATCAACTGATTGAGTCTGTATCTCAGATGAACTTCTATGTGTGAACCTGATCAAGCTTGATCATTGAAGACATTTCGTTAGTTGATTTTGTCTAAAATCATTAACAAAGACGGTGGGGACCTCTTCTCTCTTTAACACTGCAGTTTCAGTTTTGAAGGAACCTGCATGGCAGGTGCTTAATTGAATGCTCCAATGAAGTTCCCATTAAAGGATATGGCACTGATGAATATGACATTGTTCCGGAAGAGAATGCACTGAAGGTGTTTTAAAAATTTCCTCAGTGAGCTTAGTTGACTTCACCGCTTGAAACAAAAGTTGCTTCAACATTAAAAAATTAAGAGAAACACCAACCCATGCCAGGTGCACGAAAAAAATTCTCAAATGAAGTTCCAACCTGCTGAGCCACACCTTCCTATTGAAGCCTGGACCCAGGTTGAAGAGCTTCCACAAATTATGTGTTCGGTTGAAAATGAAGGTGACCGTGTCGAGCTCTGCACAAGTGTGAAGAAGCTATCTTTATAAATACTAGAAGTATTTCCATGCCCAATATTGAAGCCCATGGACCAACTTCTCTGGACCAAGAGGCCAAATTTGTCTAGAACCAAGTCTGAATACCAGTATCATGTGAATCAGTATTGATCCTCATCACGCGAGCATGCTGAGTAGAGTAATACTTCCACCATAGCAATGATACACCAAAGCATTTGACCCTCTAATACTTCACGAAAGAGTACATAGCTCGATCGTGGGAGGGGAATGATTTAACAAGGACAATTCGAATGATGCTCTCTCGTGAATAAATCTCGACCATCAAGCCGTGCATGAGGTGTCAATTTGAAGAAAGGGATCTGGGCTTGGAATTTGAGGAATAATTCAGAATTGATAGGTTCATTGAAGTTAAAGTTCATGATAATCTTGTGGTAGATAATAGAGGATTGAAAAACCTTGAGTATTTCTATAAGTGGGACCACTGTTCAATATAGTTGGGGGGTGCTTCCAAGACTGGATCAATAATGCTTTTGCTTATTTTCTCTACCATAATTTATTTCATTCTGCTGTAATACTTTGATTATGGCACATCAGGCCATTTGTGGTCACACTAAATATAATCCAACCATCCTCCTTGTTTAATTATACCCGTTAATGCTTAACCCTCCTGCTTACTTCTTTGGTTGTTTTTAATTTCATAATAATTAGGAGGTTTCTACTTTATTTTTCTTTTAATTGATTCTTCTCTCATTCTCGGAGTTGCACACACATGCCACTTGGATTCAATTCTTTTCCTATGATCATGGGTAGTGGGTTGGTCTGATATTGATTGAAAATTTCCAATCATTAGGATAGGCAAGATTAGAGAACCTAGTCCCTCAAGTTGTGGTGGAATTTTCAAAACCAGTAGAGGCTTCATCAAGGGATGATTCTAAAAATTGGTTGGCAGCTTTATTACTCTTGAAGTTGAACTTTGGGAGGTAATTCATGCAGTTAAATATGTAAGCATTATGGATGGAATAAGTTATAGACTGAAATTGACTTCTTGTTGGTGGTCAACATACTCAGGTGTAAATCTACATTGTTCCCACTATAGCTCTACAAGGAATGGATGGATTATTATTTTTATTGAGAGAAGATACACTTCATGGAATCTCACATATGTACAGAGGCTAATATAGTGTTCGATGCACTATCTAATAATTTTTTAGAGAATGGGACTTTATTTTGGTTTTTTATCTCAATGATGAATTTATTCACCTTTATCACTCTAATGTAAAGGGTGATGTCTACACATATCTCTAAATTCTATTTATTGTATCTCCACATTGTTTTTAATAAATTTGATGTGAATGGGTATTCTAACCCATTCCATGGACCTTCTTGGGTTATTATATCATGTTACCTATTGTCACATATTTTTATTTCTAGTTATTCCATGATTATAGAACACCATACAATATTAATGGTTTTTATTTCATGATTAGAAATATAGAGTAGTGGTATTATTGTATATTATATATGTGGGTATTGTAGGACATGGTAGAGGAGGTTATGAATTGAAAATTGTATACCAGCTAATCGTATGGGGGGCTGGTGCAGTAGGGCTGTGTTCAAGAGGGCTGATTTGTTATGTCATCTTCCGAGTGTGACTTGGATCCTTTGAGGCAGGGTCCCTCTCTCAGGCAGGGGGGGTTGTCCAGGCCGAGGATGTCCAGCAGGGGTGGTGCTATCCAGGCAGGGAGGGAGGGGTGTCCAGCAGGGGTGGTGCTGTCTACGAAGGGGGGAGGGGTGTCCAGGATGAAGCGAGGGGGTGATGTCCAAGCAGGGGGAGAGGTGTCCAGGAGGGAGGGAGGGGGGTGATGTTCAGGCAGGGGGGAGAGGTGTCCAGGAGGGAGGGAGGGGGCTGTCCAAGCAGGGGGTGTTGTCCAGGCAGGGGGGGTGTTGTCCAGGGAGGGGGGGAGGGGTGTCCAGCAGGGGGTGCTGTCCAGGTAGGGGGAGAGGTTCCAGGAGAGAGGGGGTGCTATCCAGGCAGGGGGGAGGGGTGTCCAGTAGGGGGGTGCTGTCCATGCAGGGGGGTGGGGTGTCCAGCAGGGAGGGAGGGGGTGATGTCCCAGAAGGGAGGGTGTCCAGGGCGGAGAGGTGTCCAGGAGGGGGGTGCTGTCCAGGCAGGGGGGAGAGGTGTCCGGGAGGGAGGGGTGCTATCCAGGCAGGGGGGAGAGGTGTCCAGGAGGGAGGGAGGGGGTTTCCAGGTAGGGGGCTGCTGTCCAGGTAGGGAGGAGGGGTGTCCAGTCGGGGTTGTGTTGTCCAGCAGGGGGTGCTGTGCAGGCAGGGGGAGAGGTGTCCAGGAGGGAGGGGGTGCTGTCCAGGCAGGGGGGAGGGGTTTCTAGCAGGGGGGGGTGCTGTCCAGGCAGGGGGAGAGGTGTCCAGTAGGGAGGGAGGGGGGTTCTGTTCAGGAAGGGGGGGGTGTCCAGGGAGAGAGGTGTCTAGGAGGGGGTGCTATCCAGGCAGGGGGGAGAGGTGTCCAAGAGGGAGGGGCTGTTCAGTCAGGGGGGAGGTGTCCAGGAAGGGGGGTGTTGTATGGGGGGTGGGCTACCACATTAGATGATTTCTTCACTCCATTAAAAATAACTTTTTAAATACACATATTGATTGTTGTAATGACATTATATATCTCTTCATTAAACATCAATCAGTACATAACAATTTTTGGGTACCATAGTTCTATTCAGCTCCACTGTAACTTAAATATCATTATGACTTGAACTTTGTACAACCACTCATCAATCTCCCATGTTGGAATAAGATGATTAAAATATTATTAAATTTGGGTGGGGGCTGTACAGAGAGGGATTTGTAGGGGGAGGAGGGGGTTGTACAGGGGAGGCCTTTCAGGGGGGAGGGCTATCCAGGGGAGGCTTTGTAGTGGGGAGGGGTGCTGTCCAAGGGAGGTTTTGTTGGGGGGAGGGGGCTGCAGGGGTGGTGGGCTGTGCAGGGGAGATGGTGGGGGCTATTTTTTTGGGGTGAGGGGGCTGTACAAGAAATGGGGGGGTTGTCCAGGAAGGGATTTACAGGGGGGGCTATCCAGGGGGGCTTTGTATGGGGGAGGGGGGCTGTAGGGGGGGTTTTCTACTGTAAGGGGAGTGGGGGAGGGGGCTGTCCAGGGGGGATTTACAGGGGGTGGGGGCCGCAGAGGGGAGGGGGTTGTAAGGGGATTGGGGTTGGGGGGCTGTGTAGTGGGGTTGGGGGGTATTTTTTTGTGGATTTTCAGACCCTATAGCCACAGTTTTAAATCGTTTCTATTGGTTAATTTCCACGGTTTTTAACCGTGGCTATAGGTCTAATGCCACAGTTTAAAACTGTGGAAATAAAGTGTGTCTGTCCTCTTGTATATCCACAATTCTAAACCATGGCTATAGTGATGTTACCACGGTTTGAACTGTGACTGTATACCTAAAGCCACCATTCGAACCGTGGCTAAAGATCTAGAGCCATGGTTCCAAACCGTGGCTATAGTTCTAGGCCTATAGCCACACAAAACTTATCCACAGTTCCTCAAACCGTGGATATTACCTATAGCCATGATTTTAGGACCTATATCCATGGTTTAAAACCGTGGCTATAGCCGAATTTCCTATAGTGAATATTTACCTTATCCAAGGTAGGTATTTCTATGTAATTCCTTCATCCTATAATTCGTTATTTCTGGAAAATTCATAGATATGTCTTTCTTGTTTTTTAACACATTTTCTTTGAATGTTTACCTTAAAATACATCATTAAGGATTCATTGATCCTACTTTATATGATTTAAACATGGCATGGATATAATTTTTATGATTTATATTTTCTTTTTATGATCTATATTTCCTCTCATTGTTTTTATGTATAGGTTTTCCATGTTGGTTTGGATTCATTTTAAAAGAGGTTTCAAAGGATGATTTGGTAAAATTGAGGGCATAATCTTGATTGTGATTTATAAAGTGAAATTCCTTAATTTAATAGAAAGAGTTTGATATATGAAATATTTTCCACATGGTTTTGAATGTTCAAAATTTTTAAATGACCAAGAACCCTATTGATTGTTCTTCTTACTTATAAAATTTGTATCCTCAGGTGATTTTTAAAGAATGAATTCTAAATGTAAAAAAAAGGGTTCTTACCCATGTTATAAAATTAATTCAATGATTTTAAATTATAAAACATCCTTTGAATGACTTAGGGATTTTATTGCAATAAATTCGTGGTTTAGAGACATGTTTTCATTTTGATAGTTCCCTATGAATGGAAGTAGGAATGATGACCCTTTTCAATGTTGATTTGTAAATAAAGGATTTATTTGTAATTTATGAGGTTTGATGTCCAATTTAACACTTTATTATGATCCTCTCTTATGATAATATCTTATTTTTTGACTTACTTGATTCTTGTTTTTCCCATAGATGGGTGTTGATAAAGGGATTATTCACATTGAGGTAGCTTGGGGTGAGGGTGAGATGTGAAATGTCAATGAATTGAAAAATTGAGGTTATGATCCCATGTTGGTACTGATGGGGATTTCCTTGGTAATCTTAAAAACCTAATTATCTCACTTAAGCTTATTTTACTAGTCATGGGAACCTAGATAGTAGGATGAGATCTAGTTAAAGCAGATGCTTAAGTTACACTACATTAGACCCCCCTGATCTCATTAGAACCTTTGTTTCATTTATTAGAATTTTTATCTTTGTATGGATATATGGATAACTGGATGAGATGAAATAGAATTATCAATTTCTAGTATACTTATGGCTCTAATATTTGATTTTTGGAGAACATTAAAGGTTCAGACTAGGGATGTGTGACCAAGGAAGCATGTGTTCATGGACTTGGTTTTCTTGAGAACCTATTTAGACTCGATGTAAGATCGATGATCAATCATGACTGATAATATATTAATTATATTGACTATGGTGGACTCAATATCTTATCTAGGTATTACCCATTAAATACTTATACTTGATACATGATACGTGAAAAACATTAATTTTCACTACTTGGCATTGGAGTTTCCTTTCTTGATTAATTACCATTCTTGATTGATCTTCTTATTGAGATGATGCACCTTGACTCTATTATATTGAATCTTTTACATATATTTTATATCTTGTATATATTATTAACTTTCTTGGTTTATCTAACATTATATTATGAAATAGTTTTCAAATCATTTTAGGAAATTGATAGGTTTTAGATGATTAAATGGCATGTTTCCCACTTTACTTTCGTAAATGATTTTGAAATATCTAAAGTTTTTTTAAACACTTATTGTATTCTAATATTAAACTATTTAGATTCATGTTCTAAAATTTAAATCCTTGTTCTCTCTTATTTTAATCCCTTTTATCATATTTAGATTACCTTATAAAGTAACTCCATAGACTCTTTGGATAAATTCTACTGGGATCTGTAGCTTACACCCTATTTCTACCATTGGTGTTTATAAACTTTATGATATTATAGAAGGTTATCATGATTTATTTATCTTATTTTGTGGATTCCTACTTGGTTGGATGAGGGAAGGTGACTTGGGTCATGGTAGGTGGTTGTGGACCACTATGGGATGAGATTTGGTAGTTATGTTATTATTTCAATTTGGTACAATCTCATTGTACTGAATACATTTGTATTGATATATTTATCTAATGATTTTTTCACACCATATCTCTAAATATTTTTATCTTTTGTTGATTTAAATAATTTCCAAATCCCTTTTCATGATTCCTGGGAACTAGATTTCAGCCTGTGAAAATCAGAAACACCATTTGGGTTAGTGGTGAATCACCTTAGATACTGGTTTAGATGGTCCTCCATGTCAGTTTGTTACATTGGGTGTTATCATTGAGGTTTTGGAGTTTGATGTATAAAATTTTATTCATATTGTATATTATACTAGAATGTTCTAAAAATTTTGTTTGTGGTTAATTTTTTGAAACATGAGGACTGATTTTTCATTATAAGAACCCATAATTGTGAACCATACACTTTACCATCAAAGATTGGAGACATATAAAGACTATGAAAAAATACCAATATATTTTTTATAATGGAATCGAGGGTATAATCCTTTAATAAAAAGGGGATGTGATTCATTTTATAAGGGATTATGTGTTTCCATTATTATACTCATCTTAATTAGATATTTATTCTAAGTATTTGGATATATGAATTTAGATAAATAAAATTGGCTATTCATGGATAGATAGACAATCCAGATCAACCAAAGATCCTATGGGATTCACCTCATCCATGCCTAAGGATCAATATCTCTAATGAATCCCATCATTTTTTATTCTAGGGTGGTGAAATTTCCACCCATAGAGTCATTCCACAAAATCACTATTGTGGTCCCTGAAAATGACCATGTATTCTAATGGACCTGGATTTCCCCTCGAGGCACCATACATATTACATTTCATCCATCCCATGAATGGGAGAAACCAGAATACTTTAAAATTGTTTGAGGGTTTGGGAATGTTTCCTAAAATATTCAAGCACTGGAGTTTGGTGAAGTCATTGACTAAATTACTACAGCATTCAATATGTAGCAAGTTCGCATGTTGCGTAGCTATTATAACATTATCTAGTCCCATTTCGGAGTTGAAGTGAATGATTGAATGTATGGCCTGATTTCTACCCCTCCAAATGGCATAGAGCAGATCCACACAAGCATCCATGAGGATAATGTCAATTGTTTTGAGAAACGGAAGTCCAAAAGTGCGCATAGAAACACATGTAGTGAATTTTTCTGAGGTAAGTGTATTTCAAAAATATTTTTCATAGAATTTTGTAGGGATGCTTCAGTTTTCTAGCATAGAAAGAGATGATCGACGTCTTTATTAGTTTATTATTTTTGGATATTTGTGGTTTCTTTTATAGCTGTCTAGATCTATTTTTTTGGGTCTTTATATTACTATTTCAAACACTCTCTTGTAGATGGTTTTGGTATTGTAATAGAAAACTCTCTTCATTTTTGTCTGCTCAGGTTTCTCGACCAACATAGCATCAAATGATTTTTAGGGTTTCCTCAGGGCCAATTCAACTTCGATTCAGTTTCCCCTACTTCTCCCATTCGAAAAGGAGTTCTTGATCCTTCTCATAATTTCTTCCTTGAATCTTCTGATAATCCTTGTTCAGTGCTTGTTTTGAAGGTTTTTTACGGTAGAGGGATTCTTCTTAGAAGCATGCTATGATAATCTCCCTTTCAGCTAATAACAAGCTCAGATTTGTTAACAATGATGTTCCGAACCCTGAATATTCTTCCTCTTTATTCTCTGTTTGCAATCGTTGTAATAATGATGTTATGATTTGGATGATTCACTCTCTATCCAAGGAAATCATAAAAAGTGGTCTTTATCTTACCACTGTGAATTTAATCTGGACTGAGCTTGTAGAAAGGTTTTAGAAGGAAAATGGACCATAAATTTTTCATATCCAAAAGCAACTATAATTTATTTCTCAAGGTATTTACTCTATATCAACATATTTTACCAAGATTAAAAGATTCTGGGAACAATTGAGTGAGTATTAGTCAATTCCTACATGCTCCTGTGGTGCTGTCAAAGCGATTGTAGAACTTATTAAAGTTAAATGACTTATTTAATTTATTATGGGTTTGAATGATTCATTTGATGATGTTCAAGGCAAAATTCTCATGATTTATCCACTTCCTTCGCAGAACTATTCTTATTGAATGATTATCCAAGAGGAGATCCAGAAGGAAATTTCTTCTATTGTTACTCCCTTTTCTGGTGATGCTACCTCTCTCACTGTGCCTTTACCCAAGACTGTTCATCATTTTTAAAAACATAATACTATTTTTAATTACTGCAAGAATCCCGGTCGTATAAAGGATAAATTCTATGGTCTTCATGGTTTTCCTACTAATTTTAAATTTACGTATTCCAAACGAGTTTCTTCTTTGGTTCAAAATGATGCTTTGGTTCTGAATGATGCTTATAATGTTGGTGCACCAAGTCCTGGTTCTCAAATATTTTCATATCATTTTTCTCAACTCATGTATTTACTCTCAAATTTAAAGTCGGTGGATCAACCTTTTTCTGTAGCACCCCATAAAAATTTCACTAGTAATCTCATTACTGAATCTGTTCAAGTACGTAATTCCATATGGATTTTGGATACTAGAGCTTATAACTATATGTGTTTTGAAAAGCATGCTTTTATTGACTTGACTATTGTATCTATTCCATTTTTTTCACTTACTAATGGTTTTTCAATTAGTGTCACATATTTGGGTTCTGTTAGACTTTCAGATTCTCTCATTTTTCAAATGTTTTATATGTCCAATCATTTACTTTCAATTCATTGTCCATTTCCAAATTTATTTCTAAATTCCATGGGACTATTACTTTAACTAATTCTCTTTGCATCCTATATTCCCCTTCATTGAGGACATCATTGATGCTTGATAATAGAGAAGGAGGACTATTCATATTGTACCCTTCTATATTTTTTCATACTTCATCTGATTTTAGTACAGATTTTCCCTCTAATCTTGTTTTTTTTCTTCTTCTCATTATGATAATGTAAATTTGTATCATTTTAGAATGGCTAATATTCCATCTTACAAGATAAACCATTTACCTATAAATGTTCCACACATAAATAAAGATGTTGATCCTTTTCCTTGCATCATTTGTTCCTAGTCTTGACAACCTAAGCTTCCTTTCCCAATTAGTATTTCTAGTACTACTTCTCCTTTTGACATCATCCATGTTGATGTATGGGGACCATACAAAACCCATTATATTTCATGTCATTGTTACTTCTTAACTTTATTTTATGATTTTAGCAGGACTACCTGGGTGCATGTGCTTTCTAATAAATCTTCAACCTTTCATGCTTTAAAATCCTTCATTCTTCTGGTTCGTACTCTGTTTGACACTACCATAAAAATCATTAGATCTGACAATGAACCTGAATCGGGTTCATCTAATGATGGAAAAAAATATTTTTTTGGAATCATTAATCAAATGTATATTCTTTATACCCTGCAACAAAACATAGTTTTTGAATGTAAGCACAGACATATTTTAGAAGTTTCTTGTTCCCTTCTTTTCCAATCAGGCCTTCAAAAAAAAAATTGGAGTGAATCGGTTTTACATGCCATTTATCTCATTAATCGAATGTTATCCATGGTTTTGGGTTTCAAAACACCCAATGAACTTCTCTTTAACAAACCACCTTACCTTCACCACTTGAGGTAATTTGGTTGTTTTTGTACGTTTTCCAATTCCTTTCCATCCACAGATAAATTCAATTCTTGTTCTCATACAGGTTTCTTCCTTGGTTTTCCTTTTGGAAAAAATGCTTAAAAAATTGTAAACCTTCTCACTAATAAAATACTCTTTTCTTGAAATGTTATCTTTTATGAGACAATATTTCCTTTCTAGACTACTACTTCTAATCTTTCTCATGTATCTCTTCCTTTACCTATTCTTTATAATATTTATCTTCCTTTTTCTTCTTCTTCTCCTCTTCTAACTTCATCATTGCCTTATTTTATTTCATCCTCACCATTCACATTGCCCACTACTGTGCACTCTTTTCCCCCACTTAGAAGTTCTAATATAACATCCAAACCTCATGCGCATCTACAAGATTATATTTGAAGCACTGTGGATAACGAAAGTAGTGAAGTGGTTTCAACTTTTTCCCTCATAACTTCACCAATGATTGTTTTCCCTTTAATCTGTTTCCTTCAATTCCCTCTCTCAAAGTGAACAAAACCTATTTTAATACATGATTCATGATACCAAACCTCAGTCATATTCATAATCTTATGCTAATCCCAAATGGAAAGATACCACAGATGTATAATTTTCTACTCTAGAAGAAAATCATACTTGGGAGATAGTTAAATTGACCATGGGAAAGAGAAATATAAGTTGTAAATGGATTTAAAAGGTTATTATACATTTAGATGAAGTATTTAATGATTAAAAGTTTGTTTATTTGTTTGAGGATTTACTCAAAAAGTGGGAATTGATTTTGAGGACACTTTTTCACCAGTAGTTAAATTCACCACAATAAGAGATCTTATTTCCATTGAAACTAAAAAAAATTGGCCATTATTTTAGCTGGATATTAATAATACTTTTTTACATGGTGATCTTCATGAAGAAATATATATATGAAAACACCTTCTAGACTATCATTTTCTAATAAGTCTCTAGTTTTTCATCTTCAGAAATCCATTTATGGCCTTAAACAAGTTTCACGCCAGTGGTATGCTAAGCTTTCTGAAAAATTACACTCTAAAGGCTACATTCATTCACGACATGATCATTACATTTTCATTAAAAAATATGAGACTTACATGGTGGTGGTTGATGTCTATGTTGATGATTTACTAATTACTAGAGATTATCTCAATGAAATTACTTCATTGAAGTGTTTTCTTCATGATGAGTTTTAGATAAAGGATTTGGGTACCCTTCATTTTTTCATAGGTCTTGATTTTCTTCATTTTCCCCAAGGTCTTCTAATAGTGGAAGTACATTCTGAATTTATGTGAAGAATATGAAATTTCTTCACTACCTCAAGTTACTGCTCCATTTTTTTCCTTTCACAAGATCAAGTGTACTGATGAAGAACCTCTTTTAAACCCCACTGATTACAAAAGGCTTATTAGAAAACTTAATTTTCTGCTACATACAAGGCATGATATTTCTTATACAGCTCAGTATCTTAGATTGTATAATTAGTGTCCTTTTTGTTCGCATATGTATGCTATTGTACATGTTTTGCAATATCTTCATAGTCATCCTATTCAAGGTATTTTAATGAATGATTCTCTAGATTTTACCTCATGGCTTACCGTGACTCTGATTGGGTAGCTTGTCCCATTTCGCAATGTTCTATTAGTGGGGTTTTTATATTACTGGGTGGCATTCCTATCTCTTGGAAGTCAAAGAATCAAGTCACTGTTTCTTTATCATCTACAGAATCTGAATATCGATCCATGCACAGGCTCACAACTGAATTATCTTGGATTTATTTCCTTTTACAAGTGCTTTCTGTTGATAAAATTATTCTAGTTTCTCTCAAATGTGATAATCAAGCAACCATATATATTGCTAAGAATCTGCTTTTTCATGAGAGGACTAAGTACATAGAGATTGATTGTCATTTTGTATGGAAAAAACTTCAATAGGGCCTCATTTCTCTTTATCATACTTAAACTTCTACACAGTTGGCGGATGATTTCATGAATCCTTTTTCCCTTCTCAACATCATCATCTTATTCCCAAGATTCGTTTGTTTCCACATCCAGCTTGAGGGGGGTGATAGTTTATTATTTTTGGATATTTTTTGTTTCTTTTACAGCTGTCCGGTTCTGTTTTTTTGGGTGTTTATATTTCTTTTTTAAACATTCTCCTATAAAAAGTTTTGGTATTGTAATAAAAAAATTTCTTCGCTTTTGTCCGCTCAGGTTTCTTGACCTACAGTCTTCCTGGTGTTAATGACAATGAGTGCACTTGGATCACAATGAGATACCTACTTTCTACATATTAGTATCAACTGTAAGTTTATTGAGTGAAATTATCCATACTAGGGTGAATCGTGTAGGGGTAAACCATATTTTTGGAATCTTCCAATCTATTTACACTCTCCTTGTCATAGGTGTTTGTTGAAATTATTGGAGTCAGGATTACCATTTATAGACTGATCCAATATAAGAAAATCATCCTGGATGATAAAATCATGGCCTGATATAGAAACAATGATATCAACAGGGAGCAGGTCCAGGTTTTCCAACATATCTTTAATTGAGATGTTTTGATTTATTCTAGGATCCTATGGACTAACCTAGTTAATTAGAGGTTCTACAGTCTAGTTCATGCACTAAAAGTTAAGATAATAGTTTTCATTTATGAACCAATGAGAATTCAGGTAGATTTTTTGAAAAACAATTTTTAGTCCACTCCAAATGGAGGAATACATGTATTTTAGGTTTCCATCTAGAAGCTTTGTGATGAACCTTGATTTAAGAAAATACATGGATGATGCTTTTTTATTAACTAACTTACTTAAGAATTGATCTTGAAGTGACTGATTAAATAAGGTCATATTTTTAATTTCATGGCCACATAAAACATGAGGCATGCCGTAGTGCTTCCGGGGAATTGATATAATATTTCTTTTCATTACATTACTACTCCATAAAAAGTTATGAATCATATAGTTAATGGTCTTGATTACCATACAGGGATATAGATACACCATGAAAAAGTAGACCATCTTTGAAATCACTGCATTCTTGACAAGACAAATATGTCCTACCATAAAGAGTAACTTGCCTTTTCAAGATGTGAGAGTCCATATAATTTGACTCACAATATTATAAAAGTGGGAGGCAGAGGCTTACACCAGAACAAGGGAACCCCAAGGAAAGTGAAGGGGATGGAGCCTTATCTTATTCCCAGGTCATGAATGATACAAATATTTCTTGAGGATAATATATTCCTACCAAATAAGAAGAAATAATTTCTCCATTTGATCTCTTAGACTGAGACACTTTCATAGTGTAAAAGGGAATTTTTAATGTTGATGATGTTCCTTCTGCCCCCTTGAGTAAAAATAATAATATCATCGGTAAAAAAAATATTGGGAGGTGCATAGATACCTCTCTCCATTCTAATCATTTCCATTTCACCTATATCCACCGTATGAAGATGCAGTATGCTAAGATAGTCATCTACAATTGCAAAGAAAATGGATGATAGAGGATCCCCCTATCTCACCCATCTGATGAAATGGAATTAACCTTATAAATATTCATTTATAAGAATGGGTATGTGGGAAAATTCCATAAGAGTTGACCCCCATTGAATAAAATTCATGCTGAAGCCAAATTTTTGGATAATCATGCCTATAAAATGCCAATAAATTATGTCAAATGACTTTCTAATGTCAAGTTTAAGGGAAATGTTTCCAATCCTGGTGGATTTTTTAAGAAGGTTACCACATTTTGAGGAAGTGAGAAAACAATCTTGGATACATATCCCTTTCATAAATATAAATTTATTCTAGGTTATAATTTTGTCTGGGACTCTAGAAAGTCTATCAGAGAGGATCTTCGTAATAATTTTTTGGGATGTGTTGACATGATTTGCACTGCTTGGGTTTCTTTTTCGATTCTTGGAAAAAGTGTGGCGTGAATCCTTAGGTTATTCAATGATGGAGATTTGTTCTTCGATTGCAAAATAAGATAGTGCACCCAGCTTTTCTAGATCCAATTACATGGATTTTCTTGCACACTTTCTAGATCCAATTGTAGGGATGTTCTTGTGCACTTTCTAGATCCAATTGAAGGGTTGTTCTTGAGCGTTTTCTTGATCTAGATGCAGTATTTTTCCATTGTGTTTCCCATATGGATTTCTAAGTAGCATTTTTAAATTGGGGTAGAAGCTCCACATGGGTTATTTCCATTGTTTTCTTTCTAAGTAGGAGATGCACCTGAACCTAAATATTGAACATCCCATGGTGATCCATCCTATTTTTTCATCCAATATCTCCAAATTTTCTTCGAGGGCTGTCAGACTCAGGACAAGAGGCAACGTAGAGCCAAGAAAATAACCATCTGATCAGAATAATGGGACTGTTGCTAATCTTGGATCTACAGTTCATATTGCTGCTGAAATTTTCACATTTCAAGAGCTTATAGATACCAAAAATAATTTCAAGTCCGAGTCTCTCATTGGAGAAGGAGTATTTTGATTTATGCACAAAGGGCAGATTTAAAGGACGTGGTAGATTATTGCTATTAAATGACTAGACAAAAATGGTATTTAGGGAAATATGAAGTTCTTGGTGGATGATGAATATCTTCATAAAAAAATCTTAGACAATGAGAGTGCATCAGGATGGATGCAGAGAATCTGGACAATAGCTAGTTCGTGGTGACAAATCTGGACAGCAGTGTCGGTCATGGGGGATCATACCTTTTTGACTCTGTGATGATTATTTAAGCACCCTTTTCACAATATTCTTCATTGACAAAGGTTTGGTTGAACCCCGGTAAAGGGGTCTCAGTCCTGATATAGTTTTTTCTTTGTCTATTTTTGTATTCTTGTGTGTTTTTCTTGTTTTCATGTCACACCTTATTTCTGTTTCATTTCCATTTTATCTTGTGAGTTGTTTCCTTTGTTTCCTCTGGTAGTATTTCCTTGCATAGTGAAAAAATCATGATGATCCTACCCCGTGCACGTAGTCTATTGGCTGAAGCATGTAAACCTCAGTGTCCATTTTACTACTTTAAATTTCTGTATTTAATTCGACCTATAATCGTTGAACATCATTTCTTATTGTGTTAAATATAGAAGTTGTTTTGATCATTGTTTTGGAACAGTTTTATCATTTCTGTTGGAGACTTATTTTTTCATTGTTGTTGGATTCTTGTTTCATATGAATTAATGTGTACATATTTTATTTCTGTTTTAATGAGAATTAAGTGAAAATTTTATTGTTTTAATTTCCACTGCAAATGTATATATTCACTATATGTGATTTGTTCATAGGTTGAATTCATTTGAATTTTTTCATTTGATGTTATGGAATTGCAAGTTGAAAATTATTTTTTTATCAGTTTTCATGTTATAAAATGTTAATAAACATCATTTTCTTGTTTCTTATTTTAATGAACTGCAACACCCAATAGATCTAGGATATTGTGTGGTGACTCCCTCTCGCACAGGGGTGCTCCCCACAACATGATGACATCTCAACTTCACAGTCCAAATACCCAAAGAAATTTTTCATTGCAATTCCTTCTTGTAGGTAATGTAAAGAGCACTAATGGTCATCAATATCAGTATCAATAGAATTGAACCAAACCTTGATCCATTCTTTTTTCCTAATATTTAGCATTTTGAAAATGGAAATATAATCCAAAGTATTAGTATCAGATTCATTCAAGGCCCAATAATCTTGAACAATTCTTGAGCATTCTGGGAGCACAACCCAAGCACTATTGAACGTTAATGGAATTGGTTGCTACCTCTCACTATCAAAGTGTCTGACCAGAATAGGGTAATGATCATAGTTTTTCTTTTCCAAAGTGACACCTATTATGGACTTCCATTTTCCAAGTAATGCATTCTTTACAAATCCCCTATCAATTTTTCTATCCCTCGTACCATTTAAGTGTCTTCTATACTAGGTAAACATTACCCCAATAAGGTTGATTTAATTCATGCTTGCCTCATCAACACAGGCTCAGATGTCCTTCATAGATATATATTTGTGATAAGGTCCCATTTTTTCATCTGTATGGATATTGCAGTTAAAGTCACCAATTATAGTCCGTGGATCATTTATAGTGTTGGACACCTCCCTGATTTTTCCCAAAGAGATCTCCTATCCATGTAGCCTCAAAAAACATTTACAATGGAAAAAAACCTTTTCTAGCTAGTTATCTCAAATCTACATGTGATGATTTTATTTTCCTCAAAGTAGTAATTGGGTTCTCAACCCTACTATATACCAAAAACCAGATTATGTCAAAGTTAGACTCGGTACGAACAGTACCCATCCTAGAATATCCCCTAATAATGGAAAAAGTTGTTTGATCTGAAGAGATATTTTTTAATCATATATTCCAATCATGTCAGGTTTGTGGCTACCTATAAGGAGGCTAAGGGAACCTTCTATGCCAGGGATGGCTAATACCTGTTAGTTCCAAAAGAGAATCCTCACTTTGGATCTAGTTTGGGGGTGATTCCCCCTTTTCCTTTTATATCCATTTCCTTTTCGACTTTCTGGAAGCCCCTTCCTAGGAGGTGTTTTTGGTATATTTCAAAGCATTGGTATCATCCACGCTTTTCAATTATGTGGCATCATCGGCATCCCCTTTCATGGGGGTTTGTATAGTAATTTCTTCATTATGGGTGCCCGATTTTATATTGGCAGGTGGAGTGAATGGTGTTACATTGTTTTTTAGATTTTTTTGAACCTTTGTGCAGTCATTTTGTTCTCTTTCACATAGCCTTTAATGGATATGCCTTTTTTGAGAACTCGGTGTGGGTTTCATCTGTTCATTATTTGATTTCTAGTGTGTGACGCATCTATTCTATGGAATCCTAGGTTTCTTTTAATTGAATGACAACACTAATATACAAGGAGACAAGATTAAGTAGGTATTCCTTAGCTTGGACAATAATGGTAGTGGATACCACATCAGATGAAATATCCAAGAATGGGGAATATTAAGTAGGTATTCCTCAGTGCGTGATGCATCTGTTTAGTGGTCTGGAGTATTTTTTTTAACTACACATCAATTATTTATTTAATTTCCCACAATCTTGCAATAATCATAGAAATGGGGAATATTCTCAAATTCATATTTTATCTCCAATTGATGATCATATGAAACCAAGCAAAGCAGTTTTGGGGGAGGTAATTCCATATTAATCTAAATTAGAACTCCTCCACAAAGGACAAGATATCTGTTGATGGTGTGTTGGTCAATATTAATTAGAGTTCCATTCCCTAAGTCCAGGTCATTTAGTATCTTAGGGTGCCAATAAACCCATGGGATCCCATGAATCATGTTCCAAACCAGTACAAGCGAGTGCCTTTGTAAAAAAGGGTTGAAATTAGGATTCTATTCTGAAAGCCTGAAGAACCCTAGTTTAAGGCTAATGTTACCACTATGGAAAACCACATCATGATCCTCTTTATTCTCCATAATGACATGAAAATAGATCTTACCAATTAGTATGAGTCTCCATTTCGAAAAACTCTATTAGTGAGATATATGGTCCTTCAGATATGCATATGACCATGGTTTAACCCCATTCTCATAATAGATACGACTTAGCACTGAAAATTTTCATAGATCCCACCTTTTATTAAGAGCATCTAAAAAGCTTCCTGAAAACCCTATGTTGTTCCAAGCATTCCCATGATCATGTGATGGATTTATGTTCCCATGATCATGCAACATTAAAATCGTTCCCTCAATCACACAACTCCCTTGTGTTGGAACAACCCTATTGTGTGCACCCCCATTCAAGAAAATGTATGGGTAACCCTCATCCATGCACCTTCGTCCAACCATGCAGTTCCAACATTCACCCCATGCACATATTCTTAAAACCCCTTTAAAGACTCCATTGAGGAAATTCAATCACATGAGTAGTTAAACATTATGTGATTATATAGAAATACCCTCATATCACCATTCAATCCCTAGGCCTATAGACATGCACTCTTTTAATGCAATTCTTGGGAAGTTATGTCTCATTATAAATCCTTGGCCTCACACTCCTCCATCTATGAAAAACATTTCCCATGATTCCTTAAGCATGATATCCTCGGACAAGTTTCTTCAACCCTCATACATGCGCTCTTTGTCATACATGTTGTTATAGACATGTTCATGATACCCCATTAAGATCATTTGACAACATGAGTCAGTAGTCTTGTGATAACCTCAAGTATCCCTATACATGCCAATGTTTTCAGAAAAAAATCTATTGACATTTTGGAACTATCATGCCACATCCCAAATACAAGTCACCTTGATCATCTGAAGACATCCTGAGAAATTCATATGACCATGAAAAGATATCCTGAATAAGTCACTTTGATTATAAAAATATTTTCTAAACAATTCAGGTTTATCACATGAAGATATCATGGAAAAGTCACCATGATCATGTGAAGAAATCCCATACAAGTCAATTGAATGTGTGAATACATCCTGGAAAAGTCACTTAGATCACACTAAGATGTCCTGGACAAGTCACTTCGATCATGTGAAGATATCCTAGGAAATTCACCTCGATCATGTGAAGACATCCTTGACAAGTCAGTTGATCATGCGAAAGGACCTAGACATGTCTACCTTGATCATACAAAGACATCCAAGACAAGTCTAATTGATTATACTAATTACTTGGACATATCTATTTCAATCATAAGAATACATCATGTAAAAGTCACATTAATCATGAGAAGACATCCAGAAAAAGTTAATTGATCATTCAAAAGGCCCTAGAGATGTTAAATTCGATCATGAGAAGCACCCTGTAAATGTCGGGCATACACCCTAGGACATGTCATCCTTGTCCGATAAACACACTTTGAATTACACCTTTTGAACCCCTGGATATGAACCTTTGGACAAATAGCCCCTTTATAAGGTAAGTGTACTTAATGGGTTAGGTTTATATGCTCATACCCCCTATTTGTATCGTGATCTCGGACAGGACCATCATCTTATGCCAATCATATTTAATATATATTTAATAGTCATCATCTCTCTTTATTTGTTAGAAGATAGAGAATGAATATGAAATGTGGTCATCCATCATGATACAAGACCCTAAATATCCTGAACCTCAACAATATCAATAATTCCTCCAAGTGAAATACCCACCCCAATCCATCAGTGGGTTAGGGGGAAAATGAACTATGAGAACTCTGATTCTTGTCTAAATAGGATATGTAGGGAACCTTCATAAGGCCTGAGATCTAAAGTAAATTCACCATGGTGTAAGCCCCACCATATCCCAAATGTTCTTAAATAATGGGAATAAATCCTCCCATAATTCTACAATCCTTCCTCATCCGTCATTGGATGAGAAGAGGGGTTATACACAGATATAGTTTTAATTATAATCCCTGACCATGCTCTCAAGTACCTCAACCCCATAAGTGGGTTGGGAATGAGCTAAACAATGAGAAATCTGATTCCTATTATAAACCATATATGTAGGAATACTTCCTAAGGACTCAGATCCATACGATATTCTCTATGATTTTGGTTATCATACCTTTCTATGGGAAACTTTAATGTGTAATCCCTGTATAAATATTCTATCATTCTACGTGTCCAATATTTCACCATATCATGTTTTTTACACTGATCATGACTCACATGGGATTAGAGGTCGGTGATGATTGTAACAATAGCATGATGAAGATTCCCCCATTTTGGACCCTTCATTGTGATTTAATCTCAATTATATCTCATCTTCACTCAAAGGGTAACACTCTCGATGAGGAAATTCAGGTCATCCTTGAATGCAAAAGTCCCACTCAAGGTCTCCATTGTTGTATCATTCATGATTTAGATGCTCGAAACATGATCTATGTGGACTCTGATTCCTATCTTAACAAGATACATAAGTTTCCTCACTAGTAGAAATAGTAATTTTAACATTACATTAAAAACACTAGTTCTATATACACCAGCACTGTAATTGTAAATGATTTATATTTGTATTTGCTTATCATAATAACTGACACTGAACTATTTAGACTAACATTTTCACCAACATTTTTTATAAAACCAACACTAAAAAATATGTATTATATTTTTTCCATCGGTTTTCCTATTAAATCAACCCCAAAAATGCTCAACGGATTTGTTTTTTGAATCAATTTTTAATAAATCCAATGCCAAAAACAAAGTGGCATAGCTTTTCAGTGTTGGTTTATAGAGAAACCAATTCCAAAAATCATAGTTTCAATGTCAGTTTTCTTAAAAAAAGTTCCAAAATCAAAAAATTTAAACTTTTTTAACATCGGTTTTAAGAAAACCCGATGTTAAAAACTTTTTAGAAAACACTACCCCAGAACCCTTATTTCAATTTTTGATTCCCTTTTCTTCTCTTAACCTATGATGAGTCTGACAACTACAAACATTATTCAATGGCTATTGTAGGGGATATTTTTCGATTAGAATCTTATTTTTACGATTGTTGACAGTCAATCATTTAACCTTATTCCTTAATTTTCAATCCAAGTTTTTATTTTGTCCTTGTAACCCTTTTACGATCGAGCGACACCCCGATTTGAGGTTTTTTGTTGTTATTTTTTCTTGTTCATTTTTTTTGAAAATGTTATAATTTTTCATTCAGTGTTATTAATTCAAAATAATTCAAGGGAAATTATCTATATTTTATCTCTGGTAACCCTATTATGATCGAGAAATTCTACGATTAGATGATTTTTTGTTGTTCATTTTTTTTGAAATTGTTTTAATTGTTTGTTTTATTGTTCTTCCTACAAATGAAATCAAGGGATGTAATCTATATTATGGATAAATCTTGCATTATAAAAATCTGAAATTTTTAAGTGTTTTTAAAATAAATTAAGGTGAATTACTTATCTGAGAGTTATAAATGTTGTTCATTATTTTGTTTGGTTGTATGAATTCTACTGTTAATTATAAATTTTGTTAAAGTTTTTTTAATTATATAAATTATTTATTTGATGGAATTATCATATGGTTTTTTCCGATATATACGAGATTGAATATAGTAGTCATGTCACATTTATTTTCTATATAATTTAAAACAGGTAATGCATACCATAAAATAAGCGCATATATGAATATGTCTATTGTAAAATAATTACAAATATGAAGCTATATAGAGAATAATTGGGGATGAAATGTATAAGGATAAATAATGACATTTAGTAATATAACATAATAAATCACTAATAAAAACAACATGTATATAGATTCATCAACAACTCTTTTCACATTGGACCCCCACCTACCATAACTATGTTCTTGGCCTCATTTAAAAATAAATGTATCAAATTTTCACCTTATTTAATCAATTAATTAGAAATTGTTAAATATTATTCCATTATATTTCATTGATAAATACATTAATCCTTCTTATCATGTAACTTCCTCACTTGAATTTATCTTATCATTATTATCAAGTATGGCCTCATAATCTATAATCACCATGAACAAAAACATTGTTTTACTAATTCTATTATCATTTCACATTTAATCAATCTATTTTTGGTATTCATTCAATGCCACCACAAAAATGATATAATAGTTTTAGAGAGTCAAATTTCATCAAATATATGGAACCAAATCATAAAATTTATATCTAGAAATCTGGGCATCAAGGATGGGATCATTCAGCAGAAATTATTCATAAAAAACTATTCTAATGCTTATATTGGAATAACTAGTTTATTTTATTTCAATTTTACATACATAGAATAAAATATGTAGTAGCTATAAAATAAGTGTATCATGAATATATACATATGGAATTTATGTTTAATGTTATTTGTTCTAAGTTAACTAAATAGGAATATTGATGTCTATTTTTAAATGAATATATGTTTTATATGTATATATATATATGTGTTTGTATATATGTGTGTATATATTAGTTGAAATTAGTAGTTGTGATATTTTTAATTTTTTATTCTAATCAAATTATATTCTTTTGTATCATCATGACACATCACACAAAATAAATAACTAGAGTAGATTAGTTTTTATTTTATTCCTAATAATCATTAATATTTCGTATATGACTACCAATAATTTTTATTGTATGTTTTTATGTTTAAAATTTACATGTTTGTATATATATATATGTGTTTTAATATATTAATTAATTATATTATGATATGAGGTATTGAATAGATTTTAAGTGGATAAATTTACAAAGAACCACTAGTGAAAATTAAAAAGGAGTTGATGATTTCTCTGAATTTTGTAAAACAAATATTCAAAACATAGATTTGATTTTATGTCCATGTTTTAAGTGTTTGAATATGAGAAATTTAAATTATATATAAATCAAGGATCATCTCATTTTCTTTGGTTTTAGCCTTAATTATACACGTTGGATCTAGAATGGTGAAAGAACTATAAATTCAACATCTAATGTTGATGACAATATTCATAATGAGAAAGAGGATCATATTGAAGAATTAATTCATTATTTAGGTGTTGAAACCATTGAAAAAACATAAACTATTGAATGATTGTATGGATATTCTGAGAAACTATTATTCCTAGGTTTTAGTAAATATATAGTGTTATTTGCATTTTTTTGATTGGTTAACTTGAAAGAAATAAATGGTTAGAGTGATAAAGTTTTCTATAAGTTACTTGAGATTTTAAAAGAGATACTTCTATAAATAAATGGGCTTATAGATTATATTTATGAGGCTAAGAAAATATTATTATCAATGGTATTTAGGTATAAAAATAGGTATTCTTTCCCTAATGATTATGTGTTGTATAGGAAAGAATATGAATTTTTATCAAAATTTCCTACATGTGGAACATTGCACTATAAGATGGATTTTAAAGTTAACTTAGATTCATTCTCAGGTATTGACATATAAACTCATACTAAATCAAATAATTCCTTCCAATAATCTCATCATATAATTCTAATAAATTAACTGTAATTACTTCTTAGGTACTGAAATCAAAGCTCCTACTAAAGAAATTTGGTACCTTCCAATAATTCCTCGTTTAAAGTGTCTATTTTCAAATTCAATTGTTGAAAAAAGGTTATGATAGAGTTCATATGAACATATATTTGATGGTAAATTATGTCACCATACTAACTAATCACAATGGAAGTGATTTGATAAACAATTCCCTTATTTTGGATGTTAAGGTAAAATCTCAGAATGAGACTATGTACAGATGGAATGAATCCATATCACAGCCTAAGTAGCCAATATAGTTCATGGCCTATTTTGTTAGTAGTTTAAAAATTATCCTAAAATATATGTATGAATAAAAAAATTATGATGATCTTGATTATTTCTAGACCAAAAAATCCAGTAAATGATTTTGATGTGCATCTTTCACCATTGATTGATGATTTGAAACTTCTATGGGAGGCACTTATTAATTTTTTTGATGCATACAAAACAAAGTATTTTTTTGTGTGTGCTATGATAAGGTTCAGTATTAACGACATTCCTACATGTGGAAACTTATTAGGATATAGTGTTAAGGTACATAAATAATGTCCAATTCGTGAAGAAGAAAATTCATATCATAAATTACAAAATAGAAGAAAGACTGTGTACATGGGACATCAATGTTTTTTGCAAATTGATCATCCTTATCATAGATTGAAAGAGGAATTTAATAGTTTATAGAAATATAATATTCTCCCATCACCATTTTTAGTTGAATAATATTATGATTGGGTGAAAAATATTAATTCTATATTTGGAAAGAAAATTAGTTTTGGTCTTCAAAAAATTGGAAGAAACAACCTATTTTTTTAACTACATTATTAGAGATTTTTAGAGATAAAAGATAACATTGATATTATTCATGTTGATAAAAATATATGTGATAGATTGATTGGAACTTTTCTAGACATAAAACGGACGATAGAAGATGTATTGAATGATATATTAGACATGATATCCATGGGAATACGTTTGGAGTTAGCTCCCACTATGAAAGAAAATAAAACATATTTACCTCTGGATTGTCACACATTAAGCAAGAGTAAGAAGTTTAATTTTCTTAGTGTTTGTATGGTATAGAAGTAACCAATTCACATTCATAAAATTTGAATAATTCTGTGTTATAAAGGATTTTAAATTAATAGGTATTAAATATCATGACTACAACATATTGGTTTAAAAACTACTACTGATCGCATTATGTGGTATATTGTCATCATCTATTAGAAAGACTATCATCATGTTATATAATTTTATCAAATCCATTTGTAGCAAAGTTGTTAATCCAAATTTGTTATATGAGTTATAAAATGAAACAACTATTATACTTTTTCAACTATAATTGTGTCATCCACATACATTATTTGATATAATGGTTCATCTGGTGATTTATCTGGTGTGTGAGATAAGAATATATGGGCCTATTTATTTACATTGGATGTATCCTTTTTAAAGGTATATGAAAATTTTACAGGGATATGTTAAAAATCCTTATCGACCGGAGGACTCTATTGTTCAAAAATATTCATCGAAAGAGGTGATATAGTTCTGTACTGATTATTTGTATTGATTGGAGCTTATTGGTCTCCATATATCTCAACATATGATAGTAGATAGTGATGGTAGAGGGATTAAATGATTAAAGTTAAAGTTTATTCCACCTGATGAAGTGATACAAGCACATTTATACAATTTGAACAACACAGATGATGTTCCATCATATATATCATCAAATATTATTGAATTAGAGATATGATATCCAAAAATAACTGAAAAGGGGTTGATGATTGAGAATAAAAAACATTTGTTTCATGGTTTAAATAGAAAGTGATCACAGATATATCTTCATCATAAACATTGAAATGGTTATAAGGGGGGCTATCTATTAATGTTATAACATGGTCTTGTTTTGATATTAATGGGTACACATTTTACAAAAAATGCTATATGACAAGAGTACCATTCAAAATAGTGGTATGATGGTCATCACTGAAGAGGATCATTTTTTTAGTGAAAAAGATAAAAACCCAATTTCTTCTTCATCGATATATTTTAGAGTTCTTGGGGATATATGGAAAATTGATTATAAAAAATTTCAAGCCACAGTGTTTATGTGAAATTGGTTTGATAGTAATAATGGTGTGAAATATGATAATTGTGGGTTTACACTGATTGATTTGAAAATATTTAATTACAATGGGGAACCATTTATCATGGAGACACATGAAATGTAGATATTTTATGTCATTAATCCATTGAATGATCATTGGTCCATCATATTTCATGGAAAAAGATGCCATTTGGGTGATGAGGACGATGTTGATGATGTTATTGATTTACATGATTCGTCTTCATATATTATGGAATTTCTGGATGATTACAATGACTATAAAATAGACATAGTGCATAATGTATGTAATGGAAATGATGAAGGGATATAGGAAAACACTAAATAACTCTCCTAATTATTCTGGTCATTGTTTATATTTTGTTTCTTTTTTTAAATTTACATGTGTAAATGTTTTCTTTTTAATAGGTTAGCTTGCATATATTTTGGTTATAAGAATCATGACATCATTGTTTTTTTAACTTATAAATTCCTGCCACCTTTTTAATTTTAATATTTTTTCGTCCTTGTTTCTAAATATTCAGTTTTCTAATGATATGTAGGTATATAAAATTTCATTGCACTTTATTAAATAAATGTAAGATACATAGAGAGAAGTAGTTACTGAGTTATATCTATTTTTTAATATTTTTAAATATTTATTAATATACTTATTTAATGAAAGAAAAATTTTAATTTATAAAAAAAAGTATTTTTGGGGATACTGATGCATCTTTAGTGGATGATACTTATCTTATTAATATAAGGAAATCAAGTTCTCATGTTGGTAAATGTGGTATTCCACATTTACCAAAACGGTCACTCAATCATGGAGATGAGTGATTACATATTCGTTTTGATGATAATAATAATTCAACGAGCACAAATTAAATTCAGCTTATTAGTTATAAAACAATGTATATCCCTTGCAGGATTAGTATTTTATATCCTAATTGGAATTATACCGATAGGATGGTGAAACAACAAATTTGGGAGTCCATGATGGTAAAATATCTCAATTGATTTATTTTAACTCGTTTTTTGAATATTAAATATTTTAAAAGACTAATATTTAATTTATTCAATTACATATGATATTAAATATTGAGGAAATGAAAAAAATTAGGAAAAGATATCTCTCTTTATAGGAAGATCTATGGAGATATTTTAAAGCAATATTTAAAAAAATTATATTTTTGGAAAGAAAGAGGATGAAACCCCATGCCTCATGTATGATTTTATAAATGAATATACATAGAATAAATTTTTTAATAGCTGAAATGAAGAAAAGTTTTAGGTATGATAATTAATTTATTTTGTAAATTTTATTATATATTTATCGCATTACTTGTTAGTTTATTTTTATATAAAAGGCCTCTAAAAGATCACATCAAGAGATCCAGTTACAAATTGTATACCCTCATACTTTATCATATAGAGGGTATTAGTTATTAGAGAAAAAAACATTGAAGAAAAATTTAAATCATTAAGATCTCAATCCAGTAGTGAATCAAAAGATGTCCAATTTGGTCATCCATCTCCACCCACTCACCGTGAAAAATAGAAATGAGTAAGCAGAAATAAAAATGAAATGTATCTTACATAGAAATAAAAGGAAGTAGATGAAACTAAATTATGTTAATATTGTTTTATCTTTCATTGATGTTTGAATTTTTTCAAATATGAACATTGATATAAAAAAATGTATTTTATATTTTAGGATGACCTTCAGGAGAAAGTGATCCAGGAAACTTTTATCCCTGAAGGTGAGATGGGTATCCTAGCTACTACTTTAGGAAAGAAAGAATACCTAGGCTGGGTAAGAGGATATTAGGGGGTGTTAGTATTAAGAATGTTTTTGGTAATCAAAGTAACTGTTCAAGAGATCCAAAAATTGATTCCTTAAAAATTGAGCTGAAATAAATGAAACAGTCCATGAGAGATCAAATTCAATAAATTGTGCAAGCTATGTTTGAAAAATTGGTGATACAATCAGAGCTTCCTCATCTTTCCTAGCTGGTCAAGCCTGCCCAGTCTTCTCAGTGTTCCCTATCAGATGTGCAGCTTGTACAGACTGCCTAGCTGGCCTACCCCACCCAACATGCCTACTCATATCCTCTACCTTCTCGTTCATACTCGACATTATATTGTGAGTTGTATGCTGGAGATTCTCATGTATGTATTGTAGCATATAGATTTATCCATATTTTTTTGTAATTGTTTACACCACCAGTCTATGTATTTGGGTTGTTTCATAGTATCAGTTCATGGTATTATTGATCATAATTGTCTTATACTATTTTTAATCGAGGATGTTACCAGAGTTGGAGATTATATGAGACATTTTTTACTTTGGATGGATAACATTATTTGTTATCTATCGTATGAGGTATGAATTATTACTAAATTTTAATTACATTTTTATTGAAAATTACTTATAATGTTTTTTGAAATTTAATTTATATATAATTATCTATAATAAAAATAAATTATTTAAAAGAAACAAAAGGTTTAGAAACCAATAATTTTAGATACTTATATTTTTTATGTTATAAACATATTGTCCTAGAATTCATCTTCATTGGATAATTTATATGAGTTTCAAATGATGGCTGATAATATCTGTTAATAATATTCAAAAATATATATCACGGATCTAATAGAGTTTAAAGAGCTCAATGTTTCTTTGTTGCAGTTGTTTTCCATGTAAGAAAATTTATTTTCGAGTTTAAAAGTTTCTTTAAATAAAGATGACTTTAAGTGACTTACTATTTTACTTATTTAATTAGGTATTTATCCATGATTCTGATACAAAATGAGAACACTGGTGTTTATGGTCTAATGGATGTAGAATTCATTTCAACTGTTGTGAAATATATGAAGACTTTTGTTAGAGTTAAATATATATTAGATAAACTATTAAACACATAGATTGGATGTTGGCTTTAACCATTACTTGATTGTTAATAATGTTAATATAATAATGAACTAATGTTCATTATAATGTCATTAATTGTGAAAATTTTGTATTCTAGAGGAAATTGGATGTTAGGTGTATTTTTTCCAAAGTGAATTAAATTTATATCGGTTTTTTTCTTTATTAGTCCCTCTCTATAAAATTTTTTTCACCTTGTTATAAATTTTTTCTTTTTTCCATAAGTTCATTAGTTTTAATTTTATTATTTATACATGTTTTATTAGTTGATATATATGAAAATGTAGGTCCTGGATAAAGTTTAACAAGGATCACTTATCGATAAATAATCCAAATCCAATCGAATATGTGAAAGTACATGTAAATATTTTTATATTACATAATATTTTGATATTTGTTATATATATATATATATATATTGGTTTTTAATATAAAGTTAGTGCTTTATATCCTAAGGGTCATCATTAATAAGGAATCATAGAATGTGGTTATTATGTTTAATGATTCATGTATGAGATAATCACAACTATATTAAAGAATTATTTTTATAAGGTTTTTCAATTATATTAAATATTTGGGTTTTATTTCATAATATTATATTTTTAATCATATAACATTTAATGTTATTGTAGAAATTCAATGAAACCAAGTCATATATGAATGAAGAACTTACCCATCTTTGACCCTTTCTTGCAAACTAATTTTTAAGTATGGTTGTGATTTAAATTATCATGTATGTTTCTTTTAATGATTACTTTTAATATTATAGTTTTCTAACAAAGTCATTAAAAACTAATAATTTTTTTATAATAGGTGTTTGAAGTTAATAATATCAACATAATGATTCCACAACAATTGTGGATGATTATGTTATAATTTACCAGGTATGTTTTTTTAATTCTAGTTTAAAATATTATTAAGTAAATGTTTTTGTAATTATGTTGTAAAATTTTGTTTTCTTTTTACAAATTTGTACTATTATTACCTTTTAATTCATTTTATATTTTGTTTTTTATTATAGGTACACTATTTTTTGGTTTTTAATATTTTTAATTTTATTAAAAAAATTAATTTAAGCATCAGTTTCCTTTAAAACCGACACTAAAAATTTTCAACATTGGTGTTTTTAAAAAAAAACTGATGCCTAAGACCGATTTTTCGAGGTCTTAAGCATAGGTTTATAAAAATAATGATTCCAAAGACTAATATTATAGAGTCTTTCAATGTTATTTTTTTACAAAAAACCAATGCCAAATACCAACTTTTTGGAGGTTTTTGACATCAGTTTTTGTGAAAACCAAAACGGAACACCCATTTTCCATAGGTATTTAACATCTGTTTCAAAAGAAACTGACAAAAATATTATGAAATTGAATTACAATCATTATTTTTACTTTATAACTGACACAATATATCAAATATATTTTTCATCTTCAATATTTTAAAATTTTTATGACATCAGTTTTAAAAAAAACTAACACCAAAAACTTTAATTACAACATAGCCTTTATAAATGTTGATTAAAAGCCAACATTGAAATTAAAGTAAAATTGAAACAATTTTTTTTCACTAGGTCCACCTCAAGGAACGAGCCCTATATTTATGTCCTTACTGCACGATTTAACACTGTATAGTATAGTCATTTCATATAACCTTAAACTATGTCTAACAAACTACATGGGTTTTGATTCCTATTATCAAAGGATACATAGGATGCCTCAAAGAGTCCCAATCCCATATTCAAGATACCAACAACCTACCTAGATGGAAATAAACTCCAAAGTGACGAAACATGGATATAAACTAAAGAATCATAAATTAAGGGGAGAATAATGGAGAGCCCATGACACACATAGTTGTTCCCATCAACACATGGTTTTAATCAATTCATTGGAACAAGGTTAACCAGTTCTGTATTTGGTACATGGAAGGATTTCTTGAACATATATTAAATCTATAAGAGAGTCCCATATTAGGAAATAATTCCCCCAAAAGGGTGCGATGAGCCTAACCATCCACCCTCTTGACAAATTTGAGTTCCTAAGTGTCATTGGGTTAGAAACACTAATTGACCACCTACCTTTGGAAATCAGGTTCATGCCTTTTTAAGGATGTGGTAATCTTTGGGAGTTTTATTATAGAAAAATATGGTAAACTCAATGAAAATTACTATTAAACCACCATCAATAACCCAAAACAAGCATTGAGAAAAATGATCTAAATTTTTCAGGGAAAATGGTGAATCTAACGTGACTGTATAATCCCTTTAACAGGTTAAAAATGGTAGATTATCCACTTACCATTAGGCCATTTTGTTACACATTTTTCATGAAACAAAATGGTAAGACCATAATGATTTTTTAACTACGTTGAACCTTGCATAAAGTAAGGTACCACCTCTTCATCCTTTAACTGTGAAAGTAATTGATCAACCTTGTACTCTTATATATAATGCTGCACTAATAGGGTATCTTTTTTCTTCTCTAGGATATCTCAAATTCCTTACAATACTAGTGGAATTATTTAACATGACAATGGATTTTGAGAACACTAGACAAGATGGTAATGTTTAAAGAACACATCAAGCTACTGTGAAAACCTAGAGAACACACCAATCATGTGCATAATCCGACATGGAATATTTTTCCCAAGGACCCAATGTACCCTTTTACCAATGAAACACCTCCAGTTCTAGTTGGTGAACATATTGGTCAGATAGTACCACATCAATCAATTGATACTGAATTTGGAACCACCAAATGAAATCCTCTAGAGGGTGAATCCCCAGTGGCTTTCTTTCTCCCAACAGGTCATAGAAGAGGAATTCTCCCTTGTTTCTACATTAAATATCTATGGGAGCTTATACCTAGTGTGAAAAACACAAACATTTCCTACCTAATTTGGGGTAGATAAAGAAAATCACCATGTCAACTCATTCAGTCGGGATTTTCCTATGAGGGTTCTTTGACATTATGGTCATCTTCATTGACATATGACTGAAATTCCATAAGGATATACAGAGGAAGTTGTGACAACCCCATCCATAAAAATTAGGGAATCCAATCAGGGATCCTATTAGGGGTATCCAAATAATAAAACTGCAGATTATTCTTATATCCCTATTAGTTTTAATCTATCTAAGGTCCACCAGTGTATCCTGAGAGTGGACCAAAATCAACCCCAGATTATCACTAGTAAAGAGTATCTGACTTCATCACAATTATACTTGGTAACTATGGAATCCCAAGGATAACCCAAGACCAAAAGGAAGGGGGAATTTTTATCATATTTTACCCAAAAATCATCTAAAATATGGGTGTTGGCCCATCAAATGGTATCGTAGGCACCAACCCACCAAATAATACTATAGTTGTCAACTAACCAAATGGTATAACGAGCACGCTCCCACCAAATGTCATATCTAGAACTGACCTATCAAATAATGAAGTTCATTTAATAGGATCATGAACCCACTTATGTCTCCATCAATATGATATCAAACAAATCTAAATATGCCTCATCAGATCTGCACAATCACACTCCCAGAAATTATAATCATACCCTCCTGCATTCATCTAATTCAAAGTAGGTTGGTCCAACTTATGCCTTTAAAATAGGAAAATAAGGGCTCGAATGTATCATTCATGCATCTACATAAGTTATTATCGACCATTTTGGTGTTTTAGAGTGTAATTTTAACAGATCATGTGGCTAAGGTAAATAGTGGATTCAGTTTTGGGGTCCACATTGAGACTCCCATCATTATCCACTAACCCTACCTTTGATAAAGGAAAGTTTATTTTCAGGGATCCTATAGAGTCCCTTTCTTTTCATACATTTTCATTAAATAACATTTTTGGAATACTTAAAAAATTTTAAAAATAGGCACCCAAAGACCATACTAGTCTACTGCCTTTGGAAGCATAAAAACATAAAAATCGATACATAAGTGAGTTAAATTATCTCCCACTAGGTTATTCTTGATGGAACCCTTATTATACACATCAAACATAATGCATATCTTCATAACTAGGTGAAGGAAACATAAAAAAGGGTGAGGTCAAATTCTCGGTAAGGGTAAACAAGTGAGATATGTAAGAATAATCATGAGCATAATGTTATGAGGATGTGATCATGAAAATATAAGATCGCATCCGTCATATCAAAGGCCATATACATGAATCATGTCATAAAGCATGGTAGTTCATAAGACATGAATCATAAGAAAATAAGAAACATAATCCATGAAAGTAAAACATAGGAATAAAACGTGAAATTGTGGTAGACACATAATCAAATAAAATGATTTCCATAGTAGCCAATGTATCTCTTCTAAGATCATCTTAGTAGTCTGGATTCATTACCCATACCATCTTGTTGGTCGTGGTTCACTCCCATGACTATCTCAGTAACATGTGTTCACTCTTCATACCATATAAGTAGTCATGGTTCACTCTCATGGCCATCTTAGTAGTCAATTTTCATTCCCAAGACCATATTAGTCTATCTCATGAGATATAAATCCTTACCCAAAGCATTGGAGGGAGGTATAGTTCCCACTCATCTCATAGTGAAATCATACATACATGTGTTATAAGATCATAAATAACCATATCATAACCCATGAAATGACATGTGTATTGTAAATATGTAATCATATCATAACATATTGAAATATATGTGTTTCATAATTATTTCATCATAAACCTAACCTGTGAAAAGAAGCAGGTTTCAAAATAAATAACCTGTGAAAGAGAAATGGGTTTCATAAACATCATGCCATCAAAACATAATAAATTCAGAGAAATAATATGAATGGAAACATTGAATAATTTCTCCATGAAGGCATGAGTAACATCAATGTTTGTTATCTTAAATGGTAAATAATTTTTAACTATCTTTTAAAAACAATTCTTGAGTAAAATATCATTTTTTCATTGAAAACACTTTTTAAAACATAAAACCTTTTTGAAAACTTTTTTCTTTGAAAATAGTTTTTTAAAATAAAAAATGAATCATTGAAAAGCATAAAACGTTTTTAAAATCATTTTTTCCTTTAAAATTAGCTTCAAATATCTTTTGAGACATTTTTTAAAACATGGTTTTTGAATACAATAGATTTCCGACCGAAGAGAGAGACAAACATATTTTACTTAAAACATAATCTTAAGCACCAAAGACTGAAAAATAGTACTAATGAATGTATATATTTTTAATAAACATAGAATAATGAAATTAATGTGTGTTATTGAGATATTTATTATACAGTTTCATTAAAAACCATAATCCTTAACAATATCGAAAAGTGATGATATTGTTTCAATAAAATCTCACCACTTAATTACCTAGGATCATACTCTCCATATAAGAAAAAATAATTAAATTAAGCTTAAAATTACATTAAAATAAGTTTATTTATGATATAACATGAAAAATGGAATTATATACACCTCTAAGAGAATTTACGTGCATAACAAAACATGATTCTCAAAGAAGGAAAATTGAGACAAAACTATTTTACCGATTTAGTAACTTTTGAAACATTAACACCATGAAATAGATATCATAGCATGGAAATTTAAATACACATAAACTTAATTATAATAATAATTGAATACATATATGGGTAGTATACACACCACACAAAATTAATGGGTGGTGAATAAAGAATGTATCTCACGGAAATAAAATGTGAAATGAAATCCTCTTACCATGTCTCTTGACTCTTGTCGTGCTTGTTCAAACCACCTGTATAATAATTATAAATTTATTATAAATTTTTACAAAAACATATTATTATATCTAGTTCCATATATGGTTTTATTATTACCTTATATTACCCACTTTTTAACCATCCTATGTTAGGGTTTCACTTCGGATAATATATGCTTTGTTATTCGCATGTGTCTTAATTTGTTATATTGTTTTTCTTATAATTATATAATGATTTCAGAATGTAAAAAATGATATAAATATAATTTATATCCATAATATGTTTATTTTAATAATTTTTATAATATATAAATACAAAATGTAATACATTGTTCATGGAGACAACTAGTCGTACGTACGCATGATTGTTTCCATTTTAATTATCGTATTGAAAGAAAGAAAGAAAATGAAATATATGTATATATGTATATCATTATTACAGTATCTTTATGATATAATCTATATCATATATATTCAATAAATCCATCCTTAATACATTCCATGTAGTTTTTTAACGTATCACTTCGATTTGAGGGGGCGGTAGTCCACACTTCCTCAAACGAAATTATCGTATTTACACAAAATTGAAAGTAAACAATATGTGTGTTTTAAAAGGAATAAATAAAATTAAAGACATAATAAATATTATATATAACATATATAAACAAATTTTCCAAATAATTTCCACTATGAGAGTAAGTAAAGTAAAAAATAAACAATCATCGTTTAGTGATGAGGTAGTTCGTCGTACTCGTAAACAATATGTTTATTACCCATTAGATGGAGGTGTCTGTAAGTGTAGGTTGAAACCTTAGCATAAAAAATAATAGTATATTTAATATACTTTTTTTTATAAAACCATGGAATAAATAGATTTAATTTGATGTAGAAGGAAAATAAAAGAAAGGATATTGAGAGAAGGTGTTACTTCTTAATTAGGTAACTCCTTTTGGTTTGTGCCAAAAGGCTTCCTTGGAAGAATTTATTTACAAAGATATGATTAAAGTAGGAAGGGAGGGATGTTGGTATGTGCATAGGGTAGATAATGGGTGAACCTATTTGTTTTTATAGGTGTTAAGAATAGGGAGAGGTGGTGGCCTTTTATGGGAAAGGGAAAGGACTCTCTTGTTATTTGTGAAAACAAGTTAGGTGTACCCACATTTTTACCTAAAAAAGTCAAAAAAAACAAAAAAACTAAATAATTTAAGGTTAATGGCCAAATAATGGACATAAAAAGTCATTTGGGTCTTACATTTAAGGTTTAGTCCTTAGCTAAGATAAATTTTACATTAATCGATGTAATTAATTTTAATTACTTTCACTAATAATTTTTAATCAAATACTAATTTTACCTTATTAGACTTTATAAATTTTTATTAATAGAAATAAAGAATCCTTTTTTCAAAATTCCAATCATATAAGTGGAAGAAATTTATTTAAAATTAATCTCACTGACAAGTCGACAATTCAGGTTTTTAAAGTAAAAGTGACCAAAAGTTTACTAAGTTTTTATATCCAATTTCAATGTGAAATTCATTAAAATTATCCACATTAGGTTAATTGATAAAAATTTAATTTAATTATACATTTAAATATAATTAAAATATAATTTAACCTTATAAATAAATCAGATGAAAAGTAGTTTTGAATTAAAATTCTGTATTTTTCACTTTTCATCCAAAAATGAAGTTTCTCTATAAAAATCAAAAAAAAATCTATAATATAATTTTTAAATAATAAATTAAAAATTAAATTTTATTTTTATCAAATTAGATTTCTATTTTTTTCTAAAATTAATTTTATTATTTTTCGTACGACATAAAAAACAATTCATTCGAGAAAACAGTGTTTTTAAATATAAAAGGACTTTACCAAAAATCATATCTTTGATTATTAATATTTTTTATTTATATAAATATTATAAAAAATATTTGAAAATTAGTTATTACTATTCATATAACTAATTTTAATTAATAGGTTATCATAATCTCATTTAAATAACTATAACAATAAAATGATGTTTTGTAGAAACATCGATGTTGGGTGTAATGTTCTCCAAGTCGGTGTTACATGTAACATACACCAAGTCAGTGTTGTTTAAATTATACCATGTTGGTAACATTTGAAATTAATGTTTTAATTATATCATTTCAATACATAAATAAAAATTTAATTTATTTGAAAAATAAGGTTCATAAAAACATGTGGTGTTACATTATACCCCCCTTAAATGAATTTTTACCTTGAAATTCATCACTCGGGGTAAAAAAAATGTGAATACTTATGCTTCATCATATCCTCAAGTTTCCATGTAGCTTCCTCTAACTGGTGATTTTTTCACAAAACATTGACCAGGTGATTGGTCTTTTTTCAAAGAACTTTCTCTGATCAGTCCAGAATTTCAACTGGTAGTTATTCATAAGACAGATCCTGCTCCAACGGTATGACATCTGAGTTCACTACATGTGAAGGGTCGGGTATCTACTTCCTTAGAAGATATACATGGAACACATCATGTACTTGAGATATATTTGGATAATGTGTCATGAACCAACTCGAGTACCCTGGTATCCCAATAACCGAGCTTGCCATGACATGACCTAAAGGGCGTTCCCGATCCCCATGGGTTGGAGAATAGCACCTGGAATCATAAAACATACAAGTGGGAAGGATTTTTCCACAAGAAAAAAGAATAAAAAGATAAAATACAATATACATATCAATAGGAAAATGAAATTGGGAGTAGAAGTACCACAATACAACTGGACATAAAATCTGAAGTACTACACCCCAAAGTACTAAACAGAAAAAAGAGCCCCAAGGTCTCAAAAAACACAACTCACTAAGTCCAAAGCTCAACATCTAGATCCAACTCTAATAGATCCCTTCAATTTTATTGAGTCAGGAAGAAGAAAGTAAAAAAACACCCAAAGGAAAAAGTAGGGTGTGAGCCTAAGCCTAGGAGGATACCACTAAAGATTGTATAACAGATGCCAAATATATATTATCCAAAGAGAAGATTTCAATTTTTTAGAACAAACAGGTTTGGAAATTTAAAAGCATATTTAAACAAAATATGATATACATTTTCCAAATGGTAGAAAATACATTCAAAGAATAGGATTTACTTTACAAGATATGGAATAGTTCTAAAACAATATCTTATGTAAAACATTTATATAAACTTGTTTACATAAATTTATAAGGCATCTAAAGAAATTGAAACAACATTGGCATACATTTATATCTCAAATATAAATAAACAAACGAGCAACATGGTCATATACCAAAAGGTACGATAGTATTAAACAGCTATAGGATTCCTCACTCTCTAAGTGATCACATAAAAATATGTATACACAAGTCCCTATGACACTGGACAAGGGAGACTTGTCACCAACCCATCGGGGATATGACCTGCTGCATGTATGTTTTATAACATTGTAATAGCGTAGACTGTTTCTAAATAACTAACTAACTACCTAAGTCTTACATTCTCTCTTACATGATTAGAGAACCATTTTAATACTTCTTAAAATATGATTAATCCCATTCTTCCATTTCAAAAATTCCAATTTATTTCCAAATAAAACCAAAATAGGTTTTAGTCAAAAAAATGCCTTTTTTCAAAATATAAAACCACTGGGTTTCTATAAAATCATTTTAAGCCATTTTCATGAGTTTGAAATCCATTAAAAACCAATTCCATCCTTTTACCAATTAATTTTCACAATTAAACTCAAAAATTCAATTGGAAATGTTTCCATCATAATTCACCATTTAAATTCAACAATTTTAATTGGTAAACTTTCCACAAACCCACCCCAATTCATTGTAATTGGGGGTTTTTCAAATTTCTGTGTCAAAACCAATTAAAATCTTCTAATTCATTTGAATTGGGTTTTATTCAAGTAATTGAGATATACTTTAAGCAGTTGAATTTAAATCATCCATTGAAATAAACATAACAAATCAAATTTAATCAATTTGGAAAATTATAATTGAACCAACTACCTATTTTCGAAAGAATGACACTCACAATGGCACCCATAAATGAGAATAAAGGTGAAAAAAATATTAAAACTCAACCTAAAAGCAATATCCCACACCACAAGGCATAGATCCATCAATACCTATATTATCCATTTAAAAACCGAGAAGAGAGAAGTAGAGAAACTCGAAGAACAAGGGAGAGAACTTACATGGGAATCATACTGCGAGAAAAAGGATGATCGCAAGATGATTGGATCGATTTGGAAGGTGTGAAACCTCTACAAATTGCCTAGGGAGAGTCTAGGGTTGAGAGACAAGAGGTCTAGGAATAATAGACTGAGCGGTACTTCTAAATCCATTACTTAAGGTTGGGCGCCGGCCAAGTCCCGACGTGTACCTAGGGGTCATGGTTTGTAGGCCACGCTAGATATGTATGCCAAAAAACCCATTTCCTTGGGTTGAAAAACCTATTTTTAACCCCTATATGATGTGTACTTTAGGTACACGATGTGTACCATCTCATGACATGATCTCCTCATTCACGACTTGAAACTAGTACAAAGTACATGATGCGTACTTTAGGTACACGATGTGTACCTGTTCTATAGTCTGCAG
The DNA here is from genome assembly GCA_963277665.1 of Viscum album. NCBI lineage: Eukaryota > Viridiplantae > Streptophyta > Magnoliopsida > Santalales > Viscaceae > Viscum > Viscum album. Next base: position 246,808,352 of record OY728150.1, read on the forward strand.
TAAACCAAGAAAAACACATAAAAAAGTTTCATAAATGAAATGGAACCTAGAAAATGTGGAAAACTTACTTGATCAAGGTAACAGGTTGTTACAACCTCCACACCATAAAAACTTTCTTCCCCAAAAAGCCTATGAAAATGTTTCCATGCCAAAGAGATGAGTCCACTACTCTCTCATCAGTGCCTCATGTTCCCTCATCTCATAATTATCAAATCTATTTTACCATAGTACATGAACCAATTGTATTTTCTTCCCATGAGTCACCTTGGTCTAAGAATCAACTATCCTAACTTTTTTCTCAGTCAATGATAAATCAGGCTAGATCTCAAGGCCACTTGAGCTCAAAATGTGAGATAGATCAGATATATGCTTTCTCAGTTACAATACATGGAACATGTTATTTATCAACATTAGATACAGTGGAAGTTCTAGATAGTACACAACCTTCCCCTCCTACTCAAAAACCTTGAAAGGTCCCACAATGTGAGGATCATGCTTTCCTTACCTCCCAAGTCATCGATGACCCAACCATGGTGAAACCTTGAAGAACATTTGATCACGAACTAAAAACTCTAGAGGTCTAAAACATTGATCAACATAAAACTTATATCGGATTTGTGATATCAACAACCTATGACATATTACCTAAATCTTTGGTGTCATATCCTACACCAAGCTTCGTCCAACCAAAGAACTTTCACAAACCTCTAACTAACACAACAGAGATTTACATGGTCAGGCATACAAGGCCTCGAAAGGCGCCATTATGATTGTGGACTGGTAAATATCATAGTAAGAAAACTCAAACAACCCTAATTGATCATTCCAAGACCCTCTGAAGTCAAGAACACAAACACAAACCATATCCTCAAGAATCTATATAGCTCTTTCTGTATGGGCATCTGACTGTGGATGATAGGTTGTGCTAAAACAAACCTGAGATCCTAATGCCTCCATAAGGCCTCTCTAAATGCAAGAAGTGAACCGAGGATTCCTATTAGATATTATAGCACATGGAACTTCGTGCAAGAGAACAATATCTTTCGTATATAAATTTTCCAACTCCTCAACTTTGGCCATATCACGAATGGGTATAAAGTGAGCTGATTAGGTCAGACTATGAATCACAACCCATATTGAAGTCTTCTTTCTTAGGGTATGTGGTAACCCAACCACAAAGTCTATAGACATCTTGTCCCACTTCCAAGTAGGGACTGGAAGTGGTTGAAGCAAACCCTAAGGTTTCTGGTTCTCAGCTTTCACCTGTTGGCACATATAGCAATGAGAGACAAACTCAGAAATGTCTTATCTCATACTTGGAAACCAGAACAACCACCTCATTTCATGGAAAATTTCTATTTTCCTGGGTGTACAACCCATAGATAATTATAAAAATCCTCTGTCTTTACCTTTATTGTCACTAACAACACAACAAAGCAGTTCTGATATCATAGAACACCCTATTCGGAGAATGACCACTGCCCAACTGTTTCCCCACTATAAAGGGATTATCTGATGCTACGGAACTGATATTCAAGATTGTGATCTTGAATAACCATCTTGATAAGAGTAGAAATAAACTATACACTCACTGAAGAAAAATCATCCCATTCCTCCTAAACTTTAATATGAAATTGTGCAAAGAGAGCCATCAAATTCCACTCTTCTGAAGACTCTTTCACTACTTGGGTTAGAAGTTTCCTGCTCAAAGAATCATCAATAACATTCCCTTTCCTTGGGATATATGCATTTTCAAATTCAAAATATTGTAGGTACTTCACCCAACACCACTACCAAAGATTCAAATATTTTTGATAGAATATATAATTTGGGATTTTGTGGTCTGAATACACCGTAAAACTTTCACCAAAAAGGTAGTGCTGCCAAATCTTAAGTGTTTGCATCACTGTTACAAGCTCCAGGTCATGGGTAGGATAATTCTTCTCCTATGGCCTATGATTATGAGATCCATATGCCACCACATAAACACCCTTCATAAGAACGTATCCCAAACCTGAAACTGATGCATCGCAAAAGACCACATAGCCATGTCCGGCTTCTGGAAGGGTTAACATTGGCGCAGTAGTCAGCAGAATCTTCAACTCAACAAAAGAACTATGACATTTATCATCCCAGGAAAACTTCACCCCCTTTTGAGTCAGGGTATTCATCAGAGAATCCAACTTGGACAAGTCTTTCATGAACTTGTGGAAATATCTGGCTAAGCCCAAGAATCTTAGAATCTCGAAAATATTTCATGGTTACTCCCAAGTCATAATAACCTTTACCTTCTTAGGATCAACTGATACACCCAATTCAGACACCACATACCCTAAGAATTTCACTTCCAAAATCTAGAAATCACACTTTTAAATATTGGCATAAAGGCGGTGATTTCTTAGTAGACTAGGAATTGTTTTCAAATGTTTCACATGATCCTAATCGGACATAGAGTAAAAAAGAATTTCATCCACAAAGACTACCACAAAGCTATCCAGATACTCCTGGAAAATATTTTTCACTAATGCCATGAAAACTACATAAAAATTTGTTAAACCAAAGGACATAACAAGGTACTCATAGTATCCATACCGACTTTTAAAGGCAGTTTACTGAATGTCAGATAATTTTATCCTCAACTGATGGTAACCAGATCGATGGTCGATCTATGAAAACCACTTCACCCCTTTCAGATGATCAAACAGATCATCAATCTGTGGAAAAGGATATTTTTTTATTATCATAACTCAATTTATCTTTCGATATTAATATGTAAAAGATGATAACCATCATCCTTCTTAGCAAAGAGGACTGACACAACCCATGGTGACACACTTGGAAGAATAAATCATTTCTCAAGAAGATAGTATAGTTGAGACTTTATCTCTTTCAGTTCATCTAGATCCATTCGGTAAGTGGGGATAGACACTGGTTAAGTTCTAGGCATTAAGTGAGTTGAAAACTCAACCTCTATCACCAGTGGAAAACTAGATAAATTTGAAGAAAAAATGTCAGGAAACTCGATGAAGACTGGAGGAAGATCACCACCCATTAAATCTCTCTCCATATCAAAAGAAAACATTGATGTAACTTTCCCCAACTCTAGATAAAAAGGTTTGGTTCTAGTCGAACTTGGGTCCCATTATCCTTGAAATACAAGCTACACACCATAGGAATGGTAAAGTAGAATCGTCAGAGATAACAATCAATTTGGGCTTTGTTGTCAATGAGATAATCCATCTTGAATATGACATCAAGAGATTTCATAATAAGAACCATAAATCTTCAAGATAGATCAACATCTAATAAAGAGAAGACACAAGTAGGACTATGAAGAACATGCTCTCTTTTTGTACCAAGGGGTGTAGTAATATCCATTTCACTAGATAGTTTCTACATAGGAAGATTAAGCAGTTTAATAATACAGGTTGAAAAATATGACTAAGATGCACCGATATTAAATATAATTGTCACTAAAGATGAATATGTAGTAATGGTACCCTTCAAGGTCACTGGACCCATATCATCTTCCTTAGGAGACTCTTCCACTATGTGAAGAAGCTTTATTCTGAATGTATGTGGATGGAACCCTTTTTTAACGTGAATCATTTGATTTACCCTCACTCTTAGGAGGAGATGATGATTCTGTTCCACTGCGTGGTGTAGAAAAGTTGTGGAAGAAATTTTGTAAAAGATCTAAATGTTCGCAAGAGCTATAGTTCATGGGTGCCTCAGTGAAAACCCCCTTGGAATTTCCCATTTTTCCACACTGATAGAAAATCAAATATCTTCAACCTGGCACTGTAGGAGGTATAAAATGACTCCATCATCAAGAAATTTTTTGATAATCATCACACTTCTGTTTTCCTTTGAAGGAACCAATAATGCCACATGGAGAAAAAGAAACTGCTGATAACCCTAACTTTCTATACAGGTCCATCTCAACAATCATCACCTTATCTAGTACATCAACATAAGTGGGAAGTTTCAATAAGAAAACTTGAGAATGAATATCTGATCAAATTCCCAACTCAAACCATCGATCCCTCATCCCCTCATTAGATACTATCTCAGGAGAAAACTCCACCAAATCAACAAAGCAATTTGAATACTTGGTCATAGTTATGTCGGCCTGCTCAAGATTGAAAAATTCAATAGACTTGGATAACACCATTAAATCTGGATAGAACTGTTTGGGGAAAAGAACTTTGAATTCATTCCACTTTAAGCCCTCATGTTTCCCTATCGTCACCATCGTGTCCCACTATCTCTTTCTCGGTCCTTCCAGCAGGAAGGTGACACACTTCAACTTGATGGCATTCAGTGTTTCCAAGAACCCAAATAGATGTTCTATATTGATCAACCATTCCTCAGCATGTTGAGGTTTAGTAGAACCATTTAAGACTAGTGGATTCTGGCAAAGGAACTCTTGAGAACGATTTTGAAATACATTCCACTGAGGATCCACAGCCGAAGCCTGAGTGGGAACTAGTGGTAGTGTTTGTCCCAGTTTGTGGATAGTATGCATGATCAACTCAATTAGACTCGGATCCATAGTAGGATTCTCTTATAGAGGTTTAGTTGCAACCCCTTCTTGGATCTGATTCACACGTCATCTTAGAGGCATGATGCAACACAACATTTGAATATAAAGAAAGAAATTCGAACAACACACTAACTGAGTAAAAAGGAAAAATATTCCCAACATAAGGAATAAACAAGATTTTGATTACCCTCAATCCAAATAAAAATAGGTAAAAGACTTGTACTAATCCATAAGACGTCCTTCCCTAACCACCCATGGATATTTAAGGTTCATTGTGGTGAGAGGCGGCTAGTAAATCAATCAAAACTTCCTTATAAGTCCCAACAAGATTTCAAAAAGGAATACTGACTTTAAGAAAAAAGATCAACAGCCTCCTTTGATACCAATTTGTCATGAACCATCTCAGGTACCCTAGTAACCCGATAACTGAGTCGGCTCTGACATGACCCGAAGGGCATTCCTGATATCCATGGGTTGGAGACTAGCACCTGGCATCATACACATACAAGTGAGAATGATTTTTCTACAATAATACATAAGAAAAACATAAATGATAGTATATATATCAATAGGGAAACTCCACTAGGAGTAGAAGTACTAGAATACAACAAGGAATAAAAGACAAAGTACTAAAACCCAATGTACTAAATAGAAAAAATAGCCCCAAGGTCCCTAAGGACACAACTCACCAAGTCCAATTCTCAAAAACTAGATCCACCTCCAAGATATCCCTTCCCTTTTCTCATTTGAGGGAGAAGAAAGTCTATAAAAACTCAAAGGAAAAAAGTATGGTGTGATCCTAATTCCAATAGGATACAACCAATGATTCTATAACAAATGCCAAATATATGTTATCCAAAGAAAATTATTCATTTTTTTAGAAAAAATAGGTTTGGAAATGTAAAATCATATTTAAATAAAACATGTTATAGATTTTCAAAATTTTGGAAAATACATTAAAAATACAGGATTTACTTTACAAGAGATGGAATAGTTCTAAAATAATGGCTTATGTCAAGAATTTATATAAAATAGTTTATATAAATTTATTAGGCATGTAAATTAGTTCAAACAACATTGGAATACATTTATATCTCAAATATAAATAAACAATAGAGTAACATAGTCATCTGCCAAAAGGTGCGATATTATTAACCAGCTATAGGATTTTGTACTCTCTAAGTGTTCTCAGAAAAATGTGTATACACATATCCGTATGACACTGGCCAAGGGAGACTCGTCACCAACCCATCAAGGATGTGACCCACTAAATGTATGTTTTAGAACATTGTAATAGCATAGAGTGTTTCCAAATAACTTAGTAACTACCTAAGGCTTTCATTCACTCTTACATGATGGGAGAACTATTTTAAAACTGCTTAAAATACGATAAATCCCATTATTCCATTTCAAAAATTCCATTTTAATTCCATTTAAAACCAAAAAAGGATTTATTCCAAAACAAGCCTTTTCACAAGAGAAAACCACTAGATCTCTATATAATAATTTTAAGCCATTATCATTAGTTTGAAATACATTCAAAACCAATTCCATCATTTTAAAAATTCATTTTCATAATTAAATGCAACAATTTAATTGAAAATGTTTCCATAAAAAACCACCATTTAAAGTCAAAAATTTAAATCAGTTAATATTCCACAAACCCACCCTAGTTCATTGGAATTGGAGGTTTTCCAAATTTTCATGTCAAAACCATTTCAAATCATCCAATTCATTGGAATTGGGTTTCATTTAAGCAATTGAGATAAATTTTAAGCAAATTTAATTTAAATCATCCATTGAAATAAACCAAGAAAATCAATGTTAATCAATTTTTCAAATCGGAATGGAACGAACTACCTCTTTCCCAAAGAACGACACTCACAATGGCACCTGTCATCGAGAATGAAGGTGAAGTAAATCCTTAAAATAAACCTTGAAGCAAGATCCAACACCACATAAAATAGATCCATCAGTCCCTAGATGATCCATTTAAAAACCAATAGGAGAGAAGGAGATAAACTCAAAGAACAAGGCAGAGAACTTACCCGAGAATCACACCAAAAGAAAAAGGATAATCAAAAGTTGATTAGGTCGATCCAAAAGGTGGGGATCTTATAAAAATATCCTAGATAGAGTCAAGGGTTGAGATCCAAGAGGTCTCGAAATAATAGACCAAGTGGTACTGCCAAACGCATTACTTAGGATTGGGTGCAGGCCGAGTCACGATGTGTACCCCGGGGTCACGACGTGTAGGCCACGCTGGATAAGTATGTCAAAAAACCCATTTCCTCAGGTTGAGAAACTGATATTTTAACTTTACATGATGTGTACCTCAGGTACATGATGTGTACCAGCTCACAACTTGATCTCCTCATTCACGACCTGACACCAGCACCAAGTATATGATTTGTACTTTAAGTAAAAAACATGTACATGTTCTTCAGTCTATAGTAAACCCAAAAGAACACATAAAAAGGATTTTTCACTGAAAAGGAACTTAGAAAAAGTGGAAAAATTACCCGATCAAGGTAATAGGATATTTCATAAAGTTCCAAGTGATAGGATACCATCCCGATATGATCAATAATCTCAAAGGGACTGATATACCTAGGGATTAGTTTTCCTTTCTTCTTGAATCTCATAACCTTCTTCCAGGGTGAGAGTCATAGACACACATTTTCACCAACTTCAAATTCTAGATCACGCTGAAAGTTATCAGCATAACTTTTCAGCTGAACTTGAGATCGATTGATATCATTCTAAATGGTTCTAACCTTCTTGACCGTTTCTTCAATAATATTAGGTCCCAATAGCTTTATTTCTTCAACATCATCTCAACACGTTGGAGCTATAAATTTATTCCCATAAAGAGATTCATAAGGTTCCATATAAATGCTTGAGTGAAAGCTATTATTTTAAGAAAACTCAACTATAGGAAGGTACTGATCCAATCCACCTTTGAAATATAGAGAACAAGATCTCAACATATCCTCTAGGGTTTGAATTGTTCTTTCATACTGATTATTTGTCTGTGAATGATAAGCAATGCTAAACCTCAATTCTATATCAAGTTATTTCTGAATACTTCTCCAGAACATTGAGGTAAACCTCAGATCCCAATCTAACACAATAGAATGTGGTACTCCATGAAACATTACCACTTCCTTAATGTATATCATGGCAAGCTAGTCCAGAGATAAGTCTTAAATGGTAGTGATAAAGTGTGCTGAATTAGTAAGGTGATCTACTACAACCCATATAGAACTAAACCCTTTAGATATTTTTGGTAGTCCTATGATAAAATAAATAATGATGTTCTACCATTTCCATTATGGTATGGGTAAAGGATGAAACATCCCATTTGACTTTTACCATTCAACCTTAACTTGTTGGCATACCAAGAACAAAGATACAAGCTCTTCAATATCTCTCTTCATGACATCCCACATGAAGTATCCTTTCAAGTATCTATATATCTTAGTACTTCCATGATGAATAGATAATGAAGAACTATTAGCTTCCTCTAACATGTTCTTCTTAAAATTGGTATGGAAGGAACTCAAACATGGTTCCTGGACCTTATCATTCAATCTTAAAAAAGGTTGAACTTAATAAAATTTAGGAATTTATTTTTCCACTCTTCATCTTCCTTCTGTGCTACCTTAATCTTCACTAGGATAGAGGGTTGAACATTCATTTGAGAAAGATAATATTTTTTCCCTTCCTTTTAATTTTCTCGATCTTTCCCTTGTAAATCCATAAATATAAATTTTTTGTGATCCTCATCATGAATAATATAGCATTATCTATATAACTCAAATAATCGGCCACCTTGTTCACTTTCATAGGGTAGTAATGTATTGAGTAGTCATAATTCTTTATCAACTCTAACCATATTCTCTGGTGCATGTTCAACTCCTTCTGTGCGAATATATATTTCAGAATTTTATGATCAATATATATATATATATATATATCCCAATTTTTTCTATAAAGATAATGCCTCTATATATTTAATCAAAAAAATACTACTGCTAACTTCAAATCAGAATTTGGGTAATTTTTTTGAGAAATCTTCAACTACCACAAGGCATAAGCGATAACCATGTTATTTTATATAAGAACACATCCCAATAACTTCTTGGATGAATCTCTATTGATTATAAACACTTATCTACTAAAAGGTAATGTAATCATAGGTGAACCGGCTAACCTTATCTTCAGTTCCTTGAAATTTTCCTCACATTCATCTATCTAGAGGAACATGACACCCTTTCGAGTTAACTTGGTCAGAGGATTAGATATTCATTATAAATTCTTCACAAAAATCTATAATATCTAGTTAAACCAAGAAATCTATGGATCTCAGTCACCGTAGTTGGTCTAGGCCAGAATTCAATAGCCTTCGTCTTTGATGGATATACTGTTATACCATCTATTGAGATTATATGAACCAAAAATGAAAACTTTTGTAACTAAAATGAACTCTTTGTAAATTTTTCATATATATTCTCCTTCCTTATGGTCTTCAGTATAGTTCTCAAGTGATTCATGATCTTCCTTTCTATTTGAATAGATAAGAATACTATATTTAAAGACTAACCCATACTAATCGAGGTAATATCTAAATACTCTATTCATTAAATCCATGAATATATTAGAAGAATTAGTAATACCAGAAGACATCACTGTATATACATAGTGTTCATACCTTGAAAATCATGTTGTCTTGGGTATATCCTCTTTATTTACCCTCAATTGATGATTTACAAAATGAAGTTCAATCTTGGAAAAGTATTAATCTCCACGTAGTTGATCAAAAAATTCATCAATACAAGGGAGAGGATACTTGTTCTTGATCGTGATCTTATTAAACTCCCAATAATCAATTCAGAGTCACATTAATCCGTCTTTATTTTTCACAAAAATGAATAAGTGCACCCCAAGGTGACATGCTTGGCCGAATGAATCTTTTATCAAGGTTTTCTATGGGTTTCTTCTTCAATTAGTATAACATAATTGGATCCATTATATAAGTATTCTTTGAAAATGGTGTGGAACCAGGTATGAGTTCTATTGAGAACTAAAATTCACAACCATTTAAGATAAAAAAAACCCTTTTGAATGGGAATTAAGACCCAAACACTATATGTAATATCCATAATAAGTGCATACTTACCATTGCATAGATGGATGATCATAGAACAGTTTGAAATATAAAACATAACTTTACTTCATTGAAAATTGATGTGGGATTAATGAAGAGAAAGATAATCCATGCTTAAGATGACATAAAATTCAACCAAAGTAAGAATGATAAGATTGTCAGGAAACACATTCTCATAAACTTTAACTGTAGAAAATCATAGACTTAAGATGAAGTCATCATACCATTGGGGGATTGCACTACTAATTTCACATATAATTATTTTAGAGGAATCTTACCTCCCTTATCTAATTAATTTCATATGAAAGAGTGGGTGGATACATAATAAAATATGAAATTAGAAGTTCTAGAGTGGATGGTAAGTGTACCTTTCATCACATCGTTATTGCACCCATCATCAAAAATAGAGATTGAATTAGATTTCCCCTTTTTCCTTGGCTTAATAGGTTGTTGACGTCAATCATCATCACTGGACCTTGGTTTTGGGAATTGGTTAGCATAATTCTAATTCTCCTTACACTTATAAAACTAAATATTATGAGGTGCATTTTGTGCCAGTTTTTTACCATTCAAAATCTTATCTAACTTCTTCTCATCACTTTGGAAATAAAATGCTTGATGGACTTCCATTTCACAATTAAAACATTTATTAGACCTTTTAAGTACTTTCCCTCCATGATTCTTCCCACACATAGAGCATAAAGGGAAGATCATCTTCTTCTCTTCATAGTTTTTAGATTTTTCTTTAAACTTTGTCTTCATCTTTTTTTCAAACCCATGAGATTGATACGTGACTCAAACCTCCATTTCAACCTTGATTGCACGATGCACAATCTCTTTATAGCTAATAAAGTCTATTATAGACAAATCCTTTATGAGACTTGAATTTAATCCACTAAAAAACCTATCAAATTTACTTTTAATTTGAATGATAATTCCTAAAGTGTACCTCGCAAGTATTATGAAATTATCCACATAGGTACTGATAGATTCATCATACCTTCTCTTCAACTCAAGTAACTCTTTCTCTATCTTAGTATGAATAACTCAAGGAAATTAATTATTGAAAAATAATTTTTGGAACTAGTCCCAATAAATTGATTCAATCTCATCTTGATCCCTCATATTCTTGTTTAGAGTCCACCAATGGTCTTCTTCTCCTTCTAACTGATAGATAACTAGAATTAATTTCTCATGCTTCGAAAACAAGAGAACAGAGAATATATTTTTAGTAGTACTGATCCATTGTTCTGTAATAAGTAGATTAGAAGACCCTTAGAAACAATGTGGACATTACCTCATGAAAGACTCAACATAATGTTGTTCCCACATTTTATTATTTAAAATTCCACCTTGATTCATATCTTGATAAAGCTGTGTGAGAATGGAAATAAGGTTTTTCATTCCAACTCCCATATAATTTAGTTACTTAGGAGTACAATCATTTCATTTTCTATAATAATCCTCATTAATGTGGTTCCTTCAGGTTCCATCCACTGAATAAAACCAAAATGAATAGAGTGATAAATAGTTATCATAATGAGGAACCACATAATCATGAAAAGTAACTTATAGTATTTCTAAATGATGCCACCTTTAATTTATGACACCATAGGTCTATGCTAGTTTATTCATAGGAAAATTCTATTAAAATCCTTCATGATTGTTTGTGATGAGTTTATGAATTCCCAAAGTATATCCATGGGAGTGTAAAACCAGGTGTTCAACAAGGCCCATTGTCTTGTACCATATTACCCCGAGTCAGGCCTAGAACATATTGTCAGAGTTTTTACCCCTAGGTACATTTGTTCTAGATCCATATCCACTTTTAGTCTCAAGATAAGGATTTATTTCTATGAAACCACTCGCCCTATGCTTCACTAAAATTCTAGGACATTTTCCTATTTTTTTCCTTATCCTTAGTCTTATCCCTAAACATTATATTAGGGTTCCCACTAAGGTTTTCTCATCCTATATTCTAAAGGATAACTAAACATTTTCTATGATTCCCAAAATAGAGACTCTCACCATTCATACATTAATATTACATAAAATTTGTGAAATACTGAAAACATTATACAAACAGACGCCCAAAGGCAGTACTTTTCTAGTGCCTTTGGAAACATGGAATCATAAACACTGAAAGATAAGTGAGATACATTATCTCTCACTAGGTTCTTCTTAACTAGAACCCTTCTTAGACACATAAAACATGATACATATCTTCATAACATGGTAAAAAGATAAAAAGTGGTGAGTTAAAATGCTTAGTAAGGGTAAACAAGGGAGATATGTATACATACTCTTGTGTATAATGGTATGAGAATGTGATCATGAAAATATAAGATCATACCATTCATATAAAAGATCATATACATGAATCATGGTATAAATATTGGCCATTCATAAGACATACATCATACAAAAATAAAGAACATAATCTGTGAAAGCATAACATAGGAATAAAACGTTGAATTGTGGCAGACACATAAGTATATAATATGATTTACATAGTTTCTAAGGCATCCCTACCAAAACCATCTTGGTAGTATCGGTTCATAACCCATACCATCATGGCAGTCATGGTTTAATCCCATGGCCATTTTATTAGCATGGGTTAACTAATCATACCTTCTTGGTAGTAATGGTTCACTCCTATATCTATCATAATAGTCAAGGTTCATTCTCAAAACCATATTAGTCAATCTCAGGAGATACCCAATGCAATAGATGGAGATCTAGGTCCCACCCATCTTGTAGTGAAATCATACATACATGTTCTAAGAGATCATAAATAACCATGTCATCACCCATGAAATGAGATGGGTTTTATAAAAATGTAATCATTTCATAACCTTTGGAAGGATCATTTTTTAATAGTTATTTTATCATAACAATAAACCACAAAAAGAAGTAGGTTTTGAAAGCATATAACTTGTGAAAGAGAAATGGGTTTCATAAACATCATTCCATCAAAACATATTCCATTCAGAGAAATAATATGAATGGAAACAATGAATAATTTACCCATAAAGTAATGAGCAATACCAATGGATGTTGTCATAGATGGGAAATAATTTTAAGATATTTTTTAAAAACATTTCTTGAGTAAAATATCATTTCTGCATTGAAAACGAATTTTAAAAAATAAAACCTTTTTGAAAATATTTTTCTTTGAAAATTGCTTTGAAAAATTATAACAGATGCATTAAAAATAATAAAACGTTTTTGAAATTCTTTTTCCTTAATTTTTTTTCAAATATATTTTTGAAAACATTTTTCAAAACATAGTTTTTGAATACAATATATTTTTTACCAAAAAGAGAGATGGTTAGATTTTACTTACCACATTATATTAACTACCATAGAGTAGAAAAATGGTACTAATACATAAATATATCTTGAATAAACATAGAATAAGGAAACTCATGATTTTAATTGAGATATGGATCATAATATTTCTTCAAATAATGATAATAATTAATATTCTTGAAAAACAATGATATTGTTTGAATAAAATATTACCACTTGGTTACCTGGGTTCATACTCTACATGTAATAAAATTTAATTACATGAATCTTAAAATATAATGAAAAAATTATATTAATGATATAACATGTAAAATGTAATTATATACACCATGAAGATAACTTAGGTGTATAACAAAACATGAGTCTCAAAGAAAGAAAATTGAGAAAAAACTATTTTACAGATTTGGTAACTTTTGAAACATTAACCCCATGAAATAAAGTTCATAGAATAAATATGTAAATAAACATAAATTTAATTATATGAATAATTTAATAAATCCATGGGTAGTATACACACCACAAAAAAGGAATGGGTGGTGAATAAAGCATGTATCTCACGGAAATAAAAGGTGAGATGAAATCCCCTTACCTTGTATCTTGACTCTCATTGTACTCATTCAAACCAACTATATAATAAATATTAATTTATTATACATCTCTTAAAGAACCATATTATTATATCTAGTTGAATATATGGTTTTATTACAACCTTATATTACCCGCTTGTTAATCATCTTATGTTAAGGTTTCACTTCAGATAATATAGGCTTTTTTCTTCGCATGTGTCTTAATTTATTATATCATTGGTCATTATAATTATATCACAATTCAAAAATGCCAACCATTATATAAATATATTTTATATACATTCTATTTTTATTATAATATTATATATTATATATAAGTAAAATAATGGATTAAACCGTTCATGGAGATGGTAAGACGTACGTATGCATGAACGGTGTTTCTGTTTTTACTATTGTATTGAAAGAAAGAAATAAAATAGAATATATATAATTATTAAAGTAGATTTATGATATCATATATATTATATATATTAACTAAAACCATCCTTAATACATTATATGTAGTGTGTGAATGAATCACATCACTTTGAGGGGGCGGTAGACCACACTTCCTCAAACGAAATTATAGTATTTACATTAAATAGAAAATTAAATGATATATGTTTTAAAAGAAATTAATAAGATCAAAGACATAATATATATAATATATAACATATATAACCAAAATTTCCATCATAATTTCCATAATGATATACCATAAAGGAAAAATGATCAATCATCATTTAGTGTGGCGGTAGTTCATCAAACACGTAAATAATATGTTTGTTACCCAACAGATGGAGGTGTGAGTAAGTTTAGGTTGAAACACAATAATAAAATCATCCTAGTATATTTAAGATACTATTGTTTTTATAAAATCATGGAATAAATATATTTTAGGGGGTATAGAATTAAAATACACGAAAGGATCTTGAGAGAAGGTGTTACCTCTTTATCAGGTAACTCCTTTTTCTATGTTCCAAAATCCTTCCATGTAAGACTTTATTCCCAAATGGAAGCTTCAAGGAGGAAGGTAGGTATGTTTTGAAGTTTATTGGTAATATATTTTCTGAACCTATTTAGTTTTATAGGAGGGAAGAAGAGGTAGAGGTGGTGGGATTTTATATGGAAGGGAAATGACTCACTCGGTATTTTTTAAAATAAGTTAGGTGTACCCACATTTTTACCTAAAAAAAGTAATAAAAAATCAACCAAACTCAATAATTAAAGATTAATGGCCTAATAATGTCCATAAAATGGGTGTTTTGCAAGTTTATAAGTTGTTTTGAGTCATAAAGTGAAGGTTTAGTCCTTAGTTAAGCTTTATTTTACCTTAATTGATATATTTAATTTTAATTACTTCCCCTAATATTTTTGGTCAAAAAATAAATTGAAATGATTATAAATTTTAAGTTATTATGATTCCAAATATTGAATCAATTTTTTCATATTCTAGTCATATAAGTAAAAATTACACCCACATTTATTTCGAAATTACTGGTTTTTAAAGTAAAAATGATCAAAGGTTTGCTAAGTTTTTATATATAATTTCAATGTGAAATTGGATTAAATTACCTAAATTGGATTAATTGATAAAAATATAATATAATTATACATTTAATCAAAATGAAAATATAATTTAACCTTATAAATAAATTATATGAAAAAGGTGTTTTGAATTAAAAACCAATATTTTTAACTGTTCATCAAAAAATGAAGTTTCTCAGAAAAACCCCAAAAATTATCCATAAGCTAATTTTGACATTATAAATTAAGAAAATAATTTTATTTTATAAAATTGTATTTATAAATTTTTCTTAAATTAATTTTATTATTTTTCACAGAAGGGCATTAAAAGCAGTTCATTCAAGAAAATGATATTTTTAAACATAAAAGGAATTTACCAAAATTCATATCTTTCATTATGAATATGTTATATTTATATAAAAACATTATAAAAAATATTTAAAAATCATTTATTACAATTCATATAACTATGTTTAACATTTAGGTTATAATTATCGCATTTAAATAATTATAACAATAAAATTATTTTTCATAAAAACATCATTGTTGCATGTAACGTACACCAAGTCGGTGTTGCGTGTAACATACACCATGTTGGTGCCATGTAACATACACCATGTCAGTTCCATGTGAAAGTTATGTTTGACTTAGATCAATGTAAGACATAAATTAATATTTAATTTATTATAAAAAATGGTCTATAAAAACTCGGGGTGTACAGATCTTGCCACTCATCCCCTAAGGATGACATGGAAATTTATGAGGTATAACATATCAGTAAACTCCAATGTGATGTCAAGGATATACAAGAATTTTTTTTAAAAATAATCCTAATATAACTTCCTCAGAATGATGTATCATTACCTTCCTATGGAATCCCTCCTTATAGTGAAGTTCCCCAACCCACCAGGCTAGGGGAATCTTCATATTTTTATCCTCTAATAACATAAAATACAGAAATTCTTCCACATCACCTCATCCCATATAGCTAGTGGAATTTTCAAATTTTCAGGATTCATATATCACATGGTTGGGGTCATTTCAATATATCCTACCCCCTCATCAGGGGTACTCTAAAAAACCACATGACCTTAGCTGTTTACAGAAAACCACATAAAGAGAAGGGTTCCTTTAATCGGTGGGAAGAATCTACATCTTCTACAGCCCCAATGACTCATCACATACCCCCAAAGAAATAAACATCGTGCTCTACAACCTAGAATCAAAATTCATCCATGTTTCTATTCTAATAGAGGTAAAGGTAACCCATGGGAGAATCATCGTGGTATCCCATCTCTTAATGATAGACAACAAAGGGTATATTATTCCCAATCAAAACATTTCTCCATATAATTTTATTATTCCATGGATAATGGTTTGATAGAACTCCCAAGAATGAGTAATCAGAGTGAGTCATGGATGATAGGCCATGAAAATAAATTCTCTTATCATCGGCACCTTGGGTATGTGATAGAGAGTTTCTTTAACATTATGTACAAGATTTAGAAGCAAGATGGGTGAGTACATATTGGAACTACCGACACCAAAATCCCCACTCTATTCATATGAGAACTCTGAAAAGAACACACAAGTTATGAAGTAGAGCATGATTCACATACCTCCTAGTGATATGTGATCTTATTTCAACATGAGAAAGAACAATGAATATTCCTTCCAAACAAAACATGTCCCCAAGTACTTTAACTAATCCATAGGGAATGGTTTGAAAAATCTCCCAATAATGAGAAATTTGAGTGAGGTAGAGTTGATAAGTCATGATGATCATTTCCCCTACCACTGACATCTAAGGCACACAATTGGGAGTTTATTTGTCTTTAATTTTCTAGAGAAGAAGGTAAATAAAGGATTTATAGAGTTAGAGTATCCTGAAACTCATGAAATATGCATAAAAATGACCCAAATTCTATTAGAAATATGAGAACTATTTCCTTTATTACCAATTAATTCATGATTTATGAATTATAGTGTCTTTGGTAATTTGTTACATAACATAATATCTTGAATATGGGATACAACAAAATTATTTAAAACTTCATTAATATGCTCTTAAAAATCATCGATCCTCTAAAACTACATGGGATAACCTGGGGACATACACAAGAAAGGGGTGATATATAAATTCCAATAAGGGAATAAACAAAGAATAGAATGAATAACATATTACATATAAGATAATTGGAATTTAAATGGGACATAAAATGGGACAGAATCATAAACATGAACAATAAGTCATGGTATAACATGGAAACATAAAATCTACATGGGAATGTGGAAACAACTTTAAATAGGAAATCATTGACATGGGTCAAGGCTAATCACCTAGATATTATACCATGGTGTAAAAGTCTCATGATGGATTAGTTTCACTCCCTAATCCCTTTCATGATTTCTCATGAGACTAAAACATTACCCAATTCATTGGAGAGCTATATAATTTCAAGCGCAACCATTTATTTTATATCATATACATGCATAAGTGTTCCACATGAATCATTCAACATAGGATCATATTTAACCACATTTAATTCCCAGATAAATGAATATATAATATATACATGTAATTCCACAATAAAAGAATTATAGGCATGATCAGGGGAATACCATTGAGTGGAAATAGTGATGGTATTCACAATACAATGGTTTGGAATGGAAAAATCACAGTGAATTTTTTACAGTATAACAATAGTACTTAAAGATTAATAAAATGGTTTAATGAGAATAAATGGGGTCTCTTGTCATTTATCCATAAAATGTATAGTAATAGGTATGGAAAAAATCATATCCCAATATTATTAATTGTAAATAAAAATCATAAAATAAAGAATATCCTTGAAGAAAGATGAGAAATAGAGGATCGCTTACTAAACTTCAACATAGTAAAGGATTAGGTAAATGAAATAATGGGAGGGGATAAATGATCACAAAATATCAGGAAAAAAATTCTATAGTATATGGATATTTATAAATTCATGAAAACATAACCAAATGATATTAAAAAGGTTTGTTACAAAGAAGGTGCTTCAATGCAAAAAAGAAGAGAGAGAGGTCCCTTACCTTGAGAGGGTGATTTCAAATTCTTGGGAGGAGCTTCTTGAGTGCTTGGGGGAACCTTGGGAGGACTTTATAGAGGTGAGGTCATAGTAAGGATGTGATCCATGGTTTTTTGGTTAAGAATAATGGGATGTTGTGTGATTTTATATAGGAAAAGAGAGGGGGTTATTTATTATTTCCCAAACATAGGTATTGAACTCTATATAATAAAGTAATAAAAAAATCATCCCGTTGTTTTTGAAAATGGTTTCTAGAAAATTGAATTATATTTTATTATTTTATAAATCCAAGGGATGAAAAAAGAAAAATATTTCCCTAGGTTATGTGGAACCAAGTCATGTTTATAAATAATTGATTTTAAAACCTTATAATATAATATAAGCTTTAAAAGATTCGTAACGAATTAAAAAAATTAATAAAATAAACTCAAAAAACATTATTTTAAAGTTGAAAATATATTCATTCATGTATACCCATTATATAATTGATTACATCACTTTTTGGTCATTAAGATGTCATAATACAAACATATATTTATACAGTATTCAATTTTTACCTAAAACTTTGAATATATCATAAAATTATGAAAAATCCATTGTTGGATAATTTCAATGTGATGATTCTAAAAGTAATATTTATTTATCAAAATAATTTTCTAAATATGATAATTTTCAATTTTAAATCAAAATCCTTGTTTATTGAAATGTGATGGTTTTGGGACAGTAAAATTTTTCAACCCCTTATAAAATTTACATATTCGCTTCATAAAATTATGTTATCATTTATATTAAATATATAAAATTTAATAATAATATTCATTTAAAATATAATCTATTTCAATTTTTCATGAATTAATCAGAAATATTGTCTTGATTTAAACTATATATTTCCCCAAATATTATTTATGTTTTAACATATATAAAATATAATTTATATCATAATTAGTATTTATTTATTTATAAAGTAAAAAAATAAATATAATCATTATTATGTTGAGATGAAAATATAAATATTTATGATATTTTGGTTACTTTGAATCTATACAATTTTAAAATATTGTTACCTCTAATTAACATGTTTTCCTTTTACCGTGGCAATAAATATTTACTACGGTTACTATTCATATTGTACTAGAATTAAGTTAACCTTATTACCTAAAATTAATTATGATTATTATAAATATGGAAAAAAATTTATAAAAATAAATCCAGTGGTGAAATTTTTTAATTTATAATTAAACTCACAAGCACGATAAAAATCAGTTTCCCAAAAAATACATTTTTCAAGGAAATGGTTATTTTACTTTAACTATATAAGTAGTAATACTCATTATATGAATTTAAATTAATAATTATTAATATATAATAAATATATTTTATTTAAATCATTCCACATTATGTTATATTTATAATTTATTAAAATGGAGAAAAAAATTTCATTTTAAAATAGTTTTTAGACAAATGTGTTTTCAAGCCTCAAAATAAACTTATACTAAAATCTAGTATAAAGATGATTTAAATGTAATTAATTGGATTAAATATAACTCAAGAATTATTATTTTAATTTTAAATAAAATTAAAATAATATTGGGACTTTTAAATTTCTTAATTTATTAAAAGAATGACAATTTTTTAAAAAATGGGTATTTTCGCTATTCACTACAAAATCAATAATACGTGAAAAACAAAAAAAAATCACCCTAAGTTATTTTTTGATATAATGATTTAAAACACGATTTTAATTTTATTTAATTAATTTTATAAATCTTTTATTAATTAATTATAATATATTTTCAAAAAAATATATTAAAATCATTTTTGATGAAAACATATTTTTTAAGAATAAAATGTCATTACTAATAAATGAGTAACTATTTAATAAGAAATTATAAATATATTTATATTGATTAGAAAATTTATATATATATATATATTATAATTAATTTAATCATATTGATTCCCACAAATTTAAGGGACTATTTAAAACATTCATTTTTAAATAATCATTTCCTATTTGGGGTTGTGTTTCATATCGCATACACTATCAAAAATTACAATTAATAACTGGAAAATAGTTGAATGTCCAAATATATCAAAGAATAGGAGGACTAAATCTAAAGGAAATTCATCTGATAAAGGTGTTAATGGAAATAATATTTAATTTCATTTGTTTCAAAAATGTGGAAAGCAGCACCACAAAAAATTCCACAAAGGAACATGAAGGTGTTTAAGTATGAAAAAAAAGAATAAAGTATACATTTTCCATAAAAAATGAAGAGTATGATGGAAGGGAATAAGTTAAATCTTACAACACTCTTTTTAGTTTAATCAGTTCCTAATATTTCAAAAAATTGACTAGAAGAAAGGGAAAATTAATGATGGGTACTTTTAAACTATTAAACCCAAAAATAGAAATCCAATAACACTAAAGGGATAACTTATAAATGAAATATTTTTCTTTAAATTATGAATCTATAGGATATAATCTATGTTATCCGTGATATACTTCCTAACATGGACTCTTATAGTAATTTTTTTCCCTTTATAATGGTTCATAGTGATCTTATGAATATACCAATGATATCCCTGATAGTATCAAACTAGGTGTGCAACAAGGCCCATTTTCATGCACCGGTTCCCAATAAAATCTAGCTTAATATGGTGTTTTCAGGGTTATCACCACTATGTATATTTATTCTAAATCCACATCCACTTGTATTATTCATATATGGATGTATTTTCTTGAAAAAACTTACTGTATACTTTATAAAAACATAGGGATGATTTCCTATACTAAATGTTTTCCCTAAGGATTTTTCAGGAGTTTTCTAATCCAAATCTAAAAAATAACTAAACTTCCCTTTGATACAAACTATAACAAATATTAAGTTTATTATACATTAATTCATGATTTATTACAGAAGAATACACATATTATATCCTAGAATATTGTGAAGTCTAGTGTCTTAGGTTATTCGGTACATATCATAATATATTGAACATGGAATAAAACAACAATATTGAAAAGGTCCTTAACATGCTTGTAGAATTCATCGGTCCTCTAAAACTGCATGGAATAACCTGGGGACATAGATAAGAAAGGGGTGAGCTATAAATCCTATTAAAGAAATAAATAAATAAAAACATGAATAAATTATTAAATGTTAGACAATTGGTATTTAAATGGGACATAAAAGGGGTGATAATCATAATCATGAACAATAATTAATGTTATAACATGGTAATATAAATGCAACATGGGAAATGTGGAAACAACTTTAAACATTATATCATAAACATTGGTCAAGGGTAACCACCAAAACATTATAACATGGTGGACAAAGTATCATGATGAATTAGTTTCACTCCCTAATATATTTCATGATGTCTTATGAGAATAAAACATTACCAAATTCATTGCAGCACTATATAATTGTATGTTCACCCATCACTTTCATATCATGTACATGCATAAGTTTTCCACATAGATCATTCAACATAGAATCATAGTTCATCACATTTAATTAAAAAAGAAATTAATATTAAATACATGCATTGAAGTACCTAATAAAATAAGTATAGGTATTTCTAGGTGAATACCCATGAGTGGAAATAGTGATGGTATTCAAAAAATAGAATGGTTTCTTCGGAAAAAATAACAGTCAAATTTCAACAGCATAATGACAGTAATTAAAGATTAATAAAATGGTTTAATGAGATTGAAAGCGATATCTCATAATTTGAACATAAAATGGGAATTAAAATGGATGTGTAAAACCATATCCTAATATTAGGAATTATAAATAATAGGTATAAAATATAAAAGATTCTTGAATAAATAGAAGAATGAGAGGATCCATTACTAAATTTTGGCATATTAACAGCTTAGGTAAATGTTAAAATGAGACGGGATAAATGATCTAGAATTATTATGATAGAAATTGGAAAATATAGGGATATTTATAAACTCATGACAACATAACCAAATGAGATTAAAAAGGCTAATTACAAAGAAGGTACTTGAAAGGAAAGGGAGAGAGAGAGAGGACCCTTATCTTGAGAGGGTGATTCCAAAAGCTTTGTAGGATCATCTTGAGATCTTTGGGGCACCTTTTGAGGACTCTAGAGAGGGGAGGTTAGAGTAAGGATATGATCTATGGTTTTTTAGAGAATCTTAATGGGAACTGGTGTGTGTTTATATATGAAAAGAGATGGGAGTTCGTTATTGTTTCCTAAACATATGTTTTGGAATTTATATAATAAAGTAATGAAAAAAAACAAACCTTCACAATGTTTTTCCCATACACTAGTAGAAAAATGATTTTTAACGTCGCCAGTTTGACGTCGGTTTCTTATAAACCGACGTCAATAATTTTTACGGTGATTTTTTGGCGTCGGTTTTTAAAAAAACCGACGCCAAAAAGGAAAAAAAATTGTTTTGGCGTCGGTTCTTAAAAAAACCGACGCAAAAAACTAAAAAATATATATTTTTGGCGTCGGTTTTTATGAAAACCGACGCCAAAAATTTTTAAAAAAAAATTATATTGTTTTATATAATTCTCTAATCTTTTATTTGACTGGTCTTGGAGCAAAAACGGAGTTACGGATTAAAAGTTATGGCCTTTGAAAGTTGAACTTCCTTAAGACTTCTTTTAGAGAAGGTCAACTTCCGACATCCATAACTTTTAATCCGTAACTCCGTTTTTGCTCCACGACCAGTCAAATCAAAGCTTAGAGAATTATCTAAAACAATGTAATTTTTTTTTGTCATTTTTGGCGTCGGTTTTCATAAAAACCGACGCCAAAAAAATTATTTTTTGTTTTTGGCGTCGGTTTTTAAAAAAACCGACGCCATAAATGAAAAAAAAATATTTTTCGCGTCGGTTTTTATAAAAACCGACGCGAAAAATTTTAAAAAAAAATTATATTGTTTTAGATAATTCTCTAATCTTTGATTTGACTGGTCGTGGAGCAAAAACGGAGTTACGGATTAAAAGTTATGGCCTTTGAAAGTTGAACTTCCTTAAGACTTCTTTTAGAGAAGGTCAACTTCCGACATCCATAACTTTTAATCCGTAACTCCGTTTTTGCTCCACGACCAGTCAAATCAAAGCTTAGAGAATTATCTAAAACAATGTAATTTTTGTTTGTCATTTTTGGCGTCGGTTTTCATAAAAACCGAGGCCAAAAAAATTATTGTTTGTTTTTGGCGTCGGTTTTTAAAAAAACCGACGCCATAAATGAAAAAAAATATTTTTCGCGTCGGTTTTTATAAAAACCGACGCGAAAAATTTTAAAAAAAAAATTATATTGTTTTAGATAATTCTCTAATATTTGATTTGACTGGTCGTGGAGCAAAAACGGAGTTACGGATTAAAAGTTATGGCCTTTGAAAGTTGAACTTCCTTAAGACTTATTTTAGAGAAGGTCAACTTCCGACATCCATAACTTTTAATCCGTAACTCCGTTTTTGATCCACGACCAGTCAAATCAAAGCTTAGAGAATTATCTAAAACAATGTAATTTTTGTTTGTCATTTTTGGCGTCGGTTTTCATAAAAACCGACGCCAAAAAAATTATTTTTTGTTTTTGGCGTCGGTTTTTATAAAAACCGACGCGAAAAATTTAAAAAAAAAATTATATTGTTTTAGATAATTCTCTAATCTTTGATTTGACTGGTCGTGGACCAAAAACGGAGTTACGGATTAAAAGTTATGGCCTTTGAAAGTTGAACTTTCTTAAGACTTCTTTTAGAGAAGGTCAACTTCCGACATCCATAACTTTTAATCCGTAACTCCGTTTTTGCTCCACGACCAGTCAAATCAAAGCTTAGAGAATTATCTAAAACAATGTAATTTTTGTTTGTCATTTTTGGCGTCGGTTTTCATAAAAACCGACGCCAAAAAAATTATTTTTTGTTTTTGGCGTCGGTTTTTATAAAAACCGACGCGAAAAATTTAAAAAAAAAATTATATTGTTTTAGATAATTCTCTAATCTTTGATTTGACTGGTCGTGGACCAAAAACGGAGTTACGGATTAAAAGTTATGGCCTTTGAAAGTTGAACTTTCTTAAGACTTCTTTTAGAGAAGGTCAACTTCCGACATCCATAACTTTTAATCCGTAACTCCGTTTTTGCTCCACGACCAGTCAAATCAAAGCTTAGAGAATTATCTAAAACAATGTAATTTTTGTTTGTCATTTTTGGCGTCGGTTTTCATAAAAACCGACGCCAAAAATATAATTTAACTTTTCACGTCGGTTTTTTTAAAAACCGACGCCAAAAAAATTATTTTTTGTTTTGGCGTCGGTTTTTAAAAAAACCGACGCGAAATGTAGTTTTTTTTTAAATTTTTAGCATTGGTTTATTAAAAAACTGACGCCAAAGATTTTTTTTTAAAACTTTTATGGGGTCGGTTTTCATAAACACCGACGCCAAATTTTTTTTTCATTTTTTGCGTCGGTTTTTTTATGAACCGACGCCAAAAAGGATATTGATTGACATTTTTTGCATCGATTTTCTAAAAAACCGACGCCAAAAGACCAATGTAAATACTATTTTGCGTCGGTTTCAAACAAAACCGACGCCAAAGAGTAACGCGGGATCAAAATTTCAATTTTTTTCACAACGCGCGTTTAACTTTTTAAAATCCCGCCAACATTTTCGTAAAACACAATTGAAAATATTTTCGTTTACTATATATATATCCAGTTTCTCCTTCTTTCATCATTTTCAACATCTTCGATTCAATCACGATTTCAATGCGACTTCAATCATTAATTGGTACATATTCTATTCATTCGTTTTCTTTATTATTATTATCCTTCATTTCTAAACAACTCGATTGGATTTCTTATAATGATGATTCATTCTCATTTCTAAATACAAGTTATATGATAATAAAAAACATATCATTTTGATGGAAGCCCCTAAAACCATTGAAATATGTTTGATGTATTATGATTATTTTATTACATTTGGTGTATATGATTTTAATTTATGTTTATCATGTTTTCTTTGAAACGAGTTGTATCAATCAAAACTTTGATAGGTTCAACTTGTAACGGCGATAACTTTTGAACCGTAACTCCGTTTTAGGTCCACAGCCTGTCAAATCGAAGCTTAGGAAATGATCTAAAACCTAGAAAAAAAAATTTGATTTTTGGCGTCGGTTTTTATAAAAACCGACGCGAAAAATATTTTTTTTTTCATTTATGGCGTCGGTTTTTTTAAATAACCGACGCCAAAACTACTTTTTTAAATTTTTTGCGTCGGTTTTTATGAAAACCGACGCGAAAAATTATATGAATTATTTTTTTTGGCGTCGGTTTTTATAAAAACCGACGCAAAAAATATTTTTTTTTTCATTTATGGCGTCGATTTTTTTAAATAACCGACGCCAAAACGACTTTTTTAAATTTTTCGCGTCGGTTTTTATGAAAACCGACGCGAAAAATTATATGAATTATTTTTTTTGGCGTCGGTTTTTATAAAAACCGACGTGAAAAATATTTTTTTTTCATTTATGGCGTCGGTTTTTTTAAATAACCGACGCCAAAACTACTTTTATAAATTTTTCGCGTCGGTTTTTATGAAAACCGACGCGAAAAATTATATGAATTATTTTTTTTGGCGTCGGTTTTTATAAAAACCGACGCAAAAAATATTTTTTTTTTCATTTTTCGCGTCGGTTTTTATGAAAACCGACGCAAAATATTATATGAATTATTTTTTTTGGCATCGGTTTTTTACAAAACCGACGCCAAAAAATGAATGTTATTCATTTTTCGCGTCGGTTTACAAAAACCGACGTAAAAATTCATATTTTTAACGTCGGTGACTTCGACGTCGGTTAAAAACCGACGTCCAAAATAAAAAAAAACCGACGTTAAAAACCGTTTTTCTACTAGTGATAGTTTCTACCGAATTGGAGTGTTTTTCATTATTTTATAATTACATGGGAAAAAATTAATATAATATCTCCTCTCGGTATGTTGAAGTGAGTCATGTTTATGAAGAACTGATTTTAAAACCATAAAATATAATAAAGTTTTTATAGGATTCATAAATAATTGACAAATAAATAACTTTTGGGTCATTAAGATGTCCTAATACACACATATATTTATACCATATTTAATTTTTACCTAAAAATTTGAATGCCTCAGAATATTATGAAAAAATATATATTAGATAATTTCAATGCACTAATTCTAAAAATATTTTTTTATCCAAATAATTTTCTAAATATGAGAAGTTACACTATTAAATAAAAATCCTTGTTTATTAAAAAATTCTGGGTTTTAGACAATAATAGTTTTTGAACACCTATAAAAATTGCATTTTCACTTCATAAAATTATATTTTCATTTATATTTAATATATACTATTTAATAATAATATTCATTCAAAATATGATTTATTTCAAAAAAATATTGAAATTATCAAATTTTGTTTCTTCATTAAAACTAGATATTACCCCAAATACAATTTATGTTTTAACATATAAAATATCTAATTTTTCTACAAATTAATATTTAATAATTTATAAAGTATTAATAATAAAAATAATTATTATTATTTTAAAATAAGAAAATAAATATTAAAACTATTAGGGTTATTTTTTCCAGTCCTTGTTAAAATATGTGTACCCCTAATTAACCTATTTTCCTTTTATTGTGGTTATAAAAATTTACTACGATTACTATTTATATTATCCAAGAATTAAGTTGAGCTTATAACCTAATATTACTTATGATGATTGAAAATATGGAATCCATTTTATCAAAATAAATTCACAAAGGTTGAATAATTTAATTAAAAAAAACAAGTAAGCATGATGAAAATCGATTTTTTGGAAAATGTATTTTTTAAGGAAATGATGGTTTTACTTTAACTTTATAACTAGTAATATTAACTATATTAATTTAAATTAATAATTATAAATATATAATATATATATTTAATAGAAATCATTCCCCATTATGAGTTATTTTCAATTAATTAAAAAGTACAAACATTATGCATTTTAAAACTATTTTCAAAAAAATGTTTTTTTAAACCTAAAAATAAATATTTTCTTATATCTGCTATAAAGATGATTTAAATGTAATTAAATGGATTAAATATAATTCAATAATTATTATTTTAATTTGAAATTAAATTTAATGAATAATAAGAAATTTAAATTAGTTATTTTATCAAAAGACTTCACAGTTTTAATAAAATTAGTATTTTTCACTATTCACAAAAAAATTAATATTTCCCAAAACCGTAAGTCACTTTTTGATATTTTGATTTCAAAAAATGATGTTAATCTTATCAAATAAATTTTCAAAATATTCTCGAAATTAATTATAATATTTTTTTCATAAAAATAAATAAAAATCATTTTTTAAGAAAGCGTATTTTTGAAGAATAAAATGTCATTACTAAAAATTGTGTGATTATTTACTAAGAATTTATAAATATATTTATCTTGAGTAAGGAAATTATATATATATTTCCAAATTTAGTTAATCTTATTCATATCCTCAAATCTAAGGGGTAGGTTGAAACAATCATTTGTAAATAATTGTTGTTTGTTTGGGTTCGGTATTGTGTATCACATATGTTATCAAACATAATTATATCTTTTAAAAAATCAGGTAGTTACATGAAATTGACAACCCTGATAGGTTACTTAATGATACATCCTAGGCGTATGATTTTAAACTGCACAAGAACATCTTAGTCGCATGATGTTAAACTGCACAACAATATCCTTACCACATGATGTGAAACTGCATGGAACATGTACCAGTCATAGGATAATAAAATTTTCTACATATCAATCTCTGGGATACATCATCAGAATCATGTGGAAATTATATTTTCTATAAGTACCACTGATATGGTACAATCTTTATCCCAGCAATATCACAAAATCAGTAATACCCCTCGGTCTCCTGCAGAGGGTGTTATCCGACAGGATGCCTCCCTAGATGCTCGGATCTGGGCATCAAGTACACATTATCGAATGTGAAAAGCATCATACCAAAGAGATAAAACTAATATCATTAATAGATCAAAAAAATATGCTATCATATATGGGTATCAAGCATGGGGCATGCATAGATCGATGCCCCTTGTGCATAAAGCCCATCGGCATATTCCAATGTCATGAGGAGGAAAGGAGTTGCAATACAACCACAAATAAATAAAATACATCGACCAGAATATCATATAAACTGAGACCGTGTAGAAATAAATTCATTTATACACCATGTTGAAGTTATAGTACTTTGTGATAGTAACAGAGGATCTCTACAGGTATATTCTGTTGATAATGTAGGGATAGGAACACATTCCTATTCTAACAGCCAGAGCATCGCCTCAACAAAGTCAACATAAATAGGTTGCTACTTCGGAGTAAGTGCACATTATTTCTCTCAATTATGAAGACTATCAGCATATCTCAGTAAAGGGTGTGGCATAGGATCAACCTCATATCCCCATTTCAATAGGTCTCACCAAGCATGTTTGAAACATGCCTAAGATAGGGGTACATTGTTATCAAAGAAGACTATTGGCATACTTTGAAGGAATAGGACCGAGATCATATACCCTATCCAACTAAATTTTAAAAGGAAAATATAGAAATCACCTCATATTAGGATCATATCCTTACCAATGAAGCTACTTATCATATTCCAGTAGCTTACAAAATCCAAGTTCCTACCATTACTTCTATCGATGAGCGAATGCACTAGAATAATTTAGAGGATATACAGGAGGAGGATCATATACATTGTCCCTTTACATAGTTCCATCATCATATTTTGATGAGGAATGTATATTTGAACCGGGATCATATCCCTGCTTCATCTAGGATTGACCATCATATCCCGACAACCACCCACATACATTTTCATATTCCTTCTCATAATACAAAATCTCATTGGCATACTCTAAAATCTTCTTCTCTATGATAATATCCCCATAGAACTAGATGGTTATCAATATATTCTGGTTTCATTATGTTATAGGCTCATATCCTTACACATCCCCAAAATGTAGGACAACATATTCTAGCCATGAAACTGTATGAGACTCATATCCTTGATCTTCTCAATACTAGTGTCCTTGAGGTTATTCGATGCATATCAACAACACCTCAAGGGTATTTATACTCTTCAAATAAATTAGAACGTGATCATTACCTCGATATTCCTCCTCATTGTAGTGAATAGATGGATCATGGGTACTCTACTCCTGATATCCTCCATGGTCATCTTCCCCATAGTGATATCTCTCTCAAAGAAGGAAATCCCCCCCTTTCCCAAACACCTCCATATAAGAAGGTCCTAAAAAATTAGACACCTTTTCATATAAAGGTTCTCAAAACACCAGGTTCAACTATATATAGTGCCCCCATCAACTATCAGTAGCAATTTATCGTGGTCAATAGGTGGCCTAGAGGAGCAACCACTCTGGTATGACTTGGTGGAGATATATATCCATGATGAAGATGATTAAAACATGGATATATGGAGATATTTAACTAGAAACAGCCACCCAAACATGTTCAGATCCATTTAAACATCCAATTATGAGATCCTATATGAGTCATGAGGGGAGTTGATGCTTTAAATTCTCCTTAATATGTAGGTTAATTATCATATAATTGAGGATAGACACCTCCCATAATAAATATATGTGGGTCACCTCCAGATCAAAAATACACTCCATTTTTAGTTGGACATGGTCATATTCTCTATGACCTGAGACACATGATCAAAAGAGCATAACAAACACCTATTTTATATTGTATCTACATCATGATAACTCTCTGACGGATTGGAAATTTTTCTTCATATGATTGTATCTAGGGATGGGGAAAGTATAGAACATTTTTCTTTACCCTGTCCCATGGGAAGAAAAGATCCCTAAATATAGTATCCTACAATTTCATAGTCGTAGGATAATTCATGGGATTATATTTCACAATCATTCAATAAAAAGGATCACCTTTGATCATTCCTTTAAGGAGAACCGGTATTGGATCTAAGAACCCTAACTATACCAAGAAATAAACCTCCAATGATGGAACCCAGATAAGAAGGAACTTACATCACTCATAAGGTCTATTCCAATGAATCATGAACAAAAGCGATTATGTGATACCATAAACCATATTGGGGTAGAAAACATAATCCCAGATGTCTAGGATCCCCCTGTATTCAGTGGTAGTGTTAAATAAAACAATCAACTCCAAAATCTATTTGTGGTGAATCAGATATTACATTATTACAATGTCTCTTCCCATGGAATCTATTACATTGGTAGTGAAAGATATTCCCCCAGATCACCCACCATGTCTAAAAATTACTTCATGGAATCAGAGATGAAAGAACAAGAGGATTACCTTAGGAATTCCCCTCCCATATTTGAGGAAGGAATCTCCACCACTATTAATGATCTCAAGAATTTGAATATGGGAATAGAATAATAATCATAGCCTATATCGATTAGTGTTGTTATGAATCGAAAATATAAAGAGTTTTTTATTACATTTATAAATAAATGTCAATATGTGTATGCTTGAAATTATATATAAATTCATAGGATGAACCCTTATGTGGATACACATAACCTATACTTACCCTAATACCATTATGGGTTCAAGAAAATATCCAGTGTAATGAACCCCTCCTATTCTCTTGTGTCCTAGTGGAAAGACTATAAACTGCCCAATGTCTTATGTCTTAGATGAAAGACTCTGAAATGCATAGTGTTTTATGTATATATTGCATAATTTTAAACTTAATAGAAAAATCCTAAGAATAAATACTTCAAACATTACAGCTTCCAAGTCCTATTCATATGACCTAAAACTACAAGGCACTATTCATACATACCGCCGGACATTAAAATGCACAGAATTCATCCTAATTGTACGATGATAAACTATATATAGATTTCCTTGTCATATGACTTTAAAAGGAAAGACTAATATCATCCCAGCCATAATACATTATATTGTACGACAACATCTTCAGTACATGACATTAAAATTTATTCTTACTCTATTTACCAAGCATAAGATGCCTTGGGAAAACATCTTAGAAAGCTTCATGTAATAATCATAGGATGCCTCTCATGAGATTATTTATTGAATTCCTGAACAACATATATGGGGATTTATGCCTTTTTTCATGTTGGGTAACCTTCATCCTTTCTACCTGAAGTTAAACTACATAATTTTCTAGAATAATTTATGGATTGATTCACATTCCAACGAGACACGTAGAGACTCTGAGATCCAATATCTTGTCCTAGTCACCATATGATACAAAATTCACTTATACATTATTTTAATAGCCTTTATGTGGTGAGAGAAACCTTTTCCATTCCATGTTTCTGACATAGATCATAGCTCACATGGTCTTAGGAATTTTGGTAAGGGCTTCCCCACCAGACCGAGAAATCTCAGTTCATGATAGGGTTAGCATGGTCCTGGATGAAAAAAATTAAAAGGAACACCATAAGTCTTTATAGAATGATGTTGAACTTCATGGTTTATGACCATTTCATTACATAAAAAATCATTACTAGGGACCTTGACTGAGAGGAACACTATACTTAGTGATGGTCTCCCACCACACCTCCATTCAAGAACTAAGTGTGGCTTAATTATTACCATAATAGGATATATTGTGACACCTGAATCCCCAATCCTGGGTCCAACTATAATAATCAAAGGAAAAAATGCAACCCTCTACATATGGATCAGACCTATATGGAGTGTTTCTAATTAAATAACTATGTGTGGGATGATTCCAACCACCACATGATATATAGAAACACCCGGATCTCCAATCCTAGGTCTGGCCACAATAATTAATGGAAACAATTCTCCCTCTATGTATGGGTTAGAATTTTGTGGAGAGTCTCTTGTTTATGAACTATGTGTGGATTGATTCCTTCCATCACAGTATAAATAGTGATACCAGGATATTCAATCGTGGGTCCAACCACAATAATCAATGGGAACAAGTCCACCCTTTGTGTATGAGTTAGACCTGCAAAAAGAGTTTCCCATTCAATAACTATGTGTGGATTGATTCATGCCATCACATGATATGTAGTGATTCTTGGATCATAAATCCAGGTTCCATCCAAAATAATCAATAGTAAAAATTTCTTCTTCTATGTATGGGTTAGATGATCATAGATTTTTTATCATTCAAGAACTATGTATGGCTTGATTCCTACCATCACAGGATACATAGTGACTCTTGGATATTAAATCCTTGTTCCAACCACAATAATCAATGGGAATAATTCCCCTCTCATTATATGGTTCAGACCTACATGGATAGTTTCACATTCAAGAAAAATGTGTGCCATGATTACTTCCATCAAATGATATGTAGAAAATCCTCGATCTCCAATACTGGGTCCATCTGCAATAATCAATGGAAAAAATTCCCCCCTCTGTGTGTGGATCAGACCTGTGTAGAGATTTTTTTGTTCAATAACTATGTGTAGATTTATTTCAATTTTCATAGGATACATAGTGATACCTGGAATTTCAATCTTGGGTCTAGATAAAGATAAAAAGGATCACAATCCTAGCACATGGTTCATACTTGTATAGTGGAATTTCATATAAGAAATACCTGTGGATTTATTCTTTATATCATAGGATATGTAGTGATGCTTGGATCTTCAATCATGGGTCTATATGAAACATATATAATGATAAAAATACCCTCATATGGTTCATACCAATACAAGGAACCGTATGAGAACTATGTGTGGCTTGATCCATTCCATCCTAGGATATGTAGTGACATCTTGATCCATTATTTTAGGCCCATCCATGGGTTTCTATCACCCCCAATCATGTTCCTCCATATGATTCAGATCCATATAGAGGACATAGTACATAATAAATTATGGAATCACTCACATATTCCCTATCAAGTACTCACATTCATATTAATAAACTTCCCAATTGTCTTTTATTTCTCACGTTGAGTATGGATCATGTGAGATTAGGGAACCTAGAAAGCTGCTCTGTCCAGTGTGACCAACATTAGTCTTGGATGGGGAACCATTACCTACTCGCATGATGTTAAATTGAATGGCCACATCCACTTCTCATGGTGTTAAACTACATGAAAATGTCTAATTTTCATTATATTAAACTACATGAAATATGGTCCCTTTTGTAAGACCAAAAAATTCTTAGAGAAGGCCATCTTATCCATGAATCTATTCTAGGGGTGAATTGTTCACCTCTATACCAGAATAATGTGTGGAAATTACTTATCCATATATATCATCCCAATATACAAATAGTACCCCTTAGAAAACCTTGATATCATGACTCATAAAGGGAAGAAGATGAAATGTCCCTCCCCCAAACATACAAGTCAGGTATACACAGAAGGACCTCCTTAAAGGATCTGATTATTGCATGATTGCTACCCTTACATGATAAATATGGGAACCTAGGTAATCTCATCCATAAAAGTATCATATACCTATTTTTAAGGAGAGTTAAGTCATATAGACACATTATGCCTACATACGAGTCAGATCTTTGTATGGATTAGTTGATTATAAGATAAATATGTATAAGGAGGGCTCCAGCATTTGGATACCCATCAATCACTACAAAAAAATGACTTATACCAATAAAAAATTATTGACAGATAACATATCCATTGGTAAAAATGAGCAATTCTAACATATATTATGTTTTATTGGTATTAATTTTGAGTATGAACAATTATTTTTACCAACATATATATCTACTGTTATTGATCTTTTAACACCAAAAAAAATCTTTTACAAATAGTTTAGTCTATTACTTTATCATACTAATACCAACATTTTTTTACCAACACTTGAATCTAATATTAATTATAACTATTAACAAGAAATATTTTTCTATCTATAACATATGTTATATTAAATCATATGATAATAATAGATAATTACGGGAAACCAATTTTTTTACACGTATTATTATTTTTATGACCAAAGTCTATATTTACTTTTATAGGTTTTATGAAAAATATCTCATTACATGATTTTAATTTTAATTTTTCTTTAAGTACCAATAATACTTGTATTTTCTAATGATTTTCATTTCATAAAAATTTAAATACTTTTTATAAAAAATTTAAAACTTTACAAAATTTGAATTTAATAAACCTAATAAATAAAAACATTATAATCAAAAAAAAATTAGTAAACATAGTTGATTTTTTTTTGAAATAGATCATTCAAAAATTTACAAATAATTGGATTATTGAATTTAATTCTAAATTATTAATGTGTCAATGAAAATTAGTAATTCCAACTAATATTATATTTTATTTGTATAATTTTTAATTAATGATAGTTATTTTATCTAATGAATATATTGGTTGATATTAATTATTTGAAACCAAGAAATTAGTAACCTGAAGGGCCACCAACCTAACATACCTCATCTACCAAGGCAATCCCAATTGTGTGTGATCCCTCTAGTCAATGTCATTTTCACCTTTGTATATCATCACCTTCAGTCCTGACAATCAATGCCATAGAGGACTCCCGCTCCCCCAATCTCTTATGCTGTTGAGTTCCACATGACGTCGTCGCTCATCGTTGTCTCCCGAGATAGCCTGCGACTGACTCCTCATCTCGTGCCCCCAATTTTTTCTATCGCACAAAATCCTTCCCCAATCCAATACCCTAAAAACTCTAAACCAAGAAACTGAAACAGATATTTGGTTCGTATTCTCACCATTATTCATCCTCAGTTCATAGAAGCTTTTTGATGCCATGCCATAATCAATGCTTGGAAGTTGGGGATGGTATGCCTACCAAATTCTCTTCCCACCATATATTCTTATGTGTTTTTTTCCTCTATATTTGATGCATAAACAGATATTTTTCAGTTGAAATTACCATACCCTCTTTTATTACAATTTTTTTGTAAATAAGCATTTATTACCTTGTCAATTAGTTTTATAGTTATTGGATTTTCAAGTAGCTTTGTGTGTAACACTAACAGAATCCTTGTCTAGGGTTTGCACCAAATTCCATATCCAAAGACTCAGAAAATCATTGCCTAGTGTTCGTTGGATACCAGAATTTCTAATATGAGTGCTAATCCACCAAAGGGATGGTTTCCACAAAAACCTACCCTTTATAAATAACCAAAGCTAAAAGTAGTAATTATTGCTGCTGAGATTGCCGGTATGTCAACTGTAGTAGATCATTTGGATCAAGTCTATGAGGTGGATATATATGAGTCAAGATCATTCATCGGTGGTAAAGTGGGTTCATTTGTTGAAAAACATGGAAATCACATAGAAATGGGCATGCATGTTTTCTTTGGGTGCTATAATGAAATTTTTCAATTAATAAAAAAGTTTCATGTAGATAAAAATCTAATCATAAAGGATCATACCCACACTTTTGTTAATGAAGGAGGTGAAATTGGTGAACTTAATTTTCATTTCTCGATTGGAGCACTATTACATGGAATTTTTTATTTTCTATCTACAAACCAGATTAAGACTTATGATAAAGCAATAAATGTTGTAGCTCTTGCCCAAAGTCTGGTAGTGAAAGATCTCATCAACCAAGATAGAGCAATGAGGGATATATTCAATTTAGATAGTATAATTTTCTCTTACTGGTTGTTGTCCGGAGGCGGAACACCCATGATCATTCAAAGAATATGGGACCTTGTTTCTTATTCTCTTGGATTAATTGATTGTGATAATATCATCACCTGTTACATTCTTAACATGTTCCCATTGTTTTCCACTAAGATAGATTCTTCACTGTTGTGCATGTATAAGGTTTGTCTGGATGCTTACTTGAGTGGCCCCATAGGATAATATATCACTGATAGGGGAGGAAAGTTTCATCTTAGGTGGGGGTGTAGAAAGATATTATATGATATAACTTCCAATGGTGACATATTTCTAACTAGAATTGAATTGTCAAAGGCTTCCAAAAAAATGTCAAATATGATGCTTATATTATATCTAGTGATGTTCCTGGAAATAAAATATTACTTACACAATAGTGGAGAGATCTTGAATACATAGATAGCATCTATAAACTAGTTGGAGTTCTAGTTATTGTTCTAAAACCTAGATACGATGGGTGAGTGATAGAGTTGCAGGATCTAGATAAGTCAAAAGGATTTGGGAAAGCTTCAGGGATGGATAATATTTTGTATACACCAAATGAAAATTTCTCATTCTCTACAGACCTAGATCTGACCTCTCTGGAGGACTACTAAATTGATGGACAAGGATCTTTGCTCCAATGAGTTCTAACAATAGGGGATACTTATATGTCCTTTCCTAATTATTAAATCATACATATAGTTTTAAAGGTGGTATTGGGATTATTCTCTATCATACCAAGGTTTAAAGGGCACAAGGTCGTCTTTCGTGAAGATTGGAAAATCTCTTTATCAGGAATCTTTTGAGAGAGATTGGTTTTGGCCCAATTATAAGATGCATGTGATTTTTTACTCCTTGGATCCTATGAAAACCAGGATTATATCAACATCATGGAAGCGGAAACTCTATCTAGTTGGCATGCCTCCTCATACATATTTGATTTCGGGGTGGAGATGGAGACATTGAAAAATATTCCATATTTAAAGACAGCTAATGTGGGATCCTGGATCAAATTTTAAGTGATTTTCAGTGTTTTTTACTATCATGTGATATAGTAAGTTTACGAACATTTCCATAATTTTTGCTTATGATCCATTTCATTGACCTACTATTTGTCACCACAAATTTGTATCCACTAGTTAAACGCTATGTTATCATAGGTTTTGTTTTATTGAACTCCCCTTTGTTTTGATAGTATCATTCTTTCTCTATATTTTATTCTTCCTAGCCTTGTATGTACTCTTCTTACACAGTCTTTTATAGTCCACTCAATATTTATCATCAATGGTAGGTGATTTTTAATTACCCTTTTAAGATTACTCTACTAAACATTACATGATTTATGAATATTTTTTTGTGTACATTACCAGGTTCTTAATTTCAATATTTGAACAAAAAATCAGTCACAAAGTGACTTGGAGGTGCTTAAACCAATTGAGATAAAACTTGGGAAAATCTCACAGATTCTTCTGTCAGGGAATACATAATCACATACTGAAAATATGAAAATGGATCCCATAATTTTTTTAATTAAGACATAGAATATAATTTACATGTGTCATTATTTTTTTAAAAATTCTATATTAGAACCATATGGTTGCATCATTGTGACTTCTAGTCTTTATATTTGCTTATTGTTTTCCTATTTTTATGGAATAAGATTTTCAAATATATGGTTAATGCTTCTTCTTTTTTGTTATTAGGTATAAAATATACTTGCACGTTCATTTGAATTCCCTCCATTCACGTTCCACTTCAAATAAGTTGGTCTACAGTAGTATGAATCTTATGATTTTAGGTTATTTGTTTCCTGGACATGGGTACAATGTTTATTAATAAATCAAAATTCTTATAATTTATTTTCTCTAATTTATTTTCTTGTATCTATATGAAGGTTTCTTGAAAACTTATTCGCAATTTAATTGGTGAGGTAGCTATATTCTTATGATTTTAAATATATGGAAAGGTAAAGTGATATATGACTTTTATTAAGGGTTGAATATTTAAATAGTTATAGTTCGTACATTCAATTCATTATACAATCAATATAAAAAATTTATCCTTACCAATGAAAATTTAGTGATAGATAATATATTTACTGATAAAATTGATAAATTTTAATAGATATTAATTTTTCCCGTGTTTTTATATATACAAGCACATGTGATTACTCTTTCATGGTATGTGTTAAAATCATTTTAATACCAGCACAACAACTCAAATTTATCCCAAAATCATGAAATTTTAATCCTTAAATTTCCATAATAGTTTATTTTTAATATTCTAGTGTACGATTTGTACAATTGTAGGTAATAATGTTTATAATGGGTGATTCTTACAACCTATGTTCAATATTGTAACATTACCGATTCTAATTTATTATGTTTATCCATGGAAGATTCCTATCCTTATTATTAAAGTTATCTATTTTATCATTGTTTTTAATTATCCTCATTGATGAATATTTTATATTTCTTTCAAGATGAAAAGTGATTTCAATCTATTATTTTACTTATGCTTGATTGTTCAGCATTCTTTATTTTTATTCGAGTTAGGGTGATGCATGGTTTTAAAAATTCAAGTTCAATACATAAACTTTTGGAGTGAAATTTATCTATAATGAAATTAATACCAATGGATTGATACTTATTGGAATATTTTTTTCATTTAATGTAAGATCATCATTTTAACTGTTCCTTTTAACAAAGTCATCTTTATGGTAATATTGTTATTTTTTATCAATTTTAATAAAAAAAATTAATAAAATGTTTAGCTAGTTTAATTCATTATGATTATCATAATTATTTACCTTCCCTGACTTCATGAAGATTACATGATGTAAACTAATATATTATTAAATAATTTCTATGTCATAATTCTTGATGAGGTTCACGAGAGGATCTTGAATACAGACATACTCATCTGAATTATTTTTGGTGTTATTCTGTTTTGTGAGGGGGATTTTAGGCCATCCATATTTTTATGTTTTATTTATATATTAAATCTTATGATATTTAGGCTTTCAACTCCTCTTGTGCTGAATGGAATAAATTATTCATGGAAAAATATCAGAGGAATATTTTAGGAGAAAGAATACAGCCTAAAATTATGGTATTTCCTCTCATAGTTGTGTTAATGAGTGCCACACTACGTTTTGAAAAATGTGTTTTTGGAAGGAGTATATTTCAATTTCCACCACATGTTATAGAAGTTCCATCTAGATAGTATCTAGTAATCATACACTTCTAAAAGAGAACAAAGATTGTTGATTATATTGGTCAAGCATATAAGAATGTACAGTGAATTTAAAAGAAGCTTCCACCAAGTGGCATACTTGTCTTTATTACCAGGCTTAGAGAGGTTGAGTATCTTTTCTAGAAGCTACAAAAATCTTACAAGGAGAGAAATTCTAATGGGAAGATTGGGAATGATGGCATTAGAGTGTCCGAGATGGATTCCACCAAAAATACAAATGTGTCCAACTGCTTGATGAACAGGTGATGAGTGTTCTTCCTTAGGTTGGTTTTATGGTAGGGGTGTATTTTTCTATTCAGATAATTTTTCTCTACTATAAAATATGTTCAATTATATATATATATATATATATTGTATTATTCACCCCTTTTCATGATAGGTATTCTCTTTGGTTGTGTGGTGTAGATATTGCAGCTGAAGGGCGTGGCATAATAGCGACTTGAGGTTTGTCATTTGTATGAGACATGACTTGTTTATTCTAGTGGCATGCATGGTGGTGATGAAAGATCTTTGACCAGAGTAAATATTATTTTATAATGGTGGGTGATTGAGGATTTCAGTTAATAGATGAAAAACCTTTTTTTCATTGGGGGATGGGTGTGTTTTTTTGTTTTGATGATCTTTTTAGGGATCAAAAAATTTCAACTATGTATTGATTCATTTTTTATTAAATTTCATTATTAATATAATTACTCTTTTTCTAAGTTTTAACATGAGTTAAAAGAGTCTTTAGTTTAATAATTAAAACAAGTGTATTATATATGATAAAATAATAAATATAATATGAAATTGTATTAGCAATAAAAAATTATAATTATTATTTAAATTTAATTCCTAAGAAGATGCTATATGTTGTAATATTATTACCAACAGACAAATTTGTCATATGAATATGTTTCTAAACACTTATATCAACATATATATTATCTTTTTGTATTAATATAATTGTAATAAAACTATTTTATCTATCGTAAAAACATTTAGCAACAGAGTTTTTACCGACAGTTTAGTGACAAAGACATATATGTTCATAAAACATTCTACCAAAAGAAAATTTACATTTACCAACAGATATGATCCTATTGGAAAATGTTATATATTTTTTAGTGAATAAGGCTATCCATGGATAAAAGGTTCCTCATGCATCTAAATTCGCTCGAGTAGTGCAAATTTTCCTCAAGGATATCTTGCACAATTTAACATCTATTCCTATATCCTTACCACATGATGTTAAACATGAAAGAAAATGACCTTGTTTCATGATGTTAAACTACATGATAGATATGTCATCACTACATGATTCTAAAACATATAGACCATCACCCTTATTCATTCATCATCAAAGGAATACAAGATCCTAAACTCGGTCAACCTGAGTATGGGGTGTTTCTATCATCTTTTAAACTCCTCAACCCATAAATAAAACTTCATGTCTTTATCCCTTCAGGTTACTTCATACCATTCACAACCCCTGAAATGGAAAATATATCTCTCAGTTTTACGATGAAATAGGTGGATCTATATTATGGATTTTATCTAGAATCCAAATACATATTTGACCAGTATGAAGGGATTTCGTATGAGCCCTAACATCACTTCGGTAGAAATCAACACCTTAGGGTGTTCTAGGTTATCCCTAGCATGATTTTACCATATCATTACTCTTGACCCAAGAAACTCAAGACATTATTTACAACATTTTTACCTCCCTATCAAAAGGATGTTTCAGTACTCTTAACCTTGGGAATCCTAATTAGGATATTATATAACATTCCCCTCATACCAAGTCCACGTACAGCATGACCTTAAACTTCATTCACTTTGCTTGAATATATAGGACCTTAAAATTTAACATTTGATAGTCCAAATTTTAATATCATAAAATTTTATTGAAAGGGACATAAAACTTATCAAGCTAAAAACCCGCAAAGGAAATCTTGAAAAAAAATCATGTCTTTTCTTATTGAACTCTTCATCACTAGAGTTTAGAAAAATGTTAGAGCATATACAAATAATACATAAATCTCATAGGTCCTACTTTATGGACCTATTAAAATCCAATACATTCTCATTGGACCCCTTGTTCCAAGAAAATTTTAGAGTAATGATTTTTCATATGTCCTCTCTGCGATAATGTGTTCGCTAGGTAGTGACACAACTTTTAGGCTGCTCAAACCCTCCATGGATATTAAGATTGGTAGAAACCAAATTCATGTATTTGAAGTCTATACTTATCTTGAAACCTCATAGACATTGGGATTCCTTTATCTTTGTTCTTCCCTATATAAAACTGTTAATAGGTACTAACTATTATAGAAGGAACCTGCTAATATTTTCTATAGAGTTATACCCTTTTAAAGTGCTTGTTCTTAGAGAATTACTCCAAGAGAATATACCCCCCCTAAATCCAAGAGTTTTTGTCTTAACCACATGAAATATAGGCTTCCAAAACTACTGGTGGTTTCCCTGTACCCATCGGTTTTCACCTCCAGATAACTCAAATATTCCTAGACTGTGTTTTACAATCTTCATAATAATACTATTTAAGTGAATTATACATCCTCTATATTATTTCACCACCCATTGTATCCTTTCTCAAAGCATAAAGTTTACACTCCATGCCCAAATATTTTGATAGCCCACACCACATGACCACATAGTGTAATGCTCAAGCCTCCTAACCAAAATCTAAACTGCAAGAGGGGATACAACTCTTCTTGGATAGCTCTTTTCACCATACCCTACTTCATCATACAGACATTTGAGTCTTCAAAAATCTTTCGTGTACCTTGGCAAAGAGTGGGGACACCTCTACTTAACCATGAATGTAAACCATAAGGGACCATGAATAAGGTCTTTTGTCCTACCAATTAGAGGGATCCCCCCCTTGAATTAAAGGAACTCTA
The DNA here is from genome assembly GCA_963277665.1 of Viscum album. Lineage (NCBI taxonomy): Eukaryota > Viridiplantae > Streptophyta > Magnoliopsida > Santalales > Viscaceae > Viscum > Viscum album. Next base: position 246,850,392 of record OY728150.1, read on the forward strand.
ATCCTTATGACCCCGGTAACCTCATGGTGGAACTCATAACGTTAGGGTGTTTTGGGTCATCCCTAGTATGCCCACCCCATTCCACTCATGAACCCTAGTAAAACCACAACAGAATTCATCACCTTAGGGTGTTTTGATTCATCTTCACTATGTATTCACCACTCCATATTCATTTGTTAAAACTCCAAGACATGTAATTAATATTACCCATATTCCAAATGTAAAAGTGGGATAAGTATCCATATCATGATGCTAAGTATTAAAATAAGAAATCTAAAAAGTACAATACCTCATGTCATAGAATCAAGAATCTAAACAACACAGCCTCTTGTGTCTGGGTTGAAATACTTTAAATTGAAAAAAAAATCCATTCCTTAATGAATGACATTAAATTATATGAAAGGAGTCCTTACTTCATGATGTTAAACTTCATGGAATATTTCTATACCACATGATATTAAACTACATGGATAACATTACTTTAGGAATGATTCACTACACATGAGCTTGATGGTCTGAACCGGAAGTCCCTAAACTGCATAACAACATTGGTCTAGTTTTCAAGACCTAAAAACAACCAATTTAAAGAGACACAAATCTCACTATGTTAAACCACAAAAAAATGGAATCCTATCCAAAAGACAATTCTCTACTCATGGGATATTCACTTTGTGTGATTTAAGAAATACTAATCATTTATAAAATATAAAAGACACAAAACTTATCATGATAAAAACCCAAAAAATGGAAACATGAGAAAACATCGATTCCACGCCAACTAAGATTTACCTATATAAAGATTAGGAAAAAATAGGCCTAAAATGAATGAGATACAAAGATTATTGGGGCCACTATTTATCCCTAGAAAAAATTAATCTATGCGCACTCGGTCCACTGATCTAGGAAAAATTTAGAGTGCAGATCAATTTATTAGGACCCACCTGAGAGTAACAAGTCCTATCATTTCTAAAAAACTACATTAGAGTTAGTTCATCTTGTAGGATATTAAACTACTCTTAGAGGCCTAATTTGTGTGGCTAGAAATTTAGCACAAGAGCTAGATCCATGCAACATATCCACCAGAACATGGGTCCCTACCCGTGATTTTGTCACGAAGTGATGACATCCCCCTTCCTATATATGAGATAGATCTATGTAAATTCATTCATCATAGAGTTATTAAACTATGAACCTATGTTCCTTATACATGATCTTGATTATTATTGGAGTTAATATCAAAACTATATACAAATTTATTTCCAGTACCTCAAGATATGTAGCGACATCCAAACCTCTTATCTTGGATCCGATCCTAAGTTCCTTACCAAAAAAATCCCATTTGCATCTTGTAATTTATACACATTATTATTTTAACATATTTTTTCCCAATACCCTCTGATAGGGATCAATATCAAAGCATATTAGATAATTTAAATATATCAAAAAGTGATCTATGTTCACCTTAGAATAAGATTATTATCATCCCAAACTAATAACATTTTAAGGAGAATAATTTTATAGGAACCCATAATTGAACAACATACCCTCGGACAGATTTCTTCAACCCTCATACATGTACTCTTTTTCATGTTCATGATAATGGACTTATTCATGAGACCTCATCGTGTGACCCTCTTAAGATCTTATAATCTCATGAATCACTAGTCTCACGATTTCCTCATGTATCCCTAGACATGTAAACATTTTCATGCAACAATACATTGACATATAAGAACTTTCATGTGAAAACCAATAGGAAATCCAACCTGATCATGACAATATATACTAGACAAGTCAGTTAATCATGAAAATACATTATGTAAAAGTCACATTGATCACTAAAAAATATATCGGACAAGTCAAGTTGATCATGAAAAGACATCCTAGAAAAGTCACCTTGATCATGTCAAGACATCCCAGACATGTTAGTTGATCATGTAAAGACATCCAGGAAAAGTAACTTTGATCATGTAAATATGTACCAAACAAGTCAGGTTGATCATGTGAATACATCCTTAAAAATTCACCTTGATCATGTGAATACATCCCGAAAAAGTCATTTTTCATTCAAAAGGCATTGGACATCTTCTCCTTGATCATATGAATATATCCTGTACAAGTCACTTTGATCATGAGAAGGCCATGTACATGTCCACTTTGACCATGAGAATATATACTAAACAAGTAACTTTGATCTTGAAAATACATCTTGGAAAAGTTAGTTGATCATGGGAATGGCCCTAGACATGTCAACTTCGATCATGTGAAGCATCTTGAACATGTCACGTAGACACCTCTGGACGTGTCTACCATGTTAGACCGACCCCTTGAACATTTTGGTAAGTCAATAAAGACCTTTAAGTCATAAAAATAGGATATATCGGGCAAAAAATCAAGACATGTGGGGAAAATAGTCAAGTCATGTTGGGAAGACACCCTGTACATGTTAAGAAGACACCCTAGGACATGTCAACTTTGTTTGGAAGACACACTTTAACTTAAACTATGTGAACCCCTGACCAGGAACATTAGGATGAATAATACCTTTATAAGGTATGCATATTTAATGGGTTAGGGTTATGCACTCATGAAACCATATTTTTTTTTCTCTTGGATGATCCCTCTATGTTGTGCTAGGCATATTCAATAGTCATTTAATGGTTATCATCTCTTTTACCTATTAGAAGATAGTGAATGAATATTCAATATGATAATCCATCCTATTATAATACCCTTACTATCCTATACCTTAGAGATAAAAATAATTTATGTAATCACACACCCTAACACATCAGCAGTTTAGGTGGTAATTGAACTATGAGAAATATAATTCCTATCCAAACAGGATACGTAGGATGCCTTCCTAAGGCTCGAGCTCTAATAGGCATCCACCTTAGTTTAAATCCCTCCAGATCCCAAATGTTCTTAACTCATGGGACTAAATTATCCCATAATTATGCCATCATTCTTCATCTATCAGTGGAAAATAATTTGGTTTATACACATACATCCTTTTAAGTGTAATCCCCAACCTTGCCCTCAAGTACGTCAAACCCATCAGTAGGTTAGGGACGAACTGAACTATGAGAACTCTAATTCCTATTATAAATAGGATATGTAAGACCCCTTCCTAAGTCTTGATCTTCATACTGTATTCTCCACAAGGCAGTAATCATACCCCATTTATGGAAATTTTAATGTGTAATCCCTATAAAAATTTTATCTCATGAGAAGTGTCTAATATTCCATCATCTTCTGTTTATCACGCTGAGAATGACTCGCATGGGATTAGAGGCTGATGATGATTATACCAATAGAATGATGAGGATTCTCCCAATTTGGTCCCTTCATTGGGATATAAGCCAGATTTCATCTCATCTTCACTCAAAGGGATGTACTCTAGATGAGGAAATTAAAGACAACCTTTCATGCATAATTCCTACTCAAGGCCTCTATTTTCATGTATTTTATCACATAGATGCTCATAACATAAACTATATTGACTATTATTCCAATATTAATGGGATACATATGAATCCTACTCATGTATTAATCCCTATATTTATTTCCTTACAACATGATGTTAAATTTTATGGTATATTCCATTCAAATGACCTTAAACAATATCAAATGAACTATGTGGGTTTTTATTCTAATTCTCATAGCATATGTAGGAGGCCTAGTAGATGTTCAATCCCATAGTCAAAAAACTAACCACATACATAAATGGAAATAAACTCCAAAGCACCCAAACATGGCTAAAAACTAAAGAATCATAAATTAATAGAAGATTAATAGATAACCTATGACACACACAATTGTTCTCATCAATATATAGTTTTAATAAATTCATTATCACTAGGTAACCATCCCCGTATTGGGGCCTAGGAAGTATTTCACAAACATATCTTAAATATATAAGAGAGTCTCAGAATATACAATAATTCCCCCTAAAAGGATGTGATGAGATTTACCTCCCATCCTCCTGACCAATGTGATTTACTAAGTGTGATTGGGTTTGAAACCCCAATTGACTAACTACCTTCGTAAATTAGTTCATTCCATGTCATGGATGTGGGAACCATTGGGAGTTTTCCTTAGAGAGATAAATGGTAATCCCAACACAAACAATTGTGCAACCACCTTAAATCACCCACAACCGAGAATTGGGAAAAACTGATTTGCATTTTTCATGAAACAGTCATACTTATATAGATATTTTGATATGTTAAAAGATAATTTTAGTGTTTCAATAATTAAAAACTCATCATGGTTATTTATCTTATGACATGAATAAGGGGTGTAAAACCACTCAAAAAACATCCAAAAGCTGGAATTTTAGGAATAACTCAAGTATATTCTCCCATGTTCTTTATCTTGATAGTAAAATAATTCCTCAAACTCAATAAATAGAAAGATATGTCTATTGATTCCTATGTAGAAAATATTATTTAGATGTGATGGTGCTCTTTATGAAACTCATTCAAAAGTATGATTACCACAATAGTAAATATACGGTTTAAGAAATATTTAAGAAATGATAAGTTTCATGGTCTTAACCTATAAAATAATGTGCTTTTCAAAAGGAAATATAATTGATGTGGATTAAAAGTTATTTTTTTCTACTTATATATATTTATCTTCCACTCCTTAGAATTAATTCTAAAAAATCATTAAACTTTTTTTATTGAATGTGAGATAAAATTGAAGAATATATTTTATTTTAATTAAATATTATTCTTAATATCATGTACCACACATAACACTGATCTTAGATTAACTTTACTATACTGTAGAAATATTATTATTTAAATATGACTATTATAACCTAGTCGTTAGTTTGGTGGTATGAAGAGGAATAATCTCATTATGAAATATATGTTGAAAAATTTTCCTTATTCAAATTTATTGATTATTTATAAGAAAATAAGTACATAATTATTAATGATAATAATTAAATCACATAAGTTTAATAATAGCTAAAGTTTAAAAGGGTTATTTTTCAATAAAATATGGGTTTCCAAATATTTTTTATTTTATTTTAGAAACTGAATTTATGTATTTTAAAATTTTAAGTTGAATAAATGAAATTCATTTTTAGATTTATCATATCAAAATTATCATAGATCAACTTTTTGGTATTTTTTAGAAATATGTGATTTTTTAGTGAATAGTTAAAAATACTGATTTTACAAATATTGTCGCTTTTACGACATTATCATGGTATAATAATGAATTAAAAGTATTTGAAAAAAATTTCATAGAAAAAATATTTACTTAATAATTAATATAATTTATTGAAAAATATAATTTTGAACATATAAATATATGTATGACATTTTGGAAATCTAAGTAATGCTTTTATTCAAATAAAAACTATTTTCAAAACATCTATTTTAATAAAGTTTTCACAAGGTTGCTTTCATTTTTTATTTTTTTTAAAGTAAAATAATTATAATACTATTAAATATTGTCCAATTAATTCAATGGGAATCAAAATTTTACTTCATTTTGGTATAAATTAATTTTATGCTTTAAATATACATTTTTCTAAAAATTATTTTTCATCACGTTTTGTGAAATTATATCAAAAATAAAATTTTCCAATTAAATAATATAAACTTATATTAATATTTATATTAATAAAGTTTAAATTGGATAATGACTTCTATTCCATTTTTTCATAATGAATAATAACCAAGGTAATGGTTTATCACCTTATAAAAAGGTAAATTGGGTTAAACATGATTAAAACTGTAGTATAAGCTCTAAAAATCAATCCAAAACTTTAATTTATGATCATTTTATTTTTAACATAATCTTAATAAGTTCTAAAATATGTAATTTTTGTTCCACTTTACTTTAATTACAATGTTTATATTATTTTAAGGACAATTATAAAATGGTACTCTCTTTCTATTAATATCTCTAATATGTTTCATAGGGATTAAAAGAAATTATGAATGGTTATAAATGACTATTTTAAAAATAAATTAATTATTTTTATGATAGTATTTTATTTTTTAAATTTTTAGTGATGGTATAATTACCTTGAACACTTGTGCAACGTCGATGCAATGCTTGTGCAAGTAGTAGACAAATCATGTAAATGGATTTAAAAACATTAAAAGTATTATGTTTTAGATGATTTATGGTATAACATGATTTTTGTGCATAAGTATAATTAATTATTTAAGTTTAAAGTATTTATATGCTAATTAAATTATTATATTTCTACATTTAATGTCAACATATGTGAATAGTCATGAAAATGAATTTAAATGATATTTAATGTTTGAAAATAATTTTAAAATAAATTGAAAATAATAAAAATATTATCATTTGTAAAATAAATGGTAAGTCATATATATTATAAAAAATTTCACTTATGATCCACTTTACCTTTTATAATTACATTATTTACCCTTAAAGAATAAGTATCTTGTTACCACGGTAAGGGTTAAAAGGGTAAATGAGGGGTTAAACTAAATAGATAAGGGTTAAATAACCTAAAAATTGTAAAAATCATATTTTTTGAATTTATTTAGACCTTATATAATCCCACTTTTAAATTTTAGCTAAATTGGTGCTAATTTTACATGAAAGTGACTATATATTATTTTACAGTTTTGAATAATTACAAGTGTGATACTCCCCTCCCTTATAAAAGGGACTTACTCCCCTCTATTATTCACAAATTTTTAGGTACTTATCTTGACCTAAAACTTAAAAAATATCTTATAAAATTCCCTACATACATTTAGTAGGTTCTTTTGTTTATAAAATACCAACCCCTGGGTTTTTAAGAAGAGATCTGAAGGTGGTTTCTCAAAGAAAGGTAATCATCTTCGCTGAGTCCTTTTAAGTTTATTTATTCTTCTACCTTATAAAAATATTTCTTAATAATACTAACATAGTGAAATAATTAAAATAATAATAATTAAATTTTATTATGTTATTATAATAACCATTATCTATTTATCATCTGTCCCAATGGAAAATGAAAACCTCACTTGTGCATACGTGTGGACTACTGCCTCCAAGAAGCAATGTGATTAGTTTTTAATTTCATCTTAACATGGATGGTAAAAAAAAGTTTTTATGTAATGATTATATATGGTATTTATGATATTATTACTATTTAATGATAAATTATTATTTTCCATTATTTATTTCCATTTATTGGAAAATGGAAACATAATTTAAGCATACTTTCATACTATCGTCTCTATGAAGTGATGTAATTAATTTTTCATCACCTCTTTATATGAATGGTAATAAAATTTTATATAATAAATAAATATGTTACTTATAACATGGATAATATTTTTTATATGATGAAACCATGACCAAGGTTAATCTATCAGAATTTCTGAACTGAAACATTTATGAAAAATAGAACAATGAACACCCAAAATGATAATTTTAAAGAGGAATTGTTAATAAATAAGTAATTAGGAATTATAATTAAATAATATCAGGTAATGTAATAATTAATATGGTTATGGTATAAATTTAAAATTAATAATTTTACTTTATATGATTTTAAGTTCATGTAGGAAGAAATTCAATACCAGAGGTAAGGGTTTCTCATCTCAAGTTTATATCTATAAGACATTTTACATATTCACCACTTTTTTTTTAATAAGGTGTATATAATTCCCATGAATGTACTTTCTTTTTATTTTGTCTAAAATTTTATGGATTTAAAAATCTATATGAGGTTATCTCTTTCATGATGTTTTGATTCATAGATTACAAAAACTGTAAGGGTTCTTCATCTCAATATTGTTTCATTGAGACATGTTTCATGTTGTAAAATTAATTGTATTTATAAGATGTATATGAATCCCATTTAATATATTATATCATGAATATCTTCATATATATGTTATTTTAAGTTTTATAAAAATTTATTTCTTTCAATTGGTTTATGATTCTAATGTTACAAAAATAAGGGTTTATTTTACAATCTCATTTATTTTCAATATTATCTTTTTTAAATTTAAAATGAGGTAAATTATATGATCATTATCATTTAAACCCAAAATATTTTCTTATATTATGGTTATTTATAGGGTTTTTATTTTTTTCCCTTTCATTCTACTCTCTTTTGTACACAAAAAAATCAACAAAATGTTTTTAATAAAAAGTTGACCATATCTCTTCATTAGTCTGAGGACTTTTTATTCCATGTACATGTTTTTTAAAATGTTTTCAAAAGTGATATTTTTTATTATCTAATTATTATTTAAAGTTATATTCAAATTTATTTTAATTTATTTTCAAATGATTACAAATAAATTTCTACAATGTTGCTCTAATAGGATATTTATGACTTTTAAAAAAAGCATTGAAATAATATTTGTTTTAATGTTTATCGTAGGAACATATTTTACTAATATTATATAAGATATTTTATTTTAAGATTCATTTACACGTTTCCATGGTTATTTTCAAAGAAAATATTTTTCTTAATATTTTGTAAATTTTTATTTTTTAAAGATACCGAAAGAAAAGTAAAATTTTCTTATTTTTAAAGAAATGTAAAAATTCTATTTTAAAGGTATTTTTTAGATATTTAAAAATAATTTAAGGATTTTTATGACTCACATGGGTATTTTTTTATAATACCATACACTACCTTTCTCTGGATTCCTTATTATGATGATGTTTTAATATAGTTTTTGTGAATCTTGTTTCTTTACATGGGTCAATTAAGTTATCATGAAATAATATATGTTTTTATAACATCATCCACTTTATTTATTTGGATGTATCATGATTATATAATCATGAAATATTTATGAAACCTATTTCTATTCATAGGTTATGTTATGATGAAATTGTGAATGTTTTTATGATTATGTGGCATACTTATGTATTGTTTTCATTATGTGATAAGTGGGTATATAATTATATAGCCCTCTAATGAATTAGGAAAATAATGATATCTCATGATATTATATATACTGGAAAGGGGGGAAACTAGTTCATTAAGGGACTATGTCTATTATGATAGTCTTTAAAGTGGTCCTTAATTAAGGAAATGATGGAATGGGGAGTAAACCAAATACACTATGGTACTTTGTCCACTATGATAGTATTGGTAGTGATATTTGGATAAGGAAACTAGTTTCTATTCTTATGCGTATTCCATAAAATTATTTCATATTCTTATGATATGTTATCATTCCTTTTGATTGATTATTGATGATTCCACATTCTTATAACTCACATATCTTATTATAAAAAAAGTTATTCCATGAATAATTATTTATGATCGATGAATAATTGGATAAAATGTTATTATGTTTTGATCAAGATCTAATACCCTTATTGTTATCTTATTCTTACATATGATCATTGATTTATAACTCCCATATTTACCATCATTGATCATATCATCTAACCTTTTCTTATATTCTCATTTCCCCAGGTTATGAAGAATGATATTATGTATGATATGACTATAAGTTTATCATGTGTAGAGAATTTTTTGGGAGATGTTGAAGTATTATTATGGAATAAGAAAATTTATGTATAATGGGAAAATATCCATTTGATAAAAAATACATGTGTTTTGTTATGTAAAGGTTTGTTACTAATTCTATAAAACTCCAAACCTAAAATTTATTGGGTATATAAGTGGATCAATGTTTCTTATTAATAATATAATTATGGATGGTTAAAATTGGGTCTTTTTGGTTGTTATAAAATACATTTTATAAAGAATATTTTTTTTACTAGGTCTAGGTGTACGAGTCTTGGGTTATCCCAAAGGCATCATACATATCCTTCTTGATGATAGGAATCCAAACCCACATAGATTTATTGTACAGTTTAATGTCATGTGATAGGACTATACCATATATTTTAACATCGTGTGGTAAGGAAATTTATTTCATCAGATGAATAATAAAAGGGGATGATGTGGGGCATACACATTGAAGTTTTATGAGAAATGGGGGGAATCATCCGATGATCATCACATGAGGCATCTCATGCTATTGACATACAGTGTCATGGGATCATCATATAAGGAATCCTATGTTTATCACATATGGTAAAGATAAAATTTAACTTCTAACATTGAGGATGTTTTCATGTAGTTTGATGTTATGAATCTAGGATTTTGTGTTTTAAAAGGGGAAATTATTATGGTTATAGTGCGGATTATGTGTTTAATTTCCTATGGAATAGGGGTATCATCGCATGCTTGTCACATGAGTAAAATTTTGATCATTACAAGGGCCATCATGAGCTTTTCACTTGGGGCATACTATGTTCATTGCATATGGTGATCAATAGTTTAATTACTTATGATATGGATAATGTCATTTAGTTTATCATTATACATCTAGGACATTATGATATTCATTTTAAATACTTGAAACTTGGATGTAGGTGTATGATTATTACATGTTATAATACCCATCCTGAGTTGGTATTGGATTGGAGAAGGATATAAGGATCATGCATACACTTATCTAAGGGTATGATGGGTTGTTGCCCTCGATGATTCCAGAGTTGGGTCTTACACATTCATTGTTTATTTACTATTTTAATGAAAAAAATGAGTGGAAATTTCCCATTTCAAGCAACATGTCAGAGGCTTGGTATGAGAGTGGCTATTCTTAAGAGCATAATGTAAAGAGACTGCCTCGCCTGCTCTTGGTGTTGGAATCTTGGTCATAAGGGTATTAGATACCAGTTGTGCCTATTAAATTTACATGATTAATCCTATATTGAAATGATACAAGTCCCATGAGCACTTAGTATTTTCACAAGTATATTTGGAAGAAGGAATCCTCGAATACAGGTCCCAAGAGTCTGGTTTACACAAATTTGGAACTATGAAAATAGATATAATTTTGTAAGCTATGGGATCTAGCACAAGAATATTTCAGGGACATAAAAGGAAATGATCTATTCATGTTTGGGGGTTGTGTGAAACTGAGAATTTCACAAAGATATTGTTTCCAACTTGAATATTTTTCTTCATTGATGAGATTTGAAATGATTCATCATCAATATTTCATTTTTATTAAAGAGAAAGAAAACTATGACAAAGAAATCAGAGACAAACCAACTAGGGGGTCTAAAATAATGAAGACCCAATTGATCCCCCATAACCAAATTAACCCTATACGTATTCAATTGAAGAGAACTTTAAAATAAAAGACATTATTACCATGATCAACCACTGCCAATGAAGCAAGATGATCAGCCACATTGTTGCCCTCCCTCCACACATGAGTAATCTGAATGTTAGTGTTGTTGAGTCTAGCTTTGCACTTCCTGGTAGAATAGGCTATTGACCAAGGAGTTATAATTTTTTCATGTATTTCATCATGAACAATTAATGAATCGGTTTCAATCTACCTGAGCATAATATTTTTTTGGCCGCACAATACACGACCCATCTAGTTGAGATAATTCATCTCAAACATAATACAATATGATTAAGGAACTATGTAAGGTATTTTATGAAAGTTTCCCACCTGTAGTAATCTAAGGGAGCCTCTGATTGTATGAATTCATGGAAGAATTGGTTGTACTATATGAGAGTGCAGCCCATCGACTTTTATATGTATTGTAACACCCCGATATTTTAATAAATATTTCTATTTTAAAAAATTAATTCTTCAATAGCTTACATTGCATGAAACCGTGAGTTTAAATGTACTGCGAGAAACTATTAGTAAAAAATTACCATTATAAACTAGTCATTAAATTGGTGGGAATAAATATGAATAAATAATTGATGAAATAAAAATAAAGGTCCTTTTCAATATTATTTTATTGGTAAGTTCTTATAAAATAATCAAACAATTTTTAGTAAAATCATATTATTCTTAAATATGTTTTCCTTGAAAATGATTTTATTTTATTTTTATGAGTGAATATTAATTTTTAAAGGTTATAGAAAATGGATTTATCATAATAAATTTCATTTTTTAATTCAAAATGTAAAATTATCTTAAAATTATTTTTTCTAAAAAAATTATTTCTTTAAGGAATAGTGAAATTGTTGATTTTTATTTAAAACTATATTTTATTTTAAAGTATATACAAGGTATAATAATGTTTTTCATTAGTATTAAATTTTAAAAAGTTGATTTTAATTTAATTCAATTATGTTTTCTAAAAATTATTTTAAACATGAATTTATTATAAAAACATTTTATGTTTTAAAAGGGAATTTTTTTGAAAAACTGTTTTTCATGGCATTTTACTGGTTTAATTTTAAATTAAATTCTAAAAGTTATGTGTTTTAAATTTTGAAAAATTTATGAAAATTTAGATTCATAAGGTCCAAATTTATTGAATAGGTCCCTTTTATTTTTTTCCAATATAAATAGTAACCATGGTAAATTTTGTTACCACAGTAAAGGGAAAATCAGGAAATTTAGGTTAAAAATAAAATGATAATGACAATAAAATGACTATAACAAATGGAAAAAAATTATTTTATGAAGATAATTTTATTCTTAACGCATAAGAATATAAATTATGTTCTTTAATAGACACTTTTTTATAGAAATTACTTATATAATATTTAAATCAAATAAGGACACAGAAAGACATTTTCTTTGTCTTAAATATCTCATATGTGTCCACATGAGGAAAAAGGTTTGTTATGAATGAATATTAAGGTTAATATTTAAATTAATAAACATATTTTTATAATATTTATTTATTTTTTACTTTTTGGGGCACATAGATGAGATTATGATATTTATACTATTTTGTTAATAAAAATTTAAAGATGCCATATTCATGTTTTAAATACTATATCATTTTTATATAGGTTTTACAAAAATATATATTATAATATAAATATTATTATTAAATATATAATATTTATATTCATCATGATATGTTTTTTAATTTTTTGTGAACAAATAAATATATTAAATAATTACATAATGCTGGTACTATAAATAATTTAATAGTGAAAATTTCAATTAAATGTTACTAAAAATATTGAAATTAATATAATTTGAAAATAATAATGTGATCAAATAATTTTATAGATGAACTTGAACTCTCAGTTATATAATAAAACATTATTTTCAAAGTTTACCTGTTATATTTATATTTATTTTAAAAAAATACAAGTAATGACTACAGTCAAATTGACACTGATGATATTTTCTCAAAATAATATTTTATTAAATTATTTAAAAATAATAAAGCATATTTAAAAATAATAAACAATTATAATATAGTAAAAAATGTTATAAATTATTCATTTATAGTATAATTTACATCACATAAGTAAAAAATACAACCTTTTAATATAGAAAAATTCGTTACCTTTGTTAAAATTAAAATAGGTTAAATAAGGGTTAATAAAAATGATAAGGTTTAAAATAATACCAAAACTTATATAAAATCAATTGGTTGATGGTATTATAGCCTTATATCATCTTATCTTTGAATACATGTAATTTTTTAGGTATTTTTATTGATATTGAATTTATTATAAATTAATAGGAAATTTAAAACGTGTCCCCTCACCTCAACTATAAAAGGGAACCTCCTCCCTCACTTATTCACATAACATTGAGCCTTCAAGATTTAATATATCCTACCAATTTCTATTATCATCTTCCATAGAAACATTCTAGAGGTTCTTTTCTTCTAAAAAGATAAAATATAGTGTCCTTAAGAGGAGATCTAAAGGAAGTTCACCAAACAAGAGGTAATCATCTTTACCAAAATGAAGATTAAATTTTTTATTTCAAAGGGAATTTTAAGGATAAAGTGGGAAACCATGCTATTTAAACACCATTGATTATTAGAAACATTATTAAATAAAAAAAATTAAAAATGATGTTAATATTGTTGGAATCACTTACCTGATATATCCCCAATTGATGTGATTTAACCTTCGTATTAAGATCATCCATGATTTAATCTTAAAAAACAGTGGCCATATTTTCTCAAGTATCAATTTAATTCTAAATATTTATCTTCCTTTCATTAAATCCCCATGAAAAAATTCAATATTATTGACAGTTCAAGTCCCTTTGGTTATTGTTAACATCAATTAGAACCTCTATTTCTAATATTCTGTTCAAATATTCATCTGGAGAAATGGTCTTGAAATCCCCTTCCATCATTTATTCCATAGAATGAAGAATTATATCAAGGTATTTCACTTTTCCCCCATCATCCTTTCTAGCTACACAACCCTTCTCTTATTCCTTGGAGTCTCTATATTTAGGCATTTTCTTTCCACTTCTTATAACCGATAATGTCTTATGTTTCGTGTCTTGAACTATTGGTTAACATTCCATCACATTGGACCTCCTAATTGATCTTGTTTCCATAAAGTTAGGAATCTAGGAGTAATATTTCCATCCATTATTTTTTTTTCACTTAACCTCAAAACATTCCTTTGCATCTCATTTACCCTTTTGTCTCTTCTTCTTCCTTAGACTGTGAAGCCCTCTTAATCCCATTCGCTTCTAATTATCAATAGATATTTTTATAGAAATATCATTATATTCCTATGGTAATGGTGTCATAATTCCCAATTTGTCTGTAGCTATATGTTACTAAATTGGGAGTGCAGCCTCCAGGCCTCTAATGTTGTTATATAGGGTGATAGACATGGGAGATCTTCTAGGACTCAACCGGCTCAACACCTTCACCCAATCCCTCTTTATTCCCACATGCCATATTGGACGAAGTACCCCCCTCATTAGGCACATAAAGATATGCATTAATTATATATCCATTTAACTTATACACTACCTATTCATACTATAGAGCCTTTGAAACATTGGTCTTGGGGTTCACCGATTATATTGTAAACACCCCTTTTAGCCTCTCTAGTTTGGAATGAGTCTGCACTACCAAACTGTGAACATCCAAATACCTTCTCAATATGCTGAAAATATTCACAAACTTTGGATCAAAACACACTGATATTTCCACTTTTTTGTTGTGATCCACATGCCTTGTATCATTTATACCCACTTGATCAGCAAAGAGGCCCATGGAGTTCACTTGGTGCACCCCAACTGGATATAAGGAGTTGATGAAACCTCTCTCAATGTCTGGAGAAAAACAATTGTCTCACGTGGATTCCACCATATTAGGTATAGAAGCACAACCTTCATGGTAACGGTTAGAATAATCAAGACCTTGGATGGATGAACCTCACTTATATAAAAATTGATAATTACCTAGATGATATCAAGATAAACACAAATCCAACCAACACTCAAAACTCACCATATGATTCATCTGATATTCATTCTTAATCTCAAACAACACAAAATAAACCAGAGGCTTTGAAACATAAATTTCAAAAAAAATATGAGGATAAATTAGATGAAAAATAGATATTGAACTACTATCAAAACACAAAAATATCCCAACCATATTTTCAAGCATTGAATGTATAAATGTATTCTAAAAATGAAGAATAAGGATGGAAAAAACATGCAAATTAGAGTCGTCGGTGGATCACACCTCAAGTGGATGTTGAAGTTCCATCAAAAATAATATAACCAGATGTTTTTAAAGTACATTATGATGATAGTAAATTCATATATAAGATCTTCCTCAGTTGAAAGTGAATGATCTTATGATGGGGGGTCTAGAATCTCTAAAATAGTGTGATGTTCCATATTACTTGAATTGGAGATAAAATGGTAAAAATTTTCAACTGAGGGGTGATTATGGACAAATAGAGCCACTAGGGAGAGTATTTGAAGATAAAAAGATTCTATAATTTCTCGAGTCAAGAGCTTTAGAATGGGTAATCTATTCTTAAAATATGGGACCATGGGGTTGTGTGTACGCACGGCTTACCATCTCCACACCACGGGGTAATATGTTTTTCATCCCCACTTTATTTAGATGGGTATAATTATGGAAATGATATATATATATGATAATTTTAACATTATATTGATTCTATCCACTTCTATACTATTTCTTCATTAAGGGAATGATATCATTGCTCGTGCGTACATACGACCTACCGTCTCCATGACGCGATGCGATTAACATTCCATGTTCACCATTAAATAATGATTATATAAATGTATATAATAAATAAATAAGATTTATATTAATTTAATATCATTCTATAGTTGATGGAACTATATCCTATGCATAAGAACAAGGACTTATTCGTCAAAACATGCAGAGGAAAATGAATCAGTTAACACCCACAAGAAGAGTAATAATGAAATATTATTAATAAACATGTGATAAGATGATATAAGAGGAATATATATAATATAATAAATATAAATATAGTTATGTAATAATTTAACAACATTTTTTAAATCATTATTAATTATTTTTGATATATACGAAGTAAATCAAACCTAAGGTAAGGTTCAATTTCATAATCTCATTATTATTCAAGATTGTTTATACATAAGTATATTTAGGGGAATATTTATTGTCCATGTCCATGTTTCTTAAAAATATTTTCCAAAAATAATTTTACTATTCTTATAGAATTTTTAATGACATTTTTAATAAATGGTTTGAAAGGAATTTTTTGTCATTTTTTTAATGAGGTACTTTGTGGCTTTTCTGGTAAAAGTATGAGAGGAATGTTTTTTAAATGGAGTGAATATATTTTTACAATTTCATGATTACTTAATTCATTGAATATTACCTTAAAATATTACATGTTTATTTTTAAAGAAAATTTTTCTTTCAAAATTACATGGTATTTTAAGAAAATAAAACATTTTAAAAGGGGAGAAAATATTTTCCCCAATAATTATTTTCAAGTGATCCATAAATATTATTTTCCATATATGATAAATTCTTTGATTATAATTATGTTTTAATGGGGATGTTTTTCAAGTATAATATCCCTATTATTATTATGGTTGGATTATTTCTGTGATGTAATTATATTTATGAGACCCAATTCTTTTCCATGGGTTATGTTATGATTAAATGATGTTTATGAACCCCATTTCATTTCATAGTTTTTGATATGATGAATGATTTATGTTCTTATAGAACACATATGTATGGTTTTTATTATGTAATGGGTGGGACATATATCTCCCTCTAATTAAATAGGTAAATATTTCTATCTCATGAGATAGACAGAACTAGAATGGGTAGTAAACCCAGTTCAGTAATATACGGCTAGAACGATGAGTGAACTTAGTTCAGTAAGGGACTTTGTTTTCTATTATGGTCTTGGAAATGAGGCTTGACTAATATGAAAACTATTTCATATGTTTATGTGTATTCCACAATTTCATGTCTTATGTTATGCTCTCATGAAATGTGTTCTTTTATTCTTTATTAACTTATATGATTTATTACTTTACATAATATCATTATCCTTAACATGTAGAATGTAGTTTTCAAAAGTTATGTCCATGTTCTTATGCCCTTATGATAATGTTATCCCCCTTGATTACCCTTACTGAGCATCCAAGCTTACCATTTTCTTGTGTTCCATTTCCCTAGGATATGAAGAAATATTTTAAGTAAGATATGCCAAAATGGTTTTAGTTGTGAAGGAATAAGTTGGATACAATGTAGATATTTTATGAATTAGTTATTTATATTTCTTATTTTCCAAATAAATTAAACCTATACCATTCTGGTATAGTTTTTTACATTATGTAATGAATATTATTCTATTTTAGATGTAATGTCTATGTATGAAAATTTTGTTCCATTATAGTTGGTATTAGAAAAAGGTTTATTTAACCTTTGGAAACTAAGATGAGAAAACCTTAGTGAGAACCATAAGGATAATTATAAGTATATGATACAATCCTAGAGTTTTGGAAACAATCATGAATAACCGAAGATAGATCCTAAGGTGTCCTGGATTGAAATTTTATATTTAATTTCCATTGATTATGTGTTTTTTATTATGATTAGTGTTACTCATGCTATATTTTTTGTTTTTTTTCAATGTTTAGAACCCAAAGGAATCATGTTAAAACAAAATGTGATGATAAATACAATGGTTTTTCTCCTTAAAAACAGAATGTTATGGGAATTTGAATGAAAACTATTATTGCTATAATCACACAACTTTATCAAGCTATTAATCATGCAGTACTTTTAGAAAAGAAAATAAAAAACAACACTATGTTGAGTCCTTCATGATGCATCATCTACCTTCTTTCTGTGAGTCTTCTGATCCACAGGTGGCTAAAAAATAGATTAGTACCATTGAAAAGATATTTTTATTTCTCCAATGTTTAGAACATGAGAAATTCATTTTTTTTAATTTATTATTTGTAATTTTAAGTAAATAAATAGTTTAATATCATAAAAAATATGAGGCAATGAGATGAAATTGACTATATGAAATGGGATGAGTTCAAGAACTAATTTTTCAATAAGCAGTTTCCTTGTATTCTGTGAATAAAGATCGAGAAGGAGTTCCTAAAGCTTAAGAAAAATGAATATTAATCTATTGGTACCTGTTGATGCTCCTTTTTCGTCACATTGTCTAAAATATTGGAAAGGGAAATGACTTAGCACAAATTGATTCATCCTTTGAACAAAACATCAAAAATTGACAAAGGCATGAATAAGGCTTGAAATGCACAAGGGTCACACAAGTTCAATCACTGTCGCACAAGTATACTTGCGCACCACCTAATGGTCGCACAAGTGACTTGCACGCCCTATAGGATAACTGCTTGGGGTCTTCTCTAGCCTATAAATAGACCCTGTGGGCCCCCCATTTTGAGAGGAATTTTTCCAGAATTCAGATACAGAGATCTGAATGCCCAAGTCTCTTCTTCAGGTCTTCTGAACACTTCTAAGGTAATTATTTACCTAGAATAGAAGGTCTAAACAGGAGTAGTAAGGTCTAAGTGTTAGAATTCACTAACACTTGCCCACCTAAGTGTTTTACCCTTAAGGGAAATGAACACACTTGCGGGCTGCCCTACTTCTTCACCATAACTTGCGCACCATCTTCTAGAAAGCCTCTAGGGATGATTCTAAAGGCTTTGATCAAGGATCGCCCAAATATTACTCTAAGGGATGAAAATCGCACAAGTACCCATGTGCCGCGTAGGTATACCTGCGCTCCCAGGGCTTGCGCGCCCATGCAGTACCTGCGTGCCTGCCAGGACTTGCGCGCCCCTAACGTTTTGGGTGCCTTTCCTGCCCATTTCACCCCTCTTATGCCATTCCACCTCTCCTATTCAGAATTCAGTCTTCAAGACACTCTTCAAAGCCATTTATGGCATGATTTCTTTATTTGTATTCCTTATCTGAAAGGAACTTCGTGGAACATCTCTCAAAATCTAGTGATTTACACATCTTTATGTCACTAAATATTGATATTTCATTAATTCAACCTCATCCTTTATGATTAGAGAATCTTTAACCTGGGCCTCTTTTTCAGGAGTAAGCCCTAGTCCAAATTCTGATTACTGTGGGCATCCTCTTTAGGAGTAAGCCCCAAGTCCTCTAATCTGGGCATCCTCTTTAGGAGTAAGCCCCAGTCTTAAAGTTCCCAAATATGAGCATCCTCTTTAGGAGTAATCCCCAACCATAATTCTCTTAACTTAGCCTTCCTTTTTAGGAGTAAGCCCTAGTCTTAATTTCCTTTTGATCTCGGCTTCCTTCTCAGGAGTAAAACCCAATCATAAGTCCCCTATTAATTTGGTAATCTTCATTATGAGTAAGCCCCAAGATTAGAGTATCCAAATATCCATGAAGATCATATAACTTTATGGACCTTGTTCCTGGATTTCTTCCCTGAAGTAAATCTTAATTCTTATCTATTTGGGCAGTCATACACACATAATCCCCACATCATTGCATATTTCGTGGCACAAATTGTTTGGTTTCACTGATACCTCTTGTTTATCACACCGATCATGACTCACATGAGCTTAGAGTGTAAAAGTAATCATGAAATCTTTCATGATCCATCAATCATGCATAAACATCATACTCCCTTACTCAAACTACGTGGGTTTTTATTCTTTTTCCAAAACAAAGGATACGTAGGTTGCCCATCAGCGAGTATGATCCCAACTCTGAAATAATCCATGTCCTCCTGAATGACAATAAACTTCAAGTGCCCCACTAAGTGGCTTTAAAACCAGTATGGTCATCATAATGACCAAGAGACTTTTATGTATTTTTAAAGATACCATCAACTAAGAATCTCTAACAAATACAGATTATTCTTCATCAATGAAGAACCTCGAATACATATAAAAGATTCTCTGAATTTCCTACGTATCAATCATTGATTGTCAGACTAAAGGAAAGCTCATTTTATACTTGGTAATGTAATAAAGATTCACAAACATAACTTAAATCTATAAATAGAGTCCCGGATTAGACAATAATTCCCCTCAAAAATTTGTGATGAGTCCGACCTCCCATCCTCTCAACCAATGAAAATTCCTAAGCCTCATCAGTCCACAACTAATGAGCGCCTACCTTTGGAAAGTAGATCCAAATGGATATGGAATCATTGGATGTTTTCGGTTCTACGAACAAACCCGTTAGAAACCGATAGGAATGTTTGAACCTTCAATCAATGAGGTCATCCCCAATTCCAGAGAAAAACAAAAAATGGTGAACCCGACGTGAATCTTTAACCAAGTTAAAATGATGTTTTACTTATTTGTTATGCCCCTATTTAAAACTCAATGAGAGGGACAACAAAAACAATCATTGATATATGTGCTCCTCCAAAAGATGTACTAGATGGATTTATCATTATTACGTCTGTTATATCAAACAGGCACTCTTTTCCAAGATTTTATGCATTCTAAGAAATGGCTTCTCTCAAGTTCACACCCGTGAATACTTCTACTGTGAAAACCTTGGCTGCGAATGCCACTGCTACTACTTCTGCTGGATCATCGTCCGCTCTGAGGACGACATCACCTACTCAGTGTCTTCAACGCTGGGTATCAAACGCACTGGTTAAGGAGTACCGTCAAAACGGTACTATTACAACTCTGGAGGCTACCCAACAAGCCCTCTAAATGAACAATTCACCCTGGTCATCCGGACAGTGACGATCAGTGATCAGGAAGCAGGCGGTGCTAACCACTGTCTCCAAAAGTTTCGGGTCGTTATCCCCAGAACGCAATCACCATTAGCTCCCTTATTCCGGGGAGGTGAATGAGAAGGTCGCTCAGGTCCTTAATTAAAAGAAATTGGAGTCCTTACCAATGGCTCCCATCAACAATCGCGGCCATAATCGTGTGGTAGTGCACCCTCAACATGATGAGGGTACCAACTCCAAGGGTTCGTCTGAGGTTCCTCAAACCCGAGCAGGCAAGACGAATCGCCAGAGGCGAATTCCGGTTAACAGTGAGCAGGTTCTCATCTCTGCCATCTTCGGAGAAGTCCACCAACCTAACTTGGTGGAAATCAACGAGCGGGCACACACACCTGCTCATTTTAATTCTGTTGTCCAGCAAAATTTTCCGGCAGCATCACGCCAATCCCGCCAGGCAATTCTGGAAGAGTACTATAGGCAGGAACATATACCTGTTTATACATCATCAGCTAGTCAGCAGGCTCATCTGACTATATATAATGGATCTCATCAACCATGTTCGGCAATGTGTAATCAACAGGCACATACACCTACTAGTATTGATCAAGCCTACCAACAGTCTTGTTTGGTAGCATTCGGAGAAGTCAGTCGAAAAGCTCCGGCAACACACAGGAGGCAGATTCAACTTTCTGCCCCCACACTTGAGTACTATCAGGATTCACTGATAGGAAAAGGAGGACATTATCAGGCACATAAACCTACTAGAATCACGGAATGGATGTATATCCTCTTTTTGACAGCTGAAGTCACCAAGCATATTCTATCAATGGTTAAAGAGTAGAAGAAAATCCCTGCTCATATTCTGGATGTCTGCCAAGATATTATAACGGCTTCAGCAGCATCACAGGGAAGGAAATGAAAATCTATCCCTACCAGTGGAGTGACACATCAACAGTTCACTCCAGAACAGACACACACATCTGTTCCAGTCCAAGAGGGTTGTGGGACATACTTCCCCATATGATATGGACAACCAAGTCAGGAACATACACCTAATTTGAGTGGAGATCGTCATCCTAACATGGCCATCTCTCCTGATCAGGCACATACACATGGTTAGAGCATCCACTTCCGGAAACAAGTGGTTTCCAAGGCGAGTAAGAAGACGTCTAAAAAGAATACCCACCCAGCAAAGTCAAGAGATCAAGAGCCAATATGTGACAAGGCCTTGCTCGATGCTGGAGTTCTTGAAGCCCTCAGACAGTTATCTGTTAGAATTCAAGATTCTACTACCTCATTGCCCAATAGTGGGAACATTAATTCCGAAGGTCTTCAACATACACTTCCTCATGAAGGCCTGATTCATGAAAATTTGGTCGATCTCAAAGTTTCATCTTCATATGAGAGCTACAATAACCCCCTATGTGGCCAGAAGACCAAGGAGCAAGAGATCTCATATTTTGTTGTAACCCAACATGGTGGTACTCCCCATGATGATGAATTTCTCTGTGAAAGTCCTCTCCGCAGTAGTGATGCACATTGCCTGGAAAATGCTCCAGTGGACAATGTAGTGCCGAGAAAGCCCTATTATATTGAGGCACTTGCAAATGCAAAACCAGTCATGTCTGATGCTTCATCGCTAGCAGGTGAAATACTTTCTCAATCGGAAGATATCCCAGGGTGTCGATCATTCTCTGAACCACCCCTAAGTCATGCATCTTCTAGTTTGATCAGTGGTTTCTCTACCAATCTTGTTGAATCCGATGAAGCAACAAGGAAGCACCAGCTCTGGTCAAATCAGGTAGAAGAGTCTTCATTTAATGATAAAGAGGAAATGTTGAACATGAGAAAACAACTGGCGAAGGGTGAAGTGCCAGTCATGTTTTGGTCTCTGGATGGCTCTCAGTATTACATTCCAGAGATGTTGATGGAAGATGGGATTCATGATATTCGTCTCAACATATGGAAAACTCTTTGTCAGTTGAAAAAGAAATTATTATTTTGCGATGAATATGAAAATCATGTTAAGATAATAGAAGGGTTACAAAGTCAAATTGACTTGGCATCTCTATCAGTCTCTCGATATCCGAAGGCTGAAAAGAAGCAGAGAGCCCTTCAACGTTCATGCCTTGGCGCACTAAGAAGATTGCACCAGTTAATTGTGAATGCCCCATCTGGTATTCATGTCATAGGATGGTGTGTTCATGGAGCACTACATTTCACTGTTCTCTCCAGTCAGCAAAGCCCGCCGAAAATGGTCTCATGAAATGTTATTTCCCGTGGCCGGCCACAGTCAATGGGTTTTTTTTGTAATCAAAAGCTTGCCCAAGAACAGGCCTCAACTAGTTCTTCTCAAAATCAAGAATACAGAGAACAAGTTGTTGAATTACTCCTGCATCAAGGAAACGAGAATATTGAATAGGACTCTCGTATGGAGAAAGCACATCATCAAGTGACAGAATTGTCAGAAATCATCCAATGGTCTTTCGAGCCGGGTGATAAAATTGGATACAGGTTGATGCATCTAGCTAATTTTCAGACCAAGATCCACAAGAACAGGAGAGATTTTAAGAAAGTCTCAGACATAGCATGTCAAGAGACACCCCAGCTTGCCAGACTGGGGACTCTTTTAAACCAACCCCGGGAATCAACAAATAGAATTTTAGGAGTTGAGCGGGAACAGCAGGAACAGCCCCAGTCCACCGGAATGAGGAATTTTTCAAATCATCAATCCCCTCCTCAAATAAAGTCGGTCTTTTCTCGATTGGGTAAGAATCCTCTAGAGGAACGAAGAGCCAAATTATTAGGAGATTCCCTCCAAATTACGGTTCGTCAAGAAGTTCCTGAGGGATTGAATCAACAAAAGGCAATGTCTCATCAAAGACATGAAAGAAGACAATATCACAGAAATGTTGATAGAAGGGATGTGATGTGTTATGCATCAATCAATGTCATCAATGCCGTTGTGGATAATCCACCATATGAGGCTCACTTAGGGGACTCAGATGAAGAGGTTCCTGCTCAGGAAGTTGTATGCACAAACACAAATGAAGAAGGTGTGTGTACACGAAATCAAAGAAATACCCAAAATCTAGGTGTTCCTTAGAATAACCCACTTCCCCCTCTTCGAAAGGGATCAAACAAGGGTAAGGGAAAGAATCAGGTTAAATATCCTCCCTCTGGAGAAGGCCAATCTCTCTCACTAGATCAAATATTTGCGCAACAAGAGGAAGAAATGAAAGAATTGAGGAGGTTAAATGCAGAACTAATTCAAGGTAGTCTTCCTCCTAAGCATGCTGGAGTCAGTCAGCCAAGGGAGTTTTTTTCAGCTACTGATATGGATAAAGAATATCCTCCTTTATCAGTACACCCTCATAGGTCTAATCCGACGGGTCAAGTGCAACAACAATTGGAAGTGTTGTCATCGGTTGCAGTACCAACCACCACATCTGTCCAAGCTCCAGTCAGTGCACCTATTCAGATTCAAGCTCAACCAGATGTTTCTCAAAAGTTAATAACTACTATTGAGTCATTAACAGCTCGGTTGGAAGCTATGGAAGGGAAGCGTGTGTAGGTTCAACCAGAAAAGAAATCTTACCATGAATGGGTAGATTCAATCTCTCCCCCATCAAATTTTGGGAACCCTAGATTCCCTATTTTCAATGGATCAGGCGACCATGAACAGCATTAGATGCATTACGTGTCTTGTTGAGATCCTATGATGGGAACTCCGGAGCAGCAAGAAGTAGTGAAACTCAGATGCTTTGTGCGAACCTTGCAAGGTCCAGCTTTTGTCAAGTATACAAGCTTGAAATCCCGGTCAATTACCGGATGGGATGATCTCCGTCAACGATTTCTTCTTCAATTCACCTCAACTTTTCCAAATACAACAGTTTTCGATCTTAAAAACTGTAAGAAAATGGATAATGAAAGATTCTCTGATTTCATTGCTCGCTGGAAGGAATTAATATATTCCCTGACCTTAGCACTCCCTCAAGAGGAACTATTGCCAATCTGTGTGGCAAAACTGTGTGACAAATTATGAACACCACTGATCCCTGTGAAATACACAGGAGGGTTTTGAGACCTTACCTCAATCACTCAAAAGATTTAAGATTCTCTTATACAGAATAAGGCTAAATCTCGTGTAATTCCATCAGCTCCAGGAAGGAGAATGGGTAAAGCAGAAACTGCTACAGTTATGCTTAAACAAGCATATGTACCTGCTTCTACCTCAAAACCTTCATCTTTTTGAAGGGCTCCATCTCCTGAGCGCCAACAACAAAGTCTGTTTCATCAAGACGATCAAAGAGATCAAAGAAGAAAACAATTTGAGGATTTGAAGAGAAAAACATACTCTTTACGAAATGAACATGTTCCTGGTTACTTCATTTCGGATCTGGAAAATAATTTGGTTCAGTTGCTAAGGGCCAAAAGGCCAAACAAGGAAGGAGATGAAGATCGCCCCAATTATTGCCCCTTTCATCAAATATTGGGGCATCCCATCCAGGAGTGTTTTTTCTTCAAAGACCTCCAGCAAAATATGGTCGACTTGGGACAATTCAAATTAAAAGTCTATTCAGCTCAGGTAGCATGTGTTACTGCTACAGTTCCAGAGGAGGAAGGAGAGTGACAAGAAGTTAAGAACAAAAATGCACAAAAATATGATGATTGGATGGTCAGAAAGATGATCAACTGAACTCATGCTATTTTGTGAACACAGTTGAAGAAACCAATTTTACCTTCTTCCATGAATACCGCAGTAAAACCCTCTTCATTATGGGGAAAATCCTCAATGAAATGACATGATTCAAAGAAAGAAAAAGAATCAGAAGAAGATGAGTACGTGTCAAAGCCTAAGTTATCTTTGACCCTAGCAGACTTCATGCCATATACTTCAAATCAACGGGCACCGTCCCACCAAATGGCACAACCTAAAAAGGCTAATCAGGAAGAGTATTCATCGGATGAAGAGTTGATTTTTGGTTCTGTTAATATGATTCAATTAACAGATCCATATTCCAGTCACAGTTTCAATTTCGATGATCCTGAATTCCATGTATCAAACAGAGGAATCAAAGGAAGTTCCAGAGGCTCAGGATACAGGAGAAGACATGGATCTTTTAGAAGCCACTATTCTAATTCTACCCCTTCTAGAACTATGTACGTAGCAAAAACTTGTGGTAGAGCCCTTCAGCGAGCTCAGCAAGAACATGTAAGATCTTCTACCAATAACAAATTTAGTCCTGGCACAGTTATTTTGGAGGATCGGTTGGGGGTTCCACCTTCATCCTCTCAACAAGTAAATAGATCTAATCGGTCTAATCTTCCAAAACCATGAATATTGACAACTCCTATCCTAATACAAGATGCATCAACTTCCAAAGCATCTTATTCCAAGGCACCTGCTAAACCACATGTTCCTTTTGGGAAACGCAGACCTCTGGATCAAAAGTATGATGTATTAAAATACTTGGCTCAAGTACCAGACAAGTTATCAATTCTGGATGCCTTGAATCTGTCAAAAGATATTTGAGAATCATTCATCGAGGCTTTGTCAAGTCCTCAGGAGTTTGAAACTGAAATTGATGCAGCTGAAGTCTATCACATAGAGAATAATCCTACAGAATTCCATGCAATAATATCTTTTACTGATGAAGATAAAGATGATGTTTTGCATGGTCATATTATACCTTTGTACTTATCTAGAAAGGTCAATGGCGTAGACATCCGAAGATCTTTCATTGACAATGGTTCAGGAGTCAACCTCATGCCCATTCGTACACTTCATCGATTGGGCCTCACGAAATCTGATTTATCTCCTTCTACCATGATGTTACAAGGATATGATAAAAATGAACAAGAACCACTGGGTGAAGTTACACTCAGAACTCATTTTGGAGATCTTGTATCCAATTCAGATTTCATGGTTGTTGATCAAGACTCGGCTTTCAACATCTTTCTTGGAAGACCCTGGCGACTTCAACATGTGGTCATCCCTTCATTATACCATCAATGTCTCAAATATTGTTTCGATGGTAAAGTTGAAACATTATATGGTGATAAGGCCCCATTCAAGACATGTGAGTCTCAATACATTGAGGCGTAATTCTATCACAAGAAAGAAAAGGATAAATCCACAACAAAAGAGATTACCAAATTTAATACTCCATATGTTTTGAAGAAGATTCCAGTAAATCCATTTGAGCATGTGAGTACAGATTATGTGTTTCCTATCAGTCAAATTGACAGGATAGACCCAAATCAAAATACTCTTATGGAAAGATCCATAATGTCAATTACGGCAATCATGCCAGACAACATGGGAGAAATTGGTTATCCTCCAAGCAGTGATGAAATCCCAAATGGTGACGTCTTTATTTCATCTGCTGAAATCCAACAGGTCTATACTTCACCAATCAGGCCAGAAGAAGTTATAGCAACATAGGAGATGAACAATGATGTCGATTCTCAATCAATCATCTCCTCTTTATTTCCCAAGGAAGACCCTTCATCATCAATCGGGTCGGAAATGGAAGCTTCTTCTTCAAGATGTACAAATTTTGACATCTCTTCTGATCATGAAAATTATGCTTCATCATCTACTATGCAAGTAGAAATGGAAGAAATAACACATGTTGAAGAAGAAGAGAAAGATCTCAGAGATGCTCCTCCAGTATTTGAAGAGGGTATCTCTACCACTGTGGATGAACTCAGAGAAATAAATCTGGGTACAAAAGAAGATCCACATCCCACTTTAATCAGTGTGGCCATGACTCTTGAAGAACAAGATATGTATATTTCCTTTATAAAGCAAAATCAAGACATATTTTATTGGAACTATACAGAGATGCTCGGGCTTGATCCAGATGTTTCTACTCATCATTTGGGTTTACCATAAGAACATTGAGGATTTAATCAAGGCGCAAGAAGAACACACCCAACTTATGACTCCAAAATTGAAGTTGAAGTGGATAAGCTTATCAAATCTAACTTCTTCAGAGAAGTTCAATATCCCAAGTGGTTGGATAATATTGTCCCTATAAAGATGAAGAATGGAAAATTTAGAGTTTGCATCGATTTCAGAGATCTTAATCAGCATTTTCCTAAGGATGATTTCCCAGTTCCGATTACAGAACATTTAATTGATGCAACATCTGGATATGAAGCACTTTCTTTCATAGATGGATATTCTGGATATAATCAAATCTGAATGGCCCTAGAAGATGAGGAATCCACAGCCTTCAGATCCCCTCAGGGTGTGTTTTGCAACCGGGTAATGCCCTTTGGCTTAAAGAATGCAGTTGAAACATATCAATGTGCCATGCATCGTATCTTCAAACCCTTTTTAGGGATGTTTGTTGAATGCTATGTGGAAGATTTGGTGGTCAAATCCAAACTAAGTTTTAATCACTTAGCGGATTTAGAAGTCATATTCTGCAAGCTTTGACAACATAATTTGAAGATAAACCCCTTAAAATGTGCTTTTGGGGTAACCTCAGGAAAATTTCTCAGCTTTGTTGTATGCCATCGTGGTATTGAAGTCCATCCTAAGAAGACAAAGTCAATCCTTGTTATGTCACCTCCTCAAAATTTGAAAAAATTAAGAGGACTTCAAGGACCCTTATCCTATATTTGTCGTTTCATCACCAATTTGGCAGGAAAAAGTTTACCCTTCACCAAATTGATGAAGAAGGGAGTCACTTACCAGTGGACAGAAGAATGTCAAGAAGCATTCTATATTCTCAAGAAATACCTCTTGAGTTTGCTGGTACTCATGCCACCTGTTGAAGTAAGACCACTAATCCTCTACGTGACAGCTTTAGAGTGATCATTGGGTGCCTTTCTTGCTCAGAAGAATGATGCTGGGAATGAAAACAACCTCTTCTACCTCAGTCAGACTATTCTTGAAGCAGAAACCCGGTATTCAAGTATTGATAAGTGCTGTCTGGAATTAATCTTTGTAGTTCAAAATTTGAGACACTACCTGCAACATCACGAGGTCCAATTGGTATCTCACAATAACTCGCTCAAATTCATCCTTAGTCATCCAATTCTTACAGGACGTCTGGAAAGGTGGGAAGTTATTTTGCAGCAATTCGATATTCAGTATGTGTCTCAAAAGGCAATAAAGGGCCAAGCTCTGGCTGATTTCCTGGCTAAACACCCTTCAGTGGAAGACACATCTTTAGATATTGAGCTCCCTGATGAGTAAATCTTCTCTATTCCAGAAAGTCCTCAGGCATGGGAAATGTATTTTGATGGTACTTCCAGAAGTCCAATAGGAAGGAAAATGGAAAAACCTAAATTCAACAAAGTTGGATTAGGAATAGTGCTCATTTCTCCAAAAAAGGCATTGTTACCTTATTCCTTTTTATTGTGGGAAGTTGGTACTAATGATGAAGCAGAATACCAAGCTCTCATCGCAGGCTTGGAATTGGCGCTTCAAGCACAAGTGAATCACTTAAAGGTGAAAGGTGATTCAGACCTGGTAATCAGACAAGTCAATGGGGATTATGCCATCAGAAAAGAAGGACTAATCCCTTTGTATGACTATGTCAGAGAGTTAATGGCGGAATTCCCTTCGGAACTAACATTTTCTTATGTCCCGCGATCACAAAATGCTCAAGCTGATGCACTGGCTAATATAACCACAGCTCTGGCAGGTCCAAATCGGGACGAGACAACCATCAGTATTTCCCACCATCGTGCAATTTCACCTTATGTTCAAATTATAAGAGAGGAAATTAATGAAATTAGTCCCATTTCTGAACTGTATATTCATACTATAGGATGAATGTCACCTATTAGGTAATACCTTCAAAATGGAACACTTCCACCTAATAGAGGTGAGAAAGAACAAATCTGGCGACGTGTGGTCAATTTTACTCTTTATGATATCCCAGATCACCTAGAAAAAATTCTCTACAAAAGTGGTTTTGATGGAGTTCTCTTCAGATGCGTTGATGGTGAAGAGACAATGGATGTCATGAAAGAAGTGCATGCAGGAGTCTGTGGTGCCCACCAGTCTAGACATAGACTGTCTGATCAGATTCGAAGGCTTGGATACTTTTGGCCTTCAATGATACAAGATTGTGTTGATTTCACAAAGAAGTGTAATTCATTCCAAGTACATTCCAACTTCATTCATCAACCTCCAGAGTTGCTTCATACAGCTAAATACTCGTGGCCGTTTTCTACATGGGGAATGGATGTGGTGGGACCTTACCCTTCAGCTACGGCTAAGTAGTTTAAGTAAATTCTTACTGCTACTGATTTCTTTTCCAAATGGGAAGAGGTAATACCTATTAAGGAATTAAGTTCTAAATGCATCGTTAGCTTCATCAAGTCTAACATCATTACCAAATTTGGTGTCCCTCATACCATATTGACGGACAATGGCATCAACTTCTATTCATCTGAGTTGAAGAAATCGTATCAAGAATACAACATCAAATCCAACCATTCATCTCGGTATCATGTAGTGGCCAATGGCCAGATAGAAGCCTTCAATAAGACTCTATAAAATATACTGCAAAAGATGGTGGATAAAGATAAGAAATCATGGCCTGATAAACTCTTCCATGATTTATGGGCTTATCGGACTACCACCCGCACTGCAACGTAGTCAACTCCATATTCACTGGTATATGGAACAGAATTTGTCTTTCCCATTGAAGTTCAATTACCCTCGCTCAGAGTATCCATTTGTGATCAGTCATCTATAGATGAGAAATATCAAAAGCGATTGAATGAATTGGAACGGTTATATGAGAAAAGATTGTCCACTTTGCACCACTTGTAAGTCTATCAGAATCGAATAGCACGAGATTTTAACAAAAACGTTCATCTTCGTTCATTCACTCAGGGAGAATTGGTATTAGTTCTCATAACTCCAATGATACCAGGAAAGTAACCTCCCAAGCTTGATCCAAAATGGGAAGGACCTTACTCAATACATAGGGTCTACTCCAATGGAGCTTATTCATTAATTTCGATGGATGGAGAACTCGTCACTACTCCAACCAATGGAATATTTTTTAAGAAGTATTTTGTATAAACACAAAATATATCATCATTGGTCCTGTATGACCTTAAACTGCACCACCATCCAGCAAGACGTTAAACTGCATAACCAACGGTCCATGCATATGACCCTAAACTATTTGCACATACATCCAACATGACGTTAAACTGTGTCCCCTTCATCCTCCTTGCTATATGACGTTAAACTATACAGAAACGGTCCATACATATGACCTTAAACTATTTGTATTCCTTTCATCTCACATGACGTTAAACTGTGATGTCCTAACTATATGACGCTAAACTGTACAGACATCCCTTACATCCATCATGACATTAAACTGCACCATCCACGGTCCATGAATACGACCTTAAGCTATTGGAACTTACGTCCAACATGACCCTAAAATGTATCATCCCTTTTTTATCCAACATGACGTTAAACTATACATAAAGTCCCTAATACGTCCAACATAACGTTAAATGGTGTACTCTTTTATCCTCACTGCATGACATTAAACTGCACAGTCCCCCATTCATCCAACATGACGTTAAACTATATTGTTCCCATCGTCCTAACTACATGACGCTAAACTGTATAGAAAGTCCTTTATACGTCCTACATGACATTAAATTGTGCATCGTTAAGGTTGTTGTTACCTCTTTTTTCTCACACCGAGTATGACTCACATGAGCTTAGAGAAAACTTCAACCATAACACTCTCTCTGGGCCACTAACCATGTGTAAGTCCCAACAACATCATTTTTTAGGTCATTGTCTCCAAGAACAACTTGATCATTAATTCATTCTTTAATTGAACTACGCGGACTTTGATCCTTGCCTTCCAGGCTGGGTACATAGGCAACCTCCCAAGGTTCAATCCCAAAATCAATCTCTTCACATCAGTTCACCTCCATCTCATACGATGTTGATTCGTGAAACCGGCCCTAGAATCCATATCTTTACATTGGTTCACTTTCGTCCTTGCTATACGATGTTAAACTATACAACACTTTTGTCCAGTATGACAATAAACTATAACATTATTTGATACCCTCACCTAATAGAGAATCATTATTTACATTGATTTTAAATCATGTTTCATTTCAAAGACTACGTGCATACATGGCAATGCCCGAACCTTTTATCTTGGGTTAAACCATCATTGCACTAAAGTCCCTTTTCACCCTTTGCATGTACAAACCAAATTTGAACAGAGGGTAGTTCTAGAACTACATGGGCTTGATTCCCATCCATATTGGATACATAGGAACGTTCGATTGCCCCTCGAATCCATCCCCAAGTCTTTGGGCCTAACCCCAAATTCCACTTTCATTCCCTTGGCGGAAAAGTCCCTGTGAAAACACACACTATGTATTTCTTATAATGGTCCAAGATCTATGACCTAAACTAAGATATCTAATCATTTTGTCCCACATGACTTTAAACTGTAGTTTAAGAACTACGTATGGCTTGATTCCCATCTTTATGGGATACGTAGTGAAGTCTAACATTTCCATTCAGGACCCAGCCACAACATGATTATGGTTAGCATTGATCTGTGTATCTCTACATACATTGGACAATACCCATCTTTATGTGTCATAATCCTAACCTTAAATATTTTCAGATCTTCATAACCCTTTTCTAAACTTCTAGTCATAAAAAGGTTTGAAATTCTGAGATTTCTTCTGCCTGACCATGCAGCACGTGCCCTTAGGCGGCCTTGCATAAACAGTCTACATAACGGACCTGTCAGCCAAAAGATGCTATTATTTGACTATGAAATCAATGTCCTTAGGTGGCCCTGCATAATTCAACACCCTAATGGGTTTGTTAAATAGTGGTAACTTCATTATTGGGAGGAAAATCTCTTTTGTCTTTATTTGTCTTGACAATATGTAAGGATCTGCAAAAATAACTATCCTTAACATATTTGTCCCATATCCTTTTTCATGATCTGAAAGTATTCAATTCTATGGTTTATATTCTCCTTCCCTATGTTTGGGTTAGACCTTAATAGTAGTGATATTCATCCAGTTCTTAGATAATCTTGTTTGGAAATATCTTCTCCATATTCAAGTACCTCTTTCCATACAGGAAACTCTATACTTTGGAAAATTTGAATCTCCATAAACTTTCACTGGCTTTTTAGCACTAGGAAAGTAAATTTCTGAGAGTTCTTTTTCCTGACTATGCTACACATTCCCTTAGGCGGCCTTGCATAAATAGTCTACATAACAGCCTTGTTAGCCAAAAGATGCTATTTATTTAACTATGCAGCCAATTCCCTTAGGTGGCCCTGCATAATTCAACCCCCTAACTGGTTTGTTAAATAATGGTAACTTAATTATTTGGAACTACTTCTTCTAATGCATTTTAGCTCTTTTTCATATCATTCCTCATATTCAAATATTCTTAAGTCATAGTTTACATATTTTCCCTCGTACTTGAGTATGGTAATATTTTTTCAGATAAATTTTCAAGGAATTGAGTCAATTTTAATCCATTTCTGTCCAAGCTATTTTGACCTTAAACATTAGCCTCTTTATGTCCGACATGCATGACTTTAAACTGCCCACAAAAGACAATGGAAATCTAAATAAAGGTCAAGTTCTAGCTCACATAACATACATTTTGTATGATTTAGGTAATATTGAGAAATTAAAAGATTCAAAGTTTGTAGAGTTATTTACATTAATCCTAGTAAAAATAAAACTATGCTTACTAGGCCCATTGGCTTAGGTAAAATTGAAATCATGTAGAAAAATAATGCAGGTAAAAATGATTGAATATGAAAGTGTTTTTCATTGATACACAAGAGATAGAAGGACATCCATAGACTTGAGTCTCTTCTCTTTTTCAAGAATTACAAGAGGCTTTCAACATAACTCTTCATTTGATTTACGGCATCCCAAGCTTCATCAGCAACCACCTGGAATTAATTCATTCAAATGGATACAATAAGAGATGCAGTGATACCAGTTCTTCTTGGAACAATTGTAAAAGGATGTTCTTGAGTGCGGTTTGAGAAAAAAATTTGCTGATCAAATAGTGACTTTGTTTCTGTCCAAGAGACTTAGAAGATTGATACATGGATTTGAGAATGGATTATTGGAAGTAAATATCCATTTGGAGAGAGTACTCTTTTCAGATATTGCTCTAATGCCATGTTTGACTTCTCTCCACCAACCGGCATCGGAAAACATTTCATCCCATGGGTTTTCCATTTTCATATCTGCAAGGAAAAGACATGGAGGAAAAATTTGAAAGTTCACACCAATGTTGTTGCTCTTAATGCACAGCATAACCGAAATAGAGGAGTAGTGGTTCAGCTGCATCTCAGGCATATAGTTCTCTTCATATAGAACATTGACTCCTTGCAGATGACCATGACCATACAGAGGTAGGTAGATGCTCTGTGTGAAATTAAGATGATATTTCTTCAAGTATTTAGCCAAATCTGGGAGAGTGTTGTCACAGATATCATAGTAATCATGGCCAACAATGTTCATCATGTCATCAATCCGCTTTCTAGCCAGTTTATCAGTCGTTCCGATTCTATTGGGAGCCATTGAATCTGCACAAAGGTTGAATAATTAACTCTTAAATAATTTGATTTTTCATAAAATTTGTGAACGAATTCGAAAAAAATGGCAAAGGCATTAAGGCGCGCAATTCTAAACATGGCGCGCAAGTATGGATTTGTCACGCAAGTGTTAATGTGCCGTGCAAGTTTTTGGCGCGCAAGTATCTTCGCGCAAGTCCTATTACCTTGACAACAATGCGACAGCGAAGAAACAGCGGAAAATGAGGAACTTGCGCGGCGAGAGCTCAGAAAATCCGAAAATCAGATGCTATGCACGGAAAATGACCATATATTTATAGGCCAGGATTCCCACTTGCGCGCCTACAGCTAGCGCGCTTCATCCAGGGTGCTCCAGCCCTACGCGACTCGCACCTGCGCGACTCGCACCTGCACACCTCTTTCCCTTTGGTTTTCTTCTTTTCCTCAGAGTCACATCCTTATTCTTTCGGATCTAACTCTGAGGGGGGACTTTTGTTGACGCTCCTCTTTCGTCACATTGTCTAAAATAATGGAAAGGGAAATGACTTAGCACAAATTGATTCATCCTTTGAAGAAAACATCAAAAATCGACAAAGGCATGAACAAGTCTTCAAATGCACAAGAGTCGCGCAAGTTCCATCACTATCGCGCAAGTGACTTGCGCGCCCTAAAGGATAACCACCCGGGGTCTTCTCCAGCCTATAAATAGACTCTGTGGGCCCCCCATTTCGAGAGGAATTTTTCCCGAATTCAGATACAGGGCTCTGAATGCCCATGTCTTTTCTTCAGTTCATCCGAACACTTCTAAGGTAATTCTTTACCGAGAATGGAATGTCTAAATAGGAGAAGTAAGGTCTAAGTTTTAGAATTCACTAAAACTGGTGCACCTAAGTTTTTTACCCTTAAGAGAAATGAACACACTTGCGTGCCGCCCTACTTATTCACCATAACATGCGCTCCATCTTCTGGAAAGCCTCTAGGGATGATTCTAAAGGCTTTGATCAAGGATCCCCCAAATATTACTCTAAGGGCTGAAAATCATGCAAGTAACCATGTGCCATTTAGGTATACCTGCGCGCCCAGGACTTGCGCACCCACGCAGTACCTGCGCTCCTGCCAGGAATTGTGCACCCCTACCTTTTTGGGTGCCTTTCCTACCCATTTCACCCCTCTTATTCCATTCCACCTCTCCTATTCAAAATTCAGTCTTCAAGACACTCTTCAAATCCATTTATGGCATGATTTCTTGATTTGGATTCCTTATCTGAAAGGAACTTCGTGGAACATATCTCAAAATCTAGTGATTTACACATCTTTATGTCACTAAAGATTGAGATTTCATTCATTCAACCTCATCCTTTAAGATGAGAGAATCCTTAACATGGGCCTCCTTTTCAAGAGTAAGCCCCAGTCCAAATTCTCATTACTGTGGGCATCCTCTTTAGGAGTAAGCCCCAAGTCCTCTAATCTGGGCATCCTCCTTAGGAGTAGCCCCAGTCTTAAAGTTCCCAAATATGGGCATCCTCTTTAGGAGTAAGCCCCAACCATAATTCTCTTAACCTGGGATTCCTTTTCAAGAGTAATCCCCAGTCTTAATTTCCTTTTGATCTGGGCTTCCTTCTCAGGAGTAAAACCCAATCATAAGTCCCCTCCTAATTTGGTCATCTTCCTTAAAAGTATGCCCCAAGATTAGAGTATCCAAATCTCCATGAAGCACATATACCTTTATGGACCATGTTCCTGGATATCTTCCCTGAAGTAAATCTTAATTCTTATCTATTTGGGCAGTCATACACACATAAGCCCCACATCATTGCATCTTTCATGGCACAAATTGTCTGGTTTCACTAATACCTCTTGTTTCTCACATCGAGCATGACTCACGTGATCTTAGAGTGTAAATGTAATCATGAAATCTTTAATGAGCCATAAATCATGCATAAACATCATACTACCTTACTTGAACTATGTGGGTTCTGATTCCTTTTTCCAAAACAAAGTATACATAGGTAGCCCATCAGCGGGTATGATCCCAACTCTGAAATAATCCATGTCCTCCTGAATGACAATAAACATCAAGTGCCCCACTGAGTGGATTTAAAACCAGTATGGTCATCATAATGACCAAGATACTTTTATGTATTTTTAAGGATACCATCAACTAAGAATTTCTAACAAATACAGATGATTATTCATTGATGAAGAACCTTGAATACATATAAAAGTTTCTCTGAATTTCCTACATACCAATCATTGATTGTCAGACTAAAGGAAAGCTCATCTTATACTTGGTAATGTAATAAGGATTCACGAACATAACTTAAATCTATAAAGATAGTCCCGGAATAGACAATAATTCCCCTAAAAAGGTGTGATGAGTCCGACCTCCCATCCTCTCAACCAATGAAAATTCCAAAGCCTCATTAGCCCATAACTAATGAGTGCCTACCTTTGGAATGTAGGTCCAAATGGATATGGAATCATTGGATGTTTCTGGTTCTATGAACAAACCCATTATAAACCGATTGGATTGTTTAGACCTTGAATCAATGAGTTCATCCCCAATTCCAGAGGGAAACAGTACCTATGATGAAAATTTTACAATACTTTCAAGGTAGGCTTCTAGAATTATCATCAAAACTAATAGTAAAGTTGATTCATTTTTTAGTTGATTAAAACCAAGTCTATGAAGGGTGTTATCTATAAGGGAATTTAGTAGATATGAGGAAATAGTTTTATGTTCTCTCAATGTTGAGATGGATATTGGAGTTACTCATCAATATTATAGATTTTATAAGAAGAGAAAAATAGGATTCAAGGGAAAATCTAAAAACCATAGTGAAAAGAAGGTGATATTTCTTTTATACACAAAGTGTGGAAAGAAACATGGATGAAACTATACTGAGGGGACTAGTAAATTTTTTAAGTGTGGGAAATAAGGTTATTTGTAAATTGACTATTGAAGTGATGGAAAAAATATAGATAATGATGCAAATAGAGAAAAGGATACACAAAATTCACATCCCACACTTCAATGCATAAAGTGAAAGGAAAATGGGAATTATGCTAAAAAAATTCCTAATTTAAGGGTTATTAATGATGATCAACATCAATAACCTCTTAAGGCCAAAGATAAAAGAAAATAACATGTGATCACTTCTAGAGATGTGGAGTAATTAATTGGTTAAAGGTACACTTGCCATCCACTCTAAAATAGCTAATGTTTTATTTATTATAGATCCACCCAATATTTTATTTATAAATAATTTAATAATTTTTTCACTGTATTAACTAAACAATTAGATGTTGAGTTATCTGTGATAAATCCTAAGGGCACAATGGTCGAATCATAGGTTTGTAATTATTCTCTAGTTGATGTTCATAGGAAATTTATTTATAAAAATATTTTGATCCTTCCTTTAGTTTAATTAGATGTGATTCTTAGAATGGATTGGATTTCTATATATATCTCTCTCTCATATCAATTTCCAAGGTAGTGAAGTTATATTTCATATTCTGAATGAATCTATGAACATCTATCAATGTAAGGATTAATATGAAATTCTAGTGGAAATTACATCCATCCTCTGGGTATTAATTCCTATAAACAAAGTTTATCTATCTCATATGGTTGGGGAGAAACTCACCATTAAAGAAAAACTTATTTTATGGGACTTTTTTTATTTCTTTCTAGAAGAATTACCAGGTCTTCCACTAAATCATGAAGTCCAGTTTTTAATATTAATCAAATCGAGTGCTATAGATATTTCAAAAACTCCTTATAGAATGGATACAATTTAGTTACATCATCATAATCATTCATTCAATTATTTTTATTAAAACATTGTGCATAAAAACAACAAATAAAAATGAGAACAAAAATAAAAGTCAAGAAACTACAGAGGCCTGAAGTGTTGAAGACTGAGTGAATCCCTTCAAGAGATTAGAATTACCTATTGTTACACCTTGGGGTTCATATATTCTATTTTTTAAGAATAAAGATTGATCAATGAGAACTTTTATTTATTATTGAGAACTTAACAAGATCAATATCAAGAACAATTATACTCTCCCCCATATTGATGACTTATGTGATCATCCATTGATAGCTCAATACTTTTCCAAGATTGATCTTCATCTTAGATATCATCAATTGAGGATCAAGAAGGAGGATATACCCAAGATAACATTCTTTACAAGGTATTAACATTATGAATTTATAGTGATTCATTTTGGTCTTACTATTTCTCCCACTATTTTCATGGATCTAATGAATAGAGTCTTTAGAGAATAACTTGATTAGTTTTTGGTAGTCTTTATAGATGATATTCTTATATTTTCAAAGATCAAGGAATAACAAGAAGATAACTTGAGGATTGTAATGATGGCCTAGAGAAAGGAGAATATTTATGAAAAATTTACCAAGTTGGAATTTTGGCTTTAGAAAGTTTCATTTTTAGGTCACATAATCTCAAGAGAAGGGATATCTATGGATCCAGCAAAGAAAAAAGTTATAAACATTGGCCTAGAAAAATAATGGTAACTGCGATCCAATGGTTTCTTAGTTTATCATCATATTATAAAAAAAAATTAAATATTTCTGATGATTATCTAATTCACTCACCAAGTTGACATGGTAATGAGATAAGTTCATATGAACTAAGGAATGTGAAGAGAATTTTAAGGAGTTGAAAATAAGGTTAGGGAGTGCACTTGTGATCAAACTACCCTATAGAAGAGAAAGGTTTGTAATCTACAATGATTCATCCAAGAAGGGAATGGGATGATTTCTCATGAAAAATGATATGATGATATCTTATTACTCATGAAAATAGAAAATTCATGAGTAAAATTACCCAACTCATGGATTGGACTTAGCTGTGGTGATTTTTTCATTAAAGATATAGAGGAATTATATTTATAGAGAAAGGTGTGACGTATGTACTAATCATAAATTTTGAAAGTATATTTTCACTCAAAATGAGCTAAATGTGTTCCAAATAAGATGGTTAGAGTTGATTAAGGATTACGACTATTCAATACATTACCACCCTGGGAAAGCAAACAAGGTGGAAGATGCTTTGAGTCGAAAGGACCAAGAAAGCCTATCTATTATGAGTATCACAAAAGATCCAATACTTATGGGTTTTTAAAGTATGTATTTTGAAATAATAAAATAAGGGGAGAAATATTATCTTTTACAAATGAATAGTCAACCATCTATACAAGTGAAGAATAAGGAGGCACAGAAGGAAGATATAGAGATACAAAAGAATGTGAGAAATGTTCCTGAGTGTAAATTTTATTGTAATGGAATAATAATGTTCATGAACCATATTTTTATTCCTCCCATACTATAATTAATGAAGGATATGTTGTATTGGTCTCATTATTCATCATTCTTTATTCATCTTGGAAGCACTAAGATGTATTGGGATCTAAAATAGTATTTTTGTTGTGATGGAATATATATTGTATAATATGTTTCTTGGTACTTGGTTTATGGTAAAGTTAAGGCCGAGAGATAGAATTATAAGTGGATGTTATAACCATTACCCATACTAGAATGTAAATGGGAAAACATCACCATGGACTTTATGATCAGGCTTCCCAAAACATCTCAAGTCTATAATCTTATATGGGTTATAGTTGATCACCTCAAAAGTATAAAAACATAATTTCTATCATATAAGACTTCTATATTGATCATTTTCTTATAATATATATTAAGTAAGTGGTCAGTTTTTATGAAGTACCACTTTCCTTTATATTTGACCAGGACCCAAGGTTTACTTCAAAGTTCTGGAGAAGTCATCAGTAGGATATGGATACAGAGTTGAGTTTCATCACTACTTATCATCCTCAGATAGATGGTCAATATAAGACGAAAATTAAAACTCTAGAATGCATGTTTAGAAATTACTCTATGGCTTTCAAAAGTTGGCTGGGATCAACACCTACATTTGTTATAATTTTCTTACAACAAAAGATTTCACTCCAATATTCAGATGGCTCCTTATAAATCCCTCTATAGTAAGTAGTGAAGAACTCAAACATGATGGATTGAATTTTGGGAAAGAAATATATTGGAACATGATCTAGTTGAGGATATAGAAGAGAAGTTTATATCTATTCAATAATACATAAGATAATCTATGAGTAAATAAAAAAATTATGATGATAATCGATGAAAAAAACAAGAGTTTGAAGTGCATGACAAGGTATTTTGAAGAATATCTCCCTAGGAGAGAGTGATGACATTTGGAAAGAATGGAAAGCTAATACCTTTGAATATTGGTCCTTTATAAATTCTGGATCATTTGGGAAGATATATTGTCATTTAGTGCTTCCGTCAAATCTCTATCAAGTTTATGATGTGTTCCATTATCTCTCATGATGAAGTGTATACCTGATCCTTAACATATAAAAAAATACGAAGTTATACCATTGTAGGATGATCATTATTATTATGAACAACCTCTATAGATTCTAGATCATGGATATAATGTTCTACAAAACAAGACCACTTGCTTTGTTAAAGTTTTATGGTGGAACCACCAATTTTTGGAAGCTATGTGGGAACTTGAGGATGTTATGAGGTAGAGGTATCCTCTTATTTTTGTATCCAACTGACGAATTTCTAGTTAGAAGTTAATTTTAAGGGGCTAGAATGTAACACCCCTATATCTTAATAAATATTTCTCTTTAAAAAAATTTAATTCTTCAATAGCTTGTTTTGTACGCAACCATGAGTTTAGACAAGCCACAAGACACTATTAGTATAAAATGAAATTTATGACCTAGTTGTTAAATTGGATGGAATAAATATGAATAAATAATTTATGAAATAAAAATAAATTTAGAACTCAATATAAATTTATTAGTAATTTCTTTGAAAATAGTCACACAATTATTAGTAAAATCACTTTATTCTTAATTACGCTTTCTTCAAAAATGAGTTTAATTTATTTTTATGAGTGAATATTAATTTTTAGAAGTTATATAAAATTTATTTTAAATTATTAATTTAATTTTTTAATTTATCATGTCAAAGTTATCTTAAAATTGTTTTTCTAAAAACATTTATTTTATTAAGGAATAGTGAAAATACTAATTTTTACTGAAAACTGTATTTTCTTTTAAAGTATTTATTAGGTAAAATTATGTTTATTATTAGGTTAAAATTTTAATAATTATATTTTAAGTCAATCCAATTATTATTTTTGAAAATTATTATATATATTAATTTATTATAAAAATATTTTATGTTTTAAATGGTCATTTTTCTGAAAATTTATTTTTCAGGGAATTTTATTATTTTAATTTTAAAATAAATTCTATAGCTTCTATGTTTTGAATTTTGAAAATTAGATTCCAAATTTATATTTATAATTTCTAAATTTATTGAATGGGTCCCTTTTATTTTGGGTCAATATAAATAGTAATCATGATAAATTTTGTTTGCACAGTAAAAGATAAATTATGTGATTTAGGATAAAAACAAAATAAATTGACTATAAAACGACCCTAAAACACAAAAAAAAGTATTGTATGAAGTTAATTATACCCTTAACACATTACGATTGAAATTAAGATGTTTAATAGACATTTCCTAGGAAAATGACTTATATAATATTTAAATCATTAAAAGACACAAAATATCACTTTCTTTGTTGTAAATATCCCTTATGTTTACACATAGATATAAAGGTGTGTTATAAACAAATGATACTATATATTTTTAACTTAATAAACATATTTTAGTGATATATATTTATTTTTGAATTTCTGGGCCACATAGATGAGATTATGATATTTATAATATTTTATTTGATAAGAATTTAAAGGTGACATATTAATGTTTTAAATACTATGTAATTTTTTATATAGGGATAACCAAAACATATATTTGACTATAAATATTATTATAAAATCTATAAGATTTATATTAATAATGGTATTTTAATTTTAAATTTTAGTGATCAAATATGTACATTAAATAATTACACAACACTAATACATTATATATTTTATTAAGGGAAATATAAATTATATATTAATAATAATATTAAAATAAATATAATTTGAAATAACTAACACGATCAACTAATTTTATAAATGAAATTGAACTGTTAGGGATATAATAAAATAATTTTTTCAAAGTCAAATTGTTATACTAATATTTTAAAAAAATTCAAGTAATGATTGGTGTCAAATTGACACTAATGATATTTTATCATAATAATATTTTAATAAATAATTTAAAAAAACATATTTAAAAATAAAAAAAATCATAATATGGTCTAAATTATTATAAATTTTAAATTTATGGTTTAATTTACATCAAATAATTAAAAATTAAAAAGTATTAATATTGAAAAATTTGTTACCTTAGTTAAAATTGAAATAGATTTACTAAGGGTTAATCAAAATGATAAGGTTTAAAATAATACCAAAACTTATATAAAATCAATTATTTGATGATATTATAGCCTTGTATCATCTTATATTCTAATACATGGAATTTTGAGGTGTTTGGATAGATTTTTACTTCATTATAAATTAATATTTTGATGAAATTCAAAATGTGTCCCTCGCCTCAATTATAAAAGGTCACTTCCTCTCTCACTTCTTCACATAACATTGAGCCATCAATATCGAACATACCTTTCTAATTTCTCTTATAAACTCACATATTCATATTATAGTGGTTATTTCCTTCTTAAAATATCAACCCTAGTGTCCCTTCAAGGAGATCTAAAGGATGTTCATCAAAGAATAGGTAATCATCTTTACCGACACTTTCAAATTTATTTCTTCTTCTACTCCCTCTCTATGTGTTTTTTCCATTATAAAGTAATAAATCTAGTATTACCTATATTTTGAGATTTTATTATGATTATGGAACAATCATATTTCACCTTTTATCCATCCTATGAAAAATAAAAGCATTGTGCGTGCATACATACGACTTACCATCTCCACGTCGTGGTGTAATATGTTTTTCATCACCACTTTATTTAGATGGGTATAATGACGGGAATAATATATATATGTATATATTAAATTATAACATTATATTTATTCTAGAAAAAAAATATACCATCCAATTCTTCACCATTTCATCATTAAGGGAATGATATCATTACTCGTGCATACATACGGCCTATTGTCTTCACGACGTAATGCGATTCATTTTCCATGTTCACCATTCAAGAATGATTATATAAATGTATATAATGAATAAATATGATATATATATATATATATTACATAATATCATTATGTAAATGATGTAAAAATATCCTATGTAAAATAACTAGGACTTATATAGAAAAATATGTATAGGAAAATGATGCAGTTAACACTCGAAAGAAGGGTAATAATGAAATATTATTAACAAATGGGTGATACGATGATATAAGAGGATCATATATGATATTATAAAAATAATTTTAGTTTTTTAATAAGTTTATAACATTCTATAAACCATTATACAAGAGTTTTGGATAGGTACGAAGGAAATCAGACCTAAGGTAAGGGTTAATTTCACAATCTCATTATTATTCAGAATTATTTATATGTAAGTATATATCATGGAATATTTATATTCCATGTCCATGTTTAATAAAAATGTTTTCCAAAATACTTTTATTATTCTTATAAAATTTTTAATGACATTTTTACCCATGTGTTCATTTTTACTAAATGGTTTGAAAAGAATATTTTTTGTCATTTTCTTAAAGAGGCACTTTGTGTCTTTTTCAGAAAAAGTAAAAGAGGAATGTTTTTTATATAGAATGAATGTATTTTACCACTTTCATAACACCATAATTTATTGAATATTACTTTACAAGCTTATAAGTTTATTTTCAAAGAAAATTTTCTATTTTGAAATTGCACAACATTTAAGAAAAGAAATTTTTTTCAAAGAACAATGGTTATTTTTCTCAAATATTATATATATATATATTAGTTTTGGGGGATAAAATTA
The DNA here is from genome assembly GCA_963277665.1 of Viscum album. Classification (NCBI taxonomy): domain Eukaryota; kingdom Viridiplantae; phylum Streptophyta; class Magnoliopsida; order Santalales; family Viscaceae; genus Viscum; species Viscum album. The sequence goes on from OY728150.1 coordinate 246,894,994, forward strand.
CATTCAAACACACAAATCACACACACGGGCTGTAGAAGTAGTCCATATCCCTCCCCAATTGGATATCCCACCCATCTATTCTTATTTTTATTTAATACATGTCTCATGGGACTAATGGGACCACACCCAACATGCCTGAAGTGCCTAGACCATAGCCTTTCTACTGCCCAACTAGGACTTCTGCCCTAAGGTATCTATCTGCCACACCTCATCTCCTGCGTCATAGTAACACCCACCACTGAGTGGATCCTACATCCCTGGTTAAACTAATCACTGCCATCAATGTTCTATACCTGCCTCTACTCTCCATTTTTCATGGTCTTCATTTCCATTCACCACTTCACATAAACCTAGTGGAACACCCAATGATAGTCAACTACCTTATGTAGTGTCACTCACACCATCACCCATCACCCATTGGAATAAAAATATCACCATCTGTTTCTCAATAACCAGTGTCCCAATACATTATCCAACTATTTTTCACCCCTGATATCTAGTCAGTGTTGGATTTCTTCCCAAAATTGCACACAGTCTTCATCATTATTCCATCATTTCCTATCCATACTCATCATCACTATCATCAGACAATGCCTTCAACCTTCCTGCTGGTCTCACACCAATCTGAAAGTATGAAATGAGGAGTGAACTCGATTCATTAAGGGACTTTTTCCACAATGATGGTCTTATAAGTGAGCCTCGACTAATATGAAAATTATTTTAAATAATTATATGTATTCTATATTTCATGTCTTATGTTATGATCTCATGGATTATGTTATTTGATTATTTATGAAATTCTATGATTTATTCCTTGACAGAATACCCTTATCCTTGATATGAAGGATATAATTTTCAAAATTTATGTTCAGGTTCTTATGTTCTTATACTTATGTTATCTCCCTTGATTACCCTTACTGAGAATATGATCTCACCCTTTTATAATGTTTCTTTTCCCCATGATATGAAGATATATATTAAGTAAGATGTGTCAAAACATGTTCTAATTGTGAAGGAATAAGCAGGATACATTGTTGATGTTTCATGAATTAGTTGTTTATGTTTTTTAGTTTCCAAAGAAACTAAAACTATATGATTATGGAATGTTTTTTATGTTATGTAATGACTATTCTTCTATTTCAGATGTAATATCTATATATGAAAATTTTGGGCCGTTATAGGTATAATCCTAAAAATGAGGGATGATGCTTTATTTATAGGAATTTTAACTTGTAAAAGGAATTGTCTCATGGAACTCCTTCAGACTCAAATAATATCAATTGACTCGTATAGGTTTCAGAGCAATGTAGTGTTCCAAGCTAGGTTTGTTTAACTCGAGATATGAAAAATGTGTGCATTTTCTTATTATAGGTCATCTTGAGAATGTGAGTGTGTTCTACAACGTGTATACATATTTCTGTATATTTATGTGTATAAATTTTTTGTATATATTTATATATTTATATATTTTTTTTCAAAATGTGTATATTTGTGCATGGTTATATATAGTTTTTTCAAAAAAAATGTGTGTGTGTGTATACATATATATATTTCTGTGTGTGTGTGTGTATATATATATATTTGTATATATTTATTTATACCTATATTTATATTTATATTTGCATATTTATATTTTTATATTTATTTATCTGTATGTTTGTGTGTGTGTAAAAATATATTTGAATATATTTTTATATATAAAAACAATTTTAGGTCAAAGACACTTTATTAAAGTAAATCCTAAACAAGGACCAAAGTGTATGAGGTCATATAAAGAAAATCTACCCACATACCAGAGTAATCAAAAACAAGATTATACCAGCTTCAAAGTCCTAAAATCTCTAGAATCTCATCCTAAGAATGAAGGATCGTATTTTGTTGAGATAACCTACTACCCTGACCATATGGAAATCATCTTCATCTCCAAATATTATCCCTCTTACAAGGTTTCTTAGTGTCCCTATACTCAGCATCCTTGAAGGTTGTTTCATCCATGCCTTGTATGTTATTGAGAGGGCCAATATTTTTCTCATCTTACTTGATATTAGATAACTTTTTAAAATAATTATAATTCATAACCTTCCAATTATTCCCTAAATCATTAATAGGTTTCCCTAAAATAGACTCTTGTAATTGACCAATGGAAGAAGTGTCGTTTTCCTTGGAAACAGCCTCCTTCCTATTGAGAATAAGTCCATCAACCTATATTATTCTATTAAAATAATCCTACCCTATAATAGGAATTGGAGTGGGTTGAGATTCCTTGTGATAATTTTCATCCCCCATTACATTCATTTTAAAGGATCCACCAATAGTAAATCCCAAATTAAAAGTGTGACTTGAAGCGCACTTCAGGTAGTCCTACCTTTTTAAAGAATACATGATCACTGAAGGATATTGAAAAACCATATGAGTTGAAATAGAATAAAGTGAAGATGAAGCAACATTATACCACACCTTATGGTCTGCACATATTCCTTGTATAATTGTACACACTTTTCCCTTAAAAGGATTTAGTTTTTGTGAGCTGGTCTCCTTAGAACTACTCCTTTATCCAGGCTCATACCAATATTAAAATTATGGGTAGTGAATTCCACACCCTCTTCCATCCCTTTTTAGGGTTTAATATCTTATGAATGATCAATACAACCACATGATCATGATTTAAGTCGATTAAGACATGAAAACACACCCAGGACTTCATAGGATTCTATTTTTTTTAGTTGTAAAGAAGGGAGGGAACTCACTTCCAATGATTTATTACCTTTCCCAGTTGAGGTGTGATATTTATCCACATGATCATACTGAGAATTCATATCAAAGAAAACATATTCATCCCCATAATTGGTATCCAATTCTTTCTAGAAATTATCTATAGGGTTATTATATCCAAACTACTCGAACACATCACCCATCATTCCATGTGCACCTATCACACCTTCCACTTGAACTTTATTAATCATGTTCATATTGGTTATAGTAGTAGTAAATTTTGTCTCTAATTATAATTCCTTTTGAAGGGAACCAAAACAAACTTTATTCATGTGTTATCATAATGATTGATTCATAGATGTGTGGGAATCTATCTCACCTTCTTCTTGAATATGGTTCATTGGGTCCACTCTAGTAAGATCAACATTTTCTTATGCCTTCATACTAAAATCACTTTTATTATCAATGGAATATAGGCCCATGAAATCCCCATGGTCCTCCTTTGACTACATATACCTCATAAATAAATCAATAGTATGGCCATCCATCCCAAATTTTATACAATGCAATACTCCTTGATATTTTTCAAGAGAATGAAAAATGTTATTGTGTATCTTATAAAAGCTTGGAATATTTTCATATTTGACTGGTAAATAAAATTGATAATACTTAGATTTTAAGGTGGTTGTTTTGATAAGTGGTATATAATATTAATATCCACTAATAGATGTGAAAAGTGTCCGAACCTTTCTCTTTCTGTATCTTTATCCATCTTGATCAGTACACCAATAGTAGAAGAAATATCCCATAGGATTTTAGGTTTCTAGAAAAACCAACTCAACCTCCTAATTTTAATCAAAATATGCATGAATGAATTTTCTATATTCAAGGTATTTATGTAATGATATCAGAAAGTATTCATAGAATATAAAGCTTTATATTCAAAAAAATGATGCCCCGTACTTCAGATTTAAGAGACAAAATTGCAGAAAATAATGTGAAAGTATGATTTCTCTAAGGAAGTAAAACTCCATCCATTAAAACCCTATAATTCAAGTAATTCCTTCCTAATATAGAGCAAATTCCATATATCATCTTTATATTTCTAGGGAAATTGAGAAATAATCGAGTGATTGCATGCCTTGATCTGATCGAAAAGGAGACCCAACCTATCTCCTATGAAAGTAATGTCTCTCTAATTTATGATCTTCTATGACGGTGACCTGAACTCATCCTAAAGACCATAAAAAAACTTTTTTCTTAAAATTCTAAATCATTTAATTCTAAAACTAAAGAAAAATAATAAAATTATACATATCTCAATCTTTATGTGAAACATGTCCTTCCAAAGCTCGGGAATACGAAGCTTGATTTCCAAACTTATGGTCATCATGCACATCATCCTCATTCTATTTAGAATCTTGATCAAGATCCAAAGACTCCTCATTTACAGTACCACTAGAAAGGTACCTAGGGTTAGGTCCTGAAGGATTATCCATAAGATTGATGTGAAAATCCTTAGTATAAGCCATGAAATTAAGAAGCCCCAATTGTCTTTAGGAATTATCATCATGATTGCTAGAAAATCACAACAGATCACTCGATCCCTTTGCTCTCATCCTTATCCATCATATATATTTGTGTGTGTGTGTATTTGTATATTTGTATATTTATATTTATATTTATATTTATATTTACATTTATTTTTCCAAAATGTGTGTGTGTTTGTATTAATATATATTTATTTGTATATTTATGTTTATATATACGCCCCCGCATGCACACACATATATATTTGTATATCTACATTTACTTTTATATATTTTTATGATATATTTATATGTTTATAATGTGTTTATTTTATATTTTATATTTTTATATATTTTATATATTTATGCATTTATATATTTATATATTTATATATTTATATATTTATATATTTATATATTTATACATTTATACATTTATATATTTATATTATATATATATACATTTCTATATTTCTATATTTCTATATTTATTTATAATTTTTTTATATAATTAATTTATATATGTATTTATATAATTATTTAAATAAAATTATAATACATTATATATATATACATTATTAAATTTTTTTATTTCTTAATATAAATTTAAAAATTTTGTATTAAATAAACTGTGAAAATAAAATTAATAATAAATTTTTATTAAAATATGATTTAATATTTTTAAATTAGGGAACCCTTTATCAGTGCTAAATACATATATGATAAGGGTAATCTTTATCAGAACTAAAAAAAGCATTGATAAATTTCATCATATATAGCCACAAAAAAAGGTGCTAACAAAGGGATTTTTATCGGCATTTTTTTATCATTAATAAAAGATTCCCTTTTACCAGTTCTTTATTTTTCACACTAATAAAGGGTTCCTTTATCAACATTTTTTAAAAGAACTGGTAAATGGATAACACTGTTTTCCCACAATTTTTAGTAGTTTTATCACATCTAATGAGAGCATAATATTTCATAATTTTTCATTGTGAGAATTCTAATTTTTTATAAATTAATCTTGAACTAAACATGCTTTAGATAATTTTAGAATAAATTGAATTAAATTGATAAATGGTTTTAATTTGTTTAATGATTTTATTCATTTTTGAATTATTAAAGTAAGCGACTTCATTTATTTTGTGTATCTTTTTTGTTTTTTCAAATTGAAAATAAAGAAATGAAAAATAGAAGTGGGGAAAATCAGTATTTTGGGGAAAAATCACATATATAGGCCCAAAAATAAGTACACTAAAGGCCCGTCTATGCAGCCACTAGCCCAGGCATGAGGTGAGTTAGCCACAGGCAAGTCAAACCTACAATGTTTTGTAGGTTCATGTGTATCAATAAGAAGTAACATAGTAGCAGCTACACTGGGGATTATTAATGGAACACATAACCAAGAGATTATCTAAGTAAGGATTGTCCATAAATGCAACATATGAAACAAAATTTTAAAACACAATAAAACAATTTCAAATATCAGGTGTCTTCTTCTATTCGACCTCGCCTCATGCGTGAAACACTTCACCCATAAAATTACCAAAAATTTCCCTATATAACATAAATAAGAAAACAAATTTTAATTATATGTAGATTGGGAAACTATTTCCCAATATACTAATGGAAATGGGGGTCTAGAGTAGAAGGGTGGGAGTTATCGAGACAACGCCTTCTTTAAAAAAATCTTGAAGAAGGTGTTGTCCAAGACAGAACCTTCTTGAGAATACTTATTAAGAATGCATTGTTTTGAACGGTGACTTTTTTAAATAATTCTATAGAAGTCATTTTTGGGACAAAACCTTCTTCAGATGTTTTTTACAGATGGAATTATCTCAGACAATGCCAATATTTTTATTTTTTAAAACAAAATATTTTTTTGTTTTTGTTTTTTGTTTTTTACACACACACACACACACATATATATATATATATAAACAAAAAAAATCTAGAAACTAAAAAATAAATAGTATTTAAATATTTTTATATTCTCTATAACTTTAACCAAGTATTCTGAAAATATTTTGGAAAATCCCACCTAGCCTCCCCTTTTATTTGGGTGTAGTAAAAGACATATTTTCCAAATTTTTGATTTGGGAATCAAAAATAAATATTCAACCATTTAATAAATAATATATTATTTATAATAATATATTAATAATAATAAATTATTAATCACAAAATATTTTCAATAAATTATTACAATTTGATAATGTAATAAATAATAACTTATCTATTATGAATTAATGTTAAGAAATAATGTTTTTTTCATGTAAAATATTTTTTGTTAATTATATTTATGAATAATACAAAAAATAATGATAATAATGATAATGAATTGAAATAAAATTATTCAGATAAAATAATAATATTACTATTATTAAATATAAAAAATATAAAATTATTATTATTGTTGTTATTAAATACAACTTATTTATAAAAAAATTAATATTTTCTTTTTATTGTCAAATAAATTACAAATAATTAATAATCTAGTCAATATTAATTATATTATTATTAGATTAGTTATTATTAATACTAATATTATTAATTATTAATTATTATTATATAATAATCTTTTATGTCACTTAAATTCTTTTCTGTTTACTATATTTATGACTAATAATGTTATTAATAATAACGATGATGATCATGTAAATAATAATATTATTATTAAATAATATTATTATTAAGTAATATATTAATTATTATCACTTCATAAAAAATATTAATTATATTTACTATTATTAATAAGTATATAATCTTAATTATTTGTAATTAATTATTTAATTATAATATTGTTATGAAGTCATATATTATTATTAATACATAACATTTCTATTTATTATTTTTTTAAAAAAATTCATTATCAGTTATTTTATACGTTTTTATAATAATATTATTAATAATAACTAAGGATGATTGCTTACACACATAGATAAAAAGAAAGTACGCGCATCTAGGAACTTAACCAGTGATAATAAATTCTGGACAATAAATTCATGATAATAAATGATAATGAATTCATTATTCTACAGTCGTGATATTATTAATAAATTAATAATAATAAAGTAATGATATTATCTTTTATAAAAGTCATCATAATACTAATAATTTTAATGTTTATAAATAACAATAATAATAATATAATTATTAATAATGATGTAAATAATCACATTATTATTAAATATTAATAATTATTAATAAAATATTAATAATTATCACTTTAATAGTGATATAATTAATAATAATATTAACTAGTATTAATAAGTATGAAATACTAATTATTTTTAATTAATTAATTAATCATATTTTTATCATTAATTCATTCATTATTATCAATACTTAATATTTTTTATTTTTTATTTTTTCTGAAATTATTTTCATTTTCAGTTATGTTATATGCTTTAATCTAATGTCTTAAATTTTATTTAGAATCTAATTATAATTTATATTTTATAAGATTTTATAGTTACCTACTTATTTTAAAGCCTAAATGTTATTTCTTGAAACAACATTATTTTGTATCATCTATATTATTGTCTGTATATTATTTTGATGAAAATATTTATAAAAATATTTTTTATGTGTTTAGTATATGTTTTAAATATCATTTTGATTTTTTTATATTTTATTTTTTATAATCATTCGAATTCACCAACTTGAAACACAATATAACTTATTATATTTCAAGTTGGTAACTTTGGAAGCCTATAAAATATAAACTATAGATATAATAAAAATGAAACTTAAAACATATTCTATGAATTATAAAGCACAAGGGGTTTGGTGTGGTGAATTTGAATCCTAGACTCTTTCAGATTTAGGACTGGGGCCCTACTTTCAATCCATTGTCTATTAAAAACACAATTACCCAAAATTTGGTTTAGAATTAGAGGGAATTGTTGGATTCTTAGGCTCAAAAAATTCTATTGGAAATTTATTTCGAAATAAGAGTCCCTATTTAGATTAATAGGGAAACTAAAAAAGAAAAAATATGAACACTTTACAAGGATGTTAGTGGAGTATGATCTCATCAGTTCATTGATCAAAATAGCGGTGTTAACTATTGACAATTTTTAGTTTGAATTGCGTGTTGATTGTGAAAAAACACCTAATTATTTCTTTGGATTTCATAATATAAGGAACATGATTACAAAATATCGAAAGGGGATTGTTTTCAGCTCTTGCAGGATGAAATTACACAATGCTGAAAGGTGCAGCAGGAACATTGCTACTGGAGTGAAGGACAAAGTTACTCAACCCTTGAGAGATGATCAAGATAGATTGGAACAATCAAATCACAAATCTACTAATTTGGTTCTATACAAGAACATTGAGAATGGATCAGCCTAGAACATATATCATAGATGAGTTAAACCCTCTACTCATGATTTGAAGTCTATTGAGAACCTTTTAGATGAACCTATTGTGTAGATGAAGGTGGGTACCAGGATATAGTTCCACTAGTGCAAGAACCCTAATTATAGGCAAACCACATGGCCATCACATACTTGGTGTTGGGAGCACCCTCCTTTGGAGGTTCTGACTTAGGTGCAGGCACTGGATCTGTCCTTGTGGTATCCTTGTGTGATGAACCAACATCTATAATAATGGCTAAGTTAATGGCCAATAAGAAAATTATTTTGGATGAATAGGGTTTCTAGCAGGTTATCCCTCAGAAACCCAAAACAAATGCACCTCTGTCTATGTGGGTTGTACCAGCTCAGATCCAACTACCTCTTCCAAGTGTGTAGAATAAGTATTTTTTGGCCATCACTCTTTCTAAGGACTCTGAAAAAGGGTTGGATATCAAAAATCCTCTAGGTGAGAAGTCTCTTCAGGTTTCCCCACATCAGGTTCTTCTTGGTAAATCTCAAGAGAATATCCAAGAATAGATGACTATGGAAACCCATTTACAGCCTAGTTTTGAAGATGTAATGGGTGATCATATTCCTATTTTTATAATGGGAGGGAAGGAGACAATTGAGAGGGGTATCGTTGCCCTACCAGAATCTGGGCGTAGTACAATTACTTTTTTTGATATTTTTAATAGTTCATTTAGTAAGGGAGCATTCTGTAAAGAATTTGGAAACCTTAGAGGTGTAGAAAAAGCCACAAACACTAGAAATTTTGATATGAAGGACAATTCAGTAGATCAAGGTGACCTTTCCTTGAAAAATGATGTTATTAGAGGCAATTAGCCCGATTATGAGCAAAATGAATCATTGAGCATTGATAATCAATATGTCACTTGGTAGGTTCACAAATAGTGGAAGAGATGCAGGCACTTGAGAGGTTAGGGTGGCTCCCGAGTAAGGAGAAGAAGACATAAAAAAGGTGATTATTATTATCATATTAACAATTAAAAATTTAATAATAATTTTATTAATAATAATATTATTTATTATTATTAATAAGTATGAAATAGTAATTATTTTTATTTAATTAATTAATCATATCTTAATTATTAATTCATGTATTATTATTAACACTTAATATTTTTTATTTTTTACTTTTATGAAATTATTTTTATTCTCATTTCTTTTATATGTTTTTGAGTACATGTCTTAAATTTAATTTAGAATTTAATTATTATCTATATTTTATTAGCTTTAAAAGTAACCTACTTCTTTTAAAGTCAAAATGTTATTTTTTAAAATAACAGTATTTTTATCATCTATATTATTGTATGTTTATAATTTTTGATGAAAATATTTTTATTTTTAATTAGTTTTTTTTATTTTTTTATCTTTTAAAATTCATTTTAATTGTGTTAATAGTTTATTTTTTATAATCATTCAAAGTCGCCCACTTGAAACACAACAAAACTTATTATGTTTCAAGTTGGTAACTTAAAAATCCAATAAACTATAATCTATAACTAAAATATAAATGAAACTTGAAATATAGATTAAAAATGTAAGAAATAGATGCAAGTAAAAAAATTATAGATCTAATAAATCTAAATTAATTTACAAGACATAAAAATTTTTAATTTAAAATATTAAATTTACACTTAAAAAATTCTTAACATAAAATATAATATAAATAAAATATAAATGAAATTTAAAACATTTACTATACAAATAAAAATAATATAAAATAAAAAAAATATTAAAATAATAATAAACAAAAAAATTAATTAACACAAAAAATATTTGGTGCAAATAAAATTTCTAAGTACAAATTTTATATTTTGAAACAATAATAATTTGAACCATTGAAATTATTTTTTATCAATATTTTTTAGAAATTTATTTTTATTTTGAATAATTTTGATACATTTAGTCAATGTTTCAACTTTAATTTATATTGTATTAATTCTTTATAATTTATAGACTTTCAAAGTCACCTACATAAAACATTATTACATTTCAGGTAAGTGTCCTTAGAAGCCTATAAAATATAAAATAGAAGTACAATCTCAATGAAACTTAAAACATTAATTATAGATACAAAAATAGTTGAAAATAAAAAATCATAAATATAAAAAACTAGAAATAATTTACATGACACAGACTTTATTGATTAAAAATATAACATTTACACTTTAAAAAAGTTATACACACAAAATATAGTAGAAATAAGACTATATGAAATTTAAAACATTGAATTTACAATTAAAAATTAATTTAAAATAAAATTAATGTTAAAAAAATAATAATTGAAAATTTTTTATATACATAAAAAAAATTTGCTGATAAAAATATAAGTACAAATGTTATGTTTTGAAACAATAATATTTTTCTCCATTGAAATTATTTTTCATAGACATTTTTTTTGAATTTTTTTCAATTATTTTTTATATGTTTATTCAATGGTTCAAATTTTATTTATATTATATTTATACTTTAAAAATTATAGGTTTTCAAAGCCACCCAATTGAAACATTATTACATTTCAAGTAGGTGTCTTTAGAAGCCTAAAAAATATAATTTATAAGTACAGTCTAAATGAAAATAAAAAAACAGATTAAAAATACAAAAAATAGTTGAAAAAATAATAATTTCATAAATATAACAAAACAAAAATAATTTACATGACACAAACATTCTTGATTAAAAACATAACATTTACACTTCAAAAAATATATTCACATAAAAAATTGAATAAATAAAATCTATATGAGATTTAAAACATTGAATATACAAATAAAAAATAATTGAAAATTAATGAAATTTCAAAAAATATAAACAAAGAAAAATTAATTTACACAAAAAATGTTTTCTGAAAAAATAATCTACAAGTTCAAATGTTATTTTTTGAAATAATGAAATTTTGTGCCCTTGAAATTATTTTTCATCAATATTTTTTATGAAATTTTTTTTATTTACTATTTTTTTATACATTTAGTCAATGTTTCAAATTTCATTTATATTTTATTTATACTTTATAATTTACATGTTTTTAAAGTCACCTACATGAAACATTATTATGCTTCATATAGGTGAATTTAGAAGTTTATAAAATATAAACTATAAGTACAATCTAAATGTAACTTAAACCAAGCATTAAACATATAAAAAATAGTTGAAAATTAAAATAATATAAAAAATACAACAAACCAAAATTAATTTATATGACACAAACTTTATTGATTAAAAACATAAAATTTACACTTTAAAAGATTTATGCACATAAAATATAGTATAGATAAAATCTATTTAAAATTAAAAACATTGAAAGTACAAATTAAAATTAATTGAAAATAAAAGAAATTTTAAAAACTAATAAGAAATAATAATTTACACAAAATAATGTTCGCTAGAAAAATAATTTAATAGTAAAAATGTTAATATAGAAAACATAATTATTAATATTCATTTATAATAATCATAATAGTAATATAATTAAAATAATAATAAGAAATAAATAAATATTTTTCATAAATGTAATATATGATATAATTATTTATGTATTTAATAATACTTATTAATAATATAATTAGTAATGTGATTAATTATAAATAATCATTAAGTAAAAATGAATTTACGGGCATAATTATTATTTAATAATAATATTTTTATTTAATAATTATAGTAATGAAATTTATTTGAAAATAGAATGAATATATTAATTATTTTAATAAGTAAACATCAAATATTTTTTATATTTAATAACAATATTCTTATTATTTTAGTTAAATTATTTCATTTTTATACATCATTATTATTATTATTATCATTATTATTCATAAAAATAATAAACAAAAAATAATTTACAAGATAGAAAACTTTATTTCTTTATAATAATTTATAATATATATTTATTTATTTATTAATAATTATTTTGAAATATCAAATTATGTATATTATTCATTAACCTTTTTATATTTGACATGAGAATTTATTTAGTATTTGTAATTCCCCCTCCTTGTTCATTTCTAACTATTATAAATTATTAATAATTATTTTTTTATAATTAATAAAATTATTAATCGTATCATTTAAAAAATATTTCTTTATTATTAATTATATTTTTAACAACATTAATGACATTATTAGTAATCTTTTCTATGATTTTATTAGTTACTATTTGTTACATTATTAAATAATAAATATTTATTAAAATTTGTTATGATTAATAAATTATTAGCATTAATGTGTTATTGTAAATAATACCAGGAAAGTTTAGGATCCGAGCATGCTTGGTCCTGAAAAATTATTAAATAAAACAAAAATGCAGACAAACATGCAATAAACGTGGAGTGATAAACACCACCAAATCCAAGAAAGGCAGATAAACACCACCTAAAAGATAAAATCATGCAAAAAAATGATCATCTGGTGCATAGATGAGCTTATAACCAACGAACCCACCCAGCAAAAGTGGCCAACCCTAGTCTTCATTCGGGCCCCACTCATCCTGCACTGCCCTAAAAGTCCCGAGATACCACCATCCTACATAATCACTGCAAAAATGCAAAAGAGGACAACCTATCTCCATTATCCAACTAGAGGTCACCCCCCCCCCCCTCACATCTTGAATTCAACATCCCAGTAGTACAATGACACATACCAGCCTATCACTAGCCTTTCTAGACAACCAACCTGCATCCCAAGGCCAGATAACTGAAGATATTCAAAATCATGTCTAAAGGAAGATCTTGAGCCCACGGTCATTGTCTCATATTACCCGAGGTCATCATCAGTTCCCTCCCCACATCAATGTGTTCCATTACTTTTGTCCAAGTGTCCTGAGACTGATGATTCTAGCTTTCCCCAACATGCTTCACTATCTTCCAAGCACATCGACTGACTGAAACCTGAAAAAATATGAAACTTTTTCCATCCTTCACTAGCCACACACGCAGACGCTGAATCATCGACAAGATCTGAGATGATCCCTACTCGCAGCCCAAAGCCAGCATGCCTTGCCACCTTTGTCTCTAGGCATCATCGCAACCAGTTCACCTCTAGCCAACATAGCCAGGATCCTAGATCCTCAGTTCTGCCCGCAGCCATCCATCACCATTGTGCACCAATGACATCCCACCGACAAAGATCCTCCTTGCATCACACCATCCAGTATTCAATTCAGACACTTCCCACATGGGTTTTCTCCCACCTCACCTCCAATGGTCTCTATCACAATAGACTTGACACATCGCTAACCTCAGTTCCATGAAACCATCTGTTACCAACGGGTATCATCATCTCTATCCCCCACACCAAGAAGATAACCAACAACACCTTTTCACCATCATAGTCGATTTATCCCCACCAATAGACAAGGGATAATAACTATCCTTTATGGAATGAGATCCCACCTTTTCCCCCTAAAAGTGGTGAGAAATTGACCCTTATGAAGAATAAAAAGAAACTTCTAAGACCACACCTCCTAATCTTCTCAACAAATCATATATATTAATTGATCCTTACCCAGGAATCTCCTTTAAACCCACACATAGCCTACCCCGACTCAAGGGACCACCAAACCATGAGCATGGGGCCAGCATATTGTCTGAGCGGCTTTAAAGAGAGAGAACTGCTCCATTGATGAGAGAGAAACTCTTCATCTTTATATGTATTATTATAAATAATATGATATTCATTAAATGGTTGAATAGTGGTGCCTAAATCCCACATCAAAAACCTGAAAAAGATGTCAAATATCATACCCTTATAAAGGGTAGGTTAGGTGTAATTTTATGTAAAAATTTCGGAATACTTCGTTTTAAAGTAATGTTTAATATTAAGATTAAAGTATTTTTTTTAATTTTATATTTTATATTATATATGTATATATATACAAAAAAACTGTGATTTCTTGGATATCACCTTCTTCATAGTATTTTTGAAGAAGGAACTTTTTTTTATAGATCCTTCTTCAGAATAATTATCAGGAAGATATTATTCAAGAAATTTCTCACCCTTCTACATCTGGCCAACCTAAATCATCCCTATATCCGAAAATAGTTTCCCAATTTTGGTATTTTCTGAAATTATTTTTTTACTCTCATTATATGAGAAAAATTTTCATCAATTTTATTTTATAAATAAAAAATTTCTTGAAATAAAAAATATGGGAAACTATTATCTAATCTATGGGGGTTTAATGGGGAAGCTTTGAGACTATCTTGGATAGTTTCTTCCTCGAAAAACTCTCAATAAAAACGCGGTAAGGATAGCACCTTGTATTATTTAAAAAATAATATTTTTTTGTTTTGTTTATATATATATATATATATTAAAAAATTATAAATAGTAGTTATCTATTTTTATTTGGTATTACTATCACCCTGACTTCCACGATTTTGAGCCTGAGATTCTGAAATAGTCATAGGCCTTTTAACCTATCATCACCCCCTTTGATCAGACAAATATAGTGCAACCAAACCTAGAAAGGATACCTAGTTTCCTACATACCAAAAAAGAGTTATCTTGACTTAAAATCATTGGTATCCTTCCCCTGATAAAGATAATATTTCCTTAAACAATCGACTACATTTTAAACACCAAACGGAGTCTGAATCTCTAATGGATCTAAACTGGATTGAAAAACCTGCTCTTGCAAACCGACTCTAGGAGACCTCCCCTTATCCTTGAGTCCACCAGCCGGCAAACTTGGACCAGACCCAAAGTACTCCTTCATAACCCCAATTATCATGCCTTGTGCTATGACATGTCTATAAGGATTAAATCTAGGATAATGCCTTAGAACTACATCCCCTCCAAACTGAAAGAATAATCTAAACCATTATCATACCATACCCTATACTGAATTTTCAAAAATAGAATTCCATAGTCCCAAACCTAAACATTACCCCAAAAATTAGAATTATTACCCTATAAAATATACCCAACTACCATATTTCCATGATTCATCCTTTTTTTCTTTCATGAAGTAGTTTATTTCAACATGAACTTGTAAATAACATAGGGAAAAAACAAGACCTCCTATGGAAGTAGACACATCATATATTATTACTTTTTAGTCTATAAAAAACTTTGGGACCTTCTCATATTCAATTCTTAATTAAATTTCAACATTTTGTTTTTCTCAAAAAACCTTATTGACCAAAATGGAGAAAAGGTCCACATAAATAAGAAATATAACATAATGACCATATCTTGAGATCTCAGTCTCTTTATCCATTATAATATAAACTTCAATAGATAATTCAATATAATATAATATTCTAACATTCCAAAAAAAATCAACTAAACTCATATAATCTCACTCATAATTGAACAAAGGTTCTATTGACCTCAATTAGATTGAAATTAAAATCCCATTCTTGAATGTGAGAAAATCATACTTTGAATGACATAGATCCATAGCTCTAAGAATTCATATACAATTACTCAAATGGTGAAAGTGTATATAAATCCCCATGATCCATCAAAACACATTTTCAATTAGTTATTCCCCATATAAAATAAATAATATCAACTAGTTCCTCTAATATCCAAGGTTTCAACCCCTTGAAAGAATCAAACTAGCAATAATAGATTTCTTACCTAATTTAATTATCTGAGAGATAGTTTCATGATTTATAATGACATGTGTATTTGATCCCTTATTTTAAATCTTTCTCATGTCTACATCATTGAATTGGAAAAAGTAATTATTCATTCCAAAATTCGAATATTTATCTTCTATGACAACCACATCATTGGAAACAGAAAAAACAACATTCATATCATCCATCTAGAAACCATTACTATAGATAATACCACCAACAAGGAGATCCTCAATCAATGTAGGATCCATAGAGAAGGATATGGCAAAATAAAACCCTAATTTCCATGGGGTAGACCAAAAGTTTCATCGTCAGAGCTCCCAAACTCCCCCATCCCATCCCATAATAATAATAACCATCGATAAATTATTTGAAAATTTGAATAATAATAATGTAATTATTAAAAAATAATAATGTAATTATTTAAAGAGAATAATAATTAATAATAATTTTCTAATTTGTAATGTGGTTAAAAATTAAATTATAAACAACTAGTAATTAAATAAATAATATATTTAATAATGTATAGAGAAATAATTATCAGTAATTATGTAATTATTAAACTAAAATGGTTAGAACCATGATCACAAGTAAACAATATCATGATCCTTTTATTAAAATAGAGAAAAAAAATTCAAGTTGTTTCAATTCAAAAGAATGTGGTAAGAAAATACACTAAAGACAACCTACATACAGTCTCAAACAAAGAAAAGTGATAAAACAATTTATGTGTTATCCAAGCTACATAACCTTTTTTTTTACCTTTTTCCCATGTCCCAAGGTCTACCCCTTTGTGGGTACTATAACAGGCCAACTCTAGTAACCTAGGGTTAATGTGTACTTTATTACATTGGTATAAGAACAAGAGATAACATCACCAAGCATTGATCAGTTTAGTGTCTTTAAGAACTATATACATACATGATTCTTATTTTATATTCAAAATAAAATATAAATCATAGTAAAAGTGAATAATATGTATCATTAAAAATCATTAAAATATTTATTCTTTATATCCTGTGGAAAATAAAATAAATAATGGGTAAGATTAGATGCTCAATAAGGGATATATATATATCAGAATCTATCATGAGAATAATCAGCATATCGGAGTGGATAATAAAAACACATTCCATTCAATCAAAAACTTTAGTTTAATGAGAATCCATGGCTTATATAACCATATAAAATACATGGATAATCAAAACTAAATTATTAATAAATTAGATTCATAATTCAATATATTCATGATCAAGGACTCTCAACCAAGACATCATGAATTTAACCATCATGGCCCCAAAACCAATACATCATTCTTAATAAATGGGTATGTGTAAACTAAATACCCATAAAATATGGAATGCATGTCATTTTGTCTCATGATACATGTTGATGAATTGAGGGACTATCTATAATTGTTCCCAACTCATCACTTTCATAACCTATGCATTCCTTGTATTTTGAATGATAAATAAAATTCATTCTCAAAATGATTTATAAGTCAAAAATTATCCATATTGAATCAAGAATATAGAACATAAATATTTCATCATCATAAAAAATCCAAATAAAGAATAAATATTGTATTGTTGGATTATATCCTCATTAATATCAATGGGTGTTTTCATAAAGTAGAATTCCTTTAAAATATCACTAGGACATTTCTTAAGGAAAAAGCCTTTTCATTTTTAAATCACTTATGTAAAATCTTAAAATTTATAGAAAATTTGGAAAAAATAAATTATTTAAAAATAACCATGGAAAATTTTAAAGAAATCTTAAAATCCGGGATCCATCATGCTGGTGGTAAAATTCATTCTTGTGGTGTACAATAAAATAAATATTTCATTCACACTTTTGGTAAAAAGTAACTTGTCCAGAAAATGATAAGAAGATTCCTTTTAAACCTTTTTATATAATATAAAACATGGTTTAAATGAATTCAATATATATTTTGATATTATAAAAAAATTCCTGAAAACATATTTTAAAAAATATTGACATAGAAGAAAAATGGTTGGAAAGAAATATTTAGAATACGATTATTACAAGAAATACCCTAGCATGTAATTTTCTTGTTGATTATTGATTAAAAAATAGAATAAATTGAAAATATATATGTAAAATCAAAACATAAACATATTATAATAAAAAATAGGGGCTTTAAGATATAAGTATCATATAGCTTTCTTAAAGGAAAACTGAACATAAATAATCCTAAAATAAAACGTGATTGTAAAAGAAATCCCTTACATAGATCGTAACTTTTGATGTGAAAATTAATCAATGAATATATTTTGTGTAACAAATATAAAAACAAAAAAAACAAGTGGAAATACTACATAAATAAATAAAATTTCATTTCACACATAATCTCGGCATAACATAATCAATGAAGTAGTGGTATAACCCAATGAATGGAAATTGAGTTAAGAAACCCCTTACCTCATGCTTCCACTTAGTTGAACATGTCATAAACTCATATATAATAAATTCATATATTTTATAATTATATAAAAGTACCATATATATTACTATAATATCATATATTATCTACAAGTAAAATCTTATCAGCAGTTTTTAAGAATCATTTATTATTATCATTGTTTTGAGGGTTAACTACTTCTTTTTTCATGTTTGTTTTGATTTGGATGTTATAGTACTTGCATATTGATCATGGTTATATCATATACAGAACTTTAATAAAGGTATAATAATCATATATATTAATTATATATATATATATATATATTTATAATCATTCTTAAAAATCAGATATGAAAATTAAATCATATCATTTCATGGAGGTGGTAGTCCACATATACACATGAGTGATGTTATCATTTTTTAACAGTTGGGTGGTAAATAAATTAGATGATATATTAAATTTATATAATTATAATAATTTCATAAATGTCATATATATTCACTAGTTACATGTTTATAACTATCAAAGTAAAATGGTGATGAAAAAAAATCGCACTGCTATGTGGAGACGGTAATCTATATGTATGCATAAATGATGTTGTCTAATTAATTAGAATGGAAAAAGGGTGTAAAATAGTTGAAACATAGTAATAATAACAAATAAATATATTTATGGCACTATATTAATTTTTTTAGTACGGGTACAATATATTTAGATGCATTATAATAAAAATTAATTTGAAAGAGTCGGTAAAGATGATTATCTGTTCTTCGGTAGACCACCTTTAGATCCCTTATTAAGGACCCTTTTAGTGGTATTTTAAGAATTAAACACCAAATTATTCATGTATAGTTAAGTTTATATGATAATTGGGTAGTATTTTTTCAATATATTTAGCTCAAAGTGGGGTAAATAAGAGAGAGGAGGGTTATCCTTTTATAAGTGGAAGAAAGAACACACATAGAATTAATATAACTATTTAAATATAATAAATTCATTATCATGTGAAAGTATCACCATGTGGATGTAATTTAAAATATAATATAGGATATTGTTTAATTACCTTAAACTAATAAAAATTTTACAGGTTTAAGTGGTATTTTAAACCTTATCTTTTGGTTTAACCCTTTTATTAACCAATTTTAACCTTAACACGAGTAAAAAATTCAATCTTATGGAGTTATAATTTTACTTATAAGGTAAAAATTCTCTCATAAATGGAAAAGGGATGTAATTTTAGACTATTTATTTTTATTATAGTCTTATTTAAATATTTTATAATTTTTAAATAATTTAATAAAATATTATTTTACATAAGATACTATTAAATTCATTTTAATAATTATTCACATAATATAAATTTAAAGATATCAAGAGTGAAATAGAATTATAATATAATATATTTCACCATAAATAATACATTATTATTAGCTATAAAATTATTTTTTAAGCATAATTCATCCCAAAAACAATACTTTTGATGTTTTTAAAATTATTTACTTTTATTTTTTCACTACTTGGACAAGAATTGTGTCAGCATTGTATAAGAATTTAAGTTACTAAAAATTAGAAATAAATTACCATTATAAAAAATTATTATTCTAAAATTAAAATATAATATTTTTTCACAACTTATTTTTATCTTTATGTGAACATATAACAGTTATTTAAAAACAAGAGAGTGACATTTTGTATTTTTCTTTACTTAGAATATTATATAGGTCATTATCAAAGAAAAATGAAAAAATCAATAAATTGGAATATTGGATGTGGATGGTCAAACCCACTCACACAATATAATAAATTCAACTTTTAGTGTTATTTTAAAGTCATATTCTATTGTTTTAACCATGTTCTACTAGTTTTATCCTACCAAGGTGACAAATATTTATCATGGTTACTATTCATAATGACTAACCATAAAGAGAGTGTACTTGCTAAATTTTAATATCTCGATTAAAAATATGGAATATATTTTTATTTATTTTAATTTATATATGTGGAATAAATTAATTTCAATATAAATTCAGAAAACAAACCGAAAAACATTTTTTAGAAAAAATGCTTTTTTTAATTCTAAAAATTAACTAATACCAAAATCATTAATATTACTGATTAAAATGGTAAATATTATATTATTTTATATAAAATTAATCATATTTAAATTTAAGAAAAAATACAAAATATAATTCTACTTTTACATTACTTTATTTAATTAAAACAAATGATAGTATTTGAAAAATCGTTATTTTTCACTATTCACTGAAAAATCAATCATTTCAGAAAAATCCCAAAAATTTACTCTAATGTAGTTTCATATGATGATTCAAAAAATTATTTTAATTTTATAAAATAAAATTTCTTAAAGGTTCATAAATTAATTATAATTTCCACATAGAAAATGTAATAAAAATCATTATTGAATAAAATGTATTTTTAAAGCATAAAATATCTTTACTAAAAGTTGAGTGCTTATTTACTAAGAATTAATCAATAAATTTGTATTGTTTAGGGCCATTTTAAATATATTTTATAATTTGCTTACACATATTCATACCCACTAATTCAACAGAAAGGTTATAATAGTCACATTTAAATAATAACATTTTTATAACATATCATAATTTTCTTAAATATCGGTGTTGCATTATAACGACCCAAACCTTCATTAATGTAAATACCCCTTGATCTAATTAAATTCCTCTTTAGGTAAAATGTTTATATAAAATTTCAAATTCTTTGGTTTTATGTTATGAATTGTGACCATTGCTAATATAGTTGTTGAACAGTGATCACATGATTAGTATAACTATAGGGCTTTAACAAATCCAATTTACTCAGAAAAAGGAAGTGATGGCCTCATCCAGTAGACATTCCCCATTATAAGCCCATTTTTTGGATCTCAGAAAAAAGATGGTGTCATTGGGCTTCTCTCTTGACCAAGCCCAAGTTGAGCTTCATCATGTCAAGCTCAAATAGAACCATCTACGGGAGAAGTGGAAGTTGGTAGAGATCACCACGCGTGCAATGTTATCTGAGACACCCTAAGAGTTTTTCACCATCGCGCACCTTACCCTTAGGTATTATGTGGGTGTTATAAGGGGTTATATAACAATACCATAGCACTATGTTTATGTACATTATTTTTGTTTTTAATAATGAATATACTTTCATTTTATTATTTTTACCTTGTAAATAGTTTTTAAAGCACAAATAGTGTTTTTAATTAATATTCAACTAAGAAATCTATTTTGATGAATTAATGTATTTTTGAATTAAATTATATTTTAATAAAATATTATTATAATTTTTATTAAATTAATTTTTATTAAATATAAATGATCGTATAATTTTATGAATGTAATCGTAATTTTTATTAAGGTTTGACATCCATTTTGTCAAAACCCGTGAATTTTTTTATAAATGTCGGGTTTTATTTTAAAAGTAAAAAATTACATATTTAGAAAATTATTTAAATAAAATAAATATTATTTCTGGAATCTGGGCATCGAAATTATCCAACGAGGAATTTTTCATAATTTTCTGAGACAGTCAAATATTTGGGTAAAAACTAAATACCGTTTAAATATATAATGTGCTTTATGACATCATAATGACCCAATAGTAATGTAACAAAATACTATAAACCTCATGTTCGGCCAATATATGTTTAATCATTAAGATAATGTGATTTTGGGTTTGTTTGACTTATTTTACAAAGCATTAATGTACCCTTCAAGACTTAATAAACATCTTGTCTTATTGTTTTCCTTGGGAGTGTGACTCACCTCCACATAAGTAACCCCATTATTTTAAGAAGTTATGACTTTGAACTTATAAAATATTGTTTTCCACTTCCCTTTTCCAAACACCATGGTAAAAACCATGGGATGGTTTGTGGTTTGGATTAGTTTAATGTGAGGTGTCCCAAACCTAAATAATAAAGAATTCCCTCACCTTTTCTATATAAACCCACCCAAGCTCCCACTTCCTCTTCACTCAAAGCCTTTGGTGTTATTACAACCTCTGACCTAATCTCTCTATAATCCTCCCAAGGGGCCCCAAGCTCCCAAGAATCTTCTCTAAATCCTCTCTCAAGCCTTTAGAATCATACTTCCAAGTAAGGGTTTTTTTCTTGCTTTCTCATTTTTTCCAATATTCTTTAAATTGTTACGCCCTTTTAATTTCAATTAAAAATATTGGGGTATGGTTTCTAACCTCCTCCATACTTCCCTATTTATGTATTAATGATGGGATACCCCTTTCTCTCTCATTAAATTCCTCTAATTTACACCCATTTCTATGCCGAAATTCTGAAAAAAATTCTCTCTCCTCTTTTACATTCAAGAAATTATTTTGTATCATGACTCAAAATTCCATTCAAATTGTTGGGAAATGTATCTATATAACCCCCTTACTTTCCATTTCATTTAAATATTATGAGACACCCCTTTATCTCTCATCAACCATTTTTATGAATTCTTATGTCATGCCGTTACGCTGTCGAAATTGCACCGATTTTCCAAGCCAATGTCATTGTGTAGGGAATACCATGCCCATTTCTATATCAAGGGTATTCACCTTTATGAAAATTTACTTATTGATTATAAAATTTCTTATATTAATTCCACATTCCTTTATCATGGAATAAATTATCATTTTTTATGAATCCATATTATATGATCCACGAGGCACACTTATGCATAAAATGAAATGTTTAAGAATAGTGGGCCCTTATAGAGCTCCAATGCATTGGGTAAAGTACAGTATCATGATACTTCATGTTCAATGGGTGTTGACTCATGCTAATTAAAGTTAAATGAGGTTTTACTTGTGCTTCATTTTCAATGAAGATTTACTCATGCTTCATGTGCAATGAGCCTTGGCTCATACTAATTCCATGTAAAGTGTTTTTGCCACATTTCCATGTTATGATTATCATGATTTATCATGCCTTTATATTTATACTTCTCTTGTGATCTATTGATATGATTATTTTCTGACATGTATTGTATTCCTCATGTTATTCCATGATTATTCCCTTACTGGGCTTTATATCTCACCTTTTTTATACATGTCCTCAGGTTATCCCATGCAATGCTAAGTACGAGGGAATGTAGTGGTCATGTAAATTATGTTTTCAATAAAGATGTTTTTTCATGTTTTAAGTGGTTATATAATAATCATAATCCCAAAAGATACTAGAACTCTTGATCTTCTATGTTGTATCAAGTGAAGTTTATGCAATAAATTATGTTTAATTATGTAATAAAAAAGCTGGGTTATCATAGTTGGTATCAGAGGATAGGTTTAGTTACTTTTGGGATTAGGATTAGAAAACCCTAGTAAAGCCTTATAGAAAGTAATAAGTATAATAAAAACATCCCTAAGTTTTAGTGAGTATTGAGTAAGTGTTTTTTCAAGAAAATACATCCTTGTCTAGATACGAGCAGGTAGAGGTGGCTCTGGCACAGATATATCCTAGGGGTAATACCTGAAAACACCGCTTTGAGCTAGACACGAACGGGAATAGGTGCACGAAAATGGGCCTTGCTACACTCTTGGTTATGACCCTTTCGGGGGATATTCTTTGGTAAATTCACTAGCTTAGTATAAACCATTATTAAGGGACAAAAAAATTCCCTAAGAATATATGTTATAAAGTAGATCATGGATAACATAGACTGAAGCCAATAGATTCTTATGTTAATGAAATAAAAGTTATTTATAAGTCCTCAGTTTTATCCTTGTGTTACCCTTTATGTTTTTCCCCTAACTTTCCTTTTATTCCAACCAATGGCTGGTAATAGGAGGACTCAGGCTAACATCCATTGTGAAGATCAATGTGATGACTGTACTAATGAGATTCCCAATCCAATGGGAGTGGGAATCATAAACTTTTTCACACTTCACTCTCATCTAACTCAATCTTTGAATAGAAACATGGTTCAAGAGGAATGTTCAACCCCCCCCCCCCCAAGAAAGAACAAGTCGCTATCAAGAGATTCATGAGACAAAGGCCTCCTACTTCTAAGGGATCATTCGATCCCTCAATCGTTGAACAATGGATCAACTCCATTGAAAAGATCTTCTCCATCAATAAATTTTCTGAACAAGAGAATGTTCTCCTGACTACTTATTATATGGAGGGTGAAGTTGATCAATGGTGGGCTTTGATAAAAAATACGAAGCCTGAGGAGTAGATTGAGGCGTTGGAATGGAAGGATTTTCGGAAGATGGTTTTTGATAAATATTTTTCATGCACCCTCTAGCTTAAGATGGAAAGGGACTTCCTTTCCCTTAAGAAAAAAAGACAACGAATTTGTTGGAGCATACAAGGAAAACTTCACAAGTCTTGCACGATACGCTTCTGGCTTTGTCGTTACCCTCGAATGCAAGGTTGACCACTTCTTTGGTGAGGCTGAAACCTAGACTTCGGAAAGTGCTGACGATCCGTGACTTCGACAGCTATGAGAAAATTGTATGATGTTCTATTAAGGACGAAATGGAGATCGAATAATCTCAGGCGTATCGTGAGGATAAGAATCTTAATGTGGACTTCAATGCTGAAGGTCCGATGGATAAATCCAATGGTGCTAAGAAGATCCAGCACCCCACATGCTAGAGGTGTGGAAAGAAGCACCCTGGAAATTGCCTGAAGGATATGAGGAAATGCTTTAGGTGTGGAAGAGAAGGGAACCTAGCTATTAACTATCGACAAGAAAGACTTGTGGCTGTGACAGAGGAGAGGATCTCTCTGTTCGAACCTCAATGTGTGGTTCATTGCTACAACTGCAAAGAACCAGGGCATCTTTCAAATCAGTGCCCTAAGCTAAGGGTTTTCTGAGGCAACCAACAACCTCCAAGGTAGCAAGGGTGATCTTTTTCCATCACTACTACTGAAGTGAACCCTGAAAATGAAGTGGTGACAGGTATACTAGTTATTCATTCAAGAATAGTGAACGTACTTTTTTATTCAGGTTCTGCGCATTCTTTTATATCACAAATCATGGAATTGAAGATGTCGGTGAGTACGGAATATGGGTCAATCATTGCATCCCATGAATATAACTCATCCCCTATCAGAATATGTAGATTAAACTTCCTGGAAAACCTCATCATACTCCCTCTGGTGGAATTTTATGAAATTCTTAGCATGGATTGGATTTCCTTATATAGAGCCAATATAAATTTCCATGAGAGGGGAATCACTCTCCATGTAGAGAATCAACCCCTGATTCTTTACAAGTGCAAGGAAGAAGATGAATCTTCTTTAGCTCCATAATCTCAAGCATGGATATTACTACCCTATGAGCATGCGTATCTGGATCAAATGATTGAGTATAATGGGGCAACCATCCTAGAGGACATGCCTATTGTGAGAGAATTCACTGAAGTGTTTCCCGAGGAATTTCCTGGACTTCCTCCTAGAAGAGATGTTGAATTCTCAATTGAACTTATACCTGGGGCGTTACCAATATCCAATAATCTATATATAATGGTCGTTGTAGATCTTGAGGAGCTGAAGAAATAACTACAGGAGAATCTGGATAAAGGGTATATACGCCCAAGTGCTTCACCATGGGGTGCACCAGTCCTCTTCGTCAATAAGAAGGATGGGTTAATGAGCCTTTGCATTGATTATCATGAGATTAACCAAATCACGTTAAAGAACAAGTATCCTCTCCCACGAATATAAGACTTGTTCAATCATCTTCATGGAGAACGATACTTCTCCAAGGTTGATTTGCCGTCGGGATATTATCAAGTAAGGGTGAAGAAGGAAGATATCCCCAAGATTGCTTTTTATACAAGATACAAGCACTATGAATTCATAGTAATGCCTTTCAGACTCACTAATTCTCTAGAAATCTTCATGGACATAATGAATAGAGTATTTATAGATTACCTCGAAAAAAATTTTGTAGTCTTTATAGATAATATTCTGATATACTCTAAAACCAAGGACGATCATGAGGAGTATCTGAGAACTGTACTAGATACCTTGCGGAAGGAGAAGCTATATGAAAAGTATAGAAAGTGTGAGTTCTTGTTAAAGGAGGTCTCATTCTTGGGCCATATCATCACAAGAAATGGAAAATCTATAGATCCCTCTAAAACAAATGCAATTGAGGGATGGCTGAGGCCAATATCGGTAATGGATATCCATAGATTTTTGGGATTTGCTGGATATTATCGATGATTTTTGAGAAAATTTTAATGATTGTCCAACACTATTACCAAGATAACTCGGAAGGGAGTAATGTTTTTTTGGTGTGATGAATGCGAAGAAAGCTTCAAGGAGTTGAAACGAAGGCTTATCACTGCACCCGTTCTCACTTTACCCACAAGTGGAAAACGTTTTGAGGTATTCAGTGATGTTTCAAAGAAGGGAATGGGATGTGTGTTGATGCAAAATGACAAATTCATTTCCTATGCTTCAAGGCAATTGAAAGTTCATGAACAGAACTATCCAACACATGACCTCGAGTTGGCTGCAGTGATCATTTCTTTGAAAATTTGGCAGCATTATCTCTTTGAGGAGAAGTGTGAAATATATACGGACCACAAAAGCCTCAAGTATATAATCACACAGAAAGAGTTCATCATGCACCAATAAATATGGTTAGAGCTGATCAAGGACTATGACTACTCAATCCATTACCACCCTGGGAAATTGAACAAGGTAGCAGATTCCCTAAGTAGAAAGGACCCAAAAATTATATCATTGATGAGAATTGAAAAGGATCCAATCTTCTTAGATTTGATGAAGATGGACATGGGAATCATAAAGAAGGGAAAATAATCAACCCTTTCACAAATGATTGCCCAACCGTTAATTTTAGAAAGGTTAAAATATGCTCAAAAAGATGATGTAGGAATTTAGGAAAAAGTGTAAGCTATTGGAAAAGGGAAATTATTAGAGTTTAATGTTAATGAAGAAGGAATTGTGAGATTTGGGAAAAGACTATGTGGTCCATCAAGTCCAGAGCTGAAGAGGGAACTTTTGGATGATGCACATAGTTCAAATTTCTCCATTCACCCAGGAAACACAAATATGTATCGAGATATCCGAGAGTATTATTGGTGGTATAATATGAAGAAGGAGATCATTGAATATACATCAAAGTTCCTGGTCGGTCAGTAAGTGAAGGGAGAGAGGCATAAGTCTAAGGGGATGATGCAACCACTGCCCATAATAGAATAGAAATGGGAGAACATCACCATGGACTTTGTCACTGAAATTCTCAAGACATACAAAGGAAACAATGCAATTTGGGTTGTTGTGGATCATCTTATAAATGTTGCACACTTCATTGATATTCGGGAGGATTTCTCATTGGATCAACCGGCACGAATATATATTAGGAAAGTAGTAAGACTGCATGGAGTACCACTATCTATTTTGTCTGATTGAGATCCAAGATTCACCTCTAAGTTTTGGAAGACTCTTAAACATGCTCTGAATAATGTACTAAACTTCAGTATGGCCTATCATCCTCAAACTGATGGACAATCTGAGAAGACTATCCAAACACTTGAGGACATGTTGAGAGCATACTCAATTGACTTTAAAGGAGGATGGGATCAACATCTTCCTCTGGTTGAGTTCTCTTATAATAACAGTTTTCACTCAAGCATCCAAATGGAACCATATAAAGACCTTTATGGGAAAAGGTGCAGAACACTAGCTTTTTGGGAGAGGTCAGTGAGTGTAAGCTTCTTAGACCAGAAATGGTCAAAGAAATGGTGGAGAAGGTGAAAAACATTCAACAGCATATCAAGGAAGCCCAGAGCCGATAGAAGAGTTATGTAGATAACCGTCAATGAGACCTTGAGTTTAAAGTTGGAGACATGGTATTTCTACACATATCTCCATGGAATAATGTCGTGAGGTTTGGAAGGAAAGGGAAGTTAAGTCCAAGGTACATCGGCCCCTTCGAGATTCTTGATCATGTCGGGGTTGTGGCCTATCGACTAGCACTTCCACCTACCATGGCTAATGTACATGATGTATTTCAGGTATCCCTATTAAGGAAGTACATATCGGACCCTTCACATGTACTCTCTTCAGAGGTGCTACTGTTAGAGGATGATATTTCTTATGAGTTTCAACCAGTGAAGATCTTAGATCGTAGAGAAAAAGTTCTACGAAATAAGATAATGCCCCTAGTCAAGGTGTTGTGGAGAAACAACAAGTTTGAAGAAGCGACGTGGGAATCAGGGGAAATAATGATGTATAATTACCCACATCTATTTTAGTGTGTGAAAAGAAAATTTCGAGGGAGAAATTTTTTAAGGGGGGAGGATTGTAACGACACAAACTTTCATTAATGGAAATCCCTCTTGATCTAATTAAATGCCTCTTTATGTAAAATTTTTATATAAAATGTCAACTTCTTTGGTTTTATGTTATGAATTTTAATTGTTGCTAATATAGTCATTGAAAAGTGATCACATGATTAGTATAAATATAGGGCTTTAACAAATCCAATTTACTCAAACAAAGAAACCGATGACCTCATCCAGTAGACATTCCCCATACAAAGACCATTTGTCGGAGCTTGGAAAAGAGGTGGCATCATTGGGATTTACTCTTGATCAATCCCAAGATGAGTTTCATCATGTCAAGCTCGAACAGAACCGTCTATGGGAGAAGTGGAAGTTGATAGAGATCACCACGTGTGCAATGTTATCTGAGCCACCCCAATAACTTGTCACCATCACGAACCTTACCCTTAGGTCTTATTCATATGTTATAAAGGGTTATTTAACAAGACCTTAGCACTATGTTTATGTACATTATTTTTGTTTTTAATAATGAATATACTTTCATTTTATTATTCTTATCTTGTAAATAGTTTTTAAAGCACAAATAGTGTTTTTAATTAATATTCAACTAAGAAATCTATTTTGATGAATTAATAGATTTTGGAATAAAATAATATTTTAACAAAATATTATTATTATTATTAAATTAATTTTTATTAATTATAAAATATTTTATAATTGTATGAGTGCAATTGTAATTTTTATTAAGGTTTGAAATCTATTTTTGTCAAAACCCATGAATTTTTGATAAATGTCAGTTTTTATTTTAAAAGAGAAAATTAACATATATATAAAATTATTTAGATAAAAAATATTTTATTTCTGAAATCAGGATGTCGAAATTATCCAACATTTAATTTTTCATAACTTTTTGAGACAGTCAAATTTTGGGGTAAAAATTAAATATCGTTTAAATATATAATATGTTCTATGAAATCATAATGACCCAATAGTGATGTAATAAAATACTATAAACCTCATTTTCGGCCAATATATGTTTTACCATTAAAATAATGTGATTTTGGGTTTGTTTGACTAATTTTTAAAAGAATTAATGGACCCTTCAAGACTTATTAAACATCTTGTCTTTTTAAATTGTTTTCCTTGGGAGTGTGACTCACCTGCACATAAGCAACCCAATTATTTTAAAAAGTTCGGACTTTGGCCTTATAAAAAAAAATTCCGCTTCCATTTTCTAAAAACCATGGTCAAAAACCATGGGCGTGTTTGTGGTTTGGATTAGTTTAATGTGAGGTGTCCCAAACCTAAATAATAAAGAATTTTCTCACCTTTTCTATATAAACCCACCCAATCTCACACTTCCTCCTCACTCAAACCCTTTGGAGTTCATCCAACCTATTCCCTAATCTCTCTAGAATCCTTAAAAGGTTCCCCAATCTTCCAAGAAGCCTCTCTCAATCCTCTCTCAAGCCTTTGGAAGCACACTTCCAAGTAATGGTTTTTTCTTCCTTTCTCATTTTTGTCCAATATTCTTTAAATTCTTATGCCCTTTTAATTTCAATTATAAATGTTGGGGTATTATTTCTCACCTCCAAAATACTACCCTCTTTATGTTTTAATGATGGGATACCCCTTTCTCTCTCATTAAATTCCTCTCATGTACACCCGTTACTATGCCAAAATTCTGAAAGGAATTTCTCTCTCCTCTTTTACATTCAAGCAATTCTTTGGTATCATGACTCTAAATTCTATTACAATTGTTGGGACATATATATATATGACCCCCTTACTGTCCATTTCATGTACATATGATGAGACACCAATTTATCTCTCATCAACCATTTTTATGAATTCTTACGTCATGTCGTTACGCTGTCGAAATTGCACCGATTTTCCAAGCCAATCTCATTGTGTAGTGAATACCATGCTCATTTCTCTATCAAGGGTACTCACATTTACGTGCATTTACTTATTGATTATAAATATTCATGTATGAATTCCACATTCCTTTATCATGGAATAAATGATTATGTTTTATGAATCTATGTTATATGATCTATGTGGCACACTTATGCATGAAATGAAATGTTTAAGAAGGGTGCGCCCTTATAGTGCTCCAATGAATTCGGTAAAGTATAATATCATGATATTTCATGTGAAATGTGTTTTGAGTAATGTTAATTCAAGTGAAAAAAAATTTTACTCGTGATTCATGTGCAATGAGGATTTACTCATCCTCCATGTGCAATGAGCCTTGGCTCGTGCTAATTCCACATTAAGTGTTTTTGCCACATTTCCATGTTATGATTATCATGATTTATCATGCCTTTATGTTTATACTTATCTTGTGATTTTATTCCTCATGTTATTCCATGATTATTCCCTTACTATTCTTTATAGCTCACCCTTTTTTATTCATGTCCTCAGGTTATCCCATGCAATGCTATGTATGAGAGAATGTAGTGGTCAAGTAAAGGAAATTTTCAATAAAGATATTGTTTTTCATGTTTTAAGTGGTTATGTAATGATCCTAATCCCCAAAGACACTAGACCTCTTGATCTTCTATATTGTATCAAGTTATGTTTATGTAATAAATTATGTTTAATTTTGTAATAAAAAAAGCAGGGTTGTCATGTGCATGTTAAGAAAGCTATCGAGTATATTATTATTTTAAACTAAATTTTGGAGGTGTTACACCCCCCACTTAAATAAATTTTTTCCTTGAAATTTTTTCTCGATCATCAAAGTTTCAATATTTAAAAGTACATTTTTTTAAACTCACATCATACAAAGGGAAAATAAAACATCCTCTAAAAAATTGGAAGTGGGAAACATAAAGGTTACCAAAAATAACACATAATCTGATCCCAAAATAAATATAACATTGGAATTAATTTAAAATATAGACATAGTGGATAAAAATAACATCCAAGTACTAATAGAGAGTGATATAGAACATGATCATGAGAAATTTAATGACCACAAAACTATAAATTAATGAGGGGTTATAAGACCATAAATTCATCACATCCAGACACTTTTCCTAAATTTGAGGTATTATTTTACTATTAACATAAAGAAAATGATAAAATATTCATACTTTATTTATTTACATTTCATTATCACAATTTCATCCTTTGTTTATGATTCGATCAATTTCCACTTCATTTCTTAATCTAATAAATAAATATTCAAGATGAATTTTTCAAGCCTAAAGAATAAAAATTAACATTTAATGGATCGTAAGAGACATAAAATAATGAAAATTAATTCCTTATATCTGTAAACACTAATCAAAACCAAAATGGTTGGAACAAGTTATCTAATATGGATAACTGTAACAAATTAATCTCTAAAACCTCAATAATAACACCTAATGTTCAATTTAATCCATTACATAAATATTTAATCTTAAGAATCCTTAAAAATATGGATAAACAAATTAGAGAAACAAAAAATTTAAATATTTGATCAGATATTTTTTCCTAATATCAATTTTAACATTTATCCCCAGACAACATAAACTAGATCATAATATCGCATACCAAACATTTGAATACCTTGACCATATATTCCCCTAAAACATATTGATAGACTAAATTACCATAAAACCTCAATGAAAACATATATGATTCTAAGAATTATCTCAATCTGTATTCCTCAAATAAAATAATTGACAGAAAAATATATTCCATAAATTCAAAAATGCAATAAAATACATCAAAAATCACTTTTTCATTAAATTACTAATCATTTTTAAGGTCACCAATACTATCATATTTAATTTATCAATACTAATCATCTATTTATACCAAATAAACATTAATATCTCAATATCAAGAATATATTAAGGGGTTTCTATCAAATAGTCATGTATTTTCTAAAAAAATAACTTTACCACTAAATTAGTTGTCTACTTTATCAATACCATTCAACATATGATTGAAAATTTTAATCAAAACTACTAAAAAATAATCCTTAGATGTTTCATGATTATTATAACAAGAATATAATTGATATAAAATTCTAAAATATTATTCTTTAATCCAAATATATAAACACTTCAATCCTTCCACTTAGGTGATTGGCATAATATAGGTACTTCCATGGTCTAGGAGTTAACACATAGATTATGGAATTTAATTGGATAATTCCAAAGTTCCCCACACATAAATCATACAATTTTATAGAAATTAATTACTCTATTCCCATCATTTACACACAAAAAATATATATTCACTTTACTTTGAAACATTATCCTTGGTGCTTCTTCCAATATACTAGACATGAGGTAAATTGACCTTTCTTTCCTTTATTATCATTTCCACCTTAACTTCAATAAAATTGAATTTTTGTCGAATTTATGAGTTAGGATACTAAAATATGTTTATTTTTTTGATCATGTATCTTGATAGTTGATTAGGAATAATCATAAGGTTTCTTCTTCTATATCACATCTCATTTATTTTATCAAGAGAACAATTATTTCATTGTCCATCACATTTATTGTAAACTTGATTTCTTATGGTTACAACCATTAATATAAACCATAAATCATGTTGTGAGAAATAATAATCATAGTGAAAACCCATATAATTATAAAAAGTATTTATAGGATTTCTAAATCATGAAAACTTATTTTTAATACATGACACTTTGGTTTAACAATGGTCATACATGGTCATTATCTATTCAAATATTTCATGATGTATTGTAAATAAAATGTGAATTAACCCAATAGTATCCACCAAGATTGTCCAGATAGGTGTGTGGTATTAGGTTCACTCATTTTTCACTGATGACGGTAGAGTTAATACCCAATCTTCCCATTTCAAAGTTATCACCCCTATGTGAATCTATACCATAGATGCATACACTTTAAAATATATATAAAGGAATGTATTTAATAAGAAAACCACAGTCTTTTATTCAACATAACTTAGGATTTTATCATATACTTAGACTTATCCTCACAGTCTGCCATAGGGTAATGTTCACTAATCTATGTTTTCCTAAACATAGTTCCCAATGTTTATACTAAAATTTATCTAATAACAATGGTAACAACCTAACTATTTTAACCTAGATCCAGAGTCTACTTTATTACATTGGAATAAGATACAAGGGATCATATCACCAAGGATCAATAACTTCAGTGGACTTGAAGAACTATACGCATACATGATTCCCATTTTATATTAGAAATAAAATATAAAACAAAGTAAAAGTAAATAATATTTATCCTTAAAACTCATTCAAGGATTCCTTCTTCATATACTAGGAAAAGGAAAACAAATAAAGGGTGAGCTCAGATTTTCAGTGGAGTTTTTTACAATGGAAGATATAATGAGAATAATCAACATGGAAGATTGGATAATCAAAACACATCTCATTCAATCAACAAATTTTGTTCAATGAGAATCCATTGATAATTTCAACATATAAAAAACATTGATAATGAAAACTAAATTCTTAATTAATTAGATTCATAATTCTAGATATTCATTATCAAGGACAATAAACCAAGATATAATGAATCTTACTACCAAGTCCTCTCAACCAAGACATCATTATTAATAAATAGAAAGGTGTAACCTAAATTCCCATCTAAAATTCCTTGTATACTATTCTACCTCATGATACTAGTCAATTTATTGAGGGTATATCTATAATATTCCCCCACCCATCACTTTCATATCCTATGGATACTTCATATTTTTAATGATCAATAAAATTCATTATAAAAATTCCTTATAAGTCAAAAATTATCTGTATTGAATCAAGAATATGGAAAATAAATATTTCATCATCATAAACCATATAGAGAAATAAAAAGGAATGTATCATTGGATAATATCTCTGGTAACATCAATGGTGTTTTTCATATATTAAAATACCTTTAAATATCAATCGAATATTTCTTGATGAAAATACCCTTTTCATTTTGAAATCACTTACAAAAAATATAAAAATTTCCAGAATATTTAGAAAAACATTATTTGAAAATAATCAAGTAAAATTATAATGTAATCTTAAAATCATTCATTTTTTATGATGGTATTAAAATTCATTATTTTTTTCTACATTAAAATAAATATTTTGGTTACGCTTTTAGTAAAATGTAACAAGTTTAGAAAATGAAAAAAAAAATTAAAATTTTTTTATGGAAAGTAAAAAATGGGTAAAAATTAATTTAATGAATTTTTATAGAATATAAAAAACATTCATTAAAACATTTTAAAGAAAATATAGACATTGAATAAAAATGGCTTGAAACAAATATTAAAAAAATATTTTTAAAATAAATTCCATTATATGTAACTTTCTTATTGATTCTTGATCCAACAAGATAATAAATGGAAAATAAACATGTTAACCCCAAAAATAACTAGAGTAGAACAAAATAGATTGTGTTTAAGATATTAGGATCATATAATTTTCCCAAATAAAAACTGAACATAAACAATCCTAAAATAAAATGAGATTGTGAAATAAATCCCTTACAAAGATTATAACATTCGATGTGAGAATTAATCAATAAAGAGATAATGTTAAAAAAATTAAATAAGAAAAAAACAAGTTTATATACGAAATAAATAATTCAAAGGTTATTTCATACATATTCTTGTCATAATATAATCAATGAAGTTGTGGTATAACCCAGTGAATAGAAATTGAGTTAGGAAACCCCTTACCTCATGCTTCCACTTAGCTGACTGAGATATTAAATCTTGGGTAATAAATTTATATTTATTATAATTGCATAAAATAATCATATACATTATACACTTATAAAATCTTATCACCTATTAATTAAAAATATTTCATTATTATCACCATTTCAGGTGTTAACTATTTA
Source organism: Viscum album (assembly GCA_963277665.1). Taxonomy (NCBI): domain Eukaryota; kingdom Viridiplantae; phylum Streptophyta; class Magnoliopsida; order Santalales; family Viscaceae; genus Viscum; species Viscum album. Next base: position 246,930,787 of record OY728150.1, read on the forward strand.
TTTTTCAGGTATATTTTTATTTGGAAGTTATGGTCATTGTGTATTGATAATGGTTCTATAATATTTGGAATATTAATAATTATATAAATATTATAAATATTAATTTTATACATATTTATAATCATTTTTGAAAATAGGACATGAAAAATGAATCACATCACTTCATGGGGGGTGGTAGTCGACATGTACGCACAAGCGAGGCTATCATTTTATACTGGGTGGGAGGGTAAGGAAGTAGATTATATATTACATTTATAAAATAATATTAATTTAATAAATATCATATATATTCACTATTCCCATATTTTTAACCATACAAGTAAAATGGTGATGAAAAACAAATTACATTTCTACTTGAAGACGGTAAGTCATGCGTACCCACAAGCCATGTTTTCACTTTCCATAAGATGGAAAAAGGAAAGAAATGGTTGCACTAAAGTCATAAAAATATAAGAATATATTTATGATACTATATTAATTATTTTATTATGGTTATAACATATTTATAAAAAGTATAGGGACAAATAAATTTGAAAGAGTCTGTTAGGATGATTATCTATTCTTCAGTAGACCTCATTTATATCCCTTCTTAAGGACTCTTTGAATAGTATTTTAAAAAAACCTATAATTCATGTTTACAGAAGTTTATATGATAATTGGGTAGCTATTGGTCGATATAGGTGGCTCAAGGTGGTGTAAAGAATAGAGGGTATTGCTGTCATTTTATATGTGTAATAAAGGACACACATGGAATTAATAAAAATATTTAAATATAATAAATTTATTTTCATGTGAAAGTGGAAAAATGTGGAAATAATTTAAAATATAAGATATTATATTGCTAAAATAAATTCAAACAATAAAATTTTGATAGTTTTTTGTGGTATTTAAAACCTTATCTTTTGGTTTAGCCCCTTTGTTAACCAATTTTTACCTTAACCGTGATAACAACTTTTTGAATCGTAAAGGGTTATAATTTTACTTATAATATAAAAATTGTATCATAAATGTAAAATGGTTGAAATTTTCAATTATTTATTATCCTTATTTTTCTATTGAAATATTTTTATGTATTTAAATAATTTAATAAAATATTATTTAACACAAAATACTATTAGAGTCCTTTTAAGAACTATTCACAAAATTTGACTTTAAAGACATCAAGAAAATAATGAAATTTGAATATAATCTATTTAAACATAAATAATAATTTATTATTAGTTATAAAATTATTTTTGGACCATAATTCATACCAAATAAATTAATTTTAATTTTTTTAATTATTTACTTTGATTTTTAAATTGATTTCCCAAGAACTATGTTAGTTTTGTGTAATTGTTTAAGGTCATTATATAATGATTAAAATTTATAAATAAATTACCATCTTAAAAATAACTTCATAATTATCATAATAACCTTTAATATCACTCAAAATTTATTTGTACCCCTATGTGAACAAATAACAGAAATTTAAAAGCAAGAGAGTGATATTTTTTTATTTTCTTTACTTAAAATATTATATTGGTCATTATCAAAGAAAAATGGAACAAAATTCCCATAACATAAAATATTGGATGTGGGTGATAGAACCCCATTCATATAATAGATTTAAGGAAAGATTTAGGGTTATTTTAAATCTTTATACCACAGTTTTAACCATTTTTTACCTGTTTTACCCTTATCGAAGTAACAAATATTTACCATGGTCACTATTCATAATGACCAAAAATAAAAGGGGCCTACTTACATAATTTTAACCTAGTAATTCCAAATCTGGAATCCATTTTTCAAGATTCAATATATATAAGTGTGTCATATTAATTTTAATATAAATTTTTAAAACCCAATAAAAAAAAATTTAGAAAAATATATTTAAACATAAAAATGAACATATATAAAAATCATTATTATTAATATTTCAAGTGAAATTAACCAGATTATTATAAATAAAATGAATCATATGTAACTTTAAGACAAAATCTAAAATGAAACAATAATTTTAAAATACTTTATATAATAAATATAAATGAAAATAATTAAAAAATTATTATTTTTAACTATTCACTGAAAAATAGATCATTTTATAAAAATCCCAAAAGTTCACTATAAAACCCAGAGTTTTTATGGACCATTTTTTCGAATAATTTAAAATTTCATTTATTTCTTAAAATTCACTAATTCAAACATTCCTTTCACATGGCATAGACTTGGAATAAATAACATGGAACATGAACTTGGAATATATTACACGGAACATTACCATGGTGTACGTTACATGGAACATTGACTCGGCATATTTTACATGCAATACCAATTTGGTGTACGTTACATGCAACATCGATGTTCTTCTGAAACATAATTTTGATGTTATAATTATTTAAATAAGATAATTATAACCTATCCATTAGACATAGAAATATTAATATTAATAACTACTTTTCAAATATTTTTTGTAATTGATAATGAAAGATATAATTTTTGGTAAAGTCCTTTTATGTTTCAAAATACTGTTTTCTCAAATAAACTGTATTTAATAATAAAATTAATTTTAAACAGATTTAGGAATTAAATTTGTTAAAATAAACTTCATTTTTTAATTTATAATGTTGAAATTATCTTAGGGTGAATTTTTTATATTTTTCTGAGAAACTTCATTTATGGATGAATAGTGAAAAATATTTTATTTTAATTCAAAACTCATTTTTCATCTAATTTATTTATAAGGATAAATTATATTTTAATTTGGTTTAAAATTTTAATTAGATTATTTTTTATCAATTAATCCAATGTGGGTAACTTTAACCAATTTCACATTGAAATTGGATATAAAAACTTACCAATTTTAAATCATTTTTACATTAAAAACACGCATTGTTGACCTGGCCGTGGGATTAATTTTAAATTAATTTATGCCACTTATGTTATTGAAATTTAGAAAAATGGATTCCGTGTTTTAAATCAGCATAATTTTTAATCTATAATATGATCAACTTATTATTTGACCAAAGCTATTAGTGAAAGTAATTAAAATCAATCACATTGATTAAGGTAAAATTAAGCTCAAATAAGGACTTAACCTAATATTTAAGACCCAAAACGAAGTAGAAATTTTTACAAAACTCATTTTCAGGATATTATTTGTCCATTAACCTTCCTTTATTTATTTTTTTTGTTTTTTATGACTTTTTTTTGGTAAAAACGTGGGTGCACCTAACTTGTTTTAAAAAATACCAATTGAGTCATTTATCTTCCCTATAAAAGGCCACCACCTCTCACCTCTCCCTATTATTCAAACCTCTAAAACCAATTATTTCAGGAAAATATCTTCCAAATACAATTACAAAAATCCCTAAATTCCTCTTAGAACCCTTCCCTTGGGAATAAGGTAATCCAAGGAATCCTTTTGGCACAAACCAAAATGAGTTACTCGATTAAGAGGTAACGTCTTCTCTCAAGTCCTTTATTTTACTTTATTTATACACCCCTACACTCTATTTATTCCATTATTTTATAAAAACACCAGTATCATAAATATTCTAGTCTGTTTTTATGTTAAGTTTTTAACCTACACTTACACACATTTCCATCTAATGGAAAATGAAACTGTTTATGTGTATGGTGAACTATCGTCTCACTAAATGATGATTGTTCAATTTTCCTTACTTTCTCTCATGGTAGAAATTATTTTAAAAATGATGTTTATATATTTTATATATTATATTTATTATTTTATTAATCTTTTATATTCTTTTTATAACACATATCTTTTTTACTTTCCATTTGGTGTAAATACAATAATTTTGTTTGAGGAAGTATGGACTACCACCCCCTCAAAGTAATATGATTCATTCATACACTAAATGGAATGTATTAAGTATGGTTTTAGTGAATATATATGAAAAATCTGATATCATAAATCTACTATAATAATTATATACATATATACATATATTTCATTTTCATTCTTTCTTTCAATATGACAATAAAAATGGAAACAACGTTCATGCGTATGTACGACTTACCATCTCCAGGAACAGTGTATTCCATTTTGTACTTATATATTACATAGATTATTATAATACAAATATAATTTATTTAAATTTTATTTATATAATGGTATAAATTATTGAATCATGATATAATTATAAGGACCAACGATATAACAAATTAAGACACATGCAAAGAACAAAGCGAATATTATCCGATGTGAAACCTTAACATAGGATTGTTAAGAAGTGGGTAATATAAGGTTGTAATAAAAAAAATATCTGAAATTATATATAATAATATGGTTTTTTAAAATATTTATAATAAATTTATATTTATTATAAAGGTTATTTGAATGAGTACGATGAGAGTCAAGATACAAGGTAAGGGGATTTCGTCTCACTTTTTATTTTTGTGAGATACCTGATATGTTCACCACTCTTTCCTTTTTGTGGTGTATTTACTTACCATTATTTTTATTCTACATATCCTAAATTAAATTTATGGGTATTAACATATCCATTTATTATATTTATTTCTTGGGTTTTAAGTTTCAAATGTGACCAAATCGGTATAATAGTTTTTTCCCAATTTGCCTTCGTTGAGACTCATGTTTTGTTATGCACCTAAATATATTTTGAGGTGAATATACTTCCAATTTACATGTTATATCATGTTTTTAATTTATTTTATTATATTTTATGATTCATGTAATTTCTTTTTTTACATGGAGATTATGATCCCAAGTTACCAAGTTATAAGTGGTTATTGATACAATCTCATCGCTTTTCGAGATTATTTATGTTTATGCTTCCTATGATGAAATATTATGATCTATATATCAAGAATACTAATGGGTTTTCTTATCCTATATTTAGTAAAAATATATCTATGTATTAATACCATTTTCCCACTCTTTGGTACTTAAGATAATGTTTTTAAGTGAAATATGATTGTCTCTCTCTCGGGTTGGAAATCTATTATATTCAAAAATATGTTTTCAGAAATGTTTTCAAAAATGTTTTAAAAATATATTTTAAGACCATTTTTAATGAATAATTATTTTAAAAACGTTTTAAATTTTTCAATTCTTCCTGTATAATTTTTCAAATCTATTTTCAAAGAAAAACATTCAAAAACATTTTATGTTTTAAAAAGTTTTTTCAATGCAGAAAGTATATTTCCCTCAAGAAATGATTTGAAAAGGAATTTCAAAATTATTTACTATATAAGATGACATCCATTGGTGTTACTCGTGCCTTTATGAGGAAATTATTCAATGTTTCTCTTCATATTCTTTCTCAGAATGGATTGTGTTTTAACAACATGATGTTTATGAAACCTACTTCTCTTTCATAGATTATATACTTTTAAAACATATTTCTATTTGAAAAGTTATATGATTTTGAAACCCACATCTTTTCATATGTTATGTTCATGATGAAATAATTATGAAACTTTTCCCTTTCCATAGATTATGATATGATTACAGGTTTATAATACCTATTTCATTTCAATGGTTATGATATGATTATGTATAATCTTCTAGAACATGTATATTTGATTTCATTATGAGATGGGTGGGAACTATATATCCCTATAATTCATTGGGTAAAGATTTATATCTTAGGAGATAAACATGGATGGAATGAGAAATTAACTTTGGTCAGTATTACAATGCTGGAACGGGAAATTAACTCGATTTAGTAATAAAAGGCTGGAATGAGGGGAAAATATGGTTCAGTAATACAGGGCTGAAACGGGGTGTGAACCTAGTTTAATAAAGGAATTTTCACTAAAAGGGTCTTGGTATTAATGAATTGACTAATATATAAATCATTATATATTCTTCTGTGTCTTCCATAATTCCATGTTTTATTCTTATGTTATGCTTTCATGGCTTATGTTCTTTATTTCTTTATGATTCATGTCTTGTAAACTACTAATATTTTTTCAAATATTCATGTATATGATATTTTATATGAAGTGTATGATCTTATATTTTCATGGTTATGTTCTCATACCCTTATTCTCATTATTATGCTTACATATCCCCCTTATTTACCCTTACTGAGCATTTTAGCTCACCCCTTTTTATGTTTCCTATCCCAGGTTATGAAGATATGAATTATGTTTTATTTGTCTATGAAGGGTTCTATTCAAGAAGCACCTAGTGGTATATAATGTATCTCACTTATGTATCAGTGTTTAAGTTTCCATGTTTCCAAAGGCAATAGACTAGTACGGTCTTTGGGAATCGTTTTGTATAATATTTTAATTATTCAACAAATGTTATGTAATACTAATTTATGAAAAGTTAGGGTTACTATAGTTGGTATTAGAGAAAATTTTTAGTTATCATTTAGAAGATATGATGATAAAAAATTAGTGAGAACCATAAGGACATGTATAAGGATATGTTTAAGAGTAAGGAAAATTATAGGAAAATGTCCTGGAATTTTGGTGAATGATAAAGTGAGTGGTTTCCTAGAATGAAATCACTATTTATATACTATAAGTGGATGTGGATCTTGAATAGATGTACCTATGGGTAAAAACTCTAAAAACATGTTTCAATCCTGACTCGATGTGATCTTTTACATGACAATGGGCCTTGTCGCACTTCTAGTTTGACACTCCTGGGGGATATACTTTGGAAATTCACAAACTCTTCATGAACCATCATGAATGGTTTTAATAGAGTTTCGATATAAATAACCTAGTATAAACCTAATGTGTCACATATTAAATAATTTCTTATGATTTCAACATCCTATAAGTGACTTTTCATTATTATGTGGTTCCTCGCTATGATAATTATTTCTTACTCTATTATTTTTTGTTTTAGTAAATGGTTGGAACTCTAACAAACTATTTTAATTGTTATTTTGATGGAAAATGAAATGATTTTCCTCTTAAGAAACCAAATTATATGGGAGATAGATTGAAAAACACCCATTTTTATGCTCACACAGCTTTCTCAAGCTATTAATAATGGTTGAATAACAAATGAGAAAAGGTGGGAACAACATTTTTTGATTCTTTCATGAGGAAGCATATACCTTATTTCAGAGGGTATTCTGGTCCACTTGTTTTTTAAAAATTGATTAGTACTAATTAAAATATATTATCCTTTATCAAGTGTTCAGATCATGATATGGTCATTCTATTTGTTTATTGGTTAGAAGGAGAAGTAGATTAGTGGTGGACTCCAATGAAGAATATGAGAAATCAAGATTGGATAAAATACATGGAATGGGACAAGTCCAAGAACTTATTTTTCAATAAGTACTTTCCCCAGATTCTTCATACAAATATGAAGAAAGAGTTCTTTCATTTTAATCAAAGGAATGATTAATATTTCGGTACCTATAAGGCTAATTTCCTGAGACTTTCAAGGTAAACTTCATGAATTATCATCCAATGTGAAAGTAAAGTTGATAGTTTCTTTAGTGGATTAAAGACAAGTCTTAGAAGGGAACTGGCCATAAGATACTTTAGTAGCTATGAAGAGATTTTGAATTGTACAATAAAGGTTGAAATATATGTTAGAGTCCCATATAAATCTCATTATTTTTACAAGAAGAGGAATATGGAGTTCAAAGGAAGCTCTAAAAACCATGGAGAAAAGAAGATGAGTTTTCCTTTATGCACTAAATGTGGGAAGAAGTAGGGTGGAATTTGTCTTAAGGGTCATAGAAAATGTTTTAATTGTGGAAAGTAAAGTCATTGGGAAATTGATTATAGATATGATGGGAAGAAGTTATCTCAAAATTCTAATGGAGAAAAATATGCACATGATGAACCTCTCAAGATTCAGTGTTACAAGTGTAAGGAGAATGGAAATTATTCTAACCACTAACCAAACCCAATGGATGGTGATGATGATCAATGTCAGCAACCTCTTAAGATGAGGAAAAAGGTAAAATATCATGCAATCACTATTTTTGATGAAGGGTGAGATAATGAAATGATGAAAGGTACACTTATCATGTACTCTAGAAATTCTAATGTCATTTTTGATTCTAGATCTACTAACTCTTTCATATCTAAATAATTTGTTGAGGGTGTTAAGATTCAACCAAAACAATTAGATTTGGAAATAGTAGTGAAACCCCCTAATTGGACGATGATTGCATCTCAAGTCTATGATTCCTCTCCAGTTTAAGTTTGTGGGAATGTACTTCCTACAAATCTTTTTATTCTTCCTTTGGTTGATTTCGATGTCATATTAGTTATGGATTGGATTTCTCTACATAAATCCCACATCAATTGTCAAGGAAGGAAAGTTATTTTGATATTTTGAACCATCCTATGATCATCCATCCAAGTAATGATAAGTATGAAATTTCTTTGGAGATTACATCCAGTGTATGGGTATTAATTCTCATTTAAAAGGGTTGTTTATCTAAAATGGTTGGGGAAAATTTTGGCATTGATGATATACCTATTGTCCGGTATTTTGTGGATGTTTTTCTGGAATAGTTTCATACTCTTCCACCAAAACAAGACATTGAGTTTTCAATAGAACTTATACCCGGTTCCGCACCAATTTCCAAGACTCCTTATCGAATTACTCCAATTGAGTTATAGGAATTGAAGAAGAAAATCTAAGAAAACCTTGATAAGGGATTCATTCAGACAATTGTATCACTATGGGGTGAACCCATTCTTTTTTTTGAAAAATAAATATGGATCAATGTGACTCTTCATTAATTATCATGAGTTGAACAAGATCACAATCAATAACAAGTATCATCTTCCCTGTATTGATGACTTTTTTGATAAACTATGTAGAGCTCAATACTTTTCCAAGATTTAACTTTATTATGGATATCATAAATTGAGGTTTAATAAATAGGGTATACCCAAGAAATCATTATGTAAAACGTATAAACACTATGAATATATAGGTATGCCTTTTGGTCTTACTAATTCCCCTGTATCTTCATGGATTTAATGAATAGATTCTTTAGAGATTACCTAGATCAGTTTGTGGTAGTCTTTATAGATGATATTCTTATCTATTAAAACAGCAAGGAATAGCATTAAGATCACTTGAGAATTGTACTAAATACCCTAAGGAAGGATAAGCTATATGAAAATTTTACAATGTGTGAATTTTGGTTGCAAAAAGATTCATTTTTTGGTCACATAATCTCAAGATATGGTATAGCAGTAGATCTATCAAAGATAGAGGATATTAAACACTGGCCTAGACTAACAATGGTGACCAATATCTATATATTTCTTGTTTTAGATATATATTATCGATGTTTTGTGGATAATTTATCATGAATATCTAATACTCTAACCAAGTTAATTCAGAATGGTGTCAATTTCATCTAGATAGATGAATGAGAGAAAAATTTCAAGGAACTGAAGAGAAGGTTAGTTTGTGAACCTATGATTACATTACCTTGTATTAGAGAAGGGTTTTTAATATATTTTGATGCATCCAAGAAGGTATTATAATGTTTTATTATGAAAAATAACATGTTTATCGATTATTCCTTGCGATAGTTGATGATTCATGAGCATAATTACCCAACTCATGATTTAGAGTTAATAGTGGTAATTTTCACATTAATGGTATATAGGTCTTATCTTTATGGAGAAAAGTGTGATATATATATATATTGATCATAAAAGTCTAAAATATATATTCACATCGAAGGAGTTAAACATGCATCAGAGAATATGTTTTGATTTGATGAATGATTATGACTGGTCAATACATTACCACCCTAGGAAAGTGAACAAGGTGGTTGATGCTTTAAGTCAGAAGGATCATGCTAGATTATCCATGATGAGGATCACAAAAGATAAAATATTTATATAAGTTCAAAGGATGGATCTAGAAATTCTGAACGAAGGGTAAAAATCATATCTTTATCAAATGAATGTTCAGCCCTCTATCCAAGTGAAGATTAAGGAGGCACAGAAGGAAGATGAAGAGTTGAAAAAGAAATTTGGAATTGTTCCTGAGTTTAACCTTGATCAGGATGGAATGATAAGGTTCAAAAACCATTTATGTGTTTCTTCCATACCAGAATTGAATAAGAAGTTGTTATAGGAAGTTTGTAGTTCTTCATTCTATATTCTTCCTAGAAGTACAAAGATGTATAGGTATTTGAAAGAATACTTTTGGTGGGATGAAGTGAAGAGAGATATCACATATTTTGAATCTCGATGCTTGATATTCCAACAACTTAAGGCTGAAAGAAAAAATTAAAATTTTTTGTTTCATCCATTACCCATAATATAATGGAAATGGGATAACATCTCTATAGATTTTTTTCAACGGACTACCCAAAACTTGTGAAAAATTTAATTCTATATGGGTGGTATTTGATCACCTTACTAAGTCATCACACTTCATCTCTATCAGATAAGACTTATATTTGGATCATATTTTCATGATATACATTAAGGAAGTCATAAGGTTTCATGGAGTACCACATTATATTGTATCAGATAAGTATCTAAGGTTTACCTAAAATTTTTGGTGAATTATTAAATAAGTACATAATATATAATTGAGTTTCAGCACTGCATATCATCCTTAGATAAATGTTCAGTATGAAATAAAAATTAAAACCCTAGAGGATATGTTGAGATCCTGTTCTCTGGATATAAAATGTGGTTGGGATCAATGTCTTCCTCTAGTTGAGTTTTATTACAATAATGGCTTTCACTCAAGTATTCAGATGGAACATTATGAAAACCTCTATGAGAGGAAATTTGGATATCCAATGTGTTGGGATGATGTTGGAAAAAAATCTATTGGGACCTAAGATTCCATAAGAAATGGTCAAGAAGGTTAGAACCATATAACATCATATCAAGGAAGCTCAAAGTTGGCATAAAATTTATGCTGATAACTACCAACATGATCTAGAATTTGAATTTATTGAAAAATTGTTTCTATGAATCTCACCCTAGAAGAATTGTATGATATTTAGGAAGAAAGGGAAAGTAATCCCTAGGTATATCAGTCCATTTAAGATTATTGATCGTATTGGGACAGTAGCCTATCACTTGGAACTTCCTCTAAATATCTCTAAAGTCCATGATGTGTTCCATGTATCTCTCCTAAGAAAGTATGTACCCAGACCTTCACATGTACTAAAAACAAAGGTCATACCACTGGAGTTGGATCTTTCTTCTGAGGAGCAACCTATTGAAATTTTGGATCATACAGAGAAAGCTCTACAAAACAAGACCACTCACCTGATCAAAGTTTTGTGGGGAAATCACTAGTTAGAGGAAGATATATGGGAACTCGAGGATATGATGAACCAAAATTATCCCCATTTTTTTACTAGAGTGATGAATTACAGGGGTGGAATTCATTTTAATTGGTGTAGAATGTAACACCCTGAGTTTATATGGACCCTTTTTTTGAATAAATTAAATTTTAATTTATTTCTTGTAATGCACTAAGTCAAACATTCCTTTCACCCAAAACATACTTTGCATGCATAATACGAAACCCAAACATGGCATAAGTTACATGAAACATTGAATTATAATATTTTATATGGAATATCGACTCGGTGCATGTTACATGCAACACTGACATGGTGTGCATTACATGAAACATCGATGTTTCTATGAAACATCATTTTACCATTAAAATTATTTAAATAAGATAATTATAACCTAGTAATTATAAATTGTAACATTAATAATAATAACTAATTTTTATATATTTTTTATAATTGATAATGAAAGATATTCTTTTTGGTAAAGTCCTTATATGTTTAAAAATGCAGTTTTCTTAAATAAACTATTTTTAATAATAAATTAATTTTAGACACATTTATAAATTTAATTTTATAAAATAAACTTCATTTTTTAATTTATAATGTCAAAAAAATTTAGAGTGAATTTTTTATATTTTTCTGAGAAACATCATTTTTTGGATGAATAGTGAAAAATACCTAATTTTAATTCAAAACTGCTTTTCATCTAATTTATTTATAAGGTTTTACTGAAAATGTTGGGGGAAAGACCCTTTATTAAATTTTAATTTATTTATAAGATTAAATTATATTTTAATTAGGTTTAAAGGTTTAATTATATTATATTTTTATCAATTAATCCAATTTGGGTAATTTTAACCAATTTTACATTGAAATTGGATATAAAAACTTAGCAAAATTTTGACCATTTTTATTCTAAACACCCGCATTGTTTCCAAAAGGTGGGATTAATTTTAAATTAATTTATTCCACTTCTAGGATTTGAATTTGGAAAAATATATTCCATATTTAGAATCAGTATAATTTATAGTATCTAATAATATAAACTTAGTCTTTGACAAAAATTATTAGTGAAAGTAATGAAAATTAATTACATCGATTAAGGTAAAATTAAGCTTAAATAAGGACTAAAAATAACATGTAATACCCAAAACGACTTAAAAACTTGTAAAACGCCCATTATATGGCCATGCTTAGGACATAACACTTATATTCTTATGTTTGGTTGGTTTGATATGACTTTTGTTAGGTAAAAATGTTGGTACACCTAAATTGTTTTCCAAAATACCAATTGAGTCCTTTCTCTTCCCTATAAAAGGCCAGAACCTCTCCCTCTTATTCACACCTCTCAAACCTCTTAGGTTTCTCTAATATATTTTTAATCCACTTACCAACATCCATGTATTCCTCCTATAAGACTTACCATGGGAATAAGGTAATCCAAGGAATCCTTTTGGCAAAAACCAAAAGGAGTTACCCAATTAAGAGGTAATGTCTTCTCTCAAGTCCTTTATTTTATTTTATTTATACACCCCCTACACACTATTTATTCCATTATTGTATAATAACACAAGTTTTTAGTTCATAATATACAAATTAACACACAAGAGGGGGTGGATTGTGTCTTTTCAAAAACTCTTCCACAATTCTTAATTTAAACACCCTCTTTTAATTAGCGTGGATAAGAAGTGTTTTTACTTCTAATCAATGAATAAAATGAGGAAAAAAGAGAAATAAAATAAATGTATTTTTATAGTGGTTCAGGGAACAGACATCCCATAATCCACTTTACCAGAATCTCTCTGTGTGAGCTTAGTGAATTTCACTAGTCGGGTCCTCTTATTAGAAGACCAGAATTCCAACAACTGAGTGCAGGCAGTTGACACCTTTACAATTAAGACTAAATATTTCTTATAGTTATAAATAGAGAACCAATTATCCTCTTATTATATCGAGAAACTAACACTCTACTTCAACTAAGTATGAGTATTCAAAACTCAAATAAATCAAAAAGTGATTTTATTTGTTGAAACAGATTGATCTTCACAGTTGCAACACCACACAACTAAGAATTGAGGGATCTTTTTTTCAAAAATAAAATCTTCAAGATGAAATAAGTATAAAGATATTTGGTTTCACAAGAGATCTTTGATTTTAATAACATCAAAAAAATAGAGTAGCATTGTACTTACAGGATTGAACATGTATGCAACCAATGTGTAGTCCTATTCTTCAGTTGTTTTTTCATTGTAGAACTATATATATAATCACTAGAAATATTGAATAATAATGAAGAAATAATTCACTCCCAATCATATAAATAAAATAATACTTGAATAAATATATAATGATCCTCCTACTTCTAAAATTCCATATCCAAAAAACACACTTGATAAATTGTAGAAATTAAAAATCGAATTTACCAGGGGAGTCATAACATCCCATAAGAATAAGAGTAAATTTATCCATTGAATACGGTTCTATAAATCAAATAAAATTATCTTCAAAATGGTTTGATGTGATCTTTAAAATATCCTATAACTTTATCAAGTTTGTTGCATAAATCACGAAAAATGTCATAAAAATAAATCTCTCACATCGAAAAGTCAAACATAGGGTTCTTTCACAAAGCGAAAAAATAATGAATATAGGTTTGAAATATGTAGTGTCCATATTTTGAACATAAGGTTGACAACATAGGGTTGATCATAAAATTAATATTGATGATTCATATGTTTCTATTTATAATGTAAGGTTCATTACTTATGTAGAGTTTTTAACCATACATTTCTCTGTTTCTAAACGTAAGGTTCCTTTCAAACGTAAGTTTCTTTTACTATAATTTTATGATAATGTAAGGTTGATTAACCATACATACTAATTTGATATTTGGTTTGAGAAACCATACTTTCTTTTTCTAGTGTAAGGTTAAAGACAAACATAGGGATCACGATCCATACATGTTGTACAAAGCAAAGGGTTTATACCATACATTACGCTAAACCATATACGGTATGAAAAGTGTTTCTATAATGCTCAAAAACACATCCTAAACACTTTTAATAAATCATACTGAAGTAATTTCATGAAATCTACAAATCAGATCTAGATATGTATAAGGATAAGAATCAGTTGCATTGGCTTGACAAACACTTCCTTTAATAGACTCAAATTGGATTCCTAAATACCACTTCAAATATAAAAAATCTTTTTTGGAAATAGATTCAGATCTAATTTTTCCAACTTAAGCTAACATCACTCTCTTGAAAGCATCAAAATATTTCCTTGAGACTAAATTTTCTTTTAATTCTTGCAGTTGAGTCTAAAGAGACTCAAACTACAGTCTTGGAGTTGATGATTTTTTTCAAATAATTTAATGATTTATTTGAGGACTGCAACTCCTACCAAAGAATATAATTTTATTCCAAAACATTATTAAATTTCATCACAATATCTTCAACTTGATTAGTCAGGGAATCACAGGTCCCTTCATCTAGATTATGTGACTGACCAAAAGCCACAATAGCTAAAGGATTTGAAGCAGACTTCTCCACTAATTTGTCACTAGAGAAAGATACTTTTTCAAGAACCTTTGTCTTGTCTCTAGAAACATATTTTGGTTTCTCAATGATTTGATCAAAAACAAAGAAATCATGATTCTCAACAACTTCTATAGCCACAATTTTTATCTGAGAATTTGTTCCTCTTCTTGAACAACCACTTCTAAAACAAATTCTTCTTGAACAAATGACTCCTTTTCCTAAATACTATAGTATAAGAATCCTATAAATATCAAAATTGACTCTCAACCTGTTGGTATTCTTCAAGAACTAATTCTTCCAAATGAACTGATCTAGTATCTTCACTTGAACCCAAAACAGGTCCTTTAACAGGTGGTTCTACTCTCTTCCTTGGTTTCATAACTAATTATTCGAGTACATATTATTCTTCCTCTTCTTCTTCTACACTATTAAAACTAAATTTTCTCATTATTGGTTTAGAAATTCCTTCATCTCTCTATTCTCTAATCCCTTAATTTCCAACATCACTTTTCTCCCCTTGAGAAAATGATACTGAATTTTGTTGGTCATCTGCACCAACTGGCATAAGATTGACTTTCATTTTACTCTAGTAAAAACCAAATTTTCTAAGAGTACCAGCATTCAATACATTACTATGATGACATTTAATGTAACGTTCCTGACCCGGAAGCCACTAAACTGGTGCTCTAAGCCAGGTAGTTACATAACATTAAGTGCGCCTCCCCGAACACCAATGGTTGCCGACTAGCAATGGGGGTATATGTGGTAAAGTGGGGAGACTATACCCCCTTTCTATTATAGTAAGACACAACATAAATAAATCAATAGCAGAAATAATAATAAATAAACAACGAACATGGATAAAAACTATTTCCAATAATAAATATGCCATGTCCTACTACATGTGAAAAAATGAACCAATCCCAAAATAAAGACAATGGCCAAAATCCCCAAAATGGTCCCAACTCCAAGTCTGGATCCTCCACCAAGTGGTACCCATGTCCACTCAACTATCTATCAAGGACCCTTTCCCTTATCTTGACCAGCAAACATGAATTCTACTCGGGTACCCAACAGCAACCCGAGCAGGGTGTGAGTACAACTCAGTAGGTCACCACCAACAGTGTCTACAAAATATCCAGTATGAACAGGTAGTGCATGAAAAAAGAATATGAATGATAATTTCCAAGTAATTATTTAAGGATTCATTAACCAGTTCAGAGTCAAAGCCATTGCCACCTCCATTACCATTCACTTCACACCAATTATCATCACTTACCATTTCATCACATTTCCATGGGTTAATCACACACATTATGTTACATGGGCCTAAGGCCAACAATCACATGCAAGAGGGTAGACACATCGTTATCCTATCTCAGTAGGACTAACCCCCTCATAGCAACCATATCCTCACCACGAAGCTTCAGTCCAGGTGGATGCAATTGTTAGGAGAATAGATCCTCAGTCCCCATTCCTAACTCGTGCATTTAGGGTGGAGTTCATAGCATCAGTCTTCACCCGGCTTGTGGGCGTATATCCTCAAGTCATACCCCACTCTACCAATCCATGTGCACATGCTTATATATATAAGTAACCATCAACCCACCATACCATTTCCCTTTCACAAACACCATTCACAACAAACCACATGGGAATTCACATTATGCCTTAACCCATTAACACATTACCATTTCACATCATTTAACCATTCAACCAATTCCCATGTGTTATGCCTATCTCGCTAAGCATTCAACACTAAACCCATAACCTATCCCATTATGGTCTTTAATCAGTTTACACATTAACCCATTTAACCCATTCATCATTTCCATTAATCAACCATTAAACCCATTCCAAATAACCTTTAGGTTATTTACAAGTCTAGGTGAATCACCTAAATTATATTCCAAGTTCAACCAATCATGCCAACATATTCGTCAAGGGATCTACCATTTATTACAACAAGGTCACTTGTTTAATAACAATCCCTAAGCCCGAGAAAAGCTGGAACACCCCATGGATGGCCCCAATTAGGTCAAGTAATTTTAAACGCATCCCATGGGGATCGTGAGGGTTACCATTTACCATTTTTAAACATCCTTTATACCAAACGCATCCAAGTTGATCAAAGCTCATAAAAAGGAAACCATTAGCAAAGACACACATTAATAAATCCACTATAAGACTATGGGATAATGTTTGTAGACCACCTACCTCAAAACCGTGGTTGAATGCACACTCAATCGAGTCCTTAGACCTCAATCTGACCATCCTTTGGTGATTCAACCTAGAACTCACCCAAAAGATAGGGTTTTAGAGCTTCGGAACAAGAGGGAGAGAAGATACAAACTCCAAACCAAAAAGAGAAGCAAGGATGGGATTATCCTTACCTGGAGATTCGATCCACACCCAACAGCACCGAAAACGCCTTAGAAACGAGGGAGATCGAGCTCTTGGAGCTCTTGGATGATTTGGTTCATTCCTAGGGTGAAGAGGGAGGAATGGAGAGGAAATCCCGAGTGGGTTCTTAAAATCCTGGGGTGGAAATTTTGTAATTTTTTCCAACTTAAAGAGGTCACACGGTTTGGCCACATGGTTTGACAAACCATGCACATGCTACTATCTGGAGGAGGAGGGGTTGCACGGTTTACCTGGGCAGGCTGCAAGGTGTGCCCTTGTCGTGCCCAGGCTGTGCGCCCAGGCTTGTCTTGCCCAAATTTCCTTTCTTTCGTGCCCCGAGCCCCCAAAAAACCCCCAAGACCTCTCATACTTTCAGAAGACATCCCTTGAATCCCTAAAAAAGGGATCCAACCAAAACACAATGAAAACATACCCTTCCAAAAACCGGGACCTTACAACCTCACCAACTTATAACGGCTCATCCTCGAGCCAAGTTTCCAAGCCTCATTGATCCACTGAAGAGAAGAGTTCGGGCCACTGAGCCTGCAAATCTGATTCCCGATCCCATGTTTCTTCCTGAACTTTCCCATGCTTCCATAGTACTTGCACTAATGGCACAACCTTTCCTTGCAAGTCCTTTTCACTACGATCCACCACATGAATCGGATGCTCCTCAAAGGACGCATCATCCTCAAGCTCCACATCCTCAACATCAACCGTGTGAGATGGGTCAGGGTGATACCGTCAAAGCTATGACACATGAAACACATAATGCATCCCACCATACCGCTGTGGAAGAGACAATCGGTAATCCACTGGTCTGATCCTCTCCATAATCTCAAAAGGTCCCACATACCTGGGCGCCTAATTACACTGTTTTCAAATCCAATGGTGACACAGCCTTGGTGAAACCTGAAGGAACACTTTATCACCCATCGCAAACTCAAGAGGTCTACACCTCCAATCTGCATACAACTTCTGCCTACTCTGAGCCGTATTCATCTGCTTCCTGATCAACTTATCTCTCTCTAAAGTCTCCTGTATGAGACTTGGCCCCAACAACTCATATTCACTAGCCTCTAGACAACACAATGGAGATCTACATGGCCTCTCGTAGAGTGCCTAAAACGGTGCCATAATAATCGTAACCTGAAAACTGTTGTTGTAGGAAAAATCAACTAACGATAGGTTCCTCTCCCAAGAACCACCAAAGTCCAACACACAAGATCTTAACATGTCTTCCAACACTTGGATTGTACGCTCTGACTACCCGTCCGTCAGCGGGTGGAAATCCGTACTCAAAAACACCTACATACCAAGCGCCTTCTGCAACCCTTTCCAGAAACGCGATGTGAAATGCAGATCTCAGTTAGAAACTATAGTACGCGGAACACCATGCAACAACACTATTTTCTGAACATACAGCTCACCCAACTAGTCGACTTTAAAGGTCTCCTGAATCGGTAAGAAATGAGCCACTTTTGTCAACCGATTCACAACCACCTAGATTGCATCATTCTTCCGCGGCGTCCTCGGAAGACCCACGACAAAATCTATTGTTACATCATCCCACTTCCATTCCGGAATGGGAAATGGATGAAAAAAACCACCTGGGATTTGATGCTCGGCCTTCACCTACTGATAGGTAAGGCACCGTGCCACAAAGTCCGCAACTTCCTTCTTCATTCCAGGCCACCAAAACTGCCTTCAAAGATCACGGTACATCTTGGTTAAACCAGGATGCACTTCCCACTTTGATTCATGGAACTCACGCATCAACTCTTCCCGCACACACTTTGGCACAACAACACGATCACAAACACGAACAACACCTTCCATGTAGACGGCCCAACCAGAAGGTAGCTCCCCACCTTTAAGCTTTTCCTTCATGATCAAACACTCAAGATCATCAAGATGACCTTCCTTAACTCGACTCAAAATCGTCGACTCCATCATTAAGAAAGTAAGAGTGACCTGACCACTCTCTTCTTGCAACCCCAGGTGCATCTCTGCAAACAAAGACATCACCTTCCACTTGGCGCTGAACTTTTGAACCACCAAATTTTGAACCTTCCTGCTCAGAGCTTCAGCAACATTGTTTCCCTTTCCCGGCGTGTACACTAACTCAAAGTCAAAAGACTGGAGATATTAAACCCATATTTACTGCTGAAGGTTCAGATCCCAGTGTGAGAAGATGTACTTTAAACTCTTATGGTCGGTAAACACAGTAAACGGTTCTCCTAACAGATAGTGCCTCTAGCACTTCAAGGCGTAGACCACTACAGCCAACTCAAGGTCATGAGTGGGATAGTTCCGCTCATGGGGTCTCAACTGCTTTGACCCATAAGCCGCAACCCGCTCATCCTTCATCAACATAGCCCCAAGTCTAACTCCAGACACATCACAAAACACGATGTACTTCTTACCTAGCTCAGGTAAGATCAAGATAAGTGTGGTCATCAACCGCTTCTTCAACTCTTGGAAGGAATTCTCACAATCCTCAGACCACTCAAACCTGATTCCTTTCTTGTTCAAGCCCAACAGTGGTGCTACAAAGTGAGATAAATCTTGAATGAACCTTTGGTAATACCCAGCCAAACCTAAAAAACTCCGAACATTAGAAACACTCTTGGGATGCTCCTAAGACACAACTACCTGCACTTTCTCTATATCCACTGACACACCTGCCTCTAAGATTATGTGACCTAGAAAATGAAACTCACCTATCTAGAATTGACACTTTGATATCTTGGTGTATATCTGATGCTCTCTTAGTGCACCCAAGATGATGTCAATATGTCGGGCATGATCGTCATGAGTTTTCGAGTACACTAAGATATCGTCAATAAAGACAATAAAAAACTAATCTAGCTAGGGTTGAAAGATTTAGTTCATCAAAGCCATAAACACCATTGGTGCATTGGTCAATCCTAAAGGCATTACCATAAACTCAAACAACTCGTACCGACTCCAGAAGGCTGTCTATGGTACGTCAGAAGACCTCACACTCATATGGTGATAACTGGACCTCAGATAAATCTTAGAAAACACTAATTCACCCCTCAACTGATCAAACAGGTCATAAATTCTAGGAAGAGGGTACCGATTTTTCACCGTCATCTGATTCAACTTTTGATAGTCAACACACAGCCTCAATGACCCATCGGCCTTCTTTGAAAAAATCACGGGAGACCCCCAAGGAGATGTACTAGGATGGATAAACCCCTTACTCTAAAACTCCTCAAGCTGAAACTTCAGTTCCTGGAGTTCTTCTCGTTCCATTTGGTATGGCAGAATAGAAACTGGCTCCGATCTCGACAGCAACATGATCGTGAGCTCGACATCTCTCTCGGTGGTAACGCTGAGAAATCTTCTGGAAACACATCCTAAAACCGATCCACCATGGGAGGAAAATTATATTTTTTCCCTCCCTCATCATAATCAAGCATGAGACATGCCACTTGAGCTGTGATTCCACTCATCTATTGAAAAAACAGCCCTGCATGCCCTGCTCGAACATCCCATTCACCACGGTGGACATAAGCATCACCCTCAAGTGACATGAACTATACTTTGCGGCGATAACAGTGTATGTGTTCCCAATACAACACCAACCAATCCATTCCCAATATTAGGTCAAAACATGACATCTCTCGAATGAATAAGTCACACATAAAATGATTCCCACCAACTTCCAAGGAACATCCCTTGCACTGCTTGATATCCTCAACCCACACCCCCAACAGGGTGTCAATTGACATAACTCCAAACACCCCCTCCATAGGTAAACCCAACACTACCACAAGTTTACAAGAAACAAAAGAGTGTGTGGAACTTGTGTCAAACAACACACTAGAAAATGTAGAAGCTACAAGGATGGTACCTCGAACAGTTGGTGGTCCCACCTTGCCATCACCAGGCGCAAACTGAACTGCCTGAAGATGACCTGCCCCTCTACCCTGGGGTCCAGCCTGAGCACCTTATGCCTCACTACCCTGCTGGCATGAGAGATATTTTCCTAGAGTTCCACGTCTGCCACCCCTACCAGTACAGCCCGTGGAGCTCCAACTGCCTGCCTGATATGGGGAAATTCATCCCCTTCCCATACCTAGTACCTACATTTCATCATCATGCTCACCCGTCTGTCAAGGGTTCCTGCAGAACCTCTGCACATGCCCCATCCTACCGCACGAATGGCACTCAACTGGAGGTCGAGGACACTGACCACACATATGCCCCATCCTACTGCACTGATAACAGAACACCTGGTTCCCAATATGATAGGTTGACCCTCTCTTCTGACCACCTTGCTGGAAACATTCCAATCGTTGCTTCTGACCTTCAGAAGATGCACCACTTGTCCGCCCGGCTAGCACGATAAGCCCACCACCCAAATCTCCTTTCAGGTTCCCTTCAGAGATGATTTCCTGATCCATCACCTCTGCAAACCTCTTCAAGTGGAAGATATTTACCTGAGACCTGATCTCATGTCTCAACCCATCCTGGAAATGCTTTGCTACCACTACCTCATCCCCTACTAACACTGGGAAAAAACATCACAAATCAGTGAAAAGACTAGCATAGTCCATCACCGATAGTGATCCCTGAGTCAGTCTCATAAACTCTGCAGCCTGCTTCTACCTCAAAGTCTTTGGGTAGAAATGCTCCAGAAACTTCTCCTGGAAAACCTTCCACGACATCCCCTCAGCCTGCTCTGTCTAAGCTTGAATGTCCCACCAACTCCTTTCCTGGCCCCGCAACATATAAACGGCCATCTTTACTTGCTTTTCAATAGGGGTCTCCAGATGATCCAGTATCATCTGGACAGACTCTAACCAGAACTCTGCTACCTCTGGCCCACCCTCTCTGGTGAAGGTCAGAGGGTGCTACGGCTGGAACTCCCTTGTCAGCTCAAACATACTCGGTGCAACCCACCCTGGGTCCCGATCCATCATCTACATAAGGCGAGCCAAGTTCTCCTAGAACTGGTCTTCTCTACCTTCATTAATCACCACATTTTTGTGCTCTTTTACCAGATGAGTTTTCTCAGCAACATCCTCCCATTTCCCAACTGGTAACCGACGTCGTGGTGGCATCTTTCTACATTACCAAGCACGAGATTTAGCACACATACCATAAAACCTTCACGACTTCATCAAAAAGCTCTTTACTAGCTACAACAACCCATTTTCATATACTAATTCAACGACATTAACACATCAAATTCACTGCCCTGACCATCCCTACCGCGGGCCATGGTCCACATGGGGTAAACAACCATACACTACCAACAAACTCACACAACATTTTACAAAAAAAATTCCACTTCATTTAAAACCCTTATATTTCATTAAACATAATTTACCCACTTGCTTTATTTCATTCTTCTCATTATTTCTTAGTTTCATGAAATGCATGATTTACCCTAATTTCCTGCCTCACACACCCACCCTGTGTGTGTGCATAACATAATGCATGTCACCTATCTCCCTAGGTGCCTACAATGATGCATGAATGCAAACCCTCGCGCCGTTAAGGCCACCAACCAAATATCATAAAACAGTCACATCAAACCACATGTGCATCACCCAACAGTTAAATATCATCAACTATAACAACACAAATCCAAGAACAACATTTCCCACCTAGGGTGACTTGGGTTTTCCCTCGTACATGGGTTAGCTACTCCCAAGCATGAGCTCATTTACCAAGGCCCTACACATCTTAACCCTTGGAAACCTATCCCAAGTAACAAGACCTCAGAGAAGGAAAAGAAAGACCTCCTCTGATAATACTTTGTAATGTTCCTGACTCGGAAGCCACTAAACCAGTGCTCCGAGCCAGGTAGTTACATAACGTTAAGCATGCCTCCCCGTACACCAAAGGCTACCGACTAGCAGCAGGGGTCTATGTGGTCAAGTGGGGAGACTATACCCTCTTTCTATCAGAGTAAGCCACAATAGAAATAAACCAATAGCGGAAACAATAATCAATAAACAATGAACATGTATAACAACCATTTCCAAAAATAAACATGCCATGTCCTACTACAAGTGAAAAAGTGAAAAAAAGACCAAAATAAAGAAAACGGCCAAAATCCCAAAAATGGTCCTAACTGCAAGTCTGAATCCTCCACCAAGTGCTACCCATGTCCACTCAACTATCTAGCAAGGACCCTTGCCCTTCTTCTGACTTGCAAACATGAAGTCTGTTCGGGTACCCAATGGCGGCCCGAGCAGGGTGTGAGTACAACTCAGTATGCTACCACCAACGGTGTCTAAAAAATATCCAATATGAACAGGTTGTGCATGCAAAAGGAATATGAATGATAATTGACAAGTAATTATTTAAGGTTCCATTAACCAGTTCAGAGCCAAATCCATTGCCACCTCCATTACAATTCATTTCACACCAATTATCATCACTTACCATTTCATCACATTTCCATGGGTTAATCAAATACATTATGTTACATGGGTCTAAGGCCAAAAATCACATGTAAGAGGGTAAACACATCGTTATCCTATCTCACTAGGTCTAACCCCCTCATAGAAACTATATCCTCACCTCGAAGCCTCAGTCCGGGTGGATGCAACAGTTAAGGGAATAGATCCTCAGTCCCCATTCCTAACCCGTGCATTTAGGGTGCAGTTTAGAGAATCAGTCTTTACTCAACCCGTGGGAGTAGATCCTCAAGTCATACCCCACTCTACCAAGACATGTGCACATGGTTATATATATAAGTAACCATAAACCCACTATACCATTTCCCTTTGACAAACACCATTCACAACAAACCACACAGGAATTCACATTATGACTTAACCCATTAACACATTACCATTTCACATCATTTAACCATTCACCAAATTTCCATGTGTTATGCCTATCTCGCTAAGCATTAAACACTAAACCCAAAACTTATCCCATTATGTTCTTTAATCAGTTTACACATTAACCCATTTAACCCGTTAATCATTTCCATGAATCACCCATTAAACCCATTCCAAATAACCTTTAGGTTATTTCCAAGTCTAGGTGCATCACCTAACTTCTATTCCAAGTTCAAACAATCAATACAACATATTCTTCAAGGGCTCTACCATTTATTACAACAAGGTCACTTGTTTAATAACAATCCCAAAGCCCGGGAAAAGCCAGCACACCCCATGGATGGCCCTAATTAGGTCAAGTTATTCTCAATGCATCCCATGGGGATCGTGAGGGTTCCCATTTACCATTTTTAAGCATCCTTTATACCAAACGCATCCAGGTTGATAAAATATAACCAAAAGGAAACCATGATCAAAGCCACACATGCATAAATCCACCATAAAGCTATGGGATAACATTTTTAGACCACCTACCTCGAAACCTCAGTTGAACTCACACTCAATCGAGTCCTTAGACCTTAATCTGACCAGCCTTTGGATCTTCATCCTAGAACTCACCCAAAAGATAGGGTTTTAGAGCTTCGGAACAAGTGGGAGGGAAGATACAAACCCTAAACCAAAAAGAGAAGCAAGGATGGGATTAGCCTTACCCGGAGCTTCGATCTGCATCCAACGGAACCAAAAACTCCTCAGAAATGAGGGATATCGACCTATTGGAGCTCTTGGGTGATTTGGTTTGTTCCTAGGGTGAAGAGGGAGGAATGGAGAGGAAATCCTGAGTGGGTTCTTAAAATCCCAGGGTGGCAATTTTGTAATTTTTCTCAACTTTAAGAGGCCGCACAGTTTGGTCGCACAGTTTGACAAACCATGCGCAAACCATGCACATGCTACTGTCTAGAGGAGGAGGGTTTGCACAGTTTAACTCGGCAGGCCGCATGGTTTTCCCTGGCCATGCGCAGGTTGTGCGCCCAGGCTTGTCTTACCCAGCTTTCCTTTCTTTCATGCCTCGAGCCCCCGAAACACCCCAAGACCTCTCATACTTTCAGAAGACATCCCTTGAAACCCAAAACAAGGGATCCAACCAAAAAATAACGAAAACATACCCTTCCAAAAACTGGGATCTTACTTTTAACTCTTAAACTGAACATGTGAACCATTTTCTTTCTGAACAAAATTAAAGACAATATCCTTCTATATGGATAAAAAGACATACAAGCCTCTACTTAACAACAATAACTCAAATACCTCAACATATACCATGAAAAACTCTTCTTGATTTCACTTATGAATAGAAACATAACATACATGTATGTATATAAGATTTTATCCATCTCATATAATCTTGGGGCTATTACAGTATTAATAAATTTAACCAAAACTTTTTGATCAACCTCAAGGTCCCTAACAAACATCTTTCTGATTTGAGTTGATCCAAACAGAAATTACATAATGTCCACAAACATGTGATCTTGATTACCAATATATCACAGATCAAAATAAAAAACACCTTCATGGGGATATTTCAAGATTTTATCTATTTCTATAGACAAAATCAAAAATTCATTGTCCTCTATTTTTGAAGAAATAGTTTATTCAGTCTCACCAAAACTGAACTGAACACTATGAAAGAGATATTTCAACTCTATCCCATAAACAAATTCTATATTTACCTCATTAAAAATAAATTCTAGACCTTTAAATTTGAGCGCTTTCTTAAGCAATAAATTGGTCTCACATGAACACTTGAAATCGAAGATTTTTCCTTACAGAATCTTTCTTGAAGAAACTCGTTGATGCTCCAGGTCACTAGGTTCACCCTCATTAGTTTACTTGGATTTTCCTATTCTTGAAAATATAAAGCTCTAAGGTTATTGGGTTGTAGGGTTTTGAAGGTAGATGAAGGAATTGGTAGACAAAATAGTTTGAAAAAACAAAAAGGTAAGTGAAGACGAAAAGTTTCGGTTAGTGAAATGTTTCTGACATCACCTTGTTTCCAGTTCCATTATGTAAGATAATTATGAGAAATTATGAAAAATTTCAACTTTAAAAATTAAAACCAATATTATTTAAACAAATAAACAGCGAAAATAAAAATTAGTAAATCAAAAAACAAAATTAAATAGAGATAAATAATCATAAAATTAACGAACACTTCGTTAAAATAAAATAAAATTAACTCCCCCTTAATAAAAACAAAACTAGCAGTAGGAAGTGGTTTTGTAAAAATATCATCCAATGGATATTCATAATTAAAAAATTCTAAAGATATATACTATTTAAGGACACAATATCTTAGAAAAAGATGTCTTATATCAATGTGCTTAGTCCTAGAATGACTTATAGGATTCTTAAAAATATTAATAGAACTAGTATTATCACATAAAATAGAAATATTATTAAAATTTAGTCCAAATTTTAGTAGATTATTTTTCATCCATAATACTTGTGCACAAAAACTACCAGCAAACACATATCCTGCCTCAGTGGTTGATAGAGAAACTGGGTGTTGTTTCTTAGTAGACCATCAAACTAAATATTTTCCTAAAAATTCATAGGTTCCTAAGGTACTTTTTCTATCTAAAATAAAACCTACAAATACATTATCTGAACATGAAATTAACTTAAAATCATAAGTTTTAGGGTAAAGAAGAGATTGAAAAATAGTTCCTTCTAAATATCTAAAAATTATTTTAACAGTAGTAAGATGTGATTCTTTTGGATTTGATCGAAATGTATCACAAAGACATACAAATAACATAATTTTTGGTCTTCTAGCAGTAAGATATGAAAAAATACCAATCATACCTCTATATAACATTGTCTATTGGTTTCCCAGCTTCATCCAAATCAAGTTTTATATTAGTATACTTGGGAGTTGTATATATCTTATTGTCTTTAAGCCCAAACTTTTTTAATAATTCAATAATATACTTACTTTGATTTAATACATTTCCATAATCTTTTGATAAATTTGAAACCCTGAAAAGAAAATCAGTTCTACCATAATACTCATTTCAAATTCTTTTTGCATTATATTTCAAAAAATTGTGACTATTATTTCTATGAGTTGAACCAAAAAATAACAACATCAACATAAATTTGAACTAATAAAATATTAGAAAAAACTATTTTCTTCAAAAAGTGTTGGATCTTCCAAACCAACAGTAAAACCATTTTTCCAAACAAAAGAATTTAATCTTTCATACAAAGCTCTTGGTGTCTGTTTAAGGCCATAGAGAGATTTAGTATGTTTAAAAACAGAGTTGAGATTTTGAGGATTTTCAAAACCAGGAGTTTGTTCAACATAAACTTAC
Organism: Viscum album; assembly: GCA_963277665.1. Lineage (NCBI taxonomy): Eukaryota > Viridiplantae > Streptophyta > Magnoliopsida > Santalales > Viscaceae > Viscum > Viscum album. The sequence continues at coordinate 246,958,194 of OY728150.1, forward strand.
TTTATTAAATAAACATTTAAAAGGAATACTTAACATCCATATGATATAATTTAAAATTAATATGATATGCCTAATCTAGAACAATTGTAATAGCTTTTAATTCAGCAACTAGGGCAAAGGTATCATCATAATCTCTACCTTTTTCCTAATTATAACCTTTTACTAATAATCTCACTTTATTCCTAGTGATGATTCCTTCATCATTTTATTCGTTTCTAAAAACACACTTGGTTTTTATAACTGGATACTTGGTTGGTATCTCTATTAGTTCCCAAAAATTATTTCTCTTGAATTTGTTTAATTATTCCTGCATAGCTATCATTTAAATCTCATATTCTAAGGCATCTTAAATAGTCTTAGGTTATATTTGGGATAGAAAATAAGAGAATTCAACTAGGTTTCCTACACTTATTTTGGTTTCAATACTAGTGTCTAGGTTTCCTATGATATTTTCTAAGGGATGGTTCTTTAGAGATATAGGTTTTCTAGGTATTACACTTTCAGGTTCTTCAGTTTCAAGTTCTTCTGAACTAGTCTGAAGTTTATTAAAATCAGAATCATAATCATTTTTAAGGGTTTCAAGTCTCATGTTATCAAAAGAGTTAGTCACTTCATCAGTTTGATCTGTTTCTTTAATAAAGGGATCAGTTTCATCAAACTTCACATGAACTAATTCTTCAAAAATCCATGAAATTTTATTAAACACTCTATAATCTTTAGAAGTAGCAAAATATCCCAAAAAATATTCCTTCATTATATTTTTGGATCGAACTTACAAATATTATCCTCGGTTTTCAAGATATAAACATTGAATCTAAAAACTTTAAAGAACTTTACTTTAGGCTTTCTGTTATCCCAAAGTTCATAAGGTTTCTTTTTGGAAATAGGCTAAATTAAAACTATATTCATTATATAGTAGGTTTTTCTTACATTTTACACCCAAAAATAGGTAAGTAGACTATATTCATTCAGCATAGTCCTAGCCATTCTTTGAATAGTTCAATTTCTTCTTTCAACAATTCCATTTTTTGAGGTGTAATTGGTGCAGAGAAGGTATGTTTAATACCCAGATTTGAGAAAAAAAGAATTAAATTCTTGATTCTAAAATTCAACACCATGATCTATTCTTAAGGAAATTATTTTAAAACCTTTTTAATTTTGAACAATTTTACAAAAAAACAAAAATAGAGAAAAATTCTCTCTTAATCTTTAGAAAATAAACCCAGGTAAATCTAGAATAATCAACAACAAAAACATAAACATATAATTTATCATCCTAACTTGATACTATGGATGGTCCAAAAATATCCATGTGGATAAGTTTTAGAGGTTTTGGTGTAGCAATTTTGTTAATAGATTTGAAGGAATATTGTTTTCTTTCCAATTTGGCATGCATCATAGAATATACCATCGTCAAATTTAAGACTACGTAAATTAAAAAATAAATGTTTCTTTAAAAAATTATGTAAAGTGTAAATATTACAATGACCAAGTCTCTTATACTAGATCCATGACTCACTTGTCTTCGCAGATAAATTGTTCACATTTTGTTTACATAATGAATTTAAGTCCATAGTATAAAAATTATCAATTCTAGGATCTCTAAAATTAAGTAATTAATTTTTAAAAAGTGAGTAGGAATTGTTAGAGAAATCAACATAAAAACCATCATCCAAAAGATAAGAAACACTTATCATATTATGCTTCATTCCTTGTACATAAATTACTTTGTTTATGGATATGATTTTTTGATCCCAAATAGTTCCAATTCCAATTATTTTCCCTTTGACATTATCACTAAAAGTGAAAAAAACTCCATCAATTTGAGTTAATGAGTGAAACTTTGATGAATCTACATAGGACTTGAGTATCCATTGTCTATATACCAAATAGCATTTCTGTTCTTGTAGTATTTTACTTAAAAATCATTTAAACAATTTTTTGTTTTCGTACCCATATCTTTTTGGTTCCAGTAGTATTAGCTAGCAAAGATCTGGAAATACAGATCTAATTTGTTTTTATATAACTCATATCATTTTCTTGAGATAAACGTTTTGAAATAAAAGATCATTTAATGCCACTTATTTGAGGATTTTTCAAATAACAGTTATTTTTTATATGTCATTTTCTTCCAAAAAATGATAAGTAACACTTTTTGAGTTGGGAACAAAATAATTATTATACAGTTTAGATTTTTCACCCTTACTTCCTATAACAAATATTTTCTTTTTAATGACATTCTTACTAAGAATTTCATTCAGAATATTTTATCATTTTTTAATGAAATTAGAAACACTATTATAATTTTCTACTTCATCTTGTAATGCTTTGATCTCTTTCTCATGATCAAGGCAGTTTGTGGTAGATGAGTTAAATTTATCAACTAACTCCTGATGTTGCTTCATCATGAAATCAATTTATCATAAAATATCATTATGAATATTCTTTAAAGATTTGTGATTTTTTAATAAACATTCATATTTCTATTCTAGCATTTTGCAGTAGGCATCCAATTTATCATTTGAATAATTTAGATCAAAATCATAATTAGATGAATAATAGGGTTTTACCTTGTCTTATTCAGCCATAAAGCACATATTTGATTATTCCTTTTCTAAATTAGATTTTGATGATCTGTCAGAGTATTTATAAAACACTACATGTAGATTTCATTTCTCTTTTACTTTTATGTTCATAATCTTCATTTTTCTGATATCCCTTATCTGGATTTATCTTTTCATCTTTTAGATGTGGATAATAAGGTCTGATACGACCCAATTGTTTGTATTCATAGCATCTGAATCCTCTTGAGTCTTTCTCATCCTTTTTTAAGGGATTTTAGAATTCTATTTTCTTCTTATAAAACTTGATAAACTTTATGGATAATTGAGCTAGTTCTATTTCAGAATCAGATGAATATAAATTCTTTTCTTATCTAACTTCTTGATTTATTCTTCTTCTTTACTTCTGAGATGTTACTTTTAGAGTTGTATTATATTTTTCACAATAATTTTATGATCTTAATATTCATCTTGCATTTCATATTCATATATCATCAAAGTCCCAATTATTTCCTTCATGGTCAGGTCTTTGATAGGAGATGGTTGTCAAATAGGAGTAGATATGTCATTCCATTTAAAAGTTAGTACTCTCAGTAGTTTAAACATTTGATTAGATTTTTTAATAGGTTCACCTAAGTATGTAATATTATTGATAATTTCTGTAAGCCATCCATTCATCTATGTGATTATTTCTCCATAAAACATTATGAATGTGTCAAATTTTATCTTGGTTGTTTCATACCTCATCTGTCTTACATTATCTGTTCCTTCATAGGAAATTGCAAATTTTTTCATAATATTCCATAATCAATAGGACATTTCAAGACATGATTTAATTCATCTAGTCCAAGAACAAAGATAATTTCATTCATATCTTTGGAGTTCATATTATATTCAGCTTCAATTGTAGAAAACCATATTTCTGGTTTCTCGGGAATCTTATATGGATTAGTAATCTTCGAATAAACTTTAAATACAATATTTTTTAAATAAATGGTCATCCTTGATTTCGAGGACCCATAATTTACACCATCGAAGTATGGAGCACGAACCATGGGAATCTCTTCTATGGGATCATCCATTTGTATCTTCGTATAAACCTTTAAAATTTCAGCTTGCTATAGATTTATCCCAAATATTTCCTCTAATACCAATTGTTAGGTTGGAATATAAAAAGTAACACACAAGAGGGGGTGGATTGTGTCTTTTCAAAAACTCTTCCATAATTCTGAATTTAAACAACATATTTTAATTAGCATGGATAAGTAGTTTTTTTACTTATGGTCAAATAATAAGAAGTGGAAAAAAGAAAAATAAAAGACATGAATTTTTATAGTAGTTTGGGGTAAAAATATCCCCTAGTCCACTCCTCCATAAGATCTCTTGGCAAGATTGGTGAATTTCAATAGTCTAGTCCTCTTATCACAAGACCAAAATTCCAACAACTGAATACAGGTAGTTAAAACCTTTAAAATTAAGACTAAAAACAATGTATTATAGTTCTAAAAAGATAAATTATTATCCATCTCTTATATTGAGAAGCGGACACTCCACTTCAATTGAGTACAAGCAGTCAAAACACAAATAAATCAAAAAGACATTTGATTTGTTAAAACATATTGATCTTCCTAGTTTCAGCACCACACAACTGAAAATTGATGAATATTATTCTTCATAAATACAATATTCAATAAGAAATAAATCTGAAGAGATCTATTTTCACAAGAGATCTTCAATTTTAAGAATAACAATAAAATAGAGTAGCAGTGTACTTACAGGATTGAACATGTTTGTCACCAAAGTGTAGTCCTCTTCCTGAGTCATTCATTCACTGTAGAACTGTGTATATGATCAAAAAAAATATTGAATAATAATGAAAAAAATATTTACCCTATATCATATGAAGAAAATAATACTCAAAGAGATATATCATGAGCCTCCTACTACTAAAATTCCAGATCCAAAAAAGACACCTGATAAACCGTAGAAATTAAAAATTGAATTTACTGGGGGAGTTATAACTTCCCTTAAGAATAGAAGTAAATTTATACATTGAATATATTTCTTTTAATCAAATAAATTGATTTTCAAAATGATCAAAATGATCTTTAAAAAATCCTGTAACTCTATCAGGTTTGTTCCAAAAATCATGAAAAATATCGTGAAAATAAATCTCCAACGTTGAAAAGTCAAATGTAGGGTTCCTTTACAAAGAGACAAAATAATGAAATTAGGGTTCAACTATGTAGATTCCATCTTCTAAACATATGGTTTAAAATGTAGTTTTGATCATAAAATTAGTTTTCATGATCCATACATTTCTATTTAGAACATAAGGTTCATTACTTATGTAGGGTTCTTTAACCATACTTTCTTCCCTTGCCCAACATAAGGTTACTTTCAAACGTAAGGTTCTTTACCATAATTTTCTGATAATTTAAGGTTGATTAACCATACATAATAATATAAATGTAGGTTTTAGAAACCATACTTTATTATTCTTGTATAAGGTTGAAGACAAATGTAGGGATCATGATCTATACGTGTTGTACAAAGCATAGGGTTAATACCATACGTTACGCTAAACCATGTAGGGTATGAACAATGTTTCCAGAATGCTCAAAAAGATATCCCAAACACTTTAGTAAATATTTCTTATGAATTTAAATCATAAAAATAATTTCATAATGAATAAAAATAATATTAATTTCTTAAAATACACTTAAGTAAAATCATTAGTAAAACAAACAAGGAAATTTGTGAGAATAAAATCATTATAAATTATAGAGTATTGTTATAAAAGTACATTCCCAACACTAGTATCCTCAATATACTAGGATTTTATTATGATAAAGTTTCAAACTACACTTACACACACCTCTATCTAATGGATAACAAACATATTGTTTATGTGTATGGCGAACTAGTGCCTCACTAAATAATGATTGTTCAATTTTCTATAACACCTTTCATAGTGGAAATTATTATAGAAACTCTAATTATATATGTTATAAATTATATTTATTATTTATTTAGACTTATTTTTTCATTTTTACAATACATATCTTTTTTACTTTCCATTTGGTGTAAATATGACAATTTTTTTTGAGGAAGTGTGGACTATCACCCTCTCAAATTGATACTATTAATTAATACACTACGTGGAATGTACTGAGGATGAGTTTAGTGAATATATATGATATATATTATATCATAAATATATTGTAATAATGATATAAATATATTTCATTTTATTTATTTCTTTTAATACGACAATAAAAACGGAAACAACATTCATGCGTACGTACGGCTTACCATCTCCATGGACGGTGTATTCCATTTTGAACTTATATATTCTATAGATTATTATAATAAAAATATAATGGATATAAATTTTATTTATATCGTGGTTTAAATTGTAGAATCATGATATAATTATAAGAACCAACGATATAACAAATTAAGACACATGTGAAGAACAAAACAAATATTATCTGAAGTGCAACCTGGACATAGGATTGTTAACAAGCAAGTAATATAAGGTTATAATAAAACAATATATGGTATTATATATAATAATATGGTTTTTAAAATATTTATAAAAATATATATTTATTATATAGGTGTTTTGAATGAGTACGGTGGGATTCAAGACACAAGGTAAAGGGATTTCATCTCACATTTTATTACTGTGTGATACATGCTATGTTCGTCACTCTTTCCTTTTTTGTGGTGTATGTACTTCCCATTATTGTATTCTATGTATCTTATACTTAAATTTATTTGTATTCACATATCCATTTTATGATCTTTCTTTCATGGGTTTTAATTTTTAAAAGTTTCCAAATTGGTAAAACATTTTTGTCTCAATTTTCCTTTATTGAGACTCATGTTTTGTTATACACCTAAATTCTCTTTCAAGGTGTATATATTTCCATTTTACATGTTATATCATGAATTTAATTTCTTTCATAATATTTTAAGATTCATTTAATTTTCATTTCTTACATGGATAGTATGATCCCATGTTACAAAGTTATAAGAGTGTATTGAGACAATCTCATCACTTTTCCAGATTGTTTATATTTATGATTCCTATGATGAAATATTATGATCCATATCAATGAGAAAACTCGATATTTTCATTATACTATGTTTATTTAAGATATATACATGTATTAGTAGAAAGTTTTCACTCTTTTGTACTTAATATAACATTTTTAAGTGAAATATGATAGTCTCTCTCTCCGGTCGAAAATCTATTGTATTCAAAAACCATGTCTTCAAAAATGTTTTAAAAAGATATTTCAATACCATTTTCAAGGAAAAAATATTTTATAAAGGTTTTATATTTTTAAATGATTCCTTTATAAGTTTTCAAATACATTTTCAAAGAAAAAAATTTCAAAAAGTTGTTATGTTTTAAAAACAATTTTCAATGCAGAAAGGATATTTTCCTTAAGAAATGTTTTTATAGGGTATTTAAAAATTATTTCCCATATAAGATAACATAAATTGGTGATATTCATGACTTTATGAGGAAATTATTCAATGTTTCCATTCATATTATTTCTCTAAATGGATTATGTTTTAATGGCATGATGTTTATGAAACACATTTCTCCTTCAGGGGTTATATGCTTTTGAAACCCGTTCCTCTTTTATGGGTTATATGATTTTGAAACACAATTATTTTCCCAGGTTATTTTCATGATTAAATGATTATTAAACCTATATATTTACATGGGTTATGATATGATTACATGTTTATAATACCCATTTCATTTTATGGGTTATGATATGATTATTTATGATCTTGTGCCACATGTATGTATGATATCATTATGAGATGGGTGTGACCTATATCTCCCTCCAATGCATTGGGTAAAGATTTATATATCATGAGATAGACATGTATGGAATAAGAAATGAACTCAGTTTAGTATTACAAGGCTAGAACAGGAAATGAACTCAATTTAGTAATACAGGGCTGGAATGAGGGGTGAACTTGGTTTAGTAATATAGGGTTTGAATGGGGTGTGAACTCGGTTCAGTAAATGAATTTGTCCACTAAGATGGTCTCGACATCAATGCCTTGACTACTATGAAAATAATGATATATGCTTATGTGTCTTCCACAATTCCATGTTTTAATCCTATGATATGATTTTATGTCTTATGTTCTTTATTTCCTTATGATCCACATCTTGTGAACTACCAGTCTTTATACCATGATTCATGTATATGATCTTTGATATGTAGGTTATGATATTCTAATTTCTAGGTCATTTTCTCATACCCTTATTCTCATGATTATGCTTACATATCTCCCTTATTTACCCTTACTGATCATTTGATCTCACACTTTTTTATGTTTTATTCCCCTTGTTATGAAGATATGTTTTATGTTTTATGTGTCTAGGAAGGGTCCTAGTCAAGGAGAACCTAGTGGGAGATAATGTAGCTCACTTATGCATCAGTGTTTAAGTTTCCATGTTTCCAAAGACATTAGACTAGTATGGTATTTGGGTGTCTGTTTATATAGAGTTTTAATTATTCCATAAATGTTATGTATTGTTAATGTATGAAAAGAGAGGTCCATTATATTCACCCTAAGTTAATTTTGATGTGATGATTTCAAAAATATTTTAATTTTATAACATAAAAATTCTAAATGTGGAAATATTTATTTATAATTTTCACACACAAAAAAATAAAAAAAACATTTTTATGTATAAAATCAATTCAATAAAAATTGATTACTTATTTACAAAAAATTAACTTATAATTTTATATTTAGTAGGTCAATTGTACATATATTTGATAATGTTGCTACCAATATTCACATCCTCCAATTCAGTGGCTAGGTTATAATAGTCACATTTAAATAATAATATTTTTATAATATATAGAAATTCTATTAAATGTCGATGTTTCGTGTTTAGAAACCTATCAAGCATAGTATTCTATTAAACATAATTTTTGAGGTGTTATAGGTTCCTAACTTTCTCCTAATATCTAGATTTTTTCAAAGGGATAGTCAGGCCATCTATGTCAGAATGTTTTAGATCCTCCTCCATAGAGGTTTTATTCACCACATTAATAATTAATAAATTAATTAATAATTACTAATATTAATATATTATTGTAATATAGTTAATATTTTAATTTAAATTAATTGTGTAAAAAATTACCTAGGATACCATGTAAACTAGTGACTTAACTGATTCATCATTGACCTGAATGGCATTCTCGGTCCCCATGGGCTGGTGACTATCACTTGATCATCGAACAACCACCAGAGGGAATGAATTTTCCCAACTTGAAACAAGAAAAATTGAATACACACACACACAAGGGGAAATAACGACCATAAGGTAAACATTACATAAAAATAATAAAAAATGGTAGCGATATAACTCAAAAAACAGAAAGATAAAACTCCAAGGTATATATTCAACAACAAAAAAGGGCCATAAAACAAGAAAAAACTACTCCATGTGATATGTGGGAAATTTCCCATCATATCACCACTATCTATAATTACCAGATAACATAAATCTTACTGCCTCACTATGGTGCCTTTTCTTTTCTTACATCAAAAGATAATATAATTTATACACATTCTTGATGTAATGCTAAGGGTGTGAGCTAAATAGAATCAGTAGGATCCCACCCTAGTGTTCCATATCAAGTCTCTATAAAATAATCCCAATATTCTTAATTTAAGGAAAACATGTCATGATAAGTAGTTATACATTTTTAATTAAAAAACATGATAAAAATAATTCACTTATTCCCACAGTTCAAAAACAATTCAGGTAAAAAAATTAAAAAGTATAATTTCTATAAACATTTATCAAATCATGTAAAATTTTATATCAAATTAAAAATATTATAAGCTAAATCACAGTGATAAAATCCACTAGGATAAAAAAGGTCGGGCAAGCCAAGTCACTTGTACCATAATGAAAAATAATGACTAGTGCACACTCAAGCCTATAAGACACAAGGCCTAAGGGATAGAGGAATACACCACGAGTGAAGCCCCTATAATTTCATCATCAATCTCATAAGGCACTTTTCCTAGGGAATATAGGAACACCCCATGAGTCCCCCCCTGATAGAATTAGTGGACAAGGCCTAATAACAAACCCTCCACCTAGGTACCCAAGGATCTCATTTGCGACATACAACAACCAGTTCAAAAAGGTTAATCACATTTCAAATAGAATTCTAAACTACCCTTTATTCATCAAAAACATGATTTGAAAACCCAATTTACAATACATTGAAAATACCCTTTTCCTTTTATCAAAACTAGGGGAAAATAAACTTTTAACAAAAAAACACTTTTATACATAAAAAATAATCAATCATACCAATTAATTTATAAAACCAAGAAAAAATAATGTTTCAAATTTATAGGCTATAGATGGAACCACCTACCTCAAAATCGGGCCATGCACTAACCATGATGGGATCCATACAAAAAGAGTAGAAAAGTAAAATCCTTGATCAACCTAAAACACAACAACCCGCATCATTCCCCCATTAAAGCATCACTAGAACCAACCATTTCCTAGCCCAAATCCTTCCATGGGTGAAGAATATAAAGAAAATATAGAGAATAAAAGAGGGAAACTCACTTAAAATAACAAGTATTTATATCCCAAGTCTGGAGTTGAAATCCAATTAAATGGGATGAAAACACATCTTAGGGATGCACTTGGGTCACTAAAGAACAAAGAGAAAAGTTATAATAATGATTAGGCTTGAGGGGATTTAGGGTTTTATACCCAGCCTGAAAACCATAAGACTACAAAGTAACCTAGACCACCACACCATAAAAATTATGAAAAAAAAAGATCAAACCACAGAATAGAACCACTGTTCATGTCATAATCACCACTAGACCAACTAGCATTCAGAAACCATGATACAGATCTCACCTAGATCCTATTTACCTTAGAAAAGGCTATGAAATAGCCCATCCACCATGATACAACTACCCCTAAAATGTATGATACCCTAAAAACCGATCACTCAAGCCTCCAAACATCAGCTATGCTGAAAATGTAAGAACAACCATGACTATCCTTTAAGACCCTATGACACTACCATCATACCCATGCTGTAGCGATGTCTGAAATGAAAAAATTACCAAAACTCAATATCCTCGTAACCCTACACCACAAGGACCTAACCATGACATAGAAACCTCCATTATTCCACAACTTTTATCCTCTATGACATATCCCATTGAAAAACACCTATATTTCCTCTAAATATCCCTAAAAATGAAGTACCAACTCTCAAACATTAAAAAAGTGCATACCTTTAACTAGGATGTTATAATTCTTCACATCATATGACTTTTCATCACTGGGAAGTCATAAAGAATAAGGATGCTCTAGAAAGAGTAAAGGCCACCACTCCCTCAATAATAATTCATGGTCCCAAGTATCATAAGAATTAGATATATGCCTCCATAGAAACCTAACCAATGGAATAGAATTACCAAATAATAATTTTACCTGGGAATAGACAATCTCCACTGGTTACTTCACAATAGAAACATCTAGCTCTAACTCAATTTCCTCTTATGTTAGAACATGAGAGGAATCAGTATTGTACTTCATAAACTGAAATATTTGTAAAAATAATAAATACCTATCAACTATACCAATAATGTAAATAAATAAACAATCTAGACAAGATAATCAGTGACCTAATATGATCCAACATATCCCATATCTGTATTTCTCTATTTCCCAATATGATAGCTACCCAAATGAGAAGTGACTTTCAAGAAAACCTGATCATTAATGAAAAAACCAAAAGATAGTATCAATAATTCACATATAATTTCTATCAACTATGACATTTAACTAAATGTTGACATATATCATGGATCCTCTCCAAACTCTCTTGAACGAGACTCATTCCCATAAGAGAGGCCTCAAAACCTATTCCCAAAAAAGAGGTGACCTGCATGGGAAACTATACAAATCCTAAAAGGATGGTATTCTTATATATTAATGGTAACTATCATTATAATCAAACTCAACTAGTCCAAAATGATTGTCCCATGATCCAATGAAATCCAAGACATAGGCACATAACATATCCTCTATGATCAAAATATAATTCTCTATATGATCATCTATTTATGAATGTTATATTGTACTCAACCTGACCTGATTCCACATTGCCTCTTGGAGACTTTTACAGAATCTTAAAGTTAACATGGGATCCCTATACAAGACAATGGAATAGGGGACCCCATGAAACTTCATAATCTCCTACACATACAACATACTCAAATCATAGACCATGGTTCTATCCCTAATTGGAATAAACTTTTTTGATTTCATCAACCGATCAATCAATACCTAGATATAATTATTTGACTAGGGAGTCTATGGTAATATAAATATGAAGTACATGGACACCTATCCCCATTTACAAACCAATGTTGAAAGAGGCTGGAGAATACCAGAAGTATTTAGGTTCTCTACCTTTATCTATTGGAAAGTGTAACTGTGGGACGCATGAGTAGAAATGTTGTACTTTATACCCAACTACTAGAAACATAATCTCTTGTCATAAAACATCTCTATAGTTCCCTTATTAATAGCCCATGAATAACTATGATAATAATGAAATAATAATTTCCTAACATAATATGGGATGATAAATCAATTCCCTTAGAGGAGAATTCCATCAGATGGAAGTGAAAAACTAGGAATGGTATCTCCTACAATATAAGGCTTACATTATTTCACTAAAATATTTATCCTTCTACTCACCCTATAGGATAGGATCAAGGAGAGATGATGATAAGTAAACACTAGTTAGAACCTTACCTAAATCATCTTCTTGTGTGTCTAGATGCCACTGGGTTAAATTCCCCATCAGTTTCCACTCCTATTCTGACTCAAAGATAGCCTATGGTGGAACCTTTATACTGAAAGCGTCCATGATGACATTATCCTTTCCTAGGGTGTAGGAGATATCAAAATCAAAGATCTGAAGATATTATACCCATTATCTCTTTCTGATATTAAAGTAATTCTATGAAAAGATATAGCTCAAACTCCTATGTTCAGAAAATACTATGAACCACTCCCCAAAAAGATAGTGCCGCCAACACTTAATCCCATGAATAACTACAACAAGTCATAAATAATTATTGAGTTAATTTTTATCATGTGATAAAATAATATGATAACCTTAGACCACAATGTTCTCATCATACATAATCACACAATTAGTACTAATACATGAAGCAATGCAGAACAACACATGCCCCTTACCGGGCTCTGGTAAGATCAAAATAGGAACTGATGTCAAAATCTAATGACACTCGTTAAAGAGAAAAAAGATTATGAATGAGGCCTCTATATATTTCAAAATCTCAAAAAGAATCTCAAAGAAATAAAAATCATAACAAATTTTAGAGGGCATACGCGGAAGACCTATGTGGCTGACCTACGAGGCATACCTATATGCCAAGATACTTTATGCCACCTACGTGGAGGAACTACGCGAAGGGGCTACACAACCAACCTACGCCGCCAAAATACTTTCAACTAGCCCCCCTTCTTGCCTATAAATAGGACCCTTGGGATCCTCATTTAAGGAATGAAAAAGTTTAAAGACTTCTTAAAACTCTCATTGCATAGATCTTTCACCCAGATCCTTCAAATTGCCTTAGGTAGCTCTCTAAAACCACAAGATAAGGGATAATTAGATAGTATATGCATGTTTTGAAAGTCTTTAATAGTTATAATATTGCATAGTATTGGTTCCCCTATGTGAAGCATTTTCATTAGTCATCACTAAGTCATATGTGGCACATCTATGTGGGGTACCTACACAGCACACCTACGCAGGGTACCTACGCGGCACAACTATGCACATGGCCTACACATCATCTTGTAAACCCTATCCAATGCCACTCATGGAAGGGTATTTCCTTTCTTGATTCCCTTATCTAAATGGGACTAAGTTTAAGCCTCCACCAAAACCTCATGACTTATCAAACCATTGGGAAAGGAACATTATTGTGTCTCCTATTTGGGTTTTTATATCTGCAGTTAAAGGTTTCCCACATTTGTCTTGAAATGGGGTTAGGATTCATGGAGTATCTGTGGGTTTGTATATTTGCAGTCACCTAGAAATTTCTCCCAGGAACAGTGTTGGGAAGTTCCCAGTTTTTTAGGATTAGGGTTTGGGTCATAACCACCCGTTCTCATCTCTAAAACCCAAAACCTAAGGTCTTTGGTAAGGAAGGTACAGTTCACACTTTCTTTTCCATTCAAGAAAATGAGAATTCTCCCTCCTCTATTGGGTTCCACTAGGGAATCCACCCTAGTGTAAGCCCCAAACTTTTCAAGTAGGATATTGTAGTATTTCTCCTGTCTACTTCCTTCACCATCAGTCCTTCCTTACATTGGACCCTTGTCTAATGTAAAGTAAATAGAGGGAAGGCTCATCGCCTCTCCCTCTTCTACCATCTCCTCTATAGGCATGTCCTCTTCCACTAGAGGAGGAGGAAAAGTGTGGGTTCCTTTATTGAATCTTTGACATCCTCTTGTTTCTCAAACCAAGCATGACTCACATGGGTTTAGAGATTTTTCATTATCACAAAATTTTAACAAACACCACTTCAAATGAACTACGACAACTTTGATTCCCACCATAATTGCGATATGTAGAAATACTTCATCCAGGACCGAGGTAATTGGATATCCTATTCAAAAATCCAACCTCAATTCCCTTAATCAAGGCATCCTTCTTAGGAGTAATACCTGAATCAAGACCCCCTAAACTCTTGAACTACGAGAACTCTAATTCCCACCATAATTGGGATATGTAGGAAGCCTTCCTATGGCCCCATATCCATCTCATTTCATCCATAAATGGGAATCCTCATTAAAAGTAATCCCCAAATTAAACCCCCCCCCCAAATCACTAAGTCATCCTTTTCAATAAGTAATCCCAAATGGGATACATAGGAAGCCTCTCTAAGGTTCAAACCCAACACTTCAAATCAACCTTTTTCTTCCTATGACATATTCCCAATAGGGTCTAATCTAACTTGGAAACCCATATTATTTCCAATTTCCTTCAACTTCTTAGGTATAAGTCCCACACCAAACCTTAACTAAGCCCATTTTTCTTAGATTTCATTACCACATGATATTAAACTGTAAGACCAGGTCCTTATCAAATGACCTTAAGAGGTATGATGTGTCCCATTAATAGGAACTGAACTATGAGGGTTTTGATTCCTTTCACAGGGATACATAGGTATCCCATTTATGGGTATGATCCCAACATCAAAACAAACATTCGTCTCCCTAGATGAAGATAAATTCTCGAGTTCCCCAATGAGTGTCTTAAAAAACTAGTATCATCATAATGATGGTTAAAGTAATCACTAAATAGTATATAAGTGGATACCATTGATGGATAACCTAGAATACATATAGATGTCTCCATTAATAAAGAACCTAAAATATGTTTGGAGGATTTTAAATTTCACACAGGCTAATAATTGATTTCAAATTCCAAGGGAAATATATGTTATACTTGGGTAATTAATAAGGATTCATGAAAATATATTAAATCTATAAGAGAGTCCCATAGTAGACAATATTTCCCCTCAAAATGGTGTAATGAGTCTGACCTTATATCCTCTCAACCAATTCATGTTCCTAAGTATCGTAAGTTTAAACTTAACGAACACTTGCCTTTGGATATAAAGATTCTTTTGGATAGAGAATTGTTGGATGTTTTAATTTCTATAAATAAATTCAATATAAACCGCCCAGAACCAGTGTTTCCTAACCAGAACACACATTCCAAGGAACTAAGAAACAAAAATGGGGAACCCGATGTGAATCCTTAATCAAATTAATAGTGTTACCCATCTATTAGACCCTTATCAATTGATAAGTGAAGTCCAGACAAAGGAATCAATCACACATGTATCCATCTAAAAAGATATATCTTTAATGGAGTTCATTGTTTTTCTTTGTTTTCTAATAACTCCATTCACTCCAAAATGGATTCCTTCAAGTTTTCAATTGTGAATGCCCATGACGCTGCTCAAGTTGGATCCTCATCTAATGGAAGGACATCATCACCAACTCAGTGTCTTAAACACTAGGTCTTCAATGTACTGGTAAAGGAAAACCATCAACAAAATACTATCCCAACCTTAGATGCTTCCCATCATTCTCTCCAAGTTAACAACAACCCTTGATTGTCTGGTTAGCGACAACTGATGGTCAAAAAGAAGATGGTGCCAACCACCATCTTCAACCATTTTAGGTTCTTATCACCATAACATGACAACCAGTCCTTCCCATACTATAGGGATTTGGATCAATAGGTCACTCATGGATTCAAATCAAAAATTCAGGGGTCCTTCCAGAGGGATTTTACCAACAATCTATGTTAACAGAATCGCACGACAGTGAACCCCCAACATGATGGGGGTGTTGTCTTTGGTTTTTCAGCCCAGGTCCTTCAACCCAGGTGTGCGAGATGAACCACTGGGGACAACATCCAGCCAACAGGTAGAAGGTTATTAACTTTTACCCCTTCATAGAAGTCCATTAACCTAACTTGATGGAAAAAAACAAATGAGCAAATACACCCATCTGTCCTAATTCTACTGGCCAACAGAATCATCTGGCAGCAACCCACCAATCTTGTCAGTTAAATATGGTGGAGTACTGTGAACAAGAACATACACCTATTTACAAACTATCATCCATTCATAAGGCTCATATGAATGCATTAATGGAATCCTTCCAATCAAATATTGTGGAAACTGGAAAGCAATAACATACACCTACTTACAATCACTAAGCCTGCCAACAGTCTCGTTTGGAAGCACCCGAAGAAGTTAGTCAGAAAGCTCCAAAAAACTATTTGGGGCAGACTCAACTATCTGCCTCCATACATGAGTACTGTCAGTATCAAATGATAGGAAAAGTAGGACAAGAGCAGACACATACACCTACTCTAGATATGGAATGGATGTATATTCATGTTCCGGCCACTAAAGTCACCAAACACATTTTAGTAATGGTGAAAGGGAAGAAAAAAATTATGTCCCATATTCTGGAAGCATGCCAGAATATCATAACATAAACTTCAGCAGTACCAGGGGAATAGACACATAATTATGTCCCCACACCTGGGATGAATCATTAGCACGCCATCTCAGATCAGATACACACCTTTGTTCCATTACATGAGGGTTATGGGTCATACTCCCCAATATCATACGGACAAATAGAACAAGAACACACACCCTTTCCAATTAGAGATAATCAGACCATTCTGATGACCACTCCAAGGCAGGCACTTACACATTCCTATGAAAACTACTTCTCCCAGTAAGTGCCCCCAACTACATGGAAAATAGCATCTAATAAGAAGCCTCTCCAAACACAGTTGGAAAATCAAGAGCCAATCTATGATCTGGATCCTCTTAATGTTGGATTTTTTGAAGCTCTTAGACATTTATCTATTACAACTCAATATCCGACCCTCACATTACCAAATTATTGGAGTAGTAGCAGTAATTATAAAGTTCTATATCGGACTCTTCATCATGAATGTTTATTTCAAGAAACTTCCGTCAATCTAGAGAGCCTATCTCTAAATGAGATCCACAGTAACCCTCCATGTGGCTAAAAGACCAAGGAGTAAGAGGATTTATCCCTTGATGTAATCCACCATGGTGGTCCTCTCCATGATGTCATTCGCTATGAAAGTTCTCTCTGCAGTAGTGTTTCACATTTTCAGGATAATTCTCTAATTGAAAATGTAGTAATGAAAAAGTCCTCTTATCTCGTGGCACATGCCAACATAAGGCCAGTCATGTCTAATTCCTTGTCACTAACTGGTGAAATAATTTCTCAACCAAAAGAAATCCTAAGGTGATGGTCATTCTCCAAACCTCCCTTGGTTTATTTTCCTTCTGATATAGAAGAGAAAAAAATAATTGATTCTATTATTTGTAATGAAACAATCGAGAAGTTTCCACTCTGGTCAGACCAAGTGGAGAAACCTCTAGAAAAATATGATGAAGATACTTTCAATATGAGAAATAAAATTGGATAAAGGTGTAATACATGTCATGTTTTGGCCATTGGAAAACTATCAAGACTATAGCATCCCGCCTTTTTATCACATAAACTTTCATTACATTATACAAAACTGAGGATCTTTAAGGTTTAGTGTCTTGGAAACCAGGAACTTAAAACATGAAAACATAAAACATTCTTCTAAAATACTTGAAAGGATTCTCCTCATGTTCATCCTAGGTTCATTACGGCATCACATAACCTGGGATCATACATCAAAAGAAAGGGTGAGCAGAAGGCCCAGTAAGGGAAACAAGGGAAGCATTTAACATGTGAACTTGAGATACATCAACTATGTCATGAACAAGAACTTTAAGGCATGATAAAAAAATCATGTGGCATATCATAATAAAAATAAAATTTTCATAACTTGAAGATGTGGCTACATCATTTAACATAGACAATCATGAACATATCACCAAGGTCCATCCCCAAGGTTTCATTTGAAAATTACCAAGGTTATTCACCAAGGTATCGTGAAACTTGTAATCTCTAGTGGTTACATCATTACCCAATGCATTGGAGCGCTATCAGGGTGCACCCTTAAATTTGCCTTTATTATCATGTGATCCACATATATCATCATCAAAAATTTCATAAATAACCCACATAGCATAAAATAAATGGGTTTCATTTCATAATCATAACGTTTTAAAAACTGCTTTAAAGACATGATCTTTACGTCACTTTAAACCCATGGAAAGGGAAAGCGGGTCTCATGTATGTAAATCCCAGAATTGAAAATAGGAAATTTTGATATATATTTGAATACCCTTTTAGAAATAAGAGCTTTGAGTATTCACTTTATAACATAAAAATAATTTTGAGAAAAGAGAGAGGCATTTTGAGACGAAAATTCTGCAGCATAACGGCTATGTTTCGGGGTTTTAGAAAACATTGAAAAGAGAGGGGACATGGGTCACCCACTCAAAATTGATCCATAAAAAAGTAGGGGAACAGAATAAGAATGATATATGGACATGGTAATGAATTTTGTGGGACATACCATTTGAAATGAAAAACACGGAAGGAAGACAAAAAATTAGATTTCTCTTATGAAAGTTCGGCAGCCTAACGGCGTTACTTAAACATCAACAAAAATGATTTGAAAAGATCAAATAGGGTCTCTCATCATGTGAACATTAGAGTTCAGTATGATAGATATAGAGATAATTCCCCAACATAACAAAAAGTAACTTGAAAGAATTGACATGAAAGTAGAACTTCAAAACGAGAAGGGTGAAGAACCACTTAAACATTCGGCAGCCTAACGGCGCCACTTAAAACATCAAAATACTGAATTGAAGAGATCAAATGGGGTCTCTCATCATATGAACATAAGAGTCCAGTATGATATATATAGAGATCATACCCCAATATAACAAAAAGGAACTTGAAATAATTGACATGAAAGTAGAACTTCAAAACGAGAAGGGTGAAGAACCACTTAAAAATTCGGCAGCCTAACGGCGCCACTTAAAACTTCAAAATACTGAATTGAAGCGATCAAATGGGGTCTCTCATAATATTATCATAAAAGATCAGTATGATAATTTAGAGATCATACCCCAACATAATAAAAAGGAACATGAAATACTTGAATGAAAATAGAACTTGAAAACGAGGAAGGTGAAAGAATCCCTTAAAAATTCGGCAGCCTAACGGCGCCACTTAAACATTCTTAAAACGAATTGATGAGAGAAAGGGGGGTCTCTCATCATATGAACATGAAATAGGCAGTAGTATGAATATAAAAGAACATCCTCCAACATAAGAACATGTAGTATAAAAGAAATGACATAAAAGAGATTACTTGAAAAGAAAGAGAGAGGTCGGATCCCTTACCTTAAAATGTAACTCTTAAACCTCAAAGGTTGGGACCTTGAGGGCTTGGAGGCACCTTGGGAGGACTCCTTGGGAGGTAATGAGACCATAAATTCGTTGGGAATGAGTGGGGAGTCGAATGGATGAGAGGAGGGCTTGGTATTTATAGGGAAAGTGAGGGGACAAGGCATTAATGGCCAAAGGACACCTCACATGTGCTTTTCTCAAACCCATGTGCTCTCCCTTGGCATTTATCATGGAGTTAGGCCACATGGGGCCCCCACAACAATAATTCATCACCCTTGGCCGGCCAACCCTCAAAATATCTCATGAAATCATCATGACACAGCTATGATGTCACTAAACATACCGAAACCCTAAAACTGCATTTTTACTATTCACTGAAAATTCAACTTTCTCAGAAAAATCCCAAAATTTCACACTAACCAAATATCAATGCTCTGATTTCAAAAATGGACTCCATTTTATAAAAATAATTTTCTAAATATTTTTAATTCAATTTTTAAATAAATTCACTATTCACCGAAAATTCATTTTTTTCAGAAAAATCCCCAAAAATTACCTTAACACAATATCGATGCTCTGAGTTCAAAAATGAAATCCATTTTCTAAAAATAATTTTCTAAATATTTTTAATTAATTTTTTAATTAAAAAACACTATTCACCCGAAAAAACTAATACTTGAATAATAATTAATGAAACCGTTATTTAACCATTTTATTGAATCGCATTACTTAATTAAGGTGCCTAGATTATTTTAAAACTTTCTTTAAGTGAGATTACTAATCCATTTGGTCACATTACTAATCCTAAGCGTAAAATCACTATTCACAATTTACTATTCATCAAAAATCAAGTTGATCTTATTAGACTCTAAATTTCGTACTGGACATATTTGTAGAAGACCATTTTTTGAAAATCATTACACATTTTTAATTATTTAAGGTTTACACAACCATTTTTAAAATATCCTTTTTCTAAAATTCATCAAAAATATGCATACTATATTTATCCGGTCATTTCAAAATTCATAAATTCATCATAAGAAGAAATCCCAATTTTTATTTAAAACAAGGATTACACAAGGCAGTTACGGTCTCGTTACATAGCCCCTTATAATACTAGCATAGGACCTAAGAGTAAGGTGTGCTAGGGTGATAGAAGCTTGGGGCGGCTCAGTCAACATTGCCCGAGTAGTAATTTCTATCAGTTTGAACTTCTCACGAAGGCGATTCCGTTCTAGCTTCACATGATGAAGCTCAGCTTGGATTTGATCCAGAGCAAAGCCCAATGGTGCTACCTCTTTCCCAAGCTCTGTTAGATGGGCTTCGATCGGTCCAAGACTACTAGGTGAGGCCATCGAATCTTCTTTCTATAATAATTAACCAAGATTACTTATATTTAGAGACAATAATCAAAACATTTTGTTCACAGCGGTCATATTGACCGATGGTTATATAATAGTCAAAACCCACTGATCTCATTTTAATTATAATCATGTTTATCAAATAAAACATTTTTGTTGAGTATAAAAATAACACATGAAATTAGTAAACAATATTTATTCAAAATTTCGGGTCGTTACAATCTTCCCCCCTTAAGAAATTGTGTCCTCGCAATTTTAAAAAAAAATTGGGTTTTGAAATTTCATTGAAAGTCCCACATCGGAAAAGGAGTCAGTAAAACTATTACTTTAAAATAAAGAAAGGGAAGTACAAAGGTCACCCGAGTTAACCCACACTAGGGTTCCATGTAGGAAAACATGGACATGGAGGAGAAAACAAAGGGTCAAGTTCTGAGGGAGAGTGATAGAGAACATGATTAGGAGAAAGTTAACCATGAGAAAATCCAAAACTTATGATGTGTGTAAACGGTCTTTGATTACCTAGTAGGAAACGTAAACCAACAACATTTTTGTTTTACGTTTCTTTTCATAATTTTGAGGATTTCATTTACTACATAGAACAAAAACGTAAGAAAATATACCTACCTTCAAGTAGAGTTTCATCCTTTAACAAGTCCCTACCAACACTAATCTTTTCTCCAAATGATGAGAATTCAAAAACACTTGGTCTCATAAAATCACAAGAATCATCTTCTATTGAATCACATAATCTACAAAAGATTAACTATCTATTTCTTCTATCTTTAAACATTATCCCAAAAACAGAAAGGTTAAGGTAAAACAACTCTTCAAAAAGAAAGAATCCCATAGGAATGGAAACTACTTTTAAATCATCAAATTCCATGGTACTACCCAAAGTTCATCATAGTCCATTCCGTAAATAATGGTCCTTAAGATTCCTCAAAATAAACCAAACTAAGATTGAAACCCAAATACAAGAAAGATTTGATAACATAGTCTTCCAAAATAAACTTCATTGTTCATCTCCAAACAACATCAACCACTCCTAACATCTTATAACAAAAGTAGCTAACGTAAACATATTTTACCCAAGATAGGTTAATCATTCCCGTAAGTAACCTAAATTACTATAAGTCCACCTTAAATTCATCGACTCTTCAAAATATAAGTCAACCTTACTCCTCAATGAAAATACCGTTGTAATCTATTTACCTCGATCATATAGGGTCCCCAAAATAGTGAACGTCTTCCAAAATAAAAATCATATTTTAATCCCCTAATCATCTCTGTCATCTTAATACGGCAATCGTAGCATTTCCTATCACATTGGTTGTTGAGACATGTTCTTCTATTTCCCGCCATTAACTATGAAAAGAAACTATAGTTAGGGGCTTAAGTACTTAGCTAATAATCATGAAAAGGAACTGAAAGCATATAAGGATAACTTGTATATGAAAGGTATACCCTAACTTGTGATCTCATAGGTTCCCATATAGGTTGTGAATGATCATATATTCTTATGTGAACCTTTATTTTATTTTATCTTTGTTCCTTTAACAATGGTTCATACCAAGCTTATGAATTTACCAAAGCATATCCCCCGGGAGTGTCGTAACCAAGAGTGCAGCAAGGCCCGTTGTCATGTACCAGTTCCCGTTCGAGTCTAGCTCAAAGCGGTGTTTTCGGGTTTTACCCCTATGTACATCTGTGCCAGAGCCACCTCTACCTGCTCGTATCCAGACAGGGATGTATTTGCTTGGCAACACCTTACTCAATACTCACCAAAATACCAGGAAGATTTCCTATATTAAACTTTTCTATAGGGTTCTTCCTAGAGTTTTCATATCCTAATTTCCACAAATAACTAAACCATCCTTTGATACCAACTATAGAATCCCGCCTTTTTATCACATAAACTTTCATTACATTATACAAAACTGAGGATCTTTAAGGTTTAGTGTCTTGGAAACCAGGAACTTAAAACATGAAAACATAAAACATTCTTCTAAAAGACGTGAAAGGCTTCTCCTCATGTTCATCCTAGGTTCATTACGGCATCACATAACCTGGGATCATACATCAAAAGAAAGGGTGAGCAGAAGGCCCAGTAAGGGAAACAAGGGAAACATTTAACATGTGAACTTGAGATACATCAACTATGTCATGAACAAGAACTTTAAGGCATGATAAAAAAATCATGTGGCATATCATAATAAAAATAAAATTTTCATAACTTGAAGATGTGGCTACATCATTTAACATATACAATCATGAACATATCACCAAGGTCCATCCCCAAGGTATCATTTGAAAATTACCAAGGTTATTCACCAAGGTATCGTGAAAATTGTAATCTCTAGTGGTTACATCATTACCCAATGCATTGAAGCGCTATCAGGGCACACCCTTAAATTTGCCTTTATTATCATGTGAGCCACATATATCATCATCAAAAATTTCATAAATAACCCACATAGCATAAAATAAATGGGTTTCATTTCATAATCATAACGTTTTAAAAACTGCTTTAAAGACATGATCTTTACGTCACTTTAAACCCACGGAAAGGGAAAGCGGGTCTCATGTATGTAAATCCAAGAATTGAAAATAGGACATTTTGATATATATTTGAATACCCTTTTAGAAATAAGAGCTTTGAGTATTCACTTTATAACATAAAAATAATTTTGGGAAAAGAGAGAGGCATTTTGAGACGAAAATTCTGCAGCATAACGGCTATGTTTCGGGGTTTTAGAAAACATTGAAAAGAGAGGGGACATGGGTCACCCACTCAAAATTGATCCATAAAACAGTAGGGGAACAGAATAAGAAGGATATATGGACATGGTAATGAATTTTGCAGGACATACCATTTGAAATGAAAAACATGGAAGGAAGACAAAAAATTAGATTTCTCTTATGAAAGTTCGGCAGCCTAACGGTGTTACTTAAACATCAACAAAAATGATTTGAAAAGATCAAATAGGGTCTCTCATCATGTGAACATTAGAGTTCAGTATGATAGATATAGAGATAATTCCCCAACATAACAAAAAGTAACTTGAAAGAATTGACATGAAAGTAGAACTTCAAAACGAGAAGGGTGAAGAACCACTTAAAAATTCGGCAGCCTAACGGCGCCACTTAAAACATCAAAATACTGAATTGAAGAGATCAAATGGGGTCTCTCATCATATGAACATAAGTGTCCAGTATGATATATATAGATATCATACCCCAATATAACAAAAAGGAACTTGAAATAATTGACATGAAAGTAGAACTTCAAAACGAGAAGGGTGAAGAACCACTTAACAATTCGGCAGCCTAACGGCGCCACTTAAAACTTCAAAATACTGAATTGAAGCGATCAAATAGGGTCTCTCATCATATGATCATAAAATATCAGTATGATAATTTAGAGATCATACCCCAACATAATAAAAAGGAACATGAAATACTTGAATGAAAATAGAACTTGAAAACGAGGAAGGTGAAAGAATCCCTTAAAAAATCGGCAGCCTAACGGCGCCACTTAAACATTATTAAAACGAATTGATGAGAGCAAGGGGGGGTATCTCATCATATGAACATGAAATAGGCAGTAGGATGAATATAAAAGAACATCCTCCAACATAAGAACATGGAGTATAAAAGAAATGACATAAAAGAGATTACTTGAAAAGAAAGAGAGAGGTCGGATCCCTTACCTTAAAATGTAACTCTTAAACCTCAAAGGTTGGGACCTTGAGGGCTTGGAGGCACCTTGGGAGGACTCCTTGGGAGGTAATGAGACCATAAATTCGTTGGGAATGAGTGGGGAGTCGAATGGATGAGAGGAGGGCTTGGTATTTATAGGGAAAGTGAGGGGACAAGGCATTAATGGCCAAAGGACACCTCACATGTGCTTTTCTCAAACCCATGTGCTCTCCCTTGGCATTTATCATGGAGTTAGGCCACATGGGGTCCCCACAACAATAATGCATCACCCTTGGCCGGCCAACCCTCAAAATATCTCATGACATCATCATGACACAGCTATGATGTCACTAAACATACCGAAACCCTAAAACTGCATTTTTACTATTCACTGAAAATTCAACTTTCTCAGAAAAATCCCAAAATTTCACACTAACCAAATATCAATGCTCTGATTTCAAAAATGAACTCCATTTTATAAAAATAATTTTCTAAATATTTTTAATTCAATTTTTAAATAAATTCACTATTCACCGAAAATTCATTTTTTTCAGAAAAATCCCCAAAAATTACCTTAACACAATATCGATGCTCTGAGTTCAAAAATGAAATCCATTTTCTAAAAATAATTTTCTAAATATTTTTAATTAATTTTTTAATTAAAAAACACTATTCACCCGAAAAAACTAATACTTGAATAATAATTAATGAAACCGTTATTTAACCATTTTATTGAATCGCATTACTTAATCAAGGTGCCTAGATTATTTTAAAACTTTCTTTAAGTGATATTACTAATCCATTTGGTCACATTACTAATCCTAAGCGTAAAATCACTATTCACAATTTACTATTCATCAAAAATCAAGTTGATCTTATTAGACTTTAAATTTCGTACTGGACATATTTGTAGAAGACCATTTTTTGAAAATCATTACACATTTTTAATTATTTAAGGTTTACACAACCATTTTTAAAATATCCTTTTTCTAAAATTCATCAAAAATATGCATACTATATTTATCCGGTCATTTCAAAATTCATAAATTCATCATAAGAAGAAATCCCAATTTTTATTTAAAACAAGGATTACACAAGGCAGTTACGGTCTCGTTACATAGACCCTTATAATACCAGCATAGGACCTAAGAGTAAGGTGTGCTAGGGTGATAGAAGCTTGGGGCGGCTCAGTCAACATTGCCCGAGTAGTAATTTCTATCAGTTTGAACTTCTCACGAAGGCGATTCCGTTCTAGCTTCACATGATGAAGCTCAGCTTGGATTTGATCCAGAGCAAAGCCCAATGGTGCTACCTCTTTCCCAAGCTCTGTTAGATGGGCTTCGATCGGTCCAAGACTACTAGGTGAGGCCATCGAATCTTCTTTCTATAATAATTAACCAAGATTACTTATATTTAGAGACAATAATCAAAACATTTTGTTCACAGCGGTCATATTGACCGATGGTTATATAATAGTCAAAACCCACTGATCTCATTTTAATTATAATCATGTTTATCAAATAAAACATTTTTGTTGAGTATAAAAATAACACATGAAATTAGTAAACAAGATTTATTCAAAATTTTGGGTCGTTACAAAGACAATATTCTATAATTGATGGTAGAAGATTGTAGTCATGATATCCGTCTCAACATTTAGAAAACTCTTCATCATCTGAAATCCAAAGTATTACCATATGATGGATATAAAAGTAATGTAAAGGTAATATAAGTGTTGTAATGTAAAATTGACTTGTCATCTCTCTCATATTCCAAAAATCTAAAGGTTGAAAATCATAAGGGAACCCTTCAGCATGCATGGCTTGATGCACTAAAGAGGTTGCACTAGTTAATTATTGATAACCCATCTGTTGTTCATATCAGAGGATGGGGTTCACACGGAGCATTGAATGTCACTGCACTCCAAAATCAGAAAAGTCCTCCAAAAGTGATCTCATGCAATGTTATTTCCCACGACTAGCTACAATCAACATATTTTGTGTGTAATAAATGATACACTAAATAACGGGCTTTAACTAACACTCATCAGAGTTAGGACCAAGGAGAAAAAGTTGTTGAGATATTTTCTATAAAGTATTTTATAACATTAAGAAGGCCTCCCACTTGAAGGATTTAAGCTATCAGATGGTGAAAATTTCTGAAATAGCACAACGGTCTTCCAAAATAGGTGATTTAAGTTGTTTCTAGAAAATACACTCAACGAATTTTCAGACCAAAATTCACAAAATCATAAGAGAATCTGCATGAATCTTAGATATAGTACTTCAAGAGCAACCCCATCCTACAGGTCTATGGGATTGTCTAATTAAACCTTCAAAATAAATAAAAAAAGTTCAAAGGTGTGAAGATGAAGAATGGAAACAGCCCCAGCCTGCAGGGCAGTAGGCTGTTTCACATCTGCAATACCCTCCTCAACGGAAGTCAATTTTCTCTCAATTGGGGGAGAAGCCAAAAAGTGAATGTATAACTGAACTATTCAAGGATTCCCTTCAGGTCATTGTCTATCAAATAGTTCCCAAGAATGAAGCATATAAAAGAACAGA
The DNA here is from genome assembly GCA_963277665.1 of Viscum album. Classification (NCBI taxonomy): domain Eukaryota; kingdom Viridiplantae; phylum Streptophyta; class Magnoliopsida; order Santalales; family Viscaceae; genus Viscum; species Viscum album. Next base: position 246,985,402 of record OY728150.1, read on the forward strand.
GTCTCATGGAAGATACATAAAGAGACTATCTTATAAAGATACTGACAAAATTCTGCCCATGCATTATGCATCAGTAAATGTCATTAATAAAATTATAGAAGATCGTCAAAACAATGGTTCTAGTTCATCGGAGTCCGAATATAAAGTTATTATCCATAAATGGTACACACTAAAGGAAATAAAGGAGGTGTGCATACTCAAAATCATAGGCTTACCCAGAATCTGGGTATGCCCTCAAGTAACCAAATCACACCCCTTATAAAGGCATTTAACAAGGGAAATGTAAAGGAAATATCACATTTCACTTTTCCATTGGAGAAGTTAAATCTATTTCACTTGAAGAAATATTTTCCCAACCGTAATAGGATATGGAGGAGTTAAAAAGACTCAATACATAGTTACTTGGAAGTAGAATTTCTGCCAGCCATGCTCCCCAAGGAGATCCTAAATTTTCACATCCTATAGGAACTCCTCAGCAAAGAGGGTTTGTTGAAACTATAGATACAGATAATGAACTTCCTCTATTGGTTAAAAAGTCAGGTCAAGATCAAACACATCCTTATAGTAATTTCCTCATGGTTTAACCAAGACAAATACTAGCATCCCCACCACCAGTGGTTTTACCGGTCAGTCCACCAATTCAAGCTCTAGTTGTTGTACATGTACAAGTCCCAACTCATCCAGATATTTCACAAATTATAATGAACATAATTTAGGTATTAAAAACTCAATTGAAAGCTATAGAATAATGGAGTACACCAGTATAACCAAAAAAGAAAGCTTACCCTGAATGGGTGGATCTGATCCCTCCCCCACCAAACTTTTTGAATACTACATTCCCAATCTTCAATGGTTTGGGATATCCAGAGTAGTAATTAACAAAAAAAAATTTATTGTTGTGACCCCATGATGGGGAACCCTCAATAGAAAGAAGCAGTAAATCTCAGATCAATTACTAGATGGGAATACCTCCATCATAAATTCCTTCTGCAATTCAGATCAAAATTGCTGAAAACAAAATTTTTTGATCTTAAAATTTTCAAAAAAGGGGGAATGAAATATTTTAGGTTATTATTTCTCGATGGAAAGGATTAATATATTCTTTAAATCTAGTACACCCTCAAGAAGAGTTGTGGCAAATTTTTTTGGAAAATCTACTTGATGAATTATGCACACCACTGATCCCTATAAAATACACATGTGGTTTTTGAGAACTTTCTTAAATTACCCAAAAAGTGGAGGATTACTTTGTAGAAACTAAAGATAAATCTCATTTAATTCTATCAGCTCTGGGAAGGATAATAAGAAAAGTAGAGGTTGCTCCAGCCACACTCAAACCAGCACTTGTACCTACTTCCACTTCAAAACCTTCATCATACCGAATTTCTCTTCCTCCCAAGCATCATAAGAAATGACCTCCTTTTTAAAATGTTCAAAAGTATAAAAGGTGGAGATATTTTGAAGAGTTAAAGAACAAATTTTATTCTTTTCAAAATGAAAAAGTTCCCAGTTACTTCATTTTATCGTTGAAAAAAATTTTGGTTCAGTTGTTAAGGACAAAGAAATTGAACAAGGAATGGGATGAAGTTATTTCAAATTATTTCCCATTTTATCAAATGTTGGGGAATACCATTAAGTAGTGTTTTGTTTTCAAAGACCTCTAACAAAAACTATTAGACTCTGGACAAGTGAAACTGGAAAGTTCATCAGCCCAAGTAGCATGTGTTACTGCTACTGGTCCAGAGAAAGAAGGTGAATGGAAAGAAGTCAAAAGAAAATAATGCACAAAAATATGATGATTGGATGATCCGGAAAATGATCAATCAAACTCATTCCATTCTACAAACACTGTTGAAATAGCCGATTGTGTCTCTTGCCACTTTTTTCATAGAAAATCCATATTCATAAAAAGATTAGTCCTCTAAAGGTCAATCCTCAAAGAAGCGACATGATCAGAAAGATAAAGAGTAGTCAGAAGAGAACGAGCTCATATCAAGGCCAAAGTTGTCCTTTAATTTAGAAGATTTTATGCCATCTGTTTCAAAACCATGAGCACTGCCCCACCAAATGGCACAACCAGAACCAACCTATCAAGAATAATCTTCATCAAATGAAGATTTTATCTTTGTATTCGTTAACTTTATCCACTTAATGGATCCCTATGAAAATTATGATTCTGGTTATGATGATATGGAATTACCTATACCTAATTGGGAAACTAGAGGAATAAGTCAAGGTCAAGGATATAGGGGAAGACTTGGATATTCTACAATCCACTATTTTAACTCTAGCCCTACTTGAACCATTTTTGTGGAGAAAACTCCTTGGAGATCCCTCCAGCATGCTCAATAAGAATAAGGAAGTTCTCCCACACATGACGGGATCAATCTTGACTTTATTATTTTAGAGGACCGATTATAGGTTACACCATCATTCTCTTAGAAAGTAGATATACCTAGTGAGTCTAATCTACCAAAAATGGAATTATTTTGAGCTTCTATCCCGACAAAGGGTACATCTACATCAGGAGCATCAACTTCCAAGGCACCTACAAAAATGCATCTCCATGATGGAAAACACAAACCTCTGGACCAAAAGTATGATGTTTTTAAATACTTATCCCAAGTACCGGCCAAGTTTTTGGTCTTGGATTCCTTGGATCTATCAAAATATCTTTGAGAAGAACTTATTGAGGCTTTGTCAAGTCCTCAAGAGTTTAAAACTAAATTTTTTTCTACTGAGCTTTACCATATAGAGAATGATCCTCCAAAATTTCATGCAGTTATATCTTTTACAGATGAGTATGAAGAGGATGTTGTACGTGGACACATTAGGCCCTTGTATCTATCTGGAAGGTTTAATGATACAGACATCCGACCAGCCTTCATTGATAATGGCTTAGGAGTAAACTTCATTACCATTAGTACCCTTCATCGATTGGGCCTCGCTGAATCTGACTTATCTCCTTCCACTTTAATGTTTCACGAAAATAAAGAACAAGAACCTCTTGGCAGGATTACACTCAGAACTCAGTTTGGGGATCTTGTATCTAATTTATATTTCATGGTTGTTCGTCAGGACATAGCCTTCAACATTATGCTTGAAAGACCTTGGCTACATCAACATGAGGTCATCCCTTTGTCATATCACAAATTTATGAAGTATTTCTTCAATGATAAATTTGTTACATTGTATGGTGACAAGGATCCAATCAAAACATGTGTATCTCAGTATATTGAAGAAGACTTTTATCACCCAAAGGGAATGAGGTCCGTGAAAAAATATATAATAAGAATTAATGCTCCAAATGGATTAGACCCATTGAAACATTTAACTATAGATTATGTGTTTCCTATTAATCAAATTGAAAGGATATACCCAAATCCAAGCACTCATCCAGTGATATCCATAATGTAAATTACGAAAATCGAGCCTGATAACCTGGGAGAAATTGTTGATTTACCAATTTGTGGTGAATGCCTAAATGGAGATGCCTTCATTTCATCAACTGAACTTTTTCAAGTAAATGATTTCTCAATCGTGCTAGAATAAGATGTTTCAATACTAGAGGAAAACAAGGATGTTGATTACCAATCCACTATCTTCTATTCAATTCCCTAGGAAGACCTTTCATCATTAGTAGGGTCAGAAATGGTTGCTTCTTCTTTAGGATGTTCAAATACTAAATCCTCCCCTAGATCTGAAAGTTTTTCCTCATCACCTAATATGAAAGTAGAAACATAATAAATTACGCATAAAGAAGAAGAATAAGAAGAAGATCTCAATGAAACTCCTCCAGCATTTGAGGAAGGTGTCTCCACCATTGTGGATGAACTCATAGAAATAAATATGGGTACAAAAGAAGATCCACTCCCCACTCTAATTAGTGCGGACATGACTTTTGAAGAGAAATAGATATATACTTAATTTCTAAAGCAACATCGATATATTTTTTCTTGGAACTATACAGAAATTTCATGCCTTAATCTCAATGTCATCAGTCATCACTTGGGTTTTCCATAAGAGCATCGAGGATTCAAGCAGACAGTAAGAAGAACACATCTGACTAATGCCTCTAAAATTGAAGCTGAATTTGACCAGCTTATTAATTATATCTCTGTCAGGGCGGTACAGTATCCCAAAAGGAAGGATGACATTGTCCCAGTAAAAAAGAAGAATGGAAAAATCCGAGTTTTCATTGATTTCATATATCTTAACTGGCATTGTCCCAAATATAACTTTCCAGTTCCAATCAGATAGCTTTTTATTGATGTAATATCCATCTATGAGGCTCTCTTTTTTATGGATGGCTACATTGGATACAATAAAATCTGAATGACCCTAGAGGATGAAGAGTATACAGCCATCAAATCCCCTCAAGGTGTGTTTTTTTATTGGGTAATTCCCTTTGGATTAAATAATTAAGGTGTAATGTATCAAAGTGCCGTGAACTATATCTTGAAACCCTTATTAAAAAAATTTGTCAAATGTTATGTGGATGATCTGGTGGTAAAATCCAAAAAACGTTATGATCACTTGTCTAATCTGGAGACCATATTCAGAAAACTTCAGCAACATAATTTGAAGATGAATCCCTTGAAATGTTCTTTCAGGCTAACCTCAGGAAAATCCCTTAGCTTCATTGTACACCATCATGGCATCAAATTTGATCATGATAATAAAAAATAAATACTTGGCATGTCACATAATCAAAATTTGAAATAATTAATAGTACTCCAAGGACACTTGGCCTATATTCGGTGCTTTATCTCAAATTTTGGAGGCATGTGTTTACCCTTCACCAAATTAATAAATAAGGGAGTCACTTATCAATAGACTGAAGACTACCAAGAGGAATTTTATAACCTTAAGAAATATCTCTTGAGTCCACCAATATTAATTCCACCTTTTTAAGGAAAGACATTTATTCTCTATGTGATGGATTTAGACTGATCATTGGGTGACTTGCCCAAAAGAATGATGATTTGAATGAAAATAACCTTTACTATCTCAGCTAAACTATGCTTGACATAGAGACTCAATATTCAAGTACCGAAAAGTGATGCCTAACATTAATCCTTATAGTTCTGAAATTGAGGTACTACCTGCAACATCATGAGGTCCACTTGGTATCTCACAATAACCCACTCAAATCTATCCTTAGTCATTCCATGCTTACAGGATGTTTGTCATGGTGGGAAATTATTTTGATACAGTTTGATATCCAATTCATACCTCATAGATCAATAAAAGGCCAAGCCATGGAAAATTTCCTTACTGAGAATCCATCTACAGAATATACATCATTTAATACTGAACTTCCTGATGAATAAATCTTCCCTATTAAAGATAATCCCTAAACATTGGAAATATACTTTGATGGTGCTTCCAGTAGTCCAATGGGGAAGATAATAAAAACCCCTAAACTGAAAAAAAAAATGTTATAAATTGTACTTATATCCCCATAAAGGTAGTGTTTCTATATTCCTTTTTATTGTCATAAGGAAGTACCAACAATGAGGTAGAATCTCAAGATCTCATCGCCAACCTGGAATTGGGACTCCAGGTACAAGTGAAACACCTAAAAGTGAAAGGTGACTCAGAGTTAGTAATCAAACAGATAAATGGGGATTATACTATCAAAAAAGAAGAGTTAATCCATTAGTGTGATTATGTTAGAGGGTTAATAGCTGAATTTCCCTGAGACCTAATATTGTCTTATGTCCCGTGATCACAAAATTTATAAGATGATACATTGGCTAATGCAGCCACATCCCTAGAAGATCCAAATTGGGATGAGAAAATCATCAGTATTGCCCATCTTCGTGTGGGTTCACCTTTAGTTCAAACTAGAATGGAGGAAATTAATGAAATCCACCCTATTTTTGATATGTATGGTCATACTACAGGATAGATGACAACCATCATTGAATACATTCAAATTGGAGTACTTCCACCAAATATAGCTGAAAAAGAACATATCTGACAACTAGTGGAAAATTTCACTCTTTATGATAGTCGAGATCACCAAAAGATCCTCTAAAAATGTGGCTTTGATTGAATCATTTTCAGGTGTATTAACAGAGAAGAAACCGTAACTGTCATGAAATAAGTGCATGTAGGATCTTGTGGTCATCACTAGTCTGGGCATAGGATTTCTGATCAAATCTGAAGGCTTGAATACTTTTGGCCTTCTATGACGCAGGATTGCACATATTACACCAAGAAATGTCATCCTTATCAAGTGCATTCCAACTTCGTTCATCAATCCCCAGAGATGGTACTTATAGCTAAATACTCCTAGTAATTTTCTACATGGTAAATGGATGTAGTAGGACCATATCCTCTATCTACGGATAAGTAGTTCAAGTATATTGTTACTAATAATAATTTCTTCTCCAAATAGGATGAGGAAATACCTTTCAAATAAGTTGGATACAAAAGAATTGTTAGCTTTTTCAAATCTAATATCATTAATAGATTTGGTGTCACTCATACTATATTGACGGACAATAACACTAATTTATGTTCTATTCAGGTAAAGAAGTTATATCAGGAATACAATAACAAATCCAACTATTTACCTCAATATCATGCAATGGCCAATGGAAAAATAGATGCTTTCAATAAGACACTATCAAATATACTCCATAAGATGGTGGATAAAGATAAGAAATATTTTCCTGATAAACGTTTTCATGATTTATGGGCTTATTGGACTACTACCTGTACTGCCACTCAGACAACTCCATATTTTTTGGTGTACGGAACAGAAGTAGTTTTTTCAATTGAAATTCAATTTCCTTCACTCCAAGTTGCAACCTGTGATTAGTTATCTATAGATGAAAAGTCTTAGAAATTATTTGATGAGTTTGAATGATTAGATGAAAAGGGATTTCATACTTTTCATCATTTATAAGTATATTAGAATAGAATAGAATAATCTTATAACAAGAAAGGTTTCCTTCGCTCATTTCTTCAAGGATAATTGGTATTGGTCCTTAGGACTCTAATGATACCAAGAAAGAATCCTAAAAAACATGATCCAGTGTGGGAAGGACCTTACTCTGTACATAAGTTATACTCTAATGGATTTTATTGCCTAATATAAATGGATGGAGAACTTATTACAACTCCAACCAATGCGAGAGTCTTGAATAAGTAATTTGTGTAATTGACTTCATGTCCTTGCTGCATGACTCTATACTGCATAGCACAAATTCCTAGTTTCAAGACATTAAACTACATAACAACTATATGCGTCAATGTTTCACAACATTTGTTAAAATGCATAGCATCTTTTTCCTAGTCACACAGTGTTAAACTGCATGACATAATTTTTCCTTATTACAAGGCATTAAACTATATGATTAACGTATTCTTTATTTGACATTAAGATCTTCCATGCGTAATCATCACTTACATCATTGCTACTCCTTAGTGGCACATGAGTTCCATTTCTCCCTATGTTTGAATCAAATCTTCATAGGGACCTCATTTCAAGAACTACGTGTTGATTGATTCTTATTTTCAATGAGATATGTTGATATGCCAAGATCTCCAATCTTGGGGCCAGCTACAACCACAAAAAAATTTATTTCCCTTTTCTCCTCTTATATATGAACCATATTTATACTGAATACTTGTTTAGGATACATGGTTTGATCTTCATACCATTTTGTGTCTTAAGTTAATCATTCTTCTAGAATGTGTTAAAATCCCTCGTCTCCCATATCAAACTCAAATATGTGGGAAATGATTGATTCAAGATCTACGTTTGGCTTGATTCTCATCCATATGAGATATGTAGGGACACCAAGATCTCCATTATTGGTCCCAGCCATGATAAATAAAAACCTTTTTTCCATGTGTGTATGAATCAAACCTGCATAGGTAATGTTTTAAATAACTACATGTGGCTTGATTCTCATCCATATAAGATAGGTAGGGAAACCCAGGTTCAATCCTCTAGTACAGCCGCAATATTATTTTTTTTACATTGGAATCACTTCATGTCCTCGCTGCATGACTCTAAACTACATAGCACAATGCCTTTGTTGCAAGAAATTAAAATGCAAAGAACCCAAAGAACTATGTATGGATTGATTCTCATACCATTTAGATAAGTAGTGAAAAAATGGACTTAACTTGTAGTCGCAACCATGAGATAAAGTTTAATCTCTCTTCCACATATAATTAACAATCTATGTGGGAGTCTTCATTTTGGGTCCTCTCCTTAGAGATCCCACCATGTAAACAAGAAATGTTTCCATTTTACATATGAGTCGGATCCATGTAAGGGAATCCAATCTCATGGACAATATTGATTCAAATATTTCTTATGTGCATTGAGAATTACCTCTTTCTTATTTCATACTCTTAATCATAAATATTTTCAAATCTTCGTAAACTTTATTATAGTCTTTGATGGAAGAGTTTCTAATATCTGATAACTCTTTTGCCTAACTATGCAGTTCATGCCTCTAGGTGGGCTTTCATAAGTTTCCTATATAATGGGCCTTTTAGTCAAAAGATACCATTGTTTGGCTATACAGTATATGCCTTAGATAGCCCTGCATAATACAACCCCCATAAAAAGTTTATAAAATAATGGTAACTTCATTCTTGATTAAAGTGTCTTTTGTCCCCCTTCAAACTTTAATAAAAAATATAAAAGAATCGTTATCTTAAAGTATTCATCCATGTATATTTGTCCCACTACCTTTCTCTCGATCTGAAAATCTTAAAGACTATGGTTTACACATTTCCATCTCTAGGTGTTCAAATAAATATGAAATAACCTTGGATCATTTGACCATATGTCATCTACGATTTCCATTTTGGTCCTAGTCATATGACCTAAAACTACAGACACCATACTTCCTACATTTGGGTTAGACCTTCATAGAAATCATATTCCTCCGATTATTTGGAAATCATGATTGTAAATACTCTTTCTATATTTAGGTGCCTTTCTCCATATACTGAACTCTGTGCTGTTGAAAATATGAATCTCTATAAACATTCTTTGTCTTTTAACAATATAATGTCAAAATTTTTAGAGCTCTTTTTTCTGACTATGTAGTACGTTCTCCTAGGTGGCCTTTCATAAGTTTCCTATATAACAGACAGGTCAGTCAAAAGATTCCAATATTTGGATATGTAGTACATTCCCTAGTCATCCCTACATATTACAACCCCCATAATGGGTTTTTCAAATAATGGTAACTTATTTCTTAGAAAAAACTTCCTCTAATGCTTTTATCCATTTTCCTATATCATTCTACGGATCCATAAATTACCAAATAATAGTTTACAGCTCTTTCTTTCCATACGTGAACATAGTAATATGTTTCCAAACAAAATATTAAGAAATTGGAGAGTCTCAAACCTTTGGTCAGAGATAAATACATTAAATTAAATCCACCTAATGTCCTCACTACATGACTTAAAACTACACAGTACAATGTCCTCACTACATGACTTAAAACTACACAGTACAATGTCTTCGCTGCATTACTTAAAACTGCATAGCATGATATCAGAAATCCCCCTTTCTGAAAAATTTTAACCATTCCTCATACACCAAATTTGTGTTGAAGTGGTTTTCCTATTCATGAAATATGACATCATAGATAACCCTTTATTCTTAAAATCCATTTCCTTTAAAAAACCACCCATTGTGGTCTTATGTCACCCAAATATTATTTTCCCTTTTCTATCAACAATAAAATGTTAAATTCTTAATGACTCTTTTTTCTGACTATGCAGTATGTGACCTTAGGTATCCTTGCATAATATTACTACATAATAGGCATGTCAGTCAAAAGATGCCACTCTTTTCCTATGCAACATAATCCCTAGTCAACCCTACATAATTCAACCCCGATAACAGGTTTTTCAAGTAATGGAAACTTCATTCTTGGAAGATACCTCCTTTTATGTTTATACATGTTTTAGATTTGATGACCATAAAAATGATGACTCAAGATTCCCCTTAAAAGTATCTAAAGAATATTGGAACAATTCCTAGCTACTTAGCCTTATTTAGGATCTGATTTCAAAATTTATGGTTAAATCTGTTCGACCTTAAATGCTAGCCTTTTTAGTCTGACATGCATGACTCTAAACTTCCAACAACAAGATACATGGTACTCACCAGATTAGAAACCCAAAAAGGGAACTCTGGACAAAATTCAAATCTCAACTCATTAAAAATACATTTTTTGTATGGTTTAGGTAATATTGAGCAATAAAAAGTCAAAAGATAAAAATTTTGTGGGGTTTTTCTATATAACCCTAGTAAAAATAAAACTATTCACATTAAGACCATCAACTTAATAAGAAATTTCCAAGAACCCCTATTCTTGTTATTATAATTAGGATTATCTAACATAAAGGTTTGATGTTAAAAAAAACATCATCATCAGCTTTGATATTGAAATTATAGAAATAAAGAATGAAGAAATATATGATTGGAGACAAATTCCTTTCAGTTATATCATAAAATCATAGGGAAATCCAAAGAAAAGAGACTCTCTGTCAAGTGTTAAAAGAAAATTTCAGTAAGACTCTTCATTTTTTGAATGGCCTCATGAGCCCTATCAGCCGCCTGTTAAAATTGAGATAGTTGAGAAACTTTAGCCTCCTCATCTTGGAGAAGTAATTCCTTGGTAGTTGAAATGGAAGTTATCCCTTACAACTGGGTTTCTATGGATTTTTGTTTCAATTGATCAAGTTTTTTATTAACATCATCCATTTTTTGTTGAAGATATATCATCTCCTTCATCATTTATTTAATTTTTTTGCCGATTTTGATCAATCTCTGGCTATGATCGGCCTATGCCTTAGCTACTGCAGCTTGGAATCACTCAATATTAATAAGACTTTTAGCCTCTTTAGGATCTTTCTTTAGCTTATGTTTCTGCTCCCATCGGTGAATGGTATATTTCATTTCATCATAGATTGGTCGATAATTAAATCCACTAAATCTCAATATGCAGAATAGTGCTGAGAGTTTTCCAAAATGGGACAGTAGCTCCTCCAAAGGCTTCTCGAAAATTATTTTCCATATATGCTTCCATGTCTTCTTATGGGACATGCTAAGAGAAAACTTCATATCTAAATATAAATCTGATTCACCACCATTAGGTAAAATGTACTCAAGAAACAAATTGCTTAAATAGGTTCATTGTTCTGCTTCTCTCCAAACAGTGGATGCTTCACCTTCTACTGATGTATGATCCAATATAGAAGATTCTACTTCCGATATGATTATGGGAGATGATAACCCTAAATGATGAATCACGGTCATTTTTAGTTTCAAAATAATGGTAAAAATAGAGCATGATAAAGATATCCAATAACATTCACCTAATAATAAGTCATATTCTTGATTGGATTCATCCCCAATATTCTCAACTTCAGCAACCTGAGAAGAGGTTTCTTGAGGAATGTAATTCTCTTGAGTTTTCCCAGCTGTCGTGATTGAAGGCTCTAGAATGTCTCTCAACATGGGGTCCTTTGTAATAATTTCTATAGCTTCATAAGAATAATTATAGATTTTAATTCCACATTTTGAAGGTCCTTTAAAACATTTTCTGTAGACAAAGCTGCATAAATTGAACTTTGATGTAAAGTATCAAGTAAAAGAATAATAGTTATGTATGGAAAATACAAGAATAAAAAACTTACATCCTTGAAATTCCTCATGAAAGGCCCCAAACTATTTGATGGAACCTGGAATATCAATTTTTGGATTAAGGGCATCCATCATTTTAGTGTATGTGTCTTGGAATGTTATAGCATCCTCACCATTTAAGGTATCCCACAAATGTTGGTTGATGCCCAAATTGGCTATGTTGACATTCTGTTCTATCGTTTCTTCAATTGGTATAGAATCATCAAATCTTGTCAGGTTAGGATCAACACTAGTATCTACTTTAGATTACCCAGGATCCTCATTCCTTCCTTCTGGAGAAATAGAAATATCAACATTGATTATTGCAGGATCCAATGTCAAGGGAAACCGATCTGAGATATGTTGAAGAGAAGAATATTAGAAAAGTATATAATATTCAAGGGAAATGTATTTGACATTACCGTGACTTTTCTCTCTCTAAATAGAACCAGGAGCAGATACAGTTGTACCTTTTCATGTCTTATCTGTCAAAGTAATAGATTCATCAACATGAACCTATGTTTCTCCTGGGGTTTCTTTCTCTGGTCTTGAGGTGTTATCTTTTAATCCCTTAAGATAGGAGAGAGATGAAAACCTTGCAAGAGGATAAACACGATTACCAAATTGCATCATGAAATTCAAAATTCCATAGTATAGTATAAATACTTACTTATTCAATGAACACTTTAGACTAATCTCATTTCTCTCTTGAATTTATTTTCATATGCTTTGAGGAGAAATTGAAACACTCCTCTTGGTAGGATAAACCTGAGGTAATGGCTAAGGATTTTTTGTTTCCATTACCCCAGTCATGATTCTCGCTCCTAGAGAAAGTTTTGGAGACATGGGAGGATCATTTAATGTCTCGATGGGATAACCTATAGGTCCATACCTTGGTGACCCAAGAACCTGTCATGAGGTTCCTTCCCTAAATTCAAGCTGCAAAATGCAATCTCATCAAGATTAATGATGGTGAATGGAAAATCAGAATTTAGAAAAAAGAAAAGGAAAATATGTTACCAGTACTAACCTAAATGTATTATTCCTCCTCAGGGTTAATAATTACCCCTTCACATATCCTTATCTCCATTATATCAGATACTCTCTTAGAGGCTGATATCTTTTCATTAGTTCTATATATAAATGTCTCTAACTCTGCAATATACTTCTGTACTTCAGCTAGGTTATTATACGAATGAAAATCAGAGAGTGATTTAATGTCACCCACATCCAGTATCCTAAGTCCATGTTTGAGGAATGACTATGCATCCCTAAGTTCTTGATTCAAGTTCTCCCAAAATTGAATGGATGAAGGCCGCACACAATTTGGTCTTGGTATGGTTGGATGTGGAAAAAACTCAATACCCTCTGAGTGAAAAAACTCTTCAGGCCTCCCTTTTTCTTTAGAGAGGTCATTAGATGGGATGGAAATCTCTTTCTAATAGTGGAATCTAGATCACCTCGGTGTCGGAGGTATTGTTTCCTTATCCCTAGTCTTCCTACTATACCTTCTGCGAAGATGTTTTTAATGTTCTAAAACTTATGAAGCCTCTATATCATCTTGGGATTTATACATATTACCAGGATTTCTATGCACAATACTCATTGTGGAAGCCACCCAATATATTCCTTTTTTCAAAGCCCCCTGAGGGTATGAAGAAGCCTAAGCTTTGGAATATTCAGCTTCCAATCAGATTTACGCATCTAATGGAGGTTAAGTAATTGATAATTTGGATGTCTCTAAATCCATAAAAATCTACAATTGTCTCGCTACAATTGGTTTTTTCTCATGTATAATGTGTGTGGTGGAAAAGTATTGAATTTTTGAAGACATTTGAATTAGAGAGAAAACTTATAGGGGATATAAGCCTCACAAATAATTTCCCCATGACTCCTGGTCGACAATACACTATCCTTTAATTCTATCATATAAGAATTATCTCATAATTTTCTTCTTTACCATCATCAATAAATGTTCCATTTGGCGGGTTACCAAAAGGAAAGAAGTTTAATTCACCTGATGCATTCAATTCCCTTAGTACTACATCAAGTCTCAAGTTCTAAGACTAAATACTGAAATATTTTTGTAAAAATGGGCCGAATCGACCATTAGGGACTCTAACTGAATTCAACACTAAGTATGAAGAAATTTGTCTCGAAATCTAGCCCTGCAACACTTGGAATGGACCTACAAGTCTAAATGGAGCCTTAACATTGTAAAAATGCAGCAGGGAATAATCAATTATTTCCAATAAAAGAGTTTTTAACCCAATATACTTTCCCTCTACCAATTTAACTGTAATAAAAAAGTCCCTGGCCTTACACCACCTCCAAACTCACAGACTAGAAGCAAGTAAATTCTAAGCCACATGGAAAGGAAATTAGCTAAGCGTATCTTTACATAAATATCAGATTAGAATTTATAGACCTAGTTCTTATAGTCACATCTCTCTAATGTAGGCCAATATGTTCTTGAACTACCCTGGTTATATAAAAAAAGACAAATAATATGATGTCCGTAGGTGGGACCTTTCTCTATTGTTGGTTCTAAAAAGGCTTCCATCCAAACTCTGGCATGAATATATTTCTTGTATTTGGGAAACTTCTTTTCTATTTTTAATAATTAATTATCCAATAGTGGTGTTCTGGTAACATCAACCCATGTTGTTACCGGTAGAATAAACTCATCATACATTTCCTTGAGAATAAGAACCCTATCTATTTGATAGATATCCCATAAACTGATACCAACCTCACTGTGCATCAATTATAAGGAATTTGTTTGTGGAATGAATTGGCTTAAAAATTTAGGAATGAAATCATTTTTATAAACATAAGTTTGTCCCATCCAAATAGCTTCATAAATATAAACATCTTATAGTTATTTCCTGAATTCTGCACAAGTCTAGCATACCCAAAACTTCCACATCCATTTAGGTTTCACTCCTCCTCTGAAATGAAGATCCCAGTCTTCCTTCCAATCATTAAACTGATCTATTTTTAAAGTATGAAAGTTTGAATCATAGTAATGTGGCATTGATTCTACAAAATGATCTTTCATATCAGGAGTAAAAGCACTATGGTGCAGGATGCATCAAATAGGGATTGTTCCCACATGAACTGTCATACCCTTCGAAGTAATATTCATGCAAGGAAAATCGGAATGCTATAAAAACCAATTATTTGGGAAGTATATATTAATATATGGAATGTGGGAATATTTCAAAATCCTATGCCTGTATAGTGGAATATAGTGACTCCATGGGTATTCAGGTTGATATGGAATTAAACCATTCCATAGTCCAGGAAGTGTATGTTCAACAAATGTCATAATAGTCTATTCTGACAATTTTCATCATCTCATTTTGAAGAGCCTTACCTTCCTTAGTGATTTTCATCAAGTGATCCATTTCAAACAAAAGAATTACTGAGTTCCCCCAATTAGATCAAAATATTGACTTAAGAATATTCAAATTTCAACATAAAGGGATTTAAAAATTTGGAAAAGGAAAATATTTGCGTAGGTCATTCAATGAGGTCATTCGTGTAGGTCCTTTTACAAGGGTCCTAGCGCTAATCCTTCGACAAAGTAATTTTACGCAGCTCCGTTGCTCAAATGGATTCACCTTGAGAAAATTTCAAAGAACCTATGCAAGAGCACAACATGGAAAGGCTGGATGAACAAGCTGCGCAATGAGAGCAGAAAATCTGATATTTTGGGTAAAGAAAATCATAAAGGGATGGACCTATTTATAGACATCATTGACCAATGCGATGTGATAGAGAGAAATAGATACGCGACATAACTACGTGAAATGTCTACGTGGAAAACCTGTGTGGCTCAAAAATTCCTCCATAGTCTTTTTTTCCACAATCTTAACTCAGGAATCGACCCTCTTTCTAATCAGATCCAATCCTGAGGGGGTATTTTGTTTAAAATCTTTATTAAGAAAAAAATATTATGAATGTGGACCCCAGATATTTCAAAATCTCAAGAAGAAGCTCAAAGAACTAAAAAACATAACAAATTTTAGAGGGCCTATGCAGAAGACCTATGCGGAAGACCTACGAGTCATACCTATGTGCCAAGATACTTTATGCCACCTACGTGGAATAAATACATTAAGTGGATTCACAAACAACCTATTCCATTTAAATACTTTTGACCATCCCCCCTCATTACCTTTAAATAGGACCCTTGGGCTCCTCATTTAAGGACTGAAAAATTTGAAAGACTTCTTGAAGCTCCCATTGTGTAGCTCTTTCATCCAGATCCCCCAAATTGTCTTAGGTAGCTTTCTAACAAACACAAGATAAGAGATAATTATATGGGATAAGCATTTTTTGAAATTATCTCATAGTTTAAATCTTGTGTAGGCTTGGTTTCCCCATGTGAAGCTTTTTCTTCAGTCATCACTAAGGCCTACGTGGCACACCTATGTAGGGTACCTATGCGACACACCTATGAGGGGTACCTACATGGAATAGATGCGCACAAGGCATATGAATCATCTTGTAACCCCTCTTAAAATCCACTCATGGAAGGGTATTTCCTTTCTTGGTTCCCTTATTTGAAAGGGACTTAGTTAAATCCTCCACCAAAACCTCCTGACTTATCAAACCTTTGGGAAGCACACATTAGCGTGTCTTCTATTTGGGTTTGTATATCCATAGTCATATGTTTCCCACATTTGTTTTAAAATGGGTTTAGGATTCATGGAGTATGTGTGGGTTTTTATATCCATATTCACATGGACCTTTATCCCATGAACATTATTGGGAAGTTCTCGATTTGGAGGATTAGGGTTTGGGTCATGAACTCCCCTTCTCATCTCTAAAACTCAAAACCTCAGGTCTCTAGTTAGGAAGGTACAGTTCACACTTGGTTTTCCATTCAAGAAAATTGTAAGTCTCCCTCTTATATTGGGATCCACTAGGTAATCCATCCTGGTGTAAGCCCCAAAATTTTCATGTAGGAGGTTACAGTCTTTCTCCTCTCTATTTCCTTCACCTTCACTCCTTCCTTAAATTAGCCCCTTGTCAAATATAAAGTGAATAGAGGGAAGGATCATCACCTCACCCTCTTCAATCGTCACCATTGTAGGCATGTCCTCTTCCACCAGTGGAGTTGGAAAATTGTGGGTACCTTTGTTGAATATTTGACATCCTCTTGTTTCTCACACCGAGCATGAATCTCATGGGTTTATATATTTTTCATGATCATAACACTTTCACAAACACCTCTCCAAATGAACTACTAGAACTCTAATTCCCACTATAATTGGGATACATAGGGAGCCTTCATCAGGTCCCAATATCATTGGATATCTTCTTCAGGAATCAAACATCAATTCCCTTTGAGAATCCTTCTTAAGAGTAAGCCCCAAATTAAACCTTCCCCCCAAACTCTTGAATTATGAGAACTCTAATTCCCACCATAATTGGGATATGTAGGAATCCTTCCTACGGCCCGTGTTCCATCTAATTTCATTCATAAATGGACATCCACTTTACGATTAAGACCCAAATTAAACCCCCAAATCCCCAAGGCATCCTTTTTAGGTCTCAAAGTACTATACTCTCCTAAGAGATTAATCGAACTACGTGGGATTTGATTCCCCACCAAATGGGATACGTAGGAAGACTCTCTGAGGTTCAAACCCAACACTTCAAATCAACCTTGTTCTTCCTAGACCATATTTATAGCATCCCGTCTTTTTATAACATAACTTTTCATTCCATTACACGGAACTGAGGATCTTTAAGGTTTAGTGTCTTGGAAACAAGGAACATAAAACATGAAAAAAAAACATTCTTCTTAAACAATTGAAAGGATTCTCCTCATGTTCACCCTAGGCTCATTACTGCATCTCATAACCT
This sequence comes from Viscum album, assembly GCA_963277665.1. Taxonomy (NCBI): domain Eukaryota; kingdom Viridiplantae; phylum Streptophyta; class Magnoliopsida; order Santalales; family Viscaceae; genus Viscum; species Viscum album. The sequence continues at coordinate 247,002,962 of OY728150.1, forward strand.
GGGGACATACATCAAAAGGAAGGGTGAGCAGATGGCCCAGCAAGGGAAACAAGTGAAACATTTTACATATGAACTTGAGATACATCAATAAAGTCATGAAAAGAACTTTAATGCATGAAAATGAAATCATGAGGCATATCATAATAAAAATAAAACTTTTTCATAACTTGAAGATGTGGCTACATCATTTAACATAGACAATCATGAACATATCACCAAGGTCCATCCCCAAGGTGTCATTTTAAAATTACCAAGGTTATTCACCAAGGTATCGTGAAAATTGTAATCTCTAGTGGTTACATCATTACCCAATGCATTGGAGCGCTATCAGGGCGCACCCTTAAATTTGCCTTTGTTATCATGTGAGCCACATATATCATCATGAAACATTTCATAAATAACCCATATAGCATAAAGGAAATGGGTTTCATTTCATAATCATAACTTTTTAAAAACTGCTTTAAAGACATGATCTTTATATCACTTTAAAACCCACAGAAAAGGAAGGTGGGTCTCATGTATGTAAATCCCAGAATTTAAAATAGAACATTTTGGTATATATGTGAATACCCCTTTAGAAGAAAGAGCTTTGAGTATTCACTTAATAAAATAAAAGGACTTTAGAAAAAGAGATAGACATTTTGAGACAGAAATTCTGCAGCATAACGACAATGTTCCGAGGTTTTAGAAGACATTAAAAGAGAGGTAAATGGGTCAAACATTCATAAATGACCCATAAAATAGTACATGGACAGAATAAGAAGGATACATGATCATGTTAATGAAATTTCAAGGACATACCATTTGAAATGAAAAACATGGAAGGAAGAAAAAAAATTATATTTCTTTTATGAAAGTTCGGCAGCCTAACGGCGTTACTTAAACATCAACAAAAATGATTTGAAAAGATCAAATAGGATCTCTCATCATGTGAACATAAGAGTTCAGTATGATAGATATAGAGATAATTCCACAACATAACAAAAAGGAACTTGAAAGAATTGACATGAAAGTAGAACTTCAAAACGAGAAGGGTGAAGAACCACTTAAAAATTCGGCAGCCTAACGGCGCCACTTAAAACATCAAAATACTGAATTGAAGAGATCAAATGGGGTCTCTCATCATATGAACATAAGAGTCCAGTATGATATATATAGAGATCATACCCCAATATAACAAAAATGAACTTGAAATAATTGACATGAAAGTAGAACTTCAAAACGAGAAGGGTGAAGAACCACTTAAAAATTCGGCAGCCTAACGGCGCCACTTAAAACTTCAAAATACTGAATTGAAGTGATCAAATGGGGTCTCTCATCATATGATCATAAAAGATCAGTATGATAATTTAGAGATCATACCCCAACATAATAAAAAGGAACATGAAAGACTTGAATGAAAATAGAACTTGAAAACGAGGAAGGTGAAAGGATCCCTTAAAAATTCGGCAGCCTAACGGCGCCACTTAAACATTCTTAAAACGAATTGATGAGAGCAAGGGGGGGGTCTATCATCATATGAACATGAAATAGGAAGTAGTATGAATATAAAAGAACATCCTCCAACATAAGAACATGGAGTATAAAAGAAAAGACATAAAAGAGATTACTTGAAAAGAAAGAGAGAGGTCGGATCCCTTACCTTAAATAACTCTTAAATCTCAAAGGTTGGGACCTTGAGGGCTTGGGGGAACCTTGGGAGGACTCCTTGGGAGGTAATGAGACCAGAAATTCATTGGGAATGAGTGGGGAGTCGAATGGATGAGAGGAGGGCTTGGTATTTATAGGGAAAGTGAGGGGACAAGGCATTAATGGCCAAGGGACACCTCACATGTGCTTTTCTCAAACCCATGTGCTCTCCCTTGTCATTTATCATGGAGTTAGGCCACATGGGGCCCCCAAAACAATAATTCATCACCCTTGGCCGGACAACCCTCAAAAGATCTCATGACATCATCATGACACCGTTATGATGTCATTAAACATACCGAAACCCTAAAACTGTATTTTTACTATTCACTGAAAATTCAACTTTCTCAGAAAAATCCCAAAATTTCACATTAACCAAATATCAATGCTCTGATTTCAAAAATGAAATCCATTTTAGAAAAATAATTTTCTAAATATTTTTAATTTAATTTTTAAATAAAAACACTATTCATCGAAAATTCATTTTTTTCAGAAAAAACCCCAAAAATTACCATAACATAATATCGATGCACTGAGTTCAAAAATAAGGTCATTTTTATAAAAATAATTTTCTAATTATTTTTAATTAAATTTTTAATTAAAAAACACTATTCACCCTAAAAACTAATACTTGAATAATAATTAATGAAACCATTATTTAACTATTTTATTGAATCACATTACTTAATCAAGGTGCCTAGATTATTTTAAAACTTTCTTTAAGTGAGATTACTAATCGATTTGGTCATATTACTAATCCTAATCATAAAATCACTATTCATAATTTACTATTCATCAAAAATCAAGTTGATCTTATTAGACTCTAAATTTAGTATTGAACATAATTGCAGAAGACCATTTTTTGAAAATCATTACACATTTTTAATTATTTAGGGTTTACATAAACATATTTAAAATATCTTTTTTCTAAAATTCATCAAAAATATGCATACTATATTTATCCGGTCATTTCAAAATTCATAAACTTCATCATAAGAAGAAATCCCAATTTTTATTTAAAACAAGGATTACACAAGGTAGTTACGGTCTCGTTACATAACCCCTTATAATACCAGCATAGGACCTAAGAGTAAGGTGTGCTAGGGTGATAGAAGCTTGGGGCGGCTCAGTCAACATTGCCCGAGTAGTAATTTCTATCAGTTTGAACTTCTCACGAAGGCGATTCCGTTCCAGCTTCACATGATGAAGTTCGGCTTGGATTTGATCCAGAGCAAAGCCCAGTGGTGCTACCTCCTTCCCAAGCTCTGTTAGATGGGCTTCGATCGGTCCAAGACTACTAGGTGAGGCCATCGAATCTTCTTTCTATAATAATTAACCAAGATTACTTATATTTAGAGACAATAATCAAAACATTTTGTTCACAGCGGTCATATTGACCGATGGTTATATAATAGTCAAAACCCACTGATCTCATTTTAATTATAATCATGTTTATCAAATAAAACATTTTTGTTGAGTATAACAATAACACATAAAATTAGGAAACAAAATTTATTTAAAAATTTCGGGTCGTTACAATCTTCCCCCCTTAAGAAATTGCGTCCTCGCAATTTTAAAATTGGGTTTTGAAATTTCATTGAAAGTCCCACATCGGAAAAGGAGTCAGTAAAACTATTACTTTAAAATAAAGAAAGGGAAGTACAAAGGTCACCCGAGTTAACCCACACTAGGGTTCCATGTAGGAAAACATGGACATGGAGGAGAAAACAATGGGTCAAGTTCTGAGGGAGAGTGATAGAGAACATGATTAGGAGAAAGTTAACCATGAGAAAATCCCAAACTTATGATGTGTGTAAACGGTATTTGATTACCTAGTAGGAAACATAAACCAACAACATTTTTGTTTTACGTTTCTTTTCATAATTTTGAGGATTTCATTTACTACATAGAACAAAAACATAAGAAAATATACCTACCTTCAAGTAGAGTTTCATCCTTTAACAAGTCCCTACCAACACTAATCTTTTCTCCAAATGATGAGAATTCAAAAACACTTGGTCTCATAAAAGCACAAGAATCATCTTCTATAGAATCACATAATCTACAAAAGATTAACTATCTATTTCTTCTATCTTTAAACATTATCCCAAAAACAGAAAGGTTAAGGTAAAACAACTCTTCAAAAAGAAATAATCCCATAGGAATGGAAACTACTTTTAAATCATCAAAGTTCCATGGTACTACCCAAAGTTCATCATAGACCATTCCATAAATAACGGTCCTTAAAATTCCTCAAAACAAACCAAACTAAGATTGAAACCCAAATACAATAAGGATTTGATAATATAGTCTTCCAAAACAACTTCATTGTTCATCTCCAGACAACATCAACCACTCCTAACATCTTATAAAAAAAGTAGCTAACCTAAACATATTTTACCCAAGATAGGTTAGTCATTCCCATAAGTAACCTAAATTACTATAAGTTCACCTTAAATTCATCGATTCTTCAAAATATAAGTCAAACTTACTCCTCAATGAAAATACCGTAGTAATCTATTTACCTCGATCAAATATGGTTCCCAAAATAATGAACTTCTTCCAAAATAATAATCATGTTTTAATCCCCTAATCATCCCTGTCATATTAATACGAAAATCGTCGCATTTCCTATCACATTGGTTGTCGGAACATGTTCTTCCATTTCCCACCATTAACTAAGAAGAGAAATCGTAATTAGGGGCTTAAGTACTTAGCTAATAATCATGAAAAGGAACTGAAAGCATATAAGGATAACTTGTATATGAAAGGTATACCCTAACTTGTGATCTCCTAGGTTCCCATCTAAGTTATGAATGATCATATATTCTTATGTGAACCTTTATTTTATTTTATCTTTGTTCCTTTAACAATGGTTCATACCAAGCTTATGAATTTACCAAAGCATATCCCCCGGGAGTGTCGTAACCAAGAGTGCAGCAAGGCCCGTTGTCGTGTACCAGTTCCCGTTCGAGTCTAGCTCAAAGCGGTGTTTTCGGGTTTTACACCTATGTACATCTGTGCCAGAGCCACCTCTACCTGCTCGTATCCAGACAGGGATGTATTTGCTTGGAAACCCCTTACTCAATACTCACCAAAATACCAGGAAGATTTCCTATATTAAACTTTTCTATAGGGTTCCTCCTAGAGTTTTCATATCCTAATTTCCACAAATAACTAAACCATCCTTTGATACCAACTATAGCATCCCGTCTTTTTATAACATAACTTTTCATTCCATTACACGGAACTGAGGATCTTTAAGGTTTAGTGTCTTGGAAACAAGGAACATAAAACATGAAAAAAAAACATTCTTCTTAAACACTTGAAAGGATTCTCCTCATGTTCACCCTAGGCTCATTACTGCATCTCATAACCTGGGGACATACATCAAAAGGAAGGGTGAGCAGATGGCCCAGCAAGGGAAACAAGTGAAACATTTTACATATGAACTTGAGATACATCAATAAAGTAATGAAAAGAACTTTAATGCATGAAAATGAAATCATGAGGCATATCATAATAAAAATAAAACTTTTTCATAACTTGAAGATGTGGCTACATCATTTAACATAGACAATCATGAACATATCACCAAGGTCCATCCCCAATGTGTCATTTTAAAATTACCAAGGTTATTCACCAAGGTATCGTGAAAATTGTAATCTCTAGTGGTACATCATTACCCAATGCATTGGAGCGCTATCAGGGCGCACCCTTAAATTTGCCTTTGTTATCATGTGAGCCACATATATCATCATGAAACATTTCATAAATAACCCATATAGCATAAAGGAAATGGGTTTCATTTCATAATCATAACTTTTTAAAAACTGCTTTAAAGACATGATCTTTATATCACTTTAAAACCCACAGAAAAGGAAGGTGGGTCTCATGTATGTAAATCCCAGAATTTAAAATAGAACATTTTGGTATATATGTGAATACCCCTTTAGAAGAAAGAGCTTTGAGTATTCACTTAATAAAATAAAAGGACTTTAGAAAAAGAGATAGACATTTTGAGACAGAAATTCTGCAGCATAACGGCAATGTTCCGAGGTTTTAGAAGACATTAAAAGAGAGGTAAATGGGTCAAACATTCATAAATGACCCATAAAATAGTACATGGACAGAATAAGAAGGATACATGATCATGTTAATGAAATTTCAAGGACATACCATTTGAAATGAAAAACATGGAAGGAAGAAAAAAAATTATATTTCTTTTATGAAAGTTCGGCAGCCTAACGGCGTTACTTAAACATCAACAAAAATGATTTGAAAAGATCAAATAGGATCTCTCATCATGTGAACATAAGAGTTCAGTATGATAGATATAGAGATAATTCCACAACATAACAAAAAGGAACTTGAAAGAATTGACATGAAAGTAGAACTTCAAAACGAGAAGGGTGAAGAACCACTTAAAAATTCGGCAGCCTAACGGCGCCACTTAAAACATCAAAATACTGAATTGAAGAGATCAAATGGGGTCTCTCATCATATGAACATAAGAGTCCAGTATGATATATATAGAGATCATACCCCAATATAACAAAAATGAACTTGAAATAATTGACATGAAAGTAGAACTTCAAAACGAGAAGGGTGAAGAACCACTTAAAAATTCGGCAGCCTAACGGCGCCACTTAAAACTTCAAAATACTGAATTGAAGTGATCAAATGGGGTCTCTCATCATATGATCATAAAAGATCAGTATGATAATTTAGAGATCATACCCCAACATAATAAAAAGGAACATGAAAGACTTGAATGAAAATAGAACTTGAAAACGAGGAAGGTGAAAGGATCCCTTAAAAATTCGGCAGCCTAACGGCGCCACTTAAACATTCTTAAAACGAATTGATGAGAGCAAGGGGGGGGGTCTCTCATCATATGAACATGAAATAGGAAGTAGGATTAATATAAAAGAACATCCTCCAACATAAGAACATGGAGTATAAAAGAAAAGACATAAAAGAGATTACTTGAAAAGAAAGAGAGAGGTCGGATCCCTTACCTTAAATAACTCTTAAATCTCAAAGGTTGGGACCTTGAGGGCTTGGGGGAACCTTGGGAGGACTCCTTGGGAGGTAATGAGACCAGAAATTCATTGGGAATGAGTGGGGAGTCGAATGGATGAGAGGAGGGCTTGGTATTTATAGGGAAAGTGAGGGGACAAGGCATTAATGGCCAAGGGACACCTCACATGTGCTTTTCTCAAACCCATGTGCTCTCCCTTGTCATTTATCATGGAGTTAGGCCACATGGGGCCCCCAAAACAATAATTCATCACCCTTGGCCGGCCAACCCTCAAAAGATCTCATGACATCATCATGACACCGTTATGATGTCATTAAACATACCGAAACCCTAAAACTGTATTTTTACTATTCACTGAAAATTCAACTTTCTCAGAAAAATCCCAAAATTTCACATTAACCAAATATCAATGCTCTGATTTCAAAAATGAAATCCATTTTAGAAAAATAATTTTCTAAATATTTTTAATTTAATTTTTAAATAAAAACACTATTCATCGAAAATTCATTTTTTTCAGAAAAAACCCCAAAAATTACCATAACATAATATCGATGCACTGAGTTCAAAAATAAGGTCATTTTTATAAAAATAATTTTCTAATTATTTTTAATTAAATTTTTAATTAAAAAACACTATTCACCCTAAAAACTAATACTTGAATAATAATTAATGAAACCATTATTTAACTATTTTATTGAATCACATTACTTAATCAAGGTGCCTAGATTATTTTAAAACTTTCTTTAAGTGAGATTACTAATCGATTTGGTCATATTACTAATCCTAATCATAAAATCACTATTCATAATTTACTATTCATCAAAAATCAAGTTGATCTTATTAGACTCTAAATTTAGTACTGAACATAATTGCAGAAGACCATTTTTTGAAAATCATTACACATTTTTAATTATTTAGGGTTTACATAAACATATTTAAAATATCTTTTTTCTAAAATTCATCAAAAATATGCATACTATATTTATCCGGTCATTTCAAAATTCATAAACTTCATCATAAGAAGAAATCCCAATTTTTATTTAAAACAAGGATTACACAAGGTAGTTACGGTCTCGTTACATAACCCCTTATAATACCAGCATAGGACCTAAGAGTAAGGTGTGCTAGGGTGATAGAAGCTTGGGGCGGCTCAGTCAACATTGCCCGAGTAGTAATTTCTATCAGTTTGAACTTCTCACGAAGGCGATTCCGTTCCAGCTTCACATGATGAAGTTCGGCTTGGATTTGATCCAGAGCAAAGCCCAGTGGTGCTACCTCCTTCCCAAGCTCTGTTAGATGGGCTTCGATCGGTCCAAGACTACTAGGTGAGGCCATCGAATCTTCTTTCTATAATAATTAACCAAGATTACTTATATTTAGAGACAATAATCAAAACATTTTGTTCACAGCGGTCATATTGACCGATGGTTATATAATAGTCAAAACCCACTGATCTCATTTTAATTATAATCATGTTTATCAAATAAAACATTTTTGTTGAGTATAACAATAACACATAAAATTAGGAAACAAAATTTATTTAAAAATTTCGGGTCGTTACAATATTACCAATAGGGTCTAATATAACTTGGAAATCCATATTATTTCCAAGATATTTGGGATACTTAGGCATAAGTCCCACACCAAACCTTAACTAAGCACCTTTCGCTTAGATTTTTTTACCACATGAAATTAAACTATATGGATAGTTCCTTATCACATGACCTTAAAATGTATGATGTGTCCCATTAAGTGGCATAGAACTATGAGGGTTCTGATTCCTTTTACATGGATACGTAAGTAGCCCATGTATGGGTATGATCCCAACATCAAAACAAACTTTCATCTCCCTAGATGATGATAAATTCCAAAGTGCCCCACTGAGTTGCTTAAAAAACAAATATCATCATAACAATGGTTAAAATAATCTATAAATAATATATAAGAGGATATAATTTATGGATAACCTCAAATAGATACAGATGTCTCCATTAATGAATAACCTCGAATACATCTGAATGATTATAAATTTCACACATGCTAATAATTGATTGCAAATTCCAAGGGAAACCTATGTTATACTTTTTTAATTAATAAGGATTCAATAAAATATCTAAAATCTATAAGAGAGTCTCAGAGTATATAATAATTCCCCTCAAAATGGTTTGATGATTCCGACCTCCCATCCTCTTGAAAAATGCATATTATTAAGTATAGTAAGTTTAAAGTTAACGAACTCCTTCCTTTGGAAATCAGGTCCATTTTCGATAAATAACTACTAGATATATCCAGTTCCATAAATAAATCCAATGGAAACCACATGAAAGTAGTGATTCATAACCAGAACACGCATTCCAAGGAACTACGAAACATAATCTATTTCAACTTATCAAAAGATGTTTTATATTTACCATCCCATATTAAATTCACCTCTTTATTCATAATTTTAGTCAAGGGTGATGCTAAATTCAAAAAATCCTTGATTAAATACCGATAATATCCTAAGAAACCTAGAAATATTTAAATATAAAAGAGATTTCATGGCTCTTAGCATGAAAAAATAGCATTCACATTTTTGGGATCGACTAATAGGATGCATTTTAAAATTATGTTCTCCAATAAATTAACTTCGTAGATCTAGAAATTTCATTTCAAAATTTTCCCATAGAGTCAGTGGCTCCTCAATATTTATAGAACAAGAATCATGTGGTGCTCATGATCATTCTTGGATCTTGAATAAACTAGGATATCATCCACAAAAACAATTAAAAAGGTGCCAAGTTACTAAATAAAAAAAATTCATCAAATTAATAAACAATACAGGAGAATTAGTTAGGCCCAAATGCATCACAGTATATTTATAATGACCATACCTTCTTTTGAAAGAAATATTTAGAATATCAGACTTCTGAACCCTGAGTTGATGACAACCCAACTAAATATTGATGTTAAAAAACCAATTCACCCCCTTTAACAAATCAAATAAATTATATACATGGTTCAAAGGATACTTCTTCTTAATAGTCACCTATTTTAACTTCCTATAGTCCATGCACAAACAAAGTAAACCATAAGCCTTATTATAAAATACCATGGGAGCTAACCATAGTGAAACACTAGGGTGAATAAATCATTTCTCCAATATATTATCCAACTGGATATTGAGATATTTCATCCCAGCTAGGGTCATATGATAAGAAGGTATTGAGATTAGTTGTGTACCTATCATCAGATCAATCATGAAATCTACAGATCTATCTAGAGGAAGACTAGATAATTCATCTGGGAAAACATCATGGAATTCCCCGACAATGAAGGAAAGATCACTAATAAAATAAATATCATTAAACTTTACTATAATGTTAAAAATATTCTGATCTTTGGTTGGTATGGTCATCCATAATAAGACCTTCAATCCCACTCTCCCAAAAACACCTGATATCTACCATCGATGGTAGAGAACAAAACATGCCTATAATAATAATCAATATCGTCATGATGAGAAACCAACCAATATATCATGATAATTATTTTTAATAGATATAGATCAAGAACCATGAAATATTAGACAAAATCTATGTTAGGTATCGATATAGAACATTAAATAAAAAAGAAACCACGTGTTTTAATCTCCATAACAAAGGGCATGATCTTCATTATAAGTTTAAAAAAACAAAAAAATGGGAGGATATAAATGAATTTGAGGAAACAATATCAAAAAAAATAGTTGTTATAAAATATGCAACAAAAAATGGTACCTCTCACTGTAGTCATACCCACGTCAACCTCCACTAGAAAATCAACCACTATGTGAAGGTGCTTCACTACCAAGGCCTATGGATGGAGCCTAAATATAAGTACCTGACCTTCAAACATTAAATCATCTTTAATTAAATGAATAATTCACATTGAGGATCTTTTTAGGTTTAAAGTTTTAGAGAATTAGGCCATAACTATTACATATCAACTTGAAAATTACATGTAGACACTACTACTCAGTATCCATTTTTTTATAAAATAAAAACTCCTAAAAAGAAACATGTCTAGTTCCAAGTTTTAGATAGTATTACTTTTCATTAATCTCATCCTTGAACCTATTCACCTTCAAGTCCCATGGAAAACATTTCAAAAACATGGTATGAGAAGAAAAAAAGCTGAGTAAGGGTTATAAAATAAGGAGAGGAAATATTAACCCATCAATAAATACAAATCAATGAAACCATAGTTTTCAATCATTACATACCTCATGATATCATAAGATTTATGAATAACTCATAGAAATCATAAATCATAAAGGTAACTTATGACATCCATATCATACTTACATTGCAGATATCATAGCTACGTAGGGAGTTACGTTGGAATACCCATCACAGTATATTCCCTAAATATCTAAGGAAAAACATTAATGTTTACCTCTGTTACGTTACCCAATGCATTGGAGAGCTATCTCGGGCTCACTCTCCCTAGGTTTATCATGGAACCATCCATATACGTAAACAAATCCCAAGAACCATATCATATTCATAAAACACAAAACAAGCATAAAGGAAAGATAACATTTCCACATTGAAATCACAATATATCATTTCAAGATATTGACATAAGCAATGCCTTATCAAACCATTTTCAAAACCATTTAAAACATTTAATAAAGAAATTTTTGGAATCAAAGTCTCTCATACCACTTTGAAACTTTTAAAGGAATTAACATTTTAAAACATTAATGTCCATATAAATAAATCCTAAAAACCATTTTTAAAACATGAAAATTAATGAGCAAGATTTAGAATAAAAAATCTTGAAAACATTTAAAATGGTATTTTAGTTAAAGAGTTTTTAACAAAATGACAGCTGCTTGAATAAAAAAAATTGAGGAATAACATCAATAAAAGATTTTAATATCATGATAATAGATAGATTCATGATATAATACTTCAAAGGTTAGTATATACACCATATAAAAGTGAATTGGTGTATAACAATAAATAAGTTTCAATGGAATCTAAATTGAGACAATGTCCCTTTCAATGATCATATCTTTAAATTAAGGAAAAACCAATCACATAATTGTGTGTGAAAAATAATAATACACCCAATATAAGTGGATATTAAGTGTAAAACAATCAGAGTAAATTCACACATATTCATATCATGATAGAATCAATAAGTATATGTTTAACCCAAAGAATTGAAATTGGGTTAAGAAGTTCCCTTACAGAAATTCGACAGCCTAACAGCGTCACTTTAAAATTAGGAAAATGGTTTGATGGGAGAGAAAAGTTTAAATCATCACTTGGACACAAAATGTACAGAAATAAGGATATATAATAACATATCCCAACATAATAAACTAGAAATTAAAAGAAATAACATAAATGAAGTCTTTTAAAAAAGAAGATGGTGAAAAATTCCCTCACCGATTTGGTAACCTACGAAACATACACCAAATGAAAGAAGGATCATATTATGAAGATTTAAATACCAATAAATTAAAGTATATTACATATTTAATACAATAATGGGCATTATATACACCACAAAAAGGAAATAGTGTCAAAAATTGCATGAATCTCACGAGAATAAAAAGTGAGATGAAAACCTCTTACCACATTGTAATCAATTGAGTCATATGAAAAAAAGCTAATAACCACCCAATGAATCATATAATACCATAAATATAAATATAATAAAGATAATATAAATCAAATTTCAATAAAAATACACCACATTCAAGAAATAAGTGGTGGACAATGGAAATCTCATGGAATTAAAAGTGAGATAAGAAACCCCTTACCTTGTGTCCAACTTGACACGTTCGTTCTTTAATCTCCTGAACAATATGATAAAGTTAATTTATACTTTCTTAAGAACCTTTTTTAAGTTTATTATTTGTTTTATATCACTTATTACCATGTTATAAACATTATTCAATCATTTAAGTTAATAATGGTCATTTTGTTGATATTTCGTACTTGAGTCAAAAATGAACTTCTTATAATTACAAGTTGTTCATGTGGTCAAAATTCCATTATACTCATAGTGGTATTCATGATTTAGATATCATATATATCATATATATATATTATATGTATGTATTTATAATATTACATAACATTTTCAGATAATAAATGAAATGCATCGTTCATGGAAATGGTAAGTCGTACGTATGCATGAACACTACTTTCATTTCTATTTCATTTTTAATGGAATGAAAACTTAATGATACATAGGTATATTATAATTTCATTATAATATAATATTATATATATGTTACATAATTTCATTAACTCCAACCTTTATACATCACATGTATGTCATGAACGAATCATATCACCTTGAGGGGGTAGTAGTCCGCACTTCCTCAAATGAAATTATCGTATTTACAAATATTGGAAAGCATAAAGGTATGTTTGTAAATAAAAATTACAGAAGAATATTTAAAACATAAACATAATATAGATCATATATAAATACAGTGTCATCATAATTTCCACCATGAGAGGTGGTAGGAGAAGATTGAACAATCATCATTTCATGAGACTGTGGTTCACCATCCGCAAAAACAATATGTTCTTTACCCATTAGATGGAGGTGTGTATAAGTTTAGTTTGAATAAATCTCATAAAAACAACCTAGTATATTTATTATACTGGTTTTGTTATAAAATAAAGTAATAAAAAGATTTTATGTGGTTGGAGAAGTAAAATAAACAAAAGAACTTAATAGAATATGTTACCTATAAATCAGGTATATCCCTTTGGTTTCAACCAAAAAGTTTACTTGAATTTTTTTATGCCTAAGGGAAGGCTTCTAAGAGGAGGATAGGGATGTAGGGAGATTAATTGGTCAGATTTTGGATGAGGAAAGGGGCTTTATAAGTGTGAGGAATGGGTTATAAGTGAGGTATTTTTATAAGGGGGGAGGGGCTCTTTAGGAAAGATTAAAAATATTATTTTATTATATAATTATTTTCAGATTCTAAAGGTCCAAAAATTATTAAAGTCGAAGATAAAATGACTCATGTTATAAATAAAATCATCCAATAATAATTGGATAGGTTTTGGATATTGTTTTAATCTTTATTATTGTATTTATTTAAATTATTCGTTAATGAGGTAAACACTATATCATTATTGTGTCATAAATATTTTTATTTATTTGATGTCTAAAAACTATAAAAAAAATATCATGATGTAGGAAATATTTTTAGATTTCAAATTAATATTTATAGTTTAAGAGATAACTTATATAACCCCATGTAAGAATTGATTTACTAAAAGATATGTGTTTAAGTCATTTTTGTCTTTACTTTAAATTAATTAATATAAAGTGTCATTATCACTCCCAAGTGGCTCCATGGGGTCCCAAAATCAACTCAAGAATTCCATGGTAAAAAATGTATTAAACAATAGGATTATTAAACATGTTAGGGTAATTTAATATTATTATAATATTATTTATTTACCTTTATTTACCAGATTTACCCTTTAACCATGGTAAATAAATTATTTACCGAATTAAATATTCATTATGTCTAAAAAGAAAAGTTATCTATTTACACAATTTGGATATCCTGATTCCAAATATGAAATCCATTTTTACACATTCAAAACACAGAAGTTGAAGAAATTAATTTAAAATTAATTCCCACAGTCAAAACAAAAAACGTGTTTTTAAGAAATAATAACTATCAAAAGATTGACACTTATTTATATCCAATTTCAAAGTGAAATTACTTCGAATGACCAAAATTGGATTAAATAGTAAAAAAATAATATAATTACACTTTAAAACCAATTAAAAAGATAACATAACCCTATAAATATATTAGATTAAAAGGCAGTTTTGAATTAAAATACATTATTTTTTACTATTCATTAAAAAATGAATTTTATCATAAAAATACCAAAAATTTACCCAAAGTAAATTTTGATGTCCCAATTCTAAAAAATAATTCTATTTTGTCAAATATAACATATAAAAGTGACCAAAACTAGATTTAAAGAGGGTTCTCCATCAAAAGGTGGTGAATCGACCTTCTAATGAATATTAGAGTATTTATGCTTAAAATTAGATTCATTAATATTTTAAGCCTCTAAAATTTATTGGATAAATGTAAAAACATTTAACAAACATATATAATTATATTTTAGATAGTTTTATTCATTCTTTCCATTACAACCTCTATGTGTTAACTTCCATTTAAAATAATAATATTATTATATTATTTTTCAGTATAACTCAACGTTGTGTGCAACGTAATATTTCAAAGAAACATGTTGTTGCGTATCGGGTGTGCCATCGAACATAGAATCCCCTTTAAAGTAAAATTAATATTTAATTCACAAATATTAATAAATATGAAAATGTTATATTCTTTATTTACCTAGGATGTTACATCATTCCCCCCTTTTGGGAATTGCATCTTCGCAATTTTAAAATTGGGATTTGAAACTTCCTTGAAAGTCCCACATCTGAAAAAGAGTCAATAAAAATGTCACTTTAAAATAAAGTAAGAGAATTAAAAAGGTCACCTAAGACAACATATACTATGACTCTATGAAAACAGGGATATGGAAGAGAAACTAACTCTCATAGATTAATAGAGAGTGATATAGAACTTGATCACATAAAGTTAACCACCACAATACCGTAATTTTGTGGTTGGGTAAAAGTCTGATGATAAAAGAGATATTATAACATTTTTTCTTCAATATCCTTTTCATAGAGTTTAATAATTTTATTAATAACTCGACTAAGATTGTAAGGAAATATACTTACTTGTCATGTAGAGGGTCATCCTTTAATAAAATTCTACCACAAACTCATCTTTTCTCCAAACGGTAAGTATTCAGGATGACTTGGTCACACCTTAAGTGCTAGAATAAACTTCTATAGTATCACATAATCTATAAAAGATGAAATATATATTTCCCCTATGTTTAGAAATCAACCAAAACCAAAATTGGTTAGTACAAGATCAGATAATCCCCAAAAGAATAATCCTTTATAAAAATAAAAACTACTCTTAATATCCAAAATTCAACCAAAAGAAACCAAAGTTCAAGAAATACCATTCATTATACAATTTTCCTTAAAATTATTCAAAATAATCCAAACTAATATTGAAACCCAAAACTCAAAAGGATTTAATCACATAGTCTTCCACAGTAAATCTTAACATTTATCTCCAAAAACATAGACTACTATTAAAGTATCGTACTAAAATGTAATTAACCTAAAAACATATTCTCTAAGATAGATCAAAAAATTACATAAATAACCCAAATCACCTTATGTCCATAATAAAAACATAGATTCTTCCAAAAATATATTTCAATCGTTACTCCACAAATGAGATCCCATAGTATTCTATTTCCCTTAAACATATAATGTTTCCAAAAGAGAAAACATCTTCTAAAATAACCTTTATCACTTAATCACCAAATCATTTTCCTATATTAAGGATATCCATTTGATAAAACATAATTTCCCAAAATCAACTTATTCTTTATCCATAAAATCATTTAACATAATATAATAAGTCATACTAACCTGGGACTTCACATAGGATAGTGGTAGTCGATGCACCCTTGTCACCCTTCGGTTGTGGGTTCGATTCATGTGGCCTTTCTAGATGTGATAGGTTTTCACCCATCTTACAGGTTGTACTTTTTATAAAACTCAAAAAGTATCCCTAACATGTTTTAAACTCAAAGGTTTTATTACACCTTTCATTTTCATCCCAATACATTAAGACCTAAATATCATATATATTTCCATTTTTTCACTTCCATATAGTAAACTAAAACTATTCCCAATAGAAAGAACATCATACCTTGATCATGGTATATATATGGTTTGATCATCATCATGTTCACATAGGTATAAGGTCCATGCATTGCAACAATGATTTAAAGATCCTTCAAAATAATTTGATTCCTTCATCCAAATACACCTTGTACAACTTGGGTCATATGGGTGTTCACAGAAAAACATTTTTGGAAAATAATCATGTATGACATATAATTTCAAAACATCTGATAAAACATGATTTTTATAAAACAGTCGGACTAAATTTGAGTTGAAACATTAAATCAATGGTCCTTTTAAAATACCATAAGTATGTTCTAAGAGACTATATTGAAAAATAAAATATAAATAGGTTGTGTGAGGGTCTCCATCTTCAATACGTTTTTAAAAAACATAATATGCTTCAAAATCCTTTGATAAGGTAAAATATTTAAAAATTACTTGATAATATTTACCTTTCTTGAAAAATTGATAACATTAAGAAAATAGGATTTGATTAAATACAAACCATGATCCATGATTATATCGAGTTATAGTGGAGGTGTTTGATATATCAAACAACTACTTACAAGTGAGTTGTATGCTAGAAAAAGTTTCATAATCATCTGAACATGACTTTGCAATAATTATTGCAAGCATGTCATCAGGAAGAGATAGGAATGTTGTTTTAGATCTCCTCCTTCCATTTGTAACTGACATTACTTGATATGAAAAATTTATAAAAAAACGATTTAACTAAAATAATAGACATAGAGACTAACCATGTGTTTAACTAAAACTACTAATCCCTAAAGTTGTCTAAACCTCCCTCTGATACCAACTATAAGGACCCTGCCTTAAAACATTACATAATCTTTAATTAAATGAATAATTTACATTGAGGATCTTTTTAGGTTTAGAAAGAATTAGGCCATAACTATTACATATCAACTTAAAAATTATATGTAGACACTACTACTCAGTATCCATTTTTTCATAAAATAAAAACTCTTAAAAAGAAACAGGTCTAGTTCCAAGTTTTAGACAGCATGACTTTTACTTGACCCTATTCATCTTTAAGTCATGTGGAAAACATTTCAAAAACTTGGGATGAGCATAAAAAGCTCAGTAAGGGTTATAAAATAAGGAAAGGAAATATTAACCCGTCAATAAATACAAATCAATGAAACCATACTTTTCAATCATAACATACCTCACCAAATCATAAGATTTATGAATAACACATAGAAATCATAAATCATACAGGTAACTTATGGCATCCATATCATACATACATTATAGCTATGACAACTACATAGGGAGTTACGTTGGAATCATTATCACAATATATTCACTAAATCTCTTAGTATAAACATTAACATTTACCTCTATCACTTTACCCAATTCATTGGAGAGCTAACTCGGGATCAGCCGCCCTAGTTTTATCATGAAACCACCCGTATATGTAAACAAATCCCAAGAACCATATCATATTCATAACACATAATACAAGCATAAAGTAAAGATAAAATTTCCACATTGAAATCACAATATATCATTTCAAGATATTGAAATAATCAATGCTTTATCAAACCATTTTCAAAACTATTTAAAACATTTAATAAATAGATTTTTAGAATCAAAGTGTCCCATAACACTTTGAAAATTTTAAAGTAATTAACATTTTAAAACATTAATTTACATATAAATAAATCCTAAAAACCATTTTTAAAACATGGACATTAATTAGAAATATTTATAAGAATAAATCATTAAAAATTTTAAAATGATATTTTAGTTAAAGAGTTTTTAACAAAATGAGAGACGCTTTAATACAAACAATTGAGGAATAACATCAATCAAAGCTTATAATATCATGAGAATAGAGAGATTCATGATATAATATGTCAAAGGTCAGTATATACACCATATAAAAGTGAATTGGTGTATAACAATAAATAAGTTTCAATGGAATGTAAATTGGTACAAAGTCTCTTACAAAAATCATATCCTTATATTAAGGACCAATCAATCACATAATTATGTGTTAAAAATAATAATACACCCAATATAAGTGGATATTTAGTGTAAAACAATCATAGGAAATTCACACATATTCATAGAATTATATAATCAAGAAGTATAAGTTTAACCCAAAGAATTGAAATTGGGTTAAGAAGTTGTCTTACAGAAATTCGACAGACTAACGACGTCACATTAAAATTAAGAAAATGAGTTGATGAGAGATAAAAGGTTATATCATCACCTGGACACAAACATTACAAAAATATGGATATATAATAACATATACTGACATAAGAAATTGGAAATTAAAAGACATAACATAAATGATGTCTTTTAATAAGAGGAGGGTGAAATATTCCCTCACCGATTTGGTAACTTACGAAACATACACCACATGAAAGAAGGATCATACGATGAATATTTAAATACCAAAAAATTAAAGTATATTACAAAATTAATAAAATCATGGGTATTACATACACCACACAAAAGGAAATAGTGTCAAAAATGGCATGAATCTCATTGGAATAAAAAGTGAGACGAAAACCTCTTACCACATTGTAATCAATCGAGTCGTATGACCAAAAGTTAATAACCACCCAATGATTCAAAAAATCCCATGAATATAAAGATAATAATGATAATATAAATCAAATGGAAGTAAAAAATACACCACATTCAAGCAATAAGTGGTGAACAATGGAAATCTCATGGAATTAAAAGTGAGATAAGAAACCCCTTACATCGTGTCCGACTTGACCCGTTAGTTATTTAATCTCATGAATAATAATATAAAGTTAATTTATAATTGATTAAGAAGGTTTTTCAAGTTTATTATTACTTTTATATCACTTATTACCATGTTATAAACATTATGCAATCATTTAAGTTAATAATGGTTGTTTTGTCGATATTTGGTACTTGAGTCAAAAATGAACTTTTTATAATTACAAGTTGTTCATGTCGTCAAAAGTACATTATATACATAATGATATTCATGATTTATATATCATATATATATTATATATATATATATATATATTATATGTATGTATTTATAATATTACATAACATTTGAAGATAAGAAATGAAATGTACCTTTAATGGAGACGGTAAGCCGTACGTATGCATGAATGCTAGTTTCATTTATATTTCATGTTTAATGGGATAAAAACTTAATGATAAATTGGTATATTATAATTATACTATAATATCATATGATATATATGTTACATAATTTCATTAACTCTTTCCTTTATACGTTCCATGTATGTCATTAACGAATCATATCACCTTGAGGGGGCGGTAGTCTGTACTTCCTCAAATGAAATTATCATATTTAAAAATATTGGAAAGCATAAAGGTATGTTTGTAAATAAAAATTACAGAATCATAGAGAAAAATTAATCATAATATATATCATATATAAATATGGTGCCATAATAATGGCCACCATGAGAGGTGGTAGGAGAATATTGAACAATCATCGTTTCAGGAGGTAGTGGTTCGTCGTCCACGGAAATAGTATGTTCTATACCCATTATATGGAGGTGTTTGTAAGTTTAGTTTAAATAATTATCATAAAAACAACATAGTATATTGAGGATACAATTTTTATTATAAAATAAAGTAATAAAAAGAGTTTATGGGGTTGGAGAGGTAAAATAATATAAAAGAACTTAAGAGAAGATGTTACATTTAAATCAGGTATCTCCCTTGGGTTTGAACCAAAAGGTTTAATTGTATTACCTTATTACTAATGTAAGGCTTCTAGGAGGAGTATATAGATGTAGGGAGATTAATTGGTTGGAGGTTGGACTATCCAAGGGGATTTATAAGTGTGAGGAATGGGTTAGAAGTGAGGGCTTTTTATAAGGGGTAGGGGCTCCTTTGGAAAGTTTAAAAATATTATTTTATTATATAATGATTTTAGGTTTCTAAAGGTACAAAACTTTTTAAAGTTGAAGATAATATGACTCATGTTCGAAATAAAATCATCCATAAAGAATTGTATAGGTTTTGGTTTTTTTTTAATCTTTATAATCTTATTTATTTAAATCATTCATTAATGAGGTAAACACTACATCATTATTGTGTCATAATTTTTTTTATTTATTTCATGTCTAAAAATTATAAAACAAATATCATGATGTATTAAATATTTTTATATTTAAAATTAATATTTATAGTCGAAGATATAACATATATAACCCCATGTAAGAATTGATTTACTAAAAGATATATGTTTAAGTCATTTTTGTCTTTACTTTAAATTAGTTAATATAAAATGTCATTATCACTTCCAAGTGGCTCCATGGGATCCCAAAATCGACCCAAGTAAGTCCATGGTTGGAAATGTATCAACCAATATCATAAGGACACATGTTAGGGTAATTTAATATTAGTATAATATTATTTTTTTACCCTTATTTACCAGATTTACCATTTAACTATGGTAAATAAAATTCTTACTAAAGTAAATATTCATAATTTCTAAAAATAAAAGTTACCTATTTACACAATTTAGACCTCCTGATTCCAAATATGGAATAAATTTTTACAAATTCAAAACACAGGTGTCATGAATTAATTTAAAATTAATTCTCGTTATCAAAACAAAACGCGTGTTTAAAAAAAATAATAACTATCAAAAGATTAACACTGATTTATTTCCAATTTCAAAGTGAAATTACTCCCAATGACCTACATTAGATTAAATTATAAAAAAATACTATAATTAAACTTTAAAACCAATTAAAAATATAATCTAACTTTATAAATATATTAGATTAAAAGGCTGTTTTGAATTAAAATACATTATTTTTCACTATTCATTAAAAATGAATTTTATCAGGAAAAAACCAAAAATTTACCCAATGTAAATTTTGATGTACTAATTCTAAAGAAGTATTTTATTTTGTCAAATAGAACATATAAAAGTTACCAAAACTAGATATAAAGAGGGTTCTCCATCAAAAGGTGGTAAATCGACCTTTTAATGAATATTAGAGTATTTATGCTTAAAATTAGATTCATTCACATTTTAAGCCTCTAACTTTTATTGGATAAATATAAAATCATTTAGCAAATATATATAATCATATTTTAGTTAGTTCTATTCATTACTGCCAATACAATGGCTATCTGTTAATTTCCATTTAAAATAATAATATTATTATATTATTTTTAAGTATAACTCAACGTTGTGTGCAACGTAAGATTTATAAGAAACTCGTTGATGTATATCGAGTATGTCATTGAACATAGCATCCCCTTTAAAGTAAAATTAATATTTAATTCATAAATATTGATAAATATGAAATTTTTATATTCTTTATTTATCTGAGATGTTACACTATATACTTTTATGTTTCTAACTATGATATAGTGGCCTTTATATCTAAATATACCTAACCATAACGATGCATAGATATGTCTTGGAAGAACCTATAAAAAGGGAATCAGTGGCCATAACTATTACAAGTCTTCGGGGGTGTCGGATAAGTTCATTGGGTGTGCCCAGTCAGGACACACTATTGGTTAGTTGGGGGCACATTGCTGGATATTGTTAATGGCTCATAGGATTCCTTCTATTGAGAACCACATTCACCACCCATTTTATTATCATGCCACTTTCTCTTCTTCCACTGGAAAACACTGAAACTGCCTCGAGGGGGAATATAAGAGCTAGAAAATCTAATCTTTCCTGCCATATCCATATCTTCCATCATCATCATATCTAATGCCTTAGAATAGGTGGTTATCTTTATCATGTGTACCTATGATCGGATACCTAGTCATAAACCCAACAAGTATTTTTGATCCTCCGTATGCTCATTCATCACCACCTTCTGAGCAAAACAAATCAGGTCTGTAAAATTATTAGTCTAATCTGAAACTGAATTATCTTCCTATTGAAAATAGAGGAACTACAAATAATTTTCCATCATCAGAGACTCTAGGTAGAACTACAGAAAGAAGAGGCTCTTAAAACCCTTAAAATCTAAGACCATGTATCGATCTGTGTATACCAAATAATCCCACCACCACTTATTGGGACCCTCAATTCTAAATATTGCACAGTTCACCTTTATATCATCATGTTCCTCTATGAAGCTGTAAATATGATCAATATTATCTAATCATTTTTTCACATCTTGGGGTTTATTCATAACCTTAAAGGATGAGAGTTTCTTATATAAGAACTCTCGTGATCAATCCATGTCTCTGTCACAACCCAACCCACTGGGGCCCTAACTGAGACTACCCTAAACCCACCTCTAGTAGGCCATGGCCTGGTTACCAGCACCAAGTAGTAATATTGCACACATGGAAGGCCTTAGCCTATGGTACCTGTATACACACACCCACAAACACCTACATGAAATAGTGCATAGTTATTAAAATTGAAACAAAAAATTCATGCATACATCTATCCCAAAATCAGAGTATAGAAAAAGTACTGAATGTGATAAAGTAAAAAATTTAATCCCACCAAAAGCCTAAAAAAGTGTAAAACATACTCAAATGGAGGGGAATATTATTAAATGAAACCACTGAAAAACACCTCAATCAAGAAAATTGTTACACCTCGGTTTTTATAACTCTATGTTTCACCGGCTCAATGACCTCCTTGGTCTTTGTTGAAAGGCTTTTCATTTTCATAAGACACAACATGTGCGGGAAGAGAATGTGCAGCGGTGAGTATAAAAATTTTCAATAGGCACCCCGAAAACCCAAAATTGAATGGAGAAACTGAAAGTAAATATTCCACTCATCCCAATCTAGATGGAACCCCAGAAAAAAAAAATAGCAAGAAACTCCATCGCGACAACTCCACAACTATACATGTTGGGCCATATCATCTCCACATGGTGTGTAAATAAAGATATGTGACATCACCACAAGGAATCCCAAAATACCCTAGATATATTCATCTTATAATACGTGTATCATCCACTTGATCTAAAAAAGTAATGGTCATCCAGGAGTACTCACTCTATGATCCCTAGCATCTGTGATGGCACTTTTTCAAGAGATAGAACTCAATCAGGAACCATACTTAAAGGAAACCATCTGATATAAATCACTCCATCGGGAATAGATTTCCAATCCCTGATGGAACTCATCGAAGATACATCACTCCATCAGGTATCACTAATCTGATGGCACTCCCTATCATCCCAAGTGGCATACATCTAATAGAACACTCATGCCAGGTATCTCCATGAAAAAAGTCATGTTATGAATTAGTGGATCTCGATACTCAGATAGGGTATCACAACCATCTCAAATTGGGGACTCCTTAAGACCTACTAGAAACATTGAAGATCTCGTCTCAAGGATAGGGCATCACACCCAAGACCACTGGGAGATACCATAAACCCAACCTGGAACTCTAGAGATCATATCACTCAGATAAGGGATCACACGTAGGACCATTGGGGGATGCCACAATCCTATAAAGTCTCAAATCCATATCACAAAGATAGGGGATCATTCCCAAGACTACGGGGATATACAGAAAACCCAAATCTAGATCCAACCACAAAATAGAGGATCTCACTCACAAAGATACTGTGAACCCCACTAGAACCAACCACCGAGTAGGTGATCATACTCATGAAGATACTATAAACCCTACTAAAACCGCTCTCTATGTAAGGTATCATATATATAATGATTCCTAAAACCCTATTGGGATATCCTAATAGAGAGGGGATCATAAAACTATCTATTAAGTCTATGATGATACCACGAACCCTACCTAAGGAATACTATATGATAGAGGATCCCACCCTAGTCTCCTGAAGGGATACAACTACTCTATCTGAGACCATCTTGTCAGGAGGATCAAAATACTATTCTGAGTATTTAATTCCATATTTTACCCTCATATAGATAGAATAATGTAAACCAATCAATTGATACTAGTCTATATGTCACTATCAAGAGACCTGCTAACCTCACATCGTATTGAATCTTTCATTCCAAAACCAAGTCCACCATCAAATCTAACTTAAAAAACTACTCAGGAAAGTATACTCATGGGACCCCATACAAGTCTTGAAGATGTAGATGTGTGAGGGAGAAGTATCCAATGGTATTACATGGAATGTACCCTCATTTAATGGTGTGTCTCTCAAAAACTATCCATAGGTTATGTCCCCTCTCGATACTCATCATGTAAGAGTATACACAGCATGTACCCCAATTTAAATGGTATGTGACCTTGTCTGAACCTATAGGTGTGTTCATGACCACAAACATCTTGACTATCCATGTCGCCACACACATCATGTACCCATATTACATTATGTGTTCCTATCAGCCTGACCCAATCACATTCCCTTGGTCATGTACAAGTTTCACACCTCATTCATGTGTTGCCTCAATATGTACTTCCACACGGCCATATCCCTTGACATGGCCACCCAAGTAATGTCCCTCAGCTACATGAATTGGGATTACTACATGGTATGTACCCTCAATACACATCATGCAGATCACAAAATTCATCTTCCCTGAATTGGAATAACACAAGGTGTGTTCTATTGTACTACATGTTGTGTGATAGAGAATTACAAATTGGAATCCCCTCCGAGCCACCTGAAACTCCCTGATTTCCACCAAAATAAATAGATCTACCCCCAGAAAATATCTAATAGTCATAATATTGATCTAAAACATTAAAATAATGCATAAAATGGGACTAGTATGTAAAAATCATAAATCCACCTACCTTGTGGTGAAACATCGAAGTTTCAAGTGTAGAAAGATGCTCAAAATCCATTGCAGCTTGATATGGGGATGATTGGTGTAAAAAAAAGACGATTGAGAGTGCCCCCTCTCCTTGATTTAGACTTGGTTCATTTTGTGGCACAAGGGGTTATCCTCCTCTCCTATACTGCGTGTGAGAACAAGGGAGTATAATAGTTTATTTTAATAAACTAATATCATCAACACACCCTCAACCAAGAACCCAACACTTAAATTTTTTATGTCGCACCTATGGTAAAACCCACATTCCAAACTTATCCATAGTCTTGGATTTTCAATCATAGACTTTGATTGGTACTCGTTCTACTTTTACTGAAAAACATTGCACATGTGATAATTTTTTTAATATTTTTAATATCACCACACTGAGGCTCTTTGGGCCCTGAAATCCCACGTCGATTTAGTTCTTGGCTTAAAAAATATTCCTATAAATTTTCTAAATTCAAACATGGAAAAAACAGAGTGGCTAAAGTCTCCCCACATTTAGGCTTTTCATCCCAAAAAGTGAAAACCTATGCACAAGGGACAATATTGAACCATAAACTAGATCTACCATGTTAGTTTGCTCGCTAGAGGGCTCCCATGTTGTCTACAAACATACACTTAGGGGAACCACAAAATGCACACCACAACCAAAGTTCTTATTCAACCATGTAGACACCGTGAAACAAAGATTTTATGTCTCCTTAGTTTCTATAGGTGGAAAACACCAAACACCTAGTCCAACTGCTACTATAGAGTCTTGAGGTACACCACCTCGCTAACATGACACATATACTAGCATAACCCATCAATCCTCATTCTCCCTTGGATGAACTTCACCCTCAACATCTATTGTCATCATCAACTCTAAGCAAACAAATTTTTCCTCCATATGATCCAGCTAGAACAGTGGTGATTGGAAGGGCCCCCTGAATGTGGACATAAATATTTTTATATCAATGTTGAAGCAAAAAATGTGCTAAGACAATATGTGACCCAAACCATGTTCTATAAAACCCTAATAGTTCACTCTACTTGGAAAAACCACCCCTCTCCTTGGTGTAATACTGACGGAAAGAAACCTCCTCGGTACCTCATCTCATAGCATGACCAGTATCATTATCAATCCTCATAAGTTCAATGTACTCCCCACCTTTGGAAAACTCATCAATAACATGTCCTATGGATATCCAGTCACATGAGACCTCATGAAAAGAATCTCCTAGTTGTTCCCCCTACCATGATGCAAAAGTAGAGGGGTAACCACCATTAACTAGAGATGTGTTTCATCATCCTCAAGTGTATCATGTAAAAATAGATTTTGAGAACACAATGGTACCAATGAAAAACATAGTGATTACCAAGTGACACTCTGGGTCTTACCAGACCCTTCATTTTCAAACCCCCCACTGCACCACATATCACAAGGCTCCGCAACATTCAACTGATATGTTGTAGAAAATATCAAGAGGCCTAGGTTTCTAGTTTCTATAGAATAAATCTCTGAGTGGAGAGGAAAATTAAGTACATCCTTGGGTAGATATCCTAACTCCACCACTAATATAGGAAACTAAAATATCATATAACTACTTCTCTAAGGGTCATACCATCCATCTGATAAAATTAATTTGTATCTTCCCACACTTAAGATCACCCTGCATGGCTTGAGATCACTCTTAAAATGATAAAAATTATATCCCACAAGCCAAAAACACTACCACACCCACTGGTGGAAACCATATGAGTATGAATGGTAGGAAATCAATCCACACTGAGGAAACATCATAGGGTATCTCTCTATCTCTATGGAAGGGTTCAATGTGTGGTTATCCCTCCACCAGAATCAGGTTTCACTACTGATAAGAGTGCATGACCTTCAATCCTCTCTTTCAATGCCTCCAACTTAAGGGTTGAGTATAAAGGCTCCATAGGTATATTTAGGGTCTAATCCTACACTCCATCATGCAACCTCATCTGGAACACACAAGTCAAAGGAACTCATTCACCACACCTTGAAACTATCTGCTTTGGGGGAACTAAATCACCGTGTATTTTTGTAACATGTCACAAGAATTTGTCTCAGTGGGGGGAAGCTTCCCCCTTCCACATTAGTCTAAAGATACGTCAAATATCCCAATCACATGGCTTTACCAATGCCCCATGTCACCCCGGATAAGACTTGAACAAGAAGTGTAAAGAACATAGTACCTCACAAAAGTTTATAAAATTACTACTAAAATGGTAGAAAGAACACAATTTTTACCAATAATAATCCTTAAAACCTTTAGTTCATAGGAACCTACGTCCCACATATATCCTCATCCCTATAGTCTAGCTCCTTAAGCCTTACACAAACCACCTAAGGGTGGTGGTGGTAACAGATCGAATCGTCTAAAACCTACTATTTCTCTTTGAGATCCTTCGCCACATCCTTTATCATGTGGAACTCCATGCTCCTATAATTATCTATACTAGGGTGTTCCATCAACTATCTCCCTCTCATCAGCATGGTGGGTCACACAAGCTCATATGATATTCCCACATCTATCCAAAGTGAAACACCACCACTAAAACATTTTATTTGATCTATCATGGGATCCCTAAACCATAGTCCCTCTTCCCTGGGATCATCTCCCGAATCATCTCACATACTCAGATCCATAATCCCTCCATCAACTACCATCTACTGAGGTATCAGCTCCAATGTGTGTAGCACCAACAGTCGGAGTCTGCTCAGCCATAAATCTCTCCACTACCAATGCCCACTCGATCACTCTAGAATAGGTGGGAATTCATAGAGATATCATTAAATCCCTTATATCTTGGTGCAATCCCTGTGCAAAGGTCTATTATCAGGAAAAAAATATCTCAAATCATATCTAGGGAGTACCGTGAAAGGTCTATGTACCTCTCTAAATACTTCTCCATGGTCATGTTATCCTTTTGAAGCTCCAGAAGCTCCTAGATACACATTGATCATAATGTGGCTGAATAAAATTCTTCCCATAAGATCCAATCAAAATCCATACAAGTGAGTATTGTCTCATCATGGGTTTGAATTTCTAGAATCCACCATCATCCATATAATCCATACATAAGACTCACTGCTAGGACAACCATATGATCGGTATGTGTTCTCATAAAGAGTAAAACACATGTGACTACCTCAAATCTAGTCATCAGCTTCCTGGGGGTATGGATCACCCAGATGCCTCAAAGGTTGCTACCTCTAGAAATAATACAACACACTCATCTTGTGCACATCCTCTATCTAACCTTTCAAAACAACCTACTTCTCAACAGGAAGTGGCTTGAATGGAGGACCACTCTGAGGTACCACATAATGCATAGTGTTCAACACTGAAGCCTCATCACTAGGAAGATTATTATCACAATCCTATCATAGAACCCTATCAATAAGTCATCACAGTGGAATCCTAAAATGGAATCAAGATGCCCCACATTCAAAGAGTATATTTGGGGAGCTGACTCAATAAGTACACGGAACCCACAACCACATCCTATATGATGTATGTACCAAATTTTCCCTATAACTAGTGCCTCAATGTTCCACTCTCAAAGACTCTGGTCATATGTAAGGACCTCCTTTGAAACCACTCTATCATGACCCGACCCATTGGGGCTCGATCTATGACTACCCCAAGCCCGCCTCCAATAGGCCAAGGGCTAGTGACCATCACCGAGTAAAATTAACACACACTCATGGGAGGCCTTATCCTTGGTACTTATATGAACTCACCCATAAACATATCCATGAAATAGTGCATATATAATAAAAATGGAACAAAAAATGCATGCATAAATCTATCCCACAATCAAAGTACAATAAATGTACTGAAAGTGATAAAGGGAAAAATAAAAGCCCACCAAAAACTACAAGAATCCAACATGCTTAAATAGAGGGGACTACTATCAGAAGAAACCATAGGAACACACCTTGGTCAAGAATTGGTATACACCTTGTTATATTAAGCTCTATGATATGACTAATCTAAGACCTACTAGGGCTCCATCAAAAGACATGTCATCTACACAAGACATGACATGTGTGGCTAGAGCTCGTGCAGGGGTGAGTATAACAATACCTATTAAGAACCCCAAAAACTCAAAATAAAATAGATAAACTAAAAAAGAAATAGTCTGCTTGACCTAATCCAAAGGGAACCTAAGTGATAGAGAACGAGAAACTCTATCTTGAGTACTCTTTAGCAATACATGTTTGGTTGGATCATCTCCACAAGGTTTTTAAATCAAGATATGTGACACATAGTAAGGAATCCCAGAATAACCCATATATACTCATCTCATACTCTAAGTATCGTGAGGTCCCAACCTCATAGACAACCATAAGATTCTACTCAATGAGTAAAAGGAAATTCTTATATAGGAGTAATCACTCCATGATCCCTGTCATCCCAAACGAAACATGCCTGAGAGATATCACTCCATTAAGAATATATCTTACATCCCTGATAGTACTCATCTAAGAGATATCACTCCATTTAGAATAGCTCTTTAAACCATTATGGAACTCATCCGAGAGATCTCAGTCCATCAGGTATCACTAATACGATGGAACATTGTTCCCTCTTAGGTGGCATACATATAAGAGAACATGAATGTCGGGTCTCACAACAAATAAAGTCATGTTTTCACTTCGTGGATCTCGATACACAGATAGTGGATCACACCCATACTAGATGGGAGACTCCTCTAACCCTACTAGAAGAACTAAATATCTCATCTCACATATAGGGGATCACACCCAAGACTGCTGGGATACACTACAAACCCAATCTGGAACTCTAACAATCATATCACTTAGATAGGGGATCACACCTAGCATCGCGGGGGGATACCAAAACCCTACTGAGTCTCAAAGAAACACCACACATATAAGGGATCATGCCTAGAACCATTGGAAGATACCAAAAACCCAAATATGGATCCAACCACCAAGTAGAGGATTTTAATCACAAAAATACCATGAAACCCACTGGAACCAACCTGTCATGACCCGACCCTACCCGGGCTCGAGCCGCAACTACCCCAAGCCCACCTCCATAGGCCAGGGGCTGGTGACAAGCGCCGAAGGCTAAACAACTCGAGAGACCTTTGACTGAGTACCTGTACACACACGCAGCACACTCAATGAAAAAGTTAAGAGTAAAAGGGAAAGTAATGTACTAACTACTATAAACAACCACAACATTGCATCGACCTCTAAATAGTACAAAGTGAGTGCTGAAGGTAAACTGAAAAGAAAAGGGCAAAACACGTGTCCAACCATAAAAGTGTCACAACCCGGCAATAGGTAAACAAAAGTAAAACAGCTGGGAGAGTCCCACACCTGGAACCCGACTACGACCACCGTACGCAGTCCAAGATCCCAAACTCCTAAGCTCCACTGAAGTCATGGCCGACCTGTCTATCGTCTGCAAGGGCACACTAAGTGCAGGCAAATCCCAAGAAAGGGTGAGTATAAAAATATTCAGTATGATTCCCCGAAGGCTCAA
Source organism: Viscum album (assembly GCA_963277665.1). Classification (NCBI taxonomy): domain Eukaryota; kingdom Viridiplantae; phylum Streptophyta; class Magnoliopsida; order Santalales; family Viscaceae; genus Viscum; species Viscum album. Next base: position 247,033,814 of record OY728150.1, read on the forward strand.
GATAGAAATAAAGGAGGTACTGAATAGGTGAGCAGTAGATCAAACAGGGAAAAGGGAGTACAACCGAGAGTGCAGTAAAGAGTACAGCTCAACCCAACAAGAGGAAGGAAGTAGACTCATCCAAATACAGGGAGCTCGAAGTGATGATAAGATGAACTTCTCATCGAGTCTTCGCTACCTATAGCAGGAGAGTAGACTCTTCCAACCACGAGAAGCTAGACATGGAAAGCACGTGGCATACCCCACACATTTTCACCTCTCCTGGAAGGAGAGTAAGAAAAACCCAAGGAGTGGGAACTGGAACAAGGTATATACATATCCATATGCTCAATCAAAAAGCCCAAAATAGATCGTAAGGGGGTCTCCATCCCGTAGCTCAGCCCAAGAAAGTGAGTATCCAATAGTCCCAGAAGTAAACACCATCGATGCCCAGTATCCCTTACGTCTGCCCCGAACTGCAAGCCAAGGGGCTCAAATCACCGCACCCGGACACTATCCGCTTTGGGAGGCACTAACTCACCCACATAGTTTTAGGTCACGTCATAAGGATGCGTCTTGGTGGGGAAAGTGCCCCTCGTACTTGAGATTTTTGTGGAAAGTCAACCCATACCTCTTAAATATCACACCACTGACCTGTACAACCAAGGGTCCCGCTTTGGTAGTCACGGAGAAAAGCCACAGACTAGCCTAGTAGAAATGACTGAGTCTGAAAGGAGTCATTGGGTAACCCACTTCCCAGCCCCACTGGAGGGTAAACCCTAAGAGGTCATTGGGTAATCCACTACCTAGTCTCTACTGGAGGGTAAACCCCAATAGGTTGATAGGCGACCCACTGCCCAGCCCTACTGGAGGGTAGAACTGCAATAAGTCGATAGGTGACCCACTACCCAGCCCTGCTAGAGGGTAGACCAGAAAGAAGTGGATAGAAGACCCACTGCCCAGCCCTGCTGAAGGGTAGACCTGGAAGAAGTCGACAGGAGACCCACTACCCAGCTCTGTGGGAGGGTAGACCTAGAAGAAGTCGATAGGCGACCCACTACCTAGCCCTACTGGAGGGTAGACCTGGAAGAAGTCATCGGGTGACCAACTGCCCAACCCTGATAAAGGGTAGACCCTAAAGAGTTTTCGGGTGACCCACTTCCCAGTCATGCTGGAGGGTAGACCCGGAATTGGTCTGATAACTCAACACTGCAACTGACATTACCGGGTGCTACCAACATCGCTATCGTGCGTTGGTTCAAAGTACGTCCAAAGAAGCCTCCAACTAATGCCCTTTCATATTTCCACATTTAATAAGATCACGTAAGAGGCTCTACTTTCCTGAAACGATTACACCATTGTAATCCTTGTGGAAAAACACGCGAGATAGACTACTTACTCGCTGGAAACGGGCTCCAGATGAAAAAGTTACTCGACGCCGCTTTACGCCCATACGACGTCTTGTGGGTCCCACACATCAGTCCTAAAAGAGGAAGGGAAAATTGTGCCACTGCGATGCTCTCAAAAAAGCACACTGAATCGACTATTCATACGCCCCAAACGGACGCCTAATTAAAAAGTCACCATATGCTGCACACAGCTTAAGAGACAGTCCGTGGGGCCCACGCCTCAAATCCGGCTTCAATGCCTGAAACCACCCCGGCCAAATTCGCCTCAATGCCAGGGTCACAACGCTGTTGACGGTGCCTAAAACGGACTTCGTGTAACATCCCAAGGTTTTCTAAAAATAAATTGAAAATGCTTGAAATTTTGTTTAAGGTATATGTTTATAAGTATCCTTTAAACATAATTTTATTTCTTCTATGTTTTGAATTTCATGAAACTGTCATCTACAATTGTGTTCAGTAAGTTATTTAGAGTCTGATAAAACAATCTTGTTTTTTTAGTGAATAGTAACATGCCCTTATGAATAGTAATATGAATAGTAATATGACCTCATGAATAGTAAATAATAATATTATGTTATTTTCCCATGGAAATAGGATAATGGGATCTTAATTAATTTTCCAATGTCACATAAAACTAATTGCACTTCAATATTGTTATTTTTCGAATTAATTGTGACCTTATTTAAAAATTAAATTAAGAATATTTAGAAAATTATTTTTGAAAAATGTAGTTCATTTTTGAATTCTACACGTCAAAAAATGGTTGGGTTAAATTTTCGGTATTTTTCTGAAACTCTTGAATTTTTGATGAATAGTGAAATACGATAAAATACCGTATAATCAATTTATCAGTAAAAATGCACTATTTATGACATCATAAGTGATGCAAGGCCACTTGCTTCGAACTCACATGATATTTTCACTATTTAGGGCCACTTGATTTGAGATTATTCATAGACTTGATAAAAATATTATAATAATAATTAAAATAATCTAAAATATCTCCCCTCCTCCACTATAAATATCACCCTCACTCCCCTCTTCCTCCCACACCTCTAAAGCCTTGAGCATTGTCTAATTTCTGCCAAACTCCCTCCCCAATCTTCTTCCCCACGTCCTAGAGCTTCTGGTCTCACCAAAAGACCAAAATCAAAGCCCTTAAGAAGGATCTCAAGGAGAAGAGATCAAGAGGTAAACAACCTCTTTTATTTTCTTTCTTTTCTTTCATTTTTTGTTATTCTCTTCCATTCCCTTTGTCTTGTGTTTGGATATTTCATTAAATATTCCCCCCTTACTATCCATATCTTGTATTAATGATGATATATTCCATTTCTCTCATCAATCTTGTTTTTATGAAATTTTAAGAGACGCTGTTAGGCTGCCGAATTTTCGTGAGAAATTTCTCAAGATTGTCTTTTATTTTATGATTTGTTTTTCTTCTTTCCTCACTCCCTCTTATCCAAGAGGCATGAAATCTCCAGAATGTTGTATATTCATTATTTTCTCATTATTATGGAAAATTCCTCATCAGTATTCTTCTCCTCTTTCACTTTTTTAAAGAATCAAAAAACATTGTCCATTTGTGTCGAATTACCGATATCGTGGATGATGTATTTTCAATTTCCATTAATTCCTTCAAGTCTGGTCATGAAACCATTTATATGGTTGAACCAGGTTATAATATATGTTTTATGACTCATATAAGGTTCTGGAATTCTTTTGTACTCATGATTCAAATTTATAAGACTAAATGAGGTTGTAATTATCAAAGAACCACTTAAATGATCTAAACGAACATAATTAATGTTTTAACTTATGAATCATCATCATATAAAGCATCAAAGTGATAAATGGTATAGTTTATGTTACTGGAAATATGTAAATACTACTCCATTCCGATTCTGGAGTTTCACTTCCAATCAACAAGAACGATTCATCATGAACCAGTTGTGAAAATCACAAAAGAACTCATCCAAAATAATGCAAGGAACAAAATACTAACAATTAAGGGGTGAAATGAGGTTATGAAATGACCATATAAGATGTTATAAAAATGAACATGTTTCTATAAAATACTAATAACACTCTTTTAACCATTATACAGGAGGGTTAAACAATTTTGAAGTAAGACAAGCCCAAGGTAAGGGAATTCTTAACCCGATTTCCATTCTTTGGGTTAACCATCTACTTTATTATTTATGTGCTATTTAAATTGTTTTTGTGATGGGTTCTGTTTATATTATGTTTAATTATGTTTATTTACAGAGTATATACATATTAAATCCACTCTATTAACTCTCACTTCAATTATATGATGTTTATAAGGGACTTTTCTTCTAAAATCCCCTTTTAAAATTCTGTTTTACAATATTCAAAAGCAATGTTTTTATGCTATTATTTATGTTGTATGATTATGTTTTGGTTATTGGGCATTGTTTATGATGAAGTGTGGGACCTATATTTCCCTCCAATGCATTGGTTATGAGTAAGTTGGAGGTCGGCTGTATGGTTACTCCACGTGTAACTGTGATGGTTACACAAAGTATGGTAGCCGTGAGGGTTACAAATTTTAAGGTAGCCAAGATGGTTACAAGATTATGTAATTAATGCCCCAAGATACCTCTATGATTATAATTATGTTTGTGTGGATCTTGTGTAAATATCATGTTACACAAAGTAAGTATTTATGGGTGGAAAGCATGTCTTTTGAAAAAAAATTCATAGTCATGCGTATTCATGGGCTAATGTGATTTTTCCTTATTTTTCATACCTTACTGAGCTTTTGTTCTCATTCCAAGTTTTTAAATGATTTTTCAAATGTTAATGGATGAGTAATACAAGGAAGGAAGAGATTTTAAATGTTGAATAATTGTCAAGGGGTCTTGTTTTAAGTTTTAATGTTTTATATTCTAAGGAAAATGGAAACTGATTTTATGGTATCCACTATGTAACAGTGTGTAATGTTATGAATGTTTTGTCTTATTTCTCTAAAGATCTAAACTTGAAAAGATCCTCAATGTAAAAGGAAGTGGTTTCTTGAATAAATTCAAGATTATGTATGTAACAAGTGTGGGTTTTTATAGTTGGTATCAGAGGATGGTTTAGATAACTTTAGGGGTTAAGGTGATGCGAATAGAATACCATAAATAATTTTCACTTTATATTTAATTTGTTATAGCATTTAAAGATTACCATGTTGCTTCATCTAAGAAATGTTTGTTTAGAATGGTTGTCCGCATAAGGAACATGGATGCTGAAGAGGAGAGGCACCGACAGAATGACATCCTTCCTGATCTACAGCCCGGAATGGTAGGGATTGGAACCGAGCAGTTTGTGACAGTAAAGGCTTAGCTAACGCAGGCTATAAATAGTGGTGGAATCCAGGAAAGAGAACCAATAGAGGTACCCCAACTGAATATGATAGTGGTGGAACATTTTATGAGACAACATCCTCCTGCATTCAATGGATCCTCTGACCCAGTGGCAGAAGAAGGATGGATTAAAGCCCTTGAAAAGATATTTGATGTTATGGGATGTTCGGAAAATCAAAAGGTAAGTCTTGCCATTTATCGTTTTGAAGGGGAAGCTGATCAGTGGTGTTCAATGGTAAGGAATATCAGGGGTAGAGAGGATTTTGATGCCTTAGTGTGGGATGAATTTAAAAGTCTTTTTCTTGAAAAATATTTTTTTAAGGTGGTGTGACATAGAATGGAGAAGCAATTCCTTGAATTGAAACAAAAGGAGGAAGATTCAATGGCTGTGTATGAAGCTAACTTCACCCGACTGGCAAGGTATTCTCCAAATCTTATTCTAGATATCGATAGCAAAATCACCCGCTTTTACTCATGATTGAATCCAAGGTATCGAAGGGCGTTGGCCTCCCGTGAATTCAAAAGTTATGAGAAACTTGTCCGATGTGCTGAGAGGGTAGAGATGGAATTTTCTGAAGATCACATGAATTTTGGAAACAAAGAGAAGAAGAGGTCTCGTTGGCAAGCAATGGGTAAGAATCAACCAAAGAAATCTGATGGTAAGAAAATCTAGTTTCCAGTTTGTGAAAAGTGTGGCAAAAAGCACCCTGGGGAATGTCTTATCAAAACTGGGAAGTGTTTTAAATGTGGTAAGTTTGGACATATGGCCCGAGATTTCAATGAAAATGATCCAAAGACTAATCCTGATAAGCAAACTGTAAAGTTTTTTAAATGTGGTGAGATGGGTCACTATGCAAATGCATGTCCAAAGAGGGATCTAAATGATGCAAAGAAGCCAGACTATAAGCAAAAAGGTGTAGTGAGATCCTTTGCGACTACGTCAGCAGGTGTTGGGCCATCCAATGAAGTTGTATCAGGTACTTTGTTTGTTCACTCAGATTTTTCTAAAGTTTTGTTTGATACGGGTTATACACATTCCTTCATCTCTGAGAAATTCTCTAGTAAATTGGAAATATCACCTCAATAAATGAGACCCAAACTTGTTGTTAAAACACCATGGGGAAATGTTATAGAAAAGAGGAATTATAAGAATATTTCTATTGTGGTATGTGGAAAGAATTTACCTACAAACCTTGTTGTTTTACCCTTAGTCGAGTTTGATGTTATTCTGGGGATGGACTGGCTTTCTGATTATCATTCTAAGATTGACTGTACAGCTAAAGAAGTTGTTTTTCAGAAAGAGTTTCAGTTTGTATACAAGAATGAACCCATAAAATTGATAACATATCAGGAAGCTGAGAAACTACTGAAATATGGAAGTGAAAGTTATCTTGCTCATATTGTTGAAAACAAGGGAACTATTCAAATTAATGATGTGCCAGTGGTAAATGAATACCTTGATGTTTTTCTTGAGGAGTTACCCAGTGTCATACCTGAACGAGAAGTCAAATTCACAGTTGATTTAGTTTCTGATGCTAAGCCAATTTCAAAACCCCCATATCGTATGGCTCCAATAGAACTTCATGAATTGAAAAATCAGTTGTAGGATTTTCTTGTCAAAGGCTTCATTCGTCCCAGTACTTCACCATGGGGAGCCCCTGTTTTGTTTGTTAAAAAGAAAGATGGTTCCATGAGACTTTTCATTGATTATAGATCTTTGAATAACATCACTGTTAAAAAAAAGTATCCTTTGCCTCATATTGATGACTTGTTTGATCAGCTCCAGGGAGCTCAGTACTTTTCCAAGATTGACTTGAGATTCGGATACCATCAACTGAAGGTGAAGGAGGATGACATCCCGAAAACAGCCTTTCGTACTAGATATGGGCATTATGAATTTGTTGTTATTCCATTTGGGTTAACTAATGCACCTTCTGTATTCATGAATCTTATGAATAGAGTATTTCATGAGTTCTTGGATAATTTTGTGGTTGCATTTATTGATGGCATTCTGGTTTTTTCTAAAAATAAAAAGGAGCATGAAAAACATCTAAGGGTTGTTTTATAAACTTTAAAAGAAAAGAAACTATATGGAAAATTCATCTAGTGTGATTTTTGGTTGCAACAGATTTCTTTTCTTAGGAACATTGTAAATAAGGATGGAATAACAGTTGATCCTGCCAAAACAAAAGTAGTTGATGAATGGACAAGACCCACAAATGTTATAGAGATTCGCAGTTTTCTGGGCTTAGCAAGTTATTACCGACGGTTTGTTAATAACTTTGCATGGTTATCTAGCCCAATAACTAAGTTAACACGGAAAGGGGTAAAATTTGTTTGGACAGAGGAATGTGATGTTTGTTTTCAGGAACTAAAGAAGAGATTGGTAAATGCTCCAGTTTTGGCCTTACCTTCTCGGAATGGTGAGTTTGTCATCTACAGTGATGCTTCTTTGAAGGGACTTGGTTGTGTTTTGATGCAGAATGATCAGGTAATTGTCTATGCTTCGAGACAACTTAATCCTCATGAGATAAATTATCCCACACATGATTTGGAATTGGCATCTGTGGTTTTTTCTTTGAAAATATGGAGGCATCATCTATACGGAACCAAATGCCAAATATATAGTGACCATAAAAGTCTTAAGTATATATTCACTCAGAAGTAATTAAACATGAGGCATAGAAGATGGCTAGAACTGATAAAGGATTATGACTACACGATCAATTACCATCCTGGAAAAGAAAACAAAGAAGCAGATGCCTTAAGTCGAAAACATCATGCATCATTAACCATGATACGTTTGGAACATGATCCCTTGATTAATGATTTGATGAATTTTGGCTTAGAATTTTTTGGTACAGGGAATATATCTGTTTTGTTTCAGGTTTCAGTGCAGTCTTCATTGTCAGACAGAATTATGAAAGCGCAGAGGGAAGACCGTGAGCTACAGAAAAAAGGTAGAATTGGTTAAAATGGGTAAGTTTCCAGAATTTAATCTTGATAAAGATTGTGTTTTAAGTTTTGGAAAAAGGTTTTGTGTGCCTTGTGATTCCCAGCTGAAGAAATAATTGTTGTGTGAAGCTCATAGTTCTCCATTTTCTGTTCATCCTAGAAGTACTAAGATGTACAGAGACCTTAGAGAGTATTATTGGTGGAATGGGATGAAAAGAGATATTGCTGATTTTATAATGAAATGTTTGACATGTCAGCAGGTTAAAGCAGAGCGGCAGTTACCGAAGGGGATGCTTCAGCCTTTTCCAGTGCCAGAATGGAAATGGGAGAATATATCCATGGATTTTGTGGTGGGACTACCAAATACTTCTAGAGGTAATAATGCAATTTGGGTTATTTTTGATCGGCTAACAAAGTCTGCACATTTTTTTTCAATTCGAGATACAGTGACATTAGATCAGCTTTCTCGATTGTACCTCAAGGAGATTGTCAGGTTACATGGAGTTCCTCTTTCCATTGTGTCTGACCGAGATCCTAGGTTCAATTCTAAATTTTGGAAGGGACTTTAGAAGTCTTTGGGCACAGAGTTGAATTTCAGTATAGCTTTTCATCCTCAATCAGATGGGTAGTCAGAACGAATGATTCAAACTTTGGAGGATATGATTCGAGCTTGTTCAATGGACTATCAGGGAAGTTGGGATCAACATCTTTCATTAGTTGAGTTTTCTTATAATAACAGTTTCCACACCAGTATTCAGATGGAACATTTTGAGGTCTTGTATGGAAAGCGGTGTCGGACTCCTGCGTTTTGGGATGAAGTCGGTGAAAGAAAGTTGATGGGGCCAGAATTAGTAGAAGAAGTGGCTGAGAAAGTGAGGATGATCCAGCAACACATGAGGACAGATCAGAGCAGGCAAAAAAGTTATCCAGATAATAGAAGGAAAGACTTCTCTTTCATGGTAGGTGACCATGTTTTCCTTAAAATATCTCCTTGGAAAAGTGTGATGCGTTTCGGTAAGAAATGGAAACTAAGTCCACGGTTCATCGGTCCTTTTGAAATCTTGGATAAAGTTGGAACAGTTGCATACCGCGTAGCTTTGCCTCCGAGCTTATTTCAGGTACACAATGTTTTTCATGTTTCGATGTTGTGAAAGTATGTTCCAGATTCATCACATGTCTTGAGGCCGGAAGCAGTTTAGCTGGCAGAGAACCTTTCTTATGAAGAAAACCCGGTTCAGATTCTTGATCGAAGAGAACAGGTATTGCGGAATAAGGTAATCCACCAGGTAAAGGTTTTGTGGAGAAACCACATGGTTGAAGAAGCAACATGGGAGTCTGAAAATCATATGAGGGAAAAATACCCTCAGTTGTTTAATAAGTAAATAAAATTGCGAGGACGCAATTTCAAGAAGGTGGGGATAATGTAACATCCCAAGGTTTTCAAAAAATAAATTGAAAATGATTGAAATTTTCTTTAAGGTATATATTTATAAGTATCCTTTAAACATAATTTTATTTCTTCTATGTTTTGAATTTCATGAAACTGTCATCTACAATTATGTTCAGTATGTTATTTAGAGTCTGATGAAACAAACTTGTTTTTTGGTGAATAGTAAAATGCCCTTATGAATAGTAATATGAATAGTAATATGAACTCATGAATAGTAAATAATAATATTATGTTATTTTCCCATGGAAATAGGATAATTGTATCTTCATTAATTTTCCAATGTCACATAAAACTAATTGCACTTCAATATTGTTATTTTTTGAATTAATTGTGAAATTATTTAAAAATTAAATTAATAATATTTAGAAAATTATTTTTGAAAAATTGAGTTCATTTTTGAATTCTACACGTCGAAAAATGGTTGGGGTAAATTTTTGGTATTTTTCTGAAACTCTTGAATTTTCGATGAATAGTGAAATACGATAAAATACCGTATAATCAATTTATCAGTAAAAATGGACTATTTATGACATCATAAGTGATGCAAGGCCACTTGATTTAAACTCACATGATATTTTCACTATATAGGGCCAATTTATTTGAGATTATTCATAGTCTTGATAAAAATATTATAATAATAATTAAAATAATCTAAAATACCTCCCCTCCTCCACTATAAATATAACCATCACTCCCCTCTTCCTCCCACACCTCTCAAGCCTTTAACATTGTCTAATTTCTGCCAAACTCCCTCCCCAATATTCTTCCCCACGTCCTAGAGCTTCTGGTCTCACCAAAAGACCAAAATCAATTCCCTTAAGAAGGATCTCAAGGAGAAGAGATCAAGAGGTAAACAACCTCTTTGATTTTCTTTCTTTTCTTTCATTTTTTGTTATTCTCTTCCATTCCCTTTGTCTTGTGTTGGTATATTTCATTAAATATCCCCCCCTTACTGTCCATATCTTGTATGAATGATGATATATTCCATTCCTCTCATCAATCTTGTTTTTATGGAATTTTAAGAGACGTCGTTAGGCTGCCGAATTTTCGTGAGAAATTTCTCAAGATTTTCTTTTATTTTATGATTCGTTTTTCTTCTTTCCTCACTCCCTCTTATCCAGGAGGCATGAATTCTCCAGAATCATGTATATTCATTATGTTCTCATGATTATGGAAAATTCCTCATCAGTATTCTTCTCCTCTTCCACTTATTTTAAGAATCAAAAAACATTGTCCATTTGTGTCGAATTACCGATATCGTGGATGATGTATTTTCAATTTCCATTAATTCTTTCAAGTCTGATCATGAAACCATTTATATGGTTGAAACAGGTTATAATATATGTTTTATGACTCATATAAGGTTCTGGAATTCTTTTGTACTCATGATTCAAATTTATAAGACTAAATGAGGTTGTAATTATCAAAGAACCACTTAAATGATCTAAACGAACATAATTAATGTTTTAACTTATGAATCATCATCATATAAAGAATAAAAGTGATAAATTGTATAGTTTATGGTACTGGAAATATGTAAATACTACTCCATTCCAATTCTGGAGTTTCACTTCTAATCAACAAGAATGATTCATCATGAACCGATTGTGAAAATCACAAAAGAACTCACCTGAAATAAAGGAAGGAACAAAATTCTAACAATTAAGGGGTGAAATGAGGTTATTAAATGACCATATAAGATGTTATAAAAATGAACATGTTTCTGTAAAATACTAATAACACTCTTTTAACCATTATACTGGAGGGTTAAACAATTTTGAAGTAAGACAAGCCCAAGGTAAGGGAATTCTTAACCCGGTTTCCATTCTTTGGGTTAACCATCTACTTTATTATTTATGTTCTATTTAAATTGTTTGTGTGATGGGTTCTATTTATATTATGTTTCATTATTTTTATTTACAGAGTATATACATATTCCATCCACTTTATTAAGTCTCACTTCAAGTATATGATGTTTATAAGGGACTTTTCTTCTAAAATCCCCTTTTAAAATTCTGTTTTACAATATTCAAAAGCAATGTTTTTATGCTATTATTTATGTTGTATGATTATGTTTTGGTTATTGGGCATTGTTTATGATGAAGTATGGGACCTATATTTCCCTCCAATGCATTGGGTATGAGTAAGTTGGAGGTCGGTCGTATGGTTACTCCACGTGTAACTGCGTTGGTTACACAAAGTATGGTAGCTGTGAGGGTTACAAATTTTAAGGTAGCCAAGATGGTACAAGATTATGTAAGTAATGCACCAAGATACCTCTATGATTATAATTATATTTGTGTGGATCTTGTGTAAATCTCATGTTACACAGAGTAAGTATTTATGGGTGGAAAGCATGTCTTTTGAAAATGTTTTCATACGTCATGAGTATTCATGGACTAATGTGATTTTTCCTTCTTTTTCATACCTTACTGAGATTTTGTGCTCATTCCAAGTTTTTAAATGATTTTTCAAAGGTTAATGGATGAGTAATACAAGGAAGGAAGACATGTTAAATGTTGAAGAATTGTCAAGGAGTCTTGTTTTAAGTTTTAATGTTTTATATTCTGAGGAAAATGCAAACTGATTTTATGGTATCCCCTATGGAACAATGTGTAATGTTATGAATGTTTTGTCTTATTTCTCTAAAGCTCTAGACTTGAAAAGATCCTCAATGTAAAAGGAAGTGTTTTCTTTAATAAATTCAAGATTATGTATGTAAAAAGTGCGGGTTTTTATACTCCGGATACAGAAGCTACAACTCCCCACGTTATACGCAAATGGGGCCCTGTGGGGCCCACACCTCGAGCTCGGATTTAGGTGGGTAGATTGCGCCGTTGCAATCCCCTTGAAAAAACACACATAAACGAGTACTCAAACACTCTAAACGGATGTCGGGTGAAAAAGTGGTGTTTCCCCGTAAAACGTGTGAACTAGGCCCTATGGGGCCCGCACCTTGTCTCCAACCCTAACGCTTCAGAAATCATGTCAAAAAGTCCATACGAGGACTGGGTTCACACTACCACTGACGGCATGTCAATCGGACATCCCAAGAAGGAGTTAGGTCTGACGCAACAATTAATTAATTAATTAATTAATTAATTATTCACATTTAGCATTTCATGCTACCGAGCAACGGAACCAACCCGAAAAGGTTTCAAACCAACTTGGAAGGACCGTCTCAGCTTTGGGGCCACCGCGTCTCTGACGGCACATCAAACGGACGCTCGGCTCGCGAGCCACGTCCGTCGCAACTTTAATAATAATTTATTATTATTAAATTAAAGCTCATCGGGTCACCTGTCTTCAGGCACAAAACCCCCCCAAAAACTCCGAAGCTCACATTCAAAGGTCCTTCTCACCGACACGAACCTTCAGCCATAGACGGAGCATCAAACAAACGCGCCGTTTAGAAGATATGGCCCCCCTAACGTTAGGGGGCCCAACTGGGCCAGTCCGACCCAATATGACCGAACCCAACCGCCTGGGCCGGCCCGCCCCGGCCGCCCCGGTTGACAGATGCGCCTCGCTGGCATGGTACCCCACTGGAAGATGGTGCCTCGGGACCTCGTTGGTCCCCTGCGTCAACAGGGAGACCCGCATGTGCCGGGTCTTGCAGCCCAGCAGACCGGCCAAAGCCGGTGTTCTCCGTCACGCCAGCAGGACTTGCAAGGCACGGGTCCTTGCTTCTTCTGCACACCCGAGGTCAAGACTCAGGTTCCTCCTGCCGATCGTGACCGGATAGCTCCCCCCGGTGCCTCTTTCTTCCACAACGCACCGCTGCTACCTCCGGCCTGCACCGCCCGACGCAGCCCGACGCCGCCTCTCTGTCGTCCTATGACTCGCACCACCGCGGTCCCCTACTCGTGTCGTTGTGCTCCACTGAATCCCCCGCCTGGCTCCGCCGCTGCCTCTGGCTTTCCGCATGATGCCACTCGACTGCACCGCTCCGGTTCCGGTCCCTACCCCGCTTTCGAACAGCCCACTGCTCCGGCTTGTCCTCTGGTCGCTCGACACACCGCGGCCGCCATGCGCAGCCGCCGGCCGCTCCTGCCGTACGACTCCAGTGGTCCCTTCCGCAGACCACCGGGACCTCATAGGAGGTCCGATTTCAATTATGAGGCCGTAATTCGGGTTCTCGGGATGAGGCTGTCACAGCGCCTACCCCCGATCTTTGATCCGACACAATTGGCGCGTCAGACAATTTGGACGAAGAACACCCAAGAACGACAGATAAAACGGGGCTCGGGCATTGGTTGTGTTCATTCGGACAATGCCCCAAATTCTAAAATTTAAGAATTTAAATCTACAAAATTTAAAAAAAATCCAAGAATTTCACGAAAGTGCGAAATTTAATCAGAAATCCAACCTGGAATTGGATCTTTTGTCGAAGAAGAACACGCTCGCAAAGATCTGTTGCGTTCGTTGCGCTTCAGAACACCTCGATCCAAAGCTTCATCATCGTCCGCCAAAGGGAGGAGGAGAGGGAGAGGTTACGTAAGGGTAAATGAGGGGAGGATATGGGAGGAGAGGAAACTTAAATAAAAAAATAAAATAAACCCTTTAAAATAATAAAAACTTAACACAAAATTAAATCCACATCTGAAACCCCCGACGCAGTGAAAGTTAGGTCGTGCCTAGGGTAAACACCACCTACCGAGCACAACGGTGGTATCATAATTTTAATTTGAGGCTTTGTTTGAAAGATATAAAATCTAACGTCTGATACCACTTAATTACGAAAATGCCCCTAGTGGCGTTTTCCACAGAGGGCCCACACCGACGAAACTTGCACTCCTCCTAGTGTAAACGGCATGATACAGACTCAATGGTACCCTAGGTTTCCCACTCCGAGCTACCATTTAAGAGATACTTTAATTTAACCATTAAATGAATAAATTAACTATTTTATTTATCTGTTTAATGTTCCGTTAACGGGCAAGGGGTCCCAACGTCCCGCGTCGACATGTTCTATGTCACTCCAGGAGTAAACACCCCATTTAGGACCCATCTGTACTCTCATATTTAGGATCCAAATTACCGTTTAGGAGTTATTTCATTAACTTGGAATTCCCAGTGTGGATGCACTGAAAATTTAATTTCGGCCACACTGGGGCTCGGAATCGCACACCGTCTGAAGGCGCTGCTCTGGAATAACATCAAGAAATTTCCAAAGTCTTTTAAAGAAAAAGAAAAAATATTACATCATTCCCTCCTTCAAGATTTTCATCCTCAAAAGGCCAAACCACAGAACAACTCAGGGTACTAATCCCACACCTGGCTCTCCCGTACCCAGGAGAACTCTTACACAGTCCCGCGTCACCGCGCATGGACCAAGGGATTTGATCTGTTCGCATGGGGTCTTCCCTCGCTAATGAAGTGCATAGGAGCATTCACACTTCTTCTCAGGAGAGTCAAGTGAGAGGCACTATGCACCCAAACCAGCCTTTGGGTTTAGGGTAAGGTGGTAGACAACCTCTCCATCCCTTCGCATATTCTCAAACGGCTCGAAGGCCCCCGGGGGTAACTCGCCTCCCCGATCGAACCCCTACGTCGCACACCACGACTAGAATCACCGTTTGGACCTGAGACAAAGCCCAGTGATTCCCTCTATAAAAATATCCATATGGTGAAACACCCAAGGATATCTGGTTACGCAAGATTTCATAGTCGATGTCTCGCAACCAAGACTCTCTTACACACTCAGAAAGCGATGCAGTCAACACCATCGACTAAAGATAAAGGTTCCACGCCTTCTATTCCACTAACACAGGGTTACACCGACGCCCCGCGTCACCCTGGTAACAACTCAAGCAAGGAGCAAGGAGAAATAATTTCACACACAGAGTCTAAAAATTCTACTACAAAAAGTAGAAGAGTATCAAGGCGTACTTCTTATCATCCCATTCTCTTCAGGATCGTAGACATCCAAAACTCACGGTTGTTCGTGGTCCAAATGGTCATCTCCCGAAGCCTGACGTGGACCGCCAAGTGGTGATGTGAATACCTTGTAAAGTTTTCCCCCACTGCCAAATCCTCTCTCCCCTCTACTAGAACCACCTCTCTGGCCACTACTCTGATCACGGCGCTGCCTCTGTCATGGTGGTTCACCTGCTGCCTACCCGATATTCTCTGTATGCCTGGTCAGGCAGTCCCATGCCAAGTGACATTTCCCATCGCAAGCATAGCACCGACAATCTTCGGGATGCTCTGGTGACCTCTGATGACATTGTGTTGTATGACCACACCCCTGAGTCCGGTTATCAGAAATCCACCTGCGTCAAGGTTTTGTCATTCGACGCCCGCTAACTACGGAAAACATCTCGGCTCTGTCGTGCCTGCTACCACCACCAATGATAGAACGTGAAAGGAAGCTCTCTATCATTAGTGCCTTCTCTAGCACCCCAGTATAATTGGGGATGCACAAGGGTACGATGATAGCATGAATATCTCTGCGAAGACCCTGCTCAAACTTCCATGCTCGGAAGCTACCGTCATGGACCAAGTCCAGGTAAAAATGTGCATGGTCTGTGAACCGAGTCATGTACTCAGTCACCGTCATCCCTCCCTTCTGAAACTGAAAGAGCTCCTGGTTCCGAAAGGAGCGTAAGCAGGAGGGGTAAAACTCCTCACAAAATAGCAGCTGAAAGTCGTCCCACGAAAGTGACGACTCATCGAGTAACTGAGTCACCAGACTCCACCAACGCCTAGCTGCTCTATGGAAAGGGCTGGCGACCAAAGCCACTATAAGATATATCGACGTCTGCACAAGCCTGAAGAGGCAAACTACTATATCGATCCAAACCTCTATTCCCTTAGGGTTTGGTTCATCATTGAACCTCAACAGTCTCTGTCGCTGGAACTCACGGAGCGCGCTCAACCTGCACTCAAGCTCTGTCTGCTCTGCTGGAGCTGTCTGCTGCTCACCAGGTGGGGTGCTGTTACCAACCCACCAGGAGAAAGGGACTCACATGATGGGTCTTAGACTGAGGCCTCGTCACTCATAGGGTCATCATCACGAACCAAAGCTGGTATCTTGGTTGGTTGTCTTCGTGGAGGCATATTGAATGTTATCAGGGAGTATGCTGATCAGATGAACATATATGTATATAACAATAACAACATTGGGGATATGACTCAAGAAGGGTAGTCAAGACTCAATCCTATGTGATTCACAAACCAATTCCCTGCAACAAGTGTCTCAGTATGCCAAGTCAATAAGCGGGTTATCAGGGACCTGATGAATGGATACGTCAGCCGCCACACCATCACTGGACTCCCTGGCCTGAGAGCTGCTCTTGAGACATGTTGACACTATTTCTATAAATCCCAACCAATTTCTTTTTAGGGATGTTCGAACAATGTCCCAAGGAACGAACCACCACTGATACCACTTTGTCACGACCCAACCCTACCCGGGCTCGAGCCGCAACTACCCCAAGCCTGCCTCCATAGGACAGGGGATGGAGACAAGCACCAAAGGATAAACAACTCAGGGAGGCCTTTTCCTGAGTACCTGTACACACACACGCAACACACTTAATGAAAAAGTGCAGAGTAAAAGGTAAAGTAAATTACTAACTGCTATAAACAACCACAAGTGCATCGACCTCTAAACAATATAAAGTGAGTGCTGAAGGTAAACTGAAAAGAAAATGGCAAAACACGTGCCCAACCATAAAAGTTCCACAACCCAGCAACAGGTAAACAAAAGTAAAACAGCTGGGAGAGTTCCACACCTGGAACCCGACTCCGACCACCATACGCAGTACAAGCTCCCGAACTCCTAATCTTTGTTGAATTCACAACCAACATGTTCGTCATCTGCAAGGGCACACCAAGTGCGGGCAAAGCCCAAGTAGGGGTGAGTATAAAAATACTTAGTAGGATGCCCCGAAGGCTCAAGGGAGCAACAAAAGAGGTACTAAAGAGGTGAGAAGTAGATCAAACAAGGAAAAGTAAAGGAGTAAAACTGAGAGTGCAGTAAAGAGTATAGATCAACCCAAAAAGAGGACGGAAGTAGACTCGTCCAAACACAAGGAGCTAGAAGCAGTGAGAAGATGAACTTCCCATCGAGTCTTCGCTACCTATAGTAGGAGAGTAGACCCATCCAACCACGAGAAGCTAGACACAGAAAGCACGTGGAATACCTCACGCGTCTTCGCCTCTCCTAGAAAGAGAGAAACCAAAACCCAAGGATTGGGTACTGGAACAAGGTATATACATATCCATATGCTCAATAAAGAAGCCCGAATAAGATCGTAAGGGGATCTCCATCCCATAGCTCAGCCCAAGAAAGTGAGTAGCCAACATTCCCAGAAGTAAACAGCATCAATGCCCAGTATCCTGCACGTCTTCCCCGAACTGCAAGCCAATGGGATCAAATCACCGCACCCTGACACTATCCGCTTTGGGCGGCACTGACTCACCTGCACGATTTTAGGTCGCATCACAAGGAAGCATCTTGGTGGGGAAAGTGCCCCTCATACTAGAAAGTTCTGGGGAAATTCAACCCACACCTCTTCACTGGCACACCACTGACCAATACAATGAAGGTTCCCGCTTTGGTGGTCATGGAGAAAGCCACAGACTAGCCTAGTAGAAATGACTGAGTCTGAAAGGAGTCATCGGGTGACCCACTACCCAGCCCCGCTGGAGTGTAAACCCTAAGATGTCACGACCCATCCCAGTGGGGCCCGAGCCGCAACTCCCCAAGCCCGCATTCAATATGCCATGGGATGGTGACTAGCACCGAGTAGGCATAGTACTAACATGGGAGGCATTTCCTATAAACTTGTACACACGCACACACATCTACATTCCCACAAAGATGAAAAGTAAAAACTACTAAAAATGGAAAGGATGCATGCATACACTAAAACCCAACCAACAGAGTACGATAGGAAAGTAAAGTACAACAAGTGTAAAACCCTGGGCCAAAAGTACAAGCCCACTAAAAAGAAAGTTTGTAACAAAGTCCAACCTGTAAGAAAGTTGATGGGACTGTAGTCTGTAGTCATAGGAACACACCTCGGCCTGTCTGATCTCACTGAGTACCGTTCGGTCCTGGCCTTCCTAGAACCCTGTCAAAGGCTCACTCGTCTGCACAAGACACGACACGTGTGGGAAAAGCCTGTGCAGGGGTGAATATAACAATACCCAGTAGGACACCCCGAAACCAAAAAGGAAATACAACAAGGAAAATACCACAAAGGAAAGATAAAGTCATCTCCACATAGTATATGTCTAAAGAACATAACCCAAGAATATCCAGATATACTCATGCACAATCGACTATCGTGAATACCACCACTAGGATCCAGCTCAAAGATTTCCACTAAGCACATAACAGGGAGAACACACTCCTCGGTCTGAAGAGAGAGATACGCGAAGTACTTGCTCCGGGAGAACACACTCTACAAGTACTAAGGGAACATGATGCTCAGATGAGGATCACGGCCAATTCATGGGGTGATTTCGACAACTCAGTATGAGCTAATCCTCTAAGAAGAGGATCAGCGCTCGGGTAAAGTTGGTCACGTCGATACTAAGAACTCAACCTAGGGTTTCAGGAATGAATAGAGGATCTGGCTCTAAGTCTTACAGAGGGGATTCCCACAACACTATTCCGGAAGTTTTGCTGAAGGGATCATACTCTTGTGTAAAGGAAATGATACCAGAACCTTTAGGGAAAGGACCAAGGGAACAAACCCTAAGAAAACTAGTCCCATCACAGAAGGAAAGTATCTAAAGCCTTGAAGAAATTGTTACATGGCATTTAGTATGATTACACACCATGTTCCTTGACCCTGTGTACTACCCATGTAAACGGCCCATGTCGTTTGTCCAGACTATGGAAAACTCGACTACACGACATGTAGAAAAGTACACGTCGTGTTCCTGACTCTGGGTACTGCCCGTGTAAACGGCCCGTGTCACTCATCTTGTTGGTTAGAAAGAAACTACACGGTGTGTAGAAAGATAAAACGCCGTGTCCGAGCACCTGGGGCTCACTCCGTGTACGCTGGCCATGTGCCCGTACACGGTCTCTGCCCATGTCTATGTCACCTGCCCGTGTACCAGTACACGGGGTATCCCGTGTATCTTGTCGGGTCTGGCCGAGGAGGGGTATACACAGCGTGTCCTTGGCTGTGTACCCTGCCCGTGTCCATGTACTCCCGGAGTACATGCCATGTGGTCCTCCGATGAACACACACCATGTATCCCATACTACACAGTGTGTCATCGGGATTTTTCCAGAAACGCCGTCTTCTTCCTCACGTCGCGGCTGAACCTACGAATCTCGGTTTCTTGTCCATTCATCCTGATACTCCAGGGATTGGTTCATTCAGTCACACAAACATCGTAACGGGTGTTTTAGGCTCTTACAATGGATCATAAACGTCGAACGATCCATCCGAAGAAAAACACCCAAAAACTTGTATCTCCCGATCCACTCCGAATCGCTTGCTGAAACCATCATCGCACCTCCGTGACACCACTCCGGGGTTGGATCCACAATCTCGGATCGTTGCGTCGTAGAACAGATGTGCAATGATCCGTTTTTCATCACCCTGTGAAGAACGCGAAGAACACGAATGAGGGAAAGGGTAGAAATCCAATGAAACAAAATTGAGGAACAAACCTCTGCCGTCGTTCATCACGATGTTGATCTGCTCCCATTAATAGGATTAAACGGAGCAGAAAAGATCAAAAACAGTAGAATCATCATGGATTTAATCTCCCAGAATCCCCGAAAATCCCATCCCGTAAAAATGATCGATCTGTAGACTAATCTGTTCATGGATTAGCCCGCGTTCATCGTAGAAATCTGAAACAGGGAAGAAATCACAATTTAAACATCCTACCTAGATTTCATGGCGTTCATCGGCGATGATCTGGTCACTGCGTCATCGTTGTCGCGTTGGGAGGTTTCCTCCAGAGCCTCGAGAGCCGCTAGGGGTTTCAGGGTTATGGGAAGTGTAACCCTGATCCCCTGTGAAATCTTCATTTAAAAAGATAAGGGATTTCCCTGTAACAAAGATTTAAATAAAATATTTTAATTAAATATTTTATTACTCTTGTGTCCAAAACCCATATTTTACTACCAACCTGTGCCGGTCGATGTTAGGCCTCACCTAAGGTAAAAACTCTGTTCTGAACGTAATGGTGCCCTCAGATTTCTGATTCGAGCACCCGTTTAGGAGTTATTCCACTTTTTCAGGAAAACCGCACACAAGCATTTATTTAATTATTAAATTAAATTGAACATTTGTTCTGGGCTCACCGGGCCTCGGAACTGCACGCCGCCTCAGAGCCTGGTCTCAAATTAATTCCCATATAATATTAAAATAATACATTGAAAAAATCCGGGACATTACATCACACCCACCTTAGGGATTTTACGTCCCCGAAAATCCAAAACAAAGGCTACTCAAAAATATGTGGGTACTGCATGCAAATCTGAGCCTCCCGCTCCCACGTGCTCTCTTGGAGATTCTCGTGCTACCACCGGACACACACCAATGGAATATATTGCCCATGAAGGATCTTCTCCTATCGATCCTCGATCTCCACTAGGTACTCAGCAAAGGTCGCTCCATCATCAATGTCTAGCTCGCCCCAATCGATGATGTGTGATGGATCATGCATGTACCTCCGTAGCTGCGACACATGGAAGATGTTGTGTACCCAGTCCTTCTAAAGAGGTAGAGCCAAGCGATACACTACCTCGCCAACTCTACTCAGAATCTGGAAAGGGCCAACGAACCTCAAAGATAGCTTGTCGCCTCGGCCAAATCTTCGCAATCCCTGTCGAGGTGAGACCCAAAGGAACACATGGTCTCCCTCCTCGAACTCCAAGGGCCTCCGCCTTCTGTCGACATAAGACTTCTGCCGACTCTGTGCAGTCTCCATCCGCTCCTAGATGAATTGCACCTTCTTTGTAGTAGCTCTCACCATCTCTGGGCCCATGAGTGTTGACTCTCCTGGGTCAGTCCAGCAAAGTGGAGACCTGCAGGGTCGCCCGTACAGAGCCTCGAATGGTGCCATACCAATAGAGGAATGATAACTGCTGTTATAAGAGAATTACACCAGTGGTAGGTGATCCTCTCAGCTACGACCGAAGTCAAGTATGAAAGCCCGGAGCATATCTTCCAGGACCTGAATGGTCCGCTCTGTTTGACCATCAGTATGAGGATGGAACGCTGTGCTCAAGCATAACTGAGTCCCAAAAGCTTCCTGCAATCCCTTACACAATCGGGATGTGAAACGAGCATCATGATCTGAGATGATCATGGATGGCACTCCATGAAGTCGGACTATCTCCTGTTCATAGAGGCGTACCAAGCTCTCCACTGAACTCTACTCCCGTATGGCTAGGAAGTGGGCCGACTTGGTGAGTCGATCAACGATCACCCAGATGGCATCGTGTCCCTTGTACGTACGTGGTAAACCCGTCATGAAGTCCATGGATATCCCATTCCACTTCCACTCTGGCACCTCAAGGGGATGAGTCAAACCCGCTGGCACCTGGTGCTCAGCCTTTACTTGCTAACAAGTAAGGAACCGAGAAACACACTCTGCCACACACTTCTTCATTCCTGGCCACTAGAACTGATGTCGGAGGTCCTGATACATATTTTCCACTCCTGGATGCACCACAAAAGGGGATGTATGGAACTCCCTCAGAACCTCTTCCTGCAACGTCACTGGTACTACTATACACCCTCTGAAAAGAATAATGTGCTCCCCACCTTCTGAATATCCATCAGCAGCATCACCTATGGATATCTAAGCATGTAGAGTCTCACAGCTAGCATCCTTGCGTTGTGCTTCCCTGACTCAATATAAGAGTGGAGGGGTAACAACCATTGACTGAAGGTAATCTCCCTCATCTCCATCCATGAAGGATAACTGTAAGGAGGCCAACTTCCTAGTCGCCTCATCCAGCAACTGCGAACTGGATTTCTTGCTGAGAGCATCCGCCACTACGTTTCCCTTCCCAGGAGTATAAATGATCTCAAAGTTGTAATCCTGGAGGAACTCAAGCCATCGCCACTGTCTCAAATTTAGATCCTTCTGATAAAAGATATATCTGAGACTCCTGTGATCAGAGTAGATGGCAAACCGCTCGCCCATCAGGTAGTGCCACCACATCTTCAATGCGAAGACTAACAATGCCAACTCAAGATCATGGGTCACGTAGTTCTACTCGTGTGGCCTCAACTGACATGAGCCATAGGAAATCACCGCTTGCCTCTGCATCAGGACACAACCAAGCCTGTTTCCTGATGCATTGCAGAACACTAAGTACTCAACACCCTCCTCTGGTAACCTCAAGATCGGGGCACTCGTCAAACTCTATCTCAACTGCTGGAAAGCTTGCTGCCATCTCTCGGTCCACACGAAAGGCTGCCCCTTTCGGGTCAAAGCTGTCATGGGTGCTGCAGTCCTGGAGAAGTCAAGGATGAATCTCCAATAGTATCCTGCCAATCCAAGGAAACTCTGCACCTCCGTCATGCTCCGGGGTGGCTCCCATGCTAGCACTGCTTCCACCTTGGCTGGGTCCATTGATACACCATCTACTAAGATAACGTGTCCCAGAAAGTGGACCTCTTGTAACCAGAACTAGCACTTCGAGAGTTTCCCATACAACTGGTTCTCTCGGAGTGTGTCCAGAACCATTCTTAGGTGTCTCACATGCTCCTCCTCAGATGCAGAGTACACAAGGATATCATCAATGTAGACCACTACAAACCGGTCTAGATAGGGCTGAAAGATCTGGTTCATGAGCCACATGAACACCGCTGGGGCGTTCGTCACACCGAAGGGCATCACCAAGTACTCATAGTGACCGTAGTGACATCTGAAAGCCGTCTTAGGTATATCCTCCTCCCGTACTCACAAATGGTGATAGTCTGGTCGTAGATCAACCTTCGAGAACCATCTCTCCCCTCTCAACTGATCGAAGAGTTCATCAATCCTCGATAGTGGATACCGGTTCTTTACGGTCACCTGATTCAAGCGCCGGTAATCCACACATAGCCTCAAGCTCCCGTCTGCCTTCTTGGAAAACAGCACTGGGACTGCCCAGGATGAAACGCTGGGTCTCACAAATCCCTTCTTCAGCAAGTCATCCAACTACACCCTTAGCTCACGAATCTCTACAGGAGCCATCCAATATGCTGATGCTGATATCCGTGTCGTCTCGGGTTGCAACTCAATGTAGAAATATATCTCCCGATGGGGAGGTAGCCCGGGGACATCCTCCGGAAAGACGTCCTCGTACTCAGCCACTACTGCTAGAAACTGGAAACTCATAGCATCTGCTACGCCAAGGGCTAGGCTAGCCAACTGATTTGAAATCAGTTGTGCCCTCCTATGCACGAGTCCATCCTGTGCTACCTGGGTCTCTCTCTCACCGACAAAAGAGAACATCGTTCCATCACTGCGGACACAATGCACCCTTCGCCTAAAATAGTCGATCTGGGCATGAACTGTGGATAGCCAATCCATAACAAGAATGAAATCATAAGGCCTCAACGCTACCACCAAGAGGTTCCAACCGAAACTCTCACCTCTAAGGGTCAGGTCACACTATCTACAGAGGTGTGTGATCTCTGAATCTTCTCCAGTCGGTGTCTCTAAGCATAAGGGTCGAGTCAATGGCTCAACTGGAATCTCAAGGTCTCGAACAAGATAAGAAGCCAGAAAGGAATGACTAGAACCTGTGTATATCAATACGGCATCCAAGGTAGAAAACACACAGATAGTACTTCTAATCATTCTGGGAGTACCTGGGTCATAAGACTCTGCTGCCTGCAGCTGTCCCTGCCTCTGTCCACCAGCTCTCGGAGCCTGGGGTGGACCTCCTGGGGGTGGTGGTGGTAAAATATCAAAAGGTCGACCACCTCCGGCTGCTCTCCCAGCTCCCCTACCAGGTCCGCCACCCCACAGATCTGCCTAATCCACACGTTGCCTCTGCCTCGGTGGTCCATCCACTACTCCTGTGTCAGTAGTATGGCGGGTTGGACAATCTCGAGCGAGATGTCCCCTGCCATCACATGAGTAGCATCGCCCCTCTTGAGGCTGACTAGATGTGCCCTACGAACTCTGTACGGTAGATCCCCTGTCCTGGGATCTCCTCTAAAAACATCTCCCACGCCTGGGTCCCTGACGTCGGCTCCCTGCTGCTGAGGTCTCTGCTCCAGCTCGCCCACTACTGACATCTTCCGGTTGTCTCTGCTCTGCTAAGAAGCTCTCGACCACCAAATCCTGCTCGAGCACCCCAGCATAAGTAGGAATGCTCATAGGGACGATGCTAGCTCAGATATCTCTGCGCAAGCCCTGCTCGAAAGTCCAAGCTCTGAAGTACTGATCTCTGAACATATCCATCGAGTACCATGAGAGGTTGGTAAACCTCGACGAATAGTCATCCACCATCATGGTTCCCTGATGAAGCTGAAGAAGCTTCTGTATGCGTACTGCTCTCAGGGTAACCGGTGAAAACTCCTCTCTGAAGAGATGCTCAAACTCTGACCAAGCGAGTGTCGCCTCTTCATGAGTCTGGATAACTAAACTCCACCATCGTCCTGCCGATCCATGCAGAAGGCTCGCTGCCAGGATCACCATCTAGTCAGCTGGTGTCCTGACCAAACGGAAGACTCTGGCCACCGCCTCAAGCCAGTCCTCTGCTGCCTGAGGTTCAGGCTCGCCTCGAAACCTGAGGGGACTCTATCTCTGAAACTCGTGGAGTTTGCTCAGCCTGTGCTCCTCCTCCACTGGTATAACATGCACTAAACACTACTCCACAGGTGGCAGGATAACTGGCACACCACCTGGTGGTAAAACTGGGGGATCTGGTCCCTATATTGAAGCTTCATCACTGAGGGGCTCACCCTTGTGATCGAGCTTCTGGATCCTAGCGGGTGCATGTCGTGGAGGCATCCTGTAAGGAAACAAGATGTATCTCAGTCAGTGAGTATATCTGGAGAGATGACTCCAAAAGTACATGGAAACCACATCCCATTCCTATATGATACATGTACCATTATTTTCCATGAAACTAGTGTTCTCATGTTCTGAGGTGAAAAGCAAGTTATCAGAGTCCTGGTGTATGGATACATCGGCCACCTGCACCAACACTGGGGTCCCTGGCCAGAAATCCGAACTCGAAACATTTAACACCGTTGCCCCAAACCAACTCACAAACTCTCGGTCCTAAGGTAGAACCATCCACCTCTAATACCACTCTATCACGACCCGTCCTACTGGGGCCCGAGCCTCAACTCCCCAAGCCCGCCTCCAATAGGCCAGGGGCTGGTGACTAGCACCGAGTAGGCATGCTACTAACATGGGAGGCATTTCCTATAAACCTATACACACGCACACACATCTCCAAGCCAACAAAGATGAAAAGTAAAAACTACTAAAAATGGAAAGGATGCATGCATACACTAAAACCCAACCAACAGAGTACGACAGGAAAGTAAAGTACAGCAAGTGTAAAACCCTGGGCCAAAAGTACAAGCCCACCAAAAAGAAAGTCTATAACAAAGTCCAACCTGTAATAAAGGTGATGGGAATGTAGTCTGTTGCCATAGGAACACACCTCGGCCGGTCTGATCACACTGAGTACCGTCTGGTCCTGGTCCGCCTAGAATCTTGTCAAAGGCTCGCTCATCTGCACAAGACACAACACATACGGGAAAAGCCCGTGAAGGGGTGAGTATAACAATACCCAATAGGACACCCTGAAACCACAAAGGAAAGATACAGTTAGCTACAAACAAAATATGTCTAAAGAACATACCACAAGAATATCCAGATATACTCATGCACAATCGACTATCGTGAATACCACCACGAGGATCCAGCTTGAAGATTTCCACTAAGCACATAACAGGGAGAACACACTCCTCGGTCTGAAGAGAGAGAGACGCAAAGTACATGCTCTGGCAGAACACACTCCACAAGTAATAAGGGAACATGATACTTAGATGAGGATCACGACCAAGTCATGGGGTGATTCCGACAACTCAGTCTGAGCTAATCTGCTAAGGAGAGGATCGGCGCCCTGGTAAAGTTGGTCACGTCGATACCAAGAACTCTACCTAGGGTTCCAGGAATGAATAGAGGATACGGCTCTAAGTATCACAGAGGGGATTCCAAAAACTATATTTAGGAAGTTCTACTGAAGGTATCATACTTTTGTGTAAAGGAAATGATACCAAAACCTTCAGGGAAAGGACCAAGGGCACGAACCCTAAGAAAACTATTCCAAGTCGCAGAACGCAAGTAGCTCAAGCCTTGAAGAAATTATTACACGGTGTGTAGTATGATTACACGCCATGTGCCTTGACCCCAGGTACTGCCCATGTAAATGGCCCGTGTCGTCTGTCCGGTCTGTGGAAAACATGACTACACGGTGTGTAGAAAAGTACACACCGTGTTCCTGACTCTGGGTACTGCCCGTGTAAACGGCCCGTGTCACTCAGATTTTTGGTTAAAAAGCAACTACACGGCGTGTAGA
Organism: Viscum album; assembly: GCA_963277665.1. Taxonomy (NCBI): domain Eukaryota; kingdom Viridiplantae; phylum Streptophyta; class Magnoliopsida; order Santalales; family Viscaceae; genus Viscum; species Viscum album. Next base: position 247,060,511 of record OY728150.1, read on the forward strand.
AAGATAACACGCCATGTCCAAGCACCTAGGGCTCACTCAGTGTACACTATCCATGTGCCCATACACGGTCTCTACCCATGTCTGTGTCACCTGCCCGTGTACCAGTACACGGGTTATCCCGTGTATCCTGCCGGGTCTGGCCGGGGAGAGGTATACACGGCGTGTCCTTGGCCGTGTACCCTGCCCGTGTCCGTGTACTCCTGGATTACACTCCATGTGTTCCACTGACGAACACACGCTGTGTATCCCATACTACACGGCGTGTGGTCGGGATTTTTCCTGAAACGTTGTCTTCTTCCTTGCGTCGCGGCTGAACCTCTAGATCTCGGTTTCTTGTCCGTTCGTCCCGATACTCCAAGGATCGGTTTATTTCGTCACATGAACATCGTAACGGGTTTTTTCGGCTCTTACAACTGATCATAAACGTCAAACGATCCATCCGAAGAAAAACACCTAAAAACTCGTATCTCCTGATCCGCTCTGAATCGCTTGTCGAAACTGTCATCGCACCTCCGTGACACCACTCCGGGGTTGGATCCACAATCTCGGATCGTTGCGTCAGAGAACGGATGTGCAACGATCCGTTGTTCATCGCCCCACAAAGAATGTGAAAATGCGAAGGAGAGAAAGGGGAGAAATCCAATGAAACAAAATTGAGGAATGAACCTCCACCGTCGTTCTTCACAGTGTTGATCTACTCCCATTAATAGGATTAAACTGAGCAGAAAAGATCAACAACAGTAGAATCATCAGGGATTTAATCTCCCAGAATCCCCGTAAATCCCATCCCGCAAGAACGATCGATCCGCGGACTAATCTGTTCGTGGATTAGCTCACGTTCGTCGTAGAAATCAAGAACGGGGAAGAAATCACAATTTAAACATCCTACCTGGATTTCATGGCGTTCATCGGCGATGATTTGGTCACAACGTCATCGTCGTCGCGTTGGGAGGTTTCCTCTAGAGCCTCTAGAGCCACCAAGGGTTTCAGGGTTATGGAAATTGTAACCCTAATCCCCTGCGAAATCTCCATTTAAAAAGATAAGGTATTTCACTGTAACAAAGATTTAAATAAAATATTTGAATTAAATATTTTATTACGGTTGCGTCCAAAATCCATATTTTACTACTGACCTGCGTCGGCCGATGTTAGGCCTCGCCTAAGGTAAAAATGCTATTCTAAACGCAATGGTGCCCTTGGATTTCTGATTCGAGCACCCGTTTAGGAGTTATTACACTTTTTCATGAAAATTGCATGCGCGCATTTATTTAATTATTAAATTAAATTCAACATTTGTTCTGGGCTCACCGGGCCTCAGAACTACACGCCACCTCAGAGCCTGGTCTCGAATTAAATCTCATATAATATTAAAATAATACATGGAAAAATCCAGGACATTACATAAGAGGTCATTGGGTAACCCACATCCCAGTCTCTGGTAGAGGGTAAACCCCAAGAGGTTGACAGGCGACCCACTGCCAGCCCTGCTAGAGGGTAGACCTGGAATAATTCAACAGGCGACCCACTGCCCAGCCCTGCTAGAGGGTAGACCGGGAAGAAGTCGACAGGCGACCCACTGCCCAGCCCTACTGGAGGGTAGACCTGGAATAAGTCGACAGGCAACCCACTTCCCAGCCTTGATGGAGGGTAGACACAGAAGAAGTCGACAGACGACCCACTGCCTAGCCCTGCTGGAGGTTAGACCTATAATAAGTCATTAGGATACCCACTGCCCAGCCCTATAGGAGGGTAGACCTGGAAGAAGTTTTCGGGTGACCCACTGCCCATCCCTATAGGAGGGTAGACCCTAAAGAGTTGTCGGGTGATCCACTACCCAGCCCTACTGGAGGGTAGACCCTAAAGAGTTGCCGGGTGACCCACTGCTCAGCCATATTGGAGGGTAGACCCGGAATTGGTCCGATAACTCAGCATTGCAACTGACATCACCGGGTGTTACCAACATCGCTACCGCGCGTTGGTTCGGAGTATGTCTAAAGAAGCCTCCGACCAACGCCCTTTCATATTTCCACATTTAATAAGATCACATAAGAGGCTCTACTCACCTGAACATATTACACTGTTGTAATCCTCATGGAAAAACATGCGAGATAGACTACTTAGTCGCTGGAAACGGGATCCCGATGAAAAGTTACTCAACGCCGCTTTACACCAATACGGCGTCTTGTGGGGCCCGCACCTCGGTCCCGAAAGATGTTGGGCGAACTGCGCCACCATGATGCTCTTGGAAAAGCATACTGAATAGACTATTCATACGCCCCAAACAAATTCCTAATGAAATAGTCATTGTATGTTGCACACCGCTTAAAAGACAGCCCGTGGAGCCCACGCCTCAACTCTGGCTTCAATGCCTGAAACCACTCCGGTCAAATTTCCCTTGATGCCAGGGTCACAACTCTGTCGACGGCGCCAAAAATGGATTTCGGATGCAGAAGCTTCAACTCCCCACGTTATACGCAAACGGGGCCCTGTGGGTCCCACACCTCAAGCACGAATTTAGGTAGGCGGATTGCGCCATTGCAATCTCCTTGGAAAAACACTCAGAAACGAGTACTCAAACACCATAAAAGGATGTCGGTGAAAAAGTGGTGTTTCACCGTAAAACGTGTGAACTAGGCCCTGTGGGGCCCACACCTTGTCTCTATTCCAAACGCTTCAGAAAGCATCCCAAAAATTCCATACGAGGACTGGGGTCACGCTTCCGCTGATGGCGTTTCAATCGTACTTCCCAAGTAGGAGTTAGGTCCGACGCAGCAATTAATTAATTAATTAATTAATCACATTTAGTGTTTCGTGCTACCAAGAAACGGAACCAACCCAAAAAGTTTCCGAACCAACTTGGAAGGACCGTCTCAGCTTCGAGGTCACCGCGTCTCTAACGGTACGTCAAAAGGACGTCCGGCTCACGAGCCACATCCGTCACAACTTTAATAATAATTTATTGTTAATAAATCAAAGCTCCTCGGGTCAACCGTCTTCAGGCGCAGAACCCCCAAAAAATCTGATGCTCACTTTGAAAGGTCTGTCTCACCAACACGAATCTGCAGCCGCAGACGACGCGTCAAACGGACGTGCTGTTTAGAAGATATGCCCCCAAATGCTAGGGGGCCCAACCGGGCCGGTCCAGACCAGTTTGACCGGACCCAACCGCCTAGGCCAGCCCACCCCCGGCCGACCCAGTCGACAGTCGCGCCTCGCTGGCGTGGCACCCCGCTGGCATCCAGTGCCACGGGACCCCGCTGGTCCCCTGCGTCAACCCGGAGACCCGCATGAGGTGGGTCTTTCTCCCTAGCAGACCGGCCAAATCTGGTCTCCTCCGTCGCGCCAGCAAGACCCACAAGGCGTGAGTCCTTGTTTCTTCTGCACACCTGAGGTCAAGCCTCAGGTTCCTCTTGCCTATCGCAATCGGCCTGCACCCCTCGGTGCCTTCTTCTCCCGCAGCGTACCACCGCTCCCTCCAGCCTACATCACCCGACGCCGCCTCTTCGTCGTCCTGTGAGGCGCACCACTGCGGTCCCCTGCTCGCGCCGTTGTGCTCCGCCGAATCCCCCGCCTGGCTTCGTCGCTACCTACGACTCGCCACACAACACCGCTCGACCGCACCGCCCCGGTTCTGGTCCCTGCCCCGCCTTCGAATTGTCGGCCGCTCCGGCTCCTCCTCCAGCCGCTCGACACACCACGGCCGCCGCACGCAGCCACCAGCCACTCCTGCCGGCCAACTCCGGTGGTCCCTTCCGTGAACCACCAAGACCTCATCGGAGGTCCGATTTCAATTCTGAGACCATAATTCAGGTTCTTGGGATGAGGTTGTCATAGCGCTTGCCCCCAATCATTGATCCGACACAATTAGCGTGTCCAAAAATTTGGATGAAGAATTCCCAAGAACGACAGATAAAATGGGGCTTGGGCGTTGGCCGTGTTAGTTCATCCAACACCCCAAATTCTAAAATTTAAGAATTTAAATCGAAAAAATTTACAAAACTCCAAGAATTTCATGAAAGTGTGAAATTTAATCAGAAATCCTACCTGGAATTGGATCTTTCGTTGAAGAAGAACATGCTTGCAAAGATCTGATGTGTTCGTTGCGCTTCGGAACACCTCGATCCAAAGATTCTTCATCGTCCACCAAAGGGAGGAGGATGAGATGAAGGGAGGTTGGAGGAGGAGAGGGAGAGGTTATGCAAGGGGAAATGAGGGGAGGAGATTGGAGGAGAATCAACTTAAATAAATAATAAAATAAACCCTTTAAAATAATAAAAACTTAACAGAAAATTAAATCTGCATCTAAAACCCCCAACGCAGTGAAAGTTAGGTCTCGCCTAGGGTAAACACCACCTCTCGAGAACAACGGTGGTATCATAATTTTAATTTGAGGCTCCATTCGAAAGATATAAAATATAATGTCTGAGACCACTTAATTACGAAAATTCCCCTGGTGGTGTTTTCTACATAGGGCTCGCGCCCGCGAAAATTGCACCCCTCCTAGGGTAAATGGCATGATCTTGACTCAATGGTGCCCTAGGTTTCCCAATCCAAGCTACCGTTTAAGAGATACTTATGATTAACCATTAAACGAATAAATTAATTATTTTATTTATCTGTTTAATGTTCTGTTAACGGGCGAGGGGTCCCAACGTCCCACGTTGACATGTTCTATGTAACTCCTAGAGTAAACACCCCATTTCGGACCCATCCATACTCTCATATTTAGGAACCGAATTACCATTTAGGATTTATTTCATTAACTTGGCGTTCCCAGTGTGAACGCACTGAAAATTTGATTCCGGCCACACCGGGGCTCAAAATCGCATGCCGTCTGAAGGCGTTGCTCTGGAATAACATCAAGAAATTTCCAAATTCTTTTAAAGTAAAAGTCGGGTTCTTACAAAACCACCAAGTATGGGATTGTACTCATGATGATACAATAAACCCTACTAGAATTTCTTTCTAAGTAGGGGATCATATATTTGATGATTCCTTAAACCCTTATCAGCTAGCCTACTAGATAGGGGATCGATGCCCTATGTATTAAGGCTATAATGATACCATGAACCCTGAATAGGGAAGAAGATACAATAGAGGATCCCTCCCAGACCTCATAGAGAGATAAAACAACTCCATCTGAGCTCATCAGGTCAAGAGCATCACAATCCTATATTGAAGATGTAATGCCACATTATACCCTCACGGGGATAAACGAAGGGAAACCACTCAAACAATACTTGTCTATATGTCTCTATTAAGTGACCTATTAATATCACCTCATGTCACATCTCACATTCCAAAGCCATGGCCACCATTACATCCAACATGGAAAACTACTCAGGATAGGCTACTCATGGGCCCCCATCTGAGTCCTGAAGATGGAGATGTGCGAGGGAGAAGTATCCAAGGGGAGTACATGGTGTTTATCTCAAAAACCAACCCTCGTACATGTATCCTCTAGGTATTATGTGTGTAAGAGTATACACAACATGTACCCCAAGTCACATTGAGTGTGACCTCATCCAAACCTCTTAGTGCATCCACACCCACACACGATCTACCTGGTGATGTTGCCACACATGGAGTGTACCCACATTACACAACGTGTTCCTCTTATCCTAGCCCAATATTATGTCCTTGGTCATTTATTTGTGTCAAAACCTATATCTGTGTCACCTGGTCATATACTTCTACAAGGCCATTTCACTTAACACTGCCACCCTATCCATGTCCCATGACCACACGACCTAGGCTCACTACATGGTGTGACCCCCAATACATGGAGTGTAGTTCTAAAAATTCATCTTTCTAAAATGGTAAGAACACATGGCATGTGATCTTACACTACACATTGCAGGATCGATAATTATGAATGGGAATCCCCTCTGAGTCACCTAAAACTCCACAATTTCCACTAAAATCCATAGATCTACCCCCATGGGATCTTTTATAGTCATAATAGGGCTCTAAAACATTAAAAAACATAAAAGGGAATTGGGATGTAAATATTTTAAATTATCTTACATCATGGAGAAACACTGAAGCTTAGGTTGAATAATGATACTCAGAATAAGTTGCATCTTGATTTGGTGATGATTGATGTCAAATATGGGGATTGACCACACCTCATATCCTTAGTTCAGCCTCATGTTATCCATTATTCAAGGGGAGGGGCACTTCCTCTAATATTTTATGTGTGAGAACAAGTGAGGATGATATTAGTTTATTTTATTAAACTAATATAATAAACATTCCCATAAATATTCCCTCAACCTAGATCCTGAAAAAAAAATATGTCACCCCTAGGGTAAAACCCATGTTTTGGACTCAACTGAAGTCTCAGATTTCTGATCAGATATTCTGATCAAGATTAATCCCACTTATAAAATAGATACATGTACATGATAAACAAATTAATATTTTTAATATCACCTCTCCTAGGATCTCTGAGCCTCAGAATCCTGCTTCAACTCAGTGCCTGGATTCAAAAATATTCCTAAAAATATTCCAAAGTATTACACAGCAAAACCATATTTTCTATAGTTTCCCCCATATCCTAGATGTGCCTCAACATCTCGGTCCTTAACTAATAGTTAATTCTAATATATGACATGAACTACTCATATGATAGACTCTAAAAGATTATGATCTAGAGAAGGATTCCTTGAGGATCATCTCTTGTTGCACCCTCCTATGGATCCTTTGGAAGACATCTTGAAGGTATACTACTACACACCAAAAGAATAATAAAATGATCATACAATGGGATAATCTTAGTTTAAACCAAAAAATCATAAGAAGAAATTGATATTAAGATCAAAAATCAACATAGGAGACACACATCCAAATATCCCATGGGAGCTTAAGAACCTTAAGGGAAATATATGGACAGACACTCATCACAACTTGACTCTCAAGTCCTAGAAATCCTATATCTTGTCTACCAAACATACCTATATGATAAAACTTAAGGACAAACCACCTTTGATACCAATTATAACAACCTAACTCAGTATTCCTTCTAAAAAAGGACCTAAAACAATTCACCACTGACCCTAAGGGTGTTCTAGATCCCCATATGCTGGTGACTAGAACCAAGGAATCAAAAAATACTTATAGGGAACAATTTCACAAAACCTGAAATAAGAAACATGGAATATATATATATATACATAAAAACACACACACATAAGCTAAAATAAAAACTAAAAGGAAAATATTCAATAAACAAAGAAGCAAAAATGGTAGTGATACAAATAAAAAGGTAACAAGATAAAACTTCAAGGTATATCTGTAACAACCAAAAAGGACCACAAAAATAGGAAACAACTTATTCATGTGATATGTGGGAAATGTACCACCATCTAACCACTAGCTACTTATACCCATCTTAAATAAACCTCACTTTTTCATTGTAGTGTCTTTCCTTTTCTTGCATCAGAAGTCAATACAAGGTCTACACATTCCCAAAAGAATGTTCAAGGTGTGATCTAAACAGGCTTAGTAGGATCCCACCTAGGTGTTTCATATAAATTCCTTATACAATAATCTGAATATGCTCAATTTAAGGAAAATATTGAATGATAATTAGTTAAACAATTTTATAACAAAATCATGGTACAAAATTTCTCCTTTTCCAAAGTTCCAAAAAAAGTTAGGTAAAACAGTTTCAAATTATAATTTTCATAAACATTTATCAAAGAATATAACATTTCATATCAAAGAAAAATCATTGTAATCCAAATCATAATGGTAAATTCCCCTAGGATAAAAAATTACATGCTAGTTAAGTCACTTGTATCCTAATGAACAACAATGACTAGCATGCACTCAATTACCAAGGACATAGGGCTTATGGGATATAGTAACACCCCATGAGTGAATCCCCAATGATGTTGAGATTAATACCATAGGACACTTAGCCTAGGGAACATAGGAACACCCCATGAGTGAATCCCCCTGATAGAATCATCAAACAAGTCCTAATAACAAACCCTCTACCTAAGTACCCAAGGCTCCCATGTGTGACATACATCAATCAGTTAAAAATGGTTAATCACAATTCAAATACAATTATAAATAACCCTTTATTCTTCAAAAAGATTCATTGAAAACCCGTTTCACAATCCATTTCACAATGATTTGAAAATACCCTTTTTCTTATACCAAAACCCAGGGAAACCCATCTTTTATCAGAAAATAATTTTACACTCAAAAATTAATCAATCATTCCAATTAATTTAAAAAAATTATAAAACCAAGAAAAATTGTGGTTTCAAAGACATAGGCTATGGAAGGAACCACCTACATAAAACTTAAGTCTCACACAAACCAAAAAATGATACAAACACCAATATCATGAAAAAACTCCTCAATCAAATAAGAAAATAATAGTACACATCATTCCCCTACCAAAGAATCACCAGAACCAAGAATTCCCATTCTAAAATCCTTCCTCAGGTGAAGAATAAAGAGAAAACATCAAGAAGAAAATAGGAAAACTTACCTAAAACCACCATGGATTGGTCTCCCAAGGACATGGTAGAAGTCCAATGAAAAGGGACCAAAATTACTCTTAGGGATTCACTTGGGTTTCCTAATAACCAAGATAAAATCATGATGAATGACTGGGTTTAAGGGGATTATGGATTTTATACCCAGCATGAGAAACATATGACCATGACACAACTTATACAACCACACCATATAACTTCTAAAAAAATACCAGAACATAACACATAGCCCCTAAACAAACACAATCACCCTATTATCCCACTAGGTTAAATACCCTAATAGGGGGTGAATTAGGGTATGTTAGATTAAAATAACTTCCCATTCATGTCTTGTTTTATCGTTAAATAAAACACTCTTCACTCTCTTTCCCATAAAAATGAATGAATAGAAATGAAATCATACAGGAGGCATGGAAATTTTACTTGGTTCACTTGAATTGGGATATATCCAAGGAGTATAGAAATGAAATGTTCCTATGTACAAAATCCTATAAATTTCACTATTGTTAAAAATTTTGGAGTGGAATCACATTCCCTTTTGGTTTACAACCAATCACAATTTGAAATCTAACTTATCTCTCAACTGAAGGGTTCTCACTACTAATTAAGAATTACCATCTTTTGATCAATTGAATCAATATTTTTTGAACATTATTTAGTTTATAATTAAGTTCCACTTTCATATACTTTATTAATACCACTTTACCACATTTTTACTAGGTAATCCCTTCTGGTTTTCTTATGATTTACTTTTTTGAAAACCCTATTTCCATCCTTCATGAAACTATCCAATTATTTAAAAAAACATTATCCTTTCAAAAAAAACCCTTAAATTTTTTAGAGGTCACTACTATTTTCAATCTCTCTACTTCAGTGATGCCCAAACATTCACTATGCTTAGAACTTTCATGATTTTCATGGATTCAATGATGCTCACATATTTCGCAATGCTCACAGATTTCATGAAGCTTATGTAGACTTTGCGAAACTTCCTTTCATCTAGAACCTAATGATCTTATGAAAACATTAACATAAGAAAACTCCTTCATAAAGGTATCTCAGTTCCTTGAAATGTTTGTTCTAGTTTTAATAATCACTACTTCTAGGAGGTTTCCATTAGATTTATTCATGGAACCAGAAACTTCCAACAATTCTTTATCTAAAGGGGACTTGCTTTCTAAAGGCAGGGGTTCATTATGTTTGAATTTTACGATACTTAGGAACATACATTAGTCGAGAGGATGTGAGGTTGGACTCATCGCACCCTTTTTGTGGAACGTTTTGTCTACTCCGGGACTCTCTTTGTAAATTTAAGATATTTCCATGAATCCTTATTAATTCACCAAGCATAACATAAGTTTCCCTTAGAATTTACAATCACTTATTAACATGTTTAAAATTTAGAATCATCATTATGCATTCAAGTTTCTTCATTAATGGAGATATACGTATTTATTCAAGGTTCTCCGTCAATGGTATCCTCTAATATACTATTTCAAGATTCTTTTAATTATCATTATGATGATACTGGTTTTTAAGACACTCTACAGGGAACTCTAGGGTTTGTTGTCATCCAGGGAGTCTAAGGCTTGTTTTGATATTGAGATCTTACCCATGAAATGGGTTACCTATGTATCCTTGTGAAAGGAATCAGAACCCTCATAGTTCGGTGCCTCTTAATGGGGCACATCATACCTTTTAAGTTCATGTGATAAGGACCTAACCATACTATTTAATGTCATGTGGTAAGAATATCTAAGCGAAATCTTCTTAGTCAAAGTTTGGTGTGGGACTTATGCTAAAACAACCCGATGAACTTGGAAAGGATATGGGCTTCAAAGTTAGATTAGAACCTTTTAGGAATATAGCCCAAGGAGAACAGGGTTTATTTGAAATGTTGGGTTTGAACCTCAAAGAGGCGTCCTACGTATCCCATGTTGATGGGAATCAAATCCCACGTAGTTTGATAAATCTCATAGGAGAGTATAATACTTTGATAGAAATGAGTTTGGGCTTACTTCCTGAAAAGGATTCCTTGATGAATTAGGGGTTTAATTTGGAGCTTGTTCCAAATGAGGATACCTAGATTAAGAGAATTAGGGTTAGATTCTTGAAGAGGATATCCGGTGAGCTCATGCCCTAAAAGGTATTCCTACGTATCCTGGTTTGAACAGGAATCAGAGTTATCGTAGTTCCTTCACCATGGGTGTTTGTGTAAATGTTGTAATCATCACGAATCTTTAAGCCCACATGAGTCATGCTTGGTGTGAGAAACAGGAGGATGTTAAAGATTCAACAATGACACTTCAGATTTTTCCTCCTCCTCTAGTGGAAGAGGGCGTGTCGACTATGGAAGAGGAATAGGTGATGAGCCTTCCCTCTATTTACATTACATTGGAAAAGGGACCAATGAAAGTAATAAGGGATTAAGGATAGGGGCTTACACCAGGATGGATGTCCATGGTGACAAATATCAATAGGAGACGGAGAGGGTAATGAAAGTCCATGTTCCCATCTCTCCTCTGGTCTTTGGCACTGAAGAATAAAGGAGAATAAATGATGCTACCTCCTACAAGAAAATCTAGGGGCTTACGCCAGGATGGATTCCCTAAAATTGATACTGGTAGGGGAGGGAAACTTCTCCTTTGTTCAAGAGGAAGAAAAGTAGGTGTGAACCGTACCTTCCCTACCAGATACCTGAGGTTCCCGGTTGTCTCTTTGAAAAGGGAGAGGCCAGGACCCAACCCTCCCCCAAAAAGGGAACTTCCCAACACTATTCCTGGGAGAAAGGTCCATGTGACTGTGGATATACAATCCCATAGACACTTCATGAACCCTAACCCCATTATAAAACTAATTTGAGAAACCTATGATTGTGGATATACAAACCCAAATAAGATACACGATAATGTGCCTTTCCCAAAGTTTTTATAAGTCAGGAGGTTTTGGTGGAGGTCTCAATAGAATCCCTTTCAGACAAGGGATCCAAGGAAGAAGAATCCTTTCCATGAATGGCTTTGAGGAAGGCTTGATAGATTGTAGACTCAAGAGATTAAGTGAATCAAATAGGGGAACCCAAGTAGGCTAGGGCGTACAAGTATGGGCCTGCAAGTAGACTTGGGTGACCTGATATTCACTTAAGTGATGAACAACCTATATGGTAATACTTGGGAGAGACTTGGATCAAGCCTTCAGGAGTATTCACATGTGGTCCCATAAGTGTTGTTCTCAAGTTCATATAAAAGGAATAGGTGGCGCACAAGTGTTTCCGATTTAGCGAGGTTGGGTGCTTTAGGCATGAAAGTGTTATTGTTTTCAAACACTAAAAGGACTTAAGTCCAATGATCATCCTTTAAATCCTCCGCTCAAGGTGTTGAAGAACTACCTTGAAAGTTTAGGAAGACTTGGGTGAAGCACTATGGTGACCGGAGAAGCAATTGGGCTTCAGGGAAATTCATCCATACAAATGAAGACCCCAAGGGTCTATTTATAGGAAAATAAGTGACCTTTAGTGAAATGAGTTTGGTCGTGCAAGTGGGTTATGCGCCAACTTTGTGGCACACAAGTGGTTGCACGCCTAATGGGTGGAACCCAAGTATACTTGCATGCCATTGATGATTTCTATATACTAGGGAGACACCTTGAGGACATATCCAAAATTATTACTTCAATTATCTCCATCATGGTGGTGCATAAGTATTTGTGTATAGGTACCTTGGGTGCCGCTTTAGGGACTTATCCAAATAATTTCTCCATACCGCAGGGGCTGCACCCCCGCACCCCTACTTGGGATTAGTGTTGGGCTTTGGTCTTTGCCTCACTACCTTCATTGACCCCCATGAACATTTCAAAGTCTCACTGCAAACTTTTCGAGCCCGGTTTAGGACATTTTTCAAAAAAGTGCATGGAACACATTTTATGGTGTCCACAAAATCCCCCCCTTATAATTTTATTCATTCATAATGAAAATAATCTTGTTCTAAGGTAAAAGTAGGGTACTTTGATGCATTCCAACATCATTTGGTCAGATTTGAAGCTACGTCAAGTATGGAAGGATGCTCTAATTTTTTTTCCTAAGCCATGGGGCATAGCGAGCATAGTTTGATTTGTACTAGGGTCATATGGAAAACCCTACAAACTTTTTATCTTTTGGCATTTCATTGATCAATATTACCTAAACCATAAAAAAATTATGTTTTGTGATCTGGGAATCAAATTTTTTTCAGATTTCCCTTTGTGGGTTCTTAATCTAGTGAGTACCACGTCTCTTAGATATTTAGATTCATGCATAATGGAATATAAAGGGCTAGTATTTAAGGTCGAACAGTTTTGACCATAAATCATGAAATTAGATCCTAAACAAGTCTTAGTGTCTATGAATTGATTTAATATTGTTTAAATATTTTCAAGGGGAATCTTGAGACATGATTTTTATGGTCACCAAATTTAAAACCTGTATCAACCTAAGGGGAGTGTCTTCCAAGAAGAAAGTTACCATTATTTGAAAAATCCATTATGGGGGCTGTATTATGCAGGTCCAACTGGGGAATATGTTGTGTAGCCAAATAGTGGAATCTTTTAGATGACAGGCCTGTTATGTAGGCAACTTATGCAAGGCCACCTAAGGGAATGTGCTGCATAATTAGGCAAAATAGCTCTAAGGAATTTAACATTTTACTATTGATAGACAAGGGAAAATAATATTTGGGTGACTCAATACCATAGTGGGTGGATTTGCCAAGGAAAATAGATTTTAAGAATAAAGGGAAATTTTATGTCGATATCTGTCATGAATAGGGAAACTACTGTGCAGTTTTAAGTCATGTAATGAGGATTTTATATTGTGTGGTTTTAAGTCTTGTAGTGAGGACATTGTATTGTACAGTTTTAAGTTATGCAGTGAGGATATTGTACAGTGCAGTTTTAAGTCATGCAGTGAATAAGTTGTACTGTGCAGTTTTAAGTCATGTCGTGAGGACATTGTGTGGCTTTAATTTCAGGTCTTTAGCTTTGACCAAAGGTATAAAACTCTCCAAATTTCTTGATAATTTATTTCAAAACATACTACCATATTTAGGTATGGAAGGAAAAAATTGTAAACTATGATTGGGGAATTCTTAGATCTGAATAATGATATAGAAAAAGGGCTAAAGGCATTAGAAGAAGTATTTTCCAAGAACAAAGTGAACATTTTTTTTTAAAAACCCATTATGGGGGCTATATTATGCAGGGCAAAATATGGAATATACTACATAGCCCGATATCTTTTTACTAACAGGACCATTATATAGGAAACTTATGCAAGGCCACCTAAGGGAATGTGATGCATAGTCAGGAAAAAGAGTTATTAAGAATTTTGACATTCTATTTCTAAAAGGAAAAGAAAGTTAATGGAGATTCATATTTTTCAAAGCACAGGGTTTTTTTTATGGAGAAAGGTACCTGGATATGGAGAGGGTATTTCCAACCAAGATTTCCAAATAATCAAAGGAATATGATTTTTACAAAGGTCTAACCCAAACGTCGGAATTATGGTATTTATAGTTTTAGGTCATACAAATAGGAATAGAAATTGAAATAGTATATGATATCTGGCCAAGTGATCCCAAGGTTATTTCATATTTCTTTGAACACATGGAGAGGGAAATGTAAAAACTATGGTCTTGAAGAGCTTCAGATCGAGAGAAAGATAATGGGACAAATATACCTCAATAACTGTTTTAAAATACAGATTCTTGTATATTGTCATCAAAGTTTGAAGGGGACAAGGATACTATAACCAATAATGAAATTACCATCATTTGAAAAACCCATTATAGGGTCAGTATTATGTAGGGAAAATTGTGGAATATGGTGAATAACGAAATAGTGGCATCTTTTGACTGAAAGACCTGTTATATAGGAAACTTATAAAAGACCAGATAAGGGCAAATGTTGCATAGTCAGGCAAAAGAATTCTCAGATATTAGAAACTATATCACCAAAAACTATAAGAAACATTATTAATATCTGAAAATATTCAAGATTAAGAGTGTGAAGTATATAAGGGGTTTATGCTCAATGCACATAAAAAATATTTGAATCAATATTGTCCATTAATCTGACATCCTTTACATAGATCTAACTCATATGTAAAATGGAGAATTTATTTGTTTCGTTTTGAATTAATATTGTGATGTGCAGTTTAATTTCATGCAGCGAGAACATTATAATGTGCAGTTTTAAGTCACGCAATTAGGAAATTATACTATGTAGTTTTAAGTCATGTAGTGAGGACATTATACTGTGCAGTTTTGAGTCATCCAGTGAGGACATTATATTGTGTAGTTTTGAGTCATACAGTGAGAACATTAATAGCCCCATAAGAAATTGAGACACCTTATTTATATAAAGAATACTTTTACCCAATTCCTAAGCCCACTTGAGCTATTCTCGATGTGAGAAAAAAGGATAAGTAATGGTTTCTTCTATAACACAAAAGGTGACACAAGTAAATAATATGGGTGTCAAATTTCCATGCAGTTTAACATCATGCAGTAAGGATGAAGATGAACTGATGTGAAAAGATAGAATTGTTGTAGTTGGACTAAGGGATAAAACCCAAATGTCACTATGTGTCTTGCTGAGGGAAATAATCAAGCCATACGTAGTTCTTTAAACATTCCCTAAGAAGGTTTGACTCTTATATAAGGAAGAAAGGGGTTTTGTTTTTTTAAGGTGGTTGGGGCCAAGATTGGAAATCTAGATGTCTCTACGTATCTCATATAGATGAGAATCAAGCCATACGTGGTTCTCTAAACAATCATTTCCCACACCAATCGAGTTTGACATGGGATATGGGGGATTTAACACATTCTAGAAGAATGATTAAATTTAAGACACAAGATGGTATGAAAATAAAATCATGTATCTTAAAAGAGCACTCTATATAGATCAAGTTCATATATAGGATAAGAAAAAAGGAAATCAAAAATTTTGTGATTGCGGCTGGGCCCAAGACTGGAGATCCAATCATCTCTACGTATCTCAAATAGATGAGAATCAATCCACACATGGTTCTAGAAAAAAGGTCCCTTTGCAGATATGACTCGTACATAAGGAAGAGAGGGACTCATATGCTACTAAGGAGTAGCAATGATGTCCATGATGCTTGCTTATGGAATCTCTTAAAATCAAATAGAAGACATTAACCGTACAGTTTAATGCCATGTAACAAAGACAAATGGTTTCATGCAGTTTAAAATAGTGTGACAAGAAAAAATATGCTATGAATTTTAATGTCATGAAGCATGGATGCTTGTGGTTGTTACACAGTTTAGATTCTTGACATTAGGACTTTGTAATGTGCAGTTTTAAGTCTTGCAATAAGGACATGGGAGCTGTGAAATTTTCAGTCTTGCAGTGAGGACTAATGATATGTGCAATAACATGAAGTATTTCTTTAAGAATCTCGCATTAGTTAGAGTTTTAATGAGCTCTCTATCCATTGATATTAAGGAATAAGCTCCATTTGAGTAGAACTTATGTATAGAATAAGTTCCATCCCATTTTGGCCCAAGCTTTGGAGGTTTCTTTCCTGGTATCATTGGAGTCTGGAGGACCAATACTAATTCTCCTTGAAGAAATGAATAGAGGCAAACTTTCTTGTTAAAATCTCACACTATTCTATTCTAATAGACTTATAAATGATGCAATGTAATGTTTTCTCATCAAATCGTTCCAGCTCATTAAATTGTTTCTGAGACTATTCATCTATAGACATCAAAGATTGCAACTCTGAGTGAAGGCAATTGCATTATATTGGTAAGACTACTTCTGTTCTGTATACCAATGAATAAAAAGTTTCCTAGGTGGCAGTACGGGTAGTAGTCCAATAAGCCCATAAAGCATTAAAAAGTTTAACAGGCTATGATTTTTTATCTTTATCCACCATTTTCTGGAGTATATTTGATAGGATCTTATTGAAGGCCTCTATCTATCCATTGGTCATTGCATGATAGCAGGATAAATGGTTGGATTTGATATTATGTTCCTGATATAACTTTTTTACCTCAGCAGAACAAAAATTGGTTCCATTGTCCATCAAAATAGTATGAGGGACACCAAATCTAGTGATGATATTTGTTTTGAAAAAACTAACAATGCTTTTGGATCTGATTTCCGTGAGAGGTAATTCCTCAGCCTATTTGGAGAAGAAGTCAGTATTAGTAAGAATATACTTAAACTTATTAGTCGTGGCTGGAGGATAAGGTCATATTACATCCATTCCCCATGTGTAAAATGGACAAGAGTATTTAGCTGTATGTAGAAACTATGGGGGTTGATGAATGAAGTTGGCATGCACTTAGAAGGGATGAAATTTCTTAGTGAAATATATACAATCCTAAATCATTGAAGGCCAAAAGTATCCAAGCCTTCAGATCTGATTAGAGATTCTATGCCTAGACTGATGGGCACCACAAACTCCTAAATTCACTTCTTTCATGAAAGCTATAGTTTCTTCTTTATCAATAAATCTGAGGAGGATTCCATTAAAGCCTCGTTTATAAAGGATCTTCTGGTGGTCTAGACTATCATAAAGAGTAAAATTGGCCGCTCATCATCAAATCTATTATTTTTCAGTCCTATATGGTGAAAGTATTCCATTTTGAAGATATTCCATGATGGGTGTTCTTTATCTCATAGTATGACCATGTGGCTTAGGAATAGGGATAATTTCAATAATTTCCTCCATAATTGTTTGAACAAAAGGTGAGACCACATGACGATGGGATATGCTGATGATTGCCTCATCCCAATTTGGATCTTCCAAGGCTTTAGCTGCTTTATCTAGTGCATCATCTTGGGAGTTTTGTGATCGAGGGATATAAGAAAATGTCAGCTTTGAGGTAAATTCAGCCATTAACCCTCTGACATAATCACACAAAGGTATTAACTCTTCTTTTCTGATAGAATATTCCCCATTGATTTTCTTGATTACTAATTCTGAATCACCTTTTACTTTTAAGTGATTCACTTTCACCTGAAGGGACAACTCCAAAACTATGATGAGAGCTTGATGTTAAACTTAATTATTAGTACCTCCTTCTGATAATGGGAAGGAATAAGACAATATTTCCTTTTCTGGGGAAATAAGGACAATTCATAACCCAACTTTATTGAGTTTAGGGTTTTCTATTCTCTTCCTTATTAGATATATAGAGGCACCATCAAAGTACATTTCCCATGTTTGGGAATTATTCTGAATAGAGAAGACCTGTTCATTAGGAAGTTCAATATTTAATGATGTAACTTCTACATATGGATGTTCAGTAAGGAATTCAACCATATATTAGCCTTTTATTGCCTTCTGAGGCACAAACTGGATATCAAAATGTTGCAGAATAACTTCCCACCATGTTAGACATCCTGTAAGCGTAGGACGACTAAGTATAAATTTGAGTGGGTTATTGTGAGATACCAATTGGACTTCATGATGCTGCAGGTAATGCCTCAATGTCTAAATGGAAAAGATTAATTCTAGACATCACTTTTCAATACTATAATACCAAGTTTCTGCATCAATCATAGTTCAACTAATATAGTAAAGATTTTTCTCATTCCAAGCATCATTATTGTGAGCAAGGAAGTCACCCATTGATCTCTCTAAAGCTGTCACATAGAGAATAAGTGGTCTTCCTTAAACATGTGGCATTAATACCAGTGGAATCAAGAGATATTTCTTGAGGGTATCAAATGCTTCTTGGCAGTCTTCATTCCATTAATAGGTGACTCCCTTCTTCATTAATATGGTGAAGGGAAAACACTTTCCTGCCAAATTGGAGATAAAGTTATGAATATTGGACAAGTTTCCTTGAAGTTATCTTAATTATTTCAAGTTTCGATGAGGTGTCATACCAAGGATTGATTTTTTTCTCAGGATCAACTTCAATACCACGATGGTGTACAACAAATCCAATAAACTTTCCCGATGTTACCCCAAAAGCATATTTCATGGGGTTCATCATAAAACTTTGTTGTCGAAGTTTATTGAATATGATATTCATATCAGCCAAATGATTGGAATGTTTTCTATATTTGACCACCAAATCATCCACATAACATTCAAAAAAAATTCCTAAAAAGGGTTTGAAGATATGGTTCATGGCATGTTGGTATGTTCCACCTACATTCTTTAAGCCAAAGGGAATTACCCGATAGAAAAACACACCTTGAGGGGATCTGAAGGCTGTAGATTCATCATCCTCTGGGGCCATATGGATTTTATTATACCCAGAGTAGCCATCCATAAAGGAAGTAGCTTCATATCCAGTTGTTTCATCAATTAAAATATCTGTAATCAGAACTAGAAAATAATCTTTAGGACAATTCCATTTAAGATATCTGAAATAAATGAAAACTCTAATTTTAGCATTCATCTTTTTCACTAGGACAATATTGGCCATCCATTTGGGATATTGAAATTACCTAAAAAAGTTATCCTTTATAAGCTTATCAACTTCAACTTCAATTTTAGAGGAATGAGTTGGGTGTATTCTTCTTGATGCCTACTTGAACCCATGATGTTCTTCTAGAAAACCCAAATAATGGGTGTCTACATTAGGATTAAGTCCTGGATTTTTTGTATAATTCCAAGAAAATATATCTTGATGTTGTTTTAGAAATTAATTATACACATCTTTCTCTTCAGAGGTCATGGCCGCACTAATTAGAGTGGGGTGTGGATCTTCTTCTATACCTAGATTTATTTCTCTGAGCTCATCTATTGTGGTAGAGACACCTTCCTCAAATGATGGAGGATCATCCCTAAGATCTTCCTCTTCTTATTTATTATGAATTACCTATTCTCTTTCTACTCACATAGTAGATGATGTGGAAAAACTTCCAGAGTTATGTGAGGAGTCATTATTTGAACATCCTGAAGAAGAGGCCACTATTTCTGACTCTACTGATGATGAAGGGACTTTCTGTGGTAATAAAGAGGAGATGATGGATTGGGAATCAACACATTTGTCTTCCTCTAACATTGCTATAACTTCTTCTACTCTGATTGACAAAGTAGAGGCTTGTTGTATTTTGAAAGATGATATGAAGGAATCTCCATTTAAGCTTCCATCACTGCTTGCTGAATCAACAATTTATCTCATGTTGTCAGGCTTAGTTGCCACAATCGACATTATGGAATTCATTGGACAAGTGTTTAGATTTGGTTTTACCCTTTCAATTTTATTAATGGGTAGCACATAATATGGACTCAAATGTATTATGGGTTTGTTGGAATCTTTTCCAAACCATTTGGAGCATTAACTCTGGTTACTTCCTTTGTTATGGTCCTCATTCCTTTTTTGTGATAAAACTTTGCCTCAATATATTGAGATACCCACGTTTTAAATGGATCCTTGTCACCATAGAATTTCCCGATTTGACAATTGAAATAGTACTTAAGAAATTGGTGGTATGACGAAGGTATGGCTGCATGTTGATGTATCCAAGGCATTCCAAGCAGAATGTTGAAGGCTGTGTCTGGACGAACAACCATGAAATTTGAATTAGACACAAGGTCTCCAAATTGATTTTTGAGTTTAATATCACCCAGAGGTTCTTTCTTATTATTTTCATATCCTTGCAACATTAAAGTGGAAGGATATAATTAAGATTCAGTGAGGCCCCATCGGCAAAGTGTACGAACATGAATGAGGTTGACTCCAGAGCTATTATCAATGAAGACTCATTGGATATCTATGTCACTAACCTTTCCAGATAAATACGAGGGTCTAATATGTCCATGTAAAACATCATCTTCATCTTCATCAATAAAATATATGACTGCTTGACATTTTGAAGGATCATTCTTTATATGGTAAACCTCAGTAGCACTAACTTCAATTTAAAACTCTTGAGGACTTGAAAAAGCCTCAATAAGTGCTTCTCAAAGATCTTTTGACAGATTCTAGGAATCCAGAATTGATAAATTGGTCAGTACTTGGTCCAGTTATTTCAAAACATAAAACCTTTTATCTAGATGTCTACGTTTCCAAGCATGGAAATTTTGTTTTCTAGTTGTCTTAGAAGTTGATGCTTCTGATTTAGATATACCCTGTGTCGGAGTAGAAACTAGAAATACTACTGGATTTTGCAGATTAGACTGACTAGGTCTATCTACTTACTGAGAGGAATATGGTGTGACTTATAATCGGTCCTCCAAAATAATCATGTCAGAATTGAACATGTCGTGCATGGAAGAAACTCCTTGTTTTTATTGATCCCACTGAAGGGCTCTTCCATGAGTTTCTACCGCATAAATGGTTCAAGTATTGGTAGAGTTAAAATGGTGGTTTCTAGAATTCTCATGTCTTCCCCTATATCCTTAGCCTTAGCCTCTTCCTTTGGTTCCCCAATTAGGTACAAGGAACTCAAGCTCATTATAATCATAATTTCCACTAGAAAGAGGATCCATTAAGTAAATAACATTAACATAACCAAAGATAAATTCTTAATATGATGAAGATTCTTCCTGAAAGGTTGGTTCTAGTTGTTCTGTTTGGCTGGGAGGTGCCCGTACTTTTGAAGTAGATGACATGTAATCTGACAGTGTCAAGGACAAATTTGGCCTTGACATGAGATCATCTTCTTCTGAATGATCCTTTTCCTTATGATCACCTCATTTCCTTGAGGATAGACCTTTTGATAAAGGTGGTTTTGTTGTGGCAGGAGTGGCAGAAGACACAATCAGTTGTTTCAATTCTGTTCATAAAATGGTATGAGTTCGGTTGATCATTTTTCTAATCATCTAATAATCCTATTTATGCACATTTTTAATTTTGACTTCCTTCCATTCACCTTTTTCTTCTGGTTCAATATATGTAACACATTCTACTTGAGCTGATGAACTTTTCAGTT
The DNA here is from genome assembly GCA_963277665.1 of Viscum album. NCBI lineage: Eukaryota > Viridiplantae > Streptophyta > Magnoliopsida > Santalales > Viscaceae > Viscum > Viscum album. The sequence goes on from OY728150.1 coordinate 247,081,927, forward strand.
TCACTTTTTCAGAGTCTACTATTTTTTGTAGGAGGTCCTTAAAAACAAAACACTTCTTGAATGGGATGCACCAACATCTGTTGAAAGGGACAATAATTCAGAAGATCTTCATCACCTTCTTAGTTTGGGTTCTTCGGCCTTGGTAACTAAACCAAATTTTTTCCTAGATCTGAGATGAAGTAACTGAGAACTTGTTCATTCCGGAAGGAATAAACTTTTCTTTTTAATTCCTCAAACTCTTTTTGCCTTTAATCTATTTTATTATCTTGAAGAGGTGTTCATTACTGCTGACGCTCTGGAGATTGATCCCTTTGATACGATGAAGGTTTTGAAGTGGAAGGAGGTACAGGTGCTTGCTTGAGTGTAATGGTATCAGTCACTGCTTTCCCTATTCTCCTTCCCAAAGTTGATGGAATTACATGAGTTTTAGCCTTAGTCTCTATAATAGAATGTTCTATCTGTTGAGAAATTGAAGTAAGGCCTTGAAACCCTTCTGTGTATTTTATAGGGATCAGTGGTGTGCGTAACTCATCATATATATTTCCCACAAAATTTTGCAGCAAATCTTCTTGAGGAAGTTACAGACTTAAGGAATATGTCAATCCTTTCCATCACATATTGAAATATGAAACTCTTTCATTGTCTATTTTTGTACAATTAGTAAGATCAAAAAATGTTATCTTCGATAGCATTGAGCTAAATTGAAGAAGGAATTTCTAGTGGAGATCTTCCCATCCAGTAATTGATCGAAATTGTAAACTTGTATATTAGACAAAATCTGGTTCATGTAGTGACTGCACAAAACACCTGAGTTTTACAGCTTCTTGTTGTTGAGAAGTTACCATCATGGGATCACAACAAGAAACAAAATGTGTTAAGTGTTGTTCTGGATATCCTAAACTATTAAAGATTGGAAATGTGGTATTCACTAAATTTGGTGGGGAAGGAATCAGGTCTACCCATTCAGGGTAAGCTTTCCTTTCCAGCTGAATTGGAGCACGTCATTCCTCCATAGCTTCCAATCGAGTTGTTAATTCCTTAATTGTTTTCATATGCATTTGGGAATATCTGGATGAGATAGAACCTGTGCAGGTACAACAATTGGAGCTTGAGCTGGTGTAATTACCAGAAAAACCACTGGTGGTGGTGCTGGTATTTTTCTTGGATAACCCACAGGAACAAGCTTATTAGAATGTGCTTGATCCTGCCTTGGTTGTGTACCCAATGGAGGGAATTCATTATTTGCATCTGTAGTTACTAAAAATACTATTTGGTGAGGAGCTCCTATAGGATGTGTAAGTTGAATACCTTCCTGGGTTGTACGTCTAGCATAAATGTTGCTTCGAAGTAATTCTGTATTGAGTCTTTTCAACTCCTTAATTTCCGCTTCTTACTATGAAAATCTCTATTCAATAGAAATATATTGACCTTATCCATTGTAAAAGTTATATCCAATATGAATTTTACCTTTCCCCTTGTTAGATGCCTTTCGGAGGGGTGGGAGTTGGTTATTTGAAGGCATATCTAGATTCTGGGAAAGCCTCTGATTTCGGGTATGTACACCTTCTTAATATGACTCATTGTGTAACATATTATGGATAAGAAATTCATATTTTGATTCCCCTAAACTAGAATCATTTTCTGGAAGATCTTCTATAATAGTGTTAATGACATTTACTGATGCATAATGCATTGATGGAATTCTGTCAGTATCTTCATAAGTTCGTCTCCCTCTGTATCTTCCATGAGACTTTTTTCTCCTATATGATGGATTCTCAGGAGTTTTTTGATGGACAGTAACCTAAAGAGAATCCTTGGATAGTTCAGTTGTGCGTTCTCTTTGTGGATTTTTCCCTAAACGGGAGAAAACTAACTTCCGTTGAGGAGGGGATTGTAGATGTGAAAAATCCCCTGTCCCTACAGGCTGGGGCTATTCTTGTTCTTCTTCTTCTTAAAATCTTTTAACTTTGTTTAATGAATTGGAAGGTTTAATTAACTGAGACCCCAACCTTGCAAGCTATGGTGATTATTGAACTTATATGGTTGATATTCATGCAACTAATCTTCAAATTTTGTGAATTTTGGTTTGGAAATTAGCTGGGTGCATCATCCGACAACCACTCAAATCACCTATTTCAGAATATTGTTGTGCTATTTCAGATTTTACATTCTTTGATGGTTGACATCCTCTAAGTGGGATGCCCACTCATGATTCTTAGATACTTGATGTAAAATTAACTCAAAAATTTATTTTATTTGGTCCTAACCTTGATGAGAGCTAGTTGAGGACTATTCTTGAGCGTGCATTAGATTACATACAAAGTCTATTGATTGTAGCCTATTGTAGGCAATAACATTGGATGAGTCCACTTTTTGTGGACTTTGTTGATTCTAGAGTGAAGTTAAATGCTATTCTCCATTTGCACCCTATCCTATAATACAAACACCAGATGGGGTGTCAAAAATTAACTGGAATAGCCTCTTTAGAGCATTGAGGCATGCATGCTGAAGGGTTATCTGTTGTTTTTCAACCTTTGGATGTTGGTAAACTGAGAGAGATGCCAAGTTAATTTGGCGTTTCAACCCTTTTATTACCTTTACATGATTTTGATATTCATCATATGGTAATGCTTTGGTTTTAAAATGATGGATATTCTTCCATAAGTTGAGGAGGATATCATGAATACAATATTTTTCCATCAATTCTGTAATGTTATACTAAGAATTTTCCAAAGGCTAGAACATGACTAGTATTTCTCTTTTAGCCAATTGTTTTCTCATGTTTAGTATACCTTCATCGTCTTTTTCTAGAGATTTCTCCACTTGGTCTGACCAAAGTGGATGCTTTGTATTATAAAGAAAATGACCCAAGGGAGGTTAGGAGAATGATTATTCCATTAAGATGTATTCTGGTTGAGAAATTATTTTACCCATCAATGATAAGGCATCAGACATGACTGGCCTTGTGTTTGCAAGTGCCTCGAGATAGGAGGGCTTTCTTATCACTACATTATCAATTATAGAATTCTATTGACAATGCGAAATACTACTATGGATAGGACTTTTGTAATGAATTCCATCATGGGGAGGACCACCATGGTGGATTACAGTAAGGGATGAATCTTTTTTCTCCTTGGTCTTCTGGCCACATAGAGGGTTTTCATGGCTCTCATCCGGAGATAGATTCTCTGGGTTGATGGAATTTTCATGAATCAAGCCTTCATGATGAAGTGTTGGATGAGGAACTTCATAATTACTACTACCACTCCTATAATTTAGTAATGACATTATATGATCTTGAGCTACAATAAATAAATGTCTAAGGGCTTCAAGAACTCTAGCATTAAGAGGAGCCAAATTGCAGTTTGACTCTTTATTTTCCAATAGTATTTGGAGAGACTTCTTCTTGGATATTCTCTTATACTTATTTGGGGACAATTTCTGGGAAAAGTGGTTATCATGGGCAGGTGCATGTTCCTACCTTGTATTGGTTACTGGAACGGACCGATTACCACCAATTGCAAAGGGTGTATGTTCCTGATCTTGTTGTCCATATGATAGAGGGGGGACTTCCCCATGACACTCCTGGAATGAAATAGAGGTGTGTATCTATTCCAGGATTTCATGTCGATGTTTCATCCCATATGTGGGGACAAATTTATGTGTTTGTTACCTTGGTACTGCTAAAGTAGTTGTTATAATATCCCGACATGCTTCCAGAATATTGGTAGTGATTTTCGTCTACCCTTTCACCATTGATAAGAAGTGTTTGGTGACTTCATCAGACATAACATGAATATACATCCATTCCGTATCTAGAGTAGGTATATGTGCCTTCTCTTATCCTCTTTTTCCTGTCAAAGGGTATTGACAGTACTCATGCATGGGGGCAGAGAGTTGGGTCTGCCCTAGATTTGTCTTCAGAGCTTTCCGAATGACTTCTCCAGCTGCTGCCAAACGAGACTGTTAGTAGGCTTGATGAATGCTGGAAGGTGTATGTGCCTGTTGGATATTTCCCGTCAAGTATGTTTGATGGAATTCCTTCAATACTGGCAGATGAGACTGCTGGCATAATTGGCGACTGTAAGCAAGTGTATGTTCTTGTTAACCATTTTCTACCACATTGGATTGGAAGGCTTCTTTAAAGGAAGTCTGATGAGCTTGTTGACTGGATGATAACTTGTAAGTAGGTGTATGTGCCTATTCATAGTACTCCACCAGGTTTATCTGGTGGGATTGATGGTTTTCTTCCAGATGAGTCTGCTGGACAGCAAAATTAGGATGGATGGGTGTATGTGCTCACTCATTATTCACCATTAAGTTCGATTGATGGAATTCTCCGAAGGGGAAGAGGTAAGAACCTACTCCATGTTGACCGGATGTTGTACCTAGTGGTTCGTCTTGCGTTCCTGGGTCTGAGAGACCTGGGCCGAATGTCTAGAGGCAACACCCCCATCATGTTGGGGGTTTACTACCACACGATTCTACTGGAGGCGATTATTGGTAGGATTCCTCAGGAAAACCCCCTGCATTCTTGAATTGAGGCCCTAAGTGACCTCTTGATCCACATCTCTGTAGTACGAGATGGACCGGTTGTTGTGTTCCAGGTTAAGGACCCGAAATGGTTGAAAATGGTAGTTGGAACCATCTTCTTCTTGATCATCAGTCATCATTGGCCAGATGATTGAGGATTTTTGTTGACTTAGAGGGCCTGTTGGACAACCTCTAAAGTCAGGATTGTACCATACTGGTGATACTCCATTACCAACAAGTTTGATACCCAGCGTTGAATATGCTGAGTGGGTGATGACTTCCTTCCTATGGATGAGAATCTATCTTGAGTAGTAGTTGGGAAGTTCGCAGATTTCATCTTGAAGAAATCCATTTTTGGATTGAAGGGAGTTCGGAGGAAAACATGAAAAAAAAATAAACTCCATTAAAGAGACATATTTTAGATGGATACATGTGATATCGATTCATTTTTATGGACTTCCTTTATCAATTTATAGGGTCTTGAAAGGTGGGTAACATTATTAACTGGGTTAAGGATTCATGTCAGGTTCACCATTTTTGTATTGTAGTTCCTTGAAATGTGTGTTCTTGTGTTAAGAATCACTACTTCCAGGAGGTTTACATTGGATTTATTCATGGAACTGGAAACTTTCAATAGTTATTTATCCAAAGGGGTCCTTCTTTTAAAAGTTAAGTGTTTGTTAAGTTTGAACTTTACGATACTTAGGAACATACATTGGTCGAGAGGATGGGAGGTTGGACTCATCACACCCTTATGGGGCGAATTTTAGTCTACTATAGGAATCTATTTGTAAATTTAAGATATTTTCATGAATCCTTATTAATTAACCAAGAATAACATATGTTTCCCTTAGAATTTACAATCACTTATTAACATGTGTAAAATTTAGAATCATCAGTATGCATTCATGGTTATTCATTAATGGATATATTTGTATGTATTCAAGGTTCTCCATTAATGTTATCCTCTAATATACTATTTCATGATTCTTTTAATCACCATTATGATGATACTGGTTTTTAATCCACTCGGCGGAGCACTCTGGGATTTATTTTCATCCAGGGAGACGAAGGCTTGTTTTGATATTGGGATTGTACCCATGAAATGGGTTACCTATGTATCCTTGTGAAAGGAATTAGAACCCTCACAGTTTAATGTTGCTTAATGGGGAACATCGTACCTTTTATGGTCATGTCATAAGGACCTAACCATATAGTTTAATTTCATGTGGTAAGGAAGTCTAAGCAAAATGTTCTTAGTCAAAGTTTGGTGTGGGACATCTGCCAAAACAACCCGATAAACTTGGAAAGGATATGGGTCTCCAAGTTAGATTAGACCCTGTTGGGAATATTTCCCAAGGAGAATAGGGTTGATTTGAAATGCTGGGTTTGAACCTCAAGGAGGCTTCTTACGTATCCTATGTTGATGGGAATCAAATCCCACGTAGTTCAATGAATCTCATAGGAGAGTATAGTCCTTTGAGAGGAATGAATTTGGGATTACTTCCTGAAAAGGATGCATTGATGACTTTGGGGTTTAATTTGGGTCTTGTTCCTAAGGAGGATTCCAAGATTAAGGGAATTATGGTTGGATTCCTGAAGAGGATATCTAGTGAGATCGGGCCCTGAAAGGGCTTCCTACGTATCCTAGTTTGAACAGGAATCAGAATTCTCATAGTTCCTTCACTATAGGTGTTTGTGTAAATGTTGTAATTATCATGAATCTCTAACCAACATGAGTCACGCTCGGTGTGAGAAACAAGAGGATGTTAAAGATTCAATAATGAAACTTCACGCTTTTCCTCCTCCGCTAGTGGAAAAGGGAGTGTCGACCGTGGAAGAGGGAGAGGCAACAAGCCTTCCCTCTATTTACTTTACATTTAGCAAGGGTCTAATGAATGGAAGAAGGGATGAAGGCTAAGGGCTTAAACTAGGATGGTTACCCATGGTGAAAAATATCAACAAGAGAGGGAGAGGGTAAGGAATGTCTGTGTGCCCATCTCTCACCTATTCTTTGAAACTGAAGAAGAAAGGAGAAGCAATGGTCCTACCGCTTGCAAGAAAAGAAAGAGTCTTATGATATGATGTTTTACCTAAAATTGATCTTGGTAGGGGAGGGAGACTTCTTTTTTGTTCAAAAGGAAGAAAAGTAAGTGTGAACTGTACCTTCCCTACCAGAGACCTAAGGTTCTGGGTCGTCTCTTTGAGAAGAGAGAGGCCAGGACCCAACCCTCCTCTAAACCGGGAACTTCCCAACATTTTTCCTATGAGAACGGTCCATGTGACTGTGGATATACAAACCCACAGACACTTCATGAACCCTAACACCATTATAAAACAAATTTGGTAAACCTATGACTATGGATATACAAACCCAAATAAGATACATGCTAATGTGCCTTTCCCAATGGTTTGATAAGTTAAGAGGTTTTGGTGGAGGTCTCAATAGAATTACTTTCATAAAAGGGATCCAAGGAAGAAGAATCATTTATATTAATGAATTTGAGGAAGGCTTGATGGCTTTTAGACTGAAGAGAGTAAGTGAATCAAAGAAGGGTGCCCAAGTAGGCTAGGGCACGCAAGTATGGGCCGCAAGTAGACTTGGGTGACCTTATATTCACTTAAGAGATAAACAAACTGTATGGTAATACTTGGTCAAGACTTGGCTCAAGACTTCAAGAGTATTCATAGGTGGTCCCAGAAGTGGGGTGCTCAAGTTCCTATGAAAAGAATAGGTGGCATGCAAGTGTTTCTAATTTAGGGAGGTTGGGCGCTTTAGGAAGGAAAGTGTTATGGTTTTCAAACACTAAAAGGACTTAAGTCCAATGATCCTCCTTTAAATCTTCTACTCAATGTGTTGAAGAACTACCTTGAAAGTATAGGAAGATTTGGGTTAAGCACAAGGTCGACCAAAGTAGCAATTGGGCTTCGGGGAAATTCATCCATACAAATGAAGGCCCCAAGGTTCTATTTATAGGAAAAAAATAAGACCTTGTGTTAAAGGAGTTTGGTCACGCAAGTAGGTTGCATGACATTTTGGGGTGCGCAAGTAGGTTGTGTGCCGATTCCCTTTTGGTTTGACTAAGGCGACCCAAAACTCATGCCTTTGCAAATCTTGATTTTCTTCATGTATTTTTCCCTTTTCTTTCTAAGGTATTTACCTTTGTCATTTTTTAGAATCTTTGACAGAAAGGAGTGTCAACAATAAACCAAATTCTTTAATTCATAACCTTTTTATTTTTATAAAGGCTTTATCTATTCAATTGATGGGTAGTAGAGGCTTATTTATAGACATTACTTCCCCTTCATGAAGCTTTCAACCTCACTTTGTCCTTTTAATGAAGATATTTATTATTGTTCATAAAACTCCCTAACTTCATGAAATTTTATAGAAATTTCCCATTATTTAATCTTATCATAATCACATAGCTTACCGTCTTTCCTTTATGCCCTTCCATCTTTCATGAACCTTCAAACCTTCGAGAAACATCAAACCTTCGCAAAGCACCAAACCTTCACGAAGCACCAAACCTTTGCGAAGAACCATAACTTTATGAATTTAATTCCTTTTCCATATTTTTATGAGGCATACCTATAAATAAATATTTCAGTAATCTTGATTCATCCTCTAAATTTTAGACCCAAAAAAATTGGCAAACACTAGAAAATGGAACCACCTTGTATATGCAATTTTTTGTACTACTTTCGGAGCATCCATTCTTTTGTCTTTAATCTTTTTCAACATACCTTGTAAATAATTGTGCTGGAACTACACGACTTATTTTTTTCAAAATAATTTTTAAACAAACACAATCATCCCAAAAACACTATAAATTTACCATGAGGGGTTTTTAACCAACAATATCCTCCTTTGGGTTTGTCGACAACTCTTTACCCTTCGATTCCACTTTAAATTTTCTTCCATATTCTGCCAAACTTATTTTCTTGTGATTCTAGATAGCGATTAAGGACTTAATAAGCACACATTATAATCCCACTTGATCCATGATTGGTGTCAGAAATAAGATTAGTATGCAAAGTTCATCAATGAATCAATTCATTCCCAAAACAGTCAATTTCATTCATCATGAACCCAATCTATCATGATATAAACCTTTGATAAATCACCTTTAGCATCATCAAATTCAAAACTCTCCATACTTTACTGCTCCCCCTATATTGATCAACATGTTTCTCCCCATAATGATCAAGTCCATCTTGGCTTTCTTGGACAACCCATTTACCCTTGGGAGTAAACTCGTCATCCTCTAGTGATGTGATGTTCACCCTTCAGCGATAGTAATCAATGAAAGCATGAATGGGGACCAACCAATCCATCCCAAGAATGATTTCAAAACCATTAGTCTTGAGTACATATAGGTATTATATGAATTGAAACCCACCAATATCAAGGGGACACTCCCGACACTAATGTACACCCTCTTTTCTAATCCCAGCGGGGTGTAACGAATCATAAAACCATTAGAGTTCTAAAAATTGATCCCAATTCTCTTCAAAATGGGCACACATATAAAACTATAAGAATCCCCTATATCAAAAAGTGAATAATCTAAAGTAGAGGCTACTATAATAGTACCTATGATAGTATAAGGTATAAGATACTTCTTTTCAATGGTCTATTTCATTATGTATGCCTGGTCTGAACCGAATCCCTATGACACTAACTAGCTACCCTGGGCAGATCCACCCTATTGTCTCTATAAAAATGGGGTCCAACTACCACAGCCACAACCACCAACTCAGACTAATCTTCCATCTATACTCCAACTCCATGCCTGATGAGAAGAAGCTGACTCATCTCCTGAACATATAGTCAGTGCATACCCTCTCTCACTAGATTCTAGTGGAAATGTTCTATAGAAGAACTATATATGACCCATATTTTCACATGATCGGCACTCAACTAGGTCCCTTGTACATTGTATCCTTTTATGTTTTGACATACCACACTGGTAGTACCTCACCTGCCTACCTGATTATGTGGTCTGACTACTAGTATCACTGTGTGGAAGCTCCATATGATGCTTCCTACTACCGGTCTATGTGCTACTAGATCTAGATGTCAAACTACCCTAGATTGCATCTATAGAGTCTCTTAGGTTACACTCTGTGATAAGTGCTTGATTCACTATTCTAAAAGTGGTATTCAGTCAAAATACATTCACATATGGTCGGATGTCGTACCTAAGATCATCCTCGAATCTATTAGATTTTGATAGATCATCACCCATCAGAATAGGTGTTAAACACTGGAGCTTAGTAAAGCAGTCCAAATAATCCATCACTAATAACACACCCTACTCTAGGTGAAGAAAACCATGGGATATATTATCCCTCAATGTCTCAGGATAGAAGTATTCATAGAAGGTCATAAAAACCCCTCTAGGCTATCTCTCAATGAAGATCCATATGATTTATGATGTCCTGCCATCTCTTGGAGAAATCATGTAGCATATACATAAAGAGTATTACCCTCCCCTTAGGAGGAATATCAAGATGCTCATAGATAGACATCATGACCTCTAGCCATGATTCCATAGGCTATGGTCCATCATACCCTAAAAACATTGGTGGATTTTGCTACTGGAACTCACATGTAAACTCTTCCAAAGTTGAGGTAGGTCATGTTGCTACCTAAATGGTTTTTATAAAGTGTGATAACCCCTAAATGGTAGTATCGTGAGCCTTATATTGGTCCCATGCTCTTCAACTCCTAAGAAAAAATCAAGAACATGTAGTAGGGTGATTTACCTTCTCAATTCCTATAATCATATAGCCTATTTGGGTGCCCAAAGGTGGCTCAAACAGGGTGTGAGATAAATTCCTATTAGGAAACCACCCAAGGTCTATTCCAAATAGTTGGTGAATATATTTGAAAATAGTGTGTAGGGAGATATATAATAAATAAATTAATTACTCAAAATTAAACATCCTATAAGTCTAGGTTCTCAATTAATGCCTAGTTCATTTAATCAAATTCATTTAAGGAAAGAGTCTATAATTTAATAGTCGGGCCTATTTCATTTAATAAAGTTAATTTAACAATTTAATCTCATTCATTTTATAAGTCCCAATACCCCGTGCAATCTCGACATCCCCCATATAATCATGAGAATATAAGCTACCTAAGAAGTCCATCTAAAATATTTAAGTCAAATATTGAATCCAATATTATGTTTTGGCTTGGCATACAGGTCATATATAATTCATTTCATTCATTAATCAATCTAGAACCTGATCCCATCCATGGAATCCCTATGTAGTAATCTTAGTGTCACTCTAGGTATAAAATAGCCAATAGTCTATGAGCACATCCATGGAGATCCTCAATAACCCAGGTATCGCTCTAGGTGCGGTATAATGTCCCAACCACTCAAGTCTATCCTTGGTGGTACACTAAGGGATCCCAAGTATCACCCATGTCATATATTTTTAAAATTACCCTTGATTCCATCCATGTAATTCCCTATGTAATCCAAGTTTCACTTGGCATTTAATAGTTAAAGCCCCTATTAGTCTATCCTTGGAAAATCTAGTATCACTAGGGCATAAAATTCAATATCCATTTGAGTCCATCTATGGTATTATGTTATGAATCCATGTGTCACCCAAATTCTAATAAGAATTTAATTAACTCAAAAGATTGATCAATTCCATTAAAAATATCATTTAACGTGTCAAGGTCAAACAAAGAACATTTCAATTCAAACCTCACCCCAAGGGCGGTTAAAGTCATGGGCCAAGATTTTAAGGATTGACTCTCAAATACTCACATGGGAAAATTCATTATAACTAACATCTCATTCTTAACAAACTATTACATAGAATAAACTCTACTTAAGTGACATGGGAATATCAATAAAAAGTGAAATTCATGCCTAGTCAATAATTCACATTACAGGGGCCAAGGGCCATGGTTGTCCACCCCTTTACTTTAATCAATTCTATGTGAAATTCACAATTAATATTTCAATTCAATTCACAATTTGATTCATAAACCAATTCATAAATTTTATTTACAATTCCATTTAAAAATCACATCCCAGTGCAAGGAAAAAAGGGCACACTCAAAGGTATCCATTTACAAGAGCCATCCATGGTGGTATATTAGTATAACTAACTCACCCAAGGGGTGGTTCCATTTAATTCAAGGTTCTCAGCCTATATACAAACTTAAACAAGCCTTTTTAGTCACATATTCCATGACTAGAAATTCAAGGATTTGATTTCATTTAAGGAAACACCCATAAATTGGGTGTGTGGAACAACGATATATATAAACAGCTCAAATTTTAGAAAAAGGTGTGATACCTTCTACCTTAGGTCCATAGTTGATAGATCATCTAGTATCAACTCCCTATTCAGCTCAGATCAGAAGAAAATTGAAGAACATATGAAGAACCTAATAATATGGCATATTAGCTTACGCCTAAATAGAACATATGATATCCAGAAGAACGAATAATGGATAAAAGGGATTTGATAACTTACCAGTGAATATTCAACGAGACATACAGTTCTTGAATTGGACACTAGATGGAGGAGGAGGATCAATTCCTAGATTAACCACTAAGGGAGATCTTCTAATGGAATGTTGTCAATAGGATGAATAAGTGTGAAATATAAATTGGTTTTAAGAATTAGTTGATGATAAAATGTTCATTTTACCCAAAATATCTGGGTCACATGGTTTAGGCACACGGTCTGCTAGAGAAAAGGGGCACCCACATGGTTTTTCTGCACAGTTTGACTAACCATGAGAAAACTGCACCAAAACCCACTATCAAAATTGTAGAGCTAGACTCATGTCCATGCACCCCATATTGCATGGTTTGGTCTAACCATGCGACCTCATTATACTCTCTTCTCAATCCTCACATAGTTTTTCAAATTGTGTGGCTTGCCCCACATGGTTTACACTAACCATGTACCAGGCATTTTTTTCACCACAAAACCTGGGTTCCAGGCTCTAAACCAGCCCCATACACCCCTAAAACCTTCATAACATCAACTAGTATTCATTTTAGGCCATATTTAAACATTTAAAATTATAATTTATTGAAATAAAAGGCTTCATTCCTTAAATAAGAACTGGGTTCTTATAGAAAGGTAGATATTCCCCTTCATGCATGTTCCTTGTAAAACAATTATACCATCTTTTCCATTTATAATAAAAAGCTTCGCAGTAAACCTTATAACATGACCCGATTCACACAATTGAAAAACACTTAGAAAGTTTTGGCTGAGACCTTTGATAACCAAGTACTCAACACGTCTCATATCTTTTCCCCCAAATTTTGATTTTCTTGAGCCAATAATCAGTAGGCCTTCATCATTTCTAAATTTTACAACACCTTCCTTTTTATATTTTATTCTTGTAACAAGAACCTTATTTCCCATCATATAGGATGTGAATCCACTATCAAGGATCCATACAATAGCATGATCTGATGCTTTAAGGTAAATATACATAACTATTTCCTACTCAACTTTTTTCTTTTTAATCCAAATATTTGAATTCATTCCCATTATAGACTGATAATCCTGATCTTACATGGAATATGGTAGACTAAATTCATCTTGAAGAGATATATATCAATTATTAATTTTCAAATTATTCAATGATTTGGTGATTTTATACATATGACCACTTTGGATCTTCTTCATCACATTCCTCTACACTATTTATGAGTAATATTTGGCCATGTTTCTGAATCCTCTACAGTAGAAATAGTGACCATCAAAATCATTCTTGTAATATTAAGCTCTATGTGTCTACATTTGTTTTTATTATTCACTTAGGTACATTTTTTCTATGAAATATACATTATGATAATTTACTATCTTTCCAAAACAATAACACTTGATACTAGGTATATTCATGTACATTATTGTAAGATTGATTCTTCCTTGGATTCACTGAACTTTCTGATTATGATTTGTACCTAAATCCATTTTCAACCTCAGACTGAGGTCTTGCGATCTGACATGTATCATCAGAGATTTCTATTTTCAATAAAGATCTATAACATCCTTGTCATTTGGATATTATTATTGATTCTTTCTTACTGGATCTCTATGCTCCACTTCCATCTTTTCTATCACCTGAGTGATCTGCTTTCTTGTTTTCATACTTAGAGCCAAGAGTCTCTCTTAATATTTTAATTTTATTTGTAGGTCAATAAATTCCTCTTCAATTTTTTAGATATGTTTTATTTTATAAATTTCTATGATATTCAATCTATAGATCACTCTTTTCTATTCTTTGAATTTGAGCTTGTACTCAATGATGTTTTTTGAGTTCTCTATTATTAAAGACTTAAGATTTTCAATTTATTTCTATAGCTCAGACATAAGTTATTTATAATGCTTCATATAAATTTTTTCATCATTAAAAAATATATTTTATTTCTTAATTTTTTCTCTCCAAATATTTATCTCTTCAAGAGTGACTTCTAATTCAGCCTAGAGATCAACTCTTCCTTCAACTTATTCAACATTTTCACTTTATTCCCTTGTCTGGGAGCTACGTACAACTTCCACCATATAATTATTTCTATGATCCTTGCATTTATTCATCTATTAAACCTCATATTATTCTGAACTATCATTTTATAGTGAAATAAGATTCTTATTTTTGAAGAAGTTTCTCTTAAAAAATTTCTTACCTTTCACATATGTTGAAGGCTTCTTTAAGGTATTTTCAACTCCATCATCATAATCATCTTGAAACTTATTGGGGCATCTTGTTATGATATTTCTAACCTTTAAACATTAAAATAATGTGAGTGGAAGTTTACATTTAAAATTTCCTTTTCCTCTTTGTATATTTGATTAAAGTAATGACATGACCTCATATGTCTCTTCTTCTTCCTAGACATCTTCAATAGTGAGCTTCTTTATATCCCTAAATGCCACCTCTTTGGAATTATCTTCACATACTCAATATAGTCATTTATAATATCATATGGAATAAGATTCCTATGAAGACTAACTAATGTCATCTCCTTTGGATTGTTATCTTCTATTACAGAGACTTTCAAATTGTACTGAGGTGTAAGTATTCTCAAGATGTGCTTAATGATATTTACATCTTCAAGAATTTCTCTGAGACCATTCATGTATTCCATAAAAACATTCACATGGTCAAATAATGAATCTAAAAATTTATTGGGGTTAATTATCAGGTCCTCATATTTGTTCCACAAAACCTATAATTTTTCTTCTTTGAATTTTGAATCACTTTCATATATATTTAATATTTTCCCACATAGAAAGTGTTTACTTACATGATATCACCTTTGTGTAGATTTCATTAGACAATGATCCTATTAATTCATTGATTCCTATAATATCATTATCGAATTAAATTTGGTATAATTATGACAAAGATCAATTATCCACACTAGAATAAATATCATGCATCGAATCTATAAATACATGTATGCTTAATGATCAGAAGTAGTGTTGCATCTGATTCTTCCACAGTTGAAAATTGTTTCCATAAATGATTGGAATCCATTTGTGATTAACAACCTCCATTTGACACTAATTATTATCCCAACTAGCTTAAATACCCTAATAATGGGTGAATTAGGGTGTGATTGTTTAAAATAACTTCCCCTTCTAATCTTGTTTCATCATTAAATAAAATTCTCTTCTATCCCTTTCCCATAGAAATGTATGAACAAAAATGAAATCATGCATGAGACACATAAATTTTACTTGGTTCACCTGCACTGGGATTTGTATAAGGATAAGACAAAGGTAATGTGTATATTTACCAAATACACTAAATCATAGTGTTGTTACAAAGTTTATAGTGATCTCACTTTCTCTCTTGGTTTATAACCAATCATAATTTTAAAGCTCGCTACTCTTTCAACTAAAGTGTGCTCACAACTCCTTTAAAAGAATGTTATTTTTATCACATGAATTAATATTTTTTAAACCTAATTTGGTGAGTCATTAATTTATACTTTTATCCACTTGATTAATACCAATTTAACAAAGTTTTACTAGGCAATCTATTTTAGTTCTCTTAATATTTACTTTTAAGAAAACCCTTTTTCCGACCTTTTTGAAAATACCCAATTCTTAAAAAAACATTTTTCTCTCCCAAAACCCACAACTTCCATGAATCTTTGTTCTTTAAATATAATCACAAAATTATCTACATTCACAACATTCATAATACTCACATATTTCGTGATGCTTGCACAAAACTTCATTCTTCATTAACCTGGTGATCATATGAAAACATTCACACAAGAAAACTCCTTTGTGAATGTTTCGTAGTTCCTTGAATCGTGTGTCATATTTTTAACAATCACTACTTCCAGGAGGTTTCTATTGGATTTCTTCATGGAATCGGAAACTTCCAACAGTTTTTTATCCAAAGGGGACCTACTTTCCAAAGGAAGGCATTCGTTAAGTTTGAACTTTACAATACTTAGGAAAGTACATTGGTCAAGAGGATGGGAGTTCAGAATTATCACACCCTTTTGGGGTGAATTGTTATCTACTATGGGACTCTCTTTGTAAATTTAAGATATTTACATGAATCCTTATTAATTCTCCAAGTATAACATAAGTTTCCCTTGTAATTTTCAATCACTTATTAACATGTGTAAAATTTAGAATCATCAGTATGTATTCAAATTTATTCATTAATAGAGATATATGTTTGTATTTGAGGTTCTCCATCAATGGTGTCCTCTAATATACTATTTAAAAATTATTTTAATCATCATTATGATGATATTGGTTTTTAATCCACTCAGCGGGGCACTTTGGAATTTATTGTCATCTAGGGAGACAAATTCTTGTTTTGATATTGGGATCGTACCCATAAAAATGGGCTACCTACGTATCCTTGTGAAATAAATAAAACCCCTCATAGTTCGGTTCCACTTAATGGGACACATCATAGCTTTTAAGTTCATGTGATAAGGACCTAACCATATAGTTTAATGTCATGTGGTAAGGACATCTAAGAGAAAGGTGATTAGTCAAAGTTTGGTGTGGGACTTATGCCGAAACAGCCCAATGAACATGGAAAGGATATGGGTTTCCAAGTTATATTAGACCCTATTGGGAATATAGTCCAAGGATAATAGGGTTAATTTGAAATTTTGGGTCTGAACCTCAAGGAGGACTCCTACGTATCTCATGTGAATGGGAATCAAAGACCACGTAGTTCAATAAGTCTCATAGGAGAGTATAGTCGTTTGAGAGAAATTACTTTAGGCTTACTTTTTGAAAAGGATTAATTGGTCATTTGGGGGTTTAATTTGGTGCTTATTCCTAAGGATGATTCCCCGATTAATGGAATTAGGGTTGGATTCCTAAAGAGGATATCTTGTGAGCTTGGGCCCTGAGAGGGATTCCTACATTTCTCAATTATGGTGGGAATCAGAGTTCTCGTAGTTCATTCACCATGGGTGTTTGTGTAAATGTTGTAATCATCAAAAATCTCTAAACCCACGTGAGTCATGCTCGGTGTGAGAAAAAAGAGGATGTGAAAGATTCAATAATTACACATACACTTTTCCTCCCCCGCTGGTGGAAGAGAGCGTGCCTATGGTGGCGAGGGTGGACGAGGGAGAGGTGACGATCCCTCCCTCTGTTTTATTCACACTGGACAAGGGTCTAATGAATGGAAGATGGGGTGAAGGTTTTGGTGCTTACACCATCATGGCTTTCCATGGTGACAAAGATCAACGGTAAAGGGAAAGGGTAACAAAAGTCCTTTTTCCCATATCTCCTCTGGTCTTTGGCACCGAAGAAGAGAGGAAGAGAAATGATGCTACCTACTGCAAGAAAAGTGAGGGACTTATGCCATGATGGTTGCCCTAAAATTGATCCTGGTAGGGGAGGGAGACTTCTCATTTTTTTCAAATGGAAGAAAAGTATTTGTGAACCGTACCTTCCCTACCAGATACCTGAGGTTCCAGGTCATCTCTTTGAGAAGGGAGACGTCCAGACCGAAACCCTCCTCCAAACCAGGAACTTCCCAACACTATTCTTGGGAGAAAGGTCCATGTGACTATGGATATGAAAACCCACAAACACTCCGTGAACCCTAACCCCATTTTAAAAAAAAAATGTTGTAAACCTCTGACCATGGATATACAAACCCAAATAGGAGACACGCTGATGTGGCTTTCCCAAATGTTTGATAAGTCATGAGGTTTTGGTGGAGGTTTGAACTTAGTCCCTTTCAGATGATGGAACCAAGGAAGGGGATACCATACCATGAATGGATTTTAAGAGGGTACTTGAGTTGTTATGTAGGATTTATACCAAGCTCTATCACGTAGGTACCTTACACAGGTGTGCCGCGTAGGTACCATGTGTTGTTGTGTCGCGCATCTGTACTATGCAGGTGTGTTGCGCAGGTATTCCACGCAGGTTTGTATGATGAATGAAGAATATATTTCAAATACGAGAACCAAACCTAGGTAAAAAATTGTGAAAGACTTTAAAAACATGTTTTTACCATTTAATTATCTCTTATCTAGTACTTTAGAGAGATACCTAAGACAATTTGAGGGATCTCATCAAAATAGATATGCAATGGGAGCTTCAGGGGGTCATTAAATGTTTTCATTCCTTGAAATGGAGATCCTAAGGGTTCTATTTATAGGCATGGAGAGGGCATGGTCAAAGGGATGGTTCCCACATAGATCCTCCATGTAGCTTCTTCATACAGGTAAATCACGTAGGGGTATAGAAATTATTCTGTCACGTAGGTCTTCTGCGTAGTTATTTTGCATAGATCTATCATTCAAATTTATCACGTAGCCCTTTGGAAGGTTTGGATTTCCTTTGAATTCTTCGAACCTAGCCTTGGGATTTTGAAATATCCAGGGATATCTTCATAGTCTTTTTTTTATTCTTAAGTAGAGTCAACAAAATCCCCCCCCCCTCAAGATTGGATCCGATTAGAAAGAGGATCAAGTACTAAGGTAAAATTATAGGGAAAAACTAATGGTTAATTCTTGGACAATGCAGTTTTTCCATGGAGCTACTTCGCATAGGTATTCCGCACAATGTTGTCGCGTAGGTTCATGGCTCGCTATAAATAGGTTCGGTTCTTTGGGATTTTCTTTATTCATACCTCAATTTTTTCCAACTCTCGTTGCGTATCTCTTTCATCTAGCCTCAACATTTTGTGATCTCACATGGTATCCTTGAAATTTTCTCAAGGTGAAACTACTTTGGTGATGGAGCTACACGGAAGGAATCCATCAAAAGAGTTGTGTGAGGATCCTTGTCGAAGGGCCTACGTGACGGACCTCGTCGAAGGACCTACGCAAATAGCTTCCTTTGTAAAAAAAATTATTTCATTTTCCTTTAAGTTGAAATTTAAGTAAAAATCCCAACATAATAGGGGATTTTTGGTAATTCCTTTGCAGGAGAATGACTCATTTGATAACCTCCACTAAATAATCTAAAGCTCGCCAAAATGAAATGATGAAGATCGTCAGAACAGACTATTATGACGTTGTTGAAAGTACTCTTCCAGGGAAATGGAAAGGTTTAATTCCATATCAACATGAATACCCACAAAGTCTTTACCTACCCCTGTACGGGCATGGGATTTTACAAGATTCCCATGTTCCATCTGTTAATAAGTACTTTCCAAAGAAGTGGTTTCTTCAATACTCCAAATGTAACTGCATTAATATTAGTGAAAGGGGTTCCCGTACAAGAAATAAAAATCCCTATTGATTGTATCCTAAATCATAGTGGTTGTAATCCCAATATGAAGGATCATATTGTAGATCCAAGGCCAAATTTCTATGATTCAACTTTTCAGGATTCTCAGAAAAATTAGTATAACGGTTGGAAGGAAGACTTGTATCTTTGTTCTAGAGGAGGTGTGAAACCGGAATGGATGTGGGCATTTTGGGTGCATCAGACTTGTGCAGAATTCAAGAAAGAATTATAATATTTTTATATTTATGAATCTATCTGGATAAGACAAACTTATGTTTATAAAAATGATGTCATTTCTGAATTGTTGAGTCGACAGAGTCCGCAAATGAATTGTTTCCATTTGATGCATGGTGAAGTTGGAATTAGTTTGTGGTATATCTACCAAATAGCTGGGGATCCCATTCTCGGGGAAATGTATGATGAGTTTATTCTTCCATCTACAACATGGGGTAATGTTACCAGAACGCCGTTGTTAGCTCATTAACTATTCAAAATAGCAATGAAATTACCCAAAAAATAAAGATATTCATTCCAGGGTATGGATGGAATCTTTTTTAGAACCAATAATAGAGAAAGGTCCCACCTATAGACATCCTACTATTTGTTCTTCTACAGATAACCATGGTAGCTCAGGAACATATTAGCCTATATTTGAGAAAGGTGACTATAAGCACTAGGGCTACAAAGTCAAATCTGATATTGATGTAATGATACACTTAGCAACCTTCCTTGCCATGTGGCTTAGCATTTACTTGATTTCAGTTCATGAGTCTGTAGGCAGTGTAAGGTTGGGGACTTTTTTATGACAGTTAAATTAGTATAGGGGAAGTATATTGGGTTAGAAACTCCTATATTGGAAAGAATTTACTATTCTCTTCTACATTTATTCAATGGGAAGGCTCCATTTATAATTACATGTCCATTCCAAGTGTTGTGGGGTAGGATTGTAGCACACTTTTCTTCATACTTAGTTTTAAACTCAGCTAGAGTCCCCAATGGTCGATTCACCCCATTTTTACAGAAAGTTTTTGGTATTCAGCCACAAAATTTGATACCTGATGTAGTTATAAAGACATTGAATCTCTCAAGAGAATTAATCTTCTTTCCTTTTGATAACCCACCAACTGGAACATTTATTAATGATGGTAAAGAAAAGAATTATGATTTGAGGTCTTATATGATGGCATTCATGGATGGTTTATTATCAACTAGGATTTATGGTGAAATTATATGTGAGGATTACATCCCTTGTAGGTTTTCTCATCAGTTCAGATGTATTCAACAATGAAATAATTTTCCACTCATGTATGTTATACATGAGAAACACCCAATGGTAGTGAGACAATTATGGATTCTAACGGATTTAGAGGCATCCAAATTTTCGATTACATTACCTACACCAGATGCCTCAATTAGATTGGAAGCTGGATATGCCAAGGATTGGGCTTCTTCATATCCTCAAAGGGCTTTGATGAAAGGAATATATTGATTGGTATCTACAACGACTTTTGTGTGTGAAAATCTTAATAATAAGTCCAAGGCTAGAGATGGTATAGAAGTTTCAGAGGTATCATATCCTTCAAAACATCCTCGTAGGAGGTATACCAGGAAGACTAGAGCTAGAGAAGAAATACCTCTAATGCCAAGGATATCCAATCACCGCCATCAAACAGAGGTTCCTATTCCATCTGTTGAACTTTCTGAAGAAGAAGGGAGGCCTGAAGAGGGTCACCACTCATAAGGTGTTTAATATACTCCACAATCAACCATACTGAGATTGAATTATGTGTGACATTCATCCATTAAGAATTGGGAGAGTCTGACCTGTGATCTTAGGGATACATAGGAATTCCTCCAGCATGGCATTCGAATACCAGATTTTGGTGACATTAAGGCACCTTCTGATTATAATCCGGATAATAACTTGGCTAAAGTACAGAAATATATTATCGATCTGGAGGATTTTATATATGCAACTGATGAACAAATCCCAACCTTTAAATGAGTATCTTATATTATGGACTTAGGAGTACACGAAGGGGTAATTATTGACCCTGAGGAGGAGTGGGATATTTATGTTAATACTGATAATGTATTTTCCTTTTTTTTTCTCAACTCTGCTTTATCATTCATCATCATTAATCTTGATGAAAAGGCATTTGTGTAGCATAAATGTTGGGAAGGAAACTCTGGACCAGTTCTTGAATCACCAATTTATGGGCCTACATGCTCTCCTATTAACACAACAAATGATCCTCCCAGGTCTCCAGAACTTTATCTAGGAGCAAGAATCATGACTCGGGTAATGGCGATGGATAATCCTCATCCATTACCTCAATTTTATATTACCAAGAGGATTGTTTTGATTTCTACCCATGCTTTTGAAAATAAATACAAGAGAGAAATGATATTGATTCTAAGTGTTTGCTGAAGGAGTAAATATTTATACTGTCTTTAGGGCATTGTAATTTTCTCAATACATGCTGGTAATCATGTTTATCCTCTTGTAGGATCTGTGTCTCTCTCTTCTATCAAGGGACTAAGAGCTGATTCTTCTAGACCAAAGAAAAAAACCCTAGGAGAAACCAAAGGAAGGAGATACCCTTCCATAAATGGCTTTTAATAGGGTACTTGAGTTAGTATGTAGGCTTTATACCAAGCTCTGTTTCATAGGTACCTCGTACAGGTGTGTCGCATAGGTACCCTGTCTTGTTGTGCCACGCAGATTTACCATGAAGGTATGTTTCATAGGTATTCCGCACAGGTTTGTATGATTACTAAAGAATATATTTCACATAGGAGAACCAAACCTATGTAAAAAAAATTAAGGACTTTAAAAAAAAATTCATTTAATTATCTCCTCTATCGTACTTTAGAGAGATACCTAAGACAATTTGATAGATCTGGGAAAAATATCTATGCAATGGGAGCTTCAAGGAGTCTTTAAACTTTTTCAGTCCTTGAAATGGAGAGACTAAGGGTCTTATTTATAGGCCTGTAGGGGGCCTGGTCAAAGGGATGGTGCCCGCGTAGATCATCCACGTAGCTTCTTCATGCAGGTACATCGCATAGGGGTAAAGAAATTATTCAGTCATGTAGGTCTGCTGCGTAGTTCTTTCACATAGATCTATCGTTCAAATTTATCACGTAGTCCTTTGGATGGTTTGGATTTACTTTTAATTCTTCGAAACTAGCCTTGGGATTTTGAAATATCCAGGGATATCTTCATAGACTTTTTTTATTCTTAAGTAGTGTCAACAAAATCCCCCCCTCAAGAATAGATCCTATTATAAAGAGGATCGAGTCCTGAGGTAAAATTACACGGAAAAAATTATGGGTTAATTGTTGGAAAATTCATTTTTTATATGGAGCTACTTTGTGTAGGTATTCCGCACAGTTTTGTCATGAAGGTTCATGGATCACTATAAATAGTTTTGGTTCATTGTGATTTTCTTCATCTGTACCTCTAAATTATCCAGCTCTCGTTGTGTAGCTCTTTCGTCTAGCCTCAATGTGTTGTTCTCTCACATAGTCTCCATGAAATTTTCTCAAGTTGAAACTAATTTAGTGAAGGATCTACATGGAAGGAATTCGTCGAAGGAGTTTCTCAAGGATCCTTGCCAAAGGAGCTTCGCGACGGACCTCGTCGAATGACCTATGGGAACAGCTTCCTTTGCAAAAAAAAATTATTTCTCTTTCCTTTAAGTTGAAATTTAAGTAAAAATTACTACCTAATAGGGGAAGTTTCGTAATTCATTTGCAGGAGAATGACTTATTTGATAACCTCACCTGAATAATCTAAATCTCGTCAAAATGAAATGATGAAGATCATCAGACCAGACTATTTTGACGTTGTTCAAAGTAATCTTCTAGGGAAATGGAAGGTTTTAATTCCATATCAACATGAATATCCACAAAGTCCTTACCTACCCCTGTATGGGCATGGGATTTTATAAGATTCCCATGTTTCATCTGTTAAGAAGTACTTTCCAAATAATTGGTTTCTTCAATACTCCAACTGTAACTGCATGAATATTAGTGCAAGGGGGTTCCAGTACAAGAAAGAACAATCCCTATTGGTTGTATCTTGAATCACAGTGGTTGTAATACCAATATAAAGGTTCATGTTTTAGAGCCAAGGCCACATTGCTATGATTCAAAATTTCGGGCTTCTCAGACAGATCAGTCTAACGGTTGGAAGGAAGATTGGAACCTTCGTTCTGGAGGAGGTGTGGAACCTGAATGGATGTGGGCATTTTGGGTGCGCCAGACTTGTGCAGAATTCAAGAAAGAATTATCAGATGTTTATATTTATGAAGTTTTCTAGATGGGACAAACTTATGTTTATAAAAACGATTTCATTCTTGAATTACTGAGTCGATGGAGTCCGCAAATTAATTCTTTCCATCTGACGCATAGTGAAGTTGGAATTAGTTTGTGGGATATCTACCAAATAGCCGGGGCTCCCATTATTGAAGAAATGTATGATGAGTTTATTCTTCCAGCTACAACGTGGGGTAATGTTACCAAAACACCGTTGTTATCTCATGAACTATTTAAAATAGAAATGAAATTACCCAAAGAAAAGAAAGATATTCATTCCAGGGTATGGATGGAAGCCTTTTTAGAACCAATAATAGAGAAAGGTCCCACCATTGGACGTCCTACTATTTTTCCTTCTACAGATAACCGGGGTAGCTTAGGAACATATTGGCCTACACTTGAGAAAGGTGACTAAAAGTACTGGGGATACAAATTCAAATCTGATATTGATGCAAAGATATGCTTAGCTGCCTTCCTTGCCATGTGGATTAGCAAATACTTGCTTTCAGTTCATGAGTCTGGAGGAGGTGTATGGATGGGGAGTTTTGTTATCGCAGCTAAATTAGCATAGGGGAAGTATATTGGGTTAGAAAATTCTGTATTGGCAAGAATTTACTATTCTATACTACATTTATATAATGGGAAGGCTCCATTTATAATTTCAAGGCCATTCTAAGTGTTGTGGGATGGATTGCAGCACACTTTTCTTCATACTCAGTGTTGAACTCATCTAGAGTCCCCAATGGTCGATTCACCCAATTTTTACGGAAATGTTTTGGTATTTAGTGACAAAATTTGAAACTTGATGTAGTGCTAAAGGCATTGAATGTCTTAGGAGAATTCATCTTATTTCCTTTTGATAACCCACCAACTGTAACATTTATTAATGATGGAAATGAAAATAATTTTGATTTGAGGTCTTATATGATGGCATTCATGGATGGTGTATTATCAACTAGGATTGATGGTGAAATTATATATGTGGCTTACAACCCTTATAGGTTTGCCCGTCAGTTCTTATGTCTCCAAAAATCAAACAATTTTCCACCCACATATGTTAGACACAAGAAACACCCAATGGTAGTGAGATAATTATGGATTCTAACGGATTTAGAGGTATCCAAATTTTCGATTACATTACCTCTACCAGATGCATCAATTAGATTGGAAGATGGATATGTCAAGGCGTGGGCTTCTTCATATCCTCAAGGGGCTTTGACGAAAGGAATATATCGATTGGTAGCTACAACGACTTTTGTGCATGGAAATCTTGGTAAGAAGTACAAGGCCATATATGATAGATAAGTTTCATAGGACTCATATTCTTCAAAATATCCTCATAGGAGGTATACCAGGAAGACCAGGGCCAAATAAGCAATACCTCTATTTCCAAGGTGATCCAACCACCACCATCAAACAATGTTTCCTATTCCATATGTTGAACTTTCTGAAGAAGAAGGGAGGCCTGAAGAGGCTCACCAGTCATAAGGTGTTGAATATACTCCACAATCAACAATACCAAGATTGAATTATGTGCGACCTTCATCCATTCATCATTGGGAGAGTCTGACCCGTGATCTTAGGGATACATGGGAATTCCTCCAGCATGGCATTCGAATACCAGATGTTGGTGACATTAAGGCACCTTCTGATTGCAATCTGGATAATAACATTTCTGATGTATTGAATTATATTATGGAGATGGAGGCTTTTATATGTGAAACTGATGAACAAATCCCAGCCTCTAAATGAGTATCTCATATGATGGACTTAAGAGTACACGAATGGGTAATTATTGACCCTGAGGAGGAGTGGGATATTTATGTTAATACTGAGAATGTGTTTTTATTTTATTTTGTCTCAACTCTGCTTTACCATTCATCATCATTAATATTGATGAAAATGCATTTGAGTTTCATGAATTTAGGGAAGGAAACTCCAGACCAGTTCTTGAATCACCAATGTATGGGCCTACAGTCTCTCCTATAAACACATCAAATGATCCTCCAAGGTCTCCAAAACTTTATCTAGGATCAAGAATCATGACTCGGGTAATGGCGAAGGATAATCCTCATCCGATATCTTAATTTTCTCCTGCCAAGATGAGTGTTTGGATTTCTCCCCAAGTTTTTGAAAATAAATTCAAGAGAGAAATGAGATTGAATCTAATTGTTCGCTGAAGGAGTAAATATTTACACTATATTTAGGGAATTTTAATTTTCTCAATACATGATGGTAATCACGTTTATCCTCTTGCAGGATCTGTGTCTCTCTTTTATCTTAAAGGACTAAGAGTAGATTCTTCTTTTCAATATATTTCATATCAGTTTCCTATACCAATGGGTCCTATAATAACCAATGTTGATATTCCTATTGCTCAAGAAGAAAGGAATGAAGACCCAGGGCAATCTGACATAAATATTGATGTTGGCCCAAACCTGGAATGATCTGATGATGATGTACCAACTGAAGAGCCAATGGAACAAAATGTCAGTGGAGAAAATTTGGGCATCAACCATCATTTGTTGGATACCTTAAATGGTGAGGAATCTATAACATTCCAAGTTGCATACACTGAAATGATGTAAGACCTTAATCCTAATATTGATATTCTAGGTTCCATCAAGGAGTTTGGGGATTTTCATGGGGAATTGCAAGGACGTAAGTCCTTATTCTTTCATTTTCCATACATGATTTTTCTTCTTTACTTGATTCTTTACATCAAAGTTCACCTTATGCAGCTTTATCTGTAGAAAATGTTGCAAAGGATCTTCGGAAATGGGTAATTACACTCTACACTTCTTCTGTTAGAGCTAGAGAAATACCTATAGAGGGACATTCATCCAGAGATGATTTAGAGCCTTCAAGTATGATAACTGGGAAAACTTAGGAAAGTTCCCCTTCTCAAGAAACATCTACTCAGCATGTCAAAGCTGAGAATACCAGGGATGAATCCAAACAAGTGGCCGACTTATTATTTGTAATGCCTCAACCCTATTTACCCATATTCGGTGCAATATTATATAACATTATCATGATTACAAGGGATAAAATCCCAAAATACCGATCATTTTAGTAGCCTTCGAAGTACTAGATACATACATAAGTTTTACATTACTTTATGAAATGAAAAACAACAACATTTTGTCTCCTTTGAACACATTCATCTCTATTAGACTATCCCTACAGGTTTGTTATAATATACTTCTTCACATCCTGGGAAAAATAAAACGTAGAAAGGGGTGAGCTCAGATGCTCAGTAAGGATAACAATATAGCGGAAACTTTCATAAATAAGAATAAATATTTAAGGCAATGTATAATACTAAAACATAAGACTTTTAAACTTAAACTTCATAATAATATGGAAAATATAAATCAAATAATTATATTTACTTATTCACATGGATACTATACTAGTTGAATAATCACATGTAATATGATTGGCCAATTTCATATTTATGGAATGCATATTTTTGGACATCATAACCACATAGTCAAGGTCTCGTGCCAAGAATACAAATAATATTTTTTCAAGGTCTTTCACCAAGACACTAGTTTGTATCATGAGACCGACCGATGCATCTAGGAGCTATAGCAGGCTCCACCCTTCACTTACTAATTCCAATGCATTCCTCATATGAAAACGTTGAGACATAACATAAACATTTGTATTAAAACTAGAATAAGAAATGGTAATACTTTAACCATAAAACATGAATGGTGTAAAAATAACACATCCATAGTCAAACATATCACAAAACCTTCAATACAATATGTAATATTGTATCATAATAAACCAACTTCAAACAAGTGTAAAATCCATCAAAGGATGTTGACATGGATGAAATCAAAACTATTTTAGAAAAGTTTCTATTTCTATTTTAAAATAATTTAAATTTCACGTAATTATAAAACAAAACATTTATTTTGAAAATATTCTAATAATATTGTAATGGAAGCTTAGAAGGTGTTATAACAGTGTTAAATAGACACACTCGCCTTATAAGTTAAAAACACATTCTTACCTTAATTTTTTGAAAAGGTCATAAAGTACCTTGTTTGGTAAACGATGGAAAGATCCCTTTTAAAAGAATTTTATAAAAAGTAAAACTAGGGAATAAATGACTTAAACCATATTCTAGGAAATAGTAAAAAAAAATCAAATACATTTTTAAGAAATAAGGATGTGGATGATAAAGAATTCCCAGTAGATACTCATGTATAAACAACCTCGGATAATGAAGAGATTGTAGAATTAACCCTTACCTTGTACTTTTTATTGGTTTAGGGTACATTAAACTTCTGTATAATAGTTAAATAATTATTATTAAATTATAAAAAAACCAAATACATAAATATTATGTTATATATGATCTTTTAATATTGATTAGTTAATAATATTTTAGTAGTATCATTGTTTCTGGAGTTAACTAATTCATTTTCCTTTATATGTTTTGTTATATAAGTCATTTTTGTTAAGGATAGGATGTTTTTGATTCATATAAATAATTATATTAAGTTCTTAAAAATTATTTTTAATAATAAAATAAAAATTATTCTTGAATGGTTATGATGGAGAATGAATTTCATCGCGTTCGAGGAGATAATAATCTGTACGTACGCACGAGCGATAATATCATTCTATTGATTATGAAATCATATGTAATTGGATAGTATATCATATATAAAGAATCATTAACATGATATCTTTATTATTCAAATCATTTATACTCATTATTATACCCATCCAAATAATTAAGTGTTTGAATAACAAACTACACCACGGCGTGGAGACGGTAAATCGTACATACGCACGTATGGTGACTTGTCATTCATAGGATGGATATAATAATGAATAGAGTTATAAAATATTTATAATAACATCACAGTATGTATAAGGTAATTTATTTAATATTTTTTTATGGAAACAACAAAGAAAGAGGAAGTGAAAGATGAAAAGAACTTTGAAAGAGGTGGTGAAACTATTACCTCTTCCTCGGGTGTTTCCTTTTGAGTTTATCAAAAGGGCTCCTTAAGATGGCTTTCTGATCAAATTAAGGACTCTAGGTAGATTTGAGGGTAGTTGGTAGGATATTTAAGTAGGGGTTGTCCAAGCCAAATGGATTTGGAGGTGTTATTTTGAGAGAAGGTGAAGTACCCTTTTATAAGAGAGGTGAGGGTCACTTTAGGAAAAGATTGAAATATTATTTTATTATACAATCATATTAATTTTATAATGGCTCAAAAAGGATTTATTTAGAGGATAATGTGGGAATGGGTCGAAAAAATCTCAATAAATAGTTTTAAATAGGTTTGGGTCACTATATTAACCTTATCTTTTAGATTTAACTCTTAGTTAAATAGTTTAACTTTTACCATGTATTTTTGTATTATTATAATAAATGGTTAATAAACATAATATAAAAAGCCAAGAGAACCCAAAGTGGTTCATTATTTATATATCTAACCTTATCTAAGTCCTTTGTCCAAACCTTATATTTTTAGGAATATTATATAAATTAATAGTATAGTATTTGTTTTAAAAACTCATTTATGTTAATTTTGACACTATTTAGTATTTTGTTTTTATGAAAGTCATAAAAACTTTATCACTTAAGAAATATTTATTTAATCAACCCTAACATGTCATATTAACCTATAAAATTATTTTAATTCTTCATAAGTCTCAATTTACTTTTATTTGGATATTTATAATATCAATTATTTTAATCTTTTATTAATAAGGTAATTAAAGCATCATCATTGTGTCATAAATAAATTTAATTATTTAATGTCTACAAAATATAAATAAAATACCATTATGTAGGAAATATTTTAATATTTATAATGAATATTTATAGTCAAATTTATCTTATTTATAACCGTATATTAAAAATGATTTATTTATTAAACTTTGAATTAAACACTTTTAACTCTTCATTAAATAAAATAATAATAAATATCCTAATCTAATCCAAGTTGACCAAAAGGATCATATTTTATTACTAAGGTTGATTTTGGTCTAAATATAATTATCCAATAGAATTAGGACATGTTTTAGGGTTATTATAATATCATTTGTTTATTTACTTTTAACCATGGTAAATAAAAGTCAGAAGTTACTATTCACCAAAAATTATTTTCATCTTATTGAACCACATTTTAATTACTGATTTCAACCGTGTCTCTCGAATTTTTTAAATTCAATTCACAGAAGTGGTAAAATTATGTTTTATGGAAGTTTGAAAATGTGCCTAGAAGATGGGTAAAAGACAATAAAAGTTCAATAAAATTTTATACATATAATCTTATTAAAAAGTGGGTATTACTATTCATAACAGCTAGTTTGATTTTTCATGGTGTGATAAAACTCCAAGTTTTATACAGAACAAGCTATTGCATTATTCAAAGGGAAAAGTACCATGGAAGCTTGGGGTGTTACATTCTCTCCTTCTTCAAATAATTTTTTCATTGAAATTTATAGAATATTACTGCATAAAAAGATTCGGTTGGTTCTTCATCATGAGTTCCTTGGGTTCCCAAGTTGCCTCTTCCATCTTATGATTTCTCTATAGAACTTTTACTAGACGATTCATCCAGTTTATCAATACTTGTTCTCTAGTTTCAAGAATCTTGACAGGCTCTTCACAATAAGACAGATCAAGTTCTAGTTCAATTTTCTCATAGGTGAGTACATGTGTTGGTTCTGGCATGTATTTTTTCAATAGTGATACGAGGAACACATCATGAATTTTAGATATACTTGGTGTAATTTCCAAACAATAATCTACAACTCCAGTTCATTCTAGAATTTCAAAAGGTCTGATGTACCTAGGACTTAATTTTTCATTCTTACCGAATCGTATAACACCCTTACATGGAGATACCTTCAAGAAAACATGATCTCCTACTTGAAATTCTAGATTTATCCTTTGGTTATTGGCATAGGTCTTTTTCCTACTTTTAGCTACTTTGATATGGGTTTGGATAATATTCACCTTTTCCATTGTTTCCTCAATAAGTTCCAGCCCTATGAATTTTCTTTCACCAACATAATCCCAACAAGTTGGTGTATGACATATCTTTCCATATAAAGCTTCATATGGTGCCATATAAATACTTGAATGGAAGATATTGTTATAGGAAAATTCTACCATAGGTAAATAATGATTCCACATACCTTGAAAGTCAAATGAGAAAGATCTCAACATGTCTTCTAAGGTTTGAATAGTTTGTTCTAATTGTCTATTAGTTTGAGGGTGGTAGGCAGTGCTCAAACGAAGTTCAGTATCCAAAGACTTTTGAATACTTTTCCAAAATCTTGAAATAAAATGGGGATCATGATTAGAAATAATCGATAGGGGTAATCCATGAAGTCTTACAAATTCATTAATATATAGTCTTTCTAAACTTTCAAGTGGTAAATCTTCTCTTATAGCAAGAAAATGTGATGGCTTGGTAAGACAATCAATAATGACCCATATTGAATCATTCCATCTAGGAGTCTTTGGTAGTCCCATGAAAAATCCCATCATAATATCATCCCATTTACACTAAGGTATGGGAATAGGTTACATGACTCCTCTTGGATGTTGTCTTCCAGCCTTCACCTGTTGACAAAACATAAATCTTGACACATAATCAGTAATCTCCCTCTTCATGTTTTCCCACCAAAAATGTTCCTTAAAATATCTATAAATATTAGTGATACCAAGGTGTATAGTGAAATTAGAGTTATGAGAATCATCCAGCAATTCCATTTTTAGTTCAGGTATGTTTGGAACACAAAGTCTCTTCCCAAATTTCAAAATGCCATCTTTATATACGAAGTCGATCAATCTCCCATCATTCACAACTTTAATTCTCTTTTGAAACTCCTCATCATTAGTCTAAGAACTTTTTATCCTTTCTATTAAATATGGTTTAGCTACCATTTGAAAAGGTATTGATGTTCCACCTTCCATGACTATTCCCATATCCATCTTTACTAGATCCATGAACATACGATCCCATTCAACTACCATATTGTTCAAAACTCCATGATCCTTTCTGTTCAAGGCATTTTCCACCTTATTTTCCTTCCCTGGGTGGTAGTGTATAGTGCAATCCTAATCCTTTAGTAGTTCAAGCGATCGCATTTTCCTCATGTTTAGTTCTTTCTTTGAGAAAATATACTTCAAACTCTTGTGATCATTATATATCTCCCATTTTTCACCATAGAGATAGTGTCTCTATATATTCAAAGAAAGGATTATAGATGCTAACTAAATATCATGAGTATGATAGTTTTTTTCATGAATATTTAGTTATTGTGATGCATAGGTAATAACTCTATCATTCTGCATAAAGACACAACCAAGTCCTTTCTTTGATGCATCACAATAAATAATAAACTCATCATTCTCCGATGGTAGAGTCAACATATGATATTTGAAAAATCTTCTCTTCAGTTATTCAAAACATTCTTCACAATATTTTTTCCAAAAAAAATCAACCCCTTTATGTGTGAGCTTGGTTAATGGGTTTTCCAATCGAGAAAAATTCTGGACTAAACACCAATAATAACCTGCTAAACAAATAAAACTATGTACCTCAGTTATACTCGTCGGTGTTGGCCATTCTTGTATTGATATTGTCTTAGAAGGATAAATAGAGATTCCATCCTTAGAGACAATATGGACAAGAAAAGAAATTTCCTGAAACCATAATTCACACTTTCTAAACATCCCATATAATTCATTTCTTCGGAGGGTTTTCAGAATAGTGCGCAAGTGATTTTCATGATCTTTGTAGATTTTTGAGTATACTAAGATATCATCAATAAATACTACTACAAAGTCATCAAGATATTCCTTGAAAACTATATTAATTAGATCTATAAAAATAGAGGGTTCATTAGTCAGTTAAAAAGTCATTATTGTAAACTCATAATGCCCATACCTGGTACCAAATTTTGTCTTCAAAATGTATTCCTTTTTCACACACAACTGATGATATCCAAATCGAAGTTCAATATTTGAAACATATTGATCTCCATGAATATGGTCGAATAAATAATCAATGCAAGGTAGGGGATACTTGTTCTTTATTGTTATATCATTGATCTCTATGTAGTCAATGAAAAACCTCATAGATCCATCTTTCTTCTTAACAAAAAGAATAGGGTCTCCCCATGGAGAAACACTAGTGAGAATAAATACTTTATTACTTAATTAATCTAGTTGTTTCTTTAGTTCCAATAATTCCACATTGTCCATTCTATAAGGGGTCTTCGATATGGGCCTTGAACTAGGAATTAAATCAGTGGAAAACACAATTTCTCATTTTGGAGGATGTCTAGGTAAATCCTCTATAGACATATAAACATATTCTTGTACAATAGGTGCGTCCTCTATTTGAACATTTTTTCCATCGCCCATAGTTATTTCATTCTCTTCCTTCCCAATAATTGAATTTAGTAGAGAGACTGGGGGTGGATCTAGATAAGAATCAGGGGGTGACGTTTCTTCTCTAAAGATAAGGTACTCCTTATCATTATCAAAAATTATTACCTCATTCTTCTTACAATAAATTTTAGCATCATGGTCTGAAATCCAATCCATACCGAGGATTATATCAAATTAAATCATGGGTATGATGATGAGATCAGAAAATAAAGAACATTTATATGCCCTAATGGGGAATGATTCACAAAAATTTGTTAAAATGATACTTCCCTTAGGAGTTTTGACTGAAATATTCCTTGTTAAATCAAATTAGAAATATCTAATTTTCTTAGCAAACTGGGAAGATATGAAACAATGTGATGATCCAGAATCAAAAAAAGCATTGCCTAAATTTGAAGAAACCATCAAATTACCTGCCACCACGTCATTAGGAGATTCAACCTCAGCAGTAGTGATCTCATAAGCTTGGCCTTTCTCCCTTGGCCTTTTATAAGATAGTTTTCGTTGGAACTTAGGACATTCATTTTCATAATTCCCCATTTCTCTACAATTGTAGCATTCAACATTGACATCATCTTTCTTTCCCTTGCAATCACGAGATTAGTGGCCTTTTTCACCACACTTATAAGAGACTCTCATTCCCTCTAAGAAAGTACTGGGGTGTTTCTTCCCACATTTAGCATAGGATGGATATTCAACTTTTCCCTTATTCCCATTATTTCCATTTCCAGAGTGTTAAACAGATCTCTTCTTCTCTTTCTTTTATTTAAATTCGTAAGACTTAGATAATTCCTTTTCTATCCTGATAGCACATGAGACAATATCTTCGTTTGATGAGAAGGATTGTGAGACTAATTCTTGATGGGTAAATGGTTTTAACCCATCAAATAATTTATCAATCTTACTCCTTGATTATGTATATAATCTGTTGCATACCTTGCTAACCTTGTAAAGTTAGCCTCATACTTTGTGACATTCTCATCCTCATTTTTCCTCAGACTCAAAAATTGTATTACCATATCCACTCGATGGTCACTAGGAAAGTATTTTTCTATTAAAATATATTAAACTCCCTCTATTATATATTTGATACTTCTTCATCCTCTTTTGTGTTTTGAATTAATGACCACCATTGATCTACATCTCCCGTGAGGCGATAAACTATCGTGACAACTTTTTCCCTTTCACTACTCCCCAAAGCATGAAATGGTTTTTCTAAGGAACTTATCCATTTCTTAGATACAAATGGATTTGTAGTTCCATTTAATGCTGGTGGTTGTTGCCTCATGAAGAAATCTAACATTGATCCTCCGCATTGTGGATCAGGGTGCTCCATACGGGTAAGGTTATTATCCATAACCTGAGTGAGTTATCCCAGAATGGTGATAAGATGATCAACACCGGTTACATCACCATCTCCAATGTAATTATCTTAAGTAGTAAGTAAATCCCTACATGGATTATGTGCATTGATACAGTTTCCATTCCATCCACTTGGCGTCATTTCTAAACAAAATCATACACTAGATTAGTTTATGAATCGCAATACATTATTCCAAACTTGTAAAACACTTAACAAAAATTGAATAGTTTATGAATATAATCCATAATCATGAAAAATGTTTTCTTAGAAGAGGTATATACTCATAAATCCTTCATAATGGTTTGTAAAGAAAATGTGAATTATCCTAAGCATATGCCCAGGAGTGTCATAACCAAGAGTGCAGCAAGTCCCATTATTGTGTACCAGGATACCCCGAGTCAAGCCCGAAACTCCTTGTCGGAGTTTTCACTCCTAGGTACATTTGTGCCAGAGCTGACTCTACCTTCTTGTATCCAAACTGGGATGTATTACTTAGAAACCTCACAAAATCTCTATATTACCAAAATTCTAGGAAGTTCTTCTATACTAATCCTCAAAGTCTATCTTAGGGTAATGTTCTCTAATCATAGTTTTTATAAATATAGCTTCCAAGGTTTATACTAAACTTCCCCTGATACCAATTGTAATTCCCCAACCCTAGTTATCCTGAGTCAGTGCAATATTACCTAAAATTATCATGATCACAAGGGATAAAATCCTGAAATACCGATCAATTTAGTAGCCTTGGAAGTACTAGATACATACATAAGTTTTATATTACATTATGAAATGAAAAACAACAACATTGTGTCTCCTTTAAACACATTCACCTCCCTTAGACTATCCCTATAGGTCAGTCATAATATACTTCTTCACATTCTGGGAAAAATAAAACATAGAAATGGGGGAGCTCAGTTTCTCAGTAAGGATAACAATATAGTGGAAAATTTCATAGATAAGCATAAACATTTAAGGAAATTTATAAGACTAAACCATAATCCTTTTAAACTTAAACTTCAGAATAATATGGAAAATATAATTCAAACAATTACATTTACTTATTCACATGTATATTCTACTAGTCAAATAATCACATGTAATATCAATGGACAATTTCATATTGATGGAATGCATAATGTCGGACATCATAACCACATAGTCAAGGCCTCTTGCCAAGACTAAAAATAAGATTTTTTCAAGGCCTTATGCCAAGACACTAGTTTGTCTCATGAGACCTACTGATGCATCAAGGAACTATAGTGGGCTCCACCTGTCACTTACTAAGTTCAATGCATTCCTCATATGAAAGTTGAGACATAACATAAACATTCGTATTAAAACTAGCATATGAAATGTTAATACATTAACCATAAACCATGTATGGTATAAAAATAACAAATCCATAGTCAAACATATCACAAAACCTTCAATATAATATGGAAGATTGTATCATAAAAAATCAACTTCAAACAAGTGTAAAATCCATCAAAGGATATTGCATAGATGAAATCAAAACTATTTGAGAGAAGTATCTCTTTCTATTTTGAAATCATTTAAAAGTCACATAATTATAAAAGAAAACATTTATTTTTAAAATATTCTTATAATCTTGTAATGTAATCTTTTAAGGTTTTATAATGCCGTTAAATAGTCGTACTCATCGTATAAGTTAAAAAACATTCTTACCGTAATTTGTTGAAAAGGTCATGAAGTACCTTGTTTGGTAAATGATGGAAAGATTCCTTTCAAAAAAAATTATAAAAAGTAAAACTATGATATAAATGACTTAACCCATATTCTAAGAAATAGTATAAAAAATTTCAAATACATTTTTAAAAAATATGGATTTGAATGATAAAGAAGTCCCGGTAGATACTCATGTATAAACAACCTCGGATAATGAAGAGATTGTAGAATTAACCCTTACCTTGTACTTTTCATTGGTTGAGGGTATGTTAACCTCTTGTATAATAGTTAAATCATTGTTATTAAATTATACAAGAACCACATACAAGAATATGATTTCATATATGATCTTCTAATATTTCTTTGTTAATAATATTTTAGTAGTATCATTGTTTCGGGTGTTAACTGATTCGTTTTCCTTTATATGTTTTGTTACGTAAGCCATGTTTTTATGGATAAGATTTATTTGATTAAAATGCAGAATGATATTAAGTTATTAAAAATTATTTTTAATCATAAAAATAAAATTATTCATGAATGGTTATGATGGGAATGGATTTCATCACGTTCGTGGAGACGGTAATCCGTACGTACGCACGAGCGACAATATCATTCTATTGATGGTGAAATAGTATGTAATTGGATGGTATATCATATATAAATAATCATTAACAAGTTATATTTATTATTTACATTAGTTATACTCATTATTATACCCATCCAAATAATGAAGTGTTTGAATAACAAACTACACTACGACGTGGAGATAGTAAGGCGTACGTACACGCGTATGGTGACTGGTAATTCATAGGATGGATAGAATAATGAATATGGTTTTACCCTACTTATAATAAAATCACAATATTTACAAGGTACTGGAGTTATTATTTTGGCATTGAAACAACAAATAAATAGGAATTGGAAGAAGAAAAGAACTTTTAAAGAGGTGGTGAAATTATTACCTCTTCTTCGGGTGTTTCCTTTTGAGTTGGTCAAAATGGTTCCTTAGGATGGATTTATGATCAAAGTAAGGAATATAGGTAGAATTGAGGGTTTTGGGGTGAATATTTGAGTTGTTTTTGTCCAATACAAATGGATTTGGAGGTGTTATTTTGAGAGAAGGTGAAGTACCCTTTTATAAGAGAGGTGAGGGTCACTTTAGGAAAAGCTTGAAATATTATTTTATTATACAATCATATTTAGTTTATAATGGATCCAAAAGGATTTATTTTGAGGATAAGGTGGGTATGGGTAGAAAATATATCAACCAATAGGTTTTAGATAGGTTTGGGTCACCATATTAACCTTATCTTTTAGATTTAACTCTTAGTAAAATAGTTTAACTTTTACAAGGTATTCTTGTATTATTATAATAAATGGTTAACAAACTTACTATAAAAATACAAGTGAACCCCAGGTGGTTCATTATCGATATATCTAACCTTATATAATTCCTTTGTCCAAACCTTATATTTTTAGTAATATTATATCAACTAATAATATAGTATTTGTTTTAAAAACTCATTTGTGTCAATTTTAAAACTATTTTGTATTTTGTTTTTGTGAAAGTCATAAAAACTTTATCACTTGGAAAAAAGTTTATTTAATCAATCTTAAAATGTCATATTAACCAATAAAATTAGTGTAATTCATCATATGTCTCAATTTACATTTATTTGGATATTTATAATATCAATTATTTTAATCTTTCATTTATAAGGTAATTACTGCATCATCATTGTGTCATAAATAAATTTAATTATTTAATGTATAAAAATTATAAATAAAATACCATTATTTATGAAATCTTGTTATCTTTATAATGAATATTTAAAGTCTAATTTATCTTATGTATGAACCTATATTAAAATTGGTTTAGTTATTAAACTTTGAATTAAACACTTTTAACTCTTCTTTAAATAAAATAATAATAAATATCCTAACCTAATCCAAGTGGACCCAAAAGATCATATTTTATTTCTAAGTTTGATTTTGGTTGAAATATACTTACCCAATAGAATTAGGACATGTGTTAGGGTAATTATAATATCATTTTTTACCTTTAATTACCCTATTTACTTTTAATCGTGGTAAATAACAGTCAAAAGTTACTATTCCCCAAAAATTATTTTTATCTTATTGAACCACATTTTACTTACTGATGTCAACCATGTCTCTCAAATTTTTGAAATTCAATTCACAGAATCAGTAAAATTCTATTTCCAGAGTACATTTTACCCCATGAAAGTGACTCAAATTTAGACTTAGACATACAATATGCTCTTAGCATGGCACATAAGAAGACATGGCGACATATCTGGAGCATAATTTCTAAGAAGCCTTTATATGAACTGTTGTCCCATTTTTTCAAACTCCCAACATTATTTTTCATATTGGGATTCTGTGGATTTAATTATCAACCAGTTTATGACGCAATGAAATAGACCATTCACCAACGGGAGCAGGAGCATAAGCTATAGAAAGATTTTGAAAATGCTAAATAGGTCATCAATGTTGAGAGATTACAAGATGAAGTAGCTGAGGAAGAAGAAAATCATAACAATAAATCGATCAAAATCATCCAACAAATTAAAGAAGCCATGAAGGAGTCATCATATCTTCAACATCAACTAGATGTTGTTCATAAAAAACTTGAGAAATTGATCCAGACATTGGGAGAAACCCAATTAGAGGGGATAAATGCCATTTCAACTGCTAAGGAAGCACTTCATCAGGCCAATGAGGCTAGAGTTGCTCATCTATATCAACTTCAACAGGCAGCTGATAGGGGTTATGAAGTTGTTCAACAAATAAAGATTCATGTTGAGAGTTTATTTTAAAACATGATAGAGAGGCTCTATTTTGTGGATGTCCCTCTGATTTGATATGAATGAAATAAATTTTGTCTTCAATCATATATGTTCTCACTCTTTCCTTTTTTATTTTAATATTAAAGGTAGTGATGATAATGACTTATTCTTTTTAAATATCAAACCTTCATTTCAAATAATCATGATTATAATGACAA
Source organism: Viscum album (assembly GCA_963277665.1). Taxonomy (NCBI): domain Eukaryota; kingdom Viridiplantae; phylum Streptophyta; class Magnoliopsida; order Santalales; family Viscaceae; genus Viscum; species Viscum album. The sequence goes on from OY728150.1 coordinate 247,121,053, forward strand.
GAATGGGGGTGCTCAGAATTTTCTTATTAAGCCAATGGGCCCAATGAGAATAGTTTTATTTCTATTGGGGTTGTATGGAAAATCCCACAAACTTCATATCTTTTGACTTTTTATTGCTCAATATTACCTAAATAATACAAAAATGTGCGTTTAGTGAGTTGGGACTCGAATTTTGTTCAGAGTTCCCTTTGAGGGTTCTCAATCTAGTAAGTACCATGTCTCTTGTTTTTGGCAGTTTAGAGTCATTCATGTTGGACTATAAAGGGCTGGTATTTAAGGTCGAACAGCTTTGACCATAAATTTTGAAACTAAATCCCAAACAAGACTTAGTGGCTAAGAATTGATTTAATATTTTTTAAATATTTTTAATAGGAATATTGAGTCTTGATTTTTATGGTCACCAAATTTAAAACCTGTATCAACATAAAGGGAGTCTCTTCTAAGAAAAATTTTACCATTATTTTACAAAACCATTATAGGGGTTGTATTATGCAGGGCCAACTGGGGCATATGCTGCATAGCTAAATAGTGGCATCTTTTGGATGACATGCCCATTATGTAGGAAACTTATGTCAGGACACCTAAGGGCATGTGATTCATAGTCAAGAAAAATAGATCTTAAGAATTTAACATTTTACTATTGATAGACAAGGGAAAATAAGATTTGGGTGACTCAAAACCACAGTGGGTGATTTTTCCAAGGAAAGGGATTTTAAGAATAAAGGGATATTTTATGGTGACATATGTCATGAATAGGGAAACCACTTCTATACAAATTTGGTGTATTAGGAATGGTTAAAATTTATTAGAAAGGGTAATTTCTAATATAAAATTTTGTAGTTTTAAGTCATGCAGTGATGACATTGTACTGTGAAATTTTAATTCATGTAGTGAGGACATTGTGTGTCTTTAATTTAAGTACTTTAGCTTCAACCAAAGGTATGAGACTCTCCAAATTTCTTGATAATTTATTTGGAAACATACTACCATATTCAGGTATGTAAGGTAAAATTGTAAACTATGATTTGGAAAATTCTAGATCTGAATAATGATATGGAAAAAATAGATAAAGGCATTAGAAGAATTTTTTTCCGAGAATGAAGTTACCATTATTTGACAAACCCATTATGGGGGTTGTATTACGTAGGGCCAACTGGGGAATATGTTGCATATCCAAATAGTGCCATCCTTTGACTGACATTCCTGTTATATAGGTAACTTATGCAAGGCCACCTAAGGGAATGTGCTACATAGTTAGGCAAAAGAGTTCTTAGAAATCTGACATTCTATTTCTAAAAGCCGAAGAAAGTTTATGAAGATTTAGATTTTCCAAACCACAGAGTTTGATTTATGGAGAAAGGTACCTGAATATGGGAAGGGTATTTTCAACCAATATTTTCAAAGAATTGGAGGAATAGGACTTCTATGAAGGTCTGACCCAAACATAGGAGGTATGGTGTTTGTAGTTTTAGGTCATATAACTAGGACCAAAAATGGAAACAATATATGATATGTGGCCAAGTGATTCCAAGGTTATTTCATATTTCTTTGAACGCATGGGGAGGGAAATTTGTAAACCATAATCTTGAATATTTTCATATCAAGAGAAAGATAATGGGACAAATATACTTGAATGACTGTTTTAAAATACATATTCTTGTATATTTTCATGAAAGTTTGAAGGGGACAAAGATACTTTAACCAAGAACGAAATTACCATCATTTAAAAAACTTGTTATGAAGGATATATTATGTAGGGGCAACTAGGTAATATGTTGCATATCCAAATAGTGGAATCATTTGACTGACGGGGCCATTTTGTAGGCAAATTATGCAAGGCCACCTAAGGGCATGTACTGCATAGTCAGGCAAAAGTGTTCTCAGGTATTAAAAACTTTTTCACCAGAAACTGTAAGAAAGATTATGAAGATATGGAAATATTCAAGATTAAGAGTGTGAAATATATAAGGGGGTTATGCTCAACACACATAAGAAATATTTGAATCAATATTTGCCATGAGTTTTACGCCCTTTACATAGATCTAACTCATATGTAAAATGGATACTTTCTTTGTTTCATTTGAATTAATATTGTGATGTGTAGTTTAAAGTCATGCAACAGGGATATTATGATGTGGAATTTTAATTCATGAAATGAGGATATTATGTTGTGCATTTTTATGTCATGTAGTAAGGACATTATACTGTGTATTTTTAAGTCATGCAATGAGGAAATTTATATCCCCATAAGAAATTGAGACACCTTATTTATATAAAGAATCCTTTTACCCAATTCTAAAGACCATGTGATCTATGCTTAGTGTGAGAAACATGGATAAGTAAGGGTTTCTTCTATAACACAAAGGTGACACAATTGAAGAATATGGGTGTTATATTTTCATGTAGTTTAACATCATGTGGTAAGGATGAAGATGAACTGATGTGAAAATAAAGACTTATTATAGCTGGACTAAGGGATAAAACCCAAGTGTCACTATGTGTCTTTCTGAGGGAAAGAATAAATCTATATATTATTAATTTAACATTACCCATACAATTTTGATTCTTATATAAGTAATAAAAGGGTTTTGTTTTTTTTATCATTGCTGGGACCAATATTAGAGATCTAGGAATCTCTATATATCTCATATAGATGAGAATCAAGCCATATGTAGTTCTTTAAACAATTATTTCCCACATTAATCAAGTTTGACATGGGAGACAGGGGGCTTTAATGCATTCTAGAAGAATGATTAAATTTAAGACACGAGATAGTATGAAAATCAAATCATGTATCGTAAAAATCACTCTGTATAGATCTAGTACATATGCAGGAGAAGAAAAAGTGAAATTAAAATTTTGTGGTTGCAGCTGGGCCCAAGATTGGAGATCCAGGTGTCTTTATGTATCTCAAATAGATGAGAATCAATCCACATGCAGTTCTTGAAAGAAGGTCCCTATACATATTTGAATCATACATAGGGAAGATAGGGACTCATGTTCCACTAAGGAGGAGCTATAATGTTCATGATGCTTGCTTATGGAAGCTCCTAACATTAAATAGAGAAGACGTTAAACATACAGTTTAATGTCATGTAATGAGGAAAAATGGTGTCATGCAGTTTAACGTCATGTGATAAGGACAAAGAAGATATGCATTTTAACTTCATGCATTATGTACACTTATGGTTGTTACGCAATTTAAGGTCTTGCAACTAGGATTTTGTAATATTCAATTTTAAGTCTTACAGTAAGGACATGGGGGCTTTGTAGTTTTCAATATTTCAATGAGGACATTGTACGTTGTAGTTTTAAGTCTTGCAGTAATGACATAGAAGCTGTGCAGTTTTTGGTCTTGCAGTGAGGAAAATGTATTGTGCAGTTTTAAGTACTGTAGTAAGGACATGGGAGCTATGCAGTTTTTGGTCTTGTAGTGAGGACAATATACTATGCAGTTTTAAGTCTTGCAGTAAGGACATGGGTGTTGTAGAGTTTTCAGTCTTGTAGCGAGGACAATGTATTGTGCAGTTTTATGTCTTGAAGTAAGGACATGGGAGCTATGCAATTTTCTATCTTACAGTGAGGACAATGTACTGTGCAGTTTTCAGTCTTGCAGTAAGGACATGGGAGCTGTGCAGTTTTCGGTCTTATAGCAAGGACAATGTACTGTGCAGTTTTAAGTCTTGTAGTAAAGACATGAGAGCTATACATTTTTCAGTCTTGCAATGAGGACAAATGATCTGGGCAATTACACAAAGTATTTCTTCAAGAATCTCTCATTGGTTGGAGTTGTAATGAGATCTCCATCCATTGAGATTGATCCATAAGCTCCATTTGAGTAGACCTTATGTATAGAATAAGGTTCTTCCCACTTTAGCTCAAGCTTTGGAGGTTTCTTTCCTGGTATCATTGGAATCCTGAGGACCAATACTAATTCTCCTTGAAGAAATTAATGGAGGTGAAATTTCTTGTTAAAATCTCATGCTATTTTGTTTTGATGGACTTATAAATGATGAAAAGTATGAAATATTTTCTCATCTAATCGTTCCAGCTCATTAAACTATTTTTGAGACCTCTCATCTGTAGACATCTAACCATAGATTGTAACTCTGAGTGAATCCAATTTCATTTCAATTGGCAAAACTGCTTATGTTCTGCATACCAATTAATAAGGAGTTTCTTGGGTTGTAGTACGGGTAGTAGTCCGATAATTCCATAAAGCATTCAAAATTTTATCAGGCCATGATTTCTTATCTTTATACACCATATTCTGGAGTATATTTGATAGGGTTTTATTGAAGGCCTCTATCTATCCTTTGGCTGCTGCATGATAGAGATATGAATGGTTGGATTTGATATTATGTTCTTGATATAACTTTTTTATCTCAACAGAACAAAAATTGGTGCTATTGTCCATCAAAATAGTATGAGGGACAACATATCTGGTGGTGATATTAGTTTTAACCAAACTAAAAATTATTTTTGTCTCTGAATTCTTTAAGAGGTATTGCCTCAGCCCATTTGGAGAAGAAGTCAGTAGTAGTAAGAATATACTTGAACTGCTTAGTCATGGCTGGAGGATAAGGTCCTACTATATCCATTCCACATGTGTAAAATTTCCAAGAGTATTTAGATAGATATAGAAACTCTAGGGGTTGATTAATGAAGTCGGCATGCACTTGGAAAGGATGAAATTTATTAGTGAAATATGTACAATCTTGTGTCATTGAAGTCCAAAAGTATCTGAACCTTCGGATCTGATCAGAGAATCTGTGCCTAGACTGATGGTCACCACAAGCTTCTAAATGTACTTCTTTTATGACAGCTGTAATTTCTTATCCATCAATACATATAAGGAATATTCCATCAAATCCTCATTTTTAAAGGATCTTATGGTGGTATGGACCATCATAAAGAGTAAAATTGGCCACTCGTCATGGGATCTGTTCTTTTTCAGCCCTATCTGGTGGAAGTACCCCATTTTGAATTTATTCCACAATGAGTGTTCTTCATCCCATGGTATGACCATATGGCTTTGAAATAGGGCTAATATCATTAATTTCCTCCATTATGGGTTGAACAAAAGGTGAGAACACATGACTATGGGCCATGCTAATGATTTTCTCATCCCAATTTGGATCTTCCAGAGTTGTAGTTGCATTATCTAGTGCATCAGCTTGGGCGTTTTGTGATTGAGGGACATAAGACAATGTCAGATATGAGGGAAATTCATCCATTAAACCTCTGATATAATCATACAAAGGGATTAACTCTTATTTTCTGATAGAATATTCACCATTTATTTTCTTGACTATTAATTCTGAATCACCTTTCACTTTTAAGTGACTCTCTTGCACCTGGAGTGCCAATTCCAAGCCTGCAATGAGAGCTTGATATTCTGCTTCATTGTTGGTATCGTCTTATGAAAACAGGAAGGAATAAGGCAATAATGCATTTTTGGGGAAAGAAGGACAATTACTAACCCAACTTTATTGAGTTTAGGGTTTTTCATTCTCTTCCCTGTTGGAATTCTGGAGCCACCATCAAAGTATATTTCCCATGTTTGGGAATTATCTGGAATAGAGAAGACCTATTCATCAGGAAGTTCAATATTTAATGATGTACCTTCCACAGATGGATGTTCGGCAAGGAAGTCGGCTTGATCTTGGCCTTTTATTACCTTATGTGGCACAAAATGGATATCAAACTGTTGCAAAATAACTACCCACCATGCCAAATTCCCTGTAAGCATAGGAAGACTGAGGATAAATTTGAGTAGGTTATTGTGAGATACAAATTGGACCTCATCATGGTGCAGGTAATGCCTCAATTTCTAAACTGAAAATATTAATGCTAGACAGAACTTTTTAATACTTGAATACTGAGTTTCTACATCAACCATAGTTCTACTGAGATATTATATATTGTTCTCATTCCCAACATTGTTCTTTTGAGCAAGGAAGCCACCCAGTGATCACTCTAAAGCTGTCACATAGAGAATAAGTGGTCTTCCTTCAATAGGTGGAATTAATACCAGTGGACTCAAGAGATAATCCTTGAGGGTATCAAATTATTCTTGGCAGTCTTCAGTCCATTGATATGTGACTCCCTTCTTCATTAATATGGTGAAGGGAAAACACTTTCTTGTCAAATTGGCGATAAAATGCCGAATATAGGCCAAGTGTCCTTGGAGTCTTCTTCGTTATTTCAAGTTTCAAGGAGGTGACATACCAAGGATTGATTTTTTTTCTCAGGATCAACTTCGATACCACAATGGTGTATAATGAAGCCAAGGAACTTTCCTGAGGTTACACCAAAATCATATTTCAAGGGGTTCATCTTCAAAATGTGTTTCCAAATTTTATTGAATATGATCTCTAGATCATCCAAGTGATTGGAACGTTGTCTGGATTTGACCACCAAATCATCCACATAACATTAAACAAATTTAACTAAAAAGGGTTTGAATATATGGTGCATGGCACGTTGGTATGTTGCACCAACATTTCTTAAGCCAAAGGGAATTACCCAATAGAAAAACACACATTGAGGGGATCTGAAGGCTGTAGATTCTTCATCCTATGGGGCCATATGGATTTTATTATACCCAAAGTATCCATCCATGAAGGAAATAGCTTCATAGCCTATTGTTCCATCAATTAAAATCTCTATAATTTGAACTAGAAAATCATCTTTAGGACAATACCGATTAAGATCTCTGAAATCAATGAAAACTCTGATTTGACCATTATTCTTTTTCTGTAGGAAAATGTTGGCCAGCCATTTCGGATATTGAACTTCCCTGAAAAATTTAGCTTTTATAAGCTTATCAACTTCAAGTTCAATTTTAGATGCATGAGTTGGGTGTGTTCTTCTTGCTGCCTGCTTGAATCCTAGATTTTTTTCTGGAAAACCCAAATGATGAGTGGCTACATCATGATTAAGACCTGAATTTTCTATATATTTACAAGAAAATATATCTTTATGTTGCTTTAGAAATGAATTATACACCTCTTTCTCTTTATAGGTCATGGATACACTAATTATAGTGTGGCATGGATCTTCTTTTGCACCCAGATTTATTTCTTTGAGCTCATCAATGGTGGTAGAGAGACCATCCTCAATAGCATCCCTGAGATCTTCCTAGTCTTCTTCATTATGTGTTACCACTTCTGTTTCTACTTGCATAGTAAATGATGGGGAAAAACTTCTAGAGTTAGGGAAGGATTCAGTATTTGAACATCCTGAAGAACAGGCCACCATTTCTGACCCTACTGATGATGAAGGGTCTTTCTAGTGTAATAAAGAGGAGATGATGGATTGGGAATAAATATATTTATCTTCCTATAACATTGATACAACTTCTTCTACTCTGATTGATGAAGTATAGGCTTGTTGTAGTTTGGAATATGATATGAAGACATCTCCATTTAAGCTTTCATCACTACTTAGTGAATAAACAATTTCTCCCATGTTGTTAGACTCGGTTTTTGTAATTGACATTATGGAAGTTATTGGAAGAGGGATTAGATTTGGTTTTACCCTTTCAATTTGATTTATGGGTAGAACATAATCTATACTCAAATGTATGAATGGATTTGCTGGAATCTTTTCCAAACCATTTGGAGCATTAACTCTAGTTATTTCCTTTGTCATAGACCTCGTTCCTTTTGTTTGATAAAACTCTGCCTCAATTTATTGAGATTCACATGTTTTGAATGGATCCTTGTCACCATAAAATGTCCTTATTTGACCATTGAAATAGTACTTAAGACATTAGTGGTATGACGAAGGTATGGCCGCATGTTGATGTAGCCAAGGCCTTCCAAGTAGAATATTGAAGGCTGTGTCCTGACGAACAACCATGAAATATGAATTAGAAACAAGATCTACAAACTGAGTTCTGAGTGTAATCTCACCTAGAGGTTCTTGGTCATTCTTTTCATATCCTTACAATATTAAAGTGGAAGTAGATAAGTCAGATTCAGTCAGGCCCATTAGACAAAGTGTACGAATAGGAATGAGGTTGACTCCAGAGCCATTATCAATGAAGACTCATCGGATGTCTATGTCATTGACCTTGCCATATAAATACAAGGGTCTGATATGTCCATGTATAACATCACACTCATCTTCACCTATAAAGTATACGAATTCATGACATTCTAGAGGATCATTCTCTATAAAGTAAACCTCAACAGTATCAACTTCGGTTTCAAACTCTTTAGGACTTTACAAAGCCTCAATAAGTGCTTCTCGAAGATCTTTTGATAGATTCAAGGCATCCAGAATTAATAAATTGGAAAGTACTAGGGCCAGTTGTTTCAAAACTTCATACTTTTGATCCAGAGGTCTATGTTTCCCAGCATGGAAATGCAGTTTTGTAGGTGTCTTGTAAGTTTATTCTTCTGATGTATATGTACCCTATATTGGAGCATAATCTAGAAATACTCCCAACTTTGGTGGATTACACTGACTAAGTCTATCTACTAGCTGATAGGAAGATGGTGTGACTTCTAATCGATCTTTCTAAATAATCATGTCAAAACCAAACATGTCTTGCATGGAAGAAACTCCTTGTTCTTGTTGAGCCCACTGAATGGATCTTCCATGAGTTTATGCCATATAAATAGTTCGATCATGGGTAAAGTTAAAAGTGTGGTTTCTAGAATTCCCACGTCATCCCCTGTATCCTCGAACTTGGCCTCTCCCCCTGGTTCCCTAATTAGGTACAAGGAACTTTGGCTCCTTATAATCAAAATCACCATTGGCATAAGGATCCGTTAAGTAGATAACATTAACATAACCAAAGATCAATTCATCATCTCATGAATATTATACCTGATATGATAGTTCTGGTTATGCCATTTGGTGGGGCGGTGCCCATGATTTTGAAGCGGATGGCATGAAATATTCTAGGATCAAGGACAACTTTGGCATTAACACGAGCTCGTCTTCTTCTAACTGCTCTTTTTCCTTCTTATCACCTCGTTTCTTTGTGGATATACCTTTTGATGAAGGTGGTTTTACTGTGGCAGGAGTGGTGGAAGACACAATATGTTGTTTCAACAGTGTTCGTAAAATGGTATGAGTTTGGTTGATCATTTTCCTGATCATCCAATCATCATATTTCTGTACATTTTTTATTTTAAATTCTTTTTATTCATCTTCTTCCTATGAATCAGTAGCATTAACACATGCTACTTGAACTGATGAACTTTTTCAGTTTCATTTTTCTAGATTCTACCATTTTTTTTAAAAGTTCCTTGAAACAAAACACTTTTGAATGGGATGCCCCAACATCTGGTGAAAGAGACAATAATTCATAAGATCTTCATCTCCTTCTTTGTTTGGTTTCATCGGCCTTTGAAACTGAACCAAATTTTTTTCAGAGCTGAGATGAAGTAACCAAGAACATGTTCATTCCAGAAAGAATAAATTTTTCTTTATAATTCCTCAAACTATTTTTGCCTTTAATCTCTTTGATCATCTTGATGAGGCGGTCGTTTCTGTTGATTCTCTAGAGGAGGATCCCTTCGATACGATGAATTTTTTAAAGTGGAAGAAGATACAGGTGCTTCCTTGAGTGTAACGGTATCATCCTATACTCTCGCTATTCTCCTTCCTAGATTTTATGGAATTACATGGGTTTTAGGGTTAGTATCTATAATAGATTCTTCTATCTGTTGAGAAATTAATGTAAGGTGTTGAAACCCTCCTGTTTATTTTACAGGGATCAGTGGTGTGTGTAACGCATCATGTAGATTTTCCATAAAAAAATGGTAGTAACTCTTCTTGAGGAAGTGCCAGACTTAAGAAATGTGTTAATCCTTTCCATCACGCAATGAAATCTGAAACTCTTTAATTCTCCCTTTGTTTACAATTGGTAAGATCAAAAACTATCATTTTCAATAGCTTTGAGCTAAATTGAAGAAGGAATTTCTATAGGAGATCTTCTCATCGAGAAATTGATCAAGATTGTAAACTTGTATACCAGACAAAAGCTAGTCCCTGTAGTGACTGCACAAAACAACTGAGTTTTACTACTTATTGTTGTTGAGGAGTTCCTATCATGGGATCACAATGAAAAATGAAATGTGTTAATTGAAGTTCCAGATCTACCGAACCATTAAAGATTGGAAACGTGGTATTCAAAAAAATGGTGGGGGATCAAGTCCACCCATTCAGGGTAAGCTTTCTTTTCCAGCTAAACTGGTGCACGTCATTTCTCCATAGCTTCCAATCAAGTTGTTAATGCCTCAATTGTGTTCATAAGAATTTGGGGAATATCTAGATGAGATGAAACCTATTAAGATACAACAACTAGATCTTGATCTGATGCAATGACCGACAAAACCACAGGTGATGGTGCTGGTTTTTTTCGTGGATAACCCACAAGAACAGGCCTATCAGGATGTGTTTGATCCTTCCTTGGTTGTGTAACCAATGGAGGGAACTTATTATCTACATCTATAGTTACTAAAAATACTCTTTGCTAAGGATTTTCTACGTGATGTGCAAGTTGAGGATCTGCCTGGGGATTACATCTAGCAGAAATGCTACTTAGAAGTAACTTTGCATTGAGTATTTTCAACCCCTTCATCTTCTTTTCTTTCTGTGAAAATCTCTCTTCAAGAGAAAGAGATAGACCTTATCTAGTGGAAAAGTGAGATTCAATATGAATTTTACCATTCCCCTTGTTATATATATTCCTTTCAGAGTGGGTGAAGATTGTTATTTAAAGGCATACCTAGATTCTAGGTAAACCTATGATTTCGGGTACGTACACCTTCTTAATTTTCCTTAGTGTGTACCATATTATGGATAAGAACCTAATATTCTTATTCATCTAAACTAGAGTCATTTTCTAGAGGATATTATGTATTGGTATTAATGACATTTACTGAAGCATAATGCATTGATAACATTCTGTCAATATCTTTGAAATATCATCTCCCTATGTATCTTTCATGAGACTCTATTCTCCCATATGATGGATTCTCATGAGCTATTTGATAGACAATAATATTATGGGAATACTTGGATAGTTCATTTGTGTTCTCTCTTTGTGGATTCTTCCCTAATCAGGAGAAAACTGACTTCCATTAAGGAGAGGATTGTAGGTGTGAAAAATCCCCAGCCTTGTAGGTTGGGGATGTTTCTGCTCTTCTTCTTTAAACTTCTGAACTTTTTTTAATGAATTTAAAGGTTTAATTAAATGATCCCCTAGCCTTGAAAGCTGGGGTGATCCTTGAACTGTAATGGCTGGGATTAGTGAAACTTCTCTTCTGATTTTGTGAATCTTGGTTCAGACATTAGCTGGGTGCATCATCTAAAAACCACTCAAATCAACTATTTTCGGAAGATCATTATGCTATTTCATACATTTTCATTTTTTGATGGCTGACATCCTCTAAGCGGGACACCTTCTCAAGATTCTCAAATGCTTGATGTAAAAGTAACTCAAAAACTTCTTTTCTTTGGGTCTGACCCTGATGAGAACTAGTTGGGGCCTGTTCTTGAGCATACATTTTATTACATAAAAAATATTTTGATTGTATCCGACCATGGGTAATAACATTTCATGAGACCAATTTTGGCAGACTTTGCTGATTTTGGATTGCAGTGAAATTTAGTGCTCTGTGTGCACCCCGTCCTCTAATAAGAACACCAAATGGGGTGTCAAAAATTAACCAACGTAGCCTCTTTAGTGCATTAAGGCATGCACGTTGAAGGGTTCTCTGTTATTTTTCAACCTTTGGATATTGGGAAACTGGGAGAGATGCCAAGTAAATTTGACATTGCAACCCTTCTATTACCTTTACATGATTTTGATATTCATAATATGGTAATACTTTGGTTTTCAAATGATGAAGAGTTTTCCACAAATTTAGGCAGATATCATGAATACAATCTTCTACTATCAATTCTGGAATGTTATATTGAGAATTTTACAAAGGCCAGAACATGACTGGTATTTCTCCTTTAACCAATTGTTTTCTCATGTTTAACATATCTTCATCATATTTCACTAGAGGTTTCTCTACTTGGTCTGACCAAATTGGACGCTCTATATTAGAAGGAAAATAATGAAAGAGAGGTTTTAATAATGGTTGTTCCCTTAAGATTACCTCCATTTGATAAAGTGTTTCACCCATCAATGAAAAGGCATCAAATTTGAATGGCCTTGTGTTTTCAAGTGCCTCGAGATAGGAGGGCTTTCTCATCACTGAATTTTCAATTATAGAATTATCTTGACAATGAGAAATACTACTGCGAAGAGGAATTTCACAGCAAATGTCATTATGGGGAGGAACACCATGGTGGATTACAGTACGGGATGAATCCCCTTTCTCTTTGGTCTTCTGGCCACACAAAGGGTTGTTGTGGCTCTCATCCAGAGATAGGCTCTCTAGATTGACCAAATTTTCATGAAGAAAGCCTTCATAGTGAAGTGTCTGATGGGGAACTTCAGAGTTACTATTACCACTCTCATAATTTGGTAATAAGAGTATAGGATCTTAAGCTACAATAGATAAATGTCTGATGGTTTTAAGAACTCCAGCATTAAGAGGATCCAAATTGTAGTTTGACTCTTGATTTTACAACTGTGTTTGACGAGACCTCTTCTTGGATGTTCTCTTACACTTATTTGGGGCCACTTTCTGGGATAAGTTGTTATCATGGGTAGGTGTATAATCATGCCTTGGCTCAGCCATAAGAATAGACCGATTACCTCCAATTGGAAAGGGTGTATGTTCATGATCTTATTGTTTGTATGATATGGGGGAGTATTCCCCATAACCCTCCTAGAGTGGAACAAAGGTGTGTATCTATTCTGGGATGGCATGTAGATGTGTCATTCCATATGTGGGGAAACATTTATGTGTCTGTTCCCCTGTTACTGCAGAAGTAGTTGTTATAATATGCTAGCATGATTCCAGAATATAGGCAGGGATTTGCTTCTACCCTTTCACCATTGATAAGATGTGTTTGGTGACTTGAGTAGACAGAACAGGAATATAAGTCCATTTAGTATTGGGAGTAGGTGTATGTGCCTACTCTTTCCCTCCTTTTCATGTCAATGGGTATTGAAAGTACTCATTCATGGGGGAAGAGAGCTGGGTTTACCCCAGATTTTACTTCGGAGCTTTCTAACTGACTTCTATGGGTGCTGCCAAACGAGACTATTGGTAGGCTTGATTAATGTTGGAAGGTGTATATGCCTGCTGAATATTTCCCATAAAGTATGGTTGATGGACTTTTCTCAATACTAGAATATGAGACTACTGGTAGAATTGGGGATTATAAGCAGGTGTGTGTTCATGTTTACCTGTTGCCACCACATTATATTGGCGGGCTTCTTTAAATGCAGTCAGACGAGCCTACTGATTGGCTGATAACTTTTAAGAAGGTGTATGTGCCTATTCACATTACTCCACTAGATTTATCTGGTAAGATTTGTGGGTTGCTTCAAGATGAGTCTACTGGACAGCAAAATTCGGACGGATGGGTGCATGTACCTGCTCATTGTTCGCCATATAATTAGGTTAATGGAATTCTCTGGAGAGGGAAGAGGTAAGAACCTGATCCCTGTTGACCGGATGTTGTCCCCGATAGTTTTTCTTGCATTCCCAGGTCTGGGAGACCTGGGCTGAATGTCCAGAGGCAACACCCCCATCATGTTGACGATTCACTATAACACAATTCTTTTGGTGGAGATTTTTGGTGGGAATCCTCAGGAAAGATCCATGTATCTTTGAATTGAGGCCTTGAGTGAGCTCTTGATCCAACTATTATAGTATATAAGGGATTGGTTGTTTAGTTCTGGGGATAAGGACCTGAAATGGTTGAAAACAGTGGTTGGAACCATCTACTTCTTGGTCTTCGGTTTTCGTTTTCCAAATGATCAAGGATTATTATTGACTTAGAGGGCCTGTCGAGAAGCCTTCAAAGCCAGGATTGTACCGTACTAGTGAAACTCCTTTACCAACATGTTGAAGACACAGTGTTGAAGATGTTGGGTGGGTAATGATGCCCTCCTCATGGATAAAGATCCATCTTGAGTAGTGGTCAGGAATTTTGCATATGCCATCTTGAAGAAAGCCATTTTGGACTGAAGGGAGTTCTGAGGAAAACTGAGAACAACAATAAACTTCATTAATGTGACATTTGTTAGATGGATACATGCGTGATTGATTCCTTTTTCTGGCCTTTAACAATTGATAGGGTCCTGAAAGGTGGGTAACATTAATAACTTGGTTAAGGATTCATGTTGGGTTCACCATTTTTGTTTCGTAGTTCCTTGAAATGTGTGTTCTAGGTTTAAGAATCACTACTTATAGAAAGTTTCCATTGGATTTATTCATGGAACTAGAAACTTAAAACAGTTATATATCCAAAGGGGACCTGCTTTCTGAAGGCAGGTGTTCGTTAAGTTTGAACTTTATGAAACATAGAAACATACATTGGTCGGGAGGATGGGAGGTCGGACTCATCACACCCTTTTGGGGTGAATTATTATCTACTCTGGGACTCTCTTTGTAAATTCAAGATATTTTCATGAATCCTTATTAATTCACCAAGTATAACATAAGTTTCCCTTGGAATTTACAATCACTTATTAACATGTGTAAAATTTAGAATCATCAGTATGTATTCAAGGTTCTTCATTAATGGAGATATCCATATGTATTCGAGGTTCTCCATCAATGGTATCTCTAATATACTATTTCAATATTCTTTTAATCATCATTATGATGATACTGGTTTTTAATCCACTCATTGAGGCACTCTAGAATTTATTGTCATCTAGGGAGATGAAGGCTTGTTTTGATTTTGGGATTGTACCCGTAAAAATGGGATACCTACATATCCTTGTGAAATGAATCAGAACCCTCAAAGTTTAGTGCCGCTTAATAGGACCCATCATACCTTTTAAGGACATGTGATAAGGAACTAACCATACATTTTAATTTAATGTGGTAAGGACATCAAATCAAAAGGTTCTTAGTCAAAGTTTGGTGTGGGACTTATGTCAAAACAGCCCAATGAACTTGGAAAGGATATGGGTTTTCAAGTTAGATTAGACCCTGCTGAGAATATGGACCAAGGAGAACAGGTTTAATTTGAAATGTTGGGTTTTAACTTCAAGGAGGCTTCCTACATATCCCATGTGGATGGAAATCAAAGCCCACGTAGTTCTATAAGTCTCATAGGAGAGTATAGTCCTTTGAGAGAAATGATTTTGGGCTTACTTCATGAAAAGGATGTGATAGTGATTTTGAGGTTTAATTTGGGGCTTATTTCTAAGTAGGATGCCTCGATTAAGTGAATTATGGTTGGATTTCTGAAGAGGATATTCAGTGAGCTCAGGCCCTGAGAGGGCTTCCTACGTATCCCAATTATGGTGGGAATCAGATTTCTCGTATTTAATTCACCGTGGGTGTTTGTGTAAATTTTGTAATTGTCACAAATCTCTAAGCCCAGATCATTCATTCTCAGTGTGAGAAACAAGAGGATGTGAAAGATTCAACAATGACACATACACTTTTCCTCCCCCGTTGTTGGAAGAGGGCATGCCTACGGCGTCGAGGGTGGAAGAGGGAAAGCCGACAAGCCCTCCCATTGTTCTCTTCACATTGGAAAAGGGTCCAATGAAAGGAAGAAGGGATGAAGGTTTAGGGGCTTACACTAGGATGGCTACCCATGGTGACAAAGCTCAAAAGGAGGGGTAAAGGGTAAAAAAAGTCCCTGTGCCCATCTCTCCTCTGGTTTTTGGCATCGAAGAAGAGAGGAGGAGCAATGATGATACCTCCTGCAAGAAAATCCTGGGGCATATGCTAGGATGTTTTCCCTAAAATTGATCCTGGTAGGGGAGGGAGAATTCTCCTTTTTTCAAAAGGAAACAAATTAGGTGTGAACTGTACCTTCCCTACCAGAGACCTAAGGTTCAAATTTGTCTCTTTGATAAGGGTGAGGTCCGGACCCAAACCCTCCTCTAAATCGGGAACTTCCCCACACTGTTCCTGGGAGAAAGGTTCATGCAACTGTGGATATAAAAAACCACAGGAATTCCATGAACCCTAACCCCATTGTAAAGAAAATGTGGGAAACCTCTGACTATTGATATACAAACCCAAATATGAGACACACTGACATGCCTTTCCCAAAGGTTTGATAATTCTGGAGGATTTGGTGGAGGCTTCAACTTAGTCCCTTTTAGATGAGGGAACCAAGGAAGGAGATACCCTTCCATGAATGGTTTTGAAGAGGGTACTTGAGTTGGTATGTAAGATTTATACCAAGTTCTTCCCCATAGGTACTCATGTAGGTTTGTTTTATAGGTACCCTACATTGTTGTGTCGCGCATCTGTACCGCGCAGGTGTGTCGTGCAGGTATTCCATGCAGGTTTCTATGATGACTGAAGAATATATTTCACAAAATAGAACCAAACCTATGTAAAAAATTGTAAAGGTATTTTAAAACATGTTTTTCCCGTTTAATTATCTCTTATCTCTTACTTTAGAGGCTACCTGAGAAAATTTGAGGGATCTGGGCAAAATAGATATGCAATGGGAGCTTTAGGGAGTCTTTCAACTTTTTTAATCCTTGAAATGGAGAGCCCAAGGGTCCTATTTATAGGAATGGAGGGGCCTGGTCAAAGGGATGGTGCCCGCGTAGATCCTCTATGTAGCTTCTTCACATAGGTACATCACGTAGGGGTACAAAAATTATTCTATCGCACAGGTCTGTCACGTAGTTCTTTCGTGTAGGTCTACCATACAGATTTATCGCATTGCTATTTGGAAGGTTTGTCTTTCCTTGGAATTCTTCAAACCTGCCCTAGGGATTTTGAAATATCATGGGCTATCTTTATAATCTTTTTGTATTCTTAAGTAGTGTCAATAGTGAACCAGCTTCATGAATTTGGAGCCTTTGTATTTTCATTAAGGCCTTTTTTATTCAAATGAGTGTGGTAGTGTCCTATTTATAGATGTTACTTTCCCTTCATGAAGCTTTCAGCCTCTCCAAGTCCTTTTCATAAAGCTCTTAATTATTTTTCATGAAACTCTCTAACTTCATGAAAATCCATAAGAATTTCTCATTTGTGAAGATTCTTATAATTATGTAGCTTATCATATTTCCTTCATCCTCAGCCATCTTTCATGAACCTTCAAACTTTCATGAAACACCAAACCTTCATGAAGCACCAAACCTTTGTGAAGAACCATACCTTCATGAATTCCATGACTTCTCTATATTTTTATAAGTCATCCCTAGAAAACAAAATTTCTTGAATCTTGAGTAATCTATTAAATTTTAGACCCTAAAAAATTGGTAAATACCAGGAAACAACGCCACCTTGTATACACAATTTTTTGTACTGCTTACAAAACATCCATTTATTTTTCTTGGATCTTTGCCATCATAAGTTGTCAATAATCATGATGGAACTCTATAACTAATCTTGTAATCCTTATCTTTTAATTAACACAATCAACCCAAAATCACTATGAAGTTACCTTAAGGGATTGTTTCCCAACACCCACCCCCCATTGCAACTGTCCTTTGGAAATCATAGTGTCTATCTCACCCAGATCCTATTTTATTGGGGTAAGGCTACAGCGCATCCCATGAAACACACCACATATACCCCTAAAATGGTAGAGACCCAAAAAAACAATCACTTGATCCTCCACACCATAGCTCTCCTCTAGGATATAATCATGCCAAAAATGGTTGAACAACCAAAACTCTCCTTTGATCCCCAACACCACATCCAGCATCCCCATACCACAACCTTTCTCAAAATGGAATAATGGATAAAACAAATCATCCTTAAAGCCCTATACTATAGGTTCCCAACTATGTTTCATAAGCCTCCAATACACTACAACTTCTCTCCTCCATGGCACGGTCAATGGAAAAACACCCAGATTTCCTCTAAATCTCCCTGAACCCAAAGTACTAACTATCAAACATTAAAAAGAGAGCATAAATTTAACCATGATATTAAAATTTTATAATAATCAGTAATTTAATTAATAACCTAATTATTAATGTATTTAATAATACTATAAGGATAGAGTTTCAAGGTTCGAGGGCATATCTCTCTAGAAACTGATGATGGTTAAAGTTTTGATTTCATGGAATTTGTACTTGATTTTTTCTTTTATCCAGAGGATATTTTCATGTATAATATGAAGCCTACTGATACAAATGATTTGGTTTTGGTGACTCTCAATCTTGGTTTGAAGGGTTTGGATTCCTTGAAATCTTTGGATTCTTCCAAAAAAATTGGTACATATAGAACTTGGATACTCGAATATATTTGATAGTTTTGTGAGGTATGATTTTGATAAGGTTACTTAGAATATGATAAATTTAAAAATTAGATCAAAGAATAATGATTATTAGGGGTTTTAAAAATTAATAGACTGAAGAAGGTCTCCCATTGTTCATCCTAGGTTGATAACAGATTATTCTCTAATTTCAGATGAGGTATGAACCTCTCAACCAATCGTATCATAAATGGAAGTTTAGCTTTCATTGAGGAATACTCGAAAATCCCTTATAAGTGTCTTGAATAATTATTTCTCAAGTCATGATTCAAAATAAATATTTTTCTTATAAGTTTAATTACCTTCATTATAGACTCCTCTAAGTCTAGGGTTTTTATGGTTGGTGGATTACTGCACTGGGTAAGGGGTTTTTTCTAATTATTTTCCCTTTAAGTGGTTTTAAATTGATGTCTTGGGTTCTTAGTCCCATTTTCGTCAAACCAATAGTTCTTATGTTCTAGGACTAGGATAATTACCTCAATCCTAAGATAGTTAGAAATTCCATCATGTAAATTTTGATTCATATCTAAAGTCTTGGCTGGTTATTCAGGCATTCATAAATTATTTAGGATGTTTCTTTAGTTGTGGGGGTTCCTATCAAATGTGATAAGGATACTAAACATGAAATGTATAAAAAAATTCAAAGTTATTGGTTGATATTGAACTTTTTTCTCCACTCTTTGATATATTTATTCTTATTAATTCTGACAATCATCTTTAATTAATCATTAATCTTGAGAATATTCTTGCATTTTGTAAGAAATTCATTTTTATAGGATGCTTTCTAGATAATTTTCATCAAAATATGTCATGTTCTAACTATAGTAAAGCTAGTAACTCAATAGATCAGTTAAAATTTAAACTATCCTCAAATGAGGTTAGGGATTATTAAATGAATTACTATAGAAAGGATGGGAATACCTCCACTTCTTCTAAAAGTGAGACGTGTCATTGGATTCTCATGCCAATAAGTGATTGGAATTACTGTATGCTACCCATACCAAGAATGGTGATAGAGAATCTAAATAGTTGGGGGGTCTAGGCTCTCATAAGGTGAAACTTACATTTTCTAATATTTTTGATTAGTTTGACAACCAAGCAACGTGGTGGGGTCTCAAGGAATGGAAAAAGGATCTTGTGGTGGTGGGTTTTTACTCATCTTCCCAAACAATGTTGATGAGTAATATCACTATTGAAAAATAGAATACTGATGCTTCAAATTTTGGAATTGTTTGACCCTCAATGGATCCAACAGTAGAGAGAACATTTGTGAAGAAACTTGAGATATAGTCTATTAGGGCTCTTTTCATGGACAATCAGGCCTTAGATCAAGATGATATTTGGGCTAGTGATTTGAATGTAAACCAGGTTGGACAGTATTCCTAGTATTTTCATAAGGATAGAATATAGAAAGATTAGTCACATGATAATTATAATGATCTTATTTTTTCTGATATGATTGGTGATTCTTATATTAAATTTAAAAATAGTCAAGGAAAGAAATTTTTACCACTTTCCCAATTAAACACACCGAAAAATAATTAATTGGGATATCCCATAAGGCTCCTCCTATGAATAAAAGTGTTGGAAGAAAGCTTGTTGTATGTAAGGTTTATGAAAATAACCCCAAGGATCCAACCACTCCCCCTGTAAAGAAGGATACACATGTTGCTAAGGATTCATATGTTTCCCCTCATGAAGCTTCCAGTGATAATGTTAGAAAATATATTGTGATTTTTTATTCATATCTTATAAAGAACAAGAAGGATTATATGATCACTTATATGAATTACTCCATCTCAGATACTTAAGTTTCATGTTATATCCCCCAATTAAGCTTCTAATTTTTCGTAGTATTCAAGCATCATGAACCTGGATTGAAGAAACACACAAGTTCAAGATTGGATTGAGGATTTTTCTCCTTCTTAGGACCACTCAAAACCTTTTTATTGTAGTGATAGTGATAATAATCCTACTAATAAATCTAGAGACAAATATATAATCAAGAATCATGCTCTCCTCAGAGCTTCCCATGAAGCAAGGTAATGTTGTAATACAGAAGTGAAAACATCAGGGGTGGAATATTCTTTGGGGATAAATATATAGTAAATCTAGTTGATAATAACTAAAAAAGAAAAAAAATAGGGTGTTTCCACCCCAAAATTTTTCTCTATGCTTGACTCCATTAATAATTCTGAGTTTGATGAGATTTATCTTGAGAGCCTTGATAGGACTGGTTTTGGAAATAGGAATATGCATCTTCTGTTATATTGGATTCTGTAATTGATATTGATAACATGACTCTATAATCATTGGGTGATACTCACTCACTAAAGAAATTTTATGTGGAGCCTATTAGAGACTATGCATGTGATGACCCTAAGGATTCCCCTATATAGTATCTAGCCTCTAAGACCCCTAATTTGAATAAAAAATCATCCTCATAATTGTATGGGTATGAATTATGGGGTGATATTCCAAAGGTTGTGGGATTGAATTCTACCCCTAGTGAGAAGGCCTCACTTAAGGATGATGTATAAAAAAAGAACATGGATAGAGATAAATAATCTGAAAAAGGATGCTAAGAACCTCATCGTATTGATTATGGGGGTATTTCAATTTCTATAAATGAGGAATCTGGAGAAACTCTAGGTCATAAGGAAGTGTCATCGAATGAACAAACTACTTTATGAAATATTTCTAAATTGAGTAAAGGTAGACACCTTGAAAGTCGAGGTGGATCTCGAAGCAGGTGAAGTCAACATAAAAGAAGATGAGTATTTTTTTCATTTCCTAACTGGTGAGAAGGATGTGGGATGTATTATTCCTCATTTAAATTTTTTGCTTGATGGAAAACCTAAGGATTCTCATTCTTGGTGAAATTGTGAGATTATTATTGACATGTATTTGTCTATTGTTTTCTAGTGGCAAGGTCTATGCCACATTTCTTGAACTTGAAACTCTATGTAGCCTAGTGTGTGTTCATGAATTTTTTAATAATACATTTTCTAGGTTTATAGGTTTGGGGATACCAAATCCATGGTTCAATCCTTATTTGATTAATTTATTAAATAATACTTGATAATAATGTAATTAATTATCATTAATTAATATAATTAATAAAAATTAATAAAAATGATTTAAAAAAGTGTACTTAAAATCAATTAATAATAAATTAATATTCAAATTATGAATTTATTTAATAATACTTAATAATAATGTAATTAATAAGGTAATACTTAATAATTATTCTACACATTAATTTTTTAAAGTGTAAATGACGTGTTCTTAAACAATAATGTATGTTTCATGTAAACTATTTTATGCTTCTTATATTTATGAAATCATTTTTATTTTCAAATAATGTATTTTTGTTGATTATTATTATTAGTAATTATATTATTATCATTTTAGTTAAAAATATTAATAATAAAATTATGATTAATCTATATTAGGTAGAGGAGATTAAAAACCATAAAAAACACACACTAAAGCACCCCAATAGGTTAAGCCCCATCCCTCCCTATAAGAAATGAAAAACACTCACTATACATATTTTATAACATTGAGTGGACTGAAGACCCAAGTTCTAAATGGCCTAAAGTCCCTAGTTGATTGTCTCCCAAATTCCCTTTGAAGTAAATGGCATGAAGTCCTAAAATAGTATCTTGTATCATGTCAAGTCACCAGTCACATTGCCCCCCCACCCCCCATCAACAATAATTTCACTGTATCACTCATCTTAAGGTTAATTCATCCCCCTTCTAAGAAGGAAGGGAACCCATCCATCCCACATCGAAGGAGGAGGGTTGGTTGATAGGTTCTATAGTACTCATCATTATTTTAAGGCACAGACCTGGTGATGTATGTTTGGTGCCCCACTACAACTCTGGTCAAGTCACATCATACAATCCGACTAGTTTTATTGTGCCAATAATCACGTGGCAGGTCACCTCTCTATCACACATCAGAATTCTGGGTGGATAGAGAGCCAATAGATAGGCACTAATGCACACATCACTCTTTTGTGCAATCCAACCGACAACACTTGCATGTTGTCATGCTGCATTGACTACTCGTCACACAGTACCATCTGCCTAGTCTCGTCATGCTACCTACTTCCTACTTCTGGGCATTCCCACAATGTTGTCTACCTTAATTTGAACCTCAGTATGATGTGGATTTATGTGGTGAATTTATTAATTTATAAATTAATTATTAATTTATTAAATTATAATTAAAACTTTATTAATATAATATATTAATAACCATGACTTCATAAAAATAATATATTAATTATTTTGATTTTATTAATTATGACTTTATTAAAATTATTTATTATTATTTTAATATATTATTATAAATTGTGAAAAAAAATTATAATATTATTTAATTACAACTTTATTAATATAATATATTATTATTAATTATTAATATAATATATTATTACTGATTATGACTTTATTAATAATAATCATGAAAGGAAAGAATCATGAGCTTGGAAGACCAAACTCATGATTCCTTTATTAAAAAAGAAAAATATTACCTCTTATTCTATTTTTATTTTATTTTTGGATAATATCTCTTTTTAACTCAATTAAGAGGGAACTCTTACATGGATTGAAAGCCCAGAATACATGGCCCAAAGTCCTAGAGGCACAAAGGCCCTAATATATGGCCCAAAGTACCAGAGGCATGGGCCTCAAACTGTAATAGCTCCTCCCATCATCTTACCATCCTCTTACACCATCCTTCACTCAGGAGTTTCATCTGTAGCTTGCCTCTTAGTCTATGGTCATAATGTTTAAAGCTACATAATAGGTGTTTTCCCTTACACTGTCTTACACTACACCATCTATAAACTACCTTGGTACCATTCCAAAGGTTTAACATTTTGATGGCTCTAAATCCCTATGCCCTGAAGGCCCTTTTTTATGGCCTAAAATCCCATTTTTTATGAATATTACTATTGCTACTATGCCTAGATATAGTGTATGACCTTATACCATTCTATAATACTGCTATAATGCCACATATATCCACCCCCATATGGGTTTGACATTAGGAATGATGTATGATTATAGGGAGACTTTACCACTCAAGTAATCCCCCAACTATAGAAAAGTATTCCAAGGGAGAAGACGCATGAAAAAGACATGAAAAAAGTCACCAAAATTAAAAAAGAAAAGATAATAAAAAATAAAATGACACTTCAAGTCAAAATAGGTTTTACAAAGGTTTTTTAGCAGCAGTTTTAAAAATCATCCCTAAATGTGTTTTTTTTGGGTAGTTTTGAAAAAACTACTGCTAAGATAGATTTTTTAGTTTTTTAAAAGTAATTTAAATTTACATTTACTAGTGGTTTATAAAAACCACCACTAAATTAATGGATAAAATATTAAATTTTTAATTTTTAATTTTCATTTATTATTAATAATTATGATTTATTATTTATATTCATATATATTTTGTTATTTAGAATTTTAAATAATTATAATTTTTTAATTGTTAGTTTTATATAATTATTAGTTAATAGTTATATGAAACTTAAATTAATTCTTATATAAGTTGAGAATCATAATTCACCATAAAATGACTGGAAATTTTGATTAGGGTGTCCATTTTTTCTTTACAACCAGCCAAATTGAAGCTTATTAAATAAACTACAATCACATTAGATGATAATTAGGTAATAACTGATAGAATAAAATTTAGTGTCGTTTTAAGAAAAGTTGAAAATCGAACATCAACTTCAAACGGTCATAACTTTTGATTCGGGTGTCTCATTGGGATATACCACATATCAAATACAATCATACAATGCTATGACATGTTGATTGGGGGACCCCCGATCGCTATTTTTTGAGTTCAAAAGAGGCCTCAAATGCCTCCAAAATTGATTTTTTTTTTTCGGATATCATGATTTTTGAACATTTGATGATATTTTATCTTCGTTTAATACTGTATTAATTTTATTTTAGGTCATCTATGAATGTATTCCGTTGATTTACACTCCTATTGATTTAATGGCATTGCAGTTATTATAGTTTTCATTTTTTGTTGATTTTTCATCAATAATATATATATGTGTGTGTGTGTGTGTGTGTGTGTGTGTGTGTGTGTGTGTCAAGTGGATTCCGCCAATCCCTAGTTGGTTAAAAGTGAATGTTGATGGGGCGGCCTTGGGATCATCTGGCCCTTTGGGTTGTGGTAGAGTTTTCTGCACTTATCAGGGCTTCGTTAAAGGTTGTTTCTCTCATTTCATTGGGTTAGGCTTGGCAATTGAAGCAGAACTCTAGGCCATTATTAAAGATGTCTCTTATGCGTCCCATCATGGATGGAATTTCATTTGGGTTGAATCTGGCTCGGAAGTGGCGGTTGACATTCTCAGGAGAAGATCAAGGAATGTTCCTTGGCAGATGTTGGCGCCTTGGGTTGATTGCCTTAAATGAATAAATTGTGGCTTACTGCTTGATGTGACTCAAGTTTATAGAGAGGCCAATCAGGTTGTTGATGCAGTCTCAAAGAGGGCCATTGTGGAACCTTGCTCGGGGTGGTCTTTTGTTATCCCAAATGAGTTGTCTGGTCTTGTTGAGGCAGACATGGGTGATAAATTATACACCAGGCTCTGTAAACCCCCTTGTAATGTAATGAATCTTGTACTTTACATTTTTTAATAAAGTTTGGTAGGGACGGGTCCTCCTGTCCCAAGACCGTTTTGAGTATATATTTATTTATTTATTTATTTTTATGTAGTTATGTATATTTATGTGTATTTATTTATAATTTATATATATTTATCGTTATTTATTTAAAATTATATATAATTGTATCTATGCATGGATATTTATATGTATTTATGAATATTTATCTATATTTAAATACATATGTAAATATTTATACATATTTATGTATATATATTTATATTTATATTTACTTGTGTTTATATATATATATATATTAATATATAATTATATATAAATATATTTGTGTTTGTGTGTTTATAAATTATTATTTAATATTTATTTAATATTTATTATATAATATTACATAATATTTATTATTTATTATTACTTATTACTTATTTATTATTTATTTATTTATATTATTAATTTATTACTAATGTATTATTTATTTATTATCTATTTATCTATTTATTATTTATTATTTATCAATTTTTTATTTGCTACTTATTTATTATTTATTATATTTATTTATAATTTATTTACTACTTATTTATTTCATGTTGATTTATTTTTCATTATTAATTTATTATTTTTCATTTTTTATTTATTATTTGTTAATTTTTTATATATTTTATTATTAATTTTTTAATAATTTGTTATTTATGTATTATTCTTTATTGATTATTTATTATATACTTATTATTTATAAATAATTTGTTAATTTATTATTAATTTATTATTTATTTAGAATTTATTATTATACCAAGACAATGCAAACCATGGGTTTGATCCCATGATTCTGAAATTTATTGAAAATAAAAGTCTGAAAATACAAGGAACAAGAGCGATGGGAATTAGGAACATGTGAAAAAAACACCTCAAATCACATCATCTATGGGATCGACCACCACCCGTCTCACTAGGATGGCGACCCCTCCTCCACGTTTTGGTCTGCTACCATTCCCCATCATTTCCAGCTATTGGGATTGGCCCTTTAGTCGGACCTGAGTCCTCCAAGACTGATTTAACAGTCCCAGTGCGTCCATCAATCATGAGAGCACCATGAACATTTCCAAAATCCACATTGAAGAATTCCTTACTTTTAGACCTGTTTAAAATATCAAACATAGTGTTTTTACAAGAATTCAAATCCGCTTACATTGCATCAGTCGAAGAAGTATCACCCCTCCCATGTCTATCCATGACATCTGCAACAAGCGTGTCTTGCCTCTTTTCCTCAACCTCTTTAAATGGTTTGACCTGCACACAAAATTCAGCAACACTTTTTTTCTTCCCTTTGCAATCAAAAGAGGCGATTAATTCCTCCTGATCTGATTGCATATTGGCTACAACCTGAGCGTCACATTCCTTATCAGATACCAAATTTTTATTATTTATTATCATTTATTATTTATTATGCATTGATTTTTATTATTTATTTATTATTTATTTTATATTTAATTATTTATTGTTTATTCATTTAATATGTATTATTATTTATTTATTATTTATTTATTATTTATTTATTATTTATTTATTTACTATTAAATTATTATTTATTTCTAATTTATTTATTAATTATTTGTTAATAATTTATAATTTATTTATTATTTATTAGTTATTTATTAGTTATTTGTTATTTATTATATATTATTTATTATCATTTATTAGTATTTGTTTATTTTTATTATTTATTGATTATTTATTATTTGTTTAATATTTAATTACTATTTATTTATTATCTATTTAAGTTTTATTTATAAGGTGAGGCTCAATATCCCCTTTATTGAATATAAAAAACCAAGTACATAGGAGAAATGCACAGAACCAAAAAGACCAAGAAACAGGCAATTAAGTGGCTCGGAATGAGTACTCATGTGAGCGACGTCCACCCCAACCATGTGGGTGGTGAACCCTTCTTCATGTTTTTTCCTACAACCATGGACCACCTCCATCATTTGGAAGTCCAACATCAACAAAACCCATTGTGTCTTTTTCTCTAAAGCTTTTTAGATCCTCTCCTCCAAATATGCAATCATTGCTTTATCTTTCCTCCTCACTACTTCTTGAATCAAGTAACTCTAAAGAGTTATGAGTACAAACCTTTGATGAAGATATAGCATTCATTGTCTAGAAAGATTCCACAATAGGTTTTGAAATACTGTTCATGGGTTGCTCTAAAGCAGAATCAAAAGGAACATCAATGTCAACATGAGAATCAGCATCATGTAGTAAAGGGGCCACATCTGCAGTCACATACCCTTTAGCCAATGGTGAAACCATTTTTTTACAGAACATTATGCCCCGTGCAAGAAAATTTTACAATATCAGTTCTTAATGGATATTTTTTCAAACTAAACATTTGATCAGCAGGGGTTTCCATGCCTCCAACAAGTGTCCTAGTAACCCCTTCCATATCTTCCATCCATAAGGTAGAAGAGGTAACAGAAAAAGTGTGTATTTTCTCCTT
Source organism: Viscum album (assembly GCA_963277665.1). Lineage (NCBI taxonomy): Eukaryota > Viridiplantae > Streptophyta > Magnoliopsida > Santalales > Viscaceae > Viscum > Viscum album. Next base: position 247,148,554 of record OY728150.1, read on the forward strand.
GTCATCAGAAAGCTCAATTGGAAACCTAGGCTCTGTATGAGCCCGTGAACCACTATAGGCAGGGATCTTTGGGATCTTCTCAATTTCTATAGTGCTCGAACCAGCAAGCATGTCCAAAGATCTATCCTCTGTCTTAAACATAGAATGATCAAAGTCTAATTCAATAGGATAAGAATTTGTAGACCTTGTAAGAGAACTAAAAATTCTAGGTAGAGTAGAACCTTCTCAGTAAGAGATACAGGTGTAAACTTACCTTTCACTAGAGAATTATCCCTTTTAGTATTGTATTAGACAAAATCACTCATATTCTTTCATTTGCGATTTTTAGAAGAGGTCATTTTTTGTTCATACCATAAGTTATAATCCACATGGAATGTGCAGAAGTCTCCGTATCTGCTTGACTATCCTCATATTTCACATCTTCACGATCTTCTCTTATATCCCTAGTTAATACATCTTTGAAGTAAAATCTAGCAATGGACAAAAGACATTTCTCAGCTATGTCATCCCAAGACTTCTTGGGTTTGTTAGTCATTTAAATATAAGAGACCAAGCTATTTTCATAGAATACAGGATCAAGATGTAGATTTGTACCATTTGAGTATCCATTTCTTAGTGGAATGATGTCTTAGTTGAACACTTTATTCATTTGAGAAGAACCATCATTGTTTTTAGGGGTTATCTATTTGAAGGATCTAAATTCTTAGAGACAGAGAGTATACCATCATCACCTATGGATTGTTCATTAGCCTTATTCACATTTTCTTGTATGTTCACCTTCATGTCAATCCTTCAGCGATGTTGGAGATCGTGACCTTACAATTGAAATTTAGAGCAATAAAGATCCCCCCTATAATTATTCTCAGAGTGCCCAATCATTGGGTAAGATTAACAAGATAGTGGATTTGTTCAAACTCAATTCTAAGGTTAATCTCATCATGGGGTGTGGAGATAACTACCTTATCTATCAAGTATGTATTAAACTAAAATTCAACTAAGATACTAGCATAGTGACCAAAATTAACCAAATGATTTGTAGAATCTATCCTAATAGGGGTACTTATTGCAGAGGAAATGTCAAACAGAATTTTTGGATGCCATAAGACCCAGTTTGGGCCATGGATTTTGATCGAGAATTGATTATAGTGGTCTTTGAAGTCATTGAGGTTGAAAATTAAACTCTATTCATGAACCCGAAGGATACCCGGGCTCAGATTAACTATGCCCAAGCTCTATTCCCTACCTTTCAGTTTCGTTAATAGGAGAAGGAGATAACAAAACCACAACCAAGAGATACACATTTAAAACTAGAGAAACCCCAAATTAAAGCTAAGTAGTCGATTAGGTTTAAAACTTTCCAAGGTTTCATCCCTTCATCAATGAGATATGAGCAACAAAATAGTTCTTACATAAATCGATTCGTTCAGAAATTGCACCATTTGAATCCAAAACATGGGCAATGGCACCCTTCCTAGGGATTTGTTGTGAAACCCTATTATTAAGAAAGTCGAACGAACCTTCAGAGAAACTAGTGAAGGATGAGAAACCTTTCACCTCTTATTTATATATTATATATTATTTATTAGTTATTAGTTATTTATTATTTATTATTTATTTATTACTTATTTTTTTATTTTATTTTTATTTTACTTTTTATTTATTAATTAATTATTAATTATTTATCTATTATTTATTATTTATTATTCATTTATTATTTATTTATTATTTATTATTTATTATTTATTTATTATTTATTTATTATTTATTTGTTACATATTTATTAGTTTTTTTATTATTTACTATTATTTATTATTTATTTATATTTATTTATATTTATTTATTATTTATTATTTATTATTTATTACTTATTGTTTATTTATTTCTTATTTATTTAATATTTATTATCTATTTATTTGTTACATTTTATTTAAAATTTATGTATTTACTGTTTATTAGTTATTTATTAGTTATTTATTATTTATTATTATTTATTTATTTATTTATTATTTATTATTTATTTATTTTATTTATTTATTATAATTTATCATTTATTATTATTATTTATTATTTATTATTTATTTATTATTTATTATTTATTATTTATTATTTATTATTTATTATTTATTATTTATTATTTATTATTTATTATTTATTATTTATTATTTATTATTTATTATTTATTATTTATTTAATATTTAATTATTATTTATTTATAACGTATTTTTTATTTATTTAGTATTAATTTATTTAGTATTTATTTATTATTTAGTATTTATTTATTATTTATTCATTATTTATTATCATTTATTATTATTTATTTATTTTAAATCATTTATTATTCATTTATTATTTATTTATTTATTATTTATTATTTATTTATTATTTATTATTTATTTATTAATTTTTTATTAGTTATTTATTATTATTTATTATTTATTATTTATTATTATTTCTTATTTCTTATTTCTTATTTATTATTTAATTCTTATTTATTTAATATTTAAATATTATTTACTTATTACATATTTATTATTTATTTAATTTTTGATTATTTATTATTTATCTATTATTTTTTTATTAGTTTATTATTTATTTATTAGTTATTTATTATATATTCATTATTTATTTTTCTTTAATAACATTATTTGTTTTTATCTATGTATATATAAGTATATTATATACTCTTTTCTCATCACATGAAGAGTCTACTAGAGTGGTAAAGTCTATGCAGAATAGCCAAGAGGTAAGGGGTTCGAATCTCTCACATCACATAAATATGTTAGATTTATGCATGGCGTGCATGGCGTGCATGGAATATGCATGGAATGCATGGAATATGCATGCATGGTAGGATTAATAATAATAATAATAATAAATAAATAAATAAATAATAAATAAATAAATAACAATTTAATTAATTATGTAAATAAATAATAAAAAAGTAAACAAATTTAAAATTTTAAAAAATTAATAAACTACCGCAAAACACCTCGCGGTAGTTTAAACCATCGATAAATGAAACACTTTTAAATAAAAAAACTATCACAAAGAAACTGCCACGAAATAATTCTCGACACCCAAATATGCAGCACTTTAAGAAAACATCACGCATCATTTAGCATCAGTTTAAACCACTGCTAAATGCCAAAAAAATCATCAGGAAACACATTTTGTAGTGTACCAAAGAGAATGAAGTACCACAACTAAGTGATGGTGTGGTAATAAATGGAAAGAATGAACATGCTCCAAAGAAGGTCGCAGCCAGTGCCCCCAATGAGGATAATGAGGGTGCTATCTAGTCCTCACTTGGGGATGCTACACTAAAACTAGACTTTTCTGGGGTAAATCCACTGACGGTGAATCTAGGTAATCTCTAGATGAGAAGGATGAGTCATCAAATGATCAAATGACTACATGGAAGGCCCCTAAGAAATGAAGGAGATGTTGACACCCAACAAGTTGGGATGGCTCTCAGAACAAGGGAACTTGGCATTAAAAAAAGATGAATACTTTTTTGCACTGCCTAACTGATGTGGTGGATGCAGGATGCAAGAGTGGTTTGGTCATACTTTATGGGAATCATTTTACATTTGTGTGGTGGATTTCACTTTGTTTCTTTTTCTTCTTTTTGTGATTTGGTGGAGTTTTTGTGCCACATTTCTTGAACTACAACCCTCTCTAACCTTGTACATGTGCATATTTTTTTCATTAATTAATTTCCTGGGACCATGGGTTTTAATCCATGGTCCATGCCATTTCTAATTATAAATATTTAATAATTTAATTTACAATATTTAATAATAATGACATAATCAATAAATATTAATATCGTAATTAATTATCAATTATTAATATGATTGTTAATAATTAATAATGCCATAAATAGTAATTAAAAATAATAAAATAATTAGTTATTAATAATGTAATTAGTTCTCAACTTATATTATTATTAATAACAATGTAATTAATAATTCTTAATAATCTAATAAATGAAGTTGAGGGCTTACCAAAGTAATAAAGTATCTCGTAATCCTATATCAAAACCTATGTTTGAATCTGGGTAGGGATGAAATTTTTTGGTACCATAATAGTACTATAGCATTAGTACTATTCGTAAAAAATGGGATTTTGGGCCACTTCATTGGAACTTCAGGCCATTGGGCCTTTAAGACATCACATAACAGAGTTGTAAAATTTGTGGGATAATGGCACGATGTGAAGGTGGATGACACAGGTCAGATGGTGGTGGGTAGTTGATGGGTGACATCACGGTGTGCGGTAGTCCGTGATGAAGGGAATTGGTGGGATGATAACTCAGGAGTTGAAATGCACTCTCATGTAATTTATCCTGCTCCCTCCCACTCATATTTTTAATGTGGGATGGAGTGTGTCCCAGTTGGAGACAACACAAAGTGGATGTTCTGAGCATTATGGGGAGCTTCATGAGGAGCTCCATGATGCAAGCAAGGTGCACCATGAGGCACTCCATGAGGATCCCCCGACGCAGGTGTGGGGATTATTTCATCACTAAGAGCTCCATTGGGAGCCCTATGGGCATTGGCAAGTTGGCATGTGGGTCACCACAACATCTCCATGGGCGTGGTGGTTTCCCTTTGGGAGCTTCACTGGGAGCTCCACTGCATAGGACACACGAACCTGCAATGCACAAGGGTATCGTACTGAGCATGGTAATTTCAGGAGGGAAAACATACCATGGATCCTAGGTGTAAAGAAATGGGCGACAGTGCGGTTGAGTTGGCCATCGTGCATGAGGTCACGACAAGAGTACGGTGCTTTGACACAACATACCACAAGGGCTTTGGGTTGAGGCTTAACCCAATGAGGTGTCTGAGTGTGTGTATTTGGTTTTTGTAATCCCCTCTACCTAGAACAAATTAATAATGTAATAAATAATTATTAATTAAAAATTAATAATATAATTAATAATAAAAAACAACTTATTCATTAATAATTTAACTAAAGATATAATTAAATATTATTATTAATATAATTTAAAATCAATTAGTGATAATAATAATTATTAATAATGTAATTGAAAATATAATCAATAATTATAATATAAATAATTATTAGTTATTGATAATATAAATATAAATGTGATTATTATAAATATTTAACAGTATAATTAATATTTAATAATAATGTAGTTAATAATATTTAATTATCAATGACATGTCGAACAATGGATTCGGAAACCCCAAACCCATAACCCTGAAAAAAATATTTATAAAAAATACATGTAGAGGCACAATGTTACATGGATTTTTAAGTACAACAAATGTGGCAAAAATAAATCCATCAAGAAACGGCCAACAAATAAGTGTCAAGAAAATAGTGTTAACCACCGTAGACTTTAAAAAAACATTAGATTCACTATTCTTTATGTCTTCTTCCCTTGTTTTGAGAATCACCTCAACTTGTCAGGTGTCAACCTCAGTTCCATTGATTGAGAGGCTACCACGAGGTAGTATTTTCATCCATGATTGATGAATATTCCATTTCACTAGGAAATTCTCCATGTTCCCTCTATATAGTTACTTTATTGGCATTGTTATCTTGAAATAAAGATACTTGATAGCCTTTTTTAGAGTTTTTGTATCCAGAAATGTCTTGTTTTGATATAGAATCCCCAAGTGAGAGTTTTTTATTAACCTCAACTTGATTTTACTCACTTAGGGTACCAACTTCCTACTTTTATGACTCCCCATCATTCAAATTCTAGGTCTTGAGTTCCTTAGAATAAATGGATGGGGAATTCAAAACTGCCTTAAGGTCGTCCTGCACAAAACCAAGATTCATAGCTAAACCTTGAGGCATGATTTCAAGATCAAATCCAATGGGAGGTGTAATCATCTTGTTGATGTTTTGAGCCTTGATAGATCACTCAATATAAAACCTTCCAAAATGAGAGTAATTGATGGATTTGATCATACTGAAGAAGTTGGGAGAGACAATTTTTTCCCATAACCAAAGACATATTCAGTAACTACTGTTTGTCTAATAATCCTACTCTCACTATGTTCAACCACTACAACATTGAAAACAATAATTTCACTTACTAATTAGTGAGGTGAAGAATCCACATCCTTTCCCTTTCCTTTTACCCCCTAACACAACACATTGTTAGTAATTATATAAATAATTGATAATTAATTACATTATTAGTAATTTTTAATTATGTTCTTATTATTATATGTTATTATATATATTATTACTAAATATTCAGAAATGGCATGAACCATGGTTTAATAAATATTAATTATATTTTTTTAATTTTTAATTATTAATCGTTTTAATTACGATTATTAATTATATTATTAATTTTTAATTATATTATTAATTACTGTAATCTTGTTCCATTATTACTAATTATTAATTATGTTGAATTATTAATAATTATTATTAATTATTAATTTGATTAATAATTATATTATTGATTAATGATTACTTTATAATTATGTTAATAATAATTTTATTTTTATATTTAGTTAAATTATTAATTAATTAGTTTTTTTATTATAAATTATATTATTAATTTAATTACTAATGTGATTAATCATAATTAATTATTACATTATTATTTAAGTAGTAATTACATTATATATGTAATGGAAGAGTCCTCCCATCTATAAGTGGCTGGTCCCTAGGGTTTCCTAGGTGTTTTTTCAGGGATCTGTTGTGGTGGAGGTTGTCATTCTTATGCTCTTTATTTTGGACCTCATCATCGGGAAGATTTGGGCTTTCCTCTTCAATTTTTTTTCCTTCTCATCACCGTTATGGAGGATGACGTACAAAAATGATGGTATAAATTCCTATTAACTAATCCAGATAAATCCATGATCGACTTTAGTGATGCAAAGGATTCAAAGATCCATAAATGCCTTTCCCTTCTCTTTATGGGGAGATTTACATAAAAAAGACCCAATAATTTGAACTCCATGAGGAACATGTTGCAGTAGATCTGGATATTTGAAGAAGGTTTTTATATGAGGGAAATAGATCATGGGATGTTTATTTGTTAATTTTTCATGGAATCTGATAAGATACATGTTTTGAATAGACGAACATGGTCTTTTGAAAATAGTCTCAACAAGATCATGGATATGGTTAAGGGGATTAATTTTCATGGGTTGGACTTCTCCCATTCCCTATTCTAGATCCAGGTGAAAGGCATCCATTTTCTGGGTAGAATTGATCAAGTCATGCATGGGATTGGTAACATCATTGGGGAGTTTTGGGATTGGGATGTATCAGATCCAATTCAATGGGGTCTAATGATGCGTATTAGAGCTATGGTGGATATCACACAACCCATTATGTGGAGTTTATTCTTAAAATTTTAGGAATCTAATATAGGGTTATCCTTTGAATTCTAAAATCTCGTTTCTTTCTATTTCTTCTACGGCCTTATTGTTCATGAAGTTAAGGACTTTGGTACAAAAATAATCGATCCCGAGGGGGTCTCATATTGCAATAAGGTCTATAGATCTGGGTGAAACCTATGGATGTTCCACCCACACTAGAGGTTGAAAAAAATGGCCAAGGAAAATATTTGAAAATGACCTGGTCAATATTTTCCAACTTAAAAGTCTTCAATAATTTCGTTGGGGCTTCCATCCTTCTCTTGTGAACCTGGGAGATCCTGTAATGTCTCAAAAATTCCGTGAAATTATTTTAAAATTATATGGAATTATTTTGAGACCACATGCTTTGACGGCATGTGACTCCGAGGCTCGGTTAGCCCAGAACAAAAATTTGAACTTTTTTTAGTTCACTTTAGTAAACGTGTGAGAGGGTTTTTCTAAATTTTGAAAAGGTGATCATATTGGAAACAAGATGGAACCGTTGAACTCAGAATGCCCAGATTTACCTAGAAAGGACTTAACTTTGGCTGGTAAGGGCCGAAAAGAAAATTTAATATTTAAACTTTTTGAAAAATAATAAAATAACTTTAAAAAGTTATTTTGTTTTGTTTTCTCATCTGTTGAGTGGAGGACAGGGACGCTGCGGTATAGAGAAAAGGCACATTGATGAGAATCATTCATGGATCGTTAACTCGTAGTGTAATGATGATTTAATGACATGTAACAGCAACACTATTTCATAAATGAAAATGCGTAACGATGTGATGTCATAGCATAACAGAAATGTTGCAACATGTTTTCCTTTTATTTTGGTTGAAATGTTGGAAGAGAGAGGAATTAAACTATGAGGATTCTATGAAAAAACTCCGATGAACATCCTCTATAACGAAGAATGACATATGTTGAAGAACATCAAACATCTTCGATGCACCTCAAAGAACGAAGCTGGAAGCGTCAAATGATGTTGACGTATTGAAACCTAGAGGAATAAATGATGTGACATCAAACTTTAACGAGGTAGGGGTTATTTTATTTTAAATTTCCTCCCCATTCCTTTTTATGAAAATGACAAATGCAGATCAACCCATCAATAGATTCATCTTTGGATCGTGCGTTCAAGAGGAAGGGTAACTTTATTTGGGATTTATTTATCTGGGGTCGAAACATCACTTGTATTGATTGAACTAAAACCCCACGGACCTTTCCATGCTTTAAACCTATAATGTGGAGGGCCCAGGCCGACACGAACAAGGCCCAAACACCTCTGTCATGTGCATTCTTTGTGTCTGCACCCTCAAATAGGTGGTAAGATAATTTTGGGACCTTTTTGGTGAAGAGGAAGTTCCTCGAAGATCACAGGCACAGGCAGCGCAAAGAACGGACCACCAGAGCACGTTCGGTGGTCCGCCGAACAATTTGTCAGTGCGTCGATGCCAGTGGCGCCGACCGTAGGCAGAGGTGGTCGCATGGTTTTCAGAACCCCACAACAGCAAGAGGCTGTGGCTGGTTGGCCACGATGGCAGTATGGAGACACGACGCCCACCTGACACCACGTGGAAGGTGGTCCCATGTTCGGGTATTTTAGGAGGCAGGTGTGTCGCAGTTCCTCAATCACGGAAGGAGGACCTCGTGCATCCATGGGGCAGTTGAGGCCAGACACAGCAGCTGACCACGTCCCAGATGGAGGGCACACCATCGACTTCCCATGCAGTAGGGATTCAGGATGGCGGGTTGCACCCCTAGCCAGTGGGCTGGACCTGTAGCTCAGCAGGCCGGACCCGTGCCCTTTGGGTCGGGCCAAACTAGACTGGGTCACCAGGTGACCTGGTGGGCTGGACCCTCAACCAAACCGAGTTGGGTCCAGTGATGCCCATTGGGTCTAGCCCACTGGCCAGGCCAGACCAGACTAACCCAAACTTGAACCGGGCCAGGTTGAGTCAGTCGAATCTTTAATCCAGGGTATGTGGGACCCCCAGGCTAGGTTGGTCAGGTCGGTCCGATCGAGTCGGACCGGGCCCAGACGCAACCATCCCATATTTACTAAAATGCTTGTATCTTAAAAATTGCATGTGAGATGAGAAATCCATTGGCAGCATTAGGACCCACTCGACGAGGAGGATCTTTTTTCATGCCTTGAGGAGAATTTTATGCAATTTGAGATGTGACAAGTGGCTTGAGTATTGGTTCTCCCAAGGGCGATACCTACAGAACCCAATGGTTGGATGAGACCTGAAGACTACTAACTATCGACTCTATGTGACTCGACGATGGCCCAGTGAGAAGTGGCTCTATGTGACCTAGTAGGCCCACAGTGGGTAGTGGATTTTTGTGACCCAAAATACCCATGATACTCAACAAGAGGAGTATCTCAGTATGGCTAAGGTGGGAATCGGTTATGTGTGACCCAACAGACCCACGGTGGGGAGAAGATATGTGTGACTTAGAATACCTATGGTACTCCTCAGGGATGAGTACCAATGAAGTCCAAGGTTAGTGTTAAGAGGCTTTTGTGTGACCTGGGAGGCCCACTATACTCAATATAGAAGTATTTCTCCAGCATCCAAGGAGTTCAATAATGTGACAGATTATTCTTCTATCACAACCCTAAATTTATACCTGGTGTGAGTTATCTTGAGCTTTGTGATTTAATTTGAGGATTTTTGTGTGGTATTTCCTTTATTTTTTTGGTTCCCTACTGAGTATCATGTTACTCACCCCTACACGGGCTCCGCCCACTCATGTTGTGTCCCATGCAGGCGGTCAGTGTTTCGACAGAGACTTTAGTGGACCGAGACCCAGAGGTGCTGAGGGAGATGAGACTAATGGATTCTAAGACGGTTGACTTGGTGGCCTAGGACCAAGTAGGGCCCAGTAGTATTGGGTGGATAGGATGTTCTACTTCGGCTTCTAGTAGCTACACTACTCTCACGATCAGGTGGGGATTTTCCGCAGATGTCCATTAGAGTTTCTTTTTCATACCTTTATATTTTGAGTTCTTTTGTTGGGTTTGTATTATGTCCCACTTGTATTAGTTGTACTTTTTCTCAACTCTATTTTAGTGATACTTTGTTCCTTTTCAGTGTGTGGGACTTGGTTGGGTGCGTGTGTGCATACAAGTACTCATGAAAATGCCTCCCACTTACAGGTTGACAACTTCCACACTAGTTGTCAGCCCCTAGCCTTCAAGAGGCGGGCTTGGGGTAGTCACGAAATGGGGCCTAGGGGATAGGTCGTGACAGCTAGACCTTTCCTCACTCGATGATCATGGGAAGACCAGCTCTATTGGGTAATTTCCAACCTCTTCCTAGGATACTGGATGAGGGATAACTTGATGAGGATAAATAGGTGGTTAGGGATAGGAACACTTTGTAATCCAACCTCTTGACCCTCATACAAAATTTGCAGAATGTTTTAGTGAACCAGAACATTGGACCCACAATATTTCAACAGATACTAAATTTAGTACTGAAATTTCTTGATTTTTTGAAGGCTCCCCTCTTCCAGGTTCTGGGTCAACTTGAGGTGGTAGGCTCAGTTCACACTCTTCTGGGTGAAAAGGATCTACTAATATTCCCTATGTAAGGATTCTTAATCTTGTTTTGAATAACCCCCCCCCCCCCCATAAGATAAAATACTGGTTGAAAACAAGCATCAGGAAACCTATAAACAAATAAAAAATAATATTACTAACATAGAGCATATCAAAAATAAAAGTTTTAGCAAAAAAAAAGAATTATTGGATGTTTGGAGGATGAAGTTCATTTGGGTACTCAGAAACACTCTAAACTGGTAGAAAATAATGCACTAGATTTCTTGATAGAGGTAGAGTCTAGTTCAGACTTGCATCGCTAGGCACCATGAAAATACTATGTGGGAACTATCGTAGGATTTTAAACCAAATATCATTTTTTATTATCTATAAAATGATATCTAAGTATATCCCTGGTATGATCTATTTTTTCAAGACTATGTTAGAAAGCAAGGACATGAGAGGAATTTCTTTGAAACCCAAGTTCCAAAACTATTTCTTGATTGGACAGTAAAGCCATGCAAGTGGCCTTTGTCTGATTTGGAGAGAGAATTTGGAATCATCATTGGCCAGCTTCTCCCAAAACTACGTTTCCTTCTCGATCCGACAACCTTGGGAACCTGAATTGTACGTCATGGGATTTTATGGCCAATCGGGTAAAAGAAACATTTTGATATCCAAGGAGCTAATTAAAACTGTCATGAATAATCTCCAATGACCCATTCTCTTTGGTGGGATTTTAACGAGATCCTATATCATCACAAGAATCAAGGAGGATCTAGACAGAACACTTCTTCTATGCATCATTTTTGGGACTACCTACTTCAACCGAGTCTTTCAAATATTGGTTTTTTGGGGAACCTGTTTACTTGGTTATGTGGATGTGACATTGGCTATAGATTATGAGAAACTGTTGATAGGTTTGTAGAATCTAGTGACTAGATGACAACATTCCTGAGGTACAAGGTCTCCTAATTCCCTATGGTTTCATTTGACCATTGTCTTGTTTTCCTCCATCTACATGTTGTTTCCCAAGGTGAAAGACCTACATGGGGGTTTTGTTTTGAAAGAATGTGACTTAATGATGATAAATGTAGGGAATTGGTCAAAGATACTTGTTTATAATCTTATGACTAAGCCTAAGAGAAGATTAAATCAGTGGATGCTCATCTTTAGCACTGGAGTCGACAAAATTAATGGAGCTTTGATCATAGAATCCCTGAGCTTGAGAAAGGACTTAGGTGGTGTTACTAGGAACCCACTTATAATTATTTCATGTAGGAAGCTATCTCTTTGGGAAAATATCTAGATGAGGCTCTGAGATACAAATAAAATAAATGGTTTTTTAGGTCAATGGAATATTTCATAAAATAGAGAGACCAAAATACTAGTTTTTTTGTCATCAGAAGGCCTCATGTGGAAGAATAAATAACTTTATTTCCAAATTATAGGTTGGGTAAGAAAACTTCACTACTGATGTTGTCACAATTCGAGAGTTGATCAGGTCCTTCTACCAAGAGTTGTTTAACTATGAAGGTGTCACACAATTGGGGGGCCTTTTGAGCTGTGTGGAGCCTAATGTTTCTGAGGCCATGTCTCTAGATCTTAATTCAAACATTTCTACTGAAGAGATTGTGTCAACCCTTAAGATAATTCATTCATCAAAGGAACCTGGTCTGGATGGTTTACACACTTTATTTTATAAGTGATTTTAGAATTTTATGGGATCATACATTATTTCTTTATTGCAGGGGTTATGGGATAACTCCATTAGTATAGAAAAGGTTAATTAAACTCTCATTATTTTGATCCCAAATTTTCCTTACCTAGTAAAAATTTATGATTTCAGGCCTATCATCTTGTGTAATGGGTTCTACAATATTTTATCAAAAGATATTTACCATCGATTGGGGAAGTTTCTCCCTTCTATTATATCTGATAAAAAGAGTGTATTTTCCCCAAGAGACATATTACAGATAATGAAATTATTTCCCATGAAATATTCCATTCTATGAAAACTCACTCTACTTCTAATATGGGGATTTTGGTGATGAAACTGAACATGAAAAAAGCATATGATTGGGTGGAATGGTCTTTTTTGGATGATTTCATAAGGAGATAAGGGTTTGGCTCAAAATGGATGACAATGATCATGAGTTGTGCCAAGATAGTGTCTTTCTACATAAAATTCAATGGTTCTCTCACAAAAATATTTAAAGCATCCAAAGGTATAAGTAAAGGTGATCCTCTTTCCCCTTTATTATTTCTCCTTGTTTCTGGTTTTTTCTCATCTCTTATCTAAGGAAGCTTTGGGTGGAAAATTTAATGGGGCTAAGGTTTGTCAGCATAGCATTCCCATCACTCATTTAATTTTCACTGATGACTATTTCCATTTTTCAAGAGTAGCTTCTCGGGAATTCCAGTATGTTATTTATGTTATTGAGGCCTTCACCAAAGCCTAGTGCTAATGATTCAACTTTTCCAAATCAGATATGTCCTTTAGTATAGGATTGAAAAGTGTAATGAGACCTACCATTGATGGATTGTGTTACATCAAGGTTGTGGAGAAACATAATAAGTACTTGGGACTTCCAAAAGTCTTTGGACTTTCTAAAAGATAAGTATTACCTATTAAATTTGCTAAAGTTCATAGAAAAATCTTGGAATGGTCAAGTAATAATATTTCGGGGGCTAGAAAAAAGGTCTATATCAAAGTTATTTCCCAAGTAGTTCCTTCTTATGTGATATCTCTCTTCAATATCCCTAACTTATTTATTCATCAACTCTATTTAGTTTTTTTTTAATTTTTGATGGGGTCGTGTTAATGGTAAAAACAACTTTCATTGGGTATCTTGGGAGAATATTTTTGAACCAAAGGATTGCGGAGGTATGGGTTTTAAGGACCTAAATCTTTTTAACAACGCCCTTGATGTGGCCTTTAAAAAACATGGTTTTCCACATCTTTTTAATTAATTTTTATCAATTTAATTACTTATTTTAACACTTTTTAATAAATAATGGACCTATTCTATTTTTATTATTAAATTTAATAATTAATCAATTTTTATAATTAATAGTGTATTTTAAGCGTTAAAATAATTAATTTATTTCTTACATTAATTTTATAGACTAATAACTATTTATTTAGATTGTTGCTTTTGTCTGCATAGTTAATAATTTAACAATAATTAGCTAATTAATTAATTGTGCTTTTGCACTTAGTTAATGTAGTCTTTATTTTAATATTACAAGTACTAATTGTTAATTAATTTAAAATAACTTAATGTTTTAAGTCATCTTTTAACAATTCATTAATTATAATATAATATTATAAGCTTGATTTATTTTTAAGTCTCTTTTAATTCTATTTCATTAATTAACATAATGGTTTAATAATATAATAATTATCTTTCTACCTTAAATTAATTTAACTTGATATAGTAACTATTTTAAACAATTTTACTTTGTATTATAAATTTTTAAATTTTATGTTAACTTTTAATAAGATAGTTTATTTTTAATTCAATTTTTAGTATAGTAATAATTTAAGTTATGAGAATTTAAGTCATTAATAATTTAACTTAAGTTTAATTGGTTTTATTGTTTTATTAAAGTTTATGATGTATTTAAATTTTTAAATATTTTAATTAAGTTTTATTTTCAATTAATTATTTTGTTCATATTTTAATATAAGTTTTAATTCAATTTATTTTTCTCTGTTTATTATGCAGGTTAACGGTGGCACTGTAAACACTTAATACGGTTTCACCGGTTTGAGATACGGTCTCACCGTGACACTCCTTTCACGGACGCACCGTTTCATTGTCATGGTGCCTCCACGCATCGGTCACTTCAGGGTCTCACCGCTTTGCCCTTGCACCGTGACCACTTTCACTGTCTCACTGTGAAACCTCTCACGGATGCACCATCTCCCTAATGTTGTCTCACTGTGACCCCCTTTCCTTGCCACCGTATCTTCTTGCAATGGTGTCACCATGCACTGGATTCTTCTCCCTATTTTTTCACTGTAAACCTTCGTCACTTCTTATTGATTCCACCATAATCCATATTCCATTCATCTCAGACCTTCTTGCACTGTATTCCATTCTCACCTGAGCAAGCAGTCCAACCTCTCCTTGTATCTCGCAACACTACCATCTCCATCCCAGATCCATAGATTAAACCAATTGGAAATATAGACTCCAATCAAATAAATTATTCGATCGCAACCAAACTCTGACTAGATTTCCAAACAAGAACCAATTAACAAAATATTTTCAAAACTTGAATCAAAACCAAAATGAGTTTCTACAGATTTGGAAACTCGGAGAGGAGCCGGTTGAGTTGAACTGCATCAAGGCCGGCTCATACGAGGCGGAACCAAGGTTAGAGGGGAAGAATCGCCGCACCGTAGTGAGAACCCAAAGCTATCCGCCGCTGAGGAGTGAATCTGTGTCACACCAGGATGTTGCGCCGCTTTGCATAAACAGGGAGGTCTGCCGGAGTGGGAGTCAACCGAGGTGTAAGGTAGACCACAGGAGATCCACGTATTGGCTTGGAATTAGGAGAGGAGTCGATCACCGCTGGAGTGAGGTCGCGCCACTGCTGCTTCGTGGCACGTCACCGGGGTTAGGAGGAGGAGGAGCCGCACCTCCACAGGTCTCTTGTGGAAGAAATAGCAAACCCTCCCTCTGCTTGCGCCGAATTTGGGGGAGGGTTAATGAATTAAAAAAAACTAAAATCTAATTTAAGAAAAACTGAATTAAAAACACTAAATTAAAAATAACTTCATGTAAAGAAAAACAAATTATAAATAAATAATCAACATAAAATAATTAAATTATAAAATACAATTAATAATTTAATTAACCTTAATAAACAATTAACTAAGCTAAACTAATAAATTATAATTTCTTAATTAATCATAAATTAATTATAATTTAAGGTGGCTTATTTAAAAGTTATAAAATAAAATACATAATAATAATTTATTTCGAACTTAAATAATCTAATCTAATTAACATAAATTAGTAAATAAATGAATTTATTAATAATAATAAACTTCTAAGTTAACATTAATAACTTTAATTGATAAGAATTCATAAAGTTATAATCACTTTTTTAATACTTTTAATAAACTAATAACTTCAAATGTTTATTTATTTCCTTCTTGATTTTAATTATTATATGTGTTAATTTCTGCAGGTTCATATGGGAAGTGAGTTTCTTTCCAGATTCACTTAACTAACTCAATGTGAGTTAGTTATGTGAGAAAAAATTAGTGTGATGTTCTTGTCGTGAACTCATACATGTGTGCGGTGCAATAGTTTAGGACATTCTAAGTCGGTGGAAATCAAGCAGTGACATGCAGTTTATGACAGCAGGGTACTTAAAGTAGAAAAGAAGTAGAATTTTAAGGGTGGGGGGGGGAACTCACAGACTCATTCTATAAAAACACAAGTCTCGAAGCAGAGCAGAGAACCAGCCGCTCTTCGGAGTTCCAAGGGCCAGGAGCAGCAATTGATGTGAGCAGAGGGAGTTTTCTACCTCCATTTTCTTCCAAATTTCTTCCTCTGTAATTGAATGGCTTTAGTATTTGAGTTAGTGATAATGAAAAATATATTAGTTAGACAAATTTCTAGTTCGGGGAGAGTTCTTGATCTACTGGTGATCATTTTCATCCTTTTCATTAATCATTTCTTCTGCGATTAGAATTGATCGGCGAGATCAATTCTAATTTCACATATCTACTTTGTACCACAAAAACAGAATTTTTCAAAACTCTCTAATCATTCAGCGAGTTTGATTATGGATTCATCTTTAAGTAATCAACTCATAATGAAAACTTCAGTACTTACAGCGAGTATGTGTTGTTGTCCTTTAAATTCATTTTTTTTATGTTGTACTGCTTTGGAGTGGCGAACTCTAAGTTGTACAATTTGTGCAACTTAACTCCTAGAGAGGGAAGAAAGTCTCCTTCATGCAGTGGCAAAATTCATTACTTTTACATGATTAGGAGAAAAAAATTAAACCAGTAGACTAGATTAATCCCCGAGTGTTCTTTTCTGTTTGTCTTTTATCATCATTTTATTTCCTTTGTTACATCTTATTTTCAGATGTTCTCTGTTTCAGTATAGGTTATAACAAATTACAAGAGATGTGTGTTCATACTTTACAGTTTTTAAAAACATAAAAAAAATATTAAAAGATAAAAATATTAAGAAAACCCACTCTACTACTGAAAATAGTGGAGTTTTCAAAGTTTTTAGTTGAGAAGTGGCTGATTTAGCCTTCCTTGTGGGTTCGACCCTGCTTTCCACATATACTGTAGTTAGTAGGAATATAAATATTAAACTTTGACTGGATTAAAAGACAGTTATGGTCAAGATTTTGGTGCCGTTTCTGAGTAACGCACAATCCATTACTCAAAAAAAACATTTAAAAAAACACATTTATAAAAATCTTTAAAAAAATTGATTGAAATTTTTGAAAACTGTAAAAAAAACTGTTACTTATCATTCTGAATTGTTACTACTGATACTGTCTACTGTTGTTTTCATGAGAACAAGAACTTCTAGTGCTATATTAGTGCCACTGAACCTTTAAATTGATAAACATCTCGCTTCTCTAAGAAAGAAGAACAAAATGGAAATTGAAAACTTTAATAATAGAGTTACTGAGCATAATAACTTTAAAAATAACCATCCAGAACTCTTAGATGAACATGAAAGGCCTAGGATGAGGTAGTTCCAACTTCCACAAGTTTCAAGCAACCCATCATCCATCATATTAAGTCCTAGGACCATAAATTATGATCTAAAACAATCTCACATTTCACAGATGTCTGCATTCAATGGGATTTCTAATGAGGACTCTTTAGCCTTCAGTATAAATTTCTACAACACTGTGCAGCAACTTCCTTTATTAGGACTCACTGAAGATGAGCTAAGGATGAGAGTTTTTCCCTTTTTCCTTAAAAGGAATGCTAGGAATTGTTTTTTAAGTTTAGATGAAAACATATTTGAAAACCGGGATCAAGTTTACAACTCATTCATTATGAAATTTTATCCCCAAAGATTAAATGAAGGACTGAGAACTAAGATCACTAGTTTTTACCAAGAGGATGGAGAAGCTTTTCATGAAGCTTGGGATAGATTTAGAGACCTGCTTAGGCAGTGTCCTCATCATCAACTCCCATCTCATCTCCTCATGGATACTTTCTATGAAGGGTTGTTGTCACGACCCGCCCTCGGGGTCCGTGCCGTGACTACCCCAAGCCCGCCTTCCATAGGCCAGGGGCTGGCGACTAGCACCAAGGCGTAAATCCCAGAAAAAGGGAAGGCATTGCCTTTGTAAAGTAAACAAACACCACAGAGTAAGCAAGCGGAAGTAAAACACTAAGTACAAAAAAAAGAGCTGAAAAGTAAAAAGGGGCCGGAAATACAAGCCCAACTGTAAAGTACAACTCGAAAGGAAAAACAGCGACTGAAAAGTAAAGCTGCTACGCTGAGATGTCCACTGGAAATCCCACCTGAAGGGTGGGTACAGATAGCTCCTCTGCTCCTCGGGTCCCGCCATCCGCTCCGAGTATGTCCCGCCCAGTGGTCCACCTCCGGGTACCGCCTCGTCGTATAGTCCACCTCCAGGTACCGTCCAGTCCTCGAACCTTCGGCTACTGACAGCACTGTCCGTCGTCTGCAACCAACACAATGAGGTGCGGGCATAGCCCGTGCAGGGGTGAGTATAACGATACTCAGTAGGGACCCCGAGACCCTCAAGGTCTCACTAAAACCAACAAGGATAAACACAAGAAGATCTCAACAGAAAAACCCTACTTAGGTATATGCCCATACATATACCTAAGTTATCAAGTAACCCATCTCAATCATGAGGAAACACAAGGATTGTGAAACGACGGATAACCACTACCCGGGTATATGCCCATACATATACCAAAGTTAGCAAGTGACCCATCTCAATCATGAAGTAAACACAAGGTCAAAAGTCTCAGCTCAAACCAGGATTTTCATTATCGAAACCGTAACTGCTGAAGAGCTCCGTCTCTGGAGTGTGCAGTGGTCCTGTCACGACTCCGAGATACTGCTCACTAACCTAAGACTGCTGAAGTACTCCTCCTGTCGAGTACTGCGGGCCAGCCACCCAAACACAGTAGTGCTTCCCGCCGAGGTATGTCACCCAAACACCGTAGTGCACACCCCCTAGTAGCCTGCTGAGGTACTCTCCGGACGAGCACCGCGGGTCTGCACTGTCACACAGGTAGTGCTCCGTCCGCCATGGGTCTGCACCTCAGAAAGTAGTGCTCCGTCCACTGGGCTAGTCGACTCACTCCAAGTCGAGTCGGTCAAGCAGTCGTCAGGTCTCAGCCAGCTACACGGTCTCCGTACATCGCATGCTCGTCACTAGGAGGGTCCGCTCCATGAGCTACAGGTCGATACTCCAAGTATCTCAAAGTCCCACGAAAAAGTATCTCAAAAGTCCGTTTCGTCACAGGGGTCTCAACGCAACAGACGGCACGTCGATCGGACGCCCGGTCTGTGAGTTATTAGCCTTTTCGTCCCAGGGGCCCGGTTGGTTTCGAGTGCGAACCAAACCCGGCCGTATCTCAACTGTACCCCGAACTCCCATAGGGTATACTCATAGGGACCGTTACTAAACGTAAACACCAACGCCGCTGACGGTTCGTCAAACGGACGTCCGGTCTGGAAGATATCAGCTTTCCCGTTTCAGGGGCCCGGTTGGATTTCGGGTACAATCCAACCCGGCCAAACTCCGACTGCATCCAAAACTCGGGCGGAATATGTCAAAAGTTCCGTCTCATCAAGAGGAAGTCAACGAAACAGACGGCGCGTCAATCGGACGCTCGGTCTGTGAGTTATTGGCTTTTTCGTCTCCGGGGCCCGGTTGGTTTTTAAGGCAAAACCAACCCGACCGTACTCCACCTGCGTCCAAACCTCGGGCGGAGTATGCCAAAAGATCTGTCTCATTAAGAGGAACGCAACGCGACTGACGGCGCGTCAATCGGACGTTCGTGGCTCAAGATATGAGCGTTTCCGCTCCGAAGGCCCGGTTGGTTCCGTGAACAAACCAACCCGGCCGAACTCAAAGTAATCCGAAACCTTGAGTGCGATATACCGAAACGACCGTCTCGATCCAAGGATCGCGTTGCCGCAGACGGTTCGTCATTCGGAGGTCCGAGGCTCAAGTTATGGGTTAAAAACCAAATCTGGTACGAAACGGGGGGGTCCGGGTCCGGGCCGACCCGGCCCGACCCCCCCCCTGGGGCGGCGCGGCGGCGGCGGCGGCGGGCCGCGGCGGCGGCGCCTGGCGCCGCACGTGGGTGGCACGCGGGGGCTAAGCCCCCGCTTCTTGGGTGTCGGCGCGGCATATAGCCGCGCCCCTTTGATTGAAACCGCCCCCCACGTGGGGGCCGGTTTATTTAAGAGAACCAGGGGGGCCGGCTTCCCCCCCTCCTTCAAGAACCGCCCCCCCTCTTTAAGAGGGGGGTTTTTATGGAAAGGCCGGGGGATTAATTCCCCCGGTTTTTAAGACATCCGGCCGGCCAGCTGGCCGGCCGGTTTTCTCAAACGGGACCGGAATTTCCGGTCCCCTTCTTCGGCTTCCGACGCCGGCGGCCCGGCCGCCGGTCTTCACATCCCGCCGCGGCCCGGATCCGGCCGCGGTCTCCTCGTCCCGCCGCGGCCCGGAACCGGCCGCGGTGTTCGTCGTCCGGCGCGGTGCGACGGCACCGCGCCCCTTTCGCCGCACTTTAAGTTCTTTCAACGCGGCGCGACGGCGCCGCGTTCTTGATGTTTCTTCCATGGTGTGCGCGCGACGGCGTTGCGTAAAATAAACGAACAATCATCCGCGTGGTGCGACGGCACCACGCCACTTGCTTCCATCCGAAAAAATAAACAAGAACGATGGAGGGGGTTCGGCCGTGTTCGTACGGTCCGGCCCCCTCACGTTAAATTAATAACGCAACTTTAAATAAACAACATCCTCACGTTAGTCATACGAACCACGAGAAAGAATGAGATAATTAAATATTAAATCAACATCCCCTACCTCGGGTATAAGTTCGAGGATTTGACTATGTCCGCGGAAGACGACGTCGCGGAGGTCGGGCGACGCGGTCGTCGTTCGTCAAATTCAACGACGAAGAGGCGCGTCCGAAGAGGCACGTCGTTGGCGAATCCTTGTACGCCGACGAAGGTTGTCCGAGGAAGGTGCGGTGTTCTCTCTCGTTGACACCGAAGACGAAGAAAAGCGGAGCGGCGTTCTTCGTCGGAACTTGAGCGTTCTACGTCAAGTCTCGAGGAAAGTCAAAAAAAAAAAGGAAACAACGAACTCAAGAACCCTTACCTTGATAGTCGCACGTTGACGGAGTCGTGGAATATCGGTGTCGATTCCTTTGACGTCGGAGGAAGAGTCGTTGTCGAAGGCGTTCGTCGCGGAAAACCGTCGCGGAAGAGATGACGCGGAAGAAGTACGTCGCGTCGCGGATGGATCGTGTTCTTCGGCGGAGAAGTTCTTCGTTGAAGAACGACGTTCTTCGCGTTCTTCGTTGAGTTTGAAGAAGAAGAAGAGGCTCTCCAAAAGCTCTCAAGGAGACAAAACAAACAACCCAAAATAAAATAAGACATCTTCTTATTTTATTATTACAATACACATTAGAATTTCAAAAGTTTGAAATTCAAAAAGGTTAAACTCCCATAATTAATTAAGTAACTCAAGTTGACAACATTAAATGAAAAGAGTTAAAGGGGAGGTTTTGAGAGAATTTGAGGAGTTGGGGTTCGTGTGGACCCCACCTCACTTAATCCTCCCAAGGGAGGTTAAGTGGATGTGGGTCCCACTCCCAACTCCCTTTGGTAGGACTTAACTAGTTAGAAATAAAATTTGTTCCTCACAAATTTTATTTAACTTAAACTAAAAACCCAAAAACTAACTTTCAACCCGCAACAAACGCAACTCCCGAAAAGGACTCTTTAAGCGAATATCGGCGCTGCGAGTTCATCGGTGCCCTCGGATTTCAATTCCGAGCACCGGATCAAAAGTTAGGAATTCCCGCTCGTTCGTTCACTGAACGTACCCGAGCCAAACTTCGGAAATTAATTCCGGGCACTCCGGGCCTCGGAATCAGGTGCCGTCTGAAACCGCGCTCTTGTAAAATTCTAAAGAAAATTAAGAAAAAAATTCCCTTGAATTTTACGGGTCTTTACATTACTCCCACCTCAGGGCTTTACGTCCCCGTAAAGATACATCAAAAACTAGGGAAACAAAAGAGGGTACTGAGCACGCATCTGAGCCTCCCGCTCCCATGTGCTCTCCTGGAGATTCTCGTGCCGCCATCTGTTGCGCACAAGAGGAATCGATCGTCCATGTAGGACCCGCTCCTGTCGATCCTCTATCTCCACCGGAACCTCCGTAAAAGTCGCCCCATTGTCAACGTCAAGCTCCCCATGGTCAAGGATGTGCGTCGGGTCGTGCACGTATCTCCTCAGCTGAGATACGTGGAAGACGTCGTGCACCCGGTGCAACTGAGGTGGTAGAGCCAGGCGATAAGCCACCTCACCAACTCTGCTGAGGACCTGGAAGGGTCCGATGAAGCGCAGAGATAACTTGTCGCCTCGGCCAAATCTCCGAATACCACGTCGAGGTGAGACCCGCAAGAAGACGTGGTCACCATCCTCGAACTCTAGTGGCCTCCGCCTCCTGTCAGCGTATGACTTCTGCCGGCTCTGTGTTGTCCTCATCCGCTCCTGGATGACATGGACCTCTTCTGACGTGGCCCGGACCATCTCTGGTCCCACAAGAGCTGCGAGATTTCTTCTTTGCCGATAAGAGAAACCTGGTCTCATCCCCTGGATGGACCACATTCTTTGCCTAAAACAGTCAATCCTAACATGGATGATACTAATCCATACCAAGGATGACGTCGTAAGGCCTCGACGCTACTACTAAGAGATCCAACCGTTACTCTCGCCTCCAAGGGTTGAGTCACACTGTCGGCATCAGTGTGTGGTAACTGGTCTCCTCCAGTAGATGTCTCACAAGTGAGGGTCAAGTCAACAGTCAACTGGAACCTCTTAGTAACATCACAAAAGAGGAAAGGAATGAAAACATCACAAAGGATGCGTCTTTATTATTGCAGCTCATAATACAAGACGCTACACAAAAGCAACATCAACATGGAACTAGAAGTACAAAAGACGTATCTACTAGTTCCTCCCCTGTCCACCTGCTCCCAGAGCTCCTTGATCGTAAGCTTCAGCTGCCTGAAGCTGTGCTCTCGCATGTTCACCTACTCCCTGTGGTCGGGGTGGACCTCCTGGTGGTGGTGGTGGCAGAGCCTCAAAGCGTCGTCCACCACCTGCTGCTCGGCCAGATCCTCTGCCTCGTCCGCCTCCTCCCTGCGGACCGCCACGGTCGAACCTCTGCCTCTGCCTAGGTGGTTCCTCAACCGTCTGCTACTCCTCCGCATGGCGGGTCGGGCAGTCACGAGCCATGTGGCCTTGCCCGCCGCATGCAAAGCAATGTCTTCCACTCAAAAGACTGACTCCGCGCTGTGTGCCCTGCACTGCTGAGCCAGTGCCCTGAGGTCGTCTGCCTGAAGGTCTGGTCTGTCTGGACCCCTGAGTCATCTGTCGGCTACCTGCTACCGAAGACTCCGCTACGTGCCGCCCTGCGGTGGGTCGCTGCGCTGGTGAAGACTCAGCAAGGAAGCTCTCAATCAGAAGGGCCCGCTCCAGTACTCCTGTCTGAGTCGGTAAGCTGAGGGAGATCAGCGATGCCCTGATCTCGTGTCTCAAACCCTGCTCGAAGGTCCGGGCCCGGAAGAATGGGTCCTGTACCATGTCGGTCGAGTAGCGCGAGAGATCGGTAAATCTCGCCGAGTACTGAGCGACCGTCATGCTGCCCTGCCGCAGCTGCAGAAGCTCCTCAAAAGCCTATGGATCAACTGTACGAGGAGTCGGACAGTCACGTGCCAGGTGCCCCTTTCCACCGCACGAGTAACACAGTCTGCTTCTGGCACGCCTGGCTCTGACCCCACCCCGGGTGCCCCGCACCACCGGTCCTAAAACCCGAGATCGCCCAACTGCTGGTCTGGTCCTCCTGGACCTCTGCATCATCTGTCTACTACCCACAGATGACTCGGCTTCTGATCGAAAAACACGCGGCAAAGGCAGAATCTCCTGTACACGCTCGGGGTGTAGAGATACTGGCACAAACTCCACCCTGAAGAAGGTCTCGAAGTCTTCCCATGCGAAGTTCATCTCATCGCAAAACTGAAACAAGTGGCTCCACCACCTACCTGCTGCTGCCTGAAGGAGGCTGGTAGCAAAGATCACCATGAAGTCTGCCGGCGTCCCCACTAGCCTGAAGACTCTCACCACAGCCTCCATCCAAACCTCAGCCGCCTGCGGGTCCGTCTCTCCCCGGAACCTGGGTGGCCTCTGGCGCTGGAACTCGTGCAGCGCGCTCAAGCGTCGTGCATCGCCTACTGCTGGGGCTGGTGGCATCGGTGGCCCAACGTATGGTAGTACCGCTGGTGCCTCCGCTGGTGCCTCAACTGCAAGAGGGCCCTGTACCGAAGCCTCGTCGCTTGACAGACTGTCAGCACGCTCATCCCTCCGGGCTCTAGCTGGTCGTCTGAGAAAAGACATCCTGAAAGAAACAACGTAACACGATCAAACGATTATACCTGGTGAGCCGACCTGGTTTGAGCTGTTTTAAGGGGGAAAACTTTTGAAAACACACACGCAATCAGTGTTTTCGTGCACAAAGTCGGAAATCAGTTGTCAGGGTCCTGGTGTATGGATACGTCGGCCGCCCGCACCAACACTGGACTCCCTGAACTGAAAACCACACTCGGTACCCTTAACACTATTGCTTCACAGAAAGAAAGATCAGAGTCTGCGGTAGAACCGACCACCTCTGATACCAATTTGTCACGACCCGCCCTCGGGGTCCGTGCCGTGACTACCCCAAGCCCGCCTTCCATAGGCCAGGGGCTGGCGACTAGCACCAAGGCGTAAATCCCAGAAAAAGGGAAGGCATTGCCTTTGTAAAGTAAACAAACACCACAGAGTAAGCAAGCGGAAGTAAAACACTAAGTACAAAAAAAAAGAGCTGAAAAGTAAAAAGGGGCCGGAAATACAAGCCCAACTGTAAAGTACAACTCGAAAGGAAAAACAGCGACTGAAAAGTAAAGCTGCTACGCTGAGATGTCCACTGGAAATCCCACCTGAAGGGTGGGTACAGATAGCTCCTCTGCTCCTCGGGTCCCGCCATCCGCTCCGAGTATGTCCCGCCCAGTGGTCCACCTCCGGGTACCGCCTCGTCGTATAGTCCACCTCCAGGTACCGTCCAGTCCTCGAACCTTCGGCTACTGACAGCACTGTCCGTCGTCTGCAACCAACACAACGAGGTGCGGGCATAGCCCGTGCAGGGGTGAGTATAACGATACTCAGTAGGGACCCCGAGACCCTCAAGGTCTCACTAAAACCAAAAAGGATAAACACAAGAAGATCTCAACAGAAAAACCCTACTTAGGTATATGCCCATACATATACCTAAGTTATCAAGTAACCCATCTCAATCATGAGGAAACACAAGGATTGTGAAACGACGGATAACCACTACCCGGGTATATGCCCATACATATACCAAAGTTAGCAAGTGACCCATCTCAATCATGAAGTAAACACAAGGTCAAAAGTCTCAGCTCAAACCAGGATTTTCATTATCGAAACCGTAACTGCTGAAGAGCTCCGTCTCTGGAGTGTGCAGTGGTCCTGTCACGACTCCGAGATACTGCTCACTAACCTAAGACTGCTGAAGTACTCCTCCTGTCGAGTACTGCGGGCCAGCCACCCAAACACAGTAGTGCTTCCCGCCGAGGTATGTCACCCAAACACCGTAGTGCACACCCCCTAGTAGCCTGCTGAGGTACTCTCCGGACGAGCACCGCGGGTCTGCACTGTCACACAGGTAGTGCTCCGTCCGCCATGGGTCTGCACCTCAGAAAGTAGTGCTCCGTCCACTGGGATAGTCGACTCACTCCAAGTCGAGTCGGTCAAGCAGTCGTCAGGTCTCAGCCAGCTACACGGTCTCCGTACATCGCATGCTCGTCACTGGGAGGGTCCGCTCCACGAGCTACAGGTCGATACTCCAAGTATCTCAAAGTCCCACGAAGAAGTATCTCAAAAGTCCGTTTCGTCACAGGGGTCTCAACGCAACAGACGGCACGTCGATCGGACGCCCGGTCTGTGAGTTATTAGCCTTTTCGTCCCAGGGGCCCGGTTGGTTTCGAGTGCGAACCAAACCCGGCCGTATCTCAACTGTACCCCGAACTCCCATAGGGTATACTCATAGGGACCGTTACTAAACGTAAACACCAACGCCGCTGACGGTTCGTCAAACGGACGTCCGGTCTGGAAGATATCAGCTTTCCCGTTTCAGGGGCCCGGTTGGATTTCGGGTACAATCCAACCCGGCCAAACTCCGATTGCATCCAAAACTCGGGCGGAATATGTCAAAAGTTCCGTCTCATCAAGAGGAAGTCAACGAAACAGACGGCGCGTCAATCGGATGCCCGGTCTGTGAGTTATTGGCTTTTTCGTCTCCGGGGCCCGGTTGGTTTTTAAGGCAAAACCAACCCGACCGTACTCCACCTGCGTCCAAACCTCGGGCGGAGTATTCCAAAAGATCCGTCTCATTAAGAGGAACGCAACGCGACTGACGGCGCGTCAATCGGACGTTCGTGGCTCAAGATATGAGCGTTTCCGCTCCGAAGGCCCGGTTGGTTCCGTGAACGAACCAACCCGGCCGAACTCAAAGTAATCCGAAACCTTGAGTGCGATATACCGAAACGACCGTCTCGATCCAAGGATCGCGTTGCCGCAGACGGTTCGTCATTCGGAGGTCCGAGGCTCAAGTTATGGGCTAAAAACCAAATCTGGTACGAAACGGGGGGGTCCGGGTCCGGGCCGACCCGGCCCGACCCCCCCCTGGGGCGGCGCGGCGGCGCGGCGGCGGCGGCGCCTGGCACCGCACGTGGGTGGCACGCGGGGGCTAAGCCCCTGCTTCTTGGGTGTCGGCGCGGCATATAGCCGCGCCCCTTTGATTGAAACCGCCCCCCACGTGGGGGCCGGTTTATTTAAGAGAACCAGGGGGGCCGGCTGCCCCCCCTCCTTCAAGAACCGCCCCCCCTCTTTAAGAGGGGGGTTTTTATGGAAAGGCCGGGGGATTAATTCCCCCGGTTTTTAAGACATCCGGCCGGCCAGCTGGCCGGCCGGTTTTCTCAAACGGGACCGGAATTTCCGGTCCCCTTCTTCGGCTTCCGACGCCGGCGGCCCGGCCGCCGGTCTTCACATCCCGCCGCGGCCCGGATCCGGCCGCGGTCTCCTCGTCCCGCCGCGGCCCGGAACCGGCCGCGGTGTTCGTCGTCCGGCGCGGTGCGACGGCACCACGCCCCTTTCGCCGCACTTTAAGTTCTTTCAACGCGGCGCGACGGCGTCGCGTTCTTGATGTTTCTTCCATGGTGTGCACGCGACGGCGTTGCGTAAAATAAACGAACAATCATCCGCGTGGTGCGACGGCACCACGCCACTTGCTTCCATCCGAAAAAATAAACAAGAACGATGGAGGGGGTTCGGCCGTGTTCGTACGGTCCGGCCCCCTCACGTTAAATTAATAACGCAACTTTAAATAAACAACATCCTCACGTTAGTCATACGAACCACGAGCAAGAATGAGATAATTAAATATTAAATCAACATCCCCTACCTCGGGTATAAGTTCGAGGATTTGACTATGTCCGCGGAAGACGACGTCGCGGAGGTCGGGCGACGCGGTCGTCGTTCGTCAAATTCAACGACGAAGAGGCGCGTCCGAAGAGGCACGTCGTTGGCGAATCCTTGTACGCCGACGAAGGTTGTCCGAGGAAGGTGCGGTGTTCTCTCTCATTGACACCGAAGACGAAGAAAAGCGGAGCGGCGTTCTTCGTCGGAACTTGAGCGTTCTACGTCAAGTCTCGAGGAAAGTCAAAAAAAAAAAAGGAAACAACGAACTCAAGAACCCTTACCTTGATAGTCGCACGTTGACGGAGTCGTGGAATATCGGTGTCGATTCCTTTGACGTCGGAGGAAGAGTCGTTGTCGAAGGCGTTCGTCGCGGAAAACCGTCGCGGAAGAGATGACGCGGAAGAAGTACGTCGCGTCGCGGATGGATCGTGTTCTTCGGCGGAGAAGTTCTTCGTTGAAGAACGACGTTCTTCGCGTTCTTCGTTGAGTTTGAAGAAGAAGAAGAGGCTCTCCAAAAGCTCTCAAGGAGACAAAACAAACAACCCAAAATAAAATAAGACATCTTCTTATTTTATTATTACAATACACATTAGAATTTCAAAAGTTTGAAATTCAAAAAGGTTAAACTCCCATAATTAATTAAGTAACTCAAGTTGACAACATTAAATGAAAAGAGTTAAAGGGGAGGTTTTGAGAGAATTTGAGGAGTTGGGGTTTGTGTGGACCCCACCTCACTTAATCCTCCCAAGGGAGGTTAAGTGGATGTGGGTCCCACTCCCAACTCCCTTTGGTAGGACTTAACTAGTTAGAAATAAAATTTGTTCCTCACAAATTTTATTTAACTTAAACTAAAAACCCAAAAACTAACTTTCAACCCGCAACAAACGCAACTCCCGAAAAGGACTCTTTAAGCGAATATCGGCGCTGCGAGTTCATCGGTGCCCTCGGATTTCAATTCCGAGCACCGGATCAAAAGTTAGGAATTCCCGCTCGTTCGTTCACTGAACGTACCCGAGCCAAACTTCGGAAATTAATTCCGGGCACTCCGGGCCTCGGAATCAGGTGCCGTCTGAAACCGCGCTCTTGTAAAATTCTAAAGAAAATTAAGAAAAAAATTCCCTTGAATTTTACGGGTCTTTACAGTTGTCCTCCTCTGGACAGAATCTAGTTGATCAAGCAGCTGGGGGTAATTACAATGATAAAAAAGATAAAGAACTCAGAAAAATCTTTAATAATCTTGCACTGAATTCCCAACATAAAAATTCAAGAAGAAAAAGAGTCAATAGAAATTCTAATTCAAACACTGGTTCAATGAATGAAACTCTAGCTCAACTGGCTGAAATCACCAACCAACTTCAATATTTAATGAATCAGAATTCTAAACAAACCGTTAATCAACTTGGATGTCAAAATACCAACCAATATTTAAGGGAATAGTGTGCCCAGTGTGGTATGTTTGGGAATACTGAAAATTTTTGTCCTAACTTTGATATGTTAGCCCAACAATAAGAAAATTAAAACTTTTTTAACTATGGTCCTAGAATACCTCCTAAAGAAGATTCATTTTCAAATAATTACAATCAAGGCTATAGGAACCATCCAAATCTATCCTGGAAAGATCAATGCTTGATTAAGAAATCCAAAACCCCTAATTACTCTAATTAACCAAGACCAAACTTTCAAAATCAACAGAGGGGTGAATCTTCAAACACTCAAGGAAACAATGATAGTCACATGTCTTATAAGATTGATCTAATCTTAAATCAACTAACCAAGCATCAAAATCAATATGATTCATAGAAAATGAAAAATGATGTGAGAATGCAGAATATGGAAACACAGTTAGGACAACTTGCTAGAGATTTTTCATCTAGGGAGAAAGGTAGGTTGCCTAGTATAACTGAACTTAACACTAGGGATAATATCATGGCTGTTGTAACTATGAGTGGGCATAATACTCAAACTGATGCTGAAAAAGACCATGAAAATGCACAAAATGAAAATCTGCTTCAATCTAGAAATAAAAATCTGCTTTGTACACATGCTGAAAATTCACAGAAAAGTCTTGAAAATGATAAAAATTTGAATTTGTAACCTAAAACTCAGGATGAAACTTCATCTAAAAATCAAAATAATAAAGGTAAAGAAAAAGTTGAGGAATAGGTGAGGGATTTTCCACCTATCCTTAAATAATTTTCCCCACCCATCCCTTTCCCTAAGAAGCTGAAACCTCAAAGTAACACCAGGGCTGAAATTCTTCAGTTCCTTGGTCTCCTTTCCAAACTACAAGTGAACATTCCTTTCAAATAGGCCTTAATTAAAATTTTATCATATCTGAAATCTCTTAAGAAAATTGTTTCAAACAAGAAGACCCTTGAAGAATTTGCTACCTACAGCCTCACTAAAGAGTGCAGTGTTGTACTTAAAAAGAAAATCCCACCAAAATTGAAAGACCCTGGTAGCTTTGTCATCCCTTGTACTCTAGTAAATTCTGGTCAGCTCAACTGTCTGTGCGATTTAGGTTCTAGAATTAATCTGCTCCCATACTCACTGTTTCGACAGTTGAGGCTGGATGATCTTCAACCCACCACAGTCATTCTGTAGTTAACTGACAGATCATTCACTCATCTTGTGGGTAGGGTAGATGATTTTCTAGTTGGGATTTGGAAACTGTTTCTACCTGCTGTATTTCTAGTCTTGGATATGGAGTGTGATCAAGAGGTACATATCATCTTGGGTGGGCCCTTTTTGGCCTAAGGAGGTGCTTTCATTTATGTGTCAAAGGGACAGCTCATATTTAAAATTGGTGAACAAGAAGAAGAGTTCAATGTTTTTAAAAATATTAAGGAACCAAATAATTCTGAAAAATTCTCAAAAATAGAGTTCCTTGATGTTGAATGTTCTTATAAAAATCAAGTTGAACATATTGAAAAATCTGAAAATCAATCCTCTGTTAAAGAAAACATTTTTGAAGCTTAAAATCCCGTTGAATCTGTTTTAGAAACTGAAAATTCTGTTGTAATAACCAATCTGGAAAATCTTTCAAATCTAGACAACTGTCCAGATTCTGCTGTAGGAGAGTACTCTGTTTCTGAACTTAGGAGATTCCTGAGTAAATTTGAGGGTGATTCTGTTAGCACCAACACTTCTGAGAACTTTAATATTTATGAGGAAGAACTTTTGAGACAACTTGATGATTCTGCTTTCATTGAGATGTTGAATTCTGATATGGAAAGTCTGGACAGCATACTTCCCATATTGGACAGCAGGACTGTTATCTCAGAATCTGAGCATGAAATTTAAAATCTTCCATCTTTCAATACTACTTAAAAGAAATATGTTAAAGATCTTGGACCCCCCCCCCCAGTCCTAAGAGTCTTCCTTCGAGTGTAGAACCACCCACTCTTGAACTAAAACCAATCTCTGCTCATCTTAAATATTCATTTCTAGGTGATAACTCCACCTTGCCAGTAATAATTTCTGCTTAACTGAATGGAAACCAAGAGGAAAGATTTTTTAATGTTTTGAAGAAGTTTAAATATGCCATAAGCTGGAAAATAACTGATATCAAGGGTATTAGTCCCTCATTCTGTATGCACAAGATTCCTATGGATCCTGATCATAAGCCTAGGGTAGAGTGTCAAAGAAGATTAAATCCAAACATGAAAGAAGTTGTGAGAGAGGAAGTGATTAAACTGCTGCACACTAGAATGATTTATCATATTTATGATAGTACTTGGGTCATCTCTATCCAGATTGTTACCAATAAGGGAGGTTTTACTGTAGTTAGAAATGAAAAGAATGAAGAATTCCAAGTTAGTAAAGCCACAAAATAGAGAGTTTTATTGATTATAAGAAGCTTAATGAAGCCACTAAGAAGGCCATTTTCCAATGACCTTCTTAGATCAAATGCTTGAGAGACTTGCTGGAAATGAATTTTTTTGTTTTCTGAATGGGTATTCTGGTTACAACCAGATTCCTGTTGATCAAGAGGATCAGGAGAAGACCACTTTCACATGCCCCTTTGGAACATTTTCCTACCGGCGGATGCCCTTTGGGTTGTGTGGAGCTCCAGCCATCTTTCAAAGGTATATGATGGCTATCTTTTCAGATATGATTGAGGGAATTATTGAGGTTTTCATGGAAGACTTTTCCATTGTGGGTAGTACTTTTGATACTTGTCTTGGAAATCTTGAGTTAGTCTTAGAGAGATTAATTGAAACAAACCTTGTTCTTAATGGGAAGAAATGTCAGTTCATGGTTACAGAAGGTATTGTGCTTAGTAATAAAGTGTCTAAGAGTGGTTTGGAAGTTGATTCTGCTAAGATTGATTTTATTCAGAAACTGTCTCCTCCTGTTAATGTTAAGGGTGTTAGAAGTTTCCTACGGCATGTCGGTTTCTACCAGAGGTTCATAAAATATTTCTCTAAAATAAATAGGCCCTTGTGTTATTTACTGGTCAAGGATGCACCTTTCAATTTTGATGAAAACTGTTTGAAATCATTTAATCTGCTTAAAGAGAAACTCACTACCTCACCTATCATTACTGCACCTGATTGGAAACTACCTTTTGAGCTTATGTGTGATGCTAGTGACATGGCTGTAGGTTTTCTCCTTGGAAAAAGGAGGGATAGGAAGTTACATGTGGTATAATATGCTAGTAGACTGCTAGATGATGCCCAAAAGAATTATAATACCACTGAAAAAGAATTATTAGTTGTTGTGTTTGCTCTAGATAAATTTAGATAGTACTTGTTAGGTTCCAAAGTCATCATTTTCACTGATCATTCTAATTTAAAATACTTTCTGTCTAAAAAAGAAACTAAACCCAGGGTGATTAGATGGATTCTATTGTTACAAGAATTTGATTAGAGATTAGGGATAAACAAGGAGCTGAAAATTTAGTTGTTGACCACTTATCTAGGCTTCCTCTTACTCAATTTGATTCTGAAAATTCTAGGGAGATAAATTCTTCCTTTCCTGATGAAAAGCTGCTTATAGTCTCACTCAAGAAATCTGCTTGGTTTGCGGATTTTTACAACTTTCTTGCAGTAGGTGTCATTCCCAAAAATCTGTCCAATAATCAAAGGAATAAATTCATTTATGAACTTAAATACTACCTTTGGGATGATCCCATGTTGTTTAGAAGATGTGTTGGTGGTATTCTTAGAAGGTGTGTGCCTGAGGAAAATATGATTCTGATTCTTGAAAGTTTTCATTCTTCACCTTGGGGAGGTCACCATGGTGGTGAAAGGAAGTCTCAAAAAGTCTTACAATCAAGTTTGTATTGGCCTTCTCTTTTTAAGGATGCTAGGAGATTTGTGGTTGGCTGTGATAGGTACCAGAGGCTAGGTAATGTGGGTAGGAAGCAGGAGTTACCCCAAAAAGGAATTCTGGAAGTTGAAATTTTTGATGTCTGGGGTTTAGATTTTATGGGACCATTTCCAACATCTCATGGGAATGAGTACATTCTAGTTGTTGTATACTATGTTTCAAAGTGGGTTGAGGCGGTAGCTCTGCCCAACAATCAAGCAAACAGTGTAATAAAATTTGTGGAAAAAAAAACATCTTTACAAGATTCGGAGTCCCAAGAGTCTTTATCACTGATAATGGAACACATTTTAAGAACTATAAATTTAAATCTTTGATGGATAAATACGATTTTGTTCATAAAACTATCACTCCTTATCATCCACAATCCAGTGGATAGGTGGAAATTTCAAACAGGGAATTGAAACAAATTCTTGAGAAAACTGTGTCAAATTATAGGAAAACTGGTCTCTTAAACTGGATGAAGCTTTATGGGCTTATAGAACTGCCTTTAAGACTCTGATAGGTATGTCTCCTTATAGGTTGTTATTTGGTAAATTTTGTCATTTACCTGTGGAGTTGCAACATAAGTCATATTGGGCAGTTAAGGCTCTAAACATTGATTTTAAGAGTGATGGTGAGAGGATATTAATTGATCTGAGTGAACTTGATGAGATTAGGAGATAGAGTTATGATAATTCAAGAATTTATAAAGAGAGGACTAAATTTTTTCATGATTCTATCATTCAAAACAAATATTTCAAACCTGGACAGAAGGTCCTCCTCTTTAACTCTAGACTTAAACTCTTCCCTAGAATACTGAAGTTCAAGTGGTCTGGACCTTTTACTATAGTGAGAGTGCTTAATAATGGAGCAGTTGAAATTATAGGTGAAAGGAATAAACCCATGTTAGTCAATGGGCAGAGAGTGAAACTTTATTTTTAGGGACAATCGAAGGGCTTGGCTGCCTTCACTGTGCTAGAAAACTGTTCTTGAATAAAGTCTGGCTGGGGACTTTAATCCTAGAGCTGCATGAGAGGCAAACCATGGTTGTTTTTGTGTTAATAAATAAATAAATTTTTTTAATTAAATGAATTCTAACTGAAGACTTTAAAACCAGTGCTTCATGGGAGTCAACCCATGCTCTTTCTTTAATTTCATTTCTGTACTGTTTTGTGCTGAATAATGTAAAGATTTGTTGCCAACTGTCTGCTATGTCTATGCTAGATTTTTGTTCCTAGTTTTCATGTTTTGTGTTTTTAGGATGCTACTACTATGTAATAATGGAGTTTAATTTCCCATGATCTTCTCTAGACAAGAATTTAGTCAGGGAAGTACTTCAACTTTTTACATCTATTTCAGCTCCTGTTTATTCTAATAAACTTCTGCTGCTTGTGTTGCTACTGAATTAAAAATTCTACTTGTTTAAATATTATACTACATTTTTGTTGAAAATATGATGGATAGATTGCATATTAAAGAAACTATTGTTGCATGTCACTAAATTGAATTAAAAATTGTGTACGTACTTCACTGTTGAAAACTAAATTTCATTGTTATTAAAATCATTCACTCCTTGAAACTAAGTGTGGGTGTACCTGTTACTGGTAGTTGTGTTTTTCTTGGGAACTGATTAGTCTTTAGGGTATTTTGCATGCATCATTTTATTATATTTAACATCTAATTGAATCATACTTTGTTAAAATGCTTCCATCCAATTCACTATGCACCCACAAGTTACATGCTTGGTTTGAACTTTAATGGAAAATTTGTGTCACTGGACTTAAAGGATAATGAATGTAATTGCTAATGAACCTGTTGTAAGTTATTCATTGTGGAAAATAATATCATTGAACTCCAATATGACCCTTTTATACATGTCATAAATCTACTCTATTGAAAATCTGTTTTGAACCTTAATTGATTAATTGTTCTTCTCCCATTTGGAAGTCAACTTTGGGGACAAAGTTGGGTTTTAATTGTGGGGGAGGGGGTCAATTCTTGACTATGATAAACTGTGCTTAATTGAAAGCCCATCAATTCCCACTTCAATTCAAACTTTTTGTTAAAAAATGGATAATTTTTTTCAAAATTATTGCATAATTTTAGTCTTTACATGTACTCAATTGGGTATTTCCTTAGGAAAAGTTCCTTGTTGGTAGTTAAGAACTGCTCTAAACTTGAAATTAATGATAATGGATGATTGCTGAGTGATCTTACTTATTGATTTGATGGAAATTAGGTTTAGGACCTACTTCTGAGAGTGACATGGGTGATCTGTTAATGGAATTATGATCATAACTCTTGGAACTAGAAGTTTGAATTGATTCTAGGGGACAAAATTCTTTGTTATTTATTTAAAGTAATTATCTTAATGAGACAATGTAAATGAGTTTTACATAAATCTTTTGAAACTGGAGTAATTTGGGCATCTGGGATCCCACGGTGAGCCTCTGAGACCCTGGATGTTTTGTGCATTTCTGTTAACTTTAAGCCCTCTGTTTATCTTGAATAAGTACATATTGCACAGTGCTTAGCACAATGATACATGTCTTGGGAAAAATAAATAAAGTGTCTAGGGTAAAAAATGAGCTCATTAAGGTGAGGGGAATGATGAACACCAGATGAAGAAGGGGTCAATTGGTTTATATCGAAGTCATTTAGGTTGTATCATTGAGGTGATTCACAAAAAAATTTAATTATTTTTGGAACCTAGGTGAAAAAGTCAAAGTAAAAATTTCCACTGGATATGTTTTTAATTCCATATAAATTTTAGTTTTTGTCACTCTTGGACTCTGGTCTTGGGCCTTGATTGAAGTTAGTCACTAAGAAGTACCATATATGAGGCATTACATCTTCATTTCTTGATGATTTATAGTTTTCAAGACTACCTTTGAGTATTTGTTCTAAGAAAGATTCATATGAGAAAATTATTCTCTAAGCCTGATGAAAGCCTTGAAGTCCTCTGTTGAAGGTTATGACATGTCACATAGTGATCTAATTCATAAAAACAATTTTTTCTATTTCTCAATGATTATAAAACATGGGATTGTTTGAGTACAAACAATGCTAAAGTGTGGGGGAATTTTATGTGGATTTAAAAACACATGTTTTGCCACATCTTTTTAATTAATTTTTATCAATTTAATTACTTATTTTAACACTTTTTAATAAATAATGACTCTATTTTAGTTTTATTTTTAACTTTAATAATTAATCAATTTTTATAATTAATAGTGTATTTTAAGCCTTAAAATAATTAATTTATTTTTTACTTTAATTTTATAGACTAATAATTATTTATTTAGATTGTTGCTTTTGTCTGCATAGTTAATAATTTAACAATAATTAGCTAATTAATTAATTTTGATTTTTCACTTAGATAATGTAGTCTTTATATAATATTACATGTACTAATTATTAATTAATTTAAAATAACTTAATGTTTTAAGTAATCTTTGAACAATTCATTAATTATAATATAATATTATAAGCTTATTTTATTTTTAAGTCTCTTTTAATTCTATTTCATTAATTAACACAATGGTTTAATAATATAATAATCATCTTTCTACCTTAAATTAATTTAATTTGATATAGTAACTATTTTAAACAATTTTACTTTGTCTTATACATTATTAAATTTTATGTTAACTTTTAATAAGATACTTTCTTTTTAATTCAATTTTTTATAGTAATAATTTAAGTTATTTGAATTGAAGTCATTAATAATTTAACTTAAGTTTAATTGGTTTTATTGTTTTATTAAAGTTTATGATGTATTTAAAATTTTAAATATTTTAATCAAGTTTTATTTTCAATTAATTATTTTGTTCATATTTTAATTTAAGTTTTAATTCGATTTATTTTTCTCTTTCTATTATGCAGGTTAACGGTGGCACTGTAAACACTTAATACGGTTTCACTGGTTTGAGATACGGTCTCACTGTGACACTCCTTTCATGGACGCACCGTTTCTTTGTCACAGTGCCTCCATGCATCAGTCACTTCACGGTCTCACCGCTTTTCCCTTGCACCGTGACCACTTTCACTGTCTCACCGTGAAACTTCTCACGGATGCACTGTCTCCCTTCTGTTGTCTCACCATGACCCCCTTGCCTTCCCACCGTATCTTCTTACAACGGTGCCACCACACACTGTCTTCTTCTCCCTATTTTTCCATAATAAACATTCATCACTTCTTCTTGATTCCACCATAATCTATCTTCCCTTCATCTCAGACCTTCTTGCGATGTGTTCCATTCTCGCCTGAGCAAGTAGTCCGGCCTCTCCTTGTATCTCACAACACTACCATCTCCATCCTAGATCCACATATTAAACCAACTGGAAATCCAGACTCTAATCAAAGAAATTATTCAATCGCAGCCAGACTCGGACCAGATTTCCAAACAAGAACCAATTAACAAAACATTTTGAAAACTATAATCAAAACCAATATGAGTTTCTGCAGATTTGGAAATTAGGAGAGGATCCGGTTGAGTTGAATTGCATCAATGCCAGCTCGAAGGAGGTGGAACCAAGGTTCTAGGGGAAGAATCGCCACACCACAGTGAGAACCCGAAGGCATCTGCCACTGAGGATTGAGTCTATGCCGCATCGGGATGTTGCGCCGCTTTGCTGAAACAGGGTGGTCCGCTGGAGTGGGAGTCAACCGAGGTGGAAGGCAGACCAGAGGAGATCCATGTATGCGCTTGGAATTAGGAGAGGATTCGATCACCACTAGAGTGATTTTGCGCCACTGCTGCTCTGTGGCACGTCGCTGGGGCCATGAGGAGGAGAAGCCGCATCACCGTGGGTCTCCTGCGGAAGAAACAACAAACCCTCCCTCTGTTTGCGCCGAATTTGGGGGAGGTTTAATGAATTAAAAAAACTAAAATCTAATTTAATAAAAACTAAATTAAAAATAACTTCATGTAAAGAAAAACTAATTATAAATAAATAATCGACATAAATTAATTAACTTATGAAACAAAATTAATAATTTAATTAACCTTAATAAAAAATTAACTAAGCTAAAATAAGAAATTATAATTTATTAATTAATCATAAATTAACTATAATTTAAGGTGGCATACTTAAATGTTATAAAATAAAATACATAATAATAATTTATTTCAAACTTAAATAAGATAATCTAATTAACATAAATTAGTAAATAAATTAATTTATTAATAATAATAAACTTCTAAGTTAACATTAATAACTTTAATTGATAAGAATTCATAAATTTATAATCACATTTTTTAATAATTTTAATAAACTAATAACTTAAAATGTTTATTTATTTCCTTCTCACTTTTAAAACACGAGTCTCGCAGCAGAGCAGAGAACCAGCCACTCTTTGGAGTTCCAAGGTCCATGAGCAGTAATTGATGCGAGAAGAGGGAGTTTTCTTCCTCCATTTTCTTCCAAATTTCTTCCTCTGTAATTGAATTGCTTTAGTATTCAAGTTAGTGATAATGAAAAATATATTATTTAACTAAATTTATAGTTCGGGGAGAGTTCTTGGTCTACTGGTGATCATTTTCATCCTTTTCATTAATCATTTCTTCTGTGATTTGAATTAATCGGTGAGATCAATTCTAATTACACAAATCTGCTTTGTACCACAAACACAGAATTTTTCAAAACTCTATAATAATTCAGAAAGTTTGATTATGGATTCATCTTTAAGTAATCAACTCATAATGAAAACTTCAGCACTTACGGCAAGTTTGTGCTGCTATCATTTAAATTAATTTTTTTTTGAAGTTGTACTGCTTTGGAGTGGCGAACTCTAAGTTGTACAATTTCTGCAACTTAACTCCTAGCGAGGGAAGAAAGTCACCTTCATGCACTGGTACAATGCAGTACTTTTACATGATTATGAGAAACAATTTAAACCAATAGACTAGAGTAATCCCTGATCATTCTTTTCTGTTTGTCTTTTATCATCATTTTATTTCTTTTATTACATCCTATTTTCAGTTGTTCTCTGTTTCAGTATAGGTTATAACAAATTACAAGAGATGTGTGTTGATACTTTATAGTTTTTAAAAACATAAAAAAATAATAAAAATAAAAATATTAAGAAAACCCACTCTGCTGCTGACAACAGAGGAGTTTTCAAAGTTTTCAGTTGAGAAGTGGCCGATTTAGCTTTTCCTATGGGTTCGACCCTGCTTGCCACATATACCGTAGTTAGTAAGAATATAAATATTAAACTTTGAACGGAATCAACGACAGTTAAGGTCAATTTTTTGGTGTTGTTGTCGGGGAAAGCACGATCAATTACTCAAAAAAACATTTAAAAAAACATTTAAAAAAATCATTTAAAAAAATTGATTGAAAAATTTGAAAACTGTAAAAAAAATGGTTACTTATCATTCTGAATTTTTACTGCTGATATTATATACTGTTGTTTTCATGAGAACAAGAAATTCTAGTGCTAGATTAGAGCCACTAAACCTTGAAATTGATAAACATCTCACTGCTCTAAAATATAAGAACAAAATTTAAATGGAAAACATAGATAATAGAGTTCCTCAGCATAATAACTTTCAAAATAACCATCCAGAACTCTTAGATGAACATGAAAGGCCTAGGATGAGGGAGTTCCAACTTCCACAAGTTTCAAGAAACCCATCATCCATCAGATTAAGTACTAGGGATAGAAATTATGAGATAAAACAATCTCACATTTCACTGCTGCCTGCATTCAATGGTCTTTCTAATGAGGACTCTTTAGCCTTTATTAGAGATTTCTCCAACACTGTGCAGAAAATTCCTTTATTAGGACTCACTAAAAATGAGCTAAGGATGAGATTTTTTCCCTTTTTCCTTAAAGGTAATGCTAGGAATTGGTTTTTAAGTTTAGATGAAAACATATTTGAAAACTGGGAACAATTTTACAACTCATTAATTATGAAATTGTATCCCCAAATATTAAAAGGAGAACTGAGAACTATGATCACTAGTTTTTACCAAGATGATGGAGAAGCTTTTCATGAAGCTTGGGATTGATTTAGGGACCTACTTAGGCAGTGTCCCCATCATCAACTCTCATCTCATCTCCTCATGGATACTTTCTATGAAGGGTTTTTATCCTCTAGATAGAATCTAGTTGATCAAGCATCTAGGGGTAATTATAATGATAAAACAGATGAAGAACTTACAAAAATCTTTAATAATCTTGCATTGAATTCACAACATAAAAATTCAATAAGAAAAAGATTCATTAGAAATGTTAATTCAAACACTGGTTCAATGAATGAAAATCAAGACCAACTGGCTGAAATCACCAACCAACTTCAATCTTTAATGAATCAGAATAATAAACAAACTGTTAATCAACTTGGATGTCAAAATACCAACCAATCATTATGGGAATAGTGTGCCTAGTGTGGTATGTTCAGACATACTAAATTTTTTTGTCCAAACTTTGATATGCCAGCCCAACAACAAGAAAATTAAAACTTTGTTAACTATGGTCCTAGAATGCCTCCTAGAGAAGATCCATTTTCAAATAATTACAATCAAGGCTATTGGAACCATCCAAATCTGTCCTGGAAAGATCAAGGATTAATTAAGCAATCCACTGCCCCTAATTACTCTAATCAACCAAGACCAAACTTTCAAAATCAACAGAGGGGTGAGTCTTCAAACACTCAAGGAAACAATGATAGTCACATGTCTTTTAAGCTTGATCTAATCTTAAATCAACTAACCAAGCATCAAAATCAATATGAGTCATACAAAATGCAAAATGATGTGATAATGCAGAATATGGAAACACAGTTAGGCCAAGTTGATAGATATTTTTCATCTAGGGAGAAAGGTAGGTTGCCTAGTACAACTTAACTTAACCCTAGGGAGAATGTCATGGATGTTGTAACTAGAAGTGGGCTTAATACTCAAACTGATGCTCAAAAAGACCATGAAAATTCTCAAAATTAAAATCCACTTTAATCTGGAAATAAAAATCTTCTTTTCACAAAAGCTGAAAATTCACAGAAAAGTCTTGAAAATGATAAAAATTTGAATTTTTCACCTGAAACTCATGCTAAAACTTCATCTAAAAATCAAAAGAATAATGGTAAATAAAAAGTTGAGGAAGAGGTGATGGATTTTCTTACTGTCCTTAAAATTTTTTCCCCACCCATCCCTTTCTCTGAGAAGCTGAAAGCTCAAAGTAACACCAGGGATGAACTTCTTCAGTTCATTGGTCTCCTTTACAAACTACAAGTGAACATTACTTTCATACAAGACTTAATTCAAATTCCATCATATCTGAAATCTCTTAAGAAAATTGTTTCAAACAAAAATACCCTTGAATAATTTGCTACCTACAGCCTCACTGAAGAGTGTAGTGCTATACTTCAAAAGAAAATCCCACAAAAATTGAAAGACCCAAGTAGCTTTGTCATCCATTATACTCTAGGAAATTCTGGTCAGCTCAACTGTCTGTGCGATTTAGGTGCTAGCATTAATTTTCTCCCATACTCACCATTTCGAAAATTGAGGCTAGGTGATCTTCAACCCACCACAGTCATTCTGCAGTTAGCTAATAGATCATTCACTCATCCTGTGGCTAGGGTAGATGATTTTCTAGTTGGGGTTGGGAAACTATTTCTACCTACTGACTTTCTAGTCTTGGATATGGAGTGTGATCAAGAGGTACCTATCATCTTGGGTAGGACCTTTTTGTCTACAGTAGGTGCTGTCATTGATGTGTCAAAGGGACAACTGATATTCAAAATTGGTGAACAAGAATAAGAGTTCAATGTTTTTAAAAATATTAAGAAACCAACTTATTCTGAAAACTTCTCAAAAATAGAGTTCCTTGATGCTGAATGTTCTTATAAAAATCAGTTGAACACGTTGAAAAATCTGAAAATCAATCCTCTGTTAAAGAAAAAAATTTGTGAAGTTAAAACTCCTGTTGAATCTGTTTTAGAAACTGAAAATTCTGATGTAACAACCAGTCTGGAAAATCTTTCAGATCTGGAAAACTGTCCAGTTTTTGCTATAGGAGAGTAATATGTTTCTGAACATAGGATCTTTCTGAGTGAATTTGAGGGTGATTATATTAGCACCAAAACTTCTGAGAACTTTAATATTGATGAGGAATAACTTTTGAGACAACTTGATGATTCTTCTTTCATTGAGATGTTGAATTCTGATATGGAAAGTCTGGACAGCATACTGCCCACCTTGGACAGCAGGATTGTTATCTCAGAATCTGAGCATGAAATTGAAAATCTTTCATCTTTCAATACTCCTTACAAGAAATACATTGAATATATTGGACCTCCTAGGACTAAGAGTCTTATTTAGAGTGTATAACTAACCACTCTTGAACTGAAGTCCATCTCTTCTCATCTTAAATATTCATTTCTGGGTGAGAACTCCGCTTTGCCTGTAATAATTTCTGCTGAACTGAATGGAAACCAAGAGGAAATATTTTTGAATGTTTTAAAGAAGTTTAAATCTGCCATAGGCTGGACAATAACTGATATCAAGGGTATTAGTCCCCCATTCTATATGCATAAGATTCCTATGGATCCTGACCATAAGCCTAGGGTAGAGTGTCAAAGAAGGTTAAATCCAAACATGAAAGAAGTCATGAGAGAGGAAGTGATTAAACTGGTAGACACTGGAATGATTTATCCCATCTATGATAGTTCTTGGATCAGCCCTGTCCAGGTTGTCCCCAAGAAGGGAGGTTTCACTGTAGTTAAAAAATGAAAAAAATGAAGAAGTCCAAGTTAGGAAAGACACAAAATGGAGAGTTTGTATTGATTATAGGAAGCTGAATGCAGCCACTAGGAAGGACCATTTTCCAATGCCCTTATTGGATCAAATGCTTGAGAGGCTTGTCGGAAATGAATTTTTCTGTTTTGTGGATGGATATTCTGGTTACAACCATATTCCTGTTGATCTAGAGGATCAGGAGAAGACCACTTTCACATGCCCCTTTGGAACATTTTCCTATAGGCGGATTCCCTTTGGGTTGTGTGGAGCTCCATCCACCTTTCAGAGGTGCATTATGGTTATCTTTTCAGATATGATTGAGAGAATTATTGAGGTTTTCATGGATGACTTTTCCATTGTGGGTAGTACTTTTGATACCTGTCTTGGAAATCTTGAATTAGTCTCGGAGAGATGCATTGAAACCAACCTTGTTCTTAATTGGGAGCAATGTCATTTCGTGGTTACAGAAGGTATTGTGCTTGGTAATAAAGTGTCTAAGAGGGGTTTGGAAGTTGATTGAGCCAAGATTGATGTTATTCAAAAATTGTCTCCTCCTGTTAATGTTAAGGGTGTTATAAGTTTCCTAGGGCATGTCAGTTTCTACTGAAGGTTCAAAAAAGATTCCTCTAAAATAACTAGGCCCTTGTGTTCATTACTATTCAAGGATGCACCATTAAATTTTGATGAAAATTGTTTGAAATCATTTAATCTACTTAAAGAGCAACTCACTACTGTTGTACATCTCGAACCTCTCGTTGTTTGATTTTCATGATCACAATCACTTTCATTTTTATCTAACATTGTGTTTTAAGTGTTTGTGTTGATAGGCATTTGATTGCCAAGAAGTTGACCAAGGAAGAGGCAGAAATGGACTGAAATTCAGTCCACCGGCCGACCGGTGGCTTCACCACCGGCCAGCCGGTGGCACCCAGACTCAAGGGGTAGCTACTGCCTCCCCACCGGTCGACCGGTGGCTCTGCCACCGGTCGACCTGTGGCACCCAGCTCAAATAGTGTTTGCTACTGTCTTTCCACCGGTCGACCGGTGGCTCCTCACCGGTCGACCGGTAGAGCCTGGATCAAGACTCTTCCTCTCTACCAAGGCACCGGCCAGCCGGTGGAGATGTACCGGTCAGCCGGTGGCCCCTGGACAAGAATCCTATGCCTTTTTGCACACACCGGCCAGCCGGTGGGACTGTACCGGCCAGCCGGTGGATCCAGTCAAACTAGCCGTTGGGCTTTTGACCAGCCTGTCCACTTGGCTCCCAACGGCTCTCTAAGCCTCTCCAACGGCTCCGAAGCCTCCCCAAGGGTTCCATGCCTATAAATAAAGGCCAAGGAAGCCCCGGACACTAACCAGAACTATACGGAAGCCCACGGACACCTTGTTGATCATTTGGCGTACCTCCGGTGCATTCCTCCAAGGGAACCCCAAGTGCTCCATCCAATTCCACATCCAAGGAGCTCCTCCAAAGAAGCTTGGAAGCGGCCTTCAACATCTCCATCCAATCAAAGGCGCCCAAGGCTTCTCATATACGGTTTTTTATTGTATATTTATTTTGAGCTTTAATTTTGGGTTTGTGCTTACAAACCCCAACCTTTTCTTCATCCCCTCTTTCTTTGGGTTCTCACACCACCACTAAGGTGTGAAGAGGTTCACAAGCCTTACCTTGTAAAAGGCTTGAGATCGGTGAGCTAGCCTTCACCCGTAAAAAGGCTAGTGGGTTATTGCTTAACCATCAAAAGCATTGGGTTCTTGCTTAACCACTAAAAGCAAGCTGTAATAGGTCCTAGTGCTACCTCAAAGCCTAGTGGGTTTCTTGCTAAAACCATTGAAAAGCAAGCGGTAGGAATCTCTCAACGGTTAAGTTGGGAGCGGAGACGTAGGCCGGGTTTTTGGCCGAACTCCGTTAACAATTTCTTGTGTGATTGCCTCTTTATTTCCGCTGCACTTTCAACTCTGATTTTAATTTGTTAATAAATTTTTTAAAAGGCAATTCACCCCCCCTCTTGCCATCATTCCTCGGGATTCTTC
This sequence comes from Viscum album, assembly GCA_963277665.1. Classification (NCBI taxonomy): domain Eukaryota; kingdom Viridiplantae; phylum Streptophyta; class Magnoliopsida; order Santalales; family Viscaceae; genus Viscum; species Viscum album. The sequence continues at coordinate 247,193,394 of OY728150.1, forward strand.
CGACCCAACAATTGGTATCAAAGGGATAATTTGAGTAATACCTTAAAAGGTTTCAAATTCAAAGATCCATTGTGATGGCATCTACCTCTTTCGCCCCCGAGGGCTACTCATTGGGTCGGGCTCCATTTTTTGATGGGTCCGACTATAATTATTGGAAAACCCGCATGACCACTTTTTTAAGAAGCATAGGTTATCCGATTTACAAAATTGTCATGCAAGGTTATACTTTGTCTTCCCCCGATGAATCCAAATGGACCCTAGCCGACATTAGAAATTTCGAGCTTGATGGCAAAGCCATGAATGCTCTCCATTGCGGCCTTGACCGAAACGAGTTAAATCGAGTTTCCACATGCACCTCCGCACATGAAATCTGGAAACTTTTGGAGGTTACCCATGAGGGGACCAACAAAGTAAAGGATACTCGATTGGACATGTACCGTCAGGATTTTGAATCTTTTTCTATGCATCCAAATGAATCTATTTCTGAAATGTTTACTAGATTTACTGATGTGTGCAATGGGAGAAAGTCCCTTGGTGATGATGTTTCAGCTGAAACAATGGTCAAAAAGATTCTATGGGTCCTACCGAGCACATGGGCACCAAAGGTGACGGCTATCCAAGAAGCAAAGGATGTAAAAAACATGCCGGTAGAAGAGCTCATCGGATCTCTCATGACGTACGAGATCACGATGAGGAGGCAAGCACAAAAGGAGGGCACACCAATCAAGACACCAAAGAACATCGCCCTCAAGGTACAAAAAGAAGTAAGCTCCTCCTCATCATCCTCATCTGCCTCATCTCCTTCATCTTCAAGCGGCGATTCCGAAATGGAGAATCTCGCCCGCCAAATGCATAAATTTATGAAGAAGCATAAGAAGAAGAAGAAATCCCGCAAGGCGCGAAAGCAAGAACCCACCGAAAAAACCGAGCCCAAGGTAAAATGCTACGGGTGCGGCGAAAAGGGCCATTACAAGCCCGATTGCCCACTCAACAAGAAACGGGCCAAGGACAAAGGAAAGAAGAAGGTCCTCAAGGCGACATGGAGTGACACATCATCCTCCTCCTCCTCCTCGAGCGACAACGGTAACAAATGCCTAATGGCATTCCATGAGGTAACATCTTCCGATTCCTCTTCCTCTTGTTCTTCAAATTCCAATTCTTTAAATCATTTATCTTATGAAGATCTCTCACATGCTAGAGACCAACTTGAAAAAGGTTTTCATGAATTATCTTCAAAATTTGTTGCTTTAAAAAAGTCTTTCAAAAAACTTTCCTCCGAAAAAGACCAACTTCTCAAAGAGAAGGAGGAACTCACCCTTAAAATCCAAAATTTCCCAAATGTTGATTCCATGGAATCAACCATCAAAGATCTAAGAGAGACCTTAGCCAAGTTCACCCAAGGGGAACAAAATTTGAATAATATACTTGGTTCCCAACGCGTTTCCCGAACCTCTCACGGACTTGGCTATACCAACCGAGCCTCCTCCTCCCATGCTCAAACTGTTTTTGTAAGGGGGAGCTCCGATTACAAATTTTGTAATTATTGCAAGAAAACCGGGCATCTCATTTATGAGTGTAATTGTAAAAATGCCCGGTACGGCCAACCAAAGTCTATTTTCTTTTCCGATGAATTTTATAGGAGAAGACCCGCTATGAGACAAGTTTGGATTGAAAAATCCCTTCTTGCGAGTCTCATCGGGCCTAAAATTGTCTCTTTTCAAAATCCCTCTCCCCGATGATTTTTTTGTTTTTATTTAGGGGGAGTTAGGATCTTTTTTGTTTTACTTTCAATTCAAACTGTTCTTCAATTTTTGATTCAAACTTTCAAAAATTTCATTTGGTTTCAAATTTCAAATTTCAATTGGTTTTCATTCAAAACTTTCAATTCAAACTGTTATTCAATTTTCATTTTCAAAATTTCAAAATTTTCAACAATTTGTATCATTTTCAATTGATTTAAAATCTCGTTTATTCATCGTTTCCCTCAATCAAGTTTTATGCCCCACTCTATTTTGATAATCACAAAGGGGGAGAATTTCTTGATTGATTGGGGGAGAAACTTTTTTGATCATGCTTTGCTTTACATTTCATTTTATTTAAGCATTCCTTTCAATTCATGTTTTTTCTTTAATTGTTTAAGTGATTGTGATCATCAAAATAGGGGGAGATTGTTGTACATCTCGAACCTCTCGTTGTTTGATTTTCATGATCACAATCACTTTCATTTTTATCTAACATTGTGTTTTAAGTGTTTGTGTTGATAGGCATTTGATTGCCAAGAAGTTGACCAAGGAAGAGGCAGAAATGGACTGAAATTCAGTCCACCGGCCGACCGGTGGCTTCACCACCGGCCAGCCGGTGGCACCCAGACTCAAGGGGTAGCTACTGCCTCCCCACCGGTCGACCGGTGGCTCTGCCACCGGTCGACCTGTGGCACCCAGCTCAAATAGTGTTTGCTACTGTCTTTCCACCGGTCGACCGGTGGCTCCTCACCGGTCGACCGGTAGAGCCTGGATCAAGACTCTTCCTCTCTACCAAGGCACCGGCCAGCCGGTGGAGATGTACCGGTCAGCCGGTGGCCCCTGGACAAGAATCCTATGCCTTTTTGCACACACCGGCCAGCCGGTGGGACTGTACCGGCCAGCCGGTGGATCCAGTCAAACTAGCCGTTGGGCTTTTGACCAGCCTGTCCACTTGGCTCCCAACGGCTCTCTAAGCCTCTCCAACGGCTCCGAAGCCTCCCCAAGGGTTCCATGCCTATAAATAAAGGCCAAGGAAGCCCCGGACACTAACCGGAACTATACGGAAGCCCACGGACACCTTGTTGATCATTTGGCGTACCTCCGGTGCATTCCTCCAAGGGAACCCCAAGTGCTCCATCCAATTCCACATCCAAGGAGCTCCTCCAAAGAAGCTTGGAAGCGGCCTTCAACATCTCCATCCAATCAAAGGCGCCCAAGGCTTCTCATATACGGTTTTTTATTGTATATTTATTTTGAGCTTTAATTTTGGGTTTGTGCTTACAAACCCCAACCTTTTCTTCATCCCCTCTTTCTTTGGGTTCTCACACCACCACTAAGGTGTGAAGAGGTTCACAAGCCTTACCTTGTAAAAGGCTTGAGATCGGTGAGCTAGCCTTCACCCGTAAAAAGGCTAGTGGGTTATTGCTTAACCATCAAAAGCATTGGGTTCTTGCTTAACCACTAAAAGCAAGCTGTAATAGGTCCTAGTGCTACCTCAAAGCCTAGTGGGTTTCTTGCTAAAACCATTGAAAAGCAAGCGGTAGGAATCTCTCAACGGTTAAGTTGGGAGCGGAGACGTAGGCCGGGTTTTTGGCCGAACTCCGTTAACAATTTCTTGTGTGATTGCCTCTTTATTTCCGCTGCACTTTCAACTCTGATTTTAATTTGTTAATAAATTTTTTAAAAGGCAATTCACCCCCCCTCTTGCCATCATTCCTCGGGATTCTTCCGACCCAACAATTGGTATCAAAGGGATAATTTGAGTAATACCTTAAAAGGTTTCAAATTCAAAGATCCATTGTGATGGCATCTACCTCTTTCGCCCCCGAGGGCTACTCATTGGGTCGGGCTCCATTTTTTGATGGGTCCGACTATAATTATTGGAAAACCCGCATGACCACTTTTTTAAGAAGCATAGGTTATCCGATTTACAAAATTGTCATGCAAGGTTATACTTTGTCTTCCCCCGATGAATCCAAATGGACCCTAGCCGACATTAGAAATTTCGAGCTTGATGGCAAAGCCATGAATGCTCTCCATTGCAGCCTTGACCGAAACGAGTTCAATCGAGTTTCCACATGCACCTCCGCACATGAAATCTGGAAACTTTTGGAGGTTACCCATGAGGGGACCAACAAAGTAAAGGATACTCGATTGGACATGTACCGTCAGGATTTTGAATCTTTTTCTATGCATCCAAATGAATCTATTTCTGAAATGTTTACTAGATTTACTGATGTGTGCAATGGGAGAAAGTCCCTTGGTGATGATGTTTCAGCTGAAACAATGGTCAAAAAGATTCTATGGGTCCTACCGAGCACATGGGCACCAAAGGTGACGGCTATCCAAGAAGCAAAGGATGTAAAAAACATGCCGGTAGAAGAGCTCATCGGATCTCTCATGACGTACGAGATCACGATGAGGAGGCAAGCACAAAAGGAGGGCACACCAATCAAGACACCAAAGAACATCGCCCTCAAGGTACAAAAAGAAGTAAGCTCATCCTCATCATCCTCATCTGCCTCATCTCCTTCATCTTCAAGCGGCGATTCCGAAATGGAGAATCTCGCCCGCCAAATGCATAAATTTATGAAGAAGCATAAGAAGAAGAAGAAATCCCGCAAGGCGCGAAAGCAAGAACCCACCGAAAAAACCGAGCCCAAGGTAAAATGCTACGGGTGCGGCGAAAAGGGCCATTACAAGCCCGATTGCCCACTCAACAAGAAACGGGCCAAGGACAAAGGAAAGAAGAAGGTCCTCAAGGCGACATGGAGTGACACATCATCCTCCTCCTCCTCCTCGAGCGACAACGGTAACAAATGCCTAATGGCATTCCATGAGGTAACATCTTCCGATTCCTCTTCCTCTTGTTCTTCAAATTCCAATTCTTTAAATCATTTATCTTATGAAGATCTCTCACATGCTAGAGACCAACTTGAAAAAGGTTTTCATGAATTATCTTCAAAATTTGTTGCTTTAAAAAAGTCTTTCAAAAAACTTTCCTCCGAAAAAGACCAACTTCTCAAAGAGAAGGAGGAACTCACCCTTAAAATCCAAAATTTCCCAAATGTTGATTCCATGGAATCAACCATCAAAGATCTAAGAGAGACCTTAGCCAAGTTCACCCAAGGGGAACAAAATTTGAATAATATACTTGGTTCCCAACGCGTTTCCCGAACCTCTCACGGACTTGGCTATACCAACCGAGCCTCCTCCTCCCATGCTCAAACTGTTTTTGTAAGGGGGAGCTCCGATTACAAATTTTGTAATTATTGCAAGAAAACCGGGCATCTCATTTATGAGTGTAATTGTAAAAATGCCCGGTACGGCCAACCAAAGTCTATTTTCTTTTCCGATGAATTTTATAGGAGAAGACCCGCTATGAGACAAGTTTGGATTGAAAAATCCCTTCTTGCGAGTCTCATCGGGCCTAAAATTGTCTCTTTTCAAAATCCCTCTCCCCGATGATTTTTTTGTTTTTATTTAGGGGGAGTTAGGATCTTTTTTGTTTTACTTTCAATTCAAACTGTTCTTCAATTTTTGATTCAAACTTTCAAAAATTTCATTTGGTTTCAAATTTCAAATTTCAATTGGTTTTCATTCAAAACTTTCAATTCAAACTGTTATTCAATTTTCATTTTCAAAATTTCAAAATTTTCAACAATTTGTATCATTTTCAATTGATTTAAAATCTCGTTTATTCATCGTTTCCCTCAATCAAGTTTTATGCCCCACTCTATTTTGATAATCACAAAGGGGGAGAATTTCTTGATTGATTGGGGGAGAAACTTTTTTGATCATGCTTTGCTTTACATTTCATTTTATTTAAGCATTCCTTTCAATTCATGTTTTTTCTTTAATTGTTTAAGTGATTGTGATCATCAAAATAGGGGGAGATTGTTGTACATCTCGAACCTCTCGTTGTTTGATTTTCATGATCACAATCACTTTCATTTTTATCTAACATTGTGTTTTAAGTGTTTGTGTTGATAGACATTTGATTGCCAAGAAGTTGACCAAGGAAGAGGCAGAAATGGACTGAAATTCAGTCCACCGGCCGACCGGTGGCTTCACCACCGGCCAGCCGGTGGCACCCAGACTCAAGGGGTAGCTACTGCCTCCCCACCGGTCGACCGGTGGCTCTGCCACCGGTCGACCTGTGGCACCCAGCTCAAATAGTGTTTGCTACTGTCTTTCCACCGGTCGACCGGTGGCTCCTCACCGGTCGACCGGTAGAGCCTGGATCAAGACTCTTCCTCTCTACCAAGGCACCGGCCATCCGGTGGAGATGTACCGGTCAGCCGGTGGCCCCTGGACAAGAATCCTATGCCTTTTTGCACACACCGGCCAGCCGGTGGGACTGTACCGGCCAGCCGGTGGATCCAGTCAAACTAGCCGTTGGGCTTTTGACCAGCCTGTCCACTTGGCTCCCAACGGCTCTCTAAGCCTCTCCAACGGCTCCGAAGCCTCCCCAAGGGTTCCATGCCTATAAATAAAGGCCAAGGAAGCCCCGGACACTAACCGGAACTATACGGAAGCCCACGGACACCTTGTTGATCATTTGGCGTACCTCCGGTGCATTCCTCCAAGGGAACCCCAAGTGCTCCATCCAATTCCACATCCAAGGAGCTCCTCCAAAGAAGCTTGGAAGCGGCCTTCAACATCTCCATCCAATCAAAGGCGCCCAAGGCTTCTCATATACGGTTTTTTATTGTATATTTATTTTGAGCTTTAATTTTGGGTTTGTGCTTACAAACCCCAACCTTTTCTTCATCCCCTCTTTCTTTGGGTTCTCACACCACCACTAAGGTGTGAAGAGGTTCACAAGCCTTACCTTGTAAAAGGCTTGAGATCGGTGAGCTAGCCTTCACCCGTAAAAAGGCTAGTGGGTTATTGCTTAACCATCAAAAGCATTGGGTTCTTGCTTAACCACTAAAAGCAAGCTGTAATAGGTCCTAGTGCTACCTCAAAGCCTAGTGGGTTTCTTGCTAAAACCATTGAAAAGCAAGCGGTAGGAATCTCTCAACGGTTAAGTTGGGAGCGGAGACGTAGGCCGGGTTTTTGGCCGAACTCCGTTAACAATTTCTTGTGTGATTGCCTCTTTATTTCCGCTGCACTTTCAACTCTGATTTTAATTTGTTAATAAATTTTTTAAAAGGCAATTCACCCCCCCTCTTGCCATCATTCCTCGGGATTCTTCCGACCCAACAACTACCTCACCTATCATTATTGCACCTGATTGAAAACTACCTTTTGAGCTTATGTGTGATTCTAGTGACATGGTTGTAGGTGATGTCCTTGGACAGAGGAGGGATAGGAAGTTACATGTGGTATACTATGCTAGTATACTGCTAGATGATGCCCAAAATAATTATACCACCACTGAAAAATAATTATTAGCTGTTGTGTTTTCTCTAGAGAATTTTATACAGTACTTGTTAAGTTCTAAAGTCATCATTTTCACTGATCATTCTGCTTTAAAATACTTGTTGTCTAAAAAAGAAACTAAACCCAGGCTGATTAGATGGATTCTATTATTACAAGAATTTTAGTTAGAGATTAGGGATAAACAGGGAGATGAAAATTTAGTTGCTGACCACTTATCTAGGCTTCCTCTTACTCAATTTGAATCTAAAAATTACAGGGAGATAAATTCTTCCTTTCCTAATGAAAATCTTCTTACTGTCTTAGTCAGTCAATCTGCTTGGTTTGTGGATTTTTCCAACTTCCTTACAGTAGGTGTCATTCCCAAAATTATGTCCAATAATCAATGGAATAAATTCATTTCTGAACTTAAATACTACCTTTGGGATAATCCCCTATTTTTTAGGAGATGTGCTGATGGTATTCTTAGAAGGTGTGTGCCTGAGGAAGAGATGCTCCTGATTCTTGAAAGTTTTCATTCTTCACCTTAGGGAGGTCACCATGGCTGTGAAAGGATAGCTCAAAAAGTCTTACAATATGGTTTGTATTGGCCTTCTCTTTTTAAGGATTCTAGGAGCTTTGTGGTTGGTTGTGATATGTGCTAGAGGCTAGGTAATGTGGGTAGGAAGCAGGAGTTGCCCCAAAAAGGAATTCTAGATGTCGAAATTTTTGATGTCTGGGGTTTAGATTTTATGGGTCCATTTCCAACATCTCATGGGAATGAGTACATTCTAGTTGCTTTAGACTATGTTTCAAAGTGGGTTAAGGGAGTAGCTCTGCCCTATAATCAAGCAAACAGTGTAATAAAATTTGTGAAAAAGAATATCTTTACAAGATTTGGAGTCCCAAGAGCTTTTATCACTGATAATGGAACACACTTTAAGAACTATAAATTTAAATCTTTGATGGAGAAATATGGATGTTTTCATAAAACTGGTACTCCTTATCATCCATAGTCCAGTGGATAGGTGGAAATTTCAAATAGGGAATTGAAACAAATTCTTGAGAAAACTGTGTCAAATTCTAGGAAAGACTGGTATCTTAAACTGGATGAAGCTTTATGGTCTTATAGAACTTACTTTAAGACTCCAATAGGTATGTCTCCTTACAGGTTGTTATTTTTTAAATCTTGTCACTTACCTATGGAGTTGCAACATAAGTCATATTGGGTAGTTAAGGCTCTTAAATTTGACATTAAGAGTGCTGGTGAGAGGAGATTACTTGAGCTGAGTGGACTTGATGAGATTAGGAGAGAGATTTATGATAATTCAAGAATTTATAAAGAGAGGACTAAAATTTTTCATGATTATATCATTAAAAAAAAGAGTTCAAACCTGGACATAAGGTCCTCCTCCTTAACTCTAGACTTAAACTCTTCCCTAGAAAGCTGAAGTCCAAGAGGTCTAGACCTTTTACTGTAGTGAGAGTGCTTAAGAATGGAGCAGTTGAAATTGTAGGTGAAGAGAATAAACCCATGTTAGTCAATGGGCAGAGAGTGAAACTTTATTTTTAGGGACAACCGAAGGGCTTGGCTATCTTCACTGTGCTAGAAAATTGTTCTTAAACGAAGTCTAGCTGGGGACTTTAATCCTAGCGCTGCATGGGAGGCAACCCATGGTTTTTGTTATGTTAATAAATAAATAAAATTTTGTAATTAAATAAAGTATAACTGAAGACTTTAAAACCTGTGCTTCATGGGATTCAACCCATGCTCATTCTTTATTTTCATTTTTGTACTGTTTTGTGCTGAATAATGTGAAGCTTTGTTGCCAACTGTCTGCTATGTCTATGCTGGATTTTTGTTCCTGGTTTTCATGATTTGTGTTTTTAAGATGATGTTGCTGTGTAATAATGGACTTGAATTTCCCATGATCTTATCTGGACAAGAATTTAGTCAGGGAAGTACTTCAACTTTTTGCATCTATTTCAGCTCTTATTTATGCTAGTAAACTTCTGCTGCTTGTGTTGCTACTGAATTAAAAATTCTTTTTGTTTAAAAATTCTGCTACATTTTTGTTGAAAATCTGCTGCATAGATTTCATATTAAAGAAACTTTTTCTGCATGTCACAAAGTTGAATTAAAAATTCTGTATGTACTTCACTGTTGAAAACTAAACATCATTGTTGTTAAAATCCTTCACTGCTTGAAACTAAGCTTGGGGGGTACCTGTTACTGGTAGTTGTGTTTTTCTTTGGAACCAATTAGTCTATTGCGTATTTATCATGCATCTTTTTATTATATTGAACATCTAATTGAATCATACTTTGTTAAAATTCTTGCACCCAATTCACTCTGCACCCACAAGTTACATTCTTGGTTTGAACTTTAATGGAATCTTTGTGTCACTAGACTTAAAGGATAATGCATGTACTTACTAATGAACCTGCTGTAAGTTATTCATTGTGGAAAATAATATCATTGAACTCCCATGTGAACCTTTTATACATGTCATAAATCTACTCTATTGAAAATATGTTTTGAACCTTAATTGATTAATTGTTCTTCTCCCATTTGGAAGTCAACTTTGGGGACAAAGTTGGGTTTTAAGTGTGGGGTAGGGGGTCCATTCATGACTATGCTAAACTGTGCTTAATTTAAATCCCATCAATTCCCACTTCAATTCAAAATTTTTGTTAAAAAATGGATAATTTTTTTTCAAAATTCTTTCATAATTGTAGGCTTTACATGTACTCAATTGGGTCTTGCCTTAGGACAAGTTCCTTGTTGGTAGTTAAGAACTGCTCTAAACTTGAAATTAATGATAATGGATGATTGTTGAGTGATCTTACTTAGTGATTTGATGGAAATTCGGTTTAGTACTTAATTTTGAGAGAGACATGGGTGATCTATTAATGGAATTATGATCATAACTCTTGGAACTGGAAGTTTGAATTGATTCTAGGGGACACACTTCTTTGTTATTTATTTAAAGTAATTATCTTAATGAGACAACTTAAATGATTTTTACATAAATCTTTTGAAAATGGAGTAATTTGGGCATCTGGGGTCCCACAGTGAGCCTCTGAGACCCTAGATGCTGGGTGCGTTTCTATTAACTTTAATCCCTCTGTTCATCTTGAATAAGTACATACTTCACAGTGCTTAGAACAATTATACATAGCTTGGGAAAAATAAATAAAGTGTCTAGGGTAAAAAATGAGCTCATTAAGGTGAGGGTAATGATGAACTCCAAATGAATAAGGGTTCAATTGGTTTATATGGGAGTCATTTAGGTTGTATCATTGAGGTGATTCACAAAAAAATTAATTATTTTTGGAACCTAGGTGAAAAAGTCAAAGTAAAAAAGTTCCGCTGGTTATGTTTTTAATTCCATATAAATTTTACTTTTTGTCACTCTTGGACTCTGGTCTTGAGCCTTGATTGAAGTTAGTCACAAAGCAGTACCATATATGAGGCAGGGAATCTTCATTTCTTGATGATTCATAGTTTTCAAGACTACCTTTGAGTATTTTTTCTAAGAAAGATTCATATGAGAAAATTATTCTCTACGCCTGATGAAATCCTTAAAGTCCTCTGTTGAAAGTTCAGACATGTTACATTGTGATCTAATTCATAATTTTTTTTCTATTTCTCAATGATTATAAAACATGAAATTGTTTGTGGACAAACAATTCTAAAGTGTGGGGGAATTTGATGTGGCCTTAAAAACACATGTTTTACCACATCTTTTTAATTAATTTTTATCAATTTAATTACTTATTTTAACACTTTTTAATAAATAATGGCTCTATTGTATTTTTATTATTAACTTTAATAATTAATCAATTTTTATAATTAATAGTGTATTTTAAGCCTTAAAATAATTTATTTATTTCTTAATTTAATTTTATAGACTAATAAATATTTATTTAGAATGTTGCTTTTGTCTACATAGTTAATAATTTAACTATAATTAGCTAATTAATGAATTTTTCTTTTGCACTTAGCTAATGTAGTCTTTATCTAATATTACATGTACTAATTATTAATTAATTTAAAATAACTTAACATTTTAAGTCATCTCTTAACAATTCATTAATTATAATATAAGATTATAAGCTTGTTTTATTGTTAAGTCTCTTTTAATTCTATTTCATTAATTAACATAATGGTTTAACAATATAATAATTATCTTTCTACCTTAAATTAATTTAATATGATATAGTAACTATTTTAAACAATTTTACTTTGTCTTATAAATTTTTAAATTTTATGTTAACTTTTAATAAGATAGTTTCTTTTTAATTTAATTTTTAGTATAGTAATAATTTATGTTATGTGAATTGAAGTAATTAATAATTTAACTTAAGTTTAATTGGTTTTATTGTTTTATTAAAGTTTATGATGTATTTAATTTTTCAAATATTTTAATTAAGTTTTATTTTAAATTAATTATTTTGTTCATATTTTAATTTCTGTTTTAATTCAATTTATTTTTCTCTATTTATTATGCAGGTTAAAGGTGGCACCGTAAACACTTAATACGGTTTCACCGGTTTGAGATATGGTCTCATTGTGACACTCCTTTCATGGATGCACCGTTTCTTTATCACGGTGCCTCCACGCATCGGTCTCTTCATGGTCTCAACGCTTTTCCCTTGCACCGTGACCACTTTCACTGTCTTACCATGAAACTTCTCACGAACGCACCGTCTCCCTTCTACTGTCTCACCGTGACCCCCTTGCCTTGCCACTGTATCTTCTTGCAACGGTGCCACCACACACTGGATTCTTCTACCTATTTTTCCACCGTAAACCTTCATAACTTCTTCTTGCTTCCACCATAATCCATCTTCTCTTCATCTTAGACCTTTTTGCGATGTGTTCCATTCTCGCCCGAGCAAGCCGTCCAGCCTCTCCTTATATCTCGTAACACAAACATCTTCGTCCCAGATCCACAGATTAAAAAAATTGGAAATACAGACTCCAATCAAAGAAATTATTCAATCTCAACCAGACTCAGACCAGACTTCCAAACAAGAACCAATTAACAAAACATTTTCAAAACTAGAATCAAACCCAATATGAGTTTCTGCAGATTTGGAAATTATGAGAGGAGCTGGTTGAGTTGAACTGCATCAAGGTCGGCTCGAAGGAGGCAGAACCAAGGATCGAGGGGAATAATCTCCACACCATAGTGAGAACCTGAAGCCATCCGCCACTGAGAAGTGAGTTTGTGCCGCACTGGGATGTTGCGCCACTTTGCTGAAACAGGGAGGTCCACCGGAGTGGGAGTCAACCGAGGTGGAAGGCAGACCACATGAGATCCACTTATTGGCTTAGAATTAGAAGAGGAGTCGATCACCACTGGAGTGAGGTCGCACCACTACTGCTCTGTGGCACGTCGCCAGGGTCAGGAGGAGGAGGAGCCGCACCGTCGCGGGTCTCCTGCGGAAGAAACAACAAACCCTCCCTCTGCTTGCGCAGAATTTGGGGGAGGGCTAATGAACTAAAAAAACTAAAATCTAATTTAAGAAAAACTAAATTAAAAATAACTAATTTAAAAATAACTTCATGTAAAGAAAAACTAATTATAAATAAATAATCAACATAAATTAATTAACTTATAAAACCGAATTAACAATTTAATTAACCTTAATAAAACATTTACTTAGCTAAACTAATAAATTAGAATTTCTTAATTAATCATAAATTAATTATAATTTAAGGTGGAATACTTAAAAGTTATAAAATAAAATACATAATAATAATTTATTTAGAACTTAAATAAGCTAATATAATTAACATAAATTAGTAAATAAATTAATTTATTAATAATAATAAACTTCTAAGTTAACATTAATAACATTAATTGATAAGAATTCATAAATTTATAATCACTTCTTTAAGACTTTTAATAAACTAATAACCTCAAATGTTTATTTATTTCCTTCTCACTTTTAATTATTATGTGTGTTAATCTGTGCAGGTTCATATGGGAAGTGATTTTCCATCCAGATTCACTTAATTAACTCAACGAAAGTTAGTTACGTGAGAAAAAATTAGGGCGACGTTCTTGTCGCGAACTCACACACGTTTGTGGTGCAATAGTTTAGGACATTCCAAGTCAATGGAAATCGAGCAGTGACATGCAGTTTATGACAGCAGGGTACTTAAAGCAGACAAGCAGCAGAATTTGAAGGGTGGGGGGGAACTCACACCCTCATTCTACGAAAACACGAGTCTCGGAGCAGAGCAGAAAACCAACCACTCTTTGAAGTTCCAAGGGCCAGGAGCAGCAATTGATGCGAGCATAGGGAGTTTTCTTCCACCGTTTTCTTCCAAATTTCTTCCTCTATAATTGAATGTCTTTAGTATTCGAGTTAGTGATAATAAAAAATTTATTATTTATCTAAATTTCTAGTTCTGGGAGAGTTCTTTATCTACTGGTGATCATTTTCATCCTTTTCATTAATCATTTCTTCTGCGATTAGAATTGATCGGCAAGATCAATTATAATTACACATATCTACTTTGTACCACAAACACAAAATTTTTCAAAACTATGTAATCATTCAGTGAGTTTGATTATGGATTCATCTTTATGTAATCAACTGATAATGAAAACTTCAGTACTTACGGCGAGTTTGTGTTGTTGTCATTTAAATTCATTTTTTTTGAAGTTGTACTGCTTTGGAGTGGCAAATTCTAAGTTGTACAATTTCTGTGACTTAACTTCTGGCAAGGGAAGAAAGTATCCTTCATGAAGTGGTACAATTTAGTAATTTTACATGATTAGGAGAAACAATTTAAACCAGTAGACTAGAGTAATCCCTGAGCGTTCATTTCTATTTTTCTTTTATCAGTATTTTATTTCCTTTGTTACATCTTATTTTCAATTGTTATTTGTTTCAGTATAGGTTATAACAAATCACAAGAGATTTGTGTTCATACTTTATAGTTTTTAAAAAATTAAAAAAATATTAAATGATAAAAATATTAAGAAAAACCACTCTGTTGCTGACAACAGTGGAGTTTTCAAAAAATTAAGTTGAGAAGTGGCCGATTTAGCCTTCCATGTGGGTTCGACCTTGCTTTCCACATATACTGCAGTTACTAGGAATATAAATATTAAACTTTGTCCGGATTCAATGGCATTTAAGGTCAAATAAATTTGGTGCTAATTATAGGATCCAGTCGTATTGTGTACAAAAGTTTTTAGAGCCATGTATTTCTCCCATGATGTCTTTATGCATTCCATTCTAGGACTTCTGTCGAGATTCTTCTAGAGGAGTATTTTGGGTTCTAAATGTGTCCTGAACCATGGGAGTTACTAGATAATTTATAGAGGTGCTATGGTTAATATTTTAAATCACCCTTGGTTTCCTGGTCTCAAAGGTCTAAAACCCATTTCTAAGACATCACCTAGTCATGAGCATGCTTCAGTGAGGGATCTTCTAATTGATGACTTTAGTGGGTGGGACTCTTAGAATCTTGATATTTGGTTCTCTGAGTTGGAATTCAAGGATATTTTAGATAGTCTTATGGGGTATGGTTCCAAACCTAATTCGCTTTGCTGGTATACTGAGTGTTCAGACTGCTACTGAGTCTACTCGGGCTACGGGACCTATTTCGCGCATGGAGATGTTTCTAGGTCTCCACTATGGAAGATTATTTGGAAATTGAAGGCCCTAATAAAGATCAATATCTTTTATTAGAAAATTTGCAGAGGAATCCTTCCTAACTTCGCCTACCTTTCACCCAGAACTTATCTGGGACAACTTTATGCCCTTTCTGCGGATCCAATGCGAAAAATGATTTCTATTCTATTTTCACTCACCCTTGAGTGATCAGGATGTGTTCAATGTATGAATTTTTGGTTGTTTCTCTTTGGATAAGTCTTGTAAGGACTTCACTCATTATGGAGGAATGGTTTAGATCATTTCTAGTGCAGTCTGTTGTGATTATATGCATTCAGGTGTGAATTTGAGTGCACTTCCTTTAATGACAAGGTTTAGTTAACTAGAATTCATTATTGGGGTTCCTAATGGATTGATGAAGGGGGCCTTCCTTTTCCGTTTTAGCCTACTATAGCTTGATTCCCCCCCCCATCGGGCAACTTCAAGATTAATATTGATGTGTCGCTTCCAGGAGATGGTTTTGTTGGCCACAGTCATGCCATTCATGATCACACAGGGTTCCCTTGTTGAAACTCATCACTCCATGGTTGTTGTGGGTTTGGATCCCACTATGGATGAAGCCATGTCTGTGTAGAATAGGGTAGAGTTTACCACTTCTCAGGGAAATATTAATATCATGGTCAAATTCGACTATAATTTTGTTATCAAAGCTTTATAGGAGACCAAAGGTGGCCACCATTATTTCAAGCCCATTGTCTATCTTATTGGTTCTGTGGTTCCACTGTTTTCTTCTTGTGGTTTCTCCTTTGTTGGGATAGATGGAAACTGTGATGTCTATTTTACAACTACTTATAGTATAAGTCGAGTGGCTACTTAGTGGTTTTATTATTTCCCCCCAGAGTTGTGCAATTATTCTTCCACCAATATTTAAGTTTGATGATTGTCTCTTAAAAAAAGTAGAAATCTCATTATTGTAATTATTTATAATTAATTAAACATAATTATATACTTATTATTAATAATCATTAATATTTTTTAATTATATTATTAGATATTTTTATTAGTGAATTATTAAAAATATTTTATTGTTATTTAAATGTGATGAAAAGGGGAATGTGAATACCACATGAAAAACATAGAAGGAATGACAATGAGAACTTCCCTACAAAAGGGTGTGGTGGGTGGGGATTTAAAGGGTGTAATATTTTCGGAATAATTTATTTTTAGTAATATAGAATAAAATAATTTAAATAATTTTTTATAATTTGTCTTAATTTGTTTATATATATATAAACAAAACAAAACAAAATAAAAAAATTTATAAAATAAGGCCTTGTCCTCAATATCACCCACCCTTCAGGCCAAAATCACCAGATTTGGAAATAGTTTCCCAACCTAAACATTTTTTTGTTTTATTTTATTTTATGATATATAAAAACCCCCACTTCACCCCCACGGTAGAGTGCCTCCCTCATGCAAACATAGAAGCTTGACCACAGTTCCCTACATCTTCACAGCCGCACACCTAAGGAAACTTTGACATATTTAAATAAATATATGTTTCCAATGAATTTGGTCAATAAATATATTGATGTGTGAATATAATTGACATTCATATGTTATGTATTCATTATGAATGTTCATTTATACATTACACCATCATTACTATTCATGTTGTCCATATATATGTGATGACTCATTTTTTATGATATATACTTTACTAGGTATATATCTATATATAATTATAATTATATACAAATATTTATAAAGATATTTATAATAATAAATAAATATATTTTTAAATAATTATAAAATTATAATAAATATATTTATTATACTTATAAAGTTATAAATATATATAATTAAATAAATATATTTATAAATTTATGTTTTTTCTTACTTTCATTAAAGCAAGTATCCTTGTTTTTTGTTTCAAAAGTGTTTAATCACTAATTGGATTTTTCAAGGGTTTTTTAATTGAATGGAAGAAGTTTTATTCCTTATATATGATTTGATTTGGTTTCATTAATGTTTTTCTAAAATTGAAAACTTTTATATTATATTGTATTTCTATATATTTATTTATAGTTATAATTATAATTATATATATATATATATGTAAATAATTATAAAATTATAATAAATATATTTATTATACTTATTAAGTTATAAATATATATTATTAAAAAATATATTTATAGATATATAAAAATATTTATAATTATAATTCTAAATAAATACAGATATATTTAAATAATTATAAAAATATAATAAATATATTAATTATATATATTTATAAAATTATAGATATAATAAATATATTTTTTATAATTTTATAATTATTTAAATATATAAATAAATAAATAAATAAATGTATATATGTATAAATATTATTATAAATAAATATATATTTATTATAACTATAGATAAATATATATAAATTTATAATTATCATATAATTATAAAATTATAATAAATATATGAAAATATTTATAATTATAATTATAAATAAATATAGGTAAATTTAAATAATTATTAAATTATAATAAATATATTAATTATATATAATTATAAATATAATAAATATATTTATTATTAATTTATAATTATAAATATATATTTATTTAATATACATTTAATGTTATAAATATATATATGAATATAAATAATGTATAATCATTATAGATTTATCGGTGCTAAAAAAGCACTGATAAAGGTATGTTGTATCAGCACTTTCTATTTTAGTGTGGATAATATAAACCTTTATCAGTTCCTTTTTGCTAGTGTTGATAAAAGTTTTACCTGCTTTTATAAATAAACCCTAATAGTCTTCTCCTTCTCTCGCACACCTCAACTCTTGCGGAAGTCGACCCCTACCTCCTCCTCTTCCTCCTCCTCTTTCGCTGACTCCACCTCCTCTATCATCACTGCGAATCCATCCTCTGCCACCATGAATCCATCCTCCACCGCCATGAATCCCTCCTCTTTCATCGTGAACCTCACCTCTGCCACCAAACCCCACATCTTCTGTGAACCTCACCTCCGCCGTGAACCCCACCTCGGACCTAAACCTCTCCTCTACTGTGAAACCACCTCCTCTGCATACCCCACCTCCACTGTCGAACCCAATATCTGTTGTGAATCCCTTATCCTCCGTGAACCCAACTCCATCATAAACCCCACCTCCACTGTGAACCCCTTTGCGACCTCCGCAGTCGTTTCCACCACCGCCAACCCCAACTATGCATCCAACAGAGTAATGACAATAATAGTTTAAGGTAAATGTTTATAGTTTCTTCATTTCAAGTACATGTATGTTTCATTTTTGTAGAATGGTTATATTTGTTTTGAGATTTTTTTCATTGCATCTAATAGGTGTTTTTAGATCATTATAAACCTATAAAATTCAACTTCATCTATATTTGGATCCATTTGGATTCATACAATATTCATATGAGATTATTTTGAATATAGTGGATCAAATTATTAAACATTTTGTGGCTAAGCTTCTTTTGGTGTATCCAATGAATATGGTTGTTCAACTCATTTACATTGGGTGGATTGACTCATCTATATATGTTGTACTGTCTTAATTTGGTAGATTGGTTCTCTTTACAGAATTATTTTTTCTACATATGGTGAATTATAATAATCTTGTGGATAGTTTTTCAATTGATGTATTAGATTCATTGAAATCATATGTATTAACTTATCAACATATGTAATATTGAATTTCTGTCTAATGATAACCTGAAATAATGAAAGCCTTAAATAATATTCTGGTGAAATAGTCATCTTCTTTTAGTGCAATAATATTCTATTTTCAAAAAATTATATAATTATATGTGTATGTAACCTTATATAATCATCTACCATGGACTTTGAATAATGAATTCATTTAATAATCATCTGGTTTATTAACCATCTTTTGGATTGGTTTTGCTAAGGTCATGAAATAATGATAAACTTTGTTATAAATTTTGATGAATTCACAACCATTAAACAATTTGGATTATCAATAATTTGATATTGGAATTTTTCCATGACTTGGTCATTGAATATGATACCCTGATAATAAATAAGGATACCTAGGTTTTAAAAAATAAGTTAGTTTATCAAATTGTTTCTTGGTTGAACATGCATGATATAATTCAAGTGATTACAAAAGAACTATATAGATGGGGTATTACTCAATATTACAACATTAATAATAAGATTAATGATTTTGAGATAAAGCATCATAGAATTCATGGATTACTTTTGAAAGGTGATTCTACAGATAGAATTGAATACCAAGAAAATATACTTGATATTAAACTATTAAATAGAGAAAAAAATGGAATTTGAGATTGAGGATTGATTATATTAATTAATTATATAAAAAAACTTTATTATTTTATCAAAAAGACATTTTTAGATTGAGTAATAACCATATTTCAAGGTTAAAGGCTGATAATGGTATGTGGGTTGATATAGATAAAGGCATTAAGAATTTAATAACATATTTTTATCAAATCATATTTTCTTCTCATCATAATTTTATATCTAAATATCTAAATTATTATTTTATTACAACTTTAAAAAATTATATGAATTAATTATTAACTATTGATATTCAATCTTATGAAGTGGTCATGGAATTTAGGTTGATGCATCCATCAAAGGTACCTAACCTAGGTTTTCTTCATGAAATTTTCTTTAAAAGGTTCAATACTATTTTGGGACTTGATGTTGTTAACCACATGAATGAGTTTTTGAGAGGTAAGAATTGTCTTGAAAATTATAATGATACTCTCATCACTTTGATTCTAGAGATTACTAATCTATGTTCAGTTAAGGATTTTAGAATGACTAGTCTTTGTAATGTCATTTATAAATTGTTTTTGAAGATTTTAGAAAATAGAATATGGAAAATAATACCATCTATTAGTTTAGTACCATATTTCTTTTCTTATTTTGACTTTATAAATTATGTACTTAAATGGATTGGTAAATCAACATAGTTTCTTATAGTGATGAGCGGCATAGGGAAATTATTTGTGTGAAAGGAATGATACTTGGGAATTTTTTGATTATGTAATGGGTTCATGCTTATAGATTTTCTTAGGTGTATTTATAAAGTAAGGAATCAATAGTACTTCATGTGAGAGACATATACATTTTTCTTGGGGTGTACAACTAATTGATTTTGTGTGATCCAAGGATCATTTGGATAATGTAGTGTTTGTAGTAAACTGGAACACGAGTGTTTCATGGTTGTGAGTATGGTCACTGGCTATGGAACATATTCGTTGGGACTTTGGTGTTGTGGTGAATTATAATTGATATAAATAGACAATGGAAGCAAGGAACATCACAAATTATTATATAACGTATAACAAAGATCCTGTTATAGGTTTATTTTTTCTAACTATTTTAGCTTATAATTAACAATATATTGGTAAAAATAAAATTTAGGCAGGCCGATACTCATTGGACATGGATAAGGGATATCGAATGGTGGGGATAATAATATCAAATGACTATGTAAAGTATTATTATTACACCAAACTTTGGAATAATGTGCTGGAATCATACTATATGGATTGATTTGGGATGAATTGAGGTGTTTTCTATATATGATTTTCTAATATATATTTCAAATTGTATCATGTTTAATTATGGGCATTGCTGTGTAAGTGGATGCTTAAATGGATTTTATACCATGTTGACATGATAAAACTTTTAAAGATATATATTTGATAAAATTTTGGTTATTTTTTATTCATGTATCTTTATAAAGTTCCTCTCTTGGGATTTATGTCTTTGTAAAAATGCCTAAGTGACTCTTCTAAAATTATTCAAGTGTCTTGAAATGATTCTTAAAAAATTATATGTGTTCAGCATACCTTTTTTTTAAACATCTTTAAATTAATTTAAACACTTGGAATGGACTTAGGTTGCATGCCAAGTATAAGTTAACTCACCCAATTAGCTTTCATAAAGGTATGTGAATGTTTTGAAAGCGTATATAAGGCTGATTTAATTTTAATTGGGGTGTGTGTAGTTTTAAATGAAAATTTGTAAAATATAGAGGGTTGTCCCTAATTTTAAATGATTAATCTTTTTGGGACATAATGTTTCCTTGAATACTTTAAAAAAATTAATTGTGGTTCTTGGAAAAAGTGTTTGGAACTGATTGGTTTATTTTAAAAAGGGTGTGTTATTTTAAAGAGGAATTTTTATAAATTGTTTGCTTTTTAATGGAATTTCAAGTGTGATTTTATAAATAGTTTTCAAAGGAAATCTAAAATGTAGTTTTTCTATAATATTTTAATTTTAGATTTTTATATAATTAGGAAAATCATTACATTATATAGGAACGAAAAGTAGATCAATAATAACACCATGGAAAGGGAATATCACTAACTCTAGCCAACCCATAGGATATTAATCATGACCTCACTCCCACAAAAGGTGAATTAATGTTTAAACCCATTGTAACTCATAAACCTAATTTGTATCCAACATCACTTCCATGATTTAAATTAGGGGAGTCCTCTACAATTATATCTTCTTTCTGGTTTGGTGTTAGCTTCTAAGGGGATGAGTCCAAGGCAACAAAATGAAATAATAACTATCATTAAAATTTTTAGTTCACCTTATTTGAAAGGCCCCGTTTGTGTATTTATTTTGTTAAATATTAATATTATCCAATAAAATAGGATGGATATGAATAAATAATGGATGGATGTCAATTTTATGACAAAAGAGTGTAAAGATAGATAAAAAGAGTTCATCAAGTTTTTAAAATATCATGCATGTGACCCTTCTTAAATGTTTTTTCTATGTTTACACTATTGTCATTCAAGACAAGTTAGTCTAGAGGAGTTGGAATAACACTTCATCTATCACAAAGTAGATCGAAGTTATAAATGTTATAATAAACACGGGGAAAAAGTAATTATAGCTAGTGGCTAGGATATCACTTTTTTTTATAGATCATCTGATATGATTACAAGTGTGGACAGTGAAGAAGACCATATCAAGGATGTGATTACAGATGTGAATGATAATGAAGATCATATTGATGAAATGAAAAGGGTAGTTGAAGATGAGATTCATGATTTCCCAAAATTGTTTTAGAAGTTAAAGAGTTGTGTAAATATTCCATTGTATGCTAGTTGGACTAAATATACAACATTTTCAGTCATAATAAAGCTGTATAATTTGAAAGCTAAAAATGTGTGGAGTGATGCCAGTTTTACATAACTAATTTCTCTCTTGAATGAAATTCTCCCAAAATATAATGATCTTCTAAAAAGAATGCACAATACCAAATGAATGCTACACTCGATGGGTATGCTCTCTGAAAGAATACACACATCCCGAATGATAGTATACTATTTTGAAAGGACAAAAAATCACTTACAGAATGCCCAAAGTGTGGTTCTTTTCAATACAAGAAAGTTGAATCTGGTCCTATGAAAGTTTTATGGTACTTTCCAATCATTCCTTGGTTTATGTGTCCATATAGAAGTGAGTAGACTATAGGAAAATTGAAGTGGCATGCATATAAAAGAAATAAATATGGGAAACTATGTCTCCCAACAGACTCTCCTCAATGGAAGAGAATTGATCATGAGTATCTTGAATTTGGAAATGAGCTGAGAAACCTTTATCTTGTGTTATCTAGAGATGGATTGAATCATTTTGGTTTTCAAATTGTCACTCATAGTACATGGACAGTTATGTTGGTAAATTATAACTTTCCATCGTGGTTATTCATGAAAAAAAATACATCATGTTATCTATTCTTATCTCAGGACTAAAATAACCAGGTAATGATATTGATGTTTATTTGGATCCATTAATCAAGGATTGGCAATTATTGTAGGATTTAGGTGTTACGTTGTGTGATGCTCATAGAAATGAATATTTCAAATTGAGATCCATGTTGTATGGGATGATAAATGGCATTCTTGCTTATGGAAATTTTTCAGGATATGTCATTAAAGGAACTTAAGGATGTCCTATTTGCAAACAAGGTACACATTCAATTAGGTTGAAACATTCGTCGAAAACTGTGTTTCAAGGACATCACATATTTATACTCTAATGAAATAAGTACCGATCTTGGATGAAATCATTTTATGGAAGTTTGGAAGAAGGTACAACACCTTTTCCACTAATAGTTGATCAACTATTTGAGAAGTTAAAAGATGTGTACACCATTTTTCGTAAATTGTTTTTGAAAACCCTTAGAAAAAACGGTTGGAAATAGAGATTTTTTTTGAATTGCCATAATGAAATTTTCTATACATCAGGTATTTTATTGATGTTATGTATGTTGAAAATAATGTTTGTGATAGTGGCATCGGGATATTTCTAAATTCACCTGGCAAAACAAATGATAGAATTAAGGCTAGGTTGGACATGGTTGACATAGGAATATGATATGATTTAACACCAGTAAAGGGTGAAAAACAAACTTTTCTTCCTACAATAGCTTAAAATATTTCCAGGTATGAGAGATATCGGTTTTTAAACTTCTTGAACGATATAAATATTACACAGGGGTATTCATCAAATATCAAGAACATCATTTCAATGAAATATTTAAAGTTAAAGTGTCTAAAATCAAATGACTTCCATGTTTGGATACAAGATCTAATTACTATAGATTTACATTGAATTTTCCCATGAATTTCCATCATACATTAACTAATCTCTGTTTCTTCTTCAAATCTATATACAACAAAGTTATAGACCCAATGAATTTTCTGACCATGGAAAGAGAAATTGTCATCATATTACGTGAATTGTAAATTTTCTTCCTTCCAACATTATTTGATATGATGGTTCATTTGGTGTGAGAGATTCGACTATGTGGTCTTGTACACTATAGATGGATGTACCACATTGAACAGTATATGCATATTTTGAAAGGGTATGTCAAAAATTAAAGCCAGACAGAGGATTGTATTGTGGAGAGATATATTGTTAAGGAATCCATTAAATTTTGTATTGAATACCTATTCGGTTTGGAAAGAATTGGTCTCTAGAAATCTCATCACACTGTGTGGATTGCGGGTGAAGGAATTTCTGGATGAGATGTTGTCACAACAAATATTACAGGTCAGGAGCAGTCCCGCCATTACCTTTTGCATAACAGTTTGTAGTTTTCCCCATATGTTGAAATACACAAAGAAATTCTTTGGCATTTTAATCCATCAATGGTAGAAATATGGATATCAAATACACATAATCAATGGTTTATAGGATGGTTTCAGGACTATATTTTTAAGGAGTCAGATAAAAATACGGATTCAATTTCAAAATAAATTTGATGGCTAGCTGGAGGAACAATATTTTATATATTATCTTACAATGGTTACTTAATTAATGGTTATACATTCTATACAAAATAACATGATTATGACGGTACCATGAAAAATAGTGTAGTTACACTTTTGGCTGAAGTGATGCATGTTTCTAGTACTAAGGACAGAAATCCAATTTATGTGAATATATCATACTTTGGAATCATCAAACAAATATTTGATTCATATTAAACAATAGTCCAAGTGATTTTTTTTTCAATGCAAGTGGTTTGATAATAAGAGTGTTGTTAAAAAAGAGGAATTGGTATTTATGAAAGTTTATTTTAATAAGGAAGGGTACAAAGAGAAACCATCTATAATGGCATCATAGGAAGTACAAGTATTTTAAGATACAGAACCCACAAAACAAAAAGTTATAAATTATTCTGTTATTGACCAAAACCACTAAAGGGTCAAATGAAAATTCATCTAAGAATGACCCTTTTATTGGGATGTTGTAATCATTTCTTATCAGTCCCAATGTAGATGGTGTTTTTTATGTCAGAGGAGACCACAATGAATGTATTTGGATAGTTGATAGAGGGTTCAAATCCCTTCAACCTTTAAAAAAGAAAAATAGAGTTCAATAATCAAGCTATGCTTTTTAGTAATATACATCATGTTACCTCTTGTAATTATTCATTCGCTACTTCATTTCTATAATCCAAATTAAATGTTAAACTAATTTTACAAATAATGAATTCTTCATGAGATGGTCCTCCCAATCTCGAGACACAACAGTTCTCTCAACCTACTACTACTCACATTGATGAGGAACAACAACCTTATTTAAATGATGATGCTCTCAATCCTAAGGAGTAACAGGTTTCCCAACATACTGTTTCTCCCAGTGCCAAGGTACAATGACTATCTTCAGATGCCAATGATACCACTCTAGAGGAACATATTGACAATGTTAAATATGAGTAAATGGTAGGTGATGAGGGCCCAAAAACACATAAAAATAAAAGCGTTGTAGTTTGACGGTGTTAGCAAAAAAAATAAGGAGAAAGTAAAAGGAATCAAGTATGAGGTCAGATGGAATGCATGGGGCTAGTATGTTAACCCCAGCAAGGCCATTTTCAACAGTTACATTGGAATATTCACTCAGAAATGCATGCTGATTTATGTAGATTCATGGAACTATGTTGTTCTTGCACTCAATAAACTGATGTGGGAAGATATTATAGTAATATTATGATATCATTTTATTATTTTACTAAAAAATAAAATAATGAAACATTTACTTACTCTTAATCATCCATTGTTGGGTTCATTTATAGTAGATAAATCCCATAAGAAATATATATTAATTCATTTTGGAAGGATTCATAGAGGATTTCACAAAATTATAACTAGAAATCATCTTAAAGATGTTGAAGGAAAAATAAACTTGCACCCACCTATTATATATACACACATGATAACCTAATAAGTGTGGGATGCGTTTACTGGATGTCTTGCATATGTATCTTTTCAGGTACATTATGGCAAGTAAAACATTGTTTGATGATACGTTTATTCATCACTTTTATTGACATTTTTTATTTATGAAATAGTAAATGAGTGCTGGAAATAAGGAAAAAGTTGAAAAACCAGCATACCCCAACTATAAAGTAAGGATAGGGTACACTTCACTTGAAAAAAATTGGTATGTATTTTAAATATACCATAATAATTTTATATGATAGGAAACAACACCATAATTATGTTTCTTTGTTTATATTTAAATTGATTAATCCAAATCAAAATCCACTTCCATCCCACACTATGTGATATAGAAGGATATACATGTAAATAAATAAAGGATACTAATAGATAAAAAATACAAAAATTGTGGGAAACATTTTTAAGTATTATATAATAAAAATTTGTTTTTATTTAAATCAATATTATATAACAGTGTTCACTTATTTTCTTATATTTTTTATCTGACATAGTCATAGGAATCAGAAACACCTGTACCAGATGAACACATACTATCAGTGACCTTAAAGTAGCTAGAACAATATTGTCGCATTATAGGTGCAGGTTTTGGGGTGATACCCCAAGCATTTTTTAAGAAAAAAACAAGAGGATCAAAGTGAAGAAATGAAATGGATGAGATAAAGACTAGCTACCCTTGAAGAACAATTTCAATGGAAGAGATAGATGATGGAAACATTTATTAGGGGAAGAAAAGAGAATAAAAAACTCAAGAACAACCACCATGTAAAGATCCCACCCAACCCACCACCAGCTATGAGGTGATCCATTCCCCTCAAAGAGATGTCTTATTCAAGGTAATAAATATTATAAAAAATGTTAATGTGAAATGTGAATTAGACAAACACTGAAACCTATCATGTACTAATATTCTACAGGGTGATAATGAATATGATTTATATCTATCAATACCCACTCATTTTCTTATAGCGAGGGCTACGGTGTTTAATATTCAAAACAAAAGGTTACAGAGTAGACCACTACCAACTGGTCATGTGAGAGTGTTGATTAGCATAGCCCATGAGTTGAGCATTGAGATACCTATTTCAATTGATGATGAAGATATTCATATAGTCAAAAAATATGTTGAAACATTCATTGCATGGCCTTCACATCTTGTAAAAAAACATTTCAATAAGGAGGTATTCATTTCCAATTTATTTTTCAATATAAACCTCTAACAATTAATGTGAAAAGGTTTGAACTGATGAATTTTATTACTAAAGGAAAAAGGTAAGGGGATGAAATAAAATATTGACTCGAAACCATATAAAGGATAGACCAACAGATAAAAAAGATCTACTGAAAACACCATTACCCTACCTATTCTATATCTACATTTACTATCATTGAAGGTTCATGTGGATACAGAGTTAAAAGATGGTTGTACTGACATAGTTTATTTTGAATAGAATATGTACGGAGAGAAATTTCAAGACTTCATTGGTGTTGATAATGTAAGTGAAATTCAAAACTATGATTGGATAGGTGGATCAATTGTAAATGTATACATGAGGTATATTTTCATGTTTTTATTTTTAAAAATATAATATATTGTGATAATTATGACTAAATACATTTCATATTTGGAAGGCATATATATGAAAAAAAATAAAGGTATTTTTCCATGAAAAAAATAGACTTGTTAGTCATCACATCACCTCTACAGAACAACCAAAAAATAGATACCAAAAAAATAATGAAATAGTGGAAGGTTTGGTCAAATAGTTTGAAAGAAAACTTTTGGATGATAGAATCTATTTATTACCAATGGTGCAAGTGTAAAACTCTACAATTTATTCCTATCAAATATATTTTCATTTCTTTTATTACTTATTTCTTTTTGTTTCTTTAGGAATCATTGGATGCTCATTGTAGTAAAATTAGACACTCCAAATATTTATTTCATGGATTCAATACATAGATATCGAACAAACCATCCATACATGGCGAAAATTTTCAATTTGTAATACACTACATCCAATATTTTAAAACTAAACACCAAGTTATATAATTTATATTATATTTTAATGAGGATTCTGTTATGATAGGGTGGTGCATCAATATCGTGAAAAACAAGTAATGAAGCCAGGGGTTAAGCACGAGGACCAAGTCAAGTTCTACAAATGGAAAAGTATCAGGGTATATATAATAATATTTCACAATCCAAATACATATCAAAACAAATTAATTATTCTACTCAATATTTCAGCTGTTTTTGAAACAAACTAATGGAAATATTATGGTTATTATGTTTATAAATTTATGATAGAGAACATATTCCATAAACAAAGTAGCATCCCTAAAGAGGTATTAAAGAATATAATTATTATTTTATTAAAAATATTTATTAATACTTTGGGTTTTTTATTTTTCAAGTACTATTATGGCTATTGAAAAGACCCATATTCACAAGATAATATAAATGTGCTCAGAAACGAATGTGCAACATACCTAATGGAAGAATTTACACAAATAGCATGAAGATGTGACTTCCATAGAGGTAGTGATTTATTTCAAATTTATTTTTAATTTATTTATTTTTAGTATTATTCATAAAAGAATGTTTTTCTTATATAGGTGTATTCCTTTTTTCAAGTCGGGGTGGTTTGTTCGAAACTGATCATTCTCATGAGAGATTGGACTTTCAGGTTAAAACTCATAATTCAATGTGAAGGTAATTTTTTTTAATATACTATGTTTTCCCCATAATATTATATTTTCTATATTGCATTAACATAATCTAAATTAAATATTTGACTACTCATGCATACAATGTCTTCCACAGACTTATTCTCCCTCAAAACCTTGTCACCGCTACATTTTCAACATTTATCACTTTCCTTCAAAGGAAATGGAGGGAACTTGAAGAAAATTGATAAATGTCAACAATGTAGTGTTTCCTTTTAGATAAAGAAATCAAATGGAAATCATGGTAACACACGATGTGGCTGGTAAAACTCAAAGTGTATCTTTTTATTTAATTAATTAATTTTTTCATCATTTTATCTGTTATTTTTAAGTTAATTTCCTTATCATTTTTATATAATACTTATTTAGTTTTTTTGAAGATCACTTGGGAATTCATACCTTCCTTTAAACTATCTACAATAATCTAAAAAAGAGAGAACGTGTTCCTTTTGGGTGGAAGAGGAAACCCCATGTTGCATGAAATGTGAAGTGAATCGTAAGGGTGAATCCAACAAGGGATTTATTAGTTGTTTAATTAAATTTATGATTTTCAAAAATATTTTTCACAAACATTTTCCTGAATAGCGTTGTAATCAACCACATCTCAATCAGTCGCACCTCAATTTGATACATAATGTGCTCAGTATGACTCAAAGTGTATTCTTTTAGTTTATAATATTATTTTATCCTTTAATATTCTTGTATTTTTAACTACCATTCTTTGATACATGACTCTTTATTATGATCTATGATATTTAGGGTATGAATTTCTAATTTTAATATCACATTCTAACATCTTTATGCTCATGTTATCCTTATATGATCATTGATATCTCCCTTGTTTACACTTACTAAGCATATATGATAACCCTTTATTATGTTTCTTATCCTTAGGTTATTAAGAATGGTTCTAAAAATGATATGTCTAAGAAGGTTTCTAGTAAATTATAACTTAATGAGAGACTCTTATAAACTAGTTCTTTATGTTTACAAGTTTCCAAAAGTAGCATACCTAAACTATTTCGGCATGAATCATTATGTTATTTAAGGAATATTAATATAATAAGATTTGATATCTATGTATGAAATGAATGGTTCGATAAAGTTTTTATCATAGCAACAGACCTACTCAAAACTGATCAAAAATAACAAGTGACCGGTATCACTGAAAGTGTCTCTTTTTTTTTTAAATTGAAATTGCTTTTAGTAAAAAGAACAAGTGACATATTGAAAACTGAGTAAATGCATTATATTATTTTGGTACTTTAGGAAAATTATCCATGAGTCATTTGTGATGCGTAGGAGTCAAATGTACCACAATACGATGTACAGTGTGACCGGTATGACTCCATGTGTGTCTTTTTATTTAAAATTGACATTAATTTAAGGAAAAAAGAACTAGTGCATATTGGAAACCTATAAAATGCATTCATATTGTTTTTATACTTTAGGAAAACGATCCATGAATAATTTTTGATGTGTAGAAATTAACCATGCCTCAATCCGATGCACGGTGTGACCGGTATGACTAAATTTGTTCGTTGTCACTTTAAAATTGACATTTTAGCACAAAATGTGTCACTCATTAAAAACCAAGAAAACTCACTCCAATTGTATTGATAATTTATTAAAGTGATTAATAAGTCATTTTTGATGAGTATGGGGTAGTATCACATCAAACCGATGCACTATGAAATCGGTATGACTAATAATGTTTGTTTCTAGTTTGAAATGACATTTTAGTAGAAAAACACAACTGGCATACTAAAAACTAATAAAAAACATTTATATTGTTTTTATACTTTAGTAAAATTATCTATAAGTAATTTTTGACATGTAGGAATTAGTCGCACCTCAATTTGATGAATGGTGTGTCCAGTATGACTCCAAGTGTGTCTTTTATTTAAAATTGACATTAATTTAAGTAAAATAACAAGTAACATACTGAAAATGGAAAAAACACATTCAGATTGTTTTTATATTTTAGTAAAATGATCTATGAGTCATTTTTGATGTTTAGAAGTCAACTTCACATCAATATGACATATTTTGTGACCGATATGACTCGAAGTGTGTATTTTTATTTAAAATTGACATTAATTTAAGTAAAAAGAACAACAGACTTACTGAAAATTAAGAAAATTCATTAATATTGTTTTAATATTTTAATAAAATGATCCATGAGTCATTTGTGATGTGTAGAAGTCAACCACACCTCAATAAGACATATGGTGTGACCAGTATGACACCAAGTGTGTCTTTTTATTTAAAATTGACATTAATTTAAGTAAAATGAACAAGTGACACACTGAAAACTGAGAAAAATTGTTTTGATTGTTTTTGATAATGTATTAAAATGATCCATGAGTCATTTTTGATGTGTATTAATCAACCACACCTCAATCCGATGTACGATGTGACTATTATGACTAAAATTGTTTATTGTTAGTTTAAAATTGACATTTTAGGTCAAAATGTTTCACTCACTAAAAACTAAGAAAACACACATTGATTGTATTAATGATTTAGAATAGTGATTCATAAGTCATTTATGATGTGTATGAAGTAGTCTCACATCAAACTGATTCATGATGTAGCCGATATGACTCATAATGTGTGTTTCTAGTTTGAAATGAAATTTTAGTAAAAAAACACAACTGGCATACTGAAAACTGAGAAAATGAAATCATATTGTTTTGATACTTTAGGACAACAATATATAAGTCATTTTTAATGTATAGGAATCATATGAACCTCAATCTGCTGCATATAGTGACTGATATGATTTCAGTTGTGTCTTTTTATTTAAATTGGCATTAATTTAAGTATAAACAATAAGTGATGTACTGAAAACCCAGAAAATGCATTCGAATTGTTTTGATATTTTAGGAAAATGATTCATGAGCCATTTGTGACATGTAAAAGTCAACGGTAACTCAATACGATGCACGATGTGACTGGTATAACTCCAAATGTGTCTTTTTTATTAAATATTGACATTTTATTAATGTATTCTTTCATATTAATGTTTAAATTATTTATTTACAGTAAAACTAACATAATATTCGTTTTCTTATATAGTAGGAATATTTTTCTCAGGTTGAAATGATTTGTTCAGAAACTGATGCCATGGGCAGAAATTTTTGAGAGGGGGTCACAGGTATTAAAAGATGAAATATTAATCTTTTAAAAAAATTGTTGGATAATTGTAAATGTAATTATATAAAAGAAATTTTGAAATGTAAATAGTACTATTTTTTTGTATATACTATGGTTGCACATTTTTTTATTCATGATATCAATTAAATGTATATATCATTTTTTGAAATTATAGGTTATATATAGCATTATTTGAAATTACAGGTTTTTGTTGGGTGTGTTCTTATATTAACAACACATTTCAGCCATCTAGGCCTTTATCAATGCTAAAAAACACTAATAAAGGGGGTAATTTATCAGCACTTTTTTTATCATGGATAAATCCCCCCTTATCATAAATGTGATTAATAGTTCTTTTTAACATTGTTAAAATCTTATTTGCATGTTGTTAAAGGGCATATGTGTAGTAGTGACTATGCAACTCCTTATCTCATCTGTCATACCTATGAGTTCACCACAAGGGCATGGTCATATCCTCCATGTAAAATCATCTTATCTACATATTTCCAAGTCCATCCACATCAATGTACCTTCCAATCTTGAACTAAGTCTTCTATCGCACAGCTACCACCCCTCATTTGCACCACCTGCGATGCTTCTCTCCTTCATGTGAATCTCTCCATCACCACAGGATTTCTATGCCTCCACAATCTTTCCTATAGGACTAACCACCTATGATTCACTTAAATACATAAAAAATAGCTCAGGATCATCTCTCTATGTCTAGAAGTGTTCTCTACACTCTATACAATCTTTCATTCCTGTCTGCATGCATCCTCGATGCTGATTCACATCATCACTATTTTTGGGACTGAAATGATTGACCTATTGGTGCACTGATAATTTCAAGATAAAATAATGTGAAAAATGAGAAAATAAATTACAATAGATATAATATGGAAAAACCCTAGAAAAGAAATAGGTAAAAACCCACTACCAAATAAAATGATCTCACTATGGATAAAAGTGGGTTCACACTCTCTCACAAATACAATGAGAATATCCCTCATAATTATCTCTCTTGAATATGAGGGGAATCTACCTCACTAAAAACCACACAAATAAACATTCAAAATGGGAGAAGATGGTTGAATATGGAAATGATAAAACCATGGAATGTCAATGCTTTTTATAGGAAAGATTCACCCCCTATTTCCTTCCTTCACAGGATGGATGGTGTGGTTAACGACCCATCACAACTACCACTGATTTCCCCTTTGAAAAATCAGAGGGGTGCCATCTGTGGAATAGAATTTTTCCAACATATCTCTTTGTTGAAGATTTCATTGATAACTAATCTCATTTCCACACATCCTTTCTATCTTCCAAATCATGTTGCTCATGTCTCTATGTGGCCGCTTGAGAATCTATATCATCTGAACTTATTAGAGTTAATCATCTTCTTCAAGAAATTTTTCAAAAAAATTAGTGTGAATTTTCTACATGTCCACACTTCCTTCCACCACAATATCTTGTGAAAAGTGATATTGTACTTCATATTCTTCATTATGGAATGAAAAGATGGATTCCTTGTAATGTGAAAGGTGCTTTGACTGTCACAAAACAATGGAATCATCCCCTCTCTGTAATCAAGCTCCTCTAAAAAACTTCTCATATAAATCAACTCTTTGAAATCCTGTGCAGTTACCATGTACTCTTTTTCGGTCGTGGATAAATCTTCAACTAACTATAACTTTGAAATATCACAACTCCTAAAAGAGTAAACACTGAACCAACACACTATAAAAAAACTGCAATTTAATAATGTTTTTTAAAAGCGTTGCTAATTTTTTAAAATTGCAATGTTTTTTAGGAAACAACCCAAATTTAGTGGATTTTAAAAAGAAACTTCACTGATTTAGCGATGTTTTCAGGGAACGTCTCTAATTTAGCGACTTTTTTTCTAGAAAGGTATCTAAATTAGATACGTTTTTAGGGAACATCACTAAATTAGTGATGTTTTTTAGGAAACGTTGCTAAATATATATATTTATATAGCACATTTCCCTTCATCGATGTAAATATATATTTAGATATATATATATATATTAATATATATAAACACAGACACATATATATAAACATGTATTTATAAATACATATATTTGTATATATATAAACACACACACACACACACATATATATAAATATATATATATACATATATTTTTATATAAAAACACATATATATTTTAAATTTAGTCATGTTTTCAAGAAAATGTGGCTATTTTAGTGACATTTTTACCAGTGTTTTAAAACATGGCTAATTATATATATATATACGCACATAAATATATACATATATATATATATACATATATATATATATATATATATTAATTATAATTATATATATGTATAGATGCACATATATATTTACACACACACACATATATATAAGAATATATATATTAATATAAACATATAATATATATATAATATACATATATATGTATAATATAAACACACACACATGTATATATAATATAAACATATATATATATATATAATATATAATATAAACACACATACACATATATATAATGTAATCATATATATATATAAACCTAAAATATAAACATATATATATAAAATAAAATATAAATGTATATATATATATAATGTAAACATATATATATAATATAAAATATAAACATATACACAAATATAATATAATATAAACATACATATAAATATAATATAATATAAACACACACACATATATATAAACATAAAACATAAAATATAAACATATATATATTAATATATGTATATAATATTAAAATTTAAATACTGAAATGTACTTTATATATATAAATATAACATAATATAATCAAATATTTTAAATTTAGTCATTTTTTAAGAAAACATGACTATTTTAGTGATATTTGTACCAGCATTTTAAAACATGACTAATCACACACACACACACAAACATACACATATATATAAACGTATAATATATATATAAATTTATAATATATATAAAATATAAACATATAAATAAACATATAAATATATATATAAATAAAATGTAAACATATATATATATATATATATATATATATTTATTTATTTAAACATCTATATATAGTATAATATAATATAATATATATAATAAAAACATATATATATAACAAAACATAATTTTTTATTAATAAACAAATCGGTTTAGTTGGTGGCATCTTTAATTGTGAGGCGATAAGTTAGCTATTTGAATTCTGGTGGCTATGATTTTTCTAGGGGAGCATCGGGCAGAAGGCAAGGACCAACTGGGGTATGAGATGCAGGATGAAGATGGAGAGGGGTTATTAGAGAGATGTTATTATAATTTTCAAATAAAATATATAATTTATTATAAAAAATATATAAATTTAAAAAAAAATCCAAACAAATTTACTATAATCAAATTAGTATAAATTTTAGAAAAAATATAGACATTTCAAAACTTTCTTAAATATAAATGTCGGTAAAATTAGTGACACCTCATCTAGTGATGTTTTTGAAAAATATCAGTAAATGAATTACCAACATTTTAAAATGTCGCTAATTATCATTTTTTGTAATGATAGTGGATTTTCCCTAGTCAGAATCACCTGAAAAATATGAATGAACATATCCTCTAAAAGTAAAATCTAATCCTTCATAACATAATGTGCCATCTAAGGCCCCCTTTATGTATCTCAGGATCCTCTTCACTATGGTCCAATGTTCCCATCTTGGATTCTCCATGTATCGACTAACTACTCTGATTATATGTCCAATTTTTAGTATAGTACAAACTATAGTGAACATCAGACTTCCCACTACTGATGCATACACTACATGAGACATCTTCATCCTCTCTACAATACTTCTAGGATTCATCGTAGGGAATAAATTTAAATTAATATGTTTAAGCATTTCAAGACTTTCCATAAGTAACACTTCTATGATAGCTAAATATTCCCACTATTAATTTCTATCATGGTAAATCTGTATCCCATGAATTTTATTTGTTGTTCAAAAGTTATTCATATAAAACACCTTATCCAAATTTGTCTTTTTCCCTTGGATCTGATCATTATTGGGGCTTGCAAACAGTATTCCATCCATATACAATGGAATAATGATGAAATCATTACTATCCAAACCCATGAAATATGTACAAGGATCTAATATAGTTAGTTGCATTCAAGACTCATGATATAGGAATCAAATCTCTTGTAACAACACCTCGGTACCTATTTGAGACCATATATAGATTTTTTCAACCTAAAAACCAAGTTATCTTTTCCTTCTTCTGAAAAACCTTTTGGTTGTAGCATATATATTTCTTTATCAAGATTACCATATAGAAAACTAGTATTCGCATCCAACTACTTCAGATGAAAATTGCATGTAGCACACATTGTCATAACTATCTGGGTCACCTCTAAAAAATAAGATGGATCTCCATCCTCTATCAAAAATTAGTATGCAATATTAATCTTAATGAAAATTTCTGAGTGTCATACTAGTGCTCATTTTTTTGAGTTGGTTGTCATGGTCTAGACTCAATTGGTAGTTGATCATCATGATCTGGTAATGAATCATGGGAAATTGGTTCTTCCTTGTATTTTTTTATCCACCTTGACTGTTGTAGTTTTATATTCTCATTCTCTATGTCTCCATCAATTTATATTTTCACCTTGATTTCTATAAAAATTACATCCATGTCGATGATAATATAGTGGGCATTGGGGCCCCACAAATGAGACCCATTCACATCATCAATGTATCCCAAGAAGATACATTTCCTAGATCTCAAATACAACTTTAATATTTTTTATCATTAAACAATGCATATACAGGACTTCCAAAAGTATGTAACCAATAATAGTTAGCGGGTTTACTATTCCACATCTCCATTGGGGTATTCAGATCTATCACCATTGAAAGAGATTGGTTAATCATATAATATGTGATATTCACTGCTCCTGTCTAAAATGTTTTGGAAATTCCTACAATCTTCAACATCACTCTTGTTCTATCCAATAGAGTTTCGTTCATCTTCTCTTCTGCTCCATTATGCTGATGATTGTATGCCACTGTGAACTATGTATAGATACCTTCCCATTGAAAATAAGTATAAAACTTCTTTCTTGTATATTATCTACCACTATCAATGCTTTAACACTTGATCTTCTTTCCATATTCAAGTTCCTTCCATGCTATGAATTTTTTGAAGACTTTAAAAACAACCAATTTTCTATTTATTGGATATACCCAACATTTCTTGGAATAATTATCAATGAAGGATAAAAATTAATTTTCTTCTCCCATGGATATGACCAATACTTGTTAAACTTTTGAATATACTAACTCTAAGGTCTATTTACTTATCATTATTGATGTCCCAAACTTTAACCATTGTTGCTTTCTCCAAAAAAATGCTGAAAAATGGTAAGGATACATTTATAATACCAGGAAACAAATTTTTATTATCAAGAATATTCAAGACTCATTTGTACATATGGATAAGATTTTGATTCCCTACATCGTCAATGCTTAAATTGAGGCAGTTAAAGTGAAAACTATCTCATCCTCCTTGTACGTTTCTCCCATAAGCATGTACAAGTTTTTTAATATCTTCTCTACCTTCATCACCATAAGTGAACCCTTCACAATTATCATCACTCCATTCTTGGTGTGATTCTTGAATCTGATGTCATAAAAATTTCTCAAAGATAATATGTTCTTCTTCAGACCCTTCACAAGGTGTACTCCATGGATGGTTCAAATAATACCATCATGAATCTTCAGTTTGATGGTACCAACTCCAATGATCATCAAGGTGTGATTTATCCCTATGTACACAAGTTTTTATGAGATAGTTTTATACTGATCAAACCATTCCCATTGAGATCCCATGTGCTATATTTCTCCCAAGTCGATTATCCATGCATCATTGAGATATTGTCTACCACCATCATTCATTTACACATCATTGACTAGTATATCTCTGTTTCTATAAGTACTCACCACATTTCCTTGAGATATCTTCCACTACTATTCTTATTACAAAAATACTTCTTAGTATTCCCTTTTTTCATAACTGTAGAATGTGACATACTTATTCTTAATTCATGATTTGGATCTACCATGATTTTGGATCCCACTAGAACCACACTGCATCATCCTTCCTCTCTCAACTGATACAACATCTTCTTGATGAAAAGTTGTCTATCGTTCCTTCTTATTCTTATGTCGGAATTATTTTTCAAGAACTATGGTTGTAGAATCATTAAAGATAAATATACCTATTAGGACATTGTTGGTGATGTTGATGATGAGCTGATCATATGAATTTGGAAAACTCTTAAGTAAAATCTTCACATGTTTAGTATTCACCATTTTATATCCCAATGATGTGAGATGATTGAATAGGGTATTTATGGTGTTGATGTGCTTGGTCACTGATGATGAATTCTCCATTCAAGGAGTATACAATTTTAACTTCATGAAAATTTTATTATGCAGTTACTTGGATTTGTATAGCTTCGTCAGAGTATCTCATATTTCTTTCATCGAATTTTTCTCTACATTACTTGATAGGACTCCATCTTCCAAATCCAAATGGATGTTGGGAATAACATTCATATCCAATTCATTCCATTTCTCATTCGTCGCACATGTCGGTCTTTCACCAATTGCCACTAGGTAAATATCCTTCCACATCACATCCAGCATCTTCATTTTCCATAATGGAAAATTATTCTTATTGAATTTCTCGATCTCGAATTTCACCAACATCTAGAAATTCCATCAGTCTAGAACCTCCACTGTTTCACAATGGTGTATTTAATAATCACAATAAATTTTTTATGATGTGATAGATCAATCACGGTCGTAATCATAGAGCATACACAAATTTACAAGAATTATTAATACCCAAAAAAGTGAACAACACTGGTCCAGAACCTTACTTATATACCACTTATTGGGATTAAAAATTATTAAACCACTGATGAAGTGATAATTTAAAGATAAATAGAGTGAAAAATATTTAAATAAATGAAACTAGTTGTAATGTGGAAAAACCTAAAAAAAGAAATGGTAAAACCCATGAGAAAATATAAGGATGTCACTATAGGTAAAAGTGTATATGCACTCTGTCACGACCCGCCCTCGGGGTCCGTGCCGTGACTACCCCAAGCCCGCCTTCCATAGGCCAGGGGCTGGCGACTAGCACCAAGGTGTAAATCCCGGTAAAAAGGGAAGGCATTGCCTTTGAAAAGTAACAAACACCACAGAGTAAGAAAGCGGAAAGTAAACACTAAACAAAGCAGAGTACAACTGAAAGTGCGGAAAAGTAAATGGGCCAGAATACAAACCCAAACTAAAAGTAAAGTACAACTCGAAAGGGAAAACAACAACTGAAAAGTAAAAGCCGCTACACCGAGCTGTCCACTGGAAATCCCACCTGAAGGGTGGGTACAGATAGCTCCTCTGCTCCACGGGTCCCGTCGTCCGCTCCGAGCACGTCCCGCCCAGTGGTCCACCTCCGGGTACCGTCCCGCTCTGCAAGCCTCAGCTAAGGTCAACGCTGTCCGTCGTCTGCAACCAACACAACGTAGTGCGGGCAAAGCCCGTGCAGGGGTGAGTATAAGCTACTCAGTAGGGACCCCGAGACCCCTGAAGGTCTCTCAAATCCACAAAGGATAAACCACGAAGAAAAGTAACAATCACGAAGTAATAACCGACACTGCTTAGGTATATGCCCATACATATACCTAAGTCATCAATTCAAATACGCTCTAACCTCCGAGCCCAAGTACAACTCAGTCCACACAGGAAAGTAAACGTATTCCACACAGGAAAGCAAAACGTAATCCACACAGGATTGCACAACACAACCCACACAGGAAAGCAATAGGATTCAGCTCACACAGGTATACTTCTTCAGAGGACGATAAAGATGATCACTGATCCATCTAAGTCGTCGGACCCACGAAGGATCGATAGGTAACTAACCCCCGCAATGACCCACACAGGATCGGGCCCACACAGGACCTGTAGGCGCTGGCTCACACAGAACCGCTGAGCGCAAGGACCCACACAGGATCGGGCCCACACAGGACCTGTAACACTGATCCACGTAGGATCGCTGAGTGCTGAAGTCGTCGTCGTCGAATCCACACAGGATCTCTGTACTGTCGTCGTCGCAGTCACAGTAGCAGTAGTAGTCGTAGCAGTAGAACAGTCGCAGCCAGCACTAGGGTTCCCGCACATAGCAAGCTCGTTTGGAGGGTCCGCTCCACGAGCCGAGAGGCTGATACATCAACTGTCACGAAGACCAGAGTTGATGTATCCAAAAGTTCCGTATCGTCAACAGGAACTCAACGCAACAGACGGCGCGTCGATCGGACGCCCGGTCTGAGAGTTATTGGCATTTTCGTCTCCGGGGCCCGGTTGGTTTTTAAGGCAAAACCAACCCGACCGTACTCCACCTG
This sequence comes from Viscum album, assembly GCA_963277665.1. Classification (NCBI taxonomy): domain Eukaryota; kingdom Viridiplantae; phylum Streptophyta; class Magnoliopsida; order Santalales; family Viscaceae; genus Viscum; species Viscum album. The sequence continues at coordinate 247,233,312 of OY728150.1, forward strand.
CGTCCAAACCTCGGGCGGAGTATGCCAAAAGATCTGTCTCGTAAAGAGGAACGCAACACGGCTGACGGCACGTCAATCGGACGTCCGTAGCTCAAGATATGAGCGTTTCCGCTCCGAAGGCCCGGTTGGTTTCATGAACGAATCAACCCGGACGAACTCAAAGTAAACCGAAACCTTGAGTGCAATATACCGAAACGACCGTCTCGATCCAAGGATCGCGTTGCCGCAGACGGTTCGTCATTCGGAGGTCCGAGGCTCAAGATATGGCCAAAAGACCGAAACATGTTCGAAATGGGGGGGTCCGGGTCCGGGCCGACCCGGCCCGACCCCCCCCTGGGGCGGTCCGGCGGCGGCGCGGAGGCGCGGCGGCGCGGAGGCCGCGGGGGCCGCGGCGGCCTGTCACCGCGAGGTGGCGGCACGCGGGGGCTAAGCCCCCGCTTCCTGGAAATTCGGCGCGGCAATTGCCGCGCCCCTTGATTGAAACCGCCCCCACGTGGGGGCCGGTTGAAGTAAAAACCGGGGGGCTGCTGCCCCCCCCCCCCTCCTTTAAAGAACCGCCCCCTCATAAAGAGGGGGGTTTTATGTGTTGGCTGGGGGATTAATTCCCCCGGTTTAATGCCTTCCGGCCGGCCAGCTGGCCGGCCGGTTTTCTCCAACGGGACCGGAAATTCCGGTCCCCTCTTCGGCTTCCGACGTCGGCGGCCCGACCGCCGGTCTTCTCATCCCGCCGCGGCCCGGAACCGGCCGCGGTCTCCTCGTCCCGCCGCGGCCCGGAACCGGCCGCGGTGTTCATCGTCCGGCACGGTGCGACGGCACCGCGCCCCTTCGCCGTGCCTTGATTCCTTTTAACGTGGCGCGACGGCGTCGCGTTCTTGAAGATTCTTCCTCGGCGTGGCGCAACGGCGCCGCGCAAAATATTTGCACGATTATCCGCGTGGTGCGACGGCACCACGCCACTTGCTTCCACCCGCAAGAATAAACAAGAACGATGGAGGGGGTTCGGCCGTGTTCGTGCGGTCCGGCCCCCTCACGTTAAAATAATAATGCAACTTTAAATAATTCAAAGCCACACGTTAGACTTGCTAAATTCACGATCAAGAATAGAATAACTAAACAATAATCAACAACCCCTACCTTGGTATAAGGTTCGAAGATTTGTCTACGTTCCGCGGAAGACGACGTCGCGGAGGTCGGGCGTCGCGGTCGTCGTTCGTCAAATCCGTTGACGAAGGGATGCGTCCGATGCGATACGTCGTTGGCGAAACTTCTCAAGTCGACGAAGGAAAACCGAGGAGGAAGCGGTGTCTCCCTTTCTTTGACGTGGAGAGAAGATAGAACGGCGTGTCGGTGTTCTTCGCGTTCTTCAAGGAGGAAGATGAAGTTCTTCAAAGTGTAGAACTCTTCTTCTCTCAAATCTCCACACAACACAGCAACTCCCCAAAATAAAATAAGCTACACCTTATTTTATTTTCACTTTTCCAACCTTTCAAAATTCAAAAGTTGAATTCATTACATTAATTAAAATCTAGAGTTGTCAAAAAATTAAAAGAAGAGATAAGTTGGCAAGAATTAATGTAGGGGAGAGCCACATAATTTAAGAGGGGGTTTAGAGGGGTTAGGGAATTTGAAAAGGTGGGGGCTCGTGTGGGCCCCACCTCCCTCATAACCACACATGGGAAGTTGGGTGGTTGTGGGACCCACCAACAACTTCCCATGAGAGAGTCTAACCACCACGAATAAAATAAAATTCACACACAATTTTATTTTACTTAACTTTTAATCCCCAAAACTAACTTTCAACCCGCAACAAACGCAACTTCCGAAAAGGTCTCAATTAGCGAATTTCGGCGCTGCGAGTTCATCGGTGCCCTCGGATTTCAATTCCGAGCACCGGATCAAAAGTTAGGAAAACCCGTTCGTTCGTTCACTGAACGTACCCGAGCCAAACTTCGGAAATTGATTCCGGACACTCCGGGCCTCGGAATCAGGTGCCGTCTGAAACCGCGCTCTTGTAAAATTCTAAAGAAAATTAAGAAAAAATTTCCCTTGAATTTTACGGGTCTTTACATTACTCCCACCTCAGGGCTTTACGTCCCCGTAAAGATACATCAAAAACTAGGGAAACAAATGAGGGTACTGAGCACGCATATGAGCCTCCCGCTCCCATGTGCTCTCCTGGAGATTCCCGTGCTGCCATCTGATGCGCACAAGAGGAATCGATCGCCCACGCAGGACCCGCTCCTGTCGATCCTCTATCTCCATCGGGACCTCTGCAAAAGTTGCCCCATCGTCAACGTCAAGCTCCCCATGATCAATGATGTGCGTCGGGTCGTGCACGTATCTCCTCAACTGGGATACGTGGAAGACGTCGTGCACCCGGTGCAACTGAGGTGGTAGTGCCAGACGATAAGCCACCTCACCAATCCTGCTGAGAATCTGGAAGGGTCCGATGAAGCGCGGAGATAACTTGCCGCCTCGGCCAAATCTCTGAATACCACGTCGAGGTGAGACCCGCAAGAAGACGTGGTCGCCATCCTCGAACTCTAGTGGCCTCCGCCTCCTATCAGCATATGACTTCTGCCGGCTCTGAGCTGTCCTCATCCGCTCCTGGATGACCTGGACCTTCTCTGTCGTGGCCTGGACCATCTCCGGTCCCACGAGTGCTGACTTCCCAGGGTCTGTCCAGCATAAAGGAGATCTACATGGTCGGCCGTACAACGCCTCGTACGGTGCCATCCCGATGGTGGAGTGGTAGCTGTTGTTGTATGAGAACTCCACCAAGGGTAGGTGGTCCTCCCAGCTACAACCAAAGTCAAGGACACATGCGCGGAGCATTTCCTCGAGAGTCTGAATGGTCCTCTCCGTCTGACCATCCGTCTGAGGGTGAAAAGCTGTGCTAAGACGTAGCTGCGTCCCGAACGCCTCCTGCAACCCCTTCCAAAGCCGGGAAGTAAAGCGGGCATCTCGATCGGAGACGATAGATGATGGCACGCCGTGGAGCCGCACAATCTCCTGAACGTAGAGACGTCCCAAGCTCTCTACTGAGCCCTGCTCTCTGATGGGTAAGAAGTGTGCCGACTTGGTGAGTCGGTCAACAATCACCCAGATGGAGTCGTGACCTCTGGAAGTGCGTGGAAGTCCAGTCACGAAGTCCATAGATATGCCGTCCCACTTCCACTCCGGAACCTCCAAGGGCTGTACCAAGCCTGCTGGTACCTGATGCTCTGCCTTCACCTGCTGGCAGGTGAGGCATCGAGAAACGAACTCTGCTACAGCCTTCTTCATGCCCGGCCACCAGTGCTGTCGTCTGAGGTCCTGGTACATCTTCGCCACTCTAGGATGTACCGCCAAAGGAGAAGTGTGAAACTCTCTCAGCACTTCCTCTCGCAAAGCAACTGGTACCATGGTACGTCCTCTTAAAAGGATGTCGTGCTCTGCTCCAAGGGAGAAACCATCAGGTGCCTGTCCCGAGGATATCTGTGCACGCCGTGTCTCAAAGTCAGCGTCCTCACGCTGTGCCTCTCTGACCCGCTGCAGTAGTGGAGGAGTGACTGTGAGAGACTGAAGAAAGGCTGCTCCATCTCTATCCACGAAGGATATCTGCAAAGAGGCTAGCTGCTTCGTCGCCTCCTCAAGTAGCTGAATGCCCGTCCTCCTGCTGAGGGCATCAGCTACTACGTTCCCCTTACCAGGAGTATAGACTATCTCAAAGTCATAGTCCTGGAGGAACTCGAGCCATCGCCGCTGTCTCAGGTTCAGGTCCTTCTGCGAGAAGATATACCTGAGACTCTGATGATCGGAAAAGACTGTAAAGCGCTCGCCCATCAGATAGTGTCGCCATGTCTTCAGAGCGAAGACCACTGCTGCTAACTCCGGGTCATGGGTAGCGTAGTTCTGCTCATGCGGCCTCAACTGACGTGATCCATAGGTGATCACGGCCCGCTCCTGCATCAGAACACATCCGAGTCCGGTCCCTGATGCATCGCAGTAGACTACGTACCCTACTCCCTCCTCAGGCAACCTCAAGATAGGTGCGCAGGTCAATCTCTGTCTCAGCTCCTGGAAGCTCTGCTGACATCTGTCTGTCCATACGAAGGGTTTCCCCTTCTTCATCAAAGCTGTGAGTGATGCCGCAACTCTAGAGAAGTCTGGCACAAATATCCGATAATATCCAGCTAGTCCCAAGAAACTCCGAACCTCAGTCACGCTCCTGGGTGGCTCCCAAGCTAACACAGCCTCAATCTTCGCGGGATCCACTGCAACTCCCGCCTCAGAGATAACGTGTCCCAAAAAGTGGACCTCACGTATCCAGAACTGACACTTTGAGAGCTTACCATAAAGCTGGTGCTCTCGGAGTGTGTCAAGAACAACTCGCAAGTGATAGGCGTGCTCCTCCTCTGTCGTAGAGTAAATCAGAATGTCGTCGATGAAGACCACGACAAACTGATCGAGGTATGGCTGAAAGATCCTGTTCATGAGAGCCATGAACACTGTTGGGGCATTGGTTACACCGAAAGGCATAACCAAGAACTCATAGTGGCCATACCGACATCTGAAGGCTGTCTTCTGCACATCCTCGTCTCTGACTCTGAGCTGATGATAGCCTGACCTGAGGTCTATCTTCGAGAACCACCGTGCTCCCTTGAGCTGATCAAAGAGGTCATCAATCCTCGGTAGCGGATACTTGTTCCTCACTGTCACCTGGTTCAGGCGACGATAGTCAACACAAAGTCGCAAGCTCCCGTCCGCCTTCTTGGCGAACAATATCGGGGAAGCCCAGGGTGAAACACTGGGTCGGATGAACCCCTTGCCCTGCAAGTCCTCCAATTGTACCCGTAGCTCTCGAAGCTCGGCGGGGGCCATCCGATATGCTGGAGTGGATATCGGGGCTGTCCCGGGGTACAAGTCAATATAAAAGTCTACCTCTCTGCGAGGAGGTAGCCCTGGAACGTTGTCGGGAAAAACGTCCGCAAACTGATCCACCACTGCAGGAAAACCAGGACTCCGCACGTCAACTGCTCCAAGGATAAGGCTAGCCAACTGATGAGTAATGGGCTGTCCTCTCCTCCGCGGAAGTCCATCCTGTGCTGCTAAGGCTCCCTTCTCGCCGGTGAAGGTGAACCTGCTCCCGTCGGTGCGTACACATCGCACCTTGCGCCTAAAACAGTCAATCTGTGTATGGACCGTAGATAGCCAATCCATGCCCAAGATGACGTCGTAAGGCCTCGATGCTGCTACAAGAAGATCCCAGCCGAAGCTCTCGCCTCCTAGAGTATGCTCACACTGCCGGCACCAGTGCGTAATCGTCGAGTCTGCTCCCGTAGGAGTCTCTAGTCGTAAGGATCGAGCCAACGACTCTGTCGGAATCTCTGAGCTCCGAACAAGGGCAGCAGCTATTAAAGAGTGACTCGCTCCTGTGTCTATAAGAACTGAAGCAAGGGTGGAATAGACACAGATAGTACCTCGAATCATCTCGGGTGCGCCGTGGTCGTAGGCCTCTGCTGCCTGGAGCTGTGCCTGTCGCTGCCCGCTAGCTCCCTGTGGTCGGGGTGGACCTCCTGGTGGTGGTGGTGGTAGAGCCTCAAAGCGTCGGCCACCACCGGCTGCTCGTCCAGCTCCTCTGCCTCGTCCGCCTCCTCCCTGCGGACCGCCACGGTTGACCCTCTGCCTCTGCCTCGGTGGTCCATCAACTGACTGCTGCTCCTCGGCACGGCGGGTCGGGCAGTCGCGAGCCATGTGGCCCTGCCCGCCGCATGAGTAGCACTGTCTGCCTCTCGAATGACTGGCTCCTCGCTGTGTGCCCCGCACTGCTGAGCCAGTGCCCTGAGATCGTCTGCCCGAAGGTCTGGTCTGTCTGGACCCCTGAGTCATCCGTCGACTGCCTGCTGCAGATGACTCTGCCACGTGCCGCCCCGCGGTGGGTCTCTGTGCTGGTGTAGACTCAGCAAGGAAGATCTCGATCAGAAGGGCCCGCTCCAGTACTCCTGTCTGAGTCGGTATGCTGAGGGAGATCAGCGATGCCCTGATCTCGTGTCTCAAACCCTGCTCGAAGGTCCGGGCCCGGAAGAATGGGTCCTGTACCATGTCGGTCGAGTAGCGCGAGAGATCGGTAAATCTCGCCGAGTACTGAGCGACCGTCATGCTGCCCTGCCGCAGCTGTAGAAGCTCCTGGATACGCACCGCACGAAGGGTGGCTGGGACGAACTCCGAGCGGAAGAGGCTCTCAAAGTCCGTCCAAAGTAGGGATGCCTCATCGTGCACCTGGAGCATCAAGCTCCACCATCGTCCTGCTGCTGCGTGTAGTAGGCTCGCAGCGAGGATCACCATGAGGTCTGCTGGTGTCCTCACTAGCCGAAACACTCGAACCACTGCCTCCAGCCAGTCCTCTGCTGCCTGGGGATCTGTCTCCCCGCGAAACCTGGGCGGTCGCTGGCGCTGAAACTCATGCAGTGCGCTGAGGCAACGTGCATCGTCAGCGGCTGCTACTGGAAGCATCGGGGGCTCGACAGGTAAAGCTACCGCCGGTGCCACTACTGGCAAAGGGCCCTGCACCGAGGCCTCGTCGCTCGGTGGGCTGTCGTCTCGCTCGACTCTCGGAACCCTAGCTGGCTGCCGTCGTGGGGCCATCCTGATAAGGAAACAAGTGCACCACGGTCAGAACAGTATACCTGGTGAGCTGATATAAGTAATCACAAAGAAAACTTTGAAACACACACGCAATCAATGTTTTCGTGCATTAAGTCGGAAATCAGAAGTCAGGGTCCTGGTGTATGGATACGTCGGCCGCCGCACCAACACTGGACTCCCTGGACTGATAACCACACTCAATACGCTAAACATTATTGCTTCACATAGAAAAGATCAGAGTTCGCGGTAGAACCGAACTCCTCTGATACCAATTTGTCACGACCCGCCCTCGGGGTCCGTGCCGTGACTACCCCAAGCCCGCCTTCCATAGGCCAGGGGCTGGCGACTAGCACCAAGGTGTAAATCCCGGTAAAAAGGGGAGGCATTGCCTTTGAAAAGTAACAAACACCACAGAGTAAGCAAGCGGAAAGTAAACACTAAACAAAGCAGAGTACAACTGAAAGTGCGGAAAAGTAAATGCGCCAGAATACAAACCCAAACTAAAAGTAAAGTACAACTCGAAAGGGAAAACAGCAACTGAAAAGTAAAAGCCGCTACACCGAGCTGTCCACTGGAAATCCCACCTGAAGGGTGGGTACAGATAGCTCCTCTGCTCCACGGGTCCCGCCGTCCGCTCCGAGCACGTCCCGCCCAGTGGTCCACCTCCGGGTACCATCCCGCTCTACAAGCCTCAGCTAAGGTCAACGCTGTCCGTCGTCTGCAACCAACACAACGTAGTGCGGGCAAAGCCCGTGCAGGGGTGAGTATAACCTACTCAGTAGGGACCCCGAGACCCCTGAAGGTCTCTCAAATCCACAAAGGATAAACCACGAAGAAAAGTAACAATCACGAAGTAATAACCGACACTGCTTAGGTATATTCCCATACATATACCTAAGTCATCAATTCAAATACGCTCTAACCTCCGAGCCCAAGTACAACTCAGTCCACACAGGAAAGTAAACGTATTCCACACAGGAAAGCAAAACGTAATCCACACAGGATTGCACAACACAATCCACACAGGAAAGCAATAGGATTCAGCTCACACAGGTATACTTCTTCAGAGGACGATAAAGATGATCACTGATCCATCTAAGTCGTCGGACCCACGAAGGATCGATAGGTAACTAACCCCCGCAATGACCCACACAGGATCGGGCCCACACAGGACCTGTAGGCGCTGGCTCACACAGAACCGCTGAGCGCAAGGACCCACACAGGATCGGGCCCACACAGGACCTGTAGCACTGATCCACGTAGGATCGCTGAGTGCTGAAGTCGTCGTCGTCGAATCCACACAGGATCTCTGTACTGTCGTCGTCGCAGTCACAGTAGCAGTAGTAGTCGTAGCAGTAGAACAGTCGCAGCCAGCACTAGGGTTCCCGCACATAGCAAGCTCGTTCGGAGGGTCCGCTCCACGAGCCGAGAGGCTGATACATCAACTGTCACGAAGACCAGAGTTGATGTATCCAAAAGTTCCGTATCGTCAACAGGAACTCAACGCAACAGACGGCGCGTCGATCGGACGCCCGGTCTGAGAGTTATTGGCAATTTCGTCTCCGGGGCCCGGTTGGTTTTTAAGGCAAAACCAACCCGACCGTACTCCACCTGCGTCCAAACCTCGGGCGGAGTATGCCAAAATATCTGTCTCGTAAAGAGGAACACAACACGGCTGACGGCACGTCAATCGGACGTCCGTAGCTCAAGATATGAGCGTTTCTGCTCCGAAGGCCCGGTTGGTTTCGTGAACGAACCAACCCGGCCGAACTCAAAGTAAACCGAAACCTTGAGTGCGATATACCGAAACGACCGTCTCGATCCAAGGATCGCGTTTCCGCAGACGGTTCGTCATTCGGAGGTCCGAGGCTCAAGATATGGCCAAAAGACCGGAACAGGTTCGAAACGGGGGGGTCCGGGTCCGGGCCGACCCGACCCGACCCCGCCCTGGGGCGGTCCGGCGGCGGCGCGGCGGCGCGGAGGCGCGGAGGCGCGGCGGCGCGGAGGCCGCGGGGGCCGCGGCGGCCTATCGCCGCGAGGTGGCGGCACGCGAGGGCTAAGCCCCCGCTTCCTGGAAATTCGGCGCGGCAATTGCCGCGCCCCTTGATTGAAACCGCCCCCACGTGGGGGCCGGTTGAAGTAAAAACCGGGGGGCTGCTGCCCCCCCCTCCTTTAAAGAACCGCCCCCTCATAAAGAGGGGGGTTTTTATGTGTTGGCCGGGGGATTAATTCCCCCGGTTTAATGCCTTCCGGCCGGCCAGCTGGCCGGCCGGTTTTCTCCAACGGGACCGGAAATTCCGGTCCCCTCTTCGGCTTCCGACGCCGGCGGCCCGGCCGCCAGTCTTCTCATCCCGCCGCGGCCCGGAACCGGCCGCGGTCTCCTCGTCCCGCCGCGGCCCGGAAACGGCCGCGGTGTTCGTCGTCTGGCACGGTGCGACGACACCGCGCCCCTTCGCCGTGCCTTGATTCCTTTTAACGTGGCGCGACGACGTCACGTTCTTGAAGATTCTTCCTCGGCGTGGCGCGACGGCGCCGCGCAAAATATTTGCACGATTATCCGCGTGGTGCGACGGCACCACGCCACTTACTTCCACCCGCAAGAATAAACAAGAACGATGGAGGGGGTTCGGCCGTGTTCGTGCGGTCCGGCCCCCTCACGTTAAAATAATAACGCAACTTTAAATAATTCAAAGCCACACGTTAGACTTGATAAATTCACGATCAAGAATAGAATAACTAAACAATAATCAACAACCCCTACCTTGGTATAAGGTTCGAAGATTTGTCTACGTTCCGCGGAAGACGACGTCGCGGAGGTCGGGCGTCGCGGTCGTCGTTCGTCAAATCCGTTGACGAAGGGATGCGTCCGATGTGATACATCGTTGGCGAAACTTCTCAAGTCGACGAAGGAAAACCGAGGAGGAAGCGGTGTCTCCCTTTCTTTGACGTGGAGAGAAGATAGAATGGCGTGTCGGTGTTCTTCGCGTTCTTCAAGGAGGAAGATGAAGTTCTTCAAAGTGTAGAACTCTTCTTCTCTCAAATCTCCACACAACACAGCAACTCCCCAAAATAAAATAAGCTACACCTTATTTTATTTTCACTTTGCCAACCTTTAAAAATTCAAAAGTTGAATTCATTACATTAATTAAAATCTAGAGTTGTCAAAAAATTAAAAGAAGAGATAAGTTGGCAAGAATTAATGTAGGGGAGAGCCACATAATTTAACAGGGGGTTTAGAGGGGTTAGGGAATTTGAAAAGGTGGGGGATCGTGTGGGCCCCACCTCCCTCATAACCACACATGGGAAGTTGGGTGGTTGTGGGCCCCACCAACAACTTCCCATGAGAGAGTCTAACCACCACGAATAAAATAAAATTCACACACAATTTTATTTTACTTAACTTTTAATCCCCAAAACTAACTTTCAACCCGCAACAAACGCAACTTCCGAAAAGGTCTCAATTAGAGAATTTCGGCGCTGCGAGTTCATCGGTGCCCTCGAATTTCAATTCCGAGCACTGGATCAAAAGTTAGGAAAACCCGCTCGTTCGTTCACTGAACGTATCCGAGCCAAACTTCGGAAATTGATTCCGGGCACTCCGGGCCTCGGAATCTGGTGCCGTCTGAAACCGCGCTCTTGTAAAATTCTAAAGAAAATTAAGAAAAAATTTCCCTTGAATTTTACGGGTCTTTACACACTCCCTCAAAATTAAAAAAATAATATCCCTTGTAATTATATCTCTCGAATTAATGGGGAATCTTCCTCGCTAAATACCACACACATAAACACTCAAAATGGGAGAAGATTCTTGAATCTAGAAATGATAAAACTAGGGGAAGCCACTTTCTTTTATAGGAAAGCTTCACCCCCTACTTCCTTCTTTTTTTGGATGGATGATGGGGCTGGACACACACCACATCTTCCACCTCCTCCATCCTTTTAAAATTTAATGGGGGTAGAACCATTTTTGGAATACAATATTTCAAACAACTATCAACTTGTGGTCAGTAGCTCTGTATGTATGCTCAAAGCATCTTTTCATCTCTCTCATTTGTAGTTTATCTACATGACATCTCATTGATGCTCCTCCTAACTATGTGGGTTTATGTTTGAGAATTTAATTTGAAGTTTCTTTTTAAATCAAGAAATCACATAGAAGGAATGCCAAAAAATAGATAAAGTCATAACAACTTATATTATGATCATGCACTTAGACAGGTGTCATGGGAATGGAGAAAGAAGAATTTAAGGGGGTCAGTGGAGAATATAAAGTTGATAGAATTAATTTTAGGCCAATATAAGTTTTTCCTTGTGTTAAAATCACTGAGTTAATCCTCTCTCTAGGTGGAATAATCCATTTCCTCAAAGATAATATCATTACTTGTAGGGATGGATGGGGCTTGACCCACTAGGGTACTGTGTGTGTGTGTTATTTTCAGTTGGTAATCCCCTATAGAATATATATATATATATATATATATATATATATTAACACACACACAAAGAAACATATTAAGGATCAATGGATTTCACCCATCCCCCAAAATTCCTCAAACCTAGTAGTTAAGATAACACCCCCATGTAACCCTAGCCAGGGAAGAATCACCAAAAGTGGTATATCTGTGTGGGTCCTATTAGGATTAGTAGGCCCACCAACCATCCCAATAATAAAAAGAAATATGTTACCCCTGACATTCAAATATAAGCTTACTGGTAACACATTTACCTTCCCCCACCAACTAACTTATAGTTTGTTGGCTATATATATATAAATATATATATATATAACAAAATTTTAAACAATAATTAAAATACTGTTTTTATTCAAAATTTCCAGCATGAATTTACTCCTAAAATATAACTAAAAACCCTCACCCTGGACGTCCTTTTATAGGAGAAGGGGTCTTGAAATTCCTTATGGATTTTCCATATGGGATTTAGTTTCATTTTTTCAACATTATAATAATAATAATATAGTAATAATAATACATGAATAATAACATATATATATAAATATAACTACTTAAAATAAAATATCCTTAATGAAAATAATAATTAATATTATAAATAATAATAATTAATAATATAATTAATAATTAATATAAAAATTTCATAATAAAAATTAATATATATCTTTAGGGTACTTTTATTTAAGGTTTGATCATGCTTTATTCAATAATAAACTATTTTTTGCTTTGTTTTTACAAGAAATATGAACTCATGACTCAAAGGAGGAAATGCTAGGAAAACATAAAAATAAATAATACATGTCATGAAACACATATTCAGGACATGTATTCCTCGAGCAGAACATCAGATGGCTCGTGAATCCAATTACATGATGTGAATCTAAAGTACATGACGTGAATGTATTACATGATGTGAAAGATTTAGAATTTGAAACCTAATGAAGTAAATTTCATGAATGAATTACATGATGTGAAAAGTTCAAAACCTAAATCCCATTGAAGATACAATTCATGAAATCTAGAAGATCTAAGATCTTCAAATACCTTTTCAGATATGAAGTGCATGACATGAAACCAACTTTCACATCGTGAAAGTTTCATAACATAAGTCACTTAAATAAGTTACATGACGTGAATAATTTAAGTGTAGTGAAACTATTGTATCTATATATATGTGGGAACCCATTTGATAGATAAAAATCTTGGATGGATTGTCAAACCCTCTCCTTTATTTCTTTTTTCTTTCATAATTTGTTTAAAACCTAGTTTTATTTCTTTCCTTTCCATTTTTGGTCATTTTGTTGTTATTGTTTACCATTTTTAGACTCGTTCATTGTGTGTTGTTCTTCCAATGTTCAAATTTCAATTCTGATTGTCACTCAACTTCAAATGCCACAATGTTCTTAATTTTTCATTCATTCAAGTTAGTATTTGAATTATTTAATATGGTTACACTATTTGAAATTGTTTAATTGTTATATCAAGCATGTTGTCTATTTCCATACTTTCAACTAACATCATCATGTGCAACTAATCTGCTTAGGGTTAGGGGTCAAGAGTAAGTGTGTCTTTAAATATAATGAATCTATAAATCAAAACTTATTAACCCTTTGGCTAGTAATTAGGTTAAAAAAATTATCCCATTATTTTTCATAACCCTATTCACGGGAAGTTAAATTGGAAGACCCTGATATAGTTGGTGTTGAGAAAACTAGGAATAATAGCTTGTGATACTTTATACCTTAAAGCCAGGATTACTGCACATAGGTTTTTGAATATATCTATACCACACAGTTGTTTCTGACTTAGGTTAATCCAATTGGTTAGAAAAAATCCAATTGGTGACCTTTTCACTACTTCATAGCCTAAGCCATAGGTCTATCCCAAGTTAAATTTAGGATTACTATTTTTCCTAAACACTAAAATTAAACATGATCCCTTATTTTCATCTGAATTAAAACAAAAACTACATAGTTTTAACCAAAACTAAGATAGATCATGAGTAATCTTACTTTAAGGTTCTAATTGATAGGTTGTATACTTTCGAGCTAGTCCATATGGATTAAACCCCACACGTCCACTGGGATATGCCTTAGTTGTTGAGTATAGATTGAGATATTATAAATTATAATCTAATCGACATATATGAAGAACTAATGACATCCCGTGAGCCAGTCAAATTTTGGTGTCATTGTTAGGGACATTTTTATGCCTTGTCATGGTAACCTTTAGTACAAACCTTATATTACCTCACCCCTTCCACTTTCTTTTTAAATTTTTTTTCACATGGACTAGCACCTGAATCTTCTCCCTTCTTAGATAGCGCATGCTTTAGGGCCCTCTGACTTGATCAAAGAGCCTTGATGCTCAAGAACTATTTAATCTCAATCTTGAGATTGAAATAAATCTAGCTACACCCCATAATTAAAATATGGTTAAATGAAACAAACTTTCATCTTCTAACCCCAAAAACCTCCAATATATTCCACATAAACATCAGGGAGAGTGACTAGTGGTGTAGGAGTTCACCATCATGGAATATGGCTTGTCGTCCATCAGTGGCATTGTTCCCATCATTGGGTGCTGATAGAGTTAATATTTTCATTATTATTTATATGTTTTTCAATGATTTAATCCCTCCCAATTATTCAATGTGAGCGTATTTGCATCATTTATGTGTTTTTAGTGTATTTTGGGCTTAAATGTGAAAATGGGGTAATTCTGTAAAATTTTCAGTTTTATAGAGATTATGTTTTTCAGTCATAACTTTTATAATATGGGTCCTATTGAAGTGAATATTTTTTTTAGGATTACTATACTTGTGGGCTTAAAATGTTCCTTCTGGACCAAGACCCAATTCGAAACCCAATGGTTCAGAAAATTCAATCAAGTGGAGAAATCAGTTTGGAAGGCAGAATGGACCCTACTTCATTAAATATGAAATATCTCCTTCATCCGACCTTAGGATGAGGTGATTGCAGCTGGTGGCGACAGAGGACTTCAAAAGGACGGCTCACATTAAATTTCATAAATTATTGAGCTCATTAATTCATCCTTCTGGCACGTACAAGTGGAGTGGGTGAAATAGTGTTTGGCGGCAAGAAAAGTAATGGTCATTGATTCGGCCATATCTTTCTTTACACCTATCCAATGACTCTAACATTTTGGGGATCAATAGAAAACATCATTTCCAACATTCTATAAGAAGGTACCTCAATGAGTTTCGGCCGGTTGGTGGGCATACAAGAGGAAAACCTCTGGAGTACAGATTCTGGAGCATCAAATTTTCTGTTCTTTGTTTTCTCTATTTTGTTCTTCTTAGTTTTGTAATGAATTATTCTTTCCCCTTAGTCACAATTACCCTTACCATGGTGGGGTAAAATTCTGTGTGATTGGGGAAGGATAGGTTTTCCATATTGTATTTCATGAGTTCCTTATATTAATGTTTTAAAATCCTCTTTTCTCTTCTGCGAATCTGTTTCAATTTCTTATAACAGTTTTTATTATCATGTACGATTGTATCTGAGTTTAGATTCTATTGTTCATTTATATTTGGTCAATGATAAATATCTCCCTCCACTAGGTTCTGGTTTACAAACAATGGAATAGACCGGGATTTAGTGGTGTAGTACTCGGTGATCACTGGTACGTGTGTGAGGAGTAGTGAATGTTCTTGATTACTTGGGATAAACAAGACCCGATTGGGAATTGCCTAAGATAATTGGGGGTATTTTCTACAACTATATTACACATTGGAAGGAGAGTAGACCAACCTAAGATTTTATTAAGGTTTATTCTCACATTTTTAATTGACAAAGGGAGTGAGAAGAAACGATTGTGGATTCTCACTCTTAACGATTTAACAGAGGAGAATTGGGTAAAATGAACAATGATAGAATTACAATTGGAAAACTGACCCTAACCTGATCACCATTCCATATCACTGATTTAGATCACATCATTTGTCAATATTTTTCAAAACTTTCACTTAATTACTTTACTTTATTTAGTTTCTTTCTTGTATTTTCTAAATCAAACAATTTCTAAAAACAACCTCACTTCTTTCTATTTTAAGGTGACAACTTAATTCTTGTGCACTCCTCTCTGGAGACAACCTAGGTAATCCACTCTACTGCATTTTAACTTAGGTAATATTTGTTTTTGTCACACCCCACGACAGGCACGTGTCAAAACTTGGCGCCGTTTCTGGGTAGGTAGTGCCAACATTTCTTTTCTTTTCTTTTCTCTCTTTTCATCTTTTCTCTTCAAAATTGCATGACTAGAACCTCAAAAACTGAACCTTTACCCATAGATCCTGAAATTGAAAGAACCTTGTTTAATATACTTAGAAACATTAATTTAGAATCTTAATTTGAGTAAGTTCCCCTTGAAGACTCAAGTGAAACTTCAAGTGTTCACTCTGAGCCTGTCATCATGGCTGAAAATCAAAACCAAACACTTAGAGACCTCTGTGCACCACAATTCCTTAATCAAAACAATCAACTTGCCATGCCAGTGTTACAAAATGATTTTGAAATGAAACCTAACATGATTCCTTTGTTTCCAAAGTTTCATGGTTTGGCAGGTGAAGATCCAAACAAACACATTAAAGAGTTCACACATGTGTGCTCAACTTTCAGACCCCGTGGAATTACTGAGGAGCAGGTTAAGTGGAAGGCATTTTCGTTTTCGTTGGATGGAGCTGCTAAAGAATGGTTGTACGGCCTACAACCAGGAGATTTACATGACTAGAATGACCTGGTAAGATGTTTTATTCAAAGGTTCTTCCCCACCTCTAGAAGCACAACCATTCGTAAGGAAATCTACGCCATACGACAATCATCTGGAGAAACTCTTTACGAGTACTGGGAGAGATTTAAGAAGCTATGTGCCAGCTGTCCACATCAAGCCATTGAGGAACACCACTTTCTTGTATTCTTCTATCAAGGACTACTGGACAATGACAGAAACCTTCTTGATGCATAATCTGGAGGTGCACCGATTGAAAAGTCGCCAGAAGAAGCCAAGGGCTTGATTGAGAAGATTTCCCAAAACTCGCAGCAATTTGGAACAAGAGGTATTGGAACAAGAGTTATTCATGAGGTACGCACTTCTCATCCATCACCCTTATTAGAAACTAAGATTGAAGAGATTACTAGTTTGGTGAGGTAGATGGCCTTGAAGCAAGTTAGTGACCAACAAGCACCAGCTAAGGTATGTGGTTTATGCTCATCTCCTAATCATTTCACTGACTAGTGTGCTGAAATACAGGGAATGGAAAGTTATGCAGCAGCCTTTCAACCAAGGCAGTTCCAGCAAAATCAAGGATGGAGAGAGCCTAACCAAGTCCAATATGGATTTGGAAATCAACGGAATCAAGCTATGCCCCCGTACCAAAATCAGTTTCAAAACCAACCCCCATTCCAGAATCAATTCCAGAACCCTCCACCATTTCAAAAAAAGCAGTATTATAATCAGACTTCATACCAAAAACCAACCAATATCCAAAGACCCTATGAGAAACCATCCACTAGTGCCCAACCTCCAATTCAAAACCAACAAAAATCTGAGTTTGAAGGACTGAAAGACACTGTTAAAGATTTTTCCAATAAGTTTGAGAGTCTCATGGACTTTCTGACCAAAAATCCAGGTAAAATCCCTTCCCAAACAGTCCCAAACCCAAAAGAGAATGTTAGTATTATAACTACAAGAAGTGGAAAAGAACTCCAACCACCATACACCATTGAACCTGAAACAAGAAAAACTAATATGGGTGAGAATGAAGTTAGAAATGATGAAAATTCTATGAAAATGCATCGAGAAGAAGATAAGAAAGAGGAGGATGATAATGATAGGACAATAAGGAAGAAACAAGAAACACCATTTCAAAGGCAACAAAGGGAGAAGAAAGATATACCACCACCATTTCCATCAAGGATGATTGAATCAAAGAGGTTACAAGAAGAAGCACTGCAAAAAGAAATTCTGGACACCTTTCAGAAAGTGGAAATCAACATACCTCTGATTGAAGCACTCAAACAAATTCCAAAGTATGCTAAGTTTTTGAAGGATATTTGTACCAAGAAAAGGAGACTTCAAGGGAATGAGAGGATCAATTTGGGAAGAAGTGTCTCAGCCCTTATCACACCACAATTTCCAACCAAATGTCAAGATCCAGGGACGTTTTCTATTCCATGCACCATTGGTTCATTAAATTTCTCTAATGCTTTGTGCGATTTAGGTGAATCAATTAATGTATTTCCTCACTCAGTATATACTTCTTTGAAGATGGGAGACTTGAAGCCCACAAGAGTGGTGGTCCATCTTGCAAATAGATCCACAGTATTCCCAGCAGAAGTTCTGGAGGATGTCCTGGTAAAAGTCAAAGATCTTTTATTCCCTGCTGACTTTTATGAGTTGAATATGGAAGATGATAGGATCCCATCACACTCACCCATCATTTTGGGGAGACCTTTCTTGAAGACAGCCAAAACCATTATCAATGTCCATGAAGGGACACTTACCATGGATTTTGGAGATAGCACCGTCCACTTCAATATTTTTGAATCCATGAGGCACCCATCAGATGATCATTCACTCTTCGCACTCTCCCATGAAGATGAAATAGAACCAATTGAAGAATCAGGTATGTTTCATGAATTTTTATCATTAGGAGAGAATTTTTCCATTAAAGATATCACTAAACATATGGATTCCCAAACTCTTGGAGGTTCTGATTTCCTGTTGGAAGAAGCGGTAAAATCTGATTTCTTTGATAATTTGTTAAAGGATGATGAAGATAATATGATTTCTTGTGTGCAGGATGTCAAACCATTGGAAGTGGAGAACCTCAATTTAGTTTCATCTCTTGAGCATCCTTCTGATCTAGAATTAAAACCACTCCCCACTGATTTAAAATATGTTTACCTTATGGAGGGGGAGAAATTACCAGTAATAATTGCTAATAATCTATCTAAAACTCAAGAAAAATAATTTATTGATCTTTTGAGAGAGAATGTCCAAGCAATAGGGTGGAGCTTAGGTGATATCCCATGAATAAACCCAAACATTTGCTCACATAGAATTTTTCTTGAGGGAGATTCCAAACCTGTCAGACAACCCCAAAGGAGGCTAAACCCTACCCTGATAGAGGTTGTGAAAAAAGAGATTGAGAAGTTATTAGAATCCGAGATCATCTATCCCATATCAGATTCACAATGGTTTAGCCCCATCCATGTAGTCCCAAAGAAAACTGGCCTAACCATTGTGAGGAATGAAAAGAATGAATTAGTCCCTCTGAGAATTCAGAATAGTTGGAGAGTATGCATCGATTTTAGGAAGCTGAATCAGGTCACTCGAAAAGATAATTTCCCTATCCCGTTCATTGACCAGATGTTAGAGATATTTGTAGGGAGAACTCATTATTGCTTTTTGGATGGATTTTCAGGTTATTTTCAGGTACCCATTGCCCCCGAAGATCAAGATAAGACTACCTTCACTTGTCCTTTCGGTACTTTTGCATACAAAAGGATGCCATTTGGATTGTGTAATGCTCTAGGTACATTTCAGAGGTGTATGGTAAGTATATTTTCTGATCACATTGAAGATTTCTTGGAGGTTTTCTTGGATGATTTCACAGTTTTTGGAAATTCTTTTGACCACTGTTTGAAAAATCTAGAAAAAGTTTTGAAAACTTACATTGAAAAGAACCTTGTTTTGAATTTTGAAAAGTGTCATTTTATGGTTGAGAGAGGAATTGTCCTTGGGCATGTCATTTCATAGAAAGGCATTGAGGTTGATAAATCAAAAATTGAAGTGATAAATTCTTTGCCTTACCCAACTTGTGTGAAACATGTTAGATCATTTTTAGGACATGCAGGATTTTACAGGAGGTTTATAAAAGATTTCAGTAAGATTTCTCTCCCTCTCTCTAGATTACTTTTTAAGGATGCTGATTTTGATTTCAACAGTTCATGTAGGGAAGCATTTGATGAGTTGAAGAAGAAATTGATTACACCACCAGTGATACAGCCACCAAATTGGGAAGAACCATTTGAGCTACTTTGTGATGCTTCAAACCAAGCAGTTGGAGCTGTCCTTTCTCAGCGAATTGAGGGCAGGCCATAATTCATTGCATATGCCTCGAAAACCTTATATGCGGCCCAATTCAACTACACAACAACAGTAAAAGAGTTTTTAGCAGTTGTTTTTGCTTTAGAAAGATTTAGATCGTATCTGCTTGGAACTAAAGTCATTGTGTTTTCTGATCATGCAGCTCTTAGGTACTTGATGAAGAAGGCTGAAGCAAAACCAAGGCTAGTGAGATGGATACTACTACTACAGGAGTTAAACATAGAAATCAAAGATAAGAAGGGATCTGAGAACCAAGTGGCTGACCACTTAAGTAGACTACCTAACACCGCTGAAGTTGAGATTCCAGACACTGAACCACTAAATGATCACCTTCCAGGAGAGCAGTTGTACTTGATTGAAGGAGAAGTAACTTGGTATGCTGACATGGTCAATTATCTGGTAACATCTCAGGTCCCATCTCATTTAAATTCTCACCAAATTCACAAATTGAAATATGAATCTAAATATTACATCTGGGATGATCCATTTCTTTGGAATATTTTCAATGACCAAATGATCAGAAGATGTTTGCCTAAAAATGAAATTGAATCAGTCTTTAGGTTTTTTCACACATTAGCTTGTGGAGGCCACTTTGGACCTCAAAGGACTGCAAGAAATGTTTTAGAATCTGGACTTTATTGGCCAACACTTTTCAAAGACTCTCATGAATTTTGTAAACGGTGTGAAAAATGTCAGTTTACAGGAAATCTTTCAAAGAGACAAGAAATGCCCCAAAATCCACTTAATTTTTGTGAAATATTTGAAGTTTGGGGGATAGATTTTATGGGACCTTTCCCAATGTCATTTGGAAATTCTTATATTCTTCTTGCTGTTGATTATGTTTCCAAATGGGTGGAAGCAAAAGCCACCAGGACTGACGATGATAAAGTTGTTTGTGATTTTGTCAGGGCTAACATATTTTGTAGGTTTGGAGTTCCTAGAGCCATCATTAGTGATCAAGGGACTCAATTTTGTAATTGGAGAATGGAAGCTTTGTTGAAAAGGTATGGGGTGTATCATAAAACATCAACTCCCTATCATCCACAGACTAATGGGCAAGCTGAAGTGTCCAATAAGGAAATAAAATGAATTTTGGAAAAGATTGTTAATCCAAATAGGAAGGATTGAAGCCAAAGGTTAGAAGACACATTATGGGATTATAGGACAGCCTACAAAACCCCAATTGGAATGATTCCATATAGGCTGATTTATGGGAAAAGTTGTCACCTACCTGTGGAATTGGAACACAAGGCATATTGGGCTGTGAGGAAGATGAATTTGGATCTTGAAAGTACTAGGAAAGAGAGAAGATTGCAATTACAAGAGCTGGAAGAAATTAGAAGGGAAGCATTTGAAAATTCCAGGATTTACAAAGAGAGAACAAGAGTGGCTCATGACAAACTGATCCAACCAAAGGACTTCCATCCAGGAGACAAAGTGTTGTTATTCAATTCAAGACTCAAGCTGATGCCAGGTAAACTTCGTTCCAGGTGGGAAGGTCCATTTATAGTTACTCATGTATATCCTTTTGGTGCTGTGCAGATTGTGAAGGAAGGAGTGAAGGATCCATTCACTGTTAATGGGCAAAGATTGAAGAAATTCCTTGGGACCATGCCATCAGAGCCAATGGAGGAGATCACACTCCTCTAACCTATTTATCAATAAACTCCATCAGGTCATACCTCTCCTTTATATTTTCATTATTTTTGTGATTCAATTTCCAATATTCTTACATGTTAAATACATTTGAATGCATTGTGGACACTGCATCATTTAAGTGTGGGGGAGGGAACCTTTGTAGTGTAGGATTTTTATGTGTTGTTTGTTTTCCGATTTGTTTTTTAAAAAAACATGTGAGTGTTTAAAATTTTGTGTGTTTATTTTTCAATTTTTGTGTGTTTTTGAAACTTTTGAGCTGAAATGATCATCATTGATATTTTTGAAACCCATCTCCATGAGTGAAATAATTTATTCCTTGAAACTGAGCTTAAATGAATGCTGAAAATGACATTGTTTCAAGTTCAATTCTTTGGGAATTTCATGAAAAATACTCTATTTTTTTGAATCCCATGCCACATATCACTGTCTTTATATTTGAAATCACATTAACATGAGGCTTATAAACCTATTATTTTCATATTCTTTACATTCACCTCACTTCTTGAGAGAACCAAATCATGCTTGATTTAACCAGAATTTGATTTATTCCTGTCAAAACTTGAGGGTTTTAGGTACTTGTGTTTTAAATGATTGAGGAATTTCTTTGGTTTGAAAGCCCCATTTTCAATATAATCCCTTTCATAATGGCCTACCTTGAACATTTAATCCTTGTAGCCCATAGAAGCCATGAAAATCCTGTTAGTTTAGCCACATTACAAGCCAATATTCCCTATCCAACCTGCTCTTGAAGTGAAATTGCATGATCTATTTGAACATAAGTTTGGGGGGAAGATGTCTTGTATTGTACTACCTTATTTGGGGATACTTTGGGTGGAAAAAAATGTTGAAGAGATGTTATTGCTGCAAAAAAAAATCATTCTGCTGAAAGCTGTGCCTTTTCTGGAGCTTTCATGATGAGAGAAGCTGTTCCTTTCTAGAGCTTCTAATGTAAAAAGGAAGCTGTGCCTTTTCTGGAGCTTTCAAGAAATATTATATTTGATAAGATTGAAATGTTTGCTGCTGAAATGATTAACTATGGGAACATTCCTTTATATTCCATGGAGAAGGATTTTATTTTCTACTAAGGGGAGTGAAGAGAAGACCATACTTTTGTGAAAATTAGAGTAATGCAATTTTGTTTCAAAAAGAGCCAAGCCCTCTTCATTCAGCCTCAGAATTTTCACATATAAATTCTACCAACCTAAAGCCACAAAAAAACCTTAACAAGTCCTCATGATAAACATATGTCTTTAACTCACATCGGGTGGAGATTTAGGAATTTATCAAGCCTATGGTGACCCTTGTATGAGTTTGGATGAGAAAGACATTGCTAAAAAATTGAAATTTGTGTAATGAGAGATAATGAAAGTTAGGTAAGTGTTTTGTATACAGGGGAGGAGAAATGAAGAGTAAATTTATTGAATGATCCTAAAGTAAGAACATGAAATAATAGAGTTTGAGGAGGCATGCTATATTTTGTTTCTTGTTTTCAAATTTGTGGATCTCATGGATATGTGTTTTCAATTTACTTTGAATTTATTTTGATTCTGACTTGTCCAGGAGTCCAAGTGATAAGTGTGGGGTAATTGATAGAGTTAATATTTTCATTATTATTTATATGTTTTTCAATGATTTAATACCTCCCAATTATTCAATGTGAGTGTATTTGCATCATTTATGTGTTTTTAGTGTATTTTGGGCTTAAATGTGAAAATGGGGTAATTCTGTTAAATTTTCAGTTTTATAGAGCTTATGTTTTTCGGGCATAACTTTTATAATATTGGTCCAATTGAAGTAAATCTTTTTTTTAGGATTACTATACTTGTATTATTAAAATGTTCTTTCTCGACCAAGACCCAATTCGAAACCCAATGGTGCAGAAAATTCAATCAAGTGGAGAAATCAGTTTGGAAGGCAGAATGGACCCCACTTAATTAAATATGAAATATCTCCTTCATCCTACCTTATAATGAGGTGATTCCAGCTGGTGTCGATAGAGGACTTCAAAATTACGTCTCACATTAAATTTCATAAATTATTGAGCTCATTAATGCATCCTTTTGGCGCGTCCAAGTGGAGTGGGTGAAACAGTGTTTGGCGTCCAGAAAAGTAATGGTAATTAATTCGGCCATATCTTTCTTTAAACCTGTCCAATGACTCTCAAATTTTTAGGGTCGATAGAAAACTTCATTTCAAACATTCTATAAGAAGGTACCTCAGCGAGTTTCGGCCTGTTGGTGGGAATAACAGAGGAAAACATCTGGAGTACAGATTCTGGAGCATCAAATTTTCTGTTCTTTGTTTTCTCTCTTTTGTTCTTATTAGTTTTGTAATGAATTCTTATTTACCCTTAGTAACAATTACCCTTAACATGGTGGGGTAAAATTATATGTGATTGGGGAAGGAGAGGTTTTACATATTTTATTTCATGAGTTCCTTCTATTAATGTTTTAAAATCCTCTTTTCTCTTCTGCGAATCTGTTTCAATTTCTTATAACAGTTTTTATTATCATGTACGATTGTATCTAATTTTAAATTATGTTGTTCATTTATATTTGGTAAATGATAAATATCTCCCTCCACTAGGTTCTGGTTTATAAACAATGGAATATACCGGGATTTATTGGTGTAGTACTCGGTGATCACCAGTACGTGTGTGAGGAGTAGTGAATGTTCTTGATTACTTGGGATAAACAAGACCCGATTGGGAATTGCCTAAGATAATTGGGAGTATTTTATACAACTCTATTACACATTGGAAGGAGAGTATACCAAACTTAGATTTTATTAAAGTTTATTCTCACATTTTTAATTGACCAAGGGAGTGAGAAGAAACGATTGTGGATTCTCACTCTTAACGATTTAGCAGAGGAGAATTGGGTAAAATGAACAATGATAGAATTACAATTGGAAAACTGACCCTAACCTGATCACCATTTCATATCACTGATTTAGATCACATCATTTGTCAATTTTTTTCAAAAATTTCAATTAATTACTTTACTTTATTTAGTTTCTTTCTTGTATTTTCTAAATCAAACAATTTCTAAAAACAACCTCACTTCTTTCTATTTTAAGGTGACAGCTTAATTGTTGTGCACTCCTCTCTGGAGACAACCTAGGTAATCCACTCTACTGCATTTTAACGTAGGTAATATTTGTTTTTGTCACACCCCACGACAGGCACGTGTCAGGTGCCATCCTTTCAATTTTCATTTTATTGAAATTAAAATCAGACTAATACACATGTTTTAGAACATGGGGAAGTTTAGTGTAATTCAGAGAAAATATCCCCATAAACACATTTCAAATTTATTATAATTCTACAAAACCTTTATCAATCAAGGTTCATTGTATGATGCCACCAAAATTTTTTATTTCCCTCTGTTCTTTGACAATAGATCCAAGTAATGTATCAAAATACAAGCTCAAAATTCCATCACAAATTAGAATGATTTATCAAATAATTTATTAGATCAATACTTCGCACCAATACAAACAATGAAGCTCAGAAATAAGATCTAAAACTTCACCCATGTGGATAGAGAATAATCTTGGGAAGCATGGGATCATTTTAAAGAGATGACCCATAAGTTTACACATCACAGACATGATGTATGGATAGAGTTTCAAATATTCTACCAAGTACTGCAACCAGCTACCCACAGAGTTGTGGACGCTTCCACTAATTGTGGACTTATTCTCAAGATTATTGAAGTCAAAAAATAACTTTTAGAGGAAATCTCTCACAATGACAGTTTTTGGTAGAGTGACTGAGGACCCACCTAGTCCAGAATCCATCAGGTGAAAGAGAATACCTTCCTGGAAGGCTAGGTTGAATCCCTCATGAAGAAGCTTGAATCCTTACAGTCACATGATCCACCACCACCCCATTCCTCCCCTATGATGGAAATAAAATCTTGTGAGGTGTGTGGATCCCCACACCCATATCAGGATTATAGGGTAGGTATGGAAGAGAATCAAAGTCAATATTGTAATTATGTAAATTATAGTCAACAAAATAAATATTTTCGGCAACCTCAACACTACCGGGAGTTTTATTATCAACAGAGAATGAATCAGCAGCCAAAAAACCCAAAAAAAAAAGTTTCTATCAATATAGGATTGGTCAACTACCAAAAATAAGTCAAGGAACATTTGGATACCCACCAAAGAATACATCTCCTCGAGTGTAAAAAATTCAAAAATAAACTTTTCACCTGAGAGCTTAGTAATAATAGTTACCCCAAGATTCTCGAAGGAAGCAGCATCAAGCCCCACCTCTGAAATCAAATCTTGAGAAACTTCTCACCACCTTTATGCATAAATCGGACCATAGGATGACTACCTAAAAAACTGAAATACAGAACCAAAGGGTTTCCTTGTGCATCCTTGAGCACCAATTGGTCATATCTCCAAAATTTTGTTAGATTGACTACCAAATACGTTTCTCGGTAATACTAAGACACATGCGAGAAGGGAGGATAAATATGTAGTCTTTAAAAGTAAAAAAATGGTGCATTTCTATCATAAATTCATATTAGATAAAAATCAATTAAAATAACCTTGAACATGTGCTTTAACCATACGCAAATATAGTGATGATATCGCACATAAAGTTAGTCAAGAATAAAATCTGAAATCATACACAACTGAAAAAGTTCTAGTAAAAGATAATCCTAAAGTGGAAAATGTCTATGTGGAACCTCCACCTTATAGTCCCCCACTCCCATTTCCTGAAAGAATGTGACAAGAAAAGATATAGGGGTGGTGAAAAAATTTCTAGAGATGTTTAAACAATTACACATCAACATCCCCTTGGCAGAAGCAATTACTCAAATTTCTATTTATGAAAAATTATTCAAATAATTTCTTTTTAATAAGAGGAAAATGGAATAACTAGGAGTTATTTCCTTGAATGAGTAATTATAAAAATTTGTTCAGTCTAACCTTAAACCAAATATGTGAGACCTAGAAAGTTTCTCTATTCCCTAGACTATAGGGACATGAAATTTCATAAGATCCTTATGAAATCTTAGTGCAAGTATCAATATAATTATCATGAGTATCTTTCAAAATCTGGGGCTTTAAGAATTTAAACCAATAAGAGTTTCACTTCAAATGGATGTATGATTAGTCAAGTACCCTTGAGGACTTCTCAAATAAATTTTAGTGAATGTTGGTAAGTTCATCTTTCCCACTGATTTCCTTATCTTAGATATGGAGGAAGAATGAGATGTTACTATAATTATAGCGAAGCCATTTATCACCACTAAGAAGGATTTAATTGATTTAGATCAAGGAAGGATGATATTTAAAGTTGGTGAAGAACAAGTTTTATTTGATTTAGGGAAATCCACAAAGAAAATTGGGAAGTCATTAGATTGTCAACTCATCATTATTACTAACAAGAAAGATGATTATATAAACAATGAGGAAATATATAGAACCTATATCCTAATCAAAATGAATATAGTGATCACAAGGATGTGAATTATATTTAACCTCTACTGAGGGATACTGTTTCACTATTTATACCCTCCGTTATCAAGAACTATTCCACAAGGGGTGTGTTCTTACTTTTAAATTCATCTGAATCAAAGCATGTCTAGATCATAAAAATAAATGAAGTGGTAACTAAGAGGAAACCCAGTATAGGTTCAATAGGTTAGATTATATTTTCTTAAGTTTAAGAAGGTTTGAGAATTCTAGGAATTGGTCAGAAGTACATGGCCAAAAGATACGTAAATGAACTAAAAAAATTCACGTCATTTAAAAAAAATAACCACATGAATTTTTCAAGATCAAAAAATATATAATTTTCATGATTTACATTTATTTTATAATTTACACAACATGAAAATGTTAATTATTCTATTTAATTCATGAACCTAGGGTTCACAGCCGACCCTCAACCACCTTAACCTCTCTTGCGCGCTCTCCCCTCCCCCACCTCTCCCTTTCTCTCCTCGCATGACCACCAGCCTACCTCCTCCCCTATTCTACTCTACTTATCTTATTTATCTCCCTTCCTCTTCTGAACCTACTTGTTTCATCCCTCCATCATGGCCTGAACTAAAACCCTGAATCTTTTGGCCCAATGTGAAAAATATTCACCTTCACCCAAGAGAAAAATTCTTGAACCTTCACCGCAGCTTGTGGATCTAATCCCATCATCTTCCACGTCTATTTCTGACACTCCATCCACCTCCGTCTATTCCTAGGCCTCATCCATCCCACCCCAAGGTGATGCCTTATGCCCACACTGGTACCCGTTTCTATACTTATCTCCACCCAAGCATCAGTTTTTCTTGGTCCATCTCCAGGCCAAGCCTATGAGGTCCAAATAACTCTATACCTGGCCATTCTTGAGCATATAAAAGTGCACAAGGAGGTCCAAAGTATTCTTGGATGGATTCAACTCTCCAGAATCACAAAGGTATGTGAGGATATATAATGGGAGTGTTCATATATTTCTTGGCCATTATGGAGATCGACATTCCACATGTCACCTTTGACTCAATGGTAGTCCTTAGGATCTCACCTTGGGAGACTTTGGAGTAGGTATCAGTATCTACATCGATGATTTCATCACTTCCCCTACCTATGCTGGTACATGGATCATGCATGGATATCCAGAGGAGATACTCATGGGAGAATTTTCTAGATTGGGGTTATTATATTAACCTCAACCATACCATCAACATGGACCACCATTTCATTTTATACTACTAGGACCATGTGTGGTGGGATCAACATATGATTATTGGAGGTAGATTAATCACCCACCTCTCCCTCCATCTTGGTCTATTCGGTGTCACTTATCCTCTTTCAAATCTTGGGAATATGGATTTTATTGGACTCCTCGTGCTTCAAAAGATGGTTCTCTTGAAGAAGAAAAAGGGGAGATACCTATGGGATCTAAAGTATATAGTGGATACTAATGAGGCCCCAACTCACCCAGCCCCATACCCTACCAGAAATCATGATCCCCTTGCCTCTGTTAACCGATCCTCACCCCCCTCTTCCACCATTTCCCCAGCTTCCTCCAATGTTCCAGCTGCACCATCATCTACCAACACTACACTGCCACCCCTACCTCAATTGTACCTACTTCACCCTTTCCATATGACATCTGGTATGTTCTCCAATAAATTCTATAAAACCAAATATAGTTTTTTTCACTTTAGCATCCCTTTCACCACCCCATCACCAGCCCCTGCATCTATCCAATAACCACCCTTTGCAGACCACCTTCTACCTCCATTAAACCTCACCTCCTACCCAAGTCATCCTACCACTATATCTCATGAACCTTCTCACCTAGAAGGGGTTTATAGTGAAGAAATAACAATGGGTCAATGGCCCTTCTCTTTCTTCTACATCAGAAGTTTTCTCTAATTGATCTAGAATCCAAAAACTATTCCCTCCTATGGATCAGTACCTCTCCACCACCAGCCCCGAATGAACCTGCTTTTAGAACCACAACACTTACTATGGTGGTCGATCCACCAACCCCACCTCCATAGCTAAGATAGATAACATGGGTAATATTCAGGCACCTATTGTTCAGGAGGTGGATACCGACATGAATAGTGGTGATATGGCCTACACTATTTAGTTACTCCCATGTAACCCTCCCCTATTTTACACTTTTTATAGGTGTATATTTTTGTAATCTATTTGTATTCCATGTTCCAAGATTTATTATTTATAATATCTATAGATGAGACATATTTTTTATTATATGGATTGATTATTTTCATTTTTTAATTATGCATTAGTTTATCCATATCTATCTCTATTATATCATCCATGGTTATTGAGGAGTCTATCAGGCCACCATTTGGCCTTCCATGTGATATATATCAGTGTTTGGTTGACATAAAATGCCATATTTAGGAGGTCTAACTCTATACTATATAAGATCCCCTCTACAACTTTCATGGAATTTACAACTTTCACATGAGCTTTTTGGAAGACCAATTCCTAAGGTTTTTAACACCACCAAGCACCCCCATGAGCTCGACGACACTACCACCAGTTCCTATAGGAGGAAAATGACATATAATATTATGTATGAGATTGATTGATATTTTTTCCATCTTTCTGGATAAATACATCATTATTATCACTTTATGGGAGATAACCCATACTTTTTATTTTTCCTGATTTTGTTGAGTTTCTTAGGACCTTTGTTTTTTCTTTTATAATCACTTTATATTCATTGGTCATACAAAACTTCATTTTAGTTAATTCATTCATTTATTTGAG
Organism: Viscum album; assembly: GCA_963277665.1. NCBI lineage: Eukaryota > Viridiplantae > Streptophyta > Magnoliopsida > Santalales > Viscaceae > Viscum > Viscum album. Next base: position 247,262,474 of record OY728150.1, read on the forward strand.
TTGATTTTTCCTACTATTTTTTGTATGTACCTGCCCATTTTTGTACTTCCATAATAATTAACCCTTATATACTAAAGGTTTATCTAGTGAAAGTATTTTGTTTCTAACAATTTTTGAAGGTTCCTAATTTCCCATATCCATCTAACAATTTCCCACATGGTTTGACTTTCACTATAGTGAAATATTGATTCCCTATTTTAAATTATTAATTTCAATTTCAAATATTTCTATGATACTATTTCTATATCTCTAACATCACTTTCTAGAACAGTGTAGACACCATTTCATTTTAAGTGTGGGGGTGCCATTATTGAGATTATTTTTTGCACACTTATTTTTTATTGTTTTCATTATTCTAGGAGACATTTTTAATTGAAATAATTCTTTAAATTAAAATATCATTCACCCATTTAAATAAAAGGAAAAGTTTGGTTGGATTTTTCTGAAATATATTTTCATTTATGTTTAGAATTTTAGCATGTTTACTGAGTTGTGTAATTTAATTTTAATTCTAGGTTATTGAAATTGATTTTGATTGACTTATAATTGGATATTATGCCCTAGTAATTTCCTTATTTTATATACCCATTCCCGAGAAGATTCTAGACCTACATTTTTTTATCATATTTCTTAAGAGATTCCTAGGGAATGTAAACTTATTAGAACTTGCATTGGAATCTTATCAAGACTATGATAAAAAAAATACACTGTTAAAATGATTGTGGAAATATTTATTGATCCATTTATCATGATACCTACCTTTACATCAATCATTCTTTATCCTAGTATCCATGAATAAAATTTTCATGATGGAACCATTTCAAGCCTATTATCTCTTCCTAACCTACTCTTGGTGATACACATGATTTTATTTTGAACAAGAGTGGGGTATTTTTCATCTCTTACATATATTGGATGTTTATACTAAGGATACATATAGTGGTATTTTCACAAGATTTATATGACATGGTTCATAATTTCCTTCATCATTTTCTATGCATATCAAAATCCTCTAAAAATAGATTGTGTATTAGGATATTAAAAAAATCACCATTTCAAAATCAGTATAACTTTTGAGGAATGGTTGAGAAATTTTAGTTAAAGGAAGAAAGAATATGAATAAAGAACCTAAATATGAGGAATGTGTGATTTTCTATGCATGAGTCATCCTGGAGCACATACTTTTTCTAATAGCACTTAGTTTTTTTTATTGGTTATAATGCATGTTTCTTGTTTAAAAATCATTTGATTTGGAATCCCTATTAAGATGTTTTTTCTTGAGGAAAATAAATTGTTCAAGTGTGTGGGAATTTGATAATCCAAAATCATATATAATTTTTGGGTTCATTTATTTAAGTTTTAATCATGATTTATTCTATAATACATTGGGTTTTGGTTTTTTCATAAAAAATAGGAACTTAATACTCAAAGTAGGGGATGATGGAAAGATAGAAAAATCAACATTATACGTCATGAAACACAGATTCACAACATGTATTCCTTGATTAGAACATTGGCAGGCCCATTAATCCAATTACATGATATAAATCTAAAGTACATTACATGAAGATATTATACAACGTGAGAGCTTCAAAATATGAAACTAAATTAAGTACAAGTTTTGAATGAGTTGCATAACATGAAAAGTTCAAAACCTAAATCTCGTCGAAGATACAAGCCATGAAATCAAGGAGATCCAAGATCTTGGGAGACCTTTGTGGATAAAAAGTACATGAAGTGAATCCCACTTTCACATCATGAAATTCTTAGAGTAGAATTCACTTTAAGAAGTTGCACACCATGAATAATTTACACATTATGAAACTCACAACTCTGTATATATGTGGGAACCCATCAGACGGACAAGGAGCTTGGATAGATGATCGAACCTTCTCCTTTATTTCTCGTTTCTTACCTGATTTGTTTTAAACCTAGTTTTATTGCTTTATTTTTCCATTTTGATCATTCCTTTGTTACCCTTTACCATTCCTAGACTCGCTCATTGCGTTTTTTCATTCCAACGTTCCCATTTCAATTCTGATTTCCATGAAACTTAAACTGTCACCGTTTCATTCATTGTACGTTCATTCAAGTTATTATTTGATTAGTTTTTTATGGTTTTAGTTGTGGATTTCACTATTTTAAATTTTTTTAATAGTTATATCAAGAATGTTTTTTGTTTACTCGCTTTAGAATATATTCCATCATGCGTGGCTAATCCACCTAGGGTTAGGGGTCAAGAGTAAGGGTGGATTTAAATATAATTAATCTATTAATAAAAACTTGGTAACCCTGTAGCTATTAATTAGGTTAAAAAAAATTAGTTATCCTATTTTTTTTGCATAACCTGGATCATGGGAAGTGTAATTAAAAGACCTTGACCTAGTTGGAGTTGAGAAAGCTAGGACCAGTGGCTTGTGATACTTTATACCTTAAATCTAAGCTTACTACACCTAGGTTTTTTACTATCTATAGAATATAGAGTAGTTTCTAACTTAGGTAGATTCAATTAGTCATACCAAAACCAATTGGTTACCTTTTCACTGCTTCACAACCTAATACATAGGTCTATCCTAAGTTAGATTTAAGATTACTCTTTTGCCTAAACCCTAAAATTAACTCGGATCCCTTATTTTAATCTAAATTAAAACCCAAGTTGTGTAGTTTTAGTAAAACCAAACCTAAGAGGGATAATGAGGAATCCTACTTCAAGGTTCTGATCACTAGGTTGCTTGCCTACTAGTTAGTCCCTATGGGTTTGACCCCGCACTACCATTATGATACACCTTAGTAACTGAGTTTAGTTTGGGATATTATAAATTTTAATTTGATCAATGCCCGTCATAAATAATAATTAATAATATTATTACCTATTAACAATATTATTAACAAGTAATAATAAAATTAATAATTATTAATATTATTAATATAATTAATATGATAAATAATAATTAATAATTAATAATATAAAAATTTATATAATTAATAAATAATAATGTAACAAATAATAACAAATAATATGATTAATAATCAATAATATAATTAATTATTTATAATAAATAACTATAAAATAAAATTAATAATTAATAATTAACAATATTATTAATATAAAAATATTATTAATTTAATTAATATGATAGATGAAAAATAATAATTAATAATTAATGATATATATAATAATTAATAATATGGTTAATAATTAATAATGTAATTAATAATATAATTAAGAAAATGAGAGATCAGTTATAGGCTTACTAGCGTGATAAATTTTTCGTGTAATCCTGCATTAAACATGGGTTCACAACTATGCAAGGGAGAATTTCCACAAGTATTGTATCAGCACTATATCTAGAATATTGAAAGTAATGTAGCATTATAGAAGTGCAGGTACTATCATGAGGTATTGTAGCAATGATACTATTCATCCCAATGGGCTTTCAGACCACAAAAATGGGTCTTTGGGCCATAGGTACTTCAATCCATCAAGGGCCCTTGATTCACATAGACTCTAGACTATAGAGTAGCTTAGGTGGGGTGTATGTGGTAGTGGTACAGTGAGTCTAAACATGAGGAGTCTATTGAGGGTACAGTGGCGGTGTGATCGATCACTCGCAGCAACGAATAACTACAAAGAGAACCCAATAAGTTGATGCAGGCAATGCCTAGGTTGGGAAAGTAGTGATCTATTAGGGATGAATGATATAATTATAGGAGGATTTATTGAAATTTAGGCCTTATTCCATTAGTCCTTATTGATATGTAATTCTAAGGATTTAGTTCCTCTGGGCCTTTGGGTCATGTAAAGGGTTCCCTTTCAACCTAGTTAAAAAGATGGATTATATAGAAATAAAATTAAAGAAAAAATAATTGGAGGTAATTAATAATATGATATATTTCTTTCCTTATACATTGGATTCCACTCAATAGGGCATCTCAAAGAGAAGTGTTGCAAGGACATTTGTTTTCCACTTTCTAATTTGAATGGGAATGATGATTATAGATGCAAGTAGAGGAATTGTGGTTCTATGTATGAGACTTGTTTTGGCTCAGTGGATGATTTTGTGGTTTCACAGGGGAATTTAGCACCTTTTCTATAACTATTATAGTTGCTGGTGGAGGAGAATCTAAAATTATCTTTTTTGAGCAGGGAAAAATGATTTTCTCTCAGTGTGCAATGCCACTTTTTTCTATATATCTTATTGCAAGGGAAGCTTGGGAAGAGTGATCTAGAAACTATTGATGAAGAGGAAATTTGATTTGATAATTCCCTTACTGTATTAGATTATATTAAAAGGGATTCTTCTTTTTCTTGTGATGGTCATCCCAAATCTGTAGTAGGGTCTTTCCATATTATTCCTGATGTGTAGGGGAAGGACAATAAGACTTGTTCAGACATGGTGGATGAGGGGATGGATTCTCATATAGGTTTTACATTAAAGGATGTTATCACTAAGTGTAGTGGGGTTAAAGAACATATAATTTAACAAGTTTATGATCAATCTACTGATGAAATTGGTGCATAAGAGTTTTTTTTCCATCAACTGTGGTAAGAGAATATGATATCTTCAAAAGTTCTAAAAGGAAAGTAAAAAACATTATATTAAATATTTAATGATACTTAAGACTATGAAGGATAATCATTCTTCTATAAATGATTATAATTTTATGTTGGAAACTATTTTTAAGTAGGTAAAAGGGATTCAGTCTAAATTTTCTGTACATAATGAAGAGAATTTTGATGTAGGAAACGATAAACAGTCTAAATTTCTCATGAATGTTGATCTTTATAATGACATGGAGGATTAAGAGTAAGTATAATGGTCTTATCCTCCTTCCAAAAAGGCTTCATTAGCTCCATAGAGAGTAGATCCCAATCTGGATAAAGTCAAGGTAGTAAAATCACCCTCTAAGAGTGATGAATTCCATCACTTCAATGGTGTTGTTCCGATCAGTGATGTTGAGATGATCACTTCTAGGAATGCTTATATATATTCCTCCATATTATAGGAGAATTTCAGTATGTTAAAAGGACTCATAAAGATTAATAGTTACTACCAAAGAATCTAGGAAAGGGGATAAATACTTGGTTCAACCTATTGAAGTTATAGTGAAAAGTATGGTTTCTACTTCTAACTCTTTTGACACCCTTGCCTCTCTAGATTCTTGTCTCTCGTACTCAGACAATGATTCCAAAGTTGAAGTGGTGAATGAGGATCAAAATATAATTAATAATCATGATGAAAGGGTCTATGAAGATCAAGACACCTCTGGGAAAAGGGTGAAAATTTAGAGATGAGGGCATCATCCTCATGGTTGGTGTAACACCTCAAGATTTTGTGAATTATTTGTTTCTAATTAATTTAACATTTTCGATATTTTTCATTTCACATAACACAGAAAATAGTTTATTTTATATTAAATCACTATGTTTGGATTGATTTATACACAACACCATGTTAATCATGCACTACACACAACATAAATTTTATCTTGCTCTATATAGAACACCAAGGTTAACTTATGTTACATGCAAAAATGACTTTCCTCGACGATATGGGGAACATTCATGACCAAGTTTTACCAAACAATAATATATTATTAATGTATTATTATTTAATATAATAAGATATAACCTAGCAGTTAAATTAGTGGTTATAAAAAATATTAACTTATTTATGAAAATATATATTTTACAAAAATATAAGATTAATTCATTGGTTATCAATTAATTAGAAATGAATATGAAAAATGATTGAATATAAACGAAAATATTAAAAAATATTATGGTCACAAAGCTGGTTTAACCTTATAAATTAAATTAATTACAATTAGTGAGTGATATTAATGTAATATATTATTATATATTTAATAAAATATTTTTTTTATTCATCCAATATATTGGATAGACATAATATAAGAACAAAACTAATTTTATGCATAAAAACCTATATTTTGTATAAAGGTAGTTTTAATGCCTTTTAATGGAGATCCCATTTTAAATCCAATTTTTAGAACTTTTATAGATTTAATATTTCAAAATAAAATTTATATTCTGAAGAGAAATATAAAAAATAGGTTAGGAATTTTTTTTTTGGTATTTTTCTCTAAGGTTTCATTTTTTAATGAATAATTAAAAATACTGGATTTTAATTCAAAAATATTTTTTCATATAATTTATTTATAAGGTTAAATTATATTTTAAATTATTTTAAAAGTTTAATTAGATAATTTTTTTATCAATTAATCTAATTTAGTTTATTTTAACCAATTTCACAATGAAATTGGATATAAAACTTAGCAAACTGTTGATCATTTTTTACTCTAAAAACTCGTAGTGTTGTCCCATCAATGGGATTAATTTTAAATTAATTTCTTCCATTCCTATGATTTTAATTTGAAAAAATGTATTCCATATTTTTAAAAATCATAATTGATAATTTTTAATAAGTTCAAATTAGTTTTTTACCAAAAATATTAGTGAAAGTAATTAAAATTAATTGCATCGGTTAAGGTAAAATTAAGCTTAACTTTGGAATAAACCTTAAATTTAAGACCCAAAATGACCTATAAACTATTCTAACACCCACTTTTTAGAAATTATTCAGAAATTATCCTTCCATTATTTATTTTTTTTGGTTTTTTATGAATTTTTTTAGGTAAAATCATGGTTATACCTAACTTTTTAAAAAAAATGTGAAGTGTGTCTTTTCCCTTCCCTATAAAAGGCCACCATATCTCCCTCTTCTTCACACCTCTCAAAACACTTAGGATTTAAAAATATCCACCCAATAAAATTTCCAAAATCCCTCCCTTACTCTTATAATCCTCCACTTTGGAAGAAAGCTATCTAAGGAAGCCTTTTGGCACAAACAAAAAGGAGTTACACGATTAAGAGGTAATGTCTTCTCTCAAGATCCTTTATTTTATTTTATTTTACCACCCCCTTCACTATATTTATTTAATTATGTTATAAAGAAAAAATTATCATAAATATAATAGTATTTTTTGGGTTAAACCTACACTTAAAAACACCTCCACCTAATGGGTAACGAACATTCTGTTTACCTGTACGGTGAACTACTGCCTCACTAAATGATGATTGTTCATTTTTCCTTTACCCCCTATAATGGTAGAAATTATGATGGAAAATATTTTTATATATGTTATATGTTATATATTATATTTATTATGTCTTTAATCTTATTTAATTATTTTTCAACACATGTCTTTATACTTTCCATTTTGTGTTAATATGATAATTTGGTTTGAGGAAATGTGGACTGCCACCCCCTCAAAGCGATGTGATTCATTCATACACTACATGGAATATATTAAGGTTGGATTTAGTGAATATATATTATATATATAATATAATAAATCTACTTTAATAATGATATATATATATATATATATTTATTTATTTTACTTTATTTCTTTCAACGCAAAAATTAAATGGAAATAGAGTTCATGTGTACGTACAACTTACCGTCTCCATGAACGGTGTATTCTGTTACAAACTTATATATCCTATGGATTATTATAATAAAAATATACTGAATATAAATTATATTTAAATCATGGTTTACATTCTTGAAATCGTGATATAAATATAAGGACTAAAGATATAACATATTAAGACACATGCGAAAAACAAAGTGGATATTACCCTAAGTGAAACCTTAAGATAGAATTATTAACAATATAGTAATATAATGCCATAATAAAACCCTATATGGTATTATAATTAAGAATATGATTATTTAAAATATTTCTAACAAATTTATATTTATTATATAGAAGTTTTTAATGAGTACGACGATAGTCAAGACATAAGGTGAGGGGATTTCATTTCACTTTTTATTTTCATGAGATACATGCTATGTTTGCCACTCTTTCCTTTTTTAAAGTGTATGTACTGAACATGATTGTATTATATGTGTATTATACATAAATTTATTGGTATTAACACATCCATTTATATATATTTCTTTCACGGGGTTTAAGTTTCAAAACATAGCAAATCAGTAAAATAGTTTTGACTCAATTTACCTTCTTTAAGACATTTGATTTATTATGCACCTATATTCTCTTTCGAGGTGTATATACTTCCATTTTACATGTTATATCATGAACTTAATTATTTTCCTGATACTTTAAGATTCATTTAATTTCCTTTTATTACATATAGATTATGATCCCAATTTACTAAGTTATAAGAGTTTATTGAAACAAACTCATCACTTTTCGAGATTGTTAATGATTATGATTCTTTAATAAAATATTATGATCCATATCTCAAGAATATTCATGAATTTTATTCTACTATGGTTACCTGTGATATAATCAAATATTGGTACCAATTTTTTCCACTCTTTTGTATATAAGACAATTAAGAAATCCCAACTTTACCCTCTCTATGGTCAGATATTTGTGTTCCTTCAAAACCATGTTTTCTAAAAAAGGGTTTCCAAGAATATTCTAATAATATACTATGATAATTAAACTAAAATTTTATCCTTTTTGTCTTTTAAAAATGTTTTAAAAGAAATATTCTTATCTCTTTCCAAATGATTCATTTTTCTAACCTTTCTACCATGAAAAAGGAATGTTTCTTTTACCAGGTACGGTATGTATAAATTTACCTGCTGTCATTTCTTTGAATCTTCCTTTTCATTTATTATATATAAATTTATTAAGAAAATGTTTTCAAAATTATTTTTCAAAGAAAATTATTTTCAAAATGTTTTCAAGCTTCTTTTATATGTTATCAAGGAAATGTTTTCCAAAATTTATCCAATCCTCATTTATAAGTTTTCAAAGTGTTTTCAAAGAAATGATTTTCAAAAAAATTTCAAGCTTATTTAATATGTTTTCAAGTAAAAAGTTTTTAAAAACATTTTAAATATTTCATTATTTGTTTTCAAAGTGTTTTAAAAGAAAAAGGTTTTTAAAATGTTTTGAATATTATTTTATAAGTTTTCTATGAAAAAAGGTTTTCAAAATTATTTCAAGTCTTATTTATAAGTTCTCAAAGTATTTTCTAAGAAAATTATTTTATAATGGTTTTATTTATTAGAAATTATTTTTCAAATAAGAAAGGATATTTTTCTAAATGAACATTTTTGAAATATATTTCAAAATTATTTTACATCTAAGATGACATCCATTGATGTTACTCATGCCATTCTAGGAAATGATCTAAAGGTTCCATTCATATTCTTTATATGAATGGGTTATTCTTAATGTCATGGTCTTTATAAAACATTTTTGTCTTTAATGTGTTTTATGTTTATGAAATATGTTTCTATTTCATAGGTTATATGTTTATGAAATCCATTTCTATTTCACAGGTTATTTTTTTTATGAAATAATTATGAAACCTGTCTTTTTCTATAGGTTATGATATGATTACATGTTTATAATACCCATTTCATTTCATGGGTTGTGATATGATTATTTATTATCTTGTGGAACATGTATGTAGGATTTTATTATAAGATGGTCGGGACCTATATATCCCTCCAATGCATTAGTTAAAGATTTATATCTCATGATATAGACTAAGATGGTCTTGGGAATGAACCTTGACTACTAATATGGCTAGGGGAGTGAACCATGACTACCAAGATGGTATGAGGAGTGAACTCATGCTACTAATATGATTATGGGAGTGAACCATGACAACCAAGATAGTGTGGGGAGTGAACTCATACTACTAAGATGGTCTTGGTAATGATTCCTTGGCTACTATGGAAATCATATTATATGATTATGTGTTTGCCACAATTCCATGTTTTATTCTTATATTTTGCTTTCATGACTTATGATCTTAATTCTATTATGATCCATGTCTTATGAATTTCCAATATTTATTTTGTCCTCTAATATATAAGGTATGATATTCAAATTTTATTCCCAATTTTCATACCCTCTGTTCATGTTATGCTTACACATTTCCTTTATTTACCATTACTAAGCATTTGAGATCACCCCTTGTTATATTTCCATTCCCCGTTTTATGAAGAAAGGTTTTAGGTAGAGGTATTAAAGGTAGATATCTTGTGGAATATGTTGAAGATAATTCAACAGGATGGAATATTTTGTTTCCAAGATTCCAAAGACACTAAAATATTATGGTTCTCAGGCATGTATTATTCTAATGTACTGAATATTCATCTAAAATGATGTAATATCCATATATGTTATGCCTAGGTCATTATAGTCAAGGAGGGCAGTTGGCCCACCACATTATTAGTCATCAATCTCAGGATCAATACCTAAATAACATTTATCTTTATTTATATGCCTAGTTTTTTTTCTAATGATGTCTTGTTGTGGTTTCATCATGGATTTGGTGGAATTTTCCTATCATGGTTGTAGTTGTTATGGAATATTATTTCATGTTTTTATGGGATTTTGTACACTCTTTAATTAGTTTCCTTTTGTCTCTTGGAATGAGGGAAGGAATTTATTATTCGGACCCTTTCATCTCTTATCACTATATTTTTGTTAATAAAGAGGCTTACCCTCAAATTGTTTTTATTATTAATTATTTATTATATTATTAAGTATAATATTAGTTGTACATTATTAATTATGTTATTAATTATATATTATTATATATCTATTATAATTAATTATGTATTATTTAATATGTATAATTATTAATAATATTTTATTTGTGTGTTATTATAAATTATTAATTATATTATTATATATTATTGTTTGTATTTTTACTTATTATTGATCATATTATTAATCTATATTTCTACTAAAATCCCAATGAAGCTTTTGTTTGTTCAAATAAACATGTTGATAATGTATACGCCTTGACTAGAGAGTATTTAGTTCATGATTCTAAGATACATGATGTTTTAAAGGCTTTGGTTAGATTAAGAAATGTTTCACTTGTTCCTGATGAGAAATTTAGGAATTATAGATTCTTTATTGATTTTAATGATGGTCCTTCATCCTATAGAAAAATTATTACTAGAAACAGTTTGTTTTCCTTTATTGAAGAAAATAGTGAGATTATTGAGGCCAAACTCAAAGAATGTGAACACTCAATTATTTCCCACTTGACTCAATAGTTATAAAAATCTTGGAATTTTGAGGAATTATATAAGCAATTTTCCTAGATTTGGGGCTTTAGTGGATGATGATTAACTTCCCTGAGTAAAAGATTTTTCCACACTGTCTTTCTTTTAGATCAAAAGAAATCCAAGTTATAGGGCTTGGAATTTTTCTATCTTGATAGGGATATTATTAGGATCCAATATTGGTATCCACTCTTTAATCATACATAATTATAAAATTCAATTACTCAATCTTTAATTTTTATCCATGGTCTTAGTTGGCTCTTCTAGCACCCAAAAAATCTATATGATATTGCTTCTTATATGGAAGTTCCTATTAAATTTTATAGGTAAATGGAAAGAGAAATATTTAGACACTTCTCTAGAATATTAATAGAAGTGGATTTATTCTTTATTATTATTGAAAATGTTATCTTGTTTTATGATGAATTCAGAATTGAGATTGATATTGTATATGAGAAATTGCCTACCTTTAGTACAAAATGAGATATTATAGGGAACTCCCTAGAATATTTTCATAATTACTTGTCTTGTACTAACTATAAAAAGGGTTATTAATTATTACAAAATTTTAAATTTAAGATGGTTATGAATATTTTAATGTATTAAAATAGAAGATCCTTGGACAAGAGGTCCAAATCCTTACCACGGAGATCGGTGGATATTATCCTAAAAAATTTTGGAATTAAAGTTTTTAGAGGGTGAACTAACTAGATAGGGTCCATATTTTTCTTTTTTTATGGCTATAAATTTTCTTAATGATCAGGGAGTAAATGAGTATAGTTATGCAGTTGATACTCCTACATCTATGAATGATCAATCATGAACTACGTAAGGTCAGTATAAAGATTGTGGTTAAAATCATATGAATTCTTTGACTATTATGTAGGTCACTAAACATAAACCATATAATTATTATTCATTTAATAAGGCCCATGTATATGATAAGTATAACGAGAAGGATTGTGTTCATCAAAATATGAGGTTGAGATAAAATTTGAAAATCTTTATGAATGAAATTTTATAAACTCTAGTGGAAGTAAAGGTAAGGTTATTAAAGAAAGGGTAAAGGATTTTTTTGATCCCTATGAAGGGAAAAATCAGGATCCATCTACATTGCTGGGTTCAAATCTTGACCATGTGGAAAATAAAGTTAATGAATCAAAACTGGTGAATTTAAAAGAAAAACCTAATTATAAAATAAATTTGAATACTTCTAATAATTCAGTGGGAATTTTCACAAGAATCTATAGAAAGAGCGATGATGTCCTGATTACCTCAAGTCCCAGTAGTTAAAAACATGTCCACACTTCAGTGGTTGATTTTAAGGGGAACATTAATGATATTTTTAATAGGAAGATAGATTCTTCTAAAGGGGTGATTAATAAAACTCCAGGTTATTTTAAATAAAAGGATGAAATAGATAATCATAATAATATTGGGAACTTATCAGGACTTTATCAAGTTGGCTTTATTATGAGTGGACAAGATGATTAGGCCTCCCTTGAATAATGTGGATTAGATAATGTTTATATAAGGAAATATAAATATTAATGATAAATAGTGAATGTTGTTATTTCTAACATTGATATCGATGAAAATGTTTCTACCAAAGCTAAATAAGAAATGGAGGGTGCTCCCATTGTGGTCTGTATTAATCACAGTGGTAGTGGGAAGACTCCTCTAACTACCAAGGTTGGAGGCACTGATAATGTTACTCCTAAACAAAATGATTTATGTTTTGGGAAAAAGGTTTATTCTACCATATTCTTTTTTATCCTATATTCTATTAATACCCTTGATTTTGGTCATTTATATAATGAGATCACCAAGAGGAATCAAAATAGAAACTGAATGAACACATATGAGATAGGGAATACTATATAATAAACCAAGGTAGATCTTTTTAAGGCATCTATGTAGGAGTATTCTAAGGTTGTTACTACATTCATGCAACCCATGACTCCCGTTATTAAGGCACATAATTTTAATGTAAATATTGAATCTTCATTATACATGGAGGATGAATTAAATAGTTTCATAATGTAGGATAGAAAGGGATCCAATATGGAAGGTACTCTCTCTAGTCAGGGAGGTACTAGGTATACTTTTTCTTTGGATCTTAACCCAACTATGAAAATTAAAGGTACAACCTTAGAAGATGTGGCTCTAGAGAAAGACAATAATATCAGGGATGGTGTTAGGGTGTCTAGGAGTCATAATCCTTGAGAATAATTTGTTGAAATTACATGTGAGAAGGTAGAGTCTTCAGACATGGATGAACTAACTACTTTACAATGTCCACCTAATTAATGGAGTAGAGATTGAAAACTATAAAACAAGGGTGGTTCTCATAATGAGAGAAGCAGACATAAAAAATATGATTGTTGTTTTGAAATGATTGGTTAGGGTAGAGGATGTTGGATACATAATTTCTGATTGGAAGATATTATCATGATTTATGGAAAACTCAAGGAGGTTCATGATTTTTGGAAAGTGTATAGTGATTGAAACTTTTCTTCTTAACATGTATTTGTTTGTTGTATTTTAGAGGCACTGTTTGTGTCATGCTTCTAGAACTTGTGACCCCCATGTTATATTTTGTACTGGTGTATGTTTTTTATTAATAAATTTTATGGGACCATGGGGTTGGGTTTCCAAATCCAAGGTCCTTCTCATTTCTGATTACAGTAAAAATATTTTTAATCATTAATTGTTAATTATATTATTAATTATTATTAATTAATTATTAGTTATATTGTTAATTATTAATTATTAATAATATTATAAATTATTAATCACATTATTAATTATTATTATTTATATAAATAATTATGAATTTTATTATTAATTAATTTATCTATTATTAATTATTAATTATTATATAAATTGTTAATTGTTAATTCTCTTATTGATTACTTTTTTATTTTTTAATTATTAATTTAATTATTAATTATTAATAATATTATTAATAAATAATTATATTATTAATTCATATTTATCATATTAATTATTAATTTTATTATTAGCTTTTATTATTTATAATATTAATTATTATTTTATTAATGATATTTTATTTTAATTAGTTGTGTTTTTAATTATGTGTTATTATTTATGTATTATTATTAACAATATATTATTATTGTAATGCTCTCAAAGTGAAACTAAATCCCCCATGGAAAATTCATAAGGGATGTAAAGGTATCTTCTCCTATAAAAGAGAGCATCTTGTGATGTTTTTAGTTATATTTTGGGATTACTTTAATGCTGGTAATTTCAAATAAAAATAGTATTTTAATTACAATTTAAAGTTTTGTTATATATATATATATATATATATATATATATATAAACAAAACAAAATTAAAAATTATTTTTAAAAAGGGTTGAGAGCGTCAAATGGTATAACACTTAAAAAAACCAATATCCCTAAAAACACCTAGAACCATTTAATTAAAAAATGGTTTGGGGAGGGAATTTGAGACCATTTGATCAATAAAATAGACACATAGAATACATGTGATCCAAGAGGTGTAATGTCTTTCATCTTTTCTTCTTGTACACTTAGATACACGACATGAAAAAGGAGAATGATGAATTTAAGGGGATTTATAAAGAAAATCATGTTGTTAGAATTTATTTGAGTTCAAAACAAGTTCTTCATTGTCCAAATCATTTATTACTTCTACCCTTTACCTAGAATAATCATATTCCTTGTAGAAAAAAAGGGGATGATGTCACTACTTATTTAAAGAGAGAGAAGACTCTTGTGAAAGGAGTTTGGTTTATTGGGCACATAGGGGGTGGATCTCTTACATTCAGCCGAAGCCAACAGCACGTGTATGGATTTTTTTTCTCTTTTTCCTTTATGTGTTTTTGTTCATTTTTGTTTCATCTTAAATATTAATTGTTCATTTATTCCACCATTTTTATTTTTATTCCCATATCCTCTTATCCTCTATGATCATGTAGAATTGATCCTAGTTAATCCTTGAGAAAGAGATATACTCATGTTCTATCTTTATTTATTTTATTTTATTTTTATTCTAATCACATTGTTATACTGTTAGTATGATATGAATTTTTTCAACCATTTAATTTTTCATAGACTGCTTCTTTCGCTGTCTTATAATTATCCTTTCCCTTACTTCTTTTAGAATACAGGCTATCTAGGCAAGGTCAGATAACACAACCATAACATACATACATAATACAAAATTATACATGAATATCTATTATATTCTCATAATAAATAACACCCCCAAAAACTATAGTTCTAGTGTATTTGGATATTAGATACACAGCCATATTATTCTTCAAAAGTCTTCAACATCTCATAAAATAATTTCAAACAAGATACCCTTCTATCCATGTCATGAAAAATGTTATTCTTAGTTACCCAGGAATGAAAACATAAGAAAAAGGTGAGATCATATGATTAGTAAGGGATAAAATATATTAGATCTTAATCAAGACAACATAAGATAACATGATTAAGATCATAAGTGAGCATAACATGAACATGTTGGTATATAAACATGATAAACATATATTACCATAGAATATAGAGATAATTACCAATATAACATCGATCATAAATCATGAATCATGACATGAGGCATTTGGAATAGTATAATAAATAAGGAATTGTAATCTGGTGTGAAGTATAAATATGGCACATGCATAAGCTTATAAAATCATATCTTCTATTAAGTATCATTGTCATAGCCATCGTCACATAGTGGAAAAACATGTCTCATAACAGAGTAAACTAAGATATCCCCCCATGTATCATAAAATATTATGATATATAATATTTACCCAATTCATTAGAGGGATATAAAATTTTAGGTTCACCCATCACATTATGATAAACCATATATATGTGTGCTACATGAACATGAAATAAATCATAAATCTATTATAGCATAATTAACTCATGAGAATGAAATGCGATTCAAAAAAATCTTCAAAATACAATCAATATTATAAGGAAATAAAATGGATGATTTCATTGAAAGATATCCCTAATGAAATATAATAACTATTAAAGGATATTGACATGGATGAAAAACACTTTAGAATAATATTAGGAAATTGTTTAGAAAAATATGAATAAATATCCCTTAAATTATTAATATTTTTTTTCATAAAAGGGAAATAATTTAATAATCAATGTTTTTATAAAAAATAATTAGAAATTAAATATAAATTACTTTGAATAACCATGAAAAATAAAAAATACTTTTTTTAATAAAAACTGAAGAAACGGTGGGAGAAAATAATTGAGCAAGAAACATAATAGAGTATACTTAAAAAGATTCATTTCATTCATTTTTTAAAATGTCAAAACCATTAGAAAGGTACCTTAGAAATCATAATAGTATATAGAATAAAATTATTAAAACAATATAATTAATATGGACATAGAGTAGAAATATTTTTATCCATAAAGAAGTTATAAAGACAATTCCACGAATAAGGATCATTTTGGGTGAATTATGAATTAATATTAGGGGAAATGGTAAGAATATGTGTAAATACCCAACATAACTATAGGATTATAAAAAATGGGGATTATATTGAATTTTAATACATATTCTCCTAATGTGAGTGTAGGAATCGATAATCTTAAGTATGAAGAAATATTGGGATGGAAACCCTTTCGACTTTTATAATGTTTTGATCAAAATCCAATGAAAGTAAGAACTTGAGATAAATCCCTAAATCGCATGAATTATATAAAAATTATGATAAAATACATTCACATCATAGTATATACTTTAAAAAAATAGGTAGTGTGTATGGAATATATCTCAATGAAATTTAATTGAGATGAGAAATCCTTACCTTTATCACTTTAACCACTATAATGAATTCACTCCTTGAAAAGTGTTCCTTTAAGATGAAGAATTTAGGACCCCTTATTGTAACTAGAGGCTACCAAACGTGATATAGAGAATTAGGAGAGAAAATTTGGTCATATATTCAAGGGGAAACCTAAGGAAAAGTGTGTTTTGGAGTGGGTAGGGGACGGGTCCTTTTATATGTGATTTTTGAGTGGAATTTCTACAAAAAACTATTCCTTAATGTGTAAGGAATTTCATTTTATAAAGAATGTGGATCTAGAGTGGAAAAATAATAGTTATAGGTCATAAATCCCCACATACACATAATTTAGAGATAATTTTTGAGATATTTTAGTCCTTTATCCTTTAATTTTAACCCTTTTATCCCATTTTATGTATTTACCATGGTAACTCAGTTTTTACCTCATTTACTTATTTTTTTCCTAAAATGAAATAAAACCTCTTACCTAATTTAAATTCCTTGAATACAAAAATAAAATCCATTTTATTAAATTTAATTTCTAATATTTAATAAATATAATTTTAAATTAAAAATGAAAAACATTTAAAAATAATTTTTTGAAAGCTATATTTTAAATATAAAATAGATTTATTATTATTAATTAATAAGTAATAATAATTATATTAATGTTAATTTATTTTTTATATACGAAAAATATATTTCATTAAATTTTATACTCTAAAAATTTAGCTTTAAAAACATATAATATATAATAAAAATATTATTCTTAACTAAAATATTTTTCATCGATCATAAATAACTAATGAATTAGTATCATTTATTTTAATTAAATACCTTGTCTGAAATTTATATCTAATTTGAAACTTCTACATTTCTATTATAAAATCATCAATATACCTTTTGGATACATATATACTCAATGAAAATATATTCAATGACAATATATAAATGACCATATAACCAAAAAACATATGTATAACAGCCATATTAAATTCATATATATTAACTTACATGTTTAAATAAAATGCATTTATCCTATTAATTTATTTCAATCTCAAAATTTATATTATATTTCCAATTTTTTTCCTTCCTTACCTAGCTATAATCAATGGGGTGGTCTTTAAGAAAAATCATAAGGATGAAGGTTTCATTCCTTTGGTATTTTTAATTACTTGTGTTTTTATTCCTCTTGAAATTTTCATAATGATATTTCATATTTCTTTCCCATAACATGTTACTATTTAGAATGTATTGTAATATTTTATCTTAAAATGTAGAAATTGTTCATTTTAGCTTGATGTTGTGTTTGAAACAATCTATTTAACATATTTATGGAATAAAAATCGGGTGTTACATTCTACCCCTTAAAAAATCACCCTCAAAATTTCCTTACATAGTTGAACACATTTGAGGGTACTTTTTCACATTACGTCTTCAAGTTCTCACATAAATTCCTCAAACTTATGATTTCTAAAAAAACTTTAACTAGGTGAGTGGTATTGTTTTGTTGTAGTTTATCTCTATGATTTAAGATCTCTAAATGTTGTTCTTAATAATAGATATCATGTTCTAATTGTATATCCTTTAAGTTCAGTATATGTGATGGATTGGTATATTCTTACTCAAAAGTGATGCATGGAACACATCATGTATGTGTGAAAAGTTTGCTGGAAGCTCTAAGAGATATGCTAAAATACATATATGATCAATTATCTCAAAGGGTACAATATATATAGTCAATAAATTTTCCTTCTACCTAAATATCATAACTTTATTATATAGTGATATTCAAAGTAATACCATGCTTCTAACTTCAAACTCCATATCTCATCAATTATTATCATCATAGCTCTACTACTAACTTTGATCTACTTTGATACATTTCTAAATGTATTGAATATTCTCTAACCTTTCTTGATAAATATATCATGAAATTTCTTCCACTCTCCAACTTCATCTCAATATATTATATTTCTATGCTTATTACCATGTATATACTCATAGGGTTCCATTTTAATTATAGAATGGAAACTGTTATTGTATGATAACTCTTCTAGAGGAAGATATTGATCTCAACATCTTTGTAAATCTATTAAATATAATTTCAATATATATTTTGGAGTTTAAATGGTCCTCTTAGATTTAATAATAGTTTGAGGATAATAAACAGTGCTAAATATCAACTTTGTATTCAATGCTTGTTAAAGACTTCCCTATAACTTTAAGGTAACCCTAAGATCTTGATAATATAAAATTTAAAGTGTTACTTCATATAGACTTTACACTTTATTTATGTATATCCTAGAAATTTTTTTGAGTGATAAATATTTCTATATAATAATAAAATACACTTACTTCAAAAGGTGATCGACCATAACCCAAATGGTCTTATATCCTTTATATGTATTGGGAATTTCTATGGAAAAATATATAATTATGTTCTCCCATTTCCATATCAGTATAGATAATGGTTTTGTTATCCCCTTATACTTATATCATTTAGAATTAAATTTTTGGTAGACCAAGCATCATGATATATACTCTAAAATATCCCTCTTCATATTTTCCCACTAAAAATATTCCTTAAGATCTCTATAAATTTTTGTACCTTTAGGATGAATAAAGAATGATTATCTATATGCATAATACAATAGATCATTATTTAATTCTAGTATTTAAGGGGAATTTATTCATTTCCTGAATCTTAAAATTCCATCATTTTCAAGTTAGACTCTAGAATATTTTTTACCTTCTTTTATAGATCGATATCCTCATTTTTTACTTCTATAACCTTTATATAGATGGATGGTTGAGTAGAAATTTTGGAAATATAGGATATATCCACTTATATTAATATATCTTGGTCTATAATTTATAAATCCATGATTATTGGGTCTCTTTCAATAATCATCCTAGATAAGGTATCATTATATTTATTGTTTATAGATTCATCAACCTTTTTATCCTTCCCAAGTTCACAATGTATTGAGTGGTCATAGTCCTTGATCAACATCAACCATATATTTTATCACATATTCATACCATTATGTGTGGATGTATACTTTAAGAAAATATTTTCACTATAGAGATAGTAACAACATATCTTTAATGAAAATCTTACCACTACTAGCTCTAAATCTCCTGTTGGGTAATTTTTCTCATTTACCTTTAATGAATGTGATGCATAAGCTACCAACTTTTAATTTTTCATACGGAAACAATCCAAGTCCTTCTTTGATGCGTTTTTGTGTATCATAAACCCTTCTACACTATAGGGTAGTTTGAGTAAAAGTTTAGTGACCAACCTTATATTAAGATCCTTTAAACTGTCTTTATATCCATCTGTCTATAGGAAATTGAATCCCTTCAGAGTTAACATAGTTCACAGATTTTGAAATTGTATAAAATTTCTCAAAAATCATTGATATTATCTAGATAATATAAGGAAACTAGGTATCTATGTTATAGTGGTTGGTTTGGACCATTCTTTAATCAACTCTATCTTTGAAGGATCCATAGATATATCCTCACTTGTGATTACAAGACCAAAGAATGATAATTTATGAAGCTAAAATTCACACTTTCTCAATTTAACATATAGTCTCTCCCTTATCAAATTATTTAGCATAATTCTCAAATATTATTCATATTATTACTTGATATTATAATATATGAGAATATCACCTATAAATCCTACCAAAAATATATCAAGGTAATTTATAAATACTATATTCATTAAATCTATGAAGATAGTGTGTAAGAACCCAGTTTTTCACTTAGGTATGAATCCTTTAATTTTATGTCTAAATATTTACTTTGGACCAAATATGAATTCCTAACGAGTTAGTAAAGGTTATGAGGGTGTCCGGGGCTTGTTTGGAACTCAGAACCCATCTTTTTGGAGAAAACAGACTCTGTGCACGGTTTAGAGTAAACTGTGCGGATGGTGTTTTTTTCATACAGAGCCACCTCGCACAGTTGGTGCACGGACGTGTGGCCTAACCATGAAAGTGCCCCTTTTTTTCTAGGTATCCATGCATGGGTTGCACACAGTTTGACAAACCATGCATACCAAACCATTCGAGTAGATCCATCCCACACGATTTGCACACGGTTTGAAAAACTATGCGGACAAACCATGCCCAGGTTGATTTTTTGGATAAATTTTAATTTTCCTCTTAATGATATAATTAATTCACCCTTTCTTCCCTAATCTTAGTTTATGTAGGATTGACCTATTTCCCTATCAATTTATGGATTTTTTATGATCTAAACTTGGAATCAAGAGACCTCCTTTGTCTGGCATCTGATCAAGGTTCTTTTTATCACGTTGGATGCACAAAGGTAAGTACTCGAGTCCCCTTTATCCGTTCTTATTTTCTTTCACTATAGACCTAGATATATCCATGTGAGCGTTTTTCACCTTTTCTTAGATCTACTCTGATCTGTGGTAAATCAAGAGCTGACACCAGAGGAGAAGGATCATACAACCCTATGGTGGGTGGTCTATAACTTATCCCTAAAGTTCATCATTTTTGGAATGTTTGTGTGGGTCCCACCGATTTCATTAGAAACTATTTCTTAAATTTACATGACATGATTATACTTGTTAGAATTGTATGGTTATTCTCTATCCAAATATGTGATTAGTTATTAGTGGTTACACCCACAACTCAATCTGACTCATGTCGAAGGTTATGCCATAATTGGGTTTTTAGTGTTTTGACACATTTGATCCACCGTTCGGGTGTGCCTTTGATTGACCTTCCTAAAGGTGATCCTTATTATAATAAATGGCTTTCTATTAATGAGAATTACATGATGTCATGTACCATGTATGCTCACCACTTGACCCGCCTAAGTTAAGTGCTTCTAAATGATTTATTAAATGTGAAATGTGAAATACAAAGTATACTAAGTATATATCCTGGCCTTAATGAATGATTTGAATTAAGGTTACATGTCTGTAGCACCCCTTTCCATATTAATGGAACGTAATGGAGTGAACCTATCTAATTGAATATGACTTAATAGTTAATTAAGACTTGATTAAATGGTTGAAACACTACATAGCATATCCACACTAATGGAAGACAAGGCTTGGACCAATAAATAATGGTTTCAACTATAATTGACCTATCCACACTAATGGTTGACCTATCCACACTAATGGAAGGAAATAATTGAACCAAATGAATTATTACATGATTAAAATATCAAATAGGAATGGAATGACTCGAGCATGCCTTGAATTTTGAGAGGAGAATACCTTAGGTCTTGGGAACCCCATTCTGATTCAAGGATGTGGTTTTCTTAGGTTGAAACCCACCTAGACTCCGGTTCTTGTCTATTCCTCAGATGCCTGGTATACTACCGTAGGGTCTTTTTCATTATTATAGGATACCTCAGATAAACTCCTTAGATCCAGCATTGACTAGTAAGAGCTATGGTGAAAGCCCATAGTTCCCTGTCCTGGCTTAGTCCCATTTTACCTTGGTCGATCACCTTGGACTCGGTAGGAATATTATTATGTAATGCCTTGGATTATGATCCTTGGAATACACTCTTACCCCTTAGATAGACTCAAATACTACTGATTTATCATTCCGTGAGATTGATGTTACCTTGGTTATTACCCTGGAAATCCCTCACTAGATATCTTTGTCAGGTTTCCTTGTTACGTCTTGGGACCTTCACTACTTATACTATCATGAGGTGATGATAGTGCTAGCTATGCCTCATGTGACCTATTAACATTAAATGATAATTACTTAATTAATGAACTGGTTACATTTTCTCACACCATCTGAGGGAAAAAGCAGGTACTTGGGTATTTAGTCATATTGTACTGCTTGCTTTAATTTATATATATGCATGCCTGCACACTGCTACATTTCATTTCATGGGATGAATGTTATATACACCATTGATGGTGACCCACTAAGATTTATCTCACACACTCTCTAGGTTCCGTTTGGTACCCATAGTATGTTACATGGTTTCAAGTATTGAAAAATGGAAGCATACAACTTCCAACACTTGATTACCTGTTGATAGGATGAAACTTGATAGTGGATGAGCAAGTAGGATCTCAGGATGCTTGGAGTAGCCCTTGTTTTCTTTTACTTTATGAAATATGTTATGACTTATATCTTTTATCCATGTTTTACAGTTTCTAGTGACATGACATTACATAATCATTGTTCCATTTGATACAATTATTATTCTTCATGTTTATCTACTGCATCAATTAGATTTCCCTGTTTGTTTACAATATTTATATTGCTTCCGCTGTTTATTATTCATTAACATTCCTTATTTTGTAATACACTCTGATAATAAAGGATAGTATTCCCATGGACATAGCCTAGGCCCTTGCTGCTAGTCGGTAGCCTCTGGAGTTCGGGAAGATGCGCTTGAGGCCATGTGGCCCATCGGGCTTGGGGCACCCATTAAGAGGCATCTAAGTCTAGGTCGTCACAAAGTGGTATCAGAGGGAGTTTTTTTCTTGATTTACTATTTGGATACAATATATTGGATAATAGGAATGTTTAGGACTTGGTCATAAGTCGTTCTTGGGCATCGTAAACCCATGTTCATGGTAAAAACTAAGTTGCCTTAATTATAATTGTTATTCTGATTTTGTCTATTATAGTTGATATTATTTCACCGTTGGGTGAGGCACATGTTGTGTATTGTTATTGATTATTACTCTATTTGATAATTCCTTTCATCCTTGGCTCGATGATATGAGGGCAAGGAGCATTGTAACATGCATCATTATAGGCACCTATAATTCACATTTCATGTATATTTCTATGCCATATAGGTGCATTTCACTACATTTCATTGCTTTATATGCTTGTGATCATTGAGTGATGTCATGATAGTTTCTTGTACATGTATTACTTTGGCTTACATTGAGTGATTTACAATCTCAAATATTGAGTTGTATGGGCCCTCATGGGTTGGGATGAGTAATTTACCGAGTCGAGCCATTGTGCTATAAAGAAATGGGTTTTGTTTCTGGCGATAGGTGTATGGGAACTGATTCATCAGAAATAGATATCCATTATAAAGTGAATCCTGAAAACTAAAATGAATTGGTTGCACATTTTTATCCCACCTTGTCATGTTTATGAAAGGTAAAGGAGTGACCCTAGAAAGTAACTACAAAATGACATGAAACTTATACTTGAGCACTTACCGATACCTAGCCATTTAAGTGGGTAGTTTGGGTAGTATGCCTTGGGTAGTGAGTTTTCTATATTCAGCTATGTTGTTGGTATTATCTTATTCTTATATGCTTGTTTTGAGGCGTTTTCTTGGCATTTGTAGACCAATTCCACCACGAAGTCCTCGTGTTGTTCTCCAAGAGGGTAGTGATGACCATGCTCCTGACATGGTGGGCCCTAAGCCGCCAGTCTTACATCCAGGAGTGCCACTTGAGGCACCGTCTAATTTACCTGATCAAAGCACTAATTCTCAAGTCCGTGATAGTTTTCTACATTTGATATAGTCCATGAAAGGTGCTCCATGGGTTTCACCTACGATGGCTAATCTGAACTGCGCATTCTAGCAACAACACCCTTCTACTTTTTAGGGGATGGTAGTTCTCAGGTAGATGAATCTTGGATAGAGGCTATGTTGTCTATCTTTGAGCTTCTAAAAACACCTCCCGAGCAGAGAGTCAAGCTTTATACATACATGATTCGGGATTTGGCCAAGAGTTGGTGGGATGTTGTTACCCAGGCCGGTTGTCATTTGGGCATGATATGGGATGACTTCCATACCGCCTTATATGATCAGTTCTTTCCTCAGGCACTGAGGGATGACAGATCTAGATAGTTCATGAATCTCGAGCAGGGTTCTATGTTATTTATGGATTATTCAGCATGTTTCACTAATTTACATTGATTTTCACCGCTTCTAGTCAGTGATGAGCTTTAGTGTGCTAGAAATTTTGTGGATGGGCTTCAGTATTCCATCCAAACTCAGGTGAATGTCTTTCTCCTTCCTACATTTTATACAATAGTTGATCAGGCCCTTATAATTGATTGTAGCCTGAGGGATGGTGCAAGCACCATATTTAAAGGATCAGTGCCACATCAGGCTAGTAGTTCTTCCATTGGAAAGAAATTTTCCCTTGAGGGTTTTCATTAGGGAAGTGGTAGCCAGAGTATCTAGTTTGATAGCTTTGTAGTGTTTGATCAGTGTGGAAGACTAGGTAATAAGAATCCCTAGTGTGATAGAGACCCTATGGAGTGTCGAGCTTATGGTCGTATGGGTCATCTATAGCGCTTTTGTAGTACCTTTCCACCAGCTTCGAGTGGAAAAGATTCAGTATCCTCTCCACCAACAGAAACGAGCTCTTTTTCATCATGTCGGATGGGGAGTTGGAATATCATCGTCAGGTCTAGCCGAGGAGGAGGTCATGGTTGTGGTTGTTTGACCCCTGATCACCAGAAGCGTCAGAAGATCAGTCTTGATCGTGGTAGTCCATCTGTTGCATAGGGTCATGGATTAGGTCAGTTCCATGCTTTATAGCTGATACCCTAGGATCAGGATATGAGACCATCTATTGTACAAGGTACTATTCTAGTAGCCTCTACAATTTTCTCTGCTTTGTTTGATATAGGTTATTCAAAATATTTTATTTATATATCTATTGAGGAATGTCTCAGGCTAGATATATAGTATCACTATGGTGTAATGACCCTCGATACACCATTCTGAATATGGATGGAGGGCGTACTCCAGTGCAGGGATTGTCCCCTTGAGGTAGGAAGTTACCCTTTCTTGTGTAATATCTTTGTTCTCGAGATGATGGTCTTCGATTTCATTCTCGTGATGGACTGGTTAGTCCACTATTATGCCTCTAAAGACTGATATCGTCATAGGGTTTCTTTTACATCACCAGAAGGCATCATTTATGTTTTCAAAGGTGAGTGGGATGTTCAAGCTGAGAGAGATGGATCGAAGCATCATGGGATAGGTGAGGTGACTTCCCAGATTGAAAATATTTTCATGGGGGATTAGGGTTTTATTTAAACTTATTTCCCTCCAGTGGTTTATCATTTCATAGAAGTCTTTCCTGATGAATTTTTTGGCTTACCTTCTAAGAGAGAGGTAGATTTTATAATTGATCTTGTTCCAGGATCAAATCCAGTGTCCATTCTTCCGTACAGGAAATCATCTACTGAGCTTCAGGAGCTCAATTGGTAGATAGATAACCTAGAGGCCAAAATTTTTATATGGACTAGTACATCCTCTTTGGGTTCACCCGTTCTATTCACCAAGAAAGTGGATGGAACCTTATGTCTATGCATGGATTATAGAAGGTTGAACCAGCTTACAGTCAAGAACCGGTATCCAATCCCTCAAATAGATTATCTCTTTGACCATCTATGAGGAGTGAAGGTGTTCTCTAAGATTGACCTATGATCAGGTTATCATCAGGTGCAATTCAGATCATTAGATATACCTCATACAGAATTCTATAGTAGGTATGGTCTATATGAGTATCTTGTTATGCCATTCGGTATTACAAACTCTCCTGCTATTTTCATGGATTTGATGAATAGGGTTTTCCACCTCTATTTGGATTCTTTTGTTGTGGTCTTTTTAGATGACATCTTGGTGTATTCTCACACTCGTAATGACCATGCCAAACATCTTGATATCATTCTGAGTACACTGAGAGAGCATCATATTTATGGCAAGCTTGCTAAGTGTGACTTCTGGAACGACATGGTCCACTTCTTTGGCCATATTATTTTAGAATCAGGAGTGTCTTTTTCCCCTGAAAAGGTTAGTGATGTAGTTTCCTGGGAGTATCCCAAGAATGTGTTTGATATACAAAGTTTCTTGGGTATGGCTAGGTATTACAGGCATTTTATACAGCACTTCTCAAGTCTTGCTTCACCTCTTAATGGACTTACAAAGAAGGGTTTTAAGTTCCTATGGTCAAAAGCATGTGAGAAAGCCTTTCAAGAGCTGAAAGGGAGGCTTCTCTCGGAACCTATTCTGGTTCTTCCAGAACCAGGTAAATGATATATTGTGTTATGTGATTCATCAAGCATTGGCCTAGGAGTAGTGTTGATGTAGGAGGAAAAAGTTGTTGCATACGAATCTCGGCAGTTGAGACCTCATGATGAAAATTACCTGATGCACAACCTTGAGCTAGTAGTAGTTGTCCATGCCTTACATTGCTGGAGAAATTATTTGTTGGGTGAGAAATTTTTGGTGTTTACAAACCACAATATTCTCAAGTATATCTTTTATCTATGTGAGTTGAAAATTAGATAGCGAAGATGGGTTTAATACCTACAATCCTTTGATTTTGATCTTGCCTGTATGCCTAGAAAGGGCAATGTGTTCTCTAATGCACTGAGTCAGAAAACTAAAAAATAGGCCATACAAGAAGCTAGTGATGAATAGAAGTTAATGACATTATTTTATAAAATTTATTTAGAGTTTCATGAAAGTCACAAGTAGTTTTACCTCTCAGCCTTAACAGTTACCTCTTCACTCCTTGAGAAGGTGAAGAGTAGGCAGTTTTTAGATCCTGAAAGTTTGGTTCTCTATGAGAGTATATCAGGTGATAACCCACCTCTGGATTGATTTGTGGATAGGGATGATGTCTTGCTTCTATGTGGACGTATCTGGGTTCCTGTAGATATGAGATAGGAGTTGATGAAAGAGTTCCATGCTTCTCTGTGGGCAGTTCATCCAGGCATCTCGAAGATGTATCGATATATGCAATGCCAACATTGGTGGACTAGAATGAAATGTCAGATTGCAGGATTCATCACTATGTGTTCCACCTATAAATAGGTTAAGGCAGAGCACCAGAGACCTATAGTATTTTTACATCCACTTCCAGTCCCGGAATAGAAATGGGAAGATGTAGCTTTGGACTTTGTAGTCGGCTTACCTAGGTCGTCAAGGGTAGCAATGCTATCTGGGTAGTCATTGACCGACTAACGAAATCATCCCACTTCATTTCTATACGTAAGATTTTCTCAATTGACAAATTGGTAAGACTGTATGTCTGTAAGATCATACGACTACACGGAGTTCCAAATACTATCATTTTAGATAGGGTTGCTCATTTCACTTCATGGTTCTGGAAGGGTTTGCATAAATCTAGGGGGAATCAGGTGCTTCTAAGCACATATTTTCACCCTCAGACTGATGGACAATCAGAACATACAATACAGGTTCTAGAACATATTCTCCAAGCATGTATCCTTGATTTCTGTGGTTCTTGAGAGAAGCATATCCCACTCATCGAGTTTTCTTAAAATAATAGTTTTCAGATGACGATTCAGTTGGATCCTTTTGAGTCCTTGTATGGTAGGCCATTCTGATCAGCATTATGTCGGCTAGAGGTAGGTGAAGAATCCCTACTAGGTCCTCTTCTCATTCAAGAGACTTCATAACAGGTTCAGATGATAAAAAAGCATATGACTAATGATAAGTCTAGAAAAAAATCTTATGTTGATCACCGTCTAAGACCTATTGAGTTCAAGGTTAGGGATCATGTTTTTCTTTATGTATTTCCCAGGATGGGGCATAGACGGTTAAGGTAGAAGGGAAAGATGTCACATTGTTTTTTTGGGATGTTTGAGATTCTAGAAAGAGTCAGACTGGCAGCCTATCAGTTGTTGTTACCTCAGAGGTACCATTCCACGCATGATGTCTTTCATGTCTTATAGCTTCGCCAATATCATGTTGAATTGTCTCATACCTTTGATCCCGAGGAAGTTGAGTTAGATGTCGATGCTACCTTTGAAGATTACCCAGTATGCATCATTGATCGAAGCACAAAGGCTCTCCAAGGAAAGTTTGTACCTCTCATATGGGTAATATGGCAGCACGTCTGAGTACAAGACGAGACTTGGGAGAGGGAAGTCGATGTACATGCTCAGTGGAAAGAGTTATTCTCATACAATGTTTCTTTACCCTTGGAAGGAGAACTCGGGGGGTGAGTTCTTTTAAGGGGGGAAGACTGTAAGAACCTAGTTTTTCACTCAGATATAGATCCTTTAATTTTCAGTCTAAATATTTACTTTGGACCTAATATTGATTTCTAATTAGTTAGTAAAGGTTATGAGGGTTTTCGGGGCTTGTTCGGAGCCCAGAACCCATCTTTTTGGAGAAAACAAACATTGTTCATGGTTTAGAGTAAACCATGCAGGATTTCTGCATGGTTTTATAAAATGTGTGGATGGTTCTTTTTTGGACATTGCCACCTCGCATGGTTGGCACACAGCCATGGGGCCTAACCATGTGAGCACCCCTTTTCCCTAGGTATTTGTGCATGGGTTGAGCAAGGTTTGACAAACCGTATGGAACAAACTGTTCAAGAAGAGCCGTCCCACATAGTTTGCATACGGTTTGACAAAACATGCGGATAAACCGTGCATGGGTTAATTTTCTGGATAAATTTCTAGTTTTTCCCTTGATGGTCTAATTAAGTTAACCCTTCTTCCCTAATATGATTTTAGGTAGGATTGACCTATTTCTCTATCAATTTGGATATTCTTGAATATCTAAACTTGGAATCAAGAGATCTCCTTCATCTAGAATCCAATCAAGATTTCGTTCATCACGTTGGATGTGCAACGGTAAGTACTCAAGTCCTCTTTAACCATTCTTCTTCTCTTTCAATCTTTAACTAGATATTTCCATGTGATATTTTTTCACATTTTCTTAGATCTACTCTGATGTGAGGAAAATAAAGGGACGATACCAGAGGAGAAGGATCATACAACCCTAAGGTGGGTGGTTTATAGCTTATCCCTAAAGTTTATCATTTTTGGAATGTTCTTGTGGGGTTCACAGCTTTCGTTGGAAGAAATTTCTAAAATTTACATTCCATGATTATACTTGTAATAATTTTATGGTTATGCTATTTAAAAATATGGGATTAGTTGTTAGTGGTTACACCCACAACTCAATCCACCTCATGTAGAAGGTTATGCCATAATTGGGTTTTTAGTGTTTTGACACATTTGAGCCATCGTTCGGGTGTGCCTTTTATTGACCTTCCTAAATCTGAGCCTTCTTATAATAAATGGCTTGTTGTTTATGATAATTTCATGACGACATGTAGCATGTATACTCACCACTTGACCCACCTAAGGTAAGTGCTTCCAAATGATTTATTAAATGTGAAATGTGAAATGGAAAGTATTTTTTTAAAATATGGGTCTTTGGTCAAATGACCAAAGAAAATATTATTTAAGAAAGAGAAATTACATAAGTCTAAAAGGTGGAATCATATTACACTCTTTAACATGAAGAGGAAGAAAGGAGTCTATAATCTCCTTGAGCCAAGTTATGTCATGCGCGACCCCTTTATTGGTGATTTCATCTGCAACCATATTCACCTCACTATAGGTTTGGGTTGCAATGTAGTATATACCTTGGAGAGAATGGAGACAATTCATCCATCGTGTATTAATCATACAAGCAAGATGAACCACCCAATTCCAAATGGCCTACACTACAGTAGTAGAATCACATTCAATACACAAGTTGTTTCAACCTTTGCACACGGAGAAAGAGATGGCATGGATCACGTCTATCATTTCAGCTTTCAGGGAGGTTGTAATGCCACAGCCTCCAAAAAAAGAACCCAACGATCTGACCAAGATGGTTTCTAAAGATGGTGCCACATCCTTCGGGACCCATATTTCCTTTAGAGTCTCCATACATGTTGATTTTGGTCCATACAAGGAGCAGTGGTCTCCAAAAAACCTCAAATGTGTGTTGTGGCTGACTAAAGATGGCATCAGCTCAAATACGCCTCAAAATCATAAAATCAGCCACAATGTTGTTGTAACTCTCTCTCTGAATCAATTCAGCTTCTTGAATAGCAACCAGAATTCGCATTTTACCTGAATAAATGTTGATTGGGCAATTATTGTAAAGGATAGAGTTCTTAGCATACCAGATTACCTGAATAATCTCTACAAACCTTGCAAGAAATAAGTTCTTTATTTGTTGGGAGCTATCCATATCAGCACAACATTTTAGATGGTCATTGAGAGAGTCAAGAATCATCCATCTGCAATAAAATATGTTAAAAATATAGTTCCAAAGAGCATTGGTAGTAGCACAAGAAAAAAATAAATGATTATCATCTTCTTTATATTGATTACAAAGACGAAATTTAGAGAAAAGTTGGATCCCAAAAAGTTGTAAGCAGGTATCAATGGGAACCCTATTGTAGGCAAGGCACCAAATAAGAGTGAGTCTTGAGGGATTAATCTATGAATTATCAAAGCATTTGATCCATTTTAATTCATTCTCAGAGTTATGGATAGAGTGGTTATAAAAAAATTGAGTTTAACAAACCATTGTGTGCAGGCTCCCAAATCAAAAAATCCTCCGAAGTAGAAAACAAGTAATTATCAATTATATGAAAACCATTATCAGGAAGAGTGTCAATATTATAAGCAAGAACATTGCTAACAGTGTTTTTGATATTTACAAGAGAGAATTAAATAGTAAACAAAGATATTAGAAAAGCACATGTCCTAATGTCCAACCAGAATCTCATAGATGATTTTCTAGAAACCATCCATCTGGAGTAAGCCATAATGATGTCATACATGTTTTTCACGGATGTCCAAATGGAAGAAGCCAGTAAATTATTTTTACCACTTTTAATTCTATCAAGGAACCTATTCTTGATGAGCACAATAGAAGGGGAGTCATTTTGAATCAGGTTCCAAGTTAATCTGGATTGAAGGGCCTCATTAAAGAGTTTTATGTTTTTTATACCAAGACCACCTTTGTCTAAAGGTTTACAACAAGTAGTACAAGGAATGGTCACAATATTCCTATCCAAGGTGCTTCCAGTTCAAACAAAATTTTTAATATAAACATTTTTTTTATAAGACCATCCTGCCATTTTTAGACCATCATAGAGTAGAGAAATTTGGAGACAATGGAAGACTTGACTAGACAAACTCTCCCCGCCATAGAAAGAGATTTTCCTTCCAAGTGGAGATCTGATTAAAAATTTGATAAACAATATTAGAGAAGTATCAAGCTTTAGGTATTCCCCAAAAAATAGGAACCCCAAGGTAAATAAATGGAATTTCTCCTTCTTTGATGCCAATTTAATTAATGATTCCATTTTTCCTATAATATGGGAAATTTTACCAAAATAGATGAAGGATTTGTGCCAGCCAATGACCTAACCTAAAACTTCCTCATAACAAGTAAGAGAAATTTTGAGAGTTTTGATGTTCCTTTTATCCCCATTTAAGAAAATAATGATATCATCAGCATATATAAGGTGAGTGGGAGCATAGAAATTTCTGTAATCCAGAATCATTTTGAGCTTTTTTTGGTCAACAAGACGAGGGAGTAGGTGACTCAAATAGTCCTCTGCAATGGGAAAAAGGATTGAAGATAGGGGGTCACCCTGTCTGACACATTTAGAGCAATTGAAATAGCCTTTGGTAGATACATTAATCGGGATGGAAATGTACGTTGAGTTGAAAAGGGTTTTAATTTGAGTAATGAAGATAATATTGAAACTAAAGATTTGTAAGACTTTGAAGATGAAATTTCAATCCATAGTGTCAAAGGCCTTCCTAACGTCAAGTTGAATAGAAAAGTTTCCACCCCTATTCTTATTTTTTAATATGTTAGTGCATTCTGAGGTGAGACAAATACAGTCTTGGAAGGATATTCCTTTGAAAAAACCAAATTGATTCCAAGAGACAATTTTATTAGTGATAGTGGAGAGTCTATTCACAATCAGTTTGGTGATAATTTTGTAAAGCATGTTGATAAGAGAAATGGGTCAAAAGAGATGAATTTCAGAGGCATTATAAATTTTAGGGATCAAGGTAAGGAATTGGGAATTCAGCCCATGAGGAAGGATTCCACTAGAAAAGAAGGTTTTAACCAGATTGCATACATCCGATTGGATGATATCCCAATATTTTTTATAGAACCCATTTTTGAAACCATCAGGACCCTGAGGCACTGTCAGGATTTAGGATGAAGATAGTCTCCCTGATTTCATGATCAAGAGAAACATCTATAAAAAAACAGTTTCCAACATCATTGATAATAGCTGGAATGATCCCCTGAATGAGATACTTATTCATAGTATTTCCATTGAATAAAGATTTGAAGTAGGAGACCACATGATTAGTTATATCCTCTTCATTATCCAAGAGGTTATCTCCATCTTTTAGAGAGGCAATAGGCCTACAATCTTTATAAACCCTCTACAAATAGTTTTAGAATTTAGTATTTCTATCACCATCTGTTAACCATTTAATTTTGAAGGTATGCTTATGAATGTTGTCTTTGAAAGAGATAAGTGAATTAAGTTTCATAGAAATGCTAATTTATTTATTTTGATCTACAAAAAAGTCTGACTGTGTGATGTTGTTTTGGATTTGATGAAGATCATTATCAAGAAGAGATTTTTCATTATTAATTTGTTTATCTTTAATGCTACACCAATTCTTAATATATTTTTTTGAGATATTTTAATTAAAGAGGACAAGAAACGGCATCGTCAAAGTGAGACATAGAAGTCCAATAATGTTTAATGAGATTGAAACATTCAAGATCTAGGAA
Organism: Viscum album; assembly: GCA_963277665.1. NCBI lineage: Eukaryota > Viridiplantae > Streptophyta > Magnoliopsida > Santalales > Viscaceae > Viscum > Viscum album. The sequence goes on from OY728150.1 coordinate 247,296,022, forward strand.
CCAAGAATTATTGAACCAGAAGGGAAGAAGAGGTTTCATAGTTTTGAGGGTAATAGTGACAAAGATAGGTTGATGATCATATTGAATTTTTGGAAGGGTAGTGCTAGAAATGGGGTCCCATTTATCCAATGCATGATCATTAGTGAATGCTCTATCCAGTTTTCTTGAAACCATTCTATTGTGATAATTCCTATACCAAGTATACTTGGCACCAAGGAGAGAAATTTCAATAAGATTGGCATTATCAATAGCAGCCTTAAAATCCCTTTAAGATAAAGTTGAGTGGAGAGGTCTGATTTTCTCACTAGAAGACATAATAGCATTAAAATCGCCAACAACCAACCAGGGAAAATGAATAATAGTACTCAAATAGGAGAGGTCATTCCAAAGAATCCTCCGATCTTGATATTTGTTCTTGGCATTGATAAAGGAGAAAAAAAGATGAGTGTTTTCAATCATAAATTCATAGATGAAACCTTTCTCCACAATATGAAAAACATGAAAATTAGACAAGGATGAGTGAGAAAGGATCCAAATAGAATCAAGAATGTTGTTCCGAGAAGCGCCTATGAAGTTGTAACCAAAGTGACAAAAATGAACTAAATCAGTAGAGAAGTTTATTTTAGGTTCATATATGGAAAATATTAAGGGTTTATGTATGTTTACAATTGGTTTTAAGATAGTGAAGGTGTAAAGGATTTCAATACCTTGATAGTTATAAAATAAAATCTTCATTTAAACCTACATTTGGACTTAGAACTCCCTTTTTTCTTACTATATGAGCCTTTGTGACCAGCTGATATTCTAGGTTTCTTTGACATATTTGGACTTAAAGTAACTCCCTTATTACTTTTGGTGTAATCTAAGGGTATAATATTATCATCTGCAGTTATAGAGTTCATGTCAGCATCATGCACAGGATAATTTGGAGCTGGTTTCACAGTGCTAAAAATGGCCCTACTATCAATAGAATCAAGGTTATTATTACTAATAGAAATGTGTTTAACTTCAGAGAAATGGATATATGAGAGGGATTTAAATTCAGGGGTACCTAGAAGTGAAGCAACATGAACAGTTGACTGTATATTCACAATCAAACCAAGATGATCATCCTGCTATACAGTACATATTTCATGAGCATTAACCAAAGTACTAACCTGAAGACTTTGCTTCCATTTCGAAGGGTCCTTATTAGCCTGTATAGAAATGTGAGCTAGAAACAAAGGTCCACTATCATCTAGAACTGATTCTGAGTATATAGGTTTCTCCACTCCAGCTTTCACCATAGGCTGAGTCTGTTTGGTGGAGCTACTAAACTCCTGTGTTTCTCCAGTGACCTTTATCGAGGGTGTAATATCTTCCATTGATATAATGGTTTCAAGTTCCATGGGAACAGATGAAGGAATTTCAAAGAAAGAGGACTGAGAGTTATCCAGAGTAACCTTCATATTGGTCAAATGATTTCCAGCATCTATAGAGTGACTCATGGTAGCTAGAGTTTTAGAAAAATCAATAGATGTCATGTGTGCATGTGGGGAAGAACCTAAGGGACACTACTACAAAAACGGGCAATAACAGCGCTAAAATCGGGCTTTAACAGCTCTAGAAAAGCGCTGTAAAGCTCAGCGCTGATAAAGGGGGGGGGGTCCTTTAACAGCGCTAAAAAAGCGCTGTTAAATGTCACCTTTAATGGCGCTAAAAAAGCGCTGTTAAAGTATACCTTTAACAGCGCTAAAAAGCGCTGTTAAAGGAAACCTTTAAGAGTGCTAAAAAGTGTTGTTATATGTTGCCTTTAACAGCGCTTTTTTAGCACTGTTAAATATCTCCTTTAACAGTGCTTTTTTAGCACTGTTAAATGTCGCCTTTAACAGCGCTAAAAAAGTGCTGTTAAATCCCTGCCTGCTGCTAATAAAAAACCTGCACTAGTACAGCCAGCCGAGCAGACCTGCACAAAAACCAGTATATCAACCACAAGCATGTCATCAACCGATCACAACCCAACCAAATAGTGTTCTTACCATGAGTTAGATACCATCTACCCAGAAACCAAAACTACCTCATTACATAGTATCACAAAATATTCCTACACAACTCAGAAGATAAATACTAGAACATTCCACTATGCATTGTTTCTCCTTGGATTGCCACTTGGTTTTGACAAATCGTGCAGAGCCCGTGCTCCTTGAATCATTCTGCAATACATAAAAAGGATATCCTAACTCTCCCAACCATCACCCTTAGTAATTATGTATATTAATACAAAAAAGGTAACATATCATAAATTGGGGGACTGTAATGAGACATCAAGATTAACATTCTATATATAGGATTGATGTCTGGTAGTATTGGTTGCGTTGATACATGACTCTACCTGGACCTCAAAAATAGATATATGATCTCACTCCAGGACTTTCAGAGAGACTCCAACTATGTCTAGGACGTCCTGATGAAGCGATCGTACTACCGTAAGTCGGAAAAGATACCAAAACCATCCTAGGAAGGATCATGGGAGCCAACCCTAATGAAATATGTCCTTGATATAGTGTTCAAAGAGATCAATCATGGTACATAAAATTATGTGTCATTTAAAGGGTCACATGCCTTGTCGCTTTACCCTGGGTAACTCCAATGTTCAGCTGCCTGTGTGAATATACATGTCATATCAATAGGAAATTACATGGCATGTTAAAAAACATATACGTGTTAACCTTTTATCTTGTGTCCTCTTATGCACCCTTGCCCTATGTTAGTACATGACATCGATCTCGTGTGATTCTTCCTGTGTATTTGTACAAGGGATAAACTGCGTAGCTGGCTCATTAAAGACGTGTAGTGGGATATATTACATGTAGGAAAGCCATGTAATCCACCCCATGTTTGTGTATCTCAAAAATTCATGCCAAGTCTTGGGGGAGGGTCTACACTACATGTGAGGTGGATATCTCAGTTGTTGATTTCACTTAAAAATAAGTCCATTTTGAACAAAACAGAGACACTTTGAGTGGTGTCGACCACACCGGGCCTCAGATTGAGTCGGGGTTGACTCATACACATAAAATTTGACCCATGGATCATTGTACTTAAGTTTCAATAGAATCCTAATGCGTTTGGTCAGTTTCCCATATGTCAGTTGTTGATTTCTCACTTAAAATTAAGTCCATTTTTAACAAAAACAGAGGCACTTTCAGTGGTTTCGGCCACACCGGGCCTCGGATTGAGGCGGGGTTGACTTGTACATGTCACATTTGACCCATGTATCGTTGTTCTAAAGTTTCAACAGAATCTGAATGCGTTTGGTTGGTTTGTCGTATGTTAGTTGTTGATTTCACTTAAAATTAAGTCCATTTTTAACAAAAACAGAGGCACTTTGAGTGGTGTCAGCCACACCAGGCCTCGGATTGAGGCGGGGTTGACTCGTACACGTCACATTTGACTCATGGATCGTTGTCCTTAAGTTTCAATAGAAACCGGATGTGTTTGGTCGGTTTGGTGTATGTATGTAAAATATTGTCCATTTTAAACAAAATACATACACTTGGAGTGATACTAGCCACACTGCGTCTCGGATTGAAGCAGGTTTGACTCGTACACGTCACATATGACCCATGGATTATTGTACTAAAGTGTTAACACAATCCTAAGGCGTTTGGTCGGTTTCCCGTATGTCAGTTGTTGATTTCACTTAAAAATAAATCCATTTTGAACAAAATAGAGGCACTTTGAGTGGTGTCGGCCACACCGGGCCTCGGATTGAGTCGGGGTTGACTCTTACACGTCAAATTTGACCCATGGATCATTTCCCTTAAGTTTAAACAGAATCCAAATGCGTTTGGTCGGTTTGCCACATGTCAGTTGTTGATTTCACTTAAAAATAAGTCCATTTTGAACAAAAGAGAGGCATTGTGAGTGGTGTCGGCCACACCGGGCCTCGGATTGATGCGGTGTTGAATCGTACACGTCACAAATGAGTCATTGATCGTTGTGAAAAAGTATCAACGCAATCAGAAGCCGTTAGATCGGTTTGGCGTATGTACGTAAAATATTGTCCATTTTAAACTAAATACATACACTTGGAGTGATACCGGTCACACCGCGCCTCTGATTGAGGCGAGGTCGACTCGTACACGTCACATTTGACCCATGTATCATTTTCTTTAAGTTTCAATAGAATCCCAATGCGTTTGGTCGGTTTTTCGTATGTCAGTTGTTGATTTCACTTAAAATTAAGTCCATTTTTAACAAAACAGTGACACTGTGAGTGGTGTCGGCCACACTGGGCCTCAGACTGATGCGGTGTTGAATCGTACACGTCACACATGAGTCATTGATTGTTGTGAAAAAGTATCAACGCAATCAAAAGCCGTTAGATCGGTTTGGCGTATGTACGTAAAATATTGTCCATTTTAAACTAAATACATACACTTGGAGTGATACCGGTCACACCGCGCCTCTGATTGAGGCGGGGTTGAATCTTACACGTCACATTTGACCCATGGATAGTTTTCCTTAAGTTTCAATAGAATCCCAATGTGTTTGGTCAGTTTGCCGTATGTCAGTTGTTGATTTCACTTAAAATTAAGTCCATTTTTAACAAAACAGTGACACTGTGAGTGGTGTCGGCCACATCGGGCCTCGGATTGATGCGGTGTTGAATCGTACACGTCACACATGAGTCATTGATCATTGTGAAAAAGTATCAATGCAATCATAAGCTGTTAGATCAGTTTGGAATATGTACGTAAAATATTGTCCATTTTAAACTAAATACATACACTTGGAGTGATACCGGTCACACCGCGTCTCGGATTGAGGCGGGGTTGAGTCGTACACGTCACATATAACCCATGAATCGTTGTCCTAAAGTGTCAACAGAATCTGAAGGTGTTTGGTCGGTTTCCCGTATGTCAGTTGTTGATTCTGACTTAAAAATAAGTCCATTTTGAACAAAACAGAGGCACTTGGAGTTGTGTCAGCCACAACAGGCCTCAGATTGAGGTGGGGTTGACTCGTACACGTCACATTTGAAGGTGAGTATGCATACACGATAGTTGACCTTCTTAGAGAAGGGTTTCTGGAAGAGTATAAAAGACATGAAGCAATGAAGATCATTAGAGTGTTGGAGCAAATGTGGTTGCTACAAACAATGTGGAAATCGGCTTGTGCAAAGCGACCTAAGTTACAACTTGCAGGTATTGTACTCTATTTTTTTCTGGAAGGTTTCAGTTTAAATGCATTTTGGAATGATCATTGCTAGCCATTGTCTTTTAGGTTTTTTTGACAGCCGAGGGGAAAGGGTGGGGTCTGAAGACATTGTAGGATATGTCGAAGGGTGATTTTTTGTGTGAATATGTTGGAGAAATGTTAACTCCCGCAGTTCTGAAAAGAGTCACTATTTAAAAGAAAGTCACAAGTTTAGATACATCTCAAGATGGCCAGTTTAAAGACATTTTGAGGGACACTACTAAAGACATGCTCAGATATGCACACATCCCCCACTTTTAGATCGTTGTCTACTACAATGATCTTCCAAACAAGATATGCATTAGAACGCTCATGATACATAGAGAAATTCACTGGCCACCTTCGAGAATGATCTGAAGCACAAACCATGACAGCATTATGTTTTCCTTGAAAATTCTCTTGGCGAACTGGAATGGCAACTCACTCTTGTGATTTTGCGTCTCTACTTGTCACTTCATGTGTGCAGCTACTGCCATTCCAGTTCGCCAAGAGAATTTTCAAGGAAAAACATAATGCTGTCATTGTTTGGGCTTCATATCATTCTCAAAGTTGGGCAGTGAATTTCTCTATGTATCATGAGCGTTCTAATGGATATCTTGGTTGAAAGATCATTGTAGTAGACAACGATCTAAAAGTGGGGGATGTGTGCATATCTGAGCATGTATTTAGTAGTGTCCCTCAAAATGTCTTTAAACTGACCATCTTGAGATGTATCTAAACTCGTGACTTTCTTTTAAAAAGTGACTCTTTTCAGAACTGCAGGAGTTAACATTTCTCCAACATATTCACACACAAAATCACCCTTCGACATATCCTCCAATTTCTGCAGACCCCACCCTTTCCCCTCGGCTGTCAAAAAAACCTAAAAGACAATGGCTAGCAATGATCATTCCAAAATGCATTTAAACTGATACCTTCCAGAAAAAAATAGAGTACAATACCTGCAATTTGTAACTTAGGTCGCTTTGCACAAGTCGATTTCCACATTGTTTGTAGCAACCACATTTGCTCCAACACTCTAATGATCTTCATTGCTTCATGTCTTTTATACTCTTCCATAAACTCTTCTCTAAGAAGGTCAACTATCGTTTATGCATACTCACCTTCAAATGTGACGTGTACGAGTCAACCCCGCCTCAATCTGAGGCCTGTTGTGGCTGACACAACTCCAAGTGCCTCTGTTTTGTTCAAAATGGACTTATTTTTAAGTGAGAAATCAACAACTGACATACGGGAAACCGACCAAACGCCTTCGGATTGTTTTGACACTTTAGGACAATGATTCATGGGTTATATGTGACGTGTACGACTCAACCCCGCCTCAATCCGAGACGCGGTGTGACCGGTATCACTCCAAGTGTATGTAATTTGTTTAAAAGGGACAATATTTTACGTACACACGCCAAACCGATCTAACGGCTTATGATTGTGTTGAAACTTTTACACAACGATCCATGACTCATGTGTGACGTGTACGAGTCAACCCCACATCAATCCGAGGCCCGATGTGGTCGACACCACTCACAATGTCTATGTTTTGTTAAAAATGGACTTAATTTTAAGTGAAATCAAGAACTGACATACGGCAAACCGACCAAACGCATTCGGATTCTGCGTGATATGAAGGTATTTTGGAGATTTTACTGGTTCATGCATGATATGAAGGTATTTTGGAGATTTTACTGGTTTTTTTGTCCAAAGGCCAAAGAAATGTGGTCCATCATTCTTGCATGTTACTCGTACACGTCACCAAGGACCCGTGGATCCTTCTCCTAAAGGATGAAGGCAATCCGGATGCGTCTGGTCAGATTTACGTAGGTCAGTTGTTGTTTCCAATTAAAGTGGTGTCCATTTTAAACAAGAGAGTGACCCTTTGGGTGGTAGCGGTCACACCGTGCCTCGGATTGAGGCGGGGTTGACTCGTACACGTCACCAAGGACCCGTGGATCCTTCTCCTAAAGGATGAAGGCAATCCGGATGCGTCTGGTCAGATTTACGTAGGTCAGTTGTTGTTTCCAATTAAAGTGGTGTCCATTTTAAACAAGAGAGCGACTATTTGGGTGGTAGCGGTCACACCGTGCCTCGGATTGAGGCAGTGTTGACTCGTACACATCACCAAGGACCTGTGGATCGTTCTCCTAAAGAATGAAGGCAATCCGGATGCGTCCGGTCGGATTTCCGTAGGTCAGTTGTTGTTTCCAATTAAAGTGGTGTCCATTTTAAACAAGAGAGCGACCCTTTGGGTGGTAGCGGTCACACCGTGCCTCGGATTGAGGCGGAGTTGACTCGTACATGTCACCAAGGACCTGTGGATCGTTCTCCTAAAGGATGAAGGCAATCCGGATGCGTCTGGTCGGATTTCCGTAGGTCAGTTGTTGTTTTCAATTAAAGTGGTGTCCATTTTAAACAAGAGAGCGACCCTTTGGGTGGTAGCGGTCACACCGTGCCTCGTATTGAGGCGGAGTTGACTCATACACGTCACCAAGGACCCGTGGATCGTTCTCCTAAAGGATGAAGGCAATCCAGATGCGTCTGGTCGGATTTCTATAGGTCAGTTGTTTTTTTCAATTAAAGTGGTGTCCATTTTAAACAAGAGAGCGACCATTTTAGTGGTTCAACATTCTTGCATGTTTCTGGTTCATATCATCTGTTAAAATGGAAAAATGACTCATTGGAGAAAGAATGTTTTATTTAATAACAATTACAATTTTGCTACTAACATTTACATACAACAATATTTCATCTTCTGATCCCCTTAACCCCTCTCAAAAATGACCACCAATTGTACATGTCCCCAAGTCAGATCTTCATTGTATTTGTGTACAATCTGTCATCAGGTATGCGGCCCACTCGTTTCTGAACACATCTATATCGTCTTGTGAGTATGAGGATTTTCGGCAGTCATAGTAGTACTACAAAATAAAAAAATAAAGAATTAATAAATAACTTAAACGAACTAGTAATTGTTTTTGAAAATACCTCTTTAGGGATGCTAGTTTGCTGATGAAAAACGATCTCTTTCATAAATTTACAAACATAATAACCGCAATCATTATCGTTTGTTTGTTTTGGACACTGCAAAAAAATTGATCATTAGGAGAATAAATAACTTGTGTTGAGATGTGTTTGGATAGTGAAATTTTATTATATATACCCTGATATTTGTCCAGACGTAGTACTTGCTCGGCTCCTTATGCTTAGCCCCTGTCCTCATACCATGATTTAGACGATATTGGTACACCTCTCTATCATAACAGAATCCTCAGTAAAAGATAATATATATTATATAAATTGATGTTTAGACCTAAAACGTAAGATGTAGTGTCTTACAGATTCACAAACTCCATCATGTATGGTCGGTTTGATGGATATCCTAGCTTTGAATCCAGAAAATAAATCTTCGGAGTATCCAAGTTCACCGCAATTAGCAACCAATGTTGCCTAAAAACACAAAAAGGAATAAGTAATAAAAAAAGTGAAAATATAATTGATATGCTTTAATCGTAGAGTATTACCCCTTCATGGTTGGTATTAGGAAAAGTCTGTCATCTGTAATCTTGCGTTCAAATGTTTTCAGCAAGTCGTTCACTATTGCATCCCTTTTTGATGACTCTATTTTTGTTTGGTGTGTTGATGTGATATGAGGACTAACCAGTCCAAATCTTGGCTCATGGGAAAATCCCTTCAACTGTTTTTCATAAATGCGTCTGTCAACAATATAAAATGCATTTAGTCATAATTTGCACATTAGATCAGCTTTTAGAAAATCAATTCATGGAAACATACCTCATATATACATTTACAACAGTGACGCCTAACCAACCGTTTTCAAGGATTTCATTTACATTTTCAGCAGAAACGAAATCTTGACTTTCCTCTCCGTATATATTATCTTCGAAAATCACTATATGACTATTACCATCTTTTAGCTTCGTATCCACATGAGTCTTCAATTCTAGTAAATGTGGAAAGAGAACGGGTGGTGTTATTGTGCTTTCAGTAGCTCCTTGGGATCGATTGGTCGATCCTTTAGATGGTTTCGAGCCGATGTTAGTCACCCCCTTTCCTTTCTCCGTCTATAACAACAATCATTGATTCAGACACTCTTTTCATTAATTGTTAAGGGTTTAGCTTGAAAATAAAAGGAAATAAATACCTCTTTGTCTGCATGTACTCTTACAAGTTGTGTCGGCCATGCAATGAATGTCCCAATAGCCTTTTCGACCGTATGAATATCATCGTCATCAAGTGGAATAGGTAGCATTGCATTTGGCTCATGAGCTACAGTAATCGTCACTTTCAGATGATCTTTTGAAAGTGGTCTATTATGCAGTGTGGCATCTGGGATATTGAACACTGTAGCCCTCGCTACAAGGTGATAGGTGGGTGTTGACAGATATAAATCACAATCATTATCACCCTGTAGAAGATCAGTACAGATAAATTATCAGTGTTTTTCTGATTCATATTTCATGGGAACCATTATTAGAATATTGATTACCACGGCTAAGACATTTTTTTTAGGTGAATGGATCACCTCAAAGCTGGTGGGGGGTGGGGCAGGATGTTCATGCGGTGGTTGTTCCTGAGTTGTGTCCTCCCTTTGCTTCCCACCCATAAAAGTTGCTAGCAACTCTCCCTTCCATTGCAATTGTTCTTCAAGGGTTGATATTTTTTCGCTCATTTGTTCCAATTTTTTCTCTGTATCATCAATTTTTTTCTTCTTCTCAAAATATACTCGGGGTGTCACCCCAAACCCTGCACCTCTGACACGACCGTATTTTTCTGGCTGCTTCAAAGCCGTCGATAATAGGTCTGTATCAGCTACATGAGTAGTTGATTCCTGTGACTGTCAGATATAGGAAAAAAACTAATTATTTTTATGTAATAGCAATTTTAAACAAATATTTTTATCATCGTGTCATACTTACACATATTTCCCACACTTTTTGTGTGTTCTCATCTATTAACTTCCCTTCTTTGTTCACACGTGCCTCCTTCCATAGCACATGACGTGGGATAGAAGTGCATTTGGTTTTAGATTCATCAATCTACATATAAACATAGAAAGATAATTATGATGTTGTTTATTGGCACCTAACAATATTACTGTAAATTTACAATATGTACCATTTTCTTTTCTAATGAAGCGTACCCCATCCTTGCTTTACGATAGGGGTATGTTGGATTTGATGCACGTTCCTTATTTTCAGTACAGAGTTTCTGTTTCATAAATGAAATATTGACAATCAAAGTGATGAATACATGTATCCTCAAACAACGTATTATCACTCACAATGTACCTGAAACTTCTCATCCCCACGACGGCCAATAAATGCATCCCATGCTTCTTGGGATATCAGGTGCGCATAGACAATGGGTGGGTGCGGGTTTATTTTACCTTTAAAATCTTTCAGGTGATATCTTGTTAAAATAGTACGAAAACCTCGATGAATCTTTCCTGCAAGCCTTAGTACATAATCCTTGTGTGAGTCGTCTACTATAAATGTACTCTGCAAGAGATTGAGAAGAGTAAGACATTGTTTCATCATTTTATTTTCTAGTTAATTAAAGAAATAAATTCATAATGTTACCGTAATTTCTTCCCAGATCACAGCCTTCAACCCAGACACAACATGGTGCCATGAATCTATGTCAATCGGAACACGTTGCCGAGTGACAACTCCAATGTAACTGCTAAACATAGCCTTGTTGGGATTCACATGTTGGCCTCGTGCATTCCATCCGACTTCAAATTTGATGCCTTTGCTTTTCGCCTTAAGAATTTTGGCTAACACTGTCAAACTACGACGCACCTGTGATTTCTGCGACGTCGGTCCTTCATTCCCGACCATTTCATCGATATCAACATCATCTATATGTTCATATACTATGATATCAACGGCATGTGCTGATGGTTGTTGGACCTCAACACTAAGAGAAGGAGCCGCAACAGCAAGAGAAGCAGTAGGAGCAGTAGGAGCACCAGGAGCCGCAGCAGTAAGAGCAGCAGCAGGAGCAGTAGGAGCACCAGGAGCCACAGCAGGAGGAGGAGTAGGAGCAACAGCAGTAGGAGCAGCAGGAGCCGCATCAGGAGCAACAGTAGCAGCAGCATGAGCTGCAGGAGCAGCAGGAGCAGCAGCAGCCGCAGCAGCAGCTGCTTGAGAGACTTGTTCAGACTCAAGGTTAGGAGCACCAGAATGTGCAGAAGTCATTATCTGCAAAAGTGGTTGAACAGTTCATTCAAATTACATAAATTCTGTAATGATAAGATAATAACATGAGATAACAAGATCTATATTACAAACAAAATATAACCTGTTTATTGAACTCTCTTTCTTTTTTTCAAAGGTTGAAGAGATTTGACACCTCTATCGACAATCCAAATCCCTTCATTGTGGTCTCCTCTAACATACAAAACATCATCTTCATTGGGACTGCTCCGAATTGATTGTGACGTACCACTAAAAGGATCGTCCTCAACTGAATTTTCATCGGAACCCTCAATAGTTTTGGACGATAACAGAACAATCGACCACTTTCGGTTTGCGGGTTCTGGAACATAAAAAACTTGTACCGCTTGTGATGCCATTATAAACTGTTCGTCTTTGTACCCTTATTTACTAAAATCAACTTTCACAAATCCCCATTCATCTATTTTAACACCACTATTGTTATCAATCCATTTTCATTGAAAAATCGGCAATTGAAATGTCGTATAATCCAACTCCCATATTAGTTTGATAATGCCAAAGTATGACATATTTGTATAAATTGGATTTCTATCCTTACTACCAGAAACATGCATCGCTTCAGCCACTAGTGTAACTCCACTATTTTGCATGGTACTCTCTTCATCATGTTCATCCGTATAGAATGTATAACCATTAATTACATACCCACTGTAAGATAATACATACACACTTGGTCCAGCGGCTAGCCATCGAAGTCGTTCTGAAATTGAATTCGGATTTTCATCCAACTGCTTAAAAATATGGTCCTGAAACCATCCTATAAACTGGTGATTATGTGTATCTGCTAACCATTTTTCAGCCCTCGATGGATTCAACTGCCTAATAATTTCTTTGTGAGTTTCAATATATGGAGCAACCTCCCAACTGTTATGCAAAACATAAAGATGAGCCTGCTTCCGATCTGTAATACTGATTGTTACAACTTCTCTTCCATAAATTCCCCCACCCTCAATGCGTCCAGTGTGACGAGATTTCGGGAGACCAATGCTTTCCACATCAGATAGGTATTCAATACAAAATTCAATGGCTTCCTCAACAATATATCGCTCCACTATACAACCCTCTGGCCGACTTCGATTTTTGACATATCCTTTCAAAATCTTCATATACCGTTCAACAGGATACATCCATCTATAGTGCACAGGACCACAAAGTCGAATCTCTCTCACCAAGTGAATCATCAAATGAACCATCATATCAAAGAATGTTGGCGGGAAGAACATTTCTAATTCACATAATATGATGACAATTTCTTTTTCCATAGCTGGCAATTTCCCTGGGTCTAAAACTTTGCTACATATAGCTTTGAAAAAGAAACAAAGTTTGGTTAACGTATGACGAACATTCTTGGGTAAAATGCAATGTAAAGCTATAGGAATTAGATCTTGCATCAAAACATGGCAATCATGTGATTTCAAACCTTTTAACTTAAAATCATTCATTGACACAATGTTCTTGATATTTGATGAGTACCCCTCTGGAACCTTTACATCATTAAAGAAGTTGCAAAACTGATATCTCTCTGCCCTAGAAAGAGTATAAGCAGCAGGAGGAAGAAACATTCGATTTTCACCTTTCACGGGAGCCAACTCTTCTCGTATTCCCATGTCAACCATGTCCAACCTTACCTTAATTCCATCTTTTGTTTTGCCAGGGGCATTTAGCAACATTCCAATAACACTATCACATACATTTTTTTCCACATGCATCACATCAAGAAAATGTCTGACGTACAAACAATTCCAGTATGGTAATTCAAAAAAAATGATCTCTTTTTCCAACCGATTTTCGTAAGGTTTTTCGAAAATGGTTTACCAAAAACAGTGTTCATATCATTTACTTTCTCAAACAGCTGATCACCTGTTAGTGGAGATGGTGTTGTGCGTTTTTCTGAACTTCCATTGAATGATGTCGTCCAAGATCGGTACTTATGCCGACGAGGTAGAAATCTACAATGTCCTAGAAACACAGATTTCGATGAATGTTTCAACCTAATTGATTCGGTATCTTCTTCGCACACGGGACACCCTTGAGTTCCTTTAATGCTATATCCTGACAAATTTCCATAAGCAGGGAAATCATTTATTGTCCCATACAACATCGCTCTCAATGTGAAGTATTCACTTTTATAAGCATCATACAACATTACACATGAGTCCCACAATAACTTCAAATCCTCGATCAAAGGAGTCAGATAAACATCAATATCGTTACCTGGTTGTTTTGGTCCTGATATAAGCATAGATAACATGATGAATTTTCGCTTCATGCATAACTAGGGTGGCAAGTTATAATTTAGCAACATAACAGGCCATGTACTATGAGTGCTGGTTTGAAAACCAAAAGGATTCACTCCATCTGTAGATAACGCAAGACGAAGGTTTCTCGGATCTTTTCTAAATTCAGGATACTCATGATCAATTTTCTTCCATTGAGGAGAGTCGGCCAGATGACGTAATAACCCATCTTTATTTCTTTTATCTTCATGCCACGACAATTGTCTTTCAGTTTCTTCACTTCCATATAAACGCCTAAACCTTGGAATGATTGGAAAGTACCATACAACTTTCGTAGGATTGGATTTATCTTTCTTGTCTCGAGAAGCACCACACTTTGGGCATTCTGTAAGTGATTTGTTCTCCTTTCGAAACAATATACAGTCTTTCGGGCAGGTATGTATTCTTTCAGAAATCATTCCCATCGAGCATAGCATTCGTCTAGCTTCATATGTCCGGCTTGGGAGATCATTATCTTCCGGGAGCATGTCATTCAAGAGAGAAAGTAGTTCCGTAAAACTGACATCACTCCATCCATTGCCTGCTTTCAATTTATACAACTTCAGTACAGCTGACAATGTTGTATACTTAGTGCAAGCAGCATACAATGGCGTCTTTGCACAACTCTTTAACTTCTCAAACAATTTTGGGCAATCACGGGGTTCATCTTGAATTGTCTTTGTCATTTACTCAATAGGATCTTCATCATCATTGACATCTATAATCACATCCTCCATACGGTCTTCTTCATTATCTATATTTGTATTCATATCTGACGATCCATAAAACGCAGTTTTATCCCAGCCAGTAGCTACATTCGCTTTTTCTCCGTGTTTATTCCAACATTTATAACTCCGATCTATTCCGTGACATATCAAATGTTCTTCCAACTCCTCTGGAGTAAGTAGTCTAGAATAACAACAACATAAACACGGACAAAGGATTTTAGAAGGATCCTTTGTGTGATCCTTCACAAACTTGATGAACTCTTTCACTCCGTTCTCGTACTCTATTGTTAAACGATTAGAATCCATCCAATATTTATTCATCTTCATCCTATTTGAATCTCAAATATTAGTATTTATGGTTCAAGTACACAAAAGAAGACTTCCAAATATAGTAGAAGGGAACCACTTCCTTGGAAGGAGATCAAGTAGTCTAACCTATAATCAAGATTCATAAAAAAGAATATTAGATTCACTACAAAGATGATTATCTATCACTCTATAAGGAGGATATAACAGGAGATAGAGGATTTCCAATCGATGAGAGATACCTTTATCAGAGAGAAACCAAACGCATCCACTAGAGCTTCTATCTGATTTGTATAGGCACTCAGGATACAAAAACTATATTTAGAATGCATGTGAGATAAAGAACGAATAATTAAAATAAATAATCCATTATACAATTTAAAATTCATTATCATCTCTATTATGATTTGCATAGGCACTCAGGATTCATTCTAGTAGTGGTAAAGGTTACCCCATTAATCATGAGTGATAGAGGGAATAGTAGTTTTTGGATTACCTTTCTTGTTTTATACAATTTATGAAGAAATGACAAGGGTTGGAAGTGCCGAGTGTGTTTGACTTGAAAATAGAGGTTCAGTTGCAACACCCTCTGATGTTTTCTGGAGAGGGTGGACCCAAGGTAGATAAGTTCTAAATTTAGTTCATCTAGAATATTCTAGATAACTTTTCTACTCCTTAGTAGAATAGGGTAGAGTTGGTAGCGTATATGTTATGGGGGCCAACAATGATCTACTGTGATATTTAGTCTTGGGATGATCATATGGAGGGAATGACTTGGAAGAAAATCTAGGATATGTTCATGGAGCACTTTTAACCTACGACATTGAGGAAATGAAAATATGAATATTTAATATGTTTGACATAATTATGTTTGATAATGATAGATTATGATAGATTCTTCACATACCAGTAATGTTTTTATCTAATGTTGACAGGAGATAAGGTATCTATGAAAAAAAATTAGGATGGACTTAGATGTGAGATTAAGTCCCAGGTAAATATATTTTTTATGAGGTTTGTTGAGGTGGTGGATCAGGTTCTCATTTCCAAGGGGAACCTAAAGGAGACTTGTAGTGGTGGTAGGGAGGTTTCAATTGAATGATCTAGTGGTACATATTATGATAGTAGGATTCACCATTATGATATCTTCCACTAGGGTGGTGGTGGATAGAGTATCTATGTGAGAGGATTTTTCTCTTAGAGAGGTTTTTAGTCATCTTCAATCAATGAGGTAGGTCTGGTCACATGTTAGGCCTATGACTTTGACCACTAGTGAAGTGTCAATCATGTATCATGATGGTTCATATATATAGGTTCTACATGAACACTTGTAATATGGGTAGTGATGGATGATCTATATTGGTACAGAGCACCGAATAGGGGAACCTAAAGGAGACTTGTAATAGGGGATCCTCTCATTATTTTATATCTTATCTCTTGGTAAATGGTTTCTGTTTTGTGTTAGAGTACTTTTGTGGGATCATGTTGGTCAACACACCATTGGGGGTGTTATTAGAAGGCATCTGTCTTCGTAAGGGATGTTCCCTCATGGTTTGTGAGTATTATTTCATTTTGGATTTATACATGCTTGATATGATATGTATTGAATAGATAGTGATGATGTAATTTTTGGTATTTAATCAATATCACATTGATTGTTACCGTAGATGAGTGACCGTCATGCCTCATAAGGGTAGAGCCCATGTCTTTTATGGAGAATGGGATATCTTGGTAGACCATGTAGGACCAGTTCTTCCACAACTAGGTGAGAACATAGACCAGTTTACGAATATTTTTCTTGATGATAATGGATTGAAACAAGAAATATTTCCCCCAGTAGTAGACTGGTTCTAGGATGTGTTTCCTGAGAATTGATCAGGGCTACCACCTAAAAGAGACTTTGAGTTCATGATTGAGCTGATGCGTGGAGTTGAGCCATTTTATATAACGCCTTTCAGAATGAAACAAGAATAGATTCAGGAACATAAAACTCAATGAGAGGAGTTAGATTATGAAGGGTGCATCTGCTCGAGTATGTCACCTTGGGGATCTCATGTTTTATTTTCCAAGAAGGATGACAGAACATTACATATGTGTTTTTATTAATAGAATATGAATCAGATGAAAATTAAGAACAGATATCCACTTCTTTGTATTTTTGATCTATTTGACCAGCTGAGGGGTTCCATATTGTTCTCTAAGATTGATCTAAGGTTTGTTTATCATCATTTGAGGTTGAGAAATTCTGATATACTATAAACTAATTTTGAAATCATGTATATTTTTTATGAATTCTTCATAATAAAATTTGTGTTGACGAATTCCCCATGGCATTTATTCTCTTGATGAGTTGAATATTTCACTTATACCTAGACCAGATTGTAGTTGTTTTATGGATGACATATTGGTGTAATACCAAAATAATGATGATCATTCCCAACATCTAGACATCATCATGAGTACACTTAGAGAGAATCAGCTATACACAATCTATCTATATGAAAACATATACATCTTCTTCATAGATTGTTACCTTAAGGCGGAGGCCGAGGGCGTTGCGGGTTGCGGAAGGCGGCCGCGGAGGGCGACCGAGGGCGGCCGAGTGAGGTGGAGGGCGGCGGAGGCAGCGGAGAGCGGCCGAGGGCGGCAGAGGGCAGCGGAGGGCGGCCGAGGGCGGCAGAGAACGGCGGCCGAGGGCGTTGCGGGCAGCCGAGGGCGGCAGGCGGTGGAGGTCGGCTGATGGTGTTGCGGGCGGCGGAGGACGACGAGTGTACCAAGGGCGGCAAGCTCCGGCGAAGCGAACACAACAGCTGTATTCGGGAGAAGAGTAGCAGGGTTACGGTTCCGCGAGGGCTTTAGGTGCGATAAAACGAGGGCACTGTGCGACCGACTTTATAAAAAATTCGACTAAGGTTTTATCAGCGCTAAAAAAGCACTGATAAAGGCTAACTTTATTAGCGCTAAAAAAGCGCTGATAAAGGCTACCTTTATCAGCGCTAAAATTATAGCGCTGATAAAATCTAGCTTTATCAGCACTTTTCAAGCGCTGATAATATTATGATTTATCAGTGCTAGAAAAGCGCTGATAAAGATTCCCCGTATCAGCGCTTTTTGAGCACTGATAAAGGATACCCTATATCAGCGCTGAAATTTGAGCGCTGATTGAGGTGTTCTGTATCAGCGCTTTTTTAGCGCTTATATAGGCGAACCTTTATCAGCGCTTTTTGAGCACTGATAAAGACCAACTGTATCAGCGCTAAAATTTTAGCGCTGATAAATATTACTATTATCAGCGCTAAGAAAGCGCTGATAAACATTAGCTTTTTCAGCGCTGTAATTTTAGCGCTGATATAGGGTATCCTTTATCAGCGGTTTTGCTTAGCGCTGTTATAAGGGCGCGCTTCCCTTGCCCATTTTTGTAGTAGTGGGAGATGATAATAATTTCTTCTGAACTACAAATGGAATAGTGTTAGTTACTGGTGTGTGGTTCTGGTTATGTCTAGTACCCACCGCAAGGGTGAGCATAGCATTCTCCCTACCCATTAACTGATTATGGGAAATAGGCCCTGACATATGGTCAGAATGAATATTAGAATCTATAATCTTCTTAGTGGAAGATTTAAAGTTTTCAAGGATTAGATACTCAATTTCTTTCAATAGGACTTGTGAAATGGAAAGTATACTAATTATATATCTTTGCCTTTAAGAATGAGTTGAATTAAGGTTACATGTATGTAGTACCCCTTTTCATGTTAATGGAAGGTAACGAAGTGAACCTATCTAATTGAATATAACTTAATGGTTAATTAAGACTTTATTAAATGGTTTCAACACTGCTTGGCCTATCCATGCTAATGGAAGACAAGCATTGGACCAATAAATAATGGTTTCAACTCTACTTGACCTATCCTCACTAATGTAAGGTAACTTGAACCAAATGAATTATTACATTATTACAATATCAAATAGGAATAGACTGAATCGAGCTCGCCTTGGCTTCTTAGAGGAGAATACCTTGGGTCTTGGGAACCCCATTCTGATTTAATGATGTGGTTTTCTTAGGTTGATACCCACCTAGACTTCAGTTCTAGTTTATTCCTCGGATTCCAGATATACTATAGTAGGGGAATTTTCATTATTATCGGATACCTCAGATACACTCCTTGGGTCTATAATTGACTTGTAGGTTCTACGGTGAAATCCCATAGGGCCCTATCCTTTATTAGCCCCATTTTATCTTGGTCGATCACCTTGGACTCGGTAGGCATCTTATTGTGGAATACCTGGGATTATGCTCCTTGGATTACACTCTTACCCCTTATCTAGACTCAGATACTACTGAGTTAGCGTTCCTTGAGATTTATGTTACCTTGGTTATTACCCTGTAACTCCTTCATTGGATATCTTTTTTCAGGTTGCCTTGTTACATCTTGGGACCTTCACTACTTATACTATCTCGAGGTGATGTCAGTGTTGGCTATGCCTCAGGTGACCTATTAAAATTAAATTGCAATTACTTAATTAATGAACTGGTTACATGTTATGATACCAGCCGATGGATGAAGAGGGTAATTGGGTATTTATTCATATTGCACTGCTTTCTTTACTTTATATATATGCATGCCTACACACTACAACATTCCATTTCACGGGATGGATGTTATAGAAACTGCTAGTGGTGGCCCACAAAGATTTATCTCACACCCTCTCTAGGTGCCACTTGGTACCCGGAGTAGATTACATGGTTACAAGTATTGACAAAGGGAAGTATACAGCTTCCAACACTTGATTTTGTGCTAATAGTATGGAGCTTGATAGCAGATGACCGAGTAGGATCTTAGGATGCTGGGAGTAGCCCTTGTTTTCTTTTACTTTTTGGAACATGTTATTCTTGTTGTCTTATACCCATGTTTTCCAGTTTTCTAGTGACATGACATTACATCATCATTGTTCCAGTTGATACAGTTATTATTATTCTTGTTTATCTATTGCATCAATTACCTTCCACAATTTGTTTAAAATAATTATATTTCTTCCGTTGTTTACTATTTATTTACATTATTTTCATTGTGCTACACTCTGCTAATGAGGTCATAGTCTTCCCACGGATAAACCCTAAGCCCTCACTACTAGTCAATATCCTCTGGAATTCAGGAAGATGTACTTGAGGCCATGTGGCCCACCGGGATCAGGGAACCCATTAAGTGACATTCGGGTCTGGGTCGTCACATAGTGGGGGAATTTGTAATTCTGAAAGGCATCATAAAGAATTTATTGTTCTCATTTCTTGTACATACAGTTTTATTGGGTATACCATCTCTTTTCACCCTTAATTAATCATATCTAGATCTAAGGTCTATCTTTCAAAATTATTGATCACCTCAAATTTTATCTAAAATTCACCAATAAAAGGAAAAGAAAACTTGTTCTTGATTATGGATTTATTAAATTCATCATAATTAATGAAAATTCACATTGATCCATCATTCTTTTTAATAAAGAGGACTGGTGAAACCAATGGCAAATCAGTTTGGAATATAATTTCTTTCATATTATCTTATAGTTTCTTATTTAATACTTATAATTTAATAGGGTACATTCTATATAGAATTTTCCATATTTTCATGTAACCTTGTATGAGTTTATTAAAAAACTAAACATCATGGTCTGGGGGAATATTAGGTAAATATTTAGGAAATATATCAATATATTTCTATAAAATTGGAATATCTTTAATACTAGGTTTCTCCCCAACCATTTGATCCAAATACCACTCATTATTAGTTATCAATACTCATACACGAGAATTAATTTCCATAGGGAGTTCATGATAACACCCTAGGATTTTATTATATATTTTTAATTTAAATAAAAACTGTCTTGAATATCTTATTTCACATGCAACACCAAAAAAACATATCATGGTATAATTAATGATGAAAATTAAAATATTATCCTGAAAACATAGTTTATGAATTAGTAGGTATAAATATAAGTAACTATATTATAAAATATTCATAGTAAAAGGGAAAATGGAATCAAGTAGTAGAAGACTTCATTACGAGTCTTGTTTTTTTATCGTGTATTAGAGGTAGCATCATTAGGGTTTTTCCTAGACCAATCCTAAGTCTAACTTCAATAAGTATGACTTGAGAAAAATTATATACGGGAGAATTACAATCTTATGGAAATCACTATGAGATTCATGCAAGTTCAATCACCTCTTGTGATTTTTATAGTTGATTATCTTACCCCATAGGTCTTATATAAAGGTATTAATGGGTTTTTAAGTTGAATTTATAATGATATAAACATATAATTATTCCTAAATGATGCATATATTTTCATTATTATGTGTATTTATATACATTAAGAATTTTTCTAAATTTTTATCTTTAAAAATAAATTTAATTAAATGAAAAGGGGTGTTTCAAATAAAATTGTATTAATAATATAAAAAAATTATTATAAATATTTTTTACTTATAAAATAATAAGGATAATTTTTTTATTCTTAAAAAAATCTCTAAAAAATGTTTTTTATGCATTATTGGTCTTTTTTATTAAAATGAATTTTCATCACTTTTATAAATTGAATCTAATAAAATGGATTAAATATTTTAAATAATTATTTTCAAATTATTTAATAAGATTAATTTTATTCTTATACACAAAAATAAGTTACCAAGGTAAAATTTAGTTACCACGGTGAAGGTAAAAGAGTTATTTTCAAAGAATTATTTTTATAAGTGTAGTGTAATTTTTTCATCTAAATAAATTAAATTGATATATTTTAAATGATGAATAAAATTTAATTTATAATATATATATATATATATATTAACACTGATTTAGGTTATTAATTGATAGAAAATAAGGATAAGAATAATTAATGTTTTAAAAAACACTTTTCTACAAAAAAAATATTTTCTATATAACCTATATTTTATTATAAAAGTTGATTTTAACATATATAGAAATTGATTGTAATTAAATTAAACCCAAATTTTGAATCAACGCATTAAAATTAGGTAATATGGGTTGCCTTTTATTTTTAGTAAAAAAATACTATGGTAAATAATTAAACATGGTAAAAATGGGTAACTTGAAGTGGATCAATTTTTTTGATAAGTAAAATGATATAAAATCTTTTTATATGACGTTTTCTAGGATTAGGATCTAATCCCACATGTATCATCAATATTTCTTTGCCTAAATCACCTAACTCCCATGTGATTATATCTTTACCCTTCACATAACTTAGGTTTCCAAAGAAATGTCCCTCATTTTCACTGATAAAGGAATCTCTCTTAAACCCACTCAAAACTACATATAAACTTCACATAAATCATGAATACATGCCCATTTTTTCTATACTAATGTCAAATTCCATGTTTTTCAAACTACGTTCACAAGAATTTGTCCAAATTCTCTATTTCTAGGAGGCCATTCAAGTGAAGATTCAAGTTCTCAACGTGAGTATTATCCACTCCCTAATCATTTCTTATCTATATTTTTTCATAAATATATTCTTGAATATGAATGATCACCTTAATAAAGTCTAAATAATATCATATACTTATGTTATAATGATATTATAATAAAATAATCACTTTCATAACCATACTTACCCATAAATTATAGCATGTTTTTGTTTGGGTCGGTTTATCCATCTGCATGAATGATGCTATAAACTTATATCCTGGATGACTATATAAACTTAATTTTAGGTGAGATATGATATTAATGACTAAATAATTATTTTTTTCTCTTTAATTATAATATTAATACTAAACTCATTATTGATATACCATATTTTTTCATTATAATTTACCAAAACAAGATTGTTATAAATTTCATCTTTGTGAATCATACCTAAAACTAACATTGAATAAAAATAGAAGTTAATAACTCATTATATAACATATATTAAATTAAATTAAACCTTATATAAATTATGGAATCATGAAATTTTAACGATGTTTGAAACCATGATACCAAAATAAATAGAAAATAGTTAAAATTACTAACAACTGATGATCAATATTAACTAAAAATAAGTAATAAATATATAATAAGTGAATATAAAATATTAATATAAAAGGTAATAAATATTAATTAAGTTAAAAAAATATGTTTAATGAGTATATGATTATTATATGTGATTTTTAAGTTGTGTAAATGATGTAAAATATATATATGTTATGTTTGGGTCATCTTAGTTGGTATCAGTGTAGGATTTAGTTATTTTTTGGGATTATTTTAAGGAGTAATTATAGAACCTAACTTAAAGAAACCTAGGTTGAACCAAAAGTATCATATTATAAAATTAAGGTGTCTTATATTGATACATCATGAGTTTGGATTTTGACATGGCTATTAATTTAAGGTGTTATTGTTTATTACTCACAATTAACCCTTTTGGTTTTAGTAATGGTTGGAACTAGGAGAAAACAATTTAACAATGAGTGTGATGGAAAATATTGTGAATGTTCCAATGAACAAACAAATGTAATGGGAGATGGAGTGAAAAGTTCTTTAGAAATGATTAACTAAATTTCTCATGAAATGAATAATAAAACAAAATATATTGATCCATCAAACATGCCAAGGAAGGGTAAGCTATACATTGAATTCTTTATGTGGCAATTCCCTTTATCCTTTAGTAGGACTTCTAATCCATAATTTTTGGATAAGTGTATCTACACAAAAATTATATATTTTTCATTCCCCAATGCTCAGAACATGAAAAGGTTGTTTTAAATATTTATCATCTATAATGTGAAGCTGGAAAATGGGGGAATCTCATTAATAATACAAAGAAAAAGGTATAAGTTAACTATTTGGAATGGAAGGATTTTAAAAAAATATTTTCACCAAATATTTTCCCTAAGATATTCACATGAAAATGGAGATATAATTCCTATATTTAGAAAAAAAATTATGATGAATCAGTGGGTATTTATGAAGAAATTTTAAAAAGACTCACAAGTTACTCTCCCAGTTTTATTATTGATCCTAAAAACAAGAGAGATAATTTAATTAATGTCCTTAAACCAAGTATTAAACAGAAATTATCTATAAGAGACTTTGGTAGCTATAAATAAATTGTTTGATGTGAAATTTAGGTCGAAATGGAAGTAAGGAACACTTATTATTCCCATTGATCTAGAGATAAGAAAAGGAAAATATAGTTTCATGGAAACTTGAATGATAAATCACATAGGGATAAGAAAATTAAACTACCTACATGCCAAAAATGTGGGAGTAATAACTTTGGAAACTAACTCAGGGGGTTAGGAAGATTTTTTTACATGTGGTAAAGTGGGCCATCATGAACATAATTTATAAAAAAAATATAGAGGCCAAAAACATTAAAAAATAGAATAAGGTCCTAACTAATGCACCACCCACACTTAAATACTTCAAATTCAATGAGTTTGGTAATTATTCAAATAAATTCTATAATAGAAGAGCTAATTAGTCTAATAAGCATAAATAGCCTCCTAAACCAAGGGACCATGAAAGAGTCTATACAAACATTACTATTGAAGTGGACCATGATAATGAAGTGGTTAATGGTAAACTTATAATCCACTCTAGATCTGTGAATGTATTTTTTGATTATGGTTCTTAAAATTCTTTCATATAATGAATGTTTTTTTAATAATATTGATTTTCCACCTCAAACATTGGATATTGAATTGTTAGTGAAAACATTTGGTGGTGTTATTATTGTATATAAGGTATAAAACTCTTCTCCAATCAAGTTTTAAAGAAATATACTTCCTACACATCTAGTTCTTTTTCACATGTTGGAATTATTTTTGATATTGGGAATGAATTAGATCTCCCTATATATATATCATATGAATTTTTTGGATAAAGAAATATTATTTCATATCCCAAATCATTATGTTATCAAATATCAATGCAAGGATGATTATGAAATCTCTTTGGTAAAAAAACTTATTAATATGGGTTTTGATACCCAATAATGTGTGATACTTAGCTAAAATGGTTGGATAGAAACTTAATATTGAAGAAATGGAAATCATGTAGAAGTATATTGATGTATTTCTTGAAGAACTACCTCATCTTCCCCCAGAATGTGAGGTTGAGTTTTCAATTGAACTCATATCGAGTTTCATGATTATATAAAAGAGTACTTACAGAATGGACCCCATTAAATTGGAATAATTGAATAATAAAAGTCAATAGAATATGAATAGAGGTTTTTATTTCTAAGTGCTTCACTATGGGGTTCACAGGTCCTATTTTTCAAGAAGAAGGATGGATCAGTGCTCCTTTGATTATCATGAACTTAAAAAAATCCTGATCAAGAAAAAATAACCTTTACCATGTATGGATGATCTATTTGATCAACCTATAGGGTCTCAATAATCCTATAAGGTGTATATTTGATCTGGATACTATTAATTAAGGGTAAATAGGGGGGATATACCTAATAAATCTTTCCACATAAGATATGGACACTATTAATTCATAATGATGTCATTCATGCTTACAAATTACCCTAAAATATTCATGGATTTAATGAATGGATTATTTATAATTAACGTGAAAATTTTGTGGTAGCTATTTTGGATGAAATAACCATATATTCTAAGTACAATTAATAATACTAAGAGCATTTGAGGATTGTTCTAAATATATTGCTCAGGGAGAAATTTTAGACCAAGTTTAGAAAGTGTTAATTTTAGCTACAAAAGGTATCATTCTTGGGTCATGCAATCATTAGCAAAGGTATATCTATGGATCCATAAAATATTGAAACTATAAAATATTTCACTATTTCCAACGGGGGAATATCTTTTGGTAAATGCACATTTTCTATTGGTAAAAATATTTACCAACATATATGTCCCTTTCACTAAACTGTCGATAAAAAATCTATTGATAAATATTTTTGCGACAGATAAAATTGTTTTGTTAGAATTATAATAAAACCAAAAGATAATATATATGTTGGTTAAAGTGTTTATAAATAGTTTATTAGGAAAAAAAATTTATATTGCTAATAATATTACCAACATATAATATTTGTTTATAAATTACATTTGAATAAAAATTATAAATTTTTATTGCTATTAAAATTTCATATTATATTTACTAATTTATCATATATGATACATATACCTTAATTATTAAACCAAATAATATTTTCACACATGTTCAAACTAAAAAAATTATATTAAAAATGAAATTTAATACAAACCCCATCGGATCCATCAACCCCCCCCCCCCATCGCCAGCACCAGTGACCCCCCCACCCACCAACTCCACCGATGACCCATTCATGCCAATGAGTCAAATCCAACACCAGACTATCCATTACAGCTTCAGTGACCACCAGAAACCCATCCATGCTAGTGAGTCAGCTCTAGAACAAGACCATCCATTCCAGAAACCCATCTATGCCAGTGATTTAGCTCTAGTAGCAGCCCATCCATTCCAGCTCCAGCACCAACAACCAACGACCATCAGGGACCCATCTATGCCCCAAGACCAGTAATACATCTTCAGAACCAATGAGAAACCTCCAATACCAATAAGAAAACTCAAATCACTTCTATTCCACGCTCTTCAACTCTAATGTCTACATCAAAAACAACCAAATATAATACGCACAAATCGGTAAAAAATACCTGCATGAATTGAAACCAAAATATAAATAAATTAAAGTATAAAAAATTATTTCCATAGTGAGTACTAGGAATTCATGGTCC
Source organism: Viscum album (assembly GCA_963277665.1). Classification (NCBI taxonomy): domain Eukaryota; kingdom Viridiplantae; phylum Streptophyta; class Magnoliopsida; order Santalales; family Viscaceae; genus Viscum; species Viscum album. The sequence continues at coordinate 247,322,576 of OY728150.1, forward strand.
ATATAAAATAAACCAAAATTGAATAGAAATAGATGTTATAAAAGAGAAAATGAATGGGGAAAACTCACTTGAATTAATTAAATCGATGAAAAAAAATGAACTTTATTCACTAAAATAAAGAGTTCCTTAGAGAGATAGAATATCTCTCTAAATAATTAAGAAAATTTTGATCCATAAAACTCCTCTAAAATAAAAAAATATATATATCTTAACAAACAACAACATTGTGATATAACATGGTTAACTTCATATCTCTATCTTATGTGCTTAAAAAGAGATAATGATAGGGGTGTTTAACGGGTTGGATCGGGAAGAAGTAGGTTAATACTGCATTCATTGGGCCTCAAAATTTTTAGTCCATTTAGACATGCATCTAATGTGAATTAAAAAAAATCAAGTAGAATTCATAAGATGTTTTAGATAAATCATATGAAAAATATGAATATCATGTATCAATAAAGTGGTTTAGGCCTCCTTAATCAATCCATCAGCTAATGAATCACATATAAAATTCATAAGATCATTAAACCCTAAATATTCTAGCGCTTCACAAGGTAAAAAAGAATAATTTTAATCATTGATAGAGTTCTACAAAAATAGAAGTTTTAAAAAGTTTATTGAGTTATAGTAGTGCATTAAAACATTTGTAACACAGACGAGTAGTTGCATTATCTAAAATTACATACTCACTAAACTCCTTTAAATTTTAATTAAATCATGTTCTTAACTCCTTAGACACATCATTACATGAAGCATAAACTAAGTAAATGATTTCAAACATGGATAAAATAAGATGTTGAATCATAGCTTACAAACTATGGTGTTTCATAGGTATAGTTTTCACATATCATACAGTATATCATACAATATGATATTACATTATGACAGTTCTCCAAAATTGATTTCATACCAACTAACATCTTTAACTTAAAACTTGAATGAATCCTCTTCAAAAGAACAATCATTAAATTCATCAATGTGCCTTTATAGGGAAAGAAAATTTTTCCACATAAATGGAAATGGGAAATACAAAAAAAAAATAGATAAATTATGATATCATTAGACACATTAGGGTTTCATGGAGGTTTCATGCTCTAGGTCATAAAAACACACACAGTAAACAAAAATCACTATCCCCTTTTAAAATATAGTAAAACACACTAAAAACTGAACCTGATATGGAACATAATAAACCAAATCCTAATTAAAATGATTAAATTAGTATCAACTCCTTCAATGCATAATAATTCAAGACTTGTAAGTTGACCATGCAGAACATAACATTTAAAATTCTTTGAATGAATAACATATTAATTTTAGTAACAACATATATTTTTTATTTGTACATGGAAGATTTTAATATCTTCAAATAGATAATGTTTTAATATTAAACCCAAAACATTTTTATTTTTAAATCCAAAGAAAAATTTATATTTAATTCATTGGATTGAAAAATTTACAAAACAAAAACTAAATATGAAAAAAGTTCATAATTTTGATATGAATTATTTGGGAATTAGAATCAAATTAATGAAAGTAATCAAATGAATGAAGATAATTCTACATGAAAAGTGATATAAATTAGTTAATACAAACAATTTTAGAATAAAGGATTATGGATAGATGTCATTTAAAATAAAATATATCATTCACTAAAATTATTTTTTATGATTTGTTAAAATAATCATGATAAGTATTCATAATCTATTTCAATACTTATTAGTCTATTATTGGATTTATACTCATGTTCTGTCAACATACAAAAGTATCACATTAATAAAAATATAGGTGATTAAGAAATAAATGTATGAAATCTCACCATCATTTTAAGGGAAAAATATTTTTCCTACAATTATATGATCAAATCATAATTTTTTGAAAAATATATACAATTCTACACAAGTTAACTCCAAGTGTAAAGAAATGTGTTTTTAGAATTTAAAATAAAATCATTAAATTATAGAAATAAAATCAAAAATAAATTTCAAATTTTAATGTTTCAAATTACATGTATTTTATACATTGTAATCAAATCAAAGGAATACAAACCCATTTATTCAGATAGATGACACTAACAAGTACTAAAGATATAGAAAATGAATTTAACTATGATTTAATATGAAGTGTGAAAAGAATAGACACCAATCACCACTCTTTACTTCACATATATGGGCTATCTAGATTCTATATTTTTTTGTTAAGCATAATTATCTTCTCCTTGAAATAATGATTCTAAAGAAACTCCTGCAACAGAAGATCGCTAATGAATATACTTGAACATAGAACTAGGGAAAAAACCAGAAAAGAGGGCCAGATAGTAGACCACACACAATACAAATAGATAGAACATGATAAATTCATATCATTAAGCGAAGAGAAAACAAACCAGAGAATATAGAGCCAAGAATTCAAACTCAGGTAAAAAAATATTGATCCATGAATTCAAATAGGTTATGAAACTGCTATGCAGGTGCTTAATAAATTGAATATGGAGCCAAGAGTTCAAACTATCATAAAAAAATACAAATCCTTGCAAATGGAACACCCCAACACAAAATGCAGTAAATAATAATGTAAATGTTAAAAAAGTGAATAATACATTATATAAGAGAGGAAATTCATCAGAATAGAAAAATACCAATGAGTTAATGTAACAAATCCCTATCATAAAACCAACTAAAGGAATAAAAATAACTCCTTTCACCTATTCATCATGTATATGTACACACACACATAACCCTAAAACCACCTAAAACCCAAACAAATACATCTAAATAAATAAAAAGTTCATTAAAAAAAATAATTAAATATTCATCCAAAACAAATACCAACAAAGTATCAAAGAAAATGAATCCCTAAAACTGTCAATATTGTAGCCCAAAATTCATTAGTTATTTACTATTTAAAAATTCAAACTAAATATACATCCAAAATAAATATAAACCAAACATAAAATATTCAAATATTTTTATGCATTCATTTACCTTAAACCATAAAAAATAGACATTTTTTATTTACTCATGAAACTATCAATATGAGGCCCAAAAGAAATGAATATGCATCCAAAACCATAAACCCATTAGTATGTCAAAAATGTTAGTCAAACTATAAATATGCATCCAAAACTATAGGAGATATAATCTAATATATATATATATCTAAATGTGTTCACCAAACATGGTGTTGGAATGTGAAAATATAGTGATCTAAAATAAATATATCCAAATTTATTAAATTTATGTGTAATTTGAAATATAAAACATAGAGTAATCATCTCATATACTATAAAAAATTTTAAAACATCATTTAAACCCTAGGCATGTTGAATATAGAATGTTGTAATGGATTTGATTAACCATTTTTTATAGTCACAAATAATAACCAACAACTCTTGGTTTTCCATCACCTTCAAATTAAAACATTTACTGCATTCCATCATTTAGACCCTGAGAACTCATCATGAATAATGATTTATTGTGTTCCTTTCTTTCATTATCTTTTAATGACCACAACTAGCTTTACATTTACAAAATCAAATGATTCCAAATATTTCATAATATTTAAAGATCATTACCAACATGACATGACTTATCAAGGAATATGCGGTCAAAGAAATGTGCGTGTTGTGTCATAGCACATACATTTATTTTTTATATTAATTGAAATAATTACATTGTTAAGAAAATATATTTAAAACAATTACTTGTTATGGAATTTTTGGTAGTAGCACTTTCACTGTATTTAAACAGAAACAAAAATATATTAGTGTCATTGACACAATGAATTAGATAGAAATAAATAAATATATTCTCCAATGAAAAAATAAATGCATGATCCATATAATTTATAAGACATTCTGAATTTTATACCTTAAATGAAGAGTGTTCCACCGTCCCTGATTTTATTTTAGACAGTCATACTGAATAGTGGATGACATTTCTTAACAACACAATAGGAACAAGTCAATTAGGTTTTTCTCTCATGATTCATGCATGGGAGAGAAAAATTGAGTGAGTAATATGAGAAGAAGAAAATAATCACCAGAAATTACAATGGGAAGCAGTCAACAACACATGACAGTAAGAGGAGGAGGGGGAGGGGGAGGGAGCATAATGGAAAAACGAAAAGTAGTGTCTAGGAAGAAGTATCTGATTGATTCTGAAAGGGAAGAGATAATGCATTTTGAGGGGAAGGGGAGTGATTGAAGTAATGAGGGAGAGATTAGGGTTTCTCTATCTTGGATCTCTCTTAATCTCAAATAGAATGGGGGAGGCAAGAGAGGGACTGAGAACCAAGGCGACATTGTAGAGAGGGATGGGGTGGCGCTATGGCGAGGGATGGAGTAGCTCTGTGGTGAGGGATGGGGAGATACTTTAGTGAGGGATGGGGAGTGGGTGGGTGCGGTGGGAGTAGAAAGGTAGTGGGGAAGGTGGGTCATGAGGATGTGGGGTGGAAAGGCCTATGGTGGGGGGTGTCCTATGATAGTTGTGTGGGGTGTCTTACGAAAGTCAGGTATAGTGAAAAAAATTTATAAAATTATATATAATTTATATAAAAAAATTATATTCTATAAAAATTATGTTTATATATATATATATATAATCAGTAAATATTATTAAATTTTGGATATTTTAACCAGTCATATATTTTTATTATCAAAATGATATGTTTGTAATGGGTCATATATATATATATATTAAATTTTTAGTAAAATATTTGATATTATTGAATTTTTTATTAAAACATATTTTTATAACAAAAAAGGATTTTTTGGTAATAATAATTAATAACAACGAATTTATTTATCAGTAAATCAATTGTTGGTATTATTATTATGAGGCGGCAGATTTAAATGTCAGTAAAGGATTTTTTGGTATTGAACAAAAAATATAAATAGATATATATATTGGTAAAAAACTATTGGTACCTATAGTTAATATCAATAGAAATAAGTATTTGTTGGAATTAATCATTTTTAGCAATAGATATATTATTCGTTGGTAATTTTATATTGGTAGAAGCCATTTTTTATAATGTTAGGTGATTGAAGAGTATCCTAGACTAACCACTGTGATATAGATGCATATGTTTCATGGATTATATAGATAATATCAACATTTTGTGAGAAATTTCCCATGATTTTCAAATCCTATGAACAAGTTAACATAAAAGTGATTCAAGTTCCTTTGAATAGAATAATTTTAATATAGCTTTGATGGTCATAAGAATAGGTCGGTCACTGCACCTGTAATTACACTACCCTGTAGTGGAGAAGGTTTTTCATATATAATGATACTTTAATGAAGGTATTAGGATGAATTTTTATGAAAAATTACAAGGTAAGGTTTTATGCCTCACGTTAATTAAAGACCCATGAGAAAAATTACCCAAATCATGACTTAGAACTGGAGGAAATAATCTTTGTGTTAATGATTTGGTAGCATTATCTCTATGGAAAAAAGTGGGATATATATATTGATCATAAGATATTAAAGTACATATTCACATATAAGGAGTTGAACATGCACCAAAGGAGATGGTTGGAATTGATAAAAGACTATGATCTGTCAATACATTATCATCATGGGAAGGGAAATAAGGTGGAAAATTATCTAAGGATAAAGGATCATGTTACCATATACTTGATGAGGATTTAAATGGACCTAATATGTATGGATATTCAAAGGATGGATATGGGAATCTTAAAGGAAGGGATTAAATCCTACCTTTACCAAATTATTTCTCAACCATATATCTTTGTGAAGTTTAAAGAGGCATAAAAATATGATATAAAGTTATATAAGAAGGTAGTAAGTATTCCAAATTTAAATTTTAGAAATGATGTAATTACAAGATTTAGGAAAAGAATATGTGTTCTTTAAAAACTATAATTGAAGAAGGATCCTTTTGATGATCCACATATCTCATATTTCTCTATTAAAATAGGAATATAAAATATGTATAGATATTTTTAAAAAATTATAGTGGGACAAAATGAAGAGAGAGATTTCAGAGCATATATCTTAATGCTTCGTATGCCAATAAGTAAATTTTAAATGTTAGAAATCTAAGGTGATGATGCAACCATTATCTACACTAGTATAGTGATGTGATAAAATCACCATGGATTTCTCCACCAGTATTCCTAATACTTATAAAGGTTGTAATTTTATTTGGGTGGTCGATGATAGACTTAAAAATTATACATACTTCATTAATATTCTAGAGGATTTCTCACTCGATCAAATTTATAAGTTGTATATAAAGGAAGGGGTAATGCTACATGGTGTACCACTTTTAATTGTATCTAATCAAGATCCAAGGCTTATATAAAAATTTTGGATGAGTATTTAGAAATAATTGGGTATATAACTGATCTATAGCATAACTTATCACCCTTAAATGGATGGTCAATATGAAAAGATCATTCAAAATCTATATGATATGTTAAGATCGTGTTCAATGGATTTCAAAGGAATTTGGGATCAACACCTTCCTCTAGTTGAGTTATAATAGAATAACAATTTATAATCTCACATCTAAATGGAACTATATGAAGCTGTATATTGGAAAATATGAAAATCTTTTATATATTAGGATGAACTTTTAGATAGGAAGTTGTTAAGACTTGATCTTGCTCAAGAAATGACAAAAAAATGTTTAAACCATTCATCAATATATCAAATCAACATAAAGTTGAAAAAATATCTATGTTTATAATCATTGATGAGATATAGAGTTTGAAGTTGGTGATAAATAATTCATTTTAATATCACCTTAGAAGAGGGTAATCAGATTGGGGAAGGAAATTTGATCCCCAAATAAATTATTCCCTTTAAGATTATTTATCATGTGGGAACTATATAAAATTACTTAACACTCCCATCAAACCTATCCTGAGTATATTATGTGTTCCATGTATCACTTTTGAGGAAGTGCAAACTATATCCATCATATTTACTAAACTTAGATATTATGAAATTAGAACCAGATCTATCTTATAAGGAACAACCAATGGAGATATTGGATAGAAAATATAAAGTACTAAAAAACACGACCACCCACCTAGTCAAGGTTATATGGTAAGATCATAAGTTTATGGAAGTAATTTGGGAACCTAAAGATGTAATGAGCTAGAATTACCCTCCTTTGTTTTCATTGGATCATAAAAATTTCAAGGGTGAAATTCCTGTAAGGGGGTATAATGTAACACCCCATGATTTTACTATATATTTTTCCTTTAAATAAATACTATTTTGAATATATTATTTCACATTCAATGTCAAATTAAAAAGTATCATGATAAAATTAATGAGATAAATTAAAATATGGTCATTATAACATAGTTTTTGAATTAGCAGGTATAAATAGAAGTAACCACATTATAAAATCTATGAAGAAAAGGGAAATAAATGGCATCAATTAGTAGAATTATTTATTATGAGTCTCGTTTTCCTAATATTTTAAGGGAGCTAGTGTCACTATGGATTTCCCTATACTAATCCCAAGATGAGGTTCAATAAGTACGGCTTGTGCAAAATCATATGTGGGAGAAGTTCAAGATTTTGAAAATAATTATGAGATCCATGCTAACTAAATAACCACTCATATATACCTCCATTTATTATATTACCCTTAGGTATTATTCATTGATTTTAATGGGTTTTGTAAATAAAAATAATAAAGATGAAACATGTAATTATTTATAAATGATACATATTTTTCCTAATTATGTGTCTTTTTTATACATTAACTATTTTTATAAAATTATAATTTAAAAATGAATTTAATTAAATAGGAAATGGTGTTTTAAATTATAATTTATTGATAATATAAAAATAATTTAATCTAAATATTTTTACTTGGAAAATAATAGGGTTGAATTCTCTTTATGCTTAAAAATATTCTTTTATAAAAATGGTTTTTTATGCATTACACTACTCTTATAAAAACACTTCTTTAAAAATAACTCTTTAACCTTTACCTTAGTAACAAAATTTTACCTTGTTAACTTATTTTTGTGTCTAAAATAATTGAACTTATTACATAATTTGAATATACTGATTCCAAATATATAATCCATTTTTTTATATTCAATTTATAAAAGTGAAAAAAAATTAATTTTAATAAATTAAAATGATCACTTTTAAATGATTGATATAATATAATGGTTACATATATAAAAAATATGTTAAAAATAATTTAAATTATTAATTGATATTAAATAATAGTAAGAATTCTTAATGTTTAAAAAATTATTTTTCTATAAAAACTATTTTGTCAATATATCATATACTTTAACTTAAAAGTTAATTTTATTATATCTAAAAATTAAATTATATTAAATGGATTCAAAATTTGGAATCATCATGTATAAATTAGGTAATATGGGTCATCTTTATTTTTAGTAAAAAAAATAATTACCATGGTAAATAATTAAACATGCTAAAAGGTAGTAAAAGAGTGTAACTTGAAGTGGCATGAATTTTTGAAAAGTAAAATGATATAATCTCTTTATAAAAGGAGTTTTTTAGGTTTAGTTTTCAATACCACATGTATCACCAACATTTATTTATCTAACTCACCTAAATACTATGTGATTCCATCTTTACCCTTCATCTAACATAAGTTTCCAAAGAAATGTGTCTAATTTTCACCTATAAAAGGAGATTTCTTCCACCAACTCAAAAACCACACATGTCATTATAATACCTATTGAATACCTACACATTATTCATATACTAAGGTCTTATTCCACTTTTTTTACCTCTGATCACAATAAGTTATCCCAAATCCTACATTGCCAAGAGGCCCTCCAAGAGAAGATTCAAGTTCCCAATGTTAGTATTATCCACAAATAATCATTTATTATCTATATTTTTTCATCAATATATTCTTAAATATTATTAATAACATTAATAAAATCCAAATAATATCATTATACTTATTTTATACTGATCTTATAATAAAATGGTCACTTTTATAGCCATACTCACCCATAAATTATAGCATGTTTGTGTTTGAGTCGGTTTAACCGCCTTCCTGAATGATGCTATAAATTTATATCATGGATGACTATAGAAAAATAATTAATAGTAAAATATTATATTAATGATTAAGTAAATAATTTTTTTAATTGTAATATTAATATTCAACTTATTATTAATAAACTGTTTTTTGTTTGTTGAAAATTACCATAACAAGCTCGTCATAAATTTCATATTTATGAATTGTATCTAAAAATATCATAGAATGAACCTAGTAGTTCATAAATAATTATATAAATTAAATTAAAATACCTTAAACCTTCTATAAATTATGGAATCATGAACTTGGAATGATGACTAAAACCATGATATCGAAATAAATAGGTTATAGTTAAAATAACTAATAGTTGATGATCAATATTAACTAAAAATAAGTAATAACTATATAATAAATGTATATAAAAAATTAACATAAAAGGTAATAAATATGAATTATGTTCTGAAGAATATTTTTAATGACAATATTACTTTTATATAGGAGTTTGGAGTGTATTCGACTAAGAGGGAATCTAAGGTAAGGGTTTTTGTTAACTCAACTCCCTTTCATTGAGTTATAATATTTATTATTGAAATATAATCATTATGTTTGGTTTATTCCACCCTAATATTTTTTTATTTTTTATTTCCTTCTTATTTCCTATATAATTTATATCTTTACATCAAATTGTTTTTCTTCGATGGATTTATTTCTTTATCAAAATATAACATTGTTAAGAATAATTCTCATCCTCTCCAATGGATTTTCTCTTTCATATTCATATTTTTATTACTAAAAATGTTTTCTTTTCTTATTTTAAAATAAAAATGTAGATTATCTTATGTAAGATTCATATATCTCTTTATATATTTATAAAAGTTAAATTTTATAACTCTTCCATCGATTTTATTTTCTTTAAAACTTCCTAAAATATTTAGAAGACATTTCCTATCATGTTTACACATTTTATATTCCACTACAAATTTATTTACATAAAATTTATTTCTTTTAAATTTTCCATTATTTGGGATTATTTTAAAGTGATGTTTCAAAATTATATCTTCTTGAAAATTATTTTTTGAAAGTGACTTTTAAATTTTTCATTATAATAATGGTAAAAATGTTTTCTAAAAAATATTTCATGACTTCGCTTACATTTTCCTATCTATATCAAAATGATCTCTATTTTATTGAGTAATTATAATTATTATCCTCTACATCCAAATTCTTAATGTCATTTTATGTGATACCATTTGAAAATTTTATGAAACCCATTTTCTTTCCATGGGGTTTTACATGACATGATGTATAGTTGATTTCATGTGGAACAAAAGTATAGTTTATAATTATGTGATAGTTGGGCCCTATATAAACCTTAAATGTATTGGTTAAAGATTTTCATCTCATAATATAACTATGGGATGTGAGTTACAATACTCAATCCACTATGGAGTGTTGGTTGTGATGCCTGGTCCACTTTGTTATGGGACATAGAATTATGATACTTGGCGATTTTTTATGGGATGTAGGATTATGATACTTGATCCACTATGTTATGGGACACATGATTATGATGCATGATCCAATATTTTATGGGATATAGGATTTTAATTTACAATCCAGTATGTTATGGTTATAATGATCATTCTTATGACATATTTTATATTATGCCTCATGTCTATGTTATGTTCAATGGCTCTTGATTATTGTTTTATGTTTCTATATTCTTAATATAGAGTATATATTTTATATGAAAAGACTATATATCCTTATATAAATCCTAATGGAGAAACTTTATGGTTCCATGATCCTTTTAATTGGATATTTTTATCGTGATCGTGCTTTCTCACATGATTATGATCTAAACCTTTATGACTCATTGATAAGTTTTCTCTTACTGAGTATTTGAGATCACTCCTTTTGTTTTCCACTTCCCATGGAAATTATATATAAGACTATGTATGAAAGTAAGTTTTATATAGAGATGTTTATGAGAGATATTGAAGCAATAATTTATACTAATATATTTATGTAGTTGATCTACAAATACCCTAAATATTTGGGTTCTGGGATTGTGTGATTATTTTTGAGATGTAATTGTTATGTAAATTATGTAAACTATATATATTTTATTTTAAATTCATATCATTTGTTATCAGAGTGGGGTTTAGTTATTTTGGTGTATTAGGTTAAGAAGTAATTATAGATCACAACTTAAAGAAACCTAGGTTGAATTGAAAGTAACATATGCTAAAATGAAGGTATCCCAGATTGATACATCATGAGTTTTACTGTTCTCATGGTTATTATTTTAAAACATTATTATTTATTACTCATGATTAACCCCTTTTTTTTGTAATGGATGGATCCAAGATAAATCGAGTTAACAATGGGTGTGATGGTAAGTGCAGAAATTGTACCATTGAATATCCAAATTAAATGATATATATAGTAAAAAAATTTATATAAATACTCACCCAACTCTCTCAAGTGATGAATAATAACACAAAACATGTTGAGCTCCCAAACATGCTAATGATGGATCAATTTTGGATTGAATCCTTTGTGTGGAAATTCCCCTTCCTTTAGTGGGACTTAGAATCTAATAGTTGTTAGGAAATGGATCTATAAAATAGAAAAGATATATTTCATTATCTAGTGCTTAGAACAGGAAAATATTATTTTAGCTTCTCATATTATAGAAGTTGAAATTGACCAATGGTAGACTCTCATTAAGAATACAAGGAAAAAAGGAAGAAGTTAAATCTATGGAATGGGATGAGTTTAAGAAAATATTCTTCACCAAATATTTTCCCTAAACCCTTCACATGAAAATATATAGATAATTAATAAAGTTTAAATAAAATTAGGATGAATTTGTGGTTAATTGTGAAGCAAACTTCTCAAGAATCACAAGGTATGCCTCCAATTTTATTATTGACTTTAAAATAAATATTGATAATTTATTCAGTGTCCTAAAACTAGGTCTTAAAAAGAAATTAGTTATAAGATAATTAGGTATATATAAAGAATTTTTTTTATGTACACTTAAGATAGAAAAAAATTGTGAACTTTTATTATTCCCATAGATCTAGAGACAATAAAAATAAAAATAGAGATTTATAGAAACTAGAATGATAAATTGCATGGAGGTAAGAAAGATCAACCACCTACATTCCAAAAATGTTATAGGAAGAACCCATGAAACTACTTAAAAGGTTCGTAAAGATTTTTTACATGTGTTAAAGTGGGTCATAATGCACCCAATTTCTTAATAGTTTTTAAGAGGACAATTAGAAGAATAGGGGATAAGAAGGTACCAACTAATGTTCCACTGACACTTAAATGAATCAAATTCATTAAGTTTTGGAAATATAAAAATTAGTATACTAATAAAATATATAACAAGGATAATAATCATCTACCTCCAAGACAAAGGTAATAAGGAATATCTCATCCGATCATTATCATTGACATGGACCATAATAATAAAGTGGTTAAAGGTACACTTATTATCCAATCTAGATCTCTGAATTCCTTGTTTGATTATATTTCTTTGTAACATTGAAAAATTATAATATAATAAAATTTTATACTATATAATATGTGACACACAACACCAATCATAAAAAACTTAAGAAATATATTTCTTTAAATCTCATCGATAGCTTATAGAATACACAACCCAGAGTCTAAATGAATCACAATATAGTATATCATTATAACATAGATTTTAAATAGGAAATTATGAGTAGTGATAAATAGATTATGAAAATAAATTTTATCAATTTATTATAAATAAAATAATAATCATTTAAAAGAATAAGAAATGTTTTCTAAAAAACAGTTATTTTCTAAAAGATGGTTTAGTCATACTTTGCGCACATAATTTAAAATTATTTTTAAAAAAATTTAAAAAACCTATTTGATAAATTGAACTTAATTTTTTAAATCATCATATAAAGATTATAATAGGGTACATTTTAGTATTTTTCTGAAAAGCTTCATTTTTCAATGAATAGTGAAAATACTAATTTTTATTGAACATTTCCCTTTCATTTAGATTATTTAAAAAGATAAATTTTATTTTAAATTGGTTTTAAAGTAAAATTATTATAATTATATATAAATTAATCTAAATTTTTTCATTTGAATCATTTTTATATTGAATTTTTAAAAAACACTTTGTAAACTTTTGAGTATTTTCCCTTTGAAAACTAGATTTTTCATCATGCCTGTAGGATTAATTTTAAATTAAATTTTCCCAATTATGTGAATGGAATTTAGAAAAATGGATTCCATATTTTGAATCATAATAATTTATATTATATAATAATTTAACCTTAATTTCATACCATAATGAATAGTTAAAACAATAAAAACTATTTACTGTTGTTAAGGTAAAAATGGTCTGACTAGGGGTTAAACTAAAAAAGATAAGGTTAAAAATGACCTAAAACTTGTATAAATATATTTTATTGATATATTTAGAACCTATAATTTATAATTATATATAATACTTCATTTTGTACCCTTTTTTCATGTGAAGAATGTAGGTACACCTTTTCTATTCAAAAGGCCACCCCTATCCTCTCTTCTTCACACCTTCAAACCATTTTTGTTTTGAAAAATATCTGAAAAAATAAATTCAAAGATTCAATACCCTCATCTTAGAATATTTCTTTTGTTCATAAATCCATTATAGGAATACTTTAGTAATAATCCTAAATCGGTGGTCCAAGAAGTGGTAAAATTCCAAACTATGTGTTTTTGTTTTATTTATTATTCCACCTACTTAAAATATTATTAATTAGTGATTATATAATAAAAAAATTATCTTTCATATAATAAAATTTTATTATGTTAAGTTCATGACATATATCAATCTATTCTTCCCTCAAATGGGAAATGATAATTTCACTCATGTGTACGACAAACTACCACTTCACGAATTGATGTGACATGTTTTCCATAAAAACCTATCACAGTTGGGTATGATAATATATATAAAGTATATATGTAATATTTATAAAATAATTATACCTATTAATTCATTATATCATATTTAAATTTCTAATTTTCATTGAACAAATAATACAATAATATCGCTCGTGTGTATGGTGGACTACCGCCTCATGAAGCAATGTTATTCGTTTTTCACTAACGCTTCACATGGAAGGTAATAAGGATAAAGTTAATAAATATATATGATATAAATGAACTATTATGATAATAATTACATATTTATAATTATTAAAATATAATATATCATTTTATTTCTTATATCTAAAAATTATAGCATCATTCGTGTATGTGTGGACTACCGCCTTCACAAAATGATGTGACTCTATTTTCATCACCATACCACATGGATGATATATATAAGTATATTTAAATAAATAATATGGTATTTATGATATTTTTATCATTATTTAAAGATAAAATATTACTTGCCTACTTTCTATAATGATCATTGAAAAATAGAAATGTTACTCAAACTTACGTATGGCCCATCATCTCCATGATCGTAACATACTGCATTTCTTAAAAACATATTTAATGATTATTATTAATATTATAATTGATTTATAAATATTATAATTATGAAATTATCATTATTATGTATTTTATGGAACTATATAATATGTAAAAGAACCGGAACTTTCATAACAAAACATGAATGAGAAAACAACGCAATTAACAACTAAAACAATGAGAATAATGAAATATTATTAACTAAGGAGTGATAAGATGTTATAAAAGGATAATATATGATATTATAAATATTGATATGCTTCTATAATATGTTAATAACATTTTTAAATCAAATATAAAGGATAAATCATTTTCAATCATAAGGAAGTATGAGGTAAGGGACTTCATCTCAATTTCTCTTCATTGAGGCATATTGTAATGTTATGAATCTAATTTCTTTTATATGGTGTATATACTACCCCTTTTAAATTAAATATAATGATTCATTAAAAATTTATTATATTTTAATTTAAAATTTTTAATATTTTATCTAAGGTGATTTTTCTTTAAAATTTACCATGTGATAAGTAATTTCATAACTCAACATCGTTTCATTGGGTTATATTACTCCTTCATTATATTTGATATTATAAGACTATGTGTGCAATAAATTTTGACTATATATTGTTTGATTTACATTTTTTTATGTGTAATTACATTTGATACACACAATCGACTCATCAGTTAATTATCACTTCAACGTTATGCTCATTGTAAGGGTTTATTTCACAATCTTATTCTAATCAAGATTGTTTATTCTTGAATTTTTGTTAAAGAAAGTTATTTTATTATTGTATAATAAACTCATTTCATTTTATTCTACTCTGTTTATTCATGATATTTTTAAGTAATATTACTATTTGTTCACTCTTTGATATTTAAAATAATATAGAAAATATTTTTAAGAAAATCTAACTTCACTTCTCTCTTTGGTTGGGAATATATTTTATACCAAAATCATGCTTTCTAAAAATATTTTCAAAATTTATTTTAACCATTTTCCAAATAATTTATTAAAAAAAATTTATAAATTTTTACTTTTTACAAAAATAATTAAAGGAATTTTCATGTATTTTTTAAAAAAAGGATCGTTTGGATTTTTCCAAATATGTGAAAGGAATATTTGTTTTAATGTACTTATAATTTAAAAAATTTCCAATATTTTAAAGATTCATTTATAAGTTTCAAATAGTATTTTCAAAGAAAATTATTTTAAAAAAAATTGTGATCTTTTAGTTTTAATGGTGATTTTCAAAATGAAAATGATATTTTCCTCAATAATATTTTTAAAGATATTTTTATGGTATTTTTATTCATCAATGACAAAAACCCTTTATTTTAAATATACTACTCTAGGGATATGTTATATTTATACCATCCTTATTCTTACTATGGATGGTTTATGATCATTTTGACTAAGTATTTAAATTCACTTTCAGGATTCATTTTTGTATTCATTAACCTTCCTTTGAAACATTCACTTTATTGTGATCATTGTACAATTAATTTATATTAAATATCCATATTCTTTGTATCATAGATATGATTTTTTCCTAAAACATGTATCATTTTTATTTACGGTGTTTATCTTAAATATATGTATTCTTTGTATCATAGATATGATTATTTCCAAAACTATATATCAGTTACATTTATTTAAGAAATAAATAGCCATTACTCAAGGTCTAATAAATATGGTGGAGGAAAATAAATAAAACTGAAAAATAAAAGTACGCGCCGTGTATATTTATATATACACTGCGTGTAGTTTATTTTTTTGGGATTCGTGAGAAAATATTGTTTATTTAATTAAATGATATTAAATGTAATACGTTGGACGCATGTCAAGTAATAATGATGGTCAACCGTCATTATTAAGACATGGGGTATTACTAAGAATTAAATGAAATGATTAAATGCTTATGAGCAATTAATTTATTTTATTATTCTAGATATTATAAATCATAATTACATTATTCTCAAAAAGTTTTTCCATTTTGGTTGTGCACAACGGATTGGAAATACTCTCAAGCCAAGAGAGAATTCCCTTTCCACCAAGAACGCTTTCAAGTTACGAAAGCATGATCCTCCACCGGATCAAGGTGATCGAAGACGGACATCGCAAGCGAAGGATATTCCGTGCTAGCACCTAGAGTTCCCTTCGACAATGTCCAAAGATACGTGGCACACGTGTGGATCACTGCTAGAGGAATCCTACACTTGGATTCTCCGACGCAACGACGGATCACAGGATCGTGACCAGAGACACCAACGAAGAAAGAATTCCATCGAGGTAATTCTTATGAATTAATTAAATTAATTATAACCAACATATGAAGATCCTATCTCAAGGGTTCCCAGAATATTATTTTCTTTTTCGTTCTTCGTTCTATTCTGAAGATCCAGCGTTTTATATTGTGATGGATCTCGGATTGAATGTCGTTTAACCCTAAAATTAAAGTTGGGAAAACCCACCAACACGCTTCTGCTGTGCCCAGAACCTTAAAGTGGTATCAGAGCGGTCATATCATTGATTATAATTATTTAGTTTTTCGTTGGTAATTTACGCATTTAATAATTTAGTTATTTCAATTCAAGTTTAATCGTTCTTGAAATATTAATATCGAGATCTATTCCTCCTCCCTCATTTCTCGTTCACCTCAAAGAAACGAATTTTTTCTTTTAATTTTGATTAAAATAAAATAGAGGAACTCATCCTGAGGATCCAAACGTTTCTGGCCATACAACACCAGAATACACGGCGTGTATTCGGAAGTACACGCCGTGTAGTCCAGGTTCAATGCATTGACTGATCCGCCAAATCGGGTCGTGTATTGAGGTCATTTATGACACCGTGTGTTGACCAGAAACATGTGGCACACGGTTTCTAGATTATACACCGTGTGGTCCAACTAAACACGGCGTGTATTCCCTTCGGGTTTGGGTTGGGCCATGTACCCCGTACACGGCTTGCCCGGCTGGAAACCGTGTAACGAGGAAACTACATGTCATGTGTCCAAAAGAACACGCCATGTACTCTGAAAATTTCCGAAGTACATTTACACTCTATGTCCCCGAGCGTGTACTTCGTATGGATGGTGAAGAAAAGTACATGCCATGTAGTCAGAACTACACGCCGTTTACTCACCCAAATTACGCAGATTTATTAAAATTTAATTATTATATTATAGAAACCCTTGAGACGTGTACCATAGTGCAGGCGTAAAGCTGAGGCACAACACGTGATAGGTGTTTTATATATATGTGTTTAATTTAACATCTACGTAATAAATGAGAATTCACCGGGTTGCCTCCAAGGTACAAGTTACGTACACAAATAATTTTAAATGAATTTATTTGTTTAAAATTATGATGTATGAGAATCTCAAGGAAATTCAGAAAAGGGATTTAAGATAAAAGGATTGATTAATTAAAGACAATTAATTAATTCGAGCATGATTTATCTTAAACAAGAACGTTTAAAGAATTGAATGCTAGTTTTATTTATGCGTAAATATCGTTGCATGTATGGATGATCATGAGCTAGACTGAGACCTTTGTATGTGAATGGTTTCTTTTAATTTATTTATTTAAATTAAATTTGTTGGCCTGTGAGCCATCTCCTCATTAATATGTAGGGCATGCGCGCCCAAGGATTATTTTATGTAAAATCCCTTTTTCCCCTCACCTACGTGTGAGATAAATGCATATGTAATGGATGGAGCTCCCAAGCTAGTGGAGGCGGCTCAAGTCAGGAGCCAAGGTGAAACCAATCCAAGGAGATACAAAGGTGGACAGGTGGAAAGCTGTAAACACGAACCCGAAAGGTTCAAGGTGTTCCTCCCCTAGGTCTTGGGTTAGTTTATCAACCGCTAGATAAACTAACCAATAGAAAAGATCATGATCATACCATTTATTTTATTTCTGTCAGTTGCATGGTTTATTTATTGTGGGTGTGTTGTCACGATCACACAATTAATGAATTAAACGAGCATGCAAGATGGAAGTAAAATAAAACCGGCTTATACATAAATATTATCTTAGACATGGTTAATCACTTAAGTATATCCCACTTAATATTAACAAGCATGTAATCAAAGATAATAAAATGTAAATTTACGTATAAAGGATAAAATCCCTCAAAATAAATATTAAGTCGGCATAGCCTTCCATAATCTTGGTTAGAATCAAATCATAGTTCAAAGTGCTTGAGCAACCCTAGTTGGGGTGCTTTCAATTATCAGGGAATTCTAATTCAAGGTTTTGGGTTGAATTGACTTGGTTTGCATCAAGGGTTGACTGCCACAGCAGGACTTGGTGTGACCAAGAGGCAAAGGTTGAGGAAATCCAAAAGGATTTCAGGATTGGGGAGTCCACTCAGCGGATCAAGGAGCTGCGAGTTAATGCAGTTGGCATTTGGAATGCCTACCTAAAACCCTTCAAGTTGCTTGACCAACCCTAGTTGGGGTAATGTGAAGGGCAATATGGATCCTTTCCACTAGAATATTCACGCAACAGAATATTCCGAATTCAATGGTGAGGGATATTGGATTTCGATAAAATAGTGGGAGACTAATAAGTATTAATTTATTTATTTGTCTCAATTTTTGTAATAAAGTACTAAACCTTTGATCATATTAATTTGTAGAAACGGCAAGAAAATGACTTCAAACATATCATTGTGCACCATACTCGAGAAGGAAAACCTTCTCACCGGCACCAATTTCCAAGAGTGGCAGAGGCGTTTATGCGTCGTCCTTCACCACGAAAGGAAATTGTATGTGCTGGAAGAGCCTATTCCAGTTGCGCCTAGGAAAGAGGCTAGTGATGAGGAATTATCTCTCTACATGAAACACATGAATGATGCCATAGATGTCCAGTTTTTCATGCTATTGGCCATGTCTAATGAGCTCTTGAAGCAACATGAAAACATGGATGTGTATATCATGACGTCTCACCTTAAGGATCTCTACCAAGAGAAGGCGAGACAGGAGAGGTATGAGATCTCCAAGGCTTTGTTCACCACGAAGCTTGGAGAGTCTGCACCAGCTAGGCCTCATGTTGTCAAGCTTATTGGCTACATTGAACGCCTGGACATCTTAGGGATTAAATTCCTAGATGAGTTGCGTACAGATCTCATCCTATCATCACTACCCAAGACCTTCTCTAGCTTCATTGTCAACTATAATATGAGTGGAAATGATAAGAGTCTATCGGAGCTTCTGACCTTGATTCTCCAGGTAGATAAGGACATGGGGCGTGACAAACCCGCGGTCATTATGGTGAACAGGAAAAGGAAGGACAAGGAAAAAGGTCCAAAGACTTATAAATGGTCTGAAGCCCTCGAGCACCGTTCCTCCAAGAAGGGGAAGATCCAGAGGCAGGGCAAGGAATGGGAGGCAGTGTGTTTTTCATGTGGAAAGAAGGGCCACTAAAAGAGGAACTGCACCCAGAAGCATGGGGACGCTAAAGGTGCATTCGTTAACGAGTGCAATCTTTCTATTTCTACGCATTGGGTATTAGATACAGCTTGTGGGGCTCACATCTGTATTCAAATGCAGGAACCAAGTAGATTTATAAATATCGTCAGAGGAGAGGTGGATCTTCGAGCTTCCAATGGCGCAAGGATGGCTGCGTTGGCAATTGGCGACTACCATCTCTCATTGCTGACTGGGATGATTTTGGTTTTACATAACTGTTATTTTGTGCCTAGTGTTACCAAGAACATAATTTCTGTATCTTGTTTGGATATGGATGGATTTGCTTTCAAGTTCGGAAATAAGGGTTGTCTCTTTTATAAGAACAACGTATGTTATGGTATGGCACATTTGAATAATGGTTTGTATGTATTCAATTACGAAAACCAAGTGTTGGCAATCGATAACGAAACAAACTCACATGACTCATACATCACCCAGTGGTGGCATCACCACATTGGTCATGTAAACGAGAAGCGCTTGACAAAGCTCTGTCAAGATGGCTATTTAGACTCTACTGAGCTAAAACCACTTGATAGATGTCATGCTTGTTTACAAGGAAAAATGACCAAGCCGCCTTTTGGTGGACAAGGTGAAAGGGCCACAGATCTTCTAGGATTGGTACCCACGGATGTGTGTGGACCATTTCTAGTAGAAGGTAGAGGTGGATATTCTTACTTCATTACTTTTACTGATGATTTGAGTAGATATGGCTATGTCTACTTAATAAGGTATAAGTCAGAGTCCTTAGATAAATTTAAGGAATTCAAGAATGAAGTAGAGAATCAGCTTGGTAAGAAGATAAAGAAGCTTCGATCGGATCGAGGTGGAGAATATCTGAACCAAGAGTTCATCGATCTTCTACGGGAGTCTGGGATTCTATCTCAGCTCACTCCTCCTTAATCACCACAGTGGAATGGTGTTAGTGAATGGAGGAACCACACCATGTTGGACATGGTGAGGTCGATGATGAGTCATGCGGATCTTCCATTATCCTTTTGGGGATATGCATTACAAACTGCAACATGCACATTAAACCGAGTACCAACTAAGGCGGCAAATGGAATTCCATACGAGTTATGGAATGGACGGAAACCCACTTTTTCGTACACACGTGTATGGGGATGCGAGGAGTTTGTTAAGGCCTTACCAAGAAACAAACTAGCACCCCGGGGCACGAAGTGTATCTTTATAGGATATTCCAAGGAAACGAAAGGATATTACCTTTATAACCCTCAAGATAAGAAAGTGACTGTCGCCAAACAATCCGTCTTTCTTGAGAGGGAACACATACTCAAGAAGGATAGTGGGAACAAGATTGACTTTGAAGAAGTTGATGCTCAAGATACAAAGGAGTTGGTACAGGAACAAGTTCCACAGGTCCCCGTGGAAGAGGTTCCAGAAACACAAGTACTGTGTAGGAGCTCAAGAGAGGTAAGGGAACCAGGTAGATTTGGTTTCCTAGTCACCGAGGATGGCGAATCATTATTGTTGGACAATGATGAACCTCTCTCCTATAAGGAAGCAATAGAAAGCTCAAAAGCTTCAAGATGGATAGAAGCTATGAATTCTGAGATGGATTCCATGTATCAGAACCAAGTTTGGGTTCTGGTCGATGAGCCAGTTGATGTAAAGCCTGTTGGATTCAAATGGGTATTCAAAAGAAAGTTGGACATAGAAGGTCAAGTTAGCACCTATAAAGCAAGGCTAGTGGCTAAAGGATTAAGAAAGTGTCAAGGAATTGACTATGATGAAGCCTTCTCACCAGTTGCCATGTTTAAATCCATGAGAATCATTCTTGCCATAGCATCTTACCCTGACTACGAGATTTGGCAGATGGATGTCAAAACAGCATTCCTTAACGGGAACCTTTAGGAAGATGTCTATATGACACAACCAGAAGGGTTTGTGACACCAGGTGAATCCAAACGGGTTTTCAAGTTGCAGAAATCCATTTATGGATTGAAGCAAGCATCCAGGTCATGGAACATTCGATTTGATGAAGCCATAAAGGAATTTGGTTTCATTAAGAACGAATGTGAGCCATGTGTTTATAAGCGGTTTAATGGGAATGCGGTCGTCATCCTAGTGGTATATGTTGATGACATATTGCTTATTGGAAATGATGTACCAACCTTACAGTCAATTAAGGACTGGTTGAACAAGTGTTTCTCCATGAAGGACTTAGGAGAAACAGCCTACATTCTAGGGATCAAGATCATTCGTGATAGATCCAAGAGGCTGCTTGGACTAAGTCAGGGTACATACATTGACCAGATACTAAAGAGATTTAGTATGGAAAAAGAAAAGAGGGGATTGGTTATAGTGTCACATGGCTTACATCTTTCTAAGAATATGTGTCCCCAGACACAACAGGAGAAAGATAGGATGAGTAAGATCCCATACTCTTCGGCTATAGGATCCATCATGTATGCCATGTTATGTACCAGGCTTGATGTTGCCTATGCACTGAGCATGGTAGGAAGATATCAAGCAGATCCAGGAGAACAACATTGGACTGCTACTAAGACTATCCTTAAGTATCTTAGAAGAACTAAGGATATATTCCTAGTGTATGGAGGAGACGAGGAGCTTGTTATCAGAGGGTATACCGATGCTGGTTTTCAAACAGATCAGAATGATCTGAAGTCGCAATCTGGATATGTTTTCTATCTCAATGGAGGAGCTATGAGCTGGAAGAGTTCAAAGCAGCCAGTTGTTGCTGATTCTACAGCAGATTCCGAGTATATAGCGGCTTCTGATGCAGCCAAGGAAGCCGTCTGGATTCGGAATTTTGTCCAGGAGCTTGATGTGGTGCCTAGCAGTAAAGATCCCATTACATTGTATTGTGATAATACTGCAGTGGTGGCTCTTGCAAAAGAACCAAGGTCACATTAACGGACAAAGCACATACTCTAGAAATATCACCTCTTGAGGGATTTTCATCAAAGGGGTGAAGTTGCAGTGAGCAGAGTGTCCACGGAAGATAACGTGGCAGACCCCATGACTAAAGGCCTATCTCAGCAGAAGCATGAATATCATGTGAGAGCTATCGGGTTAAAGGCGGTTAGCAGTTGGCTCTAGTCCAAGTGGGAGTCTGTTGGAGTTGGTGGTCTAGAACCAACTACTTTGTACTTTATTCATTTAAATAAAAGCCTTATCACATCTTGATTGTTCTTCTGTGTGACATGTCATGTGATAATGTCCTAAGCACAACTGTTGCATTAAAGGGTCGTAGCGGATCCCTGCTATGATGAGAACCCAGAAGTGCCATAACACTGTTCTTGAAATGTATGTTCTATAGCCGGATGATATTATTTAAGGGACACAAATAATACAGGTCATTAGGGGTGAGGACTCATAAAACTTTGAGTCACCTTCTCATGGTGTGCGCCCTTGGTAATATCTAGGAGGATATTATGAGAACGAGACCTGCCAGTAGGAAATCCACATTTCATATTGTCATTGGATGTTCCTATCTTCGGACATGTGTATTGGTCCTTAGACTTTAAGATTATTATTAATGGGTATTACAACTCGCGCACTTAGATGTATTGACGAAAACTGTGACGACACATTGTTCGCAGCGAGGTAAGATACGTTGGGTGCGTCACGAGTAATACCGCATTAATAGATAATGTGAGAAAGGATTTTCCCCTTCCGTTCCATAATGGAAGTAGATATCTCAGGCCCTTTGATGGAATTGATATAGCCTAAATAAATCCATGGCCATGGTAAGGTATGGGCAAGTTCAATTCTGGGAAGTCAAAGAAAGAATAATCAAGCACATGGGTTGATGGCACTAGCATGCAACCCGCTTGATTAGAGATATCAAGACAAAGGGATTATATTACACAGTAAGCATTCGTAGGAGGTGACATGTCATTGCGGCGTTAACTTCTTTCTCTATGGGTGCATTGGTGTGTTTCTAGACGCTAACCTTGGACTTTAGGCAGGCTCAGCCTAATACCACTGAGAAAGAGTCCTAGAGGGTCACACACTAAGTGTGTCCATGTATCTCAGTTAAATATTAATTTAACAAGTTGAATAAAGATTATTCACGATTGTGGTTTAATAATTATTCAAGGATGTCTGATCACATTTATTTCAACACTAGTTATTCGATAGAATATATTGTGGGAGAAATAATATAAATTTGTTACCGAGTAATGCATTTACATTTATTTAAGAAATAAATAGCCATTACTCAAGGTCTAATAAATATGGTGGAGGAAAATAAATAAAACTGAAAAATAAAAGTACACGCCGTGTATATTTATATATACACACCGTGTAGTTTATTTTTTTGGGATTCGTGAGAAAATATTGTTTATTTAATTAAATGATATTAAATGTAATACGTTGGATGCATGTCAAGTAATAATGATGGTCAACTGTCATTATTAAGACATGGGGTATTACTAAGAATTAAATTAAATGATTAAATGCTTATGAGCAATTAATTTATTTTATTATTCTAGGTATTATAAATCTAATTACATTATTCTCAAAAAGGTTTTCCATTTTTGTTGTGCACAATGGATTGGAAATACTCTCAAGCTAAGAGAGAATTCCCTTTCCACCAAGAACGCTTTCAAGTTACGAAAGCAAGATCCTCCACCAGATAAAGGCGATCGAAGACGGACATTGCAAGCGAAGGATCTTCTGTGCTAGCACCCGGAGTTCCCTTCGACAACATCCAGAGATACGTGGCACACGTGTGGATCACCGCTAGAGGAATCCTACACTTGGATTTTCCGACGCAATGACGGATCACAGGATCGTGACCGGAGACACCAACGAAGAAAGAATTCCATCGAGGTAATTATTATGAATTAATTAAATTAATTATAACCAAGATATGAAGATCCTATCTCAAGGGTTCCGGGACTCTTCTTTTCTTTTTCGTTCTTCGTTCTATTCTGAAGATCCGGCATTTTATATCTTGACAGATCTCGGATTGAACGTCGTTTAACGCTAAAATTAAAGTTGGGCAACCCACCAACGCGCTTCCG
Source organism: Viscum album (assembly GCA_963277665.1). Classification (NCBI taxonomy): domain Eukaryota; kingdom Viridiplantae; phylum Streptophyta; class Magnoliopsida; order Santalales; family Viscaceae; genus Viscum; species Viscum album. The sequence continues at coordinate 247,347,627 of OY728150.1, forward strand.
CTGCGCCCGGAACCTTCAATCATTACATCTAATAATTAATCATTTCCTTCATTGATAATTTAGTAATTATTATTATCCATTATATTTTAGCAATTTTATTATCTATGAATGCATTTCATTATCAATTTATTTATTAAATGTCATGTGTTTTAAATTATTTATCTTCCCATATTGATTATGACCTACCTTATTATAATATTCAATTTGTTTAAATGTAATGTGTGTTTATTTATTTACCATTTCATGTTGATTATGATTATTAATTCATGATATCTTTTGTTTTAATTAACCATTAGTGATCATTTGAGCTCACACTTATTTTATTTCCTTTCCTAGGAATCCATGAAGTGTACTATGATTGATATACAATTATATTCTAGAGGTAATAATGTTATTCTTGAAAAAAATATGTTGTAATATGTGTTCTCAAATGTAATATAGGAATCATGTATGCATTTAGTTTACCAAGACTACTAAACTATTTAATCCTTCGGGGTGTAATTCTTTATATCTTGTACCAATGTAATAAAGTAAGACATTGGCTTCGGGTTACTTGGGTCTGGATCATTACAGTTGGTATGAAAAGAAGTTTAGTAGTAACCTTAGGAACTAGATTTAAGAAAACATAGATTTGGGATTATAACCCTATTATAGGATTTTAGGATTAGAACATCCCAATGCTTTAAAAAAAGAAATTATGTGGTTTTCCCTAGAAAATACAACCCTGTATGGATAATACAAGTGGAATTTGTTCTTCTATAGATGTATATATGGGTAATAACTCCAAAAAGGGAGAATTAGGCTTGACTTGATCATTACCTGGTGCACAAAAATGGTCCTTGCTATGCACTTGGTTTGGAACTATTGGTGATATGATTAAGATAATTCAAATTTTATTTACAAAAAATTATGAAGTATTTAAATATATGATGAAAATGAATGACCTGGGTTAAACCTTAGGTATCTTAAATTGAAAATAAGGTGTTATGAATTAAAAATAATATAAATTATTATATGATTTTCCCAATATTATTATTGTTTCTCACAATATGCTTTTTGGTTTTATTCAATGGCTGGAACCTGAAGGAATCATGTTAACATTGAATATGAATGAAAATATGGTGACTATGTACAACCAAATGGAATAATGATAGGAGTGAAATATATCATGGTCATTCCTAATAATTTGTCCTAAAATATTGTTAACAACTTATACCTTAACCAACTCTCATACTCACCAAAGAATAGAAGGATGGAGTTTTCTAAGAGATCAAGTAGTAAAGATCATGGAGGAAAGAAGGCTCGATTTTCATCATGTGATAAATATGTAAAGAGACACTGATGAATGTGTCTCAACGGAATAGGAAAACTCTTTATTTAAGTAAAATAAGGGCATAAATAAAATAATTGGTGAGGAAAAATGAAGAGTACGATGTAAGGAAATAAATCTCATCCTAGGGATCCCTTTATAGTTAGTTGTCTTAAATGTGGGGAACCTAGCCATTATCCAAGTCAATTCCCCTTATAAAGGTTAAAATCTAGACCATTGATATACATATGTTAAAATAAAATGGATGAAGTATTTATGTACCAATAATCAATAATTAAATTGTTGAAGTATTTTTAGCGATGGTTTTTGGTTATAAGAATCATGAAACATTTGATCATTGTGTAAAATTTCAAAACCATATATGTATTTATTAACATAAGAGTTATGGATACTATCGTGGGTTTATGAGTTTAAGTTTTATCACAAGTTAAAAGTCTTAAACACCCCTTTTTAGGTTTTATGCGATTTTATTCTAACATGATTAAGTATTTTTTAGGAAAACTTTGATGGGAATACAACTTATTGGTTTAGTATATGGAAGAGTTATTTAGGGAAGATTACCTTTACATTTTGGACTTAATATTAAATTTATTAATACCTTTAAGGTTTATCTTATCTTTCATTTTGTAGTAATTATGGGTCATTACAATTTGGGAATGTTATAAGAATTGTATTAATATAATTTTAGAAAAAGGAAAACTTGTTACATGTGGTGAAGGTTGTGGGGAATGAACCCACAACCGAAGGACGATAAGGGTTTAATTCCTACCATTAGCCTGCATGATGATCTGGTAAATATTTAATTATTTTAATTAAACTATTTGATAAATAAATATTAATGATGAGTCAATGGTGTTACTATTGAGGTTTAGAGATTAATGTATTAGATTGGATTACATGTTCTAACCATATTGGTTTTGGAAAATATTTAGAAATGGGTAGAAAAACATTTCACTCTTTTATGGATATTAAGATCCATTAAAAATAAATTTTAGTGCTTTAGGAATAAAAAATTAATTTTGGGATATTTATTTCTTAGAGTAAATGATTAACTGAAAATTGATTAAATCATAACCAAAGGATTAGAAAGTAAAAAAAGTACTAAACTTTAGGAAAAGGATTTTGAAACAAAAATAATATCCTATTACCTTAATATTTTATAAATCAAATGGAATTTTAAATAATCATATATTTATAGTTTTTAGGTCCTTAACTTTCCATTGATCATTCACTTTCTTATGATCAATGATCTTTATCACTCTATAAAATTATTTATATATTTCTTTCATGTACATATATTCCCTTTAAACTAATTCTATCCAACTTAAAAACCTATATATATTCCATTACATATGTCCTTTATACTTCCCTCTCTCTCTTATTGAGAGTATATTTTAGTAACCCTTTTTACGATGTGGGTTTTTAACAAAGTAATTTTCAGATATCAAACCCTTAATTTTTTAGTGCAAGATCAAATTGATAGGATGAAATTTATTTAAGGTGGGGAGAATTTAACACAATAAAATTATAAAATAATAGCATTTTATTTGATAGCATATGTGACATGTAACACTAAGTACAAACAACACATGAAATATATTTCTTTAAATCTCTTCGATAGCTTATGGAACATGCAATCCTGAGTATAAATAAATCATAATATAGTAAATCATTATAACCTATCCGTTAAATTATAAGTAGTTAATAGTACTAACTAAATTATTAAAATTATGTTTATATATTTATTAGAAATAATATAAGAATCATTTAGAAGAAAAATAAATTTTTTCTGAAAAAACTATTTTTTTCCTAAAAGATGGTTTAGTTTCACTTTGTACACATAATATAAATTAAGTTTTAACAATTTTGTAAAATTTATTTGAAAAAATGAACTAAATTTTTGAAATAATCATATCAAATTTTTCATAGAGTGAATTTTTTTAATTTTTCTAAAAAGTTTCATTTTTCAATGAATAGTGAAAATAATGCTTTTTATTGAAAACTGCCTTTTCATTCTGATTATTTAAAAATATAAATTATATTTTAAATATTTTTTAAAGTAAAATTAGTAAAATTTTATATATTCATCCAATTTTGGTAATTTTAATCATTTTCATATTGAATTTTTATATAAAAACTTTATAAACTTTTGAATATTTTCTCTTTAAAAACCCGCTTTCTCATCGTGTCTACGAGATTAATTTTAAATTAAATTTTGAAAATTATATGAATTTTATTTCGAAAAATAGATTATATGTTTATAATAATAATAATTTATATTATATAATAATTTGAATTTAATTTTTTACCTTAATGAATAGTAAAAACAATGACAATTATTTACCGTGATGAAGGTGAAAATGTATTTGCTATGGGGTTAAACTAAAATGATAAGGGTTTAAGTGGCATAAAAACTTGTATAAAATCTATTTTATAGAAATAGTTAGACCCTATAATACATAATTCAAGATAATAATATATTCTATACCCTTTTTCATGTGAAAAATGTGGTTACACCTTTTTCTTTTCAAAAATTACAAGTATTCCACTCGCCTCACTTATAAAAGGTCACCCCCTCTCCTCTATTCTTTACACCTTAAAACATTTTTTAAGGAAAGATATATCAAAATTACTTAAAAACTTAAATATAATCATAATATAATCCTTTTTTCATAAATACATTCTAATAATACTTTAGGTTTAATCCTAAATAGGTGGTCTGAGAAGTGGTGAAATTCCCAACTATGAATTTTTGTTTTATTTCTTCTTTAAACTCCTTACAATTTTATTAATTTATGGTCATATAATAAAAAATATATCTCCCATGAACTTATATTTTATTATGTTAAGGTAATTACCTATATCCATCTCCACTCCCGTCAAATGGGAAACAATAACGTCACTCGTGTGTATAACGGACTACCGCTGAGCGAACCGATGTGATGCATTTTCCATAAACACCTATTAGGGTTGGTTATGATGATGGATATAAATTATATATATTATATTTATATAATAATTATACATATAGATTCATTATATCATATATACCTTTATACTTTCCATTCCGTAGAGGATACGATAACATCGCTCGTGTGTACGGCGAACTACCGCCTTGTGAAGCGATGTGATTCGTTTTTCACTAACACTTTACTTGGAAGGTAATAAAGATAAAGTTAGTGAATATATTTTATAAAAATTAAATAATTGGGATATTAATTACATATTTATCATTCTTCAAAGATAATATATCAGTTTATTTCTTACACCAAAAAATGATAATATTATTTGTGTATGTGTGTGGACTACCACCTTCACAAAGAAAAGTGGCTCTCTTTTCATTTCCATGCTGCATGGATTATATATATAAGTATATTTAAATAAATAATATATTATTTATTATATTATTATCATTATTTAAAGATAAAATATTACTTACCTCATTTCTATAATGATCAATGAAAAATGCAAACGTTGCTCTTGTGTACATACAACCTACCGTCTCTATAATCCTAATGTAATTTGTTTCTCAAAACCATATTTCATGATTGGTATTAAAAGTATAATTTATCTATAAATATGATAATTATTTTATGATTATTATTATTTATATGATCTAACTATATAATATTCACAAGAACTAGATCTTTCATAACAAAATACTAATGAGAAAAAAAAGGCAATTAACACTCAAAATAATTAGAATAATGAAATATTATTAACGAACAGGTGATAAGATGTTATAAAAGGATCATAATGATATTATAAATATTCATATGGTTCTGGAATAAGTTAATAAAAAGTTTAAAATTGCTAAATAGAAGGTTAAATCATGTTAAACCAAAAGGAAGTGTGAGGTAAGAGACTTCATATCAATTTCTCTTCATTGAAGAATATTGTAATTTTATGCATATGATTTATTTTATATGGTATATATAACTCCAATTTCATATTTAATATCATGATTAATTAATATTTCATGGTATTTTAAGTTTTAATTTGAAATATTTCATATAAGGTGGTTTTTTCTTTAAAGTTAGCAAGTGGTAAAGAATTTCATAACATAATGTCATTTCATTGGGTTATATTACTCCTTCACTGTCTTTGATGTTATAAAATTATGTGTATAATTACATTTGACTATATATTATTATATTTCCACTTGTTTTATGTTAAATTATATTTTATACATATAATCATCTCATTGGTTAATTCTAACTTCAACGTTATGATCATTGTAAGGGTTTATTTCACAATCATATTTTAATTGATATTGTTTATTCTTAAATTCAATTTGAAGGAAATTATTTTATAATTGTATAATAAAACCACTTCATTTTCTTATCCTATATTAATTCATGATATTTTAAAGTAATGTTACTATTGTTTCAACTATTTGGTAAATAAAATAATGGATAAAATGTTTTTAATAAAATCTAAATTCATTTAACTCTTTGGTTGTAAATCTATTTTCTACCAAAACCCTATTTTCTAAAAATGTTTTCAAAAATGATTTTAACCATTTTCTAAATAAATTTTTAAAAAAATTACCCATTTTTAATTTTTATAAAATAAATTGAAAGAAATATTCATATTGTTTTTAAAATAAGTCTCGTTTGGATTTTACCAAAAATTTGAATGGAATCTTTGTTTTAATGTACTCAACATGTATGTAATTGCCCAATATTTTAAATATTACTTTATAAGTTTACAAGGTTATTTTAAATGAAAATAATTTTCAAAATAATTTTTTAAATTTTAGTTTTAAAGGTTATTTTCAAAATGAAAAGGATATTTTCTTCAATAATGTTTCTAAAGATCTTTTTATGGTATTTTTATTCATCAACAACAATAACCTTTTATTTTACAAACTCCACTGGGGATATGTTGTATTGATTCTATCCTTATTCTTCTTATGGATATTGTATGATCATTTTGACTAATATAAGTATTTACGTTCACTTTCTTGATTCTTTTTTGTATTCATTAACCTTACTTTGAAACATTGACTTTTTTATTATCACTATACAATTTATTTCTCTTAAATATCCATATTCTTTGTATCATGGATATTATTATTTCCTAAAACATATATCATTTTTACATATAGTTTTTCTCTTAAATATCCACATTCTTTGTATCATGTGTATGATTATTTCTTAAACCATATATCATTTTTATGTGTGTTTTTTCTCTTAAATATCAATATTCTTGTATCATAGATATAATTATTGCCCAAACTATATACCATTTTTATATATGGTGTTTAATTTGAAAGATTTTTTATTAACAAAGAAATATTTATAAATCAGTATTCTTTACTAAATATGAATATTTTTTATAAGTCATATTGTTCGTGAATTAAATTGATTAATCAATATATGAGGAATGCTTTGGACATACAGATATGGGTGGGTCCTGGTTATAGATAGACCGCCAATTCATCAGTTGTCTCATGAGTCAAATCAGTAAGCTAGAATGAAATAGGTTTTTACTTGTAGTTTTAAACTATCATATAGAAAGATCTTGGTGGTAGAGGTATCATGATGCATGAGATCATGGAATATAATAATTAAGCATTTCCTTCATTGATAATTCGGATATTCTTATTATCCATAAGATTTTTTCAATTATATTACCTCTTGATTCATTTCATTATCATTTTATTGATTAAATGAAATGAATTTTTCAGTTATTTAACTTTACATATTGATTATGCCTTATCTTATCATGATATTCAAGTTGTTTAAATGGCATGTGTGTTCATTAATTTACCTTTCCAAGTTTATTATGCTTATTGATTCATGATAGATTTTTGTTGTACTTAACCCTTATTGAGAATTTGAGATCACCCTTTTTTTTTACTTTCCCAGGATTCATTGAAATTTAATATGGTTGATATTAAAGGATATACCAGAGGTAATGATGTTATTATTGAAAAAATTATGTTGTAATCTATGTTTTTAAATGTAATATGGGAATCATGTATGTATCTAGTTTACCAAGACAAAAAAACTATTTAGTCCTTCAGGATGTGATTACTTATATCTTATTCTATTTAATAAAGTAAAAAAAATTGTATCTAGGTTACTAGGGTCTAGGTCATTACATTCTCCACATGATTTAATATCATGATAGTTTGTTAAGAATATTGATTCATCACCTCAAGCATTGGATATTGAATTATCAGTGAAAACGCCTAATAGTGCAATGATTACATCCAAGGTATAAAACTCTTCTGAAAATGACATTGGTTGGAAGATACTTCTTTCAAATATAGTTCTTATTCCTCTGGTGGAATTCAGTGTGATATTGGGCATGGATTGGCTCTCCCTTAATAGAGCTTGTATTAATTTTTGGGATAAATAAATCTCATTTCATATCACAAATCATCTTGGCAAAAAATATCAATACAAGGATGATTATGAAATCCCATTAGTAGAAAAATCCTTAATATAGGTCATCATACCCAATAATAAGGGATACTTGGCTCAAATAGTAGGAGAGGAAATCGACATAGAATACATGTCAATCGTACAAGACTATATAGACATATTTCCTAAGGAACTCCATTGTCTTCCCCTAGAATGTGAGATTGAGTTTTAAATAAAACTTATACCAGGTTTTATTACTATATCAAATATTCCATGTAGAATATTCCTGATTGAATTGGAATAATTGAATTAGAAACTTCAATAGAATCTGAAGAGTGATATCTTGTGCCCAAGTGCTTCACTATGGGATTCACCAATCCTATTTTTCAAGAAGAAGGATGGATCAATGCATCTTTTCATTGATTATAATGAACTTAAAAATCATTATTAAGAACAAATATCATTTTTCATGTATTGATGACCTATTTGATCAGATTAGAGGGTATCAATACTTCTTAATATTGGATTTTAATCTGAATATTATCACTTAAGGGTAAATAAATAAGATATTCCCAAGACAACTTTTCGTATAATATATAGGCACTATGAATTCATAATGATTCTAATCAGACTTACAAATACCCCTAAAATATTTTTAGATATAATTAATAGAGTCTTTAGATATTTCCCTGAATTTTTTTGGTAGACTTTATTAATTACATTCTCATATATTACAAGTTCAAATAAGAACATAAAGAGAATTTGAGGATTGTTATAAAAACCCTATGAAAGGGGAAATTGTATGCCAAGTTTATAATGTATGAATTTTGGATACAAAAAGTATCCTTATTGGGTAATATAAACACAATAAAAGGTATATCTAGGGATCCATCAAAGGCTGAGGTGATTGAAGAATAACCTAGAGCAACCACTACGATAGATATCCATAATTTTCTTGTTTTATCTTGATATTATTGATGTGTTGTGAGAAATTTAACATGATTTTTAAATCCTTTTACCAAGAAAACATAAAAGGGAGTCAAGTTATTTTAGATAAAATAATGTAATGATAAATTTAGGGAGATTAAGAAGAGGTTTTGTAATGCCCCGACCCTAGTTACCGAGAGTCGGTGAAATATTACATAACATTGGTATGATCACAAGGTATCAAATCCTGAAAGACTGATTAGTTTAGTAGCCTTGGAAGTACTAGATACATACATAAGTTTTACATTACATTATGAAATTAAAAACAACAACATTGTGTCTCTTTTGAACACATTAATCTCCCTTAGACTATCCCTGCAGATCAGTCATAATATACTTCTTCACATCCTAGGAAAAATAAAACATAGAAAGGGGTGAGCTCAGATGCTCAGTAAGGATAACAATATAGAGAAAACTTCCATAAATAAACATAAACATTTAAGTAAATGTATAAGACTAAAACATAAGCCTTTTAAACATAAAATTCATCATAATATGGAAAATATAAATCAAATAATTCCATTTACTTATTCACATGGATATTCTACTAATATAATAAACACATGTAATATCAATAGCCAATTTTATATTGATGGAATGCATAATGTCAGACATCAAAACTGCATAGTCAAAGCCTTATGCCAAGACTACAAATACAATTTTGTCAAGGCCTTGTGCTAAGACACTAGTTTGTTTTATGATACCTACTGATGCATCTAAGAGCTATAAAGAGCTCCACCCATCACTTACTAAGTACAATGCATTCCTCGTATGAAAAGTTTGAAACATAACATAAACATTCGTATTAAAACTAGCATAAAAAATGTCAATACATTATTTATAAACCATGAATGGTATAAAAATAACACATCCATAGTCAAACATATCATAAAACCTTAAATATAATATGGAATATTGTATCATAATAAATCAACTTCAAACAAATGTAAAATCCATCAAAGGATGTTGACATAGATGAAATCAAAACTATTTGAGAGAAATATATCTTTCTATTTTGAAATCATTTAAAAGTCACATAATTATAAAAGAAAGTATTTATTTTGAAAATATTTTCATAAGCTTTTAAGGGAATCTTTTAAGGTGTTATAACGGCAGAAAATAACCGTACTCGCCGTATAAGTTAAAAAAAATTCTTTCCTTAATTCATTGAAAAGGTCATAAAGTACCTTCTTTGGAAAATGACTGAAAGATTCATTTCAAAACATTTTATAAAAGTAAAACAAGGGTATAAATGAATTTAACCCATATTATAGGTGATAGTAAAAATGTTTTGAAATACATTTTTAAGAAACACATATGTAGATGATAAAGAGGTCCCAGTAGATACCCGCTCATAAACAACCTCACATAATAAAGTGATTGTAGAATTAACCCTTATCTTTTACTTTTCCTTTATTGAGGGTAAATTAAACTCCTGTATAATAGTTAAATAATTGTTATTAAATTATAAAAAAACCACATACATAAATATTATATCATATACGATCTTCTAATATTTCTTTGTTAGTAATATTTTTGTAGTATCATTGTTTCAGGTGTTAACTGATTCCTTTTCCTTTATATGTTTTGTTACGTAAGTCATGTTTTTTATGGATAGGATGTATTTTATTAATATACATAATGATATTAAGTTTTTAAACATTATTATTAATCATAAAATGAGAATTATTCTTGAATGGTTATGATGGGGAATAAATTTTATCACATTCATGGAGACGGTAATCCGTACGTACGCATGAGCAAAAATATCATTATATTTATGGTGAAATAGTATGTAATTGGATGGTATATAATATATACATAATAATTAACATGTTATATTTATTATTTACATCATTTATACTCATTATTATACCCATCCAAATAATAAAGTGTTTGAATAACAAACTACACCACGGCGTGGAGACGGTAAGTCGTACGTACGTACGTATGGTGACTTGTCATTCATAAGATGGATAGAATAATGAATATGGTTGTACCATATTTATAATAACATAACAGTATGTATAAGGTATTGGATTTATTATTTTGGTATGGAAACAACAAATAAAGAGGAAGTGGAAGAAGAAAATAACTTTGAAAGAGGGGATGAAATTATTACCTCTTCTTCAGGTGTTTCCTTTTGATTTGATAAAAAGGGCTCCTTAAGATGGTTTTATGATCAAAGTAAGGCCTCTAGGTATATTTGAGGGTATTTTGTAGGATATTTGAGTAGGTTTTGTCCAATACAAATGGATTTTGAGCTGTTATTTTGAGAGAAGGGGAAGTACCCTTTTATAAGAGAGGTGAGGGTCACTTTAGGAAAAGCTTGAAATATTATTTTATTATACAATCTTATTCAGTTTATAATGGCTAAAAAAGGATTTCTTTAGAGTATAAGGTGGTTTGGGGTCTAAAACCTCTCAATAAATATGTTTTAGATAGGTTTGGGTCACCATATTAACCTTATCTTTTAGATTTAACTCTTAGTTAAATAGTTTAACTTTTACCATGTATTCTTGTCTTATTATAATAAATGTTTAATAAACTTACTATAAAAAGAAAAGAGAACCCCAAGTAGTTCATTATTGATATATATAACCTTATCTAAGTCCTTTGGGCGAACCTTATATTTTTAGGAATATTATATCAATTAATAATATAGTATTTTTTTAAAAACTCATTTATGTCAATTTTGACACTATTTAGTATTTTGTTTTTTTGAAAGTCATAAAAACATTATCACTTCAAAAAAAGTTTATTTAATCAACCATAACATGTCATATTAACCTAAAAAATTATTTTAATTCATCATAATTCTCAATTTACATTTATTTGTATATTTATAATATTAATTATTTTAATCTTTCATTAATAAGGTAATTACTGTATCATCATTGTTTCATAAATAAGTTTTATTATTTAGTGTCTAAAATTTATAAATAAATTAAAATTGTGTAGGAAATATTTTTAGATTCATAATTAATATTTATAGTCTAATTTATCTTATGTATAACCCTATATTAAAAATGGTTTAGTTATTAAACTTTTTAATTAAACACTTTTAACTCTTCTTTTAATAAAACGATAATAAATGTCATAATCTAATCCAAGTGGACCAAAAGGATAATATATTATTTATAAGGTTAATTTTGGTCTAAATATACTTATACAATAGAATTAGGACATATGTTAGGGTAATTATAATATCATTTGTTACCTTTAATTACTCTATTTACTTTTAATCGTGGTAAATAAAAGTCAAACGTCACTATTCACAAAAAAAACTATTTTCATATTATTGAACCACATTTTACATACTTATTTCAACCATTTCTCTCGTATTTTTGAAATTCAATTCACAGAATCGGTAAAATTAGGTTTTATGCAAATTTTCAAATGTGCCTAGAAGGTGGGTAAAAGACGGTAAAAAGTTCAATAAAATTTCATACATCTAATATTATTATAAAATGACTCCAATTAATTATATTGAACTTATATAGGTACTATGTATCTATTTTTTCTTAAAATAAATTTAAATAAAATTTTGGTTTTAAACAATAACACAGTGTTTTTCACTATTCATAAAAAATTGAAAGTTTTCAGAAAAATACCAAAATTTCACCCTAATCTAATTTTGATATTCCAAACCCAAAAATGAAGTCTATTTTGAAAAATAAAATTTATAAAATTTTAAAAAGTGGGTATTACTATTCATAATGGCTAATTTGATTTTTCATGGTGTGATAAGACACCAAGTTGCGTACAACACAAGCTATTGCATTATTCAAAGGAAAACGTACCATGGAAGATTGGGGTGTTACATTCTACCCTCCTTAAAATAATTTTGTCCTCAAAATTTCTAGAATATTACTCCATAAAATATTTTGGTGGTTCTTCAACATAAGTTCCTTGGGTTCCCACGTTGCCACTTCCATCTTATGATTTCTCCATATAAATTTTAACAGACGAGTCGTCCGGTTTATCAAAACTTGTTCTCTAGTATCAAGAATCTTAACAGGATCTTCACAATAAGAAAGATCAAGTTTCAGTTCAAATTCCTCATAGGTGAGTACATGTGTTGCGTCTGGCATGTATTTTTGCAACAGTGATATATGGAACACATCATGAATTTTGGAGAGACTTGGTGGCATTTCCAAACAATAAGTTACAACTCCAATTCATTCTAGAATTTAAAAAGATCTGATGTACCTGGGACTTAATTTACCCTTATTACCAAAACGTATAACACCCTTAAATGGAGATACCTTCAAGAAAACATAATCTCCTACTTGAAATTTCAAATCCTTCCTTTAGTTATTAGCATAACTCTTTTGGCTACTTTGAGCTTCTTTGACTTGGATTTGGATAATTTTCACCTTTTCCATTGTTTCCTCAACAAGTTCTGGACCTATGAGTTTTCTTTCACCAACATCATCCCAACAAGTTGGTGTGTGATATCTCTTTCCATATAACACTACATATGGTGCCATATGAATACTTGAATGGAAGCTATTGTTATAAGAAAATTATACCATAGGTAAATACTGATCCCACATACCTTGAAAGTCAAGTGAGAAAGATCTCAACATGTCTTATAAGGTTTGAATAGTCTGTTCTGATTGTCCATCGGTTTGAGGGTGGTAGGCAGTTCTCAAATGAAGTTCAGTATCCAAGTCCTTCTGAAGACTTTTTTATAATCTTGATGTAAAATGGGGATCACAATCATAAACAATTGATAGAGGTACTCCATGAAGTCTTACAACTTTATTAATATATAGTCTTGCTAAATGTTCAAGTGGCAAATCTTCTCTTATAGCAAGAAAATGTGTTGACTTGTTAAGACAATCAACAATGACCCATATTGCATCATTTCTTCTAAGAGTCTTTGATAGTCCCATGAAAAAGTCCATCATAATATCATCCCATTTCCACTCAGGTATGAAAAGAGGTTGCATGACTCCTTTAGGATGTTGTCTTCCAGCCTTCACCTATTGACAAACTATATATCTTGACACATAATTAGCAATCTACCTCTTCATGTTGTCCCACAAAAAATGTTCCTTCACATCTCTATACATATTAGTGTTACCAGGGTGTATAGAGAAATTGGATCTATGAGCATCATCCAACAAATCCATTTTTAAGTTCAGGTATGTCAGGAACACAAAGTCTCTTCCCAAATTTCAAAATCCCATATTTATATACAAAGTTGATCAATCTCCCATCATTCACAACTTTAATTTTATTTTGAAACTCCTCATCATTAGTCTAAGAACTTTTTATCCTTTCTAGTAAAGATAGTTTAGCTACCATTTGAAAAAGTATTGATGTTTCACATTCCATGATTATTCTCATATCCATATTTACTTGATCTATGAACATAGGTCCCTTTAAAATCTCATATTGTTCAAAACTCTATGATTATTTATACTCAAATAATTTTCCACCTTATTTTCCTTCCCCGGGTGGTAGCTTATAGTAAAATCATAATCCTTCAGTATTTCAAGTCATCTTTATTGCCTCATGTTGAGTTATTTCTGTGAGAAAACATACTTCAAACTCTTTTGATCAGTATATATCTCACATTTTTTACCATTGAGATAGTGTCTCCATATTTTCAAAGCAAAGATTACAGCTTCTAACTCAAGATCATGAGTGGTATGGTTTTTTTCATGAATTTTTAAATTTCATGATGCATATACAATAATTCTATCATTCTTCATAAGGATACAACCAAGTCCTTTCTTTGAAGCATAACTATAAATAAAAAAACCATCATTCCCCAATGGTAGAGTCAATATAGGATCATTGACTAATCTTCTCTTCAGTTATTCAAAACATTATTCACACTCTTTTTTCCAAACAAATTTAACCCCTTTACGTGTGAGCTTGGTTAATGGGTTAGCCAATCGGGAAAAATTCTAGACAAAACACCAATAATAACATGTTAAACCAATAAAACTGCATACCTCAGTTATACTCTTCGGTGCTGGCCATTCTTGTATTGCTATTGTCTTAGAAAGATTGACATAGATTCCATCCTTAGAGATAATATGTCCAAGAACAGAAATTTCCTAAAGTCAGAATTCACACTTTCTTAACTTCCCATATAATTCATTTCTTCTTAGGGTTTTCAGAATAGTGCATAAGTGATTTTCATGATATTAGTAGCTTTTTGAGTATACCAAGATATCATCAATAAATACCACTACAAAGTCATCAAGATATTCCTTGAAAACTCTATTCATTAGATCCATGAAAATAGATGTTGTATTAGTCAGTCCAAAAGGAATTACTATAAACTCGTAATGCCCATACTTGGTACGAAATATTGTCTTCAGAATGTCTTCCTTCTTCACACACAACTGATGATATCCAGATCGAATTTCAATCTTTGAAAAATATTGAGCTCCATGAAGTTGGTCGAATAAATCATCAATGCGAGGTAAGTGATACTTGTTCTTTATTGTTATAACAATGATCTCCCTATAGTCAATGCACAACATCATAGATCCATCTTTCTTCTTAACAAAAATAATAGGGGCTCCCCATGGAGAAACACTAGGGTGAATAAATACTTTATTACTCAATTCCTCTAGTTTTTTATTTAGTTATACTAATTCAATTGTGTCCATTCTATAAGGGGTCTTTGATATGGGCTTTGAACCATGAATTAAATCAATGGAAAACTCAATTTCTCATTCTGTAGGATGTCCAGGTAAATCCTCTAGAAACACATCAATATATTCTTGCACAATAGGTACATCCTCTATTTGAACATTCCTTTCCTCACCCACAGTTATTTCATTCTCTTCTTCCCCAATAAATGAATTTAGTAGAGCTACTAAGGGTGGATCTTGATAAGAATCATATGGTGATGTTTCTGATCTAAATATAAGGTACTCCTTATCATCATCAAAAAATATAACCTCCTTCTTCTTAAAATAAATTTTCACATCATGGTCTGAAAGCCAATCCATACCAAGGATTATATCAAATTCAATCATGGTTATGATGATGAGATCAGTAGATAAAGAACATTTATATTCCCTAATGGGGACTGATACACAAAACTTTGTTTCAATGATACTTCCCTTAGGAGTTTTGAATTACAAATTCCTTGTTAAATCAAATTGGAAATGTCTAATTTTCTTAGAAAACTAGGAAGATATGAAACAACGTGATGATCCAGAATCAAATATAGCATTGGCTAAATTTGAGGAAACCATTAAATTACCTACCACTACATCATTCAGAGCTTCAAACTTAACAATAGTGATTGCATAATCTTTTCCTTGCTCCCTTGGACTTTTTTTAGGTAAGTTTATTTAGCTCTTAGGACATTAATTTGTATAATGCCCCATTTCTCTAGAATTGTAGCATTCAACATTGACATCCTCTTTCTTTCCCTTACAATCACTATCTTGGTGGCCTTTTTCACCACACTGGTAACAGACTCCAATTCCCTTCAAGAAAGTACCGGGGTGTTTCTTCCCACATTTACCATAGGATAGATATTCAACTTTTTCCTTCTTCCCCTTATTTCCATTTCTATAGTGTTCAGCATATCTCTTCTTCTCTTGCTTTGATTTAAAGTTGTAATAATTAGAAAATTCCTTTTCTATCTTGGTAGCACATGAGAAAATATCTTTGTATGATGAGAAGGATTGTGAGACTAATGCTCAATGGATAAATGGTTTTAACCCATCAAAGAATTGATCAATATTACTCTTTGGGTTACATATATAATCTGCTACATGCCTTGTTAACCTTGTAAAGTTAGCCTCATACTTTTCAACATTGTCATCCTCCTTTTTCTTCAGACTCATAAATTACCTTTCTATATCTGCTCGATGTTCATGAGGAAAGTATTTTTCTAAGAAAAGATCTTTAAACTCCCTCCATTCTATATTTGATACTCCATCACCTTCCTTTTTGTTTTGAATCAATAAACACCATTGATCAGCATCTCCTGTGAGGCGATAAACTTCCATGACAACTTTTTCCCTTTCACTATTCCCCAAAGCATGAAATATTTTCTCTAAGGAACTTATTCATTGCTCAGCTACAAATGGATTTGTAGTCCCATTGAATTTTGGTGGTTGTTTCCTCATGAAGCGGTCTAACATTGATACTCCGTGTTGTGGATCAGGGTGCTCTATATAGGTAAGTTTATTATTAATAACCTGAGTGAGTTATCCCAATATGGTGATAAGATGATCAGCACCAGTTGCATCACCATCTCCACTATAATTATCTTGAGTAGGAGGGAAATCCCTACATGGATTACGTGCGTTAATACGTTTTTCATTACTTCCACAAGGCGCCATTTCTAAACAATGGCATACACTAGATTAGTTTATGAATCACAATACATAATTCTAAACTTGTAAAACACTTAACATAAATTGAACAGTTTATATATATAATCCATAATCAAAAAATATGTATTCTTTGAGGAGGTATATACACATAAATCCTTCATAATGGTTTGTAAATAAAATGTAAATTATCCTAAGCATATCCCCTGGGAGTGTCATAACCAATAGTGCAGCAAGGCCCATTGTCGTGTACCATGATACCCCATGTCAAGCCCGAAATTCATTGTCAGAGTTTTCACTCTTAGGTACATCTATGATAGAGCCAACTCTACCTGATCATATCTAGATATGGATATATTTCTTGAAAAAATCACAAAATCTCTACATTACCAAAATTCTAGGAAGTTCTTCTATACTAATCTTCAAAGTCTATCTTATGGTAATGTTCTATAATCAGAGTTTTTCTAAATCTAGCTTCCAAGGTTTATAATAAACTTCCTCTGATACCAACTATAACACCCCAACCCTAGTTACCCAGAGTTGGTGCAATATTATATAACATTGGGATGATCACAAGGGATCAAATCCAAAAAGACCAATCAGTTTAGTATCCCTGGAAGTACTAGATACATAAATAAGTTTTACATTAAATTATGAAATGAAAAAAACAATATTGTGTCTCCTTTGAACACATTCATCTCTCTTAGACTATCCCTGTAGGTAATTCATAATATACTTCTTCACATTTTGGGAAAAATAAAACAAAGAAAGGGGTGAGCTCAGATGCTCAGTAAGGATAACAATATAGCAGAAACTTTCATAAATAATAATAAATATTTAAGGCAATGTATAAGTCTAAAAAAAAGCCTTTTAAACTTAAAATTCAGAATAATATGTAAAATATAAATCAAATAATTTCATTTACTTATTCATATGGATATTCTACTAGTCAAATAATCACATGTAATATCAATATCCAATTTCATATTGATGGAATGCATAATGTCAGACATCAAAACCACATATTCAAGGCCTCATGCCAAGACTACAAATAATATTTTGTCAAGGTCTTGTTCCAAGACACTAATTTGTCTCATGAGACCTACCGATGCATTGATGAGCTATAGCGGGCTCCACCCGTCACTTACTAAGTCCAATGCATTCCTCATATGAAAAGTTTGAAACATAACATACACATTCATATTAAAACAAGTATATGAAATGTCAATACATTATCCATAAACCATGAATGGTATAAAAATAACACATCCATAGTAAAACATATCAAAAAACCTTCAATACAATATGGAAGATTGTATCATAATAAATCAACTTCAAACAAGTGTAAAATCCATCAAAGGATGTTGACATAGATGAAATAAATACTATTTGAGATAAATATCTATTTCTATTTTGAAATAATTTAAAAGTCACATAATTATAAAAGAAAACATTTATTTTGAAAATATTCTTATAATCTTTTAAGGGAAGCTTTGAAGTTGTTATAATGGTGGAAAATAGTTGTACTTACTTTATAAGTTAAAAAAACATTCTTTCTTTAATTCGTCGAAAAGGTCATAAAGCACCTTGTTTGGAAAAGGATGGAAAGATTCCTTTAAAAACATTTTATAAAAGTAAAACAGGGGTATAAATGAATTTATACCATATTATAGGGAATAGTAAAAGTGTTTTGAAATACATTTTTAAGAAACATGGATGTGGATGATAAAGAGGTCTCAGTAGATACTCGCGTATAAACAACCTCGGATAATGAAGAGATTGTATAATTAACCCTTAAATTGTATTTTTCTTTGGTATAAGGTACGTTAACCTCCAGAATAATAGTTAAATCATTTTTATTAAATTATAAAATAACCAAATACATAAATATTATATCATATATGATCTTCTAAAAATTCTTTGTTAATAATATTTTAGTAGTATCATTATTTCAAGTGTTAACTGATTCGTTTTCCTTTATATGTTTTGTTACGTAAGTCATGTTTGTTATGAATAGGATGTATTTTATTAATATATATAATAATATTAAGTTCTTAAACATTATTTTTAATCATAAAATGAAATTTATTCTTGAATGGTTATAATGGGGAATGAATTTCTTCACGTTCATGGAGACGGTAATCCTTACGTACGCACGAGCGACAACATCATTCTATTGATGGTAAAATAGTATATAATTGGATGGTATATCATATATACTGAATCATTAACATGTTATATTTATTATTTTCCTCATTTATACTCATGATTATACCCATCCAAATAATGAATTGTTTGAATAAAAAACTACACTACGACGTGGAGACGGTAATCTGTACGTACGCACGTATGGTGACTTGTGATTCAAAGGATGGATAGAATAATGAATATGGTTGTACCATATTTATAATAATATAACAGTATGTATAAGGTATTGGAGTTATTATTTTGGTATGGAAACAAAAAATAAAGATGAAGTGGAAGAAGAAAAGAACTTTGAAAGAGGTGGTGAAATTATTACCTCTTCTTCGGGTGTTTCCTTTTGAGTTGATCAAAATGGCTCCTTAGGATGGATTTATGATAAATGTAAGGCCTCTAGATATAAGTGAGGGTAGTTGGGAGGATATTTGAGTAGGTTTTGGTAGAGCCAAATGTATTTTGAGGTGTTAGTTTGAGAGAAGGGGAAGTACCCTTTTATAAGAGAGGTGAGGGTCACTTTAGGAAAATCTTGAAATATTATTTTATTACACAATTGTATTCCATTTATAATGGATCCAAAAGGATTTATTTCAAGAATAAGGTGGGTATGGATCTAAAACCTCTCAACCAATAGGTTTTAGACAGGTTTGGTTCACTATATTAACCTTATCTTTTAGATTTAACTCTTAGTTAAATAGTTTAACTTTTACCATGTATTCTTATATTATTATAATAAATGGTTAATAAACTTACTATAAAAATACAAGAGAACCCCATGTGATTAATTATTGATATATCTAACCTTATATAAGTCCTTTATCTGAACCTTATATTTTTATAAATATTATATCAATTAATAATATAGTATTTGTTTTAAAAACACATTTATGTCAATTTTGAAACTATTTGGTATTTTATTTTTTTGAAAGTCATAACAACTTTATCACTTCGAAAAAAGTTTATTTAATCAAACCTAACATGTAATATTAACCTAGAAAATTATTTTAATTCATCATAAGTCTAAATTTACATTTATTTGGATATTTATAATATCAATTATTTTAATCTTTCATTAATAAGATAATTATTGCATCATCATTGTGTCATAAATAAATAAATTTATTTAATCTATAAAAATTATAAATAAAATAAAATTATGTGGGAATTTTTTTATCTTTATAATTAATATTTATAGTCTAATTTATCTTATGTATTACTCTATATTAAAAATGTTTTGGTTATTAAACTTTTGAATTAAACACTTTTCACTCTTCTTTAAATAAAATAATAATAAATGTCCTAATCTAATCCAAGTGGACCAAAAGAATCATATTTTATTCCTAAGGTTGATTTTTTTTTGAAATATACTTATCCAATAGAATTATTACATGTTTTAGGGTAATTATAATATCATTCGATACCTTTAATTACCCTATTTACTTTTAAGCGTGGTAAATAAAAGTCAAAAGTTACTATTCACCAAAAATATTTTCATCTTATTGAACAAAATTTTACTTACTGATGTAAAATGTGTCTCTCATATTTTTTAAATTAAATTCCTAGAAGTAGTAAAATTATGTTTTATGCAAATTTTTAAATGTGCCTAGAAGGTGGGTAAAAGATGGTAAAAAGTTCAATAAAATTTTATACATCTAATATTATTATAAAATGACTCCAATGAATTATATTGAAATTAAATAGGAATTATGTATCTATTTTGACTTAAAATAAATTTAAATAAAATTAATAATTATTTGAATAAAAAGTTGGTTTTAAACAATAACGCGGTGTTTTCACTATTCATCAAAAATTGAAAGTTTTCCAAAAAATACCAAAAATTCACCCTAAGCAAATTTTGATGTTCCAACCCCAAAAATGAAGTCCATTTTGAAAAATAAAATTTCAAAAAGTGGGTATTACTATTCATAATGGCTATTTTGATTTTTCGTCGTGTTCTAAAACTCCAAGTTGCGTACAGCGCAATCTATTGCATTATTTAATGGGAAACGTATCATGAAAGCTTAGGGTGTTATAGGTTGCTTACTACACCAATAATTATACTTCTTTACAGTAGAGAAGGGTTTTTCATATACAGTAATACTTCATAGAAGGGACTAGGATGTTTCCTTGTACAAAATGACATGGTAATAGCTTATTCCTCACATAAATTAAAGACTCATGAGAAAAATCACTCGATGCATGCCCTAGAACTGGTGGTTTTAATATTTAAATTAAATATTTAGTGGCATTATCTCTATGTAGAAAAGTGTGATATATATACTAATCAAAAGATCTTAAAGTATATATTCACACAGGAGGAGTAGAACGTGCACCAAATTATATGCTTATAATTGATCAAAGACTGTGATTTCTCAATACATTATCATTTGAGGAAGGAAAAACGGTGGAAGATGATCTAAATAGATAGGATCATGCTAGCATATCATTGATAAGTATTTAAAGGGGACTAATATTTATGGATATTCAAAGGATGTTTAATACCTAGGGTTTCTAAAACCTTTCCCTTGTGTTTTACCAATGCTTGGGTGTGTCAATAGGTTGATTGGAGTCTTTTCCAATTTTAAATTTATATGTTTTTTCACACAGTCGCTTGAATGATTGTGTGGTTAGTCAGTTTGTTTGTACAGTTGATCATTTGGTCATACAGTCGATCAGACCCTTCATGTGGTCACTTGGGTTGGTTATGCAGTCAGTTAGTTTAATCATGTTGTTTTTTCTTCATGATTGATATTTGTGGTTGTCTAGTCAATACTTTATGGGTTTGGTTTTTCAAGGTCTCTTGACTCTTTCATGTAGTTGATCCCTTCATACAGTCACTCCAAACATTTACAAAAAATACCAAATTTTCAAAATACCCAGATTTATCTAGAATGTAAAAAGTATTTTTTATGTAAAATATGGAATTTAAAATCTATTTTAAATGAAATAAGTTATACCATTGAAATTATTAAGGTTTTTGGTTTTAAATGGGGGTTAAATGAGTTGTGTAGTAGGATTTTAATGAAACTGAATTAAATGATAATTTAAATGAAATTTGACCCGCTATCTTTTGGAGATATTTTGAGATCTATATATGTAATATTAAGGTATTTGATTTCCTTTAAATAAAGTATTCCTTTCTTACATAAATTTTGTACACTTCAAAACCTAGTTCTTGATTCATGGTAGTCATATTTCATGACTTTATCTCTTCCTTCTTGTGATTCAAGGCAATTTCAGTAGCTTTTTTATCTCTCTATTTTCTATAGAACCATGTGTCCTTTGAGGAAGTATATTTTCCCCATATATTATTCCTTTCTTATCTAAAAGTGTTTTATTTTTTATCAAGCACTTATCTATGTGATATTAAGGTTGTGACATCTCTTTTTCTTCCCTCTATTTTTGGTCTAACATTACATGCAGCCCTTCCAAATAGGGGATCCTTGTTCTCTCTTATTTTTCGTGAATCTATATAATTAACATTATTTTTATTTATAGTGGGTGGGTAGTATAGATTAACTAATTAAGATAACAATATATATTAATTTAATTCAAGAGGTATGGGGTTTCTTTTCACATGGACATATATTTTTTCTTATTATTTTATATTAATGATCTATGGCTTAAACCTGAAAATTGTTTTCATATGAATTTTTTGGTTTTTATAAATTGAGATCCCTTATTATGTTTAATTTTTTGAACTCTCCTTTCATAAAAGGATAAGAATATATTTTTCTATGTATTAGTTTTGTGTAAATATGGAATTTGTGTGAAAATACTCATGAAAGATATGATGAAATATTTTTAAATAACTCTTTAAATGATTGGTGGTAAATCAAGAGAAGAAAAATTTTATTTTTATGTGTTTCTAGTGTGTTTGAAGTTTTTATTGTGGTTTTTATCCTTTTTAAAGATTTTATGGTGGTGGTGGTGGATGATTAAGATGTGGGATGTGTTGAGGGTTGGAAGTGTAGTGTTTAATATAGTTGTTATTTTGAAATTGTTAGATTGCGATGATGGTTTTGATATGAGGTATAATGATTACTATTGTGAGGTGTTTGGGATATTTTTTGATGGTTTTATTGTAGTTTATTTATAGTAATGGAATATGAAATTTTAATGGTGAAATTGAAATATCAGGGGATAGAAATTAATAAGTATGGGCTAGAAATTAAATGTGTAGTAATTGATTAAACAATTTAATGTTTATGAATGAGATATATTTAAATGAGAATGAATGTGGGTTTTCGTTAAATATGGTATTGAATGGATTTAATAAATGAGTATTTGTTGGAAATATGATAATCTAGAAAATAGTTGAATTTTCAAGTAAGAGAAATGAGATATGGGTTGTTTATGGGATATTTTTATTGCAGTTTTTTATGATGAGGTTGTATTTAGTGGTGGTAGTATATGGTAATAGTAGTATGGTGTTAATGGTGGACGCATGTGATGTCGTATTGATGTGAACCCCTTTATTCTGGGATTGTATGGTGTTTATGTATATATGGTTTTATTTTTTTATGTTACTCCTATACACACCCCACCCATGTCGAGTACTATGTACTGACACTCTAATATTAAGGGGGGGGGGGTCTTCCCAACATCCAATATGGTGAGGGGATGGATGGATGATTACCCCCTCTTACCCACTCTTCCTTTAGTAGTAGTATATGGTGGCAGTACCCAGCTGGTGTAGAATGTCGACTGAGGGTGGAAATTTCCAATGATAAGAGGATGTGATATGTAGTGGGTCCATGCATGTTAGGAAGAGGGTGAAAGTTTTATTTCCTTCGTCTTCATGATACCCTACTACCTTGTTTTGAGATATGATTGGATCTGCAGTGATACAGATGATAATGTGGTCGCAACATGTGAGATATGGATATTGACCTATGCCATCACGGGATGATGGGGCCAGCATGAGACTGGGGTGGGTAAGGTTACGACTAAACCCACATTAGATACATCAAAAAACATGGTGAATATTATACTTGGAAAGGATGGGAGCACATGACATTTGATATTGGGTGTTAGAGTGGTAACTTAGTGGGTAAGTGGATACAAGACACCTTTATCTATGTTCACTTAATATTACTTTACTATAGTTTATATTTTTCATTTTGTGAGAGGTCTATGGTGAGGTTTGGATGGATAGTTGACCAATTTAGGTTATTGTTGGTTACTTTGTTTTTTCAATAATAAATTAGTATACTATTTTAACATTTTCATGAGATAACTTGGGTATTATTCTACTGAGTATGCATGTTGTTCTCAATTTAAATATATATAAAATATTTTTTAGGTTTATGGGAGGTTTTTAGAGACCATTCTAATAAAGGTTTGTGTTGTTCTGGAGTTACTACCTTAGGATTTCCATTGGTATTGCTTTTCTTTTTGGAAACTTTTATCTGTATTGCTTGAGATGGTGGAGTTTTTTTGTGGTTTTTTATCTTATCTTATTATCCTTTTCAATGTATTGAGGGTAATACCTATCATATGAGTATTTTACACCTTCAGTGCTAGATGCCAACCTGAGGTATGATATCCCCAAACCTGTACTCCCAGATTTAGTTCTTAAAACATAAAATTTACATTTTTTTCTTTGATATAGATAAATGTGATCTAATTTCAACCCTTCATAAATTAAAACATCAAAAAAGATATTAGATCACTTACATAACAAAAGATATTTTTGTCCAAATGGCCCTATGGCCTTCATTTTTATTGATTTTTGATAACCCCCCTTTCAAGGCATGAGGGGGAACCCTTACAAGGCCCGTAGACCCAGAGATTACATGGCCCGAAGGCTTAGGAGATTACATGACCCGAAGGTCTTAGGTAATTCAACCAGACTATCTACAAGGAACTGCCCCTCCCCAGCATCTACATCGTGATAGTATCTCTCCACCTTTGCATATCCATCTGGCTAGGCTTCCTGTGCAAGCACAAGCTGGTCCTGATGGCATAGTCATACCCTCTCATTATGAAAAATCCATTTGGCTCTACTCTGGTGATTGCAACTACTCTGAATCCTCTTCTGGGGCTACTCCTTTTTTTGTAGAGTCTGTCTGATGCAACTACATGTGGCTCGAAGGCCTTGAGGTGGCTCAAAGGCCTTAAAGGTGGCCTGAAAGCCCTACTGACCCAAAGACATGGGTGGCCCGAAAGCCTTCAGGACTCTAAGCCCAAATTGGTGGCTCAAGGTGAATAGTTCCAGCTACTACAGTGGTGAAAACTAACTACTACAGTGCCTGCTACAGTACCACATATTGTACCTACTATAGTACCCACACAGTGTACAGTTCTACTACAGCTCCTGCTACAGTACCTGCTATAGTAACCCGAAAATATGCCTCTACCTGGTTTTAAATCTGAGTCGCGTGGATGCACTTAAGGATACCTCACCAATTGGGTTGAGGCTCATGTGCATACCAAAAGATATTTTAGGTTTAGTGTTTTGTAGGATTAGAAAACCTTAATGCATATCATAGTTTATGCAAAATTCTGCAAACTCTTATCCAGATTCACTAGATCTATACACTTAATCAATACCATTCACCATTGATCTTCTACTCATAACTACATCTGTGCAAATAATTTTAAAACATAGTTTTAGTAAAAAAATCTCAATAATGGGTTTTAAATCATGACATGAAATCCTTTATCCTTTAAAATTCTATAAAAATTCATTTCAAAACATTTCCTTTTATATAAAATATAAATCATTTGATATAATAAATAATTTTTCCCTAAATAACAATTTAGAGTTTTTAAAATCAATATAAGATATGATTTCCAAAACATTATTTAAAAAGACATATTATCTTTAAAACTCATTTTATATTAAAACATAATATCCTTTATAATAAATCCAGATTTCTCCTTTGAAAACATCAAAACTTTAGTATTGAAAATAATATCTATTTATGGAATATAATAATGATACTTGGAAAAATTTAATAAAAACCATGTGTACACGAGTTATATTGAAGGTCTAAACATAAATTTTAGGATAATGTCCCCATGAATTCATGGGTTCACTCCTCATTCCTCATCATTATAATCAATGCAAAAGTACTAAATTTTAAATGAAACATTTTTATAAATATTTTCATTCTCATTATAAATCTATTTAAAATAACCTTTTAAAAACTTCATATCTATGTAATTTATTTTCAAAGAGGAAAATAATTGAATATATAATAAAATTAACAAAATTGAATTAAATTAAAATACATAAATATAAGAAATAATCTAAACTTTCATAGAAAACACTTTTAAATACTTCTTTAAAATTAAACTTAAAAAAATATTTTTCATAACATATATGAAATGTAAATGATAAATATAGTATATATCTGTACAATACATGTAATAATGAATGAAATCCATACATTTTAAATAAAATTTGTTAGATTAAATAATAATTTCTTTATTTTATAAAACTATTTATTGAAATTATAAAACCTTTTAAATAGGATCCCTAAAAATTATTTTATAAATAATGAAAACATTTTCTCTTAAGACAAATTATTTTGGAAAAATAATATAATTTTGACAAAAAATCTTTAAATGAAATATGGTTTTAAAAAATAGGAATAAAAACATTTTTCCCTTATAATCAGGGTTTTTTGAACCATGAAATAATATTTTAAAAACAAATTTTCCCTTAACTTGAGTTATGATACCAAATTGAACTCCTCCTATGAAAACACCTAACCGGTGAAAACTCTGCAAATTTTTTCTCATGTTAAAAAGATTAGAAAATTGGATGATGTATTGTAACTATACCCAATAGGAGTGGACATTATATTATAAGAGACACTCCCTTTAAATAAGTAATTCATGCCTTTTTCCTGGATTATTGGTTTCTTAAAATATAACCTCTTTCTATTTTTTTCACATTGTACTGGATTATTATATTTTATATGTGTATAGGCTTGTCTTCAATCAGGATCCTTCTAAGATTTTCTAATGTCGGTCCTTCTATTAAATTATTCATAATCTCCCAAATGTGAAGCTTCATGGAGGTTGAGATCCTACATCTTACTGGTCAAGTTGGATACTGTTACTAGGTAATGAAAAGATTAAAAAAAGGATTTATAAATGGTGATGTTCATTTTTAGTGTCATTTTATATTAATTTTATCTTCTTTTTTAACAAAATCAATATGTAAACTGATATGATAATGACATATGTATTATTTTGTCTGTGGGTTTACACATAGGGAAGAAGACAACGCAACAATAGGTTTAATTTTAAAATCATGTGTTTACCTTTACATGATATGGATATTAACTTTACATAGCTTTGAGGTTAACTTTATAAAGGATTTATGACACTTATATTATCCATTTGGAGTTACTTTTACCCTTACATGATATTGGGTTACCCTTACGTAGCTTGAGTGTACCCCTATAAAAGTGTTTTTCTACCCTTAGATAGGATATGTGTACCCTTATGCAAGTTACGGGTTTCCTTACACAAGTGTTGGGTACCCTTACGTGGTAACCTTACATTGTAGTTTGGCCCTTATGTGAGTACACATCTATCTTTATGCAAGCTAGGAAATTATTAAGCTACCCTTATGTATCCATCATTACCCTTATATAGCTATAGTGCTACCTTTACATACCTAAAATTACCCTTACATAGGTTTCAAACTACCTTTACACAAGGTTCTAAAACCTTAGTTTACCCTTACATAAAATAAATTTTGATGAAGAATAATATTTTAACAATTAAATTTTATAATTATAATTTTTAATCTCATATAATCCATTAATTTTCTTAATATATTAATATAATTTCTTTAAGATTATGTTATACATATATGCACAAATTAAATATATTTATTATTATAATTATATTCACTTAGTGATTTGTTTATGATAATGTATTCTTTATATGTTATACTTCTATTTAATATACTTTTATTCAAATTAGTATGTTTCTAACAATAGTATTTATATTATTCGATATAATTTTCATTATATATATATATATTTAAAATTAATATACTTCATTAGTATTCATTTATAATTAATATTTTGTTTTTCTTGATAAATGTTATATTACCATTACAATTTATATTTATTATTTACTATCATTTATCACAGTTTGTCTAATAATTGAAAATTATTTATAATTAATATTATAAGAATTCATTATATAATTTAAAATGTGGTTAATGTATCAGTAAATAAGTTCTAGTTCATAAATATATGATCTACATAAGTTATAAACATCTATTTTATTAAATTATAAATTTCACAAAAAAATACTTTTATGTGATAAATAATTACTTGTACTTGATATGCACTTTTATTAATAATGGGTCATGATTTTATGAAATAACTTAAAAATGGATTATTATTTACCATGATAAACAATTATGTATATTTAGCATGTCTTTATAATTTTTGAGTGAAATTATAAACATATTTTCATCAAGTTTTCTTAAAATATATTTCAGTTTGTTTTAATTATAGAAATCTTGTTTAATTATGACATTTATTTTTTCTAGGATTCTTGGGATATTACATGGGGATTATTGAAGGTGGGACTTAGGGCTTCACTTCTTCCCTTCACTACCAAACCAGGAGGAGTACCAATGGATGGTATTTCATGACAGAGTGGTATCAAAGGATTTGTTCATGGTATTTGATGCAGTTTAGAGTTCAGCACTAGTGAGGCGTACATGGATTACTTGGGAAATAGTGTTATTCAGACTTATTTTTTGATGTATAATGAGAGACCATCTATGGAATATGGATTGAGGTACCTTTTTGATTTGATGAAAGGACCTTAAGATTACAAAATACCCTAGGTGGGATAATTTTGATTGTGATGTAAAGACCTGTGAGAGGTACATGCATCATGATTTTTTCTTCTTATGATTGAACGAGTTGATTTCAATGAAATTTGAAATGATTTTAATTAAAATGAGTTAATTTAAATGAATCTTGAAAAATTTCATGCTACCAGGTTTAGGTTTTGTTCTTATCATTTCATAAATGGTTCCCATTCATTGTCCATGTTTGGTTTGGGGAGGAGAGTCTCAGCAGGCTAATCCAGTTGGTCAATAGAGAATCAATCCAAAATAGGAGGATGAGATGTGGAAAAGGAAATTGTGTTCTTTCCAACATCAGGTTCTTGTGAAGTCTGATGGTATCATCTCTGATCTATAGATGAAGAGATGTATGGTGGGTCTCAAGATCACCTTAAAAATTATTCAATCTTGGGTTGAGTTCTAAGTTCCTCTAGTAGTCGTTAAAATTTAAGGTGTCATGTGTTAGAGGTGGATGGTGTATCATGGAGATTAGGATGAGTTTGTTTCTTAGACACACTTTTTTGGATGAGTTTCATTTAGAGTTCTTATCATCGATGATAAAGAAAGAAAAGTGGTGGGAGTGACTCTACCTTTATTAGGGGAGTTTGAGTCTATGGGATCTTGGGATCTAAATCAAGGACTTTCTGTGTTTTACTCCTCGTCTATTTTTAGATGATAAGTCCAGAGTAAGATGTCATAAGGAGGCATTGCACCCAGTGATCAAATATACAGTCACCCAATTCATGATTCCTATATAAATAGAAGTGTAGAATTAGGATAAAGTGATCAAGTTGATGTACTCATAGGTATGAGTTCCTCAATAGGGAGTTTGAAAGAGATTATCATGGAGTAGAAACTATAGGAAGAGGATCATGGGTGTTTTGGCAGTCGAAGTTGATCAGTGGGGAGCCAATCACAACTACCTTATTCACACTTTTTTTGGGTTCGGTGGTTTCCAAGCCTCTTCCAGGTAATTTATTTTTTCATTCTATGTGTAATGTTTTGTATTTTATCTAGTTTTATTTTTATAACTTAATTGGTAAAATTCTGAGACCAGGCGCTAAGACTGTGTGAGATTCTGAGACCCGGTGTGCCCATAATGATACGATAAAAAATGTTAAGTTTTAATAAATCACATGGGAGGTTTTTCTTTAAAATGGGAATAAATTCTAAATGGGTTCCTGAATCTAAAATCCAATGGAACTGTTGCTTTCATATCATCAAATTTACCTTAGCTAGGGCCTAACATTGATTGGCACAGGTCGACTATGAGTGTAATAAATTGGATGTAACTGTCATTAAAATATTTTAATAAAAATAATTTATTTGACCCTACTTTGGTTTCTTTTAATTAAGGCCTATTGTCAGGAATCCAGGGTTATCTCCATAACCTTGGAAATTCTTCTTAGGCAAGGAGACAGAAACCTCTCAGATGAACGATGATGAAAATTGGTGGATTGAGGATCGATGGTGACACAAACCTCTGTTCTTTGTCAATTATTGATCCAACCTAGAGGTAGGGTGTTTGATTCTCTTTTTGATTTCCTTTCCCTCTTATATTCAAAAAACAAATATGAACCAACCCACAAATAGTTCGATCCACAGTTTGTCCATTCTTGTGGGATGGATAACTTCTTGTAGGATTTTGAATGGGGATTTAGATCTATGTGTTAATTTGTTCTTCATTAAACATTCTAACATGAATGAATCAAGGTATACACGAACAAGGACAATATCCATTCATTGGGTGTTCAAGTGATTTATCTCTCCTCCCTCAATTTATTGTGTTCATTATATGTTCTTCGCCCTTGAAACCCCTACGTGAACAATCGAACGTTGCACCCCCGATCCATGACGCAACGGTCCGAGATCGAAATTTTGACCCCAATATGGAATAGTAGATGTGTAATTGAATTGTGGTATAGTTTGGATGAGGAAGAATCTTACGACAGTCCAAATCAAGTTGTGGGTGGGGCAGGCGGTGGTGAGGGCAGGACGCGGCTGGCAGGGCCGGTCCAGCGGGTGCTTGATGTGGCGATAGGTCACCGGAAGGGTGACTGATGGTAGAGGCAGTAGTGGCCCTTTGGGGGCCAGCCCTTCCAGAGCATAGCCAGATGGGCCACCGGTAGGGTATACGGTGACAGTAATAGGATGTGATCCAGGTGGGACCACATCGAAGGGAGCCCATGTCGGAGGGAGCCCGCGACGGTGGGGGCCGCGGGCGGTGACTAAGGGGTCACGGTAGGAGTATATGCTGGAGGTAGACACATGAACATGGATTATCCATATTTAAGGCCCACGGAGGGGGTATGTTGTAGGCGAATGGGGCATGGATGTTAAGACCATGTGGTTGAGGAGGACCGCGTGGATCGGCAGGGGATGTAGCCAGGGAGGGCCGCGTTGGGCGCACAGGCCGACCCACAGTGTGGGTTGGACCAAATGTTTCAGGTCTCACCCAAAGAGCTGAGATGGTTTGGTCCAGGCCAAACTAGGCTAGGCTAGGTTGGGTCTGCTGGTGGGTCGGGTCGAATCGGACCCGGACTGGACTCGGGTTGGACCTTTTCTGAAAAACTGTTGTAACTTTCAAATTATATGTCTCTTTGACGAACCATTTGCGGTGTTGGGACCCTTGATAAGAGATATTCCTTTTAATATACTCATAGTTATTCTTTTTTAAATTTTGAATAATACCTATTAGCTTGAGAGTAGGTTCTCCTGGTACAAACATGCTGCGAGTGGAATCTTGCGGTTGGCTGTGTGACTTGGTGACTATGTGACTTGGGGGTTGCATGGCCCATCGATGCTTCATACGCCATCGATTATCTATACCCCATCAACTCTATGTGCTCTATCAATGCTTCATGCTCCATCGATTCTTCGTGTGCCATCGACGCTTCGTGCTCCATCGATGCTCAGGGCGCCATCGATGCTTCGGGCGCCATCGATGCTCCAGGAACCATCGATGCTCTGGGTTCCATCGATGCTTCAGGCTCCATCAACACTCTATGCACCATCGAAACTCCATGAACATTCTATGCTCCATGCACCATCAAATCTCCATGCGTCATTCACACTCTATGTTTCATGGAAACTTGGATATCTGTGGACTACAACTGAAAATCCTTCTCTTAGTGATTTATAATTATACTTGTGTGATCTCACTATACTTCATGTGTTTTTGTGGTGTACTTCGTGTGTTTTCTTTGTGGTTTACTTTATATTTTTCCTTTTTTGTATAATTTTTTTATTTCTTAGTGGTATTTTGTTTGTTGTTTCGAGGTGTCCTACTGAGTATTGTTTTACTCACCCATGCACAAGCTCTTCCTTCACATGTCGTGTCTTGTGTAGATGATCGATTCTTTGATGGAGTTCTAGGTAGAACAGGACCATGTGGCACTTAGAGGGATAATATGGACGTTTTTTTCTCTTATGAATTCAGGTAGTTATCCTACACCTATCCTTCAGGTAGGGTCTTCTACAGACGAGTTTCAAAAACTTGTGCATTCACATGACAAACTCTTTTGTTTGGTGGGCTTGTATTCTAGCCATGTTTACTTTCCATTCTTCCTACTATAATACTCTATGTTTGGTATCTTAGTGTATTCATGCATTTTTTACTTAGTGTTTTTATATTTCATCATTTTAGGCTTGGATGTGTGTGTGTGTGTGCAGGTACTTAGGAAAATGCCTCCCATTTGTGGGATATACCTACTCAGTGTTAGTCTCCAGCCCTTGGCCTATTGGAGGCAGGCTTGGAGTAGTCATGGAATGGGCCCCTATAGGATGGGTCGTGATAGAGTGGTATCAGAGGAGGTCGGTTCTACCTAAAGAACCAAGATTATATGATATTGGTTTGGGGAAACTGTGTTAAGTGTTTCAAGTTTGGCTTTCAGACTAGGGAATCCAATGTTGGTGTGGCGACCGACGTATCCATACACCAAGACTCTGAATTATTATTTTTGACTTGGTACAAGAAAACACTATTTGTAGGGAAAATAAATGGTACATGCATCATATAGTATTTTGAGTGTGTTCTCATGTCCTTCTAGAGTCAACTCACCAGGTATACTCTATTAACTGCGATACATCTTGATCTATTTTAGGATGCCTCCATGTAGACAGTTAGCCAGGATTCTGATGCATGATCATGAGGATGTTCCTTCTAGAAATGAGGCATTGGTACAGGGGCCAGTACCAGAGATAGCACCTCTAGGTGGTGTACTAGTGATACCACCACCCAGAGAGTAGTAGTTACTATCAGTGCTACTGGTAGAGGATGCTCTGAGGATGATTGTGTTGCATGAGTTCTAGAGGCAGAGACATCCTAGGTTTAGTGGTGATCCAGACCCCGGGTAGCTAAGAATTGGCTAGAGGTAGTTACAAATGTCTTCTTCCCTGTGAGGATTCCTTCTTACCAGATGAAAATTATATCCATGATCCTTATTTAGGGATCAGTGGGGTGGTGGTGGAGATTAGTGATCAAGATGCATGACGAGACAACTCTCTCTTGGGATGACTTTGAATGCCTCTTTAGGTAGGAGTTCTTTCCAGTGACGTTACACTCAGTGCGCATATAAGAGCTCCTGCATCTACATTAAGGAATTCAGATAGTAGCAGAGTACTTGGTGAGATTTATGAATCTTTCTCACTACTCTATAGATATGATGTGGGACTCGTTCTTCCGAGATCGAACCTTTGATTATGGGCTACACCCAAATATTAGGGCATCCAGGATATCCCTTAGCATACCTACATATTATGGGGTACTAGAGTGAGCCCTACTATTGGAGAGATTGCTGGAAAAACATACGCCATCAGTGGGAGATACTAGCAAGAACCAGACAACTGAGTCTTTAGCGGTAGGTAGCCGACAGAAGATACAGGGACCCAAGTGGGTCAAGCACTCTAGGGGAAGACCCCTGGATATGGGGTTAGTAGTGAGGGGCTCCCAGGGCAGAGCAGGTCAGCTGAAGGATAGGTTGTGTTACTCATGTAGTGGTCAGGGACATTTGGCTAGATATTGCCTGACTCATTATGCGGACGATCAGCAGATGGTCGAGGGACCACCGAGGCAGAGGAGGAGGTAGGAGTATAGTGTTCTACAGGTTAGTGGTTGTGGAAGAGAATCAGGTAGAGTAGAAGGTGGTGGGTGGAGGTTTGACATAATACCACCACCACCTCCAAGTGGTCCACCATGGGCTCATGAAGCTGGAGGACATGGATGAGGCCCACTTTAGGTGATGGAGGCTTATGACACTGGTGATCTAGAGAAATTTAGAGGTATGATATGTATCTTTTCCACCTGAGCTATAGTTTTGATAGACACAGGTATCATTCACTCTTTTCTCACCATGACCTTTTTTCAGGACTTGTATATTCTAGTGGAACCATTGACTCGATCCCTACACTAGTGGAAAAAACGTTTAACACATCGTCATTTTTCACATCGGTTCTATATAACTGACGTGAAAAGCTATAAAAATAGATTTATCACGTCAGTTATACAATAACCAACATGATAAATCGATGAGAATCAATTTTTTACGTCGGTTATTTTATAACCGACGTGATAAAAATTGAGATTAGATTTCTCACGTCATTTATTTTATAACAGACATGACATATCGAATCTGGGTGCTTTATCAGGTTGGTTATAAAATAACTGATGTGATAAAGCAGATCTCGGTAATTTATAATGTCGGTTCTTTTAGAACCGATGTTATAAATCGCCATTTATCACATCAGTTATAAAATAATCGACATGATAAATACTTTTTTACGTCGGTTATTAAATAACTGACGTTATAAACATAAAAAAATAGTTTATCACGTCGGTTATTAAACAACCGATGTGATAAATATTTTAAAAGATTTATTGTGCCCTGTATTCAGTCATTCTATTTTCTTTGATTAGGCGATTGCGACTTGTATCTCTCACATGGAAAACCTAGAAAGGATTTTTCAAAGTCATGTCATCCAGCCACGTTTTTTCAACTTCATTCTTCATCTTTATTATCACTAGATCTATCAAGTTGACTTGCAAAACTCAAGTAATCCTCACATGGATTAGTTTCATTTTTTAATTTCTGTGATGCCCTAAACTAATTTTTTGAGATGTTATTTTTCTATATTTGTTCTTGCTATCATGGTAAGTTTCATAGTGTTCATTTATACCATGCTAAATTATTTTCTGGTAAAATAAACCATGTAAGTGATATCAGGAAAGTTTACAATTTTTGTGTGTTCTATCATGCGTGTGCGCGCATACAGGGGGTGTCTAAGGGGGTGGGGGATGTCTAAGTGGGTGTGGGGTGTCCAGGGGGTGGGGGGGGGGGGGGGGGTTGTCCAAGGAGTGTCCAAGATGGTGGGGGGTGGTGTCCAGGGGGTGCGAGGGCTATCTAGGGTAGTTGGGGGTGTCCAAGGTCCAAGGGGGTGGGGGTGGTGTCTTGGGTGGTGAGGGGGCTGTCCAAGGGGGTAGGGGTGTCCAGGGGGTGAGGGGGATGTCCAAGGGGGTAGGGGTGTCCAGTGGGGTGTGGGGGGTCCAGGGGGTGAGTGGGCTGTCTAAGGGGGTAGGGGTGTCCAGGGGAGTGGGGTGTCTAGAGGGGGTGGGGGATGTCCATTGGGGTGGGAGGTTGTCCAGGGGGTGGGGGCTATCCAGAGGGGTGGGGGCTATCCAGAGGGGTGGGGCCTGTCCAGAGGGTGAGGGATTTCCAGAGGGGTGGGGGGCTGTCCAAGGGGGTGGGGGTGTCCAGGGGGTTGTCCAAGGGGGTGGGGGTGTCCAGGGGGTGTCCAAGGTGGTGGGGGTGTCCTGGGGGTGAGGGGGATATCCAATGGGGGTAGGGGTGTCCAGGGGGTGAGTGGGCTATCCAAGGGGGTAGGGGTGTCTAGGGGGTGGGGGTTGTTTAGAGGGTTGGGGGGTTTTCCAAGGGGGTGGGGGTGTCTAGGGGGTGTCCAAGGTGGTTGGGGTGTCATGGGGGTGAGGGGGATGTCTAAGGGGATAGGGGTGTTCAGGGAGTGAGGGGGTTTTCCAAGGGGGTAGGGGTGTCCAGGGGGTGGGGGTGATCAGGGGGGGTGAGTGGGCTGTCCAAGGGGGTAGGGTGTGTCTGGGGAGGTGTCCAGGGGGTGGGAGGCTATCCAGGGGGTGGGGGTGTCCATGGGTTGGGAGGATATCCAGGGGTGGGGGATGTCCAAAGGGGTGGGGGATGTCCAGGGGTTGGGGGTTTTCCATAGGTGTGGGGGGGCTATCCAGGGGGTGGGGGTTGTCTAGAGGGGTGGGGGGCTGTCCAAGGGGTGTTGGTGTCCAGGGGATGTCCAAGGGGGAGGGGGTGGTTTCCATAGGGTGAGGGGGATTTCCAAGGGGGTGGGGGTATCCTGGGGGTGGGGGTGTCCAGGGGGTGGTGGTTGTTCAGGGGGTGGGTGTGTCCAAGGGGGTAGGGGTGGGGGTGGTGTCCAGGGGGAGGGGGTGTCCTAGGGGGTGGGGTGGTGTCCAGGGGGGTTATTGGGTTGTCCAAGGGGGTAGGGGGTGTCCAGGGGGGTGGGGTGTCCAAGGGTGGGGGGTTTTCCAGAGGGGTTGGGGGCTGTCCAGGGGGTGGGGGTTGTCCAAGGGGGTGGTGGTGTCCAGGGGGTGTCCAAGGGGGTGGGGGTGGTGTCTAGGGGGCGAGGGGGATTTCCTAGGGGGTGGGGGTTTCCAGGGGGTGGGGGTGGTGTCCAAGGGGTGAGAGGGTTTTACAGGGGGTGGGGGTATCCAGGGGATAGCCCCTACCCCCATGTACAGCCCCCACAACCGTGGATAGCCCCTACCCCCTTGGACACCCTGGACAGCCCCCTACCCCGTGGACAGCCCCTACCCCCTTGGACAGCCCCCACCACCCCCCCTGGACAGCCTCGTACCCCCTTGGACACCCCCTTGGTATATATATATCCCAACGGTTTCATTGAAACTATTGGCATATTTTAACTTCAGGTAGTCCATACCAGCGGTTCCTGTAGAATCGTTGGTATAGGGCTATTGCAACGACCATCATGCCAACGGTGTGTAAAACTGTTGGGGTATTCTATCCCAATGTTTTAGGGGCTATCCTAATGGTTTCAAATCTTTGGGATATATATAATTTTTATTAGTGAATGTATACATATTTTAATATTTGTACTTCATATTTATTTTTTACGGAAGGGTGAATTTGGTATCCAATTGCACCAGGATATATTCTTTATGTATCTTAAGAATAAAAGATCCAAGATGAATTTAAAACTGTTATATCTAACTATATTTTCTTTTTAAAATAATTTTCATGCATATATTTTTTAAATCTACATAGATTTGTTTTATATTTCAAAAAAAATTACATTCAAATTGTGATATTTTTCATGTAAATATATATTTGTCTTATCTTAACAAGATGTATAATTTTTATATTTTTTATATGTAATAATGAGTCGAAGTTGGATTACAGTACATCGAATGAGTAATGAATATGAGGAAGGTGTTGATGCCTTTTTGGAATTTTCTAAACGAAATCTTCCAAGCAGTGACATTTTTTTCTGTCCATGCATGAAATGTTTTAATATGAAGAAGTTGAAAAGTAGAGAGATAAAAGATCATATGATTTTTCATGGTTTTAATCTGAGTTACATCTATTGGATTTGGTATGGTGAAACTGGACAGAATTTCAGATCTACTGATGATGATGAATTGTAAGATGGTAACTCTGATGGAATTGAAGAAATGCTTTGTGATATTGCAGCAGAACAAATTGAGATAGAACCGACAGTTTCACATCTATATTGTGATCCTGAAAAACCATTGTAACCTAGTTGTACGAATTTTATGGTATTTTTGGTGGTGTTAAGATTGATTAACCTGAATTCAAAATATGGATGGAGTGACAAAAGTTTTACAGAGCTTCTACAATTGTTGAAAGACATTCTTCCAAAAGACAATGATTTTCAAGATTCACATTATAAGTCCAAAAAAATATTATTCCCAATGGGATTAGGATACAAGAAAATACATGCATGTCTGAATGAATATATGATATATTAGAAGGAATATGAATTTCTGTTAGAGTTTCCTAAATGTGGGACATCATGGTATAAGTTGAAAGAAAAATCATAGGCTGATGTAGATATTAAAAAGATCCCTTCCAAGGTATTTTGGTATCTTCTTATAATTCATCGTTTGAAACGTTTATTTACTAATTCACATGATGAAAAAAGGTTAAGATGGCATGCTGATGAGTGGATATGTGATGGAAAAATATGTCATCTAGCTAATTTTACACAATGGAAGAAAATTTATGAGCAGTATCCTACATTTGGAAATGAAATTAGAAATCTCAGACTAGGGTTGTGCATAGATGGAATGAATCCATACCTAACACTCAATAGCACACATAGTTCATGGCATGTTTTATTTATAATTTAAAACCTCTCTCTTGAAGTTTGTATGAAGCACAAATATGTCATGTTGAGTATAATGATCTTTGGTCTGAAGCAACCTATAAATGATATTGGTGTTTTCTTGTCACCATTGATTGATGATTTGAAACTTTTATGGGAGGATGGTATTAGGGTGTATTATTCTTATAAAATGGAATATTTTCAACTCCATTAAGTGATTATGTTCACTATAAATGAATTCCCAGTATATATAAATTTTTCTAGATACAGTGTTAAGGTGCATAAAGCATGTCCAATTTACGAACAACAGACTTCATATTGTCAATTGCATCATGGGAGGAAAATAGTATACATGGGTCATCGAAAGTTTTTGCCTATGGATCACTCTTATAGAAGACTAAAAAACGAATTCAATGGATCACAAGAATTTTATATTGCTCCAAAACCTTTATCCCTTGATGTGTATTTTGAGAGGGTGCAAAACCTTGATGTGACATTGGGAATGACACAAACATCTGGTAATGATAGACATATTTGGAAGAAAATTTCAATATTTTTTGAGCTAACATATTAAAGATATCATGAAGTGAAACATAATATTTATGTCATGCACATGGAGAATAATATCTATAATTGTTTGATTGGAACATTGTTAGATATTAAAGGAAATAAAAAAGATGGGTTAAATTCAAGATTAGACTTACTATCAATGGGAATACGTTTGGAGTTAGCTATCACTCCTAATTGAAGACAAACATTTATTCCCCTGGATTGTCATACATTATCCAAGAGGGGGAAAATTAGCTTTTTTCAATGTCTTCATGATATTAAGGTGCCTCAAGGTTATTCTTCAAATGTAAAAAATTTTGTCTCCTTAAAGTATTTGAAGTTCATATGTATGAAATATCATGATTTTCACATCATGATGCAACAACTTCTACCAGTTGCATTGCGTGGAATATTGACCATCTGTGTTAGAAAGACTATAATGAAGTTGTGTTATTTTTTCAATTCTATTTGTAATAAGTTGATTTATGTGAATGATTTGAACATTTTGAAAAAGGATGCAATTTCTATACTTTGTCAATTAGAAATTTATTTTCCTCCATCTTCTTTTGATATAATGGTTCATTTAATGATTCATCTGGTTCAAGAAATAAAGCTTTGTGGAATTGTATATCTTTGTTGGATGTATCCTTTTGAAAGGTGTATGAAAATATTGAAGGGGTATGTTAAGAATCCATATTGACCTAAATCCTCCATTATTGAAAAGTATATTTCTGAGGAGGTTTCGGAGTTTTGTACGAGCTACTTGGCTACGGCGGAGCACATAGGTTTTCCTCCATCTTACCATGAACGAGTTAACAATGAAGGAAAGGGGATTCATGGCTTGAAAGTCATATCATTGTCAGCTGAACAGATGAATAAGTTATAATTATACATATTGAATAACATAGATTATGCTCAACTTTATATTACATTTCATATTAATGAGTTGAAACAATGTCATCCAAAGAAGAAAGAAATGTGGATTTTGAATGAGAAAAACAAAAAAAATGTCCTGTTTTAAAAATACCTTACTTGGTAGATCATATGTATCAGAGACATTAAGATGGTTAGTGGGTGGTCCAAGTTTAAATATGATAACATGGTCTAGGTATGACATTAATGGTTGTACATTTCATATGAAATCTCAGGACAACAGAAGTTCAGTTCAGAATAGAGGTGTATTGGTGTTCGCAGAAGCAATGCATTTTTCGAGTTCTAAAGACAAAAACCCAATTTCTGCATCAAGTGTATATTATGGATTCATTGAAGAAATATGGGAGGTTGGTTAATTTAAAATTAAAGTTCCTTTTTTTAATTGAAAATGATTAATCGGTAACAACAGTGTCAGACATGGTGAATTTGGAATGACAGTTATTAATCTGAATAGATTGGAAGACAAATTAGATTCTTTTATAATGGAAACACATGAAAAATAGATTTTCTATGTAGTTGATCAATTAGATATGCAGTGGTCTGTTGTTTTACAAGGGAAATAACAATATATTGGTGAGGATCAACTTGATGAAGATGCTGATTTATGTGAGATCCCTACTTCCTTGGAAAGATTAGTAGAATATAATTATGAGTATGTTGAAGACATGGTTTGTTCCATAAGGAACGATCATGATGAAGAAATTTGGAAAAACAATCCATTTTTACATTCCTAATATTACAGGTAACATATGTTTATTTATTTTTTACATTTACTATTTTCATAAAATGTTAGATATTGTAATTATTTTCTTTATTAAAACATGTATTAAAACAAATAAGTAGAAGTTTTTGTTTATTTTAATTTTTTTAGTTTAGTTTATCATGTTTACCATTATGTAAATTATATATCTATTATTTTTTTTGAATGACAATTACTTTAACATGTTTACCATGTTTACCATGTCTACCATGTCTACCATGTCTACCATGTTTACCATGTTTACCATTTTCTACCATGTCTACCATGTGTACCATGTTTACTATTGTTTACCATTGTTTACCTTTATGTAACTTATATATTTATTGATTTTTTTGAATGACAATTTCACTTCCATGTTTACCATCTTTACCATTGTTTAAAATTATTACCATATTAACCATGTTTACTATTACGTAACTTAGTTAAATTTTCCATTTTTTGTTTACTTTAGTATTGTAATATTTGAATTTGTATATTTGTGAACTAATGTTTGTTTTTTTATCTGAAGTATAATGACTGATCAATCGGTTGATCAACCACATGATTCTGGAGATGATCATAATGATCATACATCTAGGGAGGAACATTCACATGCTCCTCTTAATGTTTCCCAATCTTACTCATGTGCTCCCATTACGACAAAGAAGAGTTCAAGAGTTGGTAAACGTGGGTTCACACGTTTACCAAAATTATCACTTGCCTGTACCCAGGACCAGAGGATACTCATTGAGTTTGATGAGAATGGTATTCCTAGAGGTCCAAATGCAAAATATTTTAAGAGTTTTGTATCAACTCAGGGTAAGATCAAAGTAAGCATTTTGTATGATGATTGGAGAAGTGTGAACAAAGTGATAATATCTCAGTTGT
Source organism: Viscum album (assembly GCA_963277665.1). Lineage (NCBI taxonomy): Eukaryota > Viridiplantae > Streptophyta > Magnoliopsida > Santalales > Viscaceae > Viscum > Viscum album. Next base: position 247,389,184 of record OY728150.1, read on the forward strand.
AGGAGACAATTTTGGTAAGATATTTTTCTATTGTTTGCCTATTATTTAAATGTTTCTAGTATAATATGTTTTACCTATTCTTTATCAGATGGCATTTGATATTCCTGAAACTAAAGGAGTCAGAAAGAAATGCTTATCGATGGTTGTTAGGAGATGGAGGGATTTCAAATCAACCCTCACATCTGATTTCATGTTTGGTCATATGATTCATGACAATCCATGTCATATATATCCTTCCATATATGAAGACACATGGAGACAATTTGTTTAAAGTAGAAGAAAAGATTCATTTTTAGTAAGGGCGATGTAAATATTTATAAGATTTCTTATATAAATGATCTTATTAATGTTTTGTTAATGATTTCTTATTATTAATTTACAGCAAACAAGGAAATATCATCAAGTGATCCAATTTAAAAATGTATACCCTCATAGTTTATCTCGGGGAGGGTATACATTATTGGAAGAACAAATGATGATGGAAAAATTAAAAAAACTAAGAGTTGATTCCTCAAGCTCTGGAGAGGTTTCCCCTCCATCCCCTCTATCTAGACATGAAAAATGGAAGAGATCTCAAATGGGGAAAAGGGGGAAATATCTTTCTGTAGAGTCGAGAATCGTAACTGAGAGGATTGTAAGATATTTATTTTATTTATTTAAGTTAACTATATTCTTTATATAATTTGAAGAATTACAGAAATGATCAATTAATTAATACAGGATTCTCTTGAGGAACAGAGCTCACAGGTGGTATTTACAGCTGATGGGAGGCAAGATATTTTATCTACAACATTGAGAAATCCTGAACATCCTAGTCGTGTACAAGGATATCCGATGGGTGTATCGGTAAGAAATGTGTTGTCACATTCTTCAACTTATTCCATTAAGGGTGTTTATAAAAAAAAATAGAATCCTTGGAGGTTGAGATTCATAATATTAATGCGACGATGGAGGAAAAGATTAGAGAATCAGTACAGTCTATGTTTTCAGACATGCAAAGACAATTTCATACTGCAGCTCCCACTCCTCCACCTCCCCCTGCAGACCCCATTATTTATCCTCCACCTCTTCCAATATCTCCCACTCCCCCACCTCAGCCTACGGACCCCATTTTTTATCCTACTCCTCCGCCGCAGCTTCCTACTTATTGTGAGTTGTATGTTGATGATCCTTAACATCATATAGTTGCATATGGGATGGTATATTGTATAAGAGATACAGTTCATCGTCAATAGTTAGAGGTAGAGAATCATAGGGTCACTATACAGGATATTATAGATATATCAGCTCGAGTACCATTACCTACAGATGAGGTGATAATAGTTGGACATAGTATCGGCTATTTTTTAATTTGGCCATCCAGAATTCTGCGACATATTACCATAGAGGTATGTATTTTATATCATCTATTTTATTTTTTTATTAAATTTGTTTTAACATTTGAAAAGTAATATATTTTTCTATTTATTTTTACAGGAATACTTCAAATTTAAAGAAATACTGTATAGATAATAACAAGGACAAATGGCTATGACATCAGATACAGATTATAGTAGTCTTGACAGATTGTCAAGATATTTAAATTTTTTGGTGGATCATTATGAGTTTACAATGGAAGCTCATGTTTGTGGACGTGAAATAAATGTGGGGATTCTAAAAATGATATCATAGAGCTTGTTACTGGAGATAAGTTGGGCATCAACGTGGTTCAAATATTTTCCATGTAAGTCTTAACACCTTTTCCCTGCGTTATATTTATTAAAAATGTATACTTATGTCTATTTTTTATTAGGTATCTTTATAACATGTGTGATAATAATGATCGGATAGATTTATATGGATTCATGGACCTGCATTTGATTTCCCCTAAAGTATATGCATTGGATGAGGAATAATGAATGCTTTATATTGCTAAAATATTTGAACAAAATATAATCACACGGTGTTGGTTGATGCCTTTTTATGAGAGGTATGAAACATATCTTTTGAAAAGAGTTCATTATATTTTAACATATAAAACAACTAACCTTAAATTTTCTTTTATCAGTGATCATTAGATGTTAGGTGTTTTTTTCCAAGGGAGAAAACACTTTATTGGATATTCTCTATCCATGGTGATGTGCGGGGAAGTTTTAAGAATATGTTGGAAAAGAAAGTTTCAATTTCTTAATAGTTGTATATATTATAATTAATTTTTAATTTATCCCATTCGTATTATTTTCTAACAAGTGATGGGTCTACTTTCGAAAAAACAAAAAGAAAAGGAGTGTCAAGATGAAATATGTAAATGTAAAGGTAAATATCCATTTATAATTTGTACTTTTTGATGTATTACATAAAAATAACATTTTGAATTTACACTCATTTAAACAGAATTTTCATGAACAACAAGGTGTCATCGAATTCAGATATTATATGTTAAGATTTATGTATAAAATAATTACAATTGGAACACTTGTGAACTTTGACCCGGTAAGATTTCATTTTAAACTTTTCCATAATATTTCATTTGATTTATTCATTATACATGTTGACTACTATACTTTTAATTTGTAGCTATTTGTTGACCCTCAACCCTATAGTGCTCAAGAGTTCAAACACTTACAAGTGGAATGGTCAAATTATTTTATAGTTTTGATTGAATTTTAGTTTGTTTGTAGTGTAAAATGTAATTTTGAATATTGTCATTATAATTGTGTATTTGGTAGTCGTTTTGGTTGGATATAGGTTATTTTTTTAGTTGACATTGTAAGTTTCGAATGGTATATATGTGAATGTTTAATTTTTCTCTGCTTCTTGTTTTGGTTTAGTTCATATTGTTTTTTTTTGTATGGATTCTGGTCTGGGGGGTGTCCAGGGGGTGTCCAGGTTTGGGAGGGATGTCCAGAGGGGGGGATGTCCAGGAGGGTGGGGGATGTCCATGGGAGTGGGGGATGTCCAAGAGGGTGGGGGTTGTCCATGGGGCGGGAGGTTGTCCAGGAGGGTGGGAGGGCTGTCCAGGGGAGTGGGGGGGCTATCTAAGGGGTGTCCAGGGGTGTGAGGGGGTGTCCAAGAGGGTGGGGTGTCCAGGAGGGTGGGGGCTATCCAGGGGGTTGGGTGGGCTGTCTAGGGGGTGGGGGTTTTTGAGGGGGTGTCTAGGGGTGTGGGGGTGTCCAGTGGAGTGGGGGGTTCTAGTGGGGTGGGGGTGTCTAGGGTGTCCATGGGGAGTGGGGGGCTGTCCAGGGGGTGTCCAGGGGAGTGGGGGCTGTCCAGGGGAGTGGGGGCTATTCAGGGGGTGTCCAGGGGTGTGGGAGGGTGTCCAAGGGGGTGGGAGGGTGTCCAGGGGTGGATGGATGTCCAGGGGTGGGGACTGTCCAGTGGGGTGGGGGCTATCTAGGGGGTGTCTAGGGGTGTGGGAGGGTGTCTAGGTGGGTGGGGGATTTTCAGGCGGTAGGGGCTATCCGGGGGGTGTCCAGTGGGTAGGGGGATGTCTAGTGGGGTGGGGGATGTCTAGGGGTGGAGCTTTCCAGGGGGTGTATAGGGGTGTGGGAGGGTGTCCAGGTGGGTGGGGGCTGTCCAGGGGGTGGGGTCTGTCCAGGAGGGTGGGGGCTGTCTAGGGGGTGTCTAGGGGTGTGGGAGGGTGTTTAGGGGGTGGGTGGGTGTCCAAGGGGGGTGGGGGATATCTAGTGGGGTGGGGTTGTCTAGGAGTGAGGGGGATATCCAGGGGTTGTCCAGGGGGTATCCATGGGTGTGGGAGGGTGTCTAGGTGGGTGGGGGGATGTCCAGAGGTTGGGGGCTGTCCAAAAGGGGGGGCTGTCCCGGGGGTGTCCAGGGGTGTGGGAGGGTATCCAAGGGGGTGGGAGGGTTTCCAGGGGGTGGGGGCTGTCCAAGGGGGTGGGTGTTGTCCAGTGGGGGGTTGTCCAAGGGGTTTTATGTTTTTTTTAGTTGACATTGTAATTTTTAAATTTTTTTATGTGAATGTTGAATTTTGCTTTGGTTCTTATTTTTTTGGTCTAGTTTTGATGTTTTTATGGTGTGCATTCTAGTGTAGTTTTGGTCTTGTTTTGGTCTATTTTTTTTCCTGTTTCAGGTTTTCTTTGGGAGGGAATAGTACTGGTTAGAAGTTTTTATTAAAAAAAATTGGTTTTTATGTCAGCTATTTTATAACTGACGTAAAAAATGCATGGGAAATAGGTTTTAACGTCGGTTATTTTATAATCGATGTAAACAATGCACGGGAAATGGGTTTTTACATCAGTTATTAAATAACCGATGTAATAAATAGAATAGAAGAGTTTTTTACGTTGATTATTTTATAACCTACGTAGTATATAGGTTTTCATGTTAGTTATTATTTAACCGACGTGAAAAAACGAATGGTAGACCAGTTTAACACATCGGTTATGAAAAAAACCAACATGTAAAACTTTTCTTTCACACCGGTTATTAAATAATTGACATGATAAACGCTTCAGAGGTTCTGTTTATTACTTTTTTTATATAATAACAGACGTAATAAATTATATACCACATTGGTTTTTAAATAACTGACATGGTATATCACAACTCTAAACCATTTTCCACATTGGTTTTGAGGAACTCACATAAAAAATGCTTCAGATTTTTAATTTTTACGTCGGTTTTAGAATAACTGATGTAAAAAACAATTTTTATAATGTCTCCTGTAATAATGTCGTCCAAAAGACGATGTAAAAAACCAAAAATAATCACCGTAAAAAATGTTTTCTGCACTAGTGCTACTTAGAGACTTCTATGGGAGGAGATTTGATGATCACACACTGGTGATGATAGTGTTTCCTTACTCTGGGGGTGAGAGTTTTAGTTGGGATCTCTTGGTGGAAACTTCGAGGCCTTACGATGTCATTCTTGATATGGACTATTTATCCACAGTTCATGCTCAAATTGAATATTTTAGGTATAGAGTGTGGTGTTTCCATGGATATGGGACCAGGTTTTCCTTGTTGGTGAAAAGTAAACACATGCAGTGTAGAACATACTTACTCATAAGATAGTGTAATTGATTACTCACCAGTTAGCTAGCCTCACCCTCAATACGGTGGATGATAAGAGTTTTCAGTTTCTTACAGTGGTGGTGGATTATGAGAATGTATTTCATGAGGATGTACTTAGATTACCTCCCCATGTGGAGGGAGACTTATACATTGACATATACCCCGGGACATCACTGATATCTACACCTACATATCGGATGTCTCCCACAGAGCTTCATGATTTTTGGGTACATCTAGAGGACTTGTAGAAGAAGGGATTCGTGAGACCTAGTGTTTCACCTTGGGTGGCCCTAGTTTTGTTTTCTAAGAAGGTAGAGGAGATATTGAGATTATATATGGAATTCTAGTCCCTAAACTAGGTGACCGTGAAGAATAAGTATCCACTACTGAGGATTAGAGACCTATTTGATCAGTTGAAGGAAGCAAGGTGGTTCTCGAAGATAGACCTCAGATCTGTCTATCACCAGTTTCGTGTACGGGATGAGGACATCCCGAAGACAGCCTTCAGATGTTGGTACATCTACTATAAGTTCTTAGTGATGTTGTTTGGTGTGACAAATGCTCTAGCAGTGTTCATGGGACTGGGGGTGTCCAGGCTGTCCATGGGGAGTGGGGGGCTATTCAGGGGTGTCCATGGAAGTGGGGGGCTATCAAGGCGGTGTCTAGGGGTGTGGGAGGGTGTCCAAGGGGGTGGGAGGGTGTCCATGGGGTGGATGGTTGTCCAGGGGGTGGGGGCTGTCCAGTGGGGTGGGGGCTGTCTAGGAGGGTGGGGGCTGTCCAGGGGGTGTCTAGGGGTGTGGGAGGGTGTCCAGGGGGTGTCCAGGTGGGTGGGGGCTGTCCAGGGGGTGGGGTCTATCCAGGAGGGTGGGTTCTATCTAGTGGGGTGTCCAGGGGTGTGGGGGAGTCTAGTGGGGTGGGGTCGTTTCCAGGGGTATGGGAGGGATTTCCAATGGGGTGGGGGTGTCCAGGGTGTCCATGGGGGTGGGAGGCTGTCCAGGAAGGTAGGAGGGCTGTCTAGGGGAGTGGGGGTTGTCCAGGGGAGTGGGGGTTGTCCAGGGGGTGTTCAGGGGTGTGGGGGGTGTCCAAGGGGGTGTGAGGATGTCCAGGGGTAGATGGTTGTCTAGGGGGTGGGGGTTGTCCAGTGGGGTGGGGGCTATCTAGAAGGGTGGCAGGGCTATCCAGGGGGTGTCTAGGGGTGTGGGAGGGTGTCCAGGTGGGTGGGGGCTGTCCAGGGGGTAGGGGCTGTCCGGAGGGGCTATCTAGTGGTTGGGGGCTGTCTAGTGGGGTGGGGGATTTTTAGGAGGGTGGGGGCTATCTAGGGGGTGTATATGGGTGTGGGAGCGTGTCTAGGTGCGTGGGAAAAGTGCAGGGGGTGGGGCTGTCTAGGAGGGTGGGGGCTGTCCAGGGGGTCTAGGGGTGTGGGAAGGTGTTTAGGGGGTGGGTGGCTATCAAAGGGGTGGGTTATATCTAGTGGAGTGGGGTTGTCTAGGAGTGGGGGGCTATCCAGGGGTTGTCCAGGGGGTGTCCATGGGTGTGGGAGGGTGTCCAGGTGGGTGGGGGTTGTCCAGGGGGTGGGGGCTGTCCAAAATGAGGGGCTATCCCGAGGGTGTCCAGGGGTGTGGGAGGGTGTCCAAGGGGGTGGGAGGGTGTCCAGGGGTGGGGGCTATCCAAGGGGGTGGGTGTTGTCTAGTTGGGGGCTGTCCAAGGGGTTTTATGTTTTTTTAGTTGACATTGTAAGTTTTGAATTTTTTGTATGTGAATGTTGAATTTTGCGTTGGTTCTTATTGTTTTGGTCTAGTTTTGATATTTTTATTATGTGTATTCTAGTGTGGTTTTGGTCTGGTTTTGGTCTATTTTTTGCCTGTTTCAGGTCTTCTTTGGGAGGGAATAGTACTGGTTGGAAGGTTTTATTAAAAAAATGGTTTTTATGTTGGTTATTTTATAACTGATGTAAAAAATGCATGGGAAATAGGTTTTAACGTCGGTTATTTTATAACTGATGTAAACAATGCATGGGAAATGGGTTTTTACGTCGTTTATTAAATAACCGATGTAATAAATATAATGGAAGATTTTTTTATGTCGGTTATTTTATAACCTACATAGTATATAGGTTTTCACGTCAGTTATTATTTAACTAACATGAAAAAATGAATGGTAAACCGGTTTAACACGTCAGTTATGAAAAAAAACCAACATTTTAAACTTTTCTTTCATGCCGGTTATTAAATAATTGACATGATAAATGCTTCATAGGTTCCATTTATTACTTCGGTTATATAATAACCGACGTAATAAAGTATATACCACATTAGTTTTTAAATAACTGACATGGTATATCACGACTCTGAAGCATTTTCCACATCGTTTTTTGAGGAATTGACGTAAAAAATGATTCGGATTTTTAATTTTTACGTCAGTTGTAGAATAACTAATGTAAAAAAAAATTTATAATGATTCCTATAATAATTTCGGCCAATAGCCGATGTAAAAAACAGAAAATAATCTCCATAAAAAACATTTTCTGTACTATTGCTACTTAGAGACTTCTATGGGTGGAGATTTGATGATCACACACTGGTGACAATAGTGTTCCCTTACTCTGGGGGTGAGAGTTTCAGTTGGGATCTCTTGGTGGCAACGTCAAGGCCTTACGACGTCATTCTTGATATGGACTATTTATCCACAGTTCATGCTCAAATTGACTATTGTAGGCATAGAGTGTGGTGTGTCCATGGAGATGGGACCAGGTTTTCCTTATTGGTGAAAAGTAAACACATGCAGAGTAGAACATACTTACTCATAAGATAGTGCAATTGATTACTCACCAGTTAGCTAACCTCACCCTCAATATGGTGGATGATAAGAGTCTGTAGTTTCTTATAGTGGTGGTGGAGTATGAGAACGTATTTCCTGAGGATGTCCTTGGATTAACTCCCCATGTGGAGGGAGACTTATACATTGACATATACCCCGGGAAAACACTGATATCTACACCTACATATTGGATGTCTCCCACAGAGCTTCGTAATTTGAGGGTACATCTAGAGAACTTTTAGAGGAAGGGAATCGTGAGACCTAGTGTTTCACCTTGGGTGGCCCTATTTTTGTTTTCTAAGAAGGTAGACGAGAGATTATGATTATATGTGGAATTCTAATCCCTAAACCATGTGACCGTGAAGAATAAGTATCCACTACTGAGGATTGGAGACCTATTTGATCATTTGAAGGAATCAAGGTGGTTCTCGAAGATAGACCTCAGATCTGGCTATCACCAGTTTCGTGTATGGGATGAGGACATCCCAAAGACAGCCTTCAGATGTTGGTACATCCACTACAAGTTCTTAGTGATGTTGTTTGGTGTGACGAATACTCTAGCAGTGTTCATGGGACTCATTAAGAGAATCTTATATCCTTACTTAGACTGGTTCGTTGTGGTATTCATTGATGAAATCCTAGTATACTTGGTATCTGAAGAAGAGAACACGATACACTCAAGGATGGTTCTAGACACACTCTAAGAGCACCATCTTTATGGGAAGCTCTCAAAGTGTCAGTTCTGGATTTGGTAGGTCCACTTTCTAGGACTTATCATTTCAGATGTTGGAGCTACAATGGATCTGAAAAATATTGAAGTGGTTCTTTCTTGGGAGACACCCAAGAGTTTTACCAATGTGTAGAGTTTCTTAGGTTTTTATGGGTACTAATAGAGGTTTATACCTAACTTTTATAGAGTAGCATCACCCTTTATAGCCTTGACATAGAAGGGATATCCTTTTTTGTGGATAGAGAAGTGACAGAAGTGCTTTCAGGAGCTGAGGAAAAGGTTGACAAGTGATCCCATCCCAAGAATTCCAGAGGAAGGCATCAGGTATGTAGTGTTCTATAATGCATTACGTACCGGGCTTGGTTGTGTCCTGATGTAGGGGTAAGCGATGATTTCCTATAGTTTGCATGAGTTGAGGAAGAATGAGTAGAACTACGTGACCCATGGTCTTGAGCTTGTAGTGGTAGTCTTCACATTAAATATGTGGCAACACTACCTGATGGATGAGTGGTTTAATGTTTACTCTGACCAAAAGATTCTCAAATATATCTTCTCTTAGAAGGATATGAACTTGAGATAGATATGAATGCTAGAGTTCCTACAGGACTATGACTTTGAAATTTTCTATACTCCTAGGAAGGGGAACCTAGTGGAGAATTCTCTCAATAGGAGATCCAGCTTACAGTTTCTGAGTAAGGAATAAAATTATTTGGACATGTTATAGATATCCTTTTTGGATGGAGATGGAGTAGCTTACCTTCAATCGATGGTTGTCACCCCTCCACACTTACAGCGAGTCAAAGAGGCGCAACTTAGGGATATCGACTATGAGACCTAATGTGATCAGTTTTCCATAGGTCATTCCCCTTATGGATATCCTACAGGTGGGTAACATGTCATTATTTTTAGAGGGTGAACAGTAGTACAAGTGACGTTGCAAGAGGAGGTTATGAGGGAGTTCCACACATCCCCTTTGGTGGTACATCTAGTTGTAGAGAAGATGTACCAAGACCTCTGATGTCAGTTCTGATGGATGGGGATGAAGAAGAAGGTTGTAGAGTTTGTTTATTGATGCCTCACTTATCATGAAGTGAAGGCTGAGCACCAGGTTCTAGTAGGATTGACCCAACCACTTGAGGTGCCAAAGTGAAAGTGGGATGGGATATCGATAGAGTTCATGACAGGTTTACCATGCATGTCCAGGGGACATGATACCATCTAGGTGATCATTGACTGACTCACCAAATTATCCCACTTCCTACTGATTCATGAGAATAGTTTAGTATAGATCTTGGGACTTCTATATATGTAGGAGATATTTCAGCATCACGAAGTGTCATCGGTGATCATTTCAGACCATGATGATCATTTTATATCTCGGTTGTGGAAGGGATTACAAGAAGCAATTGGGACTCAATTTTTCTTGATCATGGCATTTCATCCTCAAAAGGATAGCTAGATAGAGAGGAACATCTTGGTTCTTGAGAACATGCTATGTGCTTGCATCCTGGACTTTGGCTGTAGTTGGGAGGATCACCTACCACTGGTGTATTTTTCGTACAATAACAGTTTTCACTCCACCATTAGTATGGAACTATTTGAGGCCTTGTACAAGTGACTATGAAGATCACCACTTTTCTAGACTGACCTATAAGAGTCAACACTCATTGGTCCAGAGTTAGTTTGGGCTACCATTGAAAATGTTCAGATCATCTGGGAGTAGATGAGGACTACACAGAGCTGGTAGAAGTTATATGATGACAAGAGACGAATGGAACTGGAGTTCAAGGATGGAGACCTTGTGTTTCTTTAGGTCTCACCTCTATGGGGATTGTAGAGATTTGGTTGTGGTGACAAGTTATCTCTGAGATACATCAGCCCTTTTCAAATTTTGATTAGAGTTGGAGAGGTGTCATACCACCTAGCTTTACCCCTTCAAATGCACTGAGTGAATGATGTCTTCCACATGTCACATATGAATAGGTATGTGCATGACCCATTGCATGTTACCGACTGGGGAAAGCTGTACATTGATGATGGGGTGACTTTTGCGGAGTACCCAGTGGAGATCAAGGATCAATGGGAGTGGATCATTCATGAGTGGTGGATTCCTCTAGTGTGTGTTCAGTGGTAGCATGGGAATATCTAGGAGATTGCTTGGGAGCAGGAGGCTTAGGTCTGTGCTCAGTACCCTTGTATTTTTGTTGAGTAGCCCTTGTTTTGGATTTTGGGGATGTAAATCCCTAAGGTGGGGAGAATGTAATGACTTGTATTTTCTCTGATTTTATTTTTATAAATTAATTAGAAAATTTTTGAGACCAAGAGCTAAGATGGTGTGAGATTCCAAGGCCCAGTGTTCTCGGAATGATATGATAAAAAATGTTACGTTTTTAATAAAGCGTGTGGGTGGGTTTTTTTAAATAGGAATAACTTCTAAATGGATGCCCAGATCGGAAATCTGAGGGCACTATTTCATTCATAGCAGCAAATTTACCTTATAAGGGGCCTAACATTGACCGGTATGGGTCTAGTGTGAGAGTTATAAATTGGACATAACCATTATTAAAATATTTTAAAAATATATATTTGATGTTGCATTGGTTTAATTTAATTAAGACCTATTGTCAGGAATCTAGGTTTATCACCATAACCCCAAGAATTCCTCTGAGGCAAGGAGTTGAAAACCTCTTCGATGAAAGATGATGAATATCAATGGATCGAGGATCGATGATGACACGGACCTTCATTCTTCGTCAATGACTATTCCAACCTCAAGGTATCATGTTTGATTCTCTTTGTGATTTCCTTTCCCTCTTAGATTCAAACGATGAATGTGGACCAACCCACGAATAGGCTGATCTGTGGTTCATCCATTCTTGTGGGATGGATAACTTCTTGTGGGATTTTGAATTGGGATTTAGATCTGTGTGTTTATTTTTTATTCATTAAACCTTCTAACATGAACGGATCAAGGTCAGCATGAACAAGGCTAAGATATGTTCATTGGGCGTTCATGTGCTTTATCTCCCCCCCCATAAATTTATTGCATTCTTCATACATTCTTCTTCCTTGAAACCCCTAAGGGAATGATCTAATGTTGAACCCTCGATACATGATGCAATGGTCCGAGATTGAAATTTTGACCTCGCGGTGTAATAGAAGAGGTGTGATGGAAGCATGGTATGGTTTGGATGAGACAGCTACTTACGAGGGAAAAAGAAAGATCGCCGATGGGGCGGCCGGTGGGGTCGGTCCAGAAGGAGCACGAGGAAGTGACAAGCTTCCATCAAGGCAGCCAGTTATGGAGGCAGCATCAGCTCAGTGGGAATAGGGCCAGGTGGAGCGTGGTAGAACTGGCTACTAGTAGGGCGGCTGGTGACGGTAGTAGGATGTGGTCCAAGTGAGACCGCATCAAACGGAGTCTATGATGGTGAGGGTTGTGGGGTGGTGACTAGGGACTATGGTAGGAGGTCGCGGAGGCAGCATGCTATGGTTGGACGGTGTGCGGATGCGCAGGCCACATGGTCGGGGCAGACCACATGGACCAGTAGGGGATATGTCTAGGGCAGGATGCATCAGGTGTACAGGCCAGCCCATAGCACTGGTTGTACTAGATGAGTTGGTCCATGCCCAGCAGGCTGAGCTAGTTTGGGCCAGGCCGAACCGGGTCGGGTCAGTCGACGGATCGAGTCTGGTCCAGTGGGTCAGATCGGACCCAAACCGAACCTTTTTAGAAAAATATTCATAACATTAAAACCATGTGTCTATTTGAAAATATGTTTGTGGTGTTGGGACCCTTACAATGAGATGATCCTTTTGACATACTCTGAGTTAGTCTTTTTTATAGATGGTATATGACATGTTGGATTGATGAGTAGGTTCTCGTGGTACAAGCACATTATGAGAAGAATCCTATGGCAGGCTATGTGACTTGGTGACTACATGACTTGGGGGATGTATGGCCCATTGACACTCCATGATCTATTGAAGCTCTGTGTTCCATCGACACTCTATGCTTCATCAATGCTTTGTGCACCATCAATGCTTCAGGTGCCATCGATGCTCTGGGATCCATTGACACTTCGTTCACCATCAACACTTCATGTTCCATTGATGCTTCATGAGCCTTCAATGATTCATGCACCATCGAAACTTCATGCGTCATTGACAATTCATGTGTCATATAAATTGGGAGATTTGTAGATTACAACTAAAAATCCTTCTCTTCATGCTTTAGACTTATACCTGCATGAGCTGACTATACTTTGTGTGTTTCATTTGTGGTGTACTTCATGTGTTTCCTTTGTGGTGTACTTTTTATGTTTACTTTGTTGTATACTTTGTGTATTTCTTAGTGGTATTTCCTTTGTGGTTTTAGGTTTTCCTATTGAGTATTGTTTTACTCACCCCTACACGAGCTTTGTCCAAACATGTTGTGTCTTGTGCATAAAATTGATGCTTTGACGGAGTTTTAGGTAGACCAAGACCAGGTGGTTCTTAGAGGGATCAGATGGATGTGTTGTGCTCCTAAAACTTTAGGCAGCTATCTTACACCTACTATTCAGGTAGGTTTTTTAATGGACGAATTTCAGGAACTTGTGCATTCACATGATAGACTGTTTCTTTTAGTGGGATTGTATTCTAGCTATGTTTACTTTTTAGTTTTCCTACTTTCATACTCTGTAGTTAGTATCTTAGTGTATGCAGTAATTGTTTACTTAGTGTTTTTACATTTCATAATTTTGGTCTTGGAGATGTGTGTGTGTAGGTACTTAATAAAATGCCTCCCATTTATGAGATATTCCTATTCGGTGCTAGTCTCTAGCCCCTGGCCTATCTGAGGTGGTCTTGGGTAGTCATGACATGGGACCCTTTGGGACGGGTCATGACACTATACCTAGGGGGGTCATGTTCATTATCAGTATTAGTGCCAAAATACTCATGGAGGTTGGTTTGTTGTGGTCATTAAAGCCCCTTTTCAGTAACAACGGTCACCATTTTTTTCTAGCAGCTATGTCAGCAAGCTTATACTCAGTCATGGGGAGATAGAGTTGCTAGAGGAAAACCCTATAATGGTCCTCATCCCTTCAGAGATAGACTATAGTGTTTCCTTGGATACCATCATTAGCGAGGTAGGGGAGATGGGTGCAAGAAGATGCATGATATAAAAATGTCAGTGTCTAAGGGGACAAAGGTTGTTTGAGGTACAGTCAATTTATTATCTACCTTAGTTTCTATTTTGTTTGATTACAGATCTATGCACTCCATTGTTACACTAGCATTGGCATGAACCTTAGGACTATATATATAGGATTCCAATTCCTCTAATGTTATCCATGCCAGTTAGAGATAATGTGTTCTGGGGTTGTAGGATAATGGTAGTTTAACATCATTCAATGATGTATATTATTTTTATAGGTACAGTCATATGATTTCACACTTGATATGGATTTGATGTACTATATGTGTTCATTTTTTTACTTTTTCCACAGAATAGTTGTATTTTATGATATGGAGGGCCAGTGAGTCATGTTAATTGATGATCGGAGTTATCAGATGGGATGAAATCATATGGATCCCCTCCTAGCTCATTTATTGGAGTTTTAGTGTATTCCCAGGAATGTAGGTTCCAAAAGTTATGTAAGAGTTCACAAATGTATTTCCAAATTAGGTTTTGACACTACCCCCTTGACGTGATGTCAAGTTTGGGATAAAGTTGTAATCAGGTGCCTCCCTAATTTTGATGGATCCTTATCATATTAAACCCATCAAAATATGTGATTTGAGATTATAGATTATTGGTTTTCAATAAAATGGATTCATTCATCCCAGTGTATCTTCTAGGGGTTCTCCCGTGTTGATATCCAAAATGGTAGACATCACTCTAAGGTTGTACATATACTATCGAATTTTGAATTAGGTAACAGTAAATAAATATTACCCTATTTGAGGATGGATGGTCTATTTTACTGGATAAATGGGTCCAATTGGTTTTTGAAGGTCAATTTGCAGTCAGAGTGTGATCAGATGAAGGTGAAGGAGGGGGTATCCCAAAGCCTGACTTCTAGTGAAAGTATATTTACTATGAGTTTGTGTTTATGTTTTTAGGTATTATAATACACTATTTTTGTTTATGGGGATCATTAAATCTATGTTACATGATTTCCTAGACCAATTCATATTCATTTTCATCAACTAAATCCTTATATACTCAAGGTTAGACGAGGGGCATGCCAAGTATCTCATAGTTTTCATGCAGGTTCTTCAACACCACAAACTCTTTTTTAATCTATCCAAATTCATGTTTTGGATGCATTAACTTAATTTAATTGAAAATTTGGTGTATCAACAGGGTTTTTTCATGGATCCATCAATGATTGAGGCAGTTGTTTCTTGGATAGCACCCAAGAACAAGGCATATGTTCATAGTTTCCTTTTTCAAGCAGGCTATTATTGGAGGTTTGTGTATAAATTATCTTGGATTATAGCCCTAATAATAGCCTTGACTAGGAAGTACTAGGCATTCAATTGTATTGATCAATGTTAGGCTTATTTTGACTACTTGAAGGAAATATTTATTAGTGGCCCAGTATTGCAGTTACCTAAAGAATGGGTGATATTCGAGATCTATTATAATGATTACCATATAGGATTAGGATGTATCATGATGCAGTAAAGGTAAGTGATCTCTTATTGTTCTAGGTAGTTATTTACTCTTTAGTTTAACTATTCTACCCATGATCAAGAGTATGTGGCAGTGGTGTTTTACCTAAATCTATGGAGACATTACCTCCCCAGTGAGCACTTTTTGGTCTTCACAGACCATAAGAGTCCGAGTTATGTTTTCTCTTAGTAGGATCTAAACTTATTTTAGTATAGGTGGATGTATTTTTTAATATCACGAGATTTTTAAATAATTACTATTTTCGATAGCATACAAAATATTCAATATTGAGCATAATCAAACCGTGAAACATTATTATTTAAATATGGTTGTTATAACCTAGATGTTAAATGGGAAGGTATTAACATGATTAAATAATTTTAAAAATATATTTATATATAAAGTTTCTAATAAATAAAAATTTATTTATTAATTTTAGGAAATAATCACTCAATTTTTAGTAAATCCATTTTATTATTCAAAGGTATGTTTTCTTTGAAAATGATTTTTATTAATTTTTATGACAAAATGATAGAATTAATTTCTAAAAAATTATAAATTATATTTTATAAAATAAATATCATTTTTTAAACCTTCATATAAAAATTATCCTATGGTACAATTTTTGAATTTTTTTTTTTGAAAAGTTTGATTTTTTAGTGAATAGTGAAAATATTAATTTTATTGAAAACTGTATTTTCTTTTAAAGTATTTAAAAAGTAAAATTATATTTTGGATTATTATTAGAATTTAATTAGTTTATTTTGATTTAAAATAATCTAATTGTTTTTTAAATGAATTTTATACATTAATTTATTACAAAAACATTTTATATTTAAAAGGGAATTTTTCTAAAAACCCATTTTTCATCGCATTTTGACAGTTTGATTTTAAATTAAATCATAACACTTATGTGTTTTGACTTTTGAAATATGGATTTCATATTTTGAATCATGATGTATAGATTTTTTAAATATATCCCTTTTATTTTTAGTCATTATGAATAGTATCCATAGTAATTATTATTACCACGGTAAATGGTAAATCTGGTAATTAAGAGGTAAAATAATATGATAAGGACTAGAAAATGACCCTAAAACTCCCCTAAAATTTATTTTATGAGTCCATTTAGTTCATAATAATCCGATGTTTGGTTATATGACCTTTTTCATTTGGATGAGATTATGAACTTTATAATATTTTATGTAAAGAAGAGTAAAAATGCCAAACTCTTGTTTTTTATAAATATAATATTTTTAATATGAGTATAACCAGAGGATATGTTCAATTATAAATAGTATTTTAAAATATAAATTATTTATCTTAATAATGGTGATTTTTTGTAATTTTTATTGAATAAATAATTACCTTAAATGCTTACACAACACTAATGCAGTAATTATTCAATTAATGGAAAAATAAAATAAATGATATTAAAAATAATAAAAGTAGTATAATTTGAAATAATTAATGTGACCAATTAATTTTATAGATTAAAATAATATTTTATGGATGTATTCAAATATTTTGTTTGAATTTATTTTGTTTTCTTGATTTTAGAAAAAGTCAAAGAAAATGAATAGTTCTAAAATTGGCATTATTGATATTTTATGAAAATAACATTTAATTAAATAATATTAAATTACTAAAAACCTATATTTTTAAAAGTTATTAGTATATGGTTTAAAATATCAACCATGATCCATTTATTTACATTTTTTCATTTATAGTAACTATCTTGACCCTCAAATAGTAAAAAAGCTTATTATCATGGTAAGTGTGAAAAGGGTTAATGGGGGGTTAAAACCAAACGATAAATGTAAACATATGATCAAAACATGTCCAAATAAATTTTTATGTGATTGTTTAAATTAATAATAATATTATATTATAATCTAATCAATTTGGATCCATTTTAGTATCACAATTAATTTATATTAAATTAATATTTTAATAAATTCCAAGAGTGCCCCTCCCCTCTTATAAAAGGGCATCACTTCTCATCATTTATTCACACTTTAAAACCAATTTTTTTGTAAAATATCTATCAAAATATCTTATTAAAATATATACCCATGTTTTATAGGCATTATTTTTGGCATAATACCATTCTTATAGGTCTTAAGGTGTTAAGCAACATAGATTTTCCAAAGAAGAGGTATAAGTTTTAACCACATGTTTTAGATTTATTTCTTCTTAAACTTCCTTAAAATATTATTCAACCATGAGAAAATAATAAAACCATTTTAATACATATACTTAGATGTTAATATGTTAATTTTATAACCTATATCTATCTCCTCTTCCATAAAATGGGAAATGAAACCATCATTCGTCTGTACAGCGGTCTACCACCTCACAAACTGATGTAATTAATTTTCCATCGTCATCTATCATGGATGTATTATAATGATATAATTAATGCTTATATATTATATTAATGAAATATTTATCATTATTAAAATTTAATATATCATTCACCTTCTTACCTTTCCATTCATTGAAAAATGATTGTGTTGTTCGTGTGTACGTGTGGACTACCACCTCCACAAAGCGATGTGATTCATTTTTTATCACCACATCACATTGATGATATATATATATATATATATATATATGTATATGTATGTATTTATATTTAAAGAAGTAATATCATAATTATTTCCTAATTATTATTATATATATGATTTAATAATGAACTCTTTGATCATATTAAACCTATAAAGTCATTTTGGACTTATAAACTGAATATTCTCAAAACATCTTATGTGAACTTAAATGATTAATAAATTTTTATAACATGGTAATAAGTGAGATAAAAGTAATAATAAAATTAAGAAATATTATAAATAAAGTAAATAATTAAAATAATTTTATTATTTAGGAATATAAATAACATATGTGACGAGTTAGACTCAAGGTAAGGGACTTTATTTTAAAAAATAAACTTTTAATGTTTCCCTTAAAACTCTCTTTTTCTTTCATGTCCATAATTTTAAAATTACTTTATGGATTATTTATATAAAAATAAGTGAATTATATAAATATCACTTTATGTTTCTTTTTAATTTCTTTCAAATGTTTTCAAAAGGAATATTTTTACAGAATGTGTTAATGTTCTTTACAAAAAAAACAAAAGGAATGTTCTATTTTAACGTATATGGTGACAACAAACTCTCCCACCATCATAACTATTATTTAATTTTTTATTCCATTACAATATTCTATGTTTTATTAAATTATAAAACCTCATTTTCTATGTTCTAGTTATTTTCAAAAAGGGTTTTAAAATGGAATGGATATTTTAGTATCCAAAAATGTATTCTTATGGGTAAAAGGAATGTTTTGAAAACTATAAGCTTTTATGTGTTATGATTTTATTATGTTTATTGGGAATTGTTTATGATGATGAGTGGTTCAATTATAAACTACAAGTGGGTGACCCCATTATAGCTCTACAATTAATTGGCTAAACGAAAAAATTCATCCTATTAGGTTTCTCCTAATATATTATTCAAATATACTACAATGGTTATTTTATGCGTAACAACGATGGTTATTCCATGTATAATCATGATGGTTATTCCATGTGTAAGAGTTAAATGAAAATGACACCCCAAGTAACCTATATTTTTTATCTATTCTTACTATGGGTTTTTATGGGAATCTTATGATTTATTAAGGTAATATAATGATCTTATGTTTAAATAAATGTATGTGCTACTTTTTAAGGGTGTAAAGTATAACTTTGAAAAAAAATATTATGAGTTTTTCATGATTTAAAAGAAATATTATGAGTTTTATTTTTCCTTTAATATTTATTATGAAATGTTTTTTGGAAATATTTGGGAAGATAAAGTGATTTATTTGGTAAGAAAATGTTTATTTTGAGTCCAAAGTTTATTTTTGAAAAATAATTTTTTTTTAAGTATTCATGGACTAATGGTTTCTTTATTTATTTTTATTTTCATTAATGAGATTTTTATGCTCATCTTGGGTTTTTAAAAAATCACAGGGATTAATTATGGTTAAGGGAAAAGAATAAATCGAGTTGAAATTCATGAATATTTTTCATGAAAAAAAGTGTTTCATTTTAAAAGTTTTATATTATGGAAAAAATGGATACTAATTAGAATTGTTTACTTTTTTATATATGGGTTTTTTATGTAAAACTTATGATCTAACTCTCTAAAACTATATAAATAAAATATATTTAGGAATGTAAGAAAGTGAATTCTAGTTTAAATTCACCATAATATGTAATGTTAAGTTTTGGTCCTTACAATTGGTATCATAGAAGGGTTTAGATTATTTTAGAGGTTAGGATTTTATTTGAACATTAGTTTAAAGTACTCTATAACCAAAAAGGATAGTATGTTAGGGAGAATTATGGTTATTTTTTATAAATAAATAAAAAGTTAAAGATACCATGTTTAAGGATATATTACTATTTATCATCCTCATAAGATGGTTTATTGGGATTTTATTGATATTCTCACACTAAACTTCTTGGTTTAGTAAATGGATAGATCTAGCATGAACCAAAGTAACAGTAGATGTGAAGGAGAGTGTTGTGGTTTTTTTAATGAAAAAACGAATGAAATGAGAGCTATATTGAAAAATATTATGGTTATTATTAACCATATATCACAAGTTATGATTAAAAATATAAACATAAGTGAGTTTTCCAACTCATAAAATAATAGATAAGTGAAGATCCATGGAAATTTAGGTGATAAATATAATAAAGGTAAAAATATTCAAAGACTTATATGTCATGAAAGTGGGAATAAGCAACTGAGAAAATGTCTTAAAATAACAAGAAGATGTTTTTATATAGTAAAGGAGGGCATAAATCAATAATATACCACAGAAAAGGAATAATTAAGTTAACACATGAAAAGGAATAAAGTTATTCCCAAGGAATCCATTAAATTTTTTAAATTTAAGGAATATAGTCATTATGCAAATCGATTTCCTAGGGTGAAAGATCAAGAATGGATTAGTAATATTATACAGATGAATGTTTATTAATATCTAAGACCATTATTGTTGAAGATGAGGGAACTGATAAAGACATATGAAAGGTATGGATTATATTTTGGTTTATGTTTTGATATTTTCAAATCATAATACATTATTCATATTTTGTTTGTATGAAGGAAGTATTAAGGAATAATATGGAAAATCATGATTAATAAAGAACATTGAATGATTAAGGTTTATATATGTGGGGATTCAAGAGTTATGATATACTGGTATATCATAATTTCAAAGTCTTAGACACCCATTTTGAGGTTTTATGTGATGGGAATAATTTGGGATACATTTATTGAGTTTTAGTAGATGTTTGAGGTATATGTAACCCTTAAGTTTAACTTGTGAAAATTTATTTAAGGAAGAATTATTTTTTCATTTTTTGGAAATAATTTTAAAGTTATTGATAACATTTAGGGTTTATATGATCCTTGATGATTAATTATATTTATGAGGATGTTCATAATATTCTTGGGAACATTATAGGAATTATAAAAATATGGTATTAGAAAAAGGACAACCCACAAGTCGGGTGATGACCCGTCACATCCAGCAAGGCCATGGAGATTGAACCCACAATTGATGGGATACAAGGGCACAATACCTACCACTTGACTTTTTAAAATTCTAAGAAAACCATGTAATTGAAAAATGATTTGGTGATTAGGTGATTAATTTTATTTTATAAGAAGTTCACTATTTTGGGAAACCTTATTTGATTAAGGTAAATATAATCTTATAGAATTTTATTTTAGTAATAAAGATTGAATTATCTTTTGGAAGTGTATACAATTTTAATAGGTCTTTATATTGATTCAGGTTGTTTATAGAAATTATTAGAATATTTTGGAGATTATATGAATAAGGAATATACATTTTTTAGGTATATGACTTTATGAATTTTAAGGTTATTTACTTAAATTGATGTCAATTTTAAATAAAAATATGTACTTGGAGTCATACCGATCACACTGTGCATTGGATTGAGGTGAAGCTGATTCTTATATGTCTCAAATGACTTATGGTCATTTTAATTAAGTATAAATACAATACAAATTTGTTTTCTTAGTTTTGAGTATGTCACATGTCTTTTTTACTAAAATTTCATTTTAAATTGTAAACACACACTTTGACTCATACTAATCACATAGTGTATTGGTTTGATGTGAGACTAATTCATAATCATAAAAAATGAGTTATGAATCATTTTACTAAATTACTAAGAAAATATGAGTGCCTTTGATCATTTTTAAGTGAGTGACACCTTTCGAACTAAAATGTCTATTTTAAACTGATAACTTACACTTTGAGTCATAGCAGGAAGATCGTGTTTCAGATTGAGATGAAATTGATTCCTAAAGGTCAAAAATGATTTATGGATCATTTATGTAAATTATTAAAACAATATGAATGTGTTTTCTTGTCCTCTAGTGGGCCAGTTTTCCAATTTACTAAAATTGATGTGAATCTTAAATAAAAAGATACACTTGGAGTCATACCGGTCGCACCATGCATCGAATTGTGGTGTGGTTAATTATTACACATCTAAAATTACTTATGGATAATTTTACTAATGTATAAAATTAATATGAATTTATTTTCATGGTTTTGAGTATGTCACTTGTCTTTTTTACTAAAATTTCATTTTAAACTAGAAACATGAACTTTGACTCATATTGATCACATTGTGTATCAGTTTCATATGAGACTAATTCCAACAAGACACAAATGACTTATGAATAATTTTCCAAAATTATCAAGAAAATATGAGTGCATTGGATCATTTTTAGCTGATGACACTTTTTGAACTAAAATTTCAATTTTAAATTTATAATAGACACTTTGATTCATATCGGGTACATTATGTCTCTGATTGAGGTGGGGATGATTCCTACATTTCAAAAATGACTTATGGGTAGTTTATGTAAAGTATATAAACAATATTAATGTGTTTTATTTGTTTTGAGTAGGTTAGTTTTCCATTTTACTAAAATTGATGTCAATTATAAATATAAAGATTCACATGGTGTCATACCAGTCACACCATGCATTGGATTGAGGTGCTGCTGATTCCAACACATCTCAAATCAAATATGGAATATTTTCGTAAATTATAAAAATAATATGAATGTGTTTTATTGGTTTTTATTCTGCCACTTCTATTTTTTACTAAAATGTCATTTTAAACTAGAAACACGCACATTGAATCATACTGATCAAATTGTGTACCATTGTGATACGAGGCTAATTATTATACATAAAAAATAAAATATGAATCATTTCAATAAATTATAAAAAAAAATTGAGCACTTTTGATTGGTTTTTTGTGAGTGACACTTTTTGAACTAAAATGTCGATTTTAAACTCATAACGGACACTTTGAATCATACTAGGAACATCATGTATTGAATTGTGGTGAGCCAGATTCATATAACTCAAAAATGACTTATTAATCATTTTCATAAAGTATCAAAATAATCAGAATGCGTATGATCATTTTTGAATAGGTTAGTTGTCCATTTTACTAAAATCAATGTCAATTGTAAATAAAAATATCCACTTTGAGTCATACCAATCACACTGTGTGTCCCATTGAGGTATGAAAGATTCATATACATCTCAAATGAATTATGGATAATTTCACTAAAGTATCAAAATAATTTTATTTTGTTTTCTTCATTTTTATTATGCCACTTATCCTTTTTTTTTAAATGTCATTTTAAACTAGAAACACACACTTTGAATCATACTGATCATATCATGTATCAGTTTGATGTGATAATCATTCATAAACATAAAAAATGACTTATAAATCATTTTCATAAATTATAAATAAAATACGAGTGTGTTCGATTGGTTTTCTATGAGTGACACTTTTTGAACTAAAATGTCAATTTTAAACTAATAATGGACACATTGAGTCATATCGAGAACATCATGTATCGAATTGAGGTGTGGCTGATTACTACACGTCAAAAATGACTTATGGATCATTTTACTAAAGAATCAAAATGACTTGAATCTATTTTCTTGGTTTTGAGTATGTTAGTTTTCCTTTTTAGTTAAATTAATATCAATTTTAAATAAAAAGAAACATTTGGAGTCATACCGGTCACACCATGTGTCGGATTGAGGAGTAGTTAATTTATAAACATATCAAATCCTCAAAACAATCCTAACTTCCAATGTTACAACAATTTCCATTTCCTTTATTTGTTGAACTTCCAACACTGTATATTGACTCATTGTTCTTAGTAGAAAAACCTTTCTTGTTGTTGAAATTAAGAAGAGTAGAGGAAGATCAGGTGCCCATTATATCACGATAAGTCACAAAATTACTACATTAGCTTCCTATAAACTTCTAGTTTTCAATGAGAATGGTTTTTAAGCCAAGAACATCGAGTAAATATGAATTCCCAAAATATCTGTGACAAAAAATAAATAAGTATTAGATTAAAATGATAAAGAAATTAACTTAAAAATAGTAGATAAAATGATGACAAGATTAATTAAATAAGTAGTAGGGATTCACTTTTTAATGACGTTTGTATACATTATTGGTGCATGTCCTTAATGTCATTATCTCAATTGAGGTATTGAATTGCAATCTCCCATGAGAAAGATAATATTTGAATAAACCACCCCAACTTGAACAAAAGAATCCACCTATATAAGAAAAAAATTATTATATGAGCAATACCAAAAATAAATAAATAAAACATAAATATGAAAAAAAATACATTCTTTATATAGACAATAATTTTACAATAAAAAATCAATATTTCCTCTATTATTCAGCAATAGAGGGAAAATGAAGGAAATTGATACATGTCAACATTTTAGGGGTGAGAAGGTTTTGAGGGAGTAGACGTCTATGGAAGTTTTGTGAAAAAAGGAATGAAAGATGGTTAAACCACGCCAAATTGAACAAAAGAATCCACTTGTATAAGAAAACAATTATTATGTGAGTAATACTAAAAATAAATAAATAAAACATAAATATGAAACAATACATTAATTCTGTGGACAATGATTTTACTGTGAAAACATCAAGGTTACATATATTATTGATTAGATACAGCATCATTTATCTTACTATAAAGGCAGTGTAGGGAACTTTATGAAAAGTGATAAATGCAACACAATAAGGGTGAATATATTTTGAGGTATAGGAATTATATTTGTGTTTTTTTGTAGAAAGGCCTGAAAGATGGACAAAACACTCCAAATATAACAAAATAATGCACCTATATAAGAAAACAATTATTATGTGAGTAATAAAAAAAATTATACATAAATATTAAAAAATTAATTAATTATATGAAAAATTAAATTACTATAAAAATATAAAGATTATATCTGTGATTAAGCAAATATAGTTTAGTTTATCTTCCTCTAAAAGAATAAAAATTGGACATAAATCTTCTAAAATAAATAAACTATGCAAGAGATAATGAAAATTAAATCAACATTCCATTATATAATTTTTAGTTAAAGTAGAGAAATAATATTATAACATTACTTTTATATCTCCCCAAATGGTTTCCTTAATTATAGTTTATTCTTCCAAGGGATTGGTAACATCATCATATATAGAATACATTTCCTGCATGAGTAGTCAAACATTTAATTTATATTATGATAATGCAATAGATAACATATAATATTATTAGAAAAAACATAGTATATTAAAAATCACTTTTACATTCTTATTGAAATATATTTATTTTTTTAAAATTATTTTAGGGATTTGGTTCCTCTATTGAGAATCAAAATTTCCTCTTTGTGGTCCCATATAACATATAGTACATTGTCTACATTGGGACTGGTATGAACTGATTTTGTTCTCCCAATGAAAGGGTAATCCTTGATTGAATTTTCATCTGACCAGAAATTTGTTTTAGTCACCAACAAGAAAATTGACCAATTCTTGTTTTTTCAATTCGATACATAAAATAAATTCACTTCTTGAGATTCCATTATGAACGACTTGTATTTTTCCCCTTCCACGTTGAAATTCATCTTCATGAATCCCATTTCATCAACATTCACTGCACTTATATTGTCAACCCATATGAAATAAAACATTATAACTTGAAATGTTGTATAATTCAACTTTCATATTTATTTGATAATTCCAAAATATGACATATTTTTATAAATTATATTTCTATCCCTGGAACTATATATGTTCATCACTTTTTCTATAAGTGTAACACTGTTGTTTTAATCGTACTGCATTCATAGTGTTCTTTTTTATAGAATGTATAACCATTGATTAAAAAAGTAGTTTAGGATATAAAATTTTCATTCATTCCCCTTTCTACCCATTTAATTCATCTAAGAATTGAATTGATATTTTCAGATATCTCTTTATAAATTTGATCTTGGAACCATCCTATAAACTATCAATTATATGTATTTTATATCCATATTTCATCCCTTAATGGATTCAAATCTCTAAGAATTTTTTTGTGGGATTCAATGCATATATCAATATATTTACTATTATATAAATTGTAATGGTGTTCTTTGTCCTAATAATTCAAGGTAATTGTAACAACATCTCTTTCAAAAATCTCTTTTCCCATAAGGCATCTATTGTGATGAGACATGGGGAGACTGATCATATCAACATATGATAGGTAATCAATACAAAATTCAATAAATTCTTCAAAAATATGTCATTATACAATAAAAACTTATGGATGACATTGATTCTTGATATACCCATTCAAAATCTTCATATGTTGTTCAATGGGGTATATCCATCTGTATTAGATAGGACCAAAAAGTTAAACCTCTCTAACCAAATCAACCATCAGGTGGAAAATTATATCAAAGAATTATGGTGGGAAGAACATCTATAATTTACATAATATGACCACAACCTCATTATTCATGATTGGAAACCTCTTCAGGTCTATAACTTTACTACATATGTCTTTTAAAAAGAATTAGAGTCTGGTTAATGTATGTCATACATTTTGAGGCCAAATGCAATAGAAAGAAAAATGCATCAAATATTGCATCAAAACACGACAATCATGTGATTTTATTCTTTATAACATCAAATTATTCATTGACGCTAAATTCTTGATATTTGATTAATACCCATATAGAAATTTTATACTATTAAAGAAAATAAAAAATTGAATCTTTTTCAGTTTTGATAGAGTGTAAGCTGCTGGAGGAAGAAAAGTCATCCCTTTACCAATACATGGTGCCAACTCTTCCCTTATCCCCATTTTAAACAAGTCTAACCTAGCCTTGATGTAATCTTTAATTTTTTCTGGCACATTTAGTAACATTCCAACACCACTTTCAAAAATATTTTTTTCTATATGCATGGCATCAAGAAAATGTCTGACGTACAAACAATTCCAATATGGTAATTCAAATAAAATTGATATCTTCTTCCAAAATGATTTTGTATGGTTTTTAAAAAATGGTTCACTAAAAATAGTATCAATATCTTTTACTTTATTATATATTTAATCAACCATTAATGGAGATAGTGTTGTTCATTGTTTAATATTCCCATCAAATTCTATCATCCATTATCATTATTTAGGTTTTTAAGGTATAAATTTTTTATGTCTTAAAAACACAGTCTTCTATGAATTTTTCAGCTAAACTAAGCATGCGTGTTTTTTCACAAATGGGACACCCCAACATTCATTTAATTATATATCATGATAAATTTCCATAATCATAGAATTATATCATCCTGTACAACATGGAATTCAATGTTAATTATTCACTTCTATGAGCATCATATATCGTAACACTTTTATCCCACATCAATTTCAGATCTTCTATCATGGGAAAAAAAAGACATCAATATCATTACCAGGATGCTTTAGTCCAGATATAAGCATTGACAACATAATGTATTTGTTCTTCATGCATAACCATGGGAGAAAGTTATAATTTACAAACATGATAGACCATGTTCAGTGAGTACTACTCTGCACACCAAAAGGATTTATTCCATATGTAGATAATTTAAGATAAAAGTTTCTAGGATCATTTCCAAATTCAAGATACTCATAATCAATTTTCTTATACTAAGGATAATCTTATATATGATGTAGTTTCCCATTTTTAATTATTTTATATGCATTCCTCCGAATGGCCCGAAGGCCTTATTTTTTTATTAAGTATAATCCCCCTTTTAATGGTTGAAGAAACCGAACATGACCCATAGGCCCAAGGCACAATGTCCGACGTGACTCGTAATACATGACCCAAAGTCCCAGAGGCATACCATGCCCAAAACTTGACCCATAGGCCCAGCCCACTCGAACTGCCCCTCCCCTAGCTTATGCATCATTGATCACCTTTATCTCCCCACCTGAATTGCTGATAGTCTAGAATTTCCCCATACAAAGTTGCACAGTGCCTGGTCCCGATGGCGGTTGTCATACCCTCTCATTCTTCCAATCCGGTTAGCTCTTCTTCTGGTGACTGCTACTGGTGCTCTGATCCTCTTCTAGGTCCTGCTCTGTGTGAACTGGGAACTTCATGGTCTTCAATAGCCCGAAAGCCTTGTGGCCCGAAGGCCTTTGATGGCATGGAGGCCCTGGAGACCCGTAGGTCCAAACCGGTGGCCTGAAAGCCCAAATCAGGTGAATAGTCCAGCTGCTACTATACCGAACATTTCCTTCTACAGTGCCTGCTACAGTGCCTGCTACAGTATTGCTACAGTGCCCTAGAAATTTGCCTCTACCCGGTTTTGAACCTAGGTCTCCTGGATTCCAAGCAGGAGCCCTTACCACTCGGGTACGGGCTCGTTGGCATTGTATATGCATTCTACGTCAATTTTCTTGAGGTTTTTAGAAATCCATAGAGTCTTCTAAACAATAGAATGATAGGAAAGTACCATACAGATTTCAAATGACTTGATTTATTTTTCTTGTATTGATCTATTCCACACTTAAGGAATTTTATGAGTGATTTATGGTTCTTGAGAAACAAATAAAATAATTTTTACAACAATGTATTTTTTAGAGATCATTACCATTGAATGTAAAATTCATTTAGCATAATATGTTTGACATGGTAGTTCACTTGGAGTCATATTGGTCACACAGTGAGATATATTGAGGTGCATCTAGTTCCCACACATCACAAATAAATTATGTATTGTTTTTATAAAGTACCAAAACAATCCAAATGTGATTGACCAGTTTTGAGTATGTCAGTTTTTTTATTAAAATTAATGTGAATTTTGAATAAAAATACATACTTTGATTCATACTAGTCACAATATGTGTTAGATTTAGGTGAGACAAATTCTTACACATTCCAAATGCCTTATGGATCATTTTCATAAATTATCAAAACAATCTGAATTTATTTCCTCTGTTTTGAGTATGGTACTTATGTTTTTTACTAAAAATTTATTTTAAACTGGAAACAGGAAATTTGATTCATATCAGGCACATCGTGTATCAAATTAAGGTGTGACTAATTCCTAAATGTTAAAAATTAACTTATGGTTAATTTTCCTAATGCAGTAAAATAGTTTTAATGTGTTTTCTCGGTTTTGAGTATTCTAGTGGGTTTTTTTCACTCAAATTAATGTCAATTTTGAATACAAAGACACACTTGGAGTCATAACAGTCACATATTATGTCCTATTGATATTAAACTGCTTCCTACATGTCTAAAATGACATATGGATCAGTTTCATAAAAAATACAAACAATTCGAACATGTTTCCTCATTATTTAGTATGCCACTTGTGTTTTTTACTAAAATGTCATTTTAAACTAGAAACGTGCACTTTTAGTCATATAGGTTTCATCATGTGTGGGTTTTAAATGATATTTATTTATACATGTAAAAAATAAATTATGAATAATTTTCTTAAATTATTAATACAATATGAGTTTGTTTTCTTGGGTTTTAGTGAGTGACACTTTTTTGTATTAAAATATCTATTTTAAAATGATAACGGGAACTTTGAGTCATAACAGGCATGTCATGTATCAAACTTAGGTAATTCTAATTCCTACATGTCAAAAATTATTCATGGATCATTATTCTAAAGTAACAGAATAATATTAATGCATTTTCATAGTTTTGAGTATGTTGGTCTTTTTTACTAAAATTAATGTCAATTTTGAATATAAAGACGCACTTGGAGTCATACCGGCCACACAATATGTTATATTGAGGTAAGGGTGATTCCAAAACATCTCAAATAAATTATGGATGTTTTTAATAAATTATCAAGACCATATGAATGTGTTTACTTGGTTTTGAGTATGCCACTTGTGTTTTTTACTAAAATTTCATTTTAAACTAGAAATATGCAATTTTAGTTATATAGGTTTCATCGTGTGTTGGTTTGATATGAGACTATTAACTAAACATAACAAATGAATTATGAATCATTTTTCTAAATTATCAATACAATCCAAGTTTGTTTGATCAAATTTTAGTGAGTGAAACGTTTTTGTATTAAAATGTCAATTCTAAATTGATAACAGACACTTTGAGTCATACCAGGAACATTGTGTATTGGATTGAGGTAAGGATAATTAATACACATCATAAATGACTCATGGATAATTTTCCTAAATTACCAAAATTATTCGAATGTATTTTCTTGGTTTTGAGTATGTTAGTTGTTTTTTCACTAAAATTAATGTCAATATTGAATAAAAAGATGTACTTTGAGTCATTGTAGTCACACCATGCCTTATATTGAGGTGAATCTAATTGAAACATGACTAAGTGACTTATGGATCATTTTATAGAAGTATCAAACCAATCCTAATGATTTTCTTTATTTTTGAGCACCCCGGTTGTGTTTTTTACTAAAATTTCATTTTAAACTCGAAACATGAACTTTGAGTCATACAGGTTGCATCATGTGTGGGTTTTAAATGATATTTATTCCTACACATAAAAAATTAATTATTATTTTTTTCCTGAATTATCAAGATAATTCTAATGTGTTTTCTTGGTTTTCTTTGAGTGACCCTTTTTTGTATTAAAATTTTAATTTTAAACTGATAATGAACACTTTGAATCATACCAAACACATCGTGTATCAGATTGAGGTGAAAATGATTCTTCCACATCAGAAATGACTTATGGATAATTTTACTAATGTACTAAAACAATTCTAATGTGTTTTCTCAGTTTTGATTATGCCTATTTTTTTCACTAAAATTAATTTCAATTTTGAATAAAAAGAAGCACTTGGTGTCATACCAGTCACACTGTGTGTCAGATTGAGGTGTGTCTGATTCCTACATGTCTCAAATGAATTATGGATCATTTTAATAAAGTAACAAAATAATCTAAATGTTTTCCTTGGTTTTGATAAAACCACTTGTATTTTTTACTAAAATGTCATTTTAAAATTGAAACATGCACTTTCATTCATATAGGTTGCATCGTGTGTGTGTTTGACATGAGACTGATTCCTACATGTCACAAATGAATTATGAAATATATTTAACTAAATTTTATTAACTTTATAAATTATCTATTAAGTTATGATAGTCTTTTTATTCTTTATGATCTCTTTCATAAATTTTCAAACATAATATCCACAATCGATGCCATTGTCCTATTTCAGACACTGAAAAAACATTGACCAAAATAATTAAATTGTTTTGAAATGTCTTTATAGTTAAATATTTCTATATATACCTCAATATTTTTCCATTTTTTTGTAATTCGCAAGCTTTATACCTTCAGACACTGACTTCATGACATGATTTATCCTATATTCAGTAACCACCCTATCATAAAAAAACCGTTCTTAAAACACAAACTGAAATATATAATTAAAATTTTATCTATAAAATGTTGATTTAAGTGTATTATATATTCATAATACACATCATGTGTGTTTTGTTGGTTGGATATCCATGCATTGTATCCAAAAAATAAGTATTTCAGGTGTCCAGATTGACAGTGATCAACATCCAATGCTCCCTAGAAAAATAAAAACAATTAAGTAATGAAAAGATAAAAAATATATTTTATGTGATTATATTGTAGAGTTTTACATTTTAATTTAATACATCAAAAAATTTCTATCATCTAGTACATTTTTTATTAAAATATTCTAGTAACTCATCTTTTTTCTTCTTAATTTCATCATCATCCAAAGTGGGTTCTTCTATAAAAATAATATAGGGATTAATGAATCCAAATCATACTTTACAAGATCATACCTTTATATAGTTGTAATATAAATTCATTTAGAAAATATGAATATTAGTTAACATTAATAAACATATTATCTCACTATTTAGACATATGTATTAGGAAAATGCACCTTATGTATGAATTCACAACTGAGATGCCCACCCCATCATTCTTGAGAATCTCATTTAGAGTCTCAAGACCAATTACATATTTCAATGAATTTATTTAGATTTACTTTTCATATTCAATGTATGTCATAGATGTATATTTAAATGTGGTCTCTTCATGAAGTTGTAATGATAATAAATGTTGCTCAGGTACTAGAGGGGAGATCCTACTCTCAGATGCTCGTTTTTTTCTTATCTGATTCACTATATATTCTTGATTCGAACTTCCATTCCTATTACACTTTATCAATTTATAATATTGTACCACACTTCAGAACTTTTATCATCAAATGTTATAAGTTTTTCATATGAAATAATTTGTTAAAGTCATACGTCGTGTATCTTTATAAGATTAGACGACCATGCTATGAAATATCCAGTAGCATCATTTACCATCTTAATATATGGACCATTAAGTGGAATAGGAAAAATAGTATTCGACTCATAAGATACCTCAATTACCAATATCATGTGATCTTTTGGGTTGTCTTGGTAGTTTATCTTGTCTCTTGAGATGTTATACATTGTACCCATCACACAATGGCGGTGCGTGAGTGTTGAAAGATACAAATCACATACAATTGTACCCTATATAATTTTAGTAATATTAATTTATTAGAAGTTTTTTTTTCATATTTAGGATATATATTAATGTAAAAATTTATTACCATGGGTAAGGCATGCCGTTAGGGGAATAACTATCCTCAAAGATAGTGGGATCATTTGGTTCATGTGCTGATTTTTCCTCCACTGCCGGTTCACTTTGATCCTTTATCATACATTGGTCTACCAAACTAGACCAAACATTAATTTCATGTTGTGAGTCTATTTGTTTCTATAATTTTCTCACCATATTATATGTATATTCATGTGATTTTATCTTCTTGAAATATTTTCATGGAGAGACTCCGAAAACTAATCCTCTAACATGACCATATTGTTCTAGCCGCTTCAAAGATTCTAAAAGTATCTTTCCTTCTGTTTCGGTCATTTCTGATTCTAGTCTCCAAACCATATTAAAAATATGAACATGAATATTTATATTTATATAAATTTTAATTAATTAAAATTATGTTATACTTAAACATGTTTCCCATACTATTTTTGTGTTTTATCAACTAAATTATCCTCCTTATTTACCCAAACATTCTTCCATAGCATAAGGCATGGGAATGAAGTGTCTTTCGATTTTAATACATTAATCTGTATATAAACAAAGGAACATATTTTTTTCATATCATGTAATTAAACTTTTGTTATTGATTTAAAATACTTAACAATTTCTTCTCTAATGAAGTGTACCCCATCCTTTCTTTACGATAGGGGTATATTGGTTTTGTTGTATGTTTTTATTTGTAGCACTCTTTTTTGTTTCATAAATTAAATTTTTTGAATCATTTTGGGTAAAATAAATAATTTCAAATAATATATTATCAACTACAATGCACCTTAAATGATTTCTCATTGCGAATATTGATGAAAGATATCAATGTTTTTTGATTTATAATGTGTACATTACTAACTGGTGGGTGGGGATTTACTTTCCCCACCACATCCCTAAGATATAACTTCGTAAGAAGAGTCTGAAAGCCACTATGGACTTTTCAAATGTCCATTAAGACAAATTTATTGCGGAAATATTTTAAAATAAATGAACTCTACAATGAATAATGAAAATTAAATCAATATTTCAATATATAATTTTTTATTAAAATAGATAAAATATATCTAAACATTACTGTTATATATTTAAAAGAACTTCCTTCATTACAGGTTCTACATGGTGGCATGAATCAGTACCAATTGGCACATTCATCCTTGTTGTGACCCCAATATAACTAATGAACATTGACTTGTTGGGGTCAATAGGTTGGCCTCATTGATTCAAACCAACCTCAAATTTTAAACCCTAACTAATTTCCTTGATGATTTTATTCAACACTATAATACTACATCATTTTTTTTTCAAAAAACGACTAATCTCCTAATAATTATATAGTTTTATAATCTACATTTTTTTCTTCCTTAGGATTTGTTACCTCATCATGTGTAGAAGAAATTATCTGTATGATTAGTCAAACATTTAATTTTCCTTGAATAACACCAATACAATACACATCATCCATAAAATTACACATTTTCATGTATCTTGCATGAAAATGTTGACTATCTTGAAGATATATATAATACTTCAATACTCCAGTAAAACTAACTTACACTACCTTTATTTAATACATCCTCAAATGATTGATTGTCTTCCATATCTTGATGATGGATTGAACTCCATATTTTAAACTAGCCTTCCTTCCATTATTGTGGTTCCAATGTACCCTGATTAAATACCCCCCGAATGGTTATTATTTCATTTTTTACTTGATACCCATCCCCCATATTTTGTGGACATCCACCTATGTTTCTTAAACTAATCGAACCAAAATTCATCCCATACCAGGTACTGGTGGTCATTTTGGATGACTACTACTCAGATTTGTTAAAACAACATATAAGATATGGGGGATGAGTCTCAAGTAACAAAATTCAATAATAATTGTTCAGAAGATGAAATCTTCCGAACACTACCATGAGAGATCAACTCTACCCCCACTAAGCTATAGTAACTTTAACCTATGTTACTTGTCCTTTCCCCTCACATGTATCTCAAATATACGTTATTTATATCCAATATAGTTCAAAAATGACCTAAATGCAATTTTAATTATTCCTTCTAACATATTACATTTATAAAAATGAAGGAATAAACATTTAAATCCACATGACTTCCCACTCACAGTCATTTAATTCCACACACAAACAATTTCTTTTTTCCACTTCCACTAAAATGTTTATTCTTTTGGAAGGTGTATTATTTTGAGGTGGATGAGAGATATTGACAACCGGTCATTTATCCAAGATTCCAGTAGAAAGTATCCTAGACATAAAGTTGAAAGTATGGTCAGAGATCACTGCTCATTGTGGGAGGAATACCTTTAAGATTCATATTTTTACCCTTTTAAATTCATCAAGGTTTAGAGGGAATATAATCAAAAGGTGTGTTTGGAATGTTTTCTTTCCACAAAAAATGTTCAACATAATTATTTTTAGGGGTCAATCGTCGTAGTATTATTCTCAACAAAGTATGTTTAAATATAGTGTTCTAATAATATCCAACATTACTACACCCAAATTAAAAGTAATTTTTGATGAAGTGTTTTCAAAAGTAACCAAGTGAATCATACAAGAAAATTTATATCAAGAGACCAAAAAAACTTATTCATTATGTCTTGATTAATTTTTAGGTGTCATTTTTTGTGTTCTCAAGAAGTAGTAAATGAGGTGGATGAATGGATAAAATAGTTGTAGAATGAGTTTAGAGATGTAGTATTCAAAGTCATAGAAGTGTCTTTGATGGAAATTAATGAATACAATTCAAGAGGGAGGTAAGTCATCACGGAACTTTAGAACCACAATGATGGGAGGAAGGATAGTTTGAAAGAGGGAGTCCAATCCATCATCAAGAGATGGAAGGAAATCAAGTTTGTGGGGAAAGATTAAATAAAGTCAGTGAAGGTTAGTTGTACTGGAGTATTGAAGTATTATATCTCTATTCAAGACAATAACAATTTTCATGAAAGATGCATAAAAATGCGGACTTGTATGCATGAAGTTAATTGTATTGTATATATATCTTACCAAAATGAATCCTTATTTACACAACCTTATTTATGAAACCCATGGACCTTTTTATGAAAAATTATTTATGTGGCTTATGGATAATAAGGGTTAAATGCTTATTTCAATTATCTTACATTAGGAATATTTTTATAAAATAAAAATTAGATACATGGTTTTCATGTGGATAAAGGGTATGCAAAATCATCAGAGAAAAACTACCTAGTTACTTTACATAACCACGTTATGTTCATCTTCGTGAACATGTATCTGATGTTTCCTTAGATTGAATATTTCAAGAATTGAATATTTATTATAAGTGATAGAGTATAAAATGATAGCTAGTGGATACTTGTGGAGTTTGTGTCATCAATGGTAGGTTGGTTATTCGTATAGGGTTTTATTTTTATATATTTTTTATTCGATTTGTTATTGTTTTTATGCATGTAGGCATTTATATTCATGGAATTATATTTTTTACTATTCTACATCAATTCACTTTTCATGTGAGTTGGTCTTTTAAGAAATTTCTCAGTGATCATGTTGAACACTACATATTTATTATCAATACTTTGGAAGTTGGTTGATGGTTCCAAGGGTTGAGTAACATTTTGATTCAACTCAGGTCAGGTTATGAATACTTAAACTATATTGTGATGTTACAGTTTTATAAAAGATAAATTTATTTAGAAGATAACACACTCACACACAAGTTAAGAAAATAAATTTTCTTAAATTAGGCACTTCATAAAAAATCACTTCATTCTTGGAGAAGAATTTATTTGAAAAATTATTTGATTAAAGAGAAAACTCATATATAACATCTTATGTAGATGACATCGCATATGGAAACTCTTCTATTGGAATATGATATGGTGTGTTGTGCTATGAAATGTTTTCATTTATAAATATAAAATAATGTAAATTCCTAAAATCTATTTACTATTAGTTTATAAAAATCCAACTTTATTTTAACTAGTTATAAATTTAAAGGATATGGGAAATTATTGGAAACCATTCATTGATAATGGAAATAAATGGTATCTCATTTAATGATCTCTATAACCCATTGAATATCATATTCTCTCAAAACTATAATGTTTTAGGTGAATATATTTTTCAATAAATGTACTAATATTAGTAATCTATCAATAAATTATAAACACACCTTTTATTGACAATGCATCACAACTTTTGAGTTTGGATCAAATAAAAATTAAAAAAGTATGCTTATTTTGATTTCAATGAAAATTTAATTAGTTTTTTCCTTATTAAATTATATTTATATAATATATTGATAATGTTAAAAAATTTAAAATAGAAAATTTAAACTTTTTTTTCCTAAATTATATTAACCCATTCACATTAAAACAATATGTATATTAATGCACTTTATATTTTTCATATCAAATAACATTCCCTCTAAAATTAGTCCCATATAATGTTAAAATCTTTTTCATATACATGTGCATGTCATACAATGGAAACAAGATTCAAACAATGAAAAACCACACGGTCTAAAAGGTAATATTAAATAATATAATGGAAACATAAAAAAATCACCATCAACTCCATTAGCATATGGAATTTCCATTCATAGTGGTCTCATATGAAGCTGTAATGAGCTTACAGAGTAGGGGTGGCATTGTGTAGGTATAGGTAAGTGAGATAGAGAGATGAGATGAGGTGTAGGGTTCTTCGTGGTTAAGAATAGTGAAAAAATGAAAATTATGGAACCCAAAAAATCAAACAATGAGAGAGGAAAGGGAGAAAATAACATATATTGGATTTTAGCCTTGATTTGTCTGAGAGAACATGGAGGAGTGTCTCTAGAAGCAGGGGAATTCCGAGAGAGATTGAGAATCACAAATGAATGAGCCATGGTTAGGTTTTTTTAAATAGACCAGTGATACTTTTATTAGCACTTTTAAAAAAACATGGATAGATATCCCTTTTATCAACACTAAATTGATAAGCGATGATAAAAGGCATATGTATTAGTTCTTTTTTAGTACTAATAAATATTGAGCTTTATCATCGTTAAAAAAACACTGATAAAAACCTTTATTGGTGCTAAAACTTTAGCGATGATAAATTATTTATAATTATAATTATAAAAAAAAATTGTAAAGAAATCTATATAATTATATATTTGTTTATTATAATTTTATAATTATTGAAATATATAATTATTTATTTATAATTACATTAATATTATTTAAAAAATTATATATTTTTTATTTATAAATATAAATATATATTTTTATAAATATAGTAAATATACATTTATAAATATATTTTTAATTATTTATTTTTAATTATAAATATATTTATATAATTATATATATATATAATATATATATATATGTAAATATAGTAAATATATTCATTATTTAAATATATTTATTACATTTTTAAAATTATAAATATATTTATATATTTATATATATTTTATAATTATATATATATATAACAAATATATATAAATATAAAAAATTTCATTATTTAAATATATTTATTATAATTTTTTAAGTATTTAAATATATAATTATTCATTTATAAAGATGTGAATAATACTTTTAAAATATGTATATATATATAGCCCCTATGGTGCAACTTAATGGTAGCTTCCGTTATAGCTCTCGATGAGGTTCCGAGTTCAAGTCTTTCCGAGCGCATTATTTAAATAAATTTATTATAATTTTATAATTATTTGAATATATATAATTTTTTATTTATAATTATATAAATACTTTTTAAAAAAATAATATTTATTCATTTATAATAATTATAAATATATAAATTTATATACATATATGTATATATATATATATATAAAATATGCATTTATAAATATATTTATTTATAAATATTTATTTACTACTATATTTTTAACATTATTAATGGATATATAATCTTAAATACAAGCATTTTAAAAATGAGTGAAATTGAATAATTCAAAATGAGAACATTTTAAAAATATAAAAAATGGATAAGTTTTATTAATTAAATATAAATTATTTAAAAAAAATGTTGATATATATTGAATTAAAGATGAATATATATTGAAAATACTAAAATAGAGTAAATAAATATATATAAATAAATAATAGAAAATGGTCAAATTAAAAAAAATAAAAGAAAAATATTAAAAATCAATAAATAATAACTAAAAGTAGTAATAATAAAAGAAAATAAACAAAATTGACCGATTAAAAACATAATATATTAAATGTATCATGTTATAATGAAATTCTGAAATATACTAAAATTTGAATAAATTACTTAAATATTTGGTGTATGTGTTTCTATATATAATATTAATTGCATAAATATTTGTTTATGTACGTTGTATATAGAAATTCATTAATTGCATATATGTATGTGAAATCAATGTACACAATGTTTGATATATGTTAAATTGAAAAATCAAACTACATTAAAAATGAATAAGATATTAATAGGATTTTAATTATTAAATTTTATTCATTTTCTATTTATTTATATTTAATATATATTATTCATTACTATTTATAATTAATATATTTATTATACTTATTCATTTTTATTAATAATTATTCAATTAATAATTTTTTAAATAATTTATAAATTTATTCATTTTTTTAATTATTACAATTTATTCATTTTACATATCTATATTTAATATATAAAATTTATAAATATTTATATTCTATATATATATATGTATATTAAATTTATTCATTTTTATCGATAATTAATAAATTAAATAAATTTTTTAATATTTTTCTTAATTTACTCATTTTTAAATTTTATTTTTTTAATCATTTCATTTTTTTCATTTTACATATCTATATATTTAATATATAATATTTATTATTATTTTTAATATTTATATACGTATATTCAATTTATTCATTTTCAACAATAATTATTTAATTAAAAAAATTGTTAACGTTTGTTTATTTTTTTAATTATTTCATTTTATTCTGGACCTTCATCAACACTAAAAGAGTGCTGATAAAGGATACCCATAATTAGTGATAAAAATAAAGTGCTGATAAATGGTGCCCTTTATTAGCACTAAAAATAAAGCATTGATAAAAGATACCTTTTATATGTACTAAAAGAAAGTGCTGATAAAGATGAACCTTTATTAGTGCTAAAAAAACCGATAAATGGTTCCCTTTTATCATCACTTTTTCCGAGCTCATAAAAGGATCTTTTTGTCAACACTTCTTTTTTAACTAATAAAGGCATCCTTTATCAGTGTTCTTTTCTAGCACTGATAAAAACTAGCAATGTTATAGGCTTATTTTGTATTAGTGAAAGCTAGTGTCACTCTATCTGCTGCCAAATTTCAAATTATATGATATCAATACAACTGACAGTGTTCTGTATTTAGTGCAACCTGTATATAATGGTCTCTCGGCACATCTATTTAACTTCTCAAACAACGTTGTACAATCATGAAGTTCATCTTCAATTTCCATTTCCATTTCTTCCATGTGATCTACACCACCATTTACACTGATATTCATATCAAATTATTCATAAACCATATTATCATACCAATTGGTGTGCACATTCAGGTTTCCCCATGTTTAGTCCAACATTTATAGCTGTGATCTATTCCATGAAAAATCAAATATTCTTCCAAATTTTTTAGAATAATTAGTCTTGAATAAAAACAACATAAACACGAACAAAATATTTGAGAAGGTTTGTATGCATGCTCTCTTGAAAACTTGATGGACTTTTTAACTCTATATTCATACTCTTTAGTCAAATGATTATCATACATCCATTTTTGATTCATATCCATCCTATTAGGTTCATAAAATATTAATTTTTACAATAAATAAATAAATACACATTATATATTCACTATCAAAGGTGAAAATTATAGACAATTATAATAAGGGAAACCCATCATTTAATTGTTTCAAACAATTTTA
Organism: Viscum album; assembly: GCA_963277665.1. NCBI lineage: Eukaryota > Viridiplantae > Streptophyta > Magnoliopsida > Santalales > Viscaceae > Viscum > Viscum album. The sequence continues at coordinate 247,429,395 of OY728150.1, forward strand.
TTATGCTTTGAAGAAAATGGGTAATTGAATTTAAGAGAAAAATTAATTCACTATGGTAGGTGTTATCCTCTAAATTCATTCAAAGGAGAAATTTATAGACAACTGTCATGCTCATCATCTCATCTCTCGAACATTTATCATTGAATTTTTTTTTTGACTCACATCCACCATCTCTTGTGTACATGCACCTATGTTGATTGAACTACTTTAAGCGGTAGTCATCCATGGGGTGACTACTGTTCAGAGTATTATAAGCAACATTAAATAGATAGGGGTGAGTCTCAATCAACAAAATTCAATAACTATTCACGAGATGAAACTGATGAGGATGACAATTGTCTATAAAAGATATGGGGGGTGACTCTTAAGCAAAAAATTTCAATAATAAATATTGTTTAACACAGATTGAGTCTTTCTTAAATCCCCTAAACAAATGAAAATATAATATAGAAAATTAATGAGTAATAATAGACCCAAATATGATAAACAAGAATAATAAACTCTCGTTTAATCAGCTATAATATATAAAAATATATTGATAAAAAATTTTAATAAATAAAGAGTTATTTCATATACATGGATGCTAATCATATATTCCTAGGGGTGGAACCCATACATGTAGACCTAAAATGATGAATACCTACAAATAATTTCTAATATATAGAATTCAATAATCACCATTATATTTTTTGGAACAAGTGATGTTACAACTTGATGAATTGTTACATTTAATATTTAAGCTATATCAAATATTTGAAAACATCCCAAGACTCTTGGGACGTCATATTGCCACACCGACACATCCTAAGGAATATAGTAAGGTTATCACATTAGATCTACCCATATGAAGGATTCTAAGGATACAATCTAATACATATTGACCCATCCCTAAGATTCTATGGAGGTCCATAAAGAAGTTGACATAGATAAATAATACAAATCAACAAGTTATATCACCAGAAATGGAGAAAAACACACCAAACCTTGAAACATCTATCCCATACATGTTGTCCTCTACCGAGAAGAAATGACTCCCATGAGATCACATTTTCTAAGTGGACTACCCTTACTTCACTTGGAAGTTAAATCACAAAATTAACAGATCTATAAAACATCATTCCCCATCTAAAGTCTCTACTACATAAATACAAAAAAATATTCATTTTAATACAGTAGGAAGTATTCTCATAGGCAACTAAACCACCATCATAAAAATTCATACATAAAAAATTATATAGAGAATATAAAATGGTATGGGAATTATATGATATGGTTATTTCTACTATTTATAGAATGAAAATAAAGCATGATTCATCCACACTTTCACATAAATAAAAGAGTATCTCATAAATCCTCTACATTGATTCACATCTGCAATAGAGAAGGAAGGAGATTCTCATATATCCTGGGAGCAATGATGGGAAGGCTCACAGTATAGGTGTTTCACACTCTAAAAATTCCAAGCATCAAAATGGAAGTTCTCCACAGCCAAATCTCCAAAATGTATAACTCACCACACTTACAATTTTAAAACAGACTCGACCATATCCAAAACCATTGATGTTTTACAGCCTAAGTTCCCCAAGAAAAGTAGAGAAAGGGTTACAATCGAGAGAAAGTAGAGAAATACTTATATTTTATCCTTGGATTTATTTAACCCTCAAATCAATTGATCATTAGATTTGATCCTTGGAATTTTTTGATCTTTGATTGAATCCTTGATTTCAGGTTTGATTCACTAAGGAGGAGCACCTGTGAGGTTGGATTTCACAGAAATCTTTACATATCGTGACGATTTCTCAACTAGTTAAGGGTTTTTATATAGATTGGGCCACTTTTTTCAATGATTTCGAAAAAGAGATAATAAAGACACATTTTATCACCACTTAATTAATATTCATGGACAAAGATAGATTTTTTTAGCGCTAAAAAAACCCTGATAAATATGTCTTTTATGAGCACTTATTACATAAGCGCTGATAAAATATTTTTAATGATAATTAAAAATAAAATTTTGTAAATATATATATATATAACTATATGTATTTAATAAATATATAAAAATTTTAAATATAATAATTATATTCTTTATTTAAATATATTTATAATAATTTTATAATTGATTAAATATATAATTATTTATTTATAATTATAGAAATATTTTAAAAAAATAATTTTATATCATTATATATATATATATATTTAATAAATATATGTAAATATAAATATAGTAAATATATTAATTATTTAAATAAATTTATTATTAACTTAATAATCATTTAAATATATATAATTATTTATTTATAATTATATAAATACTTTTTAAAAATAATAATATTCATTTATTTATAATTATAAATATATAAATGTATAAATGTAGTAAAAATAAATTTATAAATAAATTTATTTATAAGAATTTTTTTACAAATATATTTTTAAAATTATTAATTAATATTTAATCTTAAGTGAATTCATATTAAAAATGAGTGGAATTGAATAAATTAAAAATAAGTAAGCTTTAACTATATTTAAAAAATAGATAAGTTTTGTGAGTGTGTGTTGTATATAAAAATGCATTAATTACATATATTTGAAATCAATATAACAAACATTTGATCCATGTTAAATTGAAAAATCAAACGACATTCAATTGTGTCCACTAGTCAGTATTTTTAAATCATATTAATTTTTAATTATAAACATTATTCAACAAATATATGAATATTTAATGTAAATCGTAAAGATTTTGTATTACATAAATCATATTTATATACATTAATATACATCTATATATTTAATATATACTATTTATTAACATTATCATTAATTATTTAATTAATAGAATGTTTAATATTTTTCTCAATTTACCTATTTTTAATTTTTATTTGTTTAATTTTCATTTTGAATATATCTATATATTTAATATATAATATTTATTAGTATTTATAAGTTATATATAGTATAATCAATTTATTCAATTTTATTAATAAATATTAAATTAATATTTTTTTAATAAACTCATTTTTATTTTATTTTTATTTAATTATTTCATTTTATTCAGACCTTTATCAGTGCTAAAAATAAAGTGATGATAAAGGGTACCTTTTATCAGTGCTAAAATAAAAGTGCTGATAAAATGTATATTTTATCAGTTCTCTTTGCTAGCACTCATAAAGTCCAGCGCTGTTATAGACCTATTTTGTTGTAGTGAAAGTTGTTTCCATTTTCTTATTGTATTGAAAGAAATAAAGTAATTAATATAATAACACTAACATTATTATGTCATATATATCGTATAAAATCACTAAACCCATCCCTAATACTTTCAATGTAATGTGTAAATGAATAACACTGTTTTGAGGAGACAATAGTCCACACATCCACAAATGAAGATATCGTATTTACACAAAATGTAAATCATCATGTTATGTGTTATATAATAAATCTATAAGCATAAATACATCATAAATATCATAAATATCATAAATATCATAAATATCATATAAAAACAAAAATTCCATCATTATTTACAGCCGTGAATGGTGGAAATTGAAAAATTAATGACATTGGTTCATATAGCGGTATTCTACTGTACATATGAATGATGATTGTGTATCCCATTTGATGTAACTATGTGTGAGTGTAGGTAGAACCCTTAATATAAAAACATCTTATTATATTGATGGTATTTATTTTATTATATATACAAGAAATAAAAAAAATTAATGGGCGTAAGTAAGAAATAAAATAAAAATGTTTGTTGATGAACATTACCTCTTCTTTGGGTATCTCATTTTGATTTTCACAAAGGACTTATTTCGTTGAATTTATGACCAAATTAGGTCTTCTGTTATGAATATAGGGAATTTGGTAGGATAAGATGGTTGGGTTTGGTCAAGCTATATGGATCAAAGTGGTGTGAGTAAGTGAGAGAGGAGGTGCTCTTTTATAATTGAGGTGAGTTGCACTTTTAGAAACTCCAAATATATTAAACTATTATAAATTAATTTTCAATTTTAAATGGATCAAAAGAGAGTAATTTAACATATAAGATGAATATGGGTTGAAATAATCTCAAACAATATTTTTTAGATAAGTTTAGTTCAAATAATTACACTTATATTTTGTATTTAACCCTTATTAAAACCCTTTAACTCTTACCATAACACCTTGGCTTTTTACTCTTTAAGTGTTAATATTGTTAATATACAGTAAAAAATATCCATTAATAAGTCTTGGATTATTTTTGAAACCTTATACTAATAATTTTGATGAATTTTATATCTTTATACATTTTATATCATTTAATAAAATATTATTATTTTTAAACTATCATTAATGTCAATTTTAAAACTACTCATTTCTTGACTTTTAAAAAAATATCAATACATAATTTAACATTAAAAAAATCATAAAACATATCTAATATGTATATTTAATCTATAAAATTCTTGTATGAAATTAATTATCTCAAATTACATTTATTATAATATTTTTAATAACATTTTTTTGATATTTCTATTAATTAAAAAATTATTGCATCATCATTTTGTAAGTCTTTAAGATAATTATTTATTTCTTAAAAATGAAAAATAAATTTAAATGATGATTATAGTCATTTTATATTTTAAATTAATATTTTGGGTCAAATATATTTTCTGAATAACCATATATAAAAATTTTAATACTTATTAATAACATGAGCATGACATATTGGACTTTCCTTAGAAGAAAATACTAAAAAAGGATTAAAGTCCTACAAGTGGCTCTAATAGGCCATAAAACTATCCAAAGGATGATTTAAGTTGACACTAACTCATATAATAAAATTATAACAAGTTTTAGGGTAATTTTAGAATACTTATAATATTATTTTTACCCGTAATTACTTGATTTACCCTTAACCGTGGTAATTAAAAAAATACAAAAGTTATTATTCATATTGTCCAAAAATAAAAGGGACCTATTTAATAAAATTTTTAATTTTGATTCTAAATATGGAATCCATTTTTAAAAATTTAAAACATATAATTTTCAAAAATTAATTTAAATTTAATCTCATTTACGGAATGAGAAAACGAGTTTTTAAAGTGAAAAGATGAAAAAGATTGAAATGTTTTTATATCCTAATTTAATGATAAATTGATGAAAATGACCTAAATTAGATTAAATAATAACAAAGTTGTCTAATTATACATTAAAACCAATTAAAAAAATATCTTAACACTATAAATTATTTAGACTAAAATGATTCTTTCAATTAAAATGCAATTTTTTATTATTATCCATCAAAACATGAAACTTATCAGAAAAGTACCAAAAAATAAATAAAAGTAAATTTTTATATTCTTATTTCAAATAAAAAGTTTATTTTTCTAAATATAATTTATAAGTGTCAAAAAAATATTTTAAATAAGTGCGCCAACAAAAGGTGCTAAAATTGTCTTTTCATAAAAATACATATTTTTTGTGTAAAATTGGATTTTTTTTCTTATATCATGTATAGAAACCACATAATATGAAAGTTAAAAATTATATTGAATAAATTATATTTAACTAATATAATCCAAAAAAATTGATTTGTTAATTTTTTTTGAATAATTTTTTTTATAAAAAAATTACTTTAAATTAAATTGGTTTTTATATTTATTTATAATTATTTAGTAACTAATGAATTCAATAATATATTTTCATAATCTATTTAATCCTATTATTAATCCCCAATTTAACTAATAATAGATACTTTAATTTTAAATAATAATATTAATAGTATATCATGATTTTCTTAAAGCTCGGTGTTGCGTGAAACATCAGATATCAAAGAGATTAAATTTAAAAAATATACATCTCATAAAATCTTTAAGAGTTACATCTAGTTCAAAACCAATATTGATCTACCATTTTACTTAAATAAGTTATATTTAGTTTTTAATGTCTTTCATTTTTAATGTGTAAATATTCTCATGCCTATCATCAGAAATAATGAATTTACATTATGAACTTTGAATAATACAATTATCATTCCTGTAGATCACAAGAAAATATTCATCACATATTTGAATTATGCTAATGATATTGTGATTAAGTCCTATAATATACAAAACATTATAAATTAAATTTTTACTATGAAATTTAAAATAATTGATTTCATAGATTTCTCATTGAGCATTGTCACAAAATAGATCATTTCTGCCTTCAAGTTTTTAATCTTCTAAAAGAACTTTTTTTCCAAGTCATAAGCCTTTAGTAACCATTATCCATGTAATATATGGCTTTCACTATTGGTAAAAATCCTTTCTCCCTAGGATAAAAATATTATGGTTTCATTTCCTAGACTTTCTTAGGTTTAAATTATTAGAAAACAGTACTTTCAGAACCCACATTTTCTTCTACTTTCTTATATTGTAAAATTTCTAATTATTTATAAATATAAGATCTATGAAAACAAAAAATTATGAACCTTATTTAAATATTATTATTTTTAATACCCTCCTCCTTCAAATTTCATACAAAAGGGTCAATTTTTAAAAACAATATAGTTTGACTAAAAATTTCGTTTTTCTAAAGTGAAACAAATTCAGGAAGTATTTCTTTGAGGAATAAACTATTTGTAAATATTATTAAAATTTTCCTTCCTATAGGTAAAATTTGGAAAATGTTTTTTCAGACTATGAATTTTGTAATTAAGTTTTACAACCAAATTATTATCATCATTATTTAAGCCAAAATTATATTTCTTATCAAAATTTGAAGTGAGTTTTGATATCCCGAAAGTTTGTCTAGAAATTATAGTATTGGATTTAGTAAGTTCTGCTTTGGAAAAATCATAGTCTTTCATAACATTAGAAATATTTTTCTCCAGTAAAGTGACATATCTATATACTTATTTAAAATTTGGTATATTATCTTCATCCTATGATGTACTAATCTTATCTTATTTTGAATAAGTTGATCTATATTCATTATCATAATCAAGGTAATTAGAATTTAAATTTATGTTTGTAAGAGATTCAGTGGATACCTTTTCCATGTAGAAAAAATTATTCTTATGAATTCTAGAATAAAATTACACAACATTTTAATAATCACTATTATCATTAAAATAAATTTATGAAGAAGAATCTACAACACCCACACTCAATGTTTTTGAAGATTTTAAAATCTTATTCCCTTTTCTCTTGTAAAGATTCTTTGAGACATTATATTTTCTCTTCAACCTAGGAAAATCATGTATGATGTGTCCTATTTTATTATATTCATAATAAGTCATACTAGAAGTATTGTTAGGTCCACAAGGCTGAATACCCTGAGAGGGGGGTGAATCAGGGTATGACTAATTTAAAATTAAAGCCCGTTCTGATCTTGTTTCGCTGTTAAGAAAAACACTCTTCTCTCTTTTCCTGTTGCACAATATAAACAGAAAGTAAAGCAAGCACAGGACACAACAATTTTACTTGGTTCACCGCTAAGGGCTACGTCCAAGGAGCATACACCGACAGGTTTCCAGTCGTACCAAATTCCACTATACTTCACTAGCTGTGGATACAATGGTTCGGGCTAGATCACTTCTATTCACAGGATCACTCCCCTTACAATGTTTAGGGTCAGCTCACTGCTTTCCCAAGGGTCACTCCCTGTTTCTCTCTCTCTGGCTCACTGCTGGTGGAGAGGATCACCTTCTTCCTCTTCCTAAGCTCACTGCTCTGTGAAGGAAACCACTCACAGTTTATAGACTTGTAGGTCTCTTCATTTGCATGAATGCATGCATCCTTAACTGATGATGGATGCTCTGTTAATGTCCAAATTTCATCCACTGATGAATACCTCTTTGCCTATGAACACTGGGCAATTCCTTTTGGAAACACCTTCGAAAAGCACCCTACTTCGCGAAGCTCCCAATTTCGCGAAGCTCAAACAAGACTTCGCGAAGCTCCTACCTTTTTGTGAAGCACTTTCGCGAAGCTCAAGCCGTCGCAAAGAAACGTCCCTCGCGAAGCTTACTAAGCCAACGCGGAGCTTGCAGGTTTCGCGGAGCTACAATAGCCACCATGAAGCTCCTCTTTCGCGAAGCACACTGGCTCCGCGAACCACCTTCGCAAATCGAGAGCAAAGGATTTTCTCTGAAAATTCTCTCTCTTTCTCTCGAGGGGGTCGGCCTATATTTATAGGCGATTCCACCGACCCTCGACCCTTCCGTGCGAAGTCAACGGCACGTCATCTCAAATCGCAAAGCTCTAAAGTTTCCGCCGGAATTCTGTCCAAATCGCGAAGCACCTCGGCAATTTTCGGATCGCGGAGCTCATCGTAATTGCGGAGCATCACCATCAACATTATTTCGCGCCTTCGCCATGAATCTCCCTCGCAAATCCCTTCACCACTGCGATGCGCTTCAACTCTGCCGTTCGCGATGCTTTGACGTAATCGTGAAGCATCACCGCCTCCATTTTTTTGGTCTTCACGAAATCCAATCCATGCATCCTCTCTTCGCGAAATTCATGCCCTTGCCATATAAAAATATGATATTCAAGGATATCCACTTTTCGCGATGCTCACCAAACTCCGAATTTTGGACCCCAAAAATTTGGCCAACACTGGGAAACGACGCCACCTTGTACTGCTCTTTTGTACCGCCTCCAGATTTTCTTTTCATTTGTCATCGTTCTTTGTCAACAACTTCTCGGGAACTCGACAATTCTCCATGGAAACCTGCTTTGTCAAAAAACACAATCAACCCAAAAATGCTTCAATGTTACCTTGAGAGATTTTTGCCCAACAATCTCCCCCTTTGGGTTTGTTGACAACTCTTCACAACTCTGCTCAGAATGATTTTCTGCACTTTGATACCTCACTGAGTCTTCTTCCAGCCGCTACCACCATTCTCCTCTTGCGATTATGATAGCGTTCAAGGAATCACTTAGCATTTACTCTAAGCCCACATGAGAAATGCTCGGCATGAGAAACAAGAGTAGTATGAAAAGTTCATCAATGAATCACTTCATGTCAAACACCAATTGTCAATTCCAACCTGATACCAATTCATAAATTGATACCAATTGTTGAACCACACTGATCCCAATTGGTGATAGTTGGATGCCTTCTCTCACCATTCCAACACCACTGTTCTGCTTTTATCATGATCCTCAACTGTCGTGAATTCTATGCTTTGATCGATCACTTCTAGCATCGTCAGATTTAAAAATCTCCCCCTATGTCATTGTACTCCCCCTATCTGGCTACTGTTGGAACCACTCTGTGTATAAGGTTGTATTTGTTGTCAATAGTTGTCAATGCAGATCAAAATGAAGGTGATCATGAAATACTCCGATGAAGTAGAGGAGTGGTGATTCAGATGATTGTTGTGCTGATCTTAAGTTCAAAGAACATGTGTCAAAGGTGATACATTGTTTACAACAATGAAGAATGTGAGGAGTAATCCATTCGAGGATGATTAAAGAAGAATTAGGTTTTTGGATGAAGACCATGCAATTACTCATGATTGCATGAGAACCATGCTAGAGACTTCTTGACGGATTGAATCACATGTTATGCATGAAGTTGATCATGACAACCATGCTAGAGACTTCTTGACGGATTGAATCACATGCTTTCCATGAAGTTGATCATGACAGTTGATGAAGAAGACAATGTGCCAATGAGTTTACTTCTGAGATGGCCATACGGAGATTGCAATTATGAGATGGCCATGCACATCACATTGTATCAGAAGATATTGGTACTAAAGTTGTTCCTTCAAAGAATACATATCACAATAGTGGAGTTTGTGATAAAAGCCAAAGAGTTGCTGAAGGATACAGATCACCAAGAAGAAGTGCTGTTGAGGTGATCGTGCTTGTTGACAAAGTAAACAAACGACATACAAATTTGTTGACAAAGGAGATTCCATGGTGACATGTTGAGTTCAAGAGTTGTGGTCAACGATCTATGTTTGATTCATGAACTTCGACAGAGGAATGGATGATCTGGAGGCGGTACAAAAAGAGCAGATACAAGGTGGCGCTGTTTTCCAGTGTTTGCCAAATTTTTGGGCCTCAAAATCGGAAAATGAAGACATGGATTGTCTGCAAAAGGAGGTTCGCACAAAAAGGAAGTGGTGCGCGAAATATAAGAGGCTTGCGCGAAATACTTGAGCTGGGCGCGCAAAATTAGCGGGTTGCGCAAAATCTTGAAGTGTGGCGCGCAAAACAGCGGGTTGCGCGAAAATTGTATTTCGCGCAAAAGATGTTTCGAGGTCCGAAGCTCGGAAAATGGAAAAGGCATGAGGTGCGCAAAATTATGGAGCAGTGCGCGGAAAATGGTTGTGCGCGGAAGATTTGTATTTCACGATCAAAGCGGATTACGCGCTCAAGGAGGGTTTTTCGCGCAGAGTCGATTTTGCCTATAAATATGAAGTGACCCTCCTCCATTCAACAGAGTTCAAGACATAGAAAATACCCGAGCTCTGGTGCGCGCAATTGAAGTTAGAAAGGGTGTTGCGCGTAAACTTAAAGTTTGCGCGTAAAGTCATATTGCGCGAAAAGCAAAGGCTGCGCAGAAAGTTGGTGCTTGGCGCGTAAAAGGAAGATTGCGCGAAAAGTGGATTTCGCGCAAGAGTAGTGAATTGCACGCAAGGCAGTTTCCAGGCTGCGCGTAATATTTGGAAGTTGCGCGAGAAAGGAATTTCGCGCAAACCATAGAAATTGCGCGCAAGACACCGTAAGGGTTGCGCGTAAAAATTGAGGTTTCCCGGTACATCCGGTGCAAAGTGAGATTCATCTGCGGGTGAAAGTTGGACTTCAACAGAGCATCTACATACATAGGAAGATGCATTCCTTCATGAAAATTAAGAGACCTACAGGTCTATAAACTGTGACTGAATCCCTTCCAAGAGCAGTGAGCTTAGGAAGAGGAAGAAGGTGATCCTCTCCACCGGCAGTGAGCCAGGGGGAGTCAACGGGAGTGACCCGAGGGACGCAGTCAGCTATCCCTAAACAATTGTAAAGGCAGTGAGCCTGGGACAGAGTGTCTGTACCCGAACATTTGTATCCGCAGCTAGTGAAGCATAGTGGATTTAGGTACGACCGGCAACCTGTCGGCGTATACTCCTTGGACGTAGCCCTTAGTGGTGAACCAAGTAAAAATAGTTGTGTCATCTGTCTCTGCATGTGAATGTTTAATTGCTGATCATATCCATCATACAGGTTTATGTAGTTCCTACCAACGTGGGAACAAGATCCACAACTAAAAGAAGAAAAAGTTTCCACCCTGATTCACCCCTCCCCTCTCAGGGTGTCCCGGGGTCCTACAAGTGGTATCAGAGGGAGGTTAACGTATGTTGGATATTCTCCAGTAATTCTATTGAGAAGAGGATTTGAGTTTCTTTCCTAGAGTCAACAATGAAGAGTAGTCTTGATAATGACGCAGTCATTTCTGAGCAGAAATCTATATCCACCAAGACTTTGACAAATATGAAAAAGAAAGAGAGGAAGATGATGAAGAAGTCCCCCACATCCAAAGAAGATATAGTGTCTTGTTCTCCATGCCATTCCAATAATGAAGAAACATTAGGCTTGGAAAGTATCAAGAAGGTGGCTCAGAACTCATCCAGAGGAAAGGATGATACCCCTAATTCGGGCTTTCAGGAAAAACTCAGAACATATCTGCATGATATTCCAGAAGAAAGGGTTGCTATTATTTGTAGCCTATTCCAATCTATGCAGGTTGAGATCAATCGATTAGAAAGGGAAGCTGACAATATGGAAAAAGGTTTGGAAATAAAAGTTATGGAAAGTATGAATCTCATCAAACGGGTGAAAGTATTTGAAGAAGAAGAGGAAGTCAATAAGACTTTAAAAGAAAGGATCCATGCACTTGAAGCTGAGCTGAAGAAGAGCAATGAAGTCAAGAATTTTTGTTTGGAAGAAACTTCCATTAAATTCAGGGAACTTGACTCTTTGTTACAAAACAAAGTTAAGATGCATGAAGATGAGGTTGAAAGGTTGAAGAAGACTTGTGAAGAGAAGATGATCACGATTGAAGATCAGAAGATCATCCTCAATATTGTGGGTCAAAAATTGGAAGCTCAGTTGACCAAGATTGAGAACACACATATTGAGACTTCACAAAAGAATGAAATGAGTGATGCTTGCACTCAATGTTCGTTGGAGGAGTCTAAATATGAAATGCCTCCAACATGTGATAAGAAGATTATGACAACTCTTGACTATCCACATCAAGAATCAGTTGCTATTGGTACTCAATGCTCACTGGTGGATTCTATTGTCAAAAGACCTCCAACATGTGATAAAAAGATCATGACTTCACTCTTTGATCTATCACAAGCAACTGAGAAAGTGAAGGTACCATCCAAACCATCTTGTACTCATATTTCTAAATATACTCCTACAATCAGTGCAGGTGGGAAGAAAAGTTCTAAACAAGTATGGATGAGGAAAGGTGAGAAGAATAAACCTACCACCATGGCTAGGGTGGATGGGAAGAAAAAGGAGGAAGTGGGTTCCTCAAATAGAGAACAAAAGATTAAGCAGATGGCCCAACAACTTAATACAGAATACACAAAGAAGAAAAGATTTGTGGGTCAATGTTGGTGCTGCAATAGATTTGGGCACTGTGCACTGGATTGTTTTTATAATCCCTTTCATGGAAAAGCACAGGGAAAGCCTATATCAAAGGGGAGGAAGCCGGAGAAGAAGAAGCAACATCCACAGGTCCAGAAGCATCTGTTTACAGCAAACAGATTTGGAATTCTTGATAACATCTGTGATGCATGCAATGGCAGTGGTCACAAGAATGGTGCATGCCTAGGTCAACAGATATCCAGAGCTGATAAGAACAGAAGACCACACAAGCCATCTAAGTATGAAGAACGTACCTTGGGAAGAAATTAGAAGAATATGGTGAACACACATATCCCCAAGAAGATATCAAGTAGGCAAGCTGAGAAGACCCAAGATTTTAGATCCATGAAATTGAAGGGTCATTCATCCAAGAGAAACACTAAGTGGGATGAATCTCGGATGAACCCATGTGAAAGACCTAAACCAGCTGCAAAAGTTCCAAATGACATATTGGTCATCTGGCCAAAAGATTTGAAAAGAATAAGGAAACTTGAAGATGAGAAGGCCAAGGCTGGTGACAAAGGAAAAGGAAAACTTTCACATGATGAAGACATAGTGCAGGAGAGTTTGCAAACAAAGAGAAACACACGTATCAAAGAAGTTCTGTGTGAGAGATGCGAGAAGTCTGGTCACATTGCAAAAGGTTGTCTAACCTTAATACCAGAGCAAGAAGAAGTCCTTAAGAGGAGTAAGAATGTATCATTCATGATGGCTGGTAAGCAGAAAAATTCTCCACACAAATCAGAAGAGAATGTGAACAGAGCCATGCCACACCGACAGATGCCAGAACATATGTTCAAATGTGCAGGCATGAAGACTAGAGTGAACAGAGGAACTTGGTTGAGAAAAGAACCTCAACCAATCAAGTCTTCTTGATGAAGCAAGAAGGAACCACCTTATTCCCGTAATCATTTCTATATTGTATTTGTACTAATAATGCAGGGAATTGAAGGTGAAGCATGCTCTCAGGGGGAGAACCTGAGAAGTAGTGAATGCTGTCAACTCTTGATAGCCAAGCTGAAGAAGTTTCCATCCTTAGTAGATTCTTCAATTGATATTCAAAGATTATGATGATGAAGGATCACTCTTGATGAAGATGATGAGGAGTGTTTCCCTTGCGGGGGAGAAGAATGAAGAAGCTTCCATAATCACTGTTTCAATCAATATCAACTCCAGGTGGACTCAAAAGCAGTTATTCTGTGAATTTCTTGAAGAACACACCAATGAAGAAGGTATGTCATTTCTCAATCACTATCCCTTGTTTACTCAGATCAAAGATTATTTTACAAAGGGGGAGTAACTGTATTGATCAGTGACATAAAGAGAATGGAAGTGCCCCAAGGTCACTTATCCTGTCGATTGCACTTGAATGTTTTTGATCTATTTGCTTAAGTGAGTGCAGGAGTTTCAGGTTGATTATTATCTATCATATTTGATCTTCTTCTACCTGAAATAAAAGTGGTAAACCCTTGAAGACAAGATACATGAGTTCTCATCTCACGTTGGTATCATGATCTGTGAATAATGGACAACATTGTTGACTTAATCAAATCCTCTTGTTTTCTACATCGAGCATTGCTCAAGTAGACTTAGAGTGAAATGATTAATGAAACTTTTCTTAAGTGAGGATTGATACCCTCCCTACCATGCGCTTTGTATTTCTTGTCAATAAGGGGGAGAGAAAGTGAAATGCAGAAGATTCTCATTTTGACATTGACGGATTCATTTCAGAAGATGTTTAAGGTATTGACAACAAAATACAAAGGGGGAGATTGTTGGAACCACTCTGTGTATAAGGTTGTATTTGTTGTCAATAGTTGTCAATGCAGATCAAAATGAAGGTGATCATGAAATACTCCGATGAAGTAGAGGAGTGGTGATTCAGATGATTGTTGTGCTGATCTTAAGTTCAAAGAACATGTGTCAAAGGTGATACATTGTTTACAACAATGAAGAATGTGAGGAGTAATCCATTCGAGGATGATTAAATAAGAATGAGGTTTTTGGATGAAGACCATGCAATTACTCATGATTGCATGAGAACCATGCTAGAGACTTCTTGACGGATTGAATCACATGTTATGCATGAAGTTGATCATGACAGCCTTGCTAGAGACTTCTTGACGGATTGAATCACATGCTTTGAATGAAGTTGATCATGACAGTTGATGAAGAAGACAATGTGCCAATGATTTGACTTCTGAGATGGCCATGCGGAGATTGCAATTATGAGATGGCCATGCACATCAAATTGTATCAGAAGATATTGGTACTAAAGTTGTTCCTTCAAAGAATACATATCACAATAGTGGAGTTTGTGATAAAAGCCAAAGAGTTGCTGAAGGATACAGATCACCAAGAAGAAGTGTTGTTGAGGTGATCGTGCTTGTTGACAAAGCAAACAAACGACATACAAATTTGTTGACAAAGGAGATTCCATGGTGACATGTCGAGTTCAAGAGTTGTGGTCAACGATCTATGTTTTATTCATGAACTTCGATAGAGGAATGGATGATCTGGAGGCGGTACAAAAAGAGAAGATACAAGGTGGCGCTGTTTTCCAGTGTTTGCCAAATTTTTGGGCCTCAAAATCAGAAAATGAAGACATGGATTGTCTGCAAAAGGAGGTTCTCACAAAAAGGAAGTGGTGCGTGAAATATAAGAGGTTTGCGCGAAATACTTGAGCTGGGCACGCAAAATTTGCGGGTTGTGCGAAATCTTGAAGTGTGGCGCGCAAAACAGCGGGTTGCGCGAAAATTGTATTTCGCGCAAAAGATGTTTCGAGGTCCGAAGCTCGGAAAATGGCAAAGGCATGAGGTGCGCGAAATTATGGAGCAGTGCGCGGAAAATGGTTGTGCGCAGAAGATTTGTATTTCGCGATCAAAGCGGATTACGCGCTCAAGGAGGGTTTTTCGCGCGGAGTCGATTTTGCCTATAAATATGAAGTGACCCTCCTCCATTCAACAGAGTTCAAGACATAGAAAATACCCGATCTCTGGTGCGCGCAATTGAAGTTAGAAAGTGTGTTGCACGTAAACTTAAAGTTTGCGCGTAAAGTCATATTGCGCGAAAAGCAAAGGCTGCGCAGAAAGTTGGTGATTGGCGCGTAAAAGGAAGATTGCGCGAAAAGTGGATTTCGCGCAAGAGTAGTGAATTGCGCGCAAGGCAGTTTCCAGGCTGCGCGTAATATTTGGAAGTTGCGCGAGAAAGGAATTTTGCGCAAACCATAGAAATTGCGTGCAAGACACCATAAGGGTTGCGCGTAAAAATTGAGGTTGCCCGGTACATCCGGTGCAAAGTGAGATTCATCTGCGGGTGAAAGTTGGACTTCAACAGAGCATCTACATACATAGGAAGATGCATTCCTTCATGAAAATGAAGAGACCTACAGGTCTATAAACTGTGACTGAATCCCTTCCAAGAGCAGTGAGCTTCAGAAGAGGAAGAAGGTGATCCTCTCCACCGGCAGTGAGCCAGGGGGAGTCAACGGGATTGACCCGAGGGACGCAGTGAGCTATCCCTAAACAATTGTAAAGGCAGTGAGCCTGGGACAGAGTGTCTGTACCCGAACATTTGTATCCGCAGCTAGTGAAGCATAGTGGATTTAGGTACGACCGGCAACCTGTCGGCGTATACTCCTTGGACGTAGCCCTTAGTGGTGAACCAAGTAAAAATAGTTGTGTCATCTGTCTCTGCATGTGAATGTTTAATTACTGATCATATCCATCATACAGGTTTATGTAGTTCCTACCAACGTGGGAACAAGATCCACAACTAAAAGAAGAAAAAGTTTCCACCCTGATTCACCCCTCCCCTCTCAGGGTGTCCCGGGGTCCTACAAGTGGTATCAGAGGGAGGTTAACGTATGTTGGATATTCTCCAGTAATTCTATTGAGAAGAGGATTTGAGTTTCTTTCCTAGAGTCAACAATGAAGAGCAGTCTTGATAATGACGCAGTCATTTCTGAGCAGAAATCTATATCCACCAAGACTTTGACAAATATGAAAAAGAAAGAGAGGAAGATGATGAAGAAGTCCCCCACATCCAAAGAAGATATAGTGTCTTGTTCTCCATGCCATTCCAATAATGAAGAAACATTAGGCTTGGAAAGTATCAAGAAGGTGGCTCAGAACTCATCCAGAGGAAAGGATGATACCCCTAATTCGGGCTTTCAGGAAAAACTCAGAACATATCTGCATGATATTCCAGAAGAAAGGGTTGCTATTATTTGTAGCCTATTCCAATCTATTCAGGTTGAGATCAATCGATTAGAAAGGGAAGCTGACAATATGGAAAAAGGTTTGGAAATAAAAGTTATGGAAAGTATGAATCTCATCAAACGGGTGAAAGTATTTGAAGAAGAAGAGGAAGTAAATAAGACTTTAAAAGAAAGGATCCATGCACTTGAAGCTGAGCTGAAGAAGAGCAATGAAGTCAAGAATTTTTGTTTGGAAGAAACTTCCATTAAATTTAGGGAACTTGACTCTTTGTTACAAAACAAAGTTAAGATGCATGAAGATGAGGTTGAAAGGTTGAAGAAGACTTGTGAAGAGAAGATGATCACGATTGAAGATCAGAAGATCATCCTCAATATTGTGGGTCAAAAATTGGAAGCTCAGTTGACCAAGATTGAGAACACACATATTGAGACTTCACAAAAGAATGAAATGAGTGATGCTTGCACTCAATGTTCGTTGGAGGAGTCTAAAGATGAAATGCCTCCAACATGTGATAAGAAGATTATGACAACTCTTGACTATCCACATCAAGAATCAGTTGCTATTGGTACTCAATGCTCACTGGTGGATTCTATTGTCAAAAGACCTCCAACATGTGATAAGAAGATCATGACTTCACTCTTTGATCTATCACAAGCAACTGAGAAAGTGAAGGTACCATCCAAACCATCTTGTACTCATATTTCTAAATATACTCCTACAATCAGTGCAGGTGGGAAGAAAAGTTCTAAACAAGTATGGATGAGGAAAGGTGAGAAGAATAAACCTACCACCATGGCTAGGGTGGATGGGAAGAAAAAGGAGGAAGTGGGTTCCTCAAATAGAGAACAAAAGATTAAGCAGATGGCCCAACAACTTAATACAGAAGACGCAAAGAAGAAAAGATTTGTGGGTCAATGTTGGTGCTGCAATAGATTTGGGCACTGTGCACTGGATTGTTTTTATAATCCCTTTCATGGAAAAGCACAGGGAAAGCCTATATCAAAGGGGAGGAAGCCGGAGAAGAAGAAGCAACATCCACAGGTCCAGAAGCATCTGTTTACAGCAAACAGATTTGGAATTCTTGATAACATCTGTGATGCATGCAATGGCAGTGGTCACAAGAATGGTGCATGCCTAGGTCAACAGATATCCAGAGCTGATAAGAACAGAAGACCACACAAGCCATCTAAGTATGAAGAACGTACCTTGGGAAGAAATCAGAAGAATATGGTGAACACACATCTCCCCAAGAAGATATCAAGTAGGCAAGCTGAGAAGACCCAGGATTTTAGATACATGAAATTGAAGGGTCATTCATCCAAGAGAAACACTAAGTGGGATGAATCTCGGATGAACCCATGTGAAAGACCTAAACCAGCTGCAAAAGTTCCAAATGACATATTGGTCATCTGGCCAAAAGATTTGAAAATAATAAGGAAACTTGAAGATGAGAAGGCCAAGGCTGGTGACAAAGGAAAAGGAAAACTTTCACATGATGAAGACATAGTGCAGGAGAGTTTGCAAACAAAGAGAAACACACGTATCAAAGAAGTTCTGTGTGAGAGATGCGAGAAGTCTGGTCACATTGCAAAAGGTTGTCTAACCTTAATACCAGAGCAAGAAGCAGTCCTTAAGAGGAGTAAGAATGTATCATTCATGATGGCTGCTAAGCAGAACAATTCTCCACACAAATCAGAAGAGAATGTGAACAGAGCCATGCCACACCGACAGATGCCAGAACATATGTTCAAATGTGCAGGCATGAAGACTAGAGTGAACAGAGGAACTTGGTTGAGAAAAGAACCTCAACCAATCAAGTCTTCTTGATGAAGCAAGAAGGAACCACCTTATTCCCGTAATCATTTCTATATTGTATTTGTACTAATAATGCATGGAATTGAAGGTGAAGCATGCTCTCAGGGGGAGAACCTGAGAAGTAGTGAATGCTGTCAACTCTTGATAGCCAAGCTGAAGAAGTTTCCATCCTTAGTAGATTCTTCAATTGATATTCAAAGATTATGATGATGAAGGATCACTCTTGATGAAGATGATGAGGAGTGTTTCCCTTGCGGGGGAGAAGAATGAAGAAGCTTCCATAATCACTGTTTCAATCAATATCAACTCCAGGTGGACTCAAAAGAAGTTATTCTGTGAATTTCTTGAAGAACACACCAATGAAGAAGGTATGTCATTTCTCAATCACTATCCCTTGTTTACTCAGATCAAAGATTATTTTACAAAGGGGGAGTAACTGTATTGATCAGTGACATAAAGAGAATGGAAGTGCCCCAAGGTCACTTATCCTGTCGATTGCACTTGAATGTTTTTGATCTATTTGCTTAAGTGAGTGCAGGAGTTTCAGGTTGATTATTATCTATCATATTTGATCTTCTTCTACCTGAAATAAAAGTGGTAAACCCTTGAAGACAAGATACATGAGTTCTCATCTCACGTTGGTATCATGATCTGTGAATAATGGACAACATTGTTGACTTAATCAAATCCTCTTGTTTTCTACATCGAGCATTGCTCAAGTAGACTTAGAGTGAAATGATTAATGAAACTTTTCTTAAGTGAGGATTGATACCCTCCCTACCATGCGCTTTGTATTTCTTGTCAATAAGGGGGAGAGAAAGTGAAATGCAGAAGATTCTCATTTTGACATTGACGGATTCATTTCAGAAGATGTTTAAGGTATTGACAACAAAATACAAAGGGGGAGATTGTTGGAACCACTCTGTGTATAAGGTTGTATTTGTTGTCAATAGTTGTCAATGCAGATCAAAATGAAGGTGATCATGAAATACTCCGATGAAGTAGAGGAGTGGTGATTCAGATGATTGTTGTGCTGATCTTAAGTTCAAAGAACATGTGTCAAAGGTGATACATTGTTTACAACAATGAAGAATGTGAGGAGTAATCCATTCGAGGATGATTAAAGAAGAATGAGGTTTTTGGATGAAGACCATGCAATTACTCATGATTGCATGAGAACCATGCTAGAGACTTCTTGACGGATTGAATCACATGTTATTCATGAAGTTGATCATGACAGCCATGCTAGAGACTTCTTGACGGATTGAATCACATGCTTTGAATGAAGTTGATCATGACAGTTGATGAAGAAGACAATGTGCCAATGATTTGACTTCTGAGATGGCCATGCGGAGATTGCAATTATGAGATGGCCATGCACATCACATTGTATCAGAAGATATTGGTACTAAAGTTGTTCCTTCAAAGAATACATATCACAATAGTGGAGTTTGTGATAAAAGCCAAAGAGTTGCTGAAGGATATAGATCACCAAGAAGAAGTGCTGTTGAGGTGATCATGCTTGTTGACAAAGCAAACAAACGACATAAAAATTTGTTGACAAAGGAGATTCCATGGTGACATGTCGAGTTCAAGAGTTGTGGTCAACGATCTATGTTTTATTCATGAACTTCGACAGAGGAATGGATGATCTGGAGGCGGTACAAAAAGAGCAGATACAAGGTGGCGCTGTTTTCCAGTGTTTGCCAAATTTTTGGGCCTCAAAATCGGAAAATGAAGACATGGATTGTCTGCAAAAGGAGGTTCTCACAAAAAGGAAGTGGTGCGTGAAATATAAGAGGTTTGCGCGAAATACTTGAGCTGGGCACGCAAAATTAGCGGGTTGCGCGAAATCTTGAAGTGTGGCGCGCAAAACAGCGGGTTGCGCGAAAATTGTATTTCGCGCAAAAGATGTTTCGAGGTCTGAAGCTCGGAAAATGGCAAAGGCATGAGGTGCGCGAAATTATGGAGCAGTGCGCGGAAAATGGTTGTGCGCAGAAGATTTGTATTTCGCGATCAAAGCGGATTACGCGCTCAAGGAGGGTTTTTCGCGCGGAGTCGATTTTGCCTATAAATATGAAGTGACCCTCCTCCATTCAACAGAGTTCAAGACATAGAAAATACCCGATCTCTGGTGCGCGCAATTGAAGTTAGAAAGGGTGTTGCGCGTAAACTTAAAGTTTGCGCGTAAAGTCATATTGCGCGAAAAGCAAAGGCTGCGCAGAAAGTTGGTGATTGGCGCGTAAAAGGAAGATTGCGCGAAAAGTGGATTTCGCGCAAGAGTAGTGAATTGTGCGCAAGGCAGTTTCCAGGCTGCGCGTAATATTTGGAAGTTGCGCGAGAAAGGAATTTCACGCAAACCATAGAAATTGCGCGCAAGACACCGTAAGGGTTGCGCGTAAAAATTGAGGTTGCCCGGTACATCCGGTGCAAAGTGAGATTCATCTGCGGGTGAAAGTTGGACTTCAACAGAGCATCTACATACATAGGAAGATGCATTCCTTCATGAAAATGAAGAGACCTACAGGTCTATAAACTGTGACTGAATCCCTTCCAAGAGCAGTGAGCTTAGGAAGAGGAAGAAGGTGATCCTCTCCACCGGCAGTGAGCCAGGGGGAGTCAACGGGATTGACCCGAGGGACGCAGTGAGCTATCCCTAAACAATTGTAAAGGCAGTGAGCCTGGGACAGAGTGTCTGTACCCGAACATTTGTATCCGCAGCTAGTGAAGCATAGTGGATTTAGGTACGACCGACAACCTGTCGGCGTATACTCCTTGGACGTAGCCCTTAGTGGTGAACCAAGTAAAAATAGATGTGTCATCTGTCTCTGCATGTGAATGTTTAATTGCTGATCATATCCATCATACAGGTTTATGTAGTTCCTACCAACGTGGGAACAAGATCCACAACTAAAAGAAGAAAAAGTTGCCACCCTGAAACACCCATACCCTCTCAGGGTGTCCCGGGGTCCTACAGCTACTCCACCTGTCAGCTTCTCCCCATATCATTCATGATTTAACAAATCTCCACACTGTCTCCCCCTTGAACAATCACTATTTTCTCCCCCTTTGTCAATGAACCCAAAGGTCACTCCTTTGCAGTCTGTAACAGAGTAGAGAACACATCAGCACATTAGGGAAAACACGTCATACCTCGGAGAGAGGGGGGGATCCACATCCACACTATTTTAAGTGCGGGGAATCGACTGAACTCCCAGATCCAGTCGATGCCTTTCAAATTCTTCCTTGGGTAAGGCCTTTGTCAGAATGTCTGCAACCTGTAGCTTTGTAGGTACATACTCCAACTTCACGATTCCTTGCTCAACCTTCTCCTTGATAAAATGATACTTAATCTCAATGTGCTTTGTCCTTGAATGATGGATGGGATTTTTGCTAAGATTTATAGCACTTGATTTGTCACACTGGATTCTGATCGGAGACTTCACTTCAACTCCCATATCTTCAAGCTGCTGCTTCATCCACAATAAATGTGTGCATACTTGAGTGGCCGCAATATACTCAGCTTCTTCGGTGCTCAATGAAGTGCAATATTACTTCTTTCTTGGCCAAGAAATACACAATCCACCAAGATAGAATGCACCACCTGACATTGATTTTCTATCATCTGCTGAACCGGCCCAGTCTGCATCAGTATATCCCAATAACTCTGTCTGAGATTTATCAGTATATGTCAAGCCAAAATCCACTGTGCCCTGGATATACCGAAGTATTCTTTTCACTACAAGCATGTGGCTTTCCTTGGGATTACTCTGATATATCGCTGCTTGGCATGTGGCAAAAACAAGATCAGGCCTTGTTATAGTTAAGTACAACAGACTTTCAATAATTTGCCTGTATTCTGTAATATTAACTGCCTTGCCATCCTCATCTTTTGATAATTTCATCCGGGTAGCAACCGGAGTCTTCATCTCCTTGGACTTCTCCATTCCAAACCTTCTCAAAACCTCCTTGGAATATTTAGATTGAGAAATGAATGTTCCATTCCTTCCTTGTGTCACCTGTAGACCAATGAAAAATGTTATCTCTCCAATCATTGACATTTCAAACTCATTTTTCATGAATTCGGAAAACTATCTGCACTAATCTTCATCTGATCCACCAAAAATTATGTCATCGACATACACTAGCACCATCATCCTTTGATTACTTTCATTGCTGAAATAGAGGTTGTAATCAACTCCTCTACGCTGGAAACCAAGCTTCTTCAAGTACTGATCAAGCCTTGAGTACCATTCCCTTGGTGCTTGTTTCAGCCCATACAATGCCTTCTTCAGCCTGCAAACTTTGTTCTCATCCTCATGAATGAGAAAACCATCTGGCTACTCAATATACACCTCCTCTTCCAGAACTCCATTTAATAATGCAGATTTTACATCCATCTGGAACACTTTGAACTTTCTTTTCACTGCAATGGACAAAAATAGTCTGATCGTTTCCAGCCTTGCAACCAGTGCAAATGTCTCATCAACATCTATTCCCTCTATCTGAGAGTATCCCTTGCACACTAGTCGTGCTTTGTTCCGAATCACTATGTCATCTTCATTCATCTTGTTGTGATAAACCCATTTAGTCCTGATGACATTCTTGTCTGCTGGCCTCGAAACAATCTCCCATGTCTGGTTCTTCTCAATCTGATCAAGCTCTTCATTCATAGCCTGAACCCAGTTTTCATCTTCAGCTGCATCGGAAAAACATTTTGGCTCCACCTGATATAAGAACGATGTTTTCTATAATGATTTCATTCTTCGAGTATGAACTGGAGTTGTCTGATCACCAATGATATTCTGCCTGTCAATTTCAGCTCGATTCTTTGGCTTCCTTGCAGACACAGATTTGACACTTTCTTGTTCATCATCAGTATCTTCTTCTGAGTCAGCCTCTTCCACTTCTGCTCCCCCTGTGTTGCTTAACTCATCATCACTTTCGTCCAGGAACTGTTCACTTGGTCGTTGAGTATTCTGTTCATTTTCAACTATAGTGACATCATTGCTCTCAACAATTTTTCCCAGCCTTTTGTTAAAGCATTTATACGCTTTGCTTTTTCCTGGGTATCCAAGGAATATCCCCTCATCTCCTCATGCCTCAAACTTCCTATGATTTTCTTTGTTGAGAATGAAACACTTACTTCCAAAGATTCTAAAGTATTTCAATGTTGGCTTCTTTCCATACCACAGTTCATACGGAGTCTTCCCTTGCTTCGGACACAACAAAGACCTGTTTGAAACATAGACCGATGTCAACACTGCTTCCTTCCAAAATTTCTCTGGTAGGTCTTTGTCAATAAGCATTGTTCTTGTCATGTTGTTGATGATCCGATTTATCCTTTCAACCACACCATTCTGTTGGGGAGTTCTTACTGATGAAACTTGATGCCTTATCCCGTGTTTCTCAAGATACTCTTCCACTTAACTGTTTGTGAATTCTGTACCGTTGTCTGTACGGAACTTCAAAATTTTCTGCCCAAGCATCCTTTCTGATTCTCCCATGTACTGTTTTATGCAACCAAACACCTCTGTCTTATGGGTAATGAAAAATACCCAGGCCATTCTGATGTAATCATCAATGAAAAGAACACAGTACCTTTTCCCATTTATAGCTTGTGGTGAGATAGGTCCACATACATCAGCATGAACTAGTTCGAGCACTCTAGTTGATTTCTGTTCCTTTAGCCTGTATGTCTTTCTGATGATCTTCCCTTGTTGTCAAGCATAACACGTATGAGTGCGATCACGTGATAGTTTGGGAAGGTCTCTAGAAGCATCACACTTTACGAGATCTTCCATAGATGGTTGGCACAGATGACCAAGTCGCTTATGCCACAACTGGTTTTCTTCCTCTCTGGATAAAAGACATGTATCTTCCTCCCCACCTACAAGGTAGAGATTTCCCTTTGACCTTTTTCCCTGCCGAACAGCTGCTCTATCTTTTCCTTTCACAACACACATCTTCTTGGTAAATCGGATAGGGTGCCCAGAGTCACATAGTTGACTAACACTGAGTAAGTTATGACTAAGACCCTCTACTACCAAGAAATCAGCATGTCTCATCTCTTTGCCCCCAAACTTGGCTTTCCCTGAGCCAACAATCTTCAGGCCTTCATCATTTCCAAATTTGAAAACTCCTTCTTTGTCATATTTGATGCCTGTAACAAGATCCTTATTACCCGTCATGTGGGATGTGCAACCACTGTCAAGGATCCACACACCAGATCGATCTGATGCTTTAAGGGAAATCTCCGCAACTACTGCCTTTTCTTCTTTCTTCTTCTTGGTCCATACTTTTTCCTTCACACTCAGCATAGATTGAGACTTCTGTTCTTTCTCAGAGTATGATGGACCAGCCTCATCTTGCAAAGCCGCAAATCTATTCTGCATTTTTAACTCACCTGTCAGTTTATTGATCTACTACTTGCGAACGTTTTGATTCTGCTTTGGCACATTTCTCTAAATGGTCGAAGTACAATACCTAGCCATGTGCCCAAATCCTCCGCAAAAAAACAGTGTCCTTCGAAATATGTTCTGGAAAACCGTTCACTATTTGGCTGCCATCTCTGTTCTTGTTCCCTTCGATATCTTTTGTCTATGGAGCATACATACTGTGAATGTCCCATATTTCCACAAAAATAACACATGATATAAGGTGTATTTATTCATGTTACTTCAGCACTACGAGTTTCCCCTTGGGATCTCTGAATATTCTGATTCTGCTTTGTGCCCAAATCCACCTTCAATCTCGGGACGGGTGCTTGCGGTCTGACTTCAACTGCCACAGATTTTTGTTTCTGATTAAGCCATGAATCAACCTTAACTTCTAAGCTCAATTGTTTCTTCTTTCCTACTGAACTACTAGGCTCTTCTTTCTTCTCTTAATTCTTCGTGATGACTTGCTTTCCCAAGAATGTGTTGGGATTCAAAGGTTTTTCCTAGTCTTTAACATTTCTCCTGAGACCGACAACTTCCTCTTCAATCTCATCAATACGCTTGACGTGATCTTTCACTTTTCTACTCAAGCAATCGATCTCCCTTTTCTATTCTTCAATCTTGAGCTTATGCTCATCAACCTTTTCTGTGCGCTCTGGCCTAGAAGACTTAAGATTTTCAATTTCTTTCACTAGCTCAGACTTCTCTTCTTCTTGTTGTTGCATGTAGAGTTTGGCATCATGTACCACCTTGTTGGCTTTCTTTGTTTTTTCTCTCCAAACATCTATCTCTTTAAGAGCTGCTTCTAATTCAGCTTCCATATCAACTCTCCCTTCAATTTCTTCTTCTTCCTCATCAGTTTTGGTTTCTTTCTTTTCTTGAGCACTACTGACAACAGCCACCATTGCATTTTGTCCACGATCTTTGCAGTTTTCTATCTCTTAAATTTCTTCACCCTCAGACTCATCTGAACTGTCTATTTCTTGTGAAAGAAGATTCTTTTTCTTAAAGAAATTTCTCTTGAACTGCTTCTTCCCTTTCACATAGGCTGAAGATTTTTTCTTAGGAAATTCAACTTCATCTTCATCGTATTCTTCTTGAAACTTTTTGGGGCACCTTGCAGTAAGATGACCAACTTTTCCACATCTAAATCAAGAAAGTGGAAGCTTCCCTTTGAACTTTCCTTTTCCTCTTTGAAGATTTGAGGAGAGGAATGACATTACCTCATCTGTCTCTTCTTCTTCCTGAGAATATTCAATGGTGAGCTTCTTCATGGCCTTAAATGCCACCTCTTTGGACTTCCCCTTTTCCACATCCTCATTATCATCGTTCCTCATTTCATATGCAACCAAGGTACTATAAAAATTTTCCAGTGTCAGCTCTTTTGGATCTTTATCTTCTAGAACTGAAACTTTCATATTGAACCGAGGTGGAAGTTTCCTCAAGATGCGCTTTATGATCTTTATGTATTTAATGACTTCTCCAAGACCTCGCATATCTTCCACAACAATGTTTACCCTATCAAAGAATGTGTCAACAGACTCATTCGGGTTCATTTTCAGATATTCATATTTGTTCCACAACACCTGTAGCTTTGCCTCTCTGACCTTTGTATCCCCTTCATATACATTTAAAAGCTTTTCCCACATGGCATGTGACGTTTTTCATGACATCACCTTTGTATAGATGGGATTATAGAGGGCTCCCCCTAAGGCATTGATTGCTTTGGAATCATCATCCAACTTTTTGTGCTCAACTTCTGATAATGCACCACTAGTAATATCAGCTATGATACCATGCATAGTTGCTAAAAACACATCCATTCCCAAAGATCGGAAATAGTGTTGCATTCGATTCTTCCATATCTGAAAATTGCATCCATCGAAGATCGGAATCCCTCTATGATTAGTGACCTCCATTGTGAGAAGACTTAATATCAACCTATCGCTCTGATACCAATTTTTAGGTCCACAAGGCTGAATACCCTAAGAGGGGGGGTGAATCAGGTTATGACTAATTTAAAATTAAAGCCTGTTCTGATCTTGTTTTGCTGTTAAGAAAAACACTCTTCTCTCTTTTCCTGTTGCACAATATAAACAGAAATTAAAGCAAGCACAGGACACAATAATTTTATTTGGTTCACCGCTAAGGGCTACGTCCACGGAGCATACGCCGACAGGTTGTCGGTCGTACCAAATTCCACTATACTTTACTAGCTGTGGATACAATGGTTTGGGCTAGATCACTTCTATGCCCAGGCTCACTTCCCTTACAATGTTTAGGGTCTGCTCACTGCTTTCCCAAGGGTCACTCCCTGTTTCTCTCTCTCTGGCTCACTGCCGGTGGAGAGGATCACCTTCTTCCTCTTCCTAAGCTCACTACTCTATGAAGGAAACCACTCACAGTTTATAGACCTGTAGGTCTCTTCATTTGCATGAATGCATGCATCCTTAACTGATGATGGATGCTCTGTTAATGTCCAAATTTCATCCACTGATGAATACCTCTTTGCCTATGAACACTGGGCAATTCCTTTTGGAAACACCTTCACAAAGCACCCTACTTCGCGAAGCTCCCAATTCCGCGAAGCTCAAACAAGCCTTCGCGAAGCTCCTGCCTTTTCGCGAATCACTTTTGCAAAGATCAAGTCGTCGCAAAGCAACGTCCCTCGCGAAGCTTACTATGCCAACGCGGAGCTCGCAGGTTTCGCGGAGCTACAATAGCCGCCACGAAGCTCCTCTTTCGTGAAGCACACTGGCTCCGTGAACCACCTTCGCAAATCGAGAGCAAAGGATTTTCTCTGAAAATTCTCTCTCTTTCTCTCGAGGGGGTCGGCCTCTATTTATAGGCAATTTGACCGACCCTCAACCCTTCTGCGTGAAGTCAACGCCACGTCATCTCAAATCGCGAAGCTCCGAAGTTTCCGCCGGAATTCTGTCCAAATCGCGAAGCACCTCGTCAATTTTTGGATCGCGGAGCTCGTCGTAATTGCAGAGAATCGCCGTCAAAATTATTTCACGCCTTCTCCGCAAAGCTCCCTCGCAAAGCCCTTCACCACCGCGATGCGCTTCAACTCTGTCGTTCGCGAAGCTTTGATGTAATCGCGAAGCATCACCGCCTCCATTTTTCTGGTCTTCCCAAAATCCAATCCATGCATCCTCTCTTCGCGAAATTCATGCCCTTTCCATATAAAAATATGATCTCCAAGGATATCCACTTTTCGCGATGCTCACCAAACTCTGAATTTTGGACCCCAAAAATTTGGCAAACACTGGGAAACGATGCCACCTTGTACTGCTCTTTTGTACCGCCTCCAGATCGTCCTTTCCTTTGTCATCATTCTTTTTCAACATGGAATTTCAACAACTTCTCGGGAACTCAACAATTCTCCATGGAAACCTACTTTGTCAACAAACATAATCAACCCAAAAATGCTTCAATGTTACCTTGAGGGATTTTTTCCCAACAAGTATCCCTTTTCATTTCCATCTTTCTGGTTTGTCTTATAATTATAATGAAAATATTACTTCCCAACTAACCTATTCATTATCTTTACTGACTGTGAGAAATAATTTTCACTTTGCTCTAAATAACTATAATATAATTCAACCTTGAATTTCTTCTTATATGTTTAGTATATATAAACATTGTCACTAGACATAGATTTCTTATTTGTGATTGTATATGTTAAAGTAAAAGAAACACCATTATTTTTCCTTTCTTTCATAGCATCTCTTTTTAACCTAGTTTCATACTGAAATATGATATCAATCAAATTATCTAAACTTAGCTTCATTATATATTTTGTATCATATATTGCTTTGATTTTATATTTTAATTCCTTTATAATAATATCAATAATCTTTTCTATACATTGTTGATATGTCAAATATTTTTCTCTAAGATATTATAAACTATTTAATATAGTCATAAAACATTGATGCTTCTAACTTACTTATTCAATCAACAAGAAATAAAAATCTTAATAGTACAAAATAAGTACAGATCTTATAGTTTCCAAAACATTAGAAGTTAAAAAATGAGTAACTTCAAGATTTCTCTAAATATTGTTGGTTTTTTCAAAAGAATATATCTTACTATATATGTTCTTTATAATAGAACATAACAATATATTATGAACTCTATAATTCACTTGATATTTTTTTTCTCTTATCTAGTTAAAGTTATCAATTCCTTATCTATAATTTTATAATTTCCAGTCATTTGGAAATTAATTTCAAAACCAGTGTTTTTAACAAAAATATTCATTTGATCTCCCCAGTATCCATAGTCAGTGATATAAAAAATTAGTGGTCGGATATGATTTAAATTTTCTAAAGTATGACCAGAAAACATTCCTTAAAAATGATTTTCTCTACCAATGTAGTTAGTGTAATCAATTATATATTAAAACATGCTCTGTTAACAAATGTAGGATCATAAGAGTATAAAAATATGCTATAAGAGGGGGGGTGAATTGTAGTTTATAAAAATTTAAAGTTATAATTTCCAAACTCCTTATTTTTATTTAATTCAATCGAAAAATAGTTGTTCTGATACACTTTAAAAAATCAGAGTATGAAACTTGTTAATAGAATCACCATAAAAATTATATAAAATTAAATAATGGAAATATCATCTTAAATACGCCAGGATTAGAAAGTAAAATAAAGTTTTATAAAGGATTGTAACAAAACTTACAGAACCCCAACGAACTGAGTTTTTTTTATATTCACCCAAAGTGATAAGGAAGTCTATAAACCTAACATTATGTATCTCTGATTTTCAACCTATTATAATATTTTTCTTTTAAAAACTTGGAATCCCTTGATCCACATGATCAGACATAAATTTGTCTTTTTATACCTAGGATCCCTTGATCACACTAATTGGAAAAACCATCAATCTATTCATCCCTAATATCCCTCAATCGCATAATCGAACAAAAAACTATTACAAAAAACAAACATTAAATAATTTAGAATGAAATCCTCAAAAACACATGCTTTAAATAAAATCTCAAAATATTACAATTGAATAAAAATCAACAAAAAGTTATTTTATAAATTCAAAAAAAAAATAGATCATAGACTATCAATATACTTCTTATCCTTGAGGTTGAGGTCCTATTTATAGAAAAAATTCTAATGGTTACATTCTACACTTATTAGGACTAGTTTCAACGACATTAGTAACATTGTATTTATCTTTTAGTATGTTATAACTTTTTATGATGGTAGTCTGGTTTAGCATGATAAAAATAATTTGAGTAATTCCTTATGGTTTAAATAAGGAATATCCAACTGGTATACTTTTAAACTCTCCATCTTGCAGTATTTTTGAATCTTTATCTGGTAGACTTTTTATATCTCCATGTGATGGTCTTTGTCCAGTAAAATTTATAGAAATCTGACTGATGGACATTTTATTCCCCCAATATTATTGAATTTTATACTTATATCTGATGTACCATGTTCATTTTGATCCAATATACTTAGTATATTTCAATCGAATTGAATTGGATTTATATATCAATTAAAACTATATTACTTCCTAGAAAAAACATACACTTAAGAAAATAAAATGATTGGAAATATAAAAATTTATGTTTCGATTGTTCCTTTAAAAATTTAGATTATAAATATTTATTTCGACTTAAAATATGTGGCAGTATAATAGATTCACCTAGGGGTAACAACTATAGATTCAAAAACCTTCTTCCCTCCATGTATATCCCCCAAGCCTATATTGTCCTAGTCAGATAAAGGAAAAGAATCACCAAAAAGGGCCTTGTATTGTCCCCTGGGTGCCCATTTGGTATGCAGGAATTAATGACAACAATGAGATCCTTTAAGAATGAGTTAGCCAATCCTCCCATGACATCTCTTTCATCATTGTAAGTACCATCATCCACCAAAATGTTCAGTTTAACCAAAATTTTTCTCTCCTTTATGCATTCATGGAAGTAAGCGGTCTTCCCGTCTCCCTCTTTAAGCCATTTAATTCTCACTCCCTCCCTAGAAAGGAATTCATGTTTCTAAATCATGTCCACCAAATAGTTTATATTATTTGAGAGTTCCTCAAAAACTCAGTTGTTCCATTCCTCCTCTATATTTATTTCAAAACGTTCAACATCCAACATGGTGGCCTCCATATCTCTATCAACAGGGGAACATCCATCATCCATGACTGGAGCCTCATCTTGAGATGACTCAGCTTGTTATGAAGGGAAGACCACATATAGCCCTTGGAGGGTCCATTCCATGTGTCTCTAACTAGGTCATCTTCCCCAGTATGTTGACCCATTGCTGGTAGAATCTAAACTGATCGTGATGGTCCCGTCTCGGGAATAGGGAGACCAGAAGTGGGGAGTGGTTTGATATTCCATGCACCAGATGATTCACCCGAGAGTTAGAGTATGCAGATATGGCTTGAAATTTATCCAGACAATGATCCAAATGACTCCACAAATAGCAGTGCCCCCTTGGTTGTTGCACCAAGTGAACTAGTCACCAGAGAAGCAAAGGTCCATGTGCCCCTTTCCCTCTATTAATTGGAAAAAATCTAAGCTAGCTTTCTTGAGAAAACATCCCCTACCCTTCCCCTCCGCCAGATCAGCAAAAACATTGAAGTCGCCCCCAACAATTAACGAATGATTACCAGGATCAAACATGATGAGATATTTCCATGAATTATATCTTTTTGGGGGGTCTTAGCTCCCATAAACGAAGGACACAAAGAAGGAATTGTTACCTTGAGTCACCTTAGCTGTGATGAACTGGTCGCTAGCCTGGACCCAATCAATAGTGCATTGCCTGTGCCAGAAAATCCATATATTCTGATTGGATGGGTTAGTATGCATATAGCCATTCATCTTAAGCCTTATATATAAATCAAATATCTTTTAAGGATGTTGTTAATGTTCGGGGATGGAAACGATAATAGCCTTATGCTTGTAAATCTATGAAGCCAAGAAGTCTATCTTGACCCGAGTGCCAATTCCATGGGCATTCAATATGAGAAAAGGAATCATTGATGGAAGAGTGATCTAGGAATATCTATAGAACTTGTAGCCTTATCAAAGTGGGAGGATGGACTCACCTTTAGATTCTTGTATTTCAACCTCATGTATACACTAGTACGCTTGGACAGTGGCACTGAGGGGGTTGTGGAAGTATTCTGGGGGCCTGGAGGTCGCTTGCTCTGAGTAATAGGGTAGATCGTTGCACCCATCCTTTTATTACCTGATTTCTAGTATGGAGAGCCTACTATAGACACCAGGAGGGATTCAGATGTAGGATAAGGAGGAATCCCTTTAGGAGTATACAACTTTGGTGGAGAGGCCTCCACATGCACTTGCTCATAGTCATTTGAGACACTTCAGTGTGAAACTAAGTGTGGAGGTGGAAAGTCCAAAAAACCTATTGGTCAGGGGGTAATCCTTAAAAAAACATCATCCTACTAACCCCTAGAGGCTTCATGAAGTTGAGGAGAAAATATGGGAGAAAACTGACATGGATAGGGGAAACCACCTTGGGACATATGGCACTATAGCCCGACATGACATTTCTTCACCCTCTAGTAAAGGAGCAGGAGAAATCTCTATTTCTGGATATTGTGTGGGGCATAGAAAGAAAAATAGGAACATAAAATGCCTCCATATTTTCTTCAGGAGGATTGGAAATTTATTCCAGATGAAAGAGCCCCTAGGAGCTTACAAAGCGTTGGAAAATGGGAGTCGGCGGCTTCACAACCCCAAAGTGGGCTACCAACATCCATTTTAAGAAAGACGACGCCTCCTCAAAGGCGGACGCAAGGAGATCCAAAAAGATGAGGGAACCCTCCCTTGATGCCTGTAGAAATGATATGGAGACCTCTTGGAATCAAGTCTGGGAAAAAGCATAGGACGGTCTGCATAGTGCATCCATGAAGGAGAGGTGAGAGCCAGGAGCCAAGCAGGGGGTTGGGGGGAACCAGAGAGTTAGAATGGGTGATGGGAACCTGGGAAGTTTTGGGGATGATAGGAAAAAGGATAGATCTGAGGGATAGAGGCACAGACGCAAGAGGATCCGACAAATCCCAAGGATCTGGAGGCCTTGGGTAGGAGTAGGAGGGATCTGTCGAGGAGGTGACAAACGAAGAATCAGGGTTGAAGATCAACGGGGCCAAAAGAAAAATTGAATAGAATGAATAACATTTGAGGACTATGCAGAATACCCTAAGGAAGGACAATTTGTATTCAAATTTTAC
Source organism: Viscum album (assembly GCA_963277665.1). Classification (NCBI taxonomy): domain Eukaryota; kingdom Viridiplantae; phylum Streptophyta; class Magnoliopsida; order Santalales; family Viscaceae; genus Viscum; species Viscum album. The sequence goes on from OY728150.1 coordinate 247,462,755, forward strand.
CAAGTGTGAATTTTTTCTATGATTATTGGGTTATATAATTTCAAGTGAGGGTATTTTGGTGGATCCTTCAAGGATGGAAGTTACTTAACAATGTCCCGCACCAACAATGATAATTGATATCTGTAGTTTTCTTAGTTTTGAAGGATACCATTAATGCTTTGTGAGAGATTTTTCATGGAAATATAATCCAATAACCAAGTTGACTCAAAAGGGATCCAAGTTCATTTAGATAGATGAATGTGAGAAAATTTTGAAAGAGCTAAAAAAAGTTTGGTATGTGAACCTATGCTTTACAACCTTGAAGTGGAGAATGGTTTATTATCTTTAATGATACATTGAATAATGGATTTAGATGATTCTTATTTTAGAATGAGATAGTGATATCTTATGCCTTTTAAAAATTAAAAATTCATGAGAGAAATTACCCAAATCATTATTCAGAGATAGAAATAGTGATTTTTGCATTAAAAATATGGAGGATTTATATTAATGGTGAATAGTGTGATATATATACTAATAATAAAATCTTGATGTATATATTAACAAATAAAGAGTTGAATATTGTAAAAAGGATACAGTTAAATTTGATTGAATATTGTGACTACTCAATACACTACCACCTTCAAAATCAGAATAAGGTGGTTGATTCTCTAAGTAAAAATGATCATGCTAGTTTATCCATTATGAGGATTGAAATGATCCAACATTTATAGATTTTAAGAATATATATTTTGAAATCATGAGGAAAGGTGGAGGATCATATATTTCTTAGATGATTGTTCAACCATCCATCCATTTGAAGATTAAAGAGGTGATGAAGGAGGATTTATAACTGTAGAAAAAGGTAATAAATGTTCCTTTTTTCAACCATTATTGTGATAAAATGATAAGGTTTAGGAACCGAGTATGTGTTCCAACAATACTAAACTTCAAGAATTAGTTATTGGATGAAGATCATAGTTCATCATCCTCTATCCATCTCATATTTAGAATTATGTATAGAGATCTCAAAGAGTATTTATGGTGGGATAACATGAAAATGGATATTTTAGAGTATGTATCTTGATGCTCGATATGTCATCAAGTTAAGGATGAGAGATATAAGTATAAGGGGATGTTAAAATCATTTCCCATACTAGAATGGAAATGGGAAAATATTACTATATATTTCTTCAATACAATCCTCGTAAAATATAAAAGGAACAATGATATTTAGGTTGTATCCAATCGCCTTACAAAATTAGTGCATTTCATTTCCATCAAAGAATGTTTATCACTAGATCATATTTACATTATATACATTAAAGAAGTGTAAATGTTTTATAGAGTTCCATGTTCTGTTATATATGATCAAGATATATGGTTTACCTCAGAGTTCTAAATAAATTTTTAGTAGGGTCATGATATAGAGTTGAGTTTTAGTACCACATATCATCCTCAGATAGATGATCATTCTAAGAGGACCATTTAGAATCTATAATACATGTTGAGATTTTTCTCTATGGATTTTAATGGTGGTTGGGATTAACACCTTACTTTGGTATAATTTTCTTATAATAATATCTTTAACTCAAGTATATAAATGTCTCCTTATGAATCCCTCTATCTAAGAAAGTGAAAAAATCCAATGTGATATGATGAAGTTGGAGAAAGAAATCTATTGTGTCCTAATCTAGCAGAGTAAAGGGTAGATAAGGATAGAACTAGTCAATATAAAATTTATGATGTTAATAGAAAAGTTATAATATCAATAATCAGTGAGATCTAGAGGTTAAAGTTAGGGACAAGTTAATACTATGAATATATACTTGGAATAATGTTATGGGATTTGGAAATAAGGGATTTTTTAGATGGAGATAAATTAGTCCCTTTTAAATTCATCATTCTATTAAGACTGTTTCTTATCATTTGGAGCTTCCACAGAATCTATATTGGGTTCATGATGTGTTCCATGTATTTCTCTTGAGGAAGTACATACCTAATCCATGATGTCATACCATTAGAGAATGATCTCTCTTATGATGAACACTCATTTGAGATTCTATATCAAAGAGACAAATTTATGTGAAACATGACCACTCTCCTGGTCAAAGTTTATTAGAAAAACAATTAATTTTGAGGAAGATACGTGGGAACCCAAAGTTGTGATGAGGCAATAGTGTCCTAGTTGTTTTATATAATAGTGATGGAATTTCAAGGTTAAAATTGTTATAAAGGGTATAGAATGTAACACCCTTATATTTTATGATATATTTCTCTTTAAATAAATTTATTTTATTTTTTATCTTTTTTTACATGCAACCTTGAGTTTAATCAAACCATGAGATACTATTAAAATATTATTATTTAATTTGATAGTTGTTAACAATTCATTAGATTGGTGGGCATGAATTTTAATAACTAAATTATGAAAAATTATAGATTTCATATGTATAAAATCAATTCATTGGTTATGAATTACTTATAGATAAAAATAAAAGCATTTGAAGGTAAATAGAGATGTTTTTCTGAAAAAAAAAACATTTTTATTTACACAATGTAGTTTTATATTAATAAATTAAATTAATATATATTGATGAAATATTTTAATTTAATTTATATATTATATATTCAATAAACTATATTAACATCTATATACTATTTTTTACTAGACATGTAATAATAATAAATACATTTTTATGCTTAAAATTCCATTATTCTAAAAATGGTTTATGTTTGGTTTTGTAGACTTATTTTAAAATGAATTTCTTCCTATTATAGATATTGAATCTTGTAAAGTGTATTCAATATTTTTAATTAAAATATTTAATATAATTTAATAGTGTAAAATGAATTTTTGGTTATAAATAATAGTAAAATAATAAAATCATGTTTCCATGGTTAGGGTTTAAAAGGGTTTAAAAGGGTTTACTATGGGTTAACCTAAGAGATAAGATTTAAAATATCACATAAAATTGTATTTAATTTTATTGTTTGATATAATTTTTAACTTAAATTCCTTATGTTAAAATATTTTAAATATTTGAGCCACTTGACTTAAGTAAGATATTAATATATTTTAATCTTTTTAAAAATTCCCAGTGTGTCCTCTCCCTCCCTTATAAAAGGATGCCAATTCTCCTTTCTTCCTCACACTTCATGAGAATTATAGCTCAGATAATACCTAACCCAATACCTTCCTAATATACCTCCACACTTCTTATAGGTCTTAGTTTGATCATAATATTATCCTTTCCAGACTTCAGGTGTGATCCAAATAATGATTCTCAACGAAGAGGTGTGACACTTAACCGAGTACTTTCAATTTTATTTCTTCTTACACCTTCTATAAACCTATTGTATCCATAATAAAATGATTAATATATTATCATAAATATACTAAGATTTTATTATGACTATTAACAACCACTTTCTACCTGTTTTCCATTAATTAGTAAATGAAAGTATCACTCGTGTGTACGTGCGGACTACTACCTCCATGTAGAGACATAATTATTTTTACATCACCATATGTCATGGTTGGTTATTATAATGAATTTAATATTTATATATTATATTTATGACTTAATACTTATACTAAAATTATAAGATATTATCTTTCTTTTTTACATTCCTATCCATTGGATAATTTTAATGTCTCTTGTGCTTATGTGTGGCTTACCACCTCTATGAAGTTATGTGATTCATTTTTCATTTTTGTTTTACATGAGTATAGATTAAATGAATATATATGAAATTTATTATATAATAATTATTTTTTAACACTGAATTATTATTTACCTTTATTTCTTTCCAACCACTAAAAATTGGAAACATCACTCATGTGTAGGTATGGACTATCGTCTCCCTGAAGTGATGCAGTTCATTTTTCATCACTTATTTATATGAATGATTAAAAAAGTCTATATAATGAATAAATATTATGAATATTTCATGATTGATATTATATATATTATTAAAACATGAAAAATATTCAAGTATCAAAACCATTGAACTGAAACATGCATGGAAAACATACCAGTTTTCACATGAATGATCATTTTAAAGAAGAAATTGTTAATAAAAGGATAATTGAAAATTATAATAGAATTAAAAAATTTACATTATATATGAATATTTTTCTATAATATATTTATAATAAATATTTATTTATATATAGGATATTTTAATGCGTATTAATTAATAAGAGAAATTAGGTGAGGGGTTTATGTTACAATCTCATTTCTTTCCAGGATTGTCTATGATAAATTCCCATTTATGTAAATTATGTAGAGCATATCCTTTAAACCACATATAATCTATTCTCATCTGGCTATTTATATATTTTTATGTGTTATTACCATTTTATTCTCTTTGGTGGTTAAAATTAGTGAGAAAATGATCTTATAGAAAAGGCGACCTTATTTCCTCTTTAGTAAATAAAATTTTTCTTTCATTTCCATACTCTTAAAAATTGGTTCATGAAAGTTCTTACCTATAATTGAATTTTTTTCAAAAAGGGTAATTTTCACTAAATTTTAATTTATTTACAAATATTTAAAAATTAATCTTTTTAAGGTTTTTATACAACTATTTTTAGACTTTTTACAATGGTGTGAAAAGAATGTTTTATTTTAACATATACAACATGAACTGAATTTCCAACTATCGTAGTCATACATTCATTTTAATGTTACATTATATTTTTTCATGTTTATTTTCAAATAAAATAATTTTTTTGAATATTCAATGATCTTTTAGTCAAAATTTTATCAATGTAAAATGTTATTGTTCTCAAGATTTCAAAGATAGAATTGAATGATATTTTAAAAGTATTTTTCATCCATGTCAACATCTTTTAAGGATTTTTATTCTTCACTGGTAATATGAATTTATGATACCATCCAATTTCTTTCTATATAAGGATTATAATGATAATTATTTAATGATGATTCTATGAAACTCATTTCTTTTCCATGGGTTAATTAAGTTATGTTGAAGCCTTTATAAAACCCATTTATTTTCCAATAATTATTATATGATGAAATTATAAAATATTTATGAAATGTGTTTCCTTTTCATAGGTTATGATATGATGATATGATGAATGTTTTATGATCTTTTGACATAAATATTAATAGTTTTCATTATGTGATGAGTGGCCCTAGAATTATATATCCCTATAATACATTAGGTAATAATGATGGATTTGGGAATCTCCAAAGATACAATAGAGTTAATAAACTCCTAAGAGATGATGGAGTTAAATAGATAGAAGTTATTCCTAAGATAATGTTTTAAATGAATGGTTAGGAATTTATATTATATAATTTTTTCCATAATGATAATATTTAGAGTGATCCTCAACTAAGGAAATTATTATTTATGATTATGTGTATGCCGAAAAATTATATCTTTTACTAATGATATATTTTGATAGCTCATTATTGATTATTGATGATTTCGAACACTTATGACTTATGTATTTATTATAAAAGACTTATTATGTTATTTATGATTAATGATATTTGACTGATTGGGTATTATTATTGTAAGTTATGATTATGTTTTCATACCCTTATGCTTATCTTATACACACTTATGATCAATGATTGATATCTATTATGTTTACCCTAACTGGGCATCTAAGCTCACACTTTCTTATGTTTCCTTTCCTTAGGTTAAAAATAATGTTTTTAATTAGGGTACGTCTAATAATTTTACTATTTTAGAAGATAATTATGTTATATGTGGAATATATTTCATTAAATAATATGATTATGTATCTAGTATTTAAAGGCACTAAACCTTTATGGTTCTGGGGAATGTATTATTATGAGATGTTTTGAATATTCATATAAAATGATGAAATATCTATTTATGTTATGCTTGGGTCTCCTCAATCCTAAGGAAACAAATGAATATTACCTATAAAAATATATATATATATATATATAATATTCATGGTTGACTAGAGTCTCACCTTCCTATAGTGGGAAGACATCCTTGAGAAGGATAAAGGGATAATGATTGACTTCAATCAAGTTGATTCCCTAGACACACAAGACATAGTGTAGGAATAGATTCTAAAAGTCCCCTTGGAAGAGGTTGTTATTGAGATATAATTACTTTTTAGGAGCACCAGAGAGGTTATAAAACAAGAAATATATGGTTTTATGGTCATCAAGGATGGTGAATAATTATTGATTGATGATAATAATCATTATTCCTATAAGAATGAATTGGATAACTTTGAAACTTCAATATGGTAAAAAGTTTTGAATTATAAGATAAATTCCATATATTAGAACCAAGTATGGATTATAGTCAATCCTCTAGTTGATGTAAATACTAAAGAGTGAAAATGGGTATTCAATAAAAATATAGATATAGAAGGGATGTGATTACCATTAAAGCATGACTAGTGAGTAAAGGGTTTAAAAAGTGTTAAGTAATTTACTAAAATGAAACATTTCCTCTTATTTCCATGTTTAAAAACATTATAATTATACTTCCTATTGTATCTCTCCATAACTATGAGATTTGGAAAATGGATGTCAAAATAGTTTTCCTTAACAAGAACCTTCAATAAGAAGTCTAAACAACACAACTATAAGGGTTTGTGAAACTATAAGATTCGATTAAAGTATAAAAGATTCAAAGATCTATTTATGTGTTTAATAAATAATTCAGTTAATCGAACATTTGTAATGATGAATCCACAAAACAAATTTATTTCATAAATAATGAATCTGATCTATGTGTTTAAAATTAGTTTAGTGGGAGTGTGGTTGTTTTCTTAGTAGCATATTTTTATGAGATATTAACTATTATAAATCAAATAACTGTTTTACTATTAGTTAAGGACTGGTTAAATAAGTGCTTCTGCATGAAGGACTTAGGTGTAGTAGTCCAACTTCTAGGGATCATGATCCTTTTTTACTAGAATTTAGTAGATAAGACCAGGTGACACTAAAAGGAAACTATAATAGTGTAGAAATAGATATGGTTACTATTGAATCTTGGACTTTAGAGATAAAATAAATATTTTTCTATGGACGTTTATCCATTGGTCACTATAGCATAGTGGTCTTCTTGTGTAGCTGGTGGCACAGTTGCATCATCTTTTTTTATGAGATCATCATAACTAGGATTCTATTTATATCTAAAACTCTAAAACTTCCCTAAATATTTTCTCCTAATCATAATGATATTTCTATCTGACTGAAAATTAAATTTTTATTAGAAAACACTTTTAAAAAAAGTGATAAACAACATAGTTAAACCATGAGGATATACCTCATAAGAAATCACGAGATTATTAAATCAAAATTTAAGCCTATTAGATGATTCCTCTCTAAAAGGTTTCTAGAGGATAGAGTGCACCTGAGCATCAATCTTGTAAATAAAGAAGTATTCAAAGTGATCATCCATCTTGTCCCAAGTTTGAGTATATTTCTCTTTAATTATCTTACCATCATTGAAACCCCTTATCAGAATAAGGTCTGGCTTGTTGGCCCATGCAGCCTCCTCCCTATTGACATCCACCCGAATCTCCCTACCCATCATTTTGTCTACCTCTTATTATGTAGCATTGATGTAAAGAAACTCATCCAACATCTATTCTTCTTAGTGAAAATGCAAGGAGTCGACCACAAGACTCCCCTACATATTAATAATGGTTGCATACCTATATTCCAACTCTTTGGATTTAACTTTCTTACCTGTCCTGGTCTTCATGGGATTTTGAAGATACGAATAATCCTTACGCCCTTTTTCCTCTTCCCTAAAGTCAATGTGTTATCTCCCGAGTCCTGACCAGGGAGTACCTCATCCATATATTTCCCTTCCATTATTTGAGCTTCAATGATATTCACTTGTTCTTGGGCTCGTTCCTACAGACCTGAAAATCAGTTACATATTTGTTGGGCTTCCTGTTTCTGACAATGTCCTATGAACCAATGCCCCACCAACTTTGAATGGGTGCTCTCAGTATCCAACATCCTCTTAGAATAATATGAAATCCCTTCTTGAACCTATATCAACTGAGATTCAACATACTATTTTCCTTCAAAGTTCACTAGATATCCCTACTTGGGTGAAGCATTACAATGTTTAGGAGTGTCCTCTCTTTCTTCCAATGTAACATACTCCTTCCCATTTTCATTGATACCACTCTTATGATGCACTACCACCACATAGGAGGAACCTGTGGCTTTAGGGACTTCCTCAGATTGAGGCTCTGATATAGTTTTCCCACTACCACCTTGAGGGGTAACAGGCACTGAATGGTCCACAGCACCAAAATCCATCCCCTCTCTTTAAATCCCCTACTCCAACATAACTTCCATCCGCTGTTGATTTAACTAATCCATACTCACTTTCCCCTAGCTTTTGGACAAAGGAACATTTCCTTTGTCCCAAAAATTCTCATGCTGCCTAGACCGACGCCTGTAGGATTCTAATGAATGCCCTATCCAATTACAAGTAGAGAAGAAATAAACTCATGATTTATAGACCACCTACTTCCAACAATGATACTCTTCCTCAACTGTGATCCAAACAACATCAGAAGGCACCTTGGATGCGTCATCTTCAACAAAGGCACGAGGGTTAACCAGATGACAGACATATTTATTGAGACTATCAGAGCATAGGTACCTCCCTACTAGGTTTCTAAGCATCCTAACAATAGCAGGGTTTTGGAACAGAAGATGAAGGTTTGGAACACTCACCCATATGGCTACCGAAGGAGAGTGGCCCTTCATGTGGAAGTTGTAGGACCAACAGAAGAAGAAGAAACGAAACCCATTACAACTATGAGGATCACTAGACCATTATTTAATTAGGTCCTCATCAGACACAAACCAAAAAATTATGTGTTTGTTTTCAAGAAAACCTATTTAATCCCTTTCCTATAAATCCCATTTTCCAAAAACAAGCCTATCAAAGGATTCAACCGATGACCGTCTCTAAGTTAAACGAGAAACCAATGTCAGATTAAGAAGAGTTGATGCTCCATTGAACTCCGCTAGTTAAAACTATATATTGGGTCTTCCATTGTAAAAATCTATAAATTTATGGTCAAGAGGGCATTGTGGGAATGGAGGAAGAAAATCGGGGTTAGAGAAGGGGGGTAAAGGGGACTCTTCTCCCAGCATTTCTGAAAAACATCTTAGACTAATTCAAGGTACACACATTGATTATACAATAAATATAATTGGTATAGAAAAATCTAAAATGGTAGTAGTTCCAATGTCACATAGTATAAATATTTCTAAGAAAATGTGTCTTCAAATACAAAAGGAAACATAGAGGACAAGTAGGATTCCTTATGCATCATTGATAGGTTCTATCATGTATGATATGTTATGTACCAGAATTTATGTTGCCTATACCTTGAGCATGGTAAGATGATATCAAAATGATCTAGGTGAATAGTATTGGATTGTTTTTAAGGATATTCTTAAGTATCTAAGGAATACTAAGGATATGATCCCAACATATAGAGGAGAAAAGGATTTAGTCATCTGGGGATATAATGATGCTAGTTTCCAAATAGATTAAATGATATGAATTAAATATATATATGTGTGTGTGTGTGTGAGAGTGTGTGTGTATTGAGTCACAATGGAATATTTGTGAGTTGAAAGAGTTCAATGAAGCTAGTTTTCACTAATTTTATAGTGAAATCCATGTATATTGCAACTTATGATTTAGACAAAGAAGTAGTGTGGATGAAAAAAATCATTTAAGAGATTGATATTGTTCCTAATAGTAAATATGTTATCACATTGTATTATGATAATTCTATAGTGATGTGACTCACAAAGGGGCCAAGTTCACATCAATGTATGAAGTACATACTTTAGAATTATCAAATCTAGAGGCATTTTTATCAAAGGGGTGAGGTCGCAGTGAGTAGAGTGTCTGCAAAAGAGAACAAAATGGACCCCTTAACTAAATACTTATGTCAAAATAAGCATGAATATTATATGAAATCTTGTATAGTGAAGGTTGATAGTAGTTTACTTTAGTTAAAGATGGGTTCTTTTGAAATTTGTTCCTTAGAACAAACTTCTAAGTAATTTATGATTACCTTCATTCATAGATTTTGAATATTAATAAATTTATTATCACATCATAATTGTTATTTTGTATAACATAGTATGTGATAATGTCCTTAGGGTACCCTCCATTATGATATTTCATAGCATTTCCCTAATATGATAAAAACCTAGAAGTGAGATGATATAATTATTAAATAAATATATATATATATCTATGTTCAATGAATGAATGATATCATTTTATGGGACATAAATGACACAAGTTATCAGAGGTATGGGATCATAAGACATTAAGACTTCTTCCCAAGAATTTCATCCTTGGTAGTCTCAAAAAATAAGTCATGATAACTTGACCCACCATTAGGAAATCCAAATTTATATGTGTCATAGGGTATTCCTATATGCAGACATGTGTGATGGTTCATAAACATTAATATTATTATTAAATCATATCATGAGTTGTTTTCTCTGGTTTATTTTCTTACACCATGATGAAATATGTTTGTGGTGAAGTTTGGTGTGTCACGATTGATATTGAATTAATGAATAATATGAAAATGGATTTTTTTCCTTTCTAGTTTAGTGGAAGTTGATATTTTAGGATCTTTGACAGAAATAGAACTACCTAATTAAGCTTATGTCCATATAATTCTATCAAAAACTATATTTATAAAAATTCAAAGAAAGATACATTGAGAATATAGGTTGATGAAAACAATATGAAACCTTATTGATTAGATATATCATGATAAAGAGATTATATTAAAGGGGGTAAATTTTTATAAGGTTGTATTTCATTATGAAATTAACTTATATCTTTATGGGGCCCTTGGGATGTTTCTAAATGATAACCTTGGATTTAAAAGGTTCTACCTAATGAAACTAAGAAAGGGGCCTAGAGGGTCATACACTAAGTGTATCTAGAACCTCAGTTAAACTCTATATGAATTTAACATATTAAATAAAAATTATTCTCATGCATGGTTTAATTATCACTCATGTTTGGTTGACCAAAAATATATATTCACCGGTTATTAGAGATAATATATATGTGAGATGAATATTTAATAAATATTTATTCATTATTTTAGTGAATATAATATTTATTTATTTATTTCTGAATAATGTAGTGATATTTATATATATAAATAAATAATTAGCATTCATGCTCTGATAAGTATTGAGTAGGATCGTCAGACTTATTTTTTTGGTTCATTGAGTAATAATGTATTAAATATTATTTGAAATAAATATTAATTTATTTATTTGAGATTATAATATTTATTTATCTTTGATTCTAGAAGATATATTGTAAATAATTATAATAATATTATTATTAATTAGACATAGGTATTTTCAGGGATTAAGAGAATGATAAGGGCTCATGTGCAATATTTATTCTCTAACCCTAGCTCTATCTAAATCTGATTATATAATTCTCAAACCTAATCATCGTCTTTCATTATGAATGCCTAGATAAAATTCTCTCAATACCTAGATATATTTTTGTCTATAATGATCTCAAGAATAGAAAGTGATTCTCCTCCAACACCAATTAAAATCTAGGGAGGAAAATTAGAATCCTTACATCCTAAAATTGGTTATTTTGGTGCTCATAATTAAATTACACAAGAATAAAAATATTCAACACTAGAAACTAGGTATTTATATGATGTCATTTAGAGGTTCTTAGTGCATGTGTGGATCACTACTATAGGGATCGACCATTAAATCCTCTCACAACAACACGGTATAACAAGAAGTAGTCTGGTGAATATTTAATGAAGAAATAATTCCAAAGTGAGGAAATTATTTATTTAAATTAATTAATTATAAATTATATGTGATGGCATTATCTTCTTGGTTACAGAACTATGTCAATTAATTATTGAATAGATTATTTGATATGAAAAGAAAAGTCCTGAAAAACTAATATTATTTGATAATTACAAAAAAAAATACGAGTTGGATACTACCTAGTAGGTTCTTACACTATGCCTGAAACCATTATAAAATCCCATGTTATAGTCAATCTCCATTTCTTACATCATAGAATAAGTTCAACTGTTGTTGTTTCCCAACTAACCCATAAAATCCTCACTAGTTCCAAACTCCAGAATTCATCCTATCTATAAAAAAATATCTAATACCAATTTTTCATGAACATCCCCCACTAGAAACCCCATTTTCTCCTATAATAATGAATAGAGCAACCCCTGAGTTCATCCTTCAATAGTTCTCAGGTTGGAGATTTAAACTAAGGGTATATAACATGTAAATTAAAGGAATTACCCTCATATATATCAGGAAAATAATAAGAAAACCCAAAAATCAACACCATAATGCAAATAAACCAAACAAAAATAATAAAAAATGAATGATATAATAAAAATACAAGTCTCCAAGTAAAATAAGAAAATTAACTCCTAAATATAAACTCAAAGTAAGACTCTTACCTCTATGAAAATAATTCCCAGACTGGCCTGCAAACTCTTCCAAGAAACCTAAAATGGAGATTTATATACAGGGGTGATCATAACATGTATACTCAGTAGGATCATACTCAAGGCCCATCATGAATATGTAAAAAGAGAATACTAATTAATTAGTGAACATACAATATATCCAAAAACCCCCTATCGGGTTAACTACCACCCAAACTCACTATATCCCACTCATTAAGTATTGTATCCAAGATTAATAAAATAATATTAAGAATATAATAAAAATATTCCTCATAATCACCTCTAAAATAGTTTTTTCTCCTTATCCCAACATCAAGTTTCATGTGCTCCCAATCCCTTATGTAGTTGTGTGGCAACACACAATATCTCATATCACAACCATACCACATACCACATCCATATAATCCTCATCATCCCATATCCACTACCGCATTCAAAATTTCATCCATCCACTACATATCCATCATAGTAGGGTATCATGAACATGAATGAAATTAACCTCATACCCTCCTCCTACCATGTATGACCCCCAATATATAATATCCACTCATCAATACCCTGTAGGGTCTACCAGTACATCATGCACCTATCATCGTTCCAATACCTCATAGGTTCTATCGATACACCACATACTATGGTAGTATGATCTTACCTAGATTGATACATAACATACTTTGATTTAATTGTAAGGAGGATTGGGGGAAGATGGATTAGTCTTCCATCTATTCCCTTGCCATCATAGATGCTCAAGGGAAACACTCATAACCCCAAAACACTTGGGCGTTGTTAAGGGTATCCGACTCAGATGGGTTGTGTATAGAAATAAAAATAAAATATATTTATATATATTCAAACATAATTAAAATGAAGTATGTTTACAAAAATAGCACTACCTTAACCCACAAACATCACCACACTATAACTACCCCACCTTTTATACCAAACAGTAACTAAAACCATGTGCAATTCCTTATCAAGCTACATCAATTTTCCCATATCCTAATTTACTATAACCATACACATTACATTAAATATGTCTTTTATTTCCATATTTAATTAAAAACCATTCAATCTATCCCCCAAATATTTTTCTATCCATTACCCATTCATTTCATGCATCATAATTTCATTATATCCATGATTTACTTAAATTACACCAATGCCCATTTCTGGTTTGTCATTACCAATTATATTCCACTACTACAAGGAATCTAAAAAAACACACATCAACCAAACATGCCATAATTCCATGAAAACCCCTTCAATACCTCCTTCCAACTATGGAAAGTCAATGACAACTACACTACACAATCCATATCCTCAACAATATCACACAAAAGCACCCATGGAATCTTCCATAGAACCCGTTGTTAAATCCAAAATTATATGATAATAATGAACCACATCCACCACCATATAAAAAGACTCATAATATAAATCACATCAACTGAAACCACAAATAAATTTCCACATCAAGCACTACCAAAATTCTCATTTCAAATAAGTCTTTTCACAATGGTTAAACATATCAAATCATCTCTTTCACACAATCAATTCAATATTTTCTTTCAGTTGTTAACCTTTTATCAATATAGTACCCATTATTTAATCACTTTAGGGTTTTATAAATAATTTAAAAATATAAAATCCTGAAAACAAGAATTATTTTCAGAAACAGATTAGATAAATCATGTAATGAGTAAACACATATGAAACACCCCTTTCCCTATCAATTTTTTAAGTCTGGTGCATTATATTTGTTAATTAAATCCATACCATCCACTTAAATAAAGAATAATTATTCTATTTTCACATTGTAAAGAAAAGAGAAGAGAGCTCTCAAATTCCCTACCGCAACTAGAGATTCACAATTAATTGTGCATGAGCAAGGTGAATATATGAAGGAGGAATAACACCCACATAAGGGAAACATAAAATCAACCTAAAACGGAAAAATTAGGTATCAAAATAATGACCCAACATGATAAAATTTTATCCATCTCTACTATTGATAACTCTAAATTAAACTCACTTCAGATCACTAATAATTAATCTCATGTAGCTAAAAATCAAATCCAAAAAAGGGGATTCAAAATATCTCCCAAAATCACTCCAAAATTTACAAAGGTTTAAGATTAATAATGTAAATAGAATTAAATTAGAATGAAATTAAAAATTTATACCCATGTTTTAAAACATTAGACCACAGTGTAAGGGTAAAGGATGTGGCAGAATGATAAGAATTTTAACAAAACTGTGGTGTAACACAACTGGACACATTATAATGGTTCATAGTCAATCGAATCTCCCAAAATAAAACTACATTACCCATATTTAAAACTCTTTCATCTAACAAATACAATATAAATGGGGAGGGAAATAGTGAAAAGGTTATCTCTATGATGTAGCCTTAATCCATATGAATCCAACCATGATGCATTATCAATTATCACACCTCAATGATCCTTAAAGACGCAGAGCCACCAAAATAAACATTCAGACCACCACAACATAACTCAAAGTAACTAGAACACAAATGGGACTTCATCACTTTTCTAAAAAATATCTTCAATCTTATATTTCATTGATCAAGTCTCTATGCCACAATGATTCCAAAAATGGAATACAAAAAATAATATTCTCATAATCCAACACCACAACCATAAACACCACATCACAGTTAGTCCTTCCAACCAACCGATCATGCTAAAGTACATGCCTCCACACTACAAAACCAACCCTCATCTAAAATTTCATCTCAAACATGACCCTTCACTCCTAAAAACTCCTCCAAATATTTCAAATGAAAAAAAACATGAAATGTATTTGGTCAAGAAAGTTTAGTCCATTACAACTCATTTCTAGACATCAGTGTAAATTTATCTTCAACATTCTTTCCTCTTATTTCGTTATACTTTTTACATACTAATATATCTTTATTTAAGATCAAATTCCAATGATTTTCAGATATATTTTTTAACATTTATTTTTTTCAATGACAATGAAATCATTTATCCACATCAAAATCTCCCAAGTCTGATTTATCTCTAGTTGATTCAAACAATCAATCATTTATTTAACACATGATTTATATTTTAATGCTTATTCAAATTATTTTGGATACTCCTATGATAATAAATTGTTGTTATTTACACTTATCATCTTTCTATATTGAGTTGGATAAGTCTAATCACTAATGATACTAGACTCATCAATTTCAACTATCTTCTTTTTTCATTTGAGTATGTGGTTTACTCTCTTCGATGAATATTTCTTCCTTTGATAAATCTTATAAATAATCACTGTGTGACATAATTTTATGTTCTCTAAAATTTGTTTCACCACCATCCAATTCCTCATAACTTATTTTTAAGTAAACATTTCTTGATTTATTTCTAGATTTTTATTTATTAACTTTGATGTTATTTCTATAAAAAAAATTATAAATCCTCTTATTAAGAACATATAAGTCTTACTCCTGGTTGAAAAAAATACACATTCATTAATCTTGTGATCATATTTCCCTTGGGTTATTTTTTTCAAATATAGAACTTACACCCAAAGAGTATAAAGTGTTATAGAGCTAGATTCCTTCAGTTCTACATCAAATATGGTGTCATATTTTTTGGGACTTAAAAAATCCCAATTTTTTTATACACTATAACTTATACAACCTAATCCCAATAATTACCCAAGATATAGATATTAATAAGTATATTTATACACTTTATTTTGTTATATAGTTCTAATCGATAAAACTTCATACTTGATTCCATGCTTCTCAAGGTAATTATTCACTTCAATGTAAGTATAATTCATTCTATTATACCATTATAAAATCTTAACAATTATCCCAATTTTAATTTTAAACTACTATGGATTAGGGATTTAAGGGATATAAGAATTTATTTTATTAGTGCTAAAAAGAGTTGATAGTATATGCACTAATAGAATCTATATTTATCAGTGCTTCTTTAGAACTAATAAAATTCATTCTTTATTAGAAATTTTTAGAACTAATAAAGTGGTACTTTTTCATAATTTTTAGTTCTGATAAAGTGATCCATTATTAGAGATATAAATTAGTGCTGATAGAATCTTTCAAAACTATTTTTAATTTTTATTTGATAAAAAAAACCCAAAGGTGTTCTTGGTACAACCTTAAGCACCTGTTATTATAGGTGCAAGCTATTGTGAGTCTAGGAAAATCCCATGTGTGAAGAGCACCTAAAATTCTTAATTAATTAGGCTTTTGTGAGTTTTCAACCCCTATACACAACACCATAAAAATAAAAAACCTTACAACTATCCTAAGTTTTTATATTTTCTACATAATGATATGTTTATATATTTATATATTTTAATATATATTTATTACAAAATGTGTGTGTGTGTATTTATATTAATATATATTTATTCCAAAATTTGTGTGTGTGTGGGTGTTTATGTATATATATATATTCATTTTAAAATGTATATACATATATTTGTTTATATATATTTATAAACAAAATGTGTGTATATTGATAAATATATATCTTTGTGTGTGTGTGTGTGTATTTTGTATATATAAAATGTGTATATATTTATAAAAAAAATTATATATACTTGTATATATATAAAATTTTAATATATTTATTGAAAAATGTGTTTATATTTGTTTTATATATAAAATGTTCATATTTTCTTCAAATGTGTATATATATTTGTTGTATATATATTTTTATATATATTAGTATGTATATTTATATATATATTAGTATATATATTTATATATATATTAGTATATGTATTTTTGGTTATTAAAAATGATCGGGGAGGGGGAAATTTAAAATGTAAAATAAAATATATCATGAAAATAGTTTACTTAAGGAGACTCGAACCTGAGACCTCCTCGAGACCCCTTAAAGATGCAACCATTAGGCTACACCCCTCGAGGCATTTTTAAGGATCTATCATTTTATACATTGTAATTTTTATTAAAGAAAACTATGTATATTATTTTTAAATTATTATTTTACTAAAATATAATATTGATTAATTATTTATTGATTTATTATTGTTTTATAAGAATTTATAATAATAAGAACTAGTATTATATAAAGTTATTTTCTTATAAAAACAATTTATCATTATATGTTATGATTTTATTTAAATGTTTAAATATAAAATTCAAATAAATTAATTTGATAAAATAAACTTATTTTTTTAATAACAATTTAAATATTATTTTAAGATGAATTTTGGGTATTTTTCTTAAAATAATGTTTTTAGGTGAATAGTGTAAAATATCGTGTTTACAAATAACATGAATTTTATAACATTATTAGTATTTAAATATTAATTTTAAATTCATGAAACTGTTTTATAAGACCAATTTTATGTTTTATAAGTGATTTTTTAATTTTAAAACAATTTTTTTAATTTACATATTCATATTAGACATTATAGAACTGAAGTTATATTTATCATTAATTTTTTTTATACATAATAAACTTAGTATTTTCAAATTATTTTTTTATCAATTTTATAAAATTGATATAATAAAATTTATTTAAAATTTTTAATCATTATTCTCAAATAATTCATTAAGGAACAATTTATTTTCAAGAAAAAGGTATAAATTTCTTTTGTAAAAACTAGTTACCTCAGTAAAAATCAAAAGGTGTAAAAAAGGTATAACTAATAGTGAAAGAAAAAGAACATGTTTAAAAAATGTGTGTGAGTGAGTTTTTAGGGCCTTGATATAATATATCCCTTATAATCACTATTATTTCACAATTTTGGAGCTACTTTCCTTGATAGTGACTTATGATTATTGACAAGTTTTGGGAATTTACAAAAATGTCACCCCTTTTCACTTATAAAAGGGGAACTCCTCTAATCACATCCCCTCACACCATAACTAATTTATTTAAGACAAAAATATACCAAAAACTATCCTATATATTCCCATACACCTTCAATAGGTTTCTATCTTCTCAAAAGATCATCCTCAAAGGCTTAACTCCTATTGCAAAGGAGATAACCCAAGAAGCGAGGTATAAATTTCTAACTGCTATTTTCTACTTTATATATCATTATGTACACTTATTCTTACTAAAATTTCATTACACTATCTTAAAATGATAAAAATAGTTTCCTTATTATACCTGTATGTTATTTTAATTATGGTATAATCATTAACCATATTTCCCTTTTTTATTAATAAAAATGAAATTGTCATTTGTGTGTTGGGTGAATTTCCGCCTCCATGATGCAACATGTTTCATTTTCCTTCAACAACTTAATAAAAGGGTCCTAATATGGAATTTAATAAATAATTATTATATTTATAAAATAATTTATATTCTTAAATGATAAAACATATTATTCCTTTTCCCCATTCTATGGAAAACGAAATCATCCTCTATGTATACGTGTAGACTACCGCCACCATGGAATGATTGATTTCTTTTTTTCATTTCATAATCACATTACATGGATAGTAATGATAATGGTATTAATGGATAAATATGATTTCTTTGAAATTATTATTCTTATGGAAAGAAAAATTGGAGAACATATTAACAATATGAACAATAAACAATTGTGGTAAATTTAATCGTCCAAAAGAAAAATTTGAAGTTAAAAAATGATTTTTTCACACTATGAAATACCTTTGTATCGGTTTTTATAATTTTATAATTATATCCAATTATAATATATCACAATAATAAAAAAATAATGTCATTATTTTTCTGGTATAATGATATTACAACTAAATAACTTCACAATCACCTATTAATTATGGTATGTTATCATTTGGGTTGGGTTAACCACTCACTTGAACAGTGATATAAATTTATATCATGGATGAATATGGGAATTTAATTTCTATAATTATATTTTATAAATAAGTAAATATTTTCATTGGTTTTTGGAATGATAATATAAAATTTCAACTCACTACTTAAGAAAACACCCTTTGTTCGCTAAAAAACATCAAAACATTCTCATCATCAAATTAATCTTTAAGGATCTTAACCAAAACTACCATATAATTAAATTATAACATTATAAATAATTATAAAACATAAATGTTATTACCATTTATGATCTATGAATGATGAAATTTGGGAGAATAGTGAAGAAAAACATCACTAATATGAAACTAGTTTAAAATGATCAAGATTAATCACACACAGTATTGAAAATAAATAACAACTAATTATTTTAAATATATAGAATAATTTCTAACAAAGTTTATAAAATGTTATATATTTGGATAAGGTACTCAAATGGGATATTAATTTGGTTATTTTTTTTATACATGAGGTTAAAGTGTGATCAACTAAGCGGGAATTCAAGTTAAGGGGTTATTCATCTAAAATTTAATTTCTTGAGACATATTTCTTATTATGCAGCATGACATATTTCATATAGTGTGATTAATACCTAACTAATTTATTTTACAATATTAATATAATTCTTTTTTTTAATATCCATGTTATTATCTTCCTGAAAATGGATTTCAATTCAAAGGATACCAAGGTCATAAGGTTCTTGGTTAACTCAAGTCTCTTCATTGTGTTAAAATGTTTCTTCTTGAAATTATTATTCAAATACTAGTTTCTTACATCATAATATTTTATTTCAGGGTTCTTTATCTTCTTATCTAGGGAGAATTAATTTCTAACTCAAGTATTTTAACTTGATGAATTTCTTCCTTAAAAAGTATATCATTGTATAGAATAATTCACATCCTATTTAACAACAGTTCCCCCTCCATATCCATGTTACCCTTTATTGAAAATTTTATTATTTATATATGGAAACCTAATCATTTTTTCTCAATTTTCCTTTATATTTCCCTTATCCTATTTCAAAAAGTAATTTTTATTACTCATTTTAAAATTTGGTTTTCCAATAATGGTATTTTAAAATATTAAAAAGGTTTACTATCCTTAGAAAATCAAATATTATATATTTAACGCCATATTTCTATTATATAACAATTATAACTCTTTAAAGGGTCCATTTTTTAATATTATTTTTATAATAAAAAATTCCAATTTTTTACATCACCTTTTAAAAGAAATTTGTCTTTCGAAGGATCTATTATTGATGATTCTTTTTAAAAGTAAAAGTTTTTAAAATGGTTTATCTTCACCTTTTTGAAACATTTATGTCTTTTTCAAGGATTCATATTTATATTTATTTCAAAATAATGATTTTATAAATACATTTCGAAAATTAATTTTCAAAATGACTCATAACTCCACCTTTTATGAAAATGTTAAAAACATTTTCTAAAAATTATTTTATGGTTTCACTTTAATTTTACACTTTATATCTAAAGGAATTATTTAAATGTACTTTATTTTTCATGAACCATGCCCTAAATTTTATTATGAATCACTATTTTGGGGGGATTTAATTTTTAGGTATCAACTATTTACATTATTGAGGTTAATTTTGGTGATACCATCTGGAAATGTTTTGAAACACGTTTTTCTTTATATGAGTTCTTTATGTTATAATGAATGATTTATTTTAAGTGACATGAATATTTTTATATGATTAATGGTTAGGGTCCTATATGTACCTCCAATTAACTGTTTTTAGGTTTTATATCTCATGATATAATGTTTTTGTGAATGGGTATAATTTCAGTTTAACTATGCTCAAAAATTGGTGTGTGGGTATAATTGTGGTTTAGCTATACTCACAAGGTTGTGTGCGGGTATAATTATGGTTTACTTATGATTTCAATGTTTTTTTGGGTATAATTATGGTTTATATATTCTAAAAAAGTTTTTTGTGGGTATAATTATGGTTTATCTATGATCAAAAGGTTGTGTGTGAGTATAATTATGGTTAATCTATGCTCATAATGTTGTGTGTGGGTATAATTTTAGTTAAGATATTCTCACAAGGATATGCATGGGTATAATTTTTATGAATCTATTCTCAAAATAATATGTGTGGACATAATTGTGGTCAATCTATGTTCAAAATGATACAAACTCTTATGCCTATGTTTATGAAACAATCTTATGTATATTTTTATGCATATGTTATTCTCTCATGGATCATGTCTATTGAAAAATGTTTCCACACTATTTTGATTCATGTATTATGTTATTTGTAGAATTATACCATGAGTCATAGATTATGGTATATATTTTTTTGGTTATAATTTCATTGTGTATATTGATAATATCCATATTCTCATATAATTATCACTTATGATCTTTGATTACCACTGCTTATGTTTACTCTTACTAAGTATCTGAGCTCACCCATTTGTTATGTTTCCACCCCCCAGGTTATAAATATGAGTGTAACTTATGAGAAGCATAGAAGGCATCCAGTGTAGTTGGATTATATAGAGATGTTCACAAGTCATGTAAAATAATTTTCTTATGTAAAAAATCCTTAAATACACTAAACATTATATTCTTGGGATATTATGATTATTTGTGAGATGTAATGTTTAGATTATGGAAATGGCGTAAAATAAACATGTGTTTATCATGGGTCGCTATAGTATATACTACCTATTAATGTATTTATTATTATTTTCATGAAAATTATAGGGATTTAAAAATCTATCTAAGGTTCTCTCTTTCATTGGGTTTTGATTCTAATATTACTAAAACAATAAGAGTTCATCATCTTAATAATGTTTTGTTGAGACATGTTTCATGTTATACACTTATTTTTATTTATATAGTATATATACTACCCCTTTGATAAATTATATCATGAATATATTCATATTCATGGAATTTAATATTCTATTTAAAGTTATTTCTTTCAATGGGTTTATGACTCAAAATTTAAGAAAAATGGTAACGTTTTTTGTTACAATCTCTTTTATTTTTGGGATTGACTGTTAAATTTCAAATAAGACAAAGTATATTATCATTTTATTTTAAACCTCAAATATTTTCTTCAGCTATAGTTATTTCTAGGTGTTTTCATTTTTTCCATTCATTCTCCTCTATTTGGTACTTAAAATGATAGAGAATTTTTTTAAGAAAAATTAAACCTTAATTCCTCTTTGGTTAGAGAAAATTTTCTTCTATATCCATGTTTTAAAAAAAATCAAAAATGGTATTTTATATGATCTAATTATTATTTAAATTAAAATTAAACCAAATTTTAATTTATTTTCAAATTATTAAAAATAATTTTCAAAAAAATCTATATAGGTTATTTATGACTTTTTACAAAAATTATTAATGGAATATTTGTTTTAACATTTAACACATGAATGGATTTCCCCATCATCATGAATGTTGTTTTAGTTTAAAATTTATTTTCATGTTTTGTGGATATTTTCAAAGAAAATATATTTTTTTAATATTTTAGAATTTGTTTTTTAACGATACTGAAATAAAATTTATTTTCCTTGTTTTCAATGAAATGGTTAAATACTCTTTAAAGCTATTTTTCATCTATTTCAACATCCTATAAGGATTTTTATGCTTCATTGGGTATGCTTTTTTATGATACCATCCACTTCATTTATCTCGATGTCTTATGGTGATGATGTTCTAAGAATGTTTTTATGAAACCCATTTCGTTAAATGGTTCAATTAGTTATGGTGAAATAATGAATGTTTTTATGATACTATTACACCCCAGACCCGCACTACTAGATATAGTGCCTAAAACACATACTTTATATACTGAATTTTCTACCAAATATATATTTTTATATATAGTTATCCCATAATAACATGACTTAAAGAAACTATTTCATTACATAAATTCCAAAGACCTTTTAGATTTATATCTTTAAAGAATTAAGAAAAAACATAAACTAAAAAACCCATGTCTTTTTCAACTAAAGGAAATTTTATTAACACTATATAAGAAAATACTTAATACATGAGAAGTCTTTAAGATCTCCCACAAATTCTCTACACAATCTATCCAGTTATATATATCATGTGTAATGATTTTCTTCATAACTAGGATAAATAGAAAAATAAGAAGGGGTGAGATCAAAATCTTAGTAAAGAAAAAACATAACTGAGGAAATCAAGGCATAAACATGAATAAATATTATGGAAATATTAATTAATAATTACAATACCATAATCAACAAGAACTGAGATCACAATATATCCATGGATATCAAGGAAAATAAATACACCACATGGATAACAATTACTGAATTCAGGGTGATGGAATGCATAATGTTAGATACTTGATATTACCATCAATGTCTTATCCAAGACATCATTATTTCCATCAAGGCCTTAGGTAATACATCATTATTTTTATTTAGAATGATTTTAATACATATTGTTTAATTTTGAATTAATACATTAAATACCCAAACATGTTTGTCTCGTGAGACCTACTAATTCATCAAGGCTCTAAATAATGTTGATACCCTCCTATCACATGTTTATGTGTAATTCATTCATCATAAAAGATAATGAGTAAACAATTCATAATAAAATTTTCCGATAATAATCAATATTGGAATAATAATAAACAAAATTTCAATACTTTTCTCCATGTTAATAAAAGGGATAACATTATCATAACTCATCTAGGGAAACAAGTTGTATGAAAAAACAATACATTTTCAACTTACTAATAATCATCCATATTTAAATAACAACATGTGGAATTCCAATACCTTTACGCATGCTTATAAAATGTATAACATGATCATAGAAAACTAGAAGAAAGAAGGTGGGTGGTTTAAAAATATAGATTCAACTAGATAATAATCAACTTTATTGGAATAAAAATATATGAAAAATCAATACATTTACCCATTTTAATAGAATAAAATTCTTTCTAGGGGAACATCATCCAATTTGATTTTTTTTAAAATTTGATTTTCACACCATATAAAGAAATGATAATATGACTAAGTCAATGCTAGAATAACATGATCACAATATATATAGATAAATAAGTTCAATTTCTATAGAGAACATATTCCCTATATTAAAAAAAACTTATAAGGATAATGACATAGATTGAAAACATCCTTTAAAAAGAATGTTTCGAATGATATAATGCAATAAGGGGTCAAGAATCAAATTGTTTGATATTGTGAGTTCAAACCACCAAAAATATAAATATATATTAGTGGATAAATCGTGAAACATGAACCCCTTAAGGAAATTTTTTTTAAGATGATATGGAAAATTGATATGAAAACAGAAAAGTGTTTTTAGAAAACACTTTTAACTTTTTCATAAGAGATAAAGTTAGGGATGACTTTGGTAAGTAATTTTAAAAATGGTGAAGTGAAAAATTATAAAAAAATAATTTTTAAAAGAATCTCTAATAATGGATACTTTATAATGAAATAATGGTTTCCCAAAATAAATATGGTGTGGAATATAGAACACATGGTTTTGAAAGGTAAAACCTTATAAAACATTTTAATTTACCTTCACTTAAAAACCACACTATAAATTGAGTAGTAAAACATTATTTGTATTAAAAAATAATTTTACCAAATAGGATTATAAAAAACCATATA
This sequence comes from Viscum album, assembly GCA_963277665.1. Classification (NCBI taxonomy): domain Eukaryota; kingdom Viridiplantae; phylum Streptophyta; class Magnoliopsida; order Santalales; family Viscaceae; genus Viscum; species Viscum album. The sequence continues at coordinate 247,487,774 of OY728150.1, forward strand.
ATATAATATCAGGGTGGAAGAACAAAATTATGGAAGAAACAAATTACAAGATAAAACATAATAACTCAAAGAAGGAGACTTGAGTTACCAATAACCATTATGAGAAACATATCCTGAGAAGTAAGAAATATTTTTCAAAGGGTTTACGTGGTATGAATTTATATCCCTAGAAAATAGTGATAGAATACAATATAAAACAATCGTAGGGAATAATGTACTCAACTTAAATGAAATAAGTTCAATAGAATGATCATAACTCGATGGAAAAAAATTGAGTTACCAATAATCATTAATACTGAGGAAACAAATGAATAAATATCCACTTGAATAAGGGAACATTATTTATGTAGTAAATCCAATGAAATAAAAAATTTATGATAATAATACACTTGTGGGTATCAAATAAATCATACAAATAAAACATAGGGCATAAAATGTTTTATGTCTTAAAGAATCAGAATTGAGACCAGGAAAGCCCTTACAATATTAGAAACTTTCGAATCAAATCACATTGAAGGATATAATTTTAAATGAAACAAAAAATACCATGAATAATAAGAGAATAAAGATAAAAAAATATTAAATTTTAGATATATCATTCCAAATATAACATTGTGAAAAAAAAAAGAAATATATATCAAGGGATAAAAATTGAGAAATGAAACCCTTACCTTTTCCTAATTCTTTCTGCGCATGGGCCTAACTTCCTAAATAATAAAATTAATTTTACTAGATAACTTATTATGAACCTTATTATTATATAATTAATTTAACATGGACTATTTATTATTGCATTCTATTTATTTCTTTTATATTTTTTTTCTTATGTTTGCATGAAAATTGAATCGGTGTCAGCATATTTCAGTAATTTTAGCGATCAAAGATGATATTTTAATAAAAAGTTAAATATATAAAATAAAAATTACAAAACAAAAAAATTAATTATTTTCTTATTTAATTATAATAATATTAGTATTTAAGTTATTATAGTCATCCTTGATATGGTTTTATAGCATTATTCGAGTGGGTGGTTAAACTAACCTCAAACATGAACACACTATATCTCGATGGGTGATTATGGTAATGTAAGTGTATATTATAATTATAATATAATAATAATGATATCATTTAAATTTTTTATGTTTTTGAATCATATTTTACTTTTTGGGATAAATAAATAAAATCAAAAATAAAAACAAAAAACGTTACTTCATGGAGGTGGTAGTCCGCACAATGCATGAGTAACAATATTTTATTTTTATAAGTGAATGTAAATTAATAAATTAATTATGTTAAAATAATATAATAACACTTTAGTATAATAATGATACTGAGTTTATTATATTACTATGGTAACAAAAGTTTTGGAAGGAAAATATTATGAAGAAAATGTTAAGGATTAAGTAATACTCACTTTGGGACTTCAAACATCCTCTTGAACATATCCTTAAAAAAGAAGGGAATGGGATAACTAATTGACACCATAGGATTATTAAATTTATTTAGGGATCTAGGGGGATAAAATAGAATATTTTATGGTCATAATTTGAATTAATGGGTGTGGTTTGAAGGGGAGTAAGTGTCCCCTTTTAGAACTGAAAAAAGGAAGCTTTTGTGAATACCCCATTACTTTTCAATGATATCATTAAACTATTATAGGGTAAAAGACTCAAAAATTTATAAATAATGGAGTTTAGTGTTATATTAGTTATATAAATCCTCAACTATTTTTTTCCACACATATTTTAAACATGTTGCAAGTAATTTTTTCTTAGCATTTTATTTTACCTTTTTTGGTGTTTACCTTGATAACAAGTTTTTAACAATGTAAGTCATTCATTAATAAAAATATAAAATAACACCAAAAATAAAATTTTGTTTTTATGAAACTATTTTTAATAGAAATTAGATATAATTCAATTTTTAAATAATATAAAATTAACTTTTATATCAAAACAATTTATATATAGAAATGCAGATTTTATAGAAAAATGGTGTTTTAACCATTATGTGTTCTTAATATTTTTTATCATTGGTTACCAACTAAATTTTTATTAATATAATTATATATGTTTTTAAAAATATTTTTTATTAATACTTTTTAATTTTTAATTTAATTCATCAAATAAAAATAATATAATATTAATTAAATAGTTCTTTGAATATAATAGTTTTACCATTATTATGGTCAATAAATTTAATCATAGAAATCATAATTTTATGAAAAAACTAGAAATTTAACTTATTTAATAATATGATCATGTTGATCTATAATATTAAATTAATTTTGAAAATTGATGAAAAATAAGTTTTAATATAAGCGAATAAAAATAGTTTTTAGAATAATATGTTACTTATATTTCCAAGATGATGTACATGAGTTTTAAAAAAATAGTAATTTAAAATTATTTATTTAATTTAAAAAAATTAATATAAAAAGGTTTAAAAAAACAAAGTATTTCTTATATTCTGAAAATTTCATAAAAGTGGAAATTTTAGCAAAATAAGTGTTTTTCCTTATTCACCTAAAAACAATTTATTTTAGAAAAAAAATATGAATATAATATTTTTATTATAAATAAGAAAATTATTTTCATTTTTTAAAATTTAAATTCTAAAATTTATAAATTCAATTTTTGAAAGAAGTCATAAAATATAATGAAATACTCTTTTTATTAGAAAAATAAATTTTTCAAATATTTAATGTTATTATTCTTATTCTATATCATTTTCCAAAAAAATGGTGTTAACAAATTATTAATATTAAACATAATTTATCCTAATTAATCATACGTTTCTTGAAATGGAAATTCATATCACGTAAAAACAAAATTTTCTAAAAAATAATTTTCTAGACAATTAATGATCTTACTAGTTTTTTATGATAAACTACTTGAATTTCATTAATATTAAAAGTAACTTTTTTTAATTATATATATCTTTTATAAATTCATTAATCCTATTCATTCCTATAAATTGAACATCCAGAAAATTTATATTTTTATATAAATATATCATGGTTTCACATTAGTTCGGTGTTGCGTGTTGAAATTTTTTTCGAACAAATTTGGATCATTTAAAAGAAGTTATATATTAAAATATCAGGGTGTTACATTGTTCCTACCTAAAATAAATTTCATCATCACAATTTTAATTATCATCTACTGGTGAAATTAGATATGGTTATTCATAATATATATTTCATTTGGGATATAACTTCTAATATTACATCTACCTTTATTTCTTGGAACTAATTAAATTACTTATCTTTCCTCAAACAAAATTAATATTTCATACAATCATATACTCATGTATATATACACCTTAATAATACATTCTCCAAAATATACCTTTCCCAAAACCATTTACATCTCTAAGACATTAAACCATAGTGAAACCATATATTCTTCTAAAAATTAACTCTATATGTAACCCTAAAATGATATTTTATACTAGTTCATAAGGTCACACGCTAGTCAATATATATCATAATCCCAAAAATGATATAAAATTCCCCATAAATATCATGGATTAATTTTATGTTAAATTAATAATAAATCTCATGTTTATAAATACTATATAACAAAATTTTATCAAAATCAATCAACCCTTTATTAACTCAACATCAGGAATATATTAAACCTAATATTTTCACATATATAAAACATGTGTTCATTAATAGTTATCCCCAAAATATAAATTTTTCATAAAATCACTTTTCAATGTTATTGAGATCATTTAATATATGTTTCCAAACCTTTAATGAAAAAAATACTAAAGAAAAATCCTTATATATTTTACATAGTCCTCGTAACTTTTAGAAAATATTATAATGTAATCAATAAATGTCATTCACTAATTAAAATAGTTAAGAGTTTCAAGATTTAATTTCTATTAGAATATAAATCTCACTACCTAAGGTAATATTGGGAAAATCACATTTTCCATCATAATAGGGATGTGCTAAAATTATCAACCATTTAATTATTATCCCTTATTTGGTTATAAGTCATAGTGGTTTCTAGATACATACATTTATCATATTCATCTTTGTGATCTTATTTCATAAAAATACTAAAACCAAATAGTTATAATAATATCAAATAGAATCATAGTAAATGATCATATATATAAGAAATATAAATCCTAATATGTCATCTACAATGTCACCTTCATTTCAACCTATGATAATTTCATATCAACTAGGTCACAGTTGGTTCATCCTGTAGCTATCTTGGTTCATGAAAGGTCGTACGTGGTCATTTTTCAATTAGCTTATCTTACTAAATTAGTTGATATTATACTTAAATCCTTCATAATGGTTCATAAAGGTAATTTGATTAACCAAATCATATCCCTTAATATTATCAAAGTAGGAGTGTAGTTATGCCTATTTTTCATACACTAGGTTATGATTGAGTTAATAAAAAATCTGCCCTTTTAGGGTTATTACCCCTAGGTATATATGTGTTATCACCCATATCCAATTTTAGTATCCAAAGAGGGATGTAATTTCTAGGATAACCACACAACCTATACTATAACAATACTTTAAGAATTTATCCTATACTAAGAATTATCACTTAGACATATCCATTGGAATTTCTCTAAATTTCTCTTATCTCAATCCCTAAAATATTCAATATTGCTAGAACTAACCAAAAGGATTATCTATACCTTTGAAATTAGGATCAACTTTAAAATATCCTTAAAAAATCCTAATATCCAAAGTTATCTTGAACCTATTTTGATTCAAATTATAACACCTCATACCCACATTCCTAAATTTGATTCCTAAAACACATACTTTACCTACTGAATTTGATACCAATATTATATTGTCGACATAACTATCTCATAATTACATGACATAAAAAATATATTTAATTTTATAAATTACCAATACCTTTTAGTTTAAAATATTTAGTTGACTAGAAAAAAATATAAATTGACAAACCCATGTCTTTTTTAACTAAAGGACAATTTATTTCCACTATATAATGAAACTACTTAATTCATAACATGTCATTTAAATATCCCAAAAAATATCTACATAATATATCCTTCTATAAATATCAAGTGTAATGGTTTTCTTCATAACCTAAGTAAATGTAAACAAATAAGGGGTGAGCTCAAATGCCGCATAAAGGAAAACATACAATAGAGTCAATCATCGAATAAACATGGCATAAATATTATGCCTGAAGTAAGTAATCATCATAATTCAATAACCAACTGAAACATAGAGTATAATATATCAATGGATGGAAATGAATATAAATAGGTCACATGTACAACAATAATTGAAATTTGAGGTGATGAAATGCATAATTTAAGACATATTGATCTTAAAATCATAGCATCAACCAATAAATCATTCTTGTCATCAAGGGAAATAGCTAATACATCATTATTATCATCAAGATCATAGTTAAGAAATATTGTTCAATTTGGTAGGCACACACCAAATACTCAAACATGTTTGTCTCATGAGACCTACTAATGCATCATGGGTCTATATAATGTTTGTCCCAATCCTTCACTTGTTTATGGTCAACGCATTCATTATATGATATAATGAGTAAACAATAAATAATAAAATTTTATGATAATAATTTTTATTATAATAACAACATATAAAATTCCACTACTTTTACCCATGTCAATCGAAAGGATAACATGATCATAATCCATCTGGATAAAGAATTTTGATGGTTAAACAATACATATTCAACTTTCTATTAATCATCCATATTGAAATACAAATGTACGAAATTACAATACATTTCCCCATGTTAATAAAAGGGATAATATTATAATGAAACATCCATAGAATGAAGGTGTATTCTAAAACAATACATAGTCAACTTTACATAAATCATTCATATTGGGATAAAAACATACAAAATACCAATACGTTTCTCCATGTCAATAGAATAAAATTATTTCTAGTTGAACATCATCCAATATAAATTTAGAAAAATGTAATTTTCATGCCATATAGATAAATGATTATAGATCTAAGACAATACTGTAATAACATGATCATAAGACAACAAAATAAAGAAGTTAAATAATTTCAAAAGAACCTATCACCTATGTAAAAAGGTAAATTGTCACGACCCGTCCTCAGGACCCGTGTCGTGACTACCCCAAGCCCGCTTTCCATAGGCTAGGGGATGGTGACTAGCACCAAAGGCATAAATCCTGATAAAAAAGGGAAGTCATTGCCTTATAAAGTAAAAAAACACCACAGAGTAAGCCATCAGAAGTAAACACTAAGTAAAACTTGGTACAATAGTAAGTGCGGAAAGTAAATGGGCCAGAATACAAACCCAAACTGAAAGTAAAGTACAACTGGAAAGAATGTATAGTAACTGAAAGTAAAGAAGAAACATCGAGCCATCCACTGGAAGTCCCACCTGAAGGGTGGGTACAGATAGCCTCCTCAGCTCCTCGGGTCTAGTCGTCCACTCCGTGTACGTCCCACCCAGTGGTCCACCTACAGGTACCGAACTGCTCCACAAGCCTCAACCACGATCAGCGATGTCCGTCGTCTACATCCAACACAACGTAGTGCGGGCATAGCCCGTGCAGGGGTGAGTATATGCTACTCAGTAGGGACCCCGAGACCCCTGAATGTCTCCCCGAATCCACAAAGGATAATCCACAAAGTAAAGATACAATCACGAAATAACATCCAACACTACTTAGGTATATGCCCATACATGTACCTAATTCATCAATTCCAGTTCGGCTCCAACATCTGAGCCCAAGTTCGATCACGTCCACACAGGATAGTACAACCCAATCCACACAGGAAATCACAACACAATCCACATAGGAAAGCAAGTCAATCATATCAAAGATAATGATTGAAAGTCAAGACTCATCTCACACAGGTATACTTCTTCGTAAGGTGATAGAGATGATCAGATGTAGCCATTGATTCATCTAAGCTGGGACCCACGTAGGATACTAAACCAGCTAAGCTGTCGGACCCAAGAAGGATACAAGTCCAGCTACTCTGTCGGACCCATGTAGGATACTACAATAGAGGTCAAATACTGTCAGACCCATGTAGGATACAAGAACAGTAATACTGCCAGACCCACGTAGGACACAAGAATAGTAGTCATTGTCGTTGAACCCACGGAGGATTTCAGTATGGTCTTCATCGCTGCCAAACCCATGGAGGATTTCAGTGCAGTCGTCGTCGCTGTCAAACCCACAGAGTATTTCAGTGCAGTCGTCATCATCGTCGCAGTCGCAGCCAGCTCTAGGGTTCCCGCACACAACATGCTCGTTTTCGAGAGGGTCCACTCCACGAGCCAAGGGGGTCGATACATCAACTGACATGTAGTCCGGATTTGATGTATCCCAAAGTTCTGTGTTGACATAGGGAACTCAACACGACAGACGGCGCGTCAATCGGACGCCCGATCTGAGAGTTATTGGCTTTTTCGTTCCAGGGGGCCAGTTGGTTTTTAAGTCAAAACCAATCCGACCTTACTCCAAATGCGTCCAAACCTAGAGCGGAGTAAGCCAAAAGGTTTGTCTCACTAAAAGGAATCCAACAAAGTCGACGACATGTCAATCAGACGTCCAGAAATCAAGTTATAAGTGTTTCCGCTCTGAGGGTCTGGTTGGTTTCATGTTTGAACCAACCTGGACGTACACAAAGTTCTCCTAAACCTTGAGTTTAATATACCGAAACGACCGTCTCGATCCAAGGATCGCATCGCAACTGACGGTGCATCGATTGGAGGTCTGTAGCCCAAGTTACGGGCATTTAGACAAACTGTCTAGTTTTTAGGGGGTTTGGGCCCGGACCGACCCGGCCCAAGACCCCATGGGTCGGCCCGAACCGGGTCCGGGTCTAGCCCAATAGGGTAGGGCCCGGCCCAGTGGGCGCAGCCCGCATGGCCAGCTCGGCGCTGGCTGAGCTATCGCGGAAGGGGGGGGGCGCTGCCCCCCTATTTTGAAACGGCGGCCCCACCTGGGGGGCGCTCCTTTGGCCAGCCGGGGGTTACGACCCCTGACCTTCTTCGATCGGCTGGCCCAGATGGCTTGTTGTGCTGTCTCCACGGGACCCCGTGGTCCCGCTCCTCCGACACGCCAGCGGCCGGTGGTTCCGGCCACCGCTCCCTGCTCCGCTGTAGCCAAAGGTCGCGACCTTGGTCCGACCGGCGCGGCGCGACGGCGCGGCGCCCCTTCGTTGCGGCCCGACTCTGGCCGCAGGTTTGTTCGGCCTCAACGGCGCAGCGCGCTGGCGCCGCGCTTCTTCGTCATGATTCTCCATGTTCCCGCACGGTGTCGTTGCACCGTTCTTCCTTTGTTCGTGCCGCAACAAGAACAACAACAAAGAGGGAGGAGGGTCGGTCGTGTTCGTGCGGTCCAACCTCCTCCCGTTATAACGATAACAGGCATCCCAAAAAGAATAAATATCCTCGTCAAGCAAGTGCAAATTTAATCCATAATATTTGAACTCAAACCCCTACCTCTCAAAGTAATTTGCGATTGTCAAGCACCGCAAAATATGGCGTCGCGGGGCGTGGTTCCGTAGACGTCGACGGAGAGTGTCTGAGAAGACGTCGTCTTCTCTTTATTACGGAGAGAAGAAGATGATTGTGCGTCATTGGAGAACTCCCGCATCGGTGTCTCTTCCCTTGTCGTGGAGGAGAAAGGGAATGGAGATACCAGAGTCGTTGAGTCGTTCTTCGTTGAGGAGATGACGTTCTTTGCGGAAGGATTGAAGCTCTTCACGGGAGGATGAAGTTCTTCCCAAGAGAAAAGAGTCCTATCTCCCCAATCTCCTCACACAACAACTAACCCCCCCAAAATAAAATAATACTTATCTTATTTTATTACATCAAGCCAAACATTTAAATTTTAAAATTCAAACACATAACTCACTTAATTAATTAAGTGTGTTTGCATGATTAAAGAGGAGAGAGGGGGAGGTGAGTGGTCTAACATTAAAGGGGAGTTAACAAAAACAAGGGGAAGTTATGGAGTTAAGGAATGTGAAAAGGCGGGGGATCGTGTGGGCCCCACCTCCATCAAAACCACACATGGGAAGTTGGGTGGCCGTGGGGCCCACCATAAACTTCCCATGAGAGAGTTTAACTTCCATGGATAAAATAAAATTGTTCACAATTTTATTTTACTTATTAATTAATACACATTTTTTTACAACTCCTCCCAAGCAAACGAACCTTCGGTAAAAGTCCTCTTAAGCAATTACCGGTGCTGCGGTTCCATCGGTGCCCTCGGATTTCGATTCCGATCATCGGTTCAAAAGTTAGGAAATCCCGCTCGTTCGTTTACTGAATGTACCCGAGCTAAACTTTGGAAATTGATTCTGGGCACACCGGGCCTCGGAATCAGGTGCCGTCAGAAACTGTGTACTTGTAAAATCACAAAGAAATTAAGAAAAAATTTTCCTTTAAATTTACGGGTCTTTAAAAAATCGTATAGGGATGTTTACATTGATGAAAAAATTCTTGAAAACTAATTCTTTGAATATTACCACATAAGAAAGGATCAAGAATCAAATTTTGTTTAATACTAAGAGTTCCAAATCCCACAATATAATTATATATTAGGGGTAAAATCATGAAATATATACCCCATTATGGTAAATCCTTTTTAATATGAAATCTAAAATTTAATAAAAAACATAAAAGTGTTTTTATAATTTTTTTTTACATTTTCATAAGAGACAAATTTATGGGTCACATTAGAAAGTAAATTTTAAAAGGGTGAAGTCAATAATTTTAGAGAAAATTAAAAAAATATCTCCAATTAATTGATCCTTGAAAATTAAATAATGGTTTCCTAGAATAAATGTGGTGTAGAATATAGAACACAATGTTTTGAAAGGGAAAACCATTTAAAACTTCTTAATATACCTTTATTTTAAACCAATATTATAAAAATTTAGTAAAAAATTATTTTTTTTTAAACTTCGTTTTACCAAATAGGGTTATAAAATACTATATAAAAAAATATTGGGTTGTAATAACCCACATATGGAAGAAAAATTACAAGATAAAACTTTAAAACTCAAAAAGAAGATTTGATTTACCAATAACCCTTATGGGCAACATATCTCAACAAGTGAGAAATATTTTTCAGATGGTTTATGTGGTAGAAATTTATTTCCTATAAAAATGATATAATACCACATAAAAAATAAAAGGGAATAATATACTCAACTTATATGAAATAATTTCAATAGAATGATCATAACTCAATAAATTAAAGTTGATTTACCAAAAATATTCACAACTAGAAAAGCAATAAGGTCAATATCCACTTGAATAAGGGAACATGATTAGGTTAGTAATTCCTAATAAATAAAAAATTTATTATAAATTAAATCCATTAGAATAAAATAAACCATACAAAGAAAACTTGTTGCATAAAATGTATTATAACTCAAAGAATCTAAATTTGAGACCAAGAAATCCCTTAATGCATTTGAAGATTTCAAATCAAAACCCCTTAAAGGATATAATTTAAAATGAAATAAAAAATACCATGAATAATGATACAATCAAAATAAAAATATTAAATTAGATTTATATACACCATTCCAAATAAATCATGTATTAAAAGAATAAATATATCTCATGGGGTAAAGATTTAGACATGAACCCCTTACCTTGTTCTAGATTCATTCTCCACATGAACCTAACTTCTTAAATAATAAAATTAAGTTTATTAGATACATTATTATGAAACTTTCTTCTATATTTAATTTAATATGGACTATTTATTATCGTATCTTATTTATTTATTATTATTTTGCTTTTTTTTGTGAAAAATGAATTGGTGTCATCTTTTTTCGGTAATTTTAGCAATCAATGATGATATTTTAATAATAAGTTAAATACATAATATAACCATTAAATAACCAAAAAATAATAATTATTTTCTTATTAAAATATAATAATATTATTATTTATGCTCCCATAGTTATCCATGATATTTTTTTACATCATTGTTCAAGTAGGTGGTTAAACCAACCCCAAATATGAACATGCTATATCTCAATGGGTGTGTATGGTTATGGAAGTATATAATATCATTATAATAGAATAAAAATGATATAATTCATATATTGTTTAATTTATTGAATAATATTTTAATTGATTTATATAAATAAATAAAATCTATATGAAAAATGAAAAATGTTACTTCATAGAGGTGGTAGTCCACACAACACTTAGTTAACATTATCTTGTTTCTATAAGTGGATGGAAATGAATAAATAAAGGTTGTTACATTAATATAATAACACTTTAATATAATAATTATAATTATTTAATCATATTACTATGGAAATCATATGTTTGGAAGATAAATATTAAGAATAAAATGTTAGGGAATAAGTAACACTCACTTTGGGACTCTTAAATTTCTCTTGAACATCTTCTTAGAAATGAAGCTCTTAGGATATATAATTGAGACTAGTGGATTATTAAATTGAGAGATAATTATAATATAATAATAATGGAATATTTTTAGGAATTAATTATAATTAATGATTTTGGAATGAAGGTGTCTATGTTTCCCCTACTATAAGTGAATAAAAAAGAACTTTTGTGAATACCACTTTTCTTTTAAATTATATCATTACACTATTCAAGGATAAATGAATCCAAAAGATATAAATAGTTAATTTTGGTGTGATATTGGTTCTAAAAATCCTCAACCAATTATTTTTACACATGTTTTAAACATTTTGGAATACATTTGTTCTTAGTATTTTACTTTTACCTTTTTTTGTTTTTACTTTGGTAACTAGTTTTCTACTATGTAATTTATGTTTTAATAAAACTATAAAATAAACCATCTTACAAATTATGGGTGTTATGAACCTAAATTTAATCTCTATTGGATATAATTAAATTTATAAATAAGAGAAAATTATCTTTAAAATTAAAATACCTTATAAATATAAAAAAGGTTTTTTATAAAAAAATGGTGTTTTGATCTTTTTGTGTTCTTAATATTATTTGGAATTGGATTAAAATTAAATATATGTTAAGATAATTATATATGTATTTAAACATAATATTTGAGTCATAATTTAGAATATATTTATTTAATCAAATAGATAAAATATAAACAACATTAATAAAAACAGTTCTTTGAAAATAACAGTTTTACCATTGTCATGGTCATTATTGAACGCATTTGGATCATTTAAAGGAATTAATATAATAAAATATTGTGGTGTTTAATATAACATCCACTTTTATTTTATGGATTTATCATGATCATTGGATGATTAAATCTTTATGAAACACTTTTATTTTTCACTATTTGTGATATGATAAAAATATTAATGTTTTGTGATCTTATAACACACTTAAGTATAATTTTTATAATGTAATGGGTGGACCCATAATTAAATATCTATAAAATAAATTTTGTAAATAAATATATCTCATGAGATAATATTAACTATAATGGGGATTGAACTCAATTTAGAAAGGCACTTTATCCACTTTGATAGTATTTGTAATAAGACTTGACTAAGGAAATGATGCAATGTAGAGTGAACCCAATATAGTATGGGAAATTGTCCAATATAATATTATTATAAGTGATAATTGACTAAGGAAATGAATTTGTATGATTTTTTTATTCCATGAACTTATTTACTATTCTTATGGTATGATACCATAGATCAAGATTGAATATTGATGATTTTTCACTCTTATAACTCGTGTCTCTTATTATGACAAAGTTTTATGAAATAATTCATGATTTATGATCAATATTTAGTTAGGAATGAATTTATTAGGTTATTATCATTCTATCATACCCTTTTTCTTATGTTATGATTATATACAATCATCGATTTATATCTCCCATGTTTACAAATATTTTGCATCTAATCTCACCCATTTTTATGTTTCAATTTCCCCAGGTTATGAAAAATGATATTATTTAATATATGTAAAGAATGGTATAATATATGGAGAATTTTTTGGGAGATGTTTAATTCTTTTTATTTAATAAGAAAATTTGGTTAGAATTGAAAAAATAACCATTTAATAAGAAATACATGAATTTTATTATGTAATTTTTCCCCTTAATTCTCTAAAATTATAATCCTAAAAAGTATTGGATATTTAATTGAATCAATGATTGATACTGGTATTAAAATTATGGATAACTAAAATTGGGTCGTTTCAGTTGGTATCAAATCCATTATGTAAAGATATGTTTTTAGTGTTAGATCTAGGTGTGTGGGTCTCAAGATATCTAAATCGGTATCAGATATTGGTTAGGATAACTTTAGATTTTAAGAAGTTATCAGGTGAGGATAAATTAAGAGTTAAGGATAACATCATGGATTGATAAGTTTAAGTATTATCATAAGTTTAGAGGCATAAATATCATTTTTAGGTTTTATGTTATGGGATTTTATAGTGAATGATGCCATTTTGGGAAATGTTTATTGGTTTTAATATATCATTGAGGTATATATAACCCTTGGGTTTTACATGTGATTTAGTATGATGTTATTCTGTAAAATATTTATTGGGGAGATAAATTGAAACAAACACATAACCTTTACTATTAATACATTCTTTGATGAAAAGGTAATTATGATTAATGGTAATAAATAGGTTATTATATTTTGGGAATATATGATATTGAAAATTGATTTGAGTACTAAGTGATTAAATTTATTTTTGAAGAAGTTCACAATATTGAGAGAATTAAATTATTAAGGTAAATGAAATATTATTTTCTAAGATGGAATTTTATTTTAGGAATTAAGATTGAGTTAAATTGTATAATCATACATTTTTTGTGGTTTTATAGTGATTCATTTTATTCTAGGAAATTATTAGTATATTTTGGGGAATATTTATATATATACACATATTTTTAGTATATAGATCTGTGAGTAATTAATTTTATTTAAGGATAAATGCAAAGTTTATCTTGGAAAACTATGTGATCAAATCTTTCAGATTTTGGGTATCGAATGTTTTTAATACTATTTTATAATATTTTTAAGGTTAATTATTTATATAATGATTTGAGTAGAACTTTGGGGGTAATATCCTCTTTTTTTAGTAATTAAAGACCCTTTTCTGGTTTCAATTTGAAATCCTTTTATGGAAAAAATTAATAAATTTCATTTTAATATTTAAAATTATGCAAGGTATTGGAGTTTCATAATGGAAAGTGTCTTATTACTTTATATATGGTTAATTTTAGGAGTCATGTAAGGGTAAATCCTCATTTTCATATGTTACGTAACAGTAAGGGTGTTTTTCTTTAGACCGCATAAGGGTAAAGGTGAATTTCTTTTACCTATATAAGGGTGAGTCCTATGTATATGTGTAATGAAAGAGAACTCGGGCACTTTATAAAGGAAATTTCCCTCTTTTATGTGTTGGTTAAGGGAAATCCAGGCTATTTCACAAGGGTTACAAATATTTTATAAGCGTAACATAAGGGTACTATATATCTCGTGTAAGGGTAACTCTCTTTTTTTAGAGACTACGTAAGGGTAATTCCCTTTGAATATGATTTTTGTAAGGGTTATCCCATGTTTTAACTTGTTTTTAAGGGTATATTATTAAGGTACTTAATTGTGTAAGGGTGATGTTGAGTTTTCAATGTTTATGTAAGGGTAAAGCAAAGTTGTGTGAAGGTAACCTGCAACTTCGTAATGGTAAGAAAATGTTTTTAATGGTTATTTAATGGTAAACCGGACTACGTAAGGGTAATAATGGATTAAATACCTATATAAGGGTAACACTCCGTGCCCTTAAGTGGAAACTATGGGATATGTAAGGGTAAACCGTGTTAAACTTAAGCAGTTCCCTTTTTGAGTAAAATGTTTTTAAAAGATTTATTTTATTTTATTTATCCACTATCTCAACATATAATTCCATTTTAATCTTTTTAAATTCTAAAATAATTGGAAACAATACCTTAACCCATTTTTAAGGTTGTAACTCCTATTTTAAATGATTTTATAATCTACACTCTTTAGTTTCATTTTAAATAGTAAACTAAATTTTATTTTAATTTAGGTATTTTTTTTATGAGAACAATAACACTTTTGGTATTTTTAAAAATAAAAAACCCTTGATGACCATGATTTTATGGTTTCTTTGTGAGAATATTTCTTTGTGTATAAGGAAATTTTGTTCATTTGGCTCATTTTACTTTATTCTCTATTGGGAATAAACAGTAAGGGATATAGGTTATTTTACCTTGAACATTCAAGCTTTGAATCTCCATCGAAGTAAACTTTATCAAGAAACTATCAATCTTTATTGAGGTAGTTGTTTATATATAGTGCCTTCATTTTTTAATTCATTTTTTTCAATAAAATTCCTAGATATGTGTATCTTCGTTTCAAACACATATTCCATGAATGTTTACCTTGAAAAACCTCATGAATGAATCTTTAAACCTCTTCTCTATGAATTAAACATGACATGAATAGGATTTTTATGATCTTGATTTAATTATTATGATCTTGATTTCATGTCACTTTTTTAAATATAGGAATTATATGTTGATTTGTATTCCTTTTCAAGTAGACTTTAAAGGTTCATTTGGTAAAATTGGGGGCTTAGGCCATATTTTTATTTAAAAATTGAAATTCTATGATTTAAATAAAATAGGATGATGTACAAAATATTTTCCGCATAGTTTTGAATGTTATATATTTTTGAATAACCAAAATAATTTTTTACTATTATTATTGTTTATAAAATGGATATCATTGGGTGATTTTTAAATAATTTTTTATTCATGTTGAAAAAAGGGTGTTGACCCATGTTTTAAAATGACTTCAGTCCTTTTAAAATATAAAACTTCCATTGAATGTATTAGGAAATATTTTGACTGAAATTATTAGTTTAAAGGCCTATTTAAAATTTTTATAATGGATATGAAAGGAATTAGGTATGTTTACCCTTTTTAATGTTGATTTGGAAATAAAGGTGTGATTTTGAATTAATGATGTTTGATGGATATATTGTCTCTTTTTTATTATCCTATCTTGTGATAATCTCATATTGTGGCTTATTTTATTCTTGTGCTTCCCATAAATGGTTATTTATAAAGGTATTATTCAATCTTGGGGATCTAGGGGTGAGGGTGAGATATGTACTATGAATAAGTTGAAATGTTTAGACCATGAGCCCATATTAATACTAATAGGGATTTCCTTAGTAACTCTCATAACCTGATTATCTCACTCACCTTATTTGACTATAAATGGGAACCTGGATAGGTGAATGAGATAACATAGATTTATTCTTTACTAACAGACTCACACCCTATCCAGTGGATCGAGGGAGAACATGATAGGTTCAAGTAATGGACATGCGACCAGAAAAGTGTAGGTTCCAGGAATAGCAGAAGTTTCCTTTTATGGTGTGACCAACTTTTCTTTTAGTATAAATAAACATGTAATAATTTCATAAAATTATCAAAAATTTATTTATGATGAAAATATTATATTATTTTACTAGATTAAAACTCCAAAAACAGAAAAAGAGGATCATCACATGTGATTTATAATTAATTTTTTAGTAGATATAGAACCACCTTGGATTCTAATTCCTATTTTTCTGATGATATGGTTAACTATATCTTGTTGTGATGTGATTAAATTGTAAGATACAAGTGTATAATCTCTTTATAAATGATCCATCCATGCACCCCAATCTTCAAACCTTTCCTTAGAACCACTGAGTACTATCATGACCAATCTTGATTGCTTTCATTGTTCTTGGTTGATCACAGTGGATTTATTATCAAAAGAGGAAGAATTATCGATGTTCTCTCAAAATATTGATATAGGAGGAAGATAGTTTTCCCTCTATGGATTGGGTGAGTATCTCTTTATCTTTTGTGCACACAAAAGTGAATTTATGAACGTTTTGTAATTTTATATTTATTATGGAAGGTTTATGATTAGAAAATTTCATACAATCCCATAACAATCTTTAATATTTTTATTAAAGCCAATTTCCATTAATAATAATATTATTACTAATCTCTTAACATGTGAAAATCATTAATAATATAAATAAATATCATTTATATTATTTCTAATTAGACCATTAAACTTAGTCATTTTTCCCTCACCAACATTTACTGATCCTTGAATAATGACTATTTAATAAATGTCACTGAATTGTTATATAATATATATAATAAATATTATATTCACCAAACATGAAAATAAATATTTATTATTATTTTTTAAATTTCTTATTCTTTTTAAAAACATGTTATTAAATTATGGTGATCAATCAAACTGAATAAATCTTATTCATTCTAACTTATTAAACTCAATAATAGAATTTAACTGAGATTACAGATACACTTAGTGCATGAACCTCTAGGACTCTTTCTGAGTGTAATTAGACATACCTATCGAAATTAAAAGGTTTTAATATAACAACACACTAAGGATCCCATAGAGAAAGAAGTTAATGCCCTAATGACGTCCAATATCTTATGAATGTTTTCCTTGTAATATAATACCTTTATCATGATATTTTTTAATCAAGTATGTTTCACGATGGTTCCATCAACCAATATAATTTATTTCTCTTTCTTTGAATTTCTTTAAATGAACCAACTCACTTAATACCATGGACATGGATTTATACAGGTATTTATAGATGGTTCCAGGTGCAAGGAATGTGTGCGGAGGTGGGAGATATATTAAAATTTCTTTTAATAATCATTAGCTAAGACCAAGAGTGATGATCTTGCATATAAAATTTATAATTTATTTATTTAATATTTTAATAAATAAATATCAGGACTTAAAAACATTCTTCATTGGTGAATGCTTATCATCCAAAAAGAAACTTTTGAATTATCTTTGTATCATTGTGAGGAATTAAGGACATAATCTCTTTAGCGGTGATCCACATGTGTTCCTATGATCTCTAAGAAATGAAACTCGATCTTTGGGTACTAGCGTAATGAGTCGAATGTCTTGCATTGTTCGTTCATGATTGTTTATTCTTTAGTCTTGAAGAAATATCTCTTTTACTTCTCATTATTGAGAGGGAGAGAGAATGAATATTTGAGAGAGAATTCAAGGTGCACAAAAATTCTCTATTCTCAATTTTTGGATTATATACACTATAGAAATAACCGTCTATTTTTAGAGTTAAGATTTAAGTTACAATATTATTTAATTTCATACCATTCATTGAAACATTTTATAAACCTCACGCCTCATAATTATAATTATATTATTATTATTTTGTGTCGTGCACCAACTTGTGCAATAAAAAACATTATGCAATGGTCATGTTAATTAATATTTGTCACTAGACTTGGGTTTGTTCTCTTTGAACTCCTATAGGATTTATTGAAACAAATAAATATTTTATTCTTAAATAAATATTTTATTCACAATCTAGTGAATAAATATTTATTAAAATATGAAATAAATAAAATAAATATTTTATTCAAAATCTAGTAAATAAGTATTTATTTAATTAATGAAGTCAATATAACTTGAATAAAATCATTCCTCAAACTTGAGAAAAATATTTATTCCATTAATTAAACTCAAATAGAATTTAATCAAGATCAATATAAACACTTAATGTGTTACCATCTAGGATCATTTATTGTTGGAATTAGACGATATTTCCTAAAGTCCAAGATTACTATCAAGAAATAGGTCAAGTAACCGAAGTGAAATAACATAATGTCACAATGTAGACAACCACATAAAAATTATCACTATGTAATATAATCACTTTGTCACAATATCTCATCAAGAAGGTTGCACAACCATGTCACAACCTATATTCTTGATATTCCTTCATTTGAATATCTAAAATAAACACATCATTAAATCATGGACATGTAATTTAATGCGATGGTTCAATTCCAACAAAATGGTTGAGATATCATCTTCTATAAAGATGGAAGGGATAAATCCTTCCTCGACTAATTCATTAATGACATGCCACTCATGACGCACCAGATGTATCCAAATTATCCATGAACTATTATCATCATGGTTTATGAAATACATATACGTAGATAAGTTATAATATGCATTAATAATAATCTTAAAGTATAAGGACCATCACACATATGCATAGATAGATATATTCTATGACACTAAAACATGCAGAATTTATAAAAAAAAGTATGTTCTCATAATCTCATATCTTAGAGATTACCAAGTTCGAACTTCATGAGAATAATTATCATATACAAATGGGTACTCACACCTTTCAGTCTATGTACTATTTTTTCTATCATAGTATGTTATCCAACCACAAAACATTATTTGAGAATATCATCATAGCACATCAAGGTTCTCATCATAGCGGGGAACTTTTGTAACCTTATCAGTACGACATATACTCTAGAAAATTATTACATTAGAGTCTATATAAAAATAAAAAATATGTAATATTAAGTTTTATTAATATTCAATACATTGAATATACTTATAATCAAAGTAAAAACAGTTTTTCCTAGGACACCAACTCTAAAAAACTCCCACTTGGATGCGAGCCAACTACTTACAACCTTCAGTCCGCTAGAACTCACATGATTATCATGTTTTTGTTGAGTCAAGGCTTTAGTCAAGGGGTCCTCCATGTTATGTTCCATGGAAATAATACTCACTAAAACTTCAAATCTTTGAGAAAATCCCTTAAGAGATGATATTCAAAAGTATTTCCTTCATCCTCTAATGTGACCTTGGCTCTTTTAAAGTAGCCACCACTACACTATTATCACAAAAGTTTGTTATAGGATATTTACTACTAGATACCACATCAATATATTGGATGAATTTTCACATCTATACTACTTCTATAGCTGTCTCAAAAGCTACAATATACTCAGAATCCATTGTAGGATATGCAACCAATGCCTACTTTGAGCTCTTCCAGCTCACAACACCTTTATTAAAATTAAATTTGTATCATGTTTGTGACTTAAATTCTTCAAGATCAGTTTGGAAACTATGTGATAATCATTTTTCACCCAATTCTTAATAAACCCACCTCGCACGGTTGTGCCACATGGTTTTCCTAACCATGCACTAACCGTGCGACGAATAGTGCTTAGCCACTACCTAAGTCACACTAACTGTGTGGGCTAGGTGCATTGTTTGATTAAATTGTGTGAAACCCTTCCTTTTCCCATATACTCCCTTGAAATAGGCCACATAGTTTTCTATGGGGGGATCACAGTTTCAGATAAACTGTGCACCTTTTGAAGACCACCAAATCTTGGTATTTTTAGGGATTGACACTCCCAAAACTCAACTAGACACCCAAAAAACCTCCCAGGCCTTTACCGAGGACTAAGAACAACACTTAGAAGTGTTACAAATATCAAAATTATGTTTCAAATCTTAGTTAAAATAACTTACTACCCACAAAATGAAAAGGTTCAAATTCCTTACAGAATTCTACCTTGGCTCAAAACACGAGACGTTACAACCTCCCCACCTTAGAACTTATCATCCTCGATAAGCCTTAGGGAACAATAAAAACACCCATCGACCTAGAAGGGTAATGAAGTTACATTAAAAAGATCATTTTTCATTTCCAAATAACTAAAACACCTTCAAGAATTAGTTTAATCATATAGAACTTAAGTTTTCATAACCCGAGGTAATGCTTGTTTTTTTATTTCAACACCGTAACAGAGCTTACCTGAACTGATTTAGATATATACACAGTCACACCATCATCTATTTAAACCTATAACTGATGGTGCTCCCCCAATATAGGATTAACATTATAAGGGTCCAAATCTAAATAAAAAAACACTCCATTTTCATAATTTCCTACAAAGGATGCCTCTAAGAAATATAGCGACACTACTGTAGTGATTTATTTAACTAGGAAAACAAAATTACACCCAAGGTTATATTAGGGACCTCTCTTCAAAGAAACATCAAAATCCTAATCAACCTTACTAAAAATGATCACACAAGATTTCCTAGAAGACCTTTCTGACCCTCACACCGCACTCTCCTTAACCTAGTGACGTGTTTAAATTGATTCATTATGACTATACATATTGAACAAGAAGGATAAAAAATTGATCCATATCTTTATGACCATTCTCAAATGCCCAGATTAGGAAGATGATGTATTATTAACAAAACAAAGATTTTTTATCCCAAGGCACCTAGCATTACCTTGATAATGTTAACTGAAACCCATAACCACTTCCACTGATGCTCCCTAATCAAACCATCACATTACCATTTAAATTTTATTTCCCAATAATGAACAAGGGTGTTACCCAGATCAATCCTACTAGAGTTTTTACCCTTTAAAAAACACCTATAATCCTAACAACAAGTCAGGGTTAACCTCATATTGATTTAACTAGAGTCCAAAGAACTAACCCAAAGTAGTCCATAACCCATGTTTAAAAGTGAGATATTGTTAGAAATCAAAGGCATCCACATCAGATCACTGACTAATCCCCAAGTGGAATCTACCTAGTGGTCAAGTCAGAGAATAATGGTTGGTTTCTAAGATTATGTATAAGGAATTCCTACATGAGAACCCCAGTGTCACTTAGGACTAACCATTCCATGAATAAAACCTTACATCCAACATGAAACTCAAATATAGATTACTTATCAAGCCCAACAGCCTTTAAAACTTTTGTAAATTGTATAAATGGTGATATCTTAGTAAATCAAGGATGACATAAAGATAGGGGACATGCTCATATATTAAATAAGAGTACACTAAGAGGATACCAAGGAAACAAAAAAAATAGTCAAACGATAACTGGTTGACCTCTTGAATAAAGCTCAGCTTCACCTGCTGATGCATCACCATTAACAGGTCACAAGCCTTTACCACCAAAGTCATCCCATGATAACTCATGATTTTCCACAAAATTCCACCCAAAACCAATGGTGTTTTTAGGGGTTGCATACATAGCCTATCACACCCATGTCATGTTTTCGAGCAAGCACTGACATGTACACTAGAACCAATGTGAGAATCCCCACCTTAATAATGCCCTTGTTGTCGAAAGTAGGGATTGAATTTATATTAATAAGAATTATATATCATAATTTACCTTAAACAAAAATTTGAAAATCCTTCGAGTCATGCTCACAACTTCATAGAATTTGGCATGAAAACCAAAACCAACCTGGATGATTTTTCAAAAAAACTCGATCCTCTTAGAATGTCATCCCGATAATTGGAAAGAACTTGATTCCTTTAGATCCCAAGACATTCAACTTTGGAGATAACCCAAGGATGTACTAAACAACACAAGGATCGACAATTTCACCGAAATCAATTGATTCATTACATCATTTAATAACTCAATAGGTACCATGTATATCATTGCATACCACCCTAATATTATGGAAGTAGAATTAAACATCCTTGATACTATCCATAGGTTTTCCACCCTATGAAATTAAGTACCAGATGAACCATGCATAAAACTAGCTCAAAATCACATTATCTCACACAAATGTAAAAATAGATTTAAGTCATCCTATGTTTCCTAGGAAAAATAATTTGGTAACGAGACCTATGTAGCGGTCAACCATGCCCAAGAAATGTAAAACCTAATAAAACCAAGAATTAAATAATTCTCATTCCCGTAACAAGGGTAAAGGATAAAATAACCACCCATCCAAACAAGTGTTTCATTTAGAAACTAAAATTCTTACTAGGTACAATGACCCTCAAATGACACCAAATGTCAGAAATGTCATAGAATTTAATGTAAGAACCCATGTCTTCATATAAGGTACAGATCCTTTTCTATTCAATTTAAATTCTTTGTTATGAACTTACATATTCACCCCTTGTGATCTCGGGTGTTTTGGAGGTGTCTAGGGCTCGTTCAGAGTCTGAAACCAGGTTTTATGGGTGTTTTTGGCTTGGGGAATGGTTAGGAGAAACCATGGAGAGTACGCTACATTATTAAGAAATTACTATAGGAGGAGGCAGTAGCTTCCACATAGTTTTGGAAATTGTGTGATAATCCTGAAATGTTATAGGTTTTTATATACCATTTTCACATGGTTACCACATTGTTAGCCCGACAGTGTGGGGTAACAGTGCGAAGTTCCCCTTAGAGGCAGTGAGTTGCACACGGTTGCCACATGGTTGGGAAAACCATGCAAGTAAACCGTGTGAGCATGATAGATGTATTTTTTTAAAATTTTAATTTAAAGTTACAATTTCTTTTTAAACCATTTTTGGGTTTTCTTCTCCTCAACGTACAGAACCCTCTGTAGGAGGTCCCCTTTCGAGCCTAAGCTAGGATTTGTGCCCAACCATCCATCCAACCTCCATTTTGATCACTGTTCATCTCATAAGATCCACATTGGTAAGGCCTACATTCATTTTTAGACGTTATTGTTTCTTCAGAACAATGATTAAACTATTTGATTTTAGGCTCATATAACCAAATATTCTGTTCTTCATATATTCATCAGATTTCTCTTGAACTGGGATGAATTAGGACTTAATAATGGATGATCTCACTAATAACAAGTCAAGGTAGGAATTCTACAATTTTCTTCAACTTTTCAGGTGTTTTTCGAGCGTTCAGATGATATTCCACCCATCGGACTTTCCAGTGTGGCCTCATTTTCTTAGAAAGTTGCTTATAGTAGGATTAGTCGGACCTAGTGAGGATGACCTTAGGTTTCATTTAGGTGTGTTGGTACCTATTTCTTGATTCAAGGTCATCCATGAGGTGTTCCTTAAGGAAATTCGTTGTTTATTATTGTTTAAACCATCCAAGGGGTGCGTTATTTTGCTTGCCTAGTTAGAGGAAGCCCGCTAATGCCTTAATGGTTTAAATAGCTCACCTAGGAGATGTATTGCCTCTTTGTGTTGTTATATATTGTAAATTCGTGCCTATTTTGATAGTTTCTCTTAAATGAAATGGATGATATGGGTGGGTATAACTATATCAAATGACCAATGGCATGTTCAATTGATTATATGGGGGGGTAGGCCCATATTTTTTGTAAATGATTAATGGATTTCATGAGTGGGTATTCTCATGGATTGTGCTTATTTATGTGAGTGGGTATACTCACATGGAATGAATAGTTTAAATTGAATTCTTTGATTGAATGGCTTGATAGATGCCATAGACTTCTCTCCATGGGGTTGGAATGCAGTAGTGGATTCCTTGGGCTGATTATGTCCCTTGGGTATTGATTCTGTAGGATGCCTTGGGCCTTGTTACCCCATGGATATAGCTTTACTTGGGCTCAAGTAGGACATGTGCTACTCACATGCTCTTAGGACCCCAACCAATAGCTAGACCCAGTTTCCACTAGGACGCCCATGGGACATGACGTGGATTCCTTGGATGAGTTCCTTGGACCCATCATGTCATGGTTCAGATATCATACTTTGATTCCCTGGTACATGACACGTTAAATTCAACCCTTGTGATCTACACTTCATTACACATTGTGGTCATGGGTTAATTAATATGGATGGATGTACGACGTGGTCATGTGACTTATTTACTATTTATATCTACCTTGTTAGGAGCTAACACTTTTACAGGGAGCCTTAAGGGGTTGTTTGGTATTACTAGTTGTTGTAGACACATGTCATGAGAATTCACCTCTACTTTACTGTTTATTTACACTTGCTAGCACTTGGTATATTTCCTTTAGTACTGTATAGACCCTAGGTGGTTTCCTAATGGAATGTTTATATCACACCCTATTCGGTCCACCTCGGGGACCCAAAAAGATCATATGGTTGTAGGTGACGATAGGGGAAAGTGCCCTAGTATAGGTTGTTAACTATTTCTTTGGAGAAGGAGAGCATAGGACCAAGATGAGGCTTGTGATGCTACACTCAATTTTTGGTCTTTTTTTCTTTTTGGTTACCTATACTATATTGTATTTCCATGTACTAATTTTAATTATTTATAGATACATGTATCATCTGCATCATTTTGTATATGATACTTTTCTGGTTATTGATATGTATTCTTGTCTTGTCTACTTTTAGTTGACTACTATTTATTTCACTTTTGCTATTTATTATGTTTGAATTCAACTATGATACTTTGGTAATGAGGTAATAGTCTCCCCACTGAATCACCTAGGCCCTCACTGATAGTTGGTATCCTCAATAATTTGGTAAGATGTGCTTGAGTCCATGTGGAAACCCGGTTTTAGAGCACCGTTTTGGGTGGAATCCAGGTCTGGGACATTAAAAAGTGGTATCATAGGGGTCTTTATCGTTTTCCTTACTATTTGGTGACAATGTATAGGGATAGAAAGGAAATGGAATTTTTTAATAAGTTGTGCTCATGAGTATCTACCCCATGTAGAGGGAAAATCCAAATCACCTCGATCTGAATTGATATTTTCTGGGTTTTGAATATTGCAGTTGACTTGATTTCACCATTGGGTGACACACATGATTTATACTATTATTATCGATACAATTCTGGTATCTATTTATGTTTCAACCTGATAATATGAGGGTGTTCCATATCATGTATCATATAGGAACCTTTTATAAATCTCATTTCATGCATCTTTTTCATGCCATTTAGGAGACATTAGTTACTGCATGCTATTGTGATAGTTGATGTGTGCCATCTGTTGTGTTAGTTGTGTGTAGTAGATTTATAAGTGATTTCATATTTCAATTCATAGGGATTATGGGACCTTATGGGTTGGGAAATGATTCAACCCTAAAATTATAATGTTAAAATGAACTTGATATATCTATGGTTTGAATGAGAACCATGTTTGGGGGTCGTTAGGGGTTATGGGGCCTCATGGATTCAAAATTGGTAAACCCTTGGTAAAAAAATGGAAACTTGAAATGATGATAGAACCCTAACATAGACTAATATTTTTAGTGGGAAAGAGGCTTAGTTTCTATTGGTTTGTTGGTTGTTCCTTATACAGTCCTAGATTTAGGAGTATCATGTGGGTTGACATGGTTTTTAAGAGGGTTTTGACTTGTCCTATGATTTTGGGCTACATTATTTGATGTTCATCTCTTCCGTGGCATGTATTTGGCACTATAGAGTGATGCCTCAATGATGAATTCCAGTGTTATTTGATGAAGGGGATGATGAAAATACTCTAGAGATAGTGGGCCACTAGTAATCGGTTGATCCTCCTTTAGTATGATCTACGGCACTAGCCATTGTTCTGGGCATAAGTGTTGAAGAACAATTCTGTGAGGGTTTTGTTCATTATTTAAAAATGTTACCGGGATAAATGTATCCATACTTGACTATAGATTAGCTAACATGGGTGTTCTCATAGTAGCATCCTCCCACATTCTTGGGGTATAGAGGACCACAAGCTGCAAAGATATTGCTTGAGACCACGTTAGAAATTTTTTCAAATCTGTAGGTGCCTACAGATTGGAGGGTCAAGATCGCGACTTATATTCTACATGGGGAAGCAAAAACACTGGTGTGATGTATTGAAATAGAATGATGGGCTGTGATATATGGTTTGGTCTGATTTCCAAAGTTGCTTATACAACTACTTTTACCCTATGACTCTACGAGCAGAGCATGCTAGTGATTTCATGCGTCAGGAGCAGGGTGAAATGACAGTTATAGAATACTCAGAATGCTTTATATTGCTGCATCATTTTTCACTAATGTATCTTACTGATGGGTTTTCGAGATCAAGATTCTTCGAGGAAGGTCTCATACATGCTATCAAATCATTGGTCAACATGTTTAAGTTGAATTCTATAACTGAGACTGTGAATCAGGCGCTGATTATACAGCATAACTTAAGCTAAGATGGGGTATAGAACATGGGAGTGTTTTGCCTCACCCTAGTGGATCTACATCTTCAGGAAGGAAGGTTTGTTTTGATGATTCTTGCAGCATGAGTGCTAGTCAGTTTGTGGGTGATGATAGATTGGTGTATTTCCATCAGTGTAGTAGGTGAGGCCACATGAAGAATTAGTGTGACCATGACCCAGTCGAGTGCCACGCTTGTGGAAGGATGGTTCACATGCAGTGGTCGTTTAGGAACTTCCCTTTACTTGTGAGTCGTAGTGGGTCAGATTCGACAATAGGTTCATGACTATTTTCTTCATCTCCAAGTCATACTGGAAGTCGGAGCAATGCAGTCCAATCAGGTCAGGGATGTGGTGGTCATGGCCATGCTATCTAGACACCGGGTTCTCATAGATAGTAGGGTGGATCAGCTCAGGTTAGTCAGGGAGTGTCACAGGGCCATGGTATAGGATAGACTTATATTGTTCAACCGACCCAATAGGACCAGGATCCTGAACCGTCTATAGTGAGAGGTACGACATTAGTAGCTTATATTATTGTATTTTCTATTTTCAATATAGGTGCATAGAAAAATTTTATATTTTCATGGAAGGTTAAAATCCTTGGGCTTATGGTTTTGCTTTCTAAGGGTTTTATGATGCTAGAAACACCATTGGGAATCATAATGGGTAATGTGCATTAGTTTATAGAGTGTCCCCTTGAGTTTTGGAACCCTTGTCAGTGTGGACGAAGAAGGGACAGCCCTTCATATGGATGGAGAGATGCCAGCATAGTTTTCAGGATTTGAAGCAGATACTGATGAGTACCTTCATATTGAGGCTACCAGAAGTGGGTGTGGGGTATGTAGCATACTGTAACCTATCAGGGACCAGACCTGGATGTGTCCTGATGTAGGAATGATAAGTGATTGTGTATGTCTCTCGGAAGCTAAGAAACCATGAGTAGAACCACGCTACCCATGACCTGGAGTTAGCAGTAGTGGTATTACCCTTGAAGATGTAGAGAAATTACTTGATGGGCGAACGTTTTACAGTCTACTCTGATCACAAGATTCTCAGGTATATCTTCTCACAAAAGGATATGAACCTGATACAACAATGATGGATTGAGTTCCTCCAGGACTATGACTTTGAGATAGTCTATACTCTTGGGAAGGGGAACATAGTGGCAGATGCACTCAGCAAGAGGTCTAGTCTATAGTTTCTGACTGAGGCAAAAAAGCAGCTAGCGGCGTTTCTGATATCCTTTTTAGATAGATATGGAGCAGCTTACCTCTATTCTATGACTGTCACTCCCCCGCTTCTTTAGCGAGTTTGGGAGGCACAACTTAGGGGCATTGACTGCGAGGCACGGCGTTCTCAGATATCCACAAGACAGGAACCTGATCGATTTTTTGAAGGTGGTGAACACGTCATCCTCTTTAGAGAACGCACCATAGTACCAGTGGTGCAATAGGAGGAGGTGTTGAGGGAGTTCCATACGTCTCCTCTGGTGGTACATCCCGGTGTAGAGATGATGTACTATGACCTATGGCATCAGCACTGGTGGCCAGGGATGAAGAAGGTAGTGGGTGAGTTTGTTTCACGATACCTCACTTGTCATCAAGTGAAGGCCGAGAATCAAGTTTCAGCTATCTTAGTGCAACCACTAGAGGTGCCGGAGTGGAAGTGGGACTGTATCTCCATGGAATTTGTGATGGGGCTTCCATGTATATCTAAGGTACATGATTCCATATGGGTGATCGTTGATTGACTCACCAAGTTGGCCCACTTTCTACCCATCCAAAAGCAGGGATCAGTAGAGGGCTGGGGACACCTCTATGTACTGGAGATTGTACGACTTCATGGGGTTCCATCAACGATCATCTCTGACCATGGCACACGTTTTACATCCCATTTGTTTAATGGATTACAGGAGGAATTTGGGAATCAGCTACGTTTGAGCACTTCCTTTTATCCACAGACAGATTGTCAGATGTAGCAGACCATTCTGACACTGGAGGA
Source organism: Viscum album (assembly GCA_963277665.1). Classification (NCBI taxonomy): domain Eukaryota; kingdom Viridiplantae; phylum Streptophyta; class Magnoliopsida; order Santalales; family Viscaceae; genus Viscum; species Viscum album. Next base: position 247,516,603 of record OY728150.1, read on the forward strand.
CATGTTATGTAATTGCATCCTAGATTTTGGCCATAGTTGGGAGGATCAGTTTCCCTTGTTGTAGTCTGCATACAACAACAACTATCACTACACCATCGGTATGGAACCATTTGAGGCCTTATATGGTCGACTTTTTAGATCACCTCTATGTTGGACAGACCTAGGGGAGTCAGTACTTATGGGTCCAGAGTTAGTACGAGCTACCACTGAGAAGGTGCAGATCATCTAAGAGCGGATGAAGACTGCATAGAGCAGACATAAGTCTTATGCTGACAAGAGATGGAGGCCCTTGGAGTTCTAGGAGGGAGACCACGTCTTCCTACAGGTCTCACCTCGATGAGGTTGCAAATATTTGGACGAGGTGGAAAACTCTCACTGAGGTTTATCAGACCGTTCTAATACTTTGGAGGATTGGCGAGGTAGAATACCGCTTGGTGCTTCCACCACAGTTGGAGAGGGTGCACAAAGTCTTCCTCGTATCCCAGTTAAAGAGATATATGCATGACCCATCTCACGTCATCGACCATGGTGAGATTGAACTTAATGATGGGATGATGTTTACAGAGGTTCTAGTGTTGATTGAGGTTCGATAAGAGTGGTTCATTCATGGACGATCGATACCTCTGGTGCGCGTTCGCTGGCAGGACAAGAACCTCTAGGAGAGTATATGGGAGTGGGAGTCTCAGATTCATGATCAGTACCCCCATTTGTTTCATTAGTCTATGTTGTGTCTTTCGAGGACAAAATGCCCTAATGTGGGGAGAATATAAAGACCTATATTTTCCATGTAATTTCTTTTAATTATATGGAATTATTAAGAGACAGCGAAAATCAACAGCGTGTGATTCCAAGCCCTAGTGTTCCCAAAATGAATTTATGAAATTTTTTAAGGTATGTTCAGTAAACGCATGAGTGAAATTTTCTGTCTTTCTAACCGGTGCTCGGATTAAAAATCTGAGGGCACCATTGAATCCGTAGTGCTGGGATTTGCTTCAGTGAGGCTTTACTTCAACTGTAGTAAGTATGGAGTAAAAGTTAGATTTTCAGACTATTTAAAAGAATAATAAAATATCTTTGTTATTTTATTTATTTATTTATTTTCCTCCAATGGACAAGCGGCAGTGGCAGGACCAATGACATGTCAATCCATTAAAATGATTGACTCATCAAATCCTTTGTAATAACACTATTGGAATTATGAAGGTTCCTATTAAATGAACCCCCATTAATTACATGGGCATTACTCACCATCCCACTCTCCTATTTATATAGAGCTTGAGGAGAGGTTTTGGCATGAATTCAACGAGAGATTATGTTATGATAACGTACCGCGATGTCAATCACTTGGAGGATTGAGTCAGTTTCAGCGGGCGGTGATGAGAGACACCGAATCACGAACTGAAGGATGGTGTTTGAGTGGCAACATTGGATTCTTGTTGCGGGGATGACAAACACTGACTCTTCCTCTATCGCGGACATTCTTTAACGATCTTGAGGTAGGGGGTTTGTTAAAAGTTCATCTGTGATCTTTTCCTTTCTTTAATTCATTATCATATTAACATAGAGGGTGCAGACCAAACGAATAAGGCCCAGACCCCCCCCCCCCCCCCCACCACTCTGTTTAAGTTGTGTTCTACGTGGATGTTTTACTCAGGGTGACAGAAGCGAGAAGACGGTGGCAGCGCGGAAGAAACCACTGAACCACCGGCATGCCAAGTCATCGGTGGCCGGCAGTGGCAGATGAGACCCACGACAACTAGTCGTGGGTGTTGGAGGGCGGAGGGCCACGGAGGCCGGAGGAGGTCGGCCTAAGCCGTCCGCACGGGACAAGTGGTGACACACATAGGCGCCACTGGAGGATACAACTAGGGACAACAACCCACAACAGGTGGAGAGCGACGCAGCCTCATGCCGCACCGGGTTGGCGGACCCTCAGTCGGCCAAAATGGCCGACCGTTATGCAGTGGGACAGCACCCCACCGGCTTACAGAAATGGCCCCACTCCCACGGGGCCAGCTGGGAAGACTGAGCCACCTTGTGGCAGACTGGGCTGGACACAGGCCGACCGAGCGGGCCGGAACCGCCCAGCAAACCGGACCTGTGACCTAGCGGGTTGGACCTACAACCCAGTGGGCCAATGCTGGTGGGTCGAGCCCCACCCGATGGGACGGGAAAACCGCGGTCCAGGCTTTCGAACTATACCAGGCCGACCTCAACAGGCTGGACTCAATAAACCGGACTGACCCTAAGCAGGTCGGACCTGAGAGGGGTTAGGTAGACCCCAGGACCCGTTGCATCGGGCTATCCTGACTGACTCAGATCGGGCCCAGACCCAACAGGTCCCCGAATAAATAAATTCCCATAACTAACAAACCGGGAGTCTGTTCGACAAGTCGTTTGTGGCATTGAAATCCCTTTTGAGAAGCGGTCCCTTTGTCATATTCTGGCGGGCCCGACCAAGCTGGACTGGACCAAGGTGCGATCACCCCCATTTCATAGAAAGGGATGCAACTAACAGACCGGGCATTCAGTTGACGAGCCGTCTATTATGTTGGAACCCTTATGATGAGGTTGTCCTTTTGAAATACTCCACGAGAGTTTTGGAAAAAGTTTGAGTATGGCCGGATTGGATCGACTCCAAATCCAACCAGGCCCTCGGCACTAAAATGCAAATAACATAAAGACTGGGCATCTGGTCGATGCGCCGTCTTTTGCATTGGAACCCTTATGACATTATGGATCATCATATTACTTCTTCATGGTACTTTTTTCTGGTTGAAATATGATTTATGGCTTGAGGAACAATTCTCCCAGAATCAAGTGTGCTATGATCGGGAATCTAGTGGCTAGTAATGAGACGGAGGTTAGAGACAGATCATACGATGGTTAGTACCGAGTGATCCTGTGTGGCTCAACACTGATCCGGTGTGGGTCTGATCCTATGTGGATCAGATCCTATGTGGGTCAATGCTTAGCGATCCTGTGTGGGTCAGCGCATACCGATACTGTGTGGGTTATTACGGGGGTTAGTATATATCGACTCCGGGCGGGTCAGATCCTATGTGGGTCATTGTGGGGGTTAGTAGATATCGATCTTGTGTGGGTCAGACTTTTTATGGTCAGTAGTAGTGCCTCTTGGTAGAATAATATGATCTTTCTTCGCGACTAATCACTTGTACTTATATACATCACAAATATCTGGTTTGAGCTGAGACTCTGTTTGAGTTGTGTTTATTGGTTTGTGCTTTGTGATTGAGATCATGCTTTGTGTTTTGCCTTTGTGGTATTCTGGGAGACATTCGGAGGTCTCAGGGTCCCAACTAAGTATTTTTATACTCACCGCTACACGGGCTTTGCCTGCACCTTGTTGTGTCTTGTGCAGACGACGAGCAGCTGGGCAGAGACTTGAGGGAGCTAGGACCAGGCAGTACACGGAGGAGTTTGGATAACATGGAGAGTAGTGGAGATGAGTTATACCTACACTTTATTTAGGATCCTTAGTGGACGATCCAGGAGCTTTTTTCTCTTTTTAGTTGTACTTTTACATTCTAGTTGGGCTTGTCTTCCAGCCCCTTCTTCTTTTAGCACACTTTTTACAACAGTATTTTACTTTATGGTTTATTTTTGTTGTGTTCTTGGATTGTGTGTCTGTACAGTTTTAAAGGAAATGCCTTACCATTGAAGGATACACCTTTTTGGTGATAGTCTCCAGCCCCTGGCCAATGGAAGGCGGGCTTGGGGTAGTCACGAAACGGGCCCCAGGGGATGGGTCATGACACAATAGGACTAGGATCCCGAACCGTCTACAGTGAGAGGTATGAAATTAATATCTTCTACTATTGCATTTTATCTTTTCAATATAGGTTCATCGAACAATTTTATATTTTCATGGGTGGTTAAAATCCTTGGGCTTATGGTTTTTCTTTTTGAGGGTGTTATGATGCTAGACAAACCATTGGGAATTAGAATGGGTGATGTGTGACAGTTTATAGAGTGTCCTCTTGAGGTTGGTGGGCTACACTTTTTTTGGATTTTGTATGTCCTCAACATGATAGGGTTTCAAGTCATCCTCAAGGATGAACTGGCTAGTGTCTTATCGAGTGTACATTGACTACTATCACCGAAGGGTGACTTTCACATAACCATAGGGTGAAATTTTTATTCACAAGGATGAATGGGATGTCCATGCGAGATGAGATGGACCCGAGCATCGTGGGATGCCATATCACTAGTTCTTGTCTAGATGACCAGGGAGTGAGTCATGCAGACTTACCTCCAGTAGTTGATCACATCAGGGATGTCTTTCCCAATTAATTTTCTTTTTTACCTCCTAAGAGAGATGTGGAGTTCTCCATCAATATATTTCTAGGAGCTTTACTAGTATACATTCCTCTAAGCAAGATGGCTAGGATAGAGTTTTAGGAGCTCAAGAGGTAGCTAGAGGATCTAGAGGCGAAGGGGTTTATCAGACCCAGTACTTCTATGTGGGGTTTGTTGGTCCATTTTTTGAAAAAGGTGGATGGTACCCTTAGGCTATGTGTGGACTATCAGAAATCAAACCAGCTGACAGTTAAAAACCAATATCCCTTGCCAAGGATAGATGATCTGTTTGATCAACTACGAGGAGCCCAAGTGTTCTTGAAAATTGACTTGAGGTCAGGATATCACTAGGTGAATGTTCAACCTATAGACATACCTCATACAAACATTCATAGCAAGTATGGTCTATACAAGTATCTAGTTATGTTGTTTGGTCTCACGAACACGCCAGTAGTTTCCATGGATCTTATAAACCAAGTGTTCCATCCTTATTTGGATTCTTTGTTTGTGGTTATCATGGAAGATATCTTTGTTTATTTTCATAATTTACATGACCATTCCAACCATCTTGAGATTATTTTGAATACACTAAGAGAGCATATGTTATATGTTAAGATCTCAGAGTGACACTTCTATATGGAACCGATTCACTTCCTCGGTCACATCATCTCGGAGACAGGATTATCAGTGGACCTAGATAAGGTGAGAGAATTTGTTTCTTAGGAACATCCCAAGAACAAGTTTGATATATAGAGTTTCTTGGGGTATCTAGTTACAACATTTGTTTTATAGAGGACTTATCATAATTGGAAGCACCATTGACGAGCTTGACTAAGAAGGGTGTGAAGTTTTTATGGTCAGAATATTGTGAGATAGCCTTTCAAGAGATGAAAGGGAAGTTGACATCAACCCCGGTCATGATACTTCTAAATTAGGGAAAGAGTTACATGGTTTATTATGACGCATCAGGTATTGGGATGGGGGAAGTGCTGATGTAGGGAGATCGAGCCTTGGAATACAGGTCTCACTAGCTAATGCATGATAAGAGGAATTACCTAACACACTATCTTGAGTTATCTTCTGTTGTTCACGCATTACACTGTTGGAGACACTATTTACTAGGGGATTGTTTTGTGTTGTACACAGACCATAACAAACTAAAGTATATCTTTACACAGTGATATATGAATCAGAGGAAACAAAGGTGGGTATAGTACCTTTAGTTGTTTGACTTTGATCTTGCCTATAAACCTGGTAATGGAAATGCAGTGGATGATGCACTGAGAAGGGGGACTCAGATACATGTTGTGATGCCCCAAAATTTGTGTAATAATAATATTATGGTGAAATCTAGAATAAAATGAAAAATAAAAACAAGGCATATCTTATCTAATTAAAGACATGTGACTACAGTTTTAGCCATCAGAGTTTAAAATCAGATGACCATTAGTGTATTATTAAATGTATATAGTTATAATTTAAAAACAGTTTCTTGTCAAATAAAAATAGAAAATTTATATTGTTTAAATCAGAATTAAAGTTTAAAATAACTATTTTATTCTTTCTGAATTGTTAATTAATAGAATATTTTAATATATGAATACAACTAATTTGTTATTTTTTTTTCAAATATGATATATATATATATATGCATATATAAACAATATTTGAGTTATAATTATATAAAACTAATACTATAATTTTATATATGAAATTGAGAATTATTAAATTGAAATATTTTAACGCCTTTACTTATGTGAACTAATATTGAATCTATTATATGAATTATTACATGAGTTTTATATATTTTTGAAAATATGATATATACTTATTATAAATATTTATTGGATTAATGTTTTAAAAAAAATTATTAACATTTTGAACTTTTTTAATGAAATTATAAAAAAAATTAACTAATTTAATATAATGATTAAAATTATACATATGAACATTCAACAAAAATTATTGTTAATTTGAATCATATCATATTAACATTTGTTTTAACAGGTTTCAAAATTACAAATATTTTGTACAAATTATGATAATTATTATTTTGATAAAACATTTTCAATTTTCAATTATTAATTTAATTTATAATAAAATTAAAAGTATATAATATAAAATATATAAATATTTGTTTTAAAAAAGAATTTATTAATAATGACTCTTACTTTTTAATAGATTATTAGATAATTTTAGTGGGTTATTAGTTTAATATATATAACTTTTTGACTTCGTTAAAAGTTAAGATAATAATTGACATATAATAATAATAGATTAATAAAATAACAAAAAAAATAGAAGTAATCCCATAATGGGATTTGAGGATTCGTGATGAGGGTATTGCGTCACTAGGGGTCCTGTTTTTCGTAAATACGTTGTAGGGTTTCGGGGTGTGTCTCGCTTGAGGGAGGCTTCAAGCAGGTCCTGCATTAGGGATATTGTGTGTGGTCGAGGTCGATACTGGGTGTCACACTGCCGGTATGCACCTGTTCGGACCAAAGGAGCTGAGGGAGAGGCCGCGCATCAGCCAGTTTCACGCTCGGAGGTTTATCGTGGTCGTCGAGTAGGAGGCCGAGACTAAGTCGGTTTAAATGACAGAAGGTGCGGCCCTGCGGTGGAGTCTGGAACTAATGTTAAACCAGATCTAGGTTTCATTTTGTTTTTCAATGTTAGTAAAATTCTATAGATTCTTCTTCAACCTACCAAAGTAGGCTTCATACATTTCTATTAGTTTTTTGTCCGATTTTGGTTTCAGAGGTTGATTTATCTAATAGGAAATTTTGTCCGTGATAGATTCCTAGTAGTAATTTTCTTGCCTATATGATTTTTCCTGGGTATCTATGTGTGTGTCATTGGAAAAATGTCTTTATAAGTCTTCATTATGCATTTTCAATGGAGAAAAAACCATTTCTGCAAGTCCGGTGAGAGCGAGGGTGTGTGCTTTGATGCTTCAACTATTGCACGTGACTACATTTCAAGTAAGGGTTCAATACACATTGTCTTATTTTTTCAATCTTGGATTCACACAAGTATATATTATATATATACATTCATATAGTTTTATTCCACCCAGTTTTAAATCTGCTAAGTGTTGATTTACAATGATGTTTTAGAATGTGATGGGTGGAAATTATTTTCAATCACAGTATTTTATTTTGAAATTGTCAATGAGATGAGAGTTATCAAATTTGACTTATTTATTCTAATTTTTACAAGTCATGTTTCATTTAAGGTTGTGTAAGAGATGGTTTGATTTTATCCTCTTTGAATTTTAGTTTCAAAGTTAAATTGTAAGGGTCCAATTTTCTTAAGTTACTATTCACATTTTAATTGATGCAATAAATATTGAAAGTGTGTAATATAAAATTTTTTGAGCTTGTAAATACCACAATTTGTAAGGAATAAATTTATTTATAATTTTTTTATTTTTTGAGAATCTGTTGTGAGGGAAGACTATTAATTTTTAAATATTTAAATATCAAAATTTTTATATAGGTAATTTAAATGGTTCTCTCCATTTTGTCAAACTGAAAAACAATTGAGAAGATTATATATTTTATTAAATAGATTTTTTTTGTAAGGGTGCACAAAAAATTATTTGGATTAAAGAATTTTGTTTATTAATTCTGATTATATATTCTATTTTCTGGTTCTGCATATCGGAAGAATCATTTATTTTTCAAACATATATCTGTTTGAGATATATTTAGGTTATAATTAATCGATTTATGTTTGTCAAAATTTAAACCCAAGAAGAATTTATATATATGTACATAAATATAAGTATGCGGTGACAATATTTTCTTCATTATACAAATATATTTATATAAGTATTTTATTGTAAACTCGACAACTATTTGTTTCAAAGATATGTAATTGGGTGAGACATATACATATTTTATATATATACATATATATGGTTATGTTTATGCTCCTATAATTTTAAACCATAATCCGAATTAACTTGGCCTAAAACAAACTTTGGTGGTTAAAGTATGTTTTTTATATGTTTAGTTAAATTCTCATGAATGTATGCATTACATAAAACAAATGTTGCACTAAAAATCAATTGGCCTTATATGCTATGAATCATAAGGCATAGATATTTATTAATACATGATCATTTATCAGCACATTCTTGTGTACAAATGACATCTATCTTAATTTAAAATTTGTCATTTTAAACTATAAATATTCATTTCTATGAATCATGGATTTTGAAAATTAATTAACTATCATTTTATGTGGTAACCCCATCCATTCATTACTTGTGTCTTTTAAATTAATATCACATGCACAAAGAATGTTTACCATTTTATGCATGTCATTGAGAAAATTACTATCTAAATAATAACTGACATATTATGATTTAGTCTATTGTCATTTCCATTTATCAACGCATGAATTGTGCATGAATAATATTTATTCTGAATTCATAAACATGTGTTTCAATGAATTGAATTTTCATAGAAGGGTTGTAAAGTTATTAATTTATGTGATAAAACAAACAATTTATTATTTATTTATCAATTATGATAATTTACAAAATTGTAATTTAATTATTCAAAGTGGTATGGGACACCTTGAATAATATGAAATGAGAAAATTAAATATTCAAAGTGGTATGGGACATTTTGAATATACGACCCTTTATGGAATATGAGGAATGTAATAGAATCGGTATAATGGGTTGGGGACTGGTTAATGAAATCCCCTTGATGCATCGATAGTTCTCATGAGACAATTAGGTCATGGTACGAGGCCGTTGACATTTTAGAGTCTTGACATGAGGTCCTGACAGGGTTTGATATTATACATTTCTTCATTATGCTTATGATAATTAATTAACAAAGTGGATATTCGACTACTAGAATATCCATGGTTCAGAACAAATACTTATGAGTATCAGAAAAAGTAAATTCTTATGGCATGAAATTTATTTGGAACTCAATGATTTTAGTAACTAGTGTATGTTTCATAGTAGTAGTGTATGAAATTGAAGTTGTTACCTTTATGCACAACTCTGATTATGTATCACTCTCAGTTATTATATTTATACTTGCATATTCATATGTCCTACTTATTTAGAATGTATTTTACTTGTTACTCTGAATGAGCATGATTATAATTTAATCATGTTACCTTATTATTTTATTAGTATGCTTTTAATTGTGCACTTATATTTCTTTGAAAATTGTTATGGTATGTTACATTTGTTACAACATTATAAAAAAATGATTTATGGAAATTTTAAATAATTTTTTCAAAAGTCATATTTGGTATAGTATGTTATTTTAAAACCCCTTACTGGTCATTCATATGCTCACCCTACATTTTTTAAACAAAATTTTCAGGTGACAGTTTTCAACTGAAGAAGCTTGACAAGAAATGCCTAGTTTCCCAGAACCTGAACTAAATTAAATCATCTATATGGGACATGATGTGTATTTTATCAGTGCTTGTTTTTGTAAAAAAAAATTACACATCATGATTCAAGGCACTCGCTCCGGGTATTCTGGGGTCGGGTCCTCACACATATAGTGCACCAGGCCAATAGCGAGTGGCACCTTATGGAATTGTTTTCTGAGATGCATCTGGAAGAGCATGATGGAAAAGGGAAAACTTATCTTTAATCCTTATCTAGGACCTCTTCCCTACTAGACAAAGTTATAATGAGGTAACTATTAGATTCAGAGGGCCTAGTTCTATGGGATAGTGTGGTAGGTGAGGACACTCCACCTAGTTGAAAGGTAGAAAAGTATGAGATCCTATGTATCCATGGATGAGTGTGGGTTCCAAGAGATATATATAAGAAGATTATGTGGGAGTTTCATGCTTCATATTGGGTAGTACACCCCGAAGTTACCAAGATGCATTGTGATTTACAACATCAGTACTGGTGGTCAGGTATGATGAGAGAGGTAGATGTTTTTGTTACAAGTTGTTCCACATATCAACAGGTGAAGGCGGAACATCAGAGACCAACTGGGATTTTACAATAGTTACTTATATAGATTTGGAAATAGGATGATGTCGTGATGGATTTCGTGACTAGTTTACTGAAGTCGCCTCAAAGTAATGATGTTATGTGGGTTTGTTATGGGTACAAGGCTTTATCGTACCGAGAAAAGGTGAAAAAGATAGTTTGAAGAAAAGCGAGATCTACATTCTAGATTTTCTGATAAATCTAAGGAAGTTTAATCTGATGAAACACATTCTTATTACCATTGAGAATGTTAAGAAAGGGAATCTGAGAGCTCAGATTATAATGTATCCAGCAATCATCTCGAAGTTAATAGTTTGGTGCCTTGAGTCTTTCAAGGAGGTGTGAAATTATAAGCCAAGGGTTTTCAAAATTATGTTGGTGAGTGATGGTACCCTCAAATGGATGGATGTTGTCTTCGACAAAAAGACTGGTCAGTTCGTTGATTTACCAGCTCAAGAAGAAGCAGTTCCGAAAGTTGGTGAACCTGAATCCTCTAAGACGGTGAAGAAGAGAAAGTTGAAAGAAATTGAAGTTGAAGCAGAGAATCCCAAATCTAAGGAAGTTCATTCCGCACCTCCAAAACCGAAGAAGAAGAAAGCTTACCCTGATGAGGTAGTTGCTAAGTGGAGGGAAATCAAAGAGAAAAGAGTGCAAGGGGAGCCTCAGTTTTGCTTGGATCCTTCGGAGGCTAAGGCCTTGAAAGAAAAGACAGCGGATGAGTTTGAAAAACAAATGAAAGAAAAGAAGCTTAAGAAGAATATGTATGAAGCTGAGGTAGCTCATACTTTGTTGAAGTTTAATGAGATGGTTTCTGCAAACATTCCCATTCTGAGATCTTTTTCTTTGGAATCTATACCTGAGACTCCAGGAAGAATCTATGTCACTCCGGAAGAGGCAGTTGCTAAGCATGTTGAGGAAGTTAAGCAGATTGAGCAAGTGGAAGAGGAAGAAGCAGTTTCTGAAGGTAGTGGTGAGACCGGAGATCTATTGAATCAATTAGATGATTATAAGGGGTCACCTTCGGAACATCTGTCGCTCCGAACTTCAGAAGTTGAGTCTTCTAAGTTAGTCACTCCAGGGAAGGATGAGAATAAAGGAGAACAAGAAGTGGCTTATCATGCAGAGGAAGAATAACTTCTATATGATTTTGCTCAAATGGACAATGTATTGGATGGTGCTCAAAAAGTTGTTGATGATGAAGACAATGTTGTTCAAGTTTCTGATAGTGAACAGAGAACTCCAGAACAACAATCCATTCTGAAAAGGGACAAGGGAAAGAAACTTGTTGTTGATACTCCGAGCTCAGTGGCTGTAAAGAGAAGGGAAATTGGTGATTATTCTAAGAAGGATGATCATTTTGAAGAAGAAAATTCTCCAAGTAAAGTCTCATATTCAGAGTCATCTTTGTTGGGCCATGACTTTGTTGTTCAGTCATTAAAGAAGTTGGTAGGTTCTATTTCGACTTTCTCAAGTATTGATTCAAGATGCCAGATGCTCCAGCACACTTTGAATCAGAAAACAGACTATGTATCCATGGTTATGGATAAATGTGTTGAGATCTAGGCTCAGTTCAAAACCTTTTTTGTCGGCTATGAATCCCACAAAAGGTCTTGTAAGAAAATGACTAGTTGGTCGAGGAAAACTGTATAAGAGATGAGGATCTTTGATGAATTCCAAGATAATGTTAAGGATGCTTTTGAGACAGAAGACAGGAATATAAATGAACTTACTTCTTCCTTTGAAGAAAAGTTGAAAGATGAAAATAATTTCCAGATTCAAGAAGTCAGAGATCTAAATGGGAAGCTGAATTCTGTTGCTCAAAACTGGAAGTATGAAAGGGATCATCAGATTGAGTTTTAAGAGAAGCTGTTAAAGCAAGAACAAATCTTGAAGGCTCAGGAAGAAAAGATTCAAGCCTAGGAAGAAAAGATTGAATCTCAAAGTGAAAGAATTGTTGTGTTAGAGAAGCAAGCCGAGGAAGACCATAAATACTTGAAGAAGATAAAGACTATTATTAAGGGTCTCATGTCGAAGGAAAAAGATCCAAAATAGACAAATCCGATCTTTTTTTTATCTTATCTTTCTTTCTTTTGAACTTTCAAACTTAATAAAAATCTTGCTTGCTCGTTTCTTTTGTTCTTGTTACTAATCTTTCATGTACTTTGTTATATTTTTCATTCCCTCAAATTCTTTTTGAAAATCACAAAGGGGTAGAAGGAAAAAGAACCCTAACAAAAGGGGGAAAAGGAAAAAAGAACCTTAACAAAGGGGGAGAAAGAAAAAGAACTCTAATAGAGTTTATCTAAGGGGGAGTTTTTCATTAAAGAAGACATTCTTATTATTAATGAAATATCATTTCGGAAATCTAGAATACGATCCTTAGAGTTTCAAAGCCTAAGGGGGAGTTAGTCATATTCATCAACTTCCATAAGCAAAGGGAGATAAGATTTAATGTTCTCTTTTTTTTTCTTTCTTTCTACTTAGTATTTCTTTTTCATAAGGATGTTTGTGCTTTCCAAAAAGGGGGAGATTGTTGATTCAATAAGGTTTTCCTTATGACTTTTCCATTCCTTCTTGTTTTGAAAATCACAAACACCTTATCTTTAAGGAAAATCGCTTTTATAAGGAAAATCGCTTTTATAAGGAAAATCGCTTTTATAAGGAAAATTGTCCTTATCATATTTTCATTATCTATATTCATATATTTCTTAAGTATAAGAATCGGATTCATTTATATATTCTTGGAATCGTTTAAAACTTTGATTTGAAGCATTCTGTTTTAGGCTCCGAATTCTGGATGAGAACAGTAATGAAGTTCCACTCCGAATTTTGGATACGAACTCTAATAAAGTTCCACTCTGAATTCTGAATACAAACTCTCATGAATTTCGACACCGAATTATAATGACGAATTCTGATTATGAATTCTAATGAAGAATTCTGATTACGAATTCCCATTACAAATTCTGATTACAAATTCTCATTACGAATTCTTATTCTGAATTCTAATTCTGGATTCTCATTCCGAATTCACTTATTAAACAAAATCTGATCATCTTTGCTTTATACAATCTGAACTTATTTAGACTCTGAATATTATTTTTTCTTAGACTCCGAACTTTCATTTGCTTACACTTTTATAATTTTTCTAATCTTTGACATTTTGTTTACACTCTGAATCTTCACTCCGAACTTTTGAGTTAGATTTAAAACGATGTCGTACATTCTGTTACACTTGTTTTGTTATAAAACGATGTCGTCTATTCCGTTATAAACTAACCGTTGGTTAAATGACACGTGTAAAGGTCCCTCCGATTTTTAAGGAAAATATGACCGTTGGAATGGAGGTCGACCGAGCCTATAAATAGGAGCTCATTTGAAAGAGCTCAAAACAACTTCTTCGACATTGTTCACACATGCTGTTGAAGTGATTTCTAGAGATAGAGGCTCTTATTAACTCTCAAAGCTTCGTGCAGCTTCGAATGTTGGTGATTACATTCGAGGACTTCCAGGGATAGGAAGACAGAGGTGCCGACTACCTTAAAGTTCGAAGGCTTCCTTGCTGAGGAAGATAGAGGTTGCCAACTACCTTGAAGTTGAGGGCTTGCGGGGATAGCAAGACAGAGATTCCGATCTTCGTATCGAGGGCTTACCCTGGTGTGGGTAAGACAGACTTTCTTGAAAGTATAAATCAAGGGACCTTTATCCAAGGTTGTTGGATACCCTTCTCTTTGGGTTAAAAGACTTATATCTTGTTACTTTTAGTTTTACTACTTGTTTGTTTCTGCTGTATATTGAATTGTAAGGAAAGTATAACTTTCTTATACTTCTTTACTTGTACTCTGTTTCATTTAGATTCTATACGCTTTAAGGTAGAATCTCATATTGTAATCTTTAGTTGAGTTTCAATTTCCGGATCCATATTTCCGGAACCTACTTTCGGAATATCTTTCCAGTTTTAAGCAAGTACATAGAACTTGAAGTTTATAATTTCATTCCTTATTCTATTTTTTCAATTGGTGTTAGAGTTGTTGTGAATTCGCTTAGTTTAACTTTGTTAAACTTAGCCCTTTCCTTTGTTTAATGAAATTTTTAAAGTATACAATTCACCCCCCCCCCCCTCTTGTATATTGAGCATCTACATCATTATTTTGATCCTACAATTAGTAGAGGTTTTACCTATCAAATGATGGTAGAATAATATTTGATACGGTGGCTAGAGGATTATCAATGGGGGGACTCGAAGGTGTAGGTGGTGTGAGACTATTTTGGTTATGGTTATACTCAAAAGGGTGCTCTGAGGATGGTGATAATTGGATTTTATTTTAGAGGAGTTTGTTTGTTCCAATTCCATGCATGAGGGAGTTATCCCTAAGTTTTATAGGTTACCCTTAGTGGTGCATCCGGGTGTGTCTAATATGTATTTTATCTTGATGAGGAACCTTTGGTGGCCTAGTATTAATTTTCCAATGGTGTATTTTATGGCATGGTGTCTGGTTTTTTAGTTTGTGAAAGTGGATCACCATGTTTCTGAAGGTTTGTTACAGCCCTTGAATATCCCTGAGTAGAAGTGAGAGGATGTCTTGATGGATTTCGTCACTAAGTTACCTAGAGATCAGGGAGTTTGTGATGTTGTTTTGGTTCTCATGTACCAATTGAAAAAATAATCCCAATTTCTAGTAATTAAGGAGTCAAGTGATGTGGATAGTTAAGTAAGGAGGTGTGTGGATAAGGTGGTGAGACTCCATGGGGTACTGAAAACCATTGTATCTGATAGGGATTCTTGTTTTACCTCACAAGTCTAGGGGTGATTATAGGATGAATTTGGATCTTGGTTATTCCTTAGCACTAATTTTCATCCCCTATTAGATGGGTAGGAAGAGTAGACTATCAATATTTTTTAGGATATATTGTAAGCTTAGATCATGTATTTTGTAAGATCATGTGTGAAATGCCTACCATTTTTTGAGTTTTCCTACAACAATAGCTATCACTAATACATTGGTATGGAACTATTTAGGGTGTTATATGAGTGAAAATATCAATATATATTATTCTATACTAATTTTTTGGAGTTAGTGTTTCTTGGACCATATTTGGTGTAGAGCACGATAGATAATATTTAGATGGTTAGAGAGTGGATGAAGGTGGCATAGGGTCATCAGAAGGTTTTTATAAAAACATTTTTTCCATATATCCTATGTTTTAATTTCGAATTTTATTTTATTTTATCCAAAAATTTAATCATATTTAATAGATCATAAATTTATAATTATAATATCTAAATTGGTTAAGATATTTCACCTTTTATTTTGAGTAAGAAAATAATTACCTTGGTAAATAATTAAACAAGGTAAAATGGTGTAAAAAGGGGTAACTTGAAGTGGCTATAATTTTTAATAATTAAAATGATATAAAATCTTTATAAAGGTCTTTTTTATGTGTTGTAGTTAATATTACATGTCTAACCAACATTTCTTTACCTAACATACCTTACTCCCATGTTATTCTATCTTTACCCTTCACCTAACTTAAGTTTCCAAAGAAATGCCTCCCATTTTTACCTATAAAAGAAGCTCTCTTAAACCCAAAAAAACCAACACCTATACTTTTAATACCTATTTAAAACCTGCCCATTTTTTTATACTATGTTTTTATTCCATGTTTTCTAACCACTGATCATAAGATGGTGTCTCATCCTCCTTTTCCAGGAGTCTCACTAAGAGAAGATTCAAGTTCTCAATGTGAGTATTATCCACTACCTAATCACTTATTCTCTATATTTTTTCATATTAATATTATATAATATGATTAATAACCTTAAAAAAATATAAATAATATCATTATACTTATTTTATTATGATATTATAATAAAATAATCACTTTCATAACCATACTCACCCATAAATTATTGCATGTTCTTATTTGGGTCAGTTTAACTGCTAACATGAACAATGTTATAAATTTATATCATGGATGAATATTGAAAATTAATTAATATTAATATATGATATTTATTATTGAATAATTATTTTTTAATTCTATAATGGTAATATTATTATTTAACTCATTATTAATATACCATCTTTTGTTCATTAAAATTTACCAAAACAAGCTCATCATAAATTTTGTCTTTAGGAATCATACCTAAAACTATAATGGAATGAAACTAAAAGTTCATAAATAATTATAGAACTTATATTACATAACCTTATCACTTATTTAAATTATAGAATCATGAAATTTGAATGATTACTAAAACCACAATACCGAAATAAATAGAAAGTAGTTAAAATCACTAACAACTGATGATCTTAACTAAAAATAAGTAATAACTATGTAATAAATGAATATAAAATATTAATATAAAAGGTAATAACTATGAATTAGGTTCTGAAAAATATATTTTAATAAATATATGATTATTATACATGTGGTTATAGTGTATCTAACCAAGTTGGAATCCAAGGTAAGGGTTTGAGTTAACTCAACTCCCTTTTATTGAGTTATAATATTTATTATTGAACTTAATTATTATATGTTTGGTTTATTACACCTTAATATTTTTTTATTTTGTATTTAATTCTTTTTATATGTGTAATTTACATCTTCACATCAAATTTTTTTTCTTTGGCGTATTTATTTCTTCATAAAAATATGGCATTGTTAAGAATAATTCTCATCCTTTCTAATGACTCTTTCTCTTCCATATTCATATTATTCTTACCTTAAATGTTTTATTTTATTATTTTGAAATTAATATGTATATTATATTTTTAAATTTTCATATATCTCTAAATATATTTATAAATAATAAATTTTTCAACTCTTTCATTGAAGAGGACTGCTTAAAATATTAAGAAAACATTCCTTACCACATTCGTACATTTTATCTTCCAATCCACATTTATTTAATTAAAATTTACTTATTTTAAACTTTATATTATTTTTTATTTGATTAAATGTATATTTTTAAAAACTCCCTTCATGAGAATTATTTTTCAAAAGTATCTTGTAACTTTTTCTTTTTATGAAAATTGTAAAAAAGTTTTCTAAAAATTATTTTATAAATTAACTTTATTTTCCTATATATCACCAAATAAGATATCTATTATGGAGTAATAATCATTATCATACTCTAATTTCATTCATGAAACACTTATTTTGTAAGATTTAATTTTGGTATCAATCGATCAATCTCTTGATGTCATTCTATGTGATATCATTTGAAAATGTTACAAAACTCATTTTCTGATGAATTGGTTAAATATATATATCTCATGAGATAACTTTGGGATGTGAGTTTTGATACTTAATCTACTATTAGGTATAGGTTGTGATGCATGATCCACTATGTTATGGGATGTATGATTATGATGTTTGATCAACTATATTATGAGACATATAATTATGATTATTGATCCACTATGTTTATTGATGAAATATTATTATATTGGTTTCCCTATATTATGGGATACAAGATTGTGATGCCTGGTCCACTATGTTATGGTTTTCTAAACTTATTCTTATACTGCATTTATATGTTATGTATTATATATATATATATATATTATGTTCCATGGATTTATATCATTGTATTGTATTTTTGTATTCTTAATCCATGGTATATATTTGATCTTTTGTGGTTATGTTTCTTTTTATCATTCCTTATGAACAACTCTTATAGTCTCATGGTCCTTTTAAACTAATAATTTTCTCATACTCATGATTTCTCAAATTCTTATGATCCAACCCTTTATAAATCATTGATAATTTTTCCATTAATTATTTTTTGAACTCACTTTTACTTTTTTTACACTTCCCTAGGAAATAATATGTAGGACTATGTGTAAAAGTAAGTTTTATGTAGAGATGTTTGTGGTATATGTTGAAGCAATAATGTGTAATAAGATATTTATATAGCTAATTTAAAAAGACATTAAACCTTTGGGTTCTAAGATTATATGATTATTTTTGGTATTTTTCAGTGACCTAAACATTATATAAAAAAATATTACATCATTTTATATGAATATTCAATATATATCATAACAATACACACCCTATAACCATAAATGTTGAGTGTATTTGAATAATGGATAAATAATAATCTTATTTTTTAAAATATCTTCAACATATCCTAAAAGTTTCTTCTTGTATAGTAAACTTATTATTCATAACCTACTTAAAACCTTTATTTATAACCTAGAAAAAGGAAACAAAATAAAGGGTGAGCTCCGATGTTCAGTGAGGGTAAACATGATAGATATAATTAAATGATCATATTTAAGCATAACATGAGCATAAGGGTATGATAATATGAGATTAATATTTTAAAATCATACCCAAGAATTCATAGATCATAATCATGGCATAAGTCTTTGGAAAATCATAAGACATGAATCATACATGAATAAAGTATCATGATCCATGAGATCATATCATAAGCATGAAAACATGTCATAGAAAGTGGCATAAAAATGTGGTATAATCATAATCATATAAATATTATGTCAAGGATACCCACCAATAAATTAATCATATGTTAGGATTGGGATAAATAACTATGTACCTTCTTTAGGCTTGGGTTAACTACTCATGTACCCTCTTTTGGGCTTGGGATGACCACCCATATACCCTTTGAGCTCATGAAATATTAATCACAACCCAATTAATTATAAGGATATAACAAACCCACCCATAAAATAATCATAATACCTTTATATATATTCCATAATATCCTAAAAATAATTATCTTTTCATCATATCTAAACCCATTAAAAATAAAATGGTTTTCAATAATATTTCATCACCATAATCATAAACTATTTAGAGATTGAAAAAAGATGGTATCATTTGATCATATCCCTGATGAAGCATAATTAATATCAATGGATATTTTCATAGATTAAAATACCTTTAAAATATTATTGAAACATTTCTTAAGGAAAATACCCTTTTCATTTTTAAATCAATTATTTAAAATCTAAACATTTACAAAATATTAAGAAAAGAATTTTATTTTAAAATAACCATATAAACTAGTAAAGTAATATTTAAAGTAAATATTATTCATGATATCATGAATAGTCATTCGTGTGATATATGTTAAAAAATATTTCATTTACACTTTTAGTAAAATGTACCTCGTTCGGAAAACGATAAGAAGACTTTTTTTAAACAATTTAATAGAAATTCAAATATGGGTAAAAATGAATTTAAAAAATAATTAGATAATAGTAATAAAATTATTTAATTTTTTTATAAAACATGGATATGGAAGATAAAATATTCCCATGCAAAGAGAGAAATAAACTTGGTTTTCCTTAAAAACATTATTTTGAACTTTTGAGTACTTAAAGAGAGAGAGAGAGAGAATGAAATGAAAACATGTAATGTCCTTAAATAACTAGAGGAGATTAAAATAAATGAGATTTATGATATATATATATCATATAATTTCATCATTTTAAATTTAATCATAAACAACTCTAGTAAAAAGTGAGAATATAACATTAAATCCTTACCTCGGGTCTTACTTGCCTCGTAAGTGCTTTTAACCTTCTCTTAATTAAGAAACCACCTTTGGCTTATACCTTAAGAATTATTAGGATGATATTGAGAGAAAATAAATCTCAGGGATGAATCAAAGGAATATGGAAATTTTTTTAGGTAGGTATTGTCCGAGCTAGAGTTCTGAAATTGTGTGAATAAGGGAGGAAAAGATGTTCCCTTTTATAAGTGAGGGGAGGGGCACACTTAGAATTATATAAATATTTAAATAATATAAATTCATTTTCTTATGAATGTGGCACAAAATTTTCAATAATTAAAATTTAAGATAATATAATGTTGAAATATATTCAAAAAAGCATATTTATAAAGGTTTAAATGGCATTTTTATACTTATCTCTTAGTTTAACCCCCTTCATGAACTAGTTTTAACCCTAACCATAGTAACAAATTTTTATTGTGTTTACTATTAATTATGACCAAAAATTAAAGTGGCCTCATTACTAAATTTATAAATTATGATTCTAAATATGGAATCCATTTTATGAAATTAAATTTCTATAAGTGGGATAAATTGACTTTAAAATAAGTGTACAAAACACAATGAAAACTATTTTTAGAAAAATGTATTTTTAAGCATAAAATTGAATTTAATTTCATTCCTTACCTTATAAAAACTATTTTATGAATGTTAAAATATTATATTGAATATATAATATAAATATTTAATTATCATAATTAATAAATAATGATTTATTTATTTTATTAAGATAAAAATACATTGCGCACATAAAAATAGTTTTTCTAAAAAATAACTCCTTTTACCTTCAAATGATTTTATCTTCATACTAATCATTAGATAACTAATGTATGTATAAATTTATTTGTAAAATAGGTATTTTTATAATGAAATTTTTTTATTAAAATTTTAATAATTATTTCTTAGGAATTAATCAATGCATTTTAATTAAGGAAAACATTTTTATATATATTTAATAATGTGGTTAATATTATTCATACTTGTCAACCATAAAACTATGTTATAAAGGTTATATATATCATGGTTTATTTATACTTTGGGTTTCATGTAAATCAATATATCAAATACTTAAAATTTATTTCAAAGGAATAAATATAAAATTTTATTTTGTTATATTATACCCCTATAAAATGAATTTCTCCCTTAAAATTTCATCACTCTGATGTAAAAAATGAGTATAATTTTACTTCATCATATCCTCAAGTTCCCATGTAGCTTCCTAAAATTTATGAGACCTCTAAAGAACCTTAACTAGGTTGTTAGTCTTGTTCTATATCACTTTATGTGTAACGTCCTGGTTCCGGAAGCCGCCCAGAAGCACCTCGTACCCAATTGGTCACATGGCCTGAAGTGCATTTCTCCTAACGCCAGAGGCTGCCGACTAGCTGTGAGGGACTTTAGTGTGATAGTGGGGAAACTATTCCCTCATTGGCAGAGTAACACAGTGGAAGAGAAACAGATAACAATAGCGAAAGCAGTAATATTTCCTTACAATAAGAAATAGTGGAAGACTAGAGAAATAACCAGCTGGAGCACATATATAATGATTCATGATATATATGTCTAGGAAATAATCCAAACAAGTCACAATGATGAAATATAGTACTAAATCAAAGTACAAGAAAAACAGTAAACAGCTCCACAGTATTGCAAGCCAAAGCTTGGTCCCATACTCTCCAGCTCCAAAGCAGTCAAGTACCTAAAGTAGAAGGGAGATTTCCCTTATCTATACCTGCAACAATATAATCTTTTTGGGCCCAAAAGCATGGACCAAATAGGGTGTGAGACTAAATCCCAGTAGGCAACCACCAAGATATCTCTGCCTAACAGTCAGTGAATATATATGGCAGACAATAAACAAAAGAAGCAGTAAACAAGGAAGTACTCAATATTAAACAATTCCACAGTTTCAAAGAATTCAGTTCTACATAGCAAGTAAAAAGATAATTACAAATATGTAACCCTTTGGGATGTACTCATAGCCTAATCTCTTCTGGTCCTACATAGCAAACACAATCAACCCTCTGGGAAGTACACACAGTCTAACCCCTCTGGTTCAGCTTTAGTATAGACTCTCTGGGGAAGCACTAACCATCAATTCCCCCTATAGTCTCGTATCAGTAACTAAAAGGTGCTCTAGGGAAGCACTTATGTCTCATTCCCCATATGGACCATATAAAGGAACTTCATACACTCTGAGGAAGCACTTATGTTAATTCTCCCTATGGTCTCACATCGTAACAATAATAACGGACACTCTGGAGAAGCCCTTACTTCCATTCTCACTATATTCCACTACACCAGGTTCTCACGGCCCTGTGTAAGTCAAAAAAGCATAGAAATTAAAATTATCCAAAGTAAACCTCAAGAACTACTTGGATAACTATTCTACAGCACAATATTATGTCAGATAATAAACACTCCATCCTATAATACTAGGCATGGGAAACAAACAAGGCAGCTTGACAGGCTAAGAAAGACCAAACGGTCATAAACAAAACATGCATGGGAAAACACTTCCAAATCATATAAATTAACCCTATTCACATTCAATTAACCTCTACTCAAGCATACAAGCATAGCAGGCAATTAACAGGGCTAAAACTGTAAACACGCAATACCCCAATCAAGGGTATTGGGTAATTTTGCACATATAACTCAAAGACTTTCAATAGAAAGGCACAAACCACCTACCTCGGTGTTGTAGTATTGTTATATGTGAACCTCAAGCCTTGAATAACTAAATAACACAACAAATCTACAAAAATTTCCAAAACATTCAACCCCCGATAACTCTTGAAAGAGAAGAAATCCTAAGAAAGTGTTCAAGAAGAAGAGAGAACTCACTGATGTGATTCCAAAGAAACTGATGGAGTTTGATTCAAATAATGGGTGCTCGGTCAGGGGCTCAGAGAATATCTATGCCGTATAGACACTCATAGACAAACTAGGTCGAGAAGAAGAGCATTATGTCTATCAGAAGCGACCCCGATATGTTTAATGAAAAAAAGTTACAACGCGTGTACTTTAGAAGTACACAGCGCGTACTTGCCTTTATCAGCCCCCACATTAGGCGATCTCCAGATCACCACACATTTTCATGTGCATGGCTGTGACACATCCAGTACCTAGCTACCTATGGTAACCAAGTACATGGCGTGTACTTATAAAGTACACGGCGTGTACTTAAGAAATTTCCAGAAAAACCTCTTTTTATCAAAAACGACCAGAAAAGAAAAACATAACTAAAAAGAAGATCTGAGTTCTTACATTATGTTAATGATATAATGTTTCTACTAATTTTTTTCCATAGTAAAGATCACGTTATAGAATTAAAACCTCTGGGTTCTATACATGTGAATAATCAGATAATAATTCCTCAAAAGAGATACATGGAATACATTATGAACGTGGGAGAGTTTAGGTGAAAGATAAAAGTGATAAGTTATTATCTCTACTTGATAAAGAATCTCAAATGGTACAATATACCTTTGTCATAGATTTCCCTTCTTTTTTAATCATATAACTTTCTTCCATGAAAAAAATCACAAGAACACCTTTCACTAGATTCAAATTCTAGATCACACCAATGATTATCAGTATAACTCTTTTGTCTACTGTGAGATACCTTGATGTATTATTGAATATTTATAACCTTCTATTCCATTTTAGTAGCTATATCAGGTCCTAATAGATTTCATTCTCTAAATTCATCTCAAAATGTTGTATTTTTTCACTTATTTCTATAGTGGGAATCATAAGGATCCATCTAAATTATTGATTGAAAGATATTTTTATTAGAAAATTCAAAAAGAGTAACGTGTTTATCCCAACTATCTATGAAATATAAATATTGGTATATTATCATATCCTCCAAAGTTTTAATGTTTCTCTCATACAGACCATATGTATAAGAATTATAGGAAATACTAAAACACAATATTGTATCCAAAGTTTGCTAAAGGTCTCTTCATAACTTCAAGGTAAACCTCAGATCTTAAAAAGATACAATAGAGTATGGTATTCTAAGTAACCTTTCTAAGTCCTTAATGTATATCTAGGTAATCTGGTCAAGATAGAAATGTTCTCATATAATAATGAGATTTTCTAACTTTGTAAGGATATATACTATAACCTAAATAGTGTTATACTCTTTAGATGTCTTGCGAAGTCCTATGAAAAAATCAATGGTGACCTTTTTCTATTTACATATAGTTATGGTTAATGGTTGTAACAACCCCTTAGACTTATACTGCTCAATGTTAAATTTTTGGCATACTAAATACCAAGATACATACTATGCAATATCTCACTTCATTTTATACCACTATAAATAATCTTTAAGGTCTTTAAACATTCTCATACTTCAAGGATGAATAGAAAATGATGAGCTATGATAATTATCCAATAAATAATTCTTCAATTATAGTATAATAGGGACACATACTCTATTTTTAAACCTTATCATTCCATCACAAGCAAAGTTAAACTCAGATGCACTTCTCATCTTCTTTTGAAGCTCTATATCTTCCTTCTATGCCTCTTTAATTTTTAGATGGATAGATGGTTGAGTACTCATTTGAGAAAGATAAAATTTCTCAACTTCCATAAATATTCCAAGGTTTATCATTTGAAAATCAATAAATATTGGATCTTTTGTGATCCCCATCATAAATAATATAGCATTATCCTTTTGGCTCAAAGAAACTTCCACCTTGTTTGTCTTCTGAGGGTGGTAATTTATTGATTAGTTGTAATCTTTAATCAACTACAACCATCTTCTCTATAACATATTCAACTCTTTCTAGGTGAATATATATTTTAAAATTTTATAATTAGTAAATATACCACACCTTTCTCTATAAAGATAATGCCTCTGTATCGTAAATGCAAAAATTACCACTGGTAACTCCAAGTCATGCATCAGTTAATTTTCCTAATGAACCTTTAATTAAAGATAGTAATATAAAACCACCATGTAATTCTACATAATAAAAAATCATAGTATATTCTTAAATGTATTACTAAAAATCATAAACCCTTCTCCACTATAGTTTAATGTGAGTATAAGTGCACTGACCAACCTTCTCTTAAACTCCTTGAAATTTTCTTCACATTCATCAGTCCAAAGGAACTTGAATCCCTTCTATGTTAACCTAGTGATTGGATTATAAAACCATATGAAATTCCTCACAAAGAGTTGATAATATATATAAAATCCAATAAAACTACATATCTTGGTCATTTTGGTTTGTCTAGACCAATGTTCAATTAATTCCATCTTAAAAGGGTCTACCGATATACCCTCTATTGTGATCATGTGTCCTAAGAATGATACTTTCTATAAAAAAATTCACACTTCAAAAATTTGGAATATAGTTTCTCCTTCATTGGGGTCTTTAACATAATTATAAATTAATCTTCACAATCTTACTTGATCTTAGAGTATATAATAATATTGTCTATAAATACTAAAATAAATTAATTGAGGTAATATCTAAAGACTCTATTCATTAAATCCAAGAAGATAGCAGGGGAATTATTATGTCCAAATGGAATCACTATAAATTCATAGTGTTCATACCTAATATGGAAGTTTGTATTGGTTATGTATTTACTTTTGAACCTCAATTACTAGTATAAAAAACAAAGTTTAATCTTAAAAAAGTATTGATCTCTTCATAGTTGATCAAAGAAATCATCAATGCTGGGTAAAGGATACTTATTATTGATCATTATCATGTTACTTTCTTGATAATCAATGTAGAGTCACATTGGTCCATATTTATTTTTAATGAAAAGAAATTGTGATCGCCATGGAGAAGCAGTGGTCTGAATTAATAACTTATCTAGATTCTCTTAAAATTACTTCTTTAATTCCTGCAAATTGACGAGGGTCATTCTATAAAGAGTATATAAAATAGGTATAGTATTATGTATGAGTTATATTGAAAACTCAACTTCATGATTCAAAGGAATACTAGGAAAATATTTCATAAAGACATAAATAAACTCATGTACAATAGTCATATATTTGATGTTGATATTCTCCCCAACCATCTGAGATAAATACCACTTGGGAATAGGAATCAATACACATAAAATGGAAGTAATTTCTATTGGAAACTCGTATTTATACTCACACTAATAAATGATCAAGTATTTATTTAGAATATGAAATGTGACTTACCTTCCTTGTAAATTGATATGGGATCTATATAGAGAGAGCTAATACATTCCCAAAACTACATAAAATTAAATTATAGTGATAATAACAAGATTTATAGGAATTACATTACCACAAACTTCAATCAGAGAAGAATAATACACTTGATATGTAATCATCATACCATTATGAGTTTTCACTACCAATTAAACATCTAATCACTGATTTAGTAATGTGATACCCTTATAAAATTATTTAGATATGAAATAACAGGTAGAACCATAATCAAATAAGACATTATTAGTTCTAGAGTGGATGGTAAGTGTACCTTTCACCACTTTGTCCTTATAACCCACATCGAAAATAGTAATCGCATGAGAATTACCTTTGTCTCTAGGATTAAGAGTTCATGGATGTTGATCATCATAATTAACCATTATATTTGAGCACTGGTTAACATAGTTCTTATACTCCTTGCATTTGAAACATTAGAGTGTAGGTGGTGTATTATATAGAACCTTCTCTACATTCATATCATAATCAAACCTCTTCCCATCACTTCGGTATTTGTTTTCTTGATGACCTTATTTTCTACACTTAAAGCATTTACTAGTACCCTTAACACAATTTTCCCTATGTTTATTTCCATACATATGGCATAAGGAAGATTCATCTTCTTCCCTCTATGGTTTTTATTATTATAATTTCCTTTTAATTACATCTTTCTCTTGTTATAAAAACTATGATATTCATGGGTTACTTTGATATTAATTTATACCTTGACAACACATCGAATGATTTCTTCATAACTACTGAAGTCACTTATGGATAATTCCTTTCAAATAATTAGTTTTAAGCCACTAAAGAATTGATCAATATTACTTTTAGTTTCAATGATAATACCAAAATCATACCTCAAAAGTCTTGTAAAAATTTTCTCATAGGTACTAATAGATTCATCATCCTTTTGTTTTATATCAAAAAAAGTATTCTCTATTTTTTTATGAAGAATATGAGGAAAGTACTTATTAAAAAATAACCTCCTAAACTCATACCAGTCTATAGATTAAATTTCTTCATGTTTCCTCATATTCATGATAAGATACCACCATTGATTTGTTTCTTCTTCTAAATGATAAACAACCAAAATAAATTTTTCATGTTTTGAACATTGAAGAACTAAAAATATATTTTAGTGGTATAGATTCATTACTTGGTAATTATTAGATCAACAGAACCAATAAAATAAGGTGGATGTTTCCTCCTCTGCTCATTTTGAATCCTAACATGATTCATTTCTTGAGAAATTTGTATAATCATATCAATAATATTTTTCATTCCAACTCCCATAAAATTTAGTTTCTTATGAGGAAAATCATTTTATTGTATGTCACATTCAATGTTAACATTATTACTCCTAGTTCTATCCATTGGATAAAACAAAAAAGCATAGTGTGAGCAACAATAATCATAGTGATAAATCATATAATCATGAAAAATCATTCATAGTATGTCTAAATCATGATACCTTTTTTTCAATCTATGACATACTAGGTTTAACCTTTTTTTCCATGGTCATTATCTATTCAAATAATTCATTAGTGGTTTATAAAAAAATGTGGATTAACCTAAGAATATCTCCCAGTACTGTCTATCCATGTGTGTATTCTTAGGCCCACTCATCGTGCACTGGTGAAAATCGAGTTAACACCCAATCCACCCCTTTTATAGTTTTTAACCCTATGTTCATTTGTGCCATAACTATATTCACTTTTTAGTATCCAAAAAGGGATTTATTTTCTAGAAAATCACATAATCTCTAATTTACCAAAGATTTATGATTTTATCCTATACTTAGACTTATCCCCATGTTTTTTAACAAATTTATCTAATCTTAATCTACAAAAATAACTAAACCCTACTTTGATTCCAACTAATTAATCCTAAACATTACATACATAAATATTACATCATTTTAGATGAATATGAAATACATATCATAATAATAAATTCCCTATATCCATAAAGGTTTAGTGTCATTGAAGACTATATACATAATCATATTATTTCATAAAATATCTTCAATATCTCCCATAAATTTCTTCTCACATAGTACACTTCTTAGTCATACCCTACTCAAAACCTTTATTCATAACCTATAGAAAGGAAACATAAGAAAATGTGATATCGGGTTCCTAGTAAGGGTAACCATGGGAGATATCAGTAAATGATAATATGTAAAAATAACTTGAGAATAAGGGTATAATAATATGATCTTAACATTTGAAAATCATACCTAGACATTCATAGATCATAATATTGGCATATGGATTTGGTAGATCATAAGACATGAATCATAAAAGAATCAAAGATCATGATCCATTTCATTATATCATAATCATGAGAACATTCCATAGATAGTGTCATAAAAAATGTATCATAAATATAATCATATAAATATTATGTCAAGGATACCCAACAAGACATTCACCACATGTTAGGGTTCGAAAAACAACTTGCGTACCTACTTTGGGCTTGGGTTAACTATCTGTGTACCCTCTTTTGGGATTGGGATAACTAATTTTATACCCTTTTAGCTCAAAAACATTAATCATTCCCCAATACATTGGAGGGATATAATGAACCCACCCATCACATAATCATAATCCATTCACATGTATGCCACAAGATCATGAAATCAACCCATAGAAAGAAAAAATGTTTCATTAAAATTCCATCATCATAATAATAAACCATCCATAGAATAAATAAATATGGTATCATTAGATCATATCCCTAATATAGAATAAGTAAAATCAATGGATATTTTCATAGAATAAAATAATTTTTAAAATATCAATAGTATATTTCTTGAAGAAAATACCCTTTTCATTTTGAAATCACTTATTTAAAATCAAAGAAAAATCTAGAATATTAAGAAAATAATTTCTTTGAAAATAACTATGGAAAATTTTCAAGGAATATTCAACATAAATATTATTCATGATATTGGGAATATTTTTTCATGTGATATACATTAAAATAAATATTTTTTCCACGCCTTTGGTAAAAATTACCACCTTCGGAAAATAACAAGAAGTATATTTTTAAACCTTTTTATAGAAATTCATATATGGGTAAAAATGAATTTAAAAAATAATTAGATAATAGTAAAAAAATATTAATTTTTTTTATAAAATATGTATATGTAAGAGAAAATATTCTCAATCAAATAGATAAATAAATTTAGTTTTCCTTAAAAACATTCTTTCAGACTTTAGATTACTTAGAGAGAGATAAAAATGAAGGGAAAACATATAATCTCTATAAAAACTAAAGGAGAATAAAATACATGATATTTATGAGAGATAAGTCATATAATTCCATCATAGTAAATTTAATCATAAAAATACTAGTAAAAAGTGAGATTTTAACATAAAAATCTTACCTCTGGTTCAACTTGCTTCGTAAGTGCTTTTAACATCCTTTATTTGAGAGACCTCCTTTATATTTCACCTTAATACTTATTATAATGGTATTATGAGAAAACAAATCCCAATAATTAATTAAAATAATCTATGAAATTTTTTAGGTAGGGGTTGTATGAGCTATAGTGCTCAAATTGTGTGAATAAGGGAGGATAAGAGGTTCCCTTTTATAAGTAAGGGGGACACACATGGAATTACTTAAAAATATTTAAATAATATAGTCATTTTATTATAAAAGGGGCAAAAAATAGAAAATAATTATAAGTTAAGATAATATAAGGTTGAAATATCTTTAACCAATAATATTTTTAAAAGTTTAAGTGGAATTTTTACCCTTATATCTAAGTTTAACCCCCTTCATGAACCCATTTTAACCCTAGTCGTGGTAACAAATTTTACCTATTTTTACTATTAATTATGAAAAAAAATGAAAGTTTCATAATTAAAATATTTATACATACTGATTATAAATATCAATTTTATCAAATTTAATTTATGTAAGTGGAAAAAAAATAACTTTTAAATAAGTGTGTAAAACGTAATGAAAAACATTTTTAGAACAAATGAATTTTAAAACATAAAAATGAATTTACTTCCATTAATTTCCTTGTAAAAACTTTTAAATGAATGTTAAAATATTTTAATTGATATAAACTCTTAATATTTTATTATAATATTTAATTAATAATTATTTATTTAATTTATTAAGATAAAAACACATTGCGCACATAAAAATAGTTTTCTGAAAAATAACTCTTTTTACCTTTAAATGATTTTATCTTCATTCCTAATCATTAGATAACTAATTTATGTATATATTTTTTTAAATATTTATTTTAATAATGAAATTATTTTATAAAATTTTTAATTATTTTTTATTAGGAATTAATCAATGCATTCGAATTAAGGAAAAATCTATATATATTTAATAATGTGGATAATCTTATTCATAGTCATAAACCCAACCACTAGGTTATAAAGGTTATAATATATATTGGTACATTAAGAATCGATGTTTCATGTAAATGAAGCTATCAAATAATTAAACTTTATTTCAAAAAAATACATATAAAATCTTGGGGAGTTATATATATAATTATTAAGTTATGGAAATAATGTAAAATATAGTCATGTTATGTTTGGTTTGTCTCATTCATAGTAAGTATTTTACTGATAGATAATCAAGTGTTTATTTGGTATATGAAATGTGATTTCCCTATCCTAAAAAATTAATGTGGTATCTAAGTTAAAAATAGTGAATCCATGCCCAAAATCACATCAAATTTGACCAAAGGGAGAATAATAAGATTTTTAGGAAGCACATTCAAAAAAATATAAATTATAGAAGAGTTGTATAATTTGAATAAAATAATCACACCATTAATTGTTTTCACTAATAATTAAATTTATAATTATTAGGGTGGTTATTTAATACTTTTATAAAACTTTACAGATATGAAGGAGTTGGTAAAATAATAATGAAATAAGACATTTAATGTTCAAGAATGGATAATAATTATACTTGTCTCCATTTTATTTGGGTTTAAATCTATAATACAACTAAAAATGGTTGGTGTGGGTATTAAAAAATAATAACTAGATTAATTAAAAATATTTAAATAAAAATCAATCCTAATATATCTTAACCTATAATGCCTTCATTTTAATTTATGACACTTTCGGTATAATCTATATCACTTTTGGTATAACCTAGATTGATTAATGTTCTATTCTATTATTCTACATAACCTAATATTCAAAATTAACTTAAATCTTATCTAATACCAATATAGGAAACCCAGCCATAACATACATTCATAATATAATATTATAAATTAATATCCATTATTTTATCACAAAAAATTAAACCCCTAGAATATATAGGTTTAGTGTATTTAGATATTAGATACATAACTATCTTATTCTATAATAATAATTCATCATCTCCCATGAAAATTCTATATAAATGATACAATTATATACATATAATACATAATACACTTATTTATCACTTAGGAATGTAGACATTCTTAGTAAGGGGTAAAATATAATAGATCTCAATGGGGACAACATAAGATACCATAATGAAGATCATAAGTGAGCATAAGATGAACATGTGGGTATGATAACATAATCAAGGTACATGATCATATAATAAGGTGATCATACCCAATATAACATGGATCATAAATCACGAATCTTGACATATGGATTTTATAATAGCATGATAAATGAGTCATAGTCATTTATTATGAAATAGAAATGTGGAACATGTATAACCATAGAAAATAATATCTTATATCAAGGCTCAGTTAAATGACCATCATCACATAATGGACTAACATGTTCCATAACATAGTAGACTAAGATAATATCCCATGTAACATAACATAAAATTTCATGATATATAATATTTACCCAATGTATTTGGGGGGATATATAATTTTAGTCCCACTCATTATATAATGATAAACCATACATATGTGTTATATATGAACAAAAAAGAAATCATAAATCCATCATAGCATAATTAACCTGTAAAAATGAAACATGTTTCATAAAAATATTCAAAAGATAATAAATCCTCCAAATAAATAAATTATATGATTTCATTAATGCATATCCTTGGTAAAATATAAGAAAAATTAAAGGATATTTACTTGGATGAAAAACAATTTAGAATAGCATCAAAAACTTATTTAAAAAATATGAGTAAATGTCCTTTACATTTTTTATAACTTTTTTTCCTTAAAATTAAATTAATTTATAAATCAGTTTTTTTAGTGAAATAATTAGAAATTAAATAAAAAATTCTTTAAAGAACTATAAAAACTTAAAAAAAGGAATCTTCATAATTAAAATCAAAGAAAAAGTGGAAGAAAATAAATGAGCAGGAAACATAATAGAGGAGTGATAAAAAGATTCATTTCAAACCTTTTTGAAAAATTAAAACCATTATGAAGAGACCTAAGAAAATCATATAAGTATAGAGAATGAAATTCTTGAAACAATATACCTAATATGGACATGGAGGAGAAATATTCCCAACTGAAAAGAAGAGATAAATGCAATTCCACTTAAAAGAATCATCTAAGTTGATTTATGAATTAATGAGAGGGGAAATAGAAATAAGAAGTGTAAATACCCATTATAACCAGATTAGAATAAAAAGTGGGTATTATATAGATATTTTATAAATATTCTCCTAATATAATTTTAGGAATCAATAATCTTAAGTAAGAAGAAATATTGTGAGAGAAAACCTTATAAATTTTGTAATGTTTGGATCAAAGTCCAATAAAAGTGAGAGCTCGAGAATATTTTAAATGAAAGTGTAATTAAATTTAGAAATATCTATTTAGTAATGTTATTTTGTGAATGTAATACGAGATCTTTCATAAATTTACAAATGTAATAATTAAAATTAATTTCATTGCTTTGTTTTATACAGTATAAAAACATTTATCAAATAAAAAATTGTTTTGATATATGTTATGATAGTGAAATAAAATTTCATATAACCTAATAATTATCCAATTATATAAATGTATAATCTTATTGTGTGCATTTTTCATCTTCATACCATTGTTTTTAAGATAAATAAACACTAACCAGTTATAAAAAAATACTTGTTAAAACATAATATAAAACATATAATTTTAATTATAATTATAAAATGTTAAATTTATTCTATTAAAAATTAAAAAGGTAAATCATGTGTGTCAATTTTTTGTATATTCATGCATTTTATCAAAAAAATATCTTTGGAGTATCCAAATTGATCGTAATGATCATCTAGAGTTTCTTAAAAAAATTAAAAGGAATAATTAATGGGAAAAATGAAAACAATTTTATATAATTAGAATTTAGAGTTTTACTCATGCATTATAAGTATTAATAACAGAATGTAATCCAGTCTTTTCTTTTTAAATTTTATAGTTACTTGGTGCTCTATTACTAAAAGTTCATCTTCATTCATTAATTTGTTTCATGAAGAAGTGTCATGAGGACGAAGAAATCCAAATTTTTCTTCTTTGGGTCTTCACTTTACATTTGTGTAATATAAACACCTATAGAAAATATGAATAATATTAAACTACAATTAACATAGTATATCAATTATTATGAACATATTATGAAAATTTACCTCTTGTATACATTCATAACTGAGGCTCCCAATCATTCATGCTTGAGAATCTCATTTACATTCTCAAGACCAATCATGTCATTAATGGTATCTCCATACATTTTTTCTTCAAATTCAATATAGGCCATATTTTTTTCTTATAACATTATATATTCATGAACTTGAAACATTAATAAATATGGTAGTGTTATTGGTGGGGTAAAGGTACTCTTAGAATGCCATTTCAATCTATTATTTGATCTCTTAGATTTTCTTGAATCAACCATCCATTTCCCCTTTTATTTATCCTTATATAATAACATACCACTGTTCAAACATTTTTTCATTAATTTTATTATATTTTACATTTTAGAAAAATTATAAAGGAAACATATCATTATCATCGTGTATATTTATAAGATTAAATGTATATATATTGAAAGTTATAATAGCAAGTTTGGCCACATATGAACATCAAGATCATCAAGGGGAACAGGTGGCTTGATGAGAGGCTATTTAACTACATTAATATCTACTCTCATGTGATCTTTTGGATGTTATTTATTATGTATAATATCACCTTAGATATTTTAAACTATAAATATCACAATAAGACAATGAGTGGGTGATGATAGATATAAATCATAATCAATTTCACCCTATAGAATTTTAATATAAGAAAGGTATCAGTAGTTGTTTGATTCAAATTTAGTAGAAACTATTATGAACAAACTAATTAACTTGGGTGAGGCAAGCCTTTGAGGGGAACATATAGCCAAAAAATATGGGGGGTTATATCTTTGTGTTGTGGTTATTTGTGTGTTGATTCTTCTTATTTATCCCTTTAAATAAATCATTTTATCACATTAGCCTACCAATAAATGTTTTTGTTAGGGAATCTATTTGTGTCTTTATATTTTTTATTTTCTCATTTTTATCCCCTCATATCATTACTTTATCAAATTATACTCAAGGTGATAGTCCAAAACCTTCACCTAAAATGCAGTCATACCGTTTTCTATACCTTAGATCCACTGAAAGTAGTTCCCCATCGAGTATAGTATATGATGAATCTTGTTTCTAAATTGGATAAAAAAATGTAGGAAAATAAGTATTCATTGTTATGTAATATTGTATTAAAGTATAAAAAATTATTATTTTATACTTATGCATTATTTTTATACTTTTTGTGTGTTTTCATATATTATTTGTCCTTTTTTATTTACATGAGACTCCTTCCTTAGCACATGATTTGGTATGGAAGTGGCTTGAGATTCTAATTCATTAATCTACATATAAATAAAGTAACATAATTATATTGTTGTTTTATATAACATAAAATTTTTACTATATATTTAAAATAAATACCATTTTTTATTTAAGTAAAGCATACCCCATCCTTGCTTTATGGTAGGGATACATTGTTTTTTATGTGAACTATTTATTTTCCAAAATCCTTTGTTATTTTATAAATTAACAAATCCGAATCAAATTGATTAATACACATAATTTCAAATAAAATAATACAAAGTACAATGTACCTTAAATGCTTCATCCCTCCAGTGGCTAAGAAAGCACCCTAGGTTTCTTGGTTTATGTTTTGTGTGTGTATAGCTGGCGACTGGGGTTTTAATTTCCCCTCAAAATCCCTAATATTATGTTTTTTAATAATTTTATCAAATTATATATGATCCTTTCTAGATACCATCAATATGAATTTCATCTAAAAGTATTCTAATATAAATGTACTATATATGGGATAATGAAGAGTCAGTCAATATTTCATTATTTTATTTTATTTTTGTAAAATAGAAGAGGTATATCATAATATTACCCTAATTTATTCCTAAATTATTTCCTTCAATAAATTCACAACATTATTCCATGAATCTATATCAATAAACACATGCATTTGAGTACTAGATCCAATGTAACTAATGAAAATAGACTTGTCTGGGTTAATAGGTTGACCACATGAATTCCATCCAACCTTGAATTTTAGAACTTTACATATCACCTTAATAATTTTGTCTAAAAATGTCATGTTACACCACTCATATATTTTTTCAATCATATGTTCTTCACTATCTAACATTTACTCAATTTCAATATCGCCAATATATTGTTCCTTGACATTGGTAGTAATAATGGGTGGATAATCCATTATCAGCATAAGTAGTTAAACATTTAATTTAGATTATTTGAATATAGTAGTGAACACATGATATTATGAGGAAACAAATTTTATATAAAAAAACTAATCAAATGCATTTGAACTATTCATTAAACTCTTTTTTTAATGGTAGAAGGGATTTAGACCCTATATCAAGTATCCAAATCCCCTCCCTATAGTCCCCTTTGACATACATTCCATCGTACACATTGAGATAACTATGAAATGATTTTAAAATCCTAATTAAAGGGTCATTCTTAATAGAATTTTCATTTGACCTTTTAGCTTTTTAGTCAATAATAGAACAATTGATTTAGTTGTGTTTTTGGGATCTAGGATATAAAATACTTGTACTAGCTATGATTTCATTATGAATGGTTCATCCTTGTACCATTATTTACTAAAATTCACTTTCATGAATCCCAATTCATAAATTTTAACAATACTCCTATTATTAACCCATTTTTATAAAAAAAACTTGAAATTTTATATGTTCTAACTCCCATATTTTTTCAATGATGTTAAAGTACTAAATATTCACATAAATTGGATTTATATCCTTGGTACTAGATATATGGATTGTTTCTACCACAAAATTAACTCCACTATTTTTTATAGTAGTATGTTTATATTTTTCCTTTTTATAGAATGTATAACTGCTAATTATATAAATATTGTAATATAATACATGTACACTTAATCCCCTGGCTAGACATAAAATTTTTTTATGAAATTAAATGAAAATTTTCAGATAAATCCATAAAAATATGGACTTGAAACCATCCTATAAACTATTGATTAAATGTATTTTATATCCATATTTTATCCCTTGATGGATTAAAATACCTAATAATTACTTTGTGAGTTTCAATATATGGTTAAATCTCTACAATATTATGTAAAATGTAAAGGTGAGCCTACACCTACTCTATAATGATGATATTGATAACATAACTACTAGAAATTTCTTCACCCACAAGGCTCTCTCAATGATGAGATTTTAGGAGACCAATTTTATCCACATCGGATAGGTAGTTAGTATAAAATTCAATAGATTCCTCAAAAATATATCACTTTACAATAAAACCTTCTAGATAACTTAAATTTTTGATGTGCCCTTTCAAAATATCCATATATCATTTGATGGGGTACATCCATCTATAATGTACAAGACCACGTAGTCAGATCTCCCTAACCAACTGAACTATCGAGTGAACCATTATATCAACGAATGGTGGTGGGAAGGACACCTTCAACTAATATAATATGACAATAATTTCATTTTCCATATTTGGAAATTTTGTTGAGTCTATAACTTTACTATATATAGGATTGAAAAATAAGCAATGCTTAGTTAAAGTGTGCCAGATATTTTTAGGTAGAATTAAATTTAAAGTCATAGGCACTAAATATTACTTCAAAACATGAATTTCATGTTATTTTAAGACCTTTAACTTCAAAATATTAATTGACACAATATTATTTATATTTCATGAATACCCCTCTAGAACTTTTACACCATTAAGGAGGTTTCAAAACTTAAATCTCTCTTGGATAAAAATAGTGTAAGCCACTAGAGTAAGAATATTTTATTTTTACCCTTAACCTGTGCCAAATATTCCATTATCCCCATATCAATCATGTCTAATCGAGTCTTAATTTTCCAGGGTGCATTTAGTAACATGTCAATGACACCATCACATGCATTTTTTATATGCATGACATCAATAAAATGTCTGATATACAAACAATTCCAATATGATAATTCAAAAAAATTGATATATTTTCCCAAAACATTTTCATAAGATTTTTTTAAAAGGGTTTACCAAAAATAGTAAAAATATATTTTACTTTCTCAAACTATTCATCAACTATTAATGGTGAAGGTGATATACCTTATTCTAAATTATCATTGAATAATGTTTTATAAGATCGGTATTTCTATTATTGGGGTAAAAATTTACAATTTCCTATAAACACTATATTCAATGAATGTTTAAACCTAACTGAGTGTGTACCTTCTTCACAAATGGGGCAGCCTAACATTACTTTAATACTTTATCTTAAAAAATTCCCATAAGAAATAAAGTAATTTATCGTATTAAAAAATATAGATCAAAATGTGAACTCTTTATTTCTATGAGTATCATACAATATAACACATAAATCCCACAACAATTTCATATCTTCAATTAATGGAGACAAATAAACATCAATATCATTACTAGGTTTTTTAGGTCCTAATATAAGAAGAGACAAAATAATGTATTTTCACTTCATGCATAACCATGGTGGTGGGTTATAATTTACCAACATAACTAGAAATTTACTATGAGTGCTTCTTTTTACACCAAAAGGATTCATTCCATTTATAGATAGTGAAAGATGGTGGTTTTTCAACTCATTTCCAAATTTAGGATACTCGTGAATAATTTTCTTTCATAGAGGATAATTTTTTGGGTGATGATTTTTCTCGTCTTAAATTACTCTATTCATGTGCCATGTTAATTGGCTTGTAGTCTCCTCACTTCCATATAGTCATCTAAACATTAGAATTATTGGAAAGTACCATACAATTTTTGAATACTTGATTCATCTTTATTCAATTGAGACATGCCACACTTAGGACATTTTTAAATGATTCATAGACATTGTAAAATAATATACAGTCATTTAGAGAGGCATGTATTCTTTCAGAGATCATACCCATTGAACATAATATCCATTTAATATAATATGTTCAACAAGGAAGCTCATTATCATTTGGTAACATATCACTCAAGAGAGTAAGTAATTCTATAAATCTAGTTCTGATCTATCATTTTTCATCTTTCAAATTATATATCTTTAGTATATCTAACAATGTTGTATATTTATTATAATCAACATATAATCATATCTTTTCATAACTCTTTAACTTCTCAAACAACTTTGGATAATAGTGAAAGTCATATTCAATTATCATTTTTATTTCCTCAATAAGATCTCCATTATCATTTACAGTTGTACTCATATTAAACAATTCATAAATTGTAGTGTTATCTCAGTCACTAGATAAATTCAATTCTTCCTCATGTTTAGTTTATCATTTATAACTTAAATTTATTCTATAAAATATCAAATGTTCTTCCAACTCATCTTGAATAATAACCATGTAAACATGGAAAAATGATTTGAGATGAGTCATTTCCATGCTATTTTACAAACTTGATGAACTCTTTAACTCCATAATAATACTCTTTTATCATATGATTGGAATCCATCCATTTTTTATTCATATTCATCCTATTTGATTCAACAATATTCATATTTTACAAAACAAATACACATAAGGTGTTTATATAATGTATCATTTTTATATGCATAAATTACACAAATCATAACTTTAAAAAATATAATTATAAATTATAATAAATTCATGTATAAAGAAAATAAAATAATATATATAAATTTTGTCTTTTATAATACATTTTAAAATATAAACATATAATAAAATCAGTATATATAGATATAATTTTATATAATATATATATATACATATGTATACATAAATATGTAAACAAAATAAATATTTTTGTATAAATATATAATTGTGTATGTTTGTGAACATATAAATATACATGTGTGCATGT
This sequence comes from Viscum album, assembly GCA_963277665.1. Classification (NCBI taxonomy): domain Eukaryota; kingdom Viridiplantae; phylum Streptophyta; class Magnoliopsida; order Santalales; family Viscaceae; genus Viscum; species Viscum album. The sequence goes on from OY728150.1 coordinate 247,556,050, forward strand.
GTGTATAAATAAAAAGTTTCAAAGTATAAACTATAAATCTAAAGAATATTCTTGGAAATTATGGTAGATGCATAAATTAAGTATACAAAAAATACATATAAATTTAATTAACATATTTCCTACTATGTATATATAAGTTTATTTATATATAAATATATAAATTTCTAGAGACAAACACACAGAAAAATATAAAAACTCACACAAACAAATAAAAACATATATACATATTTATACAAATAAAAACATATGAAACACGAGCATTATATGTATGTATGTATGTATGTATACACAAATATATACATAAAATTATGTGAAGAATAGAAAAATAATTTTGGGGTAAAATTAATCCTATTATCTATATATAAATTTATATATACACACATATATGCAGATTTACATATATAAATAATCAGGGATTAGATTTATAGTTGTTTACGAAAAGAGAAACCAAAAAAATCATGAAAAACTCATGCATTATTGATTGTGAAATCCTTAAAAACAATTTATGAATAGAATACCTTGGGTTTTGAGGATATATTCTTCCAAAATATTCCACAGGGATGGTAATAAAGTTTAGGTTTCATGTATCATAAATGATAAAGATGAGTTACATGGATTTTAGGGCTCTTTTAAAAATAAGGGAAAGAGTTTTATCAGTACTAACCAAAAAGCGCTCATAAAAGTAACCTTTATCAGTGCTAAAATGATAAGTTCCAATAAAGAGTGATTTTATTAGTGCTAAATTTTTCACTGATAAAAGTGCCTCTAATAGTGTTAAATTTAACATTCATAAATACAAGCTTTATCTATGTTAAAGTTAGCATTGATAAACACCTAATATATGAGAGATTTAATCAATACATAAAATAATTATGACACATTAGGTTCTTTCGTTTAATAAAAAATTAACATGTAATAAATGAATATTAAAAAATAAAAATTACTTTATAATAAAAATTATTAAATATTAAAAATGAATAAATTACAAAAAAAATGAATAAATAATATTATTTATATAAATTTCAAAAATATTAAAATAAATAAATATTAAAATAAACATGAATAAATATTGAAAATTACAATTAAATTAAAAATATTTATAATAAATTACTAATTAAAAATGAATAAATAAAAATTTTATAAATATTTAAATATAAAAATATCAAAATAAAAATGAATAAATATTAAAAATGGATAAATATTAATTATATTAATTACAAACATATCAAACAAATTAAAAAAGTAATAAATAAAAATGTATAAATAAATATATATTTTTAGATAGGTTTGGGATGAGGCATAAAGGCCCATTCCATTTTATTAAAATAGAAAGATATAAAGAGGATAAAGAGGTCATACGTGGCAAGATTTCCCACAATAAACTTTAGAGGACTAATAAAGACACTAAAATTCGGAAAAATAAACTACATGGGTAATATCGGGACCTTTCTAACCTCTTCTATGAGGGCCTATTTCCTGTGAATGTTTTCCATGCTTCTAGGTCTTCGCTCTATACCAAGGATCATGGACTTTATCTAAAGATAATTCATCCAAGTCTATTACACTTATTTTCTTGGAGGCCACTCCACAAACATGCTTCGACATCTGATAATTGGACCCACTTCCCATGGAACCAGTGCCTGCATTAATAGCATCCAATTTGGACTCTTTAACACCACCTATTTCTCTAGAAACTACTTCAGCCTTAGCTTTATCAACTTTCATATGTTCTTTTTCAGAATTTCCATGGTCAACATGATCAATGGTTAGCTCATCCATAGTCTGAAATCCCAAAACCCCTTGGATCTCCAATTACTTTCTATTATTTACTGGTTGTTCTTCATGGATTTTCATAGCTGATGAAGCCATAAAAGAAACAATGGCATTTTATGGATCCTTTGGGATTCCTAGAGAGGGAGTGTAAAATGAGGTCCTCAATGAATACTTACCATCCACAACCTCACCATGAGGATGGATTTCAACTACGGGATCACCACTAGCACCTATTTGTATCTCGGTTATCGCTACTTCATGCACAGGGGTGCATATCAATTTTCCCTTGTCTTTATCAACCTCCATTTCCGAAGCCACATGATATGAATTAGTTTCATTGAGTGTTAGGTTAGTATACATCACCTTCTCAGTAGGTGCATCATGTGTGGAGGCATCTAGGGAGATGGGATTAGTGGGTTTTTCCAACCCCTTACCAACTACAACAGATCCTGAAGCCTTACAAACAAGAACTACTGGTTGTTGTCCAGCATTGGAACCAACTTGCTCATAATGTCTAGGGTTGTCCACTTATACACTAGATTCAGATTTTCTCAAAGGGAAAGATTTCGGTTTCCTAGAATTCATTATCTGAGAATGAATCTTCATGGGTTTCTTACCCTTGCTAGCATTAGATGATAGGTACAATTCTTCCTGGAGGTTATTTGCATCCATCTTTTGTTCACATTTAGAGGGTCGGATCTTAGTATAATCATTTCACTCATCCACGACATTCCTATATAGATATGATAATTGATTAATTCCATTAGAGTAAAAACCATATTTAGGAGGTTCTTTATGATCCCTCAAATGGTTATTTCCTTATTCATCCTTTTTTTATAATGTGATCCTAATAAACACCACCTTCATGATTTGAAAAAGTCAAATACAGATTCTAAGTGCCTTATTGAGATTCCTAAAAAAACCCATGATTAGGATCCTTCTTATTAGGAGAAACTCTACCCAGGTGATCACCCTGGTCTTTCCCTTTTATGAAATGATCAGTAGAATGACCCTTTAACAAAGGAGTTCCCTATATTATAACATCCTTTACAAAATTCAGGTCACCTTTCATAATCAATAATAAAATCAAATCTGTGATAATCAGTAATTAATAAAACTTTATTAATTGGAGTAGAGCTAAGGTCTATATCCACTATAAAATGATCAAAATTTCCATACCTGGCCTTTTCAATTTCTTTGTCCATATTAATTGGGACCCCAACTGCTGAGGCAACTTCCCATAAAATTTGTAGATGCCATAAAAACTATCTTAGTCCCCGAATTCTGATGAAAATCTGAGTGATTGAGTTCTTCACATTTAGTGGATTAAACAATGTATCCCGGTCTTGAATCCTGATAATTACAGGATTCAAGTTGACAAAATTGTATCCCCAAGCTCTAGACTTCAAATCAGAATATGGGAAAATGATGTGAAAGTATCACCTACCAATGGATGTCATTATACAATTATAAAATCCCCATTAATCAATGAGTCGAGACCTTAAGTCAAGAATATTCAACGTTATATATTTCTCTTATAAAGATAAGTGAGAAATAATTAAATGCTTAAAGTCATTTAGCCTATCTGTGAGGATTCTTAGACTCACTTCAACAAATAATGTGTCACATTTCTTCATAATCTTCTGAGTAGTTGAATATCAATCTGCAACCCATCAAAGGATCTAAAATTAGAAATATATAGATATTCCTTCAAAAACCCTTGGTCGTTTCTAGGGGATTCAACATAGGAAGACACAAGGTCCACCTTGTCTATAGCCTATGAACTAGAAGACCCTACCACAACCCGAGCATAGGAGGATTGAGGATTTGTGAACATGACCCCCCTCAAGGGGTTCTTTTCCCCTAATTATTAATGAACCCTAGAAGCATGTAGATCACTAACGATGCCATTTTTAAAGAATAATCTATATAAAACAATATTCTATTACCTTTTGAAGCTTTAATCTGAGCCGGGGGAGCCTCAGGAATGGTCGGTCCTTTTACAAGGGGGATCACCACAGAAAAAAATGAAAAAATTACAGAATTACTAAAAAATTAATAAATTGTATAAATTATATAAATTATATAAATTAAAAAATATTGAAAATGAATAAATATTAAAATAAAAATGAATAAATATTAAAAATTACATTTAAATGAAAAATATTTACCATAAATTACTAATTATATAAATTCATATAATATTAAAAATAATTTTATTTAAATATTTTAATAATATTTAAAATAATAATAATTATATAAATGAATTAATATTTAATATTATAAAAATGTATCAAAATAATATAGGGTCAAGACCCCTTTATTAAAGAAGGAAACTTCTTTTAAATTAGGTTGAGAGGAGACCCTTACATGACCTGGAGGCCTCAAGTATTATATGGCCGGAAGGCCCAAATGATGATGAGTCGAAAGCCTAGATGAATATATCCTAAATTCCCTAATAGATGAATCTGAAGGCTCAACTATGCAGCATTCATCATGCAACTAAATTATTTTCAATTTATAAAAGATTATTTTTATTATATTGCTAATTAATATTAAATTTTCTATCAAATATATTTAAAATAATATTAAATTATTATTATATTAATAAAATATATATATATATATTAATAATATAATATATTTTTATCAATTACATGAAAAATATCAATGTATGAATGTTTTTCACAACATATTGTTAATTATAAAACTGTAAAATTAAAAGTATAAAATTTAATAATGATAATTAAATAGATTTTTAATTGATAATATATATATATATATATATTCATTTTTATTACTAAATATAGACATGTGTATTTTATTAATGTTATAAAAAATATAATTAATAATTATTATAATTAAAAATTATTATTTATATAAATGAATAAATACTTTTAAAAATATATCATTAATTATATAAATGTATAATTATATTCATAAATAATTATATGTTTATGTAAGAAAATATTTAAAATACATGCCACTTAAATATAAATATTATTCAATAATTTTAGTATTATAAATATAAAAAAATGTTAATTATAAAATTACTAAAATTATAAATATAAGTTCATTTTATAAATTTTTTTGAATGGCCTAAATTCCTTTATCTATATATATATATATATATATTATTAAACTCCCAACCTTGCAAGGCTACACAGCTAGCATTGCCCCGTGTATGCATGGTGCTTGGTCCTGATGGAAGATGTCATACCCTCTTGTTTCTCCTTCTCTGGTAGACTTGCAAAGCAGGGAGTTATTGTCTAAGACCTATCTGGATCTGCACCTATGGAGGAATCAATTTTTTTCATCATTTATATGATGCATTGTTGCTTCTCAAACCCCAATACACCCCCACGATGTTTTCCACCTGCTGTATCCCTTCATCGCCTAACCACCCCCATTCCGCTGCCTGAAGAAACCTATCACTGCATATGCCACCTTCCTCACTATTGCTTCTCGAACCCTGTCGCACCTCATGATGCTCGTTGCCCACTGCATCCCTCCATTGCCTGACCACCCCCATTCTACTGCCGCATCTCGACAAGCTTGACCACCTCCATCCCATCACCTGAAGCAACCCTTCTTCGCTGCATCCACCACCTAAGGCAGCCCTCATAGCTGCAACCTTCGATGATCCTAACCTCCCCCATCCACTACATGAAGCGGCCCCTATTCACCGACCATGATATACACCGACCAAGGCTCCCCCCGGTCATCGTCACCCATGCCACACACTACCCCTAATAAACCTTAAATTATGAAGGTGTTAAGGATAAAACCCTGATTGTTGCAGGATTATGGGGAGGCTTTAACCACTAGGCTAGGACCCCAACTATAGTTCATTTTATAAATTCATTTAAAGAGTTGAAGTTGTATTTTTTCAATTATTGGTTTACATACATAACCCTATTTATTCACACACAAACACACATATATATATATAGTGTGTGTGTGTGTGTTCACGTGTCTGAAGAACCTAATGACATGAGTGTGTAGGTAAAATCAACACATACATGTGTATATCCAACTATATGCAATGCATATAATATTAATTTTATTTCAATTTCTATATAAAATAAACTAAAATTAATTACTAGTATATAAAAATTCTTATATAAATTAATATTTTTTATAAATATTAATAATTACTAATTATATAAATGTATATAATATTAGTAGTATTATACATAAAAATTATCCACATATAAACATGTGTGTGTGTGTGTGATAATTTCTTAAGAACCCAATAAAATGTATATGTAATAGGTAAACTCATTGCATATGTGTGTGTATCCAACTATATATAATGCATATAATATTAATTTTAATTTGATTTTTATGTAAAATAAACTAAAATTAACAACTAATATATAAAAAATATGTTAATTAATATTTTAAAATAAATATTAATAATTTCTAATTGTATAAATGTATATAATATTATTATTATACATAATAAAAAATATTAATAATTATAAATTTTATTCAAACATTATTGGTTATATTTTTCAAAAATACTATCAATTATAGAAATGAATAAATATTTTATACTAAATAAAAACATATAGTTATATTTATAAATATTATAATTGTATTATATTAAAATAAAAAAAAATATTTTTAATAAATTTTACTAATTAAAATATAAAAATTAAATTTATTATCAATTGTATTTAAAAAAATATATTCTATTCATTATTTTTTATAATTAAATTATAAATTTTAAAAAATATATAGATTACATATACATATGTATATTCTATATTAGGTTATTTTTATGAACTGGTATATTTTCTTTGTAATTATAAATTACTCAAGTTTCCATTAGTACTTTGTATACACTGGTATATTTTCTTTATAATTTGTAATTCCCACTCTCTGGCTGTTTGTAATATATATAAACTTCATTATATAGAGGGAACTACAAATCTCAAATAACACACACACTCAGGCACCCTAGTGGGTCAAATATATATGCTTATATATATAATTAAAATGTGTATATATATATATAATTGTATTAATTATTTTGGAATAATACTAATTATTACTGTTATAAATGATGAAATATATATTTATGTTAATATGTTTATTTATTTATTTATTTATTTATATTATTAAATATATTTAATGTAAATATATATGTGTGTGTGTTATATATACATGAAATTGGGGGATTACTTAAGTGATAAAGTCACCTAGTAATTCTGCATTATACCTGGGTTCAAATCTGGGTGGAAGCAATTTTTGTTGCACTGTAGCAGTAATGTCGTAATGTAGTAGTGTAAGTATTATAATAGATATTATAGCAAGGTGTTGTAGGAGTATTACTATTCATCTCAAATGGGATTTGAGGCCATAAAATTGATCCTTTGTTATTTTATAGAGTAGCTTTTGACTAGTCGAATGCAAGATGGTGTGAGGACGGTCTCCTTTAAAGAAATTAGATGTAGGACAGTCATATGTGACTATTTATCATTGGCAATAGCTGTTGGATTTTAGATTCATAGACAAAGGCATCATGTACTTTTATGTGGGTTGATGATGGAAGGTTATGGATGTGCCTTCGAGGTGTGGGAGGATGACAAGAAGGTGGATGGGGTTATTGTAGTTTGGATCTTTATGCTTATTAGCATTTAGTGTTTGATAATTTATAAAAATGTATTCCAAAATTGATTGAATTATTTATTAGAAAATAAAATGATACTTACCTCCGTCCATTGTAAAATAATGTGTAAAATTGAGGAGACATAACCTAAATGCCTTCTACACTCTACATAGGGGATATAGATAGTGAATTTTTCTCTTGTATCTACTAAGTACAGGGGGATTAATATTTATAGTGGATTATTCCATCAAGATCCCACCTTTACTCTCTCTATTAATAAAGAGATCCAATGCATATTGATTGATTTCCATCAATTAATTAATTAATTTTATGGACCAAATTTAATACATTAATTCCATAGTCCATTATTTATTACTTTAACATAATGGACCATATTAATTTTATGGTCTATAATTTGTTGGTATATAATTTATTATATTTAAAATTAATTTAGGGACTATTTATTGCACTCTCCCAATTAGTCCATACCAATTAATGAGAATTAATTTAATCTATATCTTTAGCATGAAACATAATACACAAATCATAGTAGTATTTCTTCTAAATAATGAGTATTACCATCCATGTATCATAATGTATCATGTATCTCAAATAACCATATGAATAAACCTTAACCACATGCTTTATTATTTAGTCCTAAAATATTTCTCATGAAATGGATCTGTACACATAAATCAAAGATATAAATATTTAAATATATGTAATTTCAAATAAAATTTGTTTGTTCAATAAATTTACAACATAGAACTTTATCCCATATATATTACATGATCCTTTAATTTAAATGGATCCATTACTTTAGTTAAAGGATATGAAATCATCAATTCATTCCTAGTATGTTGAATAACCAATTTCTTATCTTTAACATGTTTCCTTATAGATAAGTACTTAATGTCTATTTGTTTACTTTGACTCTCACTTTTGTTATTATTATCCATAAAGATAGTGGATATATTATCACAATATATAATCAATGGACTAGAAATAGAATCCATAACTTTAAAAATTGAAATGAAACTCCTTATCCATACAACATTAGAATTGTCCTCAAAACATGAAACAAACTCAACTTCCATAGTATAAGTCTTTATTAGTGTTTTCTTGAAACTTCTCCATGACATAGCTCTACCATACATCATAAATATGTAATATAAGGTTGATTTTTTTGGATTAACACAACTAGGAAAGTTTGTATCTGAGCATCTGAAAAATTCCAAACTATCAGTCATTTATATATAATCTTGTAGTCTCTAGTCCACTTGAGGTATCTTAATACCTTCTTAACATCCTTCCAATGGCCTATGCCTGGATTACTCTAATATCACCCCAACATTCCTACAAGAAAATGAAATTTCAGATCTTTTGCAAACATGAGAATAAATTAAACAACTAACAACATATTTATATGATATGGATTTAATTTTTTCGCATTACAAATCATTTTTATGGATTTGGTTCATGTTTAATTTATCTCCCTTAACAATGGGTATTATACTTGGTGCGCGGTATTTTATATAAAATTTCTTTAAAACTTTATATAAGTTTCTAAAGGAAATCCCAGAACTCCTCTCAACCTATCTCTATGAATATTTAATCTAATTAAATAGGATTCATCACCCATATATTTCATGTCAATTATTTTTGAGTGAAACTGCTTCACCTCATATAGAAAACCCTTATCATTAATCACAAGTAAAATTCCATATACATATGAAATAATAAAACATATTTTAATCCCACTAACATTCTAATATATAGATTTATCCATAATGTTTTATTTGAAACCAAATAAAGTAAATACATCCTGAAATCTTAAATACCATTATTGGGATTCTTGTTTAAAATCATAGATTGATCTTTTGATCTTACACACTAAATGATCACTAGTATTACAGAGGAATACTTATGGTAATTTAATGTAAATCTCATCATCTAAATTATCATTTAAAAATGTTTTGGGTTCATTTTTAGCTTAAATATTGTAGTTAAATTCTTATAGATACACTATATAATCACTAGAAATTGTTGACTTTCTCATCTATTTGTGGTTCAACTGGTTACTCAAGAGTTTCTGATTCTTGAACTAATTGATTCATAGGATTATTATCAATAGTTTTTGGAATAATATTTTTTTGAATTTCACTCAATAAATGAGCAGTTTTCTAAGAAATTATCAATATATCACCAAAGTTAGAGGGTTGATCTTATGAATGATCTTTATCAGAAAAATTTCTAATCAGATTGCTCCCATTAATCTGGTTATTTTTAATAATTTTTTCATTTTTTTATTTTAAAATTATAGCATTCAATGATGGAAAATAAAAATGAAATTCTATATACATTTTATCATATCCAATGGAGTAACTAATAATGTCCCTATAATCAAACTTATTTTCCTATGGGTTATAAACTTGTGCTACTGAAATACATCCCCAAATATGCATATGTCACAAACTCGATTTCCAAACCCAAAATAATTTAAAAGTTGTTTTTATAATAGCCTTTTTTGAAACCCAATTAAAAATGTATGGCATTGTTTTATGTTATTTAGTCCACAATAATTTAGGTAACTTATAATTACTAAGCATACTTCATACCTGTAGGTTCTAGGCGTAGTGGAAGCACCTATTTGGCATGGAAAAATCGTCTTTTTAGCCTTTATTTATGAATAATCTAAGTTTTACATAATGAATTATGTCATGAACAATAGAATTCATATATTACTTGACTTAATTAAATACTGAAACCAGAAGTGGAGGATCTTTACATATAATTTATAATTAATTTATAGGAAGATCTTGAATTACCTAAACTTGCAATTATTTATTTATTGATGATCTAGTTGAATCAATATCATTGTTCCATTATTGTGTTGTAGGATCCAAGTGTGGAATCCCTCTAATGATGATCTACATGTGCACCATAATCTCTAAATGTTTTCATAGAATAGTTGGGTGCTAGAATGAATGATCCTAATCGCTTGCATCGTTCATGGTTGATCATAGCATAATTCTCTCTGAGAATTATTGGTGTTATCTCGATGGATTTAGAGAATAGGAGGAGAGTGCACACTCTAGATCTCTATAAATCTCTCTATGGATTGATGTATCTTCTCTCTATCTATTGTGCACAAGAAGTTTTAATATGAAAAGTGATATAATTATATATTTATTATGGTAGGTTTAGGGTTAACAATTAGTATATAGATCCCTTTCCAATTATGTAACTCTTAGTTTACTCCATGTATAATAATGATAATAATGTTATTTTTATTATCCACTTGAGATGTGTATTACTTAAAAATATATAAATAAATATCATTTGCATCATTTTCAACTGAAATGTTAAGATCAGTCTGCTTACCCTCCTCAGCATTTACTGAACCTTGAATAATGATTATTTATTTAATAAATAAATATCACTACATTATTCATTGATAAATATAATAATATTATATTTTCCAAACCTTGAAAGTAAATATTTATTATTATTATTACTATTTAACTCACTTATTCCTTCGAATAACTTGTGATTAAATCTTGGCAATCAACCAAACCCGATTAATTATTAAACCACAAAGGAGGAATGTCAATTATTCTAACTTGTTAGATTCAATATTGAATTTAACCAAGATTTTAGATATCCTTAGTGTGTGACCCTCTAGGCCTCTTTATTAGTGGTAGTGTGCGGAGATTCTTAAAGTCCAAGGTTAGAATCTAACAACACACCAAGGTACCCATAGAGAAAGAAGTTAATGTCGTAATAACATAAAATCTCTTATTAATGCTTACTATGTAATATAATAATTTTTTCATGATATCTCTAATCAAGTAGGTTGAATATGGGTGTCATCAATCCATGTTCTTGATGTATATTTCTTTGAATTTCTGGAAATGATCTTTCCCACAGAACACTATGCCCGTGGATTTATCTAGGTAGTTCCATCTCCATAAAAGGGAACAAAATATAAACTTATGTTAAGAGATAGAAAGTATAAATATTTTCTTGTATTATCTATTAATCCAATATCACTCATGATGTACCCAAAACATCATACTTTTACGTGAAAATATGTCATCATAGTTTTCATCAATACATAAAATTACACAACTTATGGTATTCATTAATGACAATATTAAAGTATAATGATTAATACACACATTTGCAGATAGGAACATCCAATGACACATAAAATGTGGATTTCCTACTGATGGGTTTATTTTCATAATATTCTTTCACTACTGGAAATGGTGGTTTTTCCAATGGATATATACCAATGGTTTGAAGAAACTGTTGGTATACTGTAAAAAAAACCACATTTGCCAACGGTTTGCTCAAACCGTTGGCAAATGTGTTAATATTGTTAAGATTTCCCAACGGTTTTTCTAAACTATTGGGAAATATTTAGTTCCTCTAACATATACCAACGGTTTAGTCTAAACCATTGGTAAAGAGATTCTTTCCAAATGGTTTTTAAAACCCATTGGGAAAGGTTTCCCCCAAATACCCAGTGCCCCAGCTCCCACTCGGCCCAATTGCAGACCTAATCCAGAGTTCCTCCCGAAGTCTCTCAGTCGCGAAACTATTTCTAGTCATAGATACTTCTTCAATCAAACAAATTTTTATTTCTACACTTCAAATCAATAAGTGTTACCATAGTTTAAGTGTTCTTCCTTTTTTTTCTCTTTGTTGTTTTTATTTTGGATAAATTAGGGTTATTACTATATTTTTAGTACCGAAAACTTTGGTTGGTTTTATGTTTTTTTGTTCTACACTTCAAACATGGTAAAGGGTTTGTTTAGTGGGGTTTGTTTAGTGCAGGGGGTAAAGGGTTTGTTTTATGTTTTTTGAACTTTATTTTAGTTGAAAATTGAATTTGGATTTTGGCGCTGGTTCTATGATGGATTGGAATTGTGAAAACCCCCCACCTCTACCCCCTGGACACCTCCCACCCCCTGGATAGCCCCCCTACCCCCTGGACACCCCCCCATTGGATACCCCCCACCCCCCTACACCCCCACCCCCCTGGACACCCCCACACATTGGAAAGCTCCCTCCCCCCCACCCCCCTTAGACACCCCCACCCCCACCCTCCCTAGACACCCCTCACCTCCCATGGACATCCCATCCCCCTGGACACCCCCCCCCCCCCCACCCCCTTGGACACCCCCCCACCCCCGTGGACACCCCCACCCCCACCCTCCCTAGACACCCCTCACCCCCATGGACACCCCCCCTTGGACACCCCCCTAGACACCCCCCCCCCCACCTCCACCACCCTTAGACACCCCCACCACCCCTAGACACCCCCACCCCCTAAACACCCTCCACCCCCTTGGACATCCCCCCCACCTCACCCCCTTAACAACCCCCCCTGGACACCACCACACCTCCTAGACACCACCACACCTCCTGAGTGGTTGACCCAATTTTTTTAATTGGAATTAACAATGCAGTTGATTTCTCCTTTTCCCAATGTCATTTTCTAAGTGACCCATAGAGCCTTATAAATTTAATTTGTCATGTTTTGATAAATTCAATTTTTCATGTTTTGATAAATTGAATGGTTTGTTTGGAATGAAATGGCTAATGCATGATAGTTTGGCTTTCTTAATGAATAAAATGATTTAAATAAAAATACCCTAAGGGGGGCTGCAGGAGGGGTAGGGGGTTGTCTAGGTGTGGGGGTTTTCCAGGTGGGGGTTGGTTGTCCAGGGGGTAGGGGGCTGCAGGGGGTAGGGGGGATATAGGGGTGTGTGGGAGGGGGGTATGGGCTGCCCCAAGGAGGGGTGTGGGCTGTCCAGGGGGGGTCAGGTTGGGGTTTCTAGGTGGGGGAGGGGGTGTGGGGTGTCCAGGGAGGGGGTGGGTTGTCCAGGTGGGGGGCTGTCCAGGTGGGGGGCTGTCTAGGTGGGGGTGGGGGGAATGTTCAGGTGGGAGTGGCTGTCCAGGTGGGGTGGTGGCTGTCTAAGTGGGGGGGGATATCCAGGTGGGGGTGGGGTGGGCTATCCAAGTGGGGGTGGGGGTGGGTTGTCCAGGTGGGGGGTTGTCCATGTGGGGGGGCTTTCCAGGTGGGGGATGTAGGGGAGGGGTGTGGGCTATCCAGGGAGGGGGTGGGCTATCGTGGGGGGGGATATCCAGGTGGGGGAGGGGGTATGGGCTATCCTAGGAGGGGGGGCTATCCAGTGGGGGGTGGGGGCGTGGGCTGTCCAGGTGGGGGGTTGTCCAGGGGGGCTTTCGGGGGGGCTATCGGGGGGGCTATAGGGGAGGGGGTGTGGGCTATCTAGGGAGGGGGTGGGTTGTCCAGGGGTGCTGGTGGGTGGGCTATCTGGGTGGGGGAGGGGGTGTGGGCTGTCAAGGGGGGATGGGATGACCAAGGGGGGGTAGGGGTTGGCTGTACAGGTGGGGGAGGGGGTGTTAGTTGTCTAGGGAAGAGGGGGTGTTAGTTGTCTAGGGAAGAGGGGGTGAGTTGTCCAGGTGTGGTGGGGGTGTCCAAGTGGGGTGGGGGGGTTATCCGGGTGGGGGTGTAGGCTATCCAAGGAGAGGGGTGGGTTTTCCACACTGATACTCTACAAAAAAATAGGAATCAAATATAACCAATGTATAGTTTCTTTCATACGTTAAGACGTTTATTGAAGTTCCATACCAACACTCACTCTTACCCTTCCAAGAAGAAGTGATCTCTACAAAGAAATATCACTCAGGTTCTTATCCACTATCCATATTGATCTCATACAAATTTAACATTCGTACAACTCCATATCACCTAATGATATAACAAGGCTCATACTCCTATGAGTAGTGTCCCATCAAAACATGGCTCATAAAATCCGATCCACGTATGATATTTGGGGGCGTGTTTAAAATTGGGTGTGTTGTGATTTATATGTATGATATTCATGGTTTACACTAATAGTCTTCTTGATCATCTATAATAGGCTTGAAATCAGGCTACAATTGGATAAAGATTGAATTTTACGACCCTAGTTTGGGGGTGGACACCCCCACCCCTTGGATATCCCCCCACCCCCTTGGAAAGCCCCTCCCCCCACCCCTTGGACACCCCACACACCCCTGGATAGCCCGCCCACCCCCTGGACACCCCACACCCCCCTGGACAGCCCCCCCACCCCATGGATAGCCTGCCCACCCCCCCCCCCCCCTGGAGACCCTCCCACCACCCCCCATACACCCCCATCCCCCCAGACTCCCCCCACCCCCTGAAAATCCCCCCCCCCCACCCCACCCCCATGGACACCCCTACCCCCCTAGACAGCCCCGCCACACCCTGGATAGCCTTCCCACCCCCCTAGACACCTCATACCCTCTGGATAGCCCCCCCACCCCCGTGGACAGCCCGACCACCCCCCGTGGACACCCCCAATCCCCCTGGATAGCCTCACCACCCGTGTGGACAGCCCGTCCACCCCCATGGACACCCCCTCCCCCCGTGGACAGCCCCCCACCCTTGTGGACACCCCCCCCCCCCCCTCGTACACCTGACAACCAACCCCCAGACACCCCTCCTCCACCTAGACACCCCCCACCCCTGGAAAGCCCCCCCCCCCCCCCCACCCTCTAGACACCCCTGACCCCACTGGATAGCCCTTCCACCCCTGTGGATAGCCCGACCACCCCCTGCGGACAGCCCACCCATCCCCTAGACACCCCGTACCCCCCTAGAAAGCCCTTCCACCCCCTCCACCCCCTGGACAGCCCACCCACCCCCTGGAAATCCACCCCCCCCCCCCCCCCCTCACCCCTTGGACACACCCGACCCCCTGGACAACCCCGCCACCCCCATGGATATCCCACCTACCCCCCTGGACAGCCCGTACCCCCCTGGACAGCCCCCCACCACCGTGGACACCCCCCCCCCCCAGACACCCTCCCATCACCCCCTAGACAACCCTCATCCCCCCGTACACCCCCCACCCCACCCCAGGAAAGACCCCCCCCCCCCCCCCCCACACACCAGACACCCCCGACCCAACTGGACAGCCCCTCCACCCCCGTGGACATCCTGACCACCCCCTGTGGACAGCCCACCCACCCTCCTGGACACCCCATACCACCCTAGATAGCCCCACCACCCCCTGTACATCCCTCCCACCCCCAGGACACCTCGTACCCCTTGGACATCCCCTACCCCCTAGAAAGCCCCCCCCCCCCCACCCCCTTGGACACCCCTGACCCCCCCTGGACAACCCTGCCACCCCCGTGGACAGCCCACCCACCCCCTAGATAGCCTGTACCCCCCTGGACAGCCCCCCACCCCTATGGACAGCCCACCCCCCCCAGACACCCCCCCATCCCCCTGGACGCCCCCACCCATGGAAAGCCCCCCCCCCACCACCCACCCACCCCCTTGACACCCCCGACCCCACTGGACAGCCCTGTCACCCCCATGGGCAGCCTGACCACCCCTCGTGGACAGCCTACCCACCCCCCTGGACAACCCACCCACCCCCCTAGACACCCCGTAATGGATAGCCCTCCCACCCCCTGGACACCCCGTACCCCCCTGGACAGCCCTGCCACCCCCTGGACACCCCGCTCACCCCCTGGATGCCCCGTACCCCCTGGATAGCCTCCCACCCCCTGTAAATCCCCCCACCCCTTGGACACCCCGCACCCCTTGGACACCCCCACCCCCTTGGGCAATGTATGTGATCACTCAAACTATCTACTAAAATATAAAATTTCTTCGATCTAAAATTTAGTCAACTCCTGGATAATTATCCTCCACAAGTGTACATGATCTTGTACACTCATGTATAGTTCTTCAAAGATATTTTGTTATAAATATAGTATTTTTTTGTCTTTTATATTATGATTCTCATATAGATTAGTGTGTCAATTATGGTTTCATATAAAGTGAACAATTCTCATTTACTTAAATATATTTTCGATGAAACTTCAATCTTATTTAATTGCTTTTGATGAAATGACTTATAACAATTTTTTTATAGAATGGATAGAAGTTGGATGTATGAAACCAATCGGATCTCAAGAAATTTTCAAAACAATTTGGAGAGATTTTTATATTTTTCATTTCAAAATACTTCAAATAGTGGTCACATACACTGACCCTGTTACAAGTGTGTTGGAAGACCTTGGTTGAGCCATGAAGAAGTCAGCTACCACATAACCAAATATGGTTTTCAAGCAAACTACTCTGTGTGGTATCACAATGGGGAGAAAATGACATCTCAAATTGATGATGATCAAAATGAGAGGACTGGATTGGATAATTTTTTATATAATCAGTTTCCATTTATTCATCATCATGAAAAAGAAAGGATTCTGACCCAATAAGATTTCGATATGAGCACACATGATGCGTCTAATGAAAATGATGATGTGAAAAATTTGAATGATGCTACCATGACTCCAGTATATTGACAATGCGGTAAAATAAAAAAGTTAGAATTTTTAATCTGATTATTTCATGGAAAAACTATGTATAGGATTTCTAATACTTCCATCGATTACATTCTTACCTTCTTGAAGGACTTACTTCCAGATGATGCAAATATTCCCTCAAAACACTATATGGAATGGAAGTTAGTTGAGTAACTTGGATTTTCAAGAAACAAAATTCATGCTTTCCCAAAAGATTGCAGTTTATTCTAGGAGGAAAATGCTGAACAGAATGATTGTATAAAATGTGGCACATCCCATTGTAAGACAAAAGTGGATGTAACACCATCCCGTGTGCCATAGAAAGTAATGTGGAACTTTCCATTGATCCCTAGACTCCAGAATCTTTTTATATCTGATGAAATATCAATAAAATGTGATGGAATAATACTGATAGAAAGAAGAATAATGATGAGTTGGTTCACCCTATAGATGGATTTTCATGGTAGATATTTTATGCTCGATATCCTGGTTTTTTACCTGATGTGAGTAATGTGAGGTTGGGTCTTTTATGTGATGGTTTTAATTCATTTGGAAAATGCTTACATCATACAGCACATGGCCGATTTTTATACACATTTATAATCCTCCCCCATGGTTGTGTATGAAAAAATGTTTCAATTTCATGAGTATACTCATATATGTCCCTTGTGATCCCGGAAATGATATAGATGTATACATGCAACCTTTAATAAAAGAGTTGAAACTTCTTTGGGATGTGGGTGTGCGCACATACGATGCATGTTCGAAAAAAATATTTCAGATGCATGTTACGCTTATGTGGACAATCAATGATTTTTCTACTTATGAAATGATGATTGGATGGTGCATGAAGGGAAAACTATCATGTCCTTTTTGTATGAAGAATACACGATCCATAAGACAGAAACATCATTGTAGTTTCAGTTTTATGGGACATCGATAATTCTTTCCAATGGACCATCCATATAAAAATAATCATCGAAGATTTAACAATACCATGGATATCAATGATCCACCTCAGCGTATGTCTGGTATTGATGTGCTTAATGAATTGAAATATTTCAGTTTTTCATTCGGTAAGGGTCAAATGAAATCTGGAAAGAGAAAGAATGTTTCCACTAAAACCTATTGCAATTGGAAGAAGAGAAGTATATTTTTTTATTTTCCTTATTGGTTAACCAATTTGTTACATCATTGATTAGACGTAATGCACATTGAAAAAAATATATGTGAAATGTTGCTTTCAATTCTTCTAAATGTTAAGGGAAAGAAAAAAAGATGATTTACGATCTCAGCATGACTTGGTGGATTGGGGCATCAAACCGAAATTTCATCTTGTGCGTATCAGTTAAAATAAATGGCAACTTCCATGTGCTTCTTATGTGATGACACCTACAGGAAAAAAAAGAAATTTCTAGAAGTACTAGAGAATATTAAAGTTCATGATGGCTATTCAAGAAACATATCCAAACGGGTCAACAGAAGAGAGTTGAAGCTAAAATATTTGAAGACTCGTGATTATCACATCCTTCTACATGAGTTAAGTATAATAGAAATTCATCATCTTTTTTCCAATAATGTAAGGGTGGATGTTATTCGGTTGTGACATTTGTTTAGATATCTTTGTGCTAAGAAGTTTTCCAAGTCTTTCTTACAAAAAATGTTGGAAGATGCCCCATTAATTTTGTGTGAGTTAGAGAAAATATTTCCTCTATCATTTTTCACATGCATGCTACATCTGACTGTCTATATTCCAACTGAAATAATTCTCAGAGGACCTATTTATTTTCGTTGGATGTATCCAACTGAAAGAAATATGTACACATTAAATTCTTATGTCCATAAAAGAAATCATCTCAAAGGTTCTATCATGAACGGTTACTTGGCCTAATAATTTATGGATTTATGATCTATGTATTTGTCTGATCTTACTACAAAAATGAACAGACCAATGAGAAAAAAAAGAACAGTATGAGCAAATTGAACCCAGTTTTCCATCACTACCTCAAATAGGAGGAATTCTTGAATCATATACATTGATGCCATTAAGCATTGAAGAGTGGGATATGGCATATCGCACAGTTTTGTTCAACTGTGATTTGTTCGATGATTACATCTTGTAAGTAAATTGTATATTTATATCTTATATATATATATATCTGTTAAACTATTCCTATTTTTATCTACAAGGAACATAAATCGATGATAAATAGAAAGAATTGTTCTTTATCTTTGATAAGGAGGGAGACTTTGCATAATAAAGAGTTTTCTGCTTGGTTAAAATTGAAGGTAATAATATTAATGTTTAAAATAATTAAAACAATAATTAATTAAGTTTAATATTGATTTATATTTCAGGTATTGATTTTACCTGCTGACTCTGTCTCTGAGGAAATAAGAGCTTTGGCTTTTGGTCCTAATATCGTGGTTCATGATTGTAAATCAATTGTTATGAATGGGTACAAATTTATTATCACTGAATGGGAAAAGAATATAAGAACACAAAATGATGGTGTTATGGTTACTACCACAATAGAATGTTATGCTAGTGCATCATATAGTAGACTGTGATTTGAAAATTTAGGTTATTACAGAGTCGTTGAAAAAATAATAATATTGGATTATTATTCTCATGGACGAGTCACGCTGATGAAATGTAAGTGGTTTGATTCGATGATGAGGCAGAGAACATTTATTGATTATTGTGGATTTAAAGTAATTGATATGACTCTCACTCTTGCTACCGATGAACCATATGTATTGGCATCAATGGAGAAACAATTTTTTTATGTCAAAGACCATCTTCGACCTAATTTTGGTGTCATTATTGAAGTAATTCCAAGACATATTTTTGATGATGGTGATGATGGAATTGAAACCATCCCTACTACCATTGGAAATGATCCATTTATTAATTTTGATGACTCTAATAGCTCAATTTTCATATTTGACTGTGAACCTGAAGTTGTGGTGGGAAATATATAAAATCATCTATTCATGTTCTCAATTATTTTGGTTTACCTCAACTTGGGTTGTTAAGGTCTGTACTATTTAAATTGATTTAATATTGATTACAAATATGTTGTATCTGACTTGACCATTATGTAAAGTTTAAATGTTTATTGGTTGCAATTTTATTTGAACTGCATTTTCTAATTTGGAATTGAACTATATTCAAACCTATAAAACCAACATTTCTAACTTGTTGAACATTTCAATGCTTCAACTGTGATTTGTATAAAATTTTTATGACTTTAAGGCCTCTCTTTAACATTTTACCAGGTAATTAACATGATGGTTTGTATTTTTCTGCAAAACATGTATTGAAACCTGCATCATCTACCTGGGCTAAAGAAATTAAATTTTTCCTAAATTTTGACAACTGTTTTACCACTTATGAATCTGGTAGAATCAATGTTTCGTGATTTTAATAGACTTATTACACTTAGTAAATAACCATCCTAATAAAAATTAAATTTCTTTGTTACATCTTGTATGATTTATTGACTTCATTATGTATTTGTTCAAGTTCACCTAAAACAATGTTTAGTTAAATTATCCATGAATCCCCTTATTCCCTCTCATTTATTTTGTTTTTTGGGTTACACATTAGTTATCCTTTTCTATTTACTTCCATATTTGTTTTCAAATGCAAGAAATGAAACCAATTGAAGAGAGGCAACGAAAACAGATTATGGACAACAATCATCGCATGACTGAGCTGGGCACTTCACCACTAGTGCCTGTAGTGAGTATTTTATTTCAAATATATATATTTAAATAATATATAATGTCATGTGATTAATTTTTTTAAAAAAATTTGTAGGATCCATCTATTAGGTGAAAATTATTTTATGAGTATCCTAGTAGTGGTCCCAGTACTCAGGGTGCTCGTGTGAGGGGGGTGGTATGAGAGCTAGACGATCTAGTCGGCGTACCTGATTAGACCCTACCCCTCCCACTGACATTCCATCCATTCCACATGCTGATCCTGATGTGTCATTAGGGACACATGGGATATTTAGGCCTCCCATTTTTTCACCATCGTTTACATTTGAGCCTCCTCTCCCGTATGTACCATATCTGATGATGATTCCCACTACCCATCCAGCATTCGGCCAGCCATCCCTGTCATCTTCTTTTACTTATGCTTCCTTCTCTCTGGGCTTTTATATTCCATCTTCTTCGACTCCTTCTCTACTAGAGTCTGTCCCTACAGAGCATACATTGGGACCCACTCCATCTGTACAGGGTGTTCCTTCAGTTTCTGCGGATCCAGCGGCACCCATTGATCATACTACCACAGGTATACTTTCACAACCCTAAAAAAAATTTACACCATTATTTATTTTCATTATAACATGTATTGATAAAATATTTTTTTTTCTTTCATAACAGATACATCTACTGATAGGAGGTGGGGGCGGGGGCGTACACGCATGCGTGCGGTGTGTAATCGCCGCACGCAGTTGATGGTGGACTATAATGAAGATAGTCAGATGATTGAAAAATCAGGGCAGCAATGTCAGAGTTTTTTGGCGACGTTTTCCAGATACTCATACATCATTCCTATTAGCCCGCTCTCATGGAGACAGCTGTCAAATGAAGTCAAGGATAAAGCCTGGGTAGAGATATGGGTAAAAAATCTATTGTATTTAATGAAATATAATAATTTTTGTATTTATATGAATTAATATTTTGGTTTCAGCTGCGGTTTAATTTCTCGGATGGTGAGGGTGCACAGCTAGCACGTCTAAAGGATTTAGGCAAGATTTGAAGAGCTTATAAGCATGAGTTGTACATTGGATGGAATTCTAGAGTGGGTACAGAGTTAGAGGCGATCCCTATCGTGGATGAATGTCCGTTAGAACAGTACCTATAGATGATTACTCATTGAACGACTAGCCAATTTAAGGTATTAATCACATTATAGGTATTTAAATGAAAATTTTCATGTTTTTCATTAATACTAATTATTGAATTTTATTTAGGATTCATATGGAAGAAATAAAAAAAACATTGATGATATGAAATACTTCCACACATTGGGACGTACTACGATCTCAGATCATGAGAAGCAATAGGTATGACAGTTTATAATCATTCTTTATGACTTTCACTTTCTATTGCTTTCTCCATAATTTATTCAATTGCTAAAGTTGTTATATAATTTTAGTTATGAAATTAATGTTTTTTTGGTATCCTATTTTTAATTATGTTTTTCTACATTCAATGTCATTGTAGAGGCATAAATTGAATATAAAAGGATGTGTGCCTCGATCAAAACTATTTTTCTCGAGTAAAAATAATAAAGATGGAAGTGCGGTTAATGAACTGACTCAGCAGCAGATTGTAAGTTTTACTTTGTAGATTTAAAATTTTAATCTCTATTTTGTAACTTAATAATCTATTTATATTTGTAACAGGCTACTTTAGAGGCCCTTGATGCCCAGTAACCTAACAATTTTGGGCCAAACAATCACTGACATCAGGTATTGGGAGATGAACACCCTGGTAGAGTATGTTGTCGACCTGGGAAGAGTATAGTTCCGACGAGGTATTGGCCCTCCTTAGGTACGAGTTATACTACCACCAAGTTGTAGCAGGTTAAGGCACGGGCAGAACAGGATTAAAAAAGGTCCATAGTGATGGAAAAATAGTCTTCTAGGGCAAACATTTCATTTATGAAACTGATGGAAGTTTTACATCCAACACTTCCACCAGAGGCCAGCACTGCTTGTGATGAATATATGTTATCGATGCGTTCTATATATGGTTTACTAGGTGGAAGTTCTAGGTGTGGTTGAGATGATGGCGAGGAGGAGGTCAAGGCAGAGGAGAAGTAGATCGAGGAGGAGGCCAAGGCGGAGGAGGAGGCTGAGGAGGAGGTCGAGGCGGAGGAGGAGGGTGATGAGGAGGCCGAGGCTGAGTACGAGGGAGAGGAGAAGGGCAGGAACGATGATGGGGATGACGATGAGGATGAGGGTGAGGGTGATGATGATGGTGATTATAGTGATGGTGATGAGGGATAGATTGATCTATTACATTTTTTACTGATATTACTGACCATTGATGTTTATTGATTTGTTGTGCCTGAATATATGTGTGATTAGATAGGTCACATTATCTTTATTTTTTTATCTATAAATAATAAAAATTGACTTGATGATTCGTTGTGACTGATTCACTCTACCCCTAGACAGCCCCCTCAACCCCTGGACACCCCGTACACCCCTAGACAGCCCCGGCACCCTCGTGGATAGCCCGACCACCCCCCTGGACAGCCCCTCCCCTATGGACAGCCCCCCCACCCCCTGGACACCCTGTACCCCCCGGGACAGCCCCGCCCACCCCTGTAGATAGCTCGCCCACCCCCTGGACACCCCCTACCCCCCTGAACAGCCTGGCCACCCCTGTGGACAGCCCGCCCACCCCCCTGGACACCCCCTCCCTCGTGGATAGCCCCCCACCCCCATGGACAGCCTTCCCACCCCCTAGACACCCCTACCCCCCATGTCCAACCCGCCCACCCCCCTAGACATCCAACCCACCCCGCCCCCTGGACAGCCCCTACCCCCTGGATAGCCCGCCCACCCCCGTGGACAGCCCGCCCACCCCTTGGACACCTCGTACCCCCTGGACAGCCCCGCCTACCCCCATGGACAGCCCACCCCCTGGACACCACCCCACCCTCCTGGACACCCCCATGGACACAAACCCCCCACCCCACCCCCAGACACCCCCCCCCCCACCACCCTGGACAGCCCCCCCCCCCACCCCCCCCCCCCCCCCGAACACCCCCATGGATAGCCCCCCCTCCACACACACACACATCCCCCTTGGACACCCCGTACCCACCTGGACAGCCCCGCCACCCCTGTGGATAGCCCGCCCACCCCCATGGACAGCCCCTACCCCTGTAGACATCCCCCACCCCCTCGACACCTCGTAACCCTGGACAGCCCCGCCCACCCCCGCCCACCCCATACCCCCTGGACAGCCCCGCCCACCCCTGTGGACAGCCCCGCCCACCCCCCTAGATAGCCCCGCCCACCCCCTAGATAGTCCCTCCCTCTGTGGACAGCCCCCCACCCCTGTGGATATCCCACCCACCCCCCTGGACACCCCTACCCCTCGTGGACAGCCCGCCCACCCCCCTGGACACCCCGTACCCCCTGGACAGCCCCACCCACCCCCATGGACACCCCCTACCCCCTGGATAGCCCCCCCCCCCCCCCCCCCCCGTGGACATCCCCGCCCACCCCCTAGACACCCCCCCCCCCCCCGACCCCTGGACAGCCCCTCCACCCCTATGGACCCCCCCTGGATAGCCCACACCCCCTAGACAGCCCCCCACCCCCATGGACACCACCCCACCCCCCTTGGACAGCCCCCCTAGACCCCCCCCCCCCCCGGACACCACCCCACCCTCTGGACACCCCCCCCCACCCCCTGGAAAGCCCCCCTAACCCCCTGGACACCACCCCACCCCCCTAGACACCCCCATGGACACCCCCCCCCGGACACCACCCCACCCCCCAAACACCCCCATAGACACACCCCCACCCCACCCCACCACCACCACCACCACCCTTGACAGCCCCCCCCCCTCCCCCCCCCCATGGACACCCCCCACCCCCACCCCCACCACCCTGGGCAGCCCCCCCCCCCACCCCAGGACACCCCCATCCCCCCAGGCACCCCCACCCCTCTGGACACCCCTACCCCCTTGGACAGCCACCCCAAACCCTTGAACAGTCCCCCAACCCCCCTGAATTCTGAATTTAATTATTTATGTATTTAATTAACTTATAAATTATGTGTTAATGGCATATGGGTATACTTTTTGTATGTGTATACTTGCTGTAATTACCTTATGAATTATGTGTTAATTCTGTTAATGGTGTATGTAACTTTGACTGTGATGGGATCTTAGAAATGTGATTGTCCTCTCACCATTATGAGATGTCTCCACCAAATAAATTGAAATGGGTTATTTGGAATAGTGGTTGTCATGTGAAGATTGAAATGAGGAAAACTATGTCGTGCTACATGTCATGGTTGGAAAATACTACTGTTTTTTTATACGATATTGCATGTGTTTTTTTTTTTTGTTCTATTTTAAGTGAAAACTGTTGTATTTTAAGTGTTGGTGTTTTTTTGTTATATTTTAAGTTCAAAGTGAGTGTTTTTTGCAGCTGTGTTTGTAGGTATATTCAGTGCAACCTGAGTTTGCAGGTGTATGCAGTGGAGGGAATGGGTGGTCGGTGGCTGTTGTGCTATTTTCTGGAAAAACACTATACCAACAGTTTTAAACCATTGGGAAAGTGTTGAAGAATATTTTTACCAATGGTTTATTTAAACCGTTGGTAATACACTATACCAATGGTTTTGAACCATTGTTATAGTGTTTTTCCAGAATATTTTTCCCAACGGTTGTGAAGAACCATTGGTAATACATATACCAACGGTTTCTATAAAACCGTTGGAATACTGAACATTAGAGTTCCATATACCAATGGTTAGAGAAAAACTGTTGGTATAGGCCTTTTTCAATAGCTTACTATCCAATGGTTTGCAAAACCATTGGCATATAGTATACCAATGGTTTTTAGGCCTATACCAATGGTTTCAAACCGTTGGTATATAGTATATTTACAGTAGTGTTTCTTTGATATTACCAAGGGAGAACACCATGAGAAGGTGTATCAATGCCTTTTGAGCCTCCTGAACCTAATAAACTATATCTTATATATCTTATCTTAAAATATCATCCGAATATAGAACATTAATTCAAGAATACTGGCATGGCACCTCCAAGTTCTCATCATAGCAAGGAACTACTATAGCCTTTTTGTGAGACATATATTCTTAGGACATTATCACATACTAAGTCATATAAAGGAACAATCATGATGTGATAAGAAACTTCATTAAAATTCAATACAATGAACACATGTAATCATAAAGTACTTAAAATTTGGCTATAGGTCACTAACTCCAATAGATTTCCACTTTCACTAAATCCAAATGTTAACAACCTTAAATCCACTAGCTCTCATATGATACTCATGCCTATACTAAGATATATCCTTCACCAAAGGGTCTTCCATGTTTTCCTCCATGGATATCCTACTCACTAAAACTTCACCTCATTGAGAAAAATACCTCAATAGATAAAACTTTTGAAGTATGTGCTTTGTCCTTTGATGTGACCATGTCTCTTTGGAAAGATCCACCACTGTCATGTTATCACAGTAAACTATGATAGGGTATTTAATTATAGGCATCATATAAAGTTCTTGTAAAAAGATTCGAATCCAAACTACTTCCTTGAATTCATCAAAATCTACAATATACACAAAATCTACTATAGAATTAGGGAAAATCGGTTGATTTGAACTCTTCCAGCTAATATATCTTTTTTATGAGAAAATACATATCATAACTATGAATTCAAGTCATTTTTATCTATATAAAATCTATAATCTATAATCTATATAACCCCTGATGAATATCTCTTCATATCCTACATACACTAGGAGCGTATCCTTAGTTCACCTCAGATACTTAAGGATTTCCTTAACAATAGTCAAATGTTGTTCACCAAGATCATCTTGATATATTTCTACCATTCTCAAAGCATAGGCAACATCAAGACTCACACAGAACATGGCATACATGGTAGATCATATAGTAGAATCATATGTGATATTACTCTTTCTCTCTCTTTCATGTTGTGTTTTAGGACACATCTTCTTAGAAAGATGTATACCATGTGACATTGGAACCAATACCCTATTAGATTATTCCATATATAACCACTTTAGTTCTTGGTCAATGTATGTACTTTGACTTAGTCTGAGTAGCATATTTTATCTATCAAGAATGATCTTTATCCCTAGAATATAGGCCGCTTTACTTAAGTCCTTTATGAAGAATCACTTGCTTAACCATTCCTTTACCTCTTATAAGGTCGTGTCTCATTTCCAATTAGTAATATCTCATCAACATATGCTACTATGAAAATGATTTCACTCCCACTAAACTGCTTGTAAACACATGGCTCACATTTGTTCTTAATGAAACCAAATTATTTTATAACTTCATTGAACTGAATGTTCTATGACCTAGATTCTTTCTTTAATCCATAAATGGTTCTATAAAACTTTCATACCTTTTTTGTCATTTTTGTAGTCACAAACCCTTCCGGTTGTGTTATATACATATCTTTCTAAAGGTTACCATTAATAAAAGTAGTTTTTATATCCATCTTCCAAATTTCATATCCATTGAAAGATGCTATAGAAAGTATAATTATGATGGATTTATATATGGAAAATAAAGAAAGGTTTCATCATATTCAATTCCCTAAAACTTTATAAACCCTTTATCCACTAGTAGTTCTTTATAGGTACTAACCTAACCTTTCATGTCTAGCTTTCTCTTGAATCTCGTTTTCACCCAATGAGATTTACATCTACTAGGAGATCAAATAAACCCCATATAGGTTTTTCATACATAGAATACATCTCTAAATTAATGGATTCTTTTTATTTTGTATATTATAATCTCTCTACTACCACCCTGTAAGATATAGGGTCATTATTGTAAACCAATAATGATTCACCATCTTATGTGACTAGAAAACCATATCTCAATGGTTCTCTAACCCCACTAGTGTGCCTATTTTGTACTTGTGTTTTAGGAAAAACATTATCCATGGGGCCTTGTGGAATCTGTTCATGTGCAAACTCTTGTTTATATTGAGCATAAACTTCCTATAATTTAATATTTTTCCCACTATCCTTTTTGAGAATGTGTTCCATCTCAAGGAATACAAATTTTCTAGAAACTATAAACTTTTTATGTAAGGTGTCTTATAGGTATTATCCCCTCATTTACTTAGGGTAACTTATAAAGATACACTTTGAGCCCTGGGGTGATAGTTTGTTGCTTGAGCTATCTTTAACAAACATGTAAAACCCTCATGCATGAGTATATAATAAAACATATCTCTTTACACTCTATAACTCAAAGGGAATATTGTTTTCCACTTTATTTAGTAATCATTTTAGTATGTGTGATTTCCCATGTAATGTATACCCAAAAGGATAATGGAAGGCTTGTGTAACTCATCATCAACCATACCATGTCCATCAAGGTATGGTTCCTCCTTTCACTTTCACTATTCCATGTTTGCATATATAGAGTAGTGATTTGAGATAAAATCACATACTCCCATATAAAGTTGATAAAATCTTATTTAAGATATTCACCAGCTTGATCCAATCGACATTTCTTTATATTATTACAAAGTTGATTGTAAAATTCACTCTTGAACTCCTTGAACTTATAAAATGATTCAAACTTACACCTCATCAAGTATATTTCACCATACCTACTCAATTTATTTATAAAATTCATTAATTATGAGAATCCACCTCTAGATTTTACTTGAAAAGGTCTGCACACATTAGTGTGTACCAATTCTAGAAGCTCTGTAGCCCTTTCACCTTGAATAAAAAATGGCATTTTTTTCATTTTGCCTTGTAAACAAGCATGAAATATTTCAAGTGTATTAATATAAAAATATTCTAAGTAACTAACTTGATATAGATTCATTAAATGCTTCTCATTTATGTGACTAAGGCGGTGATTCCATAATTGGGTGTGAAATGAGTCTCATGAATTTGATTAATTATCAATTATCAATTTTTGTTTAATTTAATACGTAAATTCTAGTATTCAATTGTTTCATACCATAAAATATTTCATCTTTATAAAAGTAGAAAACCTTATTTTAAAATACAAAAATAAATATATTCATGTCTAAATAAGAAACAGAAATGATATTCTTGGTAACACTAGGCACATAATAATAGATCTTTAAAACCAAAACCATTTCTATTGGTAATGTGAGGTGGTAGTCTCTAATGACTAGAGTATCCATCCTCAC
Source organism: Viscum album (assembly GCA_963277665.1). Taxonomy (NCBI): domain Eukaryota; kingdom Viridiplantae; phylum Streptophyta; class Magnoliopsida; order Santalales; family Viscaceae; genus Viscum; species Viscum album. The sequence continues at coordinate 247,584,822 of OY728150.1, forward strand.
TCTATTTGTAGCTCATAGATCCACCTCGCCTATGGAAACCTTTTGAAATCTACTTGGTTCCTATATTTGGATACAAATGTGATCACCACATTTTGTATTTAATGCCAAACTTATAGATATATAAATATTACGTGTGATAATGTACACGCCTAAATCTTCCCCTTACTTCTTTGGATAGGTGAAATTTCTCTTCTAGTGGTCTTTATTGCCACATTAAAAACACACTACATTCTGCTCCTTTTCTTGATAGTGGGTCTTCTTCTTCTTGAAAGGATAGTGCTCTGTAGCCTTAGAATTATAATTAATTTTCATACCCTTTACCTTGTTCTTTATTTTCTTATTCACCATAAGGACTATGTAGCATTCTATGTTTTATTTCTCTTGATAAACATCATGAAGGTGATAAATGATTTTATATACATCTATATCCTCATATTACTTTATAATATCACTATAAATAGATGATAGAATAAAACATTGGACATACATTGTGTCATAGACATGTTTCAGGTAGACAGATATTTATTATTCACTAACCTCTTTCACAAGTGACTTGGGAAGTGGGGTTTACAACATGTATAATTTCCATTCATGGAATAGTATAATGTGTAAGTGCCTATACCATTCATGTAAATTCACACTGGTGAGAATTTTATCCTTATCTAGTATGGATCACAGTGATGTTGTCAAATTCATATGGCTTTCCATTTCTACAAAAATTAAGAGTGGATAATTAGTATTTCCTTGATTACTAAATCAAATTAATAATTTTATTAAATTTTATTAATCTCCCAATATTTGTTTAAAACCTAATATCCCTCACCGTTATTTTTCAAATATCTTTCTTCATAGATATTCTAGTGGAAAGGACCCATATTCCCTTTCTCAAGACCCATACTTGGGATTGGAATGTTAATTGAAGGGTTTTAGGTGGGAATAAATCACTAACTATATTAACTCACAGTTGCTTTATATGTTGAGTGGACTCCACAATCCTAAAATCCTAGATAAATATTTCATCAACCCTTGCCTCTTAGTTAAACCAAGTCCTACTTGGGCATTCAAACCTTGATATGAACTAAGTTAATTCAACCCAATACTTCAATCTAAATTTCCCTGATAATTAAAAGCACCCCAACTTAGGCCTTTCAAAAACTATGAATTATGGGTTTGACTCTAACTCAAGTAATGGAAGGCTATACTGACTTGATATTTTAGTTGATGGATTTTTATCCTTATGTATAAAAAACTCAGTTTTATTTTTTCACATTCCTTGTTAATATTAAGTGGGTTTTACTTAAGTAATTAACCATGTCACATAATCTAGTTTTATTTTATTCCATCTTAAATGCTTATTAATTCATTTATTAAGTGATCTCTTAGAATCCACAAAAATAAATAATAAAACATGAAAATGATAGGAATAAAATATAAGTGGCGTGATCATGAGTGTCACGTCCCGCCTTCACCAAAAGGAGGGAAGGGTCAGTAGATTGTCAGGCCCTTCCTTCTTTAAGTTGAAGGAGAGATAATGACCCCTGAAACCCGCCTTCAATAGGTCCCAGAGTGGCGACCAGCACCAAGGGTATAAAGTTACACACTAAATGGAAGGAATTACCATTTTTCTTTTAATAGGATCGGGAGATAAGATAGTAAATCCCACAACACCAAGACTAAAAGTAAAAAAGTAAATCCAAGAGCCATTCCCAATGCATGATACAAAAGTAAAATCCATAATGTATAAGGAGACTACAAGGTAAAGTACCAAAAGAAAGAACAACAGCAACTGTGGTGATCTGTCACAAGGTCTGAGCTAGTACGGTCCAACATAATCCCCGAAGTCCTCCTGGAAACCTGAAAGTAGTTTTATATACGTAGGGTGATAATACAGGTATAATCAGTAGGGAAAAACCAAAGACTCTCGTGCACAAGTGGGGAGACGTACTAAAGTCCCGTGAGAAGCAGACAACCAACACTATCAAGGAGTTCATCCATCCCACTCACCGGCCACACTCACCAAATAACGTAAGAAAGTAATGTATAAATAAATCCCATCGATGTTTGGGTACCCCATGCCACTTTCCCACTGGTTATTGAAGACATCCTATGCATCGAACCAATCCAGCCATTCTCATCGCAGTCCCACTACCATACCCCACCCGTACACACCTGGGCCACAACCTCACCGCAGTCCCACTGCCAAACCCCCGCCCATAAACACCTGGGCCACAACTGTCTCATGTAACCACGCCTACAAACACCTAGGCCAGAACAACCACCACCACGCCCGAAGACACTTGGGCTAGAAGATCCACTGCCACGCCCGAAGACACCCGAGCCTCATCCTGAAGACACTTGGGAAACCACCTACCCGCACACACCTAGGCCAACCACCACACCACCCTTCCCAAGGATTCTTGGGCTAATAATGGACTTCAGGCCATCATAGCCTGCCCGAAGATACTTGGGCTATCCGGGAAAGGGAGCAGAAAGGAGCTAATAACTAGCCACTAATAGTAGTGTTGGGAAAAACACCCTCCCCCGTGAAATGGGGGTGTTCGGCACTAAGTGCTCAACTTGGGTGGGGCGCGAATAAGAAACACAAAACTAAAAGTATATTTATAGGTAAAAAAGCACTCACCCAATCTAGGTTTTTCTTCAGCCAACCTAAAGATCACTATCCCCAAGTCACAACTCACACCAAACCAAAACCCATTTTTCCCATCCTTGTTTTCAAGTTCAGTAATAATGTTTAAATAAGTTTCTGCACCTACTTAGTAAACTAGTAAGCATAAGAACAAGCCAAGGAAAGAGTATAGTCAAACATCAACCTAAACATTCACACCCGGTTCTCTTGTAAAGTTACAACAAAAAAGGGATAAGTGAGATCCCTAGAAGTACTGGAATCAAAGGAAACCCTAAGATATAGCCCCATGTCCCCAGGATCCAGGAGCCAACGGTTTCTCAACAACAGAGGATCCCACCCCAATTCGTGATAAAATCAAGGTAACCACCCGACCTTAAATTCACAACTACTGGAAGCATAACAACAGGGGATCCCATCCCCACCCACATCACCCAGCAATCATCCCGTGAACAAAAAAACAAAAAACCACTTCCACCAACACAAAGTAGGCCCATGCAGGTATTTTTAGATTTAAACGATTTAACACACTCCATGATTCCAATACCGCTGTACTTTAACCGGGGTTATCATAGAAAAGGATTGATCCTGGTGCTTGAAATTTATTTAGCTGGATGTACTTAATTAACCAAATTCCTTTACATGGAAAGGGTTCACAACCACAATACAATCCATTTAAACATCACCAGAGGTAAGGGTTCGTTACTACATAGAGAAAGACCACCAACGGCCATAATTTTCAGTAGGCGTAAGCCCGCACAATTCAGAAATCATTAATCATGGAAGATCATAAAACAAAGCAGCATCATCGATCACACCCCTCCCCCTTCATTCTTTAGAATATGTTTATTATCTTCATTAAGGGTTGGTTAATCCTATTATTATAGAATCAAAAGCATGCCCACCCCTCAAGATACACATAAAAGGAGAGACAAAGGTGAAACCCCTACCTGATTGATAAACGATAGAAGCTTCTCTTGACGCGCGAGGAATAGGAACAGGAACAGGAGGTGCACAAATTGTATGGGTGTGACCTCGGGAACTCAAGGATGAGCAGAAAAATCGATGGGAGGGTGATCGAGAAAAGAAACCCAGGGATAACTCTTTAGTTTATAAGGTTCGGGGACGGTTGAGATAAGAACGTGAAACCGCGTAAGGAGCGGGGTCATGGGTTGACCACGCAGCCCCACACGTCATTAAAGAGGTCCTCGCCTTTAGGGGAGGTTTAAACCGACGCACACCAGGGTATCTCACTTAATCAAACGCCATTAATTGGAATTAATGGGCTTTAAAATAGGCTTAAAGGGGTCAAAATAGGGTTTAAAACCCAATTTGTGCAAAAAGGAGGCGCTTCTGGAAAACCTGTGGGGGTAGGCTAGAGCTACTGGTAGGTTGCAGCGACCGGTAGTCGATAGCTACCGGTGGCTGAAAGCTACCAGTAGACCGAGCTACCAGTAGGCTGCAGCAACTCATAGTCGAGAGATACCGGTGGCTGATAGCAACCGGTAGCCGAGCTACCGGTAGGCTATAGCGACCGGTAGTAGAGAGCTACCAGTGGCTGACAGCTACCGGTAGGCTACAACTACCGATAGACCGAGCTACCGGTAGGCCGATCTACTAGTAGGCTACGACTACCGGTAGACTGAGCTACTGGTAGACCAAGCTACCGGTAGTCTGCACTGAGCTACCGGTAGGCCTGCTACCGGTAGGCTAAGGCTACCGGTAGGCATACCGTGGGTCAAACTTCACCGAGAAGTTGGGATGGCCTCCCAGACCACCCAGAACACCTCAAGCATTATATTTTTACTAAGTAATGGACCTCCAACAACCCAGGCCATTACATCAGATACCTCTCAAACTATTCTCACCCTCAAGAATCAAAACAACCCACAAGGAAAGAGAGGGTCCGAACAACCACCTCGAAAGATAACTCTCAAGATCGAACCCCATTGTTAACTAAAAACACCTTCCTCTTAAGAACCAAGCAACATACCATGTCAAACTACCCAGTCTGTGGGTTGGGGAGTCTCTTCCCCTATGACAAGATACTATCCGCTTTGGGTGGCACTGACTCGCCCGCACAGGTTTAATTGCATCCACCTTAATGCGTCTTGATTAGGGGTCCGATCCTCCCCTCCCCATAGCCAGGACTTTTCACACACATTCAGAGAGGAAAGAAAACCACATATTTCATAGCCAACAAGGTAAAATTCTCCACTACAACAAGTATAAACAGAACAGCACAAAACTCAAAACAACTCTGGGTATTGGGCACACATGTGTGCTTCCCTCTCCCATGTACTCTCCTCAATCCCACCATGTCTCCATCACACAAGAACCAAGGGAATGGTTTGCCCACGAAGCACCTTCTCCTCACGATCCTCGATCATCACTGGTCTTTCCACAAAGGTCACATCATCCTCGACGTCCAGCTCTCCCCGGTCGAGGACGTGTGAATCGTTGTGTAGATACCGACGGAGCTGGGACACATGGAATACGTCATGTATCCTCAGTAGCGGCGGTGGTAATGCTAGCTGATAAGCCACTTCGCCAACCCACCACAACACTTCAAAGGGTTCGATGAACCTGGGAGAAATCTTACTCCCCTTACCGAACCTTTTTTGTCCACGCTGAGGGGAGACCTTCAAGAACACGTGGTCTCCAAACTCAAACTCCAAGGGCCTTCTCCTGCTATCATCATACGACTTCTGTTGGTCCTGGGTCGCCTTCATCCTTTCCCGTATAAGCTGAACCATCTCCATCGTGCTTTGCACCACCTCCAGGCCAAGGATGCCCGCCTCTCCGACTTCGGTCCAACACACAGGTGAGCGGCATGGCCTCACGTACAAGGCTTCAAACGGGGACATAACAATGGTAGAGTGATAGATATTATTGTAGGAAAACTCTACCAGAGGTAAGTGTCGCACCCATGATCCTCTTGAGTCCAGAACACATGCCCGCAGCATATCCTCCAAGGTCTGGATGGTGCGCTCTGTCTGTCCATCTGTCTGGGGATGGAAGGCAGTGCTAAGACGTAGCTGGGTGCCAAAATCATGTTGCAATCATCTCCAGACTTGTGAGTTAAACCGTGCATCCCTATCCGAGACTATGGACCTCGGAACTCCATGAAACTGCACCACCTCATCCACGTAACTTCGTGCCAAAGCATCCACTACACTAGACTCCTTAATCGCCAGAATGTGAGCCAATTTCTTCAACTGGTCCACTACTACCCAGATGGCATCGTATCCCCCTTGAACCTTGGGTAGTCCCGTGACGAAATCCATCGAGATGTCCTCCCACTTCCACTCGGGGACATCTAGATACTACAGCAGGCCGCCTGGAACCCGGTGTTCATCCTTCACCTGCTGACACACTAGGCACTTGGCCACAAACTCTGCCACTACTCGTTTTACTCCGGGCCACCAGAACTGTCCTTTCAGAACCTGGTACATCTTGGAAACTCCTGGGTGCACCTCTAGGGGTGAGTTGTGGAACTCACTAAGAACCTTTCTGTGCATCGCCTATAGAACAAACATCTTTCCCCAGAAAAGCATCATGTTCTAACCATCCTCCGCCCATCCTTCTGAAGCATTGCTCTGGTCAACTTGGTCTCGCATCACTTCGCACTCTGGGTTTCCCCACTGAGAATCCTCCACTTTCTGAAACAGAGATGACTGCATTGTCATATGATACAGGAAACCTCTACCTCTATCCATCCTCGTATCCAGGTGCAAGGCAGCCAACTCCTCCATTGCCTTCCAGGCGTCTGCCGACTCCCGGACTGCATCCTTCTACAACCTCCTGCTCAAGGCATCGGCCACTACATTCCCTTTCCCTAAAGTGTAGGAAATCTCGAAGTCGTAATCCTGGATGAACTCCATACACCTTCGCTGCCGCAAGTTTAGGTCCCGCTGGGAGAAGATATACCTCAAACTTTTGTGATCTGTGAAGACCACAAAGTGTTCTCCGATGAGGTAATTTCGCCATAAATTTAGCACAAAAACGACCACTGCAAGATCCAGGTCGTGGGTGGCATAATTATTCTCATTAGGGTGTAGCTTCCTAGACCCATAAGAGATCACCCCTTGTCGTTGCATCAACACACATCTGAGGCCTTGACCTGAAGCATCACAGAACACCTCATATGTCACCCCTTCTTCTGGTAGTCTCAGCACTGGGAAACTAACCAGCTTCTCCTTCAGATAGTTGAAGGTTGCCTCGCACTACTCACTCTACACGAAAACCTGGTCCTTTTTGGTCAAGGCTATCAAATGGGTTGTAACTCTGGAGAAGTTGGGTACGAACCTCTGATAGTAACCCTCCAGCCCGAGGAAACTGCAAACCTCTGCCACATTCTTGGGTGGTGCCCAAGAAACAACTACCTCAACCTTTGATGGGTCCACTGCTACCCCCTGATCGGACACTATGTGCCCAAGAAAGTGTACTTCTCACGTCCAGAACTTGAATTTCGACAATTTCCCGTAGAGATGGTGCTGTCGGAGGACCTCCAAAACCGTCCTCAGGTGCTCCACGTGGTCCTCCTATGATCTTGAATAGATCAGGATATCGTCGATGAACACAACTATAAACCGATCTAGGTACTCCTAGAAGATGGAGTTCATAAGCTCCATGAACACAGCCTGGGTGTTCGTAACACCGAAAGGCATGACTACGAACTCGAAGTGTCCATATCTGCACCTGAATGCCATCTTTGGGATGTCTCCCTCTTTCACCCTCAACTGGTGATATCCAGACCGTAGGTCGATCATCGAGAACCATACTGCCCCTTTCAGCTGGTCGAAAAGATCGTCTATCCTCAGAAGAGGGTAGCGATTCTTGATCGTCACCTAATTCATCCTTCTGTAGTTTATGCACAACCTGAGACCACCATCTGCATTCTTTTCGAACAAGACTAGGGCACCCCACAGTGACGCAATTTTTTGAACATAACCCCTCTTCATCAGATCATCGATCTGAATCCGCAACTCATGTAGCTCTGAAGGTGCCATCTGGTAAGGAGCCATCGAAATCGGATGAGCGTCGGGCTGCAAGTCTATCCCAAACTCAATATCATGTCGAGGGGGTAGAGTCATTACCTCCTCAGGAAAGATGTCCATAAACTCTCTAATGATTCCTGGAACCTCCACCATCTCAGCATCTACTGGCTCTACTGACAGCTCGGCTAACAAGGAGAGGAGGGGTTCCTCTCGCCTGCTGCCCTCCTGGCTGCCTCGCTCACCAGTGAAAGTAACACGCCGGCCACCCAAGTCTGAGAACACAACCCTTCCTCAAAATCAGTCGATGACGGGACACACAGAGAATAGCCAGTCGATGCCTAGGATAACATCGTATGGCTGTATCTGTAGCAGTAGTAAATCCCTGACCGATTGATGTATCTCTATCATCAATTTGCATCCTCAGAAAATGTATAACAAGTCAGTATGACCTCCGACTGGTGTGCTCAGCACCAGGGGAACTAGAAGTCTCTCAGCATCTAGACCCAGAGCACGGGCTAGACCGGGTGTAAAAAAGGAGTGTGAAGCTATGGTATCGAACAAGGCGTAAGCAAGGGTACTGAACAAACTAATCGTACCTCGAACAATCTCTGGTCCCACTGGAACTGATACCTCCGCGGTGTGCAACTGTCCATGCCCAGCTCCTCTACCCCTCGGCTGCCGGCCGCCTCCCCGACCACGCCCCAGTCGGGGTCCCTGAGGAGCACCCTGAGGTCGGCCTCCCCCTGCAACTTCTGCCCTCAGAGGAGCGGGAGCTCGCTGCCCCTGCTGCTGCTGCTGGAAGGGCCTAGATAGAAGCTGCTACTGAGGCAGGCACTGGGCCTGTCCACCACTTCCATATTGAACTCAGTCCGGGAACTAATTCTGGAGATTTCCATGGCCCCCACAGATGAAGCACCTCGGTCCTGGGCCCGGAAGAAAAGGGCGAGGACCAGGGGACCGGAACTGTAATTGTTGTGGCCTGCTCCCTGCTGGTCAGAACCGAGAGGGTCCTAATGCCGGTGGTCTGGTGCTGATAGACTTCCCCTTCGATGATCCCATCTAGATCCCCTCTCGTGATACACCTCCTAGAGCGTGCATTATCTCCACCACTTCAGCCTTCTTCTGGACCTCCAAGTATGTCGGCAAGGTGAAGGGGGTAACAGCGTACTGGAGGGAGGGTCGGAGCGCCTCCTCTAAACATCTCACCCGATACTCCTCATCTGGAAAGAGTTCTGGGGAGAAAAGGAGGAGGTCCTTGAACTTGATCCCCATCTCCCTTACCGACATACTCCCCTGGTGGAGGGAGATTAGCTCCTGCCTCTTCTCTGCCTTCATCGTGGAAGAGAGGAATTCCGCCCGGAACTCCTTCTCGAAATCATCCCATGCCACCTCAGCCTCTCTCCTCTCCCCCAGGTAGAGCATCCACCACTGACGCACTGCTCCCTGCATCTGGATGACGGCCAGAGGAACCCAGTACTCGGTCGGAGCTCAGATCAAGCCAAAGGCTATCACCAGATCCTCTAACCAACCATCTGTCTTCATGTCAGAGGTGTTGCCCTCGTACTTCTTGAGGGTCTGTCACTGAAAGGATCAAAGCGTCCTCTGCCACTGATCGTCTTCCTCCTCTCGGTCAGCCCTCTGTTGATCAGCCAGGTTGACCTCCTGGGCCTCGATCTCCCGTACAACTCGTGGTCGTCTTCCGGGTGCCATAGCTGTAAGGTAAACAAAGAATGCCTAAGCCCAAGTAGTACAGAACATTGTTCGTAAAACTTCTTAAACTTATTATTTATTTAAAATTCCCAAAACACCCCAGAAACACAAGAACACAAGTCATTATGATGCATGTACCTTCCCTATGGTCTCTACCCTACAATCAGCATGGCCTCACTCGGTCGTTTGGTAGGTCCAGAGTCCTTACATTGGATCACGGGGGGCCCTAAAATCCCATGTCCCAGCCGGTCTTCCCTGGCCTAATACATGCACCAAGATCACCCAACATTGTTTCCCTACCATCCCATGCAATCCTTACTGTGCCTAACTCCAGAATCCATCCTATCTCTCAACCTCCTCTGATACCATTCTGTCACGACCCGCCTTCACCAAAAGGAGGGAAGGGTCAGCAGATTGCCAGGCCCTTCCTTCTTTAAGTTGAAGGAGAGATAATGACCCCCAAAACCTGCCTTCAATAGGTCCTGGAGTGGCGACCAACACCAAGGGTATAAAGTCACACACTAAATGGACGGAATTACCCTTTTTCTTTTAATAGGATCGGGAGATAAGATAGTAAATCCCACAACACCAAGACTGAAAGTAAAAAGTAAAGCCAATAGCCATTCCCAATGCATGCTACAAAAGTAAAATCCACAATGTATAAGGATACTACAAGGTAAAGTACCAAAAGAAAGAACAATAGCAACTGCGGTGATCTATCACAAGGTATGAGCTAGTACGGTCCAGCACAATCTCCGAAGTCCTCCTGGAAACTTGAAAGTAGTTTTATATGCGTAGGGTGAGCATAAAGGTATACTAAGTAGGTAAAACCCAAAGACTCTCATGCACAAGTGGGGAGACGTACTAAAGTCCCGTGAGAAGCAGACAACCAACATTATCAAGGAGTTCATCCATCCCACTCACCAGCCACACTCACCAAATAACGCAAGCAAGTAATGTATAAATAAAGCACATCGATGTTTGGGTACCCTGCGCCACTTTCCCACTGGTTATTGAAGACATCCTATGCATCGAACCAATCCCGCCATTCTCATCGCATTCCCACTACCATACCCCACCCGTACACACCTGGGCCACAACCTCACCGCAGTCCCATTGCCAAACCCCCGCCCACAAACACCTGGGCCACAACTATCTCACGTAACCACGCCTGCAAACACCTAGGCCAGAACAACCACTGCCACACCCAAAGACACCTGGGCTAGAAGATCCACCACCACGCCCGAAGATACCTGGGCCTCATCCCAAAGACACTTGGGAAACCACCTGCCTGCACACTCCTAGGCCAACCACCACACCACCCTGCTTGAGGATTCTTGGGCTAATAATGGACTTCAGGCCATCACAGCCTACCTAAAGATACTTGGGCTATCCGGGAAAGGGAGTACAAAGGAGCTAATAACTAGCCACTAATAGTAGTGTTGGGAAAAACACCCTCCCCCATTAAATAGGGGTGTTTGGAACTAAGTGCTCAACTTGGGTGGGGTGTGAATAAGAAACACAAAACTACAAGTATATCTATAGGTAACAAGCACTCACCCAATCTAGGTTTTTCTTCATCCAACCTAAAGATCACTATCCCCAAGTCACAACTCATACCAAACCAAAACCCATTTGTCCCATCCTTGTTTTCAAGTTCAGTAATAATGTTTAAATAAGTTTCTGAACCTACTTAGGCAACTAGAAATCATAAGCACAGGCCAAGGAAAGAGTACAGTCAAACATAAACCTAAACATTCACACCTAGTTCTCTTGTAAAGTCAAAACAACAAAGGGATAAGTGAGATCCCTCGAATTACTGAAACCAAAGGAAACCCCAAGATACAGCCCCATGTCCCCAGGATCCAGGAGCCAACGGTTTCTCAACAACAGAGGATCCCACCCCAATTCATGATAAAATCAAGGTAACCGCCCGACCTTAAATTCACAACCACTAGAAGCATAACAATAGGGGATCCCATACCCACCCACATCACCCAGCAATCGGCTCGTGAACAAAAAAACAAACAACCACTGCCACCAACACAAAGCAGGCCCATGCGGGTATTTTCATATTTAAATGATTTAACACACTCCATGATTCCAATACCCCTGTACTTTAACTAGGGTTATCACAGAAAAGGATTGATCCTGGCGCTTTCAATTTATTTAGACGGATGTACGTAATTAACCAAATTCCTTTACACGAAAAGGTTTCACAACCACAATACAATCCATTTAAACATCACCAGAGGTAAGGGTTAGTTAGTGCACAGAGAAAGACCACCAACGGCCATGGTTTTCAGTAGGCATAATCCCGCACAATTCAAAAATCATTAATCATGGAAGATCATAAAACAAAGCAGCATCATCGATCACACCCCTCCCCCTTAATTCTTTAGAATCCGTTTATTATCTTCATTAAGGGTTGGTTCATCCAATTCTTATAGAATCAAAAGCATTCCCACCCCGCAAGATACACATAAAAGGAGAGACGAAGTTGAAACCCCTACCTAATTGATCAACGATAGAAGCTTCTCTTAACGCGTGAGGAACAGGAACAGGAACAGGAGGTGCGCAAATTGTACGGGTGTGACCTCGGGAACTCAAGGATAAGCAGACGAATCGATAGGAGGGTGATCGAGAAAAGAAACCCAGGGAGAACCCTTTAGTTTATAAGGGTCGGGGATGGTTGAGATAAGAACATGAAACCGCGTAAGGAGTGGGGTCGTGGGTTGACCACGTGGCCCCACATGTCATTAAAGAGGTCCTCAACTTTAGGGGTGGTTTAAACCGACGCACACCAGGGTATCTCACTTAATCAAACGCCATTAATTGGCGTTAATGGGCTTTAAAACAGGCTTAAAGGGGTCAAAATAGGGTTTAAAACCCAATTTTCACAAAAAGGAGGCGATACTGGAAAACCCGTGGGGGTAGGCTAGAGCTACCGGTAGGTTGCAGCGACCGGTAGTCGAGAGCTACCGGTGGCTAAAAGCTACCAGTAACCGAGCTACCGGTAGGCTGCATCTACCGGTAGGCTAAGCTACTTGTAGGCTACGGCTACTAGTAGACCGAACTACCAGTAGACCGAGCTACCGGTAGGCTGCGGCTACCGGTAGACCGAGCTACCGGTAGGCCTGCTACCAGTAGGCTAAGGCTACCAGTAGGCCTACCGTGGGTCAAACTTCACCGAGAAGTTGGGATGGCCTCCCAGACCACCCAGAACACCTCAAGCATCAGATTTTTACTAAGTAATGGACCTCCAACAACCTGGGCCATTACAATGAGATTAACTAATGGTAAGTTTATATAGAGAATGATAAACTAACCCTCAATCCTAGGGGGAAACACCTTGAACTGTATCTTGGTTCATATTGTAGAATTCCACCTTGGCTCCTATGTATTGCCTTAATTGGTTTCACCTTAGCTTCAGGACTCGAACCACCACCTATCACCTAGGAGCACTATCCTTACATAATCTTGTACTCACACAAGTGTGAGTGGATCTAATGGATCTAATAAGGGAGTTCACATAAAATAAACTATGGGGATACAGGCCCTTAAATAATAAAGAGGAGGATATGACACATAGGCCATTATTTTAATTTAATAATAATAAAAAATTAAAATGAAACTAATCATATACACAAGTCTTCTCTAATCTCATGATCATCCACAACATGCAACGTGTAGGTTAGGGATAGGAGATAGAATTGAAAGAGGGGGTGAATTGACCTTTAAAAATCTAAATTAAAATAATATAATTTATAAAATGTAATTTATAAAAGAATAAAGGAATAAAATAATTAAAAGCATAATAATATAATAATATATAATAAAAAAAGTTAAAGAATAATTTAAATTACTAAAAGTAAATAGGACACGATATTTGGTAAGGAAGTTTGACAATAGTACCAAAAAGTACCCCTACATCTAACACCTTGATTAAAGATTTAATTCATTAGTCTCTTAGATTTAATGGTATCCATGTTATCAAAAGTATCCCTTAATTTTTATGTTATACTATGAAACCATATACAAAGACACTATATCTTTAACAATAAGGCTAAAAACCTCAAGAAGAAAATTATATTGTCTTTTAAAAGGTAAAATAAAAGAAAACCCAAGTCCCTCACTTTAAAGGCAGTGAGAACCAAACAAGACTAAAAGAGGAGTGATAATAGGAATATAGAAAGAGTGAGAAAGATATTAAAATATTGGCACAAACTCTTTGAAGGAAGAATAGGAATTGGAAAAGAGAGAGCTTGAGAGATTGAATATCTTTGAAGATCATTGAAAGAGAGGAATGAGAAAGCTGCTGAAGATGATTTGCAAATTTCCAAGCCTCCAAAGGTATCTATTTATAGGCTTGTCCTCCTTTGAAAAGCTTCTCAAATCTATATACAACCTTAAACTTAAAGATGTATAGGTTCTATGAATCTTGACCATAATTACTTATATGAAAGCCTCAAGCCCTTTAAAGAATAAATAACTCCACAAGACCAAGGTAATCATTAAAAAATTAAAATAATAATAATAATATAGGATTATCAAGGTGATAATCAGATTATCAAAAATATTATCGTTTGAGTTTAAAAACAATTTAGTGGTTAAAAATAATTCAAAAATTTTTTTTTGAGGTTTAAAACAATTCCAAAAAGATAATCCAAATTCATAACAAGAATATAACTTTTATAAGATACAAAAATAAACTTTCCATTTTTTGAAACAAGTGATAATATCAATATTTTAATATGATGAATTAAAAACTAAAAAGCAAATTTAAATAAATCTATTTACTTTAAATGATATTTTAGAAATAATAAAATAAAACAAAACAACTCAAAACAATAAAATCAAATTATTTAAGATACATGGTGTAAAAATATATGAAAATGAAGAACATATTTAATATACAAAATAAAATTGTTTAAAACAATGTAAAAATACTTCGCATAATATATATAACATTAATATGAATTTGTAGAACCATTAAAACAATTTAAAGAATTTTTATATGCACGCAGAAAATCAGAATATCAAAAAAAACATAAAACGGAGCAAATTGGATAATTGGATTCACATAAGGGTCAATTTTCATGTTGTGTAAAGGTAAGTCATAAAATACATAAGTTTCATAAATGTAACATATAAAATACATAGGTTTCATAAAGTTAAGAGAATAAAACAATTGTTGTGTAAAGGTAATCAGGCTAGCATAAGGGTAAGCAGGCTCTTAAAAGGGTAAAATAGAAAAACCATGTGTTGTTTAAAGGTAAGGTGAACTTTGTAAGGGTATAATCAACCTTGTGTAAAGGTAATAAAAGAGTTGCATAAAGGTATCTTCAAGATGCGTAAGGGTAATATACAATTTGTATGGATCATCTAAGGGTGAAAACATAGTTACGTGAGGGTAACAAAAAAATTAAACTACTTATGTAAGGGTAAGAGAAAAGTCATGTAAAGGTAAGAGAATATTTCTAAAACATACATAAAGGTAAAGAATAAGTTTTTTAAGGGTAAAAAATAAAATTATAAAAATAAATTTTAATAATAATTAATTAATTAAATATATATATAATAATAAAATAATTAAAAAATAATTAACTAAAGAATGATTAAAAAATCGATAAAAATAATAATATCAAAAATAAACAAAATAATGAATAAAAAATAAAATTATAATTATCCAAAATAAATATATATATATATTATAATATTGTATTACAATTATCAAAACATAAAATAATTAAATATAATAAAATGAATAAATACTTAAATAATGTTTGTGATCATTAAAATCAAAGAAAGTTGAGAATCACAATAATCTCCCCCTTTTTGATGGCCACAAACACTTGAAAAATAATTAAATTAAAGAATAGAATAAAATATGTTAAAATCATAAAACCATGTATATATCCCAATATTAAGTAATTCTCCCCCTTTGAGATTATCAAGGAGTGAAACACGGTTTTAGAGAAAAAAGTGATAAAAATTAAATCTATGTTTATCATAATTAATTATCTTTTGAGAGAGACAAAAATAAATTTTAAAAAAAATATACTTTGAAAATTTGAAATATTTTAAAAGAAGGGTTTTTAGAAAAAAAATAATTTTTTAAAATAGAGTTTAATAGTTAAAATAAAACTTTGAAAATATATATATATTAAAAATATAAATAAATATAATTTTTAAAATGAAAAAAAATAGAAATATATTTTTTTTAAATGTCTCTTCTAGGATCATTTTAGTATTAAAAAGATTAGATCCTTGTCGAGTAATACATCAAGATATTTTAAAGGTATCACAACCATTAAACTAAAAATTAAATAAATAAATGACTTGGGAAAAAATATTTTGAAAAAAAAATCATTATTAAGGGTTAGTACAAATTTTATTAATAAACCGTAGAAAATTCCATGGGAGTGTTAAACCCAGTGTGAAGTAAGGACCCACTCACCATTCTTAGGAAAGAGAAAGGTTTAACTAACTAAATAAACTATTTTTAGGATAAATCCCTTGGAGCATCAGTGCTAGAACCACATCCACGTGTTTATATCCAAACAAGATTGCTTTTCTTAGAGTATTATACTCACTTCACTTTCCAAAAGTATAAAAAAAATTATAATTTTTTTAATAAAATAAATTTTAAATCCACATTGGATAATATATTTTTAAAAAAAAGATATTTTTAAAAAAGAACAACTTCTCAATCTTGTCAAGATATTAAGAAATAAGAATCACAAGCTAATCAGATCAAACTCACCTTTAATTGAGTTTAAGTGATCAAGAGGAAGGGGTTTAGTGAATATATAGGTAAGTTGAAAGTTTTTACAAACAAAGTCAAGAACTATATCACCTTTTTTAAAGTTATATCATAAAAAATAGTTTCTTAGGTCAATGTTCTTAGTATGAGAGTGTTGGATAGGATTTTTAGAAATAATAACTACACTAGTGTCATCACACTTGATAGAAATGGAAGAAAATGTTAACCCAAATTCCAAAAGAGTATGTTTCATCCATTTAACTTGGGTGTAACAACTCTTAGTTGTTATGTATTCTATACCGGTCATAGTAAGCTAAAGTAAACTTCTAATCATACTTCAATGAATCTTGTTATTGATAAATTGACCGACTTCATCCAATGTTATCTTATATGTTGTACTCATGGTTGTTCCAATTTATTTATCATGATCCATTTCAAACTTATTTCGATGTTCATTAGTTTATTTACTTTGGTTTAAAAATGGTCCATCGTAATTTTGGTAAATTTGAAAACAAAGGAAGAATTTAGGTTCTCCCATAAAACTCATTTCAAACTCTTTATTCATTAAATTGGAAATTTTATTTCAAATATTTTCTTTAGTTGAGATGAAAATAATATCATCAACATAAATTTTAATTATTAATAAATCATTTGAAAAGGTTTTGAAAAAAAAGGTTGGAATTGGATTTTCACATTTTGAAATCATTTAATAAAAGAAATTTGGTTAACCTCTCATACCAAGTCTAACAAGATTGTATTAAACCATATAGAACTTTAGATAACTTAAAAACAAAATTTTGAAATTATGATAACATTATAAAGAGGAAATTATTTTTATTGAGTCAAAGTCTTGGGTAAAGGAGATGATATTAATTCTAGATAATTTTTAATTATTTTAGAAGATTTAGGTTGAGGAAGGATAAAACTATGTTAGTCAACATCATCATCTTTTTTTGATGTTATTTAGGAATATTCTCATCAAATTTGATGTGAATAAACTCTTATAGGGTCTTTATCCTCTTATTTAAGACTCATAAGAATTTACTTGAGTTTGGGTACCCAAGAAAAATTCATTCATTAGATTTAGGGTCAAAATTTACTAAATTATCCTTAGCATTAAGGATAAAAATATTACAACCAAAGAGTCTAAAGAAGAAAAATTTTATAATTTTTCCTTTACAAATTTTATAAGGGGGTTTTCCAAAGATTATTCTTATAAGGAAACTGATAATGATAAAGCATACAGTATTGACCACCTCAACCCAAAAGTATTGGGGAAGGTAAAACTAATTAAGGAGAGTCCTAAACATTTCTTAGAGGTTCATATTTCATCTTTTGACAAACCCATTTTGTTGAGGTGTTATAGTAAAGTAAAAGGAGTGATGATAACCTTGAGAAGCACAAAAATCATCAAAGTATTTGTTATCAAATTCTCCACAATGGTCACTTATAATGGAAAAGAGTTTGTAGCCTATTTAAATTTTGAATTTTCTTGAAAATTTGATAAAGAAATTACAATCCTTACTCTTATGAGATAAAAAGAAAACCTATTTAAATATAGTAAATTCATTGATAATTAAAAAGGTGTAATTTTTACCTCTGATACTAGCAACTTGAGTAGATCCAAAAAAATCTAGGTGAACTAGTTCTAGGAATTTAGAAGAGACACAAGGTTTTTAGGTTTAAAGTAAGGCTTGAGTTTCTTTCCAAGTTAGAAAGGTTCAAAAACTAACTTTAAAATAATTTTTTAGTAAATATTGTGCTTGTCGGTTATGGTTGAGTTTGACAAGGGAATGAATATTATAATGACCTAATAATTGACTCTAAAGCTAAAGAATCGTTATATTATGCAATTAAACACTTAAAATTTTGACTTTATAGAGATTTTAAATCTATAATATAAATATTTTCAATATGGAATGTGGTAAATAAAATATTTCCTTTAGAATTAAAAAGTTTTCAAAAAATATTTTTAAAAGTGATTTTAAAACTTTTATCACATAATTGACTAATACTTAGTAGATTTTGTTTCGATCCTTTTACAAATTTTTTAATAAGAGTATAGTTATAGAACCCAATTTTACCTATACTGGTAATTTTTCATTTTGAATCTTCTCTAATGATAATATTTCCTCTATAAAAATATTTAAGATGATTTTATTTAGAAGGATAATCAAATAAATTTATTGAGCACCCACTATCCATATACTATGTATCTTCTTGGATTTTTCTATTTTTCTATAAAATATTAAGAAATTATAGCATTCATTACACATATATTGGGTTCACTTAAGTTAGCTAATAAATATTTTGGAATCCAAACTTGTTTGGAACAAGTATTTACATTTTAAATATGAGAAGAAAGATGAATACTTTTATGTATAACATATCTAGAGTTTTTATAGTTTTATTCATAAACTAAATGACCAAATTTCTTATAATAATTACAAAATTTATTTTGATAAATTCCCTTCATAAAATTAGTATCTTTATAATTTTTGGGGAAACTATATTATTCATAAAAACAAAAAACATGGTAATTTTTAAAATGTTTTTGAGAAACTAAAAATTTATTTAAATTCACTTATCATTGGGTGAATAATAAAATATATTTTTTAAGATATTTTATTTTAAATTCCAAATTTTTAACATTTTTTTGGTATTTTAATTTTAAATAAAATATTATTTTTCTTTTAAAAGTTTATATTTTTTGTAAACAACAAGATTGTTCTTATTTTTAAGATCTTATAAGTTTGAAATAATATTACTAAAACCATTTTAAAGTTCATTTTTATCATTGATAATATCTTTATAAATTAAATAAGAGGTAGAAGAAGTATAAGGGTAGAAAGATGAATGAGAGGAAGAAAG
Source organism: Viscum album (assembly GCA_963277665.1). Taxonomy (NCBI): domain Eukaryota; kingdom Viridiplantae; phylum Streptophyta; class Magnoliopsida; order Santalales; family Viscaceae; genus Viscum; species Viscum album. The sequence goes on from OY728150.1 coordinate 247,603,813, forward strand.
AGAAAAATTATAAATAACCTCAATTCCATTCTCGACATGTGTCATGAGACACTTGAGACTTCTATAACTTGCTTCATATGTGGAAATAGAGTCCTCACTAGCGCTCCAAGTCAATAATTTTAAAGGTTTATTACCTAGATTCTTGTCTTTTGACTTTTTCTTATTCAAGGGACAATATTCTTTGATGTTTTCCTTATTTTTACAACCAAAAAAAGTTACCTCAAATTATTGAGTTTGATTTTTAAAGTTTTTATTGGATATTTTATTTTTATTATACTTATACATCATGTTGGTAAAGTTGGAAATATCAAAGTTACACCTAGATGAGTCATCGTTGTTGGATTTGAAAGAAATTTTTTTTTAGTATGATTGGCCTCCTTAAACTAATTTTTAGTTTGTATCTTCATAGTTATATCATATGTCGTGAGAGAACCTATGAGTTCCTCAGTTGGTATATTCTTAACAGCTTTAGCTTCATGGATTGCAGTGACTTTCAAAGCCCAACTACTTAGTAAAACCCAAAGGATTTTCTTAACTAAATTTTCTGTAAAAAGAGAATCACCAAGGTATTTTTGGACATTACAAATATCAGTAAATCTAGTAAACATATTAGTTATATATTCACTAAGATGCATGGATAAACTTTCAAAATATTGTATAAAAATTTAAATCTTAGTATCATTAACTTTATTTGTACCTCCATGGATAATTTTTAATAGTTTATAGATTTTGTTTACAGTTATACATGAAGAAACTCTATTAAACCCATTAACATCTAAAAATGTAAGGAATTTATAGATTTATCATCTAATTAAAAAGAAGAACTATCATTCAGGGTCCATCAATCTTATTTTTCAATTATATGAGTATAGACATGTATAATAATTTTATACACAATATAGCCAATAGATCTAAGAAAAGTAGACATGCAATTTTTCCTATAACTAATATTATGTCTATGAAAAATCAGAGCATGACCCAATGATTTTCCTTCAAAACCACCATGAGTTTTTGAAAAATTCATTTTTAAATATAGATCTTTATTTGAAAAAAAATAGTTAAAGATTTTTAAAATAATAAACTTTAACAGAATTTGAAAAATAAATAAATTAAAGATATCAAAACTCCTTTGATACTAAAGGTAAGTAAAATATAGGATATAAAATTGCAAGAGGGGGATTAATTTCCCTTAAAATTTTAAAGGAAAATAATCCAATTTATAAAAACTAATTTACAAAATAATCAAATAATCTAAGAATTAAAAGTGTGGAAATATAATAATATATAATAAAAAAATTTAAAGAATAAATTAAATTATTAAAATTAAATAGGAAACAATATTTGGTAAGATAATTCATAAATAGTATCAAAAGGTTCCCCTACGTCTACCACCACAATTAATAATTTAATATATTAGTCCTTTGACTTTAATGATATCCAAGTTACCAAAACTATCCCTTTATTTTTAGGTCATAACAAGAAACTGGATATAAAGACACTCTCTATTTAATGATGAAGCTAGAAACCTAAAGAAGAAAATTCCTTTGACTTTTGAAAGGCAAAAGACAAGAAAACATAATCCTCTCACTTTAAAGGCATTGGGAACCAAATAAGAAAAAAATATTAATATAATATCTTTTTGTATTTTTATCAATTCTCCCAATGAAAAAGACGATCACAAGGAAAGAAAAAGAATATAGAGAGAGTGATAAAGATATTAAAAAATTGGCACACACTCTTTGAAGTAAAAAAAGAGGATTTTGAAAAGAGATAGATTAAGAGATTGAAGAAATTTTAAGATCAATGGTATAGTGGAATTATCAAGCTATTTAAGATGAATTGTAAATTGACAAGCCTCCAAAGATCTCTATTTATAGGCATCTCCTCCGTTAGAAAGTTTCTAGAATCCATTGGTAGTCTTAAACTTGAAGATGTTTGTGTTCTATGTATCATGACCATCATTATTTATATGTAAGACTCAACCCATTTAAAGAATAAATAACTCTACAATACCAAGGTAATCATTAAACAATTCAAATAATAATAATAATAATAATAATATTCTAGGATTATCAAGGAGAGAGTTAGATTATCAAAAATATTATCATTTGAATTAAAAAAATTGTTTAATTAAAACTAATTTAAAAACACTCATTAAGAAGTTCAAAAAAAATCCAAAATGATAGGTTAAAGACATAACAAGAATCTTGCATCTATAAGATACAAAAATAAACTTTCCATTTTTTAAACAAGCAATAATATCAATTTAAATATACTAAATTTAAAACCATAAAAAAAATTTGAATAACTTTATTTAGTTTAACAAGATTTTAGAAATAATAAAATAAAATAAAACAACTCAATATAATAAAATCAAATTATTTGAGTTATATACTATAGAAATATATAATAATGAAGAAAAAATTTATTCTAAAAAATAAAATGATTTAAAATAATTTAAAAAAACTTCATATAGGATCTATAACATTAATATGAATTTATAGGACCATTAAAAAAATTTAAAAAATTATTATATGCATGCAGCAAAGAAAAATATCAACAAAATTGTAAAATAGGGAAAACAGGATAATTCATATTCACATAAGGGGAAATTTGCATGATGTGTAAAGTTAAGTCACAAAATACATAACTTGCATAAAGGTAACCTACAAAATACTTAGGTTGTGTGAAGTTAAAAGAATAAAACAAGAATTGTATGAAGGTAAGAAGACTTGCATAAGGGTAAGTAGGCTTGTGTAAGGGTTTTTGTGTAAGAGTATAATAGAAAAAAATATGTGTTGCGTAAAGGTAAGGTGAACTTGCATAAGGGTGGAATCAATATTGTGTAAAGGTAAATAGGAAATCCATGCATTGTGTGAGAGTAATAAAATAATTTCATAAAGGTACCGATATATTACTTACGGGTAACAGACAATTTTTATGGCTCGTTTATGGGTACAAACATAGCTACATAAGGGTGACCTAAAAATTAAAATACCTACATAAGGGTAAGAGAAAACTCATATAAGGGAAAGTGCATATTTCTAAAACTGACATAGAGGTAAAATATAAGTTACGTAAGGGTAGAAAATAACTTTGGAAAAAAAATCTTAAGAAATAATTTTAAATAAAAATATGTAGAATAATAAAATAATTTAAAAAATAAAAAATAATAATTAAATGATAATTAAACAACAATAAAACAATAATATTAATAATAAGAAAAATAATGAATAAACAATAAAAATATAATTATCCAAAAATAAATAAATATATTATAATATTATATTATAATTATCAAAACATTAGATAATTAAATATAATAAAAATAATAAACACTTAAAGAATTTTTATGATCATTAAAATCAAAGAAATGTGAGAAGCATAACACAACGAACATACATTTGCATTCTAGTTATCAATTACTTTGATTCATTATTTAATTAAGTTAAAAAAAATATTCCAATTTATTCAATTTATCTTAATTACATCCAATCATCCTTTAATTATCATCAGACGTGATTTTAAACAAATTAAATAAATTAATTTTATTTAAAATTAGTAAAGTACACAAGTTCACTTAGAGGAAACAACATGTACTCATTCAAACTACACAGCATGATCCTTGTGCTTGTGTATTCCCTTAGCATCCAATATACATGCATGGTAGGTAATTACATGGTATGTACTATCAAACAAATGAAACAAAAAACACATATGAATTACACCGCATGTGATGATCTTGATGTGCATGGATTACACTATAAGAAATGACCATACACAGCTTATAGATTTGGAATTTAACACAGAAGATAATTTAATATGTAATTAAAAATCCTATGACATGTCATGTATTTTTCAAATAAATGACTCATGAAACACATGTGAATTGTCACGACCCGACCCTACCCAGGCTCGAGCCACAACTACCCCAAGCCCGCCTCCATAGGCCAGGGGCTGGCGACCAGCGCCGAAGGCATAATAACTCGGGGAGGCCTTTGCCTAAGCACTTGTACACACACACACACAGCACACTCAATGCAAAAGTGTAGAGTAAAAAGAAAATTAAAGGGCAACTACTATAAATATAAACCACAGAGTGCATCGACCTCTACAAGTACAAAGAAAGCTGAAGGTACACTGAAAGGTAAAGGGGGGAAACACGCGCCCAATTAGAAAAGTACCACAACCCGGCAACAGTTAAATAAAAGAAAATAGCTGGTAGGGTCCCCCACCTGGAACCCGACTCCGACCACTACACGCGGTCCAAGCTCTCAGCTCCTAAGCTCCTCTGATGTCATGACCAACCTATCTGTCGTCTGCAAGGGCACACCAAGTGCGGGCAAAGCCCAAGCAGGGGTGAGTATAAAAATACTCAGTAGGATACCCCGAAGGCTCGAGGGAGCAACAAAGGAGGTACCGAAGGGGTGAGCAGTAGAGAGAATAGAGAAAAGTAGAGAAGTACAATCGAGAGTGCAGTAAAGAGAATAGTAAGAGTCTAGCTCAACCCAACAAAAGAAAGGAAGTAGACTCATCCAGACACAAGGAGCTGGAAACGGTGATAAGATGAGCTTCTCGTCGAGTCTTCGCTACCTATAGTCAGAGAGTAGACTCGTCCGACCACGAGAAGCTATACACGGAAATCACGTGGCATACCCCGCGCGTCTTCGCCTCTCCTGGAAGGAGAGTAGCCAAAACCCAAGAAGTGGGTACTGGAACAAGGTATATACATATCTTCACGCTCAACGAGAAGCTCGAACAAGGTCGTAAGGGGATCTCCATCCCGTAGCTCAGCCCAAGAAAAAAAAATCAGTCGCCAACAGTCCCAGAAGTAACACCATTGATGCCCAGCATCCCGCACGTCTGCCCCGAACCTTAATCCAAGGGGCTCAATCACCACACCTCGACACTATCCGCTTTGGGCGGCACTGACTCGCCCGCACGGTTTTAGATCGCGTCACAAGAACGCGTCTCGGTTGGGAAAGTTTCCCTCATACTTGAGAGTTCTAGGGAAAGTCAAACCACACCTCGTCACTGCCCTGTAGTCGAGAGGTCTCCTCAAAGTCAAGTCGTCACAACACTGACCCGTATAACCAAGGGTCCCACTCCAGTAATCACGGAGGAAAGCCACAGGCTAGCCTAGTAGAAAGGAATGAGCCTGGAATGCCAATGGATGACCCACTGCCCAGCCCCGCTGGAGGGTAAACCATAACTAGATATCGGGTGACCCACTGCCCAGCCCTGCTAGAGGGTAAACCCTAACACATCATCAGGCGACCCACTGCCCAGTCCCGCTGGAGGGTAAACCATATTAAGATACTGGGTGACCCACTGCCCAGCCCTGCTGGAGGGTAAACCATAATACATCATCAGGCAACCCAATGCCCAGCCCCGCTGGAGGGTAGACCTGGAATAAGTCGACAGGTGATCCACTGACCAGCCTTACTGGAGGGTAAACCTGGAACCAGACGATGGGCGACCCACTGCCCAGCCCTGCTGGAGGGTAGACCCCAATAAGTCGTCGGGTGACCCACTGCCCAGTCTCTACTGGAGGGTAGACCCTAAGTGCGTCGGGTGACCCACTGCCCAGTCTCTGCTGGAGGGTAGACCCTAAGTGCGTCGGGTGACCCACTGCCCACTCTCTGCTTGAGGGTAGACCCTAAGTGCGTCGGGTGACCCACTTCCCAGTCTCTGCTGGAGGGTAAACCCTAAGAAGTCGATGAGTAACCCACTGCCCAGCCCCGCTGGAGGGTAAAACTCAGAACTGCTCTGGTCATCTCTACTGGAGGGTACAACACTGGCCAACTGAATATGGAGTGGGTATCGCGCAACCACCCAACTCCAGAACAACTCACCCAAAAGAGGTTCAGCGCCTGCTCCATCACTGGGTGTCACTAGCACCGCTACCGGTCGATCCATCGAGAACGAAACCAGGGGGAGACCACTCAACCCTGCTGGTCAAACAAACGAGCACAGAGCCAGGGGAAAAACTCCACCCTGCTGGTCAAACAATCACACAGAGGGACCCTCTACGTCGTGAGAGGTCAAAGTACACAAAGTAGAACATGGAACACACATGGGGCCCACACGATGTGTGGCCCCATGTCAACCCCAACCAAGAGCACGAACGTCTCAGGTACAAGCCACACGTACCTCCAAGCGCTTCCATATACTCCCAAAGTATACCACATTCCAGCCCAAAGGCTATCGTGCACACAGCACCCAGTGTCAACGCAAAGGCGCGACGTAACAACTCCACCTCAAAGGCCCAAGCACGGCCAACCACATCTTGTGAACCATTTACATCACTCTCCCAAGAGTGCGCGATCACACGCCAAGGGTCCGCTACAAACAAGGTAGGACAAACCACCAATAGAGCACCTTCCATGCTTCCACATTTAATAAGATCGCGTAAGATGCTCCGCTCGCCTGAATAGATAACACCATTGTAATCCTCGTGGAAAAAAATGCGAGATCGACTACTTACTCGCCCCCAACGGATATCCGACGGAAAAGTCACCAACACCGCCTCACGCCCGATCGGCGTCCAGTGATCCCAAGCCTCGGCCCCAAAAACAGTCAGGCGCATTGCACCATTGCGATCCCCTCGGGAAAACACGTCAAAAGCACTGCTCACTTGAGTGCAACAGATATCCGGAGAAAAAGATGCATTCCGGCGCACCGCACACGAGCGGTGCCACGTGGGACCCGCATCCCGGTCCTGAAACTCAATGAACGGATCGCACCGTTGCGATCCTCTCGAAAAAGCACACAAGATGGACTATTCACTTGTCCAAAACGGTCGCCCGGTGATAAAGATGGAAAATCACCGTCGACGCCCAAACGGCCCTCGTGGGGCCCACACCATCGTGCGGAATTAAAGCAGGCAGACTGCGCCAATACGATTCCCTCGGAAAAACACCCAACATCGACTACTCGCATGCCCCGAACAGACGTCCGAGGAAAAAGTCACTAAAAGCTGCACGCAGCTCAAAAGACGGGCAGTGGGGCCCGCACCTCAACTTCGGCCTCAATGCCTGAAACCACCCTGGAAAGCTCCGCCTCGATGCCAGGGTCCCAACGCCACTGACAGCGCTCAAAATGGTCGTCGGACGCGTCAGCGTCGTCCAAAACAAGAATCTTGGGAAAAACGCTCGTCCACTTAAAGACGCATCGCGCCTCCGAGGCCCCTCGTTTCGGGAATTAAAAATTCCCGAAACCATTTCAAAATGTTTGTCTCTATTTAAGGGTTGCGTCTCCGCAGACGGCACGAATTTTCGACCCAAGGTTTGAAAGTTACGGCATTTTAATGCCGTCGGACGCAGGTGGGGGTGGTCCGGACCGGTCCGGCCGGTCCACACCCCCTGGACCGGCTCAAGCCGGCCGGTCCGTGGCTCTGCCGGCCAAACCGCCGCGGCCGCGGTTCACCTGCGCGGACCACACGCCTCCAAGCCGACCGGCCATGAGGTCGGTCGCTTCTCCACGCGGAGACCCGCGTTCAGCGGGTCTCTGCCTCCCGAGCGAGGTCGCGCACCGCGACCCCGGGCATCGCGACCCCGGGCACCGCGTCAACTGGCCGGTGCAGCCGGCCGGTGCTTCTGCTCCGCCGCGGAGCGCCTCCGCCTGGTGCTACCGCCGAACGCCGCTCACCCTCCACGAGCCCCGGACGACACCGAGGAACCCGCCGCCTGCCGAGGAGAAGTTGCTGCCGCCGCCTCCTCGAACCGAAGCCGCGCCGCCCTGGGAACCCGCCGGACCGCCGGAAACCGCCAGAACAACCCAAAACCGGCCAGAATCAAAATAAAAACCCGCAAACTTCGACAAGCTGCTGCGGGCTCCTCCGAACTCCGATTTCAATTCCGAAAAGGGAGATAGAAAGCTCATAAAATATACTACGCATCCATGGGTTTTGTTCGAAGATCAACTAAAAATTAGAGGGTATAAATTAGGTTCAAAGGAGGCGCGGGAAAGAAAAACGCAAACGATAAACTCCTACCTCTTGGGCGATGCCCGGAGCTTCACGGGGAGTCCGCCACCGCACCGCTGCCTTGCCGGAGTTGCCTCGCCGGAGGTCCCTCGCCGGAGTGCTTCACCGGAGCTGGAGGAGAGAGGATGGTTTGAGGAGGAAGAAGAAGAAGAAGAGGGGAGGGGGTGCGTTTAAGTAGAAAATACTTAAACGCCGCCCGATAGCCCCGAACCCGAAATTCCGGCGGGGTCAGGATTAAGACTCCCCTAGGCTAAAAACCATTCTCCGAGCGTAACAGAAGTCTCGGAATTTTAATCTGAGGCCCCGTTCAAAAGTTGCAACAACCGTGCCCGAGGCCGCCAAATTACGAAAACGCCCCTGGGGCCATTTTTCACAGACGGCCCGCGCCCGCAAAATTTACACCCCTCCTAGGGTAAATGGAACGCTTCTAACTCAATGGATCCCTTGGTTTCCCAATCTGAGCCATCGTTTAATAGATACTAGTGTTTCACCATCAAACGAATAAATTAATTAATTAATTAATCCATTTAACGTTCCGAAAGCAAGCGAGGAGTCCAAACATCCCGCGCCGACACGTTTTATGTCGTTCCTAGGGTAAAAACCCCATTTTGGACCCATCCGTACACTCGGATCCCTGATCTGGAACTCAGTTTAGGAGTAATACCATTTATTTAGTGTTTCCAGTGTGAACGCACTGAAAATTTAATTTCGGCCACACCGGGGCTCGGAATCGCACGCCGTCTGAAGGCGCTACTCTGGAATATCATCAAGAATATTCCAAAGTCTTTCACAGCAAAAACAGGGTTCTTACATCATTCCCTACTTCAAGATTTTCGTCCCCGAAAAGCAAAACTAGGGAGCAACACAGGGTACTAAGCCCACACCTGGCTTTCCCATACCCAGAAGAACCCACGCATAGCTCTGCGTCACCACAAATAGACCAAAGGATTGATCCGTTCATGTGAGGTCAGCCCTTGTCGACGTCGTGCACCCACTTCAGACTTTGGGGTTAGGGCAAGGCGGTAGGGTACCTCACCATCCCTTTGCACGGTCTCAAATGGCCCGAAGGCCCTCGGGGGTATCTCACCTCCCCGGTCCAACCTCTACGTCGCACGCCGCGACAGGAATCACCGCTTGGGCATGGGGCAAGGCCTGGTGATTCCCTCCTTTAGAATATCCATATGGTGAAGCACCCAAGGATATCTGGTCATGCAAGATTTCACAGTCGATGTCTCTCAACCAAGACTCTCTTACACGCTCGGAAGCGAAGGAGTCAACATCGTCGATGAAAGGAAAAGGTCTCACGCCTTTTTCCTTACCAACACAGGGTTACACCCAACGCCCTGCGTCACCCTGGTAACACCTCAAATAAGGAGCAGGGAGAAAATCCTTTCACACGCAGAGCCTAACAATTCTATTGCAAGAAGTAGAAGAGTCTCAAGGGGTACCTCTCACCATCCCATGCTCTGCAGGATCGTAGACATCCAAAGCTCGCGGCTACCCATGGTCCCAACCATCAGCTCCCGGAGCCTGACGTGGACCGCCTAGTGGTGATGGGGAGATCTCGTAACATCGTCCCCCACCTCCAGCTCCTCTCGCTCCTCTGCTAGAACCACCTCTCTGGCCACTACTCTAATCACAGCGCTGCCTCTGCCGTGGTGGTGCGCCTGCTGCCTGCTCGAAGCTCTCAGCAACTCGGGTCGGGCAGTCTCGTGCCAAGTGACCCCGCCTGTCACAAGCATAGAACCGGTGCTCTCTGGGCTGCCCTGGTGTCCTCCGGAACCACTTTGGTGTACGACCACGGCCCGGGATCCACTCACGGAAGGGCATCCTTGGCTGAGGCCCTGCGCCTTTTCGCCATAGTGGTATACGACCACGTCTCCAGAACCAGCAGTGGGAAGGCCACCTGCATCGAGGTCTTGTCCTTCGGTGCCTGCTAACTACGGCAGACGTCCCGGCTCCGTCGCGCCCACTGCCACTACCAACCGCAAAACATGACAGGAAGCCCTCTATCACCAGCGCCTGCTCTAGCACCCCAGCATATGTGGAAATGCCCAAGGGTACTATGACAGCACGAATATCTCGGCGGAGACCCTGCTCAAACTTCCGCGCTCGGAAGTTGTCGTCATGGACCAAGTCTGGGTAAAAGCGTGCACGGTCGACAAAACTAGCCACGTACTCGGCCACCATCATCCCTCCCTACTGAAACTGCAGGAGCTCATGAATCTGAAAGGAGCGCAAGCAGGAGGGGAAAAACTCCTCACGAAACAACAACTGAAAGTCGCCCCACGAAAGCGACGACTCACCAAGAAACTGAGTCACCAGACTCCACCAACGCCAAGCTACTCCACGAAAAAGGGTGGCGGCCAAGGCCTCTCTCTGATATGTCGGCGTCTGCACAAGCCTGAAAAGGCTAACCACTGCCTCGAGCCAAGCCTCTGCTGCCTTAGGGTCTGGCTCACCACTGAACCTCAGCGTTCTCTACCACTGGAACTCACGGAGCGCGCTCAACCTGTGCTCAAAGTCAGCCTGCTCCACTGAAACTGTCTACTGCTCAACAGGTGGGGGTGCTACTATCGGCCCACCCGGAGAAAGGGGCTCGCATGATGGGTCCTGGACTGTGGCCTCGTAGCTCACAGGGTCGTCATCACGAACCAAAGCTGGTATCCTGGCTACCTGTGCTCGCGGAGACATCCTGAAAATTATCAAGGAGTGTCATGGTCAGATGAGCATATATGTATATACCAATAGCAACGATGGGGAGCTGACTCAAGAAGGACAGTTAAAGACTCAATCCTATGTGATGCACAAACAAATTTTCCCTGCAACAAGTGTCTCAGCATGCCGATTTGACAAGCGGGTTATCAAGGTCCTGGTGAATGGATACGTCGGCCGCCGCACCATCACTGGACTCCCTGGCCTGAGAGCCGCTCTCGAGACACGTTAACACTATTTCCCTAAATCCCAACCAGTTACTTTTATTTTAGGGACTTCCAAACAGCGTCCCAAGGAACGAACCACCTCTGATACCACTTTGTCATGACCCGACCCTACCCGGGCTCGAGCCGCAACTACCCCAAGCCCACCTCCATACGCCAGGGGATGGCGACCAGTGTCGAAGGCACAATAACTCAAGGAGGCCTTTGCCTAAGCACTTTTACACACACACACGCAGAACACTCAATGAAAAAGTGCAGATTAAAAAGAAAAGTAAAGGGAAACTGCTATAAATATAAACCACAGAGTGCATCAACCTCTACAAGTACAAAGAAAGCTGAAGGTACACAGAAAGGTAAAGGGGAAAAACACACGCCCAATCAGAAAAGTGCCACAACCCGGCAATAGGTAAACAAAAGAAAACAGCTGGTAGGGTCCCCCACCTGGAACCCGACTCCGACCACCGCACGCGGTCCAAGCTCCCAGCTCCTAAGCTCCTCTGACGTCACGACCAACCTGTCCGTCGTCTGCAAGGGCACACCAAGTACGGGCAAAGCCCAAGCATGGGTGAGTATAAAAATACTCAGCAGGATACCCCGAAGGCTCGAGGGAGCAACAAAGGAGGTACCGAAGGGGTGAGTAGTAGAGCAAACAGAGAAAAGTAGAGAAGTACAACCGAGAGTGCAGTAAAGAGAACAGTAAGAGTCCAGCTCAACCCAACAAAATAAAGGAAGTAGACTCGTCCAGACACAAGGAGATGGAAACGGTGAGAAGATGAGCTTCTCTTCGAGTCTTCGCTACCTATAGCCGGAGAGTGGACTCATCCAACCACGAGAAGCTAGACACGGAAAGCACGTGGCATACCCCGCGCGTCTTCTTTTCTCCTGGAAGGAGAGTAGCCAAAACCCAAGAAATGGGTACTAGAACAAGGTATATACATATCTGCATGCTCAACAAGAAGCCCAAACAAGGTCGTAAGGGGATATCCATCCCGTAGCTCAGCCCAAGAAAAAAAATGAGTCACTAACAGTCCCAGAAGTAGCACCATCAATGCCCAGCATCCCGCACGTCTGCTCCGAACCGTAAGCCAAGGGGCTCAATCACCACACCTCAACACTATCCGCTTTGGGCGGCACTGACTCGCCCGCATGGTTTTAGATCATGTCACAAGAACGCATCTCGGTGGGGAAAGAACCCCTCGTACTTGAGAGTTCTAGGGAAATTCAAACCACACCTCGTCACTGCCCTACAGTCGAGAGGTCTCCTCAAAGTCAAGTCATCACAACACTGACCCGTATAAAAAAGGGTCCCACTCCAGTAATCATGGAGGAAAGCCACAGGCTAGCCTAGTAGAAAGGAATAAGCCTGGAATTCCAACGGATGACCCACTGCCCAGGCCCGCTGGAGGGTAAACCATAACTAGATATCGGGTGACCCACTGCCCAGTCCTGCTGGAGGGTAAACCCTAACACATCATCAGGAGACCCACTGCCCATCCCCGCTGGAGGGTAAACCATATTAAGATACTGGGTGACCCACTGCCCAGCCCTGCTGGAGGGTAAACCATAATACATCATCAGGCGACCCACTGCCCAACCCTGCTGGAGGGTAGACCTGGAATAAGTCGACAGGTGACCCACTGCCCAGCCTTACTGGAGGGTAGACCTGGAACCAGACGACGGGCGACCCACTGCCCAGCCCTGCTGGAGGGTAGACCCCAAGAGGTCGTCGGGTGACCCACTGCCCAGTCTCTGCTAGAGGGTAGACCCTAAGTGTGTCGGGTGACCCACTGCCCAGTCTCTGCTGGAGGGTAGACCCTAAGTGCGTCGGGTGACCCACTGACCACTCTCTGCTGGAGGGTAGACCCTAAGTGTGTCGGGTGACCCACTGCCCAGTCTTTGCTGGAGGGTAAACCCTAAGAAGTCGATGAGTAACCCACTGCCCAGCCCCGCTAGAGGGTAAAACTCAGAACTGCTCTGGCCATCTCTACTGGAGGGTACAACACTGGCCAACCGAACATGGAGTGGGTATCGTGCAACCACCCAACTCCAGAACAACTCACCCAAAAGAGGTTCAGCGCCTGCTCCATCACTGGGTGTCACTAGCACCGCTACAGGCCGATCCATCGAGAATGAAACCAGGGGGAGACCACTCAACCCTGCTGGTCAAACAAACGAGCACAGAGCCGGGGGAAAAACTCCACCCTGTTGGTCAAACAATCACACAAAGGAACCCTCTATGTCGCGAGAGGTCAAAGTACACAAAGTAGAACATGTCATGCACATGGGGACCACACGACGTGTGGCCCCACGTCAACCCCAACCAAGCGCACGAACGTCTCAGGTACAAGCCACACGTACCTCCAAGCGCTCCCGTATACTCCCAAAGTATACCACGTTCCAGCCCAAAGGCTATCGTGCACACGGCACCCAGCGTCAACGCAAAGGCGCGACGTAACAACTCCACCTCAAAGGCCCAGGCACGGCCAACCACATCTCGTGAACCATTTACATCACTCTCCCAAGAGTGCGTGATCACACGCCAAGGGTCCGCTACAAACAAGGTAGGACGAACCACCAACAGAGCACCTTCCATTCTTACACATTTAATAAGATCGCGTAAGAGACTCCGCTCGTCTGAACAGATAACACCGTTGTAATCCTCGCGGAAAAACACGCGAGATCGACTACTTACTCGCCCCCAACGGATATCCGATGGAAAAGTCACCAACACCGCCTCATGCTCGAACAGCATCCCGTGATCCCGAGCCTCGGCCCCGAAAACAGTCGGGTGCATCGCACCATTGTGATCCCCTCGGTAAAACACGTCAAAATCACTACTCACTTGAGTGCAACAGATATCCGGAGAAAAAGATGCATTCCGGCGCACCGCACACGAGCGGTGCCACGTGGGACCCGCATCCCGGTCCCGAAACTCAACAAATGGATCACATCATTGCGATCCTCTCAAAAAAGCACACAAGATGGACTATTCACTTGTCCAAAACGGTCGCCCGGTGATAAAGATAGAAAATCACCGCCGACGCCCAAACGGCCCTCGTGGGGCCCGCACCATCGTGCGGAATTAAAGCGGGCAGACTACGCCAATGCGATGCCCTCGGAAAAACACCCAACATCGACTGCTCGCATGCCCCGAACAGACGTCCGAGGAAAAAGTCGCTAAAAGCTGCACGCAGCTCAAAAGACGAGTCGTGGGGCCCACGCCTCAACTTCGGCCTCAACTCCTGAAACCACCCTGGAAAGCTCCGCCTCAATGCTAGGGTCCCAACGCCACTGACGGCGCTCAAAACGGTCGTCGGACGCGTCTGTGCCGTCAAAAACAAGAATCTCAGGAAAAACGCTCGTCCACTTAAAGACGCATCGCGCCTCTGAGGCCCCTCGTTTCGGGAATTAAAAATTCCCGAAACCATTTCAAAATGTTCGTCTCTATTTAAGGGTCACGTCTCCGCAGACGGCACGAATTTTTGACCCAAGGTTTGAAAGTTACGGCATTTTAATGTCGTCAGACGCAGGTGGGGGTGGTCCGTACCGGTCCGGCCGGTCCACACCCCCTGGACCGGCTCAAGCCGGCCGGTCCGCGGCTCTGCCGGCCGAACCACCACGGCCGCGGTTCACCCGCGCGGACCACGCGCCTCCAAGCCGACCGGCCACGAGGCCGGTCGCTTCTCCACGCGGAGACCCGCGTTCAGCGGGTCTCTGCCTCCCGAGCGGGGTCGCACACCGCGACCCCGGGCAACGCGTCAACCGGCCGGCACAGCTGGCCGGTGCTTCTGCTCCGCCGCGGAGCGCCTCCGCCTGGCGCTACCTCCGAATGTCGCTCGCCCTCCGCGAGCCCCGGCCGACACCGAGGAACCCGCCACCGCCTCCTCGGACCGAAGCCGCGCCGCCCTGGGAACCCGTCGGACCGCCGGAAACCGCCGGAACAACCCAAAACCGGCCAGAATCAAAATAAAAACCCGCAAACTTCGATGAGCTGCTGCGGGCTCCTCCGAACTCCGATTTCAATTCCGAAAAGGGCGATAGAAAGCTCATAAAATATACTACGCATCCATGGGTTTTGTTCGAATATCAGACAACAGTTCGAGGGTATAAATTAGGTTCAAAGGAGGCACGAGAAAGAAAACGCAAATGATAAACTCCTTCCTCTTGGGTGATGCTCGGAGCTTCACGGGGAGTCTGCCGCCGCACCGCTGCCTTGCCGGAGTATCCTCTCCGGAGTTGCCTCGCCGGAGTGCTTCGCCGGATTTGGAGGAGAGAGGAGGGTTTGAGGAGGAAGAAGAAGAAGAAGAGGGGAGGGGATGCGTTTAAGTAGAAAATACTTAAACGCCGCCCGATAGCCCCGAACCCGAAATTCCGGCGGGGTCGGGATTAAGACTCCCCTAGGATAAAAATCACACTCTGAGCGTAACAGCAGTCTCATAATTTTAATCCGAGGCCCCGTTCAAAATTTGCAACAACCGCGCCCGAGGCCGCCAAATTACAAAAACGCCCCTAGGGCCATTTTTCACAGACGGCCCGCGCCCGCAAAAGTTACAACCCTCCTAGGGTAAACAGCACGCTCCGAACTCAACGGCACCCTCGGTTTCCCAATCCGAGCCACCGTTTAAGAGATAATAGCATTTCACCATCAAATGAATAAATTAATTAATTAATTTATCCGTTTAACGTTCCAAAAGCGAGCGAGGGGTCCAAACGTCCCGCGCCGACACGTTTTATGCCGTTCCTAGGGTAAACACCCCATTCCAGACCCATTCGTACACTCGGATCTCTGATCCGGAACTCTGTTTAGGATTAATCCCATTTATTTAGCGTTTCCAGTGTGAACACACTGAAAATTTAATTCAGGCCACACTGGGGCTCGGAATCGCACGTCGTCTGAAGGCGCTGCTATGGAATATCATCAAAAATATTCCAAAGTCTTTCACAGAAAAAAACGGGTTCTTACATGAATAGGATTAATTATATAATTAATTATTCTCTTCATGTCAAATTAAGCACATTATTTATAGTATAGACTACACGGAGTGTACTGGGTTACATGGCATGTAATCTCTTTTACTTGTGTCTATAAAACATGCATAGGGACTATGTGTGATTCCTATTACGGACATGTATGATGTAAACAACATGTATCCATCTTATATGACATTTCTCCTTGAATTTACATGGTTTTTCTGTCCCTATGTCATGTAGGAGACACACGATACGCTTGGACCCCCTGTGTTCTTTATCATGAAGACATGAGGACTACACACCATGTATGCATGCTACATATCACATGGTTATTCAAATCGTATATCATCCTATCCTGATCTACATGTTGATTTTCTTTATCGGATCACTAATATGATTTTATTAGAATGATCTGATATAGATGTAAGATATGGACAAGATACATGGGTACACAGTGTGTATATTGGGGTACACTGTGTAATCTTATGCTATCCGGATAGAACCTTTAGCATCTCCAGATGGTGTTTTAGGATGCCTTATCATTTTAACTTAACCCGTTTATTGGTTATGTGATCGAGAACAAAGAAATAAAATGTTTTTTTGATTTAAAGAATGAATATATATGAAGTAAAAGAAGTTTAAAACACATTCCATTCAATCAATGGTTAATAAATAATTAAAAATTAATCATGTGATTACCCTAATAACACTTATAGGTTTTTGGTGCAATGGAAGTGCCTGTTTTTCATGGAAAACTCATATTTTTAGTCTTAATTTGTGAATAATCTGAGTTGTGCATAACGAATGATGTCATGAGTGATAAAATTTGAAGATTAATTGAATTAATTAAATGTTGAAACCAGAAGAAGATGATCTTCACATGTAATTTATAATTGATTTATAAGAAGATCTGGAAATACCTGAACTTGTAATTATTTCTTTGTTGATGATCTGATTGAATCAATCTCATTGTATTGTCATTTTGTTGTAGGATCCAAGTTAAATATCCCTATATAAGTGATCCACATGTGCACCACAATCTTTGAATGTCATCATAGAATAATTGAGATCTAGCACAAATGATCTTGATTACTTTTGTTGTTCATAATTGATCACAGAATAGTTCTATTGGATAATTATTAGTGTTATCTCAATGGATCGAGGGAAGAGGAAGAGAGAGAAAACTCTATGTCTTTAGAACTATCTTTAGATCTTGATAGATCATATATATGCCTATTTTTTACAATGAGTGTGAATATGGAAAGTTGTAACATCATGACTTGAACCACTAGATCTGATCCAAAAGGTCACATGACCTCATGGGCACATCCATATATACAAGAGGCTGCTGACTAGTAGTGAGGGTATAAGTCCATATTTTGGGAGACTATACCCTTAGTATCATGAAATGGCACAAATAATAATAAATAATATAATATATAAAATCAGAGTACATGTAGAAATCTAAATATGGCATACATGTCATAAAAATAAATGGGCTCATAAAGTGGTAAGACAAACCATAGTTATAAGTGCAGATAAAAAAATAAATAAATAGTGGGTCCCCCAAATTCCATCTAGGTCAGATACAATCTCCATAATCCACTACTCATTCATCCACCGTAGTTCCCTTTACCTTCTTTGGATCTCTAATCATGAAATATACATGCGCATCAAAATTCTTGAGTAGGTTGTGAGAATAAGAGTCAGTAGGACACCACCAATGTGTATTTAACCAATTTTTCTCAATTATAATAGGTGTATGTAGTTAATATAATAAGAGAATAACAATAATAACATAATACAATCCAAAATAGAGTAGTTGTGCACTAACAAAGCTGCCACAAATCCTTGGTTGTACCTTCTTCAGCTCCATGATGGAAGGGTAATGGGGATGTCGGTAAAGATCGGAACTAGTCATGAGGATATCAACATGTCACTCAGTATCCTTAAGGAATTAAGTGAACATATTTCTCAATATCCATAAGGCATCGAGTTGGAACACTACTCGCTATCCATAAGGCATCAAGTTTTGGCGCATTCCTCAAAATCCTCAAGGCATTGAGTTGCGTCTAAGCCACAAGGATATCATGATCCACCTTTATCCTCATTGAAATTCAAGTGTAATCCCCCTAAAGGGGTGATCATACCACAATGTTCATTAGTCATGTGTACCAAGCACCACAACTCCAAAGGAAAAATAATACACAATAAGGTATAACATGATAAACAATCATAGCATGACATCATGAGAAATAAAATAGTATCATATAATATTCATGTGAATTAATATAAAACATAGTAAAAGAAACTATAACAATTATCATGGAACAAATATCATAATGGGTTTCATGGGCTACACACACCTTCATGTGATCACAATCAAGCATGGTTATCAGTTATGTCAATACAAAAAAGTTACCCCAAGGAAACATGTGTAAATGAGATCCCTAAAAATGTAAGGAACTTCCTACCTGAAAAGTTGTTGATGTTAATGAAAAGTATAACCCATCCTGTGTGGTTAGAAATATGGATTGGAAACCTTAATATTAAAGAACACCTCCTTGTTGGCCTTATTATCATAGTTGTTGGCACGTCAATTCTCAAGGTTTGTCCAGGGTTCCTAGAACCAAAACCAACTATTTTATTTCAAAAGGAAATAAAATATCACATGTGATGAAACTTTATCTATCCTAAATAATTTCCAAATTATCATTTTAGGCCAATGCATGTGTTGATAGTATTTTCCTCAAAAATAATTATAAAACCACATGTGATAATAAATATCTCTCTAGATTAAACTGAGAACATATTCTGTAGTTATTTATAATTATTATCTAATAGTACTATAATATTATCCATTGATAATTTTTTCATGATTATCCTTGATAATTTTTTTAAATTATGCTTTGATGATTTTTCATAAATTAACTTTTCATCAATTTTTAAATTGTCCCTTGATAATTATTTATTATTATCCTCTGATAATTTTTTAATTAAAATTTAATAAAATTTTAAATTACCCATTGATAATTATTTATTATTATCTTCTGATAATTCACTTAATTATCCTTTGATAATTTTTTTAATAATTTTCCTTTGGTAATTTTGGTTTTATCATCTTAAATTAAATTCTACCATTTTTTCAGAATTTGATAAGGGAAAAAAGAAAGAAAATTAATAAAAATAAAAAAAACTTGGTAATCCTTATGTATAGTGTAGAGAAGGAGAAGAAGGGTGTTTTCGCACATGGGACTAGGTAAAGGGATTGAACTAGACTGTCGGAGCTTCACCAATTGTGCGCAAGGGAGTTCTAGGGTCACTTTAACTCAATGGAAACAACCAACACCAAAGACAAAAAGGGGTCAGATATTTATAACCTAAGATGCATATGACATTTCTAAAACCAAAAATTAATAACATTGATTTAATTTTTGATTCAACTAAAAAATGATTGTGGACTGTTTAATTTCACCACAATAAGGCTTTGTAAATTTGAACGGGTTAAAAATGAGTGATTCCAATTATTTGGATTGAAGTTCATGTGAAGAATAGAGGTTGAGCGGTATGCATGGAAGAAAAATCAAGAAAAATAAAAAGGGAAAGGGAAAGGAAATAAAAGGAAAAAAAGTTAAAAACTTACCCTTATGTGTGATTTAACCAAACACTTGATGCACACAAAGGTTATGACATGCCTAGGGTAAAACCAGCATTCTAGATTTAATAGAGGACTCAAATTTCCTATATAAGACGTTGTTCATGAGATATTCCATTATTTCTAAAAAACTATGATCATATGATATAATCTATTTAATATTTTTATTATATCAATATTTAGTCTTTATGGGTCCTAGAATCCCATGTTGACTCTGTGCCTAACTCTAAAAATATTCCTTTAAATATTCTAAATTATTTTAAGGAAAAAATATATCCATTACATTAATAGGGATTTACCCTTACATAAAGCCTTTAAATCATTTATAAAGTGTTTTTTATTGAAAAACTACATTTTCACATAAAAATAATCATAAATTAAAAACAAAAGAAGGTGTTATTATCATTTAAAAATTGGAAAAAATTATAATTCTCTCCCTCTATTTACTTATCATTCCTAAGAAGTAACTCTAGCAGTATCACTTGAACAACTTAGGACACTGATCTTGAACATCGGACTCCTGATCCCATATATCCTCCTAGATCTGTCCATGATGCCACCAAACTAAGACAAGTGGTATCATATTCCCTCAAAGGAATTTATCCCTCTAGTCTATAATCCGCACTAGATGCTCCTCATATGATCCATCAGGCTCCATATCAACAGCCCCATAATCAATGGCATGCAGAGGATCAGGAATATACCTCTGAAGTTGTGACATTTGAAACATGTCATGCATACCTCAATATTAAGAAGGAAGATCTAAATGGTACGCTGTTATCTCTACCCGCTCAGTGATCTCAAAGGGTCCAACAAATCATAGAGCAAGTTTTCCTTACTTCCTTAGATGTTGGTGGCCTAAGTAAGGAGTCACTCTTAAGAAAATATGATTTCCCACAATAAACTCTGAGAGTCTCCTCCAATAGTCAATATGTGATTTATGACTACTCAGAGTAGTGATCAACCTATTCTAAATCAGTTTCACTCTCTCTAAGGTCTCCTAAACCAAACTTGTCCCTAAAACCATTTCCTCTCTTGCCTCATTCCAACAAAGTGGTGAACGACATAGCCTCCCATAAATATCCTTATAAGGTTTCATCTAAATTGAAACCTAGTAATTGTTATTATATATAAACTCAAATAAGGATAGATGATCATCCCATGCTCCCTCAAAGCCCACAACACAAGCTTGAAGCATATCCTCTAATATGTGTATCGTCCACTTGGACTATCCTTCTATCTGGGGATGGTACGTTGTTCTCAATCTCAGATAAGCCTCTAAGGCCTTATATAAGCCCTTACAAAACCATGATGTAAAACATGTGTCTCTATTAGATATTATGCTCAAGGTAACTCCATGTAAGCATATAATCTCATGAATGTAGAGATTTTGCATATCATCTACTGAGTGAGTCTCTCAGATCAATAAGAAATGACCCACCTTCATTAGCTGGTCGATAATCACCCAGAAAATGTCATGAATCTTTGGGGTATTGGGTAGCCCCATCAGAAATTCCATTGTGACATCATCCCACTTCCATGTGTGCACTATAAGTGGCTAGAGAAAACCACCAAGACATCGGTGATGAGCCTTTACCCTCTGGTAGGTAAGGCCTCGAGACACAAACCCTATGATGTCCCTCTTTATCCTTGGTCACCAGAACTATCATCTGAAATTGTGGTACATCTTTTTCATGTTAATATGTACTAGAAATATCTCCTTATATCCTCTCTAATGTAAGTAGGGACTACTACTCTCTCGTGTATCATAATCACATTCTCATCATTTGTCAACCATCCGAGTATCGGGTCACCTTCAGCTAACACTATAAAAAAATAGCAGATAAGTGGCAGTTATTTAGAGGGGGTTATGAAAAACCCCCTCTAAATTCATTTGTTGTATCAATTAGATGGGATTATGAAAAACTCCTACTAATCATTGAATTTAGAGGGGGTTCAAAACCCCCCTTAATATCTTAAATTGGAGGGGGTACAAAACCCCCTCTATTTTCTTTTAAAAAAATACATATAATATATATATAATAAAAACACATTATATAAATGTATTTAAATACATTATATGAACATATTATATAAATAATTTATATGATTGTATTTAATTGCATTTATATGTATACATAAATGTAATTGTATAATGTGTACATTAATATATATTATTTGTATAAAATTTAATTTCATATAATATTAATTATAATATAAAAGCATAAATATATTATATAAATATATACATAATTGTAATTTATTTAAAAAATGTATCATATAAAACCCCTTGTAGTTTTTATAATATATATATATATAATAATTATAGATTATACACATATTTACACACACATGCATATAAATAAACATGTATGTATTATATAAATAATGTATTTGATTGTCTATATATTATATATATTTTTATGCATAATATATAATATAAATTCATTTAATTGTATGCATAAATATATAATATACTATATGCATACATATATATATATATATATATATATATATATATGTATGTATGTATGTATGTATGTATGTATGTATACATATACATATATATATAATATTAATTTATTTAATATATATTTATATATATATACCGAAATACATTATATAAATATATTTTTAAAGGAATTATATAAATATATTAAATAAATAAATATATATATATATATTATAAATAAACATGTATATAATATATAAATATGTATTTAAGTATATAAATAATTTATATAAATATGTTTATAAATATATGTGTATATACATAATATAAATAGAATTATAAATATAAATAAAAATATATCTACTCAAATGTATGTAAATGCATGTATAAATATATTCGTGTATTTTGAGCCTCTTGTGGTGAATATGTATAAATGTATTTATAAATATATGTATAAATAATTTTAATTAAATATATGTAAATTTATAATTTATAGGGGTGTGCGGCACATGAGCCTCAGCCCATTTAGTGAGGACTCCTTAAGTGCATCCAAGAGCCTCGGGATCAAATCCAGGCAGAGGCTAATTTCTGGGGATACTGTAGCAGTACTATAGCAGGTACTGTAGCAGGTACTGTTCAGAACTGTAGCAGGTACTGATGCGGGAACTGTAGCAGGCACTGTTTGGCACTGTAGTAGCTGGAAATATTCCCTCGTTTGGGCCTTTGGGCCACCGATTTGGTCCTCAATTCCTTTAAGGCCTTCGGTCCACCCAGACCTTTGGGTCAGTAAGGCCATCGGGCCACCTCAAGGCCTTCGGGCCACTTTAAGTGCAGATGCAAACCAGACAACCTACAAGGAACAAGCTTCAGAAGGAGGAGGAGCAAGGAACTTTCACCATAGCAGAAGCTAAAACGGATTACAAGAATGAGAGGGTATGGCACCTGCCATCGGGACAAGCCTGTGCATGCACGGGAAAGCCTATCCAAATAGCTATGCAAAAGGTGGAGAGCTGATTTCACGATGAAGATGTTGGGGAGGAGTAGTTCCAAGTAGTTAGTCTGGGTTGTATGTAATGTTTGAAGCCTGCAGGCAATGAATTCATCTAAGGCCTACAGGTCATGTAATACATATGCCTACAGGCCTTGTAAGGGTTCCACCTCACCCCTTGAAATGTGGATTATCAAAATCAATAAAAAAAATGAAGGCCTTCGGTCCATTGGAGGGGTGTGCAGAATACACACACACACACACACACACATATATATTTATATATTTATATTTATATTAATATACATATATGTATTTAAATATATGTATTAATACAAATGTACACATATAAATATATAGTTTATAAAAATGTCTAAACTTAATACAATATAAATGTATTATAATATAAATATGAATACATTAATTTATATAAATGTATATATAGGTTATATATTTAAATTTATTTAAATATATTATGCAAATAATATTTATTTTAATAAACATACAAATATATATAAATAAAATGATGTGTATAAAATAAATAAAAAACTCAATTAGAGGAGTGGTAAGGGCACTTGGCATATTTCCAGGGGACACTAATTCAAACCCCAACAAGGGGTTGTGGTCGGCCTCATGCATGGAGGGGGAGGGGTGATGTGGTGTGTTAGGGGTGTATATGGGGTAACTAGGGGTAGGGTAAATGCACACAGGGTATAGGGGATAGGGGTAATGCACTTGGGGGCATAGGGGGAGGGGGAGGGCATGTACGGTTCTTATTTTAAAAAAAATAGGGGTGGTTGGAAACTGCCCCTGAAATGGTGTCTTACAAAATAATTAGTTTCTGTATCTACAATATCATTTTTTGGGAAAAAAATTTTTGAGATTAAAGGGGGTTTAAAACCCCTCTAAAATAGTCACCACTAAATAATACCATACCTTACTGGTGCTTCATCAAAACTGCCCCTAACAAGATTAGGTGGCTAGATTAGTAGTGGTTTATCATAACCACTGCTAATACATTTAAAGGGGGTTATAACCCCCTCTAATCACAAAAATAAACCCCTCTAATGGCTATATTTTTTTATAATTTAGTTGTTCCATCGTTATAACACACTCTAGGTCTGACCTCCTAAACAGTATTCACCCGGTCTATAAGTGGGGATGTGGTCACTAAAGGGGCATAAGTCATTGATCCTTGATCCTTAGAAACACATATCCTTGAGTTGTATAACAAGCTCATCAAGTGTAACTACTCCTCTGAAATCCTCTCACCAATCTCTTTTTCAACCAGTGTCTTGCAGCTGAGAGAATATGCAATGACATTACCTTTCCCTGATGCATAAGACATCTTGAAGTCAAACATTTTTAGATAATCAACCCAGTACCTCTGCCTCAAGTTCAGGTCTCATTTTCTAAAGATATAGAAAAGTCTCTTATGGTCCATGTAAATAAAAAATCTCTTTCCAAATAGATAGTGTTATTGACACTTTATAGAATGAACCGCACATTTTAGATCCAAGTCATGAGTAGGGTAGTTCCACTCATGGGGTTATAGCTGACGATCCCCATGGGATACTACCTCCTCTCTTTGTACTAGAACTAATCCCATATAAATGCTTGATGCATCATAGTACACTACATAACCAATCATTGGCTTAGGGAGTGTCAATATTAGAGTTATCTTTAACTGTCTCTTCAACTTAAGGAATAAATATTCACATTGGTCTAACCACTATAATTTCACTCCATTCTTTATCAGCACTTTCATGGGTGTTGATAGTAAGGAAAAGTCTTGGATAAACTATCAGTAATTTCCTAGTAAATCAAAAAAGCACATGATATCAAACATGTTCTAGGTACATGTCTAGGACATGACCACCTCTACTTTTTCCATCTCCATGAATATACTTTTCCCAGACACCACATGTCTTGGGAACTTTACCTCACTAATCTAAAAATCACACTTTGATTGCTTGGTGTAAATTTGATGTGCTTAAAGCATGCTCAGGACAATCTCGAGGTGCCTAGAATGCTGCTCTGGTGTCGGTGAGTAGATGAGGATGTCATCGATGAACACCATGATGAACAAGTCTAGGTATGGGTGGATTATCTTTTTCATGAGATACATGAACACTTTCGATGCATTTTTCAGTCCGAACAACATCACCAAGTACTTGTACAAACCATACCTTCTCCAAAACATCATCTTTAGAATGTCCTCCTCTTTAAGTCATGACTGGTGATAATGCGGCCAAAGATCAATCTTGAAGAACCATCAGTCTCCCCATAACTGATTTAAAATATGATCATTCCTGGGCAATGGGATATCTATTCTTCACCATCACTTGGTTCGGCTTCCGATAATCAATAAAGAGTCAAAGATTACCATCCACCTTCTTGGAGAACAACATGGGTACATCCCAAAGTGAAGTGTTCAGCCTAAAAAATCCCTTATAATCCAAGTATTCGAGATACACCTTAATCTAATTTAACTCAGATGGAATCATATGATATTGAGTGTCAAAATGGTTTGAACACCCAACATGATCTCTACCTCAACTTAACTTGTCAGTCGTTTAGATTCTATACTAGGTTGAAGATACCTACAAATATTTAAACTCATTCTTAAAAATCCTAAGGGAATATGATACCATAGAAGGATGAAGAATGGTGGGGTTAAAATTAATGACATATTCAACCATAGTTCTGATCACCTAGGCCTATGAAAGGCACTAAGAAAAATTTTCTGGCTAAAGAGACCCTACTGCCAAAACCACATAGCATGTGTAGAAGGATGATCAGTTGTATAGTCCCGCACATTTTATGGTAGAATTAGAACATCCTCCCTTATGGGATCATTATTGACCTTCTTCACAAGTAGTCTCATATATTACATTGAGGATACATCTTCTGTAACATAAAGGAAACACTTAGTAAAAACCAGAGACAATAGGATAACCCCTGATTAGTCTATGGGATCATGTAAGGTTCTCTTAGGAGTCTACTCTCATACCTACACATCAATCACAGTCATATATATACAAAAAACATAACATCATGCTCAAATCAACTAATTAATGTCAATCAAGACATATCACAACAACATCGAATATCAAACAATAATGAAACTATCCTAAACAAATAGAAAAAATCAAAAAAAATAATTAAGAAACTATTATGTAGAACAAAAATAGGTGTATATATATATCATGTTAACCTATGTTTCTAATCATGATGCATGAATGCACCCAAATCTCATAAAAATAGTAACAACAGTCTCATCCATGATAACTCAAAGATCTATTACACATGTTTTTTCCAGGTACATGACAACTCCCTACCCAATTCCCACATAGGTATCTACTTTCTACCCTGTCTAAGGTTATTACAAAAAGAAAAGAATCAAATTGATGCTCTGATACCATTTTGTAACATCAGAATCCAAACCACCGGGTTTGAGCCAGAAGGTCACATGACCTCATGTGCACCTCCCCGTATGCAAGAGGATACCAACTAGAAGTGAGGGTATAAGTCCATATATAGAGATATTATACCATCGGTATCATGTCATGGATCAAATAATAATAAAAAATATAATATATAAAATTAGATTACATGTAGAATTCTAAAGATGGAATACATTTCATACAAATAAACAGGTTCCCAAAGTGGAAATCCAAACTAGAGTGATAAGTAAATATAACAAAATAAATAGTGGGTCCTCCGGATTTCATCCTGTTCCACTGCGAGCTCCATGTTTTACTGCTTAGTCATCCACCATAGGTTCTTTTCCCTTCACTGGATCTCTAGTCATGAAATCTACAAGTGCATTGAAATGCCTGAATAGGGTGTGTGTATAAGACTTGGTAGGACATCGTCAATGCATCCTTAACCAAGTGTGCTCAAGTATAATAGGTTTATTTCATGAATATAATAAATTAATAATAATAATACTAACATCATACAATCCAAAATTTAGCTATCATGTGCTAACCAAGATGCCAAAAACACTCAGTCATACCTGCTTTGGATCCATGATATAAGGATAACATAAAACTCAATAAAGATCTAAACTAGTCATAAGTATATAGACATTCCACTTGGTATCCTAAAGGCATCGATTTAACATGTTACTCAGTATCCAAAATTCATCGAGTTGGCACACTAATCAGTATCCACAAGGCATCGAATTTTGAAACATTCCTCGAAATCCTCAAGGTGTCGAGTTATGTCTGGGTCACAAGGATATCATGTTCCTCCATCATCCTCATTTAAAGTCAAGTTTACTCCCCCTTGAGGGGTAATCATACCATGACAGTCACCTATCATGTGTACCAAGCACCACACCTCCGAAGGAAAGATAATACACAACAATGTATAGCATGATAAATAATAATAACATGGAATCATGAGAAATGTAGTATCATTATATAATCAACATGTGAATCAACATCAAACATAGTAAAGGATGCTCTAGAAATTCTCATGGGACATATATCATAATGGTTCTCACTAGATACACACACACATATGATCATAATCAAGTATGATTAGCAGTTATTCCAACACAAAAAGTTACACCAAGGAAACATGTGTAAACAAGATCCCTAAAAAGGTAAGGAACTTCCTACCTCAAAAGTTGTTGATTTCAACTAAAAGGATAAACCACCCCATTTGGTTCGAAATATGGAGTGGAAACCTCAATATTCAAGAAAGCCTCCTCCCTAGTCTTATTATCGTAGTTGTTGACACATCAATGATCAAGTTTCATCAAGGGTTTCTAGAACCAAAATCAGCTATTTTATTTCAAAAAAAATAAAATAAAATATCACATGAAATGATACTTTATCTCTCTTGGATAATTCCCAAATATTCATTTTAGGCCAATGCATGTGTTAGGAATCTTTATCTCAAGAATAATTATAAAACCACATGCAATAATAAATATATCTCTAGATTAAACCAAGAACATGTACGGTAGTTCTTTATAATTATTCTATAACAGTTCTATAAAATTATCCTTTGATAATTTTTGCATGATTATTATTTGTTAATTTTTATAAATTATCCTTTGATTATTCAATATTTTTATCCTTTTATAATTATCTAATAATATTATCTTATAAATTATCATTTTATTATTCAATGTAAATATCACTTGATAATTCTTGATAATTATCCTTTGATAATTTTCTAACAATTATCTATTGATAATTTTTATAAATTATCCTTTGATAATTTTTCATAAATTATATTTTGATCAATTTTTAAATTATCCCTTGATAACTTTTTAGTGTTATCTTTTGATAATTCATTTAATTGTCCTTTTATAAATTTTTACATCACCCCTTGAAAATTCTTTATTATGATCTTCCAATAATTCATATAATTATCCTTTGATAATTTAGGTTTTATCATCTTAAATTAAATTCAACCATTTTTCAGAATTTGAGAAAAAGGGAAAATGGAATATGATTAAAAAAAACTCATTAATCCATAGGTGCAATACAGGGAAATATAAAAATGGGGTCACCATGCTTGGAACTAGGTAATGGGATTGAAATAGACCATTGGAGCTTCACCAATCACATGTAAGGGAGTTCTGGGGTCGCTCGAACTTGATAAAGAAACCCACTCCAAATCCAAAAATGGTTTGTCTATTTAGAACCCAATCCACATATGACATTTCTAAAACTAAAAATTAAGAACATCAATTTAATTTGAGATTCATCCAAAAATTGATTGTGAAGTGTTTAATTTCACCCCATTAAGGCTTTTCAAATTTTAAAATGTCAAAAATAAGTAATTCTAGTTATTTGTATTGAAGGTATCATGAATAATAGAGGTTGAGTGGTGTGCGTGGAAGTAGAAGCAATAAAATGGAAAAAAAGAAATAAAATGAAAAGGGGTAAAAAATTACTCTTATGTGTGATTTAACCAAAAACCTGATGCACACAAAGGTTATGTTGGGCCTAGGGAAAAACTCACATTTAGGATTTAATGGTTGTCTCAGATTTTCCATCTGAGATACTATTCAGGAGATATTTCATTATTTCTGAAAAAATTGTTTATGTGTGATATAATATATTTAATGTTTTTATTATATCAATACCGAGACTCTATGGACCCTAAAAGACCATACTGTCTACACACATAACTCTGAAAGTATTCCTTTAAATATTATAAAGCGTTTCAAGGGAAAAAAGATTTTCTACATTAATAGGGCTTTTACCCTCATGTAAATCCATTAAATCATTTATAAATTGATATTAATTAAAAATTTACATTTTCAAATAAAATAATCATAAATTACAAACAAAAAAAATGGTTTTATTATCATTTAAAAATTAGGAATATTACAAAAGTGATATAATTAGATATTTATTGTGGTGGGTTTAGGGTTAGTAATTAGGAAATATGTCCCTTACAAATTCTATAACTCTTAGTTGACCCCATGTCTAATAATAATAATAATATTATTATTATTATTATTATTATTATTACTATTACTATTCACTTGACATGTGATTCACTTAAGAATATATAAATAAATATTTTTTACATAATTTCCAATCAAACCATTAATCTCGGTCTTCTTAACCTCCTCAGCATTTATCAAACCTTGAATAATGACTATTTATTTAACAAAAAAATATCACTACATTATTCATCAATAAATATAATAAATATTATATTTTCAAAACCTTATAAATAAATATTTATTATTATTATTTAACTTGCTTATTCTTTTAAATAACTTATGATTAAATCTCATCAATCAACCAAACCTGAATAATGATTAAACCATAAAGAAGAAATAATATGTATTCTAACTTGTTAAATTAAGCATTAAATTTATCTAAGATTGTGGATACACATAGTGTGTGGCCATATATACCTCTTTCTTAATAGCAGTAAGCGGAGACATCTAAAGTCCAAGGTTAACATCTAACAATGCATCAAGGAACCCATAGAGAAAGAAGTTAATGTTACAACAACATACAACCTCTTACGAATGCTTAATATGTAATATAATCTATTTATAATGATATCTCTAATAAAGAAGGTTGTATACTGGTGTTATCAACCAATTTGTTTGATATCTCTTTATTTAAATTTATGTAAATGAACTTACTGATAGAAGACCATGGCAATTGGTTTATCTAAGCAATTCTATTCCCATTAAAGGGCTTAAGATATCAACTTCTTCCAGGATACAAAAGGGATAAATCCTTTCTTGCATTATCAATTAATGCAATATAACCCATGAAGCAGCCAACGTATCATACTTTGTTGTGAACATATTTCATCTTAGTTTTCATCAATACATAAAATTATACAATTTATAGTATTTATTAATGATAATATTAAAGTCTAAGGATCAATAAACATGCATGCAAATAGGAATATCCAATGACACATAAAATGTGGTTTTCTTACTGGCGGTTTTGTTCTCATAATCTCTCTTATTATAGATTTCCAAGGGAGAATTCCATGAGAAGGTTTCTCGATGTCATATGAGCCTCATACACCTGATAGTATATATTGTTTTTGTCTCATCAGTCAATATCATCTGACTATAGAACATTCATTCAAATATACTATTGTGGAACCTCCAAGTTCTCATCATACCAAAGAACTGCAATGATATTTCAGTGTGACATATATTCTTAATACATTATCACATAACATGTCATGCAAAGGAAATTCATGATGTGATAAGAAACTAAATTAACATTCAAGATAATGAAAACATGTAATAATAAAGTAATTATAAGATAGTTCTAGGGAACCAACTCCAACAATACCATGTTAATTAAAGCTTGGTTTCTTCTTTTAGTTGTGCCATTTTTGTTTGGTGAACCTGGCATAGTTTATTGAGAAATGATTTCATTTTCTTGAAGAAACCTTGAAAATAGACTAGGTAATTATTCATCTTCAGTGTATATCCTATAATATTCTCCACCTCGATCTGATCTCACTATCTTAATTTGTTTACAACATTGTTTCTCTACTTCAGTCTTTAAAACTTTAAAGGTGTCAAGAGATTTATTTTTATTATAAAGAAAATATAGATGTATATATTGTGAATAGCCATCAATGAATGAAATAAATAATTTGTGGACATGTAAATCCATTTTTGATCTATATGTTTCATTATGTATGATTTATAATATATTTGAAATTCTATTAGCACATTTATTTGATTTATCAGTTTGATTATACTTAGTGAAATCCACACAGGTTTCAAAATCAGTAAAATCAAGAGTATTGATTACCCCATCTTGGACTAATTTTTAATTCTTTCTTTGAAGATATGACTTAATCTCTAGTTCCACAACATAGAATAATTTTCATTTATAACACTTATTTTAATACCAGTATGAACATTCATGTTATCATTTTCAATATTAATTTGAAAATCAATGGATAAAAGAGTATCCTTTAATGTACTACATCCGACAATTTCATTTCCACATATTAAATAAAAATTATTTTTACAAAAAATGAATGTAAATCAAATTGATAAAAATTTGGAAATTGAAATCAAGTTTCTATAAAAACATGGAATTCTCTTTTCTAAATAAAAATTAAACCTAATGTTTAACACTATAATGCATGTCCCCATAGATTCTGCATTTGAGCACATCTTGTTTCCTTAATAAATGCCAAACTCACTGCCTACTGGTTTCCTTAGGTTTTTCCTACCCTGCAAGGTATTCATAATATATATTGTGGAACCATAATCAATTTATAAACTATTATAAATTTTATCAACCATATCTAATTTATAACAATCCAAATAGATTTAAATACTTTCTTTCTAATCCATTTTTGAAATTTAGGACAAATTTTCTTTGAATTTACTTTTTCATTATAGAAGAAATAAATGAGTTCTTTATTAATGTTAGGTTGGGGGTTGTTAGAGTGGTTCCCTAAAACCAACTTCTATGTACTTTTTGATAACTTGTATTTATAGTTTTGAATATTAATAAACTCTTTATCACATCATGATTGTTCTTCTATGTAACATAGTATGTGATAATTTCCTAAGAGTAATTATCATGTTAAAAGGTCATAGTCGTTCCTATGATGAGAACCCAGAAGTGCTAAGACGTTATTCTTAAATATATGTTCTATAGACGGATGATATCATTTAATGGACATAAGTGATATAGGCTATCAGGGATGGAGACTCATAGGACTTTGAGGCACTTTCTCATGGTGTACGCCCTTGGTAATATCCAGTGTAGGATATTATGAGAATGAGACCTGCCAGTAGGAAATCCACATTTATATGTGTCATTGGATGTTCCTATTTGTGGATGTGGGTATTGATCCTTAGACTTTAATATTATTATTAATGAGTATTATGAGTCGCATAATTTGATGTATTGATAAAAACTATGATGAAAGATGTTCACGGCGATGTAAGATATGTTGGGTGCTTCACGAGTAATATTACATTAATGAATAATATGAGAAAGGATATGTACCTTCTATTATTTAACAGAAGTTAATATATTATGCCCTTTTATGTAAATTATATAGCCTAAATAAATCCATGGTCATGGTGTTCTATAGGTAAGTTCAATTTCCAGGAATTCAAACAAAGAGACATCGAGTATATAGGTTGATAGCACCAATATGCAACCTGCTTGATTAGAGATATCATGATAAAGAGATTATATTATATAGTAATCATTTGTATGAGGTATTATTTTATTATGTTATTAAAAAATTTCTCTATGGGTTCCTTGGCGTGTTTTTAGATTCTAACATTGAACATTAGGCTTTTCGCCTAATGCCATTGAGAAATAGGCCTAGAGGGTCACGCAATAAGTGTATCCATAATCTCAGTTAAATAATAATAATAATATTTATTATTTAACAAGTTGAATAAATATTATTCCTACATGTGGTTTAATAATTATTCATGTTTTATTGATCACGTTTATTTTGTCACCAGTTATTCGATAGAATATAATATGAGCCGAATATTTAATAAGTATTTATTTTATATTTAGTGAATATAATATTTATTTATTTATTTGAGAATAATGCAGTGATATTTATTTAATAAATAAATATTCATTATCCAAGTCCCAATAAATATTTTGGAGGAATGGTGGGATGAGTTTAATTGTCTGATGAGAAATAATAAATATTGAATATTATTTGATAAAAATATTTAATTTAATTCGCAAGTTAAGTGCATGTCGAGAAATATTATTATTATTATTATTATTATTTGACATGGGGTTTTGTAGGGATTAAATAACTAATAAATATCACTTGTACAATTATCTTATTTAAACCCTAGTAGTATATAAACCCAATTATATTATTTTTAGGAGAGGCAATTATTTTTTTTGGTTGTGAAAAATGGATTTAGAGAATCCTCCCAAGACCTAGAGATCTCACTTATCTAAGAACACTCCCTGGAATAGAGATAAATCTTCATCCATCTCTCACTCTCAAGTCAAGAGAGATCCAGGAGAGCTCTTTGGAAGTGGTTCTCGAGGAAATCAAAGGTGGATGACGCAAGCGATAGGATCTATCATGATAGCACCCAGAGATTCCTATAGAGACATTCAAAGATTTTTGGATCACGTGCAGATCACCATTAGATAGAATCTACTTTGATTCATACAATGTAATAACTGTAAAACATAGATCTATTTTCAGATCCATAAACCAAGAAATAATTCCAACAAGGTAATTATTTAATTAATTAAATTGATTATAAATAATATGTGATGATTCTCTCTCTTGTTTTGGCATTCTATCCCTTGTCTATATTCTTTGATTCAATTCCATAGACGACAACATTTATCATTGTGTAAATCTCAGATTGATCATCGATCATGTAAAAAAGAAAAGTTGGGCATGACCCTTCACACGCTTCTACTATTCCCATAACCTACAAGTAGTATCAGATCAGTCACATAATTATTGATAATTATTTAAAGATATCTGATTGATTTATGCATATTTATGATTTAGTTTTCAATTCAAGTTTAATCTGAATTGCTAGATCTTCTTCTTCCTCCTTTGTTTCTCGTAGATCTAATAAATACGATTAATTCCATGAACAAAATAAAATTGAATATCTCATCCAGAGGTGCCAAGAATTATGTCCATATAGCACAAGAGTACACGTCATGTAACTGGAGTTACACACTTTGTACTTATGTTCAATGCATCAAAAATTAATTCAAACCATGTGCATTAATGACACACGGTATATTTATTTCTTACACCACGTGTTGACCGGGCCAAGGTAGCATAGGGTCAACCAAATTACACACCTTGTAGCCCACATACATGGTGTGTAGTCCCTTTCAGTTACATATGGGTCATGTATTACCATACATGTCCTACCTGACTGGTGACCATGTAACAAGGAGACCACATGCTGTGTAGTCGCTTATACATGTTGTTTCCTCCAAATTTCTAAGGCACTATTTACACACCGACTCCCTATACATGTGCCTCAGGTATATGGTGAGAGATGTACACACCATGTAGCTTGGTTGTACATGTTGTGTACTTATATCAATTTATGTTGATTTAAAATTTATTTATTATACTATGTAAACTTTATCGACACATGCTTGTGTGTGGTCATTAAGTTGATAGGACATGTCATGTGATAGGTTTTAATATATATATATATATGTGTGTGTGTGTGTGTGTGTGTGTGTGTGTGTGTGAGTGTTTAATTAATATCTACATAATGTTTAGATCTTCATATCATGTATGAGTTGTATTAACGATTGTAACTCTATGTGCATTGAATCATAACATGTGACCAAAAAATCATGTAATCATTGAGTTGATAGTACATGTTATGAAAGTACATGATAAGTCGTGTATGACATATGTCACAAGAGTAAATTGTATATGAGTATAATACATGTTGGGTAGATTCTGATGGGTATTCACCATGTTTCCTCTAAGGTACATTTATGTACATAGTTAATTTTAAATAAATTTATTTAATTTCTTTAAAATTGTGATGGATTAGAATCTCAAGGAAATTTAGATGTGAATTAAGATAAAATAATTGTTTAATTAAAGAATACAATTAATTGATTTGAGTGTGATTTATCTTAAATAATAATGATTAATAATTTATTGATAGTTTTATTAAATGCATAATTTGTTTCATTCATGTGGATGATCATGATCATAGACGAGACCTTTATATGTGATTGGTTTCATTTAATTTATAATTAAATTTAATTGTTGTATTACGCTCCTTATCTCCTCTTATTATGTAAGGGTCTACATGCCCATGTTTTTTATGTAAATCCCTTATTTCCCTCACCTACGTGTGAGTAAAAGCATATGTAATGGATGGAGATCCCAAGCTAGTAGAGGTGGTTAAAGTTTGGAGCCGAGGTGAAACCAATCCAAGATAGATACATATGTGGACAGGTGGAAAGCTATAACACAAACCTTAATTGGTTCAAGGTGTTTTCCCCTAGGTCAGTGGTTAGTTTATCAACCACTAGATAAACTAACTATTAGTAAAAGCTCATGATCATTTCACTTTATTATTTTATTTCTATCAAGTTTCATGGTTATTTCATTATAGATGTTTTTCCATGATCACATGAATTGATGAAATTAATGATCATGCAAGATAGAACTAAAATAAATTTTCTTATGCATAAATATTATCTAATACATGGTTAATCACTTAAGTAAATCCAATTAATATTAACAATCATGTGATAGAGATAATAATTGGAAAATTGCACATAAAAAGGATAAAATATCTCAATTATATATTTTAAGTTGGTATAGACTTCCACTACTTTAGTTAAAATCAAACCATACTTAAAAGTGCTTGACAAACCAAATTTGGGGTGCTTTCAATTATCGGGGAATTATAACTTGAATTTTTGGGTTGATGTAACTTATTTCAAATCAAAGGTTGACTTCCAAAGTAGAACTTTGTGTAACTAAGAGGAAAGGATTGAAGAAATCTAATTTAAGGATTTCAGGATTGGGGAGTCCACTCAACATATCAAGGAATTGTGATTTAATGTAGTTTGCATTTTTAATGTCAACCTAAAACCATTCGAGTTTCTTGACTAACCAAAGTTGGGGTAATAAGAAGGATAATATGAATACTTTCCACTATAATGTCTAAGAAATAGTATATTTCAAATCCAATTGTGAGGGATATTGGGTTTTGATAAAATAGTGGGAGATTAATAAATATAATATTTATTTATTTTTCTAAATTTTATCAGATAAAGTACTAAAATTATGATCATCTTATTTTGTAGAAACAATATTAAAATGAATTCAAACATATCATTGTGATCTGTACTTAATAAGGATAACCTTCTCACTAGTAAAAATTTATAATAGTGGCAAAGGTGCTTCCGTGTTATCCTTCTCCATGAAAGGAAATTGTATATGATATAAGAATCTATTTCTTTTGTGCCTGATAATGAGGTAAGTGGTGAATATTTATTACTCTATGAGAAACATTTGAATGATTCCATAGATGTTCGATGTTTATCATCCATGTCCAATGATATTTTGAAGCAACATGAGGACATGGATGTGTATAGCATGACGTCTCACCTTCGGGATCTCTATCAAGAGAAGGAAAGACAAGAGAGGTATGAGATCTCCAATGCTTTGTTTATAACTAATCTTGGTGAGTCTGTGCCAGTTGGGACTCATTTAGTCAATCTTATTGGCTATATTAAACACTTATACATATTAGGGATTAAATTCCTAGATGATTTGTGTACAAATATCATACTTTCATCACTGTCCAATATCTTCTATAGTTTTATTATTAGTTACAATATGATAAATAACAAGAAGAGTCTTTGGAAACTTCTTACTTTGATTCTCAAAGTGAATAAGGACATGGGGTATGATAAAACTATATTCCTTATAGTGAACAATAAAAGGAAGAACAAGTAAAAGGGGCCCAAGACTCATAACAAGTCTAAATCTCCTGAGCATTGTCCTTCTAAGAAGAGGAAGTTCTAGAGGCAGGGCAAGGAAAAGGTGGTGGTATGTTTTTCATGTGGCAAGCCAGGCCATTGGAAGAGGAACTACACCTAAAATCAAGGGTAAGATAAAGGTGTGTTCGTTATCGAGTGTAATCTTTCAATATCTACACATTGGGTATTAGATTTAGCTTGCGGTACTCACATTTGTATCCAAATGCAAGAACAAAGTAGATTCTAAAATATTTCTAGAGGAGAGGTGGATCTA
Organism: Viscum album; assembly: GCA_963277665.1. Classification (NCBI taxonomy): domain Eukaryota; kingdom Viridiplantae; phylum Streptophyta; class Magnoliopsida; order Santalales; family Viscaceae; genus Viscum; species Viscum album. The sequence continues at coordinate 247,641,061 of OY728150.1, forward strand.
CGAGCTGCCAATGGTGTGAGGATAACTACTCTAGACATTGGTGACCACCACCTTTAATTTACAATGGGAATTATTTTGGTTTTAAAAGATTATTATTATGTACCTACGGTTACCAAGAACATAATTTCCGTATCATTCCTAGATGCATATGGGTTTATTTTCAAGTTTGGAAATAAAAGTTGTTTCTTTTATAAGGATAAAATATGTTATGGTATTACACATTTAAATAGATATCTTTATGTATTTAATTTTGAAAAACAAGTATTGATAATTGATAATTAATTCTCATGACTCATGTAACACCCAACTATGGCATCATCATCTTGGTCATGTAAACAAGAAGTGTTTGACAAAGCTCTGTCAAGATGGTTATTTAGACTCTTTTGATCTAAAACCACTTGAAAGATGTCATTCTTTTTTATAAGGAAAAATGACCAAAACACCATTTAGAGGATAGGGTAAAAGGGCCACAGAGCTTTTAGGATTTGTACACACTGATGTGTATGGACCATTTCTAATAGAAGCTAGAGGTGGATACTATTACTTAATAACTTTTACTGATGACCTTAGTAGATATGTAAATTTTTAATTAATGAGGTATAAGTCAAATTCCTTCGATAAATTCAAGGAATTTGAGAATGAAATAGATAATCAACTTGGAAAGAATATAAAGAAGCTTTGATCGGATTGAGGTGGTGAATATCTTAACTAAGATTTTATTGACTTTATACGAGAGTTTGGGATTCTATCTCAACTCACTCCACCTTACACACCACAGTGGAATGGTGTTGGTTAAAGTAGGAATCGTACCTTGTTAGAAATGGTAAGGTTGATAATGATTCATGTAGATCTTATATTATATTTTTTGGGATATGCATTGCAAACTATGGTATACACATTAAACCAAGTACCAACTAAAATGGAAAATGGAATTCCCTTTGAGCTATGGAGTGGAAAGAATCGTCTTTTATCGCACACACGTGTATGGGGTTGAAAGGAATTTGTTAATTCTTTCTTGATAAACAAACTAGCACCCTGGGGAACAAATTGTATCTTTATAGGGTATCCCAAAGAAACAAAGGGATACTACCTATACAACCCCTCAGATAAGAAAGTGTTTGTCACTGGAAAAGTCATATTTCTTGAGAGGGAGAACATCCTCAAAAAGGATAGTGGGAGGAATATTGACTTTGATGAAGTTGATGCTCAAGATACACAAGAGTTGGTAGAGGAATAGATACCATATATCCCCATGGAAGAATTAGTTCCTAAAACACAAGTACTATGTAGGAGTGTAATAGAGGTAAAAGAACTAGAGATATATAGTTTTCCAGTCAATGAAGATGGTGACTAATTATTAGTTGACAATAATGAAACTCTCTCCTGTAAGGAGGCAGTATAGAGATCAGAAGTTGTAAGATGAAAAGAATACATGAATTCTGAAATGGATTACATGTATCAAAACCAAGTTTTGGTTATGGTCGATGTGCAAGTTGATGTAAATCTTGTTGAATTCAAATGGGTATTCAAGATAAAATTGGACAATTAAGGTAAATAAAATACCTATAAAGTAATGATAGTGGCTGAAGGTTTTAAATAGCATTAAGTAATTGACTGCGATGAAACCTTTTCACCATTTTCCATGTTTAAATCAATCAAAATTCTACTTGTTATAGTAGCTTACCATGGCTATGAGATTTAGAAGATGGATGTCAAAACTGCATTCCTTAATGGGAACCTTCATAAAGATGTCTATATGAAACAACCAAAAGGTTTTGTGACTCTAGATGATGCTAAAAGGATTTAAAAGTTGCAGATATCCATTTATGGATTGAATCAAGCATCCAAGTCATGGGACATTCGATTTGATGAAGCTATAAAAGAATTTGGTTTCATTAATAATGAATGTGAGTTTTGTGTTTATAAGAGGTTTAGTGGGAATGTGGTTGTTATTCTAGTAGTATATATTGATGATATATTACTTATTGGAAATGACATACCAGTCTTAAAATCTGTTAAGGACTGGTTAAAAAATTATTTATTCATGAAGGACTTAGGTGAATCGACCTATATTCTAGGGATCAAGATCATATGTGATAGATCCAAGAGGATTCTTGGACTAATTCAAAGTACATATGTTGATCAGATACTATAAATAGATTTAGTATAGAACAATCCAAGAGGGGATCGATTACAGTGTCACGTGGTTTGCATCTTTCTAAGAAAATGTGTCCTCATACACAATAGGAGAAAGAGAGAATGAGTAATATCACATACGCTTCTACGATGGAATCAATCATGTATACCATGTTATGTACTAGACTTGATTTTTCTTATAAATTGAGCATAATATACAGATATCAAGCAGATCCAGGAGAACAACATTGGTTTGCTGTTAAGGTTATCCTTAAGTATCTGAGAAGAACTGAAGATATTTTTCTGGTGTATGGATGAGACGAGGAGTTGGTCATTAGGGGTTATAATGATACTAGTTTTCAAATAGATCAAAATGATCTGAAGACACCTTCAAGATATGTTTTATGTATCAACAGAGGATTTGTGAGTTGGAAGAGTTCAAAGCATCCAGTTTTCATTGATTCTACAGTGGAGTTTGAGTATATAGCGGATTTAGATGTAGCTAAGGAATCAGTTTGGATATGAAACTTTGTCTAGGAGCTTAATGTGGTACCTAGTAGTAAAGAAACTATCACATTGTATTGTGATAATACTACAGTGGTGGCTCTTGCAAAAGATACAAGATCAGACCAACAAACAAAGCATATACTCAAGAAGTATTACCTCTTGAGGTATTTTCATCAGAGGGGTGAAGTTTCAGTAAGCAGAGTAGCCATGGAAGAGAACGTGGTGGACCCCTTGACTAAAGTTATACCTCAGCAGAAGCAAGAGTATCGTGTGAGAGCTAGCAGACTGAATGTTGTTAGTATTGGAGTTGGTGCCCTAGAACCAACTTCTTTTGTACTTTATGATAAACATATATTCATTGGATGGATATTAATAAACTCCTTTTCACATAAAGATTTTTCATTTACATGACATTGTATGTAATAATGTCTTAAGAGTAGTTGTCTCACTAAAAGGTCAGAGTGGATCCCTGCTATGTTGAGAACTCAGAAGTGCCATGACACTATTCTTAAACATATGTTCTATAGTTGGATAATATAATTTGAAGGGACAAAAATGATACAGGCTATCATGGGTGGAGACTCATAAGAATTTGAGTCACCTTCTCATGGTGTACGCCCTTGGTAATGTCTAAGAGGATATTATGAGAATGAGACCTGCCAGTAGGAAATAAACATTCATAAGTTTCATTGGATGTTCCTATCTGCGAATGTGTTTATTGGTCCTTAGACTTTAAGATTATTATTAATGTGTATTATGACTCATGCGCTTAAATATATTGGCGAAAACCGTGATGACATATGTTCACGGTGAGGTAGGATATGTTGGGTGCATCACGAGTAATACTACATTAATGAATAATGTGATAAAGGATTTGTCCTTTCTATTTCATAATGGAAGTTAATATCTTGGGCCCTTTGATAGGAATGAAATATCCTAAATAAATCCATGTCCATGGTGTTCTATAGGTAAGTTCAAATTCTGGGAAGTCAAATAATGAGAAATCGAGCACATGGGTTGATGGGACTTGCATGCGACCTGCTTGATTGGAGATATCGAGACAAAGGGATTGTATTACATGGTAAGATTTCGTATGAGGTGACATGTCGTTATGACATTAACTTCTTTCTCTATGGGTTCCTTGGCATATTTTTAAATGCTAACCTTGGACTTTAGACTGCTCCACCCAACTCTTTTGAGAAAGAGGCCTCGAGGTTCACACATTATGTGCATTAAGTATCTTAGTTAAATAATATATTATTTATTATTTAATAAGTTGAATAAATATTATTCTTGGTTATAGTTTAATAATTATTCATGGATGCCTGATCGCATTTATTTTGACACTGGTTATTCAAGAGAATATAATGTGGGTAGAATAATTAATAAATATTTATTTTCTATTTAGTGAATATAATATTTATATATTTATTGGTGAATAATGCAGTGATATTTATTTAATAAATAAATATTCATTATTCAAGGTTCAATAAATATATTAGAGGATTGGTAGACCGAGTTAAGGGTCTGGTGAGAAATAATAATATTGAATATTAATTTATTAAATAATATTTAATTATAACTCTAAAGTTAAGTACATGTCAAGAAATAATAATGTTGTTGTTATTATTTGGCATGGGGGTTTCAATAGGATTAATAAAATAATTAAGGCACTTGTGCAAATTATTTATTATTACCCTAGTGAATTAAATTCCCGGTTATATTATTCTCTTATTAGCCTAGCACTAGCCAAGTGATGATTATGGTTATGCAAAACAAATTGGAGAAAATATCTCAATCATAGAGAGTTAAACCCTCTCCAAGAATGCTCTAGAGAACAAGAGAGATCCTCCTCCACCGGATCAAGGGGAACCTTTTTAAATAAGTTATCAAGGCAATTTAAGGCAAATATCGCAAGTGCAAGGATCTTCCATGCTAGCACCTATAGACTCCTTCCGTAACATTCGGAAATATGTGGAACATGTGTGGATCACCGCTAGAGGAGATCTACCCTTGATCTCTACAATGCAATGAAGACGTACTATAGATTTGTGGTTGAACGCATCAACAAAGAAAAAATCTCTTGGAGGTAATTATTTAATTTAATTTAATTAATTATAAAAAATATATGTTGATCCTCTCTATTGGTTCTAGGTTTCTATTAATTTGTCTAAATTCTTGATTCAATTCTGTGGATACTGGCATTCATCATCGTATTGATCCTGGATTTTTCATTGAATATGGAAAAAATTAAAGTTGGGCATCGTTCCTCCCACGCTTCCACTGTGCCTGGAACCTAAAAGTGGTACAAAATTAGACATATTATTGTTTATAATTATTTAAATAATTCATTGATGATTTATTCTTTAATTATTTAGTTTTTCAATTCAAGTTTAATCATTCCTTTTAATATGAATTACAAGATCTATTTCTTCCTTCATCATTTATCGTAGATCTAACAGAAATGATTGATTTTATAAATAAAATAAAATCAAGGGAATCATCTAGAGGTGCCAAGGATCATGTCCGTACAACACTAGACTACATGTCGTGTAATCGGAATTGCACACCGTGTATTATTGTTCAACACATCAAGATTTGGTTCGGTAATCATTTTGAGATATTGTGTTAATTAGGCATTAATGACACCATTAATGAACTTTAATACATGCGGTGTTGACCAGGATTAACTAACACATAGAAACTAGATTACACACCATGTGGTCCACTAGACATGGCGTGTAGTCCCTTTAGGTCAGGGTTGAGTCATGTATCCCATACATGGATTGCCCGGATGGTGACTATGTAACGCGGAGTCTACACAACATGTGGCCCAATGGACACGCAATGTACTTCGAATATTTCCATAGTACACCTCGCACACCATTTCCCCAAGCATATACTTCGGATGGATGGTGAGGAGGGTACATGTCGTGTAGTAGGATCTACACACTGTGTACTTTTTCCAGATTACATAGATTTAAAATTTATTATTATATTATGTAACCCTAGAGACATGTACCTTCCTATAGACATAAAGTTGGGACACAAAATGTGATAGGTTTTTGATATATATATATATATATATATATATATTTAAATTTTTAATCAAAATTTGTGTAATGTTTAAAGATCTGCACATCATGTATGAGTTATATTAAATTTATAATTTTGTGTGTATGTTACATGTCACAATGAATAAAGTGTATACAAGTATAATACATGTTGGTAGTTTTGGATGGGTATTCAATAGGTTGTCTCTAAGGTGAAAGTTATGTACAAAGTTAATTTTAAATGAAATCTAATTTGTTTAAAAATACAATGGATGATCATCTCAAGGAAATTAAAAAAGGATTAAGATAAAAGGATTGATTAATTAAATAAAATAATTTATCGATTCAAGCACGATTTATCTTAAATAAGAACGATTAAAGGATTGAATGCTAGTTTTATTAAATTCATAATTTGTTGCATGCATGTGGATGATCATGAGCTAGACCATAACTTTGTATGTGATTGTTTTCCCTTTTAATTTATTATTAAATTAAATTGTTGGCCCGTATGCCTTCTTTCCTCATTAATATGTAGGGCATGCGTGCTCATGGTTTCTTTTATGTAAACCCCCCTTTTATCGCTCACCTGTGTGTGAGTAAAAACATATATAATGGATGGAGCTCCCAAGATAGTTGAGGTGGTTCAAATTAGGAGCTGAGGAAAAACCAATCCAAGGAGATACAATGGTGGATAGGTGGAAAGCTGTAAACACGAACCTAATTGGTTCAAGATGTTTCTCCCCTATGTCAGCGGTTAGTTTATCAACTACTATATAAACTAACCATTAAAACAAGCTCATGATCATACCCTTTATTTTATTTCTATCAATTTTTGGTTTATTCATTATGGATGTATTGTCGCGATCACATAATTAATGAATTAAAAAAACATGCAAGATGGAACTAAAATAAACTGGCCTATGCATAAATATTATCTAATACATGGTTAATCACTTAAGATTATCCCACTTAATATTAACAATCATGCGAAAAGATAATAAATGAAAATTTATTCATAAAGGATAAAATCCCTCAATAAAACATTAATTTGGTATAACCTTCCATTACTTCGGTTAGAATTGAGTCATAGTTCAAAGTGCTTGACCAGCCAAAGTTGGGGTGTTTTCAATTATCGAGGAATTTTAATTTGAGGTTTTGGGTTAACATGACTTAGTTTACATCAAGGGTTGATTGCCAAAGTAGAACTTGGTGTAACTGAGAGACAAAGGTTGAGAAAATCCAAAATTAAGGATTTCAGGATTGGGGAGTCCACTCAATGGATCAAGGAGCTGCAAGTTAATGCAGTTGGCATTTGGAATGCCTACCTAAAACCTTTCAAATTACTTGACCAGCCAAAGTTTTGATAATGTGAAGGGTAATATGGATCCTTGTCTCTAGAATGTCCAAGAAACAGGATATTTCGAAGCCAATGGTGAGGGCTATTGGGTTACAATAAAATACTGGGAGACTAATGAATATTTATTTATTTATTTGTCATAGTTTTATCAGATAAAGTACTAAAACTCTCTCCATATTATTTATAAAAATAATATTAAAAATGACATCAAACATATCATTATGATCCATACTCAAGAAGAAAAACCTTCTCATCAGCACTAATTTCTAGGAGTGGAAAAGGCACCTTCGGGTCATCCTTCGCCATAAAAGGAAACTGTATGTGCTGGAAGAACCTTTACCGGTTGTGCCTGGAAATGAGGTGAGTGATGAGGAGCTCTCTATGTATGACAAACATTTGAATGATACTATGGATGTTCGGTGCTTCATGCTATCATTCATGACCAATGATCTCTTGAAGTAGCATAAGGAAATGGATATCTATAGCATGATCTCTCACCTTCATGATCTCTATAAAGATAAGGCAAGACAAGAGAGGTATGAGATCTCAAACGATTTGTTCACCACTAAGCTTGGAGAGTCTACTCCGACTAGGACGCGTGTAGTCGACTTATTGGATACATTGAGCATCTGTACATCTCAGGGATTAAATTTCTGGATGAGTTGCATATAGATCACATACTATCATCAATTCCCAATACCTTTTTCAGTTTTATTATGAATTATAATATGAGTAATAATGAGAAGATAATATTATAACTTCTGACCCTGATTCTCTATGTGGATAAGGACATGGGGTGTGAGAAACCCACAGTACTTATGGTGAATGGGAAGACAAAGGAAAAGGAAAAGGGGACTAAGACCTATAAATAGTTTAAATCCCCCGAGCACCATCCAACCAAAAAGAAGAAGATCCAAAGGCAGGGCAAGGAAAAGGAGGCAGTATGATTTTCATGTCGAAAGTCGGGCTACTGGAAGAGGAACTGCACCCAGAGGCAAGGGGAAGCCAAAGGTGAATTCATTATCGAGTGAAATATTTTCATTTTTACACATTGGGTATTAGATATAGCTTGTGGTTCTCACGTCTGTATTCAAATGAAGGAACCAAGTAGATTCTAGAAAATTGCCAAAGGAGAGGTGGATCTGCGAGCTACCAATGGTGTGAGGTTGGCTACTCTTTCTATTAGTGACCGCCACATCACATTTCCAATGATAATGATTTTGGTTTTACATGCCTTTTATTATGTACCTAACATTACCAAAAACATAATTTTTGTATCAAGTTTGGATACATATGGGTTTATTTTCAAGTTCGGAAATAAAAGTTTTTTTTTATAATGATAACATATGTTATGGTGTGGAAAATTTAAATAATGGTCTATATGTATTAAATTATGAAAACCAAGTGTTGAAAATTGATAACAAATCAATTTCACATGACTCATATAACACTCAATTGTGGAATCACCGTCTTGGTTATGTAAACGAGAAGTGGTTGACAAAGTTCTATCAATATGGTTATTTAGACTCTTCTGATCTAAAACCACTTGATAGATGTTATCTTGTTTATAAGGTAAAATGACTAAATTGTCAATTGTTGGACAGGGTGAAAGGTCCATAAAGCTTCTAGGATTGGTACACACTAATGTGTGTGGACCATTTCTAGTAGAAGATAAAGGTGGATATTCTTACTTCATAACTTTTATTGATGGCCTGAGTAGATATGTCTATATTTACTTAATGAGGTATAAGTATGAGTCCTTTGAGAAATTCAAGGAATTTAAGAATGAAGTAGAGAATTAGTTTGGTAAGAAGATAAAGAATCTTCAATCAGATTGAGGTGGAGAATATCTTAACCAAGAGTTCGTCGAATTTTTATAGGAGTTTGGGATTCTATCTCAACTCACTCCACCTTATATACTATAGTGGAATGGTGTTAGTGAATGGAGGAATTGTACCTTGTTGTACATGGTAAGGTTGATGATGAGTCATGCAGATCTTCCATTATACTTTTGGGATATGCATTACAAACTGTGGAATACACATTAAACCGAGTACCAACTAAAGTGGAAAATGGAATTACCTTCGAGCTATGGAGTGGAAAGAAACCCATTTTATTGCATATACATGTATGGGGATGTGAGGCATTTGTTAAGGATTTTCTAGTCAACAAACTAGAACCCAGAGGCATGAAGTGTATCTTTATAGGGTATCCCATCCCAAGGAAATAAAAGGATACTACCTATACAACCCCTTAGAAAAGAAAGTTATTATTGTCAGACAAGCAGTATTTCTTGAGAGGGAGCATATACTCAAAAAGGATAGTGATATAAATATTTAATTTTATGAATTTTATGCTCAAGATACACATGAGTTGGTACAGGAACAAGTTTCACAGGTCCCTGTGGAAGAAGTGGTTCTTGAAACACAAGTACTACATAGGAGTGTATAAGAGGTAAGAGAACTAGAGAGATATGGTATTCTAGTCACTGAGGATGGTGACTCATTATTGTTGGACAATGATGAAACTCTCTCCTAAAAGGATGCAGTAGAGAGCTCAGAAGCTGCAATTTGGCTAGAAGCTATGAATTCTAAGATAGATTCCATGTATCAGAACCAAATTTGGGTTCTAGTGTTGATGTAAATCCTGTTGGGTATAAATGGATATTCAGGAAGAAATTAGACATGTAAGGTAAATTAAGTACCTATAAAGAAATGCTAGTGGCTAAAGGTTTTAAATAACATCAAGTAATTGACTACAATGAAAACTTTTTACTAGTTTCCAAGTTTAAATCCATAAGAATCATACTTGCCATAACAGCTTACCATGACTATGATATTTGGCATATGGATGTCAAAACTGCATTCCTTAATGGGAACCTTTAGGAAGATGTCTATATGACACAACCAGATGGTTTTGTGGCACCAAGTGATTCCAAAAGGGTTCGCAAGTTGCAGAGGTCCATTTATGGATTGAAGCAAGCATCCAAATCATGGAATATTCGATTCGATGAATCCATAAGGGAATTTGGTTTCATTAATAATGAATGTGAGACATGTTTTTACAAAAGGTTTAATGGAAATGTGGTAGTTATCCTAGTAGTATATGTTGATGACATATTACATATTGGAAATGACATACCAGTCTTACAATCTGTTAAGTACTGGTTGAACAAGTGCTTCTCCATGAAAGAATTAGGCAAAGAAACCTACATTCTAGGGATCAAGATCATTCATGATAAATTCAATAGGCTGATTAGACTAATTCAAAGTACATATATTGCCCAGATATTGAATATATTTAGTATGGAATAATCTAAGAGGGGGTCTGTTCTGGTGTCACATGGATTATATCTTTCTAAGAAAATGTGTCCCCAAACGCAACAAGAGAAAGATAGAATGAGTAAGATCTCATACGCTTTAGCGATAGGATCTATCATGTATGACATGTTATGTACTAGACTTAATGTTACATGTGCACTCAGTATGGTAGGCAAATATCAAGAAGATCCAAGAGAATAATATCGGACTACTGTTAAGACTGTCCTTAAGTACCTGAGAAGAAATAAGGATATGTTTATGGTATATTGAAGATATTAGGAACTTGTCATCATAGGATATGTTGATTCTAGTTTTTAGATAGATGTGAATGATTTGAAGTCACAATCGAGATATGTTTTCTGTCTCAATGGAGGAACTATGAGTTGGAAGATTTCAAAGTAGCAAGTTGTCATTGATTCTACAGTGGATTCCAAGTATATAGTGGTTTCTGATATAGCTAAGGAATTCATCTGAATTTGGAACTTTGTTCAGTAGATTGATGTGGTACCTAGTAGTAAAGACCCTATCACATTGTATTGTGATAATACTGCAGTAGTGGATCTTGAAAAAGAGCCAAGGTCACACCAACCGAAAAAGCACATACTCTGAAAGTATCACCTCTTGAGGGATTTTTATCAAAGGGGTGAAGTTACAGTGAGAAGAGTATCCACGAAATAGAATGTGGTGGACCCTTTGAATGAAATCCTATCTTAACAAAAGCATGAGTATTATATGAGAGCTAGCAGACTCAAGGTTGTTGGCAGTTGGCTCTAGTGCAAGTGGGAGTCTGTTGGAGTCGGTACCCTAGAACCAAATTCTTTTGTGCTTTATGATAAACATATATTCACTGGATATATATTAATAAAATCTTTATCACATCATGATTGTTCTTCTTCATGACATTGTATGTGATAATATCCTAAGATTAGTTGTCGCACTAAAAGGTCATAGCGGATCCCTACTATGATGAGAACCCGGAAGTATCATGAAACTATTCTTGAACATATGTTCTATATCCGAATGATATCATTTGAAGGGACACAAATGATATAGGCTATCAAGGGTGGAGACTCATAGGACTTTGAGAAACCTTATCATGGTGTACGCCCTTAGTAATATCCAGGAGGATATTATGAGAAGGAGACCCACCAGTAGGAAATCTACATTCATAAGTGTCATTGGATGTTTTTATATACAGACGTGTGTATTGGTATTTAGACTTTAAGATTATTATTAATGGGTATTATGACTCACGCACTTAGATGTATTGTCAAAAACTATGATGACATATGTTCACAGTGAGGTAGGATATGTTGGGTGCATCATGAGTAATACTACATTAATGAATAATGCGAGAAAGGATTTATCCCTTCTATTTCATAACATAAGTTGATATCTTATGCCCTTTGATGTAAATGATATATCCTAAATAAACCCATGTCTATGGTTTTCTATAGGCAAGTTCAAATTCTGGGAAGTCAAACAATGAGAAATCAAGCACATGGGTTGATGGCACTTGCATACAACCTTCTTGATTAGAGATATTGAGACAAATGGATTATATTACATGGTAAGTGTTTGTATGAGGTGGCATGTCGTTGTGGCATTAAATTATTTCTCTATGGGTGCCTTGGCATGTTGTTAGACACTAACCTTGTACTTTAGGTTGTTATACCTATTTCCATTGAAAAATAGGCCTAGAGGGTCACACACTGAGTGTATTCAATATCTCAATTAAATAATATATTATTTATTATTTAACAAGTTTAATAAAGATTATTCTTGGTTGTGGTTTAATAATTATTAATGGATGCATGATCGCATTTATTTCGATATGAGTTATTCAAAAGAATAAAATGTGGGTGGAATAATTAATAAATATTTATTTTCTATTTAGTGAATATAATATTTATATATCTATTGGTGAATAATGAAGTGATATTTATTTAAAAAATAAATAGTCATTATTCAAGTTTCAATAAATATAGTGGAGAATTGGCAGACTGGGTTAAGGGTCTGGTGAGAAATAATAATATTGAATATTATTTTATTAAATAATATTTAATTATAACTCACAAGTTAAGTTCATGTCGGGAAATAATAATGTTGTTGTTATTATTTGACATGGGGGTTTTGCTAGGATTAATAAAATAATTAAGGCACTTATGCAAATTATTTATTATTATCCTAGTAAATTAAATGTCTGGTTATATTATTCTCTTATTATCCAAGCGCTAGCCAAGTGACGATTATGATTGTGCACAAAAAATTGGAGAAAAAACTCTCAAGCCTAGAGAGTTCATCCCTCTCCAAGAATTCTCTCAAGAACAAGTGATATCCTCCTCCACTGGATCAAGGAGAACGGTTTGGAAGCGGTTCTCAAGGTGATCGAAGGTGAACATCACAAGTGCAAGGATCTTCCATGCTATCACTTGGAGACTTTTTCGGCGATGTCTGGAGATACGTGGAACACATGTGGATCACCGCTAGAGGAAATCTACCCTTTATATCTACAAGGAAACAAAGTTGCACTGTAGATCTGTGGTCAAATGCATCAATGAATAAAGAATCACCTTGGAGTTAATTCTTTAATTTAATTAAATTAATTATAAACAAAATATATTGATCATCTCTCTTGGTTATGGGTTTCTATTCCTTTGTCTAAATCCTTGATTCAATTTCTTGTATACTGGCATTCATCGTCGTATTGGTCCCAAATTGTTCATTGAATATGGAAAAAATTAAAGTTGGGCACCGTTCCTCCTATGCTTCCGCTGCACCTGGAACCTACAGTTAGCAGTTGGCTCTAGTGTAAGTGGGAGTCTATTGGAGTGGTGTCCAAGAACCAACTTCTATGTACTTTATGATAACTTATATTTATAGTTTTTATTATTAATAAACTCATTATCACATCAAGATTCTTCTTTTATGTAACATAGTATATGATAATGTTCTAAGAGTAGTTGTCATGCTAAAAGGTCATACAGTTCTCTGCTATGATGAGAACTCGAAAGTGTTATGACACTATTCTTAAATATATGTTTTATAGCCAGATGATATCAATTGAGGGACACAAGTGATACAAGCTATCAGGGGTGGAGACTCATAGGACTTTGAGGCACCTTCTCATGGTGTATGCCCTTGGTAATATCCAGTGTAGGATATTATGAGAAAGAAACCCGCCAATAGAAAATCCACATTTATATGTGTCATTGGATGTTCCTATATATGAACATGTGTATTGATACTTAGGCTTTAATATTATTATTAATGAGTATTACGAGTCATGTACTTTGATGTATTGATGAAAACCATGATGATATATGTGCACGGAGAGGTAGGATACATTGGGTGTGTCATGAGTAATATTGCATTAATGAATAATGTGAGAAAGGATTTATCCCTCTTGTTCATTAAAAAATGTTAATATCTAGGTCCCTTTGATGGAAATGATATAGCCTAAATAAATCTATGTCCATGGTGTTCTATAGGCAATTTCTTTTTTTGGGAAGTCAAAGAAAGATACATTGAGCATATAGGTTGATGGCACCAGCATGCAACCTGTTTGATTAGAGATATCATGATAAAGGGATTATATTACATAGTAAGCATTCTTATGAGGTATTATGTCATTGTAGCATTAACAAGTTTCTTTATGGGTGACTTGGCATGTTTCTAGATGCTAACCTTGGGCTTTAGACTAGTTTTCCTAATACCACTGAGAAAGAGGCCTAGAGGGTCACACACTAAGTGTATCCAGAATCTCAGTTAAATAATAATATTATTATTTATTATTTCACAAGTTGAATAAATATTATTCCCACATGTGGTTTGACAATTATTAGTGTTTGGTTTATCGCATTATTTTATCACCGGTTATTCAAGAGAATATAATGCGAGAAGAATATTTAATAAATATTTATTCACTATTTAGTGAATATAAAATTTATTTATTTAGTGGTAAATAATGCAGTGGTATTTATTTAATAAATAAATAGTCATTATTCAAGGATCGGTAAATATTGTGAAGGAATGGAGGATTGAGTTTAATGGTTCGGTGAGAAATAATAAATATAGAATATTATTTGATTAAATAATATTTAATTTAATTTTCAAGTTAAGCGCTTATCGAAAAATAATAGTATTATTATTATTATTATTTTACATGAGATTCTGCTAGGATTAAATAAATAATAAAGGGTACTTGTTCAATTATTTTATTTTACCCTAGCAGTATATAAACTCGATTATATTATTTTTTAAGAGATCCAATTCATTTGTTTTGGTTGTGCACAATGGATTTGAAGAATCCTCTCAAGACCTAGAGAGCTCCCTTCTCCAAGAATTCTCCCAATAATGGAGAGTGATCTTCCTCCACCTCTCACTCTCATGTCAAGAGAGATCTAAGAGAACGCTTTGGAAGCGACTCTCAAGGCAATCAAAAGTGAACGACGCAAGCGATGGGATCTATTATACTAACACCCAGAGATTCCTATGATGACGTTTGGAGATTTGTGGATCATGAGTAGATCACCACTATAGGGAGTCTACTTTGATTCCAACAATGCAATGACCATGCAAAGCATATTTTTTGTGATATCCATCAATGAATAAAGAATTCCAATAAGGTAATTCTTTAATTAATTAAATTGATTATAAATAATATGTGATGATCCTATATTTGGTTCCAGTATTCTATCCCCTGTTTGTATTATTTGATCTAATTATGTAGATCACGATATTTATCATTGTGTAAATCTCGGATTGATCATTATTCATGGAAAAAAGGAAAGTTGGGCACGACCCACCACATGCTTCTGCTGCACTCGGAACCTATAGGGGTATCAATTTCTATTTCCCCTTCATATTAGATAGAACTTTATGAGCCTTATGTTTCAAGTATGTTTTCGGAATATTAGTTTCTCTCGATTCTACCATAAGCCTCTCCTACTCTTGAACGCACATGATCATTAATTCATTAATCGACCATTTATCCTTATGTGTGTTGTAAGGTATTTTAAATGAACCATATTGATGTGGAATATTGTTGAAAATGTAATGCACTAGAAAATACTCAGATATATCAACCTCAAGATACTTAAGTTGAGTCGTTATATCCCTCATCTACATAATGTGCTCATGCACACTTTTTGTGGTGGTGAGCCTCGTAGATAGGAACTTCACAATTAATGTGCTTTCTAGTGCTTTATTCGAAGAGATAACACAATCATCTATACCCATTAGAAATTCATAGAAATTATTATGCTCATTGACTGAACCACGAATCTCAGTACATAATTTAGTTTTTATGAACATTGTACTAAGATGGTATGAACGTTCTTAATTTTCATATAAAGTTATATCATCAAGTGTGAAATCATTATCAACTGAGGGTGGTTCATTTTTCTGAATGACATTATCAATGTACATCCATCCCATGTGAAGGAGGATTCTCTCCTTCCAAATTTTATAATTATCACATTTTAATTTAGGAATGTCACGAAAAATATCAGAAAAACCTAATGGTGTAACCGCAAATTTAATACATTCTTATAAATCAAAATTATATAATTTACATAGAAAATCATGAAAACATGTATATAAAAAATATAAAATTACACATGGGTGAGATTTTAAACTTAATAGACTCATAAAATTAATTGAGAATTATCAATTAATATTTTAATTCATAAATTCATGAATTGTAATTTGACAATTCAACTATGTGAAAAATATTAAATTTTTATTCATAAACCCTGTGGGAAAATTATGAAATTAAATTTAATATCTCATATAATAAAAATATAGTACAAATTCATGTGGGGTGAAATTTATTATATTTTTCATATTATTTAATGTTATTTAATAAATATGTAAATTTTATTTAATTGGGAACATTGTGGTAAAACCTAATTTTAATAAAATTTACAAAAATCACAATTAAATAATTATTTTGATGGTTGAAGATTAAATATATATAAAATATATTTAATTACTAAAAATTGCAACAAATACATATATTATTTAATGTTATTTTAATGAATATGTATATTTTATTTAATTATGAATGTTGTATAAAACCCTAATTTTAATAAAATTTAAAATTCATAATTAAATGATTTTTAAAATGAAGAATTAAAGATAAGTAATGAATATCTTTAATAACTGAAGATTACTAGAAGTGTGGACCTTGATTTTTTTAATGCATGAATCCTTGAAATCGATAAAACAATTAAAATCATGTATTGAATTAAAAGTCATTTGATTTAAGTGGAGAGGAAGGATGAACACAATCAAGTTTCAAAATAAATATATGAAGATGAAGAAGTGAAGAAAATGATAGTAAATAGAGAATATGTCATCAACAACCCTAGAAATATCAAGGTGTTTTATGCAAAAATAGAGTGTAGAAAAATTTATTACAAGACATAGGTATTTATCACTCTAAAACCAAATGTTAGATGATTTATAAAAAATTATTCCAAGATCGATTGATTTCTTTGTTAGAAAAAAAATGATACTTACCTTTAGCCATTGTAAAAGAACACATAATACTACTAGAAAAAAGGCAATACCAATAGTTTGGAACCATTGGTATAGCCCCCCAAGATGTTTGTATAGTCTATACCAATGAGTCGATGGATTGTTGGGGTAGAAATATTCCAATGGTTTGGACAAACCATTGGTATAGGTAATTTCATGAGAAACACCTATACCAACTGTTTTGGAAAACCGTTGGTATAAGTCTACACCAACGGTTTGTGAAAACCATTAGTGTAGGTTTTGTGAAATAATAAATGGTAGTGCATACTATACCCAAGACTTTTCTATTACAATCATAACTTTGTTCAATTCGGCCTCTATTTCCATTCTGGTAAATGGTTCTCCCAAGGGCTATTTCAAATGCACCAAAGGAGTAAGGAAAGGTGATCCCCGCTCCACCATTCTCTTCTTGATTGCGGAAGACTATCTTAGTCGCCTGCTCACCCGTCTTGTAGATCAGAATAAGATCAATCTCGTTCATGTCTCTAGAAATGTGAATGCTTCCACCCATCTGTTATATGCTGATGACATCATCCTTTTTCTACAAGGTGATAAAAGAAACATTACAAACCTCAAAAATTCTCTCTCTCTCACTATGAAGATGTTTATGGTTAGACCATTAGTTGGAACAAATATTGTATCTTCTTTGGGAAAAACTTTTCATCCAACAGGAAATGTAACATTATTAATGATTTAGGTCTAAAAGAGGGTTCTTTTCCTTTTACTTATCTTGGTGTTCCCATTTTTTGTGGAAGACCCAAAGCCTGCTACTTTGCTACCATAGTAAACCAAGTGCTCAACCAACTCTCTTCTTGGAAAGACAAATCTATCACTATGGCAGGCAAAATTTTCCTGGTTAAATCTACTATTTTCTCTAAGATGGTTTACTCCATGATGGTCTATAAATGGCCTATTGGTCTTATAAAAAGATGAATATCTCAATCAAAAATTTTATCTGGACTGGTAGCACTCTAGAAAGAAAACCTGACATTGTCCCCTGGTCGACTTGTTGCAAGCCCTTAGAAAAATATGGTATCGACATAAAAAATTTTAAGTACTTTAATGAGGCCCTACAATCCAAGCTCACTTGGAACCTTCTTTATAACAATTCTGATTCTATTGACTTTCTCAAAAAAAGATTTATTGAAAAACTTAAGGCTGGCAACTTGAATTTATCCAACTCTTCCATCTGGCCTTCTATTAAACAATCTTTTTCCAGTATTATGAATAGTTCTAGATGGATGGTTCTTAGGCTATCATCTATGAATTTATGGTTAGATAACTATACTAGAACACCCCTAATTTATATGAATCCAACTGATCAAATCCCTGAAAATACCTACTACTCAATTAAAGATATACTAAACTCTCAACATGATTGTCTTCTTGAAGTCATTTCGTGTACCATTGACAATTATCCTTTCTCAAATACAGATGATTTTTTAATTTGGAAGTTTTCCCACAATGGCATGCTTAGCTCAAAAAACCTCTATAACCGCTATTTTTGTAATTTTGATAATTATTTTTCTTGGATAAAACACTTTAACAAACCCTGGATTAAGCTGTCAAGATTCAACCTTAGTTGGCGTCTTGCTCACAACAGAGTCCCCACAGATAGTTGCCTTCAGTCATTTGGAATCCAACTCTACTCTAAATGCAGATCATGTAACCAACACAAAGAAGATTCTAACCATCTTTTTCTTTCTTGCGCCATAGTTTCTACTCTTTGGAACTATATTTTTGACATATTTGATTGTAGATGGTTGATTCTTGACTCCATCAAATCTCAACTAAAGAGATGCACAGAAATGAAAAGTCCACAACAAATTAAAAATATTTTTCTTATTGTTATCACTGAGCTCTACCATGTGATCTGGTATGATATAAATGTTTTTATTCATAACAATTACTCATTTAATCAAAATTTAAGTCGGGTGTGGATCCTCATTGCCATACGTGAAGCCGCCTCGATGCGAAAGGGCCACTGCAACAACTCTTTTCATGACTTTGGAAGCCTGTGACATCTTCAAAAAGATGAAAATTTCCACCAACCTTGTAGAGACTTGATTTTTGGCCCTGTCAGACTTTGGAATATTTCTATGAATAATTCCAGAGCTAGGTGCGAAGACGGCGTGCGATTCCGAGGCCCGGTGTGCCTGGAATTAATTTTATAAAAATATTAAGTATTTTTATACTATGCACGTAGCGGGGGTGTTTTATCTCCTAAACGGTAGCTTGGAATGGGAATCTAACGGCACAGTTGCGTCCAGAGCATGTCGTTTACCCTATGCGGGGTGTAGACTTTGTGGGCGCGGGTCTACTGTGAGAAAAGCCACCAGGGGAATTTTCATAAATAAATGGAAAAATTTATTTATGAGCGTCGGCTCTAATAACTTCTGAATGGAGTCTCAGATCAAAATTCTAAGTGCGCTGTTGCGTTCAGAATGTTGTGTTTACCATAGACGCGACATAGTTTTAGTCGGCGTCGGGTGTCGGGGCGGAGGCGGGTTGGCGGGGAGATGAAATGAAGTTTTTTAATTAAAAAAATAGAAAATCAATCATCCCCCACCCCCCTCATTCACTCTCTATGCAGGCAACGAACCACTCCCCCTCTTCCACCGTTCTTCTCCAAATCGAGCCACGGGCGTCTTTTTTCAGCGTCGATCGTCAGCAGATCGAGCTCTAGCGCGTCGCAGGTGTCGTTCTGCACCCGAAGCGTCGACGATCCACCAAAAGGTAGTCAGTTTGAGTTTTAAAATCCCGGATCCATTTTATGCGTTGTTTTTCTTCAAATTGTCATAAGGGTTGTGTAGTTCAGGTCCCGAGCTTTCTGAAACTTGTTTCGGATCTGAATTTGGAGCATCGGGGTGCTTCCGGTGGCTCCTGGAAGTTTTCAGGCGAAAAACCCGGATTCCGGCGGCGGCTATGGCGGATTTCGGCGAGGTCGGCGGCGGCGCGACGGATTCCGGCTCTGGCACGGTGGAGTCCGGCAGGCGGCGGCGGTCCGGTCAGGCAGACGGTGGTTTCCGGCGACCCTACGGTGGTCCGGCCAGATTTTTTCAGGGGTTCTTTAAACCCCCGTAACTCGCAAACCGTAACTCTGATTTGCCAGCCGTTTGCGGCAACGCGTTCCTTGCATCGAGACGGATCTTTTGAAATTACTTTGGAAATTTTATGAGTCGGGTTCCTGGCACGGGGCTAAAAAACGTTGAAATAATAATAATATTTTATTATTATTCAACTTCGACCCTCCGTAACTTTTACATGGAGCGTCTGAATGACGTGTCATCAGTAGTGTTGAGACCATGATGGTACAACAGACTTTTCAAGATAGTTTCTGGGTGTTGGTACCGAGAATAGGGTGTGGGCCTCACGAGGCCGAGTTCCAGCCTTTGCGGAGAAACGTGACTTTTCCACAGGGTGTCCGTTTTGGATGATCGAGTAGTCGAACCCGTGCGTTTTTTTCGAGGGGATCACAATGGTGTGATCCACTTGACGAGTTTCGGGATCGTGTTGTGGGCCCCACCCGGGCTGGCTTCGATGAATAGTACCTTTTTACCAGGTGCCCGTTTGGGACGATTGAGTAGTTGATCCCGTGTGTTTTTTTGAGGGGATCGTAGTGGTACGATCCAATTGATGAGTTTTGGGATCGTTGTGTGGGACCCACACGGGCTAGCTACAGTGAATAGTTCCTTTTTCACCGGTTGTCCGTTTTGGGTGAGTAAACAGCCTATCTTGTGTGATTTTCCGCATAGATCGCGATGGTGGCCTCTGTATTGGCCTTGGAGGTGCGTGGTGTGGCATTGTGGCAGGTCTCTCGGGTTAGCGACGTTTGGACCGGCATTTGTTGAGGGTACTCCCTTGGTTTGTTCCTACGAGGGTT
Organism: Viscum album; assembly: GCA_963277665.1. NCBI lineage: Eukaryota > Viridiplantae > Streptophyta > Magnoliopsida > Santalales > Viscaceae > Viscum > Viscum album. Next base: position 247,661,860 of record OY728150.1, read on the forward strand.
CACGCAGCATCACAACCTTAGTATAGGTTTGTGATCTTCTCGATGTGATGTTTAATCTTTTAGAGTTGTGGCATTCCTCCGGTGGGCCTAGAGCGGGATCCTCTAGCATCGTTTTCCTAGATCGGGTTCTTGGTATCGCTATGACCGCTTATCCATAGGCGGCGATCCCCTATCTAGCAGGTTAACTCCGCAGGGTTTGTGGCATCATGGGGAATATGATCCCCTATGCAGTGGTCCATGCTTAGTAGGTTTGTGGCATCATCGGGTATACGATCCCCTACTTAGCATGAGGATTATAGTAGGGTTGCAGTATCGTTGGTTATACGATCTCTTACTCAACGCGTGGTTTCTGTAGGGTTGTGGCATCGTTAGTTTGATCCCCTACAGCACGAGATGTACCAGATGGGGTTTTGGTATCTTCGTGACTGTCATGACACAGGTGATGATCCTCTATCTGAGTGACGTGTTTCTGTCGAGCGCCAGATCGGGTTGTGGTATCCCCCAGCGGATCCTGGGAGTGATCCCCTATCTATGAGATCTACCAATGTTAGATCAGGTTGTGGTATCCCCCAGCAGACCCTGGTATTAATCCCCTATCTGTGAGATCTTCGTATACCGGTGTGGGTTCTAGTATCCCCTAGTGGACCCTAGGAGCGATCCCCTATCCGAGGAGTTTGGTGTTCATGTTGTTTCAGCGAGGTTTCCTCAATGATGATATCCGAGGAGCGTGATCTCTCGGGTGAGCGTCTGAGATGTTTGTGTGGGACCCGATGAAGTGTATCTCTCGGACGAGTATCCTCTGAGATGACAGAGCTCATGGAGTGTGTTCTCCTAGTTATGTATCTGTCGCAGGTTACGAGGTCGGAACCTCATGAGGCTTGGTGTGTGTTTGAGTATATCTGGATTGCTCATGGTATATGTATAGGCATATACCTGAGCGGATGTTCATGGTGTACATATGGACATGCACCTGAGTTGTGATGACTAGTTGTGTTTAGCATAGTATGGTCACGAGATGGAGTTTCTCTCTCGTATGGGATCCCTCTGGCTGGGATGAGCGGACTGTTGCCTTTCAGTTTCTCTTTTTGTTTTGGGTTTTTGCAGTGCCTACTGAGTATTGTTACACTCACCCCTGCATGGGCTTTTCCCGCACATGTTTGTGTCTTGTGCAGACCACAGGCCTTTTAACGGAATCCTAGGAGGACCCGGAGCAGGCATAGCTGAGTGAGCAGGACTGACCGTGGAGTCTTACCAGAGTTGTGTTGAGGAGCTTTCTGGTGTTGTTTTTGGAAGCGTACCCCTTCTTCTGAGCAGGTTGGATGCCTTTGTAGTTTTCTTTTGGTGGGCCCTGTTTTTCCCTTTTTTTCTGTCGTTGCACTCTGGTTTGGGATAGTTGTATGCGTGCATTTACTATTTAGTTTTATATATCTCTGCACTGTTGCATGGAGGTGTATGTGGGTGTGTGTGTACAGGTACCTTAGGCTAATGTCTCCCTTGTGTGTGATAGCCTACTCAGCGCTAGACGTCATCCCCTGTCCTATTGGAGGCGGGCTTGGGGAGTCGCGGCTTGAGCCCCATTGGTTCGGGTCGTGACAGAGTGGTATTAGAGGAGGTTCTACCTTTAGGATCTCAGAGCGTAGCTGGTCTAGCTGTGAGTTTAGTTTGGGTTGCATCGCGACAATGTTATGATGTTTCGAGTTCATCTTTCAGGTCAGGGACTCCAGTGTTGGTGCGGCGGCCGACGTATCCATTCACTAGGACTCTAATAACCTGTCTTTCGACTCGGGGTGTATAGACACTAGTCACAGGGACATAACGGTGCATGCATCATATAAGACCGGGTTTGGGTTTCCTTTGTTCTTCTTGAGTTAGCTCTTCAGATATACTCTTTGACTATGGTGCGTCTTGATTGTATTTCAGGATGCCTCCATGATGACAGCAAGCGAGGGTTCCGCAGCGGGATTGTGGTGACGATCTGCCCCATCTAGAGGTTGTGGACCAGGGCGTAGGTTCTGAGGCTGGACCTCCAGGTGGTCCGCCAGTTGAGCCACCACCTGTCGAGTAGCTGGTTGTGTCGGAAATGCAGGATGAGGTTGCGCGCAGGCTGAGTGCGTTGCACGAGTTCTAGAGGCAGCGACCTCTAAGGTTTTGGGGTGATCCAGACCCTCAGCCAGCTGATGATTGGCTCGAAGCAGTCACCCGTGTTTTCCGCATGGTGAGGACACCCCCAGATCAGATGGTGGTCCTAGCGGCGAGCCTTCTGCATGGTTTAGCTGGGCGATGGTGGAGTTTGGTAACGCAGTCTCACGATGAGGAGACACTCACGTGGGCAGAGTTTGAGAAGTTCTTCAGGGAAGAAATCTATCTAGTGACGCTGAGGTTAGTGCGAATCCAGGAGCTTCTGCAGCTTTGACAGGAGGGCATGACCGTGTCGGAGTACTCAGTGAGGTTTACAGACCTATCACGCTACTTCCTAGATATGGTTCGGGACCCGTTCTTTAGGGCTTAGACCTTCGAGCAGGGATTACGCAGAGACATCCGGGCAGGTGTGGTTTCTTTGTGTCTGCCCACCTATGCTGGAGTGCTAGAGAAAGCGTTGCTAGTGGAGAGCTTTTTGGTGAAGTAGATCCCGCCTGTTAGTGTTGGGCACGCAAGAGCTGAGACTTCTTCAGTCGGATCGGCACCTGGTAGTCAGTGGCAGGTGCAAGGGTCTGGACGTGGCCTACGTTTCAGGAGGCGACCCCAGGATGGATGATCTGAGGCTCAGGGCTCACAGGGCTCGCAGGCCAGTTTTGGTCAGCTGCAGGAGAGGCGGTGTTACGCTTACGACGGATGAGGATATCTTGCTAGAGATTGTCTGACCCGTCGTGTTGCTGTGAGGGAGCCGATCGGCAGACCACCTTGGTAGAGGCAGCATCTCGAGCAAGAAGGTCCACAGGGTGGTGGATGCAGCGACGGAGTTGGTGCAACAGCAGCAGGTGGTAGGCGGTATCAGTTGCCACCACCCCCACCACCAGGTGGTCCACGCCATGCCTAGGGAGCTGGGGGATGAGGGTGAGGTCAGCTACATTCCCTAGAGGTTGTTGGCCCAGAGGCTCCTCAGATGGATAGAGGTACGCCTTGTGTCTTTTCTACTTTCTACAGTAGCTTGTTAGACACTGTTTAGCGGTACTCTTTCCTTTCTGTTGCTTGCTCGGGTTTTGTTCAGGGTGTTGGTAAGACCCTGTGTGGGTGTTGTTCGGCATGCATCGAATGCGTGAGGAAGAGGGATCCTTCCCCCAACGAGACACATTTTTGTGATGCGATCAAAACCATGTGGGTGAGTCAGTGCCGCCCAAAGCAGAAAGTGTTGAGGTGTGGTGGATGAGTCCCTCTGACTTATGAGTTCGGGCAGGGGAGTTTGTTGGCGAACTCGCTGGCACAGGAGACCCAGTTGAGAGTCCAGTTGCTTTCCTTGTTCTTAGGGATTTTCGGGGATGAAAAGTTATAAGGTGGGGAGGATGTATTAACTCGGGTTTTGGCCCTATCAGACTTTGGAATATTCCTATGAATAATTCCAGAGCTATGCGCGAAGACGGCGTGCGATTCCGAGGCCCGGTGTACCCGGAATTAATTTTATAAAAATATTAAGTATTTTTATACTATGCACGTAGAAAGGATGTGTTATCTTCTAAACAGTAGCTCAAAACGGGAATCTGATGTCACGGTTGTGTCCGGAGCATGTCGTTTACCCTAGCTGGGGTGTAAACTTTGTGGGCGCGGGCCTGCTGTGAGAAAAGCCACCAGGGGCGTTTTCATAAATAAATGGAAACGTTTATTTATGAGCGTCGGCTCGAATAACTCCTGAATGGAGTCTCAGATCACAATTCTGAGTGCGCCATTGCGTTCAGAACGCCCTGTTTACCCTAGGCGCGATGTAGTTTTAGTCGGCATCGGGTGCCGGGTCAGAGGCGGGTTAGCGGGGAGATGAAATGAAGTTTTTTAATTAAAAAAATAGAAAATCAATCTCCCCCCCCCAATTCCCTCTCTATGCAGGCGACTAACCCCTCCCCCTCTCCCACTGTTCTTCGCTGAATCGAGCCCCGGGCATCCGTTTTCAACGTCGATCGTCAGCAGATCGAGCTCCAGCGCGTCGCAGGTGTCGTTCTGCACCCAAAGCGTCGACGATCCGCCAAAAGGCAGGCAGTTTGAGTTTTAAAATCCCGGATCCATTTTATGCATCGTTTTTCTTCAAATCGTCATAAGGGTTGTGTAGTTCGGGTCCCGAGCTTTCTGAAACTTGTTTCAGATCTGAATTTGGAGCATCGGGGTGCTTCCGGTGGCTCCCGGAAGTTTTCCGGCGGAAAACCCATATTCCGGCGGCGGCTATGGCGGATTCCAGCGAGGTCAGTGGTGCCGCGACGGATTTCGGCTACGGCGCGGTGGAGTCTGGCAGGCGGCGGCGGTCCGGTCAGGCAGACGGTGGTTTCTGGCGACACTGCGGTGGTCCGGCCAGATTTTTTCGAGGGGTTCTTTAAACCCCCGTAACTCGCAAACCGTAACTCTGATTTGCGAGCCGTTTGCGGTGACGCGTTCATTGCATCGAGACAGATCTTTTGAAATCACTTGGGGAATTTTATGAGTCGGGTTCGTGGCATGGGGCTACGAAACACTGAAATAATAATAATATTTTATTATTATTCAACTTCGACCCGCCGTAACTTTTACATGGAGCATTCGAATGACATGTCGTCAGTGGTATTGAGACTCTGATGGTACGACAGACTTTTCAAGATAGTTTCTGGGTGTTGGGATCGAGAATAGGGTGTGGGCCCCACGAGGCTAGGTTCCGGCGTTTGCGGAGAAATGTGACTTTTCCGTAGGGTGTCCGTTTTGGACGATTGAGTAGTCGATCCCGTGTGTTTTTTCGAGGGGATCGCAATGGTGTGATCCGCTTGACGAGTTTCAAAATCGTGGTGTGGGCCTCACCCGGGCCGGTTTCGGTGAATAGTACCTTTTTCACTAGGTGTCCGTTTGGGACAATCGAGTAGTCGATCCCGTGTGTTTTTCCGAGGGGATCGCAGTGGTATGATTCACTTGATGAGTTTCGGGATTGTTGTGTGGGCCCCGCATGGGCTATCTGTGGTGAATAGTTCCTTTTTCACCGGTTGTCTGTTTCGGGCGAGTAAATAGCCTATCCTGCGTGTTTTTTCGTGTAGATCGCGATGGTGGCCTCAGTATCGACCTTGGAGGTGCGCGGTGTGGTGTTGTGTTGGGTCGCTCGGGTTAGCGACGTTTGGGCCAACAGTGGTTGAGGGTACTCCCTTGGTTCGTTCCTACGAGGGTTCACGGGACATCACCGCCTTAGTATAGGTTTGTGATCCTCTCGATGGGATGTTTAATCTGTTAGAGTTGTGGCATTCCTCCGGTGGGCCCGGAGCGGGATCATCTAACATCGTTTCCCTAGATCGGGTTTTGGTATCGCTGTGACCGCTTATCCACGGGCGGCGATCCCCTATCTAGCAGGTTAACCCTGTAGGGTTTGTGGCATCATCGGGAATATGATCCCCTACGCAGTGGGTCGTGCTTAGTAGGGTTGTGGCATCGTCGGGTATACGATCCCCTACTCAGCATGAGGATTATAGTAGGGTTGCAGTATCGTTGGTTATACGATCCCCTACTCAGCGCGTGGTTTCTGTAGGGTTGCGACATCGTCAGTTTGATCCCCTACAACGTGAGATGTACCAGATGGGGTTTCAATATCATCATGAGCGTCGTGACACGGGTGAAGATCCTCTATCTGAGTGATGTGTTTCTGTCGAGCGCCAAATTGGGTTGTGGTATCACCCAGCGGATCCAGGAAGTGATCCCATATCTGTGAGATCTACGAATGCTAGATTGGGTTGTGGTATCCCCCAGCGGACCCTGGGAGTGATCCCCTATTTGTGAGATCTTCGTATACCAGTGTGGGTTCTAGTATCCCCTAGTGGACCCTAGGAGCGATCCCCTATCCGAGGAGTTTGGTGTTCATGTTGTTTCAGCGAGGTTTCCTCAGTGACGATATCCGAGGAGCGTGATCACTCAGGTGAGCGTCTGAGATGTTTGTGTGGGACCCGATAAAGTGTATCTCTCGGATGACAGAGCTCGTGGAGTGTGTTCTCCTAGTTATGTACCTATCGCCGGTTACGAGGTTGAAACCTCGTGAGGCTTGGTACGTGTTTGAGCATATCTGGATTGCTCATGATATATGTGTGGGCATATACCTGAGCGGATGTTTATGGTGTGTGTATGGGTATACACCTGAGTTGTGCTGACTAGTTGTGTTTAGCCGAGGATGCTCACGAGATGGAGTTTCTCTCTCGTCTTCCCTCTGGCTGGGATGAGCGGACTATTGTCTTTTAGTTGCTCTCTTTTGTTTTCGGTTTTTTGGGTGCCTACTGAGTATTGTTATACTCACCCCTACACGAGCTTTGTTCGCACATGTTTGTGTCTTGTGCAGACCACAGGCCTTTCGACGGAATCTTATGAGGACCTGAAGCAGGCGGAGTTGAGTGAGCAGGACTGACCGTGGAGTCTTACTGGAGTTGTGTTGAGGAGCTTTCTGGTGGTGTTTTTGGCAGCGTACCCCTTCTTCTGAGCAGGTTGGACGCCTTTGTAGTTTTCTTTTGGTGGGCCCTATTTTGCCCTTTTTCTGCTGTTTCACTCTGGTTTGGGATAGTTGTATGCGTGCATTTACTATTCAGTTTTATATATCTCTGCACTGTTGCATGAAGGTGTATGTGGGTGCGTGTGTACAGATACATTTGGCTAATGTCTCCCTTGTGTGTGATAGCCTACTCGGCGCTAAACGCCAGCCCCTGGCCTATTAGAGGCGGGCTTGGGGAGTCGCGGCTTGAGCCCCGTTGGGTCGGGTCGGGACAAACCACGTCGCACCTTAGAAGTGTTCTGGAGAGCTCATTTTCCTGGATGAATTAAAATAAATGTGGATGGTGCCTCCAAATGAAATTTGGGCCCTGCGGGTTGTGGCGCTATCTTCAGGAATCACAACGGTCGGATTCTTGGATGCTTTCTTGGTAGTTGCGGCATTGCCTCCTCTCTGAAGGTCGAAATGATGAGTTTGATTCATGCCATTGTCTTTGTCAAGCTCTTTGGCTGGAATAATCTCTGGATTGAAAGTGACTCAACCACAATTGTGTAAGCAATTTGGAAGGGCGAGACTCATCTTGCTTGGCCGATTACTACCCGTTGGATGGATTGCACCCACTCGCTCCTTGACATCAATTACATTATCACACATGTTTGTCGTGAAGCAAACATGGTTGCAGACGACTTGGCCAACAATGGATTAAATCAAGACATTACCTGGCTCGATGATCTCCCCGTTGATCTTCTCCCTTTTTATAATAAAGAATGTAACACGATTCCGTCTTTTAGACTCCTGTAACCACTTTCTTTAATAATATTTGTGGTTTGGTCTTTTTGGCCAATGCACCATCTTTAAAAAAAAAACTAACATAGACCACTTTTGTGTATATAATTAGATAAACATACACGTATAAAAATAATTTATAAATTTTGAAGAATTTAATTTTATAATATATAAATATACAAACAAATGGTCTTACATATACCAATGATTTTAGAAAATCATTGGCATAGGTTCAAATAATTTTTGGGGCCTATACCAGTAATTTTTGAAAAACCATTGATACAGGTACCGAAATGAGACCTATACCAACAGTTCTAAAAAACCGTTGGTATGGGTCTTGAAAATTATTGGAACTAATACCAACAACTTTGGAAAAGTGTTGGGATAATCCCTATTAGGTATTTATACAAGCAATTCTCCAAAATCATTGGTATAAGTCTGTTGGTATATATCAGGTTTCCAATAGTGGAAAATTGAGAAAGCGATACCTGAATGCCTTATACACACTGCACATGGGATATAGATGGTTTATTTTTCCCTTAGTGCGAGAGACTTGGGTTCCGCCATCAAGAACTCACCCTAACTCTCTTTGCCAACAAAAGAGATTCAATGCATGATGATTGATTGTCATCAAATAATCAATTGATATTATGGATCAAATTTAATACATTAATTTCATAGACCATTTTATTACATTAATGTAATGGACCATATTAATTTTACGGACTACAATTTATTGCTCCATAATTTATTACGTTTACAATTAATTGTTGAACAATTTATTACATCCGGGTCATGTATCTCAGGTTTTCGAGTCATGTAAAGGTTCCTTCTTAATCCGGTTAAAAAGAAGGATCATCTTGAAAATGAAATAAAAATGGAATTGGATGAGGAATATATTATACATACATAAAATAAAATAATATATATATATAGATGATTTTAATTAAAATATGAACTATAATTTTATATAGTTCATATTATAAGATTTAATGTATTTATATGTTTACTTATGTAGTTCATATCAATATATTTGTAATATATGTGTGTGTGAATATAATTATATGAATAACTATAAAATAATAAATAGAAGGAAAAATGATAATGTGTATATATATCGTTATAAAAACCATATTTAATAATATATAAACGCGTATATATAAAATATATTATGCAATGTGACTTTATCACAATTCAATTCCATTTTTTTTACGATCATACCTCTTTTAACTGGGTTGAGAGGGAGCCCCTGTATTGCCTAAAGACTCAAGCCATGAGGCTTAGAATTACATGAGTAGATCGGGAGAAAAAAAACCTTTACAAATTTAGTTAGACCCAACTACACTGAAACAACCCCTCCCCACCACCTTATTCAAGTCGGTGCCTAGCTCACCACTTAACATTTGTATTTGTTTGCAATGCCTTATGTAGAGGTGTACATGGCCGTTGGCTGCCATCTCCGTCCTCCTGTGCTAAAAATAACCGCATGGATCACTAATTGAAATAAATTTGAAGTTTCAGTCCATAAATATTATTTTCCTCATTTTATAAGTCTATAAGCAGGATTTGATATGCTTATAAATAAAACTTTTGAACTATATTTATTTTCTCTACTTATTATTTCTACATTTATTTATGCAATCCCTTGCGTTTTGCGTTTGTTCATAATTTTCTGGTGATTTCAACTGACTGGCGAATAAAATCACAACACGTCAGCAACCCGCATCGATGCGTCCCGGCCTTCACCCTGATTTACTGACCGTCGACCAGCGGAATTCAATCGACGGTTGATAAGTGCCACGTCACTAATCCGCACCACTGGCTCATCTTCCAATTGAAATCACTTTTCGCTTCTTTATAAGTACGATAGGAAACCCAAACCGTTCTTCACCGCTCAAACCACCTGTTTCTGTATTCGTCCGCTTTGTCGTTCCCCTTTCACAGAGTTTTCGATGGCACCCAAGGCCGAGAAGAAGCTGGCCGAGAAGAAGCCTGCCGAGAAGAAGCCTGCCGAGAAGAAGCCGGTGGAGGAGAAGAAGACACCTGCAGAGAAGAAGCCGAAGGCTGGGAAGAAGTTGACGAAGGACGCGTCATCGGCTGACAAGAAGAAGAAGCGATCGAAGAAGAGCGTCGAGACCTACAAGATCTACATCTTCAAGGTACTCAAGCAGGTTCATCCGGATATCGGAATTTCGAGCAAGGCTATGGGGATCATGAACAGCTTTATCAATGACATCTTCGAGAAGCTCGCCCAGGAATCGTCCCGCCTCGCTCGTTACAACAAGAAGCCGACAATAACGTCTCGGGAGATCCAAACGGCTGTTCGACTTGTTCTTCCCGGAGAATTGGCGAAGCATGCCGTCTCTGAAGGCACCAAAGCTGTTACCAAGTTCACCAGTTCCTAAATTGCCAACCCTGGCTCCTTACGCTTAAGTCACATCTGTATGTTGTCTGAGGTTGTGTTTTTTTTTACCGACTGGTGAATAACTGTTCAAATTGTTGGTTTGCTAGTGCAATTATCATTGTGTTTCGTATCTAGTCTGTGATATATGTTCATTCTGGCTCTGCAATGTTTCAATGGTGCCTGATTTCGTTTTTACCGGTGGGTGCTGTGGTATTGTTTTTCTGATCTCTCATGAATGTTTTCTATTTCTTTTTAGCTGGTATAATGAAGTGCCATTTTAATGATATTTGGTCGCTCCGCCCGCTATACGGTCCTCCCGCATCCCTTTTCCGAGGTCGTCCTCCATTACCTATCCCTGAAACATTACTGCTAACATATCCTTCATCGGCGGAATCTCCTTGCCGGCCGGTTCATTTTATTTTCTTCCTTGTCCGATATTTCCCTCCTTATTGATATCCTTTCTGCTACTAACTCGGTGAAATCTCCGTCCCGGATGAAAGGGATCAATTTCTTTCCAATCGATGCTGTCTGATCTCCACGTTTTCTCATCATATAAAGCCATCTGGTATTCTGAGTTTTCAGAATGAACCACCGCCTGCTTTCCAATTTATTGGATCCATCTCTTTCGCACTTTGATTGTGTAACCTGTCACCCGAGGTGATATCCCCGCCGCACTGGCCATTTGCTTTGTGATTTCCTGGGCTCATCTTCAGCACTGTGGATCTTCTTTCATTCCTCCCTGGAAGTCACTTGGTCTGCCCTTATGCTGTTCACCCAAACTGTGAATGGGGTGTAGAATCTTCATCTTATCTACATCCATTAGACGTCAAAGAACCTATGGTAATCTTTGTACACCTCCCTTCTGCTTTCACACAGCTGTGGTGTTGGTTCAAACAGAAACGCAGTTTATTTTTTGCATAATTTTGAATGATGTTTTTTAGCTTTGTTATCTCATAATACATTTATCCCTTTGTACTAATAACTGTTTTATTCTTAGTATTGATTAATATATCTCCATTACCTATCCCTGGAACATGACCTCCGTTATATCCTTCCTCCACAGAATCTCCTTCAGGCCGGTTCTTTTTATTCTTCTCCTTGTCCGATATCTCCATCCATGTTGATACTTTTTCTGGTTCTTGATGAAATCTCCCTCCAGGAACAAGGGTATCAATTTCTCCCTAATCGATGCTATCTGATCTCCACGTTTTCTCTTCGTTCAAAGCTATCTGGTATTCTGATTTTTCAGAATGAAACCCAACCTGAATTTGAAAAATGATGCAACTATTTTACTTGCACTCTCAATTGAGGCTCTCATAATCATCGTTTGTATTTAAATATCCAATTGGCCCTATATTTTTGAAATGATTTGATCCTTTCTTCATATCATGCCACCCCTACGTACCTTTTAGATTTACTGTGAATTAAATCCCTTTTAATTTCAAATGTTGGGCATTACAGGAAGAGAAAAAAATAGAATGTCATCTTTTCTTAGATTTTTTAATTTTATTTTAAATTCCCTTTACTTTCTCTAGACATACGCAACATTTTTTCCTCACATTTTTTTATTAAAAAATGTTGCTTAAAGCATTACCTCACAATTTTTTTCCTTCAACTATCTATGTTTTGTTACCAATATATTAAGATAGGAAATTGAATTATCAAATATTTAGTTCATTTATTTTTTTATTTTAACTTTTGTTTTATTTTTTGTTTTATGACATAAATTTTATCTGCGAGTTGGTGATCTCCACTCATGTGAAGGAAACAACATAAAATGTCATGAAATAGCTTGAGAGTGTCCCGATGATAATTTGGTAAAACCACAATACATGATTTGGTCCAATCTTGGATCAACAAAGCAAACATTTGATGAAGACAATCTTGGTGTAGATGTTTTCTTTTACATTTCAATTTTTCTTGATTCAAATTGTCCAAAAAATTTTCTTTTACAAATGGATTATATTTTTCTTCTAATTGCATTGTTTTCTTTAATAAAGTACAAATACTATTGACTTTCAATATCTCATCTTCCAATTTCAGGATACAGGCAGTTTTGAATTTACGAAACTCTAGGTTTTTCCCCTCTGCTTCAAAGATTTATGTAAGGGGACCAATTAATCATCTAATGCTTGTTTTTTTCTCTATCGAAAATAATCACATTCTTGATTTCAAGACCTATTCTCATATATTTTATGTTTGCAATTTGAGATATACCATCTCTCCTAAAAAATCAACAAGTATCATCTTACCTGTTTTATAATTCAATCATTTGATTTACAGAACATTATCATTGAATAAATACATTTTATTCAATGTCATTGAATAATAGCATTTTCAATTCTCATAATTCATCCCCTATCCTTAAGGGCCTTTAACTCATTCATTCTATCTCTGTTATGCATGCAGTCGAGTCATTCATGACAAACACAACAAAGGGTATCATGATGCCTGATAAACAATACCACTTTTGCAGGTTTAAAAATTATCTATTCATTATTTTCTTCATATATATATATATATATATATATTTAATATATGAACCATCTACCTTAAAACCTCATTTTATGTTTTTATTCAGTCAGCAAAACAACTACACTTTAGCTGTGGAAACTTAGTTCTTATTATTTCTATCAAGTTAATGTTTATTAATGATTTCATTTTCATTTTTTTAAAGTTTTGTGCTAATGCATAAATTCAATTTTTTATTATATCAGTGTCAATATCCCAATCCCAAATACCTTTCCTCCCTCCAAACATATGCAATCTAGAAGATATGTTATATCAAATGGTCATATCCGTAACTCATCAGATCATCAAAGTCATACATGATAATTATTTCCATTATGATTATAATTTTTGACTATATCACAACTTCTTATTTAATTATTCATTAATATATTCTCTATTTTTATGTTATAATAGAAGTGACATAGTGTTTTCAATTATAACGCCTTCTTACAACTCATAATATAAAATTATTTAATTTTAGGCCACTTATATTCCTACTTGTTTGAAATTTGTTTGACCCGTTATGATTACGTGGTACATAAATACACAAGTATTGTGTAAAATTCCACTTCTCAAAAGATCACACTTCATAGAAACATTTTCATCATTTCAAGATGGTGATTCTGTGGAACATTTGTTTAAGGAACTACTATTCCGACATGCTCTATAAAATTTGGGATATCAATGTATCGAATTTGAAGAAGATGACAATGCCATGTATGGATGAAGAAGGTAAGGGTCTGTTTGAAAACACTTTACGAAAACTGCTTATAACACTTATTTCTGTTTGACATCATTTATTGACAACTACTTATAATAATACATTCTAGTTATTTTATTTAAAATTTAAATAAGTGCCTTTCTATAACATAATTAAAAAGCTTTTTTTAAGAAATATAAGTGGAAGTGTTATTTAGAAAAATACGAGATGCTACTTTTTCAAACCACTAATCATAAGTTATATGTGATATAATAAATTTTCAACAAGCTCTATCAAAAAGTCCTTATTAAAGATGATTTTTTGCCATATATTTAAGTGTTTTTTAAATTTATTTTTTATTTGAAACAACTACCTGAAAAAAGTTTATATCACTTATGATAGTAATTCTATATTGGTGAATCTGCATTTCTTATTGAACAAAATATTTCTAACCACTTATTCTTCTAGAATTGATGTGCAAGTGCTAGTTTTTGAAAAAGAACAAACTACGTTTTCTTCTTCTTTCAAACTCTTTATATTAGTGGTAAATATTATAACCAGTTTTACACAAGTGATGTTAAACTAGACATAAATATAATTACTAAGTGTAACCGGTTTTATATAATGAAAATACCATCACATATTTTCTGAAAATTCTTGTCATAGGTGATAAGTGAAATAAACAGTTTCCAATAAGGGCTTTTAAAGAAATCTCAAAAGTTTAAGTGATTCTTCCACCCTCCCTTCATAATGCCTTGATTCTGTAAATTTTTCTCTTTCCTTGATCTTTTAAAATTTTATATTTCAATTTCTCCAGGTCAACTTTTTTTTCCTTTTTTTGCACAAATCAAATACATCATCATGTACTATGAATTTCAATGGGTTAACTTAATAAAATATCTAGAGAAACATGAATTTGTAATACCTAAAATTTTTATTCATCAATCTTTATATTACTGCTCCATCTACATGACCTATTCCTATAATCTCAATTCTATGTTCAGGTAATTTATTTTATCATGGAGGGTGGGACATCATGGGTTAACCATTGTTCCGATGATAGTTTTCTTACTATTAAGGTCTGCTATTCAATTTTGGAGCTAATTCATGAAAGCAATAAAGAAGTAGATGCACTTCCATTTAACTAGACATTTCTAGATGATCTATTGGAACAGATCAAAGCTTGCCTCCCCATTGACAACCTCATCATGGCAAGTTCCATCAGTAAAAGATGGCTTGGGATTTCCACTCTGCAGACCATGTTTTAGGTCCTGTTGAATGGTTACAACATTGATAATTTAGAGAAACATAATCCAAAACCATTGCAAGCCATGGATGGCATGCTTGGGTATGACATCCCTGAACCCATGCATGGATTTAATAACCATTATGGCTGAGAAAGATCGGGACATCAGAAGAATACCGGTAATTTCATTAGTCTTTCTGATTGATCTGCACTGTTTCAACCTTGATTGGCTCTTCAATTTTCCAAATTTCAATTTTCTCGATGCTGTTGATTCATTCAATAAATCATGTATGTAAGTTAATATATCACTGCTCATACATATGTATTACCTGATAAAAAAAATTCCCATAATTGTTTATAAAATTGTTCTTTTTTATTTATGAATATAATTTTTCTTGAGTAAAATTTTGTAAGCCAAAACCATTGAAATCTATGGATGAAATGCTTGGGTATGACATTCCTGAACCCATGCAAGGATTCAATGACCCTTCTGACTGAGAAAGATCGTGACATCAGAAGAATGCATATAATTTCATTAGTGTTTTCGATTGATCCGCATTATTTCAACCTTGATTGGTTCATCAGTTTTCCCAAATGCTGTTGATTCATTCAATAAATCGTGAGTGTAAGTTAATATACCACTACTCATGCATATGTATTACTTGATAAAAATATGACCATAACTATTCATAGATCTATTCTTATTTATTTATGAATATATTGTTTCATGTGTAAAATTTTGCAGAAGTCATCTTGTATTGATCACCCCCCAGAAATCAATGTTTCATATGTGTATTGTTATATGAAATCTTTCCACATATATTTTCTTTCGAGAATTAGTTGCGCTTCCATTTAACCGGTCATTTCCAGATGAGCTACTGGAACATATCATAGCTTGCCTCCCCATTGACAGCCTCATCCTGGAAAGTTCCATCAGTAAAAGATGGCATGGGATTTCCACTATGCAAACCAAGTTTCATGTCCCGTTGATTGGTTACAACATTGATAATTTAGATAAACATAAGCTAAAACCATTGAAAACTATGGATGACATGCTTGGGTATGACATCCTTGAACCCATGCAAGGATTCAATAACCCTTCTGACTGAGTAAGATTTGGAACTAAAAAAATGCAGGTAATTTCATTAGTGTTTCTGATTGATCTGCACTGTTTCAACTTTGATTGGTTCATCAATTTTCTAAATTTCAATTTTCCTAATGATGTTGATTCATTCAATATTTTTTTTAGATTTGAAAAAAAGTAACCAGTACAATTCTGCACATGTATATAGTTTTTCAATACTCATATTGATCATGTGTGTAAGTTAATATATCACTGCTCATGCATATGTATTACCTGATAAAAATATCCCCATAAGTGTTTATAGAATTGTTTTTATTTATTTATTAATATAAATTTTCATGTGTAAAATTTTTTGGTAGTCATTTTGTACTGATTTCTTCTTCTTTTGAAATCAATGTTGTATATGTGTATTGTAATAAAAAAATTTCCATATATATTTTCTTTCAAGAAATGAATGTTGCATATGTACCCTATCTTAAATTATTCCAATCACTCTCCCCAATTGATTTTTTAATTGTTCTTATTGTTGTAAAGACAAGTGGTGTTGATGTTTTTTTAGACTACACCAGTCATTCAGTAAAGAATGAAAAGGATGACATAGGTTATCATGAAAATGTCTATTTACAATAGTTTTTCATCACGATAGTGTAGAAAAATCCTATCTTTATGGTTACTTTTACCATCCTCATAATGTTTTTCTAATCCACTCCATTTTGTACATTGTTTTTACTTTATTAACATGTCTATTTAATTTTTAGATCATCACCTCAACCTCTATATATTCATCTTCCCAGTATGTTTTCCTTTACATTTATTATATAACCATATCTTTCATCACTTTTCATATATACAAAATTAGTTTAACCCTATCTTTCTTCTTGGAAGTACTGAAAACTTTGTTTAAGCTCCCAATTCTTATCTATTTACAAAACTGGTATAAATTCTTATTTTTAGAGGAATGTTTGATTTTTTCTTCTCACAAATTACATTATGAAATATGTGATACAATAATTCATAATGGTATGTTTTATATTATATTCTTCATACTGATAACAATTTTGATGGTAAATCAAAACCATCAAATACATATATTTTTTTTACGTTTTTTAGAAAAATCCAAGTATTGAATAGGTAATTGAATCAATCATTTTTTCTAAATCATTACGAAACTGAGTGTATTATTGATAAAACAAAATTTTATTTAATATTATATTAATAATAAATGACATAATTTTCTCACATTGTGTTAAATATGTTTATTTATAAAATATTTGGGATTAGATCATTAATTTGAAAATTTAATGAAAATTCCATTTTCCCTTTAAAGTTCATTGTAGTATTTCGACCATAAATATTTTTCTATGTTTTATTTGAACTTAAAATTTTGTAATAGTGTTTCTCACTCAATGGGATACAACTTTCATTTAAGAAATCTGAGCTGGATCATGCATTAAACTGGAGTAAATGGGCCATGATCATGCATTAAATTGGAGTAAATGGGCCATGAATTCAAAGTTTTACTGGACTCACTAGATTAGACACCACTTCAGTATTTAGGCCATAACTTCTTCATCAATGCTTGGATTGGGACCAAATTTGGAGAGAATCTTGACGACCAAATTTTTAAAAAATCATCTTTCTTGAAGGAAAGATGGTTCACATGTTTTGGAGGTCAATAGTCGGTGAAAATTGAATTAAAATATTTGGATGAATTTCCCATTCACACTTGAAACGTCTTGAAACCCTAGTCTCCCATCCACTCTATAAATTTGTGTTTTTCTCATTTTCAGGAGGTTGAATGTACCTTAGAGTATTGAGAGCAGAAGAAAAGTGGTGACTTTCCATTTCAATTCACCATTGTAGGAGGGAAGCTATCAAGCTAGGACCTCCTGCAAAATGCTCTTCTTTTCCTCTTCTATGTTGTAAAGTTGTTGCTCTTTCAATAAAATCTCTATTTCTCTCTCACTCCTATTATTTTCAATTTATTTTTTCTTTTATTTAATTTTTTGATATGGAAATAAAGAGTAGAAATGTGATTGGGGTATACTCTTTCTAAACCTTTGCAAATGAAATTCATTTCTATGATGACTACACCACCCATGAAAGAATAGTTTTCTTAGTAATCGATCTACCTCTTACCTTATTCATGTATTTATTTTAAGTCAATGCCACAATACATTTCTTTTATTATTTTTGAAAACCACTTTTTGGAAAAGTGGGAACCCACAAGATCAAACTACCGCCCAATCAACCATCAAACATCAAATTCAAAATTCAAAATTCAAATTTCAGTTTTCAAAATTCAAACACCACCTCGGGCCACATCCCGCATCGAGTCGCGAATCTCAAACTGATCAATGTCACAATGTCACAACGTCATCCCATCAGTGTCGTTCCATCATCATGATAACATTATTCATCAACAGAGGCGACAGTCTAACCCCACCCCTCCGCCGGAAATTCGTTGTCGAACACCGTAACAGTCATCAGAAAAATCCACCCCCAAATTCCATTAACCACATCGTAAACCAAAAAAACAAAACACCAAAGACCATATGAACCACCAACCAAGGAAACCATCGACGCAAGAGAAACCATCGCCGTAACCTCCAACACACAACCATCATCGTCGTTGTCGTGACATAGTCTCTGTGGCGTTGAGGATGAACGTCAGAAAACTAATGGAGAGATAGACGGGCAACATGCCCTGACACACCTTGTCGTAATCCCGAATTGCACACCCTCCGGCGACCCCGAACGTCCACCGAAACCCACCAACTCCGTCGATAAACGACCTTACACAAGCGAGCCACCTGAAGATCTCGACACCGCAACCACCAATGTCCACCAAGAAACACGAACGACCCAGAAATGCCTCCAGGTGACGAGATTCATCCACAAAGTCATCACTGATAATCGCTCAGAACCAACGAAGTTGAAACCACCACAAGATGCCGACCGCCCAAACGCACATCCCAAAGTGCCTGGAAGACCACCTCGCTAAGCTGCCTCGGAAAGGGAAGTGGAGTCCTAGAACCAGAGTAGAGAAGTGAGCAGGACGGAGGCCGGATGATCTCATCCTCATGACACCCCACCAGGCGACCGACCACAGAAAAATAACGAACACTAGAAACACCCAGAACAGAAATGGAAACCGCCAATGAAGAAGAAGGGAAATCAGGGACTAAAAGAGAAGGGAAAGCGGGGATTGAAACCCAAAAGGGGAGGAGAAGCAAACGCCGGTAAAATCCATGATCGCCGAGCCTCTAGCCCAAAACCTTAGAGATTCCATCGCTCTAGATCCGACCTGGAGAGGGGCGGTGGAGCTCGAGGTCAGAGCACAACATCGACAACCTAGGAAAAAACTAGAACGCCTTCTCCGAAGCGAACACGAGAAGCATGTCCGATGGGAAAAATAGGAGCGGACCAACCACAAAGGAGAGATGGGGGGAGAATCCGTAGAGAATCCGAGGAGAAGAGAAGATAGAGAAAGGAGAAGAAGTGATGAGCGGAGAAGGCTTTAGGAGGAAACCCTAAGACCGCGAGCGAAGCGAACGAGAGCAAGCAGGGGGAGAGCAAGCGGGGGGAGAGATCTAGGGGAATGCAGAGCCATCCCAACCCCCTATGGTAATGGAATTTCTTCACCTTATTTTGAGTCAATGAGCTGCTATAATTCACTTAATTTGATCAATGAATTGATTTTTTAATTTAAAATAAACTAAGTAAGCAATTGAACAATTAACACAAAATGCACATGGTCGAAAATTGTGTAAATTGTGAGATCAAAATCTTAATTAGTAAAATTGAAAAACATAAGATCAAATTGTAAAGTTAAAATATAATCTCATAAATCAATTCATCCTCATTTCTAGAATGGATTTATTCCCTAATTAACCATTGACCACAAGCTATCCTCAGAACAATAATCAAATTAGGGTGTTCAGATTGCATGTTCTGAAGTGAGACAAGAGTTTAATTATTTTCATATTTGTGGTAAAGTTAATTATCATAGGGTTCAGGGGTTAACAAATTAAGGGATCATAATTAAGTGGATATTAATTTAAATAAAAATGATTAATAAGTAAGTGAAGAGGTAGAGTTAGATCGATCAAGCCTTCTAAAAAATAGTTTTCTAAAAAAATAAATTCTCCTTGCATTTTCCCAATCTCAATTCATTTTAAAAAAAATATAATCTTCTTCCAAAATACTTTTTATTTCTTTATAAATCTCAAGAAAACCCCATCATTTTAAATAATATGTTTATTTTATTTTATTTTATTTCTAAAATACCTTTAATATGTTGTTTTAAGTACTTCCTCCTTTGAGAGATGACCTTGGTCAGCCACTCTACTGCACCCAAATTAACAAAAAAACCAAACACCATTTGGGAGCACCCACGACAGTGCTTTTCACATTGGTGCTGTTACCGGATAGGTAAATAATTTTTTTAACCAATTAGAGGCATTTATTTTATATTTCATTTCATTATCTTCTTCTCTTCTTTCTTTCTTCTTTCCCATTTCTTAATTTTTCATCCCTTTTCTTATTATTTTTGGGCCATCAACTCAAACTTATTATCTTTTCATTATGCTTAAATTTTCTTCAATTCATTTTTATTTGATTTATGTCACAAACTAATCTCAAGGATTTCTTAGATCTTGACCTTGAGATTGAACACAGCTTCAAGGCTCGAATCAGACAGTCTCAGTCTACGGGAAGTTTCAACATTCAACTAGTTGGGGAATTCCTCCATTTTGGGAGCATTGAAATTTTAAACACTTTTGAATAAAACTTAAAACAATAACCAACGAATGAAAATAATAATAATGAACTTAATAGAACTATTCGAGAATTGGATGCACCAGATATTAACTACCATCCAAATTGTATTTTATACCCAAATCTTGAATCATACTTTGAACTAAAACATAGATTAACATAACTTCTTCCAAAATTTCATGGCCTCTCTAGAGAGGATCCAAACAGACACCTTATAGAATTTAATGTGGTTTGCTCGACCTTGAAACCAATAAATGTATCTGAAGATCAAATCAAACTAAGAGCATTCCTATTCTCACTTGATGGAACTTAAAAAGATTGGATATATTATTTTAAACTTGAATGTGCAACTTGTTGGAATGATTTGAAATATCTTTTCTTGTAGAGATTTTTTCCAACATCAAGGACCACTGCTATTCGAAAAGAGACCTCAAGGATCAAACAAGCACATGGGGAGTCTATGTATGAGCACTGAGAGAGATCCAAGAAGTTGTTTGCAAGCTTCCCACATCACCAAATGAGTGAGAAACTACTCATCCATTACTTCTATGAAGGCCTCATACCTATGGAGAGGATCATGGTGGATTATGCGAATGGAGGGGCATTGGTTGAAAAAACACCAACAACTGCATGTTCATTGATCGAAAAGATGTCACCAAACTCCCAACAATTTGGCGATTGAGATACACCACATGTTAGAGAAGTACATTAGGCAAGTACACAATCTCTTGAAAATAATTTAATTGATACCAAGTTGGAATAATTGAACACTATAGTGAGAAAAATTACTTTGTCTAAAAAAAACCCCAACCCAACCCTCTTTAAAAAACCCTTGTGGAATTTTCACTAAAACAGACCACCCAATAGACTGTTACCCCCAATTACAAGAGACAGAAGATTGCACAACCGTATTCCCCAGGCGACCATATCAACAACAACAAAAACTACATCCCCATAAGAAGTATGATTCATTTGAACCAATATACAACCAAGGGTGGAAGTATCAATCAGACATGAGGTATGGCTCCAGACAATAAAAAAGGCCCCCTTTTCAATAAAATTTCCACCTTTCTCCGCCTTACTAATAGGGTTTTAAACAACCCTAAAGAAGATTTGAATATCTAGAATTAACAAGTCAACAACAACATGGGAATTCAAAACTAAAGGTATATTATAATACAGATGACCTTTTGAATCAGATTGTTCATAATCAACAAAATGAGCTAAATAGACAAGTTTGGAGTTGAAGGAGTTGAAGAAACAAATGATCCATATTACCACTACCCTCTATGAACTGGTAGGTAAGAACTTTAGAAGTATACCTTCCTAACCCACTCCAAATCCTAAGGGGAATTTCTGTGCCATCACATTGAGAAGTGGGAAGAAAACGGCTGCTATATCTGCACCTACCATTCCATCAGGATTCACCATAACTACGGAGAAACACCATTCAAGACCAACTGATGAGAAGCCCAAGGATAAAGACAAAGGTAAGAAAAATATTGATGATATTCCTCCCAAAACCCTTCCCTTTCCAAATAGAGTTTTTCAAACCAATAAGATGGCTTAAGAGGTGATGCAAAAAGAGGTTTTGGATACATTCAAGCATGTTGAGATCAATATCCCTCTACTTGAAGCAATGAACCAATCGGAGAGGGATCAAGGGAAATGAGAGGAACAATCTTGGAAGGAATGTGTTAACACTCATCACACCAACTCAAGAAATGTCAAAAAATTGAAAGGATCCTAGGACATTCACCATACCATGAACCATAGGTGAGTTACACTTTTTTTATGCTTTATGTAATTTGGGAGATTCCATAAATGTGATGCCTCACTCTATATTATATTCTTTACATGTTTGTGAGTTGAAGGTGATGAGAGTAGTGATGCAGTTGCTGAATAGAGCTACTGTTGGAGTTGGTGACCTAGAACCAACTACTTTGTACTTTATTCATTAATAAATACCTTATCACATCTTGATTGTTCTTATCCATGACAATGAATATGATAATGTCCTAAGGATAGCTGTTGAATTAAAGGGTCATAGCAGATCCCTGCTATAATGAGAACCTAGAAGTTCCATAACACTGTTCTTGAATATATGTTCTATGGACAGATGATGTTATTTGAGGGACACAAATAATACAGGCCATTAGGGGTGAGAACTCATAAAACTTTGAGGCACCTTCCCATGGTGTGCGCCCTTGGTAATATCCAGGAGGATATTATGAGAACGAGACCTGCCAGTAGGAAATCCACATTTCATAGTGTCATTGGATGTTCCTATCCGCGGATGTGTGTATTGGTCCTTAGACTTTAATATTATTATTAATGATTATTACAAATCGCACACATAGATGTATTGAAAAAATTGTGATGACACACTATTCGCAGTGAGGTAGGATACGTTGGGTGCGTCACGAGTGATACTACATTAATAGATAACGCGAGAAAAGATTTGTACCTTCTGTTCTATAATGTAAGTAGATATCTCAGGCCCTTTGATGGAATTTATATAGCCTAAATAAATCCATGGTCATGGTGAAGAATGGGAAAGTTCAATTCTAGAAATTCAAAGAAAGAATAATCGATCACATTGGTTGATGGCACTAGCATGCAACTCGCTTGATTCGAGATATCAAGACAAAGAGATTATATTACACGGTAAGCGTTCGTAGGAGGTGACACATCATTGCGGCGTTAAATTCTTTCTCTATGGGTGCCTTGTCATGTTTCTAGATGCTAACCTTGGACTTTAGGCAGACTCCGTCTAATGCCACTGAGAAAGAGGCCTAGTGGGTCACACACTAAGTGTGTCTAAGTATCTCAGTTAAATATTCATTTAACAAGTTAAATAAATATTATCCCTGATTGTGGTTTAATAATTATTTAAGGATGACTGATCGCATTTATTTCAACACTAGTTATTCCAGAGAATATATTGTGGGTGAAATAATATATTTGTTAGTGAATAATGCAGTGATATTTATTTTAGAAATAAATAGCCATTATTTAAGGTCTAATAAATGTGGTGGAGGAAATAAATAAGAATGGAAAAATAAAAGTACACGCCGTGTATATTAAATGTACACACTGTGTATTTTTTTTGGGAATTTATGAGAAATAATATTATTTATTTAATTAAATAATATTAGGTGTAATTCGCTGGGCGCATGTCAAGTAATAATAATAGTCAACTGTTATGATTAGACATGGAGTATTACTAATAATTAAATGAAATGAATAAATGCTTTCGAGTAATTAATTCATTTTATTATTCTATATAATTAAAAATACCAATTATACATTTCTCATTAGCCTAGCCATTTTTTGTGTGGTTGTGAACAACGGATTTATAAAATCTCTCAAGCCAAGTGAGAATTCCTTTTCCACCAAGAACACTCTCAAGCTACGAGAGAGAGATCCACCTCCACCGGATCAAGGCGATCGAAGGCAGACATCGCAAGCAAAGGCTCTTCTATGCTAGCACCCATAGATCCCTTCAGCGATGTCCATAGATATGTGGAGCACCTGTGAATCACCGTTAGAGGAATCCTACACTTGGATTCTATGATGCAATGACAGATCACATCAGATCGTGACCGGAAACATCAACGAAGAAATAATTCCATCAAGGTAATTCTTGTTAATTAATTAAATTAATCATAACCAATATATTATGATCCTATCTATGGTTTCAGGAATCCCCTATTTCTTTTTCATTATCTGTTCTATTCTGAAGATCCGGAGTTTTATTATCGTGACAGATCTCGGATTGATCGTTGTTAATGCTAAAATTAAAGTTGGGTACACCCACCAATGCGCTTCCGTTGCACCCGGAACCTACAACTACAACATATCTAGTAGGAGTTCTTGAGGATGTACTTGTTCAGGTAAGAGACATGATCTTTCTAGAATATTTCTATATGCTGAACATGAAGGATGATCAGGTAAATTCTCATGCTTTCATTATATTAGGTAAGAAATTTCTCAAAACTGCAAAAAAATATCATAAATGTCTATGAGGGCACACTTTCCATGGAGTTTGGAAATGGAGTTGTGATATTTAATGTTATGGACTCCATAAAGTGCCCCTCATAGGACCATTCTGCTTCTTTTTATCTCCCATTTTGAACCAACAAGTAAAAACCCCATGGATTTTGATTGTCCTATTCTTAGAGAGATTATGAGCATTGGTTCTAGTTTGATGTATAAGAATACTTAAACATATGTTTCTAATGCATAAACCTCTATTATATTTATTTTGATGTGGATTCATATTCCGATTTTGATCATGTTCGCTCTAATTATGACATGTATATTGAGTACGTTGATGGATTTGATGCATTATTCTATGATTTTGATGATGTATATTCTGATACTGATGTTAATTGTTAACATATTCCAGTTGCTTCAATGTCTCCATCCATACTGCACCCCTTCATTGGAAATCAATCCATTGAAACTAAATATAAAATACTCATACTTGTTGAGTGGTGAGAGATTAATTTTTATAATTGATAACAATATCCCTTTTGAACATGAAGAAAAACTTTTGAATCTTTTGAGGGAGAACATTAGGGAAATCGGGTAGACCTTAACTAACACACAAGGTATTATCTCATCCATTTTCATGCATAGGATTATTTTAGAGGATGAAGATAAACTGGTTAGGTAACCACAAAGGAGACTTAATACAATTATTCTGTAATTTGTTAAAAAAGAAGTTGAAAAATTGCTTGAGGGAGGTATCATTTATCCCATTTTAGATTCCCAGTGGGTGATTCATATTCAAGTTGTTCCAAAGAAAAGTGGCATTACTGTTGTTAGAAATGATAGAGAGGAGTTAGTTCCAATGAGGATGAAAAATGGTTGGCGTGCATGTATTGATTATAGGAAACTAAATAAATCCACTTGCAAGGACCATTCCCCTCCCATTTATTGATTAAATGCTTGAGATACTAGCTGGGAATACACACTATTGTTTTTTGGATGGATTTTATGGATATTTTCAGGTTCCTATAGCTCTAGAGGACCAGGATAAGACAACATTCACTTATCCATTCAGTACATTTACCTACCGAAGTATGCTATCTGGACTTTGCAATGCCCTAGGTACCTTCCATAGATTCATGGTGAGTATTTTTTCATATTTTATTAATACCTTCATGGAGGTATTTATGGATGATTTTATAGTGTATGGATCTTTATTTGATGAATTTATCTTTAATTTAAGAAAGGTTTTGAATCACTGTATTGAGAAGAACCTAGTTTTGAACTTTTAAAAATGTCATTTCATGGAAGAGCACGACATTTTCATAGGGAATGTAGTGTCAAAACATGGAATAGAGGTTGATAGATCTAAGGTAGATATTATTTCATCCTTTCCATATCCTTTATATGTGCATGAGGTTAGATCAATCCTAGGGCATGCATACTTTTATCAAAACTTTATCAGAGATTTTAGTAAGATCAATCTACCCTTATCTCGATTTCTTCAAAAAGATATTGACTTATTTTTTGATGATTCATGCATGGTATCATTTGATGAGCTAAAGAAGAGTCTGACCACTTGATCGATCATACAACTCCCATGGTGGGAGCTTTCTTTCGAGCTTATGTGTGACACATCTAACTTCACAGTTGGAGCTATCTTATCTCAGATGGTGGAAGGGAAGTTCCATGTGATTGCTTATGCATTGAGGAATTTGGATTTAGCCTAAGAAAATTACACAAAAAAATAAAAGTAGTTTCTTGCTATTATATTTTCTTTATATAAATTTTATTTATATTTATTGGGATCTGAAGTAATTATTTTCTCCGACCACGCAACTCTGAGGTACCTCTTGAAGAAGCTAGATGCAAAGCCCAGACTTATCCTATGGATGCTCCTTCTTCAAGAATTTGATATTGAGATAAAGGATAATAATGGGTTAGAAAACTTGGTGGTAGACCACATGAGTAAGATAACTTAGACACCAGAGACTGACACTTTGAACCTGATACCACTCTAGGACACTTTTCCTGATGAGCATATTTATGCACTCTCAGGTATGAATCCTTAGTATACTGATTTAGTTAACTACCTCATTGCCTATGAAATTCTTACAAATTTGAAGAAAAATAAATTCCAAAAATTAAAGAGTGAGTCTATGTTTTATGTATAGGATGATCCCTACCTCTGGCGCATGGGTAGTGATCAAGTTATTAGGAGGTGTGTTCCTGATCATGAGTTTGATTCTGTTATGCATTTCTGCCATACACTTTCATGTGGAGGACACTTTAGAACAAAATGGATATCTATGAAAGTCTCAGACTTTAGATTATATTGTCCTAGATTATTCCACTATTCTCATGTGTTTTATAAGTCATGCTCACGTTTCCAACACATTGGAAACATTTCAAGGAGACATGTGATTCCCCAAAAACTCATATTATTCTGTGAGATTTTTGATGTATGGGGAATTGATTTTATGGGTCCTTTTCCAAGTTCATTTGTTTTTTTATTCATATTTTAGTTTTCATTGATTATGTTTGAAAATGGGTGGAGTCCAAGGACACTAGGACTGATTATTCTCATGTTGTAGTCGATTTTGTCAAGGAGCATATTTTTTGCAGGTTTGGAGTACCAAAAGCTATCATCAATGATCAGAGGACACACTTTTGCAACCATAATTTATATTCCCTCCTTCAGAAGTATGGGGTGACACACAAAACATCAACATTATACCACCCCAATAAAATGTCTTGGTTGAGGTTTCAAATTGGGAGTTGAAACAAATTTTGGAGAAAACCGTGCAGTCAAACAAGAAGGATTGAAGAAAGAACTTGGATAATGCACCATGGAACTATAGGAAGAAATTCAAAACTCCCATCTATATGTCCCCATTTCGGATTGTTTTTGGGAAATCCTATAATATCCCTATGGAGGTTGAGCATCATGCATATCGGGCTATTAAGAAATGCAACATTGATTTGGCCCAAAATGGAATTCAAAGGAAGCTACAAATTCAAGAGCTTGAGGAGATTCAATTGTAATAATATGAGAATTAAAGTTTCTACAAGGAAAGATCAAAACAATCTCATGATATAATTATCCAATAAAGAGAGTTTCATGTAGGACATAAATTCATACTCTATAGTTCATGACTGAAGCCGATGCTCAGTAAGTTACATTCCAGATGGTTAGGTCCTTATGTTGTATCTAATGTCTTTCCTCATGGTGTATTGGAGATCACATAGGAGGAAATAAGGAGCTTTAAAGTCAATGAGAAATATTTGAAGTAATAAGTTGAGGGACTTCCTACCAATGTAGTTGATTTCATCACACTGCATGACCCCATCATCACCTGAGAATATTAGGTTGTTCCTAACCATTTCACTTTTATATTATTTTTCCTATTTAAAATTTTAAATTTCATGTACACATACCATCTCATAGGTTCACATTGAGAAAAATATAATATTTTAAGTATGGGGGATGATACAAAATTTGGGGGTATCTATTTAGGATTTTATTTTGTGTATTTTGTGTGTATTTTCTCTTAGGCTTTCTGTTAATTTTTGAAAAAAAAACAATAAAAAAACATATCATGTAACATGCTCATTTACATATGAAACATATAGAAATTTTATGTTTTCAAAATTAATTATTATCATGAGAAATATTTCATCATCAAGGGTTGATTTTTATAAAAATAGAATTCATTGATGATATGATTGGTTGTGTCATTATAAAACATTTTATATTTTGACATTAGTTTTTGTGATATTTTTTCATGGTAAATTATGTCATTGATTTATCCACACAACCTTTCATATTACCATGAATTGTGAAAATTTTCCTACTAAATTGAAGTTATAACCGAGTTAGGTAAAAAAAATTCATCTTATATCAATGGTTGATCCATATGTTCGTTTCTCTTTCGATCAGTTCCATTACTATACTGAATTCACCTATGCATGTGTACCTAATATCTGACAGTTGTTAACCATTAAAAAAAATCTTAATAAAGAGGGGAGTGATGAAATTTACAACACATGGGGACATCTAGGTCGGGAGATTAAGGTTTGACTTTTGAGAATACTTAAGTGAGAGGGTCTTTAAATTTGATTGCAAATGAATGTAGAACAGGTTCGGTGAATTAAACTAGGTAAGAATAATTGTTTTACTTGACCTAAATATGTTGAATAAAGGGCATAGATATGAGATTGAAATGGTTGGCACACACAAACGTGGGGAATTAATGGCATGGTATACCTACAACTTGTTTTTATATGATTAGTGTAATTAATATAACTGGATTTTATTTTGATACAATTTATGAGACAATTAATTTCAAATTTATTGATATTGACTCTTGATGGAATTCTTAATTTTCCTATATTTCCACTATGGATTGAGGAATATGAACATGCATATCTTGTCACATTTTTTTTGGAATACATGATGTGGGGTTTTTCCCAGGAGCGCAAAAGGGTAAGTGTGAGGGAGTTGATAAGACATAATTTTATTGAACATTTAATTAATAATAAAGGACATAATTTCCTCACACTGTGTTAAATATGTTTATTTATAAAATATTTGGGATTAGATCACTCATTTGAAAATTTGATGACAATTTCAATTTTTTCCTTTAAAGTGCACTGCATTATTCTGTCCATAAATATTTTTATGTGTATTATTTGAACTTAAATTTTGTAACAATTTTCCTCACTAAATTAAATACAAATTTATTAGGGGAATCTAATGTGGATCATGCATTTTATTGGAGTAAATGGGCCATGAATTTAAAGATGTACTGGACTCTCCAGACTGGACACTACTTCAGTATTTGGGATATAAATTCTTCATCTGTGCTTGGATTGAGCAAAAATTTGGAGAGAATCACTAGTAAACAATTTATCAAAAACAACTATTCTGTAATGATAGATAGTTCATGCATTTTGGTGGTCAAATAGTTGTTGAAAATTGGATTAAAATATTTGGACGAATTCCCCATTCACACTTGAAAAGTCTTGAATCCCTAGCCTCCTCTACACTCTAAAAATTTATGTTTTTATCATTTTTAGGGGCTTAAACGTGCCTTAGAGGATTGGGATCTGAGGAGAAGTGATGATTTTTCATTTCAATTCACCATTGTAGGAGGGAAGCTATCAAGTTAGGATCTCCACCAAAATGCTCCTCTTTTCCTCTTCTTTGTTGTAATATTGTTTTTCTTTCAATAAAATATCTTTTTCTCTCCCATTTCTTATGTTAAATTAAATTTCATTTTTCTTTTATTTACTTTTTTGGTTTGTATCTTTAGAGTATAAATGCGATTGGGTTATACCCTTTCCAAACCTTTGAGAATGCAATTCGTTTCCATGATGACTACGCCGCCCATGGAAGAATAGTTTTCTTAGTAATCGATCAACCTATTACCTTATTCATTTATTTATTTTGAATAAATGAGAAAATTAAATTAAATTAATATGATATATGAATTTATTTTTTAATTCAAAAGAAAGTAATCAAGCAATTGAACAATTAACACCAAATATGCGAGGTTGAGAATTGCGTGAATTGTGAGGTCGCAATCTTAATCGGTAAAATAGAACAATACCGGATCAATTTATAGAGTTCAAATAAAATCCCATAACTCAATTAATCTTCATTTATAGAATGGATATATTATATAATTTACCATTTACCATAATCCAACCTTGGAACAACAATCAAAGTAGGGTACTGCGATTTCATGTTCTGAAGCTAGCCTAAGTTCTAATTCTTTTCATCTTTGTGATAAAGTTAATTCTCATAGGGTTTGAGGGTTAAAAAAATTAGGGGATCATAATTAAGTAGATATCAATTTAAATGATAATTAGTAATATGTAAGTAAATAGGTATAGTTAGATCGATCACACATTATAAAAAATATTTTTCTAAAAAAATAACTTCTCTTTGATTTTTCTCAATCTCAATTCATTAAAAAAAAACAAAAAAAATACAATCTTCATCCAAAATAATTCTTCTTTATTTATAAACCTCAAAACCCCCCCATAATTTTAAATAGAATGTTTATTTTATTTCAAAAATACCTTTAATATGTTTTATTTAATTGCTTATTCCTTTGAGAGACGACTTTGGTGATCCACTCTGTTGCACCCAAATTACCAAAAAACCAAACATCATTTGAGAGCACCCAAGATAATTACTTTCAATTACCCATAAAAAAGATAGATATGATATCATTTATGTGACCCTAGGGTATAAAAGTCATCATGAAAGAGAGGTATTATCCATCACAAATACATTATAGATATAAACACGTGGTTACACTTTTCTAATGGCTTTTAATTATTATATTTATTGTTACATGGTCAGACCATAGATATAAACATGTGGTTACATTTTATTCAATGTAATTGAATAATAGCAGTTTAAATTCTCATAATTAATCCCCTATCCTTAAGGGCCTTTAACTCATTCATTCTATCTCTGTTATGCATGCAGTCGAGTTAGTCATGACAAACACAACAAAGGGTATCATGATGCCTGATAAACAATACCACTTATGAAGGTTTAAAAATTATCTATTCATTATTTTCTTCATATATATATATATTTAATATATGAACCATCAACCTTAAAACCTCATTTTATGTTTTTATCCAGTCAGCAAAACAACTACACTTTAGCTGTGGAAACTTAGTTCTTATTATTTATATTAAGTTAATGTTTATTAATGATTTCATTTTCATTTTTTTAAAGTTTTCCTGTAAAAAATCTAGCAAAACATGATAATGCATAAATTCAATTTTTTATTATATCAATGTAAATATCCCAATCCCAAATAACTTTCCTCCCTCCAAACATATGCAATCTAGAAGATATGTTATATCAAATGGTCATATCCATAACTCATCAGATCATCAAAGTCATACATGATAATTATTTCCATTATGATTATAATTTTTGACTATATCACAACTTCGTATTTAATTATTCATTAATATATTCTCTATTTTTATGTTATAATAGAAGTGACATAGTGTTTTCATTTATAACGCCTTCTTACAACTCATAATATAAAATTATTTAATTTTAGGCCACTTATATTTCTACTTGTTTGAAATTTGTTTGACCCATTATGATTACGTGGTACATAAATACACAAGTATTGTGTAAAATTCCACTTCTCAAAAGATCACACTTCATAGAAACATTTTCATCATTTCAAGATGGTGATTCTGTGAAACATTTGTTTAAGGAACTCCTATTCCGACATGCTCTATAAAATTTGGGATATCAATGTATTGAATTTAAAGAAGATGACAATGCCATGTATGGATGAAGAAGGTAAGGGTCTGTTTGAAAACACTTTACAAAAACTTCTTATAACACTTATTTCTGTTTGACATCATTTATTGACAACTACTTATAATAATAAATTCTAGTTATTTTATTTAAAATTTAAATAAGTTCCTTTCTATAACATAACTAAAAAGATTTTTTTTATAAATATAAGTGAAAGTGTTATTTAGAAAAATATGAGATGCTACTTTTTCAAACCACTAATCATAAGTTATATGTGATATAAGAAATTTTCAACAAGCTCTATCAAAAATTCCTTATTAAAGATGATTTTTTTCCATATATTTAAGTGTTTATTAAATTTATTTTTTATTTGAAACAACTGCCTAAAAAAAGATTATATAAATTATGATAGTAATTCTATATTAGTGAATCTGCATTTCTTATTGAACAAAATATTTCTAACCACTTATTCTTCTAGAATTGATGTGCAAGTGCTCTTTTTTGAAAAAGAACAAACTACATTTTCTTCTTATTTCAAACTCTTTATATTAGTGGAAAATATTATAACCAGTTTTACACAAGTCATGTCAAACTAGACATAAATATAATTACTAAGTTTAACCAGTTTTTTATAATGAAAATACCATCACATATTTTCTGAAAATTCTTGTCATAGGTGATAAGTGAAATAAACAGTTTCTAATAAGGGATTTTAAAGAAATATCAAAAGTTTAAGTGATTCTTCCACCCTCCCTTAATAATGTCTTGATTCTGTAAATTTTTCTCTTTCCTTGATCTTTTAAAATTTTATATTTCCATTTCTCCATGTCAATTTTTTTTTGTTTTTTTGCACAAATCCAATACATCATCATGTACTATGAATTTCAATGGGTTAACTTAATAAAATATATATAGAAACATGAATTTGTAATACCTAAAAAATTTATTCATAAATCTTTATATTAATGCTCCATCTACATGACCTATTCCTATAATCTCAATTCTATGTTCAGGTAATTTTTTTTATCATGGAGGGTGGGACATCATGGGTTAGCCATTGTTTCGGTGATTGTTTTCTTACTATTAAGGTATACTATTCAATTTTGGAGCTCATTCATGAAAGAAATAAAGAAGTAGATGCACTTCCATTTAACTAGACATTTCTAGATAATCTACTGGAACATATCAAAGCTTGCCTCCCCATTGACAACCTCATCATGGCAAGTTCCATCAGTAAAAGATGGATTGGGATTTCCACTGTGCAGACCATGTTTTAGGTCCTGTTGATTGGTTACAACATTGATAATTTAGAGAAACATAATCCAAAACCATTGCAAGTCATGGATGGCATGCTTGGGTATGACATCCCTGAACCCATGCAGGGATTCAATAACTGTTATGGCTGAGAAAGATCGGGACATCAGAAGAATACGTGTAATTTCATTAGTCTTTCTGATTGATCTTCACTGTTTCAACCTTGATTGGCTCTTCAATTTTCTAAATTTCAATTTTCTCAATGCTGTTGATTCATTCAATAAATCATGTATGTAAGTTAATATATCACTACTCATATATATGTATTACCTGATAAAAAAAATTCCCATAATTGTTTATAAAATTGTTCTTTATTATTTATGAATATAATTTTTCATGAGTAAAATTTTGTAAGACAAAACCATTGAAATCTATGGATGAAATTCTTGGGTATGACATTACTGAACCCATGCAAGGATTCAATGACCCTTCTGACTGAGAAATATTATGACATCAGAAGAATGTATATAATTTCATTAGTGTTTTCGATTGATCCTCATTATTTCAACCTTGATTGGTTCATCAGTTTTCCCAAATACTGTTGATTCATTCAATAAATCGTGAGTGTAAGTTAATATACCACTACTCATGTATATGTATTACCTGATAAAAATATGCCCATAACTATTTATAGAACTGTTCTTATTTATTTATGAATATATTATTTCATGTGTAAAAGTTTGCAGAAGTCATCTTGTATTGATCACCCCCCAAAAATCAATGTTTCATATGTGTATTTTTATACGAAATCTTTCCATATATATTTTCTTTCAAAAATTAGTTGTGCTTCCATTTAACCGGTCATTTCTAGATGAGCTACTAGAACATATCATAGCTTGCCTCCCCATTGACAGCCTCATCCTGGAAAGTTCCATCAGTAAAAGATGGCATGGGATTTCCACTATGCAAACCAAGTTTCATGTCCCGTTGATTGGTTACAACATTGATAATTTAGATAAACATAATCCAAAACCATTGAAAACTATGGATGACATGCTTGGGTATGACATCCTTGAACCCATGCAAGGATTCAATAACCCTTCTGACTGATTAAGATTTGGAAATCAAAAAAATACAGGTAATTTCATTAGTGTTTCTAATTGATCTGAACTGTTTCAACTTTGATTGGTTCATCAATTTTCTAAATTTCAATTTTCCTAATGATGTTGATTCATTCAATATTTTTTTTAGATTTGAAAAAAATTAGTCAGTACAATTCTGCACATGTATATAGTTTTTCAATATTCATATTGATCATGTGTGTAAGTTAATATATCACTGCTCATGCATATGTATTACCTGATAAAAATATACCCATAAGTGTTTATAGAATTGTTTTTATTTATTTATTAATATAAATTTTCAAGTGTAAAATTTTCTGGTAGTAATTTTGTACTGATTTTTTCTTCTTTTGAAATCAATGTTGTATATGTGTATTGTAATAAAAAAATTTCCATATATATTTTCTTTCAATAAATGAATGTTTCATATGTACCCTATCTTAAATTATTCCAATCACTCCCCCCAATTGATTCTTTTAATTTTTCTTATTGTTGTAAAGACAAGTGGTGTTGATGTTTTTTTAAACTACACCAGTCATTCAGTAAATAATGAAAAGGGTGACATAGGTTATCATGAAAATGTATATTTACAATAGTTTTTCATCATGATAGTATAGAAAAATCCTATCTTTATGGTTACTTTTACCATCCTCATAATGTTTTTCTCATCCACTCCATTTTGTACATTGTTTTTACCTTATTTACATGTCTTTAATTTTTAGATCACCAGTATGTTTTCCTTTACATTTCTTATATAACCATATCTTTAATCACTTTTCATATATACAAAATTAGTTTAACCCTATCTTTCTTCTTTGAAGTACTAAAAACTTTGTTTAAGCTCCCGATTCTTATCTATTTACAAAACTGGTATGCATTCTTATTTTTATAGGAATGTTTGATTTTTTCTTCTCAAAAATTACATTATGAAATATGTGATACAATAATTCATAATGGTATGTTTTATATTATATTCTTCATACTGATAACAATTTTGATGGTAAATCAAAACCATCAAATACATATATTATTTTTACGTTTTTTAGAAAAATCCAAGTATTGAATAGGTAATTGAATCAATCATTTTTTCTAAATCATTACGAAACTGAGTGTATTATTGATAAAACAAAATTTTATTGAATATTATATTAATAATAAATGACATAATTTTCTCACATTGTGTTAAATATTTTTATTTATAAAATATTTGGGATTAGATCATTAATTTGAAAATTTAATGAAAATTCCATTTTCCCTTTAAATTTCATTGTATTATTTTGACCATAAATATTTTTCTGTGTTTTATTTGAAATTAAAATTTTGTAATGGTGTTCCTCACTCAATGGGATACAACTTTCATTTAGGACATCGGAGCTGGATCATGCATTAAATTTGAGTAAATGGGCCATTATCATGCATTAAAATAGAGTAATTGGGCCATGAATTCAAAGTGTTACTGGACTCACTAGATTAAACACCACTTCAGTATTTAGTCCATAAATTCTTCATCAATGCTTGGATTGGGACCAAATTTGGAGATAATATTGATGACCAAATTTTTAAAAAATCATATTTCTAGAAGGAAATATGGTTCACACGTTTTGGAGGTCAATAGTCGGTGAAAATTGAATTAAAATATTTGGATGAATTTCCCATTAACACTTGAAACGTCTTGAAACCCTAGTCTCCCCTCCACTCTATAAATTTGTGTTTTTTTCATTTTTAGGAGGTTGAATGTGCCTTAGAGTATTGAGAGAAGAATAAAAGTGGTGACTTTCCATTTCAATTCACCATTGTAGGAGGGAAGCTATCAAGCTAGGACCTCCTCCAAAATGATCTTCTTTTCCTCTTCTTTGTTGTAACGTTGTTGCTCTTTCAATAAAATATCTATTTCTCTCTCACTTATTCTATTATTTTCAATTTATTTTTTCTTTTATTTAATTTTTTGATATGGAAATGAAGAGTAGAAATGTGATTGGGGTATACTCTTTCTAAACCTTTGTGAATGAAATTCATTTCTATGATGACTACACCGCCCATGAAAGAATAGTTTTCCTAGTAATCGATCTACCTATTACCTTCTTCATGAATTTATTTTGAGTCAATGCCACAATCCATTTCTTTTATTATTTTTGAAAACCAATTTTTGGAAAAGTGGGAACCCACAAGATCAAACTACCGCCCAATCAACCATCAAACATCAAATTCAAAATTCAAAATTCAAATTTCAGTTTTCTTAATTCAAATCCCACCTCGGGCCACATTCTACATCGAGTCATGAATCACAAACTGATCAACATCACAGTGTCACAACGTCATCCCATCAGTGTCGTTCCATCATCATGATAACATTATTCATCAACAGAGGCGACGGTCTAACCCCACCCCTCCACCGGAAATTTGTTTTCGAACACCGTAACAGTCGTCAGAAAAATCCACCGCCAAATTCCATTAACCACATCGTAAACCACAAAAACAAAACACCAAAGACCATATGAACCACCAACCAAGGAAACCATCGATGCAATAGAAACCATCACTGTCATCGCCAACACACAACCATCATCGTCGTCGTCGTGACATAGTCTCTGCGGCGTCGAGGATGAACGTCAGAAAAATAATGGAGAGATAGACGTGAAACATACCCTAACACACCTTGTCGTCATCCCGAACCGCACACCCTCTAGAGACGCCGAACTTCCACCGAAACCCACCGACTCTGTCGATAAACGACCATACACATGCGAGCCACCTGAAGATCTCGACACCGCAGCCACCAATGTCCACCAAGAAACACGAATGACCCAGAAATGCCTCCAGGTGACGAGCTTCATCCACAAAGTCATCACCGATAATCGATTGGAACCAACGAAGTTGAAACCACCACAAGACACCGTCCACCCGAATGCACATCCCAAAGAGCCTGGAAGACCACCTCGCTAAGCTGCCTCGGAAAGGGAAGTGGAGTCCTAGAACTAGAGCAGACAAGTGAGCAGGACAGAGGCCGACTGATCTCATCCTCGTGACACCCCACCAGGCGACCGACCACAAAAAAATAACAAACACTAGAAACACCTAGAATAGAAGTGGAAACCGCCAATGAAGAAGAAGGGAAATCAAGGACTAAAAGAGAAGGGAAAGTGGGGATTGAAACCCAAAAGGGGAGGAGAAGAAGACGCTGGTAAAATCAATGATCACCGATCCTCTATCCCAAAACTATAGAGATTCCATCCCTCTAGACCCGACCTGGAGAGGGGCGGTGGAGCTCGAGGTCAGATCACAACATCGACAACCTAGGAAAAAACTAGAATTCCTTCTCCAAAGCGAACGCGAGAAGCATGGCCGATGGGAAAAACATGAGTAGACCAACCACGAAGGAGATATGGGGGGAGAACCAATAGAGAAGTCGAGGAGAAGAGAAGATAGAGAGGGGAGAAGAAGCGATGAGCAGAGAAGGTTTTAGGAGTAAACCCTAAGACCGCGAGCGAAGCGAGCGAGAGAGAGCGGGAGGAGAGATCTAGGGGAATGCAGAGCCATCCCAACCTTCTACGGTAATGGAATTTCTTCACCTTATTTTGAGTCAATGAGATGCTATAATTCACTTAATTTGATCTATGAATTGATTTTTTAATTTAAAATAAACTAATCAAGCAATTGAACAATTAACACAAAATACACAAGGTAGAAAATTGTGTAAATTGTGAGATCAAAATCTTAATTAGTAAAAATGAAAAACATAAGATCAAATTGTAAAGTTAAAATAAAATCCCATAACTAAATTCATCCTCATTTACAGAATGGATATATGCCCTAATTTACCATTGACCATAATCTATCCTCAGAACAATAATCAAAGTAGGGTGTTTGGATTGCATGTTCTGAAGCGAGCCAAGAGTTTAATTCTTTTAATATTTGTGGTAAAGTTAATTCTCAAAGTGTTTAGGTGTTAACAAATTAAGGGATCATAATTAAGTGGATATTAATTTAAATAAAAATTATTAATAAGTAAGTGAAGAGGTAGAGTTAGATCGATCAAGCCTTCTAAAAAATAGTTTTCTAAAAAAATAAATTCTCGTTGCATTTTCCCTATCTCAATTCATTTAAAAAAATATAATCTTCTTCCAACATACTTTTTATTTATTTATAAATCTCAAGAAAACCCCATCATTTTAAATAATATGTTTATTTTATTTTATTTTATTTCTAAAATACCTTTAATATGTTTTTTTAATTACTTCCTCCTTTGAGAGACGACCTTGGTCAGCCACTCTACTGCACCCAAATTAACAAAAAAACCAAACACCATTTGGGAGCACCCACGACAGTGCTTTTCAAATTGGTGCTGTTACTGGAGAGGCAAATAATTTTTTCAACCAATTAGAGGCATTTATTTTATTTTTCATTTCATTATATTCTTCTATTCTTTCTTCCTTCTTTCCCATTTCTTAAATTTTCATCCCTTTTCTTATTATTTTTTGGGCCATCAACTCAAACTTATTATCTTTTCATTATGATTCAATTTTCTTCATTTCATTTTTATTTGATTTATGTCACAAACTAATCTCGAGGATTTCTTAGATCTTGACCTTGAGATTGAACGCAGCTTCAGGTCTCGAATCAGATAGTCTCAGTCTATGAGAAGTTTCAACATTCAACCTGTTGGGGAATTCCTCCATTTTGGGAGCATTGAAATTTTAAACACTTTTGAATAAAACTTAAAACAAGAACCAACAAATGAAAATAATAATAATGAACTTAATAGAACTATTAGATAATTGGCTGCACCAGATATTAACCACCATCCAAATTGTATTGCATACCCAAATATTGAATCAGACTTTGAACTAAAACATAGATTAACATAACTTCTTCCAAAATTTCATGTCCTCTCTAGAGAGGATCCAAACAGACACCTTATAGAATTTAATGTGGTTTGCTCGACCTTGAAACCAATAAATGTATCTAAAGATCAAATCAAAGTAATATCATTTCTATTCTCACTTGATGGAACTTAAAAATATTGGATGTATTATTTTAAACTTGAATGTGTAACTTGTTGGAATGATTTGAAATATCTTTTCTTGTAGAGATTTTTTCCAACATCAAGGACCACTGCTATTCGAAAAGAGACCTCAAGGATCAAACAAGCACATGGGGAGTCTATGTGTGAGCACTGGGAGAGATCCAATAAGTTTTTTGCAAGCTTCCCACATCACCAAATGAGTGAGAAACTACTCATCCATTACTTATATGAAGGGCTCATACCTATGGAGATGAGCATGGTGGATTATGCGAATGGAGGGCCATTGGTTGAAAAAACACCAACAACTGCACGTTCATTGATCGAAAAGATGTCACAAAACTCCCAACAATTTGGCGATTGAGATACACCACATGTTAGAGGAGTACATCAAGAAAGTACAAAATCTCTTGAAAATAATTTAATTGATACCATGTTGGAATAATTGAAAACTATAGTGAGAAAAATTACTTTGTCTAAAAAAAATCCCAACCCAACCCTCTTTAAAAAAGCCTTGTGGAATTTTCACTAAAACAGACCATCCAAGAGACTGTTACCCCCAATTACAAGAGATAGAAGATTGCACAACCATATTCCCCAGGAGACCATATCAACAACAACAAAAACTACATCCCCAGAATAAGTATGATTCATTTGAACCAATATACAACCAAGGGTGGAAGTATCAATCATACATGAGGTATGGCTCCAAACAACAAAAAATGCCCCCTTTTCAATAAATTTTCCACCAGTATCCGCCTTAATAATAGGGTTTTCAACAAATCTAAAGGAGATTTGAATATTTAGCATTAACATGTCAACAACAACATGGGAATTCTAAACTAAAGTTAGATTATAAGACAGATGACCTTTTGAATCAGATTGTTCATAATCAACAAAATGAGCTAAATAGACAAGGTTGGAGTTGAAGGAGTTGAAGACAGAAATGAGCCAGATTACCACCGCCCTCCATGAACTGGTAGGTAAGAACTTTAGAAATATACCTTACTAACCCACTCCAAATCCTAAGGGGAATTTCCGTGCCATCACATTGAGAAGTGGGAAGAAAATGACTGCTACATTTTCACCTACTATTCTATCAGGATTCACCATAACTCTGGAGAAACACCATTCAAGACCAACTAACGAGAAGCCCAAGGATAAATACAAAGGTAAGAAAAATATTTATTATATTCCTCCCAAAACCCTTCCCTTTACAAATAGAGTTGTTCAAACCAAGAATATGGATTAAGAGGTGATGCAAAAAGAGGTTTTGGATACATTCAACCGCGTTGAGATCAATATCCCTCTACTTGAATCAATGAACCAATCAGAGAGGGATCAAGGGAAATGAGAGGAACAATATTGGAAGTAATGTGTTAACACTAATCACACTAACTCAAGCAATTTCAAAAAATTGAAAGGATCCCAGGAAATTCACCATACCATGAACCATAGGGGAGTTACACTTTTTTGATGCTTTATGTAATTTGGGAGATTCCATAAATGTGATGCCTCACTATGTATTATATTCTTTACATGTTTGTGAGTTGAAGCTGATGAGAGTAGTGATGCAGTTGGTGAATAGTTCTACTGTTGGAGTTGGTGGCCTAGAACCAACTACTTTGTACTTTATTCATTAATAAATACCTTATCACATCTTGATTATTCTTATGCATGACAATGCATATGATAATGTCCTAAGGATAACTGTTGCATTAAAGGGTCATAGTAGATCCCTGCTATGATGAGAACCTAGAAGTTCCATAACACTGTTCTTGAATATATGTTCTATGGCCAGATGATGTTATTTGAGGGACACAAATAATACAGTCCATTAGGGGTGAGAACTCATA
Source organism: Viscum album (assembly GCA_963277665.1). Classification (NCBI taxonomy): domain Eukaryota; kingdom Viridiplantae; phylum Streptophyta; class Magnoliopsida; order Santalales; family Viscaceae; genus Viscum; species Viscum album. Next base: position 247,702,545 of record OY728150.1, read on the forward strand.
AAACTTTGAGGCACCTTCTCATGGTGTGCGCCCTTGGTAATATCCAGGAGGATATTATGAGAATGAGACCTGCCAGTAGGAAATCCACTTTCATAGTGTCATTGGATGTTCCTATTCGCGGACGTGTGTATTGGTCCTTAGACTTTAAGATTATTATTAATGAGTATTACAAATCGCACACATAGATGTATTGAAAAAAATTGCGACGACACACTATTCGCAGGGAGGTAGGATACGTTGGGTGCATCACAAGTGATACTACATTAATAGATAATACAAGAAAGGATTTTTCCCTTCTGTTCTATAATATAAGTAGATATCTCAGGCCCTTTTGATGGAATTTGTATAGCCTAAATAAATCCATGGTCATGGTGAGGAATGGGCAAGTTCAATTCCGAAAAGTCAAATAAAGAATAACCGATCACATGGGTTGATGGCACTAGCATGCAACCTGCTTGATTTGAGATATCGAGACAAAGGGATTATATTACATGGTAAGCGTTCGTAGGAGGTAACACATCATTGTGGCATTAAATTATTTCTCTATGGGTGCCTTATCATGTTACTAGATTCTAACCTTGGACTTTAGGTAGACTCCGTCTAATGCCACTAAGAAAGAGGCCTAGTGGGTCACACACTAAGTGTGTCTAAGTATCTCAGTTAAATATTAATTTAACAAGTTAAATAAATATTATCCCTGATTGTGGTTTAATAATTATTTAAGGATGGCTAATCGAATTTATTTCAACACTAGTTATTCGAGAGAATATATTGTGGGCAAAATAATATATTTATTAGTGAGTAATGCAGTGATATTTATTTTAGAAATAAATAGCCATTATTTATGGTCTAATGAATGTGGTGGAGGAAATAAATAAGAATGGAAAAATAAAAGTACACGCCGTGTATATTAAATGTACACACCGTGTATTTTTTTTTGGGAATTTATGAGAAATAATAATATTTATTTATTTAAATAATATTAGGTGTAATTCACTGGGAACATGTCAAGTAATAATAATAGTCAACTGTTATTATTAGACATGGAGTATTACTAAGAATTAAATGAAATGAATAAATTCTTTCGGGTAATTAATTCATTTTATTATTCTATTTAATTAAAAATACCAATTATATATTTCTCATTAGCCTAGCCATTTTTTGTGTGGTTGTGCACAACGGATTTGGAAAAGCTCTCAAGCCAAGTGAGAATTATTTTTCCACCAAGAACACTCTCAAGCTACGAGAGAGAGATCCACCTCCACCGGATCAAGGCGATCGAAGGCAGATATCGCAAGCGAAGGCACTTCTGTGCTATCACCCATAGATCCCTTCAACAATGTCCATAGTTACGTGGAGCACATGTGTATCACCATTAGAGGAATCCTATACTTGGATTGTACGATGAAATTACGGATCACATCGGATCGTGACCGAAAACATCAACGAAGAAATAATTCCATCAAGGTAATTCTTGTCAATTAATTAAATTAATTATAACCAACATATTGTGATCCTATCTATGGTTTCGGGACTCCCCTATTTTTTTTCATTCTTCATTCTATTCCAAAGATCCGAAATTTTATTATCGTGACAGATCTCGGATTGATCGTTGTTAGCAATAAAATTAAAGTTGGGTAAACCAACCAACGTGCTTCCGTTGCACCCGGAACCTACAACTACAACATATCTAGTAGGAGTCCTTGAGGATGTACTTGTTAAGGTAAGAGACATGATCTTTCTAACATATTTCTATATGCTGAACATGGAGTATGATCAGGTAAATTCTCATGATTTCATTATATTAGGTAAGAAATTTCTCAAAACTGCAAAAAACTATCATAAATGTCTATGAGGGAACACTTTCCATGGAGTTTGGAGATGAAGTTGTGATATTTAATGTTATGGACTCCATAAAGTGCCCCTCATAGGACAATTCTGCTTTTTTTATCTCTCATTTTGAACCAACAAGTAAAAACCCCATGGATTTTGATTGTCCTATGATTAGAGAGATTAGGAGCATTGGTTCTAGTTTGATGTATAAGAACACTTAAACATCTATTTCTAATGCATAAACCTCTATTATATTTGATTTTTATGTGGATTCATATTCCGGTTTGGATCATGTTCACTCTAATTATGACATGTATATTGAGTACGTTGATGGATTTGATGCATTATTCTATGATTTTGATGATGTATATTCTGATACTGATGTTAATTGTTAAAATATTTCAGTTCCTTCAATGTCTCCATCCATACTGCACCCCTTCATTGGAACTCAATCCATTGACACCAAATCTAAAATACTCATACTTGTTGAGTGGTGAGAGATTAATTTTTATAATTGATAACAATATCCCTTTTGAACATGAAGAAAAACTTTTGAATCTTTTAAGGGAGAACATTTGGGAAATCAGGTAGACCTTAACTGACACACAAGGTATTATCTCCTCCATTTTCATGCATAGTATTATTTTAGAGATGAAGCTAAACTGGTTAGGTAACCACAAAGGAGACTTAATCCAATTCTTCTGTAATTTGTTAAAAAAGAAGTTGAAAAATTGCTTGAGGCAGGTATCATTTATCCCATTTTAGATTCTCACTGGGTGAGTCCTATTCAATTTGTTCCAAAGAAAAGTGGCATTACTGTTGTTAGAAATGATAGAGAGGAGTTAGTTCCAATGAGGATGCAAAATGGTTGGCGTGTGTGTATTGATTATAGGAAACTAAATAAATCCACTTGCAAGGACAATTCCCCTCCCATGTATTGATTAAATGCTTGAGATACTAGCTGGGAATACACACTATTGTTTTTTGGATGGATTTTATGGATATTTTCAGGTTCCTATAGATATATAGGACCAGGATAAGACAACATTCACTTATCCATTCAGTACATTTACCTACCGAAGTATGCTATCTGGACTTTGCAATGCCCTAGGTACCTTCCAGAGATTCATGGTGAGTATTTTTTCATATTTTATTAAGACCTGCATGGAGGTATTTATGGATGATTTTATAGTGTATGGATATTTATTTGATGAATGTATTTTAATTTAGGAAAGGTGTTGAATCGTTGTATTGAGAAAAACCTAGTTTTAAACTTTGAAAAATGTCATTTCATGGTAGAGCACGACATTTTCATAGGGAATGTAGTGTCAAAACATGGATTAGAGATTGATAGATCTAAGTTAGATATTATTTCATCCTTTACATATCCTTTATATGTGAATGAGGTTAGATCAATTCTAGGGTATGCAGAATTTTATCAACACTTCATCAGAGATTTCAGTAAGATCAATCTACCCTTATCTCGATTTCTTTAAAAAGATATTGACTTATTTTTTGATGATTCATGCAGGGTATCATTTGATGAGCTAAAGAAGAGTCTGACCACTTGATCAATCATACAACCCCCATGGTGGGAGCTTCCTTTCGAGCTTATGTGTGACACATCTAACTTCGCAGTTGGAGCTATCTTATCTCAGATGGTGGAAGGGAAGTTCCATGTGATTTCTTATGCATTGATGACTTTGGATTTAGCCTAAGAAAATTACACCACAAAATAAAAGGAGTTTATTGCTATTATATTTTCTTTATATAAATTTTATTCATATTTATTGGGCTCTGAAGTAGTTATTTTCTCCGACTACACAACTCTGAGGTACCTCTTGAAGAAGCTAGATGCAAATCCCAGACTCATCTGATGGATGATCCTTCTTCAAGAATTTGATATTGAGATAAAGGATAAGAATGGGTTAGAAAACTTAGTGGCAGACCACATGAGTAATATTACTTAGACACCAGAGACTGACACTTTGAACCCGATACTACTCTAGGACACTTTTACTGATGAGCATATTTATGCACTCTCAGGTACGCATCCTTGGTATATTGATTTAGTTAACTACCTCATTTCCTATGAAATTATTACAAATTTAAAGAAATAAAAATTCCAAAAATTAAAGAGTGAGTCTATATTTTATGAATAGGATGATCCCTACCTCTGGCGCATGTGTAGTGATCAAGTTATTAGGAGGTGTGTTCCTGATCATGAGTTTGATTCTGTTATGAATTTCTGCCATACACTTTCATGTGGAGGAAACTTTAGACCCAAATGGATAGCTATAAAAGTCTTAGACTTTAGATTATATTGTCCTATCTTATTCCACTATGCTCATGTGTTTTATAAGTCATGCTCACGTTGCCAACACATTGGAAACATTTCAAGGAGACATGTGATTCCTCAAAAACTCATATTATTCTGCGAGATTTTTGATGTATGGGGAATTTATTTTATGGGTCCTTTTCCAAGTTCATTTGTTTTTTTCTTCATATTTTAGTTTCCATTGATTATGTTAGAAAATGGGTGGAGTCCAAGGCCAATGGGACTGATTATTCTCATGTTGCAGTCGATTTTGTCAAGGAGAATATTTTTTGCAGGTTTGGAGTACCAAAAGCTATGATCAATGATCAGGGGGAACACTTTTGCAACCATAATTTGTATTCCCTCCTTCAGAAGTATGGGGTGATGAAAAAAACATCAACACTATACCACCCCAATACAATTTCTAGGCTGAGGTTTCAAATTGGGAGTTGAAACAAATTTTGGAGAAAACCGTGCAGTCAAACAAGAAGGATTGAAGCAAGAACTTGGATATGCACCATGGGACTATAGGAAGAAATTAAAAACTCCCATCTATATGTCCCCATTTCAGATTGTTTTTGGGAAGTCCTATAATCTCCCTAGGGAGGTCGAGCATCAAGCATATTGGGCTATTAAGAAATGCAACATTGATTTGGACTAAGATGGAATTCAAAGGAAGATGCAAATTCAAGAGCTTGAGGAGATTCAATTGTAATAATATGAGAATTCAAGTTTCTACAAGGAAATACCTAAAAAATATCATGATAGAATGATCCAATAAAGTGAGTTTCATGTAGGACATAAATTCATACTCTATAGTTCATGACTGAAGACGATTCTCAGTAAGTTACATTCCAGATGGTTAGGTCCTTATGTTGTATCTAATGTCTTTCCTCATGGTGTAGTGGAGATCACATAGGAGGAAATACGAAGGAGTTTTAAATTCAATGGGAAATATTTGAAGTAATAAATTGAGGTACTTCCTACCAATGTAGTTGATTTTATCACACTGCATGACCCCATCATCACCTGAGAATATTAGGCTGTTCCTAACCCTTTCACTTTTATATTATTTTTCCTATTTAAAATTCTACATTTCATGTGAACATACCATCTCATAGGTTCACATTGAGAAAAATATAATATTTTAAGTATGGGGGATGATACAAAATTTGGGGGTATCTATTTAGGATTTTATTTTGTGTATTTTGTGTGTATTTTCTTTTAGGATTTCTGTTAATTTTTGAAAAAAAAAACAATAAAAAAACATATCATGTAACATGATCATTTACATATGAAACTTATAGAAAATTCATGTTTTCAAAATTAATTATTATCATGAGAAATATTTCATCATCAAGGTTTGATTTTTATAAAAATAGAATTCATCGATGATATGATTGGTTGTGTCATTATAAAACCTTTTATATTTTGACATTATTTTTTGTGATAGTTTTTCATGGTAAATTATGTCATTGATTTATCCACACAAATTTTCATATAACCATGACTTGTGAAAATTTTCCTACTAAATTGAAGGTATAACCGAGTTAGGTAAAAAATTCATCTTATATCAATGGTTGATCCATATGTTCGTTTCTCTTTCGATCAGTTCCATTACTATACTGAATTCACCTATGTGTGTATACCTAATACCCGACACTTGTACACCATGAAAAAAAATCTTAATAAAGAGGGGAGTTATGAAATTTACAACACGTGGGGACATCTAGGTCGGGAGATTAAGGTTTGAATTTTGAGAATTCTTAAGTTGGAGGGTCTTTAAATTTGATTGAAAATGAATGTAGAACAGGTTCAGTGAATTAAACTAGGTAATAAGAATTGTTTTACTTGACCTGAATATGCTAAATAAATGGCATAGATATGAGCTTGAAATGGTTGGCACACACACACGTGGGGAATTAATGTCATGGTAGACCTATAACTTGTTTTTATATAATTAGTGTAATTAATATCACTGGATTTTATTTTGATACAATTAATGAGACAATTAATTTAAAATTTATTGATATTGACTCTTGATGGAATTCTTACTTTTCATATATTTCCACTATGGATTGAGGAATATGAACATGCATATCTTGTCACATTTTGTTTGGAATACATGATGTGAGGTTTTTCCCAAGAGCGCAAAATGGTAAGTGTGAGGGAGTTTATAAAACACAATTTTATTGAACATTTAATTAATAATAAAGGGCATAATTTCCTCAAACTGTGTTAAATATGTTTATTTATAAAATATTTGGGATTAGATCATTCATTTGAAAATTTGATGACAATTTCGGTTTTTTCCTTTAAAGTGCACTGTAGTATTTTGTACATAAATATTTTTATGTGTATTATTTGAACTTAAATTTTTCAACCTTTTTACTCACTAAATTAAATACAAATTTATTAGGGGCATCTAATTTGGATCATGCATTTTATTGGAGTAAATGGGCCATGAATTTAAAGATGGACTAGACTCTCTAGACTGGACATTACTTCAATATTTGGGATATAAATTCTTCATCTGTCCCTGGATTGAGAAAAAATTTGGAGATAATCTCCAGTACACAATTTATCAAAAATAATTATTCTGTAATGATAGATAGTTCATGCATTTTTGTGGTCAAATAGTTGGTGAAAATTAGATTAAAATATTTGGACGAATTCCCCATTTACACTTGAAAAGTATTGAATCCCTAGCCTCCTCTACACTCTAAAAATTTATGTTTTTATCATTTTTAGGGGCTTAAACGTGCCTTAGAGGATTGGGATATGAGGAGAAGTGATGATTTTTAATTTCAATTCACCATCGTAGGAGGGAAGCTATCAAGTTAGGATCTCCACCAAAATGATTCTCTTTTCCTCTTCTTTTTTGTAATATTGTTTTTCTTTCAATAAAATATCTTTTTCTCTCCCATTTCTTCTGTTAAATTAAATTTCATTTTTCGTTTATTTACTTTTTTGGTTTGGAACTTTTGAGTATAAATGCGATTGGAGTATACCCTTTCCAAAACTTTGCGAATGCAATTCGTTTCCATGATGACTACGCCGCCCATGGAAGAATAGTTTTCTTAGTAATCGATAAACCTATTACCTTATTCAGTTATTTATTTTGAATAAATGAGACAATTAAATTAAATTAATATGATATATGAATTTATTTTTTAATTTAAAAGAAACTAATCAAGCAATTGAACAATTAACACCAAATATGCGAGGTTGAGAATTGCGTGAATTGTGAGGTCGCAATCTTAATCGGTAAAATAGAACAACACCGGATCAATTTATAGAGTTAAAATACAATCCCATAACTCAATTAATCTTCATTTATAGAATGGATATATTCTTTAATTTACCATTTACCATAATCCAACCTTGGAACAACAATCAAAGTAGGGTACTGCGATTTCATGTTCTGAAGCTATCCTAAGGTTTAATTCTTTTCATCTTTGTGATATAGTTAATTCTCGTAGGGTTAGAGGGTTAAAAAAATTAGGGGATCATAATTAAGTGGATATAAATTTAAATGATAATTACTAATATGTAAGTGAATAGGTATAGTTAGATCGATCACACATTATAAAAAATATTTTTCTAAAAAAATAACTTCTCTTTGATTTTCCCTAAGGTTTAATTCTTTTCATCTTTGTGATAAAGTTAATTCTCGTAGGGTTCAAGGGTTAAAAAAATTAGGGGATCATAATTAAGTGGATATCAATTTAAATGATAATTACTAATATGTAAGTGATAGGTATAGTTAGATCGATCACACATTATTAAAAATATTTTTCTAAAAAAATATCTTCTCTTTGATTTTTCTCAATCTCAATTCATTAAAAAAAACAAAAAAATACAATCTTAATCCAAAATAATTCTTCTTTCTTTATAAACCTCAAAAAACCCCCCATACTTTTAAATAGAATGTTTATTTTATTTCAAAAATAACTTTAATATGTTTTTTTTAATTGCTTCTTCCTTTGAGAGACGACTTTGGTCATCCACTCTGTTGCACCCAAATTACCAAAAAACCAAACATCATTTGAGAGCACCCAAGATAATTCCTTTCAATTACCCATCAAAAAGATAAATATGAGGTCATTTATGTGACCCTAGGGTATAAAAGTATTCATGAAAGAGAGGTATTATCCATCACAAATACATTATAGATATAAACATGTGGTTACAATTTTCTAATGGATTTTAATTATTATATTTATTGTTACATGGTCAGACCATAGTGTTGTTTCATATAATCATCCTATTAAAAACTCCAAAACTAGGATAATTATTGATAGTTTGTCTATTGGAATATATAAGGTGATTAAAATTATTTATGTACCTCAACAAATTTTGTAATATATATGAAATATCTAAACATTTCATTAAAATCATATCATCTTCTCTATACATATTTTTGGTTGAATAGTCCGAGTTATGAAAATATCACTTCTATAATTCAAATTCCAAATGCTTAAGTCACATGAGGTTATCCATTAGTGTTGGTAAACATTTTAGGAAATCATATTATTAGGGTTTTTGTAAAGAGAAGAGAACATGTTCTGTAAATAAAGGAACTTATTGCTCTGACATCTAATGCTCTGTTTGGCAGTTCTTATTCAAAAACGATTAAAGAACTTATTACTTTTGATAAGTGATTTTGTATAAATATTTCCATATTGAATATTGAAATGGTGTTTTTCTGAAATTCATTCAATTATATTTTATTGAAACTTGAGAGTAAGTGTTTTTATATAAATAGAATAAACACCACTTATGTTTTCGATCTGGTTATCTTATGTAATTAGTTCTTTAATTATTTTTCAAGAAGTGTTTTCAAATAGTGCTAAGTATCACTGGTACTGATGTTACCGTTCTTGATTGTTTTGACCATGAGTTGTTTTTTCCATTTATAGGGATACTCATCATAGGCCATTTCTTTGGTCCTCCATGATCATGTTGCTTGGTATCTTGTGAAAGAGATATTCATACCATTAAAGTTAAAAAATGGTATTATGAGATGTTCGATGTTTCAAAAAAGGTGATTTTTTTGCTTGTAATCCAGTCCCAAGTGGGGAAACTATGTTTAAAGTAAAAAAAGTAAAATTATATCTGTTTTTTAGAAGACATTTTATGTTTTTATTTTTTCATATATTCATATGAAAATGTGTTGTAAAATGTTTTGAAAAGTGAATGGAAAATAATAAAGTATAAAAACTTCCTATTTACGCCTTTTCATTTTCCTAAAAATATAAAATTATTTTCCCCAAAAAATCTATCTTTTTCATTTTCATTTGATAAAAAGTATTTTCTTTTTAAAAAATATAATATTTTTATAATATATTTTAAAAAATGAAGAAATGAAATGTTTTCTAAAACCAAATGTAACCAAAATATCCCTTCCTATATATTCAATTATAAGACTATTTAATACATCAAAATGATCACCTTTTATATTATGTATATTATATGCATATGTTTTATATTTATTTTCAATTTCAATATGGGTGTATGTTGACTAAGTGCACATTCCCCTCCATCGATAGTGTGCATCTATATGATGAGACTTCACTTAGGTCAACTTTTGCAACTTTATCTCATTTTATTGTGTGAACTTTTGTTGACATGTTACTTAACATATTATTTATAGACATTTAGAACATGATTTAGATCAAGAAAGATTTGATGCAGTAGATGAAGTCAACATTGATTTCAATAGAGACGATTTAACTATAGAGGATCTCATAAAGTAGTTCAAAAGAAAAATTAAATAGATCGAACTAATGTCATTTGATATGTTCAAATGTTTCCTTGAAATGCAATGCATCACTATTTAAAGATATTATTATGTTTTGTTTCATGTATTAAATATTATTTCCTCTTCTATTTATGTCTCTTCCTATATTGATTTTCTCTGTTGGTTTTATTTATTCCATAAGCTACTATGTCCTGTGAAAATATACAAATCATTTTTTCAGGATGTAATAACATTTTTTTATATTAAATTCCATGAAAATTCATGGGTGGGTTACGAGTTCTTTTAAAAATCACTGAAACGAGACAAGAGAAGGCATGCATTGGACCCGCATCCCTCAATCCGAGAAGTATGGTCTGAAAACTAAAGAGTCTCAATGTTGTGACTGATTTACAGTGCCCCCTTGGATTATTATTTGGGACTAATCGCCTTGATGTTTGGGGTGTAATCTGATAACAAGCTATGAGTTCCACATGTGGTGGGGTATTTCCAAGCTTGATTAATAAATCAAGTCAGAACACTTCCTAGTAAGGAGATCCATCCCAAATGAGTGGAAAACTTAGGAAATACTTAGTGCTAGTTGGTGGTTCTACCCATTCCCAGATCTAATATTAGAGCTATGAGTCAGCTTCAAATCTCTCGAGTAACATTGAGGGTGAGATTATTTTAATTAGTTTGCATTGCCTCACAAAACCTCATTATATATTTTTTATTTTAAAACACTTTTATAGAAAAAGTGTGAAACCTTCAAGTTAAACCAAGTACATCAGACACTAAAACAGATAACAAAATTATTGAAATCTAACTTAAACCTAGTAGAAGAAATATCCCTATATAATTTTCAGAAAAGATCAGTAACTTTTTTATCTAGTTCATTTTTGATGATGTCTTTGAATTGATAGGCCAATTTGTCTCAAGCCTATAAGAATTCCTCCACTATTATCTTTTTATTGTTGAAGCCTCTAGTCAGAATTAGATATTTCTTGTTGATCAAATCACCATGCTCCTTGTTTGTTCCCACTTGAATTGGTGTAACGTACCGGTCCCGGGTGCCACGCAACGGGTGCCCCGAGCCCGATTCACCACGTGACCTCAAGCGCATTTCCCCAAATGCCAGAGGCTGCTGACTAGCAGCGAGGGACCATGTCTGATAGTGGGGAAACTATGCCATCATTTGTCAAAGTGTAGCACAGCGGAATGCTAAAATAAACATACAACAAACAGCGGAAGCAGTAAACACACACAACTGAAATAAACTACAGCAGTGGATATAACCAACAGTATATGAACGATGATGCTACGTGTTTTAAATTCTAAGAAAACAACCAGAACATGTTATACATCACTGTGATACAACCAAAAGAAAAGTACAACAAAATGAGTAAACAGTTGGCAGCGGCATCGCGAGCCTAGGCTCGGTCCCATGCCCTCCTACTCCACAGCAACAGTCAAGTACCTTTATAGGGACTCTTGCCCCTATCCACACCTGTAGAAATGTAATCTGTCTGGGCCGAAAAGCATGACCCAAACAGGGTGTGAGAAATATATCTCAGTAGGCACCCACCAAAGGCCCGTGCCCAACTGCGTGTAAGCATGCATTAACAGTGTGCAATAGTAAAATGCAATAAGGTAAGCAGTAATAAATAGTAACTAACTTAACAATTAAATTTCCATTTTATTATTCATTTCATTTATTTAATTTAGCATCGTTCTGTGCTCAACAGCACCACGCCCTCAGGCCAACCATTATCTTGCCCTCAGGCTAATATAGTGAACCACGCCCTCAGGCTATACAGAATCTCTCCCTTAGGCATTGTAACAGAATTCTTGCCCTCAGGCATACGAAGTGTCGCCCTCAGGCACAGAAGTCAAGCCCTCAGGCACGAAAGGTTGCCCTCAGGTGGAATAACGACAGCCCTCGGGCTAATACAGTCACGCCCACAGGCTAATATAGTCACGCCCCCAAGCTAATATAGTCACGCCCTCAGGCTAATATAGTCACTCCCTCAGGCTAATATAGGTAACCGATACATTCCCAACATATCAAAATGCAGTAAACAAGCAATTCCTCTCAAGGCAATTCTTACAATTACTACATTGAAGGCATACCCTCGGGTATCCTGGCCAAACGACTAAACAGAGAAACACACCCCCGGGGTGGTTCCGGATCCAAGCAACGATCCCAAACAACATTTTATTATCACAATTTAATCACCTATGCAATTATAGGTATTAAATATAGCAACAACCTCATCCACACGACACCCCAACATGGGTTCGTGGCATGAAAACGCACAAAACGCACGACAGTTGGAAAATGAACACAAAGCCACCTACCTTAAACGCCAACGAACGCTATACCCGAACGCCGACTCCAGAAACACCCAAGAATGACGTAGATCTGACAAAGAACAAAAACCATTCAAACGTAAATAAATTACGTTAGGTGAATAATTGGAAAGAACCAACCAAGGAGGTGGAATCCCTTACCCGTGCGGTTCCAACGGGATCGTCCGAGATGGAATCGGATTCCAGACGAACGCCCAACGGTTCTTTAAAGATCCGGCCTCCTCCTTTGGCTCCAAAATGGCTCAAACGCCTCCTCTGCCAAATGAGGAGGCTACTGTCTGTTTTAAGCCTGAAAAACAAAGTACACGACATGTACTTCAAAGTACACGGCGTGTACTCCTTTCATTTAACTGTTCATTTGGAGGCACCGCCACACTGTTCATCTGCCGACAAGAGTACACGACATGTACTCCCAAGTACACGGCGTGTACTGCCGCCCAGCTGGCGGCGACTTCACCGCCTTACTTTTTAATCTGCCGACTGACTACACGACATGTAAAGGACCACTACATGCCGTGTAGTCGGTTCTTACACCCTTTGTCGCCGGCAAGGCTACACGCCTTGTGTACTTATCCCAACACGGCCAAAAGTACACGACGTGTGGAAAAGTACACAGCGTGTAGTTTCAAAATTTAGCATTCTTTTCCATTTTCCATATTTTCTCAAAAACACTTAAGGAAAAGGAAAAGAAGAAACCCGTACCTCAAGATAAGAACCGGGTTCTTACAAACTTCCCCCCTTATAGAAATTCGTCCCCGAATTGACCTTTCTAGGGGTGGCGAAGATAAATCTTAGAACAACTCTGGCCACTGAGCACGTACATTGGCCTCCCGCTCCTAGGTCTCGTCCTGCACTCGACCATGCTGCCATAGCACCCGTACGAGAGGAACTGACCGGCCTCGGAGAACCTTCGTGCTCCTATCAATGATACAGATCAGATGCTCCTCAAAGGACGCATCATGCTGAAGCTCTACCTCCCCTGGATGAAAGGTGTGAGATGGGTCTGAATGGTAGCGACGCAATTGAGACACGTGGAAGACGTCGTGCATGGATCGGTACCGCTGCGGTAACTGCAACCGATATGCAACCAGCCCGACTCTCTCCAGAATCTCAAATGGTCCTACATACCTCGGTGAAAGCTTACCCTGTCTCTTGATTCATTTGTGTCCCAGCCTCGGCGAAACACGCAAGAAAACCTGATCTCCGACCTCGAAATCCAAAGGTCATCTACGGCGATCAACATAAGACTTCTGACGAGACTGCGCGGTAGCCATCCGCTTCCGAATCAACTGGACCTGCTCAGATGTCTCCTGCACGAGCTATGGCCCCAACAAAGCTGCCTCACCTGCCTCTAACCAGCACAAAGGTGATCGGCATGGCCTACCATATAAATCCTTGTATGGTGCTATCTCAATAGTCTCCTGAAAGCTATTGTTATAGGAAAACTCGAATAAGGGTATATGATTCTCCCACGAGCCCCAAAAGTCTAGGACGCATGCGCGAAGTATGTCCTCTAGCACCTGTATCGTCCGCTCTGACTGGCCATCTGTCTGAGGGTGGTATAATGTGCTCAGAAGCACCTGTATACCCAGCGCCCTCTGAAAACTCTGCCAGAAATGAGACATAAAGCGGGCGTCCCTATCTGAAATGATAGAACGAGGGACCCCATGAAGACGTACGACCTCTCGGATATACATCCTTCCGAGCTCGTCCACACCGAAGGTCCCCTTGATCGGCAAAAAGTGAGCTACCTTCGTGAGTCTGTCCACAACAACCCACACAACGTCATTGCCACGAGGTGACCTCGACAAACCCATTATTAAATCCATCGCGACATCATCCCATTTCCACTCTGGAATGAGAAACTGCTGTAAAAGCCCAGCTGGTCTCTGATGCTCTGCCTTCACTTGCTGATAGGTGGAACATCTCGTAACAAAACCAGCTATCTCTCTCTTCATACCCGGCCACCAGTATTGACGTCTCAAGTCTCGGTACATCTTGGTAACCCCGAGATGAACTGACCAAGCTGAAGAATGAAACTCCCGCATCATCTCCTCGCGTATATCCCATAGAACCCATACTCGTCCATGGAAACGCAAAAACCTTGTCGTCGCCTATCGCCCAACCGGGAGGAGGGTCCTCACTTGCCACTGATTCCCGTAGAACTAGGACTTCTGAATCAGATAGCTGCCTCATCCTCACTATATCCAGGAGGGTAGAAGTCACAGCTAACAAGGAAAGATAAGTCTTCCCCTGACTGTCATGCACCTCCAGATGCATCTTAGAGAACAAAGCCATAAGCTGCCACTCACCACTGGCCTCCTGCACTTCCTGTATCCGAGTCTTCCTGCTTAGTGCATCGGCTACTGCATTACCTTTACCAGGTGTATAGGCAAGCTCAAAATCGAAGGACTGTAGGTACTCGACCCACCTTCTCTGCCTCAGATTCAGGTCACGCTGAGTAAAGATATACTTGAGGATTTTTTGGTCGGTGAAAACCACAAAATTCTCTCCCAACAAATAATGTCTCCAACAGCGCAACACATGCACAACTACAGCCAACTCAAGATCGTGCGTCGGGTAATTCCTCTCATGTGGCCTCAACTGCCGAGACCCATACGCAACAACTCGGTCGCCCTGCATCAAAACAGCTCCCATACCAATCCTTGACGCATCACAGTAAACTGTATAGCTCTTCCCCTGCTCTGGGAGTATCAGGATCGGTGCTGATGTTAGCCTTCCCTTCAGGTCCTGAAAATCTGTCTCACAAGCTTCTGACCAAATGAACTTCACACCCTTCTTAGTCAGACCTGTCAACGGTGCTGCTAAGTGGGAGAAGTCCTATATGAAACGTCTGTAGTAACCAGCTAGCCCTAAGAAACTCCGTATCTCAAACACGTTCTTAGGATGCTCCCAGAAAACTACTGCTCTCACCTTCTCTGGGTCCACTACAACTCCTGCCTCTGAGATGATATGACCCAGGAAGTGAATCTGGTCCATCCAAAAGTGGCACTTCGAGAGTTTAGCATATAGGCGATGCTCTCTCAGTGTACTCAATACGATCTCAATATGGGTGGCATGGTCATGTCAAGTGCATGAGTACACCAAGATGTCGTCCATGAATACTACCACAAAAGAATCAAGATACGGATGGAAAACACGATTCATCAGAGCCATGAAAACTGCTGGCGCGTTCGTGAGTCCGAACGGCATGACCGTATACTCATATAGACCATACCTACTCCTAAAAGCTGTGAGAGGTATATCAGATGGTCTAACGCGCAGCTGATGATATCCGGATCTCAGGTCAATCTTTGAGAACACTCGTGCTCCACGAAGCTGATCAAACAGATCATCAATCCTCGGCAAGGGATATCGGTTCTTAACCATCAACTGGTTCAGCTTTCGATAATCCACACAAAGCCTAAGGGTACCATCCACCTTCTTCGCAAAAAGGACCGGAGAACCCCAAGGAGAAGTACTAGGTCAGATAAAACCCTTCGCCTGTAGCTCCTCTAACTACCTCTTGAGCTCCTGCAACTCAGGCATGGCCATCCTATAAGGAGGAATGGACACTGGTGCTGCTCCTGGCACAAGCTCGATAGAGAAATCCACCTCACACACCAAAGGTAAACCTGAAAAGTCGTCCGGGAAGACATCCCTGAAACGATCGACAACTGGAGGGAAATCCGTCTGAAAAGTACCCTGGTCATCCAGATATAAGCTCTCAATCTGGGCTGTGACTCCACCTCGCCCATGATGCTCTGGTCCATCTCGACTCGCCTGAACATCCCACTCGCCCTTGTATAGAAACTCCCCGCCCTCTGGTGACGTGAAACGCACCCTGTGATGATAGCAGTCTACAAAGGCTCGAAAGGGAACCAACCAGTCCATCCCGAGAATGACGTCATAACTCGTCATCTCCAGGACATAGAGGTCCCAAAGGAAGTGACACCCACCAACCTCAAGGGGGTACTCCTTTCACTGACTCACACCAGCCGTTCTCATCCCCAATGGAGTGTCTAGCGTCAAGATATCGACAAAAGTAGAAACACAGAGCCCAAGGCTCTCCACCACGGGTACAGATATAAAACTATGTGTAGCACCTGTATCAAAAAGTACTGATGACAAGAAAGAAGCTACTAGAATAGTACCTCTGACTGTCGAAGGTCCGGGATCCTGCTCCTGCTGGGTCTGTTGCACTGCATATGCCTGCCCAGTGCCGTGACCCTGCGACACAGCCTGGCTACCCTAAGCTGTCCTGCCCTACTGCCTCTGTGATCCTAGTGTTTGGCTACCACGACCACGACCACCATCTCTGCCTGCATGCCCTAACACATTCCAGTTCCCTGACTGGTAAGAAGCCACTGGTCCTGCTCCCGCATGTGGAGTTTTTACAGAACCCCTCTCGCTAGCCATCGGTGGATACGCCCTAAAAAAGCGCTGCAGGTGACCCATATTGCCGCAAGCTCAACACTCCACTGGGTCTCGTGGACACTACAACCTATTGTTCCCCTCTCTGCCACACTAGAAGCACCTGATCGGGCCACCTGAAGAGACTACCTGGCTGGTACTGCCACCCTGAGAGAAGTCCATCTGTCTCTTCCTCTTGCCAGTAGAAATAGTACCAGTAACTGGTGCCGAACCACCCTGGCCCACACCACCATATTCTCGCAGGTTCCTCTCTATAATCAATTCCTGGTTCACAATCGCGTGTACAGTAGGTAACCTAAAAAAATTCACCAGCACTCAGATGTCATACCGAAGACCATCCTCAAAACTTCTGTCTCTCAGCGTCTCATCACCCACCAGCACAGGTGCAAATCGCTGAAGCTCTATAAAACAAGAAGAATAGTCCATCACTAACATGGCACCCTACTGCAGATTCATGAACTCTCGAGCTCTATCTTCCCTCAGTGTCTTAGGGAAGAAGAAGTCATAGAAGACTGCCTGAAAATCTTCCCACGCCTTGTCCCTGTGATGCTCTGACTGGGTGGTCACATCCCACCACTTCATGGCGGAATCACGCAGCATGTAAGTCGCGAGCTTGACCCTCCGCCCTGGAGGCGTCTCTAGATGCTGGAAAATAGTCTGCATCGATCCTAGCCAAGAATCTGCAGCCTGTGGTCTGCCATCCCCTGAGAACGTAGGCGGATGCTGCTACTGAAAGATACGCATCAGCTCGGCCATAGATGTGGCAGCCTACGGTGCTCCCTGAAAGGTCTGAATGAACCGCAATAAGCCTTCACGGAACTGTGCCTCCGCGCCCGTGTCCGATATAACAGCTGGTACCACATCTGTCTCTGCTGGTGGATCAACTGGTAGCCCATGGCCCACCATCTCTGGAGTATAATCGTCACCGCTCTCTTGGCGAACAACTCGCGGTCGTCTAGGCGGCATGACTCTACAAGGTCAAAAGCATGCCTTAGATTCAAGATTATTAAGACTGAAAGTGAAGGAACCACAAAGGGAACAAGAGGAAGAAGGTATTCAAAATTGGCAAAACAAGACTACACGACGTGTACAATGACTACACGACGTGTACTTGACTTCCTTTCCCCTGCCCGGGTCCTTCTACACGGCTAAGCCACACGAATTCCGTTCAACAAAACTACACGGCGTGTATAATATCTACACGGCATGTACGGTGTTATTTTCCAACTGCCCGTGCCATTTGTGACACGGCCGACTACTCGGCTTACACTACACGGCGTGTTACACCCGCACACGGCGTGTACACTATCCCGTTTTCCATCCACACGGCTAACTCCACACGGTCTGTCCTCGGACAAGACTACATGGCGTGTCCTCCAAAGGTACACAACGTGTTCAAGGAACGGTGACACCGGCCTGTGTTTGTTAGTTACATGGCCGAGTCCCCAGGTTTCTCTACATGGCGTGTTCATTATTGCCACGGCGTGTTTTACCCAAGCCTTTCTCTACCCCGGGTCGCCATCCACACAGTTTGTGACACGGGATGAGGCTACACAGCGTGTACTCTTGGTACACGGCGTGTACTCAAAAAGTTCATTTTCCTTCCCAAACAGAAGAACATACACGGCGTGTATAAAAATTCTACATGGCGTGTATACTGGGTTTCCAGACAGTATGCCTCGGAAACTTCCCCGAAACCCAGAAAACACTAAAAAACAACACCTAAGTGTCAAATTCTGACCCACGAGGGCCCATACTCCCCACGAATCAAAGTTTGACAGCTTTTCTGTGTTATAACAAAATAAAAAGTCAATGATCCACCAAATTCCAGTCAATGGGGGCCCATACTCCTCAAAAACCAAAGTTTGGCGTCCATTCTATGGCCAGTTCACATAAAAATTACCCTATCAAACAACATGTATTTTTATCAGTGTAGCTATCACAACAGCATGCCTTTCTAGCACAGAAACTATCACAACAACATGCAATTTCTAATGCACCTACATGGCATGAAAACTATGCATGACATGTGTTATCTAGAATGTCCCTATATGATGCATGAGATGGCATACCATCATCTCATCGGGTTGCAACTAAAGAGAACCCATAGATAAATATAACAGCACAATACAAGTGCGTCACCCAACGGTGAAAACATAACAATCGTAAAATTGCAAACTCAGAAAAATTGCAAAATACGTGGTAGACTGGCTTTTCCCTGTACACGGGTTAGCTACGCCTGGGCACAACTTATTACCAACTACCTTTCGTCCTATCCCTGACTACGTCTCCAAACAGTAAGTCAAAGAAAAGAAACCCCTTTGATACCACTTTGTAACGTCCCGGTCCCGGGTGCCACGCAACGAGTGCCCCAAGCCCGATTCGCCACGTGACCTCAAGCGCATTTCCCCAAATGCCAGAGGTTGCCGACTAGCAGCGAGGGCCCAGGTCTGATAGTGGGGAAACTATGCCCTCATTTGTCAAAGTGTAGCGCAGCGGAATGCTAAAATCAACATACAACAAACAGCGGAAGCAGTAAACACACACAACTGAAATAAACTACAGTAGTGGATATAACCAACAGTATATGAACGATGATGCTACATGTTTCAAATTATAAGAAAATAGCCAAAACATGTTATACATAACTGTGATACAACCAAAAGCAAAGTACAACAAAACGAGTAAACAGCTGTTAGCGGCATCGCGAGCCTAGGCTCGGTCCCATGCCCTCCTACTCCACAGCAACAGTCAAGTACCTGTATATGGACTCTTGCCCCTATCCACACCTGCAGAAACATAATCTATTTGGGCCGAAAAGCATGACCCAAACAGGGTGTGAGAAATATATCTCAGTAGGCACCCACCAAAGGCCCGTGCCCAACTGCGTATAAGCATGCATCAACAGAGTTCAATAGTAAAATGCAATAAGGTAAGAAGTAATAAACAGTAACTAACTTAACAATTACATTTCCATTTTATTATTCATTTAATTTATTTAATTTAGCATCGTTCTGTGCTCAACAGCACCACGCCCTCAGGCCAACCAGTATCTCGCTCTCAGGATAATATAGTGAACCACGCCCTCAGGCTATACATAATCTCGCCCTCAGGCATTGTAACAGAATTCTCGCCCTCAGGCATACGAAGTGTCGCCCTCAGGCACAGAAGTCAAGACCTCAGGCATGAAAGGTTGCCCTCAGGCGGAATAATGACAACCCTCAGGCTAATACAGTCACACCCTCAGGCTAATATAGTCACGCCCTCAGGCTAATATAGTCACGCCCTCAGGCTAATATAGTCACGCCCTCAGGCTAATATAGGTAACCGGGCCATGGCCAACATATCAAAATGCAGTAAACAAGCAATTCCTCTCAAGGCAATTCTTACAATTACTACATTGAAGTCATACCCTCGGGTATCCTGGCCAAACGGCTAAATAGAGAAACACACCCCCGGGGTGGTTCCAGATCCAAGCAACGATCCCAAACAACATTTTATTATCACAATTTAATCACCTATGAAATTCTAGGCCTTAAATATAGCAACAGCCTCAGCCACACGACACCCCAACATGGGTTCGTGGCACAAAAACGCACAAAATGCACGATAGTTGGAAAATGAACACAAAGCCGCCTACCTTAAACGCCAACGAACGCTATACCCGAACGCCGACTCTAGAAACGCCCAAGAACGATGTAGATCTGACGAAGAACAAAAACCATTCAAACGTAAATAACTTATGTTAGGTGAAGAATTGGCAAGAAACAACCAAGGAGGTGGAAGCCCTTACCCGTGCGGTTCCAACGGGATCGTCCGAGACGGAATCGGATTCCAGACGAACGCCCGATGATTCTTCAAAGATCTGGCCTCCTCCTTTGGCTCTAAAATGGCTCAAACGCCTCCTCTGCCAAATGAGGAGGCTACTGTCTGTTTTAAGCCCGAAAAACAAAGTACACGACGTGTACTTCAAAGTACACAGCGTGTACTCCTTTCATTTAACTATTCATTTGGAGACACCGCCACACTGTTCATCTGCCGACAAGAGTACACAGCATGTACTCCCAAGTACACGGCGTGTACTGCCGCCCAGCTGGCGGCGACTTCACCGCCTTACTTTTTAACCTACCGACTGACTACACGGCGTGTAAAGGACCACTACACAGCGTGTAGTCGGTTCTTACACCCTTTGTCGCTGGCAAGGCTACACGCCCTGTGTACTTATCCCAACACGGCCAAAAGTACACGACGTGTGGAAAAGTACACGACGTGTAGGTTCAAAATTTAGCATTCTTTTCCATTTTCCATATTTTCTCAAAAACACTTAAGGAAAAGGAAAAGAAGAAACCCGTACCTCAAGATAAGAACCGGGTTCTTACAATTGGTCTCCCATTCATCCTTTCCGCATCCTCATTAGAAGCATATCAATACTTTCTCCAACATCTCTTCCTTAGAGTGCAAAAGATCATAAGGTTATTTGTTGGCCTTTACAACTGATGCCTGCTGTGATCCAACTGTGTTCTCCAATGATACATAAACCATATTAGCCTCCTTGTTTAACTACCCTTGAGTAATAGAAAATGCCTTGTCAAAAACCACAAAGCCTCCCTGCATACGAGGTTGTTTTTCCACCAAATCACCCATCTGCTTAAGGAATTGATCCTGAGAGTCACCACCTTCAACTATTTCACTTATACTCACCAGATTCATGTTGACCTCCTTCACCTGTTCATTCACAGAAGGCTCACCTTCCAGTGCCTTGGTCCCGACTTTTTTACACTACGGAAAAAATGGCTATTTGCGACGGGTCAGAGGCCTGTCGCAAATAACCCGTTGAAAGGGGTTATTTGCGACATGCCGATTACCCCGTCGCAAAATGTTTGCGCCAAATATGCACCAAACCGCGGGCAAGGGTATTTGCAACGGGTTCCTATTCCCGTCGCAAATACCTGACGATAGTTTTTAGTATTTACGACATGATACCTGTCCCGTCGCAAATACTTTGTCGGTAGGTACCATTTGGGACGAGCCCCATTGCAAATAACTTTTTAATGACCCACTGTAATTAAAGCGGGCAGAGTCATTTGCGACGGGTAGCCCGTCGCAAATACCCCCATCGCAAATAATCTAACCTATATATACCCCATCCTTTTTCCTATCATTTCACTCTTTACTCAACTTCTCTCTCCATCTTTTCTGAAAAATTTTCTTCTAAAATTTTTCATAGTTTAAACTTTTAAATCAGAGCATTATCTGCGACTTTGATACTCCAAAAACTTCAGTTTTCAAGGTATTTATACTAAAGCTTCAGTTTTCAAGGTATTTATCTATTTTTTTTATTGTTTAGTTAATTTATTTTATTTTAAATTATTTATAAATTTTGTTAATTAGATGTAAATCAATTAAATTAGAATTAAATATTTGTTTTTTCAGTATTTATTTTTATGAATAGTTATATCTAAGTGTTAATTAGTAATAAATTGTAATAATTGGTAATAAATTGTAATAGCTAGCATTAATTAGTAATAACTAGTATTAATTAGTAATAACTAGTATTAATTAGTAAAAACTAGTAATAAATGGTATTAATTAGCAGTAAATTTTATTAATTAGTAATAAATTGTATTACTTAGTAATAATTATAAATAATTAGTAATAATTAGAAATAATTAGAAATAATTAGAAATAATTAGGAAAAAATTAGTAATAATTAGAAATAATTTGTAATAATTAGAAATAATTAGAAAAAAATCGGTATAATTATCAGTAATTATGAATAATTAGTAATAAATTGTAATAATTAGCCATAATTAATAGAAAACTGTAATAATTAATAATAATTAGTAATAATTAGGATTAATTAGTAATAATTAGGATTAATTAGTATTAATTAGGATTAATTATTATTTATTAGGATTAATTAGTATTAATTTGGATTAATTAGTATTAATTAGGATTAATTAGGATTAATTAGTAATAATTAGTAATAATTAAAATTAATTACTAATAATTAAAAATATTTAGTAATATTTAGTATTAATTATCAATAATTAGTAATAATTAATAATAATTAGTAATAATCACAAAATATTAGTAATAATTATCAATAATTAGTAACAATTATGAATAATTAGTAATAATTATGAATAATTAGTAATAATTATGAATAATTAGTAATAATTATGAATAATTAGTAATAATAATAAATAATTAGTAATAATTATCAATAATTAGGATTAACTAGAAATAATTATCAATAATTAGGATTAATTAGTAATAATTAGGATTAATTAGTAATAATTAGGATTAATTACATATAATTAGGATTAATTAGTAATAATTAGGATTAATTAGTAATAATTAGGATTAATTAGTAATAATTAGCATTAATTAGTAATAATTAGCATTAATTAATAAAAATTAGTAATAATTAGTAATAATTAATAAGAATTAGGAATAATTAATAACAATTAGTAATAATTAATAATAATTAGTAATAATTAATAATAATCAGTAATTATTATCAATAATTATGAATAATTAGAAATAAATCGTCATAATTAGAAATAAATTGTAATAATTAGTAATAAATTGTAATAAATTGTAATAAATAGTAATAATTAGTAATAATTAGTAATAATTAATAATAATTAGTCATAATTATCAATAATTAGTAATAATGATAAATAATTAGAATTAATTAGAAATATTTAGTAATAATTAGGATTAATTATCAATAATGAGTAATAATTAGGATTAATTATCAATAATTAGTAATAATTAGGATTAATTATTAATAATTAGTAATAATTAGTAATAATTAGGATTAATTATCAATAACTAGTAATAATTAAGATTAATTATTAATAATTAGGATTAATTAGTAATAATTAGAAATAATTAATAATAATTAGGATTAATTAGAATTAATTAGTAATAATTAGCAATAATTAGGATTAATTAAAAACAATTAGTAATAATTAGGATTAATTATCAATAATTAGTAATAATTAGGATTAATTATCCATAATTTGTTGTAATTAGGATTAATTAGTAATAATTAGGAGTAATTAGTAATAATTCAGATTAATTAGTAATAATTAGGATTAATTAGTAATAATTAGGATTAATTAGGATTAATTAGTAATAATTAGTAATAATTAATATTAATTAGAAATAATTAGGATTAATTATCAATAATTAGTAATAATTAGTAATAATTAGGATTAATTATTAATAATTAGTAATAATTAGGATTAATTAGTAATAATTAGGATTAATTTTTAATAATTAGGATTAATTAGTACTAATTAGGATTAATTAGTAATAATCAGGATTAATTAGATATAATTATGATTAATTAGTAATAATTAGTTATAACTAATAATAATTAGTAATAATTAATAATAATTTGGAATAATTAATAATAATTAGTAACATTTAATAATAATTAGTAATAATTAGTAAAAATTAGTAAAAGTTAGGATCAATTAGTAATAATTAGTAATAAATCATAATAAATGATAATAAATTTGAGTATATTGATAAACTAGCACAATTTACAGTGGATTGGCGATATTCCTTTTGATCGACACCTCAACTCCTTCCAAATTTCTCTCACTAAAATCAATATGAAAAATCTGCTCAGAAATATGCCAGAGAAGATTTTTCATAGTGATTTAAGACGGAGAAAGTTGCAAGGTGATGAGCCATCAGACAAAGGAGGCTCTTTTGCCCGACGACTCATCCCCTTGCAACTTTCTACGACTAAAATCACTATAAATAGTCTGCTCCGATGTAAGAATATTCATTTTCGTATACATGAGAGCATGAATATCAGTGCAACAAGGCCTCCATACTCTCCATCCTTGTGCATACAAAAATGGATATTCGTACGTCGGAGCAGAATTTTCATAGTTCTTTTAGTCGTAGAAAGTTGCAAAGGGATGAGTCGCTGGGTAAAAGAGCTTCCGCCAATCCGTTGGAAATTGTGACACTGATAATTAATGATAATTAGTACAAAATACCTGAAATTAATAATAATTAGTGGTAATTAGTATAAATTTTTATAAATGAGTGTAAATTAGTATAAAAGCTTAAAAAATAGTATAAATAACTATAAGATAATACAAATTATTATAAATTTCTATAAAATATAATTTAATTGTCTTATATTTTTTGGATAGTGTTTATCTTATATCTAATTATACAAAATAACTAATTATTTCATATTTTTTAGAAAAATATGGAACAAGGAAGTCAACAACAATCATTATTAGATGATCATGCTTGGATAACTCAGCACAAAAATCCAAATAGTTCTAGTTTAAATCTTGTATATATTGAGGGTGTTTAAGATTTCTTATCATTTTCATCATCGAAACCAATTTTTTTTTGAGAAGGGAAAATTAAGTGTCCTTGTAAAAAATGTGCTCTGATGACGTATGACACATTTGACAACATTAGAGGTCATTTATTATGTTCTGGTTTTCAAATAGATTATGTTTTTTGGCATCAACATGGTGAACGTAGTTCTAGAGAAGATATTAATAATTTGGTTCCAGATCTAGCATGATTTCAAAATTTAGTAAATTATGTGGTAGGTTCGTCTGTTCAACAAACTGATACTCAAGATGATATTGATTTAACTCCTAAGTTGGAACCATATCATTTATATGATTTGTTGAGGTCTGCTGAGGATACCTTATATCCTGGTTGCAAGATAAGAAATTTTGAAGTTGTTGCTAAATTTATGGCCATTAAATTAGATAATAGAATGTCAAATAGTTGTTTTGATCAGATATTCTATTTGTTAAAAACACTGCTACCTGAAGGAAATGTGTTGCCTACAAATTTCTATGAGAGCAAGAGGCTGGTTTGTAATCTGGATCTTGGTTATCAGAAGATTCATGTATGTTCAAATGTATGCATCTTATATTATGGTGAAAATGAGTTGTTGGATAGTTGTCCTACATGTGGACAATCAAGGTATAAATAATCTCAACTAGGGAAGTTTGGATTTGTTCTTGTAAAATAATTAAGATATTTCCTTCTCACACTCAGATTGCAACATTTATTTATGTCTCAAAACACAACATCATTGATGTCATGACACAAAACCAACATTTCAACTAGTAAAATCTTAAATCATCCCTTTTATGGTGATTCATGAAAATATTTTGACCAAGTGCATCCATTGTTTGCTTTAGAAGCCCGAAAGGTGTGATTGGGTCTTTCTACTGATGGTTTCTGTCCATTTGGTTCTTACGGCAGTCAGTATTCATGTTGTCCTGTCTTTATAACTCCATATAATTTACCTCCATGGATGTTTATGAAGGATCCATATATCTTTTTGACCTTATTAATTCCAGGTCATCTGAAAAAGAATATCGATGTTTATTTTAAACTGTTGATTGATGAGTTGAATTCACAATAGAGTAATGATTTCAGTACATATTATGTTGCTACGAAACAAAAATTTCCACTAAGAGATGCATTGATGTGGACAATTAGTGACTTCCCAGCATATGGTATGTTATCTGGACGGAGTACACATGGTCCAAAATCATGTTCAATCATTGGCTGGTATGTAAATAAATAATATTTATTTTGAAATTAATTTAATTAATAACTTGATATAATAAATTATTTATAGGGTTTATGGTATCCCATTGAGGAGAGAATGCATGAGGCCATTTGGAAGGCATGGCAAGGAGCTATGCGTCAGCGTTGCACTTAGTTTTTGCACAAATTGAAAAGGAAAGTAATGGAGAAAGCCAGAGTGAAGGAGTTTGATGAGACATGCCATGTCCACCAACCTGATTATATTTCATCTCAAGTTTGGGATGGATTATGTACACACTAGTTGAGTAGGCGGTTTTAGAGTAGATCATCAGTAGGTCAGCAAAATCAGGGGAGACAGGAGGTGACATATCGAGCTGACAGTCGTACCTTCAGTATGCACAGGGAACATATGGTAAGTATATATAAATTTTAAATATTGTATATAACTTTAAATGTAAATGATTTATCTTATATTCATATAGGCAGTCACACAACCCCATATTAAAGAGTATAACGTTTATAGGAGGATGTATAGTGATCCAACCACTGAGGAGATTAAAGGTGCTCGCCAATGTCAGATTATGGTCAGTATAAGTTTTTTTTGAGTTTTAAATTTAACTACAAATAATATTTTAACTATTTTAATTTAAATTGTAATTTAAGGAGTCATATGAGGCCACGACGTCTCAAACAGATGTTGAGAGTTAGGCTGAGACCAATGGTCAGACTAGTGCCCCCCGATTTGATGAGGCAGTATGGATGCACATGACTTAGTATGGCTTCAAGAAAGGCCAAGTTGTTGGTATCGACTCTTGAGTGGCCCCTGGGTGTTTTTATGAAACCTCTGCGATGTCGGTGTCCAACTCGAGAGGAGATTGTGAAGAGTTATCATCATCTCATACATAGTATTAGGAGCAACAACGAGCTCAGAGTGAGGTTATAGAGACTATGTGTAGGGAGCATAAGAAGATGCGTTAGTGGCAGTAACAATAATAGGAAGAGTTCCTACGATAGCAGTAGCAGTAGATGCAGGATGAGATGCGTCGATGGTGGCAAGAGTAGGAGTAAGAGCAGATGAAGTACATGCGACGTCTGACTTGTAGTTTAGAGATGGAGTTCTTTCCACCATCTCCTCCAGCTCCTCCAGATGACCCCCCTCAGTGATGTATTTTTATTTTATGATGAAACATTTGAATGTATTTTTTTTGTAATATTAACTATTTACAGTTTTAAATAATATGTGTTTTATATTGTCTCGAATATTACAGTTTTTTATTATTTATTTAATTATTTATTATATTTTTTATTTTATTAATTAACATATTTTTATATTTTTGTGAATACTATGTTTTTTATTATATTACTAATATTAATATTAATATTTCATTAATATTATTAATAATAATATTATATTAATTAATTATTTTATAATTAATTTTATTTTAGGAATATTAATATTATTATTTTATTTATATTAATATTATACTATATTTATTATTTTATAAATAATTTTATTCTATTAAAATTAATATTATGATTTTATTTATATGAATATTATATTATTATTAATATTATTTTATTTTATTTATTTAATTTTTTTTAAAATTTTCAACTCTTTGCGATGGGCCCGTCGCAAATACTAATTGCGACGGTCCGTCGCAAAAAGGTTTATTTTTTTATATTACTGGAAATAATTGTGACGGTCCCTCACAATTAGTAATTATAACGAACCATAAAAAAAAATTAAAAAACAAGAAAGTATTTATGATGGGTCGCTCGGCCGTCGTAAATAGTTTCTTAAAAAA
Source organism: Viscum album (assembly GCA_963277665.1). Classification (NCBI taxonomy): domain Eukaryota; kingdom Viridiplantae; phylum Streptophyta; class Magnoliopsida; order Santalales; family Viscaceae; genus Viscum; species Viscum album. The sequence goes on from OY728150.1 coordinate 247,730,608, forward strand.
TTCACCAATTTGTTTTTTGTGACGGTGCTACTGCCCGTCACAACTAATAAGTTTTTATGATGGTTCATCTCAAAAAGTAATATTTGCAACGGTTCATCACAAAAAGTAAATATTTGAGACGGTTCATCGCAAAAAGTAATATTTGCGATGCCATTTTTCACAACGGGTCATTTGTGATGAGGTCCCATCGTAAATGAACCATCACAATAATCCATTTTTCCAGTAGTGTTAGTAAATATTGTCTCCATTGATCTAGGAAGGTAGGAGCAATCCTTTTGACCTTTGGATTTCCACCTACTTCTCTTAATGAAAATACCCAGATCCCTATTTTATTTTTATCCCTTACTACTCCTTAGGCTATGAGGGCCTCTACTAGATCTTACCTTTGAACTGTCCTCTAAAAATTGTCCATAACTCTCCCCTGACTCTGCCCCTGAGAAGTACTCATGGGGATCTTGGCCAGGAGTATCAGTTCCCAAACCTTCAAAACGGTTACTGATGTCAAGAGAGGATAAGATCTTCCTTGAGTTTATTTTTTCCCCAACATTCACCCAATCCCCTATCTCATCTAAAAAATATTGTATTTGAAAATTATGGCCCTTGGTATCCACTTCCCCTAGAGAGGATCCATTTACAATCTTGGAAACATCTGCATAAGAAGGAGGCTTAAAACAAATTCCATTAGGTAGCAGGGAATCAGTTACAGTATCCCTTGACCCCAGTAGAACCTGCATAGTCTTATTTCAATTATAAAAATCATTCCTCAACATATTTAATATATCCACCACCTTCAGGTTAGAAATATTTGGTCTTTCCTCCTTCTGGATGGGAATGGTACTTGAAACCTTTCTGTTCAAGGGATCCACAAGGAGGGAACCCAGTGCTTCTAACCCAAGAGACTATCCAGCATCAATCATGCTATGTAGTTACCTAAGACCCTGATGAAAAGAGTGTAAAGAGTTCCACCGGTGATTAAAAACCGAGAAAAAATTGGTTCAAGATTCAAAAACAACCTCCTGTTTACATTTACATTCTTCCCCAGCAGTGATCCAAATCCAGTCCACTGATGGTCTACATACATCAACTTCAATGCACATATGAGGTGAAATCAGGTGACAAAAATCATTGGTCCTACTATTGGAGCACAATTAGTGTCCTACCATGTTCCCAATCATGCATAAAATAGAGGGGTTTTGGAAGGGAAGTGGAAGTTTTGGAAATCTTACCCACAACGCCATCATAGGAGTATCTTGATTCGTATGAAAATCATATGAAAATTGAAAAATATAGAAGGGAAAACCATTCCAGACTCTTGGAACTCTGAACTAGGCAATAATCAAGTCATCCTTCTAATAAAATCACACCATCATATGATGTTTTTTGAGAAGACCCACCACCGCACGGTCCGCACTTACACGAGTGATGTTTTAATTTTTATTTTAAAGAATGTAAGGAAGGTAGATATTGAATATTAAATTAACATAATAACATATTAGTATATGTATTACAATTATTCAACTATTTCATGTTTTATGGAATACATTTAGAATAGGTAAAATAAAGAAAAATTAAAAGATCTTTGTCGAAAACACTACATCTTCCTTGATATATTGTCCTTTCGTTTGATCTTAATCCTTTTATAGAATAGATTTATGATAATATAAGTGTATTAGGGTCATGATAATGGAAGTTTATATAAGTATTTGGGTATATTTGTGAGATAAAATAGAACTCACATTTGTCTATGAAAGGGTTAATTTAAGTCCCTTTTTATATGAAAAAATGAATGGCATTTTTGCAAATACTTAGTTTTAAGGGTAAAGATTGTCATTCAAAAAATGGTATGTGGATAATAAGTGTAAAATAGTTTATATTATCAATAATTTACCATTCAATTTTATGAGGATAAATTTTATATGATTTCTAAATCAATTAATTATATATTGTTTAACATAGAATACCCTTTAAATTCATTTTTAGTACTATTCATATAAATTGACTTTAAAAAAATCAATATAACATTGGGATTAAAATTTTAAAATTTAAAAAATAATTTTAATTTAATTATGATCCATTAAAATCATTAAATATCCTAAATTTTTTACTTTTAATATTTTTAAAACTATTTACTTTTATTTTTCACCCGCTTGCATAAGCGTTTGATCAGTGAAGCGTAAGTGTTCTAGGAAACTATACCATCACCAAAAATTAGAAATAAATTAATATAATAAATAAAGTTTATTTATATTCAATTTTTTCATCTGTATTCATTCATAAAATATTTATATCTATTTCCTTATCATGATAATATAATAAGTGAGAAAGAGTGGTATTTTGTGAATATTCCTAACTTAAAAATAATATAAAGGTCATAATAAAAATAAAGTGGAAAAAATTACCATATTTTCAAATATAGGATTATTATGGTCAATAAAAACTCATAAAATAAAATCAAGGCAAGTTTTGGATTGATTTTAAGACCATATTCCATAGTTTTAACTTCGTTTAACCCATTTTACCCTTTACCGTGGTGACGAACATTTACCATTGTTACTATTCATTATAAATAAAAATAAAATAAAAATTATTAAATAATTTGAATATGATGATTAAAAAATTGGAATTTACTTTATAATATTAAATTTCTAGAAGTGGTAGAAATTATTTTTAATATATGTTCACAAAAATCAATGAAAAACCATTTTTAGAAAAATACCCAATTTAAGCATAAAAATGATTTTATACCAAAATAATGTATAATTTTAGTTCCCATTAAATTAATTGGATTTTTTAATAAAATTAGGTTTATTTTAATTTCAAACAAAATCATAAATAAAATATACCTTTTTAAAACTTTATTAAAAGAGAAGAACCAAAAATAGTTTTTATTTGAATAAAAATATTACTTAGATTTCCAAATTGTCAAAAATCGATATCTAAGTTCAAAATTTTAATTATAAATGAAAAATATTACTTATTAAACACATATTTTTTCTTGGAAAATGGTTTCATAAAATTTAAATCTAGTATTACATCATGATAATGTCATAAAAATGACAGTACTTGTAAAATCGATATTTTTCACTATTCACTGAAAAATCAACCTTTTTATAAAAATCTTAAAAATTAATCTTAAGATTATTTTGACATTATTATTAAAAACTTAAGTTCATTTCATCAAATCCAAATTATAATATTATAAAATTTATCTTTTAAATGAAACATATAAAATATAAAGATAACTTGTTTTTTAGAAAAATAACCCTTTTAAACTTTAACTGTTCTTAACCTTATATGATGTAAGATCCCAAAATTCATGGATGTATGAACTTGCTTAATTTTTTTTTTAAACCTATTAATTTTGATTAATGTAATGTTTATTGGATTTATGATGAGGTTTGGGGGTGTTCGGGGGGTTCAGGGTCTGAAAGAAAAAGAAAAGGGGTCATTCTGTGTATGTTGCACAATTAGTGCATGGTTAGTGTAAACTATGAATCCAAACCACGCTATCCAGGAGAAAGGGCACACAATTAAGTAAAATGTGAGAGGGGGAGTTCCAGACTATTCAACCTTGGACATAGGCGATCCACACAGTTGGAGCATGGTTTGTCAAATAGTGCGGGCCTCCCTAGGTAAATGTGCGACTTAACCCCTCTTAGAGAGTGACCGATGCATGGTTTGCACACAGTTCGGAAAACCGTTTAGCAAAACCGTATTCCCCATTAAAAATTGAAAATTTACCTTTTTACCCCTTGGTATTTTAAGTATCTTACCTGATTTCTTCCCCTATTTCTCCTCTATCAACCCTAGTGACGAACCATTTCAACCCAATATCCCCAAGGGTGGATCTCCTTCGATTATAGGCCATTTAGAGTGTCTTTGGTTGTAGATAAAATATCAGGGTAAGTATTATGATCCTCTTGATTCTCTTTTCCAGATTAGGGCATGTATATTCATTCATTCTTCTTCTTCTCATTCTTATTTATAATACCTAAAACCCTCTTTTTTCGGTGGATCTTAGGTTAGGGATTTAAGGGGTGATTGAATTTGGATCTAAGGCTAAGGTCAAGTGTGCATTCATCTTCGGATTTGAGGTAGGTGGTCTACAAGTTATATACCGTAGTCTTATTATCAATTTGTGCATATATGGTTTTGATAATGTTTTCTTCTTGATGTGTATTTTATGCCTTAGTATGATTTGGTAAAATGGTTGGCTAAATAATGATTTAGACCCCTCATGATTCCCATGGGATGCATTGAGGATGATTTGACCATTTTTGAGCCACCCATGGGGCGAACCAACATTCCCGAACATTGAAAATGGTAAGGTTAAGTATATAATTAGATTGTGATAAAGTAGATACCATGTTGAACATGTTGAGGTGTTAGTTGAGTTAAAAATGGAATAATGGTGGTTGTGTCTAGACTTTTATAATAAAATAATAGATTTTTTGGCTTAATATTAATGAGTTGGGTGAAATAAAGTGATTGTGCTAAATGAATTATAAATTATAATTAAAATGAATAAGCGGGTTAATTCATGTAGAATGATGAACATGTTAAATGAGTAAATTCTTATGAATTGATGAATGTGTTAAATGGTAAAAAGTATGTGGATTGTTAATTATGTGCTAATGAGTTATGACCTGAAAAGGTAAAGGGGTTAAATGGGCTATGAAATGTAACTGGTAAATGTGCTAATGGGTCAAGTCTTGATGTTAAATCTCAAATTGAATAATTATGAGATAAAATTGGTATGTGTATTGTTTTGTGTATGGTTGTGATATGGTATATGTGGTAAATGGATGAAGAAGCACGTGAACATAGGTTGGTAGTGTGGGATAAAGGACTGAGTCTCCTCCCACGGGTCAGGTTGGACTGAGGATCTAAACACCACCCTAGATTGCATGGGTTAGGGTGTCAAAATGATGTTCTAGTCCCCCAATAGATGAATTGGATGAGACTACGTAGACTGAGACTCCAAGGTAAGTGTGTTGTGATCATTTATGAAATGTTTACCCCTGGTGAGATATGGAACTTGAATCTTTCCCCTTATGAATAGTAATTGAACAACTTAGGCTGTTGTGTAAATGATGTAATTTCTTAAACCATGGAATATGAGTTGAGAATGAATCTAGTAATGAGGATAGTATAAATTATGAAAATGGAAACAATGTTGGAAAAGGTTAAAGTGAATATTGATAACTAATGGCACCCAAGTTTTCTCTTGGTTTGCCTTGTAATTTATTTCATACTTGCATGCACTATATATTTAGATTGGATATTTTGTATACACCATTGGTGGTGGATTATGGAGTTGTACTCATAAACTGCTCTGGACGCCATTGGGCACCCAAGCATATTTCATGGTTGTAGGTTAGGACAAGGGAAAAGGTCTTATGCTAGGAAGTTGAGTTGGGCTTGGGATGTGCATGGATGAGGATCTAGACCTGGAGTCAGGACCCGTTTTGGGGATGCTTATATTAGTTTTTATTTTTGGGTTTCCTTCCCTTTTGACACTGTTAGCTTGACAAGACATATTTATTGTTTGGTTGTGGTTTGTACCTAGTTTTGGGAGATGGTTGGAAATGAATGTTTATTGTTTATTGTTTATTATTTTAATTATTTATTATTATTATTATATGATTTTTAATACTTTGATAAAGAGGGTATAGTCTCCCCATATGTTTATTTAGACCCTCACTGCTAGTCGAAAGCCTCTGGCATACAAGGAGGCATGCTTGAGGTTATTTAGTGACCCAAATTGGGGCACTGGATTAACAGATTCTGAGATGGGGACATTACAAAGTGGTATTATAGTGGTTATTTTCTATGAATTACTAATTGGGGATGGTAGAAGGGAGATTAAAAAGTGTCGGGCCTTGGAAATGAGCTCGTTTATGGGATTAGCTAACCCATGTACGGGGGAAAACCAAATACCCATGGTGGAAAATTGTTTCTCTTGATATATGTTGTTATAGTTGAATGATATTTCACTATAAGGTGATGCACTTATTGTGTGATGTGACTATTTTATGATATTTTTCTTATTTCCATAATGATATGATGTTGTGCGTTCATGCATCATTATAAGCACCTAGGGATACAAGTGGCATACATCATGATAGGCACACACAGGATGTGTGTGTGGGACATGAAGAGTAGAATAAATTTTTCTTCCTTGAAAAATTTGAAGAAAAATAATTTCTAATAAATGTGATTAAAATGGGAAAATGGAAATAATGTTTAAAGAATGGTTAAATAAATTGTGTTTAATGAAGGGTTGTAACTGAGTTAAAAATTTTGTTGTAACAAGTTGTGAAGAGGAAAATGTTCCTAAAAGGCAATATTTACGTTTTAAGTGTAGAAATAAATTTTAAAAAGGTGTCTAATGAAAGGTTTGTTATTATGTATGATGGTTACCTCATGTTAGCCATGAACCATGGTAGGGATGATTGAGGTCGGTGATCTAGATGTAACGACATCTGTTGGGATAGTGTATACAGAATGGGTTGTTTATGTCTAGTAGAGAGATTTATTTCATGAAATTATGAATGCTTTTTATTATGTGTTTTGATAATTGTGATGGCATTGTAGAAATATTTCACCACATCATCATATGGTAGTTGGGCGATAAAAGGATGTCACTGAGAATTCTTATCCAAAGGTGAGTAAGGTAACTTGGTGAATTAGGGTAATAGGGGAGAAGATAAGTTCCATGATAACTTTAACCATTTTACAAAGATGATGTAAAGGGACCCAAGGCAGGTCGTACCATGTATGTTTGAGATGAATAGGGAGTTCCAGTTGCAACACTCCTATTTTTTCTGGAGAGGGTGGACCAGATGCAACTGATTTCTGGATAGAGTCCATCCATAAGATTCTTGATCATTTAGAGACTCCTCATAAGAATAGAGTTAAGATGGAAGATTATATGCTATGAGGATTGGCAAAGCACTGTTGGTATGTTCTATTTCAGACCTAAAAAGTTGACAATATGATATGAAAATATTTTCAGGAAAAGTTTCTAGAACATTTCTATCTAAAGACCTTGAGATAAGAGAAGGATATAGAGTTTATAAAGTTAACCCAAGGGTCTATGTCAATAATGGATTACACTGGATATTTAACCGACTCTCAAAATTTTGTTCTAGCTTTGTGGGGGATGAGGAGGTCATAATGGGACATTTACATGATGAAATTAGATACAAGATTAATTCCCAGGTAAATATTTTCCATTTAAATAGTTTTAATGATGTGCTGGATTATACCCTTATTTTGGAAGGGAATATCAAGGAAGCTTCTAGTGGTGGATGAGTAGCTCTAGTTGGGTGAATCAATGGAACTAATTTAGATAGAAGGAATCACCATTTTGAGACTTTGCACCAGCACGGTGTGGGAAAGAGTATTCAGAAAAGAGAATCAACCTCTCAGGGTAGTGATCGGGTTTTCTGCTATTAGTGCAGTAGGCCGGGACACCTATGCAGTCAGTGCCCTGACCACTGATTGAGTGATGATCGTGTGAAAAAATGGGGCATTTTAAGATGTTGTACGGGAATTCCTGATAGTTGGGCATGAAGGGAGGCCCAAGGCTAGTGCATAGTACAGGTAGGGAGCCAATTACCTTATATTAGAAAGGTATTTGGATCTCTACTGACTCTATCGGTAGAGGTGGTGGACATGGTACTCCAGGGATAGAGCATTCATATCAGTAGGGTAGTGAAGCTCTAGGAATTTAGAACAGGGCCCATGGTTGACGGGTAGGTTAGTTTCATGTAGTTCATCCTGCACCTGGAGGTGGATAGGTGGGAACATCAATAGTTTGAGGTACGATTATTGTATATTCTATGCTTGTTGGTGCTTTATTTAATACAAGTGCCTCACATTCCTTCATTTATACTTAGTTTTTGGTTGTTTTGGGCCTATAAGTGGAATATATATATGGGGTTATGTTGATTGATACACACGAGTATAAAATATTAGACAATGTAAGGGGTGTGATCTTGAAATTGATGGGTATTGTTTCCTATAGGACTTTTATGTTCTATATATGTTAGGTTTTGATTTTATTCTGGGTATGTATTAACCATTTTTACATGAAGACCATATTTACTGTTACCATCATAGGGTAAAATTCAAGTCTCTCGAGGAATACACGTATGTATATCGTGGTGAATGGGATGTTCGAGAAGGCTGTGTAGGGCCATTTTGTTAGTAGTTGGGTGAACTCATGACCCAAGTGGCTTGTCTCATGCTTGAAAATGAGGGAGTAGAGTAGTTTTCATTCCCTCTTATAGTGAATTAGTTTCAGGATGTGTTTCCTAAGGACTTCTCAGGGATGCTTCCCAAGAGAGATGTTGAGTTCACGATAGAGTTTCTGGTGGGGGTAGAACCAATTTCCACTTCTCTATATAGAATGGAACTAAAATAACTCCAAAATCTTAAAACCCAGTAGGAGGAATTGGATAATAAAGGGTTTATTCATCCTATTACATCACCTTGGGGATCAACAGTGCTATTTTTCAAGAAAGATGATGGATCACTATGGTTGTGAATTGATTATAGGAAGTTGAATCAAATGAAAGTTAATAATAGATACCCTATTCCTCGAATGAATGACCTTTTTATTATTTGCGGGGTGATTCAGTGTTCTCTAAGATTGATTTGAGATTAGGGTATCATTAGCTTAGGTTTAGGCCTTTTGATTTACAACAAACTACCTTTAGGAGCAGGTATGGGCTGTATAAGTTTGTTGTGATTCCATTCGGGATGAACAATGTTCTAGAAGTGTTTATAGACATAATGAATCAAATATTTCAACCATATCTGGATCATTTTGTATTTTTCCTTATTGATGAAATCTTGGTGTACTCTAAATATCATGATGGTCATTCCAAACATCTTGAAATCATCCTGAGTACACTAAGAGAGAATAGGCTATACACCAAGCTATCCAAATTTCATTTATGGATTGATATGGTGCATTTTTAGCTCACATCATCTCTGAGGAGGGCATTTTAGTGGATCCATAGAAAGTGAAGGCAATTGTATTTTGGAAGCAACCTAAGAATTTTTTTGACATCCAAAGTTTTCTGGGTTTGGCCAGCTATTACTGAAGGTTCATCAAATATTTTTTTTCACTTGGTAGCACCACTATTGAGTTTTACCAAGAATGAAAATAAGTTTTAATGGTATGGGGCATGTGATAATTCTTTCCAAGAGTTAAAGAAGTGGGTGAATACTGTACAGATTCTGATCCTACCCAATCTAGGTAAGGGTTATACTTTGTTTTGTTATGCATGTAGTGTTGGGATTGGGGAAATATTATTGCATGATGATCAGGTGGTTGCATAAAATTAAATTAAGTTGAGGCCTCTTGAAATAAATTACCCTGCTCATGATCTTGATTTGGTCATAGTGGTTTATGCCTTTAAGTGTTGGAAACACTAATTTTTTGGAGAAAGGTTTACCATGTATACTGATCATAAAATCCTTAAGTATATTTTCTACTAGCATGAATTGAATCTTCAACAGTGAAGATGGGTTGAATACATGCATTATTTTTATTTTGAGTTAGTATACATGAAAGGAAAGGGAAACAATGTTGTAGATTTCTTGAGTCCAAAATCTTAGAATGAGGTAGTTTAGGAATATAGTTGCGAGTGGAGAATGATGGACTTGTTCATTGAGATGCATCTGGAGATGCTGGGTAGACAAGGGAAGATGAATCTTGCATCCTTGGTGGTTGAGTCTATGATTTTGAGCTGAATCAATGAAAAAAACATGAGAATTTAGAATGTTTGTATTTAAGTGAAAGTCTTAAAGGTGGGGAGTCACTATCTGGTTAAATCGTCGGTGATGATGAGATCATTTGTGTTCTTGGACATATTGTTGTGCCAATGTGTTTTTGAGAAGAGTTTATGCGTGAGTCTCATGAATATAATTGGGTAGTGCATCCTGGTTTGACCAAAATGTATCATGATATTCACAAACATTATTGGTTGATAGGGATGAAGAAGGAAGTTTCAGGTTTCATGGCACAATTCCTTACCTGTCAGTAGGTGAAGGGTGAGCATCAATTACCAAGTGGTTTGTTGTATCCATTTCTCATTATGGAATAGAAATGGGATGATGTGATTGTGGATTTCATGTTAGGTCTTACAAGGACACCTTAGAAAAACTATGTGAATTGGGTAGTTGTGGATCGATTGACTAAGGTGGCTCATATCTTACCGATTCGAGAGACTTTCACCGTGTATCAGTTGGGTGATTTATATGTTTGATAGGTAGTGTATTTTCATGGGGTACCACAAACTATAGTTTCAGATCATGATCTGTGTTTCACATCATGCTTATGGAAGGGATTACATAAGGCACTTAGTACTCAGGTGTTTTTTAGTATGGATTTTCACTCGTAGACGGATGAGTAGTCAGAGCATACCATTTAGGTACTAGAGGAAATGTTAAGGGATTGTGTCCTAGATTTTGGTGGATCATGGGAAAAGAATTAATCTCTTGTTGAGTTCACTTACAAAAATAGTTACCAAGATACAATTTAGATGACATCATTTGAGGTAGTTTATGGTAGACTGTGTAGATCTCTATTTTATTGGATGGAAGCAAGGGAATTCGAGTTGTTGGGATCGAGTCATGTACAAGAGACATTAAAATAGATTTAGTTGATCTATAAATGTATAGAAACAACTCAGATTAGGAAGAATTCATATATAGATTGGTGTCATAGACCTATTGAGTTTGTGGTGGGTGATCATGTGTTTCTTCGGATGTTGCCAAGGTTGGGTCACTGTCAGATTCAAAAAAAAGTTAAGTTAGAACCCAGGTACATGGGACCATTTGAGGTTGTGGAGAGGATCAGTCAGATGGAATACCGGTTGGATCTCCTATAATGATATAGTCAGGGCTGACTCGGACAATATGATTGCCCAAGACCCACGTTGAATATGTTTCCCTATTCCATTAAAAATGTGAATAAGAAGACTTAGGATTTTCCTAATCCGATTCATAGTTAGGGGAAGGGAGGAATCACAGTCATCCCCATTGTAGGTGCCCTTGTATTTTACTAACCTAATGCATGGTCAGGGGAAGAGAGGAAGCACTGTCGTCCCCATCGCAGGTGCCCGCCAGTCTCTCCAGCCCTATCACCATTCCCGTGATTTGATTTCTGATCGTAGCAATGGTGATGGAGGAGGAAACATCGAGGTAGGAGGTAGTAGAAGAAATAGACTAGTATAGAGACAATGAAGAAAATAGATACATGGAGGCAGCTGGAGGAATGGATTAGGACAGAGGCATGGACCATGGTGGGGAGGCGCAGAGGTGTGATGGGATAAGGCCAGAAAAGAAGGCAACGACGCATGTGGGATGTGAAGAAGGGAGACCAGTTTACCCCTGCCCACTGGTTTCCCTAGACCAGGGGATCACTGGGCTTTCCCCAGGATCATGCCTGGATATAGTGGTATGCACAATGTTTTTCACATGTCGCAACTTCAAAAGTATAACCATAACCCATATCATGTGATCGATATTGATGATGTTGAGATTGAGGTTGATGCGTCCTTTTAGGAGAATCCGATTGGTATTGTGGATTGTAGTGAGAAATTATTACGAGGAAAGACTATGCCCTTGGTTTGAGTTTTATGGTATCATGTTAATGTTTAGGAAGAAACATGGGAAAGGGAGTCAGATATTCTGGCTCAGTGGCCCAACCTATTTTCATTATAAGATCAACAATGCTTGGAAGTGCGGCTCGAGGACGGGCCATTTTAAGGTGGAAAATTTGTAAGATACCAGACTTAATGGAGGTATGTACTTGATTTAATTTTGATTTAAAACACATAATTTTGGTTAATGGAATGTTTAACAGATGTATACAGAGGTTTGGGGATATTCTGAGGATTCAAGGTATGAAAGAAAGAGAAAAGTTCCATTCTGTGTATGTTTCATGGTTGGCACACGGTTAGGGTAAACCGTGTTCCCAAACCATTCTAGCTATGAGGAAAGGAACATGGTTAAGTAAACCATGTGAAGGATAATGAAAGACCATGAAACCTTGGAAAGTGGTGATCCACACGGTTGGTGAATGGTTTTTCAAATCGTTCAAGCCTCCCTAGGTAACCATGTGACTTAACCCCTCTTGGATAAAGACAGGAACATGGTTTGTGTATGGTTTAGGAAATTGTGTGGCCAAATCGTGTGCCCCATTAAAAAGTGAAAATTTACCTTTCCCCCTTTGTATTTTAAGTATCTTACCTAATTTATTTCCCCATTTCTTCTATATAATCCCTAGTGATGAATTATTTTGACCGAATCTCCCCAAGGGTGGATCTCCTTAGATTCTAGGCTATTTGGAGTGCCGTTGGTTGTGGATCAAAGCTCCAGGTAAGTCTAATACTCCTATTTCTTCTCTTTTCCATATTATGGATTGTAAATTCGTTATTATTCTTCCAAATCCCTAAAAACCTATTTTTATAGTGGATCTTATGTTGGTGTTTCAAGGGATGCTTTAATACGGATCTATGGCTAAGGTCAAGTATGTGTTTATCTTCTTATTTGAGGTAGGTGGTCTATAAGTTATATACCATAGACTTATTGTTGATTTGTGCATATATGGATGTGATATTGCTTCCCTCTTGATGTGTATTTGATGAATTTAGTAAGATTTGGTAAAATGGTTGTCTAAATGATGATTTAGACCCCCATGATCCCCATGGGATGCATTGAAGATGATTTGACTGATTTTGGGCCACCCATGGGGTGCACCTACATTCTCAAACATGAAAAATGGTAAGGTAAAGTATTGAATTGTATCGTGTTAATGTATATACCATGTTGAAGATGTTGAGGTGTTAGTTGAGTTAAAAATGGAATAATGGTGGTTGTTCATAGACTTTGATAATGGTATAAGGGGTTGTTTGGATTAATATTAATGGGTTGGGTGAAATAAAGTGATTGTGCTAAATGAATAATAAATTGTACTTGAAAATCATAAGTGGGTTAATTCATGTAGAATGATGAACATGTTAAATGGGTAAATGCTTATGAATTTATGAATGTGTTAAATGGGAAAAAGTATGTGAATTGTTGATCATGCACTAATGAGTTATGACATGAAAAGGGAAAGGGGTTAAATGGGATATGCAATGTAATTGGTAAATGTGATAATGGGATAAGGCTTGATGTTAACTCTCATATTGAATAATTATGTGATGAAAATGGTATGTGTATTGTTTTTTGTATGGTTGTGATATGGTATATGTGGTAAATGTATAAAGAAGCATGTGAACAAGTCTTGGTTGTGTGGGATAAAGGACTAAGGTTCCTCCCACAGATTGGGTTGGACTGAGACTCTAAACCCCACCCTAGAATGCATGTGTTAGGGAGTCAGACGTAATGTCTAGTCCCCTAATGGTTACATTGGATGAGACTACCTAGAATGAGGCTCCAAGGTAAGTGTTCTATGATCATTTATGAAATGTTTAACCCTAGTGAGATAGGGATCTGGACTCTTTCCCCTTATGCATTGTAATTGACTAGCTTAGGCCATTGTGTAAATGATGTAATTGCTTAAACCATGGAACATGTGTTGAGAATGAATCTTGTAATGAGGATAGTATAAATTATGAAAATGGAAACAATGTTGGAAATGGTTAAAGTGAATATTGATCACTAATGGAACTAAAGTTGTCTCTTGGTTTACCTTGTCATTTATTTCATACTTGCATGCACTATCTATTTAGACTATATATTTTGTAGACATCGTTGGTGGTGGCCTACTGAGTTGTACTAAAAAACTCGTATCTAGTCATCACAATAACTTCTATAGGATACTTCTAATGTAACTAATATAAACTACATCTAAACATGTAGAAATAATGCATCCTATTAACACTTCTCAAAACCTTCATTTCTTTATGATTAATTCAATGCATATGAATAAATATATGCATGGTATAGAGATGGGATAATACTAGCTTTAATATTATAATTTTTACACTTAAATTACTTTTAAACTGAACCAACACCTTTCCATTATAAAGTCACAATCCACCATATGCCATAATACTGCATTTATGCCTGCATGAAATTTGGAAAAACTTCCTTCAAACGTGACATAAAGATTGTTGGGATGTCTTATTATAAATTTCTTTCAAATAGATTCAAACACCTCTTCAAGAAGGAGAACATCATAACCAAATTTCCCAATCATCTTTCATCTTCATGTGCAAATGAATGTGTACAATACATCTCTCTCCCATCATTATTAATTCATTACACTAGAAAAATTTCACCGGATCCTTCTTATCACTTATTCCAATAGTCTTCATTCAATAGAAACTTTGAAATAATCATGATGATCTATATAATTATATTTAATCCTTATAATAACACTTTATTTTTAAATTATAGATTTAATTCATGGTAGCACCAGGTACCATAAAACTCATGATTACTTTGTTTTCATCAGTGGTCACACCTTATGGTCGCATGCCCATGGTAAAACCTGATGGTATAACCCCCATGGCAGCACACTCATGGTATCACCTAATTGTATCACACCCTCAGTAAAACTAGATAGTAGAACACCCATAGTATCACCAGATGGTATCACCTGACAGTTTCACATTCACAGTAGAACCTGATGGTTTCACACCAATGGTAACACACCAACGGTAACACCTTAATGGTAATATATCATTGGTATAACACCAATGATAGTACACCAATGGTAACACCTTCAAAAAATTTAAAAATATGTTAATAGAAAAATAGAACATCATAAACAATTTTGTTTCTTACTTACCATATTCTTCACCTATCTTACAGAACAAATAAAAACATAAATCCTCTTGATATCAATAAGGAGTAAAAAAATTATGCAATATATATAGAAATTTTTTCCAAATAAAAATTTATCAATTAATTACTAGGATATAAGTAATCAATTTCAAATGATAAAAATTAAATCATTTGTAACATCCCCAACCCGAAATCCACTAGGACGATGTCCTGAGCTAGGTCACCACATAACCTCAAGAATGCCTCCCTGTACACCAGAGATCACCCAATAGAAGAGAGGGACTAAATAAACATGCTGGGAGACTATACCCTCTTTATCAGAGTATTCCAAAGTAGATAATAATAAGAAACAATAGAAATAATAAAAAATAACCAATAAAAACGAATTTACAACCATCTCCCAAAATAGGGTACAAACCAAAAACAAATAATAAATATGCCATGTTATACTAATAGTTACAAAAGTGAAGGAAACCAAAAATAAAAACTAGAAAAATCATCCCTAAAACTAGACCTGACTCCAAGTTCAGATCCTCATCCATACACATCCCAATCCCAAATCAACCCCCAGCATAGGGACTTTTCCCTTATCTTGACCTGCAACCATGAAATCTACTTGGGTCCCAATGGCGACCCGATCAGGTTGTGTGATTTAAATTAAAAATTATTTACGTGGTGTCATAAATATTTTAATTAATAATAAAGAGAAGAGAAAAACCGTTGTTTCTCTATAAATAGTTTTTTTTTATTTCAGATTAGTGTGTGTGTGTGATACTTTTGATAGAGAATATATTTGATGGATAAGTGGTTTCATAATATGTTGGTAATATAAATTGAATTGAAGTCTTACTTTTTTTCAAGAATATAGAATAAAAATAATAAGATCTCAGAATATCAGACAAGGTTTATTTCTACAAGAGTAATAATTATCTATTATATATTTATCATTTTAATTTTTTTATTTGTGTGGGATGTAATCTATGTGTGGGAGGTAAAAAATAGTTGGGAGACTTTTAATTGAGTCATAAGTATTTTACCTACTCATAATGGTTAACAAAGACTTTATTAATGGATCATATGATCATGGATTTTTCTAAATCAGGACAAGGACTATCTACTCACATTGAGTAGAGAACCTTGTAAATCGCCTATTCATGCTTGTGTTTTGTTTAACATAAAATTTTACTCTAATAGATGGTGAATGTTGTTTTATAAAGTAAAAACATAAATTTTTTAAATGGCTAATTCACCCCCTTTTAGTGATTCCTTGATCCCATGTTTCCACAATTGGTATCAGCTCACAGGTTAACCCTAATTGGTGTTTTTCTGTTGAATATCTTATTTATAAAGGCTCTCTCGGTTGGAAGTTTTATTTATTTTTATGTTATATTGAATGAATAATTTAAATTTAGTGAATATTAAGGGGATTCCCATCTTTTATGATAAGGGTTTTCATATATATATGGATAGGATGTTTCCTTATATCTTGTTTATCAATTATGACATTCTAGAAGTGAAAAATGATGGATTTGTTCCCTGTACTGAAGGTGTTGTCATTATTATGGAAGATAATAAGAATTTAGAAAATAATGGTCATGCTAAGAATGTTATTTTATCAACTATTTTATAAGGAGAATTTATTAAAGTTAAAGGGATCGAATTAGAAAAAGATATGAGGGATAAGCTCTAGAATATCTATGAAGGAAAGACCAAAGTAAAGAGGGATAAGTTATAGTTTTGGAGACTTAAATATGAATATATCTGAATTAATTATGATTAAAGTATTGATATTTTCTTTAAAAGGTTTAATTAATTTATGAGTATCATCAAAATCCATGGTGAGAAGTTGGAATATTCTGATATTGTTGAAAAGATTTTATGTATCTTATGTAATGACCCAAAACATTTATCAACAGAATTGTTTCCCTTCTTATAATTATATTATATAGTATAAAATACATACATATCAGGAAGATCCTAATAAAATCATCATTCTCATAAATGAATAATGAAATAAATAAAATTTAAATAAATTAAGGAACCTATCCTGATGGAATAATAATATGACCCTTGGAATAGTAACATGGCCATTAGGAATAATAATTTGTCCAAAAGAATAGTAACCTCATATATGGAATTATAAATAAAATTTAAGCATCTTATAAATGATAATATGATATAATTATATCATAGTATAAGTAAATAAATGTTTTATAAATTATTAATTAAGTGTTGGTATTTTTATAAAACTTAAGCATTTATTTACAATTTTATAATTAATATAATGATTTAAAAGAAAATATATTTTCATAAAATAGATTTATAAATTAATATTTTTTGTCTTATGATTATAATATAATTATATGAGGCCTTAATTAATTTTACAAAGTGTTATAAAATCAGTTATAATTTTAAAATCGGTATTTTCCAAGTAAATGATGATTTTAATAAAAAATTAAATTTATCATATTTATAATATTATTTTCATAAAATGGAGTTAATTTTTTAATTATACACATTGTAAAATGGTTAGGGATAATTTTTTGAATTTTTCTAAAATAGTTGAATTTTTGGTGAAGAGTGAAATACGATAATTTACAGTATTTAACAAATACATGAATTATTGATTCATAGATGATGCATAGATGATGTAAGACAATAATATAGAAATATAATCAATTATTTTAATATATTTAGTGATAAGGTTCAAACTATTGATAGTCTTGAGCCAAAATAATAAACTAATGAATTAAATAATAAAAAACACCCCTCTCCTCCTCTATAAATACCACCCTCACCACCTCTTCTCCTCACAACTCCAAAGACTTTAAGCTTATAAAAATTATACCAAAAATATATTCCCAATCACTTTACCCATTTCTAGGATCCTTGTTTCTCAACTAAATACCAAATCTAATTTCCTTAAGGAGGTTCTCAAGGAGGAGAATTCAAGAGGTAAAATCATATTTTATTTTCTTTTAATTTCTTTTCATTTCATTTTATTTTCTTATTATATATTCACCTACACTTATTCAAGTGTAATTATAACTCTATTATCTTATATATAATATATTTTTATTCTGTTATTGGAATAATCCATCATCAAACCTCTCATTCTCTCCCTTTTATTCTAAAAATGAAAACATCGTCCGTGAGGTGTTAATTTATCGCTTTTAAGGATAAAAATTTTCATTTTCATTTACCACCTTCAAGGATGCTCTTAAAACCATTATAATGGTTGAATCATATTTTAAAATTTATTTATGTTTATAAAATAACATATACACATAATATTAAATATTAAAACAAAACTAGTTTGTGATGATAGAAAAACCACCCAATTAATCCGATCTATTATCATTAAAGTTTTATCTAATGAATCATACTCATTCAATATAAAAAGATTATATATAAGATCAATTAAAATTTTGTAAATTCATTTATAACATATAAGTTCAATTTTGGATAATTATTCCCATTTTACACAGTCCTCCATACATGTATACAAGCAACCGATCATGGAAACCAAGAAATGAACACTTCCGAATGATGGGATTGAACTCTATAACTCATCATAATGGCCATAATCGAACTTAATAAAATTATAATAAATAATATACATGTATAATATGTTCTATATTTATTTATTAATTAATATTATTTTATTATATAGGATATTAAAGTAAAGAAAGCATTCAGACATAAGGTAAGGGGATTCTCAAACCCAAATCCCTTTCTTTGGGTTATCAATATTCCATTCAAAATTTACATGTATATATTTCCTTAAATGTTATTTAAATATAATTTAATTATCCTTACCTTTTATTTTCTAGGATATACATGCTTCAAATATTATTTTATGACAAATGAAAAGGTTTTTCAAAAATAACTCTTCTTTAAAAAAGACACATCTTTTACTTCTCTTGAGATTATTTATTCTTCACACAATATTGATGATTCTTATACCAAGTATTCTATTACCTTTTGTGAACCCCAAATTTTTTTCATGAATAAATTATTTATAAAATTCTCATGAAACCCATTTCCTTTCCATGTGTTATTTTATGATAAAGATTGTTATACATTCTATGTGGCATGCATGATAATGTAAATGTTATGATGTGAAGGGTGCCCCTAGAATAATATAGTGATCTAATTCATTGGGTAATGTGATGTATCTCATGAGATAATGTGAAATATGCATGAACATTATGGTATATTTTTTCACAATGATGATGTTATGATGATGCAAATATGTTATGCATGAACATGATGCTAGCTTTGTTCACAACTATATGTGGTATTTGACCACTAAGACATGATGTTTTATTTTTATACATTTCCACATCCCATTAATTTATATTATATTTCCTATCATGACTATGATAATGATCCCATGCTTATGTTATGATGAATATGATTATTCTCACACGATGTTATATTTATTCTTGTCTTTGTTTATCCTCTTACTGTGATTTTAGCTCACCACTTTCTTTGATGTATATCCTTAGGGGATTACTTGTACTAAGGAGAACACAAGGGACACTAATAAGCTATAGAAGAGGGAATTAAATATTTTTTATGTTTTATTATATAAATTTTATGCATGGTTCTAATTTTTCCAAGACACTAAACCTTTGGATCCTAGTTTTGTAAAACTATTATTTTGTTTAACTTTAAAATGATGTAATAGTAATGTTAGAAAAGTAGGGTCATTATAGTTGGTATCAGAGAACAATTTAGTTAATTTGGGAATTAGGATTAGATAAAATTAGTGAAAACCTTTGTTATAAGACTAAGTAAATTTAATAACCCAATAATCTTTGTTTTAGAAAATGCTAAATATAGGGATCCCACAAGATATGCCTTTAGTGTTAATTTCACAAAGGAATAAATTATTTATTCATGACTTGTTGACTTATGCTTTGTTCAAACCTTTTCTATTTTAGAAAATGGTGGGAACCCAGAGAAACCATGCCAACAATCTATGTGAGGGACAATAAAATGATTGATAAAATGACATCCCATTCCTTGGGAGGTGGAGTTAAAAATTTCATGGAAATGCTTACCCAGACATCTTAGGTTATTAACAATAACCTGAATAATTTGGAGCGTCCTCCATCATCTAAGAGAGAGAAACTAGATACTGAGTCTTTTATGCGACAATAACTGACGATGTTTAGTGGATTTTTCAATCCACTAGTCTCGAAATAGTGAGTCAACTCAATAGAGAAGATATTTTCTACGCTTCACTATTCTAAGATAAATAAGGTGACTCTGGCCATTTATCATTTAGAAGGAGGCCGATCAATGGTGGGAGTTTATTAAGAACACCAAGCTAAAGGAATAAATTTAAGAGATGGAGTAAGAATATTTTATGAAAATATTTCTTAACAATTATTTTACTTGAACTCTTCATACAAATATGGAGAGAGAATTATCAGAGCTATATAAAAAGGAAGGTGAATCTATCACAACTTACAAAGACAATTTCATGAGGCTTCCAAGGTAAAATTTGGGTTTTTTTATCATCAGTGATAACAGAATAGATATATTATTTAGTGGTTTAAAAAAAACCATCAAAAGGATCTAGAAATTTGAGTATTTGGGAGTTATAAAGAAGTTGTTATATGTGATCTCAAAGTGGAGATGGGGTTTGAAGAATAGTCCCATTTCTATGGAGATAAGAAAAAAAATATGGAGTTTCAACCGGGAGGATCTAATGTAAAATGTGGAAAGAAAATTCAACCACACGTAAAAAATGTGGGAAGATTCATCATGGGAATTACCTCAAAGGTATAGGGAGATGCTTCAAGTGTGGGAGCAAAGGTCACTAATATCATGAATTCTGAAGAGACATGAGGAAGCTAGAAAATGTGGTGGAGTAAAGGAGAGCACCACCCATGGTTCAATTCTTCAACTATTGGGATCTGATATTGTTAATATTTTCATGTCTTATTATATACTCCCTTTACTGATTTTATATGAAATGTGCATAATTTGTGTGAAATATTAATGTTTTAATATTAAGTATAATTTTTGAGCATTTTTAGAAGTAGTCCAATTGAGTTAGTTTACTGTTTTAATAATAACTATCACTATACTGATCCACATTGTGTGTTTATTGTTTTTTAGGATTATAATTTCAATATAAAACATTTCATTAGAAGGTACCATGAGCCAATTCTTCCATTTGAAGGGTCATATGGTCCTCACAAACAAGACCAAAGAATCTGTAAAGAAACTGGACTATTCAAGAAGATTGATTTAATGGGATACATGAAGAAGTCCAAATTCTATTATTCTCCACCATAGTTCGGGGGACAATTCAAGGAGTCTTGTATAAAAATTTCAGGGCCCAAATCTAAGAAAAAGGGGCCCAAATGAAGCTTTAAAATCCAGCCCACCATTCTGGCTGAGAATTAAAATTAGTATAGTATGAATGACATATATCATAATGTAAGAATCAAATAGAGCTGATATTTTTCAGTGTAAAATAGGATATATAGGCGGCCGACTTTGTTGAATAACCCATTCGGATTTGAAGTAATATTCATATTCAAAAACCCTTTCACATTCTGGACTTCAAAAAGACTAAATTGAAATGGACAGTTTTACTTTGTTTAATAAACTGGCCATAACCTTTGATCCTAAAGTCCAAATGATTCCAAATTTTGAGATTAGTCGTCCAACTTTATTATCTACAACTTTTAATAAAGATATTTCTCTATATTCGGCTGTCTTGATGTCCATATCTCCGAGAAAAGTGGAGGGGTATTTCTGGAATGTAAACAGTCCACCACCTTGGGCTATAAATACATCCCCTCCTCTCCTTTCAAAAGGGTTGGCATTTCAGAAGAGAGGAGAACATATTGGCACGAATAAAGCCTTTCCAAAGGATTGGGAGGATCTTCCATATTCAAGTTTTCACTTGAGAGACCTTTCCTCCTCTCTTTGTTTTCACTTAATTTCGTGTTCTTCGTTTTTGTAATTTTGTAAGTCTCTTTCTTTGTAATTCTGTTTTAATGCAAGTTACTTATTCAATATCTCTTATTATAATCCACCTTCTATAGTTTAATATTTATGTTCTTAAAATAATTTAAATTCAATTGAATCCCATTCCCTTCTTTTTCTTCCCCATTCAATCGAAAATTCGTTTTTAATTATCATCATCGTTCGTGTGTGTGTGTGTTCGACGCAAAAATCTTTTCTTATCCCTTTCTTTATCTTATCTTCTTAATTTATCATCATAATCATTATAACCAGATTAGTAATCATTTTAATGGCTGGGTAAATCTTTAATTGGGGTGAGTTATAATTTAGGTATGTTAAGTGATTGAGAGCTTTTGCTCGACGAATGTTCTTTAAATTAATATTGTGTATGTTGAACTTTATATGTCATGGATTAATGAAATGTTTTGTTTAATATGTAGATTACATGGATTATTGGAACCAAAAATACACTACCATAAACAAGTAATGGTAATTATTAGAAACCTAAGTTAAGTTACGGCTTGTATTAAATCTTTAACACTTGGGAATTCTGATCAAAATCATCTTGTGACATGGGTGTTAATTTAATGCAATATAAAGCAAATCTCAAGGATATAACAAGATTAACTACCTAATGATTAAATCAACCCAATCTTTATAAATTTGTTAAATGAAAAATCATCCAAAAATTATTTCATAAGCTCTGCAAACAAACCCCCCAATCAGAATACAATTAACTAAAAACAAATGACTATTACAAAGTATCATCGCCGAGGATTCGACCCGAGTGCTGCTATACACATTAGCAGAGCACCAGAACTTTGACTGGTTGATAGGAGACAATTGGTTGTGCGTTTTAGGATCAAAGGAACTTTTTAATCCAGTTCACTAAACCTCAAGCCCTTGAGGGTAATCAGTGTTAGTATCCATCAAATTTAAAGAATCAATGGAAGGCTTATGCCATCACTACTACTGAGGTGAAGCCTGACAATGGTGCGGTGATAGGTACACTGGTTATTAATTCAAGAATAGAAAATTTAATATTTGATTATAGTTCTACACATTCTTTAATATCTTTCAGGTTTAGTATAACTATTCAAACACCACCTAAAAATATGGAGGTTGAGTTATCTGTGAGAATAGAAAATGGGTCAATTATTGAATCCAAAGTATATAACTCATCCCTAGTTAATGTTTGTGGATTGAACCTCCCAAAAAATATTGTATTACTTCCTTTGGTGGAGTTTTATGCTCTATTGGAAATGGATTGGATATCTTTATATAAATCCAACATCAACTTTTAGTAAAGGGAGATCACTCTTCACATCTTGAGGTATCCTCTAATTATGTACAAGTGTAAGGAGGAGGATGAATATTTTTCAGAATCATCATCTCAATTGTGGATATTATCACCCTATGATCAAGCATATATAGTTCAAATGATTGAGATAATAGAAAGAATCATGTTTGAGGACATTCCCATCGCGATGGAATACACTGATGTGTTCTGTAAAGAATTTCCTGGTCTTCCTCACAAATGGGAGGTTGAGTTCTCAATTGAAATTATTTCTATATCTCTATCAATATCAAATAAACCTTATAGAATATCCACTATTGAGTTGGAAGAACTAAATAAGAAATTAAAAGAGAATCTGGAAAAGGGTTTTATATTTCTGAGTGCCACACCATGGGGTGTACCGATCCTCTTCATCAATAAGAAGGATGGATCAATGTGCCTATGCATTGATTATAGTGAGCTCAAAAAAATAATGATAAAGAACAAGTATTGTAAAGACCCGTAAATTTCAAGGATTTTTTTTTTCTTAATTTTCTTTGGAATTTTATAAGAGCGCAGTTTCTGACGGCACCTGATTCCGAGGCCCGGTGTGGCCGGAATCATTTTCTGAAGTTTGGCTCGGGTATGTTCAGTGAACGGAACCCGGGAGGAGCACCGGCGCAGGCGGGAAGAAAAACGGACCACCGGAGCAACTCCGGTGGCCCGCAGAAGATTCTAGCGGCGCCCCGGCGCGCCGCCGGATGAGGCCGCCGTGGCTGAAGCCGCGGCGGCGGCGGCCAAAGGACCCGCGACCACGCGGATCCGGTTTGACCGCACGGGACGCGGCAGAATCCGCGTCCGCGGTTCTCCAGTGTGGCCCACGCGGGGCCACGGCATCTCCAGACCGCGGGGGCAGCGCCCCGCGGTGCCCATGCGCTCGGCCGCTCGGCCGAGCCGAGCTAGGCCGGTCCGACCGGCCGGGCCGCGCCCAGGCTGGACCGGAACGGGTCCGGCCGGGTGGGACCGGGTCGGGTTGACCCGGTTCGGCCGACCCAGGGGGGGTCGGGCCGGGTCGGCCCGGGCCCGGACCCCCCGTCTACGGACCATTTTCAGTCAAATGACCGTATCTTGAGCTAAGGGACTCCGAACGATGCGCCGTCAGCGGAAACGCGATCCTTGGATCGATACGGTCGTTTTGGTTTATTGCACTCAAGGTTTCAGAATACTTTGGGTTCGGCTGGGTTGGTTCGTACACGAAACCAACCAGGCTCTCGGAGCGGAAACGCTAATATCTTGAGCTACGGACGTCCGATTGACGTGCCGTTAGCTTTGTTAAATTCCTCTAAGTGAGGTGGATATTTTGGCTCACTCCGCCCGAGGTTTGAATGCAGGTGGAGTACGGTCAGGTTGGTTTTGCCTTAAAAACCAACCGGGCCCCTGGGACGAAAAAACCAATAACTCTCAGACTGGGCGTCCGATTGACGCGCCGTCTGCGACGTTGAGTTCCTGTTGACGATACGGAACTTTTGGATACATCAAGTTTGGACTTTGTGTCAGTTGATGTATCAGCCTCTCGGCTCGTGGAGCGGACCCTCCCGAACAAGCTTGATGTGTGCGGAACCCTAGAGCTGGCTGCGACTGCTACTTCGACAGCGACGACTGTGCAGAGATCCTCAGTGGACTGCGACGACTACTGCACTCAGTGATCCTACATTGATCAGTGCTACAGGTCCTGTGTGGGTCAGCGCTCAGCGGTTCTGTGTGAGCCAGCGCCTACAGGTCCTGTGTGGGCCCGATCCTGTGTGGGTCTTTGCGGGGGTTAGTACCTATCGATCCTTTGTGGTTCTGACGACTTAGATGGATCAGTGATCATCTTTATCGTCATCCGAAGAAGTATACCTGTGTGAGCTGAATCTTCTGTTACTCTCCTTTGTGGATTGTGTTGAGCTATCCTGTGTGGATTTACTGTTTACTCTTCTTTGTGGATTGTGTTGTGCTATCCTGTGTGGGTTTACTGTTTACTCTCCTTTGTGGATTTTGTTGAGCTATCCTATGTGGATTACTGTTTACTCTCCTTTGTGGATTGTCTTGTGCTATCCTGTGTGGGTATACGTTTGATTTCCTGTGTGGACTGGGTTGTGCTTGGGCTCGGACGTTGGAGCCGAACGAGAATTGATGACTTAGGTATATGTATGGTCATATACCTAAGCAGTGTCGGTTGTTACTTCATGATTGTATCTTTCCATTGTGGTTAATCCTTTGTGGATTTCAGGAGACCTTCGGGGGTCTCGGGGTCCCTACTGAGTAGCTTATACTCACCCCTGCACGGGCTATTCCCGCACTATGTTGTGTTGGTTGCAGACGACGGACAACACTGATCGTGGTGGAGGCTTGCGGAGCAGGACGGTACCTGGAGGTGGACCACTGGGCGGGACGTACACAGAGCAGTCAGGTGGACCGAGGAGCAGTGGAGGCTATCTGTACCCACCCTTCAGGTGGGACTTCCAGAGTACGGCTCGGCACTGCGGATTTTCTTTTCAGTTGCTGTTTTCCCCTTTCAGTTGTACTTTAGAATTGGGCTTGTATTTCCAGCCCCTTTACTTTCAGCACAGCTTGTTACAGTTTTTACTTAGTGTTTACTTTTCCGCTTGCTTACTCTGTGGTGCTTGTTTACTTTTCAAAGGAAACACCTTGCCTTTTTCCGGGATTTACGCCTTGGTGCTAGTCGCTAGCCCCTGGCCTATGGAAGGCGGGCTTGGGGTAGTCACGGCACGGGCCCCGAGGACGGGTCGTGACAAATTGGTATCAGAGGTGGTCGGTTCTACTGCAGACTCTGATCTTTCTTCTATGTGAAGCAATAGTGTTTAGCGTATTGAGTGTGGGGATCAGTCCAGGGAGTCCAGTGTTGGTGCGGCGGCTGACGTATCCGTACACCAGGACCCTGACTTCTGATTTCTGACTTAATGCACGAAAATATTGATTGCATGTGTGTTTCAAGTTTTCTTTGTGATTACTTGTGTCAGCTCACCAGGTATACTGTTCTGACCATGGCGCACTTGTTTCCTTTTCAGGATGGCCCCACGACGACAGCCAACTAGGGTTCCGAGAGTAGAGCGCGACGACAGCCCGCCGAGCGACGAGGCCTCGGTACAGGGCCCGTTGACAGCAGAGGCACCGGCGGTACCTTTACCCGCCGAGCCCCCGATGCTTCCAGAACCGACCGCAGACGATGCACGTCGCCTCAGAGATCTGCACAAGTTCCAGCGCCAGCGACCACCCAGGTTTCGTGGGGAGATGGGCCCCCAGGCCGCTGAGGACTGGCTGGAGGCAGTCGTTTGAGTTTTCAGGCTAGTGAGGACACCAGAAAACCTCATGGTGATCCTCGCGGCGAGCCTACTGCACGCAGCAGCAGGATGATGGTGGAGATTGATGCTCCAGGTACACGATGAGGTGTATCTTCTCTGGACGGACTTCGAGAGCCTCTTCCGCTCAGAGTTCGTCCCAGCCACCCTCAGTGCGGTGCACATTCAGGAGCTTTTTTAGCTGCGGCAGGGCAGCTTGACGGTCGCCCAGTACGCGGCGAGGTTCACCGATATTTCTCGCTACTCGACCGACATGGTACATGACCCCTTCTTCCAGGCTTGGACCTTCCAGCAGGGATTGATACACGAGATCTGGGCATCGCTGATCTCCCTTAGCATCCCAACCCAGGCAGGAGTGCTAGAGCGATCCCTTCTGATCGAGAGCTTTCTGGCTGAGTCCACAGCGAGACCTACCGCAGGGCGGTAGGTAGCAGAGTCTTCGGCATCTAGTAGCCGACGGATGACTCAGGGTTTCAGGCAGACCAGACCTTCCGGTAGACGACCTCGGGACACAGGCTCAGCAGTGTAGGGCACACAGCGCGGAGCCAGTCTTCCGAGAGGCAGGCAGTGCTATGCGTGCGGCGGGCAGGGCCACATGGCTCGTGACTGCCCGACCTGCCGTACCGAGGAGCAGCAGACGGTGGAGGGGCCACCCAGGCAGAGGCAGAGGGTCGACCGTGGCGGTCCGTAGGGAGGAGGCGGACGAGGCAAAGGAGCTGGCCGAGCAGCAGGTGGTGGGCGACGCTTTGAGGCTCTACCACCCCCACCACCAGGAGGCCCGCCCCGACCACATGGGGCTGGCGGGCAGAGACAAGCACAACTCCAGGCAGCGGAGGCCTACGACCACGGCGCACCAGAGATAATTCGAGGTACGATCTGTGTCTATTCCACCCTTGCTGTAGTTCTTATAGATAGAAGATCGAGTCACTCTTTTATAGCCGCTGCCCTTGTTCGGAGCTCGGAGATTCTGACAGAGCCGTTGGCTCGATCCTTACGGCTAGATACTCCTACGAGAGCAGACTCGACGATTACGCACTGGTGCCGGCAGTGTGAGATTACTCTAGGAGGAGAGAGCTTCGGATGGGATCTTCTTGTAGCGGCGTCGAGGCCTTACGACGTCATCTTGGGCATGGATTGGTTATTTACGGTCCCTGCACAGACTGACTGCATTAGGCGCAAGGTGCGATGTGTGCGCACCGACGAGAGCAGGTTCACCTTCACCGGTGAGAAGGGAGCCTTAGCAGTACAGGATGGACTCACATAGAGGAGAGGATAGCCCATCACTCATCAGTTGGATAGCCTCATCCTTGGAGTAGTTGATGTGCGGAGTCCTGGTTTTTCTGCAGTGGTGGATCAGTACGCAGACGTCTTTCCCGATGATGTTCCAAGTCTACCTCCTCACAGAGAGGTAGACTTTTACATTGACCTGTACCCCGGGACAACCCCGATATCCACTCCATCGTATCGGATGGACCCCGCTGAGCTTCAAGAGCTGCGGGTACAGTTGGAGGACTTGCAGGGCAAGGGGTTCGTCCGACCCAGTGTTTCACCCTGGGCTTCCCTGATTTTGTTCGCCAAGAAGGCAGACGGGAGCTTGCGACTGTGTGTCGACTATCATCGCCTGAACCAGGTGATAGTGAGGAACAAGTATTCTCTACCCAGGATTGATGACCTCTTCGATCAGCTCAAGGGATCACGGTGGTTCTCGAAGATAGACCTCAGGTCAGGCTATCATCAGCTCAGAGTTCGAGACGAGGACGTGCAGAAGACGGCCTTCAGGTGTCGGTATGGCCACTATGAGTTCTTGGTTATTCCATTTGGCATAACCAATGATCCAGTAGTGTTCATGAGCCTCATGAATAGGATATTTCAGCCATACCTCGATCTATTTGTCGTGGTCTTCATCGACGACATTTTGGTGTACTCGACCACGGAGGAGGAGCACGCCTACCACTTACGGGTTGTACTGGACACACTCCGAGAGCACCAGCTTTATGGAAAGATCTCGAAGTGCCAGTTCTGGTTACGTGAGGTCCACTTCTTGGGGCACGTCATTTATGAGGCGGGAGTTGTAGTGGATCCCGTGAAGATCGAGGCAGTACTAGCTTGGGAACCACCCAAGAGCGTGACAGAGGTGCGGAGTTTCTTTGGTCTATCCGGATACTATCAGAGATTTGTGGCGGACTTCTCCAGAGTTTCGGCGCCACTCTCAGCTTTGACGAAGAAGGGGAAACCCTTTGTGTGGTCAGACAGATGTCAGTAGAGCTTCCAGGAGCTGAGGCAGAGATTGACCAGCGCACCTATCTTGAGGTTTTCTGAGGAGGGAGTTAGACACGTAGTCTACTGCGATGCATCAGGGACCGGACTCGGATGTGTCCTGATGCAGGAGTGGGAAGTGATCGCCTACAGATCATGTCAGTTGAGACAGCATGAGCAGAACTACGCTACCCATGACCTGGAGTTAGCAGTAGTGGTCTTCGCTCTGAAGACATGGCGGCACTATCTGATGGGCGAGCGCTTTACAATATTTTATGACCACCAGAGTCTTAGGTACATCTTCTCTCAGAAGGAACTGAACCTGAGACAGCGACGATGACTCGAGTTCCTCCAGGACTATGAATTTGAGATAGTCTATACTCCTGGGAAGGGGAACGTGGTAGCCGATGCTCTCAGCAGGAGGACGGGCATCCAGCTACTTGAGGAGGTGACAGAGCAGCTAGCCGCTTTGCAGATATCCTTCGTGGATAGAGACGGAGCAGCCTTCCTTCAGTCTCTCACCGTCTCTCCTCTACTTCTACAGTGGGTCAGAGAGGCTCAGCATGGGGATGCTGACTGTGAGACACGGCATGCACAAATATCCTCGGGACAGGCACCTGATGGTTTCTCCCTTGGAGCAGAGCACAACGTCCTTTTCAGAGGACGTACCTTGGTACCAGTCACTTTACGAGAGGATGTGCTGAGAGAGTTTCACACTTCTCCTTTGGCGGTACATCCTGGAGTGGCGAAGATGTACCAGGACCTCAGAAAACAGCACTGGTGGCCAAACATGAAGAAGGCTGTGGCAGAGTTCATTTCTCGATGCCTCACCTGCCAGTAGGTGAAGGCAGAGCATCAGGTACCAGCAGGCTTGGTACAGCCCTTGGAGGTCCCGGTGTGGAAGTGGGACGACATATCTATGGACTTTGTGACTGGACTTCCACACACTTCCAGAGGTCACGACTCCATTTGGGTTATTGTTGACCGACTCACCAAATCGGCACACTCCTTACCCATCCGAGAGCAGGGCTCAGTGGAGAGCTTGGGGCGTCTCTACGTTCAGGAGATTGTACGGCTTCATGGTGTTCCATCGACTATCATCTCCGATCGGGACGCTCATTTTACTTTATGACTTTGGAAGGGGTTTCAGGAGGCGTTCGGGATGCGGCTACGCCTGAGCACCGCCTTTCACCCTCAGACGGATGGTCAGACGGAGAGGACCATTCAGACTCTCGAGGACATTCTCCACGCATGTGTCCTCGACTTTGGTCACATCTAGGAGGACCACCTACCCTTGGTGGAGTTCGCGTACAACAACAGCTACCACTCCACCATCGGGATGGCACCATACGAGGCGTTGTACGACAGGCCTTGCAGATCTCCTTTGTGCTGGACAGACCCTGGGGAGTCAACATTTGTGGGACCAAAGATGGTCCGGGCCACGACAGAGAAGGTCCAGGTCATCCAGGAGCGGATGAGGACAGCTCAGAGCCGACAGAAGTCATATGATGACAGGAGGCAGAGGCCACTAGAGTTCGAGGATGGCGACCACGTCTTCTTGCGTGTCTCACCTCGACGTGGTTTACGGAGATTTGGATGAGGCGGCAAGTTATCTCCACACTTCATCGGGCCTTTCCAGGTCCTCAGCAGGATTGGAGAGGTGGCTTATTGCCTGGATCTACCACCTCAGTTGCACCGGGTGCACGACGTCTTCCACGTGTCTCAACTGAGGAGATACGTGCACGACCCAACGCACATCATTGACCATGGGGAGCTAGACGTGGATGATGGGGCGACTTTTGCAGAGGTCCCAGTGGAGATAGAGGATCGACAGGAGTAGGTCCCACGTGGGCGATCGATTCTTCTTGTGCGCATCAGATGGCAGCACGAGAACCTCCAGGAGAGCACATGGGAGCGGGAGGCTCAGATGCGTGCTCAGTACCCACATTTGTTTCCCTAGTTTATGATGTATCTTTACGGGGATGTAAATCCCTAAGGTGGGAGTAATGTAAAGACCCATAAATTTCAAGGAATTTTTTTTCTTAATTTTCTTTGGAATTTTACAAGAGCGCAGTTTCTGACGGCACCTGATTCCGAGGCCCGGTGTGGCCGGAATCATTTTCCAAAGTTTGGCTCAGGTACGTTTAGTGAACGGACGAGTGAGTTTTTCTAAATTTTGAACTGGTGCTCGGAATCGAATTCTGAGGGCACCGATGAAATCGTAGCGCCGGTATTTGCTTAGAAACGCCTCTTCCGGAGTTGCGTTTGCTCGGTTGTGGTTTTTAATTTTCGGGCTTAAAGTTAAGAAATAAAATAATTGTACAACAAACTTTATTTTATTTCACTTAAGCCACTTGGAAACCACTTGAAGCCACTTAAAAGCGGCTTAAACTGAGTTGAAATGGATAGGGTACTATCCAGAAATATCCTACCCTCTTGGTAGGATATTTGTGAGGTGGGGCCCACACGAGCCCCGCCGTTTCTTTCCGCTAAGTAACGCAACCGCGAAAACCCGTCATTATGAAAGTAAACTGACGTGTTTTCTTAAATTCTTAACGCACCATTTAATTGGGCGGTTTTATTCGTGAATTAAATGGGCTGTTTATTTCGTTGAATTAATTCTATGAATTAATGGGTCGTTACTTACCTCTTTTTCGTTTGTTGGCATAATAATAAAATAATACCAACACGACTTTTGTAGGATTACACCTTGGGAGGTTTTGACAGAAGTTCTTGTGCCTTCACCTTCTTCGCGAAGAACGCGAAGAACGCCGACCTCCGACGAAGAACACCGAACCCACGGAAATCGACGACGCGACGCCGTGTGCCGCGACGCCGACGTTTCCTCTCCCACAATGTTCTTCGGCGACGCTCTTTAATCCACAACAAAAACCTTCGATCATCTATTGAGGTGAGGGTTTCAGATTTTTCCTTTGTGGTTTTTAACTCAAGAATGATTTAATTATTTTTTAATTAAATCTTTTGATCTTGAACCTCGGAGTTCGTCGACGCGACACCCTTCCGCGACGACGCGACGATCCCCTCCTTCCGCGACAATCAATCCGCGAAGAACCCGTGCGTGCGACTCGACGAGGTAGGGATTATGTTTTGGAATGCCCTTTTCCCGTGAACGTTTCTTTAAAATTAAAGAACCGGTTGCAAATGACCAATTTTAATTTATTAAAATCGTTGTTTCATGTGTTGAATTATTTTTCTCCCGTTGTTTTATCTAACGCGGAGGGTGCGGGCCAAATGAACACGGCCCGAAAACCCTCCTACGTTCTTCGTGGTTGTTCGGATTTGGCGGGCGACGAAAAATCGTGATGCAAGGTCTGTTTGTTGATTCCGCAGTGAAGAACGGAACTCGGGAGGAGCACCGGTGCAGGCGAGAAGAAAAATGGACCACCGGAGCAACTCCGGTGGCCCGCGGAAGATTCCGGCGGCGCGGGTCGCCGGCGCGGTGGCGGCCAATGGACCCGCTGCCGCGCGGGTCCGGTTCGCCCGCACGGGATGAGGAAGAAGCCGCGTCCGCGGTTCTCCAGCGCGGCCCACGCGGGGCCGCGACATCTCCAGACCGCGGGGGCAGCGCCCCGCGGCGCCCAGGCGCTCGGCCGCTCGACCGAGCTGAGCCAGGCCGGTCCGACCGGACGGGCCGCGCCCAGGCCGGACCAGACCGGGTCCGGCCGGGTTAGACCGGGTCGGGTCGACCCGGTTCGGCCGACCCAGGGGGGGGGGGGGGGTCGGGCCGGGTCGGCCCGGGCCCGGACCCCCCGTCTACGGACCATTTTCGGTCAAATGCCCGTATCTTGAGCTACGGGCCTCCGAACGACACGCCGTCAGCGGAAACGCGATCCTTGGATCGAGACGGTCGTTTCGGTATATTGAACTCAAGGTTTCGGAATACTTTGGGTTCAGCCGGGTTGGTTCGTACACGAAACCAACCGGGCCCTCGGAGCGGAAACGCTCATATCTTGAGCTACGGACGTCCGATTGACGTGCCGTCAGCTTTGTTGAATTCCTATAAGTGAGACGGATCTTTTGGCTCACTCCGCCTGAGGTTTGGAAGCAGGTGGAGTACGGTTGGGTTGGTTTTTCCTTAAAAACCAACCGGGCCCCTGGGACGAAAAAACCAATAACTCTCAGACCGGGCGTCCGATTGACGCGCCGTCTGCGACGTTGAGTTCCTGTTGACGATACAGAACTTTTGGATACATCACCTTCGGACTTTGTGTCAGTTTATGTATCAGCCTCTTGGCTCGTGGAGCGGACCCTCCCGAACGGGCTTGCTGTGTGCGGAACCCTAGAGCTGGCTGCGACTGCTACTTCGACAACGACGACTGTGCAGAGATCCTCAGTGGACTGCGACGACTACTGCATTCAGTGATCCTACGTGGATCAGTGCTACAGGTCCTGTGTGGGCCCGATCCTATGTGGGTCCGATCCTGTGTGGGTCAGCGCTCTGCGGTTCTGTGTGAGCCAGCGCCTACAGGTCCTGTGTGGGCCCGATCCTGTGTGGGTCTTTGCGGGGGTTAGTACCTATCGATCCTTTGTGGGTCCGACGACTTAGATGGATCAGTGATCATCATTATCGTCATCTAAAGAAGTATACCTGTGTGAGCTGAATCTTCTGTTACTCTCCTTTGTGGATTGTGTTGAGCTATCCTGTGTGGATTTACTGTTTACTCTCCTTTGTGGATTGTGTTGTGCTATCCTGTGTGGGTTTACTGTTTACTCTCCTTTGTGGATTGTGTTGAGCTATCCTATGTGGATTACTGTTTACTCTCCTTTGTGGATTGTGTTGTGCTATCCTGTGTGGGTATACGTTTTCTTTCCTGTGTGGACTGGGTTGTGCTTGGGCTCGGACGTTGGAGCCGAACGAGAATTGATGACTTAGGTATATGTATGGGCATATACCTAAGCAGTGTCGGTTGTTACTTCGTGATTGTATCTTTTCGTTGTGGTTTATCCTTTGTGGATTTCGGGAGACCTTCGGGGGTCTCGGGGTCCCTACTGAGTAGCTTATACTCACCCCTGCACGGGCTATGCCCGCACTACGTTGTGTTGGTTGCAGACGACGGACAGCGTTGATCGTGGTGGAGGCTTGCGGAGCAGGACTATACCTGGAGGTGGACCACTGGGCGGGACGTACACGGAGCGGTCAGGTGGACCGAGGAGCAGTGGAGGCTATCTATACCCACCCTTCAGGTGGGACTTCCAGAGGACGGCTCGGTGCTGCGGCTTTTCTTTTCAGTTTCTATTTTCCCCTTTCAGTTGTACTTTACAGTTGGGCTTGTATTTCCAGCCCCTTTACTTTCAGCACATCTTGTTACAGTTTTTACTTAGTGTTTACTTTTCATCTTACTTACTCTGTGGTGCTTGTTTACTTTTCAAAGGCAATGCCTTCCCTTTTTCCGGGATTTACGCCTTGGTGCTAGTCGCCAGCCCCTGGCCTATGGAAGGCGGGCTTGGGGTAGTCACGACACGGGCCCCGAGGACAGGTCGTGACAAGTATCCTCTACCACAGATAGATGACTTGTTTAATCAATTGTGTGGAGCTAAGTATTTCTCTAAGGTGGACCTTTAGTCAGGATATCACCAATTAAAGGTGAGTAAGGAAGATATTACCAAGACTACCTTTTGAACAAGGTATAAACACCATGATTTCATAGTGATGCATTTCAGACTCACTAATTCTCCATAAATGTTCATGGACTTAATGAATATAGTATATAGAGATTACATCAACAAATTTTTGGTAGCCTTTATCAATGATATTATGATATACTTTGAGAGAAAGTAGGAACATGAGGAGCATTTGAATACTGCATTAAATACCTTACGAAGGGAGAATATGAAAAGTACAGTAAATGTGAGTTATGGATGGAAGAAGTATCATTCTTGGGGAATGTTATCACCATCAAGGGAATATATGTGGACCCTTCCAAGAAAAATGAAATTGAAGAGTGTCCTAGGACAACATCTATAATGGAGATCCATAATTTCCTTGGTCTATTTGGGTATTACCGATGATTTTTGAAGAACTTATCATGATTTTCAAACCCACTAACCAAGATGAATCAAAAGGGAGAAATGTTTTTCTAGACCAGTGAATGTGAAGACTGCTTCAAAGTGTTAAAAAAGAGGCTCATCACTGCGCTGGTACTCACACTTCCAAAAATTAGGGAACTCTTTTTGGTATAAAATGATGCTTCAAATAAGGGATTAGGTAGTTTACTGATGTAAAATGATAAAGTGATACCCTAAAACTCAATATAGTTAAAAATTCATGAGAAAAACTATCCCATGCATGATCTGGAGTTGACAACTATGATCTTTGTGTCGAAAATATAGCAGAATTATCTCTATGCGGAGAAATTTGAAATATATACTGACTATAAGAGCCTAAAATATATATTCACAGAAAATGAGCTTAATATATACCAATGAATATGGTTAGAGATCATAAAAGATTATGACTACTCAATCCACTACCATCCTAGCAATGCAAATAAAGTGGCAGATGCTCTAAGTAGAAAGGATCATGAAACATTATCAATGATGAGAGTTGAGAAGGATCCAATATTATTAGATTTTCAATGGACGAACATAGGAATCATTAAGGAAGTAACATCACCAATCCTTTCTCAAATGATTGATCAACCATCCCTCATGGATAAAATAAAGGATGCTCAAATAAATGATGTGGAAATTTAGAAGAAGGTTGAAGCTATGAGAAAGGGAAAATCCTCAAAGTTTAAAATTAATGAGTAAGGAGTTGTAATATTTGGGTCACGACTATGTGTACCATCCAATACAAAGATAAAGAAAGATCTTATGAGTGACACACATAGATCAACCTTCTATATTCATCTAGGGATCACGAAGATGTATCGAGATCTCTGAGAGAACTATTGGTGCATGGGACAATATGAAGAAGGAGATCACTGAATATAAACCAAAGTTCCTAGTATGTCAGCAAGTGAAGGATAAAAGACAAAAATATAAGGTGATTATGCAAACATTACCCATACCAACATAGAAATGGAAAACAATCACCATGGAATTTGTCACAGGACTTATGAAGGCATCTATAGGAAACAATTCTATATGGGTTGTTGTGGATCATCTTACAAACATGGATCACTTTATCACAATTTGAGAGGACTTCTCACTAGATCAACTTTCATGAATATACATAAGATAAGTGGTAAGGCTATATGGAGTACCACTATAAATTGTATCTAATTGAGATCTGATATTCACCTATAATTTCTGGAAAAGTCTCTAATATGATCTAAACACTTTTCTGAACTTCAGTACAACTTATCACCCTCAAACTGATGGCCAATATGAGTGAACTATTCAGACACTGGAAGAAATGTTGAGGGTATATTCTATGAACTTAAAAGGAGGATGAGACCAACATCTGCCTCTGGATGAGTTCTCTTAAACCAATAGTTTTTACTTGAGCATCCAAATGGATCCATATGAAGCCCTTTATAGGTAAATATACAGAACAATGGCATACTAGGATGAAGTCGATAAACATAATCTTATAGGATCTGAAATGGTAAAATAAATGGTGAAAACCATTAAACAGTACATCAAGGCAACCCAAATTCGACAGATGATCTATACATACAATCATTAACAGAACCTAGAGTTTAAGGATGGATACATGGTATTTCTACACATATCTCCCTGAAATAGGATCATGATATTTGGTATGAAAGGAAATATGAGTCCCATGTACATTGGCCCCTTTGAGATTCTTAATTGAGTTGGAGCTGTGTCCTATCGACTGGAACTTACACCTACCATGTGTCAAGTAAACGATGTATTCCATGTATCCATATTGAGGAAGTGCATTCTAGATCACTCACATGTACTGAATTTGGATGTGGTACAATTGGAGAAATACCTCTCATATGAATAGAAGCCAATGAATATCTAGGACCGTAGATATAAAGTTTTACATAATAATACTAATCACCTAGTCAAAGTACTATGGAAGAACCATAAGCACAAATAGGAAACATGGGAACTAGAGGAAGCGGTGAAGGATAAATACCCTCACCTATTTATGTAAAATGAAATTTCGAGGGTGAAATTTCAAATTGGAGGATGAATGTAATGACCCAAATATTTTATCAATGGAATTATTTCCCTTATTATAATTATATTATATATTATAAAACACATACATAGCATGAAGATACCAATAGAAACATTATTATCATAAATTAATAATGAAATAAGTAAACTTTAACTAAATTAAGGAACCTATCCCAATAGAATAGTAACCTGAGCCTTGGAATAGTAATATGACCATTAGGAATAGTAATTCATCCAATAGAATAGTAACCTCATATATGAAATTATAAATAAAATTTAGGAATCTTAAAAATGATAATACGATATAATTATATCACGGTATAAGTAAATAAATATTTTATAAATTATTAATTAAGTGTTGGTATTTTTATAAAACTGAAATGTTTATTTACAATTTTATAATTAATATAACGATTTAAAATAAAATATATTTTCATAAAATATATTCATAAATTAATATTTTGTTGTATTATGATTATATTATAATTATATTAGGCCTTAATTAATTTTTCAAAGTGTTATAAAATCAGTTATAATTTTAAAATCCGTATTTTCCAAGTAAATGATGATTTTAATACAAAATTAAATTTATCATATTTAGAAAATTATTTTCATAAAATGGAGTTCATTTTTTAATTCTAAAAATTGGAAAATTTTAGGGGTATTTTTTTGGGGATTTTTCTAAAATGGTTGATTTTTTGGGGAATAGTGAAATACGGTAATTTGTAGAATTTAACAAATACATGAATTATTGAGTCATTGATGATGTATGGATGATGTAAGGACATAATATCAAACTTTGATTAATTATTTTAATATATTCAGTGATAAGGTTCAAACTATTCAAAGTCTTGAGCCAAAATAATAAACTAACGAAATAAATAATAAAAAACACCCCTCTCCTCCCCTATAAATACCACCCATACCACTTATTCTCCTAACAAATCCAAAAGCATTTAATCTCGTAAAAATTATACCCAAAAATCTTCCCAATCACCTTTAACACATTCATCATCCTTTGGTCTTAACAAAAGACCAAATCCAATTTTCCTAAGGAGGTTCTCAAGGAGGATAATTCAAGAGGTAAAATTCTCTTTCATTTTCTTTTAATTTCTTTTAATTTTATTTTATTTTCTTATTATATCTTAACATACCCTTATAAAAGTGGATTTATTACTCCATTATCTTATATATGCTTTAATTTTATTATGTTAGTGTAATATTTCATCATCAAACCTCTCTTCCTCTATCTTTTATTCTAAAAATGAAAACATCGACCGTGAGGTGTTAATTTATCACCTTTAAGGATGATAAATTTTTATTTTCCTTTAACGCCTTCAAGGATGGTCTTAAAACCATTATAATGGTTTATTTTTTTAAAATTTATGTTATAACCTTTTTTATATTTTGGAACCAACATACACACATAATATTAAATAATAAAACAAAACTAGTTCATGATGATCGAAAAGCTACCAAATTAATATAAACAATTGTCATTAAGGTTTTATCTAATGATTAATCCTCAAAAAATATAAAAAAATTATATATAAGACCAATTAAAGTTATGTAGGTTCATTAATAAAATATAATTTCAGTTCTGGATAATTATTCCCATTTTACATGATCTTCCATACATGTATACAAGCAAACTTATCATGGAAACCAAGAAACGAACATTCTCAAATAATGGAATTGAACTATATAACTCATCATAATGGCCATAAAATAACTTAATAAATTTATAGTAAATAAAATAAATATATAATATGTTCTATATTTTTTAATTAGTGAGTCTAACTTGATTATCCAATACATTAAAGTGAAGAAATCATTCAGACATAAGGTACGAGGATTCTCAAACCCAACTCGCTTTCTTTGGGTTATCAATATTTCATTCCAAATTTATTTGTGGATATTTCCTTAAATTTTATTTAAATATAATTTAGTTATCCTTAAATTTTCTTTTTTGGTATGTACATTCTTCCAATTTGATTTTATGACAAATGTAAATCTTTTTTCAAAAGAACCCTTCTTTAAAAAAACACATCTTTTACTTCTCTTGAGACTGTTTCTTCTTCACTCAAGACTGATGATTATTATACCAAGTATGATATTACCTTTTGGGAACCCCAAATTTTATTCATGAATGAATTCTTTATGAAATTTTCATAAAAACCATTTCCTTTCCATGGGTTATTTTATGATAAATATTGTTATACATTCTATGTGGCATGCATGATGATGTAAATGCTATGATGTGACATGTGCACCCAGAATTATATTGCACTCCAATGAATTGGGTAATGTGATTTATATCATGATATAATCTAAAATATTCATTTACATGATTCTATAGTTGTTCACAGTGATGATGTTATGATGATACACATATTTTATGCATGAACATGATGCTATATTTGTTCACAACTATGTGTGGTATTTGACCACTAAGACACGATGTTTCATTTTTATGCATTGCCACATTACATGCCTTTATATAATTCTTCCTCTCATGATTATGATAATTATACCATTCTTATTTTATGATTATGACGATTATTCTCACCCCATGTTATATTTATTCACATCTTTCTCTACCCTATTAATGGACTTTTATCACATCCCTTTCTTTAATGTATATCCTTTGGTGATTACTTGTATTAAGGAGAACACAAGGGAAACTAAGAATATAGAGAAGAAGGAATTAAATAATGGTTATTGTTTATTATATAAATTTTATGTATGATACTAAATTTTCCAAGACACTAAACCTTTGGATACTTGTTTTGTAACACTATTATATTGTTTACCTTTAAAATGATGTAATAGTAATATAAGAAAATTAGGGTTGTTATATCTTAACAGATAAATTTGATGCTTAAGTATCGTATTTGGAAGAAAAATATCTAAGTGTTATTCCTCTTTATGATCTATATAGTATTATAATTTCTTCTAAAATTAGGAAATATTATGTTGTTAAAAAAAGTAATGGTTGAAAAAGAAATTTCATTTAAAGCCTCCAATTATAGGGAAGGAAAGAGGATTATTTGTGATAATGATGAAGCCAACTCTTTAAAATCAGAATCAGATGTGGATATGAAATCCTCTAAAATTATATCCCTCATTTCAAGAAATGTGATAAGTAGATCAAGAATGTTTAAAGGTAAGCTACCACTTAAATTATTTAATTGTGGAATTGTTGTAAATGTTTAGTAAATTTTCATAAATTTAAAGAAGATGAATCCAGTGAAAAGAAGATAAAATTTTCAAAATACATTTAAATAATAATTAATTCAGGCCAAAATTATTTTTTGAAAATAATGGATAACAATATATCTATAAATAGAAGGATAATTTTATTATCAAAATATATAGAAAGTAAAAGTTGTAATGAGTAAGAAGCGTTTGATATTTTAATTTATGTTGGTGAAAATATTCTTATTTCTAAATTTAATGATGAATATTTCACTAGTGATGAAGGGAGTAACTATGTAAGTGAAGATTAAAAAAATAAAACGGAGTTTATACTCAAGATATAATTGAGAAAATGAATTTTTAAAATCTAAAAACTTGAAAAGGAAAACAAAAAGTTGAAGAAAGACCATCAGTTTACTAACAGCATGGGAACAACCCATAATGGATAAAAATATAAGCTATTGAAGGACATTTATAATTTAGAAAAATATATTGATACTAAGAAGAACTTGGGTATTAAGATGAAATAAGATATTAAAGGATTGGAGAATCAGTATGATCTTATTCAACTAAAACTTTTAAAAGTAGAGGAAGAACTCAACATATCTAGAATTATATTTCAAAATTATATTAATTTTTTTAGAATGTTCAAAGAATAAATAAGTGTGATATGTTCAATAAAAATCATATTATAAGGATGATATTGATACTGTAAAGGTTGATAAGAGGTTTCATAAAAATAATCAAGTCAAAAGAAATAAGTTTTTTGGAAAAATATATTGTATCTCAAAAATCTATAAATTCTAGGATTGATAACTTTGATTTAAAAATTATTATTTTTAATAACTTATAAAAGGTTGAAAATAAGTCTATTATAAAGAAAATTATTCCAATAGTTTAAAAAAACTTTGGTTAGAAAAAAAGAATCCAGTATCATTGATCAAAATAAAGGAGAAAGTTAGAGACACAGTTCTGTAAAACATGCTGTTTTTATAGGTAGATATGCCTTTTATGTATATTGTTGGAACTTTAGAGGATCCATTCATATATAAAATATGTTTTGGTTTAATTTTAATCATCATGATGATTATAGAAGACTCGAGAGATAAGATTTTAGGGAGAGTCAACCAACTCTAAGAATATAGATTCAAAAACAACCTATAAAATCTATTTTGAATACTTTAAATAGATTTCAATTATTATAGGAAGTGTTTTAAATATGTGATTAGCTAGGTAACCTTATAAAATAATGTATCACCATGATTTTAATCCACTAGGAAAATAATCCTTAAGAAAAGGGAAAGAAAATGTTCTTATTGTAAAAGTTTCTCTTAAAGCCTCAAGAGATGAATGTCCATGGATATTGGATAGTGGGTACTCTTCACATATTATAGGGAAATTATATTTGTTGAATAATGTTGTTAAATATAAGGAAGTATCTATGAACTTTTCAAATTATGAGTCACTCAATATTAAAGAGGGTTTTTATTCTAAAATTAGAAAATAAAAATTTAAATCCAAGAACACTCTTTATGTTGATGGAATGAAACACAACTTGTTAAGTGTTTCATAGATTTTTGATGAATGGAATGAGGTTTTTTTAGTAAAGATGGTTTTTCGATAAAAATTATTAAATATGGAAAGGTTGTAATAGGATGCTAGAAAGTAAAGGGATTTTATTTTTCAAATTGGAGATGGTAAAAATACATGCTATTTGAGCATGAAAGTTGAAAAAAACTCTATAATAAAAGGATTGGTCATCTTAGATAAATGAACATGAGAAAAATTTCTCAAATAGAAAGTGTTCATGACTTTACTAAAACAAAGAGGGAAATTTATTAGATTTTCTCTATATGTCAGAAGGGGAATATCTCTAATTCCTCACACAAAAGGTTGAGATTCAGACATCTCATCCTTTAGAGTTATCTCTTTTTGATATTTTTGGGCCCATAATAAATTAGTTAACATATAGAGATAGGTATTTCATTTCATTTATTGATTAATTTATCACATTACATGTATTATTTTTATAAAACATAAATAAGATGATCTAAATATGTTCAAGAGTTTCAGAAGAAGTTTTGAAAAAGAGCGTGGTTATACTTTGAAGAGATTCCAAATAGATAATAGCATTGAGTACACTAATAATAGGATTTAATCTTATATTTAAAAACATGAAATTTACACTAATAATAGGATTGAATATTATATTTAAAAACATGAAATTCATCATAAACTTAGTATACTATACACAAAAAATGGTTTAGCTGAATAGAAGAATATAAGCTTAGATGAGATGGCTTGGATAATATTGATAGAAAATGATATTTATATGAATTTTTTGAGGAAATCTATTGGAGTAATAGTTATTATTCAAAATATTTTTTTTCTATAGAAAAAATTATGATATGAAACTACATGAGATATACTACCATAATAATCCAATATTGAATCATATAAAAGTTTTTGGGAGCCATTGTATCATCATGATTAAAGGATAAAATATGGGCAAGTTTGTTCTAAGAGGTGCTACTAAAATATTTCTTGGTTATCCTCCAAATGGAAGATGATTTTAGTGTTATAACAAGGATAATGATATAATTTTTGATACAATTTATGTGAAGATACTTTAATTCACAAAGAAAGAAACTATTGATAATATATCAGGTTTTGGAAGTGATGTTTCTATTAATATTATCGAAAAACTTGTTGAAATACCAGAAAAAGATGAGTGTTTAAGATTTTCATATAGAGGAAGACGATTCATCTATCTCATGTGATGAAGAAAAATTTCTTTCAACTCATCCTAGTTTGATAATACATGTTCAAATCCAAAAATTCCTTAGAAATCAAGAATAAAAGGTATAAATTAGAAGAACTCTAAGAACAACATCTCATACTTCTCTTTTCTCTCAAGTTGAACCTAATGATATTGAGGAATTTTTGGATCATCAAGAGTGGGTTGGTGCTATAATAAAATAATTGAATCAAATTTAAAAGAATAAGACTAGGGAAATAGTTCCTAAACTAAAGATAATAATTTCATTGAGAAAAAGTGAGTGTTTAGAAATAAAATGACTAAAAAATGTGAATTAGTGAGGAATAAATCAATATTATAATGTAAAGGATATTCAAAAATTTAAGGAGTTCACTCTGATGGTAACTTTTCACCAGTTTCAAGACTTAAAACTATAAAAATTATCCTTGTTATTTTTGTAAAAAGGAATTAAAAGATATTCCAAATGAATTTCAAGTCTTTCTTTCTCAATTGAGAATTAGATAAAGAGGTTTACATTGAACAACCTTGTGGGTTTCTTATTAGAGAAGATGAAAATTTTATTTGTAGGTTAAAAAAGGCTTTATATGGGTTGAAACAAGACCTACGATCTTGGTATTCTAATCTTAACACCTACTTTAAAAGTTTAAATTTCCTAAAGGGAATAGTGTATAATAATCTCTATATTAATTGTGAAAAATAGGTACCTCTTCTTGTTATTGTTCATGTATATGACATCATATTTTTTGTAAATGATAAATAAATGTGTGAGAAGTTTTCTAAATAAATTAAGGATTTATTTGAAATGTCTATGCTTGGAGAGATGAGGTACTTTCTTGGCCTGAGAATTACTCAAGATAAAGATCACATTTTTCTTTCTCAAGATAAGTGTGCAAATTAACTCTTGAAAAGATTCATCATGGAGGGTTCAAGATCTATTTCCACACCAATTTTAGTGGGAAAAAAGGTGTTTATAGATAAACAAGTAAAATACGTTAATCAAAAGGAGTCTAGAAAGTTGACTAGTTGTTTGTTAAGTAACAACCTACGTAAAAATAAAATAAATAATTTCTATATTTATAGCATTCATTAATTATATAGTTATATTCATTATAAAAATATTATGTAAATTTTAAATAAAAAAGGAAATAGTTTTATTAAACTCTTTCCTTATATGGTTTTATTTTAAAGGTTAATTTTAAAATTATAGAATTTGAATTTGAAAAAATGAATTTCATTTTTTAATTCATCATGTAAAAATTATCTTAATATGAAAATTTTAGGATTTTCTAAAAAGATTTATTTTTTAGTGAATAAATAAAAATAATGATTTTATTATTGAAAATTGTATTTATTTTCAAGTATTTACAAAGTCAAATTATATTTTTTAGTTTTACAATTTATTATTATTTTTTTATTTTAAATAATTCAATTATGGTTATTAAAATGAACTTTATACTTGAATTTAGTATAAACACATTTTTAATTTAAAAAGGGATTTTTTTTCTTCTGAAAAACTGGTTTTCGTCGTGTTTTTCAGTTTAATTTTAAAATAAATTATGCCAATTCTTTGAATATAATCCTAAAAATTGGATTCCATATTTTTAATTAGTTGATCCAAATTTATTAAATATTCCCCTTTTATTTTTGGTCAATATGAATAGTAACCCTAGTAATTTTGTTACCATAGTAAAGGGTAAATCGAGTAATTTAAGTTAAAAATAATATAAAAAGGGATATAAAATAAACCTAAAACTTGCTTAAATTTTATTTTATGAGTCTATTTAATCAATATTCATCCAAGATTCATTTATAGAACATTTTTTTCCATTTGGATGACATTGTGACCTTTATAACATTTTATGTAAAGAAGAGTAAAAATGCCACACTCTTGTTTTTAGTAACTATAATATTTTTAACATGTGAATAACCATAGAATATGTTCATTTATAAATATTATTTTAAAATATAAATTATTTATCTTAATCATGTTAATTTATTTTTAATTTTTAGTGAAGATATAATTACCTTAAATGCTTACACAACATTAACGTAGTAGTTATTCAATTAGTGAAAAAATCAAATAAATAATATTAAAAATATTAAAAGTAACATAATTTTAGATAATTAATGTGATTAAATAA
Organism: Viscum album; assembly: GCA_963277665.1. Taxonomy (NCBI): domain Eukaryota; kingdom Viridiplantae; phylum Streptophyta; class Magnoliopsida; order Santalales; family Viscaceae; genus Viscum; species Viscum album. The sequence continues at coordinate 247,775,545 of OY728150.1, forward strand.
TTTTATATATGAACATGACATTTTAGGGATTTATTAAATTATTTTTTTAATTTTTTATCGATTTTATTAAATTCAAAGCAATGAATAGTTATAAAAATTGATATTAATGATATTTTATAATAAATAATATTTTATTAAATGATATAGAATTACTAAAAATATTATATTCATAAAAATTATTAGTATATGTTTTATGATATAAAAAATGGTCCATTTATGAGCCTTTTTCCATTTATAGTAACTACCTTGACCCTCAAAGAGTAAAAAACTTGTCATCACTATAAGTTTTAAAAGGGTTAATGAGGGGTTAAAACCAAAAGATAAGGGTACAGAAAATATTCAAATCTTGTCTAATTTTTATTATATGAGAGGGTTTATAACAATACTCATACTATTTTCTAAATAATCAATTTTCATCCATTTTGGAAATGAAAATTAATTATATTAATTTAATATTTTATGAAATTCCAAGCATGAACCTCCCCTCTCTTATAAAAGGAAACCTATTATTCTCATTTAATTACAATTAAAAAACATTTTGGTTTAGAAAATATCTACCAAAATACCTTCCTTACATCTCTATTCATATCCTAGAGAATTTTTTTGATCATAAAACCATCCTAGAAAATATTTTGGTGTAAATGTTAAGAGATTGTCTGATGAAGAGGTACCGTTCTTAACTGAGTGTTTTTGTTTTATTTATTTTTCCACCCACTTAAAATCTTTTTTAACCATTATGAAATAATAAAAAATTATATTCCTTATAATGAGGTGTTTTTTTAATGACACAACCTATATAAATCTCCTATTCTATCAAATTGGAAATGAAATGATCGTTCGTGTGTACGGTGAACTACCACCTCGTGAACCTATGTAATATGTTTTCCATCATTGTCTCTAAAAACTGGTTATAATTATGGAATTAATATATATATGATATTTATGAAATATTTATCATTATGAAGATATAATATATCATTTACTTTCTGACTTTTACATTTATGGAAAAATAATAACGTCGTTCGTGCGTATGTGTGGACTACCACCTCCACAAAGTGATGTAATTCATTTTTCATCATCACATAAAATAGATGATATATATAAGTATGTTTGAAGAAATAATATGTTATTTATGATTTAATTATAATTATTTGAAGTTAAAATAAAACTTACCTTCTTTTTATAATGATATTTTAAAAATGAAAACGCTACTCATGGGTACGTACCATGACCATGATTGTAACATTGTTCTTTTTCATTACCATATTTCATGATTAATTTTAAAAGTACAATTTATGTATAAAAATAATAATTATTTCATAATTATTATTCTTTATATTATGGAATAATGAACTCTTTGAACATATTCAACCTACCGAATTCATTTTGGACTTATGAACAATATATTATCAAAACATCTGAGATAAACTTAAATGATTAACTAATTGTATATGACATGGTAATAAGTAAAATTAAAGAAATAATGAACTTGAAAAAGGTTATTAATCAAGTAAATTATTAACATGAGTTTATTATTCAGGAATATAAAGAACACATGGGATGAGTTATAATTGAGGTAAGATACACTTTAACTTAAAACCTCATTTTAAATATTTATTTTAAAATATTTCTCTTCCATGTGTATGTTTTTAAAATCATTTTATGAATGTATTTATATGGAAATAAAAGAACTATAAAGGGAATTTTATATTTATTTCTTTAAAACATTTTAAAAAGGGAATATTTTTATTGAATGTTTGAATTTTTTTACAAAAGATAAAAAAAATGTTCGATTTTAATGTACATAGTGATAATGCCTTTTCCCACTGCTATAACCATTATCTAAAGTTTGAATTACTTTATAAGATTTCATATTTTCTTAAAATAAAAACCCTATTTATCTTTTTCTAGTTATTTTGGTATTGAAAATGGGGTTTTTAAAAGAAAAGGGTATTTTTACATCTGAAAGTGTTTTACATATGGTTTTAAAAGAGTTTTTCATGGGTTTTATTCATGATATGGTCATTGGATATTGTTTATGAAGGGTTGATCCACATTATAGATCACAAGTATTCTTGATACAACTTATATTAAGGTATGAAGCCCATTAAGCTCATGGGTGATCCTGATATAACTTATATTATCGGTGACCTCAGATGGTGCTCTAATGCATCGAGTAATGATTATGTTATCTAGAGAATTATATTGGAAGTTGGTCATATTGTTATTCCAATTGTAAGGGTTTTGTAAGGGTTTTATGAAGATGATGTCCCAGGGAAACTACATGAGTTTTATATACTCTATAATGAGTTTTCATAGAAATAATTTTATTTAAAAATTTAAGATAATGGTATTTTAAAGGAAAAATGATTCCCTTTTTAAATAAAATATCATGTTTTTAAGAAAATATTTTTCATGGGTGTTCATGTTTTTCTTTGGATTTTTTTTATTTTTATGTCCCTTAATAATATCCTTATATTTATTACACATTTTAAATTTTTTTACATGTATTTAATGATGAGTAGGGATATGGATGAGGTCAAGATCAAATTTTTGAAGATATTTCATGAAAAAAAAATATATTTCTTTTTAAAAGTTTTATTTAGTGGAAAAAATATATATTGAGTAGAAGTTTCCACTTTTTAATATATGGGATTGTTATGTAATAGTTATATACTGGATCACTTAAAATCTAAATCTAAAAGATATTTAGGAATGCAAGAAAGTGAATTTTAGTTTAAAGTTACTAACGTTTAAAGCTAGGTGATTATAGTTGGTATCATAACAAGGTTTAGATAAATTTATGGATTAAAATAATGATAATAGAATACCCTTAAATGATTTTACCTAGTGGTTCTATTTAAATTATATATAATTTTAATATTACCATGTTTCTTCTTCTAAATTATGTTTGTTCATAATGGTTTTCCATAGAGTAAATAGGGAGGCTATAGTAGGAAGGCACCAAGAGGAAAATATCCCTCCAAATTGGTAACCCAGAATGGATAGAATTGGAACTGATTAGTTTGTTACTATGATGGATTAATTGATAAAATATATAAATAGCGGTGGAATCCATACTAGAGAGAAGACATATCTACCATAGAGGAACATGATAGTATTGGATAACTTTATGAGGCAACATTATCTATCATTAAGTGGATATTATGACCCAGTGGTAGCTGAAGGATGGATCAATGCTTTGGAGAAGATATTTGAATTCATGGGGTGTTTGGTAAGTCAAAATGCAGCCCTTTCCATTTATCATTTTGAAGGTGAAGTCAATTGATGGTGTTATTTGGTTAAGAATACCAAAGAGAGATGTTGGTTGGACCAGTACACTCAGGGGGGGTGAATTGAGTTCCTATAAAAATTTCTATCAAAAAGATTTATTTGAAAGATACCCGATTTTAGATACAAAATAATTTGGTTAACCAAAGTAGTAGATTTATAAAAGTCTTGATCCTTTGAAATAATTCTCAGAGAGTGATTAGTTCTCAGTTAAAGTAATATGGATTATTATTTTAACATTTAAAATCAATATACTAAATAAAATTCTAATATAAACACTATCCAATATTAACTATCAAAGTGAAATAAATGTTTTCTTTTGTGAATAAATAAAATGGTGAAAATAGAACTTTGAAAGGAACAACATAATTAACAATAAGAGGTTCAGTATCAAGTAGAGACTTAATCCTCTCCACTTGGTGATCAGCTATCACCAAGAAGTTTAGAAATAAATAATGATCCACACCCTAGATCAGGGAAAACAACAACATACACACTATCTAGGTCAACAAGATCTCTTCCACAATTTTCATGGGTGTGCAAAAACAACCAGTCCACACATGGATCTCTTCCACTTTTATCTGTGGGAGTGTAAGAAGTAAAACAAGTGGTTTGTGGAGATATCTATGTATCTTTCTATTTTTTCATAAGATTCAGTGTGTGTTTATAAAATAGAGACAAAACACTACTTTTAATATAAAAATAGTTTACAAACAGATAAAAAATAATGAAAAAAGAGTTTGAAGGATCTATGTGATTGTAAATGCATCTTGTGATTCCTCAAAGTTGTGTTGAAATTCAGATTGAGTTGATTTCTAGAAACAAACAACAAAATATAGCATCGTGAGAGCTTCTTTCTACTATTTCTAGTGAGGTGGTAGTTTGTTCAAGTATTGATTCTCCTATATTTATTTTGTTGATGAAAGATGTTCTTCGATTTAATCTATAAGTAGTATATTTGTGATTATATAGTTTTCAGTTCTTGAGTTTTTCTTAGGTGTATGAGAAGCTTGACACCAAACTTAGATTTTTGATCAGATATTCCCTTTTTATAGTGAAATAGATAAGGAGAATTTTCTCTGATACCTCATACCTCATACTGGTATCTGACATCAATATCAATGTTATCTACAAAATATAGACAAAGTTATTAAACAAAATAATAGCACAAAGTTTCACAAATATGATTGTTAGAATAAATATTAATTTAAATGAAAAATTAAGAGTTTACTGTATTTAAAGAATGGTAGGATAAGTAATGATGTATTAGAATAGGTGTCTCAGACTTAGAACATTCTGCAATTAGGAAAGGTGAGTCAAGTAGCGGTGACTTATGATTGATAGGTCATTCTGACGGTAGGTTGTTCTGATGGTGAATCATGCCATCAGTAGCTCATATGAATGGTGTATCATCCTTTGTGATGATTCTAAGAAGATATTGATTCTGACAGTGAATCTCTATGATGATGTTTCATCCTTTTTGAAAATTATAAGTTGATCTGTCGATATGTTGAACAACAATAACTCAGTGCGTCAGTAGCTTGAGTGACGGTGCCACATCCTTTGTCAGAATTCAGCGTCTGTGCTGCTAGTGAGATAGTTGATGGTGAGACATCTTATATGTAGATCCATACCAATGGTAGCTCATACTTAACCATTTTTTTTTCATCAGTTGGATGCCCAATAGTGAGTCCACATTAACAGTGACTCATACTTAGTCAAATATTGACAACCTATCTTATTATATGCAACACTTAACAGAATAGATTAATATGATAAGTAAACACGAGTAAACATAATTAAACATAATGAAATACTATGTAAATTAATTATTCATGATTTTTGAGCATTAAAACTAGTGGATACCAACAATATCCCCCCTTTTGATGATAAAAAATCATGGAATTAATAATCCATTATTAATGATCAAATTACAAAAGAACTGTTCTTCTTAACATGTCATACAGATCATGAGAAAGTAAATTATAGGATAAACTAAATCAAATAAAATTAAATTCCATCACATATTTCTAATATTTCTCCCCCTTCCATGATTATCAAAAAGAGGGAAAAAAAAGAAAAATAAAGAACCTATAATAGAGGAAAAGAGATAATTTATTTTAGTATTAAAAAGAGTACATTGGATGTGAAAAATACCCAAAATAAATCTCTATCAAAAATAAATCCAAAATAAATAATTTTCCAATGAAGGATACATGAATGATTTTCCTTTGTTAGCTATAATAAGTAGAGGTACATAAGGTACAAAAGGAGTGTATGTATAGAGCTGATGAATGGGAACTCCAGAGGGTACTAGAGGTTTAATACCTTGAGTAGAAGAGGCATGTGTTTTAAGTTACCTATAGATCACAAGATGTATAAGACTAAGATCCTATGATACAGACATGGGAAATGGTTGAAGGGTTGAAGGTAGAGGATAAAAAGGGGTTAGAGTCACAAAAGCTCTGAATTGAGGATCCAAAGATTGGTAGATTGATTCTGAAGGCAAATTCTTAGTCACTAGTCGAATATGGAATGCATCTGGTGATACAATAATAATACTTTTATGATGCAGGTAAGGATTCAAATGGTTTATAAAATCTATGATTATCTTCCAACCTTTTTCCATAGCCTTAGTGAAACCATATTTGTTTTCCATACACATCTGAAGAGTTGGTGTAAGCTGCTTGAACTGTTTTACTTGTTCCTTAAACACTTGTGTAGTAGGAGGTATCCTCATATTTTCAACTATGTACATAAAGTGACTATCCATCTTATTTTTGGTATAAATCCCTTTAAAATATAAATATACCTTCTTTGTAATATCTTCTTGAGTATAATTATCCCCTTTTGTGTAAAAATGTACCATATCATGTATATGGACACTATTTTTTTTATTTTTCTTAGGGACTCTTGATCTGAACTACCCAATAAATACTTAATCTCTTCTTTAATCACTGATATGATTATACCACTATCATAAGACTGAGAAATAAGAGTAGCAGAGGTTGAGGCTTTATTTACTACATATTTGAATTCTGATCTCAAAATAGCCAGATCAAGGTTGGGAGGAGTAGGAGTATCATCCTAATAAGATGCATCTTTAAGACTTTTTGAAACTTTTTCTAAGGATCCTACATACTCAGATGATATCCATTTCAAAAAAAGGAATGATTACAGTAAACTCATCACTTAGCCTCTTATTTTCCAATCTTACTACTTGAAGTTCTAAAACTATATGTGGTTGAATATGGTAGAGAACTCTTTCTGCATGCATAGTAGCATCAATTTCACTAATATTGTACATAGGTGCAGGTGGAAGTTGGATAATTTATCTAACCACTAAACACAATTACTATTTAAAAACAATGAAGTATTGATGTTTCACATAATCTGTAGGCATTGGTTCAATCAAAGGAGTAGGAGTAGGAGTAGTTCCAGTAGGAACTCTATGAGCATTAACCACTCTTTTAGCCAAGGATCCCTTAGGATCCAATTTCACATCATTTTAATCTAGATAATCCAAGCCTCAAGTGACATATCTAGGGTATTTTTACTATTCCTTAGCTATCACATCATAAGGAGTGAGAGTGTAAAATATAAATCTCTAAGCCTGTTTATCCCCCTCAGTAGATGCTTCCCTCTCAACAGGTGTTTTCTTCCTGGCATAAACAAGTTCTTTCACTTGAACAACTGGTGCTTCTTCTTCAACTAAAACTAACTCAATATCCTTTTGAGGTTCCAAAACATATTCCTCAACAACAACTAATTCTAGGGCCACCTGAGGTTTCAAGATTGATTATTATTCCACTGAACTTGTTTCAGCTAGATTTGTAGGTTCCCCACTAAGACCTTGATCACCTATATGATAATCAGGTTCTCCACCAGCTTTACTATTTTCATCTTTTTCCTCTTCTTATTCATTTGAATCACTTTCACTACCACTTTCTTCCTCTTACTCTTCACCTTCTTCATTCTTATCTTCTTCCCCTTCATCATTTTACTCATCCTCATTTTCTTCCACTTAACCACTAGACTTATCATCATCTTCACTTTCACTTTCATTTCCACTATCATACTTAATATCTCCATATTCCTCTGTGTACTCATCAAAATCATCATATAATAGAGGGTCTTTAGTAGGAATACTTTTTGGAGGGCTATGAGATCTAAAATTAATTCCTTTCGGGCTTCCTGAAACATCTGGATTACTCCTTTCATCAACTGGAGAGCCTTTTTCTCTATTTACCTTAGCTTAATCTTCGTCCACATATGAGTATTCTGCCACTTCTTCTAGTCCTAGAATAGGGTCATCCATATCTTTTGGTCTATAAGGATGTTGAAAAAGATAAAAATTTTCATAAATTTTATCATTATCCTCAACCCACTACCTATTATAAGGATTCCAACTAATCTTCATTCTTTTTCATGTAGCTTTGGTAATGCAAAAACCATCACAGTTAGTCACAGTTTCTTTTACTTAATTTAAAACTCATTTATCTTTCAGTATTATAGAAATAATCTTAGAATAAATTAGGAAATTTGACTTGTATTGAGGTTTAATCATATCACTCATTTGGACTATAAGGTATCTACAAAAATTGATCTTATGTATCTCTTTCAACAGATACAACAAATAAATATCTTGATATTTCAAGGAAGAAAAGTCCCCTTTCCTAGAAAACAAATGATGCTGGATAAACTTAAATAAAAATCTTCATTCACCATATAGATCAATTTCTATAGTTCATCTTGGAATACAATCCCCGATCAGCTCAGTTAGGGCTATTTTATAACTAAAAATATCACTTGGAGGAGGAGGACTACCTTAATAATCATAAAAAAAACCTTTATGAGGTACCTTTAAGCATTCAACACACTACTTCGAATAAAAGAAAATCCTTTTTCCATTTATTATGGAATTAATACAAAACATATCAATTCCTTTAAGAATAAACTTAGAATGCATATAAAACTCGTGAACTAGTTTTTGATAGAGAGGCCACATGTTGTTTGAGAACCACTCCAACCAACCTTGTTCTTCTAACAATCTAAAAATGAGATACATACTTAACAAAAACCATTATTCATGTACTACCTTCTCAGGTATGACTATTCTATTAGAAAGATCTGGGTTAATAGGTTCAGGTTTAGGATCACTTGATACACCCTTGTTATTCTTATAAGGATGAGGCTCATTGAGAGACTTTTCAGAAGGATGCTTCACTCAATCCATTTTGAAGGATTCGAAAGGTTCGGTTCAAGGAGGAAGGCAATAGAGCTTCAAGAGGGAAAGATTCAATTTTGAGAGAGTGAGTGAGTAAGAAATGATTTTGGATCGATTCAATATTTATCATTTAGGGATTTCATAATCCTAAATCAAAAAAGAGATATAAAATAAAACAAAATAAATAAAACAATGAATTTTAGTTTGATCCTAAAAAAAGAACAATGTAAAGAATGGTAAGTCACAATAGTGAGTTCTAACGGTGAGTCATCAACTGTGAGTCATCAATGGTGAGTCATCAACAACGATTCATCAATGGTGAGTCATAAATGATGAGTCATCATTGGTGAGTCATCAACGGTGATTCATCAATGGTGATCCACTCAATAGTTAGTCACTCAAAATTGATCAACTCCAACTCATGTATGATGTAACTCATTATCTCATAATTTAAAGGCTTAGTAAAAATATCAGCAAGATGATATTCAGTAACAATGAATTTAAGAGTTATATCACCTTTTTGATAATTATCTCTCAAAAAGTTATGTCTTACATCAATATGCTTTGTCCTTGAATGAGAAATTAGATTCTTAGAAATGTTTATAGCACTTGTGTTTTCACAATTTATAGGGAAATGTATAAATTGATATCCATAGTCTAGTAAGGTATGTTTCATCCACAAAATTTGAGCTCAACAACTACCGGTAGCTATGTATTCATCTTTGACAGTAGATAATGCAGCATAATTTTATTTCTTACTACACCATGAAACTAGAGACTTTACCAAAAAGTGACATGTTCTAGAGGTGATTTTTCTATCCAAGTTCCAATAACCAAATTCAGCATCAAAATAACTAAGTTAAATGTTTATCCTATAAGATAGAACAATCTTAATTTGGAAGTATATTTTAGGTAATTGAAAATTATTTTAAAAACAAGTGGATGCGATTATTTAATATTTTCTTGAAAATGAGCACACATACACATAATAAACATAATATCTAGTTGACTAGAAGTCAAGTAAATAAGACTCTATAGGCTTTACTAAAGATTGAATAACCTAGGAAAATCCCTTCATCACTCTTGGAGGAAAATTTTCAATATTATATTTTTTATTTAAAATAAATACTTTGAAACCAAAAACTTTGAAGTAATTAACCTTAGGTTTCCTATTATTTTACAACTCATAGGGGGAATTATTTAGGATAGGTCTAATTAAAACTCTATTGATTATATAACAATCTATATTCATAGATTCTTCCTAAAAGTAAATAGGTAATCCATATTCATTAAGCATAGTTTGGGCTATTTCTTGTAAGGTTCTATTTCTCCTTTCTACAACTCCGTTCTACTGAGGTGTCCTAGAAGAAGATAAGTTATGAATATAACCATTTTGTGAGCAAAAATATTCAAATTCTCAATTTTAAAACTCACTTCCATGGTCATTTCCTAAGGTTTTTATCCTAAGTCCACTTAAGTTTTCTATAGATCTACCATACTTGATGAAATATAAACAAGCCTCACTTTTGTAAACTAAAAATAAGTTCCAAGTATACCTAGAAAATCCATCTACTAGAACATAGATATAGTGATTCCCATTTAAACTTGAACCTATAGAAGGTCCAAACAAATCCATGTGAACCAACTCAAGAGGCTGATATGTTGAAACTTCTTTCTTTGGTTTGAAAGATATTTTATGTTTTTTCCTTTTTGACAAGGATTATTGACTTTATCATTTGAAAACTCTAGTTTAGGTAGATCCTTGACTAATCATTTTATAGTAATATTTCTAATAGATTGAATGTTATATTTTCCTAGTATCCTATTCTATATCCAAGAATCTTTGTGAAAGGAACATAAACAAGAAACAATCTGTGAGACTAATGAATCCATATTTACAGCATATACATTTTTATTTCTAAAGGTAGAAAATACTAAATCATTCTTAGAATTGAAAACATTATAAGAATCATTTTAAAATTTAACATGAAAGCCATCATCACATAACTGTGAAATTCTAAGCAGATTTTACTTAAGACCATCAACATAAAGAAATTTAGAAATTAAAACTCAGTTAGTGTTACTGATTTGGTGAAGGCCAATAATTTCATCCTTTTCATTGTCACCAAAGATAACATGTACACCATAAATATTTATGAGGTTATTGAAGCTATATTAATCCCCTATCATGTGCCTTGAACATACACTACCCAAGTACCCTAATCTCTTATAATAACTCTTCAAACAACTTTCTTATAAAAACAGTTTAAGCAAGAAACAACTTTGGTACCTTGATTTTCTTGGGTATAGTAATATTAGTAACTAAATATTTAGGAGCTTAAATTTTTTTAATGGGTTTCCTGTAAGAAATTTGTAAAATTTTATAAAAATAAACTCTATTAGGTCTATAAGAACTAGTAGCTATAAAAGATGTTCCAATATTGGAACTTGTTGAAAAATTCTCAAATTTGGGAATAAAACTAGATTTTCTAGATTTAGATACAAAATTGGTTTTAAAAAAATTTCTTTTCCTAGGTAGATAACCAATGCCAGTAATATATTTTAAAGAAACCAGTTTTCCAAGCATTTGAGTTAAGGTATCTTTACCATTTATAAATTTCTTAAGATCCTTCTTTAATTGATCATTATAAAGTTTATGTTTAGTTTTTTCATTGAGGAGTTGAGCATTATTTTATTTTTTATAGTGAGTTCAAATTTAACAGTAGCAGAAAGAGCATGATGTTTCTTGAGAGATTTAAATTTATCTTTCAATATATTTCAAGTATCCTCAATAATTTTGTAGTATTCAAACATTTCTTCATTATTCATATTTTTCAGAATTGTTAGATTCATATTCATCTTCAAAATAATAAGAGTTAAATTCCAGATATGTTAAGTTTACCTCAGATGTGTTCTTCATAAAACACATGTTGGATTTGTCACCCTTTTCATCATGATATGATTTTGATTCACTGGAGATGTCCTCAAAATCAATCCAGATATACTTCATTGCCTTCTTTTTCTTTCTATCTTTATTCTCATATTTCTTTTTATAATTCATCTTTGAACAGTCAGCCTTCACATGTACTATTATTTTTTATTCGTAGAAGACTATCTCATTGATATTATCAATTATTTTACAATCCTTTTTCTAGTAACCTTTTTTTTCATACTTCCCTATATAGCTTGGATTTCAAAATAAATTATTATTTTTATAAAACTTCCTAAATATTCTGGATAGTTGAGAAATTTCATCATTAATATCAGTCGATGAATCTTCATTGCTATAACTTTAAATAGGAACTTTATTTTTCTCCTTTTGTTTGGATGTAGTGGTTTTGAAATCCACTAACTTTCTTTTTTGTTCATCATCTTCTTATCTGTTGACCTTAAATTCTTCCTAGTACATCATAAGTTTGCCTATCAGTTCCTTGAATAGAAACTTACTAATATCATAGAATTATCTTATTGATACTAAGGTTCTTCTCCACTTTTTTGGTAAACATCTGAGTAGCCACATGATTTGTTTCTTAGAATCAACTGGATTTCCCAGAGCACCAATTATATTGAAGATTTCATTGAACCAGAGATACATGTTAGAGATAGGTTCTATAGGCTTAATTTTGAAGTTATAATATTTAATAGTATATGTGTTAAGCCTTATTTCTTTAACATTATAGGTTCCTTCATGTGAAACTGATAAAGTATCCCAAATTTCAAAGGCTATTTTACATGAAGAAATCCTATTAAATTCCTTATCACCTAGAACAAAATATAAGGCATTCATAACTTTGTAGTTATTATTACAGGTCACCTTAGTGGAATCATCCAAAGTATATATAGAAATATTAGGAATCTTATATTCATCTATAATTGAGAACCAAATTTCAAAACCCATGATTTTTAAATGCATTTTCATTTTAGTTTTCCACTGATCATAATTTGTGCCATTGAAATAGGGAGGTTTGTTGGTATTATCACCTTCCTGTCTATTGTCCATGTTAAATAATAAAAAAAGTTTTAAAGAACTATAGATTTTTAACTCATATAAATTTAATAATCTTTAAAAACATAACTAAAATAATAGTTGAAGTGATTTAAAAATTTAGAAAACTTTGAAACTCAAAAATTAAGAATCCCTCTATACTAAATGTTAGTCGGAGTAGGACAATCAAGAGGGGGGGGGTGAATTGAGGTCCTATAATTTTTTTTCCAAAATATTTATTTTAAAGATTCCCAATTTGAAAAAAATGGCCCAGTTAACCAAATTAGTAGATTTATAAAAGTTTTGATCTTTTGAAAGACTTATCAAAGAGTTATTAGTTCTCAGTTAAAGTAATATGGATTATTATTTTAACTTTTAAAATAAATATAATAAATCATATTCTAATATAAACACTTTCTAAGATTAACTATCAAAGTGAATGAAATGTTTTGATCTATGAATAAATAAAATAGTGAAAATAGAACCTTAAAAGGAATAAAGGAATTAAAAACAAGAGGTTCAGTATCAAGAAGAGACTTAATCCTATCCAATTGGTGATCACCTAACCCTAAGAAGTTTATAAATAAACAAGGATACACAAATTGGATCAAGGTAAACAACAACATACACACTTTCTAGGTCAAAAAGACCTATTCCACAGTTTTTGTGGGTGTGAAGAAACAAACAAGTCACATAGAGACCTCTTACACTATTATCCATTGGAGTGTAATAAGTAAAACATGTGGTTTATGGAGATATCTTTGTATCTTCTAGTTTTTCATAGGAGTCAATGTATCTTTATAAAATAGAGACACACACTGCTCATAATATAAAAATAGTTCAAAAACAATGCAAAAATAATGAGAAAAGAGTTAAAAGGATCTGTGTGATTATCGATGCATCTTGATACTCCTCGAAGTTGTGTTGAAATTCAACTTGAGTTGATTTTTAGAAACAGATAGAAAAATAGAGTGTCATGATAAATCTTGTCTACTATTTCTAGTGAGGTAGTAGTTTGGTCAAGTAGTGATTCTACTCTATTTAGTTTGTTGCTGAAATATGTTCTTTAGTTTAAGCTCTAAGTAGTATCTTCATGATTCTACAGTTTGTAGTTCTCAAGTTTTTCTCAAGCGCATGAGCATTTCGATACCACACTCTGCTTTTTGATCATATATTCCATTTATACAGTGCAATAGACAAGGATATTGTTCTCTGGAACCTTGTAACTCTTACTGGTCTCTGACATCAATATTAATGTTTTCTACAAAAGATAGACAAATTTATTAAACTAAATAATATCACTAAGTTTCAAAAATATGACAATTAGAATAAATTTTAATTTAAATGAAAAAGTAAGAGTTGATGATGTCTTAGGAATGGTAGGACAAGTAGCGGTGTCTTAGAAATGATGTCTCATACTTAGAGCCTTCTGCAATTAGGAATGGTGAATCAAGTATCAGTGACTCAGGATCAATAGTTCATTCTGATGGTAGGTTTTTCTAACAACGACTCATGATATCGGTAGCTCATAGCAATGATATATCTTCCTTTTTGAAAATTATGATAAGATGTTGAGTCCAACGGTGACTCACTATGATGGTGACTCATCCTTTGCGAAAATTATGAGTTAAGATATCGGTATGTTGAACAATGGTAACTCAGTGCATCAATAGCTTGAGTGATGTGTCTCATCCTTTTTCAGAATTTAGTGTCTGTGCTGACGTTGAGACAGTTGATAGTGAGACATCTTATTAGTAGATCCATACCAATGATAACTCATACTTATCCATTTTTCTGTCATCAGTAGGATGTCTAACAGTGAGTCCACCTTAATGGTGACTCATACTTAGTCAAATATTTACAACCTATATTATGATATGAAACACTTAATAGAATATATTAAGATGATAAGTAAACATGAGTAAGCATAATTAAACACGATGTAACTTAATTGTGCATGTTTTGTGAGCATTAAAAATAGAGGAGGAAAACAAGATATATGAGATTTATTACATGTAATGGGACACATTTAAGAATATCTTAGTCGATAAATATTCCCTTAAGGTTATTTTACTTAGTATGGAAAAACAATTCATGGAATTGAGATAAAAGGATAAAGATTCTATAGCTATGTATGAAGAAAATTTTAAAATATTGGCCAGATATGTACTATATTTTATCCAGGATCTTGATAGTAAGATTAATCAAATTTAATCAGGGTTGAAACCAGGATATCTAAGGGCATTAGATTCTAATTAATTCAAAAATTATTAGAAATTTTTTCGGTGTGTTGATAGGGTATAAATGGAGTTTTCTGATGATCATGTATTCCATAACAACAAGAAGAAAAAAGGATCTGGATGGAAAGCAATGGGGAAACATTCATTAAAGAAATCAGAAGGTAAAAAAATTATGTTCTCATATTATGATAAGTGTGGTAAAAATCATCACGGGGAATGTTTGGTAAATTTTTTAAAGTGTTACTGATGTGGTAATTTTGGTCACATGGCTTATGACTATAAAGAAAAGAGTCATAAGCAATCAAAAAATGGGGTAACTAATAACCATAAATTGGTGAGATGTTTTAGTTTAAATGAGTTAGATCATTATACTAACATGTGTCTATATTTATTTACTCAATATGGAAATAATTAAGACCAAAATTAGAAAGTTTTGGGAAAATATTTTTTTACTAATATGGTTGAAGCAGGGCCATCTAATAAATTGGTGATAGGTATGTTATTGGTTTATTAAAATTATTCCAATACCCTATTTGATTATGGATCTTCATATTCATTAATTTATAAGAAATTTTCATGTAAATTGGGTATATTACCACTTTAAAGTAAGATAAAACTTTTGGTGAAAACTCAAGGTGGAAGTATTAAAGAAACCAAGATTTATAAAAATCTTCATATTACTTTTAGTGGGATGGTATTACCTATAAATCTTGTTGAACTTACCATGGTAGATTTTGATATTATCTTGGGTATGTATTGAATTTGAGTTAATCATGCTAAGATATATTGTAGATCCAAGATTTTTTTTTCAATGATTTCATACCTTTGGTAACATATCACAAAGCTGAGAAATTGATTAGAGATGGATTTGAAAGTTACTTACCACATGTTTTTGTACATAAAGAAACCATTTAGATTAGTGATGTTATAGTAGTGAATGAATATATGTATGTTTTTTCTAAGGATTTATCGAGAGATATTCCTAATCAAGTGATTGATTTTAATGTTGAATTAGTTCCTGATGCTAAGAATATTTCATAATCCCATTAACAAATGGACCAAGTAGAAATTTTATAATTGAAAAAGAAATTATAGAAGTTTATGGATAAAGGTTTTATTTATCAAAGTAATTCACCTTGGGGTGATCCTGTTATATTTTTTAAAAATAAAGATGGTTGCATGAGGCTTTTCATTGATTATAGATCTTTGAATAACATCACTGTTAATAACAAGTATCCTTTGCCTCATATCAATCATTTTTTTGATCAAATTTAGGGAGGGTAGTATTTTTCAAAGATTGATCTCATGTAGAGGTACCATTATTTGAAGGTGAATGATGAAGATATCCCAAATACTTTTTTTATACTAGATATAAGCATTATGACTTTGTAGTTATTTCATTTAGGTTATCTAATGAACTAGATGCATTTATGGTTCTTATGAATAGATTATTACATGAATATTTGGTTAAGTTTTTGGTTATGTTTACTAATGACATATTTTTATATTTTAAAAGTCATGAAAAGCATGAAATACACCTAAGGATTATTTTTAAAACCTTAAAAGAAAAGAAACTATATAAAAAATTTATTAAGTGTGAATTTTTATTGAAAAAAATTTCTTTCCTCTGACACATATTTTTCTAAAGATAGAATAACTATTGACCATACTAAAACTAAAGTTTTTGAGGAGTATCCAAGACTAAAAACTGTTACATATATTTATAGTTTTCTTGGATTAGTGGGTTACTACTAGTGGTTTGTTGAAAATTTTTCTCATTTGTCTTTCCCAATAACTAAGTTAAACAAAAAAGAGTTAAATTCATATAGAAAAAAGAATGTGATGATTGTTTTCAGGAACTAAAAACAATATTGGTAAATGATCTAGTTTTATAATTTTCTTCTAGATATGGTTAATTTATCATATATAATGATTCTTCATTGAAGGTACTTGGTTGTGTTCTGATATAGAATGATCATGTAATTACTTATGCTTCATGGAAACCAAAACCTCATGATTTAAATCATCATTTACATGATTTTTAATTAGATGTTATGGTTTTTTATTTAAAAATTTTGAGGCATCATTTATATGAATCCAAGTGTGAAATATTTATCGATCATAAAAGTTTGAAGTATATATTCACTCAGAAAGATCTGAACATGAGACAAAGAATATGGCTAGAACTGATCAAGGATAATGATTTCATGATTCATTATGATCCTAAAAAAAACAAAGTAAACAATTTGTTGATTCAGAAAAATAATGTCACATTAAACATTTTACATTTTCAAAATTACACTTTGCTTAATTATTTGTTGAATGTTGGACTAGAAGTTATGGATGTTGTAACCTCTTCTGTTTTGTTTTAGGTGTCAGTAAAATCATCTCTTTCAGAAAGATTTAAGTAAGTTCAAAAGGAAGACCATGGGTTACCAGAAAATATAGAATTTTTCAATAAGGGTAATTTTCATGAATTTAATGTTAACAAAGAAGGTGTTTTAAGATTTTGAAAGAGACTATGTGTGCCTTGTGATACCCAATTTAAGAGATAATTATTTATTAAAGCTCACAGTTCCCCATTTTCCATTCATTGATAACACTAATATGTATAGATACCTTCATGAGTATTATTGGTAATATGGAATGAAAAGAGATATTACCAAATTTACCCTGAAATGTTTGACTTGTCAATAGGTTAAAGTAGAGTGAAAATTATAAAGGGGATGATTCATCCCTTCTTAGTGCTGAAGTGTAAATGGGAAAATGTATCCATGGATTTAATAGTGGGATTCCTAATGAAATATCAAGGTAATAATGTGATTTGGGATATTGTTGATCTATTAAATAAATATGTTCATTTCCTTCCCATTTAAGATACTATGTATTTTGATCAAATTTATTAATTGTATATCAATGAGATAGTCAGTTTTTATTGAGTTCCTCTCTCTATTGTATATGATTATGATCCCAATTTTACTTATAATTTTTAGAAAGGACTTCAAAATTATTTAGGTACTGAATTAAATTTTAGTAAAACTTTTCACCCTCAATATGATGGATAGTCTGAATGAACAATTAAAACCTTGGAAGATATGATTCATTCCTTTTCAATGGATTAACAAGGAATTTGGGATCAACAACTTTATTTGGTTGAGTTTTCTTATAATAACTATTTTCATTCCAGTATATAGATGGAACCTTTTGAGGAATTATATGGAAAAAATATTAGACTCCATATTTTTTGGGTTAAATTAAGATAAAGGAAGATGATGGGACTAGAGTTGGTAGAGAAAATGGCTGAGAAGGTGAAGGTGTTTCGGTAGTACATGAGGACGACTCAGAGCAGGCATAAAATTTATATAGATAACCAGAGGTAATATCTTTCTTTCAAGGTGGGTGATCATGTTTTTCTTAAATTATATCCATGGAAGAGTGTTGTGAATTTTGGTAAAGAGGGGAAGTTAATTCAATGGTTCATTATACCATATGAAATCCTATAGAAAATTGGACCCATTACTTACCAAGTGGATTTTCTTCCAAGTTTATCCCAGGTACACAATGTTTTACATGTTTTGATGTTAAGAAAATATGTTCCAGATTCATCTAATGTTTTGATCCCTAAAGTAGTTCAGTTAGAAGATAAAATTTCTTATGAGGAACATCCTATATAGATTCTTGACCTTAGAGAGAAATTGTTATGGAATAAGGTGATTCACCAAGTTATGGTTTTGTGGAAAACCATATGGTTGAATAAGAAACATGGGAATCTGAAAATTCTATGAGGGAAAGATATCCAACTTGTTTAATAAGTGAATAAAATTATAAGGAAAAAATTTCAAAATGGGGGGGGGGGGAGAATTTAATGATCTTGGTAATGATAGAATAAATCATTTTTATATTTATAAAATTTATGAATTATATAGTTATATTCATTATAAAAATAATAAGTAATTTTTAAATAAGAAAGGAAATAGTTTTATTAAACTCTTTTATTATAAGGTTTTATTTAAAAGTTTATTTTAAAAAATATAGAATTTTAATTTGAAAAAATGAAATTCATTTTTGAAATCATCATGTAAAAATTATCTTAAGATGAATTTTTGATATTTTTTTGAAAAGATATATTTTTTTAGTGAATAGTAAAAAATATTGATTTTATTCTTGAAAATTGAATTTCTTTTCATGTATTTAAAAGAAAAATTATATTTTTTATAAGTTTTAAAATTTAATTAGTTAATTTTTATTTAAAATAACCTAATTATTATTTTTAAAATTAAATTTATACTTGAATTTAGTATAAAACATTTTTACATTAAAAATATTTTTTCTAAAAAATTATTTTACATCACATTTTATCAATTGAATATTAAATTAAATTCTTCAACTTATGTGAATTACATATTGAAAAATGGATTTCATATTTTGAATCAGTGAGTAAAAATTTTGTAAATATGTCCCTTTTATTTTTGGTCAATGTAGCGCCCCGACCCGGGAGCCACTTAACTGGTGCTCTAGGTCAGAGGGCCACTAGTCCTTAGGCATGCATACCTATATACCAAAGGATACTAACTAATAGTTCAGGTATAATAAAGTAATAGTGAGTATACTATACCCTCTAGAGATAAAAATAATGGTCATATAATAACAGTATCGAGAAAACAGTGAAAAACTCAACAGAAACAATAATAAATAGTGGAGATAACAAGACAAAATCAATAAAGTCGTGCATATTAGATAGAGTATACACATGAAAATAGTTATACAAGACATGTAGGATCTTCTGGAGGCCAATCACATAAATTCATACCCAAAATTACAAAATTAAACTCTACCCCATTGTAGAATAACCCCCATGGTCCATCTTCCATCTATCCCACGCAATCACAGAGAATCACTAATTGTCAAGGTCTAGTCTATGATCCTAGTCCCATACCTTATCTCAAATCCATTAGGTCTACACTTGTTCTGAGGGGCCTATGTAGGGTATGAGTATGAACTCATTTTTCCAATACCAATATGTTCCAATGTTAAATCTATATTTAAACCAGTGTATGCGTACATAAATAAATATAGTCATATCACACATAAATCAAACCACTTCCCTTTTTCTAAATGACCACAAGGAAGTGTTTACCTACTTAAAAAAATGACAGAAATGGAATGATATATCCATATATAGTCACATCCAGATAACCCTTGATCTCCACCCATAAAAAATCACATGAAACCTCATTCCAACCATCACACACACACACACATCCCATAACAAGTAAAAATACATCTCGACAGCACACCCAAAAATCTTGTTACAAGTACCTTGGGATTATTCTATCACAACCATCATCGACTCAACACCTAAATGTCCCAAGGAACAATTGTTTCCACCCTTCCCGAAATAATGATCTACCATCGTATTGGAAGCTCGATGTCCAATGAACCACGATATCTGTCCTTCAAAAAACCTGGACCCTCAACTAAGACATACACAATGAGCCTGATCCCCAATCCGATGGTCTCAAATACCATCACCCATGGATTTATATGGTGATAAAATCCTCTATAATGGATGGTCAACACCATCCCCTAATCCATAATATCTATAGAGGCCTCCACCCATGATGATTGGTCAAAACCACTTCACCGAGTCCTTTCCTATGTGTACACAAATCCAACGACACAATCAACCAATCATAGTGAGTGGAAATCACCAAAAATTATTAATCCACACAATTCAGTGAAACTTCATCACCCCATGTGAACCTTATCACCCAATATAGGCATGATAATCAACATCTATCCTAACTCATTGAACCATGTCACCTCAAATTCCAATGATCAATATCATCCCAAGAACCTCAGGCCAAGCCCAAAACGTTCCCATGGAACAAATACAATAACATAAAAATTAACTAAATTTAATAAACTAAAACCTCATTGAAAACAAATTCAAAAACCAATTCATACTTACCCTCAACTCACTTAAATAAACATGGATTTCCCCATCGACATCCTGCAATAATGATCAGAAAATCCAAGAATTAAATTAAAGGTCTCACCCGGACAACCCCACTCACACGTATGTAAGTGTTCATCCCATATAAAATGTATAAATTTATATAAATCTATAAACCTCCTACATTATTCTTTTAGGAACTCACTCATTGAAAACCGTACTTTAATATGACTAAAATAAGAGAAAACTAAATATATGAAAAACACCATGGAAATAGGGTAAATGATATTAGATGGAAATAACATTACAAACAATGAGATAAAAGGATAATAAAATCAATATGAATAATAAAATTACTACAATCTATCCAATACACCTGATGATGCTTTAATCAGAGATTAAATGAAGAAGATAGACCAAATCCTAGAGGAGGAATAGAAATAGAGGAGCTCCCTTCTGTGCATGCATGAAGAAGTAATGAAAATAGAGGAATATGTTTAAAATAATGGAGGGGTATAATTATAATTTCACCCCCTTTAATGAACTTCATGGTTATACAACATGGTTTGGCTAACTGTGTGCCAAATGTACGGTGCCACTGTCCAAAGGGGTCATCCCCTCGCACAACTAGGTGTATAGTTTTTCAAAAACATTTGTAGACTATGATCAACCTATAGAATTAATTATAGGTGACTCACATGGTTTTCTAGAAACCTATAATGATTTTTTATAACCATGATCTAGTTAAAAATGGGTTACAAAGTTTGGGCCAGATGGTTAAAACTAATATTGCACCAATCATACACCCAATGTTGTGTCTCCGAGCTTTTGGTTTTCAATGCCTAATGATCTCACAACCAAACCGGACCTCCATAAAACTTAATAGAACTAAACCCACATCTAAGAAAAATTTACCATTATGTTTTAATCCTTTAAATTAAGCTCTTAATCCCAATTTAAATGTTTTCTTATCCACCAAACTCAAAAGATTAGATTTACACAGAAATTATGACCCATTAAAAAAACCATGACACGACAATCTACCCACATTAAAATAGATTATACCCAAGCTATGTTTTATCACAAAGAGATGGTACTAAACATATTAATATCATAAACATCACCCCAATCTACCAATGTTAATTAGTCATAGCTAATTCCTCTCATGGATCCCCACCTTAGGAATTACCTACCCGGTTGTTTCACGACCCAATTTGCAAGGATAATGATGGTCCCATAAACCATCATATAGGAAAAAATTCCCCAATTACCACATATCATTATTCCCAAATATCATAAGATGGTCATTCCATAACCATGCCACACAAGACACCCATGTAGTCCCACAACGCAAATGATGCTCAAATGTCCCGCATCATAAATGACACTCAATAGAGATTATACATAATATACACATAATTACCATATAACATATTAATAAATATGTATCCCATAAAATCCACACATCACACCTGAAGCTCAAAAAATATTTTTATTCCTATGAATCCCATATAAGTCAAGCATCATACCTGATGCCCACATATTAACCCATACCTAGTTAATTACATTATCACACTTTCACCTCATTCACCCAAATTCAACCATATAAAAAATAAAAGAACTCATCAAAATAATTTTTTACCTCTAAGCATCATCATCTCCTTAGCTTTCTCTAACCCTACCAGCTCAACAACATGCACCTAATCTGAAGCCCAACTGCTCGAGGCCTGATATCCCTGTTGAGCTGCATAGCTACTAGCCACTGAACCCATTGAAGGGTCTCTCTATATCTTCCATTAACCAGGAACACACTATTTTCCTAGATAATAGCTTCTAATACCACTCATAGTCCTACCTTAGATCCCTAAGTCTAACCCGATCCATGACTCCTAACTGCCCAAGCAGTCTTCCTACAGAACCTCTTTAAGTTCCCTACATGGATGTATGTATGACACTCCTTCAAAGGTTTCTAACATTGGTACAAAACATGACCTGACTATAAAAAATGTAATAAAACCATTATAAACCCACTCTTTTGTGGTTTTCTTGAGTCCCTGACCTGACTGCCCTTATAGGGCTCCTCACAGTCTCACATTCTGCTTGTAAGATCCCATTTTTTCCTAGGTATGTACCTATTTGAGTTTTTTCTTTGAGTCTTAGTGGTCATGTCCTATTTGGATACAAATAGATTTTTTTGGGGGAAAATGAGTTAAATTTCTTGGAGTTCTATTTTTTTGAATAAATGTAGGCTTAGGTTGCAAAGAAACTCAAGAAAACTGGAGAGGATCCACATAGGGAGCTATTCGAGATTTTTCTTTGAATTAATAGATTCCATGTATAAATGGATCAAGTTTTAAAATGTTTTATTGGTAAGTTGAGATTAATTAAGGAGTATTTGGATTTTTATAGGTAAATGGAATGAAAATATTTCTATAGAACATTTAATTACCATGAAAATGGGTTACACGATGTATGAAATCTGCCAGATTCATGTCATGAACTGATTCATGATGTGAAGTGGTTATACATTATGATAAAATTACACATCATTTAATGTTTGGGATAATTAAATAATAATACAAGGTGATTTATTTTTCACTTTATCCCTCAAAAAATAAATACATGATGTGTAACTAAATTATATGCTATGTAATTCCCCGACTTACAGTTTTAAACTTCATCGTGCGGTTAAATTTTATTTCTAACTTATGTAAATATTTCTACTCTCGAATTTAGGGAACATTATAGGTATTTTTGGAGTTCCTCTCTTAATTATGGATATACCATTTGTGCAATAGATCTTTGAGTAAGTGGTTCTTCCTTGGTTCCCTCTTCTCTTCCGTCATTCTCTAACTGTCACAGTGGAATCTCTTGACCGTGTATGTTTTTGGTTTTGATGTTGATCAGTTTTGATCTAGGAACCTTCTATGATCATCTAAACCTTCTTCCTCATGGTCATTTTCCATTGGAACCGTTGTTTGATCCTCAACTAAAGGTAGGGGTTCTAAACCTTAACCCTATGGTTTGATAGTTGTTAAGTATGTGAAATATTGCAATTTGCACCAACATATCATTCCATGGTTAAATTGAAAGAATGAATTTAATTATTCCTTAGAGTCCCTTTGTATCCAATTGGTTTTAACTAGATTTTGGATTCCGTTCAAGTGAGAAAAAACTTGAATATAAATTAATTTTTTAATGGATTAAAGTGTGTTCAACATGACATAGATTGTGGGTGATTACTTTATATAGATCCCCCTGACTTTGCTTGTTTATTTAGATAACTAGAATTCTATTGGTTATAAACAATTGATATATGAAATGTGTAATTGAAAGATAAATGGTAATTTTCACAGTTAACCACTGGTCCATATGATGTGATATTGTGATATCCTTGATGCCATGACTTGTATTGTGATTAAATGCTGAAATTCTTATATAGGGACTTGGCCTAGTGATACATGCTGAAATGCTTATATAGAATTCTATGCCCAATGATACATGATGAAATGATTATATAGGGGGATATGCCCAGTGACACATGATTAAATGATTATATAGTGGGATATACCTAGTTGACTTGATGAAATGATTATATAGAAATCTAGGCCCAGTGAAACATGATGAAATGCTTATATAGTGGTATTATCCATGATTAAACGATGAAATGATTATAAAGAGGGTTTGACCCAGATGTTTGTAATTTATACCTTGGTTATAAGGTTATGGTTGACATGGTTGTAGGACATGCTTAGAGACATTCCGAAATGGAACCGAGGATAGTTATGTTTTATTAATAGTTATATGGTAATGGTTGACATAGTTGTGAGACATGATTAGAGACATTCCAACATGGAGATGAAGTGGGTTGATGTCGTATTAATTTATTTGTTTAATTAATTAATACACTTGTTTATTGTATTATCTCATACACTTATTTAACAGTCTGGTTATGCTTAGACACGGTGGTGTCAACCTACTAAGTTATACTCACACCCTATCTGGGCTGAAATTTGGTACTCAGGAAGATTATATGGATGAAGGTTTGGAAAATGGAAAGTTACCTTGCTATTGATTGTTTTCTTACCGAATGGGCTGAAGTTTGGAGATGGGACCGATATGGGGTTTTGGGAACATATTCTTTTGATTCTTTTGTTTAGTCTTCTTGTCTTTTATTTTATATTAATTCTACCATGAAATTTAGTTACATTTCGGCTAATCATTAAATTATTCCTTTATTATTTATTTGATTATTCAGTTGGATTTTATCATTGGCATTCCACTATATTGTATTGTTTCTATTGTTTCTGTAATATTATATTTATATTATCATTACTGGTATTGGTTTGTTCTATTATGTTTTAACTTTATAACTAGGGTTATAGTATCCCCACTATTCTTACCACACCAATACTTCTTGTTGGAAGCCTTTGATATATGGGGAGGTGCACTTGAGGTCTTGTGACCAACCCATTTCAGCCACATGAGCGAGTGCCAGATCGGGGGATGTTACAAAGTGGTATCAGAGGAAGATGTTTCTTTTCTGTTTATTTACTATTTAGGAATGGTAAAAAGGATACTAGGATGTTTTGGTACTTGGTAATGATATTTTTCATGGGAGTAGATAGCCCATGTATGGGGGGAAATCTGAGTTATTGGGGATGGATTACTGTTTATACTTGTTATTTCACCCTGAGTGATTCACATGTTGTTCGAAGTTATGGTTTTATGATGTGATTGGTTCTTGAAATTTATAATTATGGCCTAGTATGAAGTGAGATGAGTATGTATGCATCATAATATGAACACAAGGATATATATTGACATTCATTGTTCATGACATGGATATATTTATTTTGCATGTGATATATAATTTCTTATTGAACTGTAATATGATATATCTATTATAACTATGAAATAGAATTTATGAATTTTTATTTAATTCTAAAACACTTGTAAACATTTGTTAAAGAGACCAAGAGTCATTGGTTCTCTATTGTTGTCACCTTTTGAGGTTGAACTTGTTGTTATAGCTAGTTTTCTAAGAAGTGTGTTTTTATTGTATAAAAACTGCCTCATCATCATCTTTAAGTTGAGCGTTAGGATAGTGGAAATTAGCATGCTCCTAATGTAACTGAACTAGAGATTCCTATAGTTCTTATGGATTAGATGGATGTTCATCTTCATAAATACTTCCTAAGGGTCATGAGATCTATAAAAAGAGATACTATTTGCACCGTTCCTTCAATGTATAGGATGACGATAGAGTTTTAGCTATAGAAAATGTGTACGTTCACTGGGGAGGGAGGCCCCTAAGAAGTCAAGTTCTAGATTGAGTTAGTCTAGAAAATCTTTAATCATCTAAGAAACCCACAGATGGGAGGGTGAAGCTTACTGCGTATATACTTCATGGACTGGCCAAGAGTTGGTGGGACATTCTAGAGTAGGTAGGGTTGAAATAGGAGTTATCCTAGAATTAATTTGATATTAAGTTATTAATACATTTATATCTTAAGACATTGATGGATGATACGGATCATGAGTTCATGAACCTAACACAAGAGGGCATGTTAGTAAAGGACTACGCTGAACATTTCATCGAGCTATAGGGATTTACGCCATCCTTGTAAGCTAATGAGATCTCCAAGGTGAGATGTTTTTAGGATGGTCTTCACTATGATATCAGATATCAGGTGAACATGTTTCATCTGAGTAGTTTTGTAGACATGATGAATCCGGAACTCATCATGGAAGGGAATTTAAAAGAGGCCCCGAGCAGTAAAAAGACTGTTTCAGTAAGGAAAGCTGTGAAATCATCTTCTAGTATAAAGAAGTTTTGATATGATAATTTTCACTAGGGAGGCAGTAGTTATAGAAATGAGGGTAGTGGGTAGCCATCTCAGGACCATGTTCTATTGTAGTACTACCAGTGTGTAAAGATGGTACATAAACGAACTCAGTGTCCATACCCCACTTTGGAGTGTCATGATTACAACAAATTGGAAAACCTAAAGAGGTTTTTTAGGGGAATATAATAAGAGAGAAATGTAAAAGGAATAGGATAGGTACCATAATCTGGGAAGGAATCAGCTATGAATTAGAAGATAGGTATCTAGAGTTCCATAAGAAGTTATGGTTGAGGTATAGGACACGATACCCTAGTTTAGGAATAAAACTACCAGGAAGAGGGTATAGCTCATAGGAGTTAGGCTGGAGCCTAGGGCAGAGGGGATGGTTAGCTGCATGCTATACAAAATACTCTTTCTAGTGTAGATGCATGACTATATACCATAAGAGGTACAATTATTGTATCATATACCCTTTCTTGTGTTTTGTTTGATATAGGGGAATCACATTCCTTTCTATCCTCTCTTTTTTAAATGGTTTGGTATTATAAATGGAAATATTGGATGGTGTTTTGACCATAAACACACTATTTGGAGTGCGATCATAGAATATCAAACATTGAAAAGTGTGTTCTCTAGAGATTGGTGGTTATTGTTTCTTTTGGAAACCATTTGTGATGGAAATGGTAGGTTTAAATTTGATCCTTAGTATGGATTGGTTAGTTCTATACTAGTCTCATATCAACTATTACTAGAGGTGAGTTAACTTTTCATCTCTATAAGGAGGAAACTATTCTCACTAGGGTGAGTGAGATCTTCAGGTTGGTCGTGAAGGACCAATTTAGTGAATATTGGATTGTCTCATGGCTCAGATCACAGATCTTTCTATAGATGATGGCAGAATGCAGCAAGATTATTTTCCTCTAGTGGTATACTATTTTTGAGATGTATTTATTTATGAGTTATACAGATTTCTACCCAAGTGAGAGATCGAGTTCATAATCGAGTAGGTGTTGGGTGCAGATCTAGTTTCTATCCTACCTTATAGAATGAAACTAGAATAGATTTCGTAGTTAAAAATACAATTGGAAGATGTGGAAGTTAGAGGTTTTATATGTATGAGTACATCTCCATGGTGTTCTCAAGTTCTATTTTCCAATAAGGCTGATGCAGCTTTTCTCTTGTGTGTATATTATCAGATATTGAACCAGATGATGGTAAAGAACTTGTATCCTATCCCATGCATTGATAATCTCTTTGATAATATGATAATTTATAAGATCTTCTCTATGATCGATTTTAGATCAGGATACCATCAGTTGAGGGTAAGACCATTGTACATACTTTGGAATGCTTTTAGGAGCATGTATGGCTTGTATGAGTTCATTGTGTAACACCCCAGGTAAATAATGAATATGAAATTTTCATATTTATCCATATTTGTGAATAAAATATTAATATGACTTTAAAGGGGACGCTATGCTCGATGGCGTACCCAACACGCAACAACGAGTTTCTTGGGAATCTTACGTTGCACTCTAATAATAAAATAATATTATTTTAAATGGTAGTTAACATGTAGCCGTTATAATGGCGGGAATGGATATAAATAACTAAAATATGATTATATATGTTTTTTAATGTTTTTACATTTATCCAATAAAAGCTAAAGGCTTAAAATACGGAAAGAATTAAATTTTAGGTGTATATGCCCTAGTTTTTACTAAAGGTTCACTTATCGCCTTTTAACGGAGAACTGTCATTAAATATAGTTTTGATCACTCTTATACATTCTTTTGGACCAAATAAAACTCTTATTAAGAATTGGGACATCAAATTTTACTTTGTGTAATTTTTTGGTATTTTTCCGATAAAGTTCATTTTTTAATGTATAGTGTAGAATGTTGTGTTTTAATTCAAAACCTCTTTTTAATCTAATTTATTTATATGATTAGATAATATTTTGAATTGGTTTTAAAGTGAAATTAGAAAATATTTTTACCATTAAATCCAATAGTGGTCATTGGAATTAATTTCACTTTGAAATCAGACATAAACTAGTGTCAATCTTTTGATACTTATTGTTTTATAAAAACACGCTATTTGCTCTGACAGCGGGAATTAATTATTAAATTAATTAATGTGACTAATATGTTTTGAATTTTGTAAAATAGACTTCATTTTTGAATTCGGAATATCAAATATAGCTTAGGGTGAATTTTTGGTAATTTTCTGAAAAACTTCAATTTTTGATGAATAGTGAAACCACTAAGTGGTACTTATAAAAACTGATTTTTCATTTAAATGAAATTTTGCCATAATTGTGTTTTGATTTTCAAAAATCCGACATACATGATTGTCATTAAGAAGTAAAATGTGGTTCAATGAGATTAAAATAATTTTTTGGTGAATAGTAACTTATTAAGTTTTTAATCGCGATTAGTGGTAATTAGTGTAGTTTAAGGTAAAAATGATATTATAAGAATGTGAAAACACCATGACACTTGTACTAAACCTATTGGGTGAGTCATGGCCGACCAAGACAAGCCATGGGACAACGTGGGGACCCCATGGAGCCACTTTAGTTGGAAAATGACATTAATATATTTTTATTTAATGTTAAAGTGAAAATGACACTAACATAAATTGTTTTACTAAAATAATTTTTAAGTGGGGTTATACAAGTCCAAATTTTGATTATAAATAGTAATTTGAAAGATAAAAAGATTTCCTACATCATAGTAATTTTTTTATAATTTTTAGACATTAAATAAATTAAATTATTTATGAAATCATAATGATGCAGTGATGACATCATTATTTAACGATTAAAATAAAATGGAAAGATAATGTAAAATCTATGAACTACACATGTCAAAAACTTATTGGATGGGTGGATTTAGAACCTTTATAACCTTATCCACGAATTATATCAATGTGGGACCTTTTAAAACCGAAACACATTTTCAAATAAAGTAATATTTCTTTACTTTCCAAAAGTGCCCCTCCTCTCCTCTTATAAAAGGCCCCCACCTCTACCTCATTTCACACACTCCTCAAGAATTTGGCTCGGCCAACCCCTGCCCATTTACTCTATCCACACCCCTATCCTCATCCTAGAGTTTTCCCTTTGGTCAGAATCCTTTCAAAGGAAGCCTTTAGGCTCAAAACAAAAGGAGTTACACTTTTAAAGGTAATTCATTCTCTCATGTTCATTTGTTTTATTTTGCTTCTCCAACCCCCTAAACTCTTTTTATTTAATTATTTTGTAACAACACCAGTATCTTAAATATACTAGGATGTTGTTATAAGATTTATTCGAGCTACACTCTCACACAACTACATCAAATGGTTAAAGAACATACGGTTTCCGTGGATGGCGAAATTCTGCCTCCCGAAACGATGATTGTTCAATACTCATTTAACACCTTCAAAGGTGGCCATTATGATGTCACTATTTTTATATATGATATATAATATGTTTATTTTTTCCTTAAGCTTCTGTTTTTTTTCATTTTGGGCATACCTTTATGGTTTCCATTATGGGTAAACGCGATATCTTCATTTAAGGAAGTGCGGACTACCGCCCCCTCAAAGTGATTTGATTCGTTAAATACCATATGTGGGACGTATAAAGGATGAAACTATGATATTATATATGATATTATACTGAAATTATAATATAACTTTATATCATTATTATTCCATTCTATAAAATATGAAATAGAAATGAAAGTAGCGTTCATGCGTACGTACGGCTTACCGTCTCCATGAACGGTGCATTTCATTTCTTACCTCTAAATGATTATGTAATGTTATAAATGCATGCATGTACTGGATATATATGACATATATGATATCCAAATCATGAATATGATTCTGGATATAATAAACATTTGACCACACGAACAACATGTAATGGTAAGAAGTCCACTTTCGACTTAAGAACCAAATATCGACAAAACAAACATTATTAACATAAATGTTTACATAATGTTTATAACATGGAAATAAGTGATCTAATAGGAATAATGAACTAGAAAAAGGTTCTTAATAAAGTGGAAATTAACTCAAGTTTATTATTCAGGACGTTAAATAACGATCGAGTCAAGTCGGACCCGAGGTAAGGGATCTTACTCCTCTCTTTCTTTTTAAGTACACTCTTTTATGTCATTCCTTTTTAAGCTCATATTTCTTGTTATTGGGATGATATTTTATATTAATACTACTGTAATTTTTATGTTCATGTGATGAGATACCCTATTCTCTCTCATCAATCCATTTTGGAAGTTTTGATTGGCGCCGTTAGGCTGCCGAACTTTCGTAAGAGAACTAACTTCTCTCTTTCTTTTTAAGTACTCTCCTTTATGTCACTTCTTTTAAGCTCCTATTTGTAATGTTGGGGGATGTTCTTTTATATTCCTATTTCTGTACATTATATTGTAATGTGATGAGATACCCTATTTGATCTCATCAATCCATATTCGGAAGTTTTATGTGGCGCCGTTAGGCTGCCGAGTTTTCGTGAGGGATTTTTCATCTCACTTTTATTCCCGTGAGATTTATGCTACATTTTCCACAAATTCTATTGAGTGGTGTATGTACTGCCCATTATTCTACTCTTTGTGTAATATACTTTCGTTTATGAGTATTTACATCAATGACCTATTGTCTTTCTTTCATGGGGTGTATGTTTTGAAAGATACCCAAGTCGGTAAGGGAACCTTTCACCCTCCTCTTTTTTTAAAGACTTATTTTATTGGGTCTTTTAATTTACATATTTTTATGTTGGGATATGTTCTCATACATCCTTATTGATGTAAAGTTTATGTCCAAGTGATGAGATACACTTTTTATCTCTCATCAACTCATTTTGATGTGATGTCGTTAGGCTGTCAAGGGAACTTTTTAACCCAATTTCGATTTCTTTGGGTTCAACTTGTAGTCATTGAATATGTCATCCATTGAATATGTGTGAATGACCTTTTATTGTTTTAAACTTAATATCCACTTATATTGGGTGTATATATATTTGTCACACATATTTTTGAGATTTATTTGTCCTTAATTTAAGGATACCTTCTTTATAAGGGATTTCATCACATTTGACATTTCTATTGAGGGCTCATTGTTGTTATGAACCAATTCAATCTTATATGGTGTATATACTGTCCTTTGGAGTATTATATCATGAATCCTTTTATTCTCATGATATTATAAAATTCTGAGTAAATCTTATTCCTCGATTATTGTATTCAAGTGTCTCTAATTTTGGTAAAACCCATTTAACCAAAATATCGTTTTAAATGTTTTAATTATTTGTTCTTATTAATATCCATGTTTTCAAAATGGTTTTAAGGATTTATTTATATGGATATTAATGGTTTAAAATGTTAAAAGCTTCAAGGTGGTATGGGACACTTTGATTCAAAAATCTCTTTATTAAATGTTTTAAATGGTTTTGGAAATGGTTTCTTTTTGAATGGATTCATTATTTCAATATCCTAAAATGTTATATTGTGATTGAAATGTGGAAATTTTATGTTTCCTTTATTCATGTTTATGTGATACGATTATGTTATGGTTCTTGGGCATTGTTATGAAGAACGGGTGGTTCCGTGATAAACTAAGGGCGGGTGAGCCCGATATAGCTCTCCAATGCATTGGGTAACGCGAAGGAGTGAAACGTTAAGGTTTCTCCGAAGAGATTTAGGGAATATACTGTGATGGGTATTCCAAACATAACCAAGAGGGTTACTCCCTACATAAGAATGTCACGAATGCCTCAAGTTACCTTTATGTCTTATGTTTTCTATGATTTATTCATGATTTGATATGCCTATGTTTTATGGGTAAAGTATGATTTCATTCTTATGTATATATGAACTCATGTTTCCTTTACATATTTTTATAACCCTTACTGAGCTTTTTATGCTCATCCCAAATTTTTGAAATGTTTTTTTTTAGGTCAAGGGAAAGGTACATGATAAGATGATAGAGTCAAGGATGTGTTAAGAAAGAATCCATGTTCAATATGTTTCCGTTGATGGGAAGAATGAATACTATCTTTTATGTAACCACTTTGTTTAAATGTGGAATGTAATGCAAGTTTCATGATCTAATTCTCTAAAACTCTAAACCTGAAAAGATCCTCAATGTGTAATCTTGTAATAACTCAATATTAAGTAAGGTTTAAGGCTGGGGCCTTATAGTTGGTATCAGAGGTCGGTTTAGATAACTTTAGAGGTTAGGGTACTCTTTAAGCATAAGTGACATTACCATAATGGTTAGGATTTCAGAAAGAGTCCTAGTTTTAGATAAAGTGAATGAGTAAGTGTATCATAGTGTTTATCTTACTCATTAGTACATGATGGTTTTGTTGATATACTCACACTGACCTTTTTGGTTTTAGTAAATGGCTGGATCTAGCAGGCACCAAAGTAACAGTGGATGTGAAGGAAACTGTGACAGTTTTTTTGAGAAAGCAACTGAATGATATGGGAGCTGCAATGAGAACTCTTCTGATTATCCTCAACCAACTATCTGGAGTCATGATTGACCACCTAAACCTTGGAGTTTTCTCTAAGGCATCATATATGCAAGAAACAAATCCCTACGGAAGTACATGTAATAATCATAAAGGTATGTGTGTTCAAAAACCTATGTGTCAAAGATGTGGAAAGAAACACCTAGGAAAATGTTTCAAAGGGACAGAAATATGCTATAGATGTGGAAATGAAGGTCATAAAGCAAGAACCTGCCATGGAAAAAGGAAGCATCCAGTTGACTCGAGGAAAGGGAAAGAAGTTCTTTCTGAGGGATTAATTGAATGTTTTAAATGTGGTGTGCATGGTCATTATGCAAACACATGTTCTATGAAGAAGTTTCGTGAATGGGGTCACCAAGAGCGTACAAATGTTCGTTTACCAATACCTAATGCCATTCCTATTGAGGATGAAGAAACTGACAATGAACAATCAAAGGTATGTACTATTTCATGACTATTGTTTTCCTATTTTGGAATCCTAGGATATGATTCATGATTTTGTTTGTAGGAAAGAGGTATTTCGGAATAGGTTGGAAAGGAATGGATAATGGATCATGAAGAATGTTGAATGAGTAAGATGTCAACATATAAGGGCTTCAAGAGTTATGGTGAAATTCTTAAGAGTATCAAGTCTCTTTTGATGATGGGGTTACATTAGAAGACTTTTTATATTATGTGTAACCCTGATGTTTAATATAGGCAAATTTTATCCAAGGAATAGTTATCTTTTCTTTTGTGGACATAGTTATAAAGAACCATTTGGGTTTATATGATCCTTACTTTTGAGGAAATTATGGGTTACTAAATGTTATGATTGAAGTGAAAGGCATGAGATAGAATTGAGGTTAAAATATGTTATGAATATTTTTGAAGATTTTATCTCTTTTTGGGGAATGTTTTGAGAATTATATAGTTTTGAAAAAAGGACAACACGCAGACCGTGTGACAACCCGTCGCGTCGGACAAAGCTGCGGGAATCGAACCCACAACCAAAGTGCGACTGGTATTTATCGCCTACCACTGGACTACGTGAAGTACCTGGTTAGTTTGACTGATTCATTCTAGTTATATGATTTTATGAATTAAGAGTAAGTTGATTTTGGGTTATTTATAAAAATGATTAACCTATCATGGAGGATATGTGATTAGGTTAATTACTTTTCAATACGAGACTTTAGGAGCAACTAATGTTGTTTGGAGATAAATGTTACGATTTAACTTGGAAGACTATGTGACTAAATCCTTCAAATATTTGGGTTTCAATATTATATTGGTTTACTTTGAAGAATTTTATGGACAAATTGTTTATCGGATGGTCCTCGTTGAACTTTGTGTTTTTTTGGACAAATTTTGAGATTAAGAATAGATTTTCTTTTTATAAAGGGTTATCCTTTTCTGGATTATCTGATCTTGTAGTAACCTTTTTGGTTTTAGTTTTGGTTAAGGTTTGAAGACATGGGAAATGTATAGTTCTTTTTTTAGGTGCTCCTCTAGAAGTTGTTTATAGTACTCTTAATGCGAACAAGTCTCCCTAAATACTCGTCTTTTGGAAAAAAAATATGAGTTTGATTAAGGAATCTAGTAAAAGTTGAAAGTCAACATGATAAGTGATTATGCTTCCTTATGAATAAATTCCTCAATAAAAAGTAACTTAAAACAAAAATGTTGTCTATTAACTTTTCCTACTGGGGAATCGAATACCGTTTAACCCATCAAAAGTTTGTGATTTTCTCATTG
Organism: Viscum album; assembly: GCA_963277665.1. Classification (NCBI taxonomy): domain Eukaryota; kingdom Viridiplantae; phylum Streptophyta; class Magnoliopsida; order Santalales; family Viscaceae; genus Viscum; species Viscum album. Next base: position 247,810,374 of record OY728150.1, read on the forward strand.
TTAACTTTCTCCTAAACATGTTTTCTATCACTCTCCATCAGAACATGACCCTATGTTTTCTCCTCCATGTCCATGTTTTCCTACATGGAGTCCTAGTATGGGTTAACTCGGGTGACCTCTGTGCTTATCTTTCTTTATTTTAAAGTGATTGTTTTACCGACTCTTGTTCCGATGTGGGACTTTCAAGGATGTTTCCAAGCACAATTTTAAAATTGCGAGGACGCAATTCCCAAAAGGGGGGAAGGATGTAACACCCCAGGTAAATAATGAATATGAAATTTTCATATTTATCCATATTTGTGAATAAAATATTAATATGACTTTAAAGGGGACGCTATGCTCGATGGCGTACCCAACACGCAACAACGAGTTTCTTGGGAATCTTACGTTGCACTCTAATAATAAAATAATATTATTTTAAATGGTAGTTAACATATAGCCGTTATAATGGTAGGAATGGATATAAATAACTAAAATATGATTATATATGTTTTTTAATGTTTTTACATTTATCCAATAAAAGCTAAAGGCTTAAAATACGGAAAGAATTAAATTTTAGGTGTATATGCCCTAGTTTTCACTAAAGGTTCACTTATCGCCTTTTAAAAGAGAACTGTCATTAAATTTAGTTTTGATCACTATTATACATTCTTTTGGACCAAATAAAACTCTTATTAAGAATCGGGAAATCAAATTTTACTTTGTTTAATTTTTTGGTATTTTTCCGATAAAGTTCATTTTTTAATGAATAGTGTAGAATGTTGTGTTTTAATTCAAAACCTCTTTTTAATATAATTTATTTATATGATTAGATAATATTTTGAATTGGTTTTAAAGTGAAATTAGAAAATATTTTTACCATTAAATCCAATAGTGGTCATTGGAATTAATTTCACTTTGAAATCAGACTTAAACTAGTGTCAATGTTTTGATACTTATTGTTTTATAAAAACACGCTATTTGCTCTGACAGCGGGAATTAATTATTAAATTAATTAATGTGACTAATATGTTTTGAATTTTTTAAAATAGACTTCATTTTTGAATTCGGAATATCAAATATAGCTTAGGGTGAATTTTTGGTAATTTTCTGAAAAACATCAATTTTTGATGAATAGTGAAACCACTAAGTGGTACTTATAAAAACTGATTTTTCATTTAAATGAAATTTTGCCATAATTGTGTTTTGATTTTCAAAAATCCGACATACATGGTTGTCATTAAGAAGTAAAATGTGGTTCAATGAGATTAAAATAATTTTTTGGTGAATAATAACTTATTAAGCTTTTAATCGCGATTAGTGGTAATTAGTGTAGTTTAAGGTAAAAATGATATTATAAGAATGTGAAAACACCATGACACTTGTCCTACACCTATTGGGTGAGTCATGGACGACCAAGAAAAGCCATGGGCGAACTTGGGGACCCCATGGAGTCACTTTAGTTGGAAAATGACATTAATATATTTTTATTTAATGTTAAAGTGAAAATGACAGTAACATAAATTGTTTTAATAAAATAATTTTTAAGTGGGGTTATACAAGTCCAAATTTTGATTATAAATAGTAATTGGAAAGATAAAAAGATTTCCTACATCATAGTAATTTTTTTATAATTTTTAGACATTAAATAAATTAAATTATTTATGACATCATAATGATGCAGTGATGACATCATTATTTAACGATTAAAATAAAATGGAAAGATAATGTAAAATATATGAACTACACATGTCCAAAACTTATTGGATGGGTGGATTTCTAACCTTTATAACCTTATCCACGAATTATATCAACGTGGGACCTTTTAAAACCGAAACACATTTTCAAATAAAGTAATATTTTTTTACTTTCCAAAAGTGCCCCTCCTCTCCTCTTATAAAAGGCACCCACCTCTACCTCATTTCACACACTCCTCAAGCCTTTGTCTCGGCCAACCCCTACCCATTTACTCTCTCCACACCCCTCTACTCATCCTAGAGTTTTCCCTTTGGTCAGAATCCTTTCAAAGGAAGCCTTTAGGCTCAAAACAAAAGGAGTTACACTTTTAATGGTAATTCATTCTCTCATGTTCATTTGTTTTATTTTGCTTCTCCAACCCCCTAAACTCTTTTTATTTACTTCTTTTGTAACAACACCAGTATATTAAATATACTATGATGTTTTTATAAGATTTATTCGAGCTAAAATCTCACACAACTACATCAAATTGTTAAAGAACATACGGTTTCCGTGGATGGAAAAATTCTGCCTCCCGAAACGATGATTGTTCAATACTCATTTAACACCTTCAAAGGTGGCCATTATGATGTCACTATTTTTATATATGATATATAATATGTTTATGTTTTCCTTAAGCTTCTGTTTTTTTTCATTTTGGGCATACCTTTATGGTTTCCATTATGGGTAAACACGATATCTTCATTTAAGGAAGTGCGGACTACCGCCCCCTCAAAGTGATTTGATTCGTTAAATACCATATGTGGGACGTATAAAGGACGGAACTATGATATTATATATGATATTATACTGAAATTATAATATACCTTTATATCATTATTATTCCATTCTATAAAATATGAAATAGAAATGAAAGTAGCATTCATGCGTACGTACGGCTTACCGTCTCCATGAACGGTGCATTTCATTTCTTACCTCTAAATGATTATGTAATGTTATAAATGCATGCATGTACTGGATATATATGAAATATATGATATCCAAATCATGAATATGATTCTGGATATAATAAACATTTGACCACACGAACAACATGTAATGGTAAGAAGTTCACTTTCGACTTAAGAACCAAATATCGACAAAACAAACATTATTAACTTAAATGTTTACATAATGTTTATAAAATGGAAATAAGTGATCTAATAGGAATAATGAACTAGAAAAAGGTTCTTAATAAAGTGGAAATTAACTCAAGTTTATTATTCAGGACGTTAAATAACGATCGAGTCAAGTCGGACCCGAGGTAAGGGATCTTACTCCTCTCTTTCTTTTTAAGTACACTATTTTATGTCATTCCTTTTTAAGCTCATCTTTCTTGTTATTGGGATGATCTTTTATATTAATCCTACTGTAATTTTTATTTTCATGTGATGAGATACCCTATTCTCTCTCATAAATCCATTTTGGAAGTTTTGATTGGCACCGTTAGGCTGCCGAACTTTCGTAAGAGAACTAACTTCTCTCTTTCTTTTTAAGTACTCTCCTTTATGTCACTTCTTTTAAGCTCCTATTTGTAATGTTGGGGGATGTTCTTTTATATTCCTCTTGCTGTAAATTATATTGTAATGTGATGAGATACCATATTTGATCTCATCAATCCATATTCGGAAGTTTTATGTGGCGCCGTTAGGCTGCCGAGTTTTCGTGAGGGATTTTTCATCTCACTTTTATTCCCGTGAGATTTATGCTACATTTTCCACAAATTCCATTGAGTGGTGTATGTACTGCCCATTATTCTACTCTTTGTGTAATATAATTTCGTTTATGTGTATTTACATCAATGACCTATTGTCTTTCTTTCATGGGGTGTATGTTTTGAAAGATACCCAAGTCGGTAAAGGAACCTTTCACCCTCCTCTTTTTTTAAAATACTTCTTTTATTGGGTCTTTTAATTTACATATTTTTATGTTGGGATATGTTCTCATACATCCTTATTGATGTAAATTTTATGTCCAAGTGATGAGATACACTTTTTATCTCTCATCAACTCATTTTGATGTGATGCCGTTAGGCTGTCAAGGGAACTTTTTAACCCAATTTCGATTTCTTTGGGTTCAACTTGTAGTCATTGAATATGTCATCCATTGAATATGTGTGAATTACCTTTTATTGTTTTACACTTAATATCCACTTATATTGGGTGTATATATATTTGTCACACATATTTTTGAGATTTATTTGTCCTTAATTTAAGGATACCTTCTTTATAAGGGATTTCATCACATTTGAAATTTCTATTGAGGGCTCATTGTTGTTATGCACCAATTCACTCTTATATGGTGTATATACTGTCCTTTGGAGTATTATATCATGAATCCTTTTATTCTCATGATATTATAAAATTCTGACTAAATGTTATTCCTCGATTATTGTATTCAAGTGTCTCTAATTTTGGTAAAACCCCTTTAACCAAAATATAGTTTTAAATGTTTTAATTATTTGTTCTTATTAATATCCATGTTTTCAAAATGGTTTTAAGGATTTATTTATATGGATATTAATGGTTTAAAATGTTAAAAGCTTCAAGGTGGTATGGGACACTTTGATTCAAAAATCTATTTATTAAATGTTTTAAATGGTTTTGGAAATGGTTTCTTTTTGAATGGATTCATTATTTCAATATCCTAAAATGTTATATTGTGATTGAAATGTGGAAATGTTATGTTTCCTTTATTCATGTTTATGTGATACGATTATGTTATGGTTCTTGGGCATTGTTATGAAGAACGGGTGGTTCCGTGATAAACTAAGGGCGGGTGAGCCCGATATAGCTCTCCAATGCATTGGGTAACGCGAAGGAGTGAAACGTTAAGGTTTCTCTGAAGATATTTAGGGAATATACTGTGATGGGTATTCCAAACGTAACCAAGAGGGTTACTCCCTACGTAAGAATGTCATGAATGCCTCAAGTTACCTTTATGTCTTATGTTTTCTATGATTTATTCATGATTTGATATGCCTATGTTTTATGGGTAAAGTATGATTTCATTCTTATGTATATATGAACTCATGTTTCCTTTCCATATTTTTATAACCCTTACTGAGCTTTTTATACTCATCCCAAGTTTTTGAAATGTTTTTTTCTGGTCAAGGGAAAGGTACATGATAAGATGATAGAGTCAAGGATGTGTTAAGAAAGAATCCATGTTCAATATGTTTCCGTTGATGGGAAGAATGGATACTATCTTTTATGTAACCACTTTGTTTAAATGTGGAATGTAATGCAAGCTTCATGATCTAATTCTCTAAAACTCTAAACCTGAAAAGATCCTCAATGTGTAATCTTGTAATAACTCAATATTAAGTAAGGTTTAAGGCTGGGGCCTTATAGTTGGTATCAGAGGTCGGTTTAGATAACTTTAGAGGTTAGGGTACTCTTTAAGCATAAGTGACATTACCATAATGGTTAGGATTTCAGAAAGAGTACTAGTTTTAGATAAAGTGAATGAGTAAGTGTATCATAGTGTTTATCTTCCTCATTAGTACATGATGGTTTTGTTGATATACTCACACTTACCTTTTTGGTTTTAGTAAATGGCTGGATCTAGCAGGCACCAAAGTAACAGTGGATGTGAAGGAAACTGTGACAGTTTTTTTGAGCAAGCAACTGAATGATATGGGAGCTGCAATGAGAACTCTTCTGATTATCCTCAACCAACTATCTGGAGTCATGATTGACCACCTAAACCTTGGAGTTTTCTCTAAGGCATCATATATGCAAGAAACAAATCCCTACGGATGTACAGGTAATAATCATAAAGGTATGTGTGTTCAAAAACCTATGTGTCAAAGATGTGGAAAGAAACACCTAGGAAAATGTTTCAAAGGGACAGAAATATGCTATAGATGTGGAAATGAAGGTCATAAAGCAAGAACCTGCCATGGAAAAAGGAAGCATCCAGTTGACTCGAGGAAAGGGAAAGAAGTTTTTTCTGAGGGATCAATTGAATGTTTTAAATGTGGTGTGCATGGTCATTATGAAAACACATGTTCTATGAAGAAGTTTCGTGAATGGGGTCACCAAGAGTGTACAAATGTTCGTTTACCAATACCTAATGCAATTCCTATTGAGGATGAAGAAACTGACAACGAACAATCAAAGGTATGTACTATTTCATGACTATTGTTTTCCTATTTTGGAATCCTAGGATATGATTCATGATTTTGTTTGTAGGAAAGAGGTATTTCGGAATAGGTTGGAAAGGAATGGATAATGGATCATGAAGAATGTTGAATGAGTAAGATGTCAACATATAAGGGCTTCAAGAGTTATGGTGAAATTCTTAAGAGTATCAAGTCTCTTTTGATGATGGGGTTACATTAGAAGACTTTTTATATTATGTGTAACCCTGATGTTTAATATAGGCAAATTTTATCCAAGGAATAGTTATCTTTTCTTTTGTGGACATAGTTATAAAGAACCATTTGGGTTTATATGATCCTTACTTTTGAGGAAATTATGGGTTACTAAATGTTATGATTGAAGTGAAAGGCATGAGATAGAATTGAGGTTAAAATATGTTATGAATATTTTTGAAGATTTTATCTCGTTTTGGGGAATGTTTTGAGAATTATATAGTTTTGAAAAAAGGACAACACGCAGACCGTGTGACAACCCGTCGCATCGGACAAAGCTGCGGGAATCGAACCCACAACCAAAGTGCGACTGGTATTTATCGCCTACCACTGGACTACGTGAAGTCCCTGGTTAGTTTGACTGATTCATTCTAGTTATATGATTTTATGAATTAAGAGTAAGTTTATTTTGGGTTATTTATAAAAATTATTAACCTATCATGGAGGATATGTGATTAGGTTAATTACTTTTCAATACAAGACTTTAGGAGCAACTAATGTTGTTTGGAGATAAATGTTACGATTTAACTTGGAAGACTATGTGACTAAATCCTTCAAATATTTGGGTTTCAATATTATATTGGTTTACTTTGAAGAATTTTATGGACAAATTGTTTATCGGATGGTCCTCGTTGAACTTTGTGTTTTTTTGGACAAATTTTGAGATTAAGAATAGATTTTCTTTTTATAAAGGGTTATCCTTTTCTGGATTATCTGATCTTGTAGTAACCTTTTTGGTTTTAGTTTTGGTTAAGGTTTGAAGACATGGGAAATGTATATTTCTTTTTTTAGGTGCTCCTCTAGAAGTTGTTTATAGTACTCTTAATGCGAACAAGTCTCCCTAAATACTCGTCTTTTGGAAAAAAATATGAGTTTGATTAAGGAATCTAGTAAAAGTTGAAAGTCAACATGATAAGTGATTATGATTCCTTATGAATAAATTCCTCAATAAAAAGTAACTTAAAACAAAAATGTTGTCTATTAAATTTTCCTACTGGGGAATCGAATACCGTTTAACCCATCACAAGTTTGTGATTTTCTCATTGTTAACTTTCTCCTAAACATGTTTTCTATCACTCTCCATCAGAACATGACCCTATGTTTTCTCCTCCATGTCCATGTTTTCCTACATGGAGTCCTAGTATGGGTTAACTCGGGTGACCTCTGTGCTTATCTTTCTTTATTTTAAATTGATTGTTTTACCGACTCTTGTTCCGATGTGGGACTTTCAAGGATGTTTCCAAGCGCAATTTTAAAATTGCGAGGACGCAATTCCCAAAAGGGGGGAAGGATGTAACACCCCAGGTAAATAATGAATATGAAATTTTCATATTTATCCATATTTTTGAATAAAATATTAATATGACTTTAAAGGGGACGCTATGCTCGATGGCGTACCCAACACGCAACAATGAGTTTCTTGGGAATCTTACGTTGCACTCTAATAATAAAATAATATTATTTTAAATGGTAGTTAACATGTAGCCGTTATAATGGCGGGAATGGATATAAATAACTAAAATATGATTATATATGTTTTTTAATGTTTTTACATTTATCCAATAAAAGATAAAGGCTTAAAATACGGAAAGAATTAAATTTTAGGTGTATATGCCCTAGTTTTCACTAAAGGTTCACTTATCGCCTTTTAACGGAGAACTGTCATTAAATATAGTTTTTATCACTCTTCTACATTCTTTTGGACCAAATAAAACTCTTATTAAGAATCGGGACATCAAATTTTACTTTGTTTAATTTTTTGGTATTTTTCTGATAAAGTTCATTTTTAATGAATAGTGTAGAATGTTGTGTTTTAATTCAAAACCTCTTTTTAATCTAATTTATTTATATGATTAGATAATATTTTGAATTGTTTTTAAAGTGAAATTAGAAAATATTTTTACCATTAAATCCAATAGTGGTCATTGGAATTAATTTCACTTTGAAATCAGACTTAAACTAGTGTCAATCTTTTGATACTTATTGTTTTATAAAAACACGCTATTTGCTCTGACAGCGGAAATTAATTATTAAATTAATTAATGTGACTAATATGTTTTGAATTTTGTAAAATAGACTTAATTTTTGAATTCAGAATATCAAATATAGCTTAGGGTGAATTTTTGGTAATTTTCTGAAAAACTTCAATTTTTGATGAATAGTGAAACCACTAAGTGGTACTTATAAAAACTGATTTTTCATTTAAATGAAATTTTGCCATAATTGTGTTTTGATTTTCAAAAATCTGACATACATGGTTGTCATTAAGAAGTAAAATGTGGTTCAATGAGATTAAAATAATTTTTTGGTGAATAGTAACTTATTAAGTTTTTAATCGCGATTAGTGGTAATTAGTGTAGTTTAAGGTAAAAATGATATTATAAGAATGTGAAAACACCATGACACTTGTCCTACACCTGCTGGGTGAGTCATGGCAGACCAAGACAAGCCATGGGCCAACTTGGGGACCCCATGGAGCCACTTTAGTTGGAAAATGACATTAATATATTTTTATTTAATGTTAAAGTGAAAATGACACTAACATAAATTGTTTTACTAAAATAATTGTTAAGTGGGGTTATACAAGTCCAAATTTTGATTATAAATAGTCATTGGAAAGATAAAACGATTTCCTAAATCATAGTAATTGTTTTATAATTTTTAGACATTAAATAAATTAAATTATTTATGACATCATAATGATATATTGATGACATCATTATTTAACGATTAAAATAAAATGGAAAGATAATGTAAAATATATGAACTACACATGTCCAAAACTTATTGGATGTGTGGATTTATAACCTTTATAACCTTATACACTAATTATATCAATTTTGGACCTTTTAAAACCGAAACACATTTTCAAATAAAGTAATATTTCTTTACTTTCCAAAAGTGCCCCTGCTCTCCTCTTATAAAAGGCCCCCATCTCTACCTCATTTCACACACTCCTCAAGCCTTTGGCTCGGCCAACACCTACCCATTTACTCTCTACACACACCTCTCCTCATCATAGAGTTTTCCCTTTGGTCATAATCCTTTAAAAGGAAGCCTTTAGGCTCAAAACAAAAGGAGTTACACTTTTAAAGGTAATTCATTCTCTCATGTTCATTTGTTTTATTTTGCTTCTCCAACCCCCTAAAATCTTTTTATTTACTTCTTTTGTAACAACACAAGTATCTTAAATATACTATGATGTTGTTATAAGATTTATTCGAGCTACACTCTCACACAACTACATCAAATGGTTAAAGAACATACGGTTTCCGTGGATGGCGAAATTCTGCCTCCCGAAACGATGATTGTTCAATACTCATTTAACACCTTCAAAGGTGGCCATTATGATGTCACTATTTTTATATATGATATATAATATGTTTATGTTTTCCTTAAGCTTCTGTTTTTTTTCATTTTGGGCATACCTTTATGGTTTCCATTATGGGTAAACGCGATATCTTCATTTAAGGAAGTGCGGACTACCGCCCCCTCAAAGTGATTTGATTCGTTAAATACCATATGTGGGACGTATAAAGGATGGAACTATGATATTATATATGATATTATACTGAAATTATAATATACCTTTATATAATTATTATTCCATTCTATAAAATATGAAATAGAAATGAAAGTAGCGTTCATGCGTACGTACGGCTTACCGTCTCTATGAACGGTGCATTTCATTTCTTACCTCTAAATGATTATGTAATGTTATAAATGCATGCATTTACTGGATATATATGACATATATGATATCCAAATCATGAATATGATTCTGGATATAATAAAAATTTGACCACACGAACAACATGTAATGGTAAGAAGTCCACTTTCGACTTAAGAACCAAATATCGACAAAACAAACATTATTAACTTAAATGTTTACATAATGTTTATAACATGGAAATAAGTGATCTAATAGGAATAATGAACTAGAAAAAGGTTCTTAATAAAGTGGAAATTAACTCAAGTTTATTATTCAGGATGTTAAAGAACGATCGAGTCAAGTCGGACCCGAGGTAAGGGATCTTACTCCTCTCTTTCTTTTTAAGTACACTATTTTATGTCATTCCTTTTTAAGCTCATATTTCTTGTTATTGGGATGATATTTTATATTAATCCTACTGTAATTTTTATTTTCATGTGATGAGAGACCCTATTCTCTCTCATCAATCCATTTTGGAAGTTTTGATTGGCGCCGTTAGGCTGCCGAACTTTCGTAAGAGAACTAACTTCTCTCTTTCTTTTTAAGTACTCTCCTTTATGTCACTTCTTTTAAGCTCCTATTTGTAATGTTGGGGGATGTTCTTTTATATTCCTCTTGATGTACATTATATTGTAATGTGATGAGATACCCTATTTGATCTCATCAATCCATATTCGAAAGTTTTATGTGGCGCCGTTAGGCTGCCGAGTTTTCGTGAGGGATTTTTCATCTCACTTTTATTCCCGTGATATTTATGCTACATTTTCCACAAATTCCATTGAGTGGTGTATGTACTTCCCATTATTCTACTCTTTGTGTAATATAATTTCGTTTATGAGTATTTACATCAATTACCTATTGTCTTTCTTTCATGGGGTGTATGTTTTGAAAGATACCCAAGTCGGTAAGGGAACCTTTCACCCTCCTCTTTTTTTAAAAGACTTATTTTATTGGGTCTTTTAATTTACATATTTTTATGTTGGGATATGTTCTCATACATCCTTATTGATGTAAATTTTATGTCCAAGTGATGAGATACACTTTTTATCTCTCATCAACTCATTTTGATGTGATACCGTTAGGCTGTCAAGGGAACTTTTTAACCCAATTTCGATTTCTTTGGGTTCAACTTGTAGTCATTGAATATGTCATCCATTGAATATGTGTGAATGAACTTTTATTGTTTTACACTTAATATCCACTTATATTGGGTGTATATATATTTGTCACACATATTTTTGAGATTTATTTGTCCTTAATTTAAGGATACCTTCTTTATAAGGGATTTCATCACATTTGACATTTCTATTGAGGGCTCATTGTTGTTATGCACCAATTCACTCTTATATGGTGTATATACTGTCCTTTGGAGTATTATATCATGAATCATTTTATTCTCATGATATTATAAAATTCTGACTAAATGTTATTCCTCGATTATTGTATTCAAGTGTCTCTAATTTTGGTAAAACCCCTTTAACCAAAATATCGTTTTAAATGTTTTAATTATTTGTTCTTATTAATATCCATGTTTTCAAAATGGTTTTAAGGATTTATTTATATGGATATTAATGGTTTAAAATTTTAAAAGCTTCAAGGTGGTATGGGACACTTTGATTCAAAAATCTCTTTATTAAATGTTTTAAATGGTTTTGGAAATGGTTTCTTTTTGAATGGATTCATTATTTCAATATCCTAAAATGTAATATTGTGATTGAAATGTGGAAATGTTATGTTTCCTTTATTCATGTTTATGTGATACGATTATGTTATGGTTCTTGGGCATTGTTATGAAGAACGGGTGGTTCCGTGATAAACTAAGGGCGGGTGAGCCCGATATATCTCTCCAATGCATTGGGTAACGCGAAGGAGTGAAACGTTAAGGTTTCTCCGAAGAGATTTAGGGAATATACTGTGATGGGTATTCCAAACGTAACCAAGAGGGTTACTCCCTACGTAAGAATGTCATGAATGCCTCAAGTTACCTTTATGTCTTATGTTTTCTATGATTTATTCATGATTTGATATGCCTATGTTTTATGGGTAAAGTATGATTTCATTATTATGTATATATGAACTCATGTTTCCTTTCCATATTTTTATAACCCTTACTGAGATTTTTATGCTCATCCCAAGTTTTTGAAATGTTTTTTTCAGGTCAAGGGAAAGGTACATGATAAGATGATAGAGTCAAGGATGTGTTAAGAAAGAATCCATGTTCAATATGTTTCCGTTGATGGGAAGAATGGATACTATCTTTTATGTAACCACTTTGTTTAAATGTGGAATGTAATGCAAGTTTCATGATCTAATTCTCTAAAACTCTAAACCTGAAAAGATCCTCAATGTGTAATCTTGTAATAACTCAATATTAAGTAAGGTTTAAGGTTGGGGCCTTATACATTGTGATGCTGTTTGGTTTTACCAATGCACCAAAAATATTCATGGACTTGATGAATCAGATTTTCCTCCTTTTCTAGATCAGTTTGTGGTGGGTTTTTTTGATGATATATTATTGTAATCTCATTAAGCAAATGATCATGCCAAACATCTCAACATCATCCTGTGTACATTAATAGAGCATCGAATTTACAAAAATCTAACCAAATGAAGTTTCTAGGTTGATAAAGTTAACTTCTTGGGACATATCATCTTAGAGGAAGGAGTTTAAGTGGACCTAAATAAGTTTTTATCCATGTTATCTTGGGAATATCCCAAGAATGTCTTCCAAATTTGGAGATTTCTAGGTTTAGTAGGTTATTATTGGAATTTTATCCAGGAATTTTCCTGTTTCGTAGCACCGATGTCAAGGATGACCAAGAAAGGGGTGAAATTTGTTTGGGTAGATGATTGTGAGAGATATTTTTAGGAGCTGAAAGGAAGGATGACCTCAACACCTATTATCACTTTACCTGTTCCAGGTAAAGCATTTACTCTGTACTGTGATGCATCCGAAGTTGGACTCTGAGTAGTTTTGATTCAGGAGGATCGAGTGGTTGCTTATGGATCCATACAACTAAGACCACATGAGAGGAATTATACCTAATCATGATTTTGAGTTTGTAGAATTGGTATATGTTCTGGTATTTTGGAGAAATTATCTCATGGGTGAGAGGTTTTTGGTGTACATGGACCACAAGAGCCTCAAGTACATCTTTTTTAGCAAGACCTGAACCTTCAGTAGGGAAGGTTGGGCGAGTATCTGCAATCTTTCAACATCGATTTGGATTATACACTGAGAAATCGAGACTTAATTGTTGATGATTTTAGATATAATATGTATTCATAGGAAGTATAGAAGTCTTGTGACGAGTGGTAGATGATTACTCTCTTTACAGACATGCATCTAGATGTTCAGGAGTATCAGGGATGAGTAGATATGACTTCAACATATGCTATAACTGTGCTTTTGGACTGAATTAAGACTGAGTAGTTATCTAATCTAGAGGTCTTAGTTCTGAGAGACAACTTATATGGTGGTGATACACCATTGGGATAGTCTCTTGGGAGTGGAAATTCTATTATTTTATGTGGCTGAGTATGGGTTTATACAGGCTTGTGCGTGGACATTATGGGAGAGTTTCATGATTATAGATGGATAGTACATCCTAGTTTAAAAAATATGTATTGTGATCTCCTTAGATAGTACTAGTGGATAGTAATGCATAAATAAGTAGCATGCTTTGTGGTGAGATGTTTCACTTTTCAGTAAGTGAAAGCCGAGCATCAGAGGCCACATGATATTTGTCATCCTTTTACCATTCATGAGTCTAAATGGGATGATATGAATATGGATTTTGTGATAGGATTACCCAATAAAACCCATAATAAAAATTCTATATGGGTTATTGTAGATCAACTGATGAATTTATCCCTCTTATTTTCTATTAGGGAAACTTTCACAGTTGATGATACAAGAAGTCTTTGCATGCACGTGGTAGTTCGACTACACGATGTTTTGAAGAGTATATTTTTATATATATATCCTCATTTCACATCATATTTCTATAAGTATATTTAGAAGGTTCTAGGATCATAGTTTCCTTTGAGTATAACCTATCATCCTTAGACTAATAGTCAATCTAAGAGGGCTATTTAGGTTCTAGAGGATATGTTACAAGCTTGTGTTCTAGATTTTGGTGGTTCATGGGAGAAGCATATGGAACTATTATAGTTTTAATATAATAACATCTTCAAGGCATCAATAAAGATGGAACCTTTTGAGGATTTTTATTGAAGGCCATGTTATTCTCCTCTTTGTTGGTTAGAGGTAGGTGAGTCAGAACATGTTGGGAATAGTCTCATGTAGGAGACATCTGAGCAGGTTCAGTAAATCAGAAAATGATTGGTGACCATGAATTGTAGGCATAAATTATATGCTGAACATTAAAAATGTCCTATGGAGTTTGAGGTTGTTCATCATATTTTTATTTGGGTGTTGACTAGGTTGTGTAAACGATGTATCAGGAAATAGGGGAAGCTAGCACCCAAGTTTGTCGAGCCGTTCGAGATAGTTGATAGGGTTGGTCTAGTGACATACCCTTTAGCCCTTCTATAGTTCTATAGATCCATGAATGATGTGATCCACATGTCACAACTTCATAGATATTGTTCAGAACCTTCTCATATGATAGATGTAGAAAACATAGATCTTAGTTCTAATGCGTCCTTTGAGGAGCATTTGACACGAATTGTGGACCGTAGTGAGAAGTATCTTTGAGGTTGGACTATACCATTGGTTTGAGTGTAGTGAAAAAATGGGTGAGTTCAGAAGGAGACCTAGGAGAGGGAGTATGATATGTGATCACAATGGCCAGACTTGTTTATCAAGACCCCATAATGATGCTTGGAGAAGCTCAGGGATGAGCTATTATATGATAGGGAGATTGTACGATCCTATGTTTTTCTAGGTATGTCTCTCTTTGAGTTTTTCATTTGATCCTTAGTGGTCATGTATTTTTCAGAGATGGAGGGAATTTTTTGGGGAAAATAAATTAATATTTTTAGAGGACCATTGTTTGAATAAATACATTCTTAGGTTTCTAGGAAACTTGAGAAAATCAGAGAAGACCCATGTAGGGAACTATTTGGGATTTCTGTTTGAATTAATGGAGTCTAGGTATAAATGGGTCAAGTGTTACCATGGTTTCTTGGTAATTTTAGAATCCTTAAAGGTGTTTTGGATTTTTTAAGGAAATGGGATGAAAAACTATCTACATAACATTTAAACACCGTGTAAATGGGTTACATGATGTGTGAAATCTATCAGATTCATATCGTGAATTGATTCATGAAGTGAAGTGGTTACAGGTTGTGAAAAAATTACACACCATGTAATATTCAAGATAATTAAATAATAATACAAGGAAATAGGTTTTTCGGTATATCCCTATAAAACTAAATACACAGCATGTAACTGAATTACACATCATGTAATTCCCCAACCTACAATTTTAAATTGTGTCGTGTGGTTGAATTTTATTTCCAAATCACATTCTCATCTTAACCCCATGGAACATTCCAGGAATTTTTGGAGTGACTCACTTAATTATAGACATCCCATTTTCCAATATTTCCCTAGGTAAGTGGTTATTTCTTGGTTCCATCTTCTCTTCCATTATTCTCTGACCATCATGATGGAATTTCTTAACCGTGTTCATTGCTGGTTTTGATATTGATCAGTTTTGATCTTAGAACCTTCTACGACCATATGTACCTTCTTCCTTATGTGCATTTTCCATTAGAATTTGTGCTGGGTAAATTGAAAGAATGAATTGAATTATTCCTTAGAGTCCCTTTAGATCCAATTGGTTTTTGACCTGGATTTTGGCTTCTGTTTGGGTGAGATAGCCCTTGAAAATAAATGAATTTTTAATGTCTTAAAGTGTGTTTAGCATGACATTGATTATGGGTGATTTCTTGATATAGATTCACCTTGACTTGGATTGTTTATTAAGATAAATGGCATGTTATTGGTTATGAACAACTGATATATGAAATGTGTAATTGAAAGATAAATGGTAATTTTCAAAATTAACCATTGATCGATATGATGTGATATTGTGATATCCTTGTTTCTATAGCTTTTATTATGATTAAATGATGAAAATTTTATATAGGGAATTGTCCTAGTGATACATACTAAAATTATTATATAGTGGGATATGACTAATAATACATTCTGAAATGCTTATATAGCAGGCTATACCCATTGAAACATTCTGAAATTCTTATATAGCGGACTATGCCTAGTTGACATGCTAAAATGATTATATATCAGGCTAGGATTAGTGGCACATTCTAAAATGATTATATAGTAGGTTCAACCCTGATTAAATGTTGAAATTATTATATATAAGGTTTGACCTAGATGTGTGTAATTTATACCTTGATTATAAGGTTATGATTGGCCTAGTAGTAAGACATGATCATATAAATTTCAGCATGGTGCTGAGGTACGTTTTGTTTTACCATAGTTATATGGTTATGGTTGTCATGGTTGTGAGACATGCTGAGAGACATTCAACATGGATCCGAAGTAGGTTGATGTGGTATTAATTTAATTGTTTAATTAATTAATACTTTTTTTACTATATTATTGCATACACTTTTTATCAGACTAGTTATGCTTAAACATGGTGGTTTTGACCTACTAATTTATACTCACACCCTATTCATGCCTCTAATTGGTACTAGAGTAGATTATATGGATGCAGGTTTGGACAAGGGAAAGGGATCTTTCTGTTGATTGTTTTCTTGCTGGATGGGTTGAAGTTTAGAGATGGGACTGACATGGGGTTTGGGATCAGGAAATTTTGAGTCTTTTGTTGATTCTGTTAGTATTTTATTTTGTATTACTTATTGCATGACATTTAGTTACATTCCAACACGTCATTACATTATTATTTTATTATTTATTGGATTATTAAATTGGATTTTATTATTGGTATTCCATTGTATTTTATTGTTTCCATTGTTTCCATACTATGATGTTTATATTATTATTATTGGTATTGGTTTTTTTCGCTATGTTATAAATCTGTAACCCGGGGGTATAGTATCCACACTATTCTTAACACACCCCTGCTATTAGTTGATATCCTTTGGCATACAGGAGACACACTTGAGGTATCATGATCAACCCATTTTGGCCACGTGAGAGAGTTCCATATTGGGGGACATTACACTAATGCACGAATCACCACTTCTGGTCTAAACTAGTTCCATCATCCATCTCAAATAAGTTTGGTCTGTCAAGTTTCCCTTAGCTATCAGTGCTTTATTTACTACCTCCAATAATGAGGTCAACTTGAAGATGTTCAACTTCACCCTGATGGCATGCCTCATTCCATCTTCAAAAATTATCACCCTAGAAATTTAATCTCCTATCATAGAAGGAAAAAATCAATATAGGTCTGTGAACCTTCCAACATAATCTATGACACATGTATCCCCCTTATATAGCTTTATAAACTCAGAGGATCAGCCTGTTATCAATGTCTCTGTGAATAAATGATTGAATAACCTGGCCTAGAAATCCTTCTATGATAGTACCTCATGACTACTATCCTATACCTGTACATCCCACCAACACTTTTATAGTCCTCTGATCATATAAGTAGACATCTTCACCATTTGTCTTGGGTTTCTCTTGAGCTGGTATAATATCATATGCATAGAATCTATCTAGTTATTTGTGGTCTGTAGTCCACCCTTACCCTAAAACAATGATGGATGTTGAGATTGAAACTCCTGCATTAGATAAGCCATCAACTACTCATCTCCATAATCTCCCATGTTAATACTCTGTAAGAGTCTCACAAAGATCACCCTGAGCTATTTGTCTAGCCATGGACAAAATTTTCCATCTTCTGAAGTTGTGATACTTTTCTCAGAGACTCTACCTATTTCTCATGTTTGTCATGACTCTTAGGGGACTCATTATGATCCTCAAGGGTATCATCCTGTGCATGATCTAGTGGCACCACGTATCCCCCCTTCTGATTCTCCACTAAATCCTGTCTAGGTGGAATCACATTAAAGACAAAAAACCATGGTCAATAACAACAATAACAGCCCTATATCGCAAATAGGGAAAGATGTAATAGGTAGTGAACCTCACCAACCTTACACTTCCCCACCAAACCCACATCACATATCATCTAATCTCATTCCCCCCTACCTACTAGTCTCAGAGTTAGGCATCACATATCATGTATATCAAAAATTACCAGTCTGGGGTGGCTGAGTAGAATTCCACCAAGAAGCTATGCAGGAAAAATCTGTTTAACTTATTTTTGAAATTTTAAACAGCCCACCCCATCCCTTTATTACCACCCATCCATATAAGAGGCATTCCCATATTTACTATATACACATAGGATCACATGTAAATCTCATCAAGAACCACACACCTAGTTTGGATGAGTATAATTCCATTTAGAGACTATATAGGAAACCACTGTTTATACTGTTGTTGACACTTTATATAGCCCAACCCCTTTTTTCATATTCTAGTTTCCAGATAATAGTCATAAGCACATACACATTTCATATAAGCCTAATTGCCTATCATGATGTATAAATACACCTCTCTCGCCATACCGGGCCAAGGGTCAAAATTTCACAAACCAATAACATTACACCCAAGTGTTCCACTCGAGGTGGAAATATATCAACTATAATAGAAAAAAACATGACATAAATCTCACACCCATAGAAACTTGGTCTATCCCCCATGCATGGGGCTACAGGCACCCAAACATGAGCTATTACCTAGTTCCAACTAGAACCTAGTCCGCAGTCTACCATAACCCATATAATAAGACAAAAGAAAAAGAAAACCCTCTGATAGAATTTGTAGTGCCCCAATCCAGGATCCACCTAACTGGCGATCTAGTATATAGGGGCACTGATCCTTAGGCACACCTCCCTATACACCAAAGGCTGCCAACTAGTAGTGTGGGTCTAATTAGGTAATAATAAGGAGACTATACCCTCTGGTGATAATAATAATAATAATGGTCATATAACTACAAAATCAATGATAAAACTCAATGTATGTAGTAATTAAAACTAGAAAATAAAAATCCAAAATCAATATATTCACAAATATCAGATAGAGTATACACATGAAAGATAATCATGCAAGACATGCAAGATCGCCTGTAGGCCAATCAAATATGTGCGTACTCAAAAGCTCGAAATGAAACTCAAACTAATTGGAGAAGAACAACCATGGTATATATTCCATCCATCCATTGCACTCACATTTCATCCCTTCCCCTTAAGGCCCATTCTATGATCTTGGTTTCTTACCTGATCTCAAATCTATAAGGTTTACACGTGTCCCGAGGGGCCTGTGTATGGTGTGAGTATGAACTTAGTAGTCCACCACTAATGTGTTCCTATATTGATTATATATTTATAAAAGTGTATGTATACATAAATAAATATAATAAAATCAAACATAAATTAAATCAGTTCACTTGTGCTAAACAACTAAAATGAAGAGTTTAGCTACTTTGTTCAATGTCATAAATGGAACGATGTATCCATAGTCAGTCACATTCAGAGAACCCTCGATCTCCACCCATAACGTGTCACATGGTTACAAATTCAAACCACCAACTCATTTATATATATATATATATATATATATATATTATAACAAGTAAACTAGCATCCCAACGGCATGCCCAACAACCATGTCAAAAGTCCATTGGACTTCTTACTTCACAACCATCATCGACTCAACACCCTGATGCCCCAAGGCATGACGATGTACGTACTTCTAGAAATAATGATCCACCATTGACATAGAAGCCTAAAGTCCAAGGTATGATGATATATTCCATTAGATAAACCTATACCATCAGCAAAAACATACATTTTGAGCCTCAGTCCCCATCTGATGGTCTCACATACAATCACCCATGGCTTTCTTTGGTGATTAACTCCTCTGTAACTAAAGGTTAACCCCATACCCTAAGAAAAATATCTATGGAGGCCTAAACCCATGAATAGTGGTCAATATAACCTCACAGAGTCCTTTCATGTGTGCAAACGACTCCAACAGTACTATCAGCTAATCATAGTGAGCGGAAATTAGCAACAATTCCTAAGAAACACAATCTGGCAGAACTCCATCTACCATGTGAACCTCATATTCCAATATAGGAATGGTAATCACCATTATCCTCAACCCAATGAACCATGTTTCCTCAAATTATAGTGATAAAAATTACCACAACCACCTCAAAACAAGCTCAAAATGTTCCCATGAAACCCATACGATCACACCACAATTCATAAAATTTAATTGACCGACACTTCATGCCAAGCCAATTCGAAAATCAAATTCTTAATTACCATGATATTAAAATCTTAACACACTTAAATAAACCTAGAGTTTCCCAATAACATCCTACAATAGTGATTATAAAATACAATAATTAAATTAAATGTCTCACTGAGACCACCCCACTCATGTGTATTTATTTAAAGATCCCATAGAATGCGTATAAATGTGGAGAAATATAGGAACTAACCACCATATGATTGTTGGTTCTCAATCATAAAATATCAACCTATAATTTGATCTAAAATGATATAAAATGAAGAATATTACAAACACCCTATAAATAGGGTAAATGAGCTCAGATTAAAATAACATTCTAAATAGTGAGATAAAAGGATAATAGAAGAAAGAGGAATCATGACCTTACCACTAGATATACAACTAACCTAACAATGCTTGAATCCAAGCTCAAATGATGAAGATATACCAAAGAATAGAGGAGGAAGAAAAATGGGGGAGATCCTTACTGTACATGCATAAAGGAGAAAATAAAAGGGAGGAAGCAGTATAAAAGAAGTGAGGGGCAGAATTGTAATTTTACCCCCTTTAATGAACCTCATGGTTTGGATAATCGTGTTCCAACCATGATGTGACACTATTTAAATTATTCACCCCTTGTACAATTAGGTGCATGATTTTTCAAACCACGCGTAGCCCGTGCGCACCCTCTGCAATTTATTATCGGTGCCTCACATGGTTTTCTGGGCACCTCACACAGTTTTTTCTAACCAAGATCTAGTTCAAAATGGGCCATAATGTTTGGGATGAATGATTAGAACTAACCATGAACCAAACATGCACCCACTATTTCTCCTCCTTTTTTTTGGTTTTATAAGCCTAACACTCTCATAACCAAATCGGACCTCTAATATACTCATCGAACCTTAAGCCCCATCCAAGAAAAATGCACTAACACATTGTAATCCTCAAAATTAAGCTCTGAAAACCAATTTAAAAGTTGTCCCATCCACTAAAATAAAAAGTTAAAATTTACCTAGAAATGATAACCCATTAAAAAACTTGAGATGTTATAGTCAATATGAATAGTAACCATAATAATTTTTTCAGCATAGTAACGGGTAAATCAGGTAATTAAAGTTAAAAATAATATGATAAGTACTGTAAAATTACACTAGCACTTGATTAAATTTTATTTGATGAGTCCATTTTGACCATAATCATTCAATATTAGGTTATATGACCTTTTGCTTCCATTTTTATGATATTACAACCTTCATAATATTTTATGTAAAGAAGAGTAAAAAATGTTACACTCTTTTTTTAATAACTATAATATTTTTAACATGGGGATAACTAGAGGATATGTTTTGTTATAAATATTATTTTTAAATATAAATTATTTATATTCATCATGGTAATTAATTTTTAATTTTCAGTTAAGAAATAATTAACTTAAATTCTTACACAACACTGACGTAGTAATTATTCAATTAATGAAAAAAATAAAATAAATGATATTAAAAAAATTAAAAGTAATATAATTTGAGATAATTAATGTGATAAAAAAATTTTATAGATGAGAATGAAATTTTAGTGATGTATTAAAATATTTGGTTTGAATTTTATTTTTTTATTAATGTTATTAGATCTAAATTAACAAATACTTATAAAAATTGACATTTATGATATTTTATAAAAAATAATAATTTATTAAATGATATAAAATATAAAAAAATATTATATTTATTAAAATGATTATTATATGGTTGATAATATAAAAATGATATATTTATGATCCTTTTTTCTATTTATAGTAACTATCTTGACCTTAAAAGAGTAAAAAACCTTGTTGTCATGGTATGTTTAAAAAGGGTCAACGAGGGGTTAAAACCAAAAGATAAGGGTAAAACCATGGTCAAAACTTGTATAATATTTATTTATGAGATTATTTCAAAAAATAATCACCCCATATTATAAATAAATCATTTTTAATCCATTTATAATTAATAATTAATTTATATTAATTTAATATTTTAGGAAATTCCATGAGTACCCCTCCCCTCTCTTATAAAAGGTCACCTCTTCTTATCATTTAATTACACTTAAAAAACCTTTTTATTTGAACAATAACTTCCCAAATATATTCCTTATATCTCAAATAAAATCCTAGAAGATTTTTTTGATCATAAAACCTTCCTAGAAAATCATTCAGTGTAAACCTTAATAGATTGTCTGAAGAAGAGGTATTATTCTTAACCGAGTGTTTTTATTTTATTTATTCTTACACCTCATTAAAATATTTTTTTACCATGATGAAATAATATCACAATTATATATCATATATTTATGTGATTTTATATTAATTTTAAAACCTATATCTTTATCCTATTCCATCAAATGGGAAACGAAACAATCATTTTTATGTATGGAGGACTACCACCTCGTGAACCGATGTAATTCGCTTTCCATAAATTCCTCTCACATCTTGTTATAATGATGTAATTAATTTATAAATATTATATTAATTACATATTTATCATTATTAAATATATCATTTACTTTATCACCTTTCCATTCAATGAAAAATAAAAACGTCATTCGTGCGTATGCGTGGACTACCACCTCCACGAAGCGATGTGATTCGTTTTTCATCACCACATCGCATGGATGATATATCTAAGTATGTTTAATAAAATAATGCGGTATTTATGATATAATGATAAATTTTTAGTGATAAAATAATACTTACCTTATTTCTGTAATGATCACTTAAAAATGGAAATGTTACTCATGCGTATCTACGAACTACCATCTTCATGATTGTAACATAGTTCATTTTTCATAACCATGTTTCATGATTGGTTTTAAAATCATAATTAATTTATAAAAATAATAATTATTTCATTATTATTATTCTATATATGATATAATAATAAAAATATTGACCATAGTCAACCTACTTAATTCATTTTGGACTTATGAACCAAATATCACCAAAACGTCCAAAATAAACTTAAATGATTAAGAAATTGTATATGACATGGTAATAAGTAAAATAAATAGGATAATGAAATTTAAAAATGTTATAAAGAAAGTAAATAATTAACATGAGTTTATTATGTTGGTAGATAAAGAACATAAGTGATGAGCTGGACTCATGGTAAGAGATACTTTAACTTAAAACCACGTGTTAAAGATTTATTTTTAAAATATTTCTCTTCCATGTATATGTTTTTAAATTTTTTTCATGAATGTATTAATATGTATATAAAATAAATATAGATTCTATTTTATTATTATTTCTTTATAAGGTTTTAAAAAATTAATATTTTCACGAAATGTGTGACTTTCTTTACAAAATACAAAAGAAATGTTTTATTTTAACATATATAATGATGAGGAATTTTACCACTACTGTAAAAATCATTTTAAGTTTGGATTAATTTACAAGATTTCATATTTTCTTCAAATAAAAAACATATTTACCTTTTTTATGTGTTTTTTTATTGAAAAGGGGTTTTTAAAATAAAAGGATTTTTCCAAATTCGAAGGTGTTTTGTATACAAGTTCAAAAGATATTTTAAAGGGTTTTATTCATGATATTGTATTTGGAAATTGTTTACAAAGGGTTAATCCCCATTATATCTCATGAGTTATCCCAATATAGATTATTAAAATTTTTTATCCCCATTATAGCTCATAGGTGATCCTGATATTGCTTATATGATGGATGCACCTAGATATGACTCCTATGTATTGGGTAATGATTATATTCTCTAATGAATTATATTGGATTTTGTACGTATGGTTGCTAAAATTATAAGAGTTTTGTAAGGGTTTTAAGATGATTATTTCCCACAAAACCTACATGAATTTTCTATTCTTATTAATGATTTTTCATGGAAATCAGTTTATTTCAAAAGGTAATATAATGATATTTTTAAAGGAAAAATGGTTCTCTTTTTGGATAAAAAGGCATGTTTTTAAGAAAAGTTTTTTCATGGGTTTTCATGTTTTTCACTGGACTAATAGATTTTTTTTATTTCCTTTACTAGGTTTATTATGCTCATACCAAATTTTAAAAATGTTTTTCATAGGAATTTAAGGATGAGTAGGGATAAGTATGAGGTTAAGATCAAATTTGTGAAAATATGTCAAGAAAAGAAAACATGTTTATTTTCAAAAGTTTTGCTTGGTGGGAAAAAATGGATACCAAGTAGAAGTGTCTAATTTATAATATATGGTATTTTTATGTAAGAGTTATAACCTAAATCTCTAAAATTATAAAACTAAAATATCTTTGGTAATGTTAGAAAGTCAATTCTAGTTTAATGTTTATAGAATGTGTAATGTTTAAGACCATCTCCTTACATGTTATACCTTATTGATTCAAGAACAGATCTTCTATATGTTGTCACTCTTTATAATAAATATAAAAGTGATCCAAAATAATTTAATTTTATTGTATGAAAATGGATTCTCAAGTATAATAATGGTAAAATATATTTTGTATTGAAATATGATAAAAAATAAAATTTG
Source organism: Viscum album (assembly GCA_963277665.1). NCBI lineage: Eukaryota > Viridiplantae > Streptophyta > Magnoliopsida > Santalales > Viscaceae > Viscum > Viscum album. The sequence continues at coordinate 247,835,040 of OY728150.1, forward strand.
GATCTATTTGGTTATGATGATACAGATTAGACAGGTTATAATGATGGTGGAAAATAAAAATCCAATGGAGTTTTCTTTCTTGGTAATATATGTGTGTGATGGAAATCAAAGAAGTAAATTTTTGTAATATTAAGTACTACTGAGGTAGAATACATTGTTGAAACTCATACTATAACTCAGTTGATATGGATGAAAAATCAGTTGGAAGATCTAAAGGTGGGTGTGAATATTCCACTTCTTATATGTTATAATTAGAGTAATATTAATTTATCAAAGAATCTGGTTCAATATTCTAGGATAAATCACATTGATATTAGATATCACTTTATCAAGGAACTTGTGGAGAGAAATGATTTGAAGTTGGAGTTTTTTCCCACAAAAGAAAAGATCACTAATAAGATCACCAAGACATTGTATAAATATGTATTATAGAATCTGAGGTTGAAGTTGGGAGTTCAGACTCACCCTATACAGGGCTAAGTTATGTTTTTTTATGTCCTATCTCTCTTCTTATATTTGGATTTTTTTATCAAATTGGGAGAAAAATGATAACATAATTGATCCATTGATTTTTGTTTTATCTATTTAGGGAGATCATATATTTAGGGGGAGTTTTTAAAAGGGGTAAGATATTATTTCAGGATGTGTGAACTATTTTAATAATTTTTTAAATTGTATATAAGAGGTTTTTATGATTAGGTATATTTAGGATTACTTTTGGTGATAAAGTTTGGTGGGTTTGGAAGAAGTTTTTGTTAATAAATTCTTTATGGACAACATGATTTTGTTGTGGAATAATTCTTATTTCATACATAAAGTTTGCTCACATAGGCTTAAAATTATTTGATATCGATCCATTTCACTTTTTAGATATTTAAAGATACATGTTCATTGATTGAAATCAATATCCAAAGTGGGAGATTGTTGATAAAAATAATATTTCTCTAAAATAGGTAAAGAATATGGTACATAGGAAATGGAATTTTTTATGATGTCATATTTTGTTATCAATACTTTTTTGAAGTTTTTGAAGGTTCTAACATTGGTGTACTACTATTGGTGTGTTTCCATTGAGTTGAAACTTTTGAGGTGATACTATTGAGGTGATACTGTTGGTGTGATACTATTTGTGTGCTGCTGTCAGGTGCTACCATAAATGTGCTATAGTCAGGTGATACCAAGGTTGTGCTACAATCAGGTTCTACTATGGTTGTTCTACAATCATATTTTACCATGGGTGTGCTACTATCAGGTGATACTATGATCATGTTATGTTGGGGTTCTACCATCAAGTTTTACCATAGGTGTGCTACTATGAGGTGTGACCACTAATGAAAATAGTACAACTATGAGTTGCATAGTACCTGATTCTACTATGAATTAAATATATAATTAAAAAGTAAATTATTATTATAAGGATTAAATATCTTGATATAAAATATCATGATTATTTCAATGATTCTATTAAATGAATACTGGTGTAATAAGTGAGAAGAAGGATCCAATGTAATTATTCTAGTGTACTGAAGTAAGAAGGAAGGGATAAATATGTGATGTGGACATTCATTTGCACATGAAGATGAAAAATGATTGTCCGGGGTAGATTTAAAGTTATTATTCTTGAAGAGGTGATCGAATTGGGTTAAAATAAATATATAAAAAGAATCAAGAAAATACATAAGATTCATTTAAATGAAGTTTTTCTAAATTTCATGCAGGCATAAATGCCTAATTATTGTAAGTGGTGGATTGTGATTTTATCTTGAAAAAATGTGGTTCATTTTCAAAGGTATTTAAGAGTAATAATTACAATATTGAATATAAAATGGTCCCATCTCTGTACCATGTATATATTTATTCATACATGTGAATTTAATCTTGAAGAAATTCAAGTTTTAACAAGGGTGAATAGGCTGTAATATTTATGCATGTTTGGATATAGTTTATTTTAGTTACAAAAGAAGTTTCCTATGGAAGTTATTATGATGAACATATTTTAGTTTTATAGTGATTTATATTTGAAATTATTTACACAGTGTTGTAAATATTTTAATTAGTAATGAAGAGACTAGAAAAAACATCACTTCTTGATAAATTATTTTTTATTCTAGATCAGTGTGTATGTGATTATTTTGAGAGAGAATAGATTTTAAGTAGTGGTTGCATGATATACTAGGTGTGTAAATTGAAGTTAAGTATTACTTTTTTTAAATAGTAGAGAATAAGAATAAGAATATCTAAGTAAACAACAAAATATATTATTATATATAAAAGTAAAACATAAATATTTTCTCTTTATCATTTTAAATTTTTCTTAGTGAAGGATACAATTTATGTGTAGGATGCACAAAAAAATCAGGATACTTGTAAGTGAATTTTAAGGATTTTTTCAACTCGTAGTGGTTTAAAAAGACTTTATTAATGGATTGTATGACCCTGGGTTTTACCAGATCATGATAAAAACTATAAAATCACATTTTGTAGTGAACCTTGTAAATATCCTATAAATGATTGTATTTTTTTACATTAAATTTTCCTCTAATAAGTGGCGAAGGTTATTTTTTAAAGTAAAACATAAAATTTATTGAATCACTGATTCACCCCCTCTTAGCGATTCATTGATCCCATGATCCCACACTCCTATTCATACCTGAAAAACCAACGAATAGGTTATAATATTCATATTTATATAATAATATTTTCCTTATATCATTTAATATTTTTATTGAGTGCATCAAAATATATCTAAAATATAAAAATTATTAAATATAAATATTCTAAAATATCATGTTTTTATATTCTACCCCCATAAATAAATTGAATCTTATCAATTTTATCTATTATTTGATAGAAAAAATTTTAAAATGTTTTTAGAATCAATTTTGAGGAGTGGAAGATAAATATATATATGTGGAAAGAAATACCTTTGAATCCACATCGATTATATTTCATTTTGAAAATAAATTCAATGATGATGTTAAGACTCTGAAACTTATCATTTTCTAAATATTTCTTAAACCATGTATGTATTATACAACTCATAATTTTGAATAGGTTTTCAAAATTAGACCTTGGTATCTAAGGGATATTTTCCAGATAGGATTCGATATATTTATATTCCTCTTTCTTGAGTTTGATTAATTCTTTTACCATTAGGATGAATAATATGAGAAAATATACTTGATTTATTTATTCAATTTCATCTTTCAGTTTTGTTTCAAGAAATTTTCCACCTTTGGTTCATGCCATATGATAAATAACCATGATGATTTTTTATGCTTGAAGCACTAAAATTAACTTTTAACAGATCATATAATCTATAATAGGATGACATGTTATTCATCCTATATTTATACATTTACCAAAACCAAAATAGTCATCACAAGTTAAAATAATATGAATTAACCATTATAAAGAGAAATAATATAGTAATCTCCAAAAACTCGATTATAACACCCAAAGTTCAACTTAAATTATTCTATAAATAATTAATCTTAAAAATGTTCAAAATATGGTTAATGAAATTCAAAACCCAAAATTCTAAATATTTAATTGCATATCCTTCTAAGAACAACTTAACATTTATTTCCAAATAATAATAATCATTCATAAAGTTACATAAAAAAATGTATTTACCCCAATTATATATTCTTTAAAATATACTAATTTTTTCCCAAAATTACCTAAATCACCATAAAACCTTAAAAAAAACATTTACGCTTCTAAAAGTTAACTCAATATTTATTATTTGAATAAAATCCCATCTTAGAAAATAATATATTTTTACCTTAATCATATAATTTTACAAATATAGTATACTTCTTACAAAAATAACTTTAATCACCAAGTCACCAAATCACTTTTCAATCTCACAGTTATCTAAACTTATATCCCCAAAATATAATAACCCCATTATTCCCATTAACCATAATTACCTTGTCATAAAAGAATTTATTAATTATAAATGCTATGTGTTTCTTAACTTATATCCCCAGTATCATTCTTCTCAAATAAATTCAAACTAAATCACATGTTAAACCTAAGGGTTATATATACCTCAATGATACATTAAAAACCAATAATCATTTCCAAAAATGTCATCAATCAACCAAAAATACCTTAACATTAAATTGAAGAGGATTTTATTTACCTTGCAAATTATGATCATAATTAAACTTATTAACCCATAATGGAATCCTTAGTTATTAATTTATCCTCATATGATAACTTCCTAACATCTAAAGTTATCTAAACCCTGATCTAATACCAACTATAACATCCTGATACTTGTACCCCCATATCTAGTGATAAAAAAAATATTATTTACATAATTTCTTTGATTCCAATAGAAACAACCCAATTTTAACCATCCATAATTACAATAACAATATCCAATATTTATTAAATTACATACCTAATACCTCTTAGGTTTATAGTTTTATATAATTAAGAAAAACCCTTTATGTAACAAAAACCATTTTATTTATTATCAAATTTAATTTTTCCCCATTATACCTTGATTTTATTATTCCATAAGAAGACTTAAACATCTCCTAAAAATTTCTCTGCACATGATACCATTCTAGACACATCTTACATAATATCATTCTTCATAACCAAGGGAAATAAAAATATAAGTGAATGTGATATTATATTATCAACAAGAGTAAATAAGGGAAATATAAATCGATGATCATAAGTGAGCACAAGATAATAATAGGAGTATGAGAACATTATTATAACTTATAAAAATCATACCCAATCAGTAAAATATGATAAATTATGATTCATTGTATAAATATTTATCACAATACATGTGTATAGTCATGAAATCAAACTCAATATCCATGGATCATAACATGGACATACAATATATAAATGTGGAGGAAGCATAATATTAGGAAAATAATAACATTGAGAACCTGTATAAAAACTAAAAATTATTCTAATTAAGTTATTTATGTGAATTAATCTCATAAAATATAACTATGGTAATGAAATTAGGTCTATATATAAAATTATGGACATGAAACTAGATTTATACATAAAATTGTGGACATGTATTAATATGAGTAGGTCCATTCATAAAGTTGTGAACATGAAATTAGGTTCATGCATAAAATAATTATCTAATTAGATATAAAATCTTAAACAATTTAGTGTAGTTTGATATATGACCCCACCTATCATCATCCATACATATTCGTTCTACAAGATCATAACACTCATGATTCAGTCATCACTTAATTAAACTGTGGAAAGAAATGGGTTTCACGATAAATCTCATAATACATCATCATAATCTATACATATAAAAATGTGGATGATATCATTAGAGTATATACCTAGTTAATCATAACAATTATTAAATGTTTTTAACATAGATGAAAAATCGCTTTTATAAAAGCATTTAATATATACTTTAAAAATCAAAAGAAAACTTACCTCTTATTTCGATAACTTTTAAAAAATAAAATTACTATAAAAATGGGAATATTATTTTCTTTGAAAAACATTTGAAACTTATAAATTAATATTTATGATATGATAAATACATGGAAAAATTAAAATTTATTCATTCCTTATACATAAAAAGATAACATTCTTTTCTCACTTTTGTAAAAAGTCAAAAGTGAGTTGTATAAAAAACCTTTGAAAAGATTTATTTTAATTATTTTTAAATAAAATAAAAGTTATTGAAAATTTAATTATTTAAAACATTTAGGTATTGTTAAAAACTTTAATAAAATAATTTTAATTATGTTTATATTCAAGAGAAACATTTCTGACTGAAAATAGGAAATAAAGTTAGCTTTTCTTAAAAACATTTTCTCAATCATTTTAAGTAACAAGGAGAGGAAAATGAAAGGTAAAACATGAAAACCCTAGAAATATGATAATTAAATTAAATTAATGTGTTTTAGAAGATAATATTAATAAATTTCCCCTCAATGGAAATTTAACAAAGACAATCCCTAGAAGAAATGAGGTTGTAATATAAACCCTTACGACTTTGGTAACTTCCAAATAAAAAGCCATTTAAAGTTAGAATCTTAACATGGTCATAAAAATACCATGAATTTAATGAAATATTATGTCAATATATATTATTTTATCATTAATTAAAATATAAAAAATAAATAATGTTGCACAACCTGAAATATGCCTCAAGAATTTGAAATTAAGACAAAGAAACATCTATAAAATTGGCATCTTTTGAATCGAAATCCCATGAAAGATAGAACTTGAGATGGATTTTTGAATGCATGTAATTGAATAAAATTTATAATAAAAATATTAATTTTTAATTATATATAGCACAAAAAATAAAACAATTTATGAATATGACATATATCTTAAAGAAAGAAAAGTGAGACAAGAAAACCTTTACCTCAAGTATTGACTCGCTTGGTACGTGTGACTAACTTGATGAATAACCAAATTATGTTTATTAAATACTTTATTAGGAAAAATTTTCATTTATATTTTATTTATTTATATTCTTATGTTTTATTTTATAAACATTTTATTAATACATCATGTTTATTCTTACTATCTTGAGGGTGTTCATTTCATGGTTCCAAGGCTATTCCAATTTGCTGACAGTTATGGAAGTTCTTTTAAATTGAGGAAATAAATCCATAAGAGAAATAAAATGATTTAAATATCATTACATAAGTTTTAAATTATCCCTAATATCCATATTTTATCTGAGTTAGTCATGGTTCATCAAGTATAAATATTATTGTTTAATGACATGTTCATTTAGGTGGGTTTATTGACCATTATGAACTAACTTTGTTTAATTTAGTTTAATGATTATTAATATTTTACAGAATAAAAAATATTTTGTAAAATAATTATTAAAATTATATTTAGGAATAAAATTTATTCTTTAACTTTATATGATGGTGGTGAAGGAAAACAAAACATGTCTTTTATGGAGGCGATAGTCCCCACTTACACGGGTGACATTTTTATTTTTTATTTAATGAATAGAAGGAAGGTAGATAGTGAATATTTCATTAAAAAATAAAATATCAGTATATTTATGATACTAATATCAATATTTCAATTTTTATGGAATACATTTAGAGGATTTAGACTAAATAAAAATTAAAAGAGCTTGGTTGAGAATACTATCTCTTCGATGAGATATTCTCCTTTAGATTGAGATTAATCCCTTTGTAGGATAGATTTATAGTCACACTAGGGGATTTAGGTATTGAGAATAAAATTTTATAGAAGTATTTTGGTAGGGTTTTGATAGAAATATTAATTCACATGTGTCATTGAAAGGGTTAGATTAAGTCCCTTTTTATAGGAAAAAATCAATGGCGTTTTCACAAAATTCTTAGTTTTTAAGGGTCAAGAATGTCATTATAAAAGGTAAAGTAGATCATAAGTGGAAAATTATTTATATGATCTATTATTTACCATTAAATTTTCTAAATATTTTTTATGATTTTTAAATTAATTAATTTAATATATTTTTAAATAAAACACTCATTAAAGTGTTTTTCAACACTGTTTACATAATTTGACTTAAAAAACATCAATATAACATTGAGATTCTAATTTTAACATTTAAAAAATTATTTAACTTTAATTTTATTCCATAAAAATAATTAAATACCCTAAATTTTCCAAAACACATCACTTTTAATATTTTTAAAACTATTTAATTTTATTTTTTATCCGCTTGCACAAGCGTTGAATCAATGATGAATTAGTGTTCTTGGTAACTATACCATCAAAAAGAATTAAAAATAAATTAATATCATAAAAAATAGTTTATTTATATTCAATTTTATCATATATGGTCATTCATATAATGTTTTTATCTATATCCTTATCATGATAATATAATAAGTGAGAGAGAGAGACATTTTGTAAATATTCTTAACTTAAAATAATATAAAGATCACAATCAAAGGAAAGTGGAACCAAATTAGAATATTTTAAAACATAGGATGATTTTATTATAAATACAATCAACTAATAAAATAAAGGAAAGTGTTGGATTTATTTTTATACCTTTTCCCATAGTTTTAACATCATTTAACAGATTTTACCCTTTATTGTGGTGATAAACTTTTACCATGGTTACTATTCAATTTAAATAAAATAAAATAAAAATTATTAAATAATTCAAATATGATGATTCGAGATTTGGAATCAGTATTCTAAAATTCAATTTCCATAAATATAAGAAATTACTTTTAATATATGTTTGCAAAACACATTTAAAATCAATTTTTTTTGAATTCAATTTCCATAAATAGAATAAATTAATTTTAATATATGTTTGCAAAACACATTGAAAATATATTTTTTAGAAAAATACCCATTTTAAACATAAAAATGATTTTATACCAAAATCATGTTTGATGTTTATTAACATTAAATTAATTGGATTTTTAATTAAAGGATACATACTTTAATTTTAAACCAAATCAAAACCAAAATTCACCTCATGAAATCTTGATTAAAAGAGAATAACATTTTTTTTATTTAAATAAAAACATTATTGAGATTTAAAAAATGTCAAACATTTATTTAAAAGTTCAAAATTATACTTTTAAATGCATAATATTACTTATTAAATACATATTTGTTTTTAGAAAAAAGTTTTATAATTTTTTAAGTCGTTCTTACATCATGATGGTGTGATAAAAGTGACAGTATTTGTAAAATCAGTATTTTTCATTATTACCCTAAAAATAAATCTTTTTAGAAAAGTATAAAAAATTTATCTTAAAATTATTTTGACATTCTGAGGGAAAAATTATTTTTTTATAAAAAAATTCTAAAATTAATAAATTTATCTCTTAAATAAAATATATAAAATATAAAGAAAACCCATTTTTTTTTGAAAAACAGCCCTTTTAAAATTTAATTATTCTTATTATTATATGATTTATTTATTATAATTCATAATCAATTAATTATTTCCTAGGATTTAATTAATAAATATGTATTTGGAAAAAATTTCTACATATATTTCATAATTTGTTTTATTTCTATTCAAACCCTCTAAACCAACAACTAGGTTATAATAGTCATATTTAAATAATAATATTTCTATGGTATATCATGGTTCATTTAAGCTTAGTGATGTGTATATCACAAGCTATCAAAAAAATAAAAATTATTAAAGATAAATATTATAAAATATTAGGGATTTACATGATTTATATGATACATCTTATAGTGGACATGCTCATATAGTGATATGAGTATGTTTGATGAAGATCACACCATACCCCTTAGTATCTTGAGTATAAATGATTCTTTTCTAGATGTAAATATTTTATCACATCGATGAAATAAGGATTTCATATTTTTTTAATGATGATAAGGCCTACAGGGTCACACATTTAGGCCTTTAGATAAGTTCTTTGTTTTTGAAAAACAGTTTTGTTCCAAAATGAAGAGTGGTTGAAGAAACCGTATCCATGAGTTGTTTTAGATAGATTTAAAAAGAGTTATAAAATTTTTAATTATGTAATTTTTGGATTTAAGGGAATGTTTGAGATTTTTGGAAATGAAATAAAATGGGAACCACTATTCCGTAGTGGTGCATATGATTTCATGGTCCATATCTGATATAACCGTTTAAATGCATACAATATACGAGTTTGAAAAATTTATTCCCACATGTTTTTCCTTTGTTATGACCCATGAGATGGATCATTGTTAGTTATAACACATCATTCATTGAAGTGTTTAATGAATGAAAACCAATAGACTATAACATATGATTTCTATGGGTTGACACATGATAGATTATTCCATGGATGATGATATTCATTCAATAAAGAGCATAAAGGATGCCTATATAAGAGGATGTGATACTATAATGTTGGGTGTGAGATAATTTTTATCATTACTTATGTTAGACCCTGAGATATTATTACACCTGGGGGGGGGTGAATCATGGTAAAGAAGTTAAAAACAGTTCTTCCTTTTATGCGGACCTTGTTCTCTCACTGTAGGGTCCTGAAAAAATCCACAAAGGAGAATGGGAATCCCCTTAATTTGGGAAAGGATTCTACCTAATTTCCTTCAAAGAATTGAGAAAAAATATGGAGAACACCCATGAATTGACAAAGGATTGGCCGGTCCGCGTACCGGTCCAACATTGATGGTACGCGGTCGGTTTAGCAAGCCATCCCCTCCACAGACCAATGTCGTCCGTGAAATGGAGGTGGGAACCCTACGTGGGTGCAAAGCAGGATGGGTGCTGGGCTAGTCCACCATCACGAACCATCCCCAGACCACGTGCGCTGTCATTCATGGAATGGAGGCAGAGCCCTGCGCGGCCGCGAAGTACCCCCGAACCAATTTGGTTCGCAGGTAAGGTGCATTCAATGCCCCCTGCGAGTTGCGGATTGACCAAGTCATCCGTAAATCAGGTTTCCGGTCATGGGCCTCTGCAAAAGGTGCCGCATGAACACAAATACATCTCTTTATCCCCTCTATAAAAGGACATCGAGGGGGAGAATAAGAAAGAGGGGGAAAAGGGGAAGAAGGAGAGATCAGATTTGGGTGGAAGGATTTCGGAGGAAGGAGCTTAGGATTTCGCAAACAGCAAAGTTCCAATTCACAATCAAGAACAAGTATGAAACTGTAAATGAATTAATAAGGAACCGAAAAAATCATAACAAATTGGTGAACCGTGAACTTAAAATAAAAAAAAAGAAGAAGAACGCAAGCCATGCCCCCTCTGCGGATGTACTCCCTGCGAACCAGGGAGTCTATGCCCCTTTTTATATCCGACGCACCATGAATCACCATCCTATGTGGGCGAAGCCCTGACCGACGAACCACTAAAATACATCTCCCCTAGCCGCCGCTGCTCGTGCGGACTCCACCACGTACTAACCTGGTACGTGGGCCAAACCTGAAGTTGCGTACCACCCTGGTACACAAGATGCCTATCAGTCCACGTACCACCCTGGTACATGGACGACCTCTCCAGCCACGTAGCACCCCCCTACGTGAAGGGCTCCACTCCTCATACACTCATGTGTCCTACTAACTCCTTCGGTGTTCCTATTCCCCAAGACAGATAAAATCCTTCCAGTCCAGCCTGATCCTTCACAATTCCTTCATTGGTCTATTCATTGGCCCTGAGCCAAGGCCTCTACCGAAGCCACCAGACCTGTATGATGCAACCTTCAGGTACATCAGTGCGCCACCCTGAGTTCACATACCCACGGTAGGTGAGGGAAAAGGGGTTTCTCTAGCCCTTGAGAAGGTTCCCAAAACATTCCTAGGTTCACATTCCCACGGTAGTACAGGGTTCGAACCCAAGAGTCCCCTTTCTGCCTCTCCACTTGCCAAGATTGAGGGACCCTGCTCGCGTTTCCTATTGACGAGCGCCAATGGTGAGCACCTCTCCCCTCTCCTGGGAGTGGCTGGGAATCCCTCCTGGAGTAAGCCCCACACCATCCTCGTCGGGAGCCAATGACCCTTCCCCTCTCATCACGGAAGGTCCGTTGCTCCGTTGCCCGAATCCTACCTTCCTCCAACACTAGGGAGAAGGAGAGTCCATTGGTCCCGACCTTCTCCTCTGCTCGTCGTCTTCCTCCCCATCTCTCAGGAGGGATAAAGTGCGAGGCTCGCCAAGTCTATTGCATTCTCTTGTTTCTCACACCGATCATGACTCACGTGGGCTTAGGTATTTGTAATGGCCACGACGCCCACACAACATAATTCCCTTAGAACGAACTACATGGGTTTTGATCCCTATTTCCTAAAAAAGGTATGTAGGATGCCTCCTCGAGGTTTAATCCCAACAACGGTCAACTAACCATGTATAAGTCCCAATCATGCCCTCAGACTGAACTACGTGGATTCTGATTCCTATCATGAGGATATATAGGAAGCCCATATCACGGGTTTGATCCAAATGCTCAAGTCGTTATCTGTCCCCCTGGATGAAAATAAACTTCAAAGCGCCCAGTTATAAGGATTCAAACCAGTTCTCAATGAGTCCAAACTCCTTGGAGTCATTAATCCAATGAGGGATGGTAAACCTCGGGCCTAAATGATTCCGAATCCCTGCGTTCAGCTGACCATTTCCAATAAGAGTAATCTGTGGATACTATGCTTGGGTATAAACCAAAGATTCCCGAACATATGAATACATCTTAAATATATACGAGAGTCCCGGAACATGCAATAATTCCCCCCAAAATGGTGCGATGATCCCAACTTCCCATCCTATCGACCAATGTGATTTCTTAAGCATCACTGGCCAAATCAACCAGAGAACACCTGCCTTTGGAAAGCAGGTCCACGGATCGTTGGATAAAGAACCATTGGGCATTTCGAAACGAAGACCAATATACCTGACCTGAGCGATTGAGAGGAACTCAGCCCTCAACGAGATCGACCGTCGGGCGCGTCGGTCCTCCCACCCTCGGTCGAAACAAAAATGGTGAACCTGACGTGAATCTTTAACCAAGCATGATAGATTTAACCTAATCCCACTCTGTTCCCCCTTATACTCACAATGAGGTCCAAGAAAGGTCATTAATTATGCATGGGATCATGAGATACTGCTTTGATGAGTTTTCTATTTGTATTTGTTAAAATATTTTATAGGTACCACTCAGAACTCCCTTCGATCCAATGTCATCACGGTGGAACTCACAGACACGTACTTCAAGCTACGCAATGACCGGACTTTCTCACCAATGAAGTACCCCATCACCTACTTAGAATCTTCAACGCTGGGTCTCAGATGCGTTGATTGTGGAGTACCACTTGAACGGTACTCTCCTGACGGTGGAGGCGGCCATGCATGCCCTCCAATCCGCCAAGACCCGCCGGTCGCCTGCCCAGCAGCGGCCGTGAAAGCTGATTCAGATGGCTCCTGTTTCCATCTCAAACTATTTCAGGAGTTTATCCCTGGAACGAGACAATGCGTACCTCCCTTATCTTAGGAAGGTGGATGTGGTCGACACTGAGGAATTAATCCCCACGGAATGGGGGTTACACTCTAAGGCCCTCGTCGGAAGACGTCGTCACGGTTACGCCGTGACTCAATATCCTCACACTAAGAAAGATGTCACCCCGAGGATCTAGGCCCACGCTCTGGCCCCTCGGACCGCCCGATGAGAGCGGAAAACATACAACCAGGGACCGGTCATCACCCTTGTACCTAAAGAGGAGCTCTGCTGCCCAGTCACGGAGACGTATTGCGAGTAGGCACATACGCCTATCCGCTCCTCCAAAGTCCTCCATCCTGACATGGCAGCATCATACGAGCATGCACGCATCCCCGTCGAGCTCCATCAGGCCCGTCACTCACATAGTACAACACCTACCCAGCATACACCTCTCCCTATCCATGGTAATGAAGCCCACCAACCTAACGTGGTGGAAACCCAATGCCCGCAGGACCAGATCATAGAAGATACTCCTGACGCCTACCATCTCGATGTGGTGGCGATCAACAAAGCCCGCCATCCAGATATGACAGCAATTAATAGGCGGGCACGTCTCCCTGCCAACAAAGGCCACCGAATCGATACTGTGGAGAACCAACATATGCAGGGCCAGATCCCTGCAGATGCAAGTAAAGTTCTCCATCCCGATGTGGATGCAAACAGAAAGATAAACCAGCATATCCTGACACAGGGGCAGACTCGTTCACCTACCCCAACACAGAAGAATTTTCAGTACCCACTGACCACTAGAGGACCGAAGCAGGATATTCCTACTCTGATACCAGAATGGGACTTCATACCCATTCCATCCAAAGATGTCTCTCTGCATATTCTTGAAATGATGGAGGATCAGGTATCGATCCCATATCATATCTTGCAGACTTTCCAGAATGTAATTGCATATGCGGAAACAGCAAGGACTCGGGCCCGTGAGCCCGTCTCCCCAATTGAGGTGACTCATCTAAGAGACGAGATAGCCGCCTCGGAGCATATATGCATCCCTACTTCTGGATAGGAGGGTCGTCGGCCATATTACGTGATACAAGGGCAACCGGATCGAGCAGCTTCACTCATTCCAACTGGGGGACACCCGTCCGTCACGGTGGATGCTCCAGAGCAGGCATATATCCCTGCTAAAAGTCAAGATGTTCGTCGGAATATACCGGCAACATCACGGGACCCAATTAGAAAGGTACCAAAAGGTGAAGTCCATTATCAACAACAGACGGTCCCCACTGCCTGCAAGAAAGCGCCCCAAATACGCCGAAGGTAGCCAGAAAATAAAGAGAGGGTTCATGACTCTGCTCTACTAGAAGCTGGGGTTCCCAATGATGCTAAGCACATATTGAAGGCTCAGAACCCTGCCCACCCATTAACATATTATGGGAGTAGCAGTAGCAGTTGTGAAGGTCCTCCCCGTAATGCCGCTACCAGTAGCTCTAAAGTTCCTACCTAGAGCACCCGCGGGGGCCTCCCCCATGGGAATATAACTATCGATCACAAGATCTTCTATTTTTATGTGATTCATGGAAGCCCTCCGCATGACCAGAAGATCGAGCAGTAAGAAGGCCCTCCACTTGATGCGGTCCACCCTGAATATCCTCCCTGGGGTATACACTGCAAACACTCTCCATGCAGTGAGACCACAGATTATGATAGTAGTCCTCGCTATCGTAGTCGCAACTACAGAGGCCCTCCCCATAGTGACGTCTCATCACGACAAGAAGTCCCTCCCCTTATCGTGGCCTACCCTGAGGGCCCTCCCTAGGGGTTATGTTGCAACGACACTCCTCAAAGCCATGCATCATATCACGATGGTAGTCCTCACCACTCTGATAATGGAGGTCCTCCCCATAGAGACGTTAAGAAACGAGAAGGTCCTCCCCTCGTTGTGGTACATTCTGAAGGCCCTCCCCAGGGTGTACCCCATAGACATTCTCCCTGCGGCAGCCGTGATGGTAGTCCTTGCCGTTGCTGCAGCTGTGATGGTAGTCCTCGCCACCACAATCGCCATTGAAAAGGTCCTCCCTGCAATGGCCCCAAGAAACAAGAAGGTCCTCCCCTTGTTTTAGTGTGTCTTGAAGGTCCTCCCTAGGATACACATCGAACGTCAAACCATGATGGTAATCCTCACCATGATGGAAGTTGTTGCAAAGGCCCTCCCCGTAACAAAACTACATAGCCAGAAGGTCCTCCCCTTGCTGCGACAAGCCTTGGAGGTCCTCCCCAGGGTATGCACTACTAAAGTCTTCTATGCAGTGAGGCGTCAAGTAGTAATGGTAGCCCTAGCCATTATGACACAGATAGCGGAGGCCCTCCTTGCCTAGACGCCGATCAACGAGAAGGCCCTCCCCTCGCTGCGGTACATTTTGAAGGCCCTCCCAAGGGTGTACCCCATATGTTCTCTCTATGTGGTAGCTGTAATGGTAGTCCTTGCCATCGCAGATGCCATTGCGAAGGTCCTCCCCGCAGTGACATATCATATCAACAGGAAGGTCCTACCCCTGCCGAATCAAGTACAAAAAAACCCTCATCTGCCGAGGCACTCAGAGGGATAATATCAAGCATTTAGATTCCTAGCTAGTTTCCAATGACACCCTTCTTCAATCAGAAGACGGTCCAGGGCCACGTTCATCTTCTGAACCACCTCAGAATCGCCCACATGATAATTCAATACCTATCGACCCCATTGCCTCTGACCACACTATCGCTAAGCATCTCAGTTGGGCTGACCAGGTAGAGGAATCACTAGCTGAGGAGTATGTTGACATATTACACCTGAGGAAACAACTAGTTAGAGATTATGTACCAGTTATGTTTTAGCCCACGACCACCTCTCAATTCGACATACCCAGAAAGTTGTCAGAAGAATGTGCACATGACATCCACTCCAATATATGGAAAACCCTCTGCCGGATGAAATCAACTTTCCTGCCCTATGATGGGTATGTAGACCATGTCAAGACAATAGGATACCTCTTACATCACATTGACCTGGAAGCTCTTCCTTCAGAGTGGAAACCGCGACCTGTGAAGCATAAAGGAAACCTTGAGTTAGCCTGCCTCCATGCACTGCACCAGTTGCACCACCTCATTGGTGATGCTCTGACGGGAGACCATATCAGAGGATGGGGGGAACATGGAGCTCTGCATTTCACTCCGCTCCCCACCCAGAAGAACCCATTTGGTGTAATTTTTTGCAACGTCATCATGTCAAGACAACAATCGAGTGGTCTCCCTATTCGGGAAAGGCGACACGCCCAACAGAGACAGGACTTGAGTAAGTACTAGAAGCTTCAGGCCCTGTTTCGGTGCAGATGTGCGTCGGGTTACGCTGTTCCGCCAGGACGCGTTCGCGCGTGCACCCGTCAACCCGAGGGGATGGGCGCGCGGCTTGTGGTCCCGCAGTCCCGCTTTCCAAGGGCGGGCGGCATCCGTCCCTTATTCAGGGGCGTCTGCTCCTTGATCGAAACCGGGATGATGGGATGTCGGCTTCTCCTTCCTTGGACGTCTCCTCGGAACTTGTCGCCTAATCCGGGTCTCCCTCATAGACTTAAGAATGTTCGTGAATCTCGTTCCCGGCGCCATATCTTCATGGACACCGGTTAATTACGCTGCTTCCGCCCGGACGTTCCAAGGAGTCTGGGCGGGGCAGCAACCTGCGGTGAGAAGGCCGGGTGGCTCTGGGTGCTGGGGGCGTGTCGTAACACTGCGGCTCTGCACGTCTGTCTTCCGTCCCTAATAGGGCTTCTCGAAGGCACGATGGCCTGAGGCATCCCGTACTAGGTGCGGGGAACTGTGTCACCTGAGGTTTTCCTCAGCTTCCCGTGTTTAACACGGGGTATGCCGCGAGTTTAACGTCCAGCGGGGACGGCATCGGACCGATCAACACGAAAAGTGGATCAGATGACAGAACCCCTTGCGGGGAACCTCCGACGCTGGGGCCAGCACATGGGCGGCTTCCCAAGTAACGTGGAGTGAAGTGAAGTGGCATGACCCCACCGGGATGTGGCGGCCCGGGTAAGGATCAGGGTGGATGATGGAGTAAAGAGCTTGGACCCCAGAGGGGCTTCCTACGTACCGCGCGTTAACACGGATCAAAGTCAACGTAGTTCGGGCATACAGTTTAACGTCATGCTGGACGTCGGCAAGCCGACTCACGAAGAGGTCGAGGCCGCCGGGCGGAGGATTGAACCGAACCACCTCGCACGGAGGGGGATGGAACGGCCGGGTGGATCACAGTTTCACGTCATGCTGGACGATAAAAGGGGAAATGGAAAAGGGGGGCTGTGGGGAGGCACCGTGGAGATACACACGGGCGGTCTCCCACAGGGGCGGATTCATAGGTGAATCAACGCAAGCGTGAACCCTGGAGGGGTCCACTGATGGACGAACCGACGTAAATACGACCGGGACGACCAGGTGGTGGGCTTGGACCTCAGGGAGGCTTCCTACGTACCCTGTATAGAAGACAGGGATCAAAGTCCACGTAGTTCAATCTGTCAGGACTTACGCACTTGGGGCAGCCCGGATACTGCAAAACTCAGTTGGAAGGGACTTGGACCGAAAGCAAAAGACACCTCGATCCCAGTCAGACCCTCTACTGGCTTCGGCAGTGGGGAGGTGCAATGGAGATACACATGTGCAGCCTCCCACGAGAAACTAGGGGTTTGTAATACCCTGCCCCCGTAGGGAAAAGCCACTCCCATTAAATCGTCCCAAAAGGGGGACAATCCCGACATCCCTGCAGAGACGAGCGGGTGGGGGCCACGTCCAAACCGGGGGAGACCCTGCGTGCGGAGCACGGGATCAGGTTGCGGACGGTTTAGCGTCTTGCCAGACGAAGTACAGTTTAACGTCATGTGTTGAGGACGAGGCACTTGGCAGTTTAACGTCTTGCAGCACGGACGATGGGGGCTAGGCAGTTTAACGTCGTGCAGCTTGGACGGGTGTGCAGTTTAACGTCATGCTGGGCATAGGTTGCCGGACGAAGCACTTGGCAGTTTAACGTCTTGCAGCGCGGACGATGTACAGTTTAACGTCGTGCAGGACGTATATGCAGTTTAACGTCATGCTGGACGAGTGTGCAGTTTAACGTCATGCTGGACATAGGTGCGTGTCACTTCGCGCAAGCCTGGAGGGCCGCACGGGAAGACAACGCACGGTGCGGGCACCCGGGATGAGAATCATCGGGTGCCACACAGGCGGGTAACCTTAGGAGGTCAACGGGGACGACCCTGGCAGATTGCGCACAAAAAGGAAGCTTTGCGCGCAATACTGCGGGCCGGCGCGCAATCGGGGCGGCTGGCGCGCAATTGGGCCAGCGCCTTGCGCGCGGATGCTTGAGATTGCTCACACCGGGCTTCGGATAGCGCGCGGGGGCAACGGCTCATTCTTTAACGAATGGCCACTCGAAAGAAGGGGGGGTGCGCGCAATCAGGCCGGATTGCGCGCACCCCGGGGCAATTGCGCGCAAGCGGGTTCTTTTGCGCGCAAAGGCCTTAGGGTGAGTGTTTATTCAAATGAAAGGAGCCAGCGGGGATTGCGCGCGAAGGCGGACCCCGAGGCTTTCTTGCGCGAAAGAAAGGAGGTTACCTGAAGTTCGTCATTGCGCGCGGAAGGGGTTGAATTGCGCGCACGGGAGACGTTTCGACTTCCAGCAACCTTTGAAACGTTGGGGGTCGCCTTGTATTTATAGGCAACCCCGGGCGCGGAATCCCGGATGCGAGCGCGAAATTCTTCTCGCGGGCGCGGAATCGGGCGCGGCGCGTAAGGGAGTCGCGCGGACCCGCAGGGCGCAGAATTGCGCGCCGAGCCGGCGCATTGCGCGCATCCCGGGGGTTTTCCGCGCGGGCCATCACCTTTGCGCGCGGGCCTCTGAAATTCCGCGCACGGCCTCCGGGCCCTCCGAAACATCCTTCCGACTCCAAATATGACCTCGCTTTCCGCATCCGGAGCTTCGTTTGGGAGCAACGGACTTTTCCGGCGTCTACAAAAGCCCCCCCTCGGAATCTGATCGGCGAGAGGTCGCAACGATCGGGTTCCGAGGGAGACGCCGGAATGCCGAAGTCCTGGGCGGCGCGGGACTTAGGCGCGCAAAAAGGGGCACCGGTCGCGAAATTCGCCGCTGCGGTCGCGCAAAGCGCTTTCCGCGCAGCGCGGGCCCGGCCTCGCCTATAAATAGGGGCGCTGGGTCCCGCGTTCCGTACTCTGGCCTTCCGCGCGATAAGCTCCCAAGCTCTCGTGCGCGAAATTGCCTCTTCCGGTCGCGAAATTCGCCCGATCGGCGCGCAAAACCGTCCGGATTTCGCCTGCTTTTGCGCGAAAACCCGGAACTTTGCGCGACAGTCTTCCCAATTGCGCGCCGTCCACTTGGATTGCGCGCCAACCTTCAAACTTTTCCACTAGCCTCGTCCGATCCCGCACTCTTCATCCCTTAACCCGCACGACTCCCGAAACTTCTGAGATGGCCGCGCACAGAGGAAATGAGGG
Organism: Viscum album; assembly: GCA_963277665.1. Classification (NCBI taxonomy): domain Eukaryota; kingdom Viridiplantae; phylum Streptophyta; class Magnoliopsida; order Santalales; family Viscaceae; genus Viscum; species Viscum album. The sequence continues at coordinate 247,854,494 of OY728150.1, forward strand.
GGATGCCGCCACTCGCAGAGCTGAGATGGCGACGAACGAGGAGGTTTACGGAGCCAAGGAGATTGTTTCCAACAATCAATCCTTGTTCGACTTACTAACGCCGGCCCAGAAGACATATCCACTGTCGGACAACCTGCCGCTCTGGAACTTCGGCATCCTCGATGAGGTTCCGGTGCCAGGGTTCGAGATTGATGCGCCGCGGACCTGGGTGACCCGGGAGGACGAGCTTCTCCGCTATAACATCACCAACAATGGGCATCCTGCCAGGGAGACCAGACACTTGGATGTCTATGTCCTGAACCCGAGGACGCGAACCATTGATGGGGGTGAGCCTACTGTGGAGAATTCTCCAGCCCTCTACTCGAGCACATACCGTCAGAGTGTCACTGACGACACCAAGGGCTGGCTGAAGGACTGGGACTTGCGATCCGGGGGCAACTTTACCAGTGAATGGGCCTGGGCGTTCTGGGTACGCCACACTTGCGATCACTTCGCAGAGGAGCTGCGGTACATCGGCCTGTTCGAGGCGGTGTGGACGTCGCAGTTCCACTTCTACCAGCAGTCTGAGCTCGGGCCGGAGCTGTTCACTCGCTGGTCCCCGGATACCAACACCTTCCATCTTCACCATGGGGAGGTCGGCGTCGGTCTCTGGGACATCCACTGCATCGGAGGTATCCCGCTGGAGGGCTACCAGTACGATGAGTTCCTGCCACCGAAGAACATCTGGGAGGACAGGTCACGGACTCCCATTCTGACCTGGCATCTTCTTGACCTGGCTACGCAGCGGCTCGGGATCCAAGACTTCCAGAAGGACATAGCCTACAAGGATTGGTTCGGCCAGTTCCTGGAGCATGACCCGGCGGTCAAGATGCCAGGCAGGGGGAAGCGGTGCCCGACCGCAGCTCAGAGGAGCCGGAACGGGTCGTACTGGCGGGTCCTGGAGACGGGCGATTACCGCTCATGGGGGTACCGCGTCATCGAGGCCCGGGACCCGAACGTCCGGTACGCGGCGTTCCTGGCCGCCTTTCTGAGCGGGTGGCTCCTGCCAGTGCGGGATGCGAGGATGGGCGTCCGTCCGGCGACGCTGGCGATGGCGGGCGCCATGGCTGCCAATAAGAGGTACAACCTCGGGGTCCCAGTACTGGCGAGGCTGTATGCCATTCTGGGACGCATCTCACGAGGGGGGTCGCCACGAAGGATCTGTGGGCCCTTTCAGTTCTTCCACGGCTGGGTGGCTGCTCACCTTGGTGGGTATACGTTCCCAAATGCCATCAGTCCTCCGGGCAACGGCCTGCGACCCTCCCTGCTGAACATTGCGGGGGTCGCTCCGATGACCCTCAGTGAGGAGGGCGTGAGGGTTCGGATTGGCAATCATGCCAATTTCAACTTCAGCCCGTTCCCCACTCCCGTCGGCCAGATGATCGACAACGGACAGGGCCCGCTGGAGCAGCATGAATACTTCCTGAACATGCGGGGCGGGGTGCTCGTGGCTCGGATCGACGGGAAGGTGATCTGCGAGCCTTACGTGCCGACCCGGTTCGCCAGGCAGTTCGGGTGCCTTCAGCGGATGCCGAAGAGGGTATTCACTGCTGTCCGGGAGGAGACGAACCCCGGCGTCCTTCGCCAGATGTGGCTGATGTTCGTCGCCTTCGGCTCTGGCGACGTCATCACCCTCCCTCCTACCGGAGTTAACGCAGGCTTGGCAACCGAGTACGCCGAACACTGGGCCATCGCGTACCCTGAGGGGCTCTTGCGGAAGCTAGTTCGGCGGCTCGAGGCTACCCGTGCGGAGACCGGGCGTCAAGGAAGGAGGCGAGGCGCCGCCACACGGGGGAGAACGGAGGCGCGCCAAGCAGCGGAGCCGGTGCGGGCAGGGACTTCGGCGGCGGGCGCATCGCAGGCTGCCGCCACGACCTCGGCGCCCAGAGAGGGGGCACATGCGGCGGTCGAGGAGCGGCCCGGGAAGCAGGTGAGACGTCTGCTCGAACCCTCCCACGATGCAGTCTTCCCGGCGCTGTGGTCGGCCTGGATGACCCTGCGGCAGTCACTGGGGACCGACGTCATCTGGCGAAAGATACTCAGAGAAGGAATCTATCTGCCAGAGGTCGGGCGCCTCCAGATCACCGACAGGGTGGACTTCAACCGGCAATATGCATATCTGACGGCCATGGACGAGTACGCGCGCCAACGTGGTCAGCGTGCGGAGCCATCCCTTCTGGTGAAGGTGATGCTCGGTCTCGAGCCCGCTCCGGAACAGATGCCGCCGGAAGAAGATGACAGTAACGACTCCGAGGAGGAGGAGGAGACGGGGGAGGATGAAGGCTCCGAGGGAAGGTCCCATCGGGGGAGCCCACGGGAGAGCGGCGAGGTGGCCGGCTCTGACAACGTTGATGTCACTGAGCTCCTCGAGGTCCGCTTCTATCCCTACTCAACTTGCTTCATCCATTCTCTTATGCAGCTTCTAACCCGTTTCTCCATCCTTCTCAGGAGCACACGGACGTCGGTCAGGCGTCCTCAACAGGAGTAGGAGAGGCGCCAGCAGGACAAGGCGGGGGCCAGGCACCCATTATCGAATTGACAAGCGCTAAGGGGTCCCCTGCTGCAACTGTTCCTGCGGCGACCGGGGTAGCGGAAGATGATGCTCCGAACTCCCGTAAGTCTCCCTACTTTACTGCTGGTGCTTGCCATTGACGATCCGTGACTAACCATGGCATGCCCTGCGCAGTGATCTCAACATCGGAGGCTCGTCGGGTTGCCGAACCCGGGCCATCTACGAGTGGACCAGTGGTGGACATGCCGCCTGCTCCGGAACAGGCTTCCCAAACCGAGCCGGCCCCACCAACTGCTGATCAAGGGGCTGCGGACGTCGGCGGTGCTGCCACCGGAGAGAGGCTGGGGGCTGACGAGGGTGTCAGCGCCGCTGGGGAGAGAGAAGAAGGTTGCCCGGATGTTGGGGAACCTTTCCCTCGTGAGGACCTCCCAGGGGCGGACCCTGCAGCAGACCTGCTGGCTGCCTTCCCTGCCTACCGGCCTGCCGACCCAGAGGAGATGGATGACTCGGACGCGGAGGCGGTCGAGGATAGCCGGGTAACGCGACGCAGGGGGTGGAAGTGCATCCAGCGCTTCCTCAAGCGAGACCCATCGGAATGGCTGGGGCGCATGGGATCACTTCAGACCTGGCTGCGCTTCCTGTGTGCCGGGGGAGCTGATGCTCAACGCCTCCATCTGACGGTCCGTGATTTCATGGCCGAGAAGATGCGCGAGAGCCGCCGGCGTGCCGACGTCGCACAAAGTCGGGACATGTCGGAGAGCACGCAGGCGCTCATCGCGGCAGAGCAGGAAGTCCGGCGCCTCGAAGGGCAGGCGGCAGAGAAGGAGGCCTTCGTCGCAGCATGTACCGAGCTTGTGGAGCAACTATCGGCACAACTGATCGACGCTCAGGTACAGCTGACGGAGGCGGGCCAACAGATGGTCACACTCCAAGTCGAGCGGGAGCGTGCACAGGCCAGGATTGACGAACTGCGTGCTGCGACCGCCGACGAGGAGAGGGCACGCAGAGAACGAGAAGCAGCCCTGGAGGCCGCCAGCCAAAGGGTAGCGGCATTAGAAAGGCTCATTCAGCACGCTAATCCCTAAGGGCTGTTTTTTGCCATTCCCAGAACATTTGCTTCCGCTACTTAATATTTGATCCACTTGTACGAATCGCCATATTTATCTGCGTCTTTTGGTTTAACATGCTCAACCACAAATTGTCTCGTGGGAGCGTTAACCAAGCATCAGGCATCCATAATTGGGCCTGGGTTTCTGGAGAAAAGAGGGAGGTCATTCCTGGGAAAGGAGACCTCAGACCTAACCAATGTATCGTCCCCCAACTTGTTCCAACACACGAGCGGGACAACGCTAGGGGCGTTGAGATTTTATCCGAACATAGGGAAATGAGAAAGGGTGAATCGCGTGTCCCGAATCCAGACATCCACAACGATCGGCCTTCCAGGAAATGCCCAAGACGGTAGGCGGACAGTGGATCGACCATAACAACTGCAATAGACGGACCGAAAAAGGCCATCATTCATATTGCAGGAGGCGGACCACATGTCATCATGAATACCGCTTTGGGGTTCCTTCAGACACAAGGGTGGAAAATCCAGATCAACAGGGCATGCGAAGCGTGGGGCGAAGTGACGATTTGTTCGGACAGAATCCAACGCTCTCAAAATTGCGCCACCGTGGGGGAAGCGTATTAGGCGGATGCACTAATCTGGCCGTGAGTCACCTCAATTCTCAGACAGCACCTCTCTGACGAGGAAACCGTCGCTTCCCATCCTTGCGATGGGGCATCCCGGGCTGAATCGGGGAGAATATCACAACTGCACCACTCTACCCGAAGTCAGGCCAGACGGCCGGCGACGAGGAGGGGCGGGACTTAACGATCCCTGAGGCTGGACCCGAGTCGAAATGCCCGGGCGTTCCTACGTACTCCATCAGGCTGGAGATCAAGCCACACGTAGTTCTGTGAGTGCAGTTTAACGTCATGCAGGACGTAGGACCCCATTTGGGGTAGATCTTAGTTTAGGGTCTTAGAGCTCGGACCATAAGGGCTGGATCTTAGTTTAAGGTCTTAGAGCTCGGACCATAAAGGTGGAGGATCTTAGTTTAAGGTCTTAGAGCTCGGACCATAAGGGCTAGAGGATCTTAGTTTAAGGTCTTAGAGCTCGGACCATAAGGGCTAGAGGATCTTAGTTTAAGGTCTTAGAGCTCGGACCATAAGGGCTAGATCTTAGTTTAAGGTCTTAGAGCTCGGACCAGAAGGGGAGATCTTAGTTTAAGGTCTTAGAGCTCGGACCATAAAGGGGGGATCTTAGTTTAAGGTCTTAGAGCTCGGACCATAAGGGGAGATCTTAGTTTAAGGTCTTAGAGCTCGGACCATAAAGGGGGGATCTTAGTTTAAGGTCTTAGAGCTCGGACCATAAGGGGAGATCTTAGTTTAAGGTCTTAGAGCTCGGACCAGAAGGGCTCAAAGCACGCCACATCGTGGTCATATCCCCTGGATATGCGAAGATGCACTGAGGGATAGTGTCAAGAGTGTCGAGGTTTCGCCTGGTCAGAATGGGAGGTGGAAAATGTGAATCATGCGGCCATTCACTCGAGGACCGGGAGCACCGGCGTGACGATATGAGAATACTGCCGACCGTGGCGGAAAAGCAGCATCAACATCGCACCAACCGTTGGTGGAATGAGGCAGCAAACGAGCATCGACCGCTCAATCGCAGGATTTATATCAATTTGCTGCCCGAGGCCATTGGGGGTACCGGCCCGAGTCGGTGGGAGAGCACTGAGGCATTGTGTCCGAACCGTTCACGGGGGCTCCACCCAGGGCGTAGACGATGGGTCCGAATGAAAGGGAGCACGAAGCCTGAAAAGTGGAGGAAACCTGACCAAGCGGATCCTGACCCTCCTGGCAATAAACCAGAGTACTCTTGACACCGGTGGACCACGGCAAGGGGTCGGGGAACACGCCTTGAGGGTGACCTGAAGACGGCGGATTCCCCAGAGAAGGGGGAATCTCTAAGAGGTGGGGGGCTGGACCCGAAGTTTCAAACATCCGGGCGTTCCTACGTATCCCATAAGGATGGGAATCAAGCCGCACGTAGTTCTTGAAGCGCGGTGCAACACAATCGGGCACCAGCGCGGGGAAGAGTGCGGGTCTGACCCTCGCACACAAAAGGAGCGGCATTTGATATTTCTTGTTTGTCCTTAAAGATGAATGGTTTTTCTTTGTGCGGCGACATGCCCGTGATTGAGAAATCTCTGGCGTCGCCACAATAATCAAGCCATGGAAGGCATTGATGAATGGCGTGGTCATTAACCAGCGCCCAACATGAGTGTCCCCTGAGGAGGACATCACGATGCAGTGCCGTTTCTCGTCGGGCGGCCAAGACGATCACAGTTTACGGTCGTGTGGTAGGACCAGACAACACAGTTTAAGGTCGTGTGGTTCGGACCATGGAGGAATCCGCTTACCGCGGTACGGCGGACACGGCGGAGGTGGGAGCATACCCAGCCCTGCGGTCACGCACGATTCCAGGAGAAGAGTCTTGGGATGGGGGTCTGCGTATGTCCATCACCCGAGGGGCAGAGATGCTAGCCTCCAGATATACTGGGCCCAGAACGCAATTGTTCGGGCGACTCCCTCCTCCTTATGGGGACGAGGGTCCAGCTACGCATGGCCCTTAGGGAGGATATCTGCATATATCCTTGGTGCTCAGATCATGGGAGCCTCGAACGACATCATTACCCTGGTTGGTCTGCCTAACGTGTAGAGGCGTACCGGAGGTCGGTATGAAGAGAGTGTCAAGATCCCACTACAACGCACAAAGGCGGAGTGTGATGAGGACTGCGCAACCAATGTTCAGAGCCCGAGAGAGCTGACATGGCGATCAAGGACGTTGCTGACGCATTCGCAACACAACATCCGATCGCGTCAGCCTAAGACGGGGCAAGCAAACGAGCATCAACCGCTCAATCGCAGGATTCATATCGATTTGCGGCCCAAGACCCGCCGGTAAATCGACCCGGAGCGGTGGGAGAGAACTGAGGCATCGTACCCAAACCGCTAACGAGGATCCCTTTGAGTGAAGGCTCGAACAAGAGGAAGCGCGAGGCCTGACAAGCAACACAGGACTTGTCGGGATTGAATCTGACACTACGAGTCATAGACCGAAGCACCCCAAAACATGTTAACAGATCTCCGGAAAGGGTCGGAGGACTCACCCTGAGAGCAACCGAAGGGGGGCAGGTCCCCGTGATCAACCAAGAGACGGGGCTGGACCTGAGACACAAGCGTCCAGGCGGTCCTACGTATCCCATAAGGATGGGAATCAAGCCATACGTAGTTCTTGAAAGGCAGTTTAACGTCATGTAGGACGATGAGGAAAAAAGAAGGGGGGAGCAGAAGGCATCCCCAAACGTGGAGGGGGGCGTACAGCGTGACGAACAAACCGACGTGAATGAGGGCATAGCCCCGCACTCACACCATACGCCGCACACCCCGGGGCAACTGGGCCAAGGGCCCGAGATGGGATGGAAATTCCCGAAGGATGGGGCTGGGCCTGAAACACAAGGGTTCAGGCGGTCCTACGTATCCCATAAGGATGGGAATCAAGTCGCACGTAGTTCTGGAGAGGCAGTTTAACGTCATGCAGGACGAATGCTGAACAGTTTAACGTCTTGTAGCTCGGACGTAGTGCAGTTTAGCGTCATGCGGGACGAAGCACTTGGCAGTTTAACGTCTTGCAGCGCGGACGAATGCTAAACAGTTTAACGTCTTGTAGCCTGGACGAATGCAGTTTAACGTCGTGCAGGACGTGGTGACACTCAGGCAAAGTATTGCTTGAGGAACCTAGCGTTGGTGGGAGGAGTGACACGCTCACCATCCATAGTCGCTAGGGAGTACGCGCCATTGGGATAGACCTTGTGGACAACAAAAGGTCCCTCCCACTTGGGCTCCAACTTGGGCGGCTTCCTGCCGGGGATCATCGGTGCTCTTAGGGCTAGCACTAGATCACCCTGTAGGAAGGAGCGGAGGCGAACCTTCTTATTGAAAGCTCGAGCCATCCTGCTTTGATGCCTCTCCAAGTTGTGCAAAGCGCGAAGTCTATTCTCATCCAGTGCTTCCAACTCGACTAGACGGGCTTCAGCAACTCTGTCCGGCGCTTGCTGGTCGTAGACCGCAGTGCGCAAGGACGGTAACTGGATCTCGATGGGCAGGACGGCCTCAGCTCCATACACCAGGGAATAAGGGGTCATCTGGGTGGAATTGCGAGTCGTCGTCCGATAAGCCCAGAGGGCGTTGGGGAGCTTGTCCGGCCAACTCTTCTTGTTCTGACCAACCATCTTTTGCAGAATGTTAGAGAGGGTTTTGTTAAACGCCTCGATCTGTCCATTCGCCTGCGCATGATAGCGAGATGTATGGTTCGAGCGGATGTTATACTTGGCGTACAACTTCTTCAACTCGGCTGCTCGGAAATTGGTTCCGTTATCCGTGAGGATAGCGTGAGGCACTCCAAATCGATAGATGATGTTGGAGGTCACGAAGTCAGCGATCGAACAGGATTTGACCTCTCTGAGCGGAATCGCTTCTGCCCATTTGGAGAAGAAGTCCGTGGCGGTCAGAATGAACCGGCACTGGCGAGCTGTCGCCGGCGGGTAAGGTCCCACAACGTCCAGTCCCCAGACTGCAAAGGGCCAGGAATACCTTGTGGTATGGAGAGGCTCCGGCGGCCGATGCACAAAGTTCGCGTGAACCTGGCACGCATGGCACCTCCTGGCGTACTCGATGCAGTCATGGATCATAGAGGGCCAGAAGTATCCCAACCTCCGAATCTGGTGGGACAGCTTCGGCCCAGTTTGGTGGGCGCCGCATGAACCAGCATGAACCTCTTGCATGACTCGTGGGATCTCAACTCCCTGAAGGCAACGGAGGAGAACACCATCAAATCCGCGTTTGTAGAGGATCTGCTCCAGGCCGGGACTGCTCTGGAGGACGAACTGCGATGCGCGGCGTCGAACTCGCTCGCGCTCGGCCCGATCTGACGGAAGAATGCCATGTTGGAGGTACTCAACCAAAGGCGTCCTCCAATCAGGGGCTGATCCGACTGCTATATCTGGGGTACTCGGGGCTCCGGGCATAGGGGCAACCGTGGTGAGATTACTTACCAACGGGCCGCGATCTTCTTCCGGGATAACGGGAGCGATGAGCCTGCGGCGCGTCACGCGGACGATCAGGTTGTCCTGTTCAGGTTCCGCAAGTGACGCAGCCAGGCTGGCCAAAGCATCTGCTCGACCGTTCTGCGACCGGGGAATATGGACAATTTCTGGCCGAGAAGGGAACCGGGCCATCAGAAGGAGGGTGCACTCCAACAATGGCACAAGTTCCGGCTTCCTGACAACATAGTCGCCATTGATCTGCTTAATGACCAGCTCGGAGTCCCCTTTCACACACAGATGGGGCACGTCGATCTCGAGAGCTAACTCGAGGCCGGTGATGAGGGCATGGTATTCCGCCTCATTGTTGGTACAGCCCTCTGACAACAGGAAAGAGTATGGCAGCACGGCTCGCTCCGGGGTAATGAAGACGATGCCCAAGCCCACTCTATTGAGCTTAGGATTATCGAGTCTTCTACCGGTGGGGCTCCGGGAGGCACCGTCAAAGTGCATCTGCCAGCATGGATCGGCTCGATCAACCGAGAGAATGGTCTCATCAGGAAAGCCTAGATCCAGCGGCTGATCCGCGGAGGTCGGGTGAGCGGCCAGAAAGTCTGCCAACGCTTGCCCTTTGATGGCCTTCTGAGACACATACCTGATGTCGAACTGCTGGAGAATCACAGCCCACCGCGCTAGACGGCCAGTCAACATAGGTCGGCTCAGGATATATTTCAACGGGTCTACCCGAGAAACCAACTGTACCTCATGGTGCTGCAAGTAGTGCCGTAATTTCTGTACGGCAAATACGAGCGCCAGGCAGCTCTTCTCGATGGGGGAATACCTAACCTCCGCATCGAGGAGCATGCGACTGAGGTAATAGAGGCTATTCTCTGTTCCCTCGTTGTTCTTCTGGGCGAGAAGGGCACCCAGGGACCGTTCCAGGGCGGTCACATAAAGGACCAGCGGCTTTCCGGATACGGGCGGCATCAGGACCGGAGGTTGAAGCAGGTACTGCTTGATTTCCTCGAAAGCGGTCTGACACTCTTTATCCCATACATAGGTGACACCCTTCTTCATAAGCCGAGAAAAGGGCTTACACTTGCCGGCCAGATTCGCGATGAATCGGCGTATATAGGCTAAGTGGCCTTGGAACCCTTGCAGTTCCCGGACGGTACCCGGGGGAGGCATCTGGCTAATCGCCCTGATTTTCTCTGGGTCGATCTCAATACCCCGGTATCTTACCACAAATCCAAGGAACTTTCCGGAGGTGACCCCAAAGGCACACTTCAACGGGTTCATCTTCAGGCAGCGAGACCGGAGGAAGCTGAACACTTTCTCAAGATCTTTGAGATGGTCCTGACGCTGGCGCGATTTGACAACCAAGTCGTCGACGTAGCATTCCACCAGTGTGCCGAGGATTGGCTTGAATATGCGGTGCATCGCCCGTTGGTAGGTGGCACCTGCATTCTTCAGGCCGAAGGGCATGACCCGGTAGCAAAAGGTACCTTGGGGGGCCCTGAAGGCAGTGAACTCCTCATCCTCAGGGGCCATCCGAATTTGGTTGTATCCGGAGTATCCATCCATGAAGGAGAGGGCTTGGAACCCTGCCGTGGCATCAATCAACAGCTCTGTCACTGGAAGGGGAAAATCATCCTTCGGACAGTGGCGGTTGAGATCGCGGAAGTCGATGCAGACTCTAATCTCCCCGTTCTTCTTCCTGACCGGCACAATGTTGGCCAGCCATTTGGGGTACTGAACTTCCCTCACGAAGTTGGCTTTGATAAGCTTGTCAACTTCGGCCTCAACCATGGCACCATGGGATGGGTGCATTTTCCTGGGAGGCTGCTTGAACCCGCGATGGTTCGCCGGGAGACCTAGGCGGTGGACGGCTACCTGAGGATCTAGCCCCGGCATCTCGTCATAGCCCCAAGCGAACACATCACGGTGCTGCCTGAGAAAGTCCACGTACTGCTGCCGCTCCTCAGAGGGCATGGCGGCACTAACCAACGTGGGTCTTGGATCGGCCTCGGTTCCAAGGTTCACCTGTATTAACTCATCGACCGTGGCGGGGACGCCCTCCTCAAAGGCTGGGGGTGCGTCTTCCATACCCTCTCCACTCGGGGAGGGATCATCCACGGGAGAGACTGCGTTGGAAACTGCATTGGGGCTACCAGATCCTGCTGGGCCACTGGTGCTGGCGCGGGCGGTCGCGGCCGTCTCATCAGGAGACTCGCGGACCGTCAAGACCATGGCGACGTCCAACCGGTGAATCGGGAGGACGTAAGCGTCATCCAGACTTTCCCAGGGATCGCTTGCAACAGCGACAGGCTCAACCTCACCTGCCAGGATCTGCTTATCCTTGCTCTTGTAATAGTCCGCGTCCAGATAGCGGGCTTCACATGAGGCAAAAGGAGAGGCATCTCCTTGAAGCACGCCTACTCGACCATTTAAGGGAGTATTTGAGGCATTGGTGGTATGACGAGGGAACCGCCGCATGAAGGTGAAGCCATGGCCTGCCCATCAATGCATTATACGCAGTGTCCTGAGAGACTACCATGAATTCGGTGTTGGCAACCAAGTCACCGAACTGGGTCTTCAAACGTATCTTGCCGACCGGGGTTTGCTCGGTGCGGTCGTACCCCTGGATCCTGAGGTCGGAGGGAATCAAGTCATCCTCAGACAACCCCAATCTCCGGAGCGTCCGAGTTGGAATCAGATTAATCCCGGACCCCGTGTCGACAAGACAACGCCGGACTTCAAGGCCATTGAACTGGCCAGTGACATACAGCGGACGGATGTGTCCCTGTATAGGAGGGTCCTCATCCTTACCAGAGAACGAGATAACTGCCTGACATTCGGCGTCCTCGATCGTTTCGGCGTGAAAGGCCTCTGCAGCCGCAACCTCTGTCTCAAACTGGAGGGGGCTTTTCAGGGCTTCAGCGAGTGCCTCGCGCATCTCAGATGACATGCGCAGAGCCTCAAGGATGGAGAGCCTTGCTGGGATGTCGGCCAAGTGCTTCAGGACATCATACTTTTTGGCCAAGCGCGAGCTCCTGGTTGCAGGAGATTGCTCTGCGGTTGGTGGCATGACGGGCCTTACCGGTTGGATCGGCGGCCGACTGGTACTTGGCGCATCTCGCTGTTCACTGGTCGCAGTCCGGGAAATGGTCACCGTACTGGAGTCAGGAGGCCGGGATGGACTTGTGGCAGGGCGGAGCTGGTCGCGACGCGGCTGAGGCGGTTCTGCCCGGTCCCATACCACAAACAGTGGCGGAGGCGAATCCGTCATCCCCGGATGGGGAGCCTGCGCACGTTGAGCTCGATCTTGAGCCTGCCGCCTAGTCTCAGTGGCGTGCACGGCCTGGCCGGAGGTACCGACGGCTGTGCCCCGGCGACTCCTGCTGCTGCGGTTCTTCCGACGGTGGCGACGACCGGGGACGCTAGGGAGGTCCACCTGGTGTTCTTCAACGTCGGGAACCGAAAAGGGATTTACCAGCTCGACGGTGTTAACCGAAGCGTACCCACTACCGTCATCGGACGAATCATCCATCACCGGGCGGATCCGAGGAGGGACCCCCATCCCCGGGGGCATGAAATCGCCGAGAGTACGGGATAGTGGCGGAACTGGCGGGGCGCGCTCTTCCTTCTTGCGCTGCCGCCGTTTGCTCCTCTTGGAGGAGGCAGACTGGGACGACGATGCCGAAGCAGCACCCGCAGGTTCTGGGGGCTCAGGCTGATTCAAGCGCGCACGGATGATTCCCTGGGCGCGAATGGTCGTCTTGCGGGCCATCCAGTTATTATACTTCTGGGACCCGCGGTCGGAGACCAGTTGCCATTCGTCCTCGTTGCCACTATCGTCATTTGATCCCACGAACACGCCCGCTACATGTGCTGGAGCTGGGCCCAACCTGATTACATTGTTGTTAATCTGGTCTTGGAGCCAGTCCTTAAACACATAGCACCGCTGGATGGTGTGCCCCAGGGCCCGATGGTAGGGGCAGTAGCGGGGGTTATCCGTGAGATGTGCCTCCTCTGGCCTCCAGCACTCAGGCAATCGCACAATCCTCTGCTGCAGGGCGCTCCGGAAATAACCGGGGACCTGATCCTCATGGAATGAGTACGTCAGGTGTCGCGGGCCCCTGGGAGCGCGGTCTTGACGAGGGGCCGGAGGGGCCTGCCGAGGAGGTGGACCCTGATTATCTCGCCTGGGTTGCGGCGGTACATTACGCGGAGGGGCTGGCCGGTTCTGAGGCTGCCGTTGCTGGGCCGGGAACTGAGCCCGTGGAGGCGGATTCCTGTGAGGCTGCGGAGCTGGCCTCACCGGCAGCAGCTCCAACGGCCTGGGAGCCTCTATCTGGGCCACAGCAGCGGGCTCAGCCCTGCTGGCTCTCCTTGCAGGAATCATAGGAGGCAGCGGGTGTGCCTGGCTGGCCTGTTGCAGGGCTTCCTCAAGACGTTGAGCTTTGTCTGAGAAGTCCCTGAACCCTCCGGGGTAATTCTGAGTGATCAGGGAAGGGACCAGCTCGGTCTTGACGTTCCCGACGCACATTGTCAGCAACTGCTCCTGAGTCAATGGCATGTCAAGGGAATACGTGAGACCCTTCCATCGGGCGACGAAGTCCGCGACTCGCTCATCAGGCCTCTGCTTGCACTTGAAGAGGTCGGCGATACTCGTCTTCCGGGTCGTGGAACTGAACTGGTAGAGGAATTGTCTACGAAGGTCCTCCCAGCTAGTTATCGACCCGACGGGAAGCTGGCTGTACCAGACAAATGCTGGCCCTTCCAGTGTCTGGACAAAGCAGCGAAGCTTAGCGGCCTCTTGCTGCGCCGGAGTCCCCAACATAGGCCCGCACCTCGAGTTGAAATGGGCCAAATGTTGTGGCGGATCTCCGGTCCCGTTGAAGGGGGCGAAAGTGGGATTCCCGAATCCCGGAGGCGCCGGCATGTCATCCACCCATGCTGGGTATGGCTTGCCGTCCGGTGGGATCGCCACCTGCCGAGTCTCCAAGGCTTCCAAGCGGGCAATGAGTGCCGCCATCGGATCGTCCGGACATGGGTTCCAGTCCTGGCGAGGATCTCTAACCACGAGCGCATTGCATGGCCCTTCAATCGGGTCGTCGACCGGATCGTCGAACTCGGCAGCTCGTGGGATGGCTGGCGGAGTGGCCCTTGGGGCAGCGGGAGGAATCCGAGCGGGATCTCTCGGGTAGTCGCGTTGCTCGGGAGGGTGTGGCGAAACATACCGCGCCCTCTTGCCGTAGGCAATGGCCTCCCTCCTGTCGGCGAACACGGCGTAATCACGGTTGCCCGGGAGAGTCTCATCGAGGGGTGGTTGTTCCGGTCCCTGCTGCCCTGGCCTGGGATCACCGTAGTCAGGCCGCCGTTCTGCAGCGCGCTCGGCGAGGAGCTGGTCAACCAGCCTCTTCTGTTCGGCGAGCTGCTGACGTAGCGTAGCCTTCTCGGGATCCTCCTCTGCCTTCCGCATGGAGGCAGATGGGTCGGCGGGCCTTATAGCCTCGCTGTGCTCTTTTCCTTTGCTGACGTTTCGGCTCAACGTCAGTGCTTCAGTGGGTGCGGGGAGCCCCAGGAGGTTCCTCTGATGACGAGTAACTCTCACTGATGGGTCTGACGACGGCTTGTCTTCGGGGGGGAAGCCCCCGTCGAGAAGTTCCAAGTCGTTCCCCTCTCCCGACAGGTCAGCCATATTGACTGTTCCTGTCCCTGGGGATATACCCTCAGGGCCACCCAACGAATCGGGCTGTCGGCGAATCACACTGAAGCGTAGGGCAGCGTACTGCCCCCATCCACGGATATACACGTGGGGAGTGGCTTCCTCGATAACTTTGCGGAGTACTTGAAAGCACTCAACGCATCGTTGTTGGAGGGCCTCGTGGTGCCCAAATGACCCGGGGTGCCGAACCGCGGGGAGCATGGCTAGGTCAATTTGACGGCACTGCTCACCAATATCCTCCAGGTGTAGTTGACTCCCGGGGTATGGCATTTGTAGGCAGTGAAGACGGGAGTGAGTCTCCCGGAGAGTTCGGCGGAAGCACTCGAACTCATCCGGGGTGAGCGATTCGGGTGCATCAAAGCCCGGTCCTGCGACTGGCCAAAACTTCTCAGGGAAGTGGCCCTCTGCAAGGACGGTCCAGAAGCTCCACGACTCAAACTCGGGACCCAGATCTCCTCGGTCCTCTTCCATGGCTGGGAACGGACGGGGAACTGGTAGTGGTGCCGAGGCGGGCCGTCGGGCCGACGGGCTGGCCGGCGGTGAATACGGCGAGCAGGCCAATTGGCCTCCATATCCCGGGCCTCCCCCTGAGGGTGGCGGTGCCCCAGCTACCACATCACGATAGGACGGGCCGGCGAGCGAACATCCTGCCGTAGCATCGGTGCTCGCCGAGGGCGCACCAGATCGTGGTTCGACCGTCGGTCCCCAGAAAAAGTCTCCGGCTTCTCTGATCGAGACGGAAGGCACTTCCGGAGGGGCCGGTACCAACCGCAAGTTTGATCCTTGGGGGTCTACCAGGCCCTCGTTACTCCGGATATACCTTCGGAGAGACGCGGGGATCACATCGATCTCGCTCTCGGGGAGCACGAGGCTGACGTGCCGCATTCCTACCCCTGCCCTTGACTGGCGGGATTGGGGAAGGGGCTCTGTCGCCGAATCGTACTCTGCCTCTGAGTCAGAGAAGCAAACCGGTCGGATCTCTGTCCGGAACTCCGCAACATTCTTCCCTCGGCGTCGACGCCTTGCCTTCCTGCCCCTGGGTGGTTCTTCGGGGCAGGGCTGATCTCTGTCCTGGCGTCCTCCGGCCGCACTGGTGCTGGGGCCGAGAGGACTGGGAACCAAGGTGCGAGGGGCACCGGGACAGATATCAAAGGGGACGCGGGGAGAGATGATCCCGGGCAGGACTCCGGGCCGGGATCGGGAGGTGGGATGACCCATGCCTCCTGGATCGGCCACACAGAGTAGATCCTGCCGGTGAATAGCGCTACCGCGAGGTGGTCCGCGGTGGCTACTGCCAGTGCCAGCAACCGGGAGAGTCAACCCAACCTGCCTTTGGGGCGGTCGGGGCCTCGATCCGGGTCGGGCATAGGAGTTCCCCCGCTCAGGATGCACAGAGGCCTGGCGACTGGAGCCAGCAGTGGCTTGGGCCAATGCGGCCGCTGTTGCTAGAGCCCCAAGGTGGGCATCCTCTTCCGCTCGTGCCCGACGTTGGCGTCGAGACAGACGAGCCGGGATGAGCGGCGCGGGCAGGTGGAGAGCCTGTTCCTCGACTTGAGGGGCCTGGCGGCGATGTCGCCGTGGCCTGGCGGGAGCCCTTATCGTGGATCCCTGGAGCGGACCTCGGATAGGGTGATCCTGGGCATCTTCCACTTCATCCGCATAGGGAAGGGAACTGTCAGAGCGCTCCGGGGATAAGCTCCCGAAGCGGTTGGACGTTGAGGTAGGCGGCGGTGCCTCCCTGCGCGGCCCTCGGGGGCGGCGGTGGTGGCGAGGCGCAGCCTCCTCAAGGTCTAGGCGAGCCATTTCCCTAGTGGGGATGACTCCCTCTTCCTCGTATCTCCGCACCAGGGTGTTGATCACCCTTCTCTGGATGACCTCCGAGGGGGAGAGAGGGCGTGGTCGTCCCGCAATTGCGGCTGCTGGGACGGCTGTGGAACGGGCGGGACCGCGCGGAGTAGCCGCGTCGGTGTTTCCCCTGTCCCTGCGCCAGTGGGCGGGTGGCGTTCGGGCACTAGATCGGGCGACCTGATTTCTGAAAGCAGGGAGAATGACCCATTAATACTGACAGGAAAAAGGAATCGACAACCAACCATTAGTGCCACGACGCCTTCCGTGGGGGGAACCCAGGCCCTCGACGTTGCGAGACGGAGTGCCCGATGTCCCTTCCCCAGCCCCTGGCGGGTAAGACTGAATGCTTGGCCGGGCAACACGCCGGTCTTCCAACACCTCTGAAAGCCATCGGTCTTCGTATCGAGGAGAAGAGATTCACGTCGGGTTCACCATTTTTCTGTTTCGGTGCGGATGTGCGTCGGGTTACGCTGTTCCGCCAGGACGCGTTCGCGCGTGCACCCGTCAACCCGAGGGGATGGGCGCGCGGCTTGTGGTCCCGCAGTCCCGCTTTCCAAGGGCGGGCGGCATCCGTCCCTTATTCAGGGGCGTCTGCTCCTTGATCGAAACCGGGATGATGGGATGTCGGCTTCTCCTTCCTTGGACGTCTCCTCGGAACTTGTCGCCTAATCCGGGTCTCCCTCATAGACTTAAGAATGTTCGTGAATCTCGTTCCCGGCGCCATATCTTCATGGACACCGGTTAATTACGCTGCTTCCGCCCGGACGTTCCAAGGAGTCTGGGCGGGGCAGCAACCTGCGGTGAGAAGGCCGGGTGGCTCTGGGTGCTGGGGGCGTGTCGTAACACTGCGGCTCTGCACGTCTGTCTTCCGTCCCTAATAGGGCTTCTCGAAGGCACGATGGCCTGAGGCATCCCGTACTAGGTGCGGGGAACTGTGTCACCTGAGGTTTTCCTCAGCTTCCCGTGTTTAACACGGGGTATGCCGCGAGTTTAACGTCCAGCGGGGACGGCATCGGACCGATCAACACGAAAAGTGGATCAGATGACAGAACCCCTTGCGGGGAACCTCCGACGCTGGGGCCAGCACATGGGCGGCTTCCCAAGTAACGTGGAGTGAAGTGAAGTGGCATGACCCCACCGGGATGTGGCGGCCCGGGTAAGGATCAGGGTGGATGATGGAGTAAAGAGCTTGGACCCCAGAGGGGCTTCCTACGTACCGCGCGTTAACACGGATCAAAGTCAACGTAGTTCGGGCATACAGTTTAACGTCATGCTGGACGTCGGCAAGCCGACTCACGAAGAGGTCGAGGCCGCCGGGCGGAGGATTGAACCGAACCACCTCGCACGGAGGGGGATGGAACGGCCGGGTGGATCACAGTTTCACGTCATGCTGGACGATAAAAGGGGAAATGGAAAAGGGGGGCTGTGGGGAGGCACCGTGGAGATACACACGGGCGGTCTCCCACAGGGGCGGATTCATAGGTGAATCAACGCAAGCGTGAACCCTGGAGGGGTCCACTGATGGACGAACCGACGTAAATACGACCGGGACGACCAGGTGGTGGGCTTGGACCTCAGGGAGGCTTCCTACGTACCCTGTATAGAAGACAGGGATCAAAGTCCACGTAGTTCAATCTGTCAGGACTTACGCACTTGGGGCAGCCCGGATACTGCAAAACTCAGTTGGAAGGGACTTGGACCGAAAGCAAAAGACACCTCGATCCCAGTCAGACCCTCTACTGGCTTCGGCAGTGGGGAGGTGCAATGGAGATACACATGTGCAGCCTCCCACGAGAAACTAGGGGTTTGTAATACCCTGCCCCCGTAGGGAAAAGCCACTCCCATTAAATCGTCCCAAAAGGGGGACAATCCCGACATCCCTGCAGAGACGAGCGGGTGGGGGCCACGTCCAAACCGGGGGAGACCCTGCGTGCGGAGCACGGGATCAGGTTGCGGACGGTTTAGCGTCTTGCCAGACGAAGTACAGTTTAACGTCATGTGTTGAGGACGAGGCACTTGGCAGTTTAACGTCTTGCAGCACGGACGATGGGGGCTAGGCAGTTTAACGTCGTGCAGCTTGGACGGGTGTGCAGTTTAACGTCATGCTGGGCATAGGTTGCCGGACGAAGCACTTGGCAGTTTAACGTCTTGCAGCGCGGACGATGTACAGTTTAACGTCGTGCAGGACGTATATGCAGTTTAACGTCATGCTGGACGAGTGTGCAGTTTAACGTCATGCTGGACATAGGTGCGTGTCACTTCGCGCAAGCCTGGAGGGCCGCACGGGAAGACAACGCACGGTGCGGGCACCCGGGATGAGAATCATCGGGTGCCACACAGGCGGGTAACCTTAGGAGGTCAACGGGGACGACCCTGGCAGATTGCGCGCAAAAAGGAAGCTTTGCGCGCAATACTGCGGGCCGGCGCGCAATCGGGGCGGCTGGCGCGCAATTGGGCCAGCGCCTTGCGCGCGGATGCTTGAGATTGCTCACACCGGGCTTCGGATAGCGCGCGGGGGCAACGGCTCATTCTTTAACGAATGGCCACTCGAAAGAAGGGGGGGTGCGCGCAATCAGGCCGGATTGCGCGCACCCCGGGGCAATTGCGCGCAAGCGGGTTCTTTTGCGCGCAAAGGCCTTAGGGTGAGTGTTTATTCAAATGAAAGGAGCCAGCGGGGATTGCGCGCGAAGGCGGACCCCGAGGCTTTCTTGCGCGAAAGAAAGGAGGTTACCTGAAGTTCGTCATTGCGCGCGGAAGGGGTTGAATTGCGCGCACGGGAGACGTTTCGACTTCCAGCAACCTTTGAAACGTTGGGGGTCGCCTTGTATTTATAGGCAACCCCGGGCGCGGAATCCCGGATGCGAGCGTGAAATTCTTCTCGCGGGCGCGGAATCGGGCGCGGCGCGTAAGGGAGTCGCGCGGACCCGCGGGGCGCAGAATTGCGCGCCGAGCCGGCGCATTGCGCGCATCCCGGGGGTTTTCCGCGCGGGCCATCACCTTTGCGCGCGGGCCTCTGAAATTCCGCGCACGGCCTCCGGGCCCTCCGAAACATCCTTCCGACTCCAAATATGACCTCGCTTTCCGCATCCGGAGCTTCGTTTGGGAGCAACGGACTTTTCCGGCGTCTACAGGCCCGATGGAAACAAGCCATTCATGAACTCCTGAATCAGGACGCTGAAAGCATACAACAGGCCTCTCACCTAAGAGAGGCCAATCAACGGTCATTTCTTGCCTCCCCAGAGGGGATTGATTCACAAGTGAACTCAGCATCAGATCCAGCTCACCCCCGAATGGGGGAACTCAAGATCAGGCAGGTAGTGATAGCAGCAGCCACTGCCGCAATCCAGGGCCAACCCCATCCTGTAGGGCTGGGGGTATTTTTAACAACAAATTCCCCCATAAGACCAATAAAAATGGTAAGAGACTCAACGTCTAGGGAACATAGCCAACCCCAGCCCTCAGGGCTGGGGGAATTTTTCCACCTCAACAACAACCTCCCCCATGAGAATCAACATTTTCTCATCTAGGGAGGACAGTCAGAAGAGGAGGTTCCTTCCCTATCCCGTCCTTTGAATCATCATCCCCTTCAAGAGGGAGGCGTACTGTAAGGTCGCATCAAAGAACTCTCCACGTAACCCTTCGTCAAGGAGTCTGAAAGCAATCCCAGGATAGGAAGGGGAGGACCAGTAAAAGGCACGGGAGATCATATTCCTATCTGAAAGATGAAATATTCACCACCCCACGATATGCATCCATCAAATCCATATAATTTAACCCCACGAGTGGCACCGAAGATGATACAAATATAGATGGATCAGGAGATGATGGTTCCGGTCAGGCTGTGATTCACAACGAACCACCAAGTGTGCACACCCGGAACTAGAGGGCCACCCTAAATATGGTCACCCCTCTAGCTAACCCTCCTCTACTTACCCTGTGAGCCTCCAACAAGGATAAGAACAAAGGACCGGTTACCCTTAACCCGCCTCCTTCTCTGGATAAAAATGAGCCACTTACGCTCGAAGAGAGATTTGATCGTCAGGAAGAGGAAATAAAATAATTGAGGCATCTTAACACCGAGCTACTCCAGAGGAACCATCTTATTGAAAGCACTTCCTAAGAAGATACACACCTTTCACTCCCAGCAAGTGCACCTCAAAGACTAAGGTTTGCCTCGGCAAACGAGGCATGGTTAGGGCCCCCGACCAATGAGGCGCTTGGTCTGTACAACTACCTGAACATGGATTAGGGTGAATACCAAGACTTACCTCCACTTAGGAAGCAACCAAAGTGAGTACATATGAACCCTTCGAAGGTGTCACAAATGGCATATGCACCCTTGGTGCAGGCCAAGACGGATCCTCAAGAAATGCCTCGGGCTACACCTACCCAAGACTAGGCCCAACAGGATGTAAACCAGGGTCTCACCAGCACCATAGAGGTACTGACAGTTCGATTGGAAGAAATAAAAGGTCGATGCGCTCCGGTACAGCCAGAGTGAAAGCCCTACCCAAATAGGGTGAGCAACACACCTCCTCCACCCAATTTCAAGATCCCTTTATTCCCTATTTTCAATGGATCAGGCAATCCAGAACAACATTTGATGCACTACGTGTCTTATTGTGACCCTCTGATGGGAACTTTAGAACAAAAAGAAGCAGTGAAACTCAGATTCTTCGTGCAGACCTTGCAAGGATCTTCCTTTGTCTGGTATACAAATCTACCAGCTTAGTCAATAAAATGCTGGGAAGACCTTCGGTAGTAGTTCCTGTTCCACTTCAGCTCAATGCTGCCTAAAAAAATGGTCATCGACCTCATGAATTGAAAACATAGGGAGAATGAGAGGGTCTTAGATTTCATCACCAGATGGAAGGATCTGACCTACTCTCTGAATAGGCCAATGACCCAAGATGAGATGCTGGCCATATGCATCGATAACCTTCAAGATGATCTGCGAACACTGCTCATACCAGTGGAGTGCACCACTGGCTTCCACAATCTCTCTACAATTGCCCAGAGAATTGAAGACTCCCTGCAGCGGACTAATATAAAGTCCCAAATAGCCTCACAGGCTCCTGCAAAGAGAATAGTTAGAGCTGAAGCGTCCTCTGTCACGCTCAAGCCATCCCCTGCGCCTGATCCACTGCCTAGGCCTCCACCAAATCGTAAAGGGCCCCCTGTATATCAATGGCTGCCTCCACCCAAGCAGGACGATCAGAGAGGATCGAAGTTTAACTAGTTTGAGGAATGAAGGCACAAAGTATACTCATTCTGAGAGGACCAAGTCCGCGGCTACTTCATCACCACCATGAATTGCAACTTGCTCCACCTCCCAGAGCCAAGGAAGCCCGAAGAAGTCGCCCGAAATTACATGATTGATTACTTTCCCTACCATAGAATGGTGGGGCACAATATCCAGGAATGCTTTGTCTTCAAATTCCTCCTGCAAAGGATGGTAGACTTCAGGAAGGTCGAGCTGGGACCACCCCCAGCACATGTGACGTATATTTCTTCCACCGACTCCGAAAAAGGGGAGGGGTGGCAGGAAGTCACCAGCAAGAAGGGGTAGAAATTTGAAGACTAGATGACTCAGAAAACTATCAATCGAGATCAGGTCATACTCTGAGCTCAACTACAGCAGTCGGTGTTGCCTGCAACAACCACTAATGCCACACAAATGACAATATCGGCCTCACAACCCTCAACGAGCTGGTCATCCAGGCGTAATCGAAAAGGGAGGAGACAAGAGCAAGAGGAGCAGTCCACAATGAGGCCGAAGTTAGCTCTGACACTATCAGATTTTATGCCCCCAAGCTTGGCACCATGGGCACCGACCCACCAAAAGGTACCATCAGAGACAATCGACCAGGTTGACCTGTCACAGGATGAGGAGATAATATTTGGTTACATCAAAGTCATCTATCTAATGGAATCATTCCCTGAAGAAGGTTATGGTTACGAACCTGAGTTCACAACACAAGGGGCTGGGAGGAGGAATCGTAGAAGCAGGGGATACCTGGGGAGATGCAGTCGCTGCCGAAACCAACCCTATGGTTTTACCCCAGCCCAAACTGTTAATATCGCAGAAACCCAAGGGAGATCCCTTCAACAGACTCGACAGGAGAAAGAATATCCCTCCACTTCCATAAGTGGACACTCTGGCCCCATCATTCTGCGATACCCATCAGAGGAGGAACAAGTGTCTAGACGCCTAGTGTGCACAAACAGACTAGCCGGGCCGAGTCCCTAGAACATGGGAATACTGTCAACATCCGACCCCACGACCGACCCCTCCTTGTCACGTACTCCAGCTCCCAAGATGCCTGCTAAAACACTCCCACCAACGGAGAAGCGCCGACTGCTGGAGCAGAAATACGATATTCTTAAGCAGATGGCATCGATACCATCCAAAATGTTAATCCTGGATGCCCTGAGTTTGTCAGCAGATCTCAGGGAGGTGCTCATAGAAGCCTTGCTCAGCCCCCAGGAGTTTCAAGCTGAGGTAGCCGCCGCTGAGATTTACCGGACGAAGACTGGACCGACTGAATGCAATATGGTGATTTCCTTTACCGACTAGGATGAAGATTCCATCATAAAAGGACACATAAAACCACTATATGTGTCTAGTACCCTAAATGATGTTGAGATCTGGAAAGTATTTATTGACAATGGCTCTGGACTTAACCTCCTTCCCCTACGGACACTTCGAAAGTTAGGCTACCGTGAGGATGATCTAATACCCTCATCCACAACTCTGTTGGGTTACGAAAAGAGTGAACATAAACCAATGGGACAAATCATGCTAAAAACCAATTTTGGCGACCTTGTGGCCTACTCAGAATTCTTGGTGGTCCGGTAGAACACAACATTCAATGCCCTACTGGGAAGGCCGTGGCTCCATAAGCACATGGCCATTCCTTAATCCTACCACCAGTGTATCAAGTATTGCGTCAATGAAAAAAGTGGGACATTTCACACTGACAAGGCCCCTTTAGATCTCTCCGAGTCACACTAAATTGACATTGGGTTTTACGAGAAAAAGAAAAAGAATCATTTGCTTGATGGTATTGACTGGGTTCCCGCTCCAAATGGTCTAGAAATGGTTCCTGATGACCCCCTCATGCATCTCATCAGAGACTACGTACTGCCCATCAACCATGTTGAGAGCAAGGGTTCAAGCCTGGACACACACTCAACTGTCCTCACGAATTCAACCATAACGACCGAGCATAGAAGTGCAGAAATAACCGCTAACCCTCAAATTGTGGGCGAATACTTGAGTGAGGACGCCCAAAATGCCTCGCCTCCGGACTCCCAAGAGCCCGTGTCAAGAACTCTCCCCCTCATCAGATCAAGAAGATGATAATGTGGGGAAAGAAGAGGAGGAAGATCTCAGGGATGCACCTCCCGCATTTGAGGAAGGTATCTCCACCATTGTGGACAAGCTCAGGAAAATAAACATGGGTACCGAGGAAGACCCGAGGACCACTCTCATTAGTAAAACCATGTCTCCTAAGGATCACGAGGTATATACCTCTTTCCTGAGGCATCATCGAGATGTTTTTGCCTAGAACTACACAAAAATGCCATGACTTGATCCCGAAGTGGCGACACACCACTTAGGTCTGCCAGAAGATCACCGGGGCTATAAACAAGCTGCCAGAAGGATTCACCCCACACATGTTGCCAAAATAGAGGCTGAAGTCGATAAGATTATTAAAGAAGGATTCATTTCGGAGATCTAATACCCCTTCTGACTAGCCAGCATTGTCCCCATCAAGAAAAAAAACAGACAAATCCACGTCTGCATCAATTTCAGAGATCTCAATCAGCATTGCCTGAAAGATGATTTACCGATCCCGATCACCGAGTTATTAATCGATGCAACAGATGGGTATGAGGATATCTCCTTCATGGATGGTTATTCTGGGTATAATCAAATCTGTATGGCCTGAGAAGATGAAGAAGCCACTGCCTTCAGGGCCCCTCAAGGAGTATTTTGTTACAGGTTCATGCCCTTTGGTCTCAAGAACGATGGCGCCACATATCAATGTTCCATGCATCGTATCTTTAAAACATTCATGGGGAGATTTGTTGAATTCTACGTGGATGACTTGGTGGTCAAATCAAGAAAACACTCAGATCACTTGTCAGACCTTGAAACCATCTTCAACAAACTTTGACAACATAACCTAAAGATGAATCCCTTGAAATGATCCTTTGGGGTTACCTTAGGGAAATTCCTTGGCTTCTTCATATGCCATTATGGCATCTAAGTCGACCCTGAAAAGACAAAGGCTATCCTTGTCCTGCCACCTCCCCGCAATCTCACTAAGTTGAGGGGATTCCAAGGACACCTGGCCTACATTAGGCGGTTTATAGCCAACCTGGTGGGCAAATGTTTCCTTTTTACTAGGTTAATGAAAAAGGGGGTTACGTACCAATAGACAGATGGTTGCCAAGAGGAATTCGGCATCCTAAAGAAGTACCTCTTAAGACTGCCAGTGCTCATGCCCCCAGTTGAAGGAAGACCTCTTATCCTATATGTGATGGCCCTAGAGCAGTCACTGGGAGCCTTCCTCACACAAAAAAATGACACCGAAAATGAAAACAGTCTCTATTACCTCATCTGAACCATGATTGATGCTGAAAATCGATACTCAAACATTGAGAAGAGTTGTTTGGCCTTGGTCTTCACATTTTAAAAATTGCAACATTATGTGCAACATCATGAAGTCCATTTGGTCTCACGTAGTAACCCGCTCAAGTACATCCTCAGCCGCCCAATGCTGACCGAGTGCCTATCCCGATGGGCAGTCATCCTCCAGCAGTTTGACATCCGATTTGTGCCTCAAAAAGCCATCAAAGGCTAGGAATTAGTAGATTTTCTGGCAGAGCACCCCTCGACAGGGACCACCGCACCGTATGTCGAGTTACCTGATGAAGACATATTCTAGGTTCAAGAGGAGTTCCCAACATGGGAAATGTACTTCGAAGGCGCATCCCAAATCCTGATAGGGAAGAGGATAGAGGATCCCAAATTTAACAAGGTGGGTTTGGGGATAATACTAATGTCCCCAGAAAAGGTAGTCTTTCTATATTTTTTCCTCCTGTCAGAAGGATGTACGAACAATGAGGCGGAGTATCAATCCCTCATTGTGGGCCTGGAGCTCACACTCTAGGCATAATTACAACACCTTAAGGTAAAAGGTGACTCAGAACTGATCATAAAGAAAGTCAATGGTGACTATTCTATTAAAAAAGAGGAGCTGATTCCCCTATTTGACCATGTCTGAGGGTTAATGGAGAAATTCTCCACAGAACCAACATTGACCTATATTACCCAGTCTCAGAATGTCTGAGCCGATGCATTAGATAATGCAGCCACAACCCTAGATGACTCAGACCTGGATGAAACAATTATTAGTATTTCTTATCGTCGAATGGTCTTGCCATTTATTTAGACTAAGACAAAAGAAATCAACGAAGTTAGTCCTGTCCCTGAACCATATTCTCCTTCCACCGGCTGGATGACCCCCATTGCAAACTACCTTCAAAGGGGAGAACTTTCATCAGATAGGGCTGAATGAGAGAAAATATGGAGAAGGGAAATCAACTTTTTCCTATACGGCGACACATTTCAGCAAGAGGTCCTCTACAAACAAGGCCTTGACAGAGTCCTCCTCAGATGCATTGATGGAGAAGAAACCACTATCGTCATGACTGAAGTGCATACCGGAGTATGTGGAGCACATAGGTCGGGGCCTAAGATTTCCCATTAGGTTCGAAGACTTGGGTACTATTGTCCCACCGTGGAACGAGATTGTGAGTACTTTACCACAAAATTCCACTCCTTCCAAATTCATTCCAACTTCATTCACCAACCCCCAGAGTTACTTCATCAAGACAAGTACTCCTGGCCATTTTCCGTCTGGGGAATGGACATTATGGGACCATATCCTCCCGCCACGACCAAACAATTGAAGTACATCCTCATAGAAACAGACCTCTTTTCCAAATGGTCAGAAGCTGTACCCCTCAAGAAAGTCAGGGCAAGAAACATTTTCAGCTTTGTGAAAACCAATATCATCCCCAGATTTGGCATCCCTCATACCATACTGATGGATAATGACACCAACTTCTGCTCTACTGAATTGGGGAAACTGTACCGAGAATATGGTATCAAGGATAACCACTCATCCTGCTACCATTCAGCGGCCAACGGATAGATAGAGGCTTTCAACAAGACCCTATACAACATTCTCTAGAAAAGGGTGGAAAAAAAGAAGAAATTATGGGCGGATAAACTCCTTCATTCATTATGGGATTATCAAACCACAATCCGCACCGCTACTCGGGATACTCTGTACTCATTAGTATATGGAACAGAAGTGGTCCTGCCCATTGAGCTCCAATTTCCCTCACTCCGTGTTGCCATTTGTGATCATTTATCCAATGATGAGAAATCATAAAAACGACTAGGTGAATTGGAACAGCTGGATGAGAAGCGATTGCACACTTTTCACCATCTGGAATTATATCAGAACTGAATCACACGAGTCTTCAATAAAAAGGTTTGTCTTCGGTCTTTCTTGGAAGGAGAACTGGTGTTGGTCCTACGGACCCCAATGATACCCAGAAAGAAACCTCCAAAGCCAGAGACCAAGTGGGAGGAACCATATGTTATTAACAAGGTCTACTCCAACAGAGCATATGCCCTAATCTCCATAGACGAGCAATTCACTATCGCTCCTACAAATGCGAGATTTCTGAAGAAGTATTTCGCATAATCAAAATCAGTTATTGTTCAAGCTGCATGACGTTAAACTTCCAAGCCCCAATGGTCCAAACTCTATGACCCTAAACTAAGAGTATCCCATCCTCACCACATGACGTTAAACTGCACGGATTTTAGAGAACTATGTACGGCTTGATTCTCGCCTTTGCAGGATACGTAGCGATGCCAGGATCCCACATCTTGGCCCATCCACCCCCGAATGAAGATTAAAAATGCCCTTTTCCCCCATGTACAGACCAGACCTACAAGAGGTGTATTATTTTCATATTAATTTTTCTCATCCGAGCTGCACGACGTTAAACTGCCAAGCCCCAACGGTCCAAACTCTATGACCCTAAACTAAGAGTATCCCATCCTCACCGCATGACGTTAAACTGCACGGATTTCATAGAACTACATACGGATTGATTCCCTCCTTTGCAGGATACGTAGCGATGCCAGGATCCCACATCCTAGCCCAGCCACCCCCTAATGAAGATTAAAAATTCCCTTTTCCCCCATGTACGGACCAGACCTGCACGGGGTGTATTCTTTTCATATTAAATTTTCTCGTCCGAGCTACACGACGTTAATCTACCAAGCCCCAATGGTCCAAAATCTATGACCCTAAACTAAAAGTATCCCGTCCTCACCGCATGACGTTAAACTACACGGATTTCAGAGAACTATGTATGGCTTGATTCCTTCCTTTGCAGGATACATAGAGACACCAGGATCCGACGTCCTGGCCCAACCACCCACGAATGAAGATTAAAAATGCCCTTTTCTCCCATGTACGGATTAGACCTGCATGGGGTGTATTATTTTCATATTAATTTTTCTCGTCCGAGCTGCACGATGTTAAACTGCCAAGCCCCAATGGTCCAAAATCTATGACCCTAAACTAAGAGTATCCCGTCCTCACCGCATGATGTTAAACTGCATGGATTTTATAGAACTATGTGTGGCTTGATTCCCGCCTTTGCAGGATACGTAGCGACGCCAGGATCCCACATCCTGGCCCAACCACCCCCGAATGAATATTAAAAATGCCCTTTTCCCCCATGTATAGACCAGACCTGCACGGGGTGTATTCTTTTCATATTAATTTTTCTCGTCCAAGCTGCACGACGTTAAACTGCCAAGCCCCAACGGTCCAAAATCTATGACCCTAAACTAAGAGTATCTCATCCTCACCGCATGACGTTAAACTGTACGGATTTCAGAGAACTATGTACGACCTGATTACTACCTTTGAAGGATACGTAGCGACGCTAGGATCCCACATCCTGGCCTAGCCACCCTCAAATGAAAATTAAAAATTACCTTTTCCCCCGTGTACGGACCAGACCTGCACGAGGTGTATTACCTTCCAGAGAACTACGTACGACTTGATTCCTTCCCCCATAGGATACGTAGTGATGCCATAATTCCACATCCTATCCAAGTTTCCCCCAAATGAAATAAAAAAATTCCCTCTTCCCCCGTGTATGGACCAACCCTGCACGGGGTGTACTCCTCATCCTTACCACACGACGTTAAACTACACAGATAAGAAAGATTGAAAATGCCCTTTTCCCCCGTGTACGGACCAGACCTGCACGGGGTGTATTATCTTCTAAAGAACTACATATGGCTTGATTCCTGCCCTTGTAGGATATGTAGTGACACCATAATTCCACACCCTGGCACAACCACCCCAAATGAAGCTAAAAATACCCCCTTTCCCCCGTACAGACCAGACCCCCACGGGGTGTATTCACCAAAAGAACTACATGAGGCTTGATTCTTGCCCTCGCAGGATACGTAGCGACACCAGGATATTATCTACTAGACTAGCTGCCGATAAAAGAAAACATAGGTATATATACCCCTCATCCTTACCGCATGACATCAAACTGCACGGAATCCCTTTCTCATGTCAGTTCATCTGCATCCTCACCGCACGACGTTAAACTGCACAGACTGCGTCGCGACCCACCCAAGATATATGATGAAACGGAATGGGAGTACTCCTGGAGCATTTGGATGTATCCTCTCCATACATCAGACTCCACGACCTAGATAATTGCTGATCTTCATAATCATTCATGGCCATCAGAAGTGGAAATTTATCGACCCGTGGACACCTTTGTATGACTATGCATATCATGCCCTCAGCGACTCTGCATATTGATAGCCCCTGGCCCATAAACCAAAGGCAAGATTTTCTCATGTGACACTCTTCCTATCTCCCTATGCTTACTGGACTTAGGGCCCCCATATCATATCTCTCGATCCAAATATTTATGGAGTAGTGGTTTACAAGTTCGTTCCCCTCTCACATCCAAATGTTTCCAAGGTATCCCTACCTGGTTAGACTATGTATCCGCCCGTGGTTAACATGATGATATCCATCTACAAACATCAATTCAGGGCTAGGATACTCTGACTCGACAGGAAATTGCGGTGAATATGTTTCTTGTATTCTTGGACACCATTATCCCCATATGTCGAACTCTGTACTATGAGCAATCACGAATCCTCATAATCATTCATGGCCATCGGAAGTGGAAAGTTATCGACCCGTGGACACCTTTGTACAACTATGCATACCATGCCCTTAGCAGCTCTGCATATTGATATCCCCTGGCCCATCTATCAAAGACAATATTTCCTTAGGCAGTACTCTTCCTAGCCCCGTATGCTTACCGGAATCAGATCCCCCATACCATACCTCCTAATCCGAGAAACCCCAGAGTTACATTTTACACCCTCATTCCCTCACACTTGTTCAAAGTATACTAGAGCCTCCTAACTCAATTTCCCTCTGGGTGATTGTAGCAATAGTCACCCAATGGTCTGAACTCTATGACCGTTAAACTAAGAGTACTTCGTCCTTACCGCACTACGTTAAACTGCATGGAGTAAAGGTACACCCCATGCGCAAGATAAATCAGCATGGTGAACTCTTCAAGTTTTAACAGCAACTAGGGATGAACATCCCCGACATGTTCAGATATCTCCTTACCAAATGACAGACTTCATGGCCCAGATAATTGCGGATCCTCATAATCATTCATGGCCATCGGAAGTGGAAAGTCATTGACCTAAGGACACGTTTGCACAACTATGCATACCATGCCTTCAGCGGCTCTGCATATTGATATCCCCTGACCTGTCTACTAAAGACAATATTTCCTCAGGCGATACTCTTCCTAATACCGTACGCTTACCGGCCTTAGAGCCCCCATATCATCTCTCATGATCCAAGAAGCCCTGGAACCATGATTTACACCATCAACCCCTCTCCACATCTTGGACATGCCGAGATATTCAAGCCCAGTCACATTCTAATCAAGAGTGGCCTTTGAAACCATGTCCTTACCGCATGACGATTAAAAATGCATGGAACATATCTTTGCCTCTTGGCGTGAAGCTGTAAAGACCAAGAATTAAACATCCAGGGAAATTCCTCCAATTAAAAGCATTTTCACAGTTTTAAAAATGCCCCTTGTCCTCGTTGTATGATGGTAAACTACACAGTATCTTTAAAAATACTCCCCGTCCTCTCCGCATGACGCTAAACTGTATGGAATTTAAAATGCTCATACGTCCTTACTGCATGAAAATAAACTAAATAATATCAAATAATAATAATGCCCTCCATCCTCGCCGCATGACATTAAACTACATGGTCGAAACCTATCATGGGTTCAATCAGGAATGGAGGCTTTCCTCTATCCCTCAATGCACGGGCCAGACCTGTGCCAACCACCGTCTCACACCAGCATTAGAAGGGATGACTTCACCCATTCCCAGGAAATTTAGCCCAGATTTTTCTCCCATATCCAGGCACATTCTCCTCATAAATCACACTCTGTACCCAGAAAGAGCCGAACCCTTGTAATCCACCCCTGGTGGTCCCGAACCTCAACTTCCCTGAAGTTTCTCGGCTATTGGGAGAATAGAATCATTTACCTAAGGACACCTTTTTTATGACTATGCATACCATGCCCTCAGTGGCTCTGTATATTGATCGCCCCTGGACCGTCTACGAAAGGCAATATTTCCTTAGGCAATGCTTCTCTCTGTACGCCTCTTGGCCTCTGAGCCCCCATATCCATCCCGGGATTCAGAAACCCTCTGAGCTGCATTTTACCAACCTCTTTCACAACCCTGCTTGAATACGCCGGAACGTCTCTAACGAGATTACCGAGAACCAGGAAAAGACGTTCCATTTTAAAGAATGTCCCAGCTGCATGACTTTGAACTGCGCCAATCTCCAACTATCCTTTACGCCAACTAAATGCATATGAAAGGGACCCTTCGTCCACACTCCTGATTCATATAGATGTTCCCAAACCCTTTCGGATGTCACATACCCTTTCTGAGCCACCCCTGGTGGTTTTTCATAATCCTTCAAGCCACCCATGGTGGTTTCTACAATTCGAACTTCCATGAAGTCCTCATGCCATTAGAAATGGATAGTCATTGACTTAAGGACACCTTTGCATTGCTATGCATACTATGAACTTATCAGCTCTGCATATTGATCACCCCTGGCCCGTCTAATAAAGGAAAGTCTTCCTTAGGTTATGATTTTCCTACCTCTACACGCCGATACGACTCCCATGCCTTGAGACATGCCCTGCATGTCATTAAAATCCAAACATGTTCCCCCCACATGCATCTGAAAGGTATTGAGACATCTTTTAATCAACCAAACCTCATCAGGTCCCTTACCCCCACCATATCTGGTCAAGGATATTCAACCTAAAACATCAATAATGATAGCCTTGTCGGCGGGACTTTAAACCGCTCACAAAAAGAGACGCAAAGCTCGTTAGGCCAAAAACCCGAAAAGGGCGACCTAAGAAAAAGTCGATCTATACCTGCTGGGTCTACACCAAATGGGCCCAGGAAAAATTAGGATATTGATGGAATATACAAAAAAGTTTGTGGGGTTTTTCTATAAAACCCTAGTAATAGTCAAACTATGCTCGCTGGATCCCATGGTCCAGGAAAAAATTAGAGCTAGTTTCTATTTTACTTTTTTTCCTAGATTATGATCAATTTTGATTCAGAGAGTTGTTATTTATACAATAGTTATTCTCGTAACAGTCAAATTTTACAGTAAGGAAAGATCGATAGCATATTGTATTCCATTTGGACAAAAAGGGAGGACATCCATAAGCCGGAATCTCTCCTTCACAGCAACAAAAGAGGTAAAACAGAATGTACAGAAATAGCTCTAACAATCAAAAAGGATCCTGGCTTACTCTATCCATCAGATTGACAATTGTGTGGTGAAGGTTATTGCAAGTTTTCTCCAGCACGACCTTCTCCCTGGCCTCAACTTCGGCCACCGAAAGAGTTTGCCTCACCATCGTTTGAAGGTCACTGATCCCTTTACTGGTAGCTTCAAGGTCACCAGTCAAAGATGATAACTGATCCCTCAACATCACTGCTCGAGCTTTACATACATGCATCTCAGTAGATAGGGCGGTCTCCTGATCTTGAGAGCTCACCTCTAGTGCTCTCAGCTGATGGAGCTTCATCATAGCTTCCTCAAAAGCTCGGGTCCCACAATGAGAGGCAGCAAGGTGGGAAAGTTTTTGTTCACCAATGGAAACCTCCCCATGGGAAATGACAACCTGGAAAGCGAGAAAATGAAGTTGTCGATAGTTGAACCCACCTGACCCCAAGCCTAGGAAGAGTTTCCAAAGGGATCCAGTTTTAGTCACCATCTCAGCCAGAGGAGTTTTGGCGACAATCTCATAGATCTGGGGCCAGGCCCACCTTCACACTACTCGGTGGTCTGACATGACATGAGGGTCTTTGGTATCCTCGATAGATAAAACATGAATGAAGTCTAGCATTGTAGCCAGTGTAGACATGTGCACGCTAGAATATGGTTCTGAGACTGGAGGGTCAGAAGCCTTTATCCCTGGTTTGATCTTGGGAGTTGAGATGGTAAGTCCAATATCGACCGGTGGAGCTTCAAGAATTACATCGCGGGGGCCCAAAGTCGTGGGGTCATCCTCATTTACATCCAAAAAGATTGGATCTGTCTGAACTTCAGCCGTAGAGGGGTTAGAAGAGGAAGATCCCCTGAGCCGCTTCAACCTGTGAGCCATCAATCGGTCCTCC
Source organism: Viscum album (assembly GCA_963277665.1). Lineage (NCBI taxonomy): Eukaryota > Viridiplantae > Streptophyta > Magnoliopsida > Santalales > Viscaceae > Viscum > Viscum album. Next base: position 247,887,685 of record OY728150.1, read on the forward strand.
CTCAAAGATGACGAGGAAGTTTCGATAAACACAACAGCCACAGTAACCCCTGAGTTGGGAAGTTGCCGGATAGCTTTCCCCAATATCTCATCTGGATAATGCTTTATCCACATTCTTGCATACTCCAAGGATAGGCTGGTAGCCGCTCCTATGTCAAGCAAGGGAATACTTGTGCCGGATCCCTCCCACATCAACATCAACCACCATTGGCGGAGAATGGTCGGATGCAGTCCTCGGGCCTGAGGATGGGGAAGGTAAACCTGGAGTTGCATGCATCCAAACTAGAAAGAAAAACGATATGGGGCGTATAACTCACCCAGATAAACCCCATCAATCTGCACGGATAAAAATCCATCCTGCAGTGAAATCATGTAATAATGCTCTTCTAAGCTCCCCCTGTGGTCATCAACCACGACACTGGAAGGAGTGGGGTCAAGAGTGAAAGCAAACTTGGAAAAGTCACTCAGAATCTTGACGACTTCATCAGAGTTGAAGGACTTCAGACAAACTCCAGCTATATCAAGCAGGGTAGGCCGAAGGGTAGGAAGCAGGATGACTGTGTTATGATGATACTGATAACAGTGGCAATGATCTGCAACCCGACCATATAATAATTGAAATGGCCCACTTAGACGATAGGGTCACCCGCCCTCCTGCATGTGGCTCAGTAATTTGTAAATACGAGACAAAGTAGGCACAACAAGATTTATCGGGCGGCCTCCCGCCAGCTCAGCTGCCATCATCAGGGTGAAAGCCCTGACACCTGGGTTTATATCCCAAGATGGGAATAGCCACCCGCTCAAAAACATGGCGAAAAGACCTGCCAGCCTGAGCATAGGCGGCACACTGGGGTGCACCTTATAACCCCATGAAAGATAGTCACCTGCCTCCAGAATCGCACAGTAGGAACCTAGGATAGTTCGTGATTGTTGATAAGGGTGATTCCTAGGGTACTTGACCTTCAGCACAGGACCGACGGCCTCTAGAAATAACCTGATCCAAGTTATATAGGGGATAAGTGAGTGGGAGCTCAAGGGCCGACCCAATGACTACTCCACCATAACCAGCAGGTCCCTCGCCAATCAAGGCACCCATTCAACATCATCCCATGCATCAGGAGTGGGCAGAAACTCTTAATACATCTACCCAATGATCGGAATCCCTCCCAGTTGGTAGATGTCCCATAAACTAATACTCTCCTCACCATGGGTGAGGTGAAAAGTGTTAGTGCTAGAACACCAGCGACTGAGAAAGTCAGGCAGGATTGAAGATGGTGGGTAAATAGAAAACTGGGAAGCCCACACTGCAGAGTACAGATTTACTACATCTAGTGACTCAGGAAATTCCCAGCAATGATAATGGACCCAGAAGGCCCAGACCCAGTCATTTGAGAAGATCCCAGCAGACCGAAGATCCCACCTGGGGATCCATCCCGTTTTAGGATCCACTCGAGAAAGTTGATCAAGGAGGGGTAAATCTTGAGGACAAACTCTTGGGATAATTCCTGAGTGTACCAATCACGTTGAGTCAAAACGGAGCCTCTTAAAATAAAAGTGTCTTTCAGATCAGAATCAGAGATCTTCTCTCCTGACTGGGAGAGGTTTTCCTGAGTGCACTTTAGTGATGCTTCCAAACAAGGGGACGGAAGACCTAAGAAGATAGGGGGGATATGGATGTCATCTTGAAGGCTGAAACCATAAAGAGGAAGACGATTCGAAAACAGATAGCCCAAAATTTAAGGAGAGAGCAAGTCCTTCAAAACACCATTTTCAGGAATGATGAGTCAGCTAGGGTCCTCTTTGATGCTCTCAGCTCTATGGATAATAGCTAGACGTCTCCCTGGACCAATCAGAAGAGGCTCAGCAGCAGGCCTAGTTGCAGGTCAAGGAGGAATCATTTTTTCTCCCTGCATCATAGAAACCATACAGATGGTTAGTCCAAAATAATATAATTTGGACAAAACACCAAGTATTTGACAAAGGACTCCATATAGGAGCCTTCATGATGAAATATGCGGGATAGCCTCATAGGATAGTTCACGATGATGGCATCCCGCAAACCAGCCCTACGCAGAGGAAGTCCACGATACTCTGGCCAGCAGAGTGTTGGCCAAAAAGCCGCGAACCAGGCTGCTCCGCGGAATCTCAACCCCAGATTTAAATGTTTAAGTTCGGAAGACGTCATAAGTATTCAAATTATGGATTGTTCCAGTCCATGGACCATCCTAAAACTCGTAGAGATTTCCTACGCGGGCCATCATGACTTAATTTTTAGTTGATTAAAAGTTTTGGTTCACGGCTGGGAGATTGGTCCGTGGGTGAAGGCAAGCACGAATGAGGAACGGTTCGCGGAAACGGAAGATGGTTCGCAGATGAGAAGTTTCACGAAGGAGGCAGGCACGCAGAGATGAAAAGAGAGCTATGTTTTCATGAAGAATCTGGTAAAAGACAAGGAAAAGGTCCCCCCATATTTATAGGTGTGGTCCCCTAAAGGGTCTGCTCCTCTACTGCAAACTATCCAAATTTTAGGACCACTCTACATCAGAATAGTCTCCTCTTCGTTCCGATCGGACCCCATTCCGATGGGGGGAATTTGTAGGGTCCTAAAAAAATCTGCAAAATAGAATGGGAATCCTCTTAATTTGGGAAAGTGTTCTACCCAATTTCCTTCAAAGAATTGGGAAAAAATATGGAGAACACCCACGAATTGGAAAAGGATCGTCCGGTCCATGTATAGGTCCAACATTGATGGTAAGTGGCCGGTTTAGCAAGCCGCACCCTCCGTGGACCAACGTAGTCCATGAAACGGAGGTGGGAACCCTACGTAGGCACAAAACAGGACAGGTGTAGGGTCGATCCACCATCACAAACCGTCCCTAGACCGCGTGCGCTGTTGTTCACGGAATAGAGGCGGAGTCCTGCGCGGCTGCGAAGTACCCCCAAACCAATTTGGTTCGCGGGTTAGGTGCATTCAATACACCCCGCGATTTGAGGATTGACCAAGTCATCTGTAAACTAGGTTTTCGGTCATGGGCCTCTGAAAAAGGTGCCTCATGACAACAGATACATCTATTTCACCCCTCTATAAAAGGACATCGAGAGGGAGAAGAAGAAAGAGGGGGAAAAGGGGAAGAAGGGGAGATCAAATTCGGGTGGAAGGATTTCGGAGGAAGGAGCTTAGGATTTCACAAACAACGAAGTTCCAATTCGTGAACCAGAATAGGTATGAAACTAGAAATGAATTAATAAGGAACTGAAAAATGCATAAAAAATTGGTGAACCACGAACTTAAAATAAAAAAAAGAAGAAGATCGCGAGCCATGGCCCCTCCGCGGATGTACTCCCCACGGACCAGGGAGTCTATACCCCTTTTTCGATCCGATGCACCGCGCAAAACCCTATTACGTAGGTGAATCCCTGACTGATGAACCCCCAACCAGCATCGCCCCTAGCCACTGCTGCTCGCCCGGACTCCGCTGTGTACCAACCTGGTACACGGGCCGAACCCGAAGCCGCATACCACCCTGGTACGCAGGATGCCTATCAATATGCGTACCACCCTAGTACGTGGACGACCTCTCCAGCCACGTAGCACCCCCCGATGTGAAGGGCGCCACTCCTCATACACCCATGTGGCCCACCAATTTCTTCGATGTTCCTATTCCCCGAGACGGATAAAATCCTTCCAATCCGGCCTGATCCTTTGAAATCCCTTCATTGGTCTATTCATTGGCCCCAAGCCAAGGCCTCTACCGAAGCCACCAGACCCATATGATGCAACCTTCAGGCGCATCAGTGCGCCACCCTGAGTTCACATACCCATGGTAGGCAAGGGAAAAGGGGTTGCTCTGGCCCTTGAGCAGGTTCCCAAAACATTCCTGGGTTCACATTCCCATGGTAGTACAGGGTCCGAACCCGAGAGTTCCCTTTTTGCCTCTACACTTGCTAGGATTGAAGGACCCCGCTCGCGTTTCCTTTTGATGAGCACCAATGGTGATCACCTCTCCCCTCTCCTAGGAGTGGCTGGGAATCCCTCCTGATGTAAGCCCCACACCATCCTCGCCGAGAGACAATGACCCTTCCTCTCTCATCACGGAAGGTCCGTTGCTCCATTGCCCGACTCCTACTTTCCTCCAACCCCGGGAGAAGGAGAGTCCAGTGGTGTAAAGACCCGTAAATTTGAAGGAATTTTTTTTCTTAATTTTCTTTGAAATTTTACAAGAACGCAGTTTCTGACGGCAACTGATTCTGAGGCCCGGTGTTCCCGGAATCAATTTCTGAAGTTTGGCTAGGGTACGTTCAGTGAACGGACGAGCGGGTTTTTCTAACTTTTGAACCGGTGCCCGGAATCAAATTCTGAGGGCACCGATGAAATCGCAGCGCCGGTATTCACCTAGAAACGCCACTTCCAGAGTTGCGTTTGCTCGGGTGTGGTTTTTAATTTTCGGGCTTAAAGTTAAGAAATAAAATAATTTTACGACAACTTTATTTTATTTCACTTAAGCCACTTGGAGCCACTTAAAGACGTCTTAAACTGAGTTTATCCGGATAGGATGCTATCCAGAAATATCCTACCCACTTTATAGGATATTTGTGAGGTGGGGCCCGCACGAGCCCCGCCATTTCTTACCGCTAAGCAATGCACCCGCGAAAACCCGTCATTATGAAAGTCAACTGTTGCGTTTCTTAAATTCTTAACAGACCATTTAATTGGGCAGTTTATTTCGTAAATTAAATGAGCAGTTTCTTTCGTTGAATTAATTCAACGAATTGATGGGTCGTTACTTACCCATTTTCGTGTGTTGTCATAATAATAAAATAAGACCAACCAAAATCTTTTTTTTGGAGGATTACTTGTTGAGACAGAATCCTTGTATCTTCTTCCTCCTTCGTGAAGAACACGAAGAATGCGAAGAACGCGAAGAACGCCGAACTCGAAAATCAACGACGCGACGCCGTGATCCGCAACGCCGACAACGTTCTTCTGCGATGTCTCTTCCTCCGCGATGGATCTTCGATCGACTGCTTGAGGTAAGAGTCTCGGACCTTCCTTTTTATCTCCTTCATGGTTCTTTACCAAAACACGGATTTAATTAATTAAATTAAATCTTCTGTTTCATGGTGCGTTGAGTTCGCCGACTCAACACCGTGTTCCGCGACGACGCGACGCCCTTCCGCGACGACGCGACGATCTCCACCTTCCGCGACGAGCAATTCCGCGAAGAACGCTCACGCGCGATGGCCAACGATGCAGGGATTTTATAATTTTGGAATACCCCTCTTTATATTCCCGTGAACGTTCTTTAAAAATTAAAGAACCGATTTCAAATGAACAATTTTATTTTATTAAAATTGTCGGTTCATGCGTTGAACAATTTCTCCCGTTGTTTTTATCTAACGCGGAGGGTGCGGGTCAAACGAACACGGCACGACAACCCTCCGCCGTTCTTCGTGTTTTGCGGATTTGGCGGGTGACGAAGGAATGTGCCGCAACTGATGTTTGATGATCCCGCAGTGAAGAACGGAACCCGGGAGGAACAACGGCGCAGACGGGAAGGGAAACGGGCCACCGGAGCGACTCCGGCGGCCTGCGGAAGCCGGCGGCGGCACGGGTCGCCGGCGTGGCGGCGCCGGCGGCAGCGCCCGTGGACCCGCGGCGACACGGTTCTGGCGCGCCCGGGTGTCCAGGGCGGCACCCCGCGGGTGCCGCGGGGTTGTCATGCGGCGCCCCCAGGTGTCCAGGGGGGCACCCCACGGGTGCCGCGGGGTTGGCACGCGACACCCCCCGGGTGTCCAGGGGGGCACCCCGCGGGTGCCGCGGGTTTGTCACGCGACACCCCCCGGGTGTCCAGGGCGCTACCCCGCGGGTGCCGCGGGGTTGTCACGCAGCGCCCCCGGGTGTCCAGGGCGGCACCCCGCGGGGGCCGCGGGGTTGTCACGCGGCGCCCCCGGGTGTCCAGGGCGGCACCCCGCGGGTGCCGCGGGGTTGTCACGCGACACCCCGCAGGTGCCGCGGGGTTGTCACGCGACACCCCCCGGGTGTCCAGGGCGGCACCCCGCGGGTGCCGCGGGGTTGTCACGCGACAGCCCCCGGGTGTCCAGGGCGGCACCCTGCGGGTGCCGCGGGGTTGTCACGCGGCGCCCCCAGGGTGTCCAGCGGGTGTCCCGCGGGTGTCCAGCGGGTGTCCCGTGGGTGTCCCGCGGGTGTCACGCGGGAGCGGCGGCTCCTCCCGCGTCGGCCGAGCCGAGCCGGGCGGGCCGAGCCAGACCGGTCCGACCGGGTCGGACCGGGTTGGCCGGGGCGGACCGGGTCAGCCGGGGCGGGCCGGGGCGGCCGGGGCGGACCGGGTCGGGCCGGGGCGGCCGGGGCGGACCGGGTCGGGCCGGGCCCGGACCCATGTCTTCGGACGGTTTTCGTTCAAACGCCCGTAACTTGAGCTACGGGCCTCCAAACGACTCGCCGTCAGCGGCGACGCGATACTTGGATCGAGACGGTCGTTTCGGTTTATCACACTCAAGGTTTCGGAATACTTTGTGTTCGGCCGGGTTGGTTCGTACACGAAACCAACCGGGCCCTCGGAGCGGAAACGCTCATATCTTGAGCTACGGACGTCCGATTGACGTGCCATCAGTTTTTGTGGATTCCTCTAAGTAAGATGGATCTTTTGGCATACTCCGCCGAGGTTCGGATGTAGGTGGAGTACGGTCGGGTTGGTTTTTCCTTAAAAACCAACCGGGCCCCTAGGACGAAAATGCCAATAACTCTCAGACCAGGCGTCCGAATGACGCGCCGTCTGCGACGTTGAGTTCCTGTTGACGGTACAGAACTTTTGGATACATCAACTTCGGACTTTGTGATAGCTGATGTATCGGCCTCTCGGCTCGTGGAGCGGACCCTCCCGAACGAGCTTGCTGTGTGCGGGAACCCTAGTGCTGGCTGCGACTGCTACTTTGACAGCGATGACCGTGCAGAGATCCTTAGTGGACTGCGACGACGACCGTGCAGAGATCCTTAGTGGACTGCGACGACGACCGTGCAGAGATCCTCAGTGGACTGCGGGGACGACTGTGCAGAGATCCTTAGTGGACTACGACGACGACGGTGCAGAGATCCTCAGTGGACTGCGGCGATGAAGACGGCTGGTCTTGTATCCTATGTGGGTCCTAGCTGTGCTGGTCTTGTATCCTATGTGGATCCCAGCTTAGATGATTCAATACTGGTCTTGTATCCTCTGTGGGTCCCAGTATAGTTGAATCAATGAAGACAGCTGGTCTTATATCCTATGTGGGTCCCAGCTTGGATGATTCAATATTGGTCTTGCATCCTATGTGGGTCCCAGTATAGTTGAATCAATGAAGGCAGTTGGTCTTGTATCCTATGTGGGTCCTAGCTGTGCTGCTCTTGTATCCTATGTGGGTCCCAGCTTAGATGATTCAATACTGGTCTTGTATCCTATGTGGGTCCCAGTATAGTTGAATCAATGAAGACAACTGGTCTTGTATCCTATGTGGGTCCTAGCTGTGCTGGTCTTGTATCCTATGTGGGTCCCAGCTTAGATGATTCAATACTGGTCTTGTATCCTATGTGGGTCCCAGTATAGTTGAATCAATAAAGACAGCTGGTCTTGTATCCTATGTGGGTCCTAGCTGTGCTGGTCTTGTATCCTATTTGGGTCCCAGCTTAGATGATTCAATACTGGTCTTGTATCCTATGTGGGTCCCAATATAGATGAATCAATGAAGAGTGCTGGTCTTGTATCCTATGTGGGTCCCAGCTTAGATGACTCTGTGTTGGTCTTGTATCCTATGTGGGTCCCAGCATAAATGAAACGATGAGGACGGCTGGTCTTGTATCCTATGTGGGTCCCTGCTTAGATGATTCAGTATCTATGTCTGATCATCTCTTTCACCCTTTTCGATGATGTATACCTGTGTGAGCTGAATCTTCTGTTTACTCTCCTTTGTAGATTGTGTTGAGCTATCCTGTGTGGATTTACAGTTTACTCTCCTTTGTGGATTGTGTTGTGCTATCCTGTGTGGGTATACGTTTTGCTTTCCTGTGTGGACTGGGTTGTGCTTGGGCTCGGACGCTGGAGCCGGACGGGAATTGATGACTTAGGTATATGTATGAGCATATACCTAAGCCTTGTCAGATGTTACTTCGTGATTGTATCTTTCCTTTGTGGATTATCCTTCGTGGATTTCGGGAGACCTTCGGGGGTCTCGGGGTCCCTACTGAGTAGCTTATACTCACCCCTGTACGGTCTATGCCCGCACTTCGTGGTGTTGGTTGCAGACGACAGACAACACTAACCGTGGTGGAGGCGTGCGGAGCAGGACAGTACCTGGAGGTGGACCACTGGGCGGGACGTGCTCGGAGCGGACGGCTGGACCGAGGAGATGTGGAGGCTATCTGTACCCACCCTTCAGGTGGGACCTTCAGAAGACGGCTCGACGCTGCGGCTTTTCTTTACAGTTGTTGTTTTCCCCTTTCAGTTGTACTTTACAGTTGGGCTTGTATTTCCGGCCCTTTTACTTCCAGCACAGCTTGTTACAGTTTTACATAGTGTTTACTTTTCCGCTTGCTTACTCTGTGGTGCTTGTTTACTTTTCAAAGGCAATGCCTTCCCTTTTGTTGGGATTTATGCCTTGGTGCTAGTCTCCATCCCCTGGCCTATGGAAGGCGGGCTTGGGGTAGTCACGGCACGGGCCCCAAGGACGGGTCGTGAAAAATTGGTATCAGAGCTGGTCGGTTCTACTGGAGACTCTGATCTTTCTTCTTTTGTGAAGCAATAGTGTTTAGCGTATTGGGTGTGGTTATCAGTCCAGGGAGTCTAGTGTTGGTGCGGCGGCCGACGTATCCGTACACCAGGACCCTGACTTCTGATTTCCGACTTAATGCACGAAAACATTGATTGCATGTGTGTTCAAGTTTTCTTGGTGATTACTTGTGTCAGCTCACCAGGTATACTGTTCTGACCGTGGCTCACTTGCTTCTTTCAGGATGGCCCCACGACAGCAGCCAGCTAGGGTTCCGAGAGTGGAGCGTGATGACAGCCCACCGAGCGACGAGGCCTCGGTGCAGGGCTCCTTGTCAGCAGAGGCACCGGCGGTACCTTTACCCGCCGAGCCACCGATGCTACCAGCCCCAGCCGCTGACGATGCCGTCGCCTTAGCGCGCTGCACGAGTTCCAGCGTCAACGACCGCCCAGGTTCCGCGGGGAGACGGATCCCCAGGCACCCGAGGACTGGCTGGAGGCAGTGGTGCAAGTTTTCAGGCTAGTGAGGACACCAACAGACCTCATGGTGATCCTCGCAGCGAGCCTCCTGCATGCGGCAGCAGGCAGATGGTGGAGCTTGATGCTCCAGGTGCACGACGAGACATCTCTCCTCTGGACGGACTTTGAGAGCATCTTCTGCTCCGAGTTCGTCCCAACCACCCTCCGTGCGGTACGCATACAAGAGCTTCTTCAGCTGCGGAAGGGCAGCTTGACAGTGGCCCAGTACTCGGCGAGATTTACTGATCTCTCGCGCTACTCGACCGACATGGTACGAGACCCCTTATTCCAGGCCCGGACCTTCGAGCAGGGATTGAGACACGAGATCAGGGCTTCGATGATCTCCCTCAACATTCCGACACAGGAAGAGGTGTTGGAGAGGGCCCTTCTAGTGGAGAGTTTTCTCACCGAGCAGGCTCCAATCACAGGACCCTCCACAGGACGGCCCATAGCAGGGTCTTCTGCAGCTGGCAGTAAACAGGTGACATAGAGGTCCAAGCGGGCCAGACCATCAGATGGGCAGTCACAGGATGAAGATTCGGTTGTGCGGGGCACCCGAAGGAGAGCCATCTACGTGAGGGGAAAACATTGCTACGCATGCAGTGGGCGAGGTCACATGGCTCGAGACTGCCCGACTCGTCTTACAGATGAGCAGCAGGCGGTAGAGGGACCTCCCAGACAGAGATTCGGCCATGGTGGTCCGCATGGTACAGGCAGATGAGGCAGAGGAGCTGGCCGAGTAGCCGATGGTGGGAGACACTTCGAGGTGTTGCCACCACCACCACCAGGAGGTCCACCCCGACCGCAGGGAGTTGGTGGACAGGGGAGAGCTCAGCTTCAGGCAGCCGAGGCCTTCGATCATGGAGCTCTGGGAGCAGATGGACGGGAGAAAAACTAGTGGATACGTCCTTTGTACTTCTAGTTCCTTGTTGCTTTTGTGTAGCGTCTTTGTATTATGAGCTACAATAATAAAAGATGCATACCTTTGTGATGTTTTCATTCCTGTCCTCTTTTGTGTTGTTACTAAGAGGTTCCAGTTTTAACTGTTGACTTGACCCTCACTTGTGAGACATCTACTGGAGGAGACCCAGTTACCACACACTGATGCCGACAGTGTGACTCAACCCTTGGAGGCGAGAGTAACAGTTGGATCTCTTGGTAGTAGAGTCGAGGCCTTACGACGTCATCATTGGTATGGATTAGTATCATCCATGTCAGGATTGACTGTATTAGGCAAAGAATGTGGTTCATCTAGGGGATGGGACCAGATTTTCTCTTATCGGCAAAGAAGAAATCTTAGCAGCTCTTGTGGGGTCGGAGATGGTCCAGGCCACGGCTGTGATGGCCCAGGTCATCCAGGGGCGGATGAGTACAGCTCAGAGCCGGCAGAAGTCATATGCTGACAGGAGGCGGAGTCCACTAGAGTTCAAGGATGGCGACCACGTCTTCTTGCGGGTCTCACCTCGGCGTGGTTTGCGGAGATTTGGCCGAGGCGGCAAGTTGTCTCCACGCTTCATCGGGCCTTTCCAGGTCCTTAGTAGGATTGGCGAGGTGGCTTATCGCCTGGCTCTGCCACCTCAGTTGCACCGGGTACACGACGTCTTCCACGTATCTCAGCTGAGGAGATACGTGCACGACCCGACGCACATCATTGACTATGGGGAGCTAGACGTGGATGATGGGGCGACTTTTGCGGAGGTCCCGGTGGAGATAGAGGATCGACAGGAGTGGGTCCGACATGGGCGATCGATTCCTCTTGTGCGCATCAGATGGCAGCACGGGAACCTCCAGGAGAGCACATGGGAGTGGGAGGCTCAGATGCGTGCTCAGTACCCACTTTTGTTTCCCTGGTTTATGATGTATCTTTACGGGGACGTAAAGCCCTGTGGTGGGAGTAATTTAAAGACCCGTAAATTTCAAGGAATTTTTTTTCTTAATTTTCTTTGGAATTTTACAAGAACGCAGTTTCTGACGGCACCTGATTCCGAGGCCCGGTGTGCCCGGAATCAATTTCCGAAGTTTGGCTCAGGTACGTTCAGTGAACGGACGAGCGGGTTTTTCTAACTTTTGAACCGGTGCCCGGAATCGAATTCTGAGGGCACCGATGAAATCGCAGCGCCGATATTCGCCTATAAACGCCTCTTCTGGAGTTGCGTTTTCTCGGGTGTGGTTTTTAATTTTCGGGCTTAAAGTTAAGAAATAAAATAATTTTACGACAACTTTATTTTATTTCACTTAAGCCACTTGGAAGCCACTTGAATCCACTTAAAGACAACTTAAACTGAGTTGATCTGGATAGGATGCTATCCAGAAATATTCTACCCCCTTTATAGGATATTTGTGAGGTGGGGCCCGCACGAGCCCCGCCGTTTCTTACCGCTAAGTAACGCACCCGCGAAAACCCGTCATTATGAAAGTCAACTGACGCGTTTCTTAAATTCTTAACAGACCATTTAATTGGGCGGTTTATTTCGTAAATTAAATGAGTTGTTTCTTTCGTTGAATTAATTCAACGAATTGATGGGTCGTTACTTACCCGTTTTCGTGTGTTGGCATAATAATAAAATAAGACCAACCAAAATTTTTTTTGGAGGATTACTCGTTGAGACAGAATCCTTGTATCTTCTTCCTCCTTCGTGAAGAACGCGAAGAACGCGAAGAACGCGAAGAATGCCAAACCCGAAAATCGACGACGCGACGCCGTGATCCGCGACGCCGACAACGTTCTTCTGCGACGTCTCTTCCTCCGCGACGGATCTTCAATCGGCTGCTTGAGGTAAGAGTCTCGGACCTTCCTTTTTATCTCCTTCGTGGTTCTTTACCAAAACACGGATTTAATTAATTAAATTAAATCTGCTGTTTCATGGTGCGTTGAGTTCGCCGACTCAACGCCGTGTTCTGCGACGACGCGACGCCCTTCCGTGACGACGCGACGATCTCCACCTTCCGCGACGAGCAATTCCGCGAAGAACGCTCACGCGCGACGGCCAACGAGGTAGGGATTTTATAATTTTGGAATATCCCTCTTTATATTCCCGTGAACGTTCTTTAAAAATTAAAGAACCGATTTCAAATGAACAATTTTATTTTATTAAAATTGTCGGTTCATGCATTGAACAATTTCTCCCGTTGTTTTTATCTAACGCGGAGGGTGCGGGTCAAACGAACACAGCCCGACAACCCTCCGTCGTTCTTCATGTTTTGCGGATTTGGCTGGCGACAACGGAACGTGCCGCAACGGATGTTTGATGATCCCACAGTGAAGAACGGAACCCGGGAGGAACAACGACACAGACGGGAAGGGAAACGGGCCACTGGAGCGACTCCGGCGGCCTGCGGAAGCCGGTGGTGGCACGGGTCGCCGGCGTGGCGGTGCCGGCGGCCGGAGGCGGCGGTGCCCGTGGAACCGTGGCCGCGCGGGTCCGGTGCGCCCGGGTGTCCAGGGCGGCACCCCGCGGTTGCCGCGGGGTTGTCACGCGGCGCCCTCGGGTGTCCAGGGGGGCACCCCGCGGGTGCCGCGGGGTTGTCACGCGGCGCCCCCGGGTGTCCAGGGGGGCACCCCGCGGGTGCCGCGGGGTTGTCACGCGACACCCCCCCGGGTGTCCAGGGCGGCACCCCGCGGGTGCCGCGGGGTTGTCACGCGACACCCCCCGGGTGTCCAGGGTGGCACCCCACGGGTGCCGTGGGGTTGTCACGCGACACCCCCCGGGTGTCCAGGGCGGCGGGGTGCCGCGAGGTTGTCACGCGACACCCCCCGGGTGTCCAGGGCGGCACCCCGCGGGTGCCGCGGGGTTGTCACGCGGTGCCCTCGGGTGTCCAGGGTGGCACCCCGCGGGTGCCGTGGGGTTGTCACGCGGCGCCCCCGGGTGTCCACGGGGCACCCCGCGGGTGCCGCGGGGTTGTCACGCGTCACCCCCCGGGTGTCCAGGGCGGCACCCCGCGGGTGCCGCGGGGTTGTCATGCGACACCCCCCGGGTGTCCAGGGCGGCACCCCGCGGGTGCCGCGGGGTTGTCCCGCGACATCCCCCGGGTGTCCGGGGCGGCACCCCACGGGTGCTGCGGGGTTGTCACGCGGCGCCCCCAGGGTGTCCAGCGGGTGTCCCGCGGGTGTCCCGCGGGTGTCACGCGGGAGCGGCGACTCCTCCCGCGTCGGCCGCTCGGTCGCCCGGCCAAGCCGAGCCGGGCTGGCCGAGCCAGACCGGTCCGACCGGGTCGGACCAGGTCGGCCGGGGCGGACCGGGTCGGGCCGGGGCGGACCGGGTCGGGCCGGGGCGGACCGGGTCGGGCCGGGGCGGACCGGTTCGGGCCGGGGCGGACCGGGTGGGGCCGGGGCCGGACCCCCGTCTTCAGACGGTTTTCGTTCAAACACCCGCCAAGGTTCGGATGCAGGTGGAGTACGGTCGGGTTGGTTTTGCCTTAAAAACCAACCGGGCCCCTGGGACGAAAATGCCAATAACTCTCAGACCGGGCGTCCGAATGACGCGCCGTCTGCGACGTTGAGTTCCTGTTGATGGTACAGAACTTTTGGATACATCAAATTCGGACTTTGTGACAGCTGATGTATCGGCCTCTCGGCTCGTGGAGCGGACCCTACCGAACGAGCTTGCTGTGTGCGGGAACCCTAGTGCTGGCTGCGACTGCTACTTCGACAGCGATGACCGTGCAGAGATCCTTAGTGGACTGCGACGACGACCGTGCAGAGATCCTTAGTGGACTGCGACGACGACCGTGCAGAGATCCACAGTGGACTGCGGTGACGACTGTGCAGAGATCCTTAGTGGACTGCACCGACGACGGTGCAGAGATCCTCAGTGGACTGCGACGACGACGGTGCAGAGATCCTCAGTGGACTGCGGCGATGAAGACGGCTGGTCTTGTATCCTATGTGGGTCCTAGCTGTGCTGGTCTTGTATCCTATGTGGGTCCCAGCTTAGATGATTCAATATTGGTCTTGTATCCTATGTGTGTCCCAGTATAGTTGAATCAATGAAGACAGCTGGTCTTGTATTCTATGTGGGTCCTAGCTGTGCTGGTCTTGTATCCTATGTGGGTCCCAGCTTAGATGATTCAATACTGGTCTTGTATCCTATGTGGGTCCCAGTATAGTTGAATCAATGAAGACAGCTGGTCTTGTATCCTATGTGGGTCCTAGCTGTGCTGGTCTTGTATCCTATGTGGGTCCCAGCTTAGATGATTCAATACTGGTCTTGTATCCTATGTGGGTCCCAGTATAGTTGAATCAATGAATACAGCTGGTCTTGTATCCTATGTGGGTCCTAGCTGTGCTGGTCTTTTATCCTATGTGGGTCCCAGCTTAGATGATTCAATACTGGTCTTGTATCCTATGTGAGTCCCAGTATAGTTGAATCAATAAAGACAGCTGGTCTTGTATCCTATGTGGGTCCTAGTTGTGCTGGTCTTGTATCCTATGTGGGTCCCAGCTTTGATGATTCAATACTGGTCTTGTATCTGTTGGAACCAGGTTCTTCAAAGCATGATTTGGTGTATGGTTTGTGTTTGTTGTCAATCCTCAGTGGAAGTTCCGAATGTGTTCCAGCAAAGTGATCATACAGTTCAAGCAGACAACAGTTTTGAAGGTGGCGCTGTTTCCCAGTGTTTGCCAAATTTTTGGGCCTCAAAATCGGAAAATGAAGACATGGATTGTCTGCAAAAGGAGCTTCGCAGAAAAAGGAAGTGGTGCGCGAAATATAAGAGGCTTGCACGAAAAACTTAAGTTAGGCGCGGAAAACAGCGGGATGCGCAAAATAGTTTTTCGCGCAAACAGTGTTTCGAATTCAGAGAGGTGAAAAATGGCAAAGGCATGGGCTGCGCGGAAAATCAGGGATGTGCGCGAAATACTTAAGTTGGGCGCGGAAAACAGCGGGATGCGCGAAATAGTTTTTTCGCGCAAATGCTGTTTCAGAATCAGTTTGGTGAAAGATGGCAAAGGCATGGGTTGCGCGGAAAATAAGGGTTGTGCGCGAAATACATAAGCTGGGCGAAAGATTACGCGCCAGATGAGAGATTTTCCGCGCCGAAGGGGATTTTGCGCGCAGTGGTCTCAGTCGCCTATAAATATGAGGTGACCCCCTTCATTCGGTTGGTTGGAAGACTTAGAGAAGATCCGAGGTCTGATGCGCGAAAAGGATCGCGTAAAGGAGCTTGCGCGAAATATTTGGAGTTGCGCGAAAAAGGGGATTTTTGCGTGAAATATTTTTCCGCACCAAAAGAAAATGTTGCGCGCAATAGGATGATTTTGCGCACAAATGGTTGATGTCTCGCATATTTCTCAGTAAGGTTTGTCTGCACATTTTGGTTATCCAGTTCAGTGGTTCTGTGCGTTCTAGTGCATCTCTTCCGGACTTCGATGCAAGCAGAGTCTCGTGCTGAGCAGAGGCAAAGACTTCAATGCAAATTTATTGAAGAGACCTACACATCTATAAACTGAGTGAGACTTCACCAACGGCAGTGAGCCAGGGGGAGTCAACGGGAGTGACCCGAGGGAAGCAGTGAGCTATCCCTAAACCTTATGTAAAGGCAGTGAGCCTGGGACAGAGTGTCTGTACCCGAACTTTTGTATCCGCAGCTAGTGAAGCATAGTGGATTTAGGTACGACCGACAATCTGTCGGCGTATGCTCCTTGGACGTAGCCCTTAGTGGTGAACCAAGTAAAAATTGTTGTGTCATCTCTCTGCATGTGAATGTTTAATTGCTGATCATATCCTTCATACAGGTTTAAGAAGTTCCTGCCAACGTGGGAACAAGATCCACAACTTTAAGAAGAAAAAGTTGCCACCCTGATTCACCCCTCCCCTCTCAGGGTGTCCCGGGGTCCTTCAGTATCCTATGTGGGTCCCAGTATAGATGAATCAATGAAGAGTGCTGGTCTTGTATCCTATGTGGGTCCCAGCTTAGATGACTCTGTGTTGGTCTTGTATCCTATGTGGGTCCCAGCATAAATGAAACGATGAGGACGGCTGGTCTTGTATCCTATGTGGGTCCCAACTTAGATGATTCAGTATCTATGTCTGATCATCTCTTTCACCCTTTTCAATGATGTATACCTGTGTGAGCTGAATCTTCTGTTTACTCTCCTTTGTGGATTGTGTTGAGCTATCCTGTGTGGATTTACAGTTTACTCTCCTTTGTGGATTGTGTTGTGCTATCCTGTGTGGGTATACGTTTTGCTTTCCTATGTGGACTGGGTTGTGCTTGGGCTCAGACGCTGGAGCCGGACGGGAATAGATGACTTAGGTATATGTATGGGCATATACCTAAGCCGTGTCAGATGTTACTTCGTGATTGTATCTTTCCTTTGTGGATTATCCTTCGTGGATTTCGGGAGACCTTCGGGGGTCTCGGGGTCCCTACTGAGTAGCTTATACTCACCCTTTCACGGGCTATGCCCGCACTTCGTGGTGTTGGTTTCAGACGACGGATAGCACTGACCATGGTGGAGGTGTGCGGAGCAGGACGGTACCTAGAGGTGGACCACTGGGCGGGGCGTGCTCGGAGCGGACGGCTGGACCGAGGAGTTGTGGAGGCTATCTGTACCCACCCTTCAGGTGGGACCTTCAGAAGATGGCTCGATGCTGCGGATTTTCTTTACAGTTTCTGTTTTCCCCTTTCAGTTGTACTTTACAGTTGGTCTTGTATTTCCGGCCCTTTTACTTCCAGTACAGCTTGTTACAGTTTTACTTAGTGTTTACTTTTCCGCTTGCTTACTCTGTGGTGCTTGTTTACTTTTCAAAGGCAATGCCTTCCCTTTTGTTGGGATTTACGCCTTGGTGCTAGTCGCCAGCCCCTGGCCTATGGAAGGTGGGCTTGGGGTAGTCATGGCACGGGCCCCAAGGACGGGTCGTGACAAGTGGTCCCGACCTTCTCCTCTGCTCATCGTCTTCTTCCCATTCTCTTAGTAGGGAGAAAGTGAAAGGCTCACCAAGTCTGTTGCATTATCTTGTTTCTCACACTGAACATGACTCACATGGGCTTTGGGATTTGTAATGGCCACGACGCCCGCACAACATCATGCCCTCAGAAAAAACTACGTGGGTTTTGATCCCTGTTTCCTAAACAGGGTACGTAGGATGCCTCCCCGAGGTTCAATCCCAACAACGGGACACTAACCATGTGTAAGTCCCAATCATGCCCTCAGACCGAACTACGTGGATTATGATTCCTCTCACGAGGATATGTAGGAAGCCCGTATCACGGGTTCGATCCAAACTCTCAAGTTGTTATCTCTCCCCATGGATGACAATAAACTTCAGAGCGCCTAGTTATAAGGCTTCAAACCAGTGCCGTCTCAATGAGTCCAAACTCCTCAGAGTCATTAATCCAATGAGGGATGGTAAACCTCAGGCCTAAATGATTCTAAATCCCTGCGTTCATCTGACCATTTCCAACCAGGAGTAATCCGTGGATACTATGCTTGGGTATAAACCAAATATTCGCGAACATATGAATACCTCTTAGATCTATAAGAGAGTCCCAGAACAAGCAATAATTCCCCCCAAAAGGGTGCGATGAGCCCGACTTCCCATCCTCTCGACCAATGTGAGTTCTTAATCATCATTGGCTGAATCTCCCACCAGACGACTGCCTTTGGAAAGTAGGTCCACAAATCGTTGGATAAAGAACCTTTGGGAATTTTGAAACGAAGACCGATATACCCGACCTGAGCGATTGAGCAAAACTCAGCCCTCTGTGAGATCGACCGTCGGATGCGTCGGTCCTCCCACCCTCGGTCGAAACACTCACCTTGATGAAAAATTTAATTTCTATCTATCTTTCATATCAATAATCAATAAATGTAGTAAATAACATGAGGGATTTTACTTGGTTCAACCATACTAGGATAGTCCAAGGAGCATGCATGATAATGCTCCAGTGCACCAAATTTACTAAAGCTCATTGCTTTATGTTTACAATTTTGGCGTGGTCTCACTGAACCTCTTAGATCACTACCATGAAAAATTGGAGAACTCACTTATATTCTTCAATAAGGTACTTTCCACTCCATCTATTGAATCTCCCCCTCTTCACATGAATATGATGAAAAAATACACCAATGATGATGTTTATCTTCAGCATATATGATGTTTAATTCCAATGAGAATTAGACTCCTATAATAAAAACTTCTTCGACCTTCAACCTTCCAAATGAGATTTATAAAAACCTCATGGAATAATCCCTCTCTACCTCTCTTTGTATTTCTTCTTCCAAGAGATATCTCATATGATTATGATCTTTTTCTATTATGTGGGAATTATCACATGTGATGTAACTTCCATTTTAAGAGTCATAAAAAATCATTAAATTATCCACATATCTTGGGTTTTAACTACATGGATATTTCCTAAGGATAAAACTTACCTAGAATATATTGCATCTGTACAACCTATATTTCCATATATGCTAATATGGAAAATCAAATGTGCACCCACGATGATCATGGTGTTCGTCCTTTAGGCCCTTTATATCCCACAAGCATAAAACCTCCATCCCATGTTGTTGGATACATTTATGAATAATAAAATACATTCACTTAATTTTTGGTTAGTTAAGAGTATTATGATATTTCATCCTATAATAATTTATGGCTATTATAATGTAGCAATTTAGCCCATGGTGGTACTTCCATTGGTTCCATTTTGTTAGAGAGAATATGACCGTAGTGCAATTTATCTTCCTTGGTGAAACAAATCCTAAAACTCTAGAACCACCCACTACTATTTCATAGATTATTCTTCTCCATGGTGTATGAATCCCTTAAATAATAGAGATGATGTTTCTACATAGCCAAATTCACACATCTAAAGTTGCTACATAGCCAAATACATGGGGTGAACATCCATGTAGTTGAAATCTACATACCCGATTGAAGATGTAGCCAATGTTTCTACATAGAAAAATTTACATATATTATTTTTATACATAGACAAATTTACATAACTTATGTTTATAAGTATCCAAATTTATTGATCTGCAACCACATATATAATTTTACAATGTAGCGGAATTGGTCACATAACTAATTTTTTGATCTTCAACCCTGTAGCCAATTTTATTCAACTACATACTTATTCACCTTTTTCAATAAAAAACCCATACAATCTTCCTAAGGTGTTTTATACAACAAATAATATTTTATTATTCTTTAAATTTCATTTATCATACAGTGAAGGTGTTAGAACCCCTTTTATGTTTGGTAATCCTCATGAGATGTTTGTCTATCCACTGGTTGGTGTCCCCACTTTAGAGGTAGGAGGAATACATCTGTTACTCCTCATGATCATTATCAAGCGTACTCTATCAAACAATAAGACATAAGATACTAATATATGGGTGTTTATGGTACACCATTTTATGTTCAAATATATTTTCAGGTTTGATTCCTTGAAGAAATATCCTTCAGTGTTTGGGTTCATTTCCACAACCAATGGTCTTATGATGATAAAATGAAACCCATCACATGATTTTTTTGTTTTATAGTGTTTTGTGTAGATGTTTTTTGATGATAAATTATCTATAAGAGCTAAGAATGAGTTTTTATTTGATATACTAGACATGGGAAATCCTAGGGTACATGCATGGAAAACTAACCTAGGTTTTTATTACCTGATGAAACCCCCATCATAAGAGGTGTTCATAGATACATTTATAATCTCTCTAGATATTGAACATTAGATAAACCATGGGTAACTCTCAAGGAAGAAGTGTTAGTTATCCTAGTGATCTTTCTATTTTTTTGTATTTTGTTATATTTGAAAGAAGAAAAATAAAACAACCAGAAGTAGTGATGGAAACATAGGTGAGAGTGAAAGGATTGAGAATGGGAATAACAATGGGAGTAAAAAGGAAGAGGTAAGAAATTTAGTGATAAATAAGGCCCATATCTAGGTTGATCCACTACATAACTAACTATTATGGATCTTCTGAAGTAATAGAACAATAACAATCAACCTCACTTAGTGCCTGCTAGATTTATCAAGTCACACACCTATCTCTATCAAAACAATGAATACACATTCACATAATGGATTCCATCACATTATCAGTCTCAAAATTGTGATATAATACGCAATAAAACAAACTTTTCAAATAATTTCTTCCTGGATTAAGAGAAATTCATTGGATCAATAGTTACACAACCTTAACCAATCACTAAATCAAGCATACTAATATAAAAAAAGGGAAAAAGATTAAGGGAGAAGGATTAGTAAACTGATCCTATGCAAGTGTGAATTTTATATCACCCCAAAACACTATCAAAATCTTATAAGGGTGAATAAAAGTGATTTTTATCAATATGAAACTTGAATATATAGGTATAATTGAGCTTCGATACTTATAATTAGACTCACAGATTAACCTTCAATTAGTGGTGTTAGAGATCAAAACAAAAATAAAGAGAATAATAGATGATCACCATTTTTTTACAATTAGAAAACATAATTACACTTCAATATAGTTAAGGATAAATAAATTATATCATGATGATTAGGAATAAGGAACATAGGGGTGAATCCCCCTACTTATTTGAAAATAAAATTGAAAATGTGGTGACATGCTAACTAATAGAAAATGAACATCCATATGGTGCACTTTCACGTGATCATCCCCATCATCTAGTGGAACCCCTAGTGAGTGTAACAATTATCATGTCACTACATGTAATATTCCCACATTATATTTGGTTAGGAAAAAGGTAGGTTGAATCAGGTTGAGGAATCTTTAGTGATCTCTAGAATCTTTTATCATATTTACTTGTGGTTCAATCCCCCTTCCTTGATTTAAAATTTCTCTATTTTGTAATTAGGGAATCCTATGAACTTAAAATATATACTTTTGAACTTGATTTGGGATAACTTTATGATATTAGACTTCCAAAAATCTGTGGTTCCCTATACATTGGAGTGATCTAGGACCTCGGCTGGATTACCTTCACGTAGAACAAATTAACCTTCCATAGACAACCGTTGACCCTTCCATGAGGAAAACTAAAGTTGCAGTGACTTTTCTGAAAACCTCAGGTGCAAATCATATTCCCCAAAACTAGTTTTCATTGGATTATCTAAAATAATTCTAGGATATCTCATTCAAATTAAAGTCAACCTCAATAACTAAAGCTCGATCCTCCCTGGTTATCTTGTTTGATATTATGGTAGTCCATTAAGTCATAGCCTCAATCAATCCATTGGGGAATTATAGTGAGCACTTAGCATGAACAATTCTTCATCTATGCAGTCGATTCATTGGGGGGAGATATGAGGTTTCTCATCATCATTTTAAAGACCCATAAATCCTGTGGATTTTTTTTCTCAAATACATGGGAATTTTATGAGTCCGTGGTTTCTGACAGCGCCTGATTCTGAAGCCCGGTGTGCCTGAAATCAATTTCTGAAGTTTTGTTTAGGTACGTTTAGTAAACGTACGTGCGAGATTTTATATATTTTAAAGCGGTGCTCAAAATTGAAATCTGAGGGCACCGTTGAACTCACAGTGTCGGTATTCGCTTAAGGAGACCTTTACCATAGTTGTATTTTATTGTGATTGGGAGTTAATTTCTTGGGGTTTCTGATTTAAATTAAATAAAAATGGGTGTAACACATTTTTATTTGGATGGAAGTTAAAACCTCAAAAGGGAGGTTGGTGGTTAGGCCACCCACACATAACCTCCCTTGGGAGGATGTTATAAGGTGGGGCCCACATGAACATCAAACCCTTCAACTTCCCTTGAACCCCCTTTAACTCTTGAACTCCCAATTAATGGTGGAGCCCTTCCACCTTCCCTCTTAATAGTGACAACACATGGATTAATTAATGCTTTAATTAATTTGTAGTGATATGAATTCTTTTGAATTATTTTGAAATGCATGGTAAAATTAAAATAATAGGGAGGCTATTATTTTATTTTGGCTTGACGATTATTCTTTGGAGATTGGGAGACCTCTTGGAAGAACGACCTATTCCAAAGAAGAATTCTCCTCATCTCCGAAGATCGTGGAGCTTCATCTTCTACCTTCTTCAGGAGCAAGGAAGGGAAGCACTGCCGCCCATGAAGTACACCGAGGGTGTTGTCTCGAATCGTCTTCACCAAGATCTGCTTCCTCCGACGTTGATGAAACGACGTCCAACTTCCGCAATGTCTATATTCCGTGACTCGTCAACTTACAATGACAAATATGAGGCAGGGGGAAATTGGATTATTTTTATGTATGAATTATACCCACGTACTTTGATGTTTATTTTTAGATTGATGGTGGATAAATTGTTATCACCTAACGTGGAGGGCATGAGCCGAACAAACACGGACCGACATCCCTCCGTTGAATCTTGTTTGGTTGATGTTGGAGGCAGAAGCAAAAGGGCGTGGTGCCGTCGCACCGCACTGGAGAAGAACTGCGGCAGGCAAAAGTGGAACTGCGACTGGGCGGGCTGCAGTGGTGGTGGAATGGTGACGTCGTGCCGCGTGGAGGGCAGAAGGACCGCCACACCATTGCACCGCAGTGGAGGTGCGGAGGCGGCCGGTCGAGCCTGCCGCCGTGGAGCTAGACCACGGAACGATCGGCCGGCCCGCTGGAGAACAACAGCGCCCGCAGGCGCCACGTGGAGGAGGACGTGGCCCGCGTCTGCCGGCCACTCAGTTGGGAGAACCAGTCGGCCGCGTGCCTGCCAGGATGGAGAACTGCGGCACCCGCAGGGGCCGTGTGAGGAGAACCGCGACCCACAGTGCGGGCCGTGTGCACCGGGCCGAACCGGCCGGTTACGGCCGGACGGGAAAAGGAGGACACAGCGCTGCTTGGCACCGCCGGGTGAACCGGACCGGCCCCCAGCGTAGACTGGGTCCACAGGTGGGCTGAGACCCACTAGGCTGGGCCGACCCTCAGCCGGGTCAGACTCGTCGATCCTGGTCGAGCCGACCCTCCATCCCACTGGGCTTGACGGGCTGGGCCCGTTTTCTCTTAAATGCGAATAACTCCCAGACCGCGCATCTGATCAACGCACCGTTTTCGGCACTGAGAACCTCGAAATGAGGCGTTCCTTTTTCTATAATCTAATTAAGTTTTGGAAAAAATTGGAAAACTTTTGGGTTTGGATCGAGCGTGAATTCAACTGGGCCCCTAGAACAGAAATGCCAATAACTCTCAGACCGTGCGTCCGATTGATGCGCCATCTGTCGCGTTGGGTTTATTATGATGATAAAGAACTATGAGATACATCAACTCAGGAATTTTTTATAGTTGATGTATCGACACTTGGATCGAGGAGTGGACCCTCCCGGAATTGAGCGTGCTGTGTGTGGGAACCCTTGGGCCGGCTGTGACGACTACTGTACTGGAATCCTTCCTAGGTTTGACTATGACGACTACTGTAGTGGAATCCTTCATGGTTTCGACTGCGATGACTATTATAACAGAATCCTCCATGGGTTTGATAGTGAAGACTACTGTACCGGGATCCTTCGTGGGTCCGACAGTTCTAACTTCTGTTACTGTATCCTGTGTGGGTCTGACAGAATAGCTAATCTTATATCCTGTATGGGTCCAACAGCATAGCTGGTCCTGTATCCTATGTGGGTCTGACAACTTAGATGAATTAGTGATTATATATGATCATCTCTATCACTCTACGAAAGAATTATACCTATGTGAGAAGAGTCTTTACTTTCAATCATTTATATTCGAGGTGATTGACTATAATTTCTATGTGGACTAGGTTGTGCTTGGGCTCAAGAGTTGGAGCCAGACTATGACTGGTAACTTAGGTATATGTATGGGAATATACCTAATTAGGGATGGTTGACACTTCGTGATTGAATCTTACTTCTATGGTTTATCCTTTGTGGATTCTGGGAAACCTTCAGGGGTCTCGGGGTCCCCTAATGGGTATTGTTATACTCACCCTTGCACGGGCTTCACCCGCACCTTATTGTGTTCTGTGCAGACAACAGACAACAGTGATCGAGGATGAGGGTGAAGGACGGGAGGCTTCTTGGATCTAGACTAGACGGGATGTACCACAGGGGTGAGTTGTTCGAGTTCTGTACCTACCCTTCAGGTAGGATTTCCCGGTGGATGATCCAAGAGATGTTTTCCCTTTTTACTTATACTTGTTGTTCAGTTGGGTTTGTATACTGGCCCACTTAATTTCAACACACCTTACTTTTCTATTTTAGTACTTGTTGCCTCTACTGCTTGTGTTTAGACTGTGAGTGTTACAGGTTTAAAGGAAATGCCTTCCCTTTTTATCAGGGATTTTTTTTTGGTGCTAATCGCCAACCCCTGGCCTATGGAAGGTGGGCCTGGGGTAGTCACGGCATGGGCCCTGAGGAAGGGTCGTGAAAAATTGGTATAAGAGGAGTCGGTTCTACCACAAAACTTAGACTCTGATTCTTTTAACGACAATAGTGTTAAGTGTTTTGGGTGTGTTTATCAGTTTACGGAAACCGATGTTGATGTAGCAGCTGACGTATCCATACACTAGGACTATGACTCCTGATCTCCGACTCAGTGCACGAAAACACTGATTGTGTTTGTGTTTCCTTTGAACAAGTTTTCTTTGTGATTACTTTGTTTCAGCTCACCAGGTATACTACTTTAACCATGGCACACCTCTTTCTTTTCAGGATGGACCCACGAAGGAAGCCAACTAGGGTTCCGAGTTTTGTACAAGATTGTAGCCCACTGATTGATGAGGCCTCGGTGCAGGGCCCATCATAGCGGAGGTAACCGCGGTACCACTACCCTCTGGGCCACCGATACCACTAGCTCCAGTAGCTGAGAGTGCATACCGTCTGAGTGCATTGCACGAGTTCCATCGCCAGAGGCCTCCTAGGTTCCGGGGAGAGATAGACCCATAGGAAGATGAGGATTGGCTGGAGGCTATCGTGAGAGTTTTTAGATTGGTAGAGACACCAGTCGACCTCATGGTGATCCTTGCCACAAGTATCTTGCATGCAGCAGCAGGCAGATGGTGGAGCCTGATTATCCAGGTGCATAAAGAGGCATCATTACTCTAGATAGACTTCGAGAGTATCTTCCGCTCAGAGTTTGTTCCATCCACCCTTTGTGCGATGCAGATTCAGGAGTTACTTCATCTGCAGAAGGGCAACATGACAGTAGCTCAGTACTCATCGAGGTTCACCGACCTCTCGCGCAACTCCACGGATATGGTACATGACCCGTTCTTCAGGGCCTGGACCTTGGATCAGGGACTCATGTATGAGATCAGGGCTTCGATGATCCCCCTCAGCATCCCAATGCAGGCGGGGGTGCTGGAGTGAGCCCTTCTAGTGGAGAGTTTTCTCGCTGAACAGTCACCAGTAGCGAGACCCACCACAAGGAGACACATAGCGGAGTCTTCTGCAGCTGGCAGTAGAGAGATGTCACAGAGGTCCAAGCGGATGAGGCCATCAAGTGGGTGACCCCAGGATACAGGTTCGGTTGTGCGGGGCACACGAGATAGAGCCAGCTATACGAGGAGAAGATAGTGCTATGAGTGCAGTGGTCAGGGCCACATGAATTGTGACTGCCCAACCCGCCATGCAGATGAGCAGTAGACAATAGAGGGAACTCCCAGGCATAGGAAGAGGTTTGACTGTAGTGGTCCATCGGGAGTAGGCGGACGTGGCAGAGGAGCTGGCCGAGCAGTGAGTTGTGGATGGCGTTTTGAGACTCTACCACCACCACCACCAGGAGGTCCACCCCGACCACAGGGAGCTGGCGGACAGAGGCGGGCTCAGCTCCATGCAGTCGAGGCCTACGACCATGGTGCACCTG
The DNA here is from genome assembly GCA_963277665.1 of Viscum album. Classification (NCBI taxonomy): domain Eukaryota; kingdom Viridiplantae; phylum Streptophyta; class Magnoliopsida; order Santalales; family Viscaceae; genus Viscum; species Viscum album. Next base: position 247,913,747 of record OY728150.1, read on the forward strand.
AGATGATTCGAGGTACTATATGTGTCTAGTCCACCCTTGCTGTAGTACTTATAGACACAGGTGCGAGTCATTCTTTTATTGCCACTGCCCTCGTTCAGAGATCAGAGATTCTGACAGAGCCGTTGGTTCGATCCTTACGACTAGAGACTCCTATGGGAGAATACTTGATGATTACGCACTGGTGTCGGAAGTGTGAGCTTACTCTAGGAGGCGAGAGTGTCGGCTGGGATTTTCTCGTAGCCGCGTCGAGGCCTTACGGCGTCATCTTGGGTATGGAATGGTTATCCACAATTCATGCCCAGATTGACTGTATTAGGCGCAAAGTGTGGTGTATCCACACGGATGGGACCAGGTTCACCTTCACTTGTGAGAAGGGATCCTTAACAGTGCTGGATGGACTTACACATAGGAGGGGGTGACCGATCACACATCAGTTGGATAGTCTCATCCTCGGAGCGGTTGACGTGCGAAGTCCAAGTTTTTCTGTTGTGGTGGATCAGTACGTGGATGTTTTCCCTGACGATGTTTCAGGTCTACCTCCTCATATAGAGGTGGAATTTTACATTGAATTGTACCTCAGGACGACACCGATATGTACTCTAGCATATCGGATGGCTCCCGCTGAGCTTCGTGAGCTGCGGGTTCAGCTGGAGGACTTGTAGGGGAAAGGATTTATCTGACCCGGTGTTTCACCCTGGGCATCCCCGATTTTGTTCGCCAAGAAGGCAGATGGGAGCTTGAAACTGTGTGTTGACTACCATCTCCTGAACCAGGTGACCGTGAAGAACAAGTACCCACTCCCGAGGATTGAAGACCTCTTTGATCAGCTCAAGGGAGCACGATGGTTCTCAAAGATAGACCTTAGGTCAGGATATCACAAGCTCAGAGTTCTAGATGAGGATGTGCAGAAGATGGCGTTCAGATGTCGGTATGACCACTAAGAGTTCTTGGTTATTCTATTTGGCATAACCAACGATCCATCTGTGTTCATGAGTCTCATGGACAAGATCTTCTAGCCTTACCTTGATTGCTTTGTCCTAGTCTTCATCGATGACATACTGATCTACTCGACTACTGAGGAGGAGCATGCCTACCATTTGCGGGTAGTACTAGACACACTCTGAGAGCACCAGCTTTATGGTAAGCTCTTGAAGTACCAGTTTTGGATTCAAGAGGTTCACTTTCTGAGACACGTCATCTCAGAGGCTGGAGTTGTAGTGGATCCAACGAAGATCAAGGTATTACTTGATTGGGATCCACCCAGGAGTGTGACGGAGGTACGAAGTTTTCTGGAAATGGCTGGGTACTATCAGAGATTTGTGCTAGACTTCTCCAGAGTTGCAGCACCACTTTTAGCGTTGAAGAATAAGGGTAAACCCTTCATGTGGTCAGAGAGATACCAACAAATCTTTCAGGAGCTGGGGCAGAGATTGACTAGTGCACCCATATTGAGGCTACCGGAGGAGGGCGTTGTGTACGTAGTTTACTGTGACGCATTAGGGACCAGACTCGGGTGTGTCCTAATGCAAGAGCGAGCAGTGATCATGTATGGTTCTCGGCAGTTGAGATAGCATGAGTAGAACTATGCTACCAAGGACCTAGAGTTAGTAGTAGTGGTCTTCACCTTAAAGATGTGGTGGCACTATCTGATGGAAGAGCGCTTTAAATTCTAATCTGACCACCAGAGTCTCAGGTATATCTTATCTCAGAAGGACCTGAACCTGAGACAGTGACAATGGCTCGAGTTCCTCTAGGATTTTGACTTTGAGATAGTCTATACTCCTGGGAAGGGGAACGTTGTAGAAGATGCTCTCAGTATGAGATTTGGTATTCAGCTGCTAGGAGAGGTGAGAGAGCAGCTGTCCACGTTGCAGATATCATTTGTGGATAGAGATGGAGCAGCCTTTCTACAATCTCTCACATTCACTCCTCCACTTATTCAGTGAGTCAGGGAGGCACAGCATGAGGACGTTGACTGTGAGACACGACGTGCTCAGATATTCTCGGTCCAGGAACCTAATGGATTTTCTGAAGGTGGGGATCACACCATTCTCTTCAGAGGACATACCATGGTGCTAGTTACTCTTCAGGAGGAAGTGTTGAGGGAGTTCCATACTTCCCCTATGGAGATACATCTAGGAGTAGCGAAGATTTATTAGGACCTCCGATGATAGCACTGGTGGACAGGTATGAAGAAGGCGGTAGTAGAGCTTGTCTCACGATGCCTCACTTGTCTGCAAGTGGAGGTAGAGCACCAGGTTCCAATAGGATTGGTTCAGACCTTATAGGTCCCAGAGTGGAAGTGGGATGGGATATCCATGGATTTCATGATGGGACTTCCACGTACATCTAGAGGACACGACTCTATTGGGTGATCATAGACCGACTCACCAAGTTGGCCCACTTCCTACCGATCAGAGAGCAGGAATCAGTAGAGAGCCTGGGACGCCTCTATGTATATGAGATCGTACGACTTCATGGTGTGCCATCGATGATCATCTCCGATCGAGATGCCCGTTTCACTTCCCGGATATGGAAGGTGTTGCAGGAGGCTTTTGGGACACAGCTTCGCTTGAGCACCGCCTTCCATCCTCAGATGGATGGCCAGACTGAGAGAACCATTCAGACTCTCGAGGACATGCTCCGTGCATGCGTCCTCGACATTGGTCATAGCTGGGTGGATCACATACCCTTGGTAGAGTTTGCGTATAACAACAGCTACCACTCCACCATCGGAATGACACCTTATGAGGCACTGTACGACCGACCTTGCAGATCGCCTCTATGCTGGACTGACCTAGGGGAGTCAGCACTTGTAGGACTAGAGATGGTGCAGGCTATGACGGAGAAGGTGCAGATCATCCAAGAGTAGATGAAGACTGCACAGAGTAGACAGAAGTCCTATCCTGATAGGAGATGGAGACCACCGGAGTTTGAGGATGGAGACCATGTCTTCCTACGGGTATCACCTCGATGAGGTTTGCGAATATTTGGCCGAGGTGGAAAGTTCTCTCTGAGATTCATTGGACCATTACAGGTCCCCAGTGGAGTAGGCGAGGTGTCTTACCACCTGGCTCTTCCACCTCAGTTGCACCAGGTGCACGATGTCTTCCACGTATCTCAGCTGAGGAGATACGCTTACGACCCGTTCCACATCATCGACCACGGGGAGCTGGACATCGATGAAGGGGAGAATTTCATGGAGGTTATAGTTGAGGTTGAGGATCGGCAGAAGTGGGTCCTGGGTGGATGGTCGATTCCTCTGGTACGCATTTTCTGGCAGCACGGGAACCTATAGGAGAGCACAAGGTAGTGGGAGGCTCAAATGCATGCTCAGTACCCCCATTTGTTTCCCTAGTGTGTGTAGTAGTTTACAGGGATGTAAATCCCCGAGGTGGGCAGAATGTTAAGACCCGGAAATCCTGTGTAATTTTTTTCTTAAATACATGGGAATTATATGAGTCTGCGGTTGCTGAAAGTGCCTGATTCTGAGGCCCAGTGTGCCTGAAATCAATTTCTGAAGTTTTTTTCGGGTATGTTCAATAAACGTATGTGTGAGATTTTATATCTTTTGAAGAAGTGCTCGGAATTGAAATCCGAGGGCACCGTTGAACTCGCAGCGCTGATATTCGCTTAAGGAGACCTTTACCGAAGTTGCGTTTTATCATGATTAGGAGTTAATTTCTTGGTGTTTCTAATTTAAATTAATTAAAAATTTGTGTAACACATTTTTATTTGAATGGAAGTTAAAACCTCCAAAGGGAGGTCGATGGTGGGGCCACCCACACATAACCTCTCTTGGGAGGATGTTATAAGGTGGGGCCCACACGAACATCAAACCCTTCAACTTCCCTTGAACCCCCCTTTAACTATTGAACTCCCAATTAATGGTGGAGCCTTTCCACCTTCCCTCTTAATGGTGCCAACACAAGGATAAATTAATGCCTTAATTAATTTGTAGTGATATGAATTATTTTTAATTATTTTGAAATGCAAGTAAAAATTAAAATAATAGGGAGGATATTATTTTATTCTAGCTTGGAGAATATTCTTTGGAGCTTGGGAAACCTCTTGGAAGAATGACCTATTCCAACGAAGAATGCTCCTCATCTCCGAAGATAGTGAAGCTTCATCTTCTACCTAATTTAACTGGAGAAAGGAATGGAAGCACCGCCGCCCACAAAGTACATTGAGGGCATCGTCTCGACTAATCTTCACTGAGCTCTACTTCCTCTGACATTGACAAAATGACATCCAACTTACACAACGTCTGTCTTCCACGAATCTTCAACGTACAATGACAAATATGAGGTAGGGGAAATTGGATTATTTTTATGTATGAATTATACCCACGTACTTCAATGTTTATTTTTAGATTGATGGTGGCCAAATTGTTATCACCTAACGCGGAGGGAGAGGGTTGAACAAGAATGACCCGACATCCCTCCGTTGAATCTTGTTTGGTTGACATCAGAGGTGGAACCGAAGGGGCGCGGTGCCGTCGCACCACGCCGGAGAAGAATCGCGGCGGACGAAAGAGGAACTGTGGCCGGGCGGGCTGCGGCGGTGGTGGCATGGCACTGTCACACCGCGTGGAGGGAAGTAGGACTGCGGAATGACTGGCCGACCCACTGGAGAATCGCGACGCTCACAGGCGCCATGTGGAGGAGGACGCGGCCCGCGTCTGCGGGCCGCTCGGCTGGGCGAACTGGCCGGCTGGGCTGGAGAACCGCGGCGCCCGTAGGCGCCGCGTGAGGAGAATTGCTGCCCGAAGCGTGGGACACGACACGGGCCAGTTCCGCAGGTGGGCCACACCCCATTGGGCTGGGCCGACCCCCAGCCGGGTCGGACCCGCCAAGCCGGGTCGGGCCGACCCGCCAGCCCACTGGGCTTGATGGGTCGGTCCCGTCTTCGCTTAAATGCGAATAACTCTCAGACCAGGTGTCCGATCGACGTGCCGTCTGCGGCATTGGGAACCTTGCAATGAGGCGGTCCTTTTGGGATAATCTAAGTAAGTTTTGAAAAAATTTGGAAAACGTCTGGGTTTGGATTGAGCATGAATTCAACCAGGTCCCTGGAACGGAAATACCAATAACTCTCAGACCGTGCATCCGATTGACGTGCCCGCATGTCACATTGGGTTCCTTATGATGAGATAGAACTACGAGATACATCAACTCAAGAATTTTTGATAGTTTATGTATCGACACTTGGCTCGAGGAGCAGACCCTTCCGGAATCAAGCGTGCTGTGTGCGGGAACCCTAGGGCTGGCTACGACGACTACTATACCGGAATCCTTCATGGGTTTGACTGCGCTTACTACTGTACCATAATCCTCTGTGGGTTCGATAGCGATGACTACTATACCAGGATCCTCCATGGGTATGACAGTTCTGACTTCTGTTCCTGTATCCTGTGTAGGTCTGACAGAATAGCTCGTCCTGTATCCTGTGTGGGTCCGACAGCTTAGCTGGTCCTGTATCATGTGTGGGTCCGACAGCTTATATGAATCAGTTACTACATCTGATCATCTCTATCACTCTATGAAATAAGTATACCTGTGTGATATGATTCTTGACTTTCAATCATTTATCTTCGAGGTGATTGACTATACTTCCTGTGTGGACTGGGTTGTACTTGGGCTCAAGAGTTGGAGCCGGACTGTGACTGGTAACTTAAGTATATGTATGAGAATTTACCTAAGTAGGGTTAGTTGACACTTCGTGATTGAATCTTACTTCTGTGGTTTATCCTTTGTGGATTCTGGGAGACTTTTGGGGGTCTCAGGGTCCCATACTGAGTATTGTTATACTCACCCCTACACAAGCTTTGCCTGCACCATGTTGTGTTCTATGCAGATGACGGACAATTGTGATCGAGGATGAGGGTGATGGATGAGAGGCTACTCGGAGCTGGACTAGACGAGACATACCGCAGGGATGAGTTTTTCAAGTTCTGTACCTACCCTTCAGATAGGATTCCTCAGTGGATGATCTAGGAGCTATTTTCCCTTTTTAATTGTACTTGTTGTTCAGTTGGGTTTGTATACTGGCCCACTTACTTTCAGCACACCTTAATTTTCTATTTTAGTACTTATTGCCTATACTACTAGTGTTCAGACTGTGTGTGTTACAGGTTTAAAGCAAATGACTTCCCTTTTTATCAGGGATTCACCTTTGGTGCTAGTCTCCAACCCCTAGCCTATGGAAGGCGGGCCTGGGGTAGTCACGACATGGGCCTCGAGGACGGGTCGTGACAAATTGGTATCATAGGAGTTGGTTCTACTGCAGAACTTGAACTCTGGTTATTTTAATGGGAATAATGTTAAGTGTTTTGGGTGTGGTTATCAGTTTAGGGAAACTAGTGTTGGTTTGGTGGCTGACGTATCCATACACTAGGACTCAGAATTCTGATCTCCGACTCAGTGCACAAAAACACTGATTGAGTGTGTGTTTCCTTTGAAAAAATTTTCTACGTGGTTACTTTGTGTCAGCTCACTAGGTATACTATTTTAACCATGGCGCACCTGTTTATTTTTAGTATGGCCCCATGAAGGCATCCAACTAGGGTTCCGAGTTTTTTATGATATGGTAGACCACTGAGCAATGAGGCCTCGGTGTAGGGCCCATCACAATGGAGGTACCAGTGGTACCACTACCCGCTGGGCCACCGATACCACCAGATCTAGCAGTAGAGAGTGTAAGCTATCTGAGTTCATTGCACGAGTTCCAGCGCCAGAGGCCGCCCAGGTTCTGGGGAGAGACGGACCCACAGGCAGCTGAGGATTGGCTGGAGGCTGTTGTGAGAGTTTTTAGATTGGTAGTGACACCAGCCAACCTCATGGTAATCCTTGCCGCGAGTCTCCTGCATGTAGAAGCAGGTAGATGGTGGAGCCTGATGCTCTAGGTGCATGAAGAGGCATCATTACTCTGGATAGACTTTGAGAGTCTCTTTTTCTCAGAGTTTGTTCCAGCCGCCCTTCGTGCGGTGCAGATTCAAGAGTTACTTCATCTGCATCAGGGCAGCATGATAGTAGCTCAGTACTCAGCGAAGTTCACCGACCTCTCACGCTACTCCACGGATATGGTACGAGACCCATTCTTCAGGGCCTGGACCTTAGAGTAGGGACTCAGGCACGAGATCAGGGCTTTAATGATCCACCTCAGCATCTCGACGTAGGTAGGGGTGCTAGAGCGATCCCTTCTAGTGGAGAGTTTTCTTACTGAGCAGTCACCAGTAGCGAGACCCACCATAGGGTGACACATATCGGAGTCTTCTACAGCCAAAAGTAGACAGATGTCGTAGAGGTCCAAGAGGACTAGGCCATCGGGTGGGCGACCTGAGGATACAGGTTCGGTTGGGTGGGGCACATGAGACAGAGCCAACTATACGAGGAGCAGACAGTGCTATGCGTGTGGTGGGAAGGGCCACATGGATCGTGACTGCCCGACCCGCCATGCAGATGAGCAGTAGACATTAGAAAGAACTACCAGGCAGAGGTAGAGGTTCGACTGTGGTGGTCCATTGGGAGCAGGAATACGTGGAAGAGGAGCTGGACGACTAGCGGGTGGTGGAAGATGTTTTGAGACTCTACCACCACCACCACCACCAGGAGGTCCACCCCGATGACAGGGAGCTGGCGGACAAAGGCGGGCTCATCTCCAGGCAGTCGAGGCCTACAACCATGGTGCACCTGAGATGATTCGAGGTACTATCTTTGTCTACTCCACCCTTGTTGTAGTACTTATAGACACATGTGCGAGTCATTCTTTTATTGGCACTGCCCTCGTTCGGAGCTCAGAGATTTTGATAGACCCGTTGGCTCAATCCTTACGGCAATAGACTTCTACGAGAGCAGACTCGATGATTATGCCCTGGTGTCGATAGTGTGAGATTACTCTAGGAGGTCAGAGCTTTGGTTGAGATCTTCTTATAGCGACGTCGAGGCCTTACGATGTCATCTTGGGTTTGGACTGGTTATCCACAGTTCATGCCCAGATTGACTGTATTAGGCGCAAAGTGCGGTGTATCCACACGGATGGGACCAGGTTCACCTTCACCAGTGATAAGGGAGCCTTAGTAGTGCAGGATGGACTTACACAGAGGAGGGGACAGCCGATCACACATCATTTGGCTAGTCTCATCCTCGGAGCGGTTGACGTGCAGAGTTCGAGTTTTCCTGTTGTGGTGGATAAGTACGCGGATGTTTTCCCTGAGTATGTTTCAGGTCTACCTCCTAGTAGATAGGTGGACTTTTACATTGACCTGTACCTCGGGGCGACACTGATATCTACTCCAGCACATCGGATGGCTCCCACCGAGCTTCGTGAGCTGCGGGTACAGCTGGAGGACTTGTAGGGGAAATGATTTATCTGACCTAGTGTTTCACCCTGGGCATCCCCGATTTTGTTCAACAAGAAGGCGTATGGGAGCTTGCGACTGTGTGTTGACTACCGTCACCTGAACCAGGTGACCGTGAAGAACAAGTACCCACTCCCGAGAATTGAAGACCTCTTTGATCAACTCAAGGGAGCATGATGGCTCTCAAAGATAGACCTTAGGTTAGGCTATCACCAGCTAAGAGTTTGGGAAGAGGATATGCAGAAGACGACCTTCAGATGTTGGTATGGACACTAAGAGTTCTTGGTTATGCCCTTTGGTATAACCAACACTCCAGTAGTGTTCATGAGTCTCATGAACAAGATCTTCCATCCTTACCCCGTTTTCTTTATCGTAGTCTTCATCGACGACATACTGATCTAATCGACTACTAAGGAGGAGCATGCCTACTATTTACGGGTAGTACTGGACACACTCCAAGAGCACCAGCTTTATAGTAAGCTCTCAAAGTGCTAGTTCTGTATTTGAGTGGTTCAATTTCTAGGACACGTCATATAAAAGGCTGGAGTTGTAGTGGATCCAGCGAAGATCAAGGTAGTACTTTCTTGGGATAAACCCAGGAGTGTGACATAGGTACAGAGTTTTCTGAAACTGGCTGGGTACTATCAGAGATTTTTTCCAGACTTCTCCAGAGTTGCAGCACCACTTTTATCATTGAAGAAGAAGGGGAAACCCTTTGTGTGGTCAGAGAGATGCCAAGAGAGCTTTCAGGATCTAAGGTATAGATTGACTAGTGTGCCCATATTGAGGCTACCAGAGGAGGACGTTGGGTACGTAGTTTACTGTGACACATCAGGTACTAGAATCGAGTGTGTCCGGATTCAAGAGTGAGTAGTGATCACGTATGGTTCTCAGCAGTTGAGAGAGCACAAGTAGAACTATGCTACCCATGAACTGGATTTAGTAGCAGTGCCCTTTGCCTTAAAGATGTGGCGGCACTATCCGTTGGGCGAGCACTTTAAAGTCTACTCTGACCACCAAAGTCTTAGGTATATATTCTCTCAGAAGGACCTAAACCTGAGATAGGTACGATGGATCGAGTTCCTCCAGGATTATGACTTTGAGATAGTCTATACTCCTAGGAAGGGGAATATTGTAGCAGATGCTCTCAGCAGAAGATCATGCATTCAGCTGCTAGGAGAGGTGATAGAGTAGCTGGCTATATTGTAGATATCCTTTGTGGATAGAGATGGAGAAACCTTTCTACAGTCTCTCACAGCCACTCCTCCACTTCTTCAGTGATTTGGGGAGGCACAACGTGAGGACATTGACTGTGAGATGGGACGTGCTCAGATATCCTCAGGACAAACACCAGATGAATTTTCTGAAGGTGGGGAGCACGTCATTCTCTTCTAAGGATGGACCATGGTACCGGTTTCACTTCATGAGGAAGTGTTGAGGGAGTTCTACACTTCCCCTCTGGCGATACATCTAGGAGTAGAGAAGATGTATCAGGACCTCCGATGATAGCACTGGTGGCCAGGTATGAAGAAGGCAGTAGTAGAGTTTGTCTCATGATGCCTCACTTGTCAGCAAGTGAAGGCAGAGAACCAGGTTCTAGCAGGCTTGGTTCAGCCCTTAGAGGTCCTAGAGTGAAAGTGGGACGGGATATCCATGGATTTCGTGATGGGACTTGCACGTACATCCATAGGACACGACTCTATCTGGGTGATCGTAGACCGAATCACAAAGTCAGCCTACTTCCTACTGATCCGAGAGTAGGGATCAGTAGAGAGCCCAAGATGCCTCTATGTACAGGAGATCGTACGGATTCATGGTGTGCCATCGATGATCGCCTACGATTGAGATTCCCATTTCACTTCCCGATTATGGAAGGGGTTACAGGAGGATTTCGGGATGTAGCTTTGCTTGAGCACCGCCTTTCATCCTCAAACGGATGGCCAGACTGAGAGGACCATTCAGACTCTCAAGGACATAATCCGTTCCTGTGTCCTAGAATTTGGTCATAGCTGGGAGGATCAATTACCCTTGGTAGAGTTTGTGTATAACAACATCTTCCACTCCACCATCGGGATAACACCTTACAAGGCACTGTACGACTGACCTTGCAGATCGCCTCTGTGCTGGACTGACCCAGGGGAGTCAGCACTTGTAGGACTAGAGATGGTGAAGGCTATGATGAAGAAGGTGCAGATCATCCAAGAGCGGATGAAGTCTGCACAGAGTAGACAGAAGTCCTATGCTGATAGGAGACGGAGACCACTGGAGTTCGAGGATGGTGACCAAGTCTTCCTACAGGTCTCACCATGACGAGGTCTACGAAGATTTGGCCGAGGCGGCAAGTCGTTTCCGCGATTCATTGGACCATTCCAGGTCCTCAGCAGAGTAAGTGAGGTGGCTTACCGCCTGGCTCTTCCACCTCAGTTGCACTGGGTGCACAACGTCTTCCATGTATCTCAAGAGAGGAGATACGTACACGACCTGTTCCATATCATCAACCACGGGGAGCTGGACATCGATGACGTGGAGACTTTCACGGAGGTTCCAGTGGAGATTGAGGATCGACAGGAGAGAGTCCTGCATGGATGGTCGATTCCTCTGATACGCATTTACTGGCATCATGGGAACCTCTAGGAGAGAACATGAGAGAGGGAGCCTTAGATGCATGCTCAGTACCAGCATTTGTTTCCCTTGTGTATGCAGTAGCTTACAGGGACGTAAATCCCTAAGGCGGGGAGAATGTAAAGACCCGGAAATCCTATGGAATTTTTTTTCTTAAATACATGGGAATTTTACGAGTCCGCAGTTTCTGACGATGCCTGATTCCGAGGCCCGGTGTGCCCAGAATTAATTTCTGAAGTTTTGTTCGGGTACGTTCAGTAAATGTACATGTGAGATTTTATATATTTTGAAGCGGTGCTCGGAATTGAAATTTGAGGACACCGTTGAACTCGCAGCGCCGGTATTCACTTAAGGAGACCTTTACTACAGTTTCGTTTTATCATGATTGGGAGTTAATTTCTTGGGGTTTCTAATTTAAATTAAATAAAAATGGATGTAACACATTTTTATTTGAATGGAAGTTAAAACCTACAAAGGGAGGTTGGTGTTGGGGACACCCGCACATAACCTTCCTTGGGAGGATGTTATAAGGTGGGGCCCACATGAACATAAAACCCTTAAACTTCCCTTGAACCCCCCTTTAACTCTTGAAATCCCAATTAATGGTGGAGCCTTTCTACCTTCCCTCTTAATGGTGCCAACACAAAGATTAATTAATGCCTTAATTAATTTGTAGTGATATGAATTATTTTGAATTATTTTGAAATGCATGGAAAAATTAAAATAATAGGGAGGCTATTATTCTATTTTATCTTGGAGATTATTATTTGGAGCTTGGGAGACCTCTTGGAAGAACGACCTATTCCAATGAAGAATGCTCCTTGTCTCTGAAGATCGTGAAGCTTTATCTTCTACCTTCTTCAACCGGAGCAAGGAAGGGAAGCACCGCTACCCAAGAAGTACACAGAGGGAGTTATCTCGACTTGTATTCATCGAGCTCTACTTCCTCCGACGTTGATGGAACGATGTACTACTTTCGCAACATCCGTCTTCCGTGACTCGTCAACGTACAATGATAACTACGAGGTAGGGGGAAATTGGATTATTTTTACGTATGAATTATACCCACGTACTTAAACGTTTATTTTTGGATTGACGGTGGACAAATTGTTATCACCTAATGCAGAGGGCGCGGGCTGAACAAACACGGACCAACGCCCCTCCGTTGAATCTTGTTTTTTGACAGCGGAGGCGGAACCGAAAGAGTGTGGTGCCGTCGCACTGCGTCGGAGAAGAACCGCGGTAGACGAAAGAGGAACCGTGGCCAGGTGGGACATGGTGGTGGTTGAACGATACCGTCGTGCCGCACGGAGGGAAGCCACACCGTGGAGCCGGACCGCGGAACGACTAGCCGGCCCACTGGATAACCGCGGCGCCCACAAGCACCACAAAGAGGAGGACGCAGCCCACGTTTGCGGGCTTCTCGGCTGGGCGAACTAGCCAGATGGTTTGGAGAACCTTGGCACCTGCAGGCACCACGTGAGGAGAACCGTGGCCCATAGCGCGGGCCGCGTGCACCGGGCCGAACCTACCGGCTATGGCCGGCCAGGAAGAGGAGGAGGCGGAGCCTCTTGGCACCGCCAGGTGAACCGGACCGGCCCATAGCACGGGCCGAGTCCACAGGTGGGTCGTGACCCACTGGGATAGGCCGAACCCCTGCCGGGTCGGACCCGCTGAGCAGGGTCGGGCCGACCTGCTAGCCCACTGGGCTTGACGGGTCGGGCCTGTCTTCGCTTAAATGTGAATAACTCCCAGACCGCGTTTCCGATCGACGCTCCATATGTGGAACTAGGACCCTCACAAAGAGGCAGTCCTTTTGTGATACTCTATGTAAGTTTTGGATAAATTTGGAAAACATCCAAGTTTGGATTGAGCGTGAATTCAACCAGGCCCCTGGAACAGAAATGCCAATAACTCTCAGACCGTGCGTCCAATTGACGTGCCGTCTGTCGCGTTAGGTTCATTATGATGAGACAGAACTACGAGATACATCAAATCAGGACTTTGTGATAGTTTATTTATCGACACATGGCTTGTGGAGCGGACCCTCCTAGAATCGAGCGTGCTTTGTGCGAGAACCCTTGGGATAGCTGTGATGACTACTGTACTGGAATCCTTAGTGGGTTTGACTGTGACGACTACTGTACCAGAATCATTTGTGGGTTCAACTGCGATGAATACTGTACCAGAATCCTCCTTGGGTTCGACATCGATGACTACTATATTGGGATCCTCTGTGGGTCTGACAGTTCTGACTTCTGTTCCTGTATCCTATGTGGGTCCGACAAAATAGCTGGTCCTATATCCTGTGTGGGTCCGAAAAATTAGCTAGTCCTGTATCCTGTGTGGGTCTAAAAGCTTATATGAATCAGTGATTACATCTAATCATCTCTATCACTCTAAGAAAGAAGTATACCTGTGTGAGTTGATTCTTGACTTTAAATCATTTATCTTTGAGGTGATTGACTATACTTCCTGTGTGGGCTGGGTTGTTCTTGGGCTCGAGAGTTGGAGCCGAAATGTGACTGATAACTTAGGTATATGTATGGGAATATACCTGAGTAGGGTTGGTTGACACTTCATGATTGAATCTTACTTCTGTGGTTTATCCTCTGTGGATTCTAGGAGACCTTCAGGGGTCTCGGGGTCCCCTACTGAGTATTATTATACTCACCCCTGCACGGGCTTCGCCCGCACCTTGTTGTGTTCTGTGCAGATGACAGACAACAATGATCAAGACTGAGGGTGACAGATGGGAGACTACTCGGAGCTGGACTAGACAGGACGTACCGCAGGGATGAGTTGTTCGAGTTTTGTATCTACCCTTTAGGTAGGATTCCACAGTGGATGATCCATGAGCTGTTTTCCCTTTTTAATTGTACTTGTTGTTTAGTTGTATTTTTATACTGTCCCACTTACTTTCAACACACCTTACTTTTCTATTTTAGTACTTGTTTCCTCTACTGCTTGTGTTCAGACTATGTGTGTTACAAGTTTTAAGGCAATGCCTTCCCTTTTTATCAGGGATTTGCCTTTGGTGCTAGTCGCCAGCCTCTGTCCTATGGAAGGAGGGATTGGATTAGTCACGACATGGGACCTGAGGATGGGTCGTGACAATCTTAATACCTACAAATCAGAAAATAATTAGTGAACAAAATCTACAACTTGACCTCCTTTATTATCCACCAAATGCAGTTGACCTCCAATTTGTATAGGCAAGACTCCTCTGCATCTAAAGTCACCATAGGAATTGAGAGTGAATCCTACTTTATATCAATGTTATATATACTTTATCAAAATTCAATTTGTTTAATTGGAAATTGAATGTTGATTAGGGTTTATTCTAGTCTTCTTCTTTAGTTTAGGTTGAAACCCTTATATTCCAATCTTGATCACGATTATATCATCCCTGGAAGAGAATATTAGTGTCAACTTCAGTTGATCTAAGGATAGGTATCCTTGTTCCAGCTACCATCAATTGATCCATTCTTGTCTTCTTCAATCTTGGTCAAATTCAGGTGGCACCAAGGTCATCATATGTAAATTGATCTTCATCTCGTGATTCATTTGGTTTTGATTCACTGTCCTTGTCCATATTCATTTTAAATTCATTGAATACAATAGTGATACCAATCCCAAATAATTCATTCATTGATCCAAACTTTATCTTGGTTCTTGGTTCTCTATCTATGAATAGTTTTGAACTCAAATAAGGATGAGACTAATTTGAAAAATGGTCTTCTTCCTCAAATTGATCTCAATAGAGGTTGTCCCTAGTCTTGAAATCATAATGACTAGATTTAGTGAGCTTAATAACTCATCTCAAAATTATTTTCTATCATGGTAAAACCTTGAATATTCTATCTTGGTAGAACCAACTGGTTGATAGCAGAGACATGGTTGAAGTCCATTAAATATTTGGATGCTGCATAGAAGAAATAATGAGTAGCTTCATGGAATACGGGGTAAAAAAATCATCTTCTCATATAAGAAGGAAACATGGAATCAATCCAATATGGAATATTGGCCATATAATTATTTTCATGTAAGTAGGGATATGTAATTAAGAAGTGCTACATGGAAGAACTATGTGCTATACATATGATTTACCAAGAAAGTTTGTGTAATTACCATAGTAAATTTAAAATTTATTCTCACTGTGGTATTGCATGAATGATACTTCACTCATGAGAATGGAATATTTTCCCCTTTATCAGATTTAAATAAACCAAATTCACTAATGAAGTTCCTAAAACAAATAAATTCTAGAACTTAGTAAAAATAATCAATTAATGTTGCAATTTTTAACTTCCACTTATAGAGTCAAACCATCAAATTCAATTATTCAAGGATAAAAAATTCCATTAATGATATTAAATATAGAAAAATATGGAATTATGAAATAATTAATACAAGACCCAATAATTGTCAAACTTATTTTAGAAATAGAATTTAAATAATTTTTTTTCTCAAAATAAATGAAAAAAACTATAACATAAATAACTAAGCCTAGAAAACCCAAAAAAAAAATTTAGAAGAAAATAAAAATATTGTATTTACAAACTTAAATTCATAAAAGTAAAAAAATCTCCCTTCAAAAACTTATAGATTTAAAAGCCCAAAAAACTCCATAAAAAAGAAAAACATATCTGGAAAGAAGGTTCAGGTTCTTACAAACTTCCCCCATTAAATAAATTCATCCCTGAATTTCCCTAGCGAGGCGTGGAAGAAGAAACCCTGAACAACTCTGGCCACTGTGATCATACATCGGCCTCCCTCTCCCAAGTCTAATCCTGTACTCACATGTGCTTCCATAACACTCATACTAGAGGAACATACCATCCACATAGAAACTTCATACTGTGATTGAAAATCTGGATATGATGCTCCTCAAATGATGCATCTGATTTGAGCTCAACCACCTCAGGTTGAAAGACATGAGACAGGTCTGAAAAGTAACATCAGAGCTGAGAAACATGGAAAACGTCATGCATAGCCCGGTACCTTTGAGGTAACTACAACCGATAGGCAACCAGCCCAACTCTCTCCAACACCTCAAACAGCCCGACATACCTCGGAAAAAGCTTACCCTGTCTCTGAATCCTTTTGCATCCCAACCTCGGTGCGATACGCAGGAAAAACTGATCCCCGACCTCGAACTCCAGAGGTCGTCTCTGCTGATCAGCATAATACTTCTATCGAGACTGTGCTGTAGCCATCCTATTCCGAATCAACTCTATCTGCTCTGAGGTCTTCTGAACAAGACGAGGTCCCAGCAAAGCTGCATCTCCTGCCTCCATCCAACATAAGGGTGATCGGAATAGCCTACCATACAAAGTCTCATAAGGTTCCATCTGAATAGTTTCTTGAAAACTATTATTGTAGGAAAACTCCAAAAGAGGTATATGCTTCTCCCAAGAACCTCTAAAATCTAGAATGCATGCTCGGAGCATGTACTCAAGAACCTGAATCGTACACTCAGACTGGCCATCTGTCTGGGGATGGTATGCTGTACTCAAAAGTACCTGCATACCCAAAGCCTTCTAAAGCCCCTTCCAGACCCGAGAAGTAAAACACACATCCCTGTCTGAAACAATGGAGTGTAGAAATCCATGTAGATGTATAATCTCTCGGATGTACAACCGACCCAGCTCATCAACACTGAAGGTCTCCTTGATCATCAAGAAGTGAGAAACCTTCGTAATCATATCGATGAAAACCAAAACTACGTCGTTCCCTCGAGGATACCTCAACAACCATATCATGAAATCCATCACGACGTCGTTCCAATTCCACTCGGGAATGGGAAGCTGCTGTAAAAGACCTGCTGGTCACTAATGTTCCTCTTTCACCTGCTGACAAGTGGAACACCTCATGACACAACTAGAAACATCTCTCTTTATACCTGGCCACCAATACTGGCGGTTTAGATCACGATACATCTTGGTGAAGCCAGGTTGCACTGCCCAAACTGAGGAATGAAAATCCCGCACCAGATCCTCACGTATGTCTTGTGGCACCCATACACATCCCTAGAAACATAAGATCTCATTCTTGCCCACTGTCCATCCAGGAAGAGGTTCCTCCCCTGACACACCCTCCCGCAAGACTAGGCCTTCTGAGTTTGATAGCTACCTCATCTATACCTGATCCAGAAGAGTAGAGGTAACAGCTAAAGAAGAGAGAAAATTCTGCCCCTGTCTGTCGTGTACCTCCAAATGCATCTCATACAAGTTATAACAAGGAAAACAGGAAACGATCCACCAAATTTCGGTCCGTGAGGGCCCATAACACCTCAATAACTAAAGTTTGGTGTCCATTTAAGCAAATTACTATAAGGAAAGATTCTCTATCAAACAATAAATATTGTATCAAAGCATCTATCACAACAGCATGCATAATCTACACAATGTCTATCACAACAAAATGCAATCGCTATTGCTTCCTAAATGGAATGGAAAGAATGCATGGCATGTGATTTCTAACAAGTTCCTATATGATGCATGAGATGGAATACCCTCACATCATCAGGTTGCGATATAAATAGAACCACAATAACAACAATGGTAACAACACAAGGCATGTGAATCACCGGACGATGAAATAAAATAAATTATAAAAGTAAAAACTAGTAAAACTGTAATAAACGAGGTAGTATGGATTTTCCCTGTACATGGGTTAGCTACTCCCGAGAACAACTTATTACCAAGTACCTATTCTATCCTATCCCTGGATATAGGCTCCAAACAGTAATTCAAGAGAAAAGAATCCCTCTGATACCACTTTGTAATGTCCCGGTTCTGAAAGCCACCCAGAGGTGTCCTGTACCCGATTGGTCACATGGCCTCAAGAGCATTTTAACGAACACCAAAGGCTACCGAATAGAAGAGAGGGACTTAGGTGTGTTAGTGGGGAAACTATGCCCTCACTGTCAGAGTACACAACAGAATCAAACAACACATACAATAGTGAAAGTAGTAAATATCCAACAACAGTAAACAACAGAAGACTAAAACAATAAGCAACTGGAGAACACACATATATATGAAATGATGCATGATACATATGTCTAAGAAAGCAGCCAAGAAAGTCATAATGATTAATACAATACTAAACCAAAGTACAAAAGAAAAACAGATAAGCAACTCCTCCGCATCGCAAGACTCGGCTTGGTACCATGCTCTCCTGTTCCAATGCAATCAAGTACCTGAAGTCAAAGGGCGCTTTCCCTTGTCTATACCTGCAATAATATAATCTATTTGGACCCAAAATCATGATCCAAATAGGGTGTGAGACTAAATCTGAGTAGGCAACCACCCAAAGATCTGTTCCTAACAGTCAGTGAGCATATGGCAGGTAATAGTACAGTAAGCAGCAAACAGTAACCAGTAAACAGGATGATACACAACAGTAAAAAATCTACAGATCAACAAGCAGAAGTGAAGCAAACGACAAACCACAAATAGGAACCCCTCTGGGAAGTACTCACAGTCATCCCTTATGGTCCTATCCAAGAAGTACCAAAAACCCTCTGGGCAGTACACTCAGCCTATCCCCTCTAGTTTGGTGATACAAAACATAAGACTCTTTGAGGAAGCACACTCAGTAAATTCCCCTTATAGTATAAGGTAGTCAGGGACTCTCTGAGGATGATCATGTGGTCAATTACCCTTATATCCCTAAGTTCTAGAGACTCTATAAGGAATCTCACTCGGTCAATTCCTCTTATAGCCCCAGTTCGTACAAATACTCTCTAAGGAAGATCACTCGGTCAATTCCTCCTATAGTATAGGATGGATAAAGGTAAGTCAAAGTAAAACAAAGACTCTCGGAGGAAGGTCACTTGGTCTGTCCCCTTATAGTCTCTAAAGCTCCAAGACTCTCTGAGGAAGCTCACTCGGTCTATCCCCCTATAGTCTGTAATGTCCAAAGACTCTCTGAGGAAGCTCTCTCGGTCTATCCTCTTATAGTCTATAATATCCAAGACTCTCCAAGGAAGCTCACTCGGTCTATCCCCTTATAGTTGATAGCACCAGGTTCTCACGACCCCATGCCAGTTAGTGCATAATAATGATATAATGCCAATGCAAAGCTAAAAAGCTACTTGGCTAACCAGTATACAACATAACAAGCATGCCAGGGAACATCACTACATCCTACGGTCACAAGGCATGGAAAACAGGTATAACGGCCAAAGGCTGAGCAAGACCAAAGGTCGTAAACAGAACAAGGCATGGAGAAAACATTTAATAATAGCAATTATCTTCATATAAAACCAAATTACCTATACACAAGCATACAAGAAAGGAAGAAAAACTATAGGGGCAAAACAGTAAACATACAATACCCCGTTCAAGGGTATTGGTGGGAATTGCACATAAAACTCAAAGAATTCAAACGGAAAGGCACAAACCACCTACCTTGTTTCTTGGAGATCAATATTCTTGAACCATGAGGCTTGAATCTCCTTAGAATGTCGTAGATCTATGAAAACACACAAAACGTTCAACCCATGATAACTTGAAAAAGAAGAGGAAAAGATAAACGATGCTCTAGAAGAAGGGAGAGCTTACCGATGCGGTTCCAACGCAATCGACAGTGGTCTATTCGGAGAACGGAAGGAGGCACAAAGTCTCAAAGAAGTTCTGGCGCTGTACGACTTCTCTCGATCGAATGAGACCTAGAAGAAGACGATTCTGGTGGTCAGACGTTATCCCAGTCCATTTAATGAAAAAAAAGAAAGTACACGGCGTGTACTTTTGGAGTACATGGAGTGTACTCGCCTTTTTTGTACTCTGATTTAAGCGGCCTCCACGTCGCCCCACATGACCATTTGTGTGGTTGGAACACGGCCTCCTGTGGTAACGAAGTACACGACATGTACTCATAAAGTACACGACGTGTACTTTGAAAATTTCCTGAAACTTCTCTTTTCTCAAAAACTCTGGAAAAAGGAAAAACATTCCTGGAAAGAAGGTCCGGGTTCTTACAGTTCTATTTTTGGGAGTGTAAATATATTAGATTTAAGTGGAATTAAAACCATAATAAGAATAACTTTTAGTTATCACTCTTCACCAGGTTCTTCAAACCAAGATCCTCTTACCACTTCATTGATAAGACTCAAATGATTTTCTTATAAGTCAATTTCATCCGTATTCATTTTGTTTCATTATTCCCATCACCTTAATGAATTAATATTTTACAATTATTCACCTTATTTTATTTTTTGCATGAATGTGTTAAGTACTTATTAGATTTACAATTAGTTTTTTAGTACCCAATGTTCCAGAGATTCACCATGGGATCCTAATTTCTCATTTTAGTCTAATTACAAAAGAATTATATGTCTATAATTTGAGTTGGACCCATGAGGTGTTATATTTATAAAAGTATAAGTTATTAGGTTCAAGTTCAAACATCTAGTTTCCTTATGTTCTAATTCCAATTCCACAAAGATCTATCATATCACACTTCCTTTCCCAATTATTAAACAAAATTTTAATAAAAAAAGGGGTAACATCAGTCTATAATAATTAAAGTCCAAAAATTTCAGACCCAATGTCAGCCTTAGTGACCATCATTAAATTATCTAATAGGCATGAAAATATTTTAAAGTAATTTATAGCACAAAGTCTCTCAATTTTTTATTTTTTTTGAATAAATTTAATTTTTTAGGCATTTTGTGATATATAAAAACTAATGAATCACAACTAAAAATAGTGAAAAGTCCATATGCCACATAATTAAAACCTAAAATTAGTCCCAATGCTTAATCATAAGTTATAAGAACTTTAAAGAAAATTTTATTCAATATAGACTTGAAATTCAGTAGTTTTAAGTATGTTTAAAGGGGTACAAGAATATTCACAGATTTTTTCCACATCAACCAAAATAGTGATAATAGATTTAGAAAATTCTATGCTTTCTTATTTTAATAATGGACAAAATAATTTTCAATTTAACTCAATTAGTAGCATGATAAAATATTTTTTATATCATCATCATTGAATGTAATGGTATTTTTATAGTGAAAAATAGGTTAAAAAACCACTGTTCAATTTGATTTTGAATTATATAGATTTTATCAATTCTTACACCTAGACAAAAAACCCGACACATACAATCCGAATAGAAATTAGAGAAATACCCCCATAATTTATTCTCAATACCATTCAATAAAAGAACTAAATAATTAGTTTATAATAATACTCCCTTTAATGCATAATATTGTGCATTTTATTTCATCAAAATGTATCCTCCCTTTGTTTTTATTGAGAATGTTCCCTTATTGAACTATTAAAGTTTCTATAAATTGTAAAATAGAGTAACATTAGTATCCATTATAAAAATCTCAAGGTAAAATTGAAACTAAATATTAAGTTAAAGGGGGTTTGATAGAGTATTCTCAAGCTTTTAGATCATCTTTGGTATGTATTTGAATTGAAATTTCTTATTGAAAGTGAATTTCCATAGTCGATTCTCATTTATTAGTAGGGTATCTTATATCAATCATTCTCCATGTGAATAAAATACCTAGTTATTTCATATAAGAATACATATAACTCTTAATAAAAGGAAATTAAAATTAATAAAGTGAATAAAAATAACCAATAAGATAATATTGGGGTAACCCCCTAAAGTGGTGCTGTATTTAGACTATTCATAGAAAGATAGTCCTCAGTTCAACCTTAATACGATGGATATTATAGATTCTTCCTTAAGAACCACTAGATTCTATTCTTCCCACATTTAGTTATTTTTAAGTTTTATAGAAACCCTTGATCTATATCTTCATAGTTCCCCTCCTTTTTACTATAGTTTTGATGGAATTGAGTAAAGGGTAATTAGATGTTGAGGGCACCCCCTTCTAATTTTTATTGAGGAACAGTGTACAAATGTTATGAGAAATCAAATATTGGATGGTAATTATCTTTTGTTTCAGTCTAAACTACAATTTACTCTTTGAATACATAAACTGTATCAACATATTCTTTCACAACAATGCACAAAAATCAATAAATTTTCTTCCATAGCACCCAAAATTTCATATTTAATAGAAATTGTAAGTTAAAAATGTTCTATGTGAGGAGTACTTTAATTTTATTCAAGTATCCCTAGGAATTCACTGAGATAATTCAACTCTTTAATATCAACACATGGATAAATACACTCAAGATTAGGCTAAAAAAAGCAGGAAAAAGAAAAATTTCCCATTGAAAAAAACTAATTATCTCTATGAAAACAATTTGATTTATATTATTTAATAAATAAAAATTATCCTAGGAGTATACTATGGGTTAGAATAAGGTAGTCATTGACCTCTGATAAATTCTCAAATTAAACAACTTTAGTTTTGGTGTCTTTTAAAGGAAAATAGTTGGTTTCTTGAGATGGTAAAACTTGTGCAGGAATTGAAAAAATAATTAAACAAATCAGTACATTAATAATATTTTGAATGAAAAGTATAAATCAATTAATATTATAGCATATATCTAACTTGTTCAATTTCAAAAGGTTCCTCCTCTTGGAATCCCTTAAAATGATACTTAGAATGTTGAATTTATAGTTTCATCTTTTCATAGATGAAACTAAATGTTCAAATGTTGTAAGTTCCAACACTTCTTCACTTTCATCTTTAGATATATCTCTAAAAAAATGTTGAGGATATTCCCTATTCTTGTAGTCATTTTAGGATGATTAGGTATCTATAAGTAATTTTAATAGTCTCTTAATATCCTCTAAGTTCTTCATAGTAGGTAACTAAACAAATTTTCCATATTTCAAGTTTACCAAATCTTCCAATTCATGGGGAAGTTCCTACACATGATATTTTTCTAATAGTGATAAAGATTCAATAATTTATAAGTTCATCATTTTTGAAATTGATAATAATAATAATTGAAGAAATCAGTTAGGGTGGTGGCTAAGTGGTAAACCCCATAATGTTACATAAAAAAGGCAAGGGTTTGGATCTTGGAAAACCCCTTGGGGGATTTATGATACAGGAATTGACACAGGTGTTGACATAGTGGGTGATGATGCATGCATGACTCGAGTAGGTGGTGATGCAGGCATAATGTAGGGAAGGGGTCAAGAACCATCTATATGCTAATGCCAGAAGGTCCTTTAGTCCATCAAATGAAGGGGCCTTCGGGATATCCAATGCTAGGCCTACAATCCATGTACTAAATAAAAAAGGGATTGATGGGTAGATTATCCCTGGGGGTGATACGACCTACCTTTATAGCCTGTGAATGTGTGGTGTGTGTGTTTTTAGTTGTGAATGTACCCCAAGAACCTTATATATATATAATAATTAAAGAAAACAGAAAAATTAGTTGAAAAAGCATTGATTTAAAATAAATGATGATAGAATATGATGGCACCCCAACTATAATTGGTGGTTAAAGATACATTTATAATCTCCCTAGATATAGCACAATGACTATCCTTTAGCTTTTGGGTGCAGTGGAAGTGTGCGATGGGTGGTTCCCAACTTTAATTTTTTCCATAATTAATGATAAATCCAAGATATATATGACGATGAACATTGTGATCCACAAAATTGATTCAAGGAAATAGAAAAAAATAATTGCACCAGAATCAAGAGATATGGATCAACACATATTGTTTATAATTAATTTAATTAGATAAATAATTACCTATATGGAATTATTTCTTCGTTGATGTGTCTGACGATAGATCTGTAGTACTCCATCATTGCGTTGTAGAAACTAAGTGTAGATTTACTCAAGTGGTGATCCACATGTGTTCCAAGAAACTCCAGATGTCAACAAAGGAGTATTTGGTTGCTAGCATGGAATATCCTTGTGCTTGTGCTGTCCGCATTGATTGTCTTGAGAATTTCTTCCAAAGAGTTCTCCTTGATCCGGTGGAGGAGGATTTCTCGTCGTTCATGGGAGCGCTCTTGGAGAAGGGAGCTCTCTTGTCTTGATAGTATTATCCTTGAATCCTTGTTCACAACTAATCCGCTAATAATAAAATAATATAATTAGGTATTTATATTTCTAGGGTTAAAATAAAATAATTACACAAGTGACCTTATTATTATTTAATCCCAACAAATCCCCATGTCAAATAATAATAGAAATATTACTATTTATAGACACATGCTTAACTTTCAAATTATAATTAAATATTATTCAGTTAAATAATATTCAATATTATCATTTATCATCAAAACTTTAAACTTGATTCAACATTCCTCCACAATATTTATTAGACCTTGAATAATTTCTATTTATTTATTAAATAAATACAACTACATTATTCACCAATAAATAAATAAATATTATATTTAATAAAAAAAAATATTTATATGTGATCAAGAATACATGAATAATTATTAATCAACACATGGGAATAATATTTATTTAACCTATTAAATAATAAATAATAATATATTATTTAACTGAGATTCTGGATACACTTAGTATGTGACCCTCGAGGTTTCTTTCTCAGGGGCATTAGGCGAAATAGCCTAAAGTCCAAAGTTAGCATCTAGAAACACACCAAGGAACCCATAGATAAAGAAGTTAATTATGTAATGACATTTCACCTCATAAGAATTCTTACCATGTAATATAATCCATTCATCACAATATTTCAAATCGAGCAAGTTTCATGTGAGTTCCATCAACCTATATGCTCGATATCTCTTTATTTGAATTTTTGGAAATAGAAATTACCTATAGAAAACCATTACCATGGATTTATTGAGGTAATATAATTTCCATCAAAGGGCCTAAGATATTAACTTCCATTAATTAATATAAGGTATAAATCCTTTCTCGCATTATTCATTAATGTAATATTACTCGTGACACACCCAACATATCCTATTTTTTCGCGAACATCTATCGTTACAATTTTCAACAACGCATCCAAGTGTATGACTCATAATACTAATTAATAATAATATTAAAGTATAAGGACCAATACACATGTTCATAGATAGGAATATCCAATGACACATAGAAATGTGTATTTTCTATTGTTGGGTCTCATTCTCATAATATCCATACTAGATATTACCAAGGGCGTACACCATGAGAAGGTGCCTCAAAGTAAAATGAGTCTACACCCCTGATATCCTATATCATTTGTGTCCCTAAAATGATATCATCCATTTATAGAACATATATTCAAGAATAGTGTCGTTGCACTTCCTGGTTCTCATCATAGCGGGGAAATGCTATGACCTTTTAGTGTGACAGCTATGCTTAGGATATTATCACATACTATGTTACATAGAAGAACAATCATGATGTGATAAGAAGTTTATTAATATTAAAAACCATGAAAAAAAGTTATCATAAAGTAAAAAGAAGTTGTTTCTAGGGAACCAACTCCAACAGACTCCCATTTTCACTTAAACCAACTACTAACAACCTTCAGTCTTCTAGATCTCACATGATACTCATTCTTTTATTGAGATAGGATTTTATTTAAGGGGTTTTCTACATTATCTTATATGGGTAATATGATCACTTCAAATTCACCCCTCTAATAGAAATCCCTCAAGAGTTAATAATTTTAGAGTATTTTCTTTGTACATTGGTGTGACCTTGGATCTTTTTCAAGAGACACCACTGTAGTATTATCATAATATAATGGGATAGGGTCTTTACTAATAGGTACCACATCAAGCTCTTGGAAAAAGTTCCAAATCCAAATGGATTCCTTGGATACATCAAAAGATACTATATACTCGGACTCCACTATAGAATCAGTGAAAACTATCTTCTCTGAACTCTTACAACTCATAGATCCTCCATTGAGAAAAAAACATATCCTGATTTTGACTTCAGATAATTTTGATATGTCTAAAAACCAGGATCACTATAGCCCTTGATGATCATTTCATTTTCTCCTCCATACACTTGGAACATATCCTTAGTTCTTCTTAGATAATTAAAGATAGCCTTAACAACAGTCCAATGTTGTTCTCCTAGATCTTCTTGATATCTTCATACCATTCTTAGTGCACATGCAAAAAAAATTCTTATACATAACATGGAATACATGATTGATCATATCACCAAAGCGTATGAGATATTACTCATTCTCTTGTTGTGTTTGAGGACACATTTTCTTAAAAAGATGTAAACCATGTGACCCTGAAACCAATCTCCTATTGGATTGTTACATACTAAATATCTTTAGTATCTGGTCAATATATATACTTTGACTTAGTCCAAGAAGCCTCTTGGATCTATCATGAATGATCTTGATCCCTAGAATGTAGGCTAATTCTCCTAAGTCCTTCATAGAGAAACACTTGTTCAACTAGTCCATAATAGATTGTAAGATTGGCATGTCATTTCCAATAAGTAATATGTCATTAACATAAACTACTAGGATAATGACCACATTCCCATTAAACCTCTTGTAAACACATATATCACATTAATTCTTAATGAAACAAATTTCTTTTATGGATTCATCGAATCAAATGTTCCATGACTTGGATTATTACTTTAATCTGTAAATGGATCTCTAAAACTTGAAAATCCTTTTGGTATCACCTGGAGTTGCCAACCCTTCTGGTTGTGTCATATAGACATCTTCTTGAAGGTTCATGTTAAGGAATATAGTTTTGACATCCATCTACTATATATCATAGTCATGGTAAGCTTCTATAGAAAGTATGATTCTGATGGATTTAAACATGGAAACTGGTGAAAGGTTTCATCATAGTCAATTCCTTTATGTCGTTTAAAACCTTTATTCACTAGCATTACTTTATAGTTACTTAATTTACCTTCCATGTACAATTTCCTCTTGAATACCCATTTTCATCTAACATGATTTACATCAACTAGTGCATCGACCAAAACCCAAACTTGGTTCTCATACATGGAATACATCTAAGAATTCATATATTATAGCCATATTATAACTTCTGATCTCTTTACTTATTCCTTGGAGGAGAGAGGTTCATCATTGTTCAAAAATAACGAGTCAGAATCCTCTGTGATTAGAAAACCATATATCTCTAGTTCCCTTGACTCTCCTACACTCCTACATAGTTCATGTATTTTAGAAACTACTTCTTCCATAGGGACCTGTGGAACTTATTACTATACCAACTCCTATGTATATTGAGAATAAAATTCATCGAAGTCAATCTTTCTCCCATTATCCTTTTTGAGGATGTGCTCCCTCTCAAGAAATATATCTTTTCTGGCGATAGCCACTTTCTTGTCAGAGGGGTTGTATAGGTAGTATAACTTTGTTTCCTTGGGATACCCTATAAAGATACACTTTGTGTCCCTGGGTGCTAGTTTGTTTCCTAATAAGTCCTTAATAAACACCATGCAACCCCATACACATGTATGTGATAAAATGGGTTTCTTTCCACTCTATATCTCGAAAGAAATTCAATTTTTTACTTTAGTTGGTACTCAGTTTAATGTGTGTTCCTCAATTTGTAATGAATATCCCCAAATGGATAATAAAAGATCTACATGACTCATCATCGAACTTCCCATGTACAAGAAGGTACAATTACTCCTTTCACTAACACCATTACAATGTGTTGTATAAGGTGGAGTGAGTTGAGATAGAATCCCAAAATCCCAAAAATATTCGATGAACTCTTGGTTAAAATATTCACCACCGTGATCTGATAAAATCTTATTTATTTTATAACCAAGTTGATTCTATAATTCATTCTTTAATTCCTTGAATTTCTCAAAGGACACAAACTTATACCTCATCAAGTAGATATATCCACATCTACTCAAGTCATTAGTAAAAGTTATGAAGAATATCCACCTCTAACTTTTAATAGAAACAATCCACACACATCAGTGTGTACCAATCCTAGAATATATATGGACCTTTCACCCTATCCACCAAATAGTGGGTTGGTCATTTTTCCTTGTAAAAAAGCATGACATCTATCAAGTGACTTTAGCTCAGAAGAGTCTAAATAGCCATATTGATAGATCTTTGTCAAGCGCTTCTTGTTTAAATGACCAAGACGGTGATGCCAAAGATCAGTGTTATATGAGTCATGTGAACTTGATTCATTATCAATTTCCATCACTTATTTTTTGTAATTTAATACATACAGACCATTATTTAAATGTTCTATACTATAATATATGTTGTCCTTATAAAAGAAACAACTTTTATTTATGAACATGAAAATAAACCCATTTTTATCTAAACTTGATACATAAATTATATTTTGGTAATAGTAGGTACATAATAAAAATCATGTAAAAAAAATCATTTCCATTATAAATTAAATGTGGTAGCCACCAATGGAAAGCATAACCATCCTTGAATCATTGTCAGCTTGAAAATCCACCTCTCCTATAGAAATTTTATGGAATCTACTTGGTTCCTGAATTTGGATACATATGTGAAAACCACAAGATATATCTAATACCCAATGTGTAGATATGTAAATACTTCACTCAATAATAAATTAACCTTTTGATTCCCCATTTTTGGGTATAATTCCTCTTCTAGTGGCCTGGCTTTCCACATGAAAAACATACTACCTCATTTTCCTTTCCTTGCCACTTGATATTTTTCTTCTTGGTATGATGGTTCTTAGGAGATTTAGATTGTTTATAAATCTTGGCCCCCTTTTCCTTATCCTTCATCTTCTTATTCACCATTAGGACCTCAGGTTTATTACAACCCATGTCCTTATACACTTGTAAAATAAAAGTAATAAGTTCCGAAAGACTCTTGTAATTATTTCTGATATTATAATTCACAATAAATCTGGAGAAGGTCTTGGGAAATGATGAAATTATGAGATTTATATGCAACTCATCTGATAATTTAATCCCTAAGATGTCCAAGCATTCAATGTTGTCAATAATCTTGACTGCATGTGGCCCAGTTGGCGCAAACTCTCCAAGATTAGTGGTAAATAAAGCATTAGAGATATCATACCTTTCTTGTCTCACCTTCTCTTGATAGAGTTCCTAAATGCGAGACATCATGCTATATGTATTCATTTCCTCACATTGCTTTAAAATATCATTGGAAATGGATGATAGCATGAAGCACTGAACATCTGTAACATCATTCATGTGTTTCTCATAAAGAGATATTTCTTCATCACTTGCCTCATTTCCAGGTGCAACTGGTAAATGTTCTTCCATCACATATAATTTTTTTTCATGGTGAAGGATGACGCGTAAACACCTCTACCATTCCTGGAAATTTGTGCTGGTGAGAAGGTTTTCCTTCTCAAGTATGGATCACAATAATATGTTTGATTTCATTTTTAATGTTGTTTCTACAAATAAGATAAGAATAGATTTAGTACTTTATCTAATAAATTTAGACAAATAATTAAATATTATATTTATTAGTCTCCCACTATTTTATCGAAAACCAATATCCCTAACCATTGTCTTTAGAATATTATATTACTTGGACATTATAATGACAAAAATCCATATTCCCCTTCTAATTACCCCAAATTTGGTTGGTTAAGAAACTTGAATGGTTTTAGATAGGAATTCCAAATGCCAACTGCATTAACTCATAGTTCATTGATCTTCTGAGTGGACTCCCCAATTCTGAAATCATTAATTTAGATTTCCTCAGCCTTTCCCTATAAGTTATACCAAGTCCTACTTTAGAAGTCAACCATTGATGTAAACCAAGTTAAGTCAACCCAAAACCTCATTTTAGAATTCCACAATAATTAAAAGTACCCCAACTTTGGCCATTCAAGCACTTTGATCTATGATTCAATTCTAACTGAAGCAATGAAAGGGTATACCGAATTAATATTTTATTGAGGGATTTTATCATTTATGTGTAAATTTTCAATTATTATCTTTATTATATTATTTTAAATATTAAGTGGGATTAATTAAGTGATTAACCATGTCTTAGAAAATATTTATGCATAAGCCAGTTTATTTTAGTTCCATCTTGAAATCTTGTTAATTCATTAATTATGTGATCATGATAATACATCCATAATGAAATAACCATGAAACTGATAAAAATAAAATAAAGGGTATGATCATGAGATTATTCTAATGGTTAGTTTATCTAGTGGTTGATAAAAAAAAATTGACCTAGGGGAGAAAAATCTTGAACCAATTGAGGTTCGTGTTTACAGATTTCCACCTATCCACTTTTGCATATCCTTGGATTGGTTTTGGCTCAGTTACAAACTTGAACCACCTCTACTAGCTTGGGTGCTCCATCCATTAAATATGAATTTTAATCACATACAGGTGAGGAGAAAAAATGGGTTTAATAAAATAAACCATGGGCACACATGCCCTACATAATAATGAGGAGAGAAGGCACACATGCCAAAATTTTAATTTAATAATAAATTAAATGAAACAAATTACATACAAAAGGTTTAGTCTAGCTCATGATCATCCACATGCATTCAACTTATTACACATTTAACAAAACTATCATTCAATTCTTTAATAATTCTTATTTAAGATAAATCATGCTTGAATCGATTAATTATTAGCTTTAACTAATCAATCATTTTATCTTAATTCTTATATGAATTTCCTTGAGATTCTCATCCAATATAAATTCTAAATAAATTAAATAATTTTATTTTAAATTAACCTTGTACATAAATTTACCTTAGAGGTAATAGAGTGAATACCTTTCCAAATCTACCTAACATGTATTATACTTGTATATAGTTTTACTCTTGGGTCATATGGCATACACAGCTCGTCACAAACTTTCACGATGTTCACTTCACAGATGATTACAAAAATTACCTGATTTTTGGGTCATGTGTTATGATTCAATGCACGTAGAGTAAAAAATTGTAATATGAATCATATATGATATGTATATCTTGAACATTATACAGATATTAATTAAACATTTAAATATTTATGTATATTAAAACTTATCACATGGCATACCCTATCTTTACGGACACACACAAGTACATATTTCATGGTTTTCATAGTAAAATAAATAAATTTTAAATATGCATAACTTGGTATAAGTACATGATGTTTAGATCTGATCTACATGGAATCTGAACCTCTCACCGTGTATCCAAGACACATGACTAGTGGCTCGGTGTGTAGTCTATGCCTCAGAAAATTTGGAGTATACAACATGTCCAATGGGTCACACACCGTGTTGAATCTATGTTACACAGTCACCCGTCAGGTAAGCCATGTACTGAATACACAACCCATATTTGATGTAAAGAGACCAAACACCATGTACAATGGTCCACACAACATGAAGTCTAGATGACCGTGCTCTAATTTATCCCAGTCAACACACGGTGTAAGAATCAACTACACTGCCTGTCATTAATATACACGGGTTGAGTAATTTCTGAATTAACTCATGGTGAATTGGACACAAATACATGGCGTGTAACTTTGTTACACGGTTTATACTACTATGTTATATGGGAAGAATCCTTGGATCCTCCAGATGAGTTCCTCAATTTTATTTTAATCAAAAAACTAAGTGTCTCAATTATAGCTATAATAAATGAATGAGGAAGAAATAGATCTCACAATTCAAATTAAAATAATGATTAAGATTGAATTGAAAAAACTAAATTATAAATGCATAAATCACCAACGATCTTAAATAAATATAAACAATTATGTTCCACCATTGATAACACTTGTAGGTTCTGGGTGCATCTGAAGCGTGTGATGGGAAGTTCCCAACTTTAATTTTTACCATAACCAATGATCAATCTAAGATCTATATGATGATGAATGCTGTGATCCACAAAATTGAGGTAAAAAATAGACAAAGAATAATTTCTTCAGAACCAAGAGAGATGAATCCACACATGTTGTTCATAATTAATTTAATTAGATAATGAATTAACTCTAAGTAATTCTTTCTTCGTTGATGTGTACGAATAAAGATCTATGGTGCACCGTCGTTGTGTTATAGAAGCCAAGTATAGATTTTATCTAGCAGTGATCCACACATGTTCCAAAAATCTCCATACATCGCTGAAGGAGTCTCCATGTTCTATCATGGAGGATCCTTTCACTCGTTTCTTCTGCCTTGATTGCCTCAAGAATCACTTCCAAAGCATTCTCCTTGATCTGGTGGAGGAGGGTTTCACACCGTTCTTGGGAGAATTCTTATAGAAGGGAAATCTCTAGGCTTGAGAAAATTCTCCATGAATCATTGTGTACAACTGAATCAGCTAATGAGAAAATAATACAATTAAGTATTTATATTTCTAGGGTTAAAATAAAATAATTACACAAGTTCCCTTATTATTATTTAATCCTATCAAAGCTTCATGTCAAATAATAATAATATTTTTATTATTTCTCAACACACACTTAACTTGCGAATTATAATTAAATATTATTCAATTAAATAATATTAAATATTATCATTTCTCATATGATCATTAAAATTTCTCCTCCATTCCTCCACAATATTTATTAGGCCTTGAATAATGTCTATTTATTTATTAAATAAATATCACCACATTATTCTCCAATAAATAAAAAATTATTATATTTACTAAAGAAAAAATAAATAATTATACGTGATCCAACATAAATGAATATTTATTAGACCACACACGATAATAATATTTATTAATCTTATTAAAAAATAAATAATAATATATTATTTAACTGAGATTCTAGATACACTTAATGTGTGACCCTCTTGGCCTCTTTCTTAGTGGTATTAGGTAAAACAGCCTAAAGCCCAAGGTTAACATCTAATAACACACCAAGGAACCCATAGATAAATAAGTTAATGGCATAATGACATGTCACCTCATATGAACACTTACCATGTAATATGATTCCTTTATCATAATATCTCAAATTAAACAGGTTGCATTCCAGTGCCATCAACCTATATGATCGATATCGCTTTCTTTGAATTTCTAGAAATATAACTTGACTATAGAACACCATTGACATGGATTTATTTAGGATATATAATTTCCATCAAAGGGACTAAGATATTAACTTATGTTAATAAATAGAAGGGATAAATCCTTTCTTTCATTATTCATTAATGCAATACTACTCGTGATGCAGCCAACATAACCTACTTCACTGCGAACAACTGTCATTATAGTTTTCATCTATACATCTAAGTGCGCAACTCATAATACTCATTAATAATAATATTAAATTATAAGGACCAATACACATTTTTTCAGATAGGAACATCCAATGACACATAAAAATGTGGATTTCCTACTGGTAGGTCTCATTCTCATAATATTCATACAAGATATTACTAAGGGTGAACACCATGAGAAGGTTCCTCAAAGTACTATGAATCTACACCCCTGATAGCCTGTATCATTTTTTACCTCAAATTATATTGTCTAGATATAGAACATATATTCAAGAATAGTGTTGTAGCACTTCTGGGTTCTCATCATAGTGAGGAACTGCTAAGACCTTTTAGTACGACAGCTACTCTTAAGACATTATCACATACTATGTTATATAGAAGAAAAATCATGATTTGATAAGGAGTTTATTAATATTAAAAACCATGAATACAAGTTATCATAAAGTACAAAAAAGTTTGTTCTAGGGAACCAACTCCAACATAACCTAGGGGCCTCTCTCAAGGAAGTAGTGTCACTTTTTTTATTGATCTTCCTACATTTTTTTATTTTTGTATATTTAAAAGTAGAAAAGAGCATAAAAAATAAGTGATATAAACATATGTGACAATGGGTGTATTGAGAATGGGAAGAACAAGGGGAAAAAACAAGTAAGAGGAGAGAAAGTAAGTGAGAAATAAGGCCCAAATCTAGGTTGATCCACTCTTCATCTACTTATCATGTATCTACTGAATTAATAAAATAACAACACTTAAGATCACTCAATGATTGCTTGATTTCTTGAGTCACACACCCCACTATTCAAAAACAATGAACACACATTCCTAGAATGGATTCCATCACATGATCACTCTACCAACAATGAAATAATCCCTCAATTGAACCACCTTAACCAAGAATTTTTTCTTGGATGAATTGATCTTGATTGGATTAAAAATCACACAACATCATGAAATCTATTAATTGAGAAGACTAAGATAAGTATGAGTAAAATAATTAAGGGATAAGTTGTAGAAAACTAATCCTATACCAGATTTCACTATATATCACACTGAAACCCCTTCATAATCTTATAAGATTAAAGAAGAAGGATGATGATTGACTTGAAACTCAGTTCTCTAGGTATAATTGAGCTTCACTCCATAGAACTAGACTTATGTATTAACTTGATATTTGTAGATCACAACACACCAAGGGAGAAAAATAGATGATCAACATGTCGTTATAATTAGAAAAAATAATTACACTAATAGAGAATAGTGGAGAAGGAATTTAGATCTCACTGATCAGGATTAGGGAAACAATAGGTGAATCCCATTACTTATTAAAAAATAGAAAAATAGGTAAAATCATAGCTAACTAGAAGTGAACATCCATGTGGCATGTGTTCAGGTGACCATCCTTAGCTTTAGGTGGAACCCCCAATGAGTGATTCGATTCTCCCACAATAGTATGTGACATCCCCACATGCTCTTTTATAAGGTTGTAAGTAGGTTGAATCAGGTTTAACACTCTCTAGTGATCTTTATAATATTCCAACAACCTCACTTGTGGATTAAATACCCCTTATTTTATATTGAATTTCTCTATTTTAAAATTCATTAATCCCTCACTATTAAAATCTCGTATTCTGAACATGTTTTGGGATGGTTTTATGATATTAATATTTCATAACATTGTGGTATTCTATACCTTTTCATGATACATAACCTCAACTGTACTACCCTCATGCAACAAAAATACCATTTCACAAACATCCATTGACCCTTCCACGATCTAAAAGTTTTGATGACTTTTCTAAACACCGTAGGTGCACATCATATTCCCTAAACTCAGTTTG
The DNA here is from genome assembly GCA_963277665.1 of Viscum album. NCBI lineage: Eukaryota > Viridiplantae > Streptophyta > Magnoliopsida > Santalales > Viscaceae > Viscum > Viscum album. Next base: position 247,948,667 of record OY728150.1, read on the forward strand.
TATCATCTTCTCAAAAATAAACCAACGATTCCTCGTTCACACCTAATTCAACCCCATTAATTGAATCTAAACAACTTGTGATATTGGGTTATTTCATTCACATTACCCCAATAAATATTTTTCCCTTTTAAAATACAACACAGTGGTGACCATGAGGTTGTCTCACGAAGTGGTTGCAGACTAAGTTTTCAAACTATCACATTATTAATTTGTTTTGTTAAATTTAGAATTAAAAGTGAAGATTTAAAATGAAATAAAAAAATTTAAATGAAAAAATTATATTAAAACTATAATTTATAGTTATATATTAGAAATTAGAAACAAGTTGTACTGAAAAAGATAAACTACAGATGATAGTGGTGGATAAGTTTTGATTCTCACACACCCCCTTCACCATTAACTACAAATTTATTCTAATTAAATTATTCAATGTATACCTTAAGAACCCAATCTAAATGCCTATAGTTATGAGAAACCATATTGAGACCTAAAATATGGGTTTTTTATCTGCTTGTGAAAGTGATTCAATTTCCTAAAGACCTTAGGGCAACCCAAACTAATTAACCATGTTGTGCTCAATAAGAAGACCTCTTCCAAATAAGTTTAAACAACAAGAAAACTATTTTATAGTCATAATTTGATAAAAAATAAAGAAAAAATAGAATAAATTTCAAACAATTAATAAATACACCTCCTTCAATCAAAAAAAAATTCCAGGATAATTCAAAAGAAAATAGTTTACAATGAAAAACACAAACTCAAAAGGGAAATTCCATCATATCTTCATTTCCCACCGCCACATGGAGTTTTTTAGTTCATGGATTTATTACTTCATGTAATTTACCTCTTATATAGAAAATTATATCAAGTATACCCCACTCCTTAAAACTAACCATACTTTAAAATAAAAGTGAAGGCTTGAATTTAAAGGAAAAAAGGGTGGGATAATTGTTGCTCTGGTTCTGTACCCGGAACGTTGGCTCAGTTTTGGATATATTTCCTACCAAAATTTTGAAAATTACCTTTATAAATTTTTTATTGTGTAATTTGAATTTATCCCTAAATAATTTCATGAAATTTGGGCATTTTTTGAAAAAATATTCCCTAATTACTAAAGTGAACTTTTCCTACCAGAAACGACCCTCCATATTCCTCTAATTTGAAGAATTACAAACTAGATTTTATGAGATAATTTAATATTTTTATTAATTAAGATTCAAATTATTTATCCTCTTGATCTATAATCACCTCAATTGGAATTCTATAGTCATATACAAGCTTCATTTTCTAAAGGGGTAACAATTTTATCCAAGAAAAGATTTTCCAAATTGAATGATTTTTTTGCCCTCCAAATATTCAATTCAACTCTTGGTCTAGTTGGAGAAGATGAATCCCATATGGTAAGGGTTACTATAAAAAAAATATTTTAATAATTAGATCATATTTTTAAAAGTGATAACCAAAAAAATAAGTGATAAAAAACTGTTAAAATTCAAGAATTAGGGAATTTTTACAATTTAGCTCAAAACTCCTCAAAATTCCAAAAATGATGAAATTTAAAATATAATGATATATTGGTGGGGATTAAATATTTTAAATACATTTTAAAAATATTTAAAATATCATCTCTGTCAATTCCCTAACACTTAACACTTAAACTCTTGGATAAGTGATCACTCAAATTAAATTTCAAATGCAAATTAAAAACACGTGTCAATGAATTTGATAAGCTTAAAATCAAGGCACCCAACTTATTATGCCTCTTAAAAAAAATAAATTCAAAATTCTTCATTAAGATCATTCATTCCATTACCATGAATTTCATTATTCCATGCACAATGATTCCTACCTCAGAATTTTTTTCTCTCATCACGTGATTTTGATTTAAGAAAAGTTTTTATCATATAAATAAATGAAAGGGTTACTATAATCTTGAAAAATTTATAAATTTATACCAAATTGATTCAAATAATTGTATCAATATTTAAGACATAGAAGTAGTTTTTTTGAGGTTTTAAGTTTGGTGGTTTTCAAATGTATGAAATTCTAAGGCAAAAATAGATAGCCTGACTCTTATTTAAAGTATGATTGCATGATTCTAGTTTCCACTCCACCATGGTCTTCTCCTATTTCTTCTTAGAATAAAATCATCTCCAAAACTAATTAAAAATTTTATTCATGGATATCCCACATCATCAAAATTTCCATATAAAAAATTGAATTTCACCCCCCCTTTTCTCCTTCAAATATCCTTATAGGAACAAATTTATTCCTTTGGAAGATCTAGAAAGGCATAACCCCCTTTTCCTTGAAAGTTCCAGAAAGGAACAAATTTCATAAAAAATATATATTTTTTAAATAGTAATCAAATCTCCTAAAAATTTTATTTTCCTCTCAAAGTAGTACCAAATTATGTAGCACACCATAAGTTAGCTCCCCCACACCAAGGATTTACTAAAATCATGAAATTTACTTCAAGAGCAGGTTAGATTGTGAAAATGGATTGTAACGAGGCTAACTAATAGGTAGTTCATGGATATTGAGGGATCATAAGGGTCAAATTTATATCAAATGATATAATAAAAATGATTCTATTAAAAATGGGTCTTTAAATCACAAATTAATTACCTCAATCATTTTGAACACAATATCCTTAAGGATCCCATGTTTTAAAATAACGATGACAAGTTATGGCTAAAACAAGCATTATTTAGTTCACTTGAGAAGTGGTATTATTGTGAATATTGTGTAAAAATGGTTCATATAACTCAAGAGAAAGTGATTTTAAACATCAGAAAACATTCATGGAATAGAATTCATAAGTCCATGGTCTTTTCATGAATTTACACAACCATGAATCTAGAACACAATATGTTTAAGCAATCATTTAAGTTCAGTGACATGAATCAAGTCTATTCCTTTCATTGAAAATGGTTTTAAATTCAAAAAAGGTAATTACTTTGAATCTCAAAAGTTTTTTTAAAAACCAATTTAAAATAAAAAAAAACAAAAATTTAAAATATAACTCACAAAATTTGAAAGAAAAACTGGATATAGAAATTTAAAAGAAAAAATAAACTACTAAGGATGATCCTAACCCCACACTTATTTTTTACAATTTCCTCATTGTGTACAGCATTTTAAAATTTTAAGTGAAAATAAATAAGATAATACATGAAAAAAATGGAGAGGAAAGGCACAAACTAGTTTTTATTGAGTAGATACGACCTTGAGCTAACCTCTTAAAAGAAAAAACTTAGAAAACTATAATAATTATAAAAACAAACAAAACATAAATTTTTTATTGAATTATTGTAAATAAAAATAAAAATAAAGAGATGGGAATGGTTCCTTGGTTTGAACCCCCATGGGGGTGCTAGGATTTCACTACCCCAAGCAATTCTAGTTGGTCATCCTGAATTTGAAGGTGGGTGTGGTTTCTTCCTCATGAACCATCAAAATTATTTTTATCTAGTAATATTATAATCATAAAAATTGTAAAATCTCCCAAAAATAGATTTCTTCAAGTTCCCTTCCATGAATTTGATGTTCCAATGATGTAGTAAAAGTGGGAAAAAATATGAAGGAAAATTCCCAATAGTTTATTCTCACAAAAAACCTCCACTGGTTGTTGAATTTCAATTCCAGGATGTGGTTCATATTCAATTTCATCTTCAAAAATGATTTCTTCTTTGAAAATCATCTTGGTAAAACCATCCTCATGTTTACCAGTGCAATCTACTATTAGGAAGACCATTCATTCATCAATTTCAACCTTGACCTCCTCTTCATCTAGAAAATCAGTCCTCTAAAAGAAATAAGCACCAAATATACATTGGAAGAAACATGTAACAATTTATTAACAAAATAAACTGAAAAATGTGGATCATAAGTTGAGACTTCTCCCCATGTTTTCTCAAGATCCATATCTATTTCAAAATAAATTTCCATATTTATTATCTTGGAAATAATTTTCTTGAGATCAAATTCTAAATTATAAATAATTATTTTGAAATTGGTTTCAAAATTTCCAAAATCAGATGGTTCAAACTCATCAATTTCAGTGGAAAATTACTTAGGTTCCTAAAAATTCTCTTAAAAAATTAATTGATCATGTTTTTTTATCCTCTTTATCTAATTTTTTATACAAAAGTTTTGATATTTTATCTTCAAAATAATGGATTTGACATGGAATTTCATTTTCAATAAAGTTAGCCCAATAATTTTCCAAATATTTTTGATTTACAACACTCAAATAAATAGAAAATTCAAGGTTAGTGTTCTAATTTGAATATAAAATTGAAAAAGGTCCAATTCATCACTAAACTCATCCAAAAAAGGTCATTAAATATAAAAAGTTGGTGGGATAATATTTTTATTTTCTTAGGCCTCCTTTTTAGCTTTTAATTCTTTTAATTATTTTAAGAGTTTGGAAATAATATCCATTTGTTTTATTATTTCTTGAATATGTTTTTGAATCACAAAATCATTTTTTTGAATCATGAAAGCATTTTTTTGTTATTTAAATTTTAAAAATTCTTCCCGAATTGGCTCCTCATATTTTTTATAATCAAGTCAGGCATATGAGTAGTCAATGTAAAAATCCATTACTCTTTTTGTTTTTTAAAGACTCTAAATTAGTGGTTAAAATTCTAAAAATTCAATTTAAAAAAAACATAGGAAACCTCCCTAGATATGGATTCAAATTATACTGGGGGTTTTCAATATCTTTACCCCAGTCAACATTTTTCTCCTTTTAAAATTAAGTACAATGGTGACCATAAGGTTGTATCATGAGGATGTTCCAGACTAAGTTGTCAAACTATCAATTTGTAAATTTATTTTTTGTGAAATTTAGAGTTAAATGTGGGGATTTAAAATTAACTAAATAAATTTAAATTAAAAAAAAATATATTACAACTAGAATTTATAGTTAGATATTATAAATCCAAATAAAGTTGGACTAAAAAATGCAAACTAAAGATGGAAGTGGGGGATAAGTTTTGATCCTCAATCACCACCTTCATGATTTTATACAAATTTATTCCAAATGAATTATCTAATGTATACCTTAATACCTTAAAATTATACACCTATATTTCCTATAAAACATATTTATACCTCAAATATGGGTTTTTATATGCATATAAAGTTATTCGATTTCCCAAATACCTTCATGAACCCGAAACTAATTTAACTAATTGTGCTAAATGGGGAGACCTCAAGCAAAGATGTTTAAACAAAAAGAAAAATATTTTACAGTCATAATTTGATAAAAAAATATTGAACTTAATATAATAAATTTCAAACAAGAAATAAATACACCTTCTTCAATCAAGAAAACAAATTCTAAGATAATTCAAAAGAAAAGCATTTACAATAAAAAATAAACACTCAAAAGGGAAATGCGATCATATATTCATTTCCCACCAAAAAGTAGAGTTTATAACTTCATGTATTGATTAATTAATTGAATACTCTTATTCTCTAGAAAATACTATCTTGCACAGTCTACAATCCAATATAACCATCATTTAAAATGAAATTTGTTCTGGTTATGTACCCGAACATTAGATTTATTTTGGATCTCTTCACTTCTAAATTTTTGAAACTTTCATTAATAAATGTTTTTTCCATGTGATTTAGATTTATCCCTAGAAAAATTTTAGGCAATTTGGGCATGTTTTGGAAATGGTATTCCCTAATTACTAAAGTTCACTTTTTATTCCCAAATCAGCCCTTGATCTTCGTCTAATTTAATGAATTCTAAACCATCCTTAATGAGTGAATTTAATCGTGGTTTTCAATATAGAGGTTATAATTATATTCAGATATCCTTTATATATTGAATCGCCTAAATTGGACATCTTTGGTCTAATATATTCCCCATTTACTAAATGGGTATCAATTCTATCCAAAAAATATTTTCTAATTTGAATGATTTTTGGGCCTCTAAATGGTCAATTCATATCTTGGTTCAATTAGAGAAGTTGAAACAAACATATCAAGGTTTCCTATAGAAAAAATATTTTCAATAATTAGATCAAAATTTTAAAAGTTATCCCCAAAGATAAATAAGAAATAAAAAACTGTTAAAATTATAGAATTATAGAATTTACAAAATTTATCTCAAAACTCCCTAAAATTAAAAAATGTTGCAATTTAAAATAAAATGAAAGATTTGTGGGTATCAAATCATTAAAATAAATATTTTTTTTAAAATATCATCTTTATCACCATATTTCTATTATTTAATCTTTGGGTAGTCCCTCAATTCGTAGCCTCAATAATTTTATTGGGGAATTATGTTGAGCACTTAACATGCTTCCTTATACACATGTGAAAATGATGTGTTAGGGATATATGAGGTCCCAATAATCTCTATACCTATAAATATTCAAGAAACCGAAAAACACAATCCATATCTCAATATCATTCATTATCCATTGAATGCAGTTAACCTCCATTTTGAACAAGTGTGAATCCTCCACATATAAAGTCACTATAGTAATTGAGTGAGACTTATCATTTAGATCAACATTAGAGATATTATTTATCAAACATAAATTGGTTTCACTATAGATTCTATTTCGATCAGTGTTCAAACTAATCTTCTTCTTCAGTTTAGGTTGGAGAACTTGGATTCTAATCTCGATCACAACTATATCAGCATGGGTAGAAACTATCAGTGTTATTTTCAGTCAATCTCAGGTTTGGTATCCTCGTTATAGCTACCATTAGTCGATCCCAAATTGTCTTATTCAAGCTTGGTCAAATTCTTGTGGTGGCAAGGTCATTATCTATAAATTGAGGTTTGAACCTTTCTTTGTCCAGTTTTGATTCATAGTAACTACTCATAAATATTTTCAATTCATTAAATATAACAGTGATGATGAGCTTGACCACATTATTCATTGAGACCAAATTTTCTCAGATCTTGGGTCTTCATTTTTTAATAGTTCAAACTCAGTTGAGCATGGAACAATTTTAAAAAATGGACATCTTCGTTAACTTAATCTCAACTGAGTTTGTCCACAGTCTTAAAATCATTATTATTATCTTCATTGAGATTTATAACTCATCTTAGAATCATTTTATATCATTATACAACCTTGAATATTATATCATAGATTATCAAAATGGTTGATAGTGGAGGAAAAATTGAAGGCCAAAAAATATTTGGATGTTGCAAAGAAGAAAGGATGGGTAGTTACATCAAAGCAGGGGTAAGGCAATAGATTCTCACAAAAATAGGAAGCATGGAAGCAATCCACCATAGAAGATGTTCCACAGAATGAGATTCATAAAAGGAGGGCCACAAAAGTGGTAAGTTATATATATAATAACTGTGTTTTATCCATATGATTTCAAATGGAATTTTTTGGACTTATTATGGTATATTGAAAATTTATTCTTATTATGGAAAGGTATGAGTGATCCTTCACTCATGGTCATGAAAGATTTTCCCCTTGTCAGATTTTAATAGTCCAACTTAATGAAAATAGGTCATAAATCAAAATGATTCAAGAAATTAGTGAAAATAATAAATTCATTTGGAAATTTTCAAATTCCACTCACAAAGTCAAAATATCAAATTTTAGCATCCAAGAATAAAAAAAAGTCCACCGATGATATTAAATATAGAAAAATATTGAATTATGAAATAATTAATTCAAGACCTAAAAATCATCAAACATACTTGAAAAAAAAAATTCAATCATATAAAATGTTGTTCTCAAAATAAATGTAAAAAATTATAACAAAAAAATTGATTATATAAAACCAAAAACACACTTTTTTTGAAATAAAATAAAAATATTATATTTACAACATCAAATTTATGAATGTCACAAAATTTACATTAAAAACAAAATTAAAGCCTTGAAAAACCCAAAAATACCTCAAAATAGATATGGATAAATGAAAAAATATGTCACATATTTCCTAATTGGACCATGGGTTACACTTGGTTGAGATTTTCTAGTGTAATCACAATGAGATGGTGTTCTGTGAGATTAGACCCAAGTTACCATCTGATAAAATTTTACTTGAGGTTAGAACCATATTGCTTATTATTAAGGAATGTTTCTTTTTGTTTTTAACCTTGAATCTCCTAGGATGTTATGGTTTTGTTTCATTTGATTACATAGTCTTATGATCTTTTGGATGTCCTTTTAAGTAGTGATTACTATATGAATTTGATATGGTTTCTCAATGTTTGTTTTTGGTTATTGATATTTTTTAGTTCCCTTTGTTTATTTGTGTAATCATAGTTTTTTTCTTACACTCTATTTATAGAGGAGGTCATTTATGGTTCCACCATTTTATAAAAGCACTAAATGGAAGGGATACCTATATTGGGTCTCTATTTCTTGAGGCCTTGGTGTTGGATTTATTTTTTATTGATATTTTTTGAGGTTTTTTAATGTTGGTTAAGGATTATGGTCACTCTTCTGGGGGAATGAGGCATATTTAGTGTTTTCTTTATTCTAGGATATTTATAAGTTTTTTTCAACCCCTTGACTACTTTCAGTGGGGTGTGAAAGTCTTAAGGTTTCATTAATTTTTTATTTTACTAAAAACTTTATATAGGTAGAATATGGCTTGGTGTAGATAATTGTGAGACCCACATGTCAATATTTTATTTTATTTTAGGGTAATTTAATATTTATAGAGTTTTGGGATTGATTTTTTTTATAAAATTTCCCTCTATTTTACTTCTAGTGTGAACAAATTAGGGGAAAATGTGTGGTCATTATTTCACAGGGATAATTCCAATTCATTTTGTTAGTGTATAGTTTGTATACACAGGTAGATCATAGGTGGTTCCAAACTATGTGACTTATAATTAAAATCATGTGATTCCTTTCTATCTTGGAGTATTGGCACACTACTTGTGCATGATTATGAAAAACTATGTGGGTAGTCATGGGATAGTGCTTCAATTTTTATCCATGAGATTTTTTATAGTTGGAATGTGGTTTAGTAAGCTGTGAGGGTGGGTGGTTATTGTCTAATATGGGCCACATGGTTAGTGAATAGTTTAGTAAACCATGAAACATAACCATATGAGCTACCCAAATTCTTAAAAAGATGAAATTATAAAAATAAAAAATTCTCAATTTTAAGGCCTAAGGTATTCCTCTTACCTCACTCTCATTTGAATTGACTAGAGGCATGAAAATGGATTTATTACCCTCCACCATTCCTTATTTTGGTTTCCTCATCCTTCAAATCCAAGTGGATTCTGTAAGGTAATATCCTATATTCCACTTATCTTGTTCTATCTTCTTCATTTCCTCTTGGATTTCACTTATCCTATGAAACCTAATGGCCATATGACAAAAAATTAGGATTGAGGGTGGACTTAATCATAGGGATTTAGTTGTGCAGGTGTATTTGGTAACTTTTCTTTTATTGTTTGTTTGTTCTCTATCAAAGGTGAAATATTTCATATCATTACCACTTGAATGAGGTAGGTGTTTCTATGAGATTTCCCTTATATTACATGTCATGAAATTATTGAGTGTTTTAATTTCTTTATTATGGATTATAAATATATGTGGTATCCATAATGGGATCGTGAATGGTTTTCCATTGGATTCCATACATGTAATGATAAAGTAAATTTGTATATCCTTAAAATTATGATTTCTAAATTCATAATTTGTGTATAAAAAGTGTTTTATGAAATTCCAAAGTGGTTTTTAAAGAGAAATTTGGATTTTACAGGGGTTCTTAGCACCGATTGATTTCCAAAGAAGTGATTTTATAATTTTATAATTTTTTTCTAAAAAGGGGTATGTTAATCCCATGTGAAATGGTTTTCATTGTTTTTTAGACTTTGTGTTTATACGAAGGTGATTTTTGGAAAAAAATTGGGTTTTAAATGGATTACAAAGTAGGACTAAATGAATCAGTTTCAATATATGTTTTAAAGTAATGTTTTATGGAATGTAAAATGGCTTAAAATTCCAAGTTAGTCTAGGAATCCCTATTTTTAATTTTATAAATGAATTATTTTATGGTTGTGAGGGCCTATCTCAAGACCCTTATTTTCTTTTATGATACACATTATGGCCCTCGCTCTCCATGGGAACTGGTGTAGGATCGAGTCCCACCAGGCTCGAACACTGTTCTTATTATGAACAGGGTGATTCAAAGCCATTTCCTAGCTAGGGAGCATGCCGCACACTTGGGCTGATGGGGCCCCCCTTCAGGAGTCGGTGTTAGTGATACACGTTTTGACCATGGGGTGTTAGCCGAGTGGTACCCGCTGGTTGTACCCCTCGCCCTCCATGGGAACTGGCGCAGGATCGAGTACCACTAGGCTCGAACACTATTCGTATTATGAATAGGGCAATTCAAATCCATTTCCTAGATGGGGAGTGTGCCGCGCACTTGGGCTGGTGGGGGCCCCCTTCGGGAGTCAGTGTTAGCGATACATGTTTTGCCAACGAGCCCGTACCTGAGTGGTAAGGGCTCCTGCTTGGCATACAAGAGACCCGGGTTCAAAACTGGGTGGAGGTGAATTTCCGAGTTACTGTAGCATCCACTGTAGTAGTTACTATTCGGTACTATAGCAGCCGAAACTATTCACCCGATTTGGGCCTTCGGGCCAATGGTTTGGGCCTACGGGTCTCCAGGGCCTTTGGGTCATCTAAAGGCCTTAGGGTCACAGGGCCTTCAGGTCACATAGACCATGGAGTATCTCAGTTCACACAGAACATGCCCCAAAAGAGGATCAAAGCAACAGGAGTAGCTGGCACCAGATGCAGAGCTAACTAGATTGGAAGAATGAGAGGGTATGACAGCTGCCTTTGGGCCCAGGCACCGTGAAACTTTTTACGGGGAAATGCTAGCTGATCATCAATGCAAGGTGGGGATCTAAGGAGATCAATGATGCAAGATTCTAGGTAGTGGCAGTTCTAGTGGGCTGGGCTGATGGGTCATGTAATGGGCATGGTATGCCTCTCGGCCTTCGGGTCATGTATTGCAAGTCATGTCGGGCCTTGTTCCTTGGGCCTACGGGTCATGTACGGGTTCCCCTTCAACCCTTAAAAGGGGGATTATCTATAATAAAAATAAAAAGAAGGCATTCGGGCCATTCGGGGGGGGGGCATAATATTTATTAATCATGCTCATGCATGGATATGAAAAATATATATTTCTTATGATGGTGTGGGTGGTGAGATTAGGTATATTTAAAATTACATGAATTTTTTTATGTAATGATATCAATATTTTTCTCACTACCATTGATGGTTTCTTGGGAATCTTAGGAAACTAAGTGGAGATCTAGATAAATTAAATCTTTGTTTTATGTTGTGCGCAGACTAGGGAATGTTGCTCAAGTCAATAAGATTAGTTTTAACTAGATGGATCACATTGCATGTAATAGATTGAGAACTCCAAGGATGGATTATATAGCCTTCCTAGTTATATAGGGCTATCAGGACAGTTATGGGTTAAATTAGAATGACCAAGGGTTCCATGTCACCGGTTCAGGTCCATGTTACTTGAGTCCTAGGTATTTTTCCGCAACTCTTGATTCATATTGGGGATTATTTATGGGATCTCTTTTCATGACTTTTTTTTATCCTTTATCCTTGACTTGATCCCAAGACAAAATCATTTCATTATTGTAATTTTATTATACCTTATTTATGTCTTGTTGCCCGTGATACTTATATCATTTCTTTTCCATGTTTTGGTTTACTTTCAAATTGTTTCTAAAATGGTTTGGAAAGTGATAAATCATGTTGATTGTTTTATTTATGATTTATTAATGAAAAATAAAAATTTGTTCTCTATTATATATTCAAATGAGAACTTATGACCTATTTTATAAATGGAATTTTATATAATCCTTGGTGAGATCCTACTGGGCACATTTCTCTCACACCTTTCATTCACACTGGTTTATGTGTTTCTATTAACTTATCATATTTTATTTTAGGTTCATAGGTATTTATTTTAATTGAATCTTAAATTTGATATGTGGTTGGACCTGTGGTTTTGGTGAGTGACCATGGTACATGTGGAGCTATTGGGGTCTATTTCCTTTTAGGATGTTTTATCGACCAATTCAAACTGGTGTATTTTATTTTCTTTCTTTTATATTTTTATTCTCAATAATTTATTTTCTTCCACTATTTTTTATTCAGTTGTATATTTTGGATGGAATTATTTTTTTATGCCATTATTATTTTTATTTTTTTATTTGATATGCATGGATTTACAATGTTAGGATAAGTATTTATAGATTCTCGATTGATTCTGATTCTTGTTTATATGATCATATGAAGATGAAATCATTTCGAGGTGTGTATTCTTGATACCCAAGTACTAGTTTTTAGCCCATGGTGATTAGGAATTCCCTTTAGGTTCTAGAGGAGAATTGGGTCAGGTGACATGTTAGATCCTCCTGGACTGGTTCGTTATAATTTTTCCTAAAAACAAGCATGACATATATCAAGTGATTTTAGTTTACAATAATCTTACTATCCTTCTTGATATAGATTTTTAAAATGATTCTCATTTAAACAAACAAGCTTATGATGCCATTAATAGGTGTAATATGAGTCATTTGAAGTTGATTCTTCATTGATTTCCAAGACCTGATCTTTATATTCTAGTACTTAAATGTAATTATTAAAATGTGACACCCAATAACATATGATATATTTATAAAATAAACATATCTTATTTCCATACTCAAAAATAAATCCATATTTGTCTAAAATGGACCTTGATATTATTTTTTTAGTTATTCTAGGAACATAACAAAAATTATTTAAAACTAGAATCAATCATTTCGACAAAGTGATATGGTAGTCTCCAATAGCTACTGTATCTAGTATTTCTTTGTTGGAAGTTCCAAGATCCACCTCACCTCTATAAACCTTATACAATCTACTTGTTTCTTATATTTGGATACAAATGTGAACACCACAAGTTATATTTAACACCTAATTAGTAGAAACATAGTGGTTTCATTTGATAAAACATTCACCTGATGCTTCCACTTGATTATTTACTAAGGTATAGTTCTTATTATAATTTCCATTATTAGAACATGAAAAATACACTTCAACTCATTCCTTTTTTATCCCATTGAACCTCTTACTCCTGGTAGGGTAGTGTGAAGATTCCATAGACTTGAAATTTGTCTTAGAGATTTTCATTTTTCCTTTCTTATGGTTCACTATATGGATAGAAGTTTTTTCATGATTCATGTCCTTAACCACCTATAGAATCAGAGTCAAGATATCTAGGAGTTAATTCTAAATATTTTTCATATTAAAATTCATAATAAAGCTAGAGACGCTATAAGGAATTGAGGTGAGCATGTGGTCGATGCATAATTATTTGGGCAACATAAAACCCAAAATTTAAAAATGATCAATATAGCTAATAATATTGACTACATGAGGTTCATATTTCTCACATTCCACAAGATTGAATATAAATAAATCCTTTGAGATCTCTTACCTATATTTTATTTCTTTATTATGATAAAGATTATAGAGATGAGACAACTTAGTGTATGAATCAATTTATTTATTAAGCTTATGGTGATCACTAGTTATAAATGATATCATGAGTCATTGGAAATATAGTGAATCATCCATGTGTTTTTATAAGAAAAATAGTGCTCGTCACTTGCCTATTTAGAAGTCTCATTAGGAGCTGGGGACTCCAACATGAAAAATTTCAGATCTCGGTGTAGTATGATGTGCAAGCACTTTTACAAATCCTAGAAGTTAGCACTGGTTGGAATATTTTATTTCTCTAATATATATCCTATAGATAATTTCAAGGTCATATGAATTTCCATTTTTATACAATTAATAAAAGAATATATATTTTTTACTTCTTATTGATTACCAATTTTGTTGTAGTAAATTTTATTTTATTAGCCTCCCATAATTTTTCAAATCCTAATATCTCTAAACATTGGATTAAAAGTATTATATTGTGTGGATATTCTAGTGGAAATGATCTATGTTCGCCTTCAAATAATCTATATTTGGTCTCAAAAAACCAATATAATATATTTAGGTAGTCATCCTTTCCAACTTCATTAACTCACAATTTATTCTTCCATTGATTTGACTCTATAATTTTGAAATCCTAGTCCTAAATTTTCTCAAAACTTTCATCATAATTACTCCAAGTATTTATTAAGTAATAAACCCCTGATGCTTTTTTAATTGTATCGAAGTATTTTTCTTGAACCCCTTGATAATTCAAACCACCCAGACTTGGTCCAGATAAGTATTTTGAACTATGATTTCATTTTAACTTAAGTTATGTAATGTGATATTTGAATTAATACTTTCCTTAAGTGATTTTGTTTATTTTTTGTGTAAATATTTTTTATTTTATCCTTTTACATGCTTGTTAATATTATGTGTATTTTATAAAATTAATTAACCATTTCTTATAAAAAATTTAATGATAATCCATTTATTTTATTTCATCTTATAATGTTTTTTAATTTATTTACTTTATGTGACCATGTTTAAACATCAAATAAACCATGCAGCACATAAATAAATAAATAACCATGTATCAGATAAAATAAAATAAAAATGTGTCATGATCATGATATTTCAACTACTGGTTGGTTTATCATGAAGAAGATAAACCAACCCTTGAACCTAGGGGAATAACTTCTTGAGTTGATACTTGGATTGCTTTTCATTATTCCACCTTTAATCCATGGATCTTCTTGATTGGTTTCACCTTAGCTCGGTCTTGAACCATCTCTATTCAACAAGAGATCCATACTTTATATATGATTATACATTCACAGGTGAGGGGAAATAAGGTTTTAGGGTTACAGAAAATAAACTATGGACACATAGTACCATACATAGTAAGGAGGAATGAATTATACACAAATCATGATATTTAATTAAATAATAAATTTATCACAAAAAATGTAATAAATAATTAATTTAAATATACACCCAACACATAAATAGGATGGTCAAGCTCATAATCATCCATAATATGAAATGACTCTACATTTAAACAAGATAGAATTTATTTTATTTTTTTCCTTATTAAGATAAAACTTATTGAATAAATAATTAATCAACTTATTAATTAATTAATAATTTTATCTTAATTATCCATTCAAAATTTTCTTGAGATTTCCATCCTCTTTAATTTTAAAAAATTTAATATCTTAATTTTAATTTAAAATGATTTATCACATGGAGTGTTTTTATAGAATCCTGCCTTTTATAACATTAACTTTTATTACAAAATACAAAACTGAGGATCTTTAAGGTTTAGTGTCTTGGAAACCAGAAACTTATTACATGAGGAAAAAAACATTATTTTTAAACACTTGAAAGGATTATTCATTTGTTCATCCTAAGTCCATTACGACATCTCATAACCTGGGAGCATACATCAAAGGAAAGTGTGAGAAAAATTCCTAGTAAGGGAAATAAGGGAAACATTTTACAAGAGAACTTGAGATACATCAATAAAGTCATGAAAAGAAATTTAAGGCATGAGAATGAAATCATGAGACATATCATAATAAAAATAACTTATTTCATAACTTGAAGATGCGGCTAAAACATTTAACAAAGACAATCATTTCCGTTTCACCAAGGTCCATCCCCAAGGTGTCAATAAATATTACCAAGGTTATTCACCAAGATATCAGTCTAAATGGTCATCTCTAGAGATTAAGTCTTTACCCAATGCATTGGAGCGCTATCAGGGTTCACCCTTAAATTTTCCTTTATTATCATGTGAGACACATACATAATCATCAATAATTTCATAAACAACCCATATAGCATAAAATAAATGGGTTTTATTTCATAATTATAACGTTTTAAAAACTGCTTTAAAGACATGATCTTTATGTCACTTTAAACCCACAGAAAGGGAAAGTAGGTCTCATGTATGTAAATCACAGAATTTAAAATAAAAAATTTTGGTATATATGTGAATAAAAATTTAGAATAAAGAGCTTTGAGTATTAAATTAATAAAATAAATGAATTTGAGAATAAGAGAGATACATTTGAGACGGAAATTCTGCAGCATAACGGCTATGTTACAAGGTTTTAGAAAACATTGAAAATAGAGGGGACATGGGTCACCCACTCATAAATGATCCATAAAACAGTAGGGGGATAGAATATAAGAGATTTAATAACATGGTAATGAAATTTGAAAGGTATAACATATGAAATGAAGAATATGAAAGGAAGACAAAAATAAGATTTCTCTTATGAAAATTCGGCAGCCTAACGGCGCCACTTAAACTTAAAAAAAATGAATTGACGAGATCAACTAGGGTCTCTCATCATATTTACATAAAATATCAGTATGATAGATATAGAGATCATACCCCAAAATAATAAAAAGGAACTTGATAGACTTGACATGAAAGTAGAACTTTTAAAAAATGAGAAAGGTGAAAGAATCCCTTAAAAATTCAGCAGCCTAACGGCGTCACTTAAACTTAAAAAAAAATGAATTGACGAGATAAAATACGGTATCTCATCATATAAATATAAAAGATCAGTATGATAGATATAGAGATCATACCCCAACATAATAAAAAGGAACTTGAAATACTTGACATGAAAGTAGAACTTTAAAAAATGAGAAAGGTGAACGAATCCCTTAAAAATTCGGCAGGCTAACAGCGTCACCTAAACTTCAAAAAAAAATGAATTAACGAGATCAAATAGGGTCTCTAATCATACGAACATAAAATATCAGTATGATAGATATATAAATCATACCCCAACATAATAAAAAGGAACTTGAAAGACTTGACAAAAAAATAGAACTTGAAAATGAGAAGGGTGAAAGAATCCGTTACAAAAATTTCGGCAGCCTAACGGCGCCACTTAAACATTCATAAAACGAAATGATGAGAGTAAGAGGGGGTATATCATCATATTAACATGAAAATGACAGTATAATGAATATAAAATAACATCCTCCAACAAAATAACATGGAGCATAAAAGAAATGACATAAAAGAGATTACTTGAAAAGAAAGAGAGGGGTCAGATCCCTTACCTTAAAACATAACTCTTAAAACTCGAAGGTTGGGACCTTGAGGGCTTGGGGGCACCTTGGGAGGAATCCTTGGGAGGTAATGAGACCAGAGATTTGTTGGGGGAGAGTTGGGAGTCTAATGGATGAGAGGATGGCTTGGTATTTATAGGGAAAGTGAGGGGACAAGGCATTAATGGCCAAGGGACACCTCATTGGTGGTTTTGGAAAAACCATGGGCTTGCCCATGGTATTTGCCCATGGTATTGGCCACATGGGTCCCCCCATACAATAATTCATCACCTTTGGTCGGCCAACCTTTAAAATATTTCATGGAATTATCATGACACAGTTATGATGTCATTAAACATACCGAAACCCTAAAACTGTATTTTCACTATTCATCGAAAATTCAACTTTCTCAGAAAAATCCCAAAATTTCACCTTAACCAAATATCAATGCTCTGATTTCAAAAATGAACTCCATTTTATAAAAATAATTTTATAAATATTTTTAATTTAATTTTTAAATAAATACACTATTCACCAAAAATCAATTTTTTCAGAAAAATCCCCAAAAATTACCTTAACATAATATCGATGTTCTGAGTTCAAAAATGAAATCAATTTTATAAAAATATTTTTCTAAATATTTTTAATTTAATTTTTAATTAAAAAACACTATTCACCCGAAAAAACTAATACTTGACTAATAATTAATGAAATAGTTATTTACCTATTTTATTGAATCACATTACTTAATCAAGGTGCCTAGATTATATTAATAATTTCTTTAATTGATATTACTAATCCATTTGGTCACATTACTAATTCTAAGCATAAAATCACTATTCATAATTTACTATTCATCAAAAATTAAGTTGATTATATTAGAATCTAAATTTCATACTGAACATAATTGTAGAAGACTATTTTTTGAAAATCATTACACATAATTAGTTATCTAAGGTTTAAATAATTATTTTCAAATATCTTTTTTCTAGAATTCATAAAAAATATGCATACTACATTTATCCGGACCTTTGAAAATTCACAAACTTCATCACAAGAAGAAATCACAATTTTTATTTAAAACAAAGGATTACACAGGGCAGTTGTGGTCTTGTTACATAGCCCCTTATAACAACAGCATAGGACCTAAGAGTAAGGTGTGCTAGGGTGATAGTATCTTGGGGTGGCTCAACCAACATTGCACAAGTAGTAATTTCTATCAGTTTGAACTTCTCGCGAAGGTGATTCCGTTCTAGCTTCACATGATGAAGTTCAGCATGGGTTTGGTCCAGAGCAAAGCCCAGTGGTGCTACCTCCTTCCCAAGTTTCGTTAGATGGGCTTTAATTGGCCCGAGACTACTGGATGAGGCCATCAAATCTCCTTCTATATTAATTAACCAAGGTCACTTGTATTTAGAGACAAAAGTCACAACATTCAGTTTTCAACGGTCATACTGACTAACGGTCATATAATAGTCAAAACCCAACAATCTCATTTTGATTATACTCATGTTATCAAATGAAATAGTTTTGTTGAGTACGAAAAATAAAATAACACACAAAATTAGGAAACAAGATTTATTCAAAATTTCAGGTCGTTACAGTTTTGATAGGAAACACAAAGTTTACCTTTCTATAATGATTTTGAATTCAATTAGAAATTTAATATACACAACACAAAATAGATGCAACATGATATGTTCCCTTATAAGAAAACTCATTTATAGATTTTAATAGTTACATTATGTGTACCTTCATGTGACATTGAGTGTGACTAATTTTGTGTATGGTCTTTTTCATATACTGTGTAATTACAAGGCATGTATTCCCACACAATATTCCATGATATTATATGACATGTTTCTGCATGCATTAAGTCATATAGTCTATGATACATATAATACCACATGAAATTCCCTAAATATACATGAATTGTACCACTGTTGATTCTTATGAAGTATATGACGTGTATGAATACCATAAACATCATTTATTTTTCATAATTATGTAGAAAATAATTATTATTGTATTTAACTCCACACGACCCGACAAAAATCACACAATGTGTAATTTGTGGGAAAAACCCTATCTAAGGAAATATATAGAAAGATACATTCTATGTAATTAAATTTTGATTTAATTAATTAAATATCTCTTCGTTTTGACTCACACGACACTCCTTTCTTGGCATGTGCCTTGTATGAGTTAGCATAAGTTACACAGTGTGTATAGCTAGCTACACATTGTGTACTCCTTTTCTGTCCACCAACACAACATGCCCAGGGGCTCAGCGTGACTTTCATGTGGGATATTATGTTTCACAAAACATGTAATCCAACTACATGCTATTTAATCAAAATTTTCCAGTGTTTCTTGTATGGAAGTCAATATGTGGTTTGTGTATTAATTACACATCACGTACTTTGAACGCATGGCTTCTAGAATTTACACGATGATAAACCATGTGGGGTTATATGGTGTGTACACTAGCTGTATTCTCTATAACCCTATTAAGTCATCTTCCAACTAACATTCAAATCCTAATGTGAAATTAAACATGCAACGTAAATACACCCACATGACATGACATGATTATCATGACCCTCCCTTATGTCATTAACCATGGGTATACAAAATATAGTTTTTAGTTACACACCATGTAACTGTGTCCTGTACCGAGAATCATCAACACCTTTGTATGGGATATTCAAGTGTTCTTTATTTTTTCTTGGTGTGTTCTTGGTTAGATTAAACTGAATGCTCTTATTTTATCAACTTTTAGATTAAAGAAAGAAAAATTGAAATGAAAAAATAAAAAAATAAATATATAAATCTATTAACAAATAATAAAAAATATAAATTAATATGTGGCTGATCTGATAAAACTTGAAGGTTTCAGGGAACAACAGAAGCATTAGAGTCCATACCTAATTCTTTTCCCAGTTTTTTGGATAAAATACCCAAAATTAGATGAAGAAATCATAGATTCTTCAAATAGAGGATCTTTTCACATATAATTTATAATTAATTTATAAATGATAATTTACTCATATTGATAATTATTTATTCAATATTGATTAGTTTGGTATCTATTATCATGGTCTCATTGTTTTAGTGAATAATCAAAAAATAGAATTCCTCTAGCAATATACACACATGATCCATGAATCTAAAAACATCATCATTGGTATTTCAGGTGCTAGTGCAGAGGATCTAAATGTCTTGCACCATTCACTATTGACCATAAAAAGAATTATCTCAGGATTAAATAATTATTCTCTTATTCTCTCAAACTTAATAGGTATGATGATCGTCTCTCTTTATTAGGAGAATTATTTAGAAATTATCTCTAGGAATTTGAGAGAACTCTTTGAGAGAATCCATTGAACATACAATTTTTTTCACCTCTAAAATGATATAATTTGGGTCATATACTTATGGTTAATAAGTAGTAATTTCATAGAATCTATTAACTGATTATTTATCCAAAATAAACCCCATGTCAAATAATAATAATAATAATAATAATTATATATTACATTATATGCACTAACTTGAAAATATTTAAATATAACTTATTAACTAAATAAATCAGTATTTATTTAACTGGTATTAAAGAACATATATCATTTCCATTGGTTTCTTGAATCATCTAGTCAATTCCCCTCAAAATTTAACAAATATTGGATAATAAATATTTATTTAAATAAATGAATATCTACATATCATTTGTTCAATAAATAAATAAATATTATATTCACCAACTAATAAATAAATATTTATTTAATATTCAACTCACATATATTCTAACTCGAATAAATAGTGATTGGATTAATGCAATAAAATAAACTATAATAATTATTAAACCACAATCTTGGAATAATATTTATTTTTAATATTAAATCCAAATAGAATTTAATTGATATTCTAGATACACTTAGTGTGTGGCCCTTTTGGCCTCTTTCATAGTGGTATTAGGTGATATGGACTAACTTTTAAGATTAACACTTAACAACATATAAAGGAACCCATAGAGAAATAAGTTAATGTCATAATGAAAACAACCTCCTATGAATGGTTATTTTTTAATATAATTACTTTGTATCTATATCTCATCAAGTTGGTTGCATACTTGTGTCATCAAACTGTTTTATTGATAAATATTTCTTTGATTACCTGAAACAAAATCATTGATAAACCACCATAGACATATAATTAATATAAAAGTTCCTTTTCAATCAAAGGGATAAATATATCAACTTCCATTAACCTAAAAGGTAAAAATCCTTTATTGAGTTATTCAATTAATATGATATCACTTATGTGGCACCCAATGTATCCTACTTCATTATGAGAATATGTCATCATAGTCTTCATTAATACATAAAAGTAATTGATTTATGATATAAATTAGTAATAATATCAAGTCTAAGAACCAATACATATGTTCATAGATAGGAATATCCAATGACACATATAACATATGGAATTCATATTGGTGGGTTTATCCCCATAACCTCTCATCTTCGAGATTACCTAGTGTGAACTTCATGAGAAGAAGTGTCAATATCTTTTTATCCTAAAATACATAATAGTTAACCATTATTTTTTTCCAATCATAATTTTTCACCTAGAACATAAGATATATGTTCCATGATATTTTCATAACACTTAAAAGTTCTTATTATTATGGGGAAATTCTATAACCCTTTGATGTGAAAAATAATCTTAAGGAAATTATGACATTAATGTTAATCAAAATAGAAGCCATCATATAATAAGATATTTATTAATATTCAGGTATTTGAATATATAAGTAATAAAAAATATGAATTAATTTTGTTTTAGGGAATCAAATATGATATTCATATCATTTCATTGCCCACAATAATACTTCTATTTCTATTTCATGATTCTTCTATAATTTTATCCCAAATGTTTGGTTGGAAAATACATTATAGTGTAGCTCTATTATTCATAGCATGAAGCATGATTTGAAAAATGTAAATATATTTTTTAACATCTTAGTCAAAATTTAAATAAGTATTGACCTTTACACATACCCCTTTTGATTGAGAATGTGTTGGGTATAAACCCAATTCCACTCAGTTTTTGCAATGAGTTATTGTTGATATATAATCTTGGATGGGATACTCCTCGAACCACCAATTGGTTTTAATATAGATCCTCATAATGGATTATGTGTTGGTTATGGAGGTATATGGTAGGATAATTGATACTAATAAGTGGTATCAAATCCATGGTGTAGCCCAAGAGTGATGTGGGTAGCATATCCCCAAGAGAGTTTGAGAATGATAATGGTGACTTAGTTAAATCATGTGGATTCATGATAGTGATTTGTGTTAAAAGTATTATTTATAGTATCAGTCATGATTCATTTATTATTTAAGAGAAAAAAGTGGTGGTGTGATATGTTTTGGATTGAGTGGATTATCATTGAATGGGAGTCCCAAATTCATGGTATTTGGTTTTATGGGAGGATTCTTAGGTACAAACCCAATCATTCATTGGTTTTTATAAGGATTTGGTGAATGATATATAATATTGGATGGGCCACTAATCCTATCACCAATTTCTTTTAGGATGGAACCCAATAAGGGATTATGTGTTGGTCTTAGAGGTTTGGTATAGGAGGAATTATATTGATAGAATGAGATTTAAATATTCTCCTTAATATAATTAAATAATCCATAAAAACAATGTAAAGTACCCTTAAATATACTTAGGATGTCTATAATTTTTATCTCCAATACAAAGGAGGGGACTTTTACATATGAACATTTATCCTTAGTGTCCAATGAATTGGATGTTATGTATCTTATAGAAGTGGAAGAATGAACCTTAAAAATTTGTATATTACATCTATACATTCATATACTTTTCTAATTTCTTGAATGGAAAGTCAAAATGACTCTTACATATTCCATGTAAGAATTATGGAAAGAATTTTCCAAATTTATACCATAAGGTATGAAATTTTTCTATGGATAATCGATGAATTTTATGTATGATCTCTAGTGACTTTTACACATCAGATCCTTTTATAAATTTCATTTTCAGATTCAGAAAACCTTTATGTATACCCCGAGTTTCAAAATATGATTCCTTAAACTAATCTCTGGAAGTTTCTTGTTAACTTCTAGACTTATTGAAACATCATAAAACTTAAATAAATTAATGTTTGACCATGATAATTAATAATATAATAATAATAATAATAAAATCACTAAAAATACAATTTATGTTATTTTCATAATAAAGTAATATTTGTTCTTAAAAACTAAAAATGTGATAATTACCCAAAATTAATAAAATGGTGAGGAAAATATCAGTGAATTTAAATATAAAAATATGAAAAATATGTGATTTATCACTCCACCACACTTATCTTTTTGAACTTATAGTAAATCATCTAAGTTCAAATCATATTTTGTAAGATATTAATGGAATCATTTTTTAATTCTCACACCCTTAGAAATATCATGCTTCCTACATGGGTCTCAACTCCCAATATCCTTTCCAATCATAATAATTCATTCAATCACTTGTTTATCCCTATTTTAATTTTTTTACTTACATCCCTATAAATTAATTTCTCTTCGCTTAAGGAATTTTCAATTAGAGTTTTTTATCATTCTCAAGAACATGCATGATTTCCATAGGATTTCCACATTCTCGGTATTTCCACTATATAGAGTCATAGAAGTGTATCAATCATGAGGGATTTACATGGGATATTATATGGATCAGGGATCATAGTTTTTTATGTTAAAAATTAAAATGGAGAATGAGGAGGTTTGGCTCTAAAATAAAGTAAAATGCATAGGTTCTAGGTACAGAAGAAGTCTGTAGAGACCATTCCCAATGATGGTTTTTAGTTGAATCTAATGATTAAATTATAAAAAAATGATAAATATTAACATGTATTGTGATTATATCCAATGAATCATAACAAAATAATATTGGAACTAAATAAAAGATATTTCATATTAAATTTATAATTAATTTAATAAAAAGAAATTACCTCAGTATTGAGTCCTTTCTATGATAAAGGTGTTGATATTTCAAACATACATTCAGTTATACCATAATTACATCAAGAGAATCAAAATTTTAATGCCTATAGATATTATCAACACTTTCTCCTTTGATCTCAAAGCATCACTAATAGTACTCTGGGTGCTAGCATGGTGGTACTGGTCATCTTGGATTTCACCCTTTGATCCCCACACAATACTTTAGGTTGATGGATTGATTCATGTTCTATAATTCTTGAGAGGAGAAGGAAGGAAGAAGAGATTCTCTTAAGCTTAAAAGAAAAACCTAGAGAAGTTCTGCATGGACGGAATTTTCTAGAGAGGAGAAATGTTGTGAAAAACAAATGATTCCCACACCTCCTATAAAAATGATATAATCGAGTATATATAAAACTAATGTTAGAGGATTTATAATTATAAAAAGTCCCCTAGAAAATATCATAATCCATAAAAAACTCCACATCTAATAATAATAAAAATATTTCTTTGACACACACATATCTCTCATATAATATAAATGTCAATAAATAAATTAATATTTATTTAAATGATATTTTGTAGATCATTTACATTACCGAGCCCCTTTATCATCCTAATATCCTTCATGGAATTTACCGAACCTCAAATAATAAATATTATTCATTAAAAAAAATATTTATGGTCTAATGAATACATATTTATTTTATTATTTGACTCAAATAAAATAGTGACCAGATATGTTGTGATAAAAAAAATATTGAATAAATATTATTCCTTAGTCTAGAGAATAATATTTATTATAATAATTAAATTCAAATAGAATTTAAATGAGATAAAAGAGGAACTATGTGTGTGACCCTCTAGGACTTTTCCACAGTGGTATTAGGCGGGTTTACCTAAAGTCCAATATTAACATATTGAAACACGTGAAGGCACCAAAGATGAATATGTCAATGAAAAAATTATGATAACCATATATTGACACTCACTATGTAATATAATACTTTTTCCTTTATATCTCATCAAGCATGTTTCATACTCATGTCATCAACCTATAAAATTGATACATATTTATTTTACTTCTTGAAATTAACTTATCCATACACCATGGCCATTGGATTTTGTTCAAAAGTTTCATTTCAATCAAAGGAATGAGATATTAGCTTCAATTTATATGGAATAGAAAAATACTTCCTTGAATTATTCATTAATAATATATTAATCATGACACATTCAATGTATTATACTTATCATGTACGTAGGCCATCATGAGTTTGGGTAATACATCAAAGTACATGAGTCATGATATGTTTTAAAAATAATATTAAAGTACAAGGATCATTACACACATCACATATAGGAATTTTAATTAACACATAACATGTATAATTCCTATTGATAGGTCTATCCTCATAATATCATATCTTGGAGATTACCAAGTGAAAACTTCAGTAGTTGAAGTCTTGTCCTATTATGAGTACACAACACCTAATAGTTTGTGTCATCTATTACCCATCAGATGATGTCATATAACCATAGTACATATAGTTTAAAAATATTACTATTTTATATCAAGGTTCTCATCATAATAGTGAACTACCATGACCTTTTCAGTGTGAAAGATAATCCATGACATTATCAATTTAAATTAATATAGAAGAACAATCAATATATGATAAGGTATTTATTAATATTCAAGTATATAAATATACATGCAATATAATATAAAAAGTAGTTGGTTATAAGGAACCATATCCAATAGAATCTAACTTAGACTATATTCAACTGATAAAAACTTTTATTCCACTAGCTCTCACATGATATTAATGCTTTTTTTGAGAAAGGGATTTATTTAATGGGTCCATAATGCTGTCTTCTACAAAAACTCTACTTATTATGACCTCACCTCTTTGAGAAATATCCCTAAAGAGTTTATACTTATAAAGTATGCACTTCATATGATAATGTGACCTTTGATCCTTTGTAAGAGACAACACTACATTATTATCACAATACAATGTGATATGATCTTTACTTCTAGGAACAATGTCAAGCTATTTGAAAAAATTTCATATAAAAACCTATTTTTAATTTCATCATAAGAAATAATATAATTGGATTCTAATATAGAATTAGAAACCATGTATTTATTTGAGATCTTATATCTCACAGTTCCTTTTTTGATAATGAATACATATCTTGATTGTGATTTTAGATAATCTTAATCTATTTAGAAACTAATATCTATATATACCCTGCTGACTAGATCCTCATATCTTCCATAAACTAGGAATATATCCTTTGAATAAATGAGATACTTTAGAATATTATTAAATTCCATTCAATGGATATCTTCTAGATCATCTTGATATCTTCCTATCATGCTTAAGGCATAGGAAATATCTAGACTGGTATATAGTATATCATACACGACCGACCCTATCATAGATGTGTATATGATTCTTATCAACCTATTTATCTCCTCTTGTATTTGGGGACACATTTTCATAGAAATAGTTATTCCATGTGAAATTATAAATAATAACCTCTTAGATTTATTCATACTAAATCTATTTATCATCTTATCAAGATACATACCTTGACTTATAACAAGAAGCCTCTTGGATTTTTCATGATGGATCTTGATCCAAAGACTATATCTTGATTCAATTAAGTCCCTAATTAAGAATCATGTGTTTAAACCAGTCTTAACATATTGTAAGACCAATATTTTATTTCCAATAAGTAATATGTTATTAAAATAAAATATTAAGAAAACATTACACTCCCACTAAGCATCTTGTAAACACAAGGATTAAATTCTTTCTTTATGAAAATAATTACACTATGGTTTCATCAAATAAAATTAACTATGACCTAGATGACTAATTTAATCCATAAATATCATCATCCAAATGCATATTTTTTTTTATTTTGAAACACCCACTTTTATGGTTGAGTGTAAATATCACAAATACAAAACATCAAATTCAAATTTCAAACAAAAAAACTTGAAAACACCTTTCAAACAGTTCACACCAACAATTAAAATTTCAATCAAAGTCAGCATGATCTCAAAATTCAAGTAAGGTAGATGAAAAATACCATTTCACCAGGCTACTAACCACCAAGATCCATGCACCATAACAAGGAATATCCCCTTCCTGAGGCTGATTCAACATATCATCACTATCAAAAACCCACCACAGAACCAAAACCAATCCCATCGCTAATAATCTACCATCAACCACCATTGAGGATCCATCAACCACCATGTTGAAGCCACTATCACCAAAAGAAAACAATATGATAATGAAAAAAAACCAGAATGCTGGCACTAAAAAATTCCATCACCAAAGAAAAAGCACCAATAGATACAAAAAATGATCACTAATTGAACACTTCCTTTTCCATATAAGATAGCACTGAAGGGACCACTTCTAGACTAAAAGAACAGGATGGGTAAACTAGACAAAACTTAAAAACAAAGGTGCATAATTAATTACCAAACATAAGATACCAAGACACACTCACACTCATAGAAACTATCATGCATTCCACCATCACAATCCCAATACACCATGAGAAACTTCAAGATAGATCACATTGGGGTCAACTGTGATGGATGAAAAAATAAGGGCAGAGGGAAACAAAATAGCATGTGCTTTCAAGTAACGACTAAAAAACAAACCTGAAAAATCTTGAACCCTTAAATCCGAGCATCAAGAAGAACCCAAGAAAACCTACTCTATCACAAAACGAAGCCACTAAAGATCTATAGAGTTTGGTCAAGATGAGGCCTTTCACAATGGGTACAACATAAAGAGTGGTAGAGGAGGGATAACGAGCCTTGAAAATTGAAAACCACTCACTGGAAACAAAAGAAAACCAATATTGAAAGAACCAATAACAAATAGGTATTGAAGAACAAGGGTTCTCAGATGCCACAAGAAGATAATTCCAATGTAGTAGAATTTAGAGATAGGAATGGGTAAATATGAGTGTTTCTATAAAGAGGAAGGAAATAGTAAGAGAATAAACCCCAATCGCTAAGAGAGATCATGACATGGGAGAGGAAAGATCCATTTATTTAATCCATAAATAAATATTTTCAATTTCCATACCTTATTATCATTCTTTGGAGTTCCAAACCCTTTTAGTTTCATCATATAGACATCTTTATAAAGATTCCCATTAAGGGAATATTTTTTTAAATACATCTTACAAATCTCATAGTCATGATAAAATGATTTATAAAGTAGAATTGTGATGTATTTTAGCATAGAAAATGGTGAAAATATTTTATTTTAGTCTATGATTTGATGATATTTAAACCATTTTAAAAAAATTAATTCCTTATAGGTATTTTATTTTCTATCCATATAAATTTTTTGTCTTAATACATATTTACAAAAAATGGTATTTTCATCCATCGAAGGATATACCAAAATCCGTACATGGAATCCATTTCATAATTCATGACTTCTTTATATTTGGAAGATTATTCCACTTCTTTCTTCCTTATAGGTTACAACATCATTATTATCAACAAATAACAAGTCACTATCTTTGGTAACTAAAGAACCACATATTTTATGTTTTCTAACCTTTCTTATACTCCTACAAAATCCTCATATCTCTATAACATCCTATTACATGGATCCTTGTGGAATCTATTCCCATGAAAACTCTTATGTATCTTGATCTACTACGTTATCAAAGTCTATCTTGCTCCCACTATCTGTTTTCGAGATATGACAACTCTCAATAAACATGGTATATCTTGATAATATTACCCTTTTATATTAGGGTTTATATAGGTAATATCCCCTTTTTTTACTTGGGGTATCCTATAAAGATACACTTTGTACCTCAAGGTTCAAGTTTTTTACCTGAATAGGCCTTAAAAACACTTCACATTACCCTGTATGTAAGTTAGACAACATAGATTTCCTTTCAAACAATTCATCACATTTTTAAAACTTGATTTAGTGCGTATGTCACTTTCTATAAGTAATATACCTAAAAGTATAATAGAATACATTCATGACTCATCATTGATCCCACCATGTTTATCAATGTGTGGTTCCTCCCTTAATTTACACCATTCTATTATGGTCTATAAGGAGGATTGTGTTGGGATATAATACCAAACTCCAGTAGATAATCAATGAATACTTGTTTTAGATATTCTCCACCATAGTTTGGGTGAAGTTACTTTATATTCTCACCAAGAAGATTCTCAATTTCATTCTTATATTCCTTGAATTTATCAAAGGAATTTTATTTATACCTCATTAATTATACATATCCATATATACTAAATTCATCAGTAAAATTTATGAATTATTAGTATGAACACCTTGATTTTATAAGAAATGATCCAAACACACCTATATGAACTAACACTAGAATCTTTATAGCCCTTTAACCATTTCTACTTAATAGATATTTGGTCTTTTTTCTATGAAAGAAATCATGACATATGCCAAGTGGTTTTAGTTCAAATGAATATAAATATCCATCTTAGTATAATTTTTTCAAGCACCTTTCATTTACATAACCTAGGATATGATTCCACCATTGGGTGTGATATGATTCATTCATACTAGATTCTATATAAATTTCCATTTTTTGGTTCCTATAATATAACAAATAAATATTTTTTATTTATATATTCCTCACCATAACATATGATTTAATTGTAAAAGTAGAAAAATTTATTCCCAAATTTGAAAAAAACTCATCTATATCAATTATAGATATAAATACAATGTTTTTGGTAATTGATAGTTCATAATAACAGTTATTTAAAACTAATATCATTCCAATTAGTAATGTGAGATGGTAATATCCAATAGCTATTAAAATGAGTCTAAATCCCTTAACAGTTTGTAAATATATATCACTTTATGCAACTCTTATGATTCTTATTGGTTCTTGTAATTAGATAAAAATTTGAGAACCATAAGTAGTATCCAATACCTAGTTTATAGAAAAAAATATTTCACTCAATAAAAAAATACCCAAAGCTCCCCCTTAGTTATTTTCTATGGTACAGTCCTTCTAGTGGCCTTTATCACCACATGAAAATTAGAAGGTGTCCTGCTCCCTTTATTTCCCCTTTATCTTTATTCACTTGGATTGAAATTTTAAATAAGACTTAGACTTAAATAAAATCTTGGTAATTGTCCCTTTTACATTCCTCTTGTTCACCATAAGTACATAATGAATTTTACACTTCATGTCCGTATCAACTTAGCAGAGCAGAGTAACAAGATTTAGAAGAGTTTTCTTAATGTTGTTCATGTTAAAATTTATAATAAATCTAGAGAATATATAAGGTGGTGAGAGAATAATGATATTCTATCATAATTAATCAGGTATTTTAAACCCTATAATTTTTAAGCACTCAATGTATCTAATCATTTTGACTACAAGTGGTCTAGATGGTTCACCCTCTCTAAGTTTTATCATGAAGAGTGTCTTGGGGATTGAATCACCCACACACGTCATTGAATTTTCATGGGCTGTAGTCATATTAGATATTTATAGTCCCAAACTACACTTACTATAAGGGAGTAGTAAAGTGTAGGTGTAGGGTTGAACCCACAAGGACTACTGGAATGTTGGGAATCAATTAAACATAACTCTTGGAAAGGATTACTAACTTTCACTCTTCAGATTTTTTACTAATCTAAGTAGTTTATATATTTAATTCAGATAATAAAGGAAGGGATCATGGTCAATTTTAGGTCTCTTAAAATAATATAATCCTAGGATTAGGCTGGGATAGTCCTAGGTATTAGGCTGCGAAGTGGTGAAAATGTCACTAATTGGTTTTTATAAAAACTAATTGAATCTACCTAAGCTTCAATTATCCCATAGTTAGGGTATATATGAAAAAATAGGTGCATTATGCTTATATTATATACAAAAATCATCATAGGATAATGGTCATAGTTCTGATCAACTCCAATTAGGTTAGATTAGTTCAATTGCACTTACCATGGTCCAGGTTGTGCAAAATAATTTGATGAACAATTATTATTAACCTAATTAATAGCGATAGGATTAATAAGGTTCAAATTATGGATTCATTAGGATTAGAAACACACCTAATCTCAACCCCTAACCTTGGGTGGATTAGCTACACATGGAAGTGTTGATTTAAAGTAAGGAAAGGTTAAACTAGCTATGCATAATCATGAAACAGTTGACAAAGAAATAATCCATGATTAAACTAAGAAAGAATCAATATTAAAAAATTGAAATAAATGAAAAAATAATAGAAAAATTACTTCCCACAATTAAACAATTAAGAATGAGAAATTAAGGATCATAAAAAGTAAGAAATAAAAAAAAAATCACCATGAATGATGAAATTATGAAGAAATACATAAGCGTTGAAAAATAATGGTGAGTGGTGTTGAAACAAACATCAGAATTGGAAATGGTATTGCAATGGATGAAGAATAGGAAAAGAATAACTAACAACTCCAATTTATTCAATAAAATAATGAAATGAATGAATGGAATAGAGTTTATAATGAAAAAGGATGAAAACGAGAGAAAATAAAAGTGAAAAAATGTTCTATATGAGGAGGTCACTAAAAATATTAATAGGTATGAGAAGTACATGAAGTGTAATTCATGCATGTAATGTACTGGATTAAGTGACTTCTGTACCAAAATATACACATCATGTCACTTGGTTTCATGTTATGTAATTGAGATCCACATTTTACACTGAAGAATTGACTCGTATCTTTGACCCGGAGAGGCTTCAAACTTTCCACATCATGAAATCTCTACACATCATGTATGTGATAAAATTTTAGTAGGCTTCTGATCATTTAAATATTTACATTGTGTAATGAGTGTACACATCATGTACTGGCTTCACATCATGCAAGTGATTCATGGGATGGTCTGTGGTTTTGTAGGCATACTGTGAATGATTTCTACACAATATGTATGTGATACACGACGTGTAAAACATGTTTTTATACCTTTTTCAGAATTTCTTCTTTAAATTAAAAAATTAATAATGCATGTGAAAACAAACCAAAACACATTGCATTATCAAATAAAATATGAATAATATCTTATTAAATTTATCAAATATGTATATATAAATTTATCTTATCAAATTATCCCACACTTGAAAAATTTATTTTCCTCAAGAAAAAACAGTCTCAATAGGGATTCCAAAAGAAAAAATTTTTAAAATAGGAAAAATTCATTACAAACAGGAAAATAAAACTAAGTGTAAGTAGAAAAAATATGTCGTCTAGAATTGATTCTGAAGAGAAAATCAATCATGTCTTAAAGTTATGTTTATAATATAGATTCTTTATTCTTTTAATTATGATTTCATAAATGTTCCTTAAATTCTATACCCAATTTTCAATTTAGCTCCCAATTAATTTTCTCTCATCACTCAAGGTAAAATGTAACTGGATTTATGATTATACCCCGAATACATGTTCCTAACCATAGGGTTTCATTGGTTATAAAATCTCTACTTCGTAAAGATGAATACAAAATCAATCATGAGGGATTTATAAAAAAGGGTTCAAATGACTTTGAAGATGAGGGAAGGTGGGTAGAAAGTAAAAATCAAGCTCAAAAAGAGGGTAATCTCTGAATTTTAATGCATGATAAATGTAAAGAGTGAAATGAAGTAACTAATCCAAGATTAAATTGTGTCCATGATCCAAAAAACAAAAAATAGATACATGAACATACTAATAAAGTATCAAAAAATGTACCATGTTACTTTATTTTTTCTTTATTTTTAATTTATTTTTTGAAATTTATTTTAGGTTAGATGTCTCATCCACCCCCTAACCACCCATGATCCTTTATAGGATTTATCAGTCTAGAAATGGTGATTTTTGACCTTCCTAATAAACAACCCAATTCTTTTCCTTTTTCTATATCTTTTTAAAGGAACATGGTAGGAATAGAAAATGACCAAAGTAAATATGGATGACATCATATCAATCTTGTGAAAATAACACAATATATATCCTCAATAACAACATCCTCTTTCCATCAATAGTAAAAATTCTCCAACACTTGTTCAAAGTATAATCATGCATAATACCAAGAGCAGGTTATGAAGGGATAATCAAATTAAAATTAATCTATCCTAAAAAGTTTATTTATGGATACTATGGGATAAAAAAAGAAAAATGTAACATGGGTCTCAAGAAAAAGTGGCTCAATTTTTTTCTTTAATCATATTGAAAATGTATTTGTTCAGTCATTGCCTCAATAATACCTCAATGATATTTATGATAAGTTTACATGCCCCATGTGTCTCTAAATAAATATGATCAAAAAAGAATATGAAATCATGGATATCTAATCCTCTTAGTAATGGGAGTATACAAAAATAATTGACAATCAATCAGGGTATAAAATCCAATATCATGTCAATCAAAAGAAATTTCAATAATTTTGAGTTTGAATTATATTACTAAACTTAGTAATCATGCCAAAAATATAAATATGAGTAAAATATAGATTTAAACAATTTCCAACATAACTTTTTATTTTATTTTAATGGGTGTAATGAGTTTTCAAGTTTAAATCATGATTTTAGTTAAAAATATATCCTGGATAAATGAAAACAAGAAATAATACAAGTTTATCAACAATAAATCTGAAGAAATAATCCCCCACACATAAAATGAGATAGTTTCATCACTTTACTAGAATGTACTGTGGGAGAAATATCACATATATAGAATAAATAAATTTAAATGGAAACTTGAAATTGAATTTAGGGAATCAAGAGCTCTATGTGATGAGTGTCATGCCAAGGGGAAACTTGTTGTATGGTGATTTCAAATTAGGATACCTGTATAATTTGTTAGAAAAGAAAAACCTATATTTGATAAAACATTAGTCCACAAGGATTATACATGATGAAATCTGTGAAATGGGTAGGTACACACAATGAATATTAAAGAAAAACAACTCATATAAATGTAGATAGATGAGTATAGTGATATTCGAGAATGCCCTATAAAAAAAATAGCTACTAAAAAGAAAGAAATTCAATGTACATGACTAAAAAAAGTAAAAAAATTTATGGTTTTCCTCCCATAAAGAGATAATAAAGATGTAATCATCTAGATAGATGGACAAAAGGATTAGGTATTTTCGTCTATCTACTTTGAATTCCATTACCTCCTATAGGAACTGGTGGCTATGTCATTAAGCTTGTGGGGATGCTTGGTGGGATTAACCTCCTTAGGAGAATAATATACATGAATCTAATTAAGTAGGAATAAAATATTTTCTTATAATGGTGGGGATCCACACTGATCATAGATCTCCAGTGAGAGATCCTCAAGTTGGCATTGGACGTCAACCAGATGCTGATTCATGTGATGTCAGAGGGAATATGGTTGCTGGAAAGGCATGCCAATGACCATAGATGAGGCATAAGAGCTAAACATGGATATAGTAATGCAATTATAAAATTAAAATAATCTAATGAATAGTGAATAAAAATCTATATCTCTTATATATATAGAGAAATGATATATTATTGAGAAGTTGAATACAAACAGTACAAAAAATGCCACCCACACAAAATACAAAATGAGGGAGGGGAACAATGGAAAACTAAGACTCATGGGAACTCTCTCTAGCTACTGAACTTGAATTACCCTCCAAAAAACTATTTCCCTTGATCTGGACAACATATCGATGTCCTCTGTGGATACATACATAGGATCATCAACATCCACTGAAGAATCTATGGTACTAGCATCTATCTTGGTGGATGGTGGAGGTGAGGTCCTGATCCTGATGGTGGATATGTGTATAGAATTAGGTTCAATGAAAGTCACCTCAATAGATGGTGGGATTTTTGGTCCCTTCATGACAAAAAAGAGCATTAATAGTGGTTATTTTGTGAACTGGTAGTGGTTTAAACTACTGGTTAATAAAATAGTGGTGGTTACAAAAATTGATGCATATTTTATACTCACTAATCATTTAGCAGTAGTTTCTTTAATTTCATGACTATTTTTTTGTGTCATTTTTGGATCATTTAGAAGTGGTTTCTTTTTTTATTTAGTGATGGTTTTTTAAAAAATACCTTAGAAAAAAATAAATAAAATGAAACTAATATCTATTGAACATATTAATAGTGGTTAAGTGTAACCACTGCTAAAAATATTTTTAATTAATGCACTTATCGGCGGTTACTAAAAACCATCGCTAAATCATATTTTTTTTTAAAAATATTTAATAAAAAATGTAAATATAAAAAAACTGACATAAAATAAACTAAAACATGAATGTATGATAAACCCGTCGTATATATGTCATACATCCACACTCATATATACAAACATTCATAGTCATCATAACCTCAGTCTTAGTCAACCCATGCATCAGTCAACCAATACCTCAATCATCAATATATACATATAAAATATGTACAAAAATCCATGCCCAATATACATCTATTTAATGACCTCAAATGCATTCATATGCCTCCACATCATCTCATTAACTGAAATTGACCAAATCATCTCACCAATTGTAACAAAAAAGAAAAAAAATTAAAACTAAACATAATAAATCAGAATTATAGTAGAATAATTGATAAAATTTTAAAATAACACAAAAAATAAGAACCATCATGACAACATTATAAATAATTTCATGGATTAGAATGGTCAACCTCCTACATAATGATGGTATTTGTCACCTAAAATGAAAACTATAACATTTAAGAAAAGAAATGCGAAAGATAAATAACATATAATATATTCATAATGTTGCACATAAATTTTGTTATTTTGTTAATCAAACTAAATAAATATTAACATAAAAATAATAATATATAATTCAATACACTTTGAAAACATGAAATTACCTATTTAATATATGATTCAACACTTGAAACTGAAAATGGATAAGTAAATATTCTAAATAATTTTTAAACCGATGTGTGATGTGCTTGAAATTTTAATAATAATTTTTTAAAATTATTTGATATAAAAACATGTCCTATATTTCAAAAATAACTTAGTGGTGTTTTACCATGATTTCATGTCAATATGAGGTCATTTTCTATGGTTTTGATTATTCTAAGGACATTTTAGTGTTTTAAAACACTAAAAACACATTTACAGTCATACCGAGAAAACTATAATTCATAATGACATTACATTGGTTCCAACATTTCAAAATTAAATCTATGGTTATTTTTATTATGATTTTAGGGAAATCCTATATCGTTTTCCTGGATTTGGCTCCCTGACACATGTTTTTAAAGTCTTTTGTACCTTTAAGAAGTGTTTATCAAGTCATTTTAACCACACCACATGTTGTATTCACATTTTTTTCTACACGTACATGTAAACAATAACTCAGTGGTATTGTTTCCATGATTACACATCAATATAATGACATTTACTATGGTTTTGACCATTCCATTCATGTTTTAGTGTCTTAAAACACTAAAAAATTGTTTACGGACATCCTAGGAAAACTGTAATTCATAATGAAATTATGTTGGTTCCTACATTTTAAACTTCAATCTATAGTCATTGTACTCTTATTTGAGAGTAATACAATATCATTTTCCTATTTTTGACCCCCTAATGCTTGTTTTTAAAGGCTTTTGTACCTTTAATTTTATTGAGTCATTACGACCACAATGCACATCATATTTACGTGTTACCTATGTGTAAATTTCAAAAATAAATCATTGCTGGTTTTCCTAGGACTCTAAAACAATTTGAGGTCATTTTATATGGTTTTTATCATTCCACACATGTTTTATTATTTTAAAAGACTAAAATAGCGTTTACAAGCATCCTAGGAAATCCATAATTTGGATTGACATGACGTCAGTTCAAACAATTTACAATTAAATATATGATCACTTTTCTCTTATTTTAAGGAAATATGATGTCCTTTTCTTAGTTTCAACCACTCTACACTTGTTTTTAAAAGGTTTTGTACCCATAAGAAGTGTTTAAAGAGTCATTACAACAACACCGCATGTCGTATTGGAATGTTGTCTATGAATACACATAAAAAATAACTCATCAGTGGTTTTACCATGATTCCATGTCAATTTGAGTTCGTTTTATATGATTTTTACTATTCCACGTATGTTTTTAGGTTTTAAAACACTAAAAATGTGTTTACGACCATCCTAGGAAAACCTTAATTTGAAATGAAATATAGTCAGTTCATATATTTCAAAACTCAACACAAAGCCATTTTTTATGATTTTAGGGTAATACAATGTCATTTTCTTAGTTTTTACCCCCAACACTTGTTTTTGAAATATTTTATACCTTTAAAAAGTGTTTACTGAGTCATTCTGACCACACCGAATGTCAGATTGACATGTTTTCTACATATACACATAAAAAATAACTCAAAAGTGGTTTTAATTTGATTTTACATCAATCTGTGGTTTTTTTCTATGATTTTTACCATTACACACATGTTTTAGTGTTTTAAAACACTAGAAAAACATTTACGACCATCCCAGAAAAAATATAATTCAAAATGATGTTCCATTTGTTCCTACATTTCAAAATTCAATCTAAGGTCATTTTCGTCTAATTTTAGGGATATATGATGTGGTTTTCCTAGTTTCGACCCCCTGACTCATTTTTTAAAGGCTTTTGTACCTTTAATAAGTTTTTATTGAGTCATTCAAACTACACCACACATCGTATTGATGCGTTGTCTATGCGTACACATCAAAAATAATTCAGCAACAAATTTCCCCTAATTCCACACCAATATGATGTCATTTTCAATGGTTTTGACCATTATATGAATTTTTAATGTTTTAAAACACTAAAAATGTGCTTATGGCCATCTCAGGAAAACCATAATTTGGAATGACGTGTCGTCAGTTCTTTCTTTTCAAAATTCAATCTATGGTCATTTTCATATGATTTTAGGTCAATGAAATATTTTTCATGGTTTTTACCCCCAACACATGTTTTAAAGTCTTTTGTACCTTTAATAAGTGTTTATCGAGTCATTACAACCACACCACACATTGGATATACATGTTTTCTATGTATACACATCAAAAATAACTTTGTAGTGATTTTCTCCTAATTCCACATCAATATGAGGTTGTTTTCTATTGTTTTGACCATTCCACACATGTTTTTGTGTTTTAAAACACTAAAAAGGTGTTTATGTCCATCTTAGAAAAACTGTAATTTAGAATAATGTGCCTTTACTTCCTATATTTCCCAATTCAATCTACGGCCATTTTACCCTAATTTTAGGGAAATCCGATGTCATTTTACTATTTTTGACCCCCTTACACTTGTTTTTAAGGGCTTTTTTACCTTTAAGAAGTGTTTACTGATTTGAAACCAAGAAAACAAGCTCATATTGTTTTCAAACATATAGATAATGATTTATAATTCATTTTTGATATGTGGGAATCAACCACACACCAATCTAGCACAAGATGTGGTCAATATGACTCAAAATGCATGTTTTTTATATAAGAGTTTCATTTTAGTTTTATTTATGGATGTTGTACGTGTTATTTGAAAATGTGCGAAATATTTATAGAATTTTGAATTTTCCTAGTTTAGATGAGCTATAAGACTATAAATTTTCCAGGGGATCATGATGGTCATCTACTGTAATACAAAAACTAAATCATTTTCCATTGCCTATCACCATTGATCTTGTGTTTTCCTATAAGATTCTGGTTATTGACCTTTTTATTTCAATCTTAAAATTTCTATTTGTGATTCCAGATCAATAGAACTACTCGAACCCTCACCGGGTGTAGTAGTAACAGATGACACCACCCTACCAAAGATAGATGATGGAGTAGGCCTAGAACCCATCCCCTGTATAGGTATGGGATACTCCTTCCCTAAAATGATTCCAATTGCATCATTCTAGGAAACCGATGATGATTGTGAAGAGTTCTCATTCCAAAATTCTTGAATTTCAACCCGTTAATACAAAAATATTAAAAATAATTTTTTAAAATATTTGAACTTCATAATATTATCTAATTAATAATTTTTTTCATTATTATTTATTATTATTTCATTACTATAAAAACATAACATTTAAAATTATATTATAACAACAAATAATCCTTAAACCCAATTAATTTGGGCTGGCTAGATGTATAAAACGATGCCAAATTGGAACCATTTGATCTATGTAGATAGTCCCGTTTAATTGTATTTAAGGCATGTTAGTTGTTATAATATATTTTTATTAATAGATTTTTAAAGTAATGAGATAATATGAAATGGTAAGGAAAAGTACTTACTCCAACGTCTTTAGAAGGTTAATTTATAAAACTTCTATCAGGTTTCCAATACACTTTATACCACATCTCTATTAATCCAACAGAGTGAAATAATTCATTATACTTTACAAAAAAATATAAAAAAGTTAGAAAAAACCTTGACTTATAATAAAATTATATAAATAATGATGAATAAAATACAATACAAAATTGTTATTTTTATCAAAAAACCCTAAGACCCAACGATGTGATAAATTAATTTCTTCTCATAATTTATAGTATTATTTTAGATAATTATTAAAAAAATAGAAAATTTAATAAAAAAATATAATTTTATTGTGTTTATTTTATTAAGATACTATAAAATATGTTATTACCTCATGATATGCATCTATGTTGATATTGAAAAATAGATTCCATTACATATGAGAAATTTCTTCAGGCACTTTGTGATACATCTTTTGTGAGCCTAGAGAAGTGTCATTAAAGTCATGCCATAATCTCTATTTAAAATATCTCCATTTATTAACCATTTTTTTCAAATTTCGTGGGCATGAAATGCAGTTAGGGACATCAAAATAAAAAAAATCTAGAAATAAAAAACATAACACTTTATAAGTATATTAAAAAATTACTCATGTCTTTTAAATTAGTTTTCAATGAATATTAAATTAATATCACCTTTACTTGAGTATCAAAGACCTTAGTTTCCCAAGCTGTAGGAATATGGATCCAATATTCTTAATTAATGGGAAATCTCACCATCTCCCAAGAAATATGCCCAAGAATATGTCCATAGGTTTTGGCAGTGTCACCGGTAGGCACCCTGAACTCATCAATTGAAATGATAATCTTGAATTATTTCGAGTCCCATATATCTTCCGTATTCATATTTGTATCACTTCTATGGTTGTATTTATATTTTTGACAAATTACTTAAAAAATTAGTAAAATATGTAAATTTTTTTGAAAAAATGATATACATACCAGTAATAGTAACTCTCTAATATCCCCTAGATGGAGGGGTGAGCAACTGTTCCATCGCTGGAGGTGAATCATGCGGTGGGCTACCAATGAAATCTAGTGAAATGACTGAATCACTTGAAGTCTATGGTACAAAAGAATCCCAAGGATCCATAGAAGATGACAATAATGGTGGCATGCTCTGAGATGCGGATCACCTAGGATCCTCAAATTTGTTTTTTCTCAGCATTACTGCATTTGAAATGGTTAAGGTACATTAAATGTATAAAAAATGAAAAACTAAAATATTTTTACAAAAAAACATAAAATAATGTATACATGTAAAAAACACTTATCAATGAGAAATTATAATATATTTTCATTACTAATTTAAACATTCAATTATCTTTATCTTCATTATCATAATTATTATCAACCTCCATTATGACGAGTCATTCATTTTCACTCTCTCTTAAAAGTTTTACTATTTCAATATTATCAGGAAAAAAACTGTTCAATGTTTTGTGGTTGATGAGGTTCACTATCATAAAGAACAAATTGATCTTCATCGCCCATATCATATAAGTCTCTTTGTTTCAAGTGTATAAAAATCCTCAAATCATCATGTATTTCATCATCCACATAATAAACCATCTTCTCTTATGAATCCAAGATAAATGGATCATGCTCTGCATACTCACCAGTATCCATCAAGAGAGATAAGTTGACTGAAGTAAAATGTAACGAATCTTTCATTATACCCCTATCAATGTTGGCCCACTTTCATTTGAATAAGACAACTGAAAAATGGCCATGTTAGTTTAATTCAATTATATCATTCAACTTTTCATAGTATCATATATCTGCAAATGTAAATACAATAATATTTTGAGTTTTAAAGTCTTCTTCATGATAAATTGTACAAAACCTAAAGCCATGAATATTGTAGGCATCAAATCTATTATCCTACCTTAGAGTACCTCTATCCAAAAAACATAAAATCATTTGATATTTCATATTTATTTTCAACATTCATTATGTAGAGAAAAAATATAAGGTGTTACTTTGAACATAGGAAAAATAACTACACATCAATAATATGAATATGACTATATACTTACATTACAGGTGAACCATTCTCCAATCTCCTTATTAACATATTTTGTTAATTCTAGCTCATTTAGAGCTCGACCCCTTAACCACCTCTTTGTTTTTAGTCACAATTATTTAATAAATGGATCTGAAATAATACTATTGTGTAGCACATATTTATGTGCTTGTAGAAACTTCATTCAATCAGTGTAAAATTTGACTCCTTTCCAATTAGTCGGCCAATAGTTAGAAATAACGATGACTAATTTTCAGAATGAGAATTAGCGGATATGTCATCGTCACATCTAGCATTATTAAATCTAGTCTCAATCCCATCCAAATACCTAGAACCGAAGGTCAAACACTCTTCGGATATGCAAACTTCACCAATAGAGACTTCTAGTTGAGCTTTATTCCTCTCATATGATTTCAAATGAACTAAGTACCTACTGAAAAGAATAAGAAACATATAAAGAAAATTCACGCAATTATTTTATAAAATCAAATTCACTAATGAAAATAAAAATAATATCAACATGCCTCTCAATTAGATACATCCATCAATAGTGTACTAGTCTACCGAGTTTAACTTATTCAACCAAATGAACAGTCAAATGAATCATGATTGTGAATAGTAAAGGGGAAATAATATCTTCTAATGAAAAAGTGTCAAAACTATTCTTTCTTGAATATTATCGAGCTTAGTTGGATTTAGAGTTTTTTCATAAATATCTATGAAAAAGGTATAAAACTCAACTAAAACCAGAATTAAAATTTCAAATAATTTATTACAAAATTACAATGTAAAAAACTTCTCCATCAAAATATGTGAGTCATGAAATTTAAATCCATGTAACTTTTGATGTTTTAAGTCAACACACCATGATATGTTACTTGAATATCTATCTGAAACATTTACATTCTTTAATGTTTGAATGAATACATCATTCTCATGATTTTTCATTGTAAAAATAGCCAAAGGATACTTTCTATTCTCATTTTCCCACAAATCATGCTTTATATTCATTGATTCTAAATACTTATGAGCATTATGGTGATCCTTAAACTTACCATACTCATTAAGCAATGTAAAAGTTACATTATCACAAAAGGTATTCTAAATATACATTACTTCAATATTATGATTTATCAAATTAAAATGTTAATAAGAAAGTTTGATAAATATACTCTTTTTATTCCATTGTTGTGTTCTAGCTACTTTAGATACTGTACCTCATACCCATTTCCCCCTTCTTTAAACTGATGACATTTCCCAAATTCTTCAGTGACATGCATTAATTTTACCAAGATTTTTGAACCATATAACACCTATAGTGACTTTCTCATTTCAATATATCTATTAAGTCATGTATTTATAAACTTGAATTTATGAGAAGCATCAAGAAATAGAAAATGAAACATAAAACACCATTTTTTACTATAAGGTAATCATTGTGGTTTAGAATCAAAATTAAAAACTAGACAAGCCAAACCAGTATGAGTGTTCCAACTAGATAAATTTCCTAGAACAATAAATTCACTAATTGTACATATTAAAGCAACATGCATTTCAAATATTTGTCTCATTGAAACATCATATGTTTAAAAACCATCATTCCATAATCCTCACAGTTCCTTGATTAGATGTTAAAGCTATAAATCAATGTCATTTCGAGTCATTTTCTTTCCATGAATAATCATCAAAATAATTAAATAAGTCTTCATTATACACATCTATGGAGGTAGTTTATAGAGGATCAAAATAGCTATCCAAATGCTATAATTAGTACTTAAATAACCAAAAGGGTTAAAACCATTAGATGATAATCCCAAATGTATATTCCCAAGATCTAAAAGAAAATATGGATATAGAGAATCCAAAATCTTCTATGATGTTTAATCTTTTGGACGTCTTATCAAGACAATTACTATCCCAAGCTTAACACTTCATATCATGTGTAGTCTTAGACGACATGAATAATATTTTCAAGAATTGTTTCAAAGGAAAGTAACACAATACCTTTGTAGGAGTATTATTGTTCTGTTTATTCCTAGGGTTGTATTGATTTATAATCTCATTGTTTTTTATTGACTTCTATATAATTGTATGAAATCTTATGAATTCTTCTTTATCATACTCTTCTCCCTAGTAAAGTATAAAATCATTGGGGGCATGGATGTATCTTTGTTAATCAAGTCAAAGATTTTTGATGACTTTCTTCATCTCATAGAATGATGGAGGGAGCTTAGCTTCACTAATTGCATCATGAAGAAACTCTAAAATCATGGAAATTGCTTTTTCAGTATTTACATGGAGACACCTGATATGATAAACTTAATTAGAAAAGAAAACTTTGAATACTTGGCACACATTTCATATAGTCCTTTCTATCCATCTTCAACTAATTCATTAAACTCATTTTTTGGTCACTAAAGTTTTAAGCAAGATTATCCTCCTCAGGATTAACTGAATGTTCTATTTATGTATTAAAATCTTTTATATTGTATTCTATAAAACCAAATGCATCATTTAAGAAATTTCAAACTGAATTCTTCTTTGTTGGGTCACTTTGTGTTTCATTGACAATATTTTTGTTTTTTTGAATTTCCATAACATTTGATTCACCATGAAAAATAAAACATAAATATTGAGAAAGAAACTATTTTAATATCAAATTGTCATA
This sequence comes from Viscum album, assembly GCA_963277665.1. Taxonomy (NCBI): domain Eukaryota; kingdom Viridiplantae; phylum Streptophyta; class Magnoliopsida; order Santalales; family Viscaceae; genus Viscum; species Viscum album. Next base: position 247,992,801 of record OY728150.1, read on the forward strand.
TACTTTATTTTTATTAAACCATCACTTGAATTTACAATCAGGACGTATAATTTTTATTCCACCATCCATTGATCGGGTTGCAATTGAAAAATCTAAAAATTGTTCCAAACCCTTGGCATACCGATGTGTGTTTCGAGGTAAAATAATCCAACTTTTATCAATATATATTTGATTTTCACTGTTCCCCCTTTACATTCAAATATAAAGATTAAAATGATTAATCAAACAAGTGAAATCAAAATTAAACATAACCCAACTTCATCATTGACTAGGGTAGGGTCTTGATTCGACATAAAACTAAATAAATGGTTTAGAATGTTTATAGTTTTAACCAAAGTTTTTCTTAATAATAAATTTTAGTTTGAGATGATACCCTCTGATATTATGTCTACAATCATATATATAGGTCCTCTCTATGAAATTTAAAAAAAACCATCCACTATTTCAATAAAATTAATAAACAACCTATAAAAAATTATTGATATTATTCTAAACACTTCTTGATATTAATAAAAAAAATCAATGTTTATAGATTCCCTTAAATAATTCTTAGAATCTACAAAAACCTATCAACATTGATATTAATACAATCTATTCTTGATAACAGCTCATAACAATAAAATTAATAAACAACCCATAAAAATTCTTGATATTAACAAACACTCACAACATTGATATTAATCAAAACAAATATTGATATTTGAAAAAATAATAATAAAAAACACGAAACTCAATATTTGTAACACCCTATAATTTTTTTATAGCAACAAAATCAATTATTTCATAAGAAAATTAAATTTCTTCAAGAACCATATGTTCACAATTATTTTAAAATTGTCTTACCTTATTTGTATGAAAAACCACAATTTATCACATTAAAACTAGATAAGACTCACTGTATTACTATCCCATTTAATCCTCAATAATAAACACAATTTAATCTTTATGAAAAATATAATTAGACTAATGAAATCCATCATGGTTATGGAGCCTAAATAGATATATTGAACCACCTACCAGATAGGGGGGGTAGTGATGGATGATGAGCAGCGATAGTGTGGGGAAGAGGTGGTGCGGGTGAGTAGGGGGGGGTGTCAGGGAGAGGTGGTGATGGGAAGAGAGGGATGACTAGGGGTGGTGAGCAGTGGATAGGGGAAGGGGAGGTGGTTCCCTAAGGAGGGGTGGGGGTGCTCGGGGAGAAGGGGGGTCGAAGGGCTGTGAGGAACGACGAGGGGGTGGTGAGCTGTGAGATATGAGTGGTGAGGGGTGGTGAGCGAAGATGGGTAATGAGGTAAGGGGTGGTGTGGGATCGATTTGAAATGGGGGAGGGTGGGGTCTTTAGGAGAGGTGGTGAGGGGATGTGATGGGATGGCAGGCAGTAAGGGGTGGCGTGGGTTTTATGAGAAAGGGGGGAGGGTGGGGGAAGGGGGTAAAAATTAAGTTTTTTAAAAATATTTAGCAGCAGTTTCAATAAAACTTCCTCTAAATATCAAAATTTAAAAAATAGAGACAATTCACTTAAAACACCATTTTTTTAATATATGATTTATTTAGAAGCAGTTCATAAAACCACTACTAATAAATCATCTCTAAGACCTATTTTTTGTAGTGCTTTCCCCATTGGGCCTTCTTTACTAAATACTCATGCAGGGCCACAGGGTCTATTAACTCAGAGGGTAAATGTTTCTAGGTGGGATTTAGTGAGTTAATGGAGAGGGGTGGTAAAAATATAAATGTTGGAAAATGGAATACATTGGAGGTTGGAAATATGGAACAGGTTCTCTAGAATACACTGGTGGACTACCCAAATATCTGTATGCAATGATGGGTTGGGTGTAGAAAGAATATTGGTGTTGGAAGGGGTAGGGGGAATGGTGGTTGGTGGGATTGTAGTGTTGGCAGCTGTGGTGGTAGAGGATGGGGTGGGAGCAAGGTTATGAGGTCGAGAGACTGGTGCTGGTATGTTAGTGGCATGTTGGATATGGGCCTCATCAACATCCTCCATATATGATAGAACCCATCGGTAGATACTACCATCCTTTATGATTAGCCCCATATTGCGGAGAAGTAGCAGGATGATTCCCTCCATAGGGACGAGGGAGGTGTGGGGATGTGGAACCTTGAAGGTTCCAAGATTCTTGGCCAAGTGGGTAATAAAAGATCCACCCACCATAGTACAACGAGTCCTCTTCCCTAGGGTCCTTTAGAACTCACAGAATTGTCCAACCATGTTGACGACTGGGCCACCCATGGCTAATGAAATAATGAGGACCTTGATCTGGATGACCCCTCCTATGGGAATCACCATGGTTTAAAAAAGCGTAAGCTAAGGCCATGTGCAGGATCTGGAGGGTAGCAGCTCGGAGCGTGGCACTCTTCATGGTGTGAGGATAAAAAACGCTATGATATCCCATAGTGATATTGGACCAAATTCATGCAACATCGACCTTGTTAGGTTTTATATGTAATGTGTAGAAGATATAAGAGGTAAAAAACTCCATATATTAGATATTGAGGCCAAATTAAAAATTATACAGGCTGAGCTCTAAAGGCCTCCCTCTGTTTTAGAAGCAGAAAAAGTAGATGCCCAGCTTAAAGGTGGCCAGGAACTCAAGGAATAGCTCCTAGAAAGCTTCCTATCTCACCTATGTGATTGGGTTTAGGTGCAGTTGGATGATGAGGTCAAGGAACTTCTAATGGATGGGGATGCACTCAAGTACTGTGAGGTATAACATCTTTTTGGTCAGCATCATCTTTTCATGGAGATGGACTAGTCGAATATGGTGTGTAGGGTTAGAAAAATGGAGGCAAGGATGAAAGTGAGGATGTGTAGGGCCCTATGATCCACAAGAGGATGACTGTGAGTCCTCTTAAGTAGAAGTGTATTGAGTGTAGGAAGTGGAAGATGAGGAGGATGAATCTTCAGGTGGTGGAGGAGGTGCAGCCTTCCGCCACTTGGGTGGAAGGTGTGTGTCCTCACGCTCAGGCATACGGCTGGCTGGCGGGGTGTGAACAATTTTTGTTTATTCCATTATGGATGGAAGGAAGATTTAGGGTGGTGGAAGAGATGTGTAGGTGACATGTTAGGTGTAAGGGAATGAGGGGAGGCCTTCGATGGGGTGCGTCTTTGGGCAAGGGAGCTCGAGGGAGGTGAGGGGTCACATGGGGAAGAAAATAGGGGGGTGGGGCGGTGGGGGTTGAACCTATATTTCATGATTTTTAAAACCATATCTCACATTTATCTATCATGTATTTCATACACGACATGAAAATGATGAATTTTCTAATTTTTTAGTCACTCTACTTTTACAATCTATGTATTTCATACATGACATGTATTTTAAAAATTATGCCCCATTTGGGAAAGGTCCTTAGAACAAGATTTTAAATACTCTAAACCATCTTAAAGACTAAAATACTCTACCATATCCTATCTGACCTACCCCAAGTTTCCTCCTAGTATGCGATTTATTTATTTTCTAGAGATATAATTTTTTTGAAGAAGAATACTTTCACTTTGAGTTGATACCCTTTATAGTACGATTCTTGAAAACATAGGGGATGAAAGGTGGGGAAACCTCCCTTGTTAGAGGTAAAGTGAAACTTACATTCCTATGAGAACTGGATTCCTTATAAATAGGAGGTAATTTATTATTTTCATCTTCACTGGTCGTATGATCATCTATTTTTTCAGTAAAAGAGATGTTTTTAAAATTCAACGACTCATTTCTTTCATTAGTTGTCTTCTCCAAATTGAAAAAAAAACATATTCTTCACTAAAACTAAAAAAAAATATCCCCAGGTTCACATCAATAAATGACTTTCTAGTTGTAAGAAATGGTCTTCCTATAATAAGGGGAGTATAATCTTCTCTTCCATATCTTTCATGAGGAAACAAGTAGGGAAAATGAATTTTCTGACTTTAAGTAAGATGTTATTGAGCAATCCTTGAGGATTCTTGAGTGAACAGTCAGTGATTTGGAGTTCCACCCTTGTTGGTTTTAGTTCAACAAGCCCTAGATTATTTTAAACACTCATGAGAGTTATATTGATACCTGCGCCTAGATCATACAAGGAATTTTCAAAATTTCATGTCCCTATAGTGCATGAAATTGAGAAAATTATATGGTATCTCATTTTTAGAGGTATCTTACTTTGGATAAATGTGGAGAAATATTCATTTAGGGAGGAAATTTCTAAGTCCTACATTTTATTTTTCCTTAAGAGAAAGTTTTTAATGAATATTTCATAAGCCGATACTTGAGAAATTGCCTCTATAAATGGTATGTTGAGGTGAATTTATTTAGACATTTCTAGGAATTTTTTATATTTACCCTCCTTTTTTACTTATTACATCCATTCAGGAAATAGTATAGGTGGCTTGTATACATGTGGATCCATGTAGTCATCTCCCTTTTCTAGCTATTCCTCAACTAGAGCTTTCCCAGATCATTTTATCTCTTGGGTTTTCTCCTGACCAGCTTTATCAAATTCTTTCAATTGATTTTTCTCAAATCCATATGGTTTTTGAAAATCCATCTTCTTTACACTTTTAATAGTGATTGAATTAGCTTCCTCCATTGGATGAGCTTCAGTATTACCAGTTAAGGTACACGGTAGTCAATCAAATAATGTCTTAAATATCTACCCCATTTGATGCTCTAGTTTTTATAGTAAAGCCTTATAGTTTTTCATCTCAGTTAATTAGAATGTAATCCTTTAGTCTATTTTTTTCATGAAGGTAGTGAGTGAATTTTCAAGATTGGTATGAAGAGTTTGGTCTTATTAGGGTGGTTCTTTTATATCTTGTTGGAATTGAAGCTACTGTGCATGTGGAAACTATTGAGCTCCAGGAAAAGGTTGTTGGAATTGTTTCTTTGTTCGAGGAGATGGACCTTGTGGTGGGTACCCAGGTGGTCCCTGATTCCTTGGTGGCATCTATCCACTCTACTAAAATAAACCATGGTTTTCTACTATAGAGATGATATGATCTCTATTGGTAGTTTGGTTGTTGATATTGCTGGGTATACTAGTATTGTTGTCCTTATTGGTTGTAATTGATGTAATTATAATCATTAACTTGTGGTTCTTCTATACCTGTCCTACAGTTTTAGTAAGAATGTGGGCCTTTTCAAATTTCACAAGATTGAATTTCCATCACTAGATCATGATGGGATGATGGTGAAATATATATTTGAAATGATTCCATCTTCTTTGTTAGAGCCTCTACTTAAGGCGTGAGGTGGGTAGTCTCATTCACTTGATGGATTCCATGTTGTGGATGTCCTCTATCACTTTTAAAAATTTTAACAATATGGGATACATCATCTAAAATTTCTTGGATGACTATCAGTGTCTTGATCATGAGTCCTTCATCAGGTGGGGTGAATTCCACAATACGAGTAGCAGGCTAGAGTCCCTGTTAAAATTTCTATAATTATAGCCACACATATAGTCCATGATGTGGGAATTTGTGGGTTAGATCTTTAAATATATCCCATGCTTCCAATGATTAATATTCTTATGTCTGGGTGAAGTTTTTAATATCGTTCTAGAGCTTTAAATTCTAGATTGGTGGGAAGTATTTATCAAGAAATGTCTTTTCTAATTCATCCCAAGTCATGATTGACTCGAGATCTTGACTCTTCAGCCAATCCTTGGCTCTATCACACAAGGAGAATGAGAAAACACTTAATTTAATGGCGATTAATGACACACCTTGGTTGTAAAATGTATCAAAAACCATTAAAAAAATTGGATATGTTATAATGGGGGTTTTTGATTTGAATCCCACTAAACTTCCCCATGTTATAGATCATATGGATGAGTCTACGTTTGATTTTGAAATTTTGCAATAGAATTGGTGGGAACACAATGCTGGGCACAACACTGCTAATGGATGGAAAGCCGTAATCCATTATAGTACACTCCTGCAGCACTGGTCCCTCACCTTGATTATTAGGTGGAACATATTGAGGCTCTTAAATGTGTGGCAGTGCAAGATTATTATGCCCATCCATTGAAAAGTGGCGACATGTAACAACTATTATATCAATCTTTGGATCTAATAGAAGTTTTTCTTATGCACCTAGGATTCTTGAGTGAGTCGAGGGTCCCTAAAGCATGCACTAGACAAGGAGAGAGATAGAGAGATAGAGAGAGAGGAATAGAGAGGATGCAGGTGTTCCTAAAGGATAAAAATTTAAAACAGAAAAGAGGAAGGGAAAAGAAGAAAGGTGGAGGGGTGAGGTAATCAGGGGTTGGATACAAAGGTCACTATATTCGAGCAATATCATTCCTCTGCAACAAAACCAAAAATTTGACTCACTCGCCTGCGTCGTTGAATTCACATGGGATTTGATCAGATTAGATATTTATAGCCTCAAACTACATTTAATACAACTGTGTAGTAAAGTGGAAGTGTAGGGTTAAACCCATGAGGACTACTGGTAGGTCATCAACCAATCAAATAGAACCCTTGGAAAGGATTCCTTACATTCACTCTTCATATTTGGTTTTTAATAAGATAAGTAGTTTGAATTTAATTATGATAATAAAGGAAGGGATTAAGGTCAATGTTATGGATCTTGAAAAAATATAATCCTAGGTTTATCTTGGGATAGTCCTATAGAATAGGTTGTGAAGTAGTGAAAAAGTCACCATTTGGTTTTGGTTAAACCAATTGGATCTATCTAAGTTGCAACCATACCATGTTTAGGGTATAGTTGATGACCCAATTGCATTACTCTTAGCTTCTATATAGAAAGAGTCACATATTAATGGTTATAGTCCTTCTCAAATACAATTATTTTAGGTTTTTTCTATTTTACTTTTCGTGGTCAAGGTTGTACAAAAGAATGCGATGAAAAATTATTATTAACCTATTAATAAACATTAGATTAACAAGGTTCAAACTATAGATTCATTAGTATTAAAAACACCGCTATTCTTGATTCTAACCCCAGGTGGATTATCCATGCATGGTGGTGTTTCTCAAAAGTAACTAAATATTAAAAAGGCTGTGCATAATCATGAAATAGTTGATTAAGAAACAATCCAGGATTAAAATAAGAAAGAATCAATGTTAAACAATTGAAATGAATGTAAATATAATAAAAATATGACTTCTGATGATGAAACAATGAATAAAAAGAAATAAATGATCAAAACATGTAATAAACAATCAAAAAATCACTATGAATGAAGAAACAATGAAAAATAGTAGAAGCATTGATGAAGAATGGTGAGTGGTGTTGAAACAGACATCAGAATTGGAAACAAAATTACAACAAATGAAGAATGGGTTAAGAATGATTAAAAACTCCAAAGTATTCAATAAAAAATATGAAAGGAATGAATTTAATAAAGTTTATAATAAAAATTAATGAAAACAAGAAGAAACAACTGAATAAAATGGGATAAAATAAATGTTTCTCGAATATTATGTATGCGAAGGGTGATCAAAATATTAATAGACTCGAGAAGTACATAGTGTGTATGTCATGCACATTATGTACTGGATTAAGTGTCTTTATTCCCAATATCTTCACATCATGTAAGTTGTTTCTATGTAGTGAAATTGAGATCCAAATTTCCCATCGAAGAATCAACTCATATCTTTGACCAGGCAAGCCTTCGAACTTTGCACATCGTACAATCTATGCACGTTGTGTATGTGATCAAATTTTCATGGGCTTCTGATCTTTGAAATCTATACATCATATAATGAGTATACACATTGTTTACTAGATTCATGTCATGCAAGTGGTTCATGGGCTGGTCTGTGGATTTTAAGGCATGCTGTAAATTAGGTCTTCATGGTGTGTATGTGATATACGGTGTGCATATCATCTTTTATAACTTTTTAAGCATTTCTTCCTTCAAGTACAGAATTCCTAATTCCTGCAAAACCAAACCAAATATGATTGAATTATCGAATAAAACATGAATAACCACTTATTAAATGCATCCAATATATATATATAAATTCATCTTATCAGAGATATCCAAGAACTTCTATGTATCACTGTGATGACAAATATCATGGAGATACTTGATCATACTATAAAAATCCGTGCTCTCATGATATTTGATGAGTTCAATAGACATGGATAAAATCATAAAACACTAGACATATAGTGCAATATCCAAGTATTTTTCATAGAAAACATATGATTCCTCACTCTTCTCCTTAGAAGGTAGATCAAAAACTGGGTACTCTAGAATATAGAGTTTTTTTCATGGCATAATACAATGCATAAGCATAGGTATCATTCTTAGAAGTTACTACCAGTATGAATATTTTCCTTCTCTATTATAGATCATAAGTATAACATGGTAAGAAAAATTTCCATTTTAATTTTATATAGTAAAAAAGTAGATATAAATACTTTATCTTGATTTAAAAAATATGTGATATGAAATAAATTTAATTATCTTATTATCACTCCACTATTTTATGAAGTCCCAATAGCCCTCAACATTAGACTCAAAATTTCTTGACATGTGAAAATTATATCAGAAAAGATCAAAATTTCCCTTCTCATAACCTAAGATAGAGCATGTTCAATTACTCTAAGGTATATAGTTATGCAGTTTGTCCAATAGCTATTTTGTAGCTCCTTGATCCGTTGAGTGTACTCCCCAATAGTAAAATTATTATTTGTATTTCATCAATAATTTCCTCCAAATAACATCAAGTCTAGAGAGGGATACTTCTCTTGTTTTCTACTTGATTAACTCAACCCAAAACCTTTATAAGAACTCCCTGATAAAAGTAAGTATCTTCACGATGTCCAGACCAACACTTAGTTCTATAGTTCCATTCTTAGTCAAGTAATATAAGGTGTTTAGACTTAATATTTACTTGAGTGATTTTATTTATTATGTGTAAATTTTTCTATTTCATATTTTATATGAATTTATATTATGTAGATTTTATGTAATTAATGAACTATGTTATGATAAAATAGCCTTTGCATAATTGATTTTTTTAATTACATCTTGCATGCTTTTTTAATTCATTTATTTATATTATAGTGATCAAGAATCCATAAAAATTATCCTTGAATCAGATAGAAATAAAATAGAAAAATGTATTGATCATGAGTTTTGTAATAGTTTATTTATTGATTAGACAATAAATAAACCTATGAATCTAGAGGAATATAGTCCTTGATCTAATCTTGGCTTGATTTGTATCATTCCACCAATGAAATTTGTATCTTCTGGGTTGATTTCATCTCAGTTCGGGTCCTAAACTGCCTCCTATTCTTGGAGATCCATCCTCAACATACTCTAATTCAAACATAGGTGATGGGAACCATTGTAACTGTTATAGGTTTATATAAAAGAAACCATGAACATGCATTTCCTATATAATAGAGTTAGGAGAGATGAAACACAGAACATCATTTTAATTTAATGATAATAAAATCCAAGTAATGAAATTAAAATAAATCTAACACATAAATTGGTTGTTCAAATGTAATGATCAGTTACATAAAAATAATGAATAAAAATTTAATAAATAATAATTCATTTCAATCATTCTTAATTAAGATAAATTAACAAAATTAATAAATCAATTATCATATTAATAAATTAATTCATTTATCTTAATATCCATCCAAATAGTCTTTGATATCCTATCAATTAAATTTTTTAACAATTAAATGAATTAATTTTATTTAATATTAACTAAGTACACCACATGATCATAGAGGCAACATGACATATAACTGTCCAAACTACTTAACATGGTTCTTGTCGTTTACTGTGAACTCACACAACATGCAGCGTATAAGAAATGTCACATAATTACACAGTGTGAACTATCAATAAATGAAACACATACACATGTAAAATTATATTGAATGTATTTATTTTAATTCACACAGAGTACATGACATGTAAGGACCATATATGACATGTAGTTCCAAATTTTACATAGAAAATAATTAAGGATTTAATATGTAATAAAACCCATCACATGGTGTATACTACCAATAAATGACACATGGAAAAGTTTTGATTAGGTTTAATGGTGTAATTAATTTTTTTTTCTTTTTTTCCATAAATAGGTAAGGGATACACAACATGTATAATCCATCCACACAACATTCATATCACACATCGTATATCCACTATACACACCTATGGATTCAACATGTATTTTTCCATGAACATTTATGAGGCACACAAAATTTAGAGAAAAAAATTCTATTTAACCTCCATTTTGAATGATTATCAGTCCCTACACATCATTTAATAAATACATGATGCACATTTGACAATGTAGTTTTCATCACAAAAACATGTGGGCAAAACAACGTGTACACTAGCTACATGTCGTGTAATCTGGGAAGCTGTGTTCTAGTCTAGCTCAATCAACATGTGGTGTGTATTGAGGTCATATGAAATTTTATTTCCATGATTCATTCTAATTAATTTGAGACATTTATTTTTGTAAATAATCTGGATACACAACATTCACCTATAGGTTACATGCTGTGTAATCCTGTGTTATCCAGTCAGAAACCTTGACATCCAAAGATGAGTTATTTGGATTCATCCGTTTTTAACCTGTTATGGGTTATATAAAGGTGAAAGAATAATAAGATTCAACTTTTGGATTAAATAATTAATTTAATAAATTTAAAAACTAACGAAAAATGTGTAAATTATCAATGTTTAATAAATAATTATAAATTTGAATGTGACCGCTTTGATAACACTTGTAGGTTCTGAGTGTACCAAAAGTCCGCAGAGCCCATGCCTAATGATGAATTTTCATTATATCCAATTAATAAATTATAAGAAAAAAACAAAGAAAGACATGTATCATAATTATATCTGAATAATCATAATAGAATAATTCCAAAATTATAGATAGGGTATTTCATGAAAAAATTATAATTAATTTAATAATAAGAAAATACCTTGGTCTTGAGTACTTTAATCGATGAAGGTATTGATCATTCAAACCATTGTTTAGTTGTATCATTATTTTATTAACAGGATCCAAAGTAGAACCCCTATAGTAGTTATCCACACATTATCTTTTGATTTCCAAACATCATTGATGGCACTTCAGGTGATAGCACAATGGTATTGATAATCACACATCACTCCCTTTGATCACCACACAATCCTTTGGGTTAGTGGATTGATTATTATTCTCTTGTTCTTGAGAGAATAAGGTAGGTAGAATATATTATCTCTATCTTGATAAAAAACCTTAGAGAAGTTCTTCAAGGAGATAATTCTCCATAGAGGATAAATGTTGTACAAAAAAAGTGATTCTCACCCCACGTAGAGAAATGATATAATTAGGTATATAAAGAGCTATTGTTAGAGGATTGATAATTATAAAAATGAAATTAGTCTATATCTTATTCTATAGGAAACCCCATAACTAATAATAATAACAACATTTTTATTTCTTTGACGAGCACATAAATCATGAATAATATAAATATTAAAAAATAAATTAAAATTTATTTAAAACATATTTACTATATCATTTCTATTACAGGGTGCCTTACTTGACTCTATCACCTTCTAGACATTTACCAAACCAATAATAATAAAAATTATTCATTCAATAAATAAATATAATATATTATTCATGGTTTGTAGAATAAATATTTATTTTAATATCTAAATTACATAAAATAGTGAATAAATATACTATGATAAAAAAACCGAATAAATATTATTCCTTAGTTTAGAGATTAATATTTTTTAAATAATAAAATTCAAATAGAATTTAATTGAGATCAATAGAAAGGATAAGTGTGTAAAATTCTAGGCCTCTTCCTTAGTTGAATTAGGATGGTTTACCTAAAGTCTAATTCTAGTATATATATTTTTGGTTGTGACATAGAGGATGGGGAACGGGATCCCCTTTGGGTCGGGGCTAACCCTAAAACTGCCTGTGGTGGCGTCGGGCCCTCCTTCAGAGGTTGAGCTCGCGGGGCTGGCGGTTCCCTCCCTATCATATCTCCCGGATCTACCAAGGACCTCTGTTCCTCCTTCCTTATCACTCTCGCTTCTTCCGGAGGTGCAGGCTATCAGGATCTCTCCGAAGGTTTCAGAATCACTTAATGGATCCCCTGTATTCTCCTTGTCGCATTCCGAATTCCATGAAGCTGCGGCGGTGCATTCGCGTACCTTGGTTGCAAAATTTGGTCCAAATCGGCCTCTGGTGGGTATCTTTGCAATGTATGTGAATTCCTCTTGGGGGTTGAAAATTACAATGACTATTGGAGTTCTCGACCGCTACCATTTCAATATTCATCTCCAATCTCTTGAGGACTTTTCCTGGGCTTGGTCGTGCGAGTCTTAGAGGTGTGACAACCAGCATTTCCTCCTGTTCCGATGGACAATTGATTTTCATAGGAGACGTGATTGCAAACATTTGGCCTTGTGGATTCGCCTCCCCAGACTGCCTCTACCTTTTCATAACCTGGGTGTTTTAAAGGGGATCAACGATCATCTTGGATGCTTCTTATGCAATGATGATTCCACCGCTCGTGTGTTGAATCACTGGTATGCGCATCTTTGTGTTGAAATGGATGTGTCAAGAGCTCTTCCTCATCGCATTTGGCTCTCTGTGGGTGGTGAGGATGGCTTCTGGCAACGAATTAGCTATGAAGAGGTTGTGGGTTTTTGTTCGAACTAATTCTATCAAGGACACTCGAGGACCAGATGCCGAATACGTGGGGGTCGTCGTCAAAGAGGTTCCCCCCTAGATGCTCAGGTGGAGGAGCCTCCCTCTATGATCAAGGAACTAGTTCGGCCTCCCTCTGTGCAGATGCCGATTCTGTCCTCCTCTCATGCCCTGGTTTGGGTGTTTCCTGGATCTCCGAGTGCCCTGTTGAAGGCTGTTTAGACTGTGGTTATGCCTGACAAAGGGGAGATGAGGGTATCCATTTTCCCGACCTCCCCCTATCCTAACAGGGATATACATGTGTCATGTTCTAGTATTGGTCGGGTAATCCCCTCTCTGGTGCCTTCTGTTGTGGTTCCGGCGGAGAAGGAAACTTGTAGATCTCCTGTGAAGAAGGGAAAAGAAGTGGTGGTGGATGAGGATGGATTCAATCTATATCAAAAAAGGAGGGAAAAATGTGCAAGGAATACTCCCCCAAGCTAGGAAGGCTGGGTCTATAGCAGGGAGTCTTTCTTGCCCTCCCAATCACATAGAATATACTGCAGGTATTGAAACGCCCAATGCTTCACCCTCTTGGGTGGTGGTTCTTCCACTCATCAATCAAGTTCTAGTAATGAGGTGCATACATCTTTATGTGACCTTAGCTTGAATATTCCCAATTATTCTCCCCTCTCCCCAAGGGGATGTGCCAAGAGGATGGAACTTGAGGACTCGGGGAATCTAATTTACACAAGAAGTCGCGTTAGACAATGTTCCAAGTGAAGTTTTTATGCTGCCTTTCTCTGAATCCATGACAGTTTTTTATTTCTACCGGTTATTTTGTTATGGTTTTTCTATGTGGAAGTTTTCAGTCATTCTACAAGGATCTTCCTCAGATGTGGTATCAGAGCAGGAAGCGTCCACCAGTGCACAACCATTCAGATTTGGACGTTTGAGAGGGTATGGCTCTTGCCATCAGTTTCGGGCCTGTGCAACCCTGCACGGGACAACTTGCCTTGCGACCATACAGTGGTAGAGGTTTGTTTTATTGATGTAGGTTCTGTGAAAAGGCAGCTCCGAAGAGTCTTGATTGTAATGTCTTCTACCTTTTAATGGTGTTACTTGGTTGTAATAGTTTGGGTCTACACTTACCTTTAAAAGTGCCATTTGAAAATTAAAAAATATGGATTGGTGGTAATACTAGTATATTGTAACACATAAAGACACCCAAGATTTATAAGTTAATACCATAATAATGAAAACCAAAAATTAATTATAACTCTTTAATATAATCTATTTTTCATGATATCTCATCAATAAGATTGCATACTTGTGTCATCAACCTATATTCTTTATACATCTTTCTTTGAGTTCCTGGAATGAACATGTCCATGCACCATAGACTTGGAATTTAGTTTGACTATTAAATTTCAATGAGAGGAATGTGATATCAAATACCATTTAGATATAAGAGATAAATCATTCCTCAAATTATTCATTAATAATATATCAATCATGACACACCCAACATATGCTACTTAGCGTGAACTATTGGGATGTGAAGCCTCATTATGAGCATTAGAATTTCTGATCCTTGAAAGTTCATAGAATTATAAGTAAAGAGAATCATAATTTCTAGAATCAAATCTATGTTCATCAAAAATTTGATCAGTGACAGGTGGATGAGCTCGGTGTGTGGGTAGTGACTGTTCATCTCTTCAGTAGCACTTTGATCATCATATGTTCATATCTCCCAATGACATCAAGGGTGGTCTAGTATATTGGTGAATCTTCTAAAAGTAATTATATGGGATGAAGAATCTATGAGTGTTTACTGGGGAAATTGGTTGAGGTTAATAGTGTTGCAGGAAATAAATAGTGACATTCCATTTAGAGGTTTCTCTATGAATATGGTATAGTGAATTTAATGCATACAAAGTATTTCAAAGTTTTAAATATTCTAAATTATTATATACTAAAAATTGATGATGGTGATTTTTAGTTGATCATAATATTTTTATTTACAATAATATAAAGAAGTCACAATATTCATTCCATGCACATATGACAAAATTTAGAAGTACATAAATTTATCATGTGTTTAGTTACTACATTATATACTTGAATATTTATTGCATTTTTTGTTTCTTGTTGAGGTTTTTTTGAAAGTTTGAGTTAGTAAAGTGGGTTGGGTGATGTGTATTCCTACTTTTGGAACACTTTTTTGAAGGGGAAGTAGAGTTTCAGAGGTTTAGGTTTCTACCATGCTGATCTGCATTGGAACTTATAGTGATCTATCAATCATAATTCTTATGGATTTATCAATAGTATATGTGATCAATTATTTAGGCTACTATTCCTTACCTAACAAGTTATATAAAAGGTATTGGTTTTGATATCATGATTATCACACTAATTATAGTTCAATAATGGCATCAAATAAAGGAAGGACCCAATTTGATAAATTCAATGGAATGGATTTTGGATTTTAGAGAATATAGATCTAAGATCATCAAATTAAGAAGGAATTGGAAGTCATATTAATAAATCTAATATTTACACTATTTTTAGGTGTATTAAAATGATTTAAAACCCAACAATTTACCAATTTAATCTGAATTTCATTGTTCTTGGATTTTAGGGATGTTTTGATGTTAAAATGGAATATTGTTCAATTTTGGAATTTTAAAAAATTTCCCTCACTTTTTTATTTTGAGCATAAAGTTTTCAATATTTATAAAAATTGAGAAATTCATTTTTAGGCTTTAATGATTATGGGATATAAATTTATCAACTTAGAAAAGTCTTGAGTCAAACTTCTTGAGGCTCAAATAAATCAGTCAATGTGAAAAAGTTGTTTGACCGACATAATTTACCCCACCTCATTAAATGAGGAATAACTCCTGCTATAGGCCTCCAAATAAATTGATTTTATCTAAAAATAAATATGACTAAAAAATAATAATTCATGTAAAGTTTCAAGTAAAAATTCTCTCATTAAGTTTGTCTTTTCATGATACAAAGTAGAGGAAGTTGAAGGGTCTCTTAATAAAGAAAAAGTCAACTTCAATAAATTATATGTAACTTTTCCTACAAATGTCCAAAAATATGGAAATTTTTAGGACCAAAATAGGATTCAATTTATAAAAAAATTATAGAAGACCTCTAGTAGAGATTCAGCTGATAAGGAGGAGAAAATCTATCCAAATTACAACATACAAAAACTAGACAACATATTTTCCACCCCTCCTCTTTATAAATAAGTCTCTAGATATTCCCAAGAGTGTGGTTAGATTGGGAGAGTAAGAGGATAGCTGAGATAGAGATCTTGATGAAGTTGTTGTGAATTCATGCTGGAATAGAGAAAATGGGGGATTCTTATAAGGCCCCAGCCTTAAACCTTACTTAATCTTGAGTTATTACAAGATTACACATTGAGGATCTTTTCAGGTTTAGAGTTTTAGAGAATTAGATCATGAAACTTGTATTACATTCCACATTTAAACAAAGTGGTTACATAAAAGACAGTATTCATTCTTCCCATCAACGGAAACATATTTAAAATATAACACGGATTCTTTCTAGACACATCCTTGACACTATCATCACATCATGTACCTTTCCCTTGACCTGTGAAAAACATTTCAAAAACTTGGGATGAGCATAAAAAGCTCAGTAAGATTTATAAAAATATGGAAAGGAAACATGAGTTCATATATACATTAGAATGAAATCACACTTTACCCATAAAACATAGGCATATCAAATCATGAATAAATCATAGAAAACATAAGACATAAAGGTAACTTGAGGCATTCATAACATTCTTACGTAGGGAGTAACCCTCTTGGTTACGTTTGGAATACCCATCACAGTATATTCCCTAAATCTCTTCGGAGAAACCTTAACGTTTCACTCCTTCGCGTTACCCAATGCATTGGAGAGCTATAACGGGCTCACCCGCCCTTAGTTTATCACGGAACCACCCGTTTTCATAACAATGCCCAAGAACCATAACATAAATGTGTCACATAAAACATGCATAAAGGAAACATAACATTTCCACATTTCAATCACAATATAACATTTTAGTATATTGAAATATTGAATCCATTCAAAAAGAAACCATTTCCAAAACCATTTAAAACATTTAATAAAGAGATTTTTGAATCAAAGTGTACCATACCACCTTGAAGAATAAAATTTTAAACCATTAACATCCAT
Organism: Viscum album; assembly: GCA_963277665.1. NCBI lineage: Eukaryota > Viridiplantae > Streptophyta > Magnoliopsida > Santalales > Viscaceae > Viscum > Viscum album. Next base: position 248,009,677 of record OY728150.1, read on the forward strand.
ATAAATAAATCCTTAAAACCATTTTGAAAACATGGATATCAATAAGAACAAATAATTAAAACATTTAAAACGATATTTTGGTTAAAGGGGTTTTACCAAAATTAGAGACACTTGAATACAATAATTGAGGAATAACATTTAGTAAGAACTTTATAATATCATGAGAATAAATGGATTCATGATATAATACTCCAAAGGACAGTATATACACCATATAAGAGTGAATTGGTGCATAACAACAATGAACCCTCAATAGAAATGTCAAATGTGATGAAATCCCTTATAAAGAAGGTATCCTTAAATTAAGGACAAATCAATCTCAAAAATATGTGTGACAAATATAAATACACACAATATAAGTGGATATTAAGTGTAAAACAATAAAAGGTCATTCACACATATTCAATGGATGACATATTCAATGACTACAAGTTGAACCCAAAGAAATCGAAATTGGGTTAAAAAGCTCCCTTGACAGCCTAACGACATCACATCAAAATGAGTTGATGAGAGATAAAAAGTGTATCTCATCACTTGGACATAAAATTTACATCAATAAGGATATATGATAACATATACCAACATAACAATATGTAAATTAAAAGACCCAACAAAAGAAGTCTTTTAAAAAAAGGAGGGTGAAAGGTTCCCTTACTGACTTGGGTATCTTTCAAAACATACACCCTATGAAAGAAGGACAATATATCATTGATGTAAATACTCATAAACGAAAGTATATTACACAAAGATTAGAATAATGGGCATTAAATACACCACTCAATGGAATTTGTGGAAAATGCAGCATAAATCTCACGAGAATAAAAGTGAGATGAAAAATCCCTTACGAAAAATTCGACAGCCTAACGACGCCACTCAAAACTTCCAAAATTGATTAATGAGAGGAAATAGGGTCTCTCATAATATGAACATAATAAGTACAGTATGATTAATATAAAAGAACATCCCAATCATAAGAAATATGAGCTTAAAATGAATGACATAAAAGAGTGTACTTAAAAAGAAAGAGAGGTGTAGGATCCCTTACCTCGGGTCCGACTTGACTCCATCGTTCTTTAACGTCTTGAATAATAAACTTGAGTTAATTTATACTTCCTTAAGAACCTTTTTCAAGTTCATTATTCCTTTTATATCACTTATTACCATGTTATAAACACTATGTAATCATTAAGTTAATAATGATTGTTTTGTCGATATTTGGTTCTTAAGTCGAAAGTGGACTTCTTACAATTACATGTTGTTCGTGTGGCCAAATGTTTATTATATACAGTATTGTATTCATGATTTAGATATAATATATGTCATATATATCCAGTACATGCATGCATTTATAACATTACATAATCATTTAGAGGTAAGAAATGAAATGCACCGTTCATGAAGACGGTAAGCCGTACGTACGCATGAACGCTACTTTCATTTCTATTTCGTATTTTATAGAATGGAATAATAATGATATAAAGGTATATTATAATTCCAGTATAATATCATATATAATAGCATAGTTCCATCCTTTATACGTCCCACATATGGTATTTAACGAATCAAATCACTTTGAGGGGGCGGTAGTCCGCACTTCCTTAAATGAAGATATCGCGTTTACCCATAATGGAAACCATAAAGGTATGCCCAAAATGAAAAAAAACATAAGCTTAAGGAAAACATAAACATATTATATATCATATATAAAAATAGTGACATCATAATGGCCACCTTTGAAGGTGTTAGATGAGTATTGGACAATCATCGTTTCGGGAGGCAGAATTTCGCCATCCACGGAAACCGTATGTTCTTTAACCATTTGATGTAGTTGTGTGAGAGTGTAGCTCGAATAAATATTATAACAACATACTAGTATATTGAAGATACTGGTGTTGTTACAAAAGAAATAAATAAAAAGAGTTTAGAGGGTTGGAGAAGCAAAATAAAACAAATGAACAAGAGAGAATGAATTACCTTTAAGAGTGTAACTCCTTTTGATTTGAGCCTAAAGGCTTCCTTTGAAAGAATTCTGCCCAAATGGAATCCTCTAGGATGAGGAGAGGGATGTGGAGAGAGTAAATGGGCAGGGGTTGGCCGAGCCAAAGGCTTGAGGAGTGTGTGAAATGAGGTAGAGGTGGGGGCCTTTTATAAGAGGAGAGGAGGGGCACTTTTGGAAAGTAAGGAAATATTACTTTATTTGAAAATGTGTTTCGGTTTTAAAAGGTCCCACATTGATATTATTCATGGATAAGGTGTTAAGGGTTCGAAATCCACCCATCCAATAAGTTTTGGACATGTGTAGTTTATATATTTTACATTATCTTTCCATTTTATTTAAATCGTCAAATAATGATGTCATTGCTGCATCATTATTATGTCATAAATAATTTAATTTATTTAATGTCTAAAAAATATAAAAAAAATACTATGATGTAGGAAATCTTTTTATATTTACAATGAATATTTATAATCAAAAATATGACTTGTATAACCCCACTTAAAAATTGTTTTAGTAAAACATATCATGTTTGTGTCAATTTTACTTTTACATTAAATAAAATGTTATTTATGTCATTTCCCAACCAAAGTGGATCCATGGGGTCCCCAAGTTGACCCATGGCTTGTCTTGGTCGGGCATGATACAACCAATGAGGGTAAGACATGTGTCAAGCTCATCTCATTTTATTAAAGCATTATTTTTACCTTAAACTACACTAATTACCACTAATCGCGATTAAAAACTTAATAAGTTACTATTCACCAAAAATTATTTTAATCTCATTGAACCACATTTTACTTCTTAATGACAACCATGTATGTCGGATTTTTGAAAATCAAAACACAATGATGGCAAAATTTCATTTAAACGGAAAATCGGTTTTTATAAGTACCACTTAGTGGTTTCACTATTCATCAAAAAATGAAGTTTTTCAGAAAAATCCCAAAAATTCACCCTAAGCTATATTTGATATTCCGAATTCAAAAATGAAGTCCGTTTTACAAAATTAAAAACATATTAGTCACATTAATTAATTTAATAATTAATTCCCGCTGTCAGAGCAAATAGCGTGTTTTTATAAAACAATAAGTATCAAAAGATTGACACTAGTTTAAGTCTGATTTCAAAGTGAAATTAATTCCAACGACCACTATTGGATTTAATGGTAAAAATATTTTCTAATTTCACTTTAAAACCAATTCAAAATATTATCTAATAATATAAATAAATTATATTAAAAAGAGGTTTTGAATTAAAACACAACATTCTACACTATTCATTAAAAAATGAACTTTATCGGAAAAATACCAAAAAATTACACAAAGTAAATTTTGATGTCCCGATTCTTAATAAGAGTTTTATTTGGTCCAAAATAATGTATAAGAGTGATCAAAACTATATTTAATGACAGTTCTCCATTAAAAGGCGATAAGTGAACCTTTAGTGAAAACTAGAGCATATACACCTAAAATTTAATTCTTTCCGTATTTTAAGCCTTTAACTTTTATTGGATAAATGTAAAAACATTAAAAAACATATATAATCATATTTTAGTTATTTCTATCCATTCCTGCCAATACAACGGCTACATATTAACTACCATTTGAAATAATATTATTTTATTATTAGAGTGCAACGTAAGATTCCCAAGAAACTCGTTGTTGCGTGTTGGGTATGCCATCGAGCATGGCGTCCCCTTTAAAGTAATATTAATATTTTATTCATAAATATGGATAAATATGAAAATGTCATATTCTTTATTTACCTGGGGTGTTACATCCTTCCCCCCTTTTGGGAATTGCGTCCTCGCAATTTCAAAATTGCGCTTGGAAACATCCTTGAAAGTCCCACATCGGAACAAAAGTCGGTAAAACAAACACTTTAAAATAAGGAAAGATAAGTACAAAGGTCACCCGAGTTAACCCATACTAGGATTCCAAGTATGAAAATATGGACATGGAGGAAAAAACAAAGGGTCATGTTCTGATGGAGAGTGATAGAAAACATGTTTAGGAGAAAGTTAACCATGAGAAAATCACAAACTTGTGATGGGTTAAACGGTATTCGATTCCCCAGTAGGAAAAGTTAATAGACAACATTTTTGTTTTAAGTTACTTTTTATTGAGGAATTTATTCATAAGGAAACATAATCACTTATCATGTTGACTCTCAACTTTTATTAGATTCCTTACACAAACTCATATTTTCTCCAAAAGGCGAGTATTTAGGAAGACTTGTTCACATTAAGAGTACTATAATCAACTTCTAGAGAATCACCTAATCCACAAAATAGAACTATATACTTTCCATGTCTTTAGACTTTAACCAAAACCAAAACCAAAAAGGCTAGTACAAGATCAGATAATCCAGAAAAGGATAACCCTTTATAAAAAGAAAATCTATTCTTAATCTCCAAAATTTGTCCAACAAAACCCAATGTTCAACGAGGACCATTCCATAATCAATTTGTCCATAAAATTCTTCAAAGTAAACCAATATAATATTGAAACCCAAATATTTGAAGGATTTAGTCACATAGTCTTCCAAGTTAAATCGTAACATTTATCTCCAAACAACATCAGTTGCCCCTAAAGTCTCGTATTGAAAAGTAATTAACCTAATCACATATCCTCCATGATAGGTTAATCATTTTCATAAATAACCCAAAATCATCTTACTCTTAATTCATAAAATCATATAACCAGAAAGAATCAGTCAAACTAACCAGGGACCTCACGTAGTCCAGTGGTAGGCGATAAATACCAGTCGCACATTGGTTGTGGGTTCGATTCCCGCAGCTTTGTCCGACGCGACGGGATGTCACACGGTCTATGTGTTGTCCTTTTTCCAAAACTATATAATTCTTAAAACATTCCCCAAAATGAGAAAAAAAATCTTCAAGAATAATCATAACATATTTTAACCTCAAGTTTATCTCATTCCTTTCATTTTCCATCATATCATAGAGTAACCCATAATTACCTAAAAATTAAGTATCATATAAACCCTAATGGTTACCTTAATAATTATTACCTGAATTTCCACATCAAGTTGGCCATCTCGTACATGATGCATTAGAGAACTCACCAAGGTTGAAGTGGTTGATCATGACTCCTTGGTATTTGGTTTAGAACAACCACGAGTTTCCTCATTGAATCCTCCATTTTATCTAGTATCTTAATCAGAGAACCACCACAGTTTCCTTCAAACCTGTTGTCTCTTTGGTGCCTGATAGATCCATCCATTCACTAAAAATAGAAATTTCAGTGTGAGTATATCAACAAAACCATCATGTACTAATGAGGAAGGTAAACACTAAGATACACTTACTCATTCACTTTATCTAAAACTAGGACTCTTTCGGAAATCCTAACCATTATGGTAATGTCACTTATGCTTAAAGAATACCCTAACCTCTAAAGTTATCTAAACCGACCTCTGATACCAACTATAAGGCCCCAGCCTTAAACCTTACTTAATCTTGAGTTATTACAAGATTACACATTGAGGATCTTTTCAGGTTTAGAGTTTTAGAGAATTAGATCATGAAACTTGTATTACATTCCACATTTAAACAAAGTGGTTACATAAAAGACAGTATTCATTCTTCCCATCAACGGAAACATATTTAAAATATAACACGGATTCTTTCTAGACACATCCTTGACACTATCATCACATCATGTACCTTTCCCTTGACCTGTGAAAAACATTTCAAAAACTTGGGATGAGCATAAAAAGCTCAGTAAGAGTTATAAAAATATGGAAAGGAAACATGAGTTCATATATACATTAGAATGAAATCACACTTTACCCATAAAACATAGGCATATCAAATCATGAATAAATCATAGAAAACATAAGACATAAAGGTAACTTGAGGCATTCATAACATTCTTACGTAGGGAGTAACCCTCTTGGTTACGTTTGGAATACCCATCACAGTATATTCCCTAAATCTCTTCAGAGAAACCTTAACGTTTCACTCCTTCGCGTTACCCAATGCATTGGAGAGCTATAACGGGCTCACCCGCCCTTAGTTTATCACGGAACCACCCGTTTTCATAACAATGCCCAAGAACCATAACATAAATGTGTCACATAAAACATGCATAAAGGAAACATAACATTTCCACATTTCAATCACAATATAACATTTTAGTATATTGAAATATTGAATCCATTCAAAAAGAAACCATTTCCAAAACCATTTAAAACATTTAATAAATAGATTTTTGAATCAAAGTGTACCATACCACCTTGAAGCATAAAATTTTAAACCATTAATATCCATATAAATAAATCCTTAAAACCATTTTGAAAACATGGATATCAATAAGAACAAATAATTAAAACATTTAAAACGATATTTTGGTTAAAGGGGTTTTACCAAAATTAGAGACACTTGAATACAATAATTGAGGAATAACATTTAGTCAGAACATTATAATATCATGAGAATAAATGGATTCATGATATAATACTCCAAAGGACAGTATATACACCATATAAGAGTGAATTGGTGCATAACAACAATGAACCCTCAATAGAAATGTCAAATGTGATGAAATCCCTTATAAAGAAGGTATCCTTAAATTAAGGACAAATCAATCTCAAAAATATGCGTGAAAAATATAAATACACACAATATAAGTGGATATTAAGTGTAAAACAATAAAAGGTCATTCACACATATTCAATGGATGACATATTCAATGACTACAAGTTGAACCCAAAGAAATCGAAATTGGGTTAAAAAGTTCCCTTGACAGCCTAACGGCATCACATCAAAATGAGTTGATGAGAGATAAAAAGTGTATCTCATCACTTGGACATAAAATTTACATCAATAAGGATATATTATAACATATACCAACATAACAATATGTAAATTAAAAGACCCAACAAAAGAAGTCTTTTAAAAAAAGGAGGGTGAAAGGTTCCCTTACTGACTTGGGTATCTTTCAAAACATACACCCTATGAAAGAAGGACAATATATCATTGATGTAAATACTCATAAACAAAAGTATATTACACAAAGAGTAGAATAATGGGCAGTAAATACACCACTCAATGTAATTTGTGGAAAATGCAGCATAAATCTCACGAGAATAAAAGTGAGATGAAAAATCCCTTACGAAAAATTCGGCAGCCTAACGGCGCCACTCAAAACTTCCAAAATTGATTAATGAGAGGAAATAGGGTCTCTCATAATATGAAAATAATAATTAAAGTATGATTAATATAAAATAACATCCCAATCATAAGAAATATGAGCTTAAAATGAATGACATAAAAGAGTGTACCTAAAAAGAAAGAGAGGTGTAGGATCCCTTACCTCGGGTCCGACTTGACTCGATCGTTCTTTAACATCCTGAATAATAAACTCGAGTTAATTTCTACTTCCTTAAGAACCTTTTCAAGTTCATTATTCCTTTTATATCACTTATTACCATGTTATAAACACTATGTAATCATTAAGTTAATAATGATTGTTTTGTCGATATTTGGTTCTTAAGTCGAAAGTGGACTTCTTACAATTACATGTTGTTCGTGTGGCCAAATGTTTATTATATCCAGTATTGTATTCATGATTTAGATATAATATATGTCATATATATCCAGTACATGCATGCATTTATAACATTACATAATCATTTAGAGGTAAGAAATGAAATGCACCGTTCATGGAGACGGTAAGCCGTACGTACGCATGAACGCTACTTTCATTTCTATTTCGTATTTTATAGAATGGAATAATAATGATATAAAGGTATATTATAATTACATTATAATATCATATATAATAGCATAGTTCCATCCTTTATACGTCCCACATATGGTATTTAACGAATCAAATCACTTTGAGGGGGCGGTAGTCCGCACTTCCTTAAATGAAGATATCGCGTTTACCCATAATGGAAACCATAAAGGCATGCCCAAAATGAAAAAAAACATAAGCTTAAGGAAAACATAAACATATTATATATCATATATAAAAATAGTGACATCATAATTGACACCTTTGAAGGTGTTAGATGAGTATTGAACAATCATCGTTTCGGGAGGCAGAATTTCGCCATCCACGGAAACCGTATGTTATTTAACCATTTGATGTAGTTGTGTGAGAGTGTAGCTCGAATAAATATTATAACAACATCCTAGTATATTGAAGATACTGTTGTTGTTACAAAAGAAATAAATAAAAATATTTTAGAGGGTTGGAGAAGCAAAATAAAACAAATGAACAAGAGAGAATGAATTACCTTTAAAAGTGTAACTCCTTTTGATTTGAGACTAAAGGCTTCCTTTGAAAGGATTCTGCACAAAGGGAATCCTCTAGGATGAGGAGAGGGATGTGGAGAGAGTAAATGGGAAGGGGTTGGACGAGCCAAAGGCTTGAGGAGTGTGTGAAATGAGGTAGAGGTGGGGGCCTTTTATAAGAGGAGAGGAGGGGCACTTTTGGAAAGTAAGGAAATATTACTTTATTTGAAAATGTGTTTCGGTTTTAAAAGGTCCCACATTGATATTATTCATGGATAAGGTGTTAAGGGTTCGAAATCCACCCATCCAATAAGTTTTGGACATGTGTAGTTTATAGATTTTACATTATCTTTCCATTTTATTTAAATCGTCAAATAATGATGTCATTGCCGCATCATTATTATGTCATAAATAATTTAATTTATTTAATGTCTAAAAAATATAAAAAAATACTATGATGTAGGAAATCTTTTTATCTTTCCAATTAATATTTATAATAAAAAATATGACTTGTATAACCCCACTTAAAAATTGTTTTAGTAAAACATATCATGTTTGTGTCAATTTTACTTTTACATTAAATAAAATGTTATTTATGTCATTTCCCAACCAAAGTGGATCCATGGGGTCCCCAAGTTGACCCATGGCTTGTCTTGGTCGGGCATGATACAACCAATGAGGGTAAGACATGTGTCAAGCTCATCTCATTTTATTAAAGCATTATTTTTACCTTAAACTACACTAATTACCACTAATCGCGATTAAAAACTTAATAAGTTACTATTCACCAAAAATTATTTTAATCTCATTGAACCAAATTTTACTTCTTAATGACAACCATTTATGTCGGATTTTTGAAAATCAAAACACAATGATGGCAAAATTTCATTTAAACGGAAAATCAGTTTTTATAAGTACCACTTAGTGGTTTCACTATTCATCAAAAATTGAAGTTTTTCAGAAAAATCCCAAAAATTCACCCTAAGCTATATTTGATATTCCGAATTCAAAAATGAAGTCCGTTTTACAAAATTCAAAACATATTAGTCACATTAATTAATTTAATAATTAATTCCCGCTGTCAGAGCAAATAGCGTGTTTTTATAAAACAATAAGTATCAAAAGATTGACACTAGTTTAAGTCTGATTTCAAAGTGAAATTAATTACAACGACCACTATTGGATTTAATGGTAAAAATATTTTCTAATTTCACTTTAAAACCAATTCAAAATATTATCTAATAATATAAATAAATTATATTAAAAAGAGGTTTTGAATTAAAACACAACATTCTACACTATTCATTAAAAAAATGAACTTTATCGGAAAAATACCAAAAAATTACACAAAGTAAATTTTGATGTCCCGATTCTTAATAAGAGTTTTATTTGGTCCAAAATAATGTATAAGAGTAATCAAAACTATATTTAATGACAGTTCTCCATTAAAAGGCGATAAGTGAACCTTTAGTGAAAACTAGGGCATATACACCTAAAATTTAATTCTTTCCGTATTTTAAGCCTTTAGCTTTTATTGGATAAATGTAAAAACATTAAAAAACATATATAATCATATTTTAGTTATTTCTATCCATTCCCGCAAATACAACGGCTACATATTAACTACCATTTGAAATAATATTATTTTATTATTAGAGTGAAACGTAAGATTTCCAAGAAACTCGTTGTTGCGTGTTGGGTACGCCATCGAGCATGGCGTCCCCTTTAAAGTAATATTAATATTTTATTCATAAATATGGATAAATATGAAAATGTCATATTCTTTATTTACCTGGGGTGTTACAATTCTCAAGTGATGTGTGGCTAAGCCTCAAGTGATTGTGAATGAAGGTAACCGATGAACAATATCTTCCGAGTTTTGATCATCATATGAAATATCTTTTGAATCTATCTTAAACATATATTTTTTAATGAAAGCATTCATTTTATTTTTTGAATATATTTTCAACTAGTTTTTTTTGATGGGTTCACAATTTATGAAGTAAAATAATTGATTTCAATATTTAAGTTTCTTCGGTGATGCATTACCATTGAGCATAGTGATTTCAATTAGGTTTGATTGCTTTGAGGTATTAAAGTAATTAAATCACTTCTATAGGAGGGAAAAAAATCACAATGACGTCTTCATATATTATTAATAAAAATGAGGGTGTTAATCTAGAGTTATTTGGGAGGGCGTTGAGAAATACAATTAATAAATCATTTTAAACAAGGAATAGGGGAGAGTTCAAGAGGTTTAAGCTTGTGAACAACTACAATTTTAATTATAATTTTAAACCCCTTTAATTCCTTGCCAATTTTTTTTCTTTCTATTGAATTTTCTTAAAATATAATTTTTTTTGTATTTAAGTTTTAATCAAATCCTTATAATTTTTTTCTTCTTATGAAAAAAAGTGATTTTTTTTTTACTCAAATTGCAACCTTCTTGAGAGACAATCCAAGGACTTATATATTTAATTTATCTTGGGGATAAATTTATTTATTTGGGGTTTTATGAAAAAAACCCTATATTAATTGGTTCCATTCCCAGGTAGGTTTCTTGAGTTGTTTTTTAAAATTATTTTTTACATTACCTAAAATTATGACCCAGACTTGTTAACATTTGATTCCAAAATCGATAAAAATTATCACTCCTAGGTTAGAATAGTTAGAAATACCAATATCCCTAGTTGCGAGTCTTACACTAACACTCTTAGGAGGGACTTGTTTGAACATAAAATTAAAATGATAACAATATAACTTTGAATGAATTGGCTTCATACAATGATCAAAAATCAAGAAAACCTGTGGAATATCCTAATGCACCTTCTCGGTTTGAAATTAAATTTTGTTTCATTCATAAACTAACAAAATTTAATGGACTTCTTAATGAAGATCCACATAAATATCTTTAAGAATTCAGTCATTATTTTTACAACATGAAACCTCAAAAATTTGATGCAAATCAAATGAAATTTATTTCATTTAATTTTTATTTAGAAAGAGTTTCAAAATAATGTGTTATATATTCATATTTAACATTGATTAGAGATTGGAATGAATTAAAGAATATTTTCCTTGAAAAATTTCCCCTACTTCTAGAACTACTTCCATTTGAAAGGAGATTTGTGGTATTAGGAAAATTCAAGGTGATACATTTCATGAGTATTAGAAATGATTCTAAAAAATCTATTTTAGTTTTCCCCACTATAAAATCACTGAACAACTCTTGATTCAGTATTTTTATATAGGATTTTATTTAACTGATCGGATCATAATTGATGCTACCGAGGGATGGGATTTAGTTGAAAAAACTCTAGCATCTTATAGGAAATTAATTGAAAACATGTCCTAAAATTTTCAGCAATTTGGAATAAGATCCCTTCTTCATGTGAAATATTCCAAAGAATTCCCCATTACAAGTTCTAAATACAAAAATATTTTCTCTCAATATTTTGATCTTACCACCATGGTGAGGTCAAAGCTGTTGTCCAACAACCCACAAAACCCACCCAAACCTGAAGAAAATTTTCACATGCAAGTCCATTTTGGAATTTTTTCTTCTGATTAACATTTTTGTGACCAATGCCCAAAAATTAAAGCACCTTTTGAGAATTTCAATGATATTTTTCTAAGAAATCCATTTCAATAAACCCAAATAACATTTCAAACAGACCAAAATTTTAATTAGGGATAGAACAACCAATCCAATGGAATATTTCTCGAGCCTAAGAAACCCAAAAGCTTCATCCAAGTTTAATAAATTAATTATCAACCAATATATTTTAATGTGAAATACAATTCTCATTTTTGGGAGAAACATTCAACCGGCTCACACCACTCAAAAAGTTAGAGAGTAACCATGAAGAAGCAATGTGTCAACAAAAACAAACCTCAAAATAATAAGAAAACATATTTAATAACTTGATGAATCTAATGGGTTAAATTGAATCTGATCTTAGTATCATGAAAAATATAATTAATGGAGGTTTAACTTCACAACCCCAGTTGAATCTGAGAGACAAGGGGAAGAAAAATGTGATTACTATTGAACTTAGGAGTGGAAAAATATTGAATAACCCTCAAAATGAGAAACTCAAACCTATTATTGACTCTATTAAAGATAATCCCACCACTAACAGAAATGTTGGAAATTATGAATTTTCATTGAATTAAAAAAATTCAAGAGATAATTTTATTTGAAAGAAAAAATAAGGATTGGAAGAGGATGTATGGTCCTTATGTTTCTCAAAGAAGTGATCAAAATAGTCTATAAACATTAAAACCACCACGACCTTATCCTAGTAGTGAACCACCGGTGAATTCAAGTGCTGAAAAAGAGTTGGATAAGGAGGTTTTGGAGAATTTTATGAAATTTCAAGTCAATATACCTTTTCTCGATGCTGTGAAACAAATTTAGAGGTATGATAAGTTTTTGAAATATATGTGTACCCACAAGAGGAAATTCAAAGGAGGTGAAGAGTCAACTTAGGGAAGAATGTTTCATCCATGATTCAACATGATTTTCCTATCAAATATAAATACCCAATAACCTTACCATTCCATACACTATAGGGAAATACAAATTCAACGATGTCATGCTTGATTTAGGAGCATCCATTAATTTCATGCCACATTCTATTTACTCATTTATATAGGTTGGAGAATTGAAATTCTATGGAATTGTTATTCAAATTTCCAATTGACATACTACCAAGACTACTTTTTTAATATAATATGTTATTATTTAGGTGAGAGACATTATGTTTTCTTTATATTTCTATGTATTGGATATGGAAGATGATTAGTTTAGTACCCAAAAACCTCTCATTCTAGGGAAACCATTTTTGAAAACCACAAAAGTAATCATCAATGTTCAAAAAGTAACCCGTTCACTTGAATTTAGAGGATATGTTGTTCACTTTAATATTTTTCAGTCCATGAAATACCCATTTGAGGATCATTCATCCCCTCAAGTAAACATGATTGATTGGTTTTCCACTGATATGTTTCCCGATTTTTCTTGTGATGAACAACCGACTACTATTTTAAAAGATGGAAAATTGTTTTTTAGTGAGTTTGATCAACAACAGAGTGAAAATGAATATTTTAAAAAGTCTTGTAATATTAAAACAACTTTAAAAATGTTCATTGATTTCAGAATGGATGAAGATGAATTTCTAGAAACTCTTTTATCTGCTACTAGTTTCCCTAGAGAAGTTGAAAATTTTATACATGGAATAGATCTTGAGAACCTGAAAAGTGATCAACATGACGAATTCCTTTAAAATAATTAACTTTACTAAACAATCACACATGTGAGCAGTGTTCTTTGATCAATAAAAATACCCTTACTAATTAGTGTTGAAACCACTTCCTGAGAACCTAAAATATGCTTTGTCAGGTGAGAATGAACAATTACATATCATTATTTGAAAATATATATTAAGTGACAAATAGAACCAATTATTAGGATTCATCAAAAATCAAAAGAAATCCATAGGATGGACTCTATCTGATTTAACCAGAATCAGTCCTTCAGAGTGCATGCATAGAATGTTTTTGGAAACAAATTCTATACCAGTGAGATAGTTTCAAAATATATTAAACCAAACACTTTTATAGGATGTTAATAAGTAAGTTACAACCTTGTTGGTTACTGGAATTATTTTTTCTATCTATGATAGTCAATTGATGTTGGATGTCTAAGTTGTTCTGAAAAAAATTGGTTTACAATCTTAAGGAATGAATTTGGTGAGCTTGTCCCCATTAGGCTTCCAAATAAATTTATAATGTGAATTGATTATATAAAACTCAATCTTGTGAAAAGGAAGGAACACTTCCCATTTCCATTTCTTGATATATTACTCAAAATACTAGCTAAGAAAACCTACTATCATTTTCTTTATGGATTCTATATTTATTTCAAATTCATACTGCACTAGAGGATCAAGAGAAAACCACTTTAACATGAACCATTTGGATCCTTTTATTATAGGAGAATTCCCCTAAATTTATATAATAATCCTATAAATTTCCAAAGGTGTATGATAATAACGTTCTTTAAATTTATAGAAACTGTCTTGGATGTTTTTTTGGACGACTTCACTATTTATGTCTCATCATTTGAAAGTTGTTTGAAATGTTTGGCTCATGTTATTTAAACTTTCACTTATAAAAATATTGTCCTTAATTATGAAAAATACCATTTCATGGTAGATAAATGGATTGTTCTTGGTCATGTTTTGTCTCTACACTACTACAAATAGGGATTTTAAAAGTGCTAAAAACCGCCTTTAACAACATTAGAAAAGCACTTTCAATCATGGAGAAGATATGGGGGGGGGTCCCCTTTAACAGCACTAAAAAAGGGACGATAAAGGGTTCCCTTTATCTGTGCTAAAAAAAGTGCTCATAAAGGCCCCCCTTTATCAGCACGTTTTTATCACAGATAAAGGAAGACTTTATCAGCACTTTTTTGAGCACTGATAAAGGCCCCCTTTATCATCGCTATTTTGAGCACTGATAAAGGATGCATTTATTAGCGCTATTGTGAGAACTGATAAAGACCCCCTTTATCAGTGCTCAATTAGCACTGATAAAGGCCAAGTTGCCTGATCAAACCCAGCACCTACACAAAACCTACACACCTAAGACAACACCTGCACACATAGCACAAAATAGCATGTGCACACAAAATAGCTGCACAAAACAACACCTACACACAAAAAAATCATATAAGAACAAAACAACGTGCATAAGAGTTTAACAAAAAATGGTATATACATTTACTTGAAATAATGAATACAAAAAAAAACCACTACTATATACATTTCAAACAATGTTTTATATGGTTAAAATTACAATTATCCAACAAACAATTAAAAACATTAATGTTTCATCTTTTTTGAATCTGTGATCCCCTCTCAAAAATTGTCATCCACGGTATTAGTTACTGAACAAAGCATCCAAACACCAGAAAAAATTCTACCTATATAAGAAAACAAATATTATGTTAGTAATACAATATTGAAATAAATTAAACATTAATATGAAAGAATACATTAATAAAATGTCAATTTTTAATAAAAAAGACACATTTGGGTGGTTAGGGGGATATAAGACTAGATGATACTTGATACCTAACCTTGATATGGGTAGGTAAGTGGCTATGATAATATACTAGATTAATGAAAAGGAAAAAATTCCACAAAGTACAAAAATTAATGATTTTGAGAGGTTTCTTAGTGTATGGACTTTCCCACTTTCTCTTCTTAGTCCTCTTAGAGGAAGGAACTTCAAAATATAACTTCAGGTGAAAAAGGTGGTGCTGATGGAGGCACAAATTGTGTTTCCTTTGGATCAGAAACAACCAAATCCATGAGCTCCATTTGACTTGGACAACCCTGATCATTAGCCTCTCAGTAACTTTTTGAAACAACTTTGGCCACCATTTTCCTGGGAAAGTAAACTAGAGAGGTGGGAGGTGAATAAATTTTACCATCCTCTTGAAATATCCAAGAGAAAAGAAATTTCACCATAGTCCTAACAATATCAAAGAATATATGAAAGTGATGATAAAACTTATCTTACCTCTTCACTAGAGCCATCCTAGTCTCCCTTATCTTCACTAGTTACCATTGTGCTAGGGATTATCATTCTCTAAGCTAGGGGTGTGTAATGGAATTGGACTTTGATAGAATGAATCACCACACTAATTTCTTGGAGAAGTGATTTGACTTCAATGGGATGTTGTTCATAGAAGATTCTTCTGGGAGTGATCACACTCCCAAATCCCTATAGCTCTATTTTTACTTGACACAACACTCTCCAGACCTCTATGGTCAATGTATTCTGCCTCTAGTTGTCCCAATATTGGATTGTGATGGGAAACAACACCATAATTAGAGAAGACCCCCACCGACTGAAAATTATTTCACAGGAACCCCATACATTGTTACCAAATCCATTGGCACCCTCCTTGTTGATGGTGTTGGATCTAAGTGCCCCATTTTCTTCTAAGACATCTATAGAGCTGTGGATTTTTTGGAAGATGTTTTTTTCTAGAATCTATCTTTTTAATGATTCCAGATCCCCTATTCCATCCTCCTCATCCACTATTATAAGATCTATGTTATTTATCACCAATGGAGCCAACTGACTATTCGGGTATGATCGGACCAAGGTATAGACATAATCCTTGGAGAGTCCAAAACCCACACTATCCAAAGGTAAGGTCACCTAAACCTAAGTTTCCTATCAGGTGGACATTATCCACAATTTGTGAGCCACCATGGGATGCATTTCTGAATGGATGTGGGGAGGAGTGGAGAATTTCATCTGAATGCACTGAACAATATCCCAAAGTGGTATGATGCATACCACTCATAGAATATATTTCAGTTAATACAAGTTGATAAACACCCTCACATATGACTAAAAGATAGGCTTAGTCTATAGATCAACCTTTACATTATTGTTAATTTCACAGGTTGGGGCTCCGTATGGTATAAGAAACTGATCATACCGATTAAATTTTCTCTTGATCACCTAGTTCTTTAGTGTGATTAGCCAGACCCCACTGATACTTTATAGAAATTTCCTAAACTGGTAACTTTTAATGTTGTGAGTATTAATTAACTCATATCCACCAATGTGGGCCCCCATCCAACCCCACCACAGTTGGAAAAGATTGAATATTCTAAACGGGGAATACCCCTATAGATGTGGTGAAGTTGGATATATAACTTAGCCAACATGGGAAAAACAAGATGATAATCATACCACCCGCAATAACCTCTACCATCATTAAGGTGGATACCATAACTCCACCTTTTTTCTACATTGTGAATAATTACCCGCTTAGGTACATTCATAAGAAGCTTACCAGATGAAGAAGGTGATGGTCCTGGGAAGTGACTAACCATCCCTAGTCATTGAATTGACACTCTTAAACTTTTTTAAAGTGATAAACCTCTTCCCCATAGGATTATCATGATGGAAAAGCATTGGGATTCTTATTCAGACACTCATGCCAAGTCTTCTTGATGAACAAGTCAGCCCACTTCTTGAAGGAGATCTCAACCCCTAGATATGGGTCCTTCCCAAGGGATGTTCTGACCAGATTGATGATATCCTTAATAATGGGAGGATTCTATTACATGTCATCCCAAGTATATGGGGGATGAATTTAATTATCATACTTGTCTCCTAAAATCATCGCACCATAGATCATCTTAATGTACCATATACTGATGTCAAACTCACCATACATAAAATAAAATGTGTTCATGTATTGAATCTATAAACTAAACAAGTCTACGATCATAATTTTGTTGTAATAAGTAAAGCTTTGGTAAGCCTAAATATATTCATAAAATACTATATTTTTCAGCTCAACCACAAACTCTGTGGCAATACACTAAGCCAAGAAGGGACAATCCCGGTTCATCCCAAAGCTTCCACCTGAATGACCCAGCCAAATAAGCACCTAAACTTCTAATTTGATATAGAATTATACATTTTTGATATGTAAATATGGGTTTTAAGCTCCAAATAATTTTATAACCCTTTGAAATCAATCCACATAGTCTTCAAAATTAAGTTCATGACTTGTTCAAAGTCATGTGATCACATGACCATAATAGGATCACGTGATCAAACGAACCTGGGAGATTTATATGATTACACAACCCTTTAAGCTTTATGTGATCATGTAAATAAGACAATAATACACTAACCATGGTTCAAGTTAATTACTTTGATTATGTGATTTGATCATGTGATGAGATCACATGATCACTTCACATGAAGCATTCATACAAAGGAGCTTATGTGACACGATCACATGAAGAGGCTTATGTGAAGTAGAGCAAAAACCTAATATTTCTCGTAGAGATATGAAAAGAAAAATAGAATCCCAAGGGAATCATTCAGGTATTCACTTCCTTATAAAAAAGTGCTTTTTTCTTCTTCTGGAATTTTATGTGAGGTGTGTATGCATCTGGGCATTGATGTGATGTAGGTTCTATCTGAGGTGCGTAGGCACCCAGATTTTTATGGGAATGCATATGTATATATGATGGGGGTTTATTTGAGCAATTTTTGAGATTCAAGATTTATGTAAAATGATTTTAATGTGAAAACATCAAGATTAACTCTGTGATTGAGCAGACACAGTGTCGTTGCTCTTCCTGCAAAGATGTCAGATGGACAGAAATCTTCTAAAATAAACTAATCATACAAGGAATAATGAAAATTAAATCAACATTTCATTATATAATTTTTCATTAAAATAGACATATTATATCGTAACACTACCTTTACATCTTTCCAAACGGTTTTTTTGGTCCCAATATAAGCTAATAACAAAACTAATGATTCTTTTTTCACTTTACTACTATTGGTTAACTACCGCTTAGAATAACATCTAATTTGAACTTCCGATCCAGCATCACCATGATGCTCTCATCCGACACCATATCTATGATGTCATAATTCAAAGTTCACCTTTTCTTCTCTTAATGCACCCATTTACTTAGTAAATGGGCACAAGAAGTGAAAGAAAAGTGAATTCATAATGATGAAATCATAGAGATGGTGTCAGATGAGAGCATCAGGGGGATTACGAATCAGAAGTTCAGATCAGATGCTATGCTAAGCAGTAGTTAACCAATAGTAGTGAAAAATCCTTAGTTTTGTTATTAAATTTGTGAGTGGTACATAAAAAATATTCTTCCAACACACTGCATTAGTAAAAAAAACTGCATAAATGACCAAAATACAGAATATAAATGATCCATTTCATAATAGTTTAAGTCTAATTCTTTTGGAAACATTAAAACATAAAGAACTTGTTTATACGAGTATCTCATTAAGTTATGCTTTACGAGAAATTAAAATCATTTCTAAAACCATTATTCATAACCTAAGGATATAAAACATAATAAAGGGTGATCATATATGCTCAATAAGTGTAAACAAGGAAGATATCAATGATCATATAAGGATAACATAAGTAGTAGGAATTCACCTTCATCCTATTTGTGTACAATCTTCCATCACGTATGCTACCCATTCATTTCTAAACACATCTATATCATATTGTGAATATGTGTTTTTTCAACAGTCATGGTAGTACTGAAAATATATAAATACAAAAAGGATTAATAAATATTTTAAATTAACTCATATTTATTTTGGAAAATACCTCTTCATGGATGCTAGTTTGTTGGTGAAAAATGATCTCTTTCATAAATTTACAAACATAATAACCACTGTCATTTCCATTTGAATGTTTTGGAAATTGAAGAAACATTGAAAAAATAAGTATTTTTTTTATATGTGTTTGGATAGTGCAATATTATTATATATACCAGGATATTTTTCCATTTGTAGATCTTGTAGGAATTATTTTCCTTAGGACTTGGATTCATTCCATGAAGTAGACAATATTGATACACTGCCCTATCATAACAGAATTCTCATTAAAAGATAATATAAATTATATAAATAGATGTTTAGTTCTAAAATGTTGGATCTAGTTTATTAAAAATTGAAAAACGCCATTACACGTGGTTAGTTTGTTTCATATCCATGCATTGAATCCTAAAAAAAAATCTTTGAAGTATCCAAATTGACTGCAATCAGCATCCAATGCTGCCTAAAAACACAAAAAGGAATAAGTAATTAAAGAAATTAAAAATAGTTGATATGATTAAATTTTAGAGTTTTACCTATGCATCTTTGGTATTAAAAAGAGTCTGTTATCTGTAATTTTGTTTTTAAATGATTTGAGTAGGGATGGAATTATTTCATCCTCTTTATCAAAATTTATTTCTTCTTTTGATGAGGTGATGTGAGGATTAACGAGTCCAAATTTTTGTTCATGGGGAAATACCGTCAATTGTTTTTCATATATATGCCTGCAAAAAATATGAAATGTATTTAGTCATAATTATCGTAGTATATCAGCTTTTGTAAAATCAAATCATAAAAACATACCTCATGTATACATTTACAACTAAGGCACCTAGCCATTCATACTTGAAGATTTAATTTCCATGTTCAAAACTAATGAAATCTGATTTTTCTTCTCCATGCATATTTTTTTCAAAATCAACTATGTGATCATTTTTGTCTATCAACTTTGTATCCACATGAGTCTGCAATGATATTAAATGTTGATATAAAATGGGTGGGGTGAAGGTGCTCTCAGTAGATCGTTTCAATCGGTTTGTTGATCCTTGAGATAGTTTTGAGATGATATTTCATTTCACTACCTTCACTTTGTCATTCTGTAATAAAATTCATCAGTTCAGACCTTTTTTCATTAAATGTTAAAGGTTCAACTTGAAAAATAAATTGGAAATGGATACCTCTTTGTCAAAATGTTTTTTACAAGAATTGACGGCTATGCGATGAATGTTCCAACAGCTTGTTTGATTGTATAAATGTCGTCATCGTCATTTGGAACAGGTAGCTCAACACTCGGATCATTATCTACATTAATCGACACTTTAACATGATCTATTAGAAGTTATCAATTGTGTAGCATGTCATTATTCATATTGAACACCGTAGCCCTCGCTACAAGGCGATAAGTGGGAGTTGATAGATATAAATCACAATCATTTTCACCCTGTAGAATATTATTATAGGAAAGGTATCAGTGTCTATGTGATTCATATTTCACAGAAACAATTATTATAACATTTATTACCTCAACTAAGTCACGTTTTTTAGGGGAATGGCTCACCTCAAATATGGGGGGGGGATCTTCATGCATAGGTTGTTATTGAGTTGTTTCTTCTCTTTGACTCCCCCATCAAACTTTCTATCATCTCTATTTGGTATTGTAATTCTTCTTAAAACATAGCTATTATTTCTATCATATTTTTTATTTCCACAGTTTGATCCTCCACTTGTTTTTATTTCTGAAAATATGTTCGGGGTGTCACCCCAAAACCCACACCTCTGACACGACCATACTGTTCTAGCTGCTTCAAGGCCATTGAAAGTACGTTTGCATCTGGTGCAGGTGTTGTTGATTCCTATGACTATGTAAGATATAAAATATAGAAAAATAAATATTCATTGTTATGTAATAGCGATTTAAAGAAAATCAAATTTCTATTATGTCATACTTACACATGTTTCCCATGCTTTTTGTGTGTTTTCATCTATCAGTATCCCATATTTATTTACATGAGACTCCTTCCATAGAAAATGGCATGGGATGGAAGTGGATTTTGATTTGGATTCATCAATCTGCATATAAACAGAGGAATATGGTTATGATGTTGTTTTGTGTCACATAAAAGTATTATGATAGATTTAAAATACATACCAATTTTTTCTCAAGTGAAGCGTACACCATCCTTGCTTTACAGTAGGGGTATGATGGTTTTGTTGCCCATTATTTATTTTCATAACTCAGTTGCTATTTCATAAATAAAAAACTGTCAATCAAAGTGATTAATATAAGAAATGTCAAACAATGTTTTACCAGACACAATGTACCAGAATATTATGCTCCCCACAATGGTTTCTAAATGCATCCCACGCTCCTTGGGATATCAAGTGTGCATAAAGAGGAGGTGGGTGCGACTTGATTTTCTTCTAGTATCTTTAAGATGACATTTCATTAAAATTGTGCAGAAGCCTCTATGAATCCTTCCTGCAACTCTTAATACAAATTCCTTGTGCGTGGAATCTACAATAAATTAACTCTACAATGGATGATGATGAGTAAGTCAATGTTTTAGTATTTTATTTTATTTTAATAAATTAAAGAAATTATATCATAATGTTACCATAATATCTTCCCACATTTGTGTCTTAAGCCCGATGAAAACATGGTGCCATGACTGTACATCAATCGGCACACATTGCCGAGTGAAGATTCCAATGTAGATACTAAATATGGATTTGTTGGGGTTAGCATGTTGGACTTGCTTATTCCATCCCACCTTATATTTGATGCCTTTTTATTTTTTCCTTAAGAATTTTGGCTAACACTGTCAAACTACGATGCTCTTGTTTTTTTTACACCATCAGGGTTTTATTTCCTACCATTTTCTTAGATGAACCATCATTATATTACACTGGAGTGCTAGCATCAACACTGGGACTGCAACAACAAGTTGAGAAACTTGTTGTACTTCAGCACTAGGACCAACAGAAACAGGTTGAGAAACACGTTATTGCTCTGCACTAGGACCAACAGTAGCAGGTTGAGAGACCTATTGTGCCTTGGGATTGGGCGCATCAACAGGTGCATAAGTCATTATCTGCAGTAGTGGTTTAATATTTAATTTATATTACATAAAATCAGTAGTTAATAGATAATAACATAACGTAACACAATGTATATTATAATAAACAAATAACCTGATTATTGAACTCTTTTTTTAAAGTCTGAAGAGATTTTACCCCTCTATCGAATATGTAAATCCCTTCATTGTGGTATCCTCTAAAATAAAAAACACCATCTACATTGGGACCATTGCAAAATGATTGAAAATTCACAATGAAAAGTTCATCCTCTGTTGAACTTTAATCTAACCCTTCAGTTGTTTTGATCAATAACAGAACAATTGACCAGTTTTAGTTTGCGGGATCTGGAACATAAAATACTTGTACTACCTGTGCTAAAATTATAATTGATTCTTCTTTCTACCCTTACTAAAACCAACTTTCACAAATCCCAATTCATCTATTTTAACAACACTCCTGTTACAACCCACTTGCATTGAAAAATCAGCACTTGGAATTTCATATAATCCAACCCCCATATTTGTTTAATGATGCCAAAGTATGAAATATTTGCATAATTTTGATTTCTCTACTTAGCACCAAAAACATGCATCGCTTTCGCCACAAGTGTAACCCCAATATTCTTCATGGTAAAATATTCATCATGTTCATTAGTATATAATTTATAACCATTAAATACATAATCATTGTAAGATAATACATACTCACTTGCTCCTCTGGCCATCGAAGTCATTCTAAAATTGAGTCTATATTTTCATCTAACTTCTTAAATATATGGCTTCGAAACCATCATGTAAACTGTCTATTATGTGTATCTGATATCCCTTTTTCACACCTATATGGATTCAAATTCTTAAGAATTTATTTGTGGGTTTGAACATATGGGTCAATGTCGAAACTATTATGAAAAATGTAAAGGTGGCCCTTCTTCCTGATCTATAATATTGATTGTGACAACCTCTTTTCCAGAAAATCCTTCACCCTCAAGCCACCCAGTGTGATGAGATTTAGGTAGGCCAATGATTTCCACACTAGACAGGTATTCGGTATAGAATTCAATGGCTTCATCAACAATATATTGCTCCGCAATACAAACATCTGTTCGACTTCAATTTTTGACATACCCTTTCCAAATATTAATTTACCATTCAATGGGGTACATCTATATATAATATACATGACCACATAGTTGAATCTCTCTCACCAAATAAACAATCAAATGAACCATCATATCAAATAATTTCAACAGGAATAACATTTCCAATTCACATAATATGATGACAATTTCTATTTCCATAGTTGGCAATTTCGCCGGATCTATAACTTTGCTGCATATAGCTTACAATAAGAAACATAGATTCATTAATGTATGGTGGAAATTCTTGGGCAAAATGCAACGTAAAGCTATAGGAATTAGATCTTGCATCAAAACATGGCATTCATGTGATTTCATACACTTTAACTTTAAATTGATCATTGAAACGATGTTATTGATTTTTGATGAATACCCCTCTGGAACCTTTATGTCATTGAAGATGTTGAAAAACTGATATCTCTCCTATCTGGAAAGAGTGTAAGGAGCAGGAGGAAGAAATGTTCATTTTTAACCCTTCATTGGTACCAACTCTTCTTGTATTACCATCTCAACCATATCCAATCTAGCGTTAATTCCATCCTTTGTTTTGTTGGGTGCATTTAGCAACCTACTGATTACATTATCACATACATGTTTTTCAACATGCATAACATCAAGAAAATGTCTGATGTACAGACAATTCTAGTATGATAATTCAAAAAAAACTGATCTCTTTTTCTAACCAGTTTTCTTATGGTTTTTTGAAAATGATTTACCAAAAATAGTGTCCACATATTTTACTTTTGAAAACAATTGATCACCTGTTAGTGGAGATGGTGTGGTACGTTATTCTGAACTTCCATTGAATGATACTGTCCAAGATAAGTACTTATGTCATCTGGGTAGAAATCTGCAATGTCTTAGAAACACGATTTCGATGAATGTTTCAACCTAATTGACTGTGTACCTTGTTTGCAAATGGGACACCCTTGAGTTCCTTTAATTCTATATACTGACAAATTTCCATAAGCAGGAAAGTAATTTATCTCCCCATACAACATCACTCTCAAATAAAAATCTTCATTTTTGTAAGCATCATGCAACGTAACACCTGAATCCCACAATAATTTCAAATCCCCGATCAATGGAGACAAATAAACATCAATATCATTAACCGATTGTTTTGGTCTTGATATAAGCATAGATAACATGATGTATTTTCATTTCATGCATAACCATGGTTCTAAGTTATAATTTACCAATATAACCAGCCTTGTACTATGACTGCTACTTTGAAAACCAAAAGGATTCACTCCATCTATAGATAATGCAAGACGAAGGTTTCTCAGCTCGTTTCTAAATTCATGATACTCATGATCAATTCTCTTCCACTGAGGAGAGTCTATCGAGTGACATAGTTTCCCATATTTAATTCTTGTATCTACATTTCATGTCAATTGTCTTTCAGTCTCCCCACTTCCATGTAAGCACCTTAACCTTGGAATGATTGGAAAGTACCATACAACTTTCGTAGGTATGGATTCATCTTTCTTGTATCAAGAAGCACCACAATTTGGGCAATATATAAGTGACTATTGGTCCTTAAAAAACAATATATAGTCATTCGGGCAGGCATATATTCTTTCAGAGATCATACCCATTGAGCATAGCATTTGTTTGACATCGTATGCTCGGCTAAGGAGATCATTATCTTATGGGAGCATGTTATTCAGGAGAGCTATTAGTTCTGTAAAAATGGTATCACTCCACCCATTGCCTACTTTCAAATTATATAGCTTCAATACGACTGGCAATGTTGCATATTTAGCGCAACTAGCATATAATGTCATCTTTTCACCACTCTTTAACTTCTCAAACAATTTTGGGAAATCATGAAGTTCTTCTTCAACTTTCCTTGTCATTTACTCAATACGATCTTCATCATCACTCACATATATAATCACATCCTCTATATGATCATCTTCATTGTTCACTCTTGTAATCATATCAAATGATCCATAAAATGTAGTGTTATCCTAGGCACTACCTGCATTCGTTTTTTTCCTGTGCTTATTCCAACATTTATAAATTCGATCTATTCTGTGACAGATCAGGTGTTCTTCCAACTCATATGGACTAATTTGTCTTGAATAACAATAGCGTAAACACAGACAAAGTATTTGAGAAGGGTCATATGCATGATCTTCTGTAAATTTGATAAACTCTTTCACGCCATCTTCATACTGTTTTGTCAACCGATTGGAATTCATCCATTCTTTATTCATATTCATCCTATTTGATAGAGTAATATTAACATTTAACAAAATAATTACACAAAATATGTTCAACTATGGTCATCATTCAACTATAATCAATGGAACTAGATATGGTAAACAATACCCTTACCTCTCCATGCATTACTCAAGACCAAATTAGGTCACACCCATCTTCCCAACCACCTGATCAATGGAAATAGCTATGACAAGACCATGCACTAGAATGTTTTAGTATCCCACATGTGATCTATATGCATTGTTATAAACTATTTTTTAGTGTTTCTATTGAAGCATAATGTCTCTAGTCAAGAAATATGGTACTAAACTAATAGATGGTATGATTTTCAATAGAGTGATTATGGGTGGAAGGATTCATTACATGTGTTGTTATGGTTATTTGACTAGGGTGTCCATAAAGTGTCTCCTAGAGTTCTCTAGTGAAGTGGTTTTCTAAGATTCAGTGGAATTACACTGGTAAAAAAGTGGTGGTGCTATTGAAATTGGTAAAGTTTGGATTGATATTCAATGGTGGAAGAACTAAAACGTGGAAAAAAAATGGTGTACCAATCATTCCAACAACCGCAACACCATACAAACACACAATCGTGCTCACAATCGCAACACCATACAAACCAAACAATCACAATTTTAGATTTTACAAAGTACCCCTTATTCAATTTAGTTTATTAATTCCGGGGTTATCCCATAATATTTATCATCTTGGGACATTCATTCATTAGTCAATATACGTACATTACCAATTTTTATATTCAAATGTTCAATAGGAATGAACCAACATGCAATTCATTTAGTGCGCAAACAAGGACCACCAACGACCACAATTTTCAGCGGAGCATTTAACCTGTACATTTCACAACATAACCATCAATATCAAACAGTAATAACATGAGAAAAAGAAGAAACCAATGAGTAAAAGGATAAAAATTACTGCAAACGTGTCTTTTAGCGTGCAGTAGAGGTGCATTCACGATAGGAGAGAGGCACACGACATAGGATATTTCTTACTGAAGAAAAACATAAAATGAGAACTCACATGTTAAACAATTTTATTGGTCAATAGTGGGATTTTATTTTTCATATATGATATCTGCAACCTGTTTATTTGTTTTTTCATATCAACTATTTTCCTAGATATTCAACTTATGAATGGGACATGTCTACTTTTCAGGAGAAAGATAATTTTTAATTTACTCAAATTTAGGGGTAAAATATTACACATTAATTGTATTTTTTCCCTAAGGGATCGTTTCTCTCCCATAGGGATCATGAACGCATCTTAGGTTAGTGGAAAGTTAGGTCAGTTGTTGGTTATGATACCAACCTGGGCCGTATTATTACATTTCCAATTGAAATCAACCCATGTCCATTTTAATATAGGATTGGGGGGGGGGGGGGAGAAACTAATATATAGAAGGAATAAGAAAGGTAAAAATTATCCTAGGCTCTCCAATAAAAGTGATGAAAGATGAAACATACACTGGGTGAGGGCGAACCACCCAAGAGGAGAGGAGGGGGAGGTTGGCGTAGCGTAGATGGGTTCTAGATGAGAAAATGGAAAAAATCCAGTAAAACATAAAAGGTTCAAAGGGGAAGGGGGTGGGATGTTCGGGGGGGGGGGGGGTAGGGAGTCTCCATGGGTGTGAGGGAGGGAGTGTGGGCTGTACAGGGAGGGGGGGGGGTTGTACAGGTGGGGGGGGGGCTGCAGGGGTGTGGGGGAGGGGGTGTGGGTTGTCCAGGGAGGGGGGGGGGGTGGGCTGTCCACTATGAAATGAGCATTAATGATCCTAAAGAGTGAATTATAAGAGGGAAAAATTATGGGGAAGAGGGGTTTGGGTGATGGGGTTGAGTGACTAATAAGGAATAGGGGAACCTCATTAAAAAGACTAAATGAATCTCTTTTCAATTCAAGAATAGGGTACATTATGCTGTAGCCTAAGGGTCTATTTCATAATGCACTCTACGATGTCACATTGTTGAATTACCATAAGGTATACACTGAAACACTCATCCCCTAGGCAAAACCATTAAATCTTGATCATGAATTGTGATGTGACTATATGCCTCATTAAATAACATCCACCCCCCAAAAAAATAGTATGGAGGGCATAACATAGCCAACCTCCCACATGATCGAAACCATTAACATAAGGTGGGTCCCATGGATAAACTCACATACATAAAGGAGGACCTAAATAGGAATAACCAATCTAACCTCTAACAAAATCTACATCACTAATACAAGGTATTCCACATGGCTAATAAAATATAATAGAAGAGGATCATGAGAAGGTCATAAAAGAGCCGACTTACTGCCTGAGAAGGGCTACCAATGTAAGAAATATACCTTGGATAAATGAACATATATAAACCATATCCAAGGGAGGGTATAACATAACTAACCTTCAACACAATCTGAACCACTAAAATAATTTATGTCTTGTGGAAAATCAGATATACCCCATGATTTATAGCCAAACATAAACTTTAAGAAATTTGAAAGAATGTTCACCTTGGTGGAGTATATCTACATTAAAATATCAAGGTCTCTAGGCCTCATCCTCATCATATATATATAATAACTATTAAGATATAATGTACAAGCATGGAAGATAAGACTCATCATAGATATTAGCTAGCCAATGATTGATACCTATCATTAAGGAGGAGGAGGATGGTCGTGGTGGAGGAGGAGGAAAAGGCAGCGACAGTGGAGGAGAAGGAGTGGGAATCATTTCCCAACACTAAGGTATAATTTCTATAGTCATGGGATCACTATATAATGGGTATATCATCCCTCAAATGCATTCCTTGAAGTTATCAATATTATTGGGTAGCGCATCTCAAACCATTTGAATATTTCATAATTGGTATAACATCTCAGATAATATTATTATATGGTAAGTGGGAAATGAAACTCATACAACACAACACAATATCACATCAAGTATATCATCCCATTCTTTAGGAATATTCAACATAAATTATCATATCATCCCAGTCTATAGGCCATATCGGAGTGATTAGGCAGGTCATCCCACACCCAAACAAAGATATTAATCAAGGGGCAGCACTTCCACCCCATAAAAATAGAATTAACGATGGGAATAGTATCTTATAGTATATAAAAAACATAAAATGGAATAATAAACATATCCGAGAATACTAAATAAACCATAACCGGGTCTTCCTAACATATGAATCAATCAAAGTTTAAGATTAGTTGATCTACCCATGCCGAACCCATATCCAAATCCAAAAAAAGGCTATAACCCACTCAGATATTATAGGTCAGAAGGGGGAGGAACACTCACCCAATAAGTTAGTCAAATAAGTCAAAAATTATATGAGGAAAAACTAATTTCTATTTGGGTCAAGGCTCATACTGAACTCACATAATCCAGACATATCTTATTCAAGGGAGGCTAAGGGAACCTCTTTTGTTACCTCTGTGTTATTTTCTACTAAGGAGTAATACCAATTGCACTACTACAAAAATGGGAAAGGTAAGTGCTACCCTTTTATCAGCGCTAAAAAAAAGTGCCGATAAAGGGGGCCTTTATCAGTGCTAAAAAAAGCACCGTTAAATGTGACCCTTTATCAGCACTTTTTTTAGCACTGATAAATCCCCCCCTTTATCAGCGCTTTTTTTAGCACTGTTAAAGGGGACCCCTTTATGAGTGCTTTTTTAGTGCTGTTAAAGGGGACCTCTTTATCATCACTTTTCTTAGTAGCGCTGATAAAGGGGGGCTTTATCAACGCTTTTTCCTAGCACTGATAAATTTTATGTTTCAAAAAAGATAATTTTTCCTAAAAAATAATATATTGTTATATAAGTATATTTATATTGATATAAATATAATATATATATTTTAAATATGTTTTAGATAAGTATAAATAGACTATTACATTTAATATATAATAAATTTAGTGAAAATGGATTTAAAATATTTACAAAAATATTATTAATTAATAATTTTCTAATTATTATTGATTAAAAATCATTTAATAACAATTTAAAGACACAAAAAATCAAAAAAATCAATAAAATATCTAAAATAAGTTGAACATGTAACTTAAACTTAAAATGGCCATAACTTTTGATCCGGGTGTCCGTTTGAGGTCTAAAACATATCAAATCCAAGCCTGCGACGATCTCTCTGCACTTATTACCCAAAAAATCTTCTGTCACATTTTTTGATCCCAAAATTCCCAAAAGTTCTCCAAAACTGAGTTTTTAGTCTGGATACCCTGATTTGTTAACATTCAAACATGTATAACTTCTGATCTGGATGTCCGTTAGGCCTGTACCACATATCATATCAAATATTGTTTCATTTTATTCGATTTGACTAGTTGTGGAGTTGAAACAGGCTTTTGGATTATAAGTTATGGTAATTTTAACATTCTATGGATTTTCAAATACACATATATATATATGTATTTATTCGTAAACATATGTATGTGTGTGTGTGTCTTTGTGTGTGTGTTATATATATGTATGTATGTATTTATTTATTTATTTATAAACACACATAAAAACATATTTTATAAATTTATTTAAAACTAATATTATAAATATATATTAATATACAAATAAATATAAGGATAAAAAATTGTAACTACAAATATATATATAAATAGATATAAATATATATCAATATATGAATGACTATATATATATATACTAATATATGAATAAACACATATGTATTAATATAACTAAATATATTTATATTAATATGAATCTATATTAATATACAAATAAATATAACTATATATATATAAATAAATAGATGTATCATTAAATACAAAAAAACGAAATGTCTTAGTGGTAAAGGTGCACGCGCACAAGGGGGGGGGGGGTGGTCGCGGGTTTGAGTTTGGGAGGAAGTAAGGAAGTGCGCACGCATGTGTGGGATGCGTTTATAAGGCCCCGACCTTATAACATTACTTAACATTGAATTACATTGAATAATTCACATTGAGGATCTTTTCAGGTTTAGAGTTTTAGAGAATTTGATCTTAACTATTACATCTCAAAATATTACAAAGTAGACACTTATACTAAGTTTCCATAAAATAAAAACTCTTAAAAAGAAACATGTCTAGTTACATGTTTTATATAGCATGACTTTCCCTTGATCCCATCCTTGACACTATTCCACGTTAAGTCCTGTGAAAAACATTTCAAAAAAAACTTGGGGTGAGCATAAAAAGAACAGTAAGGGAAACACAAAGAATGAAAACTGTTAGTTTTTCAAAACAACAAGTAAACCATGTATACTTTATCAAAGTAATACTTTTCACCTTTATTAAGTAGTAAAAACTCTTCACTGAATAAAAGATCAATACTTACCTTTTTTTAACCAAAATATTACCATAAAAACCATATAAAGAACACATAACATATAAAGGTAACTTGGGACATAAACATACTTAAATGGAATAACCATACGGTCGACTTCCACACATATCACTTAATGGAATAGCCATACGGCCGACTTCCATACCCAATGCATTGGAGGTTATAACGTAACCACCCGTCCTGGTATTCACGACACCACCCGTCATATGGTTTATCACGTAACCACCCATCAAATGTCCAAGTACCATTATAAAAATCATAAGACATAAAAAAAATGGAAAGAAAACATTTCCACACTTTGATCACAATATATCACTTAAATATATTGACATAAAAAATCCATTATAAAAACCATTTTCAATACCAAAATACATAAAAGAGTATATGGTATTTATTTCATTTAAAAAAACATTACAACTTATTGAGTAATCCAAAGACCAAATAATACTCGCGGCGGCAGAAAAGGTAGTTGTCACCATGTACGTTAAAAGAAACATTCCTTTTTGTCATTTAGTAAAACGATTCATATAAAAATATTCTTTTTGAATAAAAATAAAAGTCAAAGGGGTTTATACACCGTATAAATGAAAGTTGTGTATAAAACAAAACATGCCTCAATGAAAGGAGATTGAGACAGAGTCCCTTACCTCGGGTCTGACTTGACTCGATCATTCTTTAATGTCCTGAATAATAAACTTGAGTTAATTTCTACTTGCTTAAGAACCTTTTTCAAGTTCATTATTCCTTTTATATCACTTATTACCATGTTATGAACACTATGTAATTATTTAAGTTAATAATGGTCATTTTGTCGATCATTGGTACTTGAGTCAAAAATAAACTCTTTATAATTACAAGTTGTTCATGTGGTAAAATATCCATTATATCAAGAATTATATTCATGATTTAGATATAATATATATCATTTATATCAAGTATATACATGCATTTATAATATTACATAGTCATTTAGAGGTAAGAAATGAAATGCACCGTTCATGGAGACGGTAAGCCGTACGTACGCATGAACGCTACTTTCATTTCTATGTCATATTAATGGAATTAAAACTAAATGAGAGATATGTATATTTTAATTCCAGAATTATATTCATCATTAAGATGTAACATACATCATATATATCCATTATATATATGTACTTATAATAGTACATTACATTTTGGGATAAGAAATGAAATGCACCGTTCATGGAGACGGTAAGCCGTACGTACGCATGAACGCTACTTTCATTTCTATCTCATACTTTAATGGAAAGAAATAATAATGATATAAAGGTATATTATAATTCTAGTATAACATCATATATAATAACTTTAACTCCATCCTTTATACGTCCCACATATGGCATTAACGAATCAAATCACTTTGAGGGGGCGGTAGTCCGCACTTCCTAAAATGAAGATATCGCGTTTACCCATAATGGAAACCATAAAGGTATGACAAAAAAGAAAAATACAGAAGCTTAAGGAAAACATAAACATATTATATATCATATATAAATATAGTGACATCTTAATGGCCACCATTTAAGGTGTTAGAAAAATATTGAACAATCATCGTTTAGTGAGGTAGAAATTCGCCATCCACAGAAACAATATGTTCTTTAACCATTAGATGTAGGTGTGTGTAAGTGTGGCTCAAATGATTCTTATAAAAACATCCTAGTATATTTAAGATACTGGATTTTTTACAAAAGAAATTAATAAAAAGAGTTTAGGGTGTTGGAGAAGCAAAATAAAACAAAAGAACACAAGAGAAAACACTACCTTTAAAACGGGTAACTCTTTTTTATTTGAGATCAAAGGCTTACTTGGGAAGACTTCTGCCCAAATTGAGGCTTCTAAAAGTTAGAGAGGGATGTGGAGAGAAAAAATGGGTAGGGTTTGGCCGATCCAAAGCCTTTGTAAGTGTGGGTAAGGTGGTAGAGGTGGGGGTCTTTTATAAGAGGAGAGGAGGGGCACTCTTGGAAAGTTATAAAAGGTTACTTTATCATAAAATGAGTTTCCATTTTTAAAGGTCCCACAATTATATATTTAGAGGATAAGGTGATAAGAGTTCGAAATCCACCCATCCAATAGGTTTTTTACAAGTGTAGGTCTTACATTTTACATTATCTTTTCATTTTATTTAAATCATTAAATAATGAGGTAATCGCTGCATCATCATGATGTAATAAATAATTTAATTTATTTAATGTCTAAAAATTATAAAAAAAATATCATGATGTAGTAAATATGTTTTTCTTTCTAATGAATATTTATAGTAAAAAATATTACTTGTATAACCCCACTTAAAAATTGTTTTAGTAAAACAACTCATGTTTGTGACATTTTTACTTTAACATTAAATAAAAAGATATTAATGTCATTTTCCTTCCAAAGTGGCTACATGGGGTCCCCAAGTTGACCCATGGATTTTCTTGGTCTGCAATTACACATCAAATAAGGGTAGGATATGTGTCTAGGTAATTTCATATTATTAAAACATTATTTTTTCCTTAAACTACACTAATTACCTCTAATCGCGATTAAAAACTTAAAAGTTACTATTCACCAAAAAATTATTTTAATCCCATTGAACCAAATTTTTATTCTTAATGAAAACCATGTATGACGTATTTTTGAAATTCAAAACACAGAGGTGGTAAAATTTCATTTAAACGAAAAATCAGTTTTTTAAGTACCACTTAGTGGTTTCACTATTCATCAAAAATTGAAGTTTTTCAGAAAAATACCAAAACTTCACCCTAAGCTATATTTAAAATTCCGAATTAAAAAATGATGTCTATTTTAAAAAAAATTCAAAACCTATAATTTGCATTAATTAATTTAATAATTAATTCCTGCTGTCGGAGCAAATAGCGTGTTTTTATGAAATAATAAGTATCAAAAGATTGACACTAGTTTAAGTCCAATTTCAAAGTGAAATTAATTACAACGACCACTATTGGATTAAATGGTAAACATATATTCTAATTAAACTCTAAAACCAAATAAAAAGTTAATTTAATCATATAAATAAATTAGATTAAAAAGAGGTTTTGAATTAAAATACAACATTTTTCACTATTCATTAAAAAATGAACTTTATCGGAAAATACCAAAATTTTACACAAAGTAAATTTTGATGTCCCAATTCTAAAGAAGAGTTTTATTTGGTCCAATAGAATATATAAAAGTGACCAAAACTATATTTAATGATGGTTCGCCATCAAAAGGCGATAAGTGAACCTTTAGTGAAAATTAGGGTATATATGCCTAAAATTGAATTCTTTCCGTATTTTAAGCCTGTATCTTTTATTGGATAAATGTAAAAACATTTAAAAAAATATATAATAATATTTTTGTTATTTCTATCCATTCCCTCCAATACAATGTCTATGTGTTAACTACCATTTAAAATAATATTATTATATTACTAGTGTGCAACATAAGATTTCAAAGAAACTCATTGTTGCGTATCGGGTATGCTATCAAACATAGCAACCCCTTTAAAGTAAAATTAATATTTAATTCGCAAATATTAATAAATTTGAAAATGCTTTATTTTTTTATTTACCTAGGATGTTACAGCGTGGGCAAGGGAAGCGCGTGGGACTGGGGAGGGGCTGCCTAGCGTTGATAAAGGGGGGGAGCGCTGTTAAAAGCTCCCCCCCGAATATAAACTATTATTATTTTTTTATTTTTTTACTTTTATCAGCGCTAAAAAAAGTGCTGATAAAAGTCCCCTTTTATCAGTGCTAAAAAAAACACTGATAAAAGGGATCTTTATCAGCACTTTTCTGAGCGCTGATTAAAGAGACCCCCTTTATCTTCTCCTCAATTAACAGTGCTTGTTTTAGTGCTGTTAATTCACTTTTATATCACTAATAAAATCCATATTTGTAGTAGTGTTGGTTATATAGAACATAATTACAATTAATTTACTTTTCAAACCTGGAACATATTGTCTATTGAATCACTCTACATCACATTTAAGTATAGAACATAGCCCAAAAAGAACTTACCCACTCTTAGGTGGTAAATTAAAAACATCCTAGTAAAAAAATCAAAATAGAATCTCTCAATTATACACTTATACCCTATCTAGGGTGGAAAAAATACACTTAACCAAGGTCATAGGAATCATAGTATAACACAAGGGAATCCCCCAAGGGCTCTTGAATGTAATTTTCAGCGTATTTTAATTTATTCCAACAACCCCTGATGGTCTTGGAATTAAGGCATAATACTCAGAGGGTCCATAACATCCCTAGATGTTTTTGCCAATATATATGGTCAAGGAAAACAATTTGAGTTGATTTAATACCAACTAAACAAGTGTGGAAAGACTACATATCACACAATGCATAAAACAATACATAAAACATTGGTAATGGTTTGAAACCACCAACTTCAAAGTGGAGTTGACCCCTTAATAATGCTCTGCCACCATATCCTAAGCTCATCCAGGCTCGATCAAGACCCATCATCCATTTTCAAAACACATGATGAGGCGGCCTCGATGGAGGAGGATGATTTGGAGGCCGGAGGAGGAGGAGGAGGCAGTAGTGGTGGAGGAAAAGGAGAAGTAGGGTCACATCGAAAGAGGGATCACGACAGAGGAGGAAGGGAAGGCAATAGTGGAGGAGGAGGAGGAGGACGGTCGCTGTAGAGGAGGAGGATAAGGCAATGACGGTGGCAGAAGAGGAGGAGGAGGAGGAGGAGGGATTTCAACGTAGGGTTCAGCTTCCGCGAAGGCTTGAATAGGTGCAATGGAGGAGGGGCCTATTAGGGTTATTTTATAAAAACCCCTGGAACATTTATTAGTGCTAGTTAAAAGCGCTGATAAAGGTATGTTTTATCAGTGCTAAAATAAAAGCACAGATAAAACATACCTTTATCAGCACTAAAATTATAGCACTAATAAATACTTATTTCAGCAGTCCTTTTTAATTATATATATATATATATATTAATAAGTATTATATATTTATAAATATAATAAATAAAATAAATATATTAAATATAAAAAATATAATAAATACAATGAATTAATCTAATAAATTTAATAAATATATAATGAATATAAAAATATAATAAATATATTTATTATTTAATGTAATTTATTATAATATTATAATATTATAATTATATATATATATATATATATTTAATTATAATCTTAGAAATACTTTTTTAAATTAAAACATTATATATATATATTTGAATTATTAAAAAAAATATTAATTATAAACATTTGTTTTTTATTTAATGTATTCAAATAAACATCATTTTTAATATAAATATAATAATTTTATATAAATTAATAATAAAATTTTTTATCAGCACTGATAATAGCTCTAATAAATGGACACTTTATAAGCGCTTTTAGCTAGCACTGATAAAGGTTCACCCCTTTATCAACGTTTTCTGCTTAGCACTGATAAAGGGAAGTGCTTCCCTTGCCCTATTTTGTGGTCGTGCTAGATGGAATTCAAGTTGATCAATCCAATGTTAAGGTCATTTATTCATTTAAATACCCAGAAATAGTGAGAGAGTTGAGATCTTTCCATGGTCATGATTGTTTTTATAGGAGATTCATAAAGGATTTTAGTAAAGTCTCACTTCCATTTTCTATATTGCTCTAAAAATACACCCCATTTATCCTTGAAGAGAGTTATAAACATGGATTTTGGGATCTAAAACAAAATATGATAACCCCTCCCATTTTACAATAGCCTAAATGGGACTTTCCCTTTGAAATCATGAATGATGCATCTGAATTTTCTCTTGGAGTAGTTTTGAGTCAAAGGATGGAAAATAAATTGCGTATGATTGATTACGACTCTATAAAATTAGACCAGGTCCAAAAAAAAAATACAAAATTTATGTGAAATAACTACTAACTATTATCTTTTCTTTAGTCAAATTTAGGTGTTATTTGCTAGGATCCAAAGTGATTGTTTTCATGGACCATTCTGTGACCAAATCTTGGATGAAGAAACATGATGAAAAACCCAAAGTTTTGAGATGGTTATTATTATTACAAGAGTTTGATGTTGAAATAAATTATAGTAAAAGAAGCTAGAACCTTGTTTTGGATCATTTGAGTATATCATCTGTTTTTAATGGAAGATTTTATATTTGTTAACAAATTAAAGAAACCTTTCCAGATGAGGAGTTATATTCTTATAAGAGTTAAAGACCATGGTTTTCTGATCTTGTGAATTATTTGGATGTTGATGAAGTTCCCCACTATTTTTCTAATAAAATAATTTCTAAACTTGTGACTGATTCATAGAATTACATTTAGTATGACTCTTACTTGTGCCATGTATGTAATGAGAAAATGATTAAGATATGTAATGCAAATTATGAATTTCATTATATAATACGTTTTTTTCAAAATTTTAGACGTGGATTACACTTTGGGATACAAATAAATACAAGAAAAGTGATTTATTATGGTTTGTATTGGACCACAATTTTTATAGAAAAATTTGAATTTTACAGAACCTATAAAAATTTCCAATTTCAAGCTAACATTAACAAAAGGAATGAGATGCCACAAAAACCTCTTTTTTTTATGTCTTTGATGCGTGGGGTATGGATTTCATGGGACCTTTTACCAATTATTTTGGATATCATTACATATTGCATACTATTGATTATGTTTCCAAGTGGGTAGATGCTACTCCCTCAAGAGTTGATGATTAAAAAATGGTGTCCATATTTGTAAAAGGAAATCCTTTTTCTAGATTTGGATTTTTAAAGTTTTTTTTATCATAGATCAAGGAACCCACTTTTTTAATAGAACATTGGAATATATTTTGAAGAAATATGGAGTTCATTATTGGGTCTCTATACCCTTTAATCCTCAAAAAAATGGAATGGATGAGTTTTCAATCCAAGAAATCAAACAAATTCTGGAAAAACCCATGAACCCAAATAGAAAGGATTGGAGTTTATGGCTAGATGATTCACTCTAGGTCTATAAAAATGAATTCAGAATCCCAATTGGAATTTCACCATTTATATTATTATATGGAAGGTATTTCCACCTGCTGGTTTAGTTGGATAAAAAATATTTTTGGGCTAGTAAAATATGAAACATGAATATGTTTTCTGGTGGAAAAGAACAAAAATTTTGTTTATAAGAGATATAATAGATTTGGAATAATGATTATGAGAGATCTATTTTATACAAGGAAACAACCAAATATTTTCATGATGAGATGATTCTGAACAAAAAATTCAAGGATATAGATATATTGTTATTATTTGATTCTAGATTGAATCTATTCCCAGGTAAATTTTATTTCTAATGGTCTGGACCTTTCATTGGTACTCATATTTTTCCTTTTTTGCAATAAAGATAAAATAAACAGAAAAAAGGGACACTATTCACTGTCAATGGGAACATGTTGAAACTATTTAGAGTGAATTTTCAAGAGCCTATAGGGGAGGATATACATCTTTATGAATCTAAATACAACTAAATCTAGGTTATGTCTTTCCTTCTCACTTATTTTTTGTTATGTATTTAATTTATGGAATTTCATTTTCTCACATAAGACTATTTCACAATGAGGAAATTACACAAAATAACTATGGGGGAGGAACATGCTAGGTAGATTAGGATTTTGTGTGCTTTCTTTTCAATTTTTTTTCTCTTTCAATTTTTGGTGCGTGTATTATTTTATTTTATTTTTTCAATTTTTATGAATTTTTATTTCAAATTTTTGTGTTATTTTAAAACTTGTGAGATTAAATGATTATCATTGTCATTTTTTAAACTCACTTCAATGAGGGAACTAATTTATCTATTTAAACAGACCATAAATGAATGCTGAAAAAATGAATTTGTTTCATGTTCAAAAATTTGGAATTTTTTTGAAAAGATCTTTGATTTTTTAATCTCATTCCACATATCACTATATTTATCTTTGAAATACCCTTCCTGTGAGGCTTATAAAACCTCATTTAAATCTTCACATTCACATCATATTTGAAGAGAAGTAATCCATTCTTATTTTAACCCGAACTCGATTTATGTATATTAAAACCTAATTTTTAGGTACTTTTCATTTAAGTTATTGAGGAATTTATTTGGATTTTGAATCCCTATTTTAAAGTGAATCATTTTTATTGGGAATTACCTAAACATTTAATATTTATTATCCCTTATTATCCATGTACATCCTATTAGGTTATCCACATTACAAGTCAATTTTCCCTTTCCAACCTACACTGGAAGTAGAAATGCAGGATCTAGTTTAAAATTAAGTGTGTGTGTGTGTGTGGAGGATGAATTTTGGTATTAAAATATTTATGGTGTGGGATTAAAAGATGATTAGATCTTATTTTCATCTAAGGAGTGTAAGGATGAGACCATACTTGAGTGAAAATTAGAATCATTAATTTTTGATTAAAAAAGATCCAAACCTCCTTATTCGACCTCATAATTTTTTGAAATTTAAAACCTACCAACCTAAATTCACAGATAAATCCTAAAAATTCCTCATGATAATCACATGTTCTTGACTAAAATTAGGTGCAAATATATAAATTTATCTAGCCTATGGTTATTCTTTCATGATTTTGGATGAGAAAAAGTTGTTTAAAATCCATATTTGTGTGTTGCGAGAAAATTAATGTGAGGTTAGCATGTTGTGTGAATGGGAGGAAAAAAGAAGTGGAAATGTATTGAATAAGATTAATTGATAACTTGAAATATTTTTGTATGAGTCATTAAATCTTTTGTTTATTGGTGATAAATTGGTGAATCTCATGAGTATGTGTTTTGAATTTTCCTTGATTTGATTTTGATTCTCACTTGTCTAGGAGTCCAAGTGATAAGTGTGGTAAAATTTATAGAGCTAATATTTCCCCTAATTTTCATATGTATTTTAATTATTTAACCCCCCTAATTTATCAATTTTAGCTGAATTTGATTTTTTTAGATTTTAGGGATGTTTTTAAGTTAAAATGGAAGATTTCTCAATTATGTATTTTTAACTTTTTTCCATAACTTTTCTATTTTAAGAAAAAATGTACCAATATTTATAAAAATTGAGTAATACTTTTTTATCCTTGCTATGTCCATGTGATACAACTTTTTTAACTGGGCTAAGTGTTGATTTGAACTTCTCAAATCCCAAATAAATCAATCAAGGTGGAAAAGTTCTTTGGATGATAGAATTAATCTCACCTCATTAATTGAGACATACCTCCCACTACAGGACTCCAAATGAGGCTATTCCATTTGAGTAGAAAATATGACTCAAAAAAGTAAATTTATGTTAAGTTTCAAGGAAAAATTTTCCTATTAAGTTTGCATTTACATGAGATAAAGTGGAGAAAGTAGAAAGGTCTATCTGAGAAGAAAAAATTAACTTCAATAAATTTGTTGAAACATTTCCTAGATGAGTCCAAAAGACTTTAAATTTCGAGGTTTGACATAAAATACAATTTCAAACATTCTAGAAAACCTCCAGTGTAGATTGGGCTAAGAATAAGAAGAAAAATGAGAGAAATTTAGATGGATAGAAATTGGACAATAGATTTTACACCTCTCTTCCTCTTTATAATTCCATCTCCACATCTTTCCAAGTGTGTGGTTGGCTTGGGAGAGCAAGGAGAAGTCTTATATAGAGATATTGATGAAGGTTCTCTGTATTCATGATAGAATGGAGAATATGGGGGCTACTCAAGTGATGTGAGGATAAACACCAAGTGGTTGTGGATGGTGATAACCGACATCCACTCTCTTCTAAGTTTTGATATTCATATAAAATATCTTTTTAATCTCTATTGAAATTATATTTTTTTAATAAAACTGATCATTTTCATTCTTGAATACATTTTAACTATTTTTTTGATTGTTTTTCAATCTATTAAGTAAAATAATTGGTTTCACTATTTAAATTTATTATGTGAGGTCTTACCATTGAGCATATGATTTCAATTAGGTTTGATTTCTTGGATGTATTAAGGTAATTGAATCAATTTAATAGGAGAAAAAAAATCATATTGAGGTCTTAATATAATATCCTAGAAAAATAGAGTGTTAATATAAAGGTATTTGGGTGGTAATTAAGAAATTAAATTGAGAAATAATTTTAAACAAGGAAGAGGGGAGTGTCTAAGAGGTTTAAGATTGTCCAAATATACTATTTTAATTATGATCTAAAACCCATTTAATTACCTATCAATTTTATTTTATTCAATTGAATTTTATTTCACTTTAGTTTATATTTATTATTCTATTATAAGTTTTAATCAAAATAACCACAATTTTTTAATCTTGAAAAAAAAAACAAATAAAAATTGATAGTTTTTAACTAAAATTAAAACATCCTAAAGAGACAATCCAAGGAATATTATATTACATTTTATTTGGGGATAAATTGGTTGATTGATGTTTTCATGAAAAACCCCCTATATCACACATTATCCATGGTAAACTAGTGCTAATTGAGAAATATGAATGGGGACACTTTGATAAGAATAAATTGGTGCTGGTAATAATGTATCTAGTAAGAAATGTTACATTCAACATTTAAGGGAATAAGACCACAGTGGATGTTCTAAAGGTGTTAGAATAAATATATAAAAAACCTTCATCCCTAAATAAAGTATTCATATTATGATGGTTTTTTGGTTTAAGGTTTTTAAAAGGAATACCTACATCAGTTCAAATAAATGAATTAAATTTGATTTACAGGAAGATCCAATTGGTAATGGTAAATTTTTATGATGATGTATGAGTATTTATTCTTTTATCTTCACTTATAGAGAGTTGGGACACAATAGTTACTATAGTTAGTAACTATAGTAGAAAAACTGATCTCATCTTTCATTATTTCCAGAACTTAGTATTTAATAGACAAATAATGTAGTTTCCTTAATACCGATGGAAGTGGAAGGCCAACACATCAAGAATACAAAAATAAATGAATAGAAAAAAGTCCCATGAAAGGATTCAAATTTAGTAATCTGGTCTTGGTCCAATCCGTTTTAAATTTCAGATAAATGTGAATACCAAAAGGGACTATAAAATTCAAAATGATAGCCTTGAAAATCCATTGACATCTAGTAGTTTCAATTCTATCAATACAAAATATTAAATACAAGGTCACTTATTGAGATTGAATAATCTGGTTAAAGCTTGGGAGATTGTATTTGGAGTATCTTTTCATTCAATTAGAGATTAAATATGCATAGTAAATTATATATTTGGGAATTTTGGGAAAGTACAACTAGAGGATGGTGAATCCCTAGAAGTTGTTGGAAAAGGTGAATTAAACATCTAAATGAATAATGTAGGATACTTATAGTTAATGGAATTTTA
This sequence comes from Viscum album, assembly GCA_963277665.1. Lineage (NCBI taxonomy): Eukaryota > Viridiplantae > Streptophyta > Magnoliopsida > Santalales > Viscaceae > Viscum > Viscum album. Next base: position 248,052,308 of record OY728150.1, read on the forward strand.
TCATATGCATAACCTTAGTAAAAATCCAATTTCCATTGGGAAACTTGATGATGTAGGCTATGGGATTGGTTTTACTGATGGGTTTGGAAAGTTACCCAAGATTGATGATAGTTTCACGAGGAGTAAAGTATGTGACACTTTATATTATTGAAAATTTAAATGGTATGGTGGTTTTCAAAAGTACAAATTTTGATGATTCAAAAGTATAACACTGTAGATTCATTCAAATTTGTGAATAGAATATAAAATTTCTGAAGTCTATGGGAATACTGATGTTTTTTCCCATTGAAATAAAAAAGTGTGAAAGTTGTGCATTGGGAAATTAGAAAAGAGTTTCTATAGACTTAGATAGCTGGAATCCCATGAATCAAAAGTTGTGTCTTGTAGATTGAGATGTTTAGAGACCTTACCCTATTCAATCCTATTGTGATTTCTTCTAATTTATCACTTTTATTGATGATTCTACCATGAAACTATAGATTTACTTCTTACACAACAAGTATGATGTATTTTAGGTGTTCAATTATTGGAAAACATTGAAAGAAAAGAAATGAATCCAAATGTTAAATAAGATACAAACAAACAACATTGTAAAGTATATATGATGAAAATTTCACAATTTCTAAAAGAATAAAGGAATAAGACATGAAAGGATTGTTCTTGGAATTACAAAAGTGAATGGAGTAGCTGAAGTGATGAATTTTACTTTGATAGAGAGAGATCAAAGTATGGGGTTTCACTCAATAATTACTAAGGTGATTTTTGTATTGGAACACAACACAATGATATATTTCATCAATAGAATTCCAACATTGGTAGTTGGTCTAGAACATCCATAGAAGATATTGTTTGGAAAATAACTATAAGTTAAACATCCTAAAGTTTTTGGTAGTTTTAATAAGTAAATATAAATGATATTGATCATGATAAACTTGAATTGTAATCCAAAACATATTTTCCATGGTCACAGAAATGAAGATTTTGGATATATCTTATGGGATTATGATAATAAATAGACCATTAGATTTAAGGATGTTGTCTTTAATGGGAAATGTTTGTGGAAATTTCAGAACTTGGTGGAGTAGGAATTTGAAGGAAAATCAATTGTTGATATATAGGTTGATCAGAGTACTAGTAGTTCACAAAAACCATAAAAATTGGATATAAGTTCATGAAGCACTATAAGTATAGGATTAAGACCATTAAAAAGACCAAAAAGTTCAAGATAAGCTGAATCTTAAGGGGGAGAATAGGATTTATGTGCCCTAGAATTATGCATATTAATAGTTCAGGTAATGGAATATAGAACCAAACCAAGTAGTACAATTTAGCAGATTTAGTTGGAAAGATCAACTAGAATTAGGAGATAGGTGTATATGTTTGGGTATTATTTTAAATCTCTACTCCTAATAGATATAGGATAAACTTAAAATCTAGAATAAGAAACTTCAATTAGTGACTATAAATAGTGGGAGTTATCCATGAATGAAGAGATGGATTCATTAAAGTTTAATAGAACTTGGGATATAGATAAACTTATAGAAGTTAAAAAGGTAGTTGAGAATAATAGGTTTTTCTGTATTTAGGAAGAATCTGATGGAAAGAAAAGATACAAATAAAAACTGACAGTAAAGGATTTTTTATAGAATGAAGTTGTATATTTCATAGAAATATTTTCAATAGTAGTTAAAGATTTTACCCTTTAAAAAATGCTATGTATTTTGGCACCATAAAACCTATATCAAGAGAACATGGATGTTAAAGAAACTTTACTTTATGGGGATATAGAGGAGTAGATTTACATGAAACAACCAATAGGTATACCAAAAGTTAGGCATTAGAATTTGGCATGTAAATTTAAGAAAAGATTATATAGATTAAATCTTGCACTATGATTTTGGAATAAAAATTTCAATGGGTTTATGGTAGAAGAAGGATTCAGTAGGTGTTACACTAATCATTATTGTTTCAATAAGAAATGAGATGATCACAATTTTACCATTTTTAAGTTATATATTGATAACATATTACTGGTTAGTCTAGGTGTACAAAATATTCAGATGTTAAAAAATAAGTTGTCTAGAAGTTATGAGAAGAAAGATCCTGAGAAAGAAAAGAAGATACTAGGGATGAGGATAGAAAGAGATAGAAATAATGGATATTTGGTCCTATCTCAAAAAGATTATATATGAAAAATCATTGAAATGTTGGGGATGGATGAATGTAAACTGGGTTCTAACCCTCTAAATGGACACTTAAAACCATCTAAGGCACACGAACACAAGTAGAAGATGAGGTTCAATACATGGAGAAAGTTTCATATTCTTTAGTTTTTAAAAGTATAATATTTTAAATGATATGAACTTGACCAGATATAGATTTCTTATTGGGATTTTTTAGAAGATTCATGTCCAACCCTAGAAAATAACATTGGGAATCCATCAAGTGGATCCTTCATTATTTTAAAGGACCATAAGTTCAATATCTTTATTTAGGGGAGGAAGATCTATTAAATGGTTTTTTTGATGATAAATTTCCTAGATACTCAGACAGTTAGAATATCACAACATGAATCATATTTACTTATGGAAGAAAAATAATTAGTTGGATTATATGGATGTAGAATTTTGTTACACTAATTATAACTATAGTAGAGTATGTAATAGAAATGGAATCTGGGAAGGAAATGGTTTGGTTGAAGAATCAACATAAGTAATTATGAAGAATTCATGAAGGAGGGATTATTTTCTATGATACCCAAAGTGAAATCAACTAGGATAAAAATTTGGTATTCCATGAAAGGATAATACACATCGAACTAATGTACCAATTTATCATAAATATGATGTAGGAGAAAGTTTTACATCTCTGAAAGATTTCTTGTAGACAAAATCTAATAAACATGTTCACCAAGACTTTATCTCAAGAGATTATAATGCGGAATCATTCCTCGATGGTGGTTGTGTGAATAAAAGAAGAAAAAGTGTAGGAACACTACTACTATATAGGAAGGAAGGAAGGTTACTGAGGAGGGTTGATGAGGTTTTCATTGAAAAAAGTATTCAAGTGATAGATTATTAGGATGAAAATCAATTTTATGAGTATCATAAGTTCTGATCATCATAGTTCAGTGCATTATAATTTCAAATCATCACATTTGAGAATCAAATTTATGTTCATCAGAAATTTGATCAGCAACAGGTGGCTGGGCTCGGCATGTAGGTAAAAATATTTCATCTCTTTATCAATAGTTTTGTCATCAAAATTTTGTATCTCCTAATGAAATTAAAGGTATTTCAGAATTTTGGTGAACCTTCTAGAAGGAATTATCTAGAAATTATAATCTTGAAGTGTTTATCCAGTAAAACGATTGAGGTCAATAGTGTTACATACAATCAATAGTGACATTAAATTTGGAGGCTTCTCCATGAATATGGGAAGGTGATGTAACCTGGTCAACCATCTAAGTTTGCAATAAAATAAAGTGGGAACTAACCGTCAATAGTGAATCTCTATGCGGAACAATGAATCTGATACATGCACAATACATAAAAATTTCATAGTCTATTAATCATTTTATAAAGAAACATTACTGATAGTGTTTTTAATTTGATTGAAATATTTTTATTTTTAATAATATAAATAATTTACAGTGGTTCCCCTCATGCATGTAGGAAAAAAGTGTGAAGAAAATTAGTTTCTCCTATGTTCATTTACTACTTTATGTACATGAATTTTTATTGCATTTGTTTTTTCTACTGAGGTGTATGTGTAAGTTTAACTTAGTATAGTGGGTAGGGTGTTGTGTATTTCTACTTCCAGTACACTTAGCCAATGGGGAAGTAGATTACTAGAGGTTCATTTTTATACCGCATTAATCTGTGTAGTAACTTCCATTAATTTATCAATCTTTCTTCTAGTGGCTTTATCGATAGTATAGGTGATCGGTATTTTCAGGTTGTTGTTCCTTCCACAACATTAATATAGGTCATCAGAGGTTTGGGAAATACATTAAAGTATGCAATTAATAATATGTATTACAAATAATATTAATTTCTAAGGACCATTAAACATGTTCGTATATTGGAATTTCTAATGACACATGAAATATGGAATTACTTATGGTGGATTTTTTTCTCATAATCTATCATCTTAGAGATTACCAAATGTAAAATTTATGAGATGATGTATAATACTCTTATGAGTATATTTTACTTAATAGTTTACATCATCTGTGTCCCATCATATGATATCATATGATTATAAGAAATATAGTTTATGAATATTACCATTTCATATCAAGGTTATCATCATAGTGGGGAACTTCTATGACCTTTTTAATGCGACAAATAATCCATGAAATTATCAAATTAAATTTACATATAAGAACAATCAATATGTGATAATATATTTATCAATATTTAAGTCTATTAATATATAGGAAACCTAATGTATAAATTAGTTGGTTCTAGGGAACCAACTATAAAAAAATTCATGATGTTATGTTTTAACTCAAGAATGGTATCCTCATTCATTACCCTTTGCAAAGATTAACCTCCAAAACCCCTTTTTATTCACATGTAAGTACAAAAATTCGTCATTTTAGTAGAAATAAACTTTTTCATTCTCTTGTTCACTCCACCTCCATAGTAGAAACACGTTTTTTTCTTTTTTTAATTCTATGAATATTAAAAATTTAAAGGTAGAGAGGAATATCTGGACTTTAAAAAGTAGTGTGAACTACCTTAACCCATTTTGGAAGATATTTTCCTTTTTCTTCCATATTTACCATACTTAATGTTCCTCCCTAAAACAAATTCAATTGATACAAAAATAAAAATAAAAATAAACGCTCCCTACACCACACATGAGTTTAACCATAATCATGTATTTACTTTTAATTAAGGTTGTAAATATATTAAAACTTGTAATTAAGTTTCCTAATAAGGTCATTTATGGCTGATAGGGGCTTAATATTAAGGTCAAAAGAATGATAGGACAAAGTAGAAGTTAATTTTTAAAAGGGTATTTCAAAATGGTGCCCCAATCCTATCAACAAAAGTCTATGAACTCTAAAAAATTTGAAAAATATAAAATTAGAAAGTTATAGATATCATGGAATGTATTAAGTCTCTCAAATAGAATATAAATGTAAAGAATATGTGAAAAAGTTTTATAAACCTCTCAAGTTGGGAAAGATAAAAATCTGGATAGTACTAGTGCATATGATTTTCACATTTAATCAAAATTAAATAATCAGGTTGAAAATGAAGTAAAAAATCCATTTCAACAATAATTTAATGCAACACCCCAAGATTTCATAGTACGTTTTCTTATTAAAGTAATTTAATAGATTTCACTACACGCAATGTAACACCCCGAGCTTTCACGATACGCTTCTCATTCAATAATGCAATAGCTTGCATTGTACACAACTTCAAGTTCTAAAACACCGCGACTAATCAAAGTAGCCGCTATGAATAGTAATAACCACTTTTTAAAATTATAGAAATTTTATATTTTAAAATGGACTTATTTTTTGTATTCATAATATCGAAATTATCCAAAGTTGAATTTTTTGTAATTTTCTGAGAACTTCCAATTTTTTATGAATAGTGAAAATTACTTAAAAACAACTTTTTAATCAAAATAATTTATAGTGATAAATTATACTATTTAGTGGATTTAAAGTATAATTAGAATATATTTTTACCATTTTATCCAATGGTGGTCATTAGAATTAATTTAACATTGAAATTGGACATAAACAATTGCCAATCTTTTGATATAAATTGTTTCTTAAAAACACACTATTTGTTGTGACAGTGGGAATTAATTATAAAATTAATTAATGCAACTTATATGTTTGGAATTTTGTAAAATAGACATCATTTTTTAATTCGTAATATCAATTATAGCTTAGGGTAAAATTTTGGCATTGTTCTGAAAAACTTCAATTTTTGATGAATAGTGAAACCACTAAGTGGTAGTTAAATAACTGATTTTTCGTTTAAATGAAATATTACCACTTCTGTGATTTGATTTTAAAAAATCCGACATACATGGTTGTCATTAAGAAGTAAAATGTGGTTCAATGAGATTAAAATAATTTTTGGTGAATAGTAACTTTTAAGTTCTTAATCGCAATTAGAGGTAATTAGTGTAGTTTAAGGTAAAAATAATGTTTTAATAATATGAGATGAGCTTGAAACTTGTCCTACATCTATTGGATGAGTCATGGCCAACCAAGACAACCCATGGGTCAACTTGGGGACCCCATGGAGCCACTTTGGTTGGAAAATGACATTAATATATATTTATTTAATGTTAAAATTAAATTGACACAAACATGAGTTTTTTTACTAAAATAGTTTTTAAGTGGGGTTACACAAGTCCAAATTTTGATTATAAATATTCATTATAAATCTAAAAAGATTTCCTACATCATAGTAATTTTTTTATAATTTTTATACATTAAATAAATTAAATTATTTATGACATCATGATGATGCAGCGATGACCTCATTATTTAACGATTTAAATAAAATGGAAAGATAATGTAAAATCCAAAGCGTACACTTGTCAAAAACCTATTGTATGAGTAGATTTCAAACCCTTATCATCTTATCGTCGAATTATATAAGTGTGGGACCTCTAAAATTCGAAACTCATTTTATAATAAAGTGACTTTTCTTTACTTTCCAAGAGTGCCCCTCCTCTCCACTTATAAAAGGCCCCCACCTCTCCCACATCATTTACACTTTCAAGCCATTTGGCTCGGCCAAACTCTTCCCAAATACTCTACCAACTTCCCCCTCTTACTCCTAGAAGCCTCACTTTGGAAATAACGCTTCCCAAGGAAGCCTTTGGCTCAAATAAAAAAGAGTTACCCGATTTTGAGGTAATGTCTTCTCTAATGTTGTTTTGTTTTATTTTTCTTCTCCAACCCCCTAAAATCTTTTTATTAATTTATTTTGTAACAACAACAGTATACTAAATATACTAGGATGTTGTTATAAGAAGGATTCGAGCTACACTTACACAGACCTACATCTAATGGTTAAAGAACATACAGTTTCTGTGGATGGCGAATTTCTGCCTCACGAAACGATAATTGTTCAACACTCATATAACACCTTCAAAGGTGGCCATTAAGATGTCACTATTTTTATATATGATATATAATATGTTTATGTTTTACTTATGATTCTGTATTTCTCATTTATGGAATACTTTATGATTTCCAATATGGGTAAAATGCGATAATTTTATTTTAGGAAGTGCGGACTACCGCCCCCTCAAAGTGATTTGAATCGTTAATGCCATATGTGGGATGTATAAAGGATGGAGTAAATGGTATTATACACTATATTATACTGGAATTATATTATACATTTATATCATTATGATTTCGTTCCATTAAATATGAAATTGAAATGAAAGTAGCGTTCATGCGTACGTATGGCTTACCGTCTCCATGAACGGTGCATTTCATTTCTTACCTCTAAATGTTACGTAATATTATAAATGAATGTATATACTGGATATATAAGATATATATGACATCTAAATCATGAATATAATTCTGAAGATAATGTATATTCTACCACATAAACAACTTGTAATTATAAGAAGTTTATTGTTGACTCAAGTACCAAAGATCGACAAAACGACCGTTATTAACTTAAATAATTACACAATGTTCATATAATTGTAATAAGTGATATAATAAGGATAATGAAATTGAAAATTGTTCTTAATAAGGTATATATTAACTCTAGTTTATTATTCAGGAGGTTAAAGAACGGTTGAGTCAAGTCAGACACGAGGTAAGGGAACTTCTTAACCCAACTTCCATTCTTTGGGTTAATCTCCTACTTTCAAATTATGTCATGATATTATTATGTCTTATTTTGTATTTTTACTTTCTTTATGTGTACCTATAGTTAATACACATAATATATATATTTTATTTTAAAAATGATCTTTGTAAGGACTTCGTCTCAATCTCCTTTCATTGAGGCATATTTGGTTTTATACACAAATTTCTTTTATACGGTGTATAAACCACTTTGACTTTTACGTTTATTAAAAGGGATATTTTTTATATGAAGCGTTTACTAAACGGCAAAAGGGAATGTTTTTGTCGTACGTATGCGGCGTCAACGACTTCTCTGCCGCTGTGACCACTATTTGAGTTTCGGATTCCTCTACAAGCCATACCCTTTTTTTTAATGAAAAATAAATACCATGTTACACTTTTCTTTTATTTTGGTATTGAAAATGGTTTTGAAAGAGTTTTTATTATATCAATGTGTTGTATTGATATCTTGTGATTGAAATGTGGAAATTTTATGTTTCCTTTATGCATGTTTTATGTGATACAATTATGTTATGGTTTATGAGATGTTTAAACCTGTTCATATGAGGAATGTATTGGACTTAATAAGTGACGGGTGGAGCCCGCTATAGCTCCTCGATGCATCGGTAGGTCTCATGAGACAAATAGATGTGGAATTGGCCGAGGCCCTTTCCTAATTTGATTTATGGTTTTGGCCGAGGCCTTAATCATTTTAGACGTCTTGGCCGAGGCCTTGACAAAATGTTTCAGAATGTCCGGCATTATACATTCCCTCATTATGAAAGTGGTTATTGATCTTTCATGTGATTATTCGTCTAGTAGAATATCCATGTGAGTAAGTAAGTGGAATTATTTGATTTTACTTTTTTCATATTATGCAGAAGTTCAAGTTTAATAAGGCTTTTGTTTAGTTATACATTGCCTTAAATGTTTATGTTTATTTATGAAAGCCTCCGCAATATTGTTATCCTTACTGAGCATCTGAGCTCACCCCTTTCAATGTTTTAATATTTTCAGGATGTGAAGAAGTATTTTATGACTGACCTGCAGGGATAGTCAGAAGAGTATATGAGTGTGGACTATGAAGACTTTGTTATTAGTTTTTCACTTTATTATGTAATGTAACACTTATGAATGTATCTAGTGTTTCCAAGGCTACTAAACTAATCGGTCTTTCGAGACTTGATATTTTGTGATCATGCCAATGTTACGAAGTAATGCACCGACTCCTGGTAGCTTGGGTCGGGGCGTTACAGTTGGTATCATAGGCAGTTTAGTACTAACCTTGGAAGCTAGATTTAGATAAACTCTGATTAGAGCACATAGCCCGAAGATAGACTTTGAGGATTAGTATAGAAAAACTTCCTAGAATTTTGGTATTATATAGATTTTGTGAGTTTTAAGAGCAATACATCCCTGTCTGGATACGAGCAGGTAGAGGCGGATCTGGCACAGATGTACCTAGGGGTAAAACCCGAAAACACCACTTTGAGCTAGACTCGAACGGGAACTGGTGCACGACAACGGGCCTTGCTGCACTCTTGGTTACGACACTCTTGGGGGATATGCTTAGGATAATTCCCATTTTCTTTACAAACCACTATGAACGGTTATGAGTATATACTTCCTCAAATAAAACCTTTTTATGATTATGGATTATATCCATAAATAGTTCAATTTATGTTAAGTGTTTTACAAGTATGGAATTATGTATTTTGATTCATAAACTAATCTAGTTTATGCCATTATTTAGAAATGGCGCCTAGTGGAAGGAATGGAAACTGTATCAATGCACGCACTCAGTGTAGGGATTGCCCTCCTGCTCAAGATAATTATGGTGGAGCTAGTGATACAATTGGTGCTGATCAGCTTCTCACCGTACTGGGACAACTCACGCAGGTTATGAATAACAACCTTACTCATATGGATCACCCTGATCCACAACGTGGAGGATCAATGTTAGACCGCTTCATGAGGCAACAACCACCAATATTTAATGGGGGTACAAATCCTATAGTAGCTGAGCAATGGATAAATTCCTTAGAGAAAATATTCCATGCCTTGGAGAGTAGTGAAAGGGAGAAAGTTGTCATGGCAGTTTACCGCCTCACTGGAGATGCCGATCAATGGTGGTTACTAATTCAAAACACAAAGGAAGATGATGAATTAAAAAACATGGAATGGCAGGAGTTCAAAGAGCTGTTCTTAGAAAAATACTTTCCTTAAGACCATCGAGCGGATATGGAAAGGCAATTTCTGAGTCTGAGGCAGAAGGAGGATGATAATGTCGCAAAGTATGAGGCCAACTTCACAAGGTTAGCGAGGTATGCTGCAGATTATATACGTAACCCAAGAGGTAAGATTGATCGTTTCTTTGATGGGTTAAAACCATTTCTCCATCGATCTTTAGTATCACAATCCTTCTCATCATACGAAGATATTGTCTCGTGTGCTATCAAGACAGAAAATGAATTCTCTAAGTCTTATGACAACAAAGTAAAGCAAGAGAAGAAGAGAACGGTGGAACAAGATACAGATAAAGGGAAAAAGGGAAAGAAGGATTTTCCATTATGTGATAATTGTGGGAAGAATCACCCTGGTACTTGCCTAAATGGAATGGGAGTTTGTTATAAATGTGGAGAAAAGGGTCACCGGGCTCGTGATTGCAAGGGAAAGAAAGAGGCTATCAAAGTTGAATGCTACAATTGTAGAGAAATGGGTCATTATGCAAATGAATGTCCTAAGCGTCAGGGAAACTTACCTCAGAAAAGGCCAAGGGATCAAGGACAATCTTATGCTGTTACTACAGTTGAAGCAGAATAACTAATGTATTGGTGCTTTTGGACTCATGGATTATATTCTGGTTATTAGAATAATGTGATATATATAAAGATTGTACTGCAGTACTTTTTGATTTCAGTAAGGTTTTAATATGATTAAGGTAATCATATTTTTAGTATGTGAAAATAAGAGAAACTTTTCTTTGTTTGGGAAATTTGATGTTACAATTGATTTTGGAATTAAGAGACCTTTTAGAGAAATTCTGGACAGAGGTATTTTGGATAACTATAAAGGTTGGAGTGGATTAAGTTGATATTTGGATAGTATTGTTTAAGGTTAAAAAATTTATGAAGATTATTTTTGGAATAGTATAGTACTATATTTTTAGGAAAAGGACAACCTGCAGGGTGGGGCATAACCTGTCGCGTCGGACAAAGCTGCAGGAATCGAACCCACAACCATAGTGCGACAGGCCATTATTTCCTACCACTAGCCTACAAGAAGTCCCTGGTTATTACAAAATAATTTTACTAATCTAAATGATATGTACATTTGGAACCTTATACAATTAGGATAAGTATAATATTTTTGAATTCTATTATCTTTTTGAGTGAAAGATGAGTTGAAGGTTGAAACTCTAATTGTCAAGCATAAATATATATATACCTATCTCTTATTCAATGAATGAATTATTTCTTAAACTTTAGTAAAGGGATATTAAAACAAAAAAAATGTGTTATCCTAATACCTTATGTATTGTTGAAGTGATGATATTTTAAATCAACATAGATTGAAGGATTTGAGGCCCTCAATTTGACAGTTGATTGTGATTGATGACCTCAATCACTCCCTACAAATATTTACGTTTTTCCTCCAATTATATGTCTCTAATTTCCACCAATGTTCTCCTAATCGAGATCATAATTGGGTGGTGACTTTTTCATTTCCCTTTCCCTCTTCTTAAGGCTAAATTTTATTAATCTTATTTCCGATGTGGGTTTTCCTCAAAGGTATTTTCTCTTTTCAACCTTTTATTTTCAAAGAAAAATTTCAAATTGTGAGGACGCAATTTATTGAAGAAGGGGAGAATGTAACACCCCGAGCTTTCACGATACGTTTCTCATTCAATAATGCAATAGCTTGCATTGTACGCAACTTCAAGTTCTAAAACACCGCGACTAATCAAAGTAGCTGTTATGAATAGTAATAACCACTTTTTAAAATTATTGAAATTTTATATTTCAAAATGGACTTCATTTTTGTATTCATAATATCGAAATTATCCAAAGATGAATTTTTTGTAATTTTCTGAGAACTTCCAATTTTTTATGAATAGTGAAAATTACTTAAAAACAACTTTTTTAATAAAAATAATTTATAGTGATAAATTATACTATTTAGTAGTTTTAAAGTATAATTAGAATATATTTTTACCATTTTATCCAATGGTGGTCAGTAGAATTAATTTAACATTGAAATTGGACATAAACAATTGCCAATATTTTGATATAAATTGTTTCTTAAAAACACACTATTTGTTGTGACAACGGGAATTAATTATAAAATTAATTAATGAAACTTATATGTTTGGAATTTTGTAAAATAGACATCATTTTTGAATTCGTAATATCAATTATAGCTTAGGGTAAAAGTTTGACATTGTTCTGAAAAACTTCAATTTTTGATGAATAGTGAAACCACTAAGTGGTAGTTAAATAACCGATTTTTCGTTTAAATGAAATATTACCACTTCTGTGATTTGATTTTAAAAAATCCGACATACATGGTTGTTATTAAGAAGTAAAATGTGGTTCAATGAGATTAAAATAATTTTTGGTGAATAGTAACTTTTAAGTTCTTAATCGCGATTAGAGGTAATTAGTGTAGTTTAAGGTAAAAATAATGTTTTAATAATATGAGATGAGCTTGAAACTTGTCCTACTTCTATTGGATGAGTCATGGCCGACCAAGAAAACCCATGGGTCAACTTGGGGACCCCATGTAGCCACTTTGGTTGGAAAATGACATTAATATATATTTATTTAATGTTAAAATTAAATTGACACAAACATGAGTTGTTTTACTAAAATAGTTTTTAAGTTGGGTTACACAAGTCCAAATATTGATTATAAATATTCATTAGAAAGATAAAAAAATTTCCTACATCATAGTATTTTTTTTATAATTTTTAGACATTAAATAAATTAAATTATTTATGACATCATGATGATGCAGCGATGACCTCATTATTTAACGATTTAAATAAAATGGAAAGATAATGTAAAATCCAAAGCGTACACTTGTCAAAAACCTATTGGATGAGTAGATTTAGAACCCTTATCATCTTATCCTCGAATTATATAAGTGTGGTACCTCTAAAATCCGAAACTCATTTTATAATAAAGTGACTTTTCTTTACTTTCCAAGAGTGCCCCTCCTCTCCACTTATAAAAGGCCCCCACCTCTCCCACCTCATTTACACTTTCAAGCCATTTGGCTCGGCCAAACTCTGCCCAAATACTCTCCCAACTTTCCCCTCTTACTCCTAGAATCCTCACTTTGGGAATAACGCTTCCCAAGGAAGCCTTTGGCTCAAATAAAAAAGAGTTACCCGATTTTGAGGTAATGTCTTCTCTAATGTTGTTTTGTTTTATTTTTCTTCTAAAACCCCCTAAACTCTTTTTATTCATTTCTTTTGTAACAACACCAGTATACTCAATATACTAGGATGTTGTTATAAGATGGATTAGAGCTACAATTACACAGACCTACATCTAATGGTTAAAGAACATACGGTTTCTGTGGATGGTGAATTTCTGCCTCACGAAACGATAATTGTTCAACACTCATATAACACCTTCAAAGGTGGCCATTAATATGTCACTATTTTTATATATGATATATAATATGTTTATGTTTTACTTATGATTCTGTATTTCTCATTTATGGAATACTTTATGATTTCCATTATGGGTAAAACGCGATAATTTCATTTTAGGAAGTGCGGACTACCGCCCCCTCACAGTGATTTGAATCGTTAATGCCATATGTGGGATGTATAAAGGATGGAGTAAATGGTATTATACACTATATTATACTGGAATTATATTATACATTTATATCATTATGATTTCGTTCCATTAAATATGAAATTTAAATGAAAGTAGCGTTCATGCGTACGTATGGCTTACCGTCTCCATGAACGGTGCATTTCATTTCTTACCTCTAAATGTTACGTAATATTATAAATGAATGTATATACTGGATATATAAGATATATATGACATCTAAATCATGAATATAATTCTGAAGATAATGGATATTATACCACATAAACAACTTGTAATTATAAGAAGTTTATTGTTGACTCAAGTACCAAAGATCGACAAAACGACCGTTATTAACTTAAATAATTACACAATGTTCATATAATTGTAATAAGTGATATAATAAGGATAATGAAATTGAAAATGGTTCTTAATAAGGTATATATTAACTCTAGTTTATTATTCAGGAGGTTAAAGAACGGTTGAGTCAAGTCAGACACGAGGTAAGGGAACTTCTTAACCCAACTTCCATTCTTTGGGTTAATCTCCTACTTTCAAATTATGTCATGATATTATTATGTCTTATTTTGTATTTTTACTTTCTTTATGTGTACCTATAGTGAATACACATAATATATATATTTTATTTTAAAAATGATCTTTGTAAGGACTTCGTCTCAATCTCCTTTCATTGAGGCATATTTGGTTTTATACACAAATTTCTTTTATACGGTGTATAAACCACTTTGACTTTTAGATTTATTCAAAAGGAATCTTTTTTATACGAATCGTTTACTAAATGAAAAAAGGGATTTTTTTGTCGTACGTATGCGGCGACAACGACTTCTCCGCCGCCGTGACCACTATTTGAGTTTCGGCTTCCTCTACAAGCCATACCCTTTTTTTTAATGAAAAATAAATACCATGTTACACTTTTCTTTTATTTTGGTATTGAAAATGGTTTTGAAAGCGTTTTTATTATATCAATGTGTTTTATTGATATCTTGTGATTGAAATGTGGAAATGTTATGTTTCCTTTATGCATGTTTTATGTGATACGATTATGTTATGGTTTATGAGATGTTTAAACCTGTTCATATGAGGAATGTATTGGACTTAATAAGTGAGGGGTGGAGCCCGCTATAGCTCCTCGATGCATCGGTAGGTCTCATGAGACAAATAGACGTGTAATTGGATGAGGCCCTTTCCCAATTTGATTTATGGTTTTGGCCGAGGCCTTAATCATTTTAGATGTCTTGGCCGAGGCCTTGACAAAATGTTTCAGAATGTCCGGCATTATACATTCCCTCATTATGAAAGTGGTTATTGATCTTTCATGTGATTATTCGTCTAGTAGAATATCCATGTGAGTAAGTAAGTGGCATTATTTGATTTTACTTTTTCCATATTATGCTGAAGTTCAAGTTTAATAAGGCTTTTGTTTAGTTATACATTGCCTTAAATGTTTATGTTTATTTATGAAAGCTTCCACAATATTGTTATCCTTACTGAGCATCTGAGCTCACCCCTTTCAATGTTTTAATATTTTCCAGGATGTGAAGAAGTATTTTATGACTGACCTGCAGGGATAGTCAGAAGAGGATATGAGTGTGGACTATGAAGACTTTGTTATTAGTTTTTCACTTTATGATGTAATGTAACACTTATGAATGTATCTAGTGTTTCCAAGGCTACTAAAATAATAGTTCTTTTGAGACTTGATCTTTTGTGATCATGCCAATGTTACGAAGTAATGCACCGACTCCGGGTAGCTGGGGTCGGGGCGTTACACGCAACACCGAGTTCGAGTGCACAACAACTTACTAAACTAACCGTTCAAAAATCGGTTATGAATAGTATTAACTGAATTTTGAATCTTATATACTCTATATAATTTTAACATGCATATTATGTGTTTCTTAGACATAATATAAGAACAAATTCATTTTTTTCATATAAAAGAAGTATTTTTCAAAAAATACAATTTTACAGCCTTTTAATGGAGAACCCTTTTTAAAAACAATATTTGACACTTTTATTTATTCAATTTAATGAAATTAAATTCTTCTTTAGAATCAGGACATAAAATTTTAGTTTCGATAAATTTTTGGTACTTTTCTGATAACTTTCATATTTTGACGAATAATGAAAAATACCATGTTTTAATTGAAAACAACTTTTTTAATTAAAATAATTTATAGTGTTAAATTACGAATAATGAAAAATACTATGTTTTAATTGAAAACAACCTTTTTAATCGAAATAATTTATAGTGTTAAATTATGAATTTGAAAGGTTTTTAAGTATAATTAGATTATATTTTTATCATTTAATACAATGTAGTTAATTTTAAATAATTTCACATTTAAATTTGACATAAACACATGTAAATCTTTTGATAGTTTTTACTTTTTAAAAACCCGCTTTTTGGTTTTGAAAAAGGGAATTAATTTTAAATTAATAAATGAAAATTCTATGTTTTGAATTTGGTAAAATAGAATTCATTTTTGAATTCATAATATCAAAATTAGATTAGGGAAAAGTTTTGGAATTTTTATGAAAACATTCAATTTTTGGCGAATAGTGAAAAACACTGCGTTATTATTTAAAACCGACTCTTTATTTAATTAATTAATTATTTTATTTAAATTTATTTTAAGTAAAAATAGATATATAATACCTATATAAGTTAAATGTAATTCATTGGAGTCATTTTATAATAAAATTAGATGTATAAATTTTTATTGAACTTTTTACCGTCTTTTACCCACCTTCTAGGATCATTTTCAAATTTGCATAAAACTTAATTTTATCGCTTATTTGAGTTGAATTTCAAAAATCTGAGACATATAGTTTTTATCAGTATGAAAAATGTGGTTCAATAAGATTAAAATAAGTTTTGGTGAATATTAACTTTTGACTTTTATTTACCACTGTTTAAAGTAAATAGGGTAATTAAGGGTAAAAATGATATCATAATTACCCTAAAACATGTCCTAATTCTATTGGATAAATGTAATTCGACCAAAAACAACATTAGGAATAAAATATGATCCTTTTTGGTCTACTTGTATTAGATTAGGACATTTTTTATTATTTTATTTAAAGAATAGTTAAAAGACTTAAATTCAAAGTTTAATAAATAATTTTTTTTAATATAAGGTTATACATAAAATAAATTCGAATATAAATATTCATTAAAAAGATTAAAATATTTCCTAAATCATGGTATTTTATTTATAATTTTTATATATTAAATAATTAAATGTATTTATGACACAATGAGGATGAAGTAATTACCTTATTAATGAAATAATCAAATAAATGGTATTATAAATATTAAAATAAATATAATTTAAAAGTTTTTATGACATACACAAATTCTTTAGGTGAAAATGACATGTTAGGGTTGATTAAATGTATCTTTTTCAAGTAATCAAGTTGTGATGATTTTCACAAAAACCAAATACTAAATAGTGTCAGAATTGACATAATTGAGTTTTTAAAACAAATACTATATTATTAATTGATATAATATTACTAAAAATCTAAGGTTCTAAAAAAAGATTTAGATAAGGTTATATATATTAATAATGAACCACATGGGGTTATCTTGGCTTGTTATAGTAATTTTATAACCATATAATATAAAAATACAAAGAGACATGGTAAATGTCAAACAATTTAACTAAGAGTTAGATCTAAAAGATAAGGTTAATATGGTAACCTAAACCTATCTAAAATCTATTGGTTGAGATTTTTTAGACCATTAACCACATTAAACTCAAAATAAATCATTTTTGATCCATTAGAAACCGAAAATAATTTTATTATAAAATAATATTTCAAGCTTTTCCTAAAGTGACCCTCACCCTCTTATAAAAGGGTACTTCCCCTTCTCTTAATTTCACACCTATAAAGCCTTTTAGCTCAGCCAAACCATACCCAAATATCCTGCCAACTTTTCTCCCTTAATTCTAGAGGCATTACTTTGGCTAGAAATCCAACCTAAGGATCCCTTTTGATCAAATCAAAAGAAATAACCCGAAGAAGAGGTAAATATTTCATCACCTCTTTCAAGTTCTTTTCTTCTTCCACTTCCTATTTATTTGTTGTTTCCATTATAAAATAATAACTCCCATATATTCTATATACTGTGATGTTATTATAAAAATGGAACAACCATATTCATTATTCTATCCATCACATGAATGACAAAGTCACCATACGTGCGTACGTACGGCTTACCGTCTCCACGTTGTGGTGTAGTTTTTATTCAAACACTTCATTATTTGGATGGGTATAATAATGAATATAAATGATGTAAATAATAAATATAAAATGTTAATGATTATTTATATATGATATACCATCCAATTACATATGATTTCACCATCAATATAATGATATTGTCGCTCGTGCATACGTACGGATTACCGTCTCCACGACGCGATGAGATTCATTTCCACGTTCACCATTCAACGATGATTATAAAATATATATCATTAATAAGTATGTAATATATGACATAATAATTATACTGGATATATATATATATATGTACTTACATATATCTTATTCACTTAGTTCCGTTCAATACGATATGAAAACAGAAACATCGTTTATGCGTACGTACGACCTACCATCTCTATAAACAATGTTTTCCATTTCATATATATGTATATTATACATATTTATATTCTAAATATATATGATATATAAATCATGTTTTATATTTTGGAAGTATTTAAATCATGATATAAGTGATACAATTAAGAGTAACAAGTTAAAACACATACGATAAAGAAAGCGATTATTACCCAAAATGTTAATTTAACATGGAAATTATTATTAAATGGGTAGTATAAAGTCATAAATGAATCATGTATGATATCATAAATATTAATATGGTTCTGGTATAATTTAATAACATACTATTTTCTTTATACATGAGGTTAAACGTACCCTTGACTAAAGGAATGTGCAAGGTAAGGGTTAATTTTACAGTCTCTTTATTATCTGAGGTTGTTTTTACGTAAGTATCTACTGAGACATATTTATTATCCATGTCAATGTTTTATAAAATATTTTTCAAAGGGATTCTTTTTAAGGTACTTTTTTACTTAAACATCATTTTAAATGTTTTAAATATTTATTCTTCTAAATCATTCTCATTAATGTCAATGTTTTCAAATTTTTTTAAGGATTTATTTATATGGATATGAATTTTTTTAAAATGTTAATTCCTTTAAACATTTTCAAAGTGGTATGATACACTTTGATTCAAAAATTTATTTAAATATCTTCCTTTCTAAATTGTGTGACTTTTAAATGTTTTCATGAAAAAGAGATATTTCTCTCAAAGATTTTTACAAATCATTTTCATCTATGTAAACATCCTTTGATAGATTTTAAACTTGATTGAAGTTGATTTATTATGATAAAAATCTTCCATATTGTATTGAAGGTTATGTGATTTGTTTTACTATGGATGTGTTATTGTTATACCATTCATGGTTTATGGATAAAGTATTGAAATTTCATATGATAGTTTTAATTCCAATGCTTATGTTATGTTTAAATCTTTTCATATGAGGAATGCATTGGAATTAGTAAGTGACGGGTGGAACCCGCTATAGCTCCTCGATGCATCGGTAGGTCGCATGATACAAACTAGTGTCTTGGCACAATGCCTTGACAAAATCTTATTTTTAGTCTTGGAACAAGGCCTTGACTATGTAGTTATGAAGTCTGGCATTATGTATTCCATCATTATGAAATTGGCTATTGATATTGCATGTGATTATTAGACTAGTAGAATATCCATGTGAATAAGTAAATGAAATTATTTTATTTACATTGGCCATATTATGCAGAATTTTATGTTTAAAATGCTTATTTTTTAGTCTTATACATTGCCTTAAATGTTTATGCTTATTTATAAAAGTTTCCACTATATTGTTATCCTTACTGAGCATCTGAGATCACCCCTTTATTATGTTTTATTTTCCCAGGATTCCAAGAAGTGTTTTATGATTGTTAAGAAGGGTTAAGCTAGGGTATTAATGGAGTTATCAAAAGATAACTTATGTTGTGTTTTATTTTCTAATGTGCAATTTAGCATTCATATATGTAATCTATTTTCCTAGACTGCTTAACTGATCGGTCTTTTGGGATTTGATTCCTTGTAATCATGCCAATGTATTAAAATAATGAACCAACTCTGGGTAACTAGGGTTGGGGTGTTACAGTTGGTATCAGAGAAAGTTTAGTACATACCTTGGAAGCTAGATTTAGATAAACTCTGATTAGAGCACATTACCCTAAGATAGAATTTGAGGATTAGTATAGAAGAACATCCTAGAATTTTGGTACTGTAGAGATTTTGTGAGTTTTCCAAGAAATACATCCATGTCTGGATACGAGCAGGTAGAGGCGGCTTTGGCACAGATGTACCTAGGTTTAAAACCAAAAAACACTTCTTTGATCTAGACTCGAACGAAAACAGGTGCACGACAACGATCCTTTCTACACTCTTGGTTACGACACTCCCAGGGGATATGCTTAGGATAATTCAAATTTTCATTACAAGACATTATGAAGGATTTAGGAATAGATACTTCTTCAAAGAAAACATTTTATGATTATAGATTATATGCATAAATTTTTTAATTTATGTTAGGTATTTTACAAGTTTGGAATTATGCATTGAAATTCATAAACTAACCTAGTGTATTCCATTGTTTAGAAATGACGCCTAGTAGAAGTAATAAGAATTACAGTAATTCACATGATCAAAATATTAAGAAGGATCGTATCATTCATGGTATTAAGACAAAATTTAAAAGGGAAATAGTCTCCCAAGTATTCTCATCATATGAAGAAATAGTATCATGTGTTAATAAAATAAGTAAAGAATTATCTGTGTCCTATATCTTTGAAGGGAAGCAAGAGAACAAAAGGATGGAAGAAAGAAATATGGATAAAGGGAATAAGGAAAATAATGATTTCCCCATATGTGATAACTATATAAAGAATCACCTTTGTAAATGATTTAAGGGAATGGGAGTTTATTATAACTGTATAGAAAAAGGACACCAAGTACGTGATTGGAAGGGTAAAAAAAAGGTTTCAAATGTACAATGCTTCATCTGTAAGGAGTTGGGACACTACGCGAAGCGATGTACAAATCATCAGAGTGTACCCCAAATGCTGCTATTGGATAATAATCAAGTTATGATACTACCGAAGATGAAAAGGAATGATTATATTTCTTATGTTGTTATTAAAGTATTATGTCATTTGAGTATGGTATTAATGATGTACATGTTATAAGAATTATAGAGTATAAAAGGATTGTACTGTAGTACTGTTTCATTAAGGACTTGAGATTGTGTGGAACCAAGAAAAGTGACTCAATAACAGGTTATTTTTTTGGAAAATATATGGTTAAGAGAAAGATAAGCCATAATATGGTTCCGATATTGAGGTAGTGATTTTGGAATAATATATGATTGATTTGGATAAATTATATTGGATATTCTTGACTACCTTGAAACTGATTAATGATTTGTATATTCCATCATTGTTGGAGTTTACAACATTTTAGGGTAGAATTAGTATATTTAGTATTCTATAAGGAATAAGGGAGCATGAATGTAATAAATAAGATTTTATGGTAATTCAGGGTGTTATAGTGTTTTAAATGAATACATGATGAAGGTATTCACATTTTATTACGTGGCAAAAAGGATCTTCATCATGTTTACCTTTCTTATAAATTTTGGACTGTGAGTTTGGAAAGAAGTATATTAGATAAGTCTAAAGTTTTGAATCGATTAAGTTTGACATTAAATACTATTGTTATGTTTAAATAATTTCTTAAGATTATTTTTGGATTGTTATAAAAAGGACAACCTAGAGGTCGGGTGATAACTTGTCCCATCCGGCAAGGCCACGAGACTTGAACCCGCAACCGAAGAGCGACAAGGGTGTATCACCTACCACTGGCCTACGTGATGCACTGGTTTGTATAATGTAGTTTTTTTGTTCTGACAGATAAATTATAAATTCAATTTTTTATAACCCTATAAGATTAGGATAAATAGAATATTTTTGAATTCTATTATCTTTTGGAGTGAAAGATGAGTTTGTGGTAGGAATTAGATGAAGGATGAAACTCTACTTGTTAAGTATATATATATATTTATAGATTCCCTCTTAATTTATGAATAAATTAATTCTTAAACATTAGGGAAGGGATATTAAGACCAAAAAAGGTGTTACGCTAATACCATATGTTTTGTTGAACCGATGATATTTTACATCATCTTAGATTGATGACTTTGAGGCCCTCAATTTTACACTGGTCTGTCATTGATGAACACAATCACTCTCTATAAATATTTACATTTTCCCTCCAATTATGTGTCTCTAATATATACCAATGTTCTTCTAATTGAGATCATAATTTGGTGGTGACTTTTTATTTTCCTTTCCCTACAATTAAGACTAAATTTTATTAACCCAATGTCCGATGTGGGTTTTCCACAAAATTATTTTTTTATTTTTAACCATTTATTTTCGAAGAACAATTTCAAATTGTGAGTACACAATTTATTGAAGGAGGGTAGAATGTAACACCCCAATATTTTATAGTACTTTATCTCATTAAATTAATTCAATAGCTTTCGCTACATGCAACACCGAGTTCGAGCACATCAAAACTTACTAAACTAACCGTTCAAAAAGCGGTTATGAATAGTATTAACTGTATTTTGAATCCTATATACTATATATAATTTTAACATCCATATTATGTGTTTCTTAGACATAATATAAGAACAAATTCATTTTTTCAGATAAAAGAAGTATTTTTCAAAAAATGCAATTTTACCGCCTTTTAATGGAGAACCCTTTTTAAAAACAATATTTGAAAATTTTATATATAAAATTTAATGAAATTAAATTATTGTTTAAAATTGGGACATAAAAATTTAGTTTGGATAATTTTTTGGTACTTTTATGATAACTTTCATGTTTTGATGAATAGTGAAAAATACTATGTTTTAATTGAAAACAACTTTTTTAATCGAAATAACTTATTGTGTTAAATTATGAATTTGAAAGGTTTTGAATTATAATTAGACTATATTTTTATCATTTAATACAATTTAGGTCAATATAAGTAATTTCACATTTAAATTTGACATAAACACATTTCAATATTTTAATTGTTTTTACTTTTTAAAAACCCACTTTTTAGTTTTGAAAATAAGAATTAATTTTAAATTAATAAATGAAACTTATATGTTTTGAATTTGGTAAAATAGACTACATTTTTTAATTCATAATATCAAAATTATATTAGGGTAAATTTTTGGTATTTTTCTGAAAAAATTCTATTTTCGGCGAATAGTGAAAAACACTACGTTATTATTTAAAACCAAATATTTATTTAAATAATTATTTATTTTATTTAAATTTATTTTAATTCAAAATAGATATATAATACCTATATAAGTTCAATGTAATTAATTGGATTCATTTTATAATAAAATTAGATGTATAAATTTTTATTGAACTTTTTACCGTCTTTTATCCACCTTCTAGGAGCATTTGCAAATTTGAAAAAAACTTAATTTTATCGCTTATGTGAGTTAAATTTAAAAAATACGAGAGACATGGTTGACATAAGTAAGAAAAATGTGGTTCAATAAGCTAAAAATAATTTTTGGTGAATAGTAACTTTTGACTTTTATTTACCACAATTAAAAGTAAATAGGGTAATTAAGGGTAAAAATGATATCATAATTAACCTAACACATGTCATAATTCTATTATATAAGTGTAATTAGACCAAAAATAACCTTAGGAATAAAATATGATCCTTTTTGGTCCACTTGGATTAGATTAGGACATTTATTATTATTTTATTTAAAGAAGATTTAAAAGAGTTAAATTCAAAGTTTAATAACTAAACCATTTTTAATTTAGGGTTATACATAAGATAAATTCAATTATAAATTTTAATTATAAATCTAAAAAGATTTACTAAATCATGGTATTTTATTTCTAATTTTTAGACATTAAATAATTAAATGTATTTATGACACAATAATGATATAGTAATTACCTTATTAATGAAAGAATCAAATAAATGGTATTATAAATATTAAAATAAAAATAATTTCAAAGTTTTTATGACATACACGAATTTCATAGGTGAACATGACAAGTTAGGGTTGATTCAATTTATCTTTTTCTAAGTAATAAAGTTTTTATGATTTTCACAAAAACCAAATACTAAATAGTGTCAGAATTGACATAATTGTGTTTTTAAAAAAAATACTATATTATTAATTGATATAATATTACTAAAAATATAAAGTTCTTCCAAAAGACTTAGATAAGGTTATATATTAATAATGAACCACATGGTGTTCTATTGGCTTATTATAGTAGGTTTATTAACCATATAATATAAAAATTCAAAGAGACATGATAAATGTCAAACTATTTAACTAAGAGTTAAATCTAAAAGATAAGGTTAATATGGTGACCTAAACCTGCCTAAAATATATTGGTTGAGACTTTTTAGACCCATACCCACCTTAGCCTCGAAATAAATCATTTTGAAGCCATTAAAAACTGAAAATAATTTTATTATAAAATAATATTTCAAGCTTTTACTAAAGTGACCCTCATCTCTCTTATAAAATGGTACTGCCCCTTCTCTTAATTTCACACCTCCAAATCCTATTGGATCGGACAAAACTTGCCCAAATATCCTATCAACTTTCCTATTTTAATCCTAGATGCCTTACTTTGGTCATAAATCCAACCTAAGAATCTTTTTTGATTAAATCAAATGGAAGAACCCGAAGAAGAGGTAAATATTTCATCACCTCTTTCAAGTTCTTTTCTTGTTCCACTTCCTCTTTCTTTGTTGTTTCCATTATAAAATAATAAATACAGTATATTATATATACTATGATGTTATTATAAAAATGGTACAACCATATTCATTATTCTATCCATCACATGAAAGACAAAGTCACCATATGTGCGTACATAAGGCTTACCGTCTCCACATTATGGTGCATTTTGTTATTCAAAAACTTCATTATTTGAATGAGTATAATAATGAATATAACTGATATAAATAATAAATTTAACATGTTAAATATTTTTTTTATATGATATAACATCTAATTACATATGATTTGGCCATTAATATAATGATATTATCACTCGTGCGTACATACAGATTACCGTCTCCACGACACGATGAGATTCATTTCCACGTTCACCATTCAACAATGATTATAAAATATATATCATTAATAATTATGTAATATATGAAATAATAATTCTACTGGATATATATATATATATATTTATGTAATTACACATATCTTATACACTTAGTTCCGTTCAATATGATATGAAAACAGAAACATCATTTATGCGTACGTACGACCTACTATCTCCATAAATGGTGTTTTCCATTTCATATATTTTTCTATTATAAATATTTATATTCTAAATATATATGATATATAAATCATGTTTTATATTATCAATTTATTTAAATCATTATCTAAGTGATAAAATCAAGAGTAACAAGTTAAAACACGTACAATAAAGAAAGCAATTATTACCCGAAATGATATTTTAACATAGAAATTATTATTAAATGGGTAGTATAAAGTCATAAATGAATCATGTATGATATAATAAATATTAATATGATTCTGGTATAATTTAATAACATACTACGGTCTTTATACAAGATGTTAAATGTACCATCGACTAAAGTAAAGTGCAAGGTAAGGGTTAATTTCACAATCTCTTTATTATCCGAGGTTGTTTTTATGTAAGTATCTACTGGGAAATATTTATTATCCATGTCCATGTTTCATGAAAGAGTTTTAAAATGGATTATTTTTAAGGTACTTTTTTACTAAAACATCATTTGAAATGTTTTAAATATTTATTCTTCTAAATCGTTCTCATTAATGTCCATGTTTTCAAAATGGGTTTTAAGCATTTATTTATATGGACATGAATGTTTTTAAAATGTTAATTCCTTTAAAAAGTTTCAAATTGGTATAGGACTCTTTGATTCAAAAATGTCTTTAAATATCTTCCTTTATAAATTGTGCGACTTTTAAATGTTTTCATGAAAAAGAGATATTTCTCTCAAAGAGTTTTACAAATCATTTTCATCTATGTCAACATCCTTTAATGGATTTCAAACATGTTTGAGGTTGATTTATTATGATAAAAATATTCCATATTGTATTGGAGGTTTTGTGATATGTTTTAATATGGATGTGTTATTTTTATACCATTCATGGTTTATGGATAAAGTATTGACATTTCGTATGCTAGTTTTAATACGAATGTTTATCTTATATTTAAACCTATTCATATGAGGAATGCATTGGACTTAGTAAGTGACGGGTGGAGCCCGCTATAGATCCTCAATGCATCAGTAGGCCTCATGAGATAAACTAGTGTCTTGGGACAAGGCCTTGAAAGAAATCTTATTTGTAGTCTTGGCACAAGGCCTTGGCTCTGTGGTTATGAAGTCTGTCATTATGCATTCCATCATTATGAAATTGGCTATTGATATTGTGTGTGATTATTTGACTAGTAGAATATCCATGTGAATAAGTAAATGGAATTATTTGATTTACATTAGCAATATTATGCAGAATTTTATGCTTAAAAGGCATATTTTTTAGTCTTATACATTTCCTTAAATGTTTATGCTTATTTATGAAAGTTTCTGCTATATTGTTATCCTTACTAAGCATCTGAACTCACCCCTTTCTTATGTTTTATTTTCCCAGGATTACAAGAAGTGTATTATGATTGATAATTAGGGTTAAGCTAGGGTATTAATGTCATTATCAAAGGAAAACTTATGTTGTGTTTTATTTTCTAATGTGTAATGTAATGTTCATGTATGTAATCTATTTTCCAAGACCGCTAAACTGATCGGTCTTTTGGGACTTGATTACTTGTAATAATGCCAATGTATTAAAATAATGCACCTACTCTAGGTAACTGGGGTCAGGGTGTTACATTTAAATCATTAATTTTTTATATCAATCCATTTTATAAAAGTACCAAGATTTTTTGAATTTTCCAAAGTACTCAATTGAGATCAAGTTCTTAAAAACATGAAAAACTAAAAGGGAAACACAGAAAAATTCACAAAACCTATTTAAATCATGGTTTATTTTATAAGGGAACATTTGATTTAATCTCTCAATTATTTTTAATTTATAAAAAAATAAATTAAATCAAGAAAAATTGAGAAATTTATTGAAATAATGGGAAAAATATTAGAAGGGAAATATGATATGTTTGAACCCCCAAGTGGGTGCTTTATTTTTAACTACCCATAGATAGATAGTGTGAGTGATTTTTAGAGGACCCCTTAGACAATATACACCAGATCTATCCTCATAGTGATTAAGAACAACTTTCATTATGGGGGTATGAGTCGATATAGATCATATTATACTTTTTTCACTACTTAAGTTGGCTCCTCTTCAACTTCCAGAGCATTCACATTTAATGATTCATTAAAAGTTTCGACTAAGGGGAAGTTAGTGAAAAGTTAAATTTGAATTGAATTAAAACAATGTAAATCAAAATTAAAACCTTAATCTTTAATGAATATTACTTATAACTTAGTCTATTTAGGAAAGTCCAATAAGAACATCTCATTTACCCCTCAAGCATCTGTTTAACGGTTTCAAGTATCTTCTTGTATACCTCAATAGGTGCATCTTATTCTTCTTTATCATTCTCTAAGGTAGTACATGTGTTGGATAAATATAAAACTTTAAAGAAGTGAGAGGTAATAATTAATTAATTTTTAATTAAAATAAATAGAGATTAGTTTAAGAAAATATTATCTCCATATATTAGCTCATATTATATATTCCATTCAATGGTAAATTACTCTTAGAGTTGATTTTTCATGTATAGAGGCAGGTAGTTAATTTCCTTCATCTTTTCTTCAAATTCCATCACTTTAGTGGTGTATTATTTCAACTTTAGAGAGAGGTAAAATGGTTTTGATAATTCTTATTCAAATATGGGATATCTATGTTTTAGGTTACCTTCTACAAAGTGACTCCAATCTTGATAAAATAATTGTTGACCCCCTGCATGCATATCTATATTCATGTTTTCTTCAGGGGAATCTTCTAGTAATGGTTGAGAAAGGTCTAATATTTGATATTTAAAACGTTATTTCATGACCTCCTCAATATCTTCTACTTTAAATGTGGGTGGAAAAATCTTTTTTTTTCTTCCTAAACTTGTTTTTTACTCTTCCAAGATTAAATATTTGATTTCCTTCAAGTATGTGGAAAGAATATCCATTTTTTTACTATATTATTAAAGAATTTTATGATTATATTATAGTTTATTACTCAAAGATTATTTGTTGATAGAAACATTCAATTGGTTTACAATCCAAGCATAAGAATAATCACTTTAAAAATCCATCTTGAACAAATTTTAAGAGAAATATATACAATAATGTTCAATTTTTTTTAGTTTTTTGAAGTTTACTTTTTGTTATAAAGAATAGTTTGTGCAAGAAGATCCTTGAACTTTGAAACCAAATGTTGGGTATTAGATAGAAACAAAACTAATTTCCAAGAGTTTACAAAAAAGTAAAATATAACAATAGAGAACTTCTTTTTAAACCTCTTTGAGTAGAAACAGATTTCCAAAAAAGAGAAAATTTTCCAAATAAGCACAACTTTTGATACTAAATTTTATCACTGATAACAAAAATGTTAGGTATCAAAAAGAAAAACGAATTTCCAAAAACTTCTATAAATATAAAGATTTCCAATAGAGTAAAACCTTTGATACCAATTGTTAGGTCGAGATGGTTATGGTGAAGAATAAAGACACAATAGGGGGTGAATTATTTACATCACAATTAATGAATGTTTCCATCCACCCCTCTTGTTAAGAAGAAAACCTTTCATTTTATCTTAAATGAATGAGCAAAATAAATAAATAAAAGAGATGAATACAATGATGTATTATGGTTCATGGAACAAATATCCCTTAGTCCACTATACTAACACCCAATTCCATGATATTTTTGATTTTACTATCAGGTACTCTTATCCTAAGACCTTACAAAAACTAAGTGTTGGAAATTGACACCTTACTATACTTTTCAAATCCTTATGGTTCTTTTATAAGGAACTATAAATACACATCATTGATAAGAAGCTAACAGCTAACCACAACTGAGTACGAGTAGTTGAAATTCCAATAAATCAAAATAGTTTGATTTTTTGATTGTATAGGTTGATCTTCACAGATTACAGTAACAAATGATAGATGAAATCAGATCTTCATTATAGAATAACATCAAATAGATATTCAACTTCATGTAGTATTTCTTTAAACAATGATAGAGAAAACAATAGATAAATTTTTAAACATGTATGTCTCTTAAGTGTATCTTTGAAAAATGATTCATCATTATTTTGAATGAATATGTAACAATAAGGTTTAGTAGTAGTGACAACAATAACAGAAACTATAGTGAGAATATAGATCCAAACATTTATGTCTCCAAAGTGTAGCTATGAATGCAACAACACACATTTTTTTATGTATATCACTTTTTCGGTATTATGACTTCTTCTTTATATTTTTACCGAATACTTTTCAATGAATATTTTTCAATATTTATACAGTAGGTCAAATAGATATGGGTTAAACAAAATATAAAAATATTGCACAATAAATCATGAATATTTGAATTAAAAAACATTCAAGAGAGTCATAACATCCCATATTAATAGTAACACTTTACTCCATTGAATATGCACCTTTTAAAAAATTAATACGAACCTTTGGA
This sequence comes from Viscum album, assembly GCA_963277665.1. Lineage (NCBI taxonomy): Eukaryota > Viridiplantae > Streptophyta > Magnoliopsida > Santalales > Viscaceae > Viscum > Viscum album. The sequence goes on from OY728150.1 coordinate 248,081,916, forward strand.
ATGGTTATAAAATAGCTTTTATCAAATCTTTACTTTTATCAAGACCGTTACATAAATCTCAGATAATATCACAGATTTAAAACTCTATCTTTGAATAGTCAAATGTAGGGTTCCTTTATATGATGAAAAAAATCTAAATATAGGGTTGACAACATAGGGGTGAATACAAAATTAGGGTTTATATACCTTATTTTGGGAATTTGTGAGCATAAAAATGAAAAACAAAGTTAATGAAATTATTGATTCAACACATGCTCAACAAAAATGTCTTATTTAGTTTCCTTATCTCCTACCAGTATCTAGAAAAAGTGATAAAAGTTAGTGAAATGACCAAAATATTACATCACTAACATGTTTCCCTAGGCCAAACACACAAACTCTATATCCCACTCCTGTCTAAGCATCTTCGGGTAAAAGTGTTCCAGGAATTTCTTTTGAAAGTCCTTCCATATCATGCTCTCCAACTAATCTTCTTGATCCTAGATATCTTATCAATTATTTTATTGATCTCGTAACATATAAGGATTTAAATTGACTCTCTTCTCCATAGTAATGTCTAAATGGTCAAGAATTGTTTGGATAGACTCAATCTAGAACTCATCTGCCTCAGGTCCACCATCTCTAATGAAGGTCATATGGTGTTGAAACCGAAACTCCTAGGTCAGATCAGAAATATTACATATATAACATCCTTGGTATCTCTCTATAAACTATATAATGTGAGTGATGTTCTCATGGAACTTCTCTCCCGCTCCTTCACCTAGAGCTATTGGGGCCCTTTTTCCTACTACTGGAGGCACATTCCATAAATGTCCTCCTATCATCCTACCAATAAATTTCATCATGGAGGCATGTCCCTATAATTACAAATACATATATTAGGACACATAATACATCATTAAAACATTTAAATAAGATGGATTCACATAAAGCTATAAAAATTCACCCCTCATGCACCACCCCATGGAAAAAATCAAGGCACTATCACAACCCTCATCCATCCCTAATCTGGTCATGGATAACACAAGGTAGAAAATTTCATATTCATAGGTTTTCTCATTCAACATTAATTTTAACCATTTAAAATTTCAATATTTAACATCTTTTATTCATTATTAATTCATCATTAGTAACCATTTTTTTTAAATTACTCAAAGAAGGAACAATTGTTAGGTCCACTAGGTTAAATACCCTGGGAGGGGGAGGGGGTGAATCGGGGAATGAAAGATTAATACTACTACCCCTTTTGATCTTATTTCATCGTTAAACAAAACAAACTTCTCTCTTCCCCCATAGAAATATATGAATAGAAATTAAATCATGCATGAGAGACAATGATTATACTTGGTTCACCCCCATTGGGCTACATCCAAGGAGCATACAATGGTGATGTGCCAATTATACCAAATGCACTAAGGCTCCCTGCCAATTTACAATGTTTGGGATAAATATTTTTTGACCAAGATCACTGCCTTTACAAGATTTATGGTCTTCTCACTACAGTCCTAAGGGTCACTCCCTATGTCTCTTCCTCTGGATCACCATTGGTGGGAAGGATCATTATCTTCTTCTTCCTTCGCTCACTACTCTTGGAAGGGATTCATCCATAGTTTACGGACTTGTAGGTCCTTTTATTATCTCTGATTAATAACTTCCTCAGTTGTATATGGATGCTTTGTTGAAGTTTCACTTTCATCCAATAGATGAATACTACTTTACCACAGATGTACTAGGAAATTCCTTCTGAACCACTTTTGTGATGCTCACCGCCTTCACAAAGCTCCTCTTTCACGGAGCCCAAATAGAATTTATAAAGCTACTTTCTTTTAGTAAAGATCACTTATCCTTAATGAAGCAAACCTCTTTTGTGAAGCTCAACAGGACTTCTTGAAGCTACTTCCTTTCATGACACTTAGTTAGCCTTTGTGAATTCCCTTACTTTCACAATGCTCATAAAATTCAGTTGGCTATCATAGCCTTCGCGAACATCTTCACATATCACCTTCATGAAGTTTCCTTCTCGAACCATCGTTCGTGAACCACATTTGTGATTATAGATCCTTAATATATTCGTTAAGTCTCGCTACTTTTCTAAAGGAGGTAGATTTCTATACAAAGGCATTCAATCGATTCCAGAACCTTCCGGGCCACATCTTCACCATTTCGTGAAGCTCCTTTATTTCTTTCACGATGATCCATTTTTCCTGAAGCTCTATATAAATTTACCATTAATTATTCTCATCGTAATCATGGTGCCTCCCATCACAACCTCATGACACCACGATAATCCAATCGCGATGCTCGTCACCTTCACCATTCGTTATGCTTTTGGTACTCACAGAGCTCACCGTAAGAATCATTTCACCTTCACAAAACACACTTCATGAAACCCATATTCAAAAAACTCATGCCTTTTCCATATTTTTATTATATATTTAAAGAAATCTACTTTTTTTCTATTCATGATAAACTTGAAATTTTGGACCCCAAAAATTTAGTAAACATTAGGAAACAACGTCACCTTGTGTACGTAATTTTCTATACTGCTTCCTGGGAATTCATTCCTTTGTCTTGGATCCTTGTCACATATCATGTCAAAAATCTATTTGGAGTTCCACAACATACCTTGGAAACTCATTTTGTTAAAAAACACAATCAACAAAAAAAATGCTATAATGTTCCCTTGAGGGACTTTTTCCCAACAATATACCCCTTTGGATTTGTTGACAACTCTTATCATTTTGATATTCCCTTGAATCTTATTCCATCCTTTACCAGCATTCGCTTATTTCCAATCAAATAGAAATAAAATATTCACTCAATACACACTCTAATCCCACATGAGAAATTTTGGGCATGAGAAACAAGAGTATAATGAAGATTTCATCAATTAATCACTTCATTCCAAAACCTCTCTTCTAAATTCATCATGAACCTCAACTGTAGTGATATATAATCTTTGATCGATCACTTCTAGCATTATTATATTTAAAACTCCCCCTATCTCACTACTCTCCCTATATCGTTAATCCACCTGTTAGCTTCTCCCTATGTCTTGAATAATACATTTTCTCCCTTTTAGCATCCAAAATTTCTCCCCATTTGTCAACGAACCTAAAGGTCACTTCATCAATGAACCTAAAGGTCACATCATTGTGGTCTGAAATAGGGTAAAGAACAAATATTAGTATATTAGAAAAATAACACCATACCTCAGGGAGATGGGGATCCCACATCCACACTTTTTATGTGTGGGAATTTGACTAATTTACCAGAGCCAATCGATGCCTCTCAAACACATATTTGGGTAAATCCATTTTCAGAATGTCTATAACCTATAGTATTGTAGGCACATACTCCAACATCACAAGCCCTTTCTCCACCTTCTCCTTGATAAAATTATATTTTATTTCCACATGCTTTGTCATTGAGTGATGGACTAGATTTTTAATAATATTGATAGCACTTGAATTATCACAATGGATTCTAATGAGAGACTTCACTTAAACTCCCATATCATCAAGATTCTGCTTCATCCATAATAATTGTGTGCATTTTTGAGTGGTTTCAATATACTTAACTTCTCTGGTGCTCAATGAAATGAAATCCTTTTTCTTTATTAGACAAGAAATTCACTGACCACCAAGATAGAAAGCTCTTCCTGACGTTGATTTTCTATCATCTAATGATCCAACCCAATCTAAATCTGTATATCCCAATAACTATGGTTGATATTTATCATTATACATCAAACCAAAATCCATAGTTCCCTTGATAGACCAAAGTATTCTTTTCGCTACAAGCATGTAGATTTATTTGGGATTTCTTTGATACCTTGCAACTTGGCATATGAAAAAAACAATATCAAGTCTCATCACTATCAAGTATAGTAACATTTCAATGATTTACCTGCATTCTTTGATATTAATTACATTTCTATCATCATCTTTTGATTGTTTCATCTGGGCAACAACCAAAGTTTTCATCCCCTAGGAATTTTTGATTTCAAATATTCCTAGAACCTCCTTGTAATATTTGGATTGAGAAATAAAATTTCCACTCCTTACTTGTGTCACCTGTAAACTAAGGAAAAAAGTCAGCTCACCTATCATTATCATTTCAAACTCACTTTTTATGAATTTAGAAAACTATCTGCATTTTACTTTATATGATCCACCAAATATTATGTCATCGACATAAACTAGAACCATCATCCATTGATTACTTTCACTATTGACAAAGTGATTATAATCAACTACACCACACTGAAAGCCCAGCTTCTTCAAAAATGGATATAGTCTTGAATACCATGCTCTTGATACTTGCTTTAACACATATATAACCTTATTCAACCAATTTTTTTTTTCTCATCTTCATGAATAAGAAAACCATCTAGATTCTCAATACACACTTCTTCTTAAAAAACCCCATTCAAAATTTTAGAATTGATATCTATCTAGAAAATGTTGAACTTCTGTTGCACTGTAATGGATATGAATAATCTGACTATCTCTAACCTTAAAAAAGGTGAGAAAGTCTCATCGACATCAATACACTCTATCTGGGATTAAAATTTTCACTCCAGTCATGCTTTGTTTTGAATCACTACTCCATATTCATTCATCTCATTGTGAAATACCCATTTAGTACCAATGAAATTCTTATCCGTTAGCCTCAAAACAATATCATATATTTGATTCTTCTCAATTTGTTCAAGCTCTTCATTCATAGATTCAACCCAATTCTCATCTCCAGCTACTTCACTAAAACATTCAGACTCTACCTATGATAAGTGTGTTGCCTGCTATAGAGTCTTCATCCTCCTTGTCTACACTAGCACTGTCTGATCACTAATTTGGTTTTGTCTGTCAATTTATACTCTTATAACCAGTCTTTATGAAGATACTATTTTATCCTCATCCTTCCCATAATTTGAGTGTTTGTTTGAATCAACCTCTAGAAATGGAGCATCCCTTGAGCTTCTTATCTCTTCATCGCTATCCTCCCGAGACTGATCATGCATTTGATGAATATTCTACTCATTCTCTACTATAGTTAAATATTGAATTTCAACTACCTTTTCTATATACTTGTTAAAGCATTTATATGATTTGATTTTCTTTGATTATCCAAGAAATATCCCTTTATCTCCTTGTGATTCAAACTTCTTGTGTTTCTTATTATTGAGAATGAAACACTTACTTCCAAAGAATCAAAAGTACTTCAATGATGTATTATTTCCATACCATAGATCATATGAAGTCTCTACTTCTTTCAGACAAAGTAACACTCTATTTAATGTGTATACTACCGTCATATCTTCTTCTTTCCAAAATTTCTTGGTAAGATCTTTCTAAATGAGCATTGTTATATCCATATTATTGATATTTAAATTTCTTCTCTCAACTACACCATTCCACTGTGTAGTTATTACCACTGAAAATTGATGATTTATCCCATTTTTCTTGAGATAGTCCCCCACTTGGATTTTTGTGAACTCTATTCCATTGTTTTTTCAGATCTTCCATATTGTTCGAACCAACATCTTCTCAAATTCCCTTTGATAAGTTTTTATGCAACTGAATACCTAAGATTTGTGGTTGAGGATTGAAACCCATACCATTATGCTAAAATCATCAATTAAGAGAACATAATATATCCTCTCATCAATATCCCTTGGTGAAATTGGTCCATACACATCAATATTCACTAACTCAATCAATTTTGTAGACATTTTCTCTTTTGGCTTATATGTATTTATGATGATCTTCCCTTGTGGAAAAGAATCACATGTATGGGTACGATCATGTTATAATATAGAGATATCTCGGGCAACATCATATTTCACCAGATCATCAAAGGATGTTTGGATCCAGTTTCCAAGATGTTTATGCCCCAATTTATTTTCTTCCTCCTTGTCCAAATAGCACACATATCCTTCTCCACTTACTGGGTAGAGATTACCTTTCATACAATTTCCTTGCAAAAAAACTACACCATCTTTTTCCTTGATGACACATAATTTCTTTTAAATGTTTATAGAATTTCCTAAGTCACACAGTTGAATGAAACTGAGAAAGTTGTGACAGAGACCTTCAATAATTAATACATCATCATGTCTCATGTATTTTTTCCCAAACTTGGCCTTTTTCCTAATCTAATAATCTTTATGACTTCATCATTACCAAATATTAAGATACCTTCTTTATCATACTTGATTTTGGTCACCAGATCCTTATTACCTATCATATGAGAGGTGTATCCACTGTTAATAATCCATACACCAGTGTGATATGATTATTTAATGGAAATTTCTGTAAACACTACTTGTTTAACTATCTTATTCTTTTTCGCCTATGTTTTTTACTCCATACCATGTAGAGAATGATAATCTCAACCTTCCTCAGTGTATGATAGACCAACTTCATCCTATAGACTAGAAAATCAATTTTGAATTTTCAAATCATATGATGATACATCTGGCTGCTGATTATGACCACATTTAGTCTGATTTGGAACATCCCTCTTTACAGTTGATGAGAAATATATTTCCATGTGTCTGAATCCTCTACACTTGAAATAGTGACCATTAAATAATGATTTGGAAAATTGAGCTCTCTATGACTTCCTTTATTGGTCTTGCATCCTTTTGTACCTATTGGATATGGAAAAAATATTTTTTGTGTGTCCCATCTTTCCACAATGATAACATCTTATGTGGGGTACATTTATGTGTGGTAATACAGCACCACTAGTTGTTCGTTGAGTTTTCTGAATATTCTGATCTTCCTTCATACCAAAATCAATCTTTAGTCTTAGAGTGGGTGATTATGGTATAACTTCAACCGTTAATTATTTCTCTTTTACTTGAACATTATGCTCTACTTTCATCTTTCTTGTTTCCAATATTATCTTCTTTCCCAATGTTGAATCGAGGGTCAAAATTTGTTATTTATCCTTAACTCTTTATCACAGGCTAACAACTTTCTCTTCAAGTTCTTCGATACATTTGATTTGATCTTTTCCATTTTCAGTCAAACTATCAATTTCTCTTTTCTATTCTTCAATTTTGAGCTTGTAATCAACAACCTTAAAAAAATTTGGAATTGAAAACTTTAGTTCTTCAATTTATTTATTTAGCTCAAACTCCTCTTCTTCCGGCTGCTATATATAAAGTTTAGTAGCATGAACCACTTTGTTAGATTTATTAATTTTGGATCTCTAAACATATATTTCCTCAATAGAATCTTCAAGTTAGACCTAATGGTCAACTCTTCGTTCAACTTCACCTTTTTCATTGTCACTTTATTATTTTATTACAAAATTTTAAACAATTTCCACCATAACATCAACTTCATTATCCTTACAATCCTCCAATTCTTCTACCTCAGATTATTTTGAACTGTTATCTTCTCTTGAAAGAAGATTATTATTTTTGAAGAAATTTCTCTTAAATTTTTTATTTCCTTTCATGTAGGATGAATAATTATTCATGGTAATTTAAACTTCATACTCTTTATCTTCTTGAAACTTCTTCAGGAACCTTACTTCAAGATGTCCAACCTTACAACATCAAAAGCATGAAAGTGGAAGTTTCCATTTGAATTTTTTTTCTATTTGGAGATTTGAGGAAAGAAATTAAATCACCCATATATCTCTTCATCTTCATATAAATATTCAATGAAGAGCTTCTTCCTGGCCTTAAATTCCACCTCTTTGGATTTCCCCTTTTTCAAAACATCGTTATCATCATTTCTCATTTCATATACAACAATGGTACTATGAAAGTTATCCAATGTAAGCTCTTTCAAATATTTATCTTCCAATAAATGAATATTTAGATTGAACTGAGGTATAAGTTTCCTCAAGATACGCTTCACAATATTTATATCTTCAATGAATTATCATAGACCACACATGTCTTCCACAACTAAATTTACCCAGTCAAAGAATGTATCAACATACTCATTAGGGTGAATTTTTAGATCACCTTGTTTATTCCATATAACCTATAGCTTTTCTTCTGTGGTTCTTAAGTCACCCTCATAAATATTCATCAACTTATTTAACATATAATGTGATGACTTACATGAAATCACCTTCACATAAATTGTTTCTGATAGGGATCCCCCTAAAGCATTGATCCCTTTGGTATCAACATCCTATTCCCTTATTTCAGCTTCTGATAAAGCCCCACTATCAATACTAGTGGAAATACAATGCATCCTTTCGATAAAGACATCCATTCCAAAACATTGGAAGTAGTGCTGCATCCAATTCTTCCATAATTGAAAATTGTTTCCATCAAAGATTACAATTCCTTTGCGATTAACCACCTCTATTTCTTCTATAGATATAGAACTACTAAATTTCATCCTTTATCTCTAATACCAATTGTTAGGACCATTAGGTTAAATACCCTAAGAGGAGGGGGGGGGGTGGTGAATCGGGGTATGATAGATTAATACTACTGCCCCTTTTGATCTTGTTTCATCATTAAACAAAACACACTTCTCTATTTTTACCTTTTCAATATATGAATAGAAATTTAATTATGCATGAGACAAAAATATTTTACTTGGTTCACCTTCACTGGGATACGTAAATGGAGCATACAATGGTGATGTACCAATTGTACCAAATGCATTAAGTTTCACTTCCAAATTACAATGTTTGGGCTAGATCTTCTATGCCTAGGATCACTGCCTTTACAAGGTTTAAATAATTCTCATTGAATTCCCAAGGGTCACTCCCTATGTCTCGTCCTCTATCTCACAGTTGGTGGGAAGGATCACCGTCCTCCTCTTTCTCCGCTCATTGCTCTTGGAAGGGGTTTAACCATAGTTTATAGACTTGTAGGTCCTTTAATTATCTCTAATGAATACATCCTCAGTTGTATATGGATAATATGCTGAAGTTCCACTTCTATCTAATAGAAGAATACCACTTTACCATATATGCATTGAAAAATTCCTTCTGAACCACTTTTGTGATACTCAATTCCTTCATGAAGCTCTTATTTCATGAAGCTCAAATAGCCTTCACGAAGCTACTGCCTTTTCACAAAGCTCACTTAGACTTCGCAAAGTATACCTCTTTCTTGAAGCTTAACTAGCCTTCACGAAGCGCCTTCCTTTCTTGAATATTACTTAGCCTTTGCGAATTACCATACTTCCTCAATGATCAGAACATTTTGTTAGCTATCATAGCCTTCATGAAATTCTTTGCATATCACTTCCACAAAGCACCCTTCTTGATACTCCCTTCGCAAACCGCCTTCACAATTTCTTAGCCTTAAGATATTTGTTAAGTCTTTATACTCTTTAAAGGGGGTAGAGTCCTATATATAGGCATTCCACCAATTCAATAACATTTTGAGCCACATATTCACCATTTCATGAAGCTCATTTATTTCATTCATGATGATCCATTTTTTATGAAGTTCCATGGAAATTTTACAACCGTGATGATCATCACAATCATAGAGCCTCCCATCACTACTTCACACTACCATGATGCTCTACTCATGATTATCCTTACATTCTCCATTCACAATGATTTCCATACTCATGGATCTCACCATCATAATCTTTTCACCTTCGTGAAACAAAATTCATGAAGCCCATCTTTGTGAAACTCATTCCATTGATATATTTTGATGAGATCTTCAAGGAAATCCACTTTTCGTGATGTAAGACAAACTCCAAATTTTGGACCCTAAAAATTTGGAAAATGCTTGGAAACATCGTCATCTTATGTACGTAGTTTTTTGTACCTCTTCTAGGGAATACATTCCTTTTTCTTGGATCTTTGTTACATACTGTGTCAACAATATATTTGGAGTTCCACAACATACCTTGGAAACCCATTTTTTCAGCAAAGAAAATCAACCCAAAAATGTTGTATTGTTTCCTTGATGGATTTATTCCTATCAAAAACATTTTCAACCCTTAAAACCAACTCATAAAATTATTTTCCATGTTTCCCTAACATGATGCATGTCACATAAATTCCTAAGTGCCTAGAATGATGCATGTACACTCAACTTTCATGCCATACATGGCCATAAATAAAATCTCAGAAAACAATAACATCACACAATAAGTGCATAAACCATGTTGAAATAACATTTAGATGTAACAACAAGCATCAAGAACAATAATCCCTCTTTGGGTACTTGGGTTTTCCCCAGTGTATGGGTTAGCTAATCCCATGCATGATCTCATGATCAAGGCCCAAATCATCCTAGTATTTTGTCTACCATTTCCAAATAATAAAATGATTGAAAAGAAAAGAAAACTCCCTTGATACCACTTTTTAACGTCTTGACCTGGGTTCCATATGCCGATGCCCAGAGCTAGTTCACCACATGACCTCAAGAACACCTCTCCATATGATAGAGTTTGCTGACTGGTATTGAGGGTCAAATATGTAATGTGAGGATATTGTAACCTCTTTATCAAAGTGGGAAAATATCATAATTAAATAACCAATATTCAAATGATAATAAACAATAACCAATAAAGACCAAAATCTCATGAAGAATCCCAAAAATAGAGAAAATAACCATAAATTAAAGAATTAAATATGTCATGTCATACAAGTTTCAAGTGACTAATTAAAACCCAAAATAAAAACACGATAAAATATCCCAAGTAGGTCCTAATATCAGGTATAGTTCCCTCATCCATGCTTAATCTGAAATATAACCTCAGACATCTAACATAAGTATCTTACCCTTATCCTATCTTGAAAACATGAATTATATTCAGGTACCAAACATGAAACCCAAGTTAGGTGTGAGTAAAACTCAGTAGGCCACCACCTATGGATTATAAAGAAATATTCAGTCTATAATAGTGTATGCATTTTTATAAAGAATAATGTTAAAATGAAAAAAATAACCAGGCTTCACATTTATTTTTTTTATCCAATCACATCATACCTGTATCGGTCATTGATAAAGATTGAACCATACACCATAGGGTCATCATAATTCATTCTTTAATGGGCTTTAATTATTCATTTAATTGAAATTTCATTCTACAATCTAGTGTGTCTGGGTACCAATTTTAATTCTTATATTGGGGCCTAGAGCAGTAGTCTAGCACCCCATGGATATTTAGAGCATCAGTTCCTGACCCAAAACTTAATGTTCACATAAAAATATAAATATATATGTATCAGGGGCCTAAATAATCATTCTGTAACCCCATGGGTATTTACAACATCATTCCCTATCCCAAAACTCATTGTCCACATGTATATGTAGATATAATGGTTTCAAATTCATATCTCATTCATCAACCGTTTTCAACATGTTTCACCAATTTATTTATCAAACACAACTATAATTATTCACTTTTATCATAAGTAACAACATGAACAATTTACCCATTAATCCATTTATCATCATTTACTTCACAACTCCTTAACCCCTCAAGGTTAATCCAATCAACCCTTTAAATACCATTATAAAACATGAAATAAGTATTTGTTCAATTATATACACCAACTATTCAAATTTTCACATTTCATAATTATAATTTCAAGGATAATTGTAACACCCCATGGGTTTACATCAAGCCTGTCACTCCAATGAGATCTGTGAAGGGTCTATCAATTTAAGGAAAACAATCAACTTTTAAAATTTAAATTCAATTTTAGAACATCAAAATAAAATAATAAAACTACCACACAATAACAATATTAATACTGTGTTATTTATAAATTAGAAAACTTTCCTTAAATTTGTTGATTAATTCTCACCAAGCCTTATCCCTCAAATCGATGTAGATCAGTCAAATTCACAATGACAGAAGAGATTTAGGATCAAAACCTAGGATCAAGATCCAACAAAAAAAGATATATCAAAACCTAAATATAAACCATCTCAACAAGTGGAATTCATCCCTTTCCAAAGAAGGATAAATATGGGAGATAGAGAAACCTAAACAAAATAAGAGATCACATACCAGAATAGAGGTTGATTCCTTCCACTGGATCTTAGACACGTAAAGGAAGGGGTTCAAGGAGCCTTGGAACCCTATCTAGAGCCTCCAAAGCAATGGAAATTGTATTAGGTTGAGTAGGGTGATTAGGGTTATAAACTAGGCATTTGGGAATTTTGAATTAAATATTAGGGGGTTTAAAATCCCATGCACACAGTTTCTCAGGTGTGCTGCATGGTTTGAAAAACCATGATCCCTAAACATGCCCCTCTACTGTCTGGGGTGCACAGTTACTCCCAAGTGGGAACACAATTTGATAGATTGTGTTCCAAATCTGTAAACACCCTCTTTCCAAGGGTTTATGGTTTTGGGGATGAATGCCACATAGTTTGGGGAAACTATTCACCCCCTTTGAGTGGCTCAAAATAGAGCACATAGTTTCTTAGGAATAACCGCATGGTTTTCCCTAACCGTGTGACCATGCATAGTCCCATGGGATTCCCAAATTCACAAAATTTACCCAAAACAACCCCAAATAAAGACCCAACCAAGGTATTATAAAATAAAGGGTAAAATAATATCTAAAAACGAGCATGAGACATATTTGGAAAGGTCAGGATCTTACATAATTGAAAGTTCAAATGATTATTAATTTGAAAATTTTTTAAAGTCAATTTCCTAAGGTATTCAATGATTCAAAATGTGTTACAAAATCATACATGCATGATAAAAATTAACTATCCAGAATATATATCATACAAGGATAATCTTATAGTGTAATCAATAATGCTTCCAATCCACATTTGATGGAGACAAAACCACTTGGTTTAAAAGATAAAAATAATATTAAATGGAAAGGGAAACAACCAATGTTGGTTGAATAAATAAATGAACCTTATGAGAATAAAATTTTGATATATTATGACATTACCTGATGTGGCTCTATTTTTACTCAGTTTGCCACATCTTTTATTTAATTTTTATCAATTTAATTAATTATTTCGACACTTTTTAATTAATATTTTCACTTTTGTAATTTTATCACTAAATATGTTAATTAATCATTTTTTATAGTTAATTATGTTTTTTTTAGTCTTTAAATTGATAATTTTTATCTTACTAAACTATTCAACTCTAATTATGTCTTATTTAGTTTGGTTAATTTAAATCTGCTTAACTTTATAATAGTTAATATTTATTATAAATAATTATTTTATCTATGTAATTCAATTTAATTAACTTAGACTTTATTTTATTATTCAATCTTTTAATTAAGTTACATTAGAATAGGTTAATTTTATTATTTTATGTGTTTAATCACCTGCTAGTCATTTAAGTAAATAATTTGTGTTTTTAATTTAATTTAATAGTTCGCCTCTTAAATTTATGTGTTCAATTAGTAAATTAATTAATTAATTAAGAGTTATTAAGCATTAATTATATTATTTTATGTATGTAGATTAATTATTAAGACACCGAATTTTGAATTTAGTCTACCAGTGAGGTAGATAAGAGCTTGCGGTGACTTATTGGGTTACCGATGCTTTTCATTTTCATCTGCTGGTACTCTTTAATTAATTTATATAGTAATTTCAATGTAATTCTTTTATTATTTTAGTTTAATAATTATTCAGTTCTTAGCTTAAGTGTTGTCAATTAATAATCTTAGGTATGGTTTTAATATTTTAAGGTTTAATAAAAATCCTGTTATAAATTTATGATACTAATCTTTAATTAATTATTTTCATTCTTCATATTTATATTGTTTAAAGTTTTAATTTTTAGTACAAAATAATTTTTGAAGGTCACGTTTTATATTATTTTAGTTTTAACGGTGACCCTTTTTATTTTTGCTGGGTACCAGTGAGTTTTTATTTCTATCGCGTAACAGTAGGCTACTATTTATTTGTAACGGTGACCCTGCGCCGCATTACCTCACAGTTACCCACTTACTTTCTCTACCTCACCGTTATGCAAACTCATAGCAAACCTCACTGTTAGCTTAACACTGTTCCTTTCCAAACCTAACAGTGAATCCTGCTTCACAGTTTTACCTAACAGTGACCACCTCACTGTTGCGTTTCATCTCCTTTTATTTCCCTCTGTCAGTATCTCTCTCACTGTTAGACAGTGCCCTGCACCTCACTGTTATATCCTACCATTCCCTCACTATTACCCAATTTATCACTTCACCGTTTCATCCCTCTGCCGCACTGTCCCAAATCACACCGTTACTGTTTATTTTTATTTTCCTCACTGTAACCTCACCTCACCGTCACTCAGTCCTCCCACACAATTTTCACCGCCTTGAATCTCACTGTTAGTTTTTTTTTTCTCCTTTCTGTCCACCGCTGTCCACCTTTCTCCACTACTCTCCCCTATGCCAACCGCGCCTCTCTCCTTCATCCTCGCCGCACTCCACCCGCGCTGCAAGCGCTCGCCCCTGCCTCAAATCCACACCCACCACCCTCTCATCCTTTCCTTCAAACCCAAAGCCAAGCCTTGCCTCCCTCCAAAGTATCCGCTGCGCACCGAGATCCCCTGCTGCTGTTCGTCCGAAGGAAGCCGCGCCATCTGCTGGAGGTCGCGCAGTCGCTGGACTGGGTGAAGATGTGCTGAAGGAGAGCTGCCACGCCATTTTGTGAAGCAGGGTGTCTGAGCCGAGCAAGAGTCGTTGTTGCGTTGCCGTATGATGAGGTCGTCGGTTTTCAGGAGAGAGCTTAAGGCGTTGCTTATGTGTCGCCTGGAGTCAAGGTTGCCGCTGCACCGGTTTTCAGAAGGAAGTCGCTGCTGTTCGGGGAAGTCGATCCGCTGCGCCGCTGTCCGCTGCTGAGCAAGAGGATGCTGCGCTGCCGGTTCAATGGAAATCTGAAATCCTTCCCCTGCTGTGCGCGTGGAATGGGGGAGGAAGAAGGAGATGAAAAATTATAATAATAATAAGTATAAATAAATAATAACAAAAGTTTTATAAAACAAAAATATAATAAATAAAGAATAATAAAAGTAAAGTAAAAAGCCAAAAGAAAAGAAACAAAAGCTAAAGCTAAAGTTAAGCCAACTTTAAATAAAGTTTACTTTACATAAAAGTTAATTTTACAAAGTCAAACTAATATAGAATAAAATTAATAAACATAAACAATTATAACATTAAAAAAATTGATAAATTATAAATTTAATTATAAAAATAACTTATTAATAAGTTTTAATAATTAATTAATTAATAGAATAAATTACTTAATTAATGATAATTATAAATAATTTATAAAACATACTTTTTAATTTAAAAACTTAAGTAATAACTTTAATTACTTTATTAAAATTAGCTAATTAATTAATTAATCTAATTATTATCTTTCTTTTATAGTAATAATTAAATTATTAACTTAATTATTTATGTTCTAAATTTTTAATAACTTAGTTTAAAAAAAATGGTCGAAATTAATAACATAGTATTTATTTTTATTAACCTAATTAAGTTAATATCTTTTTAATTAAATTATGTTCTCGCCATAGTAATTTTCAGTGGATAATTGTACAAATAATTTAAAATTTCATAATTATCAATTAACTCTAAGTAATTTTTAACGAGTTATTTGATATTTAACTCTAAAAATAACTATTTATCTTTCTTTGGGTATTTATTTATTTATGCTTCTGTTCTAACTTGGCAGGTTCATTCTAGAGATGGGAAAACGTCCAGATACATACAACTAACTTTACCGAAGTTAGTTACGTGGGAAAAGATTGCGCGACGTGTCGGTCGCGAAAAAACGCGCGTGTGCGGTGCGTTCGTGAGTAAAACATGAAGTCGGTGGAATCATGCGGTGACATGTAGTGGATGACAGAGAGTATTTAAGCAGATCAAGCAGCGTTTTTTTGAGGATTCCATTCTGATTCCAGGAGTGACACATTGATTGACGGAGATATTCATGCACTTACCAGTGGAGAGACGATCGAGGAACAATGCTGAGCAGTGCAGTCCAGGAACTTAGGAGCAGAGCATTTTTAGGGAGTTCCTTCTCCCTCACGATTTAAACTTCTGTACTCTGTTCCTGAATCGTTTCCTATGACTGCTGTGATAATGAATAGTATAGTTAGCTAAGTCTCTTAGTTCGGGGAAAGTTCTAGCTCTACTGGCATCTTTTTCTTCCTTCTCATTAGCCAATTCTTCTGTGATTAGATTTGATCGGCGAGATCAAATCTAATATCATTCATCTGCTTTGTACCACATGCACTTAAATTTTCTGAATTCTGTAATCATTCGGCGAGTTCGTTTATGGAATCACCTTTTAAATAATCAGCTTGTAATGAAAACTTCAGTACTTACGGCGAGTTTGTATTGATGTTCTTTTAATTCATTTGTCTGAAGTTGAACTTCTTGGAGTGGCGAACTCTAAGTTGAACAATTTCGACAACTTAACTCCTGGCGAGGGAAGTAAGTTGTCTCTTTTTAGTGGTACGAAGCAGTACTTTTACATGAAAAGGAAAAACAATTTAAACCAGTAGACTAGAATGAACCCCGAGCATTCTTTACTGTTGTCTTTAATTAGCATCTTATTTTCTTCATTGCATTTTTTTTTCTTTCAGTTGTATTCTGTTTTAGTAACGGTAGAACGAGTTTTTCAAGGAAATTGTAGTTTTACGTTGCATATTATAAAATCATAAAAAAAATTAAAAGATATAAAAAAATAAGGAAACTACTCCACTGCTGACAACAGTGGAGCTTACTGAGTTTTTTTTTAGAAAGTAGTGGCCAAATTAGTCTTCCCTGTGGGTTCGACCCTGCTTGCCACATATACAGTAGTTAGTAGGAATATAAATTTTAAACTTTGACCGACTTCAACGACAGTTTAGGTCAAGTTTTTGGCGCCGTTGCCGGGGAAGGCACGAGCCATTTCTAAAAAGAAAACATTTAAAAAAAATACAAATTTAAAAATCTGTTTAAAAAAAAAAATTGAAAAATTTGAAAACTGTTTAAATAAAAATTGTTACTTAGCATTTTGAGTCTTCACTGCTGAAACTGTCTATTACTGAGTGCATGAGCACAAGACACTCTGGTGTCAGATTAGAGCCTCTAAACCTTGAACTAGATAAACACTTAGCTGCTCTAAGAAAGAAGAACAAAATTGAAATGGAAAATCAAGAAAACAGAATCCCTGAACATAATAATTTCCATAACCAACCAGAACTGTTAGATGAAAATGAAAGGCCTAGGATGAGAGAGTTCCAACTCCCTCAAGTTTCAAGCAACCCATCATCTATTAGATTAAGTCCTAGAGCTCGAAACTATGAATTAAAACAGTCACATATATCTTTGCTGCCTTCATTCAATGGGCTCTCTAATGAGGACTCTTTGGCCTTCATTAGAGATTTCTACAATACTGTGCAGCAACTTCCACTTTTAGGACTCACTGAAAATGAACTAAGGATGAGAGTTTTTCCCTTTTGCCTTAAAGGGAATGCGAGAAATTGGTTTTTAAGTCTAGATGAAAATATTTTTGAGAATTGGGATCAAGTGTATAACTCATTCATTATGAAATTTTATCCCCAAAGATTAAAAGGAGAACTTAGAACTAAAATCACTAGTTTTTATCAAGAGGATGGAGAAGCTTTCCATGAAGCTTGGGATAGATTCAGGGATCTGCTTAGGCAGTGTCCCCATCATCAACTCCCTTCACATCTCCTTATGGACACCTTCTATGAAGGGCTTTCCTCCTCTGGTCAGAATTTAGTGGATCAAGCTGCTGGGGGTAATTACAATGATAAAACTGATGAAGAGTTGAGACAAATTTTCAATAATCTGGCCCTTAATTCTCAACATAAGAATTCAAGAAGAAAAAGAGTTAATAGAACTGTCAATTCAAATACTGGTTCAATGAATGAAACTCAAGCACAACTAGCTGAAATCACTAACCAACTTCAAACATTAATGAACCAGAATTCAAAACAATCTGTTAACCAAGTTGAAAACCAGAATCAGTATCAATCTCTTAGACAACAGTGCACACAATGTGGTATGTTTGGGCATTCTGAATGTTTTTGTCCTAATGTTGATCTAATTGCCCAACAATCTGAAACCTCAAACTTTGTTAATTACGGTCCTAGGATGCCTCAAAAAGAAGATCCATTTTCTAATAATTACAATCAAGGCTATAGGAACCATCCAAATTTGTCATGGAAAGATCAAGGTATTATTAAGCAACAAACTGCCCCTAATTATCAGAACCAACCAAGACCAAATTTTCAAAGTCAACAAAGGGGAGAATCTTCAAATGTTCAAGGAAGTAATGATAATCAAATGTCTTCTAAATTGGATCAGATATTGAATAAAATAAACTCACAAGAGGAAAGGTACATGACTCAACTTAATAAACAGAAAAGTCAATATGAGTCAGACAAGATGCAAACTGATGTGAGAATGCAGAATATGGAAACACAACTTGGCCAATTAGCTAGAGATTTGACTTCTAGGGATAAGGGTAGGTTGCCTAGTACCACTGAACTGAATCCTAGGGAGAATATCATGGCTGTTGTTACTAGGAGTGGGCTGAATACTCAAAATGTTGCTGAAAAAACTGTAAAAAATGCTCGAAATGAGAAACTGTTTGAATCTGCAAATGAAAATCTGCTTTGTTCACAATCTGGAAATTCACAGAAAGATGTCGAAAATGATGAGAATCTGAACCTTTCACCTGGAAATCAAGATGAATATTGTTTTAAAAATCAAAAAAATAAAGGAAAAGAAAAGGTTGTTGAAGAAGTGAGGGACATGCCTACTGTTCTGAAAAATTTTGCCCCACCCATCCCTTTCCCTGAAAAACTGAAACCTCAAAGTAATACCAAGGCTGAACTTCTTCAGTTCCTTGGTCTTCTTTCTAAGCTTCAAGTGAACATCCCTTTTATCCAAGCTTTAATTCAAATTCCATCTTACCTGAAATCTTTGAAGAAAATTGTTTCAAACAAGAAAACCCTTGAAGAATTTGCTACCTACAGCCTCACTGAAGAGTGCAGTGCTGTGCTTCAAAAGAAAATCCCACCAAAATTGAAAGACCCAGGTAGCTTTGTCATCCCCTGTACTCTAGGTAATTCAGGTCAGCTGAACTGTTTGTGTGATCTAGGTGCCAGTATTAATCTGCTCCCATACTCACTGTTTCGACAGTTGAGGTTGGGTGATCTTCAACCTACCACGGTCATACTACAGTTAGCTGATAGATCCTTTACTCATCCTATAGGTCGAGTAGATGACTTACTAGTTGGAGTTGGGAAATTGTTCTTACCTGCTGATTTTCTTGTTCTAGATATGGAGTGTGATCAAGAGGTACCTATCATCTTGGGTAGGCCCTTCTTGGCCACAGGTGGAGCTGTCATTGATGTGTCTAAGGGTCAACTGATATTCAAAATTGGTGAGCAAGAAGAAGAGTTCAATGTTTTTAAAAATATTAAGGAACCAACTTACTCTGAAAACTGTTCAAAAATTGAGTCTCTTGAAGCTGAATGTTCTTATAAGAATCAACTTGAACTCATTGAAAAATCTGAAAATCATTCTTTTGTTGAAGAAAGCATTTGTGAAGCTGAAAATCTTTGTGAATCTGTTCTAGAAGCTGAAAATTCTGTGGTAACAGCCAAACTGGAAAATCTTCCAGAACTGGGCAACTGTCCAGCTCCTGTTGTAGGAGAGTCTTATGTTGCTGAACTTAGGGGTTTTCTGAATGGAATTGAGGGTGTTTCTGTTAACACCAACACTTCTGAGCACTTTGATGATACTGAAGGAGAACTGTTAAGACAATTAGATGATTCTGCTTTGATTAACCTGCTGAATTCAAATTTAAAAAGTCTGGATAGTGTACTGCCTACCTTGGACAGTAGCACTGTTATCTCTGAATCTGAACTGGAAATTGAAAATCTTTCATCTTTTAATACTCCTTACAAGAAATATGTTGAAGATCTTGGACCTCCCAGGCCTAAGAGTCTTCCTTTAAGTGTAGTACCACCTGATCTTGAGCTGAAGCCCATCCCTGCCCATCTGAAATATTCATTTTTAGGTGAGAACTCTACTTTGCCTGTAATAATCTCTGCTGAACTAAATGCAACCCAAGAAGAAAAACTGTTGAAGGTTTTGAAAAAGTTTAAATCTGCCATAGGCTGGACGATAGCTGATATCAAGGGAATTAGTCCTTCATTCTGTATGCACAAAATTCCTATGGAACCTAATCATAAGCCTAGGGTAGAATGTCAAAGAAGATTAAATCCAAACATGAAAGAAGTTGTGAGAGAGGAAGTAATCAAGCTGTTAGATACTGGAATGATATACCCCATCTCAGATAGTGCTTGGGTCAGCCCTGTCCAGGTTGTTCCCAAGAAGGGAGGTTTCACTGTAGTAAAGAATGAAAAAAATGAAGAAGTTCAAGTTAGGAAAGCCACAAAATGGAGAGTCTGTATTGATTATAGGAAGCTTAATGCAGCCACTAGGAAGGACCATTTTCCTATGCCCTTCCTTGATCAGATGCTTGAGAGGCTTGCTGGAAACGAATTTTTCTGTTTTCTGGATGGGTATTCTGGTTACAACCAGATTCCTGTTGATCCAGAGGACCAGGAGAAGACTACTTTCACATGCCCCTTTGGAACATTTGCTTACCGGCGAATGCCCTTTGGGTTGTGTGGAGCTCCAGCCACCTTTCAAAGGTGTATGATGGCTATCTTTTCTGATATGATCGAGAGAATCATTGAAGTTTTCATGGATGACTTTTCTATAGTGGGGAGTACTTTTGATACTTGCTTAGGAAATCTTGAGTTAGTCTTAGAGAGATGTATTGAAACCAATCTTGTGCTAAATTGGGAGAAATGCCAGTTCATGGTTACTGAAGGTATTGTGCTAGGTCATAAAGTGTCAA
Source organism: Viscum album (assembly GCA_963277665.1). Taxonomy (NCBI): domain Eukaryota; kingdom Viridiplantae; phylum Streptophyta; class Magnoliopsida; order Santalales; family Viscaceae; genus Viscum; species Viscum album. The sequence continues at coordinate 248,102,758 of OY728150.1, forward strand.
AGAGAGGTTTAGAAGTTGATACTGCGAAGATAGAAGTTATTCAAAAACTGCCGCCTCCTGTTAATGTTAAGGGTGTTAGGAGTTTTCTAGGGCATGCTGGTTTCTACCGGAGATTCATAAAGGATTTTTCTAAAATCACTAAGCCCTTGTGTTCTTTATTGGTAAAGGATGCGCCTTTCAATTTTAATGAAAACTGCTTGAAATCATTTAATCTGCTTAAGGAGAAACTCACTACATCACCTATCATCACTGCACCTGATTGGAAACTACCATTCGAACTTATGTGTGATGCTAGTGACATGGCTGTGGGTGCTGTCCTTGGACAGAGGAGGGATAAGAGATTGCATGTGGTATACTATGCTAGTAGATTGCTAGATGATGCTCAAAAGAATTATACTACCACTGAGAAAGAGTTGTTAGCTGTTGTTTATGCTCTGGAAAAGTTTAGACAATATTTGTTAGGTTCAAAAGTCATAATTTTCACTGATCATTCTGCTTTAAAATACTTGCTGTCTAAAAAGGAAACTAAACCCAGGCTGATTAGATGGATCTTATTATTACAAGAGTTTGACTTAGAGATTAGGGATAAGCAGGGAGCTGAAAACTTAGTTGCTGATCATTTATCTAGGCTTCCTATTACTCAACTTGAATCTGAAAATCATAGGGAGATTAACTCTTCCTTCCCTGATGAAAAACTGCTCACTGTTTCAGTTAGGCAATCTGCTTGGTTTGCAGATTTTGCCAACTTCTTGGCAGTAGGAGTCATTCCCAAAAATCTATCTAATAATCAAAGAAAGAAATTCATTTCTGAGCTTAAATATTATCTGTGGGATGATCCCTTACTGTTTAGGAGGTGTGCTGATGGTATTCTTAGAAGATGTGTACCTGAGGAAGAGATGTTTTCTATTCTTGAAAGTTGTCATTCTTCACCTTGGGGGGGTCACCATGGGGGTGAGAGGACCGCTCAAAAAGTCCTGCAATCTGGTTTCTATTGGCCTACCCTCTTTAAGGATTCTAGGAGTTTTGTGGTTGGGTGTGATAGGTGTCAGAGGCTGGGTAATGTGGGTAGGAAACAGGAGTTACCCCAGAAGGGTATTTTGGAGGTAGAAATTTTTGATGTTTGGGGATTAGATTTCATGGGTCCATTTCCATCATCTCATGGGAATGAGTATATTCTTGTTGCTGTAGATTATGTGTCAAAGTGGGTTGAGGCAGTAGCTCTGCCCAACAATCAAGCAAATAGTGTGATAAAATTTGTGAAAAAGAATATCTTTTCAAGATTTGGAGTACCAAGAGCTTTTATTACTGATAATGGAACACATTTTAAGAATTACAAGTTTAAATCTTTGATGGAAAAATATGGTTGTATTCACAAAACTGGTACTCCTTATCATCCACAGTCCAGTGGACAAGTGGAAATTTCTAATAGAGAACTAAAACAAATTCTTGAGAAAACTGTGTCAAACTCTAGGAAAGACTGGTCTCTTAAACTGGATGAAGCTTTATGGGCATATAGAACTGCTTTTAAGACCCCAATAGGTATGTCTCCTTACAGGATGTTGTTTGGGAAATGTTGTCATTTACCTGTGGAGTTGCAACATAAGTCATATTGGGCAGTTAAGGCTCTGAACTTTGAATTTAAGAGTGCTGGTGAGAGGAGATTGCTTGAGTTGAGTGAACTTGATGAGATTAGGAGAGAGAGTTATGATAATTCAAGGATTTATAAAGAAAGGACTAAATTTTTTCATGATTCTATCATTCAAACTAAAGAGTTCAAATCTGGACAGAAGGTTCTCCTTTTTAATTCTAGACTTAAACTTTTTCCTGGGAAGTTGTAGTCTAAGTGGTCTGGACCGTTTACTGTTGTGAGAGTTCTGAATAATGGAGCTGTGGAAATAGTTGGTGAAGAGAATAAACCCATGTTGGTTAATGGGCAAAGACTGAAACTCTATTTTGAGGGGCAGCCAAAGGGTTTGGCTGCTTTCACTGTTCTTGAATGAAGTCTGGCTGGAGACTTTAAACCTAGCGCTGCATGGGAGGCAACCCATGGTTTGTGTTTTGTTAATAAATAAAAAATTGTGATTAAATAAAGTCTAACTGAAGACTTTTAAATTCAGTGCTTCATGGGAGTCAACCCATGCTCTTTCTTTGTTTTTACTTTTGTTCTGTTCTTATTTTACTTTGAATAAAGTGCTGCTTTGTATGCTTATATATGCTCTGTTTTTGCTGGATAATTGTTCCTGGTCTATATACTCTGTGTTTTTAGGAATGTTGCTTCTGTCATCTAAGGAGTGGAATTCCCATGGTCATTTTTGGACAAGAGCTTAGTCAGGGAAGTACTTCAACTTGTTGCACTTATTTTTCTGCTCCTGTTTTGGTTATTAAAATTCTGTTTTTGCTTAAAATTCTGCTTGCTTAAAATTCTGCTTGCTTAAAATTCTGCTTGTATTATAAGATTCTGCTACATGTCATGTAACTAATGAATTAAAAATCTGCATGAGCCTCCTTGATTTTAAAAAAATTTAATTTCACTATTGTGATAAAACCTTTTCACTGCATGAAACTAAGTGTGGGGGGGAGTACATGCTGCTGATCATTTGAGTCTGCTTGTCTCGTTGAGGTGTTTAGCATGAACTTTATCTGCTATATTGAACATTTTATTGAACTCAATCTGTTAAAATGCTTACACCCAATTAATTGTGCACCCACACATTATATAATTCTTTTGAGCTTTAATGAAAATCTTTGTCACTTTAATGTGTGTATGGATATGAATCTGCTGTAAGTTATTCATTGTGGCAAAATAAAATTTGGAACTTCATTGAGACCCTTTATACATGTCATATATCTACTAAATTGAAAATCTGTTTTGAACCATAATCGATTAATTGTTCTTCTCCATATTTAGAATTCAACTTTGGGGACAAAGTTGGTTTTTAAGTGTGGGGGAGGGGGTCAATTCTTGACTGTGCTAGACTGTGTTTAATTGTAATGCTCATCAATTCCCACTGCTTTTAAACTTTTTGTCAAAAAAATGGTCAAAATTTTTCAAAAAAAAAAATTCTTCACAATTTTAGTCTTTACACTGCACTCAAATGAGTCTTGCCTTAGGATGATGCTTGATTAGAATTTGAGTCTTGCTTTGAGTCTGAAATGAGTGTTGGTGGATGATTGCTGAGTGGAATTGTTTAGTGGTTTAATGAATTTTGGTTAGGAACTTCTTTTGAGAGTGATATGGGAAATCTTTTAGTGGATTTAAGATCATAATTTTAGGTACTGGAAGTTTGACTTTTATCCGAGGAACCTTTTCATTCTGTTAATTTATAAAAAAATGATCATTTTTATTGAGTCAATGTAAATGGTTTCTATATAAATCTTTTGAAACTGGAGTAATACTGGGCATCTGGGATCCCACGGTGAATCTCTGAGACCTTAGATGCTGGGTGCGTTTCTGTTTACTATAAGCCCTCTGTACACTCTGAATAAGTGCATTGCACAGTGCTTGGCACAAATTACATGGCTTGGGAAAAATAAATAAAGTGTCTAAGGTCAAAAATGAATTCATTAAGGTGAGGGGAATGATGAACTCCAGATGAAGAAGGGGACAACTGGTTTATATGGGAGTCATTTGGGTTGTATCAATAAAGTGATTTTCAAAAAAATTATCTATGTTTTAATTTTGGAACCAAGGGGATTAGTCAAAGTACAAAGTTCCTTTTGTTAAGGTTTTGATTCCACTTTCATTTTACCTTTTATTACTCTTGAATTTAGAAATTGAGCTTGAATTGAAGTAAGTCACTAGGCAGAGTCATATATGAAGCAGGACACCTTCATTTATGGATGATTCATGGTTTACTTGAGTTTCCTTTGAGTAGTGGTTCTAGGCGAGACTTTATTTGAGGTATGTGTTCAATAGCCTAAGCACACTTTTTGAGTCCTCTATTGAAACTTCTCCGAACATTGCTGATTTGTATATTTCACATTTTTTTTTTCAAAGAGAATAAAACATGGGATTGTTTGAGGACAAACAATGTTTAAGTGTGGGGGAATTTGATGTGGCTCTATTTTTACTCAGTTTGCCACATCTTTTATTTAATTTTTATCAATTTAATTAATTATTTCGACACTTTTTAATTAATATTTTCACTTTTGTAATTTTATCACTAAATATGTTAATTAATCATTTTTTATAGTTAATTATGTTTTTTTTAGTCTTTAAATTGATAATTTTTATCTTACTAAACTATTCAACTCTAATTATGTCTTATTTAGTTTGGTTAATTTAAATCTGCTTAACTTTATAATAGTTAATATTTATTATAAATAATTATTTTATCTATGTAATTCAATTTAATTAACTTAGACTTTATTTTATTATTCAATCTTTTAATTAAGTTACATTAGAATAGGTTAATTTTATTATTTTATGTGTTTAATCACCTGCTAGTCATTTAAGTAAATAATTTGTGTTTTTAATTTAATTTAATAGTTCGCCTCTTAAATTTATGTGTTCAATTAGTAAATTAATTAATTAATTAAGAGTTATTAAGCATTAATTATATTATTTTATGTATGTAGATTAATTATTAAGACACCGAATTTTGAATTTAGTCTACCAGTGAGGTAGATAAGAGCTTGCGGTGACTTATTGGGTTACCGATGCTTTTCATTTTCATCTGCTGGTACTCTTTAATTAATTTATATAGTAATTTCAATGTAATTCTTTTATTATTTTAGTTTAATAATTATTCAGTTCTTAGCTTAAGTGTTGTCAATTAATAATCTTAGGTATGGTTTTAATATTTTAAGGTTTAATAAAAATCCTGTTATAAATTTATGATACTAATCTTTAATTAATTATTTTCATTCTTCATATTTATATTGTTTAAAGTTTTAATTTTTAGTACAAAATAATTTTTGAAGGTCACGTTTTATATTATTTTAGTTTTAACGGTGACCCTTTTTATTTTTGCTGGGTACCAGTGAGTTTTTATTTCTATCGCGTAACAGTAGGCTACTATTTATTTGTAACGGTGACCCTGCGCCGCATTACCTCACAGTTACCCACTTACTTTCTCTACCTCACCGTTATGCAAACTCATAGCAAACCTCACTGTTAGCTTAACACTGTTCCTTTCCAAACCTAACAGTGAATCCTGCTTCACAGTTTTACCTAACAGTGACCACCTCACTGTTGCGTTTCATCTCCTTTTATTTCCCTCTGTCAGTATCTCTCTCACTGTTAGACAGTGCCCTGCACCTCACTGTTATATCCTACCATTCCCTCACTATTACCCAATTTATCACTTCACCGTTTCATCCCTCTGCCGCACTGTCCCAAATCACACCGTTACTGTTTATTTTTATTTTCCTCACTGTAACCTCACCTCACCGTCACTCAGTCCTCCCACACAATTTTCACCGCCTTGAATCTCACTGTTAGTTTTTTTTTTCTCCTTTATGTCCACCGCTGTCCACCTTTCTCCACTACTCTCCCCTATGCCAACCGCGCCTCTCTCCTTCATCCTCGCCGCACTCCACCCGCGCTGCAAGCGCTCGCCCCTGCCTCAAATCCACACCCACCACCCTCTCATCCTTTCCTTCAAACCCAAAGCCAAGCCTTGCCTCCCTCCGAAGTATCCGCTGCGCACCGAGATCCCCTGCTGCTGTTCGTCCGAAGGAAGCCGCGCCATCTGCTGGAGGTCGCGCAGTCGCTGTACTGGGTGAAGATGTGCTGAAGGAGAGCTGCCACGCCATTTTGTGAAGCAGGGTGTCTGAGCCGAGCAAGAGTCGTTGTTGCGTTGCCGTATGATGAGGTCGTCGGTTTTCAGGAGAGAGCTTAAGGCGTTGCTTATGTGTCGCCTGGAGTCAAGGTTGCCGCTGCACCGGTTTTCAGAAGGAAGTCGCTGCTTTTCGGGGAAGTCGATCCGCTGCGCCGCTGTCCGCTGCTGAGCAAGAGGATGCTGCGCTGCCGGTTCAATGGAAATCTGAAATCCTTCCCCTGCTGTGCGCGTGGAATGGGGGAGGAAGAAGGAGATGAAAAATTATAATAATAATAAGTATAAATAAATAATAACAAAAGTTTTATAAAACAAAAATATAATAAATAAAGAATAATAAAAGTAAAGTAAAAAGCCAAAAGAAAAGAAACAAAAGCTAAAGCTAAAGTTAAGCCAACTTTAAATAAAGTTTACTTTACATAAAAGTTAATTTTACAAAGTCAAACTAATATAGAATAAAATTAATAAACATAAACAATTATAACATTAAAAAAATTGATAAATTATAAATTTAATTATAAAAATAACTTATTAATAAGTTTTAATAATTAATTAATTAATAGAATAAATTACTTAATTAATGATAATTATAAATAATTTATAAAACATACTTTTTAATTTAAAAACTTAAGTAATAACTTTAATTACTTTATTAAAATTAGCTAATTAATTAATTAATCTAATTATTATCTTTCTTTTATAGTAATAATTAAATTATTAACTTAATTATTTATGTTCTAAATTTTTAATAACTTAGTTTAAAAAAAATGGTCGAAATTAATAACATAGTATTTATTTTTATTAACCTAATTAAGTTAATATCTTTTTAATTAAATTATGTTCTCGCCATAGTAATTTTCAGTGGATAATTGTACAAATAATTTAAAATTTCATAATTATCAATTAACTCTAAGTAATTTTTAACGAGTTATTTGATATTTAACTCTAAAAATAACTATTTATCTTTCTTTGGGTATTTATTTATTTATTCTTCTGTTCTAACTTGGCAGGTTCATTCTAGAGATGGGAAAACGTCCAGATACATACAACTAACTTTACCGAAGTTAGTTACGTGGGAAAAGATTGCGCGACGTGTCGGTCGCGAAAAAACGCGCGTGTGCGGTGCGTTCGTGAGTAAAACATGAAGTCAGTGGAATCATGCGGTGACATGTAGTGGATGACAGAGAGTATTTAAGCAGATCAAGAAGCGTTTTTTTGAGGATTCCATTCTGATTCCAGGAGTGACACATTGATTGACGGAGATATTCATGCACTTACCAGTGGAGAGACGATCGAGGAACAATGCTGAGCAGTGCAGTCCAGGAACTTAGGAGCAGAGCATTTTTAGGGAGTTCCTTCTCCCTCACGATTTAAACTTCTGTACTCTGTTCCTGAATCGTTTCCTATGACTGCTGTGATAATGAATAGTATAGTTAGCTAAGTCTCTTAGTTCGGGGAAAGTTCTAGCTCTACTGGCATCTTTTTCTTCCTTCTCATTAGCCAATTCTTCTGTGATTAGATTTGATCGGCGAGATCAAATCTAATTTCATTCATCTGCTTTGTACCACATGCACTTAAATTTTCTAAATTCTGTAATCATTCGGCGAGTTCGTTTATGGAATCACCTTTTAAATAATCAGCTTGTAATGAAAACTTCAGTACTTACGGCGAGTTTGTATTGATGTTCTTTTAATTCATTTGTCTGAAGTTGAACTTCTTGGAGTGGCGAACTCTAAGTTGAACAATTTCGACAACTTAACTCCTGGCGAGGGAAGTAAGTTGTCTCTTTTTAGTGGTACGAAGCAGTACTTTTACATGAAAAGGAAAAACAATTTAAACCAGTAGACTAGAATGAACCCCGAGCATTCTTTACTGTTGTCTTTAATTAGCATCTTATTTTCTTCATTGCATTTTTTTTTCTTTCAGTTGTATTCTGTTTTAGTAACGGTAGAACAAGTTTTTCAAGGAAATTGTAGTTTTACGTTGCAGATTATAAAATCATAAAAAAAATTAAAAGATATAAAAAAATAAGGAAACTACTCCACTGCTGACAACAGTGGAGCTTACTGAGTTTTTTTTTAGAAAGTAGTGGCCAAATTAGTCTTCCCTGTGGGTTCGACCCTGCTTGCCACATATACAGTAGTTAGTAGGAATATAAATTTTAAACTTTGACCGACTTCAACGACAGTTTAGGTCATTACCCAATAAAAAAATGAACTAGAAGTACATGACCATGATAAAAAATATTTTTTTTTAAAATTTTACCTACACCAGAAGATGTTGGAATTGAGTAGAGTCCATTTTAGATGACATATTTTTTATAAAATATATCAATTTATATTATTGATAAGGATAAAGAACCTAAAATAGTTTATGAATGTTGTAATATACCATATTAGGATAAATGAAAATTTTTCAATCCAATATAAATAGACTTAGTACGAGGTTTTGGTTATATTTCCACAACAAAATTGTTATATTTTTTATAATTGTGAAAATAGTTTTGTATTGTCATAGTTTCTATAAACCTTTACAATAATATATCTATTATTAATATTTTATAAAACCCTAATAGTATAATACAGATTGTTACATTTTCAATTTAATTATTATAGTATATGAAATATTGTTACATTTCTATAAACCATAAAAATAAATCTCAATCGGATAAAACCCACCCCAACTAATTATTCCTCCCTCTACCCATTATCCTCCCATAATTGACACTCCCATTATATTTAACACAATAATCCGTACATTATCTTCTCATGTCATCAACCTACTATTGTTATACAATCAAGCATCATTCCGACCATCATTTTACAATTTAATTGATACCCTCCCTTTGGAAATCCACATCTGAGACCCAAATCCCACCTTATTCATTTTATTTTATATTGAAGGTATATTATTATTGATACATTAAAATTTTTTCAGATTAATTTATACTATATCTATTATTAATTAGGTTTTTTTGATTTTATTGTTTTTTTGTTATTATTTATAGTTTTCCAAAAAATTTCTTAAACAATGGGTGGTATTTGGGGAAGTTAATTAGGGTTTTCATTTGGTTATATTAAATTTAATCAAAAATTTTATAATTTTATAATTATTGATCAAGATAAATTTATAATTTTTATAAATATTTTTATGTTTAAAATTTTATATATACTTTTTATACTTATATGTACTTTTATAAATTCTATGATATATCATATTATAATTAAAAAATTTATATAAAAACTTTTATTAAATATTTATACTTTCATAGTGTGTTTATAAATCTATATACTTTTATGAATCTATACTTTTATAATTTTATAAAACTATATATTTTTGTAAATCAGGTAACGTTTTATAAAATATATATATGTTTATAAATTTATATACATTTATAAATTATGCATACTTGTATAAAATATATATTTTAAATTATATATAATTATATATAATTTTATATAATTTATATGTTTATAATTTTATATACTAATATAAATTTATATACATTTTTGATTTATGTTTTTATAGCTCTATAATTTTATAAATTTATCAATAATTTTATACTGTCATAAATGTTACATTTATAAATTATACTTTCATACTTATGTAATTTTATTATTCTATATACATTTATAAATTATGTATACATTTGTACATTATATATAATTTTATACATTTATATCCAATTTTATAAATTTCATTCTATATAAATTTCAACATTTATAAATTATATATATTGTTAACTAATTATAAATTTATATATTTTATAAATTATATAATATATACTTTTATAATTTTTTTAATTTAAATAATTTTATTGTATAATTATATTTTTTTTCAAAAAATTCAATTGAATAATTAAGATTTATTTAATTTCATACAATATTATATTTTTGAAATCATAATGACTTAAATTTTGATGTATTCTCTTAATTGAGTGTCACATTAGTTTTTGAATAATCATGAAATATTTTTGAAAATTTCTTTCAATAATGCTACAATAGGGGATCTTATTATATTCCCTTTTTATAATTTTCTAGGAGGATCATGGTTAACTTGTGAAGAAGTTATCATATCATTAGAGTTGTGTTTCAAACCAACTATGAGTTATGGAACCATAATGAAGAAAATCTCAAAAACTAAAACATGTTAAAAAATTGGTAGGTGTGGTGTGGTAGATACACTATTTGATGAGTTTCATTTTCTTTTTTATCAAGAGAATACAGTCATAGTAGAATAAGAAGTAATGAATAGAAATTCAATGTTAGATTCAGTTATAAATATTTAGAATAATTACATTGAGAAATCTAAAAAGCTAATGAAAGATGCTAATAAACTGATGTTTCCTGGTTCTATCAAGCTAAAAAAAATTGAATTTATAATGTATTTATTTCATAGAAAAATGATGTATGGATTTAGTATTAGTGGGATTGACTACCTTTTTAACTTTTGTAAGGACTTGGTTTTTGATGTTACAAACATTCCAATAAATGATAACGAGCCATTGAAGTTAATTGACCAACTATGATTTTCTTCTAGTATGATACATGCTGACCCTATTTATTTTATTCTATATTAGAATGAAAATTCCTCTTTAAATTATCATACATAGTTTACTACATGTAGATAGAGGCCAAATAAATATGCTATGTTGTATTGAGTTCCCAAGAAGGTTATGTGGAACTTTCCATTGGTACATAGGCTACAATGAATGTTTATGTCGAAAATAATGTTAGAATATATTTTATGCCATGTAGAATGAAATTAAAATAGTGATCACTTGGTGTAACCAATAGATTTATTAACATGGAATTATTATACTAAATGAAAACTTTATTTTTCATCTGACATATGTAATGCTAGAATGGGGTTATCAAGTGAAAATTTTAATCCAATTGGAAAAACTGATACATCATACAACACATGGATTGTATTAGTTCATATATATACTATTCTTCCTTGGATATGCATGAAGATGCGAAATAATTTCATGAAAATATTGATTTATGGGACAAATAATATTCGGAATGATATATATATTTATCTACAATTAGTAACATTAGAGTTGAAGTAGTTATGGGCCATTGATGTGCCTATGTATGATGATTCAAGGAAAGAGTCATTCAAAATTCATTCCAATCTTATGTGAAACAAAAATTATTTTATTATTTAAATAATTATTTATAGTTTAATAATGAAGGTGAAACTTTATTCTCCAATATTTAAAAAAAGAGCATGATCAAGATGAATTAAACATTGAAATAGTTTTAGTTTTATGGTGTATCATCATTTCCCACTAATGAAAAATCTATAGAGAAATGATCAATGACATTATAATAACATTACTGAGAATAGAAAACCACCTTTTTACATGTTTAGAAATGAATTCTTGGAAGAGATTGAGGGACTCAAATTTTTTTGTTAAGGAGAATATTCTTAAGATAAAGAGAAAAATTATGCACATAAATACCCACTTTAATTGGTGGAAAAAGTATATTATTTATTTTACTTTATTAGTAATAAAATATATCATGAGTTTTTTATGTGATGCATATTGGAAAAAAATGTGAATTGATAATCTTAGTAATCATGAATGTTATTATAAAAAACAAGGATGACTTAAGAGAAAATTGAGACTTTAAGGACTTAGGTATTAAGAAACAAATTTTTTCCAATTTAATTGTTACACAAAAGTGGTCAGTTCCCCATGTTTGTTATGTGATGATTTTTGGAGATAAAAAATATTTTTTTTCATGTGTTACAAAGTCTCAATATTCTTGATGGTTATTAAGGTATCATATCTAAATGAGTGAATACTATAGAGGGAATGACGAAATATTTAAAACTTCATGACTATCACATCATGTTACATAAGTTACTTATCATAATCATTCAAAACATGTTGATAGAACATGTAAGGGAGATATATATTCATTTTTTAATGGTTGAGGACAAACCCTCATTTTATTATTAAAGCAGAGACATCTTTATAACTAGGTAGAGTGAGAACCATTACATATCCCAAATGCCAAAGACCAAGTGGTTTGAATACAAGGATCGAAAGCCCATTTTTTGGCCCAAATGGACTTTCATTGAATAATATTGCTATAGTACCCAAGATAGTACAGTACCACCATCACTACTATTCCAACTACAGTGCCTTCACTGCTATAGTGTCACCACTGATACAATGTCACTACTTCCTTTTTAAAACTTATATATAGATATCTATTCTAAAATTTTGACTAAGAATAATTTGAAGAAGATACAACAAGATGCACTAATCATTCTTTGGGAATTTTAAAAAGTATTTATTCTATATATATCTTCATTCATGTTTCATCTTACTTTTCAACTTCTGGTAAATGTTCTTCTTGAGGTTCTCATTTACTTTCATTATATTTATCCTACTGAAAGAATGACATACATAATGAATTCTTATGTTAGAAATTATAACTATCTAGATGAATCCATTACTAAAGGCTATTTGAACCATTAATGTGTGGATTTCTATTTTATGTATCTAAATAATATAGATATAAGGAACAACCAACCCATAAGAAATGAAGAAGAGAACCATGATCCAATTGATCCAATATTTACACCACTTCCCCAACTATTGGGGTTCCTAGTTCATGTACATTGACCAATTTGAGGCTTTTGGAGATGGAAATGGAATATCATACTCTAATATTTAATTTTGATGACATGAATGAATACATCATTTAAGATCAATTATGTATTTTTTTAATTTATTTTTTTTATTAAATTTGTATTATTTTAAAATGTTAAAGGAAACATAAGAAAATTAAAAATAGAATGCATTTATATTTACCTCATAAAAGTTGAGTGAAGTTATAAATCTAAAAGTTTCCTCCATGGTTAAAATATGATGTAAGTCTATGAATTTGTTAAATTTTTTCTGTTATGATTATATATAATAATATTAATGAAACTTTTATATTTAGGATATTGATAGTTTAATGAGTATTTCATAAACTCAGAAGATTATATTACTTTCATTCGGACATAATATAGTATACCGTGAGTGTAAATCATTCATTGTAACATCCCAACATTTTATTTTAGGCACTTTCTCTAGTTCATGATATTTTTACTTTGTATCCTACCTAATTTTGAGTTAATATTTATCTGTATAAAGGATTTTTGGATTCAAAAATCTTATGGAAGCATAAATGAATGTTTTTGAAAACTTACCAAATCAAATTTTACAATTCCACAACACTCATATCCACACCATAGAGTAGTTGGTTGTGCCTTGGAGGGAGTGGCTATACAATAGTGGCACTATATTGGTTGAGGCCATGAAGAAGAGGTAATGGATACTCCTTAGTGACCTTGACCTATGGAATCTATATAGTATCCTTCATAGTGGAGGAATTTTTGGGAAGGGCTACACCATGGTGTTTTATAACACACCATATATTTGTACTCCACTTCTATTTCATGTGAATACAGTCATTCCATCTTAATGGGTTATGCCTTTTTAATAGGTTATTAATATATTGAATTAGGGAGGCATATGTTTTAGTTCTAAGAGTGATTTATGAGGGGTTTTTCAATAGGAATACCCTATATATACCCCATCACCCTCTTTGATTAGGATTTCTCCTTAGTTTCAAAGTACTACTAAAGAGATGACTCCATGCCACAGTACTCATTCTATGACACCACAGTTTATGTTCTATTGCGGTTCCACACCGTAGTGTCCTATTCTAGGTCATAGTTATAAGGCCCCAGCCTTAAACCTTACTTAATCTTGAGTTATTACAAGATTACACATTGAGGATCTTTTCAGGTTTAGAGTTTTAGAGAATTAGATCATAAAACTTGCATTACATTCCACATATAAACAAAGTGGTTACATAAAGATAGTATTCTTCATTCCCATCAATGGAAACACATTTAAAATAAAACATGGATTATTTCTTGACACATCCTTGACTCTATCATCTTATCATGTACCTTTCCATTGACCTGTGAAAAACATTTCAAAAACTTGGGATGAGCATAAAAACTCAGTATGGGTTATAAAAAAACATGGAAAGGAAACATGAGTTCATATATACATAATAATGCAATCATAATTTACCCATAAAACATAGGCACTTTAACATACCTCATAAAATCATGAATAAATCATAGAAATCATAAGACATAAAGGTAACTTGAGGCATTCATAACATTCTTACGTAGGGAGTAACCCTCTTGGTTACGTTTGGAATACCCATCACAGTATATTCCCTAAAATCTCTTCGGAGAAACCTTAATGTTTCACTCCTTCGCGTTACCCAATGCATTGGAGAGCTATAACGGGCTCACCCGCCCTTAGTTTATCACGGAACCACCCGTCTTCATAATAATGCCCAAGAACCATAACATAATCATATCACATAAAACATGCATAAAGGAAACATAAAATTTCCACATTTCAATCACGAGATATCAATACAACACATTGATATAAAAACATTATGAAAACAATTTTCAATACTAAAATAAAAGAAAAGTAAAACATGGTATTTATTTTTCTTTTAAAAAGAAGGTATGGCTTGTAGAGGAAGCCGAAACTCGAATAACGGTCACGAAGGAGGAGAAGTCGTTGTTGCCGCATACGTACGACAAAAACATTCCCTTTTGTCGTTTAGTAAACGCTTTGTATAAAAAAGATTCCTTTTGAATAAACGTAAAAGTCAAAGGGGTTTATACACCATATAAAAGAAAGTTGTGTATAAAATAAAATATGCCTCAACGAAAGGAGATTGAGACGAAGTCCCATACCTCGTATCCGACTTGACCCGACCGTTCTTTAATCTCCTGAATAATAAACTTGAGTTAATCTCTACTTGCTTATGAATCTTTTTCAAGTTCATTATTCCTTTTATACCATGTTATGAACATCATGTAATCAGTTAAGTTAATAATGTTCATTTTGTCGGTATTTGGTTCTTAAGTCAAAAATAGACTTCTTACACTTACATGTTGTTAATTTGGTCAAAGGTTCATTATATCCAGAATGATATTAATTATTTGGATAACATATATATCATATATATTCATCATATATATGTATTTATAATATTACATCACATTTAGAGGTAAGAAATGAAATGCACCGTTTATGGAGACGGTAAGCCGTACGTACGCATGAACGCTACTTCCATTTCTATTTCGTATTTCTGGAATGGAATCATAATTATATAAGAGTATATTGTAATTACATTATAATAACATATATAATATCATAGTTCCATCTTTTATATGTCCCACATATGGTATTTAACGAATCAAATCACTTTCAGGGGGCGGTAGTCCGCACTTCCTAAAATGAAGATACCGTGTTTACCCATAATGGAAACCATAAAGGTATGCCCAAAATGAAAAAAACAGAAGCTTAAGGAAAACATAAACATATTATATATCATATATAAAAGTAGTGACATCATAATGGCCACCTTTGAAGGTGTTAAATGAGTATTGAACAATCATCGTTTCGGGAGGCAGAATTTCACCATCCACGGAAACCGTATGTTCTTTAACCATTTGATGTTGTTGTGTGAGTGTGTAGCTCAAATATATCTTATAACAACATCCTAGTATATTGAAGATACTGGTGTTGTTACAAAATAAGTAAATAAAAAGAGTTTAGGGGGTTGGAGAAGCAAAATAAAACAAATGAACATGAGAGAATGAATTACCTTAAAAAGTGTAACTCCTTTTGATTTGAGCCTAAAGGCTTCCTTTGAAAGGATTATGCCCAAAGGGAATCCTCTAGGATGATGAGAGGGATGTGGAGAGAGTAAATGGGCAGGGTTTGGCCGATCCAAAGGCATGAGAAGTGTGTGAAATGAGGTAGAGGTGGGGGCCTTTTATAAGAGGAGAGGAGGGGCACTTTTGGAAAGTAAAGAAATATTACTTTATTTGAAAATGTGTTTCGGTTTAAAAAGGTCCCACATTGATATAATTAGTGGATAAGGTGATAAGGGTTCGAAATCCACTCATCCAATTGGTTTTGGCCATGTGTAGTTCATAGATTTTACATTATCTTTCCTTTTTATTTAAATCGTCAAATAATGATGTCATCGCTGCATCATTATTATGTCATAAATAATTTAATTTATTTAATGTATAAAAATCATAAAAAAAATACTATGATGTAGGAAATCTTTATAGCTTTCCAATGACTATTTATAATCAAATATCTGATCTTTATAACCCCATGTAAAAATTGTTTTCGTAAAACGTATTATGTTTGTGTCATTTTTACCTTTACATTAAATAAAAAGTTATTTATGTCATTTCCCAACCAAAATGTCCCCATAGGGTCCCCAAGTTGACCCATGGCTTGTATTGGTCTGCCATGACACAACCAATAAGGTTGGGACATGTGTCTAGGTCATTTCATATTATTAAAGCATTATTTATACCTTAAACTACACTAATTACCACTAATCGCGATTAAGAACTTAATAAGTTACTATTCACCAAAAATTATTATAATCTCATTGAACCACATTTTACTTCTTAATGACCACCATGTATGTCGGATTTTCAAAATTCAATACACATTAGTGTTAAACTTTCATTTAACTGAAAAATCAGTTTGCTTGATTACCACTTAGTGGTTTCACTATTCATCAAAAATTGAAGTTTTTCAGAAAATTACGAAAAATTCACCCTAAGCTATATTTGATACTCCGAATTCAAAAATGAAGTCTATTTTAAAAAATTCAAATCGTATAAGTCACATTAATTAATTTAATAATTAATTCCCGCTGCCAGAGCAAATAGCGTGTTTTTACAAAACAATAAGTATCAAAAGATTGACACCAGTTTAAGTCTAATTTCAAAGTGAAATTGATTCCAATGACCACCATTGGATAAAATGGTAAAAATATATTCTAATTTCACTTCAAAACCAATTCAAAACATAATCTAATCATATAAATAAATTAGATTAAAAAGCAGTTTTGATGTAAAATGCAGTATTTTTCACTATTCATTAAAAAATGAACATTGTCAGAAAAATACCAAAAATTCACACAAGGTAAATTTTGATGTCCCAATAATAAAGAATAAGTTTATTTTGACAAACATAGTTTATAAAATTTTCAAAAGATAGATTCAAAAATGGTTTGCCATCAAAAGGTAGTAAAACAATCTTTTAAGAATATTAGTGTATTCCATGCATAAGATTGTATTTATTTTCATTCTAAGCCTCTATAACACTATCTTAATCATTAATAGACATAGATAAAAATATATATTATTCATTACTTACTTGGGATGTTACATCCTTCCCCCCTTTAGAAAATTGCGTCCCCGCAATTTATTTACTTATCGAATAAATGGGGGTACTTATCCCTCATTGCATTTTCAGATTCCCATGTTGCCTCTTCAATCATGTGGTTTTTCCACAAAACCTTTACCTGATGAATCACCTTATTCCGTAACACTTGCTCCATGTGGTCAAGAATCTGGACCGGTTTTCCCTCATAAGATAGGTTCTCTTCCAGCTGAACTACCTCTGGACTCAAAACATGAGATGGATCTGGCATATACTTCCTCAACATTGAAACATGAAAAACATTGTGTACCTGAGATAAACTCAGAGGTAAAGCCACCCGGTATGCAACTAATCCAAATCTCTCCAGAATTTCATATGGTCCAATAAACCTTGGACTCAGCTTTCCTTTCTTACCAAATCTCATCACACTTTTCCAAGGAGAAACCTTGAGAAAAACATGATCACCTACCTCGAAAGATAGATCCTTCCTCCGATTATCCGCATAACTCTTCTGCCTGCTCTGAGCTGTTATCATGTGTTTCTGAATCAGCTGAACTTTTTCTGCCATCTCTTCTACCAATTCTGGTCCCATCAACTTTCTTTCACCCACTTCAACCCAGAAAGCTGGAGTTCGACACCGCTTCCCATATAATGCCTGAAATGGTGCCATCTGTATACTAGAATGAAAACTGTTATTATATGAAAATTCAACCAAAGAAAGATGTTGGTCCCAACTTCCCTAATAATCCATAGAACAAGCTCGTAGCATATCCTCCAATGTCTGAATTGTTCGTTCTGACTTCCCATCTGATTGAGGATGAAAAGCTGTACTAAAATTTAATTCAGTACCCAACGACTTCTGAAGGCCTTTCCAAAAGTTAGAAGTAAACCTGTGATCACAATCCGATACAATTGAGAGAGGAACTCCATGTAACCTGATTATATCTTTAATATACAAACGGGAAAGTTGATCAAGAGAGAAAGTATCTCGTATAGCAAGGAAATGAGCAGATTTGGTCAAGCGATCAACAATAACCCAGATTGCATTATTACCTCGAGATGTCTTCGGTAATCCAACAACAAAGTCCATGGATATATTCTCCCATTTCCACTCTGGCACTGGTAAAGGCTGAAGCATCCCTTTCGGTAACTGCCGCTCTGCTTTAACCTGCTGACAAGTCAAACACTTCACAGTAAAATCAGCAATATCTCTTTTCATTCCATCCCACCAGTAATACTCCCGCAGATCTCTATACATCTTAGTACTGCCTGGATGAACTGAAAACGGAGAACTATGAGCTTCACATAACAACTCTCTCTTTAACTGTGAATCACAAGGCACACACAATCTCTTCCCAAATCTCAAAACACAATCATTATCAATGTTGAATTCAAGAAACTTACCTTTCTGAACCAGCTCTACCTTTTTCTGCAACTCACTGTCTTGCTTCTGTGCTTGCTTGATTCTATCTGATAGAGAAGATCTCACAGATACCTGAAACAAAACAGAAGGACTTCCTTCACCAACAACTTCTATGCCAAAGTTCATCAAATCCTTAACCAAAGGATCACGTTCCAAACGCAACATTGTTAATGAAGCATTACTTTTTCGACTCAAAGCATCAGCCACTTTATTTGCTTTTCCCGGATGGTAATGAATTGTACAGTCATAATCCTTAATTAATTCTAGCCATCTCCTTTGTCTCATGTTTAACTCTTTCTGAGTGAATATATACTTTAAACTTTTGTGATCGGTATATATTTCACACTTTACTCCATACAAATGATGCCTCCAAATTTTTAAAGCAAAAACAACAGCAGCTAATTCCAAATCATGTGTAGGGTAATTTAACTCATGAGTTTTCAACTGTCGTGAAGCATAAGCAATTACCTGATCATTCTGCATTAGGACGCAACCAAGTCCTTTCAATGAAGCATCACTGTATATAACAAACTCACCATTCCTGGAAGGTAGTGCCAAAACTGGAGCATTCACCAATCTTCTTTTCAATTCCTGAAAACAATCATCACATTCTTTTGTCCAGATAAACTTAACACCCTTTCGAGTTAGCTTAGTCATTGGACTAGATAACCGTGAAAAATTTCTAACAAACCTTCGGTAATAGCCCGCCAAACCAAGGAAGCTACGAATCTCGGTTACATTTGTGGGTCTTGGCCATTCTTCCACAACTTTTGTTTTTGCAGGATCAACAATTATTCCATCTTTAGAAACAATGTGACCAAGGAAGGAAATTTGTTGCAACCAAAACTCACACTTGCTGAATTTCCCATACAGTTTCTTTTCTTTTAAGGTTTGCAAGATAACCCTTAAATGTTTTTCATGCTCCTCTTTACTTTTAGAAAACACCAAAATATCATCAATGAAAACCACCACAAACTTATCCAGGAACTCATGGAAAATTCTATTCATTAAGTCCATGAATACAGCAGGTGCATTGGTTAGCCCAAAAGTCATTACTACAAATTCATAATGGCCATATCTCGTACGGAATGCGGTCTTCAGAATATCTGCCTCCTTTACCTTCAGCTGATGGTACCCCGATCTCAAGTCAATCCTTGAAAAAAACTGAGCTCCCGGGAGCTGATCAAACAAATCATCGATATGAGGCAAAGGATATTTGTTCTTAACAGTGATATTATTTAAGGCTCTATAATCAATGCAAAGTCTCATAGAACCATCTTTCTTTTTAACAAATAAAACAGGAGCACCCCATGGTGATGTTCTAGGTCTAATGAAACCTTTCTCTAATAAATATTGCAATTGCTCCTTCAACTCTAAAAGTTCAATTTGTGCCATTCGATAAGGGGGTTTTGAAATTGGATTAGCATCAGGAACTAAGTCAACAGTAAACTCAACTTCCCGATCTGGTATTATTCCAGGCAACTCATCAGGAAAAACATCAGGATACTCATTTACCACTGGCACATCATTAATCTGAATAGTTCCTTTATTTTCAACGATGTGTGCAAGGTAACATTCATTTCCATATTTTACAAGTTTCTCGTCCTCTTGATATGTTATCAAAAGTAAGGGTTCATTCTTGTAAACAAACTGAAAGTCTTTCTGAAAAGAAACTTCTTTAGCTCTACAGTCAATCTTAGCATGGTAAATAGAGAGCCAATCCATACCCAGGATAACATCAAACTCTACTAGAGGTAGAACAATAAGGTTTGCAAGTAGGTTCTTTCCACAGATTAGGATAGGAAGATTCTTATAAATTCTTTTTTCCTCGACATTTCCCCCAGGTGTTTTTACCAAAAGTTCAGGAGTCATTTCTTGAGATGTTATTCCCATTTTACTAGAAAAGGTTTCAGATATGAAAGAATGTGTAGACCCCGAATCAAACAACACACTGGCATAATCTGAAAAAAACAAACAAAGTACCTGATACAACTTCATTTGATGGCCCGACATCTGCTGAAGTAGTTGCAAAGGATTTCACCACCCCTTTCTGCTTGTAGTCTAACTGATTCCCATCACTCAAGCTCTTTTTCGGACACTCGTTTGCATAGTGAACCATCTCATTGCACTTATAACATTTCACTAACTGTAAATCAAATTTGTTCTTACCGTCACCTTGATCCTTTTCAGTGTAATCACGAGCCTTATGTCCCATCTTACCACATCGGTAGCACTTCCCAGAATTCAGAAGACATTCCCCAGCATGCCTTTTGCCACATTTATCACAAACTAGAAACTTAGTTCTCTTACCATCAGACTTTTTTGAAGAATTCTTACCTTTCTCCTACCACCTCGGTCTCTTCTTCTTCTGGTTGTTATAGAAAACTTGGTCATCGACAAAATCCATTTCCACCTTCTCAGCACATCGAACAAGCTTTTCATAACTTTTAAACTCACGAGAAGCTAATTCCCTTCGATATTTTGGCTTTAATCCTAAGTAAAAACGATTTATTTTACTATCAAGGTCCCAGATAAAATTTGGAGCATACCTTGCCAATCGAGTGAACCTTTCTTCATAGGCAGCCACTGAGTCTTCCTCTTGCCTCAATTCCAAGAATTGCTTTTCCATCCTAAGTTGAACAACCGTAGGAAAATACTTCTCGAGAAACATACCTTTGAATTCATCCCAGTCAAGAGCATCAATCTCATCGGCGTCCCGGATATTTTTAACCATAGACCACCACTGATCTGCTTCACCCTCCAAACGGTAAATAGCAAGACTAACCTTTTGATTTTCTGAACACCCCATGACATCAAAAATCTTCTCCAGTGCTTTAATCCACCCTTCAGCTAGCACAGGGTTAGATGATCCTCTGAATGATGGTGGATGTTGCCTCATGAAATGTTCCACCACTGACATGTTCCTCTGCGGTTGGTCTGGCTGATCTCGTGTATGGATACCACCGCCATTTATCGCTTGAGTCAACTGCGCCATTACTGCAACAAACTGTTCAGTTCCAATTCCGACCATTTCTGGATGCTGATTCAGAAGGTTATTTCCTTCTGTATGCCTTCCTAGCACTTCTTCCCTGGTTCCTCTGCGGAAAACCATTCTGAACAAACATGTCTTAGATGAAGCAACATGGTAATCTTTAAATGCTATATCATTTTGGAAAAAAAAATATTTTTGGATAATCATTTAATAGAATTCTAACAACTAAAGTTATCTAAACTGACCTTTGATACTAACTATAAGGCCCCAGCCTTAAACCTTACTTAATCTTGAGTTATTACAAGATTACACATTGAGGATCTTTTTGGGTTTAGAGTTTTAGAGAATTAGATCATAAAACTTGCATTACATTCCACATATAAACAAAGTGGTTACATAAAGATAGTATTCTTCATTCCCATCAATGGAAACACATTTAAAATAAAACATGGATTATTTCTTGACACATCCTTGACTCTATCATCTTATCATGTACCTTTCCCTTGACCTGTGAAAAACATTTCAAAAACTTGGGATGAGCATAAAAACTCAGTATGGGTTATAAAAAAACATGGAAAGGAAACATGAGTTCATATATACATAATAATGCAATCATACTTTACCCATAAAACATAGGCACTTTAACATACCTCATAAAATCATGAATAAATCATAGAAATCATAAGACATAAAGGTAACTTGAGGCATTCATAACATTCTTACGTAGGGAGTAACCCTCTTGGTTACGTTTGGAATACCCATCACAGTATATTCCCTAAAATCTCTTCGGAGAAACCTTAACGTTTCACTCCTTCGCGTTACCCAATGCATTGGAGAGCTATAACGGGCTCACCCGCCCTTAGTTTATCACAGAACCACCCGTCTTCATAATAATGCCCAAGAACCATAACATAATCATATCACATAAAACATGCATAAAGGAAACATAAAATTTCCACATTTCAATCATGAGATATCAATACAACACATTGATATAAAAACATTATGAAAACCATTTTCAATACTAAAATAAAAGAAAAGTAAAACATGGTATTTATTTTTCTTTAAAAAAGAAGGTATGGCTTGTAGAGGAAGCCGAAACTCGAATAACGGTCACGACGGAGGAGAAGTCGTTGTCGCCGCATACGTACGACAAAAACATTCCCTTTTGTCGTTTAGTAAACGATTCGTATAAAAAAGATTCCTTTTGAATAAACATAAAAGTCAAAGGGGTTTATACACCGTATAAAAGAAAGTTGTGTATAAAATAAAATATGCCTCAACGAAAGGAGATTGAGACAAAGTCCCATACCTCGTATCCGACCTGACCCGACCGTTCTTTAATCTCCTGAATAATAAAATTGAGTTAATCTCTACTTGCTTATGAATCTTTTTCAAGTTCATTATTCCTTTTATACCATGTTATGAACATCATGTAATCAGTTAAGTTAATAATGTTCATTTTGTCGGTATTTGGTTCTTAAGTCAAAAATAGACTTCTTACACTTACATGTTGTTAATTTGGTCAAAGGTTCATTATATCCAGAATGATATTAATGATTTGGATAACATATATATCATATATATTCATCATATACATTTATTTATAATATTACATCACATTTAGAGGTAAGAAATGAAATGCACCGTTCATGGAGACAGTAAGCCGTACGTACGCATGAACGCTACTTCCATTTCTATTTCGTATTTCTGGAATGGAATCATAATTATATAAGAGTATATTGTAATTCCAGTATAATAACATATATAATATCATAGTTCCATCCTTTATATGTCCCACATATGGTATTTAACGAATCAAATCACTTTCAGGGGGCGGTAGTCCGCACTTCCTAAAATCAAGATATCGTGTTTACCCATAATGGAAACCATAAAGGTATGCCCAAAATGAAAAAAACAGAAGCTTAAGGAAAACATAAACATATTATATATCATATATAAAAGTAGTTACATCATAATGGCCACCTTTAAAGGTGTTAAATGAGTATTGAACAATCATCGTTTCGGGAGGCAGAATTTCGCCATCCACGGAAACCGTATGTTCTTTAACCATTTGATGTTGTTGTGTGAGTGTGTAGCTCAAATATATCTTATAACAACATCCTAGTATATTTAAGATACTGGTGTTGTTACAAAAGAAGTAAATAAAAAGAGTTTAGGGGGTTAGAGAAGCAAAATAAAACAAATGAACATGAGAGAATGAATTACCTTAAAAAGTGTAACTCCTTTTGATTTGAGCCTAAAGGCTTCCTTTGAAAGGCTTATGCCCAAAGGGAATCCTCTAGGATGAGGAGAGGGATGTGGAGAGAGTAAATGGGCAGGGGTTGGCCGAGACAAAGGCATGAGAAGTGTGTGAAATGAGGTAGAGGTGGGGGCCTTTTATAAGAGGAGAGGAGGGGCACTTTTGGAAAGTAAAGAAATATTACTTTATTTGAAAATTTGTTTCGGTTTCAAAAGGTCCCACATTGATATAATTCGTGGATAAGGTGATAAGGGTTTGAAATCCACTCATCCAATTGGTTTTGTCCATGTGTAGTTCATAGATTTTACATTATCTTTCCATTTTATTTAAATCGTCAAATAATGATGTCATCGCTGCATCATTATTATGTCATAAATAATTTAATTTATTTAATCTCTAAAAATCATAAAAAAAATACTATGATGTAGGAAATATTTTTAGCTTTCCAATTACTATTTATAATCAAATATATGATCTTTATAACCCCATGTAAAAATTGTTTTCGTAAAACGTATTATGTTTGTGTCATTTTTACCTTTACATTAAATAAAAAGTTATTTATGTCATTTCCCAACCAAAATGTCCCCATGGGGTCCCCAAGTTGACCCATGGCTTGTCTTGGTCGGCCATGACACAACCAATAATGTTGGGACATGTGTCTAGGTCATTTCATATTATTAAAGCATTATTTATACCTTAAACTACACTAATTACCACTAATCGCGATTAAGAACTTAATAAGTTACTATTCACCAAAAATTATTATAATCTCATTGAACCACATTTTACTTCTTAATGAAAACCATGTATGTAGGATTTTCAAAATTCAATACACATTAGTGGTAAACTTTCATTTAACTGAAAAATCAGTTTGCTTGATTACCACTTAGTGGTTTCACTATTCATCAAAAATTGAAGTTTTTCAGAAAATTACCAAAAATTCACCCTAAGCTATATTTGATACTCCGAATTCAAAAATTAAGTCTATTTTACAAAATTAAAATCATATAAGTCACATTAATTAATTTAATAATTAATTACCGCTGCCAGAGCAAATAGCGTGTTTTTACAAAACAATAAGTATCAAAAGATTGACACCAGTTTAAGTCTAATTTCAAAGTGAAATTGATTCCAATGACCACCATTGGATAAAATGGTAAAAATATATTCTAATTTCACTTAAAAACCAATTCAAAACATAATCTAATCATATAAATAAATTAGATTAAAAAGCAGTTTTGATGTAAAATGCAGTATTTTCACTATTCATTAAAAAATGAACATTGTCAGAAAAATACCAAAAATTCACACAAGGTAAATTTTGATGTCCCAATAATAAAGAATAAGTTTATTTTGACAAACATAGTTTATAAAATTGTCAAAAGATAGATTCAAAAATGGTTTTCCATCAAAAGGTAGTAAAACCTTCTTTTAAGAATATTAGTGTATTCCATGCATAAGATTGTATTTATTTTCATTCTAAGCCTCTATAACACTATATTAATCATTAATAGACATAGATAAAAATATATATTATTCATTACTTACTTGGGATGTTACAATAGTGGTTTGTTTCTACACTAAATTACCCTTTATTACACCATGGTGGTTAAATCTATGCCATAATTCCTTTCTTGCACTGTGGAGCCTCACAAACTTCCAAATACATACCCTATATATTTCTCCCTATGATCCTATGGTTGGGGTCTCGTGCTATTATTATTAAAGTAGGTAGTTTAGAAAGAAATTCCTATTATCTGAAACCTTTTATTATTATATATAAATTGGTTTTCACATAAATTTTAAGGCATGAGTTGGGTTTTTAATAAATTGAATTTGAAATGGAATGGTGTGTGATGAAAAGTTCTTTATATAAATGAATTTTTGGGTTATTGGAAAAGCATTATTGAATTGAAATTATGAATATGGAAATTATTATTTTTGAAAATAAAAGTAATGCTATATTTTTTTTTTCAAAAATTGATTATTCCATGGATTTTAATAAAAACCATTTGATATTTATTTTTTAAACAAAAGGAATGAATTTTTACAACAACCATTTGATGTTGGTTTTGAAAATAATGTCATCAATTTTGATATAAACAATTTTATTTTGGTTTTTGAAATAATTAAATGATTTTCTGATGAAAACCATTTGAGTTTGGTTTTAAAAATTAAAGGCATGTTTCGAAACTTGAATTTTGGATAAATGAAATCATGATTGAAATTGGTTTTAAACCAATGACATCCCCTTGTAAATTGTTTTATTTATCTTGAAGCACATGAGATACTCAGTAGTCAAGTTAAAATAAAACATTCTAGGTGTGTGTTAGTTATAAATGGAAATTGATTAATGATGAAAACAAAAAAAACTACTTGAGTATAGATAGATTGGTCCTTAGGGATATTATCCTTTCTATCCTTAGGGATAGTCCTTATGGACTTTGGAAGCTTTAATTCACCAAGATGCGTGAGAATCCCTAATTATCCTACCCCTAGTTCTCTTAACCGTGGTGACTTGATTGGAAATGAATATAGATGCCTTATGATTTAATTTTTTTACTCATGTCAGTTTTATGGAAATACTTATTTATGTTTCTATTTTGATAAATGTTATATTCATGCCTATTTGATAAAGATTCCTAATTATGACTGCTTCGATGGAAAAAGCGTTGTCCCATTTTCCTAAAAGTCGTTCGAAATGCTTCTTCAAGAATGTTTTGATATAAACTATGAAAATGTTTCCATGCCCTATATTATTTACATTAATAATAAATGGTTTATCTAATATTTTATTCTTATTAAATGATTGGTGAAATATTACTAGGATTTAGCTCACACCCTACCTTTGTCTTCAGTCATTTTTAGATTTCCTAATGTAAGGTCCAGGTAAAGGGAAGGAACCACTCAGAGATAAATGGTGTACCTGACATATGAGACCTTCGGGAGTTAAAATACATGATGGGAATTGTGATCCCCAATTGATCCGAGTTGTCCTATCATTTTTGAGACTTGTATCAAGGTGTTGGGGGCCCCCTTTTCTCATATGGAATGTTTTTTATATGAACAATTTTGGTGTTTTGTTATCTATTTCTTTGATTTGACTGGAAACTCTTATAGAGAAATCATACCCTCTTTAATTTTATCAATGCCATGGTGCTTAACACCCACTCATGGGGATCAATAAGTCCCTTTTTCCCATGTTAGGATCATCCTGGGTACTATTTAGGTGGGTTATTTGGGCTGGTTCATGAAAATTATTTTCAATGGATATAAGTTCATTATTAAGACTAGTTAAGTAAAAATGAAAATTCAAAGTCATTGTGTCATTTTAATCAATAAAATAGAGTGTTATTCCACAACATGTGATAGGAAGACCCATTAAGTTGATGTGTCATATTATAGAGTAGTTGAGAGAATAATTATATATGATTATTATTCTCAAGGAAAAGTTTTTATGTTCCTTAATAATTTGACTTGATAAGGAATATATGTTGAAAAATATGGTTTTATATTAGTGTACGTGAGACATTATTTTCAAAAAAATGAACCTTATATATTGGTATATCATGAAAGACACATGTTTTATGTAAATTATCCATTGAATATTCATTTTGTTATTTTTTGGAACAATCCTTGACATATTTTTAATGATCGTACACATGATGTTTCTCTATATAATGCGCCTATAGGTGACCATCCTAGTGTTCAATATGATGATCATGAAATTATAATTGTTAGAGAATATTTTTAACTTGAAGTATTTTTATAAAATTAATATCAGTGTGAGTAATGAAACTTTAATTTCATATTTTAGTTGTTATTGATGTACTGTATGTTGACATGTATTTTATATTTATTTAATGTATGAAAACTTATGTACATGACAAAATTTTTCCCAGGTTATATTGGAGACCCACTAGAGTTTTAAGTATACAAATGATAGAAAAAATATTTTTAATGTTTATGTTGTAAGTAAAATGGTTATAGAATAATTTTAGAATGGATTTATAATCCAACTCTTTTATTGATTATTTTTTTTCTAATGTATATAGGTGAATAACTTTATGAAAATTAAGTTGTAGAAACATCATCCACCATTATTGAAAGACATTAGGCTAGTATATTAGTTAAATTATGAAGAAATTTATAGAATTTTAGTTTAATTATGTTTAATTATATATATCCTTGATTTTATTTTTCATTAAAATGAATTGAATTTGGGAAGGTCTATCTTAGAATGAATTTTTATTTCTAATGTCCCCTTGATATATTTTCTTTTTTGTTTTATGGAATGAGTGGGGATTTAGTAATTTCTTGATTAATATGTTTTTCATTGTTATGAATGTTTTATGATATATTTATTGTTTATTTCAATAATGAATAATTTCTTTTAGTTTTTTTAAGAATAAAATTTTTCAAATTAAAAAAATGGTAAATTAATTTATGAATCTGATTAAGTTATCTTTTTTGTTTTGACATTAATGTTAGATCAAAAAATTTACTTGGAAAATATTTACTAAAATTATATGAATAATTGTAACTTTTTTTAATGAATATCAGCATGATACCAAACTATTATGACTATATAAACGGTGGATTTGGAAATCATAATTTCTTTATTGGGTTTATAGTGATTTAATGGTTTGTTTCATTACTGGAAATTATAATATTATTACACGTACAATTTTGAATATATTATTTTCAAATTTACATTTTCTTTAAGCATTAAAAATGATAGTTTAATTTCTATTTTAGCTTGATTTTGGTCTCACAAGGGATTATAAAGTAGTTTTTATAGTATAAAATCATGTTTGGTTGCGATTATAATAAATTTTAAATTATATAAATATTTTTTTTATTTAATCTATAATCTACTAGAGTTGAATTTATTTGTGAACTTCATATTGTTTTACTTTTGAAATACTTATAACTTGTTTAATATAAATTTAGTTTTTTAATTATTATTATGTTTAATTCTATGTTTTATAAGAAAAATGCATCAAAAATATAAAATCAAAAGTATATAATGTACATTTTATGTGTATATATATGTATAATTTTAGGCGATGCATGCATTTTTATATTATTTATTAATTATTGTTTAATTTATTTTTATGTGTATTAATATAAAACATTTTATGTAAGGATCAATTAGAAGAGTTTTTTTATGATTTTGAGATATTTATTTAGTTTTTATACATTAGATATGAATTTTATTTTCCTCATGAATATATATGAATAATTTTATCTAAGAATGAATTGGAATGAGTTCCAAAGTAGCTGTGACTGTAAATTTTTGGTTGGATTGCATTTTAATGGTAAAGAAATTGTTTATTTGTATTGGGTATGATTCTAAGGTATATTTTTCTTTTATAGAGGCTAGTGTTTAATAGTTTAATTTATAATTGATAATTTTTTTGATCGGATAGGTTTAGGGGCTATTTGGATGCCCTATTTTTTAAAAAATAATCATTCTATATTCACAATTTGTAAAAAAATGCCAATGACCCTCATTTAGTGATGGTTTTAAAAAAGACATCACTATATTTGATTTGTAGCCACAATTTTAAAAACCATAAATATAAATTAACTCTAGAAAATTATAATCATGGTTCATATAATCCGTGACTATATATTTTATACAGAAATAGTTTTTTATAACCATGAGTATAAACCCATACCAATGGTTCCTATATCCAAAATTTATTAAACCTAATCTATAACTTATAGTGATGTTTTTTGTCTTTCTAGTCACATTTTTTAACTCTAGCTATAAAGGGAATATGTAATAGCGACTCACTTTCTAAATGTAAGTCTTTTGGGTTGATTATGAAAAGACCATAAGGGATTAAACCTATTAATTATAAATGGGTATTTGTGAGAAAGAAAAATGACAATAATGATGGTTTGAGATATAAAGAATGACTAGTTGATCTAGGTTTCTTACAAAGAATTGAGATTGATTGTAATGAAACATACTCTCCTTTAATGTGTGTTACAACCTTTTAATATCTCATTACACTTGTTATACATGAACATCTTGAATTATTCCGGATGGATGTTATGAATGAATAATAATATGGTAATATTGATAATAATGTTTATATGAAAATTTTAGATGGATTCAATTTGCCAACAACATGTTTTAGATTTTAATATCTTTATTCTATTAAGTTGAATAAATCATTATATGTATTAAAGTAGTTAGAGCCTATATGATATAACCATATAAGTTAATATTTGATAAAAGAGGGTTATAAAAATGATCTAATTTGTCCATGTGTCTTAATTAAGAGGATTTGATCTAAAGTTTTCATCATTATAGTATATAATGATGATTTTATTATTATTGGAAATATTGATGAAATTTCTATATTAGTGGAATATTTAAGGAAATAATTTGAAATGAAAGAATATAGAAATAAAAAGTTCAATCTTGGATTCAAAATTGAATATATTGAAGATAGATATTTTTTTTTCATCAATACCAGTTAACTTAAAAGTCCTTCAAATATTTTACATAGAAAAATCACATCCATTATGTACAGTAATGTTTGTAAGATCTCTTGACCAAGAGAAAGATATTTTTGGACCATGAGAGGATAATGAAGAAATTTTTGGTCCTAATGTACCCTATCCAAGTGGTATATGAGCACAAGTATACCTTGAAAATAATTCAAGGAATGATAAACCATTTTATATGAATTTATTATCTATGTATAATTATTATTCTACTCATATAAATTGGAATGGTATCAAAAAATTACTATGATTCATTTAAGGATTTGTTGATCGAGAATTATTTTATTCAAAAATTTCATAAAAAAATATAGTTGGTTAAGCCGATGTAGGATATTTTTATAATCCTGATAAAATAGATTTCTAATTGGATATTTTTTCACATTTGGTGGAACTTCCATTTTATGATGTTACATAAAATAAACCATTTTTACAACTCCCTTCAATCATGATGAATTGATTATAATTCATTAAGAAAGTAAAGAATGTGTTTGGATGAGATAATTTATACACCATATTAGAGATAATTATGGATTAGATATGAATAATGACACTATCAAAATATTATATGAGGATTTTACTAGTTACATAAAAAAATGTAAGGGTGGGTATATCAAATGTGACAGAATAAAAATTACCTCACTAAAATTAATTTTCACTCATGAACATAAAAATAATAACTATATTGATATCTTATGAATAAGGAATTATGATAATCATAATTATTAATTCAAAAATTCATTACAAAATAAACAATTAGTGAAATTAATTTAAAAAATTGGTATTTAAAGACTATTAATTCAATCATGATTTTATGAGGGGGTGTTCAGAATAATGTACTCTTTTTTCCATTAACCATATTTTTTCCTACAAGGTTTTTTGGATAAGGGTTTTAATGAGGAAACAAAAAATTGGAATGAAATTCAATTACATTGGACTCACTTGTTTTTTTCCCACAGGGGTTTTAATTGAATATCATATGTGATTCCATGAAATTATACAACTAAGTGGGAGTGTTATGAATTATTATTTATTATGTGGATGTCATAATCCCAATAAAACTAGTACTCCTTCAACAAGTCTATTTTTTTATTTTTTGAATAAACCACTTTTTTAGTTGACTGAAAACCATACAAAACACCACCTAAAAGAAAAATCCATAAAAAGCTATATAAATACAAAATTAAATAAAATTATACACATCTCTTTATATTCAAACTTTAATTTTTTGAAACATATTTATTCCCTATATCATGAGTTTCTTTGATCCATGAACACTCACAGAAAAATTACCACAATCTTCACCCATTATACTGATAAGAATACAACTAGAGGAAAGACCATCAATGACACAATAGAAAACTAGTACCTCAAAATCAATCCACTCGCACTAAATGAGTACTAAGTCTCATTCCCAACACCTTCATACACCAATGATTAACTAACAACCATATTTATCATAAAATATAACCAAAAAAAAGAAAGAATACTATTGATGAAGTCTTATAATGAAACTTCATTCATCAAATGAAAAATGTGAATTCCATCAGAAATATTGTATCCAAAATAAAAAATAACATTTCATGCCATTTTAATACAAAATAGAACCCTAACCTCAATGTAAACTGAAAAGAAGAGATTGGAATATGACAAAACATAAAAAAGTAGGAACCCAAGTAAGAGTTTTTATGATTTTTCCATTTTTTTTAAATTTCTATGTTAAATTTTTTTCCTGTTAGGTCCAAAAGGGGCCTAGATACCCTGAGGGGGGGGGGGTGAATCAGGGTATGGATATTTTTGTCGAAATTACTACTGCCCCAATAGATATTGGCCTCTTTATTATAAGGTTCACTTTGTTTCCATTTCTGTTTTAATGTTGATATTATCCTTTCATTCTTTATTTGATAATGATGTTTTGAATGTAGTGCAATAAAGAAATAATAAGGACACATAAATTTTTACTTAGTTCACCCTCACTGGGCTATATCTAAGGAGAATACAAATACAATGTTCTGATTGTACCAAATTCACTAAGGATCACTGCAAATAATGATGGTTCAGGCTAGATCTTGTCTATACCTAGGATCACTAAATTTACAAGGTTTAGGGTCTACTCACTACATTCCCAAGGGTCACTACCTATTTATCTTTCTCTATCTCACTACTGGTGTAAAGAATCATTATCTTCCTCTTCCTTCACTCACTTTTTTGGAATGGATTTTCCCATATTTTATAGACATATAGGTCCCTTCATTATCTCTAATGAATACATCCCCATTTATAGATAGATGCTCTGTTGAAGTACTAGTTTCAACCAACAGATGAATACCACTTTACCATAGATTTATTAGGAAATGAATTCTGAGCAACTTCTGTGATACTCACTAGATTATCGAAGATCCTCTTTTGTAAAGATCAAATAGCCCTCAAAAAGCTCAAATAACCTTCACAAAGATCCTAACTTTCTCAAATATCACTTATCCTTCACGAAGCACACCTCTTTCATGAATATAAAGTATCCTTTGTAAAGCACACCTCTTTCATGAATATAAAGTATCCTTTGCAAAGCTCTTTAGTTTCTCAAATCTTACTTAGCCTTCAAGAATTTCCTTACTTTCACGATGCTCAGAACATTCAGCTGGCTTAGTAACTTTACATGATTCTTAGCATAAAACTTCTTCCGCGATGCTATGAAAATTTGGTTGGCTTTTACAGCCTTCAAAAACTTATTCTCATACCACCTTCATGAACCACCCATTTGTGAACCACCCATTTTGAACCACCTTTGTGATTCTTGAGCCTTATGTTTTTCATTAAGTATCACAACATTTCTGAAGGGGGTAGAGGCCTATTTATAGGAATTTCTACCAATTCCAAAACCTTCTAGAAAAATCATCACCATTTCACAATGCTGCCTCTTTTACATCGTGATGATGCATTTTTCACAATGCTCTATTTAAATTTTCCATTTGTGATGCCTATCTTTATCTCATAGATCACCATCAAACTCTTCGTGCCGCTACAAGGCTCCACTCACGATGTTCCTCACCTTCAACGTTTGCGATGCTCATTGTACTCATGGATCTCACGATCATAATCTTTACACCTTTGAAAAAACACCTTCTTGAGTCCCATTATTAAGGAAATTCATGCCTTTTCCATATTTTCATAAGGACTTTAAGAAAATCCACTTTTTTTATGCTATCCAAACACCAAATTTTCGACACCAAAAATTTGGCAAACATTGGGAAGAAATTTCATCCTATGTACGCAATTTTTTGTACCACTTACTTGGAATCCATTCATTTATCTTATATCTTTGTCACCACACCATGTAAACAATCTCTCTAGACTCCACAACTTACCTTAGTAACCCACTTTGTAAACAAACATGATCAGCCCAAAAATACTGTAATGTTACCTTGAGGTATTTTTGCCCAACATTTTCTATGTTAGAAAGGAATAATTCCTCCTACCACCTTTCAGAAAAAAATTATTTTTACATGTTTTTAAATTTTTAAATATATTGGTTTGTATATTAGTATTTATAGCTATATTGTTATAAATCACTTATACATGGTTTTATTCATCATTTCACTTAGTTAAGTACTAATTTTTTTTATTATTAGTTAACTATAATATTATTATTCATTATAAATATATACATTATGATGAAATGTCTTATTTTTGTGCCAAAAGTTATGCTCTCTTATGTTTAACATTCTTTAATGATATTTCAATCTTATGACATGTTTTTAAGTGATGCTTTATAATCATTCCCTTTTTGTTTTCATTCTATGATTATTGAATCTCATGATATATTATCTAATTTTATCCTATGAAAACCTTAATGGGATTTATGGATCACCCTATCTTTTATGTATGTCTCTAAGATATTCTATGTAGTAAGAATAAGGTGGGGTCTAGGGGAATGTATGGAGATGAGAATAAAAAAACATGTTATTGTTTTTATCATGTACCCAATTCATAAAGATGTTAGACCTCTATATTTTTGGGAGTATTATATATATTTTTATGATAAAGATGATGTAATAATATGTATATCATATCTAGGGAATTATAAGAAATATTTTAATAGACTATCATCGAAATAGATGTAAATTTTTCTTCATAGACAATACCATTAATTTTTTATATAATTTTCAACTAGGTGTTGTTTATAGGTAGAAACCCTACTATCCATATTATTTTTCTTGTGAAAACCCCACTTAAAACCTATGGGACTCACCCCTTCATGTGAATCTCCCAAGTTCTAAACTTGGTTTATGTACATGGAGTCCATTTTAGATTCTATGGATTTTAACCATTCCATAGAATTATAACTCTAAATACAATATCAATAGGTTGTAGGTTTATCATCCATGAACATTAATTCATCATCACTTCCCATAATAAATTCATATATCTCAAGCTCATGATGAATCCTACTAGATCATTGAGGTTATTGTAAAACTTGAGTTAGTTCTTCTTTGAAAATTCTTTATAGAAGTGACTCAACTTTCATATTAGGAGAACTTACTTTTTGTTGGTACTTAACTTCTCTAAGATCAACTTTCATCCCACTATCTTCTCAATTAATATATTTATTCTCAAGGAATATACTAGTTTCAGCCACAAAAACTTTTTGTTTTGTTATATTATAGAAATAATATTCCTTATTTTCCATTAGATAGACAATAAATAATCATTTTTACTAATTTAGAGTTATGTTTATTAGAAACCAATTTTTATACAAGTGCTTCACAACCCCAATTGATTATGATTAGTGAATTCCAAAATCTCTCATATGATCATTGAATTACTAGCTCATGTATTTAATACTTTGAATTGATTAATTAATATTAATATCTTTTCCCAATTTATTATGTAATTAATTATAAAATTCTTTGAAATTTTCATAAGTTTCATACTTGCGCCTCATCATAGACACATAAACATACCAACTAAAGTCATTAATAAAGGTTATGAAGTATCTAAAACAACACTTCAAAATTCATGAATGAGTATAATCAATTTCTATGGGGAGGTTCCATCTCACATGGTGGTGTGAGAATCTGATGCCCATATCGAGAACACCGATCTCTACATTAGGGTGGAGTCTGATGACCTAGAGAGGGATGATCATCAAGAAATGGAATTTCGACCATTGCATACTCCTACTATGTGTTATTGGGAAGAGGTGTAAACTGGATGTCATACTATGCTCCCCATCCTTTTCCTACTAGGGTTATAGAAGGACCCCGTTGGAGCCAAAATGTTGAAGAAAATAAAGAAGATAAAGAGGCCCCATGGCCGGCTTCGCGAAGCCACTTCGCGGAGTTCCCCCAAGCAATGCGGCCACTACAAAGAAAAGGAGGTGGTACCCTCCATAAATGCCCCTGACGTTCACGAACCCGCTGCGGAGTGAAGGAGGTGGTACCCTCCTTGAACACCTCTAACTTTTGTGAACCTGCCGTGAAGCAAAGGAGGTGGTACCCTCCATGAACGCCCCTGACGTTCGTGAACCCACCGTGGAGAAAAGGAGGCAGTACCCTCCGCGAACACCCCTGATGTTCACAAACCCGCCGCGAAGCATCCCCATCCTTCTTCGCACCGCGTGAGCTCTGCTTTGCGGCGCCTCTTTCCTATAAATACCAAGCTCCCAATGATCCCATGGTAGGGAGAACCTGACCTTTTAGCTTCTTAGATCCCAAATCACGAATCACCCTTTCCTCTACAAATCATGAGCCACGTGAGGTATTTTTGCTTTGTGAGGTGCCTCCGCATTATCTCATTTTGATCCCCTCTTCTGAGAGGGATTCCTTTCGTGAAGCCTAAGGGCTTTCGCAAAGGAAGGGGATCCCTAAGGGGACCCGAGTCATCATAGAGCGTTTATGCTTCACGAAGCACCCCTCACATACACATGATCCGTATGCCAAGGTAGGGTCACTGTACTTCGTGAAGCACCTTGCTTCACGAAATTCTGCTTTGCAATGCACCTGTGCTCCGCAAGGCAGTGCTCGGCAAATGCCTTTCTACTTCGCGAAGCACCTCCCATGGGAACCTACACCCCATGCTAAGGCTAAGGCACCCCATTTCGTGAAGCACACCCCTTCACAAGTCCCCTTCACCACGCAAAGCAAATGAGCTTCACAAGGCCCCTGCCTATGGACTCCTATGCTTGGAAATTTCTTTTCCTGTGCGACCCTCCAGGTTTGTGCAATGTGACTTCAAAGTCCCCTGGACGATACCACCCATATACTTGCTTCACCTAATGCTTCTTCGCATAGGAACACTAATGGCTATTGCTTCTTCGCATAGCCACGCTAACGTGGACCCTTCAACAGATCACACCATAGCACCCCCAGTCAAAACATTGTCGGTGCCTTCCCTCCCACAAGAAGTAGAGGGTAACAATTATGTAAGTACTAGGGGTGTGGAGTAAACCCACCTCGTCTGAGCTGCAAGACGTTAAACATCCAAGCACCCTCGTCCTCAACACATGATGTTAAACTGTGACATCGCCACATGACTCTCATGTGGGGTACCCTCACCTTGGACATTCTCCACGCCCATTAATCTCCATAGGGGATGATATCCTCCTCCTAGGAGTGGTGTTTGTCCATGGGAGGAGGGAAGCCATCTCGGTGTACACCCCTCCCCTAACCTTTCTTGCGAGAGGTAGCACCCATGCACCTCTGTACTTCCCAGGTGCCATGGACCAAGAGGGGAAATAGACACAGGGGTATCCTTTCCCTCTCCCACTGCGCTTTTTCACCCTCGGGCCTCCATCCTGGAGTAAGTCCAGCACTATGGGCCACCCAACGCATAATCCCCTCTTCATTTCCCATGGACGCACCCTTCGCGACATGATCATCAGGTCCTTACAACCTCTTGTTTCTCAAACTGGGCATGACTCTTATGAGCTTAGAGTGAGCACCAACCATGACACACCTTGGGCCGCCTCAGAGCATGAGCCCCAAATGCCTCCCATCCTACATGACGTTAAACTGTACACCCGAACTATGGGGACTTTGATCCATGCCAAGGCATGGTATGTAGGAAGCCTCCACAAGGTTAAAGCCCACCACTCGGTCATTCCGACCTCCTTCACATCAGTTCACCCCCATCCCGCATGATGTTAAACTGAATTCTAATCCAGCGGTAAGCCGTTGTGACCCATCCCGAACTGCGTGGACCTTGATCCATGCTAAGGCATGGTTTGTAGGAAGCCTCCACGAGGTTCAAGACCATTACCCATTGGACCCCTGGTCCATTTTCACATCGGTTCTCTAACACCACCCCCATGGGAACTACGAGGAATTTGATCCATGCTAAGGCATGGTACGTAGGAAGCCTCCCTGAGGTTTAATCCCATCACCCATCAGACCAAGGTCCTTATTCACGTCAGTTCGCTGACACCCACAACATACTTAACTATGTGGAATTTTATCCATGTTAAGGCATGGTACGTAGGAAGCCTCCATGAGGTTCAATACCAACAACCATTGGCCCTAACTGTCTCCGAGTCGGTGCGCCAAGCCCCCATAAACACCATTCTAAACTATAGGGACTTTGATCTATGTCAAGGCATGGTATGTAGGAAGCCTCACGGGGTTCAAGCCCACCATCCAGTTGTTCCGACACTCCTTCATGTCAGTTCAACATCCCCCTTTCCATCCTGAACTATGTGGACTTTGATCCATGTCAAGGAATGGTACATAAGAAGCCTCCATGAGGTTCAATCCCACCACCCATTGGTCATTCTGACCTCCTTCACGTTGGTTCACCAACACCTGGGCCGCCTCATAGTGTAAGCCCCAAATACCCCTGTCCCGCATGACGTTAAACTGTATTCCCCTTTTATGAACTATGTGGTCTTTGATCCATGTCAAGGCATGGTACGTAGGAAGCCTCCCTGGGGATTAAGCCCATCATCCATCGGACCAAGGTCTTTATTCCTGTCGGTTACTCAGCACCGCCATCCCAAACTACGTGGACTTTGATTCTTTACCATAGGGATACATAGGAAGTCTCTTCCAGACTCAAGCCCAACATCACTGTACTCTTCACGTCGGTCACATCTCATTCCCCCTATACTTCATTCAGCTCTCTATCATCTATCCTGATTCTTACTCGGGATGCCACATCTCAGTGAGATCATGTAACCTTATTCCACTCCATGACATTCGGGAAGCTTCCCACGTGCTTACTTCCAGTATCGGTGTTCCCTCAATGGGGTTATTTAATCTAATCCACTCCAGCTAGTGTTTTGATCAGCCCGATCCATCTCCACTGGATGTTAAACTTGCGAAATACCCTGTGTTAAACATGGTAAGATGAGGAAAAACTCATATACATGCCTATGGCATATGATTCCCCGCACCCGATGTGGGATTCCTCAGGCTTCCACGCCCTCGAGAAGCCCTATAATAAGGGACAAAAGACATACAAACCAATTCCCCCGTATCCAGACACTCTAGTGATGACTCAACGTGACTACTCCCCCAATTGAAGGTTGCTGCCCTGGCCGGACCGCTTGGAATGTCCTAACAAAAGCAGTGTAATTAATTGGTGTCCATGAAAATATGGTGCCAGGAAGAGTTTCATGAACAACGTATTAAATCTATGAGGGAGACCCAGAATAGGTGAAGAGTTTCGAGGAGGAATCCACAGAAGGAAAAACTGACATACCATCATCCTGTTTCGATCAAGGAGCAGGCGACCCTGAACAAGGAGCGAATGCTGCTTGCTTTTGGAAAGCGGGAATACGGGGTAACAAAAACCCGTGCCTGTCGCACTCAAACAGATGGACAAGCGCGCCCTAGTGAAAGCGTCGGAAACAGAAATGGTGAACCTGATGTGAAGTTCTTCTCCTCAATGTGGAGATTAATAGTTCTCGAGACATTAGTAGAGTGACGTGTCACCAAATATAGATATCCGGCGCCAGGTCCCGCCAAGAAAATAGTGGGCCTGGCATGAAACTTACCAGAAGTTGGGGAAGTCAAAATGTTGGGCATCTCAGTCTGTGACATTGTCAGTGTGGATCCCTCTTACCGGACATGGAAGACGGAATGGCACTGAGGCATCAAGTATCAATTCTTTTTTCTATCAGTAATAATGAGATGATCTCCCTACCTTCAGGAACCCAGTTGCTGCATCCCGAACTTGATCACGCCCTACCCACCGACACAGGGGAAGGGGCAATATCAACGTGGCTACCCCACATAGTTCTTCCTTTTCTACGATGGCCTCGACTGCCGCAACTACTGGGCGCCCATGCCCCATTTCCCATCAGATATTATCCAACGAAGGGTAATCAATGACCTTGTACGTAGGTACGATGAGGAAGGGGTCATCCCTACGAGGGACATGGACCACCTGGATTTAGAGGTGTTTGCACCTCACCGTCAATGCCGCCCCCGAGGGCAGCACAGGGAGCTGCTACTCCCCACTCCGACCTTAAATCGTTTCGGGGGCCTATCCTTGGAACACCTCGATGACTCCATGCCCTACAACGATGAGGTAGGGGATGTTCGGGCCCACCCGGATAGAGTCCCTTCCCAGGGGTTCCCAGTGAGGGCCCCCACCAGGCCACGCCAGCGCCACCACCTGGTTCCCCAAGATGAAGAGCAGGTAGAATACCTACCTGCACCACCGGTACCAGCCCGACTGACCCGAAGCCAGCGTCGAGCACAGGACAAGGAGGATGCCCATCAAGGGGTGTCAACGTTGGAGGTTACCATAGCCTGAGCCACCACCAACGTGCATCATCAACCCCCTACATACGCTGAATAGGGGTAGCTATACGCCCGACCCGGATCGAGGCCCCAACCACCCCATGGGCAGGTTGGGTCAACTCTCCTGGTTGCAGGCATAGGCAGTGGCCACCCACTACGGGGGCCCTCCCCGTGCAACCACCATGGAGGATGCGTGTCTTTCCTGCTCCCAGGCCTGGCTCGGAGGTATTCCCCATGCAACCTTCGACCCAAATGAGGGCCTTCCTCGTGGTAGCAACACCTCGTATTGAAGCCTCTATCGCTCTCATTACACTTGATACAGATCCGTCCCTTCTGCCACATACCATCGGGGTGGGAAAGTTGCACATCCAGTCACTCTCTGATGTGAGGACCTTCATCACATCCTTGTAGCAGCCAACAGAGGTCCTCCTCATCCTAGTAACCAGAGGGGTGGAGATCAACTTCACCTTACCAGCACCCGACACAGAGGTCCTACCCGTGTCCGGTCTAATCAGTATGGGGGCCTGCCTCACACTGACATCACCAAAAGAACTAGGCATGGAGATCCCACCCATGCTCCCATCAGTTCCAACGAGGGTCCCCCCGTACCAGCATTCAGCATAGAGGTCCTCCCCGTGTCCCCTTTGACATCTGCCCCGGTACTCCTCGCACACCGGCCCACTCAGGAAAAAATACTCCCCATCCCAACACTAGTATGGCCGAAGGACTTTATCGTGCCGAGAATTGTCGCTTCCCCGAAGAAAAATTCTGGGGCAGGAAGTTGGGATGTCGCTTCCGCAAGAAGAAGAACGAAAAGATTCAGACTGGGATCAAACTGGTTTGTTTCTCGAATTTTGAAGTGGAGTGTGACTCCGCGGTGGAACCATCCCCTTGGTCCTCTGTGTCAAGGGTCGGGGTAGGAATAAGGCGTGTCATCATCATCCTTCCAGAGTGTGAAGTACACCGGATTCCTTCCTCACTTCACAGGTACATCCAAGAGGAGGAAATTTTGGGAAACCCACGGGTTTCAACTGTGCAGTCATTACCGTCATCACTAGAAGCACTCTATACCTCGACCATAGATCACTGAGAGATATTTTGGGGGCCGATGGTGGTTGATAAACAGCGTGACCCATTGCCGGTAACCATGATCCTTGCACCAGAAGCTGTGGCTGTCAGCCCATCGTATCGTGACATTGTGGTCCGATCACCGCACTCCTTATAGGATGACCTAGAATTCAGCGGCCAGTCGGCTCGTTCATCGTATTCGACGTATTCTCCACCACATAGCCTACCATCTCATTGGTCCACCTCATTACCTCTACCGGTTCCTCAGCCTCCTCTGGTTGATGAGTGGGTAAATACCGGGCTAGACCTTGAATCCGAGCCCAGGGGCTTCTGGAACATTCTTACGGCGGATCACTTCCCGGTGAAGTTTGGGTCGGTGGCAACATTGAACTTCTATGCACCAGAATACCTCACCCCAGAGGAAGTGGAGTTCTTCCTCTAGACCCTATGGATGATGCACTTCCATCTTCACTTTCATCGGGTGGTGTACTCTAGGATCCAAGTGCACTTTGAGGAAATCGGCAAGCAATGCTGTCTGGTCAATTTGGCCGCACTCCCCATGCCAAGCGCCCTGAGTCACCAGGTCTCCAGAGGACCCTACAACAAAAATGTGTTCATAGTTTTAGGGTACTCCACAAAATCATCAGGGAGTATACCCCCCACGTGCAAGTCCGTGGGTGGGGGAAGTATGTTTCCCTCCTCTTCATCCCTATTCAACGACAGCCCGACTCGATATGCGATATCGAGGACATGCCCTCTGGAAGGGTCACGGTCCATATGGACGATGTCATGGACAAAGAGGATGACCTGGAATTCCGTGGTGGAGACTTACCCCCCGAAGATGTGCCACCATTATTGGACCCATCAAGGAGGATTACTCGCCAGCAGAGGAACCTTCTAGGTCTCCCTGCGCCCACCGAGTCACTGGTACTCAGTCAGAATACCGGTAAGGGTAAAGAGAACGTCAGAGCCATCAAGCACTCTGACCCATCTGCCTCAGTGTAGAAGATGGA
The DNA here is from genome assembly GCA_963277665.1 of Viscum album. Taxonomy (NCBI): domain Eukaryota; kingdom Viridiplantae; phylum Streptophyta; class Magnoliopsida; order Santalales; family Viscaceae; genus Viscum; species Viscum album. The sequence goes on from OY728150.1 coordinate 248,144,867, forward strand.
GGAAGATTCCGAGAAGGCCGCGTTGCGTCAGCAACTCACTGAGCAGAAGAGGCTGGTTAACGAACTCCTGGCCAAACGTGCTATAGAGTGATGACTCGACTTTGGAAATCCTAGGTAGGGGTAGCAGGGGCAGGAACAACTTCCCCCCGGCGAGGTACCTCCAGAAAAACCTAATCATACCTCCCCTGCGGATAGGTTTGAAGCTAGAAATCACGGAAATATGTTATGATACATCTCACCAAACCCTCTTGAATGGCGTGGCAATCCGAGGAATCCAGCCCGGGTTCCTCCAGCTGCCCTTTAGGCCGCTCCGCCCGTCGCTCCACAAGCCGTTGATCCCACCTACCGTGTTAAAGATCCCGACAATGCACTCGTGGTTAGGGATCCCCATCAATATAGGGACCCTCGCCCGGACGATCCAATGGCGGCACTCATCGCCCACCTCGAGGCGTTGGAAACGCATCATGTGGTAGTCCCACCAGATGGAAAGCCATATCCAGCGTGGGTGGATGATATGCCTGCACCCCTAGGTTTCGGAAATCCCACTTTATCACCCTTTAATGGGACAGGGGAACCGCCACAACACTTGGCCCACTTTTCCTCCAGGTGTGACCCCATGTTGGGAACTCCATCACAGTAAGAAGATGCAAAGCTCCGATGTTTTGTGCAGACATTGGAAGGCCCTGCGTTTGTCTGGTACAACCAGCCCCCCATTGGACCGGTGATCGGCTGGGAGGATCTTCGCAGGAAATTCCTATACCCGTTCAACTCCACCACACAAAATACCAGCATCCCAGACCTCTTCATGAGAAAGAAAAGTCCCGTTGAGTGAGTCGTGAACTTCATCGCCTGGTGGAAGGGGCTCACATACTCCCTCGACATGCCACTGACTCAGGAGAAATTATTGAAGATATGCCTGGGGAATGTCAAAATAGAACTGGTTCCTTCCCTGATCACCCAGAACTACCCCAGAGGGTTCCGAGACTTCTCAGATAATGCCAAGCACCTTGAGTAAGCTCTGTAACAAGCTGGTCAGGCACGTCTGTTGCCCCCTATGATCCCAGCAAGGAGGGATTCCAGAGTTGATCCCGCCACGGTGGCCCAAATAGAATCCTCCAGGTAGCTAGAATTGTTTCCAGTAGCCCAAGCTCCACAATCTCACATAGGCCCTCCACCTCAGGCACAACCTCCTACCTATCAGCGACCACCTCAGAATAGGAAGGTTCCCCCGCGCAACGCGCCACCTCCGCCTGGGCGAGATAATCAGGCTTCGCCTCCTCACCAGGATCCTTCGACCCCTCATTAGGGCCAGGCTCCCAGAGCCCCCTATCTGGAGAAAAGACACCAGAATTACTTGTTCCGAGAGGATCAAGTCCCCGGTTACTTCCATAGTTCCCTAGAGCAGGGGATTTTGTGCTTACATGAGTGCAGAAGGCCAGTAGAGGCGAATCTCACCGATCGCCCCAACTACTGCACCTATCATCGGATTCTAGGGTACACCCTCAAGAAGTTCTATGTGTTTAAAGACTGGATCTAAGACCAGGTCGATAACAACATAGTCATGCTGGGCTCGGCCCTGACACAAGTGGCAGGTGTCTTCGTGAGGTCATAAAGCTGTAGCGACGACGAAGGTGAGTGCCAGCAGGTTCCCAGCCGCGGATCCCCGAAGTACGACGATTGGATGGCTCGTAAGACAGTCTCCCGCACCCATGGTATTATTCGGGAATTCTTGAATCACCCGGAGCCTTCAGAAGCTACAAGTAGTGCCTCTGTGTCATCATCTCAGCCGACCTCTTCCTAGAAGAGCAAGCATCATCGGCGTAAGAAGAAGCAGTGCGATACACCAATTCCATCGTCATCCCGCACTCTCGGTGACTTCATGACCCCTAAGATGGGGATCCCTCCAAGAATTCACCCAGTGGTGGACGATTCATCAAGTGACAGTCGAGGGTATGATTCGGTTAATACCGTAGAGTTGGTAAATCCCTATATAACTCTCGATGAGGGGGAATGCCAGGTGAACCTCCCCAATGTCCCTAGCCGATGCCAACATCGGTGGAACCGTGGTCTTATGGTTCATCAAGCCACGTCAGTTGGCGCTTTAATCCAGGTCGTGCATGCCACAGAGACCATGCAGCATGACCAGCGTAGAGCTCAGCATGTGTAACCTCCCCATCTGGTGTCCTAAGATCTATCTCCACCGCTGTCTGTGCTATTGAATCAGGCAGAGTTACCTCATTCGTACCGTGGCCAGTCTCACCCTGCTACAGGATAATATCGTTTGTCTAGTCCTCATCCGGCAGCTGCTCTTCAGGCCTCGACTAGTGAGCAATGGGATGTGCCTAACACCAGCCAGCCGCCGGTCCAGCCAGCAGGGCCCGTCGTGCCTCCTATCGCAGAGAGGCCTCCTATAAGCAGAAGTTCGTGCTTGGAACAGAAGTATGATATCCTCAAGCACCTTTCCGGCATTCCAGCGAGTCTCTCTATCCTTCAAGCTCTTCGCCTATCGTCAGACATGCGTGAGGCACTTTCCGAGGCCCTATGGAGCCCCCTCTAGTTTGAGACATAGGTAGCAACTGTAGAAGCCTTCCAAGATGAGGCAATCGAAAACGCTGAATGCCAGGCAATTATTTCGTTCTCTGGTGAAGATGAAGACCCTCCCATATAAAGGAACATTCGTCCGCTGTACATCACTGGTCTATTAAATGGCATGGAAGTTCATCGCTGTCTTGTTGACACATACTCTAGGATTAACCTAATCTTGACTCGGACACTGCAGAAGCTAGGGTTTTCTGAGGATGATTTAACACACTCTGATCTAAGAATCCAGGGATACGAAAGGACCGCACAAACCCCGGTCTGAAAGATTCGTTTGAAGATCCAGTTCGGTGTCCTAGTTTCCAGTACCGAATTTATGGTTCTCTCCTAGGAAACCACATAAAAATCATTGATGGGAATGCCATGGCTCCACCGTCATGTAGCAGTCCCTTCATTGTATCACTAATGCCTCAAATACACCATTAATGGTCAAGTAGGCATACTCCAAGGTGATGCATCTCATTTTTCCTCTTGTGAAGCTTCTTATCTGGAAGCTGAATATTACAAGAGTAAGGATAAGAAGATTCTGGCTAGTGTGGTTGAACCCACCCCGGTCACAAGTGATCCCTGGGTAGGTCGGGATGACGCCTATGTCTTCCCAATCCATCTAATAGAGGCCACAACCCCGACATGGGGCAATGTTTTTTTGTTTCAGGTAAAAGAGGAAGGCACATGCCCTGGTCCAAGCAATGGTGAAAAATCACCTCGTACTCCTACACCAACCAGGGTCAGGTGATCCCAGAACCCCCAACCCCCGTACAGTATCGGGACGTCTAGCTCATGGCAATAGTGGTACGTCATACATGTCTATTCCGTCAGTCTAGGATTAACCGGATCAAGACAACATTCCACTACTGCTTTGATATCATCAAGCATGGCCCCTTGGGCCAAAGTCCAAATGGGATTGGATCAACTGCCTTCATCAGTATGGTATTAGGGGAGTATGAGTCTCCTAATGTGATAACCACTGCCGTTCAAGCCGGCACCAGCCTCCCATCAGAGTCTGGTGTCTCAGAAGCGACTCCCCCTATGGAAGATCCCCCCCACAAGTGGGGAAGATGATCTAGAGGATGCACCCCTTTCATTTGAAGAAGGCATCTCTACCATGGTCGATGAATTGGTACAGGTGAACCTTGGTAGCAAGGCAGACCCGAGACCCACATTGATCAGTGCCGCCATATCCCTCATGGAGCAGCAGCGGTATGTGAACTTCCTTAGGCAGCACTGTGATGTGTTCACCTGGAGTTACGGTGAGATGCCAGGAATAGATCCCTAGGTAGTCGTCCACCGCCTTGGTCTCCCGAAAAACCATTGTGGGTTCAAGCAGCCTCCCCTAAAGATGCACCCTTCTCATGGAGCTATGGTTGAGGCCAAAGTTGGCAAGCTCATCAGAGCCAACTTCAGCAAGGAAGTCCAGTACCCCAAGTTTCTAGCCAACATTGTGCCAGTCAGGAAGAAGAATGAGAAAATCAGAGTTTGTATTGACTTCCGTGATCTCAACCGCCACTGTCCGAAGGATGATTTTCCCCTTCCAGTGACGGAATTTTTGATTGATGCTACGGCCAGGTTCCAAGCCCTCTCGTTCATGGATGGGTACTCTGGATACAACCAGATCTGAATAGCCCCCGAAGATGAGGATTCCACCGCTTTCAGGGCCCCCCAAGGTACTTTTTGTTACTAGGTTATTCCATTCGGCCTGAAAAATGCTGGTTCCATCTATCAGTGTGCCATGCACCGCATATTCAAGCTGATCCTGGGAACATTGGTGGAATGCTATGTGGACGATCTGGTGGTCAAATCTCACCAGCGCTAGGACTATCTCAAGGGCCTTGAGAAAGTGTTTGGTTTCCTTAATTCCCACCACCTGAAGATGAACCCATTGAAGTGTGACTTTGGGGTCACTTTTGGGAAGTTTCTTGTCTTTTTTGTTAGGTACCGAGGCATCGAGATCGACCTTGAGAAGATCAAGGCCATCAGCCAGATGCATCCCCCGAGAAATATTCGAGAGCTTTGAGGTTTTCCAGGCCACTTAGCCTACATACACTGATTCATTGAGAACTTGACTGGCAAGTGTAAGACCTTTTCTCGGCTCATGAAGAAGGGCACCACCTATGAATGGGATGAAGAGTGTCAGACCACATTAGAGGAAGTCATGCAGTATCTGCTCTAGCCTCCGGTCCTGATGCCACCCGTCTCCGAAAAGCTGCTGATTCTCTATGTTGCTGCCCTGGATTGGTCTCTCGGTGCCCTTCTTGCCCAGAAGAATAATGAGGGGATAGAGAATAGCCTCTACTATCTCAGCCGCATGCTCCTCAATACAGAGACTAGATAATCCCCTATCGAGAAGAGCTGTCTTGCACTCGTATTTGCTGTACAGAAGTTGCGACACTACCTGTAGCACCACGAGGTACAGTTGGTCTCTTAGGTAGACCCGCTGAAGTACATCCTTAACCGCCCTATGTTGACAGGCCGACTAGTGCGGTGGGAGGTAATTCTCCAGCAGTTTGACATCAGGTTTGTGCCTCAAAAGTCTATCAAGGGGCAGACATTGGCAGAATTCCTAGCTTCCCATCCAACCTTCGTGGATCAGTCCCTAGACCTGTATTTTCTTGATGAGGCGATCCTCTCAGTTGATCGAGCCGCCCCATGTTGGTAGATGCACTTTGACGGTGCCTCTCGGAGGCCCACCGGTAGGAGGCTCGACGACCCTAGGCTCAACAGAGTGGGCCTGGGTATCGTCTTCATTACCCCGGCGCAAGCCATTCTGCCGTACTCATTCCTGTTGTCAGATGGATACACCAAAAACGAGGAAGAGTATCAGGCTATCATCACTGGCCTCGAGCTGTCCCTTGAGATCGATGTGCCCCATTTGCATGTGAAAGGGGATTCTGAGCTAGTCATCAAGAAAGTAAATGGAGAATATGTTGTCAGGAAGATAGAGCTCTCACCATTATTGGAGTGCACCCACCATATAATGGCCCAGTTCCCTTCTCGACCGGAGGTTACCCATGTCCCTCGGTCACAGAATGGTCGAGCGGATACTTTGGCCGACTTAGCTGCATCACTTGTAAAACCCAAGAAGGATGATATGATTATAGATGTAGCACACCAGAGTGTCATTGCTCCCGTCACCCCATAGGATGACGATGACCCACGAGTAAGCCATCTTACTACTGGGCCCTCCACGTCCGGAGCCCCAGGTTGATCAGATCCAGTGATCGAAACGACTCCTGACTAAAGAGAAACTTTTGTCGGGTATCTCCAAAATGGTTTCATCCTGGCTGATCGGGCCGAGCGCGAGCAAATCTGATGCTGCGCACTGCATTTTACCCTCCAGAGTGGTCCCAACATTGAGAAAATCCCCTACAAGCACATTTTTGATGGTGTTTTCCTCCACTGCATTCAAGGAGTTGAGATTTCTCTGGTCACGCAAGAGGTTCATACCAGTTCTTGCAGTGGCCAACAGGCTGGGCCAAAGCTGGCCCATCAGATTCAGAGACTAGGGTACTTATGGCCCTCTATGATCCATGATTGTATTGAGTTCTCCAAGAGATGTCATGCGTGAAAAGTGCATGCTAATTTCCTGCATCGGAAGCCAGAACCACTCCACTCCACCAAGTACTCTTGGGCATTTTCAGTATGGGGAATCGATGTCGTGGGACCCTATCCACCGGCGATAGCCTGCCAGTGCAGGTTTATCTTGACCATTATGGATTTCTTCTCCAAATGGGCAGAGGCAGTCCCACTCATGGAAGTCAAGGATAGTTGTGAGCTCCAACATCATCTACCGATTTGGATTCCCTCACACTATCCTCACTGATAACGACACGAACTTCCGAGTAGCTGAGCTGAAGAAATTGTACGCCAAGTACAACATTCGCTCCAACCATACCTCCCGCTTTCACTCGTAGGAAAACAGGAAGATCGAGGTGTTCAATAAGAACCTCTCTAACATTTTTCAAAAAATGGTTGTCTAGAATAAGACGATTTGGCCGGACAAGCTCCCCAATGCCCTCTGGGCTTATCGGACGACAACTCGCAACTCCACCTAGTTGACCCCATATTCCCTGGTGTATGGGGATAAGGCCGTCCAGCCCATCGATATCCAACTTCCATCATTATGCACTAAGGTTTATGACCAGCCTACGCTAGATAAGGTAGCTAAAATCTATCTAGCTGAGTTATAAGCACTCAAAGAGAGTAGGCTCTATGCCCTGCAAAATCTGGAAAGGCATCAGAATAAGATAGCTAGGGCCTTCAACAAGAAGGTTTGCCTCCGATCATTCCTACAAGGAGACCTGGTATTGGCCCTCTGAACGCCAATGATCCCTGGCAAGAAACCACCTAGGTTGGAGCCCAAATGGGAAAGACCATACATCATTTTCAAGGTTTACTCCAATGGCGCGTATTCCTTGGTTACCATGGATGGTGAGTGCATAACACCTCCCACCAATGCCAAATTCCTCAAGCAATACTTTACCTGAGCCCTACGGTCCGATATGACCTTAAAATGTATGGTCCTATATGACCTTAAACTGAACAGTCCTACATGACTTTAAATTGTTCATCGTCCTACATGACATTAAACTGATTTTTTAGAACTATGTGTGGCTTGATTCCCATACTCATGGGATACGTAGGAATGCTCAGAAGTTTTTTTTTGAGCCCTGCCGCAAACTATTCTCTTTCGACTATCCCCCCTGGGTGTAGTTTTCTCAGAGTATCCTCACATGATATGGTGTAGGCTTCCTTATCCCCACTCAAACAAGTATTATAAGGGTCGCAACTTGTTCTTGATTATATTCTTATATCCTCCCACATCCTCACCGCATGATGTTAAACTGCATGGACTTTAGGAACTATGTGTGTCTTGATTCCCATCGTTATGGTATACATAGGAACGCCCAGAAATTTCATCTGTAGGCCCAGCCCAAACACCAGAATCTTCCCCCTAGGTTAAGATGTATGGTGAGGGTGCACTTTTTCCCCAATTCGTGTCAAGATAACCTGGATCTAGCCGTATGTCCCACTCCGTGGAGGTGTTCACCTCTTTGAGATATGGGCACAGGTCACTATAGGGGCGCTGTGTTTCGAACATGGTCAACAGCTATCCTGGATCATTAGGTCCACCCTAAGATATCACAAAATTTGAGTGTAGTGGTTCATTCTGCACCATTGTATATCCAAGTGACAAACTCCCTTCGAGAAAAGCTATGATTTAGTCCCCATATGACAGGGAGAGCCGATACTGGCTCCTTGTTTCCCACACCAAGCACCGCACACGTGGGCTTAGGAGCTATGAAGAGGTAGTAACCATACAAGAGGGTGTATGGCCTTCCATCTGAGGCCCAAACTCAGGCCCCTTGGCCTTTTCGGGCCCCAGCCCAGGTTCTCTCTTATGGTATTGTACGAAATGGTATGGGATTATGTTCTCATTCACGTCGGGTTACTTGTCGTGCCATACACATACCCAGATGAGACACCTTGTCCTCACCCCTCGTCCTCACTGCAAGACGTTAAACTGCAAGCTGGTCAGGCCTTTCTGACTAAGGACCTTTGGCCTTTTTGGGCCCCCAGCCAAGGTTCTCTCTTATGGGATTATACGGCATGGTATGAGATTATGTCCTCATTCACGTCGAGTTACTCGCTATGCCGTAAGCATCCATGGACGAGTCACCTTGCCCCATTACTCATCCTTACTGCAAGATGTTAAACTACAAGATTGTCAGGCCTCCTTGACCGAGGCCCAGCCTCAGGCCCATTGGCCTTCTGGGGCCCCCGACCCTCATCCTTACTAAAAGAAGTTAAATTGAAAGCTGGTCAGGCCTCCCTGACCAAGGACCAAACTCAGGCCCAATGGCCTTCTCAGGCCCCCGACCCTAGTCCTTATTGCAAGACGTTAAACTACAAGCTGGTCAGGCCTCCCTGACCGAGGCCCAGCCTCAGGCCCATTGGCCTTCTCGGGCCCCTTCCCTCATCCTCACTGCGAGACGTTAAACTGCAAGCTTTTCAGGACTCCCTGACCGAGGCCTAGCCTCAGGACCATTGGACATCTCAGGCCACCAACCCTTGTCCTCACTACAAGACGTTAAACCGCAAGCTGGTCAGACCTTCCTGACCAAGTCCCCTTGGCCTTCTTGGGCCCCCAGCCCTCGTCCTCACTGCAAGACATTAAACTACAAGCTAGTCAGGCCTTCCTGACTGAGGCCCCTTGGCCTTTTCAGGCCCCTAGCCCAAGTTCTCTCTTATGGGATTGTGCGGTGTGGTGGGGAGATTATTTCCTCATTCACGTCGGGTTACTCGCCACGCCGTAAACTTTCTCTTTAGGATATCCTTCCCCCCGGGTATCTTCGAGAACTACGTGTGGATTGATTCCCATCATCATGGGATATATAGGACCACCCGAATGTCTAGACTTCAGGTCCAGTCCCATCTCTCGGAAATCTCCATTTCACCTTAGCCCCTTGGCCTACCCTCTCCTTCCTAGACACCTTTTCAACCCTCTTCGACATTTAACCAATGTGCATAAGGGTACTCTGGTTTAGTACCTGGAATGTCAGACTCCACTCGGACATGCTTCCACCCTCTTTTCAGGCTTTGTGTTCCCCTTCATTAGGGCTTCCATCACCTTTCATACCTGAAGGGACCCCCGATTGGCATGGATGCTAGGCCTAAGGTATCTCCTACCATTATGGGCCAACGTCCTCAAAGGTCATGAATAAGAAATCGATACAAATCCCGTGTGGCAAGTATGGTCAGCGAGCGATGCTCGTTTGTTGTTCCCACTTCAGGCTAACGCGACGTGGATACTGCATTTCCACCATGGTTAATAGTTATAATCCATCACCATGACAACCCTATTAAGCCCAGAATGTTGGTTACATAATTCACATCATCATCCATCTCATCATGTCCAAGTATCACTTCTAATCTCTTGGTAATATTCCTCAGTGCGCATCTGCGCGTTAGTAGGACCAGAGCCATGATAGGGGCTCCACACCGGTTCCATTTGGTGTGCGTTCCATGTATTACGATAGGCATATTCCTCCCTTGTTTCCCACACCGAGTTTGACTCACGTGGGCTTAGGGATCGGGTCGAGGTCTGCGCTTACTTGGAAGGTCTCCATCCCTCCAGGGTCCAAGATCTAAGACCATAAACTAAGATCTCCTCATAACTATGTGCGACCTGAATTCCCATCCTTAAGGGATATGTAGGAAAGCCCGAACCTCTTATATTTGGGTCCAGCCTGAGTTTTGCTAATTTTTCATTTCTGCCCTGCCTTTTGGACTTTGACTATGGGACCGTGTGGCGTATTATGAGATTATGTCCCCATTCACATCGGGTTTTCAATAGCCGCACCACGCGCATCCTGTTCTAAAAATTAACCCTCTTTTTTCCCATCCCGCTTTTCCTGCATGACATTAAAATGAATCCTCCGGAACTACATATGGCTTGATTACCATCCTTATAGGATACGTAGGACCACCCGAACGTCTCTTTTTCAGGTCCAACTCAGCTGGGAGCTAGCCTCTCCGGCCCCCTTCACTCTCACACCTATTTGGTCCCCTTGGCCCGAGGTTCTCCTCTCAGAATTGCATACGGTGTGATGTGGGATCATGTCCCCATTCACGATGGTTATGTTTCACTGCACCATACGCATTCCCCGCCTAGCATCGTCTCTGCTACGTCTGCACTACATGACGTTAAAATGCATGATGGGTCCTACCACATGACCCTAAACTGTGATATTATCGTCTTGGCTGCATGATGAAAAATGGAACTGCATTGTGATAACCTCATCATAGAGGACGTCACGTTGGGTATTGGTCATATGTCATGACATTTGTCAATGCCTATTATGACTTGATTCTTGTGGTGACACCAAGGTCTGCTACGCTAGGCTTGTCTCTTCACAAAATAAAAACCACTCACCTTAAAGGAAAAACACGATTTATCAAATACCGATTCCTTCGGTGCGTGGGACACACCCACACACATCTTTTATCCCTGGAACCGGTACCTCACCATGCCCCCTCTTCAATAACTACGTGTAGCTTCATTCCCATCCTCATGGGGTACGTAGGAACGCCTTTGGACTGTACTTCAGGCCCAGCTCAACTATCATTTTCGGTCCCTTGAACTAAATCCTCTCCAAGGAACACATGGTGGTCGGAACCCCTGGTTCCCATTCACATAGGGTTTTTGTAATTATTCACCATGAGTCTCCCGTGTTTCCTACCACCTATGGTCTGAGTTCTACGTCCCTAAACTAAGATCTCCCTGTTGTAAGGGACTAGAATCCCTCTATCTAATACATCTTGTTGATGTATTTAGCTGCGTTTTACAAAGAGCCCGAAGTGCGGAATTTTCATGGAGACATTTCTCTCGTTCCATGTCCAAGCTTCATGGGATCACTATTTGGATCCTCATCCTCTTCCATGTACAAAAGGACCCCCGGATGACATGGATGATAGGATTAAGGTCTCTCCATGGATGATGGGCCTAAGGGATCTCCTATCGTTTCGGGCCAACGTCCCTAAGGATCTCTGACGACATTTGCGACATGGTCCCGTGTTTCGAACATGGTCAATGGTCGACCCTCATCTGTCTATCCCCATTATAGGATAATGCAATGTGGATGCTGTGTTTCCACCACGGTCAACAGTTATCCTCCATCATCCAGCCGCCATCACTGTGGTCCAAATTTCGGGCATCATAATCCACACATTTCCACTTCCTCATGTTCAAGTGGAACCCCGCCATACTCGGATCTGCCTCTTCGTGTATCTAGGTACGCTACATGGATGGGTTAGCATCATTGGGCTATTATAAGATGAGTGTAACTTCATCCTAGCATGCCCCTTACTATGTAGGGAACGTCCCACCACTACTTCTTGTTTCCCACATCGAGCATGACTCACGTGGGCTTAGTAGTTTTGGAAGGATATGTACTGGTGCATCCAGTCTTATCATCGTCCCACAGGACGTTAAACTGAACTCCCAGAACTACTTATGGAATGATTCCCATCCTCATGGGTTAAGTAGGAACTCCCAACCACTCTGCTTCGGACACAACCTAATTCTCACTCTTGGTCCCACGACCTGAAGGGTTTCCTCTGGGGATACATGGTGTAATTTGGACTCCATGTCCTCATTCACATCGATTTCATAGCTACCACACCACATTCTCCTTGGTCTCTTCCCTTTAATTCCACTTCCTATCATATGAAGTTAAACAACAGGAGTCCATATGTCCTCAACGCATTACACTAAACTATGGTTCAACCCTAAACAAGTTTAGGATGCCCCATGTTAGTCATGGGATGCACCAAAGCCCCTGCCAGAGAGGAATTCACCTATCAGTGTTGGTCTATGATTACACTATGCTTCCAGAACTACGTATGGATTGATTCCCATCCTCATGGGATACATAGAGACACCCTGGTATCTTGCCTAGGGTCCATCCCTAGGGATCGTAAGATCATGTTCCTCCCCCATTTCTGCCCCTATCCTGACCCCCTGTGGGGAACCATGGGATAGCAATTCCGCCCTGAACAAGTTCGGGATGCCCCACGATGGCATTGGGAAACGACAAACCTCCTTTCCAGAGAGGCCCTGTCTGAAAGAAGGAATGATCCATGATTAGATCGATGTTCCCATCTAGTGTGCTTCCTCCACCGTGGCATAATTTCAAGAGTGTTGGATTCTGTTCGAGCAAACCCTCACTCCACATTCCATGCTTTGCATGCCCCATATTCGGACCCTCGTCCTCTTTCATGTCTGGAGGGACCCCCTAACAGTATGGATGCTCAGCCTATGGCCCACCTACTATCCTGGGCCAATGTTCCAGAAGACTAGTGGATGGCATTTTGAGTTGGGCCCCGTGTTTCAAACATGGTCAATGGTCGGCCCTCATTTGTTATCCTCTTTTCAGGATAACACAATGAGGATACTATGTTTCAAACATGGTCAATATTTATCCTTCATTGTCATGCCACCCCCCCATAGCATTCCAGATTTTTGGGTATTGTGATTCACACCTTCCAATTCCCTATGTTCGGACTAATCCCAACGCCCCTGGAGTTACCCCGCTCATGCACCAGAGCACGTCGGAAGAACGGCTCGTCAATTGTTCTGAGGTCCTAATCCTCCGATCGGGTCTCTCCCTAGTCTTCCTAGAAGATAAATATTGGTTACTTAAACCCTGGATACCCGAATCCTGGTAGACACATTATTCTTAGATGGAGTGGCATGGTGATCACCCTTTTTTTCTCACATTGGTCTCGACCTGCGTGAGCTTAGGGGCTGACCACTGGACATTTCACGAATATAATAGATGCATATAAAGCCAACCTCGATAATGAAGCTCATGCATGGTATGACATAAAATAAATCAAAACATGAATGTTCATTTGAGAGTTCGTGATCCTTACAGAACTCGGGGTTTTTTCCCTCCCATGGACAGGTTGACCCCGTCAAAAGAGAGTTGCAGTTCCGCCACCCTTCAACTTGTGGCATCCAGGAGTTGATGCCGCCAACTCAAATCCTGCTCTTCCTCAGTAGTGATGGGGCCAAGTTCATCAGCCTCAGTTTGATCCCACTTTATTCCATCCTGAATAACGACCATTGCTTTAGAAGATTTCCACATACGCTCTTCTGCCTCTACTATCTGGGCCTTCAGTCGTGAGAACAACTCTGATTGTTCGTTGAGGGAGGCTGAGTGCTCACCCGCCTGAATTTGTAACCACTGGACTTAATTTTCATCCTCATGGAGCTTATTAATGTTTGTATCCTTCCTCTGCTACCATCCCACACTGAGGCTGCGATCATACTCTCATATCTTCTTTTCATAAGATCTTGGATGAGCAGATGAGGGAACTGGGCATCCAATCCCCCAACACACAGATTGGACAGCCATGAGTGAAGTCTGTTCATCTCGTCTAGCCACAATTCCTAGGGGGGTCTTTTCGATAAAGCGCACGATCAACTTACATGATCGAAAACAGACTATATCACTGTCCTCTTCATAAGAGGTCATCTCGTCCCAGTCTGCGCAGTTGGCATGCTTGTATATGGGGTATTCCCTCAGGAAATCCTCAGCAGGATCTATATATGGCGTTGGATAGGGTGCGACATCTGGAATCAGATCAGACATGGCGGGACTTGGGTCAACCGTTCGATCCTCATCATTGGACCCCACCTTAATGACCTCGGGCACAACCCCGCTGGTGGTCCTGCCAATGATAGGAAGCACTGCAGCTCGAGTGGGTTGGGTAACTATCTCCACGATTACTCGAATTCCCCTGGGAGGGGAGCCGCCAGAAATCTCGACCAACTTCGCCGCAGCAGCCCATGCCAGTTGAAGAACTGTATGTGATAGAGAAGGATATGCACATTAGGTGGCAGGATCAACGTGTGGCAGTAATGAGCTCAGTTGAGAGGACATACGAAGATCGAACTCCTGATGCCTCTCTTGAGTTGATGTTGACGGGACCCCGAAGCATGGCCCTTCATATATTTTCAGAAGGGTCGGAGATTCTGGAGGATCCACCTCGGGTGTCCTAGCCCCACCAGACATAGAACTGGACACGGCTATAGGTGCGGGTTCCGAGGGTCCCGCATCACCACCCACCAAGGGGCGAGAACGAGATCTGTGCACGAGGTCCTCCTGCACGATTCAGATGTTAGTAAGGAGTCCATGAAGGCCTGAGAGAAGACTCTTAGGAAAGAAACTTGTAACTTTACCTCTAGAGACTCCACGAAATCATCGAGACCTGAGTATTGATCACCAACTTCGCCTTCCTCCAATGGCCTCCCTCCACCTGCCCCATCCCCCCAAGAGGATTCATATGATTCTTCCGGAATGGGGAAGCTCTCTCTCAGCTTAGTGGCCGATAGCTGTGGGGGAACTGTCTGATCCAGCAGTACCCTCACCCGGTCTGTCATTGGATGCGGGGAACCCATGGAATGTACAAAGTCCTCCAGCTCATCCAGATTTTGCTCCATCTCTGCCGGAGACACTGTGAAACCGGCCCAGACAGGGCCTATACCCGGTAAATTCATCCCGAGATGGTACATGTGTTTCCATATCTCAGATGGGTTGAAGAATTTCCAGTTGACATCCCAGATGTCCCAAGACTCCAGGAAAACAACATTATTTGGCATGTCAATGTGGCGCAGCCACTTCCACATGGCCTGAGTGGATATCCTACGGAATCTCCTCAGTGGCCACCCCTCTGGATGGCTCTGCTCTCCTGGGACCACCAGTTCTACTGCTGTTGTTGGATTCACCGCCACTACCTCACCCTCAGCCGGTGCAGGTCTCGCCACCATGGTATCCCCGCCAACACTAGAGGCCCTTTCCACCCTCTGACTCTGACGTCGGGATAGGGAAGGCCTTCCATCACTAGCCCGAACAGTTGGCTGCTTCAGCATTTTCCCCAAATAAGCCACCTCCCAGTTGATGGCATACTTCTTCACCAGTCCAAAGGCGACAGTAGGTGGAGGTAATGCGGCCTGCATTTTCCTGTCTTCCTATGTGAACATGAGCCACAATTTCCTCATCACACATGGGTGCTCCTCGTGGAGCACCTCCCAGTAGACCTGCAGGGTCAGCCGCTGCAGGCACCAGAATTTCCTTGCGAACCGATGTGGGGTATATGGCTCACAGAGAGGCTCGCGACCCACCCTTGACACCAAGAATCCACCTTGGAAAGCCAGGACATAGGCCCTATTCTCTTCCATCCCCCGATCGTAGTCGGTGAGTACCCCCTTCGACAATGGAAACAGGTGGAAATTAAACTCGTCCGCCTTCCACACCTAGTTTAGAACCAACGGTATGGTTAATTTGGCTAGAAAGCTCCCGAAAGCATTCATAATGGATGGGTGGATGTTTTACCCTGGAGGTGAGATGGGGTTTTGATATTCGTAAACCCCACTAATGTGCGCCGCGATCCACCCATACAGAAGATGGAAAGGCCCGCATATCCTCTGCGGCCTCTTGCCCATGCTAACATGCTGTATCATCTTATACAATCTGGCGAGCATCGAAATCCCCATGTTGACCCACCCTCATATGGCCAGCATGGATTCCATGATGAATGAGCTAGGCCGCACCCCCATGTTGGTATCCCTTACTAGTAGGATCCAACCACAGATAAGGGCCGCGATGAACGCTACCAGTCTGACTATCAGCTGCTGTTCAATATTGATACTGAAACCCCAGGTCTTCCATTGGTTATCCTCTAAGAGAAACCAATACAAATTCTCCTTTCCCCGTTGAGCCCCCTTCAAGCAAGTTTGGGGAATCGAGGGAAACTCTCGATCCTCCGGGAAGTTCAGGAACTTCTTGAACCAATTATTGAAGTGGACATCCCTCACCGTTTCTTTATCTTCTCCGGGGACCAGCCCCATCAGTGCCAGCTCCAGCCCCAACATCTGCTCAAGATCCTCCCATGCACTCATGACGGGGAGGAATTATTCATACATAACCCCCAAAATCAGAACCCCTAAAATCTGATGGACATCCCACAGACTGATGCCAACCTCCCCATGGTGCAGGTGAAAAGTGTTGTTCCTAGATGACCATCTGCTCAATAGCTCTGGCATTAGATGTTTTGGTTGATAAATGTGGAATTGGGAGGCCCATGCCGCCTCATACAGGCCCACTCTCCTCAGCTCGGCTCCAAACCCCTCACATGAGGCGCCTACCCAGTAGGACCATGCCCAATCGTTTGTGAAATTTCCAACCTGGCACAGGTCCCACTCATCAGACCACCCCTTCTTCGAATCTCTTAAGGATGCCTTCAATATTGTGAGGTACATGGGAGGGTATGTCTCTAGCTACAATGAATTCCCATCAATATTTTTCAGATGATTGTATAGGAAGTAGACAGTGACAGGTGTGAAGTCTTCTTGTGCATGTCCATCAGCTGCCCTAAACCATTTGCGCTGGCACGACGTGCTCCTGAACCAGTAAGCTGGTTCGTCCCTACTCGGCTCAGGAATAAAGACGTCATCTCTCAGCCCGAATCCATACAAGGGAAGCCTCTTGCACAAAGGATAGTGCTTTTGGATCTCTAATAGGAGCTCTGTCAATGAGTTATGGTCCGAGTGGCTACAGACCAACTCTCATAGGCCCAGACAATTTTCCATTTAATCCCTCCGGGTGGCGTCTGCAAGCACCCACAGTGCAACTTCTTGATGGGCCATTGGGTTTCAGAACTCGAAAAAATTTCATGGTGGGTCATGAAGCCTATTCTCGAAGCTAGTTCGCGAAGCCAAATCACGGAGCCTAGCCTCGTCTTTCAAGCGCACATTTACTTGGCACTGTCGCAGAGTCAGAGACTCATGGTTCGCCGTGAAGCCCGATTCACGGAGAGCAGGAACGAAGTACATGGAGCTTCGCGAATCGAGAGCGTAAAAAGACAAAATCATAGAGAAGGTTGAGGAAAAAGAAATTTCCTAGCCCCCTATTTATAGGCGGCGGCCTTCGGAGCTTCGCAGCGCGTCCAGCCTGTTCGGAGATTCGCGGCGTGCCCGGCCCGCGCGGCCCCTGTCCGCCTTGCGCACCCTCTTCGCGAGTGAGCATCGCGAACAACCGATGATTTTGGAAATTTCTCTCAGACTTCTACCCTTGATCCCTCTGCAACTCTAAGTCTAAGGGGGGAAATTTTTTGGTGCCAAAATGTTGAAGAAACAAAAGAAGAGATAGAGGCCCCACGACCGGCTTCACGAAACCACTTTGCGGAGTTCCCCCAAGCAACGCGACCACCGCGAAGAAAATGAGGTGGTACCCTCTGAAAACGCCCCTGGTGTTCGCGAACCCGCAGCGGAGTAAAGGAGGTGGTACCCTCCTCGAACGCCCCTAATGTTCACGTACCTTCCACGAAGAAAAGGAGGTGGTACCCTTCGCGAATTCCCCTGACATTCCCGAACCCGCCGCGAAGCATCCCCATCCTTCTTCACGCCGCATGAGCTCTACTTCGCGGTACCTCTTGCCTATAAATACTAAGATCCCCCTAAGCCCACGGGAGGGATAACCCGGCCTTTCAGCTTCTCAGATCCCAAATCGTGAAGTACCCTTTGCTCTACGGATCATGAGCTATGCGAGGTATTTTTGCTTCGTGAGTTGCCTCCACATTGTCTCATTTTGATCCTCTCTTCTGAGAGGGATGCCTTTCATGAAGCCTAAGGGATTTTTCAAAGGAAAGGGATCCCCAAGGGGACCCGGTTCATCACAGAGTGTTTATGATTCGCGAAGAACCCCTCACGTATATGTGATCTGTATGCCAAGGCAGAGTCACTGTACTTCACGAAGCACCTTGATTCACGACACTTTGCTTCGTGAAGCACCTATTCTCTGCAAGTCAGTGCTCCGCGAATGCATTTCTACTTCGCGAAGCACCTCCCATGTGCACCTATGCCCCATGCTAAGACTAAGGCACCCCATTTCATGATGCACACCCCTTCGCAAGTCCCCTTCACTGCGTAGAGAAACCTAGCTCCACAAGGCCCCTGACTATGGACTACTCTTCTTGGAAATTCCTTTTCCCGTGAGACCATCTAGGTTTGCATGATGTGACTTCAAAGTCCCCTAGACGATACCGCCCGTAGCGTTAATTCACCTAATTCTTCTTCACATAGGCATGCTAACGTCTATTGCTTCTTCGCATAGCCACGCTAACGTGGACCCTTCAACGGATCGATCCATAGCACCCCCCAATCATGACATTGCTAGTGTCTTCCCTCCCATAAGGAGCAGAGGGTACCAGTTATGTAAGTCCTAGGGGTGTGGAGTAAACCCACCTCGTCTGAGCTGCAGGATGTTAAACTTCCAAGGACCCTCGTCCTCAACACATGATGTTAAACTGTGAAATCACCCCGTGCCTCTCATGCGGGGTACCCTCACCTTGGACATTCTCCACTCCCCTTGATCTCCACAAGGGATGATATCCTCCTCGTGGGAGTGGTGTTTGTTTGTGGGGGGAGGGCAGCCATCTCGTTTTACGCCCCCTACCCTAACCTTTCTTGTGAGAGGTAGCACCCATGCACCTCCGTACTTCCCCAGTGCCATGGAACAAGAGGGGAAATGGACACAGGGGTATCCTTTCCCTCTCCTGCTGCGCTTTGTCGCCCTCAGGTCTCCATCCTGGAGTAAGTCCCAACACCATGGGCCGCCCAACGTGTAAACCCCTCTTCGTTTCCCACGGACACACCCTTCACGACGTGATCATCTGGTCCCTGCAACCTCTTGTTTCTCACACTGAGCATGACTCCCGTGAGCTTAGTGTGAGCACCGAATATGACACACCTTGGTCCGCCTCAGAGCATGAGCCCCAAATTCCTCCCATCCTGTATGACATTAAACTGTACACCCGAACTATAGGGACTTTGATCCATGTCAAGGCATGGTACATAGGAAGCCTCAATGAGGTTCAATACCACCACTCGGTCGTTCTGACCTCCTTCACGTTGGTTCACCCCCATCCTGCATGACGTTAAACTGCATTCCAATCCAGCAGTAATCCATTATGACCCATCCCAAACTACGTGGAATTTGATCCATTCTAAGCCATGGTACGTAGGAAGCCTCCATGAGGTTCAAGCCCATTACCCATTGGACCCCCGGTCCATTTTCACGTTGGTTCTCTGACACCACCCCCATGCGAACTATGAGGACTTTGATCCATGCTAAGGCATGGTACGTAGGAAGTCTCCCTGAGGTTTAAGACCATCATCCATCAGACCAAGGTCCTTATTCACGTCGGTTCGCTGGCACCCACACCATACCGAACTACATGGACTTTGATCCATGTCAAGACATGGTACGTAGGAAGCCTCCATGAGGTTCAAACCCAACAACCATTGTCCCTGACTGTCTCCATGTCGGCGCACCAAGCCCCTATAAACACCATTCCGAACTACGGGGACTTTGATCCATGTCAAGGCATGGTATATAGGAAGCCTCACGAGGTTCAAGCCCACCATCCAGTTGTCCCGACACTCCTTCACGTCGGTTCAACAACCTCTTTTCCATCCCGAACTACGTGGACTTTGATCCATGTCAAGGCATGGTACGTAGGAAGCCTCCGCAAGGTTCAATCCTACCACCCATTGGTCATTCTGACCTCCTTCATGTCGGTTCACCAACACCTGGGCTACCTCAGAGCGTAATATCTAAATACACCTATCCCGCATGATGTTAAACTGTATTCCCCTTTTATGAACTACATGGTATTTGATCCATGTCAAGGCATGGTGCGTAGGAACCCTCCCTGAGGCTCAAGCCCATCATCCATCAGACCAAGGTCTTTATTCACATCGGTTCCCCGACACCCCCATCCCAAAATACACAGACTTTGATTCCTTTCCACGGGGATACATAGGAAGTCTCTTCCAGACTCAATCCCAACACCATCGTCGTCTTCACGTCGGTCCCATCTCATTCCCCATCCACTTCATTCCACTCTCCATCATCCATCCTGATTCTTACCCGGGATGCCACATCCTGGTGAGATCATGTCACCTCATTCCCCTCCATGACATTCGAGAAGCTTCCCACGTGCTTGCTTCCAGTATCGGTGTTCCCTCAAGGGGGTTCTTCAATCTGATCCACTCCAGCTAGTGTTTTGATCAGCCCGATCCGTCTCCGCTGGACGTTAAACTTGCAGCATACCCTGTGTTAAACATGGGAAGCTGAGGAAAACCTCAGATATATGCCTATGAAATATGATTCCCCACGCCTGATGTGGGATGCCTCGGGCTTCCACGCCCTAGAGAAGCCCTATAATAAGGAACAAAAGACAGACACACCAATTCGCCATCATCCAGAAATGCTAGTGATGCCTCAATGTGACTACTCCCCTAACTGAAGGTTGCTGCCCTGGTCGAAACCCTTGAAATGTCCTGATAGAAGCAGTGTAATTAACCAGTGTCCATGAAAATATGGTGCCAGGAAGAGTTTCACGAACAACGTATAAAGTCTATGAGGGAGACCCAGACTTGGTGACAAGTTTCGAGGAGAAATCCACGGAAGGAAGAACCGACATCCCATCACCCCGTTTCGATCAGGGAGCAGACATCCCTGAACAAGGAGCAAATGCCAAACTTCTTTGGAAAGAGAGAATGCGGGGTAACAAAAATCCACACCTGTCACACTCATACAGATAGACGCGTGCGCCCTTGCAAAAGTGTCCGAAATAGACCCACTTTCATCATGGTGGGGAAACATATAGGATAAAAATGATATTGACACCATACCATAGAAAAATATGGATATCCTGTCAATAAAATGGATCCCATGCCACCTAATGCACATCCATAATTGGATGATGTTGGATTGTTAGAGGGATTATATATTCCTATGGAACAGGTGTAGGATCATGTGCAACATGACATGGTATACATCGTCATTTTCGTTCCTCAGCATCAGCATCTACTAGAGGAGTTTCCAGAGCAAGAACAACCACTCTTTGGGGTGTATGATTGAAGATGCTCTCGTGAATCTCATGATAAGCTAAAATCATCCCCAGTGCTGCAGCATGGACCACTACCAGGCTAGAAACCACCTCTTCCTCTCAATCAAGCATATGGATAATATGTTGTACTCAACTATTCTATAAAGAGTTTAAAAATGAAATATAAAATAACATAGTAAAAAAACTAATGAATTTTTTTGACTTACAATATCATGAATCCATCTTTCACGATAAGTGTGATGAATTATATACTTTAGTATATACCATGGATCAAAATTTACCTACTATGAAATATGGAATCACATCATAGGTACACCCTGGTTATGAAGCACTACTTTTCTTCTCTAGAGATTGATAAACTCAGCATGTCATTGATACTAGTCCCCATCCTACGTCCCTGTCAGCTTCAAGTCATAAAGCTCTCGTTTCTTTCTCACTATAAATGGAATGGGAGGAATAATTAAATATGCCACATGACTCTATCAGGCTA
Source organism: Viscum album (assembly GCA_963277665.1). Classification (NCBI taxonomy): domain Eukaryota; kingdom Viridiplantae; phylum Streptophyta; class Magnoliopsida; order Santalales; family Viscaceae; genus Viscum; species Viscum album. Next base: position 248,166,435 of record OY728150.1, read on the forward strand.
GTTCCACTCAATAATATTAAAGTGAATGAGTGTCACTATAACCATAGCATCATGAAGTCTAGTAGTTCAGTATGCTAGAACCTTGTCCAATAAAACCCAGTATGGAATCTATGAAATCTGAAACGACATGTGATATTTTTCAAAAAAATTCCTTACTAAATACAAAAAATGATTCTATTATTAATTTTTTTAGAAAATTATAGATTTTATAAACTTACCATTTTAAGTAGGAGACAATTCAACTTGAGGCAGTATGCACCCAAATGGTGTATCAGAATGCTTCCAAAGTTGTGTTTATGAATCCACCTACAAAATAAAACATCGAGAGTGATAAATAATAATAAATTAAATTCAATAAATCCTACTAGTATCAGAAACCAATAGAGATGAGTTATCATACCAACATCCAAGCAGAGCATCATGCATCACCTCTATAGACAGCGACTGACCAACAAGCTTGGGGCCGAGTGATGGGATGCATTCCCATGCTCACATCGAAAGAAGGATGACACATCCATAGAGATTAATGGGGTCTAAGAAGCATTACATGCATAATTTTTTGTATGTGTATGCAAAGTAGGAAGATCCCCATATGTATATACCGACCTGATAAAATTCCTCTTGTAGCCCTTGGTACATCATGTGCACATGCTTTCTCGAGTGATCAGTGGACATGGTCCCTCCAATTATTAGTAATATATATGCATGGGCATGAAACATGAGAGTCTGGTAGTCAACATCATTGGGTAAATGTGTAATGTTCCTCTCAATACATCCCATATATATCTACCCACCATATGTATCAACAAGTTCAGCTAATATGTCAACGCCTAGTAATCATTGAATAAGGTCAAAACAGTATGCACAAGTGGGTCCAATAACAGCTTCCCCCTAGATAGAAATACCAAGAAGGACTGCCACATAATTGAGATGATGTCCATCTCTCCCTCAGGTAGATGGAATGTATGTGTCTCTGGTCTTCACCTCTCTTGGAGGGAATCAAGCAGGTGATGGTTAAAAAATGTGAAATTAGATACTGTAATTATGTAGAACCCAACATAGCACAAGTATGGTATAATGGCGGGTGAAATTAGTGTGTGATTAAAATAGTGCACTTGATGAAACTGATCTGTCGAACTTCACCACCTTGTAGCTTGACTTGGGAAACATGCCTATCCTTCTTAGTGAGTAGTCTAGTATCCCCCATTTATATGTAAAAAAATGAAATAATTCATAAGTGTGCAATGTAAATATAACTTTATGATATTTCTTGTATGTTTTAAGGAATTCATGTGTTTTAATGTATTTTTCCATATCCATTTCACTTTATATGACCATAATTGTCATTTTATCATTGATTAACATGCTGATTTGATATTTTCTCTTCTTAGGTATTTCAGTAGTTTATAAAGAAAATATGAATCAACTAAATCATATACTAATTTATTCATTAGTTAATTATTCTTCAGTCGGTACTTAATTAATAATTAATCAATACTTAATCAATCATTATTAACATGATCTTCATTAGTGTCACCTCAAATGTATTTTTTATATTCCTTTTAATGTGAATATGAAAGGATTATTATTATCTGATAGTAAAACTATTTGGAGTGTCAGACAATTCTAAAAATGAAGGATCTTATATTAACACCATATAATAAACCAAATGAGAAGATCACATTAGATAAAATACACCATTGTGGATGATAGTGGGAACTAAATCCAATAATATTAGGGAATAATTTCTGGTTATGACCTTCTTGATGACATATTGTGAATCTCAAAATTTTTCCTTAACCTTGAGTCTATTCCATCTCATTTTGAATCCTATTGGACTTCAGTTTCCCTCATTTATGCAACCTATTGATGTCAGGTATCACTATCAGCTAGTCTTCAGGCATTGGTAAATATCAAAACTCCCCAATAGGCAGCCATGGGGGAACATAACATGTAGCAATGTTGTCCATCTGGTACACTAGATCAACATATGCTTCCCATGATATGTTCATAGAGGCACATGCTGCAATGCTGTGTGATCATGGAAACCATAAGGAATGGAAGTTTCCAAATTTACATTGCTATAGAGAATTGATCATATTTTACATAAATTGATTTTATATTTATTTTTAAACAGTAAAAAATATTAGACATTTCATACCAAGCCTCATGATTTCCTTCTTCATAGGTTCATTATAGAATATTTTTCACATATTGTTAGATATGTGTCTGATGCAGTATTGATGATGTTCATTTGGGGGTCTCTATGTATCAGAGTCTGTATTGATTACCTCATTGATTTCTCGATGCCGATAATATACCAAATAGATGCCATGAATATGGGTGAAATGGTTTTATATTCTATTTTACCGAAAGTTTTTTGTATCCTCTATTAAACAAGGGATATTGGAACATCTTGGTATTTACTAATCATCTAGAAGAAAATGGATGACATAAATTCAGCCTTCAATGAGGTATGAACTTGTGTCAGGTTTGGATGAACACAAGTATGAGCTTCCCCAATATTTGAGATTCTCCGGCCTCTAAATGAAATGTAAAGAATATCCCTCAAGAGGAATCTACAATATTCTATATACTTGTCACACTGTATGAGGTATTTTTATGGCTTGATTCCTAAACTATATATCTACACTTCCTATCAATGTGAAATCTATTTAGTGTGTTTTTAATGCATCTTTACTTGAAAATACCTTCCAATATATAATGTTTTTTCTAGATCACTAAACCTATCAGGTACAACATTGGGAAACTCAGTTGTGGGTGTGATAACATTGTAATCAAATTCAGGAACACATGTCATTGCTTTCGACCAAAGCGTGAATAGTGATGAATGATTTATTATGGGTCAAGGCTACTGTACAACTAATGGATTTATAGAAACTTCCTCCACAACTTCTGATTTTCCATCTTCATCAACACTATTATCACAATCTATTCCATAATTAAAAAAATACTCATCAAAATTCATATTTACATGTATATCTAGAAGATTATATAGTTTATCCTCTTCCACATCATATGGAATAGACTCAGTTTATTGTGGAAGACATTCTTTAACCACTCTTGTAAGTCTACATCTTCATAAAATTGGACTTTATTATTGCAAATTAAAAACATCAACATATAAATCCATCATGGTACCATATGACCGTTGGGAGAATAAATTTATTGCTTGGAATGACTGCGCATCAGTAACCAATGGACAAGATAGATGCTATAGTGTTTCAAGGAATTGAAAATGTCTATAGCTCATAGACTTGATCTCCTGATCAGGTCCCAGATTTAAGGAACCACAAATTCTATCTTGATGTTCACTTAGGGTTACGAAATCATCTATACTAACCACTTTTTTGGTTGTGTACTATAATAATATCCTTGACTAGTTTGAATAACCTCCCCATAACAGTACACATAGGCAAACATGGCTCTCTATGTTAGAAATGTTTTTTGATCAAGATTCTGATAGTGTAACTAATATTGATAATGAGGTTGACCATATAATATTTATTATATTTTAATTTTAGAACATCGTTTTATACCATAAAATATGATACTAATGTTTCATTGTATAAAATTTTATTAGAATATAAATCATATAATGTTTTGGAAACTGAGGTAAAAATAAGATAAAACACCTAATCAGTTCATTTATAATTGATAAAATTACAATTATTATCATATAAAGTGAAATGGAGAATAAAAAACACATTAAATAACACATTAATTCTTTAAAAAATATAATAATTACGTTTAAAATTTTCAATAGAACATGGTTTGGATGAGATAAACATGACTTTGGAAGTGAGGTAAAAGCCAACTTATTTTTAATTGATAGATTAATAACATCTTCCAAATTGATGTACATAAATTATGATTTTTTAAAATATTTCTTCCTTAAAATGAAATATATTTTATGTTATCTTAGATGTCATTAGAAGGCCAAAAACATTTGAAAATTCATAAGTTAAGTACATAACTTTATAATATGTTATTAATATACCAATTAAAAATAATCTAGATTTTACCTCACTTCTTAATTGAGGATCATCTCATCCAAACCATGTTCTATTGAAAAATTTCAAGGTATTTTTTGTATGTTATAAAGAATTCATGTGTTATATAATGTATTTTTTCTTCTCCATTTCACTTTATATGATCATAATTTTTATTTTATCAATGATAAATGAACTAATTTGGAATTTTATCTTATTTTTACCTCAGTTTATAAAATATTCTATAATACTATTGACAATGGGGGTTGACCATATAATCTTTATGATACTAAAATTTTATAACTTATTATATCCTAAAATTTGATACTAATGTTTCTTAGTAAATTTTTTAATCACCCTAAAGTTATTTCAGTAGTTTATAAAGAAAAAATGAATCATTTAAAGCATATCCACTAGAAGTGTCAAACTAGGTGTGTAGTAAAAACTGTTTTCATGTACCAGGTTACCCCTAGTTAGGCTCAGGACACCTTATTAGAGTTGTTACTCCTAGGTACATCTATGATAGAGAAACATTAACTTGTTTTTATCAATACAAGGATTTTATTGCTTAGATAACCACATAATATTTATGTTTCCAAAATTTTAGAATGTTTTATTATATTTTATAAGATGAAACTAATCATCTTGACCATTAGTTAATCATTAGTTAATCATTAGTTAATCATTTCTTAACCATTAGTTAATAATTTATTAACCATTAGTTAAACATTGGTTAACAATTAGTTAAACATTAGTTACTCATTACTTAATCATTCATTAATCATTCCTTAATAATTATTTAATTATACCTTAATCATTCTTTAATCATCCTTGAATCATTCTTTAATCATTACATAATCATTTTTTAATAATTTCTTAATCATTATTTAATGATTACTTAATTATTATTTAATCATTACTTAATCAATATTTAATCATTACTTAATCCATAATTAATCATTACTTCTTTATTCATTCCTTAATCAATCGTTAATCATTAAATTATCATAATTTAATAATAATTTAATCAATACTTAATAATTATCTAATCATTACTAAATCATTATTTAAGAATTATATAATCATTAGTTAAACATTATTTAATCCTTAATTAATTATGCCTTAACAAAAAGTTAGTCATTTTATATTCATTAGTAAATTATAATTAGCTAATCATTTTTTCTAATCATTTTTAATCATGATTTATTTATTAGTTAATATATCATTAATCACTAATGATAATAACTATTATTTATAAACTATATATAACTAACCAAACTAATTAAGAAATAACATATTTCAAACTAACTTAAATAATTAAATTAAATAATTAAATAAATTGAAATTAAATAAGAAAAAATACCTCTAAATGATTCTTTGAAAAGAACATGAACTTCTTTTAAGCCACTAGATCCACCACGCATGAAGAAAACTTCCTCTAGAGAGAGAGAGAGAGAGAGATTGGAATGTAGAGAGAAGGGTGGATTTTAAAGTGAAGAGGATGGGTGTGTGGGGGGTGGGGTAACCATTTATAGAAATTTAAAAGAAAGGAATTGGGGAGGGGGGTTCCTTTCACCTATACCTTAGGCAAAAGGCACACTCGCCACCTTTTTCTTTCTCTTTAGGAGAAAGGTGCCCTCCCCCAGCTTCCTTTGCAATATCAAAAATCCGAGGCAAAGAAAGTGGGGGATTGAAAGGTGAAAGGGGTAATTCCACCTTTCATACAAATTTTTTTACAAATATTTACCTACACATATTTTTTAAAAAAATCTAAAAACACATAAAAAACTTCCTAAGTAAACCAAAATGAAATGAACCCTGAAATATATCCTGCACTCTTCGCTGGTAGAATCCAAAAATCACTAAAGCATTCTTTACACACAAAATAGGGGAAGTAATCCAACACTACTTTGGGTTGGAAGGACTACCACCAAATCATGAGGGGACATCCAAAGATGACCCCCGGGACGAACCAACAAGATAATCTCCACCGTGGTCCTACCATCGAACACTGAAGTAAAACGAGGAAAGTGTTGATAGGTGATATAAGAAACTAATCAGGATCAATAAGAAGGAATGAATGAATCAAGAATTTGGAGAGTGAGAAAAAGAGGTAGGGGTAAGGGAACCCAAATAGATTCCAAAATTATAAGATGAATAAGGGAGAAATAAAATCATTGGAAATGAGTAAATAAAAAACCCAATGCCAAGAGTGTTCACATCGTCACTAGGGATGGAAACCCTAGAAACAAGAGAAATAAGTTTGAGAGAGAAATATATGTGAAAAACAATACATTATATTACTACAACCTAATTCAATTTGTTCTATAGAAAAAATTCTTTATTGTTGAGTGAGAACTAACACACAACACTAGACAACACACATTCAAACATTGAAAAAAATGGAAAAAAATTTAAAATTTAAAAATTCAAATCAACCACAAAGACTAAAACATTCTCATCCCTTGATCAAAATAATAATTTCCATATTAGTAGAATCCCTTGGAAATCATCTTCCTATACCTTCGAAACCTCAATCCTTGAGCTGAACAACTTATCCCATCACGCCATCAACAACTATCCTTTGTCGATATGATAATCAATCGATGCCAAAACCCTTCCTTACGACCAACCCTTTATTTACTCCAAACCTTGGTATTCCAATAATTGTATTTGGTATGGGAGATAAGGATTGATATTGACTATTGATAAAAGCCTCACATACCTTATATATATGTCAATATGATAATGGAATTGAGAACTTTTGGTCCTATATATTTTCACTTTACTTATTTTCTACCTCTTCTACATTATCATATTCATTCACCATCATCATTATAAATATTTGACACCATATTTCATCAGGGATACACTTCTCTTATGATCAATCATGCATTTATGGTTTCAAAATTCCCGATGGTTTCAATCAGCTTTTGATCCGTTTCTCAACAAATAATAATAATCTTATTATTAATGATTATTATTATTCTATTAATTTCATTATTATTATTATTAAATATTATTAATTACATTTATATTAATTACATTATAATTAATTTCATTATTAATTTCCATATTAATATTATTAATTATTTTTAATTACATTATTATTAGTAAATAATATTAATTATTAGTAACTTCGTTATTAAATAATAATAATAATAATAATAATAATTACATTATTTATTATTATTAACAACATTATTAATTATTAATTACTAAATTGGTAATTTATTATTAATTTGATTATTATAATAATTCTTTTAATTATCAATAAATAAATTATTATAAATTATTTTTAATTAAATTATTTATTTAGATTATTATAAAATAAAATATTAGTAGTAATTATATTAGTAATTACTATTAATTACATTAATTTTTTTTATTACTAGTAATAATTATTAATTTTATTAATTTTATTAATAATTATTAATGAATTTTATCATTCCCCCCTCTACCAGTGACCCTCCTGAGCTAATAGTGAATATGAGTGACCCTCTGAGTCCCATATCTATTGGGCCCTAGGTTGGCAATTAACACTGAGGGTATAAAACACTCCAATGAAAGGAATTACCATTAATATAATATAAGATCAAGAGATAAGATGAATAACCACCCAAAAAATCCATCATATTAAGTATAAAAACCAAAATACCATACAAGTGATATCCTATATGCATGAATATAAAATAGATACAAATGTCTCCAAAATAAAGCAATACCAAAAAAAATCATATGAAAAGTAGTGTAACAATCCAAGCATTGAGATAATAATATTCATACCAATCACCAAAGACCTCTTGAAAGCCTAAAAAATGATTATATATATGTAGGGTGAGAATTACATTGATACTCAGCAGTATCATAACCAAGGTCTCTCATGCAATAGTGAAAAGAGAATAATAATTCCTTAGTGAACATAAAACCAAACTAACTAAAACTTACACATTTCAACTAGTTTCCCCCAACCTCACTAAGGCTATATCACCAAATAATGCATCCAAGAGTTTTAAATTAATACCATAAAATGTAGATAAATGTGATCCATAACTACTTCCTCACTGGTTTTCTACATTCACCCTATGGGAAGACATCCTTTGCTCACATCCCTTATATATCCACCCGTGGTGACATCGACCATATATCATATCTCACATCACCAACTGAATATCATATCTTGTGGCAGAAATTGCATATTATATCTCATAACCATGGTATTAGGGTATCATGAACGTCTAGGACACCAACCTCATTCCCGCATCCTACCACACATGACCCCCACCACATATCTCATATTCCACCACCAGAATCACCAAAAGCTTCTATTGAAGGGATATCTGGAGAGAGGTGTTAGTCACCTATCCATATCTTCTCTATCATAGATTATAGGGAAAAACACTACCATGGTCTCTGGGTGTCGTTCAGATTATTCGAATCTAGTGTGGTGTGTAAGAAAAACACAAAAGAAAATAGGTATATAATAGTCTTGCACCATCCCACACCCAAGGGTCCACACAACCAACATTTCCACAAGGACCATTGAAAATCTATTAAATATAATGCCACCAAGAGATGCCTCTAATATCAAATATCCAACCCACAAACACTACATAAATGGCCACAACCTGGGTTCTGTTTTCCATTATTTTATTTAATAGTTCATCCACTAAGATTTAACCATTTAATTATGACTTTAATTTTGCACTAATTAATTCTATTATTATTACCACATTATTAAATAAGATTATATTATTCCATTTCTACTGAACCACTATCAAGAAGACACTACATCAAGCTACTGCATCAAAACCAAGGCTACCAAACCATAAACAACCAGGGCCACCAAGCTGCACAACCAAGGCCACCATGTCGCATATAAAAAATCAAGAATAAAAAAGGCACATTCAAATTATTCTTTTCATTTAGAATATTTAAATATCTAAAAATTTAAAGGGTATTCTCAAATCAAGTAAATACTAGAAGGCATAATTCCATAACAAGTATATGAAATGAAATAAAAACAAAAAAATGTCATGTAAAGTTGGTAACCACATAGTCATCACACCATTAAATTTAAATTTCATTAGTATGGATTGTTATTTTCATTATTACAATTCATACCTTTAACCAAATGGAATGAAAAATCATGATAATTCCATATATAACATAAAATATAGGGAAATTTAATCCCCTGTCTCAAAATAATCTGTATGATTCACTGTGAAAATCCAAATAAAGAGAGGATGAAATGTTAGGCTATAACCACACTTTGTATCCTAGAGTCATTATTTAATACAATTATGTATCATCAAATTCATAGCCTAAAATACCCCCAAATCCAAACAACATAGTAGTAGTGAAACCTATGAATAAATAATGAATAAATAAGAGTGAAAGAGATGGACTCACCCAGAATACTTAACTATGAATCTTCAGAATCAAAGGATGAACACTAAAGATTAGAGGCTTTTAGAGATACCAAAATCTCCCTGGAATCTCTTATAGTCTAAGAAAAATGAAGAGATAATGATGGATATTAGAGGGAGGATGCAATTTATAGACAACCTAGAAATCACCCTATTCATGGTATTACTTGCTGTTTCACACTATGAACATCACGTGGTTCACTTATACCAAAAAACAAGGTTCTTGATCTAATAAACCTAGGTGGGGTTTCATGTCCTGAATAAACATTTCACACCATAAATTAATGAAGTCCCAAACCCCCCAAAACTTTATTGTGAACATTCACACCGTAAACAATAATTCAAATCATGAACTACAACTGAATAGAAATTATAAAAACTAGTTCTCCTAAGATGTGAACATTCATTCACGCTATGTACTAGGGATTCATGATGTGAATCACCATATTTAGTTTCAAAATAAACTGTATATCCTCTTGTTCCTTCCCTAAACACATCCCCATGATTCCACCACCCACACCTCATAACTTAATAGACTATAAGGGTTTGGGACACTACAATAGATACCCCTAAAATATTTATCAATACAAAAAATAGAAACCAACTAGAAAAATAAAGAACCAACTTCCATAAATAACCAAAAACTCCCTTTATAGATAAATATCAAACAAGAATGAAACCATATCTCAAAACATAACAATAAGATTTCAAAAAATAACAAAAAGAATTAAAACAACCATCATAAAATTTCTACATCAATAAAATGAAAACATATGGGTACAAACAACTTTGGGTATTTAGTGAAAATCTATGACCCAAACTCCCATATACTCTATTCTAGGACACCATGCCTCCATAGAACTTAAACCAAGGGGATAATATTCCCTTAAAAAACCTTCTCCTGATGGTCTTGAATTTCAATCGATCATTCCACAAACATTTCGTTATCCCCAATATCCAACTCCCTCTATTCGATGAAGCGGGAGTCATTGTGAAGATACTAACATATCTAGGACATGAAAAATAAATCATGAACTCTATATAATTGAGGAGAAAGTGCCAACTAATAATCAACCTCACCAATTCACTCTAACACCTAAAAGGGTCCAAAAAACCAGATTGAGAGCTTGCTTCCCTAACCAAACCTCTGCTAACCATGCTAAAGGTAAACCTTCTGGGAAGCATCACCCCCAACCTCAAACTCCAAATGCCTCTACCAATTGACATAAGCCTTCTGGATGTCCTGTGACACCTTCATCCTCTCACAAACCACTTGAATCTTTTTTGTCGTGCTTTGTACCATGCCAGGAAAAAAAACTACTACCTCCCCAATCCTGATATATTTCAATCGGGATTGACACGAACTCCCACACAAAAACTCAAAGGGGTCCATACTGATGGATGAGTGATAAATGATATTATATGTAAACTCAACTAAATTTATGTGTCACACCCATGATCCACTGAAATCCAAGATCCACACATGAAGTACATTCTATACTATTTGGATGGTTTTTTCTATCAATCCATCCATCTAGGGGTATAAATTAGTGTTTAGGAATAACTAAGAGACAATCGTGTGGTGAAATACCCTCTAGAATCATGATTTAAAATGAGGGTATCGATAAAAAATGATGGTCCTCAAAGCTCCATGAAGTCTCACCACATCATCCATGTATCGAATTGCCAGAACATCCATGGTACTTGACTTCTAGATCTCTAAAAGGTGAATAGAGTTCATCTATTGATCAATGATTAGTTAGATAGAATCATGGACACCCTAATCTTGGGGGTAAAATGGTAAAGAAATCCATTAATATATCCTCCCACTTCTACTCAGGGACATATAAAGGATGCAAAAAACCACCCAGGACATGATGGCCTATCTTCACTTTCTGAAAGACTAGAAATTACACGATGAACTCCTCCACTGACCACTTAATTCATGTCCATAAAAACCACCTCCTCAAACCATGATACATCTTAGATACACTTTGATTCACTTTTAGAGGTGAGAAGTGAAACTTACATAATAATATATCATGCATTTCCAGTGGGATAAATATCCTAACCTAAAATTAAACCTAATGATATCCATCCTTTGAAAATCCCTTAGGGGCATCACCATGAACAAATTGATCAAAAATTACCTCTTCTTAGGAGTCCCCCTAGTAAAACTCTTCCACATGTTACAAAAAACCACGATCTGCCATCTTTTGGAATATTTATCCACAACTATAAACCTCCTCTACTTTGAAATCAAAAGATTCTAACTTCTTTATCTCCCTCTAGGAATAACTAGTTTCTTGGAGGGCTTCCAATGAATTTATACTCAATGCATCTTCCATGAAATTTCTATTTCCTAGGGTGCCAAATATCTCAAAATCATAGTCACGTAGAAAATATGTCCTCCTATTTTTTTTATATTCATGCAACACATAGAAAATATATACCTCAATATTTTGTGATCTGTGAAGACCAAAAAACATTCCCTGATAAGGTAATGTCTCCACAACTTTAGAGAAAAAACCACTGCTTTCATCTCTAGATCATGGGTGGAATATTTATGCTCATGAAGGTATAACTTCCTAAACCCATATGAGATCACTAACTACTAATATATCATGACACATCCCAAAACCAATTATAAATCTTTTAAAACACCTCAAACATCATGTCTTCCTCTGCCAACCATAGAATTTCATCACTGACCAAATGATCCTTCAAGTAGTCAAAAGTTTTTGGTATTGATCAGTCCAAACAAAATATTAGTCTCTCCTATTTTTGGTGGTCAATGGGGATATAATCTAAGTTAAATATGATGAAAACCTCCAATAATAACCCATGAGAACAAGAAATATATTGAATTCTACCATGTTATTAGTTATTCCTAAGAAACAACCCCCTCATCCTCTACTGGATACACCACTATACTTATTGGGACACCACATTTCCATGTAAATTCACATATCATATCTTGAAATTTTAGTTGAATCATTTTCTATACAATTGGTTTTTTTAAAGATTCTGAAAAATGATCCCCAAGTGCATAGTATTCTCATACTCTAACCTTCAGTATATGAGAATATATTTAATGAAAACACTGTAGAATGTTCTTTCAACCCATGAAACAAGAAGTTCATAATTTCCATGAATGTAGCTTGTGTGTTCATAACACTAAACGACATGAAAACGAACTCAAATTTTCCATAATAATATTGTAAAATATTCATCATAATATCTAATTTATTCACCCTTAGAAAATGATATCCAAACTACATATTGATCTTAGAAAAGTTGCTAGCCCCATTAACTGATCAAAGAGATAATAAATTATTAGAATAATGTAATGATTATTGATTTTAAACTGATTATACCCTTGGTATTCTATAAAATTTTTATACTACCATATACTTTATTATAGAAAAAAATTGATTCTCTCTATGGTGACACACCGAGAAACATAAATCTTTTATTCATCTGATCATTAATCTGGACCATAAACTCCTAAAACTCTGAGTTTTCCATTCTATAAGAATCCTGAGAGATCAATATATAACCAAATTGTATCACAATTCCAAATTTGAAGTCACATTGAGGGGTTAGTGTCACAAAAAACTCAGGGAAAACATCCATAAACACTTCTATAACTCTAGGGACCCTTGTTGCATGAGCCCTAACTGACTCTTCTGATAGATCGGATATCAAGGAAAGAAGGGGCTCTGATCACCTACCAACCATCAGAAAACCATTATCACCAGATATCACCACAAGTTTTCCCCCCATATAAGAAAACTAAACTCTACTCTAGAAACAATCAAAAACTATGTTAATAGAATACAAAAAATACATTCCAAGAATGACATCATATGGTTGTATCTACAAGACAAAGAAAACTACCAATCAATGATACACCCCATCATCAATTAGCATTACCAACACACATAAAAATAATTTAGCCAAACCTCTAACTTGAGTGGATAACACTAGGGGTGGGGAAAGCCTCTTCACATTTAGTCCTAGTGCTCAAACCAAGGTGGGTGAAACCAAGGAGTGTAATGCTCTAGAATCAAAAAAAGTATAAACTAGTGTAGATGATAAATTGACCATACCCCGAACAACCTCTAGGCCCTATGGAATTGGTGCCTTTATCGCATGTATCTAGACATCATTGAATTATCTACCTTTTTATAAATGGGCTCTTTGTAAACACTCTATTCAGAGTCTCTAATGGAAAGGGATATCCTGGGGATTCCCTCTATAAAATCCATCTCCTCCTAGTAGAGGATAAACTCACTAAATAGGCTGCTGAACATAAGCTGGTAGGCCTTGATACTTATAATTCCATGGGGGAAACAATAATTTATTCAAGAAGGGACCCCGACCGCCCAAACCATACTAACCCAATATTTGTAACCCCCTCTATACAACTCCTTAATCCTTGGAGGTCCCTTCTAACCCTCAACTAGGGGAGCTCTAGTCCACTCATTCACCCTCTCCATCACATCCACCTTCTTATGCACCTCTAAACACATAGGCAATGTAAATTGGGGAGACTATAGAATAGAGTGTGGGGTGTAACTAATCCTCTAAGAGATATTATCAGGACTCATAATTTGGATATAAAATATGTTAAAATCATAAAAGGTGCATAAAATTAATCCCCAACTCTTGAACACTCATACTCACCTACTGAAAGGAGAGAAACTCCTACACTTTTCTACCTTAACTATTGTTGATAATAACTCAACCCTAAAATATGGTTGGATGTAGGTCCATGATACTTAACTCTCCTTCATATCCCTAAGATACAACATCCACCACTAACATGGTTCCCATCTTAACTAGCTAACTTCCAGGGGAACCCAATACTCAACCCAAGATTGAATAAATCCGAAAGTGATATCCAACTCATCCAGCTAGGGATTTTTCTCAAGACCAAAGATTATTCCCTCATATTTCACTAAGAAATAACACTATAGGTGACATAATTTATTTTTTCAATTCTCATCCTCTTGATTAGGATCACCTCTGATGGTCAACAAGGCTGCTGAACCTCCAAAACTCAAACCACACATAAGTGATAACCAAGTGACATATTTGAAAATAAGGTAGAAACACCTATGTTTTTTAGGAATGGATTCATTTAGATTAATTTAATTAATAGACTTATTCATTCTTATAACCACACCATTCAAAATAAAAATCTACAAATTATGATGCATATACCTCTCCTTGGTCCCTACCCTACAAGAAATGTCACTTTACCTAGTACATTCAGAGAAATTAAGGTCTTTATGCTAGATCATAGGGGGCACTAAAATATTATATACAAGCTAGTATACATTGTTTTCATCACATAATATGTTTGTCTAGCACAATTTCCTTATTAAACCATGAAATTTTCATCAGTACCCAACTCCAAACTCCACCCTCTCTCTTAAGCAACACCTTTAATACCACTTTTTCATGACCTCCCCTCCACTAGTTCTCTTCCTAGGCTAGTAGTGAAGAGAAATAGTGACCTCTTGATTATCTACTTCACTAATACTAGGATTTTTGACTATTTATAGGGGTATAAAATTGTCAAATGGGAGGAATTACACTCAATATAATAAAATATCAAGAGATAAGATGAAGAATCACACAAGAATTCCATTATATAAAATAAAAGAAACCAAACACCAATACAAGTGACATCCCATACACATGAAAATAAAATATATACAAAAATATCTAATGATAAAAAAAATACTAAAAGAAAATCCTATGGTGGAAACCACAACAATCCATGCTTCAAGCTAGTACTATCCAGTTCGACCACTAAAGAGCTCATGGAAACCTAAAAAATAGTTTATTTATAAGTAGGATGAACACAATATGTACAATCAGTTGAATCATACCCATGGTCTCTCATGAAATAGTGAAAGGTTCTTACTAATGCATCTGTAAACAAATAATAGAACTAACCAACACCTACACAGGTCAACTAGTCCCTTAATCTCACTAAGGCTCTCTCACCAAATAAATCATCCAAGATTAGTAAATTAATATCAAAAGAATATAGATAAATTTTCCCTAAAACCACCTCACCTTTGGTTTTACACTCTCACCCAATGTCAATACATCATTTTCTCCCATCCATTCTATGTAAAATAGTAAATACACCAACCATATATCATATATCACAAAACCAAATTCATATCATATCTTGCATCACCAACCACATATAATATCTCATAACTAGGGAAATAGGGTATCATGAACATGTGAGACATAAACCTCGTGTCCTCCTACCACAAATGACCCCACCAAGTATCTCATTGTCCACCACTGGAATAATCAAAATCTTATATTGAAGGGAGAGAAAGGAAAAGGGGGTAGTCAACCATCCATCTCTTCCCCATCCTTGATGTTAGGTAAAAACAAACCTATGATATTTGGTTGTTGGTTAGGTTATCTGAATTAGGGGGTGTATAAAAAAATAAAATAGGTATATAATAGTATCAGATAAGTCCAAAACAATTGTCATATACAAGAAAAAACCACCAAAAACACCTTTAGAACTTTTTAAAATACCATGCCACTAAGAACTACCTCTAATTAAGAACAACCAACCCACAAAAATTACC
Source organism: Viscum album (assembly GCA_963277665.1). NCBI lineage: Eukaryota > Viridiplantae > Streptophyta > Magnoliopsida > Santalales > Viscaceae > Viscum > Viscum album. The sequence continues at coordinate 248,182,509 of OY728150.1, forward strand.
TAATGGTCCATGAATTGGGTTCAATTTCTCATTATTTTTAACACTTATCCACTAATATTTAACTATTTAATTATTAGTTTAAATTCAAACTGAAGAATTATTTTACCATTTCCACATTATTAAATGAGATTATATTATTCAATTACTACCAAACCTCTATGAAGAAACCACCAAATAAAGTTTCTACACCATAACCAAGGCCACATAGCCAAAAACAACTAAGGCCACTAAGACTAACAACCAATCCCACAAAGACACACAAAAAAAATCAAACTTAAAATACACATATTCAACTTAGTCTTTTCATTTTCCAAATTTAAACATTTTAACCATTTAAAGGGAACCCTAAAATTAAGCCAACAATATAATTATTAATTATTTAATAATAACATAACATGAAACAACAACAACAAAAACAACAATAATAAATATCAATGAAAACTGGTAACCACATATGCATCAAACCATTCCCTTTAAATATAATTATTATGATTTATTATCTTCATTGTGATAATTTATACCATTAATTCAATAGAAATAAAAATAATTCTAATTCAATAGATTCAAATAAAATATAGAGAACTTGAATCCCTCACCTAAAAAAGATTTCTTATTTATTACATAAGTCCAAATAAATAGATGATGAACTATGGGGACACAAACACACAAGTAATCCTTGAATAAATTTGAAATTCAATGAAAAATAATCAAATTCACATCCCAACAGACCACCAAATCCAAACAAAACAACCACTATGGAACCTATTAAGAAACAAGGAAGAACTAGGATATAAAGAGAAGAAGGACTCACCCAAAATCACAAATATAAATTCTTCAAAAGACAAGGACGAGCATCCAAGATCAGAGGCTGTTAGGAATCCCAAAATTCATAAGATTCACATCAAGTATGACTAAAATTAAGTGAGTATTGGGGATATTATAGAGAGAATAGAATTTATTGAGAGCCTAAAAGTCACACCATTCATAGTGCGAATGACTGTTTCACACCATGAACTCACATGGATCACATCCACAAAAAAAGACAATTTATCTAAAATACATGGGCCAGGTTTCACACCATGAATTAAATTTTCCCTCCATGAATTATTCAAAGCTTGAACCACCAAAACATCTTTGAAAAATTTCACATTGTAAAAAAATTCACGTTGTGAAATACTCATAGATTGAAATTCTAGAATCTAGGTCTTCCATGATGTGAATATTCATTCACACTATATACTAGTGATTCCTGATGGGAATCACCAATTTTAGTTTCATATTCAAATCTAGATCCTACCCTTCCTCAAACTGGTCCCAAGGATTCTACCACCCAAAACTGACAAAGTAATGAGTCAGAAGTGTCTACAGTGATTGAACTTTATTAGTTATTGATAATTACATTATTAATTATTAATATTTACTTAGTTGTAATATTACCTATTTTCATGTGTTTCATTTTAGGAATCAAATACTGATTGCCTCTAATTTAGGTATATTTAATTGATATTAGTAGTTAGTGGGAAATTTTTTTGAATCAGTTGGGAGATGGGGTGTTGTGGATGGCATAACTGGTGGAAGTGACCACATTTAATAGTAGCGCAGGGTCTTATTAAAAATTGGTAGAATGAGTGGGGTGTCTTCATGATTACTATGAAAGGCATCTAGTAGGTCATACAAGTGGGGAGTATGGTGCAGTGTTCGACTGCAGGTAGGGATATGAAGAAGTTTGAATGCATTGAGTGGCACTCTTGTTCATGTAACAAAGGAGTGGGAGATCTCTTGGGTGGTATTGAAAAATCAAAAAAATATAGGTGGGGCCTTTGTGGCATAACAAAACTTGTTATTTTGGACCATTGAAACTAAATAAAGGTATATCTATAAGGTTGACCAACTATTATGGGGAGAGTGAGGTCTATTATAGTTATACCATGGGTGTGTGGGTTGTTTGATTATTTTTACCCTTATATAATGACCTAAATTTTTAATAATATTTTTTTTATTATTATTTAATAACAAAAAACATTTACTAAATTAGGATTATTCTTTGGCATCATGCTTGGATGAGTTTTTACACGCTTGATTACCCACATGCAAGGGGAGAACTTGGATTTGTATGTTGAAATGGACACTAGAAACATTCGAATGGAAGACTAACCATATTTCAAAGTTGTTTTGGTTATTCGTACTAAATGTTTTATAAGTTTCGACTTCCCTTTATCTGAACCTATATTAAAATATAATATAAGTAGAAATAGAAAACAATAATAATAACAATTTTCTATTAATAATATCTTATTAATAATAATATATTATTTTTTTAATTCTAGAAAAGTGAAAAGTGAAACCCAAATTTAAAAAATTGAAATAATATCAATGGTAACGCCCTTAAAAAGGGTCGTATGGGTGAGATTTTAAAAAATATTTTTAAAATAATTTAATGAAAGTAATACTGATTATAATTTTTTTAATGCGTTAAATTCTTTTACATATATATATAAATAAAACAAAACAAAATAAAAAATGGTTCAATATTGTGCCTTCAAATGTCTGTTATTTTGTTAAATGAGTGGTTTAAATTTGAGACTTTGGTTATATCATTTAAATTAATATTTAAGGGAAAGATTTATTTTATTAAATAGTTTTTTAAAAAAATTTGTATTATAAAATATTACTCATTTATTCTAGTCCATGTAAAAATAAGGAGAAAGAAAACTCACATGATAACCTATTTTAATTTATAAATATTTATGAATGAATAAATATTATTAAATTTCATATTAAAAAGTTCCTTTTGTTGAGTTTTCCTGTGTGAGAAATACGAATATTCCCTTATTTCTTTTTAATCAATGCGGAAATGATATTGAATAACCAATACACCTAATCAATTCCAATGAAGTACCACTACAATTAGAAACACATCTAGAAAAATAATTATATATTTTTTCATTGACATTAATTTACTGTATTGGACTTTCACTATCATTCTCCATAATTGATCTTATTCATTCCCTGTACATGGAAAGTTTTTTTACTTAACATTCTTGCATGATTTGAATTTCCTTCATGTAGTATATATTTTATTTTTAAATAATTATATAAAATTTTTGATGGGTCCCGATGGTATTATTCTCTTTTAATATGTGATCTTAGGTTTATAATCTTATTACATAATTGATCCTCTTGATATGAGGGTATACATGAGTGTCAAAACCCATTTAAGATGACATTTTATTTTAATAAAAGTATATAAAACTAATATTAGGATCCATTTAATGATAAAAATATTATGAGGATATGTTCTATATGAGGATAGAATATTTATAGTGTCCTAAATACAATGATCACTCCCTTTATTCATCCATAAGCATGATCTTTTTTAGTATCTTGCACCCATGTCCTCTAAAGCTCTCCCAACCGCCCACACTCATATCTCTGGATATGAAAACCCATTATAAAAGAATAATTTTTTTGAGAATAAATTAATAAATGATCATTTAATACATACAAAATTTTGACATTTATTACCCAAATAAATTGCAATGGATTAATAATTTTCTATTTTTTCATACAGGGAAAGAGTTTGGAACACTCAAAACCTAAATATTCTACTTTTTTAAATAGTCCATATTATAAGAAAAGATTATCACATTTAGTCTAATGAGTAATATAATTTATCAAATATTAATCTTCTCTCTATCACTCTATTACACTTTCTTTGAAATTTTTCTTTCTCATCATCTTTCTGAGATTAATTTCTATGCACACATTTTTTCATTAAAGGAACATTATATCATATCATGGATTGGTTCTACTTTAAATAGATGGGATCTCAAAATTGGTTTAAGTTTTTTATTTTATATTTTAATTGGTCCCCCAATTGAGCTAACTTTAGGGAAATATAAGCGGTGAAACATTATTATATAAAGAAAGAATATTTTTTACTAATCTTCAACATGCGATGAAAATATTATAAATTAACCAAAAAGTATACTATAGAAATGTGATGTGTAACACCATCACCTTTTATCTAATTTACCTTTGGATATGTTTTTTAAATGGGGATAAAACATTTTTACAAATAAAATATTAAATTTTATTGAAAAAATTGGTTGTTTACATTTCTTCACAGGGGATGTTGAGTCAATATGATTCTAACAATTTAATAAGTGTTTTCATGTGATTCATAATGAGTTAATAGGTTTTATAGTACTTATATATTTTTAAAATATCTATTTGAGGATATTAAATATTTTATGTGGCTTATATTTGGTTTTTTATTAATTTTTAATAGTGGGTGTTGTAACAAAGTGGTTTTCTATTGGATTTATTGAAAATATTTGATGAAACTAAATGATAGATTTATTGACATTGATAAAATGAAAATAATGAAGATGATATTGGGGAAAATATTCATGGTTCTTAAGGATCTCATCTACAAGAATCTAATGGCGACTAGGGTTTATTGTTATCTATTGTGTTTCTAGATGATATTGGTGTCAATTAATTGTTTGGGATGGGTATTCGGACTTGTTTTACTTTGGTTTAATTTTAAAGAAGTCTAAGGATGAATCCCTTCTTGTGTGTAGTGGATTTAGGAATGAAGAAGATGCTAGAGGATTCAATTTTTCCTTAATTAAGGTCTCTCTTCCAATTTTTTTTGTTCATAGTGGTTCCAAGGATCATGTAGTGGATAATCAAGATGTGATTAAGAATATAAATAAAAATTTTCATTTCTTTATCATCACACTATTATTTCTTTCTGATGGTGGAAAATCATGTAATACTGATGATATGGTTCAACACTTATCATCAACTTGGGGATAATCAGATTAGAATTTAATATCTATATGTATGGGTTATTTTCACATTTTTTTCTTCTGATGGATTGAAGTATAGAGCATGGGGCCACGATTCCCTTTCTACAAGACCCAAAATGATCTCTATTTAGGATTAGGATATCCATTTCAATCATTTCAAACTTATGAAATCTAGATCCCAAATTTGGATTATGATTATTGGAATTAACTATATTACAATTACCACCATATTTTATTTGATATTGTTTCAGCTCTTATAATTCCCATAAAAATGGATAGAGGAACTGAAGTAGCTAGGTTTGGTCAGTATGCCAGAATTCTCATAGAGGTTGGTATTAACACCACTCTGGTTTATATGGTGGTTATATCTAATTATAAGGATGATATTTATCTTTACATAAAATATTAAATAGATTTATCATTCTTTGGGTAGTTCCAATTCGTTGGGAATTTACAAGATAACAGTCAAAGGGATTTAACTTGTTCATTTTCTCCTTAAAAGGTTGCGATGAAGGAAATTTTTAAAATATTAATCAAGATAAGAACTCTAAGTAGGGGAATAATGTTCTTGATCAATATTTTGGTCAAATGGGTTGGTTTTAAGTTAATCCTTGAGGTCATAATTTTATGGTAGTGGGAGTTTAAGTGATGGAGTAAGTATAAAATCAAAGTGGGGGACAAGGGATGTCTTTATATTTATAAGTTCCTCATCCCAATTTTGAGGAAAAGGATCCTTAGGATTGTGATAAGAAATAGTGTATGATAATTTTTTTAGGTAAAATAAACAATAATGTTGATATATATGTACTTAGAAATTAATTTTAGATATAGTAAGGGAATTGACATTTCAATTCAAGTATGGACATGGGTAAAACTAAATGGTCCTGGAATGACCTTATGGAGGAGGGGAAAACATATCAATAAAGAACTTACTTTAAGGATATTATTTCAAAAGGATTGAGGAATAACATAATAAATATATAAAATAGGATAATTATATTGATTATGTGTTATATGCACAAGAGGCACTTGATCAGAAACATTGGAAAGAACATAAGTCGATAACCTCAAAGGGTAAAGGGAGGGGGAAACATGTTGATGTTTCATCTATGAAAGATAAGGTAATAAAGGGTTACACTATTTATATGGTTAATAAGTCTTAAAATTAATTATAGTTAACCTCTATTGGGGATTTCAAAAATACTAATAAACCCCATGCTTTGTAGAGGGGATTGGGTTATTCATATCTGGTTACAATAAACAATGGTCAAGAGTTGGCCAAACTCAATGAGGTTGGAACATCTTACTCTATGATAGATACCATTGTAACTCATTATAAATAGGCCTCTAATGGGTAATAAGAGTCTCAAATTACTATTAGAAGTGGTATGGTTGAAATTCAGTCTTTTTTCTATAATGTTACCCCTAATGTAAACAAGGGTAGGGATTCCTCAAAAGAAAGACCTATTTCTACCACCCCTTTGGTGGTTGGTCATTTTGGTCAATCTATGAAGACTGAAGATAAATTTGAGTATGGTCAATTGGTTGTGTTATTTTAACATTCTATTTTTGATTAGTATTCTAGATATTATCTTTTTTATTTTATCACAGGTCATTGAAATCAGATAATTAAAAATCATCTATCCCTAAGGTTCGCAATATGGGAACCCTATATATATTTTATTCTTTAACAAGGTACCTATTTATAGGAGATAAAGGATTTATTCAATAATACAATTGTAAGAATAAGATCAAGGACTCTATTTTTCATTGTCTTAATATTCTTGACTTGTTGGATTATGAAAATCAAGTAAGACTATCAAATTCTGGAAACTGAATTAATATTTGTGTGAAACATGTTGTCTCTAACAATTTGGAGGTATTAATCCATAAAAATCCTATTTTTACTATGAAAGAGTAAATATATGATCAAAAAAATACATGTATACCTACTAAAATTTATAGGATAGGATTCTTTACATGTGGTTATAGAGGTCAAGGCTCCCATCATAACATGTGTAATTGTTTTTGGATGGATAATTTTGAGATGATGGTTACATTATTCGATGTTATTTTTATATGTTTGGACTCTTTATTATAATTTTTTAATTTTATTGGAATGTCCTATAATTATTTAATGTGGTTGATTTTATTTTTCTGACCCCATCATACTATATTTTATATTTTTTCTTTTTAATAATAGGTTTTTTTGATCCTGCCCTATTTCAATGGTGATAAATGGAACAAAATACAAAGGGAGAGAATAATGAAAAATTTAAAGGGTTGGAGTGATAGTGGTTAAAGTATATGAATAAAATTATGCCTTTATAGTTTTATATATCAAGGACATGGAACATTAATAGTATTCAAGAACAATAGATCAATTTAAATTAGAAATGTTAGAAGAGGTAAACATGCACAAGAGCCTTAACCAAATTGGCGAGGACTTAAATAGTGCATAAAAGAGACGAGAGTTAAAAATTAGGTGGAGACATAATTTCTGGGGTACTTAGCAGGAATATAGTAGACACTATAGTTGGAACTGTTCGATACTATAGTAGTTGGAACTATTCATCTGTTTGGGCTTTCGGGCCACCGGTTTGGGCCTTGGGTCCTCCAAGGCCTTTGAGACACCTAATTACTTTGGGCCAGTAAGGCTTTCGGGCCACCTCCGGCCTTCAGGCTACATCAAGGCCTTCGGGCCACCTAAAGGCCTTCAGGCCACCTGAAATTGTTCTTAATGACTAGACATACTCTACAAGGAGTAGACTACATACGAGGATTAAGAGTAGGTGCATTTACCAGAGCAGAAGCTAAGAAAACTCGTCAAAAATAGAGGGTATAACATTGAAATAGGGACCAGCCTATGCATGCATGTGGAGCCTAGTCGAACAAGGCAGGCGAATGTGGAGAGATGACATCATAATGAAAAAGTTTGGGAGGAGCATTTACATGTATTTATAGTCTATATATTTCTTTAAGACCTATGGTTCATGTAATCTCTAAGCCTATGGGACTTTTAGAGGTTCCACCTCATCCCTTGAAAGGGGGTTATCAAAAATCAATAATAAAAGAAGTCCTTTTTGGGCATTTTAGGAGAAGAGGGAAACATTTATTATTATGGATTGTTAAAGTATTGAAAGAAGTATGAGCATGCAATGAATCATTTATAGTTGGTTAGAAGATGTTTGGTGGAGGAAGAAACAATGATATAGTAGAGTTGAGGCCATAAAATAGTGATGTAAAAATAGAGAAACATATCTTGGTTAAAGTTGTTTTGTTGACCATGATGTGAAGATGAATTGTGAGAAATCCATGTTTTACGAATAATATTAATTTATTCCATATAAGTTTCCACGGTGTTAAGAAAAATCAGGCTATCCAATGCTATCTCAGACATAATGGTATTCATAGTCTTGGAAATAAGTAGGTTCATTGGTAAAACATCAAGTTATCCATTTTAAGGTAAAGAAATAATTGTGGTATTTGAAGTTTGAATTGAAATAGAGAGTCAAATATAGTCATGTCATATAATAAGGCATAGTTATTTTAAAAATACCTGAATGAATTATGATACTCGATTTTCAGCATGATAAACATCATGGTTCTCACATAATATATTTTAAAAATTTGGAGAAAGAGTTTAAAAATTACTTAATAAAATCCATATTATATTATTTAAAAGTTTCAAAATAATTAGAAATGGGAAACCAAGGGTACTATGTACATTTTACATAGGTGTTTTATTTAGAGATGAGAAACCCCAGGTTATTCCATGGTTATGAGAAATTTATAATATGTTTATTTAGAATATAAATATTAGATGTTTAAAATGTATTGATTTATCATGATATAGAGATGTTCAATTTGTGATCTTTGGAGGTCTAGGAGTGAGATGGATAACACCACACCATGGTATAAGCATGGACATAATGTGAAAGTTGATGTTTCTATAAAAATAAAATATTCAATTTAAATACCAATAAGAATGATTTGACATGTGGTTTATAATTTTTACTTAACCTGTTTTTTATATTTTATTACACTTAAATGTGTGATATACATGGAATAATCACAATTCCTTAGTTAAAGGATAACAAATCATATTCATTATTTGAAGGGATTTGAGTTTGGAGAGCTATATAAAAACATATATGTATATTTTAGAGTATAAATGAGAGAGACATAATTATTTTGAAAGATTTGGATTTAATATAAAAATATAAAAGATATACCATCATTGATATTCCTGGTTGATGTGATAACAAAAGGTCAATATTTATATAATTTCACAGGCCAAATTCAACTTATTAGAGAAAACGATGGATTATAGTAAAGGTAATTCAAGTGTATAATTATTTTTATATTGAGGAAGCATTTAATACTATTTTTATTGTGTAAAAGACATAAATTCAACTCTATACATGGAATTGATCTCAATTGGATTTGATAAATCATAAGAAGAGCTCAAAAAATGTGCATTTTAATAGAGAATAATATCTGAATTTAAATATGCATATCTAATTAGTTGATTATATGATCTTAATATAACATCCCAAGTAAGTAATGAATAATAGATATTTTTATCTATGTCTATTAATGATTAAGATAGTGTTTTATAGGCTTAAAATGAAAATAAATCCAATCTTAAGCATGGAATACACTAATATTCTTAAAAGATTGTTTTACTGCCTTTTGATGGAAAACCATTTTTGAATCTATATTTTGACAATTTTATAAACTATGTTTGTCAAAATAAACTTATTCTTTATTATTGGGACATCAAAATTTACCTTGTGTGAATTTTTGGTATTTTTCTGACAATGTTCATTTTTTAATGAATAGTGAAAAATACTGCATTTTACATCAAAACTACTTTTTAATCTAATTTATTTATATGATTAGATTATGTTTTTAATTGGTTTTGAAGTGAAATTAGAATATATTTTTACCATTTTATCCAATGGTGGTCATTGGAATCAATTTCACTTTGAAATTAGACTTAAACTGGTGTCAATCTTTTGATACTTATTGTTTTGTAAAAACACGCTATTTGCTCTGGCAGCGGGAATTAATTATTAAATTAATTAATGTGACTTATATGATTTGAATTTTGTAAAATAGACTTCATTTTTTAATTCGGAATATCAAATATAGCTTAGGGTGAATTTTTGGTAATTTTCTGAAAAACTTCAATTTTTGATGAATAGTGAAACCACTAAGTGGTAATCAAGCAAACTGATTTTTCAGTTAAATGAAAGTTTACCACTAATGTGTATTGAATTTTGAAAATCCGACATACATGGTTGTCATTAAGAAGTAAAATGTGGTTAAATGAGATTATAATAATTTTTGGTGAATAGTAACTTATTAAGTTCTTAATCGCGATTAGTGGTAATTAGTGTAGTTTAAGGTATAAATAATGCTTTAATAATATGAAATGACCTAGACACATGTCCCAAACTTATTGGTTGTGTCATGGCCGACCAAGACAATCCATGGGTCAACTTGGGGACCCCATGAGGACATTTTGGTTGGGCAATGACATAAATAACTTTTTATTAAATGTTAAAGTAAAAATGACACAAACATAATATGTTTTACGAAAACAATTTTTACCTGGGGTTATAAAGATCAGATATTTAATTATAAATAGTCATTGGAAAGCTAAAAAGATTTCCTACATCATAGTATTTTTTTTATGATTTTTAGACATTAAATAAATTAAATTATTTATGACATAATAATGATGCAGCGATGACATCATTATTTGACGATTTAAATAAAAAGAAAAGACAATGTAAAATCTATAAACTACACATGGCCAAAAACAATTGGATGAGTGGATTTAGAACCCTTATCAACTTATCCAGGAATTATATAAATGTGGGACCTTTTAAAACCCAAACACATTTTCAAATAAAGTAATATTTCTTTACTTTCCAAAAGTGCCCCTCCTCTCCTCTTATAAAAGGCCCCCACCTCTACCTCATTTCACACACTTCTCATGCCTTTGGCTCGGCCAACCCCTGCCCATTTACTCTATCCACATCCCTCTCCTCATACTAGAGGATTCCCTTTGGGTATAATCCTTTCAAAGGAAGCCTTTAGGCTCAAATCAAAAGGAGTTACACTTTTAAAGGTAATTCATTCTCTCATGTTCATTTGTTTTATTTTTCTTCTCCAACCCCCTAAACTCTTTTTATTTACTTATTTTGTAACAAAACCAGTATATTAAATATACAAGGATATTTTTATAAGATATATTTGAGCTACACACTCACACAACTACATCAAATGGTTAAAGAACATACGGTTTCCGTGGATGGCGAAATTCTGCCTCCCGAAACGATGATTGTTCAATACTCATTTAACACCTTAAAAGGTGGCCATTATGATGTCACTATTTTTATATATGATATATAATATGTTTATGTTTTCCTTAAGCTTCTGTTTTTTCATTTTGGGCATACCTTTATGGTTTCCATTATGGGTAAACACGATATCTTCATTTTAGGAAGTGCGGACTACCGCCCCCTGAAAGTGATTTGATTCATTAATACCATATGTGGGATGTTTAAAGGATAAAGTTAATGATATTATATATGTTATTATACTGGAATTATAATATACTCTTATATCATTATGATTCCATTCCAGAAAATATGAAATAGAAATGGAAGTAGCGTTCATGCGTACGTACGGCTTACCGTCTCCATGAACGGTGCATTTCATTTCTTACCTCTAAATGTGATGTAATATTATAAATACATGTATATGATGAATATATATGATATATATGTTATCCAAATCATTAATATCATTCTGTATATAACGAACCTATGACCAAATTAACAACATGTAAGTGTAAGAAGTCTATTTTTGACTTAAGAACCAAATACCGACAAAATGAACATTATTAACTTAACTGATTACATGATAACATGGTATAAAAGGAATAATGAACTTGAAAAAGATTCATAATCAAGTAGAGATTAACTCAAGTTTATTATTCAGTAGATTAAAGAACGGTCGGGTCAAGTCGGATACGAGGTATGGGACTTCGTCTCAATCTACTTTTGTTGAGGCATATTTTAGTTTATACACAACTTTCTTTTATACGGTGTATAAACCCCTTTGACTTTTACATTTATTCAAAAGGAATCTTTTTTTATACGAAGCGTTTAATAAACGACAAAAGGGAATGTTTTTGTCGTACGTATGCGGTGACAACGACTTCTCCGCCGTAGTGACCGTTATTTGAGTTTCGGCTTCCTCTACAAGCCATACCTTTTTTTTAAAAGAAAAATAAATACCATGTTTTACTTTTATTTTATTTTGGTATTGAAAATGGTTTTCACAATGTGTTTGTGTTGTATTGATATCTTGTGATTGAAATGTGGAAATGTTATATTTTCTTTATGCATGTTTTATGTGATACGATTATGTTATGGTTCTTGGGCATTATTATGAAGACGGGTGGTTCCGTGATAAACTAAGGGCGGGTGAGCCCGATATAGCTCTCCAATGCATTGGGTAACGCGAAGGAGTGAAACGTTAAGGTTTCTCCGAAGAGATTTTAGGGAATATACTGTGATGGGTATTCCAAACGTAACCAAGAGGGTTACTCCCTACGAAATAATGTTATGAATGCCTCAAGTTACCTTTATGTCTTATGATTCCTATGATTTATTCATGATTTTATGAGGTATGTTAAAGTGCCTATGTTTTATGGGTAAAGTATGATTTCATTCTTATGTATATATGAACTCATGTTTCCTTTCCATGTTTTTTTTATAACCCATACTGAGCTTTTTATGCTCATCCCAAGTTTTTTTTTGAAATGTTTTTCATAGGTCAAGGGAAAGGTACATGATAAGATGATAGAGTCAAGGATGTGTCAAGAAATAATCCATGTTTTATTTTAAATGTGTTTCCATTGATGGGAATGAAGAATACTATCTTTCTATAACCACTTTGTTTATATGTGGAATGTAATGCAAGTTTTATGATCTAATTATCTAAAACTCTAAACCCGAAAAGATCCTCAATGTGTAATCTTGTAATAACTCAAGATTAAGTAAGGTTTAAGGCTGGGGCCTTATAGTTGGTATCAGAGGTCGGTTTAGATAACTTTAGGAGTTAGAATTCTATGAAATGATTATCCAAAAATATTTTTTTTTTCAAAATGATATAGCATTTAAAGATTACCATGTTGCTTCATCTAAGACATGTTTGTTCAGAATGGTTTTCCGCAGAGGAAACAGGGAAGCAGTGCTAGGAAGGCATACAGAAGGAAATAACCTTCCGAATCAGCATCCAAAAATGGTCGGAATTGGAACTGAACAGTTTGTTGCAGTAATGGTGCAGTTGACTCAAGCGATAAATGGAGGTGGTATCCATACACGAGATCAGCCAGACCAACCGCAGAGGAACATGTCAGTGGTGGAACATTTCATGAGGCAACATCCACCATCATTCAGAGGATCATCTGACCCTATGCTAGCTGAAGGGTGGATTAAAGCACTGGAGAAGATTTTTGATGTCATGGGGTGTTCAGACAATCAAAAGGTTAGTCTTGCTATTTACCGTTTGGAGGGTGAAGCAGATCAGTGGTGGTCTATGGTTAAAAATATCAGGGACGCCGATGAGATTGATGCTCTTGACTGGGATGAATTCAAAGGTATGTTTCTTGAGAAGTATTTTCCTAAGGTTGTTCGACTTAGGATGGAAAAGAAATTCTTGGAATTGAGGCAAGAGGAAGACTCAGTGGCTGCCTATGAAGAAAGGTTCACTCGATTGGCAAGGTATGCTCCAAATTTTATCCGGGACCTTGATAGTAAAATCAATCGTTTTTACTCAGGATTAAATCCAAAGTATCGAAGGGCATTAGATTCTCGTGAGTTTAAAAGTTATGAAAAGCTTGTTCGATGTGCTGAGAAGGTGGAAATGGAGTTTTCCGATGACCAAGTTTTCTATAACAACCAGCAGAAGAAGAGACCGAGGTGGCAGGAGAAAGGTAAGAATTCTTCAAAAAAGTCTGATGGTAAGAGAACTAAGTTTCTAGTTTGCGATAAATGTGGCAAAAGGAATGCTAGGGAATGTCTTCTGAATTCTGGAAAGTGCTACCGATGTGGTAATATGGGACATAAGGCTCATGATTGCACTGAAAAGGATCAAGGTGAAGGTAAGAACAAATTTGATTTACAGTTAGTGAAATGTTATAAGTGCAATGAGATGGGTCACTATGCAAACGAGTGTCCAAAAAAGAGCTTGAGTGATGGGAAGCAGTTAGACTACAAGCAGAAAGGGGTGGTGAAATCCTTTGCAACTACTTCAGCAGATGTCGGGCCATCAAATGAAGTTGTATCAGGTACTTTGTTTGTTTTTTCAGATTATGCCAGTGTGTTGTTTGATTCGGGGTCTACACATTCTTTCATCTCTGAAACCTTTTCTAGTAAAATGGGACTACCATCTCAAGAAATGACTCCTGAACTTTTGGTAAAAACACCTGGGGGAAATGTCGAGGCAAAAATAATTTATAAGAATCTTCCTATCCTTATCTGTGGAAAGAACCTACTTGCAAACCTTATTGTTCTACCTCTAGTAGAGTTTGATGTTATCCTGGGTATGGATTGGATCTCTATTTACCATGCTAAGATTGACTGTAGAGCTAAAGAAGTTTCTTTTCAGAAAGTCTTTCAGTTTGTTTACAAGAATGAACCCTTACTTTTGATAACATATCAAGAGGCCGAGAAACTTGTAAAAGATGGAAATGAATGTTAACTTGCACACGTCGTTGAAAATAAAGGAACTGTTCAGATTAATGATGTGCCAATGGTAAATGAGTATCCTGATGTTTTTCCTGATGAGTTGCCTGGAATAATACCAGATCGGGAAGTTGAGTTTACTGTTGACTTAGTTCCTGATGCTAAGCCAATTTCAAAACCCCCTTATCGAATGACACAAATTGAACTTTTAGAGTTGAAGGAGAAATTGCAAGATTTATTAGAGAAAGGTTTCATTATACCTAGCACATCACAATGGGGTGCTCCTGTTTTATTTGTTAAAAAGAAAGATGGTTCTATGAGACTTTGCATTGATTATAGAGCCTTGAATAATATCACTGTTAAGAACAAATATCCTTTGCCTCATATCGATGATTTGTTTGATCAGCTCCAGGGAGCTCAGTTTTTTTCAAAGATTGACCTGAGATCGGGGTACCATCAGCTGAAGGTAAAGGAGGCAGATATTCTGAAGACCGCGTTCCGTACGAGATATGGCCATTATGAATTTGTAGTAATGCCTTTTGGGCTAACCAATGCACCTTCTGTATTCATGGACTTAATGAATAGAATTTTCCATGAGTTCTTGGATAAGTTTGTGGCGGTTTTTATTGATGATATTTTGGTGTTTTCTAAAAGTAAAGAGGAGCATGAAAGACATTTAAGGGTTATCTTACAAACTTTAAAAGAAAAGAAACTGTATGGGAAATTCAGCAAGTGTGAGTTTTGGTTGCAACAAATTTCTTTACTTGGTCACATTGTTTCTAAAGATGGAATAACTGTTGATCCTGGAAAAACAAAAGTTGTGGAAGAATGGCCAAGACCCACAAATGTAACTGAGATTCGTAGCTTCCTTGGTTTGGCGGGCTATTACCGAAGGTTTGTTAGAAATTTTTCATGGTTATCTAGTCCAATGACTAAGCTAACTCAGAAGGGTGTTAAGTTTATCTGGAAAAAAGAATGTGATGATTGTTTTCAGGAATTGAAAAGAAGATTGGTGAATGCTCCAGTTTTGGCACTACCTTCCAGGAATGGTGAGTTTGTTATATACAGTGATGCTTCATTGAAAGGAATTGGTTGCGTCCTAATGCAGAATGATCAGGTAATTGCTTATGCTTCACGACAGTTGAAAACTCATGAGGTAAATTACCCTACACATGATTTGGAATTAGCTGCTGTTGTTTTTGCTTTAAAAATTTGGAGGCATCATTTGTATGGAGTAAAGTGTGAAATATATACCGATCACAAAAGTTTAAAGTATATATTCACTCAGAAATATTTAAACATGAGACAAAGGAGATGGCTAGAATTAATCAAGGATTATGATTGTACAATTCATTACCATCCGGGAAAAGAAAATAAAGTGGCTGATGCTTTGAGTCGAAAAAGTAATGCTTCATTAACAATGTTGCATTTGGAACGTGATCCTTTGGTTAAGGATTTGATGAACTTTGGCATAGAAGTTGTTGGTGCAGGAAGTCCTTCTGTTTTGTTTCAGGTATCAGTGAGATCTTCTCTATCAGATAGAATCAAGCAAGCATAGAAGCAAGATAGTGAGTTGCAGAAAAAGGTAGAGCTGGTTCAGAAAGGTAAGTTGCCTGAATTCAACATTGATAATGATTGCGTTTTGAGATTTGGGAAGAGATTGTGTGTGCCTTGTGATTCACAGTTGAAGAGAGATTTGTTGTGTGAAGATCATAGTTCTCCGTTTTCAGTTCATCCGGGCAGTACTAAGATGTATAGAGATCTGCGGGAGTATTACTGGTGGGATGGAATGAAAAGAGATATTGCTGATTTTACTGTGAAGTGTTTGACTTGTCAGCAGGTTAAAGCAGAGTGGCAGTTACCGAAAGGGATGCTTCAGCCTTTACCAGTGCCAGAGTGGAAATGGGAGAATATATCCATGGACTTTGTTGTTGGATTACCGAAGACATCTCGAGGTAATAATGCAATATGGGTTATTGTTGATCGCTTGACCAAATCTGCTCATTTCCTTGCTATACGAGATACTTTCTCTCCTGATCAACTTTCCCGTTTGTATCTTAAAGAGATAGTCAGGTTACATGGAGTTCCTCTCTCCATTGTATCGGATCGTGATCCCAGGTTTACTTCTAACTTTTGGAAAGGCCTTCAGAAGTCGTTGGGTACTGAATTAAATTTTAGTACAGCTTTTCATCCTCAATCAGATGGGCAGTCAGGACGAACAATTCAGACATTGGAGGATATGCTACGAGCTTGTTCTATGGATTATCAGGGAAGTTGGGACCAACATCTTTCTTTGGTTGAATTTTCATATAATAACAGTTTTCATTCCAGTATACAGATGGCACCATTTCAGGTATTATATGGGAAGCGGTGTCGAACTCCAGCTTTCTGGGATGAAGTGGGTGAAAGAAAGTTGATGGGACCAGAATTAGTAGAAGAGATGGCAGAAAAAGTTCAGCTGATTCAGAAACACATGAGAACAGCTCAGAGCAGGCAGAAGAGTTATGCGGATAACCGGAGGAAGGATCTATCTTTCGAGGTAGGTGATCATGTTTTTCTCAAGGTTTCTCCTTGGAAATGTGTGATGAGATTTGGTAAGAAAGGAAAGCTGAGTCCAAGGTTTATTGGACCATATGAAATTCTGGAGAGAGTTGGATCAGTTGCATACCGGGTGGCTTTACCTCCGAGTTTATCTCAGGTACACAATGTTTTTCATGTTTCAATGTTGAGGAAGTATATGCCAGATCCATCTCATGTTTTGAGTCCAGAGGTAGTTCAGCTGGAAGAGAACCTATATTATGAGGAACAACCGGTCCAGATTCTTGACCATAGGGATCAGGTGTTACGGAATAAGGTGATTCATCAGGTAAAGGTTTTGTGGAAAAACCACATGATTGAAGATGCAACATGGGAATCTGAAAATTCAATGAGGGATAAGTACCCCCATTTATTCGATAAGTAAATAAATTGCGGGGACGCAATTTTCTAAAGGGGGGAAGGATGTAACATCCCAAGTAAGTAATGAATAATAGATATTTTTATCTATTTCTATTAATGATTAAGATAGTGTTTTATAGGCTTAAAATGAAAATAAATCCAATCTTAAGCATGGAATACACTAATATTCTTAAAAGATTGTTTTACTGCCTTTTGATGGCAAACCATTTTTGAATCTATATTTTGACAATTTTATAAACTATGTTTGTCAAAATAAACTTATTATTTATTATTGGGACATCAAAATTTACCTTGTGTGAATTTTTGGTATTTTTCTGACAATGTTCATTTTTTAATGAATAGTGAAAAATACTGCATTTTACATCAAAACTGCTTTTTAATCTAATTTATTTATATGATTAGATTATGTTTTGAATTGGTTTTGAATTGAAATTAGAATATATTTTTACCATTTTATCCAATGGTGGTCATTGGAATCAATTTCACTTTGAAATTAGACTTAAACTGGTGTCAATCTTTTGATACTTATTGTTTTGTAAAAACACGATATTTGCTCTGGCAGCAGGAATTAATTATTAAATTAATTAATGTGACTTACATGATTTGAATTTTGTAAAATGGACTTCATTTTTGAATTCGGAATATCAAATATAGCTTAGGGTAAATTTTTGGTAATTTTCTGAAAAACTTCAATTTTTGATGAATAGTGAAACCACTAAGTGGTAATCAAGCAAACTGATTTTTCAGTTAAATGAAAGTTTACCACTAATGTGTATTGAATTTTGAAAATCCGACATACATGGTTGTCATTAAGAAGTAAAATGTGGTTCAATGAGATTATAATAATTTTTGGTGAATAGTAACTTATTAAGTTCTTAATCGCGATTAGTGGTAATTAGTGTAGTTTAAGGTATAAATAATGCTTTAATAATATGAAATGACATAGACACATGTCCCAACCTTATTGGTTGTGTCATGGCCGACCGAGAAAAGCCATGGGTAAACTTGGGGACCCCATGGGGACATTTTGGTTGGGAAATGACATAAATAACTTTTTATTAAATGTTAAAGTAAAAATGACACAAACATAATATGTTTTACGAAATTTTTTTTTACCTGGGGTTATAAAGATCAGATATTTGATTATAAATATTCATTGGAAATCTAAAACAATTTCCTACATCATATTATTTTTTTATGATTTTTAGACATTAAATAAATTAAATTATTTATGACATAATAATGATGCAGCGATGACATCATTATTTGACGATTTAAATAAAATGGAAAGACAATGTAAAATCTATGAACTACACATGTCCAAAACCAATTGGATGAGTGGATTTCGAACCCTTATCACCTTATCCACGAATTATATCAATGTGGGACCTTTTAAAACCCAAACACATTTTCAAATAAAGTAATATTTCTTTACTTTCCAAAAGTGCCCCTCCTCTCCTCTTATAAAAGACCCCCACCTCTACCTCATTTCACACACTTCTCATGCCTTTGCCTCGGCCAACCCCTGCCAATTTACTCTCTCCACATCACTCTCCTCATCCTAGAGGATTCCCTTTGGGCATAATCCTTTCAAAGGAAGCCTTTAGGCTCAAATCAAAAGGAGTTACACTTTTAAAGGTAATTCATTCTCTCATGTTCATTTGTTTTATTTTTCTTCTCCAACCCCCTAAACTCTTTTTATTTACTTATTTTGTAACAACACCAGTATCTTCAATATACAAGGATGTTTTTATAAGATATATTTGAGCTACACACTCACACAACTACATCAAATGGTTAAAGAACATACGGTTTCCGTGGATGGCGAAATTCTGCCTCCCGAAACAATGATTGTTCAATACTCATTTAACACCTTCAAAGGTGGCCATTATGATGTAACTATTTTTATATATGATATATAATATGTTTATGTTTTCCTTAAGCTTCTGTTTTTTCATTTTGGGCATACCTTTATGGTTTCCATTATGGGTAAACACGATATCTTCATTTTAGGAAGTGCGGACTACCGCCCCCTGAAAGTGATTTGATTCGTTAATACCATATGTGGGATGTTTAAAGGATAAAGTTAATGATATTATATATGTTATTATACTGGAATTATAATATACTCTTATATCATTATGATTCCATTCCAGAAAATATGAAATAGAAATGGAAGTAGCGTTCATGCGAACGTACGGCTTACCGTCTCCATGAACGGTGCATTTCATTTCTTACCTCTAAATGTGATGTAATATTATAAATACATGTATATGATGAATATATATGATATATATGTTATCCAAATCATTAATATCATTCTGGATATAACGAACCTATGAACAAATTAACAACATGTAAGTGTAAGAAGTCTATTTTTGACTTAAGAACCAAATACCGACAAAATGAACATTATTAACTTAACTGATTACATGATAACATGGTATAAAAGGAATAATGAACTTGAAAAAGATTCATAATCAAGTAGAGATTAACTCAAGTTTATTATTCAGGAGATTAAAGAACGGTCGGGTCAAGTCGGATACGAGGTATGGGACTTCGTCTCAATCTCCTTTTGTTGAGGCATATTTTAGTTTATACACAACTTTCTTTTATACGGTGTATAAACCCCTTTGACTTTTACGTTTATTCAAAAGGAATCTTTTTTTATACGAAGCATTTACTAAACAACAAAAGGGAATTTTTTTGTCGTACGTATGCGGCGACAACGACTTCTCCGCCGTAGTGACCGTTATTTGAGTTTCGGCTTCCTCTACAAGCCATACCTTTTTTTTAAAAGAAAAATAAATACCATGTTTTACTTTTCTTTTATTTTTGTATTGAAAATGGTTTTCACAATGTGTTTGTGTTGTATTGATATCTTGTGATTGAAATGTGGAAATTTTATATTTCCTTTATGCATGTTTTATGTGATACGATTATGTTATGGTTCTTGGGCATTATTATGAAGACGGGTGGTTCCGTGATAAACTAAGGGCGGGTGAGCCCGATATAGCTCTCCAATGCATTGGGTAACGCGAAGGAGTGAAACGTTAAGGTTTATCTGAAGAGATTTTAGGGAATATACTGTGATGGGTATTCCAAACGTAACCAAGAGGGTTACTCCCTACGAAAGAATGTTATGAATGCCTCAAGTTACCTTTATGTCTTATGATTCCTATGATTTATGCATGATTTTATGAGGTATGTTAAAGTGCCTATGTTTTATGGGTAAAGTATGATTTCATTCTTATGTATATATGAACTCATGTTTCCTTTCCATGTTTTTTTATAACCCATACTGAGCTTTTTATGCTCATCCCAAGTTTTTTTTGAAATGTTTTTCACAGGTCAAGGGAAAGGTACATGATAAGATGATAGAGTCAAGGATGTGTCAAGAAATAATCCATGTTTTATTTTAAATGTGTTTCCATTGATGGGAATGAAGAATACTATCTTTCTATAACCACTTTGTTTATATGTGGAATGTAATGCAAGTTTTATGATCTAATTATCTAAAACTCTAAACCTGAAAAGATCCTCAATGTGTAATCTTGTAATAACTCAAGATTAAGTAAGGTTTAAGGCTGGGGCCTTATACTTAAAGATACCTACAAGTGTATAAATTGATAATTTTCTCTAAATAATTCTATAGAGAAGGAACTGAATGTAGTGATCCTTGGGTGAGTAGTGAACAATACCTAAATATTGTAAAATAATGTAAGCCTTAGTGTGGAGTGACCAAAACCTAAATCCTATATCCATGGAATAGTGCATATGGTGGATTTTGGTACACTAACACATCATCATGTGTATTATCCTTGGACATAGCCTAGTAAAATTAGAGTAAATAAAATCTACATGCTCTTGTATGCTATGAATTATGTATATGTATTTTATATTTAGTGTGATTAGGTTTTAGATAGTGATAAATTTTATGTGGTCCTTTTAATATGGTGACATAATCCAATAGTGGATGATAGTTAAAGAAAAATAGTTTTTTAATTTAGATAGTACCCTGACTCACCCCCCTGTCAATACACCTTAGGATTTACATCAAAACCCAATGGTCTCAAAAATTCATATCAAAGAACATATTTTCTAATTTATAGTACAATATATCAAATTCACTTTTGGATTTGTTTCACATATAAAATTGTTCATGAAGCCTCCTGTTTCTAATGGTGTTAAATATAATAGCCTCAAATCCGAGATGATGTTATTTCTAAAGACATGTGGTGATGATTTTATGGAGTATATACTTCATTATGTTAATTTAATAATGCACTGTGAAAGTGTTTGTGCTGTGGAGACAAATTTTTTTTGGTTATAGGTATTATTAGCGAGGTATTCAAGAAAACCATTATTTGTATTAATACTTTTGAGATATAGAAATCATTAGAATAAATTTACAGAAATTCCATGGAAGTCAAGGATATTGTAGTTATATATTTAGGAGTTGATTAAAAATTCATAGATGATGATATTTTAGTGTATAAATATTTTAAAAATGTTAAAAGTAAATAAAATAATAATTAAGAAGAATACAAAACCCATGAAAATAGGATCCTCAATTGATGTGAAAGAAATTGATTCTATTGATATATTTGATTCTAACATTTCTCTATATTTTTATATAAATATAAAAAAATTTATTATCCCATATATTTTGAAATATATACTGGTTCTTTGGGATAAATGAATATGAAATCTATACATCAGTCAAATAATTTTCTCACAATAATAAAGATGAGATCCAATCCTTACATAAAAAGGTAAATCAACTAGAGATAAATCATGGAGTATATTATGTGTTCATATAATAATTAGTTTTATAGAATAAGAGGTTAAATCAAGTGTATTTTAATTCAAAATAATCTATTGGTAAAATGGGATCAAATATGAATAATCAAAATGATTTAATTGAAGAAAATTCCCATGAATTAGCAAACTGAATCTCCAAAGATAAAGAGTTTAACATAAAATTTATTCCTCAAAAGAAATAAGATTAATAGAGGATAAAATTTGTAAAATAATACTATTCATGAATGGAAGACATAGTTTCCTGACTAAAGAAGAATAGTTTGAAAATTAAAGATCCTAGAATGAGGGTGAAATCCTTAAATGGGAATTTAAATATCTCTGTTATAACATCCTTAACAATTGGAGTTCATAATTACAAAAAATTTGGAATAATTATACAAGATAAGATTTCATTCAAAGCATAGAAGTAATGATTCTAAAATAAATGTTTAATTGATGTGATATGACTATGAATTAGTTGTTCACATGATGGTTATGTTTTTGGAAGAAAAATAGTTCAACTATATAAGGATATCTTCTGTGAAATCTTAACTGAGGAAAAGATACATTATTTATGATTTTATCTGGTGATGGTTTATGTGTACTAACCATGAATATATGGTAATATATTAAAACATAAAATGGTAAGGATATAATAATAAGAGATCCACCAACCCTATACCGAATTAGAGGAGAACTTAATCTGAAAAGAATCTACTTCATAGAAAACAATTAAATAGATTTAAGGAAAGTGATGATGAAAATAAATTAAATGTGTATGAATGAGTAATGATATATTTTTCAGATAATACCTCATGGAATGAGAAGAAAAATGTATATAGGTAGAATAAAATTTTCCTATCTTGAAAACGTATGGTTGAAATATTGAAGATAGATTCATCAAGGATAAATAAGTTATAAGTAGTTCTGATTTATATTAGGGTGGTAAATCATGAATAATTATAAGTGGTGTCATAAATACCATTACAAGGTAAGATAAAATTAATAGTGTAATAACACTCTTATGGAATATAAATCATGAAGAAGAATGCACCGATGTGGAATCTATGAAGGAAAGAAGCATTAGTGAGATTGATCTCACATTGGAGATGGATACTAAGATGAAAAATATAGAGGATTCAAATTTAAATATATAGTATGATGTTTATACTAGCGGTGTTTCAAAAAGAATAAATACTAGGAAGTATTGGTAGAAAGTTGTAATAAAAGAATTGGTTTATCATGACTAACCATATTACTCTACTTGAGGATGTTCGGGAAGTACCCCTTTCCCCATGCATTTAATTTTCATAACTATTATTGGAGTTATGTAAGTTTAAAGGGGAGATATAATCTATGGGTAAAGAAATTAGAATAGGGTTAATTCAATATAATAATATGAATTGATTGCAAGTGGTGTTAAGTCATGATCTAAAATATAAGTAGTTCAAGAGACATTTAGTTGGTATTAAAGCCTATTCTGAGAAAAAATAGTTTGTATCCAGAACATATCACTTTATATTAATTGGTATCAAATATTAAATAATTAAAATTACACCTTGATCTAGAAGTAGTAATATGGAATAATTCTATGATTTATTCATTTTGATATAACATGCAATATCATCAAATTGTTTTTAGGATATTCAATGATACTGAATGGATACTCCTAAGATGAAAGTTTCCATTATAATTGATATAGAGTTTCATAAATTCAAGTTTAATTTTTAATAAATATTAAAACATTTATTATACTCATTTATTAAAAGATAATACTTATAAATAAGTGGTTAAATTATTTCAAAAATTGGTATTACTCACACATTTATACTTTATTGATTATTTAGTGATGATCTTTTGAAAGCATGATTAAGATCATAGTGAGATAATTTAAGGAAGTAAAATCTAAAGTTGTATACATTTATGTAATTAAGTGAGTGTTATAGACAATATTTGTATTGTTAACTTATACTCTTTTCCTACAACAAGTTCATACTTAGTTGGATTATAGGATTTGTGGATGAATCTTTGAGAAGTGGTATGGTCTATCATTGAAAATATTTATGAGTAAATCTACATTTGAGAAGTAAATTCTGGAAGATGAAAATGTAGGAAATATAGAAGAATAAGGTTAAAAAATGGTTAAAATAGCCTAAAATTTTGGAAAATAATGTATGTGGTTAAAATAGACAGAGGATGTGAAGCAATTATAAGAAAAAGGGGGAGTTGAAACTCTTTAATTTTTTTATGATAAATTTGAAGATTAAATTTCTTAATTTTCTCTATAAAAAGGAGATAAGTTATTTTTCATTGAAAATAGAGTGTTAGTACTGGATTATCAAAGGAGAGAAGAGTTAATAAACATACCCCTGCACATTTCATTGAAAAAGAGTGAGATCAAAGAAGATAATTTATTGAGGACAACCTCTTTATTTTATTTTCAAATGGGGATACAAAATAATTCACCATAGTTCCATATATATTTTTTCATGAAAAATAAGTTTTTGAATTGTGATAATGTATTTATGGAAGTATTTTCAACACAATCTAAAGGGGGAATGTTTTAACAAAGATTTTGTTTTTTAGATTTATTGATAGCCCATGGTGATAATAAATTATGGATTTATTGAAAGTGATATAATTTTCAACAAATAAGTTATATGGAATATTAAAGTAAAAATGTGAAGGAGACATAGTGAATCATGGTGAAAGGGGATGAAAATAAGTACTTATAAATACATAGAATAAAAATATAGAGATGATCATGGTGATTATTGGAATAAATCCAAATAGAAATAATAGTAAAACTTAACGTTTGAGTGATAATGGTGATGTAATAAAGGCACCACCCTATGGTCGATATCCTACACCATCAGGAAATGCAAAGCTCACCTCAACTATAATATCACTATCACACACACCTTGTGAGAGGGAAATAAAGTGGCAGACCACCTGGCTTCTCTGGGGGATCTTGGTACTAATGAAACATGTCTTTCCAACATTTCTCACTTCAAACCTGAGGGGGTGAATCTTATTCAAGGGGATTCCCCCATTCCTTACCATTTTAGGCCTCCATTGGCCTTGGTCACCCTACCCCATCCTTTAGTTACATCCAAAATAAAAATACAACGTTGATTATGATGTTGAAGGATGAAGAAATCACACCATGGAGGAGGTGAGTATATTAAATATAGGAGTCCAAAAAGGATAATGAATCCTGATTGAAGACATTTTAGTGATCTTGTTGTGAAGCAGAATATGGATAAATCCATCTAGGCCATGGGATTTTTATTTATTCTACATCACTTTCCATGATGATAATGGAAAATAAGTTGTTCAACACTGAAAATTCCATTTTTGTAGTCATGGTTATGGAAATTAATAGGTTCAATGGTAAAATTAGGAGTTATCCATTTTGTGGTAAAGATTTTTTTTTGTATTTAATGTTTGGACTGAAACATAATGCTGAAGATGGACAAAGTACATAACAAGATATGATTATTTTCAAATCCATAATCGATAGAAGATATTGGTTTGCTGGCATGATTCAATTCATGGTATATATGTAAAAGTAACCTAAATTAGGGACATAGAGTGTGATGATTCCATAATAAAATATCTGAGGGATTATCAAGATATTTATAAAGAACTAGAAATAGGAAACCGAGGGTACTATATGTGTTTTAATTAGAATTTTATCTATAGATGATAAGATGTAGACTATTATATTTTATGGATACATTTATGAAATAACAATTCAATATATCAATATTTGAGGTTCAAAACAACAAGATTTAATTACACTCATAGATGTTTAAGTTTTTTTCTTTTGAGGTTAAGGGGTAAGTTAGAAATTTCCACACCATGGTGTAGGTATGAACATGCTGTGGTAGTAGAGGATTTATAAAATAAAATATCTAGTTTATTTTGAATGGAAAATATATGGTATAAAGTATTTAAGTTTCACTTGACCTATTTGGGTGTATTTGATCATATTTAAACTTATGATACACATGGAATAATACCAAACTATTAATTAAAGGAGAATTGATCCAAGTCATTGATTGATGGGATTATATTTTGGAGAGAAATATGAAAACTTCTTTAGAAGTTATAGAGTATAATAGATAGAGTAAAATTTAAATATTTGGATTTTAGAGAAAAAGATAAAAAAAGATCATTGTCAGATGTAGTTTATGTGAGGAAGAAGGCATGAGATTTATAGAATATCATAGATCATATTTGACTTATTATAGATAAAAAATAGAGCACAATTAAGTTAATTTCGATATTGTATTATTAATACTCAAATGAAGCATTTAATACTATTTTAATCATATGAAATATATTTATATATCTATCAATATGGATTTGATCTCATTTGGATTTAGAGAAGGAGAAATAAGATAAAAAAAAGTGGATTTAAATAGAGGATCAATCTAGAGTAAAATATTCTTAGCGAATCAATTGTCTATGTTGATCTTAAATAGACATAAAATTTTATAAAATTAATATATTTCCTCAAAGTAGTGCATAGAGAAGTAATCAAATAGAGTGACCTGTGGGTGAGCAGCTTACATTCACAAAATCTTTGTAAAGGTAGTAATTCTTGGCATAGAGTCAACAAAACCTAAAGCTTGTATCCAATAAAAAATATATATAATGTATTTTTGTACACAAATACATAACCATGTGTATTATCCTTGAAATTAGCTCAATATGGGTGAATAAATTTTAATTATTTATATTCTTTTGTGTTTTACATTCTGCATATGAGTTTGATATTTGGTGTGAAGGGATTTGAGGGAATTTTAGATTGAATGTGTATCTCCACACATGGGAACAAGATCTGATGATGAGTAAGGGATAAAGTGAATTAAATCTGTTTATGACTCATCCCCCCTCTTAGGGTGACTCCTGACTTAAATTATAACCCAATGGTATAAATAAAATAGAATGATCATTATACTTGGTATGAAAAAGGACGATGAATCAAGAAGAAGAATCAGAACACAGATTTGTTGTTACTATTTGACTGATGACCTAGAAGAAACTAAATTATATTGCTTATGTATATTCAAATACTTGAATATTAATAAATTTATTATCACATGATATATATTTTTCTATGTAAAATTAATGTGATAATGTTCTAAGAGAATATATTGCATTGAGAGGTCATAGTAATTTCCTATTATGATGAGAACATTGAAGTACTATAAAAAAATTCTTAAATTTATGTTATATAGATGGATGAAATCATATAACTAGATATATATGATATATGATATTAGGGTTAAGAGGATTATAATACATTTATATATCATCTCATAAAGTTTATCTAAGGTAATATACAAGGGAGAAGGTTATGAGGATAGATCCACCTCTAGGATTTTTATAAGTTACCTATCATTAGATATTCCTATCTACATAAAATTGTGACGATCCTTAAACATTAATATCATTTTTAATTAATATCATGAGTTTCATACCTTTTTTATTTCTATAATCCATGAAAACATATGTTTAAGATGAATTTGGGTACATTAGGTGCATCATGAGTGATATATTATTAATGAATAAGTAGAGGGGTGATCCTCCCTTTCTATATTTTTAAAATTTGATATCATAAACCTTTGATTTAAATGAAATAGTCAAAAAAATCCATGGACATGGTGTATGGATGACATCATTTTAGGAATTCAAATAAATAAGTATCAAGAATATAGGTTGATGACACAAGTATACAACCTACTTATTGAGATATCTAAAAAAATGGATTCTATTACACATTGAGTTTTATATATGGTTTTCAAATTTGTAAAATTAAATTATACCTTTTGGGTTCTATTACATGTTTCTAGACACTAATATTTAACTTTATGAGAACCCATCTAAGTACACTGAGGAATATCCATAGAGGGTCACACATTTAATGTTCTTATTAATCTCAATTAAATTTTATATGAATTTAATTAATGTAATAAATATTATTCTCTAGAAAATTAATTAAATAATATTTATTTAGAATATATTGATCACAAACTATTTTATGTGAGTTGAAAATTAAAATATATATTTATTCACAAGACCATGGATATTGTAGATATTAATTTATCTAATGGACAATATTTATTATTCGAGGTTTGATAGATACTGAGAAGGAAACACAAACTATGTTATTAGGTTTGGTGGGAATTATATATTGAATGACACTTAAATAAATGTTGACCTATTTATCTAAGGTATGATATTTATATATCTTTGAGACATACACACATCAAGAAAATAATAATAATTATAATTATAATATTAGACATTGGGTTCACTAAGGATTAAGAGAATAATTAAAGGTTTATGTTCAATTATTTATTCTATAACCAATATCGATAAATATATAGTTATATAATTTTCTAGAGTTGTATGTTTTTGGGTAAAACACACTCCTCTAGTGATTCTCTCAACCCTAGAGTGATAAATTATCTAGAACCCTCTTCTTAAAAAATAAGATAAATCTTCCACCTTCCTCTTGTAAATTATGAGAGAATAAGAATCAATCCTTTAACCTAAAAGTATTGTGTAGAAATAAAAGGATGAAACATAAGAGTAACAGTACTTTCATGATATCACATGGAGTACCATCATTAATGCTTTGAGATCAAATGAGTTTTTTGGATCATTTCATAAGGGATTCTACTTTGGATCCTTTCAGTGTAAAAATAGTATAACAGAAAAAAAATTTGGACAATAAACATATACATTAAAAAAGGATATCAAGATAAAGGTATTATTATAATTATTAAATTAATTATAAATTTAATATAAAACAACCTCTACCTTTATTGAAAAATATTTATCAATTTTAATGAAATAAATTCATTGGTCATGATAATTATCATCTTATACATTACATATTATACATTGAATATAAAAATAACCGAGTTTTCCACGAACCCAATATATTCTTATACTAATTTTTTAATCTTAATGTGGTATCATTGTAGTAATGTTAAAATTTATAATTATTTATTAATCATTGATCGTTATATGCAGTTACTGTTAGTATTTCTTTTCGATAAATTATTTATTTAAATACAAAAATCAATGTATCTTCTAATTCTTCTTAGTTAACCTTCATATAACCAGGAAATGGTCAATGGTAAATGAATAACATACGAATAACCCATCCGAAGGTGATGGGGGTTTTGAATGAATAACATTGGAATACATGATGTGTAACCAAAAGGTACACACCATCTATCCTAGTTCATTTCACCTTGAAGTGTTGTGAATTTATTATAAATCTTCATGAAATAAACATCACATAGAGTCATTACACACTTCATGTTGGATAGTTAGGCTGGTACATTGCTTACCAGATTACATGCCATGTAACATGTGTACACATCATGTAGTCTATGAATTTTATAGTGGATAATGTGTAGTCAAAGATGCATCATGTATTTATTACATTATGTATGTGACTGAAATCCTGGAAATATTGAGGTCACATGGACTTTATCTAGTGTACAAGAAATGTACCTCATAAATGTTCATGACGGACATATATGCCCAATCCCTAGGCATGTGACAGAGATATGAGAAGAATCTATTACATGGTGTGCATCCCCTGTAAATGTCATGCAACACATACCTATCTACAAAAAGTACATGAAAAGAAAGAATGTACACTATGCAATTAATTTAATGTGTAAATAAAAATAATTGTTCCATTAAACCTAATAAACATGCATCCATGGTTAATTTAATGAAAGTATATGCCATGTAATAAGTTAATAATGATATTAAATACTTAATTAATTTGCATGTAAAATATAGAACTATACGTCTTGTATGGTCCTTACCCACCATGTAATACTTTTACATTAAAAGGATCACACACCATGTAATATAACATATGTCAGTGTCTCATTTATTGATAGTACACGTTGTTTAATTACACAAAAGTTGTGTACACTACATATTATGTTTGTACACAATATATGACAAGGACCATGGAGGTTATTTCAGACAATCAAACGATCTGTTGCCTCCAAGTACACACTATGTACTTAATTAATTAAAAAAATTATCTATTTTTTTTAAAATTATAGTGTATGAGAATCTCCAAGACTTCTTGTATGGATATTAAGAAAAATTAAAGAACTAATTAATTAAAATAAATAATTAATTTGAGTACATTTTATCTTAATTAATAATTATTGAATTGAAATATAGCTAGTTGTTTTAAATGAGTATTCATTGAATGTTTGGATGATCATGATATTATACCAACCAATGTTTGTGTTGGATTTATTTTAATTTAATTTCTTGATTTTTCTTATTATAAAATTAAAATGGTGGATTTTGTGTCATCCCTCTCCATTTATTATGTAAGAACTACGTATCCATGGTTTATTTTATGTAAACCCCCTTAACCATTCTAACAGTTCCCCTCACCTATGTGAGAGTAAAAAAAATTAAAATATGAAGCTCCAAGGAGAGTAGGTGGTTCGTGACTCAAGATTATGTGAAATCAATCCATAATATATGAAAGTTGATGGTGGAATACTACCACTCAAGAAAAGATTGACTCAAAGAGTTTTTCTCATAGGGTTATAGGTTAATTTATTATCCACTTAATAAATCAACCATTATAAATCTCATGATCATTCCACACTATTTATTTTATTTTTGTTAAGTAGATGGTAAATTTTATGGGAACTTTATCTTGATCACATAAAATAATTAATTAACAAGTATGAAAAATGGAATTCAAATAAATTAGAATATTTATAAATTAATATTATCAAAACCATGTTTAATTGAATATGTTAAAACCATATTAAATTGAGAATATTTTTTATCAATACAAAATAAAATCCCTCAATAAAATATTAATTTAGACTAAGCCTTCCTTCATATGAATTAATATTCTCCCACTGTTAATGTATTGGTTCAGGCCTCTGTCGAGGACACTATTAATTATTAAAAATTATTAAAATAGATAGTGGTTCAGTATAACTAAAATTTTATTGGATTTAATAGATTTTTTATGTTAAAAACATATTTAGAGGAAAGTGTTGAGGAAATCAAAGTCAGGATTTCATAATTGGGGACTCCACTCAACAGGTCAAGGAGTTGAAATATAGCAGCTGAAAAACCACCTACCTAAATACCTTTTTATAATTTACATGTGTTTTTTTATAGATTATGATAAGAGAAATATAGATAATTTCCACAATAATGTCTACAGGACAAGACATTTCAAGTCTAATGGTGGGGGTTTTTGGAACTTAATAAAATAGTGGGAGACTAATAATAAAATTAAATTATTTAATCAAACATATTTTAGTAATCAAGAAAAAGAACTTATTTATGTTTTTTTATTAAAATAGAATCTTCATCAACATCATTATCCTTTAAATAAATTATATATATGAACTATATTATTAATATTAGTAACTTTTAGGAATGATATAAGTTATTATGCATTATATTACTCAAAAAATGAAAGTTTTATAGGCTATAATCTCTAACCCATGATCCACCTACTAAGGAGGATAGTGATGAAGAGATAAATATCTATAAAAAAACTTGTATGTTGTGATATATGCCCAATGTTTGATGCTATCATCCATGTATATTGAACTTATAAAGTCATAGGAGAACATGGATACCTATGAAATGCTAAATCATGTTCATGAACATTTTAAGAAGAGATATTGATAGTAGTAGTTTTTTATATCCAAGGATCTCTCTATGAGAATACATGGAGAATGTGTGTTAGTTGGGCCTCCCATTATCAAGATTATTGAGTACATCAGGGGTATAATGATTATTAGGTTTATACTACCCAATTAATTACACGTCCATTTCATTATTTCCTCACTCCGTCTGAGATTATCTACCTCTATAGAAAATTTCAACATGAACAACATTGAGTAGTCTCCACCAAATATCCTTAATCTTATTATCTAGGATGATAAGGAAATTAAATACAAAAACCATTCTATAATTATTTTGAAAAGTGTGAGGAAAAATGAAAATCCCAAAAACCGATACTAATTCTTAGGCATTTACACAAAACCTGACCAAGAGAAGGAACACCACGGGGAAATAAAATGAAAAAGATGATATTTTCTTATCATGTCGTATGAAAATACACTAGATGAAAAACTATAATGAATTGAAGAATAAGTAATCATTTACATGTTTTTTAGGTATATTCATCATTATAATCAATAATTATATTTTAATTCTTTGGAAATAAAATTCAATATTTGTTATACATATGTATTTGACCATAGAAATCAAGAAAATATATTGAGATTACTATATTTAGGGTTCATTTTTAATGAATCTAATGAAGGTATATTCATATTTCAGTATAAATAAGTGTAAAACTTCATGATTTTTTGATGAAATCATGTTAAACTATTTTTTGTATTTCTGATTACGAAAAAATTCATTTTAATATCTAATTATACACAATGAGAAATTATTTTATTTTATAATATATGATGTTAGGATATTTCATACTCAACTAATAGTAAGATAATTCATGAATCATAGATATTGTAAATTGGAAAATCAATTATGAATACAAATATTAGACTCAGAGTACATCATTTTGTAAAGATAAATATTTTTCAAGAAAAACTGATAGTAGTTGGAATATTTATATATACAAGGGTGTTATAGTCTCATTTGAGTTAAAAAAAACTAGGTGTATTGACTAATTTACTATCATGTTTTTAATGAATAAGTGTTTATAAATAACGGTATGATAGAAAGATATAAGAGTTAGTAAAAAAATTCATACAAAATATTCTAAAGGAAAAGATAAGAGGAAAGTTCATATACTTCATTAGATTCATTTAAGAGATTTTAGGGATGCTAAATGAAGAAATAAATACACTTGGTAAAGTATAAGAAATCCTCTGACCTAGCTTGTGGAGTGTATCATAACCTAGTATTCATCGATTATTTATATGTGGAGTAAAGGTAATACCAAAATCACATTACCATACACAATAATGTTTTTATGGTATTAAAAGGAGATTTATGAAA
Source organism: Viscum album (assembly GCA_963277665.1). Taxonomy (NCBI): domain Eukaryota; kingdom Viridiplantae; phylum Streptophyta; class Magnoliopsida; order Santalales; family Viscaceae; genus Viscum; species Viscum album. The sequence continues at coordinate 248,215,930 of OY728150.1, forward strand.
TGTATTATATGTATTGAAAATATTCAAATAATATCTTCCAAGACATGTTTCAAAAATAAAAAACAATCACTAACAACATGAAAATCATACTAACTATTAAATATCATGTTAATTACATTATACTAAAAAATACATTAGGTATAGCTTATAATGTTTGATGAGAACCATTTGTTAAAATTTTTATTTATATATTAATAAACATCATATAAAATACCAATTTATTAATAGTTAATTACCCTATATCCTCTAAGAATATTAACATACTTTACTAGTTTATATCAACTATATATTAGAGGTAAGTCTATCCCATTTTGTTATAGTGGGATTTGGATAACCTTTGATGAATTTTAGGCTTCAGATACATGTAAGCTGAAAGAGGAACATACAATTTACTAAACTCACTGGGAAGAGTAGTTTCAATATACACATACTGTGTACGAAAATAAAACCAAAAGTAAGTTTTATATTCACCAAGACCTATGAAATATTATTCAATATGAATAATGAATCCTATAAAGAAGAAATAAATTTTTAATTTTTAATATTTAAAAGTTTGTCTGAATTCAGTAATGGAATCCATGTACTAAAATTTTAGGGCACCGTATTTTAATTTTTCATGACTTGATACTGCTAGTGAGTATTCAAGAGAAACTATAAATGGATGGTACAAGTCAATTACAATAATATACATATTAAAAAGACATATAAGACATAATATATGAAAAAACATTTACTTAAATCATTATGGTAGAATACATTTGAATTATACTTTTAATAGTGACATTCCTATCATAGGGTGGTATAAAAGATACTATATTTTTCCTAGTACAACATAGTGGATGTCTAGGGTTATCTCACTTGATGAGATTCACAATAAACCACACACTATTTTTAATTTACTTATTGCATTTTTATTTGTTTTTTTATCTTATAAAACCAAATAAAAATATGGGGGATGAGAATGAAATAATAACCTGACTTATCATGCACATGCTATACATAAGAAAATTAATTTAGGTTATAAAATAAAGGTCTTGGTCCTAGGGTCAGTTACTTGGGTTACTTTATTTGTCATTAATTTTTCTTAAATTAAATTTGATAATTCCTTCATCATCTACTATAATTAATTTTTAGAGTGAAAGTTAGCATTCCTAGTAGACTTATTTGGCACACCAAACTATACCTCCTCTAATAATAAAGGTTGGTGAGACAACTCAATTGATAGTATAGAACCTTTAAAGACTCAGATCCATCATATGTAAATTCATCCCTTTAATAAACTCAAATCTATTGTATGAATTATTTTTCCATGATAAGGGAGAGAGTGATTGTTAATTAAAGAGTAGAATGAGTTTGAGAGGCTCATAAAAGAGTGGTGGATGATCACCATACCCATATTAAGCAATTCTCTTTCCCACACCAAAAATAGAATAAAAAACAGAGAATTAGAGTGAAATAATTGAGGAACACCATAAAAACCTCCCCCAAGGCCAAGTCTCAGGCCATTCACTCTCCATTGAGAGCGTAAGAGATCATAGAGGTGAAAGGGAGAGAGATATAGAGAGAGAAAGAGTGAGAATGAAATAAATATTTTTATAAAAAATATTCATATAAATTACATGATAAGTAAATCCAAAATTACGACAGTAAAGAAACCTACAAGAAGTAGCCTACTCCCCCCTTGACCGAATGATCTGTAGTTTATAAAAACAACCCTTTATTTATAGGAAAACAATAGGCCCTTACTTATTTATTTTCCTTTCCTTTTCTCTATATCTTTTTGTATCTCAATTGAATATAGTCATACTTTATTTTAGGGATTGTTTTTAACTCCTTGTATGTATGAGAGGTTCCATGCATATGTTTCCTTATTTCTCCCTAGTAATAATGGTGAAGCTCATGAGTATCCCAAACATATTGAGTATTTTAATGTTTTAGTGAAAAAACCCCTATATTTCATGGAGATAAATACATGGTACAAATATTTCTCCTTAGGGTTTCCACTATATGGATATGATTTATCCCTCTCTCCCACGACTACGACTTATTCTCCCTCAAAAAATTTCCACTTAATTTTTTGGTACCTATATAGAATCATTCAGACCCTACGGCGCAACTTTATATTTGAGAACTAAGGCCATAAATGACTAAAGTACAGTAGGTTGGTCCATAGTGAAATATGTTTTGTTAGTTTGGGCTCCAAGACTTCTATGATACAATGCTAAATCCTATGACATAGTAAGTGAAAATTATCTATGGTTTTGATGGACTCTATTCATCTTTTATGGTGTCCCTACAACATAGAAGTGGTGGTTTGATAACCCTTACACAACATTAAGAAACTATTAGTTACAATTACATACATTCTAGGTGAAACTTGTGAAGTGAGTGTTTTAACATTACATAACTTTTAGAAAAACATGGCTACCTTTACATAGCTCATGAAAACTTGGGGTCATATTTACCCAGAAATTGTGTTAACATTACTCATCATTTATCTTACCCTTATAGAAGTACTATCTTACCTTACAAAAAAATTTAAAACCTTGGGTTACCCTTACAAATATCTTTTATTACCTTATATTAAACCTTAAATAATTTTAAGATACCCTTTTGCAGTGTCTGAAAACAATATTTTACCATAACAGAACACTTGAAAATCATCTTTTATAAATGTAGAACACATTTTACTCATACATAGGTACTAGGCCATGCGTACGGGTAATAAAAATTTCCCCAAAAATTTCATTAAACATAAAAATTTATCTTTTTTAACTTTTATTAATCCAAATTAATTATTCAATTAAAATCACCCACACTTTAATAAATAATTAATTATTTGGTAAAAATGATAAAAAATTGAAATTATTTATTATAATGATAGAATTATTTCATGGAAAATAAAACCATAAAATACCCTCAAACTTGAACTATGTTTTTCCTCAACCATTTAATCTCAACAAATAATAAAATAGGTCATCAATGAAACAAATATTTAAATTTTAAATTAATTAAATCAAAAAATTATAAATGGTAAATTAATATTTTATGTTCCACAAAAATTATCAATTTAACTTCACATTTTTCAATGAAATAATCAACTAGAGTATTTTACTTTTTTCCATTTTAGGATGATGGCTCCTCTCCTTATTTCCACTCAAACATTTCAATTTCTTATTTTTAAACATTCCAAGTTTTGATTTACATCACACTAAATTCTTTTAGTCTCTCATCACTCATGGTACACATTAAAGTATAATAATTATTATACCATGAGTAGATGATCCTTTTCATAGGGTTACAATGTATCCACCTTCTCTACTTTGTAAAGAATAAAATAATATGAAATAATGAGGAATTTGTAATCAAGGTTCTAATGAATCTATTGATTATGTTTAGTTGGGATTGATGTTCAAAACATTAAGACTCAAAGAGGAGGTTTATCTCTAAATCATAATTCAATATATAAAAAGTAAAATCTCAATGGAAATATCTACTTAAGAAAGTGAAAACACCCACTTCCCAAGAACATAGTAAATTTCATGAATAATTAAATCATAATGAAATATTTACGCCCTCTTGCATCTTATCTACACTATTTTTAGTTTTTTTTACTTTTTCATACTAAATTTTTAACATATTTTTTTATTTTTAGAAATTTATATTTAAAATGAATCTCACATCGACCATGATACCCCATATGATAAAATAATTTTTTCGGTAATGGTAAATTTTTATTCTCCCAAGTCACAACCCATTCTTCTTCTACCTCTTTTTTTAAATTTGGTTTCTAGAAGGGAAACTAATAAAAGTATAATGGATGAATAATAAACCTTTACCAATACCCAAAAAGCACCCCTCACTAATTAATTTCAGTATAGTGAATCCCATCCACCATGACTTCCCTCACCCCACACTTCAACTTTAAAATATCATTCAAAATACAAAGTGGATGGTAAGAATGGATATAATTAACTTTTAATGTGGATCATTACTAACAAGGTAATTCTTGGATTCTATAGATTAAAAAAGATTAATGTAAAATTTGTCCTAAATGATAAAGGATAAATAAATGAAAATTCCTCAATCATTTAAAATTCAACTATGTATAATCCTATAATCAAAAAGTTCCAATGCATGTTCTATTAGGTGGAATGCACCAAGTTCACTCAAGAAATATGATCAGGATCAAATTGGAAAAGTTAGGTCTAGAAATCCCATTGGGAATGAAACATATGAATTTTGATAATAACTCACTACATGAATAATAATAAAAAACAAATACATATGAATTTCATAAATTTAAAGGATGAAAATTCTAGGAAATTTTCATTTACATGAATCAACCAATTCCTCAAATCATGATTAATCAAATTAATAGCTATTATTCACTCTAATCATTTAATTTCACATATTAATAATCAAATCTCATTAACATAGAAATCTAAAACATGAAATTATGGGATTAATATTAAACTCAAGTCTCTTAAATTTGTCAAGAAAATAAAAAATTATATGTGTGGTTATGAAAATACTCTTTTAAAGATCAAATGAATATTTTAAATCTAAAATGAGAGAGTTAAAAGATAATGAATTTAAAAGTGAATTACCTTTTCAATGAAGCTCTAATCCTATCCCTTATTCATGACCTTGATGATGTGAATCTTGTTCCATCATCATCATGGAACTATACGATAAAATCACTCATTAAATTATAAGTACCATGTCAATGTAATATAAAAAAGAATAAAGGGGATTGGGTTGCATCCTAATATGTTCCTAACACTAATTACTTATAAAGATGAGAAAAATCATAGAAATAAAATAGAAATAAAATAAAGGTATCCAATAACTCTTATTCCTTCCATACTGCACTTATTCTTCCTTGTTTTTTAGGAATACATAGAAATTGTACAACAAATCCACCCATATATAAATTAAATACCCTTTAATGATGGGAGTAAGATGAATTATGAATCATATTACTTATTTTTTGTCATATAAAAAACCTATCAGTCATTATATAGTGCTTTATTAAGGTATAAAGCATCAAAAAAATAATCACAAGTATTTTTTTAATGAAATGTTATTTGAAAAAAAATTAAACAGTAAGATTAAATGTCAAATTCATCCCCTTCACTATAACCATATTATGTATTGATTTCCTCTAGAAAAAAAATTTATCTCTTCATTCTATCCCTCTAACAATTGTTAAACAAGTTCTGGGAGTTCCATGTGTTCCGAATCAGGTGAATCTTACTATAAATCATCTTCCTCCAAGGGAAAATAGGAATAAGATGAATATGAAAATTCAAAAAAAATGAGAGTTAATACTCAATTCAGTTATAAAAAATTATATGAGAATGATTTCAAGAAAATATCATCTCCCTAATTGATTTTGTATTCAATATCTTATTCCAGGGAAAAAAATTCTTGGAGTAGAGTAGTAGTGGATGAAACATGGTACTCTAACTCCTCTATTCTTTTTTTGAACTATACAACTTGGGTGGATTATTATCCTTCCAATAATAAGGATATGTACATAGGTGTTAATGATTCTACTTTAAATAAGGAGAGATCGTGTTACATTTCCTCATTTTCGTATTTAATCTAAAATTGATCATAATCTTGTTGATCTCTCAAATATACATCAACACATGAGTCATCATGCCCACTCTATAGCTATTCATAGTAGGTTTAGATCTGATATTTTTATGTTTGGGCTATGAATATTCTTCAAATAAGGCCTCAAATTATTTAAATTCTTTATAAAAGTTGGGAGAGACTAAGGGGAGAGTCTTTTTGAAATTCAATCACTTCTTTATAAAACTATGGAAAGTAGTAGTAGAACTTAGTTAGTTCCCTAAAAAAGGATTCAAAAATTAGTTCCTTCATGTACACCCTCAGGCTTTCTATAAGTTCATGGAATGGATTCTCTCCAAAATTTCATTTTCACACTCATATAACCTTTATATAAATTAAAGAAATAGTATACTCCATGGACTAAGGTGAGTTAAACATTTTTTAGTTGTTTTCTAAAATCAAATAAAATTATTTATAGAAGGTGAAAATGAAAAATGGATTAAGAGACTACTTGGTTCCCCGAAAACACTGCCAAGTTTATACATACCTATACTAGGGTGATGAAAAATCTAAAAAAAAATTCTTAGTATATTATAGTATATGACTAGGGTCATCTCACCTAAGAAGATTCAAAGTCATTCACACACTATTATGAATTCACTAATTGAATTTTTAGTGTTTTATATTTCATTAAGGAAAAGGAAAATATGGGAGGAATGAGAATGAAATGAAAATCCTAACCTACCATGCATATTCAATAAAAAAATTGAATGAATTCTATATAGAAAGCAAATTTCTTGGTCCTAGGGTCGGTTACTCAGGTTTATTAATTATTCATTACTTTTAACTAAATTCTATTTAATAATTTATTAATAAAATACTATCCCAAATTTTTGAGTATGGAATTTATCATGCCTAGGATGCTTCTTTGATACACCATAATTCACCTCCTCCAATAGTCAAAGTTTATGACAAACCTCAAATGACAGTGTGCTGCCTTCTAAGACCCGACTCCATCATATGTCATTTTATCCCTTAACTGAACTCAACTATATTATGTGAAAATATTTCTAAGATTAAAGAGGGAAATCGTGTTATTTATAGATCATAATGAGTTATAGAGGCACATAAAAGAGTGTTGGACAATCACCACACCCATATTCAACACTACCCTTTCCCTCACAACAAATAGAACAAAAATATTTAGAATTAGAGTTAAATAATTCAGGAATACCATAAAAAACTCCCCTAAGGACAAGATATAGGTTACTTACTCACCATTAAGAGTGTGAGAGATCATATTGGATAATGTTAGAGAGATAGAGATATTTATAGAGAGAAAGAGAGATAATAGAATATTTTTTTATAAAAAATATGTATATGAATAACAAGAGATGTAAATCATAAACTAAATTAGAAATGAAACCTAACAGTAGAATCCTACCACCCCCTTGGTCGATCGATCTATAGTTTGAAGATTCACCCCTTTATTTACAGAAAAAATATCAACCCATCTATCTCCATTATTTTTTCCTTTTCTTATTATCTGTATGTTTCTCGATTTAAAATGGTCATGCTTAATTTTAGGGATTTTTATGAACACCTTTTGTGTATTTGAGTCTCTATGAATATTTCCCATTATTTATCCCAAGGACTTTGGTTTAAGATCATGGGTATCTCAAATATATTGGGTGTTTTGAACTTTCAAAACAAAAACCCCTTTGTAATGTATAGAGAAATCTTGCGGTTCAACTATTCCTCCTTAGGGTTTCCTTTTCATGGCTATGGTTTAGCCCTCTCCCCCATGATATTAGCTTCTTATTTCATAAAAAATTACACTATTATTTTTGGTGCCTCTATCCATCATGAAAACCCTACAACTTAGATTCATATTTATAAACTCTAGCCATAAAGGGCCATGGTGCAATAGTTCTGTCCATGATGTAAGACCATATCTCAGTTTGGGCTCTAGAAATTATATAATGCAACAAGGAATCCTACAGCATAGAGGGTTAAAATTATCATTTGTCTCTGAGTTATATCTTTATCTTCCATGGTTCTATGTTATATCCTTATCTTCTACGGTGTCCCTATTCCATCGAAGTGGAAACAAAGATATAACAAAGGTGGTATGACAAACCTTACCTAGCCTTATTAAAATTTGAATTACCCTTACTTAGATGCTTGGTGACCCTTTTATAGTTAGTGTTTTACCTTCATGTTAACTTCATAAAATCATGGTTCCCTTTATTCGGATCTTGAAAACTGTAGGTTACCTTTATACACTAGTTGTCTTAACTTTATACAGTGGTGGTCTTACCACTACACAACACCTATCCTACCTTTATATAGCCTTTGAATACATTAGCCTACCCTTTCATAGTGGTTATCTTACCTTTATATAGCTCTGTTATTACATTTACAAAACCTTAATGAATTTAGATTTATCCTTATGTGGCACATAAAAATAATGGTTTACCCTTACACAACACTTGAAAATCCTATTGTATAAAGGTGGAACCCATTTTACCCTTTTGTAGGCCATATTCCATGTGTAAGGGTAAGAAAAATTTCATCCAAAATTTCATGAAACTTCCAAATTTATATTTTTTCACTTTTATTAATCTAAATAAATTATTTATATATAAATCACCTAAATTTTAATGAAATGATTAATTTCATGGGGAAAATATTAAAAAATTGAAATTATTTCTGAAAATGTTAACTTTGTTGCATGAAAAATAAATCCATCAGATATAAATATTATATGATCCTTTTACTAGGAGTTTAGATATCAAATATAGCTTCCATAATGTATATTATATATAATATGTCTATATAAAATAAAAAATGGTTGCTGATACCAATTAATACCTATAAGATGTAAGAAATACACATATCCATTTATGGATAGAGTAAAGAATAGTGATAATAAAATAGTCATTTGTAATGAGGTAGTTCTATGTTTCTAAAAAGGGTTATTGAGATAAATACTATTTTCCCAGACCTATATATTGATTACATATGAAACCAGATAGTTAGTCTTGCCAACTTTCTATGAATAAATAGAAAATATCTCCAAGAATGAATTAAAAAATCCCAGTTCTATATAAAAAGATTTATAGATTCGGATCTATGGGGTTAAATTATATAGTCATTTCACTTTTGTTGACAATGAATTTAAAATAAAAAATTTAACAATTCAAAACTAAATTATTTTGTATGTCACATGGTATGAAATCTCTCCATGAAAATGTGTGTGGACATAATATAAGAACATAAATTAAATTTCATAAGATTAAGTGATAAGAATATATTAAATATTACATGATATATACTGGTGTATGATATTTAATAAAACCAGTTGAACTAAATATTCTTATAGTTAGAAATATATAAAATTAATTGAAAAATTTGATCTGGATAAGTTCATGGAATAAGAAGAAATGTTAATAGTAGTGTTTGATGGGATATAACACTAGATTTCATTTAGATCATTTTTTATCTAAAATCTTAACCAAGTTAAGGTAATATAAAATATGTTGGGTTAAATAAGTGAAAGATGTATTTATTATTAAGGAATGATTTAGTTACAAGTAATGTAAAAATGGTGCGACGAAGAAGCCTATTGTAGAATGTAACCCAAAAAGTTATTTCATTCCTATCAAATATTCTTAGAAGATTATGTTTGAAAGAGTTACATCCATGTTATTTTACAAGAATTAAATATATCCATATATTATGAACATGTTTTGAAGTAGAATATGATCATATGTATTGTTTTTCTTTATTAGATGGCTAATTGGTTACATGACATAGGTATTAGAGGATTGGTTCAATGTTATTAACAAATGGTTCTCTTAACTTTGAAACTTTATACCAACATATTATTGAAGGTTAACGATCATTTGATTATTTTGAAGTGTTCCATCTAGGTGTGGATTTTTTAGAGTTGGTATTTTAGAACAAATAATTTATACTTTGGATTATATGCATATTCAAATATTTTAATATTAATAAAATATCTTATTAAAAATTGCTCTTTTTTCTATATAAATTTAATGTGATAATGTCCTTGAGTATTTTTTTACATTGATAATGTCATTATATTTCCTATATATGATGATAACCCTAAAATTATAGGAATATAATCTTAATTATAGTTATATGATCAGATAACATACTATGATGAGATAGATAGAATGTTGACTCTCGGGTATGAGTACTCATAAATAGATGATACTTCTTCTCATTAAGTTAAAACTTAGTAGTCTACAAAACGAGAGATTATAAGAATAGACCCACCTATAGTAATTACACATGTTTATGCGTCATTTTATATTCTTATCTATGAGAATGTGCAATGGTCCTTAGACTTTAATATTATTAATAATTCATATCACAAATCGTACACTTAATTGTATTTCTATAAACCATGATGATAACTATTCATGGAGAAGTTGGGGTTCTTCACAAATTTAATTTTATTAATTAATATTTCAAGGGTTTTCTTCCCTTCTATATTTATGTAAGATGATATATCTTCAATTTCATTGGATTGGAACCATCACATTTAATTCCATTTTCATGGTGAAAAGATGTGTTTATTTGTGATAGTCAAAGAAATATGTATCTAGAAAATTGGTTGATGTAATAGATGTTAAACTGGATTGATGACATATTATAAAAAATTTATTATATTACATAGTAATAATTCATGTGTGGTTGTCAACATTGTAACATAAAATTTTCTCTTGGGTACCTTGACCGATTTCCAGATAGTAGTCATGGACTTTAGTCAAGTCTAACTAATTCCAAAGAGGAATAATCCTAGAGGCTCACACAATAATTGTTTACATTGATCACAATTAAATTTTATTTTAATTTAATTATTGGAATAAATATTATTCTCAAGATCAAGAAAATAATTTTATTCAGGTTTCATTGGTCGCAAATATTCAGAAGGAAATAAATAATTATTTATTCATTATTAAATAATCTATTTGATTATGTGAATAATTTATAACTATTTATTTTCCAGACTGTGAATGGAATAATTATTTTATTTATTGAATATTAAATAAATATTTATTCACCATAATGTAAATAAAATACTTATTTATGAATAAATATTTGATAAATATTAATTTAGGTATTTGATAAATACTAAGGAGGATGAGAAAACCAATATTGTGTCTGGTGATAAATATTAATTTACAAGTTGGTAAACTAATATTTATTATCGCATCAATTAGTGAAATGCATAAAATAATAATAATAATAATAATAATATAATATGTATTGGGGTAAGATAAAGATTATTATATTATTTAAGGGTCCTTGTGCAATTAAATATTATTGTAACCTAAAACCTAACTCTATAAATATATTTATCTATGCATTGTTTAGGGTTAATTGAGAATTGAGAATCATTGCGCACAACAGTCTTCTATCTAGATTCCTCATTCTATCATCTTCTCAGTAACAAGAAGAAATCCTTAAATCCTAACGGATTTTGAAGAGATCAATATGAAAAATGAATAATCCTATATGATATCACTATTAAATCAATTGGTTTTGTTCATAGATCAAAGGACCACATGTGGATCACTACTATAGGGGATCTACTTTGAGTCCCCTTATGCAAAAAATGTAATCTAAAAAGAGTTTTCGATGATCAAAATCAGCATCAAATAAATATCTTAAGACAAGGTAATATTTATTTAGATCTAATCTAAATTAATTATAAATTTAACATGAAAAATATCCTCTATTTCTTATAAGATTCCTAAGTTAATATTTGATGGAAGCATTTCATTGTTCAAATCATTTATGTCCTGCACAATTGGTGAATGGTCCATTGAATCTGACATGAAAATTTTTGGTTATATACCCACCGATCACTTCAGATGTTCCCATAACCTTCAAGTGGTATCAGAGTGATCATGTTTTAAATATATAATTACTTATTTGATTATTGATTGATTATGCACAATAGTTGTTAGATCTTTAATTTCATAATATTCTCTCCTTACTCTAATGTTTAATTAACATTATTTTTGAAATTTTAATTTTCATAATTCAAGATTTATAATTTCTTAAAGTCCAAGAATAGAAGAAGAGTGATCAGAGATTCCATAGGAAAGTGCCATCAATTTTTTCCAGTAGACTTGGTTACACGGTGTGTTCTTAGAGTACACACCATGTACCCAGGTGAATTACACCCAGATATGTTGTGGGTTACACAATGAGCGAAGACGTTTTTACACATGGTGACTTTATTTTACACTATGTGTAGACCTAGATAACCAAGAACATAGTTTATCAGATTACAAAATCTGAAGAATGAATACATGTCATGTAGTCTACATGGTTAATCGGTGAAATTCATTCTAACCGTGTGGTCAAATACATGGTTTCTAACTGCTTGAGACCAACAACCTATATAATTAATGAGATACATAGTGTGTAGCAGGCATACATGTTGTGTAACACATTAATTCCTATATTCAAGGTATATGATGAGTTATTTGGTAAGTTACATAAACACATGAAAATCAGACCACATGGCATATAACTCCTTAGTACAAATCATGTAGTCTTGCATAGATACATGATAAATACCAAAAAATTTATCCCGAACATAAGGAAAAGGGAACACATGATGTTTATATTGTTTCTATATGTTGTGCAGTCCATTTTAGGCACATACCAAAACCCCATGTATTTAGCTCGGGAACACAATATTTGAGGAACACTATGTGTAGCTTGTAAGTACACAACGTTTATTCTCCCAATAAAAGAAAAAAATTAAATTAAATTAAATTAATTAATTATTGTATTAAAACCTAATTACACTGTTGACATATGATGTGTTTTTCTATATAATAAAGGTATTAATGAATTAAAAAAATTACTCAATTTATTTATTTTATTTATATGTAATTATTGGTTATGCCATTTTATTTTACATGAATATATTTGCGATGGGTATCTCCAAGTGACTTTGGATGCTATTTAATATGTAAGGGAAATAAATAAATAAATAAATAAATAAATATTCAATACAAGTATGCTTATCATAAAAATAAAAAAATGAATAGAAGTAAATTCTAGCCAGTGTACTTTACAATATTCATTACATGCGTATGACCATTCATGAGATTTTACCATAACTGTGTATGTGTTGGTTTTATTTAAATTAATTTATTTCATATTTTTTCAAGTATTTAATATTAAGTAAAATATGATGGTATGTGACTCATACCTCCCTCCGTTATTATGTAGGAGTTGCATGTCCAAGGTGATTTGTGTAATTCCACTTAACTAATCCATTGGCTCCCCTCACCTCCGTGTGAGTTATAAATACATATAATAAAAGAATTATCACAAGGAATGTGGGTTTGTTTCAATATGGAACCAATATGATGCCAACCCATGTTATACATAGGTCAAAAGGTGGAATTCTGCAACTAATTCCAAGATCAACACAATGAATTTTCCCATTAGTCATAGGTAAATTTATTAACTACTTAATGAATAAACAATTAGATAAGATCATGATCAGGTCATATATTTTTTATATCTTATAACTTATATATTTTATGGATTCAATACCAATATTATATAAATAAATGGACTAATATTTAAATATAGAACTTACATAAATGGGTTATACGTAATTTTTTATAAATAAATGGTTAATCACTTAAGTAAAATCCACTAAATATAAAAAAATGTAAATATTAAAACACAATATCTTTACACATAATAAAAAAAATCCCTCAAGTTAATATTAAGACATTAAACCTCCCATCACTTGAATTAATATAAACCCATAGTTGAAGTGTCAGTTCATCCTACCTCGAGGTAACTTCTAATTATCTGAATGTATTAAGTAATTTAGTGGGTCAACTTTATTGAATATGTATTGGGTATAATGGCCTATGTTTTTCCAATAAAAATTTGTAGGCAAGTGTTGAGTAAATCTAATTTAGGATTTTTGGATTTAGGGTCCACTCAATGGATCAAGGAGTTGCAAGTTTGTAGTTGGAAAAAACCGCCTACCTAAATACTTTCTTATAATTTTCTTGGAAAACTTATGGATTATAAGAAAGGAAATATAGACCCTTCCCACAAGAATGTCATGAGTAATGATAGATTCCAAGTTAAATGGTGAGGTCTACTGATACTTGAAAAAATAGTGAGAGACTTAATAAAATTAAATTCACTATGTTTCACATAAATTTCAATAAAGTGGATTACTAATAATATAATATTTTATATTTACATATTAATGTAAATTTCATCATCCATATTATCCCTAATATCAATTTCAGAAAAATATAGTCTCCTTACTAGTTTTAACTTTTAGGAATGGTTCATAAGACTATAATTTGTGTTGCGCCATAAATTCAAATCTTACGTTGTTGAATTCTCACTGCTTCATATTCTTACAAAGGATGAAAGTGATGAAGAGTTCATTGTATATGATAAACACATGAGTGTCTTGGTCGATGTTTGGTGTTTTATGTTTTCATCCATTTTCAGTGAACTCATAAATTTTCATAAATACATGGATTATTATATCAAGATCCATCATCTCCATGGTATATATAAAGGAAGATCTAGACAAGAATGGTTTGACATATCCAAGGTTTTCTTTCAGAGTAATCTTGGAGAAGGTATGGAAGTCAGTCCTCATATAGTAAATATAATTGGATACATTGAGTGCTTATAGGTTATAAGTTTTGAATTTCCTAAAGAAATATGTATCGATTTAATTCTTGCATCACTCCCTCTGACATTCTATAGATTCACTATTAATTTTAATATAATTAATATAGAGAATTCTCTTCCAGATATTCTCATATAGATTTACCAATTTGTTAAGGAGGAGAAGCATGAAAATAAATCCATCCTTATGGTGAATAAAATAAAGGCCTATAAAAGTTCTCTAAGACTGAATATTCTTTGAAACTACTATCCAAAAAGAGAATGATCAAGGGGTATGAAAGGGAGAGGGATGCTAGTTTTTTCACATGTCGTATGAAGGGGCACTAGAAGAAAAAATAACCCCTAGGAAAGAATAAATGGGAAGCTTCACGTGAATTTCTTATCAAGTGGAATTTTTTATACATATTAATTATTAAATACAACATGTGTTTTTCACATATGTATTCAAATATAGGAATCAAGTAGATTTTAGAATATTTTATGAGGGGAGGTAGATCTATGATTATCAAAAAGAGTCATAATTTCTATCATGTTCATTGTAGAATAACACCATACATTTCCAATGGAAATGATTTTGGTTTTTAAATATTGTTTTTATGTTCAATGTTGTACCAAAAACATTATTTTAATATCGATACTTTATACAGATGGATTTATTTTCAAATTTGAGAATAAATGTTTCTTTTTTATAAAGTTAAATCGCATTTAAATAATGATATTTATGTGTTAGATCACACAAACCAAGTGATAAAAATCGGTAATAAAATTGTTTCACATGACTTTCACTACAACCAACTATGGAATCATCATCTAGGTCACGTAAAAGAAAAAAAATTAACTAAATTACACCAATATAGATATTTAGATTCATTTGAACTAAAACCACTTAGTGTATATCACACATATTTTTAAGGAAAAATGACCAAATCCCCATTTAGGGTAAAAGGTGAAGGGTCTAAAGAGAATATTGAATTAGTTTATACCAATGTGTGTAGATTAGTTCTAGTTGAAACAAGGGCTGGTAATCATAATTAATAACTTTTAATAATTATTTAAGTAGATATGGATATGTATAATTAATGAGGTATAAGTTGTATTCCTTTGAAATATTTTAGGAATAAAGGAATGGAGTTGAGAACCATATTTGTAAGAAAATTAAGAATAACTGCTCAGAACATGGTAGAGAATATCTTAATCATGACTCACTTTTTATTAATGTAATTTTGGGATTACATCTCAAGTTACTCTTTCTTTTACACATCAATGGAATAGTGTATGATAAATGAGGGACAACAACCTATTAAACATGGTGATATCAATGAAGAGTGATTATAGTCTTCCATGATGCTTTTGGGGATACATGCTACCAACATAAATATATATACTAAATTGAGTGCTGAATAATGTTTCATAAAATATCCCCTATGAATTGTGGAGTAAAATGAAAATCGTGTTGTCATACATACATGTTTGGGGATGTAAAGCATTTGTTAAGGCCCTTTAGGTAATGAACTTACACCTTGAAGTACAAAGTGTATCTTTATATGATATCCTATATAAATAAGGGGATCATACCTATACAAACCTTTAGATAAAATGGTTATGGTTTAAAGATTCCCCACATTCCTTGAGAATGATCATATCTATAAAATTCAGAGTGGGATAAAGATAGACTTTGATAAATTACAGGATCATGATACATAAGAGTTGGCATAGGAATAGATTCCACAAATCCCTATAGGAAGAAGAAGTTCTAGGGAGGAAAATACTAACTAGGAGTACAAGAGAGATTAGAGAAGCAAAATAGTATATTTTTCTAGTCACTGAGGATGGTGACTCCTTATTAGTATATAATAATGATCTTTTAACCTAGAAGAAATAAGTAAGTGGAATATATCTTTCTAAGTGACAAGAAGTTATGAATTTTAAAATATATTCCATTTACTAAAACCAAGTCTAGATTTTGTAGATCCTACAGTGGATGTAAAGGACCATGATTTTAAATAGGTATTAAAGAAGAAATTGGACATGGATGGATAATTTAGTATTTATAAGGCACAAATATTTACAAAAGGGTTCAACAACATCATTAAATAGACTACGAAAAAACTTTTCACCAGTTTGAATGCTAAAATATATCATAATTATACTTTCTATTGAGACTTAACATGATTATGATATTTGAAAAATGGATTTCAAAATAACCTTCTTTAATATGAACCATCATTAATGTGTTTATAGGACACAACATGAAGGGTTTTGACTATAAAGTATGGAAACAAGGTATGAAAATGGAAAATATCCATTTTTTGATTAAAGAAAGAATCCATGTCATGGAACATTTGATTTTATTATTCAATGATGGAATTTGGTTTCATATATAATGAATTTTATTCTTGTGTCTATTAGAGGTTTTATTGGAGTTTGGTCAATTTCTTAATAGTATATGATGATGGTATACAACTTATTGGAAATGAAATACTAGTATTACAGTCTATTAAAGTCAGGTTAAATAAATTCTTATCCCTAATGACTTAAGAAATGAAACAAATATTATTGGGATCAGGATACATCATGATAGATCCAAGAGGTTACTTGGTCTAAGTCAAGGTACATATATTGAAAAGATACTATAGAGATTTTGTATAGAACAATCCAAGTGGGGATTGTTTCCAATATCACATGGAATTTATCTTTCCAAGGAAACATGTACTTAGACTCATGAGGGAAGGTAAATAATGGAAAGGATTCCTTACATGTCAATTATTGGTAAAATCATATATTCTATGATATTTATTTGGATATATGTTCCATATTCCTTGAGTGTGGTATAAACATATCAAGATAACCCAGGGGACTATAATTAGATGGAAGTCAATACTATCCTTAAGTATCCAAGGCTTGTTAAGGATATGTTCATGGTCTATGAATTTGATTAAGAATTCCTCATATGATATGTATATTATAGTTTCCAAATATATCAAGTGGATATGAAATCGCATACATGATACATATTCACTATCAATAGAGGTTTTGTGAATTGGAAGAGATCAAAACAAGTCATGGTTGTAGATTTTATTTTAGATTCTGAGTATATTATGGATTCTGAGGCAGTTAAAGAAGTATTTTAGACACAAAAATTCTTCAAATATCTTAATGTGGTACCTATCAGTAAAGATCCTATCACAATCTATTATGATAATATTTTAGCGGTGGTTCTCACAAAGGATCTATAGTCACATCAGTAAATGGATCACACCACTTGGCAGTATCAAATCATAATGATTGTTTCCAAAACAGGTAACGTCATAATGAGAAGAATATCCATGGAAGATAATATGGTAATACCTTTAACTAAATCCTTATATTAATTAAAAAATGATCATCATGTGAGGTCTAGTATAATTAAAGTCATAGGCAGTTGGCTCTAGTCTAAGTGGGAATCTTTTGGAGTTGGAGTTTTAGAACCAACTTTTTTTAATTTTAATTATATTTATATTTGAATATTTTAATTTTAATAAATAAACTTATTACATATTTTTTTATTATTATACATGAATAAAATGTAATAATATCCTAGAGCATCCAAAACATTGATAAATTCATAGAAATTACACTCTATGATGAGAAAATTAAAATTATTTGATTATATTCTTAAATATAGTTTGAAATTTGGATAAAATACTATGATAATACACATAGATTGTTAATAGTTAGGTGTGTGTACTCTTAATCAGATGAGAATTATTCTCATGATGTTTGTACTTGGTAATCTTCAATACAAGAGATTATGGGAATAATGCCACTTGTAGGAATTCCACATGTTTATATATCATCTGATATTCCTATATGTAAGAGTGTGTAATTTTACTTAGACTTTATGATTATTATTAATTCATGCCACGAATCACACACTTAGATGTATTACTATAAACCATGATTATAAAAGTTCATGAAGAAGTTGGGTATGTTTGGTGCAACACAAATGACATGTTATTAATTAATAAGGCAAGGAAGGATTTATTCCTTCCTTATTTATGGAACATTATATCTTGTCCCATTGATTTAAATGGAACTATCACATTAAATTCCATGTACATTATAGTGAAACTATCCTTTGACACATATTATTAAATGATTTTAAGCATCATTAACCCTGAAATTACAAGGTAATAATTTTAAAGTCTAGTGTATTTGGATGATTAGGTAAATAAAACTAAAAACACAGAAATATAATAAAAAATATATTTTTTAATAATACATAAAGAGATCCTATCCTCCATTAAGCTCATATATCTACATAGGATAACATGGGGAATACGTGAACAAAAGGGATGAGCTAAGAAGTCCAGTAAGGGCATAAACATATAAGTAAAGCAAAGCACGTGGGTTATAAGGAATAACATGATGACATAAAATGGCATGGATAATGAATAAAAATAACGACTCATATGATGCAGAGCATGAGGATGTGTAATCTTGGCATCATAGGAATGTGGAGACAACGCACAAAATGACATAAGCCTGAGTCAAGGCTAACTGCCAAGACCATTGCACATGGTGGACAAAGTCCCATAAAGTAATCATGTTCACTCCCTTTCACAACATAACGTATCATGATACTAAACAATACCCAAGGTATTAGAGCCCTATATGGGAACACTAATCATAAAATTTTCATGAATATGTGTTCCATATGAAGAATCAAGCATAGTGGTTACCCATAGAAAGAATTAGGTATCATAATCATGTCAGAGGGAATAACAAAAGGGAATATCATAATGGTGTTCATGAAGGAATGGATTTAAATCATAAATTAACATTGATAAAGTAAAATATAAATAGATCAGGATAAGGTATTTAAATCTAAAGTAAAAATACCTAAAAATAGTGTTTAAGAGACATTAGAAATGAAACATATTAGTGCAGTTTAAGGAAAATATTGAAGTGCGTTTAAAGAGGAAAAGTTATATTTTTTTAATAAAACTAGAAATGAACCAAGATAGTTTTCAGGAAAAAATGATTTATTTTAGAAAAATAATGGTGGATTAAAAGTGATTATGGAGTGAACTTAAAAATGGGTAAGAAATCAGGATGTTCCCTTTAATCGGGCTTTCTAATTGGGAATATTTGAGAAGGGAACCTTGTAAAAAACATATTTCCCCATAAAATAAGGATGTAATGATTTTTACACATGATTTTGGAACATATACACAGAATTTATAAGAATTATATAAAATTAAATAAGATGTACATTAGGGTAAAGATAGAGAAAGTGTAACTCGAAGGAAAAATGGTGGTTCAGAAAGAAACCCTTACCTTATGTCCGAAAGTGTTAAGCACTTGATCTTAATGTGATTAATAATAAAATTAAATCTATTAATTAATTAACTAATAAAATTTTATAAATGTATCTGATTTACAATTATTTTATTAATTACATTTATGTCCCTTTTGATGAGTTATAAGACACAATTTCATCATTTCAGAGTGTTCGTTTCTCTGGTTTTAATGATTGGATCACTTTTATAAATGTATGAATGATATTGTAAAATAAGAATAGATATATAGAATTGAATTTATATGTTATTAATGCTTATATAAGTCAGTTTTTTTGGGTTGAGTATGATTCATTAGATATGACATTAGTGGTGATCATTTACATTATTCTGGTGGTTTCTCGATTATCACAAACTAGTTTTGTTTTATTATTCATTATTGTGTATAAAACATAGTTTCATAACAAAAAAAGGGTTATAAAATAATTTTTACAATATATACCAAATATTATAATATTTTATGTTTATAATTGAATTAGTTAAAGAAAAATGAAAATTTTTCATGCTTGAAGGTGATAAATTAACACCTCACAGATGATATTTTAATTTTTAGATGAGAATGAAGAGGAGAAGAGACTTGATTATGGATTTTCCATTAACATAATAAAATTATAGTATATATGTGACACTAGAGTTATAAATAATTATTTTAAAGAAGATTTGAGGAGAGTATAATAAAATAAAATAATGTGAAAATAAAAAAAATAAAAAAACGAATGAGGATTTTACCTCTTGAAATCTTCTCCTTGAGAACCTTCTTAGGGAAATTGGATTTGGTGTTTTTTTGAGATTAGAAACTAATGGAAGTGGGGAATAGGATTTTTAAGAGTATTGGGAATAAATTATAAAATCTTTAATTCTTAATATGTGCTAGGAAAAGAAGTGGTGAGGGGTGATATTTATAATGGAGGAGAGGGGTGTTTTTTGATTATTTTACTTATTTGTTTATTATTGTTTCTCAAAACTATGAATAGTATAAATTATTGCGACTAATTATAGTAATTAGTGAATTTTAGTTCGTACTAATGGTTATTAAATCATTAAAACATCATCCATGACTTAATAACTAAGGTATTTAGCTTATACCGTAAATTATTATATTTCACTATTCACAATAAGTCAATTATTTTAGAAAAATATCCAAAATTCACCTGTATAATGTTTTGATGTGTAGAATTAAAAAATAGACTCTTTTTTATGAAAATAATTTTATAAGTATGAGAAATTAAATTTTCAAATAAAATCATCAATTATTTGAGAAATACCAATTTTAAAATTATTACTGATTTTAAAACACTTTGAAAAATTAATTAAGGTATCATAAAATTTATAATATAATAAATATATAACAAAATATTAATTTTTGAATATATTTTATGAAAATACTTTTTTTCTAAATCATTATATTAATTATAAAATTCTAAATAAACATTCATGTATTATAAAAATACCAACACTTAATTTATCATTATTGAAAAATTTAATTATTAATACTATGATATAATTATATCATATCTTCATTTATAAGATGGATAAATTCTATTTATACTTTTATAGGTGAGGATACTATTCTATTTTCTGGTTTACTATTCATAAGGTTCATATTAATATTCCAAAGGACATGTTACTATTCCATTGTTATAGGTTCCTTAATTTCTGAAAAAGACTCTTATTTCATTAATTATTCATTTGTAACGTTTTTTATGTGTTATTTATGTGATTTTATGTGATTTATACTATATTTCATAACTATAAGAATAGAAACTTCATTGATAGAATTATGGGTCTTTACAACCATAGTGCAATGATGAGTTTATTTCACACAGTCAAAGAATGATGTATCAAGCATATAAGTTGATGACATGGATGTGAAACCTTATTAATGAGATATTGTGAAAAATATATTATATTACATAGAAAGTGTTCATTTGTGGTTGTCAAATTTACAACATTTTATTTTTTCTCTTGAGTTCTTTGACCCATTTCTAGATAATAATTTTAGAATTTAATAAATCCCTCCTAATTCGAATGAGAAAGAATCCTAGATGGATACACACTAAGTATTTTCATTGATCTTGATTAAATTATATTTTAATTTAATTATTGGAATAAATATTATTCTCTATATTTAGGAATAATTTTATTCACATTTTATTGGTCACAAATATTCATAAAGTAATAAATAATTATTTATTCATTGATAACTAATTTATTTAATTACATTAATAATTAACAAAAATTTATTCACCAAACTTTGAATAAAATAATTATTTTTTATTGAATATTTAATAAATATTTATTTTCCATACTGTGAATAGAATATTTATTTATGAATAAATATATGATAAATATTTATTCCAGTATTTAATAAATAATGATGAGGATGAGTGGACCAATATCATGTCCAGTGATAAATATTAATTTAAAAGTTTGTAAAATAATATTTTTTGTTGCGCTAGTTAGAAAAAAAAGTAAAATAATAATTATAATAATTATTATTATTATATACGGAATGGTGTAAGATAAGGTTTATTGTATTATTTAAGTGTCATTGTACAATTAAATAATATTTTAACCTAAATCCTAACTCTATAAATAGATTTCTATGTCTATTGTGTAGGGTTAATCGAGATTTGAGAATAATTATGCACAACTGAATTCTCTATAGATTCATCCTTATTTCATCTTCTCAAGAATTAGAAGAACTCCTTCAATCTTAAAGGATCTTGAATCGATCAAGATGAATTATACAAGAAGATCGATCTGTTGTCCAAGCACTTGATAATCAATCGGTGTTGTTCGGAGATCAAAGGACCCCTTTTGGGTCACCTCTAGATGGGATCTACTTTGGTTTCTATATATTAAACATAGGTAATATTAAAAGGGTTTAATTTGATCAACATATTCATTAAATAAATATCATAAGAGGAGTTAATCCTTCTTCAGATATAATCTAAATTAAATATAAATTTAATGCATAAAAATACTCTATGGGTTCTGGGATTCCTAAGTCAATATTTGATGGAAAAATTTAATTGGTTATGATGTTTAGGTCTTGCACTAATGTAAAATGATCCATCAAATATGATATTATTCTTTATGGTTATCCACCCATTGGTCACTTCTACTGCACTTAAAACCTTCTAGATGAAGGGTGAAGAAAAGATGCAGTAAGAGGTGCTACCATTGGTTAAAAAGTATACAGTTAAAGGTGCTACCATGGGTTGAATAAAATATGTAGTTTTATGAGATATCATGCATATGAGACAAGGACAGTTTGACTTTCATCCCCTATAATCATGTAATGTTCATGGTTTTTCATGAAAATTTTCAAGAACTCGAGCTACTATATTCACCTCTTTATGGAAGAAGCTTATTGAATAAGGGAACCCAAGAAGTTTTTTCATGCCTATCAAATCTTCTTGGAAGATTATGTTTGAAGGAGTTCCATCCCATTGTTTTAGGAGACTTAAATATATCCATGGATGATGAAGAAGGTTTGAAGTATCTGATGATCCTATGTATTGTATCAATTTTTAAAATGCTTTATGTTTACATAACACATGTGTTAGTGGATTTGTTTCAAGTAATTACTGGATATTGTTCTCACCTTTGTAACTTTGGAGACAATTATTATTAAAGATAAAATATAATTTGATAATTTTTAGGAGTTCCTTCCAGGAGTTTGGTGAAGGATGAAGAAAATGTGTGGTTAGAGTGATACTGTTGGTTAACGAAAACTTATTGTTTGAGTAGCTATCATGCATATGATACAAGCATAGGATGACTTGTTTTCCCATTGAATCATATCATGTTCAAGGTATGTCATACATATTTCCTAGAGGTCAAGCTATTATCTTCACCTGTTCATCAAGCTAAAAATCAGTTGATACAAATTGTAGTGATCTTCTAGTAATTTAATATCATGATAAAAGTTATCATGATTCCTAAAATATTTTTTTAATGTAGTATTGAATAAGTAAGAAGGAATATACATGGATAGGATGATGTTTGGGAAGTCTGGTGTATGTTTGATGAAGATATGAATGTTCATATAGTAGATATATGAAGAATAATGGTTAAATGGGTGAATGATGTAGCCAATTGAGCAATTTAGGGATTTTTGTTGAATAACTAATTGATTCACATTGGCTATTTCAGAGATTTATTCGATTAAGTCATGTATTCATTTTAAGAAACATAGCCTATCAATTCATGTAGCCATTTTCATTGGCATATTAGACTAAATCATGCATCTGTTTTCAATAACGGATCCGATTGAGTAATGTAGGCATTTTTAGTGACATATCCAATTGAGTCACATATCCATTTTTTGTGATATAAACAATTGAATAATGTAGCCATTTTCAATGATTTAGCTCATTTATCCCCATAAATTTTTTAAAAAAAACATAGAGGATTGAGTCATGTAGCTTAATTCTTCACATAAGAGTATATTGAGTCTTCCTCGTGTCAGGGTAAACCGCCTAGAGAAAAGGAAAGAAGGATACCCAATTCCTTAGGGTATTTAAATAAAGAGTTATGGAAGAAAAATAATGAAGATGCAAATAAGATGAGACTCCAATGAAGAGATTCTTGATATCTATATCATGATTCATTCCATAGTTATAAATAATAATTTTGGGATATTATATAGAAAAAAATATCCAAAATTAATGAGAATATAATTATGGTTTCATTTTGGCCAAACTAAAAGGACGAATAACTAATTTTTGTTACGTGTGATTATGAATAAGAAATCATGAAGGAAAATATAGAAGTGAAGATCATTTTAATGTGTAAATGATGCTGAAATAATTATTTTTATTGTTATCATATACATATTTATTGAATTATTTTGAGGAATTTTCAATAGAGCTATTATTATTGATGTACAATAGATTCTCAAGGAAATAATTGTTGGCATAGAAGAATAAAATAGAGAGCCAACTCTAGTAATTAGAATTCTTTATAAATAGTTAAATAATTATAAATATATCTCATGTATTCTATCATTCATTAAATAATAAAGAGGTACGAAGAGGGAAGAAGAGAGATGAAGAGACAAGAGAAGAAGATATTTATGAACAACTTTTTTCACAAAAGAATAAGAATAAAATAATAAGAGAGAGAAGTTAAATATGGTATAAGAAGAGATCCATATAATTTTTTCTATAAAAAAGAATATAAAGAAGGAGTAACATATCTATTTTCTACCGTGAAGAAATAAATAAGAAGTTGTGTGAAATGATATGCATATAAAGAAAATAAAAGACTTACTACCGTGAAAGTGAAGAAAAAGGAGTAGAATATCAATAATAAGATTACATTTTATATTGGTGTCAAAATATATTATTGTTTCCACTATAATAAATTATAAAGGTATGGAATGTGCTTGAGTGTGGTATGAACCAAACAAGTGTGTGGGATACACACTCTACACCATCAGGAGACAAAAGTTTAATGATCATAGGGTTTTAATAGTGGGTTGTGTGACCACAAGTTTTATCAGATCAAACCAAGTATTTTATTTCTTAAACTAAGAGGTTAACCTTATGGGTCATTGTGCCACTTATGTGCGTGTGTCTGGTTTTTCTACAGAAAATATTAAAAGTGAGGAGAGAGGGAACAAGAGAATCAATTCACATTAATCAGTTAAATAGGTACAATAAAAAATATAAAAAGATAAAAGTTTCAATTGGTTATTGAAAATGACCAATATTGATTCACCCGCCACCCTCTCAATATTAATCATATTCCACCTTATATCCTATATAAGACAAATTTATTACAACCTACAGTTTTACTAACTAATATAATTGATTACATTACAACTTCTGATGTGTTATAGATTATTCATATAATCTTAAAAAAATGAGTTAGCCCCATCTCCAATAGGTGTTTCTGCTTCACCTAGAACCTTTAGTTACCATTATAATATAACAGCGACCCAAAAACAATGAAGTTACTTCCATGGTATTATAAAGGAAGAAAATTTATTATCTAAATAAGGACTTGTTACCGAGGAATGAAGATTCTTTACAAACATCACCCAATATGATAATGTCTTTTCAAGAGTCTCTCTATAGATATTATTCTAGAGAATATATAAATGAGGAAGACCAAAATGTACTTTAGAATTTAAATTATATATTCACTTTTTTTATTTTCAAAAGGTACTCAAGGGAATACATCTGCATGTTGAGGAGTTTTATAATATTCATCACATGTAAAGATTACTTGAATCATTCTAAAATAATTTATTTCATGATGTGATCACTTTAAGAACAAGTAAATTATGAAAATAAATTTATCTAACATGACTATGTTAAGAATTATATGAATATAATAATCACATGATTAATAACTAATAATGGGTACAATGTAATTATTAGTTCAGTTCAATTAAATAGTGAATATGTGTAAAAATAATACTCCTATGAGTTTTTGAAATCCCAATTTTTTATTCATAAATATTTAGTAAAGGGTGATTTTATTTTATATTTATGAATTTTTTGGCATAAATTTCTCAGGATAATTTTTGGAGCATTAATAAAATGATCTAAAAATTCATGGTTAAAAATAATTAACTCTATATTACTATAAGCCACATAGTGTAGGAGTTTATGAGAAGAAAACCATCCTAAAAAATTATTTTGATAAGTAAATATAAATAACCTTTTAACAATTTAGTGAGTATCTTGAAACACCTTTGGGGTGTATTATAGGAAAGTGAATAAGGAATTGATGTGATAAATATAACATAACATAGGTTTTATCCCTTAATTGGGTTAAAATATATATTTTATCTACAACTAGTGTTTTAGTGGAAATGAGTCACCAAAGGGTGGTATATAAGTATAAAAATATGTCTAAAATGTGTCTATAAGGTTTGATAATATTTAAAGAAAAATTAAATAATGTTTGGATAATTTTAGAAAAAAATACTAAACACTTAGTGTTTTTTCCAATAGTTTTAAACAATTTATTAGATTTATATTAAGAGAAATATGTATTCATTAAAATATAAAATTTAGGTGATCAAATGACCTTATGGAATTAATATCATGAATTATTATTTATAGAAATATTTGAATCATTTTAAATTGATATTTATATAAACATTTATTGATTTTATACTTTTTTTATAGTAGTAGCGAAACAAAAAATTTAATAATTATATGATTTGGTATAACAATGATGCAGGTATACAATTTTTTTTTAAAAAAATTATAATTTAGTTCATGATGTAATATTCCAACATATTTTAAAAAATATCAATTGGTATTTTTTTATAGCTTCATATCCTATTGTCCCCATGCATTTTATATTGGATTTATTTTCATTGTACCATATAGATCCTATATTATAAATGTAGAAGAAGAAGAAGAAGGGTCATTTCCAATAGAAATCATGAGAAAAAGAAGATAAATAACTAATCATATTTATATAGTGAAGGAGTTTTAGGCCCTGAGATGAATTTAAAGATAAAGTCTAATCAAAGGCCATGAGAAGAAGATTGGGGTACTGACACATACACTTGAGAATTATAAATAAAATGGATAACCATTCCAAAAGAATAATGATAACACCATGAGATTAATAAAAAAGTATTAAACTCAATAATAACATACTAATATAGATTCCAGGAGTCATAAAAGTTCTTACACGTCAAGGAATATAGGTTCCTAAAAAACATAAATCAATTTAGTGATGTAGTGTTGAGATTTTCCCATTAGGAGTAGGATATGAGTTCAGTCCCGTGATAATGAAAGTAAAATTATACCCAAGATATTCACATCATTAGAAAGTCACTATAATTTATTTAATATCACTTACATGACTTAAATTTTAAGGAAGTTGTATCATGAGATCTATCAAGATATACATTCATATTCAATTCATTCTGGCTAGAGAGGAAAAAATATAGTGAATCAACAGTACACAATATGTATGATTATGATTTAAGATCATGGAAATAATAAAGGGACTTTTTGGAAGTGTGTGAGATATATTTAAAAGAAAATAGTAATGATATTCCATCCATGTGATGATAAAATTAATTCGGTCTATCATTGATGAATCTGACTAAATAAGGATGAAAATGAGTGATTCATTGAATCATAGTGGGGTCTATACAGTCAGAGTGATACACACTCTATAAAGGAACATGAATTTTGACTCTTTTGTGAGGTTATTGTTTGACATAAGAATGAATTTTCACATGGTGTTTAATTTGAGGATTAAGGATCTTAATGGGATTTCTACAGTATATGTATGGTGTTTCAAATGAAAAAGTATTTTCAGTTTAGTTGAAAAGGAATTTTTTTACCCATTTCATTACATAAAATTATTAATAGAATAATCATATGGAATGAGGGTCCTATATATTACAATGTATGGATACAAATATGAAAGTTAATGAGTTATCTTTTTAGATCTGATGACATAAGATGCACTTGATTTCAATATGATTTGTGTGTATGAGGTGTACTTAAAACAATCAAGTGGATATCATACCAACGTACCTATAGAGGTTATAAGAGCTATTGGTTATGAATAAGAACAAAATAAGTGAATATTCATAGATAGTCATATAAAATATGCATTTGAGTGTTCATTCTATGGAAGTATTTTTTATTTATCCATAATGATTGAAATTTTGGGGCATCATAAAAGCTAAATCAGATTTTTAATATACCTATAAAAATATAAACACTAATTTTATCTTTCTAAATCAAGTTTAATAACCAAAATCACATTTTAAAGTAAAAGTATATTCTTGTTTTATAGAATATACATGTATGATGTTTTTTCTACAGGAAGCCCAGTTGATATCCTATGAAATAATAGTGGTCATTCGATAGAAAATATACTACTTGCATACATCTAATGTCCACTTGAAATATTTTAATTAGGCATTGAATATATTATTCCACCACATGGGTTGGATGTTTTTAAGTATCATCATACAAATATTCCAAACCCCTTTGGAAAACTATTTATTAAAAAAAATAAGGGGGATAAATGTTTGACCCATACTCTTGATTATTAGATGAAATTGTTTATTTTGAAGTGGTTAAATGTTGTATCCATGAATATATCATATATTACATTGATTTGAGAATTATAATTATACTAAAATACATTAAGGGGGTATTAGGAGAGAGTTATAATTCTATTTCACCATTATTGATGATATTTAGACACCAAAGAAGAGAAAGAGAGTCTAAAACACTTAACATGTTGAGTACTCACTATTTTGTTGAATTATTAACTTCCATGTTGATAAAATCCACCAACGACATTGGATAACATTAAACAAAATACTGAGGGTTTATAGTGGAGGCATGATCATGTGTGTGTCATCTTAAAGATTATTATTTATACAATAAGAAGAAAAATGAGTATTTTAACTTTGTACTATAAATATTTTCATACTTTACATGAATAAATAT
Source organism: Viscum album (assembly GCA_963277665.1). NCBI lineage: Eukaryota > Viridiplantae > Streptophyta > Magnoliopsida > Santalales > Viscaceae > Viscum > Viscum album. The sequence goes on from OY728150.1 coordinate 248,245,046, forward strand.
TTGAGTGAGTTCTCATTCCTACTTTAAGACTATCTAACACCTAATAATAAAGGAGAATATTCTTATTAATAGTTTCATATCAAAATATATCATTTACACTCTAAAGAGTCCTTGAGTATTGAGGCATGAATCTATATTTTAATTATTTAACTAAAAGGGCATAAGAATCTAGATAACTAATATTGAGAAGGATTAGCATAAATATTTCAACCATAAGGCTAAAAAACACCATAAGAGGAGGTGGTGAATTCGGATGTACAACATTTTTTCATCATGAGGCAACCTAGACATCACATATAAAAATAGTACATCATTTTAGATGAATATTCAATATATCTCCTAATAATACATTCCCTAAAAATGTAAATGTTTAGTGTATTTTAAGACTATGTACACAATCATATTATTTTGTAAAATATCGTTAATATCTCCAACAAAGCTCTTCTCACATAGTACATTTATTATTCATACCTTACTTAAAACTTTCTTCATGACCTGGTTAAAGGAAACATAATAAAGGATGATCTCAGATTCTTAATAAGTGTAAACATATCTAATATTAGTGAATTATCATATTTAAGCTTAAAATTAATTTAAGGGTATGAGAATATGAGAATAAGGTTTTAAAATAATACCCCAAAACCCATAGTTCATAATCAAGGCTTGAGGCTTCCAAAGATGATTAGACATTAATCATAGAGGAATCAAATATTATGAGCCATGAGATTATATCATAAACATAATAACATATCATATAGGGTGGTATAAAAATCATTTAATAATAATAATAATTTAATTATCATGTTAATTCTACCCACTAAAACATTCATCACATGTTAAGCTTGGGCTAACCACCCATGTGCCCTTTGAACTCATAAAACATTAATAAATACCCAATGCATTGGAAAGATATATTGGATACACATATCACATAATAATAATCAATTCATATGTATTTATCAAGATAATATAAACATTTATCATTTTATCATAACTTAAACAAAGAAAAGAAAATGGGTTTCATTAGTATTTAATCTTCATAATCATAAACCATATAAAGAATGAATAAATTTGGTATCATTATATAATATCCCTATTTAATAAATGGTAACATCAAAAGATGTTTAATAGATAAAAATACAATGAAAGGATAACTACAAAATTTCTTACCAAAAATATAATTTTTATTTTGAAATCACTTATTTAAAATCTAACATTTCTTGAATATTATAAAATAAATTTTCTTTTACAATAACTATGGAAAATTATAAATTAATCTTCAAATAAAATATCATTCATGATAATATGATAAGTTATACATTAAAACAAATATTTCCTTCACAAATTTGGTAAAAAATACCTCATTCAGAAAATGTAAAGAATATTATATTAATTTTTTCATAGAAAGTAAAATATATGTAAAAATAAATTTAAAAATTCTTAGGGTTTATTGAAAATATTCTTCAAATTTTTTTAGATAATATATATATTTAAGAGAAAATTTTCTAGACTAATGATAAAAATAAAGTTGATTATTCTTAAAAGCATTATTTTAGACTATTGAGTACTTAGAGAGAGAAAACTTCAAAAGAAAATATTCATTTTCTATAAATAACTAGAGTATAATAAAATAAATTTGATTTATTATAGATATATTATAAAATTTGATCTTAATAAATTTAATCATAAAAAATCTTTGTAAAAAGTGAGATTGCAATATAATACCCTTACCTCTTGTCCGAATTTCTTCATAAGTTATTCTAAACTCTTGTATAATAAATTTAAATTTATTATAATTTTTTATAAGAAAAATATTAATACTTATAATACCATAAATATTATAATTATTAGATCTTATCACCTTTTCATCACCAATATTTCATTATAATCTTCATTTTAGGTGTTAAAAACTTAATTTTTCAGGTAACTTTTGATTTAGAAGTTATGGTACATTCATTTTTATCATGGTTACGTCATATAAATAATTTTAATCATGATATAAATATATTTTTTAGATATTATATACATAATTAGATACATAAATAATAGGAATATAAATAAAAATTAAGTACACTGTTAATTGTGACAATTGTTTGTATGTACACGTGAACCATGTTTTCATTTTCTATAGAAAATAAAGAAAGAAAGATAAATATTATTTTATCATTAAAAAACATCATTATATCATAAATATCATATATATTTGTTAAATATATAATTATATACATAAATTTGATGTGGTTATGGAGAATGAATCATATCGCTACATGGAGGTGATATTCCACACATACAAACAGGCGATACTTTCATTTCCAGTTTGATAGAAAGTAGGTGGAAAATGTTTTTTAAATTATAATAATTAAATTTATGTATATTAATTATAGTATATTAATTATGTTATGATGTTTAAAATATATTTATGTTATGTATAAAAATAAATAAACTTTTAAAGAGTTGGGTTAGATGATTACCACTTCTTTGAGAGACCTCCTTTGCCTTAAACCTTAATCCATATTAGGATGGTATTAGGAGAATAAAAAAGATCTAAAGTGAATAATAGGAATATAGGAAGGGTTTTTTGTAGGTATTGTATGAGATATATTCCTTAAATTATGTGAATAATAGAGGATAATAGTATTCTTTTTATAAGTGATGGGAGGGACACACATGGAATTACTTAAACGATATAGATAATATAAAGTCATTTTCTTGTTAAAGTGGTACCAAATGGAAAATAATTTGTAGTTATGATAAAATAAGGTCAAAATATGTTAAATAAATAAGATTTCTAAAATTAAAATTGGCATTTTTTTACTCTTATATGTCAGTTTAACCCACTTTATTAACGCTTTTAACTCTAACTATGGTAAATAATTTTTACTCTTTTCACTATTCATTATGAAAAAATGAAGGTGTCATCATTTAAAAATTTAAAAATTATTATTCTAAAAATTTAATCCATTTTATCAGAATAAATTTCTATAATTGGCATAAATTAACTTTAAAATAAGTGCATAAAATGCCACAAAAACCTTTTTTTAGAAAAATGAATTTTAACCATAAAAAATGAATTTACTTTCATAGAATGCCTTATAAAAAATATTAGATGAATGTTAAAATATCTAATTGAATATAGAGTCTACATATTTTATTATCATCACAAATTAATAATTATTTATTTAAATTATTAAGATAAAAAGATATTGTGTTCATCAAAACATTTTTATAAAAAATAACACTTTTTACATTAAAATGATTATATCTTGATTCCTAATCATTAGATAACAAATATAATATCCCAAAAATCATAATACCAAATCCAATTATATAAACATAATATATATATTTCATTCATATTTATACTGATAAATGAGACCCATTGTTAACCATCCAAAACATACAACATCAAACAGAAAAATTAGATCACTTACATAACCAAGGACCTTTTATGTTTAGAGTTTTTAAGAATAATGAAAAAATATTACATAACAATACCCATGTCATAAATTGTTAATTTTTCCTATTATACAATGATTTTATTATTTCATAATAATTTAAAAATATCTCCCATAACATTCTTCATACATGAAACCAATATAGAAATAATTCATTTAAAATAATTCTTCATAACATTCACTCCAATTCCCTTCCAAAACCCCTTTATTTTACATATTCATGGGAATATAGTAGGATTATATTAATTCTCCGACAATAGGACCTATTCTATTTGTCACCCAATTTCACCATGTATATGTGTTGAAGTTGATGTATGAAGACCACTGGTGGAGTGTATTTGGATCTCTACTGGGGAAGAATTTAGATGCAAATAGGTGGCATTCTTCAAATCTTAGATTGATTTTTTCTTGATCTCTAATCACCTAGGCCACTCTATCTACTCTCTCCATTGGGGCCCTAAGTACCAGAATAGTGTTCTTTATCCACATTCTAGGCAATCCCTTAGTCCAGAAGCCTTGGATGTTCTCATGGTGGAATACTTGAACAACAAGGATGCTTCAGGTGTTATTCCCATTTAGAAGAAGACAAGACCTAATAATTCAAATTATAAGTGTTATAAATGTTTAATAGGTTTATAAAGGATTTTTATGATCATAATTTGATTTTTAAGTGAATTTTAGGGTCAGGGGATATTGGTGCAACTGGTCTCCTATAACCAGATGGAATTTGTACTAATGTTCCTTCTAATGAAGATGATTCTCAGCTTAAAAATGGTTCCTCACTCAAGGATGTATCCACCAATGGAAATAATATTAAAATGAAGGAATCATCATATGATCAAAGGATCTAGGTTAATATTTTGTTAATGAAAAATCCAATAAGGATATTTTCATCTTTTAATACTAGTTTTGAAGGTTTGGTAACCGATACTCTTAGATAGGATCCAACCGATTTGTGGTGCTACTCAGAGATAGGTTCAGTGGGGAGAGTTATGGAAAAATCTAAAAAGATAGTTCAAATGAAGGAACTGGCAGAGGTATTCACAACCTAAGGATGAAGAAGGGACCAAAAGTAAATAGGGATCTAGGTAGTTATATTGTGAGGAAGAGGAGGAAATATAAAGGGTGTAATAATTACTCATATCAACTGAAACCAATGGAGAAAAGTTTAGCCAAAAAATGTTGGGACCAAGGAAATGGAGGGTGATTCCTCTAATAATAAAGAGGTGAATGAGGTCGGGATGAATATCGTGAGTGGATGTGAAATGGTCAAAGGGGGTGGATATAATGATCATGATCTTGAGAAGGTGGGTGACATGGTGAGTGAAAAACTTAAACTCATGGAGGCTATATAGTTATCTAGGAGTACCTATATGTTCCTTAGGGGCTACTAGTAATGAAGGCTGAAATTATTGATGTATCATTAGAGAACAAGGTTGGCTCATAGTGGGCATCAGATGCAGAGGCCAAGGAAAAATATTGGGATATTCTTCTACACTTTGAGGAAGATATTCCTAAGACAGTATTGATTATTCATGATTCTAATGAGGATACAAATAGGATGAATGGAATACCAATTCAAGTGGAAATAAAAAGGATAAGAGTGATTGGGTTAATAAGTACCATCTAATTCAGACCAGAGGCTTCAACGAGAAGAAGATAATAGTTGACGAGTTCTTGAAAGATTGAGACAAATTGGCCTATCAATTCGAAGACATTATCCAAGATGAACTGGATAAAAAGGTTTCTGATATTTTCTATAAATTATATACGAAAATTTAATTTAATAGGATTGAGGTTTCTTTTACTAATTTTGTTATCTTCTATATTGTTTGATGTTTTTGGTTGGAACTTGGAGGTTTCACACTTTTTCCAAAAAGTTTTTTAAAATAAAAATGTAACTTGAAATCATATAAATCCACAATAATGAGCCAAGTGAAAAATATCCTTCCATAAAAAATCCATTAGAAATCATAAGAATCATTGAAAAACTATTTAGGTATCTTATAATATCAAACACTCGTAATGGAATTATAAAATAGGATAATTCCCATAACTCTAATGAGTAAACTATAACGGTTAAACTCCTTCATCAATTAAGAGTAACTTAAATTATTAACCTCCATCTTCCCTTAGGAGTAATATAAATCTAACATCTCTTAGGTGTAAATTCCATCCAGTTAACTTTATCTCATTACACAATTAATTGGAGGGAAATAATAGACACACCCATGAAATCTCAGACAAAGTCCCTTTATGATTTTGGTTCACTCCCAAATCTCAATTTCATCTATAATTTTTAAGTACTATATCATGGAACAAAAAAAATGTATGGTTTCATTTATTTACATCTTTCAGTGTATGATTTACCCATGGAAAACAAATGGAGTTTGTTGATTATACCTTTAAAAAATAATAATAAACCATTAAAAGAAAGGAAGAGAATGGTATCATAATATTATATTCTTAGTGAATCATTTAAATCATTAAAGGATGTTTAAATAGATGAAAATATTTTTAAAATAAAATTTAGAACATTTCATTATAAAAATGAAAATGAAAATTTCTATCAGTGTGACATTAAATAAAAATTCTAATAATATTTAAAAAGTATGTTATTTTAAAATATACATTGTAACTTGTACAATAAGCTTCAAATCAAATAAAATTCATGATGGTGTAAATTTCTGTTCATGTTGTTAATGTTGAAAATAAGAATTATTTTCAAAAATATTTCAAGAGAGTCAAAAGTGACCGTATGTAAAAAACTAAAAAATTTACTTTAAAAACATTTTAAAATAAGGTAAAATATAAGGTAAATAACATTAGGAAACCATATATGTTTTAAAAAATTATTCTTGAAATAATATAAAGAACAAGAAACAAGTGTTTGGGTAAAATTCTTTAAAACTGTTAAATAAATGTTTTAAAATAAAACCTATTTACTATATTTTTTTAAAAAAATTATTAGTTTGGAATAATTCAAATATACATAATATGGGGTGACTTTTACCTTTACGATAATTTTCACTGATTCTGGATTTTGAATCTCTTTGAATTTTATACAAATATGTAGTGTTTTCTTATGTATATAATATGATTAGTGAATAAATAGATAGAATGAACACAAAAATTTTAGAGTGGATTGAGAAAAAATATCCCCTAGTCCACTCCACCAATACTCTCTGTGTGATCTTGGTGAATTTCACTAGAATGGTCCTCTTATCAGAAGATATTCAAATCTACAACTGAGTGCAAGAATTTGAAACTTTTACAAAAATTCAAAACAGAGCCTTCTATTTATTTTATAGGGAACCATTTATCTATAGCTTAGTAAAATAAGTTTTAACTTCTTCACAACTGAGTACGGTCAGTTGAAACTACAATAAATCAAAAGAGTTTGATTTTTTGATGTTTCAGGCTGTACTTAGAAGCTCTAGTAGAAACTAAGAGTAGATGGATGTTCTTATTTAGAAATTAATGTCTTTAAGAAAGAATAATTATGAAAATATTCTAGTTGAAAAAAATCATCAATAAAAGTATAAATGAATTGATAATAGTTTCAAAACAATATGAGGTTAAAATATATAACTTCCAAGTGTAGCCTATCTCTAAAAATAATAGAGTCAACCATTATTTGCAGTAGTTATATTAGTGAATATTTATAGAAATTTTGTAGTGTTTATATTGAGAAACATATTACCATTATATATATGAAAAATGATCTGATCATATATATATATATTTCTTTTAGTTGAGTAGATCCTGAAAAGTCACATGATATATCGTAGATATTCAAATTCAAAATGACTAGGGGATTCCTAAATTCCCTTAATAATAGGAGTGATTTTCTCTGATGAGTATTGTTCTTTGAATCGATCATCATGAGACTTTGAATCAGTCATAAAATAGTTTTCAATCAATCTTTAATTCCATTAATACTGTTATAGAAATCTCAGATAAAATCACATATAAAAAATAGCTCTGAATTTAAGTAGACCAACATAGGGTTGAACTCTGTTGTATAGGGTTCCGTTGAATAGTGTAGGGTTCCTTTTTATAACATAGGGTTTCTTTGCATAGAATATGTTGGAGTTGGTCCCTAGAACTAACTTATTTTTTACTTTAGGATAAATATGTATTCATTGGATGGATATTTATAAACTTTTTATCATATCATGATTATTCTTCTTCATGACATTATATAATGTCCTAAGAGTATCTCTCTCACTAAAAGGCCATAGAGGATCCCTAATATGATGAGAACTTAGAAGTTTCATGACACTATTTTTTAATATATATTCTATAGCTGGACGATATCATTTGAAGGGACACAAATAATATAAGCTATCATGGTGGAGACTCATAGGACTTTGAGGCACCTTCTCATGGTGTACGCCCATGGTAATGTCTTAGAAGATATTATGAGAATGAGACTTGCCATTAGGAAATCCACATTTATAAGTGTCACTGGATGTTCATATTTTTAGACAATTTTATTTGTCCTTATACTTTAATATTATTATTAATTTTTATTATGACTCGCGCACTTAGATGTATTAGTGAAAACCATGATGACATATGTTTGCGGAGAGGTAGGATATATTTGGTGCATCATTATTAATACAACATTAATGAATAATTCAAGAAATGATTTTTATCTTCTGTTCGATAACGAAATTTGATAACTCTGTCCCTTTGATGGAAATGATATAGCCTAAATAAATCCATTTCCATGGTGTTCTATAGGCAAGTTCAATTTTTGGGAAGTCAAAGAATGAGAAATCGGGCACATGGGTTGATGGAACTTTCATGAAACCCACTTTATTAGAGACATCGAGACAAAGGGATTATATTACATGGTAAGTTTTTATATGAGGTGAAATGTTGTTGTGGCATTAACGTCTTTCTCTATGGGTGCCTTGGCATGTTTCTAGATTCTAACCTTGGACTTTTGGCCGCTCCACCTAATGCCACTAAGAAGAGGCCTAGAGGGTCACAAACTAAGTGTATTTGGTATCTCAGTTAAATAATATATTATTTATTATTTAACAATTGGAATAATTATTATTCCTAGTTTTGGTTTAATAGTTTTTCATGGATGTCTGATCACATTTATTTCGACACTAGTTATTTGAGAGAATATATTGAGGGTGGAATAATTAATAATTTTTTCTATTTAGTGAATATAATATTTATACATTTATTGGTGAATAATGCATTGATATTTATTTCATAAATAAATATTTATTATTTAAGGTTAAATAAATATGGTATATGATTGGAAAACCAAGTTAATGGTCCAGTTAGAAATAATAATATTGAATATTATATGATTAAATAATATTTAATTTTAACTTGTAAGTTAAGAAAATTTTAGGAAATAATAATGTTTTTATTATTATTTGACATGAGGGTTTCTCTAGTATTAATAAAAATAATTAAATAATTTGTGCAAATTATTTATTATTACCCTAGTGAATTAAATACATAGTTAAATTATTCTCTTATTATCCAAGCACTTGCGAAGGGGTGTCGGTTGGTTGTGCAGAACGAATTGGAGAAAATATCTCAAGCCTAGAGGGTTCATCCTTTTCCAATAAAGCTATCAATAACGAGAGAGATCCTCCACCACCAAATCACGGAGATTGCTTTGGAATCAGTTCTCAAGGTGATCAAATGTGGATATTGTATGCACACATATCTTCCATGCTAGCACCCAGAGACTCCTTTAGTGAGGTCCGAAGATACATGGAACACTTTTGGATCACCACTTGAGGAATCCTACACTTGGATTCTACAACACAATGATGGTACACCTACAGATCTGTAGCTTAAAGCATCAAAAAATAAAGAATCAACTTGAAGGTAATTCTTTAATTAAATTAAATTAATTATAAACAAAATATGGTGATCCTCTCTCTTGGTTCAGAGTTTCTATTAATTTTTCTTAATCCTTGCTTAAATTATATTGAAACTGGAATTCATCATCATAATATTGTTCATTGAATATGGAAAAAATCAAATTTGGGCACCATCCTATCTGTTCTTTCATTGCTTCCAGAGCCTACAAGTGGTATCAGAGCGGGCATATTATTGATTATAATTATTTAAATAATTTATTGATGATTTACTCTTTAATAATTTAATTTGTTAATTCAAGTTTAATCATTCCCTTTTAATATGAATATCAAGATCTATTCTTCCTCTATCATTTCTCACAGATCTAATAAAAACAACAAATTTTATGATTAAAATTAAACCGATGAACTCATTTGGAGGTGCCAATGGTTCTGTCCATGTAACATAACAGTACACACTGTGTATTCAGATCTACAGGCCATGTAGTTGTGTTCAGTGCATCAGGATTATTTTGACAATTACTCAAGCCGTGTATATTTATGAAACGCCATGTAGTTAATTCTTACACCGCGTGTTGACAAGGACAGACTGGTGCACGGTCAGCCGGACTACATACCATTTATCCCATTAGACATGGCACGTATTCCCTTTTGGGTTAGATTTGGGCCGTGTATCCAATACACAGCTAAGTCGACTGGTGACTATGTAACGTGAATTCAACATGGTGTTTATCCCTCTTTAAATGTCGTGTACTCCATGATTTCCAAAATACGCCTCACACACCGAGTCCCTAGGTGTGTACTTCAGATGCACAGTGAAGAATATACATGTCGTGTACATTAGATCTACATTCCATGTACTATTACCAGTTACACGGATTTAAAATTATTTATATTACATAACCCTTGAGACATATACATGCATATGGGCACAAAGCTGGGACACTCCATGTGACTGGGATTAATATATATATATATATATATATATATACACATCTGTGTGTGTGTGTGTGTGTTTTATAAACATCTGTACAATATTAAAAACGTGCACATCATGTATGACTTCTATTACAGTTATTATTCTATGTGCATGCTAAATTTCATAAAGAATGATGTTTATATAAGTATAATACATGTTGGGTAGTTTTGGATGGGTATTCACCAGGTTATGTCCAAGGTACAAGTTATGCCCACAATTAATTTTAAATGAATTTTTTAATTTGTTTAAAATTATAATGGGTGATAATATAAAGGAAATTCATAAAAAGGTTTAAGATAAAAGGATTTATTAATTAAAGATAATAATTAATCGATTCGAGTGTGATTTACCTTAAATAAGAAAGATTAAAGAATCAAATATTAGTTTTATTAAATTATTAATTCATTGAATGCATGTGGATGATCATGATCTAGATGAGGCATTTGTATGTGATTGGTTTCCATTTTAATTTATTATGAAATTAAATTCTTGGCCTATATTCCTTCTCTATTCCTTAATATATAGGGACTGCAGGCCCGTGGTTTCTTTCATGTAAATCCCTTTTAACCCTCACCTGCATGTGAGTAAAACCATAAGTAATGGATGGAGCTCCCAAGCTAGTAGAGGCGGTTCATGTTAGGAGACAAGGTGAAACCAATCCAAGGATATACAATGGTGGACATGTGAAAGCTATAAACACAAACCTAATTGGTTCAAGGAGTTTCAACCCTATGTCAGTGGTTAGTTTATCAATATCTAGATAAAATAACCATTAGAATAAGTTCATGATCATACCCATTATTTTATTTATGTAAGTTGTATGGTTATTCATTATGAATGTTTTGTCACGATCACATAATTAATGAATTAACAAGTAAGAAATATAGAACAAAAATAAACTAGATTATGCATAAATATTATCTAATACATGGTTAATCACTTAATCCTATCCCAATTAATATTAAAAAACATGTGAAAAGATAATAAATTGGAATTTACACATAAAGGATACAATCCCTCAATAAAAATATTAAGTTGGTATAGCCTTCCGTTACTTCAGTTAGAATCAAACCATAGTTTAAAGTCATTGACCAGAAAATGCTGGTATTATTTAAATTATCAATGACTTATAATTTGATGTTTTGGGTTTACATGACTTATTTTACATCAAGGGTGGACTACCAAAGCTGAATATGGTGTAACTGAGAGGAAAAGGTTGAGGAAATCCAAAATGAAGGAATTCAAGATTGAGGAGTCCACACAATGTATCAGGGAGATATGAGTTAATGTAGTTGGTATTTATAATTCCTACCAAAAACATTTAAAATTTCTTGACCATCCAATGTTGGGGTAATGTGAAGGGAAATATGGATTCTTACCACTAGAATGTCAAAGAAACAAGATATTCTGAAGCCAATGGTGAGGTCTATTGAGTTTCTATAAAATATTGGGTGACTAATAAATACTTATTTTTTATTTTTCAAATTTTATCAAGATAAATTACTAGAATTATTATCATCTTATTTTTAGAAACAAACATAAAGATGATATTAAACATATCATTTTGATCCATACTCTAAAAAAACCTTATCACTAGAACTAATTTCTAAGAGTAGAAAAGGAACATATTGGTAATCCTTTTCCATGAAAAGAAACTATATGTGCTGGAAGAACCTTTACCAGTTGTGCCTAGAAATTAGGTGAGTGATGAAGAGATCTCTATGTACAAGAAACATCTGAATGATGTGATATATGTTTATTGCCTCATGATATCATCCATGACCAATGAGATCTTGAAGCAATATGAGTAAATGGATGATTATAGCATGATGTATCGGGATCTCTATCAAGAGAAAATGAGATAAGAGTGGTATAAAATCCCCAACTGTAAAGACCCAAAATTTATATGTAATTGTTTTAATTAAATGGAATTTTACGAGTCCAGGAAAATTGATATCACATAATTCTGAGGCTCAGAGTGCCCGAAATGAATTTATGAACTTTATTTTGGGTACGTTCAGTAAACGTGAGAGTGGGTTTTATAACTTTTGAACCGGTGCTTAGAATGAAAATCTAAGGGCATCGTTGAACTCACAACACCTGTATTCTCTTAAGGATACCTTCACCTCTACCGCAGTAGGTCGTAGGAGGAAGTTAGATTTTCACATATTCGTGAAAGAATAAAATAAAAATAAAATTGTTTAGATTTTATTTTTATTTTTATTCCATGTGGATGTTGAGAAGTGGGGACCAGCAGACCTGAACCTCCCATGAGAGGTTATGATGGTGGGGACCACCGAAACTAACCTCCCATGAGAAGTTATGGTGGTGGGGACCAACCGAGGCTTAAACCTCTTGAACTCCCCTCGTAATGGGGGATAAACCTCTCAACTCCCTCTTTAATATGGAGGGGCCTCTTGAGCTTCCTCCACATTAATTGTGTCAACACCATACTTTAATTTTCCAAATTGTGTGTGTTTTTGCCAACTTAATTTATTCTTAAGTTAAATTATATTGGCACTGCTTTTCCGTTGGGTTGAAAAAGGAGAGAGCTATTGGAGGATTAATTTCTTCCAATGAATAAATTATTCTCTAAATGAAGAATTACAATGAAGAAATTCTTATCTGAACGAAGAATTCCATCGAAGAATGTTCTTTGGAATCAAGAAAGAGGACGACAAACGAACCGACAATCGAGGAAAACACCAACAACACTGACATCCGTCTTTTCCCAATAATTCACCTACTTTATCATGACTCCATTGACAAATCAAACAAGGTAGGGGTTTATTTCTATATGATTATCACTTCCCATGTACTCCCCTTATAATTATTTTGTGGGATTTGGAATAGATATTGACGAGGGTTGTGGGGATTGATTTTTTTTAAATATCTTACATACATGTTCTTGTTCTTGTTGAGAAGCTTATTACCGCTTTAATGCGGTGGGTGTGGGCCAAAAAATCATGACCCGACCCCTCCGTCGTTCTTCTTGGATGGTGTACCCTTCGCGATGGAAGAATTAAACTCTGGTGATGGCAACCGGTGTCGGCGGTTAGCACCAGTGGAACTCGAGAACCGTCAAAGAAGGCATGATGTGCCGCCACCCTATGGCCTCTGCGTCCTACGGCGCTCCGCCGTCTATGGACGCCGCCACCCCGTGGCCTCCGAAGATCCTTGAAGTTCGCCGCTGAGCCGCCGCCACCGTCCAGGCCGAGTCACCGCCTCCGTCCGAGCCATCATCCGGGCTGAGTCCCTGCTACTGTCTGAGCAGCCTCCGTCGTCCGGGTCGAGCCACTGCCGACCTTTGGGCCAAGCCGCCGCCGTCTGAGCTACCATCCGGGCTGAGTCGCTGCCACCATCCGATCTGCTGTTGCCGTCCAGGCCAAGCCTCCACCACTATTAGGGCCGAGCCACCACCCGATCCGTCCTTTCCCTTCTGGTAGAACCGCCCCGGCTGAGCCGCCCCGCGGCCTCACGTCCTCGCGGCACCCTCTATGGCCTCACTGCCACTCGTGACCTCACAACCACCCGCGGCCCTCCGTGGCCCCTCACAGACTGCCGGGCTGGACCCAGCGGGCTGGGTCGGACCCAGAAGTTCTGGACGAGTTGACCCAAACTGGGTCAGCCCAGGCTGGGTTGGGCCAGGTCGGTTCAACCGGGTCGGACTAGATCAGGGCACACTACAACCCATTTACATTCTTTTGGCAATAACTTTGGCACTGGACGTCCGTTTGACGAACTGTCAGTGGCTTTGGAAATATTGGAGTAAGAATATCCCTTTGAGTATAACCCACTAGAGATTTGGGTTAAGATGGTTTATGGTAGGGTTGGATCAAGCACGAATCCAACCGGGATCTCTGGACTAAAAGGCTAATAACTCACAGATCGGGCGTCCGATTGATGCACCATCTATTACGTTGAGACCCTTATGATGTGGGGAGTCTTTTAGATACTTATTAGTGGAAAATCATGGTAGTAAGAGAATATACCAGTGGCTTGGGTAACAGACTCTCTTGAAGACGAGCAAGCCTAGTGGGAAAACCAAGTAGCTGGCTATGACAAGAATATTGCTCCTAGCGAACATGTGCAGGTCAGCTCTTAGCAATACTATGCGAGTCAGATCCTAGTGATCCTATGTGGGTTAGCTCCTAGAGATCCTATGTGGGTCAGATCCGAGCAATCCTGTGTGGGTCAGCTCCAGCGATCCTAGGTGGGTCAGCTCCTAGCGATCCTGTGTGAGTCAGCTCCTAGTGATCCTATGTGGGTTAGCTCCTAGCCATCCTGTGTGGGTCAGCTCCAGCGATCCTATGTGGGTCATCTCCTAGAGATCCTATGTGGGTCAAATCCTAGCGATCCTGTGTGGGAAGCTCTAGCGATCCTTTGTGGGTCAAATCCTAGCGATTCTGTGCAGGTTAGCAGCAGAGCCTCTTAATGTAATAAGTTGATTCAGTATTTATAACTAATCATCTTTAATATATTACCAAAAGATATACCTGGTGTGAGCTAAGTTATTACCTCTATGTTTTCCTCATGATTGAGATGTACTACTTGAAAACTCAGGTATATGTATGGGCATATACCTCAGTAGGGTTATCAGATGATTTCATAGTTTTTGGTTTATCTTGGTGTATTTTGTGAGATCTTGAGGGTCTCGGGGTCCCCACTGAGTATCGTTATACTCACCCCTGCACCGGCTATTCCCGAACCTTGTTGTGTTGGATGTAGATGACAGACAACGCTGACTGAGGATGAGGGTACTAGGACTCGACAGTGCTTAGAGGTGGACCATACGGTGTGTCAATTCGTATAGGAGACGAGTGGACATGGAGTGCTAAGGGCGCGATCTGTACCTACCCTTTAGTAGGAATCTAGGTGGATGATCCAGGAGCTGCTTTTCACCTATCAGTCATCTTGTACTTTCTAATTTTCCTTGTACTTTCTGGTTGGGCTTGTATTCTGGCCCCTTTTACTTACTGTACTCACTCTATTTACTATTCAGTTTACTTGAGTTCGTATCTTACTACATGATTGGTTGCGCGCGCATATAGGTTATAAAGGCAATGCCTTTCCAGTTTTAAGGATTACACATTTTGGTGCTGGTCGCCAGTCCCTGGCCTATAGAAGGGGGTCTGGGATAGTCACGTCACAGGCCCTGGGGGAAGGGTCGTGAGAAATTGGTATCATAGGGGTCAGTTATACCATAGAACATAGGACTATGATCATTATTTTTAACGGAAATAGTGTTATGTGTAGTGAGTGTGGTTATCTGTTTAGGGAATCCAGTGTTGGTGTGGTGGCCGGCGTATCCATACACCAGGACCCTGACTTCGGATTTTCGACTTAGTGCACGAAAACACTGATTGCGTGTGTGTTTTGTAGAGTTTTCTTTGTGATCTTTTGAGTCAGCTCACCAGGTATAACTTATTAACCATGGCACACCTGTTTCTTTTCGGGATGCCTCCATACAGATAGCTAGCTAGGGTTTCGAGATTAGTATGCACTGATAGCCCACCGAGCAATGAGGCCTCAGTGTAGGGCCCTTTTGCAGTAGAGGCTCCAGCGGTACCATTTCCCATTGGGCCACCAATGCCACGAGCCCCAGCAGCAGACGGTGCCCACTGCTTGAGCGTGTTGAATGAGTTCCAGCACCATAGGACACCCAGGTTCAGGGGAGAGATGGACCCACAGGCGGCTGAGGATTGGTTGGAGGCTGTAGTGAGAGTCTTCCGACTAATAGGGACACCGACCTATCTCATGGTGATCCTTGCTGCCAGCCTTCTTGAGGCAGCAATAGATAGATGGTGGAGCTTGATGCTCCAGGTTCCCGATGAGGTGACGCTACTCTGGGCAGACTTCGAGAGCCTGCTTTGGGAAGAGTTTGTCCCAGCGACTCTTCATGCAGTACGCATAAAAGAGATTCTTCATCTGCAGTATAGAAGCATGATTGTAGCTCAATACTCAGTGAGTTTCACTGTCCTCTCACACTACTCCATAGATATGGTGCGATACTCTTTTTTCAGGGCCCGAACCTTTGAGCAGGGACTCAGGTGGGAGATCAGGGCTTCGATGATCTCATGCAGCATCCCAACATAGGCAGAGGTGTTAGAGAGAGCCCTCTTAGTGGAGAGTTTCCATGATGATCAGTCACCAGCAGCGAGAACCACCACTAGTTTTTACGTAGCAGAGAATTCTGCAGCTGGCATCAGACAGATGTCACAGAGGTCCAAGAGGACCAGACCTATAGGTGGACGACGGCATGATTCGGTATCAGTTGTGCAGGGCACCCGAGGTGGAGTTTGTCATACCAGGAGCGGGTAGTGTTACACATGCACCAGGAAATGTCACATGGCTCGTGACTGTCTGACCCGTCATACGGATGATCAGAATATGGTTGAAGGACCTCCCAGGCATAGACAGAGGTTTGACGGAGGAGGTCCGCTGGGAGTAGACAGACATGGAAGAGGAGTTGATCATGCAGCTGACGGTGGGCGATGATTCGATATGTTACCACCACCTCCACTAGGAGGTCCACCCCAACCATAGGGAGCAGGTGAACAGGGGAAAGCTCATCTCCAAGCAGCTGGGTCTTACAATCACGATAGTCCAAAGATGATACGAGTTATGATCTGTGTCTACTCCACCTTAGCTGCAGTTCTTATAGACACAGGTTCCAGTCATTCTTTTATTGCTTATTCCCTCGTTCGGAGCATGGATATTCCAATGGAGTCGTTGGCTTGATCCTTATGGCTAGGGAATTCTATGAGATTGGATTTGACGATTACACACTTTTTACGGTAGTGTGATATTACTATAGGAGGCGAGAGCTTCGGTTGGGATCTCCTAGTAGTAGTGTCGAGTCCTTACGACGTCATCTTGGGTATGGACTAGTTATCTACAGTCCATGCTCAGAGTGACAGTATTAGGTGCAAAGTGAGGTGTGTCCACACGAATGGGACCAGGTTTACCTTCATCGGCGAGAAGGGAGCCTTTAGATCACATTATGGACTTGCCCAGAGGAGAGTGTAGCCAATCACTCATCAGTTGTCTAGGCTTAACCTTAGAGCGGTTTATGTGGAGAGTTTGAATTATCCTGTAGTGGTGGACTAGTATGTGGATTTCTTCCCTGATGATATCCCAGGTCTACCTCCTCACAGCGAGGTGGAATTTTTCATTGACTTGTACGTCGGGACGACACCGATATCTACACCAGCGTATCAGATGGCTCCCATGGAGCTTGGTGAGCTGGGGGTACAACTTGAAGACTGATAGGGGAAGAGATTCATTTGACCCAGTGTATCTCCTTGGGAAGCCCTGATTCTGTTTTCCAAGAAGGAATATGAGAGCTTGATGCTTTGTGTTGACTATTGGTTCCTGAACCAGGTGACCGTGAAGAACAAGTACCCACTCCTGAGGATTGATGACCTCTTTGATCAGCTGAAGCGGGTACGGTGGTTCTCAAAGATAGACCTTAGATCAGTCTATCACCAGCTCAGAGTATGAGATGAGGATGTGTAGAAGACGACCTTCAGGTGTCGGTATGACCATTATGAATTCTTGGTTATTCCATTCGGTGTAACAAATGCTCCAGTAGTGTTCATGGGACTCGTGGACATGATCTTTTATCCATACCTTGATCACTTTGTAGAAGTCTTCATCAATGAAATTATGATCTACTCAGCTACTGAGGAGGAGAATGCCTATCATTTACGGCTAGTACTGGATACACTCCGAGAGCACCAGCTTTATGGTAAGCTCTCGAAGTGATAGTTCTAGATCTGATAGGTTCACTTTTTGGGACATGTCATATCTGAGGCTAGAGTTGAAGTGGATCCAGTAAAGATTGAGGCGATACTTGCTTGGAATCCTCCCAGGAGTTTGATAGAGGTACAAAGTTTTCTGGGTTTGTCCGGATACTACTAGAGATTTTTTCCAGATTTCTCCAGAGTTGCAGCACCACTATCAGCATTAACGAATAAGGGGAAACCCTTCGTTTGGTTGGAGAAATGAAAACATAGTTTTTAGGAGTTGAGGGAGAGGCTGACTAGTGCCCCCATCTTGAGGCTTCTAGAGGTGGGAATAGGGTACGTAGTCTACTGCGACGCATCAGGGACCAGAATCGAATGTGTCCTTATACAAGAGCGAGCAGTGATCACATATGGTTCTAGACATCTAAGACAACATGAGAAGAACTATGCTACCCAAGACCTGGAGTTAGCAGAAGTGGTCTACACCTTGAAGTTGTGGAGGCACTATCTGATGGGCAAGCACTTTACAGTGTACTCTGATCACAAGGGTCTCAGGTATATCTTCTCTCAGAAGGACCTGAACCTGAGACAATGAAATTGTCTTGAGTTTCTCCAGGACTATGACTTCAAGATAGTCTATACTCCTGGGAAGAGGAACGTTGTTGTAGATTCACTCATTTGGAGGTCTGGTATACAGCTTCTAGGCAAGGCGATAGAGTAGCTGGTTGCTTTGCAGATATCCTTTGTGGATATAGATGAAGCATCTTTCCTTCAGCCTCTTATAGTCACTCCCCCACTTCTTCAGTGAGTCAGGGAGGCGCAACATGGGGATGTTGGCTGCAAGACACGATGTGCTCAGATATCCACAGGACAGACACCGGATGAATTTTCTGAAGGTGGGGAGCATGTCATTCTCTTTAGAGGACATACCATAGTACCAGTGTCACTTCAGGAGGAAGTGTTGATGGAGTTCTACACATCCCATCTAGCGGTACATACATAAGTGGAGAAGATGTACAAGGATCTCCGACGATAGCACTAGTGGCTGGTAATGAAGAAAGTAGTTGTAGAGTCTATCTCTTGGTGTGTCATTTGTCACTAAATGAAGGCAGAGCATCAGGTACCAGTAGGCTGGGTTCAACCTTTGGAGGTCCCAGAGTGGAAGTGGGATGGGATATACATGGACTTCATGACGGGACTTCCATGTACATCCAGGGGTCATGAGTCGATTTGGGCGATCGTCGAATGAATCACCAAGTCGTCCCACTTCCTACTGACCAGAGAGCAGGGTTTAGTAGAGAACTTGGGATGCCTCTATGTGCATGAGATTTTACAGTTACATTAAGTAACATCGACGATTGTCTCCGACCGTGATGCACGTTTCACTTCCTGGCTATGGTAGGGGTTGCTGAAGGCTTTTGAGACACAGATTCATTTGAGCACCGCCTTCCATCCTCAGACGGATGTTCAGAATGAGTGAACCATTCAGACTCTCGAGGACATGCTGAATGCCTGTGTCCTCGACTTCGGTCGCAGATGGGAGGATCACTTGCCTTTGATAGAGTTTATTTACAACAAAAACTATCACTCCACCATTGGGATGACACCTTTCGAGGAGTTTTACGAGTGACCTTGCAGATCACCCTTGTGCTGGACTGACCCAAGGGAGTCAGCACTAGTGGGACCGGATATGGTATGGGCTACCACAGAGAAAGTAAAAATCATCCAGGAGAAGATGAAGACTGCATAGAGCAGGAATAATTCTTATGACGACAGGAGACAGAGACCTCTAGAGTTATAGGATGGTGACCACGTCTTCCTACAGGTATCACCTCGATGAGGTTTGCGGAGATTTGGCCGAGGCAACAAGTTATATCCGAGGTTCATCGGACCTTTTCAGGTCTTCAACAGATTTGGCTAGGTGGCTTATCTCTTAGCTCTTCCACCTCAGTTGCACCAGGTACATGGCGTCTTCCACGTATCCCAGCTGAAGAGATACGTGCATGACCCTTCTCACATCATCGACCATAGAGAGATGGATATCGATGATGGGGTGACTTTTACATAGGTCCCAGTAGAGATTGATGATCGACAAGAGTAGGTCCTTCATGGGTGGTCGATACCTATAGTGCACGTTCGATGGTAGCACAAGAACATCTAGGAGAGCACATAAGAGCGGGAGGCTCAGATGCATGCACAATACTCCCACTTGTTTACCAAGTTATGAGTTGTGGATTACAGGGACATAAAGACCTGTGGTGGATAGAATGTAAAGACCTAAATTTTCTATGTAATTTTTTTAATTAAATGGGAATTTTACGAGTCTAAAGAAATTGACAGTAGATAATTCTGAGACCCAGATTGCCCGGAATGAATTTCTGAACTTTATTTCCGGTACATTCATAAAACGTGTATGTGGGTTTTTCTAACATTTTAAACGGTTCTCAGAATTGAAATCTGAGGGTACCGTTGAACTCGCAGCATCGGTATTACCTTAAGGAGACCTTCACCTTGACCGCAGTAGGTCGAGGGTAGAAGTTAACTTTTCACATATTTGTGAAAGAATAAAATAAAAATAAAACTGTATAGCTTTTATTTTTATTTTTATTCCATGGGGATGTGGACAAGTGGGGACCACTGGACCTAAACCTCCCATGAAAGGTTATGATGATTTGGACCACCCGAACTAACCTCCTATGAGAGGTTATGGTGGTGGGGACCACCCGAGGCCTAAACCTCTTGAACTCCCCTCTTAATGAGGGAGAAACCTATAAACTCCCTCTTTAATGTGGAGGAGCCTCTTGAGATTCCTCCACATTAATTGTTAGAAATATATAATTTAATTTTTTCAACTTGTGTGTGTGTGTGCCAACTT
Organism: Viscum album; assembly: GCA_963277665.1. Classification (NCBI taxonomy): domain Eukaryota; kingdom Viridiplantae; phylum Streptophyta; class Magnoliopsida; order Santalales; family Viscaceae; genus Viscum; species Viscum album. The sequence goes on from OY728150.1 coordinate 248,265,964, forward strand.
AATTTCTTCTTAAGTTAAATTATATTGGCACCACTTTTTCTTTTGGTTGGCAAAGGAGAGAGCTCTTGGAGGATTAATTTATTTCAACAAAGAACTTATTCTCCGAACGAAGAATGCTAATGAAGAGCTTATTCTCCAAATGAAGAACTCCATAGAAGAACTTTATTTAGAATCAAGAAAGAGGATGACACATGAACCGAAAATCGAGGAAAACACCGATGACACCAACGTCTGTCTTTTCCCAACGATTCGTCTTCTTCCTCGTAACTCCGTTGAAGAATCAAATAAGGTAGGGGTTTATTTCTATATGATTATCACTTCCCATGTACACCCATTTTAATTATTTTGTAGGATTGGGAATAGAGATTGACAAGGTTTGTGAGGATTTCTGTTTTTTTAAAATATCTTCCATACACGTTCTTGTTTTTCTTGAGCCGCTTGCTACTGCTCTAACACGGAGGGTGAAGGCCAAACAAACATGGGCCGACCCCTCCGACATTCTTCTTGAATGGTTTACCCTTCACGATGGAAGAAGGAGACTTTGGTGAAGGTGATCGGTGCCAGTGGTCGGCACTGGTGGAACCTGAGAACTGCCGATGAGGGCACGTCACCCCGCTGCCCCGTGGCCTCCGCGCACCGCATCGCTCCGCCATTTGTGACCACCGCCATTCACGGCCACCACGGCCCTGCGGCCTCTGCCTCTCCGCGCCCTCCGCCACCGAACTGTCACCTCCATCTAGGCCAAGATGTCGCTGCCATCCGATCCACTGTCCATGCTGAGTCACCGCCGCCGTCTGATCCACTCCTGCTGTCCGGGCCGAGCTGCCCCCACCGTCCGAGCCGAACTGCCACTGAGTTGCCACCACCAGGCCAAGATGTCGTCCGAGCTGCCGCCGCCGTCTGGGTCGAGCTTCCACCCTTCTGGTAGAACCACCCCGGCCGAGGTGCCCCGGGGCCTCGTGACCCCACGACACCCTCCGCGGCCTCGTGGCCACCCGCGGCCTCGCGGCCACACGCGGCCTCGCGGTCACCTGCGACCTTGCGACCACCTGCGACACTCTGCGGCCCCTTGCGGCCTGCCAAGCTGGACCCAGTGGGCCAGGCCAAACCAAACATGCTGGGATGGACCCAGCGGGTCTGGCTAGTTTGACCAAAACTGAGTCGACCCTGGCCGGGTCGGTTCGACCGGGTCAGACCAGACCCGGGCCCACTACGACCCATTTACATTTTTTTGGCCATAACATTGGCACCAGATGTCCGTTTGAAAAACCTTCAATGGTGCCGTAAATCTTGGATCGAGACGGTCCCTTTGAGTATACCCCATTGAAAATTTGGGTTAATATGGGGTACAATCGGGTTGGATCAATCACAAATCCAACCGGCCCCCCAGGACTAAAAGGATAATAACTCACAGACCAGACATCCGATTGATGCACCATCTATTACATTGAGACCCCTATGATGTGGAGAAACTTTGAGATAAGTCTCCGTGGAACATCGTGGTAGTTGGATAATTGACCAGTGGCTTGGGGAATAGACTCTCCTGGAGATGAGAAAGCCTAGTGCAGAAACCCAGAAGCTGGTTGTGATGAGAAGAGTGCTCCTAGCGAACCTATGCGGGTCAGCTCCTAGCGATCCTATGCGGGCCATATCCTAACGATCTTGTGCGGGTCAGATCCTAGAGATCCTGTCTGGGTCAGCACCTAGCTATCCGGTGTGGGTTAACTCCTAGAGATCTTGTGTGTGTCAGCTCCAACGATCCTGTGTGGGTCATCTCATAGCGATCCTCTGTGGGTCAGCTCCTAGTGATCCTATGTGGGTCAGCTCCTAGTGATTCTGTGCAGGTCAGCTCTAGTGATCCTCTATGGGTCAGATCCTAGAGATCCTATGTGGGTCAACTCATAGAGATCCTATGTAGGTAAGCTCTAGTGATCCTATGTGGGTCAGCTCCTAGCGATTCTGTGCAGGTCAGCAGTAGAGCCTCTTAACAGAATAAGATGATTCAGTATTTATAACTAATAATCTCTACTATCGTACCAAAATATATACCTAATGTGAGATGAGTCAGTACCTCTATGTTTTCCTCATGATTGAGATGGATTACTTGAAAACTCAGGTATATGTATGGGCATATACCTAAGTAGGGTTATCTATTGATTTCATACTTTTTGGTTTATCCTTAGTGGATTTTGTGAGACCTTGAGGGTCTCAGGGTCCCTAATGAGTATTGTTATACTCACCTTTACACGGGCTATGCCCACACCTTATTGTGTTGGATGCAGACTACGGACATCGCTGACTGAGGATGAGGGTACCAGGACTGGATGGTGCTCGGAGGTGGACCATACGGTGTGTTGGTTCATAGAGGAGACGGATGGACATAGAGTGATGAGGAGGAAATCTGTACCTACCCTTCATGTAGGAATCAAGGTGGATGATCCAAGAGCTACTTTTCACCTATCAGTCATCTTGTAATTTCCATTTTGCCTTTTACTTTCTGGTTGGGCTTGTATTCTGGCCCCTTTTACTTATTGTACTCACCTTGTTTACTATTCAGTTTACCTGAGTTCATATCTTGTTGTTTGCTTGGTTGCGTTTTATTACAGGTTATAAAGGAAATGCCTTCCCAGTTTTAGGGATTATGCCTTTTGGTGCTGGTTTCCAGCCCCTAGCCTATGGAAGGCGGGTTTGGGTTAGTCACAACACAAGCCCTGGGGGACGGGTTGTGAAACCATCTATTTGTTCACCACTAAGATTGGAGAGTCTGCGCCAGCGGGGCCTCATGTAGTCAAGATTATCAGATATATTGAGCATCTATACATCTTAGGGATTAAATTCATGGATAAGTTGAGTATATATCTTGTACTATCATCACTTAAAAATTCATTCTCTTGTTTTATTGTGAATTATAATATGAGAAATAATGGGAATAACCTATCTGAACTTCTGAACCTGATTCTCCTAGTGGATATGGAAATGGGGTTTGACGAACCCACATTTCTTATGGTAAATAGGAATAGAAATGGCAAGGAAAAGGGGCTTAAGATTTATAAATAGTCTAAATCCCCTGAGCACTATCTGACCAAGAAGAAGAATATCCTGAGGTAGGGAAAGAAAATGGAGGTAGTGTATTTTTCATGATTCATGTTAGGACTCTAGAAGAGGAACTACACCCATAGGCAAGGGGAAGCCAAAGGTTCATTCGTTATCAAGTGCAATCTTTCAATTTCTACACATTGGGTATTAGATACATCTTTTGGTTCTCACATCTATATTCAAATGCAAGAACCAATAATATTTTGGAAAATTGCTAGAGGAGAGGTGGATCTACAATCTATAAATGGTTCAAGGATAGCTTCTCTTTCCATTAGAGAATACCAACTTTTGTTGCTGACTGGGATGATTTTGGTTTTATATGACTGTTATTATGTACCAAGTGTCACCAAGAACATAATTTATGTATTAAATTCAGATACATATGAGCTTACTTTAAAATTTAGAAATAAAAGTTGTTTCTTTTATAAGGACAACATATGTTATGGTTTGAAACATTTAAATAACTTCTTTATGTATTAAACTACGAATACCATGTTTTGGAAATCGATAAAGAATCAAGTTCACGTGAGTCATATAACACCCAGTTGTGGTATCACCATCTAGGTCATGTAAAAGAGAAGAGATTGACAAAGCTATATCAATATGGTTATTTAGGCTCTTCTATGATAAAAAAACTTGATACATGTCACATTTGTTTACAAGGGAAAATGAAAAAACCTCCATTTTTTGGATAGGGTGAAAGAGACACATGGCTTCTAGGATTGGTACAAACTAATTTTTGGGGACCATTTATAGTAGAATATAGATGTGGATATTCTTACACCACAGTGGAATGGTGCTAGTGAAAGGAGAAACCACACCTTATTGGAAAAGGGTAAGGTCAATGGTGATTCATGCAAATCTACCATTATCCTTTTGGGGATATTCATTACAAACTGTGGAATACACATTAAACCGAGTACCAACTAAGGATAAAAATGGAATTACCTTCGAGTTATAGAGTGGAAAGAAACCAATTATGTCGCATACATGTGTATAGGGATGTGAGGCATTTATTAAAGCTTTCTTAGGAAACAAACTATCACCCTAGGGTATGAGGTGTATCATTATAGGTTATCCCAAGGAAACAAAGGGATAATACCTATACAAACCCTTAAATAACAATGTAACTATTGCCAGACAAGTTAACTTTCTTTAGCGGGAGCACATCCTCAAAAATGATAGTGGGAGAAATATTGACTTTGATGAAGTTGATGCTCAAGATACACATGAGTTGGTACAGGGACAAGATCCACAGGTCCCCATGGAAGAATTAGTTCTTGAAACACAATTACTGCGTTGGAGTGTAAGAGAGATAAAGGAACCAAAGAGATATGGTTTTCTTGTCATAAAGTATGGTGACTCATTATTTTTGGACAATGATGAACCTATCTCCTACAAGGAGGAAGTAGAGAGCTCAGAAGATGAAATATGGCTAGAAGCTATGAATTTTGAGATGGATTCCATGTATCATAACCAATTTTGGGTTCTGTTTGATGTGCTAGTTGATGTAAATACTGCTGGGTGAAAATGGGTATTCAAGAAGAAACTAGAAATGGAAGGTAAAGTAAGTACCTATAAATAAGGTCTAGCATCAAAATATTTTAAACAATGTCAAGGAATTTACAATGATGAGACATTTTCACCAGTTTCCATGTTTAAATCCATTAGAATCATATTTTCAATAGCTTCTTACCATGACTATGAAATTTGGAAGATGGATGTCGAAACTACATTCCTTAATAGGAACCTTCAGGAATATGTCAATATGACACAAACATAATGGTTTGTAACACCTAGTGATGAAAAAAGGGTTTACAAGTTTCATAGGTCCATTTATAGATTGAAGAAAACATCCAGGTCATGGAATATTCAATTCGATGAAGCCATAAGGTAATTTGGTTTCCTTAAGAATGAATGTAAGACATGTGTTTAAAAAAGGTTTGATGGGAATGTAAGCATTATCCTAGTATTATAAGTTAACGACATATTACTTATTATAAATGACATACCAGTCTTACAATCAGTTAAAGAATGGATGAACAAGTGCTTCTGCATGAAGGACTTAGGTGAAGATTCCTACATTCTAGGGATCTAGATCATTCATGAGAGATCTAAGAGGATTCTTGAACTAAGTCAAAGTATATATATTGACCAGATACTAAATAGATTTAGTATGGAACAATCCAAGAGGGGATTGGTTCTAGTGTCATATATATTACATCTTTCTAAGAAAATTTGTACCGAGACACAATAAGAGAAAGATAGAATGAGTAAGATCCCATATGCTTCAACAATAGGAACAATCATGTCTTCCATGTTATGTACTTGTATAGATGTTGCCTATGCATTGATCATGGTAGGAAGATATCAAGTAGATCCATGAGAACAACATTATATTACTATTAATACTATCCTTGAGTATATGTGAAGAAGTAAGGATTTGTTCCATGTGTATGGATGAGATGAGGAGCTTATCATCAGAGGGTATGATGATGCTGGTTTTTAGATAGATCTGAATGATTTGAAGTTACAATCAGGATATGTTTTCTATATCAACAGAGGAGCTGTGAGATGGAAGATTTCAAAGAATCCAGTTTTTGTGATTCTATAGCAGATTCTGAGTATATAAAGGATTATGATAAAGCCAAGGAATTCATTTGGATTCATAAATTTTTCTAGGATATTGATTTGGTACCTAGAATTTAAGACCCTATCACATTATATTATAATAATACTATAACTTTCACTCTTGAAAAAGTGCCAAGGTCACATCAACATACAAAGTACATACTATAAAAGTATCACCTCTTGAGGGATTTCTATCAATGCGATGAAGCTGAATTGAGAAGAGTATCCAAAAAATAGAACATAGAGTACCCCTTGACTAAAGGTATATCTCATGAGAAGCATGAATATCACGTGAGATCTAGCGGACTAAAGATTGTTAGCAGTTAGATATAGTTCAAGTGGGATTCTGTTGGAGTTGGTGCCCCAGAACCAAATTCTCTATACTTTATGAAAAACATGTATTCATTGGATATATATTTATAAACTCCTTATCACATCATGATTGTTCTTCTGCATGAAATTTTATCTGATAATTTCCTAAGATTAGTTGTCACACTAAATGTTCATAGAGAATCCCTACTATGATGAGAAACCAAAAGTGCCATAACACTATTCTTGAATATATGTTCTATATCCAAATGATATCATTTGAAGGAAAAAATGATACATGCTATCATGGGTGGAGACTCATAGGAATTTGAGGAACCTTCTCATGGTTTACTCCCATGGTAATGTCTATGAGGATATTATGATATTGAGACCTGGTAGTATGAAATCTATGTTTATAAGTTTCATTTTATGTTCCTATCTATGGATGTGTGTATTGATCGTTAGACATTAATATTATTATTAATGGGTATTATTACTCACACAATTAGAAGTATGGGAGAAAACCATGATGACATATATTCACGGTGAGGTAGGATATATTGGTTGCATCATGATTAATATAAATTAATTAATAACGAGAGAAAGGATTTATCGCTTCTCTTCCATAAAAAAAGTTGATATCTATTTCTCTTTGATGAAAATGATATAGCCTAAATAAACCCATGACCATGCTATTATATTAGAAATTTCAATTTTTGAGAGTTCAAAGAATGAAAATTTAGGGACATGGGTTGATGACACTTTCATGAAACCCTCTTGATTGGAGATATCGAGACAAAGGGATTATATTATACGATAATCATTCATATGAGGTGACCTATTGTTGCAGCATTAACTTATTTCTATATGGGTGACTTGGTTTTTTGTAAGATTCTTTGGAATTTAGGCCACTCCACCTAATGCCATTGAGAAAGAGTCCTATATGGTCACACACTAAGTGTATCCAATATCTTAGTTAAATAATATACTATTTAATATTTAAAAAGTTGAATAAAGATTATTCTCAGTTGTGGTTTAGTAATTATTCATGGATGACTGATTTCATTTATTTTGACACTAGTTATTCAAGAGAATATATTTTGGGTGGAATAATTAACAAATATTTATGTTCTATTTAGTGAATATAATATTTATATATTTATTAGTGAATAATGCAGTGATATTTATTTAATAAATAAATATTAATTATTCAAGGTTCAATAAATATGGTGGAGGATTGGTGGAATGAGTTAATGGTCCAATAAGAAATAATAATATTGAATTTTTTTGATTAAATAATATTTAATTATAACTCGCAAGTTAAGCGCATTTCATGAAATAATAATGTTTCCATTATTATTTTTCATGGGGGTTTCTTTAGGATTCATCAAATAATTAAGTCACTTATGAAAATTATTTATTATTAACCTAGTGAATTAAATACATAGTTATATTATTCTCTTATTAGCCAAGCTTTAGCCAAGGGATGCCTATTGGTTGCGTACAACGATTTAGAGAAAAACTATCAATCCAAGAGAGTTCATACAACACCAAGAATTCTCTCAATAACGATAGATATCCTCCTCTACCATATCAAGGGGAATTATTTGAAAGTGGTTCTTAAGGCAATTAAAGGACGACATTAAAAGATCAAGGATCTTCCTTGCTAGCACCCAGAGACTCCTTCGATGATGTCCAGAGATATGTGGAACACATGTGGATCACCACTAAAGGAACCCTACACTTGGATTCTACAAGGAAATGATGGTACACCTATATATCTATAGCCAAAAACATAAAATAAGAAAGAATCAACTTGAAGGTAATTATTTAATTTAATTAAATTAATTATAAAAAAATGTTGATCCTTTCTCTTGGTTACAGTTTTCTATTCCTTTGTCCAAATCATTGATTCAATTTTGTGGATACTAGAAATCATTGTCATATTGATCTTGGATTGTTCATTGAATATGGAAAAATTAAACTTGGGCACCATCTCATCCACACTTCCACTACACCCAAAACCTACTGTATAGGGTTCCTTTGCAGAGCGTATGGTTTCTTTTCATAGCATATGGTTCCTTTGTGTAGTACAGGGTTCCTTTTCATAGTGTAGGGTTCCTTTTCATAGCATAGAGTTCATTTTAGTTTATGGTTCCTAAACCATACTTTCATTTGTACAGAATGAATGGATTAAATGTATTATTGGGATGAGAATGCATACATTTATTCTTCCAGCTTAAGGTTGTTTCCAATTGTCTGATTGATTAACCATACATTCATTCTCTGAACATAGGGTTTGAATAATGTTTCAAACTTCAACATCCGGTTCATATTCAACACATTTGTCCCGATTCAGGGTGGATAATACATACATTCTTTTAGTGAATTTAGATTTCATTCATTACGTTACGCTTATCAATGAAGGATATGAATAATGTTTTCTAAAAACACTATCATATTTTGAATGCTTTGATGAATATTATTGCATATTAATAACATGAATATAATTATAGAATAAACATTGCAAAGAATATTAATTTCCTAAAACTAACTTAAATTGATATCATTAGTAAAATAAAAAAGGGTATTTGTGAGAATCAAAATCAATAAGATTTATAGAGTTCTATTGAGACAATACATGCCCAACTATCTCCCCCATTTTGATGATCACAAAACCTATAACATAATTTATAGAAAATGTAGGAATTGTAAATACTAATAAAATAATATTTTTAAATCAAATACATTTTTCTTTGAAAATTAATTTTTTATAGTTTTATTTTGATTTCACAGTACTATTTTGATTAAAATAAAATGGATACTGGAAAAATTGAGAATGTTGTATTTACCCAATTTCTCCACCTTTTTGTGGTATAAAAAATAAAGTATATGAAAATGGATTAAAACAAATTCAATTTTGTACATAACTATAAGTGAATGTTTGTTAATAAATGCTAAAATATAAATAAATTTATAATTGAAATTGAATAAATGGTCATGAATAAAATAAAATAAAACTTTATAAAACTCACAAATATAAAGATAAAGAAAAGGTAAAGTAAATTGAATTGAAAATCAAATGTTTCCTAAAATTATGAGTAAATTCCACAATCAACTGAATAAATATTGTAAAAGGATGAGTTTGGGTCAGATTGATTGGCTTGATTGAATATCCACTTGTAGAGAATGTAGTTGGATGATGAATTGACTGAACCACACAATGAATATAGTTCATCTTTACCAACAAAATATGAAATTTAATTTTGAAAACTCAGGTCCAGTAATGGAGAATTTTCTTGGAATCTTAATGAATCCTTAAACTCTCAACCAAATTTACTTTAAAAAATTCATTTACAGACTCTTCAGTCTGAATGAAAGTAGCCAGTTTATCTTTCAATTGATGAATAACTTGCCCTAACCAATAATTATTAGAGGTTAGTTAACTTATCAAATGTCTTTGATTTTTCAAGAGAACATTCAAAGGATAACTATCACACTTAGTAGTGTGCATTATTTTATTAAAATATTTTAAAACTGAAGTAATATCTACAAATTTTCTAATAAAATATAGAGAAGTTTGTTGTGTGTTGGTTGATACCAGATGGCCTTCTCTAATAGATTAAAACTCTCTTCCCAAAATTTTCTTCAACTCATAAAAATATAATTTCTTCACAAATTCCTCTATTAAATTTCTTATTTCTATAGCTAAAGTTCTGATAAAATATTCAATGTCTCCCACATAAATTTAATTTCCTTGAATATATGGAAATTGATTTTGAAGAGATTAAAACTATGCTTTAGGAGTAGTAGAAATTCTTAAATCTTCAACTTTCTTCTTTTCAGCTTCCAACACTTATCAAAAAGACAAGTTCTATTCATTTACTGATGGAAATAAAAAATTGGAGATTTTTTATTTCTGTTCAATGAGTCAGAAGAGTCATTAGAAATTTCTCTGTATTGATGTCCTGTTTCTACCATAGCCAACCTTGGATATTCTTCTGAAACATGTGTCTTTGATCTTAATTCTGACTTCTCTGCATCTATAGAATCAACAATAATAAGAAATATATTATCAGGGGAGGTTCCACTAAAAAAAGGTAAATCTTCTCTAAGTTTATTTTCCCTTTGATCCAATTTCTCATAATCTTTATCCAATTAATCCAGATGCTCCAGTATTTCTTCCACATCAAAAATATTTTTTGATATTATTCTTCTTTGGTGAATACCAGAATCATCAAATCTGGATCCATATTTTTTTTGTCAGGCTTAGGTCTCACAGAACCGATAGATGTTCCTATTATCTGCTCCCCCTGAGCAGTAGCCACTATTCTTTTTTATTCTTCTACTATAATAGGTAATTTATCACGAATGGACTAACTCCAGATGTATCCCTACTTCCTTACAGTTCCATCTTTCAAAACATTATTATGATTACATATCTGTCTGAAAGAGATGCCCCAAATTTTTCCAAATCTGAATAATAAAAGAGAAAGAATCCTTCCATGAGAAAAGAAACCCATTTTTGTTTCTTTATGATTTCAGTGATTCAAATACTTCAGTATATAGTGACTGAAACTCAGCCTAATTTTGTTCAGTAACAAAAATAGAACATACATATCTTGACACAAAATATTTTCTAACTCATCCTTCCATGGAATAATTACAGATTGAATAAACTTCATCAACACCTTTTGATCAGTGTTAAGGTATTTATTAATCATCTTATTGATATTTTGAGTTCCAAATAGAGAAAACATAATAACCTCATACTTAAATATCTCATATCTAATATTTATTAAATCAAAATGACATTACCTATCATGGGGAAAAACCAACATCCTAGCTATTTTCAAGGAAGAAATTTAAAATTCATCATAATAAATCTGAGAGAAAACAATGTTTCATAAACTCCAAAACTAAATGAACCATTTGGAAAAAATTATTTTACATCAACTAAACATACCATAGGTGAATTAAAATCTCCAAAAATAAATTCTAAACCTTGAAATATCATAGTATAGTGTGTTTCATTCACAATACTAGCGCAAAACAACTGCCGACATACACATATTCTACCTCATATATTGACAGACCAACTAAGTGTTGTTTTTTTTACCTGACCATGATGCTAAATATTTTCCTAAAAAGTGATATGTTATTAAAGTGATTTTTCTATCTAATATAAAACCTCCAAAATTAGCATCTGAGTATAAAATTAAATTAAAATCACAAGTTTTTTTTAATTAAGAGATTAAAAAATAGTTCCTTTAAATATAAAAAAATATATTTTAACACCAATAATAGGGGATTATTTTGGATTTGACTAAAATATAGCACATAGATATACATAAAACATTATATCCAGTATGATATAAGTATGATATAATAAACTATAAATCATAACTCTATATAACTTGATGTCAACTTGTTTTACAACTTAATTCAAACCAATTTTTATATTGGTACACATGGTAGTTGTATAAGCCCGGTTATTTTTAAGTTCAAATTTTTTTATTAAATCAATGTTATATTTTATTTTATTTAAAACATATTCATAATATTTTTGATAAATATAAAATCCTAAAAAGAGATTAAATTCTCCCATCATACTCATTTCAAATTATTTTATCATTATACTTGAAAAATCATTATAAATATTTTTATTTTTTGAACCAAAAAGTAACACCATCAACATAAATTTTTACTAATAGAATATTAGAACAAAAAAGTCTCTTAAAAATATTAGGATCCAATAATCCGAAAGAAAATAAATTTTCCAACAAAAAAGAACTTAATCTTTCATACCAATCTCTTGGTTCTTGTTTAAGTCCAAAAAGAGTTTTAGTGAGTTTAAAAATAGAATTTTCTTTATAAGGGTTTTAAAAACTTATGGGTTTTTCAAAATTAACTTCCTCTGTTAAATATCCATTTTAAAAAGAGGATTTAATATCCATATGATGTAATTTAAAATTCTTATGAGATTCATAATATAAAAGGATTATAATGGATTCTAATATTGCTATAGGCATAAAGGTTTCATCATAATCTCTCCCTTATTTTGGATTATATCATTTGTCTTAAATTCTAGATTTGTTTCTGTTTATGAAGCCCTGATCATACTATTTATTTACAATGATCTATTTAGTTCATATTATTGGATAATTGAATGGTTTTTATACAAATTTTCAAACTTCATTTCTTATGAACTAGTTATGCTCTTCTTGTATTTCTAATAACCAACTCTCATTATCAAAATATTCTTCAAAAGACTTAGGTTCTGAATGAGATAGAAATGTAGAAAATTAAATTTGGTTCCCTACATTTCTTCTAGTCCTAACTCCAATATCTAGATTTATAATAATATTTTCTAAAAGATGGTCCTTTAAAGCTCTAGATTTTCTAGTTAATAAAATTTCAGGTTCTTCGGTTTCATGTTCTTCTGAACTAGACTGAATTTCATTAATATATTTTTCAAAATTAGTTTTGGTAGTTTCATGTCTCATGTTGTCTAAGGATTTTGCTTTATCATCTCTTTGAAATTTCTATTTCATGAAAGGGTTAGTTTCATTAAACATCACATTAACTGATTCTTCAATAATAGTTTACTTTTATTAAACACTCTATAGGATTTAGAAGTAGCAGAATAACCTTGAAATATTCCTTCATCAGCTTTTGGATCAAATTTTCCAATTTTATCCTTATTATTAAAGTTATACATCTTACATACAAATACTTTAAATTAATTTAATTTAGGTTTTATATTATTCCAAAGTTCATAGGGTGTATTTTTAATAATTGGGATTATTAAAACTCTATTCATGATATAGAAAACTGTTCTTACAACTTCTGCCCAGAAATAGGTAGAACGACTGTATTTATTCAGCATAGTCCTTTCTATTTCTTAAATAGTTATGGTTATTCTTTAAAATATTCCATTTTGTTGAGGTGATATTGGTGCAAAAAGTCACGTTTAATACCTAAATTTGAGAAAAAGGAATTAAATTATTTATTCTCAAATTCTCCACCATGATCACTTCTCAATGAAAATATTTTAAAATGTTTTTCATCTTGAACAATTTTTCATAAGCTTTCAAAAATAGTGAATACTTCACTTTTTAGGTTTAAAAATTAAACCCAAGTAAATCTTAAAAAATCATCAACTAAAACATAAAAATATAATGTACCATCCAAAATTTATAATATTTATTTTCCAAATAGATCTATGTGGATAAGTTGTAATGATTTAGATGTACTAATTTTTTTATTTGATTTTAAGGGTGATTTTTGTTGTTTTTGAATTTTAAATGCATTATAGAATCTATCATTTTCAAACAAAAGACTTGGAAAATATGAAACTAATTGTTTCTTAGATAATTTATGTAAATAATATATATATTTCAATGTCCAACTCTCCTATTTTAGACCCATGACTCAATTGTCTTAGCAGTTAAACAGTTCATTTTTTGTTTACTCAAGGAGTTAATATCCAATGTATAAATATTATCAGTTCTTAGTGATCTAAATTTAAGAAATTTATCTTTAAAATCTATGAAGCCATTGTTAGAGAAATAAACATAATATCCATAATCACAAAGTTTATAAATACTTATCAGTTTTTGCTTTATACCTTGTACATATAGAACTTTTTTGATTTAGGTTGTCTTTGGATCTCCAACAATTCCAATTCCAACAATATTTTTGTTTGCATTGCCACCAAAAGTGACTAGACCTCCATCCATTTGAGTCAATGTATAAAAAATTTTAGAGTCTCCACTCATGTTTTTGTGGAATCTTCTATCTATATTCCATATATCTTTTCTATTCCAATGTCCTTTTTCAAATAAAATAAATTAAACATATGTTTGTTTTGGTACCCATATTTTCTTATGTCTAACTGCGTCAGCAAGAGAATATTTGGGACTCCATATCTTCCTTATTTTCCAAGATTCAAATTATCAGCTTTAGAAATATTCTTAGTAATAAAATCCTTTTTAATACCACTAATTTGAGAATTTATAAAATAACAATTGTTAGTGAAATGACCCTTTATTCCACATTAATAGCAGGTATCATTTTTTAAATTGGGAACAAAATAATTTTTCTATAATTTTTATTTTTACCATTTCTTCCTATTCCAAAATTTTTTATTTTAATAAAATTATTTCATAGAATATCATTTAGATTTTTTTCTCCTCTAGTTAAAGTAATTGTATCATTTTTTTCAATATTCAACTTCATCATGTAATTCTTTTATCCTTTTTCGTGATAAATATATTTTTATGTAGATGAATTGAATTTATAATTAGATATTGACGTTATTTTAGAATATTGTATCATTCACTTAAAAAAACATTGGGAATATTTTTTTAATGATTTATGTTTATTTATTAAATAATAATATTTTTCTTCTATCATTGAACAATAAGCATCAGAATTAACATTTTAATAGCTATCATAGTTAGCTACCTAAGAATATTAAGACATTACCTTTAGCTATAAATAATATATTAGATTTGAGACTTTGTTGTAATTTTTATGAATAATATTTCTATGGGATGTTGGAGTCTCCAAACACATCCAAATAGATTTCATAGCTCTTTTTCCTTTTTTCTTATTTTCTGAATTCTTATGATATTTATTTTCTATGATTCTTATTTAATCTCATAATTGGGGAAAATTAGGTTTGATATGACCCATCTTTTTTCACTCCTAACATCTCAATTCTATTGGTTCCTTTTAACAATTATTAAAATATTTTTCTGAAGCCTATTTTCTTCCTCTAGAATTTTCTAAGGTTTCTACAAAGCTGATCTAGTTCTATTTTTGATTCAGAGGAATCTGGGTTTCTAATTTTTTTATTCTTGTTTTTATTTTATTTCATGCTTCTGAGATGTCACATTAAGAGTAGTGTTTTCCCTTTTTAATAAAATCTTGTGATCTTCAGATTTATCTTACATTTCTAATTCATACATCATCAATTTTCCAATTAGTTCTTCCATAGTTAAATTCTTGATAGGTGATTATTTTTGAATAGCTGTAGATATTCCATTCCATTTAGAGGGAAGTACTTGAAGTAAGTATAGTTCTTGATCTGATTGACTGATTGGATTTCCCATGGAAGTAATATTATTGAAAATCTTTATTAACCATCCATTCATTGGTGTGATACTTTCACCATCAAACATCCTATTAGTATCAAACTTTAGTTTTTCAGTAGCATAACTCATTTCTATGATATTTTCTATTCCATTATAAGCAATAGATATTGTATACCACATTTCATAGGCAATAGGGTATTGTGGAACACGATTGAATTCATCAAGTCCAAGTCTACATATGATAGAATTCATTTCCTATGATTTGATATCATATTCATGTTTTTTGTGGCATCCTATGATTCTAGTTTCTTAGGAATCACATAAGGAGTGATGATATTATAATAAAATGGAATCCAAGATTCTTCAAATAGATGATCATTTTTTATTTCCATCATCCATAGTTGTAACCATTAAAATATGGATCTTGAATCATAGCCATAATTTTTCTTCAAAATAGTCATTGCCATTAGATTTTTAGAGACCTTATTCTTTCAATATTACTATATATTTATTAAAAATTTCTCCTTTTATTAGGTCGACATAATAAAAATATAAATAAGAGGTGGGTGAATTGTTTCTTTTTGATTATTTTCACTAATTTTGGATTTAGACTCTTTTTATGTTTTATGCAGATATGTAGTGTTTTATTTTATATGTAATCTGAGTAGTGGATAAACATATATAATGTACAAAATAGTGGTTTAGGGCACAAGGTTCCCCAAATCCACTCCACCAATGCTCTCTCTATGAGCTTAGTGAATTTCATTAGAAAGGTCCTCTTATCACAAGACCTTAAAATCCACAATAGAGTGCATCCAATTGACACATTTACAACAAGTATAAATAGAGAATTTTGATTCTTTATAGAGAACTAGTTATCCATAGATTTGTATAATAAGTTGGAACTTCTTCAAAACTGAGTATGAGCAGTTGAAACTCTAATAAAAAAAAGAGTTTGATTGATTGATGGTCTTTGTTGTACTTCATAGTTGCAGTAGAAATTGACTGTAGATGGATCTTCTTCTTTAGAAATGAATGTCTTCAAGAAATAATAATTCTAAAAAGATCCTAATTAAAAATTACCCTCAATAAAAGTAGAAATTAATATATAGTAGTTTCATAGTGGTACAAGTTTGAAATGTAGAATGTCAAAGTGTATCCTATATATGAAAATAAAAACGTTGATCGTTCTTTGTATTAGTTATGTTAGAGAATATTTATAGAAAGTATATAGTGTATATATTGATAATCATATCACCATTTTTTATATGAAAAATGATCTAATCATATATATATATATATATATATATATCTTTCTTTTGGTTAATCAGATCCAAAAAAGTCACTTAATAGATTGTTGATATTCAAATTAAAAATTACTAAGGAGTCATAAATTCCCTTAAGAATAGGAGTTATTTTATCTGATGAATATAGTTATTTTAATGAATCATGATGATCCTTTGAATCAGTCATAAAATAGTTTTTAATCAATCTTTAATTCCATCAATACTGCTCTAAAAATCTCGGATAAAATTGCGGATAAAAAAATATCCAAATTTGAATAGACCAATATAGGTTTGAAATCTGTAGTGTAGCATTCCTTTGTGTAGTGTAGGTTTCCTTTTTTTAAATTAGGGTTTGTTTTCATAGCATATGTTTCTTTTTCATAGTGTAGGTTTCCTTTTCATATCATAGGGTTCCTTTGCGTAGCATAGGGTTCCTTTGTATATTGTAGGGTTCCTTTTCATAGTGTAAGGTTTCTTTCCATAGCGTAGGGTTCTTTTTCATAGAATAGGGTTCCTTTGCATTAATGGTTCTTGAGCCATACTTTCATCTATGTAGAACGTAGGGATCAAAATTAATGTTGGTATGATAATCCATACTTTCATCCATCCAGCGTAAGGTTGATTCCAAATGTAAGATTGATTAACCATACTGTCATTCTCTGAATATAGGGTATGAATATTGTTTCAGACTTCAATGTAGGGTTTATATTCCATAAATTTATCTAAAAATTGGGTTTATAATCAATAAATTTATTTACCAAATGTAGGATTCATTCCTTTCATTACTCTTATCAACGTAGGGTATGAACAGTGTTTCCAGAAATCACTAAAAACGATTTCCAAATTCTTCAATGAATATTACTTAAAGATTAATAACATGATTATAATTTTAGAATAAATATTGAAAATAATATTAATTTACTAAAACTCACTTAAAGTAATACAATTAGTAAAATAAACAAGGGTATTTGTGAGTATCAAAATCAATAATATTTATAGATTATTGTTGAGACAATACATGCCCAACAAAAATGCCATTTGAAAGAATGAATATATAGAGGAACATAAAATATCATAACTATAAAAATATTCATGATATTTTATATAATTATTTTGTATATATAAATAAATATAGGTGCATTAATCAAAATGTGTCTCAATGAAGGAAGTTTGAGGCAAGATACCCTTCAAACTTGGGTAATTCTTGAGTAAAAAAACCATTGAATGATGGAACTTAACACGATTATGTAAAACCAATAATTTCCATGAAGTAATATGTAGAAAATAAATCCTTTGGGAAAAAATGAAACTCTATAAAATAAAACATGGTTCATAACATGAATTATGTCTCAAAGAATTTCAATTGTGACCATGAAAACTTTTGCCACTTTTAAAAAATATAAATCAATATCTCATAAAAGAGATAAATTCAAAGGAAATTTAAATATCATGATATAATATCTCAATATAAAACATGTAAAAATAATAAAATGGATCATTTTTATAATATAATACATGTCTCTAAGAAATAATATTATTACAAATAGTCCTT
Source organism: Viscum album (assembly GCA_963277665.1). NCBI lineage: Eukaryota > Viridiplantae > Streptophyta > Magnoliopsida > Santalales > Viscaceae > Viscum > Viscum album. The sequence goes on from OY728150.1 coordinate 248,283,939, forward strand.
ATAAAGATTATATCACTAAAGTGAGAATTAAACATTGATGTGATTATCTATAATAATTGTAAAACCAAATAAAACCATAATAAATAAAACAAAATATAATTTCATTTCTTTTCACCTATAATCATGGAATAACATAGTCAAAGAAGTAAAATTATAACCCAATAAATAGAAATTGAGTTAAGAAACCCCTTACCATGAGTCCAGGTTCGCTATGTATGTCCTTTAAATCCTATTAAATAAATATAAACTAATTATTTTATTATTTTATAAACTTTTAAAGGTTTATTAATTTATATTTTATACCTTTATGTCATTTATTTTAATAAAATATTTAATTACTTAATCGGTTATTTCTGTATTAGGTGTTTTGAGGATGTTTGATTCATTTTTGAAAAATGACTTTGGTTGGTTGACCATGGTAAAAGGTGTTATTATTATGTCATTTAAATAATATTAATAATAAAATAAATATCATTTATATACATAAAATCCAATTTTATAACCATCTATGAGGTGTGTACATGGAAATCAAATCTGATCACTTCATGAAGGTGGAAATCCACACATAATCACAAATGATGTTATCATTTTCTAATGGATGGAAGAGAAAATAAAAAGATTAATATTATGTTTCTATAAAGATAATTATGTCTTTAATATCATATATATAAATTAAATTCATCATTATTAATATTCATGAGGGGTGATGATGGAAAATGAAACACATCTCTTTGTGGAGGTGGCAATCCACACAAAAAATGAAAAAGGGTTATAAAACAATCCTAAAAAAATTAAAATATATTTTAGATACAAATTTTATTATATCATAAATTTTTAATAACATTTTAAAGGGTTATAATAATAAGTAAAATGAAAATGATCAGTCAAGATGATAACCTCCTCTTTAGAAGACCACCTTCAACTTATACCTTAAGACTTTTCGGTTGGTATTTTGATGAGAGAAAATACATTAAGTCATGGGTAGGAATGTTGGGATGGTATTTTTTGGGAATTAGATGATATAGAACTTGAAATAAGTGTGTGTAAGAGAGGAGAGGCGGTGTCCTTTTATAAGTGAGGTTAGGGGTATTTTTGGAATTATATAAATTATAAAAATAATATAAATTTATTTTCAATTTAATTTGTAACAAAATTTATTTATTTAGAATATATAATGAATATAATCCTAAATCATCTCGTATTATAAAATTTAGACATGTTTTGGTGTTGGTTTATCCCTTATTTGCTAATTTTAACCTCCATTCACCCTTCTCATGATTACCACAATATCATAGTTTCTTACTCTTTAGGGGTCAAAAAGTCACTATAAAAGGAAAATTGACCCATAGGTGGAACATTTTTGATATTCTAGAACATATCACAATAATTTTTAAAAATATAGTTTTTTAATGAAATTTAAATCATTTTATAATATATTATTTAACCTAAAATACCATTAAAGTAATTTTCGAGACTATTTAAATAATTGAAATTAAAAAAATATCAAGATAATAATTTAATTTGAACTTAAACATTAATAAAATAACTAATACAATATATTTTTCAAAAAATTACTTTAATAGAACAAATCACCCCAAAATATTAATTTGTATGTTTTTAAAATCATTTACATGATTTTTCTACTATTCACACAATTATTATGTCGACACTGTAGTAATATTTAAGGTAATTATTTCATCACTAAAAAAATAAAATAAAATTTACATGTTAAAAAATTCATTAATATTATTAATAACAACTTATAACTGAACATATCCTTGTTTTATCCCTATGAAAAAATATTAGAGTTATTTAAAAAGGATGTGGCATTTTTTATTTATTAATATTAAGGTATTTATCAAAGAAAAATGGCGAATAAATGCCACATTTTAGAATATTAGATGAGGATATTTGAACCTAACTCATGAAATAGAAATAATTCGGGTAATATATAAATTATTAAAGCCTTATCACATTATTTTTAGCCTAATTACGCATTTTACCCTTACTGAAGAGAGAAATATTCGCCACAATTACAATTCATAGTGATAAAAAATAAATTCAAATAAAAAATTTGGACATGATATTCTCAATATGGTCTCTATTTTGTAAAATTAAATCCCTATATGTTTTAGATATTACCATTTAAATAAACCAACTAAATGTGATAAAATGTGGGTTTTTGGAAAAAATCACTCTTAAGTATAAAAATGTATTTATTCCAATATTAAGAATAAAGTATATTATAATGAAATTAATTTGATTATTTTTAATATAAAGTAATCAATTAAAATTTTAAAACTATTAAAAAATGGAACTTTGTAAACACTTGAATGGAAAAATCAGTTTTCTATAAAATCTGTATTTTTTCACTATTGACATAAAATTTAATCTTCTCAAAAAAATCCAAAAAATCACCCAAATATAGTTTTGGAATGATGATTTAAAAAATGATTATTTTTATAAAATAAAATTTATAAAGTTTCATAAATTAATTATAATATTCAATCACAAAAATAAATCAAAAACATTTTTAAAGAAAATGTATATTTGTGGCATAAAATGACTAAAAAACATTGAGTATTTATTTTATAAGAATTTATATATAAATTCTTATTGATTTGGAAATTTATATATATATTTTATAATTCTTTTACTACAATTAATACATTTCAATTTAGTGACTAAATTATCATGGTCATATTTATATGATAATATTCTATGTTCATTAAAGCTCGGTGTTATGTATCATGTACTCTATAGAACATAGTGTTCTATTAAAATACAGTGGTATTATATTACCCTAACATTAGTAAATTACATCCCAAAATTTTATCTTAATCTTGGTAATCAAGCGTTTAACATTCAAAAATGCCTTTGTTGAAACCCCACATTGTAAAAAGGGTTAATACAGATTCCTTTTGAAAAGAGGGAAAGGGAAATATAAAGGTCATTTGAAATAACACATAACTAGTTTTAAAAATAGGAAAACATTAGTGAGAAGTTAAAATATGGAAATGTAGGAGAAGTTTGATGTCTAAATATTTATGGTAATAGATAGATAATATGATCATAATAATGTTAGTGACCACAAAATCATGATTTAATTAGAGTGAAATAAGACCATATGTTAATCAAAAATGATTTTAAAAAATATTATTTTTTATTTAAAAATACTTTTCCTAGAGTTGATAAAGTCATTTATCATCTTGACTAATAATATAAGAAAATATTATTACCTAATTTTTTTAGTCCATAAATACAGTTTCATCCTTTGGTTTCATGTTTCAATCAGTTTCCACCTTTATCTCATCTTTTAATCTAATGATGAGTATCTATGATGAATCATCCTTATTCATATAGAATCAAATATGAATAGATCACACAATCTAGATAAAGATAACAAGATAATCTTACAGTATTTACTAAATCAAAATTATTAGTATAAGGTAAGATAATATGGAAAAAGAAAGACCATAATATGAAGAAATATTAGATTCATCTATAAAATTGAAAAATAATACCCAAATTTTAAATTAAATAGTTCCACAAGTAAGTAACCCTATATAAAAAATAAAATTTATTAGAATATATTAATCAAAAATGTTATCTTTTAAAATTAAACTTAAAAAAATTTCAATAACACTCATCCCAAATAAAACTTCATGTTAAATAATATGATACACCTAAGGGTTACTTGTACCTTAACATAATAAAACATCCCCCAAAATATTATTAATAACTTTACAATCCCATTAATTAAAACCAAAAAAGGGGTGTATATGCCTTTTAACTTATAATCATCCTTACAAGTATAAATCAATGATGGTATTTTTAACTCATAAGTAAACCTTACATGGAAAAAATATTAAAATCAAAAGTTATTTAAACCCTAATTCAATACTAACTATAAAAACCCCAAACCCACACTCCCATATCCAATGCTATAATAATAATATTTATATTTCTGGATTTGATACCCATAAACGTGACCTAATTCTATACATCTTAAACATACACCATCAAATGGAATAATTGGAACACTTATATATCCAATGGTCTTTTAGGTTTAGAGTTTTAGAGAATTAGGAAAAACTATTACAAGAAAATACCCACATATTTAAGTGATAATTTCTCATACAATAAACATATTTTCTTATTTCACAATAAGTCTTTAACATCTCCTATAAAATTATTCACACATGAAACCTTTCTAGAAAAAATTCATTTAATATTATTATTCAGGATATGGCTAAATGGGAAACATAATAAGGATGAGTTCAGACACCCAGTAAGGGTAAACAAAAGCATTAATAATTGAATTTCATCAGTGAGAATAAAATAAACATAATGTTATGATGACATAATCCAAGTTAATTATATTAACATAAGATAATTCATACCCTTTATTTTCAAAGAAAACTGTTTATGACTGATGATTGGTTGAAAGGGGTTGAAATGTGTGCAATATCTGATGTCAGGTACAACGCCTTCAAACGATCTCCAATGGGTTTTTTTCATGGAGATAGAAACTACCAATGATTCTCATTTCCATGAAGACTCATGGACATACTTTCCCATGGTAGGCGTTCATTGGGAGACTTTGATAATGACACTTCAGAACTCACATTGGTCGAGAGGATGTGAAGTTAAGTGAATCAAGCCCTTTTGGGGGGAAATATTTCCTATTATGGGACTCTGTTATAGATTTTATATATATTACTGAATCCTTTATTCATTCCAAAGTGTTTATAATATGGATTGGCCATAGGTAGTGATCAAACATTAATACACATGGGTCCTGAATCATCCATATGTATCCATGGTTCTCCATCAATGGAGGGATCTATATATACTCATGTTTCTTCATCAATGATACCCTTTTATGGATAGAACATGGTTTTATTATTTTTTCATTAAGATGATGCTACTTTTAATCTTCTTGGTGAGGAGCTCTGAAGTTTTTTGTCATCCAGGGAGATGAAAGTTGGTTTGTTTTCGGGATCGGACCCATAAGATGGGATTCCTATGTATCCTCGTGATAGGAATCATAACCCATTTAGTTCGATTTCCACTTAACATATAACATAACCTTTTATTATAGTGTGAATGGGGCCCAAACATGAAGTTTTATATCATGTGGAAAGGGAGTCCAGGTAGAAGGTTCCTGGTCAAGGATGGTATGAGACTTTCGTCGAGGCAGCCTGAGGGACCCTGAAGAGATCCGGTCTCCTATATGGATATAAACCTACATGTAATGTGTCCCATAGAACATTAGGGTGGATTTTGGTGATGGTTTTGGACCTAATTGGGGATTAATATATATCCTAGTTGGTTGGGAATTAAATCCCACATAGTTCGGTTGGTGTTGGGGATAATTCATGGGAGCTTCCCATTTAAGGGGGCATGATTGGGGATTAAACTTGAAAGGATGTCCTTCTAGTTTTTCTTCAATTATAATATGGTCCTTTTAAGGTTGAGTTATGGTTTCTAGGCGTACACCATGTGGGAGGCCCATGACCCATATGGTTGGGGCTTATGCATGGAAGTGGCCCATTTGATGGTTTGGGATCATGCGAATGTCATGATCGACACTAACCTCTAATCCCACATGATTAATGTTCAGTGTGATGAACAATAGTAAGTATTAGATATGAATATAACATGATCCACTTTATCCACTGGTGGATGAGGTGCTAAATCCTAAAAGGAGAGAGAGAGTTTCTTGAGTGTACTCGTATCCTATTTTGTTTTGGCAACCAGGATAGCCATGAATGGTGATCTATCCATCTATGACCTAGGTTGATTTGAAGAGGATAAAAAGAGATTCCTCTCGCAAGAAATAGTATGGGTTTACTCTAGGGTGGGATGCCCTAAAATTGGTTCTATATGAAGAATATAATTCCCTATAAAAGGGAATATAAAGCATGATCCTCACTAACCCAACCTAGAACCAAGAGGTTCACATGAGCACCCCAAGGTCGGAACCCTCATTTCCATGTGAATGTTAACTATAAGAAATTTCGAGGGTATGCCTTATTATAGAGGTGAATCACGTGACTTTTCTCACCACATGTATGCAAACTCTAGAGGACACTCTGATGTTCCATATGATCTTATCATATATGTCAGGTGGATTTGGGGGGGGGGATCTTTGTATGATTCCATTCAATAGGTTTTCATAGGGGCCAACATGGGGTCCAATGAAACAATGAAAGGTAGTGTTGGGATATAAAGATTATAATTCCCTAGAATACCCCATTTTATATAGTAGGTTGTTTGGTGGGATGGGGTTCACTCCCTGTAGCATGGTGTTATGCAGGTGAGGGTAACATCTGCATAACATTGTGCTACAGAGATTGGGTTTTCCCATGCAACATGTTTCTATGTGGGGATTGGTTCCATTCATTAAGAATATTTCTATGTTGGGGTGAGTTCCTCCCATGTAACACGTTTCTAAATGGGGTGTGCTTCTACCAGCATAGTATTTTGTTATGTGGGATTATTTTCTACAAAGGGGTCATCCATTTATGCCCCTAAGAATTGTGTATGCAAAAGGGTTTTGAGTTAACATATGGATGGATGATTTATTATTTTCTCCTTACTTCTATGAAATAGGTTTTTACCTACTTTGAATTGATGGAGAGGCATAGGTTTTTGTGTTTCTTCATCACTGGTCTCCTTTGGCTCTCTTCATTTTCATCATTCTTTTGGTCCCCCTCAGGGTATTTTTATAGAAGAGTGGAGGGAATGGATACTAGAATGGCTGGTTTTCCATGGTGGAACATGGGGCTTATTTTGTGAGAGTCCAAGGAGAATGCCTCTCCCTATGAATGACTTAGTTAGTGAGAGAAATCATTCATGGAGGGGGCCACTGTTTTTGGGGGAGGAAATCACTTCCTCATCCAATGAACTATTTAGTTCATGGGGATGGATGTTCATGAGGGTAGAAATCACCACCTCATCCCATAATCTATTTAGTTATAAGGGACAGTTGTTTACAGGGGTGGAAATCACCTCCCAGTCCCAAAAAATGTGTTTTCCTTTGTGGGAACCAGATACACTACTTCCTCCCATGAACAATTTTTTTTGCAGGGTAATTTGCGAAAATGGTGGAACTATATACAGAGTGGAAGTATGCAAAGAAATTTGTACTTTTCAGCTTTGACCGCTTCGAAACATTTTCTTCCATATTATTCTAGTTTTTATTTCAAACTTTTTCATATTTTAACTGAATAATCTTCTTCTTAAATGAATAATTTTACGGACCCAAAAAATGCCCCCATCAGAATGGGTTTTGATTAAGATGAATAGGAGGCTATTCCAATATAGAAAGAGGTCCTTCTTTGAACCATTTTATCGTATGTAAGTGGTCCCGAAAGAGGGAATTATGCCTATAAATAAGAGACCCGACTCTTTTTTCATTTATAGGATTTCTCGATTAAATAAGTGATCCACATAATCCAAAACTACCTAATATTCTATATAGAATTTCCTATGAGACCAACCTTTCAATGAATTTAAATTCATTTCCTGAAAATAGAAATTCTTTATTTCCACATGGATACCATATTCTTAATGGTTGGAAAGTATGGAAGGTTATCACTCCACTGGAGGATGCTTTACAAACCAGCATCCTCATGTACTGATGCTTCGGGGGAAAATTACTTCACAAACTGACAGTTCATGGGCCTATGCCTTCATGAACTAATAGTTCAGGGGTGAATTAGAATCCTTTAAACTTTAATATGCATTTATTCTATGAATCCCATATGAATTTTCTGATCTTATTAGAGGGATAAAAATAGAACTATATTTCACCTCGATGACTATGTCTAGAAAACACAATACCATGAATAAGAATATTGAATAGGATCATCAACATCACATCATCTCTACGAAAGGTATTCTGAAGAACATTATTTCCCCAAAGCTTAAATCATACACACTATTAAACCGACTACCACTTTATAACTTTAAACTTTAAGAGGATGCTCCGCTTCCACCATTTTATCAGAATCTCCCATCTTCTTAGTTCATGATGTCTTGGGAGCTTGACCAAGTAAACATATCTGCTACTGGGAAAGTCATTTTCTATTCAGGTCAGTAGAACTTCTTTGTTATAAATGGTTCTATGTGTACAAAAAAAAATTAGCCATGATGTATTCTTGCAATAATCCATTCAAGATTATGAGTCCATTTTCAACCTCTCAAGAGGTAATCCTAATGAAGGGTGTATATACTACTGGGATTTTTGTTCTAGAGGGAGTTTCTATGATGAATGGGCATGGTCATTTTTGGTACACCACAACTGTGTGGAATTCCCTAAATAGTTGGAGGTTGTCATCTTATACTAGGAAGTGTGGGTCTCTTAATTTTCAATTTATTCATTGACCATGGTGTTTCCCAAATTAATTAGCTATTGGTGTTTAAGAACCAACACATTAAATTTATTTCATGGTGAATTCTAGAACATATTATGGGAATTCTATCAAATAGGGGGAATCCCCATTCTTGGTAACATGTATAATGAATTCTTACCTACATCAAATTCATGGGAAAAAACTGAGAAAGCATCTCCATTGGAAAGGGACTTGCTATATACAGTTGAGTAATTTCTTGTTCAACCTCTCCATTCCCATTCACTTATTCCATTCAATGAATGGATAATGTTTTTCTTGAAAATTGTGGTTCAAGGATGAGAGTTCTCTACTGTAGGACTCATCTAACTCAATAGTTACTGGGTATTTAGGGCACATATTGGGATACTCTCGAAGTGTATTAGTATAACACATGGGGATATAGAATCTTTCCTTATGTATGTTCTGAATTTAGGTTGGCAGGTTTCTTATTTATATTCCTATGTGGATGGATCTTCCCACCCATGGATTTTTATTCTAGTGTCAGGGTCTGTATCATAATAATGGAAACTGAATTGGAAGATGGACACCATGTCAAACAATCCATACCCACCATTTCTTTTATCTATGAAATATTAGGTCATATTCAAGAGGTTAAGTATCCACATCATCTCTCTGATCCACAATTCTTGTACAACTGAGTAGAATAACACTGTTGATTCTATGAATATCAATATATCATGAAAATTATTCATTCCTTATTTAACTATGAATTGATAAATATTTCTTCCATTCTCCTGATATCCCTAGGCATCGATAGTTTTTTCAAACATTTGAGAAAATTTTACCACATTACCTTCATCCCTTACCCCGCACCTTTGAGAATAGTGGTTGATGATGGTGAAGGGACTCTGTAGGAGTGCCCTTACATCATATCTCTATGATATAGATCTCTGTCTGTATGATTGGATGAGGTAACCATATGTGAATTAAATTATACTTAAATATTTTCCTAATAATTCATATGCATATGACAGTTTTCCCTTTTATGATGATGTATTGACGATTTGGCATGAAAATTTCCTTACCTTTCACTAAAGCTCTTGTCAACATATCTTGTAATTATGTTAGGATATGGATAGAATATTATCCCAATTATATATTGGGTAATACATTCCAAAATGTTCTTAAATCGATGGACTCTACCATTTCTGTTCCTAACACACCCTCCTCATTGGTTTCAAGGGGAGAACGACTCGAGTTTCGATGCTCTAAGTACCACAAGGGAGCCTCATCCGCTATCTCATCCTTATTTAAGGTAGTTAAAATTTTATTTTATTAATTGACGTTGTAGGTAGCCCTACTAATGTTTTTCCGAGTGGGATAACCTTGGGAAACCCACCAATTAATTATGATCCCATTATCCTAGTTCCTGACGCTGGGCCAGAGGCAGAGGTGGATGATTTTCCAACTCTAGAGTCATTATTTAATACAAACCTATTGGTTTTGGTTGAGATGAAAGATTATATACCTGTTGTAATGACCAATCAAGATTAGGATCCCCAAATTGTGATCGAACACCAGGATGTATTAAGTTGGGCCTCACACCAAATTTTTACTATCCTCATAGAGACCCCTAGCAGAAATGACTGACAAGGAGGATAGCCTTCACCAAAAATTTCCTTGTCCTGGGCTTAGGTGGGTTTTATTATCGACACCTACATATCCTTATTCATTAGATAGTCATATCTCAATTAGACTTATTATATTGAAAAGGTGACCTTACTTAGTTTAATTCTTCCCATCATAAATAAAAATCCTTTTGAGATATTACTACTATGCTACACCACTTGGTTGCCGAAGAATCAAGATCTTGTGATCAATTGGTTGTAAAGACCAAGGAGATATATGAATGTGAGGATTGTTTAACTAGGTTAAAAGTGAATATGTAATCAACAACTTAAAACTTTGAATCCATCAAGAAGAAGGGTTGAAATCTCAGGGTCATCCTTAGGCAAATACTCCCATTACCTGAAACAAAATCCAAGAAAAGAACCATTTTGGAATGGACTCTTGATGTCTTGCATCAGGCGGTAGTCAATTTGATGAAAAAATTAATTTCGACTTCATTGTAACCATTTCATCTATCCCATATCCTATTTTTTGGTAGTAGCATTATGGAGAGACTCTAGGATATGGATGCTCCACCATTCTCATTTAATGATATGAATCTTTTTTTCATAAAATTAATATCATTTATATTTTCTTGTAACTCCAATAAATTATAATAGGTTTCACTTCAAAAGATAATACCCACTGAATATAAATGGTGAGTGAAATCTTGGATAACCAAATAGACATGATCCTGTACTTCTGTAGTTTTATCTAGACCTGAGGGACTCAGTGAGTGTAGTTTTAACTGTTTCTAGAGTTACATAGAAAACCCTACAAACTTTTTTTATTTTCTATTACCACCCTAATTGCTTCCAAAGTCCACTTTGGTGTGGGCTTAGCGGGTATAGCTTGACCTTTTCCTAGTCTGCGCTTTGTCGGTCTTCAACCTAACAATATTTGTTCCCTTTTAGTTTTTGATTGCTCGATTGTTTCCTAAACCATGCAAAGCGTAGGTCTAGCGAGCTAGCACTTGACTTTTATCCAGGGTCCCCATTTCTAGTTTTCCACCTAGAGTGTTTTGTGTCACTTTTTATGGGTAGTTAGAGTCTTGTAATCTAAACTAAAGTGAATAATGTTTTAGGTCGAAAAACATTGAACATGAATCATAGGGCGAGGGCCCCAGTAAGGATTATTAAGAGAGAATATCACAATATTTTTTAGACATGAATGAATGATTTTTCATGACCCTAGTTTTGTGATTTTGGAATTGGAGACATGATATGAGGCAACTACATGAGGGGTAACCATAAGAATAGTATTGATAATGATGTTTTCATGTCGTATAGAGGTATGAAAAGTTTATCCTAGGGATGAGTTCACATTTGGTTGACATGAATTTTTTAGGGCAACTTATGCAGATCCAATAGGGGTATATTTTGAATATTAAAAAAAGGTTTTATCCTAACACTAACCATACATTTCCAATAGTCATGTAATTTCTAAAAATTCATATTTTTCAAGACCATGAAAGTTGGATTGTCAAGGTAATGATGTCTAAAAAGGGAGAGTTCATCAGTTTTGACATAATCCATGAATGAGAAACCACTCCTATATATGTTTGGATTATGTTATGGAGGGATGGATCATGGAACAATTTAATGTCCTGCAACTAGGACAAGGACCATGCAGTTTAATGTATTATGGAGAGGAAGCTCAAGGGATAAGATTTAAAGTCACTTAACATTGACTAAGGGATAAATGATTTTACCTTTTCATGGTAATTTGTCCAATAATGTTCTATAATATTCAGTCATGAAGGGGGGAATGTAGTAAGATGTAATCTGGGGGGTCTTTAAATTTGAGGGGTGATGTGGGATGTCAGCTTCATTGGAGCATACATAAATATAAAAATCCTCTCCTGGGGATGAATTTTCATTTGGTTGATGTGCATTTTATGGGAAACAAATGTAGATATAACTGTGGAATATTATGCATTGTCAAACAAATGTGTACTTAGGAAACTAACCCTCCATTTTAAATGGACAAGGAGGTTTATGGGGATTAAAAAGTTTTTTGACACAAATATTTCTTTTTAAAGGAATACAATAGAAAATTAAAGGAGAAATTCCCATTAAAACTTCTCAATAATTAGTTGAAATGTTTAAATTATGCAGGTATGATAAGTTTACCTGTGTAGGTATCACCGATGAATAGTGGAAGGAAATTTCTTGTTGTTCCGGCTGGACCCAGGATAGGAGACCCAGGTGTTACTACATATCCTATGAGGGCAAGAATAGAGCCATAAGTATTTCTAGAAAGGTTCCCCTACATGCAAATAAAACCCTTTTTTTGGGAAATAGTAATTCTAATTTGGATACGAGCTCACGAAAGGGGTGATGCTCATATTAGACTCTCCTATGAAGATCTATCTCATGTATAAGAGAGTGGGTCTTTTTTTTTGAAAAAACTGAGACATATGATCCAGGAGTAGCTATATATCCCATGAAATAGAGAATAAATATAGATGTAGTTCTCAGGAATCACATAGTTTAGTGTCATGGAACTTGGACACCAACAATGTAGTTTAATTTCATGCGATGAGGATTCCATGAGGTATTGATGTTTTGGGTCATACGGCTAGGACCACTTGTCATGGAAACAATGAGTAATAAGAGGATCATCAGGACAGGGTGTTCTAGCATGCTTCATACAAGATGGAGAAGAAAGTGTATGTAACATCCCAAGTAAGTAATGAATAATAGATATCTTTATCTATGTCTATTAATGATTAAGATAGTGTTATAGAGGCTTAAAATGAAAATAAATACAATCTTATGCATGGAATACACTAATATTCTTAAAAGATTGTTTTACTGCCTTTTGATGGCAAACCATTTTTGAATCTATATTTTGACAATTTTATAAACTATGTTTGTCAAAATAAACTTATCCTTTATGATTGGGACATCAAAATTTACCTTGTGTGAATTTTTGGTATTTTTCTGACAATGTTCATTTTTTAATGAATAGTGAAAAATACTTCATTTTACATCAAAACTGCTTTTTAATCTAATTTATTTATATGATTAGATTATGTTTTGAATTGGTTTTGAAGTGAAATTAGAATATATTTTTACCATTTTATCCAATGGTGGTCATTGGAATCAATTTCACTTTGAAATTAGACTTAAACTGGTGTCAATCTTTTGATACTTATTGTTTTGTAGAAACACGCTATTTGCTCTGGCAGCGGGAATTAATTATTAAATTAATTAATGTGACTTATATGATTTGAATTTTGTAAAATAGACTTCATTTTTGAATTTGGAATATCAAATATAGCTTAGGGTGAATTTTTAGTAATTTTTTGAAAAACTTCAATTTTTGATGAATAGTGAAACCACTAAGTGGTAATCAAGCAAACTGATTTTTCAGTTAAATGAAAGTTTACCACTAATGTGTATTGAATTTTGAAAATCCGACATACATGGTTGTCATTAAGAATTAAAATGTGGTTCAATGAGATTAAAATAATTTTTTTGTGAATAGTAACTTATTAAGTTTTTAATCGCGATTAGTGGTAATTAGTGTAGTTTAAGGTATAAATAATGCTTTAATAAAATGAAATGACCTAGACACATGTACCAACCTCATTGTTTGTGTCATGGCCGACCATGACATTCCATGGGTCAACTTGGGGACCCCATGGATCCACTTTTGTTGTGAAATGACATAAATTACTTTTTATTTAATGTTAAAGTGAAAATGACACAAACATAATATGTTTTACGAAAACAATTTTTACATGGGGTTATAAAGATCAGATATTTGATTATAAATAGTCATTGGAAAGATAAAAATATTTCCTACATCATAGTAGTTTTTCTATGATTTTTAGACATTAAATAAATTAAATTATTTATGACATAATAATGATGCAGCGATGACATCATTATTTGACGATTTAAATAAAATGGAAAGACAATGTAACATCTATGAGCTACACATGGCCAAAACCAATTGGATGAGTGGATTTAGAACCCTTATCACCTTATCCACGAATTATATCAATGTGGGACCTTTTAAAACCGAAACACATTTTCAAATAAAGTAATATATCTTTACTTTCCAAAAGTGCCCCTCCTCTCCTCTTATAAAAGGCCCCCACCTCTACCTCATTTCACACACTTCTCAAGCCTTTGGCTCGGCCAACCCCTGCCCATTTACTCTCTCCACATACCTCTCCTCATCCTAGAGTATTCCCTTTGGGCAGAATCCTTTCAAAGGAAGCCTTTAGGCTCAAATCAAAAGGAGTTACACTTTTTAAGGTAATTCATTCTCTCATGTTCATTTGTTTTATTTTGCTTCTCCAACCCCCTAAACTCTTTTTATTTACTTCTTTTGTAACAACACCAGTATCTTCAATATACTAGGATGTTGTTATAAGATATATTTGAGCTACACACTCACACAACTACATAAAATGGTTAAAGAACATACGGTTTCCGTGGATGGCGAAATTCTGCCTCCCGAAACGATGATTGTTCAATACTCATTTAACACCTTCAAAGGTGGCCATTATGATGTCACTATTTTTATATATGATATATAATATGTTTATGTTTTCCTTAAGCTTATGTTTTTTTCATTTTGGGCATACCTTTATGGTTTCCATTATGGGTAAAACAAGATATCTTCATTTTAGGAAGTGCGGACTACCGCCCCCTAAAAGTGATTTGATTCGTTAATACCATATGTGGGATGTGTAAAGAATAAAGTTAATGATATTATATATGTTATTATACTGGAATTATAATATACTCTTATATCATTATGATTCCATTCCAGAAAATATGAAATAGAAATGGAAGTAGCGTTCATGCGTACGTACGGCTTACCGTCTCCATGAACGGTGCATTTCATTTCTTACCTCTAAATGTGATGTAATATTATAAATGCATGTATGTACTGGATATATATGACATATATGATATCTACATCATGAATACCATTCTGGATATAATGAACCTTTGGCCAAATTAACAACATGTAAGTGTAAGAAGTCTATTTTTGACTTAAGAACCAAATACCGACAAAATGAACATTATTAAGTTAACTGATTACATGTTGTTCATAACATGGTATAAAAGGAATAATGAACTTGAAAAAGATTCATAAACAAGTATAGATTAACTCAAGTTTATTATTCAGGAGATTAAAGAACGGTCGGGTCAAGTCGGATATGAGGTATGGGACTTCGTCTCAATCTCCTTTCATTGAGGCATATTTTATTTTATACACAACTTTCTTTTATACGGTGTATAAACCCCTTTGACTTTTACGTTTATTCAAAAGGAATCTTTTTTATACGAAGCGTTTACTAAACGACAAAAGGGAATGTTTTTGTCTTACGTATGCGGCGACAACGACTTCTCCGCCGTCGTGACCGTTATTTGAGTTTCGGCTTCCTCTACAAGCCATACCTTCTTTTTAAAAGAAAAATAAATACCATGTTTTACTTTGGTATTGAAAATGGTTTTCATACTGTTTTTATTACATCAATGTGTTTTATTGATATCTCGTGATTGAAATGTGGAAATGTTATGTTTCCTTTATGCATGTTTTATGTGACATGATTATGTTATGGTTCTTGGGAATTATTATGAAGACGGTTGGTTCCGTGATAAACTAAGGGCGGGTGAGCCCGTTATAGCTCTCCAATGCATTGGGTAACGTGAAGGAGTGAAACGTTAAGGTTTCTCCGAAGAGATTTTAGGGAATATACTGTGATGGGTATTCCAAACGTAACCAAGAGGGTTACTCCCTACGTAAGAATGTTATGAATGCCTCAAGTTACCTTTATGTCTTATGATTTCTATGATTTATTCATGATTTGATGAGGTATGTTAAAGTGATTATGTTTTATGGGTAAATTATGATTTCACTCTTATGTATGTATGTACCCATGTTTCCTTTCCATGTTTTTATAACCCATACTGATTTTTTATGCTCATCCCAAGTTTTTGAAATGTTTTTCACAGGTCAAGGGAAAGGTGCATGATAAGATGATAGAGTCAAGGATGTGTCAAGAAATAATCCATGTTTTATTTTAAATGTGTTTCCATTGATGGGAATGAAGAATACTATCTTTATGTAACCACTTTGTTTATATGTGGAATGTAATGAAAGTTTTATGATCTAATTCTCTAAAACTCTAAACCCGAAAAGATCCTCAATGTGTAATCTTGTAATAACTCAAGATTAAGTAAGGTTTAAGGCTGGGGACTTATAGTTGGTATCAAAGGTCGGTTTAGATAACTTTAGGAGTTAGAATTCTATTAAATGATTATCCAAAAATATATATTTTTTTTGAAATGATATAGAATTTAAAGATTACCATGTTGCTTCATCTAAGACATGTTTGTTCAGAATGGTTTTCCGCAGAGGAAACAGGGAAGCAGTGCTAGGAAGGCATACAGAAGGAAATAACCTTCCGAATCAGCATCCAGAAATGGTCGGAATTGGAACCGAACAGTTTGTTGCAGTGATGGCGCAGTTGACTCAAGCGATAAATGGCGGTGGTATCCATGCACGAGATCAGCCAGATCAACCGCAGAGGAACATGTCAGTGGTGGAACATTTCATGAGGCAACATCCACCATCATTCAGAGGATCATCTGACCCTGTGCTAGCTAAAGGGTGGATTAAAGAACTGGAGAAGATTTTTGATTTCATGGGGTGTTCAGACAATCAAAAGGTTATTCTTTCTATTTACTGTTTGGAGGGTGAAGCAGATCAGTGGTGGTCTATGGTTAAAAATATCAGGGATGCCGATGAGATTGATGCTCTTGACTGGGATGAATTCAAAGGTATGTTTCTTGAGAAGTATTTTCCTAAGGCTGTTCAACTTAGGATGGAAAAGCAATTCTTGGAATTGAGGCAAGAGGAAGACTCAGTGGCTTCTTATGAAGAAAGGTTCACTCGATTGGCAAGGTATGCTCCAAATTTTATTCGAGACCTTGATAGTAAAATCAATCGTTTTTACTCAGGATTAAAGCCAAAGTATCGAAGGGCATTAGCTTCTCGTGAGTTTAAAAGTTATGAAAAGCTTGTTCGATGTGCTGAGAAGGTGGAAATGGAGTTTTCCGATGACCAAGTTTTCTATAACAACCAGCAGAAGAAGAGACCGAGGTGGCAGGAGAAAGGTAAGAATTCTTTAAAAAAGTCTGATGGTAAGAGAACTAAGTTTCCAGTTTGTGATAAATGTGGCAAAAGGCATACTGGGGAATGTCTTCTGAATTCTGGGAAGTGCTACCGATGTGGTAAGATGGGACATAAGGCTCGTGATTACACTGAAAAGGATCAAGGTGAAGGTAAGAACAAATTTGATTTACAGTTAGTGAAATGTTATAAGTGCAATGAGATGGGTCACTATGCAAACGAGTGTCCGACAAGGAGCTTGAGTGATGGGTAGCAGTTAGACTACAAGCATAAAGGGGTGGTGAAATCCATTGCAACAACTTCAGCAGATGTCGGGCCATCAAATGAAGTTGTATCAGGTACTTTGTTTGTTTTTTCAGATTATGTCAGTGTGTTGTTTGATTTGGGGTCTACACATTCTTTCATCTCTGAAACCTTTTCTAGTAAAATGGGAATACCATCTCAAGAAATGACTCCTGAACTTTTGGTAAAAACACCTGGGGGAAGTGTCGAGGCAAAAAGAATTTATAAGAATCTTCCTATCCTTATCTGTGGAAAGAACCTACTTGCAAACCTTATTGTTCTACCTCTAGTAGAGTTTGATGTTATCCTGGGTATGGATTGGCTCTCTATTTACCATGCTAAGATTGACTGTAGAGATAAAGAAGTTTCTTTTCAGAAAGACTTTTAGTTTGTTTACAAGAATGAACCCTTACTTTTGATAACATATCAAGAGGCCGAGAAACTTGTAAAATATGGAAATGAATGTTACCTTGAACACGTCGTTGAAAATAAAGGAACTGTTCAGATTAATGATGTGCCAGTGGTAAATGAGTATCCTGATGTTTTTCCTGATGAGTTGCCTAGAATAATACCAGATCGGGAAGTTGAGTTTACTGTTGACTTAGTTCCTGATGCTAAGCCAATTTCAAAACCCCCTTATCGAATGGCACAAATTGAACTTTTAGAGTTGAAGGAGAAATTGTAAGATTTATTAGAGAAAGGTTTCATTAGACCTAGCACATCACCATGGGGTGCTCCTGTTTTATTTGTTAAAAAGGAAGATGGTTCTATGAGAATTTTCATTGATTATAGAGCCTTGAATAATATCACTGTTAAGAACAAATAT
The DNA here is from genome assembly GCA_963277665.1 of Viscum album. Taxonomy (NCBI): domain Eukaryota; kingdom Viridiplantae; phylum Streptophyta; class Magnoliopsida; order Santalales; family Viscaceae; genus Viscum; species Viscum album. The sequence continues at coordinate 248,302,242 of OY728150.1, forward strand.
CCTTTGCCTCATATCGATGATTTGTTTGATCAGCTCCAGGGAGCTCAGTTTTTTTCAAAGATTGACTTGTGATCGGGGTACCATCAGCTGAAGGTAAAGGAGGCAGATATTCCGAAGACCGCGTTCCGTACGAGATATGGCCATTATGAATTTGTTGTAATGCCTTTTGGGCTAACCAATGCACCTGTTGTATTCATGGACTTAATGAATAGAATTTTCCATAAGTTCTTGGATAAGTTTGTGGTGGTTTCCATTGATGATATTTTGGTGTTTTCTAAAAGTAAAGAGGAGCATGAAAAACATTTAAGGGTTATCTTGCAAACCTTAAAAGAAAAGAAACTGTATAGGAAATTCAGTAAGTGTGAGTTTTGGTTGCAACAAATTTATTTCCTTGGTCACATTGTTTCTAAAGATGGAATAACTGTTGATCCTGCAAAAACAAAAGTTGTGGAAGAATGGCCAAGACCCACAAATGTAACCGAGATTCGTAGCTTCCTTGGTTTGGAGGGCTATTGCCGAAGGTTTGTTAGAAATTTTTCACGGTTATCTAGTCCAATGACTAAGCTAACTGGGAAGGGTGTTAAGTTTATCTGGACAAAAGAATGTGATGATTGTTTTAAGGAATTGAAAAGAAGATTGGTGAATGCTCCAGTTTTGGCACTACCTTCCAGGAATGGTGAGTTTGTTATATACAGTGATGCTTCATTGAAAGGACTTGGTTCCGTCCTAATGCAGAATGATCAGGTAATTGCTTATGCTTCACGACAGTTGAAAACTCATGAGGTAAATTACCCTACACATGATTTGGAATTAGCTGCTGTTGTTTTTGCTTTAAAAATTTGGAGGCATCATTTGTATGGAGTAAAGTGTGAAATATATACCGATCACAAAAGTTTAAAGTATATATTCACTCAGAAAGAGTTAAACATGAGACAAAGGAGACGGCTGGAATTAATCAAGGATTATGATTGTACAATTCATTACCATCCGGGAAAAGCAAATAAAGTGGCTGATGCTTTGAGTTGAAAAAGTAATGCTTCATTAAAAATGTTGCGTTTGGAACATGATCCTTTGGTTAACGATTTGATGAACTTTGGCATAGATGTTGTTGGTGCAAGAAGTCCTTCTGTTTTGTTTCAGGTATCAGTGAGATCTTCTCTATCAGATAGAATCAAGCAGACACAGAAGCAAGACAGTGAGTTGCAGAAAAAGGTAGAGCTGGTTCAGAAAGGTAAGTTGCCTGAATTCAACATTGATAGTGATTGTGTTTTGAGATTTGGGAAGAGATTGTGTGTGCCTTGTGATTCACAGTTTAAGAGAGAGTTGTTATGTGAAGCTCATAGTTCTCCGTTTTCAGTTCATCCGGGAAGTACTAAGATGTATAGAGATCTGCGGGAGTATTACTGGTGGGATGGAATGAAAAGAGACATTGCTGATTTTACTGTGAAGTGTTTGACTTGTCAGCAGGTTAAAGCAGAGCGGCAGTTACCGAAAGGGATGCTTCATCCTTTTCCAGTGCCAGAGTGGAAATGGGAGAATATATCCATGGACTTTGTTGTTGGATTACCGAAGACATCTCGAGGTAATAATGCAATCTGGGTTATTGTTGATCGCTTGACCAAATATGCTCATTTCCTTGCTATACGAGATACTTTCTCTCTTGATCAACTTTCCCGTTTGTATCTTAAAGAGATAGTCAGGTTACATGGAGTTCCTCTCTCCATTGTATCGGATCGTGATCCCAGGTTTACTTCTAACTTTTGGAAAGGCCTTCAGAAGTCGTTGGGTACTGAATTAAATTTTAGTACAGCTTTTCATCCTCAATCAGATGGGAAATCAGAACGAACAATTTAGACATTGGAGGATATGCTACGAGCTTGTTCTATGGATTATCAGGGAAGTTGGGACCAACATCTTTCTTTGGTTGAGTTTACATATAATAACAGTTTTCATTCCAGTATACAGATGGCACCATTTCAGGCATTATATGGGAAGCAGTGTCGAACTCCAGCTTTCTGGGATGAAGTGGGTGAAAGGAAGTTGATGGGACCAGAATTGGAAGAAGAGATGGCAGAAAACGTTCAGCTGATTCAGAAACACATGAGAACAGCTCAGAGCAGGCAGAAGAGTTATGCGGATAACCGGAGGAAGGATCTATCCTTCGAGGTAGGTGATCATGTTTTTCTCAAGGTTTCTCCTTGGAAAAGTGTGATGAGATTTGGTAAGAAAGGAAAGTTGAGTCCAAGGTTCATTGGACCATATGAACTTCTGGAGAGAGTTGGATCAGTTGCATACCGAGTGGCTTTACCTCCGAGTTTATCTCAGGTACACAATGTTTTTCACGTTTCGATGTTGAGAAAGTATATGCCAGATCCATCTCATGTTTTGAGTCCAGAGGTAGTTCAGCTGGAAGAGAACCTATCTTATGAGGAACAACCGGTCCAGATTCTTGACCACAGGGAGCAAGTGTTACGGAATAAGGTGATTCATCAGGTAAAGGTTTTGTGTAAAAACCACATGATTGAAGAGGCAACATGGGAATTTGAAAATGCAATGAGGGATAAGTACCCCCATTTATTCGATAAGTAAATAAATTATGGGGACGCAATTTTCTAAAGGGGGGAAGGATGTAACATCCCAAGTAAGTAATGAATAATATATATCTTTATCTATGTCTATTAATGATTAAGATAGTGTTATAGAGGCTTAAAATGAAAATAAATACAATCTTATGCATGGAATACACTAATATTCTTAAAAGATTGTTTTACTGCCTTTTGATGGCAAACCATTTTTGAATCTATATTTTGACAATTTTATAAACTATGTTTGTCAAAATAAACTTATCCTTTATAATTGGGACATCAAAATTTACCTTGTGTGAATTTTTGGTATTTTTCTGACAATGTTCATTTTTTAATGAATAGTGAAAAATACTTCATTTTACATCAAAACTGCTTTTTAATCTAATTTATTTATATGATTAGATTATGTTTTGAATTGGTTTTGAAGTGAAATTAGAATATATTTTTACCATTTTATCCAATGGTGGTCATTGGAATCAATTTCACTTTGAAATTAGACTTAAACTGGTGTCAATCTTTTGATACTTATTGTTTTGTAGAAACACGCTATTTGCTCTGGCAGCGGGAATTAATTATTAAAATAATTAATGTGACTTATATGATTTGAATTTTGTAAAATAGACTTCATTTTTGAATTCGAAATATCAAATATAGCTTAGGGTGAATTTTTGGTAATTTTCTGAAAAACGTCAATTTTTGATGAATAGTGAAACCACTAAGTGGTAATCAAGCAAACTGATTTTTCAGTTAAATGAAAGTTTACCACTAATGTGTATTGAATTTTGAAAATCCTACATACATGGTTGTCATTAATAAGTAAAATGTGGTTCAATGAGATTAAAATAATTTTTTGGTGAATAGTAACTTATTAAGTTTTTAATCGCGATTAGTGGTAATTAGTGTAGTTTAAGGTATAAATAATGCTTTAATGAAATGAAATGACCTAGACACATGTCCCAACCTCATTGGTTGTGTCATGGCCGACCATGAAATGCCATGGGTCAACTTGGGGACCCCATGGATCCACTTTTTTTGGGAAATGACATAAATTACTTTTTATTTAATGTTAAAGTGAAAATGACACAAACATAATATGTTTTACGAAAACAATTTTTACATGGGGTTATAAAGATCAGATATTTGATTATAAATAGTCATTGGAAAGATCAAAAGATTTCCTACATCATAGTAGTTTTTCTATGATTTTTAGACATTAAATAAATTAAATTATTTATGACATAATAATGATGCAGCGATGACATCATTATTTGATGATTTAAATAAAATGGAAAGACAATGTAAAATCTATGAACTACACATGGCCAAAACCAATTGGATGAGTGGATTTAGAACCCTTATCACCTTATCCACGAATTATATCAATGTGGGACCTTTTAAAACCGAAACACATTTTCAAATAAATTAATATATCTTTACTTTCCAAAAGTGCCCCTCCTCTCCTCTTATAAAAGGCCCCCACCTCTACCTCATTTGACACACTTCTCAAGCCTTTGGCTCAGACAACCCCTGCCCATTTACTCTCTCCACATCCCTATCCTAATCCTAGAGGATTACCTTTGGGCAGAATCCTTTCAAAGGAAGCCTTTAGGCTCAAATCAAAAGGAGTTACACTTTTTAAGGTAATTCATTCTCTCATGTTCATTTGTTTTATTTTGCTTCTCCAACCCCCTAAACTCTTTTTAATTACTTATTTTGTAACAACACCAGTATCTTAAATATACTAGGATGTTGTTATAAGATATATTTGAGCTAAACACTCACACAACTACATCAAATGGTTAAAGAACATACGGTTTCCGTGGATGGTGAAATTCTGCCTCCTGAAACGATGATTGTTCAATACTCATTTAACACCTTCAAAGGTGGCCATTATGATGTCACTATTTTTATATATGATATATAATATGTTTATGTTTTTCTTAATATTCTGTTTTTTTTTCATTTTGGGCATACCTTTATGGTTTCCATTATGGGTAAAACACGATATCTTCATTTTAGGAAGTGCGGACTACCGCCCCCTAAAAGTGATTTGATTCGTTAATACCATATGTGGGATGTGTAAAGGATAAAGTTAATGATATTATATATGTTATTATACTGGAATTATAATATACTCTTATATCATTATGATTCCATTCCAGAAAATATGAAATATAAATGGAAGTAGCGTTCATGCGTACGTACGGCTTACCGTCTCCATGAACGGTGCATTTCATTTCTTACCTCTAAATGTGATGTAATATTATAAATGCATGTATGTACTGGATATATATGACATGTATGATATCTACATCATCAATACCATTATGGATATAATGAACCTTTGACCAAATTAACAACATGTAAGTGTAAGAAGTCTATTTTTGACTTAAGAACCAAATACCGACAAAATGAACATTATTAACTTAACTGATTACATGATGTTCATAACATGGTATAAAAGGAATAATGAACTTGAAAAAGATTCATAAGCAAGTAGAGATTAACTCAAGTTTATTATTCAGGAGATTAAAGAACGGTCGGGTCAAGTCGGATACGAGGTATGGGACTTCGTCTCAATCTCCTTTCATTGAGGCATATTTTATTTTATACACAACTTTCTTTTATACGGTGTATAAACCCCTTTGACTTTTACGTTTATTCAAAAGGAATCTTTTTTATACGAAGCGTTTACTAAATGAAAAAAGGGAATGTTTTTGTCTTACGTATGCGGCGACAACGACTTCTCCGTCGTCGTGACCGTTATTTGAGTTTCGGCTTCCTCTACAAGCCATACCTTTTTTTTAAAAGAAAAATAAATACCATGTTTTACTTTGGTATTGAAAATGGTTTTCATAATGTTTTTATTATATCAATGTGTTTTATTGATATCTCGTGATTTAAATGTGGAAATGTTATGTTTCCTTTATGCATGTTTTATGTGACATGATTATGTTATGGTTCTTGGGCATTATTATGAAGACGGTTCGTTCCGTGATAAACTAAGGGCGGGTGAGCCCGTTATAGCTCTCCAATGCATTGGGTAACGCGAAGAAGTGAAACGTTAAGGTTTCTCCGAAGAGATTTTAGGGAATATACTGTGATGGGTATTCCAAACGTAACCAAGAGGGTTACTCCCTACGTAAGAATGTTATGAATGCCTCAAGTTACCTTTATGTCTTATGATTTCTATGATTTATTCATGATTTGACGAGGTATGTTAAAGTGATTATGTTTTATGGGTAAAGTATGATTTCACTCTTATGTATTTATGTACCCATGTTTCCTTTCCATGTTTTTATAACCCATACTGAGTTTTTATGCTCATCCCAAGTTTTTGAAATGTTTTTCACAGGTCAAGGGAAAGGTACATGATAAGATGATAGAGTCAAGGATGTGTCAAGAAATAATCCATGTTTTATTTTAAATGTGTTTCCATTGATGGGAATGAAGAATACTATCTTTATGTAACCACTTTGTTTATATGTGGAATGTAATGCAAGTTTTATGATCTAATTCTCTAAAACTCTAAACCCGAAAAGATCCTCAATGTGTAATCTTGTAATAACTCAAGATTAAGTAAGGTTTAAGGCTGGGGACTTATAGTGTAAACCATGATTCTTAGGATTCTCAGATCAAGAGAAATGATATGAGGGAAAAATTCCTTTTAGGATAACATAAATAGAAAAATCCTATCATGGGGATGAATTTTCCTTGTATTGAAATGCCTTTTTTGTGGGTAACTTATGCAGATAAAATGGGGGAATATTATGCATAGTCAAAAAAATGTGTCCTCAGGACACTGACCCCTCCCGTCTTCGATGTCCAGAGGAAGATGGTAAATATTCAAAATTTCCTAGGGAATAGAGTATGATGAATAGAAGGAATGTACCTAAGTATGTAAAAAACATTCAAACTATGATTTCCCATATAGTGTGAAATTCGCTACACATATTTGACTTATATATAAGGAGGTAATTTTTGTTTCCATGATAGGTTCCTGAATGACGAACCCAAATTTGAGATCTCTAATATAGATCTTTGTTCGTACACAGGATATGTGGACATGTTTTTTACCCATGAATAAGACTAGGAAATGAGTTCTAGTAATCACTACGTATCTCATCAAAACTAAGATCAAACCGCACATAGTTCTTAAGGTACCATATAGTTTAACATCACGCGGTAAAGACATAGGTTCCCCTTAATGGAGAGGAAACACCTGGTATGCATTTTAAGGTATTAATACCAGGACAATCTAATGTAGATTGATATTCCTTACTCATGCGGGGAATCCCCTACCAAAACTTTTAATCCCACGTGAGTCGGATTCAGTGTGATAAAAATGGGGTAGATAAGGTTTATTCTGCCACACATAGGTGATGTAATGAAGGATGGGGGTATTTCACATTTATAGTGGCTATTCTAGGATAGAGAACCTGGGAATCACTACACATCTCATCAAAAAGAGAATCAATACCCACATAGTTCTTGGAAAACATTCTATGTAGATCAGACCGGTACACAGGGAGGAGGTCAATTTTTAATTTTTTCTGTCGTTTGACCTGGTATTAGAGATCTGGGCATCATAATGTATTATTTATTGATAGGGATCAATCCACACATAGTTTAGATTGAGAAAAATATATGTATGTTTGATCCGTATATATAGGGGGAATTTTTCCAATTGATTGTTTGATTATTATGGTTAGACTTGGGATTTGAGATCCTAGCTTCACTACATATCTTGTGTGGGAAGGAATCAAGCCATACATAGTCCTAGGACCCTATTCATTTTAACATCATGTAGTGAGGATGATGGTGATCCAACGTGAAAGAGGGGTAATGTTGAGGCAAGACCCAGAACTAGAGATCTAGGCATCACTATGTATCATGTGTAGGAAGGAATCAAGATATACATAGTTCTCTACATGTTTCCTTTCCAAGATATGAATGATGTATAGGGAGGGTAAATTTTTATTGAAATGGACCCATTAAAAGAAACTTATTTAGAGCCCCATCTACTAATTTAGTTCGTATGCATGGGAGGGAATATTTATTTTATTTTATGTTTGGCCCCAAAACACGAGGTCTGGGTGTCACTACATATCCCATAGAATGAGAATCAATCAACACATAGTACTTCATGAAAATCTCCCTATGTTGGTCTGAACCATATGTAGGGAGGGGGTATATTTTACTCTTTGGGTGGATGGACCAGGATATAGAATCCAGGTGTCTCTACATATCCTTTGTAGGTAAAAATCCAGCCACATGTAGTCCTTGAATATAGTGTGGTACATGATTTATGTGGAGGCAATTTCATCTTGGGTTATAACATTATAATTCTACATAATATAATTTCTTACAGTGGGGAAATTGGTGTCATAAAGTTTATTGTCTTAAGAAATTCATGGTGTACTATGTAGTAAAATGTCATGAAATCAAGATGATTTTGTTTTGTAGTTATGGGAAGGATGATTTTTTAGACTAGTGAGAAACATAATCTTGAAGTGAAAAGAGGCCCTAAGTCTAGAGGCTAGTAATACAATTATCTTATTAATGGATCTAGATTTGTGGCTAGGACTAACACAAGAGGTCTAATCATCCCTACATATCTTATGATGATCGGAATCAAGCCACACATAGTTCTAGACATGAATTATCCATATAGGTATGAACCATACACAGAGGGGGGAATATTTCCTATTTTCTTGGCTGGGCCTAGGATATAGGGTCCATACATCACTACATATACTATGATAACAAGAATCAAGCCACACATAATTCTTGAGAAAGAGACTCCTTATGTGGATGTGTTGTCACAATAGAACTTAGACACTTCATATTTCTTCAGCATAAATCTATATTTCGTATGGTGAATCATTGGTTAATTCAATTATTCAGTTTCATTTTAATGTCATGCATTAATGAAATTTATGTCTTGTAGTTTATTATCCTACAACATGGAAAACAGTGTCATTATTTTCAAGGTCACGTGAAAAAGGCCGACTATGTAGTTTAATGTATTACAACTTGGACCATGTTTCATATAGTTTATTATCATGTGATTAGAACTATAGCCCCTATTTGTGGTGATAGAGTTCATACCCAAGGGATAAGAACTCCAAAAGGGATATGTTTAGTGTGGTGGCATAACAAACTCATTGTGAACAAGGACCAAGAAAGACCACACACCACATACTCATTCTTGATGAGGTTTGAATACAATTTTATGTCATGATTCTTGGACTTGGGTTTCTAGTTTAAGGTCATGGAGTTAAAACCTAGGGAATGAGTCTTCCTAAAATGGGTATTCGTGGCATGGTAGAGTGATATATCTAACATGAGTGAAGACCTATGAGGCTCAGTGCTACCCCAAAATTTCCCAATAAGATTGAACAACATTTAATTTCATTATTATTGTACTTAGATATGCAGTTTAACATCATATGGTATGGAAGATTGGTGTTACACAGTTTTGCATCATGCAACTTAGACTATTTATCATGAATATTATCATTGTGTGATTAGGATGATTTATCATGTGAATACATGAAATACTTCTCTAGGAACCTTTTGTTTTTTAGAGCCGTGGTAAGATGTTCATCCATAAAAATTAGAGAATAAACTTTATTGGCGTAGAAATAATTTATGGAATAAGGTCCCTCCCATATTAGTTTCAAATTAGGAGGTTTCCTTCCGGGTATCATCAGTGTCCCAAGGACCGAAACCATCTCTCCTTTACAGAAATATCAAAGGTGAACATTTTTTGTTAAAGGCTCATCTGATTCGATTTTGGTGGACTTCCAAATGATAAAAGGTAGGAAATCATTTCTCTTAAAGTCGGTCCAATTCATCCAACCATTTATATGATTTATCATCTATGGATAATTGATCACAAAAGGAAACAAAGAGTGATGGGAATTAAACCTCAATAGGAAGGACCACCTATATCTTATATACTAAGGAGCATAGGGTCACCTGTATGGAAGTGTGGGTCATGGTATGATAATACCAAAAATCATGTAAGAGATTTTCCAACCTAGAAACTTCATCCTTATCTACCATATTCTAGAGTATATTTTATTGGTTATTATTGAAGGCCTCTATATATCTGTTAGCTTCTATATGGTAGTAGGATGGATGGTTGGACTTGATGTCATACTCCTCACATAGCTTCTCTAATCTATCAGAATAGAAATTGGTGTTTTTGTCCATTAGTATTGTATGAGGGAAACCAAATTCGGTGATTATGTTGGATTTCAAGAATCTAAAAATGTTCCGTGCCTTGACTTATTTGAGGGTATGGATTCAAACCACATAGAGAAGAAGTCAGTTGTAGTAAGAATCTACTTAAACTTCTTGGATGTGGTGAGAGAATATGGCCCTATGACATTCATTCCCTATATGGAAAACACAAAGGATTAATTGGATTTGTGAAAATACTCTAGGGGTTGGTGAATGTAGTTGGAGTGAAACCGAAAGGAATGATACTTTTTTGTTGAATTTAGTGCAGTACTTCATTAGAGTGGGCTAGTAGTACCCATGACATTAGATTTTGTTGTAAATATTGAATCTAGATTAGTGAGATACACAAGCTCCGGAATGCACCTCCTTTATGAGAGAATCAATATATTCTCCATCAATACACCTAAGGAAAATCCCACCAAGTATCCTTTTATAAAGTTCATTTTGATGGTTTGTGACATTATAGAGAAAAAAGCTACTTTCTTATATTTTTATTTTCTTTCTCCCAGCTCTATCTAGTGGGAGTTATCCATTTTGAAGGTATTCTACAATTTGTGTCATCCAGCTGGTGGTAGGACCATGTGGTTTAGGGATTGGACTAATCTCATTGATATCTTCAGTGTGATATTGAATGAATAGTGAGACTATTTAATAGTGAAAAAATAATAATGACTGTTTCATATTTCTATGGATCTATTTGACATGTTGTTGTATTGTCTAGTGAATAAGTTTGCTAATTTTTTGACCATGGTGAATGATTCAATGTTGGTTCAAAAGATAATTCAACCATTAGTCCTCATATGCGGCTTAGTAAGAGGAGTAAATCTTTATATTTTATAGCAAAATCATTGTTAATCTTCTGGATTACTAGTTTGTAATCTCCATTTATCTTCAAAAGATTCACTTTCACTTGAAGTGATAGCTCTAGTATTGTAATGAGGGCCTTGTATTCTACTTCATTATTCATGAAACCCCTCTAACAACAAGATTAAGTAAGGAAAAACTGCCTTTGCTGGGGATATGAGCATAACCCCCAGCCCCAATTTGTTGTTCATGGGCCCCTCCATCCTCTTTCTAATTAGGATTATAGATGCAACGTGAAAATAAATCTCCCATAACTAGAGGACCTCCTAAATAGAGAAAACATATTCATCAGGCGATTTAGTACCCAATGAAGTCATTTTTTCCAAGGGTTTCTCTGTAATAAAATCGGATAATTCCTAGAATTTGATCACTTTTCGAGGCATGAACTGAATGTCAAACTACTGTAGAATGACCACAAATTGTGATAGACGTCCGATCAATATTGGAAGGCTGAGGATCTATTTCAATGGGTTTATATAAGAAACCAAACAGATCTCATGATGTTGTAGGTAGTGCCTTAGTTTCTGGATGACAAATATTATCACCTAACAGCTATTCTAGATATCTTAATAACAATTACCAGCATCAATCATGGATTGAATAAGATAATAAAGGATGTTTTCACTTCTGGTTTCATTCTTTTGTGTGAGTAAGGAACCCAATAATCCATCTAAGGTTCTCACATAAAAAATAACCAGTATTCCCCTAACAAATATCATCAACACTGGTGGGATTAAGAGATATATCTCGAGGCTATTGAACAATTCTTAACAAAAATCAGTCCACCGATATGTAACACCATTTTTCATCTACCTAGCGAAGGGAAACCTTTTTACTATAAGGTTGTCTATGAAGTGTCAGATGTAGGATAAGTGTCCTTGAAATCATCTAAAATCTAAAATCTTGTGAGTAGGTGACATACCAAGGATATAATTTCTCTTCTTAGGGGAAACTTTAATGTCATGATGGAGTAAAATGAAGCTGATAAATTTCCCTGAGGTAATATTGAAAGCACATATCAAGGGTTCATCATCAGGATGTGCTACCAAAATTTATGGAAGACGGTTTCTATCTCTGTTAAGTGGTATGAGAATTGTCTGGATTTAACCACCATGTCATCAATAGCTCATTTTAAAACCTTTCCGAGGAAGGGTTTTAAGATTCCATACATGTCACATTGGTACATAGCACCAAGATTCTTCAAGGCAAAGGGAATTACCTGATAGTAAAATTCTCCATGGGAGCTCCTAAAGGCAGTGTATTATTTATCTTCCTAGTCCATCTAGATTTGATTGTTTCTCAAATAGAAATCCATAAAGGATATATCTTTATATCTTTTCATTACATAGATCAATAGTTATGTGACTGGGACTGGGAAATCATCATTCAGGCAATGTCTTTTGGGATCCCTGAAATCGATATAGACTTTTATTTTCCCATTTTTCTTCTTGATGAAGTTGATATTGTTCAACTAGATGGGATATTGGACCTCCCAAATGAAGTGGGACATGATGAGAGTAGTTTTTTGATGAACCACTATTCAATTAAATTCTTATTTACCTAAAAATTAACCTTAGTGGCACAATCGAGGATCGATTTCAAGGAGGCCACTTCCACACACCATCTTTATATTTTCACTATTATAAATAAAACTAATATAAAACAAATTATATAATAATATAAATGGTGGTTGATTATGAAAAATTATAAAGTATAATATTTATTAATAATAAAAATTAAAAACACAACGAAAAGAAAGAAGACACAAAGAAGTTAGTGAATAATCGTTGTCGTTCATGGGATATTGTGGTGATAACATCATTGTTCTTTAAAGAAACTTTATTCACAATATTATATTCAATGTTGATATCAAACCTATCAATCAAAACCATCCCATGAAATGTTATTATCCCACAATAACCTTCCACAATCATGATGATACTCACTCACATCATTACCACAATGCTACTCCACCATGGATGCAATATTACGACGATGAAGGAGAGAAAAAAGATTAAAACGGGAACAAGAACTCAATAATAACGAGAAATGGGTGAACCCTACACCAAACACATTTCACAACTATTGAAATTATTAGAATAAAATAAAGAGAAACATTTAAGCACAATGAACTCTAGAACCACCACTCCCCCTCGAACAACAATGAGGGTTATTTCTCCACTTTCATGAAGATTAAAAGGACCACATTGGGGGAACACAAAATAGAAAATGAAAGAGAAGGGAAATGAGTATACAAAGAAGAATAAAAAATATAATATATAATTAAAATATAAAAAACTATTATAGTAACTAAAATCCACCTTTCCCCCTTGAAATGGACATCTTTTGTAAAGAGAAAGGATGTGAAAATTTATAGGAAATAATGACACATTTTGGATCCAAATTTTACCTTTGAATGTATGCACATTTATTGACCATTAAATTATAGAATACTGAAATGGGTCCTTATAAAAGTTATTCCATTTTATTCTCTGAATACACCCTAAAAAGTTTAGCTTGAATGAACATGTATGGGGAGTGTTATGACTATTTTAGTCTGGAGTATTTAATATGTCCTGGAGACTCTTCATATTACACTTTTCAAATTACCATGCCATTATGACCATTCCATTGACATATTCTTGCATTATCTACTTCTTGAAAGTTCTTAATAAATTACTAGTACATATACCTGTTTAATTTCATCTCTTTTGGGCCATACCACATCTAGATATAAGATCATCTCTAAATATGTACATATATGTATATAGTTTTTGAGGACCGATTTGAGAGCTAGTTTTGGCCCCCAAAATGATTTATTGAGATTTCTATCCTTAAGGATGAAATATTTACAAAGATTTTAGAAATCCTAAAAAATATAACAATTTAATCCTATGTAAAAAAGTGGTGATTAAAATACAAAATAAAAATAAAATGATTACATCCCAAAATAAGGCATTTTTTTCATTTTAGCTCAAAATACCACAAAAACCTAAAAGTGTGATAGTTTCCAATAAAATATTACTATGGTGGGTTTAAAAAAATTTAATTATAGGAAAAAAATATGAAAAAATTTTAATCTTCATCACTCCCCCACACTTAACCATTGTACTCCTAGGCAATCATCGTATATTCAAATCATAATCCACACAATAATAAAAAAATGTAAAAAAATCTATGATCATGTACAAAAAAGAACTCCATCATGTCTCTTTTATGAAAAAATATTACCTATACTTTCCAATACTCACATATAAATTTTCTAAAACTAGAAAATCCATCCATGGCCCAATCAAAACCAACCTCACAATGAATTTTATGTCACTATTCACTCAAGGGAAATTAAATCTCGAGTAATGCTCATACTTGGAAATTTCATGTATCACCATAGTCTTGTGACAATTATCATTTATCTAGGGTGATAAAAACGAAAATTAATTCAATTATGAAGTGTTTTCTAGGTTAATTATGTGGGTTAGGGTTTTTAGGAAAATTATTAAAATATTTATGTCTAAAAAGAGGAGGTTGGACTCAAAAGTACAATGCATGAAGAATCAAGTGAAAACATAGAAAATGCATCAATATAACCCCCTTAAAATTTTGAAACATAACACCAACCCATTTTTATGACATGGTACATGAGACGATAAATGATTGAAATGAATGATATCATCCATATTATCCCCTCTTTTTTCCATTTTTTTAATTCTCCAAAAAGGCACGACTTTTTTTTATTTTTTTCATGGAGGATGAAATTAAAATTGAATACAATTAATGAATGAAAATTCATACCCTTGATTTTATATATGCACATGAGTTATAAAAAAATTAAAATGAAATATTCAGGCTTTACTCCATTTTTTTAATTTTTTTAAGGAGAACCAGATGAAAGAAATAATGCACAATGAAATTTTGACTCATGACCAATACTTAATTATACACTAAAAAAATGATGAAAAACACCACAAAACACCCAAAAATGAAACAAATCCCAAATAACACACATGAAAATACTGTCCCCCACACTCAAACTTGAAAATATCCATGCAAAAATACCATGTTTATGGGTATGTAAGGAAAGATTGTCTTGTAAAGTGGCTTAAACTTATATAGAAATTAATGGAATATAATGGATAATGATCAAAAAATGTAAATGTGGGTATCAAGATAAATTTTTTTATATCCAAACAAGTACCTCAATCATGTAAAAAAAAATTCCATGAAATCTAAATCTTCTAAAGAGAAAAGTCACAAATTCTAGTTCTCATAAAAAAATATAAGTTTCCCTCAAGAAAGTGCAAGTGTTAAAAATAGTATGTCAAAGTGGTTCAAAATAAATTAAAGTATTGGAAAAATAATTTGAGTTAGTGTTTAATGGGCATGGATTTCAAAAATTAGTCAAATTATAAGAAAACTTGAAAATTCAATTCAAGGTAAAAGT
This sequence comes from Viscum album, assembly GCA_963277665.1. Taxonomy (NCBI): domain Eukaryota; kingdom Viridiplantae; phylum Streptophyta; class Magnoliopsida; order Santalales; family Viscaceae; genus Viscum; species Viscum album. The sequence continues at coordinate 248,317,383 of OY728150.1, forward strand.
TTCACATCAAAAATAATTTAAAATCCATTTCTTCAAAAATAATTTCAATAATCTCATGATCAATTGATGTGTGAAAAATGATCAGAATATTCATTAAATATAAAGGTTACTAAAAATATTAAAAAATAAAAAAGAAAAAAAATAGAAAAGAACAACTATGTAGGTTGACACCAACACACTTATATTTCAGTACACTTCATTATAGCTCCACAAAAGAATAATAAGGTAGAAAAATAAAGGGATGGAAAGAAACAACCTGCTATTATTCTTGAGTGGAATCTTTGAGTTATTATTTTATAAAAATCCACTTGAACTAGAAATAATGATATAATTAAAAGAATACGAAAAATAAATACAAATAAAGAGGAAGAGAAAACAGGATAAAACATGGTTTGGACGCCCATGTGGGTGGTAGGATTTTGTTACCCCTATTTAGATAGTTACAATGTTTTAAATCCAATAAAAAGGTGGATGGGGTTTTTTTATTAGAAACCACAAAATTTTATGTTTCCCAACATCCATCAGTAGATTCCATGAGTGAGAACTCACAAAGAAAATAAAAATAGTTCGAACCCCCCAAATAAATGGAAAAGAAAATTTGAGATCAAGAGGGGGTGTGAAAAAAATAAAGTTGTGATCTCTATTTTGTTCTGCTAGAGGAGCTCTCTAAACTGGTGGTGGATAAAGTATAATAGAATGTGGCTACTCTTCTATTTTAGTTTTATAAAATGATTCCAAAGTGATTTATTCATTTGTGCCAACATCCTCAAATGCAGTAATGTACAACTCGCCTGACCCCTCTATTCCTTCCTCAACCAAAGAAACATCTTCTTATTCATCATAAAGATCTTGTAGTAGTGGTGTTGAATATAAAAATTCAGAATAAGTGATATTATTTTTCAATTCATAATTAATGAAATTTTTATAAAAGGAATGTTCATAAAGTTTATCTCCCTCAAAACATTCAACTTCAAACTCTTTTGCTTTAAGGAGGGCAGTTGGGAGCTCATTTGTTGGTGATGAAAGTGGATATTAAATTGTGGATTCAACCTCACTAATTACTTCTTTAAAGTTAAGTGGAAAAATTATTATATTCTCCATAGCTTTTCATTTTTTCGTTCCATCCATAAGGCTTTTACTTCTTCAACTTTGGCAGCTAACAACACAACGATCATTCTGGCCTTTTCAAGAACATTGAAATTCTATAAAATCATCATGGGATTTTGTTACATTTGGATCTTAAATTAATATTCCCTAATAGGATCACCATAAGTATTTTAAATAGGATAATAATTATAATAATCACCTTAAAAATTCATCTTGACTTTGAAATGAAATATTTGCAATAAATCTTTTTTTTTTGAAATTTTTGAATTTTTTTAAAAATATTATATGTAAGCCCTTGGACTCAATGATAATAGAACCAAATTTATGGGAGTTTTTTTCACATACCACTATTCAATTAAATTCTTATTAACCTAATACTACACCATAGTGGCACAACCTAAGATCAAACCCAAGGAGGCCACTTCCACACACCATCTTCCTATTGTCACTATTATATATACAACTAATAAAAAATACATATATAATATATAAATGGGGAGTTTATTCTGAAAATAATTAAAATATATTATATATTAATAATTAAAATTAAAAACACCAAGAAAATTAAGAAGACACAAATAATTTAGGGAATAATCGATCTTGTTCTTGTGAGATCGTGATGATAAAATCATTATTCTTTAAAGAAAATTTATTCTCATTATTATAATCTATTTTGATATTAAATATATCACTAAAAAAATTTCCATGATATATTATTATATCACACCAACCCTCCACATGAAAAATAATACTCACCCACATCATCACCATAATACTACTTCACCCAAGATGCAACCTTATGACGATGAAGGAGAGGAAAAAGATTAAAACGGCAAGAAAAAGTCAATAGTAGTGAATGTGGGGTGAACTATACACCAAAACCATTTCACCAATATTGAAATTATTAAAATAAAATAAATAGAAACATTTAGGAAAAAATAACTCAAGAACCACCACTCCCCCACCCTCGAACAATAACAAGAGTTAGTTTTCCACTTGCATGGATATTTGAAGGATCCTGATGGGGGGACACAAAATAAAAAATGAAAGAGAATTGAAATTAATATAAGAATAATAATAACTAAGATAATATATAATGAAAATATAAAATACTTTTATAGAAGCTAAAATCCACCTTTCCCTTTTGAAAGGGATATCCATTTTAATGGGTGAGGATGTGACAATTTATATGAAAAAAGTGAGTCATTTTTTCTCCAAATTTGACCTTCGAAAGTATGCACATGTGCGTCCCAATAAATGACTGAAACATGGAAAGGGTCCTTCATAAAGTTTGTTCCATTTTTTATCCCTCGTCCACCCTAGAAATTTAATATTTAATGGAAATGTTTAGAGAGAGTTATGACTATTTTAGTATAGATAATTTAATTTGTCCAAGAGACTCTTCATATTCGACTTTGCCAACTTCCGATGCCATTATGACGTTTCCAGCGACTGATTATTGCATGAACTCGTTTTTTAAAGTTATTAATTAATTAATTATATATCTCCATATCAAATATATTCTCTTTTGGTCATTCCCACATCCATATATAAGCTCATATATAAATAATTACAAATCTATGCACAGATTTTGAGGCCCAATTTATGAGCTGGTTTTGGGCCGCAAAATGATTGATTGATATTTCAGTAAATAAGGATGAAATATATCACAATATTTTAGGAGGATTACCAAAAATAAATTGAACAATTTCATTTAGTTTAGAAAATTTTATTAGTGAAATATAGAATAAAAATAAAACGACTAAATCCCAAAATAAGGCTATTTTTCCATTTAAGCTCAAAATACCACTAAAACCTAAAAATGAGATAACTTCCTATAAAATAGTACTATGGTGGATTTATAAACCTTTAATTATAGAATAAAATATTAAAAAATGTAAGATTCATTAAGATCTACTAATCTTATGAACGTCAGCCTCAATTTTGGCAGCATGTGTTGAGTGCGTCCTTCCGATCATCTATTTATAGACAAGGTGGTACTTTGACAGGACCAGGTGGTGAGTGGCCACCTCAGGTTCTAGAAATAAAATTTTAGTGTAATTCTAGGTGAATAAATCCTGATGATGCTTTTGTAAGGAGGTATATAACTCATTCTCTTCAAAATACATGAACACACTAATCAAGGTGGGTCATGTGTCTTCTTATGTGCCTAGATTTAACTATAAGAGTTCATAAATAGTGGTAGAGACACCATCCTAGAAAGCTAGAGGGGGAATCCCTCAGTTCATCCTCCTCATCCACTTCCACCTCTTAATATTCTTTATCTTCTTCCATTTGGGAAGCAAGTCTTGGTATGAGTTCTTCAGAGTTAGGAGCAAGGTTAACATCCTGATATTCGAAAGATAAAGCAGATTATTATAACCCAACTGATAGTGTGAGATTTACTTGAAAGTCTATAGGGTATGGAGTGCGATATAGGGAAGGAGCGTATTTATCCTTTTTGAGTAATGATATAACCTATTCTACCTAAAATGATGAGAAATGGATTTTTTGGAGCTCAGGGGATTGAATGAAGGAATTTTCATCCAATATTTCATCACTATTTAGGGAGTCAGTAATGTTTTCAACTCTGATAGACTGAGTGGTAATGACTGAAACCATAAATATTGTGGAATATGATCTTGGATTTGGGCTCATATAAATGATTTTATTAATGGGTCACACATATTAATCATCGAGTTGTTTAAAAGGGTTGTATTGTTTCATTTACAAACCATCTGGGGCATCGATCTAATCAACACCATCAACCAAGGGTTATTTATTTTTCCTTAATAGAAACCTGCATTAATATAGTGAAACTTGTAGGATTCTAAAATGTCCCTATCAATATGAAATGTCCCAATTTTTCCATTAATTCAGTATTTTATGCATTGATGATATGATGAGGGGATTACCGCATGTTGATGCAACTACGACCTCCCTATAATGATGTTGAAGACCCTGTTCTGCTGAACCAGCAGAAATTATGTGTCGGCCATGATGTGTCCAAACTATGTATTATGCTTTATTTGGACCAATGGATTATTCTCACTTTTTTTATATCCCTTCATTTTTTTGGGATAGTGTTTGGTTATCCTCATAAAAACCCAACCGATGAACTGTTTATATTGGAATGAGGTTAACTCTATGCCCATTGTCGAAAAACACTTTTCAGACATTAACAAAATTTCTCTAGAAGAACTCATAGAAGGGTCTAATGTGTCCCCATATAATGGAATCGTTGATTTTTTAATTAGATAACTGAATGAAATTTGAGAGGTTCAGTCTCTTTCCAATAGACCATAGTTGTGGAAACTTCAGATTCAAACTCTCGGGGCTTAGAAAATCCTCTATGAGTGCTTCCATTAGGTATTTTGACAATATTATAGAATCAAGATTGATAGATTGGATGGTATTGAGGAAAAATATTTTAGGATATCATAAATTTGGTCTAAATTACTTTATTTCTCTGAATAGGGATTTTATTTTATTGGTTCTTTAGGGACTTGATTATTTTATGTAGATGGATCGGACCTCAGTATAGGAGTTAAAGGTTCTCATGTCCTTTGTGGGTTGGTCTGGGTAGGTCTTCCTACACACCATGGGTGATATGAAACATGATCCTCTTATGATTTTTATTCAAGATTAATGGTCTCCAAGTGGATTTTGGCTTGTTCAAAGGGATTTTCATGTTCCTATTATACCTTCCAAAGGGATATTCCATGAGTTTCTACACAATTGAATGTATGAGAAGGGAAACAACTTCAAGTCTAACTTCAATCATGGATTTTTCTTCCCTGATATTTTTGGAACCTATGTCTGCTTCATTTGGTTCCCCCACAAGGGGCAGGGAACTCAGATTCATAGCTATACTCATCGTTAGATAAAGGATCCATTAAGTGAATGACATTAATGGAGCTGAAAATTAATTCCTCATCTCATGATGAATATTACTGATTATCTATTTCTAGTGGTGTAGTTTGGTGGGGTGGTTCCCATTGTTTCAAGTACGAGGACATAAATTCAGAGAGATATAAAGCCAACTTTGGACTTGAGGTGGGTTCATCCTTTTACACCCCCTCCTTATGTTTCCCACAAGGTCATTTATTGAAAGGCTAGATTCTGGTGGTTTGTAGGACTGATGAAGTCGGCTATGTTGGAACGAAATCAAATGGGAGGAATAATTGGTTATTTCAATTATTCTTGGAGAATACAATGAGATCGATTGATTTTTTTTATTCATACAACCATAAAATTTATGTGTCCTTCTGCCAAAAAATTCATTACACTTACCTTCTTCCTCTAGGGAAGTGGTGGAAACACATGCCACTCATACTGGTGGCATTCCATGATTTAATTTCCTAGAATCAACCATTTTAGATTGAAGGAATTTAATAATAAACCATTACTGGATGGTGTGTCCTAGTATCCGGTGAAGGGGAAATAATCCAATCGGTCATTGATACCTACCTGGTTGAGCCTCTTCAACTCTGGAGGGTAGAGAAAATCATTGTTCATAATAGCCATAAAATAGCCACACACTTGATCATCTAGAAATGAGTAGATTTTTTCCATTCATTATTGAAAATGATTTATCTTGGGTCAAATCCATTATTACTTATGAGGCAAGGGTTTCAGTTGACTCCCAGGGGGCGATTCATGATATGATGTAGGTTTTGAAGTTGGTGTTGGTGTGAAGGCTGGCTTAAGTGTGAAAGATTCCACCTCATCCTTTCCTGCTATTTTCATCGGGACTAGTTCAGTTATCCAGGACTTGATATTAGTAAATTTTATGAAGTCTTCCATTTTTTGGGAAATTGTGGAGAAATCCTAAAACCCACTTATGTATTTCAATGGGATGCACAGTGTCCATATCTCATCATGAATGTTATCAATGTAAAGAACGATCATATCCTTATGAGAAAAAAGTCAATTTAAGGAGTATTTAATCCATTTCCATCTGAAAATGGATGTCGATAATCTCTCGTTTTCACACTATTTTTCATTCTAGAGGTCAATAATTGTAGTCTTTTTCAGTGTTGAGCTGAACTGGAAGTGGAATTTTATTTGAGATTCTCCCATCCCGTGATAGATCGAGATAGAAAACAATTGTACCATATGAAGGCTGGCCCTTGAAAGGTTTGTACGATGCTTCATAGTTTCACTACTTCTTTTGACCAGTATTTCCCATCATTGGATCACAATGAGACACATAGTTTTTCATATGTTGTTTTGGGTCACCTGATCCATTGAATATAAGAATTGTAGGACTTTTAAAATTGGGTGGTGGTGGGGTGTCCCTCACCCTGTCAGGGGAAGGTTTCCATTCCACATTCATTGGTGCATGCTACTACTCAATGAATTTCAATCAAAATATAAATGACTTCATGGTGTCATAAAGCCCTTAATTACTTTTATGATGAACCTGATCTTGGAATGGTGTAGTAATTGGTAGGATTTGGCATGCCGATTCTGCCATAATTTGAGGTGGATTTTTGGAAAAGACGTATTTTTAGGATTTTTTTTGAACCCGTTCTAGTTGTTTCCTTAATGATGGGAAAGCTTGATATCCATCCATGATTAGGTCTACGTAAAATTATGGTCTTGGAATCATGTTGGGATGATGTCTTGACCTTACTTTAATTCCAAAGATGAATCCTTGTTGCTGAGGTACACCTATCAGAAGTATACATTGAGGATCTTATTTGGGATCATATTGGATAGGAGAACTACCTTGGAGTAACTCAACATTGATTAGCCTCAACACTTTCATTTATTCTTATTACCATGAGATTATTTTTTCGAGCATAATAAGTTTGTTATCCTCATGATGAGAAGGAAATGTGTATATGACCTTGTTTTTATTCCTCTCTTTGGTTGACACTTGATGAGAAGGGAGTATGGGATTGTTTGAGGGAGCCTCAAAATTCTATGAGATTCTCTAGTTTTGGTTATGCACACCGTCATTATCGATGTAGACCACATTCCAGATGGAACCAACCTATCATTGTTCTTTATCATTTGCATCATTTTTGGTTCCATATACAGTATTTTCATCCATGAAATTCACTAATGAGGAATTGTGGGAATCATGCTAGATTTAAAATAATAAGAGGGAAGTTTGCATCCATTGTTAGACCTCTCCCTTCCTTTTTAGGATCCTCTTTGAGATTCTTAGTGAAGGGTGACTCAGAGGGAGCCTCTATGCAGCCTGGTCATATACCTCCCTAGTGGGGGGAATGGGTCACGAGATGGGGGAACTATGAGACCTTACCACTTTTCATCCTCCCCAAATGTGAAAAGTATTATTTCCATTGAGGGGGGTGGTTGGGGTAAAAAATGACCCTATCGCTATGGGCAAGGGTTTCTCCTTTTATCTTATTGTAGCATCTCAATGTGAATGTTTTGATCTTACAGGGGAATTTTGTGATAAAATTTCCCAAATCAATGGGATGTATTAGATCTCGTATTGCAGAGGCTTCTTATAATATCGTCATTTTATTGATCTCTTGCATCCCTGTTCAAGAGTAAGACGGATATGATGTCGGGTCTTCATGTGAATAGTTTTATTATGACGAAATTCTTAGTTCTTGATGAATGGAGTCCATTAAGTGAGTATCCTGCTAAAATGTTCTTAGTTTCTTGTTTCTTGAGTTTTTGATGGCTTTCTCTTGTTGGTAATGATTCCTCTGAAAGTTATTCAAAAAATATTCTTATTGAGCTTGTCGCCTTTCCTGAGTGAGGGATTTTCTTAATAGCCACCTTGGAATAATGTCATTATAGGATGCCATTTCTTGTGGGTTTTTTCTAAACATGTCATGAGATGAAATGAAAATAACCATGTTCCCCTCACACCTAGATTTGAACACCAGGCGGGACATTGATAATTAGATGATGTAATCTATGAAGTGTGTTGAGGAATGCCGATTGAAGATCATTTAGAAGCTTCTCTGACTGTGGTCCTCATACAGATGGAAGGTATTCCAATTTAATTGAAAATGAATCTCTCCCAATATTTTGACATTACATGAATACCATTTTTAAGGTAATAAATTTTCATTCAGGGGACAGTGAGTTCTCCAGATATTGAGATGGATGTTATGTACTCATTTTTCTGATAATGCCTCCAGAATTTAAAACTGAAAAGTGATTGTGGTATAAAACATAATGGGTATGTCATCCTTGCCCAATTTCATCCACATGAGAAACATGTCATTTTATTCTTCTTTTAGATACTCCTCAACTTTATCAGCCCAATATGGATGCTTCTTGACAATTTTATCACTAGTAATAGGGCTGTTGGAGGTCTCATTAATATGGGAAGGGTCTGTGGGTGGCTCGAAGAATGAGAGTGGTCTCGAGATGTCTCCTGGTTAAGAAAGGATGCCACTTATTATTGATAGGGCCTTTAATATGTTTGAACCAATATTTACAAGAGTATAAAAATAAGAGGGATTTCATATATTTTACATAGTAAGCGAAGGACTTTGACATGAAATGTTACTATGGAGAGGACCTTCACAGCATGTGCTATCATGGTGAAAGCAACCATCATAGCTCGATGTCCAATTGTGGTGAGAATTTATGCAGCATATAACTTGGGGAGGACCTATAAGGAGGATTATGGTAAGTGTATGACCTTCTTGATGAAATAAGATTTCACTGTGGGGCGGACCTTCACATCATGTTCCATCATGGAGAGGACTACCATCATAACTCTATGTCCTACAACATGGAGAATTTATGTAGTGTATACCCTAGGGTGGACCTTAAGGGTGAAAAAAATATGCGGAGGACCTTATTGTTATTTGATATTTTGTCCACAAGAAGCTCTACTGCGATGATCGTCCAGAGATAATCTCTTATGATCGATCAATTTGTGCCCACTAGAGAAGCCTTCAGGGTAGATGCTAAAGGGAGGACGTTCAGAGCTAATGGTAATAATATTTCGGGAGGACATTTAAAAATACTACTTACAACCCCATAATTTGGTAACATATTGGTCGGATCATGGGACACTATGGATAGGTGTCTGATGGACTATTGAACTCTTGCTTCAAACATATCAGGGACATGAATTTTATCTTCTTTTTCAAGTTTCCTTTGGCATGATTTCATTTTAGGTAATCTATTGTGGGATAATAGGGGTGATTGTTGTAATTTGTGACATTTATATGAGGGTTCCAATTCTACTGGCTCCCACGGTTCTATTAGGATATGCCGATAAGCTTTTGGGATTTTGGTAGGGGTATATGCCTATCCTGGAGAGGCCTCCAATATGAACCGGTGTCCCCCCAGTTTGAATTGGTATTTTTTCCCGATCATATTGTACATTTACCATGAAATATTTTTGATGAATATACTAGATTTGATTAGGCATGCATATATTCTCCTGAGTTACCACCTCATTGTGTGGATGAGTCACCCCACTTAGGGAGGAGTGGTTGTGGGTGTAAATCCCTGATATTACCACATATCTGATTACGTATTACAAAGTATTTATGATATTTTTAGGAATAGATGCATGATCCTCCATCATTTCTATGACGTGTTGAGATAAATCCTCAACAAGAAAATGAATATATTCCCATTTCGATGTCAGAGCAAGAATACATGCCTTCTATAGTCCTCTATTTCCTACTAGTAGGTAATGACTATTCTCATGTGTGGGGGAATATGTATGAGTCAATATCTAATTAATCCTTGAGGTTTTTCTAGCTGATTTCTCCAATTGACGCTATATTTTTTAGCGGTCTTGATATGGAAAAGCATGAATTGGATTATGCTCATTTTTTTGCAATCACATTTGACTAATGGGATTGTTATGAAACCATAGGGATTATTATCTTCCAGTAGTTTTCCATTGTATTTTTATAAAGAAACTCATATTGGAGAGCAGATATTTGCATCTACTCATGGTTTCAATAATATTTTACTGATGATACTAATGTGAAGTAACAAAAATATACATCTTCTCATAGTTGGTCATCATTATATTTGGCTAACGGTCTTGATATGTACTGGTAGGGATATATGTCTCCTTGTTTTTTTCCACCATATTTTCACGATGTCCTTGGTGAGTAGTAACAAAAATTCTTGCATGCTTGGCATTTTCCATCATATTTAACTTATGGGATTTGAAAGAGGGAGCATGAATGTACATATTCTTTTAGTGTTCCTCATATTTGAATGGAAGGTTTCTTTTGTAGGAATGAATTTGATGAACTATTCTTGATTGTTTGATTTTTACCCTTTATTGACCAACCTAGGGACCTGGATTTTCTTGACTTAAGTGGGAGACCATGGGGATATATCATCTTCATGGCGAGGATGCTAGGCCACACGACATAAGAGGCGATGATTTCCGAAAACGTCCTTCAGGGGGACCCCTGGGCTATTGGGATGAAGTCATCAGTGACAACTTCATTAGCCTCTCTAAGGTAGGGGAGGAAATCATTATCATATTATGAGGATAGGCTCCAGAAAAGGTTAGAGATGACATGTGGGGCCTTCTGGTTCTAGACCACTGACCATCACTGGGTATATGAATAGTAGGGATTCATGGAATGGAGGTCCTACCTAGCTTCCTCTAGGATGGAGAGAGTACTAATCTAGTGGTACTATTGAACCAATGATTTTGAAAACTAGCATTGAAGATGTTGGTTAGGTGATGGATTCCTCTATTTGGTTGAGGACTCGGCTTGTACGGTGGATGACACATGTGTTCATGAAAGTTAGTGATATGCCATTATATTTAAGAGATCTATGAAGAGTACCTGAAATATATGTGGTAAATATAGACAAAACACCTCATCAACATAGTGGCTCATGACCACATTCATAAATGATGGTCTTGTTTGGTGGTCTTCCATTTTGGATGTGAAAGGGGCCTGATGTGGGATTACACTACCACATTGGTTATGTATTCATATTGGGTTCACCATTTTGTTTCCAACAAAAATATTTTTCACCTGATGATTGATTGAAAGGCATTTAAATGTGTGAAATCAATGATGTTGGGAGAAACTTCTTAAAACAATCTCATACAGGATTTTCTCATGGATCTTAAAATTCCCAAAAACTATCATATTAATGAAGGATCATGGAATTACTTTCCAAAGGTATACATTTGTTGGGGAACTTATCAATGACACTTAATAACTCACATTGGTTGAGGGGATGAGAATTCATGATCATCGCACCCTTTTAGGGGGAACTATTTCTTATTCTAAGACTCTATTGTAGATTTAAGATATGTTCTCAAAACCTTTGTTCATTCCCAAGTGTGTATACTATTAATCACCTTAAGGTAATGATCAATCATTAATACGAATGGGTATGGAATCATCTATATATATACGAGGCTCTCTATAAATGGAGGTATTTGTATATATATGATGTTCTAAATCAATGATAGCCTTTTATGGATAAATCAGAGATTCCTTAGTCATTCATTAAGACGATGCTAGTTTTAAACCATTTGATGATGTGCTCTAGATTATACTATCATCCAGGGAGAAAACTTTTGTTTTAATGTCGGGATCAGACCCATAAGATGGTCTTCCAATATATCGTCCTGAGAGGAACTAGAACCCATATAGTTTGGTTCCACACAATAGGTCACATCAATTTTTAAGTCCATGTGATAAGGACCCAACAATTCAATTTAATGGTATGCATCTAGGAAACCGAGGATGAAGGTGCCTAGTCTAGGATGGTGTGGGACTTTTGGGTGCTGGGTTTGGACCTTAGTGAGGTTTCCTACGTATGCTACTTGGTTGGGAGTCAAAGCCCACACAATTTGGTTGGTGTTGGGTCTTACACATGGGGTCTTACCATTTAAGGGGGTATTATTGGGTTTAAAACTTGTAAGGATTCCCATATGGTGCTACTTCATTGGTAATATGAACTATTCAAGGATGAGGTATGGTTTTTGGGGTTACACCATGGGGGAGGCCCATGATGCACATGGATGGGGCTTATGCATGGAAGTATCCCATTTTAAGGTTTGATACCATGAAGATTTCATGATATCCACTAAACTATAAGCCCGCATGAGTCATTCTTGGTGTGATAAAAAAAGATAAATTAGTATAAATGAAGATCACACGATCCACTTTGTCCACTGGTAGATGCAGCACCAAAGCCTAAAGGGAGAGGTAGAGTGTCTTGAGTGTGCCTATATCCTCTTTTATTTTGGTAAAAAAGATATTCAAATATTTTGATCTATCCAGATATGACTTAGGATGAGGAAAAGAGGAGAAAAAGTGTTTCCTCTAATAAGAAATACGAGGGTCTTACTCTTGGAGGGATGCCTTGAAATTGGTTTCAGATGGGGGATCTCATTCCCCATCAATGGGAAAGTAAAGAGAGATCCTCACCTTCCCCGCCTAGTACTGAAAGGTTTAAATGATCTCCCCAAGGTCAAAACCCTCATTACCATGGGAATATAACCCTAAAGACATTCCGAGGGTATGTTTTATTGTAGAGGTTAGCCACGTGACTCCTCCTACCACGAGTATGTAAACTCGAGAGGACACACTGATGTACCCTAATGATCTTATCATACATGTCAGGTGGGTTTTGGGGGGGGGGGGGTTGGCCACATTCCATTAGACTGGTTAACAGAGGGAACAACATGGCGGTGAATGAAACAATGAAAGGGAGTGATGCAAGTATGAGAGTAGAATGACCGTGGATCCCCATTCTGTATAGTAGGTTATTAGGTTAGATCGAGTTCCCTGTATATATCTTGTCCCTATACAGGTGAGGGTACCGTCTGTGTAGCATTATGCTATGTGGACTTGGGTTCTTCCCATATAGAACGTTGCTAAATGGGGCCATGTTCTGTCTGAATAGCATATTGCTACATGGGGCCAAGTTCCTCTCATATAGCATGTTGTTACATGGGGAAGGGTTCTGCCTATAGAACATTTTTTCTATGCATGATGCTTTTTTGCAAAGGGCCCATCCATTTATGGCCCATGGAACGGTGTCCATAAATGAGTTTTGAGTATGCATATGGATAGAGAATTTATTATTTTCTCTTTATTGGTATGTAGTGAATTTATACCTTCTTGTAATCTATAGGGAGGCTCCGGTTTCTTCATTTCCTCATTTCTCGTCTCCTTTGGATCTCTTTGGTTTGACCCTTCTTTTGGTCCCCCTCAAGGTCTTGTTATAGAATAGTGGAAGGACTAGATATCGGCATGGACGACTATCCGTGATGGGCCCTAGGGATTATTTTTTAGGAGACCAAGGATATTTATCTATCATGTGAATGACTTAGTCACTGGGGAGCAGTTGTTTTCAAAAGGGGGTCATCGTTTGCGGTGGAAAAAATCACTGCCACATCCCATTAACTATTTAGTTCATGGTAATTTTTCATGGAGTCATAAATCAATGCCTTATCCCAAAAACTATTAAGTTCATGGGGATGGTCATTTGTGGGGGTGGAAATCACTACCTCATCCTGTAAACTATTTAGTTTTCTGGGATGGTTGTTCGTAGGGGAAGAAATCACCACCCAATCCCAAAAACAAATGTGGATTCATTCATGGGCATTAGTGACACTGCCTTCTCCCTAAAACTATTTTTTTTCATGGGGTACTTCATGAAAATGGAGAAAATCCATGTGGATCAGAAGTCTGTGAAGAAATTTTTTCTTTGAGGCTTCAACCCCTTTGGACCTTTTTCGTCAATATTCTTTTGGGTTTTATTTTCATCCTTTTCCTAGTTTTATGGAATTATCTTACTCATGAATATGGAATTTTTAGAACCCAACACCCATAAAAAATGTATCATAAATCATGGTACATGGAATTAATCTTTAACATAATATAAGACTCATATAAGTCAATAATCATGGGCCATGTAAAGAAAATCCTTCAGTAAAAGATCCATTAGTGCTCATAAAAAGAATTGATAATCTATATAGGTATCTTGGAACCTCAAACATTCATCATGAAATAAATTAATTGGAAAATTCATATATATATTAGGAGTAACCTATAACTGGTAAATTACTTTGCCTCTAAGGACTTACATAAATCATTAAACTCCATCAACTTTTAGAAGTAACATAACTCTATCATCTCTTAGATGTAAGTTCATTCTAGATAATGTTATCTCTTTACCCAATACATTGGAGAGATATAAAAGGCCCACATTAACATATTGAATAATGTACATTAAGTATTTAGGTTCACCCCCAATCTTTATTTTATTAATACTATCTAGGTACCATATCATGAAACAAAACACATGGTTGCATACATTTCATCAGAACTATCTTAAAATGATTTACCCATGAAAATGAAATGGGTTTCCTGATAATCTCTTTAAAACATCACTATTAACCATTCAGAGAAAATAAGTTAATAGTATTATAAGATTTTATTCCTAGTGAGGCATATGAATTATTAAATTATGTTGTAAAAGATGAAAATACTTTTAAAAAAAATTTAAAACATTTCATTGAAAATAGGGAAAATAACCTTTTATTTTGGAGTCATTTTAAATAAAAATTCATAGAATATTGAGAAAAATATTCTCTTTGAAAATATTTATGGTAACTTGTTAAGGAATATTTAAATAAAATAATGTTCATGACGGTGTAGAATCATTTTTATGTCATAAATTATAAAAATAAAAATTATTTTCAAATTTTGTAAAGATAGTTAAAAGTGACTCATGTGGAAAATTTTAAGAAATTTAATTTTAAAACATTTTAAAATAAGGTAAAATATCATGGAAAATAACTTTAGTAAATCTTTTACATTTATAAATAAATTCTTGGAATGAGATAATTTATATAGAGGAATATTTTGGTTAAATGTCTTCAAAACCTTTAAAGTAACATTTTTAATGAAAAACCATTTACAGTATTTTAAAATTAAAAATCCCTTTTAAAGAAAAAATATATGAAGGAACATAAAATTAAATGACTAAAAAAGGATTCATTATATTATATATCAAGATTAATTATATATAAATTAATTTAGGTGCATTAATCAAGACATGTCATAATGAAGGACGTTAGAGATGGGAAACACTTGCATCTTCGGTAAATCCTAAATAAAAAATCCATTGAATGAAGGAATTTAAAATGATTTTTTAAACAAATAATTTACATGAAATAATATATGAGAAAAAATCCATGTAAAAGTAAGTAAACCTTATAGAAAAAACATGGTGCATAACATGAATTATGCCTCAAATAATTGAAATTGAGATAATGAAAACCCTTGCAACTTTTATAACATTTGAATCAATATTCCATGAAAGTGATAATTACAAAGGAAATTTAAATTTCATGATCAAAGAGTCATTTATGATATAATATCTCAATATACAACATATATACAATACAAAATGAAGTAGGTTCATAATATGAGACATGTCTCAAATAAACAATATTGAGATGAATAATCCTTAAAAATATCATATCATTAAATTAAGAATTAATAATTGAGGGGATTATGTGTAAAAACTATTAAAATAGATAAAACAATTGAAAATAATAAATAATAAAATTATAGGTAATTTAAAACATAATCATGGCATAAAATAGTCAATTATGTAGAATTATAACCCAATGAATGGAAATTGAGTTAAGAAACCCCTTACCTCAAGTCTACATATTATATGAATTTATTTTAACTCCTATAAAAGAAAATTTATATTAATTATTTAATTGTTTAACAAAATTTTATAATTTTATAAAAATATATTAAAAACATTTTTTCCATTTATTTTAATGAAATATTTAATTACTTAATCAGTAATGTCCAGGTCGAGTGTTTTGAGGATGTTCAGTTCGTAATGGAAAATAAATTTGGTAGGTTTTCCTTGGCTAATAGGACATTAATAAATCATCTACATAATATTAATCATGAAATAATTATAATTTTTATACATTAAATACCAAGTTATAACCATCCATGAATGTCATACATGAAAAATGAATCAGATCACTTCATAGAGGTGACAAGCCACGCCTACACATGAATGACACCATCATTTTTCAACTGATGAAAGGGTAAAAAAATGATATATTATCTTTAAATAATTATAATTATATCTTTAATATCATATATATAAATTAAATCCATCATTATAAACATCCACGAGAGGTGGATATGGAAAACAAAACTCATCGCTTTGTGGAGGAGGTAGTCCACATGTATTCATGAACGATGTTTTCATTCCCCATAGAATAGAAAAGAAGATAAAAGGGTTGTAAAATAGTCACAATAATTTTTTTATATTGTATATAATGATGTTATTATATCAACATGTTTTAATAATATTTTAATGGGGTTGAATAAGATTTAAATGGAAACGCTTGATTAATACAATTACATTCTATTTTGAAGACCAAATTTGGATTACACCTTAAGACTTAAAGGTTGAAAATTTGATGAGAAAAGAGCCTATAGGTCATAGGGAGGAATATTTGGAAGTTACTTAGTTAGGATTTGGATGAGATATAGTGATAAAGAAGTGTGAGTAATAGAATATAGGTGATGTCCTTTTATAAGTCTGGGGAGGGACACCCATTGAATAACCTAAAGTATTAAATTAATATAAATTAATGTTAATTTTAATGTGTAAAAATTTATTTACTTTTAATATGGGATTTATATAATTCCAAATAATATCAAAAAATAAAATTTTGACATGTTTAGGTGATTTTTAACCCTTATCACTTAGTTTTAACCCCAGTTATCACTTTTGAAGACTACAATGACACCAATGTTTTTTCTCTTCAGGGGACAAGAAAGTTAAAATAAAATTAAAAGTGACCCATATGTGAAAAATGGTTCATATTATTGAAAATACACTAATTACTTAGAAAAAGATATGATTTTTATAAATTTTAAATCATTTTATAATATATTATTTACCACGTAATACAATTAATGTAATTTTCAGAACTATTTACTTAGTTGGATTAAAAAAAATATAGTATTGAAGTTAAAATCTAAAATTTCACACATCACTAATACATTATATTTATCTGAAAAATTTATTTAACATCATTACTCACCCAAAAATTATTACTTTTTAATTTTTTAAAACCATTTACTTGATTCTTCTTCTACTTCCATAAACATTGTGATGGTGTTGCATAACCAATGAAGGTAATTATTTAATTACTAAAAATTAAAAATAAATCACGATGATAAAAAATAAATTAAAATTTCATATAAAAACTTATAACCATATATAATATCCTTTTATCCCTATGAAAAATATAGGAGTTATTATAACAAACAAAGGGATATTTTGTATTTATTAATATAAATGCCATTATCACGGGAAAAAGGGACTAAAATGAATCATTTTTTGAATATTTTATGTAGGTATTAGAACCAAAATCATCAAATAGGATTATTGTAGGTGTTATATATATTTTTAAAGACTTATCACATTATTTTTAACCTTAATTAATCAATTTTCACTTACCAAGGTAACATATATTTACCACAATTACTATTCAAAATTACCAAAAATAAAGTTGTCCAATTTAAAAAATTTATAAATTATTATTCTATAAATGGAATTAATTTATTAAAATTAACTACCTATAATTTTTAGAAATTAATTCTAAAATGAACCTACAAAACGCAATAAAAAATACTTTTCTAGAAAAATGTATGTTTAAGTATAAAAATCTTTCTAAACAAATATTAATCATAATTTTGATTCTAATAAAATTAATTGAATGTTTAATAAAAATTAATTTGTTATATTTTAATATAAATTAAAAACATTACTTCATAAATACTTGAATTGAAATGATAATTTTCTAAAAAATTGATATTTGTTCACTATTCACTAAAAAATTAACCTTTTCAAAAAAATCCCAAATATTTCAACTTATGATAATTTTGATATTATGATTTCAAAAATTATATTATTTTTTTGAAAAAAAAATTATAAAATTTTAATAAAATAAGGATAATATTTTCCCAAAAAAAAGAAATAAAATCCATTTTTGAAGAAAATACATTTTTGAAACATAAAATAACTTTACTAAAAATTGACTGTCTATTTAGAAAAAATTTATCAATAAATTTTTAATGATTAGGTCCTTTATATACATATATTTTATAATTTATTTAGTCCTATTCATATGCATCAATTCAATGACTACATTATACGAGTCATATTTAAATGATAATATTTCACGGTTGTTAAGCATGATATTAGGTGTTATACATGCTATGTAAAGTAGTGTTCATTTAAAATACCATCATATTAAAAATAATTCTTGAATACATTTCATGGAAAAAATTGGTCTTTTAATCATGAAATTATTATTTTAAAATTTAATTCAATTTCATAGGCATTAATCAATAAATTTGAATGAAGGAAAAAATTTCTATATATATTTCATAATGTGTTTAGTACTCTTCAAACCCATATACCAAAAAACTAGATTATAAAGTTTATAATATATCTTAGTTCATTTATATTAGAGGTTTTATGTAAAGAAATATGTTGAATACTTAAAATTTATTTCAAATAAATACATATAAATAATTTGGTGTTACATTCAACCACCTTTAAAATGAATTTATACCTCATAATTTGGTCACCTTGATGAAACAAATGAGGCTATTTTACATCACCACACCCTCAAGTTCTTATATAGTTTTTTAAAATTTATGATTTCTCTAATGAAAGTTAACAAGGTGAGTAGAATTTTTCTATAGATATTTTTCTCCATGATTCGTGATTTCTATTGGTTATTCTTAATAGGAAAGTTCGTACTCAAGTGATATAACCTATAAGTCCAGTTCATGTAAAGTATCATATATATACTTCATCAAATAAGAAATATAGAACACATAATGAACTTGATAGAAGTTCATTTCATGTAGCAAAATATAAACTATCATCCCTAATCAATCAATAATATTGAAGAGGCCAATATACAAGGGGCCTAAATTTCCTTTATTTCTAAATCTCATAACATTTTTCAATGGATAAATTCATAGTATTAAATTCCTATTAACATTTAATTCCTAATTTCACTAATAAGTTTTAGTATAACTATTATATTAACTATGAGCTTCCTTGATGTTTTACTGAATGTATCTAAGCTTTAAAAACCCTGAACCTAGTATCCCAAAGGCAGCGGTTACTTTATTACATTGGCACTAGATACAAGGAATCACAAAATAAAGGATCTAATAGTTTATTAGCCTTGGTAAACTAGATATATACATAATTCCTATATTATATTTGAAAACAAAAATTGAAACATAATCTTTTTGAGAATAGAATTATCAGATCATGAATATCCTTTCATAACAATAACAGTACATTACGGGGATTCCTAGGACGATAAAAGAAATAAGGATGATCTTAAATTATCAGTAAGTGTTAAGTATAATAGAAGCTATCATAAATCAATAATCATAATCAATAATGAAAGGTAAATAAAATAATACACATTCTAGTTACAAAAATTGACCCTCTTGATACGATAATTCATAATCAATATGAAAAAGTAAATAACTGAAAACCCATGAGATTTAATCAATAATAGAGAATGAAATTCATCTTTAGATAATATTATAGAGAATGTATCATTAATAATACTAATAAATAAATTCCAAAAGAAGGTAATTCTTAATCATTGGACATCGTGTCTCAAAAACATGATACGTTTACTATTATGGTCTTATATAAGAAGGTTTAAAACTACTAGGTATAAAATGATCTGATTTGGAAAAATTTACCTATAATTTCAAGAAATTCCACAAGATAGTAAAAAACTACTAGTTATAAACCAATGATATTTGGCCAACTAATTTTTCTCATGTGAACTGTGGTCTCCACCTGTTCTTACATTTCCAAATCATTCCTCATATATCAAATAATATATTTAATTCATCAATCAATATATCTTTTTAACAAATATCCATACTGAATAACAGATATGAATTTATCATTATTTCTATCTTAATAAAATAACTTTCAAAGTAAACACCATATGTCAAAATGTTATATAGTTTAGAAAATAATCATATTCATGAAACAAGAATATAGACATTTAATAGAAATAAAATATCTAGTGATAATAAGTAAGTGAATGATTCAAAATATGGTATCATTTCAACATATTCCTAGTGTTTAAAAATTAAAATAATGGATTTTTGTAAATTATGGAAAGAATTGCCCTAAAAAAGATCATTAGAAACATTTTTGAGTAAAAATATATCTTTAAATATGAAATTCAATTTTAAAAATAAAATATGCAGATATGAAGGAAAATATTTTATTTCAAAATAACCTTGTAAAATTTTAAATTAAGCTTTAAATCATTGAGATATCATGATAGTGGGATTTTCTGTTAATTTTGTATAAGTTAAAAAATATTTCATTCACACTTTTTAAAAAATTACCTAATTTGGAAAATGAAATGAAGATTCATTTTAATTTTTTTTTCAAAAGTAAAAAATGGTTAAAAAGACTTTAATAAATCATAGGAGAATATTAAAACCATATTTATTGGGTATGGAAAAGAAATATTTATCCCCATATACTTAAATAAAAACAATCTTGAATAATGATTTGATTGTGAAATACACCCTTACCATTTGGGTATCTTTTGAATCATAAGCCCCATGAAATAAATATATTAAAATCAAATAAATACCATGAATAAAAATTTATTCATGATATAATATATTAAAGGTGTAATATATACATCATAGAAAAGAAATAAGTTGTGAATATGGTGTATGTCTCACAGAAGTCAAAGTGAGATGAGAAATACTTACCACCATGCAATTAGTTGAATCGTATACACCATGAAATAATAAAAATTAAAAAAATTAAATATCATGATAATAAATTAATTAATGATATAACATTTCATAAGTGTGCTATATACACCTCATAAGAGAATATAGGTTCATAACATCAAAATATACCTCAATGAAATAAAATTTAGACAAAGTCCTTTACCTCTGATTTGAATTCCTTAAAATGTGTTAAAAAATTATTTATATTGTTTTAAAACATGTTAGTAATATATATGAGAATCATATTCAAATTTATATGATTCTCTTATAACATATTACCACACATTAATTAATAATATTTCATTATTTTCACTGTTTCATGGGTTAATTTCCTTGTTTTCTCATGCATGTTTGGTCATGAAAGTCCCCGTTCCATTGAATAAGATATAGATACACCATTAAATAATTATAATAATGTTTTAAATATCATATTTATTTTCTTGATACAATTTTATAATCATTATTTAATGTTTACCATGGAAAATTAATCGCATCACATCGTGGAGACGATATGCTTTACGCACACATGAGCGACAATATCATTCCCTTAATGGTAAATGGTTAGGGAAATGGATTATATAATAATTTTATATAATAAAAATCATATAATAATTATCAAATATACCCATTATTTATATCATTATAACTATCCAATTAAATTTGTTATGTAAAAACAATTACAAGTCCATGTGAATACTATAAGTCGTACTTACGCATGTACAATGATTTTGTTTTTCATAGAATGGATAAGTGGTAAAATATAATTGTATCATAATAATAATAATATATTAGTATATATATGATCCTGAAGTTATTATTTTAGGATGGAAACAACACATGAAGAAGATGTTGAAGAAAAAATAAAGTTGAAAGAGTTGGTAAAGATGATTACCTCTTCTTCGGTGGACTTACATTAGATCTCTTCCTAAGGGATCTAGGATTGGTCTTTCAAGGAGACAAACACCTCCAGAAATTGGATAAGGAAACTAAAAATATGAATGGTCCACTCTTGGTTGATATATAAGGCTATAAATGGTGTAAATAAGTGAAGTAAGGGGTTCCCTTTTATTATTGGGGTGAGGGGATCTTTTGGAATTTTCCTAAGGATTAAAATATATTAAGACTATTCTAGAGAAAAATGGTGGTAAATGGACTAGAAATGAATATATTATGAATTTTTAGAACATGAAATATCCTATTTTACATTATTTACTATTTTTATTATTTTTAATTAATTTAATAAAATATTATATTCATAAAATATCATTATTGTCAATTTTGACACTATTCAAAATCTTATAATTAAGAATACCAAGATAATAATATATATCCAAAAAAACCTTTAAAATATCACTAACATATAATAAGAATCTAAAAAATCTTTTTTTCACTTTAATTAAATAAAATTATATTTATTTTAAAATTATTAATATCATTTATTTGATTTTTACAATAATAGAATAATTACTGCATCATTGTTATGAAAGCATTTAATATAATTATTTATTCTTTAAAAATTTAAAATAAATTAACAAGATGAATATAATTAGTTTATAATTAAAAATAATATTCATAGTCAAATATATACTTAGAATTACACCATATTAAAAATAGCACACTAATTAAAAATAATAGTGTGAAATGTTTTAATTTTCATTAAATAAAATACTATAAAGGCCATAATCTTATCCAAGTTCCCCTAAAAGATAAAACATAAATTTATATCATTAAAATAAGTTTTTTTATGATAAAATTAAAGATTTATATTTTTTAAATATTTATTTTCACTCATATCTATATCTTAACAACACATTTAATGTTATGTTTTGATTTTGCTAGCTTTGCATAGGCATTTCACAAGCATTTGAGTAGGCCAATTTTAATATAACACTAAAATTATAAATTATCCATCAAAATAATAATATATATATATATAATTTAATATAATGTTCATGATAATACTTTATTCCTCTCAATCATTAGTTATAAGACACCTAATTTTACTTTTCCAGTGCTACGTAAGCATTGCATCATCACTGAAAGTGATTTTCATATTTACCATGAATTAAATTAAAATTAACATGTTATGATTTATTTTTATATTATATTTATATTATAATATCATATATGAGTCATTTCATGATTTTAATAAATTTTTATATCAAAATTATTTCTTAATGATATCACAAAAGATACCTCATTTTATAAAAAATGTATTTTTTATTATTCTCAAAAAATTTAACATTTTTTTGAAAATTATAAAAATTTAAACATAGAGTAATTTTTATATAATTTTTTTAAAAATGAATTTAATTTTGTTAAATACATTTTTCAAATCTTCTTGAAATTAACTATTTTTTTCTCTCATAAAATGATGGAAAACTCATTTATGAAGAATTTTTTTTCTGGAGAATATAATTATTTTACTAAAAATTATGTTATTATTTTCTAGAAATTTACCAATACATTTATTTTGAGTTGGATCTATATATTTATTTCATAAATAAATTAATATAATTCATTCCTACCAATTTAATGGCTAAGATATAAAACATACATTTAAATAATATTATTTTTTAATTTGTTTAAGCTTGGTGTTTTTTGATATGTAAGCTATCGAACATAGTGTTATTTTGACATATCAAGGTTCTACCCTCCTTTAATAAACGGAGTCCTCTAAATTTTAAATTACTCTTTGAAATCAAGGATTTAAATTTGAAAATTATTTGGAAAAAATCCCACAGCATAAAAAGGTTAATGAAAATTTTTCTTAAGAAGATAGAAAGGGAAGTATGACGGTTATACATGATAAAAAATAGGTTTTCATGTAGGAGAACATAATTGGGAAGTGAAAACATAGATATGGAAGAGAAAACTGAATCCCAAGGACTAATGGATAGTGATATAGAATATAGTCATTGTAACACCCCAACCCTAGAATCCGGAAGCTGGTGCATTATTTTAATACATTGGCATGATACAAGGAATCATGTCTCGAAGGACTAATCAGTTTAGCACTCTTGGAAAATAGATTACATTCATCAACCTTACATTAAAATTCAAAACACAAACTAAAACATGGATAATATTTAGAAAAATCCATGATTCTTTAATCTTAACCCTACATATTAATCAAAAAAAACTTCTTGGCTTCTTGGGAAAATAAAACATAAGAAAGGGGTGAGCTCAGATTCTTAGTAAAGATAAACAATATAACATAATCTATAAAAATTAAGCATAAATATGTAAGTAAAGGTACAAAACTAAAACACAAGTCTTTTAAAACAATATCTTCATAATAATATGGAAAGAATAAATCAAATAATTCCATTTAAACATTCAAATGGATATTCTACTAGTCGAATAATCACATTTAAAATCAATAAAAAATCTTATAACGATGGGATACATAATGTTGGACATCATAAAAACTGTGTCAAGGCCTCATGGAAAGACCATACACAAATATTCTATCAAGCACTTATTCCAAGACACAAGTTTTTCTCATGAGAACTACCAATGCATTGAGGGGATCTAGTGGGCCATGCCCATGACTTACTAAGTCCAATACATTCCTCATATGAAAAGGGTGAAACATAACATAAACAATCATATTAAAACTAACATATGAAATGTTAATACTTTAACCAAAATCCATAAATTGTGTAAAAATATCACATCCATAGTCAAACATATCATAAACCCTTCAATGCAATTTGGAAGATTTTATCATAATAAATCAATCAAAATTTATCATAAAATCCAACAATGGATTTTGACATAGATGAAGATAATATAATAAAATCATTAAAAATATTTTAGAGAAATATCTATTTTTTACTTAGAAAACATTAAAATTCATATAATTTATAAAATAAGACATTCAAAAGAAATTTTTGAATCAAGTTGTCCCATAACACT
The DNA here is from genome assembly GCA_963277665.1 of Viscum album. Lineage (NCBI taxonomy): Eukaryota > Viridiplantae > Streptophyta > Magnoliopsida > Santalales > Viscaceae > Viscum > Viscum album. The sequence goes on from OY728150.1 coordinate 248,342,234, forward strand.
TTGAATATTTTTAAAGGAATTAACATTTTAAAACATTTATGTCTATATAAATAAATCATTAAAAGCATATTGAAAACATAGAAATTACTGAGATTGATTTAGAAATATAAGTCTTTAAAACATTTATAATGATGTTTTAGAAAAATAGTCCCTTACATAATAAATTAAAAAATTTCCTTTTGATTTTTTTAAGAAACATGGACATGAATGATAAATATGTCCCAGTAAACACTTATGCATAAAATTTTTTGGATAATAATGAGTTTTTTTAATTAACCCTTACCTTAAGTCCAATACTCTTCGTATGTGTCCGAAACTCCTGTATAATAGTTTTAAACATATTATTAACTTCTACCAGAATTATAATAATATTTATGAGATCATATATGATTGATTTATGATTTTATATTACTCGTTTATAAGTAATTCCAAGTTAATACAACGTTTCAGGTAATAATCATTTTCTTTAACACATGCATTTTGACTTTTTATTCTTGATTGTATTACTTAGATAATGATAACATGATTTATGTATCATGAATAATTATAATATAAAAAAATATAATAGACAGATATATGAAATGAAATACACTGTTCATGGAGATGGTATGTTATACTTACTCATGAACGTTGTTTCCATTTTCTAATAATATTGAGTGGAAGTAAGTGAATGGAATATATATATATATATATATATTATTACAGAAGAATTATTTTGTCATATATTTCATAATTATTCTTAATGTATATTTTTATAATTATTCTTGGATGGTGAATGTGGAAGATGAATCTCATCGCTTTATGGAGACAGAAAGCTGTACGTACTTACACATGGTGATATTATTTTTCATAGGATGGGTAACAAGAGGAATATGGTTGTTCCATAATCATAACAACATCACAGCATATAGTAGATGCTGGATTTATTATTTTTGTATGGTAACAACTTAGGAATAGGAAGTAGAAGAAGAAAATAACTTTTAAATAATGGATAAAATGATTACATCTACTTCGGATGCCTCCTTTTGATTTGCTCAAAATGCCTCCTTAAGTTGGTTTTATTCCCAAAGGGTGGCTTCTATGATAAATTGAGGGAAGTTTGGAGAATATTTGAGCTAGGTTTGGCCAAGCCAAAGGGATTTGGAGGTGTCAATAAAATAGAATGAGAATTTACCTTTTATAGGAGAGGTGAGGGGCATTTTAGGAAAGTCTTGAAATATTAATTTATTATAAATTTATTTTAACTTTATAATAGATACAAAGTGATTTATTTCATGGAAAATATGTATATGGGTATAAATCCTCTCAACCAATAGGTTTTAGACAATTTTTGGTCATGAATTTAACCATATCTTTTTTATTTAACCCTTAGTTAAATAAGTTAACTCTTACCATGACTTCTTGTATTTTATACTATATGGTTAATATAGTTAACATAAAATGCCAATATAACCTCAAGTGGACAATTAATGACATTTTTAACACTATCTAAGTTAGTTTTTTTAATCTGATATTTTTATGACTATTACATCATTTAATAAAATAGTGTTTGTTTTAAAAATTAATTTGTGTCAATTTGGACATTATTTAGTAAATTATTTTTGTTCAAGACATAACAACTTTATTACTTTGAAAAAAGCATTAACTCGTCCCTTACATGCCAATGTTATCTAAAAAATTCATGTATGACATCAAAAAGCTCAAATTCCATTTATTTTAATAATTATAATATCATTTATTTCAACAATTCATTAATAATGTAATCATTACACCATCATTATGTCATAAATAAATTTATTTATTTAATGTCTAAAAAATATAAATAAAATACTATGATATAGGAAAACTTTTTATATTTCTAATGACTATTTGTAGCCAAAGAGATAATTTATATAAACCAAATTAAAATTTACCTAAGGATTCCCATGGTCACCCATATATCATCCAATAGGATTAGGACACATGTTAGGGTATTTCTATATTATTATAATAATATTTTTTACCTTTATTTACTAGATTTACCCTTAAACCGTGGTAAATAAAAAAATAACTGAAGTTACTATTCATAATTTCCAAAAATAGAAGTTACATATTTACACAATTTGGAACATATAATTCCAAATATGAAATCCATTTTACTAAATTTAAAACACATAATTGGTAGAAACTAATTTAAAATTAATTCCTGTTGTCAAAACCGAAAAGAAGGGTTTTAAGAAGTAAAAACTATCAAAATATTGACATGTGTTTATGTCCAATTTCGATGTGAAATTACACCCAATGTCCAAAATTGTATTAAAATATAAAAATACAATCCAATTAAACTTTAAAAACAATTAAAAGGAAAATCTAACTATATAAATAAATTAGATTAAAAGGAGGTTTTGAGTTAAAATATAGTATTTGCACTATTCATTAAAAAATTAATGTTATGATAGAAAGAATAAAAATTTATCAAAACCAAATTTGTATGTCATTATTCTAAAGAATAATTTCATTTTTTCAAATTAAATATATTAAAGTGTCAAATATTGGATTTAAAAAGGGTTCACCATTAAAGGGTGGAAAAACTACATTTTTTTAAAAATTCGTCTTTTATCTGAAAAAAGGAATTTTTCCTTATATTATGTCTAAGAAACAAATAAGATGAAATTTAAAATTGTATGGAATATATAAAATTCAATAAGTGGTTAATATTATTCATAACCACTTTTTAAACGTCTAGTTTGATAGGTCATGGTGTGGTCGAACTTTGAGTTGTGTGTAGATCAAGCTATTGAGTTATTAAGAAGAAGTGTACCATGGAAGATTGGGGGTGTTACATTATCCCCTCCTTCAGAAAATTGAATCCTTTCAATTTAAACTCATAATCAAAAAATGTGTATTGGACTTTTGAATATATATTTATTGAAATACCACATTGAAAATTGATTAATGAAACCTCCATTTTAAAACAAATAAATAGAAGTATAATGGTAACTAGAGATAACATATACCAAGATTCTATGTAAGAGAATATGGATATGGAAGAAAAAAATAACCATCATGTTTTGATTGAGAGTGATAGAGAACATGATTAGAAAAAGGTTAATAACCATAAATGTATAAATCTATGACGATCCAAGGGACCATTTGATTCATCACAAAATAATGTACTTGATTTTTTTTGGTTTTATGATATTATCCCTTAAGTTGAATAATTAATTTACATCATAGAATAAGAACACAAGGAAGTATACTTAATTTACATGTATAGTTTCATCCATAAACTAATTTCTAATACAAACATATCTTTCTCTTCAAAAGATAATAAAACTCAAGTAATATTATATTTCTCTTAATAATATAAGGTTTCAAATATAAAATTATACCATTTAAATAAATAAAACTATGTTATACTGACCAGGGACTTCCTATAGGTTAATGGTAGGCGATGAATCCTTGTCGCACTTTGGTTGTGGGCTCAATTCCCACAGTCTTGTCTGATGCGACAGGTTGTTTCCCGACTTGTGAGTTGTCCTTTTTCTCATACTATATTATTATGACATTCTAGAAATAACATAATAAATGTTTTAACCATAAAAAATACTATCCAAAGTTCAAGTTAATTAATTCCAACCTTTAGAGTTATCCAAAATTTTTCATTCCAAACTCTGGGATAAAGGTCTCTAAATTTCCAAAATCAATTGTAACATCTGATTCCAAAAAATAATGTAAGGTTTCCCTTTTTGTCACATACTAAATATATGATTACCTTCATCATGTTAAAACCTTAATAAAAAAAAGTACTTTAGTAAAATACCTATATATATATCACATTCTTCTTATAACCAGAATATAATTCTTGAATCCAAAAACACAAATACATTAATTATTCCACTTTGACCATTATAACATCATAATCTTGACCTTGATCCATTTTCTTATTCAGAGTTATATTTCCTCAACACTTTGGAAAATCATTTTTATTATATCCCATATCTTTAAAATTATATCATTGCACAAATTTTTTCATTCCCTTAAAATCACGAGCCTAATGACCTTTTTCTATACATTTGTAACAAACTCCCATTCCTTAAAGGAAAGTACCAGGGTGTTTCTTCCGACAATTATCAAATAAGGGAAATCCTTCTTTCCATTTTTGCCTTTATCTAAGTATTTCTCCAGCATTCTCTTATTCTCTTTCTTTGCTTTTATTTAGTAAGACATAGAGAATTCTTTTTCTGTCTTGATATCACATGAGACTATAACTTCATATGATGAGAAATATTATGAGACAAGTGCCCATCAGAGGAATGGTTCTAACCCATCAAAGAATATATCAATATTACTTTGTGGGTTACATATGTAGTCTACAATATGACTAGTTATCCTTGTGAAGTTAGCCTCATTCTTTTCAACATTCTCATCCTCCTTTTTCCTCAAACTCAAAAATTGCCTTTCCATATCATCTCACTATTCACAAGGAAATTATTTATCTATGAAAATTTATTTAAAATCCCTCCATTCCATATTTTCTACTTCTTCATCCTCCTTCATTTTTTGAATTAATTACCACCAATGATCTGCATCTCCTAAGAGACGGTAAACCGCCATCACAAAATTATTCCTTTTATTACTTCCCAAAGCAAGAAATATTTTCTCTAAGAAACTTATCCATTTCTCTGCAAAAAATGGATTTGTAGTCCCATTTAATGTCGGAGGTTGTTGTCTCATGAAACGGTCTAACATTGATCCTCTACATTGTATATCAGAGTGATCCATACGGGTAAGGTTTTTATTCATAACCTGAACCAACTATCCCAGTATGGTTATAAGATGTTCAACCCCAGTTGCATCTCTATCTCCACTATAATTATCTTTCATAGAAGATAAATCCCTACATTGATTACGTGCATTGATATGGTTTCCATTCCATCTATTAGGCTCCATTTTAAACAATGGCATACTCTATATTAGGTTATGAATCATAATTCATAATTTAAAACTAGTAAAATACTTAACATAAATTAAATAATTTATTAATATCTAATCCATAAACCTAAATATAGTTTCTTTATGGATATATTTATTAAAAAATCATGTATAATGGTTTGTAAAGAAAATATGAATTATCCTAAGTATATCCCCCAGGAGTTTCAAACCAAGTTCATAGTAAGGCCCATTGTCGTTTACCAGGTTATCCTGAGTCAAGCTCAGAACACCTTGTCAAAGTTTTCACCCCTAGGTACATCTTTACTAGAACGAATCCCACTTTTAGTATCTAGACATGGATGTAATTCTTTGAATATCCACGGAATCCCTACTTTACCAAAATTCTAGGGGGTTCTTCTATTCTTATCCTCAAATTCTATCTTAGGGTTATGATCCCTAATCTAAATTTTATAAATCTATTTCCAAGGTTGTTTCTAAACATCCATTGATACCAGATGTAACTCCCTAACCTCAGAAGCTCAGAGATGGTACATTATTTTAATACATTGTCATGATAGAAGGAATTATGTCATGAAGGACTGATTAGTTTAACATTCTTGGAAAATACATTACATTCAACAACCTTACATTACAATTCAAAACACAAACTAAAAAATATACAATCCATTGAGAATTCCATTATTCTTCTATATTAACCCTTAAAATCAATTATAAAACACTTCTTGGAATCCTGGGAAAATAAAACAAAAGAAATGGGTGAGCTCTGATGCATAGTAAGGATAAACAATATATCATAGGGTATAAAAATTAAGCATAAAATTTTAAGGAAAGGTTTAAAAATAAAACACAAGACTTATAAAATAATACTTTCAGCAAAATATTTCAAGAATAAATCAAATAATTCCATTTAAAAATTTACGTGTATATTATAATAGTTGATTAGTCACATGTAAAATCAATAACCAATCTCATAACGGGGGAATGCATAATTCCATACATTATAGCCACTATGTCAAGGCCTCATTCCAAGATCATAAACAAATATTATGTCAAGTACTTGTTCCAATACAATAGTTTCTCTCATGAGGCCTAACGATGCATCGAGGGGGTATAGAGGGCCCCACCTGTCACGTACTAATTCCAATACATTGGTCATATTAAAATGGTGAAACCTAACATAAACATTTGTATTAAATCTAGCATATGAAATGTTAATAATTTAACCATAAACCATGAATGGTATTAAAATAACACATCCACAATCAAACATATTATAAACCCTTCAATAAAATATGGAATATTTTTTCATAATAAATCAATCTCAATTAAGCATAAAATCTAACAACGGATGTTGGAATAGATAAAAAAAATCTAATAAAATCATTAAAACTATTTTCAAGAAATATTAATTTTTTTACTTTGAAAACATTAAAATTCACACAATTAATAAAAGAATATATTTAGAATACTTTTTGGAATAAAATTGTCCCATACCACTTTGAAACATTTGAAAGGAATTATCATTTTAAAACATTTATGTTCATATAAATAAATTGTTAATTTTTTTTTGGAAACATGGACATTAATGAGAAAGGTTTAGAAGTATACATCTTTAAAACATTTATAATGATATTTTAGTAAAATATTACCTTACATAAAACCTTCAAAATATTCCATTTAAAAAAAAAATTAGGAAACATGTTCATGAATGATAAGTATGTCCCTATGAACACTTATACGTAAACAGTCTCAGATAATAATGAGATTTTGAAATTAACCCTTAACTTAAGTCCAATACTCTCCGTATGTGTCCAAAGCTCCTGTATAATGGATTTGAACATATTATTAACTTTTACCAGAATCATAATAATATTTATGATATCATATATGATTGGTTTGTGACTTTATATTACTTATTTGTTAACAATTCCAAGTTAATATAATGTTTTAGGTAATAATCGCTTTCTTTATTGCATGTGTTTTGACTTTTAATTCTTGATAATATTACTTAGATCATGATAACATGATTTATATATCATATATATTCCAAATATAAAAATATATATTAGCAGGATATATGAAATGAAATACACTATTTCTAGAGACAGTAGAGCGTACGTACACATGAACACTATTTCCATTTTCTTATCATATTGAGTTGAAGTAAGTGAATGAAATATGTATATATATATATATATATTTTATTCCAATAAAATTATTATTTAATATTTTTCATAATTATTTTTAATATATTTTTTTATAATCATTTGTGGATGGTGAACATGGAAGATGAATCTCATCACGTCAGGGAGATGGTACGTCGTACGCACGCACGCATGATGATATTATTTTTTCATAGGATGGGTAAAAGAGTAATATGGTTGTAAAATAATTATAACAACATCTCAGAATATATTATATACTAAATTTATTATTTTTCTATTGTAACAACTTAGGAAGAATAAGTAGAAGAATAAAAGAACCTTGAAAGAAGAGATAAAACTATTACCTCTCCTTTGGGTGTATCCTTTTGATTTGCACAAAATGACTCCTTAAGTTGGTTTTTATGAATAAATGGTGGACTCTAGGATGAAGGGAAATAAGTTTTGAGGAGATTTGGGTAGTTTTTGGTGGTGCCAAAGGGATTTTAATATGTTAATAAAAGAGAAGGAGAATCTCCCTTTTATAGGAGAGGTGAGGGGAATATTAGGAAAGTTTTGAAATATTAATTTATTATAAGTTTATTTTCAATCTCTAATTACTCCAAAGTGATTTATTTAGATACTAAGATGAGTATGGGTCAAAATAATCTCAACCAATAGGTTTTATACAAGTGTAGGTCATGAATTTAACCTTTTCTTTTGGTTTTAACCCTTAGTTAAATAAGTTAACTCTTACCATGTCATCTTGTAAATTATAAAATATGGTTAATCTAGTTACAATAAATTGAAAAAAGGACATTAAGTTGATAATTAAAGACACTATTAACACTATATAATTTAGTTGGTCGAATATTATATTTTTATGACTATTATATCATTTAATAAAATAGTGTTTGTTATAAAAATTCATTTATGTCAATTTTGACACTATTTAGTAATTGATTTTTGTTAAACTCATAACAAGTCCATTCCTTCTAAAAAGGCCTTAAATCATTAATGACATGTAAATTTTATCCAAAAAATTCAGGTATGTCATCAAAAATATCAAATTACTTTTCTTTATAATTATAATACCATTTACTCTAATCATTCATTCATAAGGTAATCACTACATCATCATTGTGTCATACAAAAATTTATTTATTTAGTGTCTAAATATTTTAAATAAAATACCATGATGTATAAAATCTTTTTATATTTTTAATGACTATTTATAGTTGAAGATATCATTTATATAAACCAAATTAAAATTGTCTTAGTTAGTAGATACATGTTTATGTTATATTTCCTTTTTCTTTAAAGTATACATTATAAATAGTCATTATCACACCCATGTGGCTCCATGGGGTCCCAATATCAACCTAAGGATGATCATGGTTGGAAATATATCATCCAATATGATTTGGATATGTGTTTGGGAAGTTCTATATTATTATAATATTATTTTTTTACCCTTTAACTTTGGTAAATAAAAACAATTACTGAAGTTACTATTCATAATGTTAGAAAATAAAAGGTAAATATTTAAAAAAAAATTGACCTTATGATTCCAAATACGGAATACATTTTTATAAATTCAGAACACCAAATTGGAATAAATTAATTTAAAATTAATTCCTGATCTCAAAACCAGAAAGCAGGTTTTTAAGAAGTAAAAACTATCAAAAGACTGACATCTGTTCATGTCCAATTTCGATGTGAAATTACTTATAATGACCATTATTTGATTAAATGATAAAAAAATAATCAAATTAAACTTTAAAACCAATTAAAATTACAATCTATCGATATAAATAAATTAGATGAAGTGGTAGTTTTGAGTTAAAATGTTGTATTCTTCACTATTCATTAAAATCTGAATGTTATCAGAAAAACACGAAAACATATCAAAACTAAATTTTAATATCCCGCTTCTAAATAAGAATTTAATTTTGTAAAATTGAATATATAAAAGTTTCATATATTGTATTTATAAAGGTTTCTCCATTAAAAGGCTGAAAACTATATTTTTTGAAAAATACTTCTTTTATCTAAAAAACTGGAATTCTGCTTATATTATGTCTAAAAAAACACAAGATGAATGTTATAAATATATGATATATTTAAAATTATTTTTTTTGTAAATAATATTCATAACCTCATTTTAAACGGATAATTTGATAGGTCATGATGCACTTGAACTCGGTGTTGGGTGCAACACAAACTATTAAATTATTAAGAAGAAGCGTATAGTGGAAGATTGGGGTGTTATAGTAATTAAAAAGTTAACTATTAAAAAACCATAAGTTTGTGATGGTCTAAAAGGCCATATATTTCTCAATAATAAAAGTGAACGTACACCGTTTGTGTTCCAAAATAATTTTACTAGAGTTGAAAAATTATATTACTACCTATAATTAGAACATAAGTTAATATACTTACTTTACATGTAGAGTTTAATCCTCTAATCAATTTCCACCACAAATCATATTTTTCTCCAAATGATGAGTATGAGTTTTTTCATGCCTGAGGAACTAGAATAAAATTATATAGATAAAAAAAATACACAAAATAAAAAAAATCTATTCTTCATGACTTTATAAATTAAACAAAACCAATATGGTTTGTACAAGATAATATTAGTCCGAAAATGGAAAAATCATTATATGAATAAAACTATTTTAATATCTCAAAATTCAATAGTAATACCTAAAACGAAACTTAGATCATTCAATAAATAAGTATGCTTAATATTCCTCAAAACTATTCTCACCTAAGATTGAAACCCAAAAATTAGAATAATTTTATCACATAGTCTTCCAAGATAAATTTTATATTTATCTTCAAAAACATGCATGCTCAAAATAAATAATCTTCAAGATACACTAACCATTTCCATAAATAACATAAATCATCATAATTATAGAATAAAATCATATATTCCTCCAAATTTCAATTTACAATTTATTCCTCAAACTTACCTTAATCATATATGTTTCCCAAAATAGTGATAGTATTCTAATAGAAGTCATTTAACAAAAAATCAATTTCATATCCCATAGTTATATATATGAGAAAACATATTTTACCAAAATGAACTTATCATTTATCTATCATATTTTTTAAATAATGAAATACTATTTAATACTAACTTGGACATCACATAAGCTAGTGGTATGTGATTCACCCTTGTCACCCTTTAAGTGTGGGTTCAAGCCTCACAACCTTTCCAAATGCGACAGGTTGTATCTTGGCCTATAGGTTTTCATTTTTCTAAAACTATATTAATATAATCCTAAAATAATTCTCAAAAATATGATAAAAATCCTAAAAAATAAACCTAATATATTCAATATTAAATAAATGTTTTAACCTAAAATTTTATCTCATATGTTTCATTTTGCATTCCAAAAAATATAATAACCCATAATTACCTTAAAATCAATGATTATATAAAGCCTAAAGCTTATCCTTACCTTTAATCTTGTGTCCAACAAATTTAAAATTTTTATTCATTAAATATATTTTTCACTAAAACAAATTCTAAACTAATGGGTTGTTTTTCCACAAATTTCTAAAAAAATATAAATAATATTGATTAAATTTCATAATTGAAAACCTAAAAGGGTGTTTAATAATTTAAACTTATGATCAACATTAAACTCATAAACCCATGATGGTATCTATACCTCTTAAGTTAATGAAAACAAATATGATTCCAAAATAAACAAAATTTATTATAATTTTCATGATTTATCTAAGCATAATACCATTGGTGAAGTACTTATTCAATATATTGTCCATTACATTCAAATTTAGAAAATTTCTTTCTTGTTCCCTCTATTTACTAATACCAAACTGAAAAGTGTAAACACCAAAATACAATAATCAGAGTGGTCTATTAAATAATCATGAAATATTATTCAAAGTATGAATAAATCATGACACCTTATTCGCAATCTAGCAGTCATTAGGTTTAACATAGGTTATCTAATGTCATTAAAAATCTATAGGATATTATCAAATACGTAGAGTTATCTTCAATGTTAGTCATAGGGTTATATTCCTTAATCTACGTTTTCCTAAATCTCATTCCCAAGGTTTCTACTAAACCTCTTATGATACCATCTATAAAAATACCAACCCCAATAGCTCAAATTCATTGGTTATTTTATTAAATTGGCTCTTGATACATGGATTATCATCCTGAAGGACCGAATAGTTTAATAGTCTTAGTAAACTAGATACATACATGATTCCCATATTGCATTTGAAAGAAAAATTACAACATAATTTTCTTGAGAATAACATTATTACCTCTAGAATATCCTTGAATAACAATCATAGTACACTTCATGGATTCCTAGGAATGAAAAAAATAAGGGTGAGATAAAATGCTCAGAAAGGGTTATGTACAATGAAAGATATCATAAATAAACATGCATAATAACTATGGAAAGAAAAATAATGGAGCACACATTCCATTGAAACAACTTGATTATCTTGAAAAAATAGAGAATAATCCATATGAAAAGGTAAATAACTAAAAATACATGCCATTTAATCAATAATTGAGAATAAAATGTATCTTGAGATAATATTAAAGAAAAAATCTCATAGATAATTATAACAACAGAATTCTAAAATAATGAAATGATAAATTATTGTACGTGTTGTCTCAGGCACGTGATACCTCAACCGCAATGATGTTTCATTTGAGGGTTTAAAACTATTGGGTAAAAATCGATCTTGTTTTACCAATATTTCATCTACTTTCAAAACCTTTCAAAAAAAAGTTTATATTTACTGGGTACAAACTAATCAAGATTATCCAACTGATTTGTCTCAAGAGAACTATTGATATATCAAGGGGATTTATATAAATATTCCCCACCTGTTCTTTCATGTTCAAAGCACTACACATATATAAAATAATTGATTTAAATCTTGAATCAATATTCCTTATTAAAAAATATCCATATTGAATAAAGGATATAGATTTATCAATGTTTCCCAATTAATTAAATAACTTTCAAAGTAAACACTTTTTGTAGAAATGATATATAATTTAAGAAATAATTATATCCATGATACACAAATATGGATATTTAAGAGAAATTCAACATCCAATGATCAAAAGTAGGTGAATGAGTCAAAGGATGGGATCATTTAAACATATACTTAGTGGTGAATAAGTAAAATAAATTTTTTTTGTTATTTATGAATAAAATTACAATAAAAATATAATTAAATTTTTTTGAGTACAAATATATCTTTCAATGTTAAATTCACTTTTATAAATAAACTACACAAATAAAATGAAAAATATTTTATTTGATAATAACCTTGTAGAATTTTAAATTAATATTCAAATAATTGACACATCATGAAGGTATTAAATTATATTCATGTTTTATAATTTTAAAATAACATTCCTTTCACACTTTTTAAAAATTTACCTTGTTTGGAAAATGATAGGAAGAGTCCTTTTAATTTTTTTTGTAAAAAGTAAAAAAAGCATAAAATTAATTTTTATATATAATAGGTGAATATTAAAAACATACATCAATTTTTTTAGAAAACATGGTCATGGAAAAGTAATATTCCTCGATAGAGAAAAAAACATAAAGAATATTGAATAATGATGTGATTGTGAAATAATACCTTACCACTTGGGTACCTTTTCAATCATAATCCCCATAAAATAAAAATCTTAAAAGGAAACTTTAAAAACCATGAATAAAAATATATTAATGAAACAATATATCAAAGGTGAAATATAAATACTATAAGAAAGAAATAAGTGGTGAATATGGCATGTCTCATAGAAGTAAAAGTGAGATGAGAAAAAATTAACATTATATAAGCAGTTGAATTGTATGCCCCCTAAAAGACTAACATTTTAAAAAACTTTAAATATCATTAGAATAAATAAATTCCCAATATAACATGTCAAATGGGTGTTTTATACACCACATAAAAGAATATATCTATATAACATCAAAATATGCCTCATCGAAAGAAAATTGAGATGAAGTCCCTTAGATCAGGTTCAACTTCATCAAAACATGTTTATAAATCATTTATAATGGTTTTAAAATTTTTATAAATTTATAATAGAATCATATTCATATTTATATGATATTTTTATAACATCTAACCACTCTTTAATTAGTAACATTTCATTATTTTCACCATTTTAGGTGTCAATTGCCTTATTTTATCATGCATTTTTTCATGAAAGTACCGATTCTATTTCATAGGATATAGGTAAATCATATATAAAATGATATTAATGTTTTAAATACCATTTTTATTTATTAGATATATTTTTAGAAATATTATTGAATGTTGACTATGGAAAATGAATTGCATCACATCATAGAGGCAATATGCCCTACATACACACTAGTGATGATATTATTCTTGTAATGGTGAATGGATAGAGAAATGAATGATATATTAAATATAAAGAATAAAAGTCATGTTATAAGTATCATATATATCCATTATTTAAATCATTACAACCATCCATGTAAATTGGTGATGAAAAAAATTACACCGCTATGTGGAGATGATTAGTCGTACGTACACACGTGCGATGGTTTCGTTTTTCATAGGATGGAGAAAAGGTAGATTATGGTTGTATCATAATCATAATAACATATCATTATATATATATATATATATATTAAAATGGTGTAATTATTATATGGTTAAAAAAACACATGAATAGGATGTATAAGAAGAAATAAACTTAAAAGAGTTGGTAAAGAAGATTACCTCTTTTTCGGTGGACTTCCTTTAGATCCATTATTAAGGGATCTGGGGTTGGTATTTTGAGGAGACCATTACCTAAATTTTTTTATTATAAATTATATAATTTGAATGGGAATAAATTGGTTTATCTATAAGGCACAAAATGGTGTAAAGTAGTGAAGGATGGGGCACCCTTTTATAATTGAGGTGAGGGACACTTTTGGAATTTTCCAAAAGATTAAAATATATTGAAACTATTCTTGGGACAAATGATTACAAATAGACTATAAATGACCTGAGGTAGAATTTTTAGACCGTAAATTATCCCCTTTATGATTATTTATTATTTTTATTATTTTAAATGATTTCATAAAATATTATATTCATAAAATATCATTATTGTCAATTTTAACACTATTCATTACATTGACTTTAAGAATATCAAGATAAAAAGATATATTGAGAAAAAATGAATACATGAATAATATTTCATATTCATATCTAACATTTCTTGGTCACCTTAATTAATTCTAATTATATTTATTTTAATATTTTTAATATTATTTATTTGAATTTTCCATTAATAGAATAATTACTACATCGGTGTTTTCCAAGCACTTAAGGTAATTATTTAATCACTAAAAATTAAATATAAATTTTCATGATTAAAATTATTATTTTATATTTAAAAAATTATTTATATTTGAACATATACTTTAGATAAAACTAGTTAAAAAATAGTACACATATTAAAAACAAGAGTGCGACATGTTTTATTTTTCATTAAATAAAATAATATAAATGTCAAAATATTATCCAAGTGGACCTAAAAGGTCATCAATACATTTATACCAAGAAGATAAGTTTATTATGATCAATAGACCTATTTATATTCATTTAATATTTATTTTAACTCACATCTACATCATAACAACACATTTAATGTGTTATTTTGACTTTACATGCCTTGCATAAGCATTACACAAGCATTTGAATAAGCCACTTGTAATAGAACACTAAAATTAGAAATTATAAATAAAAATAATAATTTATATATTAAATTTAATATAATGGTCGTGAGAATACTTTATTTCTCTAAATTATTAGTTATAAGAAACTGAATTTCACTTTTCCCATGTCGTCTAAACACTGCATTAACATTGAAAGTGATTTTCATATTTATCATGAATTAAATTATAATTTACCTGTTATGAATTATTTCTATACGATAGTTTTATTATAATATCATATTTGATTCATTAAATACGTTTAATAAATTTTTATATAATAATTATTATTTAATGATATCATAAAAGATACCTTATTTTGTAAAAAAATTGTATTTTATACTATTCACCAAAATTTATATTTTTAGGAAAATTCTCAAAATTTAACTATAAACTAATTTTAGTATTATAATTCCAGAAAATAAGTTATTTTTATCAAATAAATTTTCTAAAAATTCTAGAAACTCATTAGAATATTTAATCATAAAAAGAAGGAAAACTCATTTTTGAAGAAAACATTTTTCTAAAGAATAAAATGAGTTTACTAAAAAATATGTCAGTATTTTATAATAATTTATGAATAAATTTATATTGAGTAGGAACTATATACTTATTTCATATATTAGTTAATTATATTCATTTCTACTAATTCAACGACTATGTTATAACATTTTCATTTAAATATTAATATTTTTTCACTACAACAAACTAAGCATTTAACAACGGGTTTTTAGCGGTGGTTTACTAAACCGCCGCTAATTTTTTAAAATAATTTTGTAGAGGTTTATTATAAGCCACCAATAAATAATTAAAAATTTTAACACACATGAAAGTTCCCCCTCCCCCAAAACCGCCGACCCCCCTGACACCCCGACCCCCACCCCGACGACTCCTCGAAGCCCTAGCTTTATCACTGCCCATCACCACCCATCGCTGGCCCTCACCATGCCATGCCTTGCCTCACCATGAATCTCCTCTACACACCTCACTACACCTCACCATCCCTCTCCACACCTCACCTCGTTATACCTCACCATTTCGTTCCACGTAAATGATCCCAACCCCCACCTCGCCGCCCCTCATCGGTCAAGTGGTAAGTGAATGTAACACGCTGAATAGTTTTATTTTTGGTTTTTTACCAAAATTGGATGATAATGATGTTTTAATAAAATTGTTTATTCCAAACTATGTGGGTGGCCATATGTAGAGGGGGGGGATCTAGTATTTTTATATACATATGATATGTTTTCATGGGTAGAACACAAATTTAGGGTAAATTGTGCATTTATTAGTTGAAACCATGTGAATAAACATCGCATAGGATGTTCTACCCCATGAATCCCACATGGTTTGTAATGATTTTCATAGTTTTTGATCCATGATTGGGATATATAATATTATTTCACTATGAATAATTAAATAAAATCAATTTACTTTTAGGGATTTATATGTCAAGTGATAATTATTTAAAATGTTGTTTTCTTATATGAATATTTATATAATTAATAAATTTGATTTTCATGGTTTTTTACATCACTCTTCGTGCCTCGCCTCACTACCCCTCACCTCCTATTTCTCTTAACCACGAGCCCTAGAAGTGCTTCTATCATATTCCCCAGCCGTAGTGACCCATCCTTAAGTATCTATTTTCTTATAATTTTTTCTTACATATCAAATTAGTGAGTTCTAGACCCATCATTTAGTATTCCCCTTCTATAATTTCATTATTAATTCAATGAATGGGAAAATTTGTTATCCTGAACATATAATATTTTTTTATATACATTCAATTCCTATTTATATTTACATTGTAGTATCCATTACAATTTCCATAATATATTCTCCAATATTTTTATTATATTATTATAATTTATCTCTTTATCAAATTCTATTAATGTGAAAACCTATTACACTCAAATTATATCCTATTCATAAGTTATTAAAATGTTGAAATTCTTCGTATAGGTATAGAATTATATATTTATTTTTTATAAAAAAATCCATACATATGCCATATATTTTTTATTGTGGATACATTATTTGTAATAAGGGATATTTTTTATGTATATATTTTCGAGACATATCTGGGGCTTCCACTGTCAAGATTTAAGTAGATTAAAATTGATTTCGGTATCAGTGCACCATTACTGATCAAATTATAAAAACTCAAAGGTTTATATTTAAGTAAATATTATATCCTCAATATGTATCTAATATTTGTAATTACTTAATCCCAATTTTAGGATGGATTAATCCATAATTTATTTTTTCACCTACCATTGAAAATATCTTTATTTGATTTTATAAATAAATTAATCATTTTAATTATTATAAGTACCCAATTACTATAATTCCATATTCTATACATGATAAGGGTACTTATTTTCACATTTATGGTCCTTAATTATATTTAATAATTTTTAAGCTAATTCTCCTAGACATCCTTATTAATTCAATAAATGGGTAAAGTTGTTATCATGAACCTATAATCCATTATTATATACAATAAAATAATATAGGATAATATAAATTGAGAAATTTTTCTATGCCTTTATAAGTTATTAAATCTTTATCATTATTCCCTATATCGCTTATTATACATCCATATATTATGGAAAGAATTGGAATTTTATATGAAATATGGGGCCTGAAATCATATATCCACTAAGTGAATTGGTAGGTCTCTTGAGGAAACTAGAATTGGTTAACTATATCATACTTTTTCTATATATATATATATATAATGTTTTTTCATAATAACTTAAAAAAATTATGATTTTTGGAATCATTAAATTCCTGTCATTTTAATCACTTTTTGACCATTTAATATTTTCCATGCTAATATTTATGTAATTTTTCAGACATATATTATGTTATGATTTTGAATTCATTGATATGGAATAATTTTTTATCTATTATTACTATATTTATTGTGCTATTATTATGACATTTTAGCTTCCATTATACATTATCCTTTACTAATAATTTTTGTCCACCTATTATATTTTTCCCAATTCTCCATGTAATGAATTTGATTATAATGTCTGATTAGTTTTATGGATAGTATTAAGGAATAATGATTTATACTCAATTGATATAATATGTCATGTTGTAATGTAACGTCTATTTATGTAGTCTCTTTAAAACTGCATATCCTTGATCTTGGGAAAGCAAACTCATATATTTTAGATACCAAATAATAAATAAGACACCAATAATGGGTAATTTGGGTGGGGATGTTACATAAAAACTCTTGATTTTTTTGACTCTAGTGGCTATATTTGAGATCTAATGTCTCTGTTAAATATCTAATAGATATAATGCACTAAAAGAAACATGAGGAGAAATTAAAAAAAAATTATTATATTAAAAGTTATTATCACAAATAAATTATTTTTGGTAGAAATATTGTATATATTTTAATCTCATTAAACATTATGGTTTATATTCTAAATATTCCACTTTTATCTCTAGTTATCTATTATTATAACTCATTTATTTATGAGACATTATAGGGTAATATTCCAATTAATTTTCTCAAACAAATCAAATATTTTCTTTTTTCTATTTCTTATGTTCCTACAACTATCAAAGTAATATTGTTGGGTTTCTTGATATAATCTTTATAATGTATGTCAGATTATTCATTTTGGGTAACATGTATCCTACTATATTCATGAGAGTAGAGAAAACATCAACTAATTTAAGAGAGGATAATTAGAAACTTGTGAGAATCAATCTTTGGAAAATATTTTGTAAAAAATTCTTATTGACTTTCATTTTCATAACATAATTTGTTTAGGTTTAATTTATGTAACCTTTAATTTTTAAAAATAATTTCTTCCTCTATACTTTCTATTCATTTATACCATTTTTTTATCAGTTCCTAACATGAACCTATGACCATACCAGTCATTATGATGCTTATGGGGTTTTCACTATCCTGGTATCACCAGATTCTTGTTCCCATTACCATCACTTCCCAATAACCAAGTCCATATATTAATTAACAAAAATCCAATCAGTTACTCCATGGAATACCCCTTTCAACACTATCTAAGTCTTACACAACCCTTCACTTGGAATTCTAACTTATATCATGATTTTTTCACACTCCCTCAGGATCCCCACACTCAAGAGATACTATTAACCTAATTACAATCACCTAGATACACTAAACGCATCCAAATAGAGTGAATATTATCCTCTATGATCTAACAACATATATACCCCAAGAATAATGACTTATCATGGGCCATTCAACCCATTCCCACATCCCAATCTTCCCACACAAGGAGTTTCAAGATTCTAAGTCTATTTCCACATCTTATCCTATATAATTCCTTTGTCCCTCCACTAATTAGTATATTTCTCATGGAAAACCCCTTAAAAGACCTTCATGTAACTTACTATTATTTATACCATTTTTAAAACAACTCATTCCATAATCCAAGACAACTTTGGTGTCCATTAATAAATTATAGATATCACTTCCCTTGGAAGAATAGCCACTGAGAAACTCTCAAATCTCCCACCCAAGAATGAAGCACTCACACCACTATGTAGACACTATATAGACCAGCTAATTATTAGGCCCTCAAAGTTCCTCAAATTATATGCATGTTCATTTTGGATTTGACCATTTTTATATGATATTCCACCTATAAACCATTTCATCATTTACCATGGATGTCGTGTCTTTTTTTAGTCTTTTTGAACTATATATCAACATGTTGAACACAAACTTCTTTTATTCTTCATTGTATACCTAGAAAAAAATTTATGTCATTTGTGCATGTTTTTAAAAAAAATATTTGGATGAAATCCTCAAAAGAAGTCTATATAACCGGTTGTAGTAAGAATTCAATAGAAAACCTTATTTAAAATTCTTCATTATTTACCATTATTATGTATATATTTTTTGTTAGTACTGTTCATATGTTATTATTTATAATTTTTTTTCTTCATAATGTTTTTAAAATATATGTTCTAAAATTAATTTAATTTTATTAAATGAATAGAATTACAAGGAAGAAGTGTTATACTATTCCATCGGCCACACTGACAGATGATGATACACATGTCTCGCTTCCTAAATCATCTAAGACACCATCCATTTTCCCCTACACAGTCTCTCACACCCTCCATGATCTTCACATGAATAGCTTAGTTGAACCCTTCCCATTCAGTAGAATTAGCAGTGAGGGAGCAGGATGCCACTCCAAGTTCTTTTGGGGGATATTGGAGTGTTACTGTTATAGGTACAAACTCTAATATAAATAAATTTGTTGCAATTTTTTATGTTAACTTTTTTATCATAAAATATGTAAATAATGAAACTATGGGGAAAAATATGAAATGTTCAAATGTATGGAATTTGACCGGGCTAAAGATAGTTTCACATTTTATTCCTACGGGGTCCCTATGGATGACACCATAGGATTACTAGGACAGATCTTAGGTCAGCTGGCCATGGAGCTTATTTCCCTTCCAATTACTTATGATGATTGGAGAAATTTGGCTTCATCTTGGAAAAATGATGTTTTTGATTCACAAATAAAGGCAATTTTAATACATTATAGTTTAATTTAATGTCAGTATGTTATTAAATTCTAATATTTTTTAAATGACTTCCTATGTATAGATGTTTTTCTACTTTACAGTTTCTGATGTGCTAGAACAAAAGTGGACATTGAAAAATCTAAGAAAGAAATATAAAGACTTTAAATGGAAATAATGGGGTGATTTCAACAATAATTCATTGAGCTCCCAATAGAAGGTACCTAATGGTGTACCTTGAGAGAAATGGAAAATTTTTATTGGCAGACATCGTGATGAGAAGATCATGGTATTTAAATATAAATTATTATATTAATCTCATTTGAAATTTATATATGTGTATGAGAATGATATTACATTTCATAAATTACTATTAAATTAAATTTTATTTCTTTTAGGATCTTTCAAGGAAGAATGCATTGAGTCGGGCTAATGAAATCATCAATCACACTGCGGGGTCAAAGTGTTTTTATAGAAGCCGATATACTCTGGTAATATTTTCATTAGTTTAAATATTTATACGACAATATTATATTTTTAATATATTAAATTGTTGATTTATCTTTTTTTAATGTAGTCACAAAGTTTAGGGCACCAAGCATCCCAAACAGAAGTGTCTTTGGCTATTCATAAAAAATCTAATGGGAGTTTTGTTCATGAACATGCCAAAGAAGTTGGGGTATGAATTCATTTTTCATTATAATAACTTATTATCAGTTGTAACTATGTTAATATATATTGTTTATAATATGAATGATATTTTATTTATAAGTAAAAATTAAAGAACTATGGGATGCCAATCCCGCTCAGTCCTACTAAGTCTCCCAGGATGACCCAGTTGGAAAAGTGTTTGGGAAGGAGCATCCTGGTCGAGTGCGCCAGATGGGTTTGTGACCCTTTCCATCTGAGGTCTTTGGTATACCATTGGATATTGAGGCTTCATCTACTCATGGTTGTAGTTGAGATCCTCATAGAGATTATGTTTCTATGAAAAACACAATTCAAGAACATGGGGCTCAGATATCCACTTTACTAAAGGCGTTGGTTGATTTATATCATAAGACAACCGGATCTATCCTTGGTGATATTTCATTGATGATGGGTGGTGAGCAAGTAAATCACAATACTTCAAAATCATTTAGTTTTCTAACATTTATTAGTTTTAAGTTTAAATATAAAAATACAACATTATTTAATTTTTAATATAATTGTCTTAAAAGTATCGGTAGCATGAAGTGGAGATGAAGGTGGAGATGGTGACAAGTACTGTTTATCCTTAGACAGTGATTAGTGGTATTGTTGATATATTCGATAAATATGGAAACAAAGTATTAGTTCATGTATCATGTATCATGTATCGTGAATCATGTGTGGCATAGAGTAGTCACCTAAAACTTTCATGACATAACATTTTCATGATTTCCCATGTTTGATAAAGGCATTGGAATTTGATATGGATTGATGATTTAATAAGGTAGTGAGTCTAGAATTGGTGGAGTATGATGTTGGTGGAGTATGAATTAATCTATGTTCCACATGGAAGAGGGATATAGTTAATTATTTCATTTGAGTTATGTTAGGTTGTGTATATTAGTATTATGGACTAACTATTGTGTTTTTTTATTTTAATCTATTTATTTATATTGACATTTTTAGTTTTGAAAATAATTGTGGTAGATGACCATCATTAGAATATAAATTCATGTCAGGAAAGGGCTAGAATATCACGTTCGTTACGTACTGTTCCAAGATGGTCAATGTTAAGATAGGAAGCTTAAAGTCTTATACATCATAAGATTATGATCTGTAGTTTGAAGGCTTACATCTTAGATGTTGGTTCTATGCAGTTTAAAGTCTTAGATTTAGATCTATGAGACATTTTTAGATGGTTGAGATACTATGGTTTAGATTATTCTATTATATGTTCTCTGTATGTGGTTTTTTAGGAAATATTCTTAGATTGTTGACTACTGAACATTATTAAATGGTTTAGATTATTCTACTATATTCTCTTTGTACATGGTTTTTTTCAGGGTACTAGTTGTTAGGCTACAGAATCTGCTTCATTTTTTTATTTGTAAATCTACATTTAGCGGCGGTTCAAACCGCTACTAACTAAATGGACCATATTTAGCAGTGGTTTAATCCGTCACTATTGGTTGATATTTTCTTATCAACTATGGTTAAAAACACCACTAAATAAATGCTCTTTATTGTTTAGTGGAGGTTATGGTGGGTTTGACAGCCGTTTTAATATAAAAAGGGTAAATTTGTAGCGGTGGTTTTAACCACCGCAAAATATGATAATTTTTTTCATATGAAACCGCCTCTAAAAAAACCAAAACCACCTATAAATTTGTTTACTATGATACTTTCTAGAAACCACTGCTAAATTGATGAAACCACCACATGTTGAATATCGACACACAATTTTGTAGTGGTTTTATAAAACTATCACAGATTCATATAGCGGTAGTTTAAACGACCTATATATTAAAAAAACCCATAGCTATGTGGTGATTTTCTTGTAGTGTGTGATTCGTTTAGGCTTGATGTTGCGTGCAACGTAAGTTATCAAAAATAGTGTTTTTTAAATATAGGGGTGTTAAAAACCTTATTTAACATTTAATCAAATAAATCTGGTCACAAAATATTTTATCCCCCAACTTCATCCCAAAAATCCAGTGTTCTACACTTCTTTTAGTAGAGGGATTTAGATAGATCCATCAGAATGATCTAGTGAAAACTATTGTTATAAGAAAATTTTTCACGAGGAAGGTATTGATTGAAACCACATTTAAAATATAGGGAGTATGATCTTGTAATATTATCTTGGGTTTAAATAATAATCTTTGATTGGCCATTTGTCTAAGGATGATAGATGGTATTAAAACAAAAGTCGTTATTTAGAGCTTTTTGAAGACTTCTCTAGAACTTCTTGAAAAAACTTGAATATTTTTCAGATATAATAGAATGTGGTACCCATATGATCTTAACACTTTTTAAATTTTATATCCATGAAATATGAACAAAATATAAATCTTTTTGAATAGTAATAAAATGTGTTTACTTCACAAAGAGATCAATTATAACCCGAATAACGTTATTCCATTTAGATATCTTGGGAAGTTCTATGAAAAAATCAATAGTGAAGTTTTATCATTCCTATATAGGTATGTGTAATGGTTATAACAACCTTCTAGACTTATATAACTAAGCCTTGACTTTTTTTCATTCTATGAATTTAGATACATACTCCAAAATATCTCTCTTCATGTTATCCCAAAAGAAATTATTTTTTAGATCTCTATACATCTTCTTACATATGGGATGAATAGAGAATTATGAGCTATGAGATTCATCCAATAAATTATTATTTAATTTTTGTGTAATAGAGACACAAAATATGTTCTTGAAACATATAAATCCCTTAAAATAAATTTTGAACTTAGGATAATTTCATACCTTCTTTTGGAATTCTACATCTTCCATCTACACATATTTAATATTAAAGTGTATAGATGGTTGAACAATCATTTTTGAAAGATAATATTTATCCCCTTAATTCAAAATTTCAAGGTCTATCCTTTGAAAATATATATGTATTGGTTATTTTGTGATCCTCATTATAGATAATCTAGTATGGTCCTTTTGACTCAAAAATATCTTCCACATTGGTCACCTTTCTTGGATGGTAATTTAATAAGAAGTTATAATCTTTAATAAAATTCATCTATCTACTCTATCCCATATTAAAATATTTATGGGTGAATATATAATTTAAAATTTTATAATAATTATAATATATGACTCCTTTCTCTGTAAAGATAATTCCACTATATCTTATTTAAAAAAAATTCTTTTTTAGCTCCAAGTCATACATTGGGTAATTTTTCTCACGAACCTTTAATTAATGAGAGACATACACTACCACCATGCCATTCCCAATAAGAACAGATACCGGTTTCTTCTTTGATGCATCATTGTAAAGAAAAATACTTATCTACTATAGGGTAATGTGAGTATAGGTGTACTGACTAAATTTATCTTCACATCCTTGAAATTTTATTCACATTAATTAGTGAAAATAAACATTAATCCCTTCCATGCTGACTTGATGAGTGTATTAGACAGTTCTGAAGAATTCTTCACAACACATCTATAATATCTATCTAATCCAAGAAAAATATGTATCTAAATCATAATGGTTAGTATGGTCCAATATAAAATAACTTCCATATTAGTAGGATCTATTTATATACCCTCACTTATGATAACATGTCCTAAAATTGATAAATTTTCATAACTAGAATTCACACTTTCTAAATTTGGTATGTAGTTTCTCCTACCTTACTGTCTTGAACCTAATTATCATGTGGTTTTAATGATATTTATTTCTCTTAGAGTATATAAGAATATAACCCATAAATATTACCCCAAATTGGTCAAGGTAATCTCTAAATAATCTATTCATTATATCCATGAAGATAATAGGGGTATTAGTAAGTCCAAATAACATCACTATAAATTCATAGTTTCTATACATCATAAAGAAAGTTGTCTTTGGAATGTATTCACTAATGAATATCCAATAATTAAATCCAAAAAAACTTAAATCTTAGAAAAGTATTGATATCCTCAAATTTGATCAAAAAATCATCAGTATGGGGTAAAAGATGCTTATTATTGATTATGATCTTCTAAGTTCTTTCTAAACAATGAAGTGTCACATGCATACATTTTCTTTTTAATAAAAAGAACCAGTGTACCCCATGATGAATTTTAGGGAAAATTAATCCATTATCTATATTCCCCTAGAGTAACTTCTTCAATTTTTGTAACTCAGTCAGGGCCATTCTAAAAGGAGTCTTTGAAATATGTGTATCACCCGATATGATTTCTATTAAAAACTTAAATTCACTATTTGAAGGAATACTATGAAGCACTTTAGTAAATACATTAAAAACATTCATACAGTAGGAATATCTTAAATATTGACTTTCTCTCCAACTATATGAGATAAAGTCCCCATAAGAATAAGAATCAATACCTATGACATGGAAGTAATTTCAATTGGAAAGTTATATTAATCCTTGCATTGATAAATGATTACAAGTTCATTCAGAATATGAAATGTGACTTCCCTTCCTTGGAGAATTGATATGGGATCTATAAAGAGAGTGAAAATCCATTCCCAAAATCATTAAAAATAAAAAACTATAGGAAGAATAAATAGATTTTTAGGAAGAAAAATTCTCACAAACTTCAATCGGAAAAGAATCATAGAATAGAGATGTGGTCATTTTACCGTTAAGAGTTTTCACTAAAAATTCAACATCTAATCATTGAGGTGGTAATGTGATACCCTTAAAAATTCATTGATTAGAGGGGATTCCCTCGGTTTTCATTATTTGAGACCTCCTTGATCCTGAGGTTTCATTAATGTATCTTTGTATTGTTTGTTTTGCTTTTAATAAAAATATGATTTGGATAGATAATAGAGTGGGTATAACTATAATAAAATAATACATTAGCAGTTCTTGAGTTGATAGTAAGTGTACCTTTCACCACTTAGTTCTCATGACCCACATTGGAAATAATGATCGCACAAGGTTTCCTTTTATCTATGGTCTTAAAATGATGTTTATTTCAATAGTATTATTAAACCTATAATTTGATAACTGGTTAACATAATCCCCATAATCATTTCATTTGAAAAATTGGATTATGGGTGGTGTATTCTATGGAGATTTCTCTCTATTAAGAATAGTAGATAACCCTTTATCACCACTTTGGCATTATCTTACCTGATGATATTATTTTATAAACTTAAAACATTTTCTATTTTACTTAATACAATTTATTATATTTTTCTTTCCACACTTATATCATAAAGTAAGACTCATATTCTTCCCTCCATGATTTTTATTATTATAATTTCCTTTGAATCCCATCTTTCTATTCATATGAATAAAATGAGATTATTGTATGATTCATATCTCTATTTCTACCTTTAGAGTATATCAAACAATTTATTTATAGCTTATGAAGTGTCTTATGGATAAAACCTTTCAAATACATGGTTTTAACCCACTAAAGAATCGATCAACCTTACTTTCAGGTTTAATGATAATTATAGAAGCATACTTTTTAAGTATTTTAAAATTTTCCTCAGGGGTAATATTTGAATCCTCATCCTTCTAATTAAGCTTAAAGATTTCATTATGCATTTTTATGTGAATAATAAGAGGAATGTACTTATTGAAAAATAACCTTCTAATCTCATCCCACTCCATATATTAAATTTCTTCTTGTTTCCTCATGTTCTTGATAAGAGTCCACCATTGATCTACTTATCCTTCCAAATGATAAAAAACAAAATAAATTTCTCATGCTCATAGAACTAGAGAATAAAAAATGACCTTTTAGTGGTACTGATCCATTTCTCAACATTTGGTGGATAAACGAACCCACTAAAAGAAGGTTGAAGTTTCCTTATAGAGGACTCAATAGTATATTGTTAGTTTATTTTCTTGTTTGGAAGCTCAATATGATTCATGTATTGTGAAATCTAAACAATCATAAAAAAATATTTTTCATTATAGATCCCATAACTTTGGGTTTCTCAATAGTAAAATCATTACATTATTTTTTACATTTAGCATGAACATGATTACTCTTTATTCTAGATAGTGACTAAAAACAAAAATCATAATATGATCAACAATAATCATTATAATAAATCATAAAATAATGAAAATTCATTCATAGGATTTATAAATTATGACACATTATTTTAAATATACGACACATTAGGTTTAACCTAGGCCATTCAGGGTCATTATCTTTTCAAATCCTTCATAATGGTTCATAATAAAAATATGAATTAACCGAATCATATCCCCTAGGAGTGTCTACTAGAATTTTATTCTTAGGACCACTCATCATGAACCTGTGATGATCGAGTTAATACCCAATCCACCCGTTTCAGAGTTGTTACCCCAAGATGCATATGTACTACTACTACATTTGGTTTCCAGAATACCAAAATGGATGTATTTTCTAGGAAAACCACACAATATCTACTTTACCATATCTTTAGGATATTATCATATACATAGACTTAATAAAAAAAATTAGTAAATTTATATAATCCCAATCTCTAAAAATAAATGAACCTTGATTTGATACCAACCGATTCAATCAAAAATTACATACAAAAATATTAATTTATTTTAGATGAATATTTAATACATAGCATAACAATACACACCCTATATGTAACGCCCTGACCCCAGTTTCCCACAGTCAGTGCATTATTATCTATCTTTGGCATGATCACAAAAGATCAAGTCTCGAAAGACTGATTAGTTTAGTATCCTTGGAAATACTAGATACATTCATAAATGTTACATTACATAATAAAGTGAAAAACTAAAATAACATAGTCTCCATATTCCACACTCATATTCCCTTCAGACTATCCCTACAGGTTAGTCATAAAATATTTCTTCACATCCTTGGAAAATAAAACATAGAAAGGGGTGAGCTCAGATGCTCAGTAAGGATAACAATATAGCAGGACCTTTCATAAATAATCATAAACATTTAAGGCAATGTATAACTAAAACAAAAGCCTTTTAAACATTAACTTCAGCATAATATGGAAAAAATAAATGAAATAATTAAATTTAATTATTCACATGGATATTCTACTAGTCGAATAATCACATGCAATATCAATAACCACTTTCATAATGATGAAATGCATAATTCCAGACTATCATAACCACATAGTCAAGGCCTTGTGCCAAGACTACAAATAAGATTTTGTCAAGGCCTTGTGCCAAGATACTAGTTTGGCTCATGAGACCTACTGATGCATCTAGGAGCTATAGAGGGCTCCACCCGTCACATAAAAAGTCCAATGCATTCCTTATATGAAAAGGTTTAAACATATCATAAACCTTAACATAATCGAATCACATAAAACATGCATAAAGGAAATAAAACATTTCCACATTTCAATCACAAGATATCAATACAACACATTGATATAATAAAACTATTTTCAATACCAAAATAAAAGAAAATTAAAACATGGTATTTATTTTTCATTTAAAAAAAGTTATGGCTTGTAGAGGAAGCCGAAACTCAAATAATGGTCACGGCGGTGGAGAAGTAATTGTCGCTGCATACGTAAGACAAAAAATTCCTTTTTTCATTTAGTGAAAATGCTTCATGTAAAAATATTCCTTTTGAATAAAAGTAAAAGTCAAAAGATTTTATACACCATATAAAAGAAAGTTGTGTATAAAACAAAATATGCCTCAATTAAAGGAGATTGAGACGAAGTCCCTTACCCCGTGTCCAACTTGACACGATCGTTCTTTAATCTCCTGAATAATAAACTAGAGTTAATTTCTACTTGATTAAGAAACTTTTTCAAGTTCTTTATTCCTTTTATATCACTTATTACCATGTTATGAACATTATTTAATTATTTAAGTTAATAACGGTTGTTTTGTCGATCTTTGGTACTTGAGTCAAAAATAAACTTCTTATAATTACAAGTTGTTCATGTGGTAAAATGTACATTATATCCAGAATTATATTCATGATGTATATATCATATATATCCTATATATCTAGTATATAAATGAATTTATAATATTACATAACATTTAGAGGTATGAAATGAAATGCACCGTTCATGGAGACGGTAAGTCGTACGTACGCATGAACGCTACTTTCATTTCTATTTCATATTTAATGGAATGAAATAATAATGATATAAAGGTATCTTATAATTCCAGTATAATATTAAATATAATATCATTAACTCCATCCTTTATAAGTCCCACATATGGCATTAACGATTCAAATCATTTTGAGGGGGCGGTAGTCCGCACTTCCTAAAATGAAATTATCGCGTTTACCCATAATGGAAATCATAAAAGTATGACATAAATGAAAAATACAGAATCATAAGGAAAAAATAAACATAATATATATCATATATAAATATAGTGACATCTTAATGGCCACCATGAGAGGTGTTAAAAGAAGATTGAACAATCATTATTTTGCGAGGCAGTAATTCGCCACCCACAGAAATAGTAAGTTCTTTAACCATTAGACGAAGGTGTGTGTAAGTGTAAATCAAATAATTCTCATAAAAAAATCCTATTATATTTAATATACTGGTTTTGTTAAAAAATAAAGGAATGAAAAGAGTTTAAGGGGTTGGAGAAGCAAAATAAAACAAAAGAACATAAGAGAAGATATTACCTTAAAATCGGGTAACTCTTTTTGATTTGATCCAAAGGCTTCCTTGGGAATACTTCTGCCCAAAGTGAGGCTTCTAGGAGTAATATAGGGAAGTTTAGAGAGTATTTGGGAAGAGTTTGGCCGAGACAAATGGCTTTGAAGGTGTGAATAAAGTGGTAGTGGTGGGGGCCTTTTATAAGAGGAGAGGAGGGGCACTCTTGGAAAGTCATGAAATGTTACATTATTATGAAATGATTTTTGGATTTTAAAGGTCCAAAAATGATATATTTAGAGGATAAGGTGATAAGGGTTATAAATCCACCCATCCAATAGGATTTATACAAGTGTAAGTCTTAGATTTTACCTTATCTTTTCATTTTATTTAAATCATTCATTAATGAGGTAATAACTGCATCATCATGGTGTCATAAATAAATTTATTTATTTAATGTCTAAAAATTATAAAACAATTACCATGATGTAGGAAATAGTTTTATCTTTCCAATTAATATTTATAGTTGAAAAGTTAACTTATATAGCCCCATGTAATAATTGTTTTAGTAAAACAACACATGTTTGTGACAATTTTATTTTTACTTTAAATAAAACGTTATTAATGTCATTTTCTTACCCAAGTGGCTCTGTGGGGTCCCCAAGCTGACCCATGGATCTTCTTAGTTGGCCATGACTCATCCAATAAGGGTAGGACATGTGTAAAGGTAATTTCATATTATTATAACATTATATTTACCTTAAATTACACTAATTACATTTAATCGCGATTAGTAGAACTTAAAAGTTGCTATTCACCAAAAATTATTTTAATCCCATTGAACCACATTTTACTTACTAATGAAAACCATGTAAGTCAGGTTTTTGAAATTAAATTCATAGAAGTGGTAAAGTTTCATTTAAACAAAAAATTATTTTTTTAAGTACCACTTAGTGGTTTCACTATTCATCAAAAATTGAATTTTTTTAGATAAATACCAAAAATTAACCCTAAGATATATTTGATATTACTAATTCAAAAATGATTTATATTTTACAAAATTCAATACATATAAGTTTAATTAATTAATTTAATAATTAATTCCTGTTGTCAAAACAAATAGTGTGTTTTTAAGAAACAATATCAATCAAAAGATTGACAATTGTTTATGTCCAATTTGAAACTGAAATTAATTCTAATGTCAAACATTTGATAGAATGGTAAAATTATATTCTAATTATACTTTAAAACCACTCAATAGTATAATTTATCACTATAAATTATTTTTATTAAAAAAGCGTTTTTTATTATTTTTCACTATTCATAGAATATTGGAAGTTCTCAGAAAAATACCAAAAATTCAACATAGGATAATTTTGATATTCCAAATCCAAAAATGAAGTCCATTTTGAAATATAAAATTTATATAATTTCAAAAAGTGGGTATTACTATTCATAACGGCTATTTTGATTGGTCGTAGTGTGTTATAATCTCGAACTTGCGTACAATGCAAGCTATTACATTATTGAAAGAGAAGCATATCGCGGAATCTTGGGGGTGTTACATTCTACCCTCCTTAAATAAATTGTGTCCTCACAATTTGAAATTTTTCTTCTAAAATAAAAGGTTCAAAGTAGAAAATTCCTTTGTGGAAAACCCATATCATAAATAGGGTTAATAAAAATATAAATTTAAAAGAAATAAAGAGAAGTACAAAGGTCACCCAAGATAGCCCATACTAGGATTATATGAAAACATTGATATGAATGGAAAACAAACCATCAAGGTCTGATGGAGAGTTGTATAAAACAAGATTAAGAGGAAGTTAACTACAATAAAATCCCAAACTTGTGATTGGTTAAACGGTCTTTGATTCCCCATTAGGCAAAGTTAACCAACAACATTTTTGTTTTAAGTTACTTTCATAAAGTTCAAGAATTTATTTATGAGATTTACTAAGAACGTAAGGAAATATACTTACTTGTCATGTAGACATTCATTCCTTACTAATTTTTTACCACAAACCCGTCTTTCACTCCAAAAGGTAATAGAACTCAAAAATATTATATTTATCCTAATCATACAAGGTTCCGAATATTAACACATACCATTTGTATTAGGAAAACTATTTTGTTATAACCAGGGACTTTCTGAAGGCTAGTGGAAGGTAATAAAGTCATGTCGCACTATGGTTATGGGTTTGATTCCTACAGCTTTGTCCGACGCGACGGGTTATCCCCCGACCTGCAGGTTGTCCTTTTCCTAAAACTATAGTATTATAATAATCCAAAAATAATATTCAGAAATGTTTTAACCTTAAACAATACTATCCAAAGTTATACTTAATCCATTCCAACCTTTATAGTTATCCAAAATACCTCTATCCAGACTTTCTCTAAAAAGTCTCTAAATTCCAAAATCAATTGTAACATCAGATTCCCCAAACAAAGTAAAGTTTATCTTATTGTCACATCCTAAAAGTATGATTACCTTCATCATATTAAAACCTTAATGAAAACAACAAGTAATGCAGTAAAATACTTATATATATCACATTATTTTTATAACCAGAATATAATCCTTGAGTCCAAAAGCACCAATACATTAATTATTCTACTTCAATTGTAGTAACAACATAAGCTTGGCCTCAATCCCTTGGCATTTTCTGAGGTATGTTTCCTTGGTTCTTAGGGAATTCATTTGCATAATGGACCATTTCTCTACAATTTTAGCATTCAACATTGACATCCTCTTTCATTCCCTTACAATCACGAGCCTGGTGACCTTTTTCTCCACATTTATAACAAATTCTCATTCCTTTTAGGCAAGTACAGGGGTGATTCTTCCCACAATTATCACATAATAGAAAATCCTTCTTTCCCTTTTTCCCTTTATCTATCTCTTGTTCCACTATTCTCTTATTATCTTGTTTTTCTTTAAATTCGTAAGACTTAGAGAATTCCTTTTCCATCTTGATAGCACACGACACTATATCTTCGTACGTTGAGAAATATTGTGATACTAATGCTCGACGGAGAAATGGATTTAACCCATCAAAGAAACGATCAATCTTACTTCTTGGGTTTTGTATATAATCTGCAACATTTCTCTCTAACCTTGTAAAGTTGGCCTCATACTTTGAGACATTCTTATCCTCCTTTTGTCTCGGACTCAGAAATTGCCTTTCCATATCTGCTCGATGTTCATGAGGAAAGTATTTTTCTAAGAAAATCTCTTTTAACTCCCTCCATTCCATATTTGATACTTCATCATCTTCCTTTGTGTTTTGAATCAATGACCACCATTGATCATCATCTACAGTGAGGAGGTAAACTGTGATGATAACCTTTTCCCTTTCACTACTCCCCAAGGCATAGAATATTTTCTCTAATGAATTTATCCATTGATTAGCTTCTAAGGGATTTGTAATCCCATTTAATGTTGGTAGTAGTTTCCTCATGAAGTGATCTAACATTGATCCTCCATGTTGCGGATTAGGGTGCTCCATACGAGTAAGGTTATTATTCATAACCTTAGTGAGTTATCCCAGTATGGTGATAAGCTGATCAGCACCAGTTGTATCACCAACTCCATTATAATTATCTTGAGCAGGAGGGAAATCACTACATTGAGTGCGTGCATTGATATGGTTTCCATTCCTTCCACTAGGCTCCATTTCTAAACTATGTCATAAGATAGATTAGTTTATGAATCAAAATATATAATTCCATAATTGTAACATACTTAACATAAATTAAATAGTTTTATGGATATAATCCATAATAAAAAAAGGTTTTCTTTGAGGAGGTATATACTCATAAATCCTTTATAATGGTTTGTAAATAAAGTGAGAATTATCCAAAGCATATCCCCCGAGAGTGTCGTAACCAAGAGTGCAGCAAGGCCCGTTGTCGTGCACCAGTTCCCGTTCGAGTCTAGCTCAAAGCGTTGTTTTCGGGTTTTACCCCTAGGTACATCTGTGCTAGAGCCGCCTCTACCTGCTCGTATCCAGACTGGGATGTATTGCTCAGAAAACTCAAAAAATCTCTACAATACCAAAATTCTTGGAAGTTCTTCTATACTAATCATCAAAGTCTATCTTAGGGCTATGTGATCTAATCAGAGTTTTTCTAAATATAACTTCCAAGGTTAGTACTAAACTGCCTCTAATACCAACTGTAACACCCCGACCCTAGTTACCCAGAGTCGGTGCATTATTACGTTACTTTAGCATGATCACAAAAGATCAAGTCTTAAAAGACTTATTAGTTTAGTAGACTTGGAAACACTAGATACATTCATAAATGTTACATTATATCATAAAGTGAAAAACTACAATAACATAGTCTCCATAGTACACACTCATATCCCCTTCAGACTATCCCTGCAGTTTAGTCATAAAATTTTTCTTCATATCCTGGAAAAATAAAACATATAAATGGGTGATCTCAAATGCTCAGTAAGGATAACAATACAGCAGAAACTTTCATAAATAAACATAAACAATTAAGGTAATGTATAACTAAAACAAAACCCTATTAAACTTGAACTTCAGCATAATATGACGAAAATAAATGAAATAATTCCATTTAATTATTCACATGGATATTCTACTAGTCGAATAATCAAATGCAATATCAATAACCACTTTCATAATGATGGAATTCATAATGCCCGAATATCATAACCACATATTCAAGGCCTTGTGCCAGGACTACAAATAAGATTTTGTCAAGGCCTTGTTCCAAGACACTAGTTTGTCTAATGAGACCTACCGATGCATCAAGGAGCTATAGAGGGCTCCACCCATCACATACTAAGTCCAATTCCTTCCTTATATTAAAAGGTTTAAACATATCATAAACCATAACATAATCGAATCACATAAAACATGCATAAAGGAAACATAACATTTCCACATTTCAATCACAAGATACAAATACAACACATTGATATAATAAAACCATTTTCAATACCAAAATAAAAGAAAATTAAAACTTTGTATTTATTTTTCATTTAAAAAAAGTTATGGCTTGTAGAGGAAGCCGAAACTCAAATAATGGTCACGACAGCGGAGAAGTCGTTGTCGCCAATATGTAAGACAAAACATTCCTTTTGTCATTTAGTAAAAATGATTCATATAAAAAGATTACTTTTGAATAAAAGTAAAATTAAAAGGGGTTTATACACCGTATAAAAGAAAGTTGTGTATAAAACAAAATATGCCTCAATGAAAGAAGATTGAGACGAAGTCCCTTACCTCGTGTCCGACTTGACGCGATCATTATCTAATCTCCTAAATAATAAACTAGAGTTAATTTCTAATTTCTTAAGAACCTTTTTCATGTTCATTATTCCTTTTATATCACTTATTACCATGTTATGAACATTATTTATTTATTTAAGTTAATAACGGTAATTTTGTCGATCTTTGGTACTTGAGTCAAAAATAAACTTCTTATAATTACAAGTTGTTCATGCGGTAAAATATCCATTTTATCCAGAATTATATTCATGATGTATATATCATATATATCCTATATATACAGTATATAAATTCATTTATAATATTACATAACATTTAGAGGTAAGAAATGAAATGCACCATTCATGGAGACGGTAAGTCGTACGTACACATGAACGCTACTTTCATTTCTATTTTGTATTTAATGGAATGAAATAATAATGATATAAAGTTATATTATAATCCAGTATAATATCATATATAATATTATTAACTCCATCCTTTATACATACCACATATGGCATTAATGTTTCAAATCATTTTGAGGGGGTGGTAGTCCACACTTCCTAAAATGGAATTATCGCATTTACCCATAATGGAAATCATAAAGTTATGAAATAAATGAAAAATAAAGCATAAGAAAAAAATAAACATAATATATATCATATATAAATATAGTGACATCTTAATGTCCACCATGAGAGGTGTTAAAAGAAGATTGAATAATCATCGTTTTGTGAGGCAGTAATTCACCACCCACAGAAACAGTATGTTCTTTAACCATTAGACGAAGGTTTGTGTAAGTTTAAATCAAATACTTATCATAAAAACATACTAGTATATTTAAAATACTAGTGTTGTTACAAAATAAAGAAATAAAAAGATTTTAAGGGGTTTTATAAGCAAAATAAAACAAAATAACATAAGAGAAGACATTACCTTAAAATCGGGTAACTCTTTTTGATTTGAGCCAAAGGCTTCCTTGGGAAGACTTCTACCCAAAGTGAGGCTTCTAGGAGTAAGAGAGGGAAGTTTAGAGATTATTTTGGCAGATTTTGGCCTAGCCAAATGGCTTTTAATGTGTGAATAAGGTGGTAGTGGTGGGGGCCTTTTATAAGAGGAGAGGAGGGGCACACTTGGAAAGTCATGAAATGTTACATTATTATGAAATGATTTTTGGATTTTAAAGGTCCCACAATGATATATTTCTAGGATAAGGTGATAATTGTTCTAAATCCACCCATAAAATAGGCTTTAGACAAGTTTAAGTCTTATATTTTACCTTATCTTTTTATTTTATTTAAATCGTTCATTAATGAGGTAATCGTTGCATCATCAAGGTGTCATAAATAAATTTATTTATCTAATGTCTAAAAAATATAAAACAATTACCATGATGTAGGAAATCGTTTTAGCTTTCCAATTAATATTTATAGTCGAAAAGTTAACTTATAAAACCCCATGTAATAATTGTTTTAGTAAAACAACACATGTTTGTGACAATTTTATTTTTACTTTAAATAAAAAGTTATTAATGTCATTTTCTTACCCAAGTGGCTCTATGGGGTCCCCAAGTTGACCCATGGATTTTATTGGTCGGACATGACTCATAAAATATGGGTAGGACAAGTGTAAAGGTAATTTCGTAATATTATAACATTATATTTACCTTAAATGACACTAATTACCTTTAATCGCGATTAATAGAACTTAAAAGTTACTATTCACGAAAAAATATTTTAATCCCATTGAACCAAATTTTACTTCTTAATGAAAACCATGTATGTCATATTTTTTAAATTAAATTCACAGAAGTGGTAAAGTTTCATTTAAATGAAAAATTAGTTTTTTAACTACCACTTTGTGGTTTCACTATTCATAAAAAATTGAAGTTTTTTAGAAAAATACCAAAAATTAACCCTAAGATATATTTGATATTCCTAATTCAAAAATGGTGGTTGTTTTAAAAAATTCAAAAGATATAAGTTTAATTAATTAATTTAATAATTAATTCTTGTTGTCAAAACAAATAGCTTGTTTTTAAGAAACAATATCAATCGAAAGATTGACAATTGTTTATGTCCAATTTCAAAGTGAAATTAATTCTAATGTCCACCATTTGATAAAAAGTTAAAATTATATTATAATTATACTTTAAAAACACTCAATAGTATAATTTATCACTATAAATTATTTTTATTCAAAAAGGTTTTTTAAGTATTTTTCACTATTCATTGAATATTGGAAGTTCTCAGAAAAATACCAAAAATTCAACATAGGATAATTTCGATATTCTGAATCCAAAAATGAAGTAAATTTTGAAATATTAAATTTATATAATTTCAAAAGGTGGGTATTACTATTCATAACATCTATTTTTATTAGTCGCGGTGTTTTATAATCTCGAACTTGCGTACAATGCAAGTTATTGCATTATTGAAAGAGTAGCGTATCGCGGAAGCCTGGGGTGTTACACTATAACCATATATGTTTTTTTTATTTGAATACTTGATAAATAATAATCATATTTCATGAAATATAACCAATATATCTCAATAATTTCTTTTCATATAGTAAACTTCTTATTCATACACTTCTTAAAACTTTTCTTCATAAATTGGGGAAAGGAAATGTAAGAAAGGGTGAGATCATATACTCAATAAAGGCAAACATTGGGTATATCAGTTAATGGTCATATGTAAGTATAAAATGTGTATAAGGGTATGATAATATGATCTTAAAATTTTAAAATCATAACTAACTAATCATAGATCATAGTCATGGAATAATGATTTGGTAGATCATAATACATGAATCATAAAAGAATCAAATATTTATTTTATCAGATTTGCATGAATTAATACCAAAAACATTAACTTTTGATAGTGTAAGATCCTTCTTATTCTCTTTTTGAGAGGATGACTTCAAAAAATTCTAAGATTATTTCTTCTCCTAGGTTTTCAAAGTTTTATCCAAATACTTCATGTTTCTTGCACTAAGAATATCTTCTGTTTGGTTTAACTCAAGCTTATCTTTTGATAGAGGATTTTCTTTATCTTCTAAAAATTTGTACATCCTACAAGAGAATTAAAACTTCACTTGGGAAAATCTTGTAGATCAAAAAAGAGTCATCCAACTATAATAATAATTAAGATACCCTGGGGATCTTTAAGATTCCCTGAGAGGGGGGGGGGAATCAGGGGTGGCCAGATTTTACCAAATTAGTCTAATGTAAATTCTTCATTTTGTTAATTTGATCAAACCTCAAACATTGATTAGGGTACATAGATATTATGTATGATATCTCACAACTTTTCCCTTATGTTATGTAGATAATGTAATGTTAATAGAACACTATGAGTTTTACATAGTTTGGCATCAATGTGAGAACCTACTACTTTTTGTTTCTACCCCCATTGAGTAACATATTTTTCACTAATAGATTAATCCCATATTTCATGTTGTGTGGGAAGGAATCAATTGTAACCCAAATGATTCACTAGATGATTAAAGTGAAGGATATTTATAATGGTGTCCCACCAACTGATATATGTTCTAAAAAAACATTTTATATCTTGATATATAGCTGGTGTTGTTTATAATAGAACCACCAGTCTTCAAGGATTCCCATCAAATTCCCTCATGGATGAAACTTTTACATCCTTTTATCTTCCACTGTACCCATCATGCACATAGGCCCAATCCTAGTTCATGTAGATTGAACTTACAGAGCTCTTAAATCCTTAAAAATATATTCCTTGATCTTTAATAAGTTAGTTCTTAATTTTGGTATGGATTTATTTCTTTTGGTCTTCTAGATCTAGGTAACTCACTTAGTACTTTGATACTTAATGTTCTGGTCTTCTCAAACTTCAACCCTTATGATCTTCTAATATAAGTAATTGTATAGCTTCTTCATATACATTTCTTCCAAAAATATCAGCTTCCCTCTCTTATTATTTATTCATCTCAAGTGATGTTCCTACATTTATATAGCCAATATTCCTTAGATTTATTTTGTTAATGTACAATCTTATTTTTTGAAATTCCATCCATCTTAACTCTTGAATTGAACACATTTTATATCTTCCAAAGATATCAGTATTTGAATTATTCATAACTCCCACAAAACATGGCTCCAACAATATTCAACAATTATTTAAAACTCATTTTGAATTATATACATTCCATCCATGAATATTTAACTTTAAACACCCATCTCTGCATTATCAGAATGTTTGAATTTACAAAAATGTAAATTTTTTCTAGAATCTTTCAATAAATATTCTTATAATGCTATAAATATGCTCCTTGGAGTTCTTCATGTACCTCAAATAAATATTATATATGGTTTATTTCTTAAAAAATTCTCCAATATGATTCATATGATTATGGTGGTGTCTATTCGTTGGACAGTCATTCCATTATAAGTGAGATTATAAATTATTCTTTTGATCTACCCAACAACATCTTATAACTTATGATGTTATAAACTTTATATTATCTTGAATCAAATCATATTTTGATCATCCTATCTTCTAATCAACTTATCCTCCTTCATATGATAATTTAAACATTCAAACATCTTGTCTTCCTCATCTTTTTTTATTTAGTTGAGTCACTTCAACTTGAATTATATTTGATAATTTATATTTACATCAAATAAAGTTTATCATCAAAACTAAGTATCTTGAATTATATGTCTTTGACCTATAATATCACTCATAATCGGTATTTCATATTTTAATATTCCTTACCTTATAAATCTTCTTAGGAACCACCTCATTCTTTTTCTACTTTATTATAACAATTTAAAGTCCATCTAGAATCTTTTGATAAATTTTCTTCCAATTCTGTCAATATTCTTCTTCTAGACATGCCTTTAAGTTATGTAAATATTTTTTTAAATGAGGTTCCTTGGCCCAAAAATACCATAGCACAATTATTATTAAAAGAATGTTTACAATATTCTAAAATATGGGATCATATTACAATATTTTTCATGAAAGAAAATATGAGAAGTGAGGAGGTCTTCGAACCAGGTAATGCATTGATTTACTCCCATGATGGCTAGTCCATCTGAAACTATGTTTTCTTCTCGATAAACATGTTTGGTGATATAGTTAATATCGATAAGAGAATAGGTGTATTCCTTCCAATGGGTAATAATTGGCCAAGAAATATGTGTTAGGCCATTCCAAATCACTGGCACAATGGTCTTCAATTCACTTTCAATCCAGAGGTTGTTCCACCCAAAGATCTTGGCAAAGACAATTGCATGTATCAAACTCAGCATCTCAGTTTCAAAGTAGGTAGAAATGCCACATTTACACATGAAGCATTCAAGTATATGACATAGGTTATTCCTGAAGAAAACAACACACCATAAATGTCTTGGATTTTCCTTATAGGTGCCATAATTATTGATTTTGATACATCCTGGGAGGGGTGCTCTCGAGAACACCTCCAGAGTGCAATGCAGTTGACAAAAATTGCCGTTAATCCTTAGACGCTTCAGGATTCCAATGTTGTTCTTGGTGTTGTGTAAATTTACCTTTTGTATCAAGGAATATTCGTGTATGGAAATGAGGATCCTCATACAACCTGAATTTTGATTGAGTGAGTAATTGTTATGAATAATTTCATTCTGATCATACCAGATTACATGGTGGTGCTCAGCAACCGCAATAAAGAAATGGTTCCTGATTTACTAAGATCCTTTTATTTCTGCACATTTTTTAGTTGATATTTGATGGAATCAAGAATCAACCATCTATAGTTAAAAATGTCAAGAATATAGTTCTAAAGAGTAGAGGAATTAGCACAAGAGAGGAATAGGTGGTTAGAATATTCTATGTGTTGATTACATATATTTCACTTAGAGTAGAGTAGAATTACAAAAGTTTGGAGGAAAATTTCAATGGGAACTCTGTTATGAGCCAGATGGAAGATGACATTGAATGTTAAAGGTTTTCTCCAAAGTTTTTTGAAATGTTTTAAATAGCTGTAATTGCTCTCAAAGTTACAAAAATAATGATTGTAGAAATTTTTTGAGTTAAGAAAACCATTGTGAGCAAGTTCCCAAGTTAATAAATCATTATTGTAAGCGAAAGAGTGGTTTTCAATGACGTTCAGAATAGTATGAGGGTGGTGATACTGTTGAGAGTTTAAAATGTCTTTGATAGAGCTGTTGGTATTATCAGGAGTTGGATCGGGAGATATCATAGAAATTAAAGGTGTTCCATTCCAGTTATCCAACTAGTATTTCATGGGGGAGTCTTTGGAGGCCATCCAACTAGAATTGTTCATAATAATGGTGAAGGAGTGTTTTATGGAATCCCAAATGTAAGAATTAATGAAATTTGAATTTCCCCTATTATGTTTTTCAAGAAATCTATTTTTGAGAAAGGTAATATCTTCAGAAGTA
The DNA here is from genome assembly GCA_963277665.1 of Viscum album. Lineage (NCBI taxonomy): Eukaryota > Viridiplantae > Streptophyta > Magnoliopsida > Santalales > Viscaceae > Viscum > Viscum album. The sequence continues at coordinate 248,383,570 of OY728150.1, forward strand.
TTGTGAAAAAGGTTACAAGTGAGTCTTTCTTGAAGGGCTTCATTAAATTATTTTATATTTTTTATACCAATACCACCATTTTTAATGGGCTTGCAACATGTTGACTAAGGAACAATCACAAGTTTTCTTTCCAGAATACTACTAGTCCAGATGAAATTCATTATGGCAGTGTTCATTTTTTTAATGAGACCAACATGTCATTTGTAGAACATCATGGAGTAAAGCTTATTAAAAACAATAGTGGATTTAACAAGGAAATTCTTATATACCATAAAGAGATATTTTCATTTCTAAGAAGATAGCTGATTTAGATATTGTTTAACAATAGTCACAAAGTGATAAGATTTCGATCTTCCCCAAAAGATGGGAACACCAAGATAAGTGAAAGAGACCATACCTTATTTCAGAACTAGGTCACTGATAATGTTACATTTTCTTATGGGAGGAAAGTTCTTCCCAAAGAAGATGCAGGATTTGTTCCAACTATTGGTTTGATAAGAAACATCTTCATAGTGTGAGATCATATTTTTGAGGTTAAGAATGTTTCTTTTATCACATTGAAGGAATGGATGATGTCATCAGCAAAAAAAAAGAGGAGTAGGAGAATTCACACTATAAGATACATGTATGGGCTTCAGTTTATTTTGGTCCACCAGACTGTTGATTAGATGGCTGAGGTAGTCTTCTACTATTGATAAGATAATGGAAGATAAGGTGTCAACTTGCTTGACACATTTGGTGAATTTCGAATATCCCTTGGGAGAGCCATTGACCAAGATAGAGATAGACAATGAGTTGAAGATATTTCTAATTTCAGTGATAAAAGAGGAGCTAAATCTAAAACATTAAATTAATTTGAATATAAATCTCCAGTCCATGCTGTCAAAAGCTTTTCTGATGTTAAGTTTAATAGATATGTTACTTCCACTATTAGTTTTATTCAAATTATTCACACACTCAGAGGCAAGAAAAATACAGTCTTGAATGGATCTACCATTTATATAACCAAATTGGTTCAAGGAGAAAATTTTGTCTTTGAGAGTGGAAAGTCTATTGGCAATGATTTTGGTGATTATTTTTTAAAGAGTGTTGATAAGAGAAATGGGTCTAAAAAGTTTAATCTCAGAGGCATTATCCACTTTCTCAATCAAGGTGAGAAACTAGGCATTAAGAGCCTAAGGAAGCACCCCATTGAGGAAGAAATATTTCACAAGTTTACAAAAATCGATCTGAATCACATCTCAATAATGTTAGAAGAAAGCATTATTGAAGTCATAAATACTAAGAGAACTATCAGGATTTAGACTAAAGATTGTGTCTTTTATTTCATGATCTAATGGAGTGTTGAGAAAGAAATAGTTTTTCTCATCAGTGATCACTAGAGGAATGACCTCAGGTAGGAGGTCTTCATTGATATTAGGACTATTGAAGATGGATTCATAGTAGGAGACAATATAATGAGCGATTTCATCTTCATTATCAAAGAGATTTTACCCATCCATTAGAGAGGTTAATGGATTGTAGGACTTCTTGATTCTTTGAAGGTATTTATAGAATTTAATATTTCTTTCACCTTTTATTAACCATTTAACTTTAAAATCTTTTTTCCTCAAATTTTCTTTAAACATGAAAAAGGAGTTGAGTTTGACAACAATGTTTAGTTCTTGAGTTGGATCAGTGTTGAGGTTAGAGATGGTGTTTTTGTTTTGAAGATCATTGAGATCTTTCTCAAGAATCGTGAATTCATTATTATTTTTTTTGGATTTAGAGATGCACCACGTTTTTAGAGTCTGTTTGAGATGTTTTAATCTGAGATTACAGGCAAAGGGATCATTGTTATGAGACATTGAGGACTAATAGTTATGGATGATATGAGTTCACTAGTCATCAGAGAAATACACATTGTTAAAAATGAAAGGCAATTGGGGATTCATGTCTTTGGTGGAGACATTGACTAGGATGGGGTGATGATCAGAGTTCATCCAGTGAAGAGTGGTGCTAGATATAGTGTCCCATTTATATAAAACAGGGGAATTCATGGAGGATCTATCCATCTTTTAGGAATATAATTTGTTGTAGTGTCTTTTATACCAAGTATATTTCTCACTAGTGAGATTAATTTCAATGAGATTGTTGTCATCGATCCAGGATTTAAATTCTCTTGTGGAAATAGAATCTTGAGAAGGTCTAATTTTCTCAGTTGAGTTGAGAATAGAATTAAAGTATCCAATAATAATACATGGTGTATTAATGTTAGTGCCAAGATATGATAGATCATTCCAAAGCATTCTCCTTTTTTGGTATATATTTTTAGTATAACAAATGATAAGAAAATATGTGTTCTATTTATATTAAAATTGAAAGTAAAAATCTGGTTAGAGATATTGAAAACACTAATATTATATAAAGAAGAGTGCAAAAAAATCCATAAAGATTCAACATTGAGGTTATTATTTATTTCACCATTAAATACATAATTATGTTGACATAAATGAGAGTATTTAGAGGAAAAATAAATTTTTTGCTCCGCAATACCAAATAAAAATAGATTATGAGTGTTAATCATTATCTTTAAAACAATGAATGTGTCAGAGTTAGAAATATCCTAAAAATTCCAAAAAAAGATCTTTATTTAAACCTAGGATTGGAGTTAGAATTCCCATTTTTCTTTTTTCTGGTGCCTTTATTTCTGGAAGACCTTCTACCCTCTTGGGTATTATTTGAGGTCTATTCTAATTTATTGCTTGATATGATAATGTTCTTCTTTGTACATTTATTTATTGGAACACTCATAGTTGATTCTATAGAACTCTTAGAACATAGAAAGGAAGAATTGGTATTATGGTTTGAAATAAAATTTATAGACTTTATAGAGTATTCATCACTACCTATAGATAGATAATTATTTGTACCTAGAACCTTTGGGGGGGTTGTGTACTTTTGTTTGAAATTTTCCAGATTAGATGGAAAACACTGCATTTGATCCATAGAGTCGTTCATTACCAACGTAATCTTAGGGTCTTGTATCAAGGTTTTGTTACCATGTTTAACAAATTCTGGTGTCATGACAGTAGTATTATTAGACATAGAAATTATTGTTTTTGTCTCTACCTGACCTGCCTTAGGTATGAAGGTTAATTTCATAGAATCGATAGGACTAATAAAGAATTTAATGTGAGTAGAGGGAGCATAAATCAATTCATTAGCTTTAATTTTGTCTTCATTATTTATCTCTAGATTAGTTTCATTGTTCGAAGGCTGTCTTATTGAAGCATTAAGGGTTGGGTCTATAGATTTCTTATTACACAACATCATAGAAACAGTACCATCACTACTGTCAATAGGTTGAGAACTATCAAAATATAAATTTATAGCAGTGGAAATGGTTGTACCTGGGTCCATTGTCTTTTCCACCCCAAATTTTTCCAAGGGTATCTTCTTATTAGAGCCATTGATTTTCTATATTTTTATAAGATCATGTACTGAAGGTGTAGTTCCCTTAAATGGTTTAACATATTCCAATTCCTTGGAAATAGTTTCAGTCATCTTAGTAGTAATGGACTATGTTTTTTCTTGAATAGCCTCCAAGTTAGTCATAAGTTTCCTAGATTTTATATTGTGGAAAGTGGAATATTTAGTTTTAGAGAAAATAATAGATGTACTATGAGCATGGGGAAGAGAGTATAAGTAATTTTTGTTGTTGTTGGATTCATTATTTATCTCTAAAGTATCAGTGGAATTTAAAAAGTAGGGGTCATGGATCTGTACAGTACCTAGATATGGGGTGTGTTCATCCATAGTTTGTATAGAGATTTCCCTAGGGGAATCACAATTACGAAGGATAACAGTTCATGTGTTTCATGAATTTAGTTTTTCTTGTTCAGGGGAATTGTCCCTCTTACCCAGTGTATGATCAGCATCTTGGATGAGAATAGATTTTGATATCGGACTAGATTGACAAGTATTGGGTTCTTTCTTCTCATTGGATATCTTTATAGTGTCTAAAATTAGATTTTCGATTTCTTCTAAGAGGACTTGATATTTAATAGAGTTGTATTATTCTTCAACAACATCTACCCAGTTTATACCCGAGGTAACCCCTATGTGTGACAAACTGTGTGATTTTTTCACCCATATTTCAGATTTCTTTTTGGGAGGTTTAGGTATATCCATCATGGGGGATTTATCTTTTCTATTTCTCCTTATTTCCTTCCAATAATTTTCAATTAGTTGAATTAATTGTTTCTAATAACCCTATAATTAGAGATTGAATGACCAATGATCTTACAATAGTCAAAAAAGGGAGGTTTCCTCTCATATTTAATTTGGATTTTGGTTTTGTACTCATTAGCATTGAAATTAATTGTATTGGGCAGCATTGAATCTAAGTTAATTTCCACCATAACTCTAGCAAAGCATCATAGGTCGGCATTTAAGGTTCTATGATCAATTTTTAGAGGAGAACTTATGCAGGAAACAATATCATTCAGAATTTATGGGTTCCAAAAGAAAAAATTAAGACCATGAAGTTTGACCCATACTTGTTCCATTGTATTCCTATATGTGTGTAGGTTTAAAGAAGAGTCCCAGTCAGAAATTCTAAGTAAACATGGTTTTAGATTAAGGTTTCCAGTCTTCCAAAATCTTTCTAAGTCATATTTTGATTTTAAAAAAAAATGTGAAAATTTCCTTTTACTGTTGGAATCAATTTCCAGTTCGAATAATTCCAGTAGTGTACAATACGTGTATGGAATTTAGATAAAGGCCATGGACGATCACCATTGAGTTAGGAGATGCGGATCGTGATAGAAAATTTTCACATTGTGTGCGTTGTTGAAGAGAATCCATATCTACTTCCACCAAGAAACCACCATCATCAAGCCTCTAGATAAGGGGAGGATTCATAGTTATGTCATTGATTTGGTATGTACTTTTCAGAGAATCCAGAAATGATATCCCTTGGGATATATTGGAGAAAGAACAGGTACAACGATTTTCTTCTGGGGAATCCTCCTTATGGTTTTCTGGGACAGGATCTTGAAATTGGGGCACCTGCTTCCTATGAGGAGTCACAAAGTGATGGAATTAAAATCTCTTGATCTTGAGGAAATCTTTTATGAGTGTTGAGATCGAATTAATTAGGCGAAGAAGCCCTAATCACTTGAGGTTTTTAGTGAGAGATGGTCTGCCATCTCTCCAAAATCCCATCTCCCCTTAACTAATTCTCTTGTTTCCTTTATTTCATTGAAAATTATCTTGAAAGAATCATTTTATTTTGGTGGCTTCTATTTATTGAACCTTCTTTTAGTTTTAACTGTTCCTGCATCATCTTCATTTGATCAACACAAATTTAGCTTCCAAGATTTGATGTTCTGAAATTATACTTATCTAGACTAAAATTATCATTAGATTATTATATATTTCGATCAACTTATCCTCCAACATATAATAATTTAATATTTTGTATATTTGGGCATCCTTAGATCCTTAATTTAGATTAGTCACTTCTACTTACATTACCTTTGATACTTTATATTTACATCAAACAAAGTTGATCAGTATAACCACCTATCTTGAATTTTAGTTATTTGACATTCAGTATGGTTCAAAATTGGTCATTAATCTTCCATCATCCTTATCTTAAAAATATTCTCAAGCACCTTATCATTCTTCTAGTGCTTTATTATATATTATTCCAATGATTTATATCCTGATAACCTCAAAACATTATCATTATTTATATTCATCCTTAGCTTCCAGTGAGAAAGAATTTATCAAAACCCCCTTTTTGGATTAAAAAAACTCATTTGGATCCCTATTGGTATTTCACAAAAGTGATATTATTTCAATGAATGAACAATAATCATCATATAACATAGCTATTCTGAATCCTTCAGTGGTTTTATTTCTATATCTTATGTTTCTATAGAATTTCATCTTTACACTAAACCCACTACGACATCTATCTTTAGTAAACTCTTAACACTCCTTCCAAAATATCCTTATGTAATCTCATTTTGAAATTAAAAACACTTCATTAGTCCGGGTTTATAAAATTACTTTTTATTACAATATTTCAAAGATCATTTAGCACATTATGTTCAATATATATTCTGATGGTGATTCACTTTATTAAATTTTCATATCTATGGAAAAAATATCTTTTTATGGTTAATGTCACCTTTCATTCCCCTCGAATGAATCATAAGAACTTTATCTATTCTTTAGTGTGGTTTTTCCTTTTGATCATACTTGTTTCTTCACATTCACTATTTTTCTTCAGATGATTTTACATTTGTGATTTAATTCATTAGAAGATATTTTATTACTTCATGAGGTTGATCACCTAGTTTGTTGTTTTTTAGGTGAACATGTCTACTTTAGATTATTCTTTAGGTCTTTAATATCCCAATATAAAGTCACATACTTCAACTCCAAATGCTATTGGAAATGCATCTTTATCCTTCATCACTAGTCATAAATGCAGTGAAGATAAGTTCTATAATCATATAATACACTTGGTTACTTCCATTTAAAAACATTTCAATGTATTTCTCCTTTATCCATCAGCATTACTAACTCCACTTATCTTCATTACTTGATGTCATTTTCTATAAGTAGATATTTTATCAATGGTGTTCCTACTTCTGATGGTTTATCTATCTATAGTATGTTCTTTTAGTGGATTTTTCGATAAAGTCCATAGAAAAGTTTTCTATCAACTTACTTATTCACCTGGACATAAAATATTGAAAATAAATACAATATATCCTAATCATAAAATGGTATCTTTAGAAAGTAACTGAGTTATCCTATTATAGACATATTAAACTCTAATATCATTAATTTTTCAAACTAATTTAAAAATTACTTCTTGTTACTTCTAAATATAATATTTACAACATTGAAGAGAACTATGAACTATTCTTACATTAATGACTTCACATTATCATTATGATTAACACTACCTCTCTTTGAATCTATCTTAGTCAAATATAAATTCAAATAAGAACACCTAGGTTATGGTTCTTACTAGAATCCATATAATAGTTTCTTTAAATGAAATATCTTTACATCATCATAAGTAATAAAAAACCCCACTTATTGTTCTGTATAATTTTCCTATTTGAGAACTCTATTAAATAATACCTTCTTCATATCAATTTGATATATTTTGGAAACACTTTTAATTGAAAATTACAAGAATTATCAAATTGAATAACATCCACCATCAATTTAAATTTCTCTTCAACATATACACATTTAATTTGAACATATGTTTTATAAATTTTTTTTATATCATATCAAATTCCAATTATTATCATATTTATTAGTGGATATGAATTTGTTTAAATTACATTGTAATATTTTAGCCAATTCAAAAGCTGCAAATTTCAATTATTTTATATTTAATCCAAGTCTTCATTCAGTGAATTAATTCATAATTTATATTTTACCTATTCTTAAAACGACATTGCCTCCAATTATGATAATAAAGAAGTGTTATTGACACTTATTATCTATTGAGATTAAGGTACTGAATTTTTATTACTAATGATATAAGACGCATCTATTTTAAATATTTACTTTTTTTACTATGAGTTAGTGATTGAATATCTTCAGTACCTATTTCTTCCTATCAAAAAACATTTAAATAATTCTCTTGTGATGTACTTTGATGTTCTCTAAAATTTATTCCACCACCATCCTCTTCCTAATAAAATTTTTAAAGTTAAAATTTTCATATTTGTTACATTATTTTTAGAGAATAATATTTACACCATTTCTATCCATAATTTTGTAAATCCTCTAATTAAAGTACTTTTATTCCTTACTCTTAGTTAAAGAACCAATAAATATACCTTCATCAATTGCATCACCCTATTTTACTTTCATTTATTATTTGGTTTGGATATAGAATTTAATCATAAAGAATCTAAAGTGTTTTATAGTTGGATTACTTATGTTATAAATCTTATATGATGTCTTGTTTTCTATGGTGCTTAATTGAGACATATTTTTTTGTATAAAATTCCACTTGAAAAACCTCTTCCTAATAATTCCATGAGATACCACTCTCAATGAGTAAAATATTCTCTATGATTTTTACCATGTATTTTGGATTCTTAGACACATTATTCTAACATGGAGTTATAATTTATAAAACATCATACTTTATTCCACATTTCTCATGATATTTATACAAGTTAATTAAAGTGTTCATCATTCTATTATCCCAACATAAAATCTTAATCGTCACACCTGTGAGTTCAGCATAGGGGTATGGTTATCCCCCCATGTCATAATATCACTAGATAAACTAGTCTTCTCCAACTATTTACAAGTCTATACACATCAATTTACCCACCCATCATGAACTAAGACTTCTATAATAGTGTTACCACCCAATCCACAACTCTTTGTCACCACCTACAAATCTTCCCACCTTCATGTAATTTCTATTCCTAAACATGCATTCATGTAAGAAGAAATAGATATGTTCCACTTAAAGATATAAAAAATGGAACCAAAAGATTTCTCCATTTCTAAAAGTGTTCTCTACACCTGATCCCCACCAATATATACATGATCACAATCAATTTTTGGTCGCCACTAATGCATGTATGTCGAACACAAATTTTCAATTCTATCATTTTTTGTTTAACTATATGATATATTGTTAACACTCCTCATAGCTTTGTTGGTTGAAACTTGGGTAGTGAATTATAGGATATTCTATCAATCAAACAATCACATTAAAGACATGAGAAAAAATATATAAAGGCATAACAACTTGTGAGTATTCTGCTCATACACTTAGACACATGACTAGCAAATAGATATAGAAAAATTGAAGGGGATATGTATAGAATATCATGTTGTTAGAATTCATTTTAGGCTAAGATAATTTCCTTTATGTGGTCACATCATCTATGCCTTTTGATATCCTTGTGAAACAATCCTTTTCCAACAATAATTGATGGGGGATAACACTAGTTCATATCTAAAGAAATAGAATAATTTTTTATAAGGGGATTATTTTGTTGGGCATCTAAAGGTTTCCTATATCACATTCTAATGATCGAAAATATAAATTTAGATTTTTATTTTATATTTTATTATTCTTATTTTGTTATCTTAAATATTAATTGTTGACTCCCCCTTCATTCTGAAGGGTGTATTTATAGGAAAATAATACTAAAAAATAATTCAAATCCTATGTAGTGTGGGAAAGAAATAATTTCGTAGACTCCAACAATATTATTTCATCTCTTGAATAAATTATTAGAAGGATAAAAATATAATACATGGGAAAAAATATTAATTTATATAGGGGAAAAATCACAGCCATTAAAGGGTTGGTTCATTGAATTTATCTACCACTAGTATTATATGTGTCCAAATTCGTTGTTGAAAAAAATGAATTTCATTGGTCAAAACATTAATTTTTACTATAATAAACTCCCTAAATAAGTTATTTGACCCCACACCATCTCATTGATGTTGTTAATGATCAATTTTTAAACTTTTTTTATCCATCCCAACTCAAACATTATTTTTTTACTTCCTAAGAATTTCTTTCAATTTGAAATATACATCATGGTTAAATGGTATCATGAATATATCTACAGATTGTCCATTTGTTTTATAGGTGACATTTTTTATGTTTTTATTCTTCACATGAACTATAATTAAATTACACCTTTATCAATACGTTTTATTTTTTCTTAGAAAAATCATTTTTTTCAATGTAATTTCTAAATGATTGTTAATAAAGATTCTAAGAGGTTCATATTGTTTATAGCCTAATATCATAAAAAATTTAAAATCCATATGCTATAACACACAATTTATTTTGATGAAAACTACTTAGATTATAATAATGATAGTATCATAATGGATTGTATCTTGGATTACCACGTGAATGTCATGTCACACAAAAAAAATGTTAATACATTTGTAATCTTTATTTAATTAAGTTATCTTCCTCAGTCAATATCTAGATATCGAATAAGATTAAAATATTTAAATGGTGTATTGGACATACCATATTTGATAATACCTTTAATGTACCTCATAATTCAATTGGTTGCATAATATTTTTAGGAGTCTCCATATATATTCTAACAAGTCCTACACCATATAACATTTCTTTCCTAGTGCAAGTCAGTTTTCTAAATATTCATACCACACATTTGAAATAGGTAGAACCCATATCTTATGTATCATTTCATTTTAATTACAACCCTACTTTGATTAGGGTTTTAACTAGATTGTAATTTTCCATGTTTAACATCTACAAATATTTATATCTTAATTTTCTAGAGAAATAAATATTCCTAAATCAGTTTGAATAAATTATTTATTGAGTAAGTGATCCATCTCTATGATATCAGTCATTATCAACTCTGAAACATAATTTCATTAAAGTATGAGAAAATAACTTTATTATTTATTGTGAAAATAATATCATCAATTAATAATAAATACAATACTATGTTTCCATTTTCCTCATTCTCTAGATATAGTGAGTTTGTGTATGGACACATATGGAATCCTTTGAATTAAAATTAATCATTAATCCTAGTGTTACATACATGTGGTTCTTGTTTTAGTCCATAAATTATGTTCTTCAACTTGTATACCTTTTTTATCTTCCTTTAAGTATCTAGGTGGTTGATCTATAAAAATCTCCACTTCCAAAAACTATTTAGAAATTTTTAATTCACATCTAGATTATGAATATTTAATTTGTGTGGGTAAGATTTTGAGATCAATAATCTGATAATCTCCAACCTTGAAACTGGTGAAAATAATTTACTATAGTCAGCTCCTACCTTTCACTTGTAGAATTTGGCAATGAGTGTTGATTTGTATCATTATACTTCTCCTTGAGCATTATTTGTTTTGAAAACCCACTTTACACCAATTTTTTTTACCCATATAGGTGGTTTGCTAAGCCCCATGTTTTTTTCTTCTCAAAGGAATGGATTTATTCATCCATCACTTTCATATATCTCTCATCTAATTTAACTTCGTCGAATATAACATGGTCATAATTCACCACGAGGCAATACATGTTCATGTACTCCTCTATGGGTTCCATAATTTCATATATCTCTACAATAATATGTTAATGTTTAGGTTATATATGAAAAATTTCTTGTTCAATACCTTTTAAAGTAGATATATGTGGTGGTGGTGTAATTTGTTTGTCAAATCATTTTTCCTCCATTGGTATTTATTCAACATTCTATTCTTCTTCTAAAGTTAGTTATTCCACTCTTTAATCTTCATCTTGATTCCATTTTCGAGAAAACTTATTTTAAATATAACATATATGATAAATATAATGGTCTTGGTGATGATATTATATAATTGATATCCCATTGCTTTATCTCCATGTCCAAAAGGAAACATTTAACTTCTTTTTTATTGAGCTTTTTTTGTTTTCCCTCTAGGATAATAACATATGAAATATAAAAAAATCTAAGATGAACTACACTAGTATTGTGAGTACTCCATTCATCATGCGGTGTATTTTCTTAGAGTTTCTTTATTGGGAATATGTTGAGGAGATACACCACACACAAAGGCACTCTCACCAAAAAGTATTAGTAACTCTTTCTTTCAACATGCTTCTTGACATATTGATAATGGTTTGATTTTTTATTTCATCTAGTCCATTGAGTTGAGTTGTGTAAGTTAGTATCAACTATTTTTTAATTATATGTTTCTTAAGTTAGTCCATAAAATATTAGACCTTTACTCCCCATTTTGATCAGATCATAATTTTTTTATGAAATAGTTACTTTTATTTTCCACCAGTTCATTTAATTATTTAAATATTTCAAACTCTTCCAACTTAATATTGAGAAATTATTTTATGGTGTCCCTATTATACTTTTCAACAAACGTTATAAAGTATCTTGTTTGTCCATTTGATTTCAGATTCAATGGACCATACACATCAGTGTGGACTAACTCGAGGGTCATAATATATCTCTAATTTTATATATTTTTAAAGATGATTTTATATTTATTACATAGAACAAAACTTTCAAATATTTTATTCAAATTTCTAATGTCAGGAATCCCATTCACTATCTTCTTGTTTCCTAAAAATATTAAACTCTTAAAGCATAAATTTCAAAACATGAGATTCCATAATCAGTCTTTATCATAAATTAACTCCATAAAACATCATTTTACACCATGGTTGATCATAAGTGGAAACATGTGGTTATTTTTTCCATGACCCATCCTCGGGGCCCATTCCATGACTACCCCAAGCCCGCCTTCTATAGGCCAAGGGCTGGCGACTAGAACCAAAGGCATAAATCCCTATACTGGGAAGGCATTACCTTTATAGAAGTAAAAAAACACAATAGAGTATTCAACTGAAGTAAGCACAAGTAAAAAACTGTATACAAAAGTAAGTAATGAAAAGAAAGGGGCAGGAAATACAATCCCAACAGTAAGTACAGTACAACTAAAAATTCTAGTACAACAATGGTAAAGTAAAACAGCAACCACCGAGTCATCCTCTAGGAATCCCACCTGAAGGGTGGGTAGAGATAGTCTCCTCAGCACCTTGGGTTCGTCCATCTGCTCCGTGTACGTCTCACCAAGTGGTCCACCTCCAGGTATCGTCCATCTCCACAAGTCGCTATCACAATCCGTGTTGTCCATCGTCTTCATCCAACACAATTTTGTGCGGGAATATCCAGTGAAGGGGTGAGTATAACAATACTCAGTAGGGACCCCGAGACCCCAAAAGGTCTCCCATAATCCATGTAGGATAAACCACAAAAGGAAATGTACAATCATGAAGTATCAACCAACCCTACTTAGCTATATGCCCATACATATACCTAAGTCATCAAATCTAGTTCGACTCCAACTCTCGAGCCGAAGAACAACCCAGTCCATATAGGAAAGAAGTCAATCACACCGATGGTAATGATTGAAAGATAAGACTCAACTCACACAGGTATACATTCTTTCGTAAAGTGATAAATATGATCAGATGTAGTCACAGATTCATCTAAGCTATCGGACCCACATAGGATACTAGACCAGCTAAGCTGTCAGACCCACGTAGGATACTAGACCAGCTACTCTGTCGGACCCATGTAGGATACTAGAACAGAAGTCAAACTATCGGATCCACATAGGATACTAGAACAGAAATCATTGTCGTCGAACCCACGGAGGATTCCAGTACGGTAGTCGTTATCACCGAACCCACGGTGGATTCCAGTACGGTAGTCTTTGTCGCCAAACCCACGGAGGATTCCAATACGGTAGTCATTGCAGTCACAGCCATCTCTAGGGTTCCCGCACACAGCACGCTAGATTCCAGGATGGTCGGCTCCTCAAGACTAGGAGTCGATACATCAACTATCAAAAATTCCAGATTTGATGTATCCCGAAGTTCCGTTTCGTCAAAAGGAACCCAACAAGGCAGATGGCGTGCTAATCGGACGCCCAGTCTGAGAGTTATTAGCATTTTTGCTTCGGGGTACCGGTTGGAAATACGCTCGTTCCAAACTTGGCCCTTTTCCAAATTTTCCCAAAACTCACTTAGAGTATCACAAAAGGACTGCTTCTTCATGAGGGTCCTAGTGCCGTAGACGGCACATCGATCAGACGTGTGGTCTTATAGTTATTCACGTTTAAGTGAAAACAGGCCCGACCCGTTAAGCCCAGTGGGCTGGCGGGTCAGGTAAACCTAGTTTTGGCCGGTCCGACCCAGCAGAAGGTCAGACCAGCCCGATGAGCCACGCAGCCCAGCCCGGCGCAGCACGGCCGGTTGGCCGAGCGGCTCAGCCTGGAGGGGCCGAGCGGTTCGAAGGGGGGGGGGCGCTTTCCAGAACCGGCGGCGCCGCCCTCCCAACCGGCCGAAGCTGGTCAGCCTTCTCAGAGCAAGCGGCCTGCTCGGGTGGGTCGCAGTCTTGCTATGTGGTACCTTTGGGTGTTGCGGCCACTTCACCCGATCGGCTGACGAGTCGGCCTGTTCGCAGCCAAAGCGGCACACGGAGCACGGTCTGCGGTCCTCCACAGCACGACACCCCTTGTGGCGCCGTAGTCTTCCTTCTGCCTGACCGGCTTTGCCGGCCAGTTTTTCTTCGACCGAGTGGCCCACGGTTTCGGGCCACGATTCTTCACATGTGGCTGGTGCGCGGTCGCTTCCTTCCCTTTCCACCGCCTCCATTCGCCACCGCCTCCTTTTGTGACTTAAATAAACAAGAAACGATGGAGGGTCATCGGACCGTGTTTGTTCGGCCCGCTTCCTCCGTGTTAGGTGGTAACAATCGGCCAAAAACAAACTATGATTCTCAATGAAGAACGTGGTACAAAATATTCACTTCCAATTGTAAAAATCCCTACCTTGATCAAGGCTTGTTCGTCATAGTCGCGGAAGACGAACATCGCGGGAAGATGGTGTCAACTTGTTGACGTCGGGAAAGAAGGAGTCGAGGATGGAACGTCATTGGCATTCCCTACGGGTGGCTCCTTCTCCTTTGGCTTGGCCGGAGATCAAAAGAGACCATCATCATTCTTCGGTGGTTTTTTGTTGGAAGGACGATGTTCTTTGTTAAAGAGAGGAAATCCTTCTTCAAAATCTCAAGAGATCTCCCCAAAATCCCCTCAACACAACGAATTCCCCATATAGGATTTAACTACCCAAAATAAATAAAATTGTTCACAACAATTTTATTTAATTTTTTTATTAATCCCCAAAAAATAACTTTCATCCCGCATAAAATGCAACTGCGGTAAAGGCCCCCTTAAGTGAATACTGGTGCTGCGAGTTCATCGGTGCCCTTAGATTTCTATTCTGAGCACCAGTTCAAAAGATATAAAAAAAACACGCACGTATGTTTACTGAACGTACCCGAAAAAAACATCAGAAATTGATTCCGGGAACACTGGGCCTCGGAATCAAGTGTCGTCAAAAAACGCAGACTCATAAAATTCCAAAGTATTTAAGAAAATATTTTCCTTGAAATTTCCAGGTCTTTACATTACTACCACCTCAGGGATTTATGTCCTCGTAAATCTACAACACACACTAAGGAAACAAATGGGGGTACTAAGCTCGTATTTGAGCCTCCCGCTCCCAAGTGCTCTCTTGGAGGTTCCCATGCTGCCAGCGAATGCGCACCAGAGGAATCGACTGTCCACTTAGGACCCACTACTGTCGATCCTCGATCTCCAATGGGACCTCTATGAAAGTCGCCTCATCATCGATGTCTAGATCCCCCTGATCGATGATATGGGTCGGGTCGTGCATGTATCTCCTCACCACATCCTCCTACAGTGCAACTGGTACCATAGTACGTCCCCTAAAGAGGATGATGTTCTCCCCTCCTTCATAAAATCCATCAGGAGCCTGCCCTATGGATATCTAAGTACGTCGCGTCTCACAGTCTATGTCCCCACGTTGTGACTCTATGACTCGCTGAAGGAGTGGAGGAGTGACTGTGAGTGACTATCGAAAGGCTGCTCCTTCTCTTTCCACAAATGATATCTGCAATGTGGCTAGCTACTCCATCGCCTCTCCTAGTAGTTGAATGCCCAATATTCTGCTGAGAGCATCAGCTACAACGTTCCTCTTCCCAAGATTATAGACTATCTCAAAGTCATAGTCCTAGAGGAACTCGAGCCATCGTCACTGTCTCAGGTTTAGGTCCTTCTGTGAGAAGATGTACTTGAGACTATGGTGGTCAGAGTAGACTGTAAAGCATTCACCCATCAGATAGTGTCACCACATCTTCAAGGCAAAGACCACTACTGATAACTCCAGGTCATGGGTAGCGTAGTTCTGCTCGTGTTTTCTCAACTTCTGTGAACCATACACGATCACTGCTTGCTCCTACATCAGGACACACCTGAGTCTGGTCCCTGATGCGTTGAAGTAAACTACATACCCAATGCCCTCCTCTGGCAGCCTCAAGATGGGCGCACTGGTCAACCTCTTCCTCATCTCCTAAATGCTCTGCTGACATCTATCTGACCACACGAAGGGTTTCCCCTTCTTTATCAAGGATGAAAGCAGTGCTACAACTTTGGAGAAGTCTGGAACAAATCTTCGATAGTATCCAGCCAGACCCAGGAAACTCCACACCTCCGTCACACTCCTAGGTGACTCCCAAGCAAGCACTACCTCAATATTCGCTAGATCCACTGCTAATCCAGCCTCCGAGATGACATGTCCCAAGAAATGAACATCTCGTATCCAAAACTGGCACTTCGAGAGCTTACCATAAAGCTGGTTCTCTCAGAGTGTATCCAGTACAACCCATATGTGGTAGGCGTGCTCCTCCTTAGTAGTTGAGTAAATCAGTATGTCATCGATGAAAACTACGACAAATCGATCGAGGTAAGGCTGGAAGATCTTGTTCATGAGATCATGAACACTGATGGAGCGTTGGTTACACCAAAGGGAATTACCAAGAACTCATAGTGGACATACCGACACCTGAAGGCCGTATTCTGTACATCCTCGTCTCAAACTCTGAGCTGGTTATAGCCTGACCTGAGGTCTATCTTCAAGAACCATCGTGCTCCCTTGAGCTGATCAAAGAGGTAGTCAATCCTGGGAAGTGGGTACTTGTTCTTTATGGTCACCTGATTCAGGTGACGGTAGTTAACACATAGTCACAAGCTCCCATCCGCCTTCTTGGTGAATAAAATTAGAGAAGCCCAGGTTGATACACTGGGTCAGATGAATCCCTTTACCTGTAAGTCCTCCAGCTATACCCGCAGCTCACGAAGCTCAGAAGGAGCCATCCGATATGCTGGAGTAGATATCAGTGTTGTCCTGGGGTACATACCAATGTAGAAGTATACCTCTCTATGAGGAGGTATTCCTGGAACGTCGTCAGGAAAAACGTCTGCATACTGATCCACCACAACAGGAAAACTCGGACTCTTCACATCAACTGCTCCAAGGATGATACTAGCCAACTAAGGTGTGATCGGTTGCCCTCTCCTCTGTGTAAGTCCATCCTACAATTCAAAGGCTCCCTTATCACCGGTGAAGGTGAACCTACTCCCATCTGTGCGGACACACCGCACCTTATGCCTAAAACAGTCGATCTGAGCATGGGCTGTAGATAACCAGTCCAGACCCAAGATGACGTCGTAAGGCCTCGACGCTGCTACAAGAAGATCCCAGCCGAAGCTCTCACCTCCTAGAGTAAGCTCACGCTACCGGCACCCGTGCGTAATCATCGAGTCTGCTCCCATAGGAGTCTCTAGCCATAAAGATCGAGCCAAAGGCTCTGTAAGAATCTCTGAGCTCTGAACAAGGGTAGCGATAATAAAATAATGACTCACTCCTATTTCTATAAGTAGAGCAGCAAGGGTAAAGTAGATATAGATAGTACCTTGAATCATATTAGGTGTTCCATGTTCATAAGCCTCTATTGCCTGGAGATGAGCCTGCCTCTATCTTCCAGCTCTTTGTAGTCAGTGTGGACCTCCTTGTGGTGGTGGTGATAGAGCCTCAAAACGTCATCCACCACCCTATGCTCGGCCAGCACCTCTGCCTCATCCTCATGCTCCCTGCAGACTGCCACGGTTGAACCTCTACCTCTGGCTGAGAGGTCCCTACACTGTCTTCTACTCATCTACATGGCAGGTTGGGCAGTCTCGAGTCATGTGACCCTGCCCGCCGCATGCATAACATTGCCTGCTCCTCGTATAGCTGGCTTTGTTTCGAGTGCCCCGCACAACAGAACCTGTATCCTAAGGTCATTCTCCTGATGGCCTGGTCCACTTGGAACTCTGTGATATCTATCTACTACCAACTACAAAAGACTCCTCTACGTGACGCCCTACGGTGGGTCTCGCAGCTGGTGTCGGCTTAGCGAGAAATCACTCCACAAGAAGGGATCGCTTCAGCACTCCCTCCTGCGTCGGAATGCTGAGGAAGATCATTGAAGCCCTAATCTCGTGCCTCAATCCCTGCTCAAAGGTCTAGGCCCTGAATAATGGTTCCATACTATGTCCGTGGAGTAGCATGAGAGGTCAGTAAACCTCACTGAGTAATGATCTACTGTCATGTTTCCCTGCCGTAGGTGAAGTAATTCCTAGATCTGCACCGCACGAAGGGTGGCGGGAACAAACTCTGAGCAGAAGAGACTCTTGAAGCCTTTCCAAAGTAAAGATTCCTCTTCATGCATCTGGAGAATCAAGCTCCACCATCTACATGCTGCTGTGTGCAGGAGACTCGCAGTAAGGATCACCACAAGATCAGTTGGTGTCCCTAATAATCTAAAAACTCTGACGATAGTCTCCATCCAATCCTCGGATGCTTGTGGGTTTGTCTCTCTATGGAACCTGGGCAGCCACTGTCACTAAAAATCGTGCAACAAAATCAGGCAGCATTCACTCTTTGATGTTGGGGCTGGTAGTATCGGTGGCTCAGCGGGTATTGGTACCGCTAGTGCCTCCGCTGTGATGGGGCCCTGCACCAAGGCCTCGTCACTCGGTGGGCTGCCATCTCGTACACGACTCGGAACCCTAGCTGGCTGCCTTCGTGGGGCCATCCTGAAAATAAACTGGTGCTCCATGGTCAAACAGTATACCTGGTGAGCTAACACAAAGTAATAACAAATAAAACTTTTGAATCACACTTGCAATCAGTGTTTTCGTGCACTAAGTCGGAAATCAGAAGTAACAGTCCTGGTGTATGGATACGTTGGCCACCGCACCAACACTGGACCCCTTGGACTAATAACCACACTCAATAATATTAACACTATTTCTTCACAGAGAAGAAACAATTAGAGTTTTGAGTTCTGAATTATAATCGACTCCTCTGATACCAATTTTTCACGACCCGTCCTCGGGGCCCATGTCGTGACTACCCCAAGCCCGCCTTCCATAGGCCAGGGGCTGGCGTCTATCACCAAAGGCATAAATCCCTATACTGGTAAGGCATTGCCTTTATAGAAGTAAACAAACACAACAGAGTACGCAACTGAAGTAAGCACAAGTAAAAACTGTATAAAAAACTAAGTGCTGAAAAGAAAGGGGCTAGAAATACAAGCCCAATAGTAAGTACAATACAACTGAAAATTCTAGTACAACAGCGGTAAAGTAAAATAGAAACCACCAAGTCATCCTTCGGGAATCCCACCTGAAGGGTGGGTATAGATAGTCTTCTCAGTACCTCGGGTCTGTTCGTCTACTCCGTGTATGTCTCACCAAGTGGTCCACCTCTGGGTACCGTCCAGCTCCACAAGTCTCTACCATGATCAGTGTTGTTCGTCGTCTGCATCCAACACAACGTAGTGCGGGCATAGCCCGTGGAGGGGTGAGTATAAAAATACTCAGTATGGACCCCGAGACCCCCGAAGGTCTCCTAGAATCCATGTAGGATAAACCACAAAAGGAAATGTACAATCACGAAGTATCAACCTACTCTACTTAGCTATATGCCCATACATATACCTAAGTCATCAATTCCAGTTCGACTCCAACTCTCAAGCCCAAGCACAACCCAGTCCATATAGGAAATAAGTCAATCACACCGATGGTAATGATTGAAAGACAAGACTCAGCTCATACGGGTATACATTCTTTCATAAAGTGATAAAGATGATCAGATGTAGTCATTGATTCATCTAAGCTGTTGGACCCACGTAGGATACTAGACCAACTAAGTTGTCGGACCCACTTAGGATACTAGACCAGCTACTCTGTCGGACCCACGTAGAATAATAGAACAGAAGTAAAAAATGTCGGACCCATGTAGGATACTAGAATAGTAATCATCGTCGTCGAACCCATAGAGGATTCCAGTATGGTATTCGTCATCACCGAACCCACGGAGGATTCCAGTATGGTAGTCGTTGCAGTCGCAGCCATCTCTAGGGTTCCCGCACACAGCACGCTCGATTCCAGGAGGTTCCACTCCTTGAGCCAAGGGGTCGATACATCAACTATCATGAATTCTAGAGTTGATGTATCTTGAAGTTCCACTTCGTCAAAAGGAACCCAACACGGCAGACGGCGCGTCAATCTGACGCCTGGTCTGAGAGTTATTATCATTTTTTGATCCGGGGGCCCGGTTGGAAATATGCTCATTCCAAACCTAGCCTTTTTCCAAAGTTGCCCAAAACTCACTTAAAGTATCTCAAAAGGACCGCTTCGTCATGAGAGTCTCAGTTCCGCATATGGCACATCGATCGGACGCGCGGTCTTATAGTTATTCACGTTTAAGTGAAAACGAGCCCGGTCCGTTAAACCGAGTGGGCTGGCGGGTCGGGTTAACCTGGTTTTGGTGGGTCCGACCCTGTAGAGGGTCGGACAGGACAGATGAGTCACATATCCTGGAGGGGCCGAGCGGTCCGAGGGGGGCCCGCTTTCCTGAACCGGTGGTGCCGCCCTCCCAACCGGCCGGCTGAAGCCGGCCGGCCTTCCCGGCGCAAGCGGCCCGCTCGGGCGGGATGCAGTCTTGCTGCGCGGCACCTTCAGGTGTTGCGTCTCCTTCACCTGGTCGGCCGACGAGCCAGCTGGTTCGTAGCCAAATCGGACCGCGGAGTGCGGTCCACGGTACTCCACAGTGTGGTTCCCGTTGTGGCGTAGCGGTCTTCCTTCAGCTCGGCCGGCTTTAGC
This sequence comes from Viscum album, assembly GCA_963277665.1. NCBI lineage: Eukaryota > Viridiplantae > Streptophyta > Magnoliopsida > Santalales > Viscaceae > Viscum > Viscum album. Next base: position 248,404,207 of record OY728150.1, read on the forward strand.
CAGCCGGTTCTTCTTCGGTCGAGCGGCCCACGTTTACGGGCCATGGTTCTTCGCACGCAGCCGGCGTGCGGCCGCTGCCTTTTCTCACCCCCGCCTCCATTCTCCACCGCCTCCCTTTGTGAATTAGTTAAACAAGAAACAATGGAGGGTCTTCAGACCGTGTTTGTTCGGCTCGCGCCTTCCGCGTTAGGTGGTAACAATCGGCCAAAAACAAACTATGATTCTCAACGACAAACGGGGTACAAAATATTCACTTCAAATTGTACAAAACCCAACCTCGATCAAGGCTTGTTCATTGTAGTCGCAGAAGATGAACGTCACGGGAGGACGGTGTTAACTCGTTGACGTCAATAAAAAGGCGCCGAGGATGGCACGTCGCCGGCGTTCCCTGCGGTTGGCTCCTTCTCCTTTGTCTTGGCTGAAGATCGAAAGAGACGATCTTCATTCTTCGGTGGTTCTTCATTGGAAGTATGGTGTTCTTGGTTAAATAGAGGAACTCCTTCAAAATATCAATAACTCTCCCCAAAATCCTCTCAACACAACGAATGACCCAAAATAAAATAATAGCTAAGGATATTATTTTTATTCACACATGTAATTCAAAAATAAAACTCTTTAATTAATTAATTGAAGAGTTTGAATTCATTAATTAAAATGTGTTGGAATATATTAAAGAGAGAGAGATCGAGGTGAAGAGATCTCATTCAAAAAGGGTGAGTTGTCAAAAAATTAAACAAGGGGGATTTAAGGGAGTTGAGACGAGTTATAGGGAGATGAAAGGTTAGGGCTCGTGTGGACCCCACCTCACAAATATCCTCTCATGAGAGGTTATGTGGGTGTGGTCCCCACCAATAACTTCCCCATGTAGGATTTATCTACCCAAGATAAATAAAATTGTTCACAACAATTTTATTTAATTTTTTTATTAAACCCCAAAAATTAACTTTCAACCCGCATAAAATGCAACTGCAGTAAACGTCCCCTTAAGTGAATATCGACACTACGGGTTAATCGGTGCCCTCATTTTTCGATTCCGAGCAACAGTTCAAAAGATAGAAAAAAATTGCACGTACATTTACTGAACGTACCCTAACAAAACTTCAGAAATTGATTTCGGGCACACCAGGCCTCAGAATCAAGTGCTGTCAGAAACTGCAGACTCATAAAATTACAAAGTATTTAAGAAACAATTTTCCTTGAAATTTCCATGTATTTAAATTTTTATCATGGGAACTTTGGTGGTCTTCCTTTATTTTACATCAAAAAATTTATATTTTTTTATTTTTTAGTCTTTTCTGACATCCTTTTTAAACTAATATCTTGAGACATAAGATATTGGTCTTCATGTTGGGTATATAGTAGACATCAGATATGAATGGATGATTTCTATATCATTTTTTGATCAAAATATCTCATATCCATTAGAAAAATTTTATTAAGTGATCTCCAAATGGAATATCTCCTTGAACCCTCTCATTTAGTTTCATAAATAAGATATTCTGTATTCCCTTTAAGTTTCTAAATCTAGAGTCATGATATGACATACCTTAATTTTGTGTTAATGTTTTTTCCATAAAAATATGGGATTTTCTAATAGAATCCCCTACTTCTTCAATATTATCCTCCTTGGTTTCATTCTCTATAGTCTTCTTACTTAAAAAATTATTATTTTAATCACTGTATTTGTGAAAAATATAGAATTGAACATCTCTTTTTTTATGTTAGATTATGTTTTTTGAATCCTACCCTTCTTCTTTATCATAATTCTAATATATTAAAATATTTATATCCCAAACCTTCTTGATTATGGATTCTTCCACTTCATCCTTGTTTTTATGTTATTTTCATGTCCATGAAATCCTATGCCTTGACCTCTTCAAAATATGACCACTTTATATTATTTGAAATTTTTGAGAGATAAATTTTATTATTAAGTATTATAAACTCAAATTTTATTAATTATTTTTATTAAAATTTAATTCATAGGATTCTAGATATCCCTTGAGTTCTTCAACAAAAATTATCTCTAGGCCTTTCATTTATTCTGAGGAAATAACCATTTAATTAAGTTTTAGAGATCAGGATAAAATTTTATCATATAACTATATTTCATAAAGATTTTATCATTTTATTCATAGATATTTCTCCACTACCATTAAATTATTATGATACTTGAAAATGGTTTCAAAATAATTTATATAATGTGATTTGAACACATCTCATAGATATTGAAATCATATGCACTTCACTTTTTCAACACCTTTGAATGCTTTGTAAATATTTCCCCATATGGTATTTAATGTTTTCGATGAAGTTATTATCTATAATGTGAGTTCATAAAGTCCATGATAGATGATGTATTTTTCCACATAATTTCTCTTCAATTTTTCTAGAATATTTTCCTTTTGAACGTCTAGAAGAGCAACCTCTGCTATCTTGGATTATGGATCAGTATATTCATACTTATTGATGTCCTTGAAATCTTGAGTGACAATTATTTCTTTAAATTAGATTCACCACTTATCATAAATATCATTTAAAAATTTAGAATTCAAAATTTGATATGTCCCATTATCCATGGTGGTTTCAACAAACCACCTTTAAGTCCTTTGATACCACTGAAGGGTAGATTTGTAGAAAAAATAATAATAATAAAATAACAAAAATCGTTGGTAGTGATTGAAGGAGGGAAACAAATATATAAGCCTGAAAAAAATTATTTTTTCTCTTTAATAAATCATTATAAGGATACAATTTTTAAGATATAAGATAAAACAACTTAATTTATATAATAAAAAAATCATAGCAAGGGGAGCGACGTCCAAATTAATTACTGAAATAAATTAATTTATCAGGTAAAAAAATCAATTTATACTATACTAAAACTCCCAAAATCTGGGTGTGTTCTCCACACTATTTTTATATTGAAGTTTTTATGTATAATTTTAAATATAGGTTATTTTTTAGCACATTGTTCTACATTTCCTTCACTTTTTAATTTTTTATTCCCATCCACTCTTACAATCCATGAAAATAAAAAACCGACCCCTGTTAATCCAAGAGGGTGGGATGTGTACACTATTTTAATATTTATTTCTATTATTTAATTTTAATTATAAGAACAATGATAAAAGTTTAGTTCATTTTAAAGGATTTAACATTTTAGTTTAATTTTTAATATCCATCTCCTTTCTCCATCAAACCATTATCTAGTTATACATTCATCTACTTAATTCAGAATACATGTTATCTATTTGAGGTTAGATGGAAAAACCATAATATAAGACATAATACAAAATTATATATGAATATAAATTACAATTTCATTATAAATTACACCCCAAAAATCTATAGGTTTAGGGTCTTCAATGATTACATACATAACCATCTTATTCTGTAATTATTATTTACTATTTACATGAAAAATTCTCCACATAATATATCCACATATATATGTCTTATATAATACACTTATTTACACACTAGGAATGAAAACCTAATAAAAGGGTGAGCTCAGATTATTAGTAAGGGGAAAAAATAAATGATCCCAATCAGAACAGCATCAGATACTATAATGAAGATTATAAATGAGAATAAATGAACATGTGGGTATGAAAACATAATAAATGTACATGAACATTGCATAAGGAGATCATAACCTATATAACATGGATTATAAATCATGGATCATGGTATAATTACTTTTTCATGACATAAGAAATGTGGAATAGAAATCTAGTATGAAATATAAATATAGAACATGCATAATCATAGAAAACTATATCTTATGTTAATAATCCTTTCCATGAATATTATCATATAGTTGATTGGTATGTCCCATAACAAAAAGGATTATGATAACCAACCTTATATGATAAAATAAAATCTCATGAGATATAATATTTACCCAATACATTTTGGGGATATATAATTATGGTCCCACCATCCAATAATGATAAACCATATATATGTGGGCCTTATGAACATAAAACAATCATTATTCTATCATAACATAATTTACTCAAGATAATGAAAAGTGTTTCAAAATATATTGATAAGAAAATAAATATTTTGAGGAAAGAAATTGTATTATTTCATTAATAGATATCCATAGTGAAATATAAGAAAAATTAATGGTTATAAACATGGCATAAAAATAATATAGAATAACCTTAAGAAATTGTTTAATTTTTTTAAGAAATATCAGTTACATTTTTTTGAATTTGTTTCTTAAATGATAATAATTTTTACTCTAATTATTTTAAAAAATTAATGAGAAATTAAATAAAAACTACATTGAAGAACAATGAAACCATGAAAAAAACTTTTTAATTAAAACTAAATAAACAGTGGGAGAAAACAGCTGATTGAAAAACATAATAGAGAAGAGATATAAATTATTCCACTCAAAAATATTTTAAAATTACAAACCATTTGGAAAGGAATTGAAATTATTGAATCAATGTAATGAATATAGATGTAGATAAATAATATTACCAATTAAAAATAAGTGATAAATATAATTCCATATACAAGAATTATTTTGGAAAAATTCTGAATCAATTAGATGAAAAACAGTAAGAATACATGTAAATACCCAACATAACCAAGGGAGAATAAAATTATGTATTAGATAACAAATTTATAAATATTAATTAATTATAGTTTTTGAATTGATAATATCAAGTTAAAATAAATATTATAGATATAACCTTATGACTTTTATAATGTTTGGATTAAAATCCAATGAAGGTAATAACTTGAAATAAATCCTTAAAACCCATGAATTAATTAAAAATTATGATAATATAAATATATGATGTATTATAAACACAAAAAAATAGGTGGTGTTTATAGAGCATATCTAAATGAAGGGAAATTTAGATAAGAAACCCTTATTGTTTACTCCTAACTCCCATGAAATAACATTAACCAATTTTATGAATTCAATTTTCTTAAAAGTGGTTATTACGTAATGAACTATTTAGGCCTCCTTAAAATTATAGGCTACCGAACATGAGAGAGATCATTAATTGATGGAATTTAGGTAGAGATTAAAATTGAAACTAAAGGCAAAGTGTTTTTCTAAGTGGGTAGAGGAGAGGTCCTTTTATAGGTGTGTTTGAGTAGAAATTCCACAAATATCCATTCTTTAATATGTAAGTAATTACATTTTACCTGAAATGTGGTTATAAAGCTGAAAAATCACAGATATAGGCTATACATCCACCCATCCACATAATTTGGAGATAATGTTAGATATAATTTAGGCCTTTATTCTTTATTTTTAACCCTTTTACATCATTTTACCATTTTCCATGGTCACTCATTTTTTTACCACGGGTACCTAATTTCTAACCAAAAATGACAATTTCCCTCTTACTTAACATGAATTTCATAAATGAAAAAATAAAATCCATTTTATTAAATTCAATTTCTAAAATTGATTAAAATTAATTTTACATTAAAAATGAAAAGCATGTAAAACATTTTTTTGAAAAATATATTTTAATTATAAAAGTGGTTATATTATTATTCCTTAAAAAGTGATAATAATTATATAAATGGTAATTTTTTTATAAAAACAAATTATTTAATTAAATTTCATACTTCAAAAATTTTACTTTTAAATAAAAATACATAATATATAATAAAAATATTTTTTTGTAAATAAATTTTTTTTCATAAACCAAGAATCATTAAATTATTATTCATTACAACTCCTTAAATATTTATTAAATTTTACTTATTTATTTTAGTAATATTTACATAATTTTTATTGATAAATTTTATTGAAATAATTATTTAAATGCAGTAAATTTAATAAAAATTCTATAATTAATTAAAATAATTTATTTAAAAGAAAATATATTATTAAAAATGAATTTGTATAATTGTATTATAATTAAATACCAAATATACTATTTATATCAAATTTAAAAATCCTACATTCTTTTTACAAAATCAGAAAGAAAAATTTTTTATACATGTAAACTCATTGACCATATGTTTGATGACAATATGAAAATGGCCATATAAATAATGAACATATATATAACTACCTATTACATTCCTATAAATGACCATGGATGATTCAATATGATTAATTTATCATAATTAATTACTTATCCTCAGAAATGTCTATTATATTTCTAATGGTTTTCCTACATTACATGGTTATAGTTGGTGGGATGATCTTTAAGGAAAATCATAATTATAAAGATTTCATTCTAATGAACTTTTTTTATACTTTTTGTTTTATTACTCTTTTATTTTTCACAATGATATGTCATATTTATTTTTCATAATGTATTAATGTTTAAAATGTATAATAATATTTTATCTTAAAATGTAGAATTTTTACATTTTAGTTTAATATCATTTGTAATTTTTATTTCAATATGTTCTGAGAATAAAAATGTCGGGTGTTAAATTATATCTCCTTAAAAAAATTATCCGTCAAAATTGTCTTACATGGGTGAAAAAATATGGGTAAATTTTTCTCATTTTATCTTTAGGATTGCGTGTCACTTCCTCCAACATATTATCCCTCCAAATAACATTACCCAGATAATTGGTCTTGTTTCGTAGTTCTCTATATATAAGATTTATTATATCCATAGATTGTTATCCGTAAAGGGAGATCATGTTTTATTTTTACACCCTATGAGTTCGGTACGTGTGATAAATTAGATATATAAATACTAAAATGTGATACATAGAACACATTATCCACTTTTTAGAGGTTTAATGGAAGCACTATGTGATAAGATATAGTCTCCACAGAATCAAGGATCTAGAATGGGAAAATATATGTGGGGACCAACATTCCTTTATTTCTAAATCTCATAACCATATTCCATGGTAATATTAAATGGAATGCCCTAACTTCCAATTTAAACTATAAATATCATCGATAATTATCAGTATAGTTATACTACCAACATTGTGTTGCTTAGATATATCATTGAATGGTTTGAATATTCTCTAAAATTTCTTGAGAATTATCCCAATAACATATACTCTTTAACTTCTTCCCCACATGTTGAATTTTAGTACTTCTTCCCTTATAAAGCCTCACAGGGTTACATTTTATAGTTAGAATTGAAATTTTTGTTTTATGAGAACTCTACCAGTGGAAGATGTTGATTCAAAAATTAGTGTATATATATTTAATAGAATTAAAACATATCTTATGGATTTTTGAATGGACCTATTAGATTAATTATTGGTGTAAGGATAATATTTAGTTCCCAATAACTTATTTGTTTTCAATTATTACTAACGGATTACCTAGAACTTTGAAGTAAACCATATATCTTGATTAGATACAATTGAATTTGGTACTCCATATAGCCTTACCAATTTACACATATCTTGGAAATTTGATCAAGTGATAAATATTCTCAAATAATAGTGAAATCGTTGAATTCATAAGGCAATTGACGATATACCAAATTGAATTGTAGAATTTATATGTCTTGGGGGTTTCTATGAAAAAATACTCGGTGATGTTATCCTATAAATCTATCATGATAGGTAATGTTTGTATAATCCCCTTAAACTTCTATCATTCAGCCTTAAATTTATAGAATACCAACATCATGATGTATACCCTGCAATCCCCCTCTTTATGTTGTCCCACCAGAAATGCTCCTTGAAATATCTATATATCTTTATGCATCTATGATGGATAGATAATAATGAGCTATATTCATAATATAATAGCTATTTTTTCAATTATGGTATTGAAGGAACACATATACATTTCTTGAATCTTAAAATTTCATTATTTTCAGGGTTAGACTCTGGAATATTACTTACATTTTTCTATAGCTTCATATCCTCCTTCTGCACCTCTTTAACATTAAAATAGATTAATTGTTGAATATTTATTTGAGAAACATAGGATTTATACCCTTACCATAACATATCTTTTTCCATATGTTGAAAATCCATGAGCATTTGGCCTCCTTCAATGATCATTGCAAATAGGGTAACATGATATTTTCATCTCAGAGTATCAACTATAATGTATATATTTTTACGGTTATAATGTATTGAGTGGTCATTTCACTCAATCAACTTCAACCATAAACCTTTTCACCTTTTGAACCCTTTTTAAGAATATATAATTAAAGATATTGTGATCAGTATATATATCACAATTTTCCCTATATAGATAATGTCACAATATCATTAATGAGAATATTACTACTTCTAGCTCTAAATCATGCATTAGGTTATTCATCACAAAGTGTAAAAACCTAGGTAATTTTAATAGAAAAAAAAATTTCATTCATTATTAATATTCATTAATTATATTTTATAGAGTTATATTAATGATAATAATATTAAGGAGTTTTTTAATCAAAAATAAAAATATTTTTATTTTTACTAAATTTGTTTTCAGGTATTATATGGTTTATTTTAAAATATTAATTTATATATTTTATAAATTTAATTTGAGAAAAAACATATTATTTTTTTAAATTATAATATAAAAATTAGATAAGGGTTATTTTTTGGTAATATTTAAAAAAGTTGATTTTTTGGTGAATAACAGAAAATACCAATTCTTTAATGAGAGTGTATTTTATTTTGTATTATTTTCAAAGTCCTGTTATTATTTTTATTAGTTTTAAATTGTTATTAATTATTTTTTTATAAAATTAATTCAATTTATTCCTCTTTATTCAATAATATACTTTATATTGGTATAAAATCACCTTTATTCACAAAAACACATTTATCAAAAAACTGTTTTCATTGCATTTTGAATTTTTATTTTAAATTATTTTCAACAATTTTTGGAGATTGAATCATGAAAAATGGATTTCATATTTTTAATAATAATTTTAATATTTATAAATTAGTACAATTTCATTTTTGGTTATTATGAATTGTAATTTCGGTAAAAAAACATTCACCATAAGAAAAGGAGAAATCAGGTTAACCTTGGTTAAAAGTAAGTTATAAGGTCACCAAATTTCATCTTAATTATTATTTTATAAATTTATTTTTACCATTAAAACCTCATTCTCAAAATTGTATTGTTTATGGGACAATCTTCTTTAAAAATGTCTTAATAATATTTACATTTTTTCAAAAATATCAACCTTTTCCTCTATCTCACTTATAAAAGAACACCCCTATCCTCTTTTATGAACACTAAAAGATCCTATTATCTTAGGAAATCCAAACATAAATTACTTCTTAAAATCCTTCCACAATTCATAGAGGTCCCATTTTGATCTTAATACCAAGCTTAGAGGGAAAAATGTTTATACCCAAAGATGTTGTCTAAAGAATAGGTATAAATCTTAACCAAGAATTTTTATTTAATTTTTTCTTATAACTAATTAAAATCATCTTCAACCATGATTAAATAATAACATCAATATATTAAATATAATATAATTCTTTTATGTTTTTGGTATAACCATTTTTAATCTACTTATCCAACTAATGAAAAATAAAAACATCACTCGAATGTACGTGTGGACTACCACCCTATGATGCTATGTATTTTATTTTCCTTGATTTAATCTTATGGTTGGTCATAATGATGGATGAAAAGAAAATAATATGATATATATGATATAAATTAAATTTATTTAATGTTAAATAAAATTTTACTTCTCTATTTACCATCTAATGAAAAATAAAATCAATGATCAAGTTTACATGCAGACTACTAGCTCCCGAACCAATCTATTTTATATTTTGAAGCTGCTTCACATGGTTTAAATATATAAATGTATTTAAAGAAATAATATGATATTTATTATTTAATTATCATTCTAGAATGAAAAAACAATACTTAAATATGTTTGATCATGTTCGTTGAAAATGGAAATGTTACTCATGCATACATACATCCTACCATCTCCAAGATTGTAAAAAAATTCATTTTTCTTAACCACTTTACATGGTTGGTTTTAGAAGTATAAATATTGTATAAGAATTATAATTTTAATAATGATATAATCATGATCTATTTGACCATAGTCAACCTACCAAATTTATTTTGGACATATAATCTGAATATCATCAAAACATCTAATGTGAAATTAATTTATTAAGTAATTGAATATAACATGGTAATAAAAAAAATAAAAAGAATTATAAAATTTAAAAAGGTTATTAATAAAGTAAATAATTATCATAAATATAATATTTATGAAGTTGAAAAAAGTATGGTGATTCAGAGTCAAGGTAAGGTATACATTACCATCAAACCTCATCTTAAATTTTTTAAAAATTTATTACTTTAATTTTTTATTCCATAGCCATATTTATAAAGTTATTTTATGAATGTATTTATATGGACATAAATGAGTTATAAAGGCCATTTTAGGTCTCTTTTGAATTTTTACGAAGGTTTTAAAAATGAAACATTTTATATAATTTATATAGAATGTTTTCACTATTTACAAAAGGAAAAATGGAATTTGATTTAATGTATACGAAATCAATGACTTTTCAAGCTACCAAAAACATTATTTTATGTTTCTTTTATTTTATATGGTTCCATGTTTTATTCAAAAAAATCCCTTATTCCCTTTTAATGGGTATTTTATCTTTGAAAAAGGGGGTTTAAATGTAAAGGGTATTTCAATTTTCGAAAGTGTCTTTTATATGAGTTCAAAAAAGTTTTTAAGGGATTTATATAGAAATAGTTGAAGATTAAAATGTTTTATCAATTATATGTTACTTGATTATTATATATTATTAGAGGTGACCCTGATACATCTTATATGATGGGTGAGCCCAATTGATCTTATAATACTGATGAGCTCGCTACTATTTATACATTGAGTGGGACCGATATAACTCTCCAATGAATTGTGTAGTATTCCTTTCCTTAAAAGAGAGAAGGAAATAGTTAAACAGGGAGGTTTATCCTTTGGATTTAATTGGTATCTATTTAATTCATACATAAGTGAACATAGGTTATGAATATAAATGTCTATGTTATCCAAAATGGTTTCTATTTTATTTTTAGGGATTTTAGAAGCTTTATTTGATATTTTTTTTCAAGTCGATATGATTTATTTCATAAAATCAAATAATAATTCGATAATGGTAAACAATTTAGGGGTTTTCATGTTTTTCATTGGAATAAAATATCTATTTATTTTATATACCATACTTCAATTTTTGTGTTAATAAAAAAAAATTCCATGTTTTTTACAAGGTTTGAGGATGATTAAGAATAGATAAGAAGTATAGTTGAAATTAATAATGATTTTTCATGAAAAAAATGCATTTCATTTTAGAAGTTTTATATATTAGAAAAAATGGATACCAAGGGGAAGTTTCCACTTTGTACTACATAAGTTTGTTATGTATGATTTGTTATATAATTCCCTAAAACTATAAACCTAAATGGTATTTGAGAATGAAATAAAGTGAATTCATGTTTAACAAAACTAGATTATATAATTTTTTAATGTTAGGTATTTATTGATAGAAAAGTTAAGGTTTTGATAAATTTAGTGGTTAGGATAGTGTTGATAGAATAACCTTGATAGATTATACTTTATGGATAAGTTGAAATGATACAAAATTTTAAGATTACTATGGTGCTTCATCTAATCAATATTTGTTCAAATTGGTTTTACATAGATAAAACATGGAATATATTATAATAAGGTATCAAGAGGATAATGTACTTCCAAATCAACAACCTAGAATTTTGGAATTGGAACTGATTAGTTTTTTGTAGAGATGGATCAATTGACATAGGATATAAAAGGTGGTGGAATTCATCTTATAGAGTAAATAGATTTACCATAGAGGAACATGTCCATTGTACATAATTTTATTAAACTGTCCCTCCAATTTTTAATGGAAACTTAGATCTGATGGAATCCAAGGGATGAATCAATGTAATGGAAAATATATTCGAAGTCATGGGATGTTCATAAAATAAAAAGGTAACAATATCCATTTATCATTCTAAAGGTAAATATGATCAATGGTGGTCATTGATTAAGAATAAAAGAAAGAAATGATCATAATTCCATGTAATGAGATGAATTTAAGAATTTTTTTTCCTAGATAAATCTTTCCCTATGTCTATTCAACTAAGAATAAAGAAAAAATTCATGAAATTGTAGAAAAAGGAGGAATATTTAATAGCTCTATATGAAGAAAAGTTTATAATATTGAATATGTATGAACCAAATTCTATATAAGACCTCAAAAATATAATTAATAGTTTTTTATCAGGATTTAAATCATGTTTAAGAAGATTATTAACGTCATGGGAATTTTAAAATTATGAGAAAGTTGTTATATGTATTGAGAAAGATGATATGGATTTTGTTGATACTCATGTTATTTGAGATGAAAAGAGTATGAGATGATCACCTTGGAAAGAAATGTAGAATTATTCAAAAAAATATTTAGGTAAGAAACCAACATATTTTATGTTTGGTAAAAAAAATTTAGGGAATGTTTGAAAAGATCTTTAAAGTATTAAGAATGGGGTAATTTTGGTCATTGGGCTAGTGACTATAAAGAAAATAGTCTTGAAGAATCTAAGAATGGGATAAGAGATTTCCTGCCAATGGTGAGATATTTTTATTATAATGAATTGGGATATTATGCTAATGTGTGTCTTGTGATTTTTATATAAGGTATAAATAATTAATTTAAAATGACAAAAATGTGTGGAAAAATAATTTTCTACCACAACTATTAATGTTACGCAATATAATGAAATAGTGAAAGGTACGTTACTTGTTTATTTGAGTTACAATAATTCCATGTTTGACTCTGAATCTTCACATCCTTCATTTTTAAGGAATTTATAATAAAAAATGGTAATATAATCTCATGAAAAGAATATATTAATTTTGGAGAAAACTACAGGTTGAAGCATTAAAGAAACCATGATTTATAGGAATATTCCTATTGATATTAGTGGGATGGTTTTTTCTACAAATATTATTTAAATTCCCACAACAGAGTTTGATATTATTCTAGGTATGTATTAGATTTTATTTTATCATGAAAAGATATATTGAATATCTAAAAATAATATATTCAACAATTTCATACCCTTTATAATGTATTAAGAATCTTAGAAATTAATTAAAAATAGTATTGAATGTTACCTCACAAATATTATTGAAAATAAATAAATTTTTCATATTAGTAATGTTCAGTTGTAAATGAATATAGAAATTTGTTTATAGATGATTTACCTAGTGTTATTTTTTATTGGGTTGTTGATTAATAATTGAATTATTTCTTGATGGTAATCCAATTCCAAAACACACTTATTAAATGTAATTGGTTGAGATTTTGGAATTTAAAAAGGAAGTTATTGTAGTTTCATGATAAAGATTTCATTAATCCTAGAAATTCACCCTAGGGTTCCCCTATATTATTTTGTAAAAATAAATATGGTTCAAGAAGTCTTTTCATTGATTATAGATCCTTATAAAACATCACATTTATGAAAAAGTATCCTTTATATAATATAGATAATTTTTTTGATCAGTTTTAGGGATTATAATGTTTTTGATGATTGATCTCAGTTTAGGGTACCATTAGTTGAAGGTGAAAGTAGAATATATTCCAAAGATGACATTTGAGACTACAAATTGGAAATAGGAATTTGTGGTAATTCCCATTAGGATATCTAATACACTATCTATATTTATGGATCTTATGAATAATGTTTTCAATGACTATTTAGATAAATGTTTTGTTATGTTTATGGATGATATTTTTTATACTCTAATGTTTATTATTATCATGAAATGAAACTAAGAATTATGTTGAAAATTATTAAATAGAAAAGAGTTATATGGAAAATTTATTAAATGTAAATTTTGGTTGCAACACATTTGTTTCCTTAGGAATATTGTTTTTAAATATGAAAAAAATAGTTGAACCTTATAAAAATAAAGTGTTTTTAGAATGTCTATGACATGTAAATATTATAGATATTCATATTTTTCTTATATTAGTGGGATACTATCGGAGGTTTTTGAAAATGTTTACCAGATATCTATCCCACTGACTATGTTATCTCAAAAATGAGTTAAATTTATTTGGATGAAAGAGTGTGATGATTTTTTACAATAACTAAAAATAATAACGATGAATTATCAAATTTTGGCCCTTCCATATAGAAATGATGAGTTTTTCAACTATAATTTGGTTTTTTGAAGATAATTGGTTGTGTTTTTAGTATGGGTGATCATGTAATTTATTATGGTTTACATTAGTTGAAACTTCATGGGCTAAATTATCTTACACATGAACTAGAACTAGATGTTGTGTTTTATGCTTTAAAAATATGGAAGCATCATTTATATAGAGTAAATTAAGAAATGTATATTAATAAAAAAAGTTTTAATTATATATTCACTCATAATGAGTTGAAAATGAGTCAAATAAGGAGTATATAGCTGAGAAATAATTATAATTTCATGATTCATTACCTTCTAGAAAAATAAAATAGAGTAGATAATTCTTTGAATTGAAATTAAAATGAATCATTAACTATGGTACAATTAGAGAAAGATCCTTTGGTTTTTTATTTTATGAATATTTCACTAGAAATTGTGTATGCATGATAATAATATATTTTGTTTTTGTATTTATTATGGTATTAATTGATATATAGAATTAAGAAATCTCATATAGAAGACCATTTATTTCAAGGAAAGGTGGAACTGGTAAAGAATGTCACGTTACTTAAATTGAAATTTGATAATGAATCTATTTTGATATTTGGAAAAAGATTGCGTGTTCCAGTTATCTACCTATTGAAAAAGGAATTGTTGAGTGAATATCATATATATCTCTATCCTATTAATCCTCATAGTACTAAGATATATATAGTCCTTAAGGAGTATTATTGGTGAGATGAAATGAAGAAATATATTTAAGATTTTATCTTGAAATGTTTGAATTCTCAATAAGTTAAATACAAAATAAAATTAACTAAATGAATGATTCAACACCTTCTAGTGCTGAAGTGGAAATTATAAAATATATCTATTGATTTTTCTGGTTAGATTACCAAATAAATCTTGGGGTAATAATGAGCTTTGTGTTACTTTTGATCAATTGAATAAATTTATTCATTTAATTTCTATTTAAGAAAAAATGTATTAAGATTAGATTCCTCAATAATATTTTAAGGATATAGTCAGATTACATATATTTATTCTCTCTATTGTATCTGATCATGATCCCAGGTTTAATTTTATTTTTTAGATAGACCTTCATATGTAATTGGTTTTTAAATTAAATTTCAATAAAAAATTTCATCCTCAATCTAATGGATTGTCAGTGTGAACAATTAAGACTTTTGAATAAATTCTTTGATATTGTTCAATAGATCACCTAGGATGTTAGGATAAACATCTTTAACTAGTATAATTTTCATATAAAAATAGTTTTCATTCTTGTATATAGATGGAACCTTTTGGGGCATTATATAGAAAGCAGTATTAGGCTCTATCTTGTTAAGATAAAGTATGTGAAAGGTTGTTATTGGCACTAGATTTTTTAGAGGAAATACTTCAGAAGGTAATGATTATTCAAAAAAACATGATAACAACCAAGAGTATAAAAAATTGTTATACTGATAACTTAGGGAAAGACCTTTAATTCTGGGTAGACATTCATGTTTTTCTTAAAGTATCTCAATGGAGAAGTGATATGCATTTTTTGATAAAAAGTGAAAGTTATATTTTCAGTTCATTTAACCATAAAAAATTATAGAGAAATATAGATTTTGTAACAAACTATCCTAGGTTTCCATCCTACATGGGCTCCCAAACTTATTTTTCTACAAGTTTGAAAGGGAAATCTCAATACCCATGGGATATAGAAAATTTCATGGGCATCATATGAACTCATTTAGGAATAGATTTTCCCAAATTAGAGATATAAAAATATAATTAATAAATATCGGAACCAAAATAAATAAATAACATTATAACAGGTTACAAATAACTACCATGATCGCACTCATTTTCATATACATCAATAACATCCATAATAAAAAAACTAGAAGGAATAAAAATCAGGAACAAAATTAACCAAAATAAAAATACTAAAAACCAACACACTCAAGATGACCCCAATACCAAATCCAAGGAAACTCTGGTTTCTCACCACTTCCCTACTCACCCCACATCATCCACGATGAGAAAAAATGATCAATTCAAGAGTCTAGAACCAAAAATAATATGGGCATGAACTAATAACCTCAATAGGTTACCAAAACCTACTGAAAGATAGAAATTCATTTTAAAAGATAATTCATCAATTCTAGTTTATAAATAAAGATAGAAATTAATATTTTCACACCTATTTATATAATGTATATAAATGAAAACAATTCCAAAAAACACTTTCAAAACATTTTCTTTTTTCCCAAAACTAAAAACATATGTTTTGAAAATAAATCCATTAGACAAATTTAATTCAGAACCTCACACACTGTTAACATTACTCAAAATAGAACACACTTATTTAACTTAAATGAAATGATTTCCTTAACACATTTCATTGGCCGGATCCACCCTTAAATAAATTCACCATGTGAAAATCCAATATAAAGCACTCACACACAAGAGCCTTTAATTTAAAAACAATTTTTTCAACACTTCTTTGAATAATGAATTTTAAATGAAATCAAAAAATTACCCATGTAGTTCAATAATCAAAACAAGGAACCAAAAATATGTCATGAGGCATAATAAAATGAAACACAAGCATCAAAGGTTCCAAGAAATAATCCAATAAATAGTGGATACAATCAAATCATGAGGTAAAACCCTTAAATTGATCAAAAAAATCATAGTGTCATGGTACTTAGAAAAAATATCTAAATGGATGCTAGCATGAGAAAAATTACCCAATGATAAATTATAGCACATAATGTGACAAAATATAGGTGTATGATCACACGGTCATCCCTAAGATCTAATGGTCCCTAATGGGAAATCACGGTCCCTAATATCCTCTCACAGTCCCCACAAGGGAAATTTTAGTCCCCAACCACCCATGAGAATACATAGTATCATGGGTAAATTTTCCCACAAATATCTCTCTTGGTCCCGTGGGAAACACACCAAATCACTAGCATAGGTCCAGAATTCAACTACCTTACCCCCCAACCCCATTTCACATGGTTTACTCTGTAAAGTCAAAGGAGGTGTGCACAATAAATAATTACTTACTCAAAGAGAGAGAGAATTTAAAAACACACACATACACCACTTTCTACCCCTATAAAATATTTCCCTTTCACAATAACAAATGTAAAAAAAATATACAATACATTAAGGTTAAACATCCCCTTATGGGATCAGAAGTCAACATCAAGGGGCATAGGAGGTTTTCACACAATTTAGGAAAAATAATTTTAAAAAAATCCCAACCAGGACACTTTAAAACCAAAGTATGGCTCAAAATTAAAATTACCTTTTACATTTCATAAAACACTTTTCAAAGAACATTTTTGAAAAGATAAAAATAACATTAAACCCTAAAACTTTTAAAAGTCACGCCTAAAAAATGGATTTCTTATTTGGAAATATAAAACTTATACAAATCCATTATTTCTACCACAATTTTCATTAAAAACCATTAAAACATTTCAAGAGGTTTAAAATAAATCAACCATTTTTTAAAACGATTCAAATATACCTTTCCACAAAAGTTTTTCTATTTGAAAAATAAAACGAGGACAAAAGGCCAACCATTTTCCTAAAAAAAATTAAAACAATACAATAAGGAATTTATCATGGGATAAACCACCCACACATTTTGAATAACCATTGGAAATACATAAAAAAAACCCTTTACAAATCATTTTGAGGACCACACCTCAATTCAAAATCAAATTCCCTTTGAAACCATTATTTTCAGTCAAAAAGAAAACCAAAACCATGTTATATACTATTTATCATCATGAAAACCATTTCAAAAATCCATAATTAATTTAATTTTTTTATCCTAATAAAAAATTGCATTTAAAATAATAAAAAATGGAATTAACATATAAAACCAATTATACCATAAAATAAACTCAAAGAAATTATTTTAAATCATCAATAGGATTCCATATATAATTATGATTTCATAAAAAGGGAATTTAGAAAATTAAAGTGTTCTTATAATTCTGAAAATGAAACAATTTCATAGTAACACCTACCTAAAAGGAGCAGGAATCAAGACAAAACATCCTGAAACATGCCACTTTCAATGACGACCACGCCCACAGGACTGAAAAAGTTGTCTACAACCACTAGACACAAAAATACCCATATATAAATCCACCATGAACCCTAAAATAAAACCATGTGATACCTATGGTTCATGGGGGATGCTAAAACCAAGGAAGAATATGGGAGGAAGGAAGAAGGAGGCCAATAATGATCTCACCTAAAATCCACTTGGAAAACTCAAAATAGTGAGTGCGAATATAATATGGAGGAAGATGAAAATCCTCCTTGATTAAAGAGGGTAGACTGAATGTGTGAGGTATAATAAGAGAGAATTCCCTCTTAATTTGGGAAGGAAATTTTTGAATTACTTGAATTTATAACACTTTGACAACTCACATGGTTTGGCCACAGGGTTAGGAAAATCATGCACCAACCATGAAGGTGACACTAATTCCACAAATCCTTAAGCCACACACTTACTTCTTGGAGGTTGAATGTTTAAACAAACCATGTTCCTCCAAGACCACCCAGGCCTCACATGAATTCTTGGGGGTTCTCCGTATAGTTTTAAAAATATTACAGAATACTTTAAAGTGGTTTTATTAAAATGATAAATCTAAATGCATGTTTTCCACAAGGTTTCAAAAAACATGCGGAAGTCGTGTGCCACAACTTATACATAGAACATACCTCACATGGTTTCTCCTGAGGGCCATTCAGTTTGTAATTGACCATGAATAACCCATGCTTAAAAATTTCACAAATTTCAAAATGATATAAGAAGGATCCATGAAAAGTGAGGTTGCACCATTTCCCTATAACTAACACAATCCAAACATACACTTCTCAAAATAAAAAAATGACCAAAACTATGAAATGGGGGGTGTCAAAAACTCCCCACCAGTCCACTCTATTCACCTAGAATTTCCTAGTCTCAATTAAAGACAAAAAAATGGGATATCCAAAGAGGAACTAACCAAACTAACCACTCAACATAACTTAAGCTCAAATATAACAACCAAAATCCTATAAACAATCAAAATGATCAACCATAAGAGTAACAAACATCTCCAAGCAGAACCAAAACAAGAACACCAAACAAGAAACCCTATGAAGTATGTGAAACCTTACATGGTGTTACCATCATTTAGAGTTCATATAAATTGTGCCACAATGGAACCAATAATTAGAATACATCCTTAAACAACCAATAAACCATGATAGGAACACACTTTCAACAACAAACACTTCCAAACCCAATGATAGGAAGAACAACCAAAAGAGCCTAATAAATAACAAGATGACTCACCTTGGGTCACGACATGTGTGGATACCCTAGGATCAAACACTGGATCAACCTCACACAATGCATCCAAAAAAATTCTCAAAACAAAACACCAGGTAGTACACATAACTCAATTAGTAAAAAAACACCCTAGTTACCCAATCATGTACCCAATGCCTCTCTCATACCCAAACAATGAAAAATTCAATGAGTCAATTTAAAAACGGGTGGCACCTAATACCAACAAGAAAGGTTCTCCAAAATAATGAGGCTTATCAAATGAAACTCACAAACAACCACCAAATTCAAGGCAATCATAAGTCCAACCATAGAGAATGAGGAAAAACAATTACACAGCCTCAAAAGAAAATCTCAATGGGGGGTGGGTGTTAACTCCTTAAGAAATAATAAAATTTCAAAAATTACACAAAAAGCCATCCATGAGAATCAAACTTCAAGGTAACCATACAAAATATCATAAAAATGTAAAAAATACACCGAAAATCCAACCACATAAGAAAAATATTCCAAAGAGACTTTGGTAATTCACACAAAACTCAGATGAAACTAGCGAGCATGCACTAAAGAGCTCTCACAAGGAAGGTTCCACATCCCCTACTCCATTTGGAGTTTTTTAGGCACCAAAACTAAGGAAAACTACTCAAACATTCATAGGAACAATAATAACCCTCAAACGAGGAATGAAAAACCCACAATAAAAAAACTATTCTTTTGAAAACCACTATTTCACCATGTAATTTTAAAAAAAATTCCCACAAGGTATGAATTAAAAAAAATCCAATAAAAACATTAAAGAAAAAACACCTTGGTGGAAACACCCATTTCCCAAACAAGGAAATCAACAAAATCACATTTGAAATCCCTTTCCACATTGAAAACTGATCATCCTATTTTTTTCAAAACTCATTTCCCATTTTTGAAACACTTGAAAAACTTTTTAAAAAAAGTTTCATTTTAAAGAAAACAATTTTCCAAATATAATAAGAGATTTCAACATTTTCATAGAATATTTCTTTAACCTTTGGCAATTCACTCTTCACATTATTCAAAAATACAAGTTTGAAAATAATTTTTCTCACAAAACCTATTTATTTTCCAAAACAAGGATTCCAGAATAAGATCAGACAATCACAACATAAGAAATAAGAAAAAGATAATGAAAAAAATCCTAAAATGGAAACAAAAAACTATTAAATCCACCTCCAACATGTGGAAACCACTTCTATTGAATCTAGATTTAAGAGGATCCAAAAAGGATAACCAGGGGAAAAAATAATGTCATATAAATTTTGGTCACATCAGTCAGGAAACCAAGCACCAAGAAAGAATAATTCTCTACCATGGAGGAAGACTTGGTCGAATAGGAATCACATGGTTTTCCAAGCCATGTTTTCTAACCACGCTGCTCAATTTCTCCTCCTATTCTACCTCGAAACCAAAGAACAGTCCCCACTATCACTCAAAATTCAAAGGGGACACAACAATGCTGATCACATAAAGATCCATTAAGAAAAAAAAAGATCAGATTCACAATTTGATATTCAATATCCTAGAATATTGAGGTTTGGTATGAGTAATAGATATCTAGAATATTCCCACCATTATATTTCAATACCCCCACAACCTTAACCTATTTTCTATATAAATATCCAAAAATAACAAGGGTGACACCAAAGTCTTTGTCTCATACTAAAGGGAACCCCAAAACTCTGATACTATTTCATAACCAGTCATCCTGAGCTACCATCCTACCTGGAACATAACTCAATTCACCGTGAGGCTCTAAGGGAATTATCGATCCACACAGGATGTTGAAAAGAACCTGTGTATAAAATGAAATAATTTAGGAATGGGGTTTCCAAAATTAGAGATATTAATGTTGAATAAATAAATACTGAAATAAAAATAAAAAATATCTTGCTAACATATAATAAATGACTACCATGATCCAACCCATTTCCATATAGATAAGAAAAATCCATATTAAAAGGAAAACATAGGAAGGAAGAACAACTTGGGAACACAAACAGGTGGAGGACCACATGGTCCTCCTTGGGCTCTCATAGTCACTACTGGGATATCACAGGTCCCATTAGGGTGATTTCAGACCCCAACCACACATTAGAACAGACAATCACATAGAGAAATGTTCCCAAAGTTATCTCTCTCAATACCTAGGGCACCATTGTAAATCACTATACTAGTTTAGGGTTTCAATTTCCATATCCACCTATACAATTTCCCAAGGTATACCATAAAAAATAAAATGATGGGTACAAAATAAATAATTACTTACCTAGAGAGAGAGAGAGAATTTAAAACAACATACCCCACCTCTTACCCTCACAAAAGCACCCCTATTCACAACAAAAAACCTAAACAGTATATAAAATACATCAAGGATAAACATCCTCTCATGGGATCACAAGTCAATTTCAAGGGACTAAAGTTTGTCTCACATCATTTGTGAAAACAAATTTTCCTAAAATGATAAATAGGACACTTCAACACAAAATCATGGCTTGTAATTCCAATCCCC
Source organism: Viscum album (assembly GCA_963277665.1). Taxonomy (NCBI): domain Eukaryota; kingdom Viridiplantae; phylum Streptophyta; class Magnoliopsida; order Santalales; family Viscaceae; genus Viscum; species Viscum album. Next base: position 248,426,264 of record OY728150.1, read on the forward strand.
TATCAATTTTCATAAAACACTTTCCAAACACCATTTAGAAAATTATAGATATCACCCAAACCTTCAAAACATTTCAAAGTCACCCCTACATAAGTGATTTATTATTTTAAAATCCAATATATGTCCAAATCTATAATTTCTATCAGAATTTTAATTAAACACCACTTCAAACAATTTAATAGGTCTAATGAAATTACCTGTTTCCTTTAAAATGATTCAAATCTACCCTCCACAAAGTTATTTCTCATTAAAACCCTAAATAATTCCAAGTGTCCAACCATTTAAACCAAAACAAATTGAATCAAGCTAATAATTAATTTCTCAAGGGTAAAAACACTCACAAATTTCAAATCTCCATTTTAAATACACTAAAAACAACACTTGACAAATCATTTTGTGGACCACACCTCAATTAAAAGTTTATTTCCCTTTGAAACCATTATTTTCACTCAACTAAAACCAAAACTATGTAAAAAATCATTTTTATTCATGAAAAACATTTCAAAAAATCATATGTTATTTTCATAGAAGCATAGAATAATAAAACATGGAATTCAAATATAAACCCAATTCTTACATTAAATAAACTCAACAAAATAGTTCAAAATATTATTAAGTCTACCATATATAATTATGATTTCAGAAAAAGTGAATTTAGAAAGTGAAATAATGATTAGATTAAAAAAATTGAAATAATTTCCTAGAAACACCTGCCTCAAAGAAGTGGTAATCAAGAAGAAACATCCAAAAACATGTTGCCTTCAATGGTGACCACACCCATGGGACTAGAAACGATATCTAAAATATCTAAGTTAAAAAGTACCCATAAATAAATTAACCCAAATGCCAAAAATAAAACCACATGATACCTAGGGTTCATGGGGGAATCCAAAACCATGATAGAAGAGGGTAAGAAAAAATAATGAGGGAAATAAGGAAGATCACACCTCAAATATTCTTGGAAAATTCCAAATAGAGGGTGAGAATCCATGATATAGGTGGTTGGAACACCTCCTTCTCTCTAAAAGGGTTGGTCAACACATGTGGGGGAGAACAAGGGAGAAATATCTCTTTTTTTTAGGTAAATTTGGTAACTAAAAAAATTTTAAACACCTAAAAAACTCGCATTTTTTTTCCACACTATTAGGAAAATAGTGTGTGAATCATGCAATTTACACTGTCTCCCAAAACCCTTAAGCTATACAGTTACTTCTGGGAGATCACATAGTTAAAAAAACCATGTACTTTACTCCAGGACCACCCAATCCATTCAAAACCTCTCGAGGTTCCCTGAATAGTTCGATAAACTATGAAGAAGACGAGAAAACCTATCTGTCAAAAATATATAGCTAATTTCACAATTTCTACATGGTTTTCCAAACTGTTTGCATGTCATTTTCCACACCTTTGACACACTAAGGGCATCACGAAGTTTCTTCTTGAGGCCACAAGGTTTTTACATAATCATGAACAACCAGTTTAGAAAAATCTCGCAAAGTTAAAAATGAACTATGAAGGATCCTTGTGAAGGGAGGTTGCATGATTTTCCTCAAAATGTTCACCTTAACTGTGCATAGAAGAAAATACTAAAAAATTTATGAGGTCGGATAGAAAAATCCATGGAAAAACATTTCAAGCCTCTACATCTCAAGTTAAGAGTAAAATTACAAAACCATGAAATAGGGTGTGTTATAGATCAACAGCTTATTTAGTGTCATTAACTCTAATTTTATCTCAAGTATACAATGTGTTTCATGTTTCATCATTAAAGAAATATGTGTGGGATACATCATATTTTTTGAGCCTTGAAGTAGTATAGTTAGAAGAGAATATTTTATATATATAATAACCATTATATATTCTTGATCATAGAGAGCATGTGATATTGAATAATGTGATTCGTCAAGTTAATTTTTTTTAGACAAACCATTTGGTTGAAGAAGCAACACGGGAATCAAAAAATGCTATTAAGGAAAAATATCACCACCTATTTGAGTAATGAATAAAATTATGAGGACATAATTTTAAAAGGGGGAATTAATGTAACAACCCATTTAGTATTAATAAAAAATCAATTTAATTCCTTATTAATATTCATGAATTATATTTTATTGAGTTATATTCTTAATTATAATAGTAAGTACTTTTTCAATAGAAAATAGTCTTATATTTAAAAAAATTGTTTTCAAGTATTATAAGGTTTATTTAAAAAAACTATTTTTTTTTAAATTTAATTTGATACAAAGTTTATTATTATTTTTAATTCATCATGAAAAAATTATCTTAGGGAGTGTTTTTGATATTTTTCTATGAAAAAGTTGATTTTTGGTTGAAGAGTTGAAAACACTAATTTTTTAAGAAAAAATAATTTTTCATTATAGTATTTTTAAAGAAATTTTTTTAATTAGAATGGTTTTAAAGTTTTATTAGTTTATTTTTGAAAAAATTAATTTAGTTTAAAACTTTTGGATCAACATTATACGTTATCTTGGTATGAAATCACCTTTATATTTAAAAAGGAATTTTTTATAAAACTATTTTTCATTATATATTAAATTTTTATTTTAAATTAATATCTACTAATTTAATAGATTGAACCTTTATTTTTTTCATATTTTTAATCCTTATTTTCAAATTTTTTAATGTGTCTACTTTTATTTTTGGTCATTATGAAGTGTAACTTTGGTAAAAAATGTGTCACCACGGTGAAAGTTTAAATCGGGTTAACCAGGCTTTAATATAACTGATAAAGCCAAAATATTTCATATGATTATTATTATATAGATTATTTCTACCCTTAAAACCTTAGTCTAAAATTTTAATTTTTCATAGAACACTTTTCCTTGAAAATGACTTAATAATATTTAAATATTTTGAAAAATTCCATGTATGCCATCTCCCTCACTTATAAAAGGACACCACCCTCTTCATTTTTGAACACTTAATGAGCCTATAATATTAGAAAATCCATACCCAAATCCATTCCTCAAATACCTTCCCATTTCCTAGAGGACTTGGTTTGATCATAATACCCACCTTATAAGGTTAAAAGTGTAAACGTAAGGGGGTTGTCTGAAGAAGAGGTAAAGTTATTGACCGATTGTTTTGATTTTATTTCTTATACAATCTAATTAAAATAATTTTAAAGCATGATGAAATAATAAAATAATTTTATTCCATATAATATAATGTTATTATGTTTATTTTATAACCTTTTTTCGTCTACTTACCATATAATGAATAATAAAAACATCGCTCATGTGTGCATAAAAACTACCACCTTGCGAGATGATGTATTTCATTTTTTATTATTGAATCTAATTTTTGTTCCTAAAAATGGATATAAATGTAATAATATGATATATATTATTTAAAATTAACTATATAATGGAAAATAAATATTATTCTTCTTTCTTTTTCATCCAAAAAAAATAAAAGAATTTCTCATGTGTATATATGAGATATCGCCTCACGAATTGATGTATTGTTTTTGAGAATACCTTACATAGATTGTATATATAAGTGTATTTAAATAAATAATATTCTATTTATAGTATAATTGTAATTATAGAATGAAAAAATAATACTTACTTTCTTTACCTTTAATTTTTTGAAAATTCAAACGTTACTAATGCGTACATATAACCTATGAACTCTATTATTATAAGGTAATTCATTTTTCATAAGCATCACACATGGTTGGTTTTAAAAGTATAAATAATATATAATAAGGATAATTATATCATTATTAAGATTATGGAAATAATATAATCATGATCCATTTGACTATAGTCAACATAATGAATGCATTTTTCAAATATGAGTTGAATATCATCAAACATCTGATGAGAAATTGATTGATTAAGTAATTTAATATAAAATGGTAATAAATAAAATAAAAGTAATAAAAAAGTTGAAATAGTTCATTAATTATATAAATAATTAATATAAGTTTATTATTAAGGAATATAATGAATGTATGTGGTGAATTAGACTCAAGGTAAGGGATACTTTACCATGAAACCTCGTTTTAAATGTTTTAATGATTTATTTTTCTAAATATTTTTCTTACATGTACATATACTTAAAATTATTTTATGATTGTATTTATATGGAAATAAATTAACTATAAAGTAAATTTTATATATCTTTTTCATTTCTTTCAAAGGTTTTTAAATGGAATCTTTTTATTTATTTTATATATAATAGTTTGACTTTATTTACAAAAGGAAAAAATGAATGTTCTATTTTAACATATATAATGTTTATGATTTTAAATTTTCCACATACATTATTTTGTTTTTGGATTCTTCTGAAATATTCCATGTTTTATCAAATAAAAACCCTTATTCCATTTTTCTAGGTATTTTAGTCTTGAAAATGGGGTTTTAAATGGAAAGGGTATTTTGATATTTAAAAGTGTTTTAAATATAGGGTTAAAAGAGTTTTTAAGGGTTTATAAAGAAAAGGTGAAAGCATAAAATTATTTATTCATGATATGGTACTTGAGAATTATATATCGTGATGGGTGAGCCCAATAAAAATTACACAAAGGGTGATTCTGAAATAACTTATATGACTAGTGAGCTCGATACAAATTATATGATGGCTGAGACCGGTATAACACCTTAATGAATTGAGTATTGTTCATTATCATCAAAATAATGAAGAAGAGAGTTGACCAGTGAGGTTTCTCCTTTGTTTTTGTTGATTATCTAGTTAATTATCACATGAGTGCCCATAATTTATGAATATATTTCTATTAGTTTCCAATAAGGGTTTTTATTTTCTTGTCATGGATTTTAATTTTTTTTTGAGAAAAATTTATTTTTCATGTTAATATGATTTATTTAATATGATCAAAGAATAATGTAATAAAGGTAAATATTTTATGGCGTTTCAGGTTTTTTAATAGAATAACTAATCTATTTCCTTTAAGTCCCTTACTGAGTTTTTTGTGCTCATCCCATAGTTGTAAATGTTTTTATAGGGTTTACGTTTGAGTAAGAACAAAGAAAAATCAAGTGGAAAGTCATGAATATTTGTAATTAAACAAAACGTGTTTCATTTTAAAAGTTTTATATTATGTAAAGATTGGTTACTCGGTGTAAGTGTCACATTTATAATTTATTAGTTTTTATATATGATTTATGACCAAATTCTCTAAAACTCTAAACTGAAAAGGTCATTAGGAAAGTAAGGATGTGAATTATAGTTTAAAGTCATAAGATTATGTAATTTTTTAGGGCTGAGTCCTTATATATATGCCTTTAATTATTGTGAGTCATAAGATACCACCTATTTATTTTTCATAAGGACACACCATAATCCCATCTTTAATGCATCACTATTTATCAGAAACCCTTTATTGGGTAGTGCGAGTACATATGAATTTACCAAAATTATATTAACATCCTTGAAACTATGTTTACATTAATATATATATAGAAACATGACTCCCTTTAGGGTTAAAGTTTTTAGTGGATTATCCAATCATGATAAATATCTTACAAATAATTGACCATGCCCATATTATCCAAGGAAACTATGGATCACTATTATAATGGTTCGTCTAGTCAATTATTCAACCAACTCATTCTTTGAAAGATCTACTAACATACCCTCACTTTTGATTATATGACCTAAGGATAATACTTTATAAATCTAGAATTGAAATTTTCTTAATTTTTTATAAAATATCTCATTCTTTAAGGTATTTATAGTAATTATCAAATAAACTTTATGTTATTTTATGATTTTGGAATATATGATAATATCATCTGTAAATTTTGCAACAAATTTATCATGGAAATATCTAAAGAATATAATCATCAAATCCATGAATATAGAGAGATAATTTGTAAGTATAAAATGAATAACTATAGATTCATAGTTCCCATATATTATTTTAAAGTATGTATAAGTTATATCATCTCTTTTCACCCTTAAATGATGATATCTAGATTAACGGTATATATTTGAGAAGTAATAAGACCCTCAAAGTCGATTGAAATATTTATCAATACAGGGTAATGGTAGTACTTGATTATGAATTTTTATGTTGAGGATAATTAATGAAAAGATGAATTGATCCATCCTTCTTATTAATAAAGAGCACTACTACACCCCATAGTGAAGAACCTGGTAATATAAAACCCTGTCCCATATTATCTTGTAGTTTCTTCTATAATTACTCTAATTTAATGAGGGTCATTCTATATAGACAATTTGATATAGGTATAAAACTGGGAATGAGTTCAATAGAAAATGTAACCATGCAATTTGGGGGAATACCATGAAACTATTTAGAAAATACATCACATATCCATGAAAAATTGGAATATCTTCAATATTGAGTTTACTAAATGATTTGTGCAAAATACCCCTCATCAATAGGCATCAAGACCCATAGAAGAGAAATAATTTCCATAGGGATTTCATAGTTAGAATTTCATCAATATAAGATCATGTGTTTATCTAGGATATGAAATATAATTTATCTATCCTAAAAATTGATATGAGGTATATATATAGAGAGTTAATTCATTACCAAAATCATATAAATTTGAACTAGGAGATAATATCATGATTTTTTTAAAGTACATTCCCACAAACCTTTATCGAAGAAGAGTTGTAAACATGGGATGAAAGCATCACACCACTAGGTATTTCACTAATAATTCATTATCTATTCATCGGGATAATGATTTTATGATTTTAGAAAACATTATATATATTAGGTAGTTAGTGGAACAATAATAAAAAATTAAATTATATGTTCATGAATTTATAATAGGAATAATTGTCTCCATTTAATTCGAGTTTTAATCTATACTAAAACCAAAATAGTTTGTGTGAGTATTTAACAATAATAACAATTGTAATAAATAATATGATAAATAAAATAAATCCCAATATGTCCTAATCTATGGAACCATTATTGAATCTTATGAAAATTTAGGTCTAAACTATATCAATTTTTGTATAACATAGGTTGATTAATGTTTTATTATCTTATTCTCTACAAACTAATCCTAAAAATTAACTAAAACCCACTCAGATAAAATTTTTGATAAACCAGTCATTTCACAAAAACATAATATAATATTATGCATGAATATCCATTATATTATAATAAAAAATCACACCCAAAAAATATACAGGTTTAGTGTATTTGGAGATTAAATACCTAACTATATTATATATTAATGATTATTTAATAGCTCCCAAAAAAATTATACACACATGTTACCCATAAATACATGTCATATATAAGACACTTATTTATTAACTATGAATAGAAACATACATAGTAAGGGTTAAAATAGAAAACATATTATTCGAGAGAACATAAGATTCCACATTGAAGATCATAAGTGAGTATAAGATGAACATTTTGGCATGAAAACCTACTCAAGGTACATGACAATAACAAAAGAAAATCATACCCAATATTACCTGGATCATAAATCATGAAACATGAAATAAGTATTTTAGAATAATATAATAAGTAAGTCATAGGAATCTAGTATGACATTTAAATTCATCACATACATGGCCATATAAAATCATATATTTTGTTGAGACTCACTACCATGACCATGTTCATATAGTTAACCAATATATCTTATAGTATAGTAGATTAGGATAACCCCCCATTCCATATAACATAAAATCATTTAAGATACAATATTTACTAAATGTATTGAAGGGGGATAAAATTTTGGTCCCACCCATCACATAATGATAAACCATATATATATTCCATATAAATATAAAATCCATCATAGATCCATCATATCATAATTAATTTATGATAATTAAATAGGTTTCATAGAAATATTCAAAATACAATCAATCAACCAGAGAAATAAAGTAATTTATTTCATTAATATATATCCCCATTGAAATATAAAAAAACATTAAAGGTTATTAAAGTGGTTGAAAAACTCCTTATAAGAAAATCATAAAATTATTTAAAAAATATAAAGAAACATCATTTACATTTTTTATAATTTATTTTCTTAAAATAAAAATCATTTATAAATTTATGGTTTTATTAATAGAATGAAAATGTAAATAAAAATTAATTTTATAAACCTTAAAAACTAATAAAGGAATCTTCATGATGAAAATTGAAGGAACGGTTGGAGAAAATGACTAGGGAGAACCATAATAGAGAAGAGAAAATTTTTCCCTTAAAACATTTTTAAAAAGTTAAAACCACTAGAAAGGAACCTTAATAAATCATATAGGTAGAGAGAATGAAATACTTGAAATAAAGTAATGAATATAGACTTGGAAAATAAATATTACCAACCAAAAAGAAGAGATAAATACTACTGGATCTAAAGGTATTTATTGATTGGATTTGTTGTCAATACATATGCATTGTCTATTTAAAGTTTTTTTTAAGTGTTCTTATAGTTTTTCAAGGATCTAGAAATGGTATAAAAAAATTTTAATTATGGAATTATTATGATGAGACCACAAAACAAGAAGTATACCACTCCACAAGGATTAAGTTGAAACCATGATTAAGGCAATATACTAACCAATAAGGGTCATTTCTGTATGGGTTAATTGGATTATCCATAAGGGTTAAATACGGATACACACTATAATACCACTAGCCACACCACAATGATGTTAGGAGATTGATAATAAAGGTTCATCCTTTCTACAGTATAAGATAAAGGATCCACCATGAGTCAACACCAAGCCTAACCATAGTTCCAAGCAAGGTGGAAAAGGAGGAGTTCACAACACATGTCGATCCTTCATAGTAGAAAGGACTGCAACAAAGGAAGTCACCATGGACACGACACTATGTGGGTTGGCACAATACAGCCAGTAGGATTTTTTGTCCCCCAAGGTATTTTATTGAAATTTGATTCCATGTATAGAGTAATAGAGTATCCCTGACCAAAATTAATGTTCCATGTGGGATTAAATAATTATAGTTTAAACCATAGTCCATGTGACCAAACTATAAAATACAAAGACTTAACTTCATAATCAAAAAAATATGGATTACATCACAAGATGTTCCCTATGACATGAAGGGTATGTTACTATTTGTGTGAATATTTGAAATGTTTTAGAGTCTATAATCCTTTACTCATTGGATATATAGGTCAAATATTCTTAATGATATAGATGAAGTCTTCCATTACATAGAAGAATACTTCATCAAGGAGGGACCTTTTTGGGTAGTGCGATAGTCAATATATTTTTCATGAATATAAGAAATTTCACTGTGTGGATGATGTCCACATCACATCCTTTATTGCAATATAAAAATGGTTAACTCAAAACTAATTTATCATGTAACAATGGGAGATACTACCCTATGAGGTATGAATCCTGAAGAATCAAATATCATTGTAGTTATAGATATCTCTTGTAGGTTTGGTGGTAACTTAAATATCTTAAACTACCTTGTTAGGTCAACAAGGTCAAATACCCTATGGGGTGAATCATGGAATGACAGATTAAAACTGATACCCCTTCAGATCTATTTTCATCTTAAAAAAACAATGTTATCTCTTTCTCCAATAGAAATATATGAACAAAAAAGAAATCATGCAATGGACACATTGATTTTACTTGGTTCACCCTCACTAGGTTATGTCTAAGGTGTATACAATGACGATGTGTCGATGTACCAAATCCACTACAACTCATTGCTAATTACAAGGTTTGGGTTAGATCAATTATATATTCATAGGATTACCACCTTTACAAGAATTAGGGTCTTTTCATTACATTCCCAAGGGTCACTCCTTATGTCTCTTTATTTGGTTAACTACTGGTGGAAAGGATAATTGTCTTCCTCTTCCTTCTCTCATTGATCTTAAAAGAGATTCACTCACAGTTTATGGACTTTTAGGTCCCTTAATATTCATGAAATAAAACATCCTTAACTATAGAAAGATACTCTAATGAAGTCCCTTTTTCACCCATAGATAAAATCAACTTTTCCGCATACTGTAAGTTAGTGGAAATCACTTTCGTGAGATATTTAAGTCCCTTCACAATCCTATTGATTTTTTGTGAACTGTGTAGCTCATATTATTTTCAGAATATCTCTTCAGTTAACTGCTTCCATGTATCGCTTCTGCATACCGCTTCTGCGTACCGCTTTCGCTTCCACTTCCACGTACAGCTTCCACGTACAGCTTCCGCGTACAGCTTCTGCATACCACTTTCACGTACTATACTACCTTATTCCATGGACTACATATTTTTTAGATCACTTCTCCTTTATGAATCACTTATCATATGCTTACTATTTTTCTTTGTAGTCTACAATGCCTTTCAAAACCTCTTCGCGATCCTTTACTAGGAAATCCTCCTTTTGTGGAATCCTCCTCATAAACTACTTCACCCTTTGCAGAATTCTCCTTCGCAAACCACTTTCAGACTTTACCTAATTTTTGGAGAAAAATGTTTTATTATAAAAATATCTCTTAGTAATGATGGTATTAGTTATCATTATATAAGAAAATAGATCCACAAAATCCACTAATATGAGATTTACCAAAACATCAATGTAGTATAGCATTTACTGCGTACCATGCATCTTTCGCATACCATAATTTCCCCACGAACCATTTTCCCTATATGGTTAGAATAAAACTTTTCTCCCTTAGTAGTAGAAAAAATCACCACCTCATTTTTACAAATGAAAATCCATCCCATGAACTGTTTGCCTTTCGAAAATAGTAGGCCTTCCTACAAACCTCCTTTGATATGAAAATCGTTCCTCCTACAAAGTCCGCATACCATTTTCCTTCCATGAACCATTCCTACATAGATCATTTTCAATACTCAAACTATTTTTCATGTTCTACATACTGTTAATTCCTATGTGGAAAATATTCCTTTACCAAAAACTAAAATCTTGATTTGAGGCCCAAAAATTTGGCAAGCACTAGGAAATTGCTCCGCCTTAAAAATATGCTTTGTCAAACACTATCCATACACATTCACTTTTGTCTGGCATTATCAACTAACACAATCACACAAAAATAATACTAATAAGAAACCTTGATGGATTTTATCCAACATATCTAATTATAATTGAATGAATGAAATCTAATAGATAAAGCTACAAAGGCTTTATTTGAGGTAGAGGAAATGAGGAAATTATGTGATGTGGGAATTTTAATTTTTAAATTCAAATTTTCTCTACTATATAGAATCTACTATATAATAGAAATACATCAAACATAATATAAATTGGAGATAAATTGAATATCAAAGATAAGAGGATATACTATTCTAAACAATATTGATCATTTGGTATTAATTGCTGATATATAACTATATTGATGTTCATTGAAGATCAGAGTTGGTAGAAAGGTTTCTCTATGCATACCATTGATGATCTGATATACAAGAGAAGAGAAACATAGATAATAGCCATGCTATTTGGTGTTGATTATCTGTAACATCCCAAGTAAATAAATAATATAACACTTTCATATTTATGAAAATTTGGGAATTAAATATTAATTTTACTTTAAATGGGATGCTATGTTCGATGGAGTGCGCGATACATAACAACGAGTTTCTTTGAAATCTTTTGTTGCACACAATGCTGAGTCTTACTGAAAAATAATAATACAATATTATTTTAAATTGAAGTTAACACCTACCTGTTGTATTGGTGGTAATGGAAAGAACTAACTACAATATGAATATACATGTTTGTTAATTTTTTTTACATTTATCAAATAAATTTAAGAGTCTTAAAATAAGAAAGAATCTGATTTTAAGCATAAATACTATAATATTCATTAAAAGGTAGATTTACTGCCTTTTGATGGAGAACTCTCTTTAAATATAGTTTTGGTCACTTTTATATGTTCTATTTGACAAAATAAAATTATTATTTAGAATCGGGACACAATAATTTACTTTGGGAAAATTTTTGGTATTTTTCTGATGAAATTCATTTTTTATGAATACTGAAAAATACTGTATTTTAATTCAAAAATTCCATTTAATATAATATATTTATAAGGTTATATTATCTTTTAATTGGTTTTAAAGTGTAATTATGCTATTTTTTTACCATTTAATCCAATTTTTTTCATTGGAAAGATTTTCACTTTGAAATTGGATATAAATAAGTGTCAATCCTTTTATAGTTATTATTTCTTAAAAACGCACTTTTTGTTTTGATAATGGGAATTAATTTTAAATTAATTTCTTCCACTTATGTGTTTTAAATTTGGAAAAATTGATTCCATATTTGGAATTAGGATGTCTAAATTGTGTAAATAGGTATCTTTTATTTTTGGACATTTTAAATATTTTCCTCAGTAAATGTTTTATTTACCATGGTTAAAGGGTAAATCTGGTAAATAAGGGTACAGAAATATTATTATATTAATATTAAATTACCCTAAAATGTTTTCTAATCCTATTTTTTGATAAATTTCCGACCCTGGGCATAATTGGGTCGATTTTGGTACCCCATGGAGCAACTTGGGAGTGATAATGACACTTTATATTAATTAATTTAAAGTGAAGACAAAAATGAAATAAACATTAATCTTTTAGTAAATCAATTTTTACATAGGGTTATATAAGTTATATTTTAGAATATAAATATTCATTGGAAATATAAAAATATTTCCTACATCATGGTATTTTGTTTATAATTTTTAGACATCAAACAAATAAAATTGTTTATGGCACAATAATGATGCAGTTTTTACCTCATTAATAAATGATTTAAATAAATAATATTATAAAGATTAAAACAATATCTAGAACCTATGAAATTCTTATTGGATGATTTTATTTTGAACAGGAGTCATCTTATATTCTACTTTAATGTTTTTTGGAATTTTATAAACTGAAAATCATTATATAATAAAATAATATTTTCAAGCTTTCCTAAAGAGCTCCCCCCCTTATAAAAAGCCCTCACTTCTAACCCATTCCATACACATAGAAAGTAACTTGGATCATAAAAACTCTAAAACATTAAGCTCCCTAAATCCCTATCCTCCTCCTAGAATCCTTCCTTTAGGCATAAGGTAATTCAATTAAACCTTTTGGTTCAAACCAAAGGGAGATACCCGATTTAAAGGTAATGTTTTCTCTTAAGTTCTTTAGTTTTATTTTACTTATCCAACCCCATAAACTATTTTATTCATTTTTTTTATAACAAAAACAAATATTCTTAATATAATATGTTTTTTATGAGAATGATTCAAGCTAAACATACATGCACCTCTATATAAAGGATAAAGAACATACTGTTTCTGTGGATGGTGAACTACTACCTCACGAAACGATGATTGTTCAATCTTCTCCTACCACCTCTCATGGTGTCCATTATGATGGAACTGAATTTATATATGATATATATGGTTTTTATGTTTTCTCTATACTTATGTATTTTTTATTTACAAACATACCTTTATGCTTTCTAATATGTGTAAATATGATAATTTCATTTGAGGAAGTGCAGACTACCGCCCTTCAAGGTGATATGATTCGTTCATGACATAAATGGAACATATAAAGGATGGAATTAATGAAGTTATGCAACATATATATCATATGATATTAAAATGGAATTATAATATACCTATGTATCATTAAGTTTTCATTCCATTAAATATCAAATAGAAATGAAAGTAGCGTTCATGCATACGTACAACTTACCATCTCCATGAACGATGCATTTCATTTCTTTTCTTCAAATGTTATGTAATATTATAAATACATACTTATAATGGATATATATTATATATATTATATATAAATCATGAATATCATTCTGTAGATAATGGATTTTTGACCACAAGAACAACTTGTAATTATAAGAAGTTCATTTTTGACTTAAGTACCAAATATCGACAAAACGACCATAATTAAATTAAATGATTGAATAATGTTTATAACATGGTAATAAGTGATATAAAAGGAATAATAAACTTGAAAAAGTTTTTTAATCAAGTATAAATTAACTTTATTTTATTATTCAGGAGATTAAAGAACGAACGGGTCAAGTCAGACATGAGGTAAGAGATTTCTTATCTCACATTTAATTCTGTGAGAATTACATTGTCCACCACTGATTTCTTGATTTTGGTGTATTGTGTAATTACATTTGATATATATTATCATGATTCTCTTTATATTCATGGTATTATGTGATTCATTTGGTGGTTATTAACTTTTTTTCATATGACTCAATTGATTTCTACGTGGTAAAGAGTTTTCATCTCACTTTTATTATTCCCATGAGATTTATGCTATATTTTACACCATTTACTTTTGTGTGGTGTATGTACCACCCATGATTGTATTAATTGTGTAATATACTTTAATTTATGGGTTTTTACATATTTATTTTATGATGATTCATTCATGGGGTGTATCTTTCGTATGTTACAAAATCGTTAAGGGAACCTTTCACCCTCCTCTTTTTAAAAGACTTCTTTTTGTTATATCTTTTAATTTACATATTCTTATGTTGGGATATTTTCTTATATATCCTTATGGATTTAAATTTTATGTACAAGGGATGAGATACCCTTTTTTATCTTATCAACTCATTTTCTGAATTTTAAAGTGACGTCGTTATGCTGTCGAATTTCTGTTAGGGAACTTCTTAACCCAGTTTCAATTCTTTGGATTAAACTTATACTTATTGATTATGTCATGATATGAATTTGTGTGAATGACCTATGATTATTTTAGGATTAATATCTACTTATATTGGGTGTATTAGTATTTTTCACACATAATTATATCATTTATTTATCCTCAATATAAGGATACCATCTTTTAAGGGATTTCATCTCAAATTACATTCCACTAAGACTTCATAGTTGTTATGCACCAATTCACTTTTATATGGTTTATATACCATAATTTGGAATATTATATCATGAATCCATTTATTCTTATTGTATTATAAAGTTTTTATTAAATGTTATTCCTTAATTATTTTTATTCAAGTGTCTATCATTTTGTTAAAAACTCCTTAACTAAAATATTGGTTAAAATGTTTTAAAGATGTATTCTTCTAAATATTTCTCATTAATGTCCATGTTTTCAAAAAAAATTAGGATTTATTTATATGGACATTAATTTTTTCAAATAATGATTCATTTAAATCTTTCTAACTGGTATGAGACACTTTGATTCAAAAATCTCTTTATTAAATGTTTTCAAGGGTTTTTGAAAATGGTTTGATAAAGAATTTATTATATCAATATCTTAAAATAATATATTGTGAATGCAATGTGGAAATGTTATCTTTCCCTTATGCCTGTTTTATGTGTTATTACTACTTTATAGTTCTTTATCATTATTTCCAAATACGAGTGGTTAAGTGATAAACACAGGGCGGGTGAGCCCGAGATATCTCTCTAATTCATTGGGTAATGTGACGGAGGTAAATGTTAATGTTTCTCCTAAGAGATTTAGGGAATATACTATTATGGGTATTCCAAATGTAACTCCCTACGTAGTTGTGAAATATACAATGTATGTTTGATATGGATTCCACAGTTTACCTTTACAATTTATGATTTTTGTGTGTTTTTCATAAATCTTATGATTTCATGAGGTATGTTATGATTGAAAATTATGGTTTCATTATTTTGTATTTACTGATGAGCTAATGTTTTCATCCCTTATTTTATAACCCTTACTTTTATTTTTATTGTAACATCCCAGGTAAATAAATAATAAGATATTTTCATATTTATTAATATTTGTGAATTAAATATTAATTTTACTTTTAAAGGGTTTCTATGTTCAATAGAGTACACAATACGAAACAATGAGTTTCTTTGAAATATTACATTGCACAAAAATAATATAATATTATTATTTTAAATGTTAGTTAACTCCTAGACATTTTATTGGAGGGAATGAAAAAAACTAAATACAATATGACTATACATGTTTTTTAAATGTATTTACATTTATCCAATAAAAATTTAGAGTCTTAAAATGTGAATGAATCTAATTTAAGCATAATTTACATTAAAAGGTCGATTTATCACCTTTTAATGGAGAACCCTATTTAATTATAGTTTTGGTCACTTTAATACATTATATTTGAACAAATAAAATCCTTATTTAGAATAGGGACATCGAAATTTACTTTGTGTAATGTTTTGGAATTTTTCTGAGAAAGTTCAATTTTTAATGAATAGTGAAAAATATTGTATTTTAATTCAAAACTGCATTTTAATCTAATTTATTTATATGGATAGATTATCTTTTTAATTGGTTTTAAAGATTAATAATAATTTATTTTTACCATTTAATTTAATTTTGTTTATTGGAATTAATTTCATTTTGAAATTGGACATAAATAAGTATCAATCTTTTGATAGTTATTATTTCTTAAAAACACACTATTTGTTTTAACAATAGGATTAATTTTAAAATTAATTAATGCCACTTCTATATTTTTAATTTGAAAAAATATACATCGTTTTTTAATTTGGAATATCAAATATATCTTAGGCTGAATTTTTGGTATTTTTCTGAAAAATTTCATTTTTTGATGAATAGTGAAACCACTTAGTAGTAGTTAAAAAAACTGACTTTTTCATTTAAATAAAATTTGACCACTTCTGTGAATTGAATTTCAAAAATCCAACATACATGGTTGTTATCAAGAACTAAAATGTGGTTCAATAAGATGAAAATATTTTTTGGTGAATAGTAACATTTGACTTTTATTTACTGCGATTAAAGGTAAATAGGTTAATAGAAGGTAAAAAGAATATTATAATAATTCAAAATTACCTTAAAACTTGTCCTAACCTTATTATTTGATTCATTTACGACCATGGGAATCTTTGGGTCGATTTGGGGACCCCTTTGAGCCGCTTGGGAGTGATAATGATAATTTTGACTAATTAATATAAAGTAAAGGCCAAAATGACATAAACAAAAAGCTTTTAGTAATTAATTTTTATATAGTGTTATATAAGGAATATTTTTAATTATAAATATTCCTTATAAAGATAAAAATATTTCCTACATCATGGTATTTTGTTTTATAATTTTTAGACATCAAATAAATTAAATTATGTATGACACAATAATGATACAATATTTACCTCATTAATAAATGATTTAAATAAATTAGATTATAATGATTAAAATATTATCCAAAACATGTTCAATTTGGATTGGATGATTCTATTTCTAATATGAGTCACCTTATCTTAGAAATTAATGATTTTTGGACCTTTTGAAACCGAATTTCATTATATAATAAAATAATATTTTCACACTTTCCTAAAGATCTCCTCCTCTCCCTTATAAAAAAAGACCACTTCTAACCAATTACTCACACCTCTCAAGCCTTTTGGATCGTCCAACCTCTTCCAAATTAAGATCCCTATATCCCTCTCCTCCTCCTATAAGCCTTACCTTAGGAAGAAGCCACTTCAAGAAGTTCTTTTGGTTCAAACCAAAATAAGTTACCCAAATTAAAGGTAACAGTTTCTCTTAACTTCTTTTCTTTTATTTTACATCTCCAACCTCTAAACTCTTTTTATTACTTTATTTTGTAAAAACACAATTATCCTCAATATACTAGGATTTTTTTATGAGAAGGATTAAAACTACACTTACACACACCTCCATCTAATGGATGAAGAACATAATGTTTCTATGGATGGCACAGTAATGCCTCACGAAATGATGATTGTTCAAACATCTCCAACCGCCTTTAATGGTGGACATTATGATGGAAATGTATTTATATATGATATATATTGTGTTTATTATTTCCTTATTCTTATGTACTTCCCATTTATAGCATGCCTTTATGGTTTCCATAGTGGGTAAATACGATAATATCGTTTGAGGAAGTGCGGACTACCGCCCCCTCAAAGTGATTTGATTATTTAATGCCTTATGTGGGGTGTATAAAGTATAGATTTAATGATATTATATATTATATTATACTAGAATTATAATATTCCTATGTATAATTATGTTTTATTTCCATTAAAATAAGAAATATAAATGAAAGTAGCGTTCATGCGTACGTACGGCTTACCGTCTCCATGAACAGTGCATTTCATTTCTTACCCCTAAATGTTATGTACTATTATAAAAACATGTATATGGTAGATATATATGATATATATGATATCCAAATCATGAATATCATTGTGGATATAATTAACCTTGGACCACATGAACAAAATGTAATTATAATAAGTCCATTTTTTACTCAAGTACCAAATATCGACAAAACAAACGTTATTAACTTAAATGATTGCATCATGTTTATAACATGATAATATGTGATATAAAAGGATTAATAAACTTGAAAAAATTTCTTAATCAAGTAGAAATTAACTTTAGTTTATTATTCAGGAGATTAAAGAATGATCGAGTCAAGTCAGACACGAGGTAAGGGACTTCGTCTCAATCTCCTTTCATTGAGGCGTATTTTGTTTTAATACACGATTTTCTTTTATAAGCTGTATAAACACCTTTGAATTTTCATTTCATTCAAAGGGAATCTTTTTATATGAATAGTTTTACTAAATGACAAAGAGGAATGTTTTTTTAAACGTTATCGGTGACAACGACCTTTCCGTCGCCACGAGTATTATCTGATCTTTGGCTTCCTTAACAAGCCATAATGTTTTTTAAAAGGAAAAATAAATACCATATACTATTTTTACATATTTTGGTATTGAAAATGATTTTGAGAATGGATTTATTATTTCAATATCTTGAAATGATATTTTGTTATTGCAATGTGGAAATGTTATCTTTCCTTTATGCTTATGTTATGTGTTATGATCATGTTATAGTTCTTGGAAATTATTTACGTATACGAGTGGTTCCATGATATACCTAAGGTGGGTGACCCCGAGATAGCACTCCAATGCATTGGGTAACGTGATGGAGGTAAACGTGAATTTTTATCCTAAGAGATTTATGGAATATACTATGATGGGTATTCCAAAGTAACTCCCTATATAGTTGTGATAGCTAAAATGTAAGTATGATATGGATTCCACAACTTACCTTTAAGTTTTATGATTTCTATGTGACTTTCATAAATCTTATGATTTCAAGAGGTAAGTAAAAGATTTCATGATTTTTATGTATCTATGAACAAATTTTTTCATTCTTTGTTTTATAACCCTTACTGAAATTTTTATGCTCATCCCATATTTTGAAATGTTTTCACAGGACTTAAATATGAATAAGGTCAAGGAGGAGATCAAGGAAAATTCATGCTATCTAAAACCTGGAACTAGACATGACTATTTTTTTCAAGAGTTTTTATTTTATAAAAAAATTGATACTGGGTAGAATTTTCTACATGTAATATTCATATTGTTATGTAAATGTAATTACCTAATTCTCTAAAACTCTAAACCTGAAAATATTATCAATTTGAATTATTCATTTAATTCAATATTATGTAATGTTTAAGTTCGGGTCCTTATAGTTGGTATCAGAGGTCGATTTAGATGACTTTTGGAGTTCAGGTATTGTTAAATTAATGTCCCTAAATTAATTTATGGTAATATTGAAATAATATAGAATTTACATATTACCATGTTGATTCGCCTAAGATATTTCTGTGTTAACAATGGTTTTTCATAGTGGAAATAGATAAACTTTTCTAAGAAGGAATACAAAGGGAAATGACCTTCCAAATCAGCAACCCGTGATGGTCAGAATCAGAACTGAATAGTTTGTTGCAGTGATGACTCAGTCGACTGAAGTGATAAATGTTGGTTTTGTTTATTGATGATATTTTGGTTTATTATAAAAGTAATGAGGAACATGAAATTCATTTAAGGGTTGTCTTCCAGACCTTAAAAGAAAAGAAACTTTATGGGAAATTTAGAAAATATGAGTTTTGGTTACAACAAATGTCTTTCCTTTGTCACATTGTTTCAAAAAATGGCATAACTGTTGATCCTGCTAAAACAAAAGTTTTTGAAGAATGGCCAAGACCCAAAAATATAACCGAGATCCATAGTTTTCTTGGTTTGGCATGTTATTACCGGAGGTTTGTTGAAAAAATTTCATGGTTTTCTAGTCCAATGACTAAGTTATCTCGAAAAGGTGTTAAGTTAATTTGGACAAAATAATGTGATGATTTTTTTCAAGAATTGAAAATAAGATTGGTGAATGATCCAGTTTTGGAACTACCATCCAGAAATGGTGAGTTTGTTATCTACAGTGATGCTTAGTTTAAAGGACTTGGATGTTTCCTTATGTAGAATGATCAGGTAATTTCTTATGTTTCACGTCAGTTGAATCCTCATGAGTTAAATTACCCTACACATGATTTGGAATTAGCTGCTGTTGTTTTTGCTTTAAAAATTTGGAGGCATCATTTGTATGGAGTAAAGTGTGAAATATATAATGATCCCAAAAGTTTGAAGTATATATTCACTAAGAAATAATTGAACATGAGACAGAGGAGATGGTTGGAATTAATCAAGGATTATGATTGCACCATCCATTACCATCCAGGAAATGAAAATAAAGTGGCTGATGATTTGAGTCGAAAAAGTAATTCTTCATTAACCATGTTACGTTTGGAACGAGATCCTTTGGTATTTGATTTGATGAACTTTGGCATAGAAGTTGTTGGTGCAGGAAATTCTTCTGTTTTATATCAGGTATCAGTGAGATCATCTCTATCTGACAGAATTAAGCAAGCGCAAAAGGAAGACAGTGAGTTTTAGAAAAAGGTAGAGTTGGTTCAGAAGGGTAAGTTTCCTGATTTTAACATTGATAATGATTGTGTATTGAGGTTTGGGAAGAGATTATGTGTGCCTTGTTATTCACAGTTGAAGAATGAGTTGTTATGTGAAGCTCATAGTTCTCTATTTTCTGTTCATCAGGACAGTACTAAGATGTACAGAGATCTCCTTGAGTATCACTGGTGGGATAGAATGAAAAGAGATATTGTTGATTTTACTGTGAAGTGTATGACTTGTCAGCAGGTTAAAGAAGAGCAGTAGTTACTGAAAGGGATGCTTCATCCTCTACCGGTATCAGAGTAGAAATGGAAAAATATATCCATGGAATTCTTTGGGGGATTACCAAAGACATCTCGAGGTAATAATGCAATCTGGGTTAGAGTTGATCGATTGACTAAATCTTCTCATTTCCTTCCTATTCAAGATACTTTTTCTCTAGATCAGATTTCTCGGTTGTATGTTAAAGAGGTAGTCAGGTTGCATGGATTTCCCCTCTCCATTTTATCTGATAGTGATCCCAGGTTTACTTATAACTTTTGGAAAGGCCTTCAGATGTCATTAGGTACTGAATTAAATTTTAGTACATCTTTTCACCCTCAATCAGATTGGAAATCAGAACGAACAATTCATACATTGGAAGATATGTTACGTTCTTGTTTGATGGATTACTAAGGAAGTTGGGACCAACAAATTTCTTTGGTTAAATTTTCATATAATAATAGTTTTCATTCTAGTATACAGATGGCACCATTTGAGGAATTATACATAAAGCGTTGTCGAACTCTGGCTTTTTGGGATGAAGTAGCTGAAAGGAAGATGATGGGACCAGAATTGGTAGAAGAGATGACAGAGAAATTTCAGTTGATTCAGAAGCACATGATAATATATCAGAACAGACAGAAACTTATGCAGATGACCAGAAGAAGGATCTTTCTTTTGAGGTAGGTGATCATGTCATTCTCAAGGTCTCTCCATGTAAAAGTGTGATGCATTTTGGTAAGAAGGGAAAGTTGAGTCCGACGTTCATTGGACCTTATAAAATTATGGAAAAAGTTTGATTAGTTGTGTATAAAGTGGATTTACCTCCATGTTTATCCCAGGTACACAATGTTTTTCATGTTTCATTATTGAGAAAGTATATGTCAGATCCATCTCATGTTTTGAGCCTAGAGGTAGTTAAGTTGGAAGGGAATCTCTCTTATGAAGAACAACCAGTCCAGATTCTTGACTGTAGAGAGAAAGTGTTGTGGAATAAGGTAATTCACTAGGTAAAGGTTTTGTGGAAAAACCATATGGTTGAAGAGGCAACATGGAAATCTGAAAATGCTATACGGGATAAATACCCCCACTTATTTTGATAAGTGAATAAAAATTACAAGGACGCAATTTCCAAAAGGGGGGAAGTATGTAACATCCCAGGTAAATAAATAATAATATATTTTCATATTTATTAATATTTGTGAATTAAATATTAATTTTACTCTAAAACGGTTTCTATGTTCGATAGCGTACGTAAAACGCAACTACGAGTTTCTTTGAAATCTTACATTGCACACTAATAATATAATATTATTATTTTAAATGGTAGTTAAATCCTAGATATTGTATTGGAGGGAATGAAAAAAACTAACTACAATATGATTATACATGTTTTTTAAATGTATTTACATTTATCCAATAAAAAGTTAGAGGCTTAAAATGTGAATGAATCTAATTTAAGCATAATTTACATTAAAAGGTCGATTTACCACCTTTAATGGAGAAACCTCATTAAATCTAGTTTTGGTCACTTTAATACATTCTATTTTACCAAATAAAATCCTTCTTTATAATGGGGACATCAAAATTTACTTTGTGTAAATTTTTGAAATTATTCCAAGAAAGTTCATTTTTAATGAATAGTGAAAAATATTGTATTTTAATTCAAAACTATGTTTTAATATAATTTATTTATATGGTTAGATTATCTTTTTAATTGGTTTTAAAGTGTAATTAGAATATATTTTTACCATTTAATCCAAATTTTTTTATTGGAATTAATTTCATTTTGAAATTGGACATAAACAAGTATCAATCTTTTGATAGTTATTGTTTCTTAAAAACACACTATTTGTTTTAACAACGGGATTAATTTTAAAATTAATTAATTCCACTTCTATGTTTTGAATTTGTAAAAATATACATATTTTTTTAATTTGGAATATCAAATATATATTAGGCTGAATTTTTGGTATTTTTTTGAAAAACATCAATTTTTGATGAATAGTGAAACCACTTAGTAGTAGTTAAAAAAACTGACTTTTTCATTTAAATAACTTTTTACCACTTCTGTGAATTGAATTCAAAAAATCCGACATACATGGTTGTTATCAAGAACTAAAATCTGGTTCAATAAGATGAAAATAATTTTTGGCGAATAGTAACTTTTGACTTTTATTTACCGCGGTTAAAGGTAAATATGTTAATTCAAGGTAAAAAGAATATGATAATAATTCAAAATTACCTCAACACTTGTCCCAACCATATTGGTTGAGTCATTTACTACCATGGGAATCTTTGGGTAGATTTTGGGACCCCTTTGAGCCACTTGGGAGTGATAATGACAATTTAGATTAATTAATTTAAAGTAAAGGCCAAAATGGCATAAACAAAAATCTTTTAGTAATTAATTTTTATATAGTGTTATATAAATAATTTTTTTATCTATAAATATTCATTAGAAATATAAAAAAATTTCCTACTCCATGGTATTTTTTTATAATTTTTAGACATCAAATAAATTAAATTATGTATGAGACAATAATGATGCAATATTTACCTCATTAATAAATGATTTAAATAAATAAGATTATAATGATTAAAATATTATCCAAAACATGTTCAATTATGATTGTATGATTTTATTTCTAATATTAGTCACCTTATCTTGAACCTTAATTATTTTTGGATCTTTTGAAACCGAATATCATTATATAATAAAATAATATTTTCACACTTTCCTAAAGAGCCCCTCCTCTCCCTTATAAAAAGAGACCACTTATAACCAATTCCTCGCACCTCTAAATCCTTTTGTCTCTTCCAAACTCTACCCAATTAAGGTACCTATAACCCTCTCCTCATCCTAGAATCCCTATCTTAGGTAGAATGCACTTTAAGAAGTCCTTTTGGTTCAAACCAAAATAAGTTACCCAAATTAAAGGTAAGAGTTTCTCTTAACTTCTTTTCTTTTATTTTACTTCTCTGACACCTAAACTCATTTTATTACTTTCTTTTGTAACAAAAAAATTATCCTCAATATACTAGTATATTTTTATGATGAGGATTAAAACTACACTTATACACACCTCCATCTAATGGATGAAGAACATAATGTTTCTATGGATGGAAAACTAATACCTCACGAAATGATGATTGTTCAAATATCTCCAACCGCCTCTCATGGTGGCCATTATGATGGAACTGTATGTATATTTGATATATATTATGTTTATTATTTTCTTATTCTTCTGTACATCCCATTTATATCTCTCCTCTATGGTTTCCATAGTGGGTAAATACGATAATCTCATTTGAGGAAGTGCGGACTACCACCCCCTCAAAGTGATTTGATTCGTTAATGCCTTATGTGGGATGTATAAAGGATGGAATTAATGATATTATATATGATATTATACTATAATTATAATATAACTATGTATAATTATGTTTTATTTCCATAAAAATAAGAAATATAAATGAAAGTAGCATCCATGCGTACGTACGGCTTACCGTCTCCATGAACGATGCATTTCATTTCTTACCTCTAAATGTTATGTACTATTATAAAAACATGTATATTATGGATATATATGATATATATGATATCCAAATCATTAATATCATTCTGGATATACTGAACCTTTTACCACATGAACAACATGTAATTATAAGAAGTAAATTTTTGACTCAAGTACCAAATATCGACAAAACAAATGTTATTAACTTAAATGATGGCATGATGTTTATAACATGGTAATAAGTGATATAAAAGGAATAATAAACTTTAAAAAGGTTCTTAAGAAAGTATAAATTAAATTTACTTTATTATTCATGAGATTAAAGAATGATCGAGTCAAGTCAGACATGAGGTAAGGGACTTTGTCTCAATCTCCTTTAATTGAGGCATATTTTTTTAATACACGATTTTCTTTTATATGTTGTATAAACACATTTTACTTTTTATTTGATTTAAAGGGAATCTTTTTATATGAATCATTTTACTAAATTACAAAGAGGAATTTTTTTTAAATGTTAGCAGTGACAACGACCTTTCTGCCGCTGCGAGTATTATTTGATCTTTGGCTTCCTTAACAAGCCGAAATGTTTTTTAAAAGGAAAAATAAATACCATATACTTCTTTTACATATTTTGGTATTGAAAATGATTTTGAGAATGGATTTATTATTTCAATATCTTGAAATGATATTTTTTTATTGCAATTTGGAAATGTTATCTTTCCTTTATGCTTATGTTATGTGTTATGATCATGTTATGGTTCTTGGGAATTATTTATGTATACAGGTGGTTCTGTAATAAACCTAGGGCATGTGAGCCCGAGATAGCTCTCCAATTCATTGGGTAACGTTAAAGAGGTAAACGTGAATGTTTCTCCTAATAGATTTAGGGAATATACTGTGATGGGTATTCCGAAGTAACTTCCTATGTAGCTATGATAGTTGTAAGTACGATATGGATGCCACAAGTTACCTTTATGTTTTATGATTTCTATGTGAATTTCATAAATCTTATGATTTCACAGGGTAAGTAAAATATTTCATGATTTTTATGTATTTATGAACAAATGTTTTCATTCTTTGTTTTATAACCCTTACTGATCTTTTTATGTTCATCCCAAGTTTTGAAATGTTTTCACAGGACTTAAAGATGAATAGGGTCAAGGATGGGATCAAGGAAAAGTCATGCTGTCTAAAACCTGGAACTAGACATGAATATTTTTTTCAAGAGTTTTTATTTTATAAAAAAATGGATACTGGGTAGAATTTTCTATATGTAATATTCATGTTGTTATGTAAATGTAATGACCTAATTCTATAAAACTCTAAACCTGAAAAGATCCTCAATGTAAATTAT
This sequence comes from Viscum album, assembly GCA_963277665.1. Classification (NCBI taxonomy): domain Eukaryota; kingdom Viridiplantae; phylum Streptophyta; class Magnoliopsida; order Santalales; family Viscaceae; genus Viscum; species Viscum album. The sequence continues at coordinate 248,452,150 of OY728150.1, forward strand.
ACATTTAATTCAATATTATGTAATGTTTAAGGTCGGGTCCTTATATTTATGCTCATACCAAGTTTTTAAAATGTTTTACACTAGAATTAAATATGAATAGGTTCAACGATGGGATCAAGTAAAAGTAATGTTGTCTAAAACGTGGAACTAGACATGTTTCTTTTTAAGAGTTTTTATTTTATAGAACAAATGGATACTGATTAGTAGTTTCTTCATGTAATTTACATGTTGATATGAAATAGTTATGGCCTAATTCTTTAAAACTCTAAAACTTAAAGGATCCTCAATGTGAATTATTCATTTAATTCAATATTTTGTATTGTTTTAAGGCCAAGTCCTTATAGATGGTATCAGAGTTCGGTTTAGACAAATTTTAGGATTAGGAGTTTTCATTGAACACATGGTTAGTACCTATAAAAATTATTTCAGTTAAATCCTTGTTGTATTAATTTTTTATATCAAGTAAAGTTTGTTACAAATGGAAGGATGAGGAACTCAAATGATATTCCTATCAATTCCTAATGACATGCTCATAATAATTATTGAAAAGTCATGTTCAGATGATGGTGAAATTTTTTCTAGCATACAACTCACTTGCAAGAAGTTGTTTGAGATATAAAACACCTCCACTATACCTAGATATCATCATGGATCATGGGTTGTATTTAATAAAATATTATTTTCTTAATTGATTCATATTTTCAAGAAAGGTAAATATTATCAAGGAATTTTCAAATATTTTACCTTATCACAAGATTTTAAAGCATATTATGATTTTGAAAAAGGTGCTGAAGAAGGAAACCCTTGCACAACCTATTTATATTTTATTTTACAATATAATCTCTCAACACATAATTATGGTATTTTAAAAGTACCATTTATTAAAAGTTTCAACTCAAACTCGGTCCGACTGTTTTATAAAAATCATGTTTTATCAGATGTTTTGAAATTATCTGTCATACATGATTGTTTTATGAAACTGTTTTTCTAAGAACACCCATATGACCCAAGTTTTATAAGGTGTATTTGGATGAAGGAAGTAAATGATTTTTAAGGATATCTAAATCATTTTTTCAATGTATGGACCTTATACCTACATTAACAAGATGATGATGAAACCATATGGACACCATGATCAAGGTCTGTCGTTCTTTCTATTGGGAATAATTTTATTTTATCATATGGTGGTGAAAAAAATGACAATATATAATTTGTTGAGGTATTAATGTATTGGGATAAAAATTAAAGGTATAATAAAACCTTTGAGGTTAAAACGTGTTAGGGATATTTTTGAGTTTTATAAAAAGGAAAACCTGTAAGAGGGGTGACAACCCGTCGCGTTTGGCAATGCCATAGGAATTGAACCCACAACCGAAGGGAGACAAGGGCGCATCGCCTACCACAGTCCTACATGAATTCCCCGATTAGTATGACTTATTATTTTAAGATAAATGATTTTATGGATCAAAAATATGTTTATTTGGGATCTTATGTTTTATCAAATAGACATCCTTAGTATAGGAAAATGATTTGATGATTAAGTAATAAAGGTTATTTGGAAGAATCTCTATTTTTATTGTGGACATAAGGTGATTTTGGTTATTTATGGAAATGATTAATCTATCATAGAGAATATGTGTTTAGGTTAATTACACTTCAGAATGAGAGTTTAAGAGTAGTCGATGTTTTTACAGATAAATGTTAAGACTTATTATGGAATACTATGTGATTAAATCACTCTGAATTTTGGGTTTCAATCTTAGTTTGTATTATTTTGAATAAGTTTAAGTAAAATTGTATATTTAATGGTCTTTTCTAAAATTTGGGTTCTTTTTTGTTGAAATTTGGAGATTAAGAGTAGTGTTTCTTTTTATAAAGGATTATCCTTTGGGGGGTTATCTGATCTTGTACTAACTAATTTTGGTTTTGGTTGATGTCTAATGATAGGGGAAATATATAGTTCATATTTTGTAGATTATTTTATACTCTAGAAGTTTATTCTAGAACTTAAGGTGTAACCAAGTCATCTTGAATACTTACCGTTTGGAGAAAAGATGAGTTTGTGGTAGAATTTTATTAAAGGATGACACTCTATATAATGACTAAGTATATTTACTTATGATATTTGTCAAGTTATTAATAAAATTCTTCAACTCAATGAAAATTATATTGAGTAAAAAAATGTTATAAGATCTATTTTATCATAAAATGTTTACCCAACTACAAATTTATGGTATTGTGGTGGTTAACTTTCCATGATCAAGTTCTATATCACTCTCTATTAATCTATGAGAGATAGTTTCTCTTCTATATCCTTATTTTTATGGAATCCTAGTATCTGTTGTCCCCGGTGACCTTTTAACTTCTCTTCCTTTATTTTAAAGTGATATTTTTATTTACTCTTTTTCCTATATGGGACTTTCAATGATGTTTCCAAGCCTAATTTTAAAATTGTGAGGACGCAATTCCCAAAGGGGGGAAGGATGTAACATCCCAGGTAAATAAATAATATAACATTTTCATATTTATTAAAATTTGTGAATTAAATATTAATTTTACTTTAAAATAGATGCTATTTTCGATGGCGTACCCGAAATGCAACAATGAGTTTCTTTGAAATTTTATGTTGCACACAGTGTAGAGTCATACTGAAAAATAATAATATAATAATATTTTAAATGGTAGTTAACGGATAGTCATTGTATTGGTTATAATAGAAATAACTAAACTACAATATGAATATACATGTTTGTTAAATGTTTTTACATTTATCCAATAAATTTTTGAGGCTTAAAATAACAAAAAAATCTAATTTTACACATAAATACTCTAATATTAATTAAAATGTCAATTTAATGCCTTTTGATGGAGAACCCACTTTAAATATAGTTTTGGTCACTTTTATATGTTCTATTTAAAAGAATAAAATTCTTATTTAGAATAAAGATATCAAAATTTACTTTGGGTAAATTCTTGGTATTTTTCTGATAAAATCCATTTTTTATGAATAGTGAAAAATACTGTATTTTAATTCAAAACTCCCTTTTAATAAAATTTATTTATAAAGTATGATTATATTTTAATTGGTTTTAAAGTTTAATTATATTATTTTTTTAGAATTTAATCCAATATTTGTCTTTGTAAGTAATTTCACTTTAAAATTGTACAAAAACAAGTGTCAATCTTTTGATAGTTATTATTTCTTAAAAACACGCTTTTTGTTTTGTCAATGAGAATTAATTTTAAATTAATTTCTACCACTTCTGTGATTTGAATTTTGAAAAATGAATTCCATGTTTGGAATCAGGAGTTCTAAATTGTTTAAATAGTTAAATTTTATTTTTAGGCATTCTAAATATTTACCTCAGAAAATATTTTATTTACCTTGGTTAAAGGGTAAATCTGGTAAATAAGCGTTGCAAAATATTATTATAATAATATTAAATTACCCTAACATGTGTTTTAATTCTATTTTTTGATACATTTCCGACCATGGGAATCCTTGAGTCAATTTTTGGGACTCCATGGTGCCACTTGGGAGTGATAATGATACTTTATATTAATTAATTTAAATTAAAGACAAAAATGACATAAACATATATCTTTTAGTAAATCAAGTTTTATATAGTTTTATATAACTTATATATTAGACTATAAATATTAATTGGAAATATAATAAAATTTCCTGAATCATGGTATTTTTTTATAATGTTTAGACATAAAATAAATTAAATTATTTATGACACAATAATGATGCAGTGTTTACCTCATTAATGAATGATTTAAATAAATAAGATTATAAAGATTAAAACAATATACAAAACCTGTATAATTATTATTGTATGATTTTATTTAGAACATGAGTCATATTATCTTCTACCTTAATGAGTTTTGGACCTTTATAAACTGAAAATAATTATATAATAAAATAATATTTTTAGGCTTTCCTAAAGAGCCCCTCCTCTCCCTAATAAGAACCCCTCACTTGTAAACCATTACACACAGTTATAAATCCCCTTGGCTCATCCAACCTTGGCCTAATTAATCTCCCTACATCCCTCTCCTTATCCTATAAGCCTTACCCTATACATAAGGCAATTCATTTAAACCTTTTGGTTCAAACCAACAGGAGATACCCGATTTAAAGGTAACATCTTCTCTTAAGTTCTTTTGTTTTATTTTACTTCTAAAACCCCCTAAAATATTTTTTTACTTTATTTTATAACAAAAATAGTATCATAAATATACTATTTTGTTTTTATGAGAAGTATTTTAACTATAATGGCACACTCCTCTATCTAATTGGTAAAGAATATACTGTTTCTGTGGGCGATGAACTACTGCCTCATGAAACGATGATAGTCCAATCTTCTCCTACCACCTCTCATGGTGGCCATTATGGTGAAACTATATTTATATATTATGTCTATTATGTTTATTTTTTCTATATTCTTCTATAATTTTTATTTAAAAACATACCTTTATGCATTCGAATATGTGTAAATACGATAATTTCATTTGAGGAAGTGTGGACTATGGCCCCCTCAAGGTGATATGATTCGTTCATGACATACATGAAATGTATAAAGGATGGAGTTATTGAAATTATGTAACATATATATCATATTATATTATAATATAATTATAATATACCTATGTATCATTAAGTTTTCATTACATTAAATATGAAATAAAAATGAAAGCAGCGTTCATGTGTATGTACGACTTACCGTCTCCACGAATAGTGAATTTCATTTCTTATCTCCAAATGTTATGTAATATTATAAATACATACTTATACTAGATATATATGACATATATTATATCTAAATCATGAATATAATTCTGGAGATAATGTACTTTTGACCACATGAACAACTTGTAATTATAAGAAGTTCATTTTTGACTTAATTACCAAATATCTACAAAACAACCATTATTAAGTTACATGATTTCATAATGTTTATAATATGTTAATAAGTGATATACAAGTAATAATAATCTTTAAAAAGGTTATTAATCAAGTAGAAAATAAATTTGGTTTATTATTCAAGAGATTAAAGAATGAACGGGTCAAGTCGGACACGAGGTAAGGTATTTCTTATTTCACTTTTAATTCTGTTAGAATTCCATTGTTCGCCACTTATTTCTTGCATGTGGTGTATTTTTTACTTCCATTTGATATATATTATCAAGATTATATTTATATTCATGGTATTCTATGATTAATTTGGTGGTTATTAACTTTTGTTCTTACGACTCAATTGATTGCTACGTGGTAAGAAGTGTTTATCTCACTTGTATTACTCTCGTGAGATTCATGCTATATTTTCCACCATTTACTTTTGTGTGGAGTATGTACTTACCATGATTGTATTCATTATATAATTTAATTTAATTTTTGGGTATTTACATCTTCATTTTAGTATCCTTCTTTCATGTGGTGTATCTTTCATATGTTACCAAATCGTTAAGGGAACATTTCACCCTCTTATTTTTAAAAGACTTATTTTTGTTATGAATTTTAATTTACATCTTTGTATGTTGGGATATATTCTTATATATCCTTATTGATATAAATTGTATGTCCAAGTGATTAGATACCCTTTTTTCTCTCATCAAATCGTTTTCTGAATTCTAATGAGACGTTGTTAAGCTGTCAAATTTCATTAAGGGAACTTCTTAACCCAATTTCAATTATTTGGGTTAAACTTCTACTTCTTGATTATGTCATGATAGGAATGTGTTTTAGTGACCTATGATTTTTTTACAGTTAATATCCACTTATATTGCGTGTATTATTATTTTTCACACATAATTATTTCATTTAATTATCCTTAATCTAAAGATACAGTCTTTATAAGGGATTTCGTCTCAAATTACATTCCATTGAGAATTCATTGTTGTTATGCACCAATTCACTTTTATATGGTGTATATACTATCCTTTGGAATATTATATCATGAATCCATTTATTCTCAAGATATTCTAATTTTACGATTAAATGTTATTCCTCAATTATTTTTATTCAAGCATCTCTTATTTTGTTAAAAAATATTTAACAAAAATATCAGTTAAATTGTTATAAAGGTTTATTATTCAAAATATTTCTCATTAATGTCAATGTTTTAGAAATCCATTTTAGGATTTAATTATATGAAAATTAATTTATCCAAATGGTTATTCATTTAAAAGATTCAAATTGGTATGAGACACTTTGATTTAAATATCTCATTATTAAATGTTTTAAATGGTTTTAAAAAATGGTTCGATAAATAATTGATTATGTCAATATCTTGAAATAATATATTGTGATAGAAATGTGGAAATTTTATCTTTTATTTATGCTTGTTTTATGTGTTATGACTACCTTATGGTTCTTCGACATTGTTTACAAATATGGGTGGTTCCGTGATAAACCTAGGGCAGGTGAACCCGAGATAGCTCTCCAATGCATTGGATAACATGACAGAGGTAAACATTAATGTTTCTCCTAAGAGATTTAGGGAATATACTATGCTGGGTATTCCAAATATAACTCCCCTACATATCTTTGAAATCTACAATGTAATATTGATATGGATGCCATAATTTACCTTTACGATTTACAATTTCTATGTGTTGTTCATAAATCTTATGATTTCATGAGGAATGTTATGATTGAAAAGTATGATTTAATTGTATTTTATTTATTGATGGGGTAATGTTTTAATTATTTATTTTATAACCCTTAGTAATCTTTTTATGCTCATCCCTTTTTTTGAAATGTTTTCTAGAGGACTTAAAGATGAATAGGGTCAAGGATGAGATCATGTAAATGTCGTGATGTCTAAAACATGGAACTAGACATGTTTCTTTTCAAGAGTTTCTATTTTATGAAAAAATGGATACTGAGTAGTAGTGTCTACATGTAATTTTAAAGATGATATACAATATTTATGGCCTAATTATCTAAAACTATAAACCTGAAAAGATCCTCAATGTGAATTATTCATTTAATTCAAGATTATGTAATGTTTTAAGGCCGAATCCTTATATTATCATTGTAAAATATTATAAGATCTACCTATGTGTTGACACTATTTTTTATATCCCTCTTAAAAGAAGCGAGTTGAATTAAAGAAGATGCTATAGACCTTATTGGAGTAGTGTTCTCTTCCTAAAGTTGTAATCACATACAAGTGAAATAATAGTTAAATGGAATATCAATCCACCATTGATATGTTCTCCTTAAAATATCCTTTTTTAGCTGAACAAAGGAAAATGTTTGTTACCATGTAATTTATTTCCTTATATTTGGTTGTGATTAAGAATCATATACAAGTTTTATTTGATAATTTTTGGGTCATATAGTAATGGTAATAATTAGAAATACATGTATAACTACTTAGATATAACATAATGACATACCACATGGTTATCTCAAGGAGGCATTATGTCAATCTAAGTGAATCCAAAAAACACCTACCGTGTTTTTGTTTATTTTGAATGAAGTAAATAATCATGAAAAATATGGATGAAAATAGGAGAATGAATGAAAATAAAAACAATAGAAAGAGATGTATGAAAGTAAGAGAGAAGTGTCAGTGAGAAACTAGATAAGTACTAAGTCGATTAACTACTCTACTACATAAAATAGATCTACTAATGGAATTTAACCATTAACACTCAACCTCACTCAGTTCATGGTTGGTGTCTCATCTCAAAAACCTCTCTCGCCCAAAACAATGAATAATCAAACATATAATGTCTCCCATTACATGATCTTATCCCCCAAACTATAATAAGAGTCACCCAATAGGGTCATTTATTCAAGGAAGTATCACTAGATAAAATGATCCTACTAAGATCATATAGTTATAAAACCACATTTAAGAAATTATGTGAAGTGAAACAAATAGATAAGAGGAAAAAGACTAAGGGAATAAGAGTAAAAACTAGATTTTGTGAGTTAATGTGTCAACACATCCCCCTACTTCACCATCACTATTATCTAATGTAAAATAAGTAGATAATGATAACCTTTATATTTGATCTTCTAGAAGCTTCAAGATTCACTTACGAGCACTATACTAGCTGGTTAGTCATATATTGTTGAAGTTTAAAGAAAAATATAAAGGAAGAGGACCATTAAACATTTATTTATAAAATAGAATTGAGAATTAAAAATCCCCAAGAGAAAATTAAAAATATACCTATTAAAAATGATCAATCTCCTATTTAATGATGAAAGAAGAAATCATAAATAGAACTAAGTAATTGGTCAAATAATTCATAGAGAACAAGACCCAGTTGTTCTTCATTATCTTTGAGTGAAATATCATGTGACTAATGTTTCATAATCTATCAAAAAATACTTCCCATACTTTTCATATAGGTGGAAACTGCAAGTTTTATGTTGAAGAACCCACCTGAAATACTTCACTATTAATTCTTTCTTTTTTTCCAACACGATAAAAAATCATCTAACCAAATTTTCTCTACCACGTTCTCTCGGATTTAGCTTTAAAAATTTAAAAATTTGATTCTTTTACCAACTCAACACATTCGCCTTAGCTTCCTTAGCTAGAATTGTTATTTATTTAGATCACTCTCATTTAACATCAACCAAGGATCCCTTTCATTGAATTTTATTTGAGAATTAGGGATTCACATATTTAAATTCCCTTTTCAGCACCTTTACATAGCTAGGATGTATATAGAATCTACCTTGATGTATCTATACTAAAGAATTGATTACCTTTATGGAGTTTGGTTTGAACTTTATTTGTCCTTTATAAACTTGATGGTACATTGAAACAACTCTATAATAAACTTGACCTAGGCCTTCAAATGTTAAAGACACCTTTACCCAAGTAATTGAAGCTTTAGTATCACCTTGTTATGCCCTTTTAGAATCATGGGTTTAACCTTACGTATGTCCTCCAAATGCAACATGACCCTAACATTGTTGTTGAATTTTTTTTACAATTACACGAGTTTGATAGATAATGGTAATACATTTACACAAGTAGGTCTGTAGAATTACATAACCAAAGTACCATAGGCTCCACCTTTATGTGAGTTCATGTTACCATTTCATAGCACATGAGTTACTTTTTTTCATATTTATTTCATTCTTCCTAACCTTGACACATCACTATTGAGATACAGGGGTACCCTTAAAAGAGTATTAAAACATACCATTATGTGGGTGCTTCATCCATGAAACACTACCCTTATCCAACCATCATAACTATGAGGCTGTGTTTATGCAAAACCCTTCTATAAACAGAAAGGGTAAAAATTGTTCCAATAGATTCCATTAGAAATATTTACATAGAACAATAAAATAATTGACTAAAAAATTCAAAGTCATCAGAATCACATAAAAATTATATTACAAAAAAAATTCATGAAGTAAAATAAAATATTATTCTCAAAACATATAGAAAATTAAATCCAATAAATTTTTATCTTTCAATCAGTAAAAATAACCATCCCTATTCAAATATTCATAGAATAAAACATTCAAATCAAAAATAATAAAAATGAAAAACAATATCAATTAAGGAATATTTTTACATCAAACCATTTAGATTGTCATAAACATGATATGGAAACCATGTATTAAAATCCAACCTCATAATATTTTCATAGACTAAGATCATTTCTCTTCTTTAAAAAATTTATTAATCAATATAGTTTAAATTCATTCTTATAAAAAACAAATGACTTTCAATGCTAAATAAGAGGTGATTTTGAAAAAAAAATCCCCATGAAATCTTTCAAGAAATTAAATATGATTTCTCCACTCAAAAGAAAGTGTTTTAGAAGAAATGTTGTTTTAGTTTTTAAAAAATGATTGATTTTAAAATTTTGAAAAATATTTAAAATAATATCACTTTTCATTTAAATGTTTATCCAAACTTATATTTTTCTCCAAGGTGAAAAAATATCACGTAATTTGGATATAAAATAATTTTACCCAATTGGTGGATAAATAAGTTCAATAATTTGAAGGAAGAATAATGAACTCATCCAATAATTTTATCTTATATAATAAAAATTTACAAGGATTATAAGTTAATTTCATAGACTATTTAAATGAAATTATTATGAGATTAAAATCCAATCAAAAAATGCCAAACCAATATATATTACAGATATTACCTCCAAAGGTTCATCACATTCAAGATTTTTTAAGAGAAAAATTGAAATGATGTTACTATATTGAATCCATCAAGAAAAGGAATGATTAATCACTCAATGTGGAATCCAATCCTCACATTTAAAAAATTGATCTATAAACAATTCTAAAGGATGCTTGAAAACAATGTTGAATTCAAATAAAAATAAGGTATTTCTCTAGTTTATTCAATTAAATATAACTTACATATATAAATACCCCTTCCCCTCACTTAAAACAAAAAAATTTCCCCAATATTGAATCTTAAGATGGGAAAACGTTTAAAACTTGTTTTTTAAATAATTTTTATTTTTAGAGGGAAAATATATTTTATGGGTTATAATAAAGTTTAAACGTCATATTATCCACTTAAGAAAACCAATAAAAATTACAACATAAAAATATATGTCCAATCCATTACTACACGAGAGTTTCAAAATATATGAATTATTTTCAAGGGGTATACATGACAAAATTTAAAGAAAAATTTTATTTTCAAAAAGGAAAAAAATAATGCAATGAAGATAATTTAGTACACAATGGTATCAAAGAGTAACAAAAACCAAAAGTATTTTTTCAAGTGATTTCAGCATACAAAATTAATTTTTAAACCCATTTCCAACCATTAGATTTATAAAAATAGCTAGCAACATATTTTATCTAGAATTTAAACTAGAAGAGAAAATGTGAAAAATTAGAACTATTACTACTCTAGCATAGATGTTATGTTCAATGATGGTTATCTAAATACACTTCCCTTATTTTACCATTGAGAAAATCTCATTGTTGTACAATAAGAAAAATTAGCATAATAATTCAATAGTTAATGTTCAAAAGAAAATATGGTTAGAGTTAAAGTTTATGGGAAAAACTATTAAGATATTCTAAATAATTATGCTTCTTTTGGTCCTTGAAAATCATTAGCATTTTCTCCTATATTCTCTATATCAAAGTAAATGTTTAGTAGGTTTATCATTTTCATTATACAGAGACTATATTATAGAAAAGTGAGTGTACATGCATATTTTTTTAGAAACCAAAGACATTAATTTTCATGAAATATCAAAAAATAACATGATAATAATTGAATTTAGAAAGTAACATTGGTAAAATCAAAAAGATTCTAAAATTATCAAAGGGAACAAATTTTGTTTTAGTATACTAATAAATACTTCAAAACTTGTCTGAAATGTTTTTTTATAAAAATATTTTATGAAATTATTAACACTAATCAAATATATCCAGATTCATCATGAAAAAACAACACATTCAAGGGAAAACAAAAACTATTTTAGATGATAATATAAATAATTTTTAATAAAAAATATTAATAAACATGTATGTCACAAATACGATATATTGGAATTTACATTTACATCCAAAGGGAGTATAAAAAAAATTAAATATTTTTCCATGTAATAAGAATTCAGAATTATAAATTTTATAGAGTGTAAGGATACAACCTAGGTAAATATTATTCAGACTTTTTGGATGCATTATCTCTTTTTTTGAATTGAAAACATCAAAACATTACAAAAAATACTAAGGATATCATATGAAAAAAAGAAAAACATGATAATACTTTTATAACACCCAAAGGGATGTTTTATTTAAATTGTCCACAGTTTTATATCTCTTGTTTAATACCCAATTTGATAGGGGGTATGCACATTTTTTTCTTAGAACCACTATAAACACTTTATTCTGGTGTGTTTCCATAAATAATGGTTCTTACAGAAAACCAACATTTCTTTTCATTTTTGGTCTTATATAATTATAAAAAATAATTTATTCACCTCCCCTTTTAATTTTATTCCTTTATTAGGGTGAAAGGTACAAAATATAAATGGTCTAGGAACCTTTGGCTCATGAAAAATATCAAATCTAAAATTAAAAATAAAATTAACTTCAACTATTGCTATGTTATATTTATAATTATCAATAAAATTCAAGGAAAATAGAAATGATACACCATACTAGGGAACATACTCATCAATACTTGGCACCTCATTTGTGGACTCAATTTATTCATATTTAGTAACTGATATTATCATATTTTTATTCAAAAATGAAAGATCTATTAGGGCCTCAACAGGTGAAGATTTGGTTTCCTCTAGATTCTATATATTCTTGAATAGATTATCTATCTAATTAAAAATTTCAAAATGAAAAATAAAATTTAGATCAAGATTAACATAATAATAATGAAATAAAACTATGGATTATTGGAAAAAATACTCACCTCCCTATAAATATTCATCTAACTCCTCTACATGATGAAATAATGATTCTAAAAGTGTTTCTGAGGAACGAGATATATTGTAAGCCTACTTAAACCTCTTTTCAAATCCCACCACCTCAAGTGTGGAATCATATAAGTAAAAAATAAAGGGTTTATCTTGTTTTTTACAACCTATTAAACCATGGAGACATAATTAAATATGTTATAACAAATTAAATAATCTAATTGAGAAAAATTAGTTATTAAATCTTCCAAAACAATCCAAAAAATATTCTAATTCACCCATTTTCTAATAACTCATAAAAAATCACAAAGTATTAATATGTCATTTATAGCTTGACATAAATATTCTTTTCATGTAAAAAAATATATAGCTCGAACTTATTACAATAATTATTTTTTATTATTTTTATCTTTTTTCAAATTCTTCTTAGATTATTATTTAACATATTACTCGAGTGATTTACTTCTATTTTGACCTGCTTATACAAATCTGGATGCTTCAAAGAAGTTCATATGTTTCTCAAAAGTGTTTAGGTCATACTTAGTGGTCACATTAAATAAATTTGATTTTAGACAACCATGAAAACCTTTCATATCTTAGTAAAGTTTATGTACTTGAGATTAATATGATATTGACACTAATTCAAAACCACTAGTGTCCATTACTATTGAGAATAATAATTAATATAAAAGTAAAGAATCACTAGGAAAATCATTCATCCATAACAACGATGGTAATTTTTACATCGATTTATCAAATTCCTGGTCAGAAATTCTTTTATAAATCTATGGATATAGCATAATGTGTGCCTTGAGATTGTATAAAGGTAGTAGCGTTTTCATCACAGGGAATTATCAATCCATTTTTTTATTTTTTTTATTTTTAAAGAAGTAAGAAATCATGAAAAATGGGATGGAAAATAAAAATAAATAAATAAATAATAACAAAATAAACATACATAATAAAATTAGAGAGAAGTTTTAGTGATAAAATAGTCGAGTACTAAGTTGGTCCCTTAATCTAATTCCTATAACAAATACACTAATGTAATTAAAACATGAAAAATCAATCTCACTCAGTGCATGATTGGTGTCTCAAATTCGACACCTCTCTCACCTAATAGAATTTACACTCCTTAAAAACATGTCTCCCTTGGTAATATATTCTCTCCATGAACATAACAAGAGTAACCTGATAGAGACATTTAAGAAAGGATTTATCATAAGCTAAAATGATCCTACTAAAATTTTTCATTTAGAAAAACACATTTAATAAATTATTTTGAGTGAAACAAATGGATAATTGAAATATTATTAAGTGAATAAGATTATAAAACATATTATGTGAGTGAATGTGTCATCAAATCTCCATACTAAACAATATTTATCAACTAAGGGAAAAGAACAGAATATTGATACACTTGATATTCAATCTCTAGAAATATTCAATCTTCACGTCCCAATATATAACTAGTGGGTCAGTCCTCTATTTTAGGATATTGAATAAAGAAATGATGGAACATGAACATTACACTTTTATTTAAACAATATAATTGAGAATTATGGATACCTGATAGTAGAATAAAAATATACCTATTAAAAATACTAAATTCCATATTAAACAATGTAAAAGGAATGCATGATCAAAACTAAGGACCATGATGATCCACATATCATATGCCCCAGTTGTTATTTATTATCTTTGAGTAAAATCTCTAGTTATTGAAGCTTCATCCTCAAATATAAAATAATTTTAATAGTTTTCTTAAATACATTAAGTCAATGATTCACATAAAAGTCCCCCACATGGAATACTTCTATAATAATTTTATCCTTCAATGTAACTTTATAAAAACACTTCTAAAATAAGAACTCCCCCATATGAAATTTTCTTCAGATACAATAATTTAGTACATGGAATCATTTTCTAGCTAGATTCATTCTTCTCCGCTTCCTCAACAGGCTTCAATAGTTCTTTAGATCACTCTTCTTTGAGATTTAAAAAGGCTACCTTGATTTTATTTTGACTTTATAATTAGATATTTTCATGATTAAAACCCTTTTATATCATTGAGTATCCTAACTTAAGGATTTAAGAACATATTAATAACATTGAGTATCTTAACTTATCTATTCAAGAAAAATTCAATAAGACTAAAATTCATGAAGAAGATGTTATTTCATTCTTAAAGAAATATGAAACTGAAATCAATACAGATGGTTCGAATGAGAAGATTTATTTTGGGATATTTTTAGATAATGTTTTAACAAATAGGGATGAACAAAGTATAAGAGAAATTTAAGATATTATTTGAAATCTAAGAAAAAATGGAATGTGTAGAACTGGTATTGATTTCGATGGTGAAACATAAAATAAATTTTAGGGGAGAATTAAGATCTCAAGGAATTAATTGAAGGTAATTTTCTTTAACCAATGATAACATATAAATAGTCAAGGAATTATTCAAAATCTATAGATATGTGGATAAGAGACAAAAACTAAAAATTTCAACCAATATAATGTCAAAAAAAAATTCGATCCATAGTATATTGTATTATAGTAAAGATAAAATTTATCTTAGAGGATAATCTATTTGAAGTCAATAAAGGAGAGGTGTAATGTATATTTTTTATTAGTAAATAAATTATTTCCATAGTTACAATTGAAATTAAAAAAATCATTAGACAAAATATTTTTTTATATGTATAGAATAGGTACATCTCTTTATGGAGGATAAAATAAATTTGTTTAAATATAGTATAATTTAGTTCTTTTGAATAACAATATTTATCCTCTTAGAGGAGAAACATCTTACATAATGATTTATACTAAAAATGATGGGAAAAACCAAAAAAATTATCAATGCATTTATAAATTACTTGGAATGATAGAAGGAATATTGAGATGGAAAATTTGGATCAAATTTTCTCTAAATCAACAAAGAATAACATTACCTGGATTATAGCCAGTGTATTTTCAAAACGTATAATATGAGAAATAAATTTTTTAAATAATATTAATGGAATAATGTATTGAATTGTTTTAGTTGGAAATAACATAGCATTAAAGATTAAAAAAAGTGTAATCTCTTGACACAATGGTGAAAAATTATTGAATATTTATGTTATTTATTTTAATGTCCTATGCCACAATTTATTGAACAATATTTAACTATGTGAATCCATTTATGATGATACATTTACTCGAAAGGGATACTATATCAATGTAAAATCTCCTAATTCTCTAATGAAATATCGGAGAATAATTGGTAACTTATATCAAGTTTATAGAAATAAAAATACTTTTATATTAATAGAATAAAAAGAAAATATATTGTGGAATTGAAGGATCAACTACATTAATAAAAAAAGTATATAAAACTAATTAAAATTTATATTAATAGTGTTTTTTCAATTTTTATGTGATAATAGGAGAAGTTTTTTGAATCTTTTTTATGAGGAAAAATGGTCTTGGAATCCTTATCTGCCATAGAAGGAGAGGGAATCCAGTTTTTTGAATTTAATTCACACTGATGTGTGTGGTCTAATTAGAATAGTGAATCCTTATCCTCTATTTATCGATTATTATAATAGTATGATATGTTATATTTTCATACATTTAATAAAAAAAGTTTTGGATTTCATAAAATGGTTTTGAAGAAGAGTAGAAAATGAAACCTAAAAAACTATGAAAATTCTGAGATTAGATAATGGAATGGACTATGCATCATATGAGTTGAAAATTATGTAAAATTTTTGGTATTAAGAATAAGGTTTAATCTATGATAAACACTAAGAAAATGGGAACCTTAAAGGAAGAAATAAAATGTCCAAAAATATAGAAACAATATTGTTGATAGAAAGTGTCATCTCAAATCACTTTTTTAAAGAATAAGTTGTTGTGACTATATATAATGAAAATTTAGTATTAAATAGTATAAGATTAGATAATATTCCACATAAAATGTGTAATTAAAGGAAATGATATATGAATATTTGTATAATATTTTGAGGAAATTTTTTAATCTAAAATAAAGAAGGTAATCTTGTAAAATTTGCTGATGCAATAGATGGAAGATTATTCCTTAAGATACTCAGTAAAGAGTCATACCTATAAGTGATTAAATAAGAGGACCAAGAAATAGTTTAGGTTATTAATATAATTTTTTTAAGAATGAATCTAAAGAAAATTTTATAATTTTTTTTCTTGATGAAGTGTTTGAACAAACAGAAAAAACAAGTACAAATTTCAATAAACATGAAAATGTTTAAGGTAGTGATGATCAGGATATCGAATCTATAGAAGAAAAATTTGAATATGTGAGTAAACATGTGAATCATTAAATATTGAAATGGGATCAATTAGATATAATAAATGTCATTGGAGAAAAATTTTCTCCAACCAAAGAATGAAGAATAAAGATAACAGAGAATATTGCTCTATTATCTAAGATTTAACCCACTTCATTTGATGAGGCGGAGAATAAAGAATCATGGTTGAAATACATGAATGAAGAATTGGATTAAATTATAAAAATCATACTCTGGAGCTTATATATAGACCTAATCTACATAATTTTATTGGTAAAAAATGGTTCATTAAGAAAACAAATATATTAAAATGGAATGGTTTTATGGAATAAAGCAAGATTGGATTATAAGTTATATGATCTGGTTGAAGGTGTTGATTTCAAAGAGAAATTTTCACTGGGGGAAAAATATATATTATTAGATATTTCATGGTAGTGATAGTCCAAATAAAATTTATAATATTGAAAATAGATGTCATGAAAATATTTTTGAATGGATTTTTTAATAAATAAGTATATATTGAACAAATTGTTGAATTTTTTCTTGGAAATAATGATTCAAAATTGTATATCATGAGAAAATATTCGTATGGACTAAATAAAGAACCTTGTTCTTGGTATTAAATGATGGATTTTTTTTTTGATAGATGGAGTTCAAAATAGGAGGGGTTGATTACAAATTTTATGTATATTTTTTTAGTAGGAGTAGTTTATGGTATTGAAGTATGTATATGAGATCATCTTCAGTGGTAGTGAGAAAATTTTTGTTAAATTGTTTTAAAAAATTGATAGGTTTTTTGTTCAAAGTTTCAATGATAAGAAAATTGGAATATTTTCTTGGGTTTATCATGGTAAGTGTAAAAAAATTATTTCACAGGATAAGAATACAAAAAATGTTTTATTTAAATTCAGAATGGATGACTGAAAACCCTTTTCAACTCCAACAGTTGTCAGAATGAACATTGAAATCATGAGTACAAGAAGGGGGTAGACTGTACTTTATATAGAAAAATAATTGGTAGTTTACTCTATCTTACTACAATTAGACCAAATATTTTATATTAAACATTCATGATAGTAATGTTTCAAAGTTGATCTAAGAAGGATAATCATATAACAGTGAGAAAGATAACGAGGCGTGTTCAATGAAAATTAATTTATGATTTATTATTTAAATTTGTAAATAAAATAGTTTTATTAGAATATTTATTTTCTTACTAGTTTGGAGATATTATGGATTGAAAATACACAATCGGAGAGTTTTTTTACTTTGACAATAATTTCATTGGTTGGATAAATAAGGAATATGATTGTGTTTCTTTTAGCACAACATAGGTTGAATGTGTTTTAATTAACAAATATTGTGGAGAAGTTATCTAGATGAAGAAATATTTGTAAGAAAATAGTTATGTTGTAAAACAAATGATTCAATGAGAAAATAAAAGGGTTATTTATTTGTCTAAAAGACCAGCATAACACTCTCACATCAATCAAATAGAGATCTCATACCATTTCATAAAATAGAAAGTGGGGAAAAATGTTGTGAGTATAAAATTAATTGATCTCAAGATCAAGTTTCTCATAGTTTTATAAAGAATTTTCTACCACATAAATTTGAAAGGCATATCTTAACCTTGGAGTTCATCAAATTTCCTAAAACTAAGAAGGTTTAGAAGTTACCCTCTCATGATTGAAGTAAATATTATATCTCGATTTTTTTAGGTATATATTATTTTTAGAAACATGAATATAGGGGGGACATTATCTAGAGGGTTTTGTAAATATATAAGGTTTTTATGGAAACCATGGATCACATTGTAGAAATTTTTAAATTTATCTTATTTACTACACCAAGATTTTTCACAATTTGGGTTAGATAAAATATTAATGGAACATTGTTTGATTTATATATTAGTATAAAGTTGAAGAATCCATTTCATTTTTTTGATAGAGGTGGATTGATCAACATGCAACAAAGACTACATTTAGGAAATGTGAGTGTTTCATAAAAAATCTAGGGGAATGTTGGAACTAAAGATATTATTTGTTGGATTTTATGTTAGTATATAATTATTTTATAATAAAAGTGGTTTAGATGACTTGTAAAGGTTTTTGAAGAATCTAAAAATGATAAGATGAATTTGGAATTCTAGAAGAAGTTTAGAACATTAACCAAGAAATAAACAATGCCATAAGGATTTAATTGAAACCACAATGAAATTAATAAAAAAAATTAATGGTTATTTGTGTAAGGGTTAATTGGATTCATTATAAGGTTAAATTGGATCCATATGATAAAATCTCACTGGACACTCCACAATGATTTTAAGATTTCAAAAAACAAAATGATCCAAGATTATAGAACTGTAGGAGAATGTTGCTACCATAAAAAAACACAATATTAAATTTAGTGAAAAACAAGGTGGTGAAGGAGCAGTTCCCAATGTAGGATGATGATTGGAAGTAGTAAGGAACACAACATGTGGAGACACTACGAACAAGACATTGTAGTTTTTTCATAGTGCACCCGATGGGACTAGTTTGGTGTTGAATGATTTTACAATAAGTTGATGTCATATCTGGGGTCATAAATAATTACACACACAAATAAAAGCTTGATATGTGATTTAGTAATTACATGATATGACTCAATACACATGGAAATGTTTCAAAATAAATAGAGTTAAATCTGAAAAGGAATAAATTAATACCATGTTATAACATATTCCTTACAATGTGAAGTGTGTATTTATACACGTGTGATGGTTTGAGATTTTTCATATTCTATAGGTCTTTATTCCATAGAGATGTTAACCACACTATAATCATTATGAAGAGGAAGTATTATGTTCTATATAAGAATATTAAACCATAGAGTGTCTGTTTTGGGTAGTGTGGAAATCAAGATCCTTTTAATGTATATAAGTCATTGAACCATGGGGATGGTATCTGCACCACTTAATTTATTGAAATTAAAAAATGGTAAATTCAAAACCTAATTATCTTTTTATAGATAGGGATGTTGGATAACTAGTTATGGATCCTATAGAATTTGAAAAAAAATGTTTATTTGGATATCTATTGGATATTTGAGGGTTACATAAACATCTTAAACTATTAAATTCAAATTGAATGAAGGAGATCTGATTGAGGAATATCCAAATGATAGATTTAAAGTAGGTAAAAATTATAATTTTACTATTATCTGAAGTTTAAATTTTAAATTGAACATTATTTAATATAGAAAATATGATTATAAAGTGAAATAAATCACTAATAATAGATAAGGGAGAAGAATTAAAGATCAGAGATCAGAACATCTATTATGATGAAAATATTATTTACTTATTATTTATTGGAAAGGTGTGATAATACTAAAGTTATAGTTTTGGTTCCCTTCCCCAAGAGTGTATGAATATGAATATTGGAGATGATCTTGGTCTTTATTATTTTAGACCCACTTTAGTATCTTTAATTAGAATTTACACCCATAATACATCTTCTCAAATTGTTAGTTAGTGATTAGACTAAAGTTAATTGGATATTGGGGGTTGAAGAAAGGTTTTACTATATACACCATTGAATATCTGATATATAGAACAAGATAACTATTGATGGCACCATTTTTGTTTAATTTTAAATTTCATTTTAAAATCTTGTAATATAGACCCATGTGTCATCTTTATATTTTTTATCTCTTTTGAAATAAATGAATGGAAGGGATGAATTATTCATGGACCTTAGTGGATCAATGAACTCTTACTAATGTTTTAATCACATACCAGTTAATTATTCATTAATTAACATATAAAAACATTTTTGATATGTTCTCCATGGAGTAAAATTTTATTGGTGAACCATGTTAAATTAGGGTTCTCAAGCTATTTAGTTTTCTGAATTTAGTTATGATTAATAATTAGAATCAAGATTTATTATCCAAAATGAAGACAAGACCTATTTTATATAAATAATAAAATTAGTTTCATCACCCTAACTCAACAAACATTTTAGGGGTTATAGTATGACTAGGGTACAAAAAATATAATTCAACTTAATAGAATCATTTCAAGTGAATTATGTATCAGTGAGATGGGAAATGGAAACGAGACATGTAAATCCAAAACATAACCTAAGGATAAGATATGTGGTAATTAGATATATTGGTTTTATATATTATCCCAATGGATTCTATGAAATCAATAATATTAAGTATGAATAAATATTTGGAGAGAAACCCTTATGAATTTTTTAATGGTTAGATCAAAAGACAATAGAGGTGATAAATTGATATGGTTCTATCAGTACCATGAATTATATGAAAATTATGATAAACTAAATCCATATGGAACTATAAATACTAAAAAAATAAAATAAAATAGGTGGTGTCTGTGAAACATATCTCAATGAAAAGAAAACTGATATGAGAAACCCTTACATTTACTTTTGAATCCTCGAGAATCAATTTAACATCTTTAATGAATTTTCTCACTCTCAATACAATTTACTTCATAATAAAATATTTCATTCTCTGTCCTAGAACCAAGGATTACTCAACATGTGGTAGTTCTTTAGGATAGGGAATTTAGGCATACAGTTTATGGTAAATTAAAGGAAAAAAATTATTTTTAAGTGGTTAGTGGAGGGGTCCTTTAATATGTTAATTTTTGTTACATTTCTATAAATAATCATTTTTTAATGTGCATGGAATTCCATTTTACAAGGAAAGTTGACCAAAATTGGAAATAATATGGTGAAATTCCATGCATACCATAATAAAAATAATTTCGATATAAGGTTATTTTATGCCTTTGTCTTTTATATTTAACCATTTTATATCATTTTACCCTTTTACCGTTGTTGATTATTTTTTACCTCAATAACTTATTTTTTATCAAAAATGGAATTAGCACTCTTACTTATTTTAAATTCTCTTATTTAAAAAAATAAATTTTAGAAATCCAATATATGAAAACTATAGAAATTAATATTAAATAAAAAATATAAAATCTATTTTGAAAACTATAGTTTATGAATAAAAGAGAATTTATTCATATTCCTTAAAAATTAATAATACTTAGAATAATGTTAATTTATTTTTATATTTATAAAAATACATTTTATTAAATTTCATACTCTAAAAATTTAACTTTTAAATAAAAAAACATTATATAATAAAAACAATGTTTTTAAATAAATCATTTCTCATCGATTATGAATAATTAAATTTCTATTCTTTAAAACTCTTTAGTAACTTCTAGAATGCTATTTATTTATTTTAAAAATAATTGAAAATATGTATAAGTAGTATATAATAATGAATATATAATCAATGACCATATATATAATTGTCACATTACATTCCTATATAATTCCTAACATGGTTCACTAAAATTCATTCATATTATTTGTTTATTTCTATATGAAAATTCTTTTTACATTTCTAATATTTTGAATTCTTTACCTAGTTATAATTTATGGGATTATCTTTAGGTTAAATAATGAAGATTAATATTTCATATTTCTTGGTCTTTTTTGTTTAATTGTGGTTTTATTCCACTAGTATTTTTGCAATGATGTTTGGTATTTCTTTCTCATAATGTGTTAATGCATAACATTTATTATATAATTTTTATCTTAAAATATAGTATTTTTTATTTTATCTCAATTCTATGTGTGTTATAACATAGTTAACATATTCATGGAATACAAATATGGGGTGTCATATGAGGCTGGAGAAAAATAGCACAAGGGGTGAAGCTAAGTTATCATGTTTTATCAAACACTTGGGAGAGGTATGTTTTCATTAATACTTTAGGGATAGAGTGAGTGGTATGAATGTTTAAAGATGATCTTAAAAACATTATTCAAACATTCATTAAATGGTGAGATTCACATAAAAAAATGGAATATAATTGGGGTAATTAATTTAAATGGAATTAATTTGGTAAACAATGATGGTGTACTAAACCTTTTCTTGAGTATATTTTTATTCTCCTATATTTTTTTTCTCTTATCATTTTTAATTTTAATTTTAATTTTAATTTTCATATTCAATTTTATTTCATTTAATTTCACACACTCACTTTTTTATCACTTCCAATATATATTAAAAATAAAAAATAAGTGACAACCAGCCATCATATGGAACAATTAATTGAATTTACTCTTCAAGAGACTAACCAAGCTCAACCTCTAGGACACATCCTTTAAAAAATAAAACAATAATTAACGCGGATGTGATGAGAGGTCCACTAATAAATTTTAAACCATTTCCAAGGAGTGGTCCTTGATTTATTGTTTCTTCACATAATTTGTATAATTATTTTAATAAATCATTTTATTTATTTTTTATTAATTTATTTACTTATTCTTTTCTTTTTCACACCGGTTCATGAAACAATGTATGGTTTATTATTATACAATGAATAAAAACTAATTTAATTACATAAATAAAGTTTATGAACTCAACATAATTTTTACAAAATTATCTTTGAATCAGTAATTAGATTTCCCTTTTATTACCCACTAGTACCCTCAAAAGAATTTTTATTAGCTTATATAACTATTGTTTTACCAATTTGGTTAGAAAGATACAATCTACCTCAATAATGGGCATCATTAATAATCCCAAATTCACCCATTCCACTAAGAAGAAGAGATAAAACCATTGAGTTACATTTATTTTAATCTATGATCAGTAAAAATAAAAACAATACCAATATGCCAAAGGAAATGATGGTGATGTTGAATGACACAATTAAATTTTTTTAAAGGACGAATCGAGATTTTTGATCACTAAGTGGGGTAGGGGTGAATCAATGGTCTTTTATTTTCTGTTTTCTTACTTAATAAACAATATTCACCTCTTTTTGGTGAGAATTGACTCTACCACAAAAAAAAAGGAAGACCCATATGGACATAGGTATTTACAAGGTTTGCTACTAAATATGAGTAGCTAGTCCTTGAAAAGGTATGAAAGTAGTCCAAGGACACATAATGACTATAAAATAATCCTTTATTTATGGTTAGGATAGGAAAGTAATATCCATCATCTGCATAATAGTATAATATTTTTAACGATGAATGTTCTCCTGACATAGATATCATGATATAAAAATCTTTTAAAAGAATAGTAAAAAACTTCACCAACAAACTTTAGTACATTATCACTATGGTGATCCAAATTTCATTACAATATCCTTCCAACAAGTTCTTCATTTTCCCCTTCTATTTCATCCAAAAAAATGATCAAGATCATCATATAAAAATAAATCATAACTTGTTTTTCTAATCAACTATGTTTAATTCAATTATTCTATTTTCCTCAGTTCAATACCCAATATTTGTTACCTCATTTTACTAATACCTACTGATTCTATATTCATCAGACTATCCCTTTACCCTATTCATCTGATACCTTATTTTTATGATAACAAGTGCTAGGAAAAATCAATCATTTATCACTCCAACCAGTGCCTCTGTATCCGATAATATGACCCAAGATCTCTCAATCTCTTCCCTCAAAACCTCAATTCTTCATTCATTCTTCCAACAACATAACATCAACAACCATTATTTAGTTCACATGCCTCACTTAATATAAGTAACTTTCCTTCAAAAAGTTAGAGATAGGTGAAAAATAAAATTTTAATTTCCCACTTCCATATTTGAATTTCCTGGTTTAATATTTTAAGGTTTTTCCACTTTAAAACTTCCTAAAAGAAAGGATTCAACATTTATTACAAATAATTTCCCAATATCATAGTGTCAAATTTCATCAAACCTTCCTGAAATCTTGGCTATAATCACAATATTCCCTCGGTGATTATTAAATCATTGAATGTTGATGCACCCACACATGTTGTTTAATTCATACCAGCTATAGTCAGATAAGATTTAATGTCTCCCAAACTACACTTTCTACTAAGACTTTGTATAATGATAGTGTGAGGTAGATCCCATGGGGAAATGAGATTGTTGACCAGAACTAAGGTTTAAAAATCTATGTGTTGGAGTCCTCACAAGTTGATTAAGTTTGGGAATAATTGACTCTAAATAAATTATGGTTTGATATTAGAGATATAAAATAAATCAATATCAATTTTGTGGATTAGGTTGAAGGATAATATTAATCCTAACTTGGTATGTTCCTATGGTTTAGGATGCAGAGCAAAAAATAGACACTAGTTGATTATGGTCAAACCAACTAGATCTATCTAAGAGGTAATTATTCATTGGTCTTGGGATACCTACAACCTAGATTTATTAATCCTTTCTTCTAAGGTAGAATATATCATAGGTTATTGGTCATAACCTATTCTAATCTAATTGGGATTGGGTCATTAATTCAAACCTCTTATGGTCAGGGTTTCTCAGAAGAATTAGATAAACAATTATTTTTAACCTAATTATTATCATTAGGGTTACCAAGTTGAGAATTAAAGATTTATTAAATTCAGAAACCCTTACTCTTGACCACTACCCTTTTTGGTTTAGACACTCCTGGTAGAATTGATCAAGAGTGGGTAAATAATTCAAAACATGGTTATTTTACCAATAAAATTTAGAAAATAATAAATTTATGATCATGAATTAAAGAATATGAAATTCAAAACTCAGATCAGTAACAAATTCAACCAAACACTTACTTGAAACAAGTACAGGGAAGAACCCAACAAGGTTTTTTATCGATTGTTGAATGAAATAGAGAAATCATGTACCTTGGTTTGCTGAATAACAATGAATGATTCACAAAGATTAATAAATTTTTCATGAAAAAAATTAAAATAGAAAAATAAATTTGATGAAAGTTGAGTTTTGAGAGAGAGTAAAGAATAAAAAATAGATAAGAATGAGAAAAAAAAAGAAGTGCATAACATTATTCCCAATGATCACCTTCTTGAGGTAAATAATCAGTATATTACATGATGTGTAATAGGTCGTCATATTTTTTTAATTCTGATCGAATGTTTTCTCTGCAATTTTTCAATATGTGTGAATCTCATGAAAATATCGTTTTGGATATTTGAGATTTTAAAATTGACTCCTTTCATGACATGTAACTGATATTTATAATGTGTTTCTTCCTCTGTTTAGGATCCTTAAAGAAGGAATTGAGATTCAAAATTAACATGACAATGTATTGGTGACTCACATCATGTAATATATTCATGGCTTGTAATTCTTTCACAAATTTCTTCATGAATTTTCATATTCTTTGAAAGATAACTATATGTTGTGTAAGTGTGTTTCACGATATGTAATGAGATCTTTTTTTCCTTTTCTCCAAGTTTCCCTATAAGACTTTGAGAAACTATTTCCTGAAATAATCAATAAAAACCCAGTTCATTATCAAGTAAAACATAGATAATCCTTAATCAAATGACATCAGTATGTATATATGATTTAATATTATCAAATTCCCCCACAATTGAACAATTTCCTATTATCGAGAAAAAAATATCAATAGGAATTTCAAAAGTTATGAAATTTTTATAAACAAGAAACATTATTTATAACCAAGAAAATTAAACTAAGTGTAAGTATAAAAATTCATTCTCTAGAATCATCCCTACATATAAAATCAGTCATTCTTCATAGCTTAATTCTTTTAAAAAAATATCAATCTTTAGTTAAAATTTCATAATGGTTCTATAAATTCTATACCAATTTTCAATTTTCCTCACAATGAATTCTCTCTCACCACTCAAGGTGAAATAAAACTAGATTTAGGCTTATAACCTAAATACATGTTACTAACTATAGGCTTTCATTGGTTCCATCATCTCCACTACATAAACTAAAATAAAAAATGAACCTTAAGGGATTCAGTAAATAATCTCCAATGACTGTAAGGATGAGGGTAGGTGGGGGATAGTGAAAATAACAGTCTTAAAAAGGAGGGTATGCTCTAAAGTATAATTCATGAATTATTTGAACATCTTAATGAAATATCTCAACCATAACAAGTAAAGTCCATGATCATAGCATCTCAAAGTGGATTAAATAATATATCAAGTGAGTAGAGAAGGTATCATGTTCCTTTTTTTCTTATCATTTTATTTTTTGAAAGTCATGTCTAGTCCAGATCACACATCCATACCCTAACCACATATGATCTTTCAGGGGATTCATTAGTCTAGAAATGGTGATTTTTGATATTCTTAAAACACAACCCAATCATCATTTTTTTTATTTTTCTATTTTTCAAAGGAATATGATAGGAATAAAATACCAAAAATTACACATGGATCATAATAACCAGTCAAATAAGAACCCAAATACATCTTATCATTGAAATCCTCATGTGTTTGTTGGCTGAAAAACTTACCCCACACTTGTTCAATATAAAGTCATACATAATACAAAGAGTAATATAGGAAGGTATAATTGTCTTAGAATAGCTACAGCCTGCTAAATTAATTCATGTAAACTTCGAGATAAATAAAGGAAGCTGTAAGGTGGGTCTTAAGAAAAATTACCTCAATAAAAATTTCCTCAATCATATTAATATTGTATTTGTTTAGTTATAGCCTCAATAAAATCTCAATGCAAGTTTTGATAGTTTTTCATGTCCTATGTCTCACTCAAGAAATATGATCAAAAAAGAATATGTAATCATAGGCTCAGAATCCTCTCTGAATGGGAGTAAATATAGAAAACTTGAAATCATTATGGGTATAAAATCTAGTAATATGTCAATTAAAATTAATTTGATTTTTTTGAATTTGAATTAAATTACTAAATATAGAAATCATTATAAAAATATAAAGAGGATAAAATCATTGATTTTAAACAATTTCCAACGTAAATTATTTGTTTATTTTAATGCACATAATGATTTTTATGTTTAAAGCATGCTTCCAAATGAAAAATGTGTATTAGATAAATGAAAATAAGAAATAATTAAAGTGTATCAAAATTGAAGCCCATTAAAGACTCCCCCACACTTAAAATCAGATAGTTTATTCACTTTTCGTGAAAGTATTGTCGAAGGGGTATGATATATAATGTGTAGATTTTTTAAATCAAAATATTGAAAATCTAATACTAAGTTATCAATAGCTCCCTTTAATGTGTGGAATTCCATGGGGAAACATGACCAATATTGATTTTTGATATGAGATACCTGTATAATTAGTTAGAAATAAAAATCCCACACTGGATAAAACATTAGTGCACAGGGTTAAATCATTTTGTAAATAGTAAAATTGGCATGTGTGCACTATCAATAGTAATGAAAGGCCTTTTATATAAATACAATTATGTGTATATAATAAAGATAAAATCCACTGATGACTAAAAATAGATGGCTATAAAATGAAAACTAAGATAAAAGAATAAGTATAAATATGAGGAAAACAAATGAAATATGGGCTACCTCCCATAAAAAGCTAATAATGACACCATCATACAGATAGATAGACCAATGTATCAGTAAGTACCATCCATCAATTCAACTAGACTATTTATTTATTAACTACTAGTGGTGGTATCATCTAGCTCTCATGATATTTTGGAACAATTTGTCACTTTGGTAGGATACCAAGCATGAATCGGATGTGGTAGTAAAAGTATATATTCTCATGGTGGTGAATGATGAGCACAGATCTCAAGTTAGAGCTCATGAAGCAGGAACTTGACATCAGCTAGTTGTTGAGGCATCCATAGAATAAGGGCAGACATTGGTGGAATAGGTACATCCATGAACATAGAAAAATAGAGGAACTAGAAATGGATACTATAATAGTTTAATGAATTGAAAAATAATCCAATTAAATAAGGAAACAATATTATCCTATATATATATAATGTTCAATGATACAATAGTTAAAGGGAATATAAATAGTACAAACAATTAGCACACTGACAACATACAAAAAATGGGGAAGGGAACTGGGGTAGACTAAGAGAAATCAACATCATCAAGTGAATCATCTATAATATACTCTCGAATAGAGTGTGGGTGCAGCTACCCTTCTTGGTCAATAGATTTAATGTTAGTTGGGGATGGGAGATCAACAGTGGAAGGTGGTGTCATGATGTTGGTAGCTATCTCAGTGGTGAGTAGTGGGTAGGTGCTGATCTATAATGTAGTCATGGGTCTAGCAGCTGGATCAATGAAAGGCATGTATATATCTATGGTGGATTTTGGGCCCTTTCCCCTTTAGTGTTGCTCTTCCATATAATTCTACTGGGTAGTAAGGTTTTTCACTTATAATGGTAGTTCTGCCGGGGTGGTGTCTAGGGAAGTGGTTGTAGATGATGAAGGACCAGTAGGGGCTAGTTTTAGCTAGGAAGATATCTAATGTGATGGTGGTGATGAATGGGTGGTGAAATGGGAAAACTCTACAAAAATAATGTGCAGGTGTTGGTAAATCCTTTATAAATTATCTAGGATGTAGATATTTTTAGCCTAGATATCGGTCAAATATGATGGGTTGAGTGGGGTAGTAAGGTAGGTGGTAGTGGTAGATGTAGAAATATATTTGGTTTTGTGTGAAGGAATGGAAGCTGTAGGGTCTGGACAGATGTGGTGGATGGAACTGGTGGTGGGACTGCTATATGATTGTTAGGTGCCTCATTGATAGTCTCAAAGACTCTTGGAAGCCACAGATAGGTGTCATTATCCTTGATCAATAGTTGTTTCTTATGCCAAATCTATAATTCAATGGAATCCATAGGACCTAATGAGGTGAGTGAATGGGAGGCATAAAAAATGACAAGATGACAGGTTGAATGGGTGATGAAAGATCCACCTATTTGTGTGCCTCACATACACCATGTATGAGCTCTGTATTAGAACAAAAACTAAGAGACCATGTTTATGTAAAGGCTTCCCATGGATATAGTGAGGATGATAACATCCATATGGATAATGGTTACACGAGGCGTAGCACGAGAATACCAGACATGCGTCAATTCCCTATGAAGGATTCAAAGTACTGGACCTAAGAGTTGGTTGGGATTTGTAATCTTGGGATTTTTCTCAGTGTGGGAATCCTAGGAAATCATCCTCCAGGGCTATCTAGTATTTGACTTGGAAACTTTAATATGTAATTTGGGAAATACCTCTAATGTGGTGAAGTCATCAATACAAATTCTGAATCCTATGCCGACCTTTGCAAAAGAAAGATCATGAGGGCACCTACCTAATCTGAAGTGGAGGCTCCCAACTACGACCTAAAAATAGATATAAACTTGATAAAAAAACTCAATATTTATCATGATGAACATAGAAGATAGGAGAGATATATAGGTGTTCTTCGAGGATCTAGATGACCTATTTGATAATTTTTAGGCTTGTGAGGGTGACCATATCTAGATTTTTTTTGGTCCTCATCAGTTATTCCTATATATGGTTGAGTACAAAATGGTTCTTGGGTTTTTAGAAGTGTAGGTTAGGGTGTAGGTGTGGGTTATCTCCCCCATATGACACACTGTATTTGGATCGAGAGTCTTTATGAATAGTTGGATCCTTAGGAGCTACAACAAAAGTGGAAGAAGAATATTAATGGGGTGCGGGATGTGTAACACATCATTGGCACATCATAAGTGGAATATAATCTCACTCAGGAATGAGATCAATATGATTAGTTAACACAGTCTTCGTGCATTCCATTTTAGTGGAATTGATGGATGCTTGGAGGGAGGTGTGATAGGGGAATGTATAGGAGATTGGGAGGCATGAGGGAAGGGTTTTTTTCCTCTTCGTGACCTAGGGTTCATGACTTAAATAGATTTTGGAATTATATAACATGTAATGAGGTTTCTTGATATGTAATTTAGAAATTTATTTATACTTATACAGAAAAAATACACACCATGAATTCTAGTTACACATCTTTTTTTTTCTTTTTGCTCAAAATTGGATTAGACCCTGGTTATTTTCTCCCAGAATTCCCTTTACTATCCCAAATTTTATTATAAACTAATCTATCCTAAAGTTACTGAACCTAGGTTGCCTCATATTTAGTGATTCATTTAGCATCGATAGCTTGGTTTTTTTCAGCCTAGATGATTTTCAAGCAAATGACACACCCCTCATTGAAGGGTTCTTGATATTTTTTTAATATTTAACTATTAACGTTTAATAGTGGTCCACCTTACTTTCGAATCTATATGGTCCTATAAGGATACACCTATACGACCAAAAAGAGTCCCGACCATCTATATTTTAGCTTCACTAGGAATAGTTTTAAATGGGAATTGAATAAAAAGTCCTTATTTCCTAGGACACATATGCGTCTTACAAATCATTGATCATTCAATTTCATGTTTTTCTCTTTATATATAATTTAATTTTCATAAGCATCATTTATGATCTCTTACAACTCATCCAATTGGATCATCCTAGATTCCATATCCTTTTGACAATCTAGATTGAGCTTATTAATTTCCCAATATGAGCGATGACAAAGTTTTACTTAAAAATGACATGTATTCCAATATATCAATCAGAATGGTGTGGTACCAATTGGTTTCTTGTACACTGTGTGGTACACCCATAGTGAATCATCTAACTTCAGAATCCAATCCCTTTGACTTGTGTTCACAGTCTTTTCTTGGATTTATTAAATTTCCCTATTTGATAATTCAACTTTCCCACTTGTTTTTGGATGGTAGATATTTAATATATTATACTTGATTCAATATTTATCTTATGTTCCATTAACATATTGATTGGTAAAATATGTTCCCTAATCACTAATTAGTAGTCTAAGAAATATGAATCTAGAAAACACATTCACCTTTAAGAAATTCATGACCACTATTTTTGTTTCATGAGTTTTTGCTTCAGCTTATAACAATTTGGAATTGTAGTCAACACCAAAAAGGATACATGAATTTTAATGTGAATTGGGAAATAGTTTGATGAAATATATTACCTACATTTCAAATATTTCGACATCCATGATTGGGTTTTGGGTAATTTTAAACCTTTTTCCAATGGTTCCAGTTAGTTGGCACCGATCACAACACTGAAAATAATCCCTTATATATTGTCCTAGTGTGGGCTAGAAAATTCCACTCTAAAGAATTTTTTTTATTGTGTGTTATGGTCCATAATATCCTCCAGTTGGTGATGTATGAAACGTTTCTAACAAACTATGGATTTTTTCCTCTGGGATATAGCATCACAATAAGACATAATCACAATGCTTTAAAAGGAGTGGTTCATCCTAGTAGTAGTTTAATGTTTCAACTAAAAATCATATCCTTTTCTAGTAGGAGAGGTCTTGGTGTAAACATCTTATTGGGAGATAGTTTGAATTTTCTTTAAACCGTGGTTATTATTTTATACTGATGAGGGTTTCATCAGGGAAGTCTACTTCAATGTCTCGATCCTCATCTTCCTTTATAAGTGGTAGTGGGATTCGGGATAAATGGCCAGCATCAACATTTTCCATTCTATTGGTATCCTTTATAACAATGTATAATTATTAGATTAATATAATCCACCTTATTAGACTTTTCTTGGTATCATTTATATTTATAAAATATCCTAGGGAAGCATGGTCAGTGTACACAATGACTTTAGACAAAATCAGATAGAAACAAAATTTATCTAAATTAAAGACTATTGTTAAGAGCTCATTCTCTAGAGTTTTATATTTAACTTGAGATTCATTCAATGTGTTACTAAAATATTAGATGAGGAAGAATATGTTATTGAATCTCTATCCCAAAAAAGCATCAACTGAAAAGTCATTGGCCTTGTACATAAATTCATATTCTTTTTCCCAATCTGGTGAAATAATAATAGGAGCTACTACCAGGATATTATTTAAAAAATTTAATGCCCACTGACATTATTCAGTGAATTAAAATAGAGTTTCTTTTGATAACAAGTGTATCAGAGGGTGGGATTTAACACCCTAAGTTTTTACGGTCTTTTTTTGAATAAATTTAATTTTCATTTATGTATTAAGATGAACTAAGTCCAACATTCCTTCCACACGACACCTACTTGGCATGAGTTACACAACACCAACTCTAAGTATGTTTCATATAACATCTACTCGATATATGTTACATGAAATTCCAACTTGGTGTACGTTACACACAATACCGACTTAGCGTACATTAAATACAACACCAATGTTTTTACAAAATGTCATTTTATTTTTACAATTATTTAAATGAGATAATTATAACATAGAAATTTAACATAGTTATATGAACATAAATAACTACTTTTAATTATTTTTTTATAATTTTTTATATAAATAAAACATATTTATAATGAAAGATATAATTTTTGGTAAATTTCTTTTATGATTAAAAACACTATTTTCTCGATTGAACTCATTTATAATGTTCTTCTGGGAAAAATAATAAAATAAATTTTATACAAATTTAGAATTTAATTTGATAAAATAAACTTCATTTTTTTAATTTATACAGTCAAAATTATTTTAGGTATTTTTTTGAATTTTTCTCAGAAACTTCATTTGCTAGATGAATTGTAAAAAATACTGGATTTTAATTCAAAAATGGTTTTTCGTATAATTTATTTATAATGATAAAGTATATTTTAAATTAGATTAAAAGTGAAATTATATTATATTTTTATAAATTAATTTAATTTAGGTAATTGGAACCTATTTCATATTGAAATTGGATATAAAAACTTAACAATCTTTTGATCATTTTTACATTCAAACCTAGCATTGTCGACCCAACTACATGATTAATTTTAAATTACTTTATAGTAATTAAATGATTGGAATTTGAAATAATGGTTTCCATATTTTGAGTCTAAATAATTTATATTTCGTAATAAGTTCAAGCTAGTATTTTTCCAAAAATATTAGCGAAAGTAATTAAAATTAATTACATCGATTAAGGTAAAATTAAGCATAACTAAGATCTAAAACTTAATCTTAAGACCCAAAATGACATATAACCATGTCCAAAACCCATTTTATGGAAATTATTTATCTATTAACCTTTCATTATTATGTTTTTTTTAGTTTTTTATTCCTTTTGTTAGGTAAAAACACGGGTACACATAACCTGTTTTAAAAATGCAATGTGTGTCCTTTCCTTCTTTATAAAAGGCCACCACATCTCCATATTCTTAACACCTCTCAAAACACTTAAGATGGAAAAATATTTACCCAATAAACTTCCCATGATCCATAAAATCCACCATTAAGCATCCATTTATGTAGTCTTCCAAGGAATCCTTTTGTCACAAACCAGATGGAGTTACCCGATAAAGAGGTAACACCTTCTCTCAAGATCCTTTCTTTTATTTTTCTTATCCACCCCCCTATAATCTATTTACTCTATGATTGTATAAAAACACCATTATATCCAATATAATAGTATTATATTATATTAAGGTTTCATCTTAAAATTACACACACCTTCATTTAAGGGGTAACATACATATTTTTTACGTGTATGGTGAACTACCGAATCACTAAATGATGATTGTTCATTTTTTATTTTCTGCCTCTCATGGTGGGAATTATGATAGAGAATATATTTATATAATTTATATATTATATTTATTATGTATTTATGTTTATTTATTCCTTTTATAACACATATCATTTTACTTTCTGTTTAGTGTTGATACGATAATTTTGTTTGAGGAAGTGTGGACTACCACCCCCTCAAAGCGATGTGATTCATTGAAACACTACACAGAATATATTAAGGATGGGTTTAGTGAAATTATTAGATATATATGAAATTATAATGATACTTTAAATATATTATATATATTGTTTTTTTATTTCTTTCAATATGACATTAAAAACAGAAAAAATGATCACGCATATGTACAACTTACTATCTCCATGAACAGTATATTCCATTTCTTAATTTAATATTACATAGATTATTATAATACATATATCATGAATATAAATCATATTTATATATTTTTTTACATTCTGGAATCATGATATAATTATTAGGATCAAATATATAACAAATTAAGACATATGTGAAGAACCAAGAGAACATTATTCTAAGTGAAAACTTAACATAAGATGGTTAACAAGAGAGTAATATAATGCTATAATAAATCCATATATGGTATTAGATATAATAATATGGTTTTATAAAATATTGATAATAAACTTATATTTACTATATAGGTGGTTTTATGGAGTATGATGAGAGTCAAATCACAAGGTAAGGGGATTTCATCTCACTTTTTTATTTCCATGACATGCATTCTTTGTTCACTAACCATTCCTTTTGTATGGTGTATGTAATGCACATGAATTTATTCCCTGTATCTTATACATAAACTTTAAGGTATTCACATATCTATATTATGTTCTTTCTTTCTTGGGTTTTATGTTTCAAAAGTTAACAAATCGGTATAATAGTTTTGTCTCAATTTTCCTTCTTTGGGACTTGTATTTTATTATGCACATAAATTATTTTTGAGGTGTATATACTTCCATTTTACAAATTATATCATGAATATAATTATTTTCATTATATATTATGCTTAATGAAATTTATTTTTTTATAGGGAGAGTATGATCCCAACTAACCAAGTTTTAAGAGTTTAGTGAAACAATCTCATCATTTTTCAATATTGTTAATGATTATGATTCTTTGATGAAATATTATGACCCATATCTCAAAAAGTGTCATGAATTTTATTCTCTTATGGTTATTCAAGATATCCTCATGTATTAGTACCATTTTTACACTATTTAGTACTTAATATAATATTATTATGTAAAATATGATAGTCTCTCTATTTGGTTGGAAATATATTGTATTTAAAAAACATGTTTTCAAAAATGTTTTCAAAAATGTTTTCAAAATATCAATGATGCCTATTTTCAAGGAAACAAGATTTTAAAAATTATTTATGGTTTTTAATGTTTCCTTCATAGGTTTTTAAATATATTATCAAAGAAAAATGTTTTCAATTATTTTTTATGTTTAAAAAAGAATTTTTCAATGAAAAAAGGATGTTTTCTTCAAGAAATGTTTTTTAAAAGATATTTCTAAATTATTTCCCATATAAGATAATATCCATTGGTGTTAATCATGCCTTTTTGGGGAAATTATTCAATGTTTTTATTCACATTCATTCTCTAAAAGTATTATGTTTTTATGGAATGATTTTTATGAATCCCATTTCCCTTTCATGAGTTATATTTTTTTGGAACCTACTTACTTTCATGGGTTATATTATTTTGAAACATGCTTCTTTTCCCGAGTTTTGTTTATATTGAAATGATTATTAATCTTGTATTTTTTTCTGTGGTTATGATATTATTACATGTTTATAATACCCATTTCATTTCATGGGTTATGATATGACTATTTACAATCATTTGGAAAATGTATGAATGATTTAATTATGAGATGGGTGGGACCTATATCTCCGTCCAATGTATTGGATAATGATTTATATCTCATGAGATAGACTAATATGGTCCTGGTAATAAACCATGACTACTAAGATTACCATAGGAATGAACCATGACTACTTAGAGGGTATGAAGAGTGAACTCATGCTATTAAGATGGCCTTGGGAGTGAAACATGACTACCAAGATGGTATGGGGAGTGAAACCGTACTACAAAGATAGTATTGGAAGAGACACCTTGGATAATATTAAAATAATATTATATGATTATGTGTCTAACATAATTCCATTTTTTGTTCTTATGTTACGATTTCATGGATAATGTTCTTTATTTCTTTATGATTCATGTCTTATTAACTGCCAATATTTATGCCATGATTAATGTATATGATCTTTGATAGTCTAGGTATGATCTTCTATTTTCAAGATCCTATTATCATACACTTATTCTCATGATTATGGTTACATATCTCCCTTGTTTACCCTTACTAAGAATTTTATATCACCCCTTTTTATGTTTCCTTCTCTGGGTTATGAAGATATGTATTATTTTTTATGGGTATAAGAAGGGTTCTAGTCAAGAATAACCTAGTGGTAGATAAGGTATATCACTTGTGTATTAGTGTTTATGTTTACATGTTTCCAAATTCGATAGATTAGTACGGTGTTTGGGTGTCTGTTTGTATAATGTTTTAAGTATTCTAAAAATTTTATGTAATCATAATGTATGAAAAGAAAGGGTCACTATAGTTGGTATTAGAGAAATTTTTTTGTTAACCTTTAGAATCTAGGATGAGAAAACCTTACTAAGAACCCTAAGGACATGTCTTGGGATAATTCTAAGGATGATAAAAAAGTATAAGAAAATTTCATGGAATTTTTGTAAAGGATAGAGTAAGTGGTTTCCTAGAAAAACATACCTTTCTAGATACTATAATTGGATGTGGTTATGTAACATATCTATGTAGGAGTAACAACTCTGAAAAGATGTTTTAGGCCTAACTGGGGGTAATCTGGTACCTCATAATGGTCCATAATACACACCTGGTTTGACACTCTTGGGGGATATACTTTGGAAATTCAAAAACTCTTTATGAACCATCATGAAGGATTTAAATAGTGTTTGGATATGAATAACCTAATATAAACTTAAGGCATCCTATATTAAGGATGGTTTCATAATTTAGACATCCTATATATGAATTTTCATGATTATGTGGTTCCTCACTATGATAATTGTTTCTTACTCTATTTTTTTATTTTAGTCAATTGATGGAACCCAAAGGAACCACATTAATTGTGATTGTGATGGAAAATGAAATTATTTTCCACCTAAGAAATTGAATGCTATGGGATATGGATTAAAAAATCTTGTTGCTATGATCACATAGCTTTCTCAAGCTCTGAATCATGGTGGACTTTAAAAAGAGAAAATGATGGAACAAATTTTTGAGTCTTTCATGAGGAAACACACAAATTCTTTGATATGATCTTATTATCCACTTGTTTATGAATAGTGGATCAATACTACTGAAAATATATTCTCTATTATACAGTGTTTAGAGCATGAGAATGTCATTCTAGATGTTTATTATTCAGAAGGTGAAGCATACCGGTGGTGGGCTTTAATCAACAATACAAGGAAGAAAGATGATATTGAATCCATGGATTAGGATGAATTCAAGAACTTATTTTTAAATAAGTAATTTATTTGGATTATCTGTAACATGATATAGAAAGAGTTCCCTAAGTTGAAGAAAATGGATCATGAATCTTTTGGTACCTGTGAGGTGAATTTCACAAGACTTGTTTGGTATGCTTTAGTAATTATTATCCAAACTGAAAGT
Source organism: Viscum album (assembly GCA_963277665.1). Classification (NCBI taxonomy): domain Eukaryota; kingdom Viridiplantae; phylum Streptophyta; class Magnoliopsida; order Santalales; family Viscaceae; genus Viscum; species Viscum album. Next base: position 248,490,077 of record OY728150.1, read on the forward strand.
AAAGTTGATAGGTTCTTCCCTAGATTAAATACAAGTCTATAAATTTTGTTTTCTAAAATATGCTTTATTATCTTTGAAGAGATTGTGTGTTGTGTAATAAATACTTGAATGGATGTCAGAATCACGTATCAACCTCATGGTTTTGACAAGAAAAAGAAGATTGAGTTTAAATGGAAATCTAAAACCATGAAGGGAATAATATGAGATTTCCATTATAATATATGTCTAGGAAAAATCATGGAAGAAATTTTCCTAATGGTTCTAATAAATCTTTTAAGTGTCGAATGGAAGTCCATTACGAATTTGATTATAGAAGTGGTTGGAAGAAGTCAGTTAATGTTGAGAATGGGGAAAAAGAGGAAAAAATGTGTTGGAGTTGGTTCCCTAGAACAAAATTCTTGTGTACTTTATGATAACTTATATTAATGGTTTTGTATATTAATAAAATACTTATCACATCATAATTGTTCTTCTATGTGATATAGAATGTGATAATGTCCTAAGAGTAGCTCATACACTAAAAGGTCATAGTAGTTCCCTATTATAATGAGAACTCAGAAGTGATATGAAAATATTCTTGAACATATATTCTAAAGATGGATGATATCATTTGAAGTACAAAAATGATACAGGATATATGGGGTGGAGACTCATTGGACTTTGAAGCACCTTCTCATGGTGTATTCCCTTGGTAATATCTAGTATGGATATTATGGGAATGAGACACACCAGTCGGAAATCCACTTTTATATGTTTCATTGGATGCTTCTATCTATGGATGTGTGTATTGGTACTTATAATTTAGGATTATTATTAATGGATATTATGAGTCACGTACATTGAAGTATTGATGAAAACTGTGATGACAGATGTTCATAGTGCGGTAGGATACATTGGGTGCATCATAAGTAATATTGCATTAATGAATAATGTGAGAAAGGATTTATCCCTTCTATTCATTAATAGATTTTAATATCGTATGCCCTTACATGGGAATGATATAGCCTAAATAAATCCATGGCCATGGTGATCTATAGAAAATTTATATATTTGGGAAGTCAAATAAAGAGATATTGATCATATTGGTTTATGGAACTAGCATGAAACCTTCTCGATTTGAGATATTGTAATAAAGGGATTACCACATAGATCCAAGGTCTGAGCAAGCCGACCGTAAATTTATTAAATAAAAATTAGTGTAAAAAAAATTATGCCTTACAGTGAGAATTAAAAGAATGAGAATATTTAATTCCCCACATATCATCATCCACCATGCTAATGTACACGTTAGGGATCCTAAACGACCACATGGTGCTCAGTTCCACAATGGTCCTCTTTGAGAGGGTATCAACAATCTAATTCGCCTCCCTGTAAACTCGAGATATAAAGATCTGAAGGCGAATGGCCTGAGCGAGACAAGATATCCAATGAGGAATGAGTCGCTAAGGCACATATCTAGTACGTGTTCTAAATGCCTTCACAGCAAGTTGTGAGCCCTATTCAATCTATAGAAGTGACAAGTTGTGATAGGTAGAATATTTAATTGCATGGATCACAACCCAATGTTCGGCTTCATACGTAGTATCATGGATAATAAAGTGGTGGAAGCAACCTTTGATAAAACCATGATAAGTATGGAACAAACCTCCACATATTGAAAGTCCAGGTGATCTAGAAGCAGCACCATCAATGTTAACTTTAATTCCATGAGGGATCAGTACAATCCATCTGCCGAACTTGAATTCAAGAGGCTGCTTCGGCTTCCCTACCACAAAAACAAACCGCAAAGACTGTAGATCCTCAAAAGAATTATGCATCGTGCCAGGTTTCACAGCATCAACAACATGAATATCCCTATGTATGGAAATAGAATCAGCATGGAAACAAATAGGTTAGCTCCCAAAGATCACCTGGTTACGTGCATACCAGATAACATGAATGACTGATGAAACAGCCACAATGAGCATATTGTGGACCTACGCACTCTTCCCATCTTTACAGAGTCATGACATGAGCTCTTCAAGATTCCTACAATGACAAAAATCAAAAAAAAATAGAGAACCAATGTATTTCCATATCTCCTTTACATAAAAAAGTCCAAGAAGAGGTGTTGGATAGATTCTTCCTCCCGCATACATAGGGGGCAGGCAGAGGAAAGATGGTTCCCAGCTTTCTACAGCAGATCATGGGTAGGGAGTGGATTCCTCTATAGCCTCCAAAGAAGAACCTTTCTAGATTGTTGAAAAAGGGGCCTTAAATTGAAGTATCCACATGGGTGGTCTTTGAGTTCCCACTAATTTCATAGTATAATACTCTTTGATGTTGAAATAACCATGTGAATTAGGCTTCCAGATCAAGGTATCCTTATCCATGCATACATAATTATGGATTTCCAACACATCTTGATGAGAAATAACATCATCAAGATCAAGTGTTTTCCTCATGGTGTCAAGCACAGTCATCAAATCCATGGTGGAGGGGATAATAGTGATTTTAATAGGGTTGTCTAGCCAAGAGGTTTTCTAGAAATTAAGCATGGAGTCTCTACTAACCAGAAACTTCGAGTGCTGCATAATGTCATACATGGAGTTCTGAAGAGAGGGTCAGGAAGAGGAAATAAGATAAAATAGATATCCACTAAACAACCATTGTTTGAACTTGTAGGAAAAAAAATCATCCAAAGACTCACTAGAAGACAACAGGTTCCATGTAGACTTGTTAATCAATCTATCATTGAACATTTTTATGTCCTTGACCCCCATGCCTCCCATCTCAAAAGGCTTGACAAAATCCATCCAAGAAACTATTATGAGTTTCCGGTCATGCACTGAGCCTTCCCATAAGATGTTTCTGACCATACATTGAAGAACATTAAGCATTATTTATGACCATTGATAGAGAGAAAATGAATACACAATCATGGAAGTAATGACTGAGTTTATGAGGAAAATCCTCCCAACCTTTGACATGGTCTTTCTTTTACAGATAGAAAGATGATTGATGAATCCATAATAAATATTATTCATGTAGTGGAATTTTTTATTTTCCATAGAATAAGGTAACCCCAAGGTAAGTAGATGGGAGAGAGACCTTACGAATTCAAAGGGTTCTAGCATTTCTATTTTTTCCCAATAGTGAGACCATTTCCAAAAATGATGAAGGACTTACCCCAACTGATGGCATGTCTAGAAACTTCTTCATAGTGATTAAAGAAAGATTATATAGAACTAATAGTTGTCTTAGACAGTGTCCCAAACAAGATAATATCATTAGTATATAGCAAGTGAGAGGGAATATGATTATTCCGACCAGCTTTCACATGTTAATAAATCCCAAGATGAGTGAGTTCAATGAAGCATATGCTCATGTATTCCTTAGTAAGTGCAAACATGAGGCCTAAGAGAGGGACCCCTTGATGAACACCCCTAGTGCATGGGATGTATCCCCTTGGAGAACCATTAAATAGAATGGATAGCCGCACAGAGTTGAGAATGGTTGAAATCAACTTAATAAAGTCACTGAAAAAACCATACCTTGTGAGGACTTCAAAAAGAAAACTACATTTGACAGTTTCAAAAGCATTAGATATATGAATAAAGCTTATGATCGTGTAGAATGGAGTTTTATCAACAAGATCTTGGCAGGTATTGGTTTTTCTTCCAAGAAAATTGATATAATTTTTTACTGCTTTTGTTCTTCTTGGTTGGAAGTATCTTTTATGGGTATGAACTATGGTTTTTTAAGTCTACCTATGGTATTTGAAAGGGGGACACGATTTTCCCAAGTGTTTTTTTATCATTGTACAGGATATTTTCAGCCGGATGATTAATAAGAGCCTTAATAATGGTGGTATTTCTCAGTATCAGTGTAGGATGGGGTCTCCTTCAGTTTATCATCTCAGGTTTGCAGATGACACTATAATTTTCATGAATGCTTCAAGAAGATCTTGGAGGGGATTAAACAGGGTTCTAGATGAGTATTTCCATTGGAGTGGTCAGAGGATTACTAAGAACAAAAGTTGTTTTTATATTTCCAGTAGCTATACCCCAGGTCGGATATCAATTGTTGGACATATTTTGGACATGTAGAAAGAGATTTTCCACATGGATTATCTAGGATCCCCCTTTCTTCTGGGAGACTTCCAATCGGTGATTTTTATTATTTTATCAATAAGGTAATGACTCAGGTTCTCAATTGGAAAAATATTTACTTATCCTTTGGAGGAAGAATAATATTGATAAATAGTGTGCTTTTAGCCACCCCTATTAATGCTCTCTCTTCCGTCAAGGTCCCAAAGGCGGTGATTAAAAACATTGATAGAATTTTAGGCAATTTCATTTGAGATCCTTATGTTAATTGTAAGAGGCATTGGGTTTCATGGGTTAAGATGGATCATGTAGTGTAGGAAGGTGGAATAAACGTTCGTAGTCTTGAGGATACCCTTACATGTATGCATACAAAACTCGCATGGGTTGTTCTAGAAAATTATACATTATGGTGAAGATCGATGCATAGAAATTTGGTGGGTGATAAGACTTTGTTGAATAGACATGCCTCTCTTTTCTAGTCAGGGATTAGTTTGATAATTGAATCTCATGGTTCCTTTGCTTTCTGGATTGTTGGGAAGGGTGATATTTTATTCTAGCATCACAATTGGAGTGGGGTGAATATTGGGTATTTGGGATTCCCTACTCCAAACATCTCTTTTAAGGAGGCCTTTCAATTCCCTTTTTTACCAATGTTGTTTTGGAGAGTGAAAAATAGACCCTTTTAAATCTCATCGATTTATCCTCAGACCTGGATAAGTGTTTCTTTACTCCTTCACCATCTGGTTTTTTCACAACAATGGACTATCGCCAGATCTTGAATATGCAGGATATAGTTAATGCATGAAATGAAGCCCTCTGGGTTAAAACTATCCTCACAAATTATAATTTTCTATTTTGGAGTATTCAAAATGGTGCTTCTTCTACGGATGAAAATGTTAAATGATGTGGGATTTCCATTGTTTCCAGATGTGTTTGTTGTACTAGACATAAAGAAGAAAACTCAGATCATTTGTTCTTTGATAGTGAGTGGGCTCATACGGTGTGGGAGTATTTTGGAGAGTTCACTGATATATCTTCTCCAACCATGGCTGACCAGCCTTTTCTTGATTGTTGGTATCATGGATCAGGTGTGAAAGGATTTGAAAGAGTAGATCATACTATTATCCATCATGTCGGCTGCTAGTGTTTATGGAAGGTAAGAAATAAATTGATCTATGAGGGAGTGGTTTCTAACAGATGGTTTATTAGCTACAGGATTAGAAATTTACTTATGGATATCATCAAGGTTTTAGGCAGATGAAGGGAGGCACCTTCTCTGCAGAAATTAATTCCAGATTCTCAGATTGTATCTAAGCAGTGTGATCAACATCTAGGTAACTGGGTATGTTGGTAACCCCCCTCAATGGGTTTGAAACTCAATAGTGATGGCTTGTGTGTTGATGGTTTGATTCATGGGGGTGGTTTTGTACATGATAGTGGTGGTTCTGTCTTCCTGACTTTCTCTATTAAGCTCGGATAAGGTAACTCGCTTCATGCTGAGGCAATGGATTTTCTCACAGGGATGAACATTTGTAAGCATATTAATTTAGAGATTAATGAATCTGAAATGGATTCTATGCTCTTGTATAATTCAATTCATAGGAATGGTATTATTCCTTTGCTAATATCGTATATCATTAGAAAATGTCAGGGTATCATTGGTGGAGATATAAAAGTTTCTCATACATGGAGGGAGGGTAATAAAGTTGTGGACTACCTAGCTTCGATGGACATTCCTGGCAAGGAGTGTTTATTCTTTCATGACTTGTATAGTTTGAATTCAGAGGGTGTTAACATACTTAGAAGTGATGCCCTCGGTCTTCACTATTTTAGGCCCCTATGATTCTCTTTTTCTATGGTCCACCATTGTGAACCTTTTTTCCTTGTACTTTCTCCTTGTTATTCATAATAAAAATTTGATGATGATATCAATCTTGAGGGAAATATTTCTTTCTGTGAGGTTCTCTTCAAATAATTGATACCTTCAGAATAAGTAACTAAATTTTTTTGAATGCTTTGACCTAGAACAAACCCATACTATTTAGGGGTAATATGAACATTAATAATCTAACCCAATCTGTTCACCAAAATCTTGATGATAACTTTTGGAATGGTGTTCCCAATAGCAATTGGCCTAAATTCCTAGATATCAACTGCATTATCTTTCTTAGGTATAAGTGAAATAAAATTAGAGTTGCATCTATGAGGGAGAGAGGCATGTCTAAAAAACTTCGTAATTACAACATCCATTTCATCTTGAAGAAGATCCTAGTAAAACATGAAAAACTTGTTTGAGAACCCATCTGGTCCAGCAGCACATTCCATGTTAAGTGAGAACAAAGCCTCTCTAATATTTTCCTTCAATGAGACCATTGTGAGGAGGTGATTTTGATGTTAATCAATACAAGGGACAATGCTTTCAACCTTTTCATAAGTGCTATCAATCCCATATTAAGAATATAGAGTCTCAATGTAATTCACCATTGCACTATCAATTTCACTTTCTAAGGTGTGGAGAAACCCATTAAAACTAATGGATTACATCATTGCCTGAAATTTATTTTCCTTATGCAGTCTATGAATAAACATTGAGTTTCTATGACCTTCTTTCAACCACCGAACATTTAATTTAGTGTGTTTAAGTATCTTTTTGATATTCAGTAGGTCATCAAGCCTTGAAAGTTCCCGAATTTTATCCCTAGATAGGATATCATTATGCTAGTTAAAAATTTAGAAGCGTGCAAATATTTCTTCAGAAATATGAATCTCACAATATAGGTTTGAAAAATATCTCCTACTCCAGTCTTTTAGAAGTCTCTTTACATTCCGTAGTATCTCTGCAAATATATGTAATAGGATTCCATAAAAATCTATTTTACAGGCCTACTTAATAATCTCTGTACACCCTATAGTGGTGAGCCACCCATTATTAAACCAAAAAAGTTAAGGGAGATGACCTTGCAATAGGGCTGGAAATATCTAGAATTATCAGATTATGGTCAGAGTGGTGTTTGGGTAATGTATGGCCTAATATTCCAGTGGAGGCATTCATATCATCCATGTAAATAAAGCAATGATCAATCTTGCTATCCTGTCACCCATTCAGAGTGTATCTGCTACATGTGAAGGCTGCATATACAATTGGAACTTCCACAAGATTACACTGGTCAATACAAGAAGAGAAATCAGTGGAGGCAATGCAGTTGAAGCTCATTCCAGTTTTCTCCTCGGGCCTTAAAACAGTATTAAAGTCCCCAAGAGCATCCATTTATGGCATAGTCACCTTGGTATCTCCACGAGATCATTCCATAACTCCCTTCATTTGATGTATGAAGTTTCTGCATAGAAAAAAGTAACCAAGGTACTGAAACCTTGGACATGAAGGGAGACTGAGATGCATTTCTTCTTAGCACTAACAGAAGAGATGCATAAGCTATTATGCCTGAATACCCACAGATGGTCCATGCTTATGTCATGAATATTGTGAGAGAAAAAACGGTATCAAAGAGAGGACGTTTTAATGCCTTTCCAATTACTAAAGAGCATCTTAGGATCCGCAATAACAATAAGAATTGGTTTTTGGGCCATAATAAAATGTCTGAGGGCTCTGGCGGTTGGGGGGTTCCCAAGACTTTGACAATTCTAATAGAAAACGTTCATTGGGGTGGGGGTTTGCTCTATGTCCATGGCCCCCCACCCTATACCACATCACTGTGACCCGTACCATTCCTTCCGTTGAACTTATTTTTCCCTAAGTTTGCCATACCCTCATTCATAGCTGAAGGATCCAACATGGTTGGTTCAACTGGTTCAGGGCATATCTAACCCTCCTCCTAACTTGAATCTTGTTCAGAGGTGTGGACATCATTAGGTTCATCTGACCAAAAAGTCCCACTAAGGCGGGTAAACTTATTACTGGCCTTTGGGCACTCAAAAGTTTCTTTTGTTGGAGAAACCATTCAGGAGGCCTTGGCATGAGGAACCTTAAAAAATGGATCCTCACTACATCCATGTTTCCCTTGAGTAACACTAGGGGAAGAGGGTCTTATCTGTAAAAAATCAGAATTGGATGCCTCTTTGTCAGAAATTTGGACATTCCCAGTTGATCCTACTGAACTGATCACTGCATATTAGAGAGTGGTCTCATTTCCAGTAGGCAAGGGTTTGACAGCAAGCTCTTCAAGTGAGAGGGGGGGGTGCACAATCCTCCCAATACAAAAAGCTGGGGCCAAAATCACCCACCTTTAGTACCACAAGACGAGGTAGTTCCAGACTCCTAGGCTGTCTAGGACTGGAAACAATTGGTTGAGGAATTACGTGGATCAGTTCTGATCCTATAATAATAATGTGGGGTTGATTGGGGAACTCCTTGGGCTCTTTAGTGGTGCCCAAAATTTCCCCAGAACCCCCAACATTAGCATGATGTTCACACTTTTTCAAAGGATAGTCTTGCAACTCTACCCTCTTCCTAGAATGACGAGAGAAAATATTTCCCCTTGAAGGTCACAGGTGTGATATCTTTCCCTTTCCTCCTTCAACATGTAGAAATTTCATCTCCTTTTACCTTACAAAAAGTATATTTCTTTTACCTATTTCAATCATCAAGAAGAGGTCCAAAGTAATAGCAACCAAAAGAGAACATGGGCTTCCTATCATACAAAATATATAACCTCATGCTACTATCTCTGGTTGTCAAAAAAACTTCTTCAACCAAGGTGGAAGACATATCAACCTCCACCAAAACTCTGGCATAATGTCCAAACTATGGGTTGTCAGTTTTTTATCCAATCTAATTTGGTTCCCCACATAAGAAGAAATATCCCATAGGATCCTTGGATGACATTATAACCAATTAATCTTATAGATACGTAACCAAATTTGTGCATGTGTGTTCTAGACATTTGTGGGATCAAAATTTCTGTCTCATTCTTGTATGCATAGGAATCCTAGTTTCAGAGAGACTGGACCCATGCTCCATACACACCGCTTAACTAGATAAAATACTCTTCCAATATAAGTCATCCTCCACTCATCAAAGCCTCATAACTTTGCAATTTTTTTGGTTAAGTCACTGAATTTCCAGAATTTCTCACCCTTCGGTGTCAGAACCCGTGCGATAATTGAAAATTTTCACAAATTGATCATTTCCTCCACTACATCATGATTTTTCAAGATATATGACACCTTTCAATTCTATATAACTCTCTTTGGAGTAGGTGAATCCAAATCAGTGAAAGAAGGTCCGACCACAACCTTCAAAATATCCACAATGTTCTTTTTTGGGGCATCTATTTGAGGATGCGTTAACATATCTGCTTTCTTGGCCACACAGGATAAGAGATCTCTATGGATAAGATATTCATCCAGCTGAGTCGTTAATCCTTCCTTCACACCAGATTCAGTCTTCTCACTAATTTTCCTTTCACTTGGTGTGGGGTTCTCCAATTCCTCCCCTTCCTCCCCCTACTCTACCATCTTTTTTTGGATCTAATAAAGGGATTATTATGCATAAAGTGTTCCTATGAAGGTGGCATGTCATTTTTGCATTAAATTATATCCTTATGGGTTCCTTGGAATGTTTCTTGATTCTAACCTTGAAATTTAGGCTGATTCCCCTAATGAAACTGAGAAAGAGGCCTAGAGGGTCACACACTAGGTGTATCCGAGAATCTTAGTTAAATATTATTATTATTTAACAAGTTGAATAAATATTATCCCTATCTATGGTTTAATAATTATTCTGTTATTCTTGATCACATTTATTAAGTCACTAGTTATTCGAGAGAATATATTATGAATTAAATATTTAATAAATATTTATTTACTATTTAGTTAATATAATATTAAATTATTTATTAGCAAAAAATGCAGTGATATTTATTTAATAAACAAATTAACATTATTCAAGGCTGGATAAAAATTGTAGAGGAATGGTGGACTGAGTTTAACGGTCTAGTGTCAAATGATAATATTTAATATTATTTAATTAAATAATATTTAATTATAATTAGTAATTTTTGTGCATATCGAGAAATAAAAATATTACTATAATTATTTGACATGGGGTTTTTAGGATTAAATAAATAATAACTTATAAAATTATTTTATTTTGACCTTATAAATAAAACTACCCAATTATGTTATATTTCCATGATCTAATTCTGTTATTCACAACGTATATCAGTGGATCTCTCAAGCATAGAGAGCTCCCTTCTCTACAAACACTCCCTTGAATGGAGAGAAATACTTCTCCACCAGATCAAGGAGAATGATTTAGAAGTGATTCTTGAGGAAATCAAGGTGGAAGATATAAGCACAAGGATCTTCCATGATAGAACCTAATGACTCTTTCAGTGACGTCTCGAGATTCCTGGAACACATACAGATAATAGATAGAGGAAATCAACACATGGTTTCTACAATGCAATGACAATGCACCACAGATCTGTCACCAGATTCATCAATGAATAAATAATTCCTTAGAGGCAATTCTTTATATAATTAAATTAATTATAAAAAATATGTGTTGATCTCCCCTCTCTCGGTTACTAAGTTATTAATGTTGTCTATGTTTGATCAAATTCCATTGATCGCGATGATTAAACATTGTATATATCTTGGATTGATCATCAATCATGAAAAAAAGAAATTTTGGGTACCGCTCATCGTGCGCTTTCACTGTACTTGGAACCCATAAGTGGTATCAATGTAGGCACAAAATTTTTTATAATTATTTATGATCATTGGTGTTTTATGCATTTGTAATTTAGTTTTTCAACTTAATATTAATCATTATTTTAATCTGAATTGAGAGATATGTTTCTTCCACCTTCATTTCTCATAGATCTAATCAAGAAATTTAATTTTATGATTAAAATAAAATTGAGAAACTCATCTAGAGCTGCCATGGATTTTGGATGGATAAGAATGGAGTAAATGCCATGTACTCAAAATTATATGTCATGTACTCGTGGTCAATGCACCAGGAGTTAATTCAGAAGTTACTAAAACTGTGTGCATTGATGACATGTTGTGTTGTTAATTCTTACACCATGTGTTGACCAGGGTAGACTGGCACACAGTCAGTTGGAGTACACATTGTGTATCCCATATTCACTATGTACCTTTGAGTCAAAGATGGTCCATGTATTCAATACACGACCTACATGACTGGTGGTCGTGTAACACGGAGTCAACATGGTGTGTGGCCAATTGGAAACTTCATATACTTCCAATTTTCAAAGGTACATTTTACATGCTGTGTCCTTAAGAATTTACCTTGAATTGGCAGTGAAGGGTGTACATGCCTTATAGATTGTATCTACACACTATGTACTTTTACCAAATTATGCTGATTTAAAATTTGTTTGTTTTACTAAGTAAACCATGAGACATGTACCTACATTTTTCTAAAAAGATAAAACATGCCATGTGATAGTTTTTAATATACATACATATTTAAATGTTTAATTAACATCTTCATAATGTTGATATTTGCATATCATGTATGATTCATATTATAAGTTGTTAATCTATGTACATTGAATCATAACACATGACCAAAAAATCATGTAATTCATGTAACCATCTGTGATGTACACATTGTGAAAGTACATGATATGTTGTGTATGCCATATGTCACAAGAGTAAAATAGTATACTTGTATAATACCTATTGGGTAGAATTATATGGGTATTCACTGTGTTACCTCCAAGGTATATGTTTTGTTTATAGTTAATTTTAAATGAATTTACATTTTTTAAAATTTTAATGGATGAGAATCTCAAGGAAGTTCATATAAGTGTTAAGATAAAAGGATAGATTAATTAAATATAATAATTAATTGATTTGAGCATGATTTATATTAAATAATAATGATTAAATAATTTAATGCAAGTTTTATTAAATGCATAATTCATTGCCTGCATGTGGATGATCATGAGCTAGATCAGACCTTTGTATGTGATTGGTTTCATTTAATTTAAATTAAATTTTTGGCCTGAGTGCCTTCTCTCTTTTCATTATGTAGGGTCTGAGTGCCCATAGTTTCTTTTTATGTAATCCTTTTTTTACCCTCACCTACATGTGAGTAAAATTCATATGTAATGGATGGTGTACCCAATCTAGTGGAGGTGGTTGAAGTTCAGATCCAAGGAAAACTCAATATAATGAGATACAAAGGTGGATAGGTGGAAATATATAAACATGAACCTCAATTGGTTCATGGTGTTTCTCCCCTAGGTCAAAGGTTAGTTTATCAATTGATAGATAAACTAACAATTAGTATATGATAATGATCAAACCCATTATTTTATTTCTGTCAGTTTCATGGTTATTTCATTATGCATGTCTTTTCATGATCACATAATTAATAAATTAACAAGCATTTCATATAGGACTAAAAACCGACTTATGTGAAAATATTTTCTAATACATGGTTAATCTCTTAAGTAATCCCACTTAATATTAACAAGCATGTGATAAATATAATAATATGAAATTTATGCATAAAAGGATAAAATCCCTCAATAAAATATTAATTTGGTATAGTCGTCCATTATTTTAGTTAGATTGGAACCATAGTTCAAAGTTCTTGACTAGCCAAAGTTGGGGTAATTTCAATTATTATGGAATTATAACATGATGTTTTGGGGTGAAGTAACTTTGTTCACATCAAAGGTTGACTGCCAAATTTTAACTTGGTGTAACTAAGAGGTAAAGGTTAAGGAAATCTAAATTAATGATTTCAAGATTATAGAGTCAACTAATCAAATCAAGTAACTATGAGTTAATATAGTTAGAATTTGGAATTCCAACCTAAAACCAGTCAAATTTCATGACCAACCAAAGTTGGGGTAATGAGAAGGGGAATATTTATCCTTACCCCTAGAATTTTTAAGAAATATGATATTCTAAATCTAAAGGTGAGGGATATTGTGGTTAGATAAAATAGTGGGAGAATAATAAATATAATATTTTTTTGTTGTATTAATTTATCAGATAAAGTAATAAAATATAGTAATGTTATTTTGAATAAAAAAAAATAACATGACATCAAACATATCATTATGATATATACATTAGAAGTAAAACCATCTCACTAGAACCAATTTCTAGCAGTGTAAAAGGTTCTTATGGGTCATCCTTCACCATGAAAGGAAACTGTATATGCTGGAAGAACCTTTACCAGTTGCCCCTAGAAATGAGGTAAGTGATCAAGATCCATCTCTCTATGAGAAACATCTTAATGATGCTACAGATATTCCATGCATTATTATATCATCCATGTCCAATGATCCTTTAAATAAATATGAGGATATCAATGCTAATAACATGATTTCCCACCTTAGAGATCTCTATCAGGAGAAAAAATACAAGAGAGATATGAGATCTCTAATGATTCTTTCACAACTAATATTGGAGAGTCTATGCCAGCTAGGCCTCATGTATGCAAGCTTATTGGATACATTGAACACCTAGAAATCCTAGGGATTAAATTCCTAGATGAGTTGCATACAGATTTCATATTTTCAACACTACCCATGACTGTATCCAAATTTATTTTTAATTACAATATGAGAAATAGTGAGAAGAGTCTTTATGAATTTATTACCTTGATTCACTAAGTGGATAAGGACATATGGAGTGATAATCCCAAAGTCCTTATAGCGAAAAAGAAAATAAAGAACATGGAAAAGGGGACTAAAACTTATAAATAGTCTAATGTTCCCAATTACCATCCTTATAAGAATAAGAATATCCAGAGGCTGGGCAAGGAAAAGGAGGAAATATGTATTTTATGTGTCAAGCCAGTCCACTAGAATAGGAAATTCACCCATAAGAAAGGTAAAGATAAATGTTATTTCGTTATGAAGTGAAATATTTATATTTCTATACATTGGGTATTAGATAAATCTAATGGTTCTCAAATCTATATCCAAATGCAGGAACAAAGTAGATTGCAAAATTTTTCTAGAGGAGAGATGGATCTGTGAGATGTTAATTGAGAAAGGTTAGCTTCATTATCCATTGGTGACTACAACCTTTCATTCAAAATAATAATGGTTTTGGTTTTAGGATATTGTTATTATGTACCTATAGTTACCATGAATATATTTGTTTTTTCATGTTTAGATACAAAATTGGTTTATTTTCAAATTTGAAAAAAAAGTTGTTTCTTTTATAAGGAAAACATATGTTATAGTATGGAATATTTAAATAATAATATTTATGTATTAAATTATGAAAACCAAGTTTTGGAATTTGATAACAAACAATGGTCACATGATTTATATAACACTAAGTTGTGGCATCACTAGCTCGGTCATGTAAACAAGAAGCTATTGACAAAGCTCTGTCAAGATGGTTATTTAAACTCTTCTGATCTAAAACCACTTAAAAGATGGCACACTTGTTTATAAGGAAAAAACACCAAACCACTATTCAATGGACTGGGTGAAAAGGCCATATAGCTTCTATGATTGATACAAACTTGTGTGTGTGAATCGTTTCTAGTAGAAGCTAGAGGTGGATATTCTTACCTCATAACTGTTACTAATAACTTGAGTTGATATGGATATTTCTACCTAATGAGATATAATTATGAGTCATTTGAAAAATTTAAGGAAGCCAATAATGAAGGAGAGAATCGGTTTAGTAAAAAGATAAGGAAGATTCAATTGGATAGAGGTGGTGAATATATTAACCAATAGTTCATTGACTTTCTAAGGGTGTTTGGGATTCTATCTCAACTCACTTGACATTATACACCATAGTGGAATAGTGTTAGTTAAAGGAGAAACCATAACTTGTTAGACACAGTTAGTTTAATGATGAGTCTTGCAGATATTCCATTATACTTTTTGGGATATGCATTACAAACTTTGGAATACACAATAAACGAAGTACCAATTAAACCAGAAAATGTAATTCCATTCAAGTTGTGGAGTGGAAAGAAACCCATTTTTTCATACATGTGTATGGGGTTGCGAGTCATTTTTTAAGCCTTCTGAGGCAAGAAAGTAGCTCCCCGGCTCATGAAGTGTATCTTTATATGGTATCCTAAGGAAATAGAGGGATACTACCTATAAAAACCCTATGAAAAGAAATAATCTATCTCTAGACAAGTTATCTTTCTTGAAAGAGATAACATACTCAAAAAAGGATAGTGGGGGAAAGATTGAATACGATAAAGTTGATGATCAAGATACAAATGATTTGGTATAGAAACATATTCCACATTTCCCCATGGAATAAGTTGTTCCTAAAACACAAGTATTTCATAGGATCATAAGAGAGGTAAGAGAACTAGGGGGATATGTCTTTCTGGTCACCAAAGATGGTGATTCGTTAGTGGTTGACAATGATGAACCTCTCTACTACAAAGAGGTAGTAGAGAGTTCAGAAGCTACAAGATGGCTAAAAGATATGAATTCTGAGATGGATTCCATGTATCATAACCAAGTTTGGATTCTTGTTGATGCACCTGTTTATGTAAATAATGTTGGATGCAAATGGGTATTCAAGAGGTAACTGGACATATAAGGTAAATTAAGGACCTATAAAGTAAGGCTAGTGGATAAAGGGTTTAAACAATGTCAAGGAATTAAATAAGATGAAACCTTTTCACCATTTTCCATGTTTAAATCCATTATAATTATACTTTCGATTGCAGCTTATGATGAATATGAGATTTGGAAGATGGATGTCAAACTGAATTCCTTAATGGTAACCTTTAGGAAGATGTCTGTATGACACAACTAGACGGTTTTGTGACTCTAGGTGTTTCCAAAATGATTTTATAATTGTAGATATCTATTTATGGATTGAGTAATGCATCTAGGTCATGGATATTTTGATTTGATGAACCCACAAGAGAATTTGGTTTCATTAAGAATGAATGTGATTTGTGTGTTTAAAAATGGTTTAATGGTAATTCGTTCATTATCCTAGTAGTATACATTGATGACATATTACTTATTAGAAACAACATAACAGTCTTAAAATATATTAAGGACTGGTTAAACAGGTGCTTCTCCAAGAAATACTTAGGTGAATCAGCATACATTCTTGGGATCAAGACCATTTGTGATAGATCCAAGAGGCTACTTGGACTAATTCAATGTATGCATATTGACCAGATACTAAATAGATTTAGTATGGAATAGTAAAATAGGGGATTGGTTCCAGTGTCACATGGTTTATATATTTCCAGGAAAATGGGCCCCCAAAAACCACAAGAGAAAGAGATAATGAGTAATGTCCCATATGCTTCAGTTATAGGATCAATCATGAATGCCATGTTATATATTAGACTATATTTCCAATGTAATGAGTATGGTAGGTAGATATCAAAAATATCCATGAGAACATCATTGGACATCTATTAAGGCCATCCTTAAGTATCTGAGAATAACTAAGGATATGTTCCTAGTGTTTGGAGGAGTCGTAGAGCTAGTCATCATGGGTAATAATGATGATGGTTTTCAGATAGATCAAAATGATCTGAAGTTAAAATCAAGATATGTTTTCTATCCCAATAGAGGAGTTGTGAGTGGGAAGAGTTCAAATAATCCATTTCTCATAGATTCTACAATGAATTCTGAGTATATGGTAGCTTATGATGCATCCAAGGAAGATGTTTGGATTTAGAACATTTTCTAGGATATTGATGTGGTACCTAGAAGTAATGAACCTATCACATTTTATTGTGATAATACTGAAACATTATATATTTTAAAATAGACAATTCCACACCAAAAAACAGAGAATATACTCTAAAAGTATCACCTCTTAAAGGATTTCTATCAGAGGGGTGAAGTTTCAGTGATCAGAGTACCCACAAAAGATAACATAGATCACCCTTTACCTAAAGGCCCATCTCAACAGAAACATCATTATCATGTGAGAGATAGTGGACTAAAGGTTGTTAGTTGTTGGATCTAGTGCAAGTTCTAGTTTATTGGAGTTGGTTCCCTAGAACCAACTTCTTTTGTACATTATGATAACTTATATTCATGGTTTTTAATATTAATAAAATACTTATCACATCATGATTTTTCTTCTATGTGACATAATATGTGATAATTTCCTAAGAGTAGTTGTTACACTAAATGGTTATAGCAGTTTCCCTCTATGAGGACAAGTCGGAAGTGCTATGACACTATTCTTGGATATATGTTATATACATTAATGATATCATTTAAGGGACAAAAATAATACGTGCTATCAAGGGTGGAGACTCATAGGAATTTGAGGCACCTTCTCATGGTGTACGCCCTTGGTAATATCTAGTTTGGATATTTTGAGAATGAGACCTGCCTATAGGAAATCCTAATTTATACATGTCATTGGATGTTATTATATGTGGGTGTTTGAGTTGGTCATTAGATTTTATGATTATTATTAATGGATATAATGAGTCACACACATTGATGTATTGATGAAAACTGTGATGACAGATATTCATAGTGAGGTAGGAAACGTTGGTTGCAGGATGAGTAATATTTCATTAATAAATATTGTGAGAAAGGATTTATAACTTCTATTCCTTAAGAGAAGTAAATATTTCCCTCCCTTTGATGAAAATGATCCATCCTAAATAAATCCATGTCCATGGTGATCTATAGTCAAGTTCTATTTTTAGAAACTCAAAGAAAGAGATATTGAGCATATAGGTTGATGGAACAGGTATGGAAACTCCATGATTTGAGATATTGTGATAAAGGGATTATATTACACATCAAGAATTTATATGAGGTGACATTTCATTGTGGCATTAACTGTTTTTCTCTATGGGTGCCTTTGCATGTTTCTAGATACTAACCTTGGACTTTAGACTACTTCACCTAATTCCATTGAGAAACAATCCTAGAGGGTCACATAATAAGTGTATCTGAGAATCTAAGTTAAATATTATTATTATTTAATGGTTTGAATAAATATTATTCCCATATGTGTTTTAATAATTATTCATGTATGACTTATCAAATTTATTATGTCACTAGTTATTCAAGAGAATATATTATGAGAAAAATATTTAATAAATATTTATTTTCTATTTAGTCAATATAACCTTGATTTATTTATTAGAGAATTATGTATTGATATTTATTTAATAAAAAAATATACATTATTCGAGGCCTGATAAAAATTTTGGAGGGATGGTGGACCAATTTTAATGGTCTAGTGAGAAATAATAATATTGAATATTATTTAATAAAATAATATTTAATTATAATTCGTAAGTTTATCGGATGTTGAGAAATAATAATATTACTATTATTAATTGACATGGTGTTTTCTAGGATTAAATAAATAATACGGTAACTTGTGCGATTAATTTATTTAAACCCTAGCATTATAAATTCCCAATTATGTTATTTTCTCAAGATCTAATTCATTTGTGCACAGTAAATCTCGGAGGATCCTCTCAAGACTAGAGATCTCCCATCTCAAAGAATGATCCCAAGAATGGAAAACAATTATCTTTCACTGAATCAAGGATAATTATTTGGAAGTGATTCTTGAGGTGATCAAGGTAGATGATGCAAGCATAATGATCATACATGCTGGCACTTGAAGATTCCTTTGGCGATATCTGAAGATTCTTGGAACCTATGTGGATCACTGCTAGAGGAAATCCACACTTGGTTTCTTTAACACAATGACAATGCACTATATACCTGTCATAGGATTCATCAACAAAGAAATAGTTCCATGGTGGTAATTCTTTATCTAATTAAATTAATTATAAACCTGTGTTCATCCCATCTCTCTCAGTTCCAACATTTTTTTCTTCTATATTTGATTCAATTCCACTGATCAGGATGATTAAACATCATATAGACATTTTATTGGTCATCGATCGTGACAAAAAGAAATGTTGGGTAGCACCCATCATAGGCTTCCGTTGTGCCCATAGTCTATAGAATGCATCTCCCATGATTCAGTGCTACATGTGTAAGGAGAACTGGAATTATTCTAACCACTTCCCAAAACCAAGGGATGGTGATGATGATCAATGTACACAAATTCTTAAGTCGAGGTAAAATGGTAAATCTCATGCAATAAATATTTCTGATGAGGGGTTTGAGAATTAAATGATGAAAGGTACACTTACCATCCACTCTAGAACTTCAAATTTAATAATTTATTATGTATCTACTAACTCTTTCATATCTAAATAATTTTCTATGGGTATTAAGATTCCAAAAATAATAATTATATGTGGAATTGGATGTGAAATCCACTAATGGTACGATTATTGTATCCCAAGTCTATGATTACTCTCTGGTTTATGATTGGGGGAATGTGCTTCCTACAAATTTTTTCATTCTTACTTTGGTTGAATTTGATGTCATATTAGGCATGGATTGGATTTCTCTGCATAAATCCCACATTAAATTTCAAGGAAGGGATGTTACTTTTGTTATTAAAAATCCTCTTATGATCATCCATCCATGTGATGATAATTATGTACTTACTATGGATATTACATCCAGTGTATGGGTATTAATTCCCTTTTAAAAGGGTTATTTATCTCAAATGATTGGGGAGAGAATCAATATCTAAGGTATGCCTATTGTTCGGTATTTTGTGGATGTTTTCTGTAAGAGTTGCCTAGCCTTCCACCAAAATGTGAAGTTGAGTTCTCAATAGAACTCATACTTGGTTCCACAATAATTTCGAAGAATCCTTATAGAATGCCTCAAATTTAGTTACAAGAATTTAAGTTACAACTCTAAGAAAACAATGATAAGGGATTCATTTGTCCAAGTGTGTCACCTTGTGGTATACTGGTTTTTTTGTGAAACATAATGATGGATCAATGCAACTCTATATTGAATATCGGGAGTTTAAAAAGATCACGGTCAAGAATAAGTATCCTCTCCCCTGTATTAGTGACTTGTTTGATTGACTATATGGATATCAATATTTTTGTAAGATTGACCTACATTGTGGATATCATCAATTGAGGTCCAAGAAAGAGGATATAACCATTGCATAATTTAATACTATGTAGGAACATTATGAATATATAGTGATGACATTTGGTCTTACTAATTCCCTTCCCATATTTATTTACTTAATGTATATAGTATTTATAGATTACCTCAATCAGTTTGGGGTAGTCTTTATCATTGATATTAGTTTCTATTAAAAGAGCATAGAATATAATTAAGATGACTTGATAATTGTACTAAAGACCATAAAGAAGGAGAAGGTATATAAAAATTTTCAAAAGTGTAAATTTTGGCTAAGAAAGGATTCATTTTTGGGCCACATAATCTCAAGAGGTGGTATAAAAGTAGATTAATCCAGGATAGAGGATAATGAATATTGGACTAGAACAACCACAGTGACTGATATATGTTGCTTTCTTGGTTTATACAGATATTATTGATGGTTTGCGGATAATTTACTATGAAGATCTAATAATTTTACTAAGTTAAATAAGATGGGTGTTAAGTTCCTATAGATAGATTAATGTAAAGAAAATTTTATAGAACTAAAGAAAAGGTTAGTTAGTGCACCTATGCTTAAATTATCATGTTATGGAGAATGGTTTGTAATCTATAGTGATACATCCAAGAAGGGACTGGGATGTGTTATTATGAAGAATAACATGGTTATAACTTATGCCTTGCAAAATTTGAAGAAACATGAGAAATTTTACCAAACTCATGATATGGAGTTAGAAGTGATAATTGTTTCATTAAATACATAGAGGTATTATCTTTATGGATAAAAGTGTGATATATATACTAATCATAAAAGTATGAAATATATATTCAGATAGAAGGAGTTGAACATGTTCTAGAGAATATGGTTAGAGTTGATAAATGATTATGACTACTCAATACATTACCAACCTAGTAAAGAAAAAAAGGTGGCTGATGCTTTTAGTTGGAAGAATCATGGTAATTTATCCATGATGAGGATAAAAAAATACCCAATATTTCTATATTTTCAAAGGATAGATCTAGAAATCCTAAAGGAAGGGGGAAAATATTATCTTCTTAAAATTAATGTTAAACCCTATATCCTAGTGAAGATTAAGGAGGCGTAGAAGGAAGATGGAGATCTATAAAAGAATGCCAGAAATTTTCCCAAGATTAGCCTTGATCATAAATAAATGATAAGGTTCAAGAATCTTGTAGGTGTTCCTTCCATACCATATTTGAAGAATTATCTATTATAGGAATCTCATATTTCATCATTATCTATTCATCTTGAAAGTACAAATATGTATAGGGACTTGAAAGAATACTTCTGGTGGGATGGCATGAAGAGAGATATCACAGAGTTTGTATCTTAGTGCTTGGTATGCCAACAAGTTAAGGTTGAAATAAAAAAGTCAAATGGGATGTTGCATCCATTACCCATACAAAAATTGAATTGGGAGAACATCACTACTGATTTTTTCATTGGACTACGCAAAAACTCTAAAGGGTTTAATGATATATGGGCGGTAGTTGGACACCTTACTAATTCATCTCACTTCATCACTGTCAGAGAAGACTTCTCTTTGGATCATCTTACTTGGATATACATTAAAGAATTGGTAAAGTTTCATGGAGTACGACATTCTATATATCAGATCAGGATCTGAGGTTTAACTCAATGTTTTGGTTAAGTCTTCAACAAGAAATTGATATATAATTCAGTTTTAGCACTACTTATCATCCTCAGGAATATGTTCAGTTTGAATGTAAAATTAAAATAGTAGTTGATTTTTTGAGATATTTTTCTTTGGATTTCAAAGGTGTTTGGGATCAACTTCTTCAACTTGATGAATTTTCTTAAAATAATATCTTTTACTCAAAAATTCAGATACCACCTTATAAAAACCTATATAATAAGAGATGTACATATCCAATGTGATGGGATGAGGGTGGATAAATAAAGCTATTGGATATGATATTTATTAATAAATGTCCGATAAGGTTAGAACTACTCAACAACATATCAAGGTAGCTCAAATTTGGAAGAAATGTTATAATGATGACCATCAACGTGATCTAGAATTTGAAGTTGGTGAAAATGTATTTCTACTAACCTCACCCTATAATAATTTTATGATATTCAAGAAGAATGAAAAAATAATCCCTAGGTATATCCATCCTTTTTAGATTATTGATCGTATCCGGATGGTAGCTTATCGCTTAGAACTTCCTCCAAATATCTCTGAAGTCTATGATGTGTTCCATGTATCTCTCCTGAGGATGTATATACATAAATATTCACATTTACTAATATCAAAAGTCATACCACTGGAGTAGGATATTTATTACAAGGAATAACCAGTTGATATTCTATACCATACAAAAACTTTTCTACGAAACAATTCCACTCACCTGGGAAATGTTTTGTGGAGAAATCACGAGTTATAAAAAGCTATGTGGGAACTCGAGGTTATGATGAAGTAGATGTGTCCTTATTCTTTTCTAGTGTGATTAATCTTAAGGGATAAATTCATTTTATGGATAGTAAAATGTAACACCCTAAGTTTTTATGGAATTTTTTTGAATAAATTAAATTTTCATTTATGTCTTACAACGAACTAAGTCAAACATTCCTTTCACATGGAACTGACTTGGTGTACATTAAACGACAATAACATGGAATAAATTACATGAAACATCAAATCAGTGTATGTTACTTGCAACACCAACTTGGAATACATTACTTGCAACACCAACTTGGCATATGTTACACGCAACACTGACTTGGCGTACGTTACACATAACATCAATGTTTCTACAAAACATCATTTTATTTTTATAATTATTTAATAGATATAATTATAACGTATACATTAAAATTAGTTATATGAATAGTAATAAATACTTTTAAAATATAGTTTATAGTTGTTTTATATAAATAAAACATATTTATAATGAAATATATGATTTATGTAATAATCTCGTTTATTTTTAAAATTACCATTTTCTCAAATGAACTGCTTTTAATGTCCTTTTGTGAATAATAATAAAATTAATTTCAGACCCATTTTTAAATATAATTTGATAGAATATAAATATTTTTTTAATTTATAATTTCTATATTATATTAATTAAATCTTTTGGGATTTTTCTGAGAAACTTCATTTTTTGATGAATATTGAATATTACTGGATTTTAATTCAAAACAAATTTTTCATATAACTTATTTATAAGGTTAAATTATATTTTAAATTGGTTTAATATTTTAATTAGATTAAGTTTTTATAAATTAATCCAATTTAGTTAATGGGAACCAATTTCACATTGATATTGGATATAAAAACTTAGCAAACTTTTGATCATTTTTACTTTTAAAACCTGCATTGTCGACCTGACTATAGGATTAATTTTAAATTAATTTATTAAAATTATGTTATAAGAATTTGGAAAAATGGATTATATATTTGGATTCACCAAAATTTATAATTTATAATAATTTCAACCATGTTTTTTTACCAAAAATGTTAGTGAAAGTAATTAAAATTAATTACATCGATTAAGGTAAAATTAATCTTAACTAAGGACTAAACCATAAATTTAAGAACGAAATGACCTATAAAATTTTTATACACCCATTTTATGGCCATTATTCGGACATGAAATTTACATTATTTTTTTTGTTTGGTATGAATTTTTGTAGTCAAAAACATGGGAACACCGAACATGCTTTAAAAATGCCAAGTGTGTCCTTTCCTTCCCTATAAAAGGCCACCACCTCTCTCTCTTCTTCATAATTCTAAAAAAAATTAGGTTTGAACTATATATAACCAATAAACTTCTATAAATCCAACCCTTACTCCTTGAATCCTCTGATTTGGTAGAAATCATTTTAATGAATCTTTTTGGAACAAACCAAAAGGAGTTACCCGATTAAGAGGTAACACCTTCTCTCCGACTCCTTTATTTTATTTTACTTCTCCACCACCTCAATTATATTTATTCCATTATTTTAAAAAAATAAAATTATATTAAATATAATAGGATTTTTTATTCTAAGGTTTCAACCTATACTTACACACACCTCCATCTAATGGGTAACAAACATACTGTTTACGTGTACACCAAACATCTGTCTCACTAAATGATGATTGTTCCTTTTCACTTTACCACCTATCATGATTGAAATTATGATGTAAAATATATTTATATATGTTATATATTATAATTATTATTTCTTTAAGCTTCTTTATTATTTTTACAACACATATCATTTTTACTTTCTGTTTGGTGTTAATAAAATAATTTCGTTTGAGGAAGTGTGGACTACAAACCCCTAAAAGTGATGTGATTAGTTTATACACTAAATGGAATGTATTAAGCATATTTTTAGTGAAATTATATAATATATATAAAATTATAATTCTAATTTAATGTTATTATATACATATATACATATAGGTCATTTTCTTTCTTTCTTTCAATACGACAATAAAAACAGAAACAATATTCATGCGAACATACGACTTACCATCTCTATGAATGGTGTATTAAATTTCTTAATTATATATTAAATAGATTATTATAATAATAAAATACCTAATATAAATTATATTTATACCATGGTTTACATTCTATAATCATGATATAAGTGTAAGGACCAATTATATAACAAATTAAGACTCATGGGAAGAACAAAGCGAATGTTATTTGAAGTGAAAACATTACATTGGATGGTTAAAAAGAGATTAAT
Source organism: Viscum album (assembly GCA_963277665.1). NCBI lineage: Eukaryota > Viridiplantae > Streptophyta > Magnoliopsida > Santalales > Viscaceae > Viscum > Viscum album. The sequence continues at coordinate 248,514,862 of OY728150.1, forward strand.
AAATGGTTATAATAAACAAATATGGTAGTAGATATAATATTTTTTTAAAATATGGATAATAAATTTATATTTATTATACAAGTGGTTTGAATGAGTATGATGAGATTCAAGACACTAGGTAAATGGATTTCATCTCACTTTTTTATTTCTGTGAGACACATGCTTTATTCACCACCCATTCCTTTTATATAATGTATATAATACCCATGAATGTATTTTATTTATCTTATACTTAATATTATGGGTATTCGCGTTTCCATTTTATGATTTTTTTTCATGGGTTTAATTTTTAAATGTTACCAAATCAGTAAAATAGTTTTGTCTTAATTTTCCTTCTTTGAGACTCATATTTTGTTTTGTACCTTATTTTTTTGAGGTGTATATACTTATATTTTACATGTTATATCAGGAATCTAATTATTTTCATGATATTTTAATATTCATGTAATTTATTTTTCTTACATGGAGAGCATGATCCCAAGTAACCATGTGGTAAGAGTTTATTGAAACAATCTAATTATTTTCAAATATTATCAATTTATATGATACTTTGATGAAATATCTTGATCCATATCTCAAGAACATTAACTTATTTTATTATCCTATGTTTATTCAATATACCCTCAGGTATTAATTCCATTTTTTCACTATTTGGTACTTAAGTAAATCTTTTAATGTAAAATATGATTGTATCTCTCTTCAGTTGGAAATATAATGTATTCAGAAACCATTTTTCAAAATTTATTTGAATCCCACTTCCAAGGAAAAATTATTTTTAAATTTTTTTATAGATTTTAACACTTCCTTTATAAGTTTTAAAAGTTATTTTCAAATAAAATGGTTTTCAAAAATGATTTATGTTTTATAAATAATTTTTAATGTAGAAAGGATGTTTTCCTCTAGAAATGTTTTTTAAAAGATCATTCAAAATTATTTACCATCTAAGATAAGATCTATTGGTGTTACTCATGCCTTTTAGAGGAAATTATTCAATGTTTCCTTCCATATTATTTTTTTGAAGGAATTATTTTTTTACTTAATGATTTTTATGATACCCATTTCTCTTTCATGGGTTATATTCTTTTCAAACCCACTTATTTTCATGGGTTATATTCCTTTGAAACCCAATTCTTCTCATGGGTTCTGTTTCTGATTAAATTATTACGAAACTTGTCCTTTTATACAAGTTTTGATATGATTACATGTTCATAATACCCATTTTTGTCATGGGTTATGATATGATTATTTATGATTGTGTGGAACATGTATGTATGATTTCATTATGTGATTGGTGGGACCGATATCTCAGTTCAATTCATTGGGTAGACATTTAAATCTCTTGAGATTTACTAAGATGGTCTTGGGAAAGAACCTTGACTACTAATATGGCTATGAGTGAACCATGACTACTAATAGGGCATGAAGAGTGCAATAATGCTACTAAGATGGCCTTGGGAGTAGACCATGACCACCAAGATGGTATGGGGAGTGAACCCACACTACCATGATAGTCTTGGAAGCGATTCCTTGGATACTATGGAAATAAAATTATAAGATTATGTGTATACCATAATTTGATGTTTTGTTCCTATGTTACAATTTCATGGATAATGTTATTTATTTCCTTATGATTAATGTACTATTAATTTCTAGGATTTATGTTATGATTAATGTATATGATCTTTGATATGCAAGGCATGATCTTCTATTTTCATGATCATGTTCTCATACCCTTATGCTCATTATTATGATTGTGGATCTCCCTTGTTTACTCTTAATGAGCATTTGATCTCACCCATTTTTAGGTTACCTTCCCCAAGTTATGAAGTTACATATTATGTTTGATGTGGTAAAGAATGGTTATAATAAAGAAGATCCCAGTGGGAGATAATGTAGCTCACATATGTATCAGTTTTTATGTTTCCAAGTTTCCAAAGGCACTAGAATAGTACAATCTTTAGGATTCTGTTTGTATAATGTTATAAGTATTATTCAAAAGTTATGTAATGTTAATGAATGAAAATAGAGGGTCTCTATATGGAAAACATTTCGAAAATATTTCACGAGTCAACGATAGAATCTGGCATGGCCTATAAATCTCCTTTTTTCCTTTGACTGTCGAGGGATCAGGTAAATATTTGACAACTTTTATTTTAGCGGGATCAACTTCCATTCCATACATGGAAAAAAAATTCCAAGTAATATGCCTATTTGAACCATAAAGTGTAATTTTTCCAAGTTTAGTGCTAGGAACTTCTCATCATAGTGCTACAGGACTAACTCAATATTTCTTAGGCAGACCTCGAAATAACTTCCATAAATTGAAAATTCATCCACAAAAAATTCTAGGTATTCCTCAAATATGTCATGGAATATATGTTTCATGGACCTCTGAATTTTTTTTTGTGAATTAAACATACCTAACAACATGATTATGTAAGTGAAGGTACCAAATCGATAGGTTAATGTTATTTTAAAGTAATATTATCTGTTGAATGTAATCGGATTGTATCTTGAATATCCATCCATAAAAAAATAGAATTCATGTCTTTGTAGGCTCTATAACATTTTATCCCTAAAGGGAAAGAGGAAATTATCATTATGGGTTTCCATATTTTGGTTTCTATAATCCACACACTCTCTCCATCTAGTGGTGTTTCAAGTTGAGATCAATTCATTTTCATCATTTTTTTCAACTGTGAGGCCACCTTTTTCTGAAACAACCTATTGCAGGATCACCCATTAGCAATCAAGTATTGAAAAAATTATTCCATCATCAATAATTTTTAGTAATTATTTCTTAATCACTTCCCTCATTGGGGAGATTAATTGACTCTATAGTTAAAATTTATGTTTTTTTCCTTATTCTAAGAAAATATTATGAGTGCATAACAAAGGACTGATGCCTTTTATGTCAACCACCCCCAGAAAATTGACTACTTATGTATTTTTAGGAATTCATTAAATTTATCCTCTTATGAATGTGTTAGTTATGATTTAATATTAACTGGAAGTGTATCAGTAGTCTCTAAAAAGGAATAATTTATTTTATTAGGGAGGGATTTCAGTTCATATTTTGGTGGCTGAATAACTGAGGGTATAAATGGTGGCATTTTTTCCCTCTTAAGAGGTTCTTTATAGTTTAGTTCATCAATGTTTTATTCTTCCTCCTCATTAGGAGGAATTTCATCATTATCTTATTTAATTCTTATTTATTCATCTCTATCGTTTGTGAGAAAGAAAGCTTGGTAGTCAAAAGAATCATATATTTGTTTTTCTATTTTCACCAGGTCAAACAAAACTTGTTCATCACATTCTCAGAATATGAGTATTCCTTGATTAACATTAATTAGTGCCTTTCTAGTGGCTATAAATAGTCTTCCTAGGATGATTAGAATGTCTCCTTCCTCTTCCATTCCTAGTATTAAGATATCTATCAAGATTATTTAATTTCTAACCTTGACTAAGACATATTTGAGGATTCCTTATAGATATTTAATTGATCAATCATCTAATTGGAGTGATACTCTAGTTGGTCTAAGTTCCTCAAGTCCCAGCTTGTGGAATACACTCATTAGCATGTGGGCTCTAAAATCACACAAGGCTCTTCCAAAGATGCATTCTCCTATTTTTCATGGGATTGAGAAACATATAGGATCTATCATTTTTGGTCTAATATTTTTCTTAACAATAGTATATAACTCTTCATTTAGTTACATGACTCCTATTTCTTCCATTTTTCTTTTTTTAGGAAGAAGATCCTTATGAAATTTTACATAGGCAGACATTTGAGAGATCACCTCATAAAATGGAATATTGATGTGCGATTGCTTGAACATATCTAAAAATTTATCATATTTTACTTCAATAATTTCATGACTCACTCTTTCTAGAAAAGGTAGAGGTGGTTTATAAGGTGGTGGAATAATATAGACATCATCTTTAGGCTGTTCTTGAATTGGAGGTTTTGAAGATGGTGGTGCCTCTCAAGGTATCTCTTGAGCAGTTTCAGTTGTTTTTCATCATGTTTTTATTATATGAACATTGTCTAATTTTTAGTTTCCTCATATTGTTTTCCTTATCATCTGCATCATTTTTGAAAGTCCACCATTTTTTCACTCCTCAGAACCACTTCCTTTTCCTATTCACTTGGTTATGTCTCTGTATAACCTAGTAGACTACATGACAATATCTCTGAAAAAGTTTTTAAGATCTGACCATTCTAATGCTTGAGGTTACAAATTTCTTCCCTTTGATTTTTTAATTTTAGTTTCTTTGGTGTTTATCCTCTTATCCACCTTTTGAACAAAGGATGAGAGTAAATTTTACAAATTTGATTGAAGAGGAATAGCTGGTTGTGGAGGTCTTGGTGGAGATGGTTAATATTTTTATTTTAGTTTAGGAGGAAAGTGTTGTTGTGTTACTTGATGCGGTGGTCTAGGTAAAAGATTCATTGGTATATATCTCTATGGTCCTTGTTTTCTGAATGGAACCTGAACACTCTTTTTCTAATATAACCTTGATTATTTTTCTATGGTTTATAAACTAGACTCTGCTGATAATATTGTTTCAGTTGCAGACATTGCCATATTTTATGATTGTAATTAATATAATGTCAACCTTGGCTTTGTTATTTCTCAACACCTATTGGGAAGTCCTGATATAGGTGTGGGCCACCACACATTTCATAGGATTGGACCTTCATATAAGAGAGGGATGGGGGGGGTGTAGTAGGTAGCTTAAATTATTCAAGATTCTTTGTTAAGGCCTCTACTTGTGCGGCTAGTCCAGTATAATCTTAAACTTGGTGGATTCAACACTTGGGTGCTCCAAGATTACACTTACACAGACTTCCACATGAGATAATTAATCTAAAATTTCTCATCTCGTCTTGGGTGTTCTAAACATTATCCCTCCATCAGCGATGACATTAACAATTGCACGAGAAACTGGTTAGAGACCTTGATAAAAATTTTGGAGTTGTATCAACATATCAAGTCTCTGATGTGTGCACTTATGAGTGAGTTCCTTGAAAAAATTCCCTACTTCCCATGCTGACTCTACATCAGTTTGAGAAAATTTCAATATGTCATTCCATAATTTCAAAATATAGATAAGTGGGATGTACTTGTATTGGAATTTTTTGGCTAAATAATTCAAATTCATGATAGAATTGAAAGATTTAATTTTAAGCCAATACGAGGCTATGTCACATAGGGAAAATGGAAAGACTCTTAGTCTTATAGAATCAGAATATACTCCCTAGTTGCAAATGGTATCAGAGACTTCCATTATGTTTGTGATATATTCATGGGTATATTCTCTTTTAAGTCCACTAAACTAGTCTATATTCGAAATCATATGAAAGAGTCTAGGATTGATATCAAATGTGTGTGCCTAAACAATATTAAGTACAATTATGGTTGTATCAACATAAATTTATAGCCATAAATAATCCATAATGGTGCATTATTGATGAATATGATGATCTCTATGTATTATAGGTTTCATATTTTTTTGTTTGGTGGGTTGGGAACTTCATGAATGCTGCAGTCTAGACTTTTTAAATGGTGGCATGCAGAAATGCACCTTACAATTTCTGATTGAAGAGAAAGTTTTTATTATCGTTCAAGGATATTTGAATGAGTCAAAGGGCCTGAATGCATGAAAAAATCCATAAGGATAATGACACAGGGGAATTTGAAAAATAAAAGAGAAAAGATAATGGGGGAATGGGTGATGTAATACTAGGTTCTTGTGATAGGTTTTCCTGTGAGGCACAACTTTCAGTGATCCCCAAAAATAATTCCAAAATTTAATATGCCTGCACACTTCATTTAATTCTCACTAGCTATGGGATTATTATATTTAATTTTTTACAAACTAAACTTGCTACTATGATGTAGTATAGTGATAGTTCAAGGTCGATCCCATGGGGAAATTAGCTGGTTTACAAGAACTATGGATTTTAACACTATGCATAGGAGTCTTTACATGATGATTGAGTTTGAGAGTAACTAATGCTAATGGAATTGGTGTTTCGGATTAGAGAGAGAGAAGGGATCACAAAAAATTTATGGGTTTAGGTAAAAGGATAATATAAATCATTACTTGGTAAGGTTCTATGGTTTATGATATGAAACAAGAAAGATACACTAGTTGATCATGGTTAAACCAACTATATTTATCTAAGAGGTAAGAATTCTATGGTCTTGGGATTGCTACAGCATAAATGCATTAATCTTGGATTCTAAGGTAGAAAAAATCTTAGGTTATTATTTATAACCTATTATAATCTAATTAGGACAAGGTCATTCATTCAAACTTACCATGGCCAGGGTTGCTCAAAATAACTAGATAAATAATTTTTTTAACATAATTACCACCCTCTAGTCTACTAAGTTGATATTTAATGATTATTACATTCAAAAACCCCTAATCTCAACCCCTACCCTTGGTGGTTTATCCAATCATGGTAGAATTGATCAAGAGTGAGTAAAGAATAGATAACATGTTGATTTTAATAATAAAAGTTTGAATTAAAAAATTAGAGATCATCCATTCAAGAATAAGAAAGTTTAAAATCGAATAAATTTCAACTTCAACCAAACACTTACTTGAAACAAGAAGAGTGAAGAACACATCTAGGGTTATTCATCGATTGGAGATTGAAATGGAGAGTGTAGATAAATTGTCTCGATGATGTAAAATAATGTCGAAAACTTCACAAAGTTTAATCAATGGTTCCTGAGAATATGTAAAATAGTAAAATAAATGGATAAAAGTTGACTTTTGGGAGATAAGTAAGAATAAAAATGAGAGAAAATGAGAGGAAACAAAGAAATACGTAATATTCTACCTGCTGGTTGCCTACTAGAGGTAAATAATCAATATATTACACAATGTTTAATAGGTCATCTTTTCATGTAACTCTGATATAAGGGTTTCTCTAAATATTTTGAATATGTTTGAATCTCAAATGAATCTCATCCAAGATTTTTGATATTTGGAATATGACTCCTATAATGTGTAACTGATATTCATGATGTATTTATTCCTCCATGGTCCCATTACTTTTCATAGATTTTTTAATATCCATGGCATCTTCTCAGTTGGCTTTGGCTGCTTGGTCGAACGCGCTGCACGCGCCTCCTGGAGTTTTGAATTTCCCGACTGTTTTTTCCTCTTCGCGGGAATCTCCGAAGGCGGCGCAGCCTCCTCTGGCTACCTTGGATCTGGGTTCTCTATCGTTGGTTCCGGCTCTTCCTCCAGTACTGCCACTGGCTGATGCCTCGTTTCCATCCGATAAGGGTTTATCCTTCAGGGATGTGCTATGTGGGAGGCCCCGGGCGCATCGCCAGGCACGCTTCCCGGAAGTCCCTTTTGATGCTCCGGTGGTCTCGACGGATGGTTCAGACCTGCCGTTGGCGTTTCCGTCAGACATGTTCAGTGCTGCCTCGGAGTGCCTTCAGTGGACGCTGGTGGCGAGATTTGGGGCTGATCGTCCGCCGCTCTCCTCCTTTCGTAATTTTGTTGGCTCGTGGAATCTGGACGCTCCGGCCACAGTGTCCTCTCTGAATCGTAAGTCCTTCTGCATCATCCTGAGCTCGGAGGTGGATTTCATTGCGGCTTGGTGTAAGGCTCCCAGGTCCATGGGGAAGTGGTGTTTCACCCTGTTGCGGTGGGACATGGAGGTTCATCGTGGAAGAGACTCTTCGTGTGCGCCAGTATGGGTGTCTCTCCCTGGGCTCCCACTCCCCTTCCAGAACGGTGGCTTTCTTCATGCCATTGGCAACTCTCTCGGGTGTTTCTTATGTGTGGACAACCAGACCTTGTTCCTAGAGGAGGCCTCTATGGCTCGCATCTGTGTAGAAATGGACCTGTCCTCCCCTCTCTTTGAGAAGATCACCCTCTGTGTCCAAGATTCCATTTCCTGGTGCCAAGGCCTGGTCTACCCTTCATTACCCAGGTTCTACTCTTTCTGCCACCTCCAAGGACATTCCCTCCCTGATTTCAGGCGGAAGTGTCCTGTGGACAAGGGGAAGGGTATCTCTCCGTGCTTGCTCCCTGGGTCTGGTCCTAGTGCCCCTTCGCCAAGCCGACTGAATGATTTTTCGTCCCCGGCCTCTTCTAGCGCCCCTTTTTCTGGGACTATGAATCCCCCTATTGCGAATGCGGTATGTGAGCCTTTGGAATTGTTTGCTTCTCCCTCCCTGGCGGATAGCAAGCAACCCTGCTTGGCTCTTATGCCGTTGGTGGGCCGGAGTCCTCCTACTCCTACTGATCCCCTTTGGCCCTGGATCTCGCAGCTCTCAGATGGTTTGGAAATTTTTGGTCCCTCTCTAGACCCTCCCTCACTCTCCTCATTTGCGGGTGCATTTTCTAGGGTGTTCCCCGACTTTGAGGTCCTTCCTGTCCATCGCCCCACTCCTGGTTCCCCCCGGTGCTTATGGGCTTCAGCTAGGACCCTCCTCTCCCCATACCTGCTGCTGTTTTGCGCTCCTCTTCCCAATTTCCCCTGGTGTCTAGGGCCCCTAGCCAGTCATCTTCCCCTCTTCCCCTCCTTCCTGCTCCTGTCCAGGTCCCTTCAGATGGTCCGCCTCTGATCCCTGATGGTTGCAGTCAGGAGGCTCTAGCCTCTTCACCTGGAAGTCCACCTAGCCATATGCCCAGCTCCAGGGACCTGCCCTCCCCTCCTTCTCAGACTCCTCTTCAGACCCGCACAGGCGCGAGGACCAGATCTCAGACAAAATGTAGAAGTAGCTCTTCTCTTCAGGGCTTTGTAGCCAAGCAGCCTGGGGCCAAAGCCAGGCATATCCTGTTTTAATGTTATCTTTCTTAATCTAGAATGATCGTGGCCTGGGGGCCCAGGTTAAAACTGACTACATAGTGAATATGGTTCGGTCCAAATCGGTGTCTCTCGTGGAAGTGCTGGAACCCAGACAAAGCAGAGCCAAGATTGCTGATTTTGCTCATAGAATAATTATGGTTGGCTTCATGCAAGCCGAGTCTCAAAGCCCCTCCATCTGGATATTCTGGAAATAGATCATTAGTGTGAATCTGGTTCACGCCTTAGATCAGTGTATCACTACTAAAATCAGGAATGGTTCTCGTGCGTTCTTCTTCTCATTCGTGTATGGAAGTTGTGATGTTAGGGAACAGACTCTTCTTTGGAATGAACTTGAAGCGTTTGATCCCGAATACTCCCCTTGGTTTGTGGCGGGAAATTTTAATGTGGTGGCTGATCCCAGTGAGAGGATGAGTAGGGGTCCCTTCTCCCGAAGAGCTAGTCTGGATTTTTCACAGTTCATGTCTCGTGCAGGGCTTCTAGACTTGGGTTTCTCAGGAAGGCGTTTTACTTGGTGTAACAATCAGAGAGGTGCACACCAGTCCTGTAGTCGCTTGGATAGATATCTTGAAAATTTCCATGTCGTGTCAACTTACCAGAATGTCAAAGTCACCCATCCAGCTCAAATTTTTTCAGATCACGCCCCCCTTCTCTTTAACATTATGCCCAGCCTGAACAGGAGAGCCTCTTTTGTTTTCTCGCAGTTGTGGACTCTGCATCCAGAATTTCTCTGTACAGTGTAAAAATCTTGGAGTAAACTAGTGCATGGGATTGCACAATAAACTACGCCGTCTCAGGGTTGACCTCCAGGAATGGATCAGTATCCAGCCGCCTCCTACGCAGGATCTGGATGAGGTTCAGTTCGAAATTGATCACCTTGAATCCCTGTTGGAAACAGACTGGAATGATACCATATTTGGGGAGCTTGCTGTGAAGAAGAACTTGATGGCGGACCTGCTGCTAAGACAGGAACGCCTGACTCACGATCAGTCTAGAGTCAGATGGCTGAGGGAGGGGGACCGTAACACAACATATTTTCATGCCTGCATTAAGGAAAGCAGGAGATCACCACGGCCTAATATCCGTCTGGAGGATGGCTCATATTCTGATGATATCAATGTGGTGGGTGGAATGGTTGAGTCATATTTCAAGAAACTTCTTTCTGGCCCCAATCCTAACTTGGCGGATGGGTACCAAAGGGGACAGGGCGAGGTTACAGGAGTTGTCCCTGCTATGGTTTCTCGGCTTGATAATGACCTGATTGAAGCCTTGCCACAAGAGAATGAAATCTTAGGGGCTGTGAGGAGCCTTAACCTGGAGAGTGCTCCTGGCCCGGATGGGTTCCCTGGATCCTTTTTCAGAGCCTCTTGGGGCATTTTTAAGACTGACATGGTGGCAACTATCCAGGATTTCTTCCGTGGAGGGTTCCTTCCTCGGGCTGCTAGTGCTACCACCATGGTCCTCATCCCAAAGCTTAATAATCCCACTCTGCTTCAGCATTATCTCCCAGTGAGTATGTGTAACTTTTCTTATAAGATTCTAGCCTCCATTCTCAACAACAGAATAAGTAAACACCTTACCCACTGGATATCTCTGGAGCAACACGGTTTTGTCAAACAAAGATCAATTCAAGGGGCTATTGCAGTATGCCAAGAGGTCACTGATGATATTAACACTAAAGTTCATGTTTCCAATATGGTGATCAAGCTGGATATGGATAAGGATTATGATAGGCTAGAGTGGTCCTTCATTCTCAATGTCTTGACAGGTATGGGCCTTTCCCCTTGAGTTGTTGACTTATTTTTCAGGTGTTTCAGCTCCTCGTGGTTGGAAATTCAGTTCATGGGAAGAAATTTTGGCTTCTTCAAAGCGGTTTGTGGGTTGAGGCAAGGGGATCCTTTATCCCCGAGCCTTTTTATTATGGTTCAGGATGTCCTCATCCGCCTTATCAATAAGGGCATCATGCAGGGCTCTATCCTACCTTACCATTGTAAATCCAAGCCTTGTGGAATCTCCCATCTCATGTTTGCCGATGATACGATTATCTTCATGAATGCTGGATTGAGGTCTATCCATGGGATCAATAAGATTCTTGATGATTACTATCGATGGAGTGGTTAGAAGATTAATAGGAGTAAGAGCCAATTCTATATCCCTAACCGTTTCATGGATAGAAGGATTGAAACTCTTGCAAGTAGGCTGGACATGCAGCACGGATCTTTTCCCATGGAGTATCTTGGTGCTCCTATCTTGCCTGGAAGGATTCGAATTCAGTACTTTGATAAGATTATTGGGAAATTAACAAGCCGTTTTCACAACTGGAAGAACCGTTTTTTTATCTTTCAATGGAAGGATCACCTTGGCTAATAGTGTCTTGTCTTCCATTCTGTGTCATGCCCTCTCGGCCACCAAAGTTCCAAAGGGGGTGATCACCAAGCTTGACTCTATCCTCTCCTCCTTCATCTGAGATGCTCATGAAGAAGGTAGGAGACACCGGGCATCGTGGAGTAGACTTCCATGACCTGTTCAGGAGGGGGGCATCGGCATGAAGAGTTTCTCTGATACACTGCAAGGTATGCAGGCGAAGCTGGCTTGGGAGGTTATTGAGGCTCGAACTTTATGGGGAAGTTTCATGGCCAAGAAGTTTAGCAGAGGCGGAAGTAGAGCTATCGGGGGTCGGGCCTCGTTGCGTGTTGTGGTTTCTTCCCACCTTCAATCCCTGCTACCACACTCTAGATGGATTGTGGGGAATGGGGAGCTTTCCTTTTGGCATCAGAACTGGGTTGGAGTTCCCCTGGAGTTCCCCGGATGCCCGGTTACCGACATCACCTTCAAGCAGGCTAGTAGGTTCCTGGGTTTTATCAATTCAGTGCTTGATAGGGACCAACAATCGGTCTTTGATGCCATTGTGCTCACGGATGAACCGGACAAATGTTTCTTCACTGCTGCTTCCTCAGGCGCGTTCTCCGCAAGGGACTATCAGAGGGTGATCAGTACAACGACTCAACAGGGTCCCTTGGACTCTATTTTGTGGATCAAGGAAATCCCAGTTAAGCTCAATTTTCTTGTGTGGCGTATCAGAAATCATTCCCTTCCCACGGACGGGATTGTTAAGAAGACTGGAATTTCCCTGGTTTCAAGATGCATGTACTATAGGGGTTATACGGAGGAGAGTTCGGAGCATCTGTTCTTCAATAGCGACTGGGCTCAGTAGGTGTGGCGGTCCTTTGGGGACTTCACGAGAATCTCTATTCCGACTTTGAGGGATTCCCCCTTCATGGTCCGATGGTTTCATGGGGCGGGAGACATTGGTCCTGAGAGGAAAGCCCGTGCAGTCATACTGGCGGCTGGTTGTTGGTGGATTTGGCTGGCAAGGAACAAGGCAAAGCACAATGGGATTCGGTGCTCGGGTCTGGCGGTGGTGGCACGTACTAAATTCCTTCTGATGGATATGGTCTTATCCAGTAAAGATTAGCTCGAAGCTCCCTCTCTCAAGAATTTCAATGTGGGCGCTGTTGACAAAGGTCTGAGGAATAATGGGAATTGGGTCAGATGGCTCCCGCACCACTAGGGCCTTAAGCTCAATACGGATGGTTCTTGCTGCTCGGATGTCATGAAAGGTGGCGGTGTAGTAAGGGACTCAGGGGGGCCAAGTGGTCCTTGCCTTTAATACCCACTTTGGCGGAGGGCATTCACTTATGGCCGAGGCTCTGGCGTTGTTGACTGGCCTTTAGATTTGTAGGAACACGCATATCAGATTGGCAGCAGTGGAAACAAATTCTATTATTATTCATGACTCCATGCTGGGCAGATGCATTACTCCATGGACAATATCCTATGTTATGAGAAAGTGCAGATCTCTGGTCAGTGTCGAAACTGACGTCCTTCATACTTGGAGGGAGGGAAATATGGTGGCAGATCATTTTTCATCTTTGGCCTCATAGGGTCTTTGTATCTTTCTTCCATCGGACTTGAATTCACTCTCAAAGGAAGGGAAGAGTCTTATTAGAGGGGACTCCCTTGGACTTCATCACTTCAGCCCCCCTTAGCCTCCTGTCTTCTGCCTATTTTTGTATTTCGGATGTTCTGCTCTCTTTTCAATAATAAAATAAAGGCATTTGAATTATTCCTCTAGTATGAATCTTCAAATCTGAAATTGAGATAAGAACTTTACATGATGTGTATTGGTGACTCACATGAGTAATCTCTTCATGTATTCAAATTGTTTCATGACTTTCTTCAAGAATTTTTATATGTTGTGAAATACGACCACACATCATGTAGATGTGTTTCAAACATGTAATGGGAAGTTTTTGTAATTTTCTCCTACTTTTTCTCTAAAACCTTGCAAACATATTTCTTGAAATCATAAACACAAACCTAGTGCATTATAATATAAAACATGGATAATACTTAATCAAATAAAAACAGAATGTATATATGAGTTAATCTTATCAAATTTCTAACTCAACATCATCACATTAAATGTATTCACAAATGAATTTTCTGGGATCCCAAAAAAATGTTACCATTATTCTTGATTAAAACATGTAGGTTTGATAACCATATAAGTTTATTCTTTATCTGATCTCTCTTTGTACGATGGAACAACAAGTGATACTATATCTGATGCTCCATTCAGAAACCATCATAGGGTTTTTTACAAACATTCCTCTATCAGATGAACTCTAGAATGTTCTTGAAACATACTTCCATTCGTAACTTCCACAATATTTCCTTACCTAATGTTATTATAAACATTCTTTATCATATGGTCTTAATAACACTTTTTTGGATGACCTTGAGTTTCTATATCTAATATAATTCATAAAAATCTATGTGATTGACTTGCAATGTTTGATCGATAGACTTCATACTTCTTTTTGTCTAATCCAACTTCATCCATAGCATCCAAAACTCCTTTTTACACTGGTCCTAAAAACATACCTCCTTATAAAAATGAATATAGAATCATAAATAGATTCATATAAACATGATGTTTGATTATTTTTTTTTACAAATTAATTTCCTAATTTTTTTTGAATAACTATGTCCGATAGAACAGTGAATACTATCAGATAAATTTTTTGAGCCATACTCTATCTGATCACTTCAGTCCATTAGACTATATCTGATTGAATTAGATATCTCAATCCAAAAAAAATATTTCATGAAAATTTGTAATGAAGGATTACTAAATAAAAGTTATTTATCTATGAAAAAAATAAAATAAATAATAAATCATTTTTTCCCTTAACCATCTTCTTATTAATAAAAAAACTTTAGAATATATTTGTCTTAACACCCCCCCTTTGTATTTTTTTCATCCAAGGATCATAAATCACTAAAACTTTGAAACTTAAGAAATGTCTCACTAATCCTACAATTCTAAGACAACATCAGTGAAATAGATATAATAAAAATGAATCCTTAAACAATAATACCATTCTATCCATAAATAAATGATTAAGAACCTTTTCTTAAGAAACATTAAAATATCTTCCATACCCTTATAAACTTCATTGATGATACAAAATTCAACCTGTATAAATAGAACTTCTTAAATCCACTTAAACATACCATTAAAACAGTTTACACACACTAAAATCATAATGTATCACTTTTAAACCCATTCCCTAAATATATGCTCTCTCTTGATAGGTTAATCACATACCAATGGATAGATTTATGTTTCATTTTTTATACCTTTAAAAAAACTATCCAAATAGATGATTATAGTGGGGAAAAATTCCCATACCTTAGACTCAAAGAGATTGAGGTTGTACAACTATAATCAACCTTAGTTTCTAAATTGTTTCCTTTAACAATGTTTCAATAAATATATCTAAAACCTTCTCCACTATTGGAACAAGCTCCAACTTTAGTTAAATTCATTCAACATGATCTTTTATGAAGTGATATTTAATATCAATTTACTTAGATTTAGAATGCTTAACATGATTTTTAATGAGATTTATTGTACATTATTTATCATAACCCAAGCAAAAGGGAAACTTCATATCACTAAAAATTATTGTAGCTACGTCTTCATCCATATTAATTGTTTTACTTATTGAGTGGTAGCTACATAATTTTCTTTAGTAGTACTAAGGGTAACTGAATTTCTCTTCATTGTATTCGAACTCATAGATCTTTCTCTTAAGAAGAAAAATCCACCAAATGTGGATCTTCTATCATCTAGAAAACCTTCCCAATATACATGTGTATAACCATACAAATTAATATTTCTTATACTATATTATTTTATTATGAAATCGTTTATACAATAGATATATCTAAAAATTGTTTTTTCCAACCATAAGATGAGTTTTTATTGGTTTAATTTGTTACTGGGAATAATGTGTAACAAAAAACAATATATTTTTCATTGAATCCATTAGATATAATAGTCTTCAAATAAACTTTACAAACTCATTAAAATCAACTTTATTTACTTTCACATATTTTTCAAAGTTCTTTCCGACAAAAATGGGTGTGGAAACTGTCTTTGAAACATTCATTATAAAATTCCATAGAAGTTATTTAGCACACTTCTCTTGAGATAGGAAAATATACTTCTTATTTTGATATATTTTTAAGCCAATAATTATTTCATTTCACATAGTATTAATTTTTCAGATAACTTCTTCATATAATTTTCATAATTTTAATATATTTCTTCATCATTCCCAATGAATATGATATCATCAACATAAACAATCATAATGAGGGAAACTTCTTGAATTTATTTTATAGAGATGTTAATATCAACTATTAATTTTTTGAAATTCAATTTACTAAAGAAAGTATCCAATTCAGAATACCACGTTTTCGGTGCTTGATTCAACCCATACAAATAAATATCATCCTTGTCCATATAACTTTCATATTGAATAAAAATGAAACCACTCAATCCCTCAATGTAAAATTATTTATCTTTCTATTTATTAAGAAAAGGTGACATTGCATCTATCTAGAATATCATGTATCCTCATTATATAGAAATATCATAAAATATTACAATGCTTTCAAGTATTTGTAATGTGGAAAAGGTCTCATCAAAATCAAATCCTTCAACATGTGATTTTACATTAAAAACTTGTAGTACCTTGTTTCTTATCACTTTACCTTATTCATTGAACTTGTTTTATTAATAAAAAATTTGTTGCAATGACATTATTATTTTCTATTTTGGGAATAAGTTCCCATGTTTCATTCTTTTCAATATAATTGAATTCATCATTCATGGAATCAATCCATTCTTAATGATCTAATGATTCTTCAATATATTTTGGATAAACCTATGAATAAAAAGAGGTAGGTGAATCTACCATCAATGTTTTATAGTTTGAACTTACTATCCTTGATCACTAATTATATTTTGGCCCTCAACCTATTTTCTCATCCTATGATGGGATGAACAATATTTCCCCTAATTACTTGAAATTTATAAATCAATATCTTTATCATATTCAATTTCTACATAATTAATTCTATTGTATAATTGGTTATGTTGTCTAATAGTAGAAACTTCATTTCATATTTTCCCATGTCTATAGCTGACAATAAAAAATTTCCTTTAGAATTATCCAACACTTTCACATCTATAGTATCAATAATATTTCTAGTTTCCTTATTATAACAACCATATACTCTACTAATAGAAGGGTATCCATGAAATATACCATCAACATCTTTTTTTATCAAACTTCCCAACATTCTCACCTTTGAATTGGATAATGTTAACACTACCAAACAAACTTAGTTTTTTTAAACGTAAGGTTTATTTAATATATATCTCATAATGATTCATATAATAGTTTTCATATAGAGAGATAAATTCTCAATATGAACTACTACTTCAATAGATTTCCTCCAAACAAATTGTGAAGTATCATTTTCAATCAGCGTAGTTCTAGATGTTAGGTTGGAATAATACAATGTAACGCAAGGGGGGGGGGGTGAATGGTATCTTTTCCATAATCTTCAGTGATTCAGACTATTGAATCTCTTTGTGATTTATACAGACGTACAGTTCCTTCTTCTATAAAAATTATCAATATATGATTAAAAGAAATAAAGAACACAAACAATTTATAGTGGTTTAGGGCATAAAGGTCCCCTAGTCCACTCCACCAGTGCTCTCTCTGTGAGCTTGTGAATTTCACTACAATGTTCCTGTTATCACAAGACCAAAAATCCACAATTGTGAGTAGGTAATTGAAACCTTTACAACAATGATAAATAGATCATTCTATTTCTATAATAGTGAACTGTTTATCCAAATCTTAATAAAAGAAGCTATCACTTCACCACAACTGAGTATGATTAGTTGATACTCTAATAAATCAAAAGAGTTTGATTTTATGGTTCAGGTTGAACTTCACAGTTATAGAAGAAACAACTGCCAGTAGATGGATCATTCCCTTTTTAAGAAATGAATGTTTTCAAGAAAGATTAATTCTGAAGAGATCCTAGTCAAAAATGATCTTCAAATTAAAGGAATCAACTAACAAAAACAATATTATAGTAGTATGAGATTGAACAAGCATGTATCCAAAGTGTAGCCTCTTTTGTGAATAACAGAGTTGATCGTTTGTTGCAGCAGATCTGTAAAATATATTTACTAGAATGAATTTTTATGTATATGAATCATGTATCACCCATATCACACTGATTTGAAAATAATCTATCCATATAAAAAGATTTCTTTCAGTCCAACAGATCCAAGAAAAATGCTAGATAGATCATAGATATTCAAATTTAAAAACCACTAAGGGAGTTGTAACATCCCCTATAAAAAGGAGTCAATTTCTCCAATGAATAAGTTCTTTTGAATACTTCAAATAAAGCCTCTAATTAGTCATAAAAAATCATTGAATTAGTCATAAACAAACTTTGAATTATCCAGAAATTCATTCAAGACCATTGCAGAAATCTCAGATAAAATCATGAATTTAAATATTTGACGATGAAAGGTGAAATGTAGGGTTTCTTCACAAAACGAAAAAAATACAAAACACAAGGTTCAAATATGTAGTTTTTATTTTCCAAATGTAAGGTTGACAATGTATGGTTGAGAATAAAAGCATCATTTATGATCCATACATTTGTCTTTTAAACATAGGGCTCCTTACCCACATAGGATTCTTTAACCATAATTTCGTGTCTTGATAAATGTAAGGTTTGATTCGAACGTAAGGTTATTTAACCATAATTTTCTAATAATCTAAGGTTGATGATCCATACATAATATTTTAAATGTATGATTCATTTCTTACGTGTTTTTTCAAGTGTAGGGTTTCTTCATGACATTATGTTTATCAATATATGGTATGAGAAGTTTTTCAATAACATATTAAAATGTGTTCCGAAGACTTTAACAAATATTCCTGATGATTTAAAATCCTGAATAAAAATCCAGAATAATAATTTACTGAAATACACTAAAAGTATTATAATTAGTAAAAAATTAATGTTATTTTTTAGCATCAAAATCAATTAGAATTTATGAATTATTTTTGAGACAATTCATTCCCAAAAATCTCCCTTTTTTGATGATCACAAAACCCATAAAATAATTAATATAAAATATAGGTTTTTTGTAAGCACAAATAAAGAAAAGAGTTTAAAGATTAAATTTGTCAAAATAATATGTTGATTTAATAGAACTATTTTGAATAAAAATATCTTTAATTTAAATGTTGTGTTTACCCAATTTCCCCCCCTTTTTGTTATATAAAAAAGAAAGTATAGGAGAAATGATTATAACACTTTAAATTTTTCATAGAACAATAAATTAATTTTTATAATGTATTTTTTTGGATAAATAAGACATTTATTACTGTAGAAGAGATATATAAATAAAAAATAAATGAAAAATTAAGCAAAGAAGATATAAAGAACAGTGGAAGTTTTATTATAAAAACTGTACAAATATAGTAGAGGTTTTGGCTCCATGAAAAGGTTTAAACAATTGGAGTAGTAGAAGGGGAAATGGTTTGATCAAGACCAGGTTCTGGTGATGCCTAATCCACCTAAAAATATATTTTTTAATTATTCTATATGAGCTTGTAGCTTTTCTAAAAGATTGTCTACCAACTTCTTCAAAAAATTCCTTGAATCCTGACTAAATTTTAGATTCTCAATCAAATTGAATTTTAAAAAGTAATGAATGTTTTCTATTGTTTGTTGAAAATATGAGAACTTATCATTGAACTGGTTAAGCAGAAGTCTGATACTTGGTTCAATCGAAGTATGTTTCTAAAATAGATATCTCTGATTGTCTAATAAAATTGACAAGGGTGAACTATTTCATTGATGATTTTGAAGCCTTTCATTCATATCACCCTCAACTGAGGTGATAGCCTAAAAACTTCTGATTATATTTGGTGAATTTTTTGGTGTAGAGGTAGAAGTTATTGATTGACTGATACTCTCCTTGAATGATTCAAATTGGCTTCCTATATACCATTTCAATTCAGAAAAATCTATCTTAGAAATAGATTTTGATTTTAGCTTTCCAATCTCATACAGAATTTATCTTTTAAAGGCATAAAAATCACTTTTTGAAATAAAATGCTCTTTTATTTCTTGAAGATGAGTCATAAAAGACTCTAATTCCATTCTCGATGTATGTGAATTTATTAAATCATTAAAATATTTACTTGAAGATTCTAACTCTTGTTGGAGAATTTAATTCTCTTCATAAGCATTATTAAATTAAAAAACAAGATATTCAATATGATTTTTCATTGAATCAGATGTCCCTTCTTATGGATTCTTTTATTGAGAAGAAACTTCTATAATAGACAAGTCATTATCAAATTACTTCTCCATATATCTCTTAATTAAATAAGAAGTACCATCAAAGACCTCTATCATTTCATCAGTAAAAGTTTTAGATATTTTTATTGTAGAGACATCTTGAACCTCAAGAATCACAATGAATAAATGATAACTTGTAGATCTCATAGAGTATCTTCTTTCTAAAGATTTGGTTAAGAAATAACCTTATTTTATTGGATTGTCTCTATGCATGTTGATCCTTATCTTGATTTTTTTCTTCTATATGGACTTAATGAGTTAATTCTCTAGATCTTAACACTGGATCCTCATGTTTTGGTTCTTCTTGGACCATTAGTCTTTAAAAACCATCCTCATGAACTTATTCTTCTTCATCAGTAAAGTTTTTAGTATCATTAAATCTATGTTTTCTCTTAGTAGACTCAGCAACACCTTCTGTTCGGGATTCTTTAACTCCTTCATTTCTTAAAGAACTTTGATCCCCATGATCAAAAGATATTGAATTTTTTTGGTCATCAGCACCAACATGCATCAACATTAGTTTTATTGTCATCTAGTAAAAACCAAATTTACTTAGAGTACCATCATTCAATACATTGTTGTGATGACATTTTACTCTAGAATCAAAAAGATGAATCAAATTATTCCTAAAAAAAATAAGAGTTATGATCCTTCCATAAGGGTTAAATGACATTTGTGTATCTAAACTGAAAAAGTAACATAAATATCTCAGCAAATATCTTTGAAATTTAAAATTTATAACACTAATAAAAAATAATAATGTACATTTCTGAGTGTAAAATCTTCTCCATATTATAAACTCTCAGTGCAATTCCTATTTTAATAATCTTTATTAACACTTTTTGATTCGCCTTAAGATACTTTAAAAATAATTTCCAAATTTTAATTGAAAAAAATAGAAAAGACAAAATATTTTTAGATTTGTGATCTTTATTTCCAATAGATCAAAGATTAAAGTGAAATACACCTTTATGTGTGCATTTTTAAATCTATCTAATTTCAACTGAAGAAATTTAATATTCCTTTTCTTCTATTTGAGAGGATATCAAATCTTCTGATTCACCAAAACTAAAATGAACAGAGACAAAAAAGTTCTTTAGTTATAACTCATAAAAAATATATATATTCTCCTCATTGAACAAAAAATCCAAACCTTGAAATGCTAGATCTTTTTTTATAAGAAGGTTCATCTAATACAGCCACTCAAAGGCGAAAAATTTTCCTTGAAGGGTCTTTCTGGAGGGATCATACTAATGCTTCAAATCACTTGGTTCACCTTCATCAGATTACTTGGTCTTCATCATTTCTAAGAATCTCAAGGTTTAAGGTTTTCAAATTCTAAGATTTATGAGAAATATGAGGGTTCTCAGAGACAAAATGGTTCAAAAATGAAAAGGGTAAGGAAAGTCAAAGTGTTTGCTGATGGATGGTGACATGGTCTAGTTTCTCATGCTGATTACATAGGGTAATCATTATGTTTTTTTTTAAAAAATATGTGATATAAAACTAAAAATGTGAAAATTTTATTTAATAAAATAAATGAAATACTAATTAGATAATGAAATTAATGTAAACGAATAAAGATAATAAATTTATTTACTGGAATAAATTGAGACAAATTAAATATAAATTCATTAAATAGAATAAACTAATAAACACTTATTTAAAATTAAATAAACCTAAATCTACCTTAATAAAATAAAAACATGTAATGGGAAGTGGTTTAGTGAAAATATCCACAAATGTATAATTTATATTAAAAAAATTCAAAACTTATATGCTTTTTTAGAACATGATATCTTAAACAATGATTCTTTATATCAATATGCTTAGTCCTAGAATGACTTATAATATTATTTTAAATATTTATCACACTTATATTATCTCATAAAATATGTATATTTTTAAAATTTAGTCAAAAGTTCATTAGGTTTTTTTTCATCCACAATACTTGTGCATAACAACTTCCAACAGACATATATTCTACCTCTACTGTTGATAGGGAAACTGAGTGTTGTTTTATACTTGACCATGATACTAAAGATTTTCCAAAAAATTGATAGGTTCCTGAGGTGGTTTTTCTATCTAATCTTTATCCTCTGAAATCATAATCTAAATTTGAAATTAAATTAAAATCATAAGTTTTGGGGTGAAGAAGAGATTCAAAAATATTTCTTTTTAACTATCGAAACATTATTTTAACAATTATAAGATGACATTATTTTTTATTTGAATAAAATTTAGAATAGAAACATATAGAAAACATAATGTTTGGTCTTCAAGTAGTGAGATATAAAAAGCTCTAATCACACCTCTATATAACTTATTTTCAACTTGTTTTCCAGCTTTATCCAAATCATGTTTTATATTAATACACATAGGATTTGTGTATGCCTTGTTGTTATCAATTTAAAACTTTTTCAATAAATCAATAATATATTTACTTTGATTTAAAACAATTGTCTAATCTTTGTGAAAAATTTAAAATCCTAAAATGAAATTTAATTCTCGCATCATACTCATTTCAATTTCCTTTGGTATTAGTTTTGAGAATTAATTATAAAAATTTTTATTTGTTGACCTAAAAATAAAATTATCAACATAAATTTATACTAATAAAATATTATAACAAATAGTTTTCTTATAAAGAGTTGGATCTTCCAATCCAACAATATATCCATTTTTTCAGTATAAAAGAACATAATCTTTCATACTAAGCTCTATGTGATTGTTTAAGTCCATAGATAGCTTTATTAAGTTTAGAAATAGAGTTTATTTTTCGAGGGTTTTCAAAACCAGGAGGTTATTCAACATAAACCTCCACCATTAAATATCCATTTAAAAAGATAGATTCGACATCCATCTCATATAATTTAAAATTCGTATGTGATGCATAATCTAAAAGGATTTTAATGGATTATAGTCTAGCTCTAGGGGAAAATATTTCATCATAATATATACCTTCTTCTAGATTATATCCTTTATATACTAATATGGATTTATTTATAATTATTCTCCCTTGATCATCCTATTCATTTCAAAATATCTATTTGGTTCCTATAACTGGACAATTTTATGGTCTTTCTATTATATCCCAAACATCATTACTTCTTATTTTTTTAATTCTTATTGCATTTCTATTAATCAAATTTCATCTTCTAAAGCTTCCTCAATAGATTTAGGTTCTAACTAGGACAAAAATGAAGAAGATTCTGCTAGGTTTCCTATATTTCTTCAAGTTATTATTAATGTGTCCAAGTCTCCTATAACAGTTTCTAATGGATTGTTCTTTAGGGTTCTAGTCTTTCTTGGAAAGACACTTTTCTGTTCTTTAGTTTCATGTTCTTATAAACTGAACTAAATTTCATTTATATCATTTTTAAAACCATATTTAGAGGACTCAAGTATCATATTATGAAATGAATCATTAATTTAATCAGTTTCACATTTCTATTTAATGAAGGGGTCAATTTAATCAAACTTTACTTGGAATTATTTTTTAATAGTCCTTAAATTTTTATTAAACACTATTGGATTTTGAAGTACCAGAATATCCTAAAAATAGTCATTCATCATCTTTTTGATTGAACATACCATGATTGTCGTTAGTATTCATCATATAAAGCGTGAATCTAAAGACATTAATGTACTTTACTTTAGGTTTTTGGTTATTCAAAAGTTCGTCGAATGTACTTTTAAAAATCGGTCTTATTAAAACACTATTCATGATATAGTAGGTTATTCTTAAAAACACTTTCCAAAAATATGTTTTAATACTATATTCATTTAGAACTATTTTCCATTTCATGAATAGTTCTATTTCTTTTTTCAATAATTCCATTTTTTTGAGGTGTTCTTGGTGTATATAAGGTGTTTTTAAAACTTTTTTTTAGAAAAAATAATTGAATTATTGATTGTAAAATTCTTCACCATGGTCATTTATTAATGAAATTTTTTTAAAACCTTTTTCATTTTGAACAATTTTACAAAACCATTTAAAAATAGTGAATACTTAACTTCTATGTTTTAGAAAATATACCCATGTAAATCGAGAATAATCATCAACTAAAACATAGACATATAATTTACTAGCCAAACTTGACACTCTTGATGGTACAAAAAAATCTATATATATAAGTTTTAATAGTTTCGATGTAGTAATTTCGTTAATAGATTTGAAAGAGGATTTGAATTGTTTTCCAATTTGGCAGGAATCATAGAATATATCATTGTCAAATTGAAGACAAGTTAAATAAAAAACTAACAATTTCTTAGATAATTTATTAAACAAATATATGTTAAAGTGACCAAGTCTCCTATGCTAGATCCATGAAATTTTTTAGAAGTTAAACAATTCACTTTCTATTTAAACAAGGAATTTAAATCCAAAGTATAAACAATATTAGTTCTAGGTGATCTAAATTTAATAAATTTATCTTTAAACATAGAGTAGAAATTGTTAGAAAAATAAATTTAGAATTCTTCATCACAATAATGAGAAATACTTATCAGGTTGTGATTTATACATTACATATATAGTACTATGTTGATTGAGATATTCTTTGGATCTCCAAGAGTACCAACACCAAATATCTTTCCTTTTCATTGTCACCAAAAGTGACTATACCTCTATCCATTTGAGTCATCATAGGACAATTTGATGAGTCTCCACTCATGAATCTGGTACAGTCACTATCCATATACGATATGAATTTTCTATTCCAGTGGCTTGTTTCCTATAAAAGAAATTAAACATGTGTTTGTTTTGGTGCCCATATTTTCTTGGGTCTTGCAATGTTATCAAGAAGTGATCCAGGAATATATATTTTCTTAATTTTATCATAATTTTCATCACTTTTTTCAGATATATTTTTAGATATAAAATACTTTTTAATACTACTAATTTGAGAATTTCTAAAATAAATTTTTTTTAGTGAAATAACCTTTTTCCCATAATAATAACAGGTAGAATTTTTTGAATTGGTCACAAAGTAATTCATATACATTTTTTATTTTTCACCCTTTATTCCATTTCTAAATGTTCCTATTTTAATTACATTCTTTCCAAGAATCTAATTCGAAACATTTTCTCTTTTAGTACAAATAAGAGCAGTATTTTTATAGGATTATACTTCATCATGTAATTCTTTTATTATTTTTTCATGATTACTATAATTTGATATAGAAGAATTGAATTTTTCAACAATTTATTGATATTTTTTTAGCATAGTATATCTTTCTCCTAAAACAACATTTTGAATACTTTTCAGTGATTTAAGCTTATTTAATAAAGAATCATATTTTTTATAACATAGAATAGTAGGCAACTATTTTATCATTTGAGAAACTATTGGAGTCAGAGGAAGAAGAAAAATAAGTTTTTAACTCTTCTTATTTCTTATACATAAAACACATATTAGCTATTAGATTTTGTCTATTTTCCTAAATCATATTTGGAGAAACTGTAGGAGTCTTTAGATACACTCCAAGTATCTTTCATTTCTATTTTTTCCTTTATGGTCATAGTAAACATTTTTTTAAAAATTATTTTATACCCTTATTTATTCATCTTTTAATTGAAGGAAATCAGGTCTGATGTGACCCAATTTTTTTATTCATAGCATTTATCTTCTCTAGGTACTTTTTCATCCTTCTTAATGGTTTTTAAAAATCATATTTTCTTCTTATATAATTTGATAAACTTTATATCCAGCTCAGCTAGATCCATTTCAGAATCTGGGGAATCTGTTTCTTTATCTGTTTGGTCTTCTTATTTTATTTTTCTTCTATGCTTCTGAGATTCTACATTCAGGGTAGTATTTTCCATTTTAACTACAATATTATTATCTTTAATTAAATCTTGAATTTATTATTTCTACATCATCAAGGTTAAAATTAGTTCCTTCATAGTCAAATTATTGATAGGTGATGATTGTCGAATAGAAATTGATATTCCATTCCACTTAGAGTGAATTACACTGAGTACTTTTAGCACTTGATCAGACTGACTTATGATATCTCCCAAGGAAGTAATATTGGTAACAATCTCTATTTACCTTCCATTAATTTGTGTGATTATTTCACCATAAAATATTCTAAAGGTGACAAACATTATCTTAGTAATAACATATATCATCTTTCTTATATTCTTTGTTCCTTCATAAGAAACTGCAATAGTTGGACACATATCATAGGTAGTAGGACATTGTGATATATGATTAAAATGATCCAGTCCAAGTAGATAGATAATAACATTCATTTCTTTTGAATGGATGTCATATTCAACTTCTATTTCAGTAGTCCATGTCTTAATTTTTTTAGAAATCACATAAAGAGTGATAATATTTGAATAAACATTGAATTCAAGATTCTTCAAGTAGATGATCATAAGATATTTCCATCATCCATAGTTTTCACCATTAATATATAGATCATGATCAATAGAAAATCCTTCTATAGGATCATCCTTTTCATCTTATTAAAGTAGACCTTATGCTCTCTATATTTCTATAGATTTAATCCAAAAATACCTCCTTTGATACCAATCGTTAAGTAAGAGTAATAAAAAGTAACATATGGGGGTTGAAATGTGTCTTTTCAATAATCTTGACAGATTCTTACTTTTGAATCTATTTTTGATTTATACAGTTATGTAGTGCCTTCTTCTGTAAAAATTATAAACAATGGATAAAAAGAAAGAAATAACATAGTCAATTCATAGTGGTTTAGGGAACAAATGTCCCCAAGTCCACTCCACCAATGCTATCTCTTCAAGCATGGTGAATTTTACTGGAATAATCTTCTTCTCACAAGACCACGCATCCACAATTGAGTGAAGGTAGTTTACACCATTAAATAAGGCTAAAAAATAATTCTATCTCTTTAATTGGGAACCAGTTATCCATAACTTAATATATGAAGTTGTCCCTCCACCACAACTGAGAATGAGCAGCTGATACTCCAATAAATCAAAAAGTTTGATTTGAGGGTTCAGGTTGAACTTCACAGTTGTATCAAAAGCAATTGAAAGTAGATGGATCTTATTCTTCAAAAATGAAATAATTTATGAATGAGTAATTCTGAAGTGATCCTGGTTGCAAATGACCTTCAAATAAAAGGCAGTAATGAAAAACAGCAATCTTACAACTATAAGGGATTTTACATGTATGTCTCCAAAGTGTATCCTCTTCTATGAATAAAAGAGTCTATCATTTGTTGCAGTAGATTTGTGAAAGATATTTATTAGAATACACACATATGTATATGAATCATGTATCACCCATATCACACGTATATTTGATTTTAGAATACTCTGTTAATATAAATAGATTTCTTTTGGTCAAACATATCCAAGAAAAATGCTTGATATATAGTAGATATTCTAATTCAAAAAATGTCTAGGGAGTTGTAACTTCCCTGAGAAATTAGAGAGAATTTATCCATTTAATACGATCATTTTAATCATTCATATCATTATTTGAATCAGTTGTTAATAATCTTTGAATCATCCTGAAATTCTTTCAATACTATTGCAAAAATATAGGATAAAATTGAGAAGTTATATTTCTGATGTTAAAAAGTCAAATGTAGGGTTTATTCAAAAAATAAAAAATAAAAAATGTATGGTTTCAACAATATAGTATGAATTTTCTGAATGTTAGATTGAAAATTTAAGGTTGATTATACATGTAAGGTTGATGATACATACATTTTTCTTGCAAATGTAGGGCTCCTTACTTACGTAGGGTTCTTTAACCATACTTTCCTATCATGAAAAAAGTAAGATTCTTTAACCATAATTTTCTGATAATGTAGTGTTGATGATCGGTACATAATATTATAAACATAGGGTTCATTCCTTACACGTTGTACCAAGCATAAGGATTATTCCTTATATTATGTTTATCAACACAAGGAATGAATATTGTTTCCAAAATATATTATAATGAATTCCAAAAAAATTTAACGAATATTCTTTGTGAATTAAAAGCTTGAATATAACCCCATAATAAATATTTTAAATAATATTAATTTCTTAAAAAACACTTAAAGTAATATCATTATTAAAACAAGCATGGGTATTTGTGAGCCTCAAAATAAATTAAAATTTATTGAATATTTTTTAGAAAATACATGACCAACACTATCCATCTCAATAAAACATCTATTTTTTCTTTGAGTAACACCATTATACTACGGTGTGTATGGTGCACTATGTTCATGATTAATTACATGATTTTAAAAATAATATATGAAATCCACATTTTTGTACTCAAAACCATTATCAGGTTTATTCTACTTCAGGAAAAATATATTCCTTTTGAATAATTATCCTGAAAATCTTAATCATTTTGAGATCCTATGATTTAGGTTTTAAAAAAATACATTTAATTCTAGTAAAGTCATTGATAAAATAAATAAAGTATATATATATATATCCATTTTTTGAATACTTTCTCATTATCCCGCATATGTCAGCATGTACAATATCTCAAGGATGTATTGAATGTATCTCAAATATCTTATATAATGATTTCATAATATTAATTTTCTAGTATATCAAACAACACTAATCTATTCTCTTTATCATTCAAAAAATATCCTGAATACTACCTCACTTTGTCATCTTACTCATATTCCGATATAAATTATGTCCCAACCTCTTCTTCCATAACCAGCTTTTTTCCATCATTCTCAAATAGCATAAACGCTAAACATATCCAAATTAAATCAAGTTCCATTGTTTTATTTTATTATTGTAAAAACTTTCCCATATTCAAGGATTTTGAAAAAATTACCATCTCTTTTAAAAAAAACTTTGTCTACTTCATCATAGATTTTTGAAACACTTAACAAGCTATCTTTCAGCCCATTAACAAATAAAGATCTTCTGGATTTTAACTTTTATTTTCTAATGATAGTATATCCAAAACCATTGATTGTGAGGGACTGATCATATCCAAACATAACTATCCCTTATTCTCAATCTTTCACATTCTTTAAAAAATTCAAATCTCTGATGATATGTGAAGAACATAAAATTTCCAATATCAAAGTGAATTCTCCTTTTGTATATTTGGGATCATTTTAAAACACTAAGGCCTTATCTTTACATTTATCTTCCTTCACATGAGGCCTCTATGATTTTTAATAAAAACTTGGTTGATTCAATAACATAACAAGACACCCTTTACCAAGATATCTGAGATGATAAAATCTTTTAAAAATAGTTTTTATAATTTGAAATCTATTTTCTATCTTGAAACCATATTTTTAGGTTGTCTTATTGAGTGAGTTAAATCTCCCTCAAACATTTACTCCATTACTTATTAGATTTTTTATAGTGTTGAGGATTGAACCAAAATTTTTTTGATGCATGATCAAATCCTCCATAGTACCAAAAATAACCATAGAATAAATATTTTAATTTGTAACTTATATGTTTTTTAAAACTATATACCTACTTTACATCATCTTTTTTACCATCAAACTTATATCCTTATTTTGAAATAATGTTTTGGTATCCTAATTACAACATTTAATTTAGATTATACTTCTTCTCAATCTTAATAGAGTCTCTAGTAGTCACGAACTAGCCCATGCCACCATCTAACTGGACACCAAAGCTGTCCCTTCATAAGGAATAAAGGGCATTTTTGATCCCCAGAGGCAGGAGACAACTGATTGGGAGTCCTAGGAACTCATTTTGGAATTATTTTTTCTAAAATAGATATGATACATTGAAATAAAATAAATTCTAGAGCCAAAATAAGTAGAAAATAAAAACATGTAAAAATGACTAAAATGATCCAAACCAATTTCATATACATAAAAAACAACCATTATAATGATACAACAGATTATAATATAAAAACAAACGGAAGAAAAACAACCACAAAATAACTCAAGTTGAGCCCAAACCACCTCCACACAACCATCAATTGATGACCACCATCTAACTCACCCTATTTTAGCCACGAAAAACAAAATAGAGTCACTATGAACTTGGAACATACAATGTATAGGTGTGATAATAAAATACAAGTAGGTTTGAACAACCTGAAAAATCTATGTGATTCATTTCATAAGGAAATTCAACAATTCTAGTTTGAAAATACCCTAAAAAATTGGATTTCAATATTTAACATATAATAAAAACCAAACATGTTCATGATCACACACAAAACAATTCCCTTTATTTTTCAAAATGAAACACATGTGTATTGAAGACAAATCCACTAGCCAAATCCATATTATATTCACACACCCAGTATCATTCCTAAAAAAGAAACCACCTATTTTATTTAAATAAAAAGGATACCATTTTAAAATGTTTAACTGAACTAATCTACATTTAAGGAAAACACCCATTTTTAAATACATTTAAAATAACACAAAAAAGTTTTTTTAAATTCAAAACGTGTTTTCCAAAACATCTTTGAAAAATCACTTTCATGTTAAAACAACTCAATACCCACATAAGTAAAATAAATCAAGTATACACCACTCAGAGATCATAGATACTATAAAATATAATAATAGAAATAAAAAATGAGGTTTTATAACAATGTAATAAAGGGAAATGATTCAATCAATAAATAGATAAAAATTTCTTCAATCAAAAACAATCTATGTAATTGAATTAATCAAGGGCTCCACCCTTGTAGTCCTAACATGAAAATAATCTAACCGTATAAGGGTATAACCAATCAGAACCAACTTCTGATACGCATTGAAGTCAACTAACTGGTCTTCCAATTAGCCCAAAAATCTTCATTGCGAGGACAAATCCCCAGAAATCTCTTGTGAATAGAATGAATGGTGCGAAACTATTGACATGTGAATCAACTAGAGAAACAGTCTATATCTTCTACTCAGTACGAGTCACCCATGATGAACAAAGTAAGGGAGGCATAGAAACAAAAACTCTATGTCTACCCATAATAAATAACCATAATTACCCTCACCCATGACACCTAATGATGTGAAGCCCCATATCAACACATAGAATTCCCTAAAGGCATAAAAAGAACATTCTCACACAAGGGGAGAAAACAAGCATCACATAGTGATCAAAAAACCACACAAGGGGTAAACAATTAAGGGGAAATCAAATTGTTCCATCAACATACACTATTTAAAACCAATGTTCCAATTGGGCCTTTAACCCTAAATCATGGATTCGAATTTAAATAACTTTCTCACTATATAAAATAATCTCCAATGCCCATTTGGAAAAATTATATAAACACCTGATCATTTGAAACATTTCCAAGTCACCCTTATGCATGGGATCTCTTCTTTTAAACTATAAAACAAGAAAAAATGACTTCATTTCAACCAAATATTTCATAAAACCCACAAAATTTTTTTAAGAGGTAAATGAAATCACCAATTTATTTTAAAATGTTTAAAAATACACCCTTTAAAAGGGGTATTCTTCTTTGAAAACCAAAAAACGGACAAAAGGTTATTCAATTCCATTATACCATTTAAAAAACCCATCATGGAATTTCACAAGGGGTAAACTACACATGCATTTCAATTCACCATGTGAAATTAGACCCCTAAACCCCTTTAATAAAACAATTTGAGTTTAACACCTCAATTTAAAACCAAATTCCCTTTAAAACCTTTTTTCTCACTCAATGAACATAAAAAATAGGAAAATCCATTTTTAAAATGTGGAAACACTTTAAAAAAATGGACATAAACACTTTAAAAAATATTAACATCATTAAAAATTCTATTTCAATTTGGAAAATAAGGGGTTAATATGGGAAACCACTTATGCCAATATCAAAACATAGAGAAATTTTTTGGAAATAAAAAAAACTATCAAATATTATCATACTTTCTTAAAAAGTGAATTTATAAAGCAAAATCATTCTTAGAAATACAAAATGAAATAAGTTTATTGCAACACCTACCCCAAGAAGAAGAAAATGAAGAGGAAGAACCTCAAAACTCCTTACCTTCAATGAAAACCGCACCCAGGGGCTATAAATTGTGCATACAACCCCTATACACCAAAAAATAATCATTAGATCCATCTAGAACCTTAAAATCAAGACACATGATTATTAGGGATCAAAGGGAATGTTAAATCTAAGAGAGAATAAAGGTAATGGAAAGAAGAAGGTAAAGAGAGGAAGAAATCACCTCAACCCTATTTGAAATCACTAATGGAAGGAAAAAACCAATAAAGGAGGAAGGAGGAACTCCTACAAGAGATCTCATGGGTTTTTCAACTCATGTGGGGTAAAAGAGAGGTGAAATACTTCCTTTTTAGAAATGAAAAAAATGGTAACCACCAAAAATTTTAAACACCAGGATAGGCCACATGGTTTGGCCACATGATTTTCCAAATTATGAACCAACCTTGTGTTGTACACAGGCTAAGATAGGAACCACCACACATGTTTACCCCCAAGAGACCAAAATGTTTGGAAAAACTATGCACCTCATCTTAGAAACACCCTAAGACCCACACAACCTTTGGAAATATTTTCATGCTTGGAAAAATCATGAGGACGTTTTGAAAAAACTACTCTCTCAAAATGATAGAGACACCTACATGGGAACTACATAATTAGTACTAGTTGTTCTAGAGAACCATAATCCTATAAAAAATACCTCTAAAAACATGATTTGTTCCATCCACTTACTGAAACTAAACGCCACTCAAGAAAAGATAAAAAGCACACAAAAATAAAAATATCGTCACACAAGGGGTGTTACAAACTCCCCACCATTCCACTTTCATCCAAAATAATTTCCAATATATGTTTGAGAAAAATGAAAACATAAGTTTGGAAAAGGAATTAACCCAAAAAAATCTCTCCAAACCAAAAAAAATAAAATACAAATTCCACAGTTCACAATAAAAGATCAAACATATCAACCATAAGGAAGAAAACATCTCCAAGGACAACTAAAATGGGAAGCTCCAACAAGAGGTCCAACAAAGCATGGAGGCTTAACATGGTCTCCCCACTATTTATAGTTACTCTAAAATGGTCTCTCAGCCATTTATAGTTCCTCTAACATGGTGGTACTAAATATAAAAACCAAGAAGGCATCCTTGAATAACCATGAAACCATAAGAGAAACACACTGTCAACAATAAGTTCTTCCAAGACCAATAAAAGAAGAACAGCCGCAAAGTCCCTCATAAAAAATAACAAGATCACTTACCTTGGGTCATGACATACATAGATAACCTAGGGTCAACACTGGACCACCCTTACACTGTGCATCCCAAAAATGGCGCTCAAAGAAACACTAGTTAGTATACCACACTCTGCCAGGGTTTCACACTCCCTAGTAACCCAATCATACACCAAAAAGACTCTATAATGTCTAAACAATTAGAACCACTAGGTTAAACCAAAATAATGTACACAACCCACTTTCACCAAGGAACAGTTTCCCAAATAACAAATCTCAACAGAACAATGCTCATAGCTAACAAAAAATCACCTAAAAGGAGGTGGGGGAGGGAATGGAAAAAATTTATGCAATGGAACAAAGCATGGTATAAAACAAAATTCTAACTATTCAAATAGAACATCTAAAAAATGGGGAAACATCAACAAAAACAAACCAACATAGGTGAATCACTATGGAAAAAATCACAACCAACAAGGAAAAAGGTCTCCAATACAAACTACATGAACCATACTCAAAGGATCAAAATTGATACCTCTTCAAAAACCAACATTAAAAAACTTCTGGAAATGACCCCAATGACAACAATGGAAGATGGAACAAGTACTTTATCCGCTTTTATAACCTCAAAAAAAATACTGGATAAACACCTCACTAATAACATTCATAAACAAACCTCAAAAAATAGATTAGGTACCAATAAATACCACTAACTCAGTTAAAACAGACCAATAATCTCTCAAAATATCTCAATTGGAAATCCTTATGAGTCCCAGGTGAATTTAAAATCACATCAATCTCTTAAAACTATCTCTTTTCTTCTAATATCAATATGTGTTTGGCGTCCACCGCCCCACATGGAGTCTGGGTAATCATCAAAACTAGATGATGTTTTTTTTTACCATTATGTAGGAAACAAAAATAAAGACATGAAACACCACAAGTAATGTCCCCAAATAGAGACCAAATTATTCCACCCTGAGGTAAAAATCAAGGTGAAAACAACAATCCCTCAATCGAGGGACGCCAAATCCCAGATAAAATAAACTTTTATTTTGAAAACCAAAATTTTTCCTAGGAATTTTTTAAACCACCTTCCACCAAGGTGTACATACTAAAAATCCAAAACATCACATGTTTTAAAACAAAACAGCCTTAGTAGAAGACAAACATTTTCTACAAAAAGGTGAGCTGAAAAACTCATTTCAAAATATCATTTCACTTTGAAAAAATGAAACCAAAATTATTATCAAAAACTATTTCCTATATTCAAAACACTTTCAAAGCATGTTTCTATAACAATCAAAATAAGATAAGGAAAACTATTATATTATAATACCATGGGAAATGACTTTTACCTATTCATTCAAAAACTATGTTAAAAAATAAATGTTTCCACAAAAAACCTTGTATTTTCTAAAACATGGTTTTAAATCCCAAAAAAAAACAAGGCATTATACAAGCATCCTGGAAAGGATCACACAAACCATATCCAAAAAAGGATAAAAAACACTTTTATTCCAACTTTAACAAGTGATAACTAGTTTTAGAGAAATATAGAATCAAGAGAAGTATAAACATGATAAGCGAGGATAAGTAGTTCTATTCATGAATTGACCACCATGGTTTGGTTGAAATAGTGTGAATCATGCAACACACCAAGACAAAAACGTTGACTTGGACACACAAGCACCACATAGTTTCATAGGCCATGCATGCCAACTATGGAACCCGAGTTCCCTTCCATTTCACCCCAAAATCAAAGAGAGGTCCTTAATATCTCATAAATAATATAAGGGGATATAAGAAACATCATCCATATCAAAACCATTGAAAAAAACAACTCGAATCCACGATTAGGAACCAAACATACCATGGTAACTTGAATCCCATGACAATAAAGAGATAGCAAGAAGAAACCTACCCTTACCCCTTAATATCTGACAACCATATCCTCCTTTATACCGGTATATAAAAAATAAAAAGGGAAGATTATGAATGTTAGGTTACTATTAAAGGAAAAACCAAATCTATGACTCTATATTTTTCATGAACCATTCTGAGCTTATATCAAATCTAGCACCTGATCCCAACCTTCACAAGGTCCGAAGTGCATTCCCAAACCACATTATCTAGAGATAAGCACCTAGGAATCATAATAACTCCTTTGGGAACATTTTTTTTACCAAAATAGAAAATCCATAGTAAAATAAAATAAATACTAGATCCAAAATAAATAGACAAGATAAATAGGTAAAACCCAACTAAAATTATCCACCCCATTGGTATATAGATAAATAACATAAAAAATGATACAGTAGATCATAATATAAACAAAACCAAACAAAGGAAAATAACTACAAACCCAATAAATATAAGCCTGAACCGCCTCCATGAAACTTACAATTTCTGATCAACACCCAACTCTCCCCACATCATCCACGAAGAAAAAAATTGAGTTACTAGGAACCTAGAACCTAAAATTTATAATCATTTGGTAAAATCCAAGCAGGTCCCCACAACCTATAGAAACAATAAAATTCATTTCATAAGTAAATTCACCAATTCTGGTTTGAAAATAAATTAGAAAATAAGATTTCCAAATTTAACATATATGAAAAAAACAAGTCCATGATCACACAAAAGTCATTTCATTTTGTTTTCCATAACAAAACACGTGAGTTTTGAAAACGTACACACCAAAAAAATCCATCTCAGATCCAAAGGCTTGTTACCATTCCTCAAAAATAACCAACTTGTTTTTTTAAATGAAATGGTTACAATTTTAAAAAATTTAACAGGCCAAATACACTTTGAAGAAAAACATATATTTGAATATACACTTAAAATCACCCACACAATAGTCATTACATTAAAAACAAATTTTCCAAAACATATTTGAAAACACCCTTTCATAATAAAATAACTCAACACCCACTTGGGTCAAATAACTCTAGAAGGCACCGCATAGAGATCACAAGGCATATAAAATGAAAAAAAGAAACATAGGATGAGGTGGCATAATAATGAATGTAAGGATAATAATAAAATCAATAACTAGATCTAACTCCACTCAATAACTTACTAACCAATTAATATAATTCATCATGGGTCATACCTTGGGAATCTAAACATGCAAAGAATCTAACTGTATAAGGGTACAACCGCCCAGAACTGGAAACCAACATACCCTGAAGTATACTAATTGGTTATCCAATTTTCTCACAAAATGTTAATTGTGCTGACCAACCCCCACCTAGAACTTTTCCTTAGCATAATGGAGGTCAACTAGCATCATGTGAATCAACTAGATAAAGAAGCGTGATCTTACACATAGTAATAAATCTCTCATGACCTATAAAATAAGAGAGGCATAGAATCAAACAACCTATGTCTACCAACATGGAATAACCATAACTATCATCACCCCAACACACAATGATGTGAATCCCCATATCCACACATAGAAATAACTCAATGTATAACAAGTACATTAACAAATAAGGGGAGAAAACAAGCAACACATAGTGATCACAGACCCACACAGGGGGTAAACAATAATGGGGAAATAATGGGGTTCCATACACATACACTATTTAAAACCAAATTCATAATTGATCCTTTAATACCAAATCATGGATTGGAATTCCAAGACATTTATCATTCCATATAATACATTCAAACCCCATTTAAAAAAAATTATGGAATAAACCTACTCATCTGAAACTTTTCAAAGTCACTATTACACAAGGGACATCTTATTTTAAAATCTAAAACAATGCCAAAGGCCTAAACTTCAATAAAAAATTTCATAAACCACAACTTAAAACATTTTAATAGGAAAATGAAATAACCCATTTCTTTTGAAATGTTTCAATTCTACCCTTCAACCATTGTCTTCTACTTTGAAAACCAAAACAATGCCAAAAGGCCAACCAATTCCATTAAACTATTTAAAGTAGGACACCATGGAATTTAACAAGGGTTAAACTACACATAATTTTCAAAAAACCATTCGAAATTATATTAATGACCCCTTTAATAAAATAATATGAGGTCAACACCTCAATTTAAAAACAAATTCCCTTTAAAACCATTATTTTCACTCATTAAAATCGAAAACTAGGGAAAACCCTTTGTACAACATGGAAAACATTTAAAAAATACACATAGAAACTTGACAACAACTTAGCATCATTAAAGATTCCATTTCAAGTAGTAAAACATGGGGTTTACATGAAAAAACAATAATTAAATGTTCAAAACCAAAATGGGTTTGAAATACCCCAAATGAATCACATATAGTCATTGTTTCCTAAAAAATAGAAATTTAGAATGTGAAATAATTCTTAGAAATATAAAATGAAACAATTTTATAGTAACACATTTATCAAAGAGATGAAACCTAATCCAGAGAATGTCGAAACTCATTGCCTTCAATGGTGATCACACTCATAGTATAAGAAACAATGTCTATAACCACTAGGAATACAAATCCCCATCGTTATATCCACACAAAACCCTAAAATCGGACACATGATAAATAGGGTTCATGGGGGATGATATATCCCTGTGATAAGAGATGGAAAGTAAAGAATAAAGGAAATATAGGAAGAACTCAACTCAAACCTCTTGGAAATCACCAAAGGGGAAAAATCCAGAGAGGAGGAAGGTGTAACTCCTCAAAGAGCTCCCAAGGGTTGACCAAATAATGTGGAAAAAATATTAGTAAAAGTCCTGTAATTTTAGAAGGAATAAATGGTAATTACCCAAAATTTTAAACACTTGGATGGGCTGTAAGGTTTTACAAACAATGCACCAACCGTGCACTAACATTGCCTGGGCCAGGCAACACCTCACATAGTTACCATTGAAGGGTGAATAGTTTTGAAAAACTATATACCTCATAGAAGAACCACCCAAATCCCAACATATCCTCTAGGAAGTTATGCATGGTTTAAAAATAGTTCATAATTCATGAAAACACACTTTCCAAAATGATAAATCCAATAACATGGGAACCAATCAGTTTTTACAAACCAAGTAGGCCAACCGTGCTACTCCTGAAAAGGCCTCTGAAACATTAATTTTTGGAATGTCACTTACATGAACTCAATTAAACTCAATACAAGATAAAATTTCACAAACAATAATAATACCATGACACTTGGGGTATCACATCAGTTATAATAGTTTTTTTACTTCATCCTTTATTTCTTTAGAAATTTAAGAATTTTTCACACCACTTTTTTGGCTACATACATGGTCTTCTTGACTTTATTATTCTGATGTACATCTTAAAACATGGTTATATCATCTAAATATTATATATTTTTATTGTTATGAGTTTTACATTGCTTGGAACTTTCACCAATTACTAAAACTGTGTTTTATAATTTCATTACTCCTTTAGCCTTAACAATTTTTGTTGATAAATTTTAAATTATTTATCATTCACTTGTATATTTTATTCAATATTAACATTGAGTTTTTTTACCTTAATCAACTAACTTCAAAATTTTCAATCACTTTTTTAACTTGTATTTGTCTTCAAGAACATACTATTGATTTTTTTTCTGAAACATATTCTATCTTTATCTTCTAATTCCACCTTTCAAATATAAAAATATTTGCAAGAAATTATTTACACTATCTTTTAAGAATAAAATCGATCCAAGTTTACTCATTTTATACTTCCTCAGAACTTATAGTTTCATCAATGGTAAACATCTCTCATAATTTAATTTGTCAATAATATTTTTTTTGTAAATATTTTCACTCGAGTTTTCATCTCAAACTTCACTATCATCATCTTCCTTATAATACGATAAAAAATTATATTTTCTTATATTTTATTTTTAAAAAGGAATTTTATTTTTATAAAATCTTATTTATATATCATCTTGATTCTCTGCCTTATTTTTTGAAACTTTATCATTCTTTAATATTGAATAATTTGCAGTAACATTTCCAATGAAAGCATAAATAAAACAATTCAATGGTAAATTTCCTATATACTTCCCTATGAATCATGTTATCTTTTAACAAAATAAATACATGAATTCATAATTTTTTTATTGACCTCATCTTTAGTGTCAGAGTCACTTATTCCATGGAAATTTTTTGAGACTTTCCTTGATTTTAAACATTGAAATAGATATCCCAATAAATTTTTTCATTATTCTATAAATACCTTATTTATTATCATTTCATATGTGATGAGAGTGATATATAAATCATCTAGAGAGAGAGTTTCAGTATCTTGATATTCAAAATATGACACCTTGGTTTTGAATCTATCTGAATAAATTATATGAATCTTTTCAATAATATTTTAATCATTCAAATCTCATAAAAACATATTATAGTGTTTACAATGTCATTAACTCTTATAAAGAAGACGCCAAAAAATCATATTATACCATTTTAAGATCTTAATAGTTTAGTATTTAGAAATGTATCTTTTCATTCTTAAATTTAATATTTCCTTCATAAATTTTATTCAAATCATCATAAATTTATTTAGATATTTCAAAACCTTGAACCCTAATAATTTAACATTCATAAAGTGATGAAAGTATAAAATTTATATCTCACCCATCATTCTCCAAATGATTCTTATCACTAGCTGTTAAGGGAGTGCCACTAGCATGAGAAGGAAAACCATTTGTATGAGCTTCAATAACTTTATATCCAATGGATATAAGATAAGGTAACATTATTTACATTTATATATGATAGTTTCCCTTACATATAAGAATATTATTACTATTTATAGAGTTATGAATATCCATGGGAACCTTCTTTTTCTTCAAACTCCAGCAAAAATTCAACAACGGAAAATTCCTCTAATATCACCTAAAAAGACCAATCAGGATTATTTTTGTCATTTTTAGGGGGATAATGTTAATCAATGATATTATATTTATGTTTTACATCATGAGAATCAAATTTTACCTACAGTTAGAGAGAAATAAATCCAATTAAAAAAAACTACAACACCCATAAGAACACAAGTATTTTCAATGTTCACTACTTAATAAGGGAATGAAGTAATTTTAATAATTTATAAGTAATTAAATACCAGAAAAACATTATAAATAATACTTTTAGTGGTTATAATTAGTAGATAATATACATCACCTTCAAAACACTATAATACTTAGGATAGTGCATGTTCTCTAAACATAGATAATATGATATACAATCTTTTGCAATAAAATATGAACCTTAACTAATAATAATATTTTTTTTTGTCATTGTTATATTTAAAATTTATTCAAGTTATTCTTCTTCATCTTCACTTTATTTCATAATAACAAATAAGAACTTTCATATCAACTTATTTAGAACTTGTTAATTTGGTCAAATATGTATCATATAATCAGTCTACCGACCTCCATCTAATATCCTATATTTAATCACACATTATAATTATATGAAATGATTCCTTGTTTGTATGATTCTCTATTTACCTTTCTCATCTGATTCTCTATTCATTTGACACTAAGTGATAGGAAGACTATGTCTGGTATTTCTATGTTTGATGCTACAACATCTGATGGGATGACACAAGATCTATCTAGCTCTTATGTTTTCACCTCAATTATTTAGAAATATACCCATACTTAATAAAAATAGTAAAGTTTTCTTATAATACTTACCCCTTTATAAAAGAAATATTTATCAAAAAATCTAGGGAGAGGAGAAAGATAAAATTTGAATTCCATGCTTCCAAACTTGAATGTCCTGCTCAAATCCTTCAATGATTCACCACCTTAATAATTCAAAAAAGACAAGAGTTTACATTTATTATGAAGTATTTCCTAATACCTTTGTGTCAAAATTATTCAAAATTTCTTGAAATATTTTCTATAACCATGATATTCCTTCCATGATTATTAAAGAATTGAATGTTCATATCAGAATAATTATATTAAATTCCCTCACAAAAGACTTTGGAGAGATCCCCAAAACATTTTTTGTGAATATTTATTAGAATATCTCTATTGTATAACCTCATAAGGTTATTATTTTTCCAGTCATGCTCTTTATGATGACACGTCCTTGTAATATTGGCTTAATTATGTATTCAAAAACCAATATCTAATGTCATTACAACAATTCTTTTATCTAATAAAATCCTAAAAGTTCATGCAACTTCCTTCCATTTGAAACTTCTGAAACAATTTCCCACCTAATGTTGTTATTGAAACTCTTTCGCATGGTCTTTATAATACTTTGTACAATTACCTTATCTTCCTCTACTAAATAGAATTATTAAAACATTTTTTGATGGACTTGAAATGTTTTTTAATAGATGTCACACTCTTTTATGTCTGATATAACTTCATCTCCAGCTTCTATAACACCAATATGATCAAGTAATAAACACATTCTTCCATAAAAAATTAAGATAAAATCATGAATAGCTTCTTACAAACATGTTTTTTGAGTACTTTGAAGACCATTAAATCATCTATTGATTTTATTTACCAAATACATATTTATTATAGATTTTTCAAAAAAATAAAATAAAAATTTATAGATATACACTATCTGATCACTTCAGTCAATCAGACTCCATGATAGAGCGCTGTCGTGGGCGCCCTCAAATGATTAGTGTGATTTGGGGTACTTAGGTGCATCAGAGTGGCTGACCAAGGTCGTCTCTCAAAGGAGGAAGTGAATTTAACAACTTATTAGAGGTATTCTAAAAAGAAATAAAATATAATAGAGTAAAAACACTACTTTAAAGTATTGGGGTTTGTTGTAGTTTATGAATCTAGAAGAATTTTGCTGGAAGAAGATTGTATAATTTTTTTTTGTTTTTAGTTTTGAAATGAATTTCAATTTAAATGACACAACAAGAAGATGTTTTTTTTAGAAATCTATTTAAAAAGCGTAATCAATCTAACTCTACCTATTCACTTTATTATTAATCATTATAATTTAAATTAACATTCACTTATTTATTATCCCTTAATTTGTTAAATCCCGAACCCTATGAGAATTAACTTTACCACAAAGATGATGTGAATTTAAACCTAGGATAACTTCGGAACATGCAATCGCAGCACCCTGCTTTGATTGATGTTCTAAGATTAGCTTATGTTCAGTGGTAAATTAAGGCACATATCTATTCTGGAAATGAGGATGAATTGTGTTTAGGTATTATATTTTAACTCTACAAATTTATCCCGTGTGGTCTTGTATTACCGATTAAGATCGCGCTCTCACAATTTACACAAAATCCCGACCAAACGTTTTTTTGTGTTAATTGTTCAATTGATTGCTTAGTTTCTTACAAATTAAAAACACAATTCATGAATCATATTAAGTGAATTAAAGTATATCAATGATTCAAAATAATTAAATTAAGAGGGTAGAAGATAGATCGATTACTAAAAGACTACTCTTCCATGGGTGGCGTAATCATCGTAGAAGCGTTTTGCATGTGCAAAGGTTTATAATGGGTATAACCCAATAAAGCTTCTACTCAAGAATTCCAGCCCAAAGAGGAAGATTAAGAGAAGAAGAAATTTAAACAAAACAGAAGAAAAGAGAAGAAATAAAATAAGAACAATGAATTTTATTACACAAATGAAAACATTACAAAATGAAGAAGAGAAGGAGGCTTCGATGAGGGGATCCTTGCTTCAAGAGCTACCCCTCTTACAATGGTTGGAGAATTTGGGTGAAACAAATTCTCCTCTGCCTCAAATATCCCAATGCACGTCCCAACCCATCAAAATGAGAAAAACTTGAATTTATAGAGGGGAGGGGAGGAGAGGTTACAAGTGGTTTCAAGTGTGAATGTGGAAATTCGGACAAATATTTTAATTAAAATTAAACTGCCCATTTGACCACCAAAACGCGTGAATTGGCCGGCCTTCCAGAAGGATCAAATGTGAGGATATGGGTTCTCTATCTCCTCTCCAAATTTGGGCTCAAACCAGGCCCATATAAAGGATTGATGGACGAAATACAGAAGCTTCTCCATTCTGGCGAGCCCAGCCCAACTTTGACTTCATGGACCAATTTCAACAACCAAATAAACTCTTTAGCTCTAGTGTCCTGAATAAAAGTTGTAGATAATTAAGTTAGGAACACTGTTACAAAATATCAAATTCAAATAGTAAATATAAAAATATTTATCTTCGAAATACTACAGTGAACTATAAAGGGTAAAACTGGAATTTTCATCAAATATTCAAATGAATGATCTAATCCCAAATACATTCTAATTAAAGATATTTAACACAATGTGAGGAAATTATATCATTTATTATCAATAAAATATTCAATAAAATAGTGTTTTATCAACTCCCCCACACTTACCCTTTTGCACTCCTAGGAAAAACCTCATGTCTAGTAAACATCAATATCAAATCAAAACCAATTTTAAAACACATATCCTTGAGATCAATCAATTTCCCACCAAGAATCAAAAGATATCATGACTCATTAAAAAAATTATTTCAAGTTCTACATTTATATCATTCAATATATTTCCACTTCATTTATCCTCCCATGCAAAAAACACTCACCTCGCTTGAATTTTCTCTCATCACTCAAATATCAATTTTTTTGCAATGTCTTTCTCATCCAAACTCATACAAGGGTCACCATAGGCTTGATAGATTCCTACATCGCTACCCGATGTGATTCAAGGAAATATGTTTATCATGAAGACTTTTCAGGGTTGTTCTGTGGCTTTTGGTTGGTAGGATTAAGATGTGAAAAACTCTAAGGCTGAATGAGGAGGGCTTGACTCTTTTGAAGAAAAATTGCATTAATCTAATTTTCACTCAAATATAGTCTTCTCTTCAATCCCCATAGTATCAATTCAGCTCCATCATCATGAAAAGTCATGAAAGGTTTACACCATTCATCATTTCATCATAAAAAATGTCAATCTTCTCAAACATGATTTTATTGAAAGCTCCAGATGGGCACAACTTTCCACCTCAATTAGAAGCTCCATAAAAGGCACAGCTTCACTTGTCATGAAAGCTCCAGAAAAGGCACAACTTTAAATATTATGACTTTCTTTAGCAGCAAACACATCTCTTC
Organism: Viscum album; assembly: GCA_963277665.1. NCBI lineage: Eukaryota > Viridiplantae > Streptophyta > Magnoliopsida > Santalales > Viscaceae > Viscum > Viscum album. Next base: position 248,558,783 of record OY728150.1, read on the forward strand.
AGAATTTAATTTTCCACCCAAAGTATCACATAATGTGGTGGCACAACCCAAGACATCTTCCCCCACACTTAAGCTCAACTAGATTATGCAATTTCACTTCAAGAGTTGGTTGGATAGGGAAAATTGGCTTGTAATATGGCTTAACCTAACAGGCTGTGCATGGCTTATAAGGGATACAAGGATTAAATATTCAAGGTATTCCATTATAAAAAAGGATTCTTTGAAATAGGGGCTTTAATACCAAACAAATGCCTCAATCATTTAAACATAAGTACCTCAAACCCTCAAGTTTTGACAGGAATAGATCAAATTCTGGTTAAATCAAGTATGGTTTGGTTCTCTCAAGAAGTGAGGTGAATGTAAAGAATATGAAAATAATGGTTTAGAAGCCTCACAGGAAAGTGATTTCAAATATAAAGACAGTGAGATTGGCATGGGATTCAAAATTCAGCATACTTTTCATGAAATTACTAAATATTTGAACTTGAAACAAAGTCATTTCAACATTCATTTAAGCTTAGTTTCAAGGGGTAAATTGTTTCACTTATTGATATGGATTTAAAAATGGTGATGAGAATCATTTTAGCTCAAAAATTTCAAAAACACAAAGAAAATTGAAAAATAAACACACAAAATTTGAAAAACAAAAAAAAAAAATTTTGGTTTTTTTTTGAACAGGAAAGCAATTGAAATTACTAAACTAAAAGGTTCCCTCCCCCACACTTAAAATATTTCATTGTCCTCAATGTGAACCTATGAGATGATATATGCACATGAAATGCAGAATTTTAAAATAGGACAAATAATATAAAAGTGAACGGGTTAGGAATAGCCTGATGTGCTCAAGTGATGATGGGGTCATGCAGTGTGATAAAATCCACTGCATCAGTAGGAAGTCCCTCAATTTATCTCTTCAAACGTTGCCCATTGACTATAAAGCTCCTTCCAGTGTCCTCTTGTGTGATCTCCACTGCACCATAAGGAAAAACATTAGTCACAACATAAGGACCTAACCATCTGGAACACAACTTACCAGGCATCAACTTCAGTCGTGAACTGTAGAGAAGGACTTTCTCTCCAACATGAAACTACCTTTGTTGGATCATTTTGTCATGAGATGCTTTTGATCTTTCCTTGTAGATACTTGAGTTCTCATATGATGATAATCTAATCTCCTCAAGCTCTTGAATTTGCAGCTTCCTTTGGATTCCAGCTTGGGCCAAATCCATGTTGCATTTCTTTATAGCCCAATAATCCTGATGCTCGACTTCCACTGGGAGATGACATGCTTTCCCAAAAACAATCCGAAATGGGGAAATACCAATGGGGGTCTTGTATGCTGTTCTATAAGCCCACAATGCATCATCCAAGCGCTTGATCCAATCCTTCCTATTTGGCTGCACGGTTTTCTCCAAGATTTGTTTCAACTCACGATTTGAAACCTCAGCCTGGCCATTTGTTTGGGGGTGGTATGGTGTTGATGTTTTGTGTGTCACCCCATACTTTCGAAGGAGGGAAGAAAAATTCCTATTGCAAATGTGTGTCCCTTGGTCACTAATGATGGCCTTTGGTACTCCAAACCTGCAGAAAATTTGAGCCTTGACAAAATCCACTACAACATGAGAATCATCAGTCCTGGTGGCCTTGGCCTCCACCCATTTACTCACATAATCAACAGCAACCAAAATATACAAAAATACAAATGAACTAGGAAAAGGACCCATAAAATCAATGCCCCATACATCAAAAATCTCACAGAATAGTATGGGTTGTTGGGGCATCTCATGTCTCTTAGAAATGTTCCCAGTGTGTTGGCAATGAGAGCATGACTTAAAAAACACATGGGCATCATGGAATAATCTAGGCCAATATAATCCAAAGTCCAAAACCTTCCTAGCTATCCGTTGGGGTCCAAAGTGTCCACCACAAGAAAGTGTATGACAGAAATGAAAAACAGACTCAAACTCATGATCGGGAACACACCTCCAAATGACTTGGTCACTACACATGCGCCATAAGTATGGATCATCCCAAACATAAAATCTTGACTCACTATTTAATTTTTGGACTTGATGTTTCTTTAAATTTGCAGGGATTTCAAAAGCAACAAGGTAGTTAACTAAATCAGCATACCAAGGATGCGTACCTGAGATGGTATAGAGATGCTCATCAGGGAAAGTGTCCCAAAGTGGTACCTGATCCAAGGTGTCATCCTCTAGTGTGTGAGTAAGCCTACTCATGTGGTCTGCCACCATGTTTTCTGACCCCTTTTTGTCCTTTATCTCGGTGTCAAACTCTTGAAGAAGGAGCATCCAACGGATAAGTCGTGGCTTTGCATCTGGCTTCTTCAGGAGGTACCTCAAAGCTGCATGGTCAGAAAAAACAACTACTTTAGAGCCCAATAAATATGAACGGAATTTATCTAAAGAAAATATGACAGCAAGAAACTCCTTTTCCGTGGTTGTGTATTTTGATTGGGCTGAATCCAATGTCCTTGATGCATAGGCAATCACATGTGAACGTCCTTCCACCCTCTGAGATAAGACAGCCCCAACTGCGAAGTTGGAGGCATCACACATATGATCAAATGGAAGGTCCCACCATGGGGGCTGTATGATAGGTGGAGTGGTCAGGCACTTCTTTATCTCATCAAAGGAAGTCCTACAAGAATCATCAAACACAAAATCAGAATCTTTTTGAAGTAATCGTGACATAGGAAGAGCGATCTTACTAAAATCTTTGATGAAGCGCCGATAAAATCCTGCATGCCCTAGGAAAGATCTAACATCACGCACATATGAAGGATAGGGTAAGGATGAAATAATGTCTACCTTAGATCTATCAACCTCTATCCCATGTTTTGACACCACATGCCCTAAGACAATGCCATGCTCTACCATAAAATGACACTTTTCAAAGTTCAGGACCAGATTCTTCTCAATACAACGATTCAACACCTTTCCCAAACTACTTAGACATTCATCAAATGAAGACTCATACATTGTAAATCATCCATAAATACTTCCATGCAAGTCTCAATAAAATCCGAAAAAATACTCACCATACATCTCTGGAAGGTACCTGGGGCATTGCAAAGTCCAAATGGTATCCTCCGATAGGCAAATGTGCCAAAGGGACAGGTGAATGTAGTCTTCTCCTGATCCTCTGGAGCTATAGGAACCTGAAAATATCCAGAAAATCCATCCAAGAAACAATAGTGTGTTTTCCCAGCTAGTCTCTCGAGCATTTTATCAATAAATGGGAGGGGAAATGGTCCTTGCGAGTGGTCTGATTTAGTTTCATATAATCAATACACACACGCCAACTGTTCTGCACCCTCATTGGAACTAAATCATCTTTCTCATTTTTAACAACAGTAAAACCAGTTTTCTTAGGCACAACCTGAATTGGACTTACCCACTGAGAATCTGAAATGGGAAAGATTATACCTGCCTCGAGCAATTTCTCAACTTCTTTTTTAACAACTTCCAGGAGGGTGGGATTGAGTCTCCTTTGTGGCTGTCTCACCGGTTTAGCCCCATCCTCCAAGAGAATCCTATGCATGCAAATGGAGGGGCTAATACCTGATATGTCAGCCAAGGTCCACCCAATCGCCTTGATGTTCTCCCTCAAAATATTCAAAAGCTTTTCTTCATGTTCAAAAGGGAGATTGTTAGCAATGATAACAGGTAATCTCTCACCATTCAACAAGTATGAGTATTTCAGATTTGGTGGCAATTGATTGAGTTCTAATGAAGGAGGGTGTAGTATGGATGGAGAAATTGATGCAACAAACATATCTGCACAATTAACATCAGTATCAGAATAAAAATCATCACAATCAGAGAATAAAGCACCAAATCCATCAGCATACTCAATAGCCATGTCATAATCAGAGTTCACATGATCAAAATCAGAATATGATTCCATTTCAAAATCAAATCTTAGAGAGTCTTGTTCCTTAAAAACGGGTGTAGAAGTACTCTTAGACATCAAACTAGAACCAATTCTCATAATCTCCCTAAGCATAGGACAATCCAATTCCATGATGTTTTTACTTGATGGTTCAAAATGGGAGATAACAAAAGCAGAATGGTCCTCTGAGGGGTACTTCATGGAATCCATAACATTAAATATCACAACTTCATCTCCAAACTCTATGGAAAGTGTACCCTCATTGACATTTATGATAGTTTTTGCAGTTTTGAGGAAGGGTCTACCTAAGATAATGGGGGCATGAGAACTTAACTGATCATCCTCCATGTTAAGCACATAGAAGTCTGCTGGAAAGATCATGTCTCTTACCCGAATAAGTACATCCTCAAGAACTCCCGCTGGATATGCCGTAGCTCTATTCGCCAATTGCACCACTACTCTTGTTGGCTTCAACTCACCAACCTGCAAGGAAGAGAATACAGACTAAGGCATCACATTTATTGAAGCTCCTAAATCACAAAGAGCATCAGAGAAGTGAAACTCCCCTATGGTACATGGGATGGTGAATTTCCCGGGATCCTTGCACTTTGTTGGCATTGCTAGAGTTGGTGTAATGAGTGCCGAGACATTCCTTCCAAGGTTGATCCTCTCATTTCCCTTAAGCCCTCTTCGATTGGTACAAAGTTCTTTTAAGAATTTTGCATACCTTGGAATTTTCTTAATGGCTTCAAGTAGAGGAATGTTGATCTCCACACGCTTGAATGTGTCCAAAACCTCCTTTTGCATTTCTCCTTGGATTTCTCATCAGTTGGTATGGAATGCGGCTTCTCTAGAGTAGAGGTGAATCCCGGTGGAATGGTAGGTCCAGATGTATCATTCATTTGCTTCCCACTTCTCAATGTGATGGCACTAACATTCCCCTTTGGATTTGGAGTGGGTTGGGAAGGTAGATTTCCATAATTCTTACTCACAAGTTCATAGAGGGCGGTGTCAATCTGACTCATTTGAGTCTTCAACTCTCTCATCTCCAAACCTTGACTCTTCAGCTCATTCTGTTGATTAAGAACAATTTGTTTCATAATATCATCAGTGTTAGAGTCTACCTTGTGTTGGATATTCCCTTGTTGCTGACTCGTTGATGTTTGAGCTTCGAATCTCCTTTGGGGTTGTTGGAAACCCTGTTGGTAAGGTGGAGGCTGCTGGAAGTTTGGTTGAAAAGGGGGCCTTTGTTGTTGTCCAGAGCCATACCTCATGTCTGAATGATCTTTCCACCCCTAGTTGTATACTGTATCAAACTTCTTTTGGGGATATGGTTGTTGTTGTTGCTGCTGAAATGGTCTCCCAAGGAACACTGTTGCACAATCTTCTGTCTCTTTTAGTTGTGGGCAACAGTCAGTTGGGTGGCTTGTCTCAGTGCAAATGCCACATGGCCTTGAAGGAGGGGGTTGGGATGTCTTTTGAGCCAATGCAATCTGCCTCACCATAGTTGTCAATTCTTCTAACTTAGTATCAATCAAATGACTTTCAAGAGAAGAAGGACTTACTTGATGTACTCCTTGAACATGTGGTGTACCTCTATCACCGAATTGTTGAGAGTTTTGGGCCATTTTGTCGATCAATGCTCGTGCAGCTACTGGTGTCTTGTCCACCAATGCTCCTCCAGCTGTAGCATCCACCATGCTTCTCTCCATGGGTGTGAGTCTTTCATAGAAGTACTGAATGAGGAGTTGCTCACTGATTTGGTGATGTAGACAGCTTGCACATAGATTTTTGAATCTCTCCCAATACTCATACATTGACTCCCCTTGTGCTTGCTTGATCCCCGAAATCTCCTTTCGAATGGATGTGGTTCTTGATGCTGGAAAAAATCTCTACAAGAAAAGAAGTTTCAAATCGTTCCAACATGTTACATCTTCAGGTTGCAAATAATACATTCAATCTTTTGCAGCTCCATCAAGTGAGAATTGGAATGCTCTTAATTTAATTTGATCTTCAGAAAAATTTCTTGGTTTTAAAGTTGAGAAAACCACATTAAATTCCTTAAGGTGTTTGTTGGGATCCTCACCAGATAAGCCATGAAACTTTGGAAGAAGGTGAATTAATCCATATTTCAATTCAAAGTCCGATTCGAGATTTGGGTATGCAATACAATTTGGTTGATAGTTAATATCAGGTGCAACCAATTCTCGAATGGTTCTATTAAGTTCATTTATATTATTGTCAGCCATTGGTTCTTGTTTTATGGTTGAATTTGAATTTCTTCCAATTTCAATGTTTTGATATTGGAGTAATTCTCCAACTGGTTGAATGTTGAAACTTCCCGTAGACTGAGAATTTCTGATTCGAGCCCTAAGGATACGTTCAATCTGAGGGTCAAGATCTAAGAGATCTTCGGGATTAGTTAGTTTCATAGATCAAATAAAAATGAAAAGAAAGAAAGTGGAACATAGTAAAATAAAAATGAGAAGTTTGAGTTGATGGTCCAAAAAGAAGTAGAAGAAAATAAAAGAAGAGGAAGAAAAATAAGATTGGGTACAGAAGGAAGAAAGAAGAGAGGAAGAGAATAAAATGTAAAATAAAATAAATACCTCTAATTGGTTGAAATAATTACTTGCCTCCCCGGCAAAGGTGCCAATTTGATAGAGCGCTGTCGTGGGCGCCCTCAAATTATTAGTGTGATTTGGGGTACTTAGGTGCAGCAGAGTGGCTGACCAAGGTCGTCTCTCAAAGGAGGAAGTGAATTTAACAACTTATTAAAGGTATTCTAAAAAGAAATAAAATAGAATAGAGTAAAAACACTACTTTAAAGTATTGGGGTTTGTTGTAGTTTATGAATCTAGAAGAAGTTTTCTGGAAGAAGATTGTATAATTTTTTTGTTTTTAGTTTTGAAATGAATTTCAATTTAAATGACACAACAAGAAGATGTTTTTTTTAGAAATCTATTTAAAAAGCGTAATCGATCTAACTCTACCTCTTCACTTTATTATTAATCATTATCATTTAAATTAACATTCACTTATTTATGATCCCTTAATTTGTTAAATCCCGAACCCTACGAGAATTAACTTTACCACAAAGATGATGTGAATTTAAACCTAGGCTAACTTCAGAACATGCAATCGCAGCACCCTGCTTTGATTGATGTTCTAAGATTAGCTTATGTTCAGTGGTAAATTAAGGCACATATCCATTCTGGAAATGAGGATTAATTGTGTTTAGGGATTATATTTGAACTCTACAAATTTATCCCGTGTGGTCTTGTATTACTGATTAAGATCGCGCTCTCACAATTTACACAAAATCCCGACCACGTGTGTTTTTGTGTTAATTGTTCAATTTCTTGCTTAGTTTCTTACAATTTAAAAACACAATTCATGAATCATATTAAGTGAATTGCAGTATCTCAATGATTCAAAATAATTAAATTAAGAGGGTAGAAGATAGATCGATTACTAAAAGACTACTCTTCCATGGGTGGCGTAATCATCGTAGAAGCGTTTTGCATGTGCAAAGGTTTATAATGGGTATAACCCAAGAAAGCTTCTACTCAAGAATTCCAGCCCAAAGAGGAAGATTAAGAGAAGAAGAAATTTAAACAAAACAGAAGAAAAGAGAAGAAATAAAAGAAGAACAATGAAGTTTATTACACAAATGAAAACATTACAAAATGAAGAAGAGAAGGAGGCTTCGATGAGGGGATCCTTGCTTCAAGAGCTACCCCTCTTACAATGGTTGGAGAATTTGGGTGAAACAAATACTCCTCTGCCTCAAATCTCCCAATGCACGTCCCAACCCCTCCAAATGAGAAAAACTTCAATTTATAGAGGGGAGGGGAGGAGAGGTTACAAGTGGTTTCAAGTGTGAATGTGTAAATTTGGACAAATATTTTAATGCAAATTGCACTGCCCATTTGACCACCAAAACACGTGAATTGGCCGGCCTTCCAGAAGGATCAAATGTGAGGTATGGGTTCTCTATCTCCTCTCCAAATTTGGGCTCAAACCAGGCCCATATGAAGGAGTTATGGCTGAAATACAGAAGCTTCACCATTCTGGCGAGCCCAGCCCAACTTTGACTTCATGGACCAATTTCAACAACCAAATAAACTCTTTAGCTCTAGTGTCCTGAATAAAAGTTGTAGATAATTAAGTTAGGAACACTGTTACAAAATTTCAAATTCAAATAATAAATATAAAAATATTTATCTTCGAAATACTACAGTGAACTATAAAGGGTAAAACTGGAATTTTCATCAAATATTCAAATGAATGATCTAATCACAAATACATTCTAATTAAACATATTTAACACAATGTGAGGAAATTATATCATTTATTATCAATAAAATAGTGTTTTATCAACTCCCCCACACTTACCCTTTTTCACTCCTGGGCAAAATCTCATGTCTAGTAAACATCAATATCAAATCAAAACCAATTTTAAAACACATATCCTTGAGATCAATCAATTTCCCACCAAGAATCAAAAGATATCATGCCTCATTAAAAAAATTATTTCAAGTTCTCCATTTATATCATTCAATATATTTCCACTTCATTTATCCTCCCATGCACAAAACACTGAATTTTCTCTCATCACTCAAATATCATTTTTTTGCAATGTCTTTCTCATCCAAACTCATACAAGGGTCACCATAGGCTTGATAGATTCCTAAATCGCTACCCGATGTGATTCAAGGACATATGTTTATCATGAGGACTTTTCAGGGTTGTTCTGTGGATTTCGGTTGGTAGGATTAAGATGTGAAAAACTCTGAGGCTGAATGAGGAGGGCTTGACTCTTTTGAAGAAAAATTGCATTAATCTAATTTTCACTTAAATATAGTCTTCTCTTCAATCCCCATAGTATCAATTCAGCTCCATCATCATGAAAAGTCATGAAAGGTTTACACCATTCATCATTTTAGCATAAAAAATGTCAATATTCTCAAACATGATTTTCTTGAAAGCTCCAGATGGGCACAGCTTTCCACCTCAATTAGAAGCTCCATTAAAGGCACAGCTTCACTTGTCATGAAAGCTCCAGAAAAGGCACAAATTTCAATATAATGAATTTCTTTAGCAGCAAACACATCTCTTCAGAATTTAATTTTCCACCCAAAGTATCACATAATGTTCTGGCACAACACAAGACATCTTCCCCCACACTTAAGCTCAACTAGATTATGCAATTTCACTTCAAGAGTTGGTTGGATAGGAAAAATTGGCTTGTAATGTGGCTTAACCTAAGAGGATTTGCATGGCTTATAAGGGTTACAAGGATTAAATATTCAAGGTAGGCCATTATAAAAAAGGATTCTTTGAAATAGGGGCTTTAATACCAAACAAATGCCTCAATCATTTAAACATAAGTACCTCAAACCCTCAAGTTTTGACAGGAATAGATCAAATTCTGGTTAAATCAAGTATGGTTTGGTTCTCTCAATAAGTGAGGTGAATGTAAAGAATATGAAAATAATGGTTTAGAAGCCTCACAAGAAAGTGATTTCAAATATAAAGACAGTGAGATTGGCATGGGATTCAAAATTCAGCGTACTTTTCATGAAATTACTAAATATTTGAACTTGAAACAAAGTCATTTCAGTATTCATTTAAGCTTAGTTTCAAGGGGTAAATTGTTTCACTTATTGATATGGATTTAAAAATGGCGATGAGAATCATTTTAGCTCAAAAATTTCAAAAACACAAAGAAAATTGAAAAATAAACACACAAAATTTGAAAAACACAAAAAAATTTTGGTTTTTTTTTGAACAGGAAAGAAATTGAAATTACTAAACTAAAAGGTTTCCTCCCCCAAACTTAAAATATTGCATTGTCCTCAATGTGAACCTATGAGATGATATATGCACATGAAATGCAGAATTTTAAAATAGGACAAATAATATAAAAGTGAAAGGGTTAGGAACAGCCTGATGTGCTCAAGTGATGATGGGGTCATGCAGTGTGATAAAATCCACTGCATCAGTAGGAAGTCCCTCAATGTATCTCTTCAAACATTGCCCATTGACTGTAAACCTCCTTCCAGTGTCCTCTTGTGTGATCTCCACTACACCATAAGGAAAAAAATTAGTCACAACATAAGGACCTAACCATCTAGAACGCAACTTAACAGGCATCAACTTCAGTCGTGAACTGTAGAGAAGGACTTTCTCTCCAACATGAATCTCCCTTTGTTGGATCATTTTGTCATGAGATGCTTTTGATCTTTCCTTGTAGAGACTTGAGTTCTCATATGATGATAATATAATCTCCTCAAGCTCTTGAATTTGAAGCTTCCTTTGGATTCCAGCTTGGGCCAAATCCATGTTGCATTTCTTTATAGCCCAATAAGCCCGATGCTCGACTTCCACTGGGAGATGACATGCTTTCCCAAAAACAATCGGAAATGGGGACATACCAATGTGGGTCTTGTATGATGTTCTATAAGCCCACAATGCATCATCCAAGCGCTTGCTCCAATCCTTCCTATTTGGCTGCACGGTTTTCTCCAAGATTTGTTTCAACTCACGATTTGAAACCTCAGCCTGGCCATTTGTTTGGGGGTGGTATGGTGTTGATGTTTTGTGTGTCACCCCATACTTTTGAAGGAGGGAAGCAAAATTCCTATTGCAAAAGTGTGTCCCTTGGTCACTGATGATGGCCTTTGGTACTCCAAACCTGCAGAAAATTTGAGCCTTGACAAAATCCACTACAACATGAGAATCGTCAGTCCTGGTGGCCTTGGCCTCCACCCATTTACTCACATAATCAACAGCAACCAAAATATACAAAAATACAAATGAACTAGGAAAAGGACCCATAAAATCAATGCCCCATACATCAGAAATCTCACAGAATAGTATGGGTTGATGGGGCATCTCATGTCTCTTAGAAATGTTCCCAGTGTGTTGGCAATGAGAGCATGACTTACAAAACACATGGGCATCATGGAATAATCTAGGCCAATATAATCCAGAGTCCAAAACCTTCCTAGCTGTCCGTTGGGGTCCAAAGTGTCCACCACAAGCAAGTGTATAACAGAAATGCAAAACAGACTCAAACTCATGATCGGGAACACACCTCCTAATGACTTGGTCACTACACATGCGCCATAAGTATGGATCATCCCAAACATAAAATCTTGACTCACTCTTTAATTTTTGTACTCGATGTTTCTTTAAATTTGCAGGGATTTCAGAAGCAACAAGGTAGTTAACTAAATCAGCATACCAAGGATGCGTACCTGAGATGGTATAGAGATGCTCATCAGGGAAAGTGTCCCGAAGTGGTACCTGATCCAAGGTGTCATCCTCTAGTGTGTGAGTAAGCCTACTCATGTGGTCCGCCACCATGTTTTCTGACCCCTTTTTGTCCTTTATCTCGTTGTCAAACTCTTGAAGAAGGAGCATCCAACGGATAAGTCGTGGCTTTGCATCTGGCTTCTTCAGGAGGTACCTCAAAGCTGCATGGTCAGAGAAAACAACTACTTTAGAGCCCAATAAATATGAACTGAATTTATCTAAAGAAAATATGACAGCAAGAAACTCCTTTTCCTTGGTTGTGTAGTTTGATTGGGCTTAATCCAATGTCCTTGATGCATAGGCAATCACATGTGAACGTCCTTCCACCCTCTGAGATAAGACAGCTCCAACCGCGAAGTTGGAGGCATCACACAGAAGCTCAAATGGAAGGTCCCACCGTGGGGGCTGTATGATAGGTGGAGTGGTCAGGAACTTCTTTATCTCATCAAAGGAAGTCCTACAAGAATCATCAAACACAAAATCGGAATCTTTTTGAAGTAATCGTGACATAGGAAGAGCGATCTTACTAAAATCTTTGATGAAGCGCCGATAAAATCCTGCATGCCCTAGGAAAGATCTAACATCACGCACACATGAAGGATAGGGTAAGGATGAAATAATGTCTACCTTAGATCTATCAACCTCTATCCCATGTTTTGACACCACATGCCCTAAGACAATGCCATGCTCTACCATAAAATGACACTTTTCAAAGTTCAGGACCAGATTCTTCTCAATACAACGATTCAACACCTTTCCCAAACTACTTATACATTCATCAAATGAAGACCCATACACTGTAAAATCATCCATAAATACCTCCATGCAAGTCTCAATAAAATCAGAAAAAATACTCACCATACATCTCTGAAAGGTACCTAGGGCATTGCAAAGTCCAAATGGCATCCTCCGGTAGGCAAATGTGCCAAAGGGACAGGTGAATGTAGTATTCTCCTGATCCTCTGGAGCTATAGGAACCTGAAAATATCCAAAAAATCCATCCAAGAAACAATAGTGTGTTTTCCCATCTAGTCTCTCGAGCATTTGATCAATAAATGGGAGGGGAAATGGTCCTTGCAAGTGGTCTGATTTAGTTTCATATAATCAATACACACACGCCAACTGTTCTGCACCCTCATTGGAACTAAATCATCTTTCTCATTTTTAACAACAGTAAAACCAGTTTTCTTAGGCACAACCTGAATTGGACTTACCCACTGAGAATCTGAAATGGGAAAGATTATACCTGCCTCGAGAAATTTCTCAAATTCTGTTTTAACAACTTCTAGGAGGGTGGGATTGAGTCTCCTTTGTGGCTGTCTCACCGGTTTAGCCCCATCCTCCAAGAGAATCCTATGCATGCAAATGGAGGGGATAATACCTGATATGTCAGCCAAGGTCCACCCAATCGCCTTGATGTTCTCCCTCAAAATATTCAAAAGCTTTTCTTCATGTTCAAAAGGGAGATTGTTAGCAATGATAACAGGTAATCTCTCACCATTCAACAAGTATGAGTATTTCAGATTTGGTGGCAATGGATTGAGTTCTAATGAAGGAGGGTGTAGTATGGATGGAGAAATTGATGCAACAAATATATCTACACAATGAACATCAATATCAGAATAAAAATCATCAAAATCAGAGAATAAAGCACCAAATCCATCAGCATACTCAATAGCCATGTCATAATCAGAGTTCACATGATCAAAATCAGAATATGATTCCATTTCAAAATCAAATCTTAGAGAGTCTTGTTCCTTAAAAACGAGTGTAGAAGTACTCTTAGACATCAAACTAGAACCAATACTCATAATCTCCCTAAGCATAGGACAATCCAATTCCATGTTGTTTTTACTTGGTGGTTCAAAATGGGAGATAACAAAAGCAGAATGGTCCTCTGAGGGGTACTTCATGGAATCCATAACATTAAATATCACAACTTAATCTCCAAACTCTATGGAAAGTGTACCCTCATTGACATTTATGATAGTTTTTGCAGTTTTGAGGAAGGGTCTACCTAAGATAATGGGGGCATGGGAACTTAACTGATCATCCTCCATGTTAAGCACATAGAAGTCTGCTGGAAAGATCATGTCTCTTACCCGAACAAGTACATCCTCAAGAACTCCCGCTGGATATGCCGTAGCTCTATTCGCCAATTGCACCACTACTCTTGTTGGCTTCAACTCACCAACCTGCAAGGAAGAGAATACAGAGTGAGGCATCACATTTATTGAAGCTCCTAAATCACAAAGAGCATCAGAGAAGTGCAACTCCCCTATGGTACATGGGATGGTGAATGTCCCGGGATCCTTGCACTTTGTTGGCATTGTTAGAGTTGGTGTAATGAGTGCCGAGACATTCCTTCCAAGGTTGATCCTCTCATTTCCCTTGAGCCCTCTTCGATTGGTACAAAGTTCTTTTAAGAATTTTTCATACCTTGGAATTTTCTTAATGGCTTCAAGTAGAGGAATGTTGATCTCCACACGCTTGAATGTGTCCAAAACCTCCTTTTGCATTTCTCCTTGGATTTCTCATCAGTTGGTATGGAATGCGGCTTCTCTAGAGTAGAGGTGAATCCCGGTGGAATGGTAGGTCCATATGTATCATTCATTTGCTTCCCACTTCTCAATGTGATGGCACTAACATTCCCCTTTGGATTTGGAGTGGGTTGGGAAGGTAGATTTCCAGAATTCTTACTCACAAGTTCATGGAGGGCGGTGGCAATCTGACTCATTTGAGTCTTCAACTCTCTCAGCTCCGAACCTTGACTCTTCAGCTCATTCTATTGATTAAGAACAATTTTTTTCATAAGATCATCAGTGTTAGAGTCTACCTTGTGTTGGATATTCCCTTGTTGCTGACTCGTTGATGTTTGAGCTTCGAATCTCCTTTGGGGTTGTTGGAAACCCTGTTGGTAAGGTGGAGGCTGCTGGAAGTTTGGTTGAAAAGGGGGCCTTTGTTGTTGTCCAGAGCCATACCTCATGTCTGAATGATCTTTCCACCCCTAGTTGTACACTGTATCAAAATTCTTTTGGGGATATGGTTGTTGTTGTTGCTGCTGAAATGGTCTCCCAGGGAACACTGCTGCACAATCTTCTGTCTCTTGTAGTTGTGGGCAACAGTCAGTTGGGTGGCTTGTCTCAGTGCAAATGCCACATGGCCTTGAAGGAGGGGGTTGGGATGTCTTTTGAGACAATGAAATCTTCCTCACCATAGTTTTCAATTCTTCTAACTTAGTATCAATCAAATGACTTTCAAGAGAAGGAATTACTTGATGTACTCCTCGAACATGTGGTGTACCTCTATCACCGAATTGTTGAGAGTTTTGGGCCATTTTGTCGATCAATGCTCGTGTAGCTACTGGTGTCTTGTCCACCAATGCTCCTCCAGCTGCAGCATCCACCATGCTTCTCTCCATGGGTGTGAGTCCTTCATAGAAGTACTGAATGAGGAGTTTCTCACTGATTTGGTGATGTGGACAGCTTGCACATAGCTTTTTGAATCTCTCCCAATACTCATACATTGACTCCCCTTGTGCTTGCTTGATCCCCGAAATCTCCTTTCGAATGGATGTGGTTCTTGATGCTGGAAAAAATCTCTGCAAGAAAAGACATTTCAAATCGTTCCAACATGTTACATCTTCAGGTTGCAAATAATACATCCAATCTTTTGCAGCTCCATTAAGTGAGAATGGGAATGCTCTTAATTTAATTTGATCTTCAGAAACATTTCTTGGTTTTAAAGTTGAGCAAACCACATTAAATTCCTTAAGGTGTTTGTTGGGATCCTCACCAGATAAGCCATGAAACTTTGGAAGAAGGTGAATTAATCCAGATTTCAATTCAAAGTCCGATTCGAGATTTGGGTATGCAATACAATTTGGTTGATAGTTAATATCAGGTGCAACCAATTCTCGAATGGTTCTATTAAGTTCATTTCTATTATTGTCAGCCATTGGTTCTTGTTTTATGGTTGAATTTGAATTGCTTCCAATTTCAATGTTTTGATATTGGAGTAATTCTCCAACTGGTTGAATGTTGAAACTTCCCGTAGACTGAGAATTTCTGATTCGAGCCCTAAGGCTACGTTCAATCTCAAGGTCAAGATCTAAGAGATATTCGATATTAGTTCGTGTCATAGATCAAATAAAAATGAAAAGAAAGAAAGTGGAACATAGTAAAATAAAAATGAGAAGTTTGAGTTGATGGTCCAAAAATAAGTAGAAGAAAATAAAAGAAGAGGAAGAAAAATAAGATTGGGTACAGAAGGAAGAAAGAAGAGACGAAGAGAATAAAATGTAAAATAAAATAAATACCTCTAATTGGTTGAAATAATTACTTGCCTCCCCGGAAACGGTGCCAATTTGATAGAGCGCTGTCGTGGGCGCCCTCAAATGATTAGTGTGATTTGGGGTACTTAGGTGCAGCAGAGTGGCTGACCAAGGTTGTCTCTCAAAGGAGGAAGTGAATTTAACAACTTATTAGAGGTATTCTAAAAAGAAATAAAATATAATAGAGTAAAAACACTACTTTAAAGGATTGGGGTTTGTTGTAGTTTATGAATCTAGAAGAATTTTGCTGGAAGAAGATTGTATAATTTTTTTTTGTTTTTAGTTTTGAAATGAATTTCAATTTAAATGACACAACAAGAAGATGTTTTTTTAGAAATATATTTAAAAAGCGTAATCGATCTAACTCTACCTCTTCACTTTATTATTAATCATTATCATTTAAATTAACATTAACTTATTTATGATCCCTTAATTTGTTAAATCCCGAACCCTACGAGAATTAACTTTACCACAAAGATGATGTGAATTTAAACCTAGGCTAACTTCGGAACATGCAATCGCAGCACCCTGCTTTGATTGATGTTCTAAGATTAGCTTATGTTCAGTGGTAAATTAAGGCACATATCCATTCTGGAAATGAGGATGAATTTTGTTTAGGGATTATATTTGAAATCTACAAATTTATCCCGTGTGGTCTTGTATTACCGATTAAGATCGCGCTCTCACAATTTACACAAAATCCCGACCACGCGTGTTTTTGTGTTAATTGTTCAATTGCTTGATTAGTTTCTTACAATTTAAAAACACAATTCATGAATCATATTAAGTGAATTACAGTATCTCAATGATTCAAAATAATTAAATTAAGAGGGTAGAAGATAGATCGATTACTAAAAGACTACCCTTTCATGGGTGGCGTAATCATCGTAGAAGCGTTTTCCATGTGCAAAGGTTTATAATAGGTATAACCCAATAAAGCTTCTACTCAAGAATTACAGCCCAAAGAGGAAGATTAATAGAAGAAGAAATTTAAACAAAACAGAATAAAAGAGAAGAAATAAAAGAAGAACAATGAAGTTTATTACACAAATGAAAACATTACACAATGAAGAAGAGAAGGAAGCTTCGATGAGGGGATCCTTGCTTCAAGAGCTACCCCTCTTACAATGGTTGGAGAATTTGGGTGAAACAAATTCTCCTCTACCTCCAATCTCCCAATCCACGTCCCAACCCATCCAAATGAGAAAAACTTCAATTTATAGAGGGGAGGGGAGGAGAGGTTACAAGTGGTTATAAGTGTGAATGTGGAAATTCGGCCAAATATTTTAATGCAAATTTCACCGCCTATTTGACTACCAAAACGCGTGAATTGGCCGGCCTTCCAGAAGGAGAAAATGTGAGGCTATGGGTTCTATATCTCCTCTCCAAATTTGGGCTCAATAAAGGCCCATATGAAGGAGTTATGGCCGAAATACAGAAGCTTCTCCATTCTGGCGAGCCCAGCCCAACTTTGACTTCATGGACCAATTTCAACAACCAAATGAACTTTTTAGCTCTAGTGTCCTGAATAAACGTTGTAGATAATTAAGTTAGGAACACTGTTACAAAATTTCAAATTCAAATAATAAATAAAAAAATATTTATATTTGAAATACTACAGTGAACTATAAAGGGTAAAACTGGAATTTTCATCAAATATTCAAATGAATGATCTAATCCCAAATACATTCTAATTAAACATATTTAACACAATGTGAGGAAATTATATCATTTATTATCAATAAAATATTCAATAAAATAGTTTTTTATCACTCCATCTGATGGAAACACATATCTTAGTCTGGAATAATATTTATTGAAACATTATAAGTAAGTCATAGAATAAAAAGTTGTTTATATTTGATAACAAAAGTCACCATATATGAAATACTTATTTCTTATCAACTGGATTTTTATTTACAAAAAAAAATCATAACTTCTTGGTCTCAAAAAATTTAATGGATCAAGGACTAAAACCACAAGAATAAAAGGCAATCCTTCCAATTTCTTTCCCCCATGATTGTGTCAAGAAGGTGGAAGAGAAACTTAAAAGTCATTCATTCCCAAATATCTCTACTCTATTCTCTAAAGACTAAAAAGTATAACACATTCTTGATACTTAAAATTTTAATGGAGTTTATCATACATTAAATTCAATTTTATTTGAAATTTACCAAGAGGAAAACACTACAAATAAAATTTGTATTGACTTTTCAGATTCAACAAAAAAGATATAAGCCTCGAAAAAAGATGAAACTCAACATACAATTATTTTCTTTAAAGAGAATATGGGGAATCCACTTCTCACCTAAATTGACTAATTCATAATGGATTTTTTAATGCGAAATATCATTAAATAATGTTATCGAAGAGATTATACTATTTATTGAATTCAACCTTATTTTATTTTTCATTGATTAAATTATCCTTTAACTCTATTTTTATTAATGTTACAATATAATTTAAAATAATTATATCCATTGATAATTATAAATATAATCCACCGTTGAGGAGAATATGGTACTTAAAATTTAAGAAGAATAATTTATTGTGTTCTTACATGATGAGATAATGATCCAAGCCAAATACATTGAAAGGGAAACATGAATCAAAATTGATCTTATTTCAATTTCACAGAAATTTAATTGCTCACTGACTTCCTCATATTAATGATTTAAATAAATGAATAACAAAGATGACCCTGGATGATTATGAAACAGCCATGTAAACTTTAATAAAGTAATTAATAATTTATAACTAAGGCTAATATTATATAGAGGAGGAAATTAAAAATAGGTAGCACCCCTACATTCACTTCTCTATCCCACTTTACTACTCACTCTTTATTCACTTAAAGGATGTGATATTTTTATTTATGTTGTTTCAATTATCCACTACCGCTCTCTACATATAAACATCAAGAAAAAAACATGTAGTAGTTCACATCACATAAGCCCCATCTACCTTTGTATTTGGGATGACCATTGAAACTGCATGACTATAAGAAGTACAAACACATCACCAGTTCAGGGTGAACTAATAATCATTCCATTACTCTTTCTAATTTTTCAATTTTTTATCTTGAATAAAATTTTTATTTTTTTTTATTTTCTTTATAGGATAGAGTGAATAAAGAAACTTACCTTTGACCTCACCACAAGTAACATCAGCCTGTAATTTTTCACCCCACACTTGTTTTTTTCTCCATCTATATCATTTTGAGAATATAATATATATCGATTATGATTAGTAATGGTGAAATTGTGATAATAAACTATGGGTGAGAGATGGGTACTTTATTTTCATAGTTTTTAAATTCTTGGGGTGTTTTGGTTCATTTTATTTTTTATCTTGACTTTTCTTTTTAGGGGTTTTCACAAATTTATTTCTAAATGGATATCCAAAATCCATTTTTAAATCTAGATTCTAATGTGTTGGGATTTAATTATTTTGTTATTGGAAAGTTTTAAATGATCTCAAATATGTTTCTAGTTTACTGTGGGATTAATTTTCAATTATTTACATGATTTTTGAATAGAAATTGAACTTCAAATCCATTGGTGAGTATGAAAAACTAATTTTCCCATCCTTATAGGTATTCTAATCATATTTGGAAATATTATTCCTAATACCTTAACTTTATTGTAGAAAACATATTTTTTTTGTAAAAATAACTGTGGATCATTCCTGTTCAAATCTTTAGTGTTATTTAAAAGTTTTTAGAAAAATATTGAGGCACTTATTTCACTAGACCATAAGTTTTCCATTAGACCTCCATTTATAACGATCTTGGTGAAGCCCTTATTTTACCATGAATATCCTTTTAGTTTCACATCACATTTCATGAAAAATATACCTTACTTACCTTCACTCTTAATATTATTATATTATTATTTCTTATGTTATTATGGGATAAGTTCATTTCATGCGTATCATTGGGAGGCATTACTTGTATTGGTGATTGTGAGGGTTGTGTCATCATTTTTGGAATTTAAAAATAATTTTTCTTGATTCAAAATCATTGCATCCATTAATTTCATTCCATTCTCTTTGAAAAAAGAATATACGGAAAAAATGTACATAAATAAAAATAAGATGGAAAAAGAAAAATTAATTGAATATGAAAAAACTAATAGAAAAAGATAGAGAGAAGGAAAATAAATAATTGATTATTCATTATGTTTAATTTTAATGACTCATAAAACATATCGAAAAAAATGAATTTTTGTGTATGATTCTATAAGAGGAATTTATAGAGGCATAATTTCATTACTTTACTTGAATTCTAATGCATTGTATTTAAGATTAAAAACTCATATTTGTAGCATTTTGTTTTTATATTTTTTACCACACATGTTAGTTCACACCACCTGCCTTATAAATACACCATGATTGATTTTATATTCATTTTATGATAGTGTTGAGAATTTAAATTTTGAAAATATTATGTTGATGCATTAAATTTTACAAGATTAAGAAAAAAACTGTTTAAAATTTCTTTGAGTGAAGAGTAAAATTGAATTTCATGTAAGGTAGGTCATAAAAAGGTGATGAATAGAGATTCAAAGTTTAATTTTTTGGTTAATTGGAGAGATAATTATCATTGTGAAAAAATATATAAATGAGGCATTATAAAATAATTTTTTGTGAAAATCATAAAGTTTCTCACATTGTTTTTGGTTGTTTAAATATAGATGATGATATTTTTTATCCAAGGAGGAAAAAGTAAATTTAGGGAGTGAGGAGAGTATACATTTTCATGATTTTTCTTTGATTTTAATTTTTATAATTTGACTATTTTAGAAATATTATGAGGAGTTAAACACATTTTAGATAATTTTAGAATAATTTTAATTAAAATGATTAATGGATTTAATTTCTTAATTATTTTATTCATTTTTTATTTACATGAAATAATGACTGCTTGTATTTTCACTTTTTTTGAATGAATAATATGTCATGAAAACTAGAAGTAGAAAATATAACAAAAAAAATCTATATTTATGGGTCCATCAACCCAAGATTGGGACAAAACCAGGTTAGAGGGGAGTTTTCCATTGGTGATTCAGCAAAAGATGTTTTGTGGGTGTAAGTGTATTGAAGAAAGGGGCCAAAATGTTAAACAAAAAGAGAAAATTATTATTGTAATTATTCTCCATATGTGACCTCATGTTTTAATTGATGTGGGACTCATCTATAGTTATAGTGCAGAATAAATTTAAAATGTGAGAAAAAAAACTCCAATGTTAGGCATCTTCTTCTTCTCGAATGTACCACCCACTCATAAAATACATCACCCCCATAATAAAGTATATCCCTTAAGAAAATGTTGAATCTCAACTCATTGATCTTCATCTTCTCACGCATGCACCCAAGGTAAAATATGTTGGGGTAGTGAAATCAAAATAAGAATTAACACACATGTGTAAAAGAAGAAATATAATAGAATATGATGATTTATGTGGTTCTACAGTGCGCCTACGTCCATGGAAAAAATGGGGGAAACTTTTTTTTTTATAAATCAATCATCAGAGAATAAAATCATTGCAAATCATTGAATTGAATGTTGTTTTAAAGAGGAAGGAGAACCCATTTTTATTTAGTGGTTTATCTACCCTATGAAAATTCATCTGACCATCAGATGTTGTTCAATGGTCAAGGATGACTGATTCCCCAATCATATAGGATTGTTTCCACTCAAATAATATCATTTCTAAACAAAAAGTACTTCCTCTATTAGTAGAATATTCCCATAAGTTGTCCCGACCCATCCCATGGGGCCCGTGTTGTGACCACCACAATCCCACCTCCCAAGGGCTGGCAACTAGCACAGAATATGTCAACCAGAAAGTGGGAGGAATTTTCTTGAGTACCTATACACACACACAGGACCAAACATGTCCCAAAAACTAAAAATGAAACAAGGATCACTAAAAAAAATCTAAGTACAAGTACAAATAATATAAGGGGGCTAGAATACAAACCCAACAAAAGAACTGAAAACAGCAAGGTACACAAAGAAAAATCAGATGCCCATCCGCTGAAAACCCCATCTGATCATGAGAGTATTTAAGCTACTGTAAGATGAAGTATAATGTCCTGACCACCTGAGCCTACTAGGCCTCGCCTGGTCTTAGCCACCAAGTCCGCCGTTGTAGTGTTTGTCGGTCCCGTCTCCCTGAGCACCTCTGGGTCCTGGTCCACCAAAGTTTTTATCGAATCACTAATCATCTGCACCAAATACAACACGTATGGGAAAATCCCATTCATGGGTGAGTAAAAAAATACTCAGTAGGGAACCCAAAAGAAAAAGGAAAGACCCCACATTAATCCTCAATGTAAATCATGAAGCACAAAACTGCTCACACCATGTATACATTTAGGGTAGTGAAAGAAGAATCATCTGTCACATCACGTAACACCTTTTTTTCTGAATAAATCTTCATCTGTCAAGTACAATGTAACTTCCAAGTCTCAAAGAAGTGTTTCTCGCTAACTTTGGACTGCTTAGGTACACCACCTCATCGCGTACCATGGGCCTGCAAAGTCACACAGATGTGCTTCCCACTAATCTTTTCCAATTGAGGCACATCTCCTCATCACGTACTGTGGCCCTGAAAAATCACACAAAAGTGATTCCCACCATTTGATTGAAAAGTCACATATAAGTTCTTCCCACTAGTCCATAGTCGATTCACACAAAGTTGAATGTCAACAGTCTTCAGGTCTCAGCCAACCACTGGGTTCCGTAAATAGTGCGCCTGGGAGAACTGCTCCTCAATCCATTCATTGCATCACAAATTTCATTAAACCCCCCTAAAGTATTTTTAAAAGATATGCATTGTCAAGGGGGTCCTAATGCCACAAAATTCTTGTCAATCAGACACCTGGTTTGCATGATATTAGCGTTTTAGTAATCAAGGGTTGGTTGCGTCTCTGTTCGGTCCGACCTAGTCAGATTGAGCTAACCAACCCATATCAGGGATCCCACACACCCCAATTTAGTTCAGACTAACTCATCCTGACCTGTTTTGGGTATGGGTTAGTCCTGTCTAGTCGGGATAGTGGGCCAAGCCCAAAGGTCTTTGTTGGGCCCAACCTGGTTTGGTCGCAGGTCCAGCCCGCCGGGTCGCCCAACGACCCGGAGTCATCTGGTCTGGCTCAAAGGGTGCGAGTCTGGCCTATCGGTGTGATTCTAGACCGCTAGACATGGGTCCAGCCCATCAGAGTGGGTTTGTCCCACTAGGAGATGGTAAAAGCCTGCCTGGCGCGAGACCAGCTTGTTGGGTGCGGGATCAACCCGACATGCTGGCTGGGGGTGCAACTCGCTGGATGGGGGAGTGTCCCACAAACACAAAGACCAGACGCCCAGACGGCCGATGGTGCACACCTGGGATTTCATAGCCAACCACATTATTTCATTGTTGCCCCGCGGATACAGGGCCTTCCTCCTGCCTCAGTCGAACTACTGTGACTTTTAGCTCATTCGGGTGGCCCGAACGTGGGCCACCCCTCCACATGGCTCCCACCAGCCACCACATCACCCTGCTACCGCCAGGGCCAGCTGTCCATGGTGCACTGATGGGTGTTCCATCATCCTCCGACCACAGCCACAGCCGTGGACCACCGCCATTGGTGTCAGCGTGCCTTCGCTTCCTTTAGTGGGCCAACTGAGTTGCTTTGGTGGTCTGTTTTCTATTCAGTTAGTGCCTACAGTCTCTGAGTAACGTTCTCTTTACTGTGAAGGTCTCAAACCCAGATTTCCATTGATTCATATGTTTGTCCACAAGGAACACATGTAGAAGAGGGGCTTGGGTCTTATTTGTGTTGCCCCACGTCCTCTACATTAGATGTTTATAATTGTGGGAGGTCTGTGGATTTCAATCCAATCAACAAATGATAATTTCAACCTCATTTAATGAAAATACCAAAAAACGTTACCCTCCTGAATAAAAGCACGATTTACAGATCAACCTATTCGTGGGTTGATCCGCGCTCATCATTTCTAGACTAATAATGGGGAAGAACTTGCACATATTAAACACCTACCTCTTTGACGTTCATTGACACAATGTTATGTCCTCAAGGTTTCAATATGTCGACGTCATTCGTCACTTTTAGCTCTGTTCTTCATTGTGAATTGATGATGATTGAAATTTGTCAGCCTTTTCCATTCTTTGTTGGAGAGGAAGTTTTTTGGAGGATCATCAAAGAATCCAAACTATTTAATTCCTCATTAAAACAACATGTTAAAAAGAATGAAAGAAAAACATGTTGCCTCATTTTCTTTACACTGCGACATAACATCATTACGATGTTTCATTTTTGAAATAGTGTCTCTGTTACGCTTCATTAAATCATCATTACACTATGAGTTAATGAACCATTATGAGACTCATCAATGCACCTCGTCACTACATCGTAGCATCGTTGTCTTCCACTCAACGGATGAGAAGAGAAAATAATATATATATTTTTTAATGTTATTTTATTATTTTACCAAAAATCAGAAAATTAACTTTTCTGTTCGACCCTTGCAAGTAGAATTTACGTTCTTTCTAGGAGAATCTAGGCATTTTGAATTCAATGGTTCCCTCATATTTTTGATCTGAGCATTGGTTTAAATGTTTTAAAATCCCATTCGCACGTTTACTTAAGCGTACTTAAAAAAAAGTTCAAAATTCCATTCCAAGATCACTGGGCCTCAGAATCATTTATCGTTAAAGCATGTTGTGTTAGAATAATTCTATATAATTAAATAAAAATCACATGGAATTTCCAAGACATTAAATTCTCCCCACCTTAGGGATTTACATCCCTAAAAGCCAAAAAAATTGATCAAATAGATGGGGGTACTGAGCACGAATTTGAGCCTCCCTCTCCCATGTGATCTCCTGGAGATTCTCGTGCTGCCACTGAACTCACACTAGAGGAATCAGCCACCCACATAGGACCGACTCCTATCGATCTTCCATCTCTACTAGGAACTCCGAAAATGTCACCCCATCATCAATGTCCAGCTCACCCCAGTCTATGATGTGCAATGGATCTTGCACGCACCTCCTCAGCTGCAACACTTGGAAAACATCATACACCTGGTGCATCTATGGTGGGATAGCTAGGCGGTACACCACCTCTCCATCTCTGCTCAAGATCTGAAAAGATCCAAAGAACTTCAGAGATAGATTTTCACCCTGGCCAAATCTCTATAATCCTCATCGGGCTGAGACCAAAAGGAATACATGATCACTCTCCTCAAACTCCAAGGGTCTTCATATCCTATCTTTTGAAAACTATACCAACTCTATATCCATGAGTTCCAACTCCCTTGGGTCTTTCTAGCATATGGTTGATCTGAAACACTGCACGTACAAGGCCACAAACGATTCCATGAATATGGTGGAGTGATAGCTATTGTTGTATGGAAACTCCATCAGTGGAAGGTGGTCCTCCCAACAACAACCAAAATCAAGGACGCAAGCACGTAGCATGTCTTACAAGGTCTATATGGTCCACTCCTTCTGACCATCTGTTTGGGGATGAAAGGTTGTGCTCAAGTGCATCTATGTCCGGAATGCCTCATGTAATCCCCTCCACAACTGGGATGTAAAGCGAGTGTCATGAACTGAAACGATCATCGAAGGCACCCCGTGAATACGCACTATCTCCAGGAAGTAGAGGTGTACCAATCCCTCTACCATTACCTACTCTCAGATGGGTAGGAAGTGAGTAAGCTTGGTGAGTTATTCAATGATACAGAGAGAGTCACGGCCCCAGGATGTGCATGGTAACCACCACACAATGTTCATCGAGATGCTGGCCCATTTCCACTCTGGTACCTTGAGTGGTTGGGAAAATCCTACTGGAACCTAATGATCTACCTTCACTTGCTGACAAGAGAGGCATTGTGAAATGAACTAGACCACTACTTTCATCATCCCCAACCACTAGTATTGACGTCAGAGGTCCTGGTACATCTTCGCCACTCCAGGATGTACCGCTAAGGGGGATCTATAGAACTCCCCCAACACCTCCTCTAGACATGTCACTAGAACTATGGTACAACCTCTGAAATGGATGTTGTGCTACCCACCTATCAAAAATCCATCAGGATCCCGTCCTGAGGATAATTGAGCATGTTGGGCCTTGCAATCAACATCCACTAGCTTTGCCTACCTGAATCACTATAAGAGTGGGGGAGTAACAGTCATCGAATGATGGTAAGTAGCTCCAGTATCATTCATCAAGGATATCTATATTGCGGCCAACTACCATGTCACCTCACTTAGAAGCTGCAAACCAGTCCTCCTACCGAGCACGTATGCCACCACCTTCCCCTTTCCAGGAGTATAGACTATCCCAAAGTTATAGTCTTTGAGAAACTTTATCCATCTCTGGGGTCTCAGGTTTAGGTTCTTCTGGGATAAGATATACCTAAGACTCTTGTGGTTAGAGTAAATTTTAAACCATTAACCCATCAAGTAGTTCTGCCACATCTTAAAGGAAAAGACCACTACTACTTACTACAGGTTGTGGGTCGCATAGTTCTTCTCATGTTGTCTCAACTATCGTGAAACATAGGTGATCACTGCTCACTCATGCATTAGGAAACAACCCAATCCGATCCTTGATGTGTCACAGTAAACTACATACCCAACACCCTCTTGTGGTAGTCTCAAGATGGGGGCACTAGTCATTCTCCCCTTCAGCTCCTAGAAACTCTGCTAACATTTCTCTGTCAACATGAAGGGATGTCCCTTCTATGTCAAAGCTGATAAGGTTGTTGTTACTCTAGAGAATTCGGGATTGAACCTCCGACAGTAACAAGCCAACCACAAGAAGCTCTGCACCTCAGTCACACTCCTGGGTAGCTCTTAAGAAAACAACACCTCTATATTTAATAAATCCACTGCAACTCCATCCTCTGAGATGAAGTTTCCTAGAAAGTTGACCTCTCAAATCCAAAACTGACACTTCAAGAGATTTCCATAAATCTGTTTCTCTCGGAGTGTATCCATGACTATCCGCAGGTTTGTAGTGTCCTCTGCCTCTGATGCCGAGTACACCAAGATGTCGTCAATGAAGAACACAACAAAATGGTCAAAGTAAGACTAGAAGATCCTATTCCTAAGTCCAATGAACACTGTTTGGGTGTTGGTCATTCTGAAAGGAATTAACAGGAAATCATAGTGGTTGTACCAAAACCTGAAGGATATCTTTGGTATATCCTCATCTTGTACGTAGAGCTGGTGATATCCTGATATGATGTCTATGATTGACAGCCACTTTTCCCCCTTCTATTGGCTGAAGAGATCATTGATTATTTGCAGTGGATACTTGTTCATCACAGTCACCTGGTTCAGGCACCGAAAGTCCACACACAATCTCAAAATCCCATCTTCCTTCTTGAAAAAAAGTATCAGGTCTACCCATGGTGGAACATTGGGCCTTACGAACCCCTTCTCATTCAAGACCTCCATTCGCACCCTCATCTCCCAAAGATCCATGGGATCCATCCGATATGACGGTGAGGATATCGGTGTCATCCCGGAGTACAGGTCGATGAAAATTTTTACCTCCCTACCAGGAGGTAGTCTTGGAACATCTTCATGAAAAAAACCTTGTACTCATCCACCACAACAGGAAATCTTGGAAACCTCTCATCCACTGTACCATGGGTGAGGCTATCCAACTAGCGAGTGATTGGCTGCACCCTCCTCTGATAAAGTATGTCCTATGCTACAAGGGTTTCCATCATGCTGGTGAAGGAAAATCTGGTCTTATCTCCACAGACACACCACATTGTAGCCTAAAATAGTCTATCTGAGCATGGAATGTGGATAATCATTCAATACTAAAGATGACGTAGCAAGGACTCAATTCGGATACTAGGAGATCTCAGCCGAAGCTCCCTCCTCTTAGAGTAAGCTCACACTGCCAGAACCAGTGTGTAATAATCGATTCTCCTCTTGTAGAAATCTCTAGCTGTAAAGATAAAGCCAATGGCTCCACCAGAATCTCGGAGCTCAGAACGAGAGCCATGGAATTGAAGGAGTGTCTAGAACCTGTGTCTATAAGAAAAACAACTAGGGTGTCAAAGACAAAGATCGTGCCTTAGATAATCTCTAGAGTTTCATGGTTATAAGACTCCATTGCCTAAAGATGTGGTTTCCCCTATCCGCCTGCTCCCTGAGGTTTGGGTGGACCACCTGGGGGTGGTGGCTGTAACACCTCAAACTGTCACCCACAACCTTCTACTCAGCCTACTCCACTCCCACATCTACTTCCCGATAGACCTCCTCACTCGAACCGCTACCTCTTCCTTGATGGCACTTGGACCGTCTACTGGTCATCTATATAGTGGGTCAGGCAATAACATACCTTTTGTATCTACCTACCACACTAGAAGCAATGCCTGGTTCCCAGCCGACTCCCTATGGTCTAGGAGCCCTGCACTGCCGACCCTGAGTCCTAGGGTTGTCCTATGAAATACCTGGCCCTCTTGGGCCCTCTTGTATGTTATCTGATGCCTATAAAAGACTCCACCACTTGGGGAATGCTGGTAGCTCTAGTTTTGGGCGCCTACTCCACCACGAAATTCACTACTAAAAGGGCTCACTCCAGCACCCCATCTTGAATAGGGATGCTAAGACACAACACCGACACCCTGATCTCCGCCTAAGTCCCAAATCAAAGGCTCGAGCCCTAAAGAATGGGTATCACACAATATTTGTCGATTAGCAAGATAGATTGATGAACCTCACTAAGTATTTGATCACCTTCATGTTTCCATACTGTAGGTGAATAATCTCATGAATACGTATAGAGCGTAAGGTCTCAAGAAACAACGCCTCCTGGAAAAGCTTCTCGAAGTCTACCCAGGTGAGCAGTGTCTTATCCTGCATCTGGGTTCTCAAGATCCACTATGTTCTTTCCAAGCCCTATAGATGGCTCATTACTAAGATCACCATCTGGTCATGTGGTGTACTCACTAAGCAGAAGACCTGTGTCACTACCACCATATAGTCCTCAATGACCTAAGGACTTGTCTCTCCCCTGAACCTAGGAGGTCTTTGTCTTGGAAACTCATGAAGGTCACTAAGTCTGCACATGTTCTCAGCTGGAACCACCGATAAGAGATGCTGACCATCAGGTGGTTGTATCACTAGTGCACTACCCAGTGGGGCTATCTCTAGAACTTTTCACTGAACATTTTCCTCATCTCTAGGCAGACTGTCCTCATGACCTCGTATCGGGATCCTGGATGGTAGTCCACATGGTGGCATTTTGAAATAGATAAAAAAGAACCATGATCAAAATATTATACCTGGTGATATGAATCTTATTTAAAAGAACATAAGGAGACCCTTATTAAACCAATGTTTTCATGTATTGAGCTAAAAAGAATAATTCAAGGTCCTGGTGTATGGATACGTCGGTCGCCGCACCAACACTGGACTCCTCGAATCAGAAAGTCAGACTCACAACACTTAACACTCTTTCCCTAAAACAAAACAACAGACTCCCGGTATTTGTAGTAGGGATGAAATCCCTCTGATAAAACTTTTTCATGACCCATCCATCGAGGCCCATACGGTGACTACCCCAATCCCGCCTTTCAAAGGCTAGGGGATGACGACTAGCACCGAAGGTGTCAACCGGAAAGTGGGAGGCATTTTATTGAGTACCTATACACACACACCCACAAAAACAAGTCCCAAACACTAAAAAGAAAACAAGTATCACTAAAACAAATATGAGTAGAAGTACAACTAATATAAGTGGGCCATAATACAAAACCAACAAAAGAACTGAAAACAGCAAGGTACTAAAAGTATACTCTGATGGCCATCTATGAAAAACCCCACCTGATCATGAGAGTAGTGTAAGTACTGGAAGCCAAAGTAGAACGTCCTATCCACCCAATCCTATTGGACCCCTCCTAGTCCTTAGCCACCAATTCCACCATCATAGTGTCAATCGGTCTCGTCTCCCTGAGCACCTCTGGGTCCTGGTCCACCAAAGTCTCTGTCAAAACATTGATCATCTACACTAGACACAACATGTGTGAGCGAAGCCCATGCAGGATGAGTAAAATAATACTCAATAGGGACCCCAAAAATAAAAATAAAAGACCACACAAAAATTATCAATGTAAAGCATGAAGCACAAGACAACTCACAACAAGTATACATTTAGTGTAGTGATAGAAGAATCATCACTCACATCATCGAAAACCATGGTTTTAAGATAAATCATCCTCTATAGAGTAAAATGGTTCTTCCAAGTCACACATAAGTTCTTCCCACTATCATTGAACTTCTTAGATACACATCCTCATCATGTACCATGGGCCTGAAAAGTCACACAGAAGTGCTTCCCACTAATCTTGGCCAACTGAGGTACTCCTCTTCGTCACAAACCATGGGCCTGCAAAGTCACAAAAACGTGATTCCCATCATGGGACTAAAAATTAACATGGAAGTGATTCCAACTAGGCCATAGATGAGACACACAAAGTCAAAAATCAGCAGTCTTTAGGTCTCAGCCAACCGTAGGGTTCCGTACGTAGCGTGCCTAGGAGAACTGCTCCTCAAGACAATCATCGCATCTCAAATTCCATGAAATCATACTCAGGGAATTCTAAAATATCCATGTCTTCGAGAGGGTACCAATGCCACAAACAGATCATCAATAAGATGCTTGGTTATCATGTTATTAGTGTTTTAGTAAACAGGGACCGATTATGTCTGGGTCCGGTTCGACCTAGTTGGCTGACACGACCAACTCAGCCTGGGGGACCCACAAACCCTAGTTTAGTTCGGACTGTCACGACTTAACCTAGTTCAGGGATGGGTCAGTCTAATCTGGCTTGGCTAGGTGGCCATGCCCAAAGGGCGTCGCTGGGCCTGACTTGGTTTGGCCAAGGGTCCACCCCATTGGGTTGCCCGATGACCCAGTCTCGTCCGTCCTGACCCGAAGGGCATTGGTCGGGCCTGCTGGCGCGGTTACGAACTACCACTGTGTGTTTAGACCACTGGGATGCAGTTTCAGACCACTAGTCATGGGACCAACCCTCTTAGTGCGGAACCGGCCCGCCTACTATCTGGGGGCGCGGCCCGCTGGCTGGGGGTGTGGCCCGCTGGATGGGGGCGTGGCCTGCCTGCCAGAAGATCAGCCGCATGGGTGGCCGGTGGTGCATGCCTGGGATGTAGTATCCAGCTGCGTCCCCTCTCTAATGGCCCAGAGTAAATGAGGTCTTCCTCCTACAGTGGTCAAATGACTGTGGCTTCCACCTCATTTGGAGGCCCAGATGTAGGCCACCCCTCCACACGGCACCATCCTATCACCATGTCACCCCATACCACTGTCCTCCACCCGCGGGCCTCTATCGGCTACCGCCTCCTGCGCCGGAATGCCGACGGTTCCTTCAGCGGGCCACCAGAGTTTCTCTGGTGGTCTGTTTTCCATTCTTTCATCACCTACGATGTCTAGAGAATGTTCCTTCTACTATGAAGGTCTCAAACCCGGCTTGCAATCAATTTAGTTGTTTGGACACAAAAAACACATGCGGCGGAGGGGCTTACACCTTGTTCGTGTCAGCCCGTGCCCTCTTTGTTATATTTTTATAATCATGGGTGGTTTGGGGATTTCAATCCAATCAAAAAATGATAATTTCAACCCCTCCCAAAATAAAATCCCAAAAAAGGTTACCCTCCCACATAAAAACCCGAGTCTCTGATCAACATGATAATGGGTTTATCCTTGATAATTATTTCTAGAATAAGAACAGAGAAGAACTTGCAAAAATTAAACCCCTACCTTTTTTACATTCGTTTCACCAACATTACTTCCTTGATGTTTCAAAACATTGCCGTCTTTCATCGCTTCCGGATCCATTCTTCAAGGTGCGTCGAATATGTTTGACATTCATCAGCATTTTATGTTATTTTTTGGAGAGGAATTTCATTGAAATTTTTGAGATAATTCCCATAGTTTAATTCCTCATTATAGAAACACTTCAACCAAAATAAACTGAAAACACATCGCATCAATTCTATTATGTTGCGATGTCACATCATTACGCTATTTCATTTATGAAATAGTGTCTATGTTACAAGTTATTAAAGTGTCGTTGTGTTGCAAGTTAATGAGGGATTAATGAACCTCATCAATGCACATTATCATTGCATCATAGTTCCTTCATTAAATTCTCAATAGATGATAAATGAAAATAAAATAACTTTTTTTAAAGTTATTTTATTATTTTTTGAAAAGACTGAAAATTAAATTTTTTGTTCGGCCTTTAATGGCCGATGTTACTTCTTTTCTAAGAGAATCCTGGTGTTATGACTTCAATGGTGCCCTCATATTTTCTATTTGAGCACTGGTGCAAAGGTTTGAAAAACCTTCTCACACGTTTACTTTATTATACATAAAAAATAGTTCAAAATTCTGTTCTAGGCTCATCGTGCCTCAGAATCACGTGTCGTCAAAGCATGTGGTCTCAGAATAATTCCATATTCTAAAAAATATTACAAATAATTTCTGAGACATTACATAAGTTACCCCCTAATTGGGAGTGTCCCCCAAAATATCCCCTTATGGAAAATTTTCAGTCTATGTTAAACCTACTGTCTCCTTGTAGGTTTAAAACTTCTCTTTAGGTAGAACCTTTATCATCATATCTTCTCCGTTATCATTGTTGTGAATTTTCTCAATTTTCAACAATTTATCATCAAATACATTGAGGATCTAGTGACATATCCCATCAATTTATTTGGAATTGGAATAAATTATGGGGTTTCTACTGAGATGAATATCACCATGACAATCAAAATAGAAAATGAAAATCTTCTGACACTATCCCAGTTGTAGTAGAAGTTTATTTATCCCCAATATCTTTTAATAAACATCAGTGATTATGATATATATTGATTCTAGAGTATATAATAAATATTCATATGAAGTCATGATTTTCTTGAGTCTTCTCTCTCTATAAATTCTATCATGTATTTGGATATATATTTACTTATGTTGATAACTCCACCCATATCTAAAAATGTGTATCCTTATAATCTAGGTTTATCACTTCTAAATCATAAAACTAATTGGATATACATCAGATATACCCTAATATCCATGTAATTACTAAATAATTATCCTCCCATAGATTTGAAAATAATATTCTTAAATATCTAATAACATGATAAATATTTGGTAGGGTCCACGCCATATCATACATAATACTTCCAATTACTAATTGATATGGAACGTTTTCCCTATATGCATTATCCTATTTAGTTGTTGGACTCTAAGTTGTCTTGATCCTAAAATGACTTTAATGAATATTATTGTCTGGTTTTTCCTTACTCATGTCGAAAAATTCTAGGACCTTCTTAATGTATCATACCTTGGATAGAAAAATATTATGATTCCTCCAGTCATGAGTAATTTTAATGCCAAGGATCTGTATAGACTATTATAAGTCATTCTTTTCAAAATACTTATTCAAGTCCTTTATTAACCTAACAATATTAGTTATATCACTTCCAATAATTATTATATCATGAATATAAAGAAATAGTATAATGAAATAACAAGAATAAAACCATTTGAAAAATATTTAGTGGTTATCAGTAATTCTGTTGTACTCATTTTCTCCCATTGATGATCCAAATTTTCTATACTATTGCCTTAGATCTATTTTCAGACCATACAATATTTTGTTATGTTTTTATATAATGTTCCATTTTCTTTTCACCTAAAAATATTCTAGTTGTTCTCTGTATAACTCCTCTTCAAGGTCACCATGTAATAATAAATTCTTTATATCAAGTTGTTGAACCTTCATTTAAAGAATTTTCTTCAATCCAAGAAAAAATACGACAGAATAAATTTTTACCAAAGGAAAAAAATGGAATCAATGTCAAGACATTCTTTTAAACAAATCCTTTTACAACCATAATATCATTATAGCATGGTTTTGAGGATCTATATTCACCTTTGATTCTATACACCCAAATGATCTTGAGTTCCTTCTTTCCATGTGGTAAATTTACCAAATAATATATCAGGTTCTTAGGAAATGATTTTTTCTCTTAATGCTTGGAATTTTTACATTTATATTATTTTTTATTTTGATCAAATCATCATAACTTTTGTTCCCTTCTCCATCAGTGAAAATCCCGTATTCAAGTTGTGAATATCTATGATATTATTTTTGTTATCTGGTGGATCTATTAAACTATTCATTAGGTAGGATCTACATAGGAATATCATATGATGGTGACATATTATCAAATAGAGTCATATTTCCTGATGGTGATGTACCATAAGTTTCTGAAATGTCTCCCATAATGTTTGGAACAGATGTGGTGAGACAAGTTCTAGATTGATTGGAAATTCCTCATTAAACAACTTCTATAGATTTTCTGGATGATCAAAATCATAAACCATAAATTCTTCAAGTAATACCACATATATTATTTTGATGACCCCCTCATGATTGGATCCCAGTATCAGTATTAAAAATTTACATGATAATCTCCTAAAAAGATACACCACTCTCCCATTCCATCCAATTTTCCCCATTCATATTTTAGGAAGGGTAAAAATTATCTACAACCAAATACTTTGAATTTCTTGTATGAAATACTCATACTTGTCAAAAAACATTCTAGTATGTTTTATTTCAGTTTAATTGATGAATAAAGGTTGATAAGTTCAACTAAGATCCTCATTTCCTCACCTAAATGGTGTTTGGTAGCTTTTCATTCGAGAGCATTCACATGAATCTCTCACATAGGATTATATTCATCCTCTCAAAGACAACATTATACCGAGGTTTATTTTGTATTTAAATAGACCATGGTACTCTACTCTATTGTTTACACACACAAACACACACACACACTTTAATCATTAACCTATTTCTCCTTCCACCTTCACATGAAACTCCTTCAAATTATCCTTCACCTAATCATTAATTTGTAAAAAAAATAAAATATTTTATAAAAACATATTAAATGGAATTAATAAAAAAAATAGAACCTCCTATCGAATTGGTTCTCCTCATGAAACATTAAATATACTTCAAATGTAAAATATATACCTTTATGGATGATAAATAACCATAAAAAGATACTCAGTGTTATTTTACCATGACGTAATAAAAAAAAGTATCCAAATTAGTTATGCTAATTCTGGAAAATAGATCCTTCATAGAGATTATTATGATTCCTCTCTCACTCATCTAACCAATACATATATAACACTGTTCTATAGGAACCCCATTTCCCAATTCACTAATTTCACCTACATAGGGTTTTGCATCTACGAGATAGAGAGAAGTATCTTTCTTACCTTTATAAATAACCATACCACCTTTTATAGGATTTCATTTTTCATCACTGAATGAACTAACATATCCATCATCATAAATCTTTCTAGTGGATATTATCTTTAGGTTCATATCAGTTACATGCCTCATATCCTTTAATTGAAACTTTCATCTAATATAAGTATCTATAAAAATATTTCCAATACCAATAATTTTGGATATACCAACATTTCCCATATTCACATGTCCCAAACTCTATGGAGTGTAACATGCTATGAAATATAATCTAGTTGTGGCATGGTAAGAGGATCTCGAATCAATCATCCATGTTGATTTTGGTCCTTAAAGGTTGATATGATCATCTTCCTATAAAGTATTGATCTCTTAATTGAAAATTAAAATAATATTTTTTAGGTTTTACTTTTATAATTATTCAAATAACAAATAGCTTAAAAATCCCAAATTATGTTCTCATTATAGACATAGTTGTATCACAAAATTTCATATCTTGATCATGATTTTGATCACTTCCTTCTTTGTTGTTTTTTATCATGGGGTTATTTTTCTTTTCTTTTTCCCAAAAATTTCTCCTTCCCTTCTATTTCTGTGATGAGATCCTTTGATTCCAATGTATAAACTCATCATTTCTTATGGATTCTTCTTTCAACATTCTATATTAAAATATTTCAATAATGATATTTTCATCAATATCTAAATTACTTACTAGCATAACCAGTGTTTCCCACATCTTTAGTAAGAAGCTTTGCATTAATAGTGCCTGAAACTCACCATATACCATCATTTTCATATAATTTAACTGATCAAAAAATACATTGTAATTCACTCATGTTTACCAATATTATGTTCATATCTTTATAATTCATGTTTACAAGAGTAAATTACATTTTTTACTTATTCTATTTAGTTTTACTTACATAAATATTTTATATAT
Source organism: Viscum album (assembly GCA_963277665.1). Classification (NCBI taxonomy): domain Eukaryota; kingdom Viridiplantae; phylum Streptophyta; class Magnoliopsida; order Santalales; family Viscaceae; genus Viscum; species Viscum album. Next base: position 248,594,648 of record OY728150.1, read on the forward strand.
TTCACTATATACTAAAAGTTTCATGTATATTTGAAATTTTTGGGAAGATACTCTTGTTGATCATCTATCTGATTTGAGAAAAATACTTTCTATTCAACACAAACCACTCTAAATCAACATGAAAGGTAAATATACACATATTTTCATCAAATTGGATGATTTATAATGATTTATCTTATTTCATTTAAATGGTCATGGTGGTCTCTATTATGGGCTTCCATAAGTCATTAACATATAATATATCTATCATTTTGGGTATCCAAGTAGAATAATTAAAAGGTTTATGTCTAACTTTCACCTATATTTTCTTCCATTAATTCAGTGTTTGTCTTAAAATATAAAGAAATTTCAATGTCCGTAATGGTCAATATAGTTTGAATTGACTCGCAGATTTTTGAAAACAGACTTTGATTGACCAAAATATTCTAAAAAATATATCAATGGTCAATATTGATTGATGATGTGGTATTGATATAGAAATAACATGGATTTCTAGATATTCTTCCAAAAAAGTCCTTGAAATGTCATTACTTATGTTAACAATGTCATAATATACCACAAGAGGTATTGTATCTCTTGGTTTGGATTGAACATTGATAAGGCCTAGGGAGATAATTTTAGTTCCATTTTTAATTCTACTTATTCCCCTGAAAGCATCTTCAAAAGAACATAAAAAATATATATTAAAAAAATTATTTTGACCATCTTGAATTTTTTGAAGCCTAGAATACTTTATCTTCCCATCTCAGTTTCAAACCCCATGGCCATGATACCACTTTTTTGGGGAAGATAATGTTCCATATGATGAAACACACTTGAATAAAAGAAGAAAAATGGAATGACACAATGATTTATGTGTTTTGGTGTTGTTCCTACATCTGGAAGAGAAAATTGGTTGATTCTTATTTCTCTATAAGGGTCAATCATTGAAGGATACACCCATTAAAAATCATGGGACTAAATACCATTTTAAATTTTAAGTGAAAACCATTTTTCTTTTATTGTTAATCCAATTGATGAAAAATAATAGGACCATAGAATACTATTCAATGGTCCAGGATAACTAATTCTATGGTCTCCTTGGTTTTTTTGTATCCTAATGAAGATCACAACCAACAAAATAATACTATTTCTGTCAGAAAAAGTGTCACCAATCTTACTTCCCTAATTGGGGGTGCCCCAAAAAATCTCTCCCTAAATACCAAATTGTGGTCAAATCTTGACCTAAAGCTTCCTTAAAATCATCTAACTTCTCTTTTAGTAGCACATTTTTCATCATGTCCTACCTATTATCATTGGTTTATATTTTCTCAATTTAAAAAAAATATCTTCCAATGCATTATGAATCTAGTGATATCTCACATCAATGTGTTTAGACCTGGAAATAAATGTTGGGTTCCTGTTGATATGAATATAACTCTAAATGTCACAATAGAGAAATTCAGTCTCTTAACTCTATCCTAGATGTAGTATAAATTTTATCATCCATATGACATCCTTTCAACCTTCACTAATTGAGATACACTTTGATTCTATGGAAGACAAGGAAACACACTTCTAAAGTCGTGATTTCCATGTGATTTATCACCCTATAAATGATATCATGTTTCTAAATATATATTTACTTATGAATATATATCCATCCATACATATGTTTGTGCATATTTATAAAATATATTTATCACTTCTAAATCATAAAAAATGGTTAGATATAGCATATAGAAATGTTAATGTCCATTTAAATACTATATAGTGACCATTTTATATATTTGATAAGAATATTCTCACAATTAAAATAGTGTGAGCAATATATGGTCTATTGTAAACCATAATGTACATAAGACTTCCAACTAATAACTAATAAATAAATTTTTACATTTCTTCTTTATCCTCTTTAATTAATTTACTTTTACTCATCGTGATCCAAAAATGACTCACTATTGGTGTACTATATTATTTCACCTCACTCATGTTGAACCGTTTAAGAACCCTTTAAAATAATGATATTGAGATTTATCTTGTCATGGTTAATGGTATTTCCATGGATATTTATATGTTATTATGAGTCCATCAACTACAAATATTTTTTTAAAATACTTCTTTAACCTATAATTATTGGTTATATATCTTCCAATAATTATAGTATCCTCAAAATAGGGGAAGAGAATAATGAAATCGCTACTAAAAAATAATTTGAATAAAATTCAATGATGAAAAGACATTCTCTTACACTTTATTTTTTTATATATGAGTAAAAATTCTTTTATAATTTCCTCATTTCCTATTGAACATGTCAGCTGCAATGGAAGATCCTTTAGTCCATAAGAAACATAGATATTTTTCATAATTAATGAATAATCTATGTTTTACATGACAAAGAGTGTCATGACTAATAGAATTAAATCAAATATTAATTGAATGTTACACAAAAAATAAGAATACTGAATCATAATATATAATATATAAATAATAAATTTGGATACATTGTTATATTGGGTTGAAATTATTTATTTATTGATGAATATGTTTAAATCATTACTTCATACCTACATTTGTGTCACATGAATCAAGTGAATATTCATACCAGAGGTTATATACATGTACACCACAATCCTTTGAATTCCATTGTATTAATCTATTAATTCTAGAATGGAAGATTCTAATTATTGTGTCATTTATTATTGATATCCATAGGAATCTCTTTAGGTGAATGGAATCTTTTTGTTATCTGTATAATCTCGTGGGTGGAGGATGAGGATCTATCTCAATTCTAGAGAGAAATATAATATATGTTCTCTCTAGTGATTAAGAGGATTTTCTAGACTTTTGTATGCATAATTATTAGAATTTATTATACTTGAGAGAATTTGTTAACTAGGTTTAAATGGATATTGGGTTATAAAATAATAATTTCACATATTCCCTTATTGTTCCCTTAATTCCTAGTGAACCCCATTTCTAAATGATAATAATAATAATAATAATATTATTATTAATATTAATAATATTAATATTAATTACATGAATTGTGCTAAACTCAAGAATTAAAAAAATATTATTTACTTGAATAAATACATAAATTTTTATTTAAATAGTATTTTTTATGTCATCTCTCACTGTATTATTAAACTTTCATCGAAAATCCTTAATATTTGTTGGGAATTGAATAAAGACAATTTATAAAAATAAGTAAATATTTCTGCATCGTTCCCCAATAAATAAATAGATATTATATTCACTAAAAGAGTGAATATATATTTATCAAATAATAAACTCACAAATAATATTTTGACTAACTGGTGATTGAATATGTATAATAAAAAAACAAGAATAGATATTAAACCACACATAAGAACAATATTTATCCAAAATGTCAAATTATTATAGAATTTAAATGAGGTTATGGATACACTAAGGGTGTGAACCTATGTGCCTATTTTTGTGTGGTATTAGGATGAAACACATAAAGTTGAAGGTTAGTACCTAGAAATATGCCAAAGGATCCACATAATAAAAGTTAATATAGAAAGGAAATAAAAACTCATACGAATTCCCACTGTGTAATATAATCTATTTAGCATGATATATCTATCATGTAGGTTTCATGTCGGTGTCATAAACCTGTATGCTTGATGTATCATTAATTCAATTTTTAGAAATAATTTTTTCAAAAGGACACCATAGCCATGGGATTAATATAGAAGTTCCATTTCCATCAAAGGGAACAAGATATCAGCATCCACTAAACTGATAATAGAAAATTACTTTCTATCATTATTCAATAATGTAATATCACCCAGGACAGATCCAACTTATCCCCCATTGTTGTAAGCATATGTCATCATGGTTTTTTTCAATACATAAATGTATGTGACTCACAACTTGTTTTTATTCCCTATAGAATTGTGTAACATTAAGGAAAATACATTCCATAAGATGAATACAATCAATCTAAGAATGAAATATCAACCAATGAAAAATATGAATGCATATTTCTAATTTATAGGTTATGTTAACATAATCTCTTACTCTGAGAATTACTTAGAGAATACACTATGATAAAGTGCCTCATAGTCCTATGAGTCTCCACCCTATATAGTCTATATCATTTACATACCATTAAATGATATCATGTGGTTACAAAATATATATCTTATAATATTATCATGACACTTATAGATTCTCATCATAAATGGTATCTTCTATATGACATTTAAGTGCGATAGTTACCCTTATGACATTATCCCATATTATGTCTCCCAAAAGAATAATCAATATGTGATAAGAACATTATTAATATTAAAAAATAATAAATACATGAAATCGTAAAATATATAAGTTGGTTTTAGGGTAACAAATTCAATAGTCTCCCACTTTCACAAGATACAACTATAATCAACCTCCCACCCACTAGACATAACATGAAATTCATGCTTCTTTTAAGACAATGATTTAGTCATGGATTCCTCCATATTCTCTATTTTGGAAAATATTCTCACCATGAATCCACTCATCTTGGGAAAATACCTAAAGAGGCGATACTTCTAGAGAATGTGTTTCGTTCATTGGTGTGAACATGGATTCTTTGTGAGAACCACCGCTATAGTATTTTCAAAATATAATGTGATAGGGTATTTAATGTTAGGAGAAACATCATGTTTTTAGACAAATTTACATATACATAAAACTTATTTGGATAAAATAGAAGCCTCTATAAACATATAATCTTCTATAAAATCAATAAAAATTGAATACTTTGAAATATTATTTCTCACTGCTCCACTATTGAGACTGAATACATATCCGAAATATAACTTCAGATCATTCTAATCTGTTTTAAAGCTATCATTTTTATAACCCCTAATGACCTCATCTCCTCTGTATAACAGGAAAATATGCTTATTTTTAATTAGATATATTAGGACAAACTTAATAGTCAACCAATGTTGTTCACATGGATCAACTTGATATTTTATCACCATGATTAAGAAATTGTAAATATCAATCCAAGTATATAATAGTATGTAAATAAATGATCTTATCATAGAAGTTTATGAGAAATTACTCATTATAACTTTTTCCTATTGTATATGAGGTTAAAATTTCTTTGAAATATTTATACCATTTGACACAGGAAGTAGTCTACTCTTAAATTATCCCATACTAAATATATTTTGTATCTATTCAATGTGTTTACCATGACTTATCCAAAAAAATCTGTTGGATCTATCATTAATGATCTTGATACCATGTATATAAATCTCTTAACATATGTATTCCATGGTTAATCACTTTTTTAACCAGTCCTTAACTGACTGTAATACTGGTATGTTGTTTCCAATAAGTAATATTTCATTGACATATAATACTAAGATAACAACTACACTCCCACTAAACTACTTGTAAACACATGGATCACATTCATTATTAATGAAACCAAATTTTTGTTATGGATTCATAAAATAAAATATTCGATGACCTTGATTTCTCCTTTTACCCATAAATTCACCTATGCAACTTGAATACCTTTTTTGGCATTACCGGTAGTCACAAAACATTCTAGTTGTGTCATATAGATATCTTTTCAAAAGTTAATATTAAGGATGTTTTGACATCAATCTTCCAAATATAGTTGTCTGGGAAAGCTGTTATAAAAATTATAATTCTTATAGATTTAAAAATTGATACTAGATAAAATATTCCATCTTGTTCAATGCATTAAATTTGTTTAAACCATTTATCCACTAGCAATACTTTATAAGTACTCACTTCACCTTCCATGTATAACTTTATTTTGAATACCCATTTCACTAAATTAGCTTTATATTTACTAGTGTATTGAACACATCCCAAAAATTGGTTCTGATACATGGAATCCATATCATAATTTCTAGATTATTTCAATTTTATAGCATTTGAGTGATTTTCTACCTCCTTGTAGGTAAGGGGATCATTATTGTTAATAAATAATGTGTCACTATCCTCATTTACTAGAAAAACATATTTATATGGTTTTAAAATCTCTCTAGTGATCATACACAATAATTTTATTTTATAAAAAATGACTTTTTGGATCTTGAAGTTCCATCAAGTCACCTAAAGTTCACTCACCATAATTATAGACTCTAATAATTCACATTAGTATTTATGAATAGTGGATGATGAGATAGTATCTTCAACAAACATTCCAAATTACCATAAGTTGATTAAAATTCAATGGATGATGTGTTGACTGGTCCTTATGAATAAGTAATAGTGCACTTTATGGGATTATTGAGTCAGTGGAATCCTCATATGAATGGTGAAGTAAATGGATTGATGAGTAGAAATGTTAGAGGACAGTGTTACCTATTTGACTAGAAATGTACCTATTTATAAGGAGGTGATAGTATCTTATAATGTATAAATATACAATATTTTTAATTGAGTAATTCTATATTACTAAATTAATTTTTTTAATTATTTTACTTTATGTAATACAAAGAGTTTAAAGTGTTCTCTCATGGATGTTGGTTAAAAGTCAAAACCACATAAAACTGACATTCCTTATTTGTTTTCTTGTTCATTAAATGCTTTTGTGTATGTTAGAGAGTGTGTGTGTGTTATTAATATTTTGAGTAGTGGTTTGGGTGTACCTCGACTTTCTAATTATGTTGATCTTAGATAGTAATGGATTATCTATCAGTAGAAATACGTTTCTATTGAACTATAGGTGGATAAAAATTTTTGATGAACACATGGGTCAACCATTCAGTGATATTATCTAATCTTAGAAATATTGTTCCAAACAAGTGGTATTATAGGGTACTTATTTTGGTCAAAATAAAAAAATAATGAAAATTCATCAATATACTTAGAGTCGTATTAAATTTTAGTTGGACTTACTATCATTATAATATATGTAAACTGATGAAGTCATGGTTTGGATTAGTTAGTTTGAGAAAACTATCTTTAGTTTATAGAAGATAAAGATAAATAATTACCTCATATATATGGATATATAACTTCTTTTGGGAGAGAAAAATGATAATATGGAAAAAGTTTAAGCAGAAATTCTATCAATAATTTTATTTTATTAGTTTATATGATGTTGTCATGGAAGTTGGAATTCGATATACAAGAGAAGAAGACCACAACTACACTTATGGTGGCCCTGGAGGAGATGTATGAAAATATGACATCCCTAAACAAATAATTATTTAAGATGCATTTTTTTATACTGAGTATATGAGAAGGAAATTCAATGTAAAATTATATAAATGATTTCAACATTATTATAATCCAATACGAATAATTGAATGTTACTTTCATAGATGAAGTATGGGATATACTACTTCTTTTATCTTTACATGAAACATGAGATGGAATGATTACAAAAGAAATTTTTTTTTGTCATAATTCTAATCTTGTGTTTGTGGATATTGAAAATTTGATCCTCATTGATCATATAATAAGAATATAGGTCAATTTAGATTTCAGTAGTGTGTTGAATACAAATGAAACGAGATTTTCATCTCATTATAAGAGTTATTTTCAACTTGAAGAAGAGACTAAATAGAAGATTCATGGAATATTTAATGGTATAAAAATACCTAATAATATTATATAAGGTGATAAAATATTCAAAGAAATTATAGAAACTTTAAGGAAGGCATTGGTAAGACATATACTAGAAACATGGCTGAATCAAAAGTTGAGGAAAAGAGGTCAACTAACGAAGTACATGTTTTTCTGAATAAAAACACTAGAAATTCAAAAATAAATATGATAACATACATAAGAATAAATGTTTTAGAAATTTGACCAATTAAAGTTTTTATATAATGATCAATAACAATAGAATCATGAAGTGAAGCTTAGATAGAAGAGAGGTTGGAAGAACGACCCTTAGAATATCGAATACTAAAAACCAAATATTAAAAAAAATGTAGTGAATTATCTAAGAATATATTCTAGAGTCTTATTAACATTATAGTTATATGGGTTAGAAACAAAATTATAACTTCCAATAGATTTTGTGGAACTTGAATATATAGAAGTGGCATCAACACTCAATGAATCAAAGCAATGGGAGTCATCCAGGAAGAAATAAAGGAATTCCTTGAATTTTAACGGATCTAAGGAGATGAATGTACTATTAAAAAGAAAATGAATATATTGAGATTTTTTTAACATTTTAAATAAGAATATGGAGGAAGTATAATTTATAAGGCATGGTTCGTAGTGAAATTATTCCAATAGAAGGATGGAATCGATTCATTAGAATTTTTTTCACCAGTGGTTAAGTATAATACTATTCATATGGTGTTGAGGATTATTACATTTTGTGATTTATAGTTGGATCATATGGATGTGAAGACTGCTTTTATTTATGGTGATTTATAAGAGGAGATCTATATAATGTAGGGAAAGGGTTTTGAAGACCACTGGAAAGATGAAATTGATTCAAATAGACATGATGTATATATGTATTGAAACAAGAACCTCAAAAGTGGAATTGGAAGTTTGACGCTTTAATAAATTAGGATTCTTTCCCAAGGAGTGAATCTGATCACTATTTTTAGAGATATAGTAATTATAGAACTTATATAATAATCGTACTTCATATTGATGACATGTTGGTAGAAAGACCAGAAATTTAGTGGAATAAAGGGGTATATAGTAATCTATTTGGAAAACATGAAATGAAAGATAATTTCTAAGAAAATGTAATCTTGGGGATTAGAATAGTGGGTGACAAAAAATCTTGTACATTAGTATTATCCTATAAAGATTAAATATAAACGATCATTAATAAATTTAGTATAATATTATTAAAATGTGTAATATCTCCCCTTAAAATACCCTTAATGTTATCCAAGGCATAGGTACCTTTAACAAAATATAAGGTATGATACAAGGATAATGTACCACATGCTTTAACTATTGGTAGTTTAATGTATGAAATGATATGCATGTGGATATTTATTTTCATTTGAATGGTATTAGTGAGTTGGTTCCTGTCTAACCTTGGGAAGGGGCACTTGTATGTTTTGAAATGAATTATATGATACTTTAAGGGATCAATGGATATAATATTTTTCTTTATAGAAGATGATAATATATAAGGATTTTTTTATTCAAATATTTTTGGTGATTTTGAAACATTGAAAATCAAAATGGGTTTTGTGTTTACATTTGAAAAAATAATGATATTATAGATGTCAGGACTACATTAATTGACAAATCCTTCTACAACTAAATCATAGCATGTAGCATCTATAGAAGATGGATATGAGTTTTTATGGTTAAATTTTTTAATAAAGGATATTGGTATAGGATAAAAATGGGGAAAATTATACTATGACAATTGTAGTTATATTCACCTTGAAAAGAATCTAATATTTCATATTGAAATGAAATGATGAGAGACTCCTTTCTATTCTAATCTTGGTTTGGTATTGATAACCACTTCAACCCACTGTTTATTTACTAATAATTTTATTTTAAGTGATTTAATATTTATCATGAAACAATATTTATTTTATATCAGAGGAAATATTGGTTGTATTATTACACTATCTATTATATTGGAAAGATAATAATATTATCTTCATTTTAGATGTTTATGTCAAAATCTAATTTATTTGTTTTGACGGAGAAATAATTCACCAAATATGTTTTACATTGTTCGATAATAGTATAATATTTCATACTAATGCCACATATATATTTCGATTATATATTAAGCTACATTTCTCAGATTCATATTTGACTTATGACTTTTGATAGTTAAGATTATTAATTAAACGTCATTAGTTTTATAGTAGTTGATTTTTTTTTATTCTCTAAAAAATCATCGAAGTTTCTAAAACTATTTAGAAACTCTACAGTATACATATTTGGAATGCTACTATCTCTCATTTATTTTATGTGAAACAAATATATGAATCACTAAACACATAGGATGATAAAAATACAAAAAGTTTATATATATTTCACTAGTTTACATTAAAGGCTAAAAATTAATTTTTCATTGTCAATTAAATATATGAATTTCTACAATGTATTTTTTGAGTTTTTATTTTTTCATAATATTATGGATTGTAATTTTCAAAGATATCAAGAGATTTGAAGTTCATATTGATGTGGTTCATGATCCACTGTAAATATCTCAAAAAGATATAACAATATGACTTCATGGTTTAATGTTGAATCAAATGTTAAGAACCTCAAAAAAATAATAGATGTTTTTTATGGTAATATGTTTTGTTTTGAGAAGTATTTGTATCCTGAAGTTTGTGTTAAAAATTATGTTGGTGAACCCTATTTTCTCAAAACCAACCATACATTGGGATGAAAATGATCCATATGTTCAAGATGAATGTATATTACTTGAACCATTGGATTTTTAAAAATAATCCATACTTTTGGGACTTTATCCCAATGTTGAAAATGAAGCCTACATTTTGAGGAGAATGAGCTCTATGTTCTACATATAATGAATCATTTTTTTGTATGTTGATCCATAGGATCTCTCATTGAAGCTTAACCTCTCACTGTAACTAATACATTGATTATTTATGTAATCTAACTGGATTCTTTTCATGCATGAATTGTACATCATATTCTCAAACTGAAACACTACAACTTCAAACTTGATGTTATGTACATAAGAGGAGATGGTGGTGGTATGTAGGGAACACCACATGTGAAGATGATTTTTTTACATATTCATTCCAGATGACATTTCATTCTTTACAAGAGATGAAAAATGGGATGTGCATGCTAAGACTGAAATGTAGAATCAATATTCATGTGACCCCACTGTACACTGAAATGATGGATTTTATCACCTTTTATACACCATGTATGCACCATGAAGATAATGCACAATACTGATATTCATCTGGTAGTAGAACCTCATAGCCTTCTATTTGTAGAATTAAATTTCACAATGAATAAGAGATAAACCCATGTAGTGATTCTTGAGTGGATTAGGAGAAATAATGTGGCATGCATTATTCATTTATGTGGTGAAGATAAACACTGCTATGTTGATCCTCAAGTGACTTTATCATAAGAAAATTCAAAATAAGGTTTCATAAATAGTTGAAAAGAAATGTGAATACGTATATGTAAATGAAATATTTTATGATTGGTTTAGTAAAGAAATATATGGGATTATGGATTATCAGAAAATGAGAATAATCATTATTTTGGATATTTTATATGTAAGTTATGGTGCAACATTTTTCTCTATTCACGGTATGTTATGTTGATACATTTTTTTAGAAGTTAATGAGTTGGAAAAATTCTTATTAAATTCAAATGATTGTAATCAATCTATCATTAAATATTTTGGTGAGGTATTTAAAGAGAAAAATTATTGGTATATTATAATGTAATTTTCCTATGGAATTGGAGGACGAAAGGCTATTTTAATTTGAATGTTTAAATTCTATTATGGATGATGATGCTAGTTTTCATGAATTGTGTTGACTATTTTTAAAGAGGATTTATTTGATTTAAATATATGTTTTAAAATTTTTAATTCTTCTTTTATTTTGGAGAGTTTATCAGATGAGATATTCAATTTTTTTAATATTATCTTTCAAATATTATTTTATGAATTAAATTGTGCAAAGGTACGATGTTACTCTTAGAGAAATTTATGGAATCACTTTGAAGAATTTAATTTTTTGAAGAAGTTGGAGTCAATACAACTGCATTAATATTATATATATATATATATATATATATATCTCTTGTAGGTGAACAAAAATGTACATAAGGAAAAAAATGAATACTATATTGAAAACAAAGTGTGGTAAAATTACATCACATCAATTTGAAGATAAAATTTAAATACTTTTTATATATATTATTATCCCACTATGTAATGGTAAATAAGAAGAATATATCCTGTAGAATAGAAAATGAATATTTTTTGTTGTAATTTAATGAAGAATAAGAAGCCCGAGTGACATTGAATATTATTTTATTGCTGCTATGATTCATTGAAGTTCATCTATATTTGTTATTTTTTTTCTGAAACTATGAGTTAAACTAGTATTCACCTTCTACCTATCATCTATTTTTTTAAAAATGTTGGCTTCTTCTACTCATTCATGGTGTATTTTCATCTTCACATGCTAAGATATGGATCTATCAATTCTATATAAATGAACAATAATTCGATGAAAATTACTTTTAAGGTATCAACTACCTAACCTTAGTTTTATAGGAATCCAATAAAATGATATACTAGTGAAAATAACCAAGATCATGGAGAGAGCATCATTGTAGTAGACTTAGGGATTTTTATACCCTGAACCACTATACATATTCATTTAATATTCATTAATTTATTAATTTTCTATATCATACTCATCATTAAGTGATATAGAAATAATAACTTTAATTCAAGTGGGATATTTCGAATTTGTTAAGATTTTTAGAAGGACACAATTCACCACCCCGTTATGTATTTATCATAGTCATTCTGACATAATAAGTTGTATCATAGGCTGAAATCCATTGGATATATATACCTTTTTTGAAAACACTTAACATTTTTCTATATCTATCTGATAAATACAGTTAGTATATAGGTTGAGATTTGGTGAATATATTTCTTTTTTCTATAGCATGCTTGAGGTAATGATCCATATGATGAAACATTTAAAGAGAATATCTTAGATAAAGTATAATAATGATTTGTAATCCTTATTTTTATGGTGTTAATAATGGATTCTTGAAATATTTCATGAATATTTATTTTAATAATCATGGTTTCAAAGTTCACATGATGTTTTTCAAACCTTATGAAATCCTTGGAGAATTTGTTAAGTGGTATGATGCTAAGGATGTTAAATATGATGTTAATTAAAGTTATATTTATGAAATTATATTTGGAATTGGTTTGGATGAATTCAACCATTTATCACAATGTGATACAACCTATGAGATATAGAAGACAATTTTAGTTACTTATGAAGGAACTAATAATGTTTGACAACATAGTTTGACCAATGTTTTCAATGATTTTTCCCCCTTGTTAACTCTAATATCCTAAATAGATTAGGCATTAAAGTAATTGATTGGTATGTACCAAGATGAGATGTAAGGAGAAACTAAAAATCATATTTCAATGAAAAACGAAAATGATGCACTCAACATTTTGAATGATGAATTTTCAGATTCTAGTCATTAGTGTTCATGTGATGATTCTACTACAAACTCTGAATCTATAAAAAAACAAAAAGTAAATCTATATCTTATAGGTCATACCAATGAGGAAATATCTTTTTATTCTAGAAATTATTATTCAAAAAAATTCTATTCTAATGAACTTAGTAAAAATTCTTTTAGAATTCAAGATAAATTTGAATATTTAAATAAAGGGAATAAAAAATTTATAAAATATTCTGATGATTTTTCAATAGATAAATAGAGTTTCTCAATGTAGATTATGGATTGAAGATCCAAATCTTGCTAAATTTATTTTTCTCTGGATAAAAATAAATCCTTTATTAGGTATATTAAAGGATATAATCAATTAGATAAAATTCTTGGTAAAATTAATTCATAATGGAAATCTTGGTATTGCTAGTAATGTAGAAAATCCCATGTTATATTATAATTATTTTTTTCCTGGTTATAAATGAAAAATAATTCAAAATGTTAAATTTTTTTATTACATTATTAATGAACATCATGCTAATGAATATTTTTTTAGAAATACTAAATTTTATGGTATCAATAGAGTTCATTAATAAAAATTATTTTCAATATTTAATTATGTAATTTCTACTCAAAATAAAAAAATTTGGTTGCCTAAGTCTTTAATTGGTGACACCGTCAGACCCAAAAGCATGTGGGTACCCAAAGACACTTGTATTTGATATTTTTTAGGTATATACCATTAGACTACATTATTATATCATTAAGTGTCTGATTGAAATATATGGAGATTTATTATATTTTATTTCTTATTATTTTAAATTGAAAATTAAATAGAACTGGAAATGTTATTCAAAATATTATTTCATTTCCATTTTAACATTTGATTTAAATGAACTCACTGTTTAATATTGGACAATAAAAACATTAAATATTTTTATTTTGTATTCATCTATATTTAATAATCCATACATATTGTCTACTAAATCATTTTTCGCTCCATTATTTTATGAAATTAATTAATTTGTTGAAATATTTTATTAACTAATTACCATACAACATAATATTTAGATTTTATATAAATAATTAATTTAATTGTAAGAATGTGTTTAATGTCTTACCATTTAAAATAATTTCATGTGATATAATTAATCTATTATTTTACTGAAAAAATAAATTCAATTATTAGATTAAAATATTTTTTCATTTATAACACATGTATTTTTTTTAAATTTATTTGAAAATAATTTTATTAATTCTATGAATATCTTAAATATTAATTAGTCTTTGGGGTAGTTATTTCAAAATTTTAAAAAGTGTTTAAATATTTTATTAAGGCATGGATAATTTTTTTGATACACTTTTTAATTCAGCCAAATATTTTATTATTCTTTGAATAATATTTTATATGTTTTAGTGGATCCATTATTATATCCTTTTTTCTTTTTAAAGGAAGAATGAATTATGGCTATGTTTATATCATTGTTTGTATTGAAAATGTAGTTTCCCTTCTCTTCTCGTAAACTCGTCTTTTTTATATTTTGATAAGTGGGAAGATAATTTTGTTTTTCAAAATTTAGTTATTTCTTATAATACTCCTTAAATTTTAATTTTCTATTCTTTATAAACATGATAAATATATTGTGTTATTTAATATTATCCTGAACTCATTTTTTGATCCATATAAAAAGTGGGAGAGAATGTTGGTAGTGGGTTAGGGTTTTGTAATAATAAAAAATGATGAGATTTCTGAGTTCCTCATTTCCATTATAATATTGGTTTGGTTTTACTAATTACTTTAATTAATTTTTTGCACACTAATATGTTTATTTTAAGTTATTTTAGATTTATTGTGAAACTGTATATATTTTATATTAGATGTAATTGTGATCAGATTATTACTATATCTATTCCATTGAAAATATAATAATTTTATCTATTTATTTATAATAATAATTTAGTTATTTTGATGGTGAAAAAAATTCACAGAAAGTATACTAAATTGTTTGGTAATAATGAATTTTTTTATCTTAAAGTCACCTAAGTATTTAGTTTATTTATCAATCTACAGTGATTGGATTTTCATGAAACTTATTACATTGGATATCTAATAGGATTATCCAAACATCATTAGTTTTGTATGAAGTCAAAAAATATCTCTTTCATTCTCTAAAAAATCATCAAAGTTTCTGTAACACTTTAAAAACTCTACATTATACAGATTTGGAAAGTTACTATCATTCATTTATTTCAGGTGCTAGAGATATTCAAATCACTCAAAACATGGTTCAATATAAAAATAAGAAGTTTATCTTTATTTGTTTAATTTACAAGGAGGTATAAAAAGTTTAGTTTAATGTTCATTAAAATATCATATGTTCTAAAACTTCTTTTGTGAGATGTAGTTGTTTCCAGAATATTATGGATTTTGTTTTTTGAAGATATCGGGAGTTACAAAGTTCAAATTGATTCTATGCCTGATATCTTGTAAATAACTTGATATTATATAATACTAATTCCTCTATGATGAAGGCTTAATCCAATGATAAGAACCTCTAAACAATCAGATATCTTTTTTGATGATAGTTTATTCAGTTTGGAAAAGGATTTTATCCTTATATTTGTACAAAAGTTGGGTTGATGAACCCTATGTTCTCAAAACTAACCCTACATTTGGATGACAATGATATCTATGTTTCAAATGAATGTATGGTACATGAACTATATTTTTTACAAAAATTATCCTTGCATTTTTACTTGATCCCTATGTTGAAAGAGAATCCTACTTTATAGAAATAATTAATCCTATGTTCTACTAAGAGTGAACTCTATGTTTTGTATATTTATCCAAATTTCACTTCAGCCTTATCAGAACTGCGATACCAATAACTTTCAACATATTGGCCAAAATACCAGAAGTTCTAAAACTTTTGATGTATGATGTGAAGACTGTTCTATTGGTATGGTGAACAGTGTACCATCTTGGATAATTGAGTCGGTGGAAGTGTTAGTTGAATGGTGAAGTCAATGGATGACTGACTGCAAATATCGGATGTCGGTTTTTCCTGTTTGAATGATAATGTACCATGTTATTTGGATATAGTACCAACTTCTAATATATAAATATACTGTATTAATCAAAGTTTATACTATCTTTGTGAGCTATAACATTTTTAAATCACGTGCATCCAATAATACAAAGATTTTTCAGTGTTCTCCCAAGGATGTAGGATAAAATTATGAACAACGTAACAAAAGTTTTCTTTATTGGTTTTCCTATTTTTTTAATTCTTTTATTTATTATATATTGTGGTTTTGTGTTTGATTAGTTTTTTGATTAGTGATTAGAGTCTTTCTTGATTTTCTAATTATTGATTTTTATGAATGTAAGGGAAGATCCATGAGTTGAAATTCCACTTTACTAAACTACTAGTGGATATTATATTTCCATGAACCCAAGGTTTAACCATCCACGGCTTGCATCAGATTTTAGGAGATTTACTCTAAACAAAAACTTCCTCATGGACCATTGGAATGTCTTCACAGTATTCTTACATTTATTTACCATATAGATTATAGGATTTTCTCGCACCATGTATTTTTCAACTTTTTGAATCAAAATAAGGAGTTTTGAAAGTGTATTCTCACCATTTATCATATTATAATTCATAATGAAACCTAAAAATACTTTAGGTAGTTAGGGAAAAATGTGGTCAGAGTGTTTCTCACTCGGGATCTTAAATACCATGATTTAAATGAAAATTATGTATCCAATAATCATAAAAACATAAGGCCCAAAAAGTATTAAATATCCAAGATTACATGTGAATAGTTAATTGGAAATTTCATATCTATCTTATCTTACCTTCTCTTGATAAATATCATGAATGTGAGACATCATTGTATTTATATCAATCTCGTCATATTTCTATATGAGATTACTAAATATGAAAAAATGATACAATGGAAATATGTGGTATCATCCCCATGTTTAAGGTAGAGAGATACTTTTTCCTCACTAGACTATTTAGTATGTGACTGAGGAAAATGGGTTTCTAGTACAGATAATTTCTTCTTATTTCATAGTATAATGTGCAAGAGCCTATACCATTCCTAGAAATTTGAGCCAGTTAGAAGGAAATTCTTATTTTGTATGAATCATAATGATATAGTAAAATAAATTTGAATTTCTAATTCTAAAATAATTAAATGTATAATTTTAGTACATTATATAGTTAAAAAATTGGATAAATTTTTTTATGTTTATCAATCTCCCACTATTTTTTCAAAACCCAATAGGCTTCATTATTGGTTCCAAAATATCCTACCTCATGGATATTCGAGTGGAAAGGATCTATATTCCACTTCTCATAACAATGAAAAAGGCTTGAATATCTATTTGAAGTTATTTTGTTAGGTGTAACTTTCCAACATCATTAACTCAAAAATCCTTTATCCATTGATTGGATTCCCCAATCCTGAAATCCTGAACTTGGATTTCCCTAAAAATTTCATACTAGTTTCACTAAGTCTCATGGATGTGATCAAACCTTAATACAAACTAGGTTAAGTTGACAAAAGTCTCATGTTATAAATTCCGCCATAATTAAAAGTACCCCAACAGAAGTTGTTCAAGAAATTTGAACTATGGTTATATTTCTACCTGATTAGTCGATGTAAATACAGACTAAATATATTTATTTTTATGATTTTATCTTTTATATAAAAATTTCACATTTTATCTTATTAAATTAATCTTAATATTAGGTGGATTTTAATTAAGTGATCAACCTTTTCAAGGTAAAATTACACATAATACAATTTATTTTAATTCATTCTTTCTCACTTATAAATTCATGAATTTATGTGATCATGATAAACAAACATAATTAAATTAAACATGAAACTTTAAAAAAAGAAAATAATTAAATTAGTAAGATCTAGAATTTTTCTAATGGTTACATTATCTAGTGTATGATAAACTAAACATCGAAATTATGAAAAAACACATGAACAATAAATTGGTTCATACTAAAATATCCCATTCACCCCACCATGCATCTCCTTGATTGGTTTTATCTTATATTCAATCTTAAACAACATATTGTTTCCGTGGATCTCTATTCATTACCTAAGTATTACTCCCATGTGGGTGAGTGGAACCAAAAGATTGGTTAAGGGGTTTATATGAAAGAAATTGTGCACATGTAGGCCTTTATATTATGTAAGGAGGGCATAAATCACATTCAATTATTTAATTTAATAATAAAAATTTAAATAACCATTCACATACATAGGTCTTGTCATAGTTCATGATCAACCACCCACATGAAACAAATATACATTTGAAATATAGCTATCATTCACTTTAATTAATTATTTAATTAAGATAAAAAACCTTTAATTAATCAAATTAATTATCTTATTAATAAATTAATTCAATTTATCTTAATTATATCTAAAATTCTATAGAAATTTTCATCATCCATAATTTAAAATAAATTAAACAAATTCATTTTATTTAAAATTAATAAATTCTATTGTATACTTAGAGACAATGACATATACCTATCCAAACTAACTAAAACGGTCCATGTAATGTATAATTACATGGAATCCTATTTACATGGAATGACACATAATTATAAGGCATTTAAATTGAATAAATTATACACAAACAAATGTAAATTACGTGTAATGTAATGTTATTAACACATGTAGATTACACTAAAATTAAATACCATACACAACCAATAGTTTAGAATTTAACACATAAATTAATTTAATATATAATTAATAATATTATCACATGGCATATAATATCAATAAACGACACACATGAACATATTTATTTGGTTTAATTATATCATTTATTTTATTTTTAGGTCAAATTAATCATACAAGGTGTAGTGGGTTACATGGGGTGCACTAGGTCTATAGACTATGTAATGTGTTCTACCGAGGTTCAAGATATATGCCTAAGGACTGAGTTTGTTTTATGGAAATAGATTTATAAGAGGTACATGACATGTAGGCCAGCTACATGTCATGTGATATCAAAGTTTCATAGATTTTAGTCATACATAGTATATAATAAATACCCAACGTGTCTTTGGCTATGCAATTTCATCCCTGAAAAATTTTGTACTACATGGCGTGTATGTTGGTTACACCCCATGTTCTGAAACAATCTTGGTAATAACCAGGTTGGTCAACACACTATGTGTATTTAATGAATAACACATGTACATATTGCATAAGGACCCATATTTTTTATTGTTCATCCTAGTGTAATGAACATGGGTAAACAACATATACCAATGGTCTACATGCTACATAGTCATATGATATTTTCTTATAACTCATTTCCCATACTGATGAAGTATTGAAATTTTATTTGTTTTAATTTAACTTTTTATTGGTTATATAATCAAGAATGAAGAAGTAAAATATATCATTTCAATGTTCATATTTAAATAATAAATAATATAGAAATTTAAATTAATAGAAAATTAATATAATCAATAAATGATTAAAAAGTAATTATAAATAAATTCTGTGACTAATTTGATACCACTTGAAGGTTCCAAATATAGATAAAGCACCTATGGACTATATATAACTATTATTTTTATCATATTCATTGAATAATAGGAGAATTAAAAGATAAATAACATAATGAAAATTGGAATTAAATCACATATTAATTGATTATTACTCCAAAACCAAAAATATATAGTTATTACATCTAATTTATAGTTATTTTATTTAGATAAATAATTACCTTAGGTTTAAATTCATGCTTTATTGATGAATCTAATGATATATATATATATTATAACATAATTCGTTCATATGAATCAAGTGTATATTACCTCTAGTGGTGATCCATTTGTGTACCATGAACCTCCAAACATCATAATAGAGATATCTATGTTATAGCTTGGAAGATCCAAATGCTTTCACTATTCATCATTGATCTCCAAAAGAATTTCTTTGAGTTGAAGAAATCTTCTTATTCTCTCTATAACTAAGAGGTTGGATAAGGATGATCACTCTTTCTTCTTTAGAGCATTCTAGGATGGGATCTATCAAGGTCTTGATAGGATTCTCTAGAATATTTATTAACAATGATTTGAATGGATTGGACTTAATAAAAATCCATAACTCGGTTTAAATCAAGCTACTAGTAATTTTACAAAGGAATAAACTATTTATTCATGAAATGTTGGATTATTATTTGTTCAAACATTTTCTATTTTTTAAAATGGTGGGAACTGGGAGAAACTAGACCAATAACCCATGTGATGGAAAATGCAACGATTTCCCAAAAGACATACCAAATTCTTTGGGAGATTGAGTTCAAAATTTCATGGATATTTTTACCCAGATATCTCAAACAATTAACAATAACTTGAATAATGTGGAACATCCCCCTTCACCTAAGTGGGATCAACTGAGTATCACATTTTAAAGTGGCAATTAAAACCAACATATATTGGATTATCTGATCCATTAGTACCAGAACAATGGGTAAATTGGATGGAGAAGGTCTTTTTTGTTCTTTGATTTTATGAGGTGGAGAAGGTGAATCTATCTATTTATCATCTAGATGGAGTGGCCAATAAATGTTGATAATTAATTAATAACACCAATCCAAATGAAATAATTAATGAGACGTATTGGGAATAATTTAAGATAATGTTTCTTAACAAGTATTTCCCTCGGACTCTTCATAAAATGTTGAAGAGGGAATTCATGGAGATGAAGAAAAAGGATGGTGAATCTATCACAGACTATGAAAAATATTTCACAAAAATTTCAAGGATTGCTTCAACTTTTTGTTATTAAAAATGGTATATAAATCGATAGATTCTTTAGTGGTTTAAAACCACACCGTCGAAAGGCTCTAGCAATTTGAGACTTTGGGAGTTATGAAGAAATTGTTTGATGTGCAATCAAAGTGGAGATGAAGTTTAGAGAATGGTCCCATGGATATGGTGACAAGAAATGAAATATGGAGTTTCAATCTAGGGTATACAATGAGAAAGGTGGAAAGAAATATCAACCACCCACATGTCAAAAATGTGGGAAGAAGAATCATGGTAATTACCTCAAAGGGATGGGGAAATTAAATAAGTGTGGTAGATAATGAAACCAAGATCATGAATGTCAAATCGACATAAGGAAGTAGGAAAATGTGGTGAAGGAAATGATATAACCACCTATTGTTAAATGTTTCAATTATAGAGAACAAGTTCCCTATGAAAGCCAGTGCACTAATCCTTGAGTTCTCGAGGGTAATCAGTGTCAGCAACCACTAATGCCAAAGGAGAAATGGGAATTTTATTCCAACACCACTGTTTAGGTGGAGCCCAAAAATGATGTTGTGAAAGGTATGCTAGTCATTAATTCAATAATAGAAAACTTAATATTTGATTCTAGTTCTATGAATTCTTTCATATATTTCAAGTTTAGTAGAACTATAAAAACACTACCTAAAAAATATAGAGTTTGAGTTATCTATGAGAATATAAAATGATGAAATTTTTGTATACAGAGTATATAACTCCTCCCTAGTAAATTTCTGTGGACTAAACCTCCCTACAAATCTGGTTATGCTTCCTCTGGAAGAGTTTGATGCTATTTTGGGCATGGATTTTCTATCTTTATACAAATCTAACTTCAACTATTTGGAAAGGGAGATAACTATTAAAATCCCATGGCATCCTCCAATTTTGTACAAGTGTAAGGATAAGGATGAATATCATTTACAATCATCATCTCATATTTCGATATTATTTTCATTTTAGATATTATATATATAATAAATGATGAGATAAAGTAGAGAATCTTTCTTGAAGACATTTCCATTATGAGTGACTACACTGATGTGTTCCATGAAGAATATCATAGTCTACCTCCAGAATGAGAGGTTTATTTCTCAATTGAACATATTTATGGTCTCTATATATATAAAAGACACCTTATAGGATGTCCACCATTGAGTTGGAAGAATTGAAGAAGTAGTTTCAACCGAATTTAGAAAAGGGTTTTAAACACACAAGTGACTCACCATGGGTGCACCAGTCCTCATCATAAAGAAGAAATATAGATCAATGAACATTTTTATTAATTATCGTGATCTCAAAAAAATCAAAATAAATAAAAAGTATCCCATTCCATGGATAGATGACTTTTTTGATCAAATACATGGGGCTATGTATTTATATAAGACAGACCTTTGGCCATGATATCACCAATTAAAGGTGAGGAAGTCAGATATTCTTAAGACTTACTTTCGAATGAGGTACAGATAATATGAGTTCAAAGTGATGCCTTTCAAACTCACTAATTCTCCAGAAATATTCATGGAATTAAAGAATAGAGTCTTTAAATATTACCTATAAAAATTACAGGTAGTCTTTATCGATTATATTTTAATATACTCCATGATCAAGGAAGAACATGAGGAGCATTGGAATAATATTCTTAAGACTTTACTAATAGTGAATATATATGAAAAGTACAGTAAATGTGAGTTCTGGATGGAGAAACTGTCATTCTAGGGGCATATTATCATGAACAAAGGAATATATGTGGATCCTTCTAAGACAAATTAAATCAACGAGTGGCCCAAACTGACATCTATAATAAATATCTATAGCTTCCTTGGTCTTGTGAGGTATTATCAATGATTTGTGAATATTGTCACAAGATTGTCAAAACAACTAAGCAAGATGACTCGGAAAGGGGAAAAGGTTGTTTGGATGAGTGAATGTGAAGTTTTCTTCAAAGAGTTTTAAATGGGGGTTATCACTGTTCCATTACTCACAATTCCAAAAAGTGGGGAACTCTTTGAAGTATACCAAAATGCTTCAATAAAGGTATTCAGATGTTTACTAATGTAAATTGATAACGTTATATCCTATGACTAAAGGCATAAAATAATTCATGAAAAAAAACTATCCCACATATGATTTGGAGTTGGTAGTTGTGATATTTGCATTGAAAATATAGTGGAATTATATATATGGATTGAAGTGAGAAATATATACTCATCATAAGAGCCGAAAATATATATTCACACATATGTATCTTAATATGTTCTAGTGAAGATGGTTATATCTCATCAAGGATTATGATGGATCAATAAACTACCATCCTAGTATGAAAAATAAATTAGAGGATTCTCAATGTAGAAAGTAACCTACAACATTATCAATGACGAGAATTGATAATAATATAATTTCTTAGATTTACAAAGGATGGACATGGGAATAATTAAGGAAGGAACTCCACCAATAATTTTTGAAATGATTACTCAACCACCCCAATAAGGAAAATAAATTATACTCAAAGAAATAATGTAGAAATCCTGAAGAAGGTGGAATCAATGAGAAAGGGTAAATCCTCATAGTTAAAATTTATGAGGAAGGAATTGAAATATTTGGGTCATGACTATGTGTATCATCCGATCCAGAGATAATAATGAGATTTTGAATGATGCACATAGATCAACCATCTAAATTTAAATAGGGAGAACAAATATGTATCGATATCTACAAGAGGAATATGGGTGGAACAATATGAAGAAGGAGATCTCTAAATATACATCAAATTTATTGGTATTTCAGGAAGTTAATTCTGAAAGAAACAAGTTTAAGTGGATTATGCAACCATTACACATACCAATATGAAAATGGTAAAACATCTCTATAGCCATTGTCACTGGACTTCAAAAGATATCATGAAGAAACAATTATACATGGGTTGTTGTGGATCATCTAGTAATGATAGCTCACTTTATCAAAATTTGAGGGGAATTATCACTGGATCAAATTGTATAGATATACATTAGAGAAGTGTTAAAATTTGATGGATTATCAATATCGATTGTGTATGATTGAGATCCAAGATTCACCTCTAAATTATATAAGCTTGTAAACATGCTCTAAACTCTAATTTTGACTTTAGTACATATTATCATCCAAAACCTGATGGCCAATCTAAACAGACTATTCAAACCCTATAAGACATGTTTAGAGCTTGTTTTTTACTTCACGGTAGGATGAGACTAGCATCTATATATGGATTATTTCTCTTACAATAATAGTTTCTACTCGAGCATCCAAATGGATCCATAAGAAGCCCTATATGAAAAAAGATACATAACACAAGCATATAGGGATGATTTCAGTGAACGTAAGGTTATTGGACCTGAAATTGTTTAAGAAATGGTGGAAATGGTGAAAACCATTTAGAAACACATTAAGGCAGACCAAAGTTGACAGAAGATATATACAGACAATTGTCAATGACACTTAGAGTTTATGGCCATAGATATGGTATTATTCTGCATATCTCCAAGGATAAGGATCGTGATATTTGGGAATAATGGAAAGCTAATTCCTAGGTACATCATCCCCTTCAAGATTATTGATTGATTTGGAACTATGTCCTATCGATTTTCACTTCCACCTACCATGTCTCAAGTACATGATGTATTAAATGTATCCCTCTTAAGGAATTTCATACTAGATCTCTCACATGTACTAAATCCTAAGGTGGTACAGTTGGAAAATTATATCTCTTACGAGGATCTAGTGAAGATCATAGACTACAGAGGTAGAGTTCTACATAACAAGACTAATCACCTGATCAAAGTACTATAAAAACCATAAGTTGTAAGTGGTAACATAGGAATTGGAGGTAGCACTGATAGAGAAGTACCCTCACTTGTTTTCACCATAGTATGTAAAATGAAATTTTGAGGGATAAATTTCATAAGGGGGTAAGAATGTAACGAACCAAAATTTCATCACTGGGAAGTACCTTCTTCTAATTATTTCATATATTATAAACCACATAAAATCACTTTAAGAACAAAATAAAAACATAATAAATGATAAATTATTGATATAATATGTATTTATAGAAGTTAAGGAAACATTACTAATGGAATAGTAAACTGATATCTGGAATAGTAACATGTCCATTAGGAATAGTAATTTGACAAATAGAATAGTAACCTCACCTATGAAAGTTTATATAAAATTTATGCATCTCATAAATGAAAATATGATATAATTATATCATAGTATAAGTAAATACTATTTTTAAAAATAATTAATAAAGTGTTTGTATTTTTGTAAGTCTTAAATATTAAATTATAATTTTATAATTAATACAAGGATTTAAAAAAAAATATTTTCATAAAATATATTAATAAATTAATATCTTCTTTTCTTATGGTTATAATATAATTTTATTAGACCATAATTATTTTTTAAAGTGTTATAAAATCAGTTATAATTTTAAAATCGGTATTTTCCAAGTAAATGATGATTTTAATTAAAAACTAAAATTTTCATATTTAGAAACATATTTTCATAAAATTGAGTTCATTTTTAATTATATATTTTAAAAAAATTTGTTAGGGTTAATTTTTTAAATTTTTCTAAATTAGTTTAATTTTTAGAGAATAGTAAAATACAGTAATTTGTGGTATATATATGTTATAAGTTAGAAAACTATTACTTGAGTCATCATTGATGTAATCACCATAATAAAGAACTATATATCTATATTTAAAATATTTTTTCATGTAATCATCACTGTTTCATATCTTGAGGAAAAATATTAAACTAATAAATAAAATAATAAAAAACACCAATTTCCTAAACTATAAATACCACCCCTCACTACCTCTTCTCCTCACACCTTACAAGCCTTTAAGATTATCCAATTTCTGCCTAATACTCATCCAAAGCCCCTCCCCAATTTCCATTATCCCATGGTTACATAAAATCACCAATCCCTTTTCCCTAAGGTTGTTCTCAGGGAGAAGGATTCAAGAGGTAAAATCCCCTTTCTTTTATTTTAATTTTTTATCAATTTTTTTCAATTTTTTTCTATCATATCCTATGTTGTATGATAACTCCAACATATTTTATTTACTATATTTTTATTATGTTAAATGAATAACCATCATAAAACCTTTTCCCATATCCCTTTTATTCTTAAAATGAATGCATCGTCCGTCAGTTATAGGTTTATCGCTTTCATGGATGAAATGTTTTCATTTTCCTTGACCACCTTTAAGTTTATTCATGAAATCATTCTAATGGTTAAAAAAATTAACATTTTATTTTATAAATTTTTTTATGTTCATGAAATTTCTTATATATATAATAATAAATCATAAAACAAAACATGTTCGTAGTGATCGAAAACCACCAAAATTAACCTAAAATGATTATCATTAAATTTTATCCAATGATTCAAAATCATCCCATATAAAAATAATTTATAAGATCAATTATTTATTTTAATTTCATTAATAACATTTAATAACAATTCTAGTCATTTATCTCCATTTACATGAACTTCCTTTCTTGTATACAAGTGATCCGATCATGAAAACCAAGAAAATAGACACTCTCGAATGATAGAATTAAACTCTATAACTCCTCAAAAGGCCATAAATGAACTTAATAAAATAAAAATAAATCAAATAAAATTATAATAGGTTCTTAATTTTTAATTAAATAATTTAATTTTATCATCTAGGTTATTAATTAAAAGAAATCATTCATACATATGGTAAGAGGATTCATGAACTGAACTATCTTTCTTTAAGGTTCCCTATTTCACTCCATTTCCACTGGGATGATCCTTTAATGTTCCTTAAATATAATTTATTTTTTCATTCCCTTTTATTTTCTATGATATACATGTTTCCAATATGGGTTTATGATAAATGAAAATATTTTTCCAAAAGAACTCTTCTTTCCAAAAACACATATTCTCTTGAGATTGTTTCTTCTTCACTAAAGATTAATGATTCTTATACCATGTATGTTATTCACTATTTCTTTTTAGAACCTCAATGTTTATTCATGAATTTATTCTTTATGAAATTAAACCCATTCATTTATATGGGATATTTTATGTCCAATATTGTTATACGTTCTATGTGGCATGCATGATTATGTTAATATTATGATGTGATTGGTGCGGCCATAATTATATAGCACATGTAAATGTTATGATGTGAGAGGTGGAACAAGAATTATATAGATTTTTTTATTTTTATGATGTGATAGGAGCCACAAGAATTATATATCATTCTAATTCATTAGGTTATGTGATGTATCTCCTGATAAAAAGTGAAATATGTGTGAACATGTTTCTAGATTTGTTCACAACTATGTGTGGTATTTGACCACTAAGAAATGATATTTATTTTTATTAATTGCCACATTCCATGCCTTTATATAATTTTTTATCTCATTATTATTATTTTATTATCACCCATTTTATATTTATCCATTTCTTTATCTATCCTTTTACTGAGATTTTAGTTAACCCCTTTCACTGATATATATTCATATGTAATAACCTGTACTAAGGAAAATGTGAAGTCCATGATGAAGCTAGAGAAGCAGGAATTAAATAATGTATATGTTTTATTTTGTAAAAATTATATATAAGCCTAATTTTCCCAAGACACTAAATCACTTGATCATGGATTTGTAACACTATTATGATTTTTATCTTTAAAATGATGTAATAGTCATGTTGAAAAATGTAGAGTCTCTATAAGGAACCCATAGAGAAATAAGTTAATGTTGAAATGAAATAAAACCTAATACAAATGATTACAATGTAATATAATCTCATTATCATTATATCTCTTATCAATAAGGTTTAATGTTGGGATCATTAACATATATTATCGATGTATCTTTCTTTGACAATAGAAATGAACTTGCAAATATAATTCCAATTCCATGGAATTAATCTAGTGGTTCGATTTCCATCAAAGGGCCCGAGATATTTAGTACCATTAAACTAGTAAGGGAAAATCATTTCTTTAATTATTAATTAATGTAATATCACTCATGATGAAACCGACATATGCTACCTCAACATGATAATACATAATTATAGTTTTAATCAATACATCAATTTACACATATGAGAAAATAAATTAATAACAATATTAATGACTACAGACCTTTACAGATGTCTATAGATAGGAATATCCAGTGAAACATATGAATATGGATTTACTATTAGTGAGTTATGTTCTCCTAATATCCTACTCTGTAATTTTGAAAGGGTTTACACCGTGATAAAATATCTCAAAGACCAATGAGTTTCTATCCTTGATATATTATATAATGTTTTATAATCAAATGATATCATCTGGTTATATACTTTTTTTTAATAATACTATCATGGAACTTATAGGTTCTAATAATACATTAGAGTTATTATGACCTTTTAATGAGATAGTTTTCGTTTGGACAATATCACCCACCATGTCACATAGGAGAACAATCATGATGTGATAAGTAACTTTTTAATATTCAAAACCAATGACTATAGGTAATAATAAAGTACATTTAATTTGGTTCTAGGGATTAAAATCCAACATCTATTTTAGACCATATAATGTATTCTTAATTTTAAATAACATTTTCTTGTTTTTAATTTCACCAAAATAACTTCTTGATACTCCATGTATATTTTATCTTCATCTTCACAATTTAATAATGTAGTTTTTCTATTTAGTTGTTAATATTATTGGTTGATACCTACCACCAATGAAAGAACAAATCTAATAGTATAAAGTTTTACCATAGGTGAAAAAAATTCTTCAAATTAAATATATTTATTTTAATATAGTCCCTTAAAAACCATCATAAATTCATATGATGGTTTTGATATTCTTTTTCTACTTTGATATTGTATAACAACTTGTTCTTGAGTACCTTGTTTCCCTATGGTAACTTCAACAAAATCAAATCTATGGTTCTTTTGAAAGGATAAAATTACCACTTTATGGATGAATATAAATATATGAATACATATTACTTTGTTATGATGTATTAGCAATGTTTGGAATCTATCCCACAATGTCTGGAAATGATAGTGGTGAAATTGTCTCAAGATTGACTGGTACTTTCTCAGATAGTAGATTCTCTATATTTTCTGGCTTCTCAAAATCTTAAATTTTTTAATCATCAAGAAGTACCTCATATATGCTTCTAGATATCCTTCTACTGATAAGATCTCAAATTTATATCTAAACTCTTCATGGGAGTATCCTAAAAGGATATAATAGTTTCCCTTTCCATCTTATCATTTCCATAATCTCTTTTAGGATGTGTAAAAATTCATTTCAACTAATTTTTTTGATGAAACATATTTAACTATCCAAAAAAATTATAGTAAATCATTTTTAATTGTAATTTATATATAAATGTTGATAAAATTAAAGGAAATCCACATTAGTGCCTCCAAAAATATGTTTGATAGTTGTACATTTGATTGAACACACCTGGAACTCTGAAAAGAGTTTCTATTAATCCTACGAGTAACCACATTATATTGATGAATATTTGGCACTAATTTTTTAGAATTATGTAGAAACTATCAGAGTATCCCTAAAATGGACCATATTTCTCTCCTCTATTGTTTGCATATACAAACTTCAATTTCCTATTAAATTCTCTTTCCAATTTCACTTAAAACTATGTGAAATCATCTTTCACCTTATCCTTAGTTTTCAAAGAAAAACCCCAAAAATTTCTAGAATGATCATTAATAAATGTTAAAAAATAAATAATATTTCCCATATACATAATGTTCTCCTGGAATACATCAGTGTGTATCAAATCTAAAACATGTAACTTTTAGGGTAAATAACCATAAAAAAATACATGGTGATGTTTTCCCATGATGTAATCAACATGAGTATACAAATGCGTTCCTTATATTCCTGATAATAGATCCCTCTTGGATAGAATTATGATTACTCTCTTTCTCATGTGATCAAGCCGTCTACACCACACTTCTATAGGAACCTCCTTTCTCAATAAATTGATTTCTTCTCCACATAGTCCACCACCAATGAGGTAGAGGGAAGTATCGTTATTTCCATTATAAAAATACCATATTACCATTGGTATGATTCTATTTTATATCCCAAAATTAACTATCCTATTTATCAACACCATTAATTCCATTGGATATCATATTAAGGGAAATAGAAGGATCATGCCACATATCCCTCAATAGTACCTTATATCTAATATTAGTCTCTAGAAAAATATTAAAAATATTATTATTTTTTTATGCACTTTCATTACCCATATTTATAGGTCCAAAACTCACTAAAGTGTAAGATGAGAAGAAATATCGACCAATTATGACACGATAAGAGGTTCTTGAATAAATCACCCATGAAGATCCCTATCATGTGATGTTGAGACTATAATCTTCAAAAAAATATCTCTTAATTGAAAATTTCATCGTTATTGTTTTAGGGTTTACTTTCCCAATTCCTTTTGTATGAATTTATATTCTAATAGTCATGAATTAATTATATAAGATTTACATTATGGTTTTAATTGATATCATATCTCATGTGATATTTTTATAGCTTCCTTTATTGTTTTTTATCATGTGGTTATTTTCTTATACTTATTCCCTACCATTTTTGATTTTATCATCCTTCAGTGAAAATATCCTTTCATTCCAAATTAAAAAAATTTATCCTTACTTTTATAATCTTCATCCATTATTCTATCTTTCACAACTTAGATGGCGAACCTTCTATCATGTCATGAATTGATTAATTATAGGACCGGTTTTTTTCAAATATTTTATAAGGAGCTCAAAATCAACAATGTGTGTAACTCACCATCCACCATCATCTTTGTTGAATTTAACTGATCAAGAATACTTTATAACTCACTCATGTTATCAAATATGTTGTTCCCAACATTTTACTTCATGTTTAAATGATAATATAATAAGTTTTCTTTATTTTTTTTATTTTTACTTGCATATATCTAATATAAAATATTTATTCATGATTTTGTGTTACTCTCATCATTGATTTTTTACTTAAAATGATAAATTTGTAGTCAATATTATTTTTTTATCATTAGAATTTATGAATATAATTGTTAGAATATATTCAGTTACATTACAATTTACTATTTTGATAATATCATTCAATATAACAATCCAAATGACATGATTCTTACTTTTCATTATTTTATATTCAAATTCCCACTAACCATTCGACTAGAGTATTAGAGAATTAATCCATTTATAGGGTTATATGGATTACACAATAGGGACTACCGAATATGTGTCAAAAAATATACAAACCATGAATGTTGAATTTTTGGGCTTAATCTAGAAGCCAAAATTTGTTGAAATTGAAGAATAATTTCTAGGGTATCCATAAAAAACATGGATAAAAAATTCATTTCCAAGGTCATCCTCAATGGATCCTAATACATGAATCAAATTCAAGCCCACAATTATTTTGGGGATTGAAAAACAACTCACCATTCTTTACTTTTCTACCAATACACTCACCCAATTAAGCTACAATTGTTTGGATGGAAATCAATAGTGTGGAGAACATTTTTTTTAATATATTTTTATTATATATAATGGAATCTTCCTAGCCTAAAATATATTCACATTATTATTATGTATTTTCCTTGATAATTCAAAAAACAAACACATGATTAAACAAAATTAAAATATAGTTGGCTCAAAAAGTAAAATGGATGAAATATTTAGAGGGTGTATTTTAGAAAATAATATCTATAGTTTTTAAAATGAAGATTTACTGAGATTGGTCCATCTTCATGAAAAAATAGATGAGTCGACATGAAGAGAAGTTTTGGAAGGAAGAAAATCCACTCCCTTTAGATATAAATAGATATTAATATTCCACATTAAAGGGGTTTGAACATCAAAACATAGAATGAAAAATTGGTAGAAGCACAACCTTGAAAAAATCCATGGAGGACCTTCTAAACTGAAGTTTCTACATGAGTTACTTCTCCTTTACTCTTTCATTTCATATACCTCAATTTTTTTCTATTATAATTACATATTCTTGATTTTAATTTCATTTGATGTTAAATGCATGAATCACCATTATCCCATTTTATTCTCATAAAACATATATTACCTAATTTTCATGGTCTTAAATTAATTTAAATAAATTAGAAAATTGTTCATTATTTCAGTTTCTCATTCAGTAGAAAGTGTATGTTTACCTCTCTTCATATGTGCTTTTTTATTGCACAATTCTTTTCTCATCTAATTCCATTCATTTTTATTTTACTAAATAATCATAAAAATAATAAACATATTATTAATCAATGATATTTATAAGTGAATCTCTCATTACTGTGAGTCATAAAATGAGAAGTTTATGTGATTAAGATCTTTCTCTCTATTAAATTTCTTGGAATTTATATTGTGGATGTAAAAAACGAATTATTTTGGATTAATGGCATATTTTATTTGAAATTTGTATTCCATAGATTATTTTAACCAAAAATAAAATTGAGTTCTTGAAATATTTAACCTTTTGTTAATTTAAATTTATAATTATTAGAACCCTTGTTGCAGAATGGATTAAATAAAAAATAACTAAGAATTCCCATCGAAGTCATCTTTTGAAGAGGATATTAGTTGAATGAAACTTGTTTCATAGATTAAGGATATAATAATTTTATATAGAAACCCAATTATTGTACACCTATTACTAAATATTTTTTAATATAAATATCTTTTAAATACAATGAAGGGATAAAAAATCATAATGTCTGTGGGATACTTAGTTCATAATAAATCAAAGTGAAACTTAAATATAACGATTTTTTTTAATCTCCATAATGAGATACTAAATAAAATTGATCTCCTAAAACTACATAAGATAACCAAGGGAATACATACAATAAATTGGTGAACTAAAAATCATAGAAATTGAATAAAAATGATAATTAATCACAACAGGTGAGTCAAATAACATAAAATGATATCATACAAGATAAGGCGCATGAATAATCACATTGAAGAATAAAATTATAAATATGGTATCATATGGTTATGGTAACATAGGAGGGTGGAAGAAAAAAAACCATGACATAATAATAATTCAAGGATAACCTCTAGGACAATATTACATGATGGATAGAGTCCCATCATGGATTTGGTCCACTCTCAAACCCTATTAATAATGTCTAATGAGACAAGAATATTACCTAACGCATTAGATTGATATATGGGTGTTCCCATAAAAACATGTACATGATTATGTGTACAAAAAAATTAAATCAATAATAAGGAATAAACACAATAATTACCTTTGTAATGAAAGGAGTTTCATAATTATTCCTCATATCATAATGAAAAGAGATTTCTTAAAGAAGACATTTA
The DNA here is from genome assembly GCA_963277665.1 of Viscum album. Taxonomy (NCBI): domain Eukaryota; kingdom Viridiplantae; phylum Streptophyta; class Magnoliopsida; order Santalales; family Viscaceae; genus Viscum; species Viscum album. Next base: position 248,628,080 of record OY728150.1, read on the forward strand.
AGAAATGAAATGAAGGCATGTATTACCCCCTAAAAGGAAAGGATAATAATTATTTTATATATGTTAGATATATATATATATATATAATTTATAATCATTACATAACATTAAATATAAATAAAATGTGAGTTAGAGAGAGAAAGGAAAGGTCATAACCTAAAGAAAAATGGCGGTTCAGAGAGATCCCTTACCTTATATCCAGATCCGTTCTGCACTCACACTTAACATATTGGATAATAAAATTATATAAATTAATTAATTAAAACCCTTTACATATATATATTTTTTTATTATAATTTTATTAAATTTATTTATAACCATTTGAATGAGATATAATGTTTAATTTTTTTTGTTCCCGGAGTATCAATTTCAAGGTACCAAGGTTGTATCACATGGGGATAATTATTGATGTTCCTGTAAAATGGAAATAAAAATACATAAGTGAAATAAAATGTAATTAATGTACTTATAGATATTTAAATTTTCTAAAATATCCATATGTTATCTAACATAGTGAAAAATCATTAAGTATACTTGTTAACGTTATGTGCTTAGTTCGTTTAGGAGGTTTTACCAACCTTCATGTACTGGATTCATGTTAATTAATATTATGGAAATATATTTATTATAGACCATGAAATAAGTTATAATATACTTATTATAATCTTATTTAACCTTAATAATAATTTTATGATCAACCATGAAGGTGGTCAAGGAAAACGAAGTGTGTGGTTCATGGAGGCGGTGAAACAACCATATTGTAAACAATGTTTTCTTTATAGAAACAAAATAAGGGTAGGTTTAAAATTGATATTAAAAATAATAGCAACATAATATTATATTAAGGAAAATTATGTTAATATTTTTATGTTTATGGAGATTATTTGGGGTGGTATAATTAAAATAAAAATTAAACAGATTAGTCAAGAAGCTTACATCTTCCTTTAGTCTCCGCCTTCTAAGTAACCCATTTCGACTCTTTGAAATTGTATTTGGATGAGAAAATTATAAATAAGACATGGGGGGGGGGGGGTTGATAATATATTTGGGATGAAATTTTGAAATCTACAAGGCTTAGAAGGTCTAAGTAGAATGGCTTGTGAGGGGTGGTATTTATAAGTGGAGGAGAGGGGTGTTTTTGAATATCGTATTAATTAGTTTGTTAATTTGGAACATAAATATAAATAATATTTATTATTATGACTATATATAGAAATTTTTTTCTGTGGTTGATAAATAATGGATTCTTACATTATCCATGTTTCAAAAATTCATGTATTTCACTTATAATGTTAAATAATGTGTTTTCCAGTATTTCACTATTAAAAAATCAATTATTTCAAAAAATTACAAAAAAATAACCCTAATTTTTTTTATTTATAGATTAAAAAAATTAAATCAATTTCTATAAAATAATTTCATAACTATGAGAAAATTAATTTTTAAATAAAATCGTCATTTATTCAAAAAAAAACATATTTTAGTATAATTATCGATTTTCAGACCATTTGAAAAATTTATTATGTTCCCATTAAATATTATATTCATTATAATAAAAAAATGAGATTAATTTATAAAAATATTTTATGAAAATAAAATTTATTTTTAATCATTATATTTATTATAAAATTAAAATTAAAAAATTTATATTTTTTAATAATACAAACTCTTAAATAATCACTTTAAAACATTTATTTGCAGGTACCATGGTTTAAATGTATCATATTTTAATTTTATAAGATAACTAAATATTATTTTTCACATAAATAGGTTAATATAATATTCTAGGAGTTAGGTTACTATTCATAATAGTCATATTAGTATTCCAATGGTCGGGTTACTCTTCTAACGATTAGATTACTATTCATATGGCCAAAATTGTAACTGTTATATGGGTTACCTAATATCTAAAACTGCAACATATTTCATTCATTATTAATTAAATTATATTTTCTCTCAAGGATATATATATATTCACTTTCATGATGAATATTTTATTACTAATATTATGCTTCATTTTTACACCATTTTTTGCGAGTGAAGTTACTTTGGTGGATCAAGCATATCCAAAGTTTCATATGTTAGTTGTCAAATTTTCTATTTTTTAACCCTTGTAATATTTTCAATTATTTTGGTAATTTTTATTCTTTAAATGTAATTTTTAACAAAATAAAATTTATATGGTTTTATTATGTGGTGGATCTGAATTTCGCAAAATTACAAAATATGACAGAATTATAAGACATGAAATTCCATTCATAAAATTCAGGGTCATTACATTTTCAAACTTAAGAAATATTTCCTAAAAAATAACATTTTAAATACTATGGGGAAGAAAGGTTAGGAGATTTATATTTCATGTCTTCCCCTAGTTCTCATGCCTCCTCATCGTACTTATGGTTTCACCATATTACTTTGACTAGGTGAGTTGTCTAATTGCGGGGAACTTTATATTTATGGTCCAAGATCTTCTTTGGTTCCTCCTTATAATAGAGATAATTTTCTAGTTTTACAACTAGTTAATTAAATAAATACGAAGGATCTAATATGTACTTACTGAATAGGTTTATGTGAAATAAGGCATGAACATGATAAAGGGTAGGTGGGAGTTCTAGTGGATAGACCAAAACTTCGATGAAATAAAGCATCTCAAAGGGTCTGATGCACCTAGAATTTATCTTTCCATTCTTCCCAAATATCATGACTCCATTCCATGGATATTTTTTTATGAATACTTTATATCTAACCTCAAACTCTATGTATCATTGACGATTTTATGAATATCCCCTCTATAGACTTTCACAATCCCTAATGTGTCGATGAATGGCATTGATATTTTCACCATTTCCATGACCATTTCTGGTACTAGTAGTTTTCATTCACTAACTACATCTAAGAACACAAGTGTTCTACATCTCTTCCAATAAAGGGATTTATATCGAGAAATTTGGATTATTTAGTTAAAACTATTATTTTATAATGAATCAACCAAAGAAATATGTTAAACATGTCTTCCTTTGAAGTATATAGAAGATATTGTCAACGTGTCATCAAGTGACATGATAGTCTTCTTATACTAGACATTGGTTTGGGAGTGATAATCTATAAGTAAGTTTAACAATGTGTTTATATAAATTTGGATAATTTTCTTTATCTTACTAGAAAATATAAAAACTTGGTATGATACAATCGATAGTGGTGCTCCATGTATCCTCACAAATTATCATATGTATATCTTGGAAGGTTGATCGAGTGAGTTTTTGATTCCCTCAAAGAATCATTTGTGTCCTGAGTAGTTTATTTCATGGTGTTAAATGGTGTGGAATAAATGAAGTTTATTATAAGTTCTTCGAGATGTCTCCAACGGGGTTTGTTCGTAGATTTGGAAACAGCCAATGGGCCTCACACCCATTATTCATGGGCCTATTTTCCAAAGGTAGGTGTTTTTTGGGAAACGTGACCAGTGACACTTTATAAATCACATTGGTCAAGAGGATGGAAAGTTAGGCTCATCACACCCTTTTGGTGAATCTTTTCCTATTATAGGGATCTCTTATAAATTTATGATATGTTTTTGAGTCATTGGATCATTCCAATGTTTCCATAGGTGGAATACTCATAAGTAAAAATCAATCATAAATAGAATGGGTTTAGAATCATATTTATGTTTCTATGGTTCTCCATCAATAGTACCCTTTTAGGGATGGATTAGAGATTCTTTGGTCATTCATTAGGATGATTATAGTTGTAAAACATTTGGTGAGGCACTCTTGAGTTTGCTATCTTCCATGGATATGAACAAAATTTTTATGTGAGGATCAAAACCATAAGCTGGTATTCCTACATATCCTCATGAGAGGAATCTGAACCCACAAAGTTCGAGGACACATCACAGGGCACATCACAATTTAAGGTTGTGTGATAAGGACCCATCCATGAAGTTTAATTTCATATGGTAAGGATACCTAGGATGATTGTTCTTAGTCAAGGATTGTGTATGACTTATACCAAGGTGTCCCAAGGGTACCGAGAGAGATATGGTTTCTATTAAGACCCTAGCCTTTTACATATAACATTACATGATTTTAATCATAATTATACATCATAGTTAAAGACAAGTATCATGAAGTCTAGTGTCTTGGAAGACTAGGTTCATAAAACTGAAAACATGGAACTAAATAAAACATTTCTTTATATAGTCTTCCTAAAGAGCCCATAACTTCTATTGTGCTCATGCATTTTCATAGGATAACTTGGCGATAACATGAACAAATGTATGATCTAAAATCCAAGTAAGGGAATAAGAATAATAATCAATCCTTAGCACATGGGTTAGAAAACATGACATAAATAAATAAAAAGGCATGTAACATAAGGTATCTTATCATATAAACAAAGACTCATATAAACATGTAATCATAGAAATGTGGGAAAAAAATAAAACATATTGTTAGAATGAGTTAAGGATATCCTCCAATATTATTTCCCATAGTAGTATGGGCCAAGGATAACCGCAAATCCTGTTTCCCATAGTATCACAAACCAAGGATAACCACCGAGATCATTGGACATAGCATATCATGATACTTAAATTTACCAAATGTATTGGAGAAATATCTAGGTGCACCCATCTTACATTTCATGAATATGTTTTCCACATAAAGAATCATACATAATAAATCTTACATAAACATAAGGGTTACCCATGAGAATAATTGGGTACCACAATCATGACATAAAGCATAACTAATGGGTTTATTATGAAAGTGTCCATAAAAGAAAGGAATTATAACATACATGTACTATAATAAGGTAAAATATTCATATATCATGGAAAGTGTTGTCAAACAGAAGAGACAACATGTAGGAAATGTATTAGCATCAAAACATTTTTGTGCGGTTTTAAAGATAATACAATAGATATTTTAAAATATAAAAGAGGGAAATATTTTATATAAAACAATTATTGAACCAAGAAGGTTTTTATAATAAAAATACTTATTTTTTTAAGACAATGGTGGCTTAAAATAGAGGATAGAGTGCACTTGAGATTGGGTAAAAATTTGTGAATTTCCCTTAAAACGAGTTTGCTTACTGGGAATTACCGAGGAGAGAATCACTTAAAATCATGTATATCCCCAAAAGAAAATGAGGGATTGATATTGAAACAAGATTTTGGATCATATAGACATCATTTATAATTTTTACATAAAAAGAAATACCACTTCATTTGGGTAAAAAGAAAGATATAGCAACCTGAAGGAATAAAGCCGGTTCAGGTTGAATTCCTTAAGGATTATAGGCATGATATCAGGTGTACTTAAGAGGGATTAATGAGAGAGAAAGGAATTTATCATATTTTATACATCATTAGGATAGTATGGGGTAGGTTTTTTATTATACCCTATCACTAGGAATTACACAAAAAGGTCATAACATAGAGGAATATCTTGAATAAAAGTGAAATGGAGAGGATCCCTTACCTTAAGTCTGTTGGTGATATTTGTTTGAACATAATGACCTGAATAATAATTTTTTAATTAATTAATAACTCTAGAAACACTTATATATGTATAATATTTATTATAATCATTTTGAGTTCATTTATAACCATTTTTATTGGTTATGATGTTCAATTTCATTTTTTTGGGTTCGTTTGTTTACTTGGTTTTAATGATCGGTTCACTTATATTCAAGTTCAGATGAACATGTAATATGAAAGTGGTTTTCCAGATTTGAATTTGTGTGTTATTAGTAAACATCCAGGAGATTACATGGTTATAAAAATTCATTAGGTTTTTGGGAGTCAAGATGAGTTATTATATAAAACCTTAGTGATAATAGTTTTGGTTAATCAGTGGGTTTGATTACAATGAACATATTTTGATATATAACATAATGCCATTTTTACAAAAGGATTAAAAAACCATAACTAGGGTATATTACATATATAATAATCTAGTTCAACCATAACACAAATGGTATCATGACCAGAATTAAATATGATAATAGAAATTGATAAACCGTTATCCTTGAATGTGCTAAATTAACACATCTCAAACAATTTTTTCATTTGTTTCAAACAAAAGATGGGGAAAGGAGAGATGATAATAAAATTTCCCATTAGAAAAAAAATTCCAATACATGTATGGTACAATATTTTTCATGCCATTTGGATGAGTAGAGGTTAGGTAAGAAAAGAGAACAAATGAACTTAAAAATGATGGAAAATAAAAGAGAAATTTTACCTCTTAAATCAAAATTCCTGGAGAGATTCATTAGGTTATATGCTTTGGTATTTTGAAGATACTAAGGGATAGTTGAAGTGGGGAGGGAGTATAGGAAGATATTTTAAATAATACTATAAAATCACAAGGCTTGGAGGAGTAAAGAGAAGATGAAGTGGGGGGGTTATAGTAGAGGAGAGGAGGGTTTTCATAATTTTTAATCATTTATTTATTAATTTCCATAAAGACTAGAAATAGTGATTATTCCATGACAAAAAATAGTAAATGGGTCATGTGAATTTGAACCAAGGGTTATGACATCAGCCCTAATTCTAGGAATAGTCTATTTATCTTATAATGTATATATACGGTAAATTACTATATTTTACAATTCTGAAAAAAATCAAGTATTTCATAAAAATATCAAAAATTAACCCTAATCGTTTTTTACATGTAGAATTCAAAAATGAAATCCATCTTTAATTTTTTTTTTCTAAATACGATTTATTTAATATTTAATTATAATTATAATTTATTATTAAAAAACCAGTTTTAAAACATTTATTTACTTATTCTAAAATAGAGGTACATAATACCTTCACTTTAATATTATTTTTATACTATCATAGGTATGGTTACTATTCATTATGGTATACCACAATTCATATGTTACTATTCATAAGGGTAGGTTACTATTCACCAAAAAAATATGTTTTTCCTATCAGACTCTAATTAACTTACTGATCACAACCGTGTATATCATATTTTCGGAATTCCAAACACAGAAATAAAAAACTTATGTTTAAAGTTCACATAGCACTAATTAGTTCCTTATGTTCAATTTTCATGTGATTTTATGACATAATTATAAGAAAGAAATTTCTATTGAAAAACATTGGGTCGTTACATTCTTCCCCCCTTAATAAATTTCACCCTAGAAATTTCTTTTTACATTCAAGGCCATAAACAGGTGCAGGTACTTTTCCTTCATTACCTCCTAAAATTATAATGTTACCTCTTCATACTTATGGTTCTACCATAGTACTTTGACTAAGTGAGTATTCCTATTACGTAGAACATTATCTCTACAATCCAAGATCTTCACTAGCTGCTCCTCATAGGAAAGATCATCCTCCAACTATACAACCTCTGAAAATAGTACATGTGAAGGGTCTGGTATGTAATTTCTAAAGAGGGATACATGAAAGATATCATATACTTTATACATGGTAGGTGGAAGTGTTAGTTGATAGGACACAACCCTAACATGATCAAGAATCTAGAAGGGGCAGATGTACCTGGGACTTAACTTCCCTTTCTTTCTAAACCTTGTGACCTTCTTCCATGGATATATGCATAGAAATTCCATGTCTCCATCTTTGAACTCAAGGCCTCTTCAACGACTGTCTGCATAAAATTTTTGTCGACTTTGGGCTGCCATGATATTATGTTGAATGTTTTTCACCTTCTCCACCCTTTAATCCACCATTTTAATTCCTAACAGCTTAATCTCACCAAATTCATCCCAACATGCCGGTGTTTTACACCGTTTCCCATAAATGGATTCATATGGTTCCATTTAGATGCTTGAGTGGAAACTATTGTTGTAGGATAATTAAAACATTGGAAGATGTTGGTCACATCCTCCTTTGAATTCCATAGAATATTCTCTCAACATGTCTTCCTGTGTTTGAAAATTCTGCTTAGATTGGCCATCAGTTTGAGAATTATAGACTGTACTAAAGTTCAGTTCAGTGCACAGAGAATGTTAGAGACTTTTCAAGAACTTTGAGGTGAATCAAGGATCACAACCAGATACAATATATAGTGGTACTCCAAGTCATCTTACCACTTATTTGATGTAAATCCGTGCAATTTGATCCAATGAGAAGTCGTCTCGAATTCCAATAAAGTGAGAAGTCGTTGTAAGACGGTCCACAATGACCCATATAACATTGTTTCCTCGGGATGTCCATGGAAGTCCAGTGAAAAAGTCCATGGTAATGTTCTCCCACTTCCATGTTGGTATGGGTAGTGGTTTCCTCATTCCCTTATACCATTTCCTCTTAGCCTTCACTTTCTGACATACCAAGCAATTTGATGTATATTCAGTAATCTCCTTTTTCATATTGTCCCACCAAAACTTTTCTTGGAGATCTTGATACATCTTTGTTCTACCTGGGTTGATAGAGATGGTCAAGCTATGTGCCTCACTGAAAAGATCCTTATTTATCTCGGTATTATATGTTATACATAATCGGGACCCAAATCATACAATTCCATCCTCATCAATCTTGAACTTTGCGGATTTTTAACTTTTGATAGCTTCCACCATTTTTAGAAGTTCGACATATTTTCTTTGTTTATATTTTATTCTATCCATGAGGGATGGTTGAGAAATAATTTGAGAAAGGATTGAAGATTTTTCACCCATAGTGATTCTCTTTTCCATCCCTTGAAAATATAATAAGATCGGATCCTTTTCAATTATCATCATTGATAAATATGTAAGATCCTTTCTACTTAGAGCATCTACCACCTTATTTTCCTTAACAGGATGGTAGTGTATTGAGAATTCATAATACATGATGAGATCTATCCATCTTCATTAGTGTATATTAAGATATTTTTTTTGTGAATATATATTTGAGACTCTTGTGGTCATTATATATGTCACACTTTTCCCCATAGAGATAATGCCGCCAGATTTTCAATGCAAAGATCACAGTCTCTAACTCCAGATAATGCATGGGGTAGTTTTGGTCTTGGATTTTTAGCTTCCTTGAGGTGTAAGCTATCAGTTTACAATTTTTCATTATCACACAACTGAATCCCTTCTTTGATGCATCATTATACACCACAAAAAGTTCTCCACTTGTTGGGAGTGTGAGTACTGGCACAGTGATAAGCCTTTTTTCCAACTCCTTGAAACTATATTCACATTCACGAGTCCAAACAAACATTAATCCCTTCTATGTTAGCTTGGTCATTGGGTTTGAAAATCATGAAAAGTTATTCAAAATCATTGACAATTTCCCAGCTTGAGCCAAAAAGCTACAGATCTCTGTTATAGAAGTTGTCCTGGGCCACTATTCAATTTCCTTTGTCTTGAAAGGGTCCAAAGATATCCCTTTACTCATGATAACATTCCCTATGAATGATACTTCCTCTATCCATAACTCACATTTATTTTACTATGAATACAAATTCTCCCTTCTCAAATTCTTTAACACAGTATTCAAATTCTCTTGATGTTCCTCCTTGCTCTTGGATTATATCATAATATCTTCAATAAAGACTACCACAAATTTGTTGAGGTAATATCTAAAGAGTCTTTTCTTAAAATCAATGAAAATTTCTAGAGCATTAGTGAGTCCAAAGGGCATCACTTTGAACTTATAGTGTCCATAACTTGTTTTAAAGGAAGTATTTGGAATATATTACTTCCTCCCATTTAATTAGTGATATCGCGGCCGAAGGTCCTCCTTAGAGAAATAAAAGGCCCCATGAAGATGATCAATAAATTCATATATTCATGGAGGGGATACATGTTCCTTATCGCGATTTTAGTGACCTCACGATAATCAATGAAGAGGCACATTGATCCATCCTTCTTCTTGATGATGAGGACTGGAACACCCCATGGTGAAGCACTAGGGTGTACAAAACCCTTCTCCAGATTCTACTGTAACTTCTTCTTCAGCTCTTATAGATCTACGGTGGCCATTCTGTAAGGTGTCTTTGAGATAGGTAGAGATCAAGGTATAAATTGAGTTGATAAATCAATATTTTATTTAGGAGGAAGACGATGAAACTCTTTAGGGAATACATCAGTGTAATCCCTCATGATTGGCATGTCTTCAAGCATGATTCTCTCCTTTGTCTCAATAATTTGAGCTAGATCTTCTTTCTCACATGGATGAAATATCCACACTTGAAAAGATGATTCTAAAAGTGATTCATATTCCTCTTTACACTTGTAAAGAGTCGGAGGATGCTTCAGGATGTGAAGAGTGATCTCTCTTTCCTGATAGTTGATGTTGTCCTTGTATAAAGATGGCCAATCCATTCCCAAGATTGTCTCGAAATCCACTAAAGGAAGTATGATGAGATTTGATGTGAGGTTCAGTCCACAAAAATTAACCAAAGAGGAGTTATAAACAATGGACGTAAAAATATCCCCATTAATTGTTCTCCCATATAACATTTCCTCAAATTTTGTGGTGGTGGTTTATTAGTTCTACAAAACATACATGATATGAAAGAATGCGTAGAACCATAATCAAATAGTACATTCTCTATTCCTGAATAAATAACTAGCTTACCTATCACCACATCATTTTCCAGCTCCTCCTCAGTGGTAGTGATAGCATAAGACCTTTCTTGTTGTCTTGGAGGTTTTTGGTGATTTACTCTAACAAACCTTGACTTAAAAAATTGTTTTCATAATGCCCATGCTCATTTCATTTGTAACACTACACCACTAGCTGAGCATTTATCTGAACTGTCATTTTTTATTCCACATTAGTGGGATTTTTCATATCCCTTTAGTAGTTTTTTGCCAGATGACCAAACTTTCCACATCAAACCATTCTTGGTTCCCTTTATACTGTTCCCATGAATATTCTTCCCATAACATTTATAAGTGGGATATTCAGGCTTCTCTCCATCATGGTATTTATTTGATGAACAACCCATATTGTTCTCCATTTTTCCCTTCTTATCACTCGGCCCACGAGACCAATGAAAGTCTCCAATCTCCATTTCAACCTTGAGGGCACAACAAACAACATATTAATAACTATCAGAGTCTTGGATCACCAACACCATCAATAGAAATGGATTTATTCCACAAAATAAGTGATCCACCTTGATTTTGATGTTCATGACAAAGCCATAGGCATACCTTGCAAGCCTTGAAAAGTTTTCTTCATACGCCCTGATGAACTCATCTTCTTTCTGCTTGAGTCTGAGGAACTCTCTTTCTATCCTAAGATAGAGGGTTTGAGGATAATATTTATTGAAAAACTTATTCTTTAATTCCTCTCAATTCATGGAATCAATTTACTCTTGGGACTTGGTATTTTTAATCAGTGCCCACCACTGATCAACTTCCCCATAAAAACTACAGACCACCAGTACAACTTTCTATTCTTTCGTGCACTGAAGGAAGGATAATATATTTTCAATGGTGTTAATACACTATTCCAAAATGAGGGGATTAGAAGATCCACTAAACATGTGAGGCCTTTGTCGCATGAAGGGTTCTACGGTAGCTTTTCCTCTCTTTGGAGGAGGAGGGCGTTCCACATGATTCAAGTTATTATTCATAACTTGAGCCACCTGGGCAAGTACTGTCATGAAGTTTTGAGCACCCGTTCTTGTTATATCTGGCATATAATTATAGAAATATTCCCATTTCCTATCATATTGGTCATTGGAACATGTTCTTCTATTTCACGCCATTAAGTAGGAAAAAGAATGTACAATTAGAGGGATTGAATACATATTTAATGAACATAAAAAAGGAAACATTGGACATAAAAGGATAAACATGTAGAGGAGAAGTATATCCTAACTTTTGATTCATTAGGTTTAAATTTAGGTTATCCTCGATCTATTTCTTAACTTATACTCTTTTTGGATTTTTTTATTCCCTTAATAATGGTTTGTACTAAGCTCATGAATTTACCAAAGCATATCCCCCAAGAGTTTCAATACCCAGAGTGCAGCAAGTCCTATTGTCGTGTACCAGGATACACTAGATCAAGCTCGAAACTCCTTGTTAGAATTTTCACTCCTAGGTACATTTGTGCCAGATCCACCTCTACTAGTTTGTATCCAGACAGGGATTTATTTTTTTGATAATACACTTACTCTATACTTACCAAAATGTTGGGGTGTTTTCTTATACTTCACCTCATTCTTAAGGTTCTTACTAAAGTTCTCTATTCGTAATCTCCAAAAATAACTAGACCATCCTATGATTACAACTATAGAGACCCTATCCCTATATATATAACATTACATGATTTTAAGCATAATTATACATCAGAGTAAAAGACAAGGATTATTATGTCTAGTGTCTTAGAAGACTAGGTACATAAAACTGAAAACATTTAACTAAATAAAACATTTATTTATTTAGTCTAAATAAAGATACCCTAACTTTAATTTTTCTCATACATCTTCATAGGATAACCTACGGACAACATGAACAAAGGGATGAGCTAAAATCCCAGTAAGGGAATAAGAATAAGAATAAATCCTTAGCACATGGGTTAGAAAACATGACATAAGGAAATTAAAAGGCATGTAACATAAGGGATTATAACATATAAACATGAATTCATATAAACATGGAATCATAGAAATTTTGAAAAACATAAAACATGTCGTTAGTACGAGTCAAGGCTAACTCCCAATCCCATTTTCCATAGTAATATGGGCCAAGGCTAATTGTCGGTCTTGTTTCCCATAGTATCACAAGACAAGGATAACCACAGAGACCGTTGCACATATCATCTCACGAGACATAACTTTACCCAATTCATTACAGAACTATCTGGTCACACCCATCTTACATTTCATGAATATTTATTCCACATAAATACTCACACATAATCAATATTACATAAACATAAGGGTTACCCATGGAGAGAATTGGGTACCACAATCATGACATAAAGCCTAACCAATGGGCGTATAATGAATGTGTCCATGAAAGAAAGGAATTATAAAATACATGGACTTTCATAAGGTAAAATAGAAATATATCATGGAAAGTAATGTCAAATAGAAATGACAACATGTAGGAAATGTATTTGTATCAAAACATTTGTGTGCAGTTTTAAGGAAAATATATAGAGATTTTAAAATAGAAAAGAGGAAAATATTTTATATAAAACCAGAATTGAACCAATAATGTTTTCATATTAAAAATATTGATTTTTAAAGACCATTTTTCTCAAAACATAGGATATATTGCACTTGAAATTGGGTAAAAATTTGGGAAGTTCCCTTAAAACGAGTTTTCTTACTAGGAAGTATCATGGATGGAATCAATTAAAATCATGTATATACATGAAATAAAATGAGGGATGGATCTAGAATAATGTTTCTTAATTATATAAGAATTATGTAGAAGTTTTACATAAAATGAAAAGACAACTGTATTTGGTTAAAAAGAAAGATAGAGAAACCCAAAGGAATAAAGGCGGTTCAGGTAGAATTTCTTACAGATTATCGGCATGATATCGAGTGTACTTAAGAGGTATTAATGAGAGAGAAATGGATTTATCATCTTTTATACATATTATAATAGTATGGGGGGTGTGCATAATCATACCCCATCACTAGGAATTACATATTAAAGTGCATAACATAGAGGACAATCTTGAATAAAAGTGAAATAAGGAGGATCCCTTACCTTAAGTTTGTTGGTGATCATTGATTGAAATTAATGACCTGAATAATAAAATTTGGTTTATTAATTAATAACTACAGAAAATATTATATATGTATAATATTTAGTATAACCATTTTGAGTTCATTTATAACCATTTTTATTGGTTATGAGGTTCAATTTCATTTTTAAGGTCTGTTTGTTCACTTGGTTTTAAGGATTAGTTAACTTAAATTCATGATCGGATAAACATGTAAGATGAAAGTGGTTGTACAGAATTGAATTATTATTTTAATAGTGAAAATATAGGATATTAAATGGATAAAAAAATTATTTGGTTATTGGGAGTGAAGATGAGTTATTATATAAAATCTTAGTGATAACTGTTTTTGTTCATCGCTGGGTTTGATTACAGTGAACAAGTTTTTCATTATAACATAATAAAATCCTGGAAAAAGGATTACAGAATATTAACTAGGATATATTAAATATATTATAATCTAGTTCAACTATAACACAAATGGTTTCCTGACCAGAATTAAATATGATAATAGAAATTGATAAACAGTTGTCCTTGAATGTGCTAAATTAACACATCTCAAATGGTGTTTTCATTTCTATCAATTAAAATATGGAAGGAGATATGATAATCAAATGTCCCATTAGCATAAAAAATTTATAGTAAATTTATGTTACTGGATTTGTAATACCACTTGGATGAGTAGAGGTATGGAAAGAAAAGAGAACAAAGGAACTTAAAAATGAAAGAAAAGAACCGAGGAATTTTACCTCTTGAATCAACCTTCCTTGAGAGCTTCTTAAGGGGAGAGGATTTTGTATTTTGTAGAGACTAGGGGATGTAGGACATTGGGATGGATCTTGGAGATATATTTGTGAATAATATGGGCAAGGAACAAGGCTTTAGAGGAGTAAAGAGAAGAGGGAGTGAGGGGAGTTTTATAGTTGAGGAGAGGAGGGTTTTCATAATTGTTTAATCATTCATTTATCAATTTCCCTCAAGACCAGAAATAGTGATGATTACATGTCAAAAAATAGTAAATGGGTCATGTGAATTCGAACCAAGAGTGGCGACATCTTCCATGATTCTAGGAATAGCCTATTTAGCTTATAATGTATATATACGGTAAATTACCGTATTTTACTATTCACTAAAAATTCATGCATTTTTAGAAAAATCTCAAAAATTCACCCTAATAATTTTGCGATGTTTAGAATCAAAAAATGAAATCCATTTTTCAAAAATAATTTTCTAAATATTATTAATTTAATATTTAATTAATATAAAAATTTATTATTAAAAACCAAATTTTAAAAAATTCATTTACTTATTCTAAAATATTGGTACATCATACTTTCACATGAATATTATTTTTATACTATCATAGTTAATGTTACTATTCATTAGGGTATATCACTATTCAAATGTTACTATTTTTAAGGGTAGGTTTCTTTTCACAAAATATTATGTTTTCCCTATCAGACTCCAAATAACTTACTGATCAAAATTGTGTATGTCAGATTTTTGAAATTCCAAATACAGAAGTGATAAAATTATGTTTAATGGTCACATAGAACTTAGTAGTTAATTATGTTGTGTTTTCATGTGATTTTATAAAATAATAATTTGAAAGGAATTTCTATTGAAAAACATTGGGTCGTTACAGTTTTTTGGGAAGAAATGACCCTACCCAGGATGTGGTCTTGAGAACTTTTGGTTGTATTTGGGTGTTGGGTATGCACATTAGGGTGTATTTATATATATCACAAGTGGTTGGGAATAAAATACAACATAGTTTGGTAAGTTAGGGCTTACACCTGGAATCTTCCCATTTGGGATGAATATGGGGCTTACACTCAAGGGATTCCCATTTGGTGCAGCTTCATTGGGAATATTTATCTTCAATGGTTGAGGTATGGTTTCATGGATTATACAATGTAGGAAGATCATTTGAGTGGATAAGGTTGGGGATTAGGCATGTAATCTTCCCATTTGGTATTGAATATGATTCGAGCTTATGCATGGAAGAGGCCTATAAGTCAAGGATTACATCTTTGAAGGATTGTAGATTGGTTGTGGTTGGAGATTATACTGAAATGGAGGCCCATTTGAGTTTTGGGATCATGTAGAGGTCATGATCACCACTAACCACTAAGCCCGTGTGAGTCATGATAGTACAAAAACTATTTTTAATGTCACCTTCTTTAATGTTGGGTTTTTAGAACTGACGTGAAAATCCATTTTTTCTGATTTTTCACATCAGTTATATAAAAACCAATGTGAAAATTCCATTTTTGTTGATTTTTCACATTGGTTCTATAATAACTGACGTGAAAAATCTACTTTCCAGCCTTTTCACATCGGTTCTAAATAAACGACATGAAAAATAAATTTATGACCATTTCACATTGGTTATTTAATAACCAATGTAAAAAATGATTACAAAAATGTAGTTCATTTCCCAATATTCGTTTTGATAGGTCACAAAGCTCAAATAGATTTATGGATCAAGAGTTATGGGTATCAGAAGTTGATCATCTTTAAACGAAGTCTTAAGGAAGGCCAATTTCTGAAGGCCATAACTTTTAATCCATAACTTCGTTTAAGCTATGCAACCTATAAAATCGAAGCTTGGGAAATAAACTACATTTTAAAAAAAATAATGTTGGTTATTTAATAACTGATGTGAAAAATACCTTTTAATGTTGTTTATTAAATAATTGTCATGAAAAAGTAATAAAAATTGATTTTTCACGTTGGTTATTAAATAAATGACGTGAATAAGTGATCAAAATTGATTTTTCATGGCCATTATTTAATAAACATCATGAAAAAGGTTTAAAAACATGTATTTCATTTCTAAATCTTCGATTTGATAGGTCACAGAGCTCAAACAGAGTTATGTATCAAAAGTTATGAGCATCGGAAGTTGATCACCTCTAAACGAAGTCTTAGGGAAGGCTAATTTCTGAAGGCCATAACTTTTAATCTGTAACTCCGTTTGAGATCTGTGACCAATCCAATCTAATATTTGGTAATTAAATACATGCTTGTTAACATTTTTTACATCTATTATTAAATAACTATCGTGAAAAGTACCTTTTAACGTCAGTTATTAAATAACCGATGTGAAAAAGTCATGAAAATTGATTTTTCACATCGATAATTAAATAATCGACGTAAAAAAGTGATAAAAATTGATTTTACTTGTTGTTTATTTAATAAAATACATGAAACATAAGTTAAAATTCTAATATCTTTTCATGATGGTTATCATAAAACCGATGTGAACGATAATTTTAATATCCAACAAACACAAAATTTCAATTTTTTACATCACGGGTTTGAAATTTCCAGTTTCCACCTAAAATTTTTAATACCGCATTTTATTTTATCATATCAATTATATGATTTAATTATAAACATATCATAATTTAACAATCATTTCTTTCAACCATCATCGTTCCTCCAACTAGACTCGTTTCATCTTCAACATGAATCAATTATTTCTTCCTTCCTCAATCTCATCAAGGTATTTTTGATTGTTTATCCATGATTTATGTTTTTTATGATTTGATTTCTTAATTGATATACTATTTAAAAATAATTCTTTCAACCATCATTGTTCCACCAAAAAAAATTGTTTGATCTTTCAAGGGAATCCACTATTTCTTCTTTCCATGATCTCGTCAAGGTATTTGTAATTATTTTTTCATGATTTATATTTCTTATGAGTTGTTTTCTTAATTGATATATAATTTAAGGATTATTATTTTATTATAATGATGTATAATTATTTATATCATGTTAAAACTACGAATCCTTTTTTGTATTATTAAATTTCTTCTAATACAAATCTACGGTTGGCTCATTCGATCTTTCCTCGAAACAAATATATTAGACTTCTGATGGTCATAACTTTTGATCCGTAACTCCGTTTGAGCTCTATGACCTGTTAAATCAATGATTAGGAAATTATCTAAAAAATGGTAAACATTTTTTTTGTCATTTATTTAAAAACGGACTTTAAAAGGAATTTTTAATGTCAGTTTTTAAATAATCGACGTAAAAAATAACTTTTCACGTCGGTTTTTTAAAAACCGATGTAAAAATTAGTTTTTAATGGCATTTTCAAAAGGTCCTTCACATCAGTTTTCTAAAGACCCACATTAAAAACCATAAAAACTAATTTTTAACGTCGGTTATTTAATAACAGACTTAAAAATCAGATTTTTTACATCACATGCAATAACACCGCCTCATAACTAATGTTAAAAGGCTAAAAAAACTGACGTAAAAAAGGTTTTTGTACTAGTCACATGTGAGAAATTAGAGGAATTAGTAGATATGATGATCACATGATTCCACTCTATCCACTATTTTATGAGATGCTGAAATACAAAGGGAGATGGATGGGGTGTTCAATGTGCCCCATTACCTATTTTATTTTCATAACTAGGATAGTAACATCTGGTGATCCATCCAGCTACATACTAGAATGGGTTGAAGAGGAGAAAAAGTGTCACCACCCGTAAAAAAGGCTAGGGTATTAATACATGAGAAATTACGTAAACATGGTTCTGGGGAGGAGGATCTCATTCAGTGTCAATGTGAATGAAAAGTGTGATCCTCAACCTAAAACCCTAGAATATGGAGGTTCAAGTGAGAACCCCAAGGTCAAAACCTATGCTACCATAGTAATGTAAACCTTAGGATATTTCTAGTTTTTTTATTAGAATAGATATTACCCACGTGACTCTGCTTACAATGGGTATGTAAAATCAAGAGAACACACAGATGTGCCCAATGATCTTCTCATACATGTTGGGTGGATTTGGAGGAGGCCTTATCCTGATTCCATTAGACTAGTTTGTGGAGGGGTGAACATGAGCGATGATGACATGACCAAATGAAGTGATGTGACATGGATAGTAGAAATCCCTATCATTCCACATTCTACATAGTAGGTTCTTACGCGGGATGGGGTACCCCCCATGTATCATGTTTATACACCAGTGAGGGTCCTGTCCATGTTGCACTATGCTATGTGGACATGGGTTATGACCACATAACATGTTTCTATGAGAGATGAGGTTCCATTAGTTTAGCATGTCACTATGTGGATCCATGTTCCTCCTACATAGTGTTTTGCTACATAGGGAAGGGTTCTACCAGCATAGAATTTTTCTTTTTGGGATATTTGTTTGAAAAGGGGCCATCAATTTTATGCCTCGCGTAATGGTTTCTACCCAAGGGATTTTTAGTTTATGGATGCAGGATGATTTGGATTTTTACTTGTAGGGAATCAATAGAGAGGCTTTAGTTTATGCGTAGCCTCATTTTTTCCTTAATTCTCCATTCTCGTCTCATCTCACCTGTGTATGTGTGCC
The DNA here is from genome assembly GCA_963277665.1 of Viscum album. Taxonomy (NCBI): domain Eukaryota; kingdom Viridiplantae; phylum Streptophyta; class Magnoliopsida; order Santalales; family Viscaceae; genus Viscum; species Viscum album. The sequence goes on from OY728150.1 coordinate 248,647,121, forward strand.
TTTTTTTAGTCTCCCTCAAGGTATACTAATATATGAATGGATGGACTGAATATTGGCATGGCTAGTCATTCACAGTGGGTCAAAATCCATCATTTGTGGAAGCCCATAGAGAACGCCCCAAACCGCGAACAACTTAGTGAGGGGTGAGAGGTCATTCATAGAGGGGGGAGGTTCATCGTTTGCAGGTGTAGAAATGACCACTTGGCCCCAATAATTTTTTTTTCATTCATAGGTGTTGACATACCTCCTCATACTACTATCTATTTACTTCACGGGAAATATTCTTTCGTTTGGGCTGAAATCACGGCATCGGTCCCCAAACAACTTTGGTTTCATTTTCAGGCATCAATTGTACTTCCTCTTTCTGTGAACCATTTTCTTCCATGGGGTTAATTGAAAAATGGTGGTAGTACATATAGAATGACTGTCCGTGAATTGATTTGTCCTTAGCAGACTCACCCCTTTGAATATTTTCTTCAATATTATTTTGGGATTAATTTCTACCCTCTTCTAGGTTTTATAGAATCATTTTATTTCTGAATATTGAATTTTTATTACCCTACAAGTGCCCCCATAAGAACAGTCTATGATTAAGATGAAGAGGAGGTAGATTAAATGAATAATAAATTTTGATTTGAATGAATGATCCGATAATGCTCTAATTTTTTCCTGAACCAAGGAACTCATCGAGAATATTTTGACTGTTGTTAGGGTTCCTTGGGAAACCCTACAAACTTTGTTCTTTTTCTATTATTTTTTGTAATTTTTTACTACGTAAACTATGGTATGGGATTAGTGGTAATAACTTGACTCTCTCTTAGGCCTCCCATGGTGGGCTTTCAACCTAACTAGATTTATGTCTTCATTTTTCTTTTTTATTTATCAATTTTCCAAAACCATTAGTAGCATAGGGTTAATAAGCTAATACTTGAATTTTATCATGGGTGAACTTTGTGGAATGTATGCGGAGAGTATCCCTAAGAATAGTTTCCAACGTGATGATTTATAGGGCATACAAAAGTAGGAAAAAACCTCTCATGTGGAATAACTTTCCTTTGGTTGATGGGAACAATTTTTTTGTGGGTGTCTTATGTAGAGCCAACTGGGTTATGTTATTCTTGAATGGATAAAAGGCCTTCATTTTTTATTCATTTTTTATAATCCCCCTTTTAAGGGTTAAAGGGGAACCCTTACATTGAACATAGCATTTTGTGACATTACATGACCCGAGGGATTTAGAGGAATCAACCCAGAATATGAATACTTGGAAATGCCTATTCCCATCATCTACACCATGATCATCTCTCCACCTTTACACGAATGTTTGGATAGATATCCTGTGCATAGATGCACAGGCCTGGTACCGACGGCAGTTCCATACCCTCTCATTTTTCTTAATGAAATAGCTCTGCTCTAGTGAATGTGCCTTGCCCTGATCTTTCTCTGGTGATAGTTTCTCATGGAATCTTCCTAGTATGTATCTACACATCATGTGGCCCAAAGTTCTTGAGGTGGCCTAAAGGAATTGAGATGGAATGAAGGCCTCACTGATGCGAAGGCCTAGGTGGAAAAAAGACTTGATGGACTCCAAGACCAAACTGGAATCTCAAAGGTGAATGGTTATAGATGCTACAGTACAAAACAATACATGTTATAGTATCTGCTATAGTAACACAGATATATGCATCCACCCGGATTTGAACCATGGTCTCATGGATGCACTTGAAGAGTTCTCACCAACTGGGTTGAGGCTCATGTGCCTGAGGTATGTTATGAATAACCAAACAAAGGTTTCCTCAAGACACTAACCCTCCATCTCCAATGGCTGGGTGATTTGTGAAAATTCAGATTTATCTCAACCACAATGGGCGGCTTATCAAGATAATGATGTCTGAAAAATGACAAGGGAATCTATATCATCTTTGGCAATGAATTTTAAACCATTCCTACATGTATTTGTCTTTTGTAAATAAAGGATGGATCATGATTTATTTTATCATTGTTCAAATAGGATAGGGACCTTGCATTTTAATTCCTTACTATGTGGAATTTTGAGGGCTATAGTTTAAGGTCATTTAGATTTGATTAAGGGATAAAATATTTTCCATTTTCATGGTAATTTGACCATAAATTTTTTATTGTTTTTAGGAAATAATGAGGGGATGGTTTTAAGATTGAGTCTAGGGGGTTTCTGAATAAGAGTAGTAGTGTGGGATGTGAACGTCATTAGGGAATACTAATGTAGGGAAACTCTCTCCTGAAGATGGTTTTACCTTTGGTTAAAATTCACTTTTGTGGAAAATTTACATAGATCCAACTAGGGAATATTATTCACAGTCAAAAAAGGGATCCTCATGAAAGTGACCCTCTATTTATGATTGATAGGGAGGTTTATTGGGATGCATACCTTTTTGGACATAGATTTTGGTTTTCTGAAGGAGAGTGTCGAAATACAACAAGAGAATTTTATATTAAAATCCCTGAAAATGGGTATTTTTTCCATATGAAAATCATAAGCATACATAGAATTATTAGTTTTTCATATGTCTGGGTCTGATATGAGAGGTTCATATGTCACTATCTATCTCTTTAGATTGAGAATTAAGTCATACATAGTTCTTGGCATGGAAATGTTTTGTGTAGGTTTGACCCATACCTATGAAGAAGAGGGGATTTTTACCTCATGACCAGGCCCAATATAGGAGATTTTTTTCATCACTATGTATCTCATGAAATATAGAATCAATCTAGATTTAGTTCTAGGAAGGATTCCCCATGCATCAATTGAACTCATGTGTAGGGAAAATGGAATTTTATATTAAATAATATCTCATGTTAATGGGGTGAGGCTCAAATTGAACTCTCATATATAGATCTAGATCACATATAGGAGATTGAGGGATATTTTTTATTTTAGTGGATGAACTAGAATGTAGGATCCGTTTTTGACTATGTATCCTGTCAAAGCGAGAATCATTCCATATGTATCTCTTATGGGGTTCCCTATAAAAGGTCTAACCCATAAATAAAAAAAGTACATTTTTATTTATTTATTGTAGCTGGACCGAATATTGGATATGTTAGTGTCACTATGTACCCTATAGTGGCATGTATAAAGTAATTTATAGTTACAAGGAATCATGATATTTAGTGTCATGCGAATAGGAAACTAGTCATGCAGTTTAACATCATGTGATGAGGACGTGGCAAGGTCTTCCATTTCAAGGTCACATGGATAGAACCTTAATTCATGGAAACATTTAGTATTAGTAGGTTTATAGGGATGGTATGTTTTAATATACCTCATACACGGGGGAGAATAAAGTGTAAATAATTATTTATGGATTCTCGAATATGGAGAAAAGAGATGGGATATGAACTCTATTGGGGCCTACAGAGATAGGAAAATTATATCCTAAAGTAAAATTTTCCTTTGTTTAGTATCCCTTTTTGTGGGAAAATTTTTCAGAGACAACTGGGGAATTTTTTTCATAGTCAAACAAAGGTGTCCTTAGTAAAATAACCCCAAATTTCTGATGTCTCGTGAGGTTTATTGGGATTTGAGATTACTGGGGGCATAGAGTGTGATGAATTAAATAAATGTTTCCTGATATGTATGAGACATTCAGACCATGATGAGCCATGGAATTTGAAATTACCATCATAGATCCGACTCATCTATAGGGGTTTCATTTCTATCTTTATGATGGGTTTTAGAATGAGGAACCCAAACCTGAGACCTTATGCATTGGTCTTTATTTTTTTATAGGATATGGGAGAATTTTGTTTTGTTTCTTTCTTTTAACCAGTTGTTGGGACTAAGACACAAGGCCTTAGGCATTCATAGATATCACGTCAAAATGATAATCAAGCCACACATAGTTCTTGAGATACCATGTATTTTGATATCATGTTACAATGACATTAGCCATGCAATTTAATATCTTGTGGTAAGGATTTAGGTTCTTTGACATAAAAATGGAATATCTTAAGTTCCTTTTAATGTATTTCTACCAAGACCATGGAAACCCTGATGTCTGTTGAGACTCCTTGATCATGTGGGATAATCCCTTTCCAAAAATTATAAGACCACATTAGTTGTGCTTGTTTTGAGAAACATGGGGTGGGAAATTTTTATTCCCCCACATAGAGGATATGAAATTAATGATAAAGGAATTTTGAATTTTTGGCGGTTGTACCAAGAAAAACATTCTATTTGTTTCTACATATCCTTCATGGGTTGTAATCAAGACACATGTAGTACTCAAAGTGTTTCCTTGCACAAATTTAACTCAATTGTTATAGTATAGGGAAATTTTCTTAGAGTGTACCTGAAAATATGACCTCCTTTGGATTACCTATATTAATTTAGTTTGTATGTAGGGGATGATACATTACTTTATTTCATGGATGGTCCCTAGACATGAGATTTGGGTGTAACTATGTATCCCATAGAATGGGAATCAATCCATACATAGTTCTAAATGAAATATCCCTGCATAGGTCTGACCCATACGTAGAGATGGGGTAATGTTTTTTACTCTTTAGATGGGTGGACCTTGATGTAGAATCTATATGATGCTATGTATACTGTGAATACATGAACCAATCCCTATGTATTTTTTAAATTTGGCATGGTGGATGGAATCTATGTGAGAAATTACCTCTCAATTGAGAACACTATAGTGTTGTGAAATTTAACGTCACACAACAAGGAAATTGGTGTCATGAATTTTATTGTCTTGTTACACAGATGGTGTACCCTACAATTTGATGTCACCCAATCAAGGATATTGCATCATATTGTTAGGGGAGGATAATTTTATTAATCAGGGAGGAACATAATACCTATGTAAAGAGATACCATGATTCCAAAGGATGGTAAGAGAATTATCTTATAAATGGAAATAAATTTGCATTTGGGTCTAACACAAGAGGTATAGAAGTCAATACATATCCTAAGATGACACAAATCAAGCCACACATAGATCAAGATGGGAATTTTCTACACAAGTCTTAACTATATGATATTCTCCCATATTTCAATGTTGGGAATATGACGTAGGGTTCTGATGTCACTATGTATCCCATAGAATGATAATTAATCCATACGTTGTTCTTGAAAAAATGACTCCATATATGGATCTTACTCTCACATGGTGATAGGGGGTTTTTGTGTTTCTCTTGCATAGAACTAGCTCTTTTTGGTGAATCATTGATTCAAATGATGGTTTTCATACAGTTTAATGTCATGTGGAGAGGACATTAATGTCATATATTTTATAATTCTATAGCATGAACAAAGGAATCATGTGTTTTAAGGTCATGTGAAAAATTCCAACTACATAGTTTAATGTCTTACTGGTGGAACCATGTACCATGCAGTTTAATGTCATGTGATCAGGATGGACACCCTCATTTTAGGGTTATAGAGTTCAGTCCAAAGGGGTAAACCTTCCAAAAGGGATATGCGTGATGTGGTGTCACAAAAAAGTTGATGTGAACAAGGAATTAGAAGGCCCACATAGCACATATGTGTTCGGGAGGAGTCATGCACACAATTAGTACATTGATTCTTGGACTTCAGTATGAAATTTAACATTATACGATGAGGAAAATTTCCATGCAATTTATCTTTATGCAGTCATGATGATGATGCCATGAAATTACAAGAATAATTATTCTAGAGCCTTGTGTTAGTAGGAGCCATGGAGAGCTTTCTATCCATTGAAATTAGAGAATAAGCTCTATTGGAGTATACCATATGTATAGAATAAGGTCCTTCACATTTTGGATCCAAATTTAGGGATTTATTTTTAGGTATGATTAGAGTTATGAGGACCAATATCATCTATCCTTCAAGGAAAGATTGGAGGTGAACTTTTTTGTTAAATTCTTGCGTGATCTGGTTTTGGTGGACTTCTAAATGATGAAAGTTATGTAATATTTTCTCATCTAGTCACTCTAATTCATCCATCCATTTTTCGAATTTCTCATCCATGGATAATTGAATGAATATGGACACATAGAGCGAGGGAAATTAAACTTCTATGGGTATGAACGCCTATATCCCATACACTAATGAGTTTGGTGTCTCCTATCTGGTAGTGTGTTTCATGGTCCAGTAGGACCACAAGGCATGTAGGAGTTTGTATGACCAAGAATTTTTATCCTTATATACCATCTTATGGAGTATATATGATAGGGTCTTATTAAAGGCCTCTATCTTTCTATTATATTTTTCATGGTAGTGGGATGAATGATTGGATTTCATGTCATACTCCTGGTATAGATTCTCTAATTCATCAGAATAGAAATTGGTGTCATTTTCCCTAAATTTTGTTTGAAGGACACCAAATTTGGTGATGATGTTGGGATTTTAGAAGCTGAAAATGTTCCTTTACCCGACTTATTTGTGCGGTATAACTTCATTCCACATAGAGAATAAGTCTATTACAGTAAAAATATACTTCAACTTTTTGGACGTGATGGGAGGATATGGTTTTGCAATGTCCATTCCCTATATGGAAAATTGCTAAGAGTACTTGGAATTATAAACAAACTCGGGGGTTTTGTGAATAAAGTTAGATTAAACCTATGAGTATTTTCACTTTATAGTGAATTTAGTATAGTCCAGCATTAGAGTGGGCTAGTAGTGTCCAAGCCATTGGATTTTTTGGGAAATCTCATGTCCTAACTAGTGAGCTCCACAAGATTTGACATGAATTTCTTGCATGAAAGCTGAAGCCTCTTCTCCATTGATGCACCTAAGAAGGACCCCATTGAGACTCCTCTTATAGAGTTCTTTTTTTATGGTTCATTCCATTATAGAGAATATATTTAACTACTCATATTTGGATTGTCTCTCTCCCTCTCTTATTTATCCAGTGGGAGTTCTCCATTTTGATGGTAATCCTTAATTTATATCATCTAGTCGATGGTAGAACCATAAAATTCAGGGAGGGGACTAATCTCATTAATCTATTCTATAAAGGTTTGAATGAATGGAAAGGCCATCTAGTGGTGAACAATTCTATTAACTGTTTCATCTCATTTGGTATCATCCATAGTTGTGGATATATTTTTTGGGGTATCATCCTGGTCATTTTTTGACAATTTCATATGAGTAAATATCTGTTTTAAGTGAAATTACACCATTAATCCTCGCACATTGTTCAAAAAGGGGATTGACTCTTACTTTTTGGTATCATAATCATTGTTAACCTACTTAATGACAAGTAACAAATCACCTTTTATCTCTAAGTGATTGACTTTTACATAAAGTGCCAGATCTTGCATTGCAATGAGAACTTTATTTTTTGCTTTATTTTCCATGAACCCCTCCGACAACAGGAAGGAGTAAGGCTGGACTTCCTTTTCCCAAGATATGAGAATGACACTAAGCCCCATTTTTTTGAATCTTATTGTCTTCCATAATTTTTCCTTTCGGGCTTCTAGATGCACCGTCATAATTTATTTTCTTTATCTAGGGGGCCTCTTGAAGAAAGAAAACATATTAATCATGTAATTCATTGTTCAATGGAGTCATTTTTTGAGGTGTGATCTTCTAGAAATTCTACTAATACCTGGAATTTGATTGCTTTAGGATGCATGAATTGGATGTCAAACTATAGCAGAACGAATTCCCACCATGATAGATGTACAATCATCATTAGAGAACATAGGATGTATTTGATTGAGTTTCTATGAGAGACCAAATGAACCTTGTGATGATAAAAAAAGTGCCTCGGATTATTGACTACAAAATATGAGGTCCATACATTTCTTCATGATATTTGGATAACAAGTCTCAAGGAAGATAATGTTTTGAGTGAGATAATATTGGCTATTTTTTCTCTCAGTGTCATTCTTTTGTATGGGTAAGGCACCCGATGATCACTCTAAGGCTATCACATACAATATGAGTGGTATTACATTGATATAAAGCACCATCACTGGTAGGATTAAGAGTTACTTATTGAGGATGTCGAATTCTTCTTGACAATCTCCGGTCCACTTATAGGTGACCCCTTTCTCCATCAGTTTGGTGAAGGGAAAACATTTTCAATCAAGGTCATCTATAAAATACCGGATGTAGGATAATTATCCATTAATTCCTTTAAAATATGTGAGGTTATAAGGAGGTGAGATACCAAGGATAACCTTTGTCTTCTTAGGGTCAAAATCGATGCTATAATAAAATACGATGAAGCTGATATATTTCTTTGAGGTGATGCTAAAAAACATTTTAAGGGGTTCATTATTAGGTCATGTTACCAAATTTTTTTAAGACAATTTAATGATATGATAGGTGATCTGAGCATTGTTGAGATTTAACCACTAGGCCATCAACATAGAATTCAATGAATTTGAAGGAATGGTTTGAAGATGTGATGCATGGAATGTTGGTATGTAGCGCCTACATTATTAAAGTCAAAGGGAATTAACCAATAGAAATATACTCCCTAGGGAACCATGAAGGTAGTGGGTTATTCATTTTCATGGGCCATCTAGATTTGATTATATCCCAAGTAGCTATCCTTGAGGGAGAGAGCTTGATATCAAGAAGTTTCATCAATCAGTAGTTCTATGATTGGGAATCAGAATTTATCCTTTGCGCTTTAGCATTTGAGATCCCAAAACTTGATACACACTATAATTTTCCCATTATTCTTCTTGAGTGGGATGATAATGACTATCCAGATGGATTATTGGAACTCCCAAATGAAGTTGGATATTATCATCTTGTTATCTTTAGCCTCAATTTTGGTATCATATGTCACGTGTGTCCTCCTGGAGGCATGTTTATAGCCTCAGTGGTCCTCTAGCTAGCCTCAATGGTGGGTGGACACCTTCTAATCAAGACCCAACATTTCTATATAATTTTATCAAAATACAACTCGATGCTACATTCGGACACATGTATCTACCTATTTTTATTTAGAAAACATGGCTACACTAATGAAGGTAGGTCTTCAGTTTTCTTTTATACCCTGATTTATTTCTCTAAGATCATCAATGGTGGTAGAGATTCCCTCCTAAAATGCTGGAGAAGAATCTCTAAAGTCCTCCTCCAATTCTTCTTCCACCTTTTAAATGTTTTTCTCTTATTCCGATGGGGAAGAAAGTCTTGGGATAAGTTCTCAAGAGTTAAGATAGAGGTTAATATCTTGATATTTCAAAGATGAAGTGAGTTCCACTGACCCAACTGATAGTGGGGGATTCCCTTGAAGCTATAGAGGGGATGGAGTGAGGGATGGGTGAGTTTCTTTATTCACATTGATTGAAAAGAATTCATCTTCTACCTCAGTTAGTGAGTAAAGGATTACATGGAACTCTAAGGATGAATAGAATGTAATTTCATTTGAGTATTCACTATTTTTTGGGGATTTATAAAACATTTAAATAATACTAGACTCAGTAGTTATGATGAAAATCAGGAATATCGATGAATATACACCTGAGTTTTGGATCATATGCTTGATATGGTTGATAAGTATAACATACTCTTCACTGAGATATTTGAAAGGGACATCGTAGATCATTTCTCAATTATTTGGGGTGGGGATCCATTCAAAACAATTAACCAGAGGATGTTTTCCATTCCCCTTATAGAACCCTACATCGATATAATGTGATTTTCAATATTCGAATGAGGCCCTATCGGCATGAAATGCCTTGATTTTCCCACTAATGAAGTATTTGGTGCATTTATGGTACAAAAAGGGGATTTCTACATGTTGATGATACTAGGGCCTTCCTATAAATACATTAAAGGTCATGTTCTACCAAACCACAAAAAATTATGAGTTGGCTATGAAGTCACCGAACTAAGCCTTGATATTGATTTGGCCCAATGGCTTCTGTGGGATTTTTTTCATAGCCCTACAATGTTATGAAGTAAGGTTAACTATGTTATTTTCTTCACAACCCATCCAGCGAAGTGTTTTTATAGGAATGAGATTAACTCTAGAGCCATTATCAACGATTATTTTGGATATTAACACCCTTTATACTACTAGACACATTCATGTGTCTAATGTGCCCTAGTATAATGGAATATTCTTATTTATTTATGATAGATATAAATGTGTGGAATTCCAAATAATCAGTCTATTTCTGATAAACCTTAATAGTGTCTACTTCGGCTTCAAAATCCTAGGGGATTAGAAAAGCTTCTATGAGTGCTTCTTTAAGGTATTTTGAAAAACTCAAGGCATCTATGATCAATAGTTTGGCCAGTACCAAGGATAACTATTTCAGAATATCATACCTATGGTATAAAGGCTGGAACTTCCTAGTGTGTGGGTTCACTATCATAAACACTTATGGGGCCTGGTTATTTGATGTCAATGGATTGGCCCTCTGGACAGGAGTTAGAGGTGATTCTATTCTCGGTAGGTTGGGAAGGGAAGGATAGCCTACTCACTGAGGGTGATCCAACACATGTTCCTGTCCTGATTTATTATCCAAGGTGATTCAGTCAAAGTTTATTCTGGTAGGTGAAGGGTTGTTTTATTGTTCCTGTTAGTCCTACTAAATGGAATGTCCAAAAGTATCAACATCATTAATGATTAGAGTAGGGGTGCTGCTAGAGGTTTGGCTTCCACTATGGTTGTGCCTTCCTCTATATCCTTAGCTCCTATAACCTATTCATTGAATTCCTTGATAGAATGTAGGGAAATCAGGTTCATAGTAATAAAAATAAATATATAAGGGATACGTTAGATGAATTATATTAATGGAACTGAAATTAAACTCCTCTTCTGATGAGGAATCTTCCTAACTGACCATTTTTAGTGGTGTTGTTCGATGGTGTGGTGCTTTCTATTTTAAATATGAGGGAATTAAATTTGAGAGTGTCAAAAACCAATTTTGGAATTTGTTCTAGTTCATCCTCTATGGATTTCCTTCTTTTTTCAGGCTGAGCTGATTTTTAAAAGGCCAACCTTTGGAGGTTTGTGGCTATAATGGAATTTTATGTGTTTCTGGGGAAGCAATTGGGGGGGAGTTAGTTACTTCAACTAGGATTTGAGAATTACATGAGCTTGGTTGACTTTTTTATGAGTCATCCAACGGTCAAAATTCTATTCCCTTCTACTAAAAACTTCTTTCCACTCTCCTCCTTCCTTAGGGTATGTAGTGGAAAGATATGCCACTTGCACTGGTAGAAATCCAAGTTTTATTTTCCCAGAATCTATAATTTTATAAATGAGGTATTTGAAGATGAAACATTCCTAAATGGTGTTTCTCAGTATGCTATTAAATGGTAATAACTTTGATAGTTGTCGATACCCACCCAAGATTATCTTTTCAGTTCTGATAGATAGTGTAAATCATAGTCTATAGCAGCTATGAAATAGCCACATACTTGATCTTCTCAGAATGATTAAACATTATTCCTTCACTAATCAAATTGATTTATCTTGGGTCCCCTCTACCCATCCTATCAAGGTGGGGGTTTGTGTTGATGCCTGAGGGTGATTCACGATATGGTGTAGTTTTAGGAGTTGGAGCGTGTGTGGGGGTGGAATTAGTGTGATGGATACCACCTCGGCCTTTCTCACTCTTTTCCCCAAGATTGGTGGTCTTATCTAAGACATGAGATTAGTGTGTTATATCAAGTATTCCATCCTTTGGGTGATGGTAGAGAAATACTGAACCACTTATATGTTTTACTGGGATGAGCGGTGTTCGACACTCTTCGAATAGGTTATCAATGCCTAGAATGAGCATATCGTCTTGGGGAATCAATCAGTTCTAGGAGTACACTAACCCTTTACATCTAGTGATGAAATGAGATACTCTCTCATTATCATGTTATTTTCAATTATAGAGGTCACTGAGTGCTATATTTTGGAGTGTTGAGCTGAACTAGAAGAGGAACTATCAACCGAGGTCTTCTCATCCGATGATCGACCGAGTTGGAAAACTATTGTACCATGCAAAGGATATCCCTTGCAGGGTTTATACAAATCATCTAAGTTTCACTAATTAATTTGATAATAATAGGACACATAATGTGTCATATGTTTCTCTGGGTCACCTGAACCGTTGAACACTATAAACACAGGAATCATGAAATTTAGCATTAGTGAAGTGTTGCTTACCCAGTCGGGGTAAGGTTCCCCTTTCTGTTGCACTACAACATGCCATTATTCCATGAATTCCAATTAAGATACCAATGCCCTAATGGTGTTAATATGTCCTTGATTAGTGTTTACCTAAACCTTAGCTTGGGAAGGTTTTGAAATGGGCCTAATCTGATGTACTGATTCCACACCTATTTGGGGAGGATATCCAACTGGGGAAATATTTTTAGGATTTTTCTAGACCCATTATAGTTTCCCCTTTAATGGAGGAAAATCTTGATATCATACCATAGTCCGGTTCAGGTAGAATAATGGTATAGCTTTTGTATTGGGTGAATTTTCTAGCCTTGCTACGACTACCGGGATGAGCCCTTATGGATGAGGTACACCTACAAAAAGTATATATTGAAGATCTTCCCAGGGAGAATATTTGATAGGAATGCTACCTCAGAGTAGATCAAAATTGATTTTACTTAACTCCTTCATTTCATCCTCCTACCATGTGAATCTTTCTTCAAGAATAAGAAACTCTTTCCCATCGAGAGGAGGTGGTGGGTCATATAATACCTTTCTTTTATTCTTCTTACTAGAAGTGGTCTATAGAAGAGGTAGTGGGGTATTGATCAAGGGAGAAACCAAATTATGGGAGATTCTATAGTTCTAGGCGAGAACACCTTCATTATTGATGTGAATTATATACTGGATGGACCCATAGTCTCTTTGTTTTGCATTTGAATTATTATCGGTATAATTTTTGGGATGGAAATCCAAGACGTTAAATGATGTGTAATGTAGTGTGGGCACCATACCTACTGATGAATGATATTAGGGTTGTTTTTCCCTTTTTTGGTACCTCTCTCGTGCTATATGGGATCCTCTTTGGGCTTCTTGGAAAACGGTTACCAAGAGGGATCCTTTATATAGACTGGTTATATACCTCCCTTATAAGGGAATTGGATTGTGATACAGGGAAAACTAGGATAACTTGCCTCTTTCTGTCTTCCCTAAATAGAAAAAGACTAATTTTTGTTAAGGGGATGGTTGATGTAAAAATTACCTAATCCCTGTGGGCTAGGGTTTCCAATATTCTCTTATTGTTATGCCCCAGTCATGATTTTTTAGTCTTACGAGGGTGTTTTATGTTAAAAATTTCTCCAACCCTGCTGGTTGGAGTTGATTCCATACTGTGTCAACTACTGCTACTGTAACATCCCGGTTCCGAAAGCCACCTAGAGGTTCCTCGTGCTCGGTTCGCCACATGACCTCAAGCGCATTTCCTAAAATTCTAGAGGTTGTCGACTAGCAGCGAGGGCCCTTATAAGTTATTGGGGAAACTATGCCCTCATTTGGTAAGGTATACAAAGAAAAGAAATTAAAATTAAATATCAGAAGCAGTAAACAATACGCAACAACTAAAACCAAATAGCAGAAGCTATGAATATATAGTAATGATGATAATTATGTAGTAGGTACAAGTATCTAAGGAATGCAATAAACACAACAATGTACTGAAATATAAGTAAAAACAAAGTACTAAAATAACAGCAACTCCTGCAGCATCGCAAGACTAAGCTTGGTCCCTTTCTCTCCAGATCCAAGCAATCAAGTACCAAAAGTCGAAGGGTGCTTACCCTTATCTATACCTGCAACAACAAAGTCTACTTGGGCCCAAAAGCGTGGCCCAAATAGGGTGTGAGATACCATCCTAGTAGGAAATCACCCAAAGATCTGTGCCTAACAGTCAATGAATACAAGGCAAGTAAAAGTGCAGGAAGCAGTAAACATAGAAACACACTGCATCTACAATTCCATAGTTCTAGCATATAAAGTATACAAGTAAACGACCAATAACAAGTATAAAATAGGTAATTCTATAGGTAGCTCTCACAGCCTTACCTCTATGGTTCAACCTACAAGTACTAGCAACCCTCTAGGAGGCACACACAGTCTCACCGCTCTGATTCAGCTAAGAGTAGACTTTCTGAGGAAGCACTCACCGTCAATTCCCCCTATAGTCTCATATCGTACTAAAGGCTCTCTGGGAAAGCACTCAACGTCTCATTCCCCCTGTGGCCCGCGTCGGGGAACTACAGACTCTCTGTGGAAGCACTCATCGTCAATTCCCCCTATGGTCTCACATCGTATTAAAAGACACTCTGGAGAAGACCTTACGTCCATTCTCCCTATGGTCTACTACACTAGGTTCTCACAATCTAGTGTGAAATAAACATGCATAGCGCACGTATCAGCCCAAGTAAACCTCAAGAACTACTTGGATATCAATCTAAGGCACAAAATAATAATAGTACAACAGTTCCACTATCCTACAACTAGGCACGAAAACTGGAAAAATTCCTAATAAGAAAAACATACATGGAGAAGCACAAGAATACAGTATAGATTATCCAATTTTTCAAGAAATGATCTATACTCAAGAAATCAAGCAAAGAAGACAAAAAACAGGGGCAAAACAGGAAACCCACAATTCCCCGTTCAAGGGAATTGGTGGAATTGCACAAAATATTCACAGACTTCCTACGGAAAGGCACAAACCACCTACCTTGGTGATAATATTTTGATATACATGAACCAAGATGATTGATTCCCCTTAGATATTCGAAGATCTGAGAAAAATACAAAAACATTCAACCCACGATAACTTAGAAACGACGGGGAAACATGGAATAAGGCTAAAGCAGAAGATAGAACTCATCGCTGTGATTCCAACGCAATCAACAGCGATTTATTCAGAGAACAGATGGAGGAACGAAAGCTCGTCGAAGATCTACGGATTCCTGGCACTCTTGGACGAAGAAGCTGGAGAAGAAGAGCTTTTAGTCGATTAGGCACGACTCTGGTTTGTTTAATGAAAAAAAGAAAGTACCCGGCCTGTAATTTTAGAGTAAAAGGCATGTACTAGGTTTTTTCGTACTTCGCTTTAAGAGGCCTCCACGTTACCCCTACACCCTGTGTGAGTGGCCCGGGCACGGACAACACACGGCTTTGAGATGGAAAAGAGTACACGACGTGTACTCAGAAAGTACACGGCATGTACTACAAAATTTTTCAGAAAATCCATGTTTCTCAAAAACTCCCTAAAAGGAAAGACATACCTGAAATGAAGATCTGGGTTCTTACAAACTTACCCCTTTAAAGAAATGCATCCCAGAATTTCCCTAGAGAGGTGTGGAAGAAGAATACCCAAACAGCTCCGGCCACTGCGATCGTACATCGGCCTCCCGCTCCCAGGACTCGTCCTTTACTCGCCCATGCTGCCATAGCACCCGTACTAATGAACAGACCACCCATAGAGAACCTTCGTACTACAATCGACAATCTGAATAGGATGCTCCTCAAACGATGCATCCACTTCGAGTTCAAATTCCTCGGGCTGAAAGACATGAGACGGGTCTAAAAAGTAACGTCGGATATGAGAGACGTGGAAGACGTCGTGCATAGCCCGATACCTCTGAGGTAGCTGCAACTGATAGGCGACCAGACCAGATCTCTCCAAAACCTCAAACGGCCCGACGTACCATGGTGAGAGATTACCCTATCTCTAAATCCTCTTGTGTCCCAACCTCGGTGCGACACACAGGAAAACCTGATCCCCAACCTCGAACTCCAAAGGTCTTCTCCATTTGTTAGCATAAGATTTATGCCGATATTGTGTTGTATTCATCCTCTTCCGAATCAACTCTATCTGCTCTGACGTCTCCTGAACAAGATGAGGTCCCAGCAAAGCTGCCTCTCCTGCCACTAGCCTGCATAAGGGTGATCGGCATGGGCTACCGTACAAAACCTCATAAAGTTCCATCTGAATAGTCACCTAAAAGTTATTGTTTTAGGCGAACTCAACAAGAGGAATATGCTTCTCACAAAAACCGCCAAAGTCTAGAATGCAAGCTCTAAGCATATCCTCTAGCACCAAGATCGTACACTCTGACTGACCATCTGTCTGGGGATGGTATGCTGGACTCAAAAGTACTTGTGTACCCAATGCCTTCTGAAGCCCCTGCCTGAACCGAGATGTAAAGCATGCATCCCTGTCTGAGACAATAGAGTGTGGAACTCCGTGCAAACGTACAATCTATCGGATGTACAGTTATCCCAGATCATCAACAATGAAGGTCTCCTTGATCGGAAAGAAGTGAGAAACCTTCGTAAGCCTGTCGGCGACAACCCAAACAACATTGTTCCCTCGAGGCGACCTCCGCAATCCGGTCACGAAGTCCATCATGACATCGTTACACTTACACTCTGGAATGGGTAACTACATTAAAAGGCCTGATGGTCACTGATGCTCTGCCTTCACCTACTGACAAGTAGAACACCTTAAGACAAAACCAGCAACATCTCTCTTCATACCTGGACACCAGTACTGATGATGAAGATCCAGATACATCTTGGTGACGCCAGGATGAACTACCCAAATTGAGGAATGGAAATCCCGCATCAGATCCTCACGTATGTCTGCTGGAACCCATACACATCCCTGGAAATGCAATATCTCAACCCCACCCACTGTCCATCCAGGAAGAGAGTCCTCTTTTGACACACTCTCCCGCAGGACTAAGCCTTCTGAGTCTGATAGCTGCCTCATCCGTACCCGATCAAGTAGTGTAGAGGTAATAGCTACAGAAGATAGAAAAGTATGTCCCTGTCTGTCATGCACCTCTAGATGCATATAAGAGAATAGAGCCATAAGCTTCCACTCACTACTGGCCTCCTAAACTGCCTGAATCTGAGTTCTCCTACTCAATGCATCTGCCACTATGTTGCCCTTTCCCAGCATATAGGCAAGCTCAAAATTGAAAGACTGAAGATACTCGACCCACCTGCGCTGTCTCAGATTCAGATCACGCTAAGTGAAGATGTACTTGAGAATCTTTTGGTCGGTGAAAATGACAAAGTGCTCTCCTAGAAGGTAATTCATCCAACAGCGTAAGGCATGAACAATACCTGCCAACTCCAGATCATGCATCGGGTAGTTCCTCTCATGGGGCCTCAATTGCCGAGACCCGTATGCAACGACTGCATCTCCTTGCATAAGCACAACTCCTAGACCGACACCTGAGGAATTACAATAAACAGTGTAGCTCTTGCCTGGATCTGGAAAGACTAGTATCGGTGCTGACGTCAACCTTCCCTTCATCTCTTGAAAGGATAATTCATAAGAATTTTACCATAAGAACTTCACTCCCTTCTTGGTAAAACCTGTCAACGGTGCTGTTAGGCATGAAAAGTCCTGAATGAAGCGTCTGTACTATCCAGCTAGACCTAGGAAAATTTGTACCTCAAAAATGTTCTTTGGTTGTTCCCAGGAAACTACAGCTCTCACTTTCTCTGGGTCCACAGATACTCCTGTCTCTGAAATGACGTGACCCAAGAAGTGAATCTGATCCATCCAAAAGTGTAACTTTGAGAGTTTTGCATATATTCGGTGCTCTATCAGTGTACTCAGAATGATATCAAGATTGGTAGCATGGTCGTGTCGAGTGTGAGAGTACACCAAGATATCGTCCACGAAGACCATGATAAAGGAGTCCAAGTAAGGATGGAAAACTCAGTTCATCAGTGCCATGAAAACTATTGGTGCATTCATGAGACCGAACGACATGACCATATACTCGTAGAGACCATACCTGCTCATGAAGGCTGTCAGAGGTATATCTAATGGTCTAACCCGCAACTGATGATAACCAGACCTCAAATAGATCTTCGAGAACACCCAGGATCCTCAGAGCTGATCGAAAAGATAATCAATCCTAGGAAAGGGATACCGGTTCTTGGACATCAACTGGTTCAGCTTCCGATAATCCACATAGTGCCTAAGGGTACCGTCTGCCTTCTTCACAAATAGGATAGGAGAACCCCAAGGAGAAGTACTGGGTCAGATGAAACCCTTTGCCTGTAACTCCTCCAACTGCTTCTTGAGCTCCTGAAACTCAGGTGTAGCCATCCTATAGGGAGTAATGGACACCGGTGCCGCTCCTGGCACGATCTCAATAGAGAAGTCCACCTCACGCTCCGGAGGAAAACCTGAAAATTCCTTTGGAAAGACATGCCTGAAACAATCCACCACTGGAGGAAAGTCCAACTGTGAAGTCCCCTAGTCACCCAGATAAAGACTAGAAATCTGGGCCATCACCCTTCCCAGACCATGATGCTCGAGTCCTGCTCAACTCGCCTGAACATCCCATTTACCTCTATGAAGAAAAGTTTCACCCTCTGGTGAAATGAAACTCACCATGCGGTGATAATAGTCAACGACTTCCTAAAAGGGAACCAACCAGTCCATCCCAAGAATGACATCATAGCCTGTCATCTCTAGGATGTATAGATCCCATAAGAAACGATACCCTGCAACCTCGATAGGGCACTCTCTACAATGACGTACACTAGATGTCCTTGTCCCCAAAGGTGTGTCTAGTGTCATGGAGTCAGCAGAAGAAAAGATACAGAGCTCAAGGATCTCCATGAAAGAAATAGAGATAAAGCTATGTGTAGCACTAGTATCGAAAAGAGCTAAAGATAAAACTGCGTCTACTAAAATCGTACCTCGAATGGTAGAAGGTCTGAGATCCTACTCTTGATAGGTCTATTCCACGACAAAAGGCTGGCCTGCACCGCAGCCCTGCGACCCTGACTGAACACTCTGAGCTAATCCACCCTACTAATGCTGAAAGACTGGTGGATGACCGCCACGGCCTCGACCTACACCTTGGCCCGAACGGCCAGAAGAACTCCAGTTCCCCTGACTGGTGAGAAACTGGTGGTGCTGCTCCTAAATGAGGAGTCATAGAAAAACTCTCGTCACTAGCTGCTGGTGAAAAAACCTGGCAGAAACACTAAAGGTGACCCATCTTGCTGCAAGATCAGCACTCCACGGGGTCTCTCTAGAACTATGGCCTTGTGTGCCCTGACTGGACACACTGGTAGCATATCACCTGGCTGCTTGACGATGCATCTCGCTTCCTCAGATCACCACGCGTAGACTCCCTACTAGGCTTCTTGCTGTCATCTGGAGGAAAAATAGATCTGGAAGCAGAACCGCCCTGGCTCACAGCTCCGGAGTCTCTCAGATTGCGTTCTGCAATCAGTGTCTGGTTGACGATGGAAGTGATGGAAGTCAACTGGAAGAGATTCACCTGCGAGTGGATCTCCCGCCTGAGGCCATCCTCAAAATTCCTTTCTAAAAACATCACATCCCCACCCCGGAGGGGTGTGAAATGCTGAAGCTTAGTGAAACGAGAGGAGTACTCCATAACAGAAAGAGTACCCTGCTCTAAGATCATGAACTCCCGGGCTCGATCGGCCCTCAAGGTCTCTAGGTAGAAGTAGTCATAGAACATGCCCTGGAACTCCTCCAAATCCATAACCTGCTGATGACCCACCTATGAGATCACGTCCTACCACCTCATGGAAGAGTCTCAGATCATATAGGTAGAGAGATTGACTCGCCTCTTTGGAGGCGTCTCCAAATGCTCAAAGATGGTCAACATGGCTTCCAACCATGACTATGCAGCCTGAGGTCCTCCTTCCCCTGAGAAAGTGGGAGGATGATGCTGCTGGAAAACCCGCGTCAAGTCTGCCATAGTCGTGGTAGAAGGTGGTGCTCCCTGAAAGGTCTACATCATCCTCATAAAACCTTCCCTGAACTGCAAATTAGTGCCTGCAACTGGTATGACAGCCGGTGCCAAGGCTGGCCCGACTGGAGGATCAGCAGGAAGTCCCTGATCAACCATATCTGGCTTCTGATCACTGCCTGACAACTGATGTACAACCGGAGGAAATCTCGGAGGCATATCTCTGAAAGATCAAAACATACCTTAGATTAGGAAAACAAGGACAGAGAACCAAGGAGCAAAAAAAAAAACAGGAGAAGGAAACACACAAGATTTACAAAACAAGACTACACGGCGTGTATAAAATCTACACGGAGTGTACTTAACTCTGTTTCCCTACCCGCGTCTCCTTGCACAGCTAACCCAAACGGTCTTCTTAAACTGAGACTACACGGCATGTTCCTGGTGGACACGACATAGTAGATATGGTTTCAACGACCCGTGTTGCTAGCTACACGGCTGGCTACACAACTGAGACTACACGGAGTGTTCCGAACAAACACTGTGTGTACATGAAGATTTTTCCTGACTCATGTTGTTGGCGACACGTCCAAGTACATGGCTGACCCTTACACGGCATGTTCTGAAAAAACATGGAGTGTATGGAAGAAGATAACACAGACCCGTGTTTCTTGTGACATGGCCAGATACCTGGAACAAGACTACACGGCCTGTTGCTATCCAACACGGCGTGTTCTACTCAGGATTCCCTGACCCGTGTTGTTAGTTACACGGACGGGTACATGCTCACTACTACACGACATGTACCTACCATACACGGCGTGTTCCTGGCGATTTTCACAACCATTGTTTCTGATCACATAGTCAAAGACACGGTTTAAAACTACACGGCGTGTATATATAAAGTACATGCCGTGTATTCTGGGTTTTTTTCCAGGCAGTAGCTCTGAAACTGCACCGAAGCCCAGAAGACACTGAAAAAAAGGAATGATGGTGCCGAATTCCGATCCGTGAGGGCCCATACTCCCTGAAAATCAATGTTTGGCATCTAATACATTCATATACAAAGAAAAATAGGTCAATGATCCACCAATTTCCGATTCAAGAGGCCCATAACACCTCCAGAATCAAAATTTGGCATTCATTCAAGCAAAGTACAATACAAAAAGTCCTCTATCAACCAGCATATATTCTATTAAATCATCTATCACAAAAGAATTCAAAATATACACAAGTCTACCACAACAACATGCAATCACTAATGCACCGTAGATGGAATGGAAAGAATCCATGTCATGTGATTTCTAACAAGTGTCTATATGATGCATGAGATAGCATACCCTCATCTCATTGGGTTGTGATAGAAATAGAACTGCAATAGCAAAACAACAACAACACAGGACAACTGAATCACTCTAGGTGAAATCATATCAATAGTATATCTCAAAACCAGAAATCTATAATAAATGAGGTAGTATGACTTTTTCCTGTACACAGGCTAGCTACTCCCAGGCACAGCTTAACACCAAGTACCGGATCCATCCTATCCCTAACTAAAGCTCCAAATAGTAAGCCAAGAGAAAGGAAACACCCTCTGATACCACTTTGTAACATCCTGGATCTGGAATCCACCCAGAGGTGCCATGTGCCCGGTTCGCCACATGACCTCAAGCGCATTTCCCCAAACCCCAGAGGCTGCCGACTCGTAGTGAGGGCCTTGGTAAGTTATTGGGGAAACTATGCCCTCATTTGGTAAGATATACAGAGAAAAGAAATTAACAGTAAATAGCGGAAGCAGTAAACAATACGTAACAACTGAAACCAAATAGTGAAAGTAATGAATATATAGTAATGATGATAATGATGCAGAAGGTACAAGTATCTAATGAATGAGGTAAACACAACAATATGCTAAAATATAATTAAAAACATAGTACTAAAATAATAGCAAATCCTGCAGCATCGCAAGCCTATGCTTGGTCCATTTCTCTCCAGCTCCAAGCAATAATGTACCGGAAGTCGAAGGGCACTTTACCTTATCTATACCTGCAACAACAAAGTCTTCTTGGGCCCAAAAGCATGGCCCAAAAAGGGTTTGAGATATAATCCCAGTAGAAAATCACCCAAAGATCTATGCCTAACAGTCAATGAATACAAGGAAAGTAAAAGTGTAGGAAGCAGTACACAGAGAAGCACACAACAGCTACAATTCCAAAGTTCTAGCATATAAAGTACACAATTAAACAACCAACAACAAGTAGAAAACAAGTAATCCTATGGGTATCTCACACAGCCTAACCCCTATGGTTCAACCTACAAGTACTAGAAACCCTCTAGGAGGCATACATAGTCTCACCCCTCTGGTTCAGCTAAGAGTAGACATTCTGAGGAAGCACTCACCGTCAATTCCCCCTATAGTCTCGTATTGTACTAAAGGATCTCTGGGGAAGCACTCAACGTCTCATTCCCCCTGTGGCCCGCGTCGAGGAACTATAGACTCTATGAGGAAGAACTCATCGTCAATTCCCCCTATGGTCTTGCATCGTATTAAAAGACACTCTGGAGAAGCCCTTACGTCCATTCTCCCTATGTTTTACTACACTAGGTTCTCATAGTCCAGTGGTAAATAAACATTCATAGCATGAATATCATCCCAAATAAACCTCAAGAACTACATGGTTATCAATCTAAGGCACAACAGCATAACAGTACAACAGTGCCACTATCTTACAACTAGGCACGAGAATTGAAAAAATTCCTAATAAGAAAAACATGCAAGGAAAAGCAGAGGAATACAGTATAGATTATCCAATTTTTCAATCAATGATCTCTACTCAACCAATCATGAAAAGCAGACAAACAACAGGGGAAAAACAGGAAACCCACAATTCCCCGTTTAAGGGAATTGGTGGAATTGCACAAAATATTCATAGACTTCCTACAGAAAGGCACAAACCACTTACCTTGGTTCTAAGAGATCTATATACGTGAACCACGCCAATTGATTCCTCTTAGAACGTCTAAGATCTGAGAAAACACCAAAAAATCTCAACCCACGATAACTTGGAAACGAGGAGGAAACATGGAACAAGGCTAAAGTAGAAGAGAGAACTCACCGCTGCAATTCCAACGCAATCAACGGTGATCGATTCAGAGAACTGATGGAGGAAAGGAAGATCATCGAAGATCCATGGATTCCCGGCACTCATGGATGAAGAAGCTGGAGAAGAAGAGCTTTTTGTCGATTAGGCATGACTTCGGTCCGTTTAATGAAAAAAAATAGTACACGGCGTGTACTAGGTTTTTCCGTACTCCTCTTTAAGCGGCCTCCACATCACCCCTACACCCCGTGTGAGTGGACTGGGTACAACCAACACACGACTTCGATTTGGAAAAGAGTACACGGTGTGTACTCAGAATGTACATGGTGTGTACTTCAAAAAATTTTAGAAAATCAATTTTTCTCAGAACTCCCGAAAAGGAAAGACATACCTGAAACAAAGATCCGGGTTCTTACAGCCACTGTTTCCAGTCTCTTGATTTTGTTCATTGATGTTATAGCATGAGTCGAATATGAATCCAGGTGTACATGTGTTCCATTTTATTTAGGAGAAAATATATGTGATTTGTTATTTTATTTCATTAAGAAAGAAGCCTACTAGACGTTCTCAATTGCCTGGATCATGAAATTTTGGATGGATTTCTCCTTTTGGGCCTGATACTTATGAGACTTATTCATGGTTGATTCTTGTTGGGCATGATTCCTTTTATAAGATATGTATTTGATTGATAAACACTTTGGGATAATGAAATTACAAGAAATCAATTCTTGTTGTTTATTTAATATGGTTCATGAGGGGAAATGTATATATCTATGCTCTCCCCACCCCCAGACGTTAACACCAAGAGGGGAATCTCTAATCAGACAAAAAAAATTATCCTTTTAATTGAGGTAGGTTAGTTGGAGATCTTTCTTCCACCTATCTAATTGTGGACACCGTGCATAAAGATGGGCCCGCAAGTCAATTTGACGATGATGTTCTCCAAATATTTTAACAAGGTATTCATACCCATTAAAAGGAAAGTATTTTTCTTTTAAGTGGTAGAGAATCATCCACAGACTGAGATTAAAGTTAGGTATTTATTATTATAACAATGACCTTGGTATTTCAAAATGAAAATTAGACGAGGACCAAAACATAATGAGAATTTCATCCCTATCAAATTTACTTCCCACTTGCAATATATCCTTTCTATATTATTTAAAATATTCCTCTATTTGATATTCCCAACAAGGATGATTCTTGACTATTTTTTCATAAGTAGCAGGGCTATTAGGGGTCTCATTGGTATGTGAACGGTCTTAGGGTGGCTTAGAGGACGAGGGTTTTCCTTGACCGTATCATGGTTGAAAAAATATGTCACTTTTCATTTATAGGGTCTCTAAAATTTTTGACCCTACCCCTCTGAGTGCCTCAACATATGAGGTCTTTCTCATATGTGATTCAAAAAGAGGAGGACCTTTTTTTTGTAATGAGATGTAACTATATGGAGGACCTTCACAGTGGATTCCAAAATGGAAAGGAATACCTTCATAGCTTGATGTCAAAATGTATGGAGAATTTATGTAGTGTATAACCTGTGGAGGACCTTTAAGTTGGATAAAATAAAGGGTAGTATATTTTTGATGAAATGAGATGTCACTGTTGGAGGTCCTTCACAATGGGTGCCACAATAGCAAGGAATACCATCATATCATGATGTAAAAATGCAGGGAGAATCTATACCATTTATACCCTGGGGAGGACCTTCATGGTGTGAAATAGAAAGGGGAGGACCTTCTTTTAGAAATGTGATTTCATTATGAAGAGGACCTTCGTAGTGCATGCCATCATGGCATGAACTACCATCATAGCTTGATGTCTGACTGCATGGAGAATTTCTTTATTATATACCCTTGAGGAGGACCTTTAGGGTGGACACTAGAAAAGGGAAGATCTTCTTGAAATTTTATATTCTTGGAATGAGGAGGGTTATCAATATTCTCATCAGGAGATATGTTCTCATGAGTGATCATTTTTTTCATGAAGGAAGCCTTCATGGTACACGCTCTGTGGAGGAAATTTAGAGGTGATTATTAAAATGTTGTTGGGAGGACCTACAAAAATAATGTTGTTGGGAGGACCTACAAAAATAATGTTGCGACTTTTGTAATTTGGTAATGGATTGGAAGGATCATGGGCCACCAATTTTAGGTATCTATTTTTCTCTTGAACTTAATACTTTAGCAGAGTTGGGTCATGAGTATGCTCTTCATTTTCCTAAATCCATTGATGTTATTTACATTTATGTTATCTCTTGGGAGAGACTGGTGTCATCTGTTATGGGTGATGAACTTCATGTACAGATTCCTATTCGAGTGGATACTATAGTGGTACCAGGATATTCTTGTGCGCTTCCTTATTTCGGGAAGGGATATATGATTTCCCTGAAGTAGTGACCAAAGTGGACTGGTGTCCTGCAATTAGAGTAGGTATTTGTGCCTGATCATGTTTTCCATTTATCATGGAATATTTATATCAACCCTCATAAATGATAAAAGTGATTCATGTTTGCTTCTGGGTGACCACTTTATTATGTGGTTGATTCACCCCTCTTAGAGAGTTGGGGTTGTGGTCCTAACTCCTTGCTATTGTTGTGGATGTGACTACATCTTGGAAAGTCTATAGGGTATGGTAATGGATTGATATCTCATCCTCCATTATTCCTAAAATGTGTTGATATAATTATTTGTTGAGAATAGGAATATATTCCCATTATGATGTTGGAGAAGGAATATGTACCTTATCTAGTCCCCTATTTTCTTCCAGTAGGTGCTGGTAATTATTTTGTGTGGGGGAAGCGATATGGGTCTACCCCTGATTTTCAACTGCAATACGCCAGCTGCTTTCTCCAATTTACATTGTATTTAGAAGGTGGGATTGAGGTGAACAAGAAGGTATTTGTGTCCACTCATTGGTATCTATCATATTTGAATGATGGGGTTAATATGTATCTATAGAAATTTTCCGCTGCATGTAATTTTCGACCATATTTGACTGGTGGGATTCATATCTATGAGCAGGAATTGGAATCTACTTATTGGTTAATAGTGTATTTGACTAATGAGCCCAATATGAATTCACAAGAATTTTTATTTGCTTGTTTTCCATTGTATTTGACTGACAGGATTCATGTGCATTAGAAGAGATATGTGTCTGCCTGTATTTAGTGACCACCATATTTTCCTGGAGGGATTGGTGAGAAGTATCATGGATTTTCTATTTCTCATAATTTGGCGTCATATTTTTTTGTTGGATTCATAATATAGAGAAAAGAATATATGTCTTCCCATAATGTGTCAATGTATTTTCATGGTGGGATTCTTCGGTATGTATGGGGATGATGGCCTATTACAAATTGTTTGATCTTCACCCTCAATGGGCCACCCTAGGCACCTGGGACTGTTTGACATTAGAATGGGTCCCTTAGGGTGGTGTCCTCTTCACGGTGAGGATGATGTGTTGCACAATTTTGGTGGTGAGGATTTTTGGGTTGGGCTTTTTTTTGGAACACCTGTTCTACATGGATAATGTCAATGGGGATGAATTCATCAACCTATATAAGGTTAGGTAATAACTCATCATCTTTTTCCAGGGATAGGATACCGAAATGGTTAGAGATGGATAGTGGATCCATCTCGATCTAGGCTACCAACCATCATTGGGAGAACGACTGGTGGGGCTTCATGGGATGTAGGTACTACAAAGCTACCTCCAGGGTGGGGAGAGTACCCTTCTGGTGGTACTATCTAACCAGTGCATTTATAACTAATCATTGAAGATGTTGGGTGGGTAATGGAGTCCTCTATTTGGAAGAAGACCTAACCAATGAAGTGGTTGGTACACGTATTTCTGAAAGGTGGTGGGATAAAATTGGATTGAAGAGAGATCTAATGAGTTCCAGAAATATATGTGATAGATAGAGATAAGAAAACCTCCTCAAAGTAGCATCTCATGACCATATGTGTAATTGATATATCAATTGACTATCCTTCATTTTTTAAGTGAAGGGGGACTAAAGCGGGGTTAAACCACCACCTTGGATAAGGTTTCATGTTAGGTTTCCATTTTATCCCTAAAAGAATTGTTTTTGGCCCAAACAGTTGATTTTAAGGGGTTAAATGTCATGAATTCACTGAAGTTGGGTACAAGATCTTTGAATTTTCTCTAACAGGTTTTTTGTGGAGCCAGAAACACCCAATGGATCTCATATCCATGATTCATTGAACATCATTCCAAATGGAGGTATTAATTGGGAAAACATGGGCAAGGACGCATAATAACTGACATTGGTTGAGAGGATGAGAGGTTGTTCTCATCACACCCTTTTGGGGAGAACTGTTGCCTATTTCAGGAAACTGTTATTTATTTAAGATATGTTCAAAATTCCTTGGTTCATTCCCAATGATGAATACATGGATTATCAGTAGGTAATGATCGATCATAAATATTCATGGGTTCAGAATCATTTATATGTATCTGATTTTCTCCATCAACTGTGCCCTTTTATGGATAGACTATACATAATTTTGTCATTCATTATGATGATGCTTGTTTTAAGCCATTTGGTTAGGCTATCTGAATTTTTCTATTATCCCAAGAGATGATAGATATTTTGATATTTGGATAAAACCTATAATATGGTATTCTTAAATATCCTCATGAGAGGAATTAGAATCCACGTAGTTCAGTGTCACTTAATATGTCTCATCACCTTTTATGGTTGCGTGGAAATGACACATCCTTGTAGTTTAAAATCATGTGACAAGGACAGCTAGGTGGATGGTGACTAGTCAAGGATGGTTTAGGGAATATACTTAGGAGACTCGAGGGACCCAAGAGATATATGGTGTCCTGGGTAAATATGACACTACAGGGGATGTGGTCTAGATGACATTAGGGTTGATTTGGGTGTTGGGTTAGGACCCGATGGAGGATTCCTATGTATCTTAAGTGGTTGAGAATCAAATACCACATAGTTGGGTAAGTTAAAGATTATTAATGGAAGCTTCCCATTTGGGTTGAAGTTGGGGATTACACTCAGGGGATACCCATTTGGTGCTGTTTCATTAGGAATATGTCCTTTGAATGTTGAGGCATGGTTTCAAGTCTTAAACCATGTTGGTGGACCATTGGGGTTGATATGGTTGGGGCTTACACATGAAATTTTTCCATTTGGGTTTGAATATGATTTGGGCTTTTTCATGGAAGTGACCCATATGTTAGGGCTTACATCTATGGGGAAGGCCCTTGGATTGGTTGTGGTTGGCGCTTATACTAAATATGGCACCTATTTGAGGTTAAGGATCCTACGGATGTTATGATATCCACTAACATCTATGCCCATGTGATTCATGATCAGGGTGAAAAATAAGAAGAATTAGTTTATTTGAATATCACACAATTCCACTCTATCCACTGGTGTATGAGATGCCGAAACCCAAAGAGGGAGGGTGGGGGAATTGAGGGTTCCAAATTACCTCTTTTATTTTCATAACCAGGATAGTCATATCTAGTGATCCATTTGGCTATGTCTTGGGATTGGGTGAATAGGAGGAAAAATTCCACTTCCCACAAGAAAGGATAGGCTCTTAATACTTGATGGATGACATGAACTTGGCTCTAGGGAGGATGATATCATTCGAGGTATAAGGGAATGAAAATTAAAAACCTAACCCCCATCCCCAAAATGGGGAGGTTCACACGAAAACCCCAAGGTTAGAACCTGCATTACCATAAGAATGTAAAGCATAAGATATTCTAAGGGTCCTCCTTACTGTAGGGATTACCAATGTTACTTTTCTTAAACACTATTAAGTGAAATCAAGATGACACACTGATGTTCTCGATGATATTATCATATATATCGGGTGGATTTTGGAGGAGGTATTGGATCAATTTAGATATACTGGTTTGCAGAGGGGTCCAAATGGGAGATTATGACATGAAGGAAGGGAGTGACGAGATTTGGGGAGTATAACACCTTATAATGGCTCATTCCATGTAGCAGGTTCTTACGCGGGATGGGGTACCCTCCACATGGCATGTTTCTATGTGGGTGAGGGTACTGTTCTTCTAGCACTATGCTATGATGGCCTGGGTTCTAATTGCATAGCATTTTTCTAACGTGGGATGAGGTTATATCCATGGATCATGTCACTACATGGAGCTGCATTCCTCTCGTGTAGATTTTTTTACGGGATAGGGTTCTACCCACATAGAGTTTTTCTATGAGGAATGTTTTTCCACAAAGGGGTCACCAATTTTATACATAGTAGAATTGTTTCATGAAAAGGGGTTTTGAGTTCATGAATGGTGAATGATTTTTTACTTCCTCCTTACAGATATGAAGAAGATTTTTTTTCTCATGGAATCTATGTAGAGGCTCCAGATTATGTGTATCCTTATCATCTAATTTGTTCTCCATTATAATCTCATCTCCCCTATGTGTGTGTCTGTTTTTGATCCCCCTCAAATTTAACTTATATAATAATAGAGGGATCATATACTGGCATGGCTAGTCATTCATTATTAGTTGTGATCCATCATTTGTGAAATCTCATAGAGGACGCCCTAACCCCTGAATGAATTTTCAGTGGGGAGTGGTCATTCATTGGAAAGGGCTCCTCAATTGTGGGCATGGAAATCACCACATATCCATATAAATAACTTTATTTTGTTTTTGGGAACTAACAGTACCACATCTTTCCTTGAACTATTTAGTTCATGGGAAATGGTAATTCACGGTGGAGGAAATTACTACCTTGGTCCAACAAACAAATTTGGTTTCATTTATGGGAATCAGTGGTACCACCTCCTTCAACGAACCATTTATTGTAGGGTGATTCATGAAATAGTATAATTCCATGCTGAGTGGTTGTCTATGAAGT
The DNA here is from genome assembly GCA_963277665.1 of Viscum album. Taxonomy (NCBI): domain Eukaryota; kingdom Viridiplantae; phylum Streptophyta; class Magnoliopsida; order Santalales; family Viscaceae; genus Viscum; species Viscum album. Next base: position 248,676,793 of record OY728150.1, read on the forward strand.
GATTTGTGCTTCGTGGTTTCTACACTTTGAATATGTTCTTCAATATTCTTATGGGTTTCATTTCTACCTTCTTTCAAATTTTATGGAATCCTCTTCTTTTTTAATGCTTAATTTTTAGGACCCAAAAGATGTCCTCATGAATTGTAATGAATTCAAAAGTATTTTTATGATGATCCACCACAACCTATATAGAATTATTTCCAATTGATGTCTTCAAAAGACCAGTGAATAATTCCATGGTGATGTTTTTATGATCCATTATAGGATTGGGTAATGGTTATATCAACCCATTGGATTTTTTTTTCATCCTACACCTACTATAATACTAGGAGTTTTTATGTATATTTTATGATCTCTCTCTTCATATTATCCAAAACAATAGTTCTCTCAAATATCATGACTCACCTTCTTGATCCCTAGGTGGATAAAGAAGATTGATGTATGTGTATCATTCAATAAAACCTTATTTATCTCAGGATTTAATGGTACATATAGCCATGAACCAAATATTACAACTATTTAATCGTCAATTTTAAACTCTGAGGATTTCCATTTTCATTTATCATTATCCTTTTTCTATATTTCCACCTCATCTATTTGATAATTCTTTATATTCTTCAGAAGGGATGATTGAGAAATAATTTGAGAAAGGAATGATGATGTTCCTTCCTTTATGATCCCCATGTCCATACTTCTCAATTATAAGATGATTGGATCCTTCCCAATTATGAACATTTATGATCCCCATGTCCATACTTCTCTGATTCATATTAATCTCCCTCTGTGTGGATATATATTTGAGCCTATTATAATTAATTTATATTTCATACTTTTACCCATATAGTTAATGCCACCAAATTTTCAATAATAAGATCACTACAACCAACTCCAAATCATGCATTGGATAGTTATATTAATTAACTTTTATCTTCCTTGAGGCTTAGACTATCACTTTATCATTATGTATTAGTACAAAGCCCGAACCCTTCATTGATTTATCATTGTATACCCAAAAATGTTCCGCACTTGTGGTTAGTGTAACTACCAATGCAATGATATGAATTTTTTCAATTCCTTGAATGGATTTTCACTTTCATTAGTTTAGAAAAACATTACACCCTTCTAAGTCAAATTAGTTAGTGGGGTTTTTAATCATGAGAAGTTTCTCACAAATATTTAGTAATACCCAGCTAGTCCAAGGAAGCTATGGATCTCTACTAAGGATGTTGTCCTGGTCCACTTATCAATTTCCTTTTTCTTGAATGGGTCTAAAAATAACCTTTATAGGTTATAACATGAACCAATAATAATAAATTTTCATTATAGGACTCACATTTACTCTACTTTGAATATATCTTCTCCTTTCACAAGGCCTTTAACATAGTAGTCAAATACTCATCATGCTTATCTATTATTTTGGAGTATATAAGAATATAATCTATAAATACTACCAATTATTTTGAGGTAATCTCCAAAGGATATATTCATTAAATATATAAATATTTATACAGTGTTAATGAGTCTAATGGTAATCAATATGAACACATAGAGCATAAAAATTGTCTGAAAAGAATTCTTGGGAATATTTTCCTTCTTCACCATTAATTTGGGATTTCCTAACAGAAGGTCCACCTTAGAGAAACACTAGGCCATACATATTTAATAGAGAGATTCATATATCCATGGAAGAGGATACCTATTCATTATCATGAATTTTTTTGAGCTCATGATACTCAATGAAAATGTGAATTGTCCCAAATTACTTCTTTAGAATTTGGACCGGTGCACCCCATGGTGAAGCACTCAAGAATATAAAAATGTTGTATATGTTTTTTGTAACTAAATATTTAATTTTTACAACTCAATGGTGGCTATTATAAAAGGAGTATTTCATATGGACACAAATCTAGGTATACATTTTATTAATAAATCAACCTCTCGATCATGAGGAATATTTAGATTTTCTTTAGGGAATATATCAGTATAGTCCCTTACAATGGGAATATTTTCAAGCATGATTTTATCCTTTGTCTCAATAATTTGATCTAGATATAATTTCTAATAAGGAAATAATATCCACACTTGAGATTAATATTCTAAAATAGATTCATCCTCATCCTTTCACTTTTAAAAATCATAGGATGACTTGGTATATGATGATTGATCTCTCTCTTTCGATAATTGATGTTGGATTTATATAAGTACAACCAATCCATTCCCAATATAAGATAAAACTCTATATAATTCAATAATTTTTTGGAGGTTAATTCTACAAATATTTACTGGTGAGGATTTTCATGTTATCATATATAACTCAAAATTCATGTTTTGATGTGGTGTTTGAATAGTTCTACTGAAAATGAAAGATATAAAAGAATGTGTAGAACCAAAAAAATCATTTTCTATTCTTGAATAAATAACCAATATACCTATAAAAACATTGTTTTTAGGATCCAAATCAGTAATAATGATAGAAGTTTTCATTTCTCTCTAGCCCTTGGGGGTTTCTTTCATTTACTATCTCTGATAACCCTTGGCCTCAGGCATTGGTTTGAATAATTCCCATGTTACTTTCAGTTGAAACACTGAATCATAGGTTTATTATTGACTGGAACCTTACTTTCTTCTATCGCATCATTGGTCTTCTTCATATCACATTTATATGGATTAACATGGTGACCCACTTATCTAAACATAAAGCATATCCTAGTTCACACAAGGTAGCTTTTGCGATGATTCTTCTAGAGATTTTTACACGTTGTTAGTTGAGTTTTCTTCCCTCAATGAAATTAATCCATTGATCCTCTTGAATAGAAATCCATTTTATGATTTTTATCTTTAGGCCCATAAGACTAATGAGATTCACTGATCTCTATATAAAATGTATGGCTGAAATATAATATATCTTAATTTTTTTCCTAATAACAAATTAACTAAAGGTTTTCATAGACTCTAAATTAACCCATTAAAGAAATATTCTACCGTACATTTGGTGTTGATGAAAAATCCTGAATCATATTTTTCAATCCTTTCGATGTTTTCCTCATACCACTTGATAGACTAATATTCCTTTTGTATCAGTATGAGGAACTCCATCTCAATTTTAATATAGAGAGTTCATGTAAAATATTTATTGAAATTGTTTTTCATTAATACTTCCCATTGTATATAATTAATATCCTATTTATAATTTTTTTACACGATCTATGTTAACCAATGACCGAAATCTACTTCACAGTGATAGACAACCATCATGAATTTACCTTATTTTGAGAATTGGAGTATATATAATATATTTTCAATGGAGTTAATCCACTGTTATTTGATGAGGGGGTCATAATATACACTAATGGAAGGAGTACATTCTCACATAAACGACTATATCACAACTCAATCTTTCTTAAATTCCATGTGATTAAAGTTATTATTAATAGAATGAGTCATATGAGCTAGTACTATCATAATGTTCCTAGATATATCTAACATAATTTTAGTTACATCATTTAGGAAATAATAACAATGATTATGATGTTGGATATTGTAATGGTTCCACCAATTTCACACCATTAACTAAAATATAGAAAAAAAGGGGATGATGATACTTTAACTAGTAAAACTATAAAAGGGAAACTGTAATATAAGAAGTAATAACATATAAATGGAATATACATCCTAAAATATTAGTCTCTATGTTTAAATATATGATATCCATGATAATTTTCCTATTAGGTTTTCTGACATCATAATCTCACTATGGCATTCAAAATGGTTCATTAAGAGTTTGTGAATTTTAAAAATCATATCCCCTTTGAGTCTCAAACCAGGTTTGAAGAAAGGACTATTTTTCATACACAAGGAAAAATTCAAGTCAACTAAAAATATTACCTCTTAGATTTTATTACCCCTAGGTACAAATGTTCAAGATACACATCCACTTATAGTATCCAAACAAGGATGTAATTTGTTCAGAACCACTTCCTGTATACTTCACAAAAATTACCGGAATGTTTTCCTATAAATAGATTTTTTTCCTAGGAGTATAACTAAATTAATATAGTTCTAATATGAAAAAATAACAAGAAAATAATTTGATAGAAACTATAAAAAACCATTCCATTTTCACATATTATTACATGATTTTTAACATAAATATCCATTAAATACAACTAAAGGAACAAAAATACTAGTGTCTTTAGAAGACCTTGTTCATAATAGATCAAATATAAAATTATATAAAATTAAATTATTTTAATTACTATAAATAGATACTATATTCCATCCATAAACTAAAAATATATAGGATATTCTATAGAATACTTCAAATAAGGGTAAGCTAAAAACTCAATAAGGGAATAAACATGATGATGAATCATAACATGTGATTCTAATAAAAAATGATATCATAAAATATAAGGATCATGAATAATCACATGAGAGAATAATATAATAAAAAAGATATAAGATTATCATGGAAACATAGGAAACTAAAATAAAAATAAAACAATACATAAGAATAAGTCAAGGCTAACCAAAAAGACAACATCACATGGTGGACAGAGTCCCATCATGGATTAGGTTTAGTACTTAATCTCATTAATAACATATCATGGGGGAAAAATTACCCAATTAATTTGGGAAATAACTCGGAGCACCAATAACAACATTTAAATGCTTATTTTTTCACAAAAGGAAATCAATCGTAAGTCATAAACATAATAATTTTTCATGGAAAGAAATGGGTTTCATAATCTTTCCTTATATGATAATCAAAAGAAATTTATTAAATTTGGTATTTAAGAAAAGAAAATAATGGATGTTTTTACCCCATAAATGAATGTAAAAATAAGATAGGTATATATGTGATATAAATATATACAAAATTTAAAATCATTCCATAACCATAAACAGAGAGACAAGTATGTTTGAGAGAGAAAGGTCATGTCCTAAAGATAAAGGTTGGTTCAGAGAGATCCCTTACCTTCTGTTTGGATCCATTATACACTATTACTTAACATAATATATAATCAAATGAGTTTCCTTAAATATATAATTAAGAACCATTAAGATCTATATTTTATTTATTTCAATTTTATTGTGTTTATTAAAAACCATTTTAATGAGATATAATGAATAAATTTGTTGTTTTGAGAGAATTTCTTTCTGGATACCATGTTCGGATCACTTGTGGATAAATATTGGAATTCTTATCATATGGGAATACAATATGAAAATTTAAATGATATGGGTTCCATACACCTAAATATATTGAAATTTCCCCATATATCTACATGTGTTTCGACATAGGGACAAATCATTGAGTAAAGACGTTAACAATACGTGGTTTCTCCATTTAGGTGTTTTTACTGGCCATCACAAACTAGATTAATTTTAATTAATATTATGGAAATATATTTATTATAGAACATAATTTACATTTTAATATACTTATTATAATCTTATTTAAACATTTTAATAATTTTATGACGAGCCTTGAAGGTGGTGGAGGAAAATGAAGCGAGTTGTTCATTGAGGTGGTGAACCTTTCATATTATCAACAATGATTTCATTTTAGAACCGAAAAGGAGGTTTTAGGATGGATATTAAAACATAATATTAATATATACATATATTTAGGATACTAATATTACTATTTTTATGTGGTTGTGAATTTTATGGGGTGGTAGAAGAAGAAAAAAATTAAAGAGATTAATTGAGAATCATATCTCTTCATTTTCTCACCTTCTCTTATGCTACACATTAAGGCTCTTTGAAATGGTATTTGAATGAAAAATGAAACTATATTTAATGGGGAGATTATTTCTCATATATTAGTTTTAAAATTTTGAAATATCTAAGTCTTATAAGGTGTGAGAAAAAAGGGTTGTTAGTGTTGGTATTTATAAGGTGAGGAGATAGGTGTTTTTGAATATTATATTCATTCGTTTAATTATTTTATCAAAAATATAAATATTATTTATTATTATGAATATATTCATAAAATAGTACATTTTAGTTAAAAATGGATTCTTAATTCATCTATTTCTCAAAAATTAATGTATTTAGCCTATAGTTATAAATATCATATTTTACCGTATTTCAATATTCAAAAAAATATAATTATTTTATAAAATTACCAACAATTCACCCTAGACAATTGTAAAAATTTAGTTTCCACAAATAAAATTTATTTTTTAAAAATAATTTTCAAAATATGAGAAATTTAATTTTTAAATAAATTACTCATTTATAATAAAATTATGAATTTTAATATTAATATTGATTTTATGAACCTTTGAAAAATAACAAATAGTCTCCTGAAATTATCTTATAATTATAATAAAACATAATTTTAGCATATAAACCATTTTTATGAAAAAAAATTTATTTTAAATCATTATATTTGTCCTAAAAGTTAAATTAATTCATTTTCATTTTTCAAAAATTCAAATGGTTAATTTTTAATTTTCAAAACATTTATTTACTTATAAAAAGGTTTAAATATAACTTATTTTTATTCTATAGGATACCTAAATATTATTTTACCCTTTTGTAGGTGATTTTACTATTTTAACTATCAGGTTACTATTCTGAATGATCAAATTACTATTCCAATGGTCAGGTTTCTAATCTAATAGATTACTATTCCAGTGGTCATATTTGTCACGTTCATTTGGGTTACATACATTCTATAAATACATCATATTTCATTAATTATTTATTAACTTATATTTTGTCTCAAGTTTATACAAATTTTTAATTTCAAGATGAATAATTCATTAGTAATATTTGGCTGCATATATACAGCACTGTTCATGAGTATGGTTATTTTGGTGAATTAGGAAGATCCAGAATTTCATATTTTCTATATATTATTTTATATCATTAACCCCTTGTAATAATTTAATTATTATGGTTATTTTATTCATTAAATTTAATGTTTTGTATAATAAAATGTAGTTAGTTTTATCATCTGGGGAATGTAGATCATGTTACATTATTAAATATTAAATTATAATTATAACACTCCAAGATTTCATAGTATGTTTTCTCTACAAAGTAATTCAATAACTTGCGCTACACACAACAACGAGTTCAAGGGCACCACAACTTACCAAAATAGCCATTCAAGAAGAGGTTATGAATAGTATTAAATGAATTTTGAATTTTATATACTTCATATAATTTTAGAATCCATATTTTATGTTTCTTAGACATAATATAAGAATGAATTCATTTTTTTAGATAAAGGATGTATTTTCCAAAAAATTCAATTTTACCACCTTTTAATGGAGAACCATTTTTAAATCCAATATTTGACACTTTTATATATTAATTTGAAAAAATAAACTTCTTCTTTATAATAAGGACATATAAATTTAGATTTGATAATTTTTTTTTTGGATAACTTTCATTTTTGGGTGAATAGTGAAAAATACTAAATTTTAATTGAAAACAACTTTTTTAATAAAAATAATTTATAGTGTTAAATTACAAATTTTAATGGATTATAAGTATAATTAGATACAAATTAGGTCATTATAAGTAATTTCACATTTAAATTTGACATAAACACATGTCAATCTTTTGATAATTTTTAATTTTTAAAAACCCGATTTTTGGTTTTGACAACGGGAATTAATTTTAAATTAATAAATGAAACTTATATGTTTTTTATTTGGTAAAATAGACTACATGTTTTAAATCATAATTTAATAATTATCTTAGTGTTAATTTTTGGTATTTTTCTGAAAACTTTTAATTTTTGATGAATAGTGAAAAACACTGCGTTATTGGTTAAAACCGATTTTTTATTTAAATAAATATTTATTTTATTTAAATTTATTTTCGGTAAAAATAGACACATAATACCTATATAAGTTCAATTTAATTCATAGGAGTCATTTTATAAAAATTTTAGATATGTAAAAATTTTATTGAACTTTTTACCGTCTTCTACCCACCCTTTATAAGCATTTGCAAATTTGCATAAAATGTAATTTTACTGCTTCTATGAGTTGAATTTCAAAAATCCTAGAGACACGGTTGACATCATTAAGAAAAATTTGGTTCAATAAGATGAAAATTATTGTTGGTGAATAGTAACTTTTGACTTTTATTTACCACAGCTAAAATTAAATAGGGTAATTAAGGGTAAAAATGATATCATAATTACACTAACACAAGTCCTAATTCTATTGGATAAGTATAATTTTACCAAAAAAATATTAGGAATAAAATATGAACCTCTTTGGTCCACTTGTGTTATATGAGGACATTTATTATTATTTTATTTAAAGAAGAGTTAAAAGTGTTAAATTCAATGTTTAATAACTAAACCATTTTTTATATAGGGTTATACATAAGATAAATTTGAATATAAATATTAATTATCAATATAAAAATATTTCATAAATCAAGGTATTTATTTATAATTTTTAGATATTAAATAATTAAATTTATTTATGACACAATGATGATGTAGTAATTACCTTATTAATGAATGAATCTAATAAATGGTATTATAAATATTAAAATAAATATAATTTCAATGTTTTTATTATATAAAAGAATTTTATAGGTGAATATGACATGTTAGGGTTGATTCAGTGTATTTGGTTTGAAGTAATCAAGTTGTGATGACTTTCACAAAAACCAAATACTAAATATTGTCAAAATTGACATAAATGAGTTTTTAAAACAAATATTATATCATTAAATTATATAATAGTCCTAAAAATCTATGGTTTGGAAAAAGAACTTATATAATCATAGGTATATCATTAATTAACCACTTGAGGTTCTCTTGGCATTTTATAGTACGTTTATTAACTAATTATTATAATAATACAAGAATACATGGTAAAAGTTAAACTATTTAACTAAGAGTTAAATCTAAAGGATAATGTTAATATGGTGACCCAAACCTATCTAAAACATATTGGTTGAGAGGTTTTCAACCCATCCCCTCCTTATAATTTAAATAAATCATTTTCCAGCCATTAGAAACTGAAAATGATTTTATTATAAAATAATATTTCCATCTTTTCCTACGGTTCCCCTCACCTATCTTATAAAAGGGAACTTCTACTACTCTCAAAATCACACCTCCAAAGCCATTTGGCTCAGCCAAAACCAACCCAAATATACTACCAATTTCCCTCAATTCAAATTATAGGTCTTATTTTGATCAGAAATCCATCATATGGAGCCCTTTTTATCAAATTAAAAGGAAGAACTTGAAGAAGAGGTAAATATTTCATCACCTCTTTCAAGTTCTTTTTCTTCTTCCACTTTCTCTTTATTTGTTGTTTCCACTATAAAATAATAACTAAAGTATCTTTTACATACTTTTATCTTATTATAAAAAATTTACAACCATATTCGTTATTCTATCCATCATATGAATGACAAAGTCACCATATGTGCGTACGTACGGCTTATCGTCTCCACGTCGTGGTGTAGATTGTTATTCAAACACTTCATTATTTGGATGGGTATAATAATGAGTATAACTGATGTAAATAATAAATGTAACATGTTAATTATTCATTATATATGATATAACATTTAATTTAATATGATTTCACTATCAATATAATGATATTATCGCTCGTACGTATGTACGGATTATCGTCTCCACGAAGCGATGAGATTCATTCCCACATTCACCATTCAACGATGACTATAAAAATATATACTATTAATAAGTATGTAATATATGAAATAATAATGATATTGGATATATATATATATATATATATGTATTTATGTATGTGTGTATGTACTTACATATATATTTTTCACTTACTCCGGTTCAATAAGATATGAAAACGGAAACAACATTGATGCGTACGTACGGCCTACCGTCTCCATAAATGGTGCCTTCCATTTCATATATCTATATATTATAAATATTTATATTCTAAATAGATATGATATATAAATCATGTTTTATATTCTAGAAGTATTTATATCATGATCTAAATGATACGATCAAGAATAAAAAGTTAAAACACGTACAATAAAGAAAGTGATTATGACCCAAAATGTTAATTTAACATGGAAATAATTATTAAATAGGTAGTATAAAGTCATAAATGAATCATATATGATATAATGAATATGAATATGGTTCTGGTATAAATTAATAACATAATATGGTCATTATACAAGAGGATAAACGTACCCTTGAACCAAGGAAAGTGCATGGAAAGGGTAAATTCCTCAATCACATTATTATTCGAGATTGATTATGGTTAAGTTTTTACTCAGACATATTTATTATCCATGTCCATGTTTCATAAAATCGTTTTCAAAGGGATTATTTTTAAGGGAATTTTTTTTAAAACATCTTTTAAATGTTTTAAATATTTATTCTTCTAAATCATTCTCATTAATGTCCGTGTTTTCAAAATAGTTTTTAAGGATTTATTTATATGGACATGAATATTTTTAATATGTTAATTCCATTAAAAATTTTCAAAGTGTTATGGAAAACTTTGATTAAAAATGCCTTTAAATGTATTCCTTCTTAAATTTTGTGACTTTTAAATGTTTTCATAAAATAGGTATATTTCTCTCAAAGAGTTTTACAAATCATTTTCATCTAGGTCAACATACTTGGATAGATTTTAAACTTATTTGAAGTTGATTTATTATGATACAAATATTCTATATTATATTGAAGGTTTTGTGATATGTTTGACTTTGGGTGTGTTATTTTTATACCATTTATGGTTTATTAATAAAGTATTGACATTTCATATGATATTTTTAATACAAATGTTTATGTTACGTTTCAACCTTTTCATATGAGGAATATATTGGACATAGTAAGTGATGGGTAGAGCTTGCTATAGCTCCTCGATGCATCGGTAGGTCTCATGAGACAATTAGACATGGAATCGGATGAGGCCTTTCCCAATTTGATATATGGTTTTGGATGAGGCCTTAATCATCTTTATACGTCTTGGCCATGGCCTTGAAAAAATGTTTTAGAATGTCTGGAATTATATATTCCCTCATTAGGAAAATAATATTGATGGTATATGTGGTTATTCAACTAGTATAATACCCATGACTACATTTTATTATGTAATTATTTACTCCATCCATATTTCTTTCATAAATTGTTCATGTTTATTATTATTATAGGCATGTGTTTTCAATTATTCACCATGCTTATTATTTATGTTATCTTCCGCTAAATTTTTTACCCTTACTGAGCATCTGATCTCACCCTTTCTTATGTTTTATTTTCATAGTATTTCAAAGAAGTGTATTATGATTTATATGCAGGGTTAAGCTAAAAATGGAATAATGGAATTCTCAAAGAACTATCTATGTTGTATTTTATTTTTGAAATTGTAATGTGAAGTTGATCTATGTAATCTATTTCCAAGACTGCTAAATTGATCGGTCCATCGAGACTTGATTCCTTGTAATCATGAAAATGTATTAAAATAATGAAATGACTCTAGGTAATTGGGGCCAGGGAATTATAGTTTTTATCAAAGGAAGTTCAGTAAAAACCTTGTAATCTAGATTTAGATAAAATCTGATTAGATCACATTACCCTTAGATAGACTTTGAGGATTAGTATTGAAGAACATCCTAGAATTTTGGTAATGTCAATATTTTGTGGGTTTTCCAAGAAATAAATCCATGTCTGGATATGAGCAGGTAGAGGTGGCTCTAGCACAGATGTACCTAAGAGTGAAAACTCCAACAAGGAATTTCGGGCTTGACTCGGGGAATCCTGGTACACAATAACAGGCCTTGCTGCACAATTGGTTACAACACTCCTGGGGGATATGATAAGGATAATTCACATTTTCTTTATAAACCATTATAATGTATTTATGATTATATACCTCCTCAAATAAATGTTTTTAGGATTATGAATTATATCCATAAACTGTTCAATTTATTTTAAGTGTTTTCAAGTTTGGAAATATGTATTGAGATTCATAAACAAACCTAGTGTATGCCATTGTTTAGAAATGGTGCCTAGTAGAAAGAATGAGTACTCCATCAATACACATGATCTAAAGATTAAGAAGGATCATATCTTTCATGGTACTTAGCCATCATTAAAAAAGTAAATAGTCTCCCATGTATTATTATCATATGATGAAATAGTATCATGTGTTAATAAGATAAGTAAAGGATTCTCTGAGTCCTATGGCTTGGAAGGGAAACAAGATAATAAAAGGATGGAAGAGAGAAAGATGGATAAAGGGAAGATGGGAAAGAAGGATTTTCCCATATTTTATAATTGTGGAAAGAATCACCTTGATAAATTTTTGAAGGGAATGAGAGTTTTTTATAAGTGTAGAGAAAAAGGGAACCAAACACGTGATTTCAAGGGTAAGAAAAAGGTGTCAAAGGAATAATGCTTCATCTACAAGGATTTGGGACACTACGTGAGTCAATGTCCAAATCATTAGAGTATGCCCCAAATGATGCTATTGGATAATAATCAATTTATGATACTACCAAAGATGAAGAGGAATGACTGGTATTCTTTTGTTGTTATTAAAGAATTATTTCATTTGAGTGTTGTATCAATGATGAACTAGTTATATGTATTTTCGAAATAAATAAGGATTTTACTGCAGTACTATTTCATTGGGGATTTGAGATTATATGGTTCTAAGAAATGTTACTCAATAGAAAGATGAAATTTTTTGATAGTACATGGTTGAAGGGAAGATAAACCTTAATATGGTTCCGATATTGAGGTAGTGATTTTGGAATAAGATATGACTGATTTGGATAAATTATAAAGGATATTCCTAACTACCATAGAACTGATTAATGGCTTGTTTATTCCATCATCGTTGGAGCATTCAAAATTATTGGATATAATGAATATATCTAGTATTCTATAAGGAATAAGGGAGCATGAATGTAATCAATAAGGTTTTATGATAATCCAGAGTGTTATCATGTTTTAAAAGAATACATGATTAAGTTTTTCACATGTTATTACGTGGAAAAAAAGATCTTCACCGTGTTTATCTTCCTTATAAAATTTGGACTGTGAGTTTGGACATAAGTATTTTGGATAAGTCTTCTTAATATTATTTTTGGATTGTTATAGAAGGGACAACCCAGAGGTTGGGTGACAACCCGTCGCGTCTGACTAGGCCGCGATACTTGAACCTATAAACGAAATGCGACAAGAATGCATCACCTACCACTAGCCTATTTGATGTCCTAATTTGTATAATGTAGTTTTTTTAAATAGTCTAACAAATGAATTATAAATAAATTATTTTTTTAAATTCTATACGATTAGGATAAATAGAATATTTTTGAATTCTATTATCTTTTAGAGTAAAATATGAGTTTGTGGTAGGAATTAGTTAAAGGATGAAACTCTAATTGTCAAGTGTACTTTTTTCCTCTTATTATATGAATAAATTAATTCTTAAACTTTTGGGAAGAGATCTTAAAACCAAAAATGTGTTATTTTAATACCTTATGTTTTGTTGAACTAATGATATTTTAAATCATCCTAGATTGACGGCTTTGAGGCTCTCAATTGTACACTTTTTTTGTGATTGATGACTTCAATCACTCCCTATAAATATTTACATTTTTCCTCTAATTATGTGTCTCTAATTTCCACCAATGTTCTTCTAATCGAGATCATAATTTGGTGGTGACTTTCTCATTTCCCTTTCCCTCTTATTAAGAATAAATTTTATTAAACAAATTTTTGATGTGGGTTTTACACAAAGGTATTTTTCTATTTTTAACCTTTTATTTTCAAAGAACAGTTTCAAATTGTAAGGAAAAAATTTAATAAAGGAGAGGAAAATGTAACACCCCAATATTTCATAGTATGTTATTTCTTCAAAGTAATTCAATAACTTTCTCTACACACAACAATGAGTTTGAGTGCACCAAGACTTACCAAACTAGTCGTTCAAAAAAGGTTATGAATAGTTTTAAATGAATTTTTAATTTTATACACTCTATATAATTTTAGAATCCATATTATGTGTTTCTTAGACATAATATTAGAACAAATTCATTTTTTCAGAAAAAGGAAGTATTTTTTACAAAATGAAATTTAACCACATATTAATGGAGAACCCTTTTTAAATCCAATATTTGAAAATTTTCTATATTAAATTTGAAAAAATAAACTTCTTATTTATAATTGAGACATAAAAATTTAGTTTTGATAAATTTTTGGTGTTTTCCTAATAACTTTCATATTTGGGTGAATAGTGAAAAATACTAAATTTTAATTAAAAACAACTATTTTAATAAAAATAATTTATAGTGTTCAATTATACATTTGAATGGTTTGGATTTATAATCATATACAATGTAGGTCATTATAAGTAATTTCACATTTAAATTTGACATAAACACATGTCAATCTTTTGATAGTTTTTACTTTTTAAAAAACCAGTTTTGGTTTTGACAACAGGAATTAATTTTAAATTAATAAATGAAACTTATATGTTTTTAATTTGGTAAATCAGACTTCATTTTTAAATTCATAATATCAAAATTAGATTAGTGTGAATTTTTTGTATTTTTCTGAAAACTTTCAATTTTGGATGAATAGTGAAAACATTGCGTTATTGGTTAAAACATACTTTTTATTTAAAAAATTATTTATTTTATTTAAATTTACTTTAGATCCAAATAGATACATAATACCTATATAATTCAATTTAATTCATTGGAGTCATTTTATAATAAGTTTAGATATAAAAAAAATTTATTGAACTTTTTACCATCTTTTACCAGCCTCCTAGGAGCATTTTCAAATTTGCATAAAACATAATTTTACGCATCCCGTGAGTTGAATTTCGAAACTCTGAGATACACGATTGACATCATTAATAAAAATATGATTCTATAAGATCAAAATAATTTTTGGTGAATAGTAACCTATGACTTTTATTTACAACAGTTAAAAGTAAATAGGGTAATTAAGGGTAAAAATGATATCATAATTACAATAACACATGTCAAAATTCTATTGGATAAGTATAATTCGACCAAAAACAACCTTTGGATTAAAATATGACCCTCTTTGGTCCACTTTTATTAGATTAGTACATTTATTATTATTTTATTTAAAGAAGAGTTAAAAGTGTTAAATTCAATGTTAAATAACTAAACCATTTTTAATATAGGGTTATACATAAAATAAATTTGACTATAAATATTCATTATAAATATAAAAAAGATTTCCTAAATCATGGTATTTTATTTATAATTTTTAGACATTAAATAATTAAATTTATCTATGACACAATGATGATACAGTAATTACCTTATTAATGAAGGAATCAAATAAATGTTATTATAAATATTAAAATAAATATAATTTCGAAGTTTTTATGAAATCCAAGAATTTATAGGTGAATATAAAATTTTAAGGTTTATTCAATGTATTGGGTTCGAAGTAATCAAGTTTTGTTGACTTTCACAAAAACCAAATACTAAATAGTGTCAAAATTGACATAAATGAGTTTTTGAAACAAATATTATATTATCAAATTTTATAATAGTCCTAAAAATCTATGTTTCTTCCAAATAAGTTATATAATTATATTTATATCATTAATTAACCACATTAGGTTCTATTTTAATTTATTGTAAGTTTATTAACCAATTATTATAATAATACAAGAATACATGGTAAAAGTTAAACTATTTAACTAAGAGTTAAATCTAAAAGATATGGTTAATATGGTGACCCAAAACTATCTAAAACCTATTGGTTGATAAGTTTTATACCTATCCACACCTTATCCTAGAAATTAATTATTTTTGACCCATTATAAATTGAAAATGATTTTATTATAAAATAATATTTCAATCATTTCCTAAGGTTCCCCTCACGTCTCTTATAAAAGGGCACTTCCTTCTCTCAAAATCACACCTCCAAAGCCATTTAGCTCGGCCAACCCCCACCCAAATATCCTCCCAATTTACTTCAATTCATCCTAGAGGCCTTATTTGGATCATAAATCCAACCTAAGGATCCCTTTCTATCAAATCAAAAGGAATAACCTGAAGAAGAGGTAAATATTTCATCACCTCTTTCAAGTTCTTTTTCTTCTTCCACTTCGTATTTATTTGCTGTTTCCATTCAAAAATAATAAATTCAGTATCTTCTATATACTGTGATGTTATTGTAAAAATTGTATAACCATATTCATTATTCTATCCATCATATAAATGATAAAGTCACCATATGTGCATACATACGGCTTACCGTCTCCACATCGTGGTGTAGTTTGTTATTCAAACACTTTATTATTTTTATGAGTATAATAATGAGTATAACTGATATAAATAATAAATATAACATATTAATGATTTTGTATATATTATATACCATCCGATTACAAACGATTTCACCATCAATATAATGATATTGTCGCTCGTGCGTATGTACGGATTATCGTCTCCACAACTTGATGAGATTCATTCCCACGTTCAACATTCAACGATGATTATAAAAATATATATTATTAATAAGTATGTAATATATGACATAATAATGATACTGGATATATATATATATGTACTTACATATATCTTATTCACTTACTTCCGTTCAATATGATATGAAAACAGAAACATCGTTTATGTGTTTGTACGACCTACCATCTCCATAAACAGTGCCTTCCATTTCATATATCTATCTATTATAAATATTTATATTCTAAATATATATTATATATAAATCAAGTTTTATATTGTGTAAGTATTTAAACCATGATCTAAATGATACGATCAACAATAACAAGTTAAAATAGGTACGATAAAGAAAGCGATTATTACCCAAAATGTTAATTTAACTTAAAAATAATTATTGAATGGGTAGTATAAAGTCATAAATGAATCATGTATGATAAAATAAATATGAATATGGTTCTGGTATAATTTATTAAAATATTATGGTCATTATACAGTAGTTTAAATGTACCCAAGACCAACAGAAAGTTCAATGTAAGGGTTAATTCCTCAATCTCATTATTATTCAAGATTGTTTATGGGTAAGTTTTTACTGGGAAATATTTATTATCCATGTACATGTTTCATAAAATATTTTTAAAAGGGATTAGTTTTAAGGGAATATTTAATTAAAACATCAATATAAATGTTTTAAATATTTATTCTTCTAAATCATTCTCATTAATGTCCATGTTTTTAAAATGGGTTTTTAAGGATTTATTTATAGGGAAATGGACGTTTTTAAAATGTTAATTCCATTCAAAAGTTTCAAAATGGTATGGGACACTTTGATTCAAAAATTTATTAAAATATCTTGCTTTCTAAATTTTGTGACTTTTATATGTTTTCATGAAATAGGTTTATTTCTCTCGAAGAGTTCTACAAATAATTTTCATCTATGTCTACATCCTTGGATGGATTTTAAACTTGTTTGAAGTTGATTTATTATGATACGAATCTTCCATATTATATTGAAGGTTTTGTGATATGTTTGACTGTGGATGTGTAATTTTTATACCATTCATGGTTTATTGATAAATTATTGACATTTCGTATGCTAGTTTTAATATGAATTTTTATGTTATGTTTCAACCTTTTCATATAAGGAATGTATTGGACATAGTATGTGATGGGTGGAGCCCAATATAGCTCCTCGATGCATTGGTAGGTCTCATGAGACAATTATATGTGGAATTGTTCGTGGCATTTCCCAATTTGGTATATGGTTTTGGGCAAGGCCTTAATCATTTTTAGACGTATTGGTCGAGGCCTTGACAAAATGTTTCAGAATGTCTGGAATTATACATTCCTTCATTATGAAAATAATATTGATGGTCCACGTGGTTATTAGACTAGTAGAATTACCATGACTAGGTTTTATTATGTCATTATTTACTCAGCTCATATTTCTTCCATAAAGTGTTCATGTTTATTATTTGTATATGTATATGTTTTGAATTATTTATCATGCTTATTGTTTATGTTATCTTCCGCTAAATTGTTTACCCTTACTGAGTATATGACCTCACCCCATTATCATGTTTTATTTTCCTAGGATTTCTTAGAAGTGTATTATGATTGATATGTAGGGTTAAGCTAATATAGAATAATAGCATTCTCAAAGAACTGTCTATGTTGTATTTTCTGTATGAAATTGTAATGTGAAGTTGATGTGTGTAATCTATTTCCAAGACTGTTAAACTGATCAGTTCTTCAGGACTGGATTCCATGTAATCATGCCAATGTATTAAAATAATCCACCGACTATAGGTAATTGGGGTTGGGGTGTTACAATAAAAATAAGGGAAATTACATTTATAAAATTATAGGTTGTGTCATCTTAAATCCCCAATAATGAACTCACCCTAATATTTATTAAATTGTTCAATTTAATTCAGCAATCAATCATTTTAGATAATCTTTACACCCCCATTTAAAAGAAAAAAAAAGTCAACTACTTCTAAAAAACATAATACCATCACCGAGGATTCGATTCAAGTGCCTGTATTTGCATTATAGTAGAGCACCAGAACATTGAACTATAGATACAAGATAATACACCACATTTAAAATGAATTAGTTTCCAGTAATGGTGCAATAAGTTGTTTGTTGTATTTTTTTCAGTAAAAAAAATTGAAAAAACATAAAAAATCAAATCCTAAGAAACATAATATAAAAACCCACCATTCCCATAAAAATTCATAAAAGGGAAAAAAATAAAAACCCTATTTTTACACCCTTTTAAAAAAAATTAATTCTTTATAGCCTACCATAAATTTTAACTCATATGTTCAATCTAAAAATTGAATGTATGGAAATTAAAATTAGTAGGACCATTGGGGTTAATAAAAAATCAAAAATTTTCAAAGTCATTTCCCAAATCTATAAATGTAAAATCCTAGAGAAAAACTATAAAAGAACTCACTTTCCCTAATATGAATTACCAACCCTAGGTTTTTAATATAAAAATACTAAGGAAGATTCCAAAATAAAATTAGTTTTCATTCATCTTTTTTCTCAATTTTATGCGAATGAAGGTAAATATCCATATATTCACCTCAAAGAGTTCCAAGTGGTGTTCTCTACCATAAATACTATTTGGGATTCTAAATAACAAATCAATCTTAGTGAATTTATATTCTCCATTGACGATTCCAAAAAATACTGGATCTAATACATCCCAATTAGTTCTATGAACTCATGGAATGACGTGAAACATCTGTTTTTAGAAAAATTATTTCCCATTTCATGAATTTATTACATATAAAAGGGAAATATTGTTATTTATTTATTTCCCAATGAATAACTTCACAAGTTTTATGAGTGATTAAAAAAATATTTTGGGAACTTTACAACACACCATAAAATCCTTGACTAAATATTTATCCAATACTTTTATGAGGGGTTGTTCTCTCTATATATAACTCTCATTAATGATCCCTGTGGTAGTGGTATTTTTGAAAAAACTCCATAAGTGGTGTGTGAACTCATAAGAAACAGGGTTGGAAGCATGTTACAATTCCATACATGGGCACGTGATTATAGAAACCAAGTCCAAGAGAGTTAGCCCATAAAGTCCAATAAGATGACCGAGTGGATGAGTGGGCTTACTGGTCTTTTGAAACAACATTATGTCATTTCCTAATCTATAAACTCATATTCTTTATAATATCAGTTTCCTATATCTATAAAAAAATATGGAATCTACATCTCACCAGCTCATCAAACTGATACATTTCTACAACTACAATGAGATCAGTCATATTCTTATGGTCTAATGGATATCAATGTAGTATTTTCTCAGAGGAACTCCAACCCTCAACAACTAGGTCAATTAATTAGAAACTATAACTAACCCCATTACAATCCCTTATCTTCTACATATATCCCAAGATAAAAGAAATATCCAAGCATGAGTTATGGTAATCCCATCTACTATACTCCTCAACTCCATCCTCAAAATCCAAATTAGTTCTTTTATGGTCATTAAGGAAACATCAAACAACCATATCCATTTCCCCATAATATCAATGGTGAAATCCTCCTCGACACACTCCTCCTAGTATCCACCATCCTAGCATTCCTTCATAATTATAAAACATATAAAATCTATTTCCCAAGAACCCTAATCACTTAAATCCCATTACGAGACATACCACTTATTCTAAGAAATAATGGGAAAGTATACTAGAAGATATTTACTAATTCACCCATTTGAGACTCAGAAACCATGAAAACCAAATTTATCAACTCGTATCCCACATAAATCAGTAGAAAAAATACAATTATTCCCAACTCCTAGATCAACCATTTCTTAAACCCAATAGCAATGTAAGTTCAATTTTACTAATATTTGGAAAGAAAATTTCTAATCCTCATTATAAATACACTAAATCCTCTTTAATTGTTTGATCTATAAAATAAAAATAAGTTAAATCAACTCCCTCACATATATCCATCAATTAGAATTTATAATTATTAGAAACCCAGTTAAGGCTTGGACTAAATCCAAAATTAGTATGAATTAAAATCAAAATCATATTGTGAAGTAGATTATAGTTTAATGCATTTTTTTAAATTCTAAATGATATAATATGATTAATTACCCTATAATGAAATCATCCTAATATTTTTTAATGTTTTAAATTAAATTCATCAATATATCATTTAACCTAAGATCTGAAATGTCACGAACCAAACTGGGTCAACCCTAAACCGATCACCTAAGCTGGTTCGCAACATGGCCTGACGGTAATTCCTGATCCCCATGGGCTAGAAACTAGTTCCAAAAATACAAATGATATAGTTGGGAGTGATTTGGACCATAAACCAAAGACAGAAAACTAAACATAAGCAGAAAATAAACAAAAACAACACTATCAGTGGAAAAAAATAAACTATTCAGAAAAACATACCTCAAGTGACTTCCTGGGTCACCATGGAACGCAAAACCACACGTTCTCCAAGAGAGATCCAAAATATAGGAACTTGAATCTGAAAAATAAAGTAGGCATGAGCACTGAGATGCTTAGTAAAAATTCCAAGGATAAACAACTCCCTATGACTTTACCTTTAAAAAGAAACCCAATTATGCTAGTTTGAAAATAATACATAATAATGTAATGTTTTTCATTCATTTCAAATTCAAGTCATAAGTTTACATTTTTAAGGGAACTATTTTTGTTCGACTATATTTTCAAAATAGACTCCAAGCATTAATTACCATTTCTATTTTAAATGAAAAAAGTTTAGATTGATCTGTGGTTTTGCACAAATGAGACAACAAGTGTGAAAAAACTAAAATGAAAATAAGATCACAAGCACCATTAGAGATCCATAAGAAGTATGTATTATTTTGTGACCTAGGATCCTCATACCTTTGTGAAATTTATTATAGAAACCATAGGAAACTGTGTTCTATTGAACGAGCCACTAGAATGTAACACACCCATAACCTAGTGGTCTCCAATCATAATAATGTTTAGTTAGTGTTGTAGTTGTCCTTCCTGCTAGACGGAACCCGGAAGAACCAATTCTAAATCATCTAGCGTACTACTCCTAATATGACCACCTAGGTACATGGAGTTACCCATGTTCTCCATTTCAAATGGTGGTGAGGTTTAATCAATTGAACATAAATTAATATAACTCTTTATTTGTTCAAAACCCACTCAACCTCTCACCACCATTATCCCTCATTAAGTGCGTTCCTCCTCTTTCACGTAACATAATATATAAGCCTCAAAAATGGGAAAATATCACAAATCACATGTTACCACTTGCATCATATTTCTCAAACTAGGTTGAATGCCTTAAGATGGGTTTTCCTTTTTCACCAAACACACTTAAAGTTCCAAATGGGATCAATTATTTACAAGGAATACATAGCATTTTAGAACACAAAATCACTCACACATTTAAGTTTCCAAAATCATTTAAAATATCAATTGGAAAACCAATGTACTGCACATTTAAATGATAGCTTGGAACCATGCTTATAGAGATGTAATTATCTCAAGAAAGTCAAACAACTATTTTACCATGAGTTCACACCAAAACCCATAATTGAAAATTATATTGGATATTTTTTTTGACAAACCAGAAATGTCATTACACTGTTATTAAGAAACCATCCAAAAGGGGAAATTTATTTGGAAATATCCATTATACATTCAAAACCAGCTTCCACTTCCAATGATGACATAATATTCCAACCGTTCCATTAAATTTTCCAACATAAAAATCAACTTTTTCCAAGGGAAATTCCAATATCTAGAATAAAAACACTTCACACCCTAAAAATTTGGAAAATGGTCCAAGTCATTGATAATACATTATACTAGACCTTTGAGTTTCTTGGCATTCACTTGAGAACTAAAAATAATTTATAAAACTATTTTACAAATTTATGATACTTTAAATTTAAAGACAACACATAACCAGTCTTAGACTAATCATACACGTAAATAATAAAACAAATCGAAGTGGTGCAAAAAATTCTATATAACACACACACATATATATATATACAACAGTAAAATGAAAATATATAATTAAAATTTTTATGTAATCAAGGAATCCAAATTAAAAGCCCAGGCATAGGGAACCTACCTCAATGGAGAACCAAGACGACACTTCCTAACTCAAGCAGTCATCCACATGCACGCACATACATCAATATATATATATATATATACCCTTAACCCAATGTGCATGTCCCCTACCCCATGAGGGAACACACACAAGGGATAGATTTATATATTTATATATATATTCATACCTAACTATATGCATGTGCACCATTAAAGAGGTTCAAAAACCAATGTAATAATTATTAGGGAACCAAAATTAAGGCGGCAAACACCAACGCACCACTAAATAAAGATGAGGGACTCATATAAACCATAAGACCCTAAATTAATTAGTGTAGAATTAATTAAAGGGTAATAATCCTACCCTAGACTATGAAAACAATGAAATTATAGTCCATCCACCACGCCCTTGGAAGCGGATATTGGATTATGGACCAACAGGTCCCAAGACACCATTTTCACATCCTATTAATGCATGAACACATAAATCATGTATTCTCGTCAAACCCTAGGTTCATGCTAAACCATATCAGGCACCAAAATTTGAACAAATTTCCAAAGAAATGAAGGATTACATGTCTAAGTATCAAACCTTGAATAATCATACCAAAAAGAAGGAGTAACCAGGAAAAACCGATTGCGGAAGGAAGGGTTGTGCACCATGGGTGGTGCATGCTATTGGGGTTTTTCCCAGGTCGCACAAGTGTTGCATGTCACAGCCAAGAAGGGGTACTATAGGGGAGGTCCGACCATGAGAAAATGGATATTTCCATAGAGGATAGAAGAGGACCCAGGGGGTCGTGCCTCACATGTACTATTCCTCCCTCATTGGTTTCCCTAAAATAATCTAAATTAAAAATTAGTATAAATATTAATAAATATAATAATAAAAATAAAAATAATTTATATCATTTATAATAAAAATATAAGAAGACAATAATTAATATTTATCATACTAATATTAATAATCTTAATAATATTATTTTTATTATCCATAAGAATAATATATTATTATTATGGTTTTAAACTTTTTTTCTTTAATTCATTTATCTTAAATACTGGGGAACTGCATGGTTTCCCATCATGGCTCATGGGTCATGTACGAATCGTGCAGTAGCTTCTATCAATTATAGAAGTTGACACACAAGTGTCTTGGTTGACCATGTGGTCTTCACTAACCGTGTAATGCCCATGTACCGGCATAAAACCCACAAAAAATTTCAAACTTAAAAAATCTAAATCAGGACCCAAGTTGATCTTCGACCAAGAGACTCAAGACCTGAAAAGTAATAAAAATAAAAGAAGGTCTGAGGTTGGGGGGTGACAATTCTGCCCACCATAGATAATTTTCGCCCACAGAAATTCACTAAGTGAAAAGGTAACTAATACGTGAGTCCAAGAAAAAATAAAACTAAAGGAAGATCTAAACCTCAAGGTGACTATTTTCTCAACAAGTCACACCCAACCATTCAAGAGGGAGCCACAACATAAAATAAAAAGGAGGACAAGGGAGGTTCCACCCCATCATAAGAACTCAACTAACATCAAAATTCCCAAATCCAAAAAACTCCATGAAAACATAAATGGGAAACCCACTATAGAGTGACCGAGTAACTGAAACCATGGGGGTTAACTCTACCTTTTCACACTGACCGAACAAAACCCTTACCGCAACTATGAACTATTTAACCCCTAACTTTAATTACTACAACTTTCCTGCATAACAAGACCACATTTCCAGGACTTAAATGGAAATCCCACTACCCAGAACCCTGTCATAATGGGGTACTTGGATAAATTAAATCCCAATAACAACACTGACGGAGCTAAGTATTCCCCATCAATATCATAAAACCCCAATGAAAACACAACTAATTTTCCATAGCATGAGTGATAAAACACCTCCACAAAAACCTATAACTCTCAACCCAGGAAAAAGACCCCCAACATCTAGAACATGTCCCTCATGACTTCCCAAGTAAAATATGAACTTAAAATGACAGAAGGAAAACTTCAAAAATAGAAAAAAAAAGTACGAGAGGAAATTAAATTTTCCAATACCAACATTGAACAAAAAAACTATACTGGAGTTTCATACCCCTGATGACTACTAACTGTGTGTGAGCTTCACCCTGAGACCTGTGGTTGGGGATCTGATGGCTAAATTATCTTCTAACTTATAGTCAGGTGCTAGCATCCCCTGATCAAACTCTTTCTTTGAGAAACACTTCATGAAAAACTTCTCTAGATGACCCAAATGGGAAAAATGATGGCATGTCTCCATAGGGATACGACATGATGGATTTGAGTTCCCGAAAGGGCTACACTAGTGGCACAAACAAGGAAGCAGTTTGAAGAACTAGAATCCATGACCAATGAAGATAACTCCTTATAGACTGGTTCCTCTAGCATGCTCTTCCTTCCAGATGGGGAACCTTCACAAATTCCTATCACCACTAACTACACCTCAAGAACCAAATATTCAAATGATTCCTCATTCAACAACCTCTTAAAATAGATTTAACCATATAAGAGCACTTATTCTGCAATCTATAGTTGAAGATCCCAACAAGAATACAATTAACTATTTAAGGTGGTCAGCATAAACTTTTTCTGACTGGTAACCCCACCAAACATCCCACACTATGCCACATTCTTCAACTTCACCTATTTAGGTAAAACCCATCAGATGAAGAAGGTCTTATAAACTTCACACATCATCCCAACTTGCAACGATAGTGGGAAAACCAATTTCCATTTATCTAAGGATGGACCCTCAACCAAACCCAAAATAGCATGAACCGTAGCAACCTCAGGAGTTCCCAAAAACCAAAATACACGCTCTACCTCTTCAAAACACTCCACTTCCTATAAAGGATATCAATTACCATGATAAAAAATCAACATTTGAGAATAATCAAAATATGGTCATGACTCATCAGAAACATTAGAGGCATTTCTAGATGGAACTTTCCTAATAGCACCAAATCACAAAAAAAAAATCATTGTCAAGCCAAATCGTAATAAAAAAGACTACCCTAAGCCAAAAAAACATTCCCAAAATGAAACAAATTAAAAACATGCCCAAAGAAATTACATTAAAAATCTTCCAATTTCATTTAAATTTCAAAAACCACATTCTTCTAGGGAAATTGTCCAAATACTGAGAAACCTCTTTAAAACCAAATTCAATTTACAAAAATCATTTTATTTTTCAAATCCATTTTTGAAAATAAATTTCAGGCCTTCAATTTTAAACACCCGCCCTTGGAACCCCAAGAACTATTTCACATGCATTTATCTATTTCCATCCATGTGTGCCAATACGCACTTTCCACACACATACCCTCACATGTGAAAATGTTCATAAAGAGAACCAAGGGTTTCACACAATCCATTTTCTTAGCAATTCCAACCATTTTGAAAATTATCAAACAAAAAAATCTAAAATTTAAATCCATTTAAAAGAAATTATTTTCATTTCTAAAACACTTTTCATTTTTGAAAAAAAAAACATAAACTAACCAAAGAGAAAGTGAATCACAACTTCTACCAAATTCCAAAATGGGGAACTAGTAGTTAAGCTCATTCTGGTGACCTGGTTGTGAGCCATGCCCCAAGTAAGCATCAACAACTAGGATGTACTTAAACCATTTACTCATACTCAACATGGGTCACTACTCCTTTTGAAATGAAGATATAACACCAGCTTACCTCGATTATCATCCGTCAATTCCAAAACAAACCAAGACAAGAAAATTACATAATTTCTAGAATAATTTCAGTAACTCAGGTTTCGTCATGAGTGGTGGTGATTAGGTACCCTCCCATGAACTACTTCTGAAGTCTTGAAAGTCCTAATATCCATCTACCAAACACCCCAAATAATAATGTCCATTCTAATTTGATACCATTTTTTCATGAACTAACCAAGTTCAACCATAAACCGGTCAGACGATCTGGTCTGTATCATGGCCTGAAGGGCATTCCCAATCCCCAGAGGTTGGAAACTAGTGTTGGTCATCAAAATAAGACTGTTTGAAATGGTTTGAACCATACAAATGGAAGATAGTAGAATATAAATTGAACAAAAAAACACTATAAGTGTAAATAAAATTAATCTAAGTATTAAAACATACCTCAAGTGACCTCATGGGTCACCATGGAACACAAAACCACACTCTCTCCAAGAGTGATCCAAACTAGAGGAAACAGAAACAAAAAAAAATAAAGTAGGAATGAGCACCGAGATGCTCAAAAGGAATTCCAAGGGTAAGAAACTCCATGTTCCCTTACCTTTAAGAATAAACCCCATTATACTAGTTTGAAAATAAGAAATAATAAAGTAATGTTTTTCATTATTTTTAAATTCACGTAACAAGTTTAAATTTTTTAGGGAAGCATTTTTATTCCACTATATTTTCAAAATAGGCTCCATGCATGCATTAGAATTTCTAAATGAAAAGAAATTAGTTTAGATTGGAATATGGTTTTTTACAAATGATAAAATAAGTGTGAAATAACTAAAATGAAAATCATATCACAAGAACCATGTAAAATTCCTATGTATCTATTGTTAGTTGGGGACTTAGTATCTTCATACCTCAGTGAAACGTGGTATAGAAACCACAACCAACTGTGTTCTCATGCATCAGACACTATTAGAGAACATGCCCATAACTTAGTGATATCCAATAATCATAATGCTTAGTTAGTGTTTTATTCATCAATCCTTCTAGATGAAATTGGGATGAACCATGTCCAAATCATCTAACAAACTAGTCCTTGTCTTTCCACCTCGGTACCCGTGGTTACCCATGTGCTCTATTTCAAATGGTGGTGAGGATTTATCAATATAAAGTAAAATAATATAATAGCCTCATTATTCAAAACTCAATCAACCTCTCACCCCCATTCTCCCTCCTTAAGCGCATTCCCCCTCTTTCACATCACACAATGCATAAGCCTCAATACTAGGTACTGATCACAAATAACATGTTAAAACTTGCATAAAATTTCTCAAACTAGGGGTAATTCCTAAATAGGGGTTTTCCTTCTTCACCAAGAACTCTTAATGTTCCGAATGGGATTAATTATTTACAAGTAATTCTTTTCATTTTATAAAACATAATCAATCACACTTTTAAGTTCCCAAAATCTTTTAAAAGATTAATTAAACAACCAATATACTACACATTTAAAAAAAGAATGTTCCAATTCTTACAATGATGAAATTATTTAAAGAAAGTCAATCCACCATTTGAGCATGATTTCACACCAAAAACAATCCTTGGAAATCACATTGATGATTTTTTTAAAAACCAAACATGTCATTACACTTTTATTAAGAAACAAGACAAAAGGAAAAAATTTCTTTAGAAATATCCATTACCCATTCAAAAAAAAATTTTACATCTAAAGATGACATAAGGTGCCAAAGGGGACCTTAATTTTTTCAACATGAAAATAAACATTCTCCAAGTTCATTTCCAATATCCTAAATAAAAACACTCAACTCGATAAAAATGTACAAAACGGGACAAGTCACTAATAATAAAGTATACCAAAACTTTTAGTTCCAAGAAATGAACTTGAAAAATAAAACCCATTTAGAAAACTATTTTACACATTTATGGCACATTAAATTTAATGAAAACACATAACCAGTCTTAGACAAATCATACAAGTAAATAATAAACCAAATCCAAGTGGTGAAAACAATTCTACCAAACACACACACACACACACACACCACAATAACAAGAAAATATATATTTAAAATGTTCATAAAATCAAGGAATCTAAATTAAAACCTTGGGTATAGGGAACCAACCTCAACAAAGAACCAAGTCGAGACTTACTAACATAAGCAGTCACACACCCGCACAAACATACATCCATATATATATATATATACCCTTAACACAATGAACATGTCCCCCAAAACATGAGGGAACATGAACATGGGAGATATATATTTGTATTTATATGTATTCATTCATCATTATATGCATGTAAACCCTTAAAGATGTTCAAAACCCACTATAAAAACTATTAGGGACCGAAAATTAAGGTGGTAAAGACCAACACACCACTAAATAAAAACCATGGAGTCATATAAACCATAAGACCCTAAATTAAGCGGTGCACAACCAATTAGCATGTTTAGAATCTTACCCAAAATAATGAAATAAAATTAATTCAAGTACATCTGCCTCTCCCTTAGCGGCTGATGCTAGATTATGGACCAATGGGTCCTAAGACACCGTTCATGTATTCTATTAAAGTATAAACACAACAGTTATGTATTATCGTAAAACCCAAGGTTTGGCCAAAAACATATATGGTGCCAAAATAGGAACAAGTCACCAAATTTATGAATGATGACATGTCTAAGGATCATACCTTGAATAATCAAAACAAAACCATGGATGAACTAGGAGAAACTAGAGGCGGAAGGGTCCCACGCCAAGGTTGGTGCGTGCTAAAGTGGTTCTACTCGGGTCATGCAACTACTGTAGGTTGAGGCTAAGAAGTGGGGATATAGAGGAGGTCTGGCCATGGGAAGAGGGAGCTCACCATGGAGGAGAGAAGAGCTGGTGCCTAGGGTTTGCAGGGGCTCGTTCCTCACATGTGTGTCGCTTAAGGAAGAAGGGGACCTAGGGGGCTCACCTGTAATGTGCTTCCCTCATTGTTTTCCCTAAAATAATATAAATTAAAAATAACTATAAATTATAATAAATGTTATATAATAATAATGACAATAATTTATATTCTTAATAATAATAATAATAATAATTATTATTATTATTAATATTCATCATATTAATAATAATAATAATATTATTATTATTATCCATAAGAATAATATATTATTATTATGGTTTAAATCATTCTTTTTTCCTTAATTCATTCATCTTAAATACTGAACAATTGTGCGGTTGCCCAGCACGGCTCAAGGGTCATGCACAAACAAAGCGGTAGCTTCTGTCCATTCTAGAAGCTGTCGCACGTGTGTATGGACTAACCACATGGTCTCTGCTAGCTATGCGGTGCCCGTGAACTACCCTAAAACCCACAAAAAGTTTCAAATATCAAAAATCTGAACCAGGACCCAACCTGAGCTTCGACCAAGATACTCGAGACTCAGAAAAGAATAAAAATAAAAGAGGTTATGAGGTCAGGGTGTGACATGAAACCTTCACATTCAAAATAAAAAACAAGAACTACTAATTCCAAAAAACATAGTACCATCACTAAGGAATTGAATTAATTTTCATCAGGACATATTTAGTTCTAATAAGACCATTGAATTTTTATTCTGAAATTTTCTACATTTTTATAAATGTTGAATTAAACATTCCCCTCTTATATTCCAACAAAAAATTCCAAAGTATTCAAAATTTCTTAAGGAATGGTGTACCTAAAATAGATTTATTAATACGATTGAAAACATTTCAACACTATAGTTTATTCCCATAATGTGAAAATATCTAGGGAATTTTATGGTTCCATGATAAATAGGAATTTTAGACTTTGATGTCACATTGATTGACCTAAGAGTCAAAAAATTTCATTCCCCAATATATATTTTCAAACATTGGTCTCGGTCACTTATGGTCAATCAATGTAGTTATCTAGTTATATAATGAAAGAACTATTGGTATCAAGGGAATAATCAAGGATTTACTTGTTCATGTCAATGATTTGATCATCCCAACTGATCTCTATGTACTTGACATGGAAGGTTATACATGTCTCTCTTGATATCCCTTTATTCTTGGAAGACATTTCCTCATGAAATCTTAAACAAAAATTTATGTCTATGCTCAAGAATTTTATGTTGACATTTCATATTTATACTCAATTGAGCTAAATGATCTTGAAAATTATCTTGATTTCCAAGTCACCTCTAATATCTACTCCCCCAATGGAAATTAGATAGTAAAATTAACTTAATGTATTTGATTTTCCATTTTATAATCCCATACAGGTTCTATCGCATTCACTATCTATTATATATGCTTCTGAAAATTACCTAAAAAGTGAGGTGAACCATGAACCAATGTTCCCATACTGCGCCAATGAGAGTGATTTTTTTGAGATTTGTTCCCTAATTAATTAAATGTTTACTAGTGTGGATGAAATTGACCAATCATTGGATAAAAACATTAAAATAAAGGATCTTGAAAAATATACTAAGTCTTGTGTACCTTTTAAATCTGATTACTCCACAAAAGAAATTGATGGTAAAAATTAGTTAAGAAACTAGGATCTCATGTTAGGATTTCAATTTCTCTCAATCGAACATAAATAAATAATTAGAATTGAAACATAATCCTTATCTTACAATTATAAAAAACTAACACTCAGTGGACTGCATCATTCCTCAGGTTACAGTCCAAAGGGGGTATCTCCACATTCTCTTTCCACCCACATTAAATTACAATCTCGTCAATATGGATGGTAAGAAATTATAAAATGAATATTTGGGCCTCCTAAAGGAGAAAATTTTCTAGAATCACACTAAAAATAATAAAATATGATTGCCATAATTGGTTATTTGGTAATATATTTCAAATGTCCAGCTATAGAAAAAAAAATACAATTCTTTATTGGGAGGAAACCTTTGTTTTATTTTTACATTTTTAAATCTTTAATTTATTTTTAACTTTTCATTCAATGAATTGTAATTTTTATTTTTTAATTTATTTTAAGAAATGGACATTTTATAAAGTATCACCATAAGAGAGCATGCTCTTTGATAAATAAATTTAATTACATTGGATACCAAAGTATAGATGTAGACCAAAAATTGGATGGAGATGATGACCCACCAAATCCAAACTAAGGGCCAACTATTTCCCTTTAACCCCTTCTACCTATTTTCCTCCTCCCCCTATCTATCCTTATCTCACTCAATATATCACTTTCGTCATTATCCACTCTTATTTTTTAAATTCTCTATTATTTTTTTCTTTTTACCACTTTCTTAATCTATTATTTTCTCCACTTTCACTTTTTGGGGTGTGTTTTTGTTTTCCAAATAAAATTAAATATTTCAAAATTTCTCACCATTATATTTTAAGAACTTTTTCGAACATTATGGGGATTTAGATTACTTGTATTCATCTCAAACCTCTTGTATTTCCATTTTAAACTTGGATATATTAGTTTGAGTCAATAATAATATGTTTTAAATGACAATTTTGGGATTTGGAAATGTTTTCCCCAACCTGTGAGGAATAAAATCTGTTTTATTCCATGGTCACCTATGACAATATTTTCATATTGTGTCTTTCTCACCCCTGAGTTTGAGTGTTGTTTTTATTGATGTTGTAGTTTCATTTCCAAATTTGATGTTAATTAATATAAAAAATGAATTTTTAAACCTCATAAGAGTCAAATATTATAAATAGTCTCATATTACCCTTATATTTATCCTCCTATTAAAATACCCTTTGAGCCTATGAAAACTCTTTTAAAATATACATATTAAAATTCAAAAACCATTTTCCCACATAATTCTTACATGTATTTTCATTTCATGATTTATTATTTAAGTGTAGGGATAATGAATTTTATTTTTGGAGTACTTTTATTTATTTTTAATGTGTATTCATATACTTTAGAGAAATCATACATTTAAGTGTTGGGGAGATGTTATCATTTTGTAAGGTTTGTGGATGAAATGGTTTAGGACATTTTTTAAAAAATTTGTTGAAAATTATTCAAGAAAAAATATAAAAGAGATAAATAAAACAAACAAATAATAAATTGAAAAAATGGTCTGTGTCTTGAGAAAGTAAAAAAAAACTCTTCCTAAAACTTTTATCCTATTATAAAATGTCAATTAGTGTTTTTAGGAGATCAAAAAAGTGTTGGGATATTAGTGTGAGATTTTTTTCAAGTGAAACTTATGAAAAAAATGAAGAAACAAAGATAATAAATAAAATTAAAAAAAGAACACATGTATAATGTTTTATTGAGTCATTAAGAGAATCTTTTAGTTTTTTTAATACTTTATCTTTTTATCATCTTTTATTAATCTCTCACTATATCATGATTTAATTTACATGTTTTACCCCTCATGAAAGTTTGTTTTCACTACCCTCTTTTTCTTTCAATTCATAAGTAGTGCATTGGTTTTCCATTTTGATATTTTTATCCCTCTTTTCCATTCATTTGGTTATTATATTCCTATCATACATTAACCATTTAAAAACCCTATCAAAATACCTATTGATTCTTCTGTACTTCAGGATATGTTAAAATATTATATCTCCTAAAAACTTTCTGATTTTCTATTTTGGTTAGTTGATGAGTGAACCTCCTTAAATTTGTGTACATCATCTTGATATGAATGAGTTTTGAGTGACCAAATTTTCCAATTTAAATACTTATCAATATAATGAAGTTTTTTCATCACATTATCATGTATTTTTTTAAATTTATTATGAATTAGTAAATGATTTTGGACCACCCTAATTGGAGAAAATAATATTTTAATATTTATTGGTGAGTGGAAATGATTTAGTTGTGGGTTTTTTTATTCCTAGAGAAATTAACTATTTTAATTATTTGGGAGTTGATATTAAATATTAATTCATGATTTTATATTAATCCCATCAATTATATTTTACTAAAAATGATTATTTTCTTGTCAAATCTCGTGTTTTGATCATAAACATATATAACAATCATTGTCTAAATTTTTGAAATTACCTATTTTTTTATTTTGATCATATTTTAATATAATGATACAAATAAATTATTTATTATTTTTTAGTGTTACTGATTCATATTTCAAAAAATTATTAAACTGGAGATTTTTCAATTTTGGTTATTTAAATTTCTATATGGATCACATGATATGGTCCTCGAAATCTATGAAGAAAATTGGACTATCCATGAAGATTGAATTTTTTTGATGAATAAAAAATCACAAATATTATAAAACTAATGAATAATTTATAGGATATCCATATAAAAATTTCATAAAAATTTCATGTCCCAGGTTTTCCTTAACTGGTTGTAATCCATGCATGAATATACAATACAAAATTCTTCCTGGGATTGAAGAATAACTCAAAATTATTGACTTTTATATCAATATAATCACCCAGTTGAGATGATTTTTTTGGGTATAAATTCAAGAGTTAGGTAAAAAACGTTTTATAATATTTTAATCTTAAATGAAGGAATATTTCAGGCCTAAAAATATTCATATTTAGGCCTTGGAAAAATTCATGATAATTCAAAAAAATAGCACATCGTCTAACAAAAACCATATAATTGGCTCAAAAAGTCTAATGGATTCAAAAAATAGAGGGTATACATTCCAAATGCATATCAATAACATTGATGAAGAATACTTATCTATATTAGGTTTCATTCATGTTTAAATGGGTGATCTAACTTATAGGGATGTCTTGGAAGGAAAAAATACACTCTCATGGATTATAAATATATACCCATCCTTATCATGCAAGGCATTGGCACATTATAACTTAAAAAGAATTTTTTTATGAATAATACCTCTCTAATGACCTAGAAGGAACTTCTAGACTCAAGTTTATTCTTGGGATACATCTACTACACTCTTTCTATTCATGTACTTCAAATATTTTTAATTGTAATAATGTAAGATTAATTTTAAATTAAAATGATGTATAATACATGACTCATCTTCATCATATCTAATTCTAAAATTATTTCTGATATGTAATATTCATAGTCTAAAAATATTTTAAATCAAATTGAATACCATTTCCTATTTCACATTCTCATTCAATCAAAATCGTCTTTTTACCTCTCTTAATTTCTTTTTGTTCAGTGAAAATTATTTTGTTATCTAATTCATTTACATTTTCATTTACAAAATAATCGTAAAAATACCAACCAGATTATTAACCACCAAAATTGATGAGTAAATATCCTATTAGGGTGAGTTATAATTTGGGGATACTAAGTGATTAATATCTTTCTCTCATTTAATGTTATATTAATTAATATTGTGTAAATAAAAAAATATATGTTATGGATTAATGGAATGTGTTGTTTGAATTGTGTATTCCATGGATTATTAGAACCAAAAATATACAAGGATTAATGAAATATTTAACATTGCATCATTGAAAGTTTATAATGATCATAACCCCAGATAAGGCTTCGATTAAGGCCAAAATTTTGGTAATTATGATCGAAGTCATATTGTGAAGTGGATGTCAGTTTAATAAAATGTTTTTAAAAGAATAAGGATATCAAAATATTACATTCCCTATAATTAAATCACCTAAATATAGAGAAAATATTTAACATAAAATCCTCAATAAATTATTTCACCTAAGACAGTAATCCCCTTTCCAAGGAAAAATAAAAATTAATGATTCCAAAAACATAGTACCATCACTGAGGAATTAACCCGAGTGATGCTATAAACATTATATCAGAGCACCAAACCATTGAATGATTGATTGGTGAAAATAATCCATGATTAAATATAGTTTATAGTTTTTTTCCAAAGAATAGAAGCATCATATTTTTTGTATTTTTTTGTGAGATACTATTTTTGATTTACTTCTTGATTTGTGTGGAATAATTCCAATGGACCACAATCTACTCTACATCAACTGGTGGGGTACTGGTAGATATATTCTAACTAGATTGGTTCTTTTTCAAAAATTTGTATGACATAATTATAATATTATTAGTGGTTTACACTATGGTATTCTGTAAGTCTTTATTATACCAATGATCTCCCATTTTTAGTTTCCATATGGAATAATTAAAAGAAGTAACTTTAATTGTGTTAACAGTATTTAACTCCATTGATTCTGTGATAATAATGAAAATATGAACATAAAAAGTAGTTATTAATAGTAAAAATATTATTAACTGATTACTTTATCTCAAGAAGCAGACTCTGATTAAACATGTTATGGTCAATATATTATCAATGGTTGAGATTTATTGATGATGTGTTCCAAACATGGATCACTAGAGATGCATTAAAAAAAGTCCCAAAAAGTCATCAACAATTTAAAAAATGTTATATACTCTAATAAGGGGTATTGTAACACTATAATTTGACCCAAAAATTTACTATACCTAAGGACCTTGTTTTATCTTCATTTTTGATGTTGTTTTCACTATTGTAATCCTCATGATGATAATTTATGGAATCTTCCATAAAAAATTGATTTTTTACCGCCTTGAATTTTTTAGTCACCAAAACATTCTTTTCCCATCTTGATTTCATTTCTCATGTATCTAATACCACATTGTTGGCATATTGTATGTCCTAGATGAATAAAAAAACATGAATATAAGAAGAAAAATAGATGAATGAAATGATGTATGTGGTTTGATTATGAGTCTACATTCATAAGTGTTTCATGACTTGAATATTTTTTATTAACACTTTGGAAGTGAAGAATAATATTTGTGGAATAAATCATGGAGTCTTTGCGAAGTTCCAGGCCTCAGGGAGGCTCAATGTGGATATAGTAAAAATATTACATATTATATATCATGTGCACAATGTTTTTAGAAATAATGGAATATTTAATAAATGATATATCATTTAAGAAAATTGTGGCCACCATTAAACCTATAAAATGGGTTTTACCCTATAAATTAAATATGTTTTTTCAGCATCAAATGTCTTAGTAGAGTGTAGTCATGAGTATATTATATGTATTAAATGAATGAGTTATTTTAATTTATATTTTATAACCTCAATAACCCCAGTATTTAAACCCATATATATG
Organism: Viscum album; assembly: GCA_963277665.1. Classification (NCBI taxonomy): domain Eukaryota; kingdom Viridiplantae; phylum Streptophyta; class Magnoliopsida; order Santalales; family Viscaceae; genus Viscum; species Viscum album. Next base: position 248,713,157 of record OY728150.1, read on the forward strand.
AAATTTCCTATGGTTAACTACATTACCATAGATGACTTAGAGAATAGAGTGTTCTCCAGTGGTGAGTGCATTGGTGGGTGATATCGGGATCATGGATCAACGATGAACAAGCATAGAGATTTGTGGATAAATCATCAAGAACATAGGATTATTCAACGTCATCATTGGATAATTAATTCTACTTCAATAATTAATCCATCTTTAAGGTATGATTTTTTATTTTTTTAGTTAATTACCTATTCTTTATGGTTGTGGAAATCATAAATAGTTGCATTTACTATTAATTTTGGGACTTTTATTTGTTCAGTTAGACCACTAAATAATTTTTTTCTGTGAATTCAATAATTTATGATTATTTTGGTTTTAATACTTTCATGACTTCTCCAATTTTAGGTTTCTAACAACTAACATTGACCAATCCTAAAACGACCTTTATTGGTTCCTCACCCTTTTGGATTATGTATTTCTTCCTCCTTTCATCGATCCTTTCACCACTGTTTTTTAGTTGACCAATGGTTCACCGGTTTTCACGGACCAAATCTCATTTCATGATCTCTTTTTGGTTCAAAAAATCAGTAATATGGGTTCTATATTAAATATTTTTTGTATGATGGATGTGCAATGATGATGGCAGAAATATTTGGTTGAATTAAAGGCTAAGATTTCATGATCTGAGGCATGCAGATGACATGGGCTGTAATGAAAATTTGTTTTCTAAGAAATGGGTGCTTGAAATATTGAAATCAAAGATTTCATGGGATTGGTCAACACGTATAGTGAACATTAGAACCAATATTTTTGGTAGAAGTGAATAAGACAACAAAAAGGTAGAAACGCATAGGAAAATATCGAATTTTGTAGGTTTTTCTTAACTACACATTTTATATTTTAAAAGAAAACATTCCATGCACCCCTTTCTATATAGATACTAGGGTTAACATAGAATTTAAATATCACATGGCAATGTTCTTAGTCCACACATCATGTTATCTTAAGCCAACTAGTTCAGTGTGTACATGGAGAACACACCCATAAATGCATGTGACCCTACACACTGTGTTCGTTTCAGGGAAACCTTGTGTACCATCAGTTTTACATGACTCAAGTGAACAGGGTATAGTTGAGTACCCTAGAAAGTGACTATATTATGTTTGAATACTTCATGTGCTGTATAGATAGACTTAAACATTCCATGTGTATCACTAGAACGCAAAAAAATGAAAGCATAAGAGAGTCAAATTGTTTACATAAGTAACTTGGTATGTACACTTTCAACAGATAGGAAAATACCTTGATGTATTTATTAGGATTTCCAACCCAGTGTGGGGATTTCTTTTATTCTATCTCAATATGGGTGAGTTTTCTTCATTCCTCCCCATGAGGGTTAAGTGTGGAATCTTTTTCTAATCCTTAAATGTAAGACCCCCTAATAGAATTAGAGCTATGTATCCTTCACTGAGGCCTTGGGGATATGACCATTACTTCCATATTTCCCTAGAATGGGTCAGGTATCACATATATTATATAAAAGGTGTTTTATCCCTTATTTAGTGGGTTAATCTTGTTATGGTTAATTGTCCCCCATTGGCCCTAGGTGTGATCTATTATCTTTTAATTGATATTTGTAATATTCCAATGATGTATTGTATGAGTGAGTGGGTATTACAAATAACCCATCTTAGTTCCTTCATAAATAAAAATGGAAAGGCACAATGTGTACAACCTATTAGATAAGTTTCATTAGTTTTAGTATGAACCAATGAGTGAGTTATCTCGGATGAGTGTTATTATGGAGGCTTAAGTAGAATGCCAAACCTAGCAGTGAGGATAGAACATTCTTTAAGATTTGGAGTTTTATTTTGATAATATCTGGATTATCTTGTTTATCATCCCTGATTTTTTGATTTAGAACTAACTATCTCTTTTATTCTTTGTGTCTGGTGATTTCAATTTGTCTTATAAGGTATGTTTATACTCATTCGTACATGATCTAAGCCTGTATGTTTCATGTCTTATGTAGATGTCATGATTTTTGATGGATTCCTTGGTAGACCAAGAGTATATAGAGCTTAGTTGTGATAGATGGAACATGGATAGATTCAAGAGTTTTTTTGGCTAAATTTCTTTATTATTGGCATGGTAGACTTTTTACAGTATTGGAAGGCTTACATTCGACCCCCTTTTTCTTTTACTTTTTCTTCTATCATACTATGAAGTGGGATGATAATAGTTCATGAACTGACTATTTTCCCACCAGTTATAATTCATTACTGTATTACTTGGTGGATTTTGAGATGTCTGTTGATATTCAAGTATATTGGGCAAATCCCTTCCATGTGTGTGATAAACCTACTAGATGCTAGTCTCCACCCCTAGACTTTTTGACTGCGTCTTGAGGTGTCACTCTTAAATTACTACTGGAAAGGATGAACTTAGTGGTCTAGATCATAATATAGTTCTATCTAATGATATTTTATCTTAGAACCATATATTGGAGATAGTCTATCTTTAAGGATTGGTTTGGTACCTAGGGATACAATGTTATAGTATCATGGGTATATATCTCAGGCTAAGAAACCCAAGGATATTTTGGTGGATAATGTATCCATTTAATGGTACCTGAATCATATAATAATAAGTTGTAGATTTATATCCTTATTAGGTAATCTCTACATATATATTTTTTTACCATGGGGTATATTGACTATTATTAGATGATTTCATGATGACAACCAATGGGGATTTTATAATAGGGTCATTGTGATGACCTAATGACTGACGAGGCCCCTGCATAGGGACCTAATCACAATGTTTACACTCAATGTGGTAAACGATTAGTAATTTCACCAATTTACTAGAATTCAAACCAAACTCTTATAGTTTAGGAAGATTTATTATTTCATATAGGGACATGGTTAGCTTTGACGATGGCAGATGATGACACACATAAGCTGATCGTACACTATGAGTTTCTGAGGTAGAGATCGCCAAATATAGTGTGAGTAATTTTATATAATATTATGCATGAGAAAATATATAGGAATGTCCATTAACATGATATATTTACATACACATAGGCCTCATGGATAATAAAGTCTTATAGGAGATAAGTATTGTCAAATTTTTGATGGACATGGTCATGCTACATCAGTATGTCTCACCCATAAGTCAAAAGTAATTTGGGAGGATATGGATGATCCATCAAGTTTGAGATAGTATTGTGCATAGGGATTTCCATAGGGAGTCATATATAATAGATTAATAGAGGAATATTTATATAGTGGCTGATGATATGATCCGAAGCTACCACCCCTACCTCTAGGAGGTTCCTGCCATGTTTAGGGAGATGGAATTCAAAGATGTGGATAGTTAAAACTGGAGAAATATTAAATTCATAAGAATATAGGCATGGTAAAAGGTTTGATTAATGTATTATATAATTTTTATACAATTTTTATAAACATAATAATGAGCCTTACATTTTGTTTATCCCCTAATGAGATATCTTGAGATTCTATTAGATCCTCTAGTTCAACAATTGATATTTTAATCTTCAACTAAGGAAGTTTTAATGATAACACTCTTATATTAGTAGTGTGACATCAATCATAAGGTATAGAGTTTCATTTGGTAACTCTTATTAATGGTGATGAGACCCTATGATGTTATTCTGGAAATGAACTTGTTGTCTTTTGTTAATGCCCAAATTGACCTTTAATGGATAGGGTTGCAGTGTGTCCAAGTTGATGGGATGAGATTTCAATTTATTGATGAGAATGAATATTAGTAAAATATGTATGGGATCAAATATAATAGGATATAGTAAATTTCTCATCAGTTGGATAATAAGACCCTTGGATTAGCACACTCAGATTAGATTGAGGCAGTTCTAGCCTGGGAGCCTCCCAAGAGTGTGAAAAGGGTGTGGAATTTACTCAGGTTTTCTAGCTATTATCGATGATTAAATCCATATATTTATAAGATGACGAATATTCAGAATACCTTGAATCAAAATGGGAAACCATTCATTTGGATAAATAAGTTTCATCAATAATTTCATGAGCTTTGATAAAGGTTAAAAGTACCCCCATTTTGAGACTTCTAAAGGAGGGATTTTAGTATGTGGTGTTTTGTGATGCATCTAGAGCTGAGAAGGGTTTGTTATAATATAGAAGAATATATGTCTAATGGGACTTGATCACAAATACCCCATGTGTAGAACTATGTAACCCATGACTTAGAGTGGTAATTAGTGGGGTTTTCATTGAATACAAAGTGGTAATATCTTATGGGGGAGTGACACATTTTCTAATTTGACTATAATTATCTAAAGTGTATATCCTTATAGAAATATAGCATCATGAGGTATAGTTGATTACTATAATTCATATAAGACTATTACTTTGAGATAGTCTAACACCCCCTCAGGAATGGAAACATGGTGGGAGATTTTCCTAGTAGGAAACCCCATTCACAGTTGCTGGGTGAGGTGACAGAGCACTTGGAATTATTGTAATTGTCCTTTATAAACAAGGGAGGAGTGTTGTAATTTTGATAAATAGTTTTTAACACTCTTCAACAATAATTATTCGGGGAATCATACATTATATATGTGGTTTTGAAGGTCTTGTATGAAAATATATTCATATGACATGATGCAGATAGATTTTTTTAGGTAAGGAGAACGTCATACTTTTTTTCAAGGATGAATGATTGTTATTGTCATATTATGGGATGAGGTGTTTTGGGAGTTTCATACATTCCCCTTAGTGATACATCATATATTGGTGAAGATTTACCAGGATCTTTAGTGATAGTTTTGGGGCCTGGGATGAAATTGAGTGTATCCATGTTCATCTATTGATTCCTCACTTGTCAAAAGGTGAAGGTCAAGCATTAGATATCAGTGGGTGTGGCTCATCCCATTGATGTGTGAGAGTAGAAGTGAATGGAATATTAATTAATTTTGTGACAATATTTTCATTAATACTAAAGTTTCATGATGCTATATATATGATCATAAATTGACTCACAAAGTCGGAATACTTGTTTTCCATCTGAGATTAGAGTTCGATGGAGTGATTGACAAACATGAGCAAGAAAGAGATAGTTCGAATTCCTAGAGTTACCTCAATTATTGTTTTAGACCACAAAACTGACTTTACATTCTAATTATGTAGAGTATTAAAAGGGTATTTTGGGTCTCAATTACAGATGAGAACAGTGTTCCACCCCTAGATATAAGACCTGACTATGAAGACCATTTTTGTCCTAGAGAACATGTTATAGGCTTGTGTGTTAGATTTTAGCTATAGTTGGAATGATCATCTTTCCTTGGTAGATTTTATATACAATAATAGTTACCACTTGATATTTTGGATGGAACCATTTTAGGCCTTGTACGAGAGGCCTTGAAGGCCATCAATGTGTTGGGAGGAGCTAGGGAAGACATCACTTATGGTACTTGAGTTGGTGAGAGTGACGACAGAGAAGGTGAATATCATCTAAGAGAAGATGGGGACTACCAAGAGCCTTAAATGTCTTATGTGTAATAAATATAGATGAATTTTTTGTTTTATGAGGGAGACCGTGTGTTCTTTATGGTCTCACCTCAGTTAAGACTATGGAGATTTATCTAAGGATGCAATTTATCTCTAAGATTCATCATCCATTTTCTAACAGTACATTAATTTAGTGAGGTAGAATACCTATTGTCCTTACCACATGAGTTATATTGGGTGAATGAACTCTTTCATGTGTCACAACTAAGAAGATATGTCCATGACCTATCATAAATTATTCACAAGGGTGATAGGAACATTTAGTATAACGATACTTTCATTGAGTACTTTCTATGAATATGGATAAGTATGAGAAGATCAAATATTAGTGGATGATTAATTTGGTCTAAATTTTTTGGTAGTATGAGAAACTCCAAAAGTACTCATGGTGGTGGAAGAACTAGATGAGATCTCAGTAACCTAACTTATTGATTATGTTTCCACTTTTAAAGATGGAAAGCATTGAAGGTGGGGAGAGTGTAATGACTATAATCTTTTCTCACATTATAAAATGTTGAATAACATTTTGAGAGTAAGTATCAAAGTTGGAATAGAGTTTTAGGCCCTCTAGAGATTTGATATAGATATATTAAAAATATTATATATAATATACCACAAGTTTGAATTGTCTTAGAAATAATGGAATATCTCCTAAAAAGTGGCTTGGTTGGGAAAATTTATATTTCCATTAAATATGAAAAATAAGTTTTACCCTAGGTATGAAATCAGTTTTTTTGTCATTATAAATTTCAGTAGAGTGCAGTCATGGGAGGATTAAATGAATTAAATAAAAATTTTAAATTAATGTCTAGTTAATGGTTAACATGAATAAATCCTAAATATTTCCCATTATATAGCACATTTCTTAAGGTTAGAAGCATACAATTATAGGGTTGAGAGAATTGAGGGATCTATTGTGGAAAAAACATTGGTGAGTGACCTTTGGATTGAGGATTAATGGTGAATGAACATGTAGAATTGAGGAGACAACATTGAGCACAAAAAATTCCATAACATCATTAATGGAAACCATATTCTAGATTAACAATCAGTCTATATTTGGGGTAGTTATTTTGATTTCATTTGTTAATTATCTAATATTTACAGTTTTAATGAACAATAATTAATTAATTTAGTATTAATTAATCAATAATTTTTTGTTGAGTTTGATGATTTTTTTATTTCTTTACCATTAATTATGAACTTGATGTTCATTTTGGTTTCAATCCATTCTTGAATTATTCAGTTCTAGGTTTATGAAAACTAACATTGGACAAGACATAAATTAACATTAATGGTTCCTCACCATCATGGTTTATTGATCTCTTACTCCTTTATTTATGATTTTATCTACTAGGTTTTTATTGAATGATGGTTCCACTATTTTCATGGATGAAATATCATTGATTTATTGATTTTTTATTCCATGGATATAATTTGTGAGTTTTGTGATGGATAATGTCATATAATAGAGGTGTGAGGATTAAAATTGAAATTAAAGGTTGAATTAATGGTTACAGTTTCACAAGCTATGAGGTGTAGTTGAATCACAGAGCGATGACAATTGATTTTTAGGGAAAAGGGTTGTCGGAATCTGTCTACCAATGATGACATAAGCTTGATTAAGACATATGGAAAACATCATGATTGAGATTCAGGAAAAAAATGAAGGAGAAAACTTCATTGTTAGAAACATAATGGGAAATATAGGTATTATGAGTTTTCCAAACCATACTACATGTAGTTAAGAAAAACCGTTCCCTAAAGCCCTTTATTTTGTTAGCTAGGGTTTACATGGAAGTGAATTTTTACATGGTCATGTTCTTAGTCTACAAAACATGTAATCCTAATCGATCTAATTGTTCATGTACATGGATCACACACTTAGGAATCCATGTGACCCCACATGTCGTGTTCATGTTGGGAACACCCCCTGTACCGTCAGTGGTATATGGATAAGCAATAAGGGGTACATGTTGAGTATCCCAATGAGTGACTATACACCTGTGACTATTTCACATGTTGTGTATATGGTCTTCTACATGCCATCTGTTTCATCAGCATAAGGAAATGTGTCGACATTGTCAAGGAATGACATGTACACAAGAAACATGACATGTATCCTTTCTTGTGATAGGTAAATCACATGATCTCTTTCTTATTTTTTCCAACTCTGTATGGGTATATCCCCTTATTTTGATTCAGTATGGGCCTATTTTCCATTGTCCTCCGCATAAGGGTTTAGTGTGACATATTTTCTTGAGCATTAGATGTAATATCCCCCTATTGAATTAGATCCATGTATCACTCCATGAGGCATAGGGGTTGTGATTATCATTGTTATATTTCCCTAGGTAGATTTATGAATCATGTACCCCATATACCAGTTGTTTGATCACTTACCTAGTGGGTTAATATAATTAGGTTCAGGTGTCTCCCATTTCCCTTAGTTGTGATCTCTTATATGTGTATCAACATATTTTATCTTCTGATGAGGTTTAGTCTAATAAAGTAGGTATTTTAGATGATACCTATAAATTCTTTCATACTTCAACAAGGTAAGGACTGATGAGTATAACCTCTTAGATGCGTTCAATCCATTTTATCATGACCCGATGAGTGAGTTTTCTCAAAAAAGTGATATCATATAGACTCAACGAGAATCCCTAGTATGGTAGTGGGTACAGAAATCACCATTAGACACAGAGTATTCCTTTAATCATATTGGGGTTATCTTTTTTTATCCACTATTTTGTTATTTAAAGTTTACTCCCTATTTTATACATTTGGTTTGGTGATTCCAGGGTGTCCTACTTGGTATGTTTATACTCAACTCTATATGGTATCTTCCTGCATGTGTTGTACCTTATGCAGAAGTTACTATTTTTGATATATTCTTAGGTATAATAGTAGAGGGTGGAGATTATTTATACTACATAGACTGTATATGTGTTTAAGCATTTATGTTGGGTAGTATTACCCATTTAGTAGTAGGTTTGACTCTTTTATACTATTTTATGCTTGTATTCAGTCCCTTTTATTGTAAATTTTCTTCTATCATAATATGATGGGGTATGTTAGTGTTTTATGCATGTAGTATGTTCCAAAAAAATTCTTTATTTACTTCATTACTTCATGGATGTGTAGATGTGTTCATGTGTATATATACTTTTGGATAAGGTATCCAATATGTGTGTTATGAATAGTTAGTGCTATTCACCAGCCCTTGGCCTATTGGAGGTGGTATTGGGTGTCAGTCTCTTCTTATTTTCATCTTGGTAGGCCCTAGTGGGTCAATTCTTGATAGGGAGAAAGGATACCGATTCATATTTCTCTATCTAGATCAATCATTAAGGGATACACCAATTAAAAATAATGAGACCAAATTCTTTCTGAAAAGGGAAAAACCATTTTTCTCTAACTATTCATATACACACAAAAATAATCCATCCATATAATGTTGTTGAAGTCTTTGAAATATTCTTATACTCAAACTTTCTAGTTCTTCCCAAAGCATCTCACCTTCATAATAGATCACATCCCTCATGAAAATATATAATCTCAACCATAGTTCCATTCATATTTGTAACCACACACCTAAGTCAATGTTAACACTTTTACAACTCCTTTACATGTTATTCACATGTTTGAGTTCACTATAAAGGTGAGATAATCTCCTCAATTTTTTATGCTTCTAAGATCAACCCATATTCTTTATCAATTTCCATGTCTATCCATAATAAAATACCTACGCAACTCTAAAAAATACTTCTATTAAAACTATACCACCTCCGCCATAACTTGTTGGAATAACCTATGATAATTCACCCCTTACAATTACTCCCACTATCTTCATATAATTTTCATTCCTCTATGAACATTCATACAAACTGAACCACTCGTGTTTTTTTGGGGATATACCTTTTTATAATGGAATAGATTTTTCTTCATTGATAGTATAAGGAGTTCATCGATGCATGTTACATTATCTCTCTCCTTAAGAGTATATTCACCCACACCAAATTGGTAGTACAATGGGTTGTCGGTGAATCTTACTTAAGATAAAATGGTGGATCCCTACTTTACAATTTTACTAATTGATTTATAGCCCTTAAATAATTTTTTAAAGATGAAATTAATAAAATGGTTTGTTTGTTGTGCATAAAAAATTTCTTTTGATTATTGTTGAAGGAATTTAGTGGAATGTAAATTTATATTAAGGATTAGAGTTCTTGGGAATGGTTGGAGTTAATTTTTACATTCAATCAAGACGACATTTTATTAACATGGGAAGACTCATTCAGATAAGGAATCATATCCCTTGTAATTGTCTTGATACCTTTCTTGAAAAGTCATACCTTTTCCAGATTAAATCATTTCTATCAATTAGACTCAAAATAATTAGTGGTATAAATTACCCCTTCTAGTAAATAAACATGTCACTAGTTAAAAAAAAATTCCCATTCCAACCAATTTTACAATGATGGATTACCAAAATGCCTTCTCATCTTACAAACTAATGGAAAACAAATTAATAAGTTTAAAGTCATTAAAAATACTATAATCTTGAACTATTTTAATGTTTTTAATAACACCTTTAAAAAATAAACCATTATAATCTCCCAAAAATAACATTCATAAATAAAGTAATCTTTCAATTTGAACCATTATATAGTGTTTAAAAATCAATTATGAATATAGAAACAAGTGGAAAATACCATGAACTTATAACCCATGTTAACTAATAGATTCATCCTACAGAAGTATGTTACAATCTCTCTATTCTTTATATATTACTAGAAACCCTTATATCTATGTTTAACTTATCATTTCATGAAAATTTGGAAAAAAAGTCAAATATTTAAGGATTTTTAATGATAGTCTCATTGGGAAATTCACATGGAGTTTAATTTCCAATGATGCCTCTGATGAATTTTTGACCAAAATATTTAAGGGGAGGTTTTTGAATGGATATAAGTACTATCTTGGGTCATCTGTGTAAGAATTTATAAATAATTCCTTTAATAAAATTATTCAGGATACGAAGTAGATGGTGTGTAAGAATTAAAATCTCAATTACTGGAATATCACATGGCTTGATAGGCCTCTCTAGGATAGCATGACCACTCACTCTGAAATAATGAATTTTTCCATTGATGATTTAATATCACAATGGCACATCATTGGTAGTAAGATCCCCTCTCAAATTGGGAAATAGATACAAACTCACACATTCATGTATTATGACACTCTTATATGGAAACTAAACAATCATGGTTGCTTTAATATCAAATATTTCGATAAGATTGAATGTGGAGGCCCCACTCACCTTCCATGTTGGCTTAAGCCTTTTTAGGAATCTTTCATTCAACCATCCAGATTCATCCTAATCTGAAGAATCTAAAAAAACAGACTCCCCACCTAGGATCAGCTCAACCGGGCTCGAATTCATCTTGTTTCATCATGTTACTTGTGTATGTGCATAGAGAAAAATATACATCTATTTGTGGAGTGTAGGTATTCACATAAACATTGTAAATAAACAAGTTCCTTGTTTGGGATGGATCTGGGCTAAAAAATATAGGTACATGATCTTCTTTCAATGCTATACAATGCTGGACATGGTGGGAAAATAAAGAACCTTGTTGTTGTGGCTGGTGCTCCAATTCTATTGGCTGTATGGAATGCCCAAAATTCCATCCTATTTGATAATAGGTGGATTCTTGTATAGACTAGAATGGTGTCCTTACACAGGGAAGTGTATCTGGCTTCTATGGTACAAACTGGTGGGATGTATAATAGTTTATTTGATCTACAGATAATCAGGCTGTTCGGTGTGTCTGATCGCTCTTGGAGACCTAAAACTCTCAAATACATCCACTGGATACCTTGAATATGACCATGGCTCAATTTCAATGTTGATGGGGCTGATTCTGGATTACCATGGTCTTCCGGATGTGTAGGTTTCTTTCTCACATATCTTGGATTTATGATGGGATTTTTTTCTCATTACACTAATGTTGGGGGTGGCCTATAAAGCTGAGTTATGGGATATGGTTTAGGAAGTTAGGTATGTTGTTCAATTTAAATGGAACTTTTTATGGATTGAATCATATTATTAACTTGCGATGTAGGCCTTGAAAATAAGAACATAGAATGTTCCATAGAGAGTTTTACCTCATTGGACTGAGTGCCTTAATAAGATCACCCAGCTCAATCTGATAATCTCACATGCCTATACAGAAGAAAACCACGTTACAGATGCTCTGGAAAAGAAATAAATCCTGGAGAAGACTATGATGTGGACCTTTATGATCCCAAGTTACTACACTCTAATGGTGGAAGTAGACAAGCTAGGTGTCTTGTATTCTTGTTTTTGTAAAAGTCCCTTGTACGCTTGACCTATCTATCTCTTTTTAATAATTTTTTGGACCGACTTTTCTTGGATCGTAGACTTTTGGGTAAAATTATTTTTCCTAACAATTTATATTCCCAAAATAATATTATATTCACTTAAGTCTTTAAAATTATTGTTTCCAAATAATATTGACTTATCCGAATTTACATGATTCCTATTAGTTCCAAAAATTAGCATGTGACAACATATAAATAGATAAAAACACAATGAATATTATTGAACCTACTATAAAAAAATTAATCATCATGGTTAATTAAAAACACATCCTATTAAATAAATTCATTAAATTTCACATTTCATTATTTTTGGATATTATTTTTATTATATAAGGAACATACATATTTATAATTTTTCCCCCTTACCTGGTACTATAAATTCTACAGGTTGTTCGATATATATCTACTCATCCAATTTTCCTTTTAAGAATGCAATTTTAACAACGATTTGTTAATTTAATAATTATATATGGAAGTTAAAGTGATAAAAATTCTAAAACAAGTATTGGTTTCTATTGGATATTAAGTATTGAAAAATTTGATTCCATACTTTTGGGTAAATCCCTTGACTACCAATATTGTTTTTATATTTTTCAATTGCACCGTTGAATACTCATTTTCTTCTAAATAAACTATTAAAACTTATTTTTTGTGAACCTTGGGTAAGATCAAATAATATCCAAGTATTATTTCTACTAATATAATCTATTTGTTTCATTCATATATTCCTTCTAAATTGAAACATTAGAAGATGACATGGCCTCATTGAAATTTTTTGGGTTAGCCTCTATATTGACAAAACCATATTTTGTGTAACAATACTACCATTGTTTCCTTCCAAATAGTCCATAAAGAAATCCAATCCATATGTCTTGGGTATCTAAGTTCATTTACATTTATAAACCACCTTGACCATATTTTCTCGTGATAATCTTTTATTTGAGCTAGATTCGTCTATTTGGACATTCTTATGTATATAGGTAAACCTAGATACCTCAAAAATGGAATATCTTGATTCACTAACTCTCTTAATAGCTACTAAATCATTAGACTCGACAAAACTGAATATAAATTATTTGGAATATTTTACATATTCAGGAAATAAGCTGTCAATACATCTTTTAACCAACTTTTCACTTTTAGGTTTAGGTACTCACTGAATTTCATGACAACCCCAAAACATTAAATAATCTATTTTTGGTTTCCTAGGCTTCCATATTTCATATATAGTTATACCATTCCCTTTTTGGGAACCTTATTTAGGTTATTATACACAGTTAATGAAGCCACTACCTACAATCCTTTTGAGAGACTTGAGATAGACATCATGGAATTAATAATTTCCACCAGTGTACTATTCTTTCTCTCAACTACACCATTTCTTTGAGGTGTATATATACCTATCAATTCATGTATAAAACCTATGGATTCATACAAGAAATGAATATATTATTCTCCTCCTCTTTTAGAACTGAGGTATTTAATTGTAAAAATAAATTTATTTTTAACCTCATTTTCCTAGATACAATAATTATCTATAAATTTATCTTTATCATGTAGAACATAGATACAAAAAAGTAAAGAATAATCATAAATAAAATTTACAACATAATTTTTATTACCTATGGTGGGTGTAGCATGAAAATCACTTATATCACTATGTATTAATTCTAAAATATTACTTTTAATTCCAATTGTTGAAAATGGTTTCCTTATTATATAAGTCATAGATTTATGATCATTTTTATCCATTCTATGTAATAATTAAATTTTGTACATGTCATTAATTATCATTAAATTTATGTGACCAAAAAGATTATGCCATAAATTTAAATACCGTCTCAAGTAAGTATAAAAAATTGATGTACTTATTTTGAATAATATATCACACAATTAATCCTCTCCACCATGTATCCAATCCTAGGAAAAAACAAAATTATCGACCACAAATACAAGATTACACTAATTATTGTTTAACAAGATCCTCACAAATAAGTTCCTAGGAAGTTTAGGAACATATAAGACAACATTTATGGTTAGGATATTCACCAAGTCTAACTCAAGATCCACCATTCCCTTCCCTTATATATTTATTCTTTAATAGTTACCCATACAGAGCAGTTCCCCATCATTGATTTATTTCATCTTCTTGAAGTGATATTTTATGTTCCACACATTTCATCTAGCTCTAGATGAAATCAACCAAGAAGAGATATCATTGAGAACATTGGATCTATTTACCTTGTCCACAATGTTATCTTTATGTTTATTATTATTGAAATATTTCTTATTATAGATAATTTTTTTGAAGTGTTTTATCTTACTAAAAAAGTATAATTCCCTTTTATTCTTCTTGAAAGGCACATTTCATTATCAAGTATGGTTTCGATTTTCCTCTATAGGGACCCAAATGGACCCACTATGTTTATAATGACGACCTTATATTTTTCATCCATAGGGTAATTTTTCTTGTGATGTTTATATTACTCCTTTATTTGTAGGTAGTTGTGTAAATCATTATGGTAAATATCATCCTTCTTCATATTTATAGAATTTTTAACATTATTCTATGAAATATTATGTTTATATATTATGGATTTTACAATGATGAAACCATTCATATTCATCTTCTTTTTCTTTATATGTTGTAATATGAGTAATATTTCATACGATTTCTATACAATACAGCTACTATCCACATTTTTGTATAAAATAAACTTGATTACTAAGAATTTATTTCCTTTTTCATCCATGGTGATTTTTTTTCAAACCATACCATATATATATTGTAGATGAATGATGTTGATTTGTGTCAAAGACGTTATCGTCTAAGGAAATGAGTATGTAACCTCAACACCTGAGATCATATTTTTCTCTTTTATTCATTATGATGGAAACTTAAATAATCTCATATTTAGATGTGTGAGGATTTGTAGTTGAGAATGAATACACCTTATTGAGTGTATCAAGAATTAAGTGAATTATATTTTTTGATATCTTGAAAATGTTTCCATTGAATTTCCATAGATTACTAATTTTTCTAAGCATATAAATATCTATGTCGATGGAAACATACCCTTAATAATGTTGAGGAATTATTGGTGGTTAATGGAATGGATTTTTCTTGGATGATAGTAGAAGCAACTCACTGAGGAATGTTATATTGATTCTCTCCTTAAGAATATATTATCCCCCACCAAATCAGTAGTATACTAGGTTTCAAACTAATCATCTTTAGGATATAACGGTGGCACATTACACTACACTCATACCAAGTATATAATAACAGTTGAAAAAACATTAGAAACAATATAGTAATAAAATTATTTTTTTATTGCAAGATAACCAAAATCAATTGACTCTTGTTGAAGGATTTTAGAGGAATGTCAATTTTTAGAATGGATTGGAGTGATTGGGAATGGTAGTAATTACTTATCCCATCCAATGGGGACTCCATTTTAAAGTAACGGGAGCACCCATTCAGATAAGGTGTCATACACTATGGAATTAGGTTGATACCATTCATGGAATGGAATGCGTCTCATATTTAATCTAGTTCATTAGATCTTAATCGATAAAATATGTAGACTAGATCATACCTTCTAGGGAAATTATTTTCCTTCCAACAAAATAATATTTCTATTTTTACCTATTTTACAATGTGGGGTTCCAGGAAAAGCTTCCCATTTTAAAAATAAAAAAATATAAATTTGATAAAAACATTAAAAATAAATTATTCTCTACTCCAACATGTTATAACCATCTAAAGATCTCTTCTCCTTGTCCAAATGAGCTCTCCATACTTGATCTATTCATATGTATCTCCATGCACCATAATGGACCTCCTACCCTCCTCACCTATATATAATCTCCACAACATTTCACCTACTCCCCACTAACTCATGGCTACCACTTATTATTTTATTCTCATTACTTCATATCATCTCTCCTACTTACTATATATTTATATTCTATATCACTAATACAACCTAGTTGAACACCCCTCTCAGCCATGTGGGTTGATTTCTGAGGCACTCCTAGGAATACAAGGCCTAACTCACACCAAACAATAAGGTTTGATGAGTGAATTATATCCAATTTGATCATTAAAATTTTCACACATATGTTATTAAAGGAAATAGATAAAGGTTTAATGGCTCGAGTATATTTTTCTCGTACACATATTCATGTGTAATTAAAAGGGATAATGAAGACAATAAGGATATCATGGTAGAGTATATTCTTATTAGAATTAATTTTGGTGAATCTATGTTCCTCCAAATGACCTAATCACCCATGAATTCTACTCTATAAAATAATGTTATCACTGCTATAAATTTTTGTTTATTAAGTGAAAAAAAAGAAATGATAAATGAATACTTTTGGCACTCTTAGAAGGAGACCTTTATAAAAAAATTACATATTACTAAAAATGAATTTTTAATATATAAATATATTTATATTGATATATATATATATTATGTTTGGATAAATGAGATTTATATAATACTAAATATTAATTTACACATATATAGTTAATGTAGTGAATAATGGTTTATAAAATGAACAAAAAATATTGTTAATTAATAATTCAATAATTGTATTGAGTAATAGACATTTAGAAATAGTTCCTTGACTAAAAATTTTAATATATTAATTATGATCCTATGAAAAGTTAAAAATAGTGCTTGAACATCAAGTAGACATAATTTTTAATCCATTTGTCCATTTAAGATTCATAATATTTCAAAATGAATCTTGATAAGAAATTAAATAAAATAAATATTAGGATAGCCTAGTACCACATTTTTTCAATATAAAAAATGCCCAAAAGGCCTCTAAAAAATATTTTTTAGTTGAGATACCCTAATTTTTGAAGATTTGAGGGAATTTAAGATTTATTTAACCGAGTCTTCATATCTCACATCATAACAATATTATAGTGTTGAATTATTATCATTTTTCATATTGTCATGTTATATATATATATATATATATATATATTCTCATATAATTCCTTGTAAAAAATTAATATTATAAAAAATATTTCAACATATTTATATGTAAAATATATTTTTAAATTTATAAAACATTTTTAAATAAAATAACATCCATTTTATCTAAAATGAAATTTTATCCATTAATATTCACCTTATAAAAATGTATGACTACATATATACCTATAAAAATATATATATAATATTTATATATATATATAAATATATTTGTGTGTGCATGTGTGTGTCTATAGTAAATATATATATATATATATATATGTGGGTATGAATTCTAATATATACAAATAAATATTAACATTTAGTATCTATAAATAATATAAATATAAATATAAATACATAAATATATATAAATACACACTCAGAAAAATATTTTATAAATTTATAAAAAAATAATTATATATATAATTATATGAGTAAATATATAAATAAAACAAAGATTCATGTAAATATATATAAATAGATTGATATATCATAAAATATAAAATAAAAAAAGATGGAGTAGTCGAAAGGGACTTCACATTTCACATAGAGCACCCAAGTTGGAATCCTTACAAGTGAGATCATGGGTGAGGTTGGTGGTGGGGGTGGAATTAGAAATTATGTGGTTGGGGATGCCGATAATAATTTTTAAAAAAATTTCTATGTTTTATTAACACATTTTCATAGCACTAAGAAGCTCACCCTTTTATCTGTGATAAAATAAGTGCTGGTAAAAATGAGATGATAATAGAATCCATTTATCAATGCTAAAAAATAATGGATAAAGACTCCCTTTATCAATAATCTTTTGGAATTGATAAATGTTTCTCTTTAGATTTTATTTTTCTAGTAAGATAAAAGCAAACAACTTTCAAAATTTCTTAAAATATTAATTCATTTTTAGCATAGATAAAAGATATTTATACTAATTTTAAAATATTAATATGTAATAGTGTATGTATTGAAGAAAAAAAGGGAGATTCCATTAGTTTTTTTAACATAAGAGAAAACACTTGTTCATAGGGTTTTATTTGGTGGTTGTTCATAGGGTGGCTCTCTTAGAGTTTGACGTAGCCAAAAAAATGTGCAGGGTTTTATACTCTCTTTTATTATATATATTTTTTCTTTTAAAATATTAATAGTATCCACCCCAATCATTATTCTTTATTAATTATAATATTTTAAATTTCTATCCATTCTCCTCTTATACAACATGATGATGAGAACTTACCATAGTTGATTAGAGGGGTGTAATCAAAGTGAGGTCCCAACCTAATGCTCTTCACCTTTTTAGGTATCAATTTTTCTTATTATTTTGTGTATTCCATTATTTAAAAATGTGATTTATATTTCACATCAAAAAAAATTCATTGATATTATTCAATAAAATATTGTGAAATAGAGATGGATTTCGATTGATGGTATGACCAAATAGTGGAAAAATACGAGACTAAGAAATTCAGTGAGAAGAATTTTATATTTTGGAAAATTATGATGCAACACGTATCATGAAAGGATAATTTATTATTTCCAATTGGAAAATGACCAAAGGGTGTGATGGTTGAGAAATAGAATGAAATTGATGAGATTGATATTTCCAACATCCACTTTGTTGGTCGGGGTGGAAACACAAGAGGGGGGTGAATTGAGTTCCTACATAAAATTTCTGTTAAAAACATTATGATAAAATCCCCCAATTTGAAACAGTCCAGTTAATTAAGGAAGTAGAGATATAAAAGTTCAATTGGTCAACAAGTTTCTCAAAGGTTGATTAGTCATCAGTTGAATCAGTGTAAAACACTTATCCAACTTCTAAAATAGGTTAAATGAATTAAACACATATACACACTAACCAAAACTAACTATTAGAGTTAATGTAAAACCGTTTTCTATTTTTGAAATTATAAGCAGTGGAAAATTGAAAAACAGAGTATTACAAAATAATGTACGCAAAATAACTAAACAAGAGGTTCAGTCTCAAGCTGAGACTTAATCCTCTCCACTTGGTGATCACCTAACACCAAGAATTTTATATTAACAATAAAATTGATACACAACCTGTTTCGGGATTTACAATAGTTTTCAAAAACTGTCCAGGGATCACACCCTCTACCACTATTCTTCGTGGTAAAAATAAACAACCAGTCCACACACTACCTCTTCCACAGTTATACATAGGAAAAAGTGTAATTAATGTTTGGTGTGAGGATTTTCAGTATCCTCTAGTTTAAGCATAGGAGATAGTGTGTGTAATAGAAAAACACACACTGCTCAGAAATGTATGATAAAGAACAACATAGAGCTAATGTTGTAAAGATTGTGTTTAGAAGGCTCTATGTGTATGCAGTTCAACTCTTGAGTCCTAGGTGTGAAGAAAGTGTTGTTTAGGTCCATATTTAGAATTTGTCTCCAAAATAGAATGTTGAAACTCTAGGTTCTGGATTCTAGGTACAGAAGTGTTCTTCTTTATGGTTTTAAATATATTCGATGAAGCATAGAAGGTCGTCTTGAATTTTTTCTCCCAAAATTATCTTCATGAAGATCTTTGGTTCATAGTATAAGTTCTAGTGTGTTCTTTTTGTTCCTCAGATCTAGCATATAATGTTATTGCACTTTATTTTTTCTTGTTTTGCTCGAACTTATATTTTATATTTGAGGTCCAACAATAAGAATGATAAAACCTGACACGGTCCTCCTCATACCTCATACTGTCTCCAGATACGGTCTCTTGATATTTCTACAATCTGCATTAATTAATGTCAGAAGCATTAATTTTACCGAATATGACCATTAGAAAAATCTTAAAAAAATTGACAAAGTATGGAGTAGAAGAGTAGGTATCGGTAGACTGGTAGCAGTATCCTTCTCAACCGTAGGATTCATCAGTATGCTTCATCAGTAAGCTTCATCAGTAACCTTCATCGGTAACCTTCATATCAGTGAACTTGTAGCATTATCCTTTAGAGGTAACTCTAGGATAGTAGCCTTTTAGCGGTCGACTCATATTGATAACTCCACGGAAAAGTTTCTTAGTGTTAAACTCTAGCGGAGATCTCTAGCTGTAATCTTCCAGCGGTAACCTATAGCGGTAACCTCTAGTAGTAACCTCTAGCGGAAACCTCTAGCGGTTACCTCGAGTGGTAACCTTCCTGTGGTAACCTCCAGTGATAACCTCTAGTGGTAACCTCCAGTGGTAACCTAGAGCGGTAACCTTCATGCGGTAACCTCCAGTAGTAACCTCTAGTGGTAACCTTCCAGTGGTAACCTCTAGTCGTAACCTTCCAGTGGTAACCTCTAGCAGTTACCTCGAGCAGTAACCTCTAGCAGTAATTTTCCATCATTAACCTCTTGCAGTAACCTTCCATTGATAACTTCTAGCGGTAACCTTCCAACAATAGACTCAATCAGTGACCTTTTACTTAGAGAAATTTTTCACAGTAAACTTTAAGCAAAATAACAATGAGATTAAAAATACATAATTGTTATATGATGCAAACTAATGAAACATAATTATCATATAAATGAATCATGATTTGGTATTATCAAAACAAGTGAGTCCAACAATCTCCCCTTTTTGATAATCACAAATTATGTCAGTGAAATTTATATTTAAGTACTATTGAGTTAGGGTTATGTACATTTTCTAATCTCTTTAGTGGTGTCAAATTATGGTTAATCACATTTGATAATCTCTTTAGTGGTGTCAATATACATATATTAAATATCAAAATATATAGTGATTGAAATGTCATATAGTCAAGGGATCCAATCTTAAAAATTCTCCACCTTTGTGATTAGAAAAAAGAAATTAAGACAAAAAGATACTGAAGTAGATTTTGGAATTAATGGTACAAGAGTACAATATAAAAAAATATTACAATGATCCCTATCAAATAAGGCAGCCAACATTAAATTCACATCAGAGATTTCTAATTGAGATTTCTCTTTGGGAGATGAAGAGACAGGTTCAAAAGATGGAGGTACAGGCTGAGGTATAGCAGTGAGCAAGGTAGAAGGAGATACTACAGAAGAATCCGTAGACCGATAATGAGTATACCTATGAGGAATCATAGGAGTAAAACATTTGATGGCCTATACAAGATTCATTAAAGGGGAAGCACTGGTAGATCCTGATGTAGATGAGGAAGAAGGTAAGGCTGGAGGGACAATAATGAAAGTACAGTCAACATGAATAAATAGAAAAAGAAGATCCCAGAAATGCATAATGATGCTCCCTCCTTTTTCCATAGCTAAGATGAAATCATCCTTATTCAACATTAAATTTTCCAAAGTAGGAGTAAACTCTCTAATACCGTGAAATTTATCCTTAAAATCCTGAGTGACAAGTGGGATCCTCATGTTCTTCATCAACATCTTGAAGTGGCCATCCATATGATGCTTTGTGTAAACCCGTTTATAATTGAGGTCAACCTTCTCTTTGATGGCCTTATGATCTTGGGAAATCTCCCTCAAGTAATCTCCTATAAGATTATTAATCTCTCAGGTAGTGGAAATGACCTGAGTCATATACTAAGGGTCTGAGGTACTTATACCAGAGATATTCTTAATTTCTTTTCTAAAAACTGACTGGAAGGCTTCTAGATCAATAGGAGGAGAGGATGATGAGGAATAAAATGAACATATAGGTTCCATGGTACAATATATTGTCTCTTTAAAAGACATGGTCAATCCACTTATCAACCTCTTCACATCTTCATCATAACCACTCACATGTGTCTCCACAAACTTCTTAAAGTCCTCAAACACAGTGACCATATTCTAAAAAACACTCTTAACATACTTAAGGTATTTTTACACTTGAGATCTTAAAGCCGTATATGAGTCTAAACTCCTAATAAACCGTTTCATAGGCTCCACAAATTCTGGAAAGGTTCTGACTTGATTCTGGCGTTCCATCACTTCATGTAGCAAGTTGGAGTGAAAGGTAGATATTATTCTTTCCAAAGTAGATTCCACAAGTTGTTGACTGAGAGACACTGTTCTCTGAATCCTAATGGATCTATCATCAAATTTTCTATTCAAATATTATTTTAATAACACTAATCCATCCTTATTCACATAATCTTGAGGTATAAGAAACATCGTTTGCACTATAGTGGTCTCTAAAACATAATGACCTGAAGGTATTCTATTAGGCTTGTCATCTTTAGAGTCTTCAAATTCTATGCCCAAAACCATGAATCTAGGGTCCTCCGATAAATTTTATATCTTAATACAAATAAAAACTAAACCCATGGAAATAGGTTCCTCCCCCTCACTTGGAGCATCTTCATGGACAAATGCATTCTTCTATTCTAGTCTTCCTTGATCAACTGAACCAGTAGGAGAGTCTACTACTACTTCTTCTACAGAATCTTCATCTATTACCCTAGTAATTCCATCTCCAACTGATTCAACGTCCTCTTCCTCTTCAATATCATCCATTAATGTTTTTCCAATCGAAGGACTAATAATTGGGCATTCTTATTCACTTTCATAAATAGCTGTCTCAAACTCCTCATGATTAGATTCAAATTCATCCTCCTCCTCTTAGATATCTTAAACTGTAATTTCTCTTAAGTCATTATCTTCTCTTTATTCTTCAGTGGTTTCCTCATCATCGATGTCCCTTAGGACATTCTCTCATTTGGGTAAACTCTTTGGTGTACTTGGCTCTCTAAATGAGACAGTACCAACATGGGGGCTTGATGGAATGTGAGGATAACTCCTGTCATCTACATGAGAATCCCCTCGTTCTTTCATACCAGCAGACTCCTCTTCTACATCTAAATACACTGACTCCACTTCATCAAGTTTTAAACCTAGATCTCTTTTTCCCCTTGGCCTAGAAGGATTAAAAAAATGGTTGAATTACTTATATATCTTAGCCTCATCATTCACCCATTCCCTTTTCCAAGGGTTCCAGTTTATCTTCAAAAACATTCAAATCATTTTTGTAAAGAGGATGTTGTCCCTTAAAACTACGGTTTCTTCTTATTTCCAGCAACTCCTTTCACTTTCAACATCTGGGATATCAATTTGGCCTAAAATAAATTATTTTACTTGGAACCCGGCCTAGTCATATCCTCTAACTGAACCATCAAAAACCTTAAAATATTTAACCTTTGTCCATTCTTCAAAAGATAAAACAAAAATATGTCTTGATACTTAAAAGTAAGAAATTTCCCTCTCCTAGGACTCAAGACATGTTGGAAAAATTTAAACATTAATTTTTCCCCACCCATCTCAGCATCAATTACCTTCCTATGGATTCCATTCCCTGTCATTTTGGCCAGATCAACTTCATAACAGATAAATTCATGGGAGGGAAGCATCCCTCTAGAGTAGTAGTCAAAAAATGCCTTTATGTGGGACTATTAAGCATTCATCCCATTCAACATAAGAGAAGATCACAATTACTCCATTTACTTTTGAAGACATTTGGTTCTCATCCTTAAACTATTAGAACTTCAGAAACTCATAAGATTGTTTGACTAGCTTCGGATAATATGGTCTATTGTTGTTTTCAAAACATTCTACCCAATCCTGAGCTTAGAGTTCCTTTAGCACTATAGACTTGATCGACATCAGCCATTCTTAATTTAATTCCTTTTTCGACCATGATTTTCCTCTTCAACAAATGTGGATTGAACAGCTTTTCCACAACCTTTTCCCCCACTAAACCCAGCTCGAGGTCTCTTAGGATTTTGTGCATCTCCTTCATCACCAACCATCAGTCTCTTCAGTCTTTCCATTGTGATATGATGTGGTTCAAGGATTTTAGTTGAAGGTTCAGTTCGATGCTTCTGGAGCACGAGGTTAGGGAGAGAATTGAAGTGGATCGAATTGTGGCTTGCACAGTTTTTATCATTTAGGGATCGAAAAACAAAACAAGTAAACAAAATAAATAAAATTAAAACATTTTAGATTTTGGTAGAAAAATACGAATTCCTGGACCTATCGGTAAGGTGGACTAATGGTAAGGTGCCCACAATGAGGTATATTGGTGAGGTCCAACGGTGAGGTCCAATGGTGAGGTCCAACGTTGAGGTTTCCTAATGGTGAGGTCCAATGATGAGGTGTCCTAAGCTAAGAATTAATCATACCTAACTCATGTTTGATGTAATTTAACCCCTCATAATTCAAAGGCTTTGTGAATATATTAGCCAATTGATGTTCAGTGCCAATAAATTCAAGAGTGATATCACCTCTTTGATAATGATCTCTCAAAAAGTAATGTCCCTCATCAATGTGCTTTGTCCTAGCTTAAGATACAGGATTTTTAGAGATGTTAATAGAACTTGTGTTATCACAATTTATAGAGACATGTTTGGATTAATATCTATAGTCTAGTAAAGTGTGTCTCATCTACATAATTTGAGCACAACAACTACCAGCAACTATTTATTCAGCTTCAGCAGTAGATAATGCAGCAGAATTATATTTCTTACTACTCCATGATACTAGTGACTTTACCAAAATTTGACATGTTCCAGAGGTGCTTTTTCTATCTAACTTGCAACTAGAAATGTTAGCATCTTAAAAAATTATCCAATAAAATTATTTTTCTCTTTGATAAAATAGAACTTAGTTGGTAGTATACTTGAGATATTTAAAAATAATTTTTACAGAAGCTAAATGAGATTCATTGGGATTGGCTTAAAAATGAGTAAACATACATACACTGAACATAATATCATTTCGGCTAGCAGTAAGGTAGAGAAAACTCCCAATCAAACCTCTATAATTGGTTTGATCCACTAGTTTACTAGTTTCATCACCATCAAACTTACAAGTGGTACTTATAGGAGTATCACTACCTTTATTACTATCCAAACCAAAATGTTTCAATAGATCATTATTATATTTACTTTTATTCAAAACAATACCAATTTTATTTTGAATAATTTGAAATCCAAGTAAAAAAATTATTTTCCCCCATTAAACTCATTTCAAATTCTTCTTGCATAATATTTGAAAAATCAGTACATAAAGAATTTTTAGAGGATCCAAAAATAATGTCATCTACAAAAATATATACTATTAAAACATATTTGGAAATACTTTTAATAAAAAGACTATGATCAGCTAATCTTTTAGTAAAACCTTTTGAAATAAGAAAAAAACTAAGTCTATCATACCAAGCTCTAGGAGCTTGTTTTAGACCATATAAAGCTTTAGAGAGTTTAAAAACATGATTTGAAAAATGGGGATTTTTAAATCCAGGGGTTGTTCAAAAAATACATCCTCAACTATATACCCTTTTAGAAATGTTCTTTTAACATCCATTTGATAATGTTTGAAATTAATATGAGCTTCATAAGAAAGAATTATTCTAATGGATTATAGTCTAGCTATAAGTGAAATGGTTTCTTCATAGTCTATTCCTTCTTCTTGATTGTATCCTTGTGAAACTAATCTAGCCTTGTTTTTGACTATATTTCTAGACTCATCAATTTTGTTTCTAAACACCCATTTAGTGCCTATGGTAAAAGTTTCCTTAGGTATTTCCACTAATTCTAAAACATTATTTCTTTCAAACTGATTTAATTCTTATTGCATAGCTATCACCAAAAATTCATCATTGATGACACCATTAATATTTTTGGGTTCATGCTGTAAAAGAAAATCTGGATACTCAACCTGGTTTCTCATAGCAGATCTAGTTTGTGTCATTCCATTTAGATCACCTACTAAATCATCTAAAGGATGATTTTTGAGAGTTATAATACCTCTAGAATGTGTTGGACTTTACTCCTCGTGGTTTTCTATAGGTTTAGATTCAATAGGCTCAGATTCTGGAGAATTTCCAGAAATAATTGTTTTCACTGGGGGTTCACTATCTTTATCATTAAAGTTTATAATTAACATTAATTCTTCAAGATATTTAAGATAGGTTTTAGGTTCATGTGGATCAGTCTCATAAAATTTGACATGAACTTATTATTCCACACATTTGGATCTCTAATTGAATAATCTATAGGATTTACTAGAGATAGAGTAACCTTGGAAAATTCCTTCATCACTTTTGGAAGCAAATTTTCCAAAATTATCCTTAGTGTTAAGGATAAAGTCTTTTCAACCACAAAAACTCTAAATTAATTAACCTTAGGTTTCCTATTGTTCCATAGCTTATAAGGGGTCTTTGTAAGAACATGTCTAATTAATACTCTATTGATGATGTAATGATATATATTAGCAGATTCATCCCAAAAATAGATAGGTAGTTTATACTCATTAAGAATAGTCTGGGAAATATCTTGAAGTGTCCTATTTCTTATCTCTACAACTCCAATTTTTTGAGGTGTTCTAGGAGCAGAGAAATTTTGATTATAGACATTATGTGAGAAAAGATACCCAAACTCCTGATTTTCAAACTCACGGCCATGATCAATTCTCAAGATATTAATTCTATGTCCACTATGATTTTCTATAGACTTGGAATATTTAATGAAGTAAGAACATGGTTCACTTTTCTGAGCTAGAAATTATACCCAAGTGTACCTAGAAAAATCATCTATAAGAACATAGACATAGTTCTTATAATTTAAACTTGAAACACTTTGTGGACTAAACAAATCCATGTGAACCAACTCAAGTGGTTGAGAAGTTGAAACTTATTTCGTTGTTTTAAAAGAAACTCTGTGTTGTTTTCCCTTTTGAAAATGACTCCAAACTTTGTTAAGTGGGAATTCCAATTTAGTTAATTCTTTAACTAAACCTTTCCTAGTTATTTTCCTAAGTGAGTGCACATTGCATTGTCCTAATCTCCAATACCATAACCAATATTCCTAATGAAAATAATTTAAACCAGAAACATTTTTATTAGATAAAGAGTTTAAATTTATAGAATATACATTTTCATTTCTAAGAGCAGTGAATATTAAATTATTTTTACAATTAAAAAAATTTTATGAATAATTTTCAAACTTAACATTAAAATCGTCATCACATAACTGATAGATACTAAGTAGATTGTAATTTAAACCATTAACAAAAGTACCTTTAAAATCAATATAGTATTATTATTACTAATTTCACCTAAGTCGATGATATTTCCATTAAAATTATCACCAAATGTAACATGTCCACCATCAACATTGATTAGGCTCTTGAACCATGAATATTATCTTATCCTACGTCTAGAAAATCCACTTTTTAAGTATCATAAGGTTTTATAGGAGCTCTTTAGACAATGTTCCTTCAAAATAGATTAGGCATAGGGTAAATTTGGTACCCATATTTTCTTGGGTCCAAAGAGGTTATAAAGTAATGCTTTGGGAACCCATATTTTTCTTATAGTTTTAGTATAACCAACAGGCATGTTTGGGACATAAACACTTTGTTAGGTCCTTTAGAAAATTGTTTTTCAAGAGATGGTCCAAAAGTTGAACTAGCAGTAAACTTTCTAGATTTTGGAACAAATTTGTTCTTAATAATCCTTATTTTTCCTAGTTGATATCCTAAACCAATTGTGTATTTTGGAGAAATTTGTTTCCCTAGAAACTGAGTTAAGGTATATCTACCGGTAATAAAATTCTCAAGATATCTTTTTATTTTCCCATTTCATAATTTCAGTTTAGTATTTTATTTTAACAACTGCGAAAATTTTTCCTTTTCAATATCCAAATCAGACATATAATTGGAATTTAAGGAATTTTGTCTTTTAAATAATTTAAATTTATCCTTGAGTTCATTAAAGGCATCCTCAATAATTCCACATTATTAAAATAGTTCATCCTTAGTCATATTTTCATCATTATTGGATTCAGTTTCATTCTTAGAATAGCAAGAATTCTATAATGGAGAATTTGGTGTTACCTCATATGTTTATGTCATGAAACATAGGTCTACATGATTATTATTTTCAGTATCAGAAGTATCAAATCCACTGGAGTTATCTTCTAAAGCACTCCAAGTAGCTGTCATAACCTTTTTATATCCTTTTCCCATGTCTTCATATTTCTTCTTAAATTTCAGCTTGGGAAAATCAGCCTTCACATGAACTTTTCATTTACACTCATAGAAGATTATCCCATTTGTGTTGTCATTCCATTTTCTATCTTTTTTTCACTATCTTTTACTATCATACCTTCCTTTTTAGTTTGAATTTCTAAATAACTTCTTATTTTGGTAGAATATTTTGAATCTTCTAGAATGATGATTCATCTCACCATCATTTTCGGAATCTAAATCTTCACTGGTGGAACTATCTACAGGAACATTAAAATTTTCCTTGTCTTTTCTCTTTGAGGAGGTAGTTTTGAATGCTACAAATTTCTTTCTTGATTTTTCATCTACTTATTGATTTAGCTTAAGCTCTTCTTCATACAGCATAAGTTTTACAATTAGTTCCTTCACTATTATCCTGCTTATGTCACAAGATTCTCGGATAGAAACAGATGTTCCACTCCATCTATCAAGTAGGCATCAAAGAAATCTCCTAATATAATCCTTATTGTCCACTAGTTTCCCAAGTAAACTCATGGTATTTACTATTTCATTGAACCTGAGATACATTTTAGATATTGGTTGATGAGGCATAATTTTAAAATCATCATATTTAATAGTATAAGTATTTAATCTCATTTCTTTAACAATGGTTGTTCCCCCATGGGAAACAGCCTAAGTATCCTGAATTTCATATTTAGTTTTACATGTAGATATTCTATTGAATTCTTAATCACCTAGAGAACAGTACAATGCATTCATTGCTTCACAGTTATTATTATATGTATATTTAGTCAACAGAGACCATGTGTCCCTTGCAGTAGTAGGTAATGCATGTTGTTCTTCAATAGTGTCCCAAATTTCAGGACCCATGTTCTCTAGATACATTTTCATTTTCAATTTCCAATGATCATAGTTATTATTATTAAATAATGGGTTCATGTTAGTAGCTTCACCCTAAACTCTGTTATCCATACCTAATTAGAATTTAAAGAGCTGAAAATTTTGATATGATAGAAATTTTAAGATCTTTAAGATACAGCTAAAATCACAGTTGAAAATAATTTGAAAAAAAACTTAAAAAATAGTTCTGATGGTAGAAATAAACAAACTTATGATACCAAATGTTGGTCGGGGTGGAAACTCAAGAGGGGGTGAATTGAGTTCCTACTTAAAATTTCTGTTAAAAACATTATGATAAAAATCACCCAATTTGAAACAGGTCAGTTAATTATGGTAGTAGAGATATAAATGTTCAATTGTTCAAGAAGTTTATCAATGGTTGATTAGTCCTTAGTTTAATCATTGAAAAACACTTATCCAACTTTTGAAACAGGTTTACTAAATTAAACACATATACACACTAACCAAAAATCACTATTTGAGATATTGTAAAACAATTTTCTATTTTTTGAAATTATAAGTAGTGGAAAATAGAAAAATAGAGTATTATAAAATAAATTATGCAATAGAATTAAACAATAGGTTTAGTCTCAAGTTGAGACTTAATCCTCCACACTTGGTGATCACCTACAACAAACTGGTTTATATTAACAATAAATATGATACATAGCCTATATCGGGCTTTATAACAGTTTTCAAAAACTATCTAGGGATCACACCCTCTACCATAGTTTTTCGTGTAAAAAAACAGCCAAGTCACACATGGCCTCTTCCACAGTTACATGTGGAAAAAAGTGTAAATAATGTTTGGTGTGAGGATTTCCAGTGTCCTCCAACTTAAGCACAGGAGACAGTGTGTGTGTAACAGAAAAACACACACTTCTAAAAAATGTAAAATAAAGAACACAATATATATAATGTTATAAATATTGATTTTAGAAGGATCTATGTGTTTTTAGTTTATCTCTTGACTCCTTGGTGCGAAGAAATTGATTTTTGAGTCCTTCTAGGGAAGTTGCCTCCAAAATAGAGTGTCAAAACTCCAGGTTCTAGCTTCCAGGTACTAAAGTGTTTTGATTCCTTGTTTGAAATATTTTCAATGAATAATAGAAGGCAATCTAGAATTTATTCTCCAAAAATGATTTTCATGAATCTATTGGGTTCATAGTGTAAGTGTCGGTGTGTTCGCCTTGTTCTTCAGATCTAGCGTGTAATGTTCCTTGCTCCTTCTTTTTTGTTGTCTAGCTCGGTCTTCTATTTTATATTTGAGGTCCGAAAATAAGAATGATAAAACCTCATGTGGTCCTCATCATTCCTTGTACTTTCTCTAGATACGGTCTCTTGATATGTCTACAATTAGCATTAAATTATGTCACAAGCATTAATTTTACCAAATATGACTGTTAGAATAATCTTAAGAAAATCAAAAAAGCATGGAGTAGAAGAGTAGGTATTGGTAGACTGGTAGAGGTATCCTTCTCAACCGTAGGCTTTATTGGTAGGCTTCATCAGTAAGCTTCATCATTAACCTTTATATTAGTGACGTTGTAGTAGAAACTTTTAGCAGTCACTCTAGGACAATAGCCTTTGGGAAGTAGACTTGTATTGATAACTCAGTGGTAAGGTTTCTCAGTGGTAACCTTTAATAGAGATCTCTAGTGGTAACCTTCCAACAGTAACCTCTAGAGGTAACCTTCCCATGGTAACCTCCAGTGGTAACCTCTAGTGGTAACCTTACAGTGGTAACCTGAAACGGTAACCTCTAGTGATAACATTCCAGTGGTAACCTCTCATGGTAACCTCTATAGGTAACTTCTAGTTGTAACCTCTAATGGTAACCATCCAACAGTAGACTCAACAAGTGACCTTATACTTAGGAACATTTTCCACTTTAAACTTTAAGCAAGACAACAGTGAGATTGCAAATACATAATTGCTATTTGATGCAAACTAATGAAACATAATTATCAAATAAATGAACCATGACTTGGGATTATAAAACAGGTGAGTCCAACACATTTTTATTTTGGAATATTGATTCTTTCCAAACATTATAGAGAACAATATGGTGAAGGATATTGGTGATACTTTGATGAAGATGTACAAGAAAGATTCATTATGCATCAAAATTTTATTAAAGAGAAAATTATACTCTATTTAAATAGAGGGATCAACATCTGTGCTTTACCAAATCAACTTCCTCCTAAACTTAATTTATTATCTCACCACATTGGACTAAAAATTAAGGTATACTTAACTTATATGTATTATGCTCTAAATATTTCTATACTCATATGACCAAATCATTATCAACCTCACCAAAAATATCCTTATAGATATATTTATACTTAATGATGTTTCATTTATGGTTATTAAGGATGAAATTTGGAACAATAAAAAGTTTTATAGACAAATAAATTCACACTAAGAAGTTTCTCTCTCAATGGAAAGAAAAAGGATGATGGACCATGGTTCTAGAGTGATCTAAAATCATGTTAGTTATAAATCAAGTAGAAATAAGAAAAAATTAGCATGTTACAATTATGGAATAAATGGGAATGTCAAGATAGTCAAATGGAAGAAGAATATTTCTGGAAAAAAGTATCAATGAAATGTAGTGAGTACTTATGGAAATAGAAACATATTTGTATATGATGTCAAGAAATCTACTAAAGGTAGAAAACATCTTAATGATGCATGAATTATCAACTTGGGGTAAACAAGACACATTTGGTCTACATGGGAATGGTTTGATTAATATGAACCTATATTAGAAGGACTTGTGTTTATGGATAATGACTACACCTTGAATATAATTGGATTCAATTCCATCAAACTAAATATATACAATGATATAGCTCAAGCCATCAAAGGAGTTCTCCACGTGAAGGAACTAAACAAGAACATAATATCTTTGGAACAATTTTATGACATAGGGATAATGAATCATACATATAAAGGAGTGAAAATATAATGATGGGAACTATTATGGTAAGGGAGAAAGATAAGATCTCAATGAAACTATATGTACTTATCAGTGAAACATGCCAGGAGTTGGTGATATTTGTTATATAAATTAACTTAATATAAAAATTGATGATTGCACGGAATCATAAGATTAAGAATATATCGAAATGAATCCTGAATAATTTTAATGATCAAAATATTCTTCCTAGGATTATAGAGGTGTATTTTCCATTTTTCGAGCATTTTATTTTCATCAAGAAACAAAGTTTAATGTTCAAGAGGCCAACAATAAGTAGTAAAGAGATATTATATTTGATATATTACTACATTTATCAAGAACCATTTATATCTCAATGAGGAGAAAGGTACTTTGTATCATTCATTGATGATTATTATAGGATATATTGGGTGTTCCTAATTAAGAGGAGGAAATATTTTATTTAAGTTTCCAAAACATTCAAATCATGGGAGGAGCATGAGTTTTAAAAAAAGATATATTGTTTAAGGACTGAAAATGGTGGAGAATATACAAGCGATTTGTTTGATATTTTTTTCAGTAGGAAGGAATTGATTGATAGTTTAATGTTGTTGTACACCGTGTTGAATTTGTTTTCAATAAGGTGTCAAGGATTGAATGGATGTCAAGGAGTGTCAATATGTGAATGAAAAAGGAAGTGATGGTGATGGTGATGATTAGAGAATGACCAGGGTACTAAGAAGCATGTCACTTAGGAGAATCACTAAGTGTCATAGGAGGTAATGGTTGAAACATTCTCCATACAAAATCAGACGATTGTAGAGCTGATCTTATGTTCAAAGAACTTGTATCAAGAAGATACAATGTCACAACCTTGTTAGAAGTCCATGCATTGTCTTCACAATGCATGAGGAGATAAAGGTGAACCATCCACAATCTCTAAGTGGATGAAGTGAAAACGAACCATCAACAACTACTAAGTGGATGAAGTGGTTTGAGGAAGACCATTCACTAACACTTAGTGCATGAGGATTTAAAGATGATCCAACCTCATCTTTGATTGGATCATTGAATAACACTAAAGAAACATTTGATTCAAGAGTAATGGTTGATGAAGAACCTTCGGATTTTCCCTCCTAAGTAGAGAATAAATGTTGAATAGGAGATGAAGAATTCTACTGTCGAAGAGTAGAGATGGAGTTCTTAAGAAGATGGAGAAGATGAGAAGTATGGTTTGGCATTTAGTATTTGGTTACTTAGTTTTTATACAAAGTACCAACTATTTACTTTAACAAAAAGAAACCAACCATTGGGCCAGCCTTAGGGCCTCAACCCAAGGCACATGTAGGACCGAGGTCACCACGCCCATGGGGAAACCGCATGGGCCAGCCCAATGAGGTCAGGCCGTGTGTAAGCCCGAGCCATGCAGAGGTCAAGCCCGCGCAGCGTGGGCGCCAAGGGCGCACCCGTGAAGGAGGCAGAGTGGGCGCTAAGAGCGCACCCGGAGGAGCATAGTGGGCACTAAAGCACGCCTGCAGAAGAACCGGTGCGGGGCGACACCAAAGGGGGGAGAGGAGTAATCTGGCATGGAGTCGTTTCAAGGTGTTTGTTAAACCACGTGAAAACCTCAGTGCATTTTGGTGTGGGACGACAACTTAAAAAAATGCGGATTTGATCTACGCCGTCGGATTGATCACACGCTGATCTGAACCATCCGATGCATCTGCGGCGCTGCATTATAATCTCAGCCATCTATCATCATTAAATGATGATCCAACGGCTAGGGAGTCGTCTCCCACCTCTCTCCAAGCTGAGGAGCCTCCCGATGCCTCCCGCGAACCAGTGGCACCCCGTACGAGGGAGATGGAGCTCCCAGCCACCTCCAATGAAGGTGAAGCCTCAAAGATGATCTGTTGGGTGTACTGAACACATGCATGTGTTTAAAGTTGCATGCATGCATCCAATGGAGAAGTTTTCCCATGGCCAAGGCAAGCAATGATCCGAGGCTCTCATGCCTTGCATGGATCGGTCTTGAAGAAGGTTTGCATGCGTTCGTAGATGCATGCATGTGAAGGAAGGTGAAGAAGAATTAACCCGCGTTGAACAGAGAAGAAAAACTAGATTTGAGGAAAATATTGAAATCCTGAAGTTTGCAGGAAATCAAGATTTACTTACGCAAGAAGATTCGAGGCACTCCTCGCCTAGAAAAGAAGGAGCCCGAACCATGAAGAGGCTGCTGAAAAACAGAAGATTTGCAAAGCTCCGTGCAACGCAAAGCAAGAACTCTCCGCGCACCACCTGTATGGAAGAGAATCCCCGAGCCACCTGAGGCTCCGAGATATCCTTTCACGCAACCCCTACGTGAAAGAAGTGAAGGAGGAGGCCACCCTGCATGCTCCCCTTGCACGACAGGGAAGAAGTCGAGCCGCGCAACCTTGCGTGCCTGCTGCCCGTAATACTTGGGTGGTAGCAAGCGGCCGCTCTCTGCGCACCCTTTGGACCCGCGAACTCGGACGACAGGAGGAAGCTACCGTGAACCTACGCGGTAGGAGGGAGATGCCGCACCTGCCCGGTAGAAGAATTTGATGCGCCACCCACGCGGTAGAATCTGCTCTCGCACCCTGCGCGGTTGAAGGAAGAAGAAGGCTGCATCCTTGCATTCCCTCCTTTGAAGCGGTTCTGAATTGGAAGGCCACACCCACATACTTGGGTTTGTGTGTGTGTGAAAAGTGGAGAGGAAGGCCACAACACACCTTGGTTGTGTGTGTGCAAGAGGAGGAAGGCCACACCATCTTTGTGTGTGTGTGTGTGCAAATAAACAAGAAGGTCACAGCCTTGTATGTGCACAAGTGAAGGAGGCCATACCTCTTGTGTGTGCCCAAGTGAAGGAAGAAGATACATGCATGCCCATGCATGTATGAATAAGTGAACAAGTGGGTGAACACCTTGAGAATAAAGATAGAAGGAGAAATTCACACTAAATAACAACACACATTTTGGTGTGTGTGAGAAAGAATAAAAGAGTGTTACTCCAAGAAGAAGGTGTGTGTGCTAAAAGAGATTACACCCTTTGAGGGTTTATCACACCAAGAAGAAAAGGGGAGAGCATGCTTGCATGCATGCACATGCTCACGTAAAAAAAGTTTAAATCAGTGTGTATGCATTTGAGAAGTCCAAGAACAAATGTTCTTAAAGATATTTGAGATTCTATGCAAGTCATGCATGAATATTGAGATGCCATGCAAACATTGCATGAAGATTCAGATATGCCATGCACTAAGTGCATGAAGTTGAATTAAAGAGAGACTGAAGCTAAAGACATAATTTATTTGATTTTTCAGTAGTTGAGAAGACCAAGAAGATTGAGTGGGCGTACTCAGTGCAAGAACATCTTGGCCCATCAAGATTCTTGAAGACAGAGGTCAGGTCATCCTTAGAAGAAGGAGATAAAGCCCGAGCAAAGAAGAGGAGTTCTGATCACCAAAAGTGATCAGAAGAAGTGAGAAAGGCCAACAAAACTTACTCAAGGCTGTTGAAGACTCTTGAAGAGCTTAAAGAATAAGAGATACTTGTGTGACTCGAGGAGCCATGAGAAGACCCCCTGTGAGACTCAGGGAGGAGAAGTCTTCAGTGGAAGCTGAAGCAGGTCAGTGGGACTCTGGTGACACTGTGTGAAGCAGTATAAAGAACCTCATGTGGGACTCAAAAGAGGTACAATGTGACTCTGTACCGACCATTGTGATTGTGAAAAATTATAGTGGAGAATCCATGTTGGGGTGCTTAACCAACATGGAAAGGACATAGGCCTTTGGAGCCGAACCTTGTAAATCCTTGTGTCTTGTGCCTTTACATTTTCTGAATCACTCGAGGAAAGGCTGAGAGATACAAGAAGAGTGGATTGAGGCCTTAACAAGCCATAGAGGTTTAATTGATAAATAATCAATTAGTAAAAAGTTAAAAAGGATCACTGATTCACCCCTCCCACTCTTAGTGATCACACTGATCCGGGCACTTCAAATGTGTTGTGAACACCTCAAAAAAATGGAGTATTAGAGTGAATGTAAATAAACTAATTCTATAGAACATGAGAAATTTTTAAGACTATAAGAGACTCCAAGAAATTTTGGAACGAAGTAGTGAAAACGACCTTTTATGTGATCAATGGATCTTCTTTAGTTGTGGTTGTTCTAAAGACATTGATTTCGCTATAGACTAGTAAATCTACTAACTATTATTAGTTACATACCTTTGAAAGTACCTTATATTAATTTTCTAATGACCAAGAAATATTGATGTTTCATTTGAGATCCAAGAAAAATATTTTCCCTGGATACACTAATGGTGTGAAACTGTATCGTTTTTGGGACCGCACTACCCAAAAACTTATCATTATAAGATATGTAATTTTTTAATAAAAAAATGAAATTTATTATTGATGGATAAATAGAGAATGAAAATAAAAAGACTACAATAGTCAAGGTGTATTTTGAATCCAATTAAGAACATATTACCTCTAAGTCATAACTAGAGTATGATTATTAGGTGTCGATTATATTTGGGCCACAATGATCGACTTAGAAGAAGATAACAATAATATATCACTCAAACTATGTCACCCATAGAAATATCATATACCTATTATTGACATAGGATATAGAGACATATTATTTTATAGAGACAACTGTTATTTTAGACATATCCTCATGGATAGAGTTGATGTATGAGGATCCTAAAGCCCTGCATAAGAAAAATGCTTGGGATATTGCTCCATTACCTCCTTTAATGAAGGATATAGATAATAATATGGTCTCTAATATCATGTGATATGAAAATTTATAGGTGTAAATATATTGTGAAATATTGGTAGTCAAATGATATTCTTAAAATGAACCTATTGATTTAAATGAAATATTTTCTCTCACTGTTATACTAATGACTATTTTAGTAGTTTTTTCTATGTGTGGTACACATAGATTAAATAAAAAACAACTATATGTGAAGATAGATTTTTATATGGAGATATTCATGAAGAAATATATATTATATAATAGATAGGTTTTGTATAATAAATAAAAGATAACATTGTTCGCATGTTGAAAATATTTATATAAAGTCTCTCGGAGATAATGAGGTGTTGGTATAAGAGATTTTATTCCATTATCATGAGCCTTAAATTTATAAAAAATCATTTAAATATGTGTGATTTTTTGGGTTTATATGGTAAGTATTTTGTAATTCTTCATTTGTATGTGGATGACATGTTTTTTGCAGGCCTTAATGATGATCAGTTCTAGGAGACAAATGAATAGTTAGCTAGGTAGTCTGATATAAAGGACATCTGACTATAAAATAATATTATTGGGATACAGATTTACTAAGATATAAATAATGGGAAAATATGGATTTCATAGATAAAATAATTGTGTAATTTCTTGAAATCATTCAACAATCAAGAGAGTAAGACAATATCTATCATTCTTCTTATTTATTTAAATTTATCCCCTATAATGAGTTATAATAGTGCAGAAGAGTGGATAAAAATATCTCAAGTACTATATGCATTAGCATTGGGTATTCTTATATTTAATATGGTTTGTACTAGACCAAATATTTCACATGTAATGGGAAAATGTTGTTGATATATAGAGAATTTAGGATAATAGCATTGTAGAATAATGAATGGGATCTTTAGAAATATCATGAAGCCCTAAATAATTAAATTATTACATGTAATATCAATTTTCACTATCAGAGTATATGTTTATTCATGTTTTATTATAGATTATAACTATAGTAGATCTATTATAGGTTATGTTTTTACTCTTGTCAGATGACCTGTGAGATGGATTTCAAATTTACAATTAGTGGTGTAATTATCCACAAACAAGTATGAGTATGTTGAAACCATAAAGGCTTACTAATTGGTGATTTGTATGAGAAGATTTTCGAAGGATCTCTATAATAGAAAAAATATCTTTCATTATTTTATGACAGTCAGTGAACCTTATATAAATAAAGGAATCCACATTTTCATTATAGGAAAAAGAGGATTTTGGTAAAATATCACTTTTTTGATATTTAGTAAAGGAAGGAGGTGTGAACATGAAAAAAATTCACCCTAAATAAAATATATAATATTTTATGATGAATGTTATTGAATCATATAAGTTCATTTTGTGATTATCCTTGAGTGGCCTCACAGAGATTTGAGTATCATAGTTTGGAATATAGAACAGATGTGTAGAAATATGATTAGTTCTCAATGAAATCATAAAATGAGAGATACATTGGAAGTATTTATAGAAGGAGAATTAAAATGAACCCATTTTTTCTTTATATATGGTTGCCTCATATGAAATTTATTAGGTATGGTAGGAAGTGGTATACTGGTTGATGTCCAAATCCAAGAGAACAAACCCAAAAGAAGAATAGTGGGAGGGGTGTAAAAAATTTTAAAATACATACCTCTTATAGGTTTTATCATCAGCTTCATGCATCCATTATTCATGTTATATTCTTATTATATTTTGTGAGTTATATTCTCTATTATCCAAGATGAATTTTTTTGAGTATTTCTTTTTGTAGTCATGATATATTGTTTGTACCCATTTTTTCAAGATTGATATTTCTCTTTTACTATGGTTTTTTAAACCTATTCATTTGTGTTTTTTCAATGTTAGAAATGGTGTAAATATTTATGCGTTGTTTCACCTTATTATTATCATGATATTTACTCCACACTGAAGGGAAAACAATTTTTTTTCAAAAATGGGGATGATGTATTAATTGGTTCTATTTTATTTTTTTATTGTAAAAGTCGGAAGATAATTTTAGTTTGGGAAAAAGGATTTCAACTATTACATTAATTTTTCATAACCTTCATCTTTATACATAATTTTTTTTTCTAATTCTATCATTCCTTGACTTGTAAGACAAATGGGGTTTCCATGCATGGTGTCAGAATAATATCACATAGTATACATATAAAAGTTTGGGAGTTAACACATATTTAAGGGAGGTCTATTTTCATTTATACTCCATAAAAGAAGAAAGTGTTTGAAATGTTTATATATCATCTCAATTGAGTTATAAAACCATATATTAAAATTTTAAAGTCACATAGATGACTGAAATATAATCCAGGTGATTTATTTTAATGGAATAAATTATTTAAACAATGATGACACACTATCCTTCTTCCTAGAAAAAATTTTCTCTAGTAAAAGTCATCATTTTTTATTCTATTTACATTTGAATTTTCTTATTCAATTCCATTTTATTTTATTTTAAACACAATGAAATTTATATTCACACTTCAAAAAAAATTGTAAAATAAAAAAACTACACAAGTGGAAACAAATCTTTTTGAAAAGAAAATAATTAAACACCTGCTTCAAGAGACATCCTAGGGTTTGTGACTAGGTTGAATCCTTTAAGAAAAATATAATCTATGAACATGGACATAAAGACATTTCCAATAATCTATATATTCAATATATATTTATATACTCAATCACTTTTTTCTCTGTTTATATAACTATTTAACACCCAATTCTATTATAATCATCTAAAAAATGTAATACTTTTCTCCTCATGTTCCTGAAAATTTCATTGGTCTAAAAACATTAGTGTGAACCAAATCCAGAAAGTGTGTGGATCTATTCTTCTTTTAACTATAGGGATTTATCACCATACCACCTCTTATATATCTGTCACATGTCTTTTCCCAACCTATTTTTCAATTTGGGATGCCAATGTTAACATTGATATTTGAAATTTTTCCATAATTTTTTGATCAATGTGACTAAGACCTTGATGCCAAAAGGTATTTTAATCTTACACAATAAGATAAAATGTGTTTTATTATCTATACACTTGATAGATATTACCATTTTCCACCATTATTACATTAAGACATTTCAAATATTTTCTTTTATAAGAAATATAATATTATTAAATGTTAATTCAAGATTCAAATCAAAAATTTGGCTCACTATCAAATGAATATGTTAAAGACTATCCACATAAAGTACATAGGAATTTTCTAACTAATCTCATACTTTCCCAACATTATAAATTCCATTGATCTTAAGAGATCCATCATTTCAAAAATGAATAGTTCCACCTATAGGGTCATATATATATTTTAACATGTTCATATTTCCATCAATGTGGGATGAATTACCAATATAAAGAATCTATGTGATATTGTTATTTATCTCCTTCAGTATAATTTCAACCAATATTTCCTTCAACATAATATTATTTTCTCTCTATGTTATTTTAGATTGAGTTTAGACATACATTGATATGTTCTCATTCCTTACAACATGACATGGGATATAATATTCCTCATCATGTAATAAAAAAAGTAATACTCTAATTAGATAGTGTTAATTATTTCCATAATTTGTGATATAACAATTAATATGACATCATTATCCTTATACCTAAATTTATAAAAATAAAAACATGACATCCACAAAAAAATTATCTTTGTGCTTTAGGAATTTCTCTCATAATCATTTATTGACTTTCTAGTGCCTCGCCATGTATATAAATCCTTTAAAAAGTACAATAGTTTATAGTGTGACTCATGTAACAAAAAAATGATACATTATTTTGGGTAATATGTTTAACACATTTATTCCACATGTTTGATACATTTGATTAAATCATCGGCTTCTGAAAATCCTTAATAATTGAATTTGATAATTTCTCCAAAATTTTAGTTACCTTTAATTTTTGTGATTTTTATCATAGTTTTGTACTCTTTACCTTCCTATCCTATTATGATCTTACACATAGATTTTTAATTTTATCCATTCAAATAGATTTCAAAACACTTCATTCTTCCTTTAGCTCTTCCTTTTACTTATTCATCAGAGAGCTTCATAAATTCGAGTCTCTACTTGGAACCACTTATGTTCAATTCAACTCAATGATTATTATTTAAGGTAAGAACCACTTGTTTACGGGTTTTATACTTCGTTGTTTCTTTCTTAATAAGTGAATTAAGGTTATTGATTACCTTATCATTCTCCTCAATAATCATATTAAGGTCAATGATGACTCTATGACTTTCTTTTATAAACACTTAATATTTTGAATCCTTATTTAACGTAGTGAATTTATGTTTGTTTTAGTCTATATACATTATAGAATATTTCAATAATCCTTTGATTTTTTTATTCATTTAAATTAAAACTCATCAAGAGAACCATTGAACTCTAATTTAAGATCAATAACCCCTTTCAATTGATTTTGTAATTAATTTTATATTTTTCCTTATCATCTATATCCATAAAATCATTCTCCAAATGTGTTTTGAATGTTATGTAACCCCTTTGAGGAAAATTTTCTTATTGTATTATTTTTTACTTTCAAAAATATTTTTTAGAAACTTTCTTCTAGATGAAGTTCCATATATAAAATCCTTTATGGGGAGAACATTATTTTACTTATTTTGAGTGAAATTAAACCATACATCATCATGAAATTTAATTACA
The DNA here is from genome assembly GCA_963277665.1 of Viscum album. Lineage (NCBI taxonomy): Eukaryota > Viridiplantae > Streptophyta > Magnoliopsida > Santalales > Viscaceae > Viscum > Viscum album. Next base: position 248,754,435 of record OY728150.1, read on the forward strand.
GTAAATATTAATACTTTGTACATATCCATTCCACAATAGAAAAACTGAAATGCTAATTTATATAAAATATTCTTTTAGATCACATAAAATTTATTATCATAAGTGAGATAAACTAATCAATCACATCTTCATTGTCAAATTTGTTATGATTGATATCAGGATTATTCATCACTTTAAAGTATATATATTTAGATGATTTAATTTTTTATTCTTCTAGTTTAAAATATTTTTTTAATTAATTAATCTAATTTTTATCTCATAATGTGAATTCTCTAATAGGTTCCTTTCTTTAAGTGTTCACACCATTTGACTATAAAGAGGAATCAATTTTATTCAAATATTTTTTACAATCTCAATATCATTGATTTCATCTTTAATTCATTTAATGGGTCTAACAACCTCATTGATGAAATTGGATAAATCATTAATGATTTAATTATGTAACATCATTAAATCATAATGTTTTTAAAACACTTATAACATCACCTCTCAAACCTTGACCTCACATATATATATTGTACAAATTTTCTTAATTTTCATTCATGAACGTGAAGAATATTAATTTAATGCAAAAACGACTTGACAAATATTTGGATAATATATTTTATACATCTATATTAATATTGATAATTATATTTTCTATTTTTTTCAATAACACATTTAAAATATAAATTAATTTTTTTCCATGTTTTTCAATTTAAAAAGAATCCATGATCAGTGATCATAAAAGTGTTCAATTTAATTCTAATAAATATAATAATTACATAAATAAAAAAATTAAACTATATTCATGTTAATAGCATGTCAAATATAAAAATGAGATATACTCTCCAAAAAATAATCTTTCACCGCTGAAACTAGATTTTCCTAACATAAGGACCAAAAAACCCCTTAGAGGTGGGGCTGAATTAGGGAATCTAACTTCCGTCCATCATATTTGTTTCATGTTATAAAACTTTAAATTTATTAAATCCATATATACAATTAAAATTAGGAAAATATAATACAATCATACCTGGATTTAACTTGATTTTCCCAAAATTTGATACATCTAAGGAGCATACCCTGATGATTTGTCGATGTAAATAAAACCAACACAATACCACAGTTATAAGATTCAATATAAGATAAGTATATTATATAAGGATCAATTCCTTTTGATACATCTCTACTCAATACTTCAATATAATGTAATAAATAATAATGAAATGGTGTTCACTCACATGGAATATGTGATCAAATAATCAAAACACTATTCCAATTTGAGTGTTTCTCTTTTACTTCGATGAAAAAGTCCAAATATTCATGCATGTACCAACTCTTCACTACAATTAATATCTAAAGATCTCTAAATAATTTATTATTTATCTATAACCTGTTATATATACTCTTTCATTCTCCAATTTATCATTATTTATTTTTATAATCTTTTCTTCAAAAATATCTCCATTTAGATGTTACATGAATCCAATAGTATATTCTTTAAAACTATTTAAATTATTGAATTACATATCTTATTAATAAATACAATATTACTTTGTTTTTAATATACTAAAACATTTATAATTTTATATTATATAGGAAATCATGACATAATGGGTACTATTACTACATAATTCTCAATAACATCTATATCTAGATAAAAAAACATGGAATAAAATTCAATTTGAACACTTTAAATAATGGGGTCCAAACTATTTGATATTTTTATATTAATTTGTTATATTTAAATAAATTAACTATGTTAAAATCATGTATACTCTATTAAATCATGGATTATTATTATGGTGTTGCTTCTGGTCTGTAATAACCAAGCTAGAAAAAAAGTTCTTAAAACATTGTTTACACACCCTCCATGGGATCAAGTTATGGTGTGATGTATAAATCACTAAATTAGGATATATGATTACAAAATGACTCATTATCCAAAATAAATATCTGAAACACCTTTTATATTGAGGTTCCAAATTAGAGTATAACTCTTCAATTATGAAGCCTAACCTGGCATCAATTATTCACCCTTAAACATAATCATGATATAGTATATAAGCTTCATAATGCAATATTTATTCCCTTAACCAATGAGATATATCAAAAAAAAATACGTAATAGAAACTTATGCCATGTTTTTTATTTATTCTTAAATATACATAAAAAAATTCTTGAAATCACAACTAAACTTCTTCAAACCAACACCGTCAATATATTTTATCCAATATGACCTATTTATAATAATCACAAACACTTTAGAAGTTCCTTTAATTATTATCAAAATATGGTCAACAAATATTCCAACATTATACTCTTGAATGAATTTAGTTACAATATTATATCATTAAGGAAATCATAATGAAAGTGTTCTCATAGTGGAAAATACAATAATATCGACATTAATATATCAAAACATTTTAGCACATCAAATATTGTATAACTATTTTTGCATATATTTTTTTCTAATGTGAGACTTTTTCTCCCAAAAAAGGTTGATACTTTGATGAAGATGGGGATTAGGGTTTTTCAATTATAAAATAATTTATTTGAAAAATCCATTATGTTTTTATTTCATAGAATTTGGGATGTTGTGTTTTTTTTGACAATATTAGTTTATAAAGTTATAGTGGTTTCCCAAAATATGTATTAAGGAAAAAAATAGTGGAGACATTTATTTGTGTGTGAAAAATATTTGGGTTTGAAAAATAAGGGTAAAATGATCAATTTTTATGTTTAAATTACATGAACTACATAGGTATTTTGACACCATTTGGGAGGATCACATGATCATGTGGGAGTTACACAGAAGGTGGGATACCTAAGAAGATCTTTATTCATGGTCATAATGTGGTAATTATTGCGGATAATGTGGGATTTATATGAAAGTTAGACCACATAGGAAACATAGTTTCAAATTCATATAGAAGTAATATTACACGCTGTGGTAGAGGTTCAGATTACATGACGATGAGAAGGAGCGTATAATAAATTATTAATTAGATTATTTTTTGAGAAGTTTTGCCAATATAAGGATTGTTAATTTTTTCATGAGTATTTTGGATATTTTAATTTGTTGTAACGGATCTCTCAAATTTGTATATAAAGGAATTAAGTTCATGTGGTCAGAATAAGATGTTAGAAAAAGATAATCTATACAATGTACTATGTAAAGTAAGTGTACGTGTTGAAATTCAAGTGACGAATTATTTAAGAAAATTTTATAGGGAATCTCATGAAAGAAAATATATAGAGATATATACAACGGTATTTCTTATAGTACATTTCATAGTGGTATCTTGTGGTAATTTGTTTTCATTTAATTAGAATGAACTCAAGAAGAAACAACTTGCGAAGGAGTCTTCGACGAAGAAAAAAAATACATGGTAAAGTGGATTTCATTCCAAGGAAGAAATAGGATACTAATGCCACACCCATTTTAGTATGAACCAAATTAGAGGAAATACTGATCATTTGTATAATATTTAGGTGGAGTGGTGAGTTCAATTATGTTAAGAGAAAAATGAGTTATGAATTGTGAATGATTATAAACTAGTGGGGACAATGAGTCAGCATTAAACATTGTAATAGAAGTGCTATATAGTGATTTTGGTACATCCACACATTGCCTATGTATTATTCTTAAATTAACCTTATTAGGGAAAACCAAGTAATATTTTTGTGTATATTTCATGATTTCATTTCAATTTATATTTTTATATGAGAAAAATAGAAAATTTAGTTATTTTAAATGGTGAAATATGATCAAAAGAAATAATTTTTTTAGTCCAATATACCCAGATTGACCCCCTCATAGGGTATATAAAAGCATGGGGCCTAAATAATCCCATTACAATGATATTATTCAGTAATTATTTGGAATACCTCAATATATAGTGTGAACCAAATCTAGAAAGTGTGTGGATATATTCTTCTTTTAACTATAGGGATTTATCACCATAACACCTATTATATATCTATCACTTGTCTTTTCCCAACCTATTTTTCAATTTGGGATTCAAATGTTAACATTGATATTTGAAAGTTTTCCATTATTTTTTTATCAATATGACTAAGACCTCAATTACACAAGGTATTTTAATCTTCCACTCTAAGATAAAATGTGTTTTATTTTCTATACACTTGATAGATATTACCATTTTCCACCATTATTACATTAATACATTTCAAATATTTACATTTATAAGAAATATAATATTATTAAATGTTAATTCAAGATTCAAATCAAGAAGTAGTCTCACTATCAAATGTGTATTTTAAAGACTATCCACATAGAGTATATAAGAATTTTCCAACTAATATCCTACTTTACCAATATTATAAATTCCATTGATCTTAAAAGATCCATCATTTCAAAAATGTATAGTTCCACCTATAGGGTCATATATATATTTTAACATATTCATTATTCCATCAATGTGGGATGAATTCCCAATATAAAGAATCTATTTGATATTGTTTTTTATATCATTCAGTATAATTTCAACCAATATTTCCTTCAACGTAATATTATTTTCTCTCTATGTTATTTCAGATGGATTTTAGACATACATTGATCTGTTCTCATTCCTTACAAGATGACATGGGATATAATATTCCTCATCATGTAATAAAAAAACTAACACTCTAAGTAGATAGTGTTAATTTGTTCCATCATTTGTGAGATACCACTTAATATGACATCATTATCCTTATACCTAAAATTATAGAAATAAAAACATGACATCCACAAAAAAATTATCTTTGTGTTTTAGGAATTTCTCTCATCATTGTTTATTGACTTTCTAGTGACTCGCCTTGTATATAAATCCTTTAAACAGTACAATAGTTTATAGTGTGACTCATGTAACAAAAAATGATACATTATTTGGGGGAATATGTTTAACACATTTATTCTACTTGTTTGATACATTTGAGTAAATCACTGGCTTCTGACAATCCCTAATAATTACTTTTGAGAATTTCTCCAAAATTTTAGTTACCTTTAATTGTTGTCATTTTTATCGTAGTTTTGTACTCTTTACCTTCCTATCCTATTATGATCTTACACATAGATTTTTAATTTTATCCATTCAAATAGATTTCAAAACACCTCATTCTTCCTTTCACTCTTCCTTTTACTTATTAATCAGAGAACTTCATAAATCCGAGTCTCTTCTTGGAACCACTTACGTTCAATTCAACTCAATGATTATTATTTAAGGTAAGAAACACTTGTTTATGGGTTTTATCCTTCATTGTTTCTTTCTTAATAATTGAATTAAGGTTATTGATTACCTTATCATTTTCCTCAATCATCATATTAAGGTCAATCATGACTCTATTACTTTATTTTATAACCACTTAATATTTTGAATCCTTATTTAATGTAGTGATTTTATGTTAGTTTTAGTCTATATACATTATAGAATATTTCAATAATCCTATTATTTTTTTATTCATTTAAATTAAAACTCATCAAGAGAACCTTTGAGTAATAATTTAAGATCAATAACCCATTTCAATTGATTTTGTAATTAATTTTATATTTTTCCTTCACATCTATATCCATAAAATCATTCTCCAAATGTGTTCTGAATGTTATGTAACCCCTTTGAGGAAAATTTTATTATTGTATTATTTTTTACTTTCAAAAATATTTTGTAGAATCTTTATTCTAGATGAATTTACATATATAAAATCCTTTATAGGGAGAAAATTATTTTACTTATTTTGAGTGAAATTAAACAATACATCATCAGGAAATTTAATTACAGTAAATATTACTACTTTGTACATATCCATTACACACTAGAAAAAATGAAATGCTAATTTATATAAAATATTATTTTAGATCACATAAAATTTATTATCATAAGTGAGATAAACTAACCAATCACATTTTAATTGTCAAATTTATTATGATTGATATCAAGATTCTTTATCACTTTAAAATACATATATTTAGATGATTTATTTTTTATTCTTCTAGTTTAAAATATTTTTTTTAACTAATTTATCTAATTTTTATCTCATAATGTGAATTCTCTAATAGGTTCATTTCTTTAAGTGTTCACGCCATTTGACTATAAAAGGGAATAAATTTTATTCAAATATTTTTTACAGTCACAATATCACTGATTTCATCTTTAATTCATTTAATGGGTCTAACAACATTATTGTTGAAATAGGATAAATCAGAAATGCTTTAATTATATAACATAATTAAATAATAATGTTGTTAAAACACTTATAACACCACCTATCAAACCTTGACCTAACATATATATATTGTACAAATTTTCTTAATTTTCATTCATGAATGTAAAGAATATTAATTTAATGTAAAAATGACTTGAAAAATATTTGGATAATCCATTTTATACCTCTATATTAATATTGATAATTATATTTTATATTTTTTGAAATAACACATTTATAATATAACTTAATTTTTTCCCATGTTTTTAAATTTAAAAAGAATCCATGATCAGTGATCATGAAAGTGTTCAATTAAATTCTAATAAATATAATGATTACATCAATAAAAAAATTATATTATATTCATGTTAATAGTATGAAAAATATAAAAATGCGATAGACTCTCCAAAAATTAATCTTTCACCACTAAAAATATATTTTTCAAACATAAGGACCAAATAACCCCTTAGAGGTTGGGGTGAATTAGGGAGTCTAACTTTCGTCCATCATATTTGTTTCATGTTATAAACCTTTTAATTTATAAAATCCATATATACAATTAAAATTAGGAAAATATAATACAATAATACCAGGATTTTAATTGATTCTCCCAAAATCAGATACATCTAAGGAGCATACCCTGATGATTTGTCCATGTAAAAAAACCAACACAATACCACAATTATAAGATTCAATATAAGTTAATTATATTATATAAGGATCACTTCCTTGTGATACATCTCTACTCAATACTTCAATATAATTTAATAAATAAGAATGAAATGTTGTTCACTCACATGGAATATGTGATCAAATAATCAAAACACTATTCAAATTTGAGTGTTTCTATTTTACTTCGATGAAAAAGTCCAAATATTCAAGAATGTACCAACTCTTCACTATAATTACTATCTAAAGATCTCTAAATAATTTATTTTTTATCTCTAACCCGTTATATTTACTCTCTCATTCCCCAACTTATCATTATTTATTTTGCTAATCTTTTCTTCAAAAATATATTCCTTTAGATGTTACATGAATCCAATAGTATATTCTTCAAAACTATTTAAATTATTTAATTACATATCTAATTAATAAATACAATATTACATGGTTTTTAATATACAAAAACATTTATAATTTTATATTATATAGGAATTCATGACATAATGGGTACTATTACTACATAATTCTCAATAACATCTATATCTAGATATAAAAAACATGGAATAAAATTATATTTGAACACTTGAAAACATGGGGTCCAAACTATTAGAAATTTTTTATATTAATTTTTTATATTAAAATAAATTAATTATCTTAAAATAATGTATTCACTATTAAACCATGGATTATTATTATGGTGTTTCTTCTGGTCTGTAATAACCAAGCTAGAAAAAAAGTTCTTAAAACCTTGCTTACACACCCTCCATGGGATCAAGTTATGGTGTGATGTATAAATCACTAAATTTGGATATATGATTACAACATGACTCATTATCCAAAATAAATATCTGAAACACCTTCTATATTGAGGTTCCAAATTAGATTATAACTCTTCAATTATGATGACTAACCTGGCATCAATTATTAACCATTAAAAATATTCATGATATAGTATATAATCTTCATAATGCAATATTTATTCCCTTAAAAAATGAAATCTAACAAAAAAATAATGATGTAATAGAAACTTATGCCATGTTTTTTCTTTATTCATAAATATAGATCAAAAAATCCTTGAAATCACAACTAAATTTATTCAAAACAACACTCTCAATATATTTTATCCAATAAGACCTATTTATAACAAGCAAAAACGCTTTAGAAGGTCCTTTAATTATTATCCAAATATGGTCAACAAATATTCCAACATTATCCTCTTTAATGAATTTAGTTACAATAGTATATCATTAAGGAAATCATAATGAATGTGTTCTCATAGTGAAAAATACAAAAATATCTACATTAATATATCAAAACATTTTAACATATCTAATATTGTATAGCTATTGTTGCATATTATTCAGTTGTCTAATGTGATACATTTTCTCCCAAAAAAAGTTGATACTTTGATGAAGATGGGGATCAGGGTTTTTCAATTATAAAATAATTTATTTAAAAAATTCCTTATGTTTTTATTTCATAGAATTTGGGATGTTGTGTTTTTTTAACAATGCTACTTTATAAAGTTATATTGGTTTCCCAAAATATGTATTAACGAAGGAAAAAATGGTGGTGGCATTTCTTTGGGTGTGAAAAAATTTTGGGTTTGAAAAATAAGGGTAAAATGATCATTTTTTATGTTTAAATTAAATAAACTACATAGGTATTTTGACACCGTTTTGGAGGATCACATGATCATGTGGGAGTTACATAGAAGGTGTAATACCTAAGAAGATCTTCATTCATGGTCATAAGGTGGTAATTATTTCGGATAATGTGGGATTTATATGTATGTTAGACCAAAAAGGAAACATAATTTCACATTCATATAGAATTAATATTACATGGTGTGGTGGAGGTTCAGATTACATGACGATGAGAAGAAGTTTATAATAAATTATTAATTAGATTATTTTTTGAGGATTTTTTCCTATATAAGGATTGTTAATTATTTCATGAGTATTTTGGATATTTTAATTTGTTGTAACGGATCTCTCAAAGTAGTATATAAAGTAATTAAGATCATGTGGCCAGCATAAGATGTTATAAAAAGCTAATCTATACAATGTACTATGTAAATTAAGTGTACGTGTTGAAATTCAAGTGACGAATTATTTAAGAAAATTTTATAGGGAATCTCATGAAAGGAAATATATAGATATATATACAATGGGAGTTTATAGAGTACATTTCATAGAGTTATCTTATGGTGAATTTTTTTTCATTTAATTAGAATGCCCCGAAGAAGAAACAACTTGCGAAGGAGTCTTCGACGAAGAAAAAAATACATGGTAAAGTGGATTTTATTCCAAGTAAGAAATAGGATACTGATGTCACACCCATTTTAGTATGAACCAAATTAGAGGAAATACTGATCATTTGTATAATATTCAGGTGGAGTGGTGAGTTCACTTATGTTAAGATAAAAATGAGTTATGAATTGTGAATGATTATAAACTAGTGGGGAAAATGAGTCCGCTTTGAATATTGTAATAGAAGTGCTCTATAGTGATTCTGGTACATAAACACAATGCCTATGTATTCTCCTTAAATTATCCTTATTAGGGAAAACCAAGTAATATTTTTGTGTATCTTCCATGATTTCATTTCAATTTATATTTTGATAGGAGAAAAATGGAGAATTTTGTTATTTTAAATGGTTAAATATGATCAAAAGAAATAATTTTTTTATTCCAACATACCCAGATTGACCCACTCTTAGGGTATATAAAATAGTGGGGCCAAAATAATCCCGTTACAATGATATTATTCAGTAATTATTTGGAACACCTCCCTCTATACATCATCAATGATATGAAGTATTAAAACTATAAATTAGGGACATAAAAAATTTACTTACTTTATCATAAGCAGTATTATTCATGGAGTATACAAAGAAACATTAAAATCAACTTAAAACACTAAATTTTAATACTTTTATAAAATTTTGTAGATACCACACTAGCCTTATAGGTTTAAAACTTTCATAAGGGAAAGACTGCTGCTTTAAAACACTTATGGAACACACTTATCCTCTAAGAGATGTCACCATTTACCTCTACGAGTAGAGAATTATTACACCAATTATGATGTATGAATTTTTTGAAAGCTATTTTACTTGAATTTAATCACAAAAAAACTTGTTATAAGTCTCTTGGGACACCATTCTTATCCTTCTTCTTTTGAGTGAAGTTCTAGAATTTATCTTCTCTTTTTCTAATGATTATACAAGTCCCATTCATTATTTATAAAATTACACTTATATTATTGATCTACACTTTAATTAAATGCTAAAAATATACTTGGAATAAAACTCTTAATATAATCATTATAATTAATTCCACATATATTATTGATCTACACTTTACATAAATGCTAAAAATATACTTGGAATAAAACTCTAAATATAATGGTTATGATTAATTCCACTTTCCAAATACCACTAAGATTGATCCAAATGAACCACATATTTTTGTGTGGTTATAACATGAAAATTAAACTCATTCAACCCATGTAATTTCACACAAATTATTAAATTACAGCTCCAGTGGTAACTAAATAGTGGTATGAAAAACTATGTTTCATGGTGAGATATCATATATCATGGTTCTATGTATGGTTAATAATAAAATTTACTAAATATGCTTCATATAGAATATTCAATTTTCCTAAGTTCGTAACATGGATATTCTAATATAGTTTCATCTGCGAACGAGTCATAGTGTGACCTTCTTATTCATGGTGTGAGATCATATGGATAAAACCATCGAACCTACTTAGATATAGTAATTATGGGAGCCTCTATCTCTTGGTGTGTTCACCTATACACATGAAATACTAGGCCATAAAATTAAAACTTTTTGGAAACATTCTTCCTTATATGGTATATCCTTTATATGGATAGAGCCATTAAATCCACTTCAACCATCTTCATGATGTGAAAACTATGCCACAAATTTTACTATGAAACCCCAAAACTCCAAAAGGAATGAACATTATACATGTTCTAGGAATCACTCATCATGACAATATATTAACATCCATGGTGTGACCACCAAATTAATTCAATTCCTAAAACTTGTTGTCTTCTTTCATGGATTGTTCCTCCTCAAAAAATGAAACCTCTAGAAATTAGATTTAGTGTTTTATATAGGTAATAATGTTATTAATGTCATCATCATGTGTCTTATAGTTTATAGATAGAACTATGGTAACTCCTTCTATAACTCCTCCACCCTCTTCCATAATTGTGTGAGATCCTTTGTAAGTCTTATCACACTCCATTTTCAACAGACATAACCCAACCAAAACCCCAGAGGGGTTTTTCCCAAATTTGTAACTAATAAAATATAAGGATTTTATTTATATAACCTAGTTCTAAAGGATTAAAGAAGATATTAATTATGGGTCTTGAGAAGTGGGATATCACTTCTTCCTCACTAATAACTATCCACCCCTTATAAGGTGGTGAGCCTTGTAAAAACCTACTATTCTCATAAATATACATTTTAAAATTTTATAAATGTATGATTTGAAATAAATGGGTAAAAATTGTGTGACTGAATCCTTAACCTGAAATAAGAAACATGAGTTTCTAGTGATTCTTTATAAATTAAAAAGGTTTTAATTATATTATAATCACTAATTCACCCCAGTATTTCGAACACCTTAAAAGGTCCCATTATTGAAAAAAATTTATCCATAAGTTTCAGAGTGATAAAAACACACCACTAACATAATTTAAAAAATATAAATTTTCAAAAAAATGAAAACACACTTTTTTTAATTCAAAAAGTGTTCAATCTGGTTTTATGGCATTAAATGAGACTTATATCTCATATCAATTAATGTAATTAAAATTTTATGTTGTTGTAATAGAATGTATAGTGGATTCATTGATCAAGATTTAAATTTTGAGACAAATATTAGTTTATACATAATAATATTTGGTGAGGTTCTATCCATTTGTTTTTTAGAATTATATTTTACCTTTTTGGGAGTGTTATAGATTTAAAATACCAATAAAAATAAGAAGTTAGTTTAAAAAATAATTATTAAGTTTGTATATTCTACTAAAGATTATTCTTGAACTCAAAAAATTAATTATGGAATTTATTTTTAAAAGATATATTTCTAATTAACATTTAATTTATTTATCATAACTTGTTATGATAATTTATAATAAAAATTGTAGAGAATATTGGGGAAATAATAAATTTTTTATGTATTCTTTTGATAGCGTGTACTTTGTGTTAAATATCATTACTCACGGCAAAGAAAATACAACGTAAAAATATCTAAAGATGAATTTCCACACATAAGGAATTAGAAATAGTTTTTTTACTAAAAGTAAACCCATTGAGGTTTTTTTTATTGAGTGAATATGGAAAATTTATTTAACATTATTATTAAAGGAATTTATTTTATCATAGGAGAAAATTTTTTCTTAGAGATAAATAAAAAAAAACAATTGATTGAAACATAGAAGGAATTTATAAAACTTAGAGAAAATTATTTTATATTCATTGATCAAAATTGAGAGGAATAAAAAAATAATGAAAAGGTATTTAGACTAAATATTTATAATAATCATTAAAAAATTAAGACTATATTAGATAGAAAATTTTTCAGTGAATTGGTTCCTTGCATAAACGAACTGTAATAGAGTCTAAGGTTATCTCTTTGATTTGATTTGATTTTACCTTTATAGAAAAAGTTGATTCCGATGGGTGATATGTTAACCACCAAACACCATGGTCTATTCACTCTTGTTGAGTGGTTTTCCTTGTAAAAACCCATTTTTTCTTAGTTGGGAATACATAAAATTATTTATGGATTGAAAAACATAATTATGTAAGATGAGATTTTCAATAAAACTAACTAAAACATATATAACCCCGGTTTAATTTTAGGAAGATTGATAAAAATAATAAACCAATACATAATGTTTGGGTAATTGTTCATGGGGTCGAGTCCTCAGTCTGGTTTATTTTCAATTTTATTTTTATATGTGTGTGCTACCATTGGCAGTTGTAACCCCACTTAAAAATAATAAACCAATGTTGAATAATTGATTGAATCCCACCCAATATACTCACAAAATTATATCCATTTATCTATAAAATCTTAAAAAAATCATCAAAATCATTATATTAAACCATTACTTTTAAGAACCATACAATAATAAACAATATTTTTATCCAGTTTATGAAACATTAATAACTCAATCTAAAACTTAAGTATCGACATATGGAAAAAATGACAATACAATAAAAGGATTTCATTATTATAATAACTTATAAGTCAATAAATAATAAATAATATATATGTATTTTAAATAATTAACATTAACATATTCAAAGGGGGAAATATAAACTAGGTGGTTTTGTTACCTATTGGAAAAAAACAATAAATATGACCATTTAAAAGTAAAAATACTAAAACCAAAATTCATATCGTCGAAGAAAAAAAGTGAAATAAAAATATATATACAAATAGAAATTTAAGTATTAATCCCATTACTAAGATAATATAAATAACATAAACTAAAATGAAATTAAATATCCATTAACAATTTTCTAAAAGTATTATTTTATATTAGAAGATTAAATTAATGAAAATCATGAATTAAAAACATTTCAATGCATGAAACATAATTTATAAGAACAATAAGATATTAGTTAACCAAATAATCATACTAAATTAATATATATAACCCTCCATATAAAAAATATTGAAAAAAATGAAACTATTTTGATTCAAAATAAATAAAAAAATTGTAATAAACCCACTAAACAAAAAAACTATGTAAAATAAAAAATTGATATAAAAAAACTCAACACATATAATGGTTAGTGGATAAATATAAAATATAAAATAATTTAAAAATATAAATATTGAATAATAATTTTTACAATGAATAAAAAAACATTGCTTAAAATAGGAATCCTTTCCCTGCCACGATGTTTCTTCAATGGATTTTTTTATGGATGATTATAATTTTTTTATTTATTACAGTTATCAGAGAATGAAAGGAGATCAAATTTCTTCAATGTATGTATTTTTATTTAAAGTAATGGGAATAATTTCCTTAAATTAATAAGTGGTTTAAACCATTGAATATAAATTCCAATCTTCTCTTATTAGTGAGTTTTTTATAGTCATCCCTATCTTACACTGGCAAAGAATACCCTATAAGTCATTATATTTTTTGGGACCATTGTATGAATGATTGATCTATTTAACTTCATTTTTAACTTTGTTTATAAATATAAATATTTCCACCATAGTTTAAGAAAAATATGGGAATTCAATGGATTCCCAATGAAAATACTTTTTTTAATTACTTAACATAAATTATTGTTAACCTAAAGCTGACTATTACTGATCTCTAACAAATTCCCATAAATAACCGGTTGTTTTTAAACAGTGTTTATAGTTTATACCATAATTTGGGAAATTATTTCCCTTAAAATTCCTTTGTCTATATATTGGACAACAAAAGAGAAATTTGAAATGAAAAAAAAACAAAACCAACATGTAATAATAGCTATTATAAATAAAAATTCATTCATACCTGTACAAAAATTAAAAAAATAAACATGAAAATAAAATAATTCTATAATAAATACATTGTGTGAAATTAATATATCTATTTAATATAAAAATAAAATAAAATAAATGCCTAATTCGGTTACACAACCTATGGATGATCTATGCTCACAAATATATTAAAACATTGAATGAAGGTAACAACTAACAATCCATTAATTCTATGAATAATTTCATCCACTACTCTTGAAAGTCAAATCAAATGAGCAATACATGTTTATTAAGGTATGAATTCTTAGGGTGAGCTTAAGATACTCAGTATTATTTCTTTATGTTTCTCTAAATGACCCACAAGAATATTGAAACAAAATAAAATTAGCTCCACAGTAAAATTTATTTCAAAATTGTTAAAATTTATAAAATAAGGAAAATTATTTAATGATAAATTTTAAATAACTAATTAACAAATCTAAATTTTATTTATTTTTATCAATATCACCCAAAACACTATTACTCAAATTTTAACCTAATGAAACACATAATAAAACTAAACGTTTTCATCAAAAATAACACTCACATGAGAGATTCTTTATAAATACAACATTGTACCATGAATCCACCACACATAACCATCCATGTCTTATCCTCAACCTCTTTATCTTCCCTATATAGCCACCACACATATGTAGATTGGTTGATTCACTCTTTTTATGTCATTAAATAATTTATTTTATTTAATTCCATTTCAACTCT
The DNA here is from genome assembly GCA_963277665.1 of Viscum album. NCBI lineage: Eukaryota > Viridiplantae > Streptophyta > Magnoliopsida > Santalales > Viscaceae > Viscum > Viscum album. The sequence goes on from OY728150.1 coordinate 248,769,594, forward strand.
CAAACAACTTAAAAATTAATTTATAACTCGATATTTAATAAAAATCCACAATTACATAAATGTATACACTTATGAAACCTAATTTTGGGTTAAAATACTTTTAATTCCAAACTAATGTCAAAATTCATAATTTTTAGCTAAATATTTGGAATTAAACTTTCTAAAAACAAAAACAAATTCTATAATTTATAAAATCACAAAGGTTATAATTCAAATATAAAATCATCATGAAATAATTAATGAATAATTTTATCATAATTTTAAAACAAATGAGATAGTTTTTAAAATTATTCACCCAATCCAACTAATATTTATATCCCAAACATAAAAATAAATTGAATTTATCTACCTCAAGTAACCACTAATGGTTTATCAAGTTTATTTAGAATACCTCCAAGGATTGTTTTCCGCTCCCAATCCCTAATCATTATAAATTCCCAATTTATAAAGAAAACGTAAACTAAAATTTTAGCATCATGGTCCATAGATATTATAAAAGTAAAAATAAGGAATAAGGGGAGATATGGGGGGTTTCTTTCATTAAATTCATACATAAACTACACAAACAAATGAATAAAGTAACATTGGAACCATAAAAATTTCCAAAAAATATAAATCCTACTTGTAATAATTGAGTTGGTGTAAAATTATGGTGGTGTTAAGTTATAAAAACATTAAAGGGTTTGATAATTATTGAAATGGATTATGTGTCGTGTTACGAACCATTCAATTCCATTTTCCAAAATTTCAACACTTGAATTGTTTTAGAATATTTGTACATGATTTAAAACTTGTTAAATAAATAAACCACTACCCAAATCCTTCATTTTTTTTAATTTTTGGATAAAAAAGTAATAACATTATTCTTTAAAAAAATAGACGAAGTGGGGATTTTAAAATTATATCAAACAATAAAATTTCTACCCTCCTATGGTCAATGAGAAAGTTTATTAGAAAATAAGTCAATTGACCATCAATATAATTAAATTTTTAATTTTTAAAACCCATAATGGTGTCATCCAATACAAAATATACAATACTATAAATTTATAAATATTTATAATCACAATAAAATTCATTAACATTGAATAAAATTCTTCAAAATAAAAAATCTTTATCATAATGCTTCCCATCAAACCCTATTTCATTAATATTTTTAACTTTTATTAATAAAAATGGAATAAGGAAATGGGGATCTATGACATCATGGGGGCCTAAAAGATGGAGTCTTAGAGCATCCCTGATAATAATACCCACACCTCCTAGGGGAAGGGAGCATAAGTTGGTAAAATCCATGGATAAGAACTCCTAGGTAGCCAAGGAAGCTATGAAGTCTGCCACACACCCCATCATACCCTATTAATTATTAGTAATGATTTATCCTCATCAAGTATATATAAAAAATTTATAATATTCAAAGGGTAGACCTGGGGAAAATATATAACGTAATCTGTAGAGACCCTAAGCCTGACGTACATTGACATTACATTACATTTGCGGAATACTTAGTATATAACAAAAAAACACACACACAAGGACCGTAATAGTTTAGTGTCTTTGGAAACTCGGAATATAATCTTCTAATCGTGGTGAAAGATCTTCAAAATCTCCCATAAAGATCTTCCTTTTTTTTACCTAAAACCTTTCTTTATATCCTGGGGAAAAGAAAACATAAAAGGGTGAGCTCAAATGCTCAGTAAGGGTAAACAAAAGAAATATCAATCACATCATATACATAAGCACATAACTTTTGGAAATCTTAACCTACAAAAGAGATCATAATTTCATAACATAGGGTAAATCATGGCAGTGAAATGTAATCACAATAATCATAACTTAAAACATGAAACTTTGTGGCATTCACACATAATCATAGAGAATCATTTATTGTTAGTCAAGACTCATTGCCAAGACTATCTTAGTGGACAAAGTCCCTTTCTGAACCAAGTCACCCTCGTTTCAGTCCTGTTTCACTGAACCGGTATAACCTACCATTCCAGCCATGTCTATCTCATGAGATATAAAATCTTTACCCAATGCATTGGAGGGAGATATAGGTCTCACCCATCTTATAATGAATCCTTTCTTATGTGTGCCACATAATCATAAATCATACATCATCGCATAACACATGTAACAAAAATGGGATTCTTGAAACATCATGACATCATAAAACAAATCATATAAGGTAAATGACTTCATAAAAATAATTCCCTCACAACATAATCAAATCAATGTAATAATAGGGATAAAAACAGAACCCTATATTATCTTAGATGGAAAATAATTTTGATAAAACATTTGAACTCCATTCTTGAGGAAAATATCCTTTCTACTTCAAAAACACTTTTCTTTTCTTGAAATGTCATACAATTATAAACTAAAAGAAGTTGAATAAAAATAAACTTGAAAAATTATAAAGGAAGCTTCTTGGAAATAATGTTTTAAAAATCCATTCATGCCGTATAAGTAAAAAAAAACATTTTTCGTACTTTTGTCGGAAAAGTCAAAAAAGTACCTCGTACGAAAAACGACAAAAGATTTCTTTCATATCTTTTAATAAAAACTCACCGAAGGGTAAAATAGGATTTAAACAATTGTAGGTGAATGGAAATAATATTACATATTGAGGAAACATGGATGTGGATGATAAATGACAAAGTATAAACAATCTCGGATAAAAATGAGATTGTGATATTTCCCTTACCTTAGGTCTGATTTGCTTCGTAAGTGTCCGAACCTCCTGTATAATGATTTAAATAATGTCATTGAATTATTACAGAATCATATTCATTGTTATTATATCATATATGGTTCACTTATGACTTTATATTACCCGTTCTTTTGTAAATTCCATGTTAAAGAGCGTTTTGGGTAAAATTGTTTCATTTGTCGTCCGTGTTTTGACTTGTAATTATTCATATGATTACTTAGATCATGATTACTTAATTCCAGAATATAAAACATGATTTATATATTTATATTCAGAATATACATATATATAATAAATCAGTAAATGGAAAGAAATACACCGTTCATGGAGACGGTAGTCCGTACGTACGCATGAACGCTGTTTTCGTTTCCTTATTGAATTGAATGGAATTAAGTAGATGACATACATATAAATATACATGAATCTAGTATCATTATTATGTCATATATTTCATTAGTACTTATTATATATACTTTATAATCATTCATGAATGGTTAATCATTGAGAATGAGTCTCATCGCGTCGTGGAGACGGTAGTCCGTACGTACGCACGAGCGATGATATCGTTCCCATGGTCGTGGAATTGTATTGAAGTGTATGTATAATATTTCAGTATCAATATTACTTTATAATAATCATATATAGTTACTCATTACACCATTATACCCATCCAATTAAGGTGGTGGCGGAAAATAGGTTACACCACGGCGTGGAGACGGTATTCCGTACGTACGCACGCGCGGTGATTTCCTTTTTCCGTAGGATGGATAGAAGGTTAATTAGAGTTGTTTAATATTTATAATAACATATCAGTATATAAGAAATACTGATTTTATTACTTTATCATGAAATAACTAAAGAAGAAGAAGTTGAAGAAGAAAGAAATTGAAAAAGATCGGTAATGGATATTACCTCTTTTTGACGCGCCTTCACTTAACCTCCACTTAAAGAACTAAGGATGGTCTTTGAAGAAGACCAGGACCTCTAGGATGATACTAGGGAAGTGGAGAAGAGATTTTTTCAGGGTTTGGATGAGATTTAATGCTCAAAGTGGTGTGAGGAGGAGAGGGAGGAGGTGTCCTTTTATAAGGGAGGAGAGGGGCAGCTTAGGAATATCTCAAAATATTATTTTATATTAAAGTCAAAATCGGTTTATAATGGTTCCAAAGGGTCTTATTTTAAATCTAAAGTGGGTATGGGTCGAAATCCTATCAACCAATAAGATTTAGACAAGTTTAGGTTATTATTTTAACCTTATCAATTACATTTTACTCTAAGTTAAATAATTTAACTTTTAGCGTGTCTTTTTGTTTTCTTACACTATATGGTTAATACAATTACTATAACATGCCAAACGAACCCCAAATTGTTTATTATTAATATATATATCCTTATCTAAGTCATTTGGACGATACTTAGATTTTTAGGAATAAAATATCAATTAATAATATAATATTTGATTTAAAAACTATTTTGTGTCAATTTTGACACTATTTGATATATGATTTTTGTGAAAGTCATAACAGAATTGCATGTTCGAAACAAGTTGATTAAATCAACACTAATATATCAGAGTAACCTATAAAATTAGTGGGATTCATAAAAATTCTTAAATTACATTTATTTTGGTGTTTATAACATCAATTATGTAAATATTTCATTAATAAGATAATTACTGCATCATCATTGTGTCATAAATAAATTAAATTATTTAATGTCTAAAAATTTCAAATAAAATATCATTATGTAGGAAATATTTTTATATTTCTAATTAATATTTATAGTCGAATTTATCTTATGTATAACCCCATATTAAAAATGATTTACTTATTAAACTTTGATTTTAACTATTTTAACCCTTCTTTAAATAAATTAATAATAAATGTCCTAATCTAATCCAAGTGGGCATTAATGGTCATATTTTATTTCTAAGGTTGTTTTTGGTCGAATTAAACTTAACCAATAGAATTAGTACATGTGTTAGGGTAATAGTAATATCATATTTACCCTTAGTTACCCTATTTACTATTAACCGCGGTAAAAAAAAGTAAAAAGTTACTATTCACCAAAAAATTATTTTTATCTCATTGAACCACATTTTACTTACTGATATCAACCGTGCCTGTTGGATTTTCGAAATTCCATTCACAGAAGCAGTAAAATTATGTTTTATGCAAAATTCAGTTTTTAACCTACCACTTAGTGGTTTCACTATTCATCAAAAATTGAAGTTTTTCAGAAAAATGCCAAAATTTCACCCTAAGCTATAATTGATATTCCGAATTCAAAAATGATTTATATTTTAAAAAATTCCTAACATATAAGTTGAATTAATTAATTTTATAATTAATTTCCACTGTCACAACAAATAGCGTGTTTTTAAGAGATAATAACTATCAAAAGATTAACACTTGTTTATGTCTGGTGTAAATGTGAAATTACATCCAATGACCAACATTGTATTGAATTGTAAAAATATATTCTAAATATACTTTAAAACCACTCAAATTAATAATTTATCACTATTAATTATTTCGATTAAAAAAGTTATTTTTAATTAAAATTTAGTAATTTTCACTATTCATCAGAAAATGAAAGTTATCCGAAAAGTACCAAATTTTCACCCTAAGCTAACTTCGATATTACGAATCCAAAAATGAATTCCATTTTGAAAAATAAAATTTACAAAATTTCAAAAAGTGGTTATTACTATTCATAACGGCTAGTTTTAATAATATTTTAATAGCATATTGTTGTTTAGTGAAACTCGTTATTGCGTACTACACACGCTATCGAGGAAGGTCGCGATTGCGTGTAATGAAAGGCAAGTCAAGGATGCGTGTTGTGAAAGCTTCTTTTGGTGTAGCGTACAACACAAGACACTAATGAAATTAAAAAGAATATTTATCATAAAATTTCGGGGTGTTACATTCTACCCCCCTTAAAATGAATTTCGCCCACGAAATTCGTCGGGGTTATAAATGGTTTACTATTTGAAAATTTCTTTAAAAGGAACCCACATCGTAAAAAGGAATACCAAAACCAATATTTAAAAATGAAAGTATGAAACGTAACGGTTACCCAAATAAACTAATCACTGGGTTTCCACATAGGTGAAAATATGGATATGGAAGAAAAATTTAACCATCATGTTCTGATAGAGAGTGGTAGAGAACATGGCTATGGAAAAGCCAACAATCACAAATACATAAATTTGTGACGATCTAAGGTACTATCTGATTAATTAGATATAAGAGCACGAGGACAACATTTTTGGTTTTCAAGATCGTTTCCCTAATGTTGTATAATTTTAATTAGAATAAATACTTACTTTATTTTGGTACAATCTCACTGTTGTTCGTGCCTTGAACAATTTCCACTTCATCTCTTAAATAAATGAAGTTGAATTTGTTATCATGTGATAGAATGACGGGTCATTCCATCTGTCTCAAACAAAAGGTTAGAAAAAGTTATACATAAGTCATTCTATAGTGAGATTAATCATATATGGTTTCTAAAATGGACTTATACATCATATATCATACTACCTAATATAATAGAACTAGTTTCTACTAAAAAGGGACTTCCTGTAGGCCAGTGGTAGGCGATAAAGGCCAGTCGCACTTCAGTTGTGGGTTCGATTCCCACAGCCTTGTCCGACGCGATGGGCTGTCGCCCATCCTGCAGGTTGTCCTTTTTCTAAAACTATATTACTATAACATCCCATCAATAATATCGAAAAAAAATTTCTATCCTTAAACAATACTAACTTATGTCCAACATAATCCATTCCACTCTCATAACATAGTGAAAACGATTACCAGAGATTTAATACCATCGTTGATCCCCATATATCATAAGATATGTTTTGTTGGTCAAATTCCAAACATTCAAAGTCCTTAATCATGTATTTTCTTGAATACCTTAGTGAAAACATGAATGCAGTTAAAAGTTAACACCTTCCACATACCAAAATCCTCAAAATTCTATATACTCAAACCATGATATCACTTAGTCCTTATATCAATCATGAGCTCATGAATACTGTTAAACATTTCATTATGCATATTATCTTATTTCAAAAAATATCTCAATCACTTTGAATACCACATTAGACCAACACATAAATATTCCAATACTTTATGATACCACATTATTTTGGAATCCCATTACATAAACACTTAATCATTCCACCAAATCATTGTCATATTCAACATCGCCAATAGTGATCGCATGAGACTTCCCTTTTTCTTTTGCCTTCAGTGGTTTCTCATGTTGATCATCACTAACCCTTGGATTAGGGCATTTATTAGCATAATGCCCCATTTCCTTGCACTTGAAGCATTGAAGTGTTGGTGGTGCGTTCTCTGCAATCTTTTCTTTATTCACATCATTATAAACCCTTTTTCCATTACTTTGACACTCAACTGCTCGATGACCTTCTTTTACACACTTAAAACATTTCTAGTCCCTTTACGACAATCTCCACCATGCTTCTTTCCACACTTTGAGCATAAGGAAACATTCATCTTCTTTTCACCATTATTCTGAGATTTCTCCTTGAACTCCATCTTTCGTTTCTTGTCAAAACCATGAGATGGATATGTAACACCAACTTCCACTTCTACCTTGATAGCACAACACACAATTTCTTCATAGCTACTGAATTCTCTTATAGCTAATTCCCTTCGAAGACTTGGTTTTAAGCCACTGAAAAATCGATCAACTTTACTTTCAGGTTGGATGATAATGCCAGATGCATACCTTGCAAGTCTTGTAAAATTCGCTTCGTATATACCAACAGATTCATCATCCTTTTGCTTTAGTTCAAGAAACTCCTTCTCCATATTTGTTCGAAGAATACGAGGGAAGTGCTTATTGAAAAATAAGTTCTTGAACTCATCCCATTCCATGGACTCAATTTCATCCCTTTGCCTTGTATTCTTAATAAGATTCCACCATTGATCAGCATCACCTTCCAAATGATACACTGCTAAGATGACTTTATCATGTTCAGAACATTGAAGAACTGAAAATATCTTTTTAGTGGTACTGATCCATTGTTCAGCAACAAGTGGATCAGAAGACCCACTGAAAGAAGGTGGACGTTGCCTCATGAAGGACTCAATAGAATATTGTTCCCTTCTCTGCTCATTTGGAAGTCCAGAATGATTCATAGCTTGTGTAAGTATAGCAATAAGATTTTGCACTCCATCTCCCATAACATTTGTTTTTTCAGGAGGGCAATCATTGCATTGTTCATTGCATTGATCAACACGGTTCCTTCGGGTTCCATCCATCATCTAAAACCCAAAAAGAATAGTGTGAGAGGAAAAAATCATGCTAGGGAAAACAACATAATAAAGGGGGAGTACCTTCAATATATAACATCTTAGGTTTAATTCTAAGATCTTTACCGTAGTTCTAGGACTATATCCTATACGTATACTTATCCGTAGGGACATCCCTAGACATACCTTAGTAATATCTCTAGGGATCTTACTAACATTTTCACATCCTAGTTTCCAAAGGTTGACTAAACCTTTCCTCTGATACCAACTGTAGAGACCCGAAGCCTGACGTACATTGACATTATATTACATTTGCGGAATACTTAGTACATAACAAAAAACACACACACAAGGACCGTAATAGTTTAGTGTCTTTGGAAACTCGGAATATAATCTTCTAATCGTGGTGAAAGATCTTCAAAATATCCCATAAAGATCTTCCTTTTTTTTACCTAAAACCTTTCTTTATATCCTGGGGAAAAGAAAACATAAAAGGGTGAGCTCAAATGCTCAGTAAGGGTAAACAAAAGAAATATCAATCACATCATATACATAAGCACATAACTTTTGGAAATATTAACCTGAAAAAGAGATCATAATTTCATAACATAGGGTAAATCATGGCAGTGAAATGTAATCACAACAATCATAACTTAAAACATGAAACTTTGTGGCATTCACACATAATCATAGAGAATAATTTACTGTTAGTCAAGACTCATTTCCAAGACTATCTTAGTGGACAAAGTCCCTTTCTGAACCGAGTCACCCTCGTTTCAGTCCTGTTTTACTGAACCGGTATAACCTACCATTCCAGCCATGTCTATCTCATGAGATATAAAATCTTTACCCAATGCATTGGAGGGAGATATAGTTCCCACCCATCTTATAATGAATCCTTTCTTATGTGTGCCACATAATCATAAATCATACATCATCGCATAACACATGTAACAAAAATGGGATTCTTGAAACATCATGACATCATAAAACAAATCATATAAGGTAAATGACTACATAAAAATAATTCCCTCACAACATAATCAAATCAATGTAATAATAAGGATAAAAACAGAACCCTATATTATCTTAGATGGAAAATAATTTTGATAAAACATTTGAACTCCATTCTTGAGGAAAATATCCTTTCTACTTCAAAAACACTTTTCTTTTCTTGACATGTCATACAATTATAAACTAAAAGAAGTTGATTAAAAATAAACTTGAAAACTTATAAAGGAATATTCTTGGAAATAATGTTTTAAAAATCAATTCATGCCATATAAGTTAAAAAAAACATTCTTAGTACTTTTGTCAGAAAAGTCAAAAAAGTACCTCGTACGAAAAACGACAAAAGATTCCTTTCATATCTTTTAATAAAAACTCACCGAAGGGTAAAATAGGATTTAAACAATTGTAGGTGAATGGAAATAATATTACATATTGAGGAAACATGGATGTGGATGATAAATGACAAAGTATAAACAATCTCGGATAAAAATGAGATTGTGATATTTCCCTTACCTTAGGTCCGATTTGCTTCGTAAGTGTCCGAACCTCATGTATAATGATTTAAATAATGTCATTAACTTATTACAGAATCATATTCATTGTTATTATATCATATATGGTTCACTTATGACTTTATATTACCCGTTCTTTTGTAAATTCCATGTTAAAGAGCGTTTTGGGTAAAATTGTTTCATTTGTCGTCCGTGTTTTGACTTGTAATTATTCATATGATTACTTAGATCATGATTACTTAATTCCAGAATATAAAACATGATTTATATATATATATTCAGAATATACATATATATAATAAATCAGTAAATGGAAAGAAATACACCGTTCATGGAGACGGTAGTCCGTACGTACGCATGAACGCTGTTTTCGTTTCCTTATTGAATTGAATGGAATTAAGTAGATGACATACATATAAATATACATAAATCCAGTATCATTATTATGTCATATATTTCATTAGTACTTATTATATATACTTTATAATCATTCATGAATGGTTAATCATTGAGAATGAGTCTCATCGCGTCGTGGAGACGGTAGTCCGTACGTACGCACGAGCGATGATATCGTTCCCATGGTCGTGGAATTGTGTTGAAGTGTATGTATAATATTTCAGTATCAATATTACTTTATAATAATTATATATAGTTACTCATTACACCATTATACCCATCCAATTAAGGTGGTGGCGGAAAATAGGTTACACCACGGCGTGGAGACGGTATTCCGTACGTACGCACGCGCGGTGATTTCCTTTTTCCATAGGATTGATAGAAGGTTAATTAGAGTTGTTTCATATTTATAATAACATATCAGTATATAATAAATACTGATTTTATTACTTTATCATGAAACAACTAAAGAAGAAGAAGTTGAAGAAGAAAGAAATTGAAAAAGATCGGTAATGGATATTACCTCTTTTTGACGCGCCTTCACTTAACCTCCACTTAAAGAACTAAGGATGGTATTTGAAGAAGACCAGGACCTCTAGGATGATACTAGGGAAGTGGAGAAGAGATTTTTGCAGTGTTTGGCTGAGCTTTAATGCTCAAATTGGTGTGAGGAGGAGAGGGAGGAGGTGTCCTTTTATAAGGGAGGAGAGGGGCACCTTAGGAATATCTCAAAATATTATTTTATATTAAAGTCAAAATCGGTTTATAATGGTTCCAAAGGTTATTATTTCAAAGCTAAAGTGGGGATGGGTCGAAATAATATCAACCAATAAGATTTATACAAGTTTAGGGTACTATTGTAAACTTATCAATTAGATTTAACTCTAAGTTAAATAATTTAACTTTTACCGTGTCTTTTTGTTTTCTTACACTATATGGTTAAACACTTACTATAACATGCCAAACGAACCCAAAATTGTTTATTATTAATATATATATCCTTATATAAGTCATTTGGCCGATACTTAGATTTTTAGTAATAAAATAACAATTAATAATATAATATTTGATTTAAAAACTATTTTGTGTCAATTTTGACACTATTTGATATATGATTTTTGTGAAAGTCATAACAGAATTATATGTTCAAAACAAGTTGATTAAATCAACACTAATATATCATAGTAACCTATAAAATTAGTGGGATTCATAAAAAGTCTCAAATTACATTTATTTTGGTGTTTATAACATCAATTCTGTCAATATTTCATTAATAAGAAAATTACTGCATCATCATTGTGTCATAAATAAATTGAATTATTTAATGTCTAAAAATTTCAAATAAAATATCATTATGTAGGAAATATTTTTAGCTTTCTAATGAATATTTATAGTCGAATTTATCTTATGTATAACCCCATATTAAAAATGATTTACTTATTAATCTTTGATTTTAACTATTTTAACCCTTCTTTAAATAAATTAATAATAAATGTCCTAATCTAATCCAAGTGGGCATTAATGGTCATATTTTATTCCTAAGGTTTTTTTTGGTCGAATTAAACTTATCCAATAGAATTAGGACATGTGTTAGGGTAATAGTAATATCATATTTACCCTTAGTTACCCTATTTACTATTAACCGCGGTAAAAAAAAGTAAAAAGTTACTATTCACCAAAAAATTATTTTTATCTAATTGAACCAAATTTTACTTACTGATATCAACCGTGTCTGTCGGATTTTCGAAATTCCATTCACAGAAGCGGTAAAATTATGTTTTATGCAAAATTCAGTTTTTAACCTACCACTTAGTGGTTTCACTATTCATCAAAAATTGAAGTTTTTTAGAAAAATGCCAAAATTTCACCCTAATCTATAATTGATACTCCGAATTCAAAAATGATTTCTATTTTACAAAATTCCTAACATATAAGTTGCATTAATTAATTTTATAATTAATTTCCGCTATCACAACAAATAGCGTGTTTTTAAGAGATAATAACTATCAAAAGATTAACATTTGTTTATGTCTGGTGTAAATGTGAAATTACATCCAATGACCAACATTGTATTGAATTGTAAAAATATATTCTAAATATAATTTAAAACCACTCGAATTAATAATTTATCACTATTAATTATTTCGATTAAAAAAGTTGTTTTTAATTAAAATTTAGTAATTTTCACTATTCATCAGAAAATGAAAGTTATCCGAAAAGTACCAAATTTTCACCCTAAGATAACTTCGATATTCCGAATCCAAAAATGAATTCCATTTTGAAAAATAAAATTTACAAAATTTCAAAAAGTGGTTATTACTATTCATAACGGCTAGTTTTAATAATATTTTAATAGCATATTGTTGTTTAGTGAAACTCGTTATTGCATACTACACACGCTATCAAGGAAGGTCGTGATTGCGTGTAATGAAAGGCAAGTCAAGGATGCATGTTGTGAAAGATTCTTTTGGTGTAGCGTACAACACAAGACATTAATGAAATTAAAAAGAATATTTTTCATAAAATTTCGGGGTGTTACATAATCTCACTTTAATTTATCCACAAACAAAATTAAAATTATTTTTAACTCAATTTTCTCCAATCATAATTATGGGAATTCATGAATTGTTTATCCATATTCTTAATTCCTTATATGGATTATATTTTCTTAAAATATCATTTAAATAACTTTATAAGTGTATAAACCCATATTGAGAACCTTGAATCAAAAAAAATTATGTTATAGACCTTCTTTATTATACTAATATTCCATTGTATAGTCTAAAATTAAGTTTCCCTAACATGAAATTAATTTTTAGAGGCTCAAATAACTATTTTGGCCTAATAAACATCATCTATTGGTATACATAATTGTTAATGGTGTAAATAATTTCTTTATCATCAATTTGATATCTTTCGGAGTTAAAACCGATAGCTTGATCAAAAGTATGGGTTTTTTGATGTTGATTCGATATTTATAGTTTTTTGTAATCTATAATTATTGGGTAAATATCCAATATTATATTTAAGAGAGATCTTGAAGTCAAATATGGGTGAAATAAATTTTTATATAATATATATCTAGTAAGAATTATTTATAAAATGTGTAAAAAAATATCCAAATCCAATATCCTAATTTCTTAACTATACACAGTTTATGTCATGGTATATTAGTTGTATATAAAACCAAATAAATATAAAATATGTTTATTTTAATTATACAATATTTATAAACCATGTAAAGTAATATTCTATAGTTGGAAAAAATCATGAAACTTATGAAAAATTCGTACTTGATGTCCAGTTTCTAAAAATTGATCTTTAAATATTATCAAGAATGTTATACGATGTATATATACCTAAATATGGATAGTCATAACCTTCCAAAAAAACCCAATATTTTTTTAATGATTCTCCTTTTTATCATATAATAATTTAACATTATTTAGGAAATTAGGATTCGGGAGTGACCAAAAATATTTACAGGTCTTTGTCCAATATGTGATAGGTGGGTTTGTTATTTACCATTAATGAATTGGTTAATGAGGTCGAGTTAACTGGATAGAAGTTACACCTATGATATAACACAGTTATGTTACTCCTAATAGATGAAGGAGTTACATGATTGTAATTTACTCCTAAGAGATAATGAAGTTTTAGGGGTATAAGTTACTCCTATAATATATGGGAATTATCAAGTCGGGTTATTCCATAATGAATGTCTAATGTTCCAATATACCAATATAGTTTTTTACTACTCGATATGGGATCTAATGAAACACATGTACAAGTATTATTTTGACATGGATCATGATTATTGGCATATATGACTATTTTATTATGTAATATCTTTATAAAAACTCACATGATTGATGATCCATGTTTTATAGGAACTAATTCACTTATATTATTCTCATTCACTTTTATTACGTCTACATACACTTATTCTCATATTATGATCATATATGACATTCAATTATTAATGTTTATGTTTACCTTTACTAAGAATTTGAGCTCACCCATTCTTATATTTCCTCTTCCCTAGGTAATAAATAATGATGTAAAATTAATTTTGTATAAAAATGTTTCATGTGCGAAGAATTTTATATGAGATGTTGAAGAATTTTTGTGAAGTAAGAAAATAAGGTTATAGTGGAAAAATGGCCACTTGAAGACATAGCTACTCTAGTGTATGTTTTTTCCAATTCCCTAAAACCATAGAACTAAAAGGTTATTGGGTATGTAAGTGAACAAATATTTAAATTTTATTTTGTATGGTTTGGATTGATAAAATTAGGTCACATTTATTAGTATAAAATCTAGAAATGTAATGATTATATTTTTTGCACCAGATCTGGGAGTGTGGGTTCGAGGCTATAGTAGTTGGAATCAGATTTGGGTTTGGTTGAAATTGGGTATTATGATTTTTTATTATAGGTCAACTTAAGGGTTATGGATACCATCATTGGTCTATATGTTTAATGTTGATTATAAATTAAAATTTATAGGCACCATATTTTAGGTTTTAACTTATTGGATTTTAATGTGATTAATGACATTTTGGGGACATTTTATTAGGTTGGGGTACAAGTAAACCTTAGGTGAATCATTTTATTTAATGTAAACTATTATTTTGGAAGAATCCCATTAATATTTTGGGGGATATAAGATGAAAAGTGTGATATTACCTTTCAGGTTAAAGCATTATTTAATGTTTAGGTTATTGAGGATAATTGAGATTTAGAGTTAATTTGTATGGAATAATCTTAGTTGAACCTTGGGTGTTATTATTGAAATTTCAGAGTTAAATGTATTATTTATTCATATTAAGGTTTTTATTTTTTGGATATTATATTATATTGTCTAGAGATACAAAGAATGGTTTTTTTGTCATTTAGGAATAGTGTGATCTAATAGAAGTTGTTTTTATTACTTTAGACATGAATAGTTAATCATTAATATTCTTTAGAGACCTGGAATTTTCATAGAATTTTTTTTCACGAATACATGTGAATTTTACAAGTCCACAAAAACTGACGGCACATGATTCTGAGGCCCGGTGTGACCGGGATCAATTTCTGAAGTTTTGATCGGGTACATTCAGTAGACGTACGAGCAAGATTATATAACATTTGAACCACTGCTCGGAATTGAAATATGAGGGTACCGTTGAAGTTGTAGCACCGGTATTTGCATAATAAGACTTTCACCTCGATGGCAGTTGGTCAAGAATAAAAGTTATTTTTTTTGGTTTTTAATGAATTAAATAAAAATAAGGTTGTGTAAACTTTGTTTTTATTAGTTGGTTAAAACCACCGCATGGAAGTTGGAGGTGGGGACCGCCACACCTTAACCTCCCATGAGAGGTTATGGATGTGGGGCCCACCCAAACCTAACCTCCTCTTCATATTTAATGAGGTGGGGACCACCTGAGGGTGAAGCCTCTTGAACTCCCCATTAAGTGGGGAAAAACCTCTTGAGATCCCCAATTTATGATTCCATATCCACTCCGTTAATTAATTGAGTGTCAATTAATTAATTTGAATCTTTTTGAATTTTGTGCCAACAACTAAATAATAGATAAATCTATTATTTTGTTGGGGGGATCACTTTCATTTTGGTGGAGCTTGAAATATGAGATAACTTGGAGAAACTTATTCTCTCCAATGAAGAACGACCATCGAAGCATGAAGAACACTTCATCCGCCAACGAAGGACATCTTCTTCTTTGATCTTCAACCGAAATAAGGGAGGAAGTGCCGTTCTTGAAAAACACTGATGACATCATCCTCGACTTCTTCATCTTCTTACCCGACGTCAACGAATCAACGTCCGCATTTCCACGACTTCATCACAGATCAATGAAAAAAGGAAGGGGTTTGAATTTGTTTTCTTTCTTGCAATTCGTTTTCCATCGTGGATTATAAATCGAAGCCGCATGCTATCACCCTAATGCGGAGGGTGCGGGCAGAACTAACACGGCCCGACCCCTCCGCTTTCTATTTGGAATTAGATTCTAAACGCGGCATGAGACCGGGATGAGTGATTCTCGTCAACAATGATTTCAGATCAAAGGAGATGCCCCGAGGAATGCACGGTTACTTTCAGAATGAGAATCTGGCCACTAGAACTCATACAGTGACCCGTGGAAAGTTTGTCGATGGATGGAGCGACAATCATCACTGCATGGATGGCAGCGGCCCAACTACGCCACCGAAAGAAAACCGGTGGCCCAAGCCGCCGGGTCGCCAGATAAGGCGCGACGCAACCACACCACGTGGTGGAACAAAAGGGGGCCGCTGCGGTGCAGCGGCGGCCGGCGCAAGGCCGGCCGCAAAGAAGACCGGGGGCCCGAGCCATCAGGTAACCGGAGGATGCGCGACGCATCGGCGCCGCATGGGAGGCAGCTAGCCACTCGGCTAGCCGAGAGGATCGGGACCCCTCGCTGGGTCCCGCATGACGCGGACCAGCGCCATGTGGTGACAGTTTTTGAAATCACCCAAACGGCAAAGCCATTCAGGATCTAGGGGGTGCGGCCTCCCCCCTAGATGTACCTAGGGCAGACCCCAAGGGTCGTCGGGCCAGACCCAGCGCGAGCCGGAATGAGCACGGGCCGGACCCAGCAGGGGTCGGGCCTCCCTCGTGGGCCGGGCCGTCCCTGCGGACCGGGTCGGACCAGACCTGGACCCGTTTGACCTGTTTTTAGTCTTTTTCCCATAACATGAGCTACGGACATCCGATTGACGAACTGTCTGCAGCGACGGAAACCTTGTAAGGGGATGGTTATTTTGGTATACCCCACTCAAAGTTTGGACATAGTTGGGGTATGGGAGGGTTGGATATAACGTAAATCCAACCGGGCCCTTGGAATAAAAATCCCAATAACTCTCAGACTGGGCGTCCGACTGACGCACTGTCTGTCGCGTTGAGTTCCTTTTGGCAAGACTTATCTTTTGGATAGATCAACTTGTGAATTAGAGGCAGTTGATGTATAGAAACTTGTCTTGAGGAGCGTACCCTCCTGGGATCAAGCATGCTTTGTGCATAACCCTGTGGCTGGCTGTGCACTAACGACTATTCCTGGATCCTGTGTGGGTTCAACAGCACTGATGACTGTTCCAAGATCTTGTGTGGGTTCGACATCTTTGACAACTGTTCCTGGATCCTGTGTGGGTTCAACAAAGTAGATGATTCAGTGGCAACATCCGATCATCTCCATCTCTCTACATAAGATTTATACCTGTGTGAGATGAGTCAGTAACTTTTTGTGTTTACCTCATGATTGAGATGGATTACTTGATAACTTAGGTATTTGTATGGGCATATAATTAAGTGGGGTTATCTACTGATTTCATACTTTTTGATTTATCCTTGTTGGATTTTGTGAGACCTTGAGGGTCTCAGAGCCCCTACTGAGTATCGTTATACTCAACCCTGCAAAGGCTATGCCCGCACATCGTTGTGTTGTATGTAGACGACAGACAGCGCTGACCGAGGTTGAGTGTACTAGGACTGGACGGTGCCCGGAGGTGGACCCCACGATGAGTCGGTACCCGGAGGAGACTGACGGACGAACGTTGAGTACTGAGGAGGCTATCTATACCTAACCTTCAGGTGGGATTTGTGGTGGACGATCCAAGAGCGGCTTTTCATCTTTCAGCTATTTTGTCCCATTTCAGTTGTACTTGTACTTTACATTTGAGCTTTTATTTCCGTCCCCCATTACTTTTTAGCACTCTCTTGTTATATAGTTTTGATTTGTGTTTTGTATACAGCTGTGTGCTCTGTTGTGTGTGTATTTACAGTTATAAAGGCAATGCATTCCTAGATTTAGGGAATTACACCTTTGGTGCTAGTCGGCATCCCCTAGCCTATGGAAGGTGGGCTTGGGGTAGTCACGACACGGGCCCCAGGAGATGGGTTGTGACAAATTGGTATCAGAAGAGTCAGTTCTACTGCAGAACTTAGGACTCTGATATTTTCTTTGAAGAAATAGTGATAAGGGTACTGAGTGTGGTTTTTAGTTCAGAGAGTCCAGTGTTGGTGTGGTGGCCGACATATCCATACACTACAACCCTGACTTCTGATTTCTTACTCAGTGCACGAAAACACTGATTGCGTGTGTATTTCAAGAGTTTTCTTTGTGATCTATTTTGAGTCATCTCACCAGGTATAACTTATTGACTGTGACACACCTATTTCTTTATAGGATGCCTCCACGTAGACAACCATCCAAGGTTCCAGGTTTTGTACGAGATGGCAGCCCACCGAGCAATGAGGTCTCAGTGCAGGGCACTATTACAGAGGAGGTTCCAGTGGTACCACTACCTGTTGGGCCACTGATGCTACCAGCCCCATCAGTAGAGAGTGCACGCTGCCTGAGCGCATTGCATGAGTTCCATCACCAGAGGCCGCCCAGGTACAAGGGCGAGACACACTTACAGGCAGTTGAGGATTGGATGGAGGTTGTGGTGAGAGTCTTTAGACTGGTAGGGACACCAGCCGACCTTATGGTGATCCTTTCTGTGAGTCTCCTTTAGGCAGTAGCAAGTTGATGGTGGAGCCTGATGCTCCAGGTGCATGACAAGGCGACACTTCTATGGGAAGACTTTCAGAGCCTGTTTTGGGCAGAGTTTGTCCCAACCACCCTACGTATGGTGTGGATATAGGAGATACTGCATCTACAAAAGGGTAGAATTTCAGTGGCATAGTACTCTGTGAGGTTCACCGACCTCTCATGCTACTCCACAGATATGGTACATGACCCATTCTTCAGGGATTGGACCTTCGAGTAGAAGCTCAGGTGAGAGATCAGGGCTTTGGTGATCTCCCTCAGCATCTCGATGCAGGCAGGGGTGTTGGAGCGAGCCCTCTTAGTGGAGATTTTCCTTGCTGAGCAGTTACCAGTAGCGTGACCCACCAACAGGCATCACGTAGTGGAATTTTCTGCAGAAGGCAGCAGACAGATGTTGCATAGGTCCAAGCAGACCATACCATCTCGTGGACGACCTCAGGACATAGTTTCAGTTGTTTGAGACACATGAGACAGAGCCAGTCATTTGAGGAACAGGAAGTGTTTCACATGTGGTGGGTAGGGTCACATGGCTCGTGACTGCCCGACCCCCTGTTCGAATGATCAGCAGACAGTTTAAGGACCTCCCAGGTAGAGGCATAGGTTTGATCGAGGAGATCCGCAGTGCACAGGTGGACGTGGCAGAGGAGATGGTTGTACGGTTGGTGGTGGATGACATTATGAGTTGTTACCACCACCACCACTAGGAGGTCCACCCCAAACGCATGGAGCTGGTGGACAGAGGATATCTCAGCTCCAAGTAGGTGAGGCATACGATCATGGTGCTCTGGATATGATTTGAGGTATGGTCTATGTCTACTCCACCTTAGCTACAGTTCTTATAGACACATGATCTAGTCACTCTTTCATTGCCACTGCCCTCGTTCAGAGCTCAGAGATTCCGACGGAGCTGCTGGATCAATCCTTATGGCTAGAGACTCTTACGGGAGCATACTCAACAATCATGCACCGGTGCCGGCAGTGTGAGCATACTCTAGGAGGCGAGAGCTTCAGCTGGGATCTCCTCATAGCGACGTCGAGGACTTACAACATCATCTTGGGTATGGACTGTTTATCTATAGTCCATGCTCATATAGACTGTATTAGGAGAAAAGTGTGGTGTGTCCGCACAGATGGGACCAGGTTCACCTTCACCGGCAAGAAGGGAGCCTTTGCAGCACTAGACGGACTTACTCGGAGGAGGGTGCAGCCGATAACTCATCAGTTGGCCTACCTTACCCTCATAACAGTTGATGTGGAGAGTCCAAGCTATCCTGTAGTGGTGGACCATTATGCGGATGTTTTTCCCTGATGATGTCCCAAGTCTACCTCCTCGCAAAGAGGTGGACTTTTACATTGACCTGTACCCTGGGATGACATTGATATCTATGCCTTCATATCGGATGGTTCCTACTAAGCTTCGTGTGCTGTGAGTACAGCTGGAGGAATTGCAGGGGAAGGGATTCATCTAGCTTAGTGTTTCTCCCTGGGAAGCCCCAATTCAATTTTCCAAGAAGGCATATGGGATCTTGAGGCTTTGTGTCGACTACCGTCACCTAAACCAGGTGACCGTAAAAACAAGTACTCACTCCCAAGGATTTATGACCTCATTGATTAGTTGAAGGGAGCACGGTGGTTCTCGAAGATAGACCTCAGATTAGGCTATCATCAACTCAGAGTTAGAGATGAGGATGTGTAGAAGACGAGCTTCAGATTTCAGTATGGCCACTACGAGTTTTGGTTATGCCTTTCGGTGTAACCGATGCCCCAAAAGTGTTCATTGGACTCATGAGTAGGATTTTTCAGCCTTACCTCGATCGCTTTTTCATAGTCTTCATCGACGACATTCTGATCTACTCGACTACTGAGGAGGAGCATGCCTACCTTTTGAAAGTAGTACTGGACACACTTTTAGATCACCAGCTTTATGGTAATCTCTCTAAGTGCCAATTTTGGATCCGAGAGGTTCACTTCTTGGGACACGTCATCTCGGAGGCTGAAGTTGTATTGGATCCAGTGATGATTGATGCAGTACTTGCTTGAGAGCCAATCAGGAGTCTGACAGAGGTATGGAGTTTCCTGGGTTTTGCTGGATATTACCAGAGGTTTGTACCAGACTTCTCCAGAGTTGCAGCACCACTATCAGCCTTGACGAAGAAGGGGAAAACCTTCATGTGGTCAGAGAGATGCCAACAGATCTTTCAGGAGCTGAGGTAAAGGCTGACTAGTGCCCCCATCTTGAGGATTCTAGATGAGGGCATAGGGTACGTAGTCTACTACGATGCATCAGGGACCATACTCAGATGTGTCGTGATGCAGGAGTGAGCAATGATCGCGTATGGTTCTCGGTAACTGAGAAAACATGAGCAGAACTACACTACCCATGACCTAGAGTTAGCAGTAGTGGTCTTCGTCTTGAAGATGTGGAGGCACTATTTGATGGGTGAACGTTTTACCGTGTACTCTAATCACAAGAGTTGCAGGTATATCTTCTCTCAGAAGGACCTCAACATGAGACAACGACGTCGAATTGAGTTCCTCCAGAACTATGATTTCTAGATAGTATATACTTCTGGGAATGGGAAATTTGTTGCAGATGCACTCACTAGGAGGTCTGGTATACAGCTGCTAGGTGAGGTGGCAGAGCAGCTGGCTGCTTTACAGATATCCTTTATGGATAGAGACAGAACAACCTTTCTACAGTCTCTCACAGTCACTCCACCACTTCTTCAACAAGTCAGGGAGGTGCAGCATGGAGACGCTGACTGCAAGACACGATGTGCTCAGATATCCACAGGGCAGTCACCTAATAGATTTTATGAAGGTGGGGAGCACGTAATCCTCTTTAGAGGATGTACTATGGTACCAGTGTCACTTTATGAGGAAGTGTTGAGGGAGTTTCACATATCCCCTTTAACGGTACATCCAGGAGTGGAGAAGATGTACCAGGACCTTCCAAAATAGCCCTGGGGGACAGGTATGAAGAAGGCATTAGTGGAGTTTGTCTCTCAATACCTCACTTGTCAGAAAGTGATGGTAGAGCATCAGGTACTAGCAGGCTTGGTTCATCTTTTATAGGTCGCATAGTGGAAGTGGGATGGGATATCTATGGACTTCATGACAGGACTTCCACATACATCCAGGGGTAATGACTCAATTTGGGTGATCGGTGACTGACTCACCAAGTCGGCCCACTGCCTACCAATTAGAGAGAAGGTTCTGTAGAGAGCTTGGGACGCCTCTATGTGTAGTAGATTATACAGATACATGGAGTACCTTCTTCTATTGTCTCTGATTGTGATGCACGATTTACTTCCCTGCTATGGAAGGGGTTGCAGGAGGCTTTCAGGACACAGCTTCATCTTAGCACTGCCTTCCATCCTCAGACAGATTCTTAGACTAAGTGTACAATTCAGACCCTCGAGGCTATGCTGCAAGTTTGTTTCCTCGACTTCAGTCGTAGCTAGAAGGATCACTTACCTTTTGTGGAGTTTTCATACAACAAAAAATGTCACTCCACCATAGAGATGGCACGTTTTTAGGCGTTATACGGGTGACCTTGCAGATCACCCTTGTGCTGGACTGACCCTAGGGAGTCCGCACTAGTGGGACCAGAGATGGTATGAGCTACTACAAAGAAGGTGCAGATCATCCAGGAGCAGATGAAGACTGCACAGAGCAGAAATAAGTCGTATTCCAACAAGAGATAGAGACCTCTGGAGTTCGATGAGGTGTCCACATTTTTCTATGGGTCTCACATCGATGAGGTTTACGGAGATTTGGCCGAGGTGGAAAGTTATCTCCAAGGTTCATCAGACCTTTCCAGGTCCTCAGTAGAGTAGGCAAGGTGGCTTGCCGCTTAGCTCTTCCACCTCTGTTTCACCGGGTGCATGAAGTCTTTCATGTATCGCAGCTGAGGAGATACGTGCATGAACCTTCTCACATCATCAACCATAGAGAGTTGGACGTCGATGATGGGGTGACTTTCACAGAGGTTATAGTGGAGATTGTGGATTGACATGAGTAAGTCCTTTTTGAATGGTCGATACCTCTGGTGTATGTTCATTGGTAGCACAGAAACCTCCAGGAGAGTACATGGGAGTGGGAGGCTCAGATGAGTGTTCAGTACCCCCATTTGTTCCCTTAGTTCGAGTAAAATCTTACAGGGATATAAATCCCTAAGGTGGGGAGAATGTAAAGACCCGGAATTTCAATGGAAATTTATTTTCACGAATACATGGGAATTTTACGAGTCCGCGAAAACTGACGGCGCATGATTATGAGGCCCGGTGTTCCCGGAATCAATTTATGATGTTTTGATCGGGTAAATTTAGTAAACGTATGAGTGGGTTTTTATAACATTTGAACCGGTGCTCGGAATTGAAATCTGAGTGCACAGTTGAACTCACAGAGCTGGTATTTGCTTAATAAGACTTTCAACTTGATGACAGTTGGTCAGAAATAAACGTTAGTTTTTGGGTTTTTAATGAATTAAATAAAAATAATGTTGTGTAAACTTTATTTTTATTAGTTGGTTAAAAACTTCACATGGAAGTTGGAGGTGGGGAATGCCAAATGTTAACCTCCCATGAGAGGTTATGGAGGTGGGGCCCACCCAAACCTAACCTTCTCTTCATATTTAAGGTGGTGGGGACCACTTGAGGTTGAAACCTCTTGAACTCCCCATTAAGTGGGGAGATACCTCTTCAGCTCCCCACTTTATGATTCCATATCCACTCCATTAATTAATTGAGCATCAATTAATTAATTTGAATCTTTTTGAATTTTGTGACCACAACTAAGTAATAGATAAATCTATTATTTTTTGGGGGCTCACATTCATGTTAGTGGAGCTTGGAAGAGGAGAGAACATGGAGAAACTTATTCTATCCAATGAAAAATGATTATTGAAGCATGAAGAACACTTCATCCACCAACGACGGACATCTTCTTCTTTGATCTTCAATCGGAACAAGGGAGGAAGTGTCGTTCTTGAAAACCGCCGATGACATCGTCCTCGACTTCTTCAACTTCTTACCCGATGTCGACGAATCGACGTCCTCTTTTCTACAACTTCGTCAGTGATCAATGAACAAAGGTAGGGGTTCAAACTTTGTTTTGTTTCTCGTACTTCATTTTCCGCCGTGGATTATAAATCGAAGCCACATGCTATCACCCTAACATGGAGGGTGCGGGCCGAACAAACACAGCCCGACCCTTCCGCATTCTTTGTGGAATTTGACACTAAACACAGCATGAGACCAGGATGAGTGATTCTCGTCAACAATGATTGCAGATAGAAGGCGACGTCCCAAGAAATGTGTGGCTACTTTCGGAATGAGAATCGGGCCACCGGAACTCGTCTGGTGACCCCAGAAAGTTCACCGATGGATGAAGCGACAATCGTCACTGCATGGATGGAAGAGACACAACCGCGCCACCAGAAGAAAACCAACGGACCAAGCCGCTGGGTCACCGGAGAAGGCACCGCGCAACCACACCCCGCGATGGAGAAAAAGGGGGTCGCGACCCCTAGACATGGCGGTGCAACAGCTACTGGTGGCCCGAACCGCAGGGTCGCCGGAGGAGGCGCGGCGCGGGAGGCGTCTGGCCGCTCAGCCAGCTGGGAAGAGCGGGACCCCTCACTGGGTCCCACATGATGCGGACCGGCGCCACCTGGCACCGGTTTTTGAAATCACCCAAACTGCTAAGCCGTTTGGGATCTAGGGGGCGCGACCTCACCCCTAGACGTGTCTAGGGAGGAACCCACGAGCCGATGGGACGGACCCAGCACGGGCCAGACACAGCGCGGGCCGGACACAGCGCGGGCCGGACACAGCGTGGGATGGGCGATCCCCGCAGACCGGATCGGACCCGCGGACCGGGTCAGACCGGCGGACCAGGTCCGACCCCAGTCTGGACCCAGGTCTGGCCGGGTCGGTCCAACTGGGTTGGACTAGACCCGGACCCGTTTGACCTGTTTACACTCTTTTCCCCCTAACTTGAGCTATGAGCATCCGATTGATGAACCGTCTACAGTGATGGAAACCTTGGAAGAAGAAGGTTCCTTTGGTATACCCCACTCAAGGTTTGGACATAATTGGTGTATGGCCAGGTTGGATCAAACGTAAATCCAATTGGGCCCTCAGAACGAAAAAGTCATTAACTCTCAAGCCGATAGTTTGATTGATGCATCATCTGTCACGTTGTGTTCCTTTCAGAAAGACAGATCTTTTGGATACATCATCTTGGGACTTCATGAAAGTTGATTTATAGACACTTGTCTTGAGGAGCGGACCCTCTCGGAATAAAACATGCTTTGTGTGGAACCCTACGGCTGGCTGTGCACTGACGACTGTTCCTGGATCCTGTGTGGATTTGACAGCTTTGTCGACTATTCCTGGATCTTGTGTGGGTTTGAAAGCTTCGTTTACTATTCTTGTATCCTATGTGTTTTCGACAGTTTTTATTTCTGTTCCAGGATCCTGTGTGGGTTTTACAGAATAGATGATTCAGTGGCTACTTCTGATCATCTCTATCTCTCTACATAAGATGTTTACCTGTGTGAGCTGAGTCAGTAACGTTTTGTGTTTACCTCATGATTGAGATGAATTAATTGATAAATTATGTGTATGTATGGGAATATACCTAAGTGGAGTTATCAGTTGATTTAATACTTTGTGATTTATCCTTATTGGATTTTGTGAGACCTTGAGGGTCTCGGGGTCCCTACTGAGTATCGTTATACTCACCCCTACACGAGATATGTCTGCACCTCGTTGTGTTGGATGCAGACGACGGGCAGCTGTTACCGAGGCTGAGTATACTATGATTGGACAGTGCCGATAGGTAGACCCCATGATGAGTCAGTACCTGGAGGAGAATGATGAACATGGAGTATGAAGGAGACTATCTGTACCGACCCTTCAGGTAGGATCTGTGGTGGACGATCCAGGAGGTGCTTTTCATCTTTTAGTTGTTTTGTCCCTTTTCAATTGTACTTGTACTTTACAGTTGGGATTTTATTTACAGCCCCCTTTAATTTTTAGCACTCTCTTGTTATACATTTTTTCTTAGTGTTTTGTATCCATTTGTGTGCTCTATTGTGTGTGTGTTTATAGTTATAAAGTGAATGTCTTCCCAAATTTAGGAAATTACGCTTTTGGTGCTTGTCGCCAGCCCTTGGCCTATGGAAGGAGAGCTTGGGGTAGTCATGGCATAGGCCCTGGGGGACGGATCGTGACATATTAATTTTTTAGAATGAGATAGAAGTGGAAATTTTATCAAAGAACAAAAAAATGATGACATTTTTCTTATGAAATTTAAATAATAAAGTAAGTATATCTTCTCATGTTCTCTATCCTGATGATAAAATAATCCTTAGAATCTGGTAAAATGATCTTGTAATTAAGAAATTATCCTTTTAGGAACATTTATAATGAATTTTTGTCCTTTTATCATCTCAAAAAAATATACTATTATCACTTAAAATGGATCTTATTACAAAGTACATGTTTTAACTTCCACCAATGTTCTCATTATTTGAGAACATGATTAAGTGTTATTGTCTGTGAACATTCTATTTACCTTTCCATATTTTCAAATGTATGTTTTATTATCAAATTTTAAGATGTGGTATTTCCAAATATATATATATATATAATATTAAAAAATGTTTTTCCTTTTATGATCATATTTTTTATCATCCCCTCCTTGGAATTTATTTTAAATAAATGTTTTAAAACCATTTTATCCGGAATGAGATAAAATTATGAAGACAAATTTCTTTAAGGGGGTATAATTTAACTCCATAAAAATTTAATTTAAAATAATATTATTCATGATACCTTTCATAACACACAAAACTAAACTTTAATCAAATTACAATATAATATAATAATATTACTATTTAAATATGACCATTATAACTTAACCATCATATTGGAGGGAATGAATATGAGTAATCACATTATAAAATATATTTATATATAAATAAAGGATTTACTAAATAAAAATATATTTCTTAATTCTTTTTAAATAAGAATTATATTTTTATTGAAGTCATTTTAAGCTTTAAAAATAAGTTTTCTTCAAAAATGGGTTATATTTTTCATTTCTGAGTGGTTATTTTAATTAATTTCTACCAAATTTAAAATTTTTACTTTATAAGAAAGAAATTATTTTTGAAATCATCATCTAAAAATTATCTTAAAGGAAATTTTGTGAGTTTTCCAAAGAGATTGATTTTTTAGTGAATAGCGAAAAACACTATTTTTATAGAAACATATCTTTTGTTTTCAATTTTTTAAATATTCACATTCTTTTTTTAATTGGTTTTAACATTCAATTAATTAATTGTGATTAAATATAATTCAATTAATTTCATTCTAATCAACATTATGAGTAATTTTGGTATAAATATATTTTTCAACTTAAAAATGCATTATTCTAGAAAAATATTTTTTTCATATTGTGTTTCATTTTTATTTAAAAATTAACTTTTTTCACAAATAGGAATTGAATTTAATAAAATTTATTCAATATTTAGAATATGTAATTTCACATTTATTAAATTGGTCCCTTTTATTTTGGTTATTATGAATCTTAACAGTAGTAATATGTGTCACCTCTGTAATGGTAAATCAGTTAATTATGGTTAAAAATATTTGATATGACTTTAAAAATATAAATTTGTAACACCCATAGATTTTAAAAATTATATCTATTTAAATAATTTTATTTATTTAATATCTTTCATTACACACAAAATTGAGTTTAAACAAACTGTGATAGACTATTAAAATATTATTATTTACTATGACAGTTATAACTTAGTCTTTAATTTGGAAGGTATGAATATGATTAACTAATTTATTATTATTTTATAATTGGTGATTCCCTTGTCAAAAACCAGAGCACTAAGATAAATCAAGAAAAATTACACAAGTCTAAAGGAGGGGATTTTATTACAATCATTTTGGTTTAGAGTGGTGAATTCCTCCAGAAGAATCTCCATGCACATGTGATAGCTATCAACAACCTTATTTGCAAGTCCATCTACTAATTTATTTGCCTCTCTATAGGTGTGAGTTATAATATGATTTAGCTCAGATAGGTAATGTAGGAATATGATCCATTTAGCAGTAAGGGTCCACGCCAGGTGAATTGTTCCATGTCTAAGAGCCTGAACGATGGTCATTGAATCACTTTCAATGCAGACGTTGTTCCAGCCCTTTTTCCTTATCAAATTGACAATATTGATGACACTGAACATATCAACTTCTAGGGAGGAGACATTACCACACGAACCATTGCAACATCCAAGAATGTCTCCATTGCAGTTTCTGTATATGATTCCATGGATAGCAGGTATAGCATTTCCTTTTGAGGCACCATCCATATTAGACATTACCCATCCAGTAATAGGTGGTTGCTAGAAAACATCCAGCAGACCTTTTGGTAGGCTGTATCATCCTTTGATCCCAAGACGTCTCAGGAGAGAGAAACCTTTGATTGAATTATGTCAAGTCACTTCTTGCATGATACCTGCCTCCATGATCGCAGTGCGGATTTTAATCTGAGCTGCACGAAAATTGAAAGTATTATTTTTGTGCTTAATTGAATTTATCTTATACCAAATAAGATGCATAAGTTCTTCCACAACAATAATAAAAAGTTAGTGAATTTGAGGAGAGGTATCCATGGTAGTGCATTTTTTAAGCTGTAATCCAATAGAATCCAAACCTGTCCACCTAAATTCAGAAATGTCAAAAATGTAAGCCCATAAAGTAGAAGCAAAAAGGCAAGATAGAAATAGATGATCAGTGTCCTCTCTGTGCTGGTTACACATGCAACATTTGGAACAAATTTGTATACCACATATCTAAAGATTTCCATCAGTGGGAATTCTATTATGAGAAGTCCTCCAAACGAGAGTGTGTCGGGAGGGTCTAACCCATTTTTTGTTAAAATTTCTTTAAAAAGGAAAAAAAGTTGGTGTTGTTAGTAAAATTATACCTATAATAAATCTTGGAATTTAGAAAAACATTATGAGCTGGTTCCCAATCTAGAAAATCATTTCTGTTGATAAAGGTGTAGTTATTTATAATAGTATAGATTTCATCCGATAAATCATCATTAGGGGAACTCAGCCAATCATTAATGGTGATGTTTAGATTTTTAGACAAAGGGGTGTGATCCAGAATGCTACAGAGAGGTATTCCATTCCGGTTATCTAAGACGAAAATAAGAGAGGAATTCATGTTTACTACCCATCTAGAATTGGCCATGATTTTAGAAAAACTATGTTTGATTGAAGACAATATCTAGGAGTCCATATAAGACTCTTTTCCTCTTATAAGGTTATTGTAGAATCTATCATGAAGAAAATAATATGTTTGTTAGTTGTGGTTCATAACATTCCATGTATTTTTATCTTGAAGGGCCTCATTGAAATGATTATGGTTTTTTATACCTATCCCTACATTAAAAATGGGAGTGCAACAGGTATTCCAAGGAATAGTGACAAGTTTCCTTTCAAGATTGATTCCGCTCCAGAAAAAATTCTTTAGGCTTCTGTTGATCTTTTTTAATAAGTTAACAGGCCATTTGTACACTATTATAAAATACACTATTTTAGAAACAATAGTGTGCTTGGCATGACAAATTAATCCTGCCATCGATGAAGTTTTTCCCTTATAGGAGGAGATTTGGTTACTGATCTGATAAAAAATGTTTGAAAAGTAAGTGTTTTTGGGTTTCCCCAAGACGATAGGGACCCCAAGGTAGTTAAATGGGAGTAATCATTTTTCTATCCCAAGTTCATTCATGACATCAATTTTTCTAGGAGCCGGGAAATGTTTCCCAAAGAAAATAAAATATTTACTCCAATTTATGGATTGACCAGAGACATCCTCATAATGGGAGAGGATATCCTTAATCATTTTTATGTTTTTCTTATCTCCTAGTAGAAAAAAATTATATCATCAGCATATAAAAGTTGCGAGGGGACAGTTAGAGTTCTAGAGGCAAATATGGGCTTAATAATTCCCCGATTAATAGAATATATGAAAAGCCTGCTAAGATAGTCTTCAACAATAAAAAAGGATGGAAGAAAGAGGTTCTCCCTATCTCACACCTTTTTTACAAGTGAAAAAATCCTTAGGGGAACCATTGATTAGAACAGAAATGTGAGCAGAGTTAAAAAGGGTTTTTATTTTTCTAACAATGTTATTATTAAAGCCAAAACTGTATAAGATATTGTAGATGAAAATCCAATCAATGGTATCAAAAGCATTCCTAATATCTAATTTAACGGCCACACTTCCCCCTCTTTGATTCTTTTTTAGCAAGTTTGCACTTTCAAAGGCAAGGCATATAAAGTCCTGTATATTTCTTCCATTTATGAACCCAAATTGATTCTAGGATATAATCTTGTTGGCAATGGGAGATATTATCTTTACTAAAATCTTGAGTATACTTTTATAAACATTGTTAATAAGAGAAATGGGTCTAAAAAGGTGAATTTCTGATGTGTTTTACACTTCAGGAATAAGGGTAATAAATTGAGCATTGATAGCATAAGGGAGGTATCCATTATTGAAAAAATATTTAACCAAGCGACAAAAATCTTTGGAAACAATGTCCCAATGATTCTAAAAAAATAATTAGTGAACCCATCTGGGCAAGGGGCACTATCAGGTTTTAGACTAAACATCACTTCCTTGATTTCATGATCAATTGGAATACTATTCAAAAGGTTTTTATCATTGCCCCCAACCAAGAGACGAATGATATCAGGTTTGATATCCTTATCCCAAGAAGGCCCATTAAAGGGGTTACTAAAATAGTTAGTGACATGATTTTCCAAAGCATCCTCATTATCAAAAATGAGATCCCCGTCTTTAAGTAAGATGATAGGTATACTATCCTTTCTATCCTTTTAAAGAGAATTAAATAATTTAGTGTTTCTATCTCCATCTTTAAGCCAATTTACTCTAAAAGTTTGTTTCTTGATATTATCCTTAAGATCAAGAAGAGTCTTAAGTTTATTATGAATCTCTATTTCCTGAGTTGGATCCATATTAATGTCATTTTGAGTTAAATCAATTTGAATCTGGTTTCGATAATGCTCTAGGGAGATAATTTCAATATCATTTTTTGGATTTTTTCTTTGCACAAAAAATTTATTTTTTGTTTTAGAATTTTAAGCTTCGTGACATAGGTAAGGGTATCAATGGAGTTAATTGAGTTCCCAGTGTCCCTAACAATCTTGTTACAATCTAATTCAGTGCTCCAGGCATTATTGAACCTAAAAGAGAAAATGGGATTATTGTCTCTAGATTTTAGGCTCATCAAAATTGGATGATGATCAGAATTTAGTTTTGGAAATGTAATACTAGAAATGGTATGTCATTTTTCAAGAGCCTAGAAATTTGTGAAGTCTCTATCAAGTTTGATTGCTAAAATTCTATTTTTTTTCTTCTATACCAAGTTTATTTAGCACCAACTAGACTAATCTCCACCAGATTATTCTCCTCAATACAAAGTTTAAACTCTTTAGTGAAGATATTAGAATGTAATTGTCCTAATTTTTCACTAGGTCCAATAATAGCATTAAAGTCACCAAAAATGACCCAAAAGTCTTGGATAGTGTTGTTAAGGGAGGATATAATGTTCCAAAGCGTTCTCCTATGTTTATATCTATTGAAAGCCTAAAGTAAAAAAGAAGGTGTCCACATGCAATTTTACTTCACATGTTATTGATTGATTATCATCATTGTAAAAATGGAAATTATTTATAGAGATATGAGAAAAGATCCACAAGGAGTCATAAGTGTTATTGTTATAAGTAGAACCTATAAAATTATAACTATATTTCTCTAAACTATTATAACCAAAAGTAAATTTTATTTTAGGCTCGGATATAGCAAAAATCATAGGTTTATGTGTAAATAAAAAGTTCTTATAAGTTATGAAGGTGTTACGATTTGAAATACCCTGACAATTCTAGTAGACAATATTCATTTATACTTAGTCTTGGGGATGGGCCCCTTATTTTTTGTTACCTCCAGAGTTCTTCCCCCATTTTAATTTCCTTAATTTCTTGGGAAAGACATTGTTTTTCTTTGCATTCTTTTCCTACAAGTACCTGGAAGGGTTAGGAGAAGAATAATTTATTTTCATACCTGTTGAGATTCCTTCCTGGAGAATATGTGTGTCTTCCTCATCTTGTTTTGTATCCACCTGTGTCTTTTATTTTTCAATGGTTTTTAGACTACTGGAGTCGCATATAGAAGTGCTCATCACAGTTGCATGTAAGGAGCGTTGCATGTCCAGCAGAATGCCCCCTATAGTCTGCATATATGTACATATATTCCTAGTGCCCTTCATGTTCTGTACAGTCAGAGGGGGATCCGTCTTGTGACCAGATTTGCTTAACCTAGTTTCAATTCTTACTCCCTGCCCTACTGTTCTGCCATGAGATGCACTTAATTCCTCCTTCTACTTGAGATCAATATGTCCATTTTCTTTATTATGTTTACTTCCTTCAGGGGAAGTTTTCTTTATAAAGGAAAACATGCTCTGTGTAAAATTTTAAGGAACCAGTTTGTGTGCAGGGCCACTTAACTCCTTTTCTTTAGTGGTCATCACATCATTCTTCCCTGTTATGCAGTGAACTATTTGAAATCATGGAGGTTTTTCTGCTACATTAGACACTTATTTTCTAGCCTCCTCAAGTCCAGATATTTTGGGGGTTTGGATTCCATCAATAGATGGGTTAGAAGCCACCATGAATCTGTTATTGAATGTCACAGCTTTGGAAGAAAATAGCTTAGTGGACTGCATCTGTTCAGAGTCAGAGTCTAGTGGTATTTTTGTGGTTCCTAAATCAGAAGATGAAACATTCAATATAGGATCAATAGTCCTACCTTCTAATAGGTGATCATTGATAATAGTAGGTTTATGAAAAATCTGGTTTGCATCTATATTCTCATCTTTTCCCTGCCTAGCATTTAGATTCTTCTCAATAGTATCAGCTTAGATGGTATTGTTGACAGTTTCAAGGACCATAGAGACTATCTCATCAAAAATAGACTCCTCCTCTATCCCATATTCTTCTATATCAACCATCTCTACCCATGTATGTTTGGGGGGGGGGGGGGGCGTTAGAGGTAGAAGGATCATCACTCTTTCTAATATGTTGTTCCTTTTTCTTGACAGGCTTGCCAACCTCAAGGCCTATTTTATTATTCCCTCTGCCTTTTAAAACTTTAGCCCAATCATTATCATTAGGGGGTGAGCTTGCATTCTTACCACACAACAATTGATAACAATATGACCAATGATTTTTTCAATAATCACAAAAGGGGGCCTATGTTCATACTCAATATTTACCTTAGTCCTGTAGTCCGTGGCATTAAAAGCAATTACATGAGGCAATTTCGACTCAAGGTTGACCTCCACCATGATTCCCGCATATTGTTCAAAATCAACATTCAATGTTCTCTGATCAATCTTTAGTGGGATTCCTATGCAAGAGGTGAGATCATTTAAAATTTTGGGGTGCCAAAATTACTAGCTTATCCCATGCAATCGAATCCATATTTGCACCATGGAATTTCTATGTGTAAATTGATTGAATGTATAATCCCAAGTGGATAGCCAAAGGACACCTAGATCCAGATGTAAATTTACATGATTCTAGACACGATCTAACTCCTCTTGTGAGTGAAAGATAATGTGAAAATAGCCTCTTCTAATTGGAAATAATTTCCAATTGGTGAATCCCTAGCAATGGCTAGTCATAGGTTTTATCTCATTTGTTGGCCATGGTTTATCACCATGAAGATAAGAAACAAGACCAAGAATATAAAACATACATATTTTCTCTCTCTGTAGTAAGGCTTTGGGGTCTGCTTCAACCAGATAACCTCCATCCTCAAGCTTTTTAATTCTTCGGGGCGTTGTTGAGGAAGACTTTTGCAGATCCAGGCCTTTAAGTGCCTCAACAAAGGAGATCCCCTTGATAGGTTGTTGTGAGTCCCGAGTGGCATTCGTGGATGGATTTTCGACCACCTTCACCTTAGGTGCATCCCTTTTGAATGGTTTTTCCCAATTAGAATCAAAGGAATCCATTGTAGAACAGATTCAATAAGCCCAATAACAGTCATCGCAAACAAATCACAAAGTAGGGTTTGCAAGATTGTCGTTCGCAAGCTTCTCACTCTATCGTCTCGTTAATTAAATAATTTATTAAATATATATAAATTTTCTACATAATAAAAATTTATTTATAATTTATTAGGAAATAATCACTTAATTTTTTTATAAATTCCATTTCATTCTTCAAAAATATGTTTTCTTCATAAATACATTCTCTTACTTTTTATGTGTAAATATTAAAATTAATTTATGGGAATTTTAGAAAATAATTTTTTAAAAACAAATTTAATTTTTTAATTCAGCAAGTAAGAATTATCTTAGGATTATTTTATGAGAGTATTCTGAAATGATTAAGTTTCAGTGAATAGTGAAACATGCAGATTTTTTTTAAAACTATCATTTTCATTATATTAAAAAGCCTCTTTATAATTTGAATTTTCTCTCAATGTAAATTAATTTTTATTTATTTAGATACATTCTAATTAATTACATTTCAATCCTGTTTATAATTATTTTCATATAAGTACTTTTTTCATTAAAAATCATTTATCAAGAAAATTGTTTTTTATTACTTTTTGTGACATTAATTTTAAATTATATTATTCCACTTATATGAGTTGAATCTTGAAAAACTAATTCTATTTTTGGAATCAATGAGTCCAAATTTTTTAAATAGATCCCTTTTATTTTTTTTCAATATGAATCGTAACTATAATATTTTGAAATATAAAAGATTTATATTCATCATGGTTATTCATTTTTAATTTTTATTGAAGAATTAAATACCTTAAATTATTACAAAATTCTTACACTATAATTATTTAATTAATGAAAAATTAAAATAAATGTTACTAAAAATATTAAAAGTATTATAATTTGAGATAATTAAGGTGATAAATGAATTTTATATATTACCCTGACATGATAGTGATGTATTAAAATAATTTTTTTGAATTATAAGTTTTTTATTAAAGTTATTAAAATCATAGTAATAACTAGTGTCAAAATTGACAATATTTATATATTATGAAAATAATATTTTATTAAATTATTTAAAAATATAAAATCATAAATAAGGGAAAAAAGGATAAGGTATGTTCAATAATATCATACCCTACACATTTATAGTCCATTTGGAATCATTTTTCTCCAAAATAGTTTTTTATATATTAATATTTTGAAAAATTCCAGAAGTACCCCACACATAAATTATAACAGGGCACATCCTCCATCAATTCATTACACCGCTTTGAGAGTTCTAGATCAACCATACTCTATGAAATTATATTCTCCACTTCCATATACACATTCTAGAGGTGTTGGTATTCCCAAAATACTAATTCTAGAACCATTTATATGAGATCTAAAGGAGTCATTTAGAATAACATGAGGTTCAAACATCTATGAAAGAATTAATACCTAAGGTAAGTGATTTTCTTCTCACTTTTCTTTCTATGATACACATTCCTTACAAGCTAGATTTTTCATTTTTTTCTTTAAATAGTTACCATTACTTCATTTTATGATTCTTCTCAAAAATATTATGGGATCTAAATATCCTTCTAAAGATTTTTCTTTCATGAGGATTTTTATTCAAACGATAGTAGTGTGGTAAGAGTTTATTTCAAAATCTCATCATTATTCATCATTTTTTATATTTAAGTCTCCATTGGGGAAAATTTCTCTTCCATGACCATATGTTCTAAAAAATTCTGAAAGGTTTCTATTACTCTCATATAAATTTTTAAATCCATTTTTACACATGTTTTACTTTTTAAAAAATGGTATGAACGTAATCTTTTTATCATTTTCCAAATTAGGTAATTTGTGATTTTTTCAGAAAAAATATAGAAGTAATGTCTCATAACTTATACAGTGTAAAACTATTTTCCCTCTTGCATGATGCCTCAATTCTATTAATTATACATAATAAGTTTAAATGCTAATTTTCAAAGAAAATGTTTTCATTTATATATGAAAAACTTTTTTAAAAAATAAATTCTATTCCAAAAAGAAAGATTTATTTTCCTAAAAAATATTCCATGTGATTTTTCAAAATTATTTTCTATCTAAGATGAAATCCTTTTTTATTAATTAATATTTACTTTTAATATAACTCAACGATACCATGCTTATTATTCCTCTGGATAGTTTATGTTTATTATGGAATGATTTTTATGAATACTATTTATTTTCAATGAGTTATGTTATTATGAAAAAAATTTGAAACCAATTTCTTTTCATATATTCTGAAATGATGAATTATT
This sequence comes from Viscum album, assembly GCA_963277665.1. NCBI lineage: Eukaryota > Viridiplantae > Streptophyta > Magnoliopsida > Santalales > Viscaceae > Viscum > Viscum album. The sequence continues at coordinate 248,805,521 of OY728150.1, forward strand.
TATTATCTAATTACACACATATGTATAATATTCATTATGTGATGGGTGGGACCAATATATCCCTTCAATTCATTGGGTAATGATTAATGTTATATGAGCTCAAAGGGTAAATGAGATGTTATCACAATCCCAAAAGAGGGTACATGGGAGGTTATCCCAGTCATAAAAGATGATACAAGAGAGGTTTCCCCCATCCCCAAGAGGGTACATGGAAGGCTATGTGATTCCTAAAAGGGAGTTCAAGAGAGGTTTTCTCAAGCCTGAAGTAGTTACATGGGTGTTAGGCCCATGCCTAATATGTTATGAATGTCATTGTTGGTAGCCTTGAAATAAGGTTTTCTATACTTATGTCCATGCCATAAGATATGTCTTATGCCAATATTATGATCTCGTGGATCGTGTTCTTTTATTTCTTTATGATTCATTATTTACGAACTATGATGATTTATTACAAGAATCAAGATTATGGTCTATGTTATGTAGGGTATAGTTTTCAAATGTTAAGCTCATACCCTAATTCTCTGGTAATCCTTATGTGATTATTGATATCTCCCTTTTTATCCATACTGAGAATCTTATCTAAGTCTTTGTTGTGTTTTCTTCCCTAGTTTATAAATAATGTTTCTATGTATGATTGGTCTAAGCAGGGTGCTAAATATGAAGAACATTGTTGTAGGAGATTTTAGATAAATTATGAACATGTTCTTCATATGTTTATGTTTCCAAATGAACTAGGCCTATATGATTTTGGCATGGATTATTATGAAATCTAATGAATATTAATATAATAATATTAAATATCTATATATGAAATGTATGGGTTTCTATTATAGGTATCAGATAAGGGTTTATGTATTATTTTTAAACCAATATTATTTTTTAGTAAGAAACCTTTGCATAATCCTTTGTATATGAGGATATTCTATGTTATGGTAAAGGTAGGAATGTGGTTTTCCTAGAAAACATGCCTTTCTGGATACCACATGTTCTTGTAGATATTAAATTGTTTTACCTATTGGTAATAACCCCAAAATTTTGTATATATATTAACTCGATTGTCACCTGGTGCATGACAATGATTCATACTGTACACATTGTTTGACACTCCAAAGGTATATGTTTTGGAAATAAAAAAATCTTTATGAACCATTGTGAAGAATTTTAATAGATAACGATAATAATTAACAATGGAAAAACCTATGGTGTCATAGATTGAAAAATGTTTTTCATTATTTTCGCATAATATTAGTGATTATTGATGATTATATGGTTTTCCTATATGATTAATGGTTCTCACACATTGATTACTGGTTTTAGTCAATTGATGTAACATAGAGGATTTTTGTTAACACTCGATGTGATGGAAAATGGAATTATTATCCTAATGAGGAGATAAATGGATTAGTAGTGGGAATGTCAAAAATTGTGATTGTTCCCAACAAGCTGTCTCATTTTTGATTAAATTTTTTAACTATGTTGAGTTTCCTGAAACCCTTAACAAGTGAAATATGGAGTTCCCCGAAGATCTTAGAGGGAAGAAGATTCAATTTCCAACATGTAGTGAATGTGGAAAAAATCACTCAAAGGAGTGTATCAGAGGATCGTAAAAATCCTTTTGGTATGTAAAATAAGGACATAGAATATGTAATTGCGGTGGAAAAATGAAAATCTTAGTTAACATAATGGAAGGAATATTGGTCTCCCTAAGTTATTATCAACATATGAATGTTTTAAATATGGAATGTATGGGCATTATTCAAATCAATGTCTTAAGGGTAAAGCTCATGAAGAGGATCAACAATTTTTTATGGTTAAAGGTTTTACTATAGATTATGAATAGGTCATAAGTTATATACGAAAGGAATGAGGTATTCAGGAATAAAATTATGAATCCCAATTAATGGTTTATGAATAAAGTGGAATTATTGAAGAATGTATGTATCAGGATTTTAGATTTATCAATGAAATGATGGATTTTAATAATCATGAAACATCTAAGGATTTTTTGAAGAATATTTTATTAAATAATTTGTAAGAATATAGTGAACGGTCCTAATTATAGAGAAAATTTATTTAATGCTAATATGATATTTTAAGAGAAAACACACAATTACACAAGGATAAACCTTAATCTATTTCCATTATAGAAAAAATAATGTTTAATTTTTATAAAGAAATGATTTGTGGTGATAAATTAAATTGGAGAGTAATGATGACTAAGAAATTTGTTATTGATTTGATGAAAAATTGATTTAGGCTATCTTTGATTAAGTTTGTTTCATTTTGGATTTATGAAATATTTTCAATAGAATGAGATTTTATTTTAGGAATAAGGATAATGTTAATTTTTTGGAATCATGAATGTTTTCATGAATGTTTTATAGTAATTCAAGTAATTAACATGTTTTAGTAGAATACATGGCCAAGGTGTTCAAACATTAATCCTATTATAGGGGTTTTTTAAAATTAACTGGATAAGGAATGTTTTAAATTAAACCTTGGACATTATTTTTGATGTTGTATAAATTAACATATTTATCCATATTGAATAAATTATGCTATAAATTTTGGTTTATTTATTATCTAAATACACTAGGAGTATCTTTTTATTATTTTTGAATTATATTATGCAATAAAAGTTTATATTAGTACTTTAGGTATGTGAAATTCTTATTGAATACTCGTAATTTAGAGAAAATATGAGATTATTGTTGAAATTTATTAAAGGATGAAATTATACTTTTCAAGTTAATATATTTCCTTATGTTAATAGTATATATCGAAAAGGAATAACTCAAATCTAGGAAAATGATCTTAATAAAAACATTTTCCCTATAACTTTCAATTTTGATGAATTAATATTCTTTTCCACATGTTTGATTTACAGTTTTGTGATTTTTATCTTTTTCATGATAATTCACATTCTATTGATCAATGATCTCGGGAAATTAAATTTCTTCCATGTCCATATATTCATTTCCCACTAGTTTCCTCCTATTTAGAAACCTAGTATGTGTTATCCAATTGACATTCTTACTTCATTTTCTCTCTTTTTAAGAGGAAGTTTTAATGAACCTTTTTATAATGTGGGTTTCCAAAAATGAATTTTAAAATGTATATCCTATGATTACTCAGAAAAAGTTCAAATTGTAAGGAAACAATTAATTAGGGGAGGGTATGTAACACCCTAAAATTATAGAGAATAGTTTTCTAAAAATAATTTTCTTTCATTGATTACTTACGTTACATGCAACACTGAGTTTAAACAAACTGTGACACACTAGTAATATTATTATTTAATGTGAATGTTATAACCTAGCTATTAATTTGGTGGTTATGAAAATGATTAACTAGTCCATGAAATATATATATATATTCTACTCAATATAAATGTAATTATAAATTCTTAGTAAATAATCACTCAGTTTTTTTGTAATGTCATTTTATTCATCAAAAATATGTTTTCTTGAAAAATGGGGTTTCTCTCTTTTTATGAGTAAATATTAAAAATAATATATATAAATTATAGAAAATTTATTTTTAAAAATAATTTTCATTTTTTAAATCATAATGTCATAATTATATTAGGGTTTTTTTTATAATTTTCTAAAAAATATAATTTTTTAGTCTATAGAAAAAAAATAATTTTTTTAAAAACTATCATTTTTATTATATTAGAAAGTATATTTATTATATTAAATTGTTCTTAGAGTAATAAAAATGTTATTTAGTTATATATATTTAAATTTATTACATTTTAATGATCCTTAATATTTGTTTTGGTATAAGTACTTTTTTGGGCTTCAAAACAATTTTTTAAGAACATGTTTTTTTCATTTCATTTTTCAGAATTGATTTTAAATTAAATTCTACCACTTCTATGAGTTAAATTAAGAAAAATGGATTCATTATTTTGAATAATTGTGTAAAAAATTGGTAAATAGGTCCCTTTATTTTTAGTCAATATGATTATTAACTATAGAAATTTTATTACCACGGTAAGGGTAAAATAGGTAATTTAGATTAAGAATAAAATAATAATGTCTATTTAATGACCTAGAAAATTGAATAAATTTTATTCTACTGATTAATTTCATCCATAATTCTCCATTTTTTTATATGAACTATTTTTTTTCATTTGGATGAGATTATGTAATTTAAAGTATTTTATTTCAAGAAAATTCGAACATGTCACACTGTTCTTTTGAATAAGTATAATTTTTTTAATATTGAGTTATATATGAGATATGTTCAAATATTAATATTATTTTTAAACCTTAAAGTTTTATCTTAATGATGGTAATTTATTTTTAATTTTTAGTGAATAAATAATTACATAAAGATCTTTCACAACGTAGAGACTGGAAGTTTTTAATTAATTATAAAATAAAATAAATGATATTAAAAATATTAAATGTATTGTAATTGGAGATTTTTAATGTGATATTTATTGATGACCACAACTTTTTGAGGTTGTGTTAAAATAATTAGTTGAAATTTTATGTATTTACTGATGTTATTAAAGTCAAAGTAATGAATAGTGTAAAAATTTACAATATTGATATTTTTAAAAAATAATATGTTATTAAAGTATTTGAAAAACATAAAGAACAAATAAGGAAAATAAGAGAATATATGGTCCAAAATGTCATCCCATGTTCATTTATATTCTATTTGGAAGTATTTTTTTCTATAATAGTGTCACTATATTTCAATATTTTTAGAAATTCCAAAAGCCCCCCTCACCACAATTATAAAAGGGAACCTCCTCCCTAAATTTATTACACAAATTTGATCCTTCTTGCTTGATTATCCTCAAAAAAATTATCATATAAACGTCCCTAGACACATTATAGATTTTTTGGTCATACCATTATACTAACCCTATAACCCTTTAGAGGAGAGCAAAAGGAGTCATTCAGAAGAATAAGAGGTTCTAACATGTACGAAGAAAGTAATACCTTAGGTAAGGGAATTTCATCTCACTTTTATTCTTGGGGAACACATGCCATATACACTACTTGGTTATTTTTTGTGATTTATATACTTCCTGTGAATGTATTTTAAGATTCTTATAAAAAATTATTCTATATACATATCTATCTAAAGTTCTTTCATTCATGATGCTTATGATTCAATAGTTACTAAAGTGGTTAGGGTTTATTTCAAACTATCATGATTATTCATAATTTTTTATTCTTAAGTATCCCTTGGGGAATATTTATCTTCCATGATAATATTTTATAAAAATGTTCTGATATTTGTTTTAACTATTCTCTTAAAATTTCTCGAAATCATTTTTACCCTCGTATGACTTTTTAAAAAATAGTTTGAAAGGAATATTTTTTTCATTTTCCAAATGAGGTACTTTCATATTTTTTCAAAAAAAATATAGAATAATTTTTTTAACAAAGACTTCATGAGAAATACTTCCTAGAATCATGAGGCCTTTATTATTTTAGTCTTCCATTACCTATTCATAAGTATATTTTCAAAGAAAATAGTTTTATTTATAAGTTCACATCTTCTAAAAAATAGAATTGATTTCAAAATAAAAAATTTATTTTCCTAAAAACTTAATCTAAGTGATCTTCCCAAATATTTTTTTATATAAGATGAAATAATTTTATTTTAATTAATATTTATATGGGATATGATCCATGAAAACCATAATTATTATTTCTATGGATGGTTTATGTTTATGATGACATGATGTTTTTGAATCATGTTTCTTTTCCATGAGTTATATTATGATGAAAATTTTTATGAAACACACTTATTTTCATGTGTTCTAATATAATGAAGGATTTATGATCTTTTATAACACATAAGTATGATTTCAGTTATGTCACAGGTGGGACCTATATCTACCTCCAATGCATTAGGTAATGATTAATGTTATATGATCTCAAAGGGTACATAGGATGTTATCCCAAGCCTATAAGAGGGTATAAAAAAGGTTATACCAAGCATGAAAGTGGGTACATAAGAGGTTATCCCAATCCCAACATAGGGTACACATGAGGTTATATCAAGCCCAAAGAAGGTACATGGGTGGCTAGCCCAAACCTAACATGTTATAGATGTCTTAGTAGATAACCTCAATATAAGGTTTTATATGCCTATGTTCATGCCACAATCTATGTCGTTTTATAATGTTATTGTCACACCCCGACTACCACTTCTTTTTAATTTAATTATTTTAAGTATTTCTTTTGAGTTGCAGTTTGAACCGGTTCTATTTTAAAAGGAATTTGAGATCTTTTACAGGTGATCGACCGTAATCGTGACTAGGCGCGCGAAAGCGCCCACACATGCGACTGTGTACATTGCCAGACCTAACTTGAGTTTTTGCATTTTGATGGTAAATGAGTGTTTTGGCTTGGTAGTGTCCGGCGCGCGGGCGAGGAACATGCGAAGCCGCATTGCTTCGTCAGATGTTCGTGCGACCTACCCAGTGTGCGGGTAATAAATTAATTAATGAGTTGAATAATAATTTTAGTGCAGAATAAAATATGAAAAACGATTAATTAATTCAAGAATTTTTTTAATAAAAACAATGATAATTATATTGGGATTATTTATCTAATTTTATTATTTCAGTTAATATTTTAATTGGTTAGATAATATTAAAATAATATAATGGTTGTAAAATTATCAGCATGTTACATTTTATGTTATTTCTATCATTATTAATTTTGTTAAGATTTTAATTAAGCTATAATAATAATAATAATAATTATTATATATATATATATATTAAGTTATTGTTATAATTTTTTTTGGTTTTTATTTTCTTTATTTTTTTTCTCTTCCCCCTCATTCTCTCCCTCTCTTGTGCTACCCTCTCCCCACGCAGATCCCCTTTCCCCTAAAACCCTAGTGTGGTGCTCCCCTTTCTCCATTCGGCCGGCGCCCTCCACCCATTCCGGCAGAACTGAGCTCCATCATGCCTCTTTCCTGGAAAATTGCTGCTCGCCCATCCCCTTGCTTTCCCCTCCGGCACGGCCTCCTCCGGCGCACCGAACCAGCACATCTCCTCCCCTCGAGTCCAAAACTGCCGCGCCGCATCACCCATGCCCCCCCCTTCCAGCTTCACTAACCGACGTCCCGATTCCACCTTGGTCAGATTTCACTCTGGCAGTCCGCACCCCCCCCCCCTCGTCCAGCAGGTCTGGCGACATCTTTTTTTTTTGACGCGACTCAACTCCAGCCTCCTCATCCTTGGCCGCACCCCACCCTCGAACTGACGATCACTGCCTCGTGTCGGACCCATGCCGCTCCCCTTCCTCATGAAGAACCACGTCACCACCCACTGCCACATACGCCCTGGACCCTTGCTGAACCCAGCCTCCTCGCCGGACCAGCCGACTCCTCCTTAACCAAGCTCACCCAGGCCGCACCCCTTCGCCTCCTACTCCCCCTCTTGCCTAGACGAATCTAATCCTCCTGCTCGCCTGGCCCCCCCTGTTGCCCTCCGGATTTCCCATCTGACATCGCACACCTCCTTCCTCCATCGGAAAGCCTTCCGACACCCCCAATTTCATCTTCCCAGCCTTTCGAACCCATTTTCGTAGGTGCGGAACACTTCAGTTGATTTTCTTCTGCTTTGGTGTTGTTACGAATAGGTTTTAGTTTTTGTTTGATTCATTTTTATGTGTTTATGATGTGCTTGTTTTTAGGGTGCATTTGATTTTTTAGGTGCATTAGGTGCGGTGGTTTTTGCGCACCAATTGTGCGAAGCTTGCGACACGTTGGTAGGTGGTTCCACTCTTAATTGTTATCTGATTAATTAATTTTCTAGTTTACTTTATTTAGTATGTTATTTAATTAATTTGCGTTGTGCAAAATTTATCTTCCATGCTGTTTGATTTGAAATTTAATTCTCTGGTAGCATGTTTATATTATGTTTGAGTTTTCTGCGGAAAACTCATATCGAGTTGTTACTGGTTTTTTTAATTGCGCGGTTAGCTCATTATGTTGTGCAATTAGTGTGAACTATTTTTTTGACATAGTTTCATGTGCGTCTAATCTTAAAAGATGTTTTTGTGTGGGTTAATGGGTGATGCCAAGTTACTTATTTGAAATTTTATCCTAAGCTTTTATTTTTTTCTTATTAAGTTGTGTAGTTTGTGAAAAAGCGTCTTATCTGTGGTGTAAGGTTTTTTTTAATCAGACTATTTGGGTGGTTCAAGTCACACTTTATATTGTATTTGAGTGTGTGCAATGTTGGATTGTGTTTTGGATTTATAAATAATTACTTCTGTGTGTGTAAAACCATGTGACACTCTTTTTCTATTGTTTTATAAACTTTTTAAGTGGTTTCTTAGATTATGTCAATAGTGTGAAACATGTTTGGAAAACATTTTAGAGATGTATTATTTCAAATGGTTTTTGTGTGTGAAAATGGTTTTTTTGTTGTGTGTAGTGTCTTATTGGGTTTGAATTTATGATTATGACATGTGACATGAACTATGAACTACTTGATCACAAACGGGAAGCCTAGGTACTAGGTGGGCGGACTAGGACTAGTCTGATAGTGATGTAGAAGTGGAATCAGCCCGGTTTCACTTAGCTGGATTTGAAAACTACAACACTAAATAAACTTTTGGATGATCAGAGACCACTAGGTTATGGATGTGTTTCCCTTTCTAGTGGATCGTGAATGAGAACGTATATTGTTGTGTTCCTGTACCATTGTTCACCGAGACACGAGGTTCTAGGGTCCCACTTCTCGATAGTATCTTTAAAGCCTCTCCCATGTTTTGTGCTCCTCTTTTGCTTTGCGCTCACCGTCGACATAATGTGTGATGTTGGGGTTACCAAGAAAGTGTGTGTAAGTGTGTGTGTGTGTGTTAATCTAAGTTTTTTTTCCATTTAGAGTAGTTTTCCCTTAAAAACTGTTTTCATTAAAATTCTTTAAGCACTTATTTATTTTTATTCCATTAAACTGCATATGTATTTGTCATTTAAAAATTATGTGTGGAACCTTTTCTCGGTGGCATCCTTCTGGGATTTTAGCTTACACCCTACATACACCCTTGGGTGTATGTAGTTTATGTTTCTTCTTCATTCCAGGTTGAGGCATCGTGCACAACATTGGTGGTTCGTGTTTTCATTAGCGTCCTCATGTTGGTTTGGTGAATGTATCTTGAGGGTGCTTCACCTCATGGTGCTTGGAGGTTTGAGTTAGTTTTTTTGGTTTTTCATTTATTTCTGTTCCTTTTGGATTTTTAGTCCAAGTTGCAAACTTTAAATATAAACATGGTGTAAGGGTCTGTTTGGTTGTCTGACTTTGGTCTCATTTTTTTCAGCATGTTGTTTGTTTTATATTCATTTATTCGGGTAAATCGTTCCCAAGTTTTATTTTTGATATCTGGGCACTTGTGCCAGCCCGTGAGGATCGGGAACGCCCTTCGGGCATTGCCACAGACCAGGTCGGGTGCCGGGTCAGATGGAGACCTATCCTTGTTCATGAGAAAATGGTATGAGAGGGAGGTTTTGGTCTTGTTATTTGGGGTGTCAGGAAGATCGGAGATAGGATTGTCGGTACTCGATTGGTAGGTGCGAGAAGAGCATCGTGAACTCTTACTTGTTTTGACCCTCAAGTGACTAGGGGTAGTTAGGGATTTATGTTTTGGCTTTGATCTGTGTGGATGGAGGATGACAATAGGAGTAAACCGGTACTGCGCGTGAACTCACATGGAGTAGCGACCCATGTGGTGCCCGAGAGTACGGTTCGACACTCGTAGTGTTTGGTCCTTGTCTAGGGCATGGTCTCCTAAACCATGTATCTGGGTTAGACATGACCACTAGTCCTCCGTCTAGGTGATTTAGTGTTCATGATGTCTTGCTTCCATTTTGGGTTGGCGTGAAAATGTTTTACTATTATTTTTTTAAAAGGAAAGTGGACCTTGGGGTTGCGCTTATTTTATTTTTGTGTGTGTTCGACATGATTTTTTTAGGGTGTGTTTCTCTTGGAAGTTGGTGTTTGATTTGTTGAAAAATTGAATCCCTAAAATAATGTCTTGGGTTATCCGAAATTGAATTCAGTTGTTTTAGAAATGGAAAGCATTTTGAAAATTTTTCATGAATCTTTGAAATGGTTTTTGGAAAAAAGGAGAGTATTATTAGAATATTGGAAATGTTTTATTTTTGAAAGCGGAAGACCATTTCTTTGTCCAGTGGTATTCCTATGGATACTTGTGTGTGCATGTGGACTTGATTGATGGATAGTTGTTGGATCATGTGGATGGGTGCATGAGTGGCATAAAAATGCATATCTGCGAGGCATCCAGGAATATCAGTGGTGAGTGATTGATTTTTAAAGATGCTTCTTGTTTCCTGAAAAGTGGGGTTTTCTCTAAAATGGGTTTTTGTGCTTAAATGGTTTTTAGTCCAGAGTTAAAGCAATGGGTTCAAAATAGATGTTGGGTTTTATTGTACTGTGCTTGGTTTTTCAAGTGAGTGTTTTTATTTAAAAATGAATTGATGTTTTCAATTGAAATTGTTTGATTTGTGTACGATATATGGATGTTTGATTTGTGATATGTTTGGATTTGTGGAAGGTTGTTTCGTGTTTCTTGTTTGGGATATGCCCCCTACAAATATTCCATGGGTTCCAGCAGGTCTCTCTCAGTTCTTGGCCCGACCCAGACTCTCAGTGGAGTGGCAGAGTTGGGTTCTGCTCGGTGGTGTCGACTGTTCGTAGACGTCGATGTCAGTTGGATGCCATTGAGTGCTTTGGGAAAGATGGAAGTGTCTCGGGTTTTGGAGGAACTATAGATGTTGTGAATGCATAAGTTGTCTTGAGTATGTTTGGAGGAGTGAGACTAAACCATCAAACGATGATAGTTCTATTTTTATTGCGAATAGTGACGTCGTGAGAAACCCTCAAGACTAGTCTCATTCCGCGGTTGTACCTAAGTGAGGGAGAAGGAAAGTGATAGATCTTATAGGTGCTTGACCAGTCAACAGAGGGTGAAGGAGATGTGTTGACCTTTCTGATGAGCTAGTTTATTATTCCCCAGAGGGTGTGTGGAATGATCAGTTTAAATCTCGTAATAGTTGTTGGTCTTGTTTATGTGGTGGTAAGTGAATGTTCCTCATCCAATGAGGAGTGTGAACCAATAGGACTTGTTCTTGGAGTGCTCCTTCTGTCAGTTTATGTCATGCGTTTGACAGACTACTCAATCTCCTACCTCTAGTGTGGGAAGTCGGACACCCTAAGTCATTCGCTGTAATTATTAGTTGGTATGATGATGGACTATTCGCTTGGGGGATGAGGAGTGGTATGCAGGTTGCTTTTCCAGCAGAGGAAGTTCTAGTCAGAGGTTGTCAGCTTGTGACTACGAGGCGGTAGATGCTTCAGACATCAAGGCCCCAACCATAGGTCCCAGGGTGAAGCTTACGAAATTCAAAACTCGTCGGATGTAGGATGTGCTTGATCCGACTTAAGTTCACAGTGACGGGATGGGGAAAGATTAAATTTCCTTATTACGGTACCCTCTCTGAAGGCGTCTTTCTTTTGTGAGGGGCATGGAGCCCTTGTTTACTTGCCATGGTCTTATTTTATGGGAGTTCCTCTTGGGGCTTAAAGATATTCAGAGAATCCATATTCTTGTAAAGCTAGTGGGTGTGCTCCGTGAACCTTCTTGTGGTCGGAGATTCTCATGTCTTATGGAATTGTCGTGCACCTGTCTAGTTCGCCTCCTGGTTAGGGGTTTCTGCTATCAAATCTATCTCATGTGGAAGAGTGTTGTCCACTGTAGGAATAATCAATACAGGTCGGCCCGTGGGGTGGGTTCGTGATGAAGGGTTCAGTTAGTATTGCTTAAAGTAAACTGGGAATGCCCGTGCGGGTTTCGTAGTGTTAGGAAAGTTTAAAATGGTGGGGAGACCCTGTGCGGGTCTCGCTAATGTCCCCTCTTATGATGGTTAAACATATGGAACTTTAAGGGTCAATATAATGTTAGAGGTTGTATGAGTTGTGATTTGTTTTGGTTTGAAGAACCAAGGATTGATGAGAACCATAATATGGTGGGGAGACCACCATAGGACGAGCTTGTGGAATACTCTGTTTTCAAAGTGCGCTTGGCGGAGCAACCCCTTGCTTCTGCTCCACCCGACCTCGACCATGCAAACTGGTTAGCCTAGGTAGTGGGTCGCTCTATAAGTGTTCTTGGAGATCTCAGGCGGCCTTGGTGATCCCCAAAGATAGGGGTCGGAGTGTTCCATGTTGTAGTTCTGTTTCGAGGTCAATTCCTTATTGTTGGTATTTTTTCTTGGTGATTCTAGTTTTGAGATCTTTGATGTTTCAGGTCATCAGTGTTTTGAATGATAGGTCTTTGGGCGATTGAGGTTTGGTTTTAAGCATCTTCGCGGTCTTGCTTAGAACCCTTGGTTGACCTAGTCTTTTGGGACATTCTGGGGGCAAAAAGTGTCATGGTGGGAAGAATTGTCACATCCCGACTGACACTTCTTTTTAATTTAATTATTTTAAGTATTTCTTTTGAGTTGAAATTTGAACCGGTTCTATTTTAAAAGGAATTTGAGATCTTTTACGGGTGCTCGACCATAATTGCGACTAGGCACGCGAACGCGCCTGCACATGCGACCGTGCATGTTTCCAGACCCGACTTGAGTTTTTGCGTTTTGATGGTAAATGAGTGTTTTGACTTGGTAGTGTCCGGCGCGTGGGCAAGGAACGGGCGAAGCCGCATGGCTTCGTCAGATGTTCGTGCGACCTACCCGGTGTGCGAGTAATCAATTAATTAACGAGTTGAATAATAATTTAAGTGCAGAATAAAATATGAAAAATGATTAATTAATTCAAGAATTTTTTTAATAAAAACAATGATAATTATATTGGGATTATTTTTCTAATTTTATTATTTCAGTTAATATTTTAATTGGTTAGATAATATTCAAATAATATATTGGTTGTAAAATTATCAGCATGTTACTTTTTATGTTATTGCTATTATTATTAATTTTGTTAAGATTTTAATTAAGTTATAATAATAATAATTATTAATATTCTTATTATTATATATATATATATATATTAAGTTATTGTTATAAGTTTTTTTTTGGTTTTTATTTCCTTTATTTTTTTCTCTCCCCCCCATTCTCTACCTCCCTTACGCTACCATCTCCCCATGTGGATCCCCTTTCCCATGCAACCCTAGCACGATGCTCTCCTTTCTCCATCCATCCGGCGCCCTCCACCCTTTCCGGAAGAACCGAGCTCCATCATGCCTCTTTCCTGGAAAATTGTTGCTCGCCCCTCCCCTTGATTTCCCCTCTGGAACGGCCTCCTCCGGCGCACCGAACCGGCACATCTCCTCCACTCCGGTCCGCAACTACCACGCCGCATCACCCATGCCCCCCCCCCTTCCAGCTTCACCGACTGGCATCCCGATTCCTCCTTGTTCGGATTTCACTCTGGCAGTCCGCACCCCCCAACCCTCATCTAGTAGGTCTGGCGACATCTTTTTTTTACGCGGCTCAACTCTGGCCTCCTCATCCTTGGCCGCACACCACCCTCGAACCGGCGATCACTGCCTCACGCCGGACCTACGCCGCCCCTTCCTCACGACGAACCCCGTCGCCGCCCGCTGCCACATATGCCATGGACCCCTGCAAAACCCAGCCTCCTCATCGGACTAGGAGGCTCCTCCTCGACCAAGATCACCCAGGCCGCACCCCTTCGCGTGCTACTCCCCCACTTGCCCAGCCGAACCTGATCCTCCTGCTCTACTGGCCACCCCCTGTTTCCCTCCGGATTTCTCAGTCGACGTCGCACCCCTCCTTCCTCTATCAGACAGCCTTCCAGAACCCCCAATTTCATCTACCCAGCCTTTCGAACCCATTATCGTAGGTGTGGAACACTTCGGTTGATTTTATTCTACTTTGGTGTTGTTCTGAATAGGTTTTAGTTTGTGTTTGATTCATTTTGATGCGTTTATGATGTGCTTGTCTTTAGGGTTCATTTGATTTTGTTTGAGGTGCATTAGGTGCAGTGGTTTTTGTGCACCAATTGTGAGAAGCTTGTGACACATTGGTATGTGGTTCCACTCTTAATTGTTATCTGATTAATTAATTTACAAGTTTAATTTATTTAGAATGTTATTTAATTAATTTGAGTTGTGCAAAATTGATCTTCCTTTATGTTTGATTTTCAATTTAATTATCTGGTAGCATGTTTATATTATGTGTCAGTTTTCTGCTGAAAACTCATATCGAGTTGTTAGTGGTTTTTTTTAATTGCACGGTTAGCTCATTATGTTGTGCAATTAGTGTGAACTGTTTTTTTTGACATAGTGTCGTGTGTGTCTAATAATAAAAGAAGATATTGTGTGGTTTAATGGGTGATGCCAAGTTACTTCTTTAAAATTTTATCATAAGCATTTATTTTTGGCTTATTAAGTTGTGTAGTTTGTGCAAAAGCGTCTTACCTGTGGTGTAAGGTTTTTTTTTCATCAGATTGTTTAGGTGCTGCAGGTCACACTTTATATTGTATTTGAGTGAGTGCAATGTCGGACTGTGTTTCAGATTTATGAATAATTACTTTTTTGTGTGTAAAACTATGTGGCACTCTTTTTCTATTATTTTATAAACTTTTTAAGTGGTTTATTAGATTATGTCAATAGTGTAAAACATGTTTGGAAAATGTTTTAGTGATGTATTATTTCAGATGGTTTTTGTGTGTGCAAATGGTTGTTTTGGCATGTGTAGTGTATTATTGGATTTGAGTGTATGATTATGACATGTGACATGAACTCTGAACTACTTGAGCACAAACAAGAATCCTGGGTACAAGCTGGTCGGATTGGGACTAGTGTGCTAGTGATATGGAAGTGGAATCAGCCTGGTTTCACTTAGCTAGATTTGACGACTACAACACTAACTAAACTTTTGGATGATCGGAGACCACTAGGTTATGGATGTGTTTCCCTGTCTAGTGGCTCGTGCACGAGAACGTATATTGTTGTGTTCCTATACCATTGTTCACCGAGACACGAGGTTTGAGGGTCCCACTTCTCGATAGTATCTTTAAGGCCTCTCCCATGTTTTGTGCTCCTCTTTTGCTTTGTGCTCACCGTCGACCCACGGTGTGACATTGGGGTTACCAAGAATGTGTGTGTAAGTGTGTGTGTGTGTGTGTGTGTTAATCTAAGTTGTTTTTCATTTAGAGTAGTTTTCCCTTAAAAACAATTTTCATTAAAATTCTTTCAGCACTTATTTATTTTTATTCCATTAAAATGCATATGTATTTGTCATTTAATAATTATGCGTGGAACCTTTTCTCGGTGGCATCCTACTGGGATTTTAGCTTACACCCTACAAACACCCTTGGGTGTATGTAGTTTTTGTTTCTTCTGCATTCCAGGTTGAGGCATCGTGCACAACATTGGTGGTTCGTGTTGTCATCAGTGTCCTTGTGTTGGTTTGGTGAATGTAGCTTGAGGGTGATTCACCTAATGGTTCTTGGAAGTTTTAGTTAGTGTTTTTCGTTTTTCCTTTATTACCGCTCCTTTTGGGTTTTTATTCCAAGTTTCAAACTTTAAATCTAAACTTGGTGTAAGGGTCTGTTTGGTTGTCTGACTTTGGTCTCATTTTGTTCAGCTTGTTGTTTTTTTATGTTCATTTATTCAGGTAAATCACTCCCAAGTTTTATTTTTGATACCCGGGCACTTGTGTCGGCCCGAGTGGATCGGGAACACCCTTCGGGCCTTGCCGCGGACCGGGTCGGGCGCCGGGTCATATGGCGACCCAGCTTTGTTCGTGATAGTTATGATCTCATGGATCAAGTTATTTGAATTATTTATAATTCATTCTTTATGAATTTACACGATTTATTCCATGAATCAATATTATGATATATGATATTCAAGGTATAGTTTTAAAATGTTAATATCACACCCTAATGTTCATGTTATCATTATTTGATTATTGATATCTCCATTGTTTACCGTTACTTTGTATCTAAGATCACCCTTTATTATTTTTTCTTCCCTATGTTATAATAAAGGTTTTATGTATGATAAGTTTAATAAGGGTGTTTGATATGAAACTTTTATGGGGATCAAATGTATATAAATCATGAACCATTTGTTTATGTGTCCATGTTTCCAAAGCCACTAGACCTAAATGATTCTGACACGGATTATTATGTTATATAATTAATATTAATCTAATAAGAGGTAATATCTATATATCACAGGTCACTATTATTAAACACTTGAATTATTTATATTTTATGATTTTATTTTGACAATCCTCATCCAATATTTGAAGATATGGTAACTTGGTGCCATTTTTCTCTAATAATGACCAAAATATTATTTGTTGTAATGAATAAATATAATATATCTCTCTATTTTATAAATATATATAATATTTTTTTCTTTGGTACAAAAGAGGTTATGTTTAGTTATAAATGGTTCTTTGAAATAGTAGTTGTTTTTTTTCAGGGTAATTTTTTAAAAAAATTAGTGATGGATTTTTTACATTAAATTATTATGAAAAAATGATATTATTCCTCTTCAAGACATATAGAAATAAATTAAAATATTTAAAAACATATAAAATAAAATTATTTGGGATAATTATAGTACCATAACAATTTTATGGTTAATAGTAATGTATAATTGATGGTGAAAGACTTTACACTTGAATTCAATACCTATCCTGATGCCTTTAAATTCAAAATTTCTGAGCAGTAATTAAAATGAATTTAAAAGTATTTTATGTTAAATAATATTTTATTAAATTATTTGAAAATAATAAAAATATTTAAAGATTTAAATGGGATAATATAGGTAAAAAATGTTATACCTTGACCATTTTAGTGCCAACTATTAATTTAGAATCAAATGTGTAACCCTTATTATTGAAAAAGTTGTTACCATTATTAAGGTTAAAATTGGTTAATGATGTTTTTAACCCAAAATATAAGGTTTAAAATTACATATAAACCTATCCAAATTTTATTGGTTGAAATTATTTCCACCATAATATATCTTAACATTCATATTTTGGCCACTTCTTTCAACTTTTACATCTAAAAGAATTTATTATATTTAAGTCTTTTAATTAATCCAAAGTGTGTCCTTTCCTTAAATTTAAAATAATGACACCTATCCTATATTTTTGGAACCATATTGAGACGTATATCTCATCCAAATCCTATAAAAACTATTATAAAAATCTATATACAAGTTAGAATGGTTATTGTCTCCTCAAAATACCATCATTATGGTACTTAAAGAGAGATCTAAAGGGGGTTATTCAAATAGATATCAATCCTACTAATTGATAATTTTCATTTTACTTATTCTTATAGATCCCCAGGTTTGACAGGCCATTAAGAGGGTTACTGAGTTAGTGGTTTAATTTCATGAATTTATTTTCTTTGGAATTCAAAATCTTAAACTCATTAACTTTCTCAATCCACTCAATTTTATATCTAAATCTCACCTCATGTGCAGTTGTAATAATGGTCAGAGAAGTACACAATATTTACAAGGTTTGAAAAAAGCCTACTTCCTACTAAAACTATTTATTAAAACCTTTTACAAATTATTATTTATAAAAAAATTGATTACACTACTTGTAACACAAACAGAAATACTTATTCACTTCTTCCAGCACTAACTGAATTTCTTATCCTGCTTCCATATCCAACTAAGTGACTTATATTAATTCTTGATCTAACTTAAAAGGCCTCTCATGCTCCCATATCCAACTGGGAGACTTATCTCCCTACTCTCTCTAGTTCAAATAATTCTTCCCTTATTTTAGGGTTAATAAATTAATATAAATATCTTCAACATTATGGATGATTGTCTTCTTCCATAATCCAATAGGATAATTTTTTCTTGTGTACACTTCAATCACCTTAAATAACTGATGATTATATTTTGGGTCTTGATCAATAAATTTGATAACTTTTATATGATCTGTTTCTTCAGTAAAATAAAGTATCAGGGTTTCTTCCTTCTGATATTTAAGTCATGTCCTCACTTGAATAGATGTAATTAATGTAAAATATTTTTCAATGAAACTTCAATCATGAATTGCATGGGATTTTAAACATTGTAAACCCTGTCCTATAACTATCCTTTTTTTATTATTTTATGTATTTACTATTTAATTTTTTTCATGTTCTTTTAAATTAACATATTAATTCATGTGGTAATACCTTTAACTAATACACCACACTATTCAATATCGTTACCTCTTCATATTATCATTTTGAATGAACATAATGCTTCGCGAGACACTAGAACTTATTATATTCATATATGTGTGTTTATAATCATAAATAGAATAACCTAAGGGTACCATGAAAATTTCTTAGTTTCTTCATGAATCATTTTGAGTGTGTGTAACCCATGTTGAAGGCATATGGTATATTATTCTTTTTATAAGAAAATTGATTCATGGAATCTTCTCTTCATGAAAGATTGGCATTTTAATAATCTTATTTTGTCCTTCAAAAAATGCGAGTTCAATATATCCAGGGAAATTAAACACTTATGGACTTTGTTCCTCTATGTCCATAGGTTATGTATCAATTCCATTCTATAACATTTCTTTCCATGTTAAGGCTATGAAAAATATTTTATACAACATAATTTTTTTAAATCACATGAGTTGTTTAGTGTTTCTCAAATTTATATTGAGATTCATGGAATATTTGTGTGATATGATTATTCTATAACACTAGAATAAGAAGAAATATTTTATCACACACTCATAATTTATATATGATATAACTCATGTATGAAGATGAATGCACTGAAATCCTTATGAAAGATTATTTTTCATTCAGACAAAACATGTTCTTAGAGTTATCACATGAATGTAAAATGAACATTTCATGCATTGAAGTTCTCAGCATCTTCGTCTCAAAATATTATCCACAAAATGATCAAGAAAACCTTGGGTATAAACATTACATATTTGGTTTTGAAATTTTGGGAATATAAAACAAATTAGAATTGAGAGGTTGAAGAATATATCTCTTGACGATCGAACTATACAAATTGATCAAATCAAAAAAAAATTATATCTATACCTTTTTTAAGACAAATGATCCATGAGCATACAATACTTATCTAACATAGAAGATTCACATGGTCGGGTGAATCTAAAAAAATTATTATTTTCTACTTCACACTCGAGAAAGTACTGGGGTTGAAACCCATACACATTGTACACACACATGTGGGGCAGTCCGAACCACTTTCCCCCATGTAAGTGCCACTGTGGCACCTTGAAGTTTCTATGAGCCTACTCACTCACCTTTATGCTCTATATGAGGGCTATGTGTTCCCAAATAGAAACATATCTCATAAAACTGGCTAGATCAATCCTCTCTCATGTGGTTGACCCCTGGTTCCCACATATGTGGTTGAGGGGATCTTTGTTTAGAAAAGGGTTGGCCATATTTTTTGATAAAGGAACAATTCTTATACTTAGTAATATTTTAAGTATGGAATATAATACCCATCCTATATCAAAATAATATTAAAATAATCTTCATGAAAGAAATTATTTTTCATGGAAATATTTATTTATCTATACAAAAAAATTCAAATTATTCGATGTTATATACATTGTTGCAAAAATAATGTGCCATAACTTATTGATACATGTATTTAAACTTACTGGTTTAAAAAATTTCCCAATTTCAAAAATAATTTTTCCAGCATGACATTTTTTTCTATTAAATTAATCTATATCAATCCTTTAAGAAACACCACTTCATCTCAACTCACTAAACACATATTGACAAACATTGAAAAAAAATGAAACACTTGGGCACAGAATATCCCCTTAGTATTTTTTCAATATATTTTCACATTTTTATTTTCAATATGCTGCTCAAACAATCTCCCAATTATTTAAAATCAAATTCGAAGGATAAATGGGGGTATTATAATCTTCTAATTTCTCCTTTCAAGAAATTCAATATTCTCTTCTCCTTTACCTAAAACAAGGATGATACCATATGGTTATCTTAGTAAATATACATCAGTTGGTCAACACTATGTCTAAGTGGTCTATCCCTGAATAGAAAAGAAGACACCATGCATGTGATATCATGATAATATTTTATTATTTCACAAAATATTTTTTTTAAGACTTGAAATACATGATCCTTCACACAATTTAACAAACACATCATAGAGATCAGGTGAAAAAATAATATGTCACCCATTGTCTCATCTTATTATCAACTAAACACACCCCCTTAATTGATATGATTATTACAATTAATTATTAGGGATGAATTTGGTGTTGAAATAGATTATCCTTTAGTTTTGAAATTCATCTAGAATTTCTAGAATCACCAGAATTTAGAAAAATTACAAATTCTTCTAAAGGTCGCTCCCCATTATAGGACACACTCTTTTCTTCTACTTCAGAAATGTATGTAAACTATATGAACTATAATCCAATAATTTTTTACATATGTGAAAACCTCAAACATATCCTTCAATGCCATGAATGTTATCTCAAAATAATAATATTATTGGGAATAAGGAGGGTCCTCTTCAATTTTATGAAATAATTTTCATATTGAGAGATACCTCTCAATCCATGCCATTATTTTCTCTCAATCTCATTATAATAAGATTTATTTAGAGTCTTATTTCTTTTTTTAGTCTCATTTGTTTAACTATGTTCTTTCTTCCCTTCAAATTATTAATTTTTGGAATGTATTTTTTAACCTAAGTCTTTTAGTCCGCCACGTTTTAAGTTATGGATAACTTCTCATCAAATTTTTTCTTACCTTCTAAATAAAATATCATTCCTTTAGCCTCATAAAGTTTTTTATCCTCTTTAAACTATTTATCCATTTTCAATTGTTTTCTCTAACTAACTATGCAATATTTCATGAAAATATCACTCTTATTAGATTATTCACTTGAATTTTCTCTAGGGTTCGTTTTAAACCTCTTTCTTTTCAGAGAATAGAAAACCTCGACATCCATCCTTGTCATTCACACCTCAACCTTGTGACCTTCCAAAATAAATTTTTTACAAACTCCTTATACCTTTAGACAGAACCTCATCTAATACAACTTGAAGATCTCTATATTGGGTTTTCTAGTAAGAGGGGGGTTAGTGGTTTAATTTGAAAAAATTATTTTTCTTTCCAATTAAACCTATAAAAATGTTATGGTTCTCAATATAGTTATTATTATCTCCCAATATCATGATGTGTGTAGTTTTAATAATAGAGAGATAAATACATACTATTTAAAAGCCTTAATAATAACTTAGTACCTGATAAAACTAATTATACCCCCAATTAAAAATTATTCAACATCAAGCATGTGATTAATGTTATTATAGAACTAATTGAAGGACTTATTCACTGCTTCCAAAACCAACTGGATGCCTTCTTTTAATCCATGCTCCAACTAAGTGACTTATCCTACTTTTAGATCTAGCTAAAAAGGCTTCTCTTAATCCTATCTCCAATTGAGATACTTATCCTTCTTATATTAACAACCAATGTACTTATTTACTCTATTTATGGTTAATCCATAGATATTGAGATCTCCAACCTTCTAGATAATAGTCTTCCCCTATGAGCCTACATTATCAGGTTTTTATATGTACACATTAATTACCTTTAATAACCACTGATCATTACTTTTGATCATTTTTAATAAATCCAATCACCTATATATGATCAGTTTCTTTAGTGAAAAAAATCAGGGGATATTATTCTTTTTAATGTTTAAGTCTTAGATTCACTTGGATGTGTGAAATTAATGTACACAATTTCTCAATGATTCATCATGCATTTATTTCATGTGATTATGAAGCTTGTAAACCGATGAAAATAATGATCTTTGGTTTATTATTTTATGTTTGTTCTATTTAACTTTTATCAAGAGAATATAAATTAATGTATGAATGAATGTGGTAATAAAATTAACATATGAACCAAACTATTCAAGATAACTTACTTTATTTAGTATCCCTGTATGTAACAAAATACGTTGTAAAAAACAAGAACTTCCTATCCTTGTGTAAGGTTGTTGATAAAACTGAATAACTATATACATGGGTGTCATGAAAACATAATAGCTTATTTTTTAAAAACATTGAATGAGTGTAATAGAAGTTAATGTCTTGTGGTATATTCTTCACCATGAATGATAAGTTCTTCATATAGTCTTTTCTTCATGAAACAGTATTACTCACAGAATCTCTATTGACCCTTGATAAAACAAAATCTCTCTTTATAAAGTGTAAGTAAACAATATCTACATTGGTTCCTCAATATTTATAAGCTACTTCTCACTTCCTTGTCACAGTTTTTTATATCGCGTCTAGGATCCAAAATATATTTTATTTTTTTAAATTCACCAGAGTTTTTTGGCATTTATCAAATACACAATGTGAATCATGAAATATTCATCATAATACTAGAATCACCTACATGATACTATCACATACTCATCATTTTTATATACAAAGAATCATGTATGAAGACGGATTCATGAATAGACTTATAAAACATCATTTTAATTAAGATAAAATAGTTTCTTCAAGTTATCGCATCCATAAAAGTAATATATTTTAGTCATTGAAGTTCTCGTTCTCACCATTAGATAATATTATCCTCATAAAAATCATGGATATGAAAACCCTACTCTTTATGAACCATTAATTCAATATTTAATTCATAATATTATACAAAATATTACCCAGAAGATCGATAAGTCTATTATCTTTGTAAATTGGGTAAATTTAATGGAAACATAAAATATGGAATAGAAAATATTTATTGAAAACTTCCTTAACATGCTCATATTATTCCTTTATACTTAAAAAACATGGGATAACCTGGGGATAGACATAAAAAAGGGGCGAACTATAAATCCTAGTAAGGTAATAAACATGGAATAATAAAAATAAAATAATACATGTTAGAAAATAGTCATAACAATGGGAGCATAAAAGGGTTTATAGACATAAACATTAACAAATAAACATGATATAGCATAATAATATAAAGGTAACATGGGAGATGTGGGAATAACATAAAACATAGAATGGTAAACATATTTAAAGGATAACTTCTCTGAAATAATGATGAAAAAGTCCCTTGATGGGTTAGTTTCACTCCCTAATCCCTTAATGACATCACAAAAGACTAAAACATTACCCAAGGAATTGGAGCACTATATAATTCTGGGAGCACCCATCACATTCATTTCATTCACAAGCATAAGTGTTTTATATAGATTATAAAATATGGATTCATTTATCATAAAATTTTATGAAACCCCAATGGAGTGTGGAATAAGTACATGTAATTCCCAAATAAAATAATTATAAGTGAATAAAGGTGAATTCCCTTGATAGTAAATAAGCGTGGGTATTCACTACACATTTTTTTCCATGGAAAATCATGTTGGAATTTTGAATTCATAATAGGGAAATATAAATGTTCATGGTAGGGACTAAATGAGAGTGAAAGGGGTATCACATAACTAATAAATCATAAGAAAGTATGGGGATATGTGAGAACACTTCCAAACATTAGAAAATGGGTATAAAAGAAATAATAAAATGGATATTATTAAATAAATAGAATGAATGGATCTCGTACCTTGATAGGGTGAATCCAAATGATTTGGAGGAGCTTTTTGAGAGTTTGGGGGAACCAAAGAAGGACTCCAAAGTGGGAAGGGTAAAGTAAGGATGTGATCCAAGGTGTTTGAGTGAAGATAAATGGGATATTGGGTGGGTTTATAAAGGAAATGGGTGTGGAATTATTTATTATTCCTAAAAAGTTGGTTTTGGACTCTATATAATAAAGTAATCAAAACCAAAAATCTTCACATGGGTTTCTACCACCGTTTCTACCAAAAGGCAGTAGTTTTCAATATTTTTTTAGAAAAGGGGATGAAATACTTAAAATGTTATCCTTGGGGGTGGGGAAGTGATTCAAGTATTTAAATAAATGATTTAAAAACCTTAAAATATATTTTTGGTTTTGGATAAATTACAAAGGATTTATAAAATTAAAAAATATATATATTATTACATTATTCACACCATGTATTTATACCGTATTAATGTTTTACCTGAAAATTTGACTGTCTTAGAAAATTATAAAAAATAAATTATTGGATAATTTTCACATTATTATTCAAAAAATAATATTTATTTTATCTAAATAATTTTCCAAATATGTTATCTTTCCCTTTTAAAATATAAATCATTATTTATTGAAAAATGATGGGTTATTTGACAATAACTATTTTCAAACCCCTATAAAAATTACCTTTTAATTCATATAAATTATATGATCAATTTTATTAAATAAAAATTATTTATTAATAAGAATTATTAAAATATTATTAATTTCAAACAATCGATTAATTCATCAAAATAAACATCATAATTGAAATTGAATATTAATTAAAATTAAAATTTATGTTTTATTATATCAAAATCAAAATCATTTATAAATTAAAAATAATATGATAAAAAACAATTCATTATTATTTATAATATAAATTTTCAAATTGTTAGGGTCTTGATACATTACCCTATATTAAACCAAAAAATGCCCTAATTGTAAGGTGCAAAATGATGAGACTTTCATGGGGTTGTTTGAAAAACATTGTCAAGGTCATGATCTCGATGAGCTTGATGTTCCCCCATAAACAGTTTTTATCACCCATAAGTTATTGGATCTTAGATTGGTATTGGTCAATGTAAAATTCTTGTGAGGATTCCTCCCTTAAAGGATCCGATAAATGGGCTTCATAGAGTACATTCATACTATTTGAGGACATAACATCGTTTGTCTGTTTCATTTGTATTTGATGAAATCATATATTTATACAAATCATATGGTCACTATTTAATGATTATATTATCAATGATTATGATTCTTAATGGACTTTTAAATATGATAGGATATAATAAACCAAAATAAGTGGTTGTTTTTTCTATAACCATAATACATAATATGGAATTTAATCCAATCACAAATGAAATTTTATTTATAAAAGTTTGGGTTGTTACAATAATCCCCCATTCAAAAATTTCCCAATCAAAATTTTCATATCACACACTAAAATCTATGTGGGTAACTCTATTTCATCACCTCATCTAGTTCCCACATCACTTCTTTAAAATTTTGGTTTCTCCATAACACATTGACTAGATGCATTGTATTATTCCATATAACATTGTCTCTATGATCTATGATCTTCACTGGTTGATTCTCATATGAGAATCATTATCCAATGGTACCACCTCAAGATTGTGTACATGTGAGGGGTCTAGTATTTAATTCATCAAGAGTGATACATGGAACACATCATGTACTTGAGATAGGTTAGGCGGGAGGTCTAGTTGATAGGTCTCTGGTATGATGTGATCAATGATCTAAAAGGGACTGATGTATCTTGGACTAATCATTACCTTCTTTCCAAATATCAATACTTTAATCCATGGAGATATATAGATAAATACCTTTTATCCATAAAAAACTCTAGGACTCATCGATGATTTTTTTGTATAACCATTTTTTCAAGTCTGATCATCCTTGATGTGATGCTGAATGTTCTTGACCTTTTCCACCATTTCCTCAACTATTTCTGGACTTGGAATTTTTTGTTCCCAAACTTCTCCCATCATGCATTCATTCTACACTTTTTCCCATAAAGGGCATCGCACAGAGCCATTTATATTCTTGAGTGGAAACTGTTTTTATATGAGAGATCGATTAGAGGAAGTTGTTGATCTCATCATCATTTGAAGTCAATTGAGCATGATTTAAACATGTCCTCATGTTTATGGATATTCTTCCATGATTAGTTATCAGTTCGAGGGTGTTAATTTGTGTTTATGTTCAAATCAATATTAGGTGCATGTGGAATAATCTTCAAATAACTTAGAGGTAAATCATGGATATCAATCAGATATAATGGATAGTGGCATCCCAAGCAGCCTCACCACTTTTCTAATTTATATCCTTGAATTTTAATTGATTAATATGTCCTCTAAAATTGAAATTATGTGATAATTAATTGAAAGACAAACAAGAAAAACCCATATATCATTATTTACTATTCATGTATTTGAAATACTAGTGATAAAGTCCATGATGATGTTTTCCCATTTCCATATAGGTATGGGTAATAGTTATATCATCCCCTAGGAAATTTTCCTTTCACCCTTCACTTGATAACATAAAAGAAACCTTTTTGTATATTTTATGATATGATTTTTCATATATCCCCACAAATAGTTCTCTTTAAGATCTTGATAAATTTTTGTTCTTCTAGGATGAATTGAGAATGTTGAGCTATGTACGTCATCCATTAGATAATCCCTCAACCCTTGGTTTGATGGTATACATATTCTTGACTGAAATATTGAAACTACTCCTTCATTGACATTGATCTCTGAGTATTTATGTTTTCTTATACCTTCTACTATCTTTTTAATTCTCACATAACCTCTCTAATAATATTTTATCTTTTATAAAAGGGATGGTTGAGTAATGATTTCTGAAAGTATTGATGATTTTATCTCTTTTACGATCCCCATGTCTAACCAATTCAAGTCTAAGAAGATTAGATCCTTCTAAATTCTAATCAATAATAAACTTGTTAGATCCATTCTACATAGATCATCTACCACTTTATTCACTTTTCAAGGATATTATTGGATTGAGAAGTCCTAGTCCTTAGTCAACTATAACCATCTCCAATAGAGCATATTTAACTCTTCATGTGTGAATATATACTTGGGTCTCTAAAGATCTGAATGTATTTTACACTTCTCATAAACAAGATAATTCAACCATATTTTTAATACGAAGCTCACTAAAACCAACTGTGGATTATACGTAGTGTATGTTTTTCATGAACCTTCAATTTACTTGAGGAATAGGCTATCACTTTGTTATTCTACATTAACACACATTCCCATACTTGTTTTTAAGACTCACTTAAAACCATGAAATGTTCTCCACTTAAGGATTGTGTTAGCACAAGTGCAATGATAAAAATTATTTTCAACTCCTTAAATCTATCCTCACATTTATCATTATAAAAATAATTTAATCCCTTACCATTTATCTTGGTTGGAGGGTTTTAAAATAATGATAAATTTCTTAAAAATAGATTATACTACCCAGATAATCAATGGAAACTATAGATATACATCATAGATTTTGGAATCAACCATCCTTGAATTGATTCTATCTTTGATGGTTCCAATGATATACAACTTCTTATAATAATATTCCCCAAGAATGATACTTCCTTCAACCAAAACACTCATTTTCTATACTTGTAATAAATCTTCTACTTTTGTATGGTCTTTAGCACAGTGCTCAGATTATATTCATGCTTCTTATTTCTTTTAGAGTATATTAAAATACCTTATATAAATAATACCATAAATTATTTGAAATAATCTCTAAATACTCTATTCATCATTTCCATAATGATTTCATGAGTACTAGTGAGTTTTAATGACATTATAACAAACTCGTAGTTCCTATAATTAATTTAGAAAATAATATTTGGGATATCCACCTTCATCGTCCTTAATTGGTAATCTCCCAAACAAAGAACTAGCTTTGAAGATTTTTGGGTTCCAGATAGCTGATTGAAAAATTTATCAATATGTGGTAGATGATACTTTTTATTTATCATGGTATTGTTGATCCCACGATAATAAATGAAAAGGTGCACTGGCCCTTCCTTCATCTTTAAAAAGAGGATAGGTTCAACCCACGTAGAAGCACATGGTAATATGAACACATTATCAAGATTATCCTATATTTTTTTCATTAGATCAAAAATTTATACAAAATCAATTAAATATAGAGTCTCGGATAACATAAAATCATCAAGTATAAGGTCGATTAAAAATTCAACCACTCGGCTAGTTGGAAGAGAAGGAAATTCTTCAAGAAACACATCAGTGTATTCCCTCACAATGGGATTGTCTTTAAGGATGATCTTTTCCTTAGACACAATAGTTTGAGCTATATAAACTTTCTTATAGGTAAATAATATTTATGCTTGATATTTTTATGATAATGAAGCTTAATCCTTATCCTTGAAATTTTACAGAATTAGGGAATAATTGAAAATATAGAGAGTGGTTTCCTTATCACATAAATTTATATTGGATTTTTATAAGGAAAGCCAATACATGACCAGAATTGTATCCAATTCCACTAAATGTTGTATTATATTTTTTGGGAAGTTCATATCAAAAAATTTTATAGGGGAGAGGTTATATACTTGGAAAGCAATCATTTTTCCATTTTTTGTTTTCACCAAAATCCCTACTTCTATGTTTTTTGTTTATGTTTGAAAAGTTCTACTAAACATGTGTGATATGAAGGAATGCATAGAGATATAATCAAAAATTATGTTCTCTATTTATGAATGAATAACTATTGTACCATCCACCACTTCATTTTTAGGATCCACCTCAGCCGGTGTGTTGGCATAATCTCTCCCTTCCTTCTATGGAGGTTTTTGGTTGCCTCCAAAAACCATTATCTTAGTGCATTGGTTTGAAAAGTTCCCTTGTTACTTGAAGTTGAAATAATAAAAAATGCATTGGGTGTTGAATGGAGTATCCCTTTACTCCATCGAATTATTGGGTTTATCTAATCTATAATTTCTTGTTAGGTTTCCTTCCTTTCAACACCTAAAGTATTTCTTCATTCCCCTTCATAATTTTCTATGAATATTATTTCTACACATTTGATAGGTAGGATGTTAAGATTTCATATCACCATTATATTTCTCTATTTCAATGAAATAATTAAACTCCACATTCTAATTCTTATCTCTATGATACCCTTGAGATTTTATGATATTCATTTTCACTTTTAAGGCACATCAAAAAAATTCCTCATAGCTATAAAAGTATTTTATCAACATGGATTTTAATTTACTAGGTTTTATCCCATAAAAGAAGCAGTCAACCATACATTTAGAGTAATGAAATAGAAGAATTAACATCATATAATTCTTGTTAATTTTTCCTTATACACCCTGATATATAAATCTTCTTTTTTCTAGACTGCGAGTAAATCTCTTACCATTTTAAGTCAAAAGGTGCAAGGAATATATTTGTTGAAATAAATTTCCTTGAACTCCTTCCACACCATAGCTTCAATCTCTTCCCCAGGATTAATATTCTTGATCAATGCTTAAAATTGATCAGCTACTCCATCCATATGGTAAAAATAGTGTCTTGGTCCAGGATGCAACTCAAGAGTGCCCCAAGGCATGTTGGCCACACGAATTCAAGTACATCTCCCCGAATTCTAGAGTATTCCAACTATCAATGTGAGAATAGGGTATTTATATGGGGATACTATTCCCTCATAGCTCAGTGTTTGCATAATGATAAAAAATAATAATAAATATTATAATAATAATAATAAGCATACAGTATCAGAAACAATAATTAAACCAAACATAGTAAATAGATAACTGTGGATGCTGAATTATAATACATGGTACACAAGTAATGATGATGATGTCAAAAGTCAGTAAAAAAATATTTTATGGTAAAATGGGAGAACAAGTATAAACAAAAAGCTATAAAAAAATGGTAAACTACTATAATAGAATCTCTATCACATGCTCAGTCCTCTGCCCCCATCTCCATCCAAAGATTCAAGAAAATCAATCATCAGAAGCAGCATGCTCCCCTTTATCTATATCTATGGTCATAAAGTCTACTAAGGTACCAAACGTTGCCTGAGAAGGGTGTGAGATGATACTACTAGTAGTCTCGAACCTACGGTGTCTAGAACATTCCATTTTCATGTTATAAATAAGAAATAGTGTTCCATATATATATATATATAATTATAGGCCACTAAATAAACAACAATTGCAATTGGGACCAGGTTCTTAAGTGGTCACCCATCCAATATCACCTACTTCTCCCTATGAAGGAATTATTAATAAGAAAGATATGCATGCAACAATGTATATAATATGTTTCATGGTAAGAAAAGAAACTATCGAATCAGACCCCAAATCTTGTGCTCTAGCTTCAAATATCAATCCCATGCCATCACATATGTATGACGGAAAGTAAAACAGAAGTTTCAAAAGTGGATAAGCATGATCAAATAATCATAAATGGTGAATCTTATATTATTAAACAACAAAATATACAATTAAAACCAAACATTCCATCTAAATATGAGGTGGATTTCCATGCATATCCAAGACGATCTAAAAGAATCCCATTTATCACAACAGAAACATCCTATAAATCCATTACCACTGACACCATCCAAGGAAATCTAAAATAATTCCAAGTATTACTACGAGGTATGGCAACCCACTGAGTTAATCCCAATTATCTGACAAGAATACCAAGTATAACATAATTCATGGTGTAGCCATATTTCTAAAAGGCCCACATATTGTTTCTCCCCTTGGAAATCGGTATCACATAAGAGTATAATAAATCACTCGGGAATCCCTTTTCCTGGAAAGGGAAAGCATCACCCCTGGAACATCGGGTTATAACCCATTGAGGAAAATAATTTCATCCTTGGTTCCTTAAAATGGAACCCTTGTTCTCTCTCGACCTCTGTCAAGTGCCATATCAAACAAGTCCTACATAACAAGAAACGCATTTATGATTTCTAAGCAATAATAATCATCTCAATACCACATTCATCTAATAACCAAGATAATAAATTAAATCCTAACATCAATGCAATATCTCATATATAAAGGAAATAAGAATTTAATAAGATTAAGAAGGGTATAAGGCATAACAAACATGGTATAATCCTTAGATAAGTGCATGTCAACACATTTAATTTAATTGCACAAGACAAAAAGTTTAACAAGAATTTCATATGGTTTAAGCCACCAAAAATGGGATAAGAAATTTGAAATGATCTTTAATAAAGGATTATTGAATCAAAATGTGTCTTACCAATATTTAATTAATGAATTTTCAAATATCGCATGCTATCTAGCTTGGTCAAGTATCAGATTCCATTTGAACCACTAAATGGCTCAAACAAAAGTAGGGAACAAGCTATAAGCATTTGTAATGATATAAGATGTGAAATTTCACATGGTATTATAAAAAATAATTTAACCTAAGGAGTTAGCATAAAATACTTATAATAAACATGATCATTTGAGTATAATACCCTAAGGAAAGACATATTGCATTCAAAGATACATCAAGTGTGTTAAAGGTATAAGGCACTACACATAGGCCAAAACACTATGTTCAAGATTGGGCATTATCAATAGGGACCTTATTCAGGGTATACTTTTCATTCAAATCTTATTAATAAAATAGTGGAATTATTATGGTTCCACACACAATAATAACAATTTTATACATTTTAAACAAAGTAAATTTATGTTTTTTTGTATGCTTCACCCAAAGGGGTGATCAGAGCTAAGAAGAACACCCTAAACATGGGGTTGACATCAATGTATAGTCCCAAAGGTCATGAAAAAAAAAGTACAATCATTTTAGTATGAGATAATAAGGCTCTCTGAAATGTTCTGATGGGGCATGATAATAGCGTAATTCCAAAAGAAATGAAGAAAAGGGGGAAACTAGTAGACACCCTACCTAAACATCATGGTACTAAGTATGTTCAGTATCGAGGGTTGATTCAATCTAAAATGGAAGAAATCAAGGTACTTAGGAAAACCCCCAGAAATAGGGCTAAATATTTCACATGGATATAGCATAATGAGGGTTGGAGAAACCAAAAAAGTCAAGGGGTGCAGAAGAGAGGTCTTCCTAAGAGGAGTATGTAGCTTTCAATGGAAAATAGATCGTAGAATATTTGTGGGATATGGAGAAAACCCCAGAGAGGGAGGAGAGGGGCCTTCATTTTCTAGGTAGGGGAGCAAATCCAAAGTGGGAGAAGGAGGAGGAGAAATATAGGGGTGTTTTAAAATAAACCCATAAAAATAAATATATGTTTTTATTTCACAATAGGTGTCACATGGTTTGTCTGCACTACTGGATAAATCATTCCCCAACCATGCGGTAGATTCTTATACTCTAGGGAGTAGTTCATGGTCGATTTCACAGTTTCACTAACCATTCATTGGACATGCGGTATCACAGTATCTCAGATCTATAAATGGTCGCACGGTCATGCACCTGGGTTGCAAGGTTTCTCCTAACTATGTGACCCAATATATTTCCCCCTTTTTGGTACTCCAGGATTCAAATGAGACTTAGACACACCCAAGACCTCCATTTAAAGACTAGGTGTCAAACTAAGGTCATTTTAAGGAATTTGAACCATAAAAAGATAAATGGTCTATACCTTTGGAAAAAAATTTGTCATTACAACCTCCCCTCCTTAAAATAACCCGTCCCTACATTTCCCTTCTAAGGGTAGTACGAAATCCTCTGAGAAAGTTTATGGCCATTGTACATGTACATAAACCTACCACTCCTAGGTCTCCTCTTATGTATCTATGTACTGCCATAGCACTCAGAATAATGGAACTAAACAAACTCAAAGGACCTTTGTACTATGGTCAATGATATGAATTAGATTCTCCTTAAAGGATGAATATGCCTCAAGTTTGATAGCTTCATGATCAAATGATTGAAATGGATTTGGATGATACATTCAAAGAAGAGATATGTGGAAGACATCATGCATGACATGGTACCTTTGAGGTAATAAAAACCTATAGGCTATCAGCCCAACTCACCCCACTATCTTGAAATTCCCAACATATCTTGGAGATAAATTTCCCTATCTCTTGATTCGTTTATGTCCCAAACGAGGTGATACTCACAGAAAGACCTGATGTCCCACCTCAATTCTAGAGGTCTACAATGACAATAAATATATAATTTATCCATCGATTGAGTTCAATACTTATGCTTCTGAGTCAACTGGGATTTTTATAATGTCTCCTAAATAATATGAGCACCCAAAAGGGTAGCCTCCCCTACCTCTATCCGGCATAAGGGTGAACGGGATGGTATACCCCTGAGAGCCTCATATAGATCCATCTATATTATTTACAAAAAGATGTTATTATTGGAAAACTCAAATAGAGGATTATGATTCTCCTAGGAATGTTAAAATCAAGAATATAGCCCTATAGAATATCCTCTAACACCTGAATTTTCTACTTAGAAATCCCATCGTTCTAAGGGTGATATGTAGTAATTATGAGCATCTACGAACCCAGTGCCTTCTGAAACCCTTAGTAGAATTGTGATGTGAATTGGGCATCTTGGTCTGTAACTATAGAGCGGTGTACACCATCAAGTCACTATATCTCTTGGATATAAATTCTACTTAACTCATCAACAAAGCAGGTCTCAAATATTGGTAATAAGTGAGAAACTTCGGTCAAACTATCGCTGATCACCCATACTGTGTCTCTTCCTTGAGGATACCTCAAAAATATTGTAATGAAATCCATGGGGAAATCAATCCATTTCCACTCAAGAATAGATATAGGTTTTAGAAGTCCAGTGGGTCACTGATGCTCTTCCATCACCTAATGACATGTCAAGCACTGAGTGATGAAGACTACTATCTGCTTATTTATATATGGCCACTAGTAATTACAATGAATATCCCAATACATTATGGTAAGACCAGGGTGAACATCCTAAACCGAGGCATGTGATTACCTAATTAGATCTTATCATATATCTAAAGGGACCCAAACATGACCATGGTAGAGAAAGGTATCACTACTATCACCAACCAAACCTGGAGGTGGGTTCTCTCATGTGACACTTTCTCTTAAAACAATTCCCTCTGGATAAGATAATTGTCACATGCAGACCCAATTCAGAAGAGTGGATGTCACTGTAATAGATGTTCGAACAGGTTTTCCATTCTATTCTTGAACATCATGATGTGAGTCATAAAAAATAGCCACCATCTGTCACTCACTAATGGCCACTTGGATGGCTTGTTTCTGGGTTTTATGGCTTAATGAATCAGTGACACCATTTCTTTTAGCAAGGGAATAAGTATGCTCAAAAATAAAAAGACTATATGTATTCTACCAACCGGCACTACCTCATATTCAAGTCTCACTGTGTGGAGATATATTTCATGGTTTTGGGATCCGTGTAAACAATTAACCTCTCTCCTAGAAGATAGTGCCTCAAACAATGAATAGAACGAACCATGACAGATAGGTTTATGTCATGCGTAATATAGTTCCTCTCATGTGGCCTCAACTGGTGAGATCCATATGCATCGACCTGATCACCATACATCAAAACTACTCCTATCTCGATCCCTGAAGAATCACAAAAAACTATATAACTTATCCTTGTCTTTGGAAGAATCATAATTGGAGTAGAATTGAGTATTAATTTTAACTCCTAAAAGTCCTTCTCATAAGATTCAGACCATAGGAATTGTACAACCATCTTAGTCAGTGTCATGAGAGGCACTACTATGTAGGAAAAGTCTTGAATGAAATGTCTTTAATAGCCTGTAAGACCAAAGAAACTATGTATATCAAAAAAATTATTGGTATTCTCTTAGGAAACCATGATGCACTCCTTTTTTGGGTCAACGGATACACCCTCCTCTAATATGATATGACCCAATAAGTGAACCTCACTAATCCAAAAGAGTAATGTTTTCAGCTTCATGTAATGCTGGTGCTCTCTCATTTTACTCAACAAGATATCAAGATGGGTGGCATGGTAATTTTTGGTATGCGAGTACACCATGATGTCGTATAAAAATACTACCAAAAATAAATATAGATATGGGGTAAACACCTGGATCATCTAGCCAATGAAGACTACTGGCACATTCATTAGTCTGAAAGACATAACCAATTACTCATACAGGCTATAACTTCTCTGTAATGTTTTACGTGGTATATCTGATGGTCTCACACGAACTTGATGGTAGGCCAACCTCAAATAGATCTTAGAGAAAATAGTTGCTCCTTGGAGATTTTCAAAGAGGTCTTCTATACAAGGAAATGGAAAACGGTTCATCACTGTAAGATGATTCAACTATCAATAATCCACACACAATAATATGGTAGAATCCACCTTCTTGGTGAAAGGAATGGGTGAACCAAATGGCACCATACTGGGTATGATAAAACCCTTAGCCTCAAGATCTTCAAGAAGCTTCTTGAGTACATGGAGCTCTTTAGGTTCTCTCCAAGATGGAGGAATATACACTAGTGACGCACATAACACTATCACTATGGTGAACCCAACCTCTCTCCCAAGATGAAATATAGAGAAATAGTCCATGAAGATGTCCTTGAAGTTATCCAAAACTGGAGGGAAATCCCCAAGTTCCATTCTTTGATCACTCATAAAGAGACTTGCTGGTGGAGTCATCACTCTGTTAAGATTATCTCACTTGGGTCCATCCCAAACTATCTAGATATCACACTCTCATTTTTGTATATATTCATTTCCCTTAGGGGATGTAAAAGACACTTGGTAGCAATAAGAATCCAATTGGGAATGATAAAGCATGAGCCATTCCACAATGATAATTACATCAAATCCAGTCATCTCAAGGAAGAAGAAATTCCTGAAGAAATGGTACCCACCTATGTTAAGGGGCCACTCCATAAACTTACCTATTCCCTCTATTTTGACCCATAATGGGGTGTTGAGAGACATAATTTTATAGTAGTAATCAATAGTGAGAAAAATGATTTCCACACACATAGTAGATATGAAAGTGTGTGATGTACCTACATCGAAAATATAATAAACTAAAGTAGAGGAAACTATAATAGTACCTCTAAATGCAGATATCCATGTATTCTCCCCCTTATATGATGGCAACACTGCATACATAAGGCATGATCTATGACTCCAAGATGCTATCTAATTAGCCTAAGTAGATCCACTCTGCTGTCACTGATGATCTAAATATTGACTACCTCATCCAAGACTGGTACTACCTCATCTTGGTCAGATAGTGGAAGAACAACTCCTAGACCGATGGGGTGTCATAGATCCTTTACTTGGGTGAGTAATTTTACAGATCCCTTGTCACTAGATGTTTGAGGAAAATAATGGAAGAAACGGTGTAGATGAACCATTCTTTTGAAAGCTCGACATTCCATTATGTTCCTCATGTACTGAGCCATATTATGTCCTACCCTTCAACATTTGTGACATACTATGGATCTATCAGCATGTGTCACCTGGAAGGAACTTCTTATACACTCACCCTTGAAATGATGCTTTTTACTACCTAAAGAACTGACACCCTTACACGAAATAGAACTGACCTAACTCACCGGACTAACTTCCCTAAGATTCCGCTCTATGATCAAAGCCTGGTTCAATATTTCTGTATTAGTAGTCAACCAAAATACAATCACTAATAAGTGGAAAACATATCCAATCCCATTCTCAAAGAACCTCGCAGTGGACAATTTATCACCTGTTAGAGATGGAGCCCTAAAGCTTGGTGAAGCGAGTATAATACTCAAGAACTATCATGGATCCATTATAATGATGCATAAACTCCCTATATCAGTCTACTCTCAATTTATACTGAAATAATTTATCAAATAAATACTTCTAGAAGTATTTACATATCATTTCTTTGTAATTCTATTACTGAGATACAACATCCCATCAATGCTTGTTAGATTCACAAAGCATGTAGGTAGCAAGATTGACTCTCTTCTCTGGATGAATCTCAAAATGGTTGAAAATGGATATCATAGATTCAATCCATGACTCTGTAACTTGAGGACTTCCATACCCTGAAAAACTGAGAGGATGATGCTGCTGAAAGTCCCATGGAAGCTCTTCCATAGTCGAGGCTGGTCGGGGCAAACCCAGAACAGTCTGCATAAACCTCATGAAAATATCCCTAAAAAACATCAATGCACAGTGTAATATCAAAATTATTTTCCTCATGAGACACTATAGGAGTTACAACAGGTGGCTCATGGACCACCACCTCCGAATTGTTCTCATCATCACTCTCTTTGCATGCACTATAAGGATGCCATGGTGCAATAGCTCTATAATTTTACAATTTACACCTCATACAAGATATTTAAAATAGATAACACAAGAAGTTGAATAAGTAATAAATAATGGAATGTAAAAATACACCCTAAACCTGGAACAATAGACAAATAATGTGATAATAGGGTTGGAGCATGACTTTCCACTGATCATAACACAATCGGCAGCCTATTCCATGAGCCAAGTCTAAATAATAAAGAAGGACCATAAATGGGTTTAAGGAATTCTGCCTATAGCCCATGCCAATGTAAGGTCAAAGTCACAGATTACCTTATGAGGCATCCATTTTTTTAACATTTGGTTTTCATTTTAAAGTTTAAGGATTTAATTACCCATATTCATGTGGCTGAATTAAGTGGATCACCAACCCAATCCATGAGGGCCCATACCCTCATGAGTCATAATTGGAATCCACTTAACCCAAACCATAACATTTCCCTAAAATAAAAACTAACATACATCTATTTCTATAACAAATAAATAACTACAATATATATCAACAAGGAATAGTAGCAATCACATGAAAACATGTAAATGAACACTGAAAATAATGACAACATGCCATTATGCATGAAATTTCATTCCCTCTAGTTCCTATTATGATGCATGTGATGAAATTACCTCAATTCATTGGGATGATGTAAAATAAATCACCATATCAGTCACACCAATATCAATAACATAACAAATCACGTGAGTCACCCAGTGGTGAAGCTATATCAACCATTAATGGAATAAAAAAGAAATACAATTCCCAACCTAGAAAATTTTGTTTTCCCTTGTACATTGGTTAGGTATATCCAAGTATACGGTCATATCCCAATTCCTATATCATACTCTCTTGTCTAATCCCAAACAGTAATACAAAAGAAAATACTTTCCTCTGATAACACATGGTAGCGTCTTAGTCAAAGATGGCACTCAATAGTTCCCCACATCCAGTTGGCCACACTACCCCAAGCACATCTCCCTAAACCCTAGAGGCTACCGACTAGTAGTGAGGGAATAGGGTGTATCAAGGGGAAACTACTCCCTTATATATTAGAGTATAAAAATCGATAAGCAATAATAATAAATAGATGAATCATA
Organism: Viscum album; assembly: GCA_963277665.1. Taxonomy (NCBI): domain Eukaryota; kingdom Viridiplantae; phylum Streptophyta; class Magnoliopsida; order Santalales; family Viscaceae; genus Viscum; species Viscum album. The sequence goes on from OY728150.1 coordinate 248,843,687, forward strand.
ATAATAATCTAATGCAGTTGAAATAATAATTAACCTAAAATAGTAAACAGATAACTATGAAAGATGAATAATAACACATGGTACAAAAGTGATGATGATGATGTCATGAGTCTATATGAAAATTGAAGTACATGGAAATCATGGGTACATGCATAAAAAACATGTTATCAAAAGTAAAAAAAAAATTAAACCTGCTTCAACTACATCTCGATCACATGCTCGGTCCTCTACCCCCATCTCTATTATATGCCCCAAGAAAATCAAGCGTCGAAAGAATCACACTTCTCTTTATCCATACATTTGGTCATAAATTCTACTTGGGTACTAAAGGATGCCCGAGTAGTGTTTCATATGACTAATTCAGTAGGTAATCACCCAAGGTGTTTAGACATTTCCAACTTCATTATATAAATAAGAAACAATGTGACACACACACACAGTGATATATAATGACTAGGAAGTAAATAATCAACAAATGAAACTTGGACCTAGTTATTATGTGGACACCCATCCCATATCACCTTCTTCAGCCTTTCCTTGATGTATGAATAAGGAACCTACTCAGATCACAATAAATATAACTTGTGCCATTTTAAGAAAAGAAACTATTGAATCACACCCCCAAGCTTGTGCTATGTCTTGGGGTCTCAATCCCATGTCTGTAAGAGTTGGTTTCCTTGAACCAACTAGGTTTAATTTGATTACGTGGATATTTAATGTATTGTTACATATTGTTCAGTGTTCTGCATGACTATGATATAATAATGTCCTAGAGTATTTGTTGCATTAATAAGGTCATGGAAGTTCCCCTCTATGATAAGAACCTTAAAATGCTATAACAATATTCTTAAATATAGTTCTGTGGTTGGAAGACATGATATTATGGGACACAAAGCATACAGACCATCATGTTAGAGTACTCGTAATTAGATGAGACTTCCTCTCATGAAGTTCGCACTTGGTAATCTCCAAGATAGGAGATTATGAGAAAAAACCCTCTTGTAGGAATACTGTATGTTTTTGTTTAATCAAATATTTCTATCGGTGAGCATGTGTAATTATCCTTAGACTTTAAGATTATCATTAATATGTATCATGACTTATGCACTTTGATTTACTAATGAAAACCATCACACAGACAGTTGGCGGGAAGTATGGTACGTTGGATGCATCATGAGTGGCATGTTATTAATGGATAAGTCAAGTAAGGATTTCCCCCTTCCATTTATGGAAGTTGATATATCTCCCCTTTGATTGAAATAGAACCATCACGTGAAATTCCATGGCCATGGTGTAAGGACGAGTTTATTTCCGGTAGTCAAAGAATGACGTATCAAGCATAAAAGTTGATGACACAATTATGAAACCTACTCGATGAGATATTGCGACAAATTTATTATATTACACATTGAGTGTTTTTATGTGGATGTAGTTGTGGAAAATTTACATTCTTTCTCTTGGGTGCCTTGACTCATTGATAGACAGTACTCTTGGACTTTAGGCATGCCTGCCTAATGCCAACAAGAAAGAATCCTAGAGGGTCACACAGTAAGAGTTTTTGGTGGTCTCAGTTAAATTCTATTCGAATTTAATTAATGAAATAAATATTATTCTCATGACCATGGAATAATTTTATTCATGTTACAATGATCACATAAATTAAATAAAATATATTTATTTATTTTATTGAACATTTAATAAATATTTATTTACTAGTTTGTTAATAAAATATTTATTTAAGAGAATAAATTTTTTATTTATTTATTCAGGAGTTCAATAAATGGAAGTGGAGTTCGAGTGGACCAAGGTCAGTCTGGTAGTAAAATAATTATTTTCATGATGGTAAATAATTATTTAATAAGTTGGCACAAATTAAAATAACGTTGCTATTGTTTTATAACGCGGAATATTATTTATAATTCTGTTTTGCGCAAGTTAGCGCACCATCAATAATGAAATGGTATTATTATTAAATGGATGGGTTTTCTCTAAGATCATGAATGTATTTAATTGTTTCCATGAAATTAAATATTTTAACTGAAATTCCATGTATATAAATAGGCAAGTATGCCTATTGTGCCAGACACCACACCACAGGCCTGGTGAATTGAGAATTGTTGAGCCAAAAAATTTCTCTCTCGAATCCTCTTCTGTCCCATATCAAGAATTAGAGACGTTCTTCAATTCCTAATAATAAGAGATCAAGAACGACCGACACAAGACACTAGCTTCACCGTGCTAGCACCTGGAGAACGAGCAGTGTCGATCAGAGGCCATCAGAGCATATGTGGATCAACGCTAGAGAGATTATATTTTGGATCCTTACAAGCGTAACGAGATAATCTGAAAGGGTCATTCAAGATGATAAATATCATCAATGATGAAAAATAACTAAGATACATGTATTATTTTTCTTTATGAAATTAATTAAATCAATTATAAACATGATGTGCAAGATCCTCTCTAAGATTTCAAGCCTCTTTCTTCTTTATATAAATATTTTATTATATTCTATGGAGACTAGCGTTCATCATCGTATTGATCCTGGAATAATCATTGATCAAGGTAAAAATAAAAATTGAGTCTCGTCCTAACCATGTTTTTGCTGCACCCAGAACATTCAAGTGGTATCAAAGCGGTTACATCATAGTTTATAATTATTTAAATATTTTTTTGATGGATTACGCATTTAATAATTTAGTTGTTTCAATTCAAGTTAATCATTCAGAAAATCCGAATCTCGATATCTATTCCTCCACTTTTGTTTCTCGTTCACCTTACAGAAATGATCTTTTCTTTTAATTTTGATTAAAATAAAATAGATTATCTCATTCGGATGTACCAAAGCTTCCTGGTCGTACAACACTAGAACACATGGTGTGTATTCAGCAGTACACGCTGTGTATTCAAGATTCAATGCATCAGACCAGTCCGCCAAACCAAGTCGTGTGTTGGTGTCTTTATAAGTCCTAAATGAATCTTTGTGTTGACTAGGAACAAGTGGCATGGAATTTCTAGAGTACACCCCTTGTGACCTAATGGACATGGTGTGTAGTCCCTTCAGGTTAGGGTTGGACCGTGTACCTCGTACACAGCTTGCCTGGCTGGAGACTGTGTAATGAGGAACTACACGGTGTGTGGCCCACTAGACAAGACGTGTACTCTGAATATTTCTGAAGTATACTCACACACCGTTTCCTCAGGCATGTACTTTGGATAGACGGTGAAAAATAATACACACCGTGTAGTTAAAACTACACGTCATGTACTCATCTTAATTACACATATTTATTAAAATTTATTATTATATTATACAAACTCTTGAGATGTGTACCATAGTGCAGGCATAAATTTGAGGCACAACACGTGATAAGTGTTATATATATATGTGTGTGTTTAATTTAACATCTGTGTAATGTTCATTTCTACCCATTGGGTAGTTATGAATAGGAATTCACCAGGTTTCCTCCTAGGTACAAGTTACATATAAAGATAATTTTAAATGAATTTATTTTTTTAAAATTATAATGGTTGAGAATCTCAAGGAAATTCAGAAAAGGGTTTAAGATAAAAGGATTGATTAATTAAAGATGATAATTAATTGATTCGCACATGATTTATCTTAAACAAGAATGATTAAAAAATTTATTTCTAGTTTTATTTAAGGTTAAATATCGTTGCATGTATGGATGATCATAAGGTAGACCAAGACCTTTGTATGTGCATGGTTTATTTTAATTTATTTATTTGAATTAAATTTGTTGTCTTACGAGCCTTCTCCTCATTAATGTGTAGGGACTATGTGCCCAAGGTTTCTTTTATGTAAACCCCCATTTTTACCCCTTACCAGTGTGTGAGTTAAAAAAGGAATATGTAATGGATGGGACTCCTAAGCTAGTGAAGGTGATTCAAGTTGGAGATGAGACAAAACCAATCCCAGGAGATACAGTGGTGGATATGTGGAAGCTGTAAACATGAACCCAAAAGGTTCAAGGTGTTTCTCCCCTAAGTCAGGGTTAGATTATCAACCACTAGATAATTTTACCATTAGAAAAGATCATGATCATGCCATTTACTTTATTTTATTTATGTCAGTTGCATGGTTTATCATTATGTATGTGTTGTCACGAACAAATAATTAATGAATTAAAAAAACATGTAATATGGAACTAAAATAAACTAGAATTATGCATAAATATTATCAAGACATGGTTAATAACTTAAGTAAGTTCCACACAATATTAACAAGCATGTGATAATGATAAAAATAAATTCACGAATAACAGATAAAAAGTCCATCAAATTAAATATTAGCTCAGAACAAGATTTTCGTTACTTGATTAAGAGAAAAACACAATAAAACTACATGTTTGACCAACCCTTGTTGGGACAATTACTTTAATAAATGAATCCCTTTTGAAAGGATTCAGTTTGACTTAACCATATTACATCAAGATGAGTATCCTTTCTTAGAATTGGTGTAATATTGGAGGCAAGAGTTAAGGAAATCCAAAGTCATGATTTCAGGATTGGGGAGTCCAATCAACATATCAAGGAGTTGCAAGCCTATAGTTGTCAAAGACCAACCTACCTAAATACCTTCTAATAGGTTGACCAGCCCTTTTTGGGGTTATGTGAAGAAGAATATGGATCCTTTCCACTAGAATTTCATGGAAACTAGACATTCTAAGTTCAATTGTGAGGGTATTGGGACTTGATAAAATAGTGGGAGACTTAATAAAATTTATTATTTATTATAAAATGTAATCAAGAAATTACTAATGATCCGCTCTTCTAATTTTAGAATAAAAATGAAAAACTCGTCAACAACACTATACCTACAATCAATTCTGGATAAAGACAACATCCTCACTGGCAGTAACTTCCAGGAATTGTTTATATTCCTTTGGGTTATCCTACGCCATGAACATAAGTCTTACGTGCTGGAGTCAGCATTCCCTGATCCTCCTTCCAAAGAGGTGAGTGATGAGGATTTCCTGGTCTATGAGAAACATATGAACAATGCGGTCGACATTCAATGTTTGATTCTATTATCAATGTCTAGTGATCCCATGAAGTCTCATGAAAACATGGATGCTTATAGCATGCTTGAGCACTGTCATGGTCTTTTCCAGGAGAGAGCAAGATAGGAAATGTTTGAGATCTCTAAGGCACTCTTTCAGAGTAAACTTGGAGAAGGTTCCTCAGCAGGGCCTCATGTAGTCAATATCATTGGATACATTGAGCGCTTGGAGGTTCTAGGTTTTAAACTTCTTGAAGAACTTGGAACTTATCTCATTCTCGCATCACTCCCTTAGAGCTTCGCTAACTTGGTTTTCAATTTCAATATGAACAACATTGAGAAGTCTCTATATGATCTTCTTATCCTCATTTTCCAAGTGGACAAAGATATGAAGAGAGAAAATCCTTATATCCTTATGGTGAATAAGAGGAAAGGGAAGGCAAAGAGCTTTAAGCCTAATGCTTCTTCACATCCTTCCAAGAAAAGGAATATCAAAGAGGAGGCATGGGAACATGAGGCTATTTTTTTCACATATGGCAAGAAGGTCCACTGGAAGAAGAACAACACCTAGCTTAAGAAGTAAGGGGAATCTTTAGCTGCATTTGTTATCGAATGCAATATATCTTTTTCTAAAAATTGGGTGTTAGATACAGCTTGTGGTGCTCACATATGTATCCAAATATAGGAACCAAGTATATTCATTAATATTGATCAAGGGGAGGTAGATCTACGAGCAACCAAAGGTGCCAGACTTGTTGTTGTAGCTGTCGAGGGCTACCACCTCACGTTTCCAACTAAGATGATCCTGGCGTGAAAGGGTTGTTATTTTGTGACTTTTGTACATAAAAACATTATTTCTATATCTAGATTAGATATAGATGGATTTGTTTTCAAGTTTGAAAATTAATGTTTCTTCTTTTACAAAGATAGAATTTGATATGGTAGGGAACATTTATACAAAAGACATTACATGTTTGATTACACAATCCATGTAATGGAAATCGATAACAAAGATACTTCACATGAATCATACCACACCCACCTTTGGAATCACCTGCTAGGTCATGTAAATGAGAAACGCTTGAAAAAGTTACATCAAGATGGATATTTAGATTCTTTCGAACTAAAACCACTTGGTGTATGTCATGAATGTTTACAAGGAAAAATGACCAAATCCCCATTTAGTGGAAAAGGTGAAAGGTCTAAATAACTTCTTGAATTGGATCATATCGATGTGTGTGGGCCATTTCTAGTTGAATCAAGGGGAGGGTACTCATACTTTATATCTTTTATATATGATTTTAGTAGATATGGATATATATACTTAATGAGGTATATGTCAGATTCTTTTGATAAGTTCAAAGAATACAAGAATCAAGTTGAGAACCATCTTGGTAATAAGATTAAGAAACTCCGCTCAGACTGAGGTGGAGAATATCTTAATCAATACTTTATTGATTACTTACGGGAGTTTGTGATCCTATCCCAACTCACTCCTCCAAACACACCCCCATGGAATGGTGTGAGTGAATGGAGAAAATGCACCCTATTGGACATGGTGTGATCAACGATGAGTTATGTGAGTCTTCCATTATTGTTTTGGGGATATGCGTTACAAACAGTAGCACACATACTAAACCAAGTACCAACTAAATCAATAAATGGTATTCAATATGAGTTATGGAGTGGATGAAAAGACATGTTATTGAATTTACATGTGTGGTTAGTGAAGCGTTTGTTAAGGCCTCTTCAGGTAACAAACTCACACCCTAAGGCACAAAGTGTACCTTTATAGGATACCCCAAGGAAACAAAGGGATATTACCTATAAAACCCATTAGAAAAAAAGGATATAGTGGAAAGACATTCCATATTCCTTGAGAGGGAGCTCATCTCCAAAAGAGATAGTGGGATCGAGATAGACTTCGATGAAGTTGAGGCTTAAGGTACACATGATTTGGTATAGGATTAGATTCCATAAAGCCTTGTGGAAGGAGAATCTGTTCTAAAGACACAAGTACTGCGTAGTAGTACAAGAGAGCTTAGAGAACCAGAACGGTATGGTTTTCTAGTTACCGAGGATGGTGACTTCTTATTAGTTGATAATAATGATACTCTAACCTACGAGGAAGCAGTAAGTGGCACAGACGTTTCCAAGTGGAAAAAATCCATAAATTTTGAAATGGATTACATGTACCAAAACCAAGTCTGATTTTTGGAAGATCCTCCAGTTTATGTAAATCATGTTGGTTGCAAATAGGTATTCAAGAAAAAACTGGACATGGAAGGAAAAGTCAATACCTATAAGGCGTGACTGGTTGCAAAAGGTTTTAAACAGCATCAAGGAATTGACTACGATGAAACCTTCTCACCAGTTGCAATGATGAAATACATCAGAATTCTACTTTCCATTGCATCTTACCATGACTATGATATTTTTCAAATGGATGTCAAAATAGAATTCCTTAATGGGAACCTTCAGGAAGATATCTACATTACACAACATTAAGGGTTTGTGACTTAAAAGGATGCCAACAAGGTAGGAATGTCGCAGAAATAATTTATGGTTTAAAGCAAGCATCTAGGTCATTGAACATTCATTTTGATGAATCCATAAAAGAATTTGGTATTATCAAGAATGAATTTGAGACTTGTTTCTACAAATAGTTTAGTGGGAGTGCAGTAATTTTTTTAATAGTATATGTTGATGACATATTACTTATTGGAAACGAGATACCAGTCTTTCATTCTGTTAAGGCATGGTTGAATCAATGCTTCTCCATTAAAGACTTGGGTGAGGTAGCATATATTCTTGGGATCAAGATACATCGTGATATATCCAAGATATTGCTGGGCCTAATTCAAAGTACATACATTGATAAGATACTGAAGAGATTCAGTATGGAACAATCCAAGAGGGGATTATTTCTAGAGTCAATGGAATTCATATTTCCAATAAAATGTGTCATTTGACACATGAAGAAAGAAAGATAATGTCAAGGACTCTATACATATCCGTGATAAGGTCAGTCTTGTATTCCATGATATGTACTAGGTTGGATGTCGCCTGCGCATTGAGTGCGGTAGGCAGATATCAAGCTAACCCAGGTGACCGCCATTGGATGGCAGTCAAGACTATCCTAAAGTATCTAAGGCGTACTAAGGATATGTTCCTGGATTATGGAGGAGATGGGGAACTATTCATCAGAGGATATGCAGATGTTAGTTTCTAGACTGATCAATATGACATGAAGTCATAAACTGGATACATATTCACTTTGAATGGAGGTGCAACGAGCTGGAAGAGCTCAAAGTAGAGTGTGGTCGCAGATTCTACAGTAGAGTCTGAGTATATCGTAGCTTATGAGGCAGCTAGAGAAGCAGTTTGGATTTGAAGCTTTGTCCAGGATCTATATGTGATACCTAGCAGTAAAGATCTCATCACATTGTACTGTAATAATACTGCAGTGGTGGATCTCACAAAAGAGTCGAGGTCACATCAGCGGATGAAGCACATAGTTTAGAAGTATCATCTCTTGAGGGATTTGTCTCAAAGAGGTTAAGTTGAAGTGAGTAGTATTTCCATGGAAGACAATGTGGCAGACCCCTTGACTAAAGCCTTGACTCAGCAGAAACATGATCATCATGTGAGGTCTAGCGGACTGAAAGCCATAGGTAGTTGGATTTAGTTCAACTGGGAGTTTTTAAGGGTTGGTGTCCTAGAACCAACTGATTTTAATTTTATTACATGGATATTTAATGTATTATTACATATTGTTCATTGTTATTTCATTACTATGATGTAATAATTTCCTAGAGTATTTGTTGCATTGATAAGGTCATTGAAGTTCCCTTCCATGATGAGAAAATTGAAATGCTATAACAATATTCTTAAATATAGTTCTATGGTTGGATGACATGCTATGATGGGACACATAGATTGAAAACCATTAGGTGTGAGTACTCATAAGAAGATGAGACTCACTCTCATGAAGTTTTCACTTGGTAATATCCATGATAGGAGATTATGAGAACAAACCCGCTAGTAGGAATTCTGCATGTTTTGGTGTCATCAGATATTTCTATTTGCGAGTGTGTGTAATTATCCTTATACTTTAAGATTATCATTAATATGTGTCCTGAATTATGCACTTTTATTTAATGATGAAAACAATTACGCAGATAGTTGGTGGGAAGTAGGGTACATTTGGTGCATCAGGAGTGGCATGTTATTAATGGATAAGTTGAGGAAGGATTTTTTCCTTCCATTTAGGGAAGTTGATATCTCTTCACTTTTATTGAAATAAAACGATCGTGTGAAATTCCATGGACATGGTGTAACGATGAGTTTATTTCAGGTAGCCAAGGAATGACGTATCAAGAATAAAAGTTGATGACACAATCATGAAACCTAATTGATGAGATATTGCGACAAATTGATTATATTAAATAGTGAGCATTTGTATGTGGATGCCATTGTTACGACATTACGTTCTTTCTCTTGGGTTCCTTGACCTGTTCCTAGACAGTACTCTTGGACTTTAGGCAAGCCCGCCTAATTCCAATGAGAAATAATCCTAGAGGGTCACACACTAAGTGTTTTTTGTGGTTTCAGTTAAATTCTATTTGAATTTAATTAATGTAATAAATATTATTCCTAAGACCATGGAATAATTTTATTCATGTTACAATGATCGCATAAATTAAATAAAATATATTTATTTATTTTATTAAAAATTTAATAAATATTTATATACTATTTTGTAAATAAAATAATTATTTAAGAGAATAAGTTATTTATTTATTTGTTCATGTGTTCAATAAATGAAAGTGGACTTCGAGCGACCATGGTCGCTCTAGTAGTAAAATAATTATTTGCAAGATAGTAAATAATTATTTAACAAGTTGGTACAAATTAAAATAATGCTGTTATTATTTTATGACGTGGAATTTTATTTATAATTATGTTTTGCGCAAGTTGGTCCATAATAAATAATGACGCAATATTATTATTAAATTCATGGGTTTTCTCTAAGTTCATGAATTTATTTAATTTTTGTTATGTAATTAAATATTGTAACTAAAATTCCAGGTATATGAATAGAAAAGTATGCCTATTATGCTAGACACCACACCACACGCCTGGTGAATTGAGAATTGTTGAGCCAAACAATTTAACTATCAAATATTATTCTCTCCCCTCTCAAGAATGAGAGAACTTATTCAAGGATGAAGAACAAGCGATCAAGAACGACAGACACAAGACACTAGCTTCACCGCGCCATCTCCCAGAGAATGAGTAGTGTCTATCGGAGGCCATCAGAGCACATGTGGATCACCACTAGAGAAATTCTAGTTTGGATCCTTACAAGCGCAAGCAGATAACCCAGAAGGGTCATTCCGGATGATCAACATCATCAACGAAAAAAATAACAAAGATACATGTATTATTTTTCTTTATGAAATTAATTAAATTAATTATAAACGTGATGTGCAAGATCCTCTCTAAGGTTTTCGGCCACTTTCTTCTTTATCTAAATATTTGATTATATTATATGGAGACTGGTGTTTATTGTCATATTGATCCCGAAATAATCATTGATCATGGTAAAAATTAAAGTTGGGTCCCGTCCCAACCACGCTTCCACTGTGCCTGGAACCTTCAATGTCATCACATAGGGATTCAGGAAAGTAAAACAGAAGTTCCACAAGTTCCTAAGAACACTCATATAATTATAAAGGATGAATCTAATATGATTCAATAATCATATAGGTAATAAAAACAAAACATTCCATTAAAACATGAGGTAGAGTCTCATTCCCATCCAAAGAGATCTAAAAGAATCCCATTTATCACATTGGAAGCATCCGATAAAGACAATAGCACTGAGACCATCCAATGTGATATAAAAGAATCCCAAGTATTTCTATGAGGTATGGTAACCCACTGAGTCCATCCTAGGTATCTCATAATAGGATCAAATATCACCAAAGGCATGGTGTATCCATCTTTCCAAATGGTTCTCACACGGTTGCTCCCATTGGGAACCAGTATGAATCAAGAGTATAATAAATCACCAAAGGTATGGTGCAACCATCTTTCCAAATGGTTCTCACATGGTTTCTCCCATTGGGAACTAGTATGACTTAAGAGTATAATAAATCACCCAAGAATGCCTTGCCTAGAAATCCAAATCATCCACCCTAGCGCATTGGTTTATAACCCATCAAGCTCGATAAGTCCATCCATGGGTCCTTAATACAAAACTCATGTTCTCCCCCAACCCGTGTCAATAGCTATATCAAATAAGTCATATATAACCATACATGCATTTATTATTGCTTAAAAACAATAATCAAGTCAATACCACATGACTCCATTAACAAAGCTAATAAAATCAAGACCAAATCAATGGTACATGTCATATAGTAAGGGAATTAGCATTTAATAAGAGTAGGAAGGGTATTAGGAATGATCTACTTAGCATAATCCTTAGACAAGTTCATGTCAACACATGTAATTAAATAGCACAAGCCAATAAGATTAATAGTAATTTCATACGGTTCAAGAAACTAACAAAAGAATAAGAAATAATCATGGAGCTATAAGCTAGGAATATGGAATCAACATGCCTCTTACCAATATGTCATTAATGAAATTTCAAATATCTCATGCTATCAGGAATGGTCAAGTATCACATTCCATTATAACCATAAAAAGGCACAAAAAAAGTACAAAATAATGAATAAGCATTCGTCATGATATAATATCTGAAATTTAACTAGGTACTATGCATAATCATTTAATCTAAGGCATTCACAAAAACCAATTGGAATAAACATGGGCATTTGAGTATAATACCACCAATAAAGGCATATTGCACTCAAAGAGACATCATTTGCGACCAAGGTATAAGGAAATACATGTTGGGAAAACTAATATGTTCAAGGTAAGGAATTATCAATATATACCCTATTCATTATATAATTCTCATTCTAATATTATTAATCAAATCATTAAATTATCAAGTTTCCACACACACCAATGAAAATTATCCACATTTTAAAAAATTGAAACTTAGGCTGTTTTGGTTGGTTCACCCAAAGGGGTGACTTGATCCAGGATGAACACCATAAAAATGGGTTTATCGTCAAGGTATAGTCCCAAAGGTCATAGTAAAACAAGCCAATCATATTAATAGGAAATAAAAAAGATCATTGGAAGGTTTTAACAGGGCATCATAATAGATCTATTCCAAAAGAAATGAAAACAAATGGGGAAAGAGTATATCCCAACCTCAATGTTGTGGAAATACAAAAATCTTATATCGAGGATTTATTCGACCTAAAATGGAAGATATCATGAGACTTACGAAAGCCCCCCAAAATAAGGCAAAATATATCGCATGGAGATAACGCAACAATGGTGGATAAAATGTGAAATCAATGGGTGAAAATGATAGAGATTATTGAGAAAAGTCTATAGATTCTGATGGCGAAGAGACCATAGGATATTAGAGGGAGATGGATCAAAACCCCAAATATGGAGTAGAGGGGCTTTCGTGCACCTGGTAGGGGAGAAAATCTAGAGTGGGGGAGGAGGAGAAATATAGGGGTGTTTTAAAATTAAACCCTAAAAATAAATTAAAATATTTATTTCATAATACGTGTTGCACGATTTGGCCGCATGGTCGGCCAAACCATGTTCTAACCATATTTTATATTCTTCTACTCTGGGGCATAATGCATGGTCGACCGCACAGTTTCACTAATGGTACACTGACCGTGCAGTAGCTCACTACCTCAGATCTACAAATGGCCACATCACCATGCACCTGGGTTACACAATTTTTCCAAAGCATATGGCCTAGTCTCTTCCCCAATATTTAGTCCTCCATGCTTCAAACAAACCCTATACGCACACAATACCTCTATTTAAATATTAGGCATTAAACATAGTATCATTTTAAAGAATTTAAACCCAAAAATTAAATGGTTCTTACCTTTGGAAAAAGATATGATGTTACAGTAAAAAATCATTACATCCTTCTCTTTCTCAAAACATTGAAGGATTTATAAGACATTTTCAATGGAGTTGATCCAATGTCCCATGATTAAGATATCAGATGATCAATTGAAGGTCAGAGGCCTTTGTCTCATAAGTTATCAATTGAAGGATTTTCATTCTTATGGAGATTTGGTCACTCCCTTGATCTGAGATTCTATCCAGAGCTTGAGTCAGGTGAGAGAGTATCATCACAAATTTCATGAGTCCTACTCCTATTGTGTTTTTCATCTCATTTGGGTAGTCATCACATTTCCCTTCACATTTATTTTTTAATCGGTTCCTTATATTTATGGCCATTGTCTAGAATAATTGGATAACTTAGGGATGAGTATTTTTAAATTATTACACACATAAATGGAATCCAATGACATTAAAGGGATAACTTATAAACAATTTTCATTCCACAACTTATGAATTTATATGATTCAATATATGTTATCGATGATATATTTCCTAACATATACACTTATGGAAATTTTGTTCCCTTAATAATGGTTTATATTGAGCTTGTAAATTTACCAATGAATATACCCTAGGAGTTTCAAAACTGGTGTGTAGTGAGTACTATTATCATGCACTAGTTCCCAATCATGTATAGCTCAATGTGGTGTTTTTAGGTATTACCCCTAGGTACATCAATGCCAAATCCACATCCAATTATTATATCCTGAAAGGGATATATTTTCAAGGAAACCACTTACTCAATACTTTACCAATGTTTAGGGATGTCATATTATGTTTAGTCTTGTTCCAAAGGCTTTATCAAGCATTTTATAACCCAAATCTCATAAATAACTAAACATTCCTTTAATACCAACTATGAAAACCCTGCTCTTTATTACACATTAATTTATTATTTAATTCATAAGATTACACATAATACAAGATGGATGATAAAGAAGTCAATTGTATTTAGGAAATAGGTACATTACATAACAACTTAAAATACAGATTATATTTCCTTTATTGAAAAAATCCTTAACATGCTCATATTATTCCTTCAAACTAAAAACTTCATGGGATAACCTAAGGAACAACATTAGAAAGGGATGAGCTATAAATCCCAGTAAGAGAGTAAACATGAAATAATAAGAAGAAATTAATACATGTTAGAAGATAGGAATATCAATGGGTCATAAAATCGGTGAGAATCATTAACATGAACAATGAGGCATGATAACATAAAGGCAACATGGGAAATGAGGAAACAACTTAAAACATGGAATCAGAAACATAGGTGAAGGATAACTACCAAGACATCATGATGAAAAAATTCCCCTGATGTATTAGGTTCACTCCTAAATCTCATTCATGATATCTCATGAGTAAAACATTACCCAATGCATTGTAGCGCTATATAATTATAGGCACACCCATCACTTTTTTTTCATTCACATTCAAAAGCATGTCATATAGATCATACAACATGGAATTAGTTATCATTATATTTTATTCCATGATATATGAGTTTGGAATAAATAAATTTATTTCACTAGTAAAATAAGTATAGTTTCATAAATGTGAACACCCTTGATAGGAATTTGGTGTGGGTATTCACTACACAATTGTTTGCATGGGAAATCACAGTGAAATTTGAGCTGCATAACGGGGCATATAAATGTTCATGGGAGGGATTAAATGAGAGATAAATGGGTCTATCATCATTTATACATCATTGAAATGTGGGGGGATATTTTATAACATGTACTAATATTATTAAATAGAGATAAAAGGCATAATAAAATGGATATTCTTGAATAAAAAGGATAAGGAAAGGATCCCTTACCTTGATAGGGTGATTCCAAATGCTTGGGATGAGATTTTTGAGAGATTAGAGGAACCTTTTAAGGATTCTATAGAGGCGAGGGAAGAGTAAGGATGTTCTAAAAGGAATTTTGGTGAAGATAAATTATATCTTGGGTGGGTTTATATAGGAAATGAGTAGATAATGTTTTCTTATTTCTAAAACATAGGTTCTGGACTCTATAAAAATGTATTCAAAACCAAATACCAACACATTTATTTTTCCCTTTGTTTCTTCTAAAGGGAAGTGGTATTAATTATTTTATTAGGATGAGGTCAGAACATATAAAAATATTACCCTTGGTGATGTATAAGTGAGTCATTTCCTTAAATAAATGATTTCAAAACAAAAGATGTATTATTTGTTTTGGAGGATTCTTAATGGCTTTATAAAATTAATAAAATAAACATAATATTAAATTAGTTTAAATAGAAAACATATATTTGTTCATGTATACTATTTATAGTGTTTACCACATAATTTTTGAGTCATTATGATGTCATAATACACATCGTATATTTATGCCGTATTTAATTTTTACCTGAAAATCCATATGTCTCGGGAAATTAGGAAAAAATCAACATTGGATAATTTTGGAATTTTGATTCCAAAAATAATATTTATTTTTTCAAATAATTTTCTAAATATTTTAATTTTAAATTTTAAAATAAGAATTGACATTTATTGATAAATTTTGGGTTCTTTGGCATAACAGTTTTCGAAACCCTTAGAAAAAACAGTCGACTTCATAAATATTATATGATCATTTAAATTTAATAAAAATTATTTAATAATAAAATTTAAATAAAATATTATTTAATTCATAAAAATCCATTAATTCTTCAAAATAAATGCCCAAATTGAAATTGAATATTAATTAAAAATATAATATCCGTTTTATTGTATCAAAATAAAAATCATTTATAAAGTAAAAATAATATGATGGAAATGAATTAATTATTCTATAAAATATAAATATTCATCTTATTAGGGTCTTGATACATTTCCCTTAATTACACCAGAAAACACCTTAAGGCTAAGGTGCGTGAATGAGACATTTATGGGGTGGTTCAGTATACATTTTCTGGGTTGTGATCTTGATGAGCTTAAATTTGTCCTGTAAATATTTCCACTCATTCTTATGTTATTGGATCTAAGCTTAGTGTTGGTCTAGTGAAAATTATAGTGATTCTAAATCCTTTGTAAGATCTGATAAATGAGCTTCATAGGGTATGATCCTACAGGTTGAGGACATCACTTCCTTTTTATATGTCAATTGGATTTCTTAAAATCTTGTATTTATGCTAATCTTAAGATCACTTTTCAATGGATATATTATCAATAGTTATGATTCTTAATGGTATTTTAAATCTGACAGGATATAATAAAAGAAAATAATTTCATGTGTTTTCTATAACCATAATATATTATAGGGAATTTAATTCAATCAAAAAGGTAATTTTATTTATAAAAATTCAATTCATTACAATGGAAACATCATTTTTAATCATATAAAATTTATCTGTGAACTATTGTGAATAGAAAAAAAATTGAGCATTATGTGGTTGAAGAAGATCAATCATGAAGCTCAAACTGTGTAAATCATTTGAATAAAAAAATTATGATATATCCATATCTTTTTAAAGATGGATAAAAAATGAGCATATAGAACTCGACCCACATAAAAATATCATATAGTTAGTAGGATCTTAATAAATTATTATATTCCACTTAACTCTTGATGTGACACTAATTTCAACCCCCTAAAACACTACACACACAAATGGGGTGGGCCACACTTATATCCCCCATGTTTGTACCACCGTCTATACCTTGTGGTTTCAATATGAATACTCACTCATCTATGTTCTCCCTATGAGTTCTATGTATTCCCAATCTCTCAAATGCCACCCATAGCTATCTAGTTGAATCCTCTCCCATATAGTTTAACCATTTTTTCCACATATGTGGTTGATGAGATCCTTGGTTAGCCAATGGTTTACCATTTTTTTAATAAAGTTCCAATTCAAAAAATTTGTAATTTTATAATTTTGGAATATAATACCAAGTCCATATCAAGTTAATCATCTAATATTCCTTTTGAAAATTAATAATTTTCATGTACTTCATTATTTATTCATACAAATATAGATTTTAATTGTCCTCACTTAATTCTCCATTATTGAAAAATAATGTGACATACCTTCTAGACACATGTATTTGGACTTACCGGTTCAAAAAATCATAATTTCAAGGATAATTGATCAATAATTAAACCCAATTAAATTAAATTAATCCATAAAAAAAACTCTATTAATCACTACATCATATTAACTCTCCAAACACATATTGACGCATCATTAAAAACAAATGCAACACTTCGGCCCAAAACATATTCTATATCCTTAAATTATGTCCCAACTATTTCAATATAATAGAATCATTATCTTTAATATATTTATACTGTATTTTGTTAATGGAATAACATTTTTTATATCCCATCCCATCATAGAGGGAATGAAAACATCATTCATGTGTACATGTAGATTTCCACCTATATGAAGTGTTGGGTTTTGTTTTCCATCACTACCTCTCTTGGAATTTTCTAATGTGTGATATAATATATACATATAATGATATTTTTTATATAATTATCATTATAGAAAGATAAAATGTCATCTATTTTCTTACCCTTCCATCTATTTTAAAATGATAACATCAATCGTGCATACGTGTGGATTACCACCTTCATGAAAAGATATGATTCGTTTTTCATATACATATTTCACATATGGTTATAGAATTTTATTTAATGTACATAAATTATAATTATTTAATTTTTATTATTATTGATATGTATGAATAATAAACCCTTTTACCACAATCAACCTACAAAAGGCATTTTGTAATTATGAACTGAACATCCTAAAAAACAAATGATATGGACATAACCCGTTAAGAAATTAAAAATGTAATTGAAAAAAATGAAATAAATTTGTTAATTATAATGTAAAAAATATATAAATATTTATTAAAAAGTTAATTAATTAATATAAGTTTATATATTGGAGTTAAGGGACATATATAGCACGTTTCAACATGAGGTAAGGGGTTTCTTAACTCAATTTAAATTTATTAGGTTATACTAATAATTCATAGAATCTACTACTCAATGATTATGTTTAGAATTACCTATAATTATATTATTATATATTTATAGTTATTTTATGTGGTTCTAAAATTGTTACACATAACCACCTTAGTGTTTAATTATTACTTTAGTGACACAATCTTTGTTAGGATTATTCTTCTCAATATTGTTTTTTCAAGACATCTATAATGTTTTGCATCTATTTATGTTTATGAGGTGAATATACTACAAATTTTACATGTTTTGTTATATATACTTCTTAATTTATGGTATTTAATTTTATAATTAAAATAATTTCATCCAATGGGATTTGACTTGGAAGATACCAAGTGGTAAGTGTTTATCATCTCAAATGGTCTTTTTTGATAAATAGGTCATATTATACACCTATATTGTTTTATGATATGTATCAAATACCCATTTTAATTTTTTATCATTATTATACTTATTTTAATTGAATTTTATGTTTCATTTTATGATATTTCTTTTATGGGGATTGTGATTCAATATTTTTGAAACCAATAAAAATTTATGTTAGAAACTCTTTTCTTTTTCAGATTATCTATGGTAAATTTTAATTAAGGGAAATTTTATGGATCATATCCTTTAAAACCCATATATTTAATTTAACTCTATTTATCCTTGTAAATCCCATGTATTATTAAAACAATTATATTTTTGGTACTTAAAAGGACCAACAAAATGTTTTTAAAGAAAAGACAACATTATTTTCACTTTGGTTAATGAAATTATTCTTTTTGTGTATAATCAAAAAAATTGTTAGATTTAGGTTATTAACTATCCTTGAAATGTTTTTAAAAAATTTATTTTCACTACCTTTGACTTTATTTTCAAAAGTATTAAAATAATCTTTTTAAATGATTTTCAAACTAGTAGTTTTTTAATGTTTTGTTTTATCACCTACAACATGAATAGATTTTTCCTCCATTATAACCATTATTTTATTTGAATAAAATTTTACTAGATTCCATGTTTATTTTAAATTAAATTTATTTTCTCAATATTTTGGTAATTTTTAGTTTTAAAAAGTACCGAACGAAAAGGTTTTTTACCCGGTTTTCTACAAATCATTTCAAATGTTATTTTAAAGAAATATTCATCTATGTCAACATCATTTAATAATTCTTATTCCTCACCAAGGATATGATCTTAGGATACCATTAACTTCCTTAATATGAATTTTTTGTGATATTTCTTAAAATATATTTCTAGGAAATAAATTTCTTTTTCCTAGGTAAATCAAGCCATAACAGTTTTGATGAAATTTATGAATCCATGTTTTGTGTTTCATGGTATGGTATATGGAATCTATTTATGAAAGAGGTTTTTGGGAGTGAATGGCAATCCTTAGGTGACTTTTTATGAAATTTTATGGGTTGTTCAATTATAGTCCCCCAATACGTTGGGTAGAGTGAAAGAGTGAATTGGATGGAAGCTACTCATAAGAGACAATGGAGTTATGTTACTCTTAAGAGATGAAAAAATTAAGTTATTAAAATTTAATACTAATAGATAATAGAGTTCACTAAATATATGTTACTCCTAAGAGATATGGGAATTATACATTTTGGTGATTCCATGATGAATTGATGTTGTTACAATATACCTTCATAGTATTGAATACATGATATGATTTCCAATTGATCTTTTACTCAAGGATTGTTTCTAAATGGATCATGATTATTTAATTATATTATTATTATATTATATTAATGCTTTATTCAATGTCTCATGATTTATGGTCCATGTTTTAATGGGTATGAATTATCATACATTATACTCATCCAATTTTATTATATCATCATAACCTTATGATCATCTTATTATCACTGATGACATTCAATTATTAATGTTTATGTTTATCCTTACTGAGAGTTTTATCTAAACCATTATTATTTTTACTCTTTCTCATGTTGTGAAGAATGATGCTAATAAAATTATGTATAAAAATTTTCATGTGTAAATAATTTTATGGGATATGTTTAATACTTGTTGTGATTTTATAAAACATGTGTATTCTAGGAAAAATGATCACTTGAATACATGAGTAATATTATTTTAGAGTTAATATTAATTCACTAAAACTATAAATCTATATGGTCATTTGGTATGTAATTGATCTGATATTTCCACTTGATTTTGTATGTTTTGGATGATTAAAATAGGCCATTTTTTCAATATCAAATCCAGAGATGAAAAGAGTATATTTTCTGAACTACATTGGGGACTTCAAGTTCATGGTTGGTATAGTATAGATTTATTCTTTTTTTATTGGTACATGTGATCATCCTAGTGGGAGGTCATTTGATGTATGACTGTATTCTTCTGAATGGTAAATTTTTTATATAATATTGTTAATTAATTATGTGTACTTTGATCAAGAGTTTTAGAATTTTTTTGGTTATTTCCATTATATTTTTAACACTAATTTTTTGTAATTGTCTCTATATTTCAAGGATTAATCCTTCACCCCTGGTTTTCATCCTTTGGTTTTTAGGGCGGCACATTTGTGTTTATGTATATCTTTATCCTGAGGCATGATGAAGTGTTATATGGACTAGTTCATTAAAAAATGGTATCAAGTACTTTTTTTTGGTTTACTATTTGGGGATATAGTAGACACATTCATTAATAATGTGTTAGAACTTTTCATGGAATTTGGACCGGTCAGTCACAAGAACCTTTTTAGTTTGAAGTCTTTCTTATATTGGGTATGAGATTTTTTATTGCACTTTTTGAAATGTTGATTAAGATAAAACGATATATAATTCATTTTTATTGGTTGTAATTCATGGTTTTGGCTCTTTTCCCATTGGTAAGAGGAAAATGTACATGCATCATATTTAAAAAGTATAATTCACATAACATATGCATGTTTTTGTTTGATTGATTTTACCTATTGTGGTTCCATTGTTTAAAGTGTCAAAAATTAATTATATGTAGTTTTCCCATATAACATGTTGGTGGCATTCTACTCAGATGAACCAAGATATTTTTTTTTGATAAAATGAAATGTGTAACTCCAATGGGTATTCCAAAGTGATGATTATGTAGTTAGTTCAGGGGAGGTATGTATAGTGTGACCCTTTGGAAGTTAGTGTAATAATTTGACGTATGGGTGATGACTCAATGAAGGAATAGATTTCTTAAAAGGTGATATAAGGATGTGTACATATTTTATTAAATATTTAGTTTAGTTTACTATATTTTCAAAAATAACCTGTATGATGTTTTCACATATATCTTTTTCATGGAACCCTACTTAACTAAATAGGGTAATTAAAAAAATACACATGAAATACCTTGGGAATTTAGGAAAAAAAGGACATTGAGTCGTTTTGGTATTAAGGTTTTTTGAGAGGTCATAACATGTTAGATACCTGGACCTACTGGTTCTGGATACAATTTTGGTGGTAGGGTTGAATCCTAGATATATTTTCATGGGTTATGGAATGATTCTCATGTGGTGGGTTATTGAGTGGTTAGGCTTAACATGAGTGTGATACCTCAATATATTGGTGATATAGACCTATGATAGGATCATAATCATTGGTTTTATAATTTTTGAGTTTTTTGGTATGACATGAAATATGTGAACGTTAATTAGAGTATGTTATTGGTCTATATAAGAACATAAAACTATTGGGTTAGAGTGATATTGAGATAGGATTATGAGAAAGAACCCATGATAGGGTTCTTTGGACGACACCCTTCATCATAAATAGAAGTGTGATGCTTGGCCTAGATTTTTTGGTGAAATTATTGATGTGTAAGGGAACATGTGCACTGGGTGTGTGTGGTGCCTTTTAGTATTTTGGAATGGTTGAAATCCCATGTATGATTCCATTTCTTTTTTAGGTTGTGGATAAACTCGAGTAGTGATGTGATGATAGTAAAAATGTGTGATGCTCATGGTAATAGTGGTTTTTCGGTGTCAGTTTAGGTTTGATTATGTCATGAATGGATCAAATTACCATAGTATGATCAATTGGAGGTTGTTCCTTGATAGGGGTTGACATGATAGGTTAACCTTGCTCAGGTGGAGAGGCATGCGTTTAATTTTTGGAATTTGTTAGGTCGGGGCTTGAGGAGTAGTGTAAGGGAGTCCATACATTTTTAAACACATGATTAGTAATTGGTGGTCCAGATAATTATTGTATTTTTATTTTTTAATGGTTAGTTTGTGTTCACTAGTGGGTTGAGAACAACCAGTGGTTTATGTTCATGCTAGCACTTGGGAATGAGTGGGTTAGTCACCTTCAATTATTGTTTCGGGTAATTGAAAGATAGTAGTCCAAAGTGAATGGTCATTTACATTCTTCAGGGAAATGATAATGATACTCTTATACTGGGGAGCATCACATTTGTCACATAAGTATGAACTTCAGGTTAGATGGTTCATAGTTATGGTGATACTGATAAGAGATATAGTCAATGTGACACTGAGATACTGGTGTGTGGGAAGATATGATAAAATTGGGTTCCTTGTTAAACACCATAATTGATATTAAAATATATTATTGGATGAAGTTAGTGCATTAGAATCAGGATTTAGAAGGAGTTGTTTTGATTTGAGTGAGTCAAATTAGGGGTGTACCAGTGCTCGAGGTTAGAGCATGCTAACTACAGTGGGACATTGGTGATCGAATAGTTGAATGATATTGAGTTTCAAGTTTGTACTTCTATGAAATAATTTTGATGGTCTCACGATGCATCTTAGGAAAAAGGAATTATGATCAGGAGAGTTGGTATAGTAGTTCATCTATTGGTGAGGCCAATAATTTTTTGGAGAAGTCATCTGGAGGAGAACAACCCAGTTTTTTGGCATGGAATCGAATGTGGTGGGGTGAAGGTAATTTTGAATGTATCACTAAATAGTTGGGAGTCAATTTTTTTGAATATTATTATGGTGGGGAACACCATAGTATGAAACTATTCTCTTTTTAAGTGAAGATGTAGGGAGGAGAATTATATGAGCCTCATGATGAAGTAACCATAGACTCTAAGGTGTACCGAGAAAAATGGGTGTGGTCGAGTCTATCTTAGTGTTGGTGTTGGTGGTGAGTGGGTGGATTTAAATAAATTTATTATTAAAATTAGTGTTTGGAGTATTATATTGTAAGAAAATTTTAATTTTGGGATGGAACATGGTGAGTACATGGTAAAGTGATGATCGTGGTAGGTCATGTTTTTTGGTTTCTTGACTATCAAGAATTATCAAGGATGAGAAGTGTTATAGTTAAAATTTTATAACCATAGGGATTATTAATTGTTGTGAAATTAAGAGGAAATTAAAATATTTATCCTGAATAATGGATCATTCAGTGAGTTAAGATTCAGATTAGGAATCTGAGTAAAAGAGTATCTATATGAGATGTTTTTATATGAGGAATGAGGCTTGAATTGTGGTTTCTATTCTTAGGTGTGAATTAGTTTGTTCTGGGGTTTCTGATTTCTTAATTTCAATATCATATAATATATCATTTTGTATCCTAGGAATTTCTTGATAGGATGTGCCCTATCGAGGGAGGCCCCTTTTCCCAGTGGCCATCAAACTATGAAAGGGAACTTGGTTCAAAGCTTCATGATTAATGGCGAAGAGACCCTTGGAAGGGCCTTATTCCAAAGAGGAATTCTTGTGGTGAACCCTACATGATAAATATTCAATGAAAAGATACGGTTTACACTTTTTCCCTCCTGGTCACACTACAAATGAATCAATAGTTGTTTCGTTAAAAGAGGGGTAGACCCATATCTTGGGTTTTACCCATAATTCATTATTTGGTTGAGGGGTGTGTAAAAGTGGGTTAAATTGACCATCTCTCCCCTCTAACTTCTTCTATTTGATCCCCCATTCTAGGGGATGGTTCATTATTTAGTTCAATGGATATTTTTAGTACCTTACACTTCATTTTTACCATCTATTTTGATTTTCATTTCATAGATTCTGATTTGGAAAAAAATTACTATGGCTTCAATGCTAATTAATCTATTTCAAGGTAAAAACGAGTGAGGATGATGGGGATTTCACATTCAATGGATTGATGAAATCCCAGAAGGTTGTACATACACTATTTGAGGTGGTCTTTGTGAAATGATGATGCATAATTTTTTTTTCAATAATTATGTCACATTGGATTAATTTAAATAATTAATTATAAATTTTTATAATTAATTATGTTAGTGTTGTGGAATGAGATAGGAGATAAGGTGGTTGTGAGAGCATGGAAGAGGCATTTATGGGTTTGGATAAGTTTTTTTGGAGTAACGTATGGATGGTAACTCCATTTTGTAGGTAGGTGGATCTGTTAATATAAGTTATATTCTTGTTTATGAATTATTTATTATTTTCATGAAAGATTCATGGGACTGAGTAGACAAATAGGGACCGAGGTCACCCTAGAGAAAGCAATACGATGGATTTAGGCCTCCTTGGGTTAGAACATGTTCACTTTATTTCTTTATATAATTGGAAAATCCGAATGAATATGTCACCAAGGGGAGAGGGTATTGACTAAGGTGACGAGAGATAAAAGTAGGTATCAGGATGTGAGATGAGTTACAGGTATCCTAGGACAAGTTCACTAGGTATTATCAGGTTTAAAGTAGAGGGGATTATAACTAGTTCTTAGGGTGATATGGTCATTATTATATCTCCAGATAAGTGATACCCTCCTTAGGGTTGTTTGAGACTTGATGGGCACCATGAGTGGGATGAGTCCATTGTAATGAGTTGAGGTATGTCAGAGTGTGTTTCAACCATGTAGTTGGTTAAGAAAAATTTTAAGAGTAGAAAAAGACATGCCCTAGGTGAATCTCATGGGAGTTGATTGTGACAAAGAATTGGGTTTCGAATGGTCTTAGAGCATGATATATTTCACCAGAATCTAGGTAGAATAACAAGGACTGATCAGGGATTTTGCAAGGTTTTACTTGGCCTTGTGGTCAAGGTCAAAAGACCATGTAGGTACTGGTCTTGCCGATGGGTGGAATACATGAGATAGTATCAATGAAAAGATAATGGTATGGGTCCAAGGGACTATTTCAATTCCCTAACATGTGTGATGATACATTATTTACGATGAGGGTCTGGGAATCGAGTGACTAGAACCTAAGAGTCAACTAGAAAGACATGTGACAGGATATAGTCTCTATGTGTTAAATCATGGGTATAATTGAGTGTTCTTCTGGCAGGTGATGAAACTATTGTAATAGAGGGATCTTGAGGCCTATCCCATCATTTGGTAGATGGCATTGGCTAGAATAAAATGGGTGAGAGGGAATATTCATTTGAATGAGTAATAGACCTTTCGTAGAGAGAGAAGGATTTGGGTTATGATAGTGAACCTTTCCTTGAGTAGGATTGGGTTGGGATAGTTGATAGTTCCTAGGTGGAAGGTTATTTTTTATGTGTTATAGTGAAATTCATAGATGATGAACTATGCCTTGAGTGATAAAGTTGTAGGATGAGGTTTGGATTTTTGACCTCAGTGTATCCATTTGGTTAGTGGGTGGAGGTATTGGATGATTCCCTCCTTGAGCCTTCAGGTATAGGATGTTTATGGGTTTAGAAGGATGAGAGACATGATGAAGGGATTTCAACATGGAACCAAACTAGGTATGATCAAGTGTCATGTTGTCCTAGTCAAAAAATGATGATCTGATTCACAGAGATTCGTTGTGGCCTAGTTATCACGTGATGTCCACATGAATGTGGGACATTTTTATTTGCTCATGAATACCAATATATGATGGCATATAATAAGGGTTTATTGTTGGACACCGTGGTGATGTATTTCTCTCACCCTACATGGGATCCTCAATGAGTGCGAAGACTTTGTATTTTACTTTAAGTTGGTCATAGGATGTGTATTGGATCGGGATGAGGCATCTTGATGGGTGTTTAGATACATGGTTGTTGAGGTGTAAGGATGGTAGTAGGAACAGTGTGTGTATTTTTTTTATTCTATGTTATTAGAAAAGTGGGTGATATATGGATGTATGACTATATTCTTCTAAATGGTTCTTTTTATATAAAATTATGTTTATATATTATGTGTACTCTAATTATGTGTTGTGGGTATTATTTTTTTATTTCAACTATGATTTTGACTATGATTCAAGGAAATTGTCTCCCCATTATCCGTCACTCAACTATAGTTAACAACCTCTAGAATATAGGGAGGTTCACTTGAGGTCACATAGATCAACGAAATGGGGCACTATGGAGTGGCCTCTGAACTGGGGTGTTACAATGTGTATATATGTTGGACATCGATAGTATCATTAATAATAAAAATAAGAGAAACAAACTGATAAAATACCTATAATGAATGGAATATCAACAAAAACCTATGAAAAAATAAATATAATAACCAAACCAATCAAATAAAACCATTAAAAATCAATTGAAATTCTTGTATTGATTTTTTAAAAAGAAAATTAATATAATAAAATTATATATTAGATGATAAAACCCCTGAACAACCACTTCCATACAATCTACCTAAAATTTGAATACAAGTATCAACCAAATATCAACCAGTACCATGAGTGATATCCAATGTTGAACTTGTGACTAAAAACAAATGAATATTTCATGAGAATCAAGGTTAAAATTTTGGGGGTGTGTATAGATTACTAAATATTTTTTCCCAAATGACACTAAATGATACTAATGAATATAAAAATGAAATATCAAATATGTACTTATAAAATATAAATTCCAAACCCAAAAAAATTTACTAAATAAAGATAAATTATTTAATAATAATTTTAAATAACCATAGAACATTCCAAAAAAGTTTATTTCAATGTATCACATCTAACACATGAAAACACACCCTTAATGACTTTTTAACATGATATAAAACATAATAAAAGAATTGTTTTTATACTATTCATCTATTTCATGAGGGGTTCTACATTGATTCCTTAACCTCGCCCATGGAGATAATCCACTAAAGAGGTTAGGTCGTTTCATCACCCCCTTCATCTTACCTATGGAGCGACGATGCATATATAGTAAGTTCTAAACCATTTTGACCTTACATACGAAGGCACTAAACATAATAAGTCTATATAAATAATTATTTCATATTCCCTCAACCCAATTTCATCATTAAAATTAAATTTATATATATAAATACCAAAATAATCATTCATGAATAATCATTCAATCCGAAAACCTTTTTTCACCAACTAACACCCACCCAAACACCAAATTCAGCTAAAAAAATCTATTTAATTGCTAAATAATTTCAGAACTATTAATAGAAGAGTAAATTTTAGAGTTTGATCCACTAAAAACCAAATAGTAAAATTCTATGTTTTACCAATTTTCAAACAAACCTATTTAAATAACAAGAAATCATAAAATAATTGAATAATCATTTTAGATTTATTTTGAATCTATGTATATGTTTTAATAAAATTATTCACCCAACTGATCCAAGATTTATATCATAAGAGTAAAAATAATACCAAGACTCATAACACAATCAACAACCATTAGTTACATTAACATACCCAAAATATGTCCAATGGTTTTATTCAACTTCTAATCCCTAATCATTGGAAACCCCCAAAGTAAACACCAAACCTTGACTAATATTTAAACATAAGGTTTCTTGGAGAGAGGGAAAGGAAGAAAACAAATTAAAATAAGATATTATTCATTATTTACCTTTTATATAGACTTAAACCACTCTATAATGAGAAATAATTCAATAATTCCATATATAAACCACAAAAAATTACATAAAAAGAGGGATTAGGCACAAAAAGGTCGAGTGGGGGTGAAATTATGGTTTTTGGCCACTTAAACTGACTTAAAACACATTTTAATGTGTCTATAAGTTTGGAATAATTTTAATCCCTGAAAAAACCCCTGAATACACACCACCATATGTTTTAATATGAGAAATCTTCAAGCCTAGTGGAAAAATATATATAAATTATATATTATTTATAATCTTCCAATATTTTTGAATGTTTTCAAAAAATCATTTATATTAGCCTTAAAATAAAATAGTCCAAAACCGGGGCTATTATACATTAAACAACCATTGATAGTTCATTCCTTTCATAAATCCCTCATAGTTTGTATTTCAATCTTGTTGAACAATCTTTTAGTTCATATCGTAGAAACAAATACTCTTATAATGATTACAAATATGATTGATCTACCCATCAAAAGAATACTTTTCCTTGATTGTGGTTATTCATAAATTGGTGGCTCACATCTATATCAGGGGAAATATTTCCAAAAATATTGAATGTTCTATCTACATTATTAATGGTAGGAAGGTATTTTCTTAATTAGTAAAATTAAAAACACTCATTGTATTTAATTTCATGTTCCTAGTAATTTTATTTCAAAATTTTATTTAATTTTGATGCATCTAAAAATGTTTAAAATATTTTCCTAGATAATTCTAAACCTAAATTAAAATAGGAAAATACTTACAATCCCCCTCTATATATTAAAACAATTAATCTTATTGATACTATAAATTCCATAAATTCTAATAGTTATTTTATCCTCCAGTTCTTGAATCATAAGAATTTTATACTAAATATGTTCCCAATATAGTCATCAAATTTGAATTTGGTATTATTAATTATCACAAAATACATGAGTATCCTCATAATGTTTTTGATAAATAAAATAAATTTGACACTATACTTTAACTTTTTAGGGAATAAAATATTCCACTCATCCTAAAACATTAATTAATCCTAGTTTAATCATGAGATATAAGAAAATTAGTTATTACTATAATTTAAACACTTCCTCAGGTTCTCTAAATATTATATATAATAACATGATATTTATATTGTTTCTCAAAAACCAAAATAAAAAATTCCGTCACACCTCTCTTTTCATAGACGAGACATGAAGAACTTCACCCATAAATTTTTAGATAAATCAACAAATAAGTCTCATTCTAGGAAAGTAAAAAAAACCCTCTCTAAATCCTCTAAAAAGGTTTAAAATTTTAATATCTTAACATGGAATGTTAGGGGGTTATATTACACTTTAATATAAATTATGTTTATCCTTATGAATAACCATCGTCATTTAGTGGCTATTATTGAACCAATGATGATATTTAAGAATACTCAATCTTTTTCCTATAAAAGTTATTTTCCTAATGTTTTGAATTATTTTTATAATAAAATATGGGCATTATAGGACTTTTTATTTGAACATTACATTAGTCTCATTAAGTGTTAATTTTTTTATACTAAAATATATCTAAACTAGGTTAATTTTTCTATTTATTGAAGAATTATATATGTTAAATCTAATAGAATTGAAAATATTTTTCTTTTTCCCACTTTATCTAATAATGACTATTATTTTAAGAAATATTATTCTATTGGATTATTCTATTATATATTTACAATTATTCTGAAATTTATAGTTCAAATAATCTTTTTATACATAAAATTAATGATTTTGAGATATTTATTAACAGTAATGTCATTCAAGAATCTTCAAGTATTAGCGGTAAATTTACATGGTTGGTAGTAATATATAATGGGATCATTCAAAGAACACTAAAAAGAAACCAAATTTCAAAAATCCATTTAAAATATTCTTTAGGATGTTAAAACATTTCAAATTATCTATACTACCTCGAATGGAATACTCATAATATATAAAATCATAAAAAAATTATTATGTGACATGAATTGACCCACTTGGACCCCTCCTGGGTAGTGGTAAACTGAGTGTGCCACCCCAAACCGACCTCTAATAGGTTAGGGGTGGGTGACTAGCACTGAGTAGGATTATAAAACATCATGGTAAGTCCTCAACTAATGAACCTATATACAAAACACAACTCTACAAAAGATATAAAATTATATAATAAAATAATACAACTAAATGTAATATAGAATGCATGTGATAAATGTTAATATCCAAAATATATAAAAATAGTAGATAATACAAAATGAAATAAGTAAGGAAACTCTCTTAGGTGTAAAGGGTTTTTGATGTATTGACCCATTCCTAGTTGATATTTTATGGTATAGTACTGAGGAATTTCTCATGATTGGGTGGTTATAAACTTTCTTCCCCTTATTGTTAGTCCAAGCCCTAAAATCCCCTCTATAGTTGTTCTACATTAGCTTCTAACTTTGTGAAGTCAGTCAATGAATACAAAGCCTCTATTATTCCTTATATGATGATGTTTTCTTTATTTTGGTCTCTATGGGAGATGATGAGTGTGTTTATAGACCTTTCTTTTTATTGTAATCAGGTATTTATCCTAGTTGTGGTGACTGAGAGAGGTTCATTGGCCTATGTATAGTGATACCCTTAATTTTATTCATATTGGAAACCCTATTTTATCAAGTGGCATGAATTGATGATGTGGTTTCTTAAGGAAGGGTATAACTCAAGGCGCTTCATGGTGTCATTCTGATGTTTCATCATCCAAGAGATCATATTAAGGCCAATGATCTTTAGATAGTCATTATATTTATAAATATTTGGATAAAAATACCTTGTGGCACCTCCATAATGAATTCTTTCTTGTAGTTGGTGTTCCTTTTCATTGGTTGGATTTTATTCTTTCCACTTTTTTAGGCGTATTTCGGTAGTTTTATTTTAGTCATGTTGGTGGTGTGTTTTTTTCATGAAGAATGGTGGAAAAAGATATAAATGCGAGATCTATTGTAATATTCATTATGTGAGAAAAATATAAGATTATTTTTCTATGGTGTTGGGATTCTGGTAATGTAATCAATGTTTTATTGATCTAGGATGGATTTGTGAGGTGACGTGAATCGATGATGAAAAAAATATTATCAGGTGATATGTGATTAATTGTTTGCATGTAAAGGGGTCTTGATACTTATAGGGCTCTATGTAAGACTAGAGACCTACTTTAATTCCTTATTGTAAACCAATATCACCACCCACTTCTTACTTACTTATTATCATCTTGACCTACACCAGTTTGTTCATTGGGTTTTTCTTTGGATTCTAGGTTTTTGTGTGATATTTTGTGGTGGGACACCGAAAAAATCTTTTTATTTGGTTCCTAGGATGGGCTACCTAAGAAATACACTTTCTAGGTTCATCCACCAAAACAATTTAATGTTCCCACTTAACAAAAAAGTGGATATTTATTAAATAAATTTAAAAAAGTATTATTAAAAAGGAGTAATAGAAACTCCAAATAACGTGATTGGAAAAAACAACCTAAAAAGTTGAGATGAAGAGGTCCCAATAATAAGCTAGCTCTAGACCTGAATGTCACCCACTACTATCAATTATCAATACATATAAGCTCCACCAACACAATTTTCATGAATTAATTCATCATAATTTATATATTTTTTATAAGAAATTAAATATGAGAAAGAATATTCACATTCATGGATGAGTATATATATACCCTTTATGATTCCTTAAAAATCCAAAATGAATAATAATAATGAAAATAAGTTTAAAATACTAAGGAAATAAGGAATTAATAACCCAAAAAATATTAGGTATGATATTAAGGAGAAACCCTAGGAAATAGTTGAGAGTCTAACTCTCCATAGCACAGATAAAGGATAACTATAAAGTAGACCTATGGATTAAAATAACCCATCTTAGAAACACATGTGACCTCCCTAGAACTGAATGGGAGGACACAAACCACATAGAGTGGCACAAAACAAACGTGGTAGAGACGAACTCTATAGATATAGAACCCACACCTTGAGTATCACATAGAAGATAAGAGAGGACTTAACCCAGAAGGTAGAAGCCCCGCACCTAGAGTAGCAAACAAAAAAATGGTTGTACCTAACTTTATCAATAATAAGGAAAACTATGCCTTACAGAATATAACCCAATAGAATATGGAGTACCTAAATACATGAATGCTTAGATAACCACTTATATTCCCCATTATTGGACATTCAAAGACATAGAAACTAAATTGACGTGTATTACCTTGTTTCTATCCCCATATTCCAAAGATAATTACACCATCACAGTCTATATAGAATGAAAACTGTTTTCAAGAATATCTCCTTGATAAACATTATTTTAGAGTGATCATATTGGTCATTCTATGATGGAATATCTGGAAGGTCACTTTGAACACATCCCCATCCACCACTAACCATTATCCTCCTTAATTCCAGGAATCCATGTTTAGGTAACCTTTACAATGTCGTTTCCTCTCAACCGTCACCATACATTCATGTTATGTAACCTCATCAACATTGTGACTATAAATAATATAAATACTTATGAGATAGGTTACATGAATATGATATTGAACTTATGAATTTTCACCCTCGAGACCATTACACGGTGTTTATCCTTCATTATACCATGACCTCCAGTTCTCATACATCCCTCATGTCATTATATTACTATCCACAATGAGACACTTACATTATACACGAGGAAGTGCAACCCCTAACCCCATGACCTACTTACCATGTTGTAACATAAGGAAAAAACCAGGACAAACCCATCACTCCAGGATCCATAGACAAAACTATCAGGGAATTCCACCTTCATTAATCCCAAATTCTATAGAATTATTATAATTTTACTATCATTTCCAATATATCCACCGATCAACCATGAAGCTTTTCCAAAAACCATTTATATGGATGTAATACTTCCAATGGATTATTTATAGGTGTTCCTATTTTATGATTTGATTTAGAATAGGTTTAAACTCAACTATTTAACCTTTATGAATCACTACCCAGATGATCCCACATTGATTTACCTTCCCATGATCCCCCATTACACCTCATTGATCCCATGCACCTTGATCATTTCTCTCAATACAAAACACATCATTTTCAAAACTTGGATCTCAATTTATCACTGATATAATATTGATCTATAAAATTATCAACCATGATGATAATTATTATCTATTCCATGAATAAAAATAAGGAAAATTTATGGATAATAATTGATAATGGATTATTTGGTTTTTGGTGGATATATATGGACACTATTTATTAAGAATGAATTCACTTATGATGAGTTACCTTGGATTTAGAGAATGTTGAGTTGTATTTGTAGTCAAAATAATTAAATTCAATGTGATCTAAAGGATAATGTATGTGATACATTAAATATTAATAGGGGGATCTATCTCATGCTGTCAAAGGAGGAGATACAGTTTTCCATGAAGTTTGGGAAAGAATAAATATGTTTATTTTTTATTGGGAAACACAAACATTATATGATTCTTGAATAAGAATTCGTTTCAAATATAAGTAATAATTATATTTAATTAATGTTTGAAAATTTTACAAAGGTTTTGAGAACCAGGATAATTCTTACAACATGTATGAAGCTTTTAAAATAAGAAAAATTTATCCTGTAATAAAATATTCAAGTGTTAGAGAATTGAGTAACCATCTAAAAGAGTTAGATCCTGATGTTTTCTAAAATTAATGTGAAAAATACATTTTTTGAGTTTTTATAAGTTTAAAGAAGACTTGGAGATATTATAATTCATTTTCAATTCATTTGAATAAATCTATATTTTACAATTCAAAGCTATAAAAAATTAAAAATTCGCAGATCGTATAAATTTATCATGCAGCGTACAAGTTTTCTAGAACATATGACTTATGCACAAAACTTATAAAGTATTTAATTTAAAATTATATATTTCATATAACTTCAGAGGTAGATCATATGAATTTAAGTAATTTCAAATGACTTCATGAAAAAATGAAAAACTATAATAAAAACCATGACTTTAAAGAAAATTTGAGTGTATGACTTTGATCTAGCATATGAATTATAGAACATATGATGTTCAAGTCAAATGAAATTGGATTGTATGAATCATAATAATTAAATAGAATTATAAAAACTGTTTTTGGGATTCCAATAGTACTTTGAAATAGAATTCATAATACTTCTCAATCCAAATGAATTAGAGAGAACTATAGGGATTGAGTGTATAACTTTGACACTTCAAAAAATTTTGTGTTGATGTCAAGTGAAAATTTTGAGTTTCCCAGATTTAAGAATTTGAAGAGAAAGTATATTTGGTATTACTAAAGATATATTATTAAGTGTTTTAAATATCATGATTATATTATTATCAATAATTGAAGATAAAAAAAAGTTATGAGAATATGATCTTAAAGCATAGATAAGAAGATACATGCAAGAAGAAATTTTTTAGAGATTTTTTAATTTAAAAAAAATATTTTTTTTCAAAATTGTTAATTCCAATTAAAAATATAATTAAATATTATAAATATGAGAAGATCAAGTGGACCATTTACTTGATAAATAAAACGTATCTTCATGGGTTTTCGTGAAGAATGTAGATGAGGTTGATTTAATGCTCACATTGTACTCCAATATTTAAATCATTCTGAATTTATAGTAATATGATCATTTTGTATTTATAATGATATCTATAGTGTATAGGGTCAAGTAGAATATATATGAATTTTTTAAGGAAACCCTTACACCATAAATAGAGAGTTCCACACTATAAGAAATATAGTGTTTTATTTTTTTCATGTAACTAGAGTGATTGGAGTGAATATTTTTGTGGAATTTTATATTTAGAAAGATAAATAATAGTATATTGAGTAAAAAATATCAATTTTTCCAATATGAAAAAGACAAATGAATTAAATTATGGTTTTTTTGGAATATCATTAGAGTTAAAATGGAGATTGTGAAAGACACAAAGTGGGTATTTTAAAATAGTTTTTTTCAATTATAATGAAGCGATTATCCATGTATTCCATTTATAGATGTCGGAAATGAAAGGAGACAATTTATTTTAGATTTACGTGTTCATGAGAAGATTGAAAAAAAATGAAAATAGTGAATGAGAATGGGAATCTACTATAATCGGGTGTATCAGTTACTAAGTTGGTTGAGAGAAACAAAAAACTCTCAATAGAAAAAGAATTAGTGGGAGAAGCCCAGATATATATATATATATATAATCAAAGAATAAGAATAATAATTTTATAAATTATTTAGAGAATAAAAATAGACAAGTTAATCCAATTATATACAAAAACCATTTCTTGGTTTTGGGGTATAAAAAAGAGTTATATCAGTGAGATGAGAGTCGGGAACTTTCAAATAGAGAAGATAAAGAAAATATAAGTAGAAACTAAAGGTGATATTCATTGATTCAGAAAGAGAAAACCAAAGTTCTCAGTGTGTTATATCTCTATGTAATATTTTGGAGCTATAAATTTATTGATATTTACTCCTAGTGTAATGTCCCAAATATTTTAAATGATTTTTGTTTCCTGAATAAATTTTTGTTACCAATTATATAATTCAACACATGTACAAAACTAATAGAAACAAAAAAATATATCATTAAAAAATATCATTAAATTGGTTACCTATGAAACCAATTAAAATGAAAAACATTACAACTTGACAAAAAATATAAAATAGAAAAGAAAAAATGGGAAATTATTGATCACCCCAATATACTAGAATCATCACCCCACTGAAAATGTTATATATAAGAAACCAAATATAAAACCGATGAAAATATAACCTTAATATAATTTTTAGTGAATTTTGTGTGAAATGATGAAGTGGTATTTATATGGTATAAAGGAAAATGTGACCATTGAGATTCAACCATTATATGACCATTATTCAAAATGAAAATTGTTCAATATAACAGTAAAAACGTATACCCTGGGATGATAATTTTACCATTAAAATTATTTTTTATAATTTTTAATAAAAAATGATAATTGATACATAAAAGAGAATCGATCACCTCAACAAGTAGAGTCCTTATTTGAAGCCCATTTGTCAGAACTTGGGAGGGATGTATCACCACTAGGGTTTTACCTTGAACAAACTGAAGATGAGATTCAATGATTATTGCTTGAATGAAATCTCATATGATATAAGTTCAATTTAGTGGAGATTACCACTTGGTCGATGTTATCCATGTCACCCCATGAAACTACCACCATCACACACCTTACCGCCAGGGTGTATGTAGGTGTAATAAGGGGATATGTGTTCAGACATTAGTTACATAAAGTGTATGTTCATTTTTATAAATAAAATTTTTATTTCATCAAATCATATTAAGAAGACATCTTCTTAATAAAATATATGTTTAATTGAGATGACTTCCATAATTTGATTTTTGGACGCAAATAAAAAATAATTATTTTTTCAAAAAATATATACAATTTTTATAATGAACCATGGTATTCATAAGTGTATTTTTATTAATCAAATAATCTTTTAAAAAACATTTATTTAAATAATTATTGAAAAAATAATTTTATAAAGGTCTAAGAAATTTTTTTTATGTGTCAAAAAACAAATTATTACTTAAAATATTCTATTTTTAAAATAAACAAGTATTTTTATATTTAAAATTTAAAATTATAATACATAGATAATTTTCTAGAAAAACAAACATCATTTTTTGAAATCATCACATCAAAATTAGGTTATGGTTAATTTATGAGAATTTTTTTAAAAACATAATTTTTTCATGAGTACTAAAAAATATATTTTTAGGGTTTCAGTTTATTTTATGACAACATATTTATGTTATAATGATGTAATAATTTATGAAAGAAAATATATTAACTAAAATATAAATTTTATAAACATTAATTATTTTAATATATTTTAATCAATTTCCTAAACTATAAGTTACTTTCTAATGTATAAATAAGAAATTTTGACTTTTAAAAACAATAATTTTTGGAATCCTTAATCTTCCTTGAAAAGATAATTATTAAAAGTGGCATTTATTTATAGTGGATTAAAATAACATAATATTTGGACTAAATTTTCATATCCATGAACAAAAACAATGGGTATGAAAACGGTTTTTCATTCTCCACAACCTTGATTTTCAACACCTATATTTAGAAATAATTAAACAAATAGTCCAATTTTTGTATAAATACCCACCCATTTCTCTATTTCCACTCAATACCAATCCATCCACCATGAAGTTTTGGTTATTTTTCTTCGCATTGAGTCTATTCAAGGTGTCCTAAAACCCCCAACATGTCATCTTCACGTTTTAGGAACAACTATTCAAGGTAAGGGAAATATTCACTTGTCTTTCTCATTCAAGATTATTTTACGAGGTAAGTCATCCAATTTATAAGAAAATCAGTTTTCTTTTTTCTAATTTCTATTACCCCATTATTGTAATAATTATCTTTTATTAATGTGATTCCCTCTTCCTATCTCATTTTACCATTTTCCCAAACTATCTTTTTTACACATCATGTTGCCAAATTTATTTCTCAAGTGTTTCTCTTTTAAATGAGAAATTATATTTTCCTTTTATTTTGAATAAAAAAACTAATTTCAATTAAATTGGTATTCAACTAGATGTAAAAATGGATTTTTTATTCTTAGATATACACATATGAAACCCCCATTTTCTTTCATGGGTAAAAAATGAAGATCATGTCTTTAAGCTCTTTTGTATGCCATGAATTTGATAAGAAACTCATTCCTTATTCTATTTATTTTATTAATGAAATGAATTATTATGAAAAATGTGGCTAACATGAAATTAATACATATGAAGGGTGTACCCTAATAGTGTTCTAATGCATTGGGAAAATAATTTAATCTCTAGAGATGATATGTTTTACGATACCATGGTGAATAACCTTAGAAAATTTTATTTATGAAACCTTGCTGGTAAACATTTGTGATATGCATATAAATATATTATTTAAATTTTGTATCCAATTTTCCATTTTATGATTCATATTCCTATTATTATCATATGATTTTTATTTTTTCCTTTTTTGCCTCAAGTTTTTGTTGACATGTCTCAATATCACATGTTATATATCTCTCTTCTTTATTCCCTTACTGGGATTCATGCTCACCCATTTACTTTTGTGTAGGTCCCTTGGATATGATATGCAGAAATTGTAACTTAGGGTGAACCCACTAAAATGTACTTCAATTTTATTTAAAATGATTTTTTATGTTTCCATGAATTATGTACATTATTTCAAGGAAACTAAACTTTAAAAGATACTTTATTTTGTACCAAGTAATGAAAAGTTATGTAACAAAAAGTTATGACTTAATATTTGGTATCAAGGTATGTTTTTTTATTTGTGTAAATTTGGACTTAAAAACTTTAGTAATAACCCTAGGTATAAGTCTAAATATTAGAAAACATATTTTTTTGAAGTATTAAGTAAGTTGTTTCTGAGAAAGGAAAATAATTCCTAGATACAAACAAATGGATGTGTCTTTGGAACAATTGTACCTATGGGTAACACCTGAAAACATCTCTTTGATCTAGACTCAAAAGATAATTGGTTAAAAATAATGGGACTTGCTGAACTCATGGTTTTAAACTCATAGGGGATATGTTCGGTTAATCACAAGATTTTTTGAACCATTATGATGTATATATAGAAAAAGTAATTGTTATTATAGGAGAATATAACATATTAAAGAATGATGTTTTATTAAATGAAAACCCTTTAGAATTTTATGATTTTTAAAAGCAACACATTTCTCACTAAGGATTTTCTATTTTAAAAAATGGTTGGAAACCCCAATAACCACATTAATAATGAGTGCAACAGACGATGCATTGATGGCCTTCTAATAAAATATAGAATGGAAAACTTCTTGAGGGTGATGAATGAACTAACTCAACTTATGGACAATAACATGAATCATGTAAATATTCTTGATTCACCATGAAGGGAACAAAATTATTTCAAGTCCTTAACACAATAACTACCACCTAATCTTAGTGGATCTACCGACCCATTGATTTATGAAAAATGGATAAGCTCTATAGAAAAGAACTTTTTTGCACTCTTTTTTCTTTGAAAAAATAAAAAATCACCCTATACGTATACCACTTAAAAGTATAATATGATCGTTGGTGGACTCTAATTAAAAACATGAATCCGAGAAGGGAGATCGATGTTATGGAGTAGGAATAGTTTAGGGGAATATTTTTTAATAAATATTTTAATTGTTTGATGTGAATAAAAATTGAGAAGGAATTAATTGAAATTATGAAGACGGTAAAATATTTGTGGAATGATATGATATGAACATTAAAAGACTTTATAAATATACTTATAATTTGGTTATGTATCCCAAGGGAAAGGTTGAGAGATTCTTCGGTGGACTAAGACTCCATATGTTGAGGAATCTAACAATATGAGACTATGAAATCTACGAGGAAATAGTGAAGAGTTATATGAAGACAGATTTGGATTTTGGAGAGATGCAGTGGTCACATAAATAAAATTAAAATAATATATCAATGGATCCAAACTCAAGGAATAACTATAATCATGGAAGTGGAGAAAAGAAAGTAAAACTTCCCATGTGAAAAAATATGGGATGAAGCATTCAGGGAAATATTTTCTTGAGAGTAGAAAGTGATACAAGTGTGGAAGAGATGGAAATATATCTCAAAAATATCATGGTGAGGTGATGCCTCAACTTCTCAACAGTAATAAAAAAGGGAAGATCATATAGGTTCATCTAGAAGTCCAATGCTTCATGTGTGAACAACTTGGGAACTTTTCTTACCAATTTCCAAATTAAAAGATAATGGAGGGGAACAACCATCAACCTCAACACATGCCACGAGATCATGGATGGGAATTTTCTATCACGAAGGATGAAGTGGAGGATCCAAATGATGTGTTGGTAGGTATAATCATTGTGTTCTCAAATATAGAAAGTACTTTGTTCAATTCTGGTTTTAAAATTTCATTTATTTCTATCTATATTTGAAAAGAATGTATAATCAATCAATGAACTGATAGAAGTAGAGTTGTCAGTAAATAATCCTAGAGGAATTATACTAGCATCAACAGTATATGGAAACTCTATTATTAACTTTGGTGAGTACAATGTCATAAAAAATCTAGTAGTCATTCCCATGGAGTAATTCTACACTATACTTAGGATGGACTAGTACTCAAATAATAATTCTAAGATCAACTATAGAAGTAAACAAATGTCAATTGTCTTGAATTCAAAAACTAAAATTATTTTCAAAGGAATGATATCTTGGCCTGATATTTTTCTAAAAGAACCTCTGATAGCCTTGTTTATGGAGATTATCAGTGAAGGGGGAGAATGAAAAGAATTTATAAATATAGAGAATTTACCCATCATCCGAGAATACATTGATGTATTTCTTGAAGAGTTACCTTGACCACCCTTAGAAAGAGAGGTAGAGTTATTCATTGAACTCATACATGGATCCAATCCGATATCAAAGATACCATATATAATGAAAAATATATAGTTGGAGTAATTAATGAATCAACTTAAAGATCTTTTTAAGATGGGATTTTTTCTAAAATGTGTGTCTTATTGGGAAGCATCTATTCTTGTTGTGAATAAGAAGGATAGATCAATTCATCTAGGAATTTATTATAGAAAAATTAATGGGATCAAAAGGAAGAAAAAGTACCATCTCCCAATATTGATGATTTTTTTACCATCTTTATCGGGGTCAATTCATCTCCATGATTGACCTTCGATCTGTGTATCCTCAATTGAGGGTAAAGAAGAAATATATTACAAATATTGCCTTCTGAAAAACATATTGGCATTATAATTTTTTTTATACCCTTCGGCTTGACTAATGCTCCTTCTATATTTATGGATTCGATAATGGAGTCTTTAAGGTCTACCTTGATAAATTCCAAATGTTGCAAGGATAATAAGGATCATTTGAGGGTTATATTAGGAACTCTGATTAAAGGGTGAACTATTTTAAATTTTTTGAAAATGTGACTTCTATTTATAATAATTTTCATTCTTGGGGAATCTTGCAACTCATGAAGGAACTTCAGTAGAACCTTGGAAGAAATTTTTTTAGAGGAGTGGCATCATCCTACAATGGTAAATAAGATTCATAGTTTACTTGGTTTATCAGGATATTATATTAGGTTTATGAAAATAAATCATGAATTTATAATCCACTGACCATGTTAATTAGAAAAGGGGCTTAGGTCATCTAGAAAAAATAGAGTAAAGAAAATTTCAAAGAACCGAATAAGATATTGGTTACTGCACCTACGTTAACTCTACCCTTTGTCAGGGAATGTTTTTTTTATAACCATATTTTATAAAATGGATTGGGTGTCTCCTCATGGAAAATGACTAGGTTATTGATTATGCATCTCAACAGTTAAATCCTCATGTGTATAATTATCATATGCATTACTTATAGCTTGTTGTGGTTATTTTTTATCTGATAATATAGAGGCCCTATCTTTATTTGGAGAAATGAGATATATACACATAACACCAATTATTGAAGTATATATTCATGAAAAAGGTATTGAAAGTAAGATAAAGGAGATAGTTGAAACTCCTTGTAGACTATGACTGTTAAATTCATTATCACCCCAGAATAGGAAGTGATGTTTTTAAGGCATTAGGTATGAAAACCCTCTTGTGTGGGAAATGATGTGGATTTAAGGATATACATTGATAAATAAATTTCTAAAATTGGAAATTGGAATCATAAGGGATGGGACATCATCAACCCTATCCCAAATTATTTTCAAACCATCACTACTAGTGATTATCAAAATAGCTCAAAGAGAATATCATTTGTTACAAAAGAAGATAGAGGCTAGGAAAAGTGGAAAATTTCCTGACATTAATATTGATAAATAAGGTTTATTGAAATTTTATACAAGTCTATGTGTCATATATATACCATAGATAAATAAGGAGTTAATGGATGAATCACATATCTCTACATTATTTATTCATCCTAGAAGTACTAAAATGACATGGGACCTTCGTAAATATTATTTGTGGGATAATATAAAATGGTAGATTGCAAACTACACTACAAGGTTCTTTGTATTTCAGCATGTTAAGATAGAGTAATAACTTCCTAAAGGGTTATTGCAATCACTGCCCATACCAAGACGGAAGTGGGAAAATATCACAATAGACATTGTAAATTTTCTCCCAAGAACATCCCATAGAAATAATGTGATATGGATTATAGTGGATTGTCTCAGCCAGACAACCCATTTCTTTACTATTAAATCATATTTCTCCCTTGAAATAATTTTCCAGATATAAGTAAATAAAGTGGTGAGGTTTCATGGGGTGACACTTTATATCATTTCTGATCATGATCTAAGTTTTACAACAAAATTATAGAGAAGTATCCTTCATGATCTAAATACTGAAAAAAATTCAATATGGCATATCACCTCCAAACTGATGAACAATCTAAAATGACTATTCCAAACTGGAGGAAATGTTGAGAACATGCTCAATTGAATTTAAAGTTATATGGTATAAATACATTTTGTTAGTTGAGTTCTCATACAACAACATCTTCCACTCGAGTATTCAAATGGAACCATATAAAGCTCTATATGGGAATTGATTTATAAGTCCTAATTTTTGGGATGAAGTTGTTGAGAAGAAATTTAATGGGCCCGATCTTGTATAAGAGATGATAGAAAAGGTTCTTGCCATCCAAAACCATATAAAGGTTACTCAGAGTCAGAAGAATAGATATACTTAAAACCATTGAATGGAATCAGAGTTTGATGTTGGGGAAAATTTTTGACATCAAATATAACTAGGGAAGAAATTCATACGATTTCTAAAGAAATGGAATATTAGACCTATGTATATTGGCCCCTTTGAAATCATTAATCCCATAGAAGCAATGGTCTATTGGATAAAACTTACACCAAATATTTCTCAGGTTGATGATGTGTTCCACATATTTTTATTGTGTAAGTACATACCTGACCCCTCACATGCATTGAATCTAGAGGTGGTAAAATTATAACAGGACCTCTCTTATGAGGAGAAGGTGGTGGAGATGTTGGATCATAGAGAAAAGGTTCTAGGAAAAAAGACTATCCACCTCATCAAAGTATTTTTTGGAAACCATAAATATGAATAAGTGATGTGGGAACTAGAGGAGAAAATGAGACATAAATACCGTCACCTTTTCTTAACTGAGAAAATGAGTTGAAATTTTAAGGATGAAATTTATTAAGGGGGGAATAATGTAATGAACATATTTTTTTAATTTATATTTGTGTCCTAAATAAATATTTGTTACATATTATATAATATTATACATGATAAGCTTAAGTGAAACTAATTTTTTTATCTAATTAATAATGATCATTACATTAGTCATCTATGAGACCAAATAAAATGTCAATAATTACAACTAGGAAAAAAATATAAAATAGAATAACTAAAATGGGAATGAATGGATCATACAAAAATACTATGATCATTTACTCCCCGAGAAATTATATGGATATAAAACAAAATATTAGTAAACCAATAAACATCTTAAAAAATTAAAATGTAACCTTAAGATAAATTTTGTTGAATTTTGATTGAATGAATGAATTTGTATTTATATAATATAAAATGATATGTGACTGTTAAAAATCTACTATTATATGACCATTGGTCAAAATAATCCTTTATTAAATATGAAAATTGGAAACTATACCCATGGTTTATAATTTTACAATTATAATTAGTGTTTATAAATAGTAACGACAAAGGATAATTGATATAGAAAAGAGAGTCGATGGTCTCAACCAGTAGAGTCATGTCATTTGAGGTCCGTTTTTCAAAACTTGATAGGGAGGTATCATCACGTGGGTTTTCCCTTGAACATGACCAATATGATATTCAAAAAGTAAATCATAAATAAAGTTGTATATTAGATAAATTCATGTTAATGGAAACTACCACCCGGTCGATGTTAGCCAAGGCACCCCATAAAAGTTCCACCACCACACACCTTACCCTTAAAGCGTATGTGGGTGTAATAGGGGGTTACATATCCAGGACTTAGTTACATAAAGTGTAAATTCCTTTGTACAAATAAATTTTTTATTTTATCAATTCCTCTAAAGAATAGTTTTTCTTAATAAAATATATGTTTAATTTAGATAAATTCGATAATTTTTTTGTACACAAATAAACATAATTGTATTTTTTAGAAAATATATACAATTTTTATGATAAACCATATTATTCTGAATAGTATTTGTTTTAATGAAATATTCTTTGAGAATAATTTTATTTAAATAATAAATGATAAAATAATTTAATAAAGTCCATGGAAATTGTTTATAATTCTTAGAAATTTGATTATACCTAAAAACTACTATTTTTAAATAAAAATTAATTTTTACAAATGAAAATTAAAATTATCATATTTAGAGATTTTTTATGAAAAAATAAACACTTTTTTAAATCATTATGTCAAAATTAGGATAGATGTAATTTATGAGAGTTTTTTAAAA
This sequence comes from Viscum album, assembly GCA_963277665.1. Lineage (NCBI taxonomy): Eukaryota > Viridiplantae > Streptophyta > Magnoliopsida > Santalales > Viscaceae > Viscum > Viscum album. The sequence goes on from OY728150.1 coordinate 248,888,078, forward strand.
GAATTTATTTTTTTGTGAATTGTAACATATAATGTTTCAGGGTTTCAATATATTTTAAGACATCATATTTATGTCGTAATGATGTAATAATTAATTAAACACAATCCATGACCTAAAATATTTCATTTTATTATTACTATTTATTTTAATATAATTTATATAATTTCCCAAATTACAAGGGACTTTGGAAAGTCTAAAAATGTAAAATTGATTTTTGAAAACATTAATTTGTGGAATTTTCAATCTTCCATACCAAAATAAGTATTAAAAGTGTTTTTTGGTTCTGGTTGATTATAAAAACATAATCTTTGACCCAATTTTCCAAAAACATAAGAAAAAACCATGGTTAGAAAATGGTTTTTTATTTTCCACAACATAGATTTCCAAGGCCTATATTTGGAAATTATTAAACAATTCCTCCACTTATCATATAAATACACATCAATTTATCCTTTTAAACTCACTAATAATCCATATTCAATGAAGTTATGGTGTTTTTTCCTCCCATGGAGTCCCGTAAGGTGTCCTCAAACCCCCAAGGTTATATCCTAATGTTTTAGGAACAAATATTTAAGGTAAGGGAAATCATCACTTCTCTTTTACATTCAATTCCTTTTATATATTATGTATTCCAATTTATTATAAATTTATTTTTCCCAACTTTATATTACAACATTACTCTAATAATTTTATTTTATGAATTAGATACCCATACCCCCTATCATTTTATTATTTTTCAAAAAATATGTTTTATTCCTATCATGTTTTTGAATTTATTTCTTGAATTTATCTCTCTTACATGAGAAATTATTTTTCCATTTTCATTTGAATAACAAATTATATTTTCTAAAAAAATGTGTATTCTACTAGATTTAAAAATGACTCTAATTTATGGATTTACATATATGAACCTGATATTTTGTTTCATGGGTTAAAAATGATGATAATTTATTTAATCTCTTTAGTATGTAAATAAATTGATAAGAAACCCATTCTATATTATCCAAGGGTTATTAAGAAATGATTAATTATGATCTATGTAGATCGCATTAAATTACTATACATGAAGGGTGCACCCGGATTTCACTCAAATTCATTGAGTAAGGAATTTAATCTCTAGAGATGACATGTTTTATGATATAGTGGTGAATAACCTTGTAAATTTTTTATTTTTGAACACTTTGTGATACACCATGGTGATATGATTATGAATGTCTCATTTTAATGTTGTAGACACATTTTAATGTAATTATTTTTGTTCTTATTATTTTTATATTCCTCTTGTTTATGCCATATTGTTATGCCTCGTGTTCTTATTTATATGTCTCAAGATCACATGTTATATGTATCTCTTGTATATTCCATTACTATGATTTATTATAACCCCATTCATTTTCTATATATCCACATTACATGAGATGTATTATATGTAACTCAGGTTGAACCCATGAAGATATATTTCAACTGTATTTATAAAGTCGTTTTATGGTTTCATGTATTATATACCTTATTCCCAAGAAATTAATCTAAAAAAGATCCTCTGTTTTATACCATATAATGAAAAGTTATGTAGTAAAATGGTGGGTTTCCATACCTAGTATAATATATTCTAGGGATATATTATTTTTAATTTCAGTTATTTTAGATGTGATCAAAAATTCTGAGAAGAGCTGATAAGATGCAGATAGTGTATAAAGGTTGAGTTGTAGGAGATGTGTTTAAAGACATAAGGTTAGTCAATGAAACTTTAACTTGAGGGAGTAGGTCATATTTTTGGGGTGTAGATACATTCCTAGATAACATATTAATCAACTTTAATAAGACGAGGTAAGCTAAGGAGTCCATCTAGTGCAATACCATTTAGAAGTCTATTGGATGCATTATAAAGATACCTTTGCTACTGTAATATAGTGAATATATTAAACTTATGTGTTATGGTAAATCCAGTTTCAGGATAATATATGGATACTCATTTTAATTGATAAAAATGTATTATTGTATAATTTATGTCTCAACAATAGTTTAACATTATAAGGAGTGAGTTTCCAGCATGGGGACTGAGCTTTGTAAAAAAACCATGTGATAATTTTCTATTTATATTTTGTATTCCATGTCATTTTGGTCTGATAGGTTCAAGATAAAATGATTCATTTGTTATCTAACCAAACATAGAGTTTTATAAGACCAAAGTGTTGTAATGAACATAAAATAAGAAACTATATTTATTCAAAAATTGTCCACACTTGATTCAACCTCTCCCTCAAGTATGCCTGCATGATCCACTAAGATAAACAATTAGAATCAGAGCATCAGTTCCCCCTAATTATCTCTATTTTCCATAATAACTAAAATTATAGAATATGGTTCTATATCTAATTAGATAAAGATTTATCTTTCTTAGTTAATTTTAGAGTAATATATTAATTATAGATTTCAAATATTTGAAGAAGTGCCTCATGTGGAAGATTCAGACTCTATCTGAATTATAATTACATTAGAAGTTCTAGATAATACACTAAAGTACATGAATAAAAAATAGTCTAATAATTTATATAATTTTCTAAAAGTGTAAAATGAATAACCACTAGTTAAATGTAGTCATAGTAGTAAATCTTCTTGTAAATTTATTTGGTATGGATCCTTAAATAAAAAAAAGCATGCTTTGATAATAGTTGCATTGAATCTTCTAATGATATATACATTGAGGTTAAGTATTATTTGAAGGATTTTTCCATTGAATTGGAAACTTATATATTTACATTCTTCATAGAACCTAATTATGAATAGTAACATGTGGAAGAAGACTATAATCCAATAAAAGAAGCATTGGAAAATGTGATAAGTTGTTACAACACATTAAAGGAGCATGTGAAAGTCAAATAAGAAATGTTCAAACATTGAAATGAATGATTTTCTATTGATGGGGAAGAGTTAAAAAGATATTTATGTGATAAATAGTTGTTTTAAAAGGTTATCAAGGAAGTATCCCATGTTTTATGGAAATATCATAGAGTCTTAATGGATGTAAAGCCAACCAAGTGGGAATCCAAAGAGAAAAGCTTAAAAGATATATAAAATTATCTAGTTCAGACAATAAAAATTGATGAGGATAAAATTAAAAGGATTAAGGAGGATTGGGAAGAATGTTTGAGATTAGTTATTACTGATTAATATACCATCCACTTGATGATAATATACTTATAAGTGAAATTAAAAAATACTAAAGGCTCAATATATCAGTCTTCTCAAACCATTGAGATGAAAAGTACTTCCACCCAATTATCAAAGATTTATTTCACCTCAAAAGGGACTCATGATTGTGGAAAAGAGATATTGAGATCATGTAGATAATCCAATACCTTAGGACCATTAAAACCTTAAAACAACTATTCATATACATTTATATTCAATGAATCTATTTTTGTGTAAATTAAGGAACAAAACATAAAATACATACTAATATGGAAGAATAAAAATGAAATAAAATTTACCAAAACATAATGGTTGAATTTTGAAATGCCCAATTAATGTTACCACCAAATTAATCCCAAAATATTGGTTTTATGAACTAAAAATAAAAAGATACATAATCTAGAGTATATTCATCAATATGAAATTGAAGAGGTTAATTGGGAGATGGTGATGCTATTTCAGATTCAGGCATAAGGACATTAATTATTAGAAAAAAATTAACTATGTAATTCAAAAAAGTTTTTAAGATAAGTGATTATAGAATAAAATATAAAGAAACATACTTTGAAAAAACATACATTATATTATGGAATGAATCAATATTTGAAGAATGGATTTGGTTATATGGTGACATTTTGTGAGTATTTCAAGAAAGGTGATAATTTATATGATTAGTTTTGGTATGTACCAAACTAACACAACCCTGATATTATTACCAGGAGAAGGATAAAATATAATATCAGGAAAAAAATATAGATATGTAATTTTACCTTATAAAATAATCAAAATAAATTAGTAAAGAAGAGTACACCCAAAATGACGATGAAGAAAGACAAAAAAAGATGTTTATACTATAGTAAAAAATTGATTCAATTATAGAAAATGATTCTATAATATAGAACCTTGAAAAATATCCTTGAAATTCAAAGTTGAAGGGATAAACCTAGAATTAGAATGAGGATCTCCCCAAGATATGGATAATTGGATTATATTTGTGGTTGAAACTCCTTTTGAAGAGAATTAAAGGAAGCCTAAAAATGGAAAGATAGATGTTGAGGAAAGTGTGGGGGGTGAAAGAATGAATTCTATTGTTAAAAAGTGCATGTCTTAGCCACCCGAATAAGAATAAAGGATAAAGTTGAAGAACTGATGAATCCTATCATTAGGAAAGATATTGAAAAAAAGAAAAAACTAAAAAATAAGGTAGGACATTTGAATAAAGAGGGTATTTTTGTAACCCCCTGGATTTGGGTGCCGCCCAAAGGTTCCCCGAACCGAGTTGGTCACATAATATCAAGAACATTTCCCCAAATTATGGGGTCTTCTGACTAGCAGTAAGTCCCCAGGTGTGGTAATGGGGAAACTATTCCCTCATTTGGAAGAGTATACAAAATGGAAAGAAAATAGTAAACAATAGCAGAAGCAGTAATATTATACAACAAAAGTAAATAGTAGAAGATTGATAGTAATAAAAAAACTAGAGCATATATATAAATTATGCATGTCACATGTGTCTAGGAATGCATCCAAACATTTAAAAATGTTGGAAATACAATACAGAAACAAATGTACAGAAAACTAGTAAACTCCAATAGCATCACAATACTCAGTATGGTCACATGCTCTCATGCTCTAATAGAAATCATGTACTTGATGAAGAAGGGTTCTTTCCCTTACCTATAACTGCAACTATATAATCTGTTTGGGTCCAAAATATGACCCAAACAAGGTCTGAGATAAATCCCAGTAGGCAACCACCAAAAGATTTGTTCTTAACTGTCAGTGAGTATATATAGTAGGTAAATGAATAAATGAGGAAATAAACTAGGAATTAATCAATACTAAAAAATCCTATAGTTTTCAATTATATTCAATTATAGTTATTATTCAATCACTTTAATCATGTAAACATTGGGATCTAGCCTAAGCACTAAATCCCTTGTGTATGTAACATAAGAGATGTCTCTTAAGACCATCTAACCAATTAAGTTAGACCGTGTCCAAGATTGTAATTTGGCTCCGCATACTTGTCACAACATTCAATCATTCATAAATAACCCTCTAGGAATTCTCTCACAGTCTAACCCCTTTTGATTCCACATATTATATATCAATTATAAATGACCTCTTGGGTAGCTCTCATGGTCAACAAATCTGGGTCAACATCGCATCAATAAATTATAAACGACCACTTGGGTAGCTCTCACGGTCAATACCCCTAGGTCAACATCTACACTAATGAGCTCACAGTCTTGTGTAAATAATTTGGAATCCCCCTTAGTCTTCCTAGTCCAAGGGTCTCACCATCCATTGGAAAAAACAGCACGCATATCACATCAAAGTAGCTCGTGTAATATATCACTACTACATGGGTAAACATTTACAAAGAAAATCACATGCATTGCATATAATCAAATCAACTCCATCTTAATCCACCAAGGAATGGAAAATTAGGCACACCTCAAGGAAACCTAGACCAAACTATCATAACTATCCAACAAGGGAAACACATTCATGGGGTGTCCCGTAAACAAGATATCTAACATTACACATAAGTAACAATCCCTTTTTAATCAAACAAAGAATATAAGGTATTAAACAAGGTTAAATTATAAATCAAGCAATACCCCAAATGTGGGTATGCGGAACTTAGAGTATATATAATAAAAATATGAATAAAAAAAATCATAAACCACCTACCTCGATGTCATACGATCGATATACTTGAACATAGGCCCTTGAATAACCCACAAGAGAGAAAAAATTAGGAAGAAAGGCTCTAGTGGAATTGATAACTCACCTGTGGGATTCTAACGCACCTGACAATGTCTCAATCAGAGCTCAGATGGAGAATACAGAGGGCTTCGGAGTTAATTGGCCCTTCTGTCGCACTCCTGTATGAACCACTTCCAAAAGAAGGTGTTTTAGAAGATTAGATGCGACCCCACTCTCATTTATCAAATAAAAAGAAAATTAAAAAGCGTGTTCATTTAAACTACACATTGTGTATTAGCCTCAATTGGACATTGACATAATCGGTCTATCAGGTCACCACATAGCCATGTACTCGGCCATTACTCAGCTAGTATGCGATTGTATGTGAAAACCGGGTACATGATGTGTACTCATAAGTACATGATGTGTACTTATAGAAAACCCCACTTCCTTATTTTCCCCTAAAACAACTCCAAATCAAGATCCATACCTAAAATGGAGATCCCAGTTCTTACAAACTTCCCTATTTAAAGAAATTCATCCTAGAATTACCATTATAAGGGTGGTGAAGAAGAATATGTGAACAAATTAGGGCACTGCGATCGCACATCAGGGTCCCTCTCCCAAGTCATGTCATGCACTCGCCCGTGATGCCATAGAACCCCTACCAGAGGAATAGATCAGCCATAGAGAACCTTCATGTTGTGATCTACAATTCAAATAGGGTGCTACTCAAAGGATGAATCAACCTCTAAATCAACCTCCCTAGGTTGTAAAACATGATATGAGTCTGAAAAGTAATGTCATAGCTGAGAAACATGAATGAAATCACGCATAGATTGATACCTCTGAGGTAAATGCAACTGATAGGAAACATTCCTGGCTCTCTCCAAAACCTCAAACTACATGATGTATCTCAATGAATGTTTTCCCTATATCAAGAATCCCCATGTGTCCCAACCTCAGTGTGACATGTAAGAAAACCTGATCTCCGACCTAGAACTTCAGTGGTTGTCTCTTTCAATCAGCATAATATTGTTAGAGAGATTGTGCAGTTTTCATCCTCTTCAAAATCAACACCACCTACTCAGTGGTATCCTAAAAAAAACAAGGTCCCAACATAGATTTCTCTCTTTCCTTCAACCAATATAGGGGTGATCAGCATGACCTACCATACAAATCCTTTCAAAGTTCCATCTAAATCATTGCCTGAAAATTCTTATTGTTGGAAAACTCCACTAGGGGTATGTGTATCTCCCAAGATCCCTCAAAATATGGGACACTCAAAGAATATCCTCAAAAACCTAAATCGTGTGCTCAGACTAGCCATCTGTCTAGGGATGGTAAGATGTACTCCAAAGTACCTATGTACCCAAATCCCTATGTAGTTTTTGGTAGATACGAGAAGTAAATCGAGCTTCCTTGTCTGAAAAGATAGAGTGTGGAACCCTGTGTAAATGTAAAATCTCTATAATGTACAACTTTCCAAAATCATCATCACTGAAGGTTTCCTTAATCGGCCAGAAATTTGAATCCTTCATGAGTCTGTCTATAACAACCCAAACTGCTTCATTCTTTTAGGTGATCCTGGTAAACCCATCAAAAAATCCATCGCTGAATCTTTCCACTTCCACTCAGGAATGGGTAAATAATATAAAATCCCTACCAATCGCTGATTCTCTTCCTTCACCAGCTAATAGGTGGAACATCTCATAACTAAACCAGATACATCCCTCTTCATACCTGGACACCAATACTGATGATGCAAATCTCTATCCATCTTGGCAACACCAAGATGAACAGAACAAAATAAGGAATTAAAATCTTGTATCAATTCCTCATGTATGTATGCCGACACCCACATGATCCCATGAAAATGTAAGACCTCATCCTCCCATATGGTCCACCTAGTAGTCAGGTTCTCTTCTAACACACTCTCTCGTAGGACTAGGCCTCTAGAATCTGTAATATTCCTCATTCACACTTGATCTAGAAGATTAGAGGTAATGGATATTGATGAAAGAAACTTCTTCCCCTATCTATTTTTCACCTCCAAATGCATCTCAGAGAACATATCCATAAGCTATGACTCCCAGATGGCCTCCTAATATTCTTGTATCTGATTCGTCCTACTAAACACATCAACCACTGTGTTTCCTTTCCTAGGAATGTGGGAAAGCCCAATTTCAAAATACTGAAGGTACTCTACCCACCATTACTGTCTCAAATTAATATCACATTGATAAAAGATATACTTTAGGGTTTTTTGTTTAGTGAAAACCATAAAACACTCTCCCAAAATATAATTTCTCCAACAGCGCAAAGCATTCACAAGTGCAGATAACTCAAGATCATGTGTTGGGTAGTTCCTCTCATGTGGCCTCAACTACCTAGACCCATACTCAATGTCTATTTCCCCTTAAATAAGCACTACTCTCTACATGATACCTGATGTGTCACAATAAACAGTGTATCTCTTTCCCAGATTCAGAAAAATTAGTATCAGTTCTGAAGTCAACCTCCCCTTCAACTCTTGAAAGGATGAATAGTATGAATATTTCTCCAAGTAATTCTCACCCTTCTTATCTAGGCCCTTATGTAGTGATGATGTGCATTAATAGTCCTATATAAAGCGTCTATAGTAACCATTCAGCCTAGAAAACTCTTTACCTCAAAGTCGTTCTTGGGATTATCCTAGGAAAAAACATCTCTCACATTCTCTGGGTTTACTGATACTCTTGTCTCTAAGAAGAAATGTCCCAAGAAGTGAATCTAGTCCATCAAAAAGTGGAACTTTGAGAGAATAGAATATAATTGATGCACTCTGAGTGTACTCAATATGATCTCAAAATGGATTTCCTGGTTCTGTTGAGTGTGAGATTACACCAAGATATCGTCCACGAAGACTACCACAAAATAATCCATGTAAAGATGGAACAATCAGTTTATCAGTGCCACGAAAATTGACAGTGTGTTTGTGAGACCAAATGACATAACCAAATACTCATATAGACCATACCTACACCGAAATGTTGTAAGAGGTATATCTAAAGGTATAATGCACAACTTATTATAATGGGATCTCAAGTCAATATTTGTGAACACCCAGTCTCCTCGAATATGATCAAAGAGATCACTAATCCTTAGTAATGGATATCGGTTCTCGAATATCAAATGGTTTAGCTTCTGATAGTCCAAAAAAGGTCTGAGGGAACTATTCTCCTTTTTGGAAAAAATGATAGGAAAACCCTAAGGAGAAGTATTGGGTCTAATGAAACCCTTTTCCTGCAATACCTATAACTTCTTCTTAATCTCCTTTAACTTTGGTGTAGCCATCTTATATAGAGGAATGGACACTGATGATTCTCTTGGCACAAGATCAATAGAGAAATATACCTCTTTCTCTGGAGGTAAATGTGAAAATTTGTTTGGGAAGACATCTCTGAAACAATCCTCCTCTGTGGGAAAGTCCCTCTGTAAAGTCCCCTGGTCATCGAGATATAAACTAGAAACATGGGTTGTAACTCCTCCCAACCCATGATGCTTGAGTCCATCTCTTCTCCCCTAGAAAATCCATTCTCCCTTGTGTAGAAAAGATCTACCCTCTGGTGACATAAAACCCACCCTACGGTGATATCAGTCAATAATGGTGTGGAAGAAGAGAAACCAGTCCATTCTGAGAATGACATCAAAGATTTTTATCTCTCTGACATAGTGGTCCCATAAAAAGAGACACCACCAACCTCAAGAAAGAACTCCTTACACTGACGTACACTATCCATACTAATCCTCAACGGAGTGTCCAATGACATGAAATCATCAGAAGTAAAGATAATGATCCCAAAAATCTTCCCAATGGAAAACGATATAAAAATATGGGAATCCTCTATATCGAAAATAGAAAAATCTAATACTGGGGAAAATAGAATTTTACCTCTAACCATAGAAGGTCTAGGATCCTACTCTTATTGGGTATGTTCCATCGTAAAAGTCTCACCTGTACCGTGGCTTTATGACCCCACCTGGAAACCCTCATATGATCCACCATGTTTTTGCTAAAAACCTATCATTTGGATACCAAGGACATGACCATCTCTTTGTCTTGAATGGCCTGACGAACTCCAGTTCCTCGAATGATGAAAAATTGGTGGACCTCCTTTTGAATGAAAAGTTATAACGGATCCCCACTCACCTATTGCTGGTGAGAACGTTTCGAAAAAATGCTGAAGATGACCCATATTTTCAGAATATCGGAACTCAAGTAAGTCTCTCAGGTAGTGAGGTCTTGTGTGACCACTCTTCCCACAATGGTATCACCTCACCTGAATAACTAAAGATACATCCCTGCTACTGGAATAATCACCACATGTAAACTTCCTACGGCACTTCCTGCTATCAATCGAAGGAGTACCAACCGTAGATGATGAACCACCCTAGATCACTGTTCCAAACACCCACAAGTTTTTCTCAGTAATCAGTGCTTGATTTACTATATTATTTAAAGAAATCAACCAGAAAACATTCACCAATGATCGAATGTCATACTTGATATGATCCTCAAATATTCTAGATAGTGATAACTAGTTTCCTCTAAAATAAATTACTTAGCACTAAGGATCTGTAAAGAGAGAATAATAATCCATAACTGAAAGAGCACCCTAATCTATGTGCATAAACTCCTGGGCTCAACCAGCCTTCAACATCTTGGGGTTGAAGAAATCATAGAAGGTAATCTGAAAATTTTCCCAACCCATATCCCGATGATGTTCTACCTAGGAGATAACATCCCACCATCTCCTGGAGGAATCACGTAGCATGTAAGTTTCAAGTTTCACTATCCTCTCAGGTGGTGTTTCTAGATGTTCAATGATAGAAATCGGGGCCTATAACCATGACTCTGCAGCCTGTGGTCCTCCACCCCCAGAAATAGTGGGAGGATACTGCTGTTGGAACACCTGTGTCAAATTTTCCATAGTTGGGGCAGGATGTGGTGCTCCTTGAAATGTTTTTATCATCCTAGGAAAGCCTTTATAGAGCTATGAATCAACACTTGTTCCTGGTATAACAGCTGGTTCCAAGACATGAATAATGGGAGGATCTACAAGTATTCCTTGATCTACCATTTTTAGTGTCTGATCACTACCATGTACCTAGAGTAAAACTGGAGGATGTCTTGGTGGCAGTAATTTTCAAGTTCAAGTGCACACCTTAGTTCAATATTATCAAGTACTGTAACTTATAAGTTGAAAAAAGGAACAAGAGAAGGAAAACATTCAAGTATTACAAAAGAAGTTTACACAGTGTGTAGTACCACTACACGACGTGTTTCCTTAAGCCTTTACAGGGGTGTGTACCTCTTCTCACCTGGTTGTGTAACACCCCATACACATGACATGTTCCTACTGAGACATGGTGTGTACTTGAATATCCCCTCCTGCCCAGATATTCTTCATGGATAGAACTACACAGTTCTCTCCAGGTGTAACTCTACATGGCATGAACACTCTAGACACGATTTATACATAGAAGTTCTTTACAATAGTGTTATTAGACACACAGCCAGATACACAGAATATTTTTACACAACATGTATAATCTAGAAACGATGTCTAAAACCCAGGTTTCATCCTCCCATTTCGTTAGTCACGCAGATGGATACATGGTCTTTTACACCATGGTGTGTACTCCCCGTACAAAATGTGTTCTACCAAACATTAATCAACCCCATATATCTTCTCATACAGTCAGTCATACGGTCAAAAACTACAAAGTGTGTACATGTGGTACATCGAATGTACTTAAGAAAACTTATTTCTTCTAGAATAAAAAAATACATGGCTTTTGTTCGTAACATCACACGTTGTATTGTTTGGGATCTCAGACAATAAGCCTCTAAAACACCTCCAAAACCCACAAAATCATAATTTTTTCCAAGGAAATCCAAGTTATAATCCGCAAATAAAAGTTTAGAAGGCTTAATCATATCATATATTAACATAATTCAATTAAAGATCAAACATGATTCACTAAATTCTGATCCAAGAGGGCCCATAATACCTGAGGGACCAAAGATTGGTGTTCATATAAATAAAACTTTTAATATACCATTACCCTATCAAAATAGCAAGTATTTCTATCATGGAATATATCACAACAACATGCAAATCTAGCACAACATCTATCACAACAACAAGCAATCAACAATGCACCCTAAATGGCATGAAAAGAATTCATGACATGTGATATCTAGAAAGTTCCTATATGATGCATGAGATAACATACCCTAATCTCATCAGGTTTCAATAGAAACAGAACCATAATGATATTGATCATAACTACACAAATCAAGTGAATCACCCAATGGTAAAATGAAATCAACTGTAACAATTGAAAAAAAGGCAATATTCAAGGTGACTTGGCTTTTCATTGTATATGGGGTAGCTACTCATGAACATAGCTTATTAACAAATACCTATTCCTTCCTCTCCCAGTCTATTGGCTCCAAATAGAAAGGAAAATAAGAAAAGAACCTCCTCAAATACAACTTTGTAACGTCCCAGATCCGGGTGCTACTGAAAGGTTCCTCGAGCCCGGTTGGTCACATAACCTCAAGCACATTTACCCAAATTCAAGAGGCTGCTGACTAGCAGTGAGGGCCCATGTGTGGTTATGGGGAAACTATTCCATCATTGTAAGAGTATACAAAATTAAAAGAAAATGGTAAACAATAAAGGAAGTAGTGAATAGTTGAATACTGATCGTAATAAAACAACTAGAGCATATATATATATATATATATATATATATATATATATATAAAGAATACATGTCACATGTATCTAGTGAAGTATCCAAACAAGTCACAATGCTAGAAATACAATACAAAAACCAAATTATAGAAAATCAGTAAAATCCAACAGCATTGAAAGCCTCATCTTCCTCCCATATTCTCCAGCTCCAACAACAATCAAGTACTTGATAAAGAAAGGCGCTTTCCATTATCTATACCTGCAACCAAATAATATGTTTGGGTCTAAAACATGACCCAAAGAGGGTGTGAGACAAATCCTAGTAGGAAACCACCAAAAGATTAGTGCCAAACAATCAGTGAATATATATAGTAGGTAAATGCAGAAATGAAGAAATAAACTAGGAAGTTCTCAATAGTAAAAAATCCTACAGTTTTCAATTACATTAATTTATAGTTATTATTCAATCTATTGAATCATTTAAACCTTAGGATCTAGCCTAAATTTCTTTATCCTTTGTGTAAGTAACAAAAAAATGTCTCAGAAGACCATCTAAACAATTAAGTAAGACCGAGTTCAAGATTGTGATTTGTATTGGAAGACTTATCACAATATTCAATCATTTATAAACAACCATAATGGAAATATCTCATGGTCTAACTCCTTTTGTTTCGATATAGTATAGATCAATTATAAATGACCTCTAAGGTAGCTCTCATGGTCAATGCCCCTGAGTCAATATAGCATCGATAACTTACAAATGACCTATTAGGTAGCTCCCATGGTCAATACCCCTGGGTCAACATCTACACCAAGGCTTTCACGGTCCTGTGTAAATAAGTTAGAAGTCCCCTCATTCTTCTTGGTCCAAGGCTCTCATGGTCCATTAGAAAAAACAACACACATATCACATCAATTAATCTCATGCAATCTATCACTAATATATGGATAAATATTCACAAAGCATATCACATGCATTACATATAATCAAATCAACTCCATTCTAATTAACCATGGCATCCAAAAGAAGGTACGCCTCAAGAAAACCTATAAAAAATGGTCATAACTATCAAAAAAGGTAAATGTACCCATGGGGTGTCCCGTAAAAAATATATCTAACCTTACACATAAGAAACAACCTGTTTTCAATCGAACAAATCATAGAAGGTATTAAACAAGGTTAAATTCAAAATCAATAAATACCCCAAATGTGGTTATGTCGCACTTGCAGCCTATATAATCAAAAGACGAATAATGAAAGGCACAAACCAATTACCTCGATGTCATATGGTTGATATACCTGAACGCCAACACTTGAAATGGACTAGATCTTCATAGATCTACAAAAAGGGGAAAGTTTCCAACCTTTAATGACTCACGAGAGATAAATAATCAAGAAGGAAGGCTCTATAGGAATTGATAACTCATTGGTGGGATTCCAATGCACCCTATGGTTTATCATTTAGAGCTCAGACAGAGAATCGGGAAGGGTTCAAGGTTTGTTGGCCCTTCCTCTGTGGTCCTATATGAACCTCTTCCAGAAGAAATTGTTTCTGAAGATTAGACACGACCCTGCTTTGATTTATCAAATAAAAATAAAATCACATAGAGTGTTCATTTAAACTACATGTCGTGTATTGGCCTCAATCAGCCCCCATTGTAAGCTGTTTTCTCAGTCACCACACATCCATGTACTTGGTCATTACACTTCTAGTATGCGGTTGTATGTGGAAACTGAGTACATTGTATGTACTCAAAAGTACATGGCATGCACATAGAAAAACAAATTCCTCCTTTTTCCTCAAAACAACCATAAATCAAGATCCATACCTAAAATTAAGATCTTGGTTATTGCACTTTTCATATAGCCAAAATAGTTGGAAGAGTCTTGGAAGATGGGAAAAACTAATAAATATCAAAGTGGCCTGATTTTTGATGTGCAGAAGGATATTCCAATTAGGAAAAAATGAAATTAAGATGAATTTAATTCTTATAACAAAAGGTAAAATCTAAGACCCTAAAGAAAATTTAGGCATGAAGCAGACCAGGAATTTTAGAGCATCGATGAAGAGTGGTTATTAGTTTGGAAACAGTTCTCATCCATGTCACTCACATTTACATTCTGATAAAAGTACACATTATTCACTTTTTTTGTAAGCTATGTATCATGGAAAAGGTAATTTAATTTATATCATGAAAATAGGCAAAATAATGAAATCTTAAATTTTTAGATAGCTTGAACGGTTATCTATCATGGTGTATCTCTATTGGAATTAATATCTCAATTGATACCAAATATCATAATGGGTATCATTCACTCTTGGAAACTACCATAGTGAATAATTGAAAGTATCCTTTTAGGTAAAGCTATAAAAATGAGTAAGATACCATATTTTATTCCCTCACTCCTAAATATGGAAATCTAGATATCCCCTTCAAACTTAATGTGGTATAATTTTAATTTGACCATCATGGTTTTTCATCATATACTATATTTTTATCAAGGGGGGATTATCTATCAAAATAATAAAATAAATACATTATTCTTCAATTTTTTTGATGTGTGTGTTCAGGTGAAATCAAGTTCTTGAAGATTATTGAAAATATGTTTAGTTAACCCCTATGTTAAGAGATACATAGTTAGTATGACATTGTTCTGTATTATCTAAAATTTACATCTTATTTCCTATAATGTTTTAACCCATGTAGACATAAAGTTGATTAGGACATAGCATGTTGCGAATAAAATTTGATGCCACTCTTCTCTCATAGAATTAATAGGGACATGGAATGAAGATGAGAAATAAAGGGGAGAAAAATATTTGTGGTTTAGAAGACTTAATACTATAATTTAAATGTTGGGGAGAACAATTTTCCCTCATTTTATTTATTTTCAATTTGTGGGAGAAAATATACTTTAACACTAGAAGAAAATGGTATTTAAAAATACAAAATATGATGTTGAAGTGCCCTTGGATTTAGCGATGCTTGAGTTGTATTTGTTATCAACATAAATAATTTGAATTTGTGATGAAGGATAATAGAGTTGATTCTATAGTTTATGAAAAATAAGATATATCATAAGTTGGAAATGTAAGTGAGAATGTTGGTTATATATTTTTCTAGAGATGAAAGAAGTTTGTTTTATATTGAGTAACCCACACATGTGATGATTTTTGAACTAGTATTCATGTATAATACAAGTACCAAAGATATGGATGTATTATCTAAAATATTTATATAGGTTTTGATAATCTTTATGAGGTGTAAAACTGGAAAGGTATTTTTAAAAGAATAAAAATATGGTCTAAAATATAATATTGAAGTGTTGGAGAATAGATGTACCATCCAAAGGAGATGGAGAATTATGGTTTCTAAAATTATTCTGAAACATCCTAAGATAAATTTTTGAGATGTTTTTAGATTACCTAGAAGCATTGGATGTCATTTTTAAGTCATTTGAATAAATTTTATTTTTTGAATTCTAAGTTAGAAAAATATAAAAATCCAACATCATATGGATTTATACTGTATCATATATCTTTTACTGCATGTATGACTTATTATTATGAATTTTAATATTTATCATGACTACATAGACAAATCATATGACTTCATGTCATTTTTTATGACTTCGTGAGTTGAAATATAACTTCTAAAAATGTATAAGTTTTATCCCATTCCATATTAATTTTAGGAAGAGCATATGAATTTGATTCAACATATGACTTGGAGACCACATGATTTTTTCATCATATGAGATGTATTTGGATACTTAATATTTCTTAAAAAGACTTATGAAATGACTTGTGTACTATTTTTATGATTTTTTTAGTGAAACCATATGAATATTAAATTCATACAAAGTGGAAATACCTATATGGCCAAGCATATGACTTTGACAATCCAGAAAATTTTGATGTCTTCCTGGGTAAAAAATTTATGTTTTCCATCATTATGAATCTAAAGAGGAAATTTATTTAGGCTAATAAAAGTAATATTATTAAGTGTTTTAAAATTATGATGAAATGATTATCCATTATTCAATTTGAATATAATTTTTACAATCTGATCTTCATGGTTCGAGAGGAATATTAGTACAAGAATAATTTTTGAGAGACTTCTCAATGTAATAAATTTAATGTTTCAAAAATTTTTAATTCTTATTAAAAATATATTTGAAGATGTTTATTATTAGTAGACCAAGTGGATGAGTTACATAATAATTAAAAATAAACATCGTGGTGTTTCAGGAATAATACAGTTGAAGTTGATTTGATAGTGGAGCTATACTCTAGTAGTTAAATCATTTTGATTCAAGCTTGATATAATGGGTTTGGTTATACGTTAATATATATATTGTATGGATTCATGTGAAATATATAAATATTTTAATATAAATCTCTCACTCAATAAGTTAAAAGTTCCACACCATCATAAATATTTTGTTATAACATTTTCATACATATGGAGGGATTAAAGTTTAGATTTCTGTGGGTGATTATGTTGAGGAAGATGAATACAATCAAATTGAAGAATAAATTTAAGTTCTATACATACAAGAAGAAAAAGATAAATGTTTTAATGGAGTTTATTTTTGTAATTTCATTTTCGTTTAAACATTATTGCATGAAGAACAAAAAGTTGTTATATTAAATATCTAATTTTAAGATAGCATAGAGAATATATCCATGTATTAAATTTATAGATATTGGTAGTGAGAGGAGAAATTAATTGAAATTGTAGATGCATATGATATGTTTGATAAATTAAGATAAGATATAATGGTAAGGAGAAACTATTGATATTGTTGTTACGATTACTGATTTGGATGAGTGAAATATAAAGTTCTCAAGGTATGAAGAATAAGTGGGACATGATGGGGTATATATAGAACTTTCTCGAAAGAAGTAGAAGAATACACTACATTCTATAGTGAAGAAAATTATATATGTTAAGACAATACTAAACAAAAAACTACTTTGGGGTTTGAGGAATAAGAATATATACTATCAGTGATACAAGAGTTATGAAATGTTGAAGAAAGAAGAAGTAGAAAGGCACAATAGACCATAAGGGGTCTGTTTATATTGAGAAATAGAAGACCCAAGTATTTAGTGTGTTATATCATGGGGAAAGATTTTGGAGTTTTGAATTTACATATATATTATCTATGTAAGATATATTATATGGATTCATTCTTGATAATTCTAGATTAGTTAAAGGCTACCAATATATTCTAAGTAGATCTAGGAAGTTTAGAAAGGTTTACAAAGGTTGAGTTGCATGTGCTAGGTTTGAATACATAAAGGTTGTTGAAGAAACTCATTACTAAGGTATAAGATCATATTTTTTTAGTGGAAAAAAATCCATGGATATCTTTTTGATCTAAATTAAGAGTATGAAATATGTATATATGATAAAATTATGCTATAATAGTTTAAATACTGTGGTATGTAGTATAATATATCCCTTTTATTTTTTAATATAGTGAATACATTTCACCAATGTCATATGGTGAACCCAGTTTATAGATAATACCTAGCCACCCATTATAATTGGTAAAAATATTATGTTGTATAATCTATGTCTCAATGGGAGTTAAACATGACATAGGGTTGGTTTCCAAAATTGGGGCTAAACATTGTAAAAATACAACAAACTTATTTCCTCTATATTCTAAAATTCAAGTATTCATGTATTTATGATAAAATGATAAAAAGTTTTATTTTTGTCTCAATTAACCATTTTGGTTATTAAGACCAAAGGTGTGGAAAAACATAAAAGAATAATATTGTTTTTAGTAAAAATTGGTCATAATTTATTCACCCCCTCTCAGGTGTGTCTTCCAGATCCCTTAGGATTCTTAAAGAACATATGGAAAATAATATATATTAAATATTGTGTAATGTCTCGGATTTTCCTTACGTTATTTTAAAAATATGTTGGAATTATTTGGAGACCAGTTTTCTAGACGGCATGCAGTTCCGAGGCTTGGTGAGCCCGAAACAAATGTATGAATTTAATTAAATAACTAAATTACGCGCCCGTGTGGTTTTCCTGAAAAAGTGGAATAACTCCCGAATGGGTGCTCGGATCAGAAATCTGAGGCACTGTTCCGTTCAGAACAACGATTTTACCTTAGGCGAGACCTAACATCGGCTGGCGCAGGTCGGTGGCGAAATATGGTTTTTGGACGTAACCGTAATAAAATATTTAATTTAAAATATTTCATTAAATATTTTTTTCAGTGAAATATATTTTTCTTTTTAAATAAGGATTTCGTAGGGGATCAGGGTTACATTTCTCATAATCCTGAATCTCCCTAGAGAGCTCTGGAGAAAAACCTCCCAACACGGCGACAGTGTTCTTGACGAGCTTTGCCGGTGATGACGACGCGATGACCAAATCTTCACCAGCAAACGTCACGGATCCAGGTAGGATGTTTTTTTGGTGATTTCTTTTCCCCGTTCTTCATTCCTATGACGAACGTGGACTAATCCACGAACAGATTAGCCCGCAGATCGATCATTTTGTGGGATGGGCTATATGCGGGAATCGTGGGGATTTGATTCTTGAAATTAATTTGGATTTCGTTCAACCTTCTAACGGTGATGAACCAAGATCGACATGAACATCGGTCGAGGTTCGTCCCTCTCGATTGTTGTGTTTTTCTCTCCTGGTTCCTACGCGTTCTTCATGTGCATTCTACGCGTTCTTGGAGGAAATCGATCATTGTGCATTCTTTGGTTGGTTCAATGATCTGGAATCAAAGATCCAACATCGAGATGACCTAGAGGAGGTGCGACGACGACGGAGGCAGACAAATAGATGTGGTTCGGAAATTTCCTTTCTTCGAGCATTTTCATGCGGGCGGATCGGGACGTGATATCAAGGCCGATCCGAAGCCCGAAATCGATGGAATCAGTTTTTTAGGGGCGGGATGACCCCAAATCCGGAGTTTCATTATGATCTGATGGTTGGATCTAGAACTGAAGATTTGGCCGAGGCACGCGGAGGAAGACAACGATTCTGGAAAAATCCCGACTACATGGCGTGTAGTATAGGCTACACGGCATGTGTTCGTCGGTGGACTACCTGGTATGTACTCCGGGAGTACACGGACATGGGTTGGGTACACGGCCAAGGACAGGGTGTGTATATCCCTCCCCAGCTAGACCCGACCAGATACACAGGATACCCCGTGTGCTGGTACACGGGCAGGCAACACGGACAGAGACCGTGTACAGGCACATGGACAACGTACACGGAGCGAGCCCCAGGTGCTCGAACATGGCGTGTGATTCTTCTACATTCCGTGTAGTTACTTTCTATCCATCAAGCCGAATGACATGGGCCGTTTACACGGGCAGTACCTTGAGTCAAGGAACACGGTGTGTAATTCTTTTACATGCCATGTAGTTGAGTTTTACACAGCTTGAACGGATGACACGGGCCGTTTACACGGGCAGTACCCGGGGTCAAGGAACACGGCGTGTAACCATACTACATGCCATGTAACCAATTTTTTACATGGCTTGAGCCAGTTTCCTTCTGTGACTTGGGCTTGTTTCCTTAGGGTTCGTCCCCTTGGTCTTTCTCCTGAAGGTTTCCGGTATCATTTCCTACATATAGGAGTATGATCCCTTCAGTAGGACTTCCTGAATAGAGTTTTTGGAATCCCCTCGGTGAGACTTAGAGCCGGATCCTCTATTCATTCCTGGAACCCTAGGTAGAGTTCTTGGTATCGACGTGACCAACTTTACCCGGGTGCTGATCCTCTTCTTAGCGGATTAGTTAAGACTGAGTTGTTGGAATCACCCCATGGCGATTGGTTGTGATCCTCATCTGAGCATCATGTTCTCAAGTACTTGTGGAGTGTGTTCTCCCAGAATGAGTACTTTGTATATCTCTCTTTAGACCTAGGAGTGTGTTCTCCTTGTTACGTGCTTAGTGGAATCTTCGAGCTGGATCTTAGTAGTGGTTTCGCGATAGTCGATCGTGTATGAGTATATCTGGATATTATTGTTATCTGTTCTGTAGACCTATACTATGTGGAGCTGACTGTATCTTTATTTTGTGGTATTTCCCTTGTTGTATTCCTTTGTGGTTTTGGGGTGTCCTACTGGGTATTGTTATACTCACCCCTGCACAGGCTTTGCCAGCACGTGTCGTGTATTGTGCAGACGAGCGAGCTTTTGATAGGATTCTAGGCGGACCAGGACCAGACGGTGCTCAGTGAGATTAGACAGGCCGATGTGTTTTCCTACGGCTACAGATTTCAGTCCCATTACCTTTCTTTACAGGTTGGACTTTGTTACGGACTCTCTTTTGGTGGTCTTGTACTTTTGGCCCAGGGTTTTACACTTGTTGTACTTTAATTTCCTGTCATACTCTGTTGGTTGAGATTTTTAGTGTATGCATGCATTTCCATTTTTTGTAGTTTTTACTTTTCAGCTTTGTGGGCTTGGATCTGTGTGTGTGTGTGTACAGTTTTATAGGAAATTCCTCCCATGTTAGTAGCATGCCTACTCGGTGCTAGTCACCAGCCCCTAGCCTATTGGAGGTGGGCTTGGGGAGTTGCGGCTCGGGCCCTACTGGGATGGGTCATGACAGAGTGGTATCCAAGGTGGTTGGTTCTAACTTAGGACCGAGAGTCTGTGAGTTGGTTTGGGGCAATAGTGTTAAGTGTTTCGAGTTCGGATTTTAGGTCAGGGACCCTAGTGTTGGTGCAGGCGGACGATGTATCCATACACTAAAACTCTAATAACTTGCTTTTTGACTCGGAACATGAGAACACTAGTTACAGGGGAAAATAATTGTACATGCATCATATAGGAATGGGTTGTGGTTTCCATGTCCTCCTTGAGTCAGCTCTCTAGATATAATAACTGACTGAGATACATCTTGTTTTCTTACTGGATGCCTCTGTGACGCGCGCCCACTAGGATATAGCAGCTCGATCACAAGGATGACCCCCTCAGCGATGAAGCCTCGATACAGGGACCGGATCCCCCAGTTCTACCACCGGGTGGTGTGCCAGTTATCCCACCACCTTTGGAGCAGTGTTTAGTGCCTGCTGTACCAGTGGAGGAGGAGCGCAGGCTGAGCGCACTCCACGAGTTCAAGAGAAAGAGACCCCTCAGGTTTCGAGGCGAGCCTGGACCTTAGGTAGTAGAGGAATGTCTTGAGGCAGTGGCCAGAGTCTTTCGTTTGGTCAGAACACCAGCAGACCAGACGGTGATCCTGGCAGCGATCCTCATGTAGGGCTCGGCAGGGCGATGGTGGAGTTTGGTTATTCAGACTCACGACGAGGAGTCTCTTGCATGGTCGGATTTTGAAAATCTCTTCAGAGAGGAGTTTTCACCAGTTACCCTGAGAGAAATACGTATACAGGAGATTCTTCAGCTCCAGCAGGGAACCATGATGGTGGCTGACTATTCACCGAGGTTTACCGACCTCTCGCCGTACTCGATGGATATGGTCAGCGATCAGTACTTCAGAGCTCAGACTTTTGAGTGGGGGTTGCACAGAGATATCTAAGCTAGCATCATCATGAGAATTCCTACTTATGTTGGGGTGCTTGAGCGGGCTTTGGTGGTCGAGAGCTTCTTGCCAGAGAAGAGACAACCGACAGTTGTCAGTAGCGAGCGAGCTGGAGCAGAGACCTCGGCAGCAGGGAGCCAACGTCAGGGACCCAGGCATGGGAGATATTTTTAGAGGAGATCCCAGGACAGGGGATCTACTGTACAGGGTTCACAGGGCGCATCCATCCAGCCTCGAGAGAGGTGATGCTACTCATGTGATTGCAGGGGACACCTCGCTTGAGATTGTCCGACTCGCCGTACTAATAACATGGGAGTAGTGGATGGACCACCAAGGCAGAGACAACGTGTGGAGAAGAAAGATCCGCAGGGCATCAGACGTGGTAGTGGAACTAGGAGATCAGCTGGAGGTGGTCGGAATTTTGACCTTTTACCACCACCACCCCCAGGATGTCCACCCCAGGCTCAGGGAGCTGGTGGATAGAGGCAGGGATAGTTGTAGGTGGCAGAGGCGTATGACCCAAGTACTCTCGGAATGATTAGAGGTACAATATGTGCCTTTTCTACTTTGGCTTCTGTATTGATGGACACAGGTTCTAGTCATTCCATTTTGGCTACTTATCTTTTTCGAGACCTTGAGATTCCAGATGAGTCGTTGACTCGACCCTTACGCTTAGAAACAACGATTGGAGAAGATTCATAGATCACACACCTTTGTAGAGAGTGTGACCTGACCCTTGGAGGTGAGAGTTTCGGTTGAAACCTCTTGGTGGTAGCGTCGAGGCCTTACGATGTCATTCTCGGTATGGACTGGCTATCCACAGTTCATGCCCAGATCGACCATTTTAGGCGAAGGGTGCGGTGGGTCCGCAGTAATAGAACAAGGTTCTCTTTTGTCGCTGAAAGAGAGATCCAGGTAGCGTAGGATGGACTCGTGCGTAGAAAGGTGCAACCGATATCCTATCATTTGGCTAGGCTATCCCTTTCCATAGCAGATGTTACGAGTTTCCAGTTTCCAGCAGTAGTGGCTGAGTACGAGGACATCTTTCCAGAGGATGTCCCCGGACTACCTCCCCGTCGGGAGATAGATTTCTACATTGAATTGCAACCCGGGACGACACCGATATCAGCATCAGCATATCGGATGGTTCCTGTAGAGCTTCATGAGCTGAGGGTGCAGCTGGAATACTTACAGAAGAAGGTATTTGTAAGACCCAGCGTTTCACCCTGGGCGGCCCCAATGCTGTTTGCCAAGAAGGCATACGGGAGATTGAGGCTATGTGTGGATTACCGGTGCCTGAATCAGGTGACCCTAAAGAACCTGTATCCGCTATCGAGAATAGATGACCTCTTCGACTAGTTGAGAGGGGCACGATGGTTCTTGAAGGTTGATCTACGATCAGGCTATCATCAGTTTCGAGTACATGGTGGGGATATACCGAAGACAGCTTTCAGATGTCGCTACGGTCACTATGAGTGCTTGGTGATGTCTTTCGGTGTGACGAACGCCCCAACAGTGTTCATGGGACTCATGAACTAGATCTTTCAGACCTATCTAGATCGGTTCATAGTGGTGTTCATCGATGATATCCTTGTGTACTCTGCGTCTGAGGAGGAGCACGCGAGACACCTAAGGATGGTTTTAGACACACTCCGAGAGCACCAGTTGTATGGGAAACTCTCGAAGTGTCAGTTCTGGATATAGGAGGTCCATTTTCTGGGACACGTTATATCTGTAGATGGTGTATCAGTAGACCCAGCCAATGTAGAGGTAGTGTTACCCTGGAAGCCACACCGGAGCGTGACGGAGGTGCGAAGTTTCCTTGGGTTGGCAGGATACTATCAGAGATTCATTCTTGATTTCTCCAGGATTTCAGCACCCATGACAGCTTTGACCCGAAAAGAGCAGCCCTTTGTGTGGACCGAGAGATTCCAGTAGGCTTTCCAGTAGTTGACATAGAGTCTGACGAGTGCCCCGATCTTGAGATTACCAGAGGAGGGTATCGAGTACGTAGTATTCTATGACACATCAGGAATCGGGCTTGGTTGTTTCTTGATGCATAGGCAAGTGGTGATTGCCTATGGCTCACGCCAGTTAAGGCCCCACGAGCAGAACTACATGACCCATGATCTTGAGTTGACAGTGGTAGTATTCACGCTGAAGATGTGGCGGAACTACCTGATGGGAAAGTGGTTTACCGTCTACTCTGATCACAAGAGTCTCAGATATATCTTTTCTAAAAAGGATCTGAATTGGAGACAAATACGATGACTTAAGTTCCTCCAGGATTACGACTTTGAGATCATTTACACACCTGGGAAGGGTAATGTTGTGGAAGAAGCTCTCAGCAGGAAATCCAGTTTCGCATTTGCTGGATGAGGTGATAAGGCAGTTGGCCTCCTTACAGTTATCCTTCGTGGAATGAGATGATGGAGCTTACCTTCAATCGATGATTGTTACCCCTCCACTCTTAGAGAGAGTCAGGGAATCACAGTGTGAGGATGCTAGCTGTGAGAATCTACATGATCAGATATCCACAGGTGATACTGCTGATGGATATTCAGAAGGTGGGGAGCACGTTGTTCTTTTTAGAGGGCGTACAGTTGTACCAGTGACGTTGTGGGAAGAGATTCTGAGGGAGTTCCATACATATCCTTTAGCAGTGCATCCAGGCATGGAAAAGATGTACAAGTACCTCCGACGTCAGTTCTGGTGCCCAGGAATGAAGAAGAGTGCGGCAGAGTTTGTTTCTCAGTGCCTCACTTGTCAGTAGGTAAAGGATGAGCACCAGGTGCCAGCAGGTTTGACTCATCCCCTTGAGGTGCCAGAGTGGAAGTGGGACGAGATATCCATGGACTTTGTGAAGGGTTTACCACGTATGTCCATGGGACACGATACCATCTGGGTGATCGTTGATCGACTTACCAAGTCGGCCCACTTCCTAGCCATACAGGAGCAGAGTTCAGTAGAGAGCTTAGGACGCCTCTACGTGCAGGAGATAGTTCGACATCATGAGGTCCATCCATGATTATCTTAGATCATGATGATCATTTCACATATCGGTTGTGGAAGGGATTGCAGGAAGATTTTGGGACTCAGTTACGCTTGAGCACAATGTTCCATCCTCAGACTGATGGTCAGACAGAGTGGACCATCCAGGTTCAATAGGATATGCTTCGAGCTTGCATACTTTACCTCAGTTATAGCTAGGAGGATCACCTACCACTGGTGGAATTTTCTTATAACAACAGTTACCATTACACTATTGGTATGGCACCATTCGAGGCTTTGTACGGGTGACCTTACAGGTCACCACTTTGCTAGAATGACCTAGGAGAGTCAGCACTCATGGGCCCAGAGATGGTGAGAGCTACTACAGAGAAGGCTAAGGTCATCCAAGAGCGGATGAAGACTGCACAGAGTCGACAAAAGTCTTATGCCGACAGGAGGCGGAGACCCTTGGAGTTCGAGGAGAGAGACCATGTGTTCCTTCGGTTCTCACCTCGACGGGGATTGCAGAGGTTTGGCCGAGGAAGCAAGCTATCTCTGAGGTTCATCGACCCCTTCCAGATTCTGATTAGAGTTGGCGAGGTGGTGTATCGCTTGGATCTACCTCCTCAGATGGACCGTGTACACAACGCCTTCCATGTGTCGCAGCTACGGAGGTACGTGCATGATCCATCGCATGTCATCGACTGGGGCGAGCTGGACATCGATGATGGAGTGACCTTTGCTGAGTACCCAGTGGAGATTGAGGATCATCATGAGAAGATCCTTCGTGGGTGAGCTATTCCCTTGGTGCGTGTCCGATGTTAGCACATGAATCTCTAGGAGAGCACGTGGGAGCGGGAGGCTCAGATTCGTGTGCAGTACCCACATCTTTTTGAGTAGCCTTTGTTTTGGATTTTTAGGGACATAAAATCCCTAAGGTGGGTGTGATTTAATGTCTCGGATTTCTATTACTTTATTTTAAAAATATGTGGGAATTATTTTGAAACCAGTCTTCTCAAATGGCGTGCAGTTCTGAGGCCCGGTGAGCCCGGAACAGATGTCTGAATATAATTAAATAATTAAATTATGCGCGCGTGTGGTTTTCCTGAAAAAGTGGAATAACTCCTGAAAGGGTGCTCAGATCAGAAATCTGAGGGTACCGTTGCATTCAGAACAACGATTTTACCTTAGGCGAGGCCTAACATTAGATGGCGCAGGTCGGTGGTGAAATCTGGTTTTTGGACGTAACCGTAATAAAATATTTTATTAAATTGTTGTTGCAGCGAAATATCTTTTTCTTTTTAAATAGATATTTCGCGGTGGATCAGGGTTACATTTCTCATAATCCTAAATCTCCCTGGAGATCTCTGGAGAAAAACCTCCCAACACGGCGATGATGTCCTTGATGAGATTCACCGGCGACGACGACGCGGTGACCAGATCTTCACCAGAAAATGCTGAGGATCCAGGTAGGATGTTTGTTTGGTGATTTCTTTTCTCCATTATTGATTCCTATGATGAACGCGGACTAATCCAAGAACAGATTAGCCCGTAGATCGGTAATTTTTCGGGATGGGCTATTTGCGGGAATCGTGGGGATTTGATTCTTGAAATTAATTTTTTTTTCTTTTAACCTTCAAATGGTGACGAACCAAGATCAACGTGAACATTGATCTAGGTTTGTCCCTCTCGATTATTGTGTTTTTCTTTCCTAGTTCCTACGCGTTCTTCGTGTGCGTTCTATGCGTTCTTGGAGGAAATCGATCGTTGTGCATTCGTTTGTTGGCGCAACGATCTGGAATCAAAGATCCAACATCGAGATGACCTAGCAGAGGTGAGATGATGACGGAAGCGAAAAAATTGATGTGGTTTGTAAATTTCCGTTCTTCGAGTGTTTTCGTGTGGGCGGATCGGGACGCACTATCAAGGCCGATCGGAAGCCCAAAACTGACAAAATTGGTTTCGTAGGGGTGGGATGACCCCAAATCTGGAGTTTCATGATGATCTGATGGTTGGATCAAGAACTGGAGATTTGGCCGAGGCACGCAGAGGAAGACATGGATTCTGGAAAAATCCTGACTACACGGCGTGTAGTATGGGCTACATGGTGTGTGTTCATCGGTGGAATACCTGGCGTGTACTCCGGGAGTACACAGACACGGGTTGGGTACATGGCCAAGGACACAGTGTGTATACCCCTCCCCGGCCAGACCCGACCAGATACACGGGATACCCCGTGTGCTGGTACATGGGCAGGCGACACGGACAAAGACCGTGTACGGGCACATGGCCAGTGTACACAGAGCGAGCCCCAGGTGCTCAGACACGGTGTGTGATTCTTCTACACGTCGTGTAGTTACTTTCTATGTGACAAGCCGAATGACACGGGCCGTTTACACGGGCAGTACCCGAAGTCAAGGAACACGACGTGTGATTCTTCTACACGCCGTATAGTTGAGTTTTACACAGCTTGAACAGATGACATGGGCCGTTTACACGGGAAATACCTAGGGTCAAGGAACATGGCATGTAACCATACTACACGCCATGTAACAAATTTTTACATGGATTGAGCTAGTTGGATTCTGTGACTTGGGCTATTTTCCTTAGGTTTCATCCCCTTGGTCTTTCTTCTAAAGGTTTCTGGTATCATTTCCTACATATAGAAGTATTATACCTTCAGCAGGACTTCCTGAATAGACTTGTTGGAATACCCTATGTGAGACTTAGATCTGGATCCTCTATTCATTCTTGGAAACCTAGGTAGAGTTCTTGGTATCTACGTGACCAACGTTACCCAGGCGTCGATCCCCTGCTTAGTGGATTAGTTCAGACTGAGTTGTTAGAATCACCCCATGGCGATTGGTTGTGATCCTCATCTAAGCATCATGTTCTCAAGTACTTGTGGAGTGTGTTCTCCCAGAACGAGTACTTTGTATCTCTCTCATCAGACCTAGGAGTGTATTCTCCTTGTTACATGCTTAGTGGAATATTTGAGCTAGATCTTAGTGGTAGTTTCGCGATAGTCGATCGTGTATGAGTATATCTGGATATTCTTGTTATATGTTCTGTAGACATATACTATGTGGACCATACTGTATCTTTCCTTTGTGGTATTTCCCTTATTGTATTCCTTTGTGGTTTTGGGGTGTCCTACTGGGTATTGTTATACTCACCCCTTCACGAGCTTTTCCCACATGTGTTGTGTCTTGTGCAGACGAGCGAGCTTTTGACAGGATTCTAGGCGGACCAGGACTGGATGGTGCTCTGTGGGATTAGACAGGCCGAGGTGTGTTCCTACGGCTACAGATTGCAGTCCCAGTACCTTTGTTTACATATTGGACTTTGTTACGGACTCTCTTTTGGTGGGCTTGTACTTTTGGCCCAGGGGTTTACACTTGTTGTACTTTACTTTCTTGTTGTACTCTGTTAGTTGAGATTTTTGGTGTATGCATGCATTTCCATTTTAATAGTTTTTACTTTTCAGCTTTGTGGGTTGGAGATGTGTGTGCATGTGTACAGGTTTAGAGGCAATTCCTCCCACATTAGTAGCTTTCCTACTCGATGCTAGTCACCAGCCCCTAGCCTATTGGAGTCGGGCTTGGGGAGTTGCGGCTCGGGCCCCACTATGACGGGTCGTGACATATTGGGTAAAAAATATTTTTTGTGGCCCTAAAATAGGGAAATAAATATATAAATGAATAATCCATTTGTGAAATCATGAATAATTTAGAATGTTAAAAATTATAATGCAACATCTCACATTTAGATAAAATATTAGGTGTTCCACATATGTTTCATGATTTATTAATAATTCCTTAATGAACATGGTGTTCATATCTCCTCCTATAATTTACAACCTCAATGAAAGGGTTTATAACAACTAACTCTAGTGACAGTGGTTTATGGTGATTAAATAGTAGTTTGTATGGTTTAATAGGATATTAAATTTGTTAATTAATTAAATTAATTTAATAAATAATTTTTTTAGTAATATCACAACAAATCATCCAATTACCAAATGTAAAAACACTAGATGATGCATGAAATGGAAACCATGGGTCATCTAGGAAGACTCCCCCCAATTGAGTGTACTAGAAGATAGGAATCCTTTCACCCTTCTCACTGTACAAAGTAAAACCCCACAAAAATATAAAAAAAAATCACACCACAAATACATTCATGAAAAAACTAATAAAATGTTCTATATTAAATTACATAGTTCATAAAACATGTCATTCATCTATAGGAGAAACATCACAAATTCTTATATTATAGTTGAATTCTACAAAATTTCCACTTAAACTAAAAATATAGCTAGTAAGGATTAATTATAGTGATTATGGTTCTATAATTATGTGATTTATATTATTACTATGCACATGGGTCCCTGATTAAGTTTTTATTTATTTCCAAGATGTTATCCAAGTTATATTGACCTATTATATTCATAGAGGTATCTATATTAAGAATGGTTATTATTGATCTCTACTAGTCTTTTGAAACATAGCCTCTTCCCCAAGTAAACTTTCTATGTCATACAGTTCACATAACTTCCATTTACCTTTTTTCCGACCTCTTCAAATACATATATAGCATCCCAAGTCTTTTACACATATTATTGTCGAGATAGAAGACATATTTTTACATTTACATTTGAAAATCACAATTCACTCTTTAAATGATTCAATATTTATAATCATTATATTTTTAATGTATAAAGTTATTGCTGGAAGGAATTCAATTTTTCTAGATAGAGAAATCAAATTCTATCAAATGGATGCATATAAAGTAAATCATAATGAATTGAATAATGTTCTGATGTTATTAATATTTTCATGACTTATTATATACCCCCTTTACTGATTTTATATGAAATGTTCATAATTTGTGTGAAATATTAATGTTTTAATACTAAGTATAATTTTGGAGCATTTTTAGAAGTAGTCCAATTGAGTTAGTTTAATATTTTATTTATAACTCTCATGTTTCTGATTAAAATTGTGTGGTTCTAGTTTTTTAGGAATCCTTATTCAATTTATCATATATCATCTGAAGGAATCATGGGACAATTCTTCCATTTGAAGGCTCATATAGTCAACACAAGAAGACCCAAAGAATTTGTGATGAAAATGGACCATCAATGATGATTGAGTTACTAGTCTAAATCCTGAAGCCCAAATTTAATGAAACTCCACCATAGTTTCAAGATTATCCAAAATAATCGTAGATAAAAATTTTAAGGTCCAACTACAAGAAAAAGAGGCCCAACTAATGCCTTTAAGTCCAGCCCACCATTCTAGACGGGAATTAAAATCCGGATACTATGCATGACATATCTCATGATGTAATCATCAAATCGAGGTGAGATTTAGCAGTGTGAAACGGGAGATATAGGTAGCCGACTCTATTCAATAAATAATTCAGTTTTGAAGGAATATTCCTATTCAAAAACCCTTTCACATTTTGGACTTCAATAAGATTGGATTGAAATGGACAGACTACAATTATTTAATCAACCGGCCATAAGTTTGGATCCATAGTTCTAAATGACTCCACATTTTAAGAGAGGTCATCCAACATTTTTATCTAGAACTTTAAAAAATATATATCTCAATATTTGGTTGTCTGGATGTCAAAATCGTCGATCCATGTGGAGGGACATATTGGGAATGCAAACAGCCCACTTATTTGGGCTATAAATGCATCCCCCTCCTCTCCTTCAAAAGGGTTTGGAATTTCAGTGGAGAGGAGCACACATTGTCACTAACAAAGCCTTGCCAAAGTCTTGGGAGGACCTTCCATACTCATGTTTTCAATTGAGATACCTTTCTTCCTCTCTTTGTTTTCATTTACTTTTGTGTTCTTCATTTTTGTAATCTTGTAAGTCTCTTTCTTTGTAATTCTGTTTTATTGAATGTTTCTTCTTCAGTATCTCTTATTCTCATCCACCTTCTATAGTTTAATGTTAATGTTCTTAAAATAGTTTAAATAAAGTTGAATCCCCTTCCCTTTTCTTTTTCATCCTCCTTCAATTGAAAGCCCGTTTTTAATTATCATCATAGTCCATGTGTGTGTGTTCGACGCACCACGCTTTTCTTATCCCTTTATTTTTCTTATCTTCTTAATTTATCATCATAATCACTATAACCAGAATATTAAACACCCAATTGGTTGAGTAAATCTTTCATTGGGGTGAGTTATAATTTGGGTATCTTTAGCGATTGAGAGCTTTTCCTTGATGAATATTTTTCAAATTAACATTGTGTATGTTGAACATAGCATGTCATGGATTAATGACTTTTTTTGTTTAACATATGGATTCCATGGATTATTGGAACCATAAATACACTAACAAAATCAAGTACTTATTGAGACTATAATCCTAGTTATGTTATGGCTTGGATTAAATCTTTAACACTTAGGAATTTTAATCAACGTCAACTTGTGACATGGGTGTTAATTTAATGCAGTATAAAGCAAAGCTCAAGGATATCACAAGCTTAAATACCTAATGATGAAATCACCCCAATATTTATCAATTTTTTAAATCAAAAATCATCCATAAATTATTTCATAAGCTCTGTAAACAAACCCCCTAATAAGAATACAATTAACTAAAAACAACCGACTATTAAAAAACATCATTGCTGAGGATTCGACCCAAGTACTGTCATGCATTAGATAGACATGTACATAGTAAAACATTCTGATATATACAAAATATATTAGATTAAAGGATTAAAAATTCAATTTGATGGAGTTATAAAAATTTTTAGGGATTGATGCCATTGAATAAAGATATAAAAATTCTACCCAATGATGTTTTAAAATACTACCAAAAATAGATGTACAAACTATTCCATAAGAAGAAATGTCATTTCTATTATAAAAAATTAATTTAGGAATTATAATGGTGTTGTACATTATCACCATCAGGCAGATTTAGGCTATGTTGAAATCATCGAGAAAAGAATTTTTTTCTGATTCTGTTACAACAAATCCTAAGAAGTATGGAATCTAACCACTAAAACTTTTCTATAAAAAGGAAAATAACCTAAAGTGGAAGAATCATGATTAAAATTATATGATCTAAAGTTTCTATTGAATTTTTACAATTGCTTGTTATTTAGTACTATTCAACAGTAATATTTAGAGTGTTTCCTTAAATAATATATTTCTACGGATTTCTTTGTAAATAATTTAAAGTTTGTTCACTATTATCATTGTTTTACTAATCATGATATATTGATCAATTGATTATATAGATATATAAGTCTATCTAATTAAGTTGATCTAGGGATTCTGAGGATAGAGAGATAGAGAATTACTTGATTTGGTGGTCGAGGACTTCAAAGGTTTGGACGACATACCTTACAATAGGTTAAATTCAGGGATACCTTAACTTAGTTTCAATGACTTCCTTATCACTTTTGGTAAAAGTGAAGACCTTTCATAGGAAAGGGTTTTTAATTTTTTTACAATAATTTATAAAATTGTGTTTTACTTTTATATATTTTTTTCTACATGTTTTATTTATCCACATTACATTTTAGGTAAATTTCATACTTTTTATTAACGTTCATACTCTGAAGTTTATAAATTATTTTGTAAAAACTCTATCTTCGATAAACAATATTATAAACAAGGTTTATGGAAAATTGATTTTTTAAATACTTATAAATGAAAATTCACATCCATTCACATTATAGTACTGTATAAACTCATATGATTTAACATTAGGTATTAGAGTAGGTCTCTAGAATATATACTTGATTACACTAATTGTCTTTATAGAGGAGAGTATTTTTTTATAATGATATTCTTTTTTGTTAATAATTTAGAAAATATCAATCCTAGAATAGCACCATTTTTTATAGTACTAACTATGATTATTGGAGGTATAGAATGAATAAATTTATTAAAAAAACTGGTGTTGAATTTTATTCATTATGACTGAAAGTTTTTAAATTCTTGAGAATGATGCAATAACTTTTTCTAGAGATGAGAAAACAGAAAATTAGTTGAACTAGAGTGTTCAAAATACTTTTTTATGATCTTTGATAATGAATATATATATTCTTATATCTTTTTGTGATATATAAAAAAATATTTGTTGGATGTTGTAATTTACTCATTTTATAACCACAATGGTCTTGGAGACTAGAAGAGCTATGATTCATGCATACTATCATGATTATTATTTCTTACTATGAGAATTTGTTACCTAGATGTGTCAAAATTTTATTACTATTTTGAATAGTTTTAAATCACATAGGGAGAATTAGTTGATAGATAAACATATAACAGAGAAAATTATTAATATCATACCAAAGTAATGGGAATATAAGAGGGAAATGATAGATGATATGAAACATCCAAAAAAAATTAGATTAAATGAATTGACTACAACTCTTATTCAATTTGAGAGTGGGTTGAAAAAGAGATACTGATATAGAAAAGAAAAATAATGTTGTGGGTTTTTCTTCAATAAATGAATCTATAACTAAGAAATATTATTATAGTGAAAATTTCTATGAATATTCTAAATCTAAGTAGAAAGTAAAATTTGAATTAAAAAATAGTTCTTAAGAGGAAAGTAAAAAAAAATTATTTCTTAGTTATCCAAGAGTATGAATAGGATGGCTATGAATATTGTTTCTTTAATAATTATAATAAGAATCATAAATATTCATGTTACAAGAAATATAATCATAAGATAACTTATTACAAATGTAAAGAACTAGTACATATCATCCCAAACCTTTCATGTTTAAAAAAGGTCCACATAAATTTTATAATAGAAAAAGATAGAATTACTTACAAGATTCAAATACTTAGATTTATAATAGAGGATATTATTCTACAAAAACTTCATCATATGATACTAGATATAATAAAGATGTTTTGGGATTTTAGGTTGGCATTACTAAGAAATACCAATGCTATACGGTGAAGGTATGCACTAAATATATTATGAACGTATCTTTCATTCCAAAATATATTGATTATGATGATTAATAGAGTTCAACGTATTTAGGGTAAGAAAATATTATTACATCAAATGATGAGAATAGTGTGGCTATTTTTGATGAAATTACAAAAAAATTACTTTATTGGTGAAAAATAATACTAAATTTTTTAAATACTACGATTCTTACAAGAAGAAATTATTATAGATAATACTAGAATTTCTATATATACTTTAGATATTACTAAGATTTCATCAGATTTAGATTAAATAATCTAAATCTACCTTAAATAATGAATATAAAAATGTGATTGTAAAAATTAATTCTAAAATCATTAGTCTAAAATTTGTTTTTGAAATTTTACTTATACGATGGAAAATTTTGATAACCTATATAGAGAATTGAAACCTCATTCAAGTACTTCTGGAAAGTGCTTTACTTTAGAAAAACCTCACTAGTAGTCAAACAATTTTGATCCAAAAATTTAATGTTTTTTATAAAATTTCAATGATTAAATAATTGTAAAAATAAATGTTATCTAAATAGTGATCTATCTTTTCATTTTCATAGAGATTATGTTTTTAATGAATTAGATATTGTTTAATATGAGAAATATGAACATATAATGATTCTGAATGTTTTATTTTATAATAATTATAGAGCCAATAAATTAGGGTTTCTAAAATCATAATATTTTTATTTCAAGTATAAATTATAAGTACCAAAAACAATATATACAGTACATAGATAGTAGTTTCTCAAGGAATATGACTAATAATAAAAAGGTTATCCATAATATTATTAATATGAAAGGTGTAAAATTGAATTTTTGTGACAATTATCAAGGAGAAATATATAAAATAATATATATTTAATTACCTTTTAAAGTTTTTGTTTGAAATGTTTAATATGTTGTAGGGAATAAGAACAATCTCATCAGAATAAGTCAATTTTGTGATGAAGGTTGTCTTGTGAACATCTTGAATCATCAGTATAATATTCAAATTTTAAAAAGTAAATATACTATTTATATTGATAAGAAACATAATTTTTACAATTTAAACATAGAGTAAATTAGAATCCAATATCTACCTTTTATAATTTAAATGGAAGATCAATATTGGTTGTGGCATAAAATATTATGACACTGTAATGTAATACATTTAACTAAACATTCTAAAAAATGACTTGTTGGAGATCTGAAAAAAAAATATGATTAATTATTCTAAAGTCTATGACCTTTTTCAATATGGTATGAAACATAATACAAGATTTAAATATACTATTGAACTATAAACTTATGAGTATTTATAGTTAGTTCACATGGATTTATTTGGTCCAACACAAACTAGTATTATTGGTGGAAAACACAATGTGTATGTCTTGGTTAATAATTACACTAGGTATACCATGGTCTATTTTATAATGAAAAATTCATAAGCTCTACATTGTTTTTTTAAAAAATATATCATTTTAAAAATGATAAAAACCTACAATTGGTTACTATTCATATTGATCATCTTGGTGAGTTTGAAAATTTTGATTTTGATACTTTTTGTTTTAAGAGAGAAATTTCACTCAACTTTTTATCTAATAGAGATCCTTAGTAAAATAGTTTAGTTTAATGAATAAATTAAATTATCATTTATTACATTTCATTTGAAAGTTATGATTACTTTCAAAATTCCACCAAAATTTTCAAGGTCTCAAATTAGTTTGTCTCACTAAAGATGACTTTGACCATTACAATTAAATTATAGTGGTTGAGATTTTTATGAGATAGAGTTTTCATGAATTGTATGGGGTTAATAACATCACTTTAAATATATTTTTAACATATTATTGTTTTAATACTAAAATAATGGTTGATTCGGTATCAATTCCTTTGGAAGGATAAGTATCATTCATAAATCAAAAATTACATAAAAAACGGGTTCATTCGAAAGAACTCTTATACAAAAAAATATTTTTCCATGAATTATAAGTTAAGAATGATGTCTAATATTTCTATAGAAGCATATATAGTTTTCTTGTAGGTCAAAGAAATTCTACAGAGGAAGGGAGATCATGATAATATGAAGGTACAAAAAATATATGTTTTAGATTTTATTTGAAACATGGGGAAGTTCAAATTCATAAAATTCATTTGGAAATATATTGAATACATAAATACTAAAAAATTTAAATCTCAAAATTATATTGTATTTTAATTTCATTAATATCATTTTTCTTAAATTCATTGATGTTGAAAAAATCAAGAATGAGGTATCCCTGATCAGAGATAAGGAATCTTATTTTAGAGACGAAACCATATAAATTATGTGATTGGTATAATTCCATTATAAAAGAAAGTTCATAATAAATAAATGGAATTTTCTTCTATTGAAGAGAAATAAGTTCATAAAATAAAAGATAATAAGAAGATAAAATTTACTAAAACTTCCTTAAAATCTTCTCAACTTATAAGGTAGTAGATAAAGGTGATGTTTTATTAAGCATTTGCAGAATTAATGAATAAAAATAATGAACATAAAAAAGTACAACCGGTATTTTGGCTTGATGTTTATGAATAAAAACCATTGAAATGAAAATTTAATGATAAAATGAAAGAGGAAGAAATAAAAAAATAACCTGTTGTGAAAAATAAAGCTAAATTAGTTAAAGATTTTCATAGGGAAATTAATAAGTCTCGTGAATAAGTTGGGAACCAAGAGGAAGATTCTCAATCCATTCATGTTCAAAAGGAAGATGAATTTTCTTAGTCTATTACCTGAACTGATGTTCAATCCATTCTCGATGAATCTAGAAAAGATATTCCTTAGTCCATTATTCAAGAAAAAGTAAAAAAAGTAGTGGAAGTTATTGTTCAATAATATTCTCATAAAATTAAAAAAAATTGAATGTTTTTTCATAATAGGAAAAGAATTTTCCAAATAATATCCACCCATAGAGTCAACTTGAGTAACAATAGAAATAATGATTTTAAGAAAATCAAAACAATTTTTTATTTTTATTAAGAGATATTTAGATGATTAAGAATCTTCTTTTTATACTTCAATGTATTTAGCTTCTCAGACTGATTGGGAATAAGAGTCCATCGGTTGAATAGAATAAGAATCATAGGATAGTGAAAAATATGTTTCAATTTCCATGGAATCATAATAATAATAGTTTGATGAAGATTTGGATATTGAATAAATTTATCAATCCTATGTTATTGTATAAGAAAAGGAATCATCACCACCATGTGTTAGAGAATATCTCTTTCAAGAAGTCTCTTATGATACAAGAAACTATCCTCCATGTACAGATTCTAAGTGAATATAAATAAAGATGAATTATTTAAATGAAGTAATTAATAGTATTTATAAAATCATTGAAATATGTTTATACATATACTCTATATTCAAGTATATAAAATAGAAAATAGATATCATTTAATCATCAATGTCTCTAAATAAAATTGCATAAATATCCTTTTAGAGTGAAGATGAGGTCAAGAAACATAAATGGAAATATTTAATGGATTTTAGAAAGTTAAATAACATCATCAAGTGGATGAACTATACTGAAAAATACATAAATTTATTTTCTGGGAATATAAATACCATCGAAAGAAAAACAAATTCCATTCCATGGTTTGTTGATTACATTAACTCTAATGTAGGAGATCTCTTGAGAGTATTTATTGATATGAAGAATTTATCTATTAAAAAATATATTGAACTCTCCTATAAAACTAATAAGTGGGATTCATTTGAATAAAATCATATAAATATTGAATTAGAAAAGGAGAATTTTGAAAAGATTTAACAAGATTATAAGAAGATGAAGAACATTGTGAAGAAACATTCAATGAAAGAATGATACTTTACTTGAACATGTGTTTTTTTAATAACTAAACCTATGATTTTCTTTATATCACTTTCATTTATCTGAATTAATGTTCTGTTTTCTTAGACACATGTTTTTTCATTAAAATTATTTTTTATAATGTTTTTTCTAACATTTCTGGGACATCTTTCTACAAGGTATCTTTCATTTTTTTTTTGAAAATCTCAATGGGGAAGAAGGTATACCCCTTAAAAGTTATATAATTAATGAGTAGAAGGTATATCACTTGGAATTTATGTAATGGGGAGTAAAATTTTTAAAATATTTATCCTATAAATTTCACTTATGTGCTAAGTATTATTTTTTTTTCTAATGGGAGGGATTATTGAGTCAAATGACCACTTTGTACTTTTAATTATGGAAATAAAAATTAACACTTTAAATGTTTATCTATTTAAAATATTTATCCACTCTGAAGTATAATTTCTTTATGAGGGAATATAGTTTTAATAAATAGATAAATCCAATTCTACTTGATAGATATATATAAAGTATACCAGACGGACTTGTAAATAGTACATTGGAAGAAGGTGTATAAATTACATTTGATGGAAATGAAAAATGTATAATGGATGGAAATATAAAAATTTAGTTAGATGAAAGGATAAAAAATTATATCACATGAATTTCTATAAATTCTATACAATTGGACTGATAAATATAAATTCCAATGGATAATGCTTCATAACTCATACTAGACGGATATGTACAATGTACACTATATAAAGATCTTTCATTTTTACTAGATGGAATTATTTAAAATAATTTAATTGTGATATACCTAATTAATATTCATAAGATTAAAGTTATGATAAACACATTTATTAGGGAATATTATTGTATGATGCCCTTTAAACTCAATTCAGGAAGTGTATGTTTGTGAGTATTTCATTGTAAATTCTTTAAGGTTTGTCTACTATAATTTTTTTTTGTTTGATTGTGTGATCAAGGGATATTATTTATAGAGAGATAAAACATTTTTGGTCATTTTGATTGAGGTGTCCTTGGTATTAAAAGACAAATCTGTGTATGTTTTGATGAATTAAGGGCTTCTACGGTTTGGAAGAAAGACTCAATGATAGTTTAAAGTCATGGGTACCTAAATCTAGGTTCACAAAATTCTTTATCACAATGGGTGAAAGTGAAGAGATTTTTTGGAAGGTTCTGTACACATTGTTATGATCTTTTGTAAAAGTTTGTTTAATTTTTTATTCTTGGTTTTATAAATTTTATATTTTAATTGTGAATTTTAAATAAATTTTATACTATATAGTGTTAAATTTATTACTCTGATATTAATAAAGTATACTAGAAAAACTCTTTTCCCTATAAAATTTCATATAAAAAGTCATTAGTAAAATTATGTTTAAAATTTTATAAACTAAAATTCAACCCCCTCTGGTATTATTTTACATAATGTTATGATATCATAATAATTGCCTCATTTTTAAAATAAATATCAAATAAACAGTACTAAATGATTGTAAGTCCAAGTGTCTTTAAGAGACTAGGTATATAAATCAATGCTATAAAACAAAATAAAACAATATTAGTTTATTATCCATAATTTGGTTATAAAACCCTTTTAGCTCCTAAAACAATAATGGATAACTTGAGGAATATATAAAGTAAATAGGTAATCTAGAAGGTAATAAACATTAAGAAGAAGCATAACATATGAGTCAAAAAGAAATAACATGATATCATTAAAGAAAAGTCTCATTAATAATCATATGGTAGTATAATATAAAGAATATGGAATCATATGATCATGGAAACATTGGAATGAAGAAACAACATAAAATATTGTATAACCATAAGTGAAGGATATCTTCTAAGAAAACATCACATAGTGGATAGAGTCCAATCATAGATTAGGCCTACTCCCTAATACCATACATATCATATCCTAATACATAATGATTACAAAATTCATAAGAGAGATATTTCGGTACACCTCTCATGACAGGAATATGAATATGTGTCTCATATATAAAAATCATACATAAGGCATAAACATCATAAGGAAATGGGTTACACAATCACGTCATATAACATATAAAGATGGTAAATCATAAATAATTCCACAAAATAAGGGATTAAATCGTTATTATAATTTTGTAGATAATGAACTATAGTAAAATTAAATTATGTCTAAATTAATGGAGGGAATATAAAGGAGTGGAGAAGTAGTTTTGAAAATATTCCTTTTATGTGGGTCTTTAATGAAAATGGTGAAGAGCCATTAAAGAGGGTAAGATAACAATAATATCCATAAAACAAAAAATTAATCAAAATAGTTTTTGATAATAAAATCATTTTTTGACAAACCACGCACTGATAAAAATATTTCATTGAGTGGTACTTGAAATGGGGTAATAAAACCCTAAATTTCTCTTTAAATGATTATTCTTAATGATAGAAATTGAGAAGGGAACCTATAAGACATGTATTTCCTCACCAAGGAAATGTGAATGAAAATAGTAACATTTGTTTGGGATATATATACATAATATTGAAGTATTAAATAAGAATAATATAGAGATAAATAGATAGGTAAAGTGATAAAAAAGGTAACATAAATAAAAATATAGTGGTTTAGATAAATCCCTAACCTTAGGTACATAATCATTATAAAAATGCACACAACATCTTGGATATTCAAATTAGATTCATTATTTAATTAATTAAAACCTTTTATATATAAATTTTATTTACTATAGTTATATTATGTTTATTTACAATCATTTCAATGAGATATCATGTTTAATTTCACTATTCCGAGGGCATTAGTTTAATGGTTCCAAGGTAAGATCAATTGTGGATAATTATGGAATTTATTTTAAAATGGGACTATTACTATAGAATTTAAATGAAATTATATTTATATAATTTTTAAAATTGAAGTGGTTCTAAATATACTTATGTTTTCTGACAGTGGGATGATTCATTTAGTATAAACATTTTCTTTATACAATTAGTTCATTTAAGTGGTTTTACCAACCTTCACTAAATAGATACTTTGTTATTTCATTAAATAATAATTAATACATTAAAAAAATAAGATATAGAATCATCTTATTTAACCATAATATTATTTCCATTACCATCTTTGAAGTAAGTGGAGAAAAATTTAGTATATTGTTCATGGAGGTTGGAATTTGTCCATATTGGAAAAAACATTTTTTATTTTATAATGAGAAGAGAAGAGAATAGGATGGATGATAGATATTACATTAAAAAAATTAATTTCAATTATAGTTTTTATACTAGAGTCATTATTCCATATTTTATGGAATGTTTTTGGAGCATGATAAGGAAAAAAATAAAAGGCTTGGTTGAGTGTATTATCTTCTGCTTTGGAATTCTTCTATTAGGCTTCCTCTTAAGGCACATTGGATTGGTATTTTGATGAGACCAAGGTTTTTAAGTAAGTAGGTGAGAAATGGGGATATTATTTGTAAGATATTTGGTAAGGTAAGAAAGTCAGAATGTGTGAGGAGAAGGAGTTGTGAGGGGTGGTATTTATAAAGGGTGTAGAGGGGTGTCTTTGAATATTATATTTATTAATTTATTATTTTGGATCTTGAATACCTAAATTCAGGAATATTCTGACTATATATAGTATATTATTTATTTGAGTTCAAAATAATGGTTTCTTACATCACATTTTATGAAATTAATCATGTATTTCACTTATAATATTAAATATAATATTTTTCCATGTTTCATTATTAAAAAAAATCAACTATTTTTGAAAAATAAAAAAAATAAATATGAACCATTTCTTAATGTGTATATTCCAAAAATGGAATCCATTTTATAAAAATAACTTTTTATATATTATAAATTTTATTTTTAAATAATGTTTTTAATAATTAGAAAAATAAAAAATTTAATATTATAGTTATTTTTCTGACCCTCTGAAAATTTTGTATGATAACATAAATTAATATTATCACTATAATGGAACATAATATTATTTTTTTAAATAATTTTATGAAAATTAATTTTATTGAAAAAAATTACATTTGTTTTTAAAAAACAAATAATAAGTATATATTTTTTAAAAAATAAAAAACCCTTATTTTATAATTTTTAAATTATATATCTATAAGAATCAAGAAATAAATATGTCATAATTTAATTCAATACAATATCTAAAAATTATTTTACAGTTATATTGGTTATTTCACTATTCTAACAGTCATATTACTATTCCAATGATCAAATTACTATTCGAACTCTCATATTATTATTCTAAGGGTCAGATATCCAATGGTCATATGGGTTCCCTACTTTCTATAAATACATTATATTTATCTAATTTTTCATTAAATACTATTTTCTATTAAATTTATATACATTTACAATTTAAAAAATAAATTTACTAGTATTCTTCTTCATTTATACAGTGTTATTCGTGAGTGCGTGAATTATGGGGGATCAAACAGATCTAAATTATTATATTATAGTTGTCTTATTTCTTATTTTTTATCAAATTATAATATTTTAAATTCTTATGGATATATTTTTTCTATAAATATAATTTTTAAGTAATTATAACAAATATT
Source organism: Viscum album (assembly GCA_963277665.1). Lineage (NCBI taxonomy): Eukaryota > Viridiplantae > Streptophyta > Magnoliopsida > Santalales > Viscaceae > Viscum > Viscum album. The sequence continues at coordinate 248,930,711 of OY728150.1, forward strand.
TTTGATTTTTTATTATGCGTTACATGTGATTTATATAATACTACATTACTAAGTATGAAAAATCTATATAATTATATAGGAAGTTCCATTGATTAAATTCTTAGTCGTAACATTCTCCCCCCTATGAAAGTATGTCCTCAAAATTTTATTTCACTCACTAAATAGATTATGGTACTTATATTTATGTAATTCCTCCAGATCCCATGTTACCTCATAGTACTTATAGTTCCACCATAATAATTGACTAGGTTAGATGTATTGTTTTATATATCATTGTCTCTACGGTCCAAGATTTTCACCGGATGCTCCTCATAAGATTGATCAAGTTCCTACAGTACCACCTCTGCATTAAGTACACGTGAGGGATCTGATATGTACTTACCCATGATGAACCCTCATTATTTTTGGATTTTGTTTATGTCTTATTTCCTTGAAGTCTTGCCCCCCCTTATCCTTAAAAGAGGGCTTATCCAAAATCAATAAAAAATTTTGCCTTTGGGACATTCAGTCTGTCAATACTTACCCATGAGGTATATGTAGAACTTTTCATCTTCTTGCGACAAGGTTGGTAGATGTGTTAGTCGACATGCTATAGCTTTGATGAAATCAAGAATCTCAAAGAGGTTGATTTACTTAAGGTTTAGCTTTCCATTCCATAAAATATCATGACTCTCTTCCATGGAGTTATTTAGAGTAAAAAATTTATCTCGAAACTCAATGTACAGTTTTCATTGATAATTGTCAGTGTAGCTCTTATGTTGACTTTCAGAAACCCTGTTGTGTCATTGATTGGTCTTTAAGATTTTTACCATTTGAAATAATCTTTCTAGTCCCAGTAACTTGCATTCACCAGCTTTATCCCAACTCAATGTTGTTCTACATATCATACCATAAATTGAATCATTTGGATCCATTTGGATACTTTTGTGAATGATATTATTGTACCCAAACGTAACCATAGGAATATGTTGATATCATCCTCATCTGAATTCCATGGAACATTCTCTTAAAATTTCCTCAAGTATCATAATAGTCAACTTAAATTAGAAATCACTTTGGGGGATGATAAGCTGTACAAAAGTTTAACTCACTGCTAAAATAATGTTGGAAACTCTTCAATAAATTATAGGAAAATCTTAAATCCCAGTGGGTTATAATCGATAGTGGTGTTTCATGCATCCTCGCCACTTATTTTATGTATATCCTTTCATTTTTATCGAGTGATAATTACTCTTGAATATAAATGAAATGATAAATCATTATAAGATTATCCAGCATGACCTATACATAATTATTTCATATGAGTTTATTTAGAATACCATTGAAAATTCCATGGTGATGTTTTTCAATTTACATTAACATATACGTAATGGTTTCATCATCTTATTGGACATTTTACTTTTCACATTTACATGAAGATATCCCCAAAATGTCCATATAAATTTCATGATCTTATTCGTCATATTGTTTCACAAAAAGTGCTCTTAAATACCTCGATGCATCTTCTTTCTTCTTCAGTTTATAGAGAAGTTTTAGATAATTGCATAATTCAACAACTCCATTATATCATGATATGTTGGTACAAATAGTCATGACCCAAATTATACAAATCCTTATTCACCAATTTTTAACTCCAAGTATTTACCTTTTTGTATAACTTCCACAACATTCTAAATTTTTATTTAACCCCTTTGAGCATCCTTTATCAGCTCCATAAGTAATGCTGGAGAAACTATTTGAGAAAGGAATGATGATATTTCTTCCTTTACAATTCCCATATCCATCCTTTTCATGTATAATATGACAGCTTCCTTCTATTTCCTTATCATAGACAAGGTTAAATGACATTTTCTACTGAGATAGTATTCTACTTAATTCCCCTATCAGTATGGTTTAGGATTCCATAATCATAGTTATTAATCATCTATAACCATTTTTGTTGGTTCATATTATGATCCTCAGGTGTGAAAATATATTTTAAGATATTATGGTCCATATATATTCCACAGTTCTACCTATAATGAAATTTCTCTAAATATTAATTATGAAAATAACTACATCCAACTCCATATAATGCACTTGATAGTTCAATTCATGAACATTCAACTGCCTTGAGCTATAGGCTATCACTTTAAAATTTTGATTTAGTAAATATACTAATAAATTTTGTAAATAATAATTTAATACTATAAAAATATCCCCACTTGAGGTAAGTGTGACTACTGATTTAGTGATAAACTAATTTTTCAATTCCTTGAAGCCCTCTTTACATTCATTGGTCTAAAAATATCTCACTCCCTTCTCAGTTATCTTAGTTAGTAGGTTTTAAAATTATATAATGTTTCCCTAAAATCATCAATAATACACATCTAGTCCATGTATTCTATTGATATCCATTTCATATGTCGGTCTAATGCACTCTTTAATTGCCTTGGAGTTAAAAGGGTCCATCGATAACCCTTTTCTAGTGATAATATTTATCAAGAATAATATTTTATCCATCCAAAACTCACATTTACTATAATTTTAATATTAATTATCCTTTCACAATGTCTTTAGAATAATATTCAAAACTCCTCATGATCCTCCTTGATTTTGGAATATTTCAAAAAATCATCTATAAAGACTACCATAATTTTTTTGAGGAAATATCTAAAGACTATAAATTAATTATGTGAATATTACTAGAGAATTAATGAGTCCATAGGTAATTATTATTAACACATAGTGTGCATACCATGTTCAAAAGAATGTATTGGGAATATCTTCATTATTCAAAATTAATTGCTGATATCCCAACCAAAGGTCTACTGTAGAGAAGTATTGGGCCCCATGTACTTGATCAAACAAGTCATCAATACACAAAATTGATACTTATTATTTATCATGATATTTTTGAGTTCATCCTAATAAATTTATAGGCATATTGAACCATCATTATTTTTGTTTATGGGGATTGACACACCCAATGGTGAAGCACTCAGGTTTATAATACTCTTATCCTTATTCTTTTTTGACTGCTTCTTTAGTTGATATAAATCAATGGTGTCCATTAGACAGGGAGTTTTGGATATTAGTTGATATATAAGTATAATATCTACTAAGAATTCATCCTATTTGTTAAGGTAAAGACCAGAAAATACTTCATTGGACACATCGATAAAGTTACCCACAATGGGAATGTCTTATAGCGTGATTATCTCCATTGTCTAAATCACTTGAGATATGTATGTATTCTCATAAGGTAATAATATCCATTCTTGACAATTTTATTCCAAAGGATATTCATTCTCCTACTAACACTTATATACAATAAGAGGATTACTTAGGAAGTGAAGAGTGATCTCCCTCCATCGATAGTTGATGTTGGATATATATAAGGACAACCTATCCATGCCCAATATAGAATCAAATTCCACTAAAGTAAGTATAATTTTTTTTGGGATATTTTTTCCATGACCATTGACTGGGTAGGAATTATATACTTGATATGCAATAATTCCATGATTTTATGTTCTCATATATAATTCAACATCTTTGATTTGCAATCATGTTTGAACAGTTATACTAAACTTTCATAATATAAAATAATGTGTAGAAATGTAATTGAATAGTAAATCTGATATTATTGAATGAAAACCCAGTATACCAATCACTAAATTATTATCATTATCCACCTATTTATTTGTGATAACATATAAACTTACTTTCTCTCAAAGACTTGGAGGTTGTTTTCATTGATTATCTCTAACAACCCTTGGCTTAGGGCATTGACTTGAATAATTTCCATGTTATTTCAATTGAAACATTGGACATAAAGAATATTTTTGATTGGAACCTTATTTTAATTCATCGCATTAGTGGTATTCTTCATCTAACTTTAGAATTTAATAGCATGGTGCCTCTCTTTTCTACATTTGAAGCATCTCTTGGTTCCCTTGAGATAGTTTTTGGGATGTTTATTCCCACATTTTTGGCATGTTGGAATTTGAGTTTTCCTTACTCAATGATATTTTTCTATTGATCCCCCTAAATAAAACATTATTTTATTATTTTTATTTATATCCCCAAGAGGCCACTAAGAGTTACCAACCTACATCTCAACTGAAGGGCATAAAAAACTCTTCATGGCTGTAAAAGAATCAAATCACCAAAGATTTTCATAGACTCTAATTTAATCCACTAAAAAAGAATTATAGCTTATATTATGTATTAATTTCAAACAAATGGAATTCCATGAAATCCTTGAAATTTTTTCCTCATACACCCAGATCGAATCATCTATGATTTTCTTTAGTCTAAGTAACTCCCTAAATATTTTAAGGTGGAGAGTCTGGGGAAATTATTTATTTAAAAATACTTTCTTTGCTTGTTCTCATTTTATAGAACTTATTTCCACCTTGGGATTCATGTTAATGATTAGTGTCCACCTCTGATCATCTTCCCCCTCTCTGCGATAAATTACCAATATAAAATTTTCATATTTAGAGCATTGTAGGATAGAAAATATATTCTCAATGGAGTCAATCCATTATTCAATGATGAGGGGATTTGAAGTTCCTTTAAAGGAATGACACTTTTCACAAATAAATAACTCAACTAGAACTTTTTATTTCTTAGAATAATGATTGAATTGACGACAATTCAATTTATTATTCATAGCATGATTTATTTGATCCATAACTTCCATGATGATCTTGTCTCCCGCTCAAAACATTTTTGGAATGTAACTTGGGAATCATTACTTTTTTGGATCAAATTGGCTATTAGAATGCTTCCTCATATTTTTTACTATTAACTAAAATAAAGGAAATAAAATTAGTAATGATAATAATCAAACTAAAAATCATATAAAAGGGAAACTATGAAATTAACAAATAATAACTTATAAATGACACATATAACCTAACATATGAATCTCTAGGTATTAATATTAGTTATCCACGGTAATTTCACAATTAATTTTTCTAACCTAACTATCCATTAATGACCTTCATAATGGTTTATAAAGAGTTTATGATTTTTCCAAATCATATCCCACGGGAGTGTCAAACTAGGCGTACAACAATGCCTCTTTATCATGACTATGTATAGGTTGAGATAATACCCAATGATCCCTTTCATGGTTATTACCTCTACATATATATTATCTACAAAAACATACCCTTATATTCTCTATATGAGGCTATGATTTTTAGAAACCACTTGCTCCAATAATCACAAACATTTCTTGATATTTTATTATAATTAGAATTATCTCTATAATTTTTAATAATCTATTCTTGTATTAATACCCAAAAATATATAGGCCTTACATTGACGCCAAATATAGTGACCTAGTTCTTTTAAAAATATTACTACATGAATTTTAGAATAAAAATAAAATAAACATAACCTAATGATTGAGAGGTATGGTGACTTTGGGAGACTAGGTGCAAAAAACCATCACATGGAACTAAAATAAAAAAATATTTATTTTATTCTCCCAAATGATCTCATAAATTCCTTTTATATCCTAAAACTGCATATGATAACTTGGATAATACATAAATAAGGTGGTGAGTTATAAAACCTAGTAAGTTAATAAAAAAGATGAATAAGAATAAAATGTGAGTCCAAATAAATAACATAATATCATTCAAATCAAGGATTTTAAATAATCATATGTGAAAATGAAATAATGAATATGGAATCCAATTTTCCTGCAAAAATAATAAATTATTAACAAAAAAACATGGAATAATTATATGTCAAGGCTAACCACCAAGAAAACATCACATTTTTAATAGATTCTCATTATAGATTAGGGTTACTCCCAAGTCCCATACATATCATCTCAGGAGTCATAAACATTACATAATGAATTGGATAAATATCTTATTACCCCCATAATAAATTGTACATGAATATGTGTGCAATTTAAAAAAAATTACATAATGATTAAGCAAAATAAAAACCCATGGAGAAAAAATGGTTAACATAATATTATATTCTAATGTAGAAAATGGCATGCCATAAGGAATTCCTTGAGATAAGATATTACCTAATTTTTTGACGTTCATGGATAAATAATAAATCATAAGACCTGGAAATAAAGTCCATGTAAATTAAATATATAATAATTAGTGGAGAAATAGTTTTGGAATTATTCCTTTTAAGTGGGGTTTAGGAAAAAGTGTAAAGAATCATTAAAGAGGGTAAGAGAATAAATATTTACATAAAACCAAAAATGAACCAAAATAGTTTTCAATAATACAATGGTTATTTTTATAAACCATTTAATTTTAAATAAATTTCATTAAGTGGTACTTGAAATGAGTTAGAAAAACAAAGATGGTCCCTTTAATTATTTCTTCTTAACAAAAGAAACTGAGAAGGGAACCTTTAAAGAATGTATATCCCCATCAAGGAAAATTTTAAATATTCTAGGTATATATATTTTGATTTATATAAAATATATATAAGAATTAAATAATAATAATAGAGAGATATTGTGAGTTAAATATAGAGAAATCATATCCCAAAGGAAAAAAATGACGGTTTAGAGAGATCCCTTACCTTAGGCCTAGAATTTTCATTCACTTTCACTTAACATCATGGATAATAAAATGAAAATATTAATTACATAATTTGAAACAATTTACTTCTATATAAGCTTTAATATAATTATATTATATTTATTTAAAACCATTTTAAAAAGATATCATGTTTAATTTAATTGTTGCAAGGGCGTTTATTTCTTTGTTCCAAGGTCGGATCAATTGTGGATAATTATAGAAGATCTTCTAAAATGAGAATAAAAATATATAATACAAATGAAATGATATTATTGTCCTTATATAAAATTAAATGGTCCCAAATATTCATATTCTATCTGAAATAGGGAATATTCGTTTAGAATAAATGTTATCATTATATATTTAGTTCATTTAGGCGGTTTTAATAACCATCATGAAAAAGAATCTTTTCATTTAATTCAATTATTATTAATACATTAAAAATAATGAAATAAAATATAATATGATAATATTTAACTGTAACATTATTTCATTTACTAGCCTTGAAGGTGGTGGATAAAAAGGAATTACATTGTTTGTAGAGGAGGTTATCTTTTCATATCTTGTTTTTAGAATGAGAAGAGAAGAGAAGGGGATAGATAATAGTCACTCCATTAAAAAAATATAACTTTAAATTCAGGATTTGGAGTCATTATATCATATTGGAATTAATTTTCTAGTAGGATGAGGAGAAATAAAAATTAAATGGATCGGTTGAGTGTATTCTATTCTACATTGTATGTATCCTTTTAGGATTCCACTTAAGGGGACTTATATGGGTATTTTGATAATAAAAAATATTATATGGATGTGGGAGAGATATTATGAGATAATTTGGTAAGGTATGGAATTTATAATGTGTGAGGAGAAGAGGCTGTGAAGGGTGGTGTTTATAAGGAGAGGAGGGGTGTTTTTGAATATTATATTCATTAGTTTATCATTTTAGCTCAATAATAAAAAATATTAATTAATATTGTGACAATATACATTAAATGGTTCATGTGTGTTCTAACTAATTGTTTCTTATATATCCCCTTATGTAATTAATCATTTATTTACCTTAGAATTTTAAATATCATATTTCGATGTAATTCACTATTCACCAGTAACTTTCCTATTTTATAAAATTACAAAAAATTAAACATAACCATTTTTCAACATATTGATTAAAAAAATAGAATCCATTTTATTAAAATAATTTTATAAATATGATAAATATAATTTATAAATAAACTAATTATTTATTAATAAAATATGAATTTTAATATTGTGATAATTTTTTACCCTTTTGAAAAATTATTTCATGTATCATAAAAATATTTTATCATTATATTGAAATTATTATAATTTTGTAAAAACATTTTATGAAAATTAATTTTATTTAATATTTTTTAAATTTTTTATAAAATTAAAATTAAAACATATATTTTTTATAAAAATGAAAACTCATATGATATCATTTTTAAAACATTTTTTTATCATGATATAAATATTTCATGTTTTTTATTTTATAAGATAAATAATTATTATTTTAAAATTACATAGGTGAGGTTACTATTTTAGTGGTCAGATAACTCTTCCAATGATTACAATACTATTACAATCATCTGATTACTATTCCAAAAGTCAAATTTGTAATGGCCATATGGGTTCCCTACTTTCTATAAATACATAATATGTCATTAGTTAATCATTCAATTCTATTTTCTATCATTTATATATATATATTCACTTTAAAATTTAATATTGAATTACCAATATCTTGCTTCATTTATGTAGTTCTCTTTGTGAGTATGATCATTCTAGGGGATTGGACAGAATATAATTTCCATACTATAGTTATATTATTTTATATTTTTTACACAATTATAATATTTTCAATTATTTTTTCTATATTTATTCTATAAATTTAATTCCCAAGTCAATATATGAAAATGTTTATAATTTTCATTTTGTGTTGTATGTGATATATATAATATTACATTAATAATTATGACACATTCATATAATCATAAGGTAAATTCAATTGATTAAATTATGGTTCATTGCCACACAATTCCATTAGAAAGTCCTATTTTATAATCATTATGATATCTGCTGATGAGTTCATTGTCTGAGTCTCATGGATAATCCCATCATTTAACTCTCTAAATTATGGTCAACCTATGTTTTTTCAACATATATCCGGTGTGCTAAAGATGGCTTCACATCATAATAATAACCCACTTGAATACTGATCTAGTGAACCTATGGAAACACTTCAAAACATTAAATAAATACAATCTCCTTTCTCTTTATATAATAACAAGTGTTTTACATTCTGCAATTATTTACCAATGTTTTACTGAGGAATAATGTTTCATTAGGATTTCATGTAATCATTACTTGGAGAATATTTCTAACAGATTTGGGATTTCAGATATCTTCTATAGCTCTAGTTCCTTATCCTCTAGAAAGTTTTGGATGAAGTGGTAATTTATGATAATATTCTTTATTTATACATGGAACACTTGATTTCACCCCAAGTTAATCACACTTTGAATATAATAGAATAAAATTTACACAGTAGGACATTGAAATATCTCTTTTAGAAACAACTTCAACCAAACCTTAACAACTTCTATTTCAATCATATAATATGTTTCCATTTTACTCATAGTTATATTCCATTTTAGTCATGACATTAAACTCAATGTAATCCCTATATAGGTAAAAAAATTATATTATTCTCTTTTAGGTGTTTGAATCACCAATGAAGTCTTCATCAAAATATATGTGTAATTTATTGTTAATCCCAAAAAAGGTTTTATATTTAATTTCTTTCAAGTAATGAATGATCCAATTCATATCCACACAATGTTACTTTATTGGGTATGACATGAATTAGCTTATAACTTCTGCTGAAAATTAAATTTACATTCTTGTACAAATCATCACATATTTCAGAGTTCTGAAATATTATTCATAAAGAATGTTAGACATGAATGCGACTTTATCTCCCATTTTTTGAGACTTATCTTTAGAAATATTTAAGTGTCTAACCAATTTAGTCATGTATGGTTAATATTCATCCATTAAAGACCATTAAATTACATTCTAGACATAGTATTTTTATGATAAATCTAACTTCTTGGATTTACTATCTCTGTTGATCTTCATTCTCAATATCTTCTTTTTCTGGTTGAGATCAATCAACTAAAAATTCCTATAAAAGTAATTCTTCATCTCCCAAAAAAAATTGATCCATTTAGAAAAATACCATTCATATAGTTTTGAAGTATGATGAAAATATTATCATACCAAACTTTTGGGTAAAAAAAATAGTATATACTAAAATATCCATACCCTTCATCCTCTATGAATTCAATGAATTTATTTTTCCACTTCTTTGACACTTTCTTCAATCCATTGAAACTTTTCTTCATCTAAGAAACCAATTTTGTTTATCATCCATGAAATCCATCAGATGATTTATGTAAATATATTCATCTAAATTTTTATGAAGGAAGGCCATCATTCTATCCATCTATTAAAAATATAGATCATCTGATGTTACCATTATAAGTAATACATGGACAGTTTCATGCCTAAATACAGATGACTATATCTTCTACAAATAAACACCTTCAATTTTTTGAAATCTCTTCACCACCACGTTCTCCCTAAACAAATTTTTCCATAATCCACTTATTTCTTTCATAAAACCAATTATTTTTAAGTTAATTTTATGATTTGGGTTTCTCATTTATCTCCCATGTTTTGTTCTACTTCAATGAATACATTTCTTCATTCATTGATGACTTCAACATATCATATTCACTATGTGTGTCTGATTTTTCCTAGATATCTGGTTCCTTAATATACATTATTATAAGAGAGATCATGTCATATCCAAACATTTGAATTAAATTTTTTATCTATATTGATCTTGTTAATCAAACCTACTACTCATCACTATCTAATTTTACACTTTTTGATGCTCTGTCACTCGAATTCATATCTTCTAGTTCCCATAAATAAGCTTCAATAACCCTTGTCATCCATCCATATCATCAACTAGTCTCACCATTGGAATTATAGTTCTTAAATATATGTTCTTTTTATCTTGTAACTATCTGGTGTTCTTACTAAAATAAACATGGAATTTTATAAATGATTCATTTCATTCATCTTTTTTCTCCACAGTGTTCAGTTACATCCAAAAAACATTCTCATTAAAGAGAATATTTCAACATCAGATGATTTTTTAGTATTCATCATTCCATAGCCAAAATCGAAAAATTTGGTACCCATTTCCACCCTTGAATAATCACTTGTATTTTTTCTTGATCTTGTTTTGATTCTTAGTATCTAAATAATAATATGAATGAGAACCAAAAAAATAGGTATGAATGACATCCAAAAATTTACCAGACTATTCCTCCTATAGAAGTTCCTACCCAACTACTAATCTTAGACTCCTATGGAGTATTCATACCACATTATTTACTAGATCTACCCAAATTCCCTATGGATTTCTAGAGTAAAACTACATTCTTCATGCCTTTTATTTAGATATTATATTCATTATTTTATCCACACTATTTTGTTGAGGTGTTTAGGGAATGGTTTTTTCCAGCATGGTCCCATTCTACCAAAATTGGTTCTTGAATTTGTGTTTATTGTATTCTCCAATGTTTTTAGACCATGATCATTTTACATTTTGATCATATTCTATATACATCATGGATTTACATTGAATTAAATATTGAAATACATCAGACATATTCTTTAGAAAGTAGAACCATACTTTCCTCCTAATATGATAAATAAATTGTCAAGAAAAATATCTCAAAGAATCCTCTCGGTGTTTTCGGGTGATTGTTTCTTTTGAAAAGTCTTGATAACCAAGAATGGGATTTTTTGATGTTCTTAATGTACTTTATTAAGGTGGCACAGTTTCCCAGTGTTTTCCAAAAAAATTGGCCTCAAAATATAGAGTTTTTTTTGGAGAAGGAATTTTTTCCACAAAGGGTTCACAATTTTCAGATTACATATCACAATTCGCAGACTGAAAAATGTGTTTTGTGGACTGAAAAAGGAGTTTCCAAGAATTGTGAAGGAAATTGAGTAAATGAAAATTTCCTCATAGTAGTGTGATGTGGACCATTAGGGACGCTACATGGACCGCGTATGAGAAGGAGTTCATGGGAGGGTTGGAGTTTGTGGAAGCAGTACAGTTTGTAGGATAGATCATAATATTTCAAAAGGAGAATACATTTTGTGGTGTTGTAAAGGGTTTCTTTCTATGGAAGAGATTATCCATCATGATAGAAGAGATGCGCTATGGGGACCGTATAGCACAGTCCACAGTGAAGCTTGTACAACATCGAAACATTGGAGAAATTAGATTAGAAATATTTGTGGATCTATTTACCTATATAAGGACTCTAAAACCCATAATTACATCTATAATGATTTACATTAGAAAACATCATTTCTCCAAAAAATAATTTGGTGATGTCTGAAAGAGTTTGCGAGGAAGGATTCTGTGAAAGAGAGAGTTCACGGGGAAGCTATTTCGGGAAGGGTTGTTCATGAAGTCTGTTCATGAAAAGGTGTTTTCAGGGTTATGTATCTTGTAAAGGTAAATTTTCTATGAAACAGGGTCATTCTGTGGAATAGGATTCCATCTACAAAGCAAGGATGGTTCGAGGAGGAAGAAGAGATCCACAATGCACTTTCACCACACAGTTCAACGCAATTCACAAAGGATGCAAGGTTGTACATGGAGGATTCATGGAAGCTTGAAAATGCATTAAAATAGTTCGTGAAATCAATTTACAAAAACTAAAAGTTCATAAAAAAGTTTTTTTCTTCAAAATGTGAAAACAACACTTCAATGGAGAATCTTCCTAGAGTTGAGGATATGTGCATTCATGCAAATGAAGGGAACTAAAATTCCATAAACTATGGATGAATACCTTCCAATAGTAGTGAGAAATGTCATATAAATATAGTGATCCTTTCCACCAGTAGTGATCTATAGAAATAGACATAGTTAATGGACCTTAGAAAAGTAGTGAGCTGACCAAAAACTACAACGCCCTGAAAATCTAAAATATGAACCTTGTATTCGATAATGTGTATGAAAAGCGACACCAAGAGTGTGAATTAATATTATATATGGATAATTTATAATAAATGTACTATTTAAAATATATTCTATATATTTTAATTCACGTAACACCAATTCATCGTGCATTACATGCAATAATGACCTTCTTTAATGGATCGCGTTCTATGCAAGATCGAGTTTTATTGAATAACAATATATTATTAATATATAATGAAATATAAACTAGTTGTTAAATTAGTATTTATGAATAGTAATAAATAAATTATGAAAATTATGGTTTATAAAAACATATAGTAAATTAATTGGTAACAAATTACTTAGAAATGAATATAAGAAGCAATCTAATATAAAGTGAATATTTTTATATAATACTATTTTTATGCTAAAAAAGTGTTTTATGCTAATAGATTAAATTAATTAGTGAGTGATATTAATTTATCATATATATAAATATATTATATTCAATGAAATATTTCTGATATTCATCCATTATGTTTTATAGGCATAAGATAAGAACAAACCCTACTTCATACAGAAAAACATATATTTTCATAAAGGCAATTTTACCACCTTTTAATGGGGAACCCATATTAAAAAAGAATTTTTAAACATTAATTGATTTAATATGTCCAAATAAACATCATTTTTAAAATATAAACATAATAATTAGTCTATGGGAAATTTGGGAAATTTTTCTGAAACATTCCATTTTTTAATGAATAGTTTAAAATACTAAATTTTAGTTCAAAACTGTCATTTCATCTTATTTAATTATATGAATAAATTATTTTTTATATTTGTTTTAAAGGTTAATTAGATAATATTATTATCAATTAATACAAATTATGTCATTTGAATAAATTTCATTGTGAAATTTATTATAAATACATTTCAAACTTTCAGACGTTTTTACTTTAAAAAACTGCAATGTCGTCCCACTTACGGGTTGAATTTTAAATTAATTTCTACAAATTTTGTTATTTTAATTTTGTAAAATGGAATAAATTTTTATAAAAATCATAATTTAAAATCTGTAATAATAACAACATTGTTTTTAACCAAAAATATCAGTGAACGTGATTAAAATTAATTAAACTTATTATGTCAAAATTAAGGTTAATAAAGGACTAAACCTTTAACTTAGGGGCCCAAATAATCTCTAAACTTGTAAAAAACCTTAATTCTCATCATAAATAGTCTACTAACCTTAAATTATATATTTGGGTTCGTTTTTTATGAAATATATTTGGTAATAACATTTATACACCTAACTTGTTTCCAAAAAGTCCAAGTGAGTCCATTTGATTTCCTATAAAAGGCTACCACCTATCCCCATTCCACACACCGCTCAAAACACTTCGGTTCATAAAATTTATTCCCATATAGCTTCCCAAAATACCTAAAATATACCTTGAAGCATCCCTATGGGCATAAATCCTTCCAAATAATCCTTTTTGTTTTAATCAAAAGTAGTTACCCTATTAAGAGGTAATGTCTTTCTCTAGTTTTTAAATTTTATTTCATTTATCCACCCCCTGATATATATATTTATTAGATTATTATGTAAAAACACCAGTATCCTCTATATAATAGTTTTTATATATAAATTTTTGAACCTAAACTTATAAAAACATCAATCTAATGGGTAACGAACATAGTGTTTCTATGTACGGTGAGCTACTGCCTCATGAAATGATGATTGTTAATTTTTCCTTTATCACCTCTCATGGTGGACATTATAATAGAAACTATATTTATATATGATATTTATTATTTATTTCTTCTTATTTATTTCTTTTTTTATAAATACATTTAATTAATACTTTCCATTTTATATTAATAATGTAACACCCCGACCCCAGTTACCTAGAGTCAGTGCATTATTACATAACATTGGCATGATCACAAGAAAGATCAAATCTCGAAAGACCGATTGGTTTAGTAGCCTTGGAAACACTAGATATATTCATAAGTTTTACATTACATCATAAAATGAAAAACTACTACAACAACATAATGTCTCCACAGTCCACACTATTTTCCCCTCATAATATCCCTGCAGGTCATTCATAACTTACTTCTTCACATCCTGGGGAAAATAAAACATAGAAAAGGGGTGAGCTCAAATGCCCAGTAAGGATAACAATATAGCGGAACATTCAAAATAAGCATAAACATTTAAGGCAATGCATTACTAAAACAAAAGCCTTTTAAACTTGAACTTCAACATAGTGTGGCAAAAGTAAAATGAAATAATGCCATTTACTTATTCACATGGATATTCTACTAATCGAATAATCAGATGCAAAATCAATAACTACTTTCATAATGATGGAATGCATACTGCTAAAATTTAATTTCTTTTCAAGGCCTCGTCCCAAGACCTTGGGGCTAACTGTAACCGGAACCCAACCCAGAGTGCCTCTAATAACCGGACACCAACCCGGAGTGCCTCTAATAACCGGACACCAACCCGGAGTGCCTCTAATAACCGGACACCAACCCGGAGTGCCTCTAATAACCGGAGACCAAACCGGAGGGCTTACTTTTACCAGTCCCTAACCTGGAGGGCTTACTTTAACCAGTCCCCAACCTGGAACATACTTGTCCAACACATTCATATGAAGTAAAGGTTGAAATATAACATAAACATTCTTATTGGAACTAGCATACGAAATGTCAATACTTTACTCATAAACCATGAATGCTATATAAATGACACATCTACAGTCAAATATATCACAAAACTTCATTACAATATGGAAGTTTTATATCATAATAAATCAACTTCAAATAATCTTAAAATCCATCAAAGGATGTTGACATGGATGAAAATGTTTTTTAAAAAATTATTGAGAGAAATATCCCTTTTTCATGAAAACATTTTAATGTTACACAATTTAGAAAGTAAGGCATTTAAATACATTTTTGAATCAAAGTGTCCCATACCACTTTGAAACTTTTGAATGGAATTAACACTTTTAAAACATTCATTTTCATATAAATAAATCCTTACAAACCATTTTGAAAACATGGACATAAATGAGGATGATTTAGAAGAATAAATATTTAAAACATTTAAAATGATGTTTTAGTAAAAGTTCCCTTTGAAATAATCCCTTTGAAAACTCTTTTATGAAATATGGACATGGATAGTAAATATGTCCCTGTAGATACTTACGTAAAGACAACCTCAGATATTAAAGAGATTGTGAAGTAAACCCTTATCAATTTGGTAACTTATGAAACATACAACCCATGAAAGAGGTATCATACAATTAAAATGTAAATACACATAAGGTAAAGTGTATTACACAAAGAATACAATTATGGGCAGTACATACACCACACAAGAGATAATAGTGGAAATATGGCATGAATCTCACGGAAATAAAGAGTGAGATGAAAACCCCTTACCACGTTAATCAACTGAGTCATATGGCCAAAAGTTAATAACCACCAAATTATTTACAGAATAACATGAATATAAAGATAATCATGATAATATATATCAAATGCCAGTACACAATACACCACTTTCAATAATTTAGTGGCGAATAATGGAAATCTCACGGAATTGAATGTGAGATAAGAAAATCCCTTACCTTGTACTTTTACTTGGTTGGGGTAGGTTAACCTCCTGTATAATATTGAAATAATTGTTATTAAATTATACAAGAATCATATATATTAATATCATATCATATATGATCTTTTAACTTTGCTTTGTTAATAATGTCTTAGTATTATCGTTGTTTCGGGTGTTAACTTACTCGTTTTCTTTTATATGTTTTATTACGTAAGCCATGTTTGTAATGGATAGGTTGTATATTATTCATATCCAGAATGATATCAAGTCCTTAAACATCATTTTTAAATCAGCAAATGATAATTATACTTGAATGGATATGATGGAGAATGAATCTCATCGCGTTCGTGGAGACGGTAGTCCGTACGTACGCACGAGCGACAATATCATTCTTTTGATATTAAAATAATATATAAATGAATGGTATATAATATATACAGAATAACTAACATGTTATCTTTATTATTTACATGAGTTACACATCATTATTATACTCATCCAAATAATAATATATTGAATAACAATTACACCACGACGTGGAGACGGTAAGCCGTACGTACGCACGTATGGTGACATGTTATTCAAAGGGTGGATAGAATACTGAATATGGTTGTACCATATTTATAATAAAATCACAGTATATATATGATACTGGAGTTATTATTTTAGAATGGTAACAACAAAGTAAGAAGAAGTGGAAGAAGAAGGAACTTGGAAAAAGGGTGGTGAAATCATTACCTCTTCTTCGGTTCCTTCCTTTTGATTTGATCAAAAGGGCTCCTTAGGTTGGCTTTCTGACCAAACTAAGGCCTCTAAGTTGTAGTTAGGGAAGTTTGGAGAGTATTTGGGCAGATTTTGGCCGAACCATAAGGCTTTGAAGGTGTGACAAAATGAGAAGGAGGAGTGCCCTTTTATAAGAGGGGTGAGGGGCACCCTTGGAAAAGCTAGAAATATTAATTTATAATAAATTCATATTTGGTTTCTAATGGCTCAAAATTTGATTATTTAAATATTAAGGTGGGGATGGGTCGAATACAACTCAACCAATAGAATTTAGACAGGTTTGGGTACTTATATTAACCTTATCTTTAAGTATTAACTCTAAGTTAATTAGTTTCACTTTTACAATGTCTCTTTGTATTTTTATATAATATGGTTAATAAACTTACTATATACATCCAAGAGACCCCCCAAGTGGTCCATTAATGATGAACCTATCATGATATAAGTCTCTTGGACGAACCTTAGATTTTTAGGAATTTAATATCAATTAATAATATAATATTTGTTTTAAGAACTCTTTTATGTCAATTTTGACACTATTCAATAGTTGATTTTTTTGAAACTCATAACAGATTGATTACTTCGAAAAAAGTCAATTAAATCAATCCTAATATATAATATTATCTTAGAAAATTAGTTTAATTCATTAAAAGTTTCATATTATATTTATTTAGGTATTTATAATATCAATTATTTTAATTTTTCACTATTATAGTAATTACTGCATCATCATTGTGTCATAAATAAAATAAATTATTTAATGGCTAAAAATTATAAATAAAATATCATTATGTAGGAAATCTCTTTATATTTCTAATTAATATTTATAATCTAAAATCCAACATATATAACCCTATGTAACAATTGTTTTTCTAAAAGATATATGCTTGTGTCATTTTTGTATTCATTTTAACTTAATTAAAATAAAGTGTCATTATCACTTACAAGTGGATCCATGGGGTCCCAAAATAGACCCAAAGATGCCCATGGTAGAACATGTATCAACCAATAAGGCTAGGACACGTTTTAGGGTAATTTAGTTTTATTATAATATTATTTTTTAACCCTTATTTACTGGATTTACCCTTAACCATGGTAAATAAAATTTTTACCGTAGTAATTATTCAAAATGTATAAAAATAAAAGTTACCTATTTACACAATTTGAACATCCTGATTCCAGATATGGAATCCATTTTTCTAAATTCAAAACACAGAAGTGGCAGAAATTAATTTAAAATTAATTCCCGCTGTCAAAACAAAAAGCGTGTTTTTAAGAGATAATAACTATCAAAAGATTGACACCTGTTTATGTTCGGTTTAATTGTAAAATTATGTCCAATGACCAAAATTATATTAAATGGTAAAAATATATTCTAAATATACTTTAAAACCACTTAAATTCATAATTTATCACTATTAATTATTTTGATTAAAAAAGTTGTTTTTAATTAAAATTTAGTAATTTTCACTATTCATCAAAATATGAAAGTTATCCGAAACGTACCAAAATTTCACCTTAGGCTAAATTCGATATTCCGAATCCAAAAATGAATTCCATTCTAAAATATAAAATATATATAATTTCAAAAATTAGGTATTACTATTCATAACGGCTAGTTTGATTGGTTGTGGTGTGTTAGAACTCGAAGTTGCGTACAACACACGCTACTATATTATTCAAAGGAAAGCGTACCGTGGAAGCTTGAGATGTTTCATTTTAAATTTTTTTGATGTCCTCATTTAGTCAAAAAGTTTAAAATATTGTATTTAAAAATGTTTCACTATTAAAAGTTGATAAAAGTGCAATACTGAAAATGAATCTGTTCTTGCATTATGTCTAAGAAACTCATAATATGGATTCTAAAATTATAAGGATTATATAAAGTTTAAAATTTAGTTAATACTATTCATAACCTCTTTTGAATGACTTTTTTTTTGGTAAGTCATGGTGTGATTGAACTCGGCGTTGCATGTAGTGCAAGTTATTGAATTATTTTGAAGAAATAACACACTATGAAATCTTGGGGTGTTACATTCTCCCCTCCTTCAATAAATTGCATCCTCGCAATTTGAAATTGTTCTTTGAAAATAAAAGGTTGAAAATAGAAAATATCTTTGTGGGAAAACCCACATCTGAAATTGGGTTACTAAAATTTAGTCTTAATATGAGGAAAAGAGAAATGAAAGGATCACCACCAAATTATGATCTCGATTAGGAGAACATTGGTGGCGATTAGAGACATATAATTGGAGGAAAAACGTAAATATTTATAGGTAGTGATTGAGGTCATCAATCACAAACAAGTATAAAATTTAGGTCCTTAAACTCATCAATCTATGATGATTTGAAATACCATCGGTTCAACAAAACATAGGGTATTAGGATAACACATTTTTGACGTTTCAAAATATCTTAGTTGAAATCCCACATTGAAAAATGAATTAATGAGGCCTCTATTTAAAATAAAGAGTGGAAAGTATAAAGATTACCAAAAATAACACATACTAGGGTTCCATGTAGGAAAATATGGATATGGAAGAGAAATCTAACCATCAATTATCTGATGGAGAGTGGTAGAGAACATGGCTATGAAAAGGCCAACAATCCCAAAGCCATAAATTAGTGATGATTTAAGGTACCATCTAGGAAAACATTTTTGTTCTAAGTTCCTTTTCTTAATGTTGAGGAATTTATTTATGAGATTGGATAAGATCATAAGGAGATATACTTACTTTATAATTAGAGTTTTGTCCATTAATAAATTTCTACCACAAACTCATCTTTCACTCGTAAAAAAAATTCTATTTATACTATTCGTACAGGGTTCCAAAATAAACGAATTTATAATTCATCTACCAGATCTTTTAAAAAAAACTACATTATTTAATCCAGGACATCTCTTGGGCCAGTGGTAGGTGATACACCCTTGTCGCCCTTCGGTTGCGGGTTCAAGTCTCGCAGCCTTGCCGGACGCGACGGGTTGCCGCCCGACCTCCGGGTTGTCCTTTTATGGCAATCCAAAATTAATCTCAAACTAGAATTTATCCAAAATATTTATGACCAAACTCACAGTCCAACATTTATAAGTAAGTTAAACATAATGTAGATCCTTTTTACCACGTAATAGCATATGAATACCTTCATCATGTATTCTTTTAATACACTGAAACATCCTGAATTACCATATTCCTTATTGATTACATTCATGCTCCCTTATTCCAAATAGAATGCTGGATATACCTCATCAATCCAAAAATGTTTTAAACCCCAACAATAATGGAATATACAGATCATTAATCAGTTCCAAGGTAGTCAAGAATATCCAATATAATTTATCCAAAACAATCATGTATTATTCCAAAATCACTAACTCTGTATCAGAACTATATTATGGTTTATCATTCTCTCAACCATATATTTTCCAAAAATTTATCCTGCTGTTGAGTCACCTTTCTTTGTTCCACACAATCTCAAGTCCTTAATGAAATAGTACTGCAGTAAAATCATTATATACTCCATAATTATTATAACAAGTACATTGTTGATACAACACTCAATTGACATAATCAACATAAGAACTCTAATCATTCCTCTTCATCTGTGGTAGTATCATAACTTGATTATTATCCAATAACATCATTTGCGGCATATTCTGATGACTGGGACATAGGTTCGCATAGTGTCCAAACTCCTTGAAAATGAAGCATTGTACATTTGAAACCATTTTCTTACCCTTGCAGTCACGTACTTTGTGCCCTTTTCCTCCACACTTATAACAAACTCCCATTCATTTCAGGCAAGTTCCAGGGTGTTTCTTTCCACAGTTACCACATATGGGAAAATTCTTCTTTTTCCTCTTCCCTTTATCCATCTTTCTCTCTTCCACCCTTTTCTTCTCTTGCTTCCCTTCAAAGCCATAGGACTCAGTAAACTCTTTACTTATCTTATCAACACATGATATTATTTCTTCATATGATGATAATACATGCGAGACTATTTCTCTTGTAAATTCTGGCTTAAGACCATAAAATATATGATCCTTCATTCTCTTTGTATCATGTGCATTTATGGAGTTCTCATTCCTTCTACTAGGCGCCATTTCTAAACATTGGAATATACTAGATTAGTGTATGAATAACAATACCTAATCCCAAACTTTTAAAACACATAACATAAATTAAATAGTTTATGGATATAATC
This sequence comes from Viscum album, assembly GCA_963277665.1. Classification (NCBI taxonomy): domain Eukaryota; kingdom Viridiplantae; phylum Streptophyta; class Magnoliopsida; order Santalales; family Viscaceae; genus Viscum; species Viscum album. The sequence continues at coordinate 248,951,961 of OY728150.1, forward strand.
CATAATCATAAAAATGTCTCCTTTGAGGAAGTATATACTCATAAATCCTTCATAATGATTTGTAAAGAAAATGAGAGTTATCCTAAGCATATCCCCCGGGAGTGTCGTAACCAAGAGTGCAGCAAGGCCCGTTGTCGTGCACCAGTTCCCGTTCGAGTCTAGCTCAAAGCGGTGTTTTCGGGTTTTACCCCTAGGTACATCTGTGCCAGAGCCGCCTCAACCTGCTCGTACCCAGACAGGGATGTATTGCTCGGAAAACTCACAAAATCTTTACAATACCAAAATTCTAGGAAGTTCTTCTATACTAATCCTCAAATTTCATCTTAGGTCTACGTGCTCAATCAGAGTTTATCTAAATCTAGCTTCCAAGGTTTGTACTAAACTTCCTCTGATACCAACTGTAACGCCCCGACCCCAGTTAACTAGAGTTAGTGCATTATTACATAACATTGGCATGATCACAAGAAAGATCAAATCTCGAAAGATCGATTGGTTTAGTAGCCTTGGAAACACTAGATATATTCATAAGTTTTACATTACTTCATAAAATGAAAAACTACTACAACAACATAATGTCTCCACAGTCCACACTATTTTCCCCTCATAATATCCCTGCAGGTCATTCATAACTTACTTCTTCACATCCTGGGGAAAATAAAACATAGAAAAGGGGTGAGCTCAAATGCCCAGTAAGGATAACAATATAGCGGAACATTCAAAATAAGCATAAACATTTAAGGCAATTCATTACTAAAACAAAAGCCTTTTAAACTTGAACTTCAACATAGTATGGAAAAAGTAAAATCAAATAATGCCATTTACTTATTCACATGGATATTCTACTAATCGAATAATCACATGCAAAATCAATAACTACTTTAATAATGATGGAATGCATAATGCTAAACTTTAATTTCTTTTCAAGGCCTCGTCCCAAGACCTTGGGACTAACTGTAACCGGAACCCAACCCGGAGTGCCTCTAATAACCGGACACCAACCCGGAGTGCCTCTAATAACCGGACACCAACCCGGAGTGCCTCTAATAACCGGACACCAACCCGGAGTGCCTCTAATAACCGGAGACCAAACCGGAGGGCTTACTTTTACCAGTCCCTAACCTGGAGGGCTTACTTTAACCAGTCCCCAACCTAGAACATACTTGTCCAACACATTCATATGAAGTAAAGGTTGAAATATAACATAAACATTCTTATTGGAACTAGCATACGAAATGTCAATACTTTACTCATAAACCATGAATGCTATATAAATGACACATATACAGTCAAACATATCACAAAACTTCATTACAATATGGAAGTTTTATATCATAATAAATCAACTTCAAATAATCTTAAAATCCATCAAAGGATGTTGACATGGATGAAAATGTTTTTTTAAAAATTATTGAGAGAAATATCCCTTTTTCATGAAAACATTTTAATGTTACACAATTTAGAAAGTAAGGCATTTAAATACAATTTTGAATCAAAGTGTCCCATACCACTTTGAAACTTTTGAATGGAATTAACACTTTTAAAACATTCATTTTCATATAAATAAATCCTTACAAACCATTTTGAAAACATGGACATAAATGAGGATGATTTAGAAGAATAAATATTTAAAACATTTAAAATGATGTTTTAGTAAAAGTTCCCTTTGAAATAATCCCTTTGAAAACTCTTTTATGAAATATGGACATGGATAGTAAATATGTCCCTGTAGATACTTACGTAAAGACAACCTCAGATATTAAAGAGATTGTGAAGTAAACCCTTATCAATTTGGTAACTTATGAAACATACAACCCATGAAAGAGGTATCATACAATTAAAATGTAAATACACATAAGGTAAAGTGTATTACACAAAGAATACAATTATGGGCAGTACATACACCACACAAGAGAAAATAGTGGAAATATGGCATGAATCTCACGGAAATAAAGAGTGAGATGAAAACCCCTTACCACGTTAATCAACTGAGTCATATGGCCAAAAGTTAATAACCACAAAATTATTTACATAATAACATGAATATAAAGATAATCATGATAATATATATCAAATTCCAGTACACAATACACCACTTTCAATAATTTAGTGGCGAATAATGGAAATCTCACGGAATTGAATGTGAGATAAGAAAATCCCTTACCTTGTACTTTTACTTGGTTGGGGTAGGTTAACCTCCTGTATAATATTGAAATAATTGTTATTAAATTATACAAGAATCATATATATTAATATCATATCATATATGATCTTTTAACTTTGCTTTGTTAATAATGTCTTAGTATTATCGTTGTTTCGGGTGTTAACTTACTCGTTTTCTTTTATATGTTTTATTACGTAAGACATGTTTGTAATGGATAGGTTGTATATTATTCATATCCAGAATGATATCATGTCCTTAAACATCATTTTTAAATCAGAAAATGATAATTATACTTGAATGGATATGATGGAGAATGAATCTCATCGCGTTCGTGGAGACGGTAGTCCGTACGTACGCACGAGCGACAATATCATTCTTTTGATATTAAAATAATATATAAATGAATGGTATATAATATATAAAGAATCACTAACATGTTATATTTATTATTTACATGAGTTACACATCATTATTATACCCATCCAAATAATAATATATTGAATAACAATTACACCACGACGTGGAGACGGTAAGCCGTACGTACGCACGTATGGTGACATGTTATTCAAAGGGTGGATAGAATACTGAATATGGTTGTACCATATTTATAATAAAATCACAGTATATATATTATACTGGAGTTATTATTTTAGAATGGTAACAACAAAGTAAGAAGAAGTGGAAGAAGAAGGAACTTGGAAAAAGGGTGGTGAAATCATTACCTCTTCTTCGGTTCCTTCCTTTTGATTTGATCAAAAGGGCTCCTTAGGTTGGATTTCTGATCAAACTAAGGCCTCTAAGTTGTAGTGAGGGAAGTTGGGAGAGTATTTGGGCAGAGTTTGGCCGAACCATAACGCATTGAAGCTGTGAAAAAATGAGAAGGAGGAGTGACCTTTTATAAGAGGGGTGAGGGGCACCCATGGAAAAGCTAGAAATATTAATTTATAATAAATTTATATTCGGTTTCTAATGGCACCAAATTTTATTATTTAGATTTTAAGGTGGTTATGGGTCGAATACAACTCAACCAATAGAATTTAGACAGGTTTGGGTACTTATATTAACCTTATCTTTAAGTATTAACTCTAAGTTAATTAGTTTCACTTTTACAATGTCTCTTTGTATTTTTATATAATATGGTTAATAAACTTACTATATACATCCAAGAGACCCCCAAGTTCTCCATTAATGATGAACCTATCATGATATAAGTCTCTTGGCCGAACCTTAGATTTTTAGGAATTTAATATCAATTAATAATATAATATTTGTTTTAAGAACTCTTTTATGTCAATTTTGACACTATTCAATAGTTGATTTTTTTGAAACTCATAACAGATTGATTACTTCGAAAAAAGTCAATTACATCAATCCTAATATATCATATTATCTTAGAAAATTAGTTTAATTCATTAAAAGTTTCATATTTTATTTATTTAGGTATTTATAATATCAATTATTTTAATTTTTCACTATTATAGTAATTACTGCATCATCATTGTGTCATAAATAAAATAAATTATTTAATGTCTAAAAATTATAAATAAAATATCATTATGTAGGAAATGTTTTTATCTTTCTAATGAATATTTATAATCTAAAATCCAACATATATAACCCTATGTAACAATTGTTTTTCTAAAAGATATATGCTTGTGTCATTTTTGTATTCATTTTAACTTAATTAAAATAAAGTGTCATTATCACTTACAAGTGGATCCATGGGGTCCCAAAATCGACCCAAAGATGACCATGGTCGAACATGTATCAACCAATAAGGCTAGGACACGTTTTAGGGTAATTTAGTATTATTATAATATTATTTTTTAACCCTTATTTACCGGATTTACCCTTAACCATGGTAAATAAAATTTTTACCGCAGTAATTATTCAAAATGTATAAAAATAAAAGTTACCTATTTACACAATTTGAACATCCTGATTCCAGATATGGAATCCATTTTTCTAAATTCAAAACACAGAAGTGGCAGAAATTAATTTAAAATTAATTCCCGCTGTCAAAACAAAAAGCGTGTTTTTAAGAGATAATAACTATCAAAAGATTGACACCTGTTTATGTTCGGTTTAATTGTAAAATTATGTCCAATGACCAAAATTATATTAAATGGTAAAAATATATTCTAAATATTCTTTAAAACCACTTAAATTCATAATTTATCACTATTAATTATTTTGATTAAAAAAGTTGTTTTTAATTAAAATTTAGTAATTTTCACTATTCATCAAAATATGAAAGTTATCCGAAACGTACCAAAATTTCACCTTAGGCTAAATTCGATATTCCGAATCCAAAAATTAAGTCCATTCTAAAATATAAAATATATATAATTTCAAAAATTAGGTATTACTATTCATAACGGCTAGTTTGATTGGTCGTGGTGTGTTAGAACTCGAAGTTGCGTACAACGCACGCTACTATATTATTCAAAGGAAAGCGTACCGTGGAAGCTTGGGATGTTTCATTTTAAATTTTTTTGATGTCCTCATTTAGTCAAAAAGTTTAAAATATTGTATTTAAAAATTTTTCACTATTAAAAGTTGATAAAAGTGCAATACTGAAAATGAATCTGTTCTTGCATTATGTCTAAGAAACTCATAATATGGATTCTAATATTATAAGGATTATATAAAGTTTAAAATTTAGTTAATACTATTCATAACCTCTTTTGAATGGCTTTTTTTTGTAAGTCATGGTGTGATTGAACTCGGCGTTGCATGTAGTGCAAGTTATTGAATTATTTTGAAGAAATAACACACTATGAAATCTTGGAGTGTTACAAATAAGATAACATCATTTGAGGAAGTGTGGACTACCGCCCCCACAAAGCTTTGGGATTCATTCACACTAAATAAAGAACGTATAAAGAATGTTTTTAATTAAAAATTTGAGACATAAAAAACCTCTATATGATATTCATGACATAATTAACTTTATTTAAATATACTGTATATATATATATATATCATTGTATGTATTACCCTTTCATATACTTAAAAAGTGATAATGTATTTCGTGGACATGAGGACTATCACCTCCTCAACAAGATGTGATTAATTTTTCATCACAGTAATTATATATATAATTATATATTATAAAATAATATTTTATTTATGATATAATTATCATTCTGTAATAATATCGTGTTACTTACCCTTTTTTTATAACGATCATTTAAAAATGAGAATGTAACTTATCCATACGTACGACCTACTGTCTCCATGATCATAAAATTGATTCATTATTCATAACCATATTTAATGATTGATTTAAAAAGTGTATTTAATTTATAAATATTATAATTTTTTCATAATTATTATTCTGAAGATTTTACATAATGAACCGTTTGATCATAGTTGACCTACCAATGTCATTTTTGACTCATAAACTGAATTTGGCCAAAACACCCGACGTAAACCTAATTATTTAAGTAGTTGAATACAACATATAAAAAAATGAAATTAAAGTAATGATAAAAATTAAAATGGAACTCATGAAATTAGTAAATTAACATAATCTTATTATACATGAAGTTAAAGTACATTCCCCTCAAAGGAAACACAAGGTAAGGGATTCTCATATCACTTCTTACATCCGTGAGATAAATTTCATATTCACCACATAAATATTTGGTATGGTGTATCTACTTCCCCTTTTTTTATATTGTATCATTAATCCTTTTATCTTCATGGTATATTAAATATTCATTTAATATTATTCCTTTATTAGGTTTATGATTTAAAATGTTTCAAAGTAGTATAGGACACTTTGGAATGTTTAAATATTACTTTCCCCAACAATTAATTTAATGATATTTCAATGGTATTTCTATTTGAGAAATTATATAAAAAAATTTCAATAAATTTTTTTATTTTCTTATATTATGGTTATTCGTGAACTTTTTCATGTATTAATACCATTTTTTCACTCTTTGATACACAATATGTATTAGAAAATGTTTTTCAGAAAACCCAAATTTAGTCATCCCTTAGTCGAAGAACTTATTTTCTTATAAAAATCATGTTTTATAAAGAAGTTTTCAAAAATATTTTTAAAATGATTTGGTAATGAAAATTTTACCCCTTTTTTTCTTTTACTAATGTTTTCAAAGGAATATTCTGGTTGCTTTCTGAATAAGCCATTTTTCTAATCAATAACCACAAAAAAGGAATTTTCTTTTTACCACATATGACTTGTATAGATTTACCCATCATAATTTCTTTAAAACATCATTTTCATGTCCAAAATGATACTTTTTAAAGAAAATGTTTTCAGAAGTCATTTTCAATGAAAAAGTTTTTCAGAAGGTTTTATAGAACAAAAAATATTTTCCCCCAAAATGATTTAAATGATATTTTTATATTATTTATATTCATCAATGAAAAAAACCCTAATTTTTACTTGACTTGGGATATGTTGTTATGATACCATCCTTATTATTCTCTTGTATAGTTTATGATTTATTTCACCAAGGATAGTATTCACATTCACTTCCTTGATTTATTTTAATTCCCTGAAAACATATAATTTCCTATGATTAATTAACATTGAATTTATCCTAAATTATCTATTTCATTTATCATAGATATTATTGTTGCCTAAACCGTATAACATTTTACATAAGGTGCCTACATTGATGGATATTTTATTAACTAATAAATCATTGATAAATTCATATCTTTTATTCAATATAGATATTTGATAAGGAAAATTGTTTATTAATGAAATAGAATACTTGATATGAATAATGTTTTGTAAATGAAATGACGGGTGGAGCCAAGACATTATATAGATCCTCAATTCATAGATAGGTTCTCATGAGAAAAACAAGTTGAGCAAATTAAATTGGATTATATCTATAGTTTTAAACTATATAAAGGTTGGATCTTGATAGTATATGTTTTCATGTGCCTAAGATATGAAATCCATTAGGAAATACTTTCCTTCATATTGGTTCTAGTTATAATTCATCTATGAGATTTTGGGTCGACATATCAATGGATACATTTCATTTCTAGTTCATTGATTAAGTGGCATGCGTTTCTAGTTATTAAATTCCATATATTTTATGCAATTCCCTCTCATTTTATTGATTATATTGCATGTGAGTGATTTTATTTTCTATTTTATAATTATTATTCTCATGGATTCATTATTTCTTCGGCTATATTTTTCTATTACATGGGATTTAAGCTCACCCGTATTATGTTTCATTCCATAAGAATCCAAGAAGTGTACTATAAAAGATATGAAGGGATATAATAGATGGATTAGAGTGATCCTTGAAGTCATTTATTTATAAATAAGAAAAAAAATTGTTGTAATTAGTGTATTCCTTTATAATACATTAATCATTTATATATCTGGTTTCCCAAGACTACTAAACTCTTTGTCCTTTAGGGCTTGATTCTTTGAAATCATGCCAATGTAACTGATAGAATACATCAGCTCCAAGGTGTCTAGAGACAGTTATCTACATAAACATTGTAAATGATGTGATACTATGAATAGAAGTGATCTAGTCCAAACCTTGTAATTGGTAGTGATCTTTAGTTGATTTGTTAAATCAACATATTTTCCTTGTATGCTCCTTGGATGTAGCCTAGTGAGGGTAAACCAAGTTAAAGTCATTGTGTCTCATGCATGATTTCATTTATGTTTATATATTACTATGGAAATGAGAAGAATATTGTTTTTTCTGATATATAAAATAGATATGAAGGGGTGGTTGTTTTAATCTATCATACCCTGATTCACCCCCCCCAGTGTTCTTCCCAATGAGGGTATTTTCAAATCTAATGTAACCCACTAGGAGATCAGATGAGGGTGGTCTCGAAATATCTAATTGAACTAGTACTATCTTATTTGATATGGGATTATATCCATTCAAGATTAATCAAACCCTCTCATATTTACCTAAGACAAAATTTTCATACCATTCAATGTTTTATGATCAATCGTTTTCATTCTTTAGCTATTTGAGACATTATGTTATTTCCACTATGATGTTTGTGTTGGTAGTTCCATAAATCAATATTAATAGAAGTTATTACTCCAAAAAATACTGATCCATATGATATTATGATAAGATATAAGTTCATATCCTTTACTACTAGTTCAACTACCAGATAAACATAGGTAAACTTTAAAACTTTATTAGAGAATCTATTCCTACATCTCTCTTCACCATGTTTCCCATGAAAATTATATTATTTCATAACACTTGGATATTTCATACTTCCTTAATTTATATTATAATCTCATTATCAATTTATCCCTTAATATATCCTTTTTTATTGACATTCAAGGCTTTATCATCCACCAAATACACCTTTAATTAATTTTAGACACATAATTCAGAATACATCCTTTCTCTTTTATATAATGGAATGATTTTGACAAGTCAATCACCCATGATTCTAGTGGAATATTAACACTAAAAAATTAATGTTCCCCTCAGTTGTAAATATGAAATTTTAACTTAGGTAAGTCGATACCCTTATAATGATTCTTTATAACTCATGTAATCCTTATTTAAGTATCCCTTATTCCTAAATATTTATCATAAATATCCTAGACAACTAATTTTTCTTTAAAATATATCAAGAAATAATTTATCTGATTGTTTCTTATGATTTCTCCTATGGGGTGAGCATCCCCATCCATTAGAATTTGGGTCACTACTATATGGTTCTTGGAATTCCCACTTTAAGAGTTCTTAATTAAGGATAATGTTCCTGACATCCTCAAATATCAATTTATTTTTCCACAAGAATTAATCACTACCATTAACATCGCATCTCATGACATCAACAATTATGAACGATGTGAATGTGCCTCTACATATTCCATGAATTTCACCTTCAAAAATTCATGATGTCCTTAGATAATATTGAAATCAGTCCTATGATATACTTCCGTTCTTCCTCAAAAAACCAAATACTGATTAATATCCATATCATGAATAATATTTTAAGCATCATAGGTTTCTGTTAAATATCCATCAAGTCCTTTATAAGATTCACTATGATATTCAATTCCCATATGTTAAAGAATACATATCATGGAAGTGACATCCAAACAAACCCAAGTGTCTTCTTTTTCTATAGATCACTTTCCATGCTATCCATTTTCTATAGATGAAATCCAATTCATGGAATATCCTATTATTTACATTAATTAGAAGATCCTACATATGCATTTTCAAGAAAGGAATATATTTTCCATCAAATATATTAACCCATATCTTAAATTTTTGATTCCATACCTTACATTAATAGGAAACTCTTACTATAAATTGAATAAAATCAAAGGAAAGATTGAGAAAAAACTAAGATGCCTTTGAGTATGTAGATGAGATACCACTAAACCACACGTTATGATACCAAATTATCAGTAAAACCCACTAAATCATTTGATTCTTAGATATCAGAACACCAGATGATGTATGTAGTTGAAATACTGGGTTTTATAGGAATAATTATTCTAAATGTATAAGAAATTTTATGAATCCTCAAACCCTTATCATTAGAAAAATTAAAACCTCACACAAGCTTTATGAAAAATCACACAGAACATACAATCAAACAGAAATAGACAAAGGAAAGGACCCATGAAATTATATGGTTTGGATAATGTGTCCCACATCCATGAGATAAGTAGTACTTCCACATCCATTATAATTAGTCATTAAAATATTTAAACATCAACTGAAAAATACTACAAGTATCAATTATAAATGTAATGTTTCTATAATTCCTTGATTAGTTAGATTACTATGCATTTAGACCTTTTTATTTTTATAGAATTTATCATCTAGTCATCCAAGAGACATCAACATCCTATATTCATGAGGTCTCTCACTAGGAATAGTGACTAATGATCTTTAATATCCATCTAAAACTTGAAATATTTACTTAGTGTAATTTCTATGTAATAATTCCTATAAATTCTATTTTCAATTTGTCCAAAACTCTTTATATACACAATTCTACTAGGCAGTTCCATCATTCAATCCTTCTATCATCCACTGAGGATTTTCAAACTAAGTTTTTGGGGTTATCCCATCATCTATCTCTCTAACAATTGACTTACCTAAATTCGGTTGACCTACTCCCAATGAACTAAAATGGATTTATATCCCAACATTAATTCCACCTATGACGACTGAATCTTGAGCCCCCATAGAGAGAACAATAATTATACCTCCCCTAGGGTAACACCGAAATTTTTTATTCAATTGTTGTATTGATATCCACATTTGATACTCTATTTAGAGGAAAAATATATCTTTCCATGAATCCACATTAATGAACAAAAAATAATATTTTTTTTCAATAAATTATTTTTGAATCCCCATGGCACAAAAATGATGAAATTTCTTAGTGTCCCACATCAAAAAATATCATTTAAAATTTTCTAAAGGTTCATATGGAAGAAACTAAGGTCACTATATCCTCCACACTATTATGAATTTTCAGATTGAGAAGAAAAACATACTCAAAATGGTGAGGGTATTGTGACCACATTTGTTTATCATGATCCCATGATATCTTCTAAAGGTACCCTTTCTACCAAAGGATGCACACCAATGGAATTTATCCCCCAAAAATATTCCTCTCTTTCCAATCCTTAATTCTGACTACATGCTCTAAGAATGTCACATTATCCTTGATGCATAAATCATCCTAGTTAATGATGTGTGATTATTTGATAATTTATCTCCCAAGATAAGATATATTAAAAACACATTAATCCTAATCAAACATTATGGGAAACTCTGTGTGGTAAGAAACCTTTCCCACCCTCCATGGGATCCGGAATAGACTATTGAACCTTAATAATATCTTACATTACCCAAAAAATCTCTATAATCTATGTCATAGCTAGACCTACAAAGACACATGGTCTCCCTACATAAACTATAAAGGCCATATTTTTTAGTTCACATAGGAATTATGGTGGATCTGATTGGTCTTCAATAGCTCTTGGATCATCTGTACTTTCTTTGACACTCCTTTATCCATTCAGTACATGGGTTAATTGTAGTTTCTTCTATACAAGTATTGAAAGGATAAGTACCAATAGTGGAGTGATAGTTTTTTTAAATGAAAAATTCATTAAACACAAGTGATCCTCCTATATTTGTTTCAAATCAAACACCTATGTTGATAATATAACCTAAAGAACTAGAATAGTTTACTTGATCTAGATATTAGTTTAAGGGTGGAATGTTTCCCTTATCCACAAATTGGTTACAAATTACTCATGTAAGCTCTTTCATAACTTGGATATAAATCAATTATCTTGGTTAAAAATAATGCTTTAGGTTTTCCAGTGTAGATAAATTATATCATCTATGTACAAGCATCCCAATCCCACCAATAAATATTTCTCTTATATAGCAAGGAAGAGGTCCAACATAGTCATTTGTTTGTTGATTACCCAGATAACATAATGACCCCTCACTTACTATGATATTCCCATAATTAAATCCTTAGGTATTCAATATGACTTCTTCAATGGAACCCTAAGGGGTTGGTCCAAACCTACTATGTCCTGGTGCTCCACCTTCAGCTGTTGACATTGAGGCACTAAGAAATGAACTAAAAAAAAACTTTGTTTCATACCTCACCATAAAAATTGATGCCTTAGGCCTTGGTACATCTTCACCACTCCGTGATGTACCACCAATGTTAAAGTATGTAACACCCTTTCACTAATTCATATAGCATGATTGTCACTATATTATATCATCGAAAGATGATGGAATGATCCCCACCTTTAGAACATCTATCTCGTGCATCACATAAGAATATTTTTTTAAGAAAAAACCTCAAAATTATTATCTCTTAGTCGAGATGTTATTATGTGTTGAAGAAGCATAGGGGAAACCACAATCTATCATAGATAATCCACTTATCCTTCACCCACTAAGGAAATATGTCATGAGGAAAACATATTAAATAGAATCCCTAATAATTGATAAAATATATTCCTAATAAGGGCATCATGCATTATATTTACCTTCCCTAGAGTATAAAAAATATTTACTTCATAGTCCTGTAGAAATTCTTTAAACTGTATCTACCCTAGGTTAAAATGTCTGAGAGTAAAGAAATACATAATAATCTTATGAACTATATAGACTATTAACCACCTACAAAGAAGGTAGTTACCCTATTTATTCAAGGTGAACACTGTCACTAACAACTCCAAATTGTGGTTCATATAGTTCTAAAAATGAGGTCTCATCGGTCTGGACTCAAAATCAATCATCATCTTCTTCTGAATTATCATACAAAAAAGCACTTCTCTATAAGAATCAAGGAATTACATGTACTGGGATCTCTCCTTCGAGAACCTCATGATAAGATCACTCTTCAACGTCGATTTTAGCTCATCAAAATCACTATTTACTAACTAAAACGAAAAAATGGGTTCCCCTTTCATGAAAGAATTTTCATGGGGTTCATAATCATAGAAAAGTCTTCTATAAATATTTGGTAGTACCCTACCTACTCGATAAATCTTCACAACTTCAAAATGATCTTGGGTGAATCTGAAGATAGAACAACCCCAATCTTTATTAATTCTACATCTGATTCTCCATATGACATGAAATACCACTTGAATTGGACCTCTCAAATCTAAAACTAACATTTTCAGATCATGTTGTACAACTTTTTCTAATGAAATGTGTCTAGTACTATAATTAGATACTTTGTATTCTAATCTGATAATGTTGAATAGATGAGGATGTATTCAAAGAAGAAAACCATAATCTTGTAAAAGAAAAGATGAAAAATATAGTTAATAAGGCTCAAATATTGGTCCAGGGAATTCATCATGTCGATGGGAATCACAGGAAACCTATAATGGTAATAATTACACTAAAATTACATCTTCCGAACATCCTCCATGTGAACCTAAAGATAGTGGATTATACACATAAAATCAATCTTTTAGAACCACTTATCTCCATTCATCTGGTAAAAAAAGGTTCATGATCCTTTGTAGAGGGTAATTGTTCATATATTTCACTTAATTCAGAAGGAAATAGTAAATGAAAATACTTAAGATCCCATATGTAACTCCCCAACCCCAGTTACCCAGAGTCGGTGCATTATTTTAATACATTGGCATGATTACAAAGAATCAAGTCTTGAAGGACCGATAAGTTTAGCAGTCTTGGAAAATAGATTACATACTTGAACATTACATCACATTATAAAATGAAAAACAGCAACAAAATTATCTCTATTTATTGCATTCATATCCCTTAGACTATCCCTACAGGTCATTCATAATATACTTCTTCGCATCCTGGGAAAAATAAAACATAGAAAGGAGTCAGCTCAGATGCTCGGTAAGGATAACAATATAGCAGAAACTTTCATAAATAAGCATAAACATTTAAGGTGATGTATAAAAATAATACAAAATCCTTTTAAACTTAAACATCAGCATAATATGGAAAAGATAAATCAAATAATTTCATTTACTTATTCACATGGATGTTCTACTGGTCTAATAATCACATGTAATATCAATAGCTAATTTCATAATGATGGAATGCATAATTCCAGACTTCATAACCACATAGTCAAGGCCTTGTGCCAAGACTGAAAATAAGATTTTGTCCAGGCCTTGTGCCAAGAAACAAGTTAATCTCATGAGACCTACAAATGAATCGAAGAACTATACCAGGCTCCACCCATCACTTACTAAGTCCAATGAATTCCTTATATGAAAATATTTAAACATAACATAAACATTCGTATTAAAACTAGCATATGAAATGTCAATACTTTATCCATAAACCATGAATGGTATAAAAATAACACATCCACAATAAAAAATATCACAAAACCTTCAATACAATATGGAACATTTGTATCATACTAAATAAACCTCGATCAAGAATAATATCCCATAAAGGAAGTTGACAAAGATAAAAATGATCAGTAAAAATCTTTGAGATAAATATCCATTTTTCATGAAATCATTTAAAAGTCATATAAAGGAAGTAATTTAAAATATTGTTTTGAATCAAAGTTTCTCATACCTATTTGAATCTTTTGAAAGGTATTAACATTTTAAAACATTCACGTCCATATAAATAAATATTTAAAACCATTTTGAAAACATGGACATTAATGAGAAAGGTTTAGAAGAATAAATCTTTAAAACATTTAAAATTATGTTTTAGTAAAAAGTCCCTTAAAAATAATCCCTTTGAAAACTATTTTATGAAACATCGACATGGATAATAAATATTTCCCAGTAGATACATACATAAAAAAACTCGCATAATAAAGAGATTGTGAAATTAACCCTTACCTTGCACTTTCCTTTGGTCGAGGGTACGTTTAACCTCATGTATAAGGAACATAGTATGTTTTTAAATTATACCAGAAAAATATTAATATTTATTATAACATAAATGTTTCATTTATGACTTTATAGTACCCATTTAATAATGATTTCCATGTTAAATTAACATTTTGGGTAATAATCGCTTTCTTTATCGTACGTGTTTTAACTTGTTCTTCTTGATCGTATCATTTAGATCCTGATTTAAATACTTCCAGAATATAAACCTTTATTAATATATCATATATATTTAGAATATAAATATTTATAATAGAAAGATATATGAAATGTAAGGCACCGTTTATGGAGATGGTAGGTCGTACGTACGCATAAACGATGTTTCCGTTTTCATATCATATTGAACGGAAGTAAGTGAATAAGATATATGTAAGTACATACATACATACATACATAAATACATACATACATACATACATACATATATATATATCTATATCTATAGTATCATTGTTATTTTTATATTATATACTTATTAATAATATATATTTTTATAATCATCGTTGAATGGTGAACGTGGGAATGAATCTTATCGCTTTGTGGAGACGGTAATCCGTACGTATGCACGAGCTATAATATCATTATATTGACGGTGAAATTTTATGTAATTGGATGTTATATCATATATAAAGAATCACTAAAATGTTATATTTTTTATTTAAATCATTGATAATCATTATTATACCCATCCAAATAATGAAGTGTTTGAATAACAAACTACACCACGACGTGGAGACGGTAAGCCGTACGTATGCGCATATGTTGACATTATCATTTATTGGATGGATAGAATAACGAATATGGTTGTACTATATTTATAATAACATCACAGTATGTATTATGTACTGAATTTATTCATTTGGTGTGGAAATAATAAATAATGAGGAAGTGGAAGAAGAAAAGAACTTGAAAGAGGGTGGTGAAATTATTACCTCTTCTTCGGGTGTTTCCTTTTAATTTGATCAAAAGGGATCCTTTGGTTGGATTTCTGATCAAAGTAAGGACTCTAGGTATATGTGATAGATGTTGAGAGGATGTTTTGGCATGGGTTTGCTGAGCCAAATGGCTTTGGAGGTGTGATTTTGAGAGAAGGAGAAGTTCCCTTTTATAAGAGGGGTGAGGGTCACTTTAGGAAAAGATTAAAATATTAATTTATTATACAATCATATTAGATTTATAATGGATAAAAATGAATTTATTTCCAGCCTTAGGTGGTAATGCGTTGAAATCCACTAAAACAATAGGTTTTAGATAATTTTAGGTTACCATTTTATCCTTATCTTTTAGATTTAACTCTTAGTTAAATAGTTTAACTTTTACCATGTCTTCTTGAATTCTTACACTATATGTTTAATAAACATACTCTAAACATCCAAGAGAACCTAAAGTGGTTCATTAATGACATATATAATATTATTTAATACCTTAGGCTGAACTTTATATTTTCGGGAATATTATATCAACCAATAATATAGTATCTTTTTTAATAATTAATTCATGTCAATTTTTACAATATTTCGTATTTTGTTTTTGTGAAAGTAATAGAAACCTTATCACGTCAAACAGAATTTATCTAATCAACCCTAACATGTCATATTAACCTAGAAAATTCGTGGATGACATCAAAACCTTTAAATTTTATTTATTTTAATATTTAAAATATAAACTATTTTAATATTTCATTAAGAAGGTAATTACTACATCATCATTGTGTCATAAATAAATTTAATTATTTAATCTCTAAAAATTTAAAATAAAATAAAATTATATATGATATCTTTTTATCTTTCTAATGAATATTTATAGTTGAATTTATCTTATGTATATCCTTATATTAAAAATGGTTTAACTAATAAATGTTGAATTTTACACTTTTAACTCTTCTTTAAATAAAATAATAATAAATGTCCTAATCTAATCCAAGTGGACCTAAAGGATCATATTTTATTTATAAGGTTGTTTTTGGTCTAATTACACTTATCCAACAGAATTATGAAATGTTTTAGGGTAATTATAATATCATTTTTACCTTTAATTATCCTATTTACTGTTAACCGTGATAAATAAAAGTCAAAAGTTACTATTCACCAAAAATTATTTTCATTTTATTGAATCACATTTTACTTACGAATATCATCCACGTCTCTCAAATTTTTGTAATTCAACTCAAAAAAGCTGTAAAATTATGTTTTTTTAATTTGCTAACTTGCTTAGAAGGTGGGTAAAAGAGGATAAAAAGTTTAACAAAATTTTATACTTCTAATTTTATTATAAAATGACTCCAATGAATTACATTGAACTTATATAGGTATTATATATCTATTTTTACTTAAAATAAATTTAAATAAATTAAATACTTATTTAAATAAAAATTCAGTTTTAAATAATAATGCATGGTTTTCACTATTCATCAAAAATTGAAAGTTTTTAGAAAAATACCAAAAATTCACCATAAGCTAATTTTGATATTCCAAATTAAAAAATTAAGACTATTTTACCAAATTCAAAACATAGAAGTTGAATTTATTAATTTAAAATTAATTCCCTCTGTCGAAACCAAAAACACTACGGGAAAAAGTGGTATTAGCGATGGGCTATTTGTGACGGGAAATAATCCCGTCGCAAATAGTCCTCGCGATGGGGTTATTTGCGATGGGACATAATCCTGTCGCAAATGGTTTGGCGCGACTTGCGCGCCAAACCGCGCGAAAGTTATTTGCGACGGGATCCCCTTCCCGTCGCAAATAACTGGCGGTGGTAACATGTTATTTGCGACGGTATGGGGATTCCATCGCAAATAACCTGGCGGCAGGAGTTATTTGCGACGGGTCCCGTCGCAAATAATCCCTTTTATTGCCGCCCATAATAAATGCGGTCAGGGTCATTTGCGACGGGACCCATCACAGACAGGAATCCCGTCGTAATAAACCCCGTCGCAAATAATCTAACCTATAAATACAGTCAGCCTTGACATATTTTCGGATTCTGAACTACTTCTTACTATTTTATAAGAGTTGAGGGAATTTTGTTTTGCAAGCCAGTTTCAAGGTGGTTGCGGGGGATCATCCTACAAGTACAACAAATCGAAAGCTCGAAATCCTGTTTAAGGTTTTTATCTGAATTTTAATTTAATATTTATTTATTGTTTTTTTTATATTTTTACATTAGTTTTTATTATTCCTAATTAGATATAATTATGTTGTAATAAGGTTGTATTAAATTTAATTAGTTAGATTTAATTATTAGTAATTAACAATATTTAAAAATTAAGTGACTGTAATTAGTAATTAATAACTGTAATTTTAATTAAAGATAATAATTAGTCATTAATGAATGTAGTTAGTAGTTAATGAATGTAATTAGTAATTAATGAATGTAATTAGTAATTAATGAATCTAATTTGTAATAATTAGTAATAATTAGTAAACTTTTCCAATAATTAGTAATAATTAGTAATAATTTGTAATAATTAGCAATAATTAACAAAAAATAGGAATAATTCAAAAAAATAGTAATAACTAGAAAAAAGTAACAATAATTAGTAATAATTAGAAAAAATTAACAATAATTAGTAATAAGTAACAATAATTACCAATAATTAGTAATAATTAGTAATAATTAGTAATAATTAGTAATAATTATCAATAATTAGTAATAATTAGAAATAATTACCAATAATTACCAATAATTACCAATAATTATTAATAATTAGTAATAATTACCAATAATTACCAATAATTAGTATTAATTACCAATAATTACCAATAATTACCTATAATTACAAATAATTACCAATAATTACCAATAATTACCAATAATTACCAATAATTACCAATAATTACCAATAATTACTAATAATAAGTAATAATTACCAATAATTAAGAATAATTACCAATAATTAGGAATAATTACCAATAATTATTAATAATTACCAATAATTATTAATAATTACCAATAATTAGTAATAATAACCAATAATTAGTAATAATTACCAATAATTAGCAATAATTAGCAATAACTAGCAATAAATAGCAATAACTAGCAATAACTAGCAATAACTAGCAATAACTATCAATAATTAGTAATAAGTAGTAATAATTACCAATAATTAGTAATAATTACCAATAATTACCAATAATTACCAATAATTAGTATTAATTAGCAATAATTATCAATAATTAGCAATAATTAGCAATAATTAGCAATAATTACCAATAATTAGTAATAATTACCAATAATTAGTAATAATTACAAATAATTAGTAATAATTACCAATAATTAGTAATAATTACCAATAATTAGTAATAATTCCAATAACTACCAATAAATAAATAACTACCAATAATTAGCAATAATAAGCAATAATTAGCAATAATTAGCAATAATTAGCAATAATTACCAATAATTAGTAATAATTACCAATAATTAGTAATAATTACCAATAATTAGTAATAATTACCAATAATTAGTAATAATTACCAATAATTAGTAATAATTATCAATAATTAGGAATAATTAGTAATAATTAGTAATAATTAGCTAATTGGAAAAAACTAGCGTGATTGGTATCTTTCTCAATTATATTTTCATCTTTGTATTGGTTTTAAGAAAACTTCTGTCTCCACATGTAATATTTGCATTCATTTTCAAAATTATCAACCTACTCACCAATAGAGATGTGAATATGAATGAAAATATTACATGTGGAGACAGAATGTTAAACACACAGATGAAAAGAGAATTGTAACATAATATAGAAAATTATATTATTTTAATATTAATAATAATAAAATACTAATAATGTAATAATTTTTTTATTATATAATTAATATTTATGAAAAAATAATATTAGTATTATTAAAATAATAATAAATTTATAAAATATTAAAATTATCAATATTTGTAACAGGTTTTGCTCTATTCTTAACATGTTCAATTTTTAAAGGGTCAATTTTTAGGTCTATCCCAATAAAAAGTTTGCGTTAGTCATGTCTGATGTCAACTATATAATTTTCCTTGCTTGGTTGATCATATTAATATTATTTTTTTTATAAATATTAATCATATAATAATAATTATTATTATAAATAACTATCAGAAAATATCGGTAATTATTAAGAAGTAGTTGTAATTAGTTATCCTCTCTTTTTGAGAGTGTTTTTTCTAACAAATTATTTAAAACTAGTAATGCTTTTATATTTTATCGAAAAATATGGAACAACGAGGTCGACAACAGTCATTATTAGATGACCGCATATGGATAAATCAACGTAGAAATCCAAATGGTTCTGGTTTAAATCCAGTATATATTGAGGGTGTGGAGACTTTCTTAGCATTTGCGGCATCAAATCCAGAATTTGTTTCAGAAGGCGCAATAAAATTTCCTTGTAAAAAATGTGCACTGATAACATTTTACACATTTGACAAAGTTGGGGGACATCTCTTGCGTTTTGGTTTTCAACAGGATTATGTTTTTTGGTATCAACATGGTGAACGCAGTTCTGCAGAATGTGATACTAACTTGATTCAAGATCCATCCCGGTTTCAATATTTAGTACATGATGTTGCAGGTCCATATGATCAACATACAGAAACTCAGGATGATATTGATTCAACTCCTGAGTTGGAACACTCTGAATTTTATGAGTTATTGAGGTCTTCTAAGGATGTGTTATATCCTGGTTGCAAGATAAGCAAATTAGAAGCAGTTGCAAAATTTATGGCTATCAAATCAGATAATGGAATGTCAAACATGTGTTTTGACCAAATATTTTATTTGGTTAAAACACTGTTACCCGAAGGAAATGTTTTACCTATAAATTACTATGAGCAGATGGAGTACATGCGCCAACTCACTCGTGCCTTAGGGATGGAGTTTCCTCCACCAGCAGATCCCCCCTCCCCCTCCTCCTTCAGATTAGTTATTGTTTAGATGTTATAAAGTTTGTAAATTTTAAATATAACATTTTTTCTATTCAGAGTTTCTGTCTCTCTTATACTGGTGTCAATATTGTATTATTTAATTTTTATTTATTTTTAATACTTTATTATTTATTATTGGTATTTATTTTAGTGTTTGTTTATTTTATTAATAATAATATTACTCTTAGTATTTTATTATTTGTTTATATTTCTTTTTCCAAATGTTGATAATTTTCATATTTTTATTTTCTAATTATTTTAATAATATTATATTCAGTATTTTTCATACATAAAAAGTTTCAAAGATTTTAATTAAAATTATAATTTTTTAATTATTTATAATAATATGAATTCGGTATATTATTATTATTATTATATAATATTATATTATTTATATTACAATAATAATATGATTAATAATATTATTCATATTTTATAATATTAATTTTTTTTATATATTTAAATTTTTAAATATTTTAATTTAATTATAATTTTATAAATATTTGAATGATTTTTTTGTTTTAATATCTGAATGAATTATAATTGTATTATTACTATTATAATATTATTTAAATTTTTTTATTAATATTTTATTTATTTTTTATTCTTTTATACATATTTGCGACGAGATGATTATCCCGTCGCAATAGGTAATTGCGACGGGCCTGTCGCAATTATCTTTTTTTTTAAATTTTTTTTTCAATTTTTTGCGACGGGAATATTTGCCCATCGCAATAGGAAATTGCGACAGGCCCGTCGCAATTCATTATTTCTTTTTTATTTTTAATTTTTTTTAATTTTTTTGTGACGGGATTAGTGGCCCATCGCAAATTTTATTTGCGACGGGTCCGTCGCAACAACCTTATTTATAGTTTTTTAAAATATATCGATTAGTATTTGCGACAGGAAATATTTCTGTCACTAATAATATTTTTAGCGACGGGCCCGCCGCAAATAGTGTTAGTTGCGACGCCATTTACCGCAACGTGTCATTTGCGACGAACCCCCATCGTAAAAGCCCATTTGCGAAGGAATCCTGTCGCAAATAACCCATCGCAAATGAGCTTATTTCTAGTAGGGAAAGCAGGTTTTTGAAAAGTAAAAATTATCAAAATATTGACATGTGTTTATGTCAAATTTAAATGTGAAATTACTCATAATGACCTAAACTGTAATAGAAGATAAAAATATAATCTAATTATACTTAAAAACCATTCAAATTTATAATTTAACACTATAAATTATTTTGATTTAAAAAGTTGTTTTCAATTAAAACATAGTACTTTTCACTATTCATCAAAATATGAAGGTTATGAGAAAAGTACCAAAAAATATACAAAATAAATTTTTAAGTTCCGCTTCTAAAAAACAATTTAATTTCATTAAATTTAATATATAAAATTAACAAATACTGGTTTTAAAAATGGTTCTCCATTAAAAGGCTGTAAAATTTCATTTTTTGAAAAATAATTTTTTTATCTGAAAAAATGAATTTGTTCTTATTTTATGTCTATGAAACACATAATATGAATGTTAAAATTATATAGAGTATATAAGATTCAAAATGCATTTAATAATATTCACAACTGCTTTTTTAATGACTAGTTTTGTTAAGTTGTGGTGCGCTCAAACTCGGTGTTGCGTGTAGCGCGTGCTATTGAATTACATTAATGAGATAGCGTACTATGAAATCTTGTGGTTTTACATTCTTTCCACCTTCAATAAATTTTGTCCTCTCAATTTGAAATTGTTCTTTGAAAATAAAAGGTTAAAAATAGAAAAATACCTTTGTGGAAAACCCACATCGGAAATTGGGTTAATAAAATGTAGTCTTAATAAGAGGGAGAGAGAACGAAAAGGTCACCACCAAATTATAATCTCGATTAGAAGAACATTAGTGGAAAATAGAGATACATAATTGGATGAAAATGTAAATATTTATATGGAGTGATTGAGGTCATCAATCGCAAACAAGTGTAAAATTAAGGGCTTCAAATCCATCAATTTATGATGATTTAAAATATCGATAGTTCTACAAAACATAAGGTAATAGGATAACAAATTTTTGTTTTTAAGATCCCCTGCCTAGTGTTTAAGAATTAATTTATTCATAAAATAAGGGGAAAATATATTTGAAAAGTAGAGTTTCATCCTTCAATTAATTCCTACCACAAACTCATCTTTCACTCTAAAAGATAATAGAATTCAAAAATATTTTATTTATCCTAATCTTATAGGGTTCAAAAAATAATGAATTTATAATTCATTTTTTCAGACTATTTAAAAAAATTACATTATATAAACCAAGACATCACATATGCTAGTGGTAGGTGATCCCCCCTTGTCGCCCTTCGGTTGCAGGTTCAAGTCTAGCGGCCTTGCCAGACGCAACAGGTTGTCACCCGACCACCAGGTTGTCCTTTTTATGAAAATCCAAAAATAATCTCAAGAAATTATTTAACCTTAACAATAGTATCCAATGTCAAACTTAATCATTTCCAACCATTATACTTATCCAAAATACTTCTCTCCAAAATCATAGTCCAAAATTTATAAATAAGGTAAACACAATGAATATCCTTTTTCCCAAGTAATGATATGTGAATACCTTCATCAAGTATTCTTTTAAAACAATGTAACACCTTGAATCATATATTATTCCAAAATCACTACCTCAGTGTCAGAACCATATTATGATTTATCTTTCTCTCAACCATATATTTTCCAAAAAATTGAAAATGCTATTGAGTCACTTTTCTTGGTTCCACACAATCTCAAGTCCTTAATTAAATAGTACTACAGTACAATCCTTTTATACTCTACAATTATTATAACATGTATGTCATTAATACAATACTCAAATGACACAATACTTTAATAACAACATAATAAATCCAATCATTCCTCTTCATCTTCGGTATTATCATAACATGATTATTATCCAATAGCATTATTTGGGGTATGCTCTGATGATTTGGAAATTGCTTCACTTAGTGTCCCATCTCCTTGTAGATGAATAATTGTAAATTTGAAACATTTTTCTTACCCTTAAAATCACGTACTTAGTGTCCTTTTTCTCCACACTTATAAAAACCTCCCATTACCTTCAAGAATTTTCCAAGGTGATTCTTTCCACAGTTATCAAATATGGTAAAATCCTTCCTTCCCCTCTTCCCTTTATCCGTCTTTCTCTCTTCCATCCTTTTCTTCTCTTGATTCCCTACAAAGCCATAGGACTCAAAGGATTATTTATTTATCTTATTAAAACATGATACTATTTCTTTATATGATTAGAATACATGGGAGACTATTTCCCTTTCAAATGTTGGATTAATACCATAACATATATGATCCTTCTTAATCTTTCGATCATGCGAATTGCTGTAATTCCCGTTTCTTCTACTAGGCAGCATTTCTAAACAATGGAATACACTAGGTTAGTTTATGAATGGAAATACATAATTCGAAACTTGTAAAATACCTAACATAAATTGAAAAGATTATGCATATATTGTATGATCATAAAATGTTTTCTTTGAGGAAGTATTTACTCCTAAATTCATCATAATGGCTTGTAAAGAAAATATGAATTATCCTAAGCATATCCCCCATGAGTGTCATAACCAAGAGTGCAGAAAGGTCCATTGTTGTGTACCAGGATACCCCGGGTTAAGCCCGAAACTCCTTGTCAGATTTTTCACACCTAGGTACATCTGTTCCAGAGCCTCCTCTACCAGTTCTTATCCAGACAGGGATGTATGGATTGAAAAATACACAAAAACTCTACATTTCCAAAATTAAATGAAGTTCTTCTATAATAATCCTCTATGTCTATCTTAGGGTAATGTTCTCTAATAATAGTTTATCTAAATATATTTCCAAGTTTGTTACTCAACATCCTATGATACCAACTGTAATGCCCCGACCGCAGTTACCCAGAGTCAGTGCATTTTTTTAATACATTGGCATTATTACAAGGAATAACGTCTCGATGGACCGATAAGTTTAGCAGTCTTGGAAAATATATTACATAAATTAACATTACATGACATTATAAAATAAAAAAGAATAACAACATTGTCTCCATGGACTAAATTAATATCCCTTAGACTATCCCTACAGGTCAGTCATAATATACTTTTCGCATCCTGGGAAAAATAAATCATAGAAAGGGGTGATCTCAGATGCTCAATAAGGATTACAATATAGCAGAAAATTTCAAAAATAAGCATAAAAATTTAAGGCAATTTATAAAACAAAATCAAAATCCTTTTAAACATAAAATTCACCATAATATGGATATGATAAATTAAATAATTCCATTTACTTATTCAAATGGATATTCTACTAGTCAAATAATCACATATAATATCAATTTCTAATTTCATAATGATGGAATGCATAATGCTAGACTTCATAACCACATAGTCAAGGCCTTGTGCCTCAACTACAAATAAGATTTTTTCAAGGCATTGGGCCAAGACACTAGTTTGTCTCATGAGACCTACCGATGCCTCGAGGAGCTATATCAGGCCCCACCTGTCACTTACTACGTCCCATGCATTCCTCGTATGAAAAGGTTTAAACATAACAATAACATTCATATTAAAACTATCAAATTAAATGTCAATAATTTATCCATAAACCATGAATGGTATAAAAATAACACATCCACAATCAAACATATCACAAAACCTTCAATAAAATATGGAATATTTGTATCATAATAAATCAACCTGTAACAAGAATAATATTCTGTAAAGGATGTTGACATAGTTGAAAATAATCAGTAAAAATATTTGAGGGAAATATCCCTTTTTCATGAAATCATTTAAAAGTAATAAAAAGGAAGTCATTTAAAATATAGTTTTGAATCAAAGTGTCCCATACCACTTTGAAACTTTTGAAAGGAATTAACATTTTAAAACAATCATGTCCATATAAATAAATCCTTAAAACCATTTTGAAAACATGGATATTAATGAGAAAGGTTTAGAAGAATAAATCATTAAAACATTTAAAATTATATTTTACTAAAAAATAACTTAAAATGAATACCTTTGAAAACTATTTTATGAAACATGGATAGGGATAATTATTATTTCCTAGTAGATATTTAGGTAAAACAACCTCGAATAATAAAGAGATTGTGAAATTAACCCTTACCTTGCACTTTACTTTGGTCGAGGGTACGTTTAACCACTTATATAATGACCATAGTATGTTATTAAATTATAACAGAACCATATTCATATTTATTATATCATATATGATTTATTTATGACTTAATACTACCCATTTAATAACGATTTCCATGTTAAATTAACATTTTGGGTAATAATCACTTTCTTTATCGTACGTTTTTTAACTTGTTATTCTTGATCGTATCATTTAGATCATGATTTAAATACATCCAGAATATAAAGCTTGATTTATATATTATATATATTTAAAATATAAATATTTATAATATATAGATATATGAAATGGAAGGTAGCGTTTATGGATTCGGTAACTGTACGTACGCATAAACATTGTTTCTGTTTTCATATCGTATTGAACGGAAGTAAATGAAAAAGATATATGTAAGTACATAAATACATATATATATATATATCTAGTATAATTATTATGTCATATATTATATACTTATTAATAATATATATTTTTATAATCATCCTTGAATGGTGAACGTGGGAATGAATCTCATCGCGTCATGGAGACGGTAAACCGTACTTACGCATGAGCAACAATATCATTAAATTGATGGTGAAATTGTATGTAATTGGATGGTATATCATATATAAAGAATCATTAACATGTTATATTTATTATTTACATCAGTTATACTCATTATTATACCCATCAAAATAATAAAGTGTTTGAATAATAAACTACACCACGATGTGGAGACAATAAGTCGTACGTACGCACGTATGGAGACATTGTCATTTATAGGATGGATAGAATAAAGAATATGGTTGTATCATATTTATAACAACATAAAATTATTTTTTAGGTACTTTATTTATTATTTTGGAATGGAAACAACAAAGAAATAGTAAGTGAAAGAAGAAAAGAACTTGAAAGAGGGTGGTGAAATTATTACCTCTTCTTTGGGTGTTTCCTTTTGAGTTGATCAAATGGGCTTCTTATGTTGTATTTTTGATCAAAGTAGGGAATCTAGTTTAATTTGAGGTAAGTTGATAGGATATTTGGGTATGGGTTGGCTGAGACAAATGGATTTGGAGATGTGATTTTGAGAGAAGGGGAAGTGCCCATTTATAAAAGGGGTGAGGGTCAGTTTAGGAAAAGAGTAAAATATTAATTTATTATACAATCATATTCAGTTTAAAATGGTTCAAAATGAATTTATTTCGATAATTAAGTTGTTATGGGTTGCTCAACCAATAGGTTTTAGACAAGTTTAGGTTTCCATTTTAACCATATCTTTTAGATTTTTTTCTTAGTTAAATAGTTTAACTTTTACCATGTCTTCTTGAACTCTTACACTATATGGTTAATAAACTTACCCTAAACTTAAAAGAGAACCTAAAGTTGTTCATTAATGAATATATAATATTATTTAATCACTTTGGAGGAACCTTATATTTTTTGGAATATTATATCAACCAATAATATAGTATTTGTTTTAAAAATTAATTTATGTCAATTTTGAAACTATTTGGTATTATGTTTTTGTGAAAGTCATAACAACCTCATCACTTCAAAAAAAATATCTAATCAACCATAACATTCCATGTTAACCTAGAAAATTCTTGTATGGCATAAAAACTTTTAAATTCTATTTATTTTAATATATATAATATAAACTATTTTAGTATTTCATAAAGAAGGTAATTATTACATCATCATTATGTCATAAATAAATTTAATTATTTAATCTCTAAAAAAATAAATAAACTAAAATTATATATTAAATCTCTTTATCTTTATATTGAATATTTATAGTCTAATTTATCTTATATATAACCCTATATTAAAAATGTTTTAGTTAATAAACTTTGAATTTAACACTTTTAACTCTTCTTTAAATAAAATAATAATAAATGTCCTTATTTAATAAAAGTGGACCTAAAGGGTCATATTTTATTCCTAAGGTAGTATTTGGTCAAATTACTCTTATCTAATAGAATTAGGACATGTGTTAGGGTAATTATAAAATTATTTTTACCTTTAATTACCCTATTTACATTTAACTGTGGTAAATAAAAGTCAAAAGTTACTATTTGCCAAAAAATATTTTCATTTCATTAAGTCACATTTTACTGATATCAACCGTGTCTCTCATATTTTTGGAATTCAACTCACATAATCTATAAAACTAAGTTTTTTCAAATTTGCTAACGTTCCTAGAAGGTGGGTAAATGAGGATAAAAAGATCAATAAAATTTTATACATATAATTTTATTATAAACTTAAATGAATTACATTGAACTTATATAAGTATTATATGTCTATTTTGACTTAAAATAAATTTAAATAAAATAAATAATTATTTAAATAAAAATTCAGTTTAAAATAATAACGCAGTGTTTTCACTATTCATCAAAAATTGAAAGTTTTCAGAAAAATACCAAAAATTCACCCTATGATAATTTTGATATTTTGAAGTCAAAAATGAAGTCTATTTTACCAAATACAAAACATAGAAGTTGAATTTATTAATTTAAAACTAATTCCCGTTGTCAAAACCAAAAGCGGGTTTTTAAAAAGTAAAAACAATTAAAAGATTGACATGTGTTTATGTCAAATTTAAATGTCAAATTACTTATAATGAGCTAAATTGTATTAAATTAAAAAAATATAATCTAATTATACTTAAAAACCATTCAAATTCATAATTTAACATTATAAATTATTTCAATTTAAAAAGTGGTTTTCAATTAAAACATAGTATTTTTCACCATTCATCAAAATATGAAAGTTATCAAAAAAGTACCAAAAATTTATCCAAAATAAATTTTTATGTCCCCCTTCTAAATAATAATTTAATTTCATTAAATTGAATATATAAAAGTGTAAAATGTTGGTTTTAAAAAGGGTTCTCTATTAAAATGCGGTAAAATTTCATTTTTTGAAAAATAATTCTTTTATCTGAAAAATGAATTTGTTATTATATTATGTCTAAGAAACACATAATATGGATGTTAAAATTATATAGAGTATATAAGATTCACAATGCAGATAATACTATTCATAACTGCTTTTTGAACAGCTACTTTGGTAAGTTGTGGTGTGCTCGAACTTGGTGTTGTGTGTAGTGAAAACTATAGAATTACTTTAAGGAGATAACATATGATGAAATCATGGGGTGTTACATTCTCCCATCTATTAATAAATTATTTCCCCACAATTTGAAATTGTTCTTCAAAAATAATAGGTTAAAAATAGAAAAAAAAAATTGTGGAAAACCCACATCGAAAATTGGGTTAATAAAATTTAGTCTTAATAAGAGGGAAATGGAATGAAAAAGTCACCACAAAATTATGATCTCGATTAGGAGAACATTGGTGGAAATTAGAGACACATAATTGGATAAAAAGAGTAAATGTTTATAGGGATTTATTGAGTTTATCAATCACAAACATGTGTAAAATTGAGGGCCTCAAAGCCATCAATCTATGATAATTTAAAATATCGTTAGTTCAATAAAACATAAGGTATTAGGATAACACATTTTTGGTTTTAAGATCCCCTACCTAATGTTTAAGAATTAATTTATTCATAGAATAATAGGTAAAAATATACTTGACAAGTAGAATTTCATCCTTAAATTAATTCTTTCCACAAACTCATCTTTCACTCCAAAAGATAATAGAATTCAAAAATATTCTATTTATCCTAATCGTATAGGGTTCCAAAAATAATAAATTTATAATTAATTTCCCATAATATTTAAAAAACTACAATATAAAAACCAAAACATCACATATTCCAGTGTTAGGTGATCCACCCTTGTCACCCTTTAGTTGCGGATTCAAGTATAGCGGCCTTGCCGGACGCGACAGGTTGTCACCCGACCACCGGGTTGTCCTTTTTATGACAATCCAAAAGTAATCTCAAGAAATTATTTAACCTTAACAATAATATCCAATTTCAAACATAATCGATTCTAACCTTTAGACTTATCCAAAATACTTCTGTCCAAATTCACTGTCAAAAATTTATAAGGAAGGTAAAGACAATGAAGATCCTTTTTTCCATGTAATAACATGTGAATACCTTCATCATGTATTTTTTTTAAAACAATGTAACACCCTAAATTACCCTAAATCCTTATCTATTAAATTCATGCTCTCTTATCCCTTATAGAATACAAGATATACTCCTTCTATCCAAAAATATCGTAAACACCAACAATGATGGAATATATAAGTCATTAATTAGTTTCAAGGTAGTCAATAATATCCAATATAATTTATCCAAATCAGTCATATATTATTCCAAAATCACTACCTCAGTATCAGAACTATATTATGTTTTATCTTTCTTTCAACAATATATTTTCCCAAAAAAATTAACATGTTATTGATTCACTTTTCTTGGTTTCACACAGTCTCAAGTCATTAATTAAATAGTACTACAGTACAATCCTTTTTATACTCTATAATTCCTATAACATGTACATCATTAATATGATACTCAAATGACGAAATACATTAATAACAACATAAAAAATCTAATCATTCCACTTCATCTTCGGTAGTATCATAACTTGATTATTATCCAATAACATCATTTGGGGTATACTCTGATAATTTGTACATTGCTTCGTGTAGTGTCCCAACTCCTTGCAGATGAAGCATTGTACATTTGAGACCTTTTTCTGACCCTTTCAATCACGTACTGGGTGTCCTTTTTCTCCAAACTTATAAAAAACTCTCATTCCCTTCAAGCATTTACCAAGGTGATTTATTCCACAGTTATCACATAAGGTAAAATCCTTCTTTCCCCTCTCCCCTTTATCCATATTTCTCTCTTTCATCCTTTTCTTCTCTTTCTTCCCTACAAATCCATAGGACTCAAACAATTCTTTACTTATCTTATTAACACATGATATTATTTCTTCATATGATGACAATACATGGTAGACTATTTCCCTTTTAAATTTTGTCTTAATACCATAAAAGATATGATCCTTCTTAATATTTCAATCATGCGTATTGCTAGAATTCTCATTCCTTCTACTACGCGCCATTTATAAAAAATGGCATACACTAGGTTATTTTATGAATCGCAATGCATAATTTCAAACTTGTAAAATACCTAACATAAATTAAATATATTATTCATATAATCTATAATCCGAAAAAAAATTCTTTGAGGAAGTATTTAATCCTAAATCCTTTATAATGGCTTGCAAAAAATGTGAATTATCCTAACCATATCCTCCAGGAGTGTCATAACCAAGAGGGCATCAACGCCCGTTTTCGTGTACCAGGATACCTCGGGTTATGCCCGAAACTCCTTGTCGGAGTTTTCACTCCTAGGTACATCTGTGCTAGAGCCACCTCTACCTGCTCGTATCCAGACTGGGATGTATTGCTTTGAAAATACACGAAATCTCTACATTGCAAAAATTCAATGAAGTTATTCTATACTAATCCTCAAATTCTATCTTAGGGTAATGCTCTCTAATAAGAGTTTGTCTAAATTTATTTCCAAGGTTGTTGCTAAACTTCCTCTGATAAAAACTGTAATTCCCTGACCCCGGTTACCCATAGTTGGTGAATTATTTTAATACATTGGCATTATTACAAGAAATCAAGTCCCGAAGTACCGACAAGTTTAGAAGTCTTGGAAAATATATTACATAAATGAATGTTACATTACATTTTAAAATGAAAAACAATAAAAACATTGTCTCCATTGACTGCATTCATATCCCTTAGACTATCCCTGCAAGTTAGTCACAATATACTTCTTCGCATCCTGGAAAAAATAAAACATAGAAAGGGGTGAGCTTAAATGCTCAGTAAGGATAACAATATAGTATAAACTTTCATAAATAAGCACAAACTTTTAAGGCAATGTATACAACTAAAACAAAATCCTTTTAAACTTAAAACTCATCATGATATGGAAAAGATTAATCAAATAATTCCATTTACTTATTCACATGGATATTCTATTAGTTGAATAATCACATGTAATATAAATTTCTAATTTCATAATGATGGAATTTATAATTCAAGTCTTCATAACCACATATGCAAGGCCTTGTGCATCGACAACTAATAAAATTTTGTCAAGGCCTTGTGACAAGATACTATTTTGTCTCATGAGTCATACCGATGCATTGAGGAGCTATAGAGGGCCCTACCCGTTATTTACTAAGTCCAATGCATTCCTCATATGAAAAGATTTAAACATAATATAAACATTTGTATTAAAACAAGAATACATAATGTCAATACTTTATCCATAAACCATGAATGGTATAAAAATAACACTTCCACAATCAAACATATCACAAAACATTTAATACAATATTGAGGATTTGTATCACAATAAATCAACCTTGATCAAGAATAATATTCCGTAAAGGATGTTGACATAGTTGAAAATGATCAGTAAAAATATTTGAGATAAATATCCCTTTTTCATGAAATCATTTAAAAGTAATATAAAGGAATCCATTTAAAATATAGTTTTGAATCAAAGTGTCCCATACCACTTTGAAACTTTTGAAAGGAATTAACATTTTAAAACATTAATGTCCATATAAATAAACCCTTATAACCATTTTGAAAACATGGACATTAATGAGAAAGGTTTAGAAGAATAAATCATTAAAACATTTAAATTGATATTTTAGTAAAAATTAATTTAAAAATAATACCTTTTAAAAATATTTTATGAAACATGGATAGATATAATAAATATGTCCCAGTAGATACTTAGGTAAAAACAACCTTGGATAATAAAGAGATTGTGAAATTAACCCTTACTTGGCACTTTCCTTTGGTTGAGGATACGTTTAACCTCTTATATAATGACCATAGTATGTTATTAAATTATAAAAGAACCATATTCATATTTATTAAATCATACATGACTTACTTATGACTTTATACTTCCCATTTAATAATTATTTCCATATGAAATTAACATTTTGGGTAATAATCGCTTTCTTTATCGTACGTATTTTAACTTTTTATTCATGATCATATCATTTAGATCATGATTTAAATACATACAGAATTTAAACCTTGATTTATATATTATATATATTTATAATATAAATATTTATAATAGATAGATATATGAAATGGAAGAAACCGTTTATGGAGATAGTAGCCGTACGTACGCATAAACGTTGTTTCCGTTTTCATATCGTATTGAACGAAAATAAGTGAATAAGATATATGTTAGTACATAAATACATACATAAATATATAAATATATATATTAGAATTATTATGTCATATATTACATACTTATTTATATATATATATAATCATCGTTGAATGGTGAACATGGGAATGAATCTCATCGCGTCGTGGAGACGGTAATCTGTACATACGTACGAGCGACAATATCATTACACTGATGGTGAAATTGTATGTAATTGGATGGTATATCATATATAAAAAATAATTAACATGTCATATTTATTATTTAAATTAGTTATACTCATTATTATACCCAACCAAATAATGAAGTATTTGAATAACAAACTACACCATGATGTGGAGACGGTAAGCCGTACGTATCCACGTATGGTGACTTTGTCATTTATAGAATAGATAGAATAAATAATATAGTTGTGCCATATTTTTAATAACATCACAGTATGTAGGAGGTACTGGATTTATTATTTTGGTATGGAGACAACAAAGAAAGAGGAAGTGGTAGATGAAAAGAACTTGAAAGAGGGTGGTGAAATTATTATCTCTTCTTCAAGTGTTTCCCTTTGAGTTGATCAAAAGGGCTCCTTAGGTTGGATTTCTGATCAAAGTAAGCACTCTAGGTTAATTTTAGTGAAGATGAGTGGATATTTGGATAGGTTTTGGCTGAGCCAAATGGCTTTGGAGATTTGATTATGAGAGAAGGGGAAGTTCCCTTTTATAAGAGGGGTGAGGGTCACCTTAGGAAAAGATTAAAATATTAATTTATTATACAACCATATTCGGTTTATGATGTCTCCAAATGAATTTATTCTGATAATTAGGTGGTTATGGGTATAAAACCTCTCAACCAATAGGTTTTAGGCAAGTTTAGGTTACCATTTTACCCTTATCTTTTAGATTAAACTCTTAGTTAAATAATATAACTTTTACCGTGTCTTCTTGAACTCTTACACTATACGATTAATAAACTTATACTAAACTTCCAAGAGGACATCAATTTGTTCATTAATGACATATATAATATTATTTAATCTCTTTGGATGAACCATATATTTTTTGGAATATTATATCAACCAATAATATAGTATTTGTTTTAAAAATTAATTTATCTCACTTTTGGCACTATTTGGTATTTTTTTTTGTGAAAGTGAAAACAACATTATCATTTCGAAAAAAAATTATATAATCAACCCTAAAATATCATATTAACCTATAAATTTATTTTATGGCATCAAAACCTTTAAATTATATTTATTTTAATATTTATAATATTAACTATTTTAATATATCATTAAAAAAATAATTACTGCATCATCATTGTGTCTTAAATAAATTTATTTATTCAATCTATAAAAATAATAAACAAAATAATATTATTTAGGAAATATTTTTATGATTCTAATTAATATTTATAGTCGAATTTATCTTATGAATAACCCTATATTAAAAATGGTTTAGTTAACAAAATTTGAATTTAACTCTTTTAACTCTACATTAAATAAAACTATATTAAATGTCCTAATCTAATCCAAGTGGACCTAAAAGATAATATTTTATTACTAAGGTTGTTTTTTGTTGAATTAAACTCATCCAATAGAATTAGTACATGTGTTAGGGTAATTATAATATCATTTTTACCTTTAATTACCCTATTTACTTTTAACCGCGGTAAATAAAAGTCAAAAGTTTTTGTTCCCCAAAAATTATTTTCATTTTTTTGAATCAAATTTTACTTAATTATATCAACTACGTATCTCAGATATTTGGAATTCCACTCACATAAGCTGTAAAATTATGTTTTTTTTAATTTTTTAACGTTCCTAGAATGTGGGTAAAAGACGATAAAAAGTTCAATGAAATTTTATACATCTAATTTTATTATAAAATGACTCTAATAAATTATATTTAACTTATATAGGTATTATATATCTATTTTGACTTAAAATAAATTAAAATAAAATAAATAATTATTTAAACAAAAATTCGGTTTTAAATAATAACGCAGTGTTTTCACTATTCATCAAAAATTGAAAGTTTTCAGAAAAATACCAAAAATTCACCTTATGATAATTTTGATATTACAAATTAAAAAATGAAATATATTTACCAAATTCAAAACATAGAATTTTCATTTATTAATTTAAAATTAATTCTCATAGTCAAAACCAAAAAGCGGGTTTTTAAAAAGTAAAAACTATCAAAAGATTGGCATGTGTTTATGTCAAATTTAAATTTGAAATTACTTATAATGATCTAAATTGTATTAAATGATAAAAATATAATCTAATTATACTTCAAAACCATTCAAATACATAATTTAACACTATAAATTATTTCTATTAAAAAAGCGGTTTCAATTGAAACATAGTATTTTTCACTATTCGTCAAAATATGAAAGTTATTAGAAAAGTACCAAAAATTTATCCAAACTAAATTTTTATGTCCCGATTCTAAAGAATAATTTAATTTTAATAAATTTAATATACAAAAGTGTAAAATAATGGTTTTAGAAAGGGTTCTCCATTAAAAGGTGGTAAAATTGCATTTTTTTAAAAATAATTCTTTTATCTAAAAAAATGAATTTGTTATTATATTATTTCTAAGAAGCACATAATATGGATGTTAAAATTATATAGAGTATATAAGATTCAAAATTCAGTTAATACTATTCATAACTTCTTTTTGAAACAGCTAGTTTGGTAAGTTGTGGTGTGCTCGAACTCGGTGTTGCGTGTACCGCAAGCTATTTAATTACTTTAATGAGATAACGTACTATAAAATATTGGGGTGTTACATTCTCCCCTACTTTAATAAATTACATCCTCAAAATTTGAAATTGTTTGTCATGACCCGACCCTACCCAGGCTCGAGCCGCAACTACCCCAAGCCCACCTCCACAGGCCAGGGGCTGGCGACCAGCGCCGAAGGCACAACAACTCAGGGAGGCCTTTGCCTAAGCACCTGTACACACACACGCAGCACACTCAATGCAACCGTGTAGAGTAAAAGAAGAGACAAGTAAAGAAAAGGGCAACTGCAATATAAAAAAAACAAATGTGCATCGACCTCTAAACAGTACAAGTAAAGTGCTGAAAAGGAAAAAAGGGGAAAAACATGCGCCCAACCAGAAAAGTGCCACAACCCAGCAACAGGTAAACAAAAAGACAGCTGATGGGTCTCCCACCTAGAACCCGGCTACGACCACCGCACGTGGTCCAAGCTCCCGAACTCCTATGCTCCACTTAAGTCACGACCAACCTGTCCGTCGTCTGCAAGGGCACACCAAGTGCGGGCAAATCCCAAGCAGGGGTGAGTATAAAAATACTCAGTAGGATACCCCGAAGGCTCGAGGGAGCAACAAAGGAGGTATCAAAGGGTGAGCAGTAGAGAAAATAGGGAAAGTAAAGGAGTCCAACCAAGGGTGCAGTAAAGTGTAACAACAGAGAGTCCAGCTCAACCCAACAAGAGAAAAGAAGGTAGACTCATCCACACACAAGGAGCTGGAAATGGTGAGAAGATGAACTTCTCATCGAGTCTTCGCTACATATAGCAGGAGAGTAGACTCGTCCAACCATGAGAAGCTAGACACGGAAAGCGCGTGGCATACCTTGTGCATCGTCGCCTTTCCTGGAAGGAGAGTAGCCAAAACCCAAGGAGTGGGTACTCGTATGAGGTATAAACATATATATGCTCTGTCAAGAAGCCTGAACAAGCTCGTAAGGGGATCTATGTCCCGTAACTCAACCCAAGAAAAGAGTATCCAACATTCCCAGAAGTAACACCATTGATGCCCAGTATCCCGCACGTCTGCCCCGAACTACAAGTCAAGGGGCTCAAACCACCACACCTCGACACTATCCGCTTTGGGTGGCACTGACTCGCCTACACGGTTTTAGGTCGCGTCACAAGTACGCGTCTCGGTGGGGGAAATAGCTCCTCGTACTTGAGAGTTCTGGGGGAACATCAACCACAACTCGTCACTGCCCCACAGTCGAGAGGTCTTCTCAAAGTCAAAGTTGTTCCATCACCGACCCGTACAACCAAGGGTACCGCTCCGGTGGTCACGGAGGAAAGCCACAGACTAGCCTAGTAGTAAGGACTGAGTCTGGAATGCCAACCAGTGTCCCACTGCCCAGTCTTGCTGGAGGGTAATTCATAATAAGATACTGGGTGACCCACTGCCCAGCCCTGCTGGAGGGTAAACCATAATACATCATCTGGAGACCCACTTCCATGCCCCGCTGGAGGGTAGACCTTAATACATCATCAGGTGACCCACTTCTGAGCCCCGCTGGAGGGTAGACCTTAATACATCATCAGGTGACCCACTTCCCGGCCCCGTTGGAGGGTAGACCTTAATACATCATCAGGCGACCCACTGCCTAGACCCGCTGGAGGGTAGACCTCGAATAAGTTGATAGGCAACCCACTTCCCAGCCTTGCTGGAGGGTAGACCTGGAACTTGACAACGGGTGACCCACTTCCCAGCCCCGCTGGAGGGTAGACCCTAAGAGGTCGTCGGGTGACCCACTGCCCAGTCTCTACTGGAGGGTAGACCCTAATAGCGTCGTGTGACCCACTGCCCAGCCTCTACTGGAGGGTAGACCCTAATAGCTTTGGGTGACCCACTGCCCAGCCTCTGCTGGAGGGTAAACCCTAATAGCGTCGGGTGACCCACTGCCTAGCCTCTGCTGGAGGGTAGACCCTAATAGCATCGGGTGACCCACTGCCCATCCTCTGCTGGAGGGTAGACCCTAAGAAGCCGATGAGTAACCCACTGCCCAGCCCCACTGGAGGGTAAACTCAGAACTGCTCTGGCCATCTCCAATGGAGTGTACAACACTGGCCAACTGAACATGGAGTGGGTATCACGCAACCACCCAACTCCAGAATAACTCACCCAAAAGAGGTTATGCACCTGTTCCATCATGGGGTTCCACGAGCACCGCTACTGGCCGATCCATCGAGAACAAAACCAGGGGGAGACCACTCAACCCTGCTGGTCAAACAAACGAGCACAGAGCCAGGGAAAAAACTCCACCCTGCTGGTCAAACAAACGATCACAAAGGGACCCTCTACATCACGAGAGGTCAAAGTACGAAAAGCAGAACCCGGCACGCACGTGGGGCCCACACAACGGGTGACCCCATCTCAACCCCAACCAAGCTCACAAACGTTCTCAGATACAAAAAATCACATGTACCTCCAAGCATTTCTGTATACTCCCAGAGTATACCACATTCTCAGCCCAAGGGCCATCGTGCACACGGCACCCAACGTCAACGCGAAGGCGTGACATAACATCTCCAACTTGCCACCTCAATGACTGGGGCACAACCAACCACATCTCTTTAACCACCAACATCACTCTCCCAGGAGTGCATGCGATCACATGCCAAAGGTCCGCTACAAACACGGTAGAAGGAACACCATCGAGGCACCTTTCACATTTCCACATTTAATAAGATCATGTATAAGGCTCCGCACAACTAAACGGATCACACTGTTGTAATCCTCGCGGAAAAACACGCGAGATCGACTACTTACTCACCTCCAACGGATATCCGAAGGGAAAGTCACCAACACTGCATCACGCCCGAACGGCGTCCCGTGATCCCGAGCCTCGGCCTTGAAAACAGTCGGGCTTATCGCCCCATTGCGATCCCCTAGAGAAAACACATCAAAAGCACTACTCACTTGAGTGCAACGGATATCCGGAGAAAAAGATGCATTCCGGCGCACCGCACACGAGAGGTGCCACGTGGGACCCGCATCCCAGTTCCGAAACTCAACAAACGGATCTCACAGTTGCGATCCTCTAGAAAAAGCACACAAAATGGACTATTCACTTGTCCAAAATGGTCGCCTGGTGATAAAGATGGAAAATCACTGTCGACGCCCAAACGACCCTCGTGGGCCCTGCACCATTGTTCAAAATTAGAGCAGGTGGATTGCACCAATGCAATGCCCTCGTAAAAACACCCAAAATCGACTACTCAAA
The DNA here is from genome assembly GCA_963277665.1 of Viscum album. NCBI lineage: Eukaryota > Viridiplantae > Streptophyta > Magnoliopsida > Santalales > Viscaceae > Viscum > Viscum album. The sequence goes on from OY728150.1 coordinate 248,990,835, forward strand.
CACCCCAAATGGATGTCGGGTGAAAAAGTATCGTTTCACCGTATTACGTGCGAACTAGGCCCCGTGGGGGCCGCACCTTGTCTCCAACCCGAACGCTTTTGAAATCTCCTTAAAAAGTTCGCACGAGGACTGGGATCATACTGCCGCTGACGGCGCGTCAATCGGACATCCCAAGCGGGAGTTAGGTCCGACGCAAGAATAATTAATTAATTAAATTATTAATTAATTATTCACATTGTGTTTCGCGCCGCAGAGCAATGAAACCAACCCAAAAAGGTTCCGAACCACATTGGAAGGACCGTCTCAGCATCAGGTCTACAGCGCCTCTGACGGCGCTTCAAACGGACGTCTGGCTCGCGAGCCACGTCCGTCGTAACTTTAATAATAAATTAATATCATTAAATTAAAACTCTCAGGTCACCCGCCATTGGGTGCATATCCGAAAAACCCCTAGAATCACTTTAAAGGGACCTCCTCATCAACATGGTCGCACAGCCGTAGAGGGCGCGTCAATCGGACGCGCCGTTTAAGAGTTACGGCCCCACGAATGCAAGGGGGCCTATCCGGGCCGGTCCACCCCGGACGGCCCGGTCCGAGCCGCCAGCCCGCTGGCCGCGGCCCGCCTCAAACCGCCGGACCCAAGCGGGTCCAGCCCTCCTCAACCGACTGGCCAAATGGCCGGTCTCCTGTTGCAATGCAGGACCCGCCTCATACGGGTCCTTGCCTTCTCCGAAACAGACCGGCCGAAGCCGGTCCTCGTTGACCCCAGGAAGACCCGCGCGGCGCGGGTCCTTCCTCCTCCGCCGAACGCAATCGGCGCGCCGGCCTCCTCCGCGGCACCCCGGCGCTTCCCTTGCCCGCGGTCGGAGCCCACCACCACGGTGCCTCGCTTCTGCTCGCCGTCGCCCCCAGCGCCGCTGCCGGATGGAGTCGCTGCCGCCACCGCCTCCTCGAACCGAAGCCGCGCCGCCCTAGGAGCTCACCGGACAGCCGGAAACCGCCGAGACAACCCAAAATTCCCGCAACCTTCGGCAAACCACTGCGGGCTCCTCGGAACTCGGATTTCAAATCTGAGACAAGCGTTGTAAAGGGAATAAAATTTTCTACGCATTCATAGGCTTTGTTCGAAAATTAAGCATCAAATCGACGCATAAAATTTAATCCAAAGGGCGGTTCGAAAATGAAAACGCAACGAAACTTCCTATCTCTTGGGCGATGCCCGGAGCTTCACGGGGAGTCCGCCGCCGCGTCGCGCCTTGCCGGAGCTGCTTCGCTGAAGCTGTAGGAGGAGAGGGAGGAGTTCCTCCTTGTTGCTATCCAGGTGAGGAAGAGAGAAGAGGGAGGGGGTGAGTTAAGCGTTTAAATAGAAAACCCTTAACCACTTGCTCGTCGGTCCGAACCCGAACCCTCAGCAGGGTCGAGGTTAAGCCTCCCCTAGAGTAAACACCACCTCCCAAGCACAACGGTGGTATAAGAATTTTATTCCGAGCTTCCGTTCAAAAGTTATAAAATTTAACGTCTGAAGCCGCTAAATTATGAAAATGCCCCTGGGGCCATTTTTCACAGGCGGGCCGCGCCCGCAAAACTTATACCCCTCCTAAGGTAAACGGCACGCTCCGAACTCAACTATGCCCTCGATTTTCCAATCTGAGCCACCGTTTAAGAGATACTTTAGTTTCACCATTAAACGAATAAATTAATTAATTAATTTATCCGTTTAACCTTCCAAAAGCGAGCAAGGGGTCCAAACAGCCCGCGCCGAAAAGTTTTATGTAATTCCTAGGGTAAAAACCCCATTCCGGACTCATCTGTACCCTCGGGTCTCTGATTCGGGTCACTGTTTAGGAGTTATCCCATTTATTTAGCGTTTCCAGTGTGAACGCACTGAAAATTTAATTTCGGCCACTTCGGGGCTCGGAATCGCACGCCGTTTGAAGGCGCTGCTCTGGAATATCATCAAGAATATTCCAAAGTCTTTTGTAGAAAAAACCAGGTTCTTACATCATTCCCCCCTTCAAGCTTTTCGTCCCCGAAAATCAAAACTAGGGAGCAACACAGGGTACTAAGCCCACACCTAGCTTTCCCATACCCAGAAGAACCCATGCACAGCTCTGCGTCACCGCACATAGACCAAAGGATTGATCCGTTCACGCGAGGTCGGCCCCTGCCGATGTCATGCACCCACTCCAGACTTTGGGGTTAGGGAGAGGCGGTAGACAACCTTTCCATCCCTTTGCACGGTCTCAAACGACCCGAAGGCTCTCGGGGGTAGCTCACCTCCCCGAACGAACCTCTACGTCGCACGCCACGACTGGAGTCACCGCCCGCACCTGAAACAAGGCCCAGTGATTCCCTCCTTCAGAATATCCATATGGTGAAACATACAAGGATATCTGGTCACGCAAGGTTCCACAGTCGATGCTCTCTTACACGCTCAAAAGGTGAAGGAGTCGACACCATCGACTAAAGAAAAAGGTCTCACGCCTTTTACCTTACCAACACAGGGATACACCGACGCCCCGCGTCACCCCGGTAACACCTCAAGCAACGAGAAGGGAGGAAAACAGTTCACACACAAAGTCTAAAAATTCTACTGCAAAAAGGTAGAATAGCTATAGAGCATACCACTTATCACCTCATGCTCTACATGATCGTAGACATCCAAAGCTCGCGGCTGTCCGCAGTCCCAACTGTCGGCTCCCAGAGCCTGACGTGGACCACCTAGTGGTGATGGGAAGACCTCGTAACGTCATCCCCCACCTCCAGCTCCTCCCGCTCCTCTGCTAGAACCACCTCTCTGGGCACTACTCCGATCACGGCGCTACCTCTGCCGTGGTGGTGCGCCTGCTGCCTGCCCGAAGCTCTCAGCAACTCGGGTCGGGTAGTCTCGTGCCAAGTGACCTCGCCCGTCACAAGCATAACACCGACTATCTCTGGGCTGCACTGGTGCCCTCCAGCACCACTATGGTGTACGACCATGCCCCTGAGTCCAGTTGTCAGTAATCCACCTGCGTCGAGGTTCTGCTTGCCGATGCCCTCTAGCTGCGGCAGACGTCTCGGCTCCGACGTGCCTGCTGCCACCACCAACGCTAGAATGTGACAAGAATCCCTCTATCACCAGCACCTAATCTATCACCCCGGAATATGTGGAAATTCCCAAGGGTACTATGACAGCACGAACCTCTCGACGAAGACCCTGCTCAAACTTCCGCGCTCGGGGGTTGCTGTCATGGACCAAGTTCGGGTAAAAGCGTGCACGGTCTACAAAACTAGCCTCGTACTCAACCACCGTCATCCCTCCCTGCTGAAACTACAAGAACTCCTGAATCCGAATGGAGCACAAGAAGGAGGAGAAAATTCCTCACAAAATGACAACAGAAAGTCATCCCACGAAAGCGACGACTTGTAAAGAAGATGAGTCACCAAACTCCACCAACGCCAAGCTGCTCCACGAACAATGTTGGCTGCCAAACCCACTCTCTGATCTATCGACGTCTACATAAGCCTAAAAAGGCTAACCACTATCTCTAGCCAACCCTATGCTTCTTGAGGGTCTGGCTCACCACTGAACCTCAGCGGTCTCTACCACTGGAACTCACAGAGCGCGCTCAACCTGCGCTCAAGCTCATCCTGCTCCGCTGAAAATGTCTGCTGCTCAACAGGTGGGGGTGCTGCTCCTAGCCCACCAAGAGAAAATGGCTTGCATGATTGGTCCTGGTCTGTGGCCTCGTAGCTCACAGGGTCATCATCACGCACCAAAAGCTGGTATCCTGGATGGCTGTCTTCACGGAGACATCCTGAATATTATCAAGGAGTGTCGCGGTCAGATGAGCATAATGTATATACCAATAACCACGATGGGGAGCTGACTCAAGAAGGACCGTCAAAGACACAATCCTATGTGATGCACAAACCAATTTACCCTGCAACAAGTGTCTCATCATGTCGAGTTGACAAGCGGGTTATCAGGGTCCTGGTGAATGGATACGTCGGCCGTCGCACCATCACTGGACTCCCTGGCCTGAGAGCCGCTCTCGAGACACATTAACACTGTTTCCCTATATCCCAACCAATTCCTCTTTTAGGGACTTCTGCACAACGTCCCAAGGAACAAACCTGCTCTGATACCACTTTGTCACGACCCGACCCTACCCGGGCTCGAGCCGCAACTACGCTAAGCCCGCCTCCATAGGCCAGGGGCTGGCGACCAGCGCCGAAGGCACAACAACTTGGGGAGGCCTTTGCCTAAGCACCTGTACACACACATGCAGCACACTCAATGCAACAGTGCAGAGTAAAAGAAGAGACAAGTAAAGAAAATGGCAACTGCTATATAAAAACCACAAATGTAAATCGACCTCTAAACAGTACAAGTAAAGTGCTGAAAAGGAAAAAAGGGAAAAAACACACGCCCAACCAGAAAAGTGCCACAACTCGGCAACATGTAAACAAAAAGATAGCTGACGCGTCTCCCACCTGGAACCCGGCTACGACCACCGCACACGGTCCAAGCTCCTAAACTCCTATGCTCCACTGAAGTCATGACCAACCTGTCCGTCGTCTGCAAGGGCACACCAAGTGCGGGCAAAGCCCAAGCAAGGGTGAGTATAAAAATACTCAGTAGGATACTCTGAAGGCTCGAGGGAGAAACAAAGGAGGTACCGAAGGGTGAGCAGTAAAGTAAACAGGGAAAGTAAAGGAGTCCAACCGAGGGTGCAGTAAAGAGTAACAATAGAGAGTCCAGCTCAACCCAACAAGAGAAAAGAAGGTAGACTCCTCCAGACACAAGGAGCTAGAAACAGTGAGAAGATGAACTTCTCGTCGAGTCTTTGCTACCTATAGCAGGAGAGTAGACTCGTCCAACCACGAGAAGCTAGACACGGAAAGCACGTGGCATACTCCGCGCGTCTTCACCTTTCCTGGAAGGAGAGTAGCCAAAACCCAAGGAGTGGGTACTCGTACAAGGTATATACATATATATGCTCTGTCAAGAAGCCCGAACAAGCTCGTAAGGGGATCTTTGTCCCGTAGCTCAGCCCAAGAAAAGAGTAGCCAACATTCCCAGAAGTAACTCCATCAATGCCCAATATCCCGCACGTCTGCCCCAAACTACAAGTCAAGGGGCTCAAACCACCACACCTCAACACTATCCACTTTGGGAGGCACTGACTCGACCGCACGGTTTTAGGTCGCGTCTCGATGGGGGAAAGAGCTCCTCATACTTGAGAGTTCTGGGGGAACATCAACCACAACTCGTCACGGCCCCACAGTCGAGAGGTCTTCTCAAAGTCAAAGTCGTTCCATCACCGACCCGTACAACCAAGGGTCCCGCTCCGGTGGTCACGGAGGAAAGCCACAGACTAGCCTAGTAGTAAGGACTGAGTCTAGAATGCCAACCAGTGTCCCACTGCCTAGTCCTACTGGAGGGTAATTCATAATAAGATATTGGGTGACCCACTGCCCAGCCCTTCTGGAGGGTAAACCATAATACATCATCCGGTGACCCACTGCCCAGCCCCGCTGGAGGGTAGACCTTAATACATCATCAGGTGACCCACTGCCCAGCCCCGCTGGAGGGTGGACCTTAATGCATCATCAGGTGACCCACTGCCCAGCCCCGCTAGAGGTTAGACCTTAATACATCATCAGGCGACCCACTGCCTAGCCCCGCTGGAGCGTAGACCCGGAATAAGTCGACATGCGACCCACTCCCCAGCCTTGCTGGAGGGTAGACTTGTAACTAGACGACAGGCGACGCACTACCCAGCCCCGTTGGAGGGTAGACCCTAAGAGGTCGTTGTGTGACCCACTGCCCAGCCTCTGCTGGAGGGTAGACCCTAATAGCGTTGGGTGACCCACTGCCCAGCCTCTGCTGGAGGGTAGACCCTAATAGCGTCGGGTGACCCACTGCTCAGCCTCTGCTGGAGGGTAGACCCTAATAGCATCGCGTGACCCACTGCCCAGCCTCTGCTGGAGGGTAGACCCTAATAGCATCACATGACCCACTGCCCAGCCTCTGCTGGAGGGTAGACCCTAATAGTATCGGGTGACCCACTACCCAGCCTCTGCTGGAGGGTAGACCCTAAGAAGCCGATGAGTAACCCACTACCCAGCCCTGCTGTAGGGTAAACTCAGAACTGCTCTGGCCATCTCCAATGGAGGGTACAACACTAGCCAACTGAACACGGAGTGGGTATCACGCAACCACCCAACTTGAGAACAACTCACCCAAGAGAGGTTCTACAACTGTTCCATCACGGGGTGCCATGAGCACCGCTACTGGCCGATCCATCGAGAACGAAACTAGGGGGAGACCACTCAACCCTACTGGTCAAACAAACGAGAACAGAGCCAGGGGAAAAACTCCACCATGCTGGTCAAACAAACGAGTACAGAGGGACCCTCTACGTCGTGAGAGGTCAAAGTACGTAAAGCAGAACCCGGCACGCACGTGGGGCCCACACAACGTGTGGCCCCATCTCAACCCCAACCAAGCTCACAAACATTCTCAGATACGAAAAACCACATGTACCTCCAAGCATTTCCGTATAATCCCAGAGTATACCACATTCTCAGCCCAAGGGCCATCATGCACACGACACCCAACGTCAACGCGAAGGCGTGACGTAACATCTACAACTTTCCGCCTCAACGACTAGGGCACAGCCAACAACATCTCTTTAACCACCAACATCACTCACCCAGGAGTGCACGTGATCACTTTCCAAAGGTCTGCTACAAACACGGTAGAAAGACCGCCATCGAGGCACCTTTCACATTTCCACATTTAATAATATCACTTATAAGGCTCCGGACAACTAAACGGATCACACCGTTGTAATCCTCGCGGAAAAACATGCGAGATCGACTACTTACTCGCCTCCAATGGATATCTGAAGGAAAAGTCACCAACACCGCCTCACGCCCGAACGACGTCTCGTGATCCCGAGCCTCGGCCCCGAAAACAGTCAGGCGCATCACACAATTGCGATCCCCTCAGGAAAACACATCAAAAGCACTACTCACTTGAGTGAAACGGATATCCAGAGAAAAAGATGCATTCCGGCGCACCGCACACGAGCGGTGCCACGTGGGACCTGCATCCCAGTCCCGAAACTCATCGAACGGATCGCACCGTTGCGATCCTCTCGAAAAAGTACACAAGATGGACTATTCACTTGTCCAAAACGGTCGCTCGGTAATAAAGATGGAAAATCACCGTCGAGGCCCAAACGGCCCTTGGGGGCCCCGCACCATCGTGCCAAATTAGAGCGGATGGATTGCACCAATACAATGCCCTCGTAAAAACACCCAAAATCGACTGCTCAAACACCCCAAATGGATGTCGGGTGAAAAAGTAGTGTTTCACCGTATTACGTGCGAACTAGGCCCTGTGGGGCCCGCACCTCGTCTCCAACCCGAACGCTTTGGAAAGCTCCTCAAAAAGTCTGCACGAGGACTGGTATCATGCTGCCACTGCGGCGCGTCAATCGGACATCCCAAGCGTGAGTTAGGTCCGACACAAGAATAATTAATTAATTAAATAATTAATTAATTATTCACATTGTGTTTCGCGCCGCAGAGCAACAAAACCAACCCACAAAAGTTCCGAACCACATTGGAAGGACCGTCTCAGTCTCAGGGCCACAGTGCCTCTGACGGCGCTTCAAACGGACGTCTGGCTCGCGAGCCATGTCCTTCGCAACTTTAATAATAAATTAATATCATTAAATTAAAACTCTCGGGTCACCCGCCTTCGGGTGCATATCCGAAAAACCCCTATACCCACTTTAAAGGGACGGCCTCGTCAACATGGTCGCACAGCCGCAGACGGCGCCTCAGTCAGACGCGTCCTTTAAGAGTTACGGCCCCCCCCGAATGCAAGGGGGGCTATCCGGGCCGGTCCACCCCGGCCGGCCCGGTCCGAGCCGCCGGCCCACTGGCTGCAGCCCACCTCAAACTGCCGGACCCAAGCGGGGCCGACCCTCCTCAACCGACCGGCCATATGGTCGGTCTGCTGTTGCAATGCAGGACCCACCTCAAGCGGGTCCTTGCCTTCTCCGAAACAGACCGGCCGAAGCCGGTCCTCGTTGACCCAGGGAAGACCCGCGCGACGCGGGTCCTTCCTCCTCCGCCGAACGCGACCGGTGCGCCGGCCTCCACCGCGGCACCCCACCGCTTCCCTCGCCCGCGGCCAGAGCCCGCCGCCATGGCGCCTCGTTGCCTCTCGCCGTCGCCCCCAGCGCCGCTGCCAGATGGAGTTGCCGCGCCACCGCCTCCTCGGACCGAAGTCGCGCCGCCCTAGGAGCTCACCGGACCGCCGGAAACCGCCGGGACAACCCAAAATTCCCGCAACCTTCGGAGAACCACTGCGGTCTCCTCTGAACTCAGATTTCAAATCCGAGACAAGCGTTGGAAAGGGAATAAAATCTTCTATGCATTCATAGGCTTTGTTCGAAAATTAAGCATCAAATCGATGCATAAAATTGAATCCAAATGGCGGTTCGGAAATGAAAACGCAACGAAACATCCTACCTCTTGGGCGATGCCCGGAGCTTCACGGGGATTCCGCCTCCATGTCGCGCTTTGTCGGAGCTGCTTCGCCGGAGCTGGAGGAGGAGAGGGAGGAGTTCCTCCTTGCTGCTATCCAGGTGAGGAAGAGTGAAGAGGGAGGGGTGAGTTAAGTGTTTAAATAGAAAACGCTTAACCACCCGCCCGTCGGTCCGAACCCGAACCCTCAGCAGGGTCGAGGTTAAGCCTCTCCTAGGGTAAACACCACCTCCCGAGCACAACGATGGTCTCCTAATTTTATTCCGAGCTTCCGTTCAAAAGTTATAAAATTTAACGTCCGAAGCCGCTAAATTACGAAAATGCCCCTGGGGCCATTTTTCCCAGGCGGGTCGCGCCCGCAAAACTTATACCCCTCCTAAGGTAAACAGAATGCTCTGAAACTCAACGGTGCCCTCTTTTTTCCAATCCGAGCCACTGTTTAAGAGATACTCGAGTTTCACCATTAAACGAATTAATTAATTAATTAATTTATCCGTTTAACCTTTCGAAAGCGAGTGAGGGGTCCAAACATCCCACGCCGACAAGTTTTATGTCGTTCCTAGGGTAAACACCCCATTCCGGACCCATTAGTACACTCGGGTCTTTGATTCGGGTCACCGTTTAGGAGTTATCCTATTTATTTAGCGTTTCCAGTGTGAACGCACTGAAAATTTAATTCCGGCCACTCTGGGGCTCAGAATCGCACGCCGTCTGAAGGTGCTGCTCTGGAATATCATCAAGAATATTCCAATGTCTTTCGTAGAAAAAACAGGGTTCTTACATTATTCTTAGAAAATAAAAGTTTAAAAATAGGAAAATACCATTATGGAAAACCCACATTGGAAAATAGGTTAATAAAATTTTGTTTTAATAAGAGGGAAAGGGAATGAAAAAGTCACCAAAAAATTATGATCTTGATTAGGAGAACATTGGTGGAAATTAGAGACACATAATTGAAGGAAAAACATAAATATTTATAGGGAGTGATTGAGGTTATCAAACACTAACAAGTGTAAAATTGAGGGCCTCAAAGCCATCAATCTATGATGATTTGAAATATCGTTAGTTCAAAAAAACATAAGGTATTAGGATAACACATATTTGGTTTTAAGATCCCCTACCAAAAGTTTAAGAATTAATTTATTCATAGAATAATAGTAAATAATATACATGACAAATAGAGTTTCATACTTCAATTAGTTCCTACCACAAACTCATCTTTCACTCCAAAGGATAATAGTATTCAAAAATATTCTATTTATCCTACTTGTATAGGGTTCCAAAAAAATGAATTTATAATTAATTTGTCATACTATTAAAAAAATACATTATAAAAACCACTACATCATGTATTCCAGTGTTAGGTGATCCACCCTTGTCGCCCATTGGTTGCGGGTTCAAGTCTAGCGGCCTTACCAGACGCGACAGGTTGTCGCCCGACCAACAGGTTGTCCTTTTTATAAAAATCCAAAAATAATCTCAAGAAATTATTTAACCTTGACAATAGTATCAATGTAAAACTTAATTGATTCCAACCTTTAGACTTATCCAAAATACTTCTGTCCAATTCACAGTTCAAAATTTATAAGGAAGCTAAACACAATGAAGATCCTTTTTTCCATGTAATAACATGTGAATACCTTCATCATGTATTCTTTTAAAACAATGTAACACCCTGAATTACCATAAAACCTTATCAATTACATTCAAGCTTCCTTATTCCTTATATAATACTGGATATACTCCTTCTATCAAAAAATGTTGTAAACTCCAACAATGATGGAATATACAAATCATTAATCAGTTTCAAGGTAGTCAAGAATATCCAATATAATTTATCTAAATCAATCATATATTATTCCAAAATCACTACCTCCTTATCATAACAATATTATGGTTTATCTTTCTCTCAACCATATATTTTCCAAAAAAATTAACTTATTATTGAGTCACTTTTCTTGGTTCCACAAAATCTCAAGTCCTTAATTAAATAGTACTACAGTACAATCCTTTTATACTCTATAATTCTTTTAACATGTACATCATTAATACAATACTCAAATGACACAATACTTTAATAACAACAAAATAAATCTAATCATTAATCTTCATCTTCGGTAGTATCATAACTTGATTATTATCCAATAACAGTATTTGGGGTATACTATGATGATTTGGACATTGCTTTGTGTAGTGTCCCAACTCCTTGCAGATAAAGCATTGTACATTTGAAACCTTTTTCTTACCCTTTCAATCACGTACTTGGTGTCCTTTTTCTCCACACATATAACAAACTCACATTACCTACAATCATATACCTAGGTGATTCTTTCCACAATTATCACATATGGGAAAATCCTTTAATCCCTTGTTCCCTTTATCCATCTTTCTCTCTTCCAGCCTTTTCTTCTCTTGCTTCCCTTCAAAGCCATATGACTCAAACAATTCTTTACTTATCTTATTAACACTTGATACTATTTATTCATATGATGACAATACATGGGAGACTATTTACCTTTTAAATGATGGCTTAATACCATAAATGATATGATCATTCTTAATCTATTGATCATGTGTATTATTGGGATTCTCATTCCTTCTACTAGGCGCCATTTATAAACAATGTCATACACTCGGTTAGTTTATGAATCGCAATGTGTATTTCCAAACATGTAAAATACCTAACATAAATTAAAAATATTATGCATATAATCTATAATCATAAAATGTTTTCTTTGAGGAATTATTTACTCCTAAATCGTTCATAGTGGCTTGTAAAGAAAATGTGAATTATCCTAAGCATATCCCCCAGGAGTGTCGTAACCAAGAGTGCAGCGAGGCTCATTGTCGTGTACTAGGATACCCCGGGTTAAGCCTGAAACACTTTTTCGGAGTTTTTACTCTTATGTACATATGTGGCAGAGCCTCCTCTACCTACTCATATCCAGACAGGGATGAATTGCATCGAAAATACAAAAAATATCTATATTACCAAATTGCAATGAAGTTCTTCTATACTAATCATCAAAGTCTATCTTAAGGTAATGTTCTCTAATAAGAGTTTATCTATATCTATTTCCAAGGTTATTGCTAAAATCCCTATGATACCAACTGTAATGCCCTGACCCCAGTTACACAGAGTCAGTACATTATTTTAATACATTGGCTTTATTACAAAGAATCATGTCCCGAAGGATCGATAAGTCTAGCAGTCTTGGAAAATATATTACATAAAGGAATGTTACATTACATTGTAAAATGAAAAACAATAACATCATTGTATCCATTGACTACATTCATATACCTTTGACTATCCTTGTAGGTCAGTCATAATATACTTATTCGCATCCTGGAAAAAATAAAACATAGAAAGGGTTGAGCTCAGATGCTCAGTAAGGATAACAATATAGCGGAAACTTTCATAAATAAGAATAAACATTTAAGGAAATGTATAAAACTAAAAAAAACATTTAAACATAAACATCAGTATTATATGGAAAAGATAAATCAAATAATTCCATTTACTTATTCACATGAATATTCTACTAGTCAAATAATCACATGTACTATCAATTTCTAATTTCATAATGATGGAATGAATAATGTTAGACTTCATAACCACATGGTCAAGGCCTTGTGCCTCGAAAATAAATAATATTTTGTCAAGGCCTTGTTCCAAGACACTAGTTTGCCTCATGAGACCTACCGATGCATCGGGGAGCTATATCGGGCTCCATCCGTCACTTACTAAGTCCAATGCATACCTCATATGAAATGGTTTAAACATAACATAAACATTTGTATTAAAACTAGTATAAAAAATGTCAATAATTTATCCAAAAACCATGAATGGTATATAAATAACACATCCACAATCAAACATATCAAAAAACATTCAATACAATATAGAAGATCTGTATCATAATAAATCAACCTTTATAAAGAATAATATTCCATAAAGGATGTTGACATAGTTGAAAATGATCATTAAAAATCTTTGAGAGAAATATCCCTTTTTATGAAATAATTTAAAAGTCATATAAAGGAATTAATTTAAAATATAGTTTTGAATCAAAGTGTCTCATACCACTTTAAAACTTTTGGAAGGAATTAACATTTTAAAACATTCATGTCCATATAAATAAACCCTTATATCCATTTTGAATACATGGACATTAATGAGAAAAGTTTAGAAGAATAAATATTTAAAACATTTAAAATGATATTTTAGTAAAAAGTACTTTAAAAAGAATTCATTTTAAAAATATTTTATGAAACATGGATAGGGATAATAAATTTGTCCGAGTAGATACTTAGGTAAAAATAACCTTGGATAATTAAGATATTGCGAAATTAACCCTTACTTTGCACTTTCCTTTGGTCGAGGGTACGTTTAACCTCCTGTATAATGACCATAGTATGTTATTAAATTATACCAGAACCATATTCATGTTTATTATATCATAAATGATTCATTTATGACTTTATACAACCTATTTAATAATGATTTCCATGTTAAAATTACCTTTTGGGTAATAATCTATTTCTTTATCGTACGTGTTTTAACTTTTTATTCTTGATCGTATCATTTAGATCATGATTTAAATACTTCCATAATATAAAAATTGATTTATATATTATATATATTTAGAATATAAATATTTATAATAGATAGATATAGGAAATGGAAGGCACCGTTTATTGAGACGGTAGTTGTACGTACGCATAAACACTATTTCCTTTTTCATATCGTATTGAACGGAGGTAAGTGAATAAGATATATGTAATTAAATAAATACATACATATATATATATTTATATAGTTGAACTATTATTTCATACATTACATACTTATTAATAATATATATTTTTATAATCATTGTTGAATGGTGAACGTGGGATTGAATCCCATCGCGTCGTGGAGACAGTAATCTGTACGTACGCATGAGCGACAATATCATTATATTGATGGTGAAATTGTATGTAATTGGATGTTATATCATATATAGATAATCATTAAAATGTTATATTTATCATTTACATCATCTATACTCATTATTATATCCAACCAAATAATGAAGTGTTTGAATAACAAACTATACCACGACGTGGAGACGGTAAGCCATATGTACACAAGTATGGTGATTTTGTCATTTATAGGATGGATAGAATAACGAATATGGTTGTACCGTATTTATAATAATATCACAGTATGTAGTATTTACTGGAGTTATTATTTTGGTATGGAAGCAACAAATAAATTGGAAGTGGAAGAAGAAATGAACTTGAAAGAGGGTAGTGAAATTATTACCTCTTCTTCGGGTGTTTCCTTTTGAGTTGATCAAAAGGGCTCCTTATATTGGCTTTCTAAACAAATTAAAGACTATAGGTTAATTTTATGGAAGTTTAGAGGATATTTGGTCCAGGTTTGGCAGATCCAAATGGCTTTGGGGATGTGATTTTGAGAGAAGGGGAAGTGCCCTTTTATAAGAGGGGTGAGGGTCATTTTAGGAAAAGATTAAAATATTAATTTTTTTATACAATCATATTTGGTTTATAACAACTCAAAATGAATTTATTTAGAGAATTAGGTGGTTATTGGTCGAAATCATCTCAACAAATAGGTTTTAGACAAGTTTAGGTTACCAATTTAACCTTATCTTTTATATTTAACTATTAGTTAAATAGTTTAACTTTTACCGTGTCTTCATGAATTCTTACACTATATGGTTAATAAAATTACTCTAAACTTCCAAGATAACCTCAAGTTGTTCATTACTGACATATATAATATTATTTAAGCCCTTTGGATTAACCTTATATTTTTTGGAATGTTATATCAACAAATAATATAGTATTTGTTTCAAAAATTAATTTATGTCAATTTTGACACTATTTTGTATTTTGTTTTTGTAAAAGTCATAAAAACCATATCACTTCAAACAAAATTTATCTAATCAACCCTAAAATGTCATAGTAAACAAGAAAATTCGTGGATGGCATCAAAACTTTTAAATTATATTTATTTTAATATTTATAATATAAAATATTTTAATATTTCATTAAGAAGGTAATTATTTCATCATCATTGTGTCATAAAAATTTTAATTATTTATCTCTAAAAATTATAAATAAAAAACCATTATATAGGAAATCATTTTATATTTCTAATTAGTATTTATAGTCAAATTTATCTTACATATAAGCTTATATTAAAAATGTTTTAGTTAATAATCATTGAATTTATCACTTTTTACTCTTTATTAAATAAAATAATAATAAATGTCATAATCTTATCCAAGTGGACCCAAAAGATCATATTTTATTCGTAAGGTTGTTTTTGGTCGAATTACACTTATCCAATAGAATTAGGACATGTGTTAGGGTAAATATAATATCATTTTTACCTTTAATTACCCTATTTATTTTTAACCGTGGTAAATAAAAATCAAAAGTTACTATTCACCAAAAATTATTTTCAAAAGTTACTATTCACCAAGAATTTTTGGTATTTTTCTAAAATTATGTTTTTTTCAAAATTTCTAACATGCTTAGAAGGTGGTTAAAAGAGGTTAAAAAGTTCAATAAAATTTTATACATCTAATTTTATTATAAAATGACTCCAATGAATTACATTGAACTTATATAGGTATTATATATCTATTTTAACTTAAAATAAATTTAAATAAAATAAATAATTCTATGAATAAAAATTCAGTTTTAAAAAATAACACAGTGTTTTCACTATTCATCAAAAATTGAATGTTTTCAAAAAAATACCAAAAATTCACTCTAATCTAATTTTGATATTCTGAAAACAAAAATGAAGTCTATTTTACCAAATTCAAAACATTGAAGTTTCATTTAGTAATTTAAAATTAATTTTCATTGTCAAAACCAAAAAGTGGGTTTTTAAAAAGTAAAAACTATCAAAAGATTGACATGTGTTTATGTCAAATTTAAATGTGAAGTTACTTATAATGACCTAAATTGTATTAAATGATAAAAATATATTGTAATTTTTCTTCAAAACCATTCAAATGCATAATTTAACACTATAAATTATTTTAATTAAAAAAGTTATCTTCAATTAAAACATAGTATTTTTCACTATTAGTCAATATATGAAAGTTATCAAAAAAGTACCAAAAATTTATCCAAACTAAAAATATTATGTCCCACTTCTAAAGAAAATTTTAATTTCATTAAATTGAATATATAAAAGTGTCAAATATTGGTTTTAAAAAAAATTCTCCATTAGAAGGTGGTAAATTTCATTTTTTGAAAAATACTTCTTTTATCTGAAAAAATGATTTTGTTGTTATATTTTTTCTAAGAAATAGATAATATGGATGTTAAAATTATATAGAGTATATAAGATTCAATATTCATTTAAAACTATTCATAACCACTTTTTGAATGGCTAGTTTGGTAAGTTGTGGTGCGCTCGAACTCGGTGTTGCCTATAGCGCAAGCTATTGAATTACTTTAATGAGATAACATTCAATGAAATCATGGGTTGTTACATTATACCCTCCTTCAAAAAAATTTGTCCTCACAATTTGAAAATCTTGTTTGAAAATAAAAGGTTAAAAATAATAAAATCCCTTTGTGGAAAACCCACATTGGAAATTGGGTTAATACAATTTATTCTTAATAAGAGGGAAAGGGAATGAAAAATTCACCACCAAATTATGATCTTGATTAGGAGAACTTTGGTGGAAATTAGAGACACATAATTTGAGGGAAAAATTAAATATTTATAGGGAGTTATTATGGTCATCAATCACAAACAAGTGTAAAATCGAGGGCCTCAAAGCCATCAATCTATGGTGATTTAAAATAATGTTACTTCAACAAAAGATAAGGTATTATGATAACACATTTTTGGTTTTAAGATCCCCTCCCTAAAGTTTAAGAATTAATTTATTCATAGAATAATAGGAAAAAAATATACTTGACAAGTATAGTTTCATCCTTTATCTAATTTCTACCACAAACTCATCTTTCACTCCAAAAGAAAATAGAATTCAAAAATATTCTATTTATCATAATCGTATATGGTTCCAAAAATAATGAATTTATAATTAATTTTTCAGACTATTTAAAAAACTAAATTATAAAAACCAAGACAACACATATGCCAGTGGTAGGTGATCCACCCTATTTGCCCTTCAGTTGCGGGTTCAAGTCTTGTGGCCTTGCCGGATGCGATGGATTGTTGTCCGACCTCCGGTTTGTCCTTCTAATGACAACCCAAAAATAATATCAAGAAATTATTTAACCATAAAAATAGTATCCAATGTCAAACATAATCGATTCTAACCTTTATACTTATCCAAAATACTTCTGTCCAAATCCACAGTCCAAAATTTATAAGGAAGGTAAACACAATGAAGATCTTTTTTTCCAAGTAATAACATGTGAATACCTTCATCATGTATTCTTTTAAAACACTATAACACCCTGAATTACCATAAAACCTTATTGATATCATTCATGATCCCTTATTCTCTATATAATACTGCATATACTCTTTCTATCCAAAAATTTTGTAAACTCCAACAATGATGGAATATAGAAATCATTAATCAGCTTCAAGGTAGTCAAGAATATCCAATATAATTTATCCAAATAAATCATATATTATTTCAAAATCACTACCTCAGTATCAGAACCATATTATGGTTTATCTTTCTCTCTAACATATATTTTCCAAAAAATATAACCTGTTATTGAGTCACATTTCTTGGTTCCAAACAATCTCAAGTCCTTAATGAAGTAGTACTACAATACAATCATTTTATACTCAATAATTCTTATAACATGTACATTATTAATACAATACTCAAATGACCCAAAACATTAATGACAACATAAGAAATCTAATAATTCATCTTTATCTTAAATAGTTTCATATCTTGATTATTATCCAATAGCAGTATTTAGGGTATACTTTGATTATTTGTACATTGCTTCACGTAGTGTCCCAACTCCTTACAGATGAAGCATTATACATTTGAATCCTTTTTCTTACCCTTGAAATCACGTACTTGGTGTCCTTTTTGTCCACACTTATAACAAACTCTCATTCCCTTCAAGAATTTAAAAAGGTGATTCTTTCAACAGTTATCACATATGTTAAAATCCTTCTTTCTCCTCTTCCCTTTATCCATCTTTCTCTCTTCCATCCTTTTCTTCTCTTGCTTCCGTTCTAAGCCATAGGACTCAAAGAATTATTTAATTATCTTATTAACACATGATACTATTTCTTCATATGATGAGAGTACGTGGGATATTATTTCCCTTTTAAATGTTGTCTTAATACTATGAATGATATGATCCTTCTTAATCTTTTGATCAGGCATATTGTTGGAATTATCATTCCTTTTACTAGGTGTCATTTATAAACAATGGCATAAAATAGGTTATTTTATGAATCACAATGCATAATTACAAACTTGTAAAATACCTAACATAAATTGAAAATATTCTCCATATAATCTATAATCATAAAATGTTTTCTTTGAGGAAGTATCTACCCCTAAATCCTTCATAATGGCTTGTAATGAAAATGTGAATTATCCTAAGCATATCCCCAGGGAGTGTCGTAACCAAGAGTGCAGTAAGGCCTGTTTTCATGTACCCGGATACCCCTTGTTAAGCCCGAAACTCCTTGTCAAGGTTTTTACACCTAGTTACATAAGTTTCAGAGCCGCCTCTACCTGCTCTTATCCAGACAGAGATGTATTTCTTGGAAAATACACAAAATCTCTACATAACAAAAATTCAAGGAAGTTCTTCTATATTAATCCTCAAAGTCTATCTTTGGTTAATGTTCTCTAATCAGAGTTTATCTAAATATATTTCCAAGGTTATTGCTAAACATCCTCTAATACCAATTATAATTCCCCGACCCCAGTTTCCCAGAGTCGGTGTATTATTTTAATACATTGGTATAATTACAAGGAATCAAATCCCGAAGGACTGATGAGTTTAGCAGTCTAGGAACATAGATTACATATATGAATGTTCCATTCCATGATAAATTAAAAAATAACAACAAAATTGTCTCCATTTAATACATTAATATCCCTTAGACTATCCCAGCAGGTCAGTCATAATATACTTCTTCACATCCTGAGAAAAAATAAATACATAGAAAGGGGTGAGCTCAGATTATCAGTAAGGATAACAATATAGCAGAAACTTTTATAAATAAGAATAAACATTTAAGGAAATGTATAAAAATAAAACAAAACATTTTAAACTTAATATTTAGCATAATATGTCAAAAATAAATCAAATAATTCCATTTACTTATTCACATGGATATTAAACTAGTCGAATAATCACATGTAATATCAATAGCTAATTTCATAATGATGGAATGTATAGTGCCAGACTTCATAACCACATAATCACGGACTTGTGCCAAGACTGCAAATCATGTTTTTTCAAGGCCTTATTCCAAGACACTAGTTTGTCTCATGAGATCTACCGATGCATTAAGGAGCTAGAGCGGGCTCCACCGGTCACTTACTAAGTCCAATGCATTCCTCATATGAAAAGGTTTTAACATAACATAAACATTCATATTAAAACTAGCATACGAAATGTGAATACTTTATCCAAAAACCATGAATGGTATAAAAATAACACATACACAATAAAAAATATCACAAAACTTTCAATACAATATGGAAGATTTTTATCATAATAAATCAACCTCGATCAAGAATAATATTTTGTAGGATGTTGACATAGTTGAAAATGATCTGTAAAAATATTTTAGAGAATTATACATTTTTTATGAAATCATTTAATATTAATATAAAGGATGTTATTTAAAATATATTTTTGAATCAGAGTGTCCCATACCACTTTGAAACTTTTGAAAGGAATTAACATTTTAAAACATTCAGGTCTATATAAATAAATCCTTAAAACCATTTTGAAAACATGGACATTAATGAGAAATGTTTAGAAAAATAAATCATTAAAACATTTTAAATGATGTTTTAGTAAAAATTACCTTAAAATGAATCCCTTTTAAAACTCTTTAATGAAACATAGACATGAATAATAAATATGTCTCAGTGGATACTTATGTAAAAACAGCCACGAATAATAAAGATATTGTGAAATTAACCCTTACCTTGTGCTTTCCTTTGGTCGAGGGTACGTTTGACCTCTTATATAATGACAATACTATGTTATTAAATTATAATAGAACCATATTAATATTTATTATATCGTACATGATTCATTTATGACTTTATACTAGCCATTTAATAATGATTTCCATGTTAAATTAACATTTTGGGTAATAATCGCTTTCTTTATCGTACGTGTTTTAACTTGTTATTCATGATGGTATCATTTAGATCATGATTTAAATAATTACAGAATATAAACCTTGATTTATATATCATATATATTTAGAATATAAATATTTATAATAGATATATATATAAAATGGAAGGCACTGTTTATGGAGACGGTAGATCGTAAATACGCATAAACGCTGTTTCCGTTTTCATATCATATTGAACAGAAGTAAGTAAATAAGATATATGTAAGTACACATATATATATATATCACCAGTATGATTATTTCTTCATGTATTACATAATTATTAATAAAATATATGCTTGTAATCATTGTTTAATGGTGAACGTGGGAATGAATATCATCGCGCCGTGGAGACGGTAATCCGTACATACGCACGAGCGACAATATCATTATATTTATTGTGAAATTGTATGTAATTGGAAGTTATATTATATATAAAGAATCATTAACATGTTATATTTATTACTTACATCAGCTATACTCATTATTATACCCATAGAAATAATGAAGTGTTTTAATAACAAACTATACCACGACGTGGAGACGGTAAGCCGTACATACGCACGTATGGTGACTTTTTCATTTATAGGATGGATATAATAATGAATATATTTGTACCATATTTATGATAACATCACAATACGTTGGAGGTACTGAAGTTATTATTTTGGTATGGAAACAACAAATAAAGAGGAAGTGGAAGAAGAAAAGAACTTGAAAGAGGGTGGTGAAATTATTACCTCTTCTTCGGGTGTTTCCTTTTGAGCTGATCAAAAGGGATCCTTAATTTAGATTTATGATCAAAGTAGGGATAATAGGTTAATTTAAGGGAAGTTGAGAGGATATTTTGGCAGGGTTTCTTCGAGCCAAATGGATTTGGAGGTGTGATTTTGAGAGAAGGGGAAGTGCCCTTTTATAATAGGGGTGTGGGTTAGTTTAGGAAGAGATTAAAATATTAATTTATTATACAATCATATTCAGTTTATAATGGCTCCAAATGAATTTATTTCGAGTCTTAGGTGGTTATGGGTCAGCATAATCTCAATAAATAGGTTTTATAAAAGTTTAGGTTACCATTTTAACCTTATCTTTTAGATTTAACTCTTAGTTAAATAGTTTAACTATTATTGTGTCTTCTTGAATTCTTATGCTATATGGTTAATAAACTAAAAATAAACTTCCATGAGAATCTCAAGTGGTTCATTAATGACATATATAATTTTATTTAATCCATTTGGCCAATCCTTATACTTTTGGGAATATTATATCAACCAATAATATAGTATTTGTTTTAAAAATTAATTTATGTCAATTTTGACACTATTTGGTATTTTTTTCTGTGAAAGTCACAACAACCTTATCACTTATAAAAAAATTCTAATCAACCCTAACATGTCATATTAAGCTAGAAAATTCATGTGTGGCATCAAAACCTTTAAATTATATTTATTTTAATATTTATAATATAGAATATTTTTATATTTTTTTAATAAGGTAATTACTACATTATCATTGTGTTATAAATAAATATAATTAATTTAAATATAAAAATAATAAATTAAATACCATTATTTAGGAAATATTTTTATATTTCTAATGAATATTTATAGTCGAATTTATCTTATGTATAACCTAATATTAAAAATGGTTTAGTTAATAAACTTTGAATTTAACACTTTTAACTCTTCTTTAAATAAAAGAATAATAAATGTTCTAATATAATCCAAGTGGACCTAAAGGATCATATTTTATTCCTAAGGTTGTTTTGGGTTGAATTATACTTATCCAATATAATTAGGAAATGTGTTAGGGTAATTATAATATCAACTTTACCTTTAATTACCCTATTTACTTTTAACCGTGGTAATTTAAAGTCAAAAGTTACTATTCACCAAAAATTATTTTTATCTTATTGAATAAAATTTTACTTACTTATATCAACCATGTCTATCAGATTTTTGGAATTAAATATAGAGATGCTAAAAAATTATGTTTTTTTTTAAATTTGCTAACGTGCCTAGAAGGTGGGTAAAAGAAGTTAACAAGTTCAATAAAATTTTATACATTTAATTTTATTATAAAATGACTCCAATAAATTAAATTGGACTTATATAGATATTATATATATATTTTTACTTAAAATAAATTTAAATAAAATAAATAATTATTTAAATAAAAAGTTTGTTTTAAAAAATAACGTAGTGTTTTTCACTATTCATCAAAAATTGAAAGTTTTCAGAAAAATACCAAAAATTAACCCTAAGCTAATTTTGCTATTCCAAATTAATAAATGAAGTCTATTTTACACATTCAAAACATAGAAGTTTCATTTATTAATTTAATATTAATTCCCATTGTCAATATCAAAAAGCGGGTTTTTAAAAAGTAAAAACTATTAAAAGATTGACATGTGTTTATGTAAAATTTAAATGTGAATTTACTTATAATGACCTAAATTGTATTAAATGATAATATATAATCTAATTATACTTAAAAACCATTCAAATTCATAATTTAACACCATAAATTATTTTTATTAAAAAAGTTATTTTCAATTAAAACATAGTATTTTCACTATTCATAAAAATATAAAAGTTATCAGAAAAGTACCAAAAAATTATCCAAACTAAATTTTTATGTCATGATTCTAAAGAATAATTTAATTTCATTAAATTGAATATATAAAAGTGTCAAATATTATTTTTAAAAATGTTTCTCCAATAAAAGGCAGTAAAATTTCATTTTTTGTAAAATACTTCTTTTATCTGAAAAAATGAATTTGTTCTTATATAATGTCAAAGAAACACATAATATGGATGTTAAAATTATATAGAGTATGTAAGATTCAAACTGAATTTATTCATAACCGCTTTTTGAACAGCTAGTTTGGTAAGTTGTGGTGCGCTCGAACTCGGTGTTGCGTGTAACGCAAGCTATTGAATTACTTTAATGAGATAACGTACTATGAAATCTTGGGGTGTTACACCATACACTTTCTTAATGAACAATGATGGGGATACCTAATATGATACACTAGGATTGATGAAACATTAATCTATAAGGTCCTCCAATATCCCCTTCATCTCCCTAATCTTAAATGTGGGAATATGATACGCCATTGAAGATATTTGGGAAATCATTGGATTCAGATCAATGCATAGGTCATCCTATTAATGTGCAGTAAAACTTGTTTCATAATCTTTGAAAAAATTAATATTATCCTCCAAAAATTCAATGATTTGGTCATCCAAGGCTTATGAAACACATAGATCCAAACTCTCAAAATGATGGTTGACTAGCTGCAACTTGTGCACTAACCATTCTCAATTAAACCGAAAGTCCCACAAGCCTATGAAGGAGAATCATGATCCATTAAATCAGAATCACATCACTTTTGAAAATATCTATTTATCATGGAATGTAATAAAGATAGATAGTCCATTACTAGGACGTTGTTGTATGGATTCATCACTAATACAATGATGTTTCTTGAAAACCTCTCTTGTCATGACCCCCACCCACCAAAGATGCCCCTCCTGAGCTGGAAATGGTGAAAGGGAGATAATGACCCCCGAGTTCCACCTCCAGTAGGCCCTGAAGTGGCGACTAGCACCAAGGGTATGAGTTTTCACAAATATATGAGGTATTACCATTTTTATTATTTAAGATCGAGAAATAGGATGAGTCAAACACCAAAAGAAAAAGGAACAAGTAAATGAAAATAAACCCAAAACCAAACCCATATGCATGTTTTATACAATACTGAAACAAAAGTACAAGTACAAGAAAAGCTCCAAAGTATGATACCAAAAAAAAAGAAAAAACTACAACCAGCAAACTCCAACGCCCAACTATAAAGGTCCTGCATGGTCCCTGAAGTCCTCCTGAAAACCTGAAAGTAAACGTAGGGTGAGCATACAATTATACTCAGTAGGAAAACCTAAAGCTCTTGTACACAGGTGGGGAGACATCCTAATGCCCCGTGAGAAAACAGAAGGAACCAAAGACTAGCAAGGAATCTAGCCACCCAACCTGACAAGCCACACTCACCAAATATCACAAGTCAATAGAGTAGTATAGTAATATTATCAAAGAATGGGTACCTCGCACCACCTTCCCACTGAATACTGCTCAATCCCTCATGCCTTATGCTCTGATGCTTCCCCCTCTTCCTGATCTAGTGTCGCAACCTGGACATACGAAGCTCGATCTAGTGCCACAACCTGGCCATATGAATCTCATAGTATCCCGCCGACACTCAATCCTCGGCCATCATAGTATCCCACCGGAACTCAATCCTCATCCATAACCACATATCATCCTGAAGACACCTGGGAACCACATCACATCTCATCCCGAAGACACCTGGGGTCATATCAAATCCTCATCCCGAAGACTCTTGGGAAACAACTGTCGTAACCTGCCTAAAGGATCTTGGGCTATAGAACCTGGAAGAGGGAGCACAGGGAAGAGCAGTAACCAGCCATCCTTTAGATGTTTTAGAATCTCACCCTCCCGTCCCATGGGTGTTCGACACATAGTGCTCAACATGGGTGGGGTGCATAAAGAAACATAAAAAGTATAGATTTATATAATTATATCAACCACTCAACTCATCCTAAGGCTTCTACACAAAAGATCTGAGCACATGCCTCGGCACTGCTACCTTGAAATTATGCACACAA
The DNA here is from genome assembly GCA_963277665.1 of Viscum album. Taxonomy (NCBI): domain Eukaryota; kingdom Viridiplantae; phylum Streptophyta; class Magnoliopsida; order Santalales; family Viscaceae; genus Viscum; species Viscum album. The sequence goes on from OY728150.1 coordinate 249,015,426, forward strand.
TAAACAGCCCCAAACCCCATTAAGCTTTTCATGTTTCAATAGTTTTAGTTTATCAGTTCCTTAACTACCGAGAAACTGATAACAACCAAACCGGATCAAACGTTCGTGAAACATATCCCTTCCAACCACAAATAATGTTAGAGAAAACACAAGCAACACAATACCATTTTCTTTTATCAGCCAATCAATTCCATTGATTTTCCGTATTTAATCAACTACCATGCCCCACAATTCATTAGTTTACTCTTCCACTTTTATTCATATGCACAACCCATCCCTGCTGCCCTTCTTCCAACCACCATAACCACAACACATCTGAAACAATACCCATACCACATCATCATCCCTTTGATACCTTTTACCGCAGCTCCACTTCCCATCACAACCATATCATACACGCCAACCCACAACCCAGACAACTGCAACCCCGCTGCTCACTCGTTCCACAACAACCCACGAAACACCCCTTCACATAATTAAACCCCAACCAACACCCACAAATTCATTCTTTCATTTAGTTCAACCGGGGTGATCATACAAGGGTTCCAGGTATTCATTTAATCCGCCAACTTTACATGATTAACCAATTTCCATATTCTATGAAATTTCATCCGCAAAACAATACAGAAAAATAGGGAAACATTTAATTTTGCAAGCAAAGGCCCCCAATGAACGTTATTTTCAGTAGGCATAATCCTATTCAATTCATAAAATAATCAAAGGATAAGCATTGATGGAAAATAAAACAAAAATATCAACAAAATTTCCCCAAACCCGTTCTTTAACCAGTTATTATCTTTATTTATTGGTTCAACCATATCTCATGAAAACAAGAGGATACCCACCCCGCATGATGCAAAAAAGAGAGAGAGAAGAAGGGAAGATCCCTACCTGAACAGGTTTTGATTTCCTTCTATGAGAACAACCACCACGAGGATTTCGATCACTCCTCCCAACGACTATGTCCTCTCGTGGACGTTGCGGCACAACTGCACTAACAACCAAGAGAGACTCCATTAAGGTATAATGTTTCACTTTTCATAGCATGGAAAGGAGGAACAAAAAGAGGAGATTGAGGAAGGAATAAGAACGGGGTAGATCGTACCATTAATATGACGTTCGTCGAAGAGTGTCGTTCTCGTCAAATATCATCAATCTCCTCGATAGGAAAATGCTAAGAGGAAGTTGAAGAAGAGGGAGTGAAATGAGGTGCACGATGTTCGCCTCATCAACACGATCCCGTAGCCACCGACAGATCGGTGATCAGAGTCCGGATGAAGAAGATAGGAGGAAGGATTCTGGGTCATCCGGGAGCGTTGTCGTGCAGAGAATAAGAGGGGTCCATAAATAACACGTGACCCTCTCTTATATAGGAAACTAAAAGGTAAAATAGTATACAACGTGTATTAATGAATACATTACGTGACCGTACAACTGTTACGCTGTTTCACTGGTCAACACATGACACGTCACGCGGTTTGCATGCGTTTAATGATAATAATAACTTCAATTAATAATAGGTGTTTTATTGACCGGAGACATGATTCATAAAAAGTTATTCATCATTGGTCTTAAAATGACCGTCATAATTTCAGGTTTGCAACGTCACAGACGGTTCACCAATCTGATACCGTATGAGGGAGATACGTTGGATACAAGATCCCGTAATAATAATGATATTATTATTATTGGGTGTCTCGTGGACCCAAGACACAAACCATAATTTAATATCCAACATTAGACTTGAATTGACCGTATTAATGACAGGATCACATCGCCACTGACGAGAAGTCAATCGGACATCGTACACGGGAGTTATGGAGGGTCGAAGATTTAATAATAATATTAAATATATTAATTCACGAGCATTTCAGGTACCTAATCCAAAAACCCAAAAAATACATCCAATATTGGACTCATAATTTCTGTCTCGAATTCAGGGTCGCACTACCACTGATGGTTTGTAAAACCAAGGTCGCACGAAGAAGTTATGGACTAAACATGGTTTTCCCAACAAAAATAATAATTACATTATTATATTATTATTATTATTTTATTTAACCATTTTATTTTCTTTTCCCCTAAAAAAAAAACCCCACGCTCAACCTCTTTTAAAAGTGTAGCGCATAAGCCTCCCATTATTGACTCCCTTTTTTTATATTTTCATTATCATCTTTTAATCATTATTATAATATATAATAATAATAACTTATTAAGAAGGCTACTCATTCCCACGCCACCACAAAAAAAATGGCGCCTCTCCTTTGACTCCATGTCAACCACTCCCCACCACCTTTATTTATTTCCTTTTAAATTTAACTTATTTATTTTATTGCATTAAATTTTAAATCATTATTTCCTTTAACTCTTTCTCTATCCAATATCATTTATTCTTCCACAATTTTATCACACCCCAACCTAAAGTGGAGCCTCCCCTTTTATTCCATACCCATCACGCCCCATCTTAAACCACTATCATTATTATATTTTTTCAACACAATTATCATAATAACATCTCTAATCTATTCTCATATCTCAAATATCATTGCATCGAATTCAAAGTTTGAATCTCATTAAATCTTTATTGATGGATCTTTCATAATTTAAGCCAACATTATTAACTTTTCACCAATTATTATTAATAATTATTATTATTTTTGAAGTTTGCCGCGTTGACCATGTCCGACCACCATTACGTCAACACCGAGAAGCCTCCCATTACATGTCCATTACACAGATAATTTATTATTTATTAAAATTTAAATAAATCAAAAAGAAATCATGAACCTCCCCTTATTGAATTAAATACATTCAATTTTATTTATTTTATTTCACAATAATTAAATTAAAACCATTTAATATAATTAACACGAAATATTTTCACGCCACCATTATCAATTATTATTATCAAAAATTATTATTATAACATGCATCATGTTTGACCACATCAAATGTTTACAAAGTAATGGAGCGGAGAGGACCGGGCCATTACATTGAATAGGCTTATGCCTACTGAAAATCATAGTTGTTGGGGGCCTTTTCTTGCACAATTAAATGTTTCCCTGTTTTTCTGGATTGTTTTGCGGATAAAATTTCATAGAATGTGGAAATTGGTTAATCATGTAAAGTTGGATGATTAAATGAATACCCGGAACCCTTGTATGATCACCCCAGTTGAACTAAATGAAAGAATGAATTTATGGGTGTTGGTTGGGATTTAATTATGTGAAGGGGTGTTTCATGGGTTGTTGTAGAACGGGTGAGCAGCAGGGTTACGGTTGGCTGGGTTTTGGGTTGGCGTGTATGATATGGTTGTGATGGGCAGCAGAGCTGCGGTAAAAGGTATCAAAGGGATGATGATGTTGTACATGTATTATTTCTGATGTGTTGTGGTTATGGTGGTTGGCAGCAGGGCTGCAGGGATGGGTTGTGCGTATGAATAAAATTAGAAGAGTTAACTAATGAATTATGGGGCATGGTAGTTGATTAAATACGGAAAATAAATTGAATTTATTGGATGATAAAAGAAAATGGTATTGTGTTTCTTTTGTTTTCTCTAACTTTATTTGTGGTTGGCAGGGATATATTTCAAAAACGATTGATCTAGTTTGGTTGTTGTTAGTTGCTCTATAGTTAAATAATTGATAAAATAAAATTGTTGAAACATGAAAATATTAATGGGGTTTAGGGCTGTTTATTGTGTGCATACTTTCAAGGTAGCAGTGTCGAGGAATGTGCTCAAATCTTTTGTGTAGAAGCCTTAGTATGAGTTGAGTGGTTGATATAATTATATAAATCTATACTTTTTATGTTTCTTTACGCACCCCACCCATGTTGAGCACTATGTACCGAACACCTGTGGGATGGGAGGGTGATATTCTCAAACATCTAAAGGATGGATGGTTACTGCTCTTCCCTGTGCTCCCTCTTCCAGGTTCTATAGCCCAAGATCCTTCAGGCAGGTTACGACATATGTTTCCCAAGAGTCTTCGGGATGAGGATGTGATATGTTCCCAGGTGTCTTCGGGATGAGATGTGATTTCGTTCCCAGGTGCCTTTGGGATGAGATGTGGTTATGGCCAAGGATTGAGTGCCTGCGAGATACTATGATGGATGAGGATTGAGTGTCGGTGGGATACTATGAGCTTCGTATGGCCAGGTTGCGGCACTAGCTCAAGCTTCGTATGGCCAGGTTTTGGAACTAGGTCAGGAAGAGTGGGAAGCATCAAAGAGTTAGGCATGAGGGCTTGAGTAGTATTCAGTGGGAAGGTGGTGCGGGGTACCCATACTTTGATAATATTACTTTACTACTCTATTGACTTGCGATATTTGGTGAGTGTGGCTTTTAAGGTTGGGTGGATAGATTCCTTTCTAGGATTTGGTTCCTTCTGTTTTCTCACGATACATTAGTATGTCTTCCCACTTGTGCACAAGAGCTTTAGGTTTTCCTACTGAGTATACTTGTATGCTCACCCTACGTTTACTTTCAGGTTTTCAGTAGGACTTCAGGGACCATGCGGGACCTTGTTAGTTGGGCATTGGAGTTTTCTGGTTGCAGTTTTTGCTTTTTTTTGGTATCGTACATTGGAGCTTTTCTTATACTTGTACTTTTGTTTCAGTATTGTATAAAACATACGTATGGGTTTGGTTTTAAGTTTATTTTTATTTACTTGTTCCTTTTTATTTTGGTGTTTGACTCGTCCTATTTCCCGATATTAATTAATAAAAAGGGTAATGCCTCCCATATTTGTGAAAACTCATACCCTTGGTGCAAGTTGCCACTCCGGGGCCTATTGGAGGCGGGACTCAGGGGTCATTATCTCCCTTTCACCATTGCCAGCTCATGAGGGGCATATTTGGTGGGAGGGGGTCGTGACATCTCTCTTCTAGGAACCATCTTTCGTCATTATAAATTGTGATTGAGAAATTGACCTCCTCCATTAGGATTTTATAGATGCATTGGTTGGAATTGTTGTTATTATGAAATATCTATCTCTCAATGAATGAAACAAAAAAGGAATATCTCATACTGGTTTCTATGACCACAAGTTCCATGGTAGAGTTGAAATAAATCATATCATAGATCACATAGGTTGCTCCTATTAGTAATATTCTATCACCCACATCCTTCCATATCTCAGACTGCCTACCCTATGAGCTTAGCATCGACTGCTTGGGGTGGAAGTGGTGGGAGTGGACTATAACACCCTCCTACTCCTGGTCCACTTATTGATTCATCACTAGATACTCTACCAAATATACCTCTCTATGATCAACCCTGATCACCAATGAGAGGTACTTAATTGGGCCACTACCTCTAATATGAAATTCCATCAAATGCCTCAACTACCTGACTTCTCTATATTGTGTGTCGTGTTGTCCTGTCATGCACCATATTAACTTTTACTCAGTATTCATATAAAATTATATCCCATGGATTATTGGATCCTATACATGAATCCTGAGTTAAAGATCCTTTTTTTAGACTAAACATGTGTCTGCCTCCAATGTTACAGATCAAATGTGTGTCAAATATTTACCGTAGCTAGTGACTCTAATTTTATGTGGACACCACAACCTAATTCTTACTATCCATATACTTAGAATATATCAATCATCATGGACTAATCTAGAACAAAAACATAACAAGTGATACATAAGGGAATAAAATAATATAAAATCACTCTACATAGGCCACAGTTAAACTTCCACCCTAAGAAAAATCCTTCCTAAATCATGTCAAGGGAGTTCCTCATAAGATCAGTTAATCATTACTTGTACTCAGAAACTGAAATGACACCATATTAAAACTCTAATAGATTCCCTAAATGCATATACTTTAACATCACTAGGTAATACTCATAATGGGGAATATGATTAGAATTACTACTTGGAAGTTTCACCTAATCATGGACCTAGATAATCAAGGCCCACAAGTAGCCCTCCAAACCATGGATAAGGCCAGATTGTAGAGTTACCCTCTAACTATAAGAAATATATGTATGTTTGAATACTAAAAAAATATATCACGACATTCAACATCTGTTTAAGGTTCAGGCTTGCCTTGAATCATGGGTGATCTATATCATTGGTACTAATGTAACACACTCGACATATACATATCCTCATCCTATCACACTGGTATAATATGTTTCTACGAAGGTTGAGGAATGTCTTTCTAAACTATGTGATGTGGGTCTACTCATTACATAGTTGGTGGAGGCCCTTCTACCCACTTTTTTTATGGAATCACCTCATGATATAGTATTTGTAAAGAATCCATACAACACAATTGGGGATTAGTGTTAGATTACCTTGGGTGGTGGGGGTGAATCAGGGTATGAAAAGTATTAACCAATTAAAACACTTTATCCTTTAATGTATCTCCTAACCCATATGAATCTTGGCCACTCAAAATTTATGGAAACATTTTATGATCATTTTTTTCAAATGATGTTTTGATTCAACACTTTCCCCACCCTTTGTTATAATATATTCTTTATAATTTATTTTAAGTTGTTCTCTTGTGAATGCATAAAGTAAATAGGGATAATAGAATTTAGTTGGTTCAATATAATTGTGATAAATCCAAAGGCATTCAGCAACATTGTTCCATGCACCAAAATCCACTATTTGTACTAAACAATGGTGGGGTTCAGGATAGGTCACTCCTTGCCCAAGATCACTTCCTTATATTGTGATGTGATAACTCACTACATTCCAGGGGTCATTATCAAACGCTTCTCATGGGGCATGGAAAAATAATAAAATTTTCCTATTTTAAATATAGTGGTTAACCTAATATTTTCTCCTAAGTCTATGTTCAAAGAAAAAAATATTGTCACTTTTTATTGATTTTATAAAAAAAATTGATTTTAATTATTTTGATTTGGTCACTCGATGTTGGCCATTTGGGGTTGGTGCTCCACTTGATGACAAGGATAAACACTTACACTCCAATATTAGGATTGCCTATACTTCAAAGTGAACCTATTATACCACTACACCTTTATCTACAAAAAGGTCCATCCCGTATTTGACTTCTTTGAATGGCATGTCTTTAACACTATAATTATCTTTGACTACAGCCACCACTACATTCATCTTTTCCTTACCTTTTTTTCAAATACACTCTTCCATTGAACTGTTATCATCACTATGGAATGATGCAAGATCATTGGAAATTTTTCACTCACCCTGATATGCACAATAACTATATTATCCTTAACCAATTTTCAAATATGATTTAGATTTCCACCATGGGGACCACTATAGTGTTTTCCATTACCATTTACCCATGTTGATAAAATCCTATTCAACACACCCTATTCTATGGGTGTGGACATTCCCAGTTCCTCCTTCACCTTCACCATTCTCATTGACCCATGTTCGGTATTCCCTATGTAGGTAAAATCCTTTTCCAATATTCTTTTTTCCTGTATCTTGGCCATGTAGGCTCCTTATAGAATGTCTGAAAACTTCTAGATATCCACCAAAATTCATTATTTACTTTGTGTGGATGATGTATCCAACACAACAACATTCATGATTCCTTTTCAACAATTCCAATCATGAATTTCCATCAAGAAATCAAGTTCATTTTCAATAAACCTACATGAATCACTATGAACTATAATATTGTCAAAAAATTGAAATAAATCCTTTGGTATTCTTAAAAATACCATAATTTAAGGAGGTTATCAAGGAGGATATTTCAAGCGGTAAACCCTCTTCCTTTTTCTTTTAATTTCATTTTCAATTTAATTTCTTTTATTATCATATAATAACCTCCTCTATCGAAATTATTATAATAAATACAATAATATATATATATATATTGTAATTATATCATGTTAATGGAATATCCTTCCTCAAACTACTATCTCTATCTCTTTTATTTTAAAAATGAAATCATCATTCGGAAGTTGTCGAATTACAACATTCAAGGAGGACAAAAGTTTGTTTCCCAACTTTTCTTTCATGGATGGTCATAAAACCATTTTTATAGTTGAACCAGATTCTAAATTATTTATTATATATTATTTAATGATTCGATAACCATAATTTATACATGATATAAAATAATATAACAAACTAGTTTGTTGTGATCGATAAACCGCTGTAAAAATATAAATGATTATCACTAAATGTATTATCTAATGATTAAACCTCATACCATATAACCAAGTAATATATATAATCATTTACACTTATTTATATTAATTAATAATATATAAATTCAATCATGGAGAATTATATCCATCCCACATGATCTTCCATACTCATATACAATAATATCGATCTTGAAAACCAAGGAAACAAACACTCCCAAATGATAAGTTTCTATCTTATAGCTCATCCAAATAACCATAAATAAACTTAATACAATTATAAATAAATAAAATAAATGTATATAATGTTCTGGATTAATTAATTAGTTTATTTAATTTTATTATCTAGGAAATTATGGTCAATTGCAGAACTCATTTAGACATAAGGTAAGGGTTTCCTTCCCAAACCTTCATTTTCATTCGGGTTGTGATTTCTTCCCCTATAAACTAATGTAATATTTATTTATTTATATAATTCTTAGAAATTATGGTTATATGTTCCAAAATTGTGTATTATTATCAGTTCATATTTTTGTGGAAAATACATGATTTAAAAGGGTTCCCTTCTTAATTATTCACAATAAGAAATCTCGATTAAAGGGAACTTCTCGAATTCTTACCTATTTTTAAGTGCACTCTATAATCTATTTTAAGACACCATTATTTTTCTAATAAAACTTATTTTATACTGGAAAAACAATCTTAGTTCATATCTTCTTTTATGAAATTATTTTTCCAAAATAACTCTTTATTTCATTGTAAAATTGAATTTCTCTTAAAATTTCCTCAATGATTTTATTAGAGTATTTTTTTGTATTTCAATACATTTATTAAATTTCATGTCTTATAGAGGTTAATGTCTTATGTTTATCATCCAAAAAAATTTATTACAAGGTTTTGATTATTTTGACTGTGGAAGTGCAATCTTGATGCCATTCACCATATTACTAAGAATGGTTAGTAATTATGTTTACAGATTGGGGAAAGTTATATACATTAAATATGTATATGATGTTCATTTTTAACCCCATTCATATGAGGAATTCATTAAACTTAGAAAGTGACCAGTTGGGCCTACTATAATCCCTCATGCATCGATAGGTCTCATGATAGAAAACATAATTGGGTTTTGTCCGGGGCCTTACCCTAGAATTTTCAGGCTTCTTGGTCGAGGCCTTGGCAACATGTTTCAGATGTCCATAATTATGAATTCCCTCATTATGAAAATAGTAATTCATAAGATATGGGAATATTTGAACTAGTAGTATATATATGGTTATGTTTTATTCTATTATGATCAGTTATATGGATTTATTTACTTAGCTTTCATTTTTTCCATATTATGTTGAAGTTTATTTTTTAAAGGCATATGTTTTTAGTTATTCATCATGCCTAAATTTTATGTTTATTATAACTTCCTCTTTATTACTTAACCTTACTAAGAATATGAGCTCACCCCTTTCTTATGTGTTATTTTCCAATAGTTCTGATGATGAATATCATGAATGACTTTCATGTATAATCTAGGAGTTATAGATTTTTTTGGTGTAATTTCTATTATGTATTTAATTTCAAGTTGTAATGATGATATTATGTTTGCATCTTATTTTAAAAAACTACTAAACTATTCGGTCCTTCGGGATATGACTTTCTTGAAATCATGAAAATGTATTAATATAAGGCACTACCTCCAAGAAACTGGCGTCTGGGTCTTCATAGTTGGTATTAAATAAATTTTAGTATAAAACTTTAAAACTAGATTTAAAAATCTTAGATCAGGGGAAAACACATAAGATAAACTGTAAGGGTAAGTATATAGGAACATCCTAGAATTTTGGAAAGTTATAGATTATGTGGATATTTATAGAAAATACATCCCTTCTTGGATACTATATGTGTACATGGTTATTGAATAGATGTACCTAGGAGTAATAACTCTGAAAATGAGTTTTGGGCTTAACTCGGGGAAACCTGGTACTATACAATGGGTCTTACTGTGTTCCTAGTTTGAAACTCATAGGGGATATACTTAGGATAATTCACATTTTCCTTATAAACCATTATGAATGTTTTAAATGTAAATATATACTTAAAGAAACTACGATTATGATTACAAAATTAGACAATCATAAAATTCCAATTTTTGTTAAGTGTTTTTATAGATCAAAATTAGACATTATGATTCATAACCTAATTTAGAGTATTCCATTATTTATAAATAGTGCATAGTGGAAGGATTGGAAACCACATGAATAAACACATTCCATTTTGGTTTTTCCCACCTATTCAAGATAATGATGTTTTTTCTAGAGTATTGACTAGTGATAAGAAATTTATAACTATACTGGGACAGCTAACATAGGTTATGAAAAAAAAACCTTACCCATATGGAGCATCCTGATCCAAAACATGGAGGAGCAATGTTAGACCGCTTTATGTGATAACAACCTCTATAATTCAATGGGACTAAAAACTCATTTATAGTGGAGAAGTGGATAAGTTCTTTAGATAAAATATTACTCTCTTTGGGATGTAATGAAAGGGGGAAGGTCGTCATAGTATTTTATTTTCTATCAGGATATTCAGATCAGTGGTGGTCATTAATTCAAAACACGAAGGAGGAGGAATAAATATAAGAAATGGAATAGAGTGAATTTAAGGAAATATTCTTAGAAAAATATTTTCTTTGAGAATAGAGTGAAGATATAGAGAATAAATTTTTGAGTCTGAAACAAAAAGAGGATGATAATGTTATGAACTATGTATCCAATTTTACAAGGTTATTAAGGCATGACACAGACTACAAACATAATCTAAGGAGAAATATTGATCAATTATATAATGGATTAAAACCATTCCTCCTAAGGGAGCTGGTCTCCCAAACATTCTCATCATATGAATATATAGTCTCATGTTCTATAAAGATAGAGAAATAATTTTATAAGTCATGTGAATTTAAGGGAAAGAAAGAGAAGAAGAGAGTGGTGGATGAAAAAAATGGATAAAGGGAAGAATAAAAGGGGAATTTTTCCAACATGTGATACTTGTGGAAAGAAACACCCTGAAGCCTGCTTAAAAGAAAAATGATTCTATTACAAATGTGGAGGAAGAGGCCACCAATATTGAGATTACAAGGGATAGAAAAAAGTTACAAATGTTTAATGCTACAATTATAAAGAGATGGGACATTATGAAAATGATTTTCATAAGCGTCAAGGATTCATTCCCCAGAGAAGGAAAAGGGAGCAAGGCCAAGCTTATGCAATCACAAAAACTGAAGTTAAAGTTCCTAATGATGTGGTGGTAGGTACTTTAATCATTTCTTCAAACCTAGCCAATTCTTTGGTAGATTTTGGATCATTTCATTTATTTATATCTTCCCAGTTTTCCACGAAAATTAGACATTTCCATTTTTATTTAATAAATGAGTTTCTAGTAAAAACGCTTATGTGAAGTATCATAGAAACAAATATGTGTCGATCAGTCCCCCTTATAAAACATAAACGTGATTTAGTTGATCACCTTATCATCATACTGATGATTGATTTTTATATAATTCTTTGTATGATTTGGCTTTCAAGTTATGATTCTAAAATCTATTATAAGAATAAGGAAGTTATAATTTTTAGAATGATGTAGAATCCCACATCTTTACTGCAGAAACCTCATCATTTGATTCTAATCTAGATTCACCCCCAGTTTCACTATTGAATTCAATTCTTGTGGATGAAGATAAAAGAATATCTATGGATTAGGAGAGATGTTTTCAAATTGAGGTTTTACCAGTTGTGTAATAATTTTTTTATGTATTCCCAAAGGATTTACCGGGAGAACCTCAAGAGCCATAAATCGAGTTTTCTATTAATCTAATTCCTAGTGCAAGTCCTACATGAAAGACTCCTTAAATAATGGACCTAGTGAAATTATTATATCTGAAGAAACAACTAGAGGAATTGACTGATAAGAGATTTATCCACCCTAGTGTTTTTCCATGGGGAGCTCATATTATTTTTTAAGAAGAAAGATGGATATATGAGACTATTCATTGACTACAGGGAGATAAATTCTATTAAGATAAATAATAAGTATCATCTTTGCCACATTAAAGAATTATTTTTTCAAATTCACGGAGCCCAATGTTTTTCAATGATTGACCTCTGATATAAATATCATCACTTGTATTTGAGGAGGGAAGAAATTCCAAAGACAGGATTTTGAACCAGGTATGAGCATTACAAGTTTACAGTAATGCCATTTGGACTAACTAATGCACCCTATGTTTTCATAGATCTAATGAATAGAGTTTCAAGGAATATATTGAGGAATGTTTTTTGGTATTTATTGATGATATCTTTGTATACAAAGGATATAATTACCATGAGAATCACTTGTTCATTATTATGAAAACTATTATAAGAAATGATTAATATGGGAAGTTTAGAAAGTGTGAATTATGGCTACATACCATTTCTTTTCTTAGCCATATTGTCTTTAAGGACAGAATCTTAGTTGATCCTATAAATACAAAAGAAGTTCAAAAATGGAATACTCTAATGAACATAACTGAGGAATTTAATTTTGTTGCTTTATCAGGTTATTATTGACATTTCATTTAGATCTTCTCTGAATTAGCTAACTCGATAACCAGGATTACTCGTAAAGGTGTTAAGTTTGTACGAAAAAATAATGTGAATAATGTTTCAAAGAATTCATGAAGAGGTTAGTGAATGATCCAATATTGACTCTACCATTGGAAATTGGTGGATTTGTGATTTATAGTGGTAAATCAAAGAAAGTTATTTGGTGTGACCTTATGCATAATGATAGAGTTATTGCTTATGAATAAAATCTTCATTAACAGAACTACCCAACACATGATCTTGAGTTACAAGCTGTAATATAATCTATAAATATGTAGAGAAATTATTACTATGCTGAAATATGTGAGATATATATTGATCACAATATCATAAAATATATCTTCTCCTATAAAGAACTCAACATGAGGCAATGGCGATGGATCAAGATACTCATGGATTATTATTGTTCCAAACACTACTATCATGGGAAAGAAAAGAGGGTGGAAAATGCATTGAGTAGGAAAGATCATGAAGTTCTGAGAAAAATATGGATTGAAAAAGATCCTATGCTCATGGATCTTGTAATTCCCTAACCGCAGATACCTAGAATCAGTGCATTATTACATAACATTTGCATTATCACAAGAGATCAAGTCCTGAATAACCGATTAGTTTAGTAGCCTTGGAATTACTAGACACATACCTATGTTTTACATTACATTTTGAAATTGATAAAAAAACAAAACTATGTCCCATTATAAAAAAATCATATCCCATAGACAACACCTGAAATTCAACCATAATATACTTCTTTGCATCTCGGGTAAAATAAATGATAAGAAATGGGTGAGCTTAGAAGATCAGTAAGGATAATAATATAGTGGAAACTATCATAAATAAGTATAAACATTTAAAGAAATGTACAAGACTTAAAGAAAAGACTTTTAAACTTAAACTTCATCATAAAATGGAAAATATTAATCAAATAATTCCTTTTACTTATTTACATAGATATTCTACAAGTCGAATAATCACATGTAATATCAATAGCTAATTTCACAATGATGGATTGCATAATGTCGGACATCATAACAACATAGTCAAATCCGCTTGGAAAGAATAAAAATAATGATTTTGTCAAGGCCTTTTTCTAAGACACTAGTTTATCTCATGACCTACTGAATGGCCGAAAATAGACACACCCGCCGTATAAGTTAAAAAAACAATCTTTTATTAATTTGTCGAAAAGGTCATAAAGCACCTTGTTTGAAAAACGATGAAAATATTCCTTTCAAACCATTTTATAAAGATTAAAAAAAGGGTATAAATGACTCTAACCCATAGTCTATGAAATATTAAAAAAAAATTGAAATATATTTTTATGAAACACCTATGTGGATGATAAAGAAGTCACAGTAGATACTTACGTATAAACAACCTCGGGTAATAAATAGATTGTAAAATTTACAATTACATTGTAGTTTTCCATAGTCGAGGGTACATGAACCTCTTTTATAATGGTGAAATAATTATTATTAAATTATACAAGATCCACATACAAAAATATGATATCATATATGACCCTTTAATATTGATTTGTTAATTATATTGCATTAGTATTATTGTTTCAGGTGTTACTGATTCTTTTTCCTTTATATGTTTTGTTACGTAAGTAATGTTTATTAGGGATAGTATATTTTTTATTCATATCCAGAATGATATTAAGTCTTTAGACATTATTTTTAATTTTAAAATGAAAATTATTCTTGAATGGTTATGATGGGGAATGAAAACTCACCGTGTCGTGGAGACGGTAAATCGTACGTACGAATGAGCGGAAATAACATTATATTAGTGGTGAAATTTCATGTAATTTGATGGTATATTATATATACAGAATATTTAAAATGTTATATTTATTATTTAAATCAAGTATACTAATTATTATACCCATCCAAATAATGAAGTGTTGAATAAAAAACTACACCATGACGTGGAGATAGTAAGTCGTACGTACGCATGTATGGTGACATTGTCATTCATAGGATGGATAGAATAAGGAATATGTTTCTAACATATTTATAATAAAATCACAGTGTATATAAGATACTGGATTTATTATTTCGGTATGGAAACAACAAATAGAGGGAGTGGAAGAAGAAAAGAACATTGAAAGAGGTGATGAAACAATTTCCACTTCTTGAGGTGCTTCCTTTTAATTTGATCAAAAGGGATCCATAGGTTTTCTTTCTTATCAAAGTAAGGCCTCTATATTTAAGTGAGGGTAGTTGGGAGGATATTTGAGCATGTTTTGGCCAAGCCAAATGGCTTTGGAGGTGTGAAATTAAGAGATGGGGAAGTGCTATTTTATAAGATAGGTGAGAGTCACTTTAGAAAAAACATGAAATATTATTTTATTATAAAATCATTTTCAGTTTCTTATGGATCCAAATGGATTTAATTCGAGTTAAGGTGATGATGAGTCTAAATCTTCTCAACCAATATGTTTTAGACAAGTTTAGGTCAACATATTAACCTTATCTTTTAGATTTAACTATTAGTTAAATAGTTTATCTTTTACCAGGTCTTCTTGTATTTTTATATTACATGGTTAATAAACTTACCATAAAATTCCAAGAGAGAATAAAGTCGGTTTTTAAAAGACATATATATAATTATATAAGTCTTTTGTATAAACCTTATATTTTTAATACTATTATATAATTTAATAAAATAGTATTTTTTTTAAAAACTCATTTATGTCAATTTTGACACTCTTTGGTATTTGGTTTTTTTGAAAGTCATGAAAATATGATTTCTTAGAAACAAATTCATTGAATCAACCCTAAAATTTCATATTAACCTATAAAATTCTTTGATTGAATAATAAGTCTTAATTTATATTTATTTTAATATTTATAATATCAATTATTTTAATCTTTCATTAATAAGGTAATTAATGCATCATCATTGTTTCATAAAGAAATTTTATTATTTAATGTCTAAAAATTTTAAATAAAATACCATGATATTGAAAATATGTTTATATTTATAATGAATATTTATAGTAAAATTTATCTTATGTATAACAATATATTAAAAATCTTTTATTTATTAAAATTTGAATTTAACACTTTTAACTCTTCTTTAAATAAAATAATCATAAATATCCTAATCTAATCCTACTGAATAAAAAAGAATCATATTTTATTAATAAAGTTGATTTTGGTAGAAATACACTTATCCAATTGAATTAGGACATGTGTTGGAGAAATTAAAATATCATTTTTACCTTTAATTACCCTATTTACTTTTAACCATGGTAAATAAAATTCAAAATTTACTATTCACCAAAAATTATTTTCATTCTATTGAACCATATTTTACTCAATGATATCAACTGTTTCTCTTAGAATTCGGAAATTCAATTCACAAAACCGGTAAAATCACGTTTTATGCAAATTTGTAAATGTGTCTAGAAGGTTGGTAAAAGGCGTTAACTAGTTCAACAAAATTTTACATATCTAATCTTATTATAAAATGACTCCAATGAATTAAATTTAACTTATATAGATATTATATATCTATTTTGAATTAAAATAAATTAAAATAAAATTAATAATTATTTAAATAAAAAGTCAATTTTAAATAATAACGCAGTGTTTTTCACTATTCATCAAAAAAATGAATGTTTTCAGAAAAATACCAATATTTCTCCCTAAGAAAATTTTGATATTACAAATCCAAAAATGCAGTCCATTTTGAAAAATAAAATTTAAAAATTTTAAAAAAGTGGGTATTACTATTCATAACAGCTTTTTAAATGGCTAGTTTGATTGGTCATGGAGTGCTAGAACTAGAAGTTACGTACAACGCAAGCTATTGTATTATTCAAAGATAAATGTACCATGGAAGAATGGGGTGTTACATTCTCCCCTCCTTCAAATAATTTCATCCTTGAAATTTCTAGAATATTACTGCATTAAAATATTTGGGTGGTTCTTCATCATAAGTTCCTCAGGTTCCCACATTGCCTCTTCCATTTTATAGTTTCTCCAAAGAAGTTTTACCAAACAAGTCATCCTGTTTCTCAACACTTGTTCTTTGGTATCAAGAATCCCGATAGGATATTGACAATAAGATAGGTCAGGTTTCAGTTCTATTACTTCATAGGTGAGTACATGCATTGTGTCAGACATGTATTTTCTCAACAGTGATATGTGGAACACATCATGACCTTTAGAGAGACTTGGTGGTATTTCCAAATGGTAAGATACAACTCCATTTTGTTCTAGAATTTTTAAAGGTCCTATGTACCTGGGACTCAATTTAATCTTCTTATGGAATCATATAACACTCTTCCATGAAGATACCATCAAGAAAACATGATCTTCTACTTGAAATTCCAAATCCTTCCTTCGATTATCAGCATAGCTCTTTTTCCTACTTTGAGATGCTTTGATGTGGGTTTGGATAATCTTCACCATTTCCATTTTTTCCTCAACAAGTTATGGGCCTACGAGTTTTCTTTCAGCAATATCATCCCAACAAGTTGGTGTGCAACATCTCTTTCCATGTAACGCTTCATATGGGGCCATTTGACTACTTTAATGGAAGCAATTATTATAGGAAAATTCTACCAGAGGAAAATATTGATCCCATATACCTTTAAAGTCAAGTGATCAAGATATCAACATGTCTTTTAAGGTTTGAATAGTTCATTCTGATTTTCCATCAGTTTGAGGGTGGTAGGAAGTACTCAAATGAAGTTCAGTATCTAGGGATTTCTGAATACTTTTCCTTAATCTTGATGTGAAAAGGGGATCACAATCAGAAAAAATTGATAGGGGTACTCCATGAAGTCTTACAACTTCATTAATATATAGTCTTCCTAAAAGTTCAAGTGGTAAAACATCTCTTATAGCGAGAAAATGTGTTGAATTTTTAAGACAATCAATAATGACCCATATTGAATCATTACTTCTAGGAGTCTTCAATAGCCCCAAGACAAATTCAATCGTAATATCATCCCATTTCCAATCAGGTATAAGAAAAGGTTTCATGACTCCTCTAGGATGTTGCCTTCGAGCCTTAACCTATGGAAGAAACATACATCATGACACATAATTAGCAATATATCTCATAATTTTGTCCAACCTAAAATATTCCTTAAAATCTCTATACATCTTAGTGCTACTAGGGTGTATAGAGAAATTAGAGCTATGACCATCATCCAACAATTCCCTTTTTATATCAGATATATCGGGAATGAACAGTCTCTTCCCAAATTTTAAAATTCCATCTTTATATACAAATTTGATCAATCTCCCATCATTCACAACTTTAATTTTCTTTTGAAATTACTAATCATCAATCTGAGAACTTTTTATCCCTTCTTGTAAAGATGGATTAGCAACCATTTGAAAAAAGTATCGATGGTTCACCTTCCATGATTACTTCCATATCCATCTTTACTAGATCCATGAACATAGGATCCATTTCAACTCTCATCTTGTTTATAACTCCATGATCCTTTCTGCTCAAAGAATCTCCCACCTTATTTTTCTTCCCTAGGTGGTAGTGTATAGTGAAATCATAATCCATTAGTAGTTCAACACACTACCTTTTCCTCATGTTGAGTTATTTCTGTGACAAAATATACTTCATCCTCTTGTGATTAGTATATATCTCACATTTTTCACAATAAAGATAGTGTCTCTATATATTCATAGAAAATATTACAGTAGCTAACTCAAGATCATGAGTATCATAGTTATGTTCATAAATTTTTAGCTGTCGTGATGCATATGTAATAACTCTATCATTCTGCATAATGACACAACCAATCCTTTCTTTAATGAATCACTATAAATAAAAAACTCGTCATTCCCCAATGGTATAGTCAAGATAGGATAAATGACTAATATTATTTCTAGTTCTTAAAAAAATTATTCACACCATTTTGTCCAAAACAATTTAACCCCTTTACGTGTGATTTTGGTTAAGGGGTAAGCTAATCAGGGAAAACTTTTGTACATAATTCCGATAATAACCTACTAAAATAATAAAACTGCATACCTCAATTATACTCATTGGTGCTGACCATTCATGTATTTCCTTTTTTTTGAAGGATCAAAAGAGATTCCATCTATAGAGTCAATATGGACATGAAAATAAATCCCCTAAAACCATAATTCACACTTGAAAAACTTCACATATAATTCATACTTCTATGATTCTTTAGAATAGTGCGCAAGTGATTTTCATGATATTCATAGATTTTGGATTATACTAAGATATCATCAATAAATACCACTACAAATTCATCAAGATATTCATTGAAAAATCTATTCATTAGATCCATGAAAATAGAGGGTGCATTAGTCAGTCCAAAAGGCATTACTGTAAACTCGTAATGCCTGTACCTGGTTTGAAATCCTATCTTTGAAATGTATTAATTTTTCATGAACAACTAATGGTATCCAGATCAATGTTAAATCTTTGAAAAATATTGACCTCCATGAAGTTCATCAAATAAATCATCAATGCGAGGTAGGGGATACTTTTTCTTTATTGTTATAGCATTGATCTCCATATAGTCAATGAAAAACCTCATAGATCCATCTTTATTCATAACAAAAATAATAGGGTCTCCCCATAGATAATCACTAGGGAGAATAAGGGGTCTTTGATATGGTCCTTGAACCAGGAATTAAATCAATTTCCCTTTTTGGAGGATGTCCAAGTAAATCCTTTGGAAACACATCAACATATTCTTGCACAATAGATACATCCTCTATTTGAACATTCTTTTCCTCACCCATATTTATTTCACTCCCATCCTCCCTAATAATTTAATTTAGTAGAGATAATGGGGGTGGATCTAGATTAGAATCATATGGTGATGTTTCTTCTCTGCAGATAAGGTATTTATTATCATCATCAAAAATTGTAACCTCCTTATTCTTATAATAAATTTTCGCATCATGGTCTGAAAGACAATCCATATCAAGGATTATATCAAATTCAATCATGGGTATGACAATGAGATCAGTAGATAAAGCATGTTTATATTCCATAATGGAAACTGATTCACAAAACATTGTTACAATGATACTTCCCTTAGGAGTTTTGATAAGAACCTATCGTGTTAAATCAAATTATAAATATCTAATTTTCTTATAAAATTGGTAAGATGTGAAAAAATGTGATTATCCATAATCAAATAAAGCATTGGATAAATTTGAGGAAATGATTAATGTACCTACCACCACATCATTAGGAGATTTAACCTCAGCAGTAGTGATTGCATAAGCTTGGCCTTGCTCCCTTGGCCTTTTCTAAGGTAAGTTTCCTTGGTATTGAGGACATTCATTTCCATAATGATCCATTTCTATACAATTGTAGCATTCAAAATTGACAACCTCTTTCTTTCCCTTTTAGTCACGAGCTTGGTTTCCTTTTTCTCCACACTTGTAACAAGCTTCCATACCTTTAGGAAAGTACTGGGGTGTTTCTTCCCACATTTACCACATAATGGAAATTCAACTTTTCCCTTATCCCCCTTGTTTAATTTTCCAGAGTGTTCAGAATATCTCTTCTTCTCTTGATTTAATTTAAATTCGTAAGACTTAGATAATTTCTTTTCTATCTTGATAGAACCTAAGACTATATCTTCATACGATGATAAATATTGTGAGAATAATTCTCGACAAAGAAATTTTTTTAACCCATAAAATAAACAATCAATCTTACTCCTTGGGTTATGTATATAATCTGCAACATTCCTTGATAACCTTGTAATGTTAGCTTCATACTTTGTGAAATTTTCATTCTCCTTTTGCCTCAGACTTAGAAATTTCATTACCATATCCACTCGATGGTCATGAGGAAAGTATTTTTCTAAGAAAATTTCTTTAAAATACCTATATTCTATATTTGATACTTCTTTATTCCTCCTTTGTGTTTTGAATTAATGAACACCATTGATCTGCATCTCTTGTGAGGCGATAAATAGCCATGGAAACTTTTTCCCTTTCTCTACTCCCCAAAGCATGAAATATTTTCTCTAAGGAACTTATTCATTTCTCAAATACAAATGGATTTTTAGTCCCATTTAATTTTGGTGGTTGTTACCTCATGAAGCGGTCTAACATTTATCCTTCATTTTGTGGATCAGGGTGCTCCATACGGGTAAGGTTATTATTCATAACATGAGTGAGTTATCCCAGTATGGTTATAAACTATTCATCACCAGTTGCATCACCAGCTCCACTATAATTACCTTGAGTAGGAGGTAAATCCCTACATAGATTATGTGTGTTGATATGGTTTCCATTCTATCCACTAAGCATCATTTCTAAACAATGGTATACACTATATTAGTTTATGAACCACAATACATAATTCCAATCTAGTAAAATACCTAACATAAATTGAACAGTTTATGCATATAATCTATAATCATAAAAAATGTTTTCTTTGAGGAAGTATTTAATCATAAATCTTTCATAATTGTTTGTAAATAAAATTTGAAATGTACTAAGAATATCCCCCACGAGTGTCGTAACCAAGAGTGCAACAATGACAATTTTTGTGCACCAGTTCTTATTCAAGTCTAGCTCAAAGCGGTGTTTTCAAGTTTTACACCTAGATACATCTATTCCAGTGCCGCCTCTACCTTCTCATATCCAGATAGGGATGTATTTATTGGAAAATTCACAAAATCTCTACATTACCAAATTTTGAGGAAGTTCTTCTATACTAATCCACAAAATTTATCTCAGTGTAATATTCTCTAATCAGAGTTTTTCTAAATCTAGTTTCTAAGGTTTGTACTAAACTTCCTCAGATACCAACTATAATGCCCCAACCCTAGTTACCTAGATCTGGTGAATTATTACATAACATTGGCATGATCACAATAGATAATGTCCTGAAAGACCAATTAGTTTAGTAGACTTGTAAGTACAAGATACATACATAAATTTTACATTACATTATGAAATGGAAAAACAACAAAATTGGGTCCCCTTTGAACACAATAATATACCAAAGCCTATCCATGTAGGTCAATCCTAATATATTTCTTCGCATCCTAGGAAAGATAAAACATAAAATAGGGGTGAGCTCATATTCTCAGTAAGGATAACAATATAGCAGAAATAATAATAAATAAGCATAAACATTTAAGGCAATGTATAAGACTAAAACACAAGTCTTTTAAACTTAAACATTTGAATAATATGGAAAAGAAAAATCAAATAATTCCATTTACTTATTTACATAGAGATTCTACTATTTGAATAATCACAAGTAATATCAATAGCTAATTTCATAATGATGGAATGCATAATGCCGGACATCATAACCACATAGTCAAGGCCCCATGCCAATACTACAAACAAAGATTTTTTCAAGGTCTTCTTCCAAGATATTATTTTTTCTAATGAGGCCTACCGATGCATCGAGGGGATATATCGGCCCCCACCTATCACTTACTAAGTCAAATTCATTCCTTATATGAAATGGTTGAAACATAACATAAACATTCGTATTAAAAACAAGCATACAAAATGATAATACTTTAACCATAAAACATGAATGGTTTAGAAATATCACATCCATAGTCAAACCTATCACAAAAGCTTCAATACAATATAGAAGATTGTATCATAATAAATCAAATTCAAATAAGCACAAAATCCAACAAAGGATGTTAACATAGATAAAATAAAAACTATTTGAGAGAAATATCTCTTTCTATTTTGAAATCATTTAAAAGTCACATAATTATAAAATAAAATTTATATTTTGAAAATATTCTTATATGATTTTAAGGGAAGATTCTAAGGTGTTATAACGATAGAAAATTTCCTCACCCACTGTATAATTTAAAAAACATTCTTTCCATAATTTTTCGAAAAGGACATAAAGCACCTTGTTTGGAAAACACCAAAAAGATTCCATTAAAACAATGTTATAAAATTGAAACAAGGGTAAAAATTACTTTAACCCATAGTCTAAGAAATATTAAAAATGATTTGAAATACATTTTTAAGAAACATGGATGTGGATGATAAATAATTCCTTGTAGATACTTATGTATAAACAACCTTGAATAATGAAGAGATTGTAAAATTAACTCTTTCCTTGTACATTTCCGTATTCAAGGGTACATTAAACTCTTGTATAATGGTGAATTAAATATTATTAAATAATATAAGAAGCATATACATAAATATGATATCATATATGATCCTTTAATATTGATTTGTTAATAACATTGCATTAGTATTATTATTTTGGGTGTTACTGATTCATTTTCCTTTATATGTTTTGTTACGTAAGTCATGTTTGTTATGTATAGGATATATTTGATTCATATAAATAATGATATTAAGTTATTTAAACATTATCTTTAATCATTAAATAAAAATTATTCTTTAATGTTTACGATGGGGAACGAAAACTCATCGTGTCATGGAGACGGTAAGTCATACGTACGGACGAGCGACAATATCATTCTATTAGTGGTGAAATAATATGTAATTGGGGGGTATATTATATATACAGAATCATTAGAAAGTTATATTTATTATTTAAATCAATTATACTCATTATTATACCCATCCAAATTATGAATTGTTGAATAAAAAACTACACCACGACGTGGAGCCGGTAAGTCGTACGTACGCACATAAGGTGACATTGTCATTCATAGGATAGATATAATAATGAATATGGTTGTACCATATTTATAATAACATCTTAGTATTTATAATTTACTGGAGTTTTTATTTTTGTATGGAAACAACAATGAAAGAGGAAGTGGAAGAAGAAAATAACATTGAAAGAGGTGATGAAATAATTACCTCTTCTTCGGGTGATTCCTTTTGATTTGATCAAAAAATATCCTTAGGTTTTATTTATGATCAAATTAAGGCCTCTAAGTTTAATTTAGGGTAGTTTTAAAGATATTTCATT
The DNA here is from genome assembly GCA_963277665.1 of Viscum album. Lineage (NCBI taxonomy): Eukaryota > Viridiplantae > Streptophyta > Magnoliopsida > Santalales > Viscaceae > Viscum > Viscum album. The sequence goes on from OY728150.1 coordinate 249,039,103, forward strand.
GGGTTTTGGCTGAGCCAAATGGATTTGGAGGTGTGAAATTAAGAGAAGGGTAAGTGCCCTTTTATAAGAGAGGTGAGGGTCACTTTAGGAAAATCTTGAAATAATATTTTATTATAATTTTTTTTAGTTTATAATGGCTCCAAATGGATTTATTTCTAGGATAATGTGATTATGGGTTGTAATATTTTCATCCAATAGGTTTTAGACAAGTTTAGGTCACTATATTAACCTTATCTTTTAGATTTAACTCTTAGTTAAATAGTTTAAGTTTTACCATGTCTTCTTGTCTTTTTATGTTACACAGTTAATAAACTTACTCTAAAATGACAAGAGAACCAAAAGTGGTTCATTAATAAAATATATATCATTATATAATTCCTTTGGATGAACCTTCAATTTTTAAGACTATTATATAATTTCATAAAATAGTATTTTGTTTTTTTGAAAGTAATAACATTCATATTTATTAGAAACAAATCATTTAATTAACCCTAAAATGTCATATTAACCAAGAAAATTCGAAGAATGCATCATAAGTGTCAGTTTATATTTATTTTAATATTTATAATATCAATTATTTTATTCTTTCATTAATAAGGAAATTACTAAATCATAATTGTGTCAAAAATGAATTTAAATATTTAATGTATAAAAATTATAAATAAACTTCCATGATTTAGGAAATATTTTTATATTTACAATGAATATTTATAATCCAATTTATCTTATGTAAAACCCAGTATTAAAAATTTTTTAGTTATTAAATGTTGAATTAAACACTTTTAACTCTTCTTTAAATAAAATAATAATAAATGCCCTAATCTAATCCAAGTAGATAAGGAAGGATCATATTTTATTAATAAGGTTTATTTTGGTAGAAATACAGTAATCCAATAGAAATAAGACATTTTTGGGGGGAATTATAACATCATTTTTACCTTTAATTACCCTCTTTACTTTTAACCATGGTAAATAAAATTCAAAATTTACAATTCACCAAAAATTATTTTCATCCTATTGAACCATATTTTACTTAATGATATCAAAAATTTCTCTCAGAATTTTAAAATTCAATTCACAGAATCGATAAAATTATGTTTTATGCAAATTTGCAAATGTTCCTAGAAGGTGGGTAAAAGACGTTAAATTGTTCAATAAAATTTTATATATCTAATCTTTTTATAAAATAACTCCAATGAATTACATTGAACTTATATATATTATGTATATATTTTGACTTAAAATAAATTTAAATAAAATAAATAATTGTTTAAATAAAAAGCCGGTTTTAAACAATAACGCAGTGTTTTTCACTATTCATCAAAAATTGAATGTTTTCAGAAAAATACCAAAAATTCACCCTAAGATAATTTTGATATTTTTAATACAAAAATAAAGTCCATTTTGTAAAATAAAATTTATAAAATATCAAAAAGTGGGTATTACTATTCATTCCAGCTTTTTAAATGGCTAGTTTGATTGGTCGTGGTGTGCTAGAACTCAAAGTTGTCTACAATGCAAGCTATTGTATTACTCAAAGAGAAATGTACCATGGAAGCTTGGAGTATTATAGATATAATGAGGTTGGATGTGGGAAGTATCAAAGAAGGGGAATCATCATTACTTTTTCAATTGTTTTCCCAACTATCTTTATTGGAAATATTTAAAAGTTCTCAATTCAATGATGAGGATATTCAAAAGAAAATTAAAGCTTTAAGTGATGGTAAGCTTCTGGATTTCATGTGTGAGGATGGAATTCTATAATTTGGGAGAAGGCTATGTGGCCCCTCTATAACTGAAATAAAAAGGGATTTATTTTATGATGCCCATTTTTAGAATTTCTCAATGCACCATCATAGTAATAAAATGTATAGAGATTTGAATGAACATGCTTGTTGGGATAACATGAACTATGAAATTTCTGATTATGTATCATGAAGTTTAGTCTTTAAACAGGTGAAGGCTAAACGAAAAATTCCTATAGGATTCATGCAACCTCTACCTATTCCTATATGAAAATGGGATGAAATCACCATGGATTTTATCACCAGATTACCAAAAACTCCAAGAATGAATGATGCAATATGGGTAATTGTGGATCGACTTACCAAATATGCACATTTTCTCGCAATAAGGGAGGATTTTCTACTGGATCATCTTACATGGATCTATATTAATAAAGTTTTAAGACTTCATAGAGCACCTCTCTCAATTATGTCTGATTGTAATCCATGATTTACATCAAAATTCTGGAAAAGTCTCACAAAAGTATTGGATACTAAGCTTCATTTGAGTAATTCTTATCATCCTCAAACTGACGGGTAGTAAGAAAGGATGATCAAAAATTTAGAATACATGTCGAGATCATGATCACTAGATTTTCAAGGCATGTGGGATCAATATTTACATATGGTAGAGTTTTCTTACAATAATAGTTTCCAATAAAATATTCAAATGACACCATATTAAGTATTGTATGGAAAGAGATGTCTTACACCAACATGTTGGGATAAAGTCGGTTAATGGAAGCTTGTAGGCCGAGAGCTTATGGAGGAATCAATGGGAATGGGAAATACTATTCAAACCCATATCAAAGAAACTCAAAGCAGGTAAAATATTTATGATGATAATCTAAGGAAGGATTTGGAATTTCAAGAGGGTGACCATGTTTTATTAAAATTATCTCCATGGACTGGTGCTATAATATTTGGGAAGAAAGGGATACTGAGCCCCATGTACATTGGTCCTTTTATAATGGCACTTTTAAAATTAAAATCTCTATTTCTCATGTAAATAATGATTTTTTGAAAAAACTAAATTTCACACATTTAGGAAATTATTTTGATATAATGGAGTCCACTTTATAACTCTACAGGTTGAAAAATGGTTGTGGTGAATTTTTTGGATTTTTCTAAAATACTTGAATTCTCGGTGAATAGTAAAATTTGGTAATTTACAGTTTGAGTACATTAGAAGCTAAATAAACTATTCCATAAATCATTACTGATATAAGCACACTTTGTTAGAACACACATTCATTTATTACTATTTTTGGTAACAATAATCAACACTTTTTCTTTTCTTGAGCAAAATAATAAAATAATGAATAAGATATTCAAAAATCACCCCTCTCCTCCACTATATAACCCACCCCTCACCCCCTCTTATCTTCACTCCTCTAAGCCTTGAATCTTGTTATATTTCTTCCCAAATACTATTACCTTATGTCCTGTACATCCAGTATCTCTTTTTCATGAGAAAATAACAAAACCTCTTCCCTTAATGAGGTTCTTAAGGGGGGGTTTCAAGGGGTAAACCCTCTTCCTTCTTCTTTTAAATTCATTTCTAGTTTATTTTTTATCATATCCTCACCTTTTCTATCCAAATGCTCGTTATTAATATATTATAATATATTTACTATAATGATATCATTTTAATGTAATATTCTTCCTCAAACTACTATATCTCTCTCTTTTATTATAAAAAAATAATAATCATCTAGGAGGTGCCGATTAACAACCTTCATGGATGACGAACCGTCATTCTTCAATTTATCCTTAAAAGATTGTCATGAAACCATTTTTATGGTTGAACCAGATTATAAAATATGTATCATATATTATTTAATGATTTTGTAACTCTCATTTATACATGATATTAAATAATATATCAAACTAGTTTGTTGTGATTGAAAAACCGTTGTAAAAATCTAAATGATTATCACAAAATTTCTTATCTAATGATTCATCCTCATACCATGTAACCAAATGATATATATAACCATTTAAAATTCTATATTTTTATTAATAATATATAAATTAAATTATATAGGATTATTTCCATCCAACATGATCTTCCATACTCAAATACAAGTATATCAATTTTGAAAACCAAGGAAACGAACGCTCCTGAGAGATAAATTTGTATATTATAAATCATAAGAAATTACATAAATGAACATAATAAAATTATACTAAATAAAATAAATGTAGATAAGGTTATGAATTAATTAAATAATATATTTAATTTTATTATCCATGGTGTTAAGGTCAAGTGCAGAACTCATTCAGATATTAGTTAAGAGTTTCCTTCCCAAACATTCATTTTCTTTCGGGTAATGATTTCTTCTATAAAAAACCAATTTAATTCTTAATTTATTTTATATAATTCATATAATTTATGGTTATATGTTCTGAAATCATTTATTCTTATCATTTCATCTTTTTTTTGGGGAAAATACATTTTTTAAAAGGGTTCCCTTCTCAATTCTTCACGGTAAGCAAGCCCGATTAAGGGGAACATCTCAAATTCTTACCTATGTTCAAGTTCACTCTATAATATATTTTAAGCCGCCATTATTTTATAAAATCACTCATTTTATTATTTAAGATCTATCTTAGTTTATTTCTATTTTTATGAAAATGTTTTTTCAAAATAACTCTTCTTTTTAAAGTAAAAGTGTATTTCTCTAAAAAATTCCTTGATGAGTTTATTAGATTATTTTTTCTATTTAAACACCTCTATTTAATTTTATGTCTTATAAAGGTTAATATTTTGGGTTTATCATCCACCATATTTTATTAAAAAAATTTGATCAGTTTCAGTTTGGATGTTCAATCTTGATACCATTCACCATACTGCTCAAAATGGTTAGTAATTATGTTTACAGATTTGGGAAATTTATTTACATTTCCTATGTATATAATGTTTATGTTTAACCCCATTCATATTATGAATGAATTGGAATTATTAATTGATGGTTGGGGACCACTATAGCCCCTTTATTCATCAGTTGGTCTCTTGATGAAAAAATGAATTAGGTTTTAGCTAAGGCTTTACCCAAGTATTTTCAGACGTATTGGCCGAGGCCATGAAAACTTGTTTCAAATGTCCGGAATTATACATTCCCATGTTAGAAAAATATTAATTGATAAAACATGTGAAAATTTTTACTATTATAATATCCATCATTATGTTTCATTCTTTTATGACCAGTTTTATGGATTTATTTACTCAGCTTTGACTTTGGCCATATTATTCTCACTTTTAGTTTTTAAAGGCATGTGTTTTTAGTTATTCACCATTTCTAATGTTTATGTTTATAATAACTTAATCTATATTACTTACACTTACTAGCAATCTAAGATCAATCATTTATTATGTTTTATTTTCCCTAGGTTTTGAAAATGAATATTATGGATGAATTAAAGGGATGATCTAGGAGTCATAGATGTTTCCAATGGAATTGTTATTATGTATTTCATTTGAATTTGTAATTTTGAAATTATGTTTGTATATTGTTGTCCAAAACTACTAAAAGTTTCAGTCCTTTGGGTTATGAATTTCTTTTTATCATGCCAATGTATTAATATAAGGCATTAACTCTAGGAAGCTGGGGTCTGTGTCCTTACAAGGGATTCAATGAGTAAATTTACCAATTGGAAAATTTGTTGTTAAAATATCCTCTAAGAATACATATAATAATCTAGGTGTATGAAATAATAGTTTTTGTTGATGAATACAAGGATGTTCATGTCACTCTTTAAAAAAAATGAAATACCATAACCACTTTAGATTTTTCACTTCTTAACAAAACTTGTTATCTCCATCCCACTTTCAAAAAAAAACCATATCACTTTCACAAAAAACGTATCACAACAAACCATATCACTTGATATTTGTTTAAAAATATTAAAGAATTTTTTTAGGACCATATCACTTGATAAAAAAATTGATACCACTTATTAAAAATCTGGTCAAATGATAACACTTGTACTCCATGATTTTTAGTTCTTCATAGGCTTTGAAAACATTTGATAAATCTTAATAGCCTTTAATGTTCATCAAAAATCTCCATGAGTCTTTAAATCTTGAAACCAACTATTGTAGCTCAATTTGGGGTACCACTTGTGTGAAAACTCTACTATATTAGTTTCTTTTATATATCCTAAAAAAATGTTACCAAAAAGAAAAAAATCTAGATAAAAACAAATATGTGAATTTTATTTTGTGGATAATACTACTACCTATTTAATATTCTTCAAATGGATTGAAAAAAACACTTATTTATGGCTATATAATATATTATTTTCGATACATTACATGGGAATATCTAAAAAATTACCCAATGGATCATATCTTCCCTTAAATTCTCAACAACTTTATAATAATTTTGAAATGATAAATTCTATGGGTAGAGGGGTACCTAATGGTTTCTGAAGTAGAGTATTGGGGATATCCATATTGGTCGAACTATTTATCTTCCATATTTACTTTTCACTTTTCTAGCCTGTGGGAAATGAATAACATCATTTCTTCAACCCCATATTCATAATTTATAGCCGGTATTTTTAAACTATCGCTATAGGATATTTTATCTATGATACCTCTTACACACTTAACATCATGGATGTGACCATTGTCATCCTTCCTTGGATTCTACTTTTCCACATTTTTGGAATTGATCACACTTAATCATGTAAAATTATGTGTATCATCATAAGTGAATCACACCACCAAATCTTTTATTAATTGTATATTCTTATTTTTTTAATTTACCAAATTGTGAAGACCACTTATAAAAAAATTCTTCTTAGGAGGCCAAGATTACATTATTGGAACACTTATTCATCATTAATGGATTCACCTTTACATGTTCTTCAACCTTTCTCACATATTGTAAAACAACTTTCTTTTTCTTTCGAATTGTCTTTCCTTGCATTCAATATATTTTCTGTGAGTATCTAGATATTACTTCTTGATGAACATTTTATCGTGGATCATTCTTAATATCCAAAACTCTTAACATATTTTTCACCAAATATTTCCTTTCTATTAAATAAAATATTTCTATTTTAGGTAATAGGAGTGGAACATATCCTTATATAATTTTTACCCTTCCTTGTATTACTCCAATTTTAATACCATTCCATGCGATTGAGTTTCCAAAATGTGAGACAAATTCCATAATAATAATAACTCATTTGGCCTCTTCTTGATTGAGATATAGGTATAACTAGAGTTACACTCACATATTTGGGATTTTTTTCATCATGTAACCAATTAATAATGTGCCGAAATATTCCTTAATAGTAGCACTTTTGAGCCACTTTCTTTTGTGGATATCCTGTAACATGGAGCTTTTATTTTCTTCCATATTTTATATTGAGACTATTAATTCCTATTGAGTCTTCTCCTGGGTGGGCTTTCAAGTTCTCAATTGAGGGTATTGTCATCTCGTTTAATTCTATGATATTATTATATTTTCCTTTAAAATGTGAAACTATCACCTAAATATTTAAATCATAATCCATCATAGTTTACTTATTTCTTTAATTCAAGTATTGAGTTGAATGGTATTCAATTTAATTCCATTTCCATGGACATTTTCTTAAAAATTTGTTGGGAAATATCTTAAATCATGTTTATTTGTTAGTTTATCTTTATTCCAATTTTCTTTATGATGAAATTGAAGTCTAACTCTTACATCCTTGGGATCTTATTTTCTACAAAAAAAATATTCAATCCTAGTAAAATTCAATTCAAGCATGAATTCACATTTTTACACCTTCTCTTGTAGAATTGAGATTACCTTTTGGATATTTCATGATTTAACTTCTTCGAAACATCCCCTTTCTAGTTCCAAAATATAATATGGAAGTATACACAATTTCTATAAACCAATCATAAAATAATTTATGAAAATAGATTTATAATTTATTACATACTTATGAGAATACATCTATGAAGTTGATTACCTATCACTTATTATTTAAATTTTTCTTACCATTTTACATAAGGAAATGCTTTTAAATTTTTACATGTAGTAATTACAATTTCATTCACATATCTTAGGAGAAATTTCTATAAAAACTTCCTTGTAAACTTCTTTTTTAAGGTAATAATTTAATTATTTTTTCCCTAATGCATAAATTTTAATGTTTATTTGATCTATTTAAGAGATAAATCCTTGTATTCTTAACATAAAAATTTATTCCCCAACAAATTATTATAGAGATCTGAGTGAATCTTCTATGTAGGCAAGAAGCACCATTTTCCATTATTTGATGTTATTTACATAAAACACTAAGCCTTAAATATATATTCCATTTATATTTAACAACTTCAAATAATGTTAGATTAATAAAAAAATCCATGACAAATAAATGAACAATTTTATCTGATACCCATTAATATTTCCTTTATATGGGCTTAGTGTAATATTTCTCTGAGTGGTTGGGGTGAATCATGGTATACAAATTCTTAAAATATTAAAAATATTTATCCTTAAATGTATTACTTTACCTATATAGATCGTGACCTCTAATCCATGAAGGTCAATTTTTATGATCTTTTTCTAAAATGACGATCTAATTCAAAAAATTGACCATGCTTTTTATCATATATTTTTTTGATTACATTTACACAATTTTTTTATTCATTCATAAAGTAAATAAGAAACTTAGAATTTACAAGGTTCACCCTCACTGGGATATATCCAAGGATAATGCATTGTCATTATATCATGCACTATAATCCACTATCTACATTGAACAATAGTGGGGTTTAAGATAGGTCATCCTTGCACAGGCTCACTAGATTATAATGCTTAGGAAAAACTCACTAATTCCCAAGGGTCACTCCCTCAAAATTTAATTTCAATGATCACTATGCATGGAAAGGATAACCTTAATATAGTTTATGTACATTCACATATCTTATAAAGGATCCCTTTCATGGAATACATCCTTGAATGTAGATAGATGCTCTTTTGACATCCACTTGGGATGATCATTCATAATTTTTGAAAAAACTACTTCATGCAACATGTATTCTTTAATTTTTAAAGAAAATATGGAATATATACTTGACTAAAAAATAGTGATCACTTCTATTCTTACTTTTTTAGAGTCTTAAATTGTATCCAATATCTTCTATCCTCTCACCAACAAATCCATCCACCTCTTCTTTAAAATATATATGAACAATATGTGCACGACTCTATATTCATTATCACCTATCAATATACATTTATTTAATTTGGGTGGGTATGTGACTAACAATAATACACCTCTCAACATCATTATGGGCTATAAAAACCACCTGTATTTACCATGTATTTACACCATGAATTCCAGACATCAGTCCATTGAATAACTATTTCATAGTCAATAATTTCAACTCCCTACTTCTTGAATTAATTCCAAATTAATTTTCCAAATATAATGCCACAAATCCCTTCAAATTTGTATTCAATCAAAGATTAAAACTAAGACACATTATTTATGAATCAATAAAGAACTATTAAATAATTTTATAATGATTTCTCATAAAACCAATTCATCACCCATGTATGCTCCCTTCACCAAAGCGTGGGGAAAGTACATTGGCTTGTTTTACCTCAAAATATTAGTCATTATGGTGTGGTCACTGGTTATTAGTCATTTTGGATTGTAGCTTCACCTAACTATCATAACCACCAATGAACACCACAAAACCAATAGTGGGTTTCCCCTTACTTCAAATTGTTCTTCCTATACCACTAAAACGTCCTCTATAGCATGGTACATCATGTTTTCACCTAATTTTAAATACAGGTATTCAATGCTACACTTCATTTAGAAGACCAAAACTGAAAAGGTCATTTTGGACTTCCTTATTTTGAACAAGCACTCATCTATTTCATTGTGACCATCACAATGATTTAGTGAAAGATATTTATCCATTTTTTACTCACCAAAACATTGAATATGAATATATTTTCCTTGTCCATTTCACATAGGTTCACTGGAATTCCCCCATGGGGACCACTTTGGCATGGTCCCTTTATAATTTCCCAAGTTGGGAAATTCTTGTTCAACACACCCTATTCTATGGGTGTGTCTATACCTGGTTCCTCCATTACCTTCACCATGCCCACTAAGATATTTTTATCATATCCAAATTAGTACTTTGGGATTCCTAACACAATGACATAAGGAACAATAACTTACATAGACATATCACGACCCTACATATGGATCCATGTTACCACACTATATAATGGTATTAGTAAATTTAATAACATAGACATGGACATCAAATAATTATATGGATATGACATAATAAGTACAAAAAAACTTTAAACTCATTCCTATATGATGGATCTACCATTTATTTTTTCCCTACAATCGGTTTCTTAATGTACTAAGATAATAAGAAAGTTATTAGAGTAAAAATGAATGGATACATTAGTCTATTCATGAACATAGAGTTCCTTTGCTTGATATATGAAATAAATACCCCTTAACACCACTTCACTAAATTCCCAAACCAATCCTCAATATATCTATAACTCAAAAATCAATCCCTTAGGTTTAGTTTCTCCAATATCACACGGAAACGGATCAAACCATTGGGACACCTCCTAAGAGGTGGTATTCCATGTGTTCTACTCTAAACCCACTTAATATAGGCTAGGGGTCAGTGTCTTGTACCGAGTATTAATTTTAAACATGATGGAAGGATTCAGTCTAATGCACCTACTGGCAACACAAATCTAAAAAAGGGATATAATAATGAATGTGGGAAATACTAAGATTCATAATGGAGAAAACAATATATAATCCATTACAAAATGGTTCAAAGTACATTCCCAAAAAACCAATAGGAAAAGTTATCCAAAATTGTTTTGGATGAAGAGCTTTCAGAATGAGCTAGATCTTAACATGAATTTTATCTAATACTATCACATCCTGATACCACTAAGCTTCACTAAGACCATGTCCACTGAGGTATTTTCATAACTATCCATCATATATATAATAGATGACACATGTGGGTGAAGAAACAAAGGCATGGGTGAGTATAAATATTCTTAGTAGGAAACCCAAAAAGAAACAAAGGAATTATAAGAAATCCAGTCATCTAAAATCATAATGAAAGAAGGAATAACCCAATAGAAACTTAGATATTCATTAATGGATAAAAAATGGGACATAGTAGAGATTCCCACTCTTTAAAATATATTTATAAGAGAACAAATATGTTTATTTAACAATCTAAAACATATATACCAGATACCCACATCTCCTACCTAGAAATAGGGGGACCCATGACATATTGAGTAACACATAACAAAATTGGGAGGTTCTAACTCCAGATATAGAAGAACCACACCCTATGTAACACACAATAGATAGGGGAGGACCTAACACCATAGGTATAGGTCCAACACCCTAAGAAGAACACACCATATGAGATTGGACCTAAATTTATCAATAATACATGAGACCCATGTCTTGCTGAATAACACAAAAAATATTAGGGAGTACTTGATCCCATGAATGATGGGACCAAGGTGGATAGAGAAGGAAGTTTGAAAAGTTAGCTTTTGCAGAGTGTTGTCTTTTGTTGTCAAAGAAGATAAATCAATTTACTTTGTAAAAGACTTGTAACTAGACGATGCTTTGCCAATATGTATTTCAAAAATATCATAAGTCAGGAGAACATGTGATTCAAGCCTTATGATGTAATGGGAGAGAAATGATGATGCCAGTCATATACAGTTTTGATTGGAAAGAATGATGCTATTGAAAGATAGGGATGTTTTCTTAAATTCTATTGTAATTCAGACGATGAAAAATTTGTTCTATCAAAGGATATATATCATGATAGTGGATTTCATGATAAAAGCTAAAGAATGGTTATGGGAAGCAGTGAAGAGAGAAATGACAAAGCAATGGACAATCTAGAGGTAGCACAAAAGCACAGTTTAAGGTGGCACCATTTTCCAGTGTTTTCCAAATTTTAGGGCCTGAAAATCGGGAGATGAAGATGTGTTTTGGAAATGGATGTTGCGTGCAATATTGAAGACAGTTAAGATTTTTTCGCACAAGGGATGATTCAAGGTCCGAATATCTAAAAATGACAAAGGCCTGAAGTGCATGACAAAATGGGCCGAGTACGTGAAAAAAATGAAGGTCACGCGAAATTTTTATGGGATATGAGAAATATTAGTGAGATGCGTGAAATATCAGTGGGATGCATGAAATATCTATGGGATGCGCGAAAAATATAGATGTGCACAAAATATCAATGTGTTGCATGAAAAATGAAGGTTGTGTGAAATATTGGCATGGTGCACGAAATAGAAGAATGAAGTTTTTTGTGCAAAAGATGTTTTAAGATTAGAAGCTCGAAAATTGGAAAAGGCATGAGGTGCAAAAAATATTATAGAATTGTGCGAAATATGAAGTTGCTTGAAAGAGTTTTTACGTGTGCTAAGGGGGTTTTACGCGCGGATTAGAGTTTTTTACGCAAAGTCAAAAATCTTTATAAATATGAGGTGAACCCCTCTCATTTGTGACTGCTCGACACTTAGAAGAAATCTCGAGATCTGGTGTGCATAAAATTTTACGCTAAGTGAGTTGCATGAAAATAAATGAGTTTGCATGAAATGAGGAAAACTACACAAAAACGAGAAAAAGTTGCACGAAAAAGGGTGTTGTGCAGAAAGAGGGAAGTTGTGCAAAAAGAGAAAAAGTTACACGGACAAAGGAAAGTTGCGTGAAAACGTTTTTCGTGCCAAAAAAATAATTTTTATGTGTAAGCCATTTGAATTGCACGCAAGGTATCCTAAGGGTTGTGCAAAAAATTTGGGGTCTCCACACATATTCAGTTTTGTGTATGGGAGTTCTTACCAGCTTCTAGGTAGGAATGTGAAGATCCGTACTTCAGAGAATACAACTGTTCAATTGTAAAAAAGCACTGAAATATTGTAATTCCCTATTTGTGCAAAGAGTTTGCACACATGATTTCAGATTGTTTTCCAAGTGCAACACGAGTGTAAGGGTATATAATACTCATTGTATTCCACATCAAAGGCTTGTTTTCTAGTGTATTGTGTGGTACTGGATTATTTCTCTACCATACTAAGGACCTAGCTACTCCTGTTGAGTAATGAACCTTGTAAATCTTATGTTCTTGTGGTTGTGTGTGTTCAGCAGAGAAGAAACTCTTTAACAGGAGGCGAATGTTGTTTAAATTAGAAGGAAACATAAAAATAAAAAGATATCACTGATTCACCCCTACCCCTCTCAGTGATACTTACATCCTGACTGGGAACTTCAAATAATTCTCTGATCACCATGATCAATCCTTTTTATTAGACATATATAGCTAATGAAACTAAATATTCATGTATAACCTCACATCTTGTAAGTACCCTATCATGATCAAGTATCACTAAGAGAGGGAGGGGTGAATTAATGATATATTTTTCTTTTTTAAGTATCCTTTACTTTGAAACAACCTTCACTTATATTAAAGATTTATTACCATGATGAAGACAAAAAAATAACACATTCACAAGAACAAAATAATTTATAAGTCGTACTAATCAATAAGTGTAGCTACATGATTGGTATGGAATAAAAACAATCTAACACCACCCAATCCACTAGAAAATAATTCTTTTGTGTGGAATACAATTAGAAGGAAATCCCCTTACACTCATGTAGCACTATGTTTAATAAAATAGTGAATGTGATTTAAGTACCAAAAAATATGTAATATAATTTTATGTATAAAACATGTTATAGTTATTATTGATCAACTTTCCCAAATATGATCTTCAAAAACAATTATTCACCTTCATACCTAGAAGTTGGAAAGAAATTCATAGACATTGTAATGATGCTCTGTCAGATTTACCAGTCTAATTCCCCAGTCTAATTTTATCATTTTGATTATATAAATCTACTAGAATATGGATAAACCAATTTGAAACCACTTATATCTGAGTTTGAAAATTCCAGTATGATTTCTCTGTCTGAATCCGAGAACTCTTATTAAAATCATGCATATTCTTATTTCTTAAATTGTCTATCAAACATCCTCAAGAATGATCGATCTATAAACTTATTCTCTTTAGAGTTCTTCAGTTTTCCACATTCTCTCTAAACCTCATAAATAGTATACATGTTATAAAAGTATAAAGTACTTCCTCTATTTATAGGTGACCCAATTGTGGTTTGAGAGGGACTCCAAAAATGTTTCCCTCTCTTCCATATTTCCCAAATCATAAGCATTCCTTGAATTTCAGATGAATCATTTACTTCTCCAACACTTTTTGATTCTTCATTAATAATATTGAATCATCATGAATTTATTTTTTTATGACTTTCATAGAAATCATTAATTTGATTCTGATTTTTCATTCTAATTTTCCCATTATGATAGAAGCATTTGGTTAAACCAATGTTATTGAGCCACTTTCAAATAAATCAGAACTAAAGAAATTTCATTACATTTCTATGTACAAAATAAAAACAAATGGGAAGAGGATTTCTTCTCATTATGATGGAAACACTTCAACATCAGTTTAAAAAATTCTATTGTATTTGATATCCCCTTGAAAACGATTTCACAATTTTTTTAAACACACTTTAAAGTTCCCCCTTGAAAATACTTTAGAGGTTGTTTAAAAACAATTTTTCTTTTATTATTTTCCTTAGGATGGTAATACTGTGTCTGATGATGTTATCGGTGTTGATCTATGTTCGATGGATCGGTCTCATGTTAAATATGATGAATAGTGTCAAATCTAGTATGATTGTTCTCAACCCAAATGTTCAAAACATGTCAGAGTTCATATTTCTCTTGAACAACATGAAAATCAAATCAAAAATGTTTTTATCTTCTAACCCACACAATAAAGAAAATCACATCCTTTTCTCTTAACCAACTTGAAAGACAAAATAAAATATATTGATGAAAATGTTCGACATCATTGTAGATCGGTCTCTAACATTATCATAAGCATTGGTCCCAAAATTTACCAATATGATCAATCATGCCTTTGATTATATTTTTCAAACATCATTGAGTATTATGATCAGTTTTAGTATACAACTTATTATTGGTTGAACACATTGTCTGATGGACCCGTTCCAACATCTTAAACTTCAAAAACATATTTTCTCATTTGATTAAAATACTAATAAATTCTAACAATCAACTTATTTCACTAAAGATTTGTTTATTTGGTATTATTAGTATGACTGAAAACCAACACCATCAGTTTATATCATTAGGATTGAACTTCCCAGTATTCAAAATAACACTTTTCCAGTGATCTCATACCAATGAACTGTGACCTGAAAACTTCGAATTCAACAACTTCCTTATACCACAATCATATTCTTATTTCATGACATTCTCATGACTTTGAATACTTTAAATATTGGTATACAATTTTCTGACTTTAGAAATTTTTTATCTTTCCATCCTTCCAGTAAATTTTTCTTTCTGATCAATCCTCAATACAATTAGTAGCACTCCCACATCTCCTTTATAAGGATTCCATCACATGTTTTTTAGAGAACTTATGATTCATGATAACTCCAATATCTCAATAGAATCATTAGGTTTTCATTAGATCTAAGTAGACTCTGAAGAAACTTCCTAAAATGATCTTTTATTCATTACGAACTGAGGGTGAGTCTAATGAACCTTTTATTCAAGAGATATTATTCTAAATACGATGGAGTTTCTTAATCATTTTGAGTCTGATTTCCTAAAATTGATGGTCAGTAAAATTTATAGCCTTTAGAAATTAATTTTATTTTATTTCTTATTTGAACAAGAAAATAAAACACTTTCAAAATAAACTTCTTCCATCTTCAAAAAAAATCCAAATAACTTTCCCCCAAAAATCGGCCCATTTGGATTTTTTTGTCAAAGAAGATTCACAAATCACTGAAATTTGTAACCTCCAACTATGGATTACTTATCAATAATTCTAAGACTGTATGAGATAACTCATTACAAGAAATAAAAAATATTTATAGCAACACCATTCCTCTAAAATGTAATGACTCATGAAACATCCTCATATTTTCTTCACATATTTTTTCATCTCTTCAACTTTACTATTAACAAAAATTTCGCACAACCACTCCAAAGATAACAATTATAATTGTTCACACATATAAATGCTAGATTCATAGCTTACCCACAAATCTTCCTACATACATGCTTCCTTATAAGGTTTATCATATATTAAATGGATAGAATTATGAAATTATTATCCCCCTTGAAAACAATATCCAAAGACTATATTAGATAGTGGAAAAAACACATCCCTTAACCTTGATGATAAGGAGTTTGGATGCCCATTCTCAACCTCAGTTTTTAAAAAGGCTCCTTTGCTAACGATTTTGTGAAAATTTCAAAAACATGTACTGATGTAGGAATATACTCAAGCTTTAATTAATTATTCTCTAAAAGAACATTGATGAAATAAAACATTATATCAATAAGGCTTGAACAAGAATGTTGTATCAGATTTTTGGTAAGGTTGATGGAACTCAGATTATCATAACCCAAGAGAAAGGGTAACTTCAATTCAACAAGTATATCTTCCAACTGAGTCTTCATAAGGATATGTTGGTTAGTATCTTGAGTGGAATCAATATACTCAACTTCATCCATGCTAAGAGATACTAAATTCATTTTCATTATATACTAACAAAAACAAGTTTTCCCCAGAAAGAAAACTCCACCAGATGTGGATCTTCTATCATCAACATTTACTACCCCACTAGTATCTGAATACACAAAAAAATCAATAATTTCCATGATTTCATACCGTATTCTGAAGTTTTTTTTGCCTTTGATATATCTTAGAGTTATTTTTCCAACCAATAACTGATTATTTTTTAGAACTTTAAAATCTTGCACATAAGGTAATTTCATAAACAATATAGGGTCTTGTGGTAGTCAAATAAAACAAACTACATATTATTTTCTAAAATTATTTCTGAAAAACATCTTTTCCTTACCATATTTAGAAAACATGGTTCCCGGAAAAATAGGTATGGGAACTGGTTTCTAATTTTCTATGTTGAACTTCTTACGAAGTTCTATAGAATAATTTTCTTGGGAAATAAAAATGTCTTTCTTTTCTAGTAACATTATTAACCTAAGAAATTATTTCATTTCACCTCATATTGACATGTCAAACAACTTTTTAATCTCTTCATCTAATCTTTCCCAAGTTCTTTCATCCTTACCAAAAAATATTATGTTATCAATATAAATAATTATGATGAGGGAAAACTCTTGAATTTATTTGATATATAGGTTACTATAAACTATTCCTTTCTTGATACTCATCTTCCTCAATCAAGTATCAAATTTGTAGTACCATGCTCTCAAAGATTCCATTATCCCATAAAAGGCTTTCTTCAAATTGAACACATAACTTTCATTTTTCTTAACAAAAAAATACACATATTTTTTCAATGTAAACTTCCTTTTGAAGGTCTCCATTGAAAAATAATGATTTCATATCTATTTGAAAAAAATAACATCATTTTGAAGTGATAGAAAGAAATATTATGATTTTTTATAATCTCCCCACATACGAAAATGTATAATCCAAATCAATGCCTTAAAATTTTGAGTAACCTTTTCACACTAATTTTCATTGTTTCTTATCAATTCACCTTCTTCATTCATATTTTTCCAAAAAAAACCTTGCACCAAATACATTTTTTTCAATGGTTTTAGGTATAATATCTTAAGAATCATTCTTTTTATCAGATACAACTCTTCATTCCGAGCCTGAACCCATTTTGGATTCTCAAAAGATTCATTCACATATTTTAGATCAACTTTTTAATACAAATAAGCATGTTTAATTGTTCTTATTATTTGAACCCTTTTATTTTGATCACCAATAATTTTTCGATATTATAGTGTATTCCTCATCCTATGATGATATTTTTGAGATTATTCAACAATAATATAAATATCTGTGTTCAATTATTCTTCTTGAGAAGGAATAAAATTATTTTCATCTTTATCATAATCCTTATCATAATTTCTTTCTTCATGTTTATCTTCCTTATCTGTATGAGACTATTTATATTCCATAGTTTTTTCAAAAACTTTCATATAAAAAGAGTCAAATAATATTCCAGATTCTCTTTTGAAACATTTCTATCCTCTTCAGTTGGGATCATAGCCCATAAAAATTATATATTCATCTCTCTCCTTAAACATTCCATGATTTACACCTTTGTTTTTCATGATGCATGGACTCCGAAAAACTATAAAGTGTTTAAAATTTGGAGTTTTTTCATAGAAAATTCCATATGAAGTCATATAAGATATTGGCTTATAGAAAAATTGGGTTTTAATACACACAACAGTTCTCGGGGATTTCATCTAAAAGTAATGAGAAAGACAATGTTTAAGTAATATTGTCTAGCCAATTTCCACCAAACTTATATTTTTACTCTTAAAAACACCATTTTGTTTAGAAGTGTAAGGTGTTATGAACTCATTCCAAATTACATTCATCTCAAGATAACATTTAAATTCTTCATTTTTCTATTCACCGCTATTTTTATTTCTGAACCTCTTCATTGAATACTCACATTCTATATCAGATTTCCTCCTAAAACATTTAAACATTTTAGAGCATCTTACTTATGTTTGATATACATAAGAAAATTAATGAGAGTAATGTCATCAATGAAATTGATTAAGTACTTATCCCCTTAAGTTTAGTTTTTGTTCATTATCCCACAGATATCAGAATGGATAAGTCCCAGGGTTTTTTTAAACAAATATCAACATTATTATGAACAAAATTAGTAATCTTCACTTTCTAAAAAATTGTGCAAAAACAATATATTATTACTAAATTATAAGGAATACCTTAGAAACTATCTAACTTTGTAAATTTTCTCAGGTTTCTTTGACACATGTGTCCCAAATTTTTATGACAAAACTGATTTCCTTACATCATCCCTAAGTAACAAGATTTTTGAATTTAACCATCCTAAAATAAGTTTACTTTTTTATGTTGGGATCTTGATACTATATTTCCAAAATCCTCCTTTTTTACAAAAACCCATAAATTATTAATAATAATTGTTTTCCCTTCATAACATAGTTGTTAATAACTTAGAAAGTTGTGTTTTATCCCATAAATAAAGAAATATTTCTTGAATTTCAAATTTTCTTCCCCGATGATGGGTGATCCAACACCTTTGATTCAAAGAGCTTCATCATTTCTAAATGTTATCATTGTTTATTTTTAGTCTTTCAAATTATTCATCAATTTTAAGTCTCTTGTAATTTGATAAGAATATCCATTATCCATGATCTAATCTAGTTATCATTTTATAGAATTGAGAGTGGTTTCAACAACAAGAGTCATTTCCTTTATTTTATATTTATTACCATCCAGCTTCAGAGAATTGTTACCAATTTTTTTTCAATGGTAACAAAATAAGAAAAAAAATTCTAATATTTAAGTGTTTTTCACATATCTCACAAATGGTTTTCATATGTTTGAATGTATTTTCAGTTTTTACTCGAACGTTCTCAGGTTTCTTCAAAATATCCTTCTGAAACTTATTATTTTTAGTGGATTGATTCCCCTCAAATATTACCTTTTTTAATTTGTGGGATAGTGGTAATGTTTTTTGTTAAACCAACACATATTTTTATATACATGAATCCAACACAATACTATCAGTATCCATAGAAAAATGTTTTCCTCTAAAACTTTCATACTGATGACAATTGTGACTGTGTTTTTCAAAAATCTTCTTATCACCAATATTTTGACCACAAACCTTTCAATTATCAACCATAATCATCCTTTTCAACATGGTTTTCATTTCAACCTTATTAGAACTGGAAGTATTAAAATAAATTCCAAATTAAAATTTCAAAAAACGTCTTACTTCTTGACATTGTTGGTCTTGGAAACATTCAAAACATTCTCATCTTTCTTCTTTTTAGAAACAAATTATTCTTTCTTCTTATACTTTGAATGTAACTTTTTATCCTTATTAATTTAATACTTTCCATATATTTCACTAACTTCAGAGATATAATTATTGAAACTTGTAACCCTTTGTTCATATTCATAAAGTTTTTTTAGAAAAGTTCCAAGTATTATTCTTTTTTCCTTCAACTTTACATCCATATGTTATTTAAGATTCTTTTCATTATCTAGAGATTTTATAACATTTTCAATCTCCTCTAACAGCTTAACATTCTCATCAAGGAGACATTCACAATTTTTTATTAAAGAGTGTTCCATTTTCAACATCCCAATTTCTTTCTCAAGCCTCCCTATCTTTCTAATACATGATTTCAATTCTTCTTTCATATGAAATTCTAGTTGAGTTTCTTCTTCTTAAGAACTTCTCCTTTAGAACTCTTCATTGTTCACTATTGCAATGAATTTATTTTATCTAACCTTATCAAAATATTTTTTGGATTAAGCCTCACTATCTTACTCATCATAATCTTTAGATAAGAAACTTTTTATTTTGGATTTGAATAATATTGTATCTTTTCATTTGGAATAAAATTTATCCTTATCACTTTGTTTCTTCCATGATCTTCTCTACCTTCTATCACCTTTCACACTACCCTAATATTTATTTATTCAAGGATAATTAGTTGTAAAGTACCAAAAGGCCCCACATTCAAAACATTTAAAGTTAATTTTTTTATTTACTTGTACCTACTCTCACATTGTTAGAAAACATGGATAAAAATTCATAATGATTTTTACATACCTCATTTTCAGAGTAAGAATCAATATATTCATCTTCAATAAGAATATTCTTTGAATTTTATTTCCTGTAGTCCTTGAAATAAATTTTTCTATCAACGTTTATTTGGATTTCTATAGCCTTATACCATATCATTTCATAAGTGATGATACTTCTTTAAAAATCATCCATATATAATGTTTTAGGATCTTTGTCTTCTAATGAAGAAATGTCAGCATCAAACTTGTCAGGAATAATTCTCAAGATCTTTTGAAAAACTATAGAATCATATAACTCTTCTCCAAGACACCTAATAGTGCTTAAAATGTCATTCATCCTAGTTAAAAAGTTTCCAATGTTTATGTATTCACCCATCTTTATATCCTCGTATTTATGCCTCTAAATTTGAAAATTTTCTTTTATTACTTTTTAATTTCCCCCGTAAATGATTTACATATTATCCCAGATACCATTGGAAGTGAAAATACTTTTGCTTATTAAAAAATCAATTTTAGAAAGTGGTGAGAGTAAATAATTCATGACCCTTCCATCATTCTCTTGATTCTTTTTGTCAATAGATTTTAGAAAAAAATTATCATAAATGGGAGGAAATCCATCTATTGTAGCTTCAAGAACAACATAACCAAGAAACATAATATAAGGAAAAATAGTATCTTTCCAGATATGATAGTTCTTACCATAGAAGACCAAAATCCCCTTACTATTCACACAATTTCGATTCTCCATTCAAAACTTCTCTTTCAAAGCACTAGCAAAGAGTATTTAAAGGGAACCTTTATCTTTTATACCACTTGTAAGTGCCTAATCAATATCTTGTATCATTGAGAGAAGGGTGAATCAGTGATATCTTTTTATTTTATGTTTCCTTTATTTTTAAACAACCTTCACCTCTTATTAAAGTGTTGTTACCTTTCTAAAAATAATAATAACACATCCATAGGAACACAATAATTTAAAGGGTTCACTACTCCACAAGATTTTCTACATCCTTTATTTGGTATGAAAACAATCTGATACCACAAAATTTAGTAGAAAACAATAATTTTGTGTGGAATAAAATAATTAGGATATTCCCTTACACTCATGCAGCATTATGTTCAATAGAATAAGGTATGTTCTTCAAGTAGCATAAAATACATAATAAAATTTTATGTAACAGAAATGTTATTTTGATTATTTATCAACATTAAAAAATATGATCATCAAAAAAATTCATCAATTTATTACCCTACAGTAGGAAATAACTTCTTAGACTTATTAATGATACTCAATCTAATTTAAAAATCTAATTCCACAGTCTAATTTGATCATTATGATTATATAACTCTACTATAATATGGTTGAAACAATTCTAAACCACTTATATTTGATTCCAAAAATCTAAGTATTATTTATTGGCTCGAAACCAAAAAATACTGATTATGATATTGTCTTTCTCCTTTAATATTTTCTCTATAAAACTTCCATAATAATGATCAATCAGAAAACTTATTATCTCTATAATTCATCAGCACTCTGCATTCTCTCTACGCATCATAATCAATATGTCTGTTTGGAAAGTAAAAAGTACTTCACCTATTTATAGATGACCAAAAAGTGGTTTTGGAGGGAATTTGAAAATTTTTCCCACTCAACCAAATTTCCGAAATCATAAACATTCATTGAATTTGAGATGAATCTTTGACTTTTTCAGTGCCTCTCACTTCTTATTATTTCTTATCAAATCTTCAAAATTTTATCTCCTTTCAAAATTTCTTATAATTAATCATTTGATTTTTGATTTTTTCCAAATTTACCATTATGTTGGAAGAATTTGGCCACTCCTGTTTTCTTGATCTACTAGAAAATCAATCAAAACTAAAGACATTTCTTTGAGTGTCTCTATAAAAAATGAAAAAAAATGAGAATTGATGTATTATAATTATTCTAAAAGCAATTAAACATTAGTTTCAAAACTTATTTTGACTTCAAACCCCCTGGAAGCTGTTTAAAAATTTATTTAAACGAACTTTCAAGTCCCCCATTAACAAAACTTTTGATTTTTTTTAGAAAAAAATTATTATTTTCTTATTTTACTTAGTCTGATGGTCCTGTGTTTGACGATGTTATTGGTGACAATCTATGTCTGATATATTGGTATCAACTTCACTTTGGTGAACAATGTGAGATCTAGTCGGATGTTTGTTAACCCAAATATTGAAATCAATTCATTGTTCTTATTTAGATTATCCCGCTTAAAAATAAAATCTATAAATATATTTTATCTTGACCCGCTTGATAAAGTAAACAATATATTCTTTTCTCTTGAACCATTAGAAAGACAACGAAAAATTTATCTTGATGAAAATGGTCAACTACAATGTTGATTGGTCTCTAACTTTCTCAAAAGAAACAATCCCAGCAATTCCCAAAATAAAAAAACATGCCTCCAACAATATTTTGAAACTATCACTGATTATGATGATATGTTTCATTATACCTCTAATTATCAGAAACACACTGTATATGATGGATCAGTTCTAGCAGCTTCAACTTCAAAAACACCTTTTATCTTCTAATTATGATGCTAATGAAATTCCAGCACTCACCTTCTATCACTTAATATTTTGTCCTTTTGGTTTATTGGTATGACTGCAAATAAACACCTTCAGTTTCATTCATTATGATCAACATTCCCAAACTTCAAAAACACATATGTCTAGTGATCTCATATCGACGGACTAAAACTGTAATGCTTCAGCTTCAACAAATACCTTTTTATACAACATTATTCTTATATCATGACTTCTTGTGACTCTAAATATGGTGAAGATTGGAATAGAATCATCTAACTTTCTTTGTATAGTATTGTAACATTCCATCCTTCCCACATATTTTTATTTCTGATCAAACCTTAGTATTACTGGCAACACTCTCCCTTTCTTTAGTAATTCTTTCATCATAAGTTTTTTAGAAAATATATGATTTTGAGAACTCGAAAATCAAGAAAGCATTGTCAGGTTTTCATCAGATCCAGGAAGACTCTAAAAAGATTCCCAATATGATATTACTTTCATTTTGGACTCAGGTTGTGTCTGAGTAACCTTTTCTTCTAAATACCTTCTTCTAAATACAATGGAATCTCTTAATATTTTTTGGTCATACTTCCTGAATATGACGGTTAGTCCAATTTAAATCTTTTACAAAGTGAATTTATTTCTTCCCTTATTTTTTCAAAAAAATCAACACTTTCAAAAAAACTTCTCCCAATTTCCAAAAAACATTTTCTATACAACTTGGTCTCAACACATCTCACCTCATATACTGAAGGTAATCTAACCATCATTTTATGTATAGAATGAAAACAATTTTCTAATAAGATCCTAGCCATAATTTATCATGAAAAGGTCATGTTGGTCATAATATAATGGCCCATCATTAATGGGTCTCATGGTGTGTCCCCTTCCACTGCCACCTATGAGCCTCTTTAATTATAGTGTCTTACACCATGGAAATCTCTACAGTGTTGTAACCTCTTTGCCTTCACCCCACCTTCACACCATGGAACACTCACCCACATCGTGATTATACATATATTAAATCATTATTCCAGAAGCAACTTATGTATGATATTGTGATTATATATTTTCTCTGCTTTTTAATATCATTTTATGGTGCTCCTTAACTATTCCATAACCTCTATCCCTCATCCAATCCTTATGTTATTCCATCTTCCACAATGACACAATCCTTAATTGATTCTCAAGGTACTACACCACCTAACACTCCAATACATATTACCCACACTAAAACATGAGGAATATTTAGTGAAAACATTCATAGTATAAAAACATTGTGATCATAAAGCCGTGATCGGAAAAACCAATCATGTAGTGACTATTGTTTGAGATAAAATTCAACAAAACACTTTGAACTTCACCACTAATTCTGATATCACTCTTGATTGATCCTTAATAATCACTAGATGCATCGTTTTGGGATAATTTGTAACACCCTATGATTTTTATATGTTATTACCTATAAATAAGTTATTATGTTTAATATCATTATCCACATGCACCACTAAACATAAAAAAACCAAAATAGATTTAGATAAAAATATAAATATTATATATAGGCATTAAAAACTATACATTAAATAATAGGGAATAAATATAAGTATTAAAATTTTATATATTTATAGAAATGAATATAATATTTACTTTTAATACCTATAAAATTCAATTGATATATACAAAAAAACTAATAAGATCGTTTTATGCTTAGAAATAACTGTTTTCAAAATATTTATTTTTTATTTGATATGAATTTATTTTCAAAGAAACTTATGATTAATAATGATAAAATATATTTTATTTTTATAATTATTCAATAAAAAATTCATTAAATATTATACTTTCCTTTTAAAGTAAAATTCATAATTTTTAAAATTATCATTTGATAAAATTTTATTTATTTTTTGATTTATCAGTGATTATTTGCATAAGATTAATTTTATGTATTTTTTCTATAAGGAATGATTTTAATTCGAACAGTGAAATATACTACTTTTATAAATACCTCTATCTTATAACATTATTATATATATAAATTTTTAAACCTTTTTTATGAACATATATATGTTTTATAAGTAACATTATGCATTTTAAAATATTAATTTTAAATTATAAACCTATATTTGATAACTTTAAAACCTAAGTATAATTTTTCACTAAATATTTTTTAATTCATTATACATTTACTACTTCAAAATTAACTTATATCACTTTCATGAATTTAATCTTATTAAATTAATTTTATATTCTAATCAATAGGTCCAAATTATATAAAAATGGTCATTTTATTTTTAATAATAAAGGATAAATAAGTGTTGTAAAAACTATTTATTGTGGTCAAATTTCTAATGGAAAAATTGGAAAACATAATGGTAAAGAGTTCAAAACATGTCTTCAATTTAATTTTAGAGGATTTATCATCCTTATCTCTTACATATCCATTATTTATAAATTTTTTAACTAATTTCCTATATAATTACTTCCCACTATTAAAATGTTATGGATATTTAATAAAATGTCTTACCTTATCACTTATAAAATCACCCCTTCAATACCTCTCCAAAAATTAGGTTTTATAAAAAAATTACATTTTTCCTTCCCCTAGAATCATATATCTCATGCTTGATCTTTTGGATATAATATATTACCATAATCCATCTTCCATGGAATTCCCCATGGAAAACTCAAAATCCTCAATGTCAGTAATCATTTCCCCTTAACTTCCTTCATTTATATACTATAATTAGAATTCTAATTTTCAAATATATATGTTATTATATACATATTTTTTATATACTTAATGTTATTATTCTTATGTAATAACTATTAACCACTTTTCCCCTCTTCCCTTAAGAAAATAAAAAATGTGATTCTTGTGTTTTGTGGACTAACACCTCTACAAAGAAAAATGTTTATTTTCCTTAATAACATATGATGAATGGTAAAAAAAATTACTTTGATATATAATTATTATATTTATAACATATTTAACATACATAACTGATAAACCATATTACTCATTTCTCTTGTTCTAGGAAAGTCATATCATCAACCATGTGTACGTACAAACATCTGCCTCTATGGAACGATGCAGTCAAATTTTTATTATTTAATTTCATTTAAGGTAATAATAAGGGTTTTAATGGATAAATATTATTTTTATGATTACATTAATTTTTTAATATAAATAATTGTATAAAATTTTAATTATATGATCAATAAATGATCATCATTAATTCAATCATTTAAAACAAAAATACAGGGAATAAAATATTTATATTCAAATTATATAATATTTTCTTATACATTAATTATTCTTATATTTACATAAAATTATAATATATCAAACTAATAAAAACTAAATAAGATCCTTATACTTTTAATATTAATATATTACAAGTAAACCACCACAAAATCATCCATTAATCCTTATATATTAATATTTGGTTCGGTTTAAATACCAGCTTGAAAAAAGCTATGAATTCATATCATGGATGACTCTAAGATCCCAATTAATGGTATAATATGATATATATATATATAGTGATTTTATTTTGGTAATATAATGGTAAAATTAATATTAAACACACTAATTAAGAAAAGATTTCTCTTTCATTAAAAATCATTGAAACCTGATCATTGTTGATCCCATCATCAAGGATTGCAACCAATACTACCATAGAATGAAATTATACCATTATAAATATCATGAAAAATGTAATCATTTACCTATAATGATATCTTGATATTGAAATTTTTTACAAGAATGAATATCAACACAATTTTTATGAAACTATTTCAAAATGATTATGATTACTGACACTCAATATTGAAAATTGGTAATAACTAACATGGATTCACGTATGAAATGATTATAATTTAAGAGTATAAATTGAAATTTTTTGATTAATTCTCTAAAATAAATTATATATATTACTATTATATATATATATATATGATGTTAGAGTGTTTTCATAGAATCTAAGGTAAAAGTTAAAGGGTTTTTTGCCTCAATTCTGATTATTTAAGACATGATACATTTTGTGCACCATGTTTTTTTGTACGGTGTGTTTGACTCACTTTTTGTTATATTTGAATTTTTTTTATTTCATAGTATATAAAAATATAAATCATATTAACTTATTTTATTGGCTATTGATTTAATTGTTATTCCAATAGTATGTTTTTTTGGTCAATCAACTTTCCTTCATTGTGTTATGATCATTCTCTTGAAATTATTTTATATAAGTTGGGTACATTCTAAAAATGATTCTATGATATGGTATTATTTAATTTTTTTGTGGATTTATATTAATAATACAAAAATAATTATTGAATATTTATTTACTTATGGAGTATGTTCCCGTAAGGGATATTGAAAGCTCAATTCACTTTTCTTTGAGTTATAAAGTTTTATCTAGAACATTTTATTTCATGATTGGTATCTTACACCATAATATTTTATTATATGGTATTTTATTAATCCTATTTGGGAAAATGATGTTTTAATATAAATAAGGTTCTATTAATCTTTTTTACTATGTGGGTTTTCTATAAAGCTAATTTCAAAGTATTAAAAATGTTTATATCATAATGAAATATTTTGACTATGGATCCACATTTCTTATAGAAAATTTTATTTCATTTTCAAATATCCATTATTATAGATTAATTTTAAATTAATTTTTTAAAAAATCTCCCATGTTAATTTTTAAAATGTTTTTTTAACGTGACATGTAATTTTTTATTTTTCATCACTATTTAAAATGTTTTATAAAATCTATTTTTAATTTTCCACTGCATTTTTCAATCTACATTCATAATTATTTACACTCAGGGGATTTATGTTACTTGATTTATCCTCTAATAAATATATATACTTATAATATAGGGGATATAACTCACAGTGTCAAATAATAAGTTATTGATCTCGTCCTATTTGATATTGTTTAAAGAATTATTTTGCAAGTATGTTTTGCATCAATGTCAACATCCATTCAGGATTCATTTATTACATTGGAGTTATGTTATTTTTAATCCATACACATTCTTGCTGAAGATGGATTTTGAAAGTTTCATTTCATTCAGAATAATTATCCATAACTTCCTTTATAAATAGTCACAATCTTTCTTCCAATGCCTTTACTTTTTGATTACCCTATTTTCTATTTCTTTGATTGAAGGATGTTCGCCATTATTCTATACATCGATTGATTTTATGTAATTATTGAATTAACCATATAACCCTTACTCTATATTGTATTTGTTTGAGAGATGGTTATATAGAAAGCTATTCTATTTATTGATTGGAGAACTATTTAATTTCAATATATTTATTATTTTTAAACATATGTTAATTAATTAATTAAGAAAGTTTACTAGGTATTATTTAACCATAAAACACCGTTCTCCATAAGTATTATGATCAGGTTATCCATTTTATTAACATGAGGAAAATTATTGTAATTCTATATGTTTCAATTCCAATATGGTAGATTATTGGAAAATTTGGTTTTTCATTATTTAGTAACTATCTCATAAAATGAATGTATTGGGCTTAAAAAAGTTATGTGTAGGGCCTAAAATTATATATCCCCTTGATTGATCAGCAGGTCTCATGATAAAAACATTTTTGGATATTATTTTTATGTTTTCCTAATTCGAAAATTTGTATTTACAATGTCCATGAAACATGTAATGATGTATTTTCCATAGACTTGATAACGATAATGATGTCTTGGATGAGGCCTTGATGGTAAGATCAAGATGTCCAACATTATGTATTACATGACAATAAATTCTATTATAGTTTTTTATTTGATATATTTATTTACATTGATATCAATTGATATATTTTGATCTTAATTTTAGTTTATTATGGGATTTTTGTGATTAATTATTTCTTCTATAATATTTATTCCATGTTTATTCTATGACTTCCTCAGTTGCATGTTTTACCTAACTAGGAATTTATGCTCTTCCATTTTTATTTTTCCATTAACCCAGGTTATGAAGAGAATTATTACACATGATATGTGTAGAATAATACTATATATGGGATATTTTTGGTATATTCTTATGATTTATTATAGATTAATAAGTTTCTTATATACTAGAAAAAAATATCTAGTAGTTCAGAAAGACCTGGGGTCTGTTGTTTTACATTTTTTGCTAATTATATATAGATATAAACCTAAAAGTTCTTGGTAATGTCTGTAATACAATATATAATTTAGGTTATGTAATTATAGGATATTTATCTCTAGTAATATGACGTTGGTATTGAATCTGACATGTAAAATATTTTTTGAGGTACCTGATCCAAGTGTCCATGTCCAAGTTTTCACAGTTGGTATCATAAACAATTTTAGATAAATTTTTAGATATGGATTTTTATTGAGGAAAATTTAAGTATTTATAAGTTATGGTTGTTCATAATTTAAAAGGTATAAATAACACTTTGGGATATTATATGACTTAACGTTAAGTTAATAATGCAAATTTTATTTTAGTAATATGATAGTATAATATTAATGAAAAAAATAAGAGTAATTCTATGTATAAGATGACATCATTACATTTTAGTAAAGTCTTTTTTATATGGTTTCACAAAATTACATCCTTGTCTCAATAATAAAGAGTGGATGCAGCTATGGAACATATGAATATAGGTGTAATCACCCCAAAAAAGGCTAATTGAGGACTGAATTAATGTTCACTCTGACACATGGTTAATGGACTTAAGAGTGAACACATGGTTGGAAACTCCAAAGGGATTTAATTTGTTCCATCATATGATATTTATAAAACACATCAAAGGATTGATTTAAGAGTGTGAGAAAATACAAACAAAGAGTAACTTAGTTTAATACTATAGTGATATAGTATAAGTTATGGATGATATATGTTGAACTAAGAGTGATATAGGTGGGACTAAAGGAAACAAGGGATTAAATGATAATGTTATAAAGTGGTATATATTGAGGATACAATTTCTTAATCCACTTATGATGTTTGTTTTTCATAACTTATTTTAACCCCTTTTGGTTTTAATAAAAGATGAAGCTATAAGAAACGAAGTTAAAAATGGGCATGGGAGAAATATAGGGACTTTCTCAATGATCAACCTAGAGAAATGGAAACTTGACTGAGAAATTTAGTTATTATTCCAAACCTACTATTAAAAAATATTATTGACCAAATTAACATTGATAAACTGCTGAAAAAAAAGTATATAAAGAAGGGTTCTCATGGGTGATCATGGAATGAAGATGATGAAATAAAGAAGAGTCAATATCCTTTATGTTGAAAATGTGGGAAGAAGCACCTGGGAAATTTCTTCATAGATCTGGAAGATTATTTATATGGGGAAAAGTAGAAAATAGAGAAACTAATTATTAAAGAAAAATTATGATTTTCGTTAACACGATAGATACCAAAAATGTGTATCTTAGTCATACTTAAGATATTATGGTAGATACCTAATTTGAAAATATAACTTGACTTATATCAATATTTTATACACCCTTTAATAATTTTATTAATAAGTTATAACTAAAATTAGGATGACATAATTTATTTATAGGTTTATAATGTAACATCATGAGAATATAATATATTATTACTTATAAATAGGTCAATGTGTTAGATAACTTTATTCACAGGAAAAAATGAGCTTAAATGAAACCATAATATATTTAGAAAAAATTAAAAATATTAAGTATAGATAATACAACATATCCGTTAAATTATTGGTAATAAATTAGAGTACCATGAAAATAAAGCTGAAGAATAAAGTATAATTGAGGAAATTGAAGCTATTCTCATGGATGCTTAAAGCTATCTCAATCTGATCCTGAATTTTGGATTTTGGATTTAAGATTGAGACCCCCCCTATAATCCTAGGTCAAGCTATTATTCCTCTAGATATTCTATTTAAAGAACTATAGTGTAAACCACATAGTACTCTACCCCCTAAACTTGTATAAGAGGAGGAGATTAACAACAAATATCTTTATCTCCTTGAGGAATTAGAGGATCTTATGATGGATACTATAAAATAATCACAGGAACCTACTTCTGTGAAGCCTAAGGCATGTAAGACCATTTTTAATTACTCCAATAATATATCTTGTACTGTCATAGTTAATATTTCTGAAGCAAGTAAAGAAGACACCAATTGTAGGGATGACACAACTACTATCACCTATGAGTGTAAAAATGATGAACACATCAATAAGGGTGTGGATGGGAAGAATGAAACCAATCCCCTTCTAATCTTGGACATTGATGACGATAAAGAAAACCATGTAAAAAAATTCAGGTAACTCAACTTCTTTAGCTTTAAGTGCGTGCAATGTAGTTGGTGCCTACAATAAGGATGTCACTTTTTTTCCTCAAATTTTTAAAATATAAATGTTGTACATAATGATGATATTTTTAATAGTAGGTATGTAATAAAAACTATTAAATATGCTATGAAAGACCCTTCCAATGAACCCTTGAATGTAGGTACTACTATTATTCCATCTACTTCTATTATGAATAAGAAGAAGAAAGACTCTAGCCTAAACACGTCAAAAACTTTCAAAAGATCATCTTGAAAAAAGGGATCATAGGGTAAGATAAAGGGGAGTTCTAACTCCAATCATAGGTATAAATGAAGATCATTTTCTAGAATTGTCAGGTTTTTTCTAACTCTAACACTTTTATTGTCTTGAAAATAATTATAAACATTCATCATCCTTTGATTTTTTCTATTGTCGAACCAAAGATAATATTCTCTTCTAATTTAATACATCTCAGTTGGTTTGGATATAATTTTATAGGTGTGAGTAAAAATAGCTCCGCTATTGAAACTCTTTGGATTTTCATGCAACCATATTTAAAAAATGTTAATATTTTCTATGTATCTAAGAAAATATTTACCTATGATTTTACTCTAGATAGTGCACATATATTTTGCTCCTTTTTTTATGCCAAGAATAGATAATCAAGTAGAATGTCTCTCAAGACTAACCTCTTCTATTTGGGTCCCAATATACATAACCCTTGGTTTTTTATTGGGGACTTTAATGTTATCCTTTCTTCATGTGAGAAGATGGGCTCGTCCCACTCTACTTTCTCAATGAGAGAATTTATGTCTGTAATTGCGGATAGCAACCTTATTTAAATTACTCTTATTAGTACCAAATACACCTGGTACAAATGACATTACAATATGGAGGTAGTTATAAAATTAGATAGATAATTAAAAAATGATAATGCTTTGGGAAAATGGAATACTATTTCCAACACCAATCTCCCCAAGATTAAGTATGACCGTCATCCTATTATTTTCACTCTTTATTTCAAAACAATGAAACCCCCTCTTCTGGTTATATTCAACAAATCATAGTTCTTGACCCCTAAATATTGTAATCTCAATAAAAATTTTTTTCTTATATGGATCGATACAATGAT
Source organism: Viscum album (assembly GCA_963277665.1). NCBI lineage: Eukaryota > Viridiplantae > Streptophyta > Magnoliopsida > Santalales > Viscaceae > Viscum > Viscum album. The sequence continues at coordinate 249,071,708 of OY728150.1, forward strand.
TCATTTGCCTATTCTTTTAAATTAAAATATCTTAAGAAGAATCTTAAGGATTGGTGCAGCTCAAAATCCAAAAAAATGGAAATGACATCCTGCTTCTTGAGAATGAACTTCATAGACTTCAAAACATCAATACCAACTCGGATTTCACTACTGATCAGAATTATGAAATTAAAATTTCTGTGAAACTCAACTCACTTCTCGCCTTTAAGGATAACATGAGTAAATAGTCTTTAAAATCAAATACTTAACTAATGGTGATAGAATCACCAAGTTCTACAACTCTCTTCAAGTAATAAGAAAACATTACATAGATTTAACTTTTCTCAAATATTGGGACGACCTTTTGGATAATGAGGATGATATTTCTAATCATGTTGTATCCTATTTTGAATCCATTTTTAATGTATCTAACATTAATAAGGATCTTTTACATGATTTCATTCTTGTTATTGTCAATGAGAAAGATAACTCTTCTCTTATAAGCATTCCTCTTGAGCATGAAATCAAATACAGTATTTTGAGCTTAAATCATGATAGTGCCCCAAGTCTAAATGGATTTAATAATGTCTTTTACCAGTAATATTGGGATGTTATTCAAGATTATGTATTCAAACTCATTAAACCCTTATTTTCTATGGGATAGCTACCCCATGGGTTAAATGTGAAATTCCTCTCTTTGATCCCCAAGGTTGATAATACCTCTAAGATTCATCTTTTCAAAATCTTATCTCTTATTAATACTCTATACATAATCATCACTAAAATTCATGAAAAGAGGATTACTACCATGACTACCAAAATCATCTCATGGAATCAATGTGGTTTCATCAAGGGAATATCCATTCAGGACTACATTTTTCTAGCCTCTGAATGCACTAACACATTAAAAAATGCCAACAAAGGATATAATATTGCAATAAAACTTGACATTATAACAATTTTGATACCACAGATTTAATTTCATATTCAAAGTGCTCAAAGTATTTGGCTTCAATAACTCCATTATAACTCGAATCAAACCCCTATTCAACTCAACCTCTGTATATAACCTAGTCAATGGCTCTCTTAGAGGATACTTCAAATGAGAAAAATGTGTTAGATAAGGTGATCCCCTTTATTCCATTCTTATCTCAATTTTGGAGGACTATTTAAGTAGAATTCTCACTCAACTTGTGGATCAAGGTAAACTTAAACCCATCCATGCTTCTAGGAATTTAAATTCCCCCATGCATCTTTTATATGCAGATGAAATCATTATTTTCAGACAATGTGATAAAAGAAACATCCAGACACTCAAAAATGATCTCTCTCACTATGAGGAGGTATCGATTCAGATCATTAGCTGAAAAAAATCATGTATCTTCTTTGGGAAAATTTCTTGACTAATAGGAAACTAGATATTATCAATTAATTAGTAATCCAAAAATGATATTTTCATTTAACATACCTTGGTGTTCCCATATTTTGGAGAAAACCAAAATCTAGATTTTTCTCCAACATTGTTGATTAAGTCCTTAATCATCTCTCCTCTATGAAAGGAAAACTATATCTATGGAAGGTATAATCGGCTTTGTGAAGTCTTTCATTGTCTCCAAAATGGTCTACTATATGATGGTTTATAAATGGTCTTCTAGTCTCATTAAAAAAATTAATGTTTCCATTAAATAAATTTGGTTTGGAATCACTCTGGATAGAAAATTGGTGACTATAACTTGGTCTACTTGCTGCATGCCCTTGGATAAGGGTGGCCTTGGCATAAAAATATTTGAACCTTTTTAATGAGGACCTTCAATCCAGACTTACTTGGAACCTAATCTATAAGTACTCTCATTCTATTGTTTTCATAAAAAATAGGTTCTTTGATAAGTTGAAGACAAGAAGCTTGAAATTTCTGAAATCTTCCATTTGTCCCTCTATTAAAAAAGTGTAAATCAATATTAAAACCAAATATAGATGGATTGTCTCAATGAACTCCTCCATGAACTTCTGTTACGACAACTGGAGTGGTGCTCCCCTAATTTCTATGATCCCTACTGAACAATCTCCTGAAAGTAATAATAATACTATCAGGGATGTTATTAACTCTAATCTTGATAGTCTCTCTTATAATGGTGTGTATATCATTTAAAATTATAATTTTATCTAACACATATGACTTTCTAATTTAGGATCCTTTACACAATGGTATTCTGGATTCAAAAACATATTATTACCACCATTTTCATAACTCAGGAAATGATTTTAACTGGATTAAAAACTTTGATAAGCTATGGATAAAGCCTTCAAGATTTATTCTTATCTGGAATATTGCTTACAATAGGATCCCCACTGATACTTTCCTGTAATCTTTTAGTATCCACAATTGCTCAAAATTTCATATTTGTAATCAACATAGATAAGATGTTAACAATTTATTTCTATCTTATTCCTCTGAAACTGCTCTTTGGAACTGTATTTTAGATGTTTTCGATTGTAGGTGGCCAATTCTTGACTTTGTCAACACTTAGCTTAAGCATCGTGTTGATATGGATAACTTCCAATAAATCCAGAACATATTTCTTATTGTAGTTTTAGAGCATCATCATGTGATCTGGTATGATAGAAATTCAAATTCTCCACAATAATTTCTCACTCGACATTATTTCAGGCCCGATGCGGATCCTCATTACTATTTGTGAGGCTTCTTTGATTCAGAATGGATTTTTCAATAATACAGTAAATGACTTTATGATTCTATAGAGACTATAGGTTGATGGTATTTTTCACCATCTGTGATGGACTTTTGTGGTTTTCTGGGAATCTCCATTCACTAGGTGGGTCAAAGTTAATTCAGACAACTCTTCTAAAGTCAATATGGGCCCTATAGGATATTAAGGAATCTTTACGGATCATCTTGGTCAGATCCTCAGGTGCTTATTTGGAAGTTGTGGTATTACTTCATCTCTAGAGATTGAAATGATGAGTATGATTCGTACTATTTCTTCTGCAAATAACTAGGGTTAGAACAACATATGGATTGAAATTGATTCGACTACCATAGTGAAATCTATTTGGAATGGTGTGATTCATATGGATTGGTCAACTACTACATGTTGGGTGGATTTTCTCTGTTCGACCTTCGACATCAATCATATTACCACTCATTTCTATTGGGAAGAGAATATGGATGTGGATGGCCACACCAATATTAGAGTAAATCAGGATATTACATGGTTAGATGATCTACCTGATGATTTACTCCCCCTTTATGTGAAATATTGTAATATGATCCCATCTTTTAGACTCATGTAACTTCATTTTTATAAAAAAAAATTGTTCTTTGGTCTTTTGGCCAGGGCACCACCTTCTTCAAAAAAAACTAATATAATCATTTTATGCTTAGAAATTTATTTTTATAAATACTAAATTTTTTATGAGATATGATGTTCTATTCCAAGAAAATTTTGATTAATATTGAAAAAATATATTTGATCTGAATAATTGGTAAATACCAATTTAATTATTAAATGATAAGAAATATCAATGATAATGGTTAATATTCTAAAAAAATATTTTTTCTAGTAAGAAATGTTTTTCATTATATATCATATTTTTATTTTACATTTCTATTACTATTTTTTATAATTTTAATTTTATAATATTAACTTAATTTTTGGTCTAATCGTGTCAAAATTATCTTCAAATGAATTTTAGGTATTTTTCTAGAAGGATTGATTTTAAGATAAATTGTGCAACATATATTTTTTAAAAATACCATGAATTTTTGAAATTATTGATATATAAAAGAATTTAAACCTTTATCATGAACAAATATTTTATATAAGTTTCATTATTTATTTTAAAATATTATGTTTAATTTTTTTTATTTGATATTTTTAAACATATGTCTCATTTTTCACTAAGACTATTTTATTTCATTATACATTTACTATTTTAAAATTAAAATAAATCACTTTTAAAATGTTAATATTATTTAATAGATTTAATATTTGAAATAATTGGTTCCAATTATTTTTAGAAAGGACCATTTCATTTTTAGGAACAAAGGATAAACTACTAGGGTAAAACGAGTTACCATGGTAAAAGTTAAAATAGTAAAAGTGGAAAATCTAATTGTAAGGAGTTAAAAATATATTTAAAACATCAGTGAAATTTAATGTTGGAGGATTTATAAACCATATATCTTTACCACTCTATTATTTCTCAATTTTGGCCCCACATTCCTTTAGAGTGACTTCCTATCATTAAAAAGTTATGGGTATTTAAAAAAATAGAATATGTTCTCACTTATAAAAGGTGTTTGTCACCACCTCATCAATATTACTCCTAAAAATTTGTTACCTCTTAAAAAAATGTTATTTTTCCTTCTCATAGAATAATATTCATCCTAATTAAGTTTATGGTAATAAGATTTATCTCACTTACTCAATTTTTAAACAATTATCCAAGGATAACACAAATTCCTCAACATGAGTAATCATTTTCCCTTAAATTATTTCTTCTCAATCCTAAATTTACTATTATAATTTTAAAATAACTAAGTAATGAAATATTTTTTTGTTAAATATTTAATTTTATTATGAAAATTTAATAACAACTGACCAAATTTCCCCTCCTCCTAGAAGAAAAATGAAAACACAATTCGTGTGTATATGTGGACTATGACCTCCAAAAAGAAATGTGCTTTTTTATTCACCTCCTATCATGGATGGAAAAAATTAGAATTTAATTTAAAATCATTTTTTAAAAATTATTTAATATTCTAAAATAGTAAACCATATCATTGCTTTCTCTTATTCTATGAAAATTTAATCATCACGTACGGATACACGTGGATTATCATCTCAATGGAACAATGCATTCTGATTTTCATTACCACCATTCATTTATTGTCCAAAAATGGGATTAATGTATATATATATATATATTATTTTTATGATATCATTAGATCTTAGGTATGAAAATTTTTATAACCTATTAATGATATGACCAATACATGATCATTGTTAATTCAATCTTTTAAAGCAAGCATACGAAGAGGAAAATCTTTTTAATTTATAATATGTAATATTTTAATATAAATTAATAATTATTATAATTCCATGAAAATATAATATATCACATAAACACACAAAAAATATTACTATCATATTTCTAGTATATGATATTATGACTAAACCACCACATAGTCATCCATCAATCTTAGTATGATCATTTTTGAGTCAGTTTTACCACCTACTATAAAAATGATATGAATATATATTAGAGATGAATATGAAACTTAATTACTATAATAATATAATATAAATATGTAAATATTTATTTTTTATGGGTTCTATAATAGGGAACTTATTATTAAACACACTAAATAAAAACCGTATTTCATTTGTTAAGAATCATCGAAACATGATCATCATCGATTTCGACTTCATAGATTGTAACAAAAACTACCCTGGAATGAAATTATAAAATTATAAATATCATGTAGAATATATTAATGTACATTTAATGATATTTGGATGAATATTTTTCAAATATTAATGAATACCAACACCATTTATACATAACAAGTTCACAACGATCAAGATTATTGACGCATGATATCAAAAATGGGTAATAAATGACTATAATTAATATAGAGAATGATTATAAATGAAGAGTATAAATGGTAAATATATGATTAAGGTTTATTAATAAACTATTAATATAGCTATGTTTTTAAAAAGGATGTTATATTTTGTTAATGGAATCTAGGATAAAAGGTAATGGATATCTTGGTCTTATTTTTGATTCTTTGAGAAAAGTACTTATTATGCACCATGTTTTCCTTGTATTGTGTATTTAAATCCCATATATTTATTTTTTTCATAAATGTTTTATATTTCATGGGATATACTATGATAAATCATATTACCTTCTTCATATGGATATTCATTCAATTCTTAACCTAGTAGTAAATTTTTTTTATAACGCATCTTTCATTCATTGAGTCTTGATCAATCTCTTGAACTTATTTCAAATAAGTTGGGTACATTATAAATTTGATTATATTATTTGGTATTGTATCATTGTTTTATGTGGATTTACATACCTACCTCATAAATATTTTTTTAATATCTCTTAACTAAGGGAGTATGTTTCCCGTAGGGGATATTGATAACTCAAATATCTATTCTTTGAGTTATAACATTTAATATCAAATATTGTTCTTACATGATTGGGTTATCCCAACATAATATTTTATTATATGTTATTTTTTAATAATCTTTGGTAAAGTGATGAATTAATACAAAGAAGTTGTTATTACTCTTTTTTCAATTTGGTTTTCAAGAAAGGTAAATTCAAAGTATTAAAATGGTTCCTTTAATAATAAAATGTTTAATCATTATAGAAAACTTTATGTAATTTTCATGGTACCATTATTAGAGATTATTTTTAAAATTAAATTTTTTAAAATCATTCATTTAACATTTTCATATGTTACTTTTTAATGTTACATGTAACTTTTAATTTTATGTCAATGTGAAAAATGTTTTCTAAAAGAACTTTTATGTTTTCCTCTCTATTTTCCATTTCATATTATAAATTATTTACACTCATAGGAATTATGTTAAATGATTATCTTATAATAAATATATATATTTATAGTGAGTGATATTGAACTCATGGTATAAAATAATTTGATTCTTGATCCCTTCTTGTGTGATACCATTCCGAGCATTCTTTTTCATGGATTTTTTTATTTATGAAAATATTCTTTTTGAGTTTTTTGTTTCATTAAAGACATGTTATTTTAAAACCGTACACATTTTTTCTTTGGATGGATTATGAAATGTTCATTTTTATCAGATGAATGATCTTTCACTAACATTGTGAATAAGATTAACTTTTCTTCGGATGACCTTACATTGTGGATACCATATTCTCTATTTCTTTTATTAAAGGGTTTTCACCTATATTATGTACATCAATTGATTAGTGAAATTACTAACTTAACCGTACATCTCGTACTATATAATATTCTAGTTTGAGGGATTATTACATAGATTTATATTCTATTTATTTATTGGGGAATTATTGAAAATCCATATATTTTTTATTCAAATATAGATATTTATTCATTACTAGAGAAATTTTACTGTGTATTGTTTAGAAATTGATGTTCCTTCTCTGAATGGATTATGAAAATTTTATCCCTTTTATTAACATAGGGAATATCATTGAAGATATGTATATTATTATTACAATACAGATTATTATTAAAATATAGATTATTATTAGATAAATTGATTATGTATTCTTTTCTCACTATCTCATATGATGAATTCATTGGATGTAAACAAGTGATGGGTTGGGATTGATATTATATAGCCCCATTAAGCATCAGTAGGTCTCATAAGACAAACATGTTTGGATATTTGGGTTATGACTTCCCAATTCAAAAAAAAAACATCCTAACCATGGCCTTGAGAATAAGAACGATGTTTTAGTTATGGACATGATGGTGAGAATATTAGATTTTACAAAGCCTTGATGGTAAGATAAAGATTTCTAACAATATAAATTCAATCACCATGAATTTATTTATTATTACCCATGAGATCTATTTATTTTAATCATTATGTGTGCATAAATTCTTCTCTTAGTTGCAGTTGATTATGACATTATAATGATTACTTAATCAGATAATAATATTCATTCCTTGTTTATGCCATGATTTACTCAATTTTATGTTTTCCCTTAATGAATATTTTATCTAAAACCTTATTATGTTTCCATTTTCCCAGGATATAAAGAAATATATTACAAATGTTATCACAAGAAGAATATAATTTTTTGTTGGATTTATGAGAGACATTGACTTATTATATATTAATAAGTTTCTTATATATTAGAAATAATATAATTATTTTGTGAAATACCTAAGTTTTGTTAGTTTATTATTTTTCCTAATAAAAAAGTATTTAAACCTAAAAGGTCATGGGAATTTATGTAATGAAATAATTTATTTAATTCATATAATTATGGGATAGTTAAGTCTGGTAATCTGTTTGATCCAGAGAAGTTTTTTTTTCTAAAAATGGATTATGTTTTATGTTTTTTTTCAATCCTCACAAGGAAGATCATGGAGTTTTCAAGGAAAAGGATCTTACAGTTCAGGTGAACAACAATATTTAAGGTGACACAGTTTCCCTATGTTTTCCAAATTTTTTGGATCAAAAATTTGGAGGATTAATTTTAATGAGAAAAGTGTTTTTTCTTGAAGACATAATGAAAATATGTCAATGGAATGAGTTTCGTGAAGGTGGGTTATCTAGGTTGTGTTTCACGAAGGCCTAAAAAACTATGATAATGTGCTTCATGATTAAAACAGGCATCACAAATAGAGATGGAATTCTCTAGAATTACGATAATTAGAGCTTCGTGATTGGTGATTGAAATCTCTGCAATTAACACGATCGTCTTAAAGGGTTTGATGGAAAGCTTCACTATTATGATGAGAATCGTGACCAGAAAATTTCCATGGAGCTTTGAAAATGTATGAGCATCGTGATTTTTTTTTTGAAAGAACTGGAAAATCCTAAAAGAGAAGGTAGAGGTTTGCGAACACCCAAGCCTAAAAATATGAGGCAACCCCTATTCATTTGACATGTAAAATTTCAATGAAAAAGTGAATCACTCTGATTTCGCAAAAACAAGAAAGATCCATGATTTCTCTTTATGAATATGAATTTCTAAGTGATATTGAGCATTGAAAAAAGAATATAATTCATGATATATTATCAATGATTTTGTTTAAAGTGTCCTTCACGATTATGGGGTATTCTGTATTGACTCAGTGAACTTCACAAAGACAGTTTGTTCTATGAAGGAAAGGGAGCTTCGCAAAGGAAGGTTGTTCTACGAAGGTAGTGGTGCTTTTTGAAGGCAGTTTATTCTTTTAATGATGTGGTGCTTTTTGAAGGCATTGTATTCCATGAAGCAAGTGGGTTCTTCATGAATGAGTGAGCTTCATGAAGGAGCTTTGTGAAAGTTAGTATTGAATATTAGGGTTATGTGAACTGGGCTCCCAAAGTGCATCAAATCAGGTCCATGAAGCAAGAAGAGTCTTGAACTAAGTTAGGGAAAAAGAATTTAATGAAAATCCATTGAATAGACCTTTCAGTCGATAAAATAATTTTGAATTCTCTCAAACAAGTGAGATAATGCGAGTTGACATAAGTGTTCTGCGGGATTCAATGTGTTATCCCTAAAATCATTGTAATGGTAGTGTGCTTAGAATAGAGTGACTGTGTCTGAACTCTTATAATTCACAACTGGTGATGATTAGTGGACTTTGGTACTACTAACAACTTGTCAATGTATGATCTTTGTACTAGCCCATAGTAGTGAACCGTGTAAAATTTTTGTGTCTTCTCTTTGCATGTGATAGTTTTTTTATGCACATTCTCACTATACAGGTTTAACAAGTTCCTACCAATATAGGAACAAAATCTATCAATGTAGAAGAAAAAGTTAACACCCTGATTAAATGCTCCCTGCTCAGGGTGTTCTAGGGTCCTATGTGATCTTTATTTAGTATCGAAGATAGTATTTACAATATGTGCTTTAAGCACTATGTTGGGTATTTTGGGTCTGTGGTGCCACATGATGTGCCTCTAGTGATAGATTTTCAGGTTTGCCTCACTAAAAAGAAGATTTTGAATGGGTTCACACTTAACCTGGATTCCTTTATGCATTGTTTCACAAAAAAATCCTATTCTATTATACCTTCTAAAAATCAATTATCATTTTTCATTGATCCTTCGCTACTCGATCCTTATTACCATGAAAAAACCCATTGTACACAAAACTTAGATCTCAATCACTCACTAATCTATTGAAACACAACATATAGAGATGGTTGGTGGTGAAACCATGATGTTAGATATGGGAAGATGATAAAGAATAATCTCTAATTGATAATTTTATGTTTAAAAAAAACATTTGGTGACCATTTATCAGACATGGACCTTCCAATAATGAAGAATAAGGGAAAAACACTGTAGAATCATATGACATAGTCCAAAACTGGAAAAAATCATAAATTCATATAATATAGAAATAAATAACCAAAAATTCATACATGATTAAAATTTGGAATAATAGGGAAAAAATAAAAAATCCCTTCCTCCTATTCAATTTTTCATTGAATTGTTTTGTATCCACTTCTTGATTGATTAGAGATTATTCGATGAACATGTTCTTCAGATCACTAGGTTTTTATCCATATAATGATATAACACTCTCACTTAATCTCTAAAGATTGGGTTTATAGACAATAACCCTATAAATATATATTTAGAATGATGAAATAGTGGGGTTTAGGTTTTAAAGAAGATATATCATTAATTTATTTATTTAATAAATTTAATAAATTAATTCCACATGTGATGAATGAATATTAAGGCCCCTATATAAAATGATAATTGTATATCCCCTTGTGTAAAACCATCACTTTGAACATAATCATGTCATAAATTTCTCTAATAGATGGTCTTTTAGTTGTAATATCTAGTTTACCATGGATATGTTCATGATAAATAATAATATATTTTTTAATATATTTTTTCTGAAGCCCCACAACATTAAAAATGATGAGCCTACTCTACAACATACTTTGAAAAGTGTCACTTAAAATATTATAAATGTTAATAAGGTAAAAACTAGAAACTCTAGATTCTAGGCATAACAATTTTATATTTCAAGTTATATAAACCCTTTACCCTAAATTTTATTCTTTTATCTAGTATAATTAGGGAATCACTACCCCCTAAGGTTATACATGGATTTAGTTTTAAATATTAAGAAAATATAAGTCATTTATTAAAATATATAATCATAATATATTTGGAATAATTTTTTATATCGATGGTTGTTTATATAGGATCTTAAAAATCATGAATTGAACTATAAAGTCAACCTGTCTGATCTTAATGATGACCTGATTCATCAATCATAATTATTTCAATTTAAATCGATAAAAATTAAATCATTTTTAGAAGTATAATTTTATAATTAAATGAATCATTTGAAACAACTTATGCACTAAATCCATCCATGCTCCTATGAAAAATTATTGAAATATTTCCACTTTATGATTTATCAAATTGGAAAATAGTGATTTTATAAATGATTTATATCAAATCAAAAAAAAAGGACCATGATTATTTTGATAATATGTATAATACGACACAAATGATCTTGGAAATGGTTAATAAATAAGTTCTATTCATCCCACACCATAATTTTTTTCTTTATTAAACTATAAATTAGGTTCAAAAAGTTATTTGAGATCTTAACTTGGTGTGTTACCTAGGTTCGGATGGTTTCTACAAGAATTTTAAAAAATATTTCTTAGAAATCATTGATTGTGATATTGTAATTATTTTTAATAATTTTCTTTAAGGAACCCTATTCATATACCTATTGGATGTTTTTTAATATTTTGTATCCTTAAGAAATAAAATCTTATTAAATTTAATGATTATCAACCCATCACTATATGTAAATTGTTTTGTATAATATTTACTCACATTATTACTTCTATATTTCCACCTATTCTTGAGTTAATCACATAAAATGAGAAATATTTTTTGGTCAAAATAAAGTATATCCATGATAAATACTTCTGTTAAGTGAAATTAAATATATCCTCAAACAAAAAAATGGATAGGACACAATCATATGATCAAATTAGATCTTTATAAAGCTTTTAAAACATTATATTAGTGTCTATAAGTATTGTTTCAATATATTTGGTTTGATTCCTTATATTTTTTAATATGGATACCATATATCAACACTTTTATACATCATTTTATTTAAATATATAAGTAATTTAATTTATAATATTTTTCTTTAATGTAGAATGATTATTTTCTTGGTCCTACAGCTAATATTATATTTCCTACCTTGTATTTTCTCACAATATACATAAATTCACTAGAGTAATGGTTAGGGATTTTAAGATTCTTATGGATTTTAATGAATATTTAAATGAGTACATGTCTTAATTTTAAATTTAATATTAGAAATTTTATTTTTGATTAGAATTTACCTCTTTATAAATATAAATCTTTAAAGGTATAACCCATATTAATAAATTAAACATTATTATCAATTACTTTAGTTCCCTTTTATATAATAGTAAGTCAAACCTATTAATTTTTTATTAAGTGATTATTGTTTTCTAGTTTCTACAAGATTGTTAAAGTATGATTCTCTTACCATGGGTTCAACCACCTTCCTCATTAAGAAATTTTTTATTTTTTGTTAGAATAAATATTCAGTCTTATAGGGCTAAGAAATAGGGACTTTAGGCACCTAGTGTGCATATGTGTTGTGATGCTCAAGTGACACACAAGAGAGTAATGTCTACCAAGGTGTAATAACTCAATTAGGTTGAGGGTAGGTAGAATTCATCAGGGTGGGGGTTATCAATGATGGTTACAACATTGAAGGATAATGAAAATGTGTGTGGTGGGGGATGCTGGGGGTTAAAAATGGATATACGGGTGACTCATGAGTCCAATGCGGGATCATAGAAATCCCAAGAAACACATGTTGGTATGGAACAAGACTCCTCAAAAATTTATTTCAAATATATATCATAATATATATATATATATATATATATATATTATCCATTATGATTGGAACTCAATAAAAAAATCATTGAAATGGTGATTGATAAATTTTATAGGAAAATTGGTAATTGGGAGAGTAATTTTTATTCCATGGAAAGTAGAATTAGTGTCATTAACTATGTTCTCTAAATTTTTTGTATTTTATTCCATTAATAAATACTATTATTTATACTTTAAAATAAAAAATAACTAAATTCCTTTAAATGGGATTCAGACTATGACACAAAAATTCTTTGGGTGGATTGGAAAAAACTATGTTATTTGACAAATAAAGGTTTCCTAGGAATTAGATGCATTAATAACCTTTAAAAAGATTAATTTATTAAGATTTGGATTATTTTAATTAATTTTTCTATTTTATTTTCTAATTTCATGAAGGATTTCAATATTTTTTCTCAATCTAAAAACCCATCCCCATGTTGGAAGGTAATTTATACCCATTTAGATACTTCTCACTTGAACCAAATTATGCTCAAATGTGTATTAGTGTTTAAATAAAAGTTTTTATTTATAACCTAATTCATTTTATAAATAATAAATTTGAAGTTTGAAATTCAATTTAGAGAAAATTCATACCTTTATAGCTTATATCACTATTTGAAGTATGCTTAATAATATGATTCCTAGTGATGATACCTTATAAAAGATTATTATTTGTCTCCTGTCAAAGTCTTAAATTGTAATAATATAGAATCTATTAATATTATTTTCTTTCATTATGGGTTTGTTAGAAATATATGTTCTAATTTTTAAAAACATAATGGACTCTCTCTTTATTTTTATGATTCCAACTATTATAGATTCACATTTTTTAAACCCTACCATATATCAATGCTATGAAAAATAATCGATAAAGAGGATTATTTTATAAGATATGACTAAAAACAATGTCAATGGTGATCTTTATCAATGCTATACAAATCTATAATTTAAGGGTGTTGTTTATCTAAAAACAATCATGCTGATAAAGATAGCCCATAATGAGCACTAAAATGCTTCTTTTTGGAACTGATAAAAGGTTTAATTTATAAAAAAACACTTTATATGCTAGTAATTTTCATTATTTAATATATAAATTTATTTATATTAATATTGATATAATATATTTTCTTAAATATGATTTTTATAGTAAAAAATATGTATTTAAGTTCAATATATAATACATTTAGTAAAAATGGATAATAAAATAATTAAATATTGATATTAATTAAAAATTTACTAATTATTATTGATTATTATACATTTAATTACAATTTTCTAATGCTAAAAAATTAATTAATTTTTTAATATCTTATGATAAGTTTAAAAAGGGATTAAACTTCAAATGACCACATCATTGGATTTGAGTGTCCATTTGGGATCAACGAGATGTCAAATAAAATATTCCACAAAAATATATAACATTTATGATTATGTTTTTCTTGTGCCCTATTTTTTCTTGGTAAAAAAAATTCCCAAAAGGCCTTCAAAACTATGTTTTTAGTTGGGATACTCTAATTTTTGAACATTCAATAAAATTTCATCTTCATTTAAGAGGGCCTTCTTATCTTTTTTTGGTGGTGACTAAATTTATTCTTTGATATTACATTTTTAATGATATTATAGTGTGTAAATTATATAATCTGTTTTATTATAGTGTTATTTATAATTATATATATATATTCATATATTCATATATTTAAAAATAAAATTTTAATTATAAAAATAAATATTTATACCTATTTAATAAAAAACATATCATTTTAAATATATATATACCATATTGAAATAAAAAATAATTATCAGTTTTATTTAAAAGAAACATTTATCCATTTTATTTACCTTATAAAAATGTATGATTATGTATATACCTTTAAAATTATATATATAATGTTTATATATAAATATATTTGTTTATGCATATTAAGAAATATATATATATATATATGTATATATTTATTTATATATATTAAAATAAATAATACACACACACTGTAACATCCCAGGAAAATAAAGAATATGAAATTTTCATATTTATTAATATTTTTGAATTAAATATTAATTTTATTTTAAAGGGGATTCTATATTCATTGGAATATGTGACACGCAACAATGGGTTTCTCTGAAGTCTTATATTGCACACAATGCTGAGTCATACTGAAAAATACTAATATATTATTATTTTAAATGGTAGTTAAGAACTAGTCGTTGTAATGGTATAAATGAACAGAACTAACAAAAATATGATTATAAATGTTATTTAAATGTTTTTACATTTACCCAATAAAATATAGAGGCTTAAAATGTGAATGAATCTAATTTTAAGCATAAATACTCTAATATTCTTTAAAAGGTCGATTTACCACCTTTTGATGGAGATCCCTCTTTAAATCTAGTTTTGGTCACTTTAATATGTTCTATTTGACAAAATAAAATTATTATTTTGAATCGGGACATCAAAAGTTACCTCGGGTAAATTTTTGATATTTCTCTTATAAAGTTTATTTTTTAATGAATAGTGAAAAATACTGCATATTAATTCAAAACATCCTTTTAATATAATTTATTTATATGGTTAGATTATCCTTTTAAATGGTTTTAAAGTGTAATTATATTATATTTTTACCATTTAATCCAATGTTGGTCATTGGAAGTAATTTCACTTTGAAATTGAACATAAACAAGTGTCAATCTTTGGATAGTTATTATTTCTTAAAAACACGCTTTTTTGTTTTGACAACGGGAATTAATTATAAATTAATTAATGTAACTTTTATGTTTTTAATTTGGTAAAATAAACATCATTTTTGAATTCGTAATATCAAATATATCTTAGGCTGAATTTTTTTTCTAAAAACCTTCAATTTTTGATGAATAGTGAAAACACTGAGTAGTAGTTTAAAAATTGACTTTTTCATTTAAATTAAATTTTACCACTATTGTGAATTGAATTTAAAAAATCCGATATACATGGTTATTATCAGTAAGTAAAATTTGATTCAATAATATGGAAATAATTTTTGGTGAATTGTAACTTTTGACTTTTATTTACCACAATTAAAGGTAAATATGGTAATTCAAGGTCAAAATAATATTATAATAATAAAGAATTACCATAACACTCATAATAAACTTATTGGATGAGTAATGGCCAACCAAAACAATCCTTGGGTAAGACTTTTAGATTTTGAAATCCATTTGGGTAAGATAATGACATTAACAACTTTTTATTTAATGTAAAAATAAAAATATCATAAACATGTATTGTTTTGCTAAAAAAAATTAATTTGGGGTTATATAATTGATATATTTGAATATAAATATTAATTATAAATTTAAAAATATTTCCTACATCATTTTATTTTATTTATAATTTTTAGACATCAAATAAATAAAATTATTTATGACACAATAATGATGCAGTGTTTACCTCATTAATGAATGATTTAAAAAAAATAAGATTATAAAAATTAAAACAATATCCAAAACCTATCCAATTATTATTAGATGATTTTATTTAGAATAATAGTCATCTTATCTTTTACTTTAATAAGTTTTGGACCTTTATAAACCAAAAATCATTATATAATAAAATAATATTTTAAAACATTCCTAAAGAGCCCCTCCTCCCCCTTATAAAAAGACATCACCACTAACCCATTACTCACACCTCTCAATCCCCTTGGATCATCCAAACTCTACCCAAATAATCTCTCAAGATAACTTTATTCCACCTAGAATCCTTACCTTAGTCAGAAGGCACTTCAATAAATCCTTTTGGTTCAATCCAAAGGGAGTTACCCGATTTAAAGGTAACGTCTTCTCTTAAGTTTTTTTCTTTTATTTTACTTCTCCAACCCCATAATTTTTTTTATTCCATTTTTTTATAAAATAACCAGTATCCTTAATATAATAGGTTGTTTTTATGTTATTTATTCAAAATACACTTACACACACCTCCGTCTAATGGGTAAAGAACATATTGTTTCTGTGGATGGTGAACTACTACCTCACGAAATGATGATTGTTCAATCTTATCCTACCGAATCTTATGGTGGAAATTATTATGGAACTATATTTATATGCGATATATATTATATTTATATTGTATAAATACTTCTGTATTTTTTATTTATATCATACTTTTAGGGTTTCCATAATGGGTAAATGCGATAATTTCATTTGAGGAAGTGCGGACTACCACCCCCTCAAAGTGATATGAATCGTTCATGCCATATGTGGAACCTTTAAAGGATGGAGTTAATGAAATTATATATGATATTATAATGGAATTATAATATAACTATTTATCATTACGTTTTCATCCCATTAAATATGAAATAGAAATAAAAGTAGCGTTCATGTGTATATACGGCTTACCGTCTCCATGAATGGTGTATTTCATTTCTTATCTCTAAATGTTATGTAACATTATAAATACATAAATATAATGGATATATATGATATATATGATATCTAAATCATTAATATAATTCTGAATATAATATAATTTTTACCACATGAACAACTTGTACTTATAAGAAGTTTATTTTTGACTCAAGTACCATATATCAACAAAACGACCATTATTAACATAAATGATTTGATAATGTTTATAACATGGTAATAAGTGATATAAAATGAATAATAAATTTAAAAATGTTAGTAATAAAGTATAAATTATTTTTATTTTATTATTCAGGAGATTAAATAACGAACGGGTCAAGTCGGACATGAGGTAAGGGGTTTCCTTTCTCACTTTTAATTTCGTGAGATTTCCATTGTTCACCACTTATTTATTACATGTGGTGTATTGTGTACTGCCATTTGATATATATTATCAGGATTATATTTATATTCATGGTATTATGTGATTAATTTGGGGTTTATTAACTTTTGTTCATATGACTTTATTGATTACAATGTGGCAAGGGGTTTTCATCTCACACTTTATTCCTATGAGATTCATGCAATGTTTGCCACTATTTACTTTTTGTGGTGTATGTACTGACCATTATTGTATTATTTGTGTAATATAATTTAATTTATGTGTATTTATATCTTCATTTTATGATTTTTCTTTCATGTGTTGTATGTTTCTTAAGTTACCAAATCGGTAAGGGGACTTTTTAACCCAATTTCCATTCCTTGGGTTAATCTTCTAATTCTTAATTATGTTATGCTATGATTATGTGTGGAATCACTGTTTATTTATTTATGTTATAATTTCCAATACCCTTTGTGTGGATATACTTTTGATACACATAATCACTCCATTGATAAATTATCATGTCATTGATATAAACTTGATAGGGTAATCTTAACTCAATTTCCATTCGTTGAGTTAAATATCCAAGTTGTTGGTTTTAAAAAAAAGAACATTTGTGAATATAATATGATTGATTTACACTGAATATCCAATCAAATTGATTGTATTTATATTTTTCACACATAATTATGTCATTGATTTATCCTTAATCTAGTGGTATGATCTTTGTAGGGTATTTTGTCTCAATTTACATTCCATTGAGACTTATTTGTTGTTATGCTCCAATTCACATTTATATGGTGTATATACTATCCTTTAACATATTATATCAAAAATACATTTACTCTTAGGACATTATAATGTTTTTATTGATGTTATTACTCCATTATTTTTATTCAAGTGTCTCTCATTTGGTTAAAAACTCTTTAACTAAATTATTGTTTTAAATATGTATTCTTCTAAATATTTCTCATTAATATCCATGTTTTAAAAAGGTTTTAAGGATTTATTTATATGGATATGAATGTTTAAAATTAAAATTCCTTTTATGAGTTTCAAAGTGGTATGGGAAATTTTGATTCGAAAAACTCTTTATTAAATGTTTTAAATGGTTTTGAAAATGGTTTGATAGAGAATTGTTTATTTCAATATCTTGATATGATATATTGTGATTGGAATGTGGAAATGTTATCTTTCCTTTATGATTGTGTTATGTGTTATGATTATGTTATGGTTAATGGAAATTGTTTACATATACGGGTAGATTCGTTATAAAACTAGGGAGGGTGAGCCCAAGATTTCTCTCTAATGCATTGGGTAACGTAACGGAGGTAAACATTAATGTTTCTCCTAAGATATTTAGAGAATATATTGTGATGGGTATTCCAAACATAACTCCCTATGTATATGTGAATGCTACAATGTAAGTATGTTATATATTCCATAAGTTACCTTTATGATTTATGATTTCTGTGTGTTATTCCTAAATCTTATGATTTCATAAGGAATGTTATGATTGAAAAGTATGGTTTCATTTATTTTTATTTATTAATGTGATAATATTTTCTTTCCTTTTTTTTATAACCCTTACTGAGTTTTTTATGCTCATCCCATGTTTTAAAATGTTTTTCATAGGACATAAAGATGAATAGGGTCAAGGATGGGATCAAGGAAAAGTCTTGCTGTCTAAAACATGGAACTAGAAAAGTTTCTTTTTTTAAGAGTTATTATTTTATGAAAAAATGGAAACTATACAGAAGTTTCTACTTTATAATTTTTGAGATGTAATATTTATTTCCTAAATCTATAAATCTCTAAACCTGAAAAGATCCTCAATATGAACTATTCACTTAATTCAAGATTATGTAATGTTTAAGGTCGGGCCCTTATAATTGGTATCAGAGGTCGGTTTAGATAACTTTAGAGGATAGGGTGTTATTTAAGCATGAGTGACATAACCATAATGGTTAGCATATTAGAAAGATTCATAGTTATTTTAGAGGTGATAAATGGTTATTACATTTTGGGGTGAAAAATGAAAGATATTAGATAACCTTTGAGGATAAAATATGTTATAGTTATTTTTGAGGAATTTTTCTCTTTTTTTGGAATGTTATGAAAATTTATAGTTTTTAAAAAAGGACAACACACAGACAGTGTGATAACCCATCGCGTCGGACCAAGCTGCGGGAATCAAACCCACAACGAAAGTGTGATTGGGATTTATCGCCTACCACTGGACTACGTGAAGTCCCTGGTTAGTATGACTAATTCTTTTTAGCTAAATGATTTTATGGAGCAAAAATAAATTTATTTGGGATCTTTTGTTTTCTCAAATGGACATCCTTAGTATAGGAAAATGATTTATTGATTAAGTGATTAATGTTACTTTGGAAGACATTCTCTCTTTTGGGAACACTATATGCTTAAGGAAAATAGAATACTGTAGGATTTAATTTGTGGAGTAATGGTTGAAATATTATTTTCAAAAAATCTATGTTTTTATTATAGACATAAGGTGATTTTTTTTATTTATATAAATTATTAACCTATCATATAGAATATGTGATTAGGTTAATTACACTTCAGTAAAAGACATTAAGAGTCGTCAATGTTTTTGGAGATAAATGTTAAGATTTACTGTGGAAGACTATGTGATTAAATCCTTATGAGTTTCAGGTTTCAATCTTAGTTTAGATAATTTATATGAATTTTAAGAACAATTTTATATTGATTGGTCTTTCATCAAAATTGGGTATTTTTTGTTGAATTTTGGAGATTAAGAGTAGTATTTTTTTATAAAGGATTATCCTTTTGGGGATTATCTAATCTCGTACTAACCAATTTTGGTTTTCATTAATGTATAAAGATAGGGAATATATATGGTTCATATTTTGTGAATCATGTTAATCTATAGAAGTTGATTCTGGCACTTTTTATGTCACCAAGTCATCTTGAATACTCATCATTTGGAGAAAATATGAGTTTGTGGTAAAAAATTTGTAAATGATGAAAGTCTACAGGTCAAGTAAGTAAGATTCCTTATGTTATTATTCAATCTCATAAATAAATTCTCTGAAATTATGAAAATAAACTTAAAATAAAAACATTGTCCATTTACTTTTTCTACTGGGAAATCAATGATCATTTAACCCATCACAAATTTGCGGTTTTATTGTTGTTAACTTCCTCTTAATAATGTTTTCTATAACTCTGCATCAGAACATGAAACATAGTTTCTCCTCCATATCCATGTTTTCATGGAATCCAAGTATGGGTTATCTCGAGTGACCTTTGTACTTATCTTCCTTTATTTTAAAGAGGTAGTTTTATTTACTCATTTTCTGATTTGGAACTTTCAATGAAGTTTCCAAGATCAATTTTAAAATTGTGAGGACACAATTTCTAATAGGGGAAGGATTTAAAATCCCAGGAAAATATATAACACGACATTTTCATATTTATTAATATTTTTGAATTAAATGTTAATTTTATTTTAAATGGAATGTTATTTTCAATGGCATATCTGACACATAATAATGGGTTTCTCCGAAGTCTTATGTTGCACACAATGCTGAGTCATACTGAAAAATAATAATATTTATTATTTTAAATAGAAGTTAATGCCTAGTCATTGTAATGGCGGGAATGAACATAACTAACTACAATATTATTATACATGTTAGTTAATTTTTTTTGCATTTATCCAATAAAAGTTAGAGGCTTAAAATGTGAATGAATCTAATTTAAGCATAAATACTCTAATATTCATTAAAAGGTCTGTTTACCGCCTTTTGATGGCGATCCATCTTTAAATCTATTTTTGGTCACTTTTATATGTTCTATTTGAAATGATAAAATTCTTATTTATAACTAGGAGGTCAAAAATTACTTTGGGTAAATTTTTTCTATTTTTCTTATAAAGTTTATTTTTAATGAATAGTGAAAAATACTGCATTTTAATTCAAAACTGTCTTTTAATCTAATTTATTTATATGTTTATATTATATTTTTAAATGGTTATAAAGTGTAATTACAATATATTTTTACCTATTTAATCCAATGTTAGTCATTGGAAGTAATTTCACTTTGAAATTGGATATAAACAAGTGTCAATCTTTTGATAGTTATTATTTCTTAAAAACAAAATTTTTGTTTTGACAACGAGAATTAATTTTAAATTAATTAATGAAACTTCTATTTTTTGAATTTGGTAAAATAGACATCAGTTTTGAATTCTTAATATCAAATATTTATTAGGATGATTTTTTTCATTTTTCTGAAAACCTTTTATTTTTTATAAATAGTGAAAACACTGAGTAGTAGTTAAAAAACTGAATTTTTTATTTAATTTAAATTTTACCACTTCGGTGAATTTAATTTAAAAAATCCAACATACATGGTTGTTATCAATAAGTAAAATTTGGTTTAATATGATGGAAATAATTTTTTGTGAATAGTAACTTTTGACTTTTATTTACCGCAGTTAAAGGTAAATAGGGTATTTCAAGGAACAAATAATATTATAATAATATAAAATTACCTTAACACTTGTCCTAAAGTTATTAGATGAGTAATGTCCAACCAAGACCATCCTTGGGTAAGAAGTGTTCCCTTTTAAATCCATTTAGGTAAGATAATGACATTAATAACTTTTTATTTAATATAAAAATAAAAATATCATAAACATGTATTGTTTTAATAAAAAAATAATGTGGAGTTATATAATGGATAAATTTTACTATAAATATTAATTATAAATCTAAATATATTTCCTAAATCATGATATTTTATTTATAATTTTTAGACATCAAATAAATAAAATTATTTATGACACAATAATGATGCAGTATTTACCTCATTAATGAATGATTTAAATAAATAAGATTATAAAAATTAAAACAATATCCAAAACCTGTACAATTCTTATTGGATGATTTTATTTAGAACAATAGTCATCTTATCTTCTACTTTAATAAGTTTTGGACCTTTAGAAACCGAAAATCAATACATAATAAAATAATATTTTCAAACTTTCCTAAAGAGTCCTTCCTCCCCCTTATAAAAATCTCTCACATATAACTCATTAATCACACCTCTCAAGCCCCTTTAATTGTCCAAACTCTTCCCAAATAATCTCTCAATATCCTTCTATTAAATCTAGTAGCCTTACATTAGGCATAAGGCACTTCAAGAAATCCTTTTGGTTCAAACCAAAGGGAGTTACCCGATTTAAAGGTAATGTCTTCTCTTAAGTTATTTTCTTTTATTTTACTTCTACAACCCCCTAAAATCTTAATATACCTTTATTTTACAAATAAAAAAGTGTCCTAAATATACTAGATTTTTTTTATGATAAGTATTTTAACTACACTCACACACACCTCTATCTAATCGGTAAATAACATACTGTTTCTGTAGAGGGTGAATTATTGCCTCATGAAATGATGATTGTTTAATATTATCCAACCACCTATTATGGTGGCCATTATAATGGAACTGTATTTATATGTGATATATATTATATTTATATTGTCTATATACTTCTTTATTTTTTATTTATAGCATACCTTTATGGTTTCTATAATGGGTAAACGCGATAATTTCATTCGAAGAAGTGCAGACTACCGCCCCCCTCAAAGTAATATGATTCATTCATGCCATATGTGGAAAATATAAAGGGTGGAGTTAATGAAATTATATATGATATTATAATGAAATTATTATTTAACTATTTATCACTAAGTTTTTTTCCATTAAATATGAAATAGAAATGAAAGTAGCGTTAATGCGTACGTACGGCTTACCGTCTCAATGAACGGTGCATTTCATTTCTTATCTACAAATGTTATGTAATATTATAAATACATACATATACTGGATAGATATGTTATATATGATATCTAAATCATGAATATAATTCTGAAGATAATGTTCTTTTGACCACATGAACAACTTTTACTTATAAGAAGTTCATTTTTGACTAAAGTACCAAATATCGATAAAACGACCATTATTAACTTAAATGATTACATAATGTTTATAACATGGTAATAAGTGATATAAAAGGAATAATAAACTTGAAAATGGTTCTTAATCAAGTATAAATTAGATTTATTTTATTATTCAAGATATTAAAGAATGAACGGGTCAAGTCGGACATGAGGTAAGGGGTTTCTTATCTCACTTTGAATTTCGTGAGATTTCCATTGCTCTCCACGTATTTATTGAATGTGTATTGTGCACTTCAATTTGATATATATTATCATTATTAAATTTATATTCATGGTATTATTTTATTCATTGGGTGGTTGTTAACTTTGGGTCATATGAATCGATTGATTACAGCGTGGTAAGAGGTTTTCATCTTCCTTTTTATTCTCGTGAGATTCATGCTATGCTTGCCACTATTTCCTTTTGTTTAGTGTATGTAATACCCATGATTGTATTATTTGTATAATATAATTTCATTTATGAGTATTTACATCTTCATTGTATGATCCTTCTTTCATGTGGTGTATGTTTCCTAAGTTACTAAATCAGTAAGGGGACTTTTTAACCAAATTTCCATTCTTTGGGTTAATCTTCTGATTTTTAATTATGTCATGCTATGATTTTGTGTGGAATAACTATTTATTTATTTATGTTATAATTTCCACTCCCCTTTGTGTGTGTATACTATTTATACACATAATCACTCCATTGATAAATTCTACTTTCATTGATATGAACTTGATAAGGGTAATCTTAACTCAATTTCCATTCATTGAGTTAAACATCCAAGTCATTGGTTTTGTTTTAAAAATAACATGTAAAAATGTTCTATGATTTATTTACACTGAATATCCAATTATATTGAGTGTATTTATATTTTTCACACATAATAATGTCATTGATTTATCCTTAATTTAATGGTATGATCTTTGTAAGGTATTTTGTCTCTATTTATATTCCACTGAGACTTATTTTTTGTTTTGTGCCAATTTACATTTATAGGGTGTATATACTTTCCTTTGACATAGTATATCATGAATCCATTTATTCTCATGATATTATAATATTTTTATTAATGTTATTCCTCCATTATTTTTATTCAAGCGTCTCTCATTTGGTTAATAACTCCTTAACTAAAGTATTTTTTTAAATATTTATTCTTCTAAATATTTTCCATTAAAATACATGTTTTAAAAAAGGTTTTAAGGATTTATTTATATGGATATGAATGTTTGAA
This sequence comes from Viscum album, assembly GCA_963277665.1. Taxonomy (NCBI): domain Eukaryota; kingdom Viridiplantae; phylum Streptophyta; class Magnoliopsida; order Santalales; family Viscaceae; genus Viscum; species Viscum album. The sequence continues at coordinate 249,096,375 of OY728150.1, forward strand.
ATTAATATTCCTTTTAAAATTATAAAAGTGGTATGGGACACTTTGATTCAAAAATATATTTATTAAATGTTTTAAATGGTTTTAAAAATGGTTTGTTAATGCATTATTAATTTCAATATCTTGATATGATATATTGTGATTAGAATTTGTAAATTTTATCTTTCCTTTATGATTGTGTTATGCGTTATGATTATGTTATGGTTAATGGGCATTGTTTACGTATAAGGGTGGTTCCATGATAAACCTAGGGCGGGTGAGCCCGAGATAGATCTCCAATGCATTGGGTAACATGACAGAGGTAAACGTTAATGTTTCTCCTAAGAGATTTAGGGAATATACTATGATGGGTATTCCAAATGTAACTCCCTAAGTAGATATGTGTTTCTGACACTTTTGTTGGGACACCTGCATCCGTCTGTGAGGACGCGCTGCTTGTTGCCCCACATTCCCGCTTTCCAAAGGCGGGTCCACTCCTTATTCAGGGATGTCTAATCCTTGATCGAAACCAAGATGATGGGATGTTGGTTCCTCCTTCTGTGGATTCCTCCTAGGATCTCTTCACCTAGTCCAGGTCTCCCTCATAGATTTAAGACGTATTCGTGAATCTCGTTCCCGGTGCCATATCTTCATGGACGTCGGTTAATTACACTACTTCTGTCAGGACATCCCATGGGGTCCTGACATGGTAGTAACCTTCGGTCAGAGTAGATAACAACATTAGGCATGTCGGGGAATCTCTAGATGAGTGGACATTGGGGAACCTGTGTTCTTCCTCATAAGAGGGCATATCAAGGGTGAAAAACCCAAAGCATCCAACATCGGATGCGGGGAATCATATGACATAGGCATGCCTCTAAGGTTTTCTTCAGCTTCCCATGTTTAACACAGGGTATGCTGCAAGTTTAACGTCTAGAGGAGACAGTTACGCCAAGGGTGTGGCGTGTCTTTTGAGGTTTTTCTCATCTTCCCATGTTTAACATAGGGTATGCCATGATTTTAACGTCCAGCGGAGATGGTTACGCCAAGGGTGTGTCTTCTGAGATTTTCCTCAGCTTTTCATGTTTACATATGGTATTCCGTGAGTTTAATGTTCAGCGGAGATGGTTATTCCAATGGAGTGTATTCTGAGGTTTTCCTTAGCTTCCCATGTTTAACACGGGGTATGCCGCGAGTTTAACGTCCTGGGAAGACGGAATGAGAGTGATCAGAACGTCCCATAGAGACGGATCAGATTGGTATATCCCTAGGAGGGAACACCTGGAAGATTAATGGATCAGAATGCCCAATTAGGAAGGATCCAAGGTGGTTCGCCCCATGTAGGGGAGATGTCACACCGTAATGGTTGATATGAACACCACTGAGGGTGGATTAGGGAGAGTGCACCCCAAAATGTGGGACACCAGGGTTTACCATTGGATGGGATTGAGCCTCAAAGGGGTTTCCTATGTACCTTGTGTAGAGGACATGGATCAAAACCCATGTAGTTCTAAGGGGTGATAATCCAGGGTGTACACAAAGGACAGCGACCCGGAGACATGTTGGGGCTTACGCACGGTTAGCTGCCCGGGTGCCACACGGAGCGGTGCTAGGATGAATGGTATGATCTCATCAGGATGTGGTGGCCCGAGTATGAATCAGGATGGGTGGTGGATAGATGAATGAAATTAAGGGGGAATGAAATGGGACCACCGAAAGGGTGATGGTGTAGTTGGGCTTGAGCCTCGAAGAGGCTTCCAACGTATCCTCGTGGCAGGGAATCAAAGTCCACATAGTTCGATGACATTTAGGGCTTACACAAGGGTGTTGTCTGTGTGACACTATGGAGCAGCAATGGTGGATGGGGCTTATGCTTTGAGGTGGCCCATAATGGTATGGGGTTTACACTCTGCGGCAGCCCATGGTGGTATGGGTCTTACACTCTGAGGCGGACCGTGGTGGTATCGGGCTTACGCTCTGAGGTGGCCCACAATGGTTGATCGATGGGGATTACGTATCCTCGTGGTAGGGAATCAAAGTCCATGTAGTTTAGGATGGTATGGGGCTTATGCAAGGGTGTTGCCCATGTGCCTCTATAGAGCGGCAATGGTGGACGGGGGTTACGCTCTGAGGCAGCCCACATGGTATGGGTCTTACACTCTGAGGCGGCCCATGGTGGTATGGGGCTTACGCTCTGAGGCAGCCCATGGTGGCATGGGGCTTACGCTCTGAGGTGGCCCACAATGGTTGGTGAACTGACGCGAAGAGGTCGGAACTACTGGGTGGTGGGCTTGAACCTCGTGGAGGCTTCCTACGTATCCCTGTGGCAGGGAATCAAAGTACACGTAGTTCGGTATGGTATGGGGCTTACGCAAGGGTGATGCTCGCGTGCCGATATGGAGAGGCAATGGTGGATGGGTCCTATGCTCTAAGGCGGCCCATGTGGTATCTTCCTCATGTTTATCCATGAGGGCATCCCAACTCACTGGTGGTTTGAGGTAATCCCCTATGCCCTAGCGCACAAGAGGGATAATGCCAAGGGCATTGGAATTGGTCCGAACAAAGGGAGATGAAAAGTGTGAATCACAGGCTCGACATTCGGAATGCGGTGAGGGTGGCATGGTGATGGGGGATAACTGTTGACTATGTTCGAAACAGAGCATCCATATCACATTATCCATAAATGAGAACAAACAAATGAGGGTCGACTTTTGACCGTGTTCAAAACACAGAACCTGACTCAAAGTGTTGTCCAAAGTCTTCTGGGGCGTTGGCCCAGAACAGCAGGCGGACCATAGGTCAATCATCCATACTGTTACAGCAGGCAGACCATAGGTCAATCTTCTATACTATTACAATAGGCAGACCAAAGGTCTATCATCCATACTATTACAGCAGGCGGACCAAAGGACTATCATCCATACTGTTACAACAGGTGGACCATAGGTCTATTATCCATACTGTTAGGGGGTCCCTTTAGACATGGAAGTGGATGCAAATCCGAATGAAAGACACGCAAAGCGTGAGGTGGAGTGATGGAATGTTTAAATGGATTCCAACTCTCTTGAAATCATGCCACTGCAATCATGGCATTAGGCATCTTATGCTTAGAGCATAAGGCATCTCTTATTTGTAACAAGAGGCATCCTATGTTTGAAACATAGGGATTACTACAGTTTAAAGTCATGTAGATAGGACTACTGGCATCTCATTCTTGGAGCATAAGGCATCTCTTTTTTGGAACAAGAGGCATCCTATATTTGAAACATAGGGATTACTACAGTTTAAATTCATGTAGACAGGACTACTGGAATCTCATGCTTGGAGCATAAGGAATCTCTTGTTTGGAACAAGAGGAATTCTATGTTTGAAACATAGGGATTACTATAGTTTAAAGTCATGTAGATAGGACTACTGGCATCTCATGCTTGGAGAATAAGGCATCTCTTGTTTGGAACAAGAGGCATCCTATGTTTGAAACATAGGTATTACTATATTTTAAATTCATGTATATAGGACTACTGCCATAAGGCTCCTAGAACGGCTGGTTTGGGGACTTATGCAAGGGCGTCCTTTTCTAGTTCAACCTGGCATATGAGCCAAGTGATAGGGTTTGGAGGAGCTTTCGGAGGAATGGTTCGACCCAAGGTACTCGATGAATTAATGATGAGAATCTCAACTCACGACATAGGAAACGAACCAAGAAGAATGCATCAACTCAAGGTGTTTCATGGTGTGAGGAGGAGTATCTCAAATCATGGTATTCCACAGGTGGGAGGTGGGTGTGCAAAACGGCCCAATGGAAAACCCCGACATCCCAACCCGAAAAGTTCACAGTGCAACAATCCATTTTTCATGGGGGGTCTGTGATGGTAGTAAAGGGACCGGCACGGAGGGTCAGGACCGCAGCCTGGCACTGACCCCACAGTATGGATCAGCAGGTACGAGCCTGGAAACTATTGCGCATAATAGGGCAGGCATGCGTGCAACTGAGGATGTTTCATGGAAAACACCTGGTCGGCGCGCAATACGGGAGTCAGGCACGCAATACCGGAGACGGGCGTGCAATACTGGATGCGAGCATGCAATACCAGAGCCGAGCACGCAATACCAGAGCCGGGCGCACAATCCCGGGTCGGCGCGTAATACGGGATCCGGGCGCGTAATACCAGATGCGAGCATGCAATACCAGAGTCGGGCGCACAATAGGAGGCGGCCCGCGCAAAAGGGAAGGAATTGCACGCAATAGGGATGCATTGCGTGCAAAAGGATGTGGTGCGCACAATAGGGAAGGCTTGCGTGCAATAGGACCGGTGTTGCACTGGCGCATGAAAAATTGGGCTCAGCGGCACTGTTGCGCACAAAATTCATGTGATTCACGGAAAACAGGGCAGGTTGGCCCTTTTCCGCGCAAAAATAATGTTTTGCACGCCAGAGGGGGGTTTTCCGCGCGAGCACAGAAACTCCGGACTTACGCGCATCAGAGCGGCGGCCGACCTCTGGGGTCCTCTCAAATAATGGGGGTGCCCTTGTATTTATAGGTGTAAATCCGGGCATCAGGCGCGTAAAATTCCGCGGGCGCAAAGGTTTTTCCACGTGCCAGGTGGTGTGCGTAAAATTGCGTGCGCTCAAGGCGGTGCGCCTAAAGATTGCGTGCGGGCAAGGTGGTGCGCATAAAATTACGTGTGCGCAACGATGGGTGCGTAATATTCCACGCGTTCAAATGGTTTTCTTCATGAAACTCCTTTTTTACACGCAAATCCATACTTCGCCCCAAAACTATCTTGGATGGCCATTTCCAGCAGCCCTACTTCAAACAGCCATAACTTCTGTCTCGTAACTCCGTTTGGGCTCCACGACCCGTCAAATAGAAGCTTTCAGAACGAGCTATGCTTCGGGATCATTTTTGGGAATGTTTGGGAAATTTTAGGGATGCATTTTACGGGGTCAAAAATATGAAAGATAAAATGTAAGTATGTTATGTATACCACAAGATACCTTTATGATTTATGATTTCTATGTATTATTCATAAATCTTATGATTTAATATGTAATGTTATGATTGAAAATTATGGTTTCATTTATTTGTATTTATTGATGGTATAATGTTTTCTTTTATTATTTTATAACATTTAATGAGCTTTTTACGCTCATCCTATGTTTTGAATGTTTTTCACCGGACTTAAAGATGAATAGTGTCAAGGATGGGATCAAGGAAATGTCATGCTGTCTAAAACATGGAACTAGACAAGTTTCTTTTTTAAAATATTTTATTTTATGAATAAAATGTAAACTAAGAAGAAGTGTCTACTTTGTAATTTTTGAGAAGTTATAGTTATGGCCTAATTCTCTAATGCACTAAACCTAAAAAGATCCTTAATGTGAATTATTCAGTTATTTCAAGATTATGTAATGTTTAAGGACATGTCCTTATACACGCACACAAATATATGTATATATTAGAGAAGCTCATATAAGGGATAACCCCCTGACTATTTATTAAAATAAAAGAAAAGGACTGTAAGAAAGTACCACAAGCCAAAAGAGACAATTACATATCATAAAAACCATACTTGTCACCTCACCCTTGGTAGAAAGCTTCCTCCATAGAAGACAATTCCCATTCTGAACTTTCATAATGCTTGAGCACCTTATCATACCTCCTTCACAGATTCATTTGTTCCAAGGATAAAAGCTCAGTGTTTCCAACGGAAGACATAGTGGATATCATCTTTGGCAGATAATATATATATATATATATATATTAAAATATGTATATATTGAAAAATATATACATATACATATATATAGATATATATATTTTTATATGTGTGTCTGTGTCCAATTATATAACTAGTAAATTTTATTAGGCTATTCTTAAGGGTGATTGTTGAGAATATAGTGGGTTGGGTTTTTAATCCCTCTCCCTTCAAATTGAATATATATTTAAGGTTTGGGTAGTAGAGGGACTAAGGGGTGGGTTTGTTTTTGTTTGGTGTCCTCGATGTGGTGGGGTCATGTATTTTGAGATCATTGACTAATTGTTTTCCATTTTATTTAAATTAAAAAAACCATTTTATGTTCTAGAAAGTAGTTCTGATAAAAGTAACTTTTATTAGTACTAAAAAAGTTATGATTAAGGGCCATTTAATAGCTATTTTTTATAATTGATAAAGTTAAATTTTATCATAACTTTTTTTATTACTGATAAAAGTGATCGGATTTAAAAGTCACTTATTATATCAGTCATATTTAGCATTGGTATAATAGAATTATAGAACTGATAAAGGCCTTATCTATATTAGTGACCTTTCATTAAATACTTTCTACTTAAAATCGTAAAATCACAGCAATATTAATAGTTGGAAAACTATTTTCTATTTATTTCTTATCACTTTCATCTAAATATGAATAGTTACATGTGATCGCCTAATCATTCAAGGTGATTTTTGAATTATAATTTTATTTTTTATGATTTATATCATTATTTGTATTTACTCTCCACTACTCACACCATTAAATTTAACAGGAAATTATAAAATAGTTAGTTCTCAAATATTAGATCTTTTTTCACTACCTCTTCTAATCATTTAGTTAAATTTATTATTTTGAATTTCTTCATTAAGTTGTACATTAAAATTAACATTGATTCAACTTCTAAACCCCCTTATTATGTATCATTATGTTATCTCTTAATAACAAGTACATGCTTAAAATTTCCTTACCTGAAAGGGTTATTCAAAAAAAGGTTTACATGATGAAAATACCGCCTATCTATATTGGGTGACATATAATCACTAATTCTATTTCAAAGCAAATGATATAACCTTATCACTATATGAAATATAGATTCCATATTTTTATGATAATGATATAATAAAAACTCTTGGAGTGATATATGCATGTAAGAGTTATTATAGTATGTGATAAGGGTCATCATATCATAAAATATTAGATATTTTATCTTAATACACTCCATCCTCATGATTTTATGATAAGTTTAGTTTAACATTAGTATATGATGTTTATGGGAATTGTAAATAATCACAATGAATTTTTAATCATTAAATATTAATGTTTGGTTTAATTTGAGAAATACATTATACATTAAAAATCCTATTATATAGAAAATTTTGGTTAATTACTTAGCACTTATAGAATCCAATGTTTTATATATAAGAAGAATCAAGTCAATTATGATTCATATGAAAAATAAATTTTATTCCATCTCAAAAAGATTAATGTATCTTATCTCATTCTCTATTAATCTGATTTAATATCTTACCATAGAGTTTTTAGAGATCATTCTAATAGAGTTTGATGATTTAAAAAATCTTTGAATACCTATGGAGAAAAGTGTCCTTTTACTATTGTTTTAGATATTTTCACCAAAAAATTATTAAAATAATATAAAATAATATAAAAGGTATATTCATTTATTTATATTATTATTATTTAGAAAATCTCATTATATATCCTATGAAAATTAATTTTCATATGACGAATCCACTATTTTTGTTTAATGATCATTCCAAAAAACCGAAAAGTTTTATTATATCCCCAAGAATGATTTTTTGGAAAAAATTGAAATTCTTTAAATATTATTGATTATTGAATAATACTGATATCAAAACTAGAGATATGTTGATATTGTTATTTAGAATAGGTTCTTGGATACCAAGATTAATTTTTTTTTCATTAATCATGTTTTAAAAGATAGTTTGTTTCTATCATAATCACTTTTTTTCTTAAAAAACTAAAAATCTAGAAAGTATATCAAGGGGGTTTAAAATAATGTAGACTAAGCGTATCACCATAAACTAAAATTTTACAATAAATGGTGAGGGAACCAAGGCTATAAAATACAATGAGGTGTTCTATAAGATCCCTTTTTAATCAATAAGATTAGCTACCATGTTCCCTTATATTCCAAGTATAATATATGGCTATATTATTGTACATAAATTATTTTCATCTCCCCATAATATAAATAATCAACCAATGTGAAAATGTTGAATTTTCCATAAACTTGACCACCCGAGCTATGTTTTCTTTTATATTTTCCAATGGAATGTTCTATTCCTTAAAATGGGTGAGACTTACCCCAATAAATAATGCATCTTATAAGAGGGGGTTACCTATAAGGACCCGGCCTTAAAATATTACATAATATTGAGTTAAATTAATAATTCACATTAAGGATCTTTTTAGGTTTAGAGTTTTAGAGAATTAGGCCATAACTATTACACATCAACTTGAAAATTACATGCAGACATTACTACAAAGTATCCATTTTTTATAAAATAAAAACTCTTAAATAGAAACATGTCTAGTTCCAAGTTTTAGATTGCATGACTTCTTCTTGATCTCATCCTTGACCCTTTTCATCCTTAAGTTCACTAGAAAACATTTCACAAACTTGGTATGATCATAAAAAGCTTAGTAAGTATTATAAAATAAGAAATGAAAACATTATCCCATCAATAAATACAAAAAAAATGAAACCATAGTTTTCAATCATAACATACCTCATGAAATCATAATATTTATGAATAACACACAGAAGTCATATATCATATAGGTAACTTGTGGAATACAAAACATACTTACATTATTGCTATCACAGATATGTAGGTAGTTGCGTTGGAATACCCATCACAGTATATTCCATAAATCTCTTAGGAGAAACATTATCATTTACCTCTGTCATGTTACCCAATTCATTGGAGAGCTATCTCGGGCTCACCTGCCCTAGGTTTGTCACAGAACCACCCATATACATAAACAATTCATAATAACTATAACATATTCATAACATATAAAACAAGAATAAAGGAAAGATAACATTTCCAAATTGCAATCACAATATATCATTTCAAGATATTGACTTAATCAATGCTTTACCAAACCATTTTTAAATCCATTTAAAACATTTAATAAATAGATTTTTGAATAAATGATTCCCATACCACTTTGACAATTTTAAATGAATCATAATTTGAAAACATTAATTTTCATATAAATAAATCCTAAAAACCATTTTGAAAACATGTACATTAATGAGAAATATTTAGAATAATGAATCTTTAAAAACATTTTAACAAAAAAATTTGTTTAAGGGTTTTTAACAAATTGAGAGATTCTTGAATACAAATAATTGAGGAATAACATTTAATCATAACTTTATAATATCAGGAAAATAAAGGGATCCGTGATATAATATTCCAAAGGATAGTATATACACCATATAAGAGTGAATTAGTGTATAACAACAATGAAGTCTCAATGGAATGTAAAATGAGAAGAAATTCCTTATAAAAATTGTAACCTTATATTAAGGATAAATCAATTACATAATAATATGTTAAAAATATAAATACAATAAATATGATTGTATTTTGAGGGTAAATCAATCAGTTAACATTCACACATATTTTTTTTTAAAAAACAACACCAATGACTTGGATGTTTAACTCAATGAATGGAAATTGTGTTAAAATTACTCTTATCCAGTTCATATCAATGACTTGAGAATTTATCAAGGGAGTGATTATGTGTATCAAACGTATATCCACACAAAGGGTAGTGGAAATTACAATATAAATAAATAAACATTGATTCCACACATAATCATAGCATGGCATAATTAAGAATTAGAAGATTAACCCGAGGAATGGAAATTTGGTTAAAAAGTTCTCTTATAGATTTGGTAACTTACGAAACATACACCACATGAATGAAAGATCATAAAATGAAAATTTAAATACCAATAAATTAAATTATATTATAAAAATAATACAATAATGTGTAGTACATACACCACACAAAAGGAAATAGTGGCAAACATAGCATGAATCTCACAGGAATAAAAAGTGAGATGAAAACCCCTTACCATGTCGTAATCAATCGATTCATTTGACCAAAAGTTAATAACCACAAAATTAATCATATAATACCATGAATATAAATAGAATCCTGATAATATATATCAAATTTAAGTATACAATACACCACATTCAAGAAATAAGTGGCGAATAATGGAAATCTCGCGGAATTAAAAGTGGGATAAGAAACCCCTTACCTCGTGTCTGACTTTACTCGATAATTCATTAATATTATGAATAATAAACTAAAGTTAATTTATAATTTCTTAAGAAATTTTTTAAATTTTATTATTCCTTTTATATTAATTATTACCTTGATATAACAATTAGTTAATTATTTGAGTTCATATCGGACATTTTGTCAATGTTCGGAACTTGAGTTAAAAATAAACTTATTATAATTATAAATTGTTCATGTTATCGAAATTACATTATCTCCCAAATGATATTGATGATTTATATATCATATATATACAGTATATGTATGTATTTATAATATTACATAAAATTTTGATATAATAAATAAAATGCACCGTTCACGGAGACGGTAAGCCGTACGTACGCATGAACGCTACTTTTATTTCAATTTCATATTTAATGGAATGAAAACATAATGATACATATGTATATTATAATTCCAGTATAATATCATATGATATATATGTTACATAATTTCTTTAACTCCATCCATTATACGTTTCATGTATATCATGAATGAATCATAACACCTTGAGGGGGTGGTAGTCCGCACTTCCTCAAATTAAATTATCATATTTACACATATTGGAAAGCATAAAGGTATGTTTGTAAATAAAAATTACAGAAGAATATAGAAAACATAAACATAATATATATCATATATAAATATAGTGCAATTATAATGGCCACCATGATATGTGGTAGAAGAATATTGAACAGTCGTCGTTTCGTGAGGTAGTAGTTCGCCGTCCACATAAACAGTATGTTCTTTACACATTATATGGAGGTGTGTGTAAGTGTAGTTCAAATGATTCTCATAAAAAACCTAGTATATTGATTATAATGGTGTTGTTAAAAATAAATGGAATAAATATATTTTTTGGGGTTGGAGAAGTAAAATAAAACAAAAGAACTTAAGAGAAGACGTTACCTTTAAATCAGGTATCTCCCTTTGGTTTGAACCAAAAGGTTTACTTGAATTGCCTTATGCCTAGGGGAAGTCTTCTAGGAGGATGAGAGGGACGTAGGGAGATTAATTGGGAAGATTTTTTATGATCCAATGGGCTTGATAATTGTGAGGAATGGGTTATAAGTGATGGATTTTTATAAGGGGGAGGAAGGGCACTTTAGGAATATTTAAAAAGATTGTTTTATTATATAATGATTTTCGGTTTCTAAAGGTTCAAAACATATTAAAGTCGAAGATAAGATGAACCATGTTCTAAATAAAATCATCCAATAAGAATTGTACTGGTTTTGGATATTGATTTAATCTTTATAATCTTATTTATTTAAATCATTAATTAATGAGGTAAACACTGCATCATTATTGTGTCATTATTAATTTTATCTATTTGATGTCTAAAAATTATTAAAAAAATATAACGATGTAGGAAATATTTTCATATTTCAAATGAATATTTATAGTCAAATAGATAACTTATATAACCCTATCTAAGAATTTATTTACTAAAAGATATATGTTTAAGTCATTTTTGTCTTTACTTTAAATTAATTAATATAAAGTGTCATTATCACACCCAAGTGGCTCCATGGGGTCCACAAATAGGCCCAAGGATACCCACGGTCGGAAATGTATCAACCAATATGATTAGGAAAAATTTTAGGGTAATTTAATATTATTATAAAAATATTTTGTTACCCTTATTTACCAGATTTACCATTTAACCATGGTAAATAAAATTTTTACTGAAGTAAATATTCATAATGTCTAAAAATAAAAGTTATATATTTTCAAAATTTGTACTTCCTGATTCCAAATATAGAATCCATTTTTCCAAATTCAAAATATATAAGTGGAAGAAATTAATTTAAAATAAATTCTCATTGTCAATACAAAAAGCGTGTTTTTAAGAAATAATAACTATCAAAAGATTGACACTTATTTATGTCCAATTTCAAGGTGAAATTACTTCCAATGACCATAATTGGATTAAATGGTAAAAATATAATCTAATTAAACTTTAAAACCATTTAAAAAGATAATCTATCCATATAAATAAATTATATTAAAAGGCAGTTATGGATTAAAATACAGTATTTTTCACTATTCATTAAAAAATGAACTTTATCATAAAAATACCAAAATTTCATCCAAACTAAATTTTTATGTCCCGATTCTAAAGAAGAATATTAATTTTTTCAAATTAATCATATTAACGTGACCAAAACTATATTTAAAGAGGGTTCTCCATCAAAAGGCGGTAAATCGACCTTTTAATGAATATTAGAATATTTATGCTTAAAATTAGATTCTTTATTATTTTAAGCCTCTAAAATTTATTGTATAAATGTAAAAACATTTAATAAACATATATAATCATATTTTAGTTAGTTATATTCATTCTCTCCAATACAATGGAATGTGTTAACTACCATTTAAAATAATATTATATTATTATTTTTTAGTATGACTCAGCATTGTGTGCAACATAAGATTTCAAAAAAAACCCTTGTTGCGTATCAGTTATTCCATCAAAAATTACATCCCATTTAAAGTAAAATTAATATTTAATTTAAAATTTTTAATAAATTTTAAAATGTTATATTCTTTATTTTCTTGGGATGTTACATCCTTCCACCCATTTGGGAATTGCGTTCTCGCAATTTTAAAATTGGGCTTGGAAACTTCATTGAAAGTCCCATATCAAAAAAATACTCAATAAAAATATCACTTTAAAATAAAGGAATAGAAGTAAAAAAGGTCACCCAAGACAACAGATACTAGAATTTCATGAAAACATGGATATGGAAGAGAAACTAACTCTCATAGATTAATAGAGAGTGATAAAGAACTTGATCACAGAATGTTAACCACCACTATACCATAAATTTGTGGTTGGGTAAAAGTATGATGATAAAAGAGATCTTGTAACATTTTTGTGTCAATATACTTTTCATAGAGTTGAATAATTGTTTTATAAACAAGACTATGATCGTAAGGAAATATACTTACATGTCATGCAGAGTGTCATCCTTTAATAAAATTCTACCACAAACTCATCTTTTCTCTAAATGGTAAGCATTCAAGATGACTTGGTCACAACTGAAGTGCTAGAATAAACATCTAGAGTATCACATAATCTAAAAAATATAAACTATATATTTTTTCCATTTCTTTAGACATTAACCAAAACCAAAATGGTTTATACAAGATTAGATAATCCCCAAAAAGGATAATCTTTTACAAAAAGAAAAACTACTCTTAATCTCCAAAAAATTTCAAACAATACCCAAAGTTCAACAAAGACCATTCAATAAACAATTTTCCATAAAATTATTCAATGTAATCAAAAAAAATATTTAAACCCAAATATTAGAAGGATTTAATCATATAGTCTTCCAAGATAAATCTTAACATTTATCTCCAAATAACATCAGTTACTCTTAAAGTCTCATACTGAAAAGTAATTAACCTAATCACATAATATCTGTGATAGATTAACCATTTCCATAAATAACCCAAATCACCTTATGTCCATAAAAAAACATAGATTCTTCCAAAATAATATTTCAACCATTACCCCACAAATTAAATCCCATAGTATTTTATTTTCCTTAAGAATATAGTATTTCCAAAAGGGAAAACATCTTCTAAAATAGCCTTTATCACTTAATCACCAAATAATTTTCTTATATTAAGGATATTCATTTGATAAAAGATAAGATCCAAAATAAAATTATTCTTAATCCATAAAATCATTTAACTTAAAATAATAAGTCATACTAACCAGGGAAATCACGTAGGATAGTAGTAGGTGATGCGCCCTTGTTGCCCTTCGGTTGTGTGTTCGATTCATGTGGCCTTGCCATACATGATGGTTCATCACCCATATTATGGGTTGTCCTTTTTATAAAACTCAAAAATATCCATAACATTTTTTAACCTCAATGGTTTTCTTATACCTTTCATTTTCATCCCAATACATTAAGACCTCAACATCTTATATATTGTCATTTTTCCCTACATATGATAAAATAAAACTATTCCCAATAGAAAGAACATCATACCTTGATCATGGTGTCCATATGGTTTCATCATCATATTTTTCATGTAGGTACAAGGTCCATGTGTTGCAACAATGATTTATATATCCTTCAAAATCATTAGCTTCCTTCATCCAAATACACCTAGTTCAACTTGGGTCATATGGGTGTTGGTAGAAAAATAGTTTCGGAAAATAATCAAGTATGACATATAATCTCAAAACATCGAATAAAATATGGTTTTAATAAAACATTCAGACTAAGTTTGAGTTGAAACTTTCAATTAATGGTCCTTCTAAACTACTATATGTATGTACTGAGATACTATGTTATAAAAGCAAATATAAATAGGTTATGCAAGGGTATCTTTCTTCAGCACCTTTTTCAAAATTATAATATGCTTCAAAATCTTATGATAAGGTAAAATATTTAAAAATTCCTTGATAATGTTTACCTATCTTGAAAATATGGGAATATTGAGAAAATAGGATTTTATTAACTACAACCCATGATCCACGATGATATCGAGGTATAATGGAGGTGTTTTATATCTCAAAAAACTTTTTCCAAGTGAGTTTTATTCTACAAAAAGTTTCACAATCATTTGAACATGACTTTGCAATAATTATTGCAAGAATGTCATCAAGAAGAGATAGTAAAGTTGTTTGAGATCCTCCTCCTTCCATTTGTAACTAACTTTACATGATCTTAAAAATTTATTAAATAAGGATTTAATGGAAATAACTGACATAGGGACTAACCATGTGTTTAACAAAAACCCCTAATCCCTAAAGTTGTCTAAACCAACCTCTTATACCAACTATAAGGACCTGGACTTAAAAATTACATAATCTTGAATTAAATGAATAATTCACATTGAGGATATTTTCAGGTTTATAGTTTTAGATAATTAGGCCATAACTACTATGTATCAACTTGAAAATTACATGTATACACTAATACTCAGTATCCATTTTTTATAAAATAAAAACCCTTAAAAAGAAACATGTCTAGTTCCATGTTTTAGACAGCATGACTTTTCTTTAATCACATCCTTGACCCTATTCACCTTTAAGTCTTGTGGAAAACATTTCAAAAACTTGGGATGAGCATTAAAAGCTCGGTAAGGGTTATAAAATAAGAAATGAAATCATTAGCCCATCAATAAATACAAAACAATGAAACCATACTTTTCAATCATAACATACCTCATGAAATCATAAGATTTTTGAATAACACACAGAAGTCATAAATCATAAAGGTAACTTGTGGCATAAAAAACATACTTACATTGTAGTTATCATAGCTATGTAGGGAGTTAAGTTGGAATACTCATCACAGTATATTCCATAAATCATTTAGGAGAAACATTAATGTTTACCTCCGTCACGTTACCCAATGCACTAGAGAGCTATCTCGGGCCCACCCACCTTAGGTTTATTGCGGAACCACCTGTATATGTAAACAATGCCTAATAACCGTAAAATATTAATAAAACATAAAACAAGAATAAAGGAAAGATAACATTTCAAAATTTCAATCACAATATATCATTTCAATATATTGACATAATCAATGCTTTATCAAACCATTTTCAAATCCATTTAAAACATTTAATAAAGAGATTTTTGAATCAAAGTGTCTCATACCACTTTGAAAATTTTAAATAAATCATCATTTGAAAACACTAATGTCTATATAAATAAATTCTAAAAACTATTTTGAAATCATGGACATCAATGAGAAATATTTAGAAGAATAAATCTTTAAAACATTTTAACCGATATTTTAGTTAAAGGGTTTTTAACAAAATTAAAAACACTTGAATAAAAATAATTGAGGAATAACATTTAATCAGAAATCTATAATATCAAGAAAATAAAGGGATTCATGATATTATATTCAAAAGGACAATATATATACCATATAAGAGTGAATTGGTGCATAACAATAATGAAGTCTCAATGGAATGTAAATTGAGATGAAATACCTTATAAAAACTGTATTATTATATTAAGGATAAATCAATTACATAATAATGTTTGAAAAATATAAATAAACTCAATATTATTGGATATTCAGTGTAAATAAATCAAAGAACATTCATGCGTATTTTTTTTAAAAACAACACTAATGACTTAGATGTTTAACTCAATGAATGAAAATTGAGTTAAAATTACTCTTATCAAGTTCATATCAATGACTTGAGAATTTATCAATAGAGTGACTATGTTTATCAAAAGTACATCCACACAAAGGGGAGTGGAAATTAAAACATAAATAAATAAATAGTTATTCCACACATAATCATAGCATGACATAATTAGGAATTATAAGATTAGCCCAAGGAATGAAAATTGGGTTAAAAAGTTCCCTTACCGATTTGGTATCTTAAGAAATATACACCATATGAAAGAAAAATCATACAATGAAGATGTAAATACCCATAAATTAAAGTATATTATACCAATAATACAATCAGGGTCAGTACATACACCACACAAAAGTAAATAGTGGTAAACATAACATGAATCTCACGGGAATAAAAAGTGAGATGAAAACCCCTTACCATGTCGTAATTAATCGATTCGTATGAAAAAAAGTTAATAAACAAAAAATTAATCATATAATACCATGAATATAAATATAATCATGATAATATATATCAAATGTCAGTACAAAATACACCACATGTAAGAAATAAGTGTTGAATAATGGAAATGTCACGGAATTAAATGTGAGATAAGAAACCCCTTACCTTATGTCTGACTTGACTTGATCATTCATTAATCTATAGAGTAGTAAACTAAAGTTAATTTATAATTAATTAAGAACATTTTTAAATTTTATTATTCCTTTTATATCAATTATTACCTCGCTATAACAATTAGTTAATTATTTGAGTTCATATCGGACATTTTGTCGATGTTCGGAACTTGAGATAAAAATGAGCTTGTAATATTTATAAATTGTCCACGTGGTAGAAATTCCATTATCCCCATAATGATATTCATGATTTAGATATCATATATATCATATATATTCATTATATATATGTATTTATAATATTACATAACATTTGGAGATAAGAAATGAAATGCACCGTTCATGGAGATGGTAAGCCGCATGTATGCATGAACGCTACTTTCATTTCTATTTATTATTTAATAGAATGAAAAAATAATGATACATAGGTATATTATAATTATATTATAATATAATATTATATATATGTCACATATTTTTATTAACACCATCCTTTATGCGTTCCATGTAGTTCATGAATGAATCATATCACCTTGAGGGGGCGGTAGTCCACACTTCCTCAAATTAAATTATCGTATTTGCACATATTGGAAAACATAATGGTATGTTTATAAATAAAATATATAGAAGAATAGTGAAAACATATACATAATATATATCATATATAAATATAGTTCCATCATAATGGCCACCATGAGAGGTGGTAGGGGAATATTGAACAATCGTCGTTTTGTGAGGCAGTAGTTCACCATCCACAGAAATAGTATGTTCTTTACCCATTACATGCAGGTGTCTGTAAGTGTTGTTAGAATCATTACAATAACAAAAACTTATTATATTGATGTTACTGGTGTTTTTATAAATAAAAAAAATAAAAAGAGTTTATGGAGTTGGATAAGTAAAATAAAACAAAAGAACTTAAGAGAAGACGTTACCTTTAAATCGGGTATCTCCCTTTGGTTTGAACCAAAAGGTTTACTAGAATATCTTTTTGCCTAGATTAAGGATTCTAGGAGGAGTATAGGGATGTAGGTAGATTAATTATTCATAGTTTGGATGAGCCAACTGTCTTGAGAAGTATGAGTAATGGGTTAGAATTGAGGGATTTTTAAAAGGGGGAGGAGGGGCTCTTTAGGAATGTATAAAAATATTATTTTATTACATAATGATTTTCGGTTTCTGAAGGTCCAAAACTTATTAAAGTCTAAGATAAGATGACCCATGTTAGAAATAAAATCTTCCAATAATTATTAGACAGGTTTTGGATATTTTTTTTGATCTTTATAATCTTATTTTTTTTAAATCATTCATTAACGAGGTAAACATTGCATTATTATTGTGTCATAAATAATTTTATTTATTTGTTGTCTAAAAATTATAAAGAAAATATAATGATATAGGTAATTGTTTTATATTTCAATTGAATATTTATAGTCTAAGTGATAACATATATAACCCAATGTAAGTGTTGATTTACTAAAAGATATATGTTTAAGTCATTTTTTCCTTACTTTAAATTAATTAATATAAAGTGTCATTATCACTCCCACGTGGCTCCATGGGGTCCCAAAATCGATCCAAGGATTCCCATGGTCGGAAATGTATCAAAAAATAAGATTAAGACACATTTTAAGGTAATTTAATATTATTATTATTATATTTTATTACCCTTATTTTCCAAATTTACCCTTTAACCATGGTAAATAAAATTTTTACTGAAATAAATATTCATAATGTCTAAAAATAAAATTTACCTATTTAAACAATTTGGACCTCCTGATTCCAAATATATAATCCATTTTTCCAAATTAAAAACATAGAAGTTCCATAAATTGATTTAAAATTAATTCCCGCTGTCAAAACAAAAAGGGTGTTTTTAAGAAATAATAACTATCAAAAGATTGACACTTATTTATGTCCAATTTCTAAGTGAAATTACTTACAATGACAAAAATTGGATTAAATGGTGAAAATATAATCTAATTACCCTTTAAAACCATTTAAAAATATAATCTATCCATATAAATAAATTAGATTAAAAGGTAGTTATGAATTAAAATACATTATTTTTCACTATTCATTAAAAATGAACTTTATCCGAAAAATACCAAAATTTCATCCAAAGTAAATTTTGATGTACTAATTCTGAAGAATAATATTATTTTGTCAAATAGAACATATAAAACTGACAAAAACTATATTTAAAGAGGGTTCTCCATCAAAAGGCAGTAAATCGACATTTTAATGAATATTAGATTATTTATGCTTAAAATCAGATTCTTTCTTATTTTTAGCCTCTAAAATTTATTAGATAAATGTAAAAACATTTAATAAAAATATATAATCATATTTAAGTTAATTATATTCATTCTTGCCAATAAAATGACTATGTGTTAACAACCTTTTAAAATAATAGTATATTATTATTTTTCAGTATGACTCTCCATTATGTGAAACAAAATATTTTAAAGAAACTCGTTGTTGTGTATCGGGTACGCCATAGAACATAGCATCCCATTTAAAGTAAAATTAATATTTAATTTAAAATTTTTAATAAATATGAAAATTTTATATTCTTTATTTACTTGGGATGTTACATTACCATTATCATAATATTAATTAATGTCTAATATCACTAGATCATAATAATCTATAATAATCTACCAATATTGCATAATATCATCCCTGTATTCTCTATATATACTCCTATTATATCTACTTACATGAGGTTTCTAAAAAATTCAGTGCCCACTCTCTGCAATCCCATATATTTATATTTTTGATAGGAAAGATTTGTATGTTTTTAGAAATAGAGCATCATAACAAAACAGTGATGTTGGATATTTAAAATTTCATTACAATTCAAAATGAAGTTTTTTTGTATAATACATGATATGACATAAGTATATGATCATCTATAATAGAAACATGGAAAATGTTATGAATATATCATATCTGTAATATAAACATGACAAGAAATAAGAAAATTTTTTATGATAGATCATTGTATCATAATAAATGATATGTGATATCAATGTCTATGAAATGGAATACAATAAGGCCATTAATATAAGGTATCATAGAGTGTGTTATACTATTGATATAGTCTTTCCAATATCATTGGATCAGATAAACATTATATTGTTGTCTTTAATATAATTTCTTTTAATTTTTTATTTTCATTTATGAAAGGAATTAATAATTTTTAAAATTTTTATAAATTATAAAAGAATGCACTTTTATGAAGGGTTTGAAAATTAATTATGAAATTTTGTAATTTATATAACAAGTTATCAAATATCTATGAAATATTTAATAATTAATTTTTAATATTAAACAAGAATATTAAATGTATTGTTTTACATAGTATAGAATTAAAAATTTAGGGCAATGTTTTTTATTAATATTATAATGTAATTTGTAAAGTGATTATAAAATATAAAATAAGAAAAATATAACATTTTTATTTTTATTTTATGAAGTGTTTATAAATTATAATATGAAATTTTCAAATTAATAAATTATTTTTAAAAAATTAATTTAAAGTATATAAAAATTATTTTAGTTCTAATATGAAGGTTTAAATAAATATAGCTTATATGATATAAAAATAATGAAAATTGTTTTTTTATTCATTTGAAAATTACAAATATATTTAGAATTTGGATAAATTATATTTTATAAATCATATATTTTGAATACAAATGCGTTCATAGGTATACTCTATAAATTTTAAATATAAAGTATTATATATTTAAATTATAATTATAAAATATCGATATTCTTATGGAAAACCCACATTTATTTATAGTTAATTATAAATCTATCAAATTTATGCTTTTTAAATCATCAATATGTACCACACTCAAATTTATGACTTATTTATTTATTTGTTTGTTGTGTAATTAATGAATATTTATTTTCTATGTTGTGATTGTTTGTATACTTCACTTAAATTATTAAAAATACTTTTATGAATTTCATACCATGAATTTAAGAAGATTTATGTTCAGATACATCATGAGATTTAATATATTTCAACCTTGGTAACTGATTTTCTGGTTATAATTCTAAATTAAATATTTTATTATATTTATTATTATGTATTTGAAGTTAAAATCATATTTTAAATTTAAATATATCATGATTAATGATATACGGATTTTTTTAATTTAGGTTGGACTCTCACTAGTCTATGTTCCATGGTTTTTTCTAGAAAGGTATCATAAAACACATGTAACATTATGTATGCTCTTGAGTAGGATTTATGTTTTATATGGTTTTAATCCTTTAATTGGAATGGTTTCTTTTAGTATTTTCATGAGAAACATATTTATATTTTTAATTATTATAATTAAAATTTTACTATATATATAACTTGAATCATTGATTGTATAACGAGTTATATATTAATGTGATTAAAACATGTTAATTTGTTTAATAAATATACGATGTGAAATTAAAATAAAAATAGAAGCATGAATACATATAGCTAGAGAATGAGATTAAATATACATTAGATATATATAAAACTATACGGTAAGATTATATAAAACCCATTAAAATACCAGGATGTTACATACCTTCCCAAGAGAACTCTTTTTAAGACCTCAAATATTCATTAAGGGTGACCCTAAAAAGATTTGGTTCCCATGAACTATATTGTGTTAGTAAAGGTGAATATAGGTGACCCTAAAGGTTATGAACCTATACTGGATGTGAAATTTGGGCTATAAATAGATTAAAAAACCTTAAACTTTTGGTAACAAAAGGAATGATGTTACTATAATCTGTAAGATTGATTATTGAAAGTAGTTTTTCAAACAAAAATATATATGAGTTATATATAATATATTGGATAGGACTTTCTACTACATAACTATGTAATGAGATAAATTCTAAATCCAATCAAATTAATAGTTAAACATGAATATTTTTTCACTAATTGAAATAATTTATATATTATTTCATGATTCACGCTCAAATATACCCAAGAGAATAAGATAGAACGGTCCTTGTAGTCTAGCTTGGGTTGTCTAATCCTCATAGACCTAAGAAGTAACCTACAGACATGTACATTCTATGGATTGTTTTTGTCTATGAAGTGGCCAACTTGGGTTAATTTAAGATGGTTTTAAATGAAATCTAATAGACTTAAGTGAATTTAATTTAAAAGAATGATTTAATCCTAGGATACCACTTGGGGTGGATTAGATGTATTCCCTTTTCCATTATTTCAATTTCTTATATTTGAGATGAGTTCATTTAAGAAGATCAAAAAAATTCATCACTTATTGATTTTATACAAACACACCATAATAATAATCACCTATACACTTGGAGGATCAAATTTATGAGCACTCCAATGTAAAGGTTTGTATTAGCACTTGAAGTATGTGGCTTTAAAATTCAACAAGGACAATGAAGTTTTAAAATAATCAAATAAAAATATCAATTAAAAGAAGTGATTATAAATTAATGAGGTGATAAATAACATTAATTCCATCCACTTTCTACTCCCTTGGATCAACCCATAAGTGATTTAGCCCTGCATTGATTCTATGGTTTCAATGGAAGTGGGAAGTAGACTCATGAGGGAGGAAATGGAGAAGTAAAAAAACAATGAAATAACGATCACTCCACCATTGTGTGATAATTTCACAATGTTTGGTGTGAATAAATTCACACCTTGAAATTATTGTATCAAATTGATATTAATAACAACAAAATAAGATTATAATAAGAACTTTTATTAAGAAACTAAAGTTAATTGAACACCTTACATGTGAAAGACAAACTTGAGACAACAAAATCGCAGCATAATATTACAATGAAAGGAAGCTCAAAAGATGATAAAATACTCCACCACAACTTCCTTAAATAATAATTTAAAGAGACTTGGGTCAATTTCCCAATATTACAAAGGATCCTACTTGATTATGGTAGGCCTAGGGTGGTGGAATGTAAGGGAGAGGAGACTTTTCCACCCTTGACCTAAAGTTTCAGCCAGCTTGCTTCTACCGAACAAAGGCACCTGGAATGCCTTCTAGATAATAGAATTAGAGTAGGCCATAGAAGACAAAAATAAATATCATGATGTCCCCTATCTCTATGTAAATTTCATCCCAAATTAATATTTGGTTTTTTAGATATGATTAAATTGGTGGGATGACTTAATGGGCCTCAGAATCTGGCTTAGAATTTTATCTCCAAATTGGGCCACCTTAATAACCACCATGGAAGCCGAATTAGCACTGGATCTTGAAGAATAATTTGTTCCTATATATGTCTTATAGCGTCCCACAAAATTTTGGCTTCATTGGGCCTGTATGTTCGACCTCACATTCTCATCAGTGGTC
This sequence comes from Viscum album, assembly GCA_963277665.1. Classification (NCBI taxonomy): domain Eukaryota; kingdom Viridiplantae; phylum Streptophyta; class Magnoliopsida; order Santalales; family Viscaceae; genus Viscum; species Viscum album. Next base: position 249,119,566 of record OY728150.1, read on the forward strand.
TGGTGTCCAATCTTCCTTCCCCAAAATTGTTTGCATGAAATCCCATTTTGGTGGTCTTCCAATGTGATTCTTCCAACACACCACTAGTATGAATTGTTCCCAATATAATTAGAAACCTGAAAATTAAATATGAAAATAAAATCAAGATCATTGGGTACTTTAAATGATGTTAAAAATTGTACCACAAAATAGTGCATTTTAAGAAGGAATTAAAATCATAATGTGAAATGATGTTCATAGTGTAAAATTCACTAATATGGTGTTTATGAATAATAAATCACATGAATATTATATATATTAACAAAGAATATTATCCCCATTTAGTGTCTAATCACACCCCCATCTTGAGTTTCGCTAGTCCCAAACAAAATATATCTCAACAATATGAAATTGGAATTCCCTTTTCCAAAAACATTTTAATACACAATGATCACCAAAAACCCTTATACCAAGAAATCATTAAACTCATCAAAATATTTTAATACATTATAGTTTCATAATTATATCCCAATCCCAATCCCATTCCTTTGTTCAAATTCATCACCATATTTCATCCAATATCAATTAAGAGTGATGATGTGTTGTGCATCACATTAGACATGGGGGTTCATCTTTATTCAAGAGGGAAATTATTAAAGAACTAGGTGGAATAACATTTCAATATTAATATGAGTAATCATATTTTTTTCAATTTTTTCATCATAATTGAAATTTCACTCAAAAGAGTCAACCCATGTAGTGAGACTTTGCCGATGACTCCCAGACTCAAAGACCTTAGGGCACCAAGTGAAGCCCACATACTCAGGCTCATCTCAAGTTAGCTCAGTCAAAAACAAATTCAAATTACCAAAAATAGAGATAAAATTACTAACACTTGGCTATACAACTATGGATTCACAATTCCAAAGTGCCGAAAGCCACACATTAGGTCATTTCATTGCTCTATGCGCAAATTTATTGTTTATTAAAAAAATTAATTTTTTTATTTAATAATCATATTAAAACTAAAATGATCACCAAACCTATGCTTTATATGGGGGACCCCATGAACTCAAACTAATACCCCACTATCCAAAGGACATGCATTGTGATTATTTTTTATTTGGATGAAAATATAAACAATGAAATATCACATTAGGCAGCCACACTTTCCAAAATCTATGCTCATGAAATATACATAAATTAAAATCAGAATCAGGGAATGCTAAATTATTTTACATTCAGTTTCAAAGTGTACAATTTCTATTATCATGTTCAAGGCTAAAGAAATTTTTCCTTCCATTAAGGCGCACTTTTTTTTCAAATCATTCATTTTTTTGACACAAAAGAATTTTTTTTATTTTATCTTCCCCACAAATTAAAATAACATTGTCCCCAGTGTTTAAAGAAAAGAAAATTTAGAAGGGGTTAGAGGTAGAGAATGAGAGTTGAAAAAGGAAATTGAAAATCAGGATCATGGAATGAAGTCACCTAGTGGTTTATGTTTAAATTCCTGATGCTCCCTTTTAATCCATTGATCTCGATGTCACTCTGAGAATTCCCTAGTGGAAAAAAAAGAAAACACAAACAAAAAAACTATATATATATATATAACAGAGAATGTAAAATATAAGTATATATATAAAAATTATAGAATAAGGAAGCATAATAAGATGTAGGTCAGTGGTAATCATGTGTCCTTGTCTCCCTTTGGTCTCGGGTTCGAGTCCCCACGGCTTCACCGGTTGTGACGGGGTTTGCCCCATGACCTACGATGTGGCCTTTTAATTTTATTATTATTATTATATTTTTTTATTTTATCCTACAAACACATAAAAATAAAATGAACTGATGATAGATTGTCTTCTTTTTAAATTTCATGGTAAGGTATTACCCAAGAATCACACCACATGACACAGATGAATATGGAACTCCTCTTTCATACCCATCCATTCTCTTAATAGAAGAACAAGTCAATGGTATATATTTTTTCATTATTTTTAAATATCAAAATGATTCATTAATCCTATTTAAAATATGAAGTTGATTAAAACACCAAAATGATTGGAAACTTGAAAACCATGGGTTGCCTCCCATGCAGCGGTTTGTTTAACGTTGTTAGCTCGACATGGATCCAAAATCTATCAATTTTTTCTTGGTTAATAGGTTGGATTAGTTAACTCAACCTCTATTTCTGGTTTATTGAATGATTCAATGAATGGTTTTTACCTTTGACCATTGACCTTGAAAATGTAACCACTTGTGGGATCTTGAACCACTAATACCCCATGGGAGTACACATGATGCACTATGAAAGGACCTGACCATCTAGACCTTAACTTTCCTGGGTGTAAATGAAGTTTTTAACTTTACAAGAGCAAAAATTTTCCCAGTTAAAAATGTTTGACTTTGATATTACTAGATTGGTAGGCTTGAAATATATCTTTATTGATCCTTGAATTTTCATAAGCCTCCATCCTTAGTTCCTCAAGTTCATTGAGATCTAATTTCTTTTTTGTTCCGGCCAATGAGAGGTCATAATTTATTTTATTAATTGACCAAAAATCCTTATGCTCAATTTCAATAGGTAAATGGCATGATTTTCCATAAACCAACCTATATGGTGACATTCCTAGGATAGTTTTTTATTCTGTATGATATGCCCAAAGAGCATCCAAGAGTTTCTCAGACCAATCTTTCCTAGAAGTATTGATAGTTTTTTCAAGAATATTTTTATTCTCTCGATTTTCTAACTCAGCTTGACCATTAGTTTGAGGATGGTATGTAGTGGAAACTTTATGAGAAATCCCATACTTATATATGAGTGAAGAGAATGGATGGTTGTATAAAATGGTTCCTCAATCACTGATTATATCCCTAGGAATTCCAAATCGAGAAAATATGTCCTCTTTAATAAATCGGATCACAACATGATGGTCATTAGACTTGGTGGGAATGGCTTCAACCCATTTTGAGAAATAATCAATAGCTAAAATGATATAACGGTATCCCCTAGAGTTTGGGAAGGGACCCATGAAATCGATTCCCCAGTAGTCAAAGATTTAAATCACTAAGATGGGAGTGAGTGGCATTTTATTCCTTTTTGTGATTGAACCTACTTGTTGACACTTAGGACAACTTTGAAAAATTGTGTAGGGGTCCCTTGAGAGGGTGGGCCAAAGAGACCACATTGAAGAACCTTAGAAAAAGTTTTCTTAGAGAAAAAGTGACATCCACATGCCTCACTATGACAGAATTTAAGGATAGACTCTTCTTCAGATTCTGGGACATACCTCCTAATGACATGGTCAGGGTAGAACTTATAGAGGTATGGATCATTAAACACATAGTTCCTAACATCAGAAAGGAATTTCCTTCAAGCTTGAGTCCCTAAGAATTTTGGAATTACTCTTGTAACTAAGAATTTGGCTATGTCAGCATACCAAGAAAAATCACTCACAGAGTATAGGTGTTCATCAGGAAATGAATCAGATATAGAAAGGTGATTTGAGTTTTCTTTTAATTCCATCTTAGAGAGGTGATCAGCTACAACATTTTCAACACCCTTTTTGTCCTTGATTGTGAGGTCCAATTCTTGTAAGAGATGGGCCCACCTAATTAGTCTAGCATTGGCATCTTGTTTTTGGAAAAGGTATTTTAGGGCTGAATGGTCGGTGAAGACAATGATGGGTGATCCTAAGAGATAGTACCTGAATTTCTCTAATGCAAATAAAATAGCAATAAACTCTTTTTTAGTGGTGGTGTAGTTGATTTGGGCATCATTTAAGTATTTTCTTGCATGAGCAATGACATAAGGAGTTCTATTGCAACATTGTCCTAGAAAATCTCCTACAACAAAGTCATTAGCATCACACATAAGTTCGAAAGGGATGTTCCATTTTGGATATTTCATAATGGGAGGAGAGGTGAGAGAGTATTTGAGGTTTGAGAATGAACCCTCACATCTTTCTATCCAAACAAATGGATAATCCTTTACTAGGAGATACCAAAGGGGATGGGAGATTGAACTAAATTCCTTGATGAATCTTCTATAGAAACCAGCATGTCCTATGAAAGTCCTCACTTCCTTAGTAGTTCTAGGTGATGGAAGGTGAAGAATTATGTCAACCTTTTCTTTATCAACTTCAATCCCCATACTTGAGACTATGTGGCCAAGGACTAATCACATTTTAACCATGAAATGAAATTTTTCCAGTTTAGGACCTGATTCATTTCTTCACATCTTAAAAAAACTCTCTCCACATTCCCAAGACATCTCTTAAATGTATCCCCGAAGACAGAGAATTCATCCATGAAGACCTCAAGAAAATCCCCTAACATGTCTGAGAATATTCCCATCATGCACCGCTAGAAGGTTCCAGGGGCATTTCATAACCCGAAGGGAATGAATGTAGTCTTCCCTTGATCCTATAGGGAGAACTCAATTTGATTATACCCCGAGTACCCATCTAAGAAATAGTAGAAGGCATGATCTGCCACTCTCTCAAGGACTTGGTCAATGAATGATAAGGGGAAATGGTTCTTCTTGGTGAATGAGTTTAACTTTCTATAGTCAATCTAGACCCTCCATCCACTACTATCCCTAGTTGGATGAATCTCTCCATCCTTATTGGTTATCACTGTGATTTCTACCTTCTTGGGAACCACTTGTATTGGGCCAACCCACTCACTCTCAACTATGGGATATATGATACCAGCTTTTAACAATTTCAGAAGTTCTTTTCTCACTACTTCCATGAGATTAGGATTGAGTCGCCATTGAGGTTAATGACATGGCTTTGAATTAGATTCCAAAACAATCCTATGAGTCCCAATAAATGGGATAATCCCAAGAATATAAAAAAGGGTCCATGCAATGGATTTATTATGTTTTCTAAGGACATCTAGAAGCATCCTCTCATGATTTGCTTTAATAGAAGAATAAATGACAATAGTATGTGTTTGATTGTCCCCTAGAAAGGCATACTTGAGTGCAGCAGGAAGATCCTTCAATTCAAGATCAGGTTGGTTCAGAATTTTTGCAGAACATTGGGACATTGGATCAAGATCAATTTTGTTTCTTGGAGTTTTAGATAGGATTGATTCCCCACATGTAGAAGGTTCATCTACTATATTGGCTTGATCATATTTAGGGAAGTAATATGGAGTGGTCTCCATGAAAGCTGTTTCTAGAAAGGTTTCACTGATTGTTGAACCTAAGACTTCATCATAAGATCAATTTGAAAATGATTCAAGCCAAGGAGATAAACATCCTTCATGTGAAAAAAGAAAATCAATCTCATCCTGACTTAAACATCCATCAAATATTCCTTGATGTTATATGGATTTATTTTCAATACTTCATATCATGTTTACTTTATTAATGTCCTCGTCATCCGCTATTTTTGAGCTTGTATTATAGATTTTAAAGTCTAGACTCATGTTTCCAAAGGTTATGGTCATGTTCCTATTTCAAACTCAGATAAAAGAGTTGATTTTTGCAAGGAAATGATGGCCAAGGATGATTGGGGTTTGTTCTTTATTTCCTAAGTTTGGAATGATGTCAAGGACAATGAAGTTAGCAGGGTAGATGATGTTTTCAACCTTTACCAGAACGTCCTATAAAATTACCTTTGGAACGCTAATTATACGATTAGCAAGTTGAAGTGTGACAGATGTAGGTTGGAGTTCTTCTAGGCCTAAATAGTAGTACACAGCATAGGGGATGAGATTGACACTAGCATATAGGTCACACAAGGCCTTGACAACTTTTCTCTCTCCTAGTTCAACATTGATGTAAGGGAAACCCGGTTCTTTTAACGTAGGAGGAATGGTCCCTTGAATGGTGTTACTCCCATTATCATCCAAAAGAACTTGGTTTTTATGTGAAAATTTTCTTTTAAATGTAAAGAGGTCCTTAAGGTATTTTGAGTATGCAGAAATGGTTTGAATAGCATCAAGGAGTGGAATGTTCAACTTGACCTGTGAGAATATTTCCCTACTGTTTTATTAAATTCAGGCTTGGTTTTCCCCCTCATGTGTTGAAGAAATGGTGCAGGTTGTGGGGTTGTTTATTGAAGATCTATTTCTTTGAAAAAAAAATTCATGTTTTTCAGTTTGATCATTTGGTTCATTTGAATTTTCATCCAAGTTTGAATCTTATGATGGGTTTTGAATTAGTTGTTCAGGTTTCTCAATTGATTTCACACTTCTTAAAATAGTCACAGCCTTTAGTTTTTCATGAGTTTTTTGAGTGCAACCTGGCTCTCCCCTTAAATTTCAGGATGGTACCGCCTGATTACGCATGGGTGCCTTTCCAATTTTGATGGTTTGAAGTTCTTGTTTAAGGGAAGAGACTTCCGATTTCATCCTTTCTATCTATTTGCAATGTTTTTCTAGTAGACTTTGTGGAATAGTTTGGGTTGGTGCTTGAGAAGTTTGGTTTATCCCATGAGAATATTTTATAGGTGGGATGGTTTGTTGAAAATGGACCGGTGGTTGTTGGTATTGGATAGGTTGGGTTTGGAAGTTCTGATGGGGGTAATTATTTTGTCTCTATGGTTGGCTAGTTTGTTGGTTATCTTTCCAATGGAAGCTTGGGTGGTAATTATACCTTGGGTTGAAGGTGTTTTGGTGTTTAGGATTTTGAAATTTCAAATCATTTATTTCCATTAGGGATCCTCCTTAAAACAACCTTGATGTATGGAATGGTTGGGCAGTTGTTTGTCTTATGGTCACGTTTTTCACAAATTGTGCAAACAGGGTCTACAGTTTGGATTTCATTGACATTCATAAGTTCTATCTATTCAAACTTCCCAGAGAGTGCTATGAGTTTATCCCTAAGGCTTTACTCTTCTCTAAGTATATGAATTCTAGTAGTTCTTTGTGGCTTTTCAGAATAAGGTAAAGTTCTTCATGTTTAGTTTTGTTCAGCAAGGCTTTCTAGATACTCGTAATCATTATTTGGGGCTTTGTTTTTAAAGGTTCCATTACACATCATGTCAATGAATTGTTTGTTCCCTGGACCCAACCCTTCATAAAAAATTCTCACTTGTTCAAATATAGAAAAACCATGATATAGAACTATGTTTAGAGTATCTTTGAACCTATTCCATGTTACGTAGAATGACTCTCCCTCTTTTTCAAAAAAGTTTTGGATGCTCTTTTTAAGTGCAATTATTTTGTGGTGGGGATAGTATTTTTTCTAGAATTCTCTTTGAAATTAGTCCCAATAGTTTATGGATGATGGTCTCAAATTATTTAGCCAATTTTTATCTCGATCCTTTAAAGAAAAAGGAAATAGTCTCATCTTAGCTGATTCTAGTTGATGTGGGGGACACATGGTTTCAATAATGCCATTTAATTCCTTAACGTGAAGGTAGGGCATCTCGGACTCCATTCCATGGAATGTGGGAAGATGGTTTAGGACAAGGGGTTTAAAGATGTAGTTAGCATCCTTTAGGGAGTCGTGTCTAACGCATGAGGGGGAATTGTTCCAGGCAGGTGTGAGGTAGTCATTCATGGTTTGATCAACTGCATTCCCCAATTTTGGTGCTGCCTCATTTGGATTTCCATTTTGGTTTCCACCCGGGTTTATGAGTTCGTTTCATTAAAGACCTTCCATTGAAATGGGATCAATTTTTGACTCTATAGTATCAAGAGGATTATTATCTAATGGAAACAACCCCCTAGGGTTACTTGACTCCCCAACCCTAGTATTTTCCACCCTAACTAGACGGTTTGATTGATCGCGGGTGTAGGCGGACATACACCAAAAGAAAAAAAAAGAAAGGGGCAATATAAGAGATCTTGGGTGAGAATAGAAGAAATGGGGGAGAATATAATGGTTGTTGATATGACCTACTTGGGTCCCTAGCAACAGCACCAAAATTTGATTCACGCTCAAATTTACCCAAGAGAAGAAGGTAGAACGGTCCTTGTAGTCTATCTTGGGTTGTCAAATCATCAGAGACCTAAGAAGTAACCTACAGACACGTATATTATATGGATTTTTTTTGGCTATGAAGTGGCCAACTTGGGTTGATTTAAGATGTTTTTAAATGAAATCTAAGAGACTTAAGTGAATTCAATTTAAAATAATGAGTTGATCCTAGGTTGTCACTTGGGGTGGATTGGACGTATTCCCTTTTAAATTATTTTAATTTCTTATATTTGAGATGAGTTCATTTAAGGAGATCAAAAAACTTCATCACTTACTGATTTTTTACCAACACACCATAATAATAATCACCTATACACTTGGAGGATCAAATTTATGAGCACTCCAAGTTAAAGTTTTGTATTATCACTTGAAGTATGTGGCCTTAAAATTCAACAAGGACGAAGAAGATTTAAAATAATCAAACAAAAATAACAATTAAAATAAGTGATTATATGTTAATGGGGTGATAAATGACAACCAATCCATACCATTTCTACTCTCTTGGATCAACCCATAAGTGGGTTATCCCTCCATTGATTCTATGGTTTCAATGGAAGCGGTAAGTAGACTCGTGAGGGAGGAAATGGAGAAGTAAAAAAACAATGAAATAATGATCACTCCACCGTTGTGTGATAATTTCACAAGGTTTAATGTGAATAAATTCACACCTTGAACCAACAGTATCAAAGTGATATTAGGAAAAACATAATAAGACGATAATAAAAACTTTTATAAAGAAACTAAAGTGAATTGAACAACTTACATGTGAAAGACAAACTTAAGACAACAAAATTGAAGCAAAAAAATTGCAAAGAAAGGAAGCTCAAAAGATGATATACTACTCCACCAACACTACCTTAAATAGGAATTTCAAGAGTCTTGGGTTGAGATACCAATATTACAAAATATCCCACTTGAGTATGGTAGGCCTACAGTGGTGGAATGTAAGGGATATGAGACTTTTCCACCATTGACCCAAAGTTGTAGCCAGCTTGCTTCCACCACACATGGGTGCCTGTAAGGCCTTCTAGGTAGAAGAATTGGAGTAGGCCCTAGAAGACAACAATGAATCCCCAAATGTCACCTATCTATCTGTAAAATTTCAGCTAAAATTAATATGTGGTTTTAGATATATGATTAAATTTGTGGGCTGATTTAATGGGCCTCAGAATTTGGCCCAGAATTTTATCTTCAAATTAGGCCGCCATAATAACCACCATGGAGGTGAAATTATCAATGTCTCCTGAAGAATTATTTTTTCCTCTCTATTTATTATAGAATTACATGAAATTTTGGCTTTATTGGGCCTGTATGTTGGGCCCCACATTCTCATCAGTGGGCTGGTGTCCAATCTTCCTTCTCCAGAATTGTTTGCATGAAATCAAATTTTGGTGGTCTTCTAATGTGAATATTCTAACACTCCACAAGTATGAATTGTTCCCAATATAATTTTAAACCTGAAAATTAAATATAAAAATAAAATCAAGATAATTGGGTACATTAAATGATGTTCATAAATGTACCACATAATAGTGCATTTTAAGAAAGAATTACAATCATAATGTGAAATGATGTTCAAAGTGTAAAATGCACTAAAATGGTGTTTATGAATAATAAATCACATGATTTTTATATATATTAACAATGAATATTATCCTCATTTATTGGTTAATTAGTTCACTATTTTTATGGGAGTATATTCAATAAAAATCCTTATTTAAGAATAATAAAAACCTGATTATAATCTGAAATTTGACGTTATTATAGATTAAATAGAAATTAATATTTCCTTGAATATATCATATCGATTAATTCTAGAAAAAATTAAAAATCATCACTATTTTTAGATTGTTATCATAATTGTTTAATATTTATCTAGAAAAAAATTTATGTTTTAATGAAAATGCTTTATGGGATACTTATTGAAGAATCTATTCTAGTGGATAAAGATTCATATAATAGAATTGTTATACTGACATATCTATATAAATTTTGGTATTCATGAAACTAGATTTCTAGAAAAAATGACAATATGGATGCTAATGGGATAATAAAGAACATTAAAAACATTTATCAAAAACAAAAAGGATATAATAAATACAATGTTTCTAAATCAGTATTTCAATTTATGATAATAGAGGGTAATTTAGATTCCATTAATTTTCTAAATATTATTGGGTATGATAATGATTTGTAAATGATAATATCAGACTTCATATTGGATTTCGAAACATACTTTATCTAATAATCATTTCTGAGTAGATGTTTATAATTTATTATTAATTATAAAATGAATACTTATTTTAAATCCTCTTTTCAGATTCTTACTCAAGATATACATTACCTAATTTGTAATTAAATCAGATGATATATGAATTTATATTTTTTTTTAAAAATACCCAGAAGGAAAAAGAGTTATTTTCTTTGGTTCACACAACATTTGTATCTTGTGACTATATATTTTGAGAAAATAAATATTCTAAGAAACTAGATTAAGTCAAAACTGACCAAAGATAAGTTCAAAATCTAAAAAGATAAATTGTTTAAAATATATATATTTCAATCCAAATTGAAATTCAGTAGTAATATATCCTTAGTACCTGAAAATAATTTTGGAAAAATGTTGGTAAAATTAAGAGTTTATATAAGAGTTATATTATTGATTTTTAATAATGATCTCAAAGAAGGATTATATTTCATAATATTCTTAGAAAATTTATAATTAGAGTCTATTTTAAAATAAAAAGTTAAAAAAATGATAATATTTGTATTATGATGAAAATTTATTTGGATAAAACACTAAATTATTGAACATTAGGTTTTAAAATCATAATATCAAAATATCCTAATATTGTTTCATTAATAATGCAATCTCATTAGAGTGTTTCATGGGAGGGACAATTTTTCAGATGAATACATGGGGATGTTGTTGATGGTCTTATAATGATATAATAGGTGTTACTTGGTGACATAACATGAGTTAATAAAAAATAAAAAATAAGTAAAACATAAGGTCATATACGGTCTTTAATTATTAATATACGATATGTTTTCCACTTATGTATATGGTTTTGTCAGTATATTGTCAAAAAAATTATAATACACAATTACATTCTAGTATGAAAATCCATTTCCAATTTAATATTAATTCATTTATGTTTCATATATATTGAATGTTGAATGAAAATAAATCAATTAATGTTGAATTATAATTAATTCCATAGATGTAAATCTATAAGCTATCCCATGTTAATGATCTACATGTAAATGCATGAGTTGTGAAAATTTGTTCAGATCAACATGTGTCAGGGCACACATTGAGATACAAATCTCACTCATAAGATAGAAGTGTGATTTGTTCTTTGGACTGACATGGTGAGTACACCACATGTAATGTTATACATAGTGTTATTGATATTATTTAGGTACATTTTTTAAATAAATCCCCATAAAAAGAGATTAACAACGCACCTTGAATGTGAACCTTAATAATTTGATATTGTTCTTATTCCAGTCCATAGTTTTATTTAAACAAGTGGTGTTTGGGTACACTGTTAATAATGTGGTGGTTTTTTTAATAATTTTGATTTTATCCTCCTGTATGACATGTATGGAACCTAGGTCCTTGATAAGAAAGGCATAGTTAGTGTGTGAATATTCCAAGATGAGTGACATGTGTTTCTATCATTTACTTAGATGTATAACATGTGATGTAATAATTAATCTTAATAAGTATTTACTTAGAGAATTGGTGATAAATTTGTTATCCTATTTTTGATTGAAATGATCCATGCCTTGTAACTATACTTGATGTTTTGGATCAAGGTATTGTGTGATTATTCATGATATATCAGATATATTTGGTAGGTGTTTATATAAAAAAGTATGTGTTTTATAGAGATCAATCTGAATCCCCTTATACCCTGAGTGTCATTGAGACCTTTCTATTGGTTTCTATTTTCATATGGTTTTGAATTATGGATTCATAAGAATCTTCAATTCAAAAATTGCTCATAGGTTTATAAAAAAATGTTTTGTGAATGATTATTTTTTTAATGTGATTATACAATAATAAGACAATTATATTATTTATTATCAAATTTTTCTTCCATACATCAAAAAAGTGTTGTAGTTTTACAATGTTTTATCCTAACCTATCAGTAAGTGAACTACTCAAATCAACCTCAAGAGAATAAGGGCTTCCGACTTGAACCAATGTATCTAGAAAAATAGAATTAATATTTAAATATAAGTTGCATCCTTATATCATGAAATATAATCCACCATAGAATAAATAAATAACCAATAATGTAACAAAAACTATTCACATAAGAAAAAAATATCTACATTACAATATAAGGTAAATAAATATATCCCCATATATAAACAAAAAAATCATGAACATATGTTATGATTTATTAACAGATTTTGGATGAAACCAATGTGATCAACATGATAAAGAATCCACTATATCATATACCATATCTCCTTATCCACCATCAACATTCGAGAATATCTCTGAACTATAACTTTTGATTTGTGTGAACACAATAGTGGATATATATAGGTGCACAAATATGGGTGAGTAATAATACTCATTATAATCATCTCAAGTAGTGGCATAACTCCCATGAACCACTGGTGTCAACAAGAATAATTAATATATCTAGAATAGATAAATAAAAAACCCTAAAACAAATCATTAATAATAAAATTAATATCCATGATTCATTTCAAATCAAGGCTACCAATAACTCACTCTAATCACACCTAAAAAATAAAAATTTATTTATATAAATATATGCTAAAAATTTTATATATTACAATAAGAAAACCCCTCAAGAACTATTATATATTGTAAATAAGAAAAAAATGACCTTATATCATTCCTTAAAGTATACCTTAGTCACCTAGATAAGGTAAATGATCATAACACTCCATCCTTCCACAGTATCCCTGTATTACTAGTTCAATGGATATTATAACTCGTCTTCTCCACATGATAATTGTAGTCACATAAAATTAATAATATAATATAATATTAAATCAGATAACTTTTGTTATAAATCACATGTTCAATGATATACTAAGATACACTATTATCTCATGATGGAGGAACACATGTTTTACTAGTCTATCATAGGGTAAAAAGCATATACACATCATAGAATCAGCATATAACTAAAACATAGGACAATGTATTTGAATGAGAATAAATAATCATGTGTATCATCAACAATTGTTGTCCTAAATATATGGATGATAATGAGAATAAATATATAAATGTGACATCATCTATATATAACCAAGTTCAATGGGTGAGGATAAAGATGGATATTGTGACATATCATTTCCATTAGTATTCACCAATCACTAAACCATTCACACATATAAGAAAAGTGTATGATCAAATAGGTCATACCACTTGACCAAAATTATTCTATTGACCACATAGAAAATATAATATAATAACCATGTGATTTTATAATGTACTATAATATTATATTATCATTTAGTATATCAAAGTTTAGTAGTAGTCCAGTTTCATTTGGGAATTTATCCCATACAAAAAAATCATAAAATAATAATATCAATATTTATGTTATCATAAGTCATCCATAAAATTGTTAAGTAAATCCAATGTCATAATTATGAAAATATATATAGTTTTAATAAGGATATTCCACTAAAAATATTAATATATATTTCATGTCATCATTCAATACTATCATCATAAGACATCAACAACAATCATTAAAAGTAGTTGTAGCTCATGTCATCATAGGAAAATCCAAATCATGCTATAATGGATCTAATCATTCACATTATCTATTAAAAAATCTATATAAATATTCAAAATTTTAATTTATTCACAACATTTAAATGTTTATACTCTTAACTATGTAATTTTAATAATAGTGACATGAAATTAAAAAATAATTCTACATCACCTTCTAGTAATTCCACTGCAACCTTACAAATTATTCACCATGAACTTCATAAGGACTATTATCATTATTGTATGTATTCCTTGTTCTACTAGAGTAATCCATGTCATATTTTAAATCTCATATAATTTAAAAGAAATACATAAAATTTATAGATATTTCATGACATAAAAAATATTCTCAAATGAATTCAGTTATGATTTAATAACCAATTCTATTATTTTCCATCACTAATCAATCCCATCATTGTAAATAGTCTATGTTATCACTATAATAAGACAATGTTAACCCCACAATATGTCTATATACACAAATAAAATATTTTATCTAAGGAAAATATGATATTAGCTCAACATTATCTCATGAGTCATCTTATTAATAAATTAAATAAATTTGAGTGTTAATAACCACAAAAATATCTCAAATAATGTTCCAAAAGTCCCAAAAAGAAAAATAAGAAACATGAAGTTTTCAGTATCCAAAATGGTCTCTCCAAGTTCCATCACAATCCCCTAAACCATTGTAAATATAAGTTGGTCTCACATAGCACCCCCAAACATGACCATCCAAGGAAGATACCTCGACCTAACTTGATCATTCCATAAGATGATCAAATAATACTAGTCACATTGCACCACACCCTCATGATTGAAACCCATTAAGCCATAACCATCCAATCAATTGATCAGACCTAAAAGATACAAATGGGATGCAACCCATGTTGTATCTACCCCCACTCTATCACATGCAAATGTGGAAATTCATATCACCATCTGATTTGGATATTTAATGATAGAGTGTCTTCTATACAAAGTGATTTAGTTGTATAAAGGAAAGTTAAATCTAAAACATCCTTGTACATAAAATCATGGTTCAGATAGACCTAGTGACTCCACTGTACTTCCCTTATGCTTTCTCTACCACCTTTCAATTATTATTTCTTATATAGAATACCTAAAGAGATTTTTCCTTTGATTTCATGAAATTTTTATAGTACATCATCCTACAACAAGGATAAAAAAGATTAATTTTTATCATAATAATCAATTATTAAAAACACGAAATGATATAGATATGGTTTAGTTAGATGATAATTATCTCTTTAATAAATTTTATTTCATATATTAGAATATAAAAATTTTAGCCTCATTTGATTTTTATCTCTAGGATCTAAAATATAGTATATGATTTGAAATATAAATCAATACAAGATCGATGTATATCTATATTTAAAAAAATGATATAAAAAAATCTCTAAATTTTTAATTTAAAAAATTTATATTTTTACATCATTATAATTATATTGAAACAAGGGTTCCATAAATATATCCAATGTTATGTGAATATTAATCTAAGGCCTTCAAATCCCAGAGATTTGTTTATTAGTATCTAACATATATATATGAATAAACTCAATATATAATGTTATCTCAAGAATAACATCACCAATAACCATATAATCAAGAAAAGGATAAAAATGTTTCTTGAGAAATAATGAGATGTTACCATATCATCTTGTTATGATCTACCATATGTGATACTCTACTTACTATAAATTTATTGGATCCATATCTAGAATTAATATGAATTAATCCAAATGTAAAATAGCATAAAAGTATAAATCTAAAAATGTCAAAAAAATATTTTCATGTATAATATTATTTAAGAATATATTGAAAAATATCAATGATTGTCTCTAGGAAGATATTAAGAATCACATATAAAAACAACTACTTAAATATCTATCTGGATTTTTAAAATCACATACCATTGAAATTACATGAGAGATACATCTCAACTCCCTATATCATAATCAATAATATAAAATATACCATCACAATATATAAGAACACTACCCACTATCTCTATAACAACATCTCCATCTCCTTAGACAAATAAATCTAAATATATCTCTCGATCTGATAACACATGATGTGTATATTTATGAACATTTTATAATCCTTTCCCAAAAACTGTCCCCAAAAATCCATCAAATCAAACATACAAATAGAATCATGACCCAAATCTACATGATGCATTATCTATCAAAAATATACCCAAAAAAAAATTTATTAATACTATTGTTAATAAATATACAATCATAGTCCATATGTAGTAATGAATCAATTTCTACACCCTATTGTTGTGTTTTCTAATCTTACTAAATATTCTCCTATGCTATAATACCATTTACTTATTTTCCACAAACCAGTACTCACATGTTCACTAAAACCAATACTCATATGTGTCTAACTCTATTAATTAACATAACACTTAGATACTAATATTTCACATCATAATATATTGATATGTGAAATTACTAGATATTACTTTAATATGTAGTTGTCTAGTGACTAGCACTGAGGCATCCACACAAAATTAGAATAGGCATTACCTTTAAATATTTCCTCTCTCATTTTATAATGAAATATCATACACCATGGCATAAATGAATAAATAGTAATGAAACACTAACAATGAACATATAATTTCATCTCTATAATAAAATATAAGGTAGATAAACAAATCTATGCATATAAATAATATATATTGAATAGATGTTATGTATCATAAACCGAGTAACGATGAAGCCAACATGATTTCCTTGATGAAAACATTAATATATATATTATTATATATCATTATTTACTATTAGCATCCTAAAAAGACTTACAGAAACACCTAATGATCTTATGAACTTAATAATATAAATATATAGTTATTTATACAAGGATGAGTAATAATCATCATCATAGTTGTCTCAATATTTGAGTTGAATACCATTAACAAGTAGTTTCATTATGAATAATCAATTTCTTAAGTGTGTATACAAACAAACTTCTCAGCACACATCATCAAAAAAAATTATTTTCATATCAAAGATCAATAAAAATAATTTTTATTTATGGGATTAATCCATTGAATCTAAGTCATCAAATAATATTATCCATATTCAAATTATAATAAGCTAACTAAAATAATTTCAAGGTAGTCCCATGTTATCATAAGTTTAGATAAGTATCATTATCAATAAATTTCCTCTATAATACTTCATACGGTGTTTTTATCAATATTACATATTATTCTCAAAATATTTCTACAACATTCATAATAATTCTCAATAGCTCACACCATTATAGAAAAACATAAATCATGATTTAAATGTTTTCTTCATTCAAATCATCCTTATGAAATATGGATCGCTCAATATATGTTGAATTTATCTATGTGTTTTATATGGTATAATTACCACTACGTATTCTTAATAAATGTTACATGACATTAAAAATAATTTTACATCACCTTCATCAGAATTCCACTTTAACCTCAAAAATTATTCACTATGTCTTTCTTGATTACTACTATCGTCATTATATATAATTCATATCCACCTTGAGTAGTTAATTTCATCATATAAAGGTAATTAAAAATAAAAAACAAAGTCCAAAAATTTCAAGATATGACAAGGGTAATGAATCAACCAAGATACCCAAATCAAGATCTCATGTTGAACCACTACATCACCTCATGCATGTTCCCATATCACCTAAGAAAGAAACCTATTGCCAATGGATTATACATAATCATTTGGGAATGATTTTTCATCAAATAAAAAAATATTTATTTATTCAAATAACATTTTATTTTAAATCCAAAAATAATTCTTTAAGAACAATCTTTGATAACACTGAGTATCGAAAATATGGTGGAAAGAAAATAATTATAAAAATATGTGAAACCATTGGTAGATGGCTAGAAAATATTTTTCTAGGATAGAAAAAAAAATTAACAAATCTCAATAAAATACTATCATGTCATACTATGAACATATCTCATAGGATCAATTAATAACAAACAATGTAGCCTTTCTATTCTTATATCTTAGAAACCAATGTCTACACTCACACCGTGATGTATGGGTTGGGGTGAGGAACATTTTACTCAAAAGTATATACCCTAGACATTCCTATAAGTTCTAATCTATGATCACGTTCAAACAATGTACCAAATTACTTTTGTAAAAAATATAATAATTTATAGTCTGATTTCTTATAATTCATTTTAACAAAGCATAATGAATTCCAATAAATATTACCTAAGAATTCATATTTCTAAACATGAAAAAACCGAATATGTTTTGTAACAGCCCAAGATTTTATGAAAAATATTCTTTTTAATTTTATTAATGTCTTGTGTTGTACTCTACACCAAAAGGAGCTTGCACAACACGCATCCTTGACTTGCCTTGCATTACACGCAATCGCAACCTTCCTCGATAGCGTGTGTAGTACGCAATACCGAGTTTCACTAAACAACGATATGCTATTAAAATATTATTAAAACTAGCTGTTATGAATAGTAATAACCACTTTTTAAAATTTTTAGCTCTCAAAATGGAATTCATTTTTGGATTCGGAGTATCAAATTTAGCCTAAGGTGAAATTTTGGTACTTTTCGGATAACTTTCATATTCTGATGAATAGTGAAAATTACTAAATTATAATTAAAAACAACCTTTTTAATCGAAATAATTAATAGTGATAAATTATTAATTTGAGTGGTTTTAAAGTATATTTAGAATATATTTTTACAATTTAATACAATGTTGGTCATTGGATGTAATTTCACATTTAAACCAGTTATAAACAAGTGTCAATCTTTTGATAGTTATTATCTCTTAAAAACACGCTATTTGTTGTGACAGCGGAAATTAATTATAAAATTAATTAATTCAACTTATATGTTGGTAATTTTGTAAAACAGAAATAATTTTTGAATTCGGAATATCAATTATAGTTTAGGGTGAAATTTTGGCATTTTTTCTGAAAAACTTCAATTTTTGATGAATAGTGAAACCACTAAGTGGTAGGTTAAAAACTGAATTTTGCATAAAACTTAATTTTACCGTTTCTGTGAATGGAATTTAGAAAATCCGACAGACACGGTTGATATCGTTAAGTAAAATGTGGTTCAATGAGATAAAAATAATTTTCTGAATAGTAACTTTTTACTTTTTTTTACCGCAGTTAATAGTAAATAGGGTAACTAAGGGTAAATATGATATTACTATTACCCTAACACATGTCCTAATTCTATTGGATAAGTGTAATTCGACCAAAAACAACCTTATGAATATAATATGACCATTTAGTTCCACTTGGATTAGATTATGATATTTAATATTATTTTATTTAATGAATAGTTAAAATAGTTAAAATCAAAGTTTAATAAGTAAATAATTTTTAATATGGGTTTATACATAAGATAAATTCGACTATAAATATTCATTAGAAATCTAAAAGGATTTCCTACGTAATGGTATTTTATTTGTAATTTTTATACATTAAATAATTTAATTTATTTATGACACAAAGATGATGCAGTAATTATCTTATTAATGAAATATTGACATAATTGATATTATAAATACCAAAATAAATGTAATTTAAGACTTTTTATGAATTCCACTAATTTTATAGGTTACTATGATATATTAGTGTTGATTTAATCAACTTGTTTCAAACATATAATTCTGTTATAACTTTCACAAAAATCATATATCAAATAGTGTCAAAATTGACACAAAATAGTTTTTAAATCAAATATTATATTATTAATTGTTATTTTATTCCTAAAAATCTAAGGTTCGGCCAAATGACTTAGATAAGGATATATATATTAATAATAAACAACTTGGGGTTCTTTTGGCATGTTATAGTAAGTGTATTAATCATATAGTGTAAGAAAACAAAAAGTCACGGTAAAAGTTAAATTATTTAACTTAGAGTTAAATCTAATTGATAAGGTTAAAATAATAACATAAACTTGTCTAAATCTTATTGGTTGATAGTATTTCGACCCATCCCCACTTTACCTTCAAAATAAAACCCTTTGGAACCATTATAAACCGATTTTGACTTTAATATAAAATAATATTTTGAGGTATTCCTAAAGTGCCCCTCTCCTCCCTTATAAAAGGGCACCTCCTCCCTCTCTTCCTAACACAACTTTGAGCCTTCAAGCTCATCCAACCCCTACCAAAATCTCTTCTACACTTCCTTAGAAACATCCTAGAGGTTCTGGTCTTCCTCAAAGGCCAATTTTAGTTCCCTAAGAGGAGGTCTCAAAGAGGCGCTTCAAAGAAGAGGTAATTTCCGTTACCAATTCTTTCACCTTTATTTCTTCTTCCACTTCTTCTTCTTAGGTTGTTTCATTATGAAGTAATAAAAACAGTATCACTCATATACTGATATGTTATTATAAGTATGAAACAATCCTAATTCACTATCTATCCATCCTACGGAAAACGAAATCACCGCGCGTGCGTACGTACGGAATACCGTCTCCACGACGTGGTGTAATCTGTTTTTCCACCAACACCTTACATGGATGGGTATTATGGTGTAAAGAATAACTATACATAGTTATTACAACATCATATTGATTCTGATATATTTTATAATCCACTCCAATTCAATTCAATAATTATTGAAATGATATCATCGCTCGTGCGTACGTACGGACTACCGTCTCCACGACGCGATGAGATTCATTCTCCATGTTAACCATTTAAGAATGATTATAAAGTATATATAAGAAATAATAATGAAATATATGACATTATAAATCTACTGGATTTAGGTATATATATATATGTATGTCATCTACTTACTTCCATTCAAGACAATAAGGAAAGGAAAACAACGTTCATGCGTACGTACGGACTACCGTCTCTATGAACAGTGTTTTTCATTTCATTTATCTTTCTATTATATATATATATATACTAAATATATATGATATATAAATCATATTTTATATTCTTGAAGTAATTAAATCATGATCTAAGTAATAATAATGTCAAGAACAACAAGTCAAAACACCTACGATAAATGAAACGATTTTACCCAAAACGCTTCTTTAACATGGAATTTACAAAAGAACGGGTAATATAAAGTCATAAGTGAACCATATATGATATAATAACAATGAATATGATTCTTTAATAAGTCAATAACATGATTTAAATCATTATACAGGAGCTTCGGACACGTACAAAGCAAATCGGACCTAAGGTAAGGGAAAATATCACAATCTCATTTTTATCCGAGATTGTTTTTACTTTGGCATTTACTGGGGTGTATTTTATCATCCACATACATGTTCCCTAAATATGTAATATTGTTTCCATCCACTTAAAATAGTTTAAATATAATTTTACCCTTCGGTGAGATTTTGGTAAAGGATATGAAAGGAATCTTTTGTCGTTTTTCGTACGAGGTACTTTTTTTGACTTTTCCGACAAAAGTACGCGAAAAATGTTTTT
Source organism: Viscum album (assembly GCA_963277665.1). Classification (NCBI taxonomy): domain Eukaryota; kingdom Viridiplantae; phylum Streptophyta; class Magnoliopsida; order Santalales; family Viscaceae; genus Viscum; species Viscum album. Next base: position 249,140,762 of record OY728150.1, read on the forward strand.
TTTAACTTATACAGCATGAATGGATTTTTAAAACATTATTTCCAAGAATCTTCCTTTACAAGTTTTCAAGTTTATTTTTAATCAACTTCTTTTAGTTATAATTTTATAACATGTTAAGAAATGAAAAGTGTTTTTGAAGTAGAAAGGATATTTTCTTCAAGAATGGAGTTCAAGTGTTTTATCAAAATTATTTTCCATCTAAGATAATAAAGGGTTCTGTTTTTATCCCTATTATTAAATTGATTTGATAATGTTGTGATGGAATTATTTTTATGAATTCATCATATATGAATTGTTTTATGATGTCATGTTGTTTAAGATTCCCATTTTTACTACATGGGTTATGCAATGATGTATGATTTATGATTTTGTGGCACACATAAGAATGGTATCATTATGAGATGGGTGTGACCTATATCTCCCTCCAATGCATTGGGTAAAGATTTCATATCTCATGAGATAGACATGGCTGGAATGGTAGGTTATACCGGTTCAGTGAAACAGGACTGAAACCCGGGTTACTCGATTCAGAAAGGGACTTTGTCCACTAAGATAGTCTTGGCAATGAGTCATGACTAACAAGAAATGATTCTATATGATTATGTGTGTATGCCACAAAGTTTCATTTTTTATGTTATGCTTATTGGGATTTCATTTCACTACTATTATTTATCCCATGTTATGAAATTATGCTCTCTTTTTCAGGTTAAGATTTCCAAAAGTTATGTTCTTATAAATATGATGTGATTGATTTTTCTTTTGTTTACCCTTACTGAGCATTTGAGCTCACCCTTTTATGTTTTCTTTTCCCCAGGATATAAAGTAAGGTTTTAGGTAAAAAAAAGGGAAGATCTTTATGGGAGATATTGAAGATCTTTCACCACGATTAGAAGATTACGTTCCGAGTTTCCAAAGACACTAAACTATTACGATCCTTGTGTGTGTGTTTTTGTTATGTACTAAGTATTCCGCAAATGTAATGTAATGTCAATGTATGTCAAGTTTCGGGTCTCTACAGTTGGTATCAGAGGAAAGGTTTAGTCAACCTTTGGAAACTAGGATGCGAGAACTTTAGTGAGATCCCTAGAGATATTTATAAGGTTTGTCTAGGGATATCCCTAAGGATAAGTATACGTATAGGATACAGTCCTATAACTAGGGTAACGATCTTAGAATTTAACCTAAGAAGTTAGATATTGAGGATACTCCCCCTTTATAATGTTGTTTTCCTTATCATGATTTTTGCCTCTCACACTATTCTTTTTGGGTTTTAGACGATGGCTGGAACCCGAAGGAACCATGTTGATCAATGCAATGGACAATGCAATGATTGTCCTCCTGAACAAGAAAATGTTATGGGAGATGGAGTGCAAAATCTTATTGCTATACTTACACAAGATATGAATCATTCTGGACTTCCAAATGATCAGAGAAGGGAACAATATTCTATTGAGTCCTTCATGAGGCAACGTCCACCTTCTTTCAGTGGGTCTTCCGATCCACTTGTTGCTGAACAATGGATCAGTACCACTGAAAAGATATTTTCAGTTCTTCAATGTTCTGAACATGATAAAGTCATCTTTGCAGTATATCGTTTGGAAGGTGAATCTGATCAATGGTGGAATCTTATCAAGAATACGAGGCCAAGAGATGAAATTGAGTCCATGGAATGGGACGAGTTCAAGAACTTGTTTTTCAGTAAGTACTTCCCTCGTATTCTTCGAACAAAGATGGAAAAGGAGTTTCTTGAGCTGAAGGAGAAGGATAATGAATCTGTTGGTATATACGAAGAGAATTTTACAAGACTTGCAAGGTATGCATCTGGCATTATCATCCAACCTGAAATTAAAGTTGATCGATTTTTTAGTGGCTTAAAACCAAGTCTTCGAAGGGCATTAGCTATAAGAGACTTCAGTAGCTATGAAGAAATTGTGTTTTGTGCTATCAAGGTGGAAATGGAAGTTGGTATTACATATCCATCTCATGGTTTTGACAAGAAACGAAAGATGGAGTTCAAGGAGAAATCTCAGAATAATGGTGAAAAGAAGATGAATGTTTCCTTATGCACAAAGTGTGGAAAGAAGCATGGTGGGGATTGTCTTAAAGGGACTAGAAAATGTTTTAAGTGTGGAAAAGAAGGTCATCGAGCGGCTGAGTGTCGAAGTAATGGAAAAAGGGTTTCTAATGATGTGAATAAAGAAAACACTGCAGAGAACGCACCACCAACACTTCAATGCTTCAAGTGCAAGGAAATGGGGAATTATGCTAATAAATGCCCTAATCCAAGGGTTAGTGATGATCGACATGAGCAACCGCTTAAGGCAAAGGACAAAGGGAAGTCACATGCGATCACTATTGGCGATGTTGAATATGACAACGATGTGGTGGAATGATTAAGTGTTTATGTAATGGGATTCCAAAATAATTTTGTATCATGGAGTATTGGAATATTTATGTATTGTTCTATTGTGGTTTTCAATAATTTTAAGGTACTGGTAACCATGAAAAGTCATTCAAATATTTTGGAAAGTAGATGATATGTGCATAATGAAGGGAAAACGAGAAAATGAAATGTTTAATAGTATTCATGAGCTCATGATTGATATAAGGACTAAGTGATATCATTGTTTGAGTATATAGAATTTTGACGATTTTGGTATGTGGAAAGTGTTAAATTTTAACTGCATTCATGTTTTCACTAAGGTTCAATGGGTATTCAAGAGAATACGTGATTAAGGCCTTTGAATGTTTGGAATGTTACCAACAAGACATATCTTATGATATATGGGGATCAACGACAGTATTAAATCTCTGGTAATCGTTTTCACTATATTATGAGAGTGGACTGCAGTATTATGGATAAGCCTAAAGATTAGAATGGATTATGTTGGACATAAGTTAGTATTGTTTAAGGATAGAATATTTTCGATATTATTGATGGGATGTTATAGTAATATAGTTTTAGAAAAAGGACAACCTGCAGGACGGGCGACAGCCCATCGCGTCGGACAAGGCTGTGGAAATCGAACCCACAACCGAAGTGCGACAGGCCTTTATCGCCTACCACTGGCCTACAGGAAGTCCCTGTTTAGTAGAAACTAGTTTTATTATATTAAGCTGTATGACATATGATGTATAAGTCCATTTTAGGAACCATATATGATTAATCTCACTATAGATCGACTTATGTATATAATTTTTTGCTAACCTTTTGTTTGAGACAGATGGAATGACCCGTCATTCTATCACATGATCTGCTAACACTTCACGAATAACAAATTCAACTTCATTTATTTAAGAGATGAAGTGGAAATTGTTAAAGGCACGAACAACAGTGAGATTGTACCAAAATAAAGTAAGTATTTATTCTAATTTAAATTCTTTAACTTTAGGGAAATGATCTTGAAAACCAAAAATGTTGTCCTAGTGATCTTATATCTGATGAATCAGATGGTACCTTATATCGTCACAAATTTATGGCTTTGTGATTGCTGGCTTTTCCATAGCCATGTTCTCTACCACTCTCCATCAGAACATGATGGTCAGATTTCTCTTCCATATCCATATTTTCACCAATGTGGAAACCCAGTGATTAGTTTATTTGGGTAATCGTTACATTTCATACTTTAGTTTTTAAAGCCAAGTTTTGGTATTCTTTTTTACGATGTTGGTTTCTATTAAAGAAACTTTCGAATAGTAAACCATTTATAACCCTGACGAATTTCGAGGGCGAAATTCATTTTAAGGGGGGTAGAATGTAACAGCCTGAGATTTTATGAAAAATATTCTTTTTAATTTTATTAATGTCTTGTGTTGTACGCTACACCAAAAGGAGCTTGCACAACACGCATCCTTGACTTGCCTTGCATTACACGCAATTGCAACCTTCCTCGATAGCGTGTGTAGTACGCAATACTGAGTTTCACTAAACAATGATATGCTATTAAAATATTATTAAAACTAGCCGTTATGAATAGTAATAACCACTTTTTAAAATTTTTAGCTCTCAAAATGGACTTCATTTTTGGATTTGGAGTATCGAATTTAGCCTAAGGTGAAATTTTTGTACTTTTCGGATAACTTTCATATTCTGATGAATAGTGAAAATTACTAAATTATAATTAAAAACAACCTTTTTAATCGAAATAATTAATAGTGATAAATTATTAATTTGAGTGGTTTTAAAGTATATTTAGAATATATTTTTACAATTTAATATAAAATAATATTTTGAGGTATTCCTAAGGTGCCCCTCTCCTCCCTTATAAAAGGGCACCTCCTCCCTCTCTTCCTCACACAACTTTGAGCCTTCAAGCTCGACCAACCCCTACCAAAATCTCTTCTACACTTACCTAGAAACATCCTAGAGGTTCTGGTCTTCCTCAAAGCCCAATTTTAGTGCCCTAAGAGGAGGTCTCAAAGAGGCGCTTCAAAGAAGAGGTAATTTCCGTTACCAATTCTTTCACCTTTATTTCTTCTTCCACTTCTTCTTCTTAGGTTGTTTCATTATGAAGTAATAACAACAGTATCACTCATATACTGATATGTTATTATAAGTATGAAACAATCCTAATTCACCATCTATCCATCCTACGGAAAACGAAATCACCGCGCGTGCGTACGTACGGAATATCGTCTCCACGTCGTGGTGTAATCTGTTTTTCCACCAACACCTTACATGGTTGGGTATTATGGTGTAAAGAATAACTATAAATAGTTATTACAACATCATATTGATTCTGATATATTTTATAATCCACTCCAATTCAATTCAATAATTATGGAAATGATATCATCGCTCGTGCGTACGTACGGACTACCGTCTCCACAACGCGATGAGATTCATTCTCCATGTTAACCATTTAAGAATGATTATAAAGTATATATAAGAAATAATAATGAAATATATGACATTATAAAGCTACTGGATTTATATATATATATATGTATGTCATCTACTTACTTCTATTCAAGACAATAAGGAAAGGAAAACAGCGTTCATGCGTACGTACGGACTACCGTCTCCAGGAACGGTGTTTTTCATTTCATTTATCTTTCTATTATATATATATATATATATACTGAATATATATGATATATAAATCATATTTTATATTCTGGAAGTAAGTAAATCATGATATAAGTAATTATAATGTCAAGAACAACAAGTCAAAACACCTACGATAAATGAAACGATTTTACCCAAAACGCTTCTTTAACATGGAATTTACAAAAGAACGGGTAATATAAAGTCATAAGTGAACCATATATGATATAATAACAATGAATATGATTCTTTAATAAGTCAATAACATGATTTAAATCATTATACAGGAGCTTAGGACACGTACAAAGCAAATCGGACCTAAGGTAAGGGAAAATATCACAATCTCATTTTTATCCGAGATTGTTTTTACTTTGGCATTTACTGGGGTGTATTTTATCATCCACATCCATGTTCCCTAAATATGTAATATTGTTTCCATCCACTTATAATAGTTTAAATATAATTTTTCCCTTCGGTGAGATTTTGGTAAAGGATATGAAAGGAATCTTTTGTCGTTTTTCGTACGAGGTACTTTTTTTGAGTTTTCCGACAAAAGTACGCGAAAAATGTTTTTTTTAACTTATACGGCATGAATGGATTTTTAAAAAATTATTTCCAAGAATCTTCCTTTACAAGTTTTCAAGTTTATTTTTAATCAACTTCTTTTAGTTATAATTTTATGACATGTTAAGAAATGAAAAGTGTTTTTGAAGTAGAAAGGATATTTTCTTCAAGAATGGAGTTCAAGTGTTTTATCAAAATTATTTTTCATCTAAGATAATAAAGGGTTCTATTTTTATCCCTATTATTACATTGATTTGATAATGTTGTGATGGAATTATTTTTATGAATTCATCGTATATGAATTGTTTTATGATGTCATGTTGTTTAAGATTCCCATTTTTACTACATGGGTTATGCAATGATGTATGATTTATGATTCTGTGGCACACATAAGAATGGTATCATTATGAGATGGGTGGGACCTATATCTCCCTCCAATGCATTGGGTAAAGATTTCATATCTCATGAGATAGACATGGCTGGAATGGTAGGTTATACCGGTTCAGTGAAACGTGACTGAAATGAGGGTGACTCGATTCAGAAAGGGACTTTGTCCACTAAGATAGTCTTGGAAATAAGTCATGACTAACAAGAAATGATTCTATATGATTATGTGTGTATGCCACAAAGTTTCATTTTTTATGTTATGCTTATTGGGATTTCATTTCACTACTATGATTTATCCCATGTTATGAAATTATGCTCTCTTTTGCAGGTTAAGATTTCCAAAAGTTATGTTCTTATGAATATGATGTGATTGATTTTTCTTTTGTTTACCCTTACTGAGCATTTGAGCTCACCCTTTTATGTTTTCTTTTCCCCAGGATATAAAGAAAGGTTTTAGGTAAAAAAAAAGGGAAGATCTTTATGGGAGATATTGAAGATCTTTCACCACGATTAGAAGATTACGTTCCGAGTTTCCAAAGACACTAAACTTTTACGATCCTTGTGTGTGTGTTTTTGTTATGTACTAAGTATTCTGCAAATGTAATGTAATGTCAATGTATGTCAAGTTTCGGGTCTCTACAGTTGGTATCAGAGGAATGGTTTAGTCAACCTTTGGAAACTAGGATGCGAGAACTTTAGTGAGATCCCTATAGATATTTATAAGGTTTGTCTAGGGATGTCCCTAAGGATAAGTATACGTATAGGATACAGTCCTATAACTACGGTAACCATCTTAGAATTTAACCTAAGAAGTTAGATATTGAGGATACTCCCCCTTTATAATGTTGTTTTCCTTAGCATGTTTTTTGCCTCTCACACTATTCTTTTTGGGTTTTAGACGATGGCTGGAACCCGAAGGAACCGTGTTGATCAATGTAATGGAAAATGCAATGATTGTCCTCCTGAACACGAAAATGTTGTGGGAGATGGAGTTCAAAATCTTATTTCTATACTTACACAAGCTATGAATCATTCTGGACTTCCAAATGATCAGAGAAGGGAACAATATTCTATTGAGTCCTTCATGAGGAAACGTCCACCTTCTTTCAGTGGGTCTTCCGATCCACTTGTTGATGAACAATGGATCAGTACCACTGAAAAGATATTTTCAGTTCTTCAATGTTCTGAACATGATAAAGTCATCTTAGCAGTATATCGTTTGGAAGGTGAAGCTGATCAATGGTGGAATCTTATCAAGAATACGAGGCCAAGAGATGAAATTGAGTCCATGGAATGGGACGAGTTCAAGAACTTGTTTTTCAGTAAGTACTTCCCTCGTATTCTTCGAACAAAGATGGAAAAGGAGTTTCTTGAGCTGAAGCAGAAGGATAATGAATCTGTTGGTATATACGAAGCGAATTTTACAAGACTTGCAAGGTATGCATCTGGCATTATCATCCAACCTGAAAGTAAAGTTGATCGATTTTTTAGTGGCTTAAAACCAAGTCTTCGAAGGGCATTAGCTATAAGAGACTTCATTAGCTATGAAGAAATTGTGCGTTGTGCTATCAAGGTAGAAATGGAAGTTGGTATTACATATCCATCTCATGGTTTTGACAAGAAACGAAAGATTGAGTTCAAGGAGAAATCTCAGAATAATGGTGAAAAGAATATGAATGTTTCCTTATGCACAAAGTGTGGAATGAAGCATGGTGGGGATTGTCTTAAAGGGACTAGAAAATGTTTTAAGTGTGGAAAAGAAGGTCATCGAGCGGCTGAGTGTCGAAGTAATGGAAAAAAGGTTTCTAATGATGTGAATAAAGCAAACACTGCAGAGAACGCACCACCAACACTTCAATGCTTCAAGTGCAAGGAAATGGGACATTATGCTAATAAATGCCCTAATCCAAGGGTTAGTGATGATCGACATGAGAAACCGCTTAAGTCAAAGGACAAAGGGAAGTCACATGCGATCACTATTGGTGATGTTGAATATGACAACGATGTGGTGGAATGATTAAGTGTTTATGTAATGGGATTCCAAAATAATGTTGTATCATGGAGTATTGGAATATTTATGTATTGGTCTATTGTGGTTTTCAATAATTTTAAGGTACTGGTAACCATGAAAATTGATTCAAATATTTTGGAAAGTAGATGATATGCGCATAATGAAGGGAAAACGAGAAAATTAAATGTTTAATAGTATTCATGAGCTCATGATTGATATAAGGACTAAGTGATATCATTGTTTGAGTATATAGAATTTTGAGGATTTTGGTATGTGGAAAGTGTTAAATTTTAACTGCATTCATGTTTTCACTAAGGTTCCATGGGTATTCAAGAGAATACGTGATTAAGGCCTTTGAATGTTTGGAAAGTGACCAACAAGACATATCTTATGATATATGGGGATCAACGACAGTATTAAATCTCTGGTAATCGTTTTCACTATATTATGAGAGTGGACTGCAGTATTATGGATAAGCCTAGAGATTAGAATGGATTATGTTGGACATAAGTTAGTATTGTTTAAGGATAGAAGATTTTCGATATTATTGATGGGATGTTATAGTAATATAGTTTTAGAAAAAGGACAACCTGCAGGACGGGTGACAGCCCATCGCGTCGGACAAGGCTGTGGAAATCGAACCCACAACCGAAGTGCGACTGGCCTTTATCGCCTACCACTGGCCTACAGGAAGTCCCTGTTTAGTAGAAACTAGTTTTATTATATTAAGCTGTATGACATATGATGTATAAGTCCATTTTAGGAACCATATATGATTAATCTCACTATAGATCGACTTATGTATATAATTTTTTGCTAACCTTTTGTTTGAGACAGATGGAATGACTCGTCATTCTATCACATGATCTGCTAACACTTCCCGAATAACAAATTCAACTTCATTTATTTAAGAGATGAAGTGGAAATTGTTAAAGGCACGAACAACAGTGAGATTTTACCAAAATAAAGTAAGTATTTATTCTAATTCAAATTCTTTAACTTTAGGGAAACGATCTTGAAAACCAAAAATGTTGTCCTAGTGATCTTATATCTGATGAATCGGATGGTACCTTAGATCATCACAAATTTATGGCTTTGTGATTGCTGGCTTTTCCATAGCCATGTTCTCTACCACTCTCCATCAGAACATGATGGTCAGATTTCTCTTCCATATCCATATTTTCACCTATGTGGAAACCCAGTGATTAGTTTATTTGGGTAATCGTTACATTTCATACTTTAGTTTTTAAAGCCAAGTTTTGGTATTCTTTTTTACGATGTGGTTTTCTATTAAAGAAACTTTGGAATAGTAAACCATTTATAACCCCGACGAATTTCGAGGGCGAAATTCATTTTAAGGGGTGTAGAATGTAACAGCCCGAGATTTTATGAAAAATATTCTTTTTAATTTTATTAATGTCTTGTGTTGTACGCTACACCAAAAGGAGCTTGCACAACACTCATCCTTGACTTGCCTTGCATTACACGCAATTGCAACCTTCCTCGATAGCGTGTGTAGTACGCAATACCGAGTTTCACTAAACAACGATATGCTATTAAAATATTATTAAAACTAGCCGTTATGAATAGTAATAACCACTTTTTAAAATTTTTAGCTCTCAAAATGGACTTCATTTTTGGATTCGGAGTATCGAATTTAGCCTAAGGTGAAATTTTGGTACTTTTCGGATAACTTTCATATTCTGATGAATAGTGAAAATTACTAAATTATAATTAAAAACAACCTTTTTAATCGAAATAATTAATAGTGATAAATTATTAATTTGAGTGGTTTTAAAGTATATTTAGAATATATTTTTACAATTTAATACAATGTTGGTCATTGGATGTAATTTCACATTTAAACAAGTTATAAACAAGTGTCAATCTTTTGATAGTTATTATCTCTTAAAAACACGCTATTTGTTGTGACAACGGAAATTAATTATAAAATTAATTAATGCAACTTATATGTTGGGAATTTTGTAAAATATAAATCATTTTTGAATTCGGAATATCAATTATAGTTTAGGGTGAAATTTTGGCATTTTTCTGAAAAACTTCAATTTTTGATGAATAGTAAAACCACTAAGTGGTAGGTTAAAAACTGAATTTTGCGTAAAACTTAATTTTACCGCTTCTGTGAATGGAATTTAGAAAATCCGACAGACACAGTTGATATCAGTAAGTAAAATGTGGTTCAATGAGATAAAAATAATTTTTTGAATAGTAACTTTTTACTTTTTTTACCGCAGTTAATAGTAAATAGGGTAACTAAGGGTAAATATGATATTACTATTACCCTAACACATGTCCTAATTCTATTGGATAAGTGTAATTCGACCAAAAACAACCTTATGAATATAATATGACCATTTAGGTCCACTTGTATTAGATTATGACATTTAATATTATTTTATTTAATGAATAGTTAAAATAGTTAAAATCAAAGTTTAATAAGTAAATAATTTTTAATATGGGGTTATACATAAGATAAATTAGACTATAAATATTCATTAGAAAGCTAAAACGATTTCCTACATAATGGTATTTTATTTATAATTTTTAGACATCAAATAATTTAATTAATTTATGACACAAAGATGATGCAGTAATTATCTTATTAATGAAATATTGACATAATTGATATTATAAATACCAAAATAAATGTAATTTAAGACTTTTTATGAATTACACTAATTTTATAGGTTACTATGATATATTAGTGTTGATATAATCAACTTGGTTCGAACATATAATTCTGTTATGACTTTAAATCATATATCAAATAGTGTCAAAATTGACACAAAATAGTTTTTAAATAAAATATTATATTATTAATTGTTATTTTATTCCTAAAAATATAAGGTTCTGCCAAATGACTTAGATAAGGATATATATATTAATAATAAACAACTTGGGGTTAGTTTGGCATGTTATAGTAAGTTTATTAATCATATAGTGTAAGAAAACAAAAAGTCACGGTAAAAGTTAAATTATTTAACTTAGAGTTAAATCTAATTGATAAGGTTAAAATAATAACCTAAACTTGTATAAATCTTATTGGTTGATAGGATTTCGACCCATCCACGCTTTACCTTCGAAATAAGACCCTTTGGAACCATTATAAACCGATTTTGACTTTAATATAAAATAATATTTTGAGGTATTCCTAAGGTGCCCCTCTCCTCCCTTATAAAAGGGCACCTCCTCCCTCTCTTCCTCACACAACTTTGAGCCTTCAAGCTCGACCAACCCCTGCCAAAATCTCTTCTACACTTCCCTAGAAACATCTTAGAGGTTCTGGTCTTCCTCAAAGCCCAATTTTAGTGCCCTAAGAGGAGGTCTCAAAGAGGCGCTTCAAAGAAGAGGTAATTTTCGTTACCAATTATTTCACCTTTATTTCTTCTTCCACTTCTTCTTCTTAGGTTGTTTCATTATGAAGTAATAACAACAGTATCACTCATATACGGATATGTTATTATAAGTATGAAACAATCCTAATTCACCATCTATCCATCCTACGGAAAACAAAATCACCGCGCGTGCGTACGTACGGAATACCGTCTCCACGCCGTGGTGTAATCTGTTTTTCCACCAACACCTTACATGGATGGGTATTATGGTGTAAAGAAAAACTATAAATAGTTATTAAAACATCATATTGATTCTGATATATTTTATAATCCACTCCAATTCAATTCAATAATTATGGAAATGATATCATCGCTCGTGCGTACGTACGGACTACCGTCTCCACGACGCGATGAGATTCATTCTCCATGTTAACCATTTAAGAATGATTATAAAGTATATATAATAAATAATAATGAAATATATGACATTATAAAGCTAATGGATTTATATATATATATATATGTATGTATGTCATCTACTTACTTCCATTCAAGACAATAAGGAAAGGAAAACCGCGTTCATGCGTACGTACGGACTACCGTCTCCATGAACGGTGTATTTCATTTCATTTATCTTTCTATTATATATATATATATATACTGAATATATATGATATATAAATCATATTTTATATTCTGGAAGTAAGTAAATCATGATATAAGTAATAATAATGTCAAGAACAACAAGTCAAAACACCTACGATAAATGAAACGATTTTACCCAAAACGCTTCTTTAACATGGAATTTACAAAAGAAAGGGTAATATAAAGTCATAAGTGAACCATATATGATATAATAACAGTGAATATGATTCTTTAATAAGTCAATAACATGATTTAAATCATTATACAGGAGCTTCGGACACGTACAAAGCAAATCGGACCTAAGGTAAGGGAAAATATCACAATCTCATTTTTATCCGAGATTGTTTTTACTTTGGCATTTACTGGGGTGTATTTTATCATCCACATCCATGTTCCCAAAATATGTAATATTGTTTCCATCCACTTACAATAGTTTAAATCTAATTTTACCCTTCGGTGAGATTTTGGTAAAGGATATGAAAGGAATCTTTTGTCGTTTTTCGTACGAGGTACTTTTTTTGAGTTTTCCGACAAAAGTACGCGAAAAATGTTTTTTTTTACTTATACGGAATGAATGGATTTTTAAAAAATTATTTCCAAGAAGCTTCCTTTACAAGTTTTCAAGTTTATTTTTAATCAACTTCTTTTAGTTATAATTTTATGACATGTTAAGAAATGAAAAGTGTTTTTGAAGTAGAAAGGATATTTTCTTCAAGAATGGAGTTCAAGTGTTTTATCAAAATTATTTTCCATCTAAGATAATAAAGGGTTCTGTTTTTATCCCTATTATTACATTGATTTTATAATGTTGTGATGGAATTATTTTTATGAATTCATCATATATTAATTGTTTTATGATGTCATGTTGTTTAAGATTCCCATTTTTACTACATGGGTTATACAATGATGTATGATTTATGATTCTGTGGCACACATAAGAATGGTATCATTATGAGATGGGTGGGACCTATATCTCCCTCCAATGCATTGGGTAAAGATTTCATATCTCATGAGATAGACATGGCTGGAATGGTAGGTTATACCGGTTCAGTGAAACGGGACTGAAACGAGGGTGACTCGATTCAGAAAGGGACTTTGTCCACTAAGATATTCTTGGCAATAAGTCATGACTAACAAGAAATGATTCTATATGATTATGTGTGTATGCCAAAAAGTTTCATTTTTTATGTTATGCTTATTGAGATTTCATTTCACTACTATGATTTATCCCATGTTATGAAATTATTCTCTCTTTTGCAGGTTAAGATTTCCAAAAGTTATGTTCTTATGAATATGATGTGATTTATTTTTCTTTTGTTTGCCCTTACTGAGCATTTGAGCTCACCCTTTTATGTTTTCTTTTCCCCAGGATATAAAGAAAGGTTTTAGGTAAAAAAAGGGAGGATCTTCATGGGAGATATTGAAGATCTTTCACCACGATTAGAAGATTACGTTCCGAGTTTCCAAAGACACTAAACTTTTACGATCCTTGTGTGTGTGTTTTTGTTATGTACTAAGTATTCCGCAAATGTAATGTAATGTCAATGTATGTCAAGTTTCGGGTCTCTACAGTTGGTATCAGAGGAATGGTTTAGTCAACCTTTGGAAACTAGGATGCGAGAACTTTAGTGAGATCCCTAGAGATATTTATAAGGTTTGTCTAGGGATGTCCCTAAGGATAAGTATACGTATAGGATACAGTCCTATAACTACGGTAACGATCTTAGAATTTAACCTAAGAAGTTAGATATTGAGGATACTCCCCCTTTATAATGTTGTTTTCCTTAGCATGATTTTTGCCTCTCACACTATTCTTTTTGGGTTTTAGATGATGGCTGGAACCCGAAGGAACCGTGTTGATCAATGCAATGGACAATGCAATGATTGCCCTCCTGAACAAGCAAATGTTATGGGAGATGGAGTTCATAATCTTATTGCTATACTTACACAAGCTATGAATCATTCTGGACTTCCAAATGATCAGAGAAGGGAACAATATTCTATTGAGTCCTTCATGAGGCAACGTCCACCTTCTTTCAGTGGGTCTTCCGATCCACTTGTTGCTGAACAATGGATCAGTACCACTGAAAAGATATTTTCAGTTCTTCAATGTTCTGAACATGATAAAGTCATCTTAGCAGTATATCGTTTGGAAGGTGAAGCTGATCAATGGTGGAATCTTATCAGGAATACGAGGCCAAGAGGTGAAATTGAGTCCATGGAATGGGACGAGTTCAAGAACTTGTTTTTCAGTAAGTACTTCCCTCGTATTCTTTGAACAAAGATGGAAAAGGAGTTTCTTGAGCTGAAGCAGAAGGATAATGAATCTGTTGGTATATACGAAGCGAATTTTACAAGACTTGCAAGGTATGCATCTGGCATTATCATCCAACCTGAAAGTAAAGTTGATCGATTTTTTAGTGGCTTAAAACCAAGTCTTCGAAGGGCATTAGCTATAAGAGACTTCAGTAGCTATGAAGAAATTGTGCGTTGTGCTATCAAGGTGGAAATGGAAGTTGGTATTACATATCCATCTCATGGTTTTGACAAGAAACGAAAGATTGAGTTCAAGGAGAAATCTCAGAATAATGGTGAAAAGAAGATGAATGTTTCCTTATGCACAAAGTGTGGAAAGAAGCATGGTGGGGATTGTCTTAAAGGGGCTAGAAAATGTTTTAAGTATGGAAAAGAAGGTCATCGAGCGGCTGAGTGTCGAAGTAATGGAAAAAGGGTTTCTAATGATGTGAATAAAGCAAACACTGTAGAGAACGCACCACCAACACTTCAATGCTTCAAGTGCAAGGAAATGGGACATTATGCTAATAAATTCCCTAATTCAAGGGTTAGTGATGATCGACATGAGAAACCGCTTAAGTCAAAGGACAAAGGGAAGTCACATTTGATCACTATTGGTGATGTTGAATATGACAACGATGTGGTGGAATGATTAAGTGTTTATGTAATGGGATTCCAAAATAATGTTGTATCATGGAGTATTGGAATATTTATGTATTGGTCTATTGTGGTTTTCAATAATTTTAAGGTACTGGAAACCATGAAAAGTGATTCAAATATTTTGGAAAGTAGATGATATGCGCATAATGAAGGGAAAACGAGAAAATTAAATGTTTAATAGTATTCATGAGCTCATGATTGATATAAGGACTAAGTGATATCATTGTTTGAGTATATAGAATTTTGAGGATTTTGGTATGTGGAAAGTGTTAAATTTTAACTGCATTCATGTTTTCACTAAGGTTCAATGGGTATTCAAGAGAATATGTGATTAAGGCCTTTGAATGTTTGGAATGTGACCAACAAGACATATCTTATGATATATGGGGATCAACGACAGTATTAAATCTCTGGTAATCGTTTTCACTATATTATGAGAGTGGACTGCAGTATTATGGATAAGCCTAAAGATTAGAATGGATTATGTTGGACATAAGTTAGTATTGTTTAAGGATAGAAGATTTTCGATATTATTGATGGGATGTTATAGTAATATAGTTTTAGAAAAAGGACAACCTGCAGGACGGGCGACAGCCCATCGCGTCGGACAAGGCTGTGGAAATCGAACCCACAACCGAAGTGCGACTGGCCTTTATCGCCTACCACTGGCCTACAGGAAGTCCCTGTTTAGTAGAAACTAGTTTTATTATATTAAGCTGTATGACATATGATGTATAAGTCCATTTTAGGAACCATATATGATTAATCTCACTATAGATCGACTTATGTATATAATTTTTTGCTAACCTTTTGTTTGAGACAGATGGAATGACTCGTCATTTTATCAAATGATCTGCTAACACTTCACGAATAACAAATTCAACTTCATTTATTTAAGAGATGAAGTGGAAATTGTTAAAGGCACGAAAAACAGTGAGATTGTACCAAAATAAAGTAAGTATTTATTCTAATTCAAATTCTTTAACTTTAGGGAAACGATCTTGAAAACCAAAAATGTTGTCCTAGTGATCTTATATTTGATGAATCAGATGGTACCTTAGATCATCACAAATTTATGGCTTTGTGATTGCTGGCTTTTCCATATCCATGTTCTCTACCACTCTCCATCAGAACATGATGGTTAGATTTCTCTTCCATATCCATATTTTCACCTATGTGGAAACCCAGTGATTAGTTTATTTGGGTAATCGTTACATTTCATACTTTAGTTTTTAAAGCC
Organism: Viscum album; assembly: GCA_963277665.1. NCBI lineage: Eukaryota > Viridiplantae > Streptophyta > Magnoliopsida > Santalales > Viscaceae > Viscum > Viscum album. The sequence continues at coordinate 249,156,967 of OY728150.1, forward strand.
AAGTTTTGGTATTCTTTTTTACTATGTGGGTTTCTATTAAAGAAACTTTCGAATAGTAAACCATTTATAACCCCGACGAATTTCGAGGGCGAAATTCATTTTAAGGGGGGTAGAATGTAACAGCCCGAGATTTTATGAAAAATATTCTTTTTAATTTTATTAATTTCTTGTGTTGTACGCTACACCAAAAGGAGCTTGCACAAAACTCATCCTTGACTTTCCTTGCATTACACGCAATTGCAACCTTCCTCGATAGCGTGTGTAGTACGCAATACCGAGTTTCACTAAACAACGATATGCTATTAAAATATTATTAAAACTAGCCGTTATGAATAGTAATAACCACTTTTTAAAATTTTTAGCTCTCAAAATGGACTTCATTTTTGGATTCGGAGTATCGAATTTAGCCTAAGGTGAAATTTTGGTACTTTTCGGATAACATTCATATTCTGATGAATAGTGAAAATTACTAAATTATAATTAAAAACAACCTTTTTAATCGAAATAATTAATAGTGATAAATTATTAATTTGAGTGGTTTTAAAGTATATTTAGAATATATTTTTACAATTTAATACAATGTTGGTCATTGGATGTAATTTCACATTTAAACCAGTTATAAACAAGTGTCAATCTTTTGATAGTTATTATCTCTTAAAAACACGCTATTTGTTGTGACAACTGAAATTAATTATAAAATTAATTAATGAAACTTATATGTTGGGAATTTTGTAAAATAGAAATAATTTTTGAATTCGGAATATCAATTATAGTTTAGGGTGAAATTTTGGCATTTTTCTGAAAAACTTCAATTTTTGATGAATAGTGAAACCACTAAGTGGTAGGTTAAAAACTGAATTTTGCATAAAACTTAATTTTACCGCTTCCGTGAATGGAATTTCGAAAATCCGACAGACACGGTTGATATCAGTAAGTAAAATGTGGTTCAATGAGATAAAAATTATTTTTTGAATAGTAACTTTTTACTTTTTTTTACCGCAGTTAATAGTAAATAGGGTAACTAAGGGTAAATATGATATTACTATTACCCTAACACATGTCCTAATTCTATTGGATAAGTGTAATTCGGCCAAAAACAACCTTATGAATATAATATGACCATTTAGGTTCACTTGGATTAGATTATGGCATTTAATATTATTTTATTTAATGAATAGTTAAAATAGTTAAAATCAAAGTTTAATAAGTAAATCATTTTTAATATGGGGTTATACATAAGCTAAATTCGACTATAAATATTCCTTATAAAGCTAAAAAGATTTCCTACATAATGGTATTTTATTTGTAATTTTTAGACATCAAATAATTTAATTAATTTATGACACAAAGATGATGCAGTAATTATCTTATTAATGAAATATTGACTTAATTGATATTATAAATACCAAAATAAATGTAATATAAGACTTTTTATGAATTCCACTAATTTTATAGGTTACTATGATATATTAGTGTTGATTTAATCAACTTGGTTCGAACATATAATTCTGTTATGACTTTCACAAAAATCATATATCAAATAGTGTCAAAATTGACACAAAATAGTTTTTAAATCAAATATTATATTATTAATTGTTATTTTATTCCTAAAAATCTACGTTTCGGCCAAATGACTTAGATAAGGATATATATATATTAATAATAAACAACTTGGGGTTCTTTTGGCATGTTATAGTAAGTGTATTAATCATATAGTGTAAGAAAACAAAAAGTCACGGTAAAAGTTAAATTATTTAACTTAGAGTTAAATCTAATTGATAAGGTTAAAATAATAACCTAAACTTGTCTAAATCCTATTGGTTGATAGTATTTAGACCCCTCCCCACTTTACCTTCGAAATAAGACCCTTTGGAACCATTATAAACTGATTTTGACTTTAATATAAAATAATACTTTGAGGTATTCCTAAGGTGCCCCTCTCCTCCCTTATAAAAGGGCACCTCCTCCCTCTCTTCCTCACACAACTTTGAGCCTTCAAGCTCGGCCAACCCCTGCCAGAATCTCTTCTACACTTCCCTAGAAACATCCTAGAGGTTATGGTCTTCCTCAAAGCCCAATTTTAGTGCCCTAAGAGGAGGTCTCAAAGAGGCGCTTCAAAGAAGAGGTAATTTTCGTTACCAATTCTTTCACCTTTATTTCTTCTTCCACTTCTTCTTCTTAGGTTGTTTCATTATGAAGTAATAACAAAAGTATCACTCATATACTAATATGTTATTATAAGTATGAAACAATCCTAATTCACCATCTATCCATCCTACGGAAAACGAAATCACCGCGCGTGCGTACGTACGGAATACCGTCTCCACGCCGTGGTGTAATCTGTTTTTCCACCAACACCTTACATGGATGGGTATTATGGTGTAAAGAATAACTATACATAGTTATTACAACATCATATTGATTCTGATATATTGTATAATCCACTCCAATTCAATTCAATAATTATGGAAATGATATCATCGCTCGTGCGTACGTACGGACTATCGTCTCCACGACGCGATGAGATTCATTCTCCATGTTAACCATTTAAGAATGATTATAAAGTATATATAAGAAAAAATAATGAAATATATGACATTATAAAGCTACTAGATTTATGTATATATATATATATGTATGTCATCTACTTACTTCCATTCAAGACAATAAGTAAAGGAAAACAGCGTTCATGCGTACGTACGGACTACCGTCTCCATGAACGGTGTTTTTCATTTCATTTATCTTTCTATTATATATATATATATACTGAATATATATTATATATAAATCATATTTTATATTCTGGAAGTAAGTAAATCATTATATAAGTAATAATAATGTCAAGAACAACAAGTCAAAACACCTACGATAAATGAAACGATTTTACCCAAAACGCTTCTTTAACATGGAATTTACAAAAGAACGGGTAATATAAAGTCATAAGTGAACCATATATGATATAATAACAATGAATATGATTTTGTAATAAGTCAATAACATGATTTAAATCATTATACAGGAGCTTCGGACACGTACAAAGCAAATCGGACCTAAGGTAAGGGAAAATATCACAATCTCATTTTTATCCGAGATTGTTTTTACTATGGCATTTACTGGGGTGTATTTTATCATCCACATCCATGTTCTCTAAATATGTAATATTGTTTCCATACACTTACAATAGTTTAAATCTAATTTTACCCTTCGGTGAGATTTTGGTAAAGGATATGAAAGGAATCTTTTGTTGTTTTTCGTACGAGGTACTATTTTTGACTTTTCCGACAAAAGTACGCGAAAAATGTTTTTTTTAACTTATACGGCATGAATGGATTTTTAAAACATTATTTCCAAGAAGCTTCCTTTACAAGTTTTCAAGTTTATTTTTAATCAACTTCTTTTAGTTATAATTTTATGACATGTTAAGAAATGAAAAGTGTTTTTGAAGTAGAAAGGATATTTTCTTCAAGAATGGAGTTCAAGTGTTTTATCAAAATTATTTTACATCTAAGATAATAAAGGGTTCTGTTTTTATCCCTATTATTACATTGATTTGATAATGTTGTGATGGAATTATTTTTATGAATTCATCGTATATGAATTGTTTTATGATGTCATGTTGTTTAAGATTCCCATTTTTACTACATGGGTTATGCAATGATGTATGATTTATGATTTTGTGGCACACATAAGAATGGTATCATTATGAGATGGGTGGGACCTATATCTCCCTCCAATGCATTGGGTAAAGATTTCATATCTCATGAGATAGACATGGCTGGAATGGTAGGTTATACCGGTTCAGTGAAACGGGACTGAAATGAGGGTGACTCGATTCAGAAAGGGACTTTGTCCACTAAGATAGTCTTGGCAATGAGTCATGACTAACAAGAAATGATTCTCTATGATTATGTGTGTATGCCACAAAGTTTCATTTTTTATGTTATGCTTATTGGGATTTCATTTCACTACTATTATTTATCCCATGTTATGAAATTATGCTCTCTTTTACAGGTTAAGATTTCCAAAAGTTATGTTCTTATGAATATGATGTGATTGATTTTTCTTTTGTTTACCCTTACTGAGCATTTGAGCTCACCCTTTTATGTTTTCTTTTCCCCAGGATATACAGAAAGGTTTTAGGTAAAAAAAAGGGAACATCTTTATGGGAGATGTTGAAGATCTTTCACCACGATTAGAATATTACGTTCCGAGTTTCCAAAGACACTAAACTATTACGATCCTTGTGTGTGTGTTTTTGTTATGTACTAAGTATTCCGCAAATGTAATGTAATGTCAATGTATGTCAAGTTTTGGGTCTCTACAGTTGGTATCAGAGGAAAGGTTTAGTCAACCTTTGGAAACTAGGATGCGAGAACTTTAGTGATATCCCTAGAGATATTTATAAGGTTTGTCTAGGGATGTCCCTAAGGATAAGTATACATATAGGATACAGTCCTATAACTACGGTAATGATCTTAGAATTTAACCTAAGAAGTTAGATATTGAGGATACTCCCCCTTTATAATGTTGTTTTCCTTAGCATGATTTTTGCCTCTCACACTATTCTTTTTGGGTTTTAGACGATGGCTGGAACCCGAAGGAACCGTGTTGATCAATGCAATGGACAATGCAATGATTGTCCTCCTGAACAAGCAAATGTTATGGGAGATGGAGTGAAAAATCTTATTGCTATAATTACACAAGATATGAATCATTCTGGACTTCCAAATGATCAGAGAAGGGAACAATATTCTATTGAGTCCTTCATGAGGCAACGTCCACCTTCTTTCAGTGGGTCTTCCGATCCACTTGTTGCTGAACAATGGATCGGTACCACTGAAAAGATATTTTTAGTTCTTCAATGTTCTGAACATGATAAAGTCATCTTAGCAGTATATCGTTTGGAAGGTGAAGCTGATCAATGGTGGAATCTTATCAAGAATATGAGGCCAAGAGATGAAATTGAGTCCATGTAATGGGACGAGTTCAAGAACTTGTTTTTCAGTAAGTACTTCCCTCGTATTATTCGAACAAAGATGGAAAAGGAGTTTCTTGAGCTGAAGCAGAAGGATAATGAATCTGTTGGTATATATGAAGTGAATTTTACAAGACTTGCAAGGTATGCATCTGGCATTATCATCCAACCTGAAAGTAAAGTTGATCGATTTTTTAGTGGCTTAAAACCAAGTCTTCGAAGGGAATTAGCTATAAGAGACTTTAGTAGCTATGAAGAAATTGTGCGTTGTTCTATCAAGGTAGAAATGGAAGTTGGTATTACATATCCATCTCATGGTTTTGACAAGAAATGAAAGATGGAGTTCAAGGAGAAATCTCAGAATAATGGTGAAAAGAAGATGAATGTTTCCTTATGCACAAAGTGTGGAAAGAAGCATGGTGGGGATTGTCTTAAAGGGACTAGAAAATGTTTTAAGTGTGGAAAAGAAGTCCATCGAGCGGCTGAGTGTCGAAGTAATGGAAAAAGGGTTTCTAATGATGTGAATTTAGCAAACACTGCAGAGAATGCACCACCAACACTTCAATGCTTCAAGTGCAAGGAAATGGGGAATTATGCTAATAAATGCCCTAATCCAAGGGTTAGTGATGATCGACATGAGCAACCTCTTATAGCAAAGGACAAAGGGAAGTCACATGCGATCACTATTGGCGATGTTGAATATGACAACGATGTGGTGGAATGATTAAGTGTTTATGTAAAGGGATTCCAAAATAATGTTGTATCATGGAGTATTGGAATATTTATGTATTGGTCTATTGTGGTTTTCAATAATTTTAAGGTACTGGTAACCATGAAAAGTGATTCAAATATTTTGGAAAGTAGATGATATGCGCATAATGAAGGGAAAACGAGAAAATGAAATGTTTAATAGTATTCATGAGCTCATGATTGATATAAGGACTAAGTGATATCATTGTTTGAGTATATAGAATTTTGAGGATTTTGGTATGTGGAAAGTGTTAAATTTTAACTGCATTCATGTTTTCGCTAAGGTTCAATGGGTATTCAAGAGAATACGTGATTAAGGCCTTTGAATGTTTGGAATGTGACCAACAAGACATATATTATGATATATGGGGATCAACAACAGTATTAAATCTCTGGTAATTTTTTTCACTATATTATGAGAGTGGACTGCAGTATTATGGATAAGCCTAAAGATTAGAATGGATTATGTTGGACATAAGTTAGTATTGTTTAAGGATATAAGATTTTCGATATTATTGATGGGATGTTATAGTAATATAGTTTTAGAAAAAGGACAACCTGCAGGACGGGCGACAGCCCATCGCATCGGACAAGGCTGTGGAAATCGAACCCACAACCAAAGTTCAACTGGCCTTTATCGCCTACCACTGGCCTACAGGAAGTCCCTGTTTAGTAGAAACTAGTTTTATTATATTAAGCTGTATGAAATATGATGTATAAGTCCATTTTAGGAACCATATATGATTAATCTCACTATAGATCGACTTATGTATATAATTTTTTGCTAACCTTTTGTTTGAGACAGATGGAATGACTCGTCATTATATCACATGATCTGCTAACACTTCACTAATAAAAAATTCAACTTCATTTATTTAAGAGATGAAGTGGAAATTGTTAAAGGCACGAACAACAGTGAGATTGTACCAAAATAAAGTAAGTATTTATTCTAATTCAAATTCTTTAACTTTAGGGAAACGATCTTGAAAACCAAAAATGTTGTCCTAGTGATCTTATATCTGATGAATCAGATGGTACCTTAGATCATCACAAATTTATGGCTTTGTGATTGTTGGCTTTTCCATAGCCATGTTCTCTACCATTCTCCATCAGAACATGATGGTTAGATTTCTCTTCCATATCCATATTTTCACCTATGTGGAAACCCAGTGATTATTTTATTTGGGTAATCGTTACATTTCATACTTTAGTTTTTAAAGCCAAGTTTTGGTATTCTTTTTTACGATGTGGGTTTCTATTAAAGAAACTTTCGAATAGTAAACCATTTATAACCCCGACGAATTTCGAGGGCGAAATTCATTTTAAGGGGGGTAGAATGTAACAGCCCGAGATTTTATGAAAAATATTCTTTTTAATTTTATTAATGTCTTGTGTTGTACTCTACACCAAAAGGAGCTTGCACAACACGCATCCTTGACTTTCCTTTCATTACACGCAATTGCAACCTTCCTCGATAGCGTGTGTAGTACGCAATACCGAGTTTCACTAAACAACGATATGCTATTAAAATATTATTAAAACTAGCCGTTATGAATAGTAATAACCACTTTTTAAAAAAATTAGCTCTCAAAATGGACTTCATTTTTAGATTCGGAGTATCGAATTTAGCCTAAGGTGAAATTTTGGTACTTTTCGGATAACTTTCATATTCTGATGAATAGTGAAAATTACTAAATTATAATTAAAAACAACCTTTTTAATCGAAATAATTAATAGTGATAAATTATTAATTTGAGTGGTTTTAAAGTATATTTAGAATATATTTTTACAATTTAATACAATGTTGGTCATTGGATGTAATTTCACATTTAAACCAGTTATAAACAAGTGTCAATCTTCTGATAGTTATTATCTCTTAAAAACACGCTATTTGTTGTGAAAGCGGAAATTAATTATAAAATTAATTAATGCAACTTATATGTTGGGAATTTTGTAAAATAGAAATCATTTTTGAATTCGGAATATCAATTATAGTTTAGGGTGAAATTTTGGCATTTTTCTGAAAAACTTCAATTTTTGATGAATAGTGAAACCACTAAGTGGTAGGTTAAAAACTGAATTTTGCATAAAAATTAATTTTACCGCTTCTTTGAATGGAATTTCAAAAATCCGACAGACACGGTTGATATCAGTAAGTAAAATTTGGTTCAATGAGATAAAAATAATTTTTTGAATAGTAAATTTTTACTTTTTTTTACCGCAGTTAATAGTAAATAGGGTAACTAAGGGTAAATATGATATTACTATTACCCTAACACATGTACTAATTCTATTGGATAAGTGTAATTCGACCAAAAACAACCTTATGAATATAATATGACCATTTAGGTCCACTTGTATTAGATTATGACATTTAATATTATTTTATTTAATGAATAGTTAAAATAGTTAAAATCAAAGTTTAATAAGTAAATCATTTTTAATATGGGTTTATACATAAGATAAATTCGACTATAAATATTCATTAGAAAGATAAAAAGATTTCCTACATAATGGTATTTTATTTGTAATTTTTATTCATCAAATAATTTAATTTATTTATGACACAAAGATGATTCCGTAATTATCTTATTAATGAAATATTGACATAGTTGATATTATAAATACAAATATAAATGTAATTTAAGACTTTTTATGAATTCCACTAATTTTCTAGGTTACTATGACATATTAGTGTTGATTTAATCAACTTGGTTCGAACATATAATTCTGTTATGACTTTAACAAAAATTATATATCAAATAGTGTCAAAATTGACACAAAATAGTTTTTAAATCAAATATTATATTATTAATTGTTATTTTATTCCTAAAAATCTAAGGTTCGGCCAAATGAATTAGATAAGGATATATATATTAATAATAAACAACTTGGGGTTCCTTTGGCATGTTATAGTAAGTGTATTAATCATATAGTGTAAGAAAACAAAAAGTCATGGTAAAAGTTAAATTATTTAACTTAGAGTTAAATCTAATTGATAAGGTTAAAATAATAACCTAAACTTGTCTAAATCTTATTGGTTGATAGGATTTCGACCCATCCCCACTTTAACTTCGAAATAAGGCCCTTTGGAACCATTATAAACCGATTTTGACTTTAATATAAAATAATATTTTGAGGTATTCCTAAGGTGCCCCTCTCCTCCCTTATAAAAGGGCACCTCCTCCCTCTCTTCCTCACACAACTTTGAGCCTTCAAGATCGGCCAACCCCTACCAAAATCTCTTATACACTTCCCTAGAAACATCCTAGAGGTTCTGGTCTTCCTCAAAGGCCAAGTTTAGTTCCCTAAGAGGTGGTCTCAAAGAGGCGCTTCAAAGAAGAGGTAATTTCCGTTACCAATTCTTTCACCTTTATTTCTTCTTCCACTTCTTCTTCTTAGGTTGTTTCATTATGAAGAAATAACAAAAGTATCACTCATATACTGATATGTTATTATAAGTATGAAAAAATCCTAATTCACCATCTATCCATCCTACGGAAAACGAAATCACCGCGCGTGCGTACGTACGGAATACCGTCTCCACGCCGTGGTGTAATCTGTTTTTCCACCAACACCTTACATGGATGGGTATTATGGTGTAAATAATAACTATACATAGTTATTACAACATAATATTGATTCTGATATATTTTATAATCCACTCCAATTCAATTCAATAATTATGGAAATGATATCATCGCTCGTGCGTACGTACGGACTACCGTCTCCACGACGCGATGAGATTCATTCTCCATGTTAACCATTTAAGAATGATTATAAAGTATATATAAGAAATAATAATGAAATATATTACATTATAAAGATACTGGATTTATGTATATATATATATATATGTATGTCATCTACTTATTTCCATTCAAGACAATAAGGAAAGGAAAACAGCGTTCATGCGTACGTACGGACTACCGTCTCCATGAACGGTGTTTTTCATTTCATTTATCTTTCTATTATATATATATATATATATACTGAATATATATGATATATAAATCATATTTTATATTCTGGAAGTAAGTAAATCATGATATAAGTAATAATAATGTCAAGAACAACAAGTCAAAACCCCTACGATAAATGAAACGATTTTACCCAAAACGCTTCTTTAACATGGAATTTACAAAAGAACGGGTAATATAAAGTCATAAGTGAACCATATATGATATAATAACAATGAATATGATTATTTAATAAGTCAATAACATGATTTAAATCATTATATAGGAGCTTCGGACACGTACAAAGCAAATCGGACCTAAGGTAAGGGAAAATATCACAATCTCATTTTTATCCGAGATTGTTTTTACTTTGGCATTTACTGGGGTGTATTTTATCATCCACATCCATGTTCCCTAAATATGTAATATTGTTTCTATCCACTTACAATAGTTTAAATCCAATTTTACCCTTCGGTGAGATTTTGGTAAAGGATATGAAAGGAATCTTTTGTCGTTTTTCGTACGAGGTACTTTTTTTGACTTTTCCGAAAAAAGTACGCGAAAAATGTTTTTTTATCTTATACGGCATGAATGGATTTTTAAAACATTATTTCCAAGAATCTCCCTTTACAAGTTTTCAAGTTTATTTTTAATCAACTTCTTTTAGTTATAATTTTATGACATGTTAAGAAATGAAAAGTGTTTTTGAAGTAGAAAGGATATTTTTTTCAAGAATGGAGTTCAAGTGTTTTATCAAAATTATTTTCCATCTAAGATAATAAAGGGTTATGTTTTTATCCCTATTATTACATTGATTTGATAATGTTGTGATGGAATTATTTTTATGAATTCATCGTATATGAATTGTTTTATGATGTCATGTTTTTTAAGATTCCCATTTTTACTACATGGGTTATGCAATGATGTATGATTTATGATTTTGTGGCACACATAAGAATGGTATCATTATGAGATGGGTGGGACCTATATCTCCCTCCAATGCATTGGGTAAAGATTTCATATCTCATGAGATAGACATGGCTGGAATGGTAGGTTATACCGGTTCAGTGAAACAGGACTGAAATGAGGGTGACTCGATTCAGAAAGGGACTTTGTCCACTAAGATAGTCTTGGAAATGAGTCATGACTAACAAGAAATGATTCTCTATGATTATGTGTGTATGCCACAAAGTTTCATTTTTTATGTTATGCTTATTGGGATTTCATTTCACTACTATGATTTATCCCATGTTATGAAATTATGCTCTCTTTTGCAGGTTAAGATTTCCAAAAGTTATGTTCTTATGAATATGATGTGATTGATTTTTCTTTTGTTTACCCTTAATGAGCATTTGAGCTCACCCTTTTATGTTTTCTTTTCCCCAGGATATAAATAAAGGTTTATGTAAAAAAAAGGGAAGATATTTATGGGAGATATTGAAGATATTTCACCACGATTAGAAGATTACGTTCCGAGTTTCCAAAGACACTAAACTATTACGATCCTTGTGTGTGTGTTTTTGTTATGTACTAAGTATTCCGCAAATGTAATGTAATGTCAATGTACGTCAAGTTTCGGGTCTCTACATGTTTTATCAAATAAACTATAGTTTAACAACATAAGGTATAATGATAAATATAATGAGGGAGAAATCATGCCACCACATGTAAACTAAAATTACTATGATCAATCTTTTCATGACCCATATCTGCTAGAAGTACTCCTTGGATAGTAATGAAATAGAGCGTGGCCACCGAAGATCACCTCCAATAGTCCATGGGTAAGAGACTAACATTGATGGTATAAAACACATAATATATGATGAATTTTCCTTTTCAATAATAGAAAATTGAATAAAACCATCATAAAATTATAACTCTATAAATAAAATAAAATAATGTTACCAATAAAAATATATATGTGCATATAATTCCATATGAAATGAAACCATATCCAAAGACAAACTAAAAAATAAATTGAATCATATGACAGTAACTCCTGTAATGATAATAATCACCATGACATGTGATCATATGATCCAAACCAATCTCCAAAATCATCCTAAAAATATTTAAAAACAATAATTAGAAGTAGGGGTGAGAAATGAGTAAATTAACTAGGTTCCTCCCCATATAGTCTTATAATAATGTGGATGAAGCACACTAAATCACCCATGAATAAATAGAAAAACAAACTCATATCCCATCATAGGTAAACTATAATCCCATATCCACAAAGGATTACTATACCAATCCACATATAATTTTCAGAAATTAAATCATTAAAATATAGTAATGAAGGTACCCCACACCTACTTACCCACTAATATTGACAATTTAAAATCTCAATAAAAATGTCATTGCATACTCATACCTTACCATATCCATATATATACCACATCAATATACTGTATACTTAAACCAAAACCACACATCATATACCATTACCACATACCTTTACCACACACCAGATCCAAATCCACTATATACCACCACCACAAATACTAATATATAATAACACTATGGTTAGAAGGAAAATAAGTATATATGGAGATATTATTCATTCATAACACCCATATACTAAATAATGGTGGTTCACCCGATACCCAAGACATTATATGGGAATCAGTCATGTTACCTAACATGGGTGGTGGAGTGTAAGAAGTAACAAAACCTACAATGGTATAATATCTCACAAAATACTAGATGAGGTTCTACTTCCTATCAAACCACAACTAAAAAAGTAATTTCATCATGTTTCCATAACCTCATAAAAATAACTACAACCAACTCTAAACTCACATAAGAAACCGACCCAATAACCACGCAAAAATAATAAAAAATATTTCCAAATTCTTTTTCCTATTTATACTTCCTTACCAATTACACATTATATATTACTAATGTATTACATAACTTTATTTAACCATGTAACATTTATTCCAATATATCCTTATTATTTTATTAACCACTTCTATATATTTCATTGTTCATAATTTAATTACCACTTAATATTTTCTACAATTTAATATTTAATTTTATAATTTCATTTATTAAAAATTTTATTAGTTTCCAAACATTCCATATCCAGGGAAACAACTATATCCAAAAAGACTAACCACAACAAACCAAATAAGCCACATAAAACCTCTTCTTCTACCACACCCAAATAAGATATTAGTAATTATATACAATACAAACTTATATAATTATTATAATAATAATTATCAATTAAATTCCTATTTTCTCTTTCCATATTATATTACAACCAAATTTCCAACACAAACTTCCTTTTATCACAATAAAAATCAAAACAAATACCACCAAATTATATCTTCTTTATCATCAAAAAAATTGTTTTAATCCACTGATATTTACTCAAATGAAGAATATTTTTACAAAAGTATAAAAAAACAAATAAAAAATACATATAATAATTATACCACCACTATCACATGACCCTCTTAAATTAAATTAAATTTATATATTTTATTAGGACAATTTTTTATCCTTAAAAAATAATACTAAATCATGATTAAAAAACATTAAAAATAGTAAAATAAAAGATTTAATCATAATTACCTACCTTAAATAATTCATAAACTATTCCATTATAAAAAATAAAGATAATTCATCATCAAACACTTATATTTCTATAAAAATACACCAAAAAACTATATCATATTAAACCTTATTGAATAATAAATTATATCAAGAAAAACACTTTTATTACATGCCCTAGAGATTGAAGAATATAAGACAAGAGGGAAATAAGGAAGGAGAAGAGAAAACTAAATCTCAAAATCATGATCTCCATAATCGATGAGCTCATAGATAAACTATAGAAATCCAAATAAAATAAAATGATTCCTCTTAGTCACATAGAGTTTCAAGGGAAATGGATGAATTTAATGACATAATGAGAGATAATTGAATTTATATTTCAAACATGGTTATGAAAACAATGGTGTGGGTATAATAAACTATTTCATAGTTTATATTAGTCAATTAACTTCTAAAAAACATGGTGTCTTAAACTCTTATCCCCCTTAATTTCTCTTTTTTTCATTAACAAAATGTAGATTTGACTAAATCTGGATAGTACCATAAAATATGAACCATTTTTATTTAAATATGATGATGAAACCATGACTATACGGTCACCAAACCATGTCCATGTTATCACATAATGAAAACCAAAACCATTTCTAAACTCCCTTTGGTGGCCTGAAGCTCCTTAAAAATCAATCCCCAATCAAAAATATGAAAAATAGACACTCTTCAAAATATTTTCCATGGAATAAAAAAGGTGATATCATAGGTTATGAATAATAACCAACCAAAAATCCTCTAAAACTATAGTGGTAACATGATGATTAGAATCTCAAATATATTAAAATTAAATAAAACACATTGTGTATAAAAACAAACCACTACATGGTTTCATAAAAATATCAAAAATTAATCTCTATAATCATAATTATCAACCAAGTTAATTCCAAAATATCCTACAATTGAAATGAGAAAAGTAGAGGACTTGAAAAAATGGTCCTATATGTTAGATAATTCTAAAAAAATATAATCCTCCAAAATTGAATCAAATATTAATAGAAAGAAACAACCTAAAAATCAACCACGAAGTGGAACACCTATCAAATAAATAATGTTTAAAATAAAAGAAAGATATAATTATAGAAAAATATAAAAATCATGAATCTATTCAACATAAATCAATATAGAAATCACTATATGAATGAAAACTCAAAATAAATATTAACACTAAGTTCTCATATGGTAACCTTTCTCTATGTGCATTCTGATAATACACCATGACTTTAAGAATCACAAACCAAAAGAACAGAAAATTCTCTTAAAAATTTCTTCTAGAGATCCCGAATTATCATTGAGCATAGAAAAAACTCCAAATCATACTCAATATTGATCTCAACCTAATTAATGAAATGGTAATAATTTTATATATATATATTTTTAAGTATGTAGTTAATTATGAATATAATCTATATGAGGTGAAAATTCTCATTAATATCTTTCCAACTCTCTCAAGCACTTCAGAGGGTTTAATGAACCTTGAAGAATGCTTGATACCTTGATAAAACCATTATTATATATAATAATAAGAAATATTGAAGAAAATATGGTCACTAAACACAAACTCTAAAGGTATCCTCCTATAATCAATATAATATTCCAGATGATTTTGAGTGTTTATCCTATCTCTAATCACCTACACATTCACCAGCATACTCTAAAAAGAATTTTGAAAAAGAATAGCTGAATTTCCAACAACAATTTGTAAAAATGGTGATCTATATAAATACCCCTAAATTTTTTTCATATTTATCCATATCAATAATGATTGAAAGATATTATTATAAGAATACTCAATCAAGGGAAATATCTTCCCCCAATATCCTATAAATTCTAGAAAAATTATATAGACTATTCCCTCCAACTTTGAAATCATCCTCTTTTTTCACCTGTTTATATAAATATTTAAATTATTTCTATGGAATATGTAATATCCAAAATTACATTATAATCCATTATAATCTTGTAAGATAAAATGAGGATCTTGATTCTATATGATCTTCATCAAAACTCCACAGAGCCTTAAAAATCACATACAGAGAGCCTTGCCAACACATCCAATGCACTCAAATCATTAACAACTATTAAATGAGATAAATTTATCAACCATTCCATAACTACCTAGGTGGAATAATATCCAAACAAATAGTATAGAAAACCTAATACAAAATCATCAATATATCCTCCCACATTATTTATATAAAGAGGTTATTTTTTGGATTTCATTACAGTAATTGTTGGATTTTTTGACTATTTTATATGAAAATACATGGAAAGAGTAAGAGTATAATTTTATAACCTATTGATGTGAAGATATTAATTTATGAATTGGGGAAGTGTTTCACATAAATTTTAATGTGGGAAAATGGTTGGAGTGTGACTGGTCATTGATGACTTGGTAATGGGAGGATGTTTGTGGGAGAATTAGAGAAGGGGTTTACATGGAAGTGTAAGGGGAGAAATAAAAAATACTTCATATTTCTGTATATAAAGACCATGGATTTAGAAGTAGTGTGGATTGGATTCTATATGGTTGAGGTTTAAATAAGAAGGTTGATTTACGTTTTGAATTTCATAGGTTGAAACTACAACCTAATTACAAAATCCACACCATTATTGGAGTTTAGAAAATGTGGGAAATTATTGGGATACTTTGGTATACATAAGGGTGATATATCATTAATGATAAAAGATTATTTAATTTATAAAAGGCATTAATTGTCCTTATATAGAATAAGGATACACTAAAAGTGTGTAGAGACCCATTTTTTCCTTTTAAGGCTTTGAAATATTTATATATATTTTTCAAGAGAAAGGTTTTGAGACAGCATATGATTCCAAGAACCTATGTTCCTGAAATTATTTTGCTAAAAATATTAAGTATATTTTATACTATTCACATGAAATAAGTAGAATAACTCTCAAACAGAATCCAGATAAGAAATCTGAGGCCACAGTTGATTTTGGATCATGGTGTTTACCCTAGGCGAGATATAAATTTTTTCGGCACAGGTCCTCTGTTGAAAAAATCACTGAGGACGTAACCGTATATAAAATAATAAAAAAAATTATTTTTTATTTTTTTATTTTTTTTTCAAATAACTCTTGAACAGGGACATATATTGAAAATCCTAGACGATCATTGATTTTGTAATGGGGTGTTTCACCTAAGCACGAACTAAAGTGAGAGGGTGCGGATGTTCGGATCCCACAACTATTGGCGGGTTTGATTAACCTGATACCATTGACCTAATTAGTTATTATAAATATGTGATTATGAGGTTTGGGTTAGGGATGCCTCAAATTCCTCCCACCACTAACGACAAAGCTCTCTCCTCCCATCAGCAATTCAATGACGAAGCTTCAACGAATCGCAACGATCGTTGACGGATATGATCGTCTATGACGAACGGATCTAAATCTGGGTAGGATTACATTCTTTTATTTCCACATACCCAATTTCAATTCTAGATTAATTATTGATCTATTGTCAATATAACTACTTTGAACATCAATTTAAATGGTAAAACTGACATGAACATCGATCGATCTATATTCTTTCTTTCATTCTTCATGAATCATTTTCTTTAACTTTTTGTCCTGAAAAACATCAATGGATCATCAATAAGGGCATAGATATATTTATATATCGATACAGGGATTCTGAATATGCATATATAGCAAGATTAGAGAAATAGGAGAGGCAAAATAGTCTACAGAAGGCGTTATCGGCGAGGCGGTGGCAGGCACCGGACGACAGCGGTGCACAGTGGAAACCATGTGCGGAAAGTGTCCATGGGACTCAATAATGGTGGAAAGCCTCATGTAACGGAGTCATATGCGGTGTTCATGGTGGTCGATTGGACGACGGATCCACAAGATAGTGACAGTGGGTCGTGGGAGTGTTTTCTTTCCATGGGGTGGCGACAAACAGCCACAAAATGCGGTGGGTGGCCGTGTTGATGGAAGGTAGCCACGTGATGCAGTAGGCGGATTCATTGACCGGCTGGACCAAAGCAGGCTAGGCAGGTCGGGTCGAGATGGGCTAGGTGGGTAGGGCCTAAGTGGGCCATGCGAGCCGATCTAAGATGGCCCAAGTGGGACGGACTGAGTCTGACATGTGTTGGACCTGGGTTAAAAAATGGGTGATCGAGGGGTAGAGTGTGGTCATGGTTGACCATGAAGCCGCGATAGCTTGAGGTGTCGTGGGGACAGTGACCGCAGCTGGACCATGGGTGGTCAAACACAGTGGTCAACCTCAATTTCTGGTTGGTGTGTCTAGTGGATCGGCCATGGCAGTCGGTCCTTGGACATCCACACCATGGGTGGTTGATCACGGTGGTCGGACCACAGCTGGTCAGCCCACTAGCTTAGGTAAGTCAGTAGGCAGTTGTTCAAACTGCTATAACTTCTAATAAAACCATCCAATTAGCATGTTGTATATGGAAATGGGAGACACTTTTCAAGATAGAAATTTTTAGGAGAGTTTGTGAATTTAATGTTTGGAACTAAGATGTGGGACATATGAGGTCTCATTCAGGCATGTTGCAGTGAAAAGAACCCTTTTCACCAGCTACCCAATTCAGGAAAGTAAATAGCCTATCCTATATTTTTTTCCACATAGATAATGATGGTTTCCTCTAATGTGGATTTCATGTTCTGATACGAGATGTTTTGAGTAGAATGCATCTTCAGGCAGTGTTCGACGACAGTAGTGGTTAGGCATGATTTCAGATATTTCTGAGTGGAATCCCCTAATGCACTAGAGAATGAAACCTGATGATATTAGATTAGAACCCTCCGTAGGCATGGGAATAGGTCCTCTATAGTTATATTCAAGTGCAACCCCCTACCGGGTAGGGAGTTGGTCCTCAATGACCTAGAGTGGAACCCCTTGTGATACCAAGGTGCGGGTCATCATCCATTAGAGGGGATCCCCCATGATGTAAAATGTTGTGAGTCATCTAAGACTTATATTAGAATGGAATCCTCCCAAGACACTAGGGAATGGGTCCTCTATGACTACTATTAAAGTGAAACCCCCCTGACGCACTAGGGCATGGGTCCTCTACTTAGAGTTCTCACCATCCGACTATACGGATCAGTGGAAGGATGTGGTTTGACATAACTTTGGACTTACAATGAATTGGTACTATTTCCCCAACCAGACATGTCCTTGTGACATGACCTAAAATGGTGTGGGTGAGTCAGTTCTTCCCAAAGTGAATGGTATCAAGGTGTGGTGATTGAGCCCCTTTTCTTGTGTGTTTACGGCAGATGGGTGGGATACTGGGCATCATTGATGGATACCTATGTGACTATTGGTGGACCTTCTACTTGGGCTGAGCTATGATATTGAGATCTCATTAATCTCTCATTAGGGTTTCATTTTTACTGGGCATATATATATATATATATCCTATTTCAGTACCCACTCCTTGGGTTTTTGTTACTCTCCTTCTAGGAGAGGCGAAGACATGCGAGGTATGCCACATGATTTCCGTGTCTAGATTATCATGGTTGGATGAGTCTACTCTCCTACTATTTATAGCAAAGACTTGATGATACGTTCATATTCTCACTATTTATATCCTCATGTGTTTGGATGAGTTTACTTTACTCTTTTTTTTTTGGTTGATCGGAACTCTTTCATTGTACCTTTTTCTATCTACTGTATTCCTTTACTATTGTATCTATTAATGCTCCCCATTTTTTTATGTGTCCCACTAGTTATGTTAATAATAAACCACACATGGGATTCTATTTCACATATAGTGCCTTTTAAAGATTATAGATATGTTGATCATGACTTCAGAGAGGCTGAGGGATACTGGTTCTTAGACCTCGTATGGTGCTCTTAGCATGGGATCCAGGAGCGGGGAACTCTCAGCTATTTTACTTTTCTAGTTTCTATAATGTAGGAAATATTTTCTTATAGGGATTGTATTTTTTCCCTTTTTCTTTCAGTTTAAATTATTATACTTGTACTGTTTAGAGGTCCATGCATGTTTGGTTTATTTATAGTAGTGTAGCATCTTTTACTCCTTTCCCTCTACACTTTTTCTTTTATATGGTTCTGTGAATGTGTACAGGTACTTAGGAAAATTCCTCCCTATTTTTTTGTGCCTTAATTTCTTGTCGCCACCCCTGGCCTATAGAGGTGGGCTTTGGGTAGTTGAAACTTAAGCCCCGACATGGATCGGGTCATGACAAATTGGTATCAGAGAAAGTTCATTAATTGGGATATTTTTTAGATGTTTCCCCTTGGAATGTTTGGTTGGGTTTGTTTAAATAGTTTCTAAGTGTCTCGAGTACAGCTCTCAAGATAGAGAGTCTAGTTATGGTGTGGTTGGCCAAAGTATCGATTCACCAGAACCCTGATTACCCGCTCATAGACTCAGCACCCTGAAAATTTGTTTTAGGGATCAATGGTACATGCATCATATAGAATTGATTCTTTGACTATTATTCTTGAGTGACCTCCCCATTATTTTTGATATATATATATATATATATATTCTCTTATAACTGTGGTACTCCATGATAACTTTTATGATGCCTCCATAATGACATCCAACCAGGATACCAGTTCTGGTTTGTTACAATGACCTTGTAAGTGATCAGACCTCAGTTTAGGGTCCATCATGTGATCCCCTTCTTCTAGATGGGTAGGTATCAGAACCTCCGCCCATTGAGTAGTAGTTAGTCCAAGTGGGGTAGGTTGAATATGTGAATAGGATGAGGACACTCTGTATGTTCTATTGCTAGAGACCGCTGAGGTTCCGCGGTGATCCATTTCCTTAGGCATTAGAATATTGGCTGGAGTTGGTGGTTTGCATCTTCAGGCTTGTTGGGACCATGACAGATCATATGGTGGCTTTGGAAGCTAGTATTTTCTAAAAAATATCTAGACATTGGTGGATCTTGTTTACTCATACACGCGATGAGTCAGAACTCTCGTGGGATGACTTCTAGAAGATATTCTGTGAAGATTATTACCCCTCCTTCTTATGATATATTCAGATTCTAGAGCTTCTTGAGTATTTACCGGGAGGGATGACAGTTGCAGAGTAATCAGCTAGGTTCACATACCTGACTTGATACTCTTTGGACAAGACCCGCGATGGATACTTTCGTTCATAAAATTTTGAGCAGGGACTCTGCAGGGAGATCCATGCCAACATAGTACCCTTGTGCATCACCACCTATACCGGGGTGCTGAAGTAGGAACTGGTCATAGATAGATTTTTATTAGAGGGAAGCTAGTTAACTAGTACTATAAATGGATTCTATAGAGCTAATATGTCAGTAGAATCTAGATGATCCCAGTTGATTGGATATCTATTTAGGAGGCCTCCCCATGATCAGACTCATGCATGTAGTCAGGCAGCACTGAGGTGGTGCAGGAACTAGGTCATCCTGGAGAGGGCCGGTGATATGCTTATGACGGGTGAGATCGCATGGAATGTGGCTACCTGACTAGACCTAATGAGCATCCCAGGAAGATAGCAGGTTGACCACCACGGTAGAGATAGTTCCATGATTAGGAATCCCCCAGGTGAGGACATGGTGGTCCCCAGGGAGGTTATGCTGGTAGTGGAGCAGGAGGAGTTACGGGTGGGGGATGACACTATGATATTCTTTTACCACCACTACTGGGTGGCCCACTTCAGGCTCAAGGAGCTAGCAGTCGGGGCCATGGACATTTGCATACTATGGATGTATGTGATCCTGGAGTGCATGAGATGATCTAAGGTAGGATATGTGTTTATTATAATCTTTCTTTAGTATTAGTTCACTCAGGTTTTAGTCACTCTTTTATCTCATTACTCTTGGTATAGGATTTGGAGCTCCCAGTAGAGGTGCTAACACAGTATCTTTGTCTTCAGGTTCCTATAGGGAGTGCTTCATCAGTGTCTTTCATCTACCAGCATTGCGAGCTATCACTTGAAGGAGAGAGGTTCACATGGGACATACTGATAATCACGATGGAACCCTATGATGTCATCTTGTGTATGGATTTCTTTTTCATGTTTTGAGCCTAGATTGACTATCTTCAAAGTCTAGTCAGATGTTTGCACACTCATTAGATGAGGTTCTCTTTTCTTGGTGAAAGAGACATAATATCATGGAAGACAAGTGATTTGACAAGGATGTTATATCCTTTTACCCATCATTTAGAGTGTGTAACCTTAGGTGAAATAGAATTTTCATGCATCTAGGTTCTTTCAGTTATGGACGATTATATGGATGTCTTTCTCAAAGAAGTTCTGGGACTACCTCCGATATGGGAGTTGGAGTTTTGGATTGACTTACAACCAGTGACTTCCTCTATATCTTAAACGGAATATCGGATAGCACACATTGAGCTCTGGGAGATAAGGTTACAGTTGTAGGACCTTCACAATAAAGGTTTCATCATAACCATTTTGTCCCCTTAGGTAGCTCCAATTCTGTTCATGAAGAATGCAGATAGAAGCTTATGGATTTTCATGGATTATTGTTTCCTGAACCAGGCCACGATAAAAAACAAGTACCCATTTTCAAGGATTGAAGACCTCTTTGACCAGTGGTGAGGTGTGGGATGGTTCTCCAAGATCGATCACAGGTATAGCTACCACCAGTAGTGGGTTCACGAGGCTAATATTTAGAAATTGGATTTTTGATGTTGCTATAGGAACAACAATTTCCTAGTGATTCTCTTTGGTGTGAAAAATGTCCCCACCATTTTCATGACCTTGATGAACCAGATCTTCCATCCATAATTGGACTGGTTTGTTTTTGTCTTCATGGATGGCATACTCTTGTAATCTATGTCAGATGAGGAGCATGTAGAGCAGCTGAGGATGGTTCATGATTTACATTGAGAGGACAAAATTTATGGAAGGATATCAAAGTTCCAGTTCTAGATACATGTGGTTCACTTTTTGGGGAGTGAAATTTTTGAACAATGTTTATCCGTTGATCTAGAAAAGATCAATGAATTGCTTTCTTGGGACCCACACAAGAATGTATTAGAGTTGCGAAGCATTCAGGGTTTAGCAAGATACTATAGAAGACTCGTGGGAGACTTCATTAGGATCGCAACCCCTTTTACTGCTCTAATTCAGAATGGATAGTCATTTAACTTTTTGAGTAGTGCTAGAAGGACTTCAAGGAGTTGAGGAAGTGGCTAATGAGAACCTAGTTTTGAGACTACTTGATGGAGGAGTTGAATTTGTAATGTATTTTGATACCCCCAGAGCTAGGCTCGATTTTGTGTTGATGCAATGACTGGTAGCCATCACATACGGGTCGAGGCAGTTGAGACCCAATGAGTAGAACTATGTGACTAATTACACAGATCTAGTAGTGGTAGCCTTTTCCCCGAGGATGTGGAGGAACTACCTTCTGGGAGAGCGCATTGTGGTTTTCTCAGACCACCAGAGCCTCATGTACATATTCACCCAGAGAGACCTAAACCAGAGGCAATGACCCTAGATGGAGTTTATATAGGAATACGACTTCGAGATAATCTATACACTAGTAAAGGGAAATGTTTTATTTGATTCCCTTAGCAGTAAATCTCAAGCACTCCTAGTGTGGGACTCTTTAGAAAAGTTATTTTCCCTATAGTTGACCCCAGTGGAGCGGGAGGGTATAGTTTTTTCACAGTCTATGATGATGACTCCTTCACTCCTTGAGCGTGTGAAAGAGTCCCAACTAGGATACATCGACTATGAAGTTATGCATGATCAAATGTCCACAAGCAATGCACTGTATGTATATTATGAAATGGGGAATCATGAGATCTTGTTCTAGGGGAAAACTGTGGTCTAGTCATGATGTTGGAGTTCCACGCTTCTCCATTAGCTATACATCCCAGTGTGGGTAATATGTATAGGGATCTTTAGTAGTATTTTTGGTGGTCCAAAGTGAGATGAAGCATAACTGAGTTCATCTCATGATGTCCCAGCTTTCAGTAGGTGATGGTTGAGCACCAGGTTTTGGCAGGTTTGTTGCATCCTGTTGAGATCCCATAGTGGAAATGGGACGGCATATCCATAGACTTCATCATAGGGATTCCACACATAGTAAAGGTTTTTGATGCCATCTACGTGATAGTAGACCAACTAACAAAGTGGGTGCACTTTCTTGATATTAGGGAGGAGATTTTGGTGGAGATTTTGGGGTAGTTGTATATATGGGAGATCGCCCACCTTATCATGGTATCCTTAAAATTTGTCTCTGATCGTGATGTGTGGTTTATGTCACAATTGTGGAGAGGCCTACAGGAGGAATTTAAGACCCAGCTATGGATGGGTACATCATTTCACCCCAAAATTGATGGGAAGACTGAGCACACTATCTGGGTGCTAGAGGATATGCCAAGGGCTTGCGTGTCAGATTTCAGAAGGATCTGGTAGGACCACCTGCCTTTGGTAGAGTTTGTGTACATAAACAGCTACCATTGTACCATTAACATGAAACATTTTGAGGCCCTATACAGGAGTCCCTTTAGGTCACCTTTTTGTTGGATGAAGGTTGGATAGTCATACCTCATGGGCCCAGTGTTGGTATAAGAAATGATGACTAATGTACATGTCATCCATGAATTGATGAAGATGGCCCAGAGTAGAAATAAATCCTATACAGATCACCGTCATAGGCCCTTGGAGTTTGAGTAGGGATACCACATCTTTTTGAGTCTCTCATAATGATGAAGAATGTGGAGGTTCAGCTGGGGATGAAATCTATCCTCGATATTTATCAGGCCTTTCAAGGTTCTGTGGAGGGATGGTAAGGTTCCTACCAACTTTCCCTACCACCACAGGTCTAGAGGGTGCACGATTTCTTCCACGTGTTACAGCTGAGGAGAGACATGCATGATTATATTCCCATCATAGACCAGGGAGATCTATACATTGAATATGGATCCACCTTCATAGAGAACCTAGTGGTGATTGAGGATTGACAGGAGCAGACCTGACATGGATGAACCATCCCTTTGGATTGTGTGTCGTGGTAGCATGGAAATGTGCAAGAGAGTTCCTGGGAATGGGAGAGGTAGATTCAAGCTCAGTATATAGAGGTTTTTTCTATTTTTTATTTAAATAGATGATAATCTTGAAGGAGGGAATGGTTTAGAGACCCAATTTTTTAATTGTAATACTTTGAAATATTTTTATATATATTTCTATTAATAGATGCTGATACGGCATGCGATTCCAAGGCTCGGTGTGTTCGAAATTAATTTTCTAAAAATATTAAATATTTTTAATACTATGAAAGTAAAGGAAGAATAATAACTCTCAAAAGGAAGATTGGATTGAAAATCGGTGGCCACCGTTGAGTCTGGAGTGTGGTGTCTACCCTAGGCATGACCTTACTTTTGTCGATGTGGGTCTTCTGTAGAAAAATTCATCTATGATGTAACCGTAAATAAAAATATTAAATTATTTTATTTTATTTTGGAATTTGTTTCAAATAACTCTTGAATAGGGACTTGGATTGGAAATATGAGATAGTTGTTAAGTTCATAATGGGGTGTCTTACCTAACAGTGACGTAAAGTGAGAGGGAGTAGGATGTTCGGATCCTGCGACCGTTGGAAGGTGCGGTTAAGAAGATACCCTTGACCTAATTACATATTATAGATATGTGACTATGAGGTTTGGTATAGGGTTTCCTCATAATTCTCCCACCATCGATGGTGAGTCTCTCTCCTCCCTTTGGCGATTCAATAGTGAAGCTTCAATGGATCACAACGATCACTGGAGGATATGCTTGTCGATGACAAATATATCTAAATCATAGTAGGATTCTTTTCATTGAATTACACTTCCCTGATTTCAATAATTGATTAATTATTGATCCATTTTAGATATCGATGCTTTGAACATCAACTTCGGTGGAAAAACTAACATGGAAATTGATTGATATATCTTCTCTCATCCATTATTTTTGGATCGTCACCCTTAACATTTTGTCACAACGACCATCAACAGATCATCGTGTGGGGAATAGATCTTTGTATATCATGATCTATGGATTCTATATTTGCATTTTTAGAATGATTATGGAATTAGAGAAATCATGTTGTTCCTTATAAGAAACCAATGGTGAGGCGGTGGCTGACGGTGAACACGTGCAGCAGGCGGTGGCTGGTCGCAGTAGTGGCGATGAGTCATGATAGTAGCGGAAGGCTGCATTGAATGTCGACATCCTGAGAGTGTGAGGTGGACAATGATAGAGTCATCTCTGAGAAGAATATGGAGCCTCTGGGCAGTGGCTTTAAACCGTGGGATCGTCATCATGCTGCGGGGATGGCAACAACTGGAAGTAGAACATGGAGGGGAGCCATGTTGACGGCAGGTGGCCGCACGACATGGTGGTAATTTGAAAAATGCGTAAGGCATATGCTTTGAAGGGCCTAGAATATATGGTCCAAGAGGGCTAGGATGAAGTGTTCTAGGTGGGCTGGGCTGAGACGAGCCATGTGGGCCAGATCGTGGTTGACCTGGGTTAGACTCGGGTTGAACCTCAGGCGACTGGGGGGAGAGCGTGGTCACGGTAAACCATGGAAGCTCAAGCTATCATGGGTCCAGTGACCATGGGTGGTCAAATTTAGTGGTTGAACATGGTTGGTCCACCACAATGGTCAACTACGGCGGTCATTCCATGGTCGATCAGCCCGCGGGCTCGGGCAGGTCTGCGACCATCTTTTCAAACCACCAAAACTTCTAATTAGAGAGCTTAATTGACATTTCATTTATGGAAACATGATCCTATTTTTGATATGGAAAATCTGAGGCTAGTTTGAGAATTTAATGTTCAGGATTAAGATGGGGGGCCCACAAGGT
Organism: Viscum album; assembly: GCA_963277665.1. Lineage (NCBI taxonomy): Eukaryota > Viridiplantae > Streptophyta > Magnoliopsida > Santalales > Viscaceae > Viscum > Viscum album. Next base: position 249,183,101 of record OY728150.1, read on the forward strand.
CCCATTCGGGCATGTTGCAGTGAAATGCACCCTTTTCACTGGTTACTCGATTCGTGCAAGTAAATAGCTTATCTGGTGTGTTTTTATGCATAGAGAATGATGTTGAACTTTGATAGTATTTTGAGTTACGATGCAAAGAGTTTCGAGGATGAAGCATCTTCAGGAAATTTTCGACGATAATAGTGGTCAGGCAGGATATCAGAGACTTCCTAGTGGACCCCCACTAACTCACTAAGGAGTGGTTCCTCGATGATATCAAAGTATAACCCCGCATCGACATGGGAATGGGTCCTCTATATTTACTTCTAAGTGGAACCCCCTACCGAGTAGGTCACAGGTTCTTGATGAACTAGAGTGGAAACCCCTTGGGATACCAAGGTGTGGGTCCTTAGACATTAGATTGTGTAATGTCCCTGTTTCAGGTTCCTTTGAAGGGTTCCCCATACATGGTTGGTCACATAGCCTCAAGAGCATTTCCCCAAATAGTAGAGGCTTCCGACTAGTAGTGAGGGTCTTGGGTGTGGTAGTGGGGAAACTATTTCCTCATAGGGAGAGTAACACAGCGGAAACAAATAGTAAATAGTAGCAGAAGAAGTAATACCATAAAACAGAAATAAACTGTGGAAGAATGATAGTATAAACAACTGCAGCATATATAAAAAATGATTCATGTCACATGTTTCTAGGAAAGAAGAAAAACAAGTCACAATTCTAGAAATACATTACTGAAACTAAAGTACAGAAAATAGTAAAATCCAGTAGCATCACAAGCCTCGGCTTGGCCACATGATCTCCACCTCCAATATCAATCAAGTACCTAATGAAGAAGGGAGTTTGCCCTTATCTATACCTGTAACCATATAATCTGTTTGGTTAAAAAAACATGACCCAAACATGGTGTGAGATGAATCTTAGTAGGAAAACACCATAAGATATATTCCTAACTGTCTGTGAATATATATAGCAGGCAATATGCATAAATGAGGAAATAAACTAGGAAGTACTCAAAATTAAACAATCCTAAAGCTTTCAATTACATTCATTTTCATTTATTAATTATTCAAACCATTGAATAATTAATCTTAGGATCTAGACTAATCTCTATATCCCTCTATGTAATAATAGTAACAAAAGACATCACAGAAGACCATCTAAACAAAAAGTAATACTCAGTCCAAGCATGTGCATTGGCTTGGCATACTCATCACAATCAATCAATCATTCAAAAAAACCTATAGGAAATCTCTCACAGTCTAACCCCTTTGGTTCAACATAGAATTATGCAATTAAAAACGAACACCTAGGAAGCTATCATGGTCAATACCCCTGGGTCCACATGGCATCAATAACTTATAAACAAACTCTGGTTAGCTCTCACGATCAATACCCCCTGGGTCAACGTAGTATAAAATAATCACAAACGACCTCTAGGTAGCTCTCACGGTCAATACCCCCTTTGTTAAAATATACACCAAGGATCTCATATTCATGTGTAAATAAACATAGAAACCCCCTTAGTTTTCCTGGTCCTAGGCTCAAATCGTTCATTGGAAGATTAGTGCACATACAACATTCATTAAAGGCTCTACAGGAAATCTAAACTATTACATGGATCAACTTTAATCAAAGCATAAAAATAGGCATCACATATAACCAATCAAATCCATCCTAAACAACTCAAGTCATGGAAAAGATGGTATGCCTCGTAGGAAACCTAGGCCTAACAGACAATAATAGTCAAATAAGGGAATGCGCTCATGGGGTCTCCCATAAACAAGGGTATACAATATTATGCATAGGAAACAACCATAAATCAAGAAACCAAATCATAGCAGGTATTAAACATGGCCAAAATCCAAAATACAAAAAACCCCAAACATGGGTATTTAGCACACTAATCATATATAATCCAAATAAAATCAGAGAAAAGTATAAACCACTTACTCTAATATTGTACGGTGAACACTCTTGAACACCGGCCCTTGAATCAGCCTAGAATGATGTGGATCTATGAAAAGGGTAAAAATGATCTACCCTCAATAACTCATGAGACAAGAGAAATTAGGAAGAGGGTCTCTAGAGGAATAGAGAACTCACTGGTGGAAATCCAATGCACTCGATGGTGCCTCAATCGGAGCATGGATGGAGGAACGAGGGGAGATCAAAGTTTCCTGACCATTCGTTACTCTCTTATACGAGAAAAGGGAAGAAGAAGAGAATTATGGATATTAGACGTGACCCTACTCTGATTAATCAAATAAAAAGAAATGTACATTGTGTGTTCATTTAATATACATGTCGTGTACTAGCCTCAACCATCTCCCGCTTTAGGAGGTCTTCAAGGTCACCTACATAGCCATGTACTCAGCCGTTACACAGTGAGTACACAACTACATGCGGAAACTGGGTACACGGTGTGTACTTAAGAAATTTACAAATTCTTCCTTTTTCTTGAAAAAAAACCCGAAATAAATATCCACATCTGAAATGAAGATCCTGATTCTTACAAACTTCCCTCATTAAATCAATTTGTCCCCGAATTTCCCTTCTAAGGGTGGTGAATAAGAAACATCAAACAACTCTGGACACTATGATTGTAAATCCGCCTCTCTCTCCCAAGTCTCATCATATACTCGCCTGTGTTGCCATAGCATCCATACAAGAGGAACAGACAGAACATGGATAACCTTCATGTTGTGATTCACAATCCGAATAGGGTGCTCCTCAAAGGATGAATCCACCTCTAACTCAACCTCCTTAGGTTGAAAAACGTGAGACGAGTCTGAAAGGTAGCTCCATAGCTGAGAAACATGGAAGAAATCATGCATAGACTAATACCTCTGAGGTAACTACAACCGATATGCAACTGACCCGACTCTCTCCAAAACCTCAAACATCCAGACGTATCTCAGTGAAAGCTTCCCCTATCTCATAATCCTCCTGTGTCCCATCCTCGGTGTGACATGTAAGAAAACTTGATCTCTGACCTCGAACTCCAGAGGTCATCTCCATCAATCAGCATAAGATTTATGGTGAGATTGTGCAGTATTCATCCTCTTCCTGAATCAACTCCACCTGCTCAATGGTCTCCTGGACAAGACGAGGTCCCAGCATAGTTGTATATCCTACCTCCAGCCAATATAGGGGTGATTGGCATGTCCTACCATATAAAGCCTCATAGGGTTCCATCTGAATCATTTCTTGAAATATATTATTATAGGAAAACTCCACTAGGGGTATATGTCTCTCCCAAGAACCCCCAAAATTTAGGACACATACTCAGAGCTTGTCCTCCAAAACCTGAATCGTGCTCTCAGACTGGCCATATTTATGGGGGTGGTATGATGTACTCAGAAATACATGTCTACCCAAAACCCTCTAAGTCCCTATCAGACATGAGAAGTAAATTGATCATCCCTGTCTAAAATGATAGAGTGTGGAACCCCATGCAAATGTACAATCTCTTGGATGTACAACCTTCCTAGCTCATAAGCATTGAATGTTTCCTTGATCGACAAGACAGTGTGAAACCTTCATGAGTTTATTAATAACAACCCAAATTACAGCATTTCCTTGAGGAGACCTCGGTAAACCCGTCACGAAATCCGTCACAACATCATTCGACATCCACTAAGGAATGGGATACTACTATAAAAGCCCTGATGTTTGCTTATGCTCTGCCTTCACCTGCTGACAGGTGGAACATATAAAAAAAAACAAGATACATCCCTCCTCATACCTGGCCACCAATATTAATAGTGTATATCTTGATACACCTTTGTGATGCCAGGATGAACTTCCCAAATTGAGGGATTAATATCTCGCATCAGCTCCTCGCGTAGGTCTGCTGACACCCATATGCGTCCATGAAAATACAATATCTCATCCTCATCTATGGTCTATCGAGGAGTAGGGTCCTCATTAGACACACTCTCTTGTAGTACTAGACGTTTGGAATCTGATGGTTTCCTCATTCGCACTCGATCTAGAAGATTAGAGGTAATAGCTACAGAAGAAATAAATGTCGGCCCCTGTCTGTCGTGCACCTCCAAATGCATCTCAAAGAATAGATCCATAAGCTTCCACTCACTATTGGCCTCCTGAACTACTTGTATCTGATTTCTCATACTCAACACATTAGCTATTGTGTTTCCTTTACCAAATGTGTTAGAAATCTCAAAGTCAAAATACTGAAGGTACACAACCCACCTTAATTATCTAAAATTCAGATCACGTTGGGTAAATATATACTTTAGAATTTTGTGGTCAGTGGATACCAAAAATTCTCTCCCAAAAGATAATGTCTCTAACAACATAAATCATGCACAACTGCAGATAACTCGAGATCGTGCATCATGTAGTTCCTCTCATATGGCCTCAACTGCCGAGACCCGTACGCTAAGACTCCTTCCCCTTGAAAAATCACTACTCCCATCCTGATACCTGATGCATCAAAGTAAATGGTGTAACTCTTTATTGGATCTGAAAAAATCAATATTGGTTCAAAAGTCAATCTCCCTTTCAAAACCTGAAAGTTTGAATCATAGGAATATGTCCACAAGTACTTTTCACCCTTCTTAGTCAGGCCCGTCAGCAACATTGCTAAGCATGAAAATTACTGTATAAAGAACCTGTAGTAACCAACCACCCCATAATATTTTGTACCACAAGGACATTCTTTAGATTCTCTTATAAATCTACTACTCTCACTTTCTTTGGATCTTCTGATAATCCTATATCTGAGATAAAATGATCCAAGAAGTGAATTTGTTCCATCAAAAAGTGGAATTTTGAGAGCATACCATATAATTGATGCTCTCTTAGTGTATTAAAAATGATTTCAAGATGGATGGAATGGTCATGTCGACTGTGATAGTATTCCAAGATATCGTTAATGAAAACTGCCACAAAATAATCCAAAAAATGATTGAACACTCGGTTCATCAGTGCTATGAAATCTGTCGGCACGTTCGTAAGACCAAACGGCATAACCAGATACATGTTTAGACCATACCCGTTTTAAAAGGATATAATAGGTATATTTTATGGTCTAACCTGCAACTGAAGGTAATAATATCTCAATTCAATCTTCGAGAACACCTGGGATCCTCAAAGCTAATCCAAGAGATCATCAATCCTTGACAAGGGATATCGGTTCTTGATCATCAACTAGTTCAGCTTCTGATAATCCACACAATGTATGAGGGTGCCATCCTCCTTCTTCACAAATAGGATAGGTGAACCCCAAGTAGAATTATTGGTTCAGATGAAAACCCTTGCCTATAACTCAGCTAATTACTTCTTGAAATCCTATAATTATGGTGTATCCATCCTATAAGGAGGAATGGACACCTGTGCCACTCCTGGGACAAGCTCAATAGGGAAATATACCTCATTATTTGGAGGTAAACCTGAAAATTCATCTAAAAGTACATCTTTGAAATGATCCACCGTTGGAAGAAATTCCATCTATGAAGTTCCTTGGTCATCTAAATATAAACTAGTAATCTGGGCTATAATTCCTTCCAACCCATGATGCTCAGGTCTATCTCTGCTCACTTGGACATCCCATTCACCCTTGTATAGAAAAGACCCACCCTCTAGTGACGTGAAACTCACCATGCGATGATATTAGTCAACAAATTCCTGAAAGGAGACTAACAAATCCATTCTGAGAATGACATCGAAGCCTGTCATCTCTAAGACATAGAGGTCCCATAAGAAGTGACACCCACCAACCTCAAGTGTGAACTCTTTTCACTGATGTACACTAGCCATCATAATCCCCAACATAGTGTCTAGCATCATAACATCCTCAAAAGTTAAGATACAAATCCCAAGGCTCTCCAAAACAGCAAAAGATATAGAACTATGATAAGCCCATGTATCAAAAAGAAAAAAAATCTAAAACTGGGGAAAATAGAATCATACCTCTAACTGTAGAAGGTCCTGGATCCTGCTACTGTTGGGTTTTCTCTACTACAAAAGTCTGACATATATCGTACCCTTGTGACCCAGCATGACTACCCTGAGCTAATCCACCCTGTTGTCGCTGAAAACCTCTAGTCTGAACACCATAGTCACAACCACCACCTTAGCCTAAATGGCCTGATGAACTCAAGTTCCCTGACTAAGGAGAAACTGGTGGTATTTTTCTTGAGTGTGGAGTCATAATAGATCCCCTATCACCAGATGTTGGTGAGAAAAACTAGAAGAAACTCTGAATATGGCCCATCTTACTACAATCTCGGCACTCAACTAGGTCTCTTGGGCACTTAGGTATCATGTTCCCACTCATCCCGCACTGGTAACACCTAACCTGGATACCTGTAAATACATCCTTGATACATGAATCACCACATGAAGGATCTTTGAGGCACTTACTGCTATCATTCGAAGAATTACCATCCCTGGTTGTTGAACCGCCCTGGCTCATAGCTCCCAACTCCCTCAGATTGCACTCATTAATCATCATCTAGTTCACTATAGTTTTCATCAACTTTATCATAAAAATTTTCTCTTATGATCAGATGTCATACCTAAGACCATCCTCAAATCACCTAGACAAATATAACTCGTCACATCCCAAAACAGGTGTGAAACACTAAAGCTCTGTAAAACGAGAAGAGTCCTCCATCACGGAAAGAGCACCCTACTCTAAATGCATGAACTCTTGGGATCAATCATCTCTCAACATCTTGGGATATAAGTAATCAAAGAAGGTCCTCTAGGAGTCTTCCTAAGCCATATCCCGACGATGTTCCACCTATGAGATAACATCCCACAATCTCTTGGAAGAATCATGTAGCATATATATTGTGAGCTTCACCTTCTTCTCTAGAGGAGTCTCTAGATTCTCAAAGATAGAGAGCATGGACTCCAACCATGACTCTATAGCATGTGGTCCCCCATCCCATGAAAAAGTGGGAGGATGATGCTACTGGAACACCCTTGTCAACTCTACCATATTCGGGGTAGGATGTGGTGCTTCTTGGAAGTTCTGCATCATCCCCATAAAGCCTTCACGGAACTGTGCATCAGCACCTGCGTCCAGTGTAACAGTTGGTGCCAAGACGAGCACGATGGGAGGATCTGTTGGTTTTTCTTGATCTACCATTTCTGGCGTCTGGTCATGGTTGTGCACTTGGCACACATCTAGAGGAAATCTTGTTAGTATGAATCTCTAAGGTCAAGCACACACATCAGTACCAGAATATCAAGGACAACAACTTAGAAGTTCAAGAAAGTAACAGGAGAAGAAACATTCAATTTTTAGAAACAGGGTTACACAGTGTGTAGAAACACAAAACGACATGTTCCCTTATGATTTTAACATTTCATGTACCTTTTCCAACCCCAGTTGTATAAAACTCATATACACGATATGTTCCTCCTATGACATGGCATTTACTTGAATTTTCCCTCCTTCTCAAGTTATTCTACACGGCTAGAACTACACAGTTCTCTCTTGAGTAACACTACACGACATGTTCACCCTAGACACGACATGTACTACTTATATTCTAAAATTTCATGTCATTAGTCACACGGTCGGATACACGTTCAACTCTACATGGAATGCATAAATGAGACACAACATTTAAAACCTAAGTTTCACCCACCCATGTCATCAGTCACACGTCCAGACACATGGTCCACTATAGCACAACGTGTACTCCATGTACATAGTGTGTTCCACCAAGGATTTTCTAACCCCATGTCCCTACTCACACAGTCAGTCACACAGTTAGTCACTACACAATATGTACATACAGTACACGACATGTACTTAAGAAAAGTTATTTCTTCCAGAATAGAAGAACACACGGTGTGTGTTCATAACACCACACATTGTGTTGTCTGGGTTTTCGGAAAATAGGCCTCTAAGACTCTTCTGGAACCCTTAAAAACACCAAATTTTGTACAAGGCATGACAAATTCCGGCCTGTGAGAGCCGATACTCCCGATAATCAATGTTTTACATCCTTATTCATATCATAACTTGACAAAATTCAGTTAAAGCTCAACATTATCCACCAAATTTCGATCCAAGAGTGCCCATACCACCTTAGGGACTAAAGTTTGGCATCCATAAAAATGAAACTTTACAATTTCCAATACCTTATCAAAATAGCAGGTATTCTATCACTGTATCTATCATGACTGCATGCATATCAGCACAACATCTATCATAATAGCATACAATCGATAATGCATCCTAAATGACATGACAAGAATGCATGGAAAGTGATCTCTAACAAGTGTCTATATGATGCATGAGATGGTATACCCTCATATCATTAGGATGAAACAGAAATAGAACCATAATAATATCAATGATAACAACACAATACAAGTGAATCACTCAACAGTGAAATAAAATCAACTCCAATAATTGAAAAATCCAGAAAAATAGCAACTTTCGAGGTAACTTGGATTTTCCTTATACACGGGTTAGCTACTCCTGGTTATAGCATATTAAAAACTACATATTCATTCATATCATTTTCTATAGGCTCCAAATAGTAATATAAAGTAGAAAATAACTCCTCTAATACCACTCTGTAACGTCCCGGTTCCGGGTGCCGCCCAAGGGTGCCCTGTACCCAGTTGGTCACATGGCCTCAAGCACGTTTCCCCAAATTCCATAGGATTCCAACCAGAAGAGAGGGAATTGGGTGTGATAGTGGGGAAACTATGTCCTCATTGGAAGATTAACACAGTGGAAACAAATATTAAATAGAGTGGATGTAGTAATACCATACAATAGAAATAAACAGCGGAAGACTGATCGTATAAAAACTGTAGCATATATAAATAAATGATGCATGTCACATGTATCTAGGAAAGCATCAAAACAAGTCACAATGCTGGAAATACAATACTAAAACAAAATTATAGAAATAAGTAATCTCCAACAGCATCGCAAGTCTCAGCTTGGTCTCATACTCTCCAACTCCAACAGCAATCAAGTACCTAAGGAAGAAGGTTGCCTTCCCTTATCTATACTAGCAGCCATATAATCTATTTGGGTCCAAAATAATGACCCAAATAGGGTTTGAGAAGAATACCAGTAGGAACAAACCACAAGATGTATTCTTAACTGTCAGTGAATATATATATAGCACGCAATATTCAGAGATGAAGCAATAAACTATGAAGTACTCAAAAGTAAAAAATCCTACAATTTTTAATTACATTAATTTTAATTTATTAACTATTCAAACAATTGAATAATTAATCATGAGATCTAGCCTAATATTTTTACCCCTCTGTGTAATAAAAGTAACAATAGACTTCTCATAAGACCATCTAAACAACAAGTAAGATCGTGTCCAAGCTTGTGCTTTGGCTTGGCGAACTTGTCACAATCAATAAATCATTCAAAAACCCCTCTGGGAAATCTCTCATGGTCAAACCCCTTTGGTTCAGTATAGCATTACGCAATTACAAATGACTACTTGGGCATCTGTCACAGTTAATACCCCTGGGTCCACATGGCATCAACAACTTACAAACGAGCTTCGGGTTCCTCTCACGGTCAATACCCTCTGGGTCAACAAAGCATGAAAAATTCATAAAAAGCCTTTGGGTAGATCTCACGGTCAATACCCACTGGGTAAAAATATATACCATGGCTCTCACGGTCCTGTGTAAATAAACATGGAACACCCCATAGTTTTCATGGTCCAAGTATATCACGGTCTATTGGAAGATCAGCACATACACAATAATCATTAAAGGCTCTAGATGAAATCCTAACTGTTACATGAATCAACATTAATCAAAGAATAAAAAGAGGCATCACATATAACCAATAAAATCTATCATAAATAACTCAAGGGATGGAAAACATGGTATGCCTTATAGGCAACCTAGGCTGAATGACCAATAACAATCAAAAAAGGGAACACACCAATGGGGTGTCCCATAAACAAGGGTATACAATCTTATGCATAGGAAACAACCCTTAATCAAGAAACCAAACCATATTAGGTATTAAAAAAATCCAAAATCCAAAATACACAATACCCCAAACATGGGTATTCGGCACTTTATGCATATACAATCCAAATACAATGATATAAAAGAACAAACCACCTATCTTGATGTTGTAGAGTGAACACTATCAAATGTCATCCCTTGAATCAGCCTAGAATGATGTAGATATATGAAAATGGTAAAAAATCAACCCTTGATAACTCATGATAGAGGATATATCAGGAAGAGAAGATCTATGGGAAGAGGGAACTCATAGGTGTGAATCCAACGCACTCAGTGATGCCTCAATCAGAGCTCGGACAGAGGAATGGGGGGAGCTCAATGATTCTCGGCCGTTTTTCACTCTCCTATATGTGAAATAGGAAGAAGAATAGTGTTCTACATATTAGATGCAATCCCGGTCTGATTAATCAAATAAAAATAAAAGTACACAACATGTTTGTTTAATGTACATGTCGTGTACTAGATTAAACTAGATCCTGCTTTAGGCAGTCTTTCAAGTCACTTACCCGGCCTTGTCCTCATCCATTACATGACCGGTACATGGGTACATGTGGAAATAAGATACATGGTGTGTACTTAAGAAATTTCCAAATTCTTCCTTTTTCCTTAAAAACAACCCTAAATAAAGATCCATACCTAAAATGAGGATCCGGGTTCTTACAGAGTGGAACCCCCTAGTGCATTAGGGTGTTGGTCCTCTAGGAATAATATTAGAGTATAACCCCCCCCCCCCCGATGCACTATGGTGCAGGTCCTCTATGAAGACAATTACAGTAGACCCCCCCCCCCTGACGCATTAGGGCGTAGGTCCTCCACTTCAAGTTTGCACCATCCGGTTATATGGATCAGTGGTGACATGTGGTTTGGAGTACCTTTGGACTCACAAGGAAGAGGTATTATTTCCCCACCAAGATGAATCCTTGTGAAATGACCTAAAACCGTGTGGGTGAGTCAGTTCTTCCCAAATAAGAGAGTATCCAAATGTGGTGATTGATCCCCTTTGACTTGCGTGTTCAGGGCATACATGTGGGATGGTTGGTATCATTGATGGATACCCCTATAATTGTGGAAGATTCTTCTTCTTGGGATGAGTTAGGATATGGAGATCACCTTAATCCCTCTTTTGGGTTTCTTTTGATTGAGAATATATATATATATATATATATCCTATTTTAGTACCCAATCCTTGGGTTTTGGATACTCTCTTTCCAGGAGAGGTGAAGACACATGGGGTATGCCATATACTTTCCATGTCTAGCTTCTCGTGGTTGGACAAGTCTACTCTCCTACTATAAGTAGAGAATATTCAAAAATAATTATTATTCCCACCATTTATAGATTCTTTTGTTTGGATGAGTTTACTTCACTATTTTTTTGGGTTGATCTGAACTCTTTCATTGTACCTTTTTCTATCTATTGTATTCCCTTTTTATTATATCTCTTACTGCTCCCGATTCATATTTTGGGGCATCCTACTGGGTATGTTTATACTCACCCCTACATGGTATTTTCCCGCACGTATCATGCCTTATAGAGACAACAAATAGGTTGGTCGTGACTTCAGAGGAGCTCAATAATATAGGTTCTTGGACCGTGTATGGTGGTCATATGTTGGGATCTAAGATCAGGGCTCTCTCAGCTATTTTAATCTTCTAGTTTCTATCAGGATGGGACACTTTTCTAGTTGGAAAATTATTTTTTCCATTTTTCTTTCAATTTACATTATTGTATTGGTATTTTATAGAGGACCATGCATATTTGGTTTATTTACAGTAGTGTAACATCTTTTACTCCTTTACCTCCACATTTTTTCTTTGAGATGGATATTTGTGTGTACAGGTACTTAATAAATGTCCTCCCTAATTTTTTTGTTCCTTCAGCCTTGTCGCCACCCCCTGGCCTATGGAGGCAGGCTTGTGTTAGTTTCAGCTTGAGCCCCATCTTGGGTCGGTTCGTGACATACTGAGACCTTGAGGAAGGAAAATACTTAATCCTCACACTGAGGAGTTGATCTCATCTGACATCAAAGGAGATTTCAAAAATTTGGAGCTTGATAGGGGATCAAATCAAGATCTATGATGTAAGTAATGTATAATTTTAAATTGGGATACACCATCATTTCTCTAAACTATTAAAGATACTCTCATGTCTATAAATTGACCAATCCTTCATTGAAGTAGTGACAAAAGGGGATGAAAATGTCATGACAATGGATTGTCAATGAGGCATTACAGAACATGATAAGGTATGTACACCTTAGAATAGAGTGAATTTGACTTAAAACATTCATCAATTGAAATTGAGTATAGTAGATTCTGGTACACTAACACATCTCTATGGTTATTATACATTGATTATCCCTTAGTGGTAAACCATGTAAAATACCTTTGTTTCATGGGATTTAATTTATTCATCTTAGTTTTTATTCAGTGTGATAAATGAGATCAATAATGATTGATTGAATGTGTTCATCATAACATGGGAACATGATTTGATCAGACTAGGAGGACCAAAGAAAAAAGAATTTTTTTAAATTAGTACACACAATGATTCACCCCCTCTCAGGGTTCTTTAGGTCAACCTGGTCCCAAAAATTAGTTCAAATACAAAAGGTTCAGATATGATGTTAAAACTCTAAATCTATTTTTGATTTTTTTTGTGCACATAGAGTCAATTATAGTGACCTTATTTTTCTAAGTAACTCATTTTTATGTTTTAAAAAAAGAAATTATTATGCTTTTATAAAAATGTGGTAATGAGTTCCTAGAGTATTTTTTCTAAGATGCTAATTTGAGCAAGAATAGTGAATGATTTGGTGATACAAGGACATATAATATCTTGATAAGATAATGTTCCTATGAATCAATTGATAATATCTTTAATTGTGTTATTTAATTTGAGATATAAAAGACTCTATAGATTTTAGCTATGAAAATAGTGGTAGTAAAATGGAAGGAGCTGAAGGAATCATCCTAAAAAACCAATTATGATTAAATCATGGATAAAATAAAGAAAAAAGAGAAATAATAAGAAGAATATTATAAATAATAACTCTCCAATAAAGGTGAAAATTTCATAAATTATTGATAAATATTAATGTTACATTTTTTTGGTTCATGAAAATATAAAATTATAGATATGCCTTTGTAATTTGGAGAGGATGTTGATATATTTTATGATATAAGAACAACATCTAGTCATCATTAATGTTAATTTCCATGAAGTAATCAATAAAATATCTAATCCCTATATTATAAGGTGAATTAATAAGAAAATATACACCGATAGGATCTATCATTCATTGAAGGTCTAGCCATGGATAAAAAATTATCAACATGAAGAACTTATATAATAAAAATGTAAAAGAAAATCCATAGATGAAAAACTGAAATAAATCATTATCCCTATAAAGACACAACCTAAAGTGAGGAGAAAATATTGATAGGATGTTCATTGATACTTGATTGCATTTTTTTCAATAATTCAATATGTGTTGGTGTATAAAGTAGTTATTCCTTGAGAATTGTTATGGATTCATCTAATGGAATTGGATGTCATGTTTGGAAAACTCTTCTTGTAATTGTGATGATTGTTGAAGTGATCATAAAAGTTAAAAAAACATGTGAAAAGGTGTTCACACATTGTTTACTACAAGTTAAGACCATGGAAACATACATTTTCATGATGATTTAAAGATTCCATGTAATATTATTTGAATAAATTATTATTGAATATGAAATTCATGAAAATGATTAATTGAAGATGATAGTTGAAAAGATAAGATGAGTTGGTTGTAACATTTTGAGGATGGATTTGAATTATATTTCACACTTAGATTTGTGTTATGTATTTTAATGTGCCTTATATAAAAATTAAGGCAAACCCTAGGGCCTGCCTAGGCTAGCTCGACTTGGGTATATGTGGGACCCACATGTCAACCATGCATAAGAAAACCTCCATGGAAATCTATAAGGCGATATGGAGGGATTTTTATAATACCTTTGAAGGTCCATGTAAAAGGCTCATAGAGAGGGAACCTACAGGCACACATAGGTTGGGATAGTAGCACGTTGGCTGAAACACAGTTAGTGTGTGCAGTGTATCCGGGTACCGACCCTAGTGCCATATCAATGGTGCAGTGGTCACCAATTGAGTAATAAATCAAAGTTAAGTTCATTTGAAGGATAAATATAGTACCAATCTATGTAGGTAATGTTCACCAATCCATAAAAATGATGGAAATAATGTCAGTCATTCAATCTGATCCACCGATTGAATGTGAGTCATCTGATCCATGAAGGTGATCATCTTCAAGATCCAGCATATGAGCCCTTTACATACTGAGGGTTTGCAGGTTGAGGTACCACATTCGTATCCTCCTTTGGGTGAAGTTTTATCATGTAGTGATCACATAAAATAATAAATGAAAAGTGATATCATCCAAATCATATGGGGAGTCTAAAAAATGGCTAATGATGATTTCCCACAAAGCATAAAAATGCTTTCAAATGACACTTTGTGGGGAATAGTGCTCGTGATGATGGGTTTATATTTATTATTTTTATGCGGGGAATATCACATGAGAATCTTCATAGCACATAAAATTCTTTTCATACTAATATTTTAAATTGGAGTATGTGTTGGATGTATTCTTTTCAGATGAACCCTCCATCTTTTCGATGATGAGAGTAATGCATTGTGAAGTTGTTTGTGGATAGAGAAGGTTTATTTTTAGGTTTGGGAGACCATTATTCAGTCACTGTAGATGAATAAATACTATGAATCTTATGTGATGATTATATACAGAGAAGGTGAGTTCATAGATATTTCTTTGTGGATGAATAAATTATAAGTATAGAATTGTTTATGGTGTCAGTTTTCATATATAGTAATATTGAGGGAGATAGTATGTATATATGTGTTTCTAAACCATACAACATGTGAAATTATATGAGATAAATTAAAAATTCTTTGTGGTGAGTGTTTTCAATGATTGGTTTTGGTGTTTTTATTTAGGTGTAATATGAGGACATGTTTCTTTGTAGTGCATGTTTAAAGAGTAGAATTAAAGTTCTTTGTGAACATGAATAAAAAAGGAAGGAAAATATGGTTAAAAATTATATGCAGAGATGGTATGTGGGGACCATTAAACTTATTTAAAATTATTACCACATTCTCATAATTCTTATGAAATAAATGCTCCAATAACCGGTGAATTATTTCATATAATGTCTTGGTTGATCTAGAGATTAAAAGAGTGTACAGTATGTGAGTGTGTGTGATCATTGAATCGATGGGAAGATCTCATATAATTGTATATAACATTTAATTTTCATGATACCACGAATAAGGGAGGAAGACAATTATTTCATACTATTCATGCAACACATTTCATGTAATACATAAATAATATTGGAAGACAAGTGAATACCCATTTTGGTTTCAGCACAAGTCACTGAAGCTTGAAGGTGCATAGTGCATGAGCACATGAACATGTGAATAATCACTTGATAAGTTGAGATACCTAAAACATAATTGTGATGAACATAATAATAAAGGGTGTTAAGGTTTTGGATTCTATTATATCAATGCATGAAGTGGTTTGTTTTGATACTTAAGCTAGATATAATATTAGAATATATTACATCCAAGTTGGCAATTCTTGAGAATTCAAGAAGTCAAATTTGGTGAACATTGTGCAAGATATTTATTACATATAATATTCATGAAGACGTTTTTTGTATCACTTTCATACATATCAGTGAGGTGAATACTTCATCATCATAAGGAAGAATATGTTGAGCATTGTTTCACTGAAGAAACTAACCAAATAAAAGTGATCGTAGATTTGTGGGCAAGACCAGCAAGATTTTCAAAGGTACTTGAACAGGTAAATAGGAAAGTGTGATATAGAATTTTCATATTGGTAGGTCAAAAGATCAACCTAGATTGGATAAATCCTTCAAGAAAGGAAGAATTTTGTTGTGTTGATTCAGTAGTAGAAGTATCTTGTGTGACTCAGAAGAAGTCTCTAGTGCGGATTCTGGAGCAGTCCAGTGTGGATTCTGGTAACACTGTGGGATGTAGTATAAAGAAACTCCAATGTCGATTCATGATAGTTATAGTGTGACTCTATATCAACCATTTTATTTTTTTCAAGATTATAGTAGATAATACATGTTGGTTAGAATAAGAAACCCGACAAGGTGTAGGACTTTGTACAGAACCTTGTAAATACATTTTTTATGCCTTTGTTTTTATAGAATTATTCGAGGTAAGTCTGGGAGACACAAGAAGATTGGATGAAGGATTTTACAATCCACAGGGGTTTAATTTAAAAAGAAACAATTTGTAAAAATAAAAAGGGTTCATTGATTCACCCCATATCCCTCTCAATGATATCACACGGATCTGGGTATTTCAATTGGTTTCAGAGCGAAGGTCATCTCTGAAAGATCCAATAGAATATTAAGGATATAGAATATAAATTTAGTAATCAGAAAGGGTTTTCCCATATTTAATGGTGAGATCTATCACTGATGGAAAATAGGATAATACTATGTCACTTATCACATGAGTTAGAAGTGAGAGATACATTTACAGTGGGATATCCACCCAATGTTGATAATGATCCTATGAATTTTGATTATAACAGGTACATAGAGATGGATGTAAAGTCTCAATATGAATTCTTGAGGGATTTATCAGAAAAGGTACACACTAATGTGATGGGTATACAAACCAGCATGGAAATATAGGATAAAATGAGAAGAATATATGAAGGAAAACTTAATGTTAAAGTAGCTAAGCTACAAATATGTATAAGTATCTTTTAATATATTAAAATGGGTGATGAAAAACATGATAATAACTACTTTAAAATCGTAAATGATATTTTTAGTAGAAAGAGATGTTTTTTTGAAAATATGGATGATTCTCCCATTGTGAAGAAGTTAATGGAAAACATTCTAGATAGATTGGATTTGAAAGTTTCTATACTAGAAGACCAAGAAAATATTTTATAGGATGAAATACATAGAATTGTCATAGGATATGAAATGATAAAAATATCATCTTTTATGAAGAAACAAATTAATGAGATGGATTTTAAATACATGATAAATGTTAAAACTAGATTTGATGAGAAACCAAAATTAAGAGATTTTGAGGATGAGGAAGTTGATGAGGAATTCAATAAAATGAGGTCCTTGTCTACAAGGATGTATAACAGAGAGAAAAGAGAAAATAGAAAGAATACACTATTTTTCTTCAACTATCATGGGTTTTTAAATTTTTCATATGACTATCCAAATAATAAATCTAATGTCACTAAATATGATGATGAAGAATACTACATCATGAAAATGTCTATGAAATATGAAAATTTTTATTATGATAGGAAAAAGAAGAATTACCCAAAGAAAAATAGAATAAATATAATGGGAAATTGAAATTAATGAATCATCATCATCAATAAATGGGATAGAAGATGAAATACCTTCTAGAAATCATATGTGTTTTATGGGAAAAACTAAAACATATAAAGAAACATTTGAAGGTGTAGAAGGTGGAGAGATAACTAAGATAGAATGATAATTGAAATATAATCAAGATGAAACTATTGATGATAACATAAAGATCAAGAGAAATAAAAGAAAGATGATAAAGGAAAATGAATAACGTGTGATGAAAGAAGAGACACATATTAATGAGATAAGGTAATATGTGTAGAAGGTAATTGATCATGAAAGTAAGCTAAAATATTCTGAATAAAATTCATTTGGAAGAGAAGAATTCAATAAAGATGATATTGGCTTCATTAAAGACAACAAAAAAGAAAGGTTAAAGATAGATAAACATTACATGGTGGAGAATGGTATTGAAGAAAACCCTTCCATGAAAGAGGTAGAATTATCTAAGACATAGTATATGCACCTTTCAACTCAAATTAAGTTGATTAATATGAAATAATACTTCACTAAATACATTAAGCTTAAGTGTTAATAATCAAAATCTATTTATAATAAGGTTCCAAAGAAATTGGTTGTTATTAAACCTAATAAATCTGAATGTATATTTTTTATTTATGTTAATGTAGGTCTGAGAGATAATACGAGTTCTAGATAGACCAAAATAAAAAATGAGAAGATATCATTCCCAAAGAAGTATAGGACTAATTCATATTGAAGGTTTCCTTCTAAGGGGTAATGCCTACAATATGAGAAAATACAATAACAATCTTCAAAGAATAATTATTATCATTCTTGAAAATCAATGTTCATGGGCTTCTATTGGTGTTTTGGAGTGATTGTTCACAAAGCTTATTCATGACGGTATAATATTTCATTATCATGAAAATGCATGAATCAAGGGAGAGGAGTGCTAAAAAAAGATATTATATTATCATAAAGAGAGTTATGTGACCAAGACACCATCGAAACTATCAACACATAACAAATTTAAAAATTTTGAGAAAATAAAGTAATAATGCTTACTTATCTAGGATGACCAATTGGTCAAAGAAAAAAATGGAGAATGAACAGAAACTTTCTATAGTAAAAGGAAATAAAGTGTTGATAGTTGTAGAAGTTCAATTTGATAAGAATTCATCTATATATAATGAATTAAAAATCATTATGTGTGAAAGGTGTGAAAAACTAGGCTTAAAATAAGATATTGTATGACTATTATACTAACCCAGGAAGAAAGAACGAAGAATGTGTGGAATGTAAAAAAATGCATCTGATATTGAAAAGGAAATTACATCTACATACGAAGTTTCAATTGACGATTAAAGATCAATCACACCTTCTAAGTAATATAATAAAATGAAGAATTCCATATTGAGAGGAATCTCTCAGTCCAAATGTTATTTATGAGAAATGAAGAGGTCCCTCCTAATTCTCTTACATATATAAATACTTTTGTACTTAAATATAGGGAATTTAAGGAGATGGATACATCCCTTGAGGGAGATCATTAATGAGATGAAGCTATTAAATCTTCACTACCTAGTGAATGTGGAACTTCTGAACAGCTTTATAAATTTGGAAGATAATGTATCCCAATCACACTTGTATCCATTGTTATTAATTTTATTATTTATATCAATTATGGTGGAATTCTTCATTGATGTCAACATAAGACAAAGGTAGATCTATATCCTTTTTCACTTGAACTTTCTAATGTGTTCATTGAATTTTGTGCATGATTTATCATTTTATTTATGAATCTTATTATTTCCATTTCATTTAATGGGAATTGATAATTTATGATCATGAATTCACATGAATGGTATTTATGGATTGCTTAGACATCCTTGGTTGTGCCTCTCTTGATTTTTAGACTGAGTTATTCCAAATATACTTAGATTTGATTAACTAAAGGCTCTTTGCTAACATAACCATGTGAGATCATTCCTCTCTTAGAAGTGATATTGAAATTTTTCAGACAATGAATATGATAATTCTTTTAAGAAGAAAGATAATTTGATAAGACCCCATTTTTCCTTTGCATATTGATTGTTAGTAAGGGGGAGAAAAGTCATCACCACATATTGAACTATTATATGTGTTGATATTGAAAACAAAATACAAAGGGGGATATTGTTTAGCCTTCATTGCATTTGTTTTCAAAAAATCAATATGTGTTGGTGTATGATGTGGAGATACCTGGAGAATTGTTATGGATTCATCTAATAGAATTGGATATCACATATGGAAATTTAACCTTGTAATTATAAATATTTTTTATGTTATATTAAAAGAGAAGAATTATTTGAATAAAATAATATTGAATAATAAATGCATGATGATGATATATTAAAGAAGATAGTCAAGAATAGAATAATATTTGGCAGAAATGTTTTTAGGATGGATTTGAATTATATAAAAAGCTAAGTATTTTAGTTTCCTCATATAAAATTTAAGGCAAACCCTAGGGCATCACTAGGCCAGCTCAACTTTGGAATATGTGGGACCCACTGGTCAACCATTCCCAAGGAAAACATCCATTGAAATACCCCATGTGGCATGGAGGGTCGTATATAAGCCCTCAATGGGCCTATGTATAAGGCCCATAGAGTGGGCACCCACAGGTGCGTAGAGGTTGGGATAATAGCCCGTGGGCCAAAACCCATTTGGTCTGTGGAGTGTGTATGAGTGTCGACACTAGTTCCATTTCCAAGATACAGTAGTCACCATTTGAATAACAAACCGAAGATATGTTTTATTGAAGGTTTTATGTGGGACAACGCTATCATGGTACTTTTCACCGGTCTATTAAAAAGACTGAAATATTGGCAACCATCCTATCTGATTGACTGTTTGAACATGAGCTATCCAATCCAGGTGAGAGATCATCTTCAACCACCCACATATGAGTCCTTCACATATAGAGGGTTTTCAAAGGTACTACACATGAATCCTTCTATAGAAAATTTTTTATCATGAAGAGATTTCATACCATCATAATCTCTATGTGAGATCTTACAAATATTGTGGGGTTTCAGAAAAATAGCTAAGGATGATTTTCCAAAAATAATAAAAACTCATTGCAATGATGTGTTTGTGGGGAAGCTTGATCTCAAAAATGAGTTTCCAAGTATTAGTTCCACATTGTGAATATCATATGCGAAGCTTCATATCAGATAAAATGGTATGTAGACTACTTTTTCAACTTGATTATGCAATGGATGTATTATTTGGAATTTTTTTATTTATGGGTTTTAAAAAAATATCATAAAGGGATACTATTTGAAATATTTTTAAGAATAGGTATCCAGATGCGTGAACCCCGTTCACGCATCTTTAGCACAGAGAGATGCATGAATGGGGTTCATGCATCCTTCATCCTGTCTTCGAAGGATTTGTGAACCCCATTCATGCATCTTTCCACATTGAAGATGCGTGAACCCCATTCACACAACTTCTACGGAAGATGCGAGAACGGGGTTCATCCATCCTTTGAAGATATGATGAAGGATGTGTGAACCTCGTTCATGCATCTAGCCAAGAAAATCTATAAAATGGGGTCTCCCCCCCCCCCTCAAATGTATTCTTCTCCTCTGGATTTTGCTGTGAAGCTCTGTAGAATTTCTTTCTCAATAAATTTTTTCTTCTTTTATGAAGGTAAAATTTATATTTAAATTTTTAATTGTTTAATTGTGTTTATTTATTTCATTTTATGATTTATTTATTTGATTTGTGATAAGTCGAAATTAGTGTTTGTGTGTATGGTTTATTTATTTCATTTCTATGTGGTGATTTCTGATATAGATGTGGTGCAACTGACTACTACAGAACTGTGTTTTGTGAGCTCTGTACAAGTTAGTCCATCACATCAGTATTTTTCATTGCCTCTTTCTCATTTGAATTCAGTAATAAGAGAAAATTATAAAGAATATAATCAAAATTTAGATGTAAATGTAGATGACATCCCTCTGTGTGTTGATATAGTGAATGAAAGTTTATCTGAGGAAGAAGAATCTGGGGAGCCATCAGGAGATGATGTGGGTGGGGGTGATGTGGGGAATGAACCTTCTAAGGTTCCTTTGAGAGATTTTGGTGAGGTTGATGTGGACAATAAACCTTTTGAGGTTCTTTTGAGAGACATACATCCACGACATCCACCTTTTAGTGGTAATCATCCTTCAGTATTGAGTGGATTAGTTAAAGGAATGTCTCGTGAACAACATTTTGATTGGGATGTCATTACATCGGCTTCTGAATTACCTGACATTATATGGAATAGTTCTACATCAAATGATAACTCCATCTATGTCGGGGAGGAGTTTGAAAGTAAATTGGTAATGAAAAATGTTATAAAGCAATACTACATTGAGCGACATTTCACATTTGTGGTTGATGAGTCAAAGAAGAAAAAATATATCATTCGTTGTGAAAAATATGGGCCAGAACGTAAATTTATATTAAGGGAAATATTTGATTTATGATAAATCAAGTATGTGCATTACTATTATCATTTATAGAGTTCATATTTTTTTAATAATTATCTTATTGTCATCAAATTATCTTCCAAAATTAATAATTTCTATTTGGTATTAATTAATTAATATTAATACTCTGGATGAAAAGATCTATGAACATCAAGAAATCATGAAAAATATTATTGATCTCAATGATTTGAATCCTAAAATCATGGAACATGATTCTTTATTTAAAAAAATTAAATTGCATGAATAATAATTTCAAGGAATAAAAATTGTGAAGAGTAGATGATTATGATTGAAGATCAAAAAACCAAAATATGAGATGTATGGAATTAGAATTTCATTTCCCCAATTTTGAGAAAATACATATTCAAACATTATAAAATGACACATGTTTAACTAGTACACAATCATCACTGGAGGATTTTACTATCAAAATACCTCCATCATGTGATAAAATTATGGACATTATGAAAAATATTTATTTTATATTCTTCTAAAATAAGAAACAATACTTAGGAGGGTTATGAATGTGTTATCATATGTAAGAATAAGCATTGAAGAATATTATCCTTGGTGAAGTTATATAATATTTCAAAACTGATGTTTATGAGTGTTTCTCTTTATGGGGAGGTAAATGAATAAATATTAAATTAATTATAGAATTAATATATCAATTAGAATCAAATATAATTAATGTAGAACATTTAGTAAGATCATGCTATATAAATATAAATGTTTTTATAAATCTTCATTCCTTTGTTAACAAAAAAATACTGAATAGAAAGGGGTTGTAAATGAATTAATCAAATACAGAAGAAATTTTTGCTTCTACATAAATGATGATTTTTTATAACCTTTCTGTTGGATGTGTGAACAGGGTTCACTCATCCTTTAAAAACTTCATAAAGGATGTGTGAACCCCATTCACACATTTACCATTGCTAGGATGCGTGAACGGGGTTCACGCATCCTTTGAAAATGGAAAGAAGGATGTGTGAACCCCATTCACGCATCTCTCCGTGCCGAAGAAGTGTGAATGGGGTTCACAGATCTGGAGACCCATTTTTAAAAATATTTCAAACACTATCCCTTTTCCATAATCAAATTTAAAACCCATTAATAAAGAAACCCCTATTATTTGTGGATGAACCCTCCTGTTTTGCGATGAAGAGAGTAATGCGAAGCGATGTTTTTTTCATTTTTAATGTATTCTTCAGCATTGAGAACTAGTATGTGGGGAATGTGGATGAAGAAATTCTATGAGGATGAGTGTTTCAAGAGGTTATTGTTTATGGTTAGAGTTTCTGATGATGTTATGTGTAAATTATAGGAGGACATGTTTATATGCAAAAAGTTCTTGAAGAGAAGAATTAAATTGATTTTTATACATGAATAAAAAATTATATGCGAAGATAGTTAAAAATTATATATGGATATGGTATCCGGAGTCCTTTTAAGTACTTAAAACTAATTACCACATTTTCAAAATTATCATGCAATAACTGCTCCAATAACCTGTGAATTTTTTCCCTTAAATTTTTGGCTGATTTCGAGACAAAAAGAGTGTGCAGTATATGGGTGTTTGAGAATTGAAGTGATGGGAAGATTTCATATACATGGATGGAACTTACACTCCACATTATACAGTGAATAAGTGACATGTGTATACCCATTCAGGTTTGTTCACAAGATGGTGGAGCTTGAATGTGGATATCACATGAGTAAATGCACACCTGAATAATCACTTGAGAAGTTGAGATAACCAGAAAATAATTAGAAGAAAATAATTATAAATAATTGTTCTAAGGTTTTATAATCCATGAAATCAATTCATGAAGTGTGTTTATTTTGATACTGAATCCAAACAAAATATTAGAAGTGCGTATATTCGAGTTAATAGTGTTTGAGAAATCAAGAAGACAGATTGGGATGACATTGTGCAAGATATTTCTAACATATAATAATCTTGAAGAAGTTTATTTCATCATATGCACACATATTAGTGAGGCTAAGACTTTTTCATAATTTGGAATTATCATGAACATTGTTTCACTAAGGAAACTAATAAAAAAAAGTGATCTGAGATTTGTGAGCAAGACCAGAAAGCTTTGTAAATATACGTGAATAGGTACACGGTAAAGTGTGATCCATAATGATTTTATAGGTAGGTCAAAAAGTAAACCAATAGTGGATCAAGCCTTGAATAAATGAGGATGTCACTCATGTGGATTCTGGATCATAAGCCTCTTATGTGACTGAGAATCATAAGTCTCTAGTGCAGATTATGGTGTAGGCAAGTGTGGATTCTAGTAACATTGTGGGATATAGTATATAGAACCACTTGTGTGGATTTCAGAAATATAAAATATGATTAATTATATACTATTTTAATTATTTACAATATTATAGTGGAGAATATGTGTTGGGGATAATAACCAACACGACAAGAAGTTGTTGTTGTACCGAACCATGTAAATCCTAGTGTTTTGGGACTCTATATTTACATCATTACTTTAGGTAAGTATGATAGTCGGAATAAGGGTCAATTGAGTATTTAACCAGTGACAAAGGTTTAATTGAAATGAATCAATTTGTAAAAAGAAAAATAAATCACTCATTCACACTCCCCACCTCTCGGTGATCTCAAACTGATCTGGGCATTTCAAAGTTGACTCTAGGTTGATGGAGATGGATTCCCAATTATAGAACTTGGATGAGAAGTCTAAGGATATTGAATTAAATCATATGTCCTTAAATAGAAACTTGAAAGTAAAGATCCCTCCCAAGTAATATTCAAAATTTGGAGTTCATATAGTATAAAATATGAAATTTAGAAATAAGAATATTTAAAAAAAATAGAAGAGATGGCTCTCAAAATAATATAGAAATTATGATATACTTATGTGGAATATTGGGATAATCCACGAGTGTGTGTATATATTCTCAAGGATTTAATTGAGGAATTAATTCTCCTACATCAACATATCAACCATTAAATGAATACATTAGCTGTAATTTTTTATGAGAAATTTTTTATTTGTACTAACCATTGATATATTTCCCAAAATTATAGCATGAATAAAGATAAAAGTGTTACAGGTAATTTCTCTTTTCCTATGAAAAATATAACGATTGGTTACACTAAAATAAAATGTGTTAAGTTGTAAAACAATTATGTTTTGGAGGAAAATAACAGATCACAATGGAGGGTGCACAAAGAACCAATCCCGGTACACTCAAAAATCCCCTTAAGTGGAGAATGAAGGAAGCTACTCCAGTTGAGAGGAAGGTGAAAGAGCATGAAAAAAAGGATTCACCAATGATAAATATATAAAAAAATGTTACTTATCGACATTATATAGGATATACAAGAAGTTTTCCTTATTGGTTTCTCAAATCATACCACATGGAAAAACGTTAAGGTAGATGAAAAATCATCCCATGGATGAGGAAGCATGATGAAGGATGAAACAAAAATGAATTAATAAAGTAAGCTAAAAGAAGTGGAATTAGTCTCAAAATGATGATTGACCCCAATCAAAGGAAGATGAAGAATTCTAGAGATATAACCGAGGATACAATTTGTACAATTTTTATTGCAAGAATAATAACTAATAATGATGTAATGGAAGTAAGAAGTAAAGGGTTTATTCACCGTTACCCACCATATTTCTCATTGTAATTATTTTAGCGGTTCCCATCTCATCCTATATTTAAATGTTTTTAATATCTATTAGAAGGTTTTATTACTAAGGGTGAAGTATAGTTCACATGTTGATTGTACTTAGACTAGATTTATGTTAGTTTTAATTTAAGACATGTGTAGTAGTTGGAAAATGATATATGAAATATAAGGAGTCAAGACTATTGTAATTCTTGTTAGTATTATAAGTAAACAAAAAATAAATAAATTAGTAGCAAGTAACTAATCTAAATTAGTAAGTGGTGTCGATGAACCAATTTGGATTTTAAATACTAATATTTATATTTTATGCTATGATGAAGAATAAAAAATTATGTCATCCTGATTTGGAGTTAAATACGTGTCAAAGGTATATTTGAAAATTCCAATGGTGTTAATCAGTCATTGATGATCAAAAATAGACATGAGAAAATTTACCAAGTAGTGTATAACTAATTCAAAAATTATTAGACAACTTAATATAAAAACTAACAATGATCATGATTTTTAATATTATTTTTTATATATAAAAAATCTATATCAACATTTTTTTATACCAATTTTTTT
Organism: Viscum album; assembly: GCA_963277665.1. NCBI lineage: Eukaryota > Viridiplantae > Streptophyta > Magnoliopsida > Santalales > Viscaceae > Viscum > Viscum album. Next base: position 249,209,308 of record OY728150.1, read on the forward strand.
GAAAAGAAAGTGATAGAACCATCAAGTCATTACCCTTGTTGGAAATTATCTCACACTTAATTTGAATAATTTAATTAATTTTGGAGGATTTTGTGATGAAAATTTAATAGTTTTCTATCCATATCTAAGAAAAAGGAATCCCTATGAAGGTAAGATATACATGGATTTCAAGTAGTTTCAAGATTTTATTAAAAAATAATGGTATTAATTTGTTTAACATATGGTATCTTTCAAAAAAATGGTGCTTTATTTTTTATTCTATGATGGTTTTTTGTTAGTGTGATTGAGATCACAAGATTTATTAAAGACAATATAAATTTTCAAGTTACTAGTATTTATTGAAGAAAGCGAGTGACATGGAAAACTTTGGTGTTGTTGACTTAAACTATTTCTTCATACCCTAAGTTCCAACTTAGTATGATTAGAGGATTTTCCAATAACATAATATCAATTTTTAATTTCACTTACTAAAAATTAATCATTAAAATGCAGATATAGAGGAGAAAGTGGAAGAAACATTAAAAGATACTTAATCTTGAATTATTCAATTTATCAATTAGTTCGGAGGTTGAAATGAAAATATATAATTTTTTAATTAAAAAAGAGGTATCATCAAGTATAATTATATATAAAGTGAGAATCCATAGCTTCCTTCCCACTAGGGGTAATAATGAGTGATAAAGGAGCCAATGGATATATCAAAAAGTGGTTAGCCTAATGGTTTTGAAGGTTTCTAAGGGAGCTAAAATATGTTTTTTCAGAGATTGTTTTTTGAAGTTGTTAAAACAAGATTATTACTTGGAATTAAACTGAAAAATTGTTGGTGGAGATAAAAATTATGATTTAAAACTAGTGATTACAGGTGGGTTTTGAAGAGGTTATAGTTTTATAAAGAATTTGGAAGATCCCAATATCAAGTGTGATGGAAAAGGATTGCATGATAAATGAGGAGAAAAATTTATCTTAATTTGTTTTTCATTAATTATAGGAGAATAAATTTTCACCATCAGTACTCTTATGGAAATCATTAATAATATATAACAAGGAAAGTATGCATAAAGGGAGAGTATATTTGAGGAGGTACTCCTATGGAATTCTATAAGAAAGGGGGTATAATAAAAAATATCATAAGGGTGATAATTTTTTACATTTTATTGAAAAGGGAGAGTGTTTTAAATTCACCAAATATATAGAGTGATTATATTGTCTAGAATAATTTAGAGTATAAAGTTGAAGAAGTATTTATAGTAGTATGGTAGTATTTCCAACAAAATCCATAGGTGGAGAATGTTACAACCAAGAGGTTGTGTAATATATTTATTAACAATAGATGTTTTTTTTAAAGTGTGATATAAGAAAACATGGATTGATTATGAGAAGTTATTAGAGACAAGGTTATTTGAGGATATTCATTATATAGTAGGATTAAAAGAAAATATTGAAGTTCACATGGATAAATGGAAAAAGTATTTGTAGTATTTGAAGACTTAGTGACATGAGGATGTTTAGGGAATAATTAGAGAAGAGGTTCAAATGGAACAAAAAGATGTGGAATAAAAAGATCCTTGATATCTATATATATCAAATTCTTGTGTTTAGAAGTAATTTATAATGGTTTGAGGAAGATTCAGGTTGAAGGGAGAAGGATGAGTTACATTCTGAAAGTTACATGTTGAAACCATGATGTGAGTACAAGAACCACACCATGATTGGATTTTAGAAAAATGTGGATATGTATTGGGTGACACCGATATTCATAATGTTAATATATCCTCAATGTTGAGAAAATTATGTATTTTTGAAAAAACAATTGTGTATGAAATGATTCACATGTAAGGAATTCTTTGAAGGTTACACTAAAAACTATAAAATTCACAGAGATTTAGTGATACATGAAATTTTTAAGTTGCATATGTTTTTTATTTAAGGAAACATAAATAAAAAATGTAGATTTTTTATGGGTAGTCTAATTATGGAAGTCCTCCAGTCAGTATAATATTATGTTTTTAAGGGTTATCTGAAACATATTTTAAGGTACGTCATATTTTATAAGAGTCATCGACTCATTTTGTAAAAGTCATTGTCTTATGGTTGAAAAAAATGGTAAATTTAAATTTCGAAAGGGTGAGCATGCATGTTTTCTATGGGTCATCAGATTTTGTAAGGTTTGGTTGGAAATTTCATAATGTTCATTCCCTTTTTCACATAAACTTCATAAGGGTCATCAGAGACTATCTTAATGGTCATTCCAGTTGTTATTTGTGGTGATGAGTCAACTCAAAGGCAATGTATAAGATTTATTCAATAATATTTATCTAGTTGTAGATCAATTGAATCATTTAAAAAGAAAATATCTTATTTAAATTAAAATTGTGATATTTTGTGATAATCAAGGTGATTTAAATAAAGTATTTTTTAAGGTTTTGTTACTAACTAATATTGATCCAAAACATATAACATCACATTACATGTCTACATATTTGGAAATATTATGAATCATAATATATGATTACTAATTAAACCAAATTATATTAAAGATTATTATAGATTTTATAGAGGATTAAAGGCTTCGATATTCAAGGGAGATCATGTAGAAGATAATCTGATAATAATAGGGAGTAATTGAGAAGAAATATGACTTGTAAGAATAATTAACGAGATTTGGTTGAAAAAAATAGTGAAAACCCTAGGGCTAGGTATTATGGTAATATCATCCAAATTATGTTTTGAATATTCATGAATAATTTCAAATATTATATTTTTTGATTTCACAAGCATTCCATATTCAAAATATTGAACATTTTTAGGTAAATATTTTATGAATATATAAGTGGAAAAGTATAAGTATATAAGAGAGGGATATTAAAAAAGGTTGAATATAATTGAATATTTGGATTTAAGGAAGAAGAAAATAGAGCCTAAGTGATACTGGAATATATAGAACAGGGAAAAAAGATCCACAATGAATATTTTCATTTCCATATTTTTTTATTAAAAGGGGAAGGCTTAAATAGTGCAAGGATTGCAATTCTACATCCAATTGGTAGAGAAGGGAGGTAATTGGACAATTCTATTTTCAAATTGTCCTCATATGAAATAATGGGATTCTATTGCTGATACATTGAGGAAGATAAATAATCAAAACTCTCATTGGGTATTTAATCTCATCTAGTATCAATTAAGGAGTGCACAAAAAAACAATGTTCAAAGTATCATCAAATCTATTGATATTGTGCAAGTATTTTCTCATTCGTAATAGAGACATATCATATTTTTCATAAACTATCGAATCGAACCTCCCATTGATAAACTAATAAAGATTTCATTGATGCAGTGCATGCTGGAGAAGATGATTGAGTGACCCTTAGATCATATGTGAGACATTTTGGGACTTTATAATAGTTGTTTCCCATGACACAATGTGGCCACAACCTAAAAAACACATCCACCGAAAGTGGGTATTATGTATTTTCATACACTATAAAATCTCAGTGTATATTTTCCTTAGATTATCCCTTATCAGTTAACCATGTAAAATCAATGTGTTATATGTACATTAATTTTTTCAATTTTATTTAACATTTTATGTGATAATTGAGAGTAATAATGAAAGATTTAACATTCTCATGTTAACATGGGAATAAGATCTGAATATCCTAGAAGGACTAAATAAAAGGAAAAAATTTAATTTTATATAGCTCGATTCATCCCCTATTAATGTGTTTTAGGTTAACTTGGTCCCTACACACATCCACATAGGATCCTCTATGGGATATAACATGAAATATGGAACTTGATTAATTACATTAACTCGGTAAAATATAAGTCATTTTGATGTAAACTATACCATGGACCTCTTCATAAACAACCAAAATAACTACCCTCATAAAGAACTATAAATATTGGAAACACCAAGATGTACTTCCAAAGGTGAGATATGAAACATATAAAAACCACCCTTCTCTTCACCTAAAGAATGGATAGATTCCCATAAAATAACACCTGATTTTATCCATCCTCTTCCTATCAATCAAGAAAATCATTATGAATGATATGATATGTCCACACCACCACCCTAGGATCTCCCAATTGAGACTCTTCCACCTAGTAAAATAATTCAGAGTGTACCACTATCAGATATAAATAAGTACCACCAATGACTTCATGAAATCTAGATACAAATTCTTATGATCCTCCATAATCTTCCATTCATCTACAGACTCATTAGAAAAATCACCGTGTGTCTTATTTCTCAACACATCAATTAGGACGTTACATTTCCCTAGAGTGTAAGAGGTCTAAAAATTATAATCTTGTAAGAACTCCACCCACCTCCACTAATGAAAATTCAAATATTACTGAAATAATATATACTGCAAGATCTTATGATTAGTGAAGATAAATAAACACTCTCGATATGATAATTTCATTAAAACCTAAATAAAAATACTAACAATATAGTCATTATATAATGGGTGGCATAATTATGATCCTAAGTACTTAACTTCTAAGAATCATAATATATCACATCTCATTCTTGCATCAATATATAGCCCACATAAAGTTAATATTATTTAAAAAAATTATTGAATATAACTCTTTCATTAGGTAAGAAAATTATAAGAGCACAAGTTATATTTTTCTTTAAAAACTCAAACACTTCCTAGAATTGGGTTTTCAACCCAAAAACTAATCATTCCTAGTCAGAGTAATCGAAGTTTCCATGATGTAAGAGAAATAATATATGATCCTCGTGTAATAGCTTATTAGACCAAGTAAATTTTACACCTCTATAACATTATTGGGTTCTATAAAATAAACAAACAAACTCAATATTTCATTGATAAAAAATAACATCATACTGAGGAACAAAATGTGGATGGAAATTCATCTATTGCATCTAAAAACTAAACATTGATATCTTACTTCACAACTGATTTTTATGAAGGATATTTAAAAAATTCATAAATTAATAAAAAAATTCCACTGAATTTATAGAATAAAAAATATATCATCAATGAAAATAACCATCAAGTAGTCTAAAAACTCATGAAGCATCTAATTTATCAATTTGGTAAACATCTTCAGTTCATTCATGACTCCCAAAAGAATAACTAAAAAATAAAAATACCTATAGAGTCACTTGGATTTGGTATTTGAAACATCTTCCTCATTCACCCTTGTCTAATGATAATAGACCATAGATAAATCATCATGAACTAGTTAGTTCTTTTGTAAGATCAAACAAATCATTTATCCTTAATACAAGAAATTGGTTATTTATGATCACCTAGTTCAACCATAAATACTCAAAATATAAGCATAAACTACCATTTTCATTATTTTGAAATGATGATGGATATACGCAAGGAGATACACTAAGTATATGAAATCCTTATTTTTTTTGAAGAGGTGATGCCTTGGTCAAAAATGACCAAAGATTAAAATTTATTAAAAAGGAAGAAAGATTACAAGAGTCTAAAAGATGAGATCATATTACAATCTTTTTCATGCAAGGAGTGGAGAGAAATGGGGAGGTCTTCAAACCAAGTAATTTCTTTATTGATTCCCATGTTGTCCAGACCATCTACAACCGTGTTTACTACTCGGTAAACATGTGTGATGATATAGTTAAGATCGCTAAGCGAGCGGGAGCAATCCATCCAGCGGGTGGTAATCGGCCAAGCAATTTGGATTACACCATTCAAAATTTCTTGTTAAATGGTCATCGAGTCACTTTCGATCCTTATATAATATATCATATATTCAAATTTAAAAATATTATAGAATTTAAGGTTATATCCTTTAAAGAGACATAGAAATCAAAGACACACATAACTAAAACTATATCCCAAACTCTAAAGGTACCAGAGCGTGGAGAAGAAGTAGATGGGATGGATATTTAAAATAGTTCACCAATGACAATGTAACTACATTTTATCTATTAGTGTGAAACCCAGTGAATCTACAAGGGATATTACATGAATAAATTTAAGCACAAAAAATGAATAAATACCTTCCCTAATTTGAAAATGACACCATCAACCATTTTTCTCAGGTGACCTTTCCTTGAAGGATCTGAATCTAGATCCCTCTAAATCATCAACATACCATTCAAAATCCTATAGGATTTATGATCATTGAAATTGGGTGCTAGTACGGTGATCTAATGAAGCTTTCAATATCCTGATGATCACTACTACGTCATTTCATCCATCCATGAAGGAGAAATTTGATCAATTTCTTTGAATGAGAGTTTCAATATATAGGAAGTGATAGAGAGGATATGGAAGCTATAAAAATTCCAATTTTAATAGTTCTTGACATGATATGTCACTCCTCCTTAAATATAATGCTTTTAAATACCTAAAAATGGCTCTCCGACCCACATATATTTATTCCCCACTAAATAATCCATAAACGATGTGTCCTGACCCATTAACTGGTCGATAAACATCATTTATATTTTTATCAATTTGTTGTAATATAATAAATATATTACATGATAAAAGTGACTCATTTAACTTAGCTCGACTTTCCCACAAATATTAAATGATACTTGAATATATAAATATAATATTTTATATCATGTATTTACTTTATAACTTGTCAATAATTTTAATAAATAAATTCAATACCAATTATTCTGAACTTGAATAATATGAATTTATTTATTTCATAGTGATCGAATATTTTCAAACATCTTCTAATCCTCACAGCGGATCCCACTATGTCCTATACTCATATTCATTAGTATAGGGAATAATTTCGGATACATTTAATGTGTGAACCTCTAAGACCATATATTGATAGTAGTGAATACTATTTATATATCAAGAGTAGAGTCTAGATACCCATCAAGGACCCTATAGGGATAAATAAAATTCATTTCAACAAAAACATTTACTATAAACTCACAATGTGTAATATAATCTCATCGTCTCATGATATCTTATAAAGTACGACGCACACTTCATTTCATCATCTTTACTTCCGTTATTATTCATTGACATAGCTATATAAAATTACCTTCTTCTACCATGGTATTGGATTTAGTGAAGGAACTACCGTCTTGATTAACTAGGACTGAGATATCACTTCCATTTGGAAGTGAAAAATTATTTCCTTGTTATTAAATCAATTCCATACAACCAATGATGTATCCTAAAAAAATATACCTCAATATGAATTCAATTTCATAGTTTGTTTCTTGAATCGAATTACATAATAAAGTAGAATATGCTGGTAACGATGTCAGGTCATGTGACCATTACAGGTGTTTGAAGATAGGAACTACCAATTACAAATGAAACTTGTGGTGTCTCTATTAGAGGTAAGGTCCATATGATATCATCTACTCAAGATCACCAAATGAAAACTTCATGAGGACAAGTCTCAAATCTTATGAGCCCCCAACAATTGATAGTTATACATAATCTGTGTCCAGTTAGTATGATGTATCTAGACCATAAGATATATGTTTAATATTAATTTCATAGTATCTTTAGGTTATAATTATATCTTTATAATTTCTATAACCTTTTTATATAACAAATTATCTATGTGAATTACCATATAAATAGTAAATTCATAAATTTTGACACTATTATGGTAAGATTAAATCATACTTACTAATAGAATACATGATATGGTAATTGAAAAGTATTAATAAAGTTGGATCTAGGGAACCCTCTTTTACTACACTCCCAAATTCTCTTGAGAAAAACTGACAATTATAATTTTTATCTATCACATGATAGTATCATACTTCTACTGAGTTATTGATTAATCAATATTCTTACCACATCTTTGTTATGTGGTTATTCTAATATCTAAAAATTCATTTCATTGAGTAATACTCCTCCAAAAATGATATACCAAGATATATTTCTTATTCTACACTATAAAAAAACATGAAATATGTTCTATTACATTCATTAAGATTATCAGAATTTATATTATGATAAAACATTACTTACTAGATATGATTCCGTGAACTAGAAAAAATCTTTACTTATTAACCACAACTTCTTTAGTTGTATCAAAATCCACAACTCACATGGTATTTTTAGATATAGAAACTACTAGATTGAATAAAATTATCTTGCCCCTTACCTTATTCTATCTGTGACATTATATCATATTGATCCATAGGAATACTTGTTCGTATCCCCTTATATCTAGTGTCCTTTCTACTCATCATAATAGGCATATAAATTTTTACTTTATCAAGTATAATTAGATAGTTATGTTTGCTTCCTGTATAATTATTATGGATATAACTAATATTTTCCCACCATTAAATATATATTTCAAATATCATATATAGTAGATTACATGGAATATGTGATGGATCCATTTTTTCACTTATGAAATTCTACTATCCTCTTTAATCACCTCCTATGTAACATGTGTATTTTTCTTATAGATATTTATTACGTATGACACTATTAATAATACTCTCTTGAATTTTTTTGAAATGTATTTTTAAATACATTTTTTGTATATAAAATATTAACTTCATCTAAAAATTCATTAGATATACCTCAAAATATCATTTTCCCTAGAGCATAGGTTTCTACATTAAGTCAGTCTCTAGGGTGATACAATCATTCTGGTCTTAACTAAATATAAGACCAAAATAAAATTTTATATGTCATCAAACATTTTTTATATTGATAATAATGGCACTCCCATGAAACTCTTGTAGTCACATGGAATAAATTTAATCCAAATTAATATTAAATGATCTTGTTGCTTACACCAATCCAAAACAAGATTTTAGTAATTTTCAACACTTATTGGCATTTTATGGTGTCGCAAACCCTTCTTAGCTATGTTGTATAAATGAATTCCAATATTGTCGGTCTTAACATCCAATACCCAATTTATTTATCATATAATTTAGCTATGATAAGTAATATTATTATGGATTTATGAATAATGACTTGGTATTTTAAATATATCCTTATTGGTACCACACTTGTACAATCCATGTATAGTCTCATTTGAATATCCACCACAATATTCAAAATAATAATCCCATTTACATTGATGCATTGAATACATTATTGAATTTTATCTTAATTTTCCAATAATATCTCATTTTCATTTAATTCAAACATTTAGGAACTATTACCCTTAATGAAAAAAGTGTCCCCATCCATAGTGAATGTAAAACCATTTCCATGGTATTGAACTACCTATGCAGTATGTGTCTCTGGAACATTCCTTTTCCACATGATCTTGTGAAACTTGTTCCTATGATAACTAGTAGTGAATATATGAAATTGATTAAATACAAGTAAATATTTCTCTCACTATATAAAAAAAATGTTCACCCTTTTATGAAATACAAGCAATAACTTTACTATCTCTTTTTTATCTCATGGATTTCTATAATATCCTAAAGAATCTTTAGGATACTTACTTTAGATAAAAATTATGTTTTCTTGATGAAAGTTTGTTTATATCCCTATAAAACATGTCATCTAGAGACATGTTCTTATGAAATAATGGATTTATATGATACTATAACTCATATGATATCCATTTTTTCATTATAGTTAGCTCATGGTTATAAGATAATGCTACTATTTGGGATGTTTTTCATGAAAAATAATGGAAGTTTCCACAATACATATGAATCTAAATTTTGATTCTCCTTTTAATTTAATCATGAATTTGAAGTCTATAATGAAATTTTTATTTTGGAAATACTCCATGATACATTTTATTGATCAATGTTTACATGTATGACTCATTATGGATCCTCCTTAATAACATCATAACATTGATGTGTATAAGGAAATGTTCATTTTGGAAACTTCTCTATGCTACATTATAGTGATCAATGTTTTCATGTAAGAAGAATCATCGGTCATTATTACTATAATCTCAAATTTTATGGGTATAAGAAAATATGCATTTAGGAGTTACTCTATACTAAATTTTATGAAAGATGAATGCTTGGTCAAGATATTTTTTAGCACAAAGGACAGAATCAACTCTTAACTTGTAACCATGAATATATATTAATTCACTTTTACATTCATCAATAAAATTTATGGAATATTATGAAGTATATATACTACTATTTTATCATTGGAATAGTTCACACTCTCTAGATTAACTAATTATGACACTTTGTGGTCAACCTTTATCTCTAAAATATTCTTGGTCTAGAGCTAAACAAGTAAATTCATCGATAATAACTAAGTTATTTAGATCCAAAGAGTATAAATATATACTGGGTATATACTTGAAAACTACTTCTATTTATTATAAAAAGAATTATCTTTCCATAATATGGTATAAATGAGACTTACATTTTATATTCATTAGTTCCTACCTATGATTCAAGTATTACTGAACTATTGGTTGAGTATAAGACACCACAATAAACATTAATTCAAAAACTAGAATAATGTATCCTTGTGTCCAAAGGATACATGGTATAAATGTTTTGGTTACACTCAATAAAAGTTCAACTAGAATAATTAAACATGGAAATTATATTTTTTGTACTTTACACCACTAACATAAGAAACATTGTTTCTCATCCTCTTAGAGAATACACATTTTTTCTAGTGATGTTTCTTTTCTTAATTATTTATATTATTTCAATACACATGTGTGATATGAGTATTTTATTTAATACCCATGAATTAAAATAATAAAATTACATTAAGTTGATGAATATACCTAAAGAAGAAGTGACTACTTATTCAATTCAGTTCATCACATCTAAACTTTCATAGTCCTATATCGTGACATGTCATGAAAATATCATCTTGTATGATGATCAACCTATTTTTATGAAGGATGTTTCAAAAGTTTATTTTGGAACCACTCTTCCCATTGTCCTACTCTAATTGTCTTTCATCTTGATCAATATAAGTACTATTGTTCATACTTTCAGGGTGTTCTTATTTACTTAGAGAACATTACCCAAAAGGTAATGAGGTGTTTTCTACATACTGTTCGTTTTGTAATCTTAAAAGAAAATGGAGTAAATGGGTAAAAAAGTTATAATAATGGGATGTATGTAAAGAAAGTGTTCTATATTTCAATTTACAAATTTTCAGTGTAATCATCAGCCCATTCATATCATACTTCACTGTATCCTCACAAACTTCTCATACATGAGACTACATGTTCTTTTAGAAAAATGATCCAAGGATCTTATATATATCAAAAATTAAAAAAGTATAAAGGAAGGAAGTATGCATTTATCATAAACAAAAGTGGGAAACATATCAGAAGGAAGAAGGCAACAACTGATGTCTCCCTTAGAATTTAACCCTTTATGATCAAGATCATCAGCAAGATAATTGGATTCTCGATAATTGTGAGTGATAATGTAGTTCATAGTAGAGAGCTTGCCCATAGAATTGACCCATTTTTTTGTTAGCCTCCATGATAGATGAGACTTTCCCATTCTTATCTCTTCAATAACAGTAGTAGAGTCTCACTCAAACCAAACATTATTCCAGTTTCGTTGACAGGCATGGTTAAATTCTTTGATAATTCCCATCATCTTCACCTCAAGAGTAGTGACATTACCGCAAGATCCATGAAGATACTTCACTACATAACCGATGTGGTTTCTATAAACAAGGTCATATCCTACTGGTCCTGGATTTTCCTTCATAGGCACCGTCTGTGTTAGACTTCAATCATCCAATAAAATGTTGTATCAAGGAGACCTCGAACATGCCCCATGGATGGGGGAAGTTACCCAACAAGTTCAAACATCTCAAGGTAATCATATCCCTTACTGAGTTGGAGTAGGTTTGATCATGCAGCAGGTTCTCACTCTAGAAAGCTTCACTGGCAGCAGTGGTAGCAGGTCATGGTCTGAACCTATCTTGGATGTGCACTGCCTTGTTCCAGCCACACCAAAGAATGTGAAATACCTCTACAAATGAAACTCTAAATAGGGAAGTGATATGCTTTGAGAACTGGATGTCAATAATATCAAGAAGAAAATTCTGAACAAAGCCATCTTGAGGGGTAGGTCCATCCAAGGCACTATAGCTCTTGCTCAATAAATGATTACAGATTTGAATTTCAAAACCTGTGAGTCAAATGTGGCTCTCAAGTTGGACATGAAAAATGCATTAAATTGAGTGGAATGGGGTTTCATCATTAAGGTAATGGAATGTATGGGTTTCTCTTCATGGACTATTGACCTTGTTTTCAGATGTTTCAGCTCCCCGTGGATGGCGGTCTCATTCTTGGGGAAGTCCTTCAGTTTCTTCAAAGCCATTCATGGCCTAAGGCAAGGTGATCCTTTGTCCCCAAGTATTTTCATCATAACACAAGAGGTTCTCATCCGTCTCATTCATAGTAGCATTAGTAAAGGTCAGATTATTCCTTATAGGAGGCGCATGAGGGCTACGGCCATATCTCACTTAATGTTCGCAGATGACACCCTAGTCTTTATCAATGGGGGTAAGAAATCTATATGAGGCCTGAACAACATCTTGGAGGGTTACTGCCACTAGAGTGGCCAGCTTATCAATAAGGAGAAGATTCTATTCTTCAACCCTAATTACTGCTCCCCCAGAAGGTCTGCTGATATTCAGCTCACTCTTGCCATGCAACGGGGGTGCTTTCCCATGCATTACCTTGAAGCTCCCATCACCCCTGGTAGATTGCGGATTCGAGACTTCGATTTCCTCTCCAGCAAGATTGAGGACCGCATTCACAATTGGAAAAACAGGTTTTTGTCCTTAGTAGGACACATTTCTCTTATTAATAGTGTTCTTCTGGCCACTCCAATTCACACTCTTTCTACTGTCAACGTTTCGAAGGGTGTCATTTCCAGTATTGAGAAACTCCTGGCCGGTTTTCTCTAGAATCCTATGACGGAAAGGAAGAAACATTGGGCTTCTTGGAGTAAGGTTGTGAAGCATACTAGGGAGGGTGGTACTAACGACCACAGTCTGAGTGGTACTCTTAGTTGTATGCATGCACGGCTAGCTTGGGACGCGCTAGATCAGAGTACGTTGTGAGGAAAAATTATGCATCCCCTGCTGAGTATCTATCCCCCATCCAAAGACGGAGTTTCCTCTTTACTTCCCACTATTGCTAACCTATTTTCAGAGCTCCTTTTGCACTCATAGTGGATCATCAGAAGGGGGATCTTTCTTTCTGGCACCTTAACTGGGCTGGAACTGTGCTTGGATTCCCAGGGTGCCCATCCCCCACGATTTCTTTCAGGGAGGCCAGTTCGCACCCGAATTTCATCAAAGCTATTCTGGACGAGTCGCAACAGGAGGTTTTCAATCTCATTTATCTATCACAGGAACCTGACCATTGTGTATTTACCCCCTCTTCCTTGGGGGATTTCTCCAATCGGGATTACCGGTGGTCTTGGACCTCTGCAGAGGAGCATGACAGATGGAATGACACTCTTTGTCCCAAGGTGATCCCATCCAAATTTTCTTTTCTGTTATGAAGGATAAGGTATCGGGCGATACCTACAGATGAAAATATAAAACATTGTGGCATCCCTCTGGCGTCTCAGTGTTCCTACTGTACTTTTTTCAGGGAATAAAGTGTTGACCACCTCTTTTTCCGGGGAGGTTGGGCTTGGGATGTGTGGCATGCCTTTGGGGAGTTCGCTGGCTTGCAGGACTCTAACATGGTGGAGCTTCCATTCTTGGATAGGTGGTTCCATGGGGCGGGTGATAAAGGAGTGGAGAAGATGGAGTGTGTGGTGATTCTTCTGGCAGGGTTTTGGTCTATCTGGCAAGCCAGAAATAAAACCAGACATGAAGGGGTTTATCCCACCAGCAAGTCCATCATCTTTTGGACCAATACCACCCTCCTTTATTTGGATCGTCTTTCTGGAAACTGGAGGGATGCCCCCTCCTTGCGATGGATGATCCCTGCTTCAGACTCTGCACAGGCTCCTGACAGCAGCTCCTGCGGCCTCTGGGTGCGATGGAATCCTCCCTCTAGGGGATTTAAACTCAACAATAATGGTTTCTGCAGGTCGGGGGTCTTGAGAGGGGGTGGGGCTGTCCGTGACTCTATGGGTTCGGTCCTCTTGGCTTTCTCCTCTTACTTGGGACATGGTTCCTCTATACAGGCTGAAGCCAAAGCTATGCTCATGGGTATCAAGCTTTGTCACCAGTAGGGTATTATCTTATCTGAAGTGGAAACGGATTCAAAGATTCTCCATGACGCCCTGAATGATTCTTTCCCTCCTCCATGTTCGATCATCTATATCATCAGAAAGTGTAAAGGCATGATCAACAACAATATCAAAGTGATTCATTCTTGGAGTGAAGGTAACAAAGTGGTGGATTACCTGACATCTTTGGAAGTCATGGGGCACGACCCTGTCTGCCTCCATGATATTTTCTACTTGAAACCTGAGGGGGTCAATTTGATTAGAGTTTATTCCCTCGACCTTCACCATTTCAGACCCCCTAGTTCTTGACTTTTTGTGGTTTTTTTCTCCTTTTCTTGTTTCGGATGTTATTCTTCCTTATAATAAAAAAGTAACGATGTATGTATGTAATGTATCATCAAATAATTTAACATTTATGATAGAAATATTATGTAAAAAATAAAATGTTTCATACATGACCACCCAGTAATCATCTATTATACCCTTACTTCTTGTTGTAGCTCAACTGGTATTGGGGACTCCAATACCTTGAATTTTCTATGTTGTAGTACTTTACACAAATGCTTGTAATATTTTTTGAAAAATCTTACTAGTAATGACACATTATTTTTACAGTAGTAATAACATTGTTTAGGTGGTATCACATTCTGTTTTACTAGAAAATTAAATCCAATAAGATTAAAAAATTTATATTGATTATCTATTAAACATTACCAATTAAATCCTTAAATATCTCCCAATTTTTTATCGATCCCTGGTATCCCTCACAAATATATTTTGAATACCTAGTTTCTAGATTATTATAGTGTTAAGTATCCCTAAAACAACTCTTCATAGTCTAATTTATGGGTTCTCCACTACTCAATGAGTTTCAAGGTATCTGTTTGAATATCCAATTAACTTAACTCGTCGTTCATTGAACCATTGAGTGAAGTCCAAACTTGTAATGTCATAAACTTTATTTACTCAACTATTTGAATCTAATGATACAATAATATTGAAATGGATACTTATTCTCTTCCATATTTAGGTAATTCATCTCACATATTTAATATGAACTCCCCAGTAGTAGGAGGCACCCTCAAATAGGGCTGACGAGCACCCTATATACCTGATATTATTCAAATTCAAATGAAGAAAGGTATTTGAATTACTATAAATTTGAGTTTTTTTTTGCTAAATCAAAGAAATAATTTTCTATATGATATGAACATACTATGTGATTTCACAAACAACTAAAGAATTCATTAAATTGAAAAACATTCATCTTGTCTAAAATTTATTTTATCCATGCCTTTTGTATATAATTTTATGTGATCTTGTAAACTTGATATTTAGGACACAATAATAGATAATAATGAAATTAAATAAAATAAAGGACCAATCTTGATCATTTAAAATTGGTTCATCCATTTATTTTCAATGGATCAACCGTAACCCTGTGGGTAAAATACCTAAGTTGTCTCTGACTCGAATCTCATATCATACCCTAGCCTGTTATATCACCATCTTATCCGGAACACCACCTCATATTGGTGTGTTTCATGTCTTAAATTGTACCCATAATAATATGTAAATACTCACACATAGGTGAAGGGGTCTCAGGAATGTGTAATACACATCTAATACAACTCTCATGGACATTCACACCCTTATATATATTAAGCAAGAAAAACTAATGATGCAAAGACTATATAATTAAATTTAATTATTAAATGCATCACAAGAATTTAAATAAACAATTAAATAAAATAAATCTAGATATAAATGGGTTGGTTGATTCTCAAGATCAATCAACATGCAAATTAAATGGGAAATAATAATTAAATTCATGATAAATTTATATCGATGGATGTAATTGAATTAAAATAATTATATTAATTTTAATTCAAATAAAAAATATCTTGATCCCTTATTAATTTTTATTTTTATTTAAAATGTTGATAATTAATTTTTAAATATATGTGTGTGTGTGTGTGTGTGTGTGTGTGTGTGTGTGTGTGTCTAAGCATTTAATTTTTTTAAGGGCCCTTTTTAGCCCATAAAATCTCTAAAAGGGGTTTTGTGTTTAATCTTGACTTGAAAAAGGTCAGGGGTAGGAGAAAGCCTAAAATGAATCAACTTGGACATAGGTTGAAATGTAGGTACTACATGTGGAAAAAGATAGTGTTATAAAAGATTAATACTTGGTTGGCTAGTAGGGAATGAGGCTATGTCGATTGTTCTGACTAATACACTACAAGAGGGTGCGACCACATGAAGGGGTGAGCATGGAAGTGGGACTATCGATGGTGGTGCTTGAATTTGGATGTGTGAAGGTAAGGGTTTTAGATGGGGGGTAATGTGAGATGGGGTTTGGGAGGGTGATTGATGTGACATTTGGGTAGTGGTGTGTGGGTTAGGCATGGATAGCACACAGAGGGGAGGCAGAATGAGGATGGGAGCTGGACGAGGTAACAAGTAGTTGGTCCAACCACGGGTGACCAAATGTGGTTTAGGAGAATACATGGGGTGGAGGTATTTCATCAGAGGTTTTTACATTGATGTGAGTTAGGTTAACCATTAAGAGAGGCGACGAGGTGGTCTATACAGGTGGACGGGGCTTAGATGAGCGGGGTGGCACACAGTGGCATATGATAACTTCAGTGAAGGGAAGTGGTCCATTGACCTAGTCCATGAGTTAATATCCCAATTTGCAAACATTTTGAAGGTTTGGAGTCTCAATAGTAGGGTCTTGAGAAGTAAGGTACACAACAGGAGTTGAATGCTGTGGTGGGGCATATTCCCCATGAGAATTCCTCTATTGAAAGTTCTCAACTGGGTCTTGGTATGGGTATGTAGCATGGTGAAACTAACCAATCCAATGAAATTTATGAAAATGAGGCATGTTGTGATGATCATGCCAATGGAGATAATCCTTAGTCCTTGGCCTTGGTGGACACCAATAAGAAAGATGGAGACCATGGAACTAGTATATTGGAAACTAATCATCAGGAGGAGTTTCAGAAACAATGTGTTTCTTCTCATACCTCTATTATGAGGGGGAATGTTTCTAAAGATGATAAATATAATGATAGACACACTCCCAAGAGTTTTGATAAATAATCTTTTAGTGAAATCATCAGGAATGAAGGAAAAAATGGGAATGACAGTGAGGGAGTCAGTACTACTCCACCAAAGAGAAGTCAAAGGAAGGATTACTCCAACATGCCAAAGACTATGTCTATCAGGCCATATTCTAAGGCTTAAAGGTGGGTGGATGATGATCTCAAATGGGGGTGGGCCACCAAGAAATCTTTAAGAGAGTGCCTTACATCAGAGCATCTAAGGCTCGGGGAGATGTATATCAAATTTCTCAATCAGTAAAACTCAAAATCTAAATGGGAGTCGGCTGATGCTGGTGCAGTCTCTGGTTTTGGCTACGGTGAGGATTTTTTATATATAGTTGGTTCCCTCAATGTATTTTTCCTTTCTTTTTTTCCTTGTTTTTTCTTTGTAATTTTATTTTTATTAAATTTTGGGGACCAGGCATGCCTCTTTCTATGCCTTCTTCTCCTATATTTTTTTCTTATGTTTCTGTGAACATTGAATCATTGTCGGCTTACTTATATAATTTTAGCAATCAATGATATTAGTTAAATACTTAATATAACCTTCCTATAACTATAAAATAATCATTATTTTCTTATTAAATTATAATAATTAAGTATTTATGTTCCCACAGTCATCTATGATGTAGTTTTACAATATTGATCAAATAGGTGTTCAAACCAACCAAAACTCAAACACACCATAATTCGATTGGTGAGTATGATTAAAAAATTACTTATTTTGGCATAGTACCATTATAATAGAAGAATAATTAAAATTTTAAAAAAAAATTGGTTTGAACCATATTCTAAATGGTTTGGAAAAATATTTAAAACCATGTTAAAAAACAAAAATAAACATGACTTCAGGGATGCGGTAGTCCGCACAACGTGCAGTTAGTGATTTCATTTCTTGAAGAATGAGGGGAAATTAAAGTGGATTGTAATTTGGATTTTAATATTATTAATTATATTAAATATTTCACATTTAATCATTAATTATTCTTTTATAACTTGTGAATATAAATGTTCGTGAAAACTTGGAGATGGAGGCAGTAGTCTTCACAACGTAAGATCGATGTTCTTTTATTTTTATTGGTGGATTTAAAGGAATAAATAATATATTTTCATTAAATATAATATCACATAAGTATAATAATGATACTAACATCATTATATAACTATTTTTAGTATATATTTGGAAGGTAAATAAAAATAATAAAAATATAAGGATTAAGTAATACTAATTTTTGGACCATAATCTTTTTATCGAAAGTATATTTTAAAATGACGAGATTAGGATAAATAATTGAGTCTATATGATTATTAAATTGAAAGAGGTTTCCAGAAGGATAAAATTGTTTTATTTTCAGGAATATATTTAAGTGAATAAAATGGATATTTTGTGAACACCAATTAATTTTCAATAATGGAATGATATTATTGAATGGTTAATGGTTCCAAAAGTGAGAAATAACTGATTTTGGGAAGATATTGGATTTATAAATCCAAAAAAATGTATATAAATACTTGTTTTAAACATGTTAGACATGAATGTTTCTTATATTTTTACTATTACATTTTCTTGTTTCTATTAGAGTAACTAGTTTTTAACTAACTGAAATTTGTTGTACTAAACATACAAAATAACACCTAATAAAAAATTTGGGTGTGATGAACCTAATTTTAATTTTAATTTAATCTAATTTAATTTATAATTCAGATAAAAATAAATTTTAAATTAAAAATTTTCTATTTTTAAAAATGGTTTTGTAGAAAAATGTTGTTTTCAGAAATAAGTGTCCTTAATATTTTTTAATAGTGATTACCAATTTAATGAGTGATAATTTATTTAAATATTGGATTAAAACTTATATTAAATTCATTTTTATGAAGTGATTAATTTATCTTATTATCTAAAAATTAAATGATATTAATAAAATAATTCTAAAAAATAACAGGTTTACCATTATCAAGACCTTTAACACTAAATGTAATAATCACACTTTCAAAAAAAATATTTAAATTTTTACATAATATAGTTATATTGATATAATATATGAATTAAATTTTTTTTAATTTAATTTATATAATTGATGAAATCTAATTTTTTTAATATAAGTAAAGATATCATTTTTTATGTTAAAATACTACTCAAGTTTTAAAAATAATATACTCGGGTTTCCTAAATACATAATTTTAATTTTAAATGATTTATTTAATAGATAAATATATAAATATATATATATTATATATAAATGTTTCAGAAACATTTTTTTCACTCTCGTATTATGATAATGTCATAAAAGGGATAATTTTAGCAGTATTAGTATTGTTTCAAAATTCACCTAAAATAATCTTATTGGAAAAATCCCTAAAATTCATAATAATATAATTTTGAAATTATTAATTAAATAATTAAATTAAATTTATCTAATTTTGAATCAAAAATTTAAAAAAATTATTTTGTAAATAGGAAATATAAAATAAACTATTCTTATATAAAAAACAATATTTAATTATTTTAAAGTCAAATTGAGAAATGTGTAAAATATATGTGATAAATCTTTACATTATTAAATACATAATTATATCATCATAATTTATATCTACATATATCCTCAATATCTACACATAATATATATGTTTAAGTTACGCTCTACTAGAAGTCGAGGGTAGTGATTCTACTAGTATAGTATCATGGCAATTTCCACGAGCTAGAATTTCCCTCAAATACTATATCAAAAATACCATAATTATTTGAGGTTATATTTTTATTTATATATATAAAACCTAAGATATTCTACTCCTATACAATATGAGATAAATGATATTCATAAGGATGAATTCTACTACCTGGTGTGATTTATTTTATTTTTGTTTGTAGATTTTATAATATGGTTACTACCTTTTATACCCATAAATTTAACAACTATGTTATAATGGTAAAATTTTATTTTAACATAACAGACATTCATTTTATTTTGGAATTATGTGTATAATAATATATTAACATAATTTTTACTTAATGAATTTACATAGTTATTTTTTGGGTCATTACATCCCCCCTTAAATCAATTACATTCTCATAATTTTAATAATTCATAACTCATGAAAAATTTAAGGGTATACATAAAATAGACATGACTCATGTTTTAATTCCTAGCACAGTTTCATCATCAATATCATTTTTATGACTCTTAAACTCAACTTTTCCCTCCTAATAGTAAAATAACTAATATTGAGTTAAATACAAAAAGATAATGGGAGTAATTTTTCATAGGGAGTTTATAGTTATTCTTATATTAATAAGTGATAATGGGTTTTTTTAAATGTGATTATCCTATCTTGGAAATCATCATGTCCCTTATGTTAAGAGAACCAATCCATGCCTGAAATCACATAAAATTTGACTAAATTAAGGATCATATGACTGTATAATAATAAAAATCCTATAAAAATATCTTAGATATTATTTATTTATGTTCGGTAAAATATTAATACCATGAAATGTTTTTATTAACAATTAAACATATAGTCACTAGGGTGGAAATTTTATGTCCTTATTAAACATATTAGAAAAATATGAGTAGGATGAACAAGATATAAATACAATACTAATAGTTCTTGATTGGATGATTGGTTTTCCTCACTCCACACTATCACCGAGACTCACATCCTTAATTGTGGTTTCATAGGAATTCCCTTATCTTGAATATTTTTGGTTCCTATTATCCTGTTTTGCCATTTTAACAGGTAATTAACTTGAATAATTTCCAAGTTTCATAAATTTAAGATAATTAATTACAATGGTGTTTTAGGATGAACTCTTTTTTCCTTACATTGTCCCCACTAATCAATTCACTTTTACTCAGAAAATATTTTCTCTATTCCCTTATTTATCACAAATAACAAATATCTTAATTCTTTTGAGATATTTTCCATAGCGCTTCTTCCCCTATTTTTAACATGAAGGAAATTTAATCCTATTTCCTTAATCATATTTATCACTTGAAAATTAACATGACTTAATCTTTCCCTTATTTGGTTTTTTTGGAAACTCTATTATGTTTACGTTGTCACTCATAATTATTGATATATGGTTGGGTATAATAATATGTTTTATAAATCAAATTAATATCTCATTAAGGTTATTATTATAAAAATATCAATATTTTCCATGGAATCCACTATTTTCATGGCTCCTTAGGGTTTTAGCTATTACTAAAACCAAAATTATTTAATCATGAGTGATGGAAAATTATCACCATAAAATAATTGTTTTAGATAGTTACATGAAAATTTCAAACTCAAGATGTATTTATCTTGTAAATTATTATATTAAATTTCAGTTTAACCAAAATCACTCTTGGTTCATTCTATATTTCTTTAGGATGGGTTCTCTCATACTTATTATCCTAATTGTTTAATATAATAAATCCTTTATAGCAGATTATAGAGGGAATTGGATTAAACAATGTATATCCTCCAAGAGTGTCCAGCCTAGTGTGAAATTATGCCTCTTTTTCAGAAAACATGTGATGATTGTGTTAAAACCTAATACACTATTTTAGGGTTTATTACATAAAGGTACACTTGTGATGGATCCTATATAAACTTGTAATTTACAGACAATGATTTTATTTTGTGGAAAACCACAGAATCTCTACTTTAACAAAATTTAAAAATGATATCATGGATTTAGAAATATCTATAATATATATCCCTATGTTTTTCAATAATCATCTCTTATACCAATCAAAGAAATATTAAATATTTTTTCAATTAACCTATTGGTTTATCTATACCACTTAAATTATTATAATCTTTAACTTATCACTCATTAAATTAAGAACAAATAGAATCCATATCTTCAAAGTTATATAAACCCTCATTTGATACCAAATATGATTCCCTAGACTCATGCTCCCAAAATCTAGGTTGAATAAACACCTTCTTTACATACCAGCTTTGAAATGACTAAGAGTGACCCAATTTTAACCATCAATAATTATAATATCACTAAATAATATTGACTCATTTTCATTTAAAGGAACCTTTTGGTTTATTATTTTAGAGATTAGGAAAAACTTTTAACTAAAAAATCCCATGCATATCCCATAAAATGGATATTTTACCCACTATATAATAAATTAAATAATCCATAATATTTATTTAATATTTCCAAAAAAATATACACATAATATTTTATATTAGACTTATCATGTGTAGTACATTGCTTCATATCCTTGGTTAATGGAAACATAATAAGGGGTGAGATAAATTCCCAGTAAGGTTAAGCATAAGTGAAGAATATCAAAGATCACATGTGAGAAGAATGTGGGTATAAATAATATGGGAGAAATAAATAATCAAAATAATTCCATAATAAAATGAAATTGTGAGCATAATATATCCATGGTGGACATATCAATAAAAACATACATTGTTAAAAATAAAGAAAAATATATATATAAAATTTAAAATATTGGATACCTAATTCCATTCATTAATCCAACGAAACATGTTCTTAGATATCAGGATCTTATAGTGATGGACGTTTTTCTTCACAATATTTTATTATAGCCAGGAATACACCAGTATACCCAAGCTTGTTTTCCTCCTGATATCCATTTATGCCTCAAGGGGTTATTACGGCCTCAACCATAATTAATTATGTCTAATGAATTTATCATATGTAATAATGAATAATATATAAAATACATTACCAATATTCCATAATAATCAATAATTATTTACCTTAGAATAACAAGTATACTATATTTCATTATTTCCTCAATCAATAAATAGAATAGATTTATATGTAATAACCCCTCAATATAACACTGTATAGAGTAGGGGTATACAGTTAAGTAAATAATTTTCCTAATCAATCTATTCATGGAATCTAGTTGAATTCCCTTTATATAATGTAATATAAAATGGTTTATTCATAGAGGAAAGGAATTAGAAGAAAAAACATTTTTATAACAGAGGATGATTTGTAACGGTAAAGGCAATGATGGATTTCATCAAGTTTAATCTCCCATAAGAAAATAGAATGATTTTATTTATAATTCAATACATGGATAATATATGCACTAAATAAAGGAAAGAAATTTTGAAATACACATCATATCGTAAGGAAATAAAATTCAGATGTGAATACCCTTATGAAAAATATAACGTAAGAATCATAAGAACTTGTGGGTGATAACATGAAATTAACATATAATAAAATTAAATATATTAATTACAAATAAAGGAAATAATAAATTGAATAGTCTATATAAAATTATATATGCTTCATAATATAAAACATGTCTCATGGAATTGAAAATAGAGTCAAATAACACTTACAACATTATAAAATTTAGAATCAAAACCTCTAAAAGGATAAGATTTCAATTGATACATTAAATACCATGAATAATGTGATGATTATGATAAAAATATTAAATAGGTAGTAGATACACCATGATAATGTAAATATTGTGTATAATAACAAATATCTAAAGGTGTGAACATTTGAGATAAGAAACCCTTATGGGTTGAGTATCATCTAAACCAAGACCCTTGAAGAATAAAGAGATTGAAACAAAAATTAATATACCATAAAATATTATTCTATATATAATATAACCAATTTGAAATATTTAATTTATATAAAATTAAATTAATTCAAAATAAGAATCATAACTCAAGAAATTAGATTTGAGATCGAGAAACCCCTTTCAAGTAACATAATATTTGTGGTTCGAATTAGTTGATAATGTGGTTATAAGGAAAAATGTTTAAACCTAGAAAAATGGAATATAAATGATTCAAATTATTCATTATTTATAATAAATAATACTTATAAAAGTAGAGTTCACTAAAAAAAATTGTAACTCAACTGAAGAAAATTGAGTTAGCACAAACCTATACCTTGTTCCTGAATCATTATGTCCATTCACATAAATTTATAAACAAGAAAATATAAATTAATTATGTACCTTCTTTATAGCCTTATTATTCTATATTTAATTTAATATAGGCCATTAATTATAATATTCTATTTGTTTATTATATATATTTTGATTATATATATGTAAAAAATAAATCGACATTGGCCTGATTCGTTAATATTAGATATCAAATATGGTAGTTAAATATTTATTATAACCTTTGTATAACCCTAAAATAATCCTTTTTTTA
This sequence comes from Viscum album, assembly GCA_963277665.1. Lineage (NCBI taxonomy): Eukaryota > Viridiplantae > Streptophyta > Magnoliopsida > Santalales > Viscaceae > Viscum > Viscum album. The sequence goes on from OY728150.1 coordinate 249,233,740, forward strand.
TTATTAAATTACAATAATTTTAGTATTTCACTCCTAATAGTCATCCAAGATAGAGTTTATTTGCATCGTTCAAGTAGGTGGTTAGATCGACTCAAATATAAACATACGATAATTTGATGGATGAGTATGGTTAAAAAATTGTTTATATTGAAATAATATCATTATAATGGAATCATAATTATAATAGTAAAATTATTTTATGTATTTAAATCACATTTATTGTGTCCTGTATAAATATTGAAAATCAATATGAATAATGAAAAACGTTACTTCGTGGAGAAGATAGTCTGTACAACACATAATTAACGTTTTAATTTATGATGAATTAGAGGTAATGAAGATGATTTTTATTTTGTAACCTAAAATTTTTAATTATATTTTAAATTTATTCTTTAATTTCACCCTTATAACCATTTAAGATAGGTGGTGATGAAGAACCAATGATGTTGCTTCGTGGAGGCGGTAGTCTGCATAATGGATGATATACGTTCTTTTATTTTTATATGTGGATGTAAATGAATAATTTAGGGTTTTACCATTAATATATTTAAAAATAAATATTTTATTTATATTAAATTCATTATATTACTAGGTTTAGGATTGGTTTATAAGGGAAAAAATAATAAGAAAAAGATAAGGATCAATTAATACTCAATTTGGGACCTTGAACTTTATCAAGAAAGTCTCCTTGAAAATGAAGGTATTATGTTAAATAATTGTGACCATTGGATTATGAAAATTACCTAGAATTATAGTAGGTGAAAATTAGAAGAGTTTATGAAAGAAATTATTGGAAATTTTTGCGGCATGATGAGGTGGATGTGTCCCCTTTTATAGGTGAATAAAAAGTTACTTTTGTCCACTTCCATTATTTTTCAGTAATGAAATTACAATATTCAATGTTAAATAGTACCAAAAGTATAAAATTATATATTTTTGGATTATATTCAGTCAATCAGGCGTCCTCCAATTATTTCCACTCATATTTTAATCACATTGATGTTCATGTGTACTTATATATTTTTTACTTTATCATTTTTTTTGTTTTTACCTGGGTAACGAGTTTTTACCCATGTATATTATGTTTTACTAAACATATAAAATAAAACCTATTATTTTTTTTTGGTGTCATGAACATAATTTCAATATATATTTAATCATATTCAATTTCTAATTAATATAAAATAAACTTTTAAATTAAACAATTTTATATATAGAAAAATTATTTTTGTAGAAAAATTTTACGTTCATAGTTATGTGTTTTTATTATTAGATAGTGGTGAATACAAATTGAATAATTGGTAATTTATTTTAATTTAGGATGAAAAATTATATTAAATTCAATTTTATAATATATTAATTTATATTATTATATTAAAATTACACAATATTAATAAAAAATCAATTAGAATAACAATTTTACCATTATTAGGGTTATTAACTTTAATCTTAGTAATCATACTTTTATGCCCAAAAGAAAATTAATCTTAATAAAAATTATTATCATGATGGTATAAAATATGGAATATATTTTATTTTATTTATAAAATTTATGAGAATTAATTATTTAATATATGAAAATTAATCAATATTTAGTGTAAAATATTACTTATGTTTCAAAACTGATGAACATGAGTTTTATTAATACATTATAGATATTTTAAATTTATTTATTATATGAATATATTATAAAATAAGTTTTCAAATACATTTAGGTCATTCATATATTTTTATAATGTCAATAATGTGAGGGTTTTAGCAATATGAGTATTTTTTCACTAATCACATAAAAACCAATGTTTTTTAAGAAATCAAAGACAAATCATACTAACAAAATTTTGATATTACTAGTCCAAAAAATAAATTATATTTAAATAATTCATATTATGAAGTTTATAAATTTAATTTCAAAATGATAAATATAAATAAAAAATATTTTTATTTCAACAAAAGTTTTTTCCTTTAAAAGTCAAATTGTGGTACGTGTAAAATAAATTTGTAGGTAAATTATTATATTAAAAAATACTTGACTTCATCATCGTAATTTCTAGTAACATGTACCCTAATGATATAAACATATAATCTAAGCCTGGGGTATGCTATGGTGTAAATTGAGGGTGGTGATTTTAAGAGCATAGTTCTAATGGAAATTGCCAAAATATTGAATTGCTCTTGCATTCAATTACTCTGATACCATAATTGTTTGAGTTCAGATTTGGTTTGGTCTAGATAAAACCCCAAAAAGTTATATTTTTCCTAAACATATATATATGATCTTTATAAGGAAGTCTTTTGTTACTCGAAGAAATTTCATTCCTTTTTGGTTATAGATTTCATAATATAGTTACTTTAGGTTTCAGGCACAACAGAAGCATCCTTTAATGGTAAAACCAACTTAGATTTTAGTCTTCATTTAAGTGTAATCATGGTATAAAATAATTAATATTCCATGTAAAATGAAAACATATATTTCTTGGATAGATTTAAATGATGGAACTAGAAGTGGTGGATCTCCACATGTAATTTATATTTATGTTTTGTGCAGATATAGAATTACAAAAACTTGTAATTATCCATTTGTTGATTATATAGTGGACTAGATATCATCATACCATAATTTAAATATAGGATACCAGGGACGAATAAATATAAAGGTGACCTACACATGCACCATAATCTCTAATTGTGTTCATAGAATAACCAGTTACTCACACGACCAATCTGTATTGCTTGCATTGTTTGTGGTTGATCGCAGCAGAATCCTTCTTGAAGGAGGAATAACTTATGGTATTATATCAAAGGAATGATAGAAGAGGAATAGAGAGTGAATTTTAGACCTATCTATAATTCTTGATAGAGTATCTATATATCCATTGTTCACAATAGAATTGAGTATGGAATGTCATATAAATAGATATTTTTAATGGTAGGTTTAGGTTTATAAAATCACATAGTAGACCATTTCAAACCAAATAATTCTTTTTTGACCCCATCTCCAATTATAATAACATTATTATTATTATTGATTTTATATTTTAAAATAATTATGAATATAAATAAATATGATTTATACCATTTTGAATCGAACCATTAACCTCATTCCACTTTCCCTCATCGATATTTACTGATCCTAAAATAATGACTATTTAATAAATAAATGGCACTTTATTATTCTATGAAAAATGTAATAGATATAATATTCACCAAAATTAAAAATAAATATTTATTATTATTATTTAACTCACTTATTATTTCTAATAACTTCTGATTAAATTGTGGAGATCAACCAAACCTGAAAAAATATTATTTTTTATAACTTGTTAAATCTAATACTTGAATTTAACTAAGAATACGCTTAGTGTTTGACCATATGGGACTCCTTTTTATTAGAATTATGAAAAACCACCAAAAGTACAAGGTTAAAATCTAGAAAAATACCAATGACTCTATAGATAAAGATATTAATTTCACAATGAAATTCAACCTCTTACAAATAGTTACAATGCATTATAATCCCTTTATCGTGATATCTCCAATTAAGCAGGTTGCATGCATGTGCCATCAACCTACATGTTTGGTTTTTTTTATTTATTTGAATTTATATAAATTAAATAACCCACCAAAAACCATGAACATATATTTATTAAGGCATTTACTTTCACATCAAAGGGACTAAGATACCAACTTCTGTGAAGGGTTAGAGGGGATAAATCCTTTCTCATATTATCCATCAACACAATATCACTCTTGACGTACCCAACATATCCTACCATCCCACGATCATTTTTTATTCTGGTTTTCATCAATAAATCAAATTATATGATTCATGGTATCCATTAATTAGAATATTAAAGTCAAAGGATCAATACACATGTCTTCTTATAAGAACATCCAATGGCAAATGGAAATAGGGATTTCCTATTAATGGGTATCTTCTCATACTTTATTAGAGATTACCATGGGTGAACACAAAGAGAAGGCACCTCAATGTCGTATGAGCCTCCTTACTATAAGATCCTATATTTTATGGGGCCCATTAGATAGTATCATCCTTCCATGGATCATATATTCATGAACATTATCAAGGAACCTCTTAGTTCCCATCATAATTGGGAAATACTATGATATGGTATTTAATGTTAAAAAACCCATGAAAAACCTGGATAATGTTTTGAATCCAATATTAATTTTTGGATGAATCTAAATCCACAATATTCCCAGACACTACTTTAGAATTGGTATCAACTAGTTTCTTTAAACTACTCCAGATCACAACTCCTCTATTGAAAAAACTGATATATCCAGACTATGAATTAAAATCATTTTGATCTGTCTAAAAGCTAGAATATGTATAACACTTGAAAATTAACTCTTCATATCCTCCATATACTTGGAATTTATCCTTATTTCACCTCATATACGTATAAATAGCTTTAATTGTAGTCCAGTGTTGTTCACTAGGATCTTCTTGATATCTGCCTACCATAATCAAATAATAGGAAACATTAATGATAATACATAACATGGAATATATGATGGATACTATTGTAGAAGATTATAATATCTTACTCATTTTATATATTTCATCCTTTTTAGGGAACATTTTATTAGAGAGACGTATTTCGAGGGACACTATAATGAACCCCCTATTGGATTATTTCATACTAAACCTCTTAACTATCTATTCAATTTCTGTACCTTGAATCAGTTCAAGTATCCTATTGGATATATTATTCATGATCTTGATCCCTTGAATGTACTCCCCTTCACTAATTTACTTCATCGAGAAACACTTATTTGAATATACCTTAACATTATGTAAGGCTAGTATATCATTTTCAGTATGTAATATTTCATCAACATATAGTACAATGAAAACAATTTTACTCCCACTAAACCGCTTATAAACATATGGATAACTTTTATTCTAAATGAAACAAATTTCATTTATGTATTCATTAAATTGAATGTTCAATGACATGGATGGTTGATTTAATCCATAAGTGTATCTATACATATTTCATAAAATTTTGGAATTTCCTAGACTCACAAACCCTTATGGTTGTTTCATATACAAATCCTCTTGAAGTGTCCCATTAAGGAAAGTAGTTTTGACATCCTTTTTCCAAATACCGTAGTCATGGTAACCTACTATGAAAAGTAAAATTCTATGGGATTTAAACATGAGAACTAAAAAAATCGTTTTTTTATAGTCATATACTTGATGTTTCCTAAAACCATTATCCACCCTCCATGATTTATAGGTATATATTTTACCTTACATATCCAGTTTCCCATTGAATACCCATTTATAACCAAAATGATTTACATCTATTGGCAGATCGATTAGATCTCAAACATGGTTTTGATACATGGAATATTTCTCAGAATTCATGGCTTCTTTCCATATTTTATCTTCTAATATCTCTACTTCCTCATTGTAGGATACATGATCATTATTTTCAACCAATAATGGTTCACCATAATTAGTAACTAGAAAACCATATCTTTCTAGTTCTCTTACCTCTCTAGTGCTCCTATATAGTACTTGTGTATCAGGAACAACATATTCCATGGGGACTTATATAATATGATCATCTAGAAAATATTATCTATCATGAATATAAAATTTAGTGAATTTAATCTATCTTCCACTATCCTCTATGAGGATGCGCTCCCTCAAAATAAAAATGACATATCTTACAATAATTACATTATTGTCTCATGGGTTGTATAGATAGTATCCCCATATTTCATTTGGATTCCTAAAAAAAATACACTTTTTGATTTGGGCTTCTAGTTTGTTACTTGATAATTCCTTAACATAGAAAAAGAAACCCCATGCATAAAAATTTTATAGAACAATTTTCTTTCCAATCCATAACTCGAATGGAATTCCATTTTCTTATTTAGTTGGTACATAGTTTATTAAGTATGATGTCATCTGTAATTCATATCCCAAAAAGAAAAATAAAGGCTTCAATGGGTCATTATTAACCTTACCATGTATAGTAGTGTATGGTTCCTCCTTTCACAAACACCATTATGATGTGGTGTATAAAGTGGATTGAGTTGAGATAAAATCACATACTCTTGTAGAAATTTGATAAAGTCTTGGTGAAATATTCATCACCTTGATCAAATCGAAGTTTTTTATATTATTACAAAGATGATTCTCAAATTTCTTCTTAATATCATTGAAAATATAAAAGGATTTATAAATATGCCTCATCAATTAGATATAAATATAATTACTAAAGTCATCAGTAAAAGTAATAAAGTACAAGAATCCACCTCTATCTTCTTCATAAAAAGGTTTTCAGACATTAGTGTATACCAAATATAGAAGCTCCATGACCCATTCACCATGAACACTAAATGATGGTTTAGTTACATTTCCTTGTAAACATATTTTACCTCTTTAAAGTTGTTTAAACTTCAAAAGGTTCTAAGTAACCATCTTGATAAATATTTATCAGATGATTATCATTTATTTAACTAACGTGAGTTGAAATTTTCAACATTTTGTGTGTAATATTCTTTGAAAATAGATTTTTAATTAAAAAATACTAGAAAAAATAATAGTTTTTGTGACCTTTTTGAATTTTGGAACTTTATTGATAATTTTATAAAACCATTTTTTATTTATTCATTTTTTTATGATAATTTGAAAAAATACATGCATTGAAATTATAATTAATTTTTTTTAAATGAATTTTAAATTGTAAAAATTCATTTTGAATGATATTTATTATTTGTTTTAATTCTTGAAAAAAAATTAATTTACAAACATTAATATATTTTTTAAAATTATAATAATTTAGTTTGGATGTGAATGTGATATAAAATATTAGGGAATTTGAATTGATTTTTTTGAATTTTGAACAATTGTTCAAATTTTGGGAGTTCTATTTTAATTATTATTTTTAGTTAATGGAGATTTTGTTGGAAAAAAATTTCACTGAAAAAATGTTTACTTTTTTTTTAAAAAAGTAGTTATATAAAAAAATTCCTACTACCACTGCTTTGCACTACACGATTCCTCCAATCTATCACCGGTAAAATTTAATGATGAATGCTACATTTCCCCTATTGGGACACTGCCACTCTATTGTTACTCTTACACTCTCTACCATCATAAATCTAAATGGCAGGTCTAGGGTGGGGGTACAAGGGAAAGAAAACTAAAGATGTGGAGGTTTGAAACCATGACCTCCTCAACTCACCACCATGTGTACACCATGTCCATAAACACTAAAATACACCCCATTAGTATCTATTATCAGAAATATACTATGGAAACACTTATAAATCTACTACATGCCTATACCACAATACGAGATATATTTAGTTTAAGTTACATTTCATGGAAGCACATTAATTACAACCTCCACTTCCATAAATGGTTTTCCTGCCAGCACAATCTACCATCACCGTCTTCTTACAAAATGCCTACCACTGCTACCATTCCTATGATGGTAGAATAAACATCAAGCTAAAAACCACCAGCATCACCTTATAGAAATTGTGACCATCTGATTTTCCTTCAACCCAACATGATATTGTTGATCTTTTCCTCACTTGGATGAGCATCAATTATCCACACCTACCACTGCGTGGAAAAAGAGATATTGCACCACCACTGTTGAACACCTGAGCTGATCACCTCCATTGAGGAGATGAACACAACACCATATAAGGTATAAGAAAAACCACCCCTTCTTCAAAATAGATCTATCAAATACACTGAATTTGAAGGAGAATCAATCCACCGTTCACACACACCTATTGATATTCGAACATGCAGCCATTGTGTGGTAATAAAATACCACAGAGAACCACCCATTGATGGAAGAATCCATGAAGACCTCAGTAATCATTATTGGAACCATGTGAACCCATGTTCTAAACCCATGAATATCCACCATGCTAAATCAACTACTATGGAGAAGAAAATCAGTGCCATCTTTGAAGAAGAACTAAGACGCTATGTGGGTGATGGAATGAAGAAGAATCTGTTACGACCAGACCACACCCACAAGCTAAGGATCAGTTTTAAAATCCAATTCAAATGTTTTACATCATCTTCCTATGAAAAAAAATATGGCTTATACTACACCCAAAAAACATTTAGTCAATCTTCCATGATTATTCTCGAACTTGTGTGGATGTGATCATGGGAAGAATTTAAAAGATAGAAATATTCCCTTAACCAAATCAATCTTCATATTTTATTGTGAATCTTGACATCCACCCAAAAAATCAAGATCCCAACTTTTTGTTAAATTCAAGGAAGAAGCTATTGTTTATTCACGTATAAATAATTTTGACCCTCTCATGGTCGAGTTATTCGGCCTTTACTGATCACAATTTAGTTTATTTGTAATTTTATCCTATAATTTTATTTATTTATAATTCATATTTTGTTCAGTATATGAAAATAATGGTTCTATATTATCTCTTATTTAATCATGATTATCACCCCTATAAATTGTGATCTCAGATTCACTGATCATGGAGAGCTAACCCATTACAGTTGGTCCAAATAGAATCAAAGTAATGATCTTGAATTAATAAATTTAATTAAAAATCTATGTCATCTCTGACTTAAGTGTGATGATGAAGGTGGAATATAGAGTAGATGATTATTAGTCTAAATTCAATTTATAGTTCCCCACTCTTCCAACTATTTCACAACAATGTATCCCTCTAACTGGGCCACACTTGATACCAGTAGAGTCATGTGGTTGGAAAGAAAGTATGATATGTGATTACTTTCAGGTGTGTCATAGAGTTCTTTCACTCGATTGAGGATTTTTCTAACTCATTTACTTAGAATAACAAATGGAACTACTTGTCTGTTAAAGTATATTTTTAGTAGAGTAGTGGTTTTGTACTGAATAAAATAGTATAGGGTGAATTGTTGAATGATATTGAACCTCTTCATTGAATTAGATGAGTTATAATAAAATTAAATAATGATAATTATCATAGGAATTCATCCTTAAGTCTATTTTTATTTCATACATTAATTTTGTGTGAATTTTAATTTTTATTTTATCCCCTGTTTACATACATCAAAATGATAACCCCTCTTAAATCTGAATGTTTTAAAAAAAATTTGAAAAAAAAACATTAGTTCTAGGATAGTGAGACTAAAAAACCCTTATCTTTTAGATATTACCCTAGTCATCCACTAGGCTACATTAAGAGGTTTCAAAAATTCACTTTGACAAAATCTTGTTAAAACCATGAAATAAAATTGTCACTATATTTAGGGAGTAGGTTTGAGCATTCACTATTTTAACACATATGTAAGTAGATTTTTTCTATTTTCTTTTTTTTTCATTTCATTATTTCATTATTTTCTCCACCCCAGAAAAATTTGTAATGTATAAACATTTTATATAAAAAATAACAAATTTTATTCCCAGATCAAAGGGATTGAGTGAATCAATTATGTAATGATCCCATACCTTTCTCATTTATATTATGACCAATCAGTCTTCCAATTTTTTCCACAGGATTAAGGGGAGGAGAAATAACCAATTCACATAAACTTTGGATGGATAAAAAGATAATAAAATGAGACCAGTAAAATTGATATGCATGAATTCATAGATAAAGTAGACTTTCTCAACAAATAATCCATAAAATAAGAATAATAGGGTGAAAAATACCCTCAACATTGAATAAATAAAGAATCTAAAAACTAAATTATAACCATGTTTTAGTGTCATATATATTTGAAAGAAGAATAATATTGTTAGGAGGTAGTTCTATATGAACCTAAATCGATATTCCCACATTACATGACAACCATTGTGAACATGAATCTTGAAGATCTTGAAAAAAATGAAAAAGAATCTAGGCTTACCCATAAACCCATTTTCCCTATGGAATTTATCATTGAAGAGTATTTAACATCTGAAATCATTTAGGGAGACCCTTTATTGGAATTCTCTTTCTCATAATTTATTTAATCTCAATTTTTTTTAACATCCCTTAGGATGAAGAAGAAATATAAGGTTTTTTTCTATTGTCCTAGAAGGTATTGAAGATGGATTCATGTATGAACTCCAATTTTGAGAAGTAATAGATGAACCAATGTGTCTGCAAGCTAGTATTATAGAGGGAGTAGGAAAAGACAACCAACTAAACATTGAAAAATATTTTCTATAAAAACCAAAATATAAGATTCTCTATAGAGTAAAAAATGCATCACTATTAGGGTTTCAAATTATTTCATATGAATAATAGAGACTAGAGGGTTCACTAATGTCCACCTCAGTAAGACCCAAAAAAATTTAAAGCAAGTACATTGTATCCGAGAGCGTTTATGTAATGCAACACCAAGAGAAAAAGGGACTATAAAATCTTGAGACTTTAAAATATATTTAATATTTTAAATCTATTATATAGATATAAATTCACACAATACTTATTAATATTTTTTCACACACAATGATGAATTTCTTCGATGTCTTTTATTGAATGCGAGACTGAGTTTTACAGAACAACAATATATTATTTAAATGTTATTATTTAATATAATTAAATATAACCTGGTCATTAAATTAGTGGTTATGAATATGATAAAATATATTATTCAAATATATGGTTTATAAAAATATAAAATTAATTCATAGGTTACCAAATACATGGAAATGAATATAAAAACCAATTGAATATAAAGTAAATGTTTTTAGGCTCACAAATGTGTTTTAACCTAATAAATTAAGTTAATTGAAATTAGTGAATTATATTAATTCAATATATATTATATATTAAATAAAATATTTTTCATATTCATAAAATATTTTTGATAGGTATAATAATGGAATAAACCCAATTTTATGCATAAAAACCCATATTTTTCTAAAAACAATTTTGCCTCTTTTTAGTAGATCACCATTTTTAAAACTATATTTTTGTAATTTTATATTTTTCTTCAAAAGAAACTTAAATTTTAAAATTTTAACTTCCAAATTATCTTTAGGTGAATTTTTAGTATTTTTCTGTGAAGTTTCATTTTTTGTTCAGTAGTGAAAAATATTGAATTTTAATTGAAAATTTCTTTTTTATCTAATTTATTTATGTAGTTAAATTATATTTAAAATTGGGTTTAAAGTCCAATTATTTAAATTATACATAAATTAATCAAATTTTATTCATTTTAATAAATTTCACATTCAAATTGGATATAAAAACATTTCATACTTTTGAACATTTTTACTTTAAAACCCCACTTTGTATTCCCGTCTGCAGGATTAAATTTATATTAATTTATGAAAATTATACAAATAGAATTTGGAAAAATTGATTCCATATTTGGAATAAAAATAATTTATAATTTCTCATAAGGTCAAATTATTTTTTGGGAAAAAATATTATTGAATGTAGTTAAAATTAATTACATCAAATAATAGAAAAACAAGTTTAACAAGGGACTAAACATTAAACTTAAGGGAAATAATGACATATAAAAATATAAAAAAGAAATTTTATGGACATATTTAGAAAATATATTATATTTTACTGATTTTTTTATTATTTGAGGCACATTATTTAAAGTATACATCCCAACATTATTTACCAATTTATATTTACAAAAATGCGACTCCTCATCCACTATAAAAGGAACTCACCATTCCCCTAATTCACACCCATAAAGACCATTGTATCATAAAAACCCTACCCAAATAATATCTCAACATCCATAACCTCATTCTATAATCCAAAATTATGGTATAAAACATACCAAAGAAGGATTTTGGTATAAATCAAAAGGAGTTACCTGAATAAGAGGTAATGTTCTTCCCAGATCAGTTTTAGTTAATTTATTTATTCACCCTTTCAATTCCATATATATTTCCTATATAATAACATAATTATCTTCCATATAATGATTTGTTTTTATTTTAAAATTACTATATAAACCTAAACACACTTCCCTCAAATGGGTTACACAATTTTTGTTCATGTGTGCAGCAGACTATAGCCTCACGAACTAATGTCGTTCATTCATCCATTACCAACTTTCATGATTGAAAATAATGATTTATATATAGTTTTTATATTTTATATATGATATTTATAGTGTCTTTATTATTTTAGAATTATTCTATAAGATATACCTTCATGCTTTTCATTCTGTGGGAATATGATAACATCGTTTTTGGACGTGTGGACTACCACCTTTTCAATGTGATGTGATTCGTTCATGATAAAAATGGAATGTATAATGGGTGGTTTTAATAAGAATATATGAAATATATGAAATTAATAGGTTAATATAATTATAATATACATTTATAACAATTATGTTTTATTATTTTAATATGATAATAAAATGAAAACATTGTTCATGCGTACGTACTGCCTACTGTCTCCATGAACTGTGCATTTCATTTATATCTCCAAATTTTATGGATTATTAAAAATAAATATATATAAATAATATATTCGATACATAAATCATGGTTTAAATTCTATAGATTATTAAATAATGATCTATGTAATAGAAAAAAAATAACATGTAAAAAAATACTAAAAAATCAAGTCAATTAACACCCGAAATGAAGAAAATAACGAAAGATTATTAATGAACTCGTTATAATATGTTATAAAAGAACAATATATGATGTAAGAAATATTAATATGGTTCTCTTATAAGTTAATAACATACTAAAAACAGTTATATTAGATTTTAAAGAGCATTAAACCAAAGGGAAGTGTAAGTTAAGGGGATTTTGAGACTCACTTTTATATTAGCGAGACTTATGTAAAATTCACCACTAATTTCATTTATATGGTGTAAAAACAACCCCTATGACCGTTAGTATCCTGAATAATTTATTATTAATCATATTTTTAGTTTCAATATGAATTACTTCATCTATGAATAATTGAACTTAAAGTTACCAATTGTTAAATAAATTTAATAACTCAATTTCTTTTTGTTGGGTTATATTACTTCTTCTATGTCATTAATATTCTATGATTGTATTTATAATTAATTTTAATATATATGGATGAATTTACACTTATCTTCTATAAGTATTCATTTTATATATATAATCAATTCATTTATTAATTCCAACATCAATGTTATGTTTATTTAAAGGGATTATTACACAATTTCATTCTAGTATAGATTGTTTTATTATTGAATTAAAATTAATGGAAATTATATAATATTTTTTTAATAAAATCATTAATTTTATTCCCATCTAGTTATTTATGATCTTTTCAATTTTATTGCAGCATTTTTTCACTCTTTGGTAATTAGAATGTTATGTGAAATGTTTTTCTGGAATACTCAACTCTATTTATCTCTTCGATCAGAGATTTGTTTTCACTCAATACCATGTTATATAAAAATGTTTTTACCTATTTAGAATTATTTATTAAGTGCATATTTAAACCTTTTATATTTTAAAAATGTTTTAAAAGTAATATTATTTTCTATTTTTGTACAAAGAACATTTCTAACATTTTTTCCATAGAAAAGGAAAGTTCTTTTTACCCTATATGAAATTACCCACATTAATTTATTTGAACATTACTCTACAGTTGTAAAAATATCTATTTAATAAAAATATTCTTAGAATTTATTTTAAAAAAATTATTTTCAATTTTTTTTCAAAATTAAATTTTTATTTTCCTCAAGATTTTTTTTAAGATCTTTTTATGGTATTTTTATTTCATCAATGACAACAAACCAAATTCTCAATACAATCGGTATATGTCATATTGATACCATACTTATTATTTATTTGGATGGATTTTTATTTTTTTACCAAGGATATTATTGAAATTCACTTCTCTAAATCATTTTTTTCTCAATTAATTTCCCCTTGAATTATTCACTTTCTAATGATCATTGAACATTAAATTTACCCTAAATATCTATATCATTTATCATGTATATGATTATTTTATAAATAGTATTACATTTTTACATATGGTTTATATTTCAATGTTATTTTATTTATTGGGAAATATTGATAAATCCATATCTTTTAATCCATATAAATATTTGATACAATATATTTCTCATGAATTAAATAAATTATTCGATATATGAGGAATACTTTGGATAAGTATGACATGGTTGGGGCCCAGTTATAGATATACCCTTGAAGAATCAGTAGCCTCATTGGATGATTCAGTTGGATAGAGTTAGTGGGATTTTCACCCCATATGTTTTAAAATGACTTGTGAAAGGTCTTGATGGTAAAGATATTATGTACCAAGGAAACATGACGTCCAATAATTAAGAACTTCTTCTTTAAAATTCATTTATCATAATCCCTGATATTTTCACTATGAAAAAATATATGGATGCATTTACTTATCAGTTTATTGATTATATGACATGGTTTAACATTATTTATTTTTCCATATTGATATTTTCTTATCGATTTATTAAAATGGAATGTGTGTTCATTTATTTACCTTGACATATTGAATATTGTCATTGATTCATTATTTTTTCCACTATACTTATCCCTCAAAGATAATTTCAGCTCACCCTTATTTTATTTTTCTTCACCAGTATCCCATGATATTTACTAAGAAATATATACAAGGATATTCTAGATGGAATAAAGTTATTATTATCAAAAAAAATATGTTGTAATTTGTGCATTCAAATGTAATGTATGACTCATGTATTTATCTAGTTTACCATGACTACTAAAATTATTGGTCCTTTGGGATTAATTTTATTATATCTTATGCCAATGTAATGGTAGTATACACTTGATCTAGGATTATTGGGGTCGAGTCGCTACTGTTTGTATCAAAGTAAGTTTAGTTGTAACATTTTAAACTAGATGTAGGAAAATATATATTAGGGAATATAACCCTAAGATAGACATTGGGGATTATTATAGAAGCACATATGTATTATTTAACTTAAGATTTAAGGATACCATCTTGGTATTATGAGATTAATGTTGATCATAAGTTTTATGTCTTAAACGCAAATTTTTAGGTTTTATGTAGTAGTAGTCTAACAATATTAAGGATGTTTTAGAGAAATTTATGGAAAGTATATGTCTTAGTGGGAAACTTTATTTGAGTAATAATGACATTAAATTTTATAGAAATAAGTTTAAAGGGGTTGGTAACCTTTATGGTTTATATAATCATTAATTACATTGTAATAATAGTCATATAAGATTATTAGACATTGTGAAAAAATTGGTTATATTGAAAACCCTAGTAAAAAAGTTACTTAATGATTAATTTCATTTCAAGAATGTCCATCTTTCTTTTTTATAAATTTTATAAGAATTATATTAAAGTAGTTTAGAAAAAGGGAAACCTTTATTCCGGGTAACAACCTATCATATCTAGAAAGGACGTAGGTCTTGAACGTATGACCAAAGGATGATAAGGGACTCACACCAACCATTGTCCTGTAAAATTTCTGGTTTAATATGTTATTATTTTAATGAATTAATATTAATTAAGAACTAGTATGCATTAATTTTTAGGTTTGGAGATTAATTAATTAAAAAAATGGTTTTGGAAAATATTTATAGAAATAAAAAATACTTTTCACCCTTTCATGTATCTTATGACCTATTAAAATTGAATTTTAGAGCTTCATAAATAAACCAATGTTAATTTTAGGATATCAATTTCATAGATTAAGGGATAAAATTGGAAATTGATCTAATCACAACTAAAGGATGAAATTTTTCTCATGAAATATAAATTTATCAATAATGTATGTTTACCTATATTCTTAGGTAGTAAAAGAATTACTCAACATTAGGAAAATGATCTCAAAACAAAAATGTTATCCTAATACATTAATTTTTTTGAACTGGTGGTCTTTTAAATCATCATAGATTTATATTTTTGAGACCCTCAACTTTACATAAATCATTCAATTATTTGTGATCAATGAAATTAATCGCCCCTCTAAATATTTATGCCTTTCCTCAATGTATATATATATATATCTACTTCCCACTAATGTTCTCCTACTTAGAGACCAAGTTATATGTTATTACTTAAAACCTTTGTAAATATAATTCTCTCTTATTAATATGATATTTTATTAATTATTCCCATGATGTGGGATTTAATAAAATGAATTTTCCAATATCAAACCCAATATTTTTTAGATCGTGTTTAAATTGAGAACATAGAATTTAATTTTTTAGGGGAGAATGTAGCACCCAGAAATCCCAAAGTAAGACCATTGTATCTAACAGTGTGTATGACATGAAAAATCAAGAATAGAAGTGAATTTATCATCCCAATAAATTAAAATATATTTACTATTTTAAAACTATTATATATCTTGAAATGAACATAATACTAAGTAGCTTGTGTTTTATGAAACAATGACTTTCTTTGACAACTTTCATTACATGCAAGACCAAGTTTTATCAAACAAAAATATATTATAAAAATATTATTGTTTAATATAATAAGATATAACATAGATGTTAAATTATTGGTTATGAATTAGATTAAGTAACTTAGGAAAATATAAGGTTTATAAAAAAATAAAATTAATTCATAGTTTACCAATTCATTATAAATGAATATAAAAACAAATTGAATATAAAATGAAGTGTTTGTATGCTCATAAAGGTGCTTTATCCTAATAAATTAAACTAACTACTTTTAGTGAATTATATTAATTAAATATATATATATATATATAATATTCAATCAAATAATTATTATATTCTTCCAATATATTTTATTGGCATAATATTTGAACAAAACCAATTTTACGCATAAAGATTTATATTTTTCCTAAAGAAATTTTCCTCCTTTTATTGGCACACCCTTTTTAAAAATTAATTTTCAAAAATTATATAAATTATATGTGTAATAATAAACTTCATTTTTTAAATCATAACTTAAAAATTATCTTAGGTTGAATTTTTTGTATTTTTTTGTGGAGTTCCATTTTTTGTTGAATAGTTAAAAATACTGAATTTTAATTCAAAAGTGATTTTTCATCTAATTTATTTATATAGTTAAATTATATTTTAAAATTTTTTTATGTAAAATTAGTTCAATTATAAATCAATTAACCCAATTTATTTCATTGGAATGAATTTTACATTCCAATTGGATATAAAAACATTTCAAACTATCGAACATTTTTACCTTAAAATCCCGCTTTATCATCCCGTCTGTGAAATTAAATTTAAATTAATTTATATTACTTACGTTATTTTAATTTAAAAAAATGGATTAAAAAATTGGAATCAAAATAATTTATAATTAATAGTAATTTCAACTTAGTTTTTGACCAAAATATTAGTGAATGATGTTAAAACTAATTGCATCAATTAAGAGAAAAACAAGCTTAACATAGAACTAATCATTGATATTAAGGGTCAAAATGAAATATGAACATGTAAAAAACCATTTAATGTAAATATTTTGATCATATACTCATTTTTATACAATATTTTACCGTTATTGGAGGCACATGATATAAGTGGGATCTTCTAATAATATCTACCTTTTTATATTTATAAGAATACCACTTATCCTCTACTCTAAAAAGGCACTCACCCCTCAAACTTTTCACAAATATCAAGACATTTGAATCATCAAAACCCTTCCCAAATAAGATCCAAAAATACCTATCATAATCCTTTAAGAATAAATTTGGGAATAAATAAAACCAAGGATGGATTTTGGGATAAACCAAAATGAGTTACCCAAATAAGAGGTAACATTCTTAAACGATCACTTTTGTTTCATTTATTTCTCAAAAAAAATATTTATATATCTTGATTACATAAAAACATATATATCCTTAATATAATATGATTTTGTTAGATTAATGGTTTGAACTACATCTACACACAATTTCATCATATGGGATACATAATCATCATTTGTGTGTACAACAGACTACAACCTCGTGAACCGATGTCATTCATTCTTCCATTACCACACTTCAAGGTTGAAACTAATGATGGATTTATAGTTTATATATGTTATATATAAGATATATATAATTTATTTATGCTTCTATAATTATTATAAAATAAATATATTCATTCATTCTATATTTTGGGAATAAGATAACAGTATTTTTGGACGTGTGGACTCATGCCTCCTCAAAATGACGTGATTCATTCTTGCTAAACATGGAGGGTAAAAGGAATGGTTTTAATAAAAATATTTGAAATATATAAAATTAATATAACAATATAATTATAATATACATGTGTAAAATTTAATTTTCATTATTTTAAAAGGATAATAAAAAAACAGTGTTCTTATATACATACATCCTACCATCTCCACGAACGGTTAAATTCGTTTTTATCTCAAAATGTTATAGATTATTATAAATACATATATAATGAATAAATATAATAATTATATAATTTTTTACATTATACATATTATTATATTCTGATCTATGTAATATGATCAAAAAATAAGAACTCAAAACATTCACGAAAAATATAGAAATTAACCCCAGAAACAATTAAAAAATGAAATATTATTAAAAAAAATTGTTATAATATGTTATAAAAGAAGTATATATGATATAATAAATCATAATATTTTTTTATAATAAGTAAATAATATACTTAAAACCATTATATTGGAGGTTAAATAGCATTCAACCCTATAGAAGCGTAAGATAAAGGGATTTTTAGTATCACTTTTATTTCTAGAAGACTTATGTCAAATTCACCACTCATTTAATTTATATTGTTTATATATTTCCCCATTGACAAGTAATTTCATGAATAAATCATTATTCATGGTATTTTGAGTTTCAATCTAAAGTATATCATCTAATTTTAATTGCAATTAATAGTACCAATATATAAATAAATTTCATATCTCAATTCTTTTTCATTGGGTTATATTAATTCCTCATTTTTATTAATATTCAATGATTATGTGTATAATAAATTTGAATATATATTGAATTTTTTCCACTAATCTTATTTTGATTTACAAATGATACACAAAATCAATTCATTGATTAATTCACACTTCAATATTATACTCAATTAAATGGTTTATTTTAAAATCTTATTCTAATCATGATTGTTTTATTGTGGAATTTTTATTAAATGTAATTATATAATAATTGTTTAATAAAATATTTAATTTTCTTATCCTCTATTTATTTATGATATTTTTAAAATTAATATTACTATCTTCCCACTACTTAGAACCTAAAATATTTGAGAAAATGTTTTTAAGAAAACTTGACTCCATTTCTCTCTTTGGTCGGAGATCTATTTTATCTAAAAAACATGTTTTATAAAAAAGTTTTCAAATTTTTCAGAATGATTTATTGAAGAAATATTTAACCCTTTTGTCTTTTACAAATTTTTTCATAGTAATATTCTTATCACTTTACAAAAAAATTACTTTTCTAACATTTTTACTATGAAAAATGAATTTTTTTTACCATGTACGGAATTACTGACCATTATTTATTTAAGGATTCATATATAATTTTAAAAATATCTCTTTATTGAAATTTTTTTAGAAGTTATTTATAATGAAATAGTTTTTCAAATATTTTTTCAAACTGAAAAGTATATTTTCATTAATAATGTTATTAAATATATTTTTATGGTATTTTTATTTCATCAATGATAAAAAAACATTATTATTACTCAAATGGGTATATTTATTATTGATTCCACCCTTATTATTTATATGGATGGATTATGATTATTTTTGGACAAGGATAGTATCAAAAATAACTTCCTTGAATCGTTTATATCTTCATTAATTTTCTCGTGAATTACATACCTTCTGGTGGTTATTGAGCATTAAATTTCCCCTAAATATATTTATCACTTATCACAAATATTATTATTACCTAAACCATATACCATTTTTACATACAGTGTGTACTTGATAGTTATTGGATTGACTAGAAAAATATTTATAAATAAGTATCTTTTACTCAATACAAATATTTGATAAGGCACATTGTTCATGAATTAAATTCAGTATTCTATATATGAGGAATTATTTGGAGAAGTAAGACATGGAGAGAGTTATAGATAGACCCTTTGATGTATCGATAGTCTCATGGGATGATTCAGTTTCCTAGAATTATTGTGGTTTTAACAAAGTATGTTTCAAACTATATTGTGAAATGTCATGAAGGTATATGTATCATTTACCTTCAAAAGATGGCGTCCAATAATTATGCATTACTTCATTTAGATTTTGTTATCATTATCCATGGGGATTTCACTATGACAAAAAATATGGATGCATTTTATTATGATTTTATTAATTAAATGGAATTTTATTTAGTTATTTACCTTGTTAGATTGATTATGCCTTATCTAATTATATAAATGGAATGTGTGTCTAGTTATTTATCTTTTCAAATTGATAATTTTCATTGATTTATTATCATTTCTTCTATACATAACCCTTACTAATTATTTGATCTGATGCTTATTTTGTTTCCTTTCACCTAGATTCCATGAATTTTACTAAGAAATGTATATAAGTATATACAAGATTGAATAATGTTATTATTATCAAAACAAATATGTTGTAATTTGTGCAATGAAATTATATATCTAGTTTACCATGACTCTTAAACTTAATGGTCCTTCTGAATTCATTTACTTATATCTTATACCAATGTAATGGTAGAAGACACATATTATGAGCTTACTGGGGCCAGGTTTCTACAACCTCAATTCCTGTAAAATTATAAGAGGTAGTAAACATTTATAAACTAGAAAAACAAGATTAAAAGTATGGGGGAGATTTCATTACCTTGATCGCATTCCCATAAAATATTTATGAATTTCATTATGATTTCTATTCTAATAACACCACTAATTCAGCACCATTTCTACCAACCCAAGATGATGAAGAAGAAGTACTGGATGAATATTTTTTTGGAAAATATATGGAAATTTGATTTGGAAGAAGACATAATAGTGGTTGAAAAAGCTAAAACATAACTATAGATTGATCCTAATGAACATGAAATCACACATAAATCCCTAGAAAATGTACAACCATTATTGGAAGTATCTCAAGATAAATATAATTTGGGACTTGTTGAGATTTAGTGACTCCCTCAACATTACTATGAACATAAACTAGATGGAGAAACAATAGTATAAGAATAGTCACCAGTGGTATCTCACAAAGAAGTAGAGGTATATGATACTGAATATGAAGGGAGATATCTTGACATGAACTTACCATATTATGATTATTTTAAATTTTATTTACATATCAACTTCCCCTTTCCTGAATACTATGAAGCATCAAAAATGGAGGATATAATAGACGAAGATGAATCCATAACAGTTATGTTCGAACTCGAGGATACCCCATACACAATTATTCCATCCCCACATTTTGATATACACCACACTACTGATGTGTGGACATCTAAAAATATGTTCAATTGGGCCTCCAAGAAGTTAAGCTATAAATATATGGAATAAGTGGAATGTTGTGGTCCTGATCATAGAAACCTTATCCTCAAGTGGATTAGGGACTTCAACAAGACTATCCAGCTATGGAAATTCAAAATACAACTCCACCTTGGGGGGGTTAACTGAAGACTCTCCACCCATATCCATATCTTTCCCTTTTCAATTTCTTTAAATTTCTTTGTGATAAAATTTTCTAATGTTCAATACAATTTTTCTATTGGATTCCCCTAAGTGTATATAACTCAAGTGGGTATCTTGGATGTCCACATCAAGTACTTGAGGGATACCTTCACTCAAACCTATTGAGAGATAAACACCAGGTTGTGTCTACTTTTTTTTATTGTTTAATCACAATTTTTTTGTTCATTTTTCAGGACCTTAAATGGGAATTGATGAAAAGTTTTGGGGAAAAGATTCAGACCAATTAGATTAGTTTTTAAAAATATTTTAGTCAATCTTTTTAGAAATTGTAAATAAAAAAACTGTGTTTACTTTTTTTGTATGTTTTTTTTAATTTTTATGTAAATAAATAACAAAATAAACACGCAAAAAATTTCAAAAATAAAATTTAAAAAACATATATATATATATATAAACAATTTCTTGTTTATGAATATTGTAAAGAGGATTTTTTAAAGACTCTATTTTGATTTTTTATACATTTCATGAGATTCATTTTTTTCCTTCCTAGTTTGAATATATCATTCTAGAATTTAAGTAATTCACTAGTTTTGAATCTATAAATCTTAGATAATTTCTGAGTGATTTTTTCACTATAATCATGGATGTTTAGTTTTAGAGTTAGGAAATTTAGTGTGTGTGGAAATATTTTTTTTCATAAATGGATTTGTAACTTGAGGTCACTACGAATTCTAAACATAAATTGAGGTAATTTGATCTCCGTGATAAATAAAACCTTATGGATCAAACTCTAATAAAAATGATATAATTTCATTGAACTTAGAATGAAAATAAAAAATTAAAAACACACAATGTATCTTTTAGATAATGATATAGTGTGTGTGAATATCCCTCTTTAATTATTTAATGAAGTGTTTTTTCATAGTGCATTATACATACATTGCTATGAAAAATATGAAATTAAAAAAAATGAGTAAGTGCCTATATAAAAAAGGAATTCATTTATATGAGGGTAATATTAAACCCATGATGGGGAATGTTGAATTAAAATAAATTCATTTGAGTTGTATCAATATATTGAAAAATTAAACTATGATTTTAGAAAGACAAGAGAGAAAAAATGGAAGTGTATTTTGTTAAAACTTTTCTTCCAAAAAAATTTAATTCGTTCCACTCATGTACTTGAAATTTTGATTAGATTGATGTAAAATAATGGAAATAATCATAGAAGAGGTGTGATATTTCAAACATTGTATGGAACGTTATTTTCATCCTTATATGGTTTGTTAATTTAAATCTCAAAAGGTTTTATTTTATTTGTTTTTATATTTGAATACATTGAATTCTTTTAAAATATTCCTTAGAGTGTAATTGTTCAAGTGTGGGGGAATGATTTCAGTGTAAATTTTAATTTTTTTCTTCTATTAATGGAAAATACCCAAATTAATTAAACAAATACTTAGTATGGTATATGATATTGTGATCTCTTCTAATTTTGGGAATTTATTAATAATTGGCTAAAATCAATGTTTTTATTTATTTATTTATTTGTTGGATAATTTTAAAAAAATATATGTATTGAAATTATAATTTTTTTTATTACCATGAATTTTTAATTATTAATATTCAATTTAAAGGGGATCATTTTTAAGTAGTATATATTTCAAAAAAAATATTTTCCAAAAAATTAAATAATTTTGTGAATTTTTAGAATTATACTTGGAAATGAATTTGAAAAAATATATATTAGAGAATATGAATTGATTTATTTGAATTTGGATTGATTGTTTGAATATTGGGAGTTCGATTTATGTTATTATTTTTAGTTAATTGAGATTGTTTTTGGAACAAATATCACTGAAAAAATGTTTAATTTTTTTTAAATCTAGGTGCATTAAATAAGTCCATTTACCACTCCTATATACTTCTACCATTCATACAATATACTTCTAGTTAAAAAAATTTACTAATGTTATACATCCCCTATTTAGACACTACCAACTTGCAACCATCACTCTGCTACTACCACTCCAATATCTACCATCATCAATCTACCATGGAAACAACCATCAATATATCACAAACCCAACCCATGGTATCATATATATCCCATAATTACTCCTGTCCAGAGTGGCATAATTTATGATACCACTCCTCTACCACCATTCCCCAATGGTATATCACACAAGATACCACCACATCCACACATGGTTTATATCCCATCATGATCTACTATCTCCCTCTTCTGCCACACAACCTACCACTACTGCCATTCCTCTTAAGGTTGAAAAACTATCTAGCTATTGACCACCAACCTCACCCTATAGAAATTGAGACCCTTTTATCTATCGTCAACCATGCACACTGTTATTGAACTTCTTTATTCTTGGATAAGAATCAAGCATCCACACTGGTCACTATGTGGAAAAAAAGATTCCATGATACCACTATTGAACACTCAAGATCATCACCACTACTATGGAGATGAACATTCAAGATTGGAATCTGAAATTAAAACCACTACCACTTTGAACTAGATCTATAAAATCCTCCATAGTTTAATGATAATTGAGTCACCACCTACATGCGCATGTGGAGATCTGAACACACCGCTGATGTGTGGAAATAGAATACTACTAATCACAACTCGTCGATGGAAGAATCCACGAATAGGTATTTAACCAGTTCCCAATATGATAAAACCCCCATGATCGAACCATTCCTCATCACCATGAAAAATCATCCACCATGGAGAATATAGTCGGAACCGCTTTTGGAGAAGAACTATTCCACTAAATTGGTGATGGTTTCAGGATCAATTTCCTCTATCCCAAGGTATTTCAATCCCAATACATAATCCATTATGGTTTTTCATCATAAACACCATGGTTTCTAGGAGGAACATCCATTCCAGGCTTATATGTGAGACACCATCCTTTTTTGAAACCAATGCGGGATTGGGTTTTAACCCAACAATTTCCAATAAAACTAAATACCACACAATTGGGCCTCCACTTCAATGATAATCCACCAGATCCCAGCATCTTGAACCTCAATTTTCTCATCATCGATACTCGCCTTCTCACCACTACTATCAGGAAGAATTTTGACATAAGCTACCATGGATATACATGTTTCAAATGAGTCACCGTTATGATTTTAAAACTGGTTTTCAGGGAATACTCCACCCTACATCACACTTAGTATGCACTGTCCCTTTGATACAACTTTTTAGGATTGATTTCCACTATCCATAGTTATTTCAGGCCCAACACCTAAGAACTTATGGGTTTCCATCCTAAAAACCATTTCTTCTAGTAGGAATTTCCCTCCATAATTATATTTTAGTCATTATCCTTTTTAGAAACCAATGTGGGATTGGGTTTTCCCTCCAATATAAGGATTTTGAAGAAGTTGATACACCCATACTACACCGCCTTTAGAAATAGAAACAAGAAGAAGAAAAACTAATAAAATAAGTAAATAATATATATATACTGATAAAAATTAATAAAAATAAGAAAATAAATCAAAGGTTGATGAACTTATGAAATTATTTTGATTCATTATTGTACATGTATGTGTACTTTTTTTAAAGAATTAACCTCCAAGATCAAGCCCACTTTTAATAGACCAATTTCAAAATACATGTCCAATTTTTTCTATCTTCTTCCTATGAATAGATGTTGAAATACATTGCAGTCACAAATCACTAAATCAATCTACCTTGATTATCTTTGAATCCCTATAAACATGATCATGGTAAGAATTTCAAAGATAGAAATATTACCTTAACCAAATCAATATTCATCATCAACTTTGAAACTTAGAATCTATCCAAGAATCAATAGACAAAATCAATGCTAAATTCAATGGAATACCTACTTCTCCCTCACATATATATATTTTTCACCCTCACCTAGTAGAATTTTTTGGTATCATTCAATCACAATTTAAGATCTCCATAATTTTTATTAGGAAATTTTATTTTTAATTCCAATTCACATTCTATTCATTCTATGTTTATCATAATATATGTGTCTCCCTCATTTCATCATGATTCTCTCCCCTCTAATGTAGTTTTTTATCTTAAATCCTGTGATCATTGAGAGTAAACCCATTTCAGGTGGTCTAAGTGGAATCATAGTGACAATTTTGAATTTATGATTTTGATTATCAATCTATACGATCTTTGAATATTCTACGATGGTGAAGGTGGAATCTGAAGTAGAATATTTTCAATCTAAATTTCATTGACATGACTGTTCACTTCCAACTTTTTCACTTCAATGTATCCCTCTAACTGGACCCCACATCATACTAGTGGATTCATGTGGTTTGAAAGGAAGAATGATATTATATTACTATCAGGTGTGTGAGTGAGTGATTTCACATGAATGAGGAATGTTATTACTCATTCACTAATAAGAACAAATTTAATTACTTGTTTATTAAAGGATATATCGATAAGAATAGAGATTTTATACCAAATATAATAGTAGAGAATTAATAAGTGAATGATATTGAACCAATTTATTCTATTATATGATTTAAGAAAAATTAAATAATTATAGATATCTGTAGAATTAATCCTTAGGTCCATTTTTATTTATCACATTAATTTTTTGTTCATTTTTATTCGATTTTCTTCCCCATTAATATCCATTAAAAAACAACCCCTCATAACTCTAGTTATATTAAAAAAATTATTAAAAAAAAAGAATGCATAAGTTCTTAGATAGTGATACACTCAAAACCTTATCCTTGAGAGATGAATTTGGCCAGCCACTAAGATGCATTAAGAGGTTTTAAAAATTCATTTTTACCACACCCCAAAAAAAATCACAATTAGTGGCCAAGAATGTGATTCCACAACATGGGGTTATATGAGTTTCTTATATTTGTTTCATTATCAATTAAAAATATTTGGTATTATTAATTTAATACATAAAGACTCTTAATCAATTTTCCCATACCATAACCTATGATATCATTATAAAAGTAGAAACCATAATTTATAATATTCAAAATAAATCTATCAATGTCTAAATTTTTTTTGAAAAAATAAGGTTCATAATAAAAATTAATTAAAACCAAAATTAATCATGATGAAAATGTGAGATGGTAGTATCTAGTGGCTAGAGTATTCATCCTCGCTCCATTGTCTTCTTGTATATCCACCAATCTTTGATAATATTTTTAAATATAATTGGTTCCTGGATTTTGATACAAATGTGAGTACCACATGAAGTATCTAATACCCAACTTGTATATATGGATATATTACACTCAATAATGAATTAATCTAAATCTCATTGTTGATTATATTTTTGGGTGTAATTCCTCTTCTAGTTTACCATCTTTCTTCATAAATAACATTCTAAATCATATTTTTTTCTTTCCCTATGGGTCTTCTTCTTTATATATTGACGATGCTCTAGATATTTATACATGGAATGATTCTTTTGACATTTTAATTGTTCCATATACTCTCATTCATCATATGGAAAATTTATTTTTCAATCCCCTTGTCTTTATAAAGATAGAGAATATGAGTAATAACTTCATATAGTGTCTTCATGCAACTACTCATATTATTATTCACAATAAAACGAGATCAATTTTTAGGAATTCTGGTTAAAATCAGATGTATGCATTTATTATTAGAGATTATAAAACCCATGATTTCTAGTTAGTAAATGTAGAAAATCATATTTACTACATGTTTCCCAACTAGAATCGACTCTCCAAACATGAATTTGAATAGTGTATTGAAGATCCCATATCTCTCTGATATTTCCTTATATTGATAAAGATATCTAAAGTGAGAGATGATTATATACGCATCCATTTCCTCATATTTATTTAAAATATCATTGTTCATAGAGGATAACATGAAACATTATAAATCCATTACATCGTCCACATGTTTTAAATAGAGAGATAATTCTTCTACACTATCCAATTTGGAAAGAAACTCTGGAAGTGGGGTTTCTAGCATGTATGATTTCTATTCATGGAATAATATATTGTGTAAGAACCTATACCATTTGTAGAATTCACACTAGTGAGAAGTTTGTCCTTCTACAATACAGATCACAAAGATATTGTTGAAGTCAATTTATTTTCCACTTCTAAAAATTTAAATTAGGTAATTAGTACATCTTTTATTTCTAAAATATATTAATATATTTTAATTTAATTAAATTATTATTAATATGTATATATTTTTAGAAAATAAATATCCCTAACCATATTTTTTAGAATAGTATGTCTCATATATGTTCTAGTTTAAAGGACCTAAATTCTACTTCTTATTACATAGACTTGGTCTTGACATGTCTTTTGAATGCATTTTAGGAAGGTGTAACTTGAAAACTATATTAACTCATAGTTCCATGACCCGTTGAGTGGATTCCCCAATCCTGAAATCATTTATTCAATTTCTTCAATCCTTCCTTTTTAGTTACACCAAATTTTTCTTCGGTGGTCAATCATTCTTGTAAATCAATTTAATTCTACCCAAAACATCATGATAAAAGTTACACCGTAACCAAAAACACACCAAACTTGGTTGATCAATCACTTTGAACTCTGAGTTCGATTCAAACTTATGTAGTGTAAGGATATACTGACTAAAACTTTTAGTTGAGGGATATTTATACTTATTCATAAATCTCATTTTATCTTTCAATTTTCATTGTTAATATTAATTTTATTTTAATTAAATGATTATCCATTTCTAATAAAGACTTCATGAATAATCTAGTTATAGTTTATTCCATCTGGGATGCTTGTTAACCCATTTATTTGGTGATCAAGAAACATCCAAAAACATAAATAATTGTCCATAAAACTGATTAAAATAAATTATAAGTGGAATGATCCTGAAATTCTCTAATGGTTAGTTTATATATAAGATAATAGAATAATACTAAACCCCAGGGGAAATAACCTTGAACTATAACATAGAACATTTTGAAGTATTACATTTTTGACTCCTATGTGTTTCCTTAATTTGTATAACCACAACTCTTGGTCTTGGACCATCTCCTATAAATTGGTATCACTATCCTTAAACAATATTTTTCTCACACACAGGTTTGAGGATCCAATAGATTAGATAAAGGGCCTTTACAAAAAAGAAACCACAGACACATAAGATCTTACATAACTAAGAGGAGAGGATGACACATAAGAAATCAATATTAATTTTAGCATAATTAATTAAAAGAAACCAATCACATATAAAATTATTTTCTAATCTCATGATCATCCACACAATAAGAATAAATTATATATTTACAATATTATTATCAATTAATTTGTTTTTTTAATTATTTAATATAATGCATCATAAATTAATCTTATTAATTCCATTTATCTTAGTTCCAAATGAGAACCCTTAAGTCACCATCATTTATATTTCTAAAAAAATATTTTCATTTAAAATTTATGAAGTACCCAAGTGTACATGGAGGAAACTAAGTGATCTTATCCAAAAAAAATTCATGGAAATTGATTTAGGAGATAATTATCAATCCTAATACATGGTGTGTAATGTCAAATAAAATACACATGAAACACATGTGAATCCGTTTTATTATATATTTATTTTTTTATTCATGAAAATCTTGGAACACTCTCTACAGTAGACTATAGGGAATATACTATAGTAAAAAACATGTACTAGAGTACATGGCATGTACTATCTTCTATCTCAGTCCATAAAACATACCTAGTGACTGGCCTTATTTTCTTTCACAAATGACTTCAAGATACAGGGGTGTATTCCAACTTACATGGAATGTTTCCTCAGATTTTCATGACAAGTTAGTTTTGTGTCATGTATTTGATATATAGAACAACCAGACACCCTGTGTTCTTGGATATAAAAAACCGGGTACTACATGTCATGTACAATGGATACATGAAATTTAGTTCTTCAATACATTTTATAGTCTCTTTATCTCAATACTCCAATCCACTTCTATCATATCATTAATATGATTTTATCATATTTAACCTGATATGGAGAGATACAAGTGATATACACTATACACAATGTGTATTTATAATATACATACTGTATAGACTAGTTTTGTGTGAGTAGAATCTTTGGCACATCTATATGTTGTTTTTTGATGTTTCATCATTTATGTCTTAACCATTTATTGGTTATGTTAATGAGAATAATGAAAGGGAAGAGATGACAATGTCTGATATTAAAATAAATAAATATAATTAAAGGAAAATGAAAACTCATGAAACCAATCAATGAATAACAAAATAATTATACATTAAAAATGTGTCTTCTATAATACCACTTATAGGTTCTAAGTGCAGTGGAAGCATCATTTGAGTGTATGAACAATAAAACTTTTAGTCTAAAATTTTAAGTAATAATTACCAAACTTAATTAAAAAATCATTTTAAAAAAAAGCATATATTACATTACTAGATTAAAATTATGGAACTATAATAGGAGGATCTTCATATGTAATATATAATTAATTTATGAGAAGATATATAATTACCTCTAATCTTTATTCTGTTTTCATTGATGATTTGGTGGAATTTATCACATTGTACCATAGTTTTTCTACTGGATTAAATCACTCTATTGGTGATTGATATATTCCCCAAGATCTTGGAACTTCGTCATAGAATCATCGCGTGCTCGCACAACCAATCCCGATTGCATGCATTGTTCACAGTTGATCAGAGAAGAATTATTCTTAAAGGAGGAATAAATATTTATGTTTTCTTGATGGTTTAAGAGAGGTGGAAGAGAGGGGTCATTATAGGTCTCTAGATTTATCTCTATGGAAGAGGAATTTATCTCTCTATATGTTTTTGACACCAAAATTGATGATGGAAGGTGGTAGGCTTAGGATTAAAAAATCTCACACAACCCCCTTTTAAAAAAATAGTAAATATTTTATCCCATGTACAATAATAATAATAATAATAATAATAATAATAATAATAATATCTTGACATGTGAAACACAATTAAAATATAAATATATAACATTCATACCATTCATACCATTTATAATCAAACCATTTTGCTGGGTCCACTTTCCCTTTTCAACATTTACTGATCCTTGAATAATGGCTATATATTATATTAATGCCACTACATTATTCCATGATAAATATAAAAAATACTATATTCAACAAACATGAAAATGAATATTTATTTTTATTATTTAACACACTTATTCTTTTTAATAACATGTGATTGAATTATGGAGATCAACCAAACATGAATACATATTTTTTATTGTAACTTCTTAAATTAAATACATGAAACTAACTGAGATTGTGGATACACATAGTATGTGGACCTCTAGGCCTCATTCTAAGTAGCATTAGGCATTATCTCATAAAATCCAAGGTTTGAATCTCACTACATACCTAGGCTCCCATAGAGAAACATGTTAATGTCGCAACAACATTAAATCTCTAATGAATTATTACTATGAAATATAGTCCCTTTATCACAATATCTCTAATAAAGACGGTTTCATGCTTATACCATCATCCTATAATCTTGATTTCAATTTATTTTAATTTATAAAAATTAACATTCCCATCAAACCCCATAGACATGGATTTATACAGTCAGTTATGTTCCCATTAATAGTCTTAATAAATCAACATCCGTCGAGATATAGGAGGGATAAATCTTGTATCACATTATTTATTAATGTAATATCACTCATGGAATACCCAATGTATCATACCTCACCATGGACATATTTCATCACGATTTTTCTCAATACGTAAAATTATTTGATTCATGATATACATTAATTATAATCATAAATTCCAAGGATTAACACACACATCATCATATTGAAACATCCAATGACATATGGAATTATGGATTTACTATTAACAGTTCTATTCTGATAACCTCACATCTTGGAGATTACCAAGGGAGAACACCATGATAAGTTGTCTCAATGTATTATGATCCTTCTACCCTAGTATCCTTTATTGTACATGTCTTTTCAGACAATTACTTCCCACCGTAAAACATACATTCAAGGAAATGATCATGGAACCTCTAGGTTCTCATCATAAGGAGGAACTGGAATGACCTTTCTATGAGACATATAATGTTATGATATTATCAAATAAAAGAGTCATGAAATGGAATAAACTTGATGTGATAGGGAACTACATTAACAATAAAAAATTTATAGCCAATTAATTATAAATTTAATTATGGGGAACCAACTCTAATAGTTACTTCCATTTATACCCAATAATTTAAAGGCTATATTTTAGTGGTAAAACGTTATTTTAACATTTCAAAATACTAATTTAGTTCAGTGTTTTATGTAGAATAATCTATTGAAATAATAATTACATAAATAAAACACATAGTTAAGTTTTAGGTCAATATAACTAAGTCCACTATATACCACAACCACAACTAATACCACATAACAATACTATATTCTGAAGTAGGAGAGGGAAAGTAGAGTAGTCGATCATTCATATTTCCAACATTCTGGATGTTGGTGGTTCACCTAGTACCCAAACCTCTTATGGTAATCATTAAACTTTATCAATATGGGTGTTGAGATAGAAGAAATTACAAAATTTATAATGATATAATATAGAACACCATCCCAGCCTATATTCCACCTCCTATTAAACCACCATTACCAAAGTCCCATACTCACATCACAATCACATCTAAAAAACCACTTATACCTCTAAATACACATAATATACCAATACCAACAAAGATATAAACAAAATTACTTCCAAATTCATCTTCCCATTCATACTTAATTACTATTTAAAAGTTATATATTAATAATATATTACATAAATTCCATCAAGTACATATGATTTAATTAACTAATTACACATATATTTTCAATTATAATTCAATTAATAAATAATATTTTCCACACATTGATAATTTATTCAAAAATTTCATTTTTTCAACAAAACCTACACCTAATCCATGTTATTTAAGTAATTCAATAGATTAAACACAATCCATATCCAAGGAAACTACAACATCAAAAAAACCTCACCAAACCACCTCACAAAATAAACCACTCCAAATGTCTTCCTATACCACAACAAAATAAAACTCTAAACAACCACATACAATATAATTTTATATAAATGTTATTATTGTCTATTATATTTCCACAATATTCCCAAAACAAAATTAATTTTATCAAAACAATAATAATATTAATTTAAATCACTTCACAACTTCTTTATCTTATTAATATTTTATTTAAACTATATTAATATACACAAACAAATAATAATTCCACAAAAAAAATAAGAAAACACATATAATACTTATTCCAAATCAATATCACAACCATACTAAATTCAATTCAATTTATCGTCATTATTTTTAAAATTCCACATTTATACCAAAATAAAATTAAATCGTGGTTAATCAATATAAAAAGATGAAACAAAAGAGAATCCAAAATCAAATACCTATAATGAATATTGAACTATTATGATATTAAAAAGGAAAATATTTATCATTTTAAAACCCATGTTTTTAAAATTACCCACCACTTAATCTTTATTAAATCAATATTTCAAGAATCATCAATTATATTCATGAAAAATCAATTCACATAAGTCCTTGAGATAGAATAAAAAAGATAACAAGAGAAGAAAGATGGATAAGATCACCTTAAATGGGAAAAATCTATCTCCAAATGCTAAGATCATAAGGATACACCAAGGACATACATATACAGGAAAAATTTTCTTCACAGTAGCCATGGGTTTCATAGAGAATGGAAAAATGAAATAAAATAATATGGGTTTCTTGAATTTAGATTTAAAACATAGGTTTAAAAAATATTGAATAGTAATAATAAACTACATTATGGTTTAGCTCTGTCAAAAAAATATTCAAAACTAAGGAATAATAAAACATATTAACTTGTAAATATAATTGGTTATATTTCATTCATAATTTTTTTATTAAACCATGTAATGTTTTATAAAACCATGACTATTTTTCATAACATCTCAAGGTAAAACCAAAAATATATTATCGTCAATCCAGTTCCATTTTATACTATGATTAAAACCACACTGTTTTTTGTACTCTCTCTGGTGACCATAAGATACATCAAAATTACTCCCCATGAAATGACATGAGAAATAGTAACTATTCCAAAACCATGTTATGGTTTAAAATCCAAGATGCAGTTGGCAATAGAATCAAGAAACTCTGGCTCCTCCAAAACTACTGTGAGCTTACTATAGCGACACTCACTTTTTATACATTACCATTACATAACTTTTGCAGATTACTTAAAAAAATATACAAACATATTCCAAAATATTGTACTAGTCTAGTGCCTTTTGAAACATAGAAACATAAACATTGATATATAAGTGAGCTTTATTATCTCAGACTATGTTCTTATTGACTAGAAACCTTCTTAGACACATCAAAAATAATACATAACTTAATAACCTTGGAGAAGGAAAATTAAAAATTGGTGATATCAGATTCTAATTAAGGGTAAAAAATGGATATATGTAATCATAATCATGATCATAAGGGTATTAGAACATGAACATGAAAATAGAAGATCATGCCTTGCATATCAAAGATCATATTCAAAAAACATGGTATAAATAATGACAGTTCATAAGACATGAATAATAAGAAAATAAATAACATAATCCATGAAAGCATTGCATAGGAATAAAAAATGTTATTTTAGTAGACACATAAGCATATAATATGATTTCCATAATATCCAAGGCATCGCTGCTGAGACAATTTACATCGTATGGGTTCACCTCCATACCATTTTGGTAGTCATGGTTCACTTCCATGGACATCTTAGTATCACGAGTTCAATAATCATTTTATCTTGGTAATAATTGTTAAATACTATGGCTATTTTAGTAGTAATTTTTCCTTCCCAATACCATCTTACTCTATCTCATGAGATATAAATCATTACCCAATGCATTAGTGGGAGATATAAGTCTCACCCATATCATTATGAAATCATACATACATGTTCCACAAGATCATAAATAATCAGATCATAATACATGAAATGAAATGGTATTATAAACATGTAATCATATAAAAAACTATGGAAAATAATAGGTTTCATAATAATTTCATCATAAACATAAACCATGAAAATAAATGGATTTCAAAAACATATAAATCATTAAAGAGAAACGAGTTTCATAAAAATCAGGCCATCAAAACATATTACATTTAGAGAAAAAAATATGAATGTAAAAATTGAATAATTTACCCATAAATTCATGAGTAACACCAATGGATGTTTTCTTATATGGGAAATAATTTTGAATTATATTTTAAAAAAATTCTTGATGAAAATATCATTCCTACATTGAAAATGATTTTAAAAATATAACATCTTTTGAAAACCTTTTCTTAGAAAATATATTTGAAACCTTATAAAAGAAGAATTTAAAATAATAAAACGTTTTTAAAATAATTTTTCTTGAAAATGGGCTTCAAATATCTATCAAAAATATTTTGGAAAACATTTTTGAAAACATAGTTTTTTGTATACAATAGATTTCTGACCGAAGAGAGAGACAATCGAATTTTACATAAAAACATTATCTTAAGTAAAAAAGGGTGGAAATTGTACTAATACATAAGGATATATTTTATAACCATAGGATAAAAAACATAATGATTTTACTTGAGATATGGATCAAGATATTTCATTAATTGAAGCATAATCATAAACAATGTCAAAAAGCGATGAGATTATTTCAATAAACTTTTATCACTTGGTAATTTAAATCATACTATCTATGTAAGAAAAAGGAATTAAATGAAGCTTAAAATATCATAAAAATAAGTATATTCATGATATAATACACCTTGAAAAATAATTTAGGTGCATAACAAAACATGAGTCTCAAAGAAGGAAAATTGAGACAAAACTATTTTACTGATTTGATAACTTTTGAAACATAAAACCCATGAAAAAAGTATAATAAAATGGATAAAATAATACCCATAAATTTAATTATAATATACACATAATACATTCATGGTCCGTACATACACCTCAAAAATGGAACGAGTGGTGAATATATCATGTATCACACGTAAATAAAAAGTGAGAGGAAACCCCCTTACCTTGCATCTTGAATATCTTCGTACTCATTTAGATAAAATGTATAATGAATATAAATTTATTATAAATATTTTAATTAAGAATAATATTATATCTAATACCATATATAGTTTTATTACGACCTTATATTACCATTTTCTTAACAATCCTATTTTAATTTTTCACTTTGGGTAATATCTTCTTTGTTCCTCGCATATTACTTAATTTGTTATATCTACGGTAATTATACTTATATCATGATTACATAATGTAAAAAATGATTTAAATATAATTTATTGTCATTATATATGTATTATAATAATATATATAATATATAATTACAAAATCGAACACACAATTCATGGAGATGGTATGTCGTATGTACGCATGAACGTTGTTTCTATTTTTATTATTATGTTGAAAGAGAGAAATAAAATTTCATATATGTATATATGTATATAATATCATTATATTAGAATTTCTATTTTATATATATCATATAATTTCACAAAACCCATCCTTAATAAATTCTATGTAGTGTATGAATGAATCACATCACTTTGAGGGGGTGGTAGTCCACACTTCCTCAAACAAAATTATTATACTTACACCGAATGGAAAGTAAAAAGATATGTATTTTAAAAGGAATAAATAAGATTAAATGAATAATAAATATAATATATTACATATATAAATCAGGTTTCCATCATAATTTTCACCCCGAGATGTGGTAATGGAAAAATGAACAATCATCATTTAGTGAGGCGGGAGTTTGTTGCACACGTAAGCAGTATGTTCGTTACCCATTAGATGGAGATGTGTTTAAGTGTAGGTATAAAACTTAGAATAAAAAAAATTATAAAATTTTTATGATACTATTTTTTTCTACAATTATGGAATAAAGATATTGGAGGGGGTGGGAAAAGAAAATAAAAGAAAAGAGCTTGAGAGAAGATGTTACCTCTTGACTGGATAACTCCTTTTGGATTGTGCCAAAAGCCATGATTGTGTTTATTTATTTATAGGGGGTATTATAGGTGTAAGGGAGGGATTATAGAAATTGTATTGGGAAGATATTTTCTGGTCTTATGTGGTTTGAGAGGTTTTAAAAAGATGGAGAGACAGTGGCCTTTTATAGAGAAGGGAAAGGACACACATAGAATTTTTTGAAACAAGTTAGGTGTACCCATGTTTTTACTTAAAAAAAGTCATACCAAATGAACTGAACATAATAATGGAAGTTACATTTCATATTAATGTCCATAATAGGGATCTTTTACCAGTATATATATCATTTTGGGTCTTAAAGTTATGGTTTAGTCCCTTATTAAGCATAATTTAACATTAAAAGTTGTAATTTATTTTAATCACTTTCACTAATATTATTGGTAAAAAACTATATTGATATTATTAAAAACCATAAATTATGATTATTAAAAAAAATTACCATTTTTTTACAAATTCTAATAACATAATTGGATGAAATTAATTTAATAATAATCCCACTGACGGGACGACACTGCGGGTTTTTTATGTAAAAATGATCAAAAGTTTCCTACATTTTTATATTCAATTTCAAAGTGAAATTGATTCCAATGACCAAAATAGGGTTGATTGATTAAAATATGATATAATTTAAATTTTTTAAAAATTTAAAATATAATTTTACCATATTAATAAATTAGATGAAAAATCAATTTTGAATTAAGATCTGATATTTTTCACTATTCATACAAAAATAATGCTTCTCAAAAAAATCCCATAAATTAACCCTAAAATAATTTTGTAATTATAAACAAAAAATGATGTTTATTTATATAAAATAATATTTTTATATTGGTATAAAATTATTTTTATTATTTTTCACAAAATAACATTAAAATAAGTTCATTTAAG
This sequence comes from Viscum album, assembly GCA_963277665.1. NCBI lineage: Eukaryota > Viridiplantae > Streptophyta > Magnoliopsida > Santalales > Viscaceae > Viscum > Viscum album. Next base: position 249,271,381 of record OY728150.1, read on the forward strand.
AAAATTTTATTTTTAAACATATAAGGACTTTAACAATAATTATGTCTTTCATTATAATTTTTTAAAAAAATAAAATGTATTTATTACTATTAATATAACTATATTTAATGGATATGTTATAATTAACTCTTTTAAATAATTATAATATTAAAACGATGTTTCGTAGAAACGTCAAAGTTACGAGTAACATACACCAAGTTGTTCAGTGTAACACACGTTGAGTTGATGTTTTGTGTAGTGTACGCTAAGTCGGTGTCTTATGAAAGGAATATTTTACTTAGTACATTTCAATACATAAATGAAAATTTAATTTATTTGAGAAAAATTTTGTCCATAAAAACTCGAGATGTTACATTCTACCCCCCATTAAAATGAATTTCTCCCTTGAAATTCATCACTCATGTAAAAAAATGAGGATAATTATGCTTCATCATATCCTCATGTTTTCACATATGTTTATCTAAATATTGATTTCTCCACAAAACTTTTACCAGGTGGGTGGTCTTGTTTTGTAGAACTTTCTCTATATGATCTAGGATTTCAACTAGTTGCTCCTCATAAGAAAGATCATGCTCTAGTGGTATGACCTTTGAGTTCAGTGCATGTAAAGTGTCATGTATGTACTTCCTCAGGAGAGATACATGGAACACATCATGGACTTTAGAGATATTTGGATGAAGTGCCAACCGATATGCTAACATCACGATACGATCAATAATCTCAAGGGGACCGATATACCTAGGGATTAGTTTCCCTTTATTTTTGAACCTCATAACTTTCAAGGTGATATTATTAGAAGAACATTTTCAAAGAAAATGAAATTATAGATCACGTCATTGGTTATCAGTATATATTTTCTATAGACTTTGAGCTTCCTTGATATACTATTGAATGGTTCTATCCTTCTCGACCATTTCATCAGCGATCCCAGGTCCCAGTAGCTTTCTTTTTCCACCCTTATCCCAGCACATTGGATTTGAACATTTCTTACCATTGTGGGCTTTGTAACGTTCTATATGAATTTGTGAGTGATAGATATTGTTGTAATAAATCTCAAAAAGGGGAGAGTGTTGATCCCAACCACCTTTGAAATCTAGAGAACAAGATCTCAACATATCCTCTAGGGTTTGAATTGTTCTTTCAGATTGATCATCTTTCTGAGGATGATAGGAAGTGTTGAAACTCAATTCTATATCTACTTCTTGGTGAATACTTCACTAGAACTTTGAGGTAAAGATCAAATCCTAATCTGATACAATATAATTTGGTACTCCAAGAAACCATACCACTTTCTTAATGTATATCCTGGAACGTTGATCTAGAGAGAAGTCTTCTTTGATAGCGATGAACTATGTTGAATGAGTAAGGTAATCGACTACCACCCATATAGCATTAAACCCTTTAGGGGTTTTGGGTAGTCCAATGAAAAAATTCACAGTGATGTTCTCCCATTTCTATTCTGGTATGGGTAATAGATGCAACATACCTTTTTAATTTTCTCTTTCATCCTTAGCCTGTTGGCATACCAAGATCCAAGATACAAACTATGTGACATATCTCTTCATTCTATCCAACCATAAGTATTCTTTCATGTCCAAATACATCTTTGTACTTCCCAGATAAATAGAAAATGAAGAACCATGAGCTTCTTCTAAAAACCCCTTCTTCAAATATGATATATAAGGAACACATACATGGTTCCTAAGCCTTATCATTCCATCCTAATCATGGTTAAACTCAATATAATTTCAAACTTTTTTTGTATCTCCAGATATTCATTATGCACCTCTTAGATTTTCACATTGATAGAGGGTTGATCATTCATTTGAGAAAGATAAGAATTTCCCCTTCCTTTAAGATTTCTAGATCCATCCTTTAAAAATCCAAAAATATTAGATATTTTGTGATCCTCATCATGGTTAAGCTATCATGATCCTTTCTAATTAAATCAATGACCACCTTGTTCACTTTTCCAGGGTGGAAATGTATTGAGCAGTCATAATCCTTTATCAACACCAACCATATTCTCTATTGCTCAAATCCTTCTATGGGAATATATATTTCATACTTTTATGATTAGTACATACATCACACTTTTACCATAAATATAATACCTACACATATTTAATGAAAAAATTACTACAGCCAAGTTCAAATCATGAGTTGATTAATTTTTCTCATGAATCTTCAACTGTCACGAATCATAGGTTATGACCATGTTATTCTGCATAAGAAAACATCTCAATCACTTCTTGGATAAAGCATTATAGATCACAAAACCATATCCACTATAGCTTAATGTAATCACATGTGTACTAACAAACTTTTTCTTTAGTTCCCCATAATTTTTCTCACATTAATATATCAATAAAAACATGACACCCTTCCGAGTTAACTTGGTCAGAGTATTAAACAGTCATAAGAAATTATCCAAAAACCATTGATAATATCGATCTAAACCATTAAAGCTACGAATCTCAGTCACTATGGTTGGTCTAGTGAAGCATTCAATATTTTTATTCTTTGAAGGATATACTACTATACCATCTCTTGATATTATGTGGCCCAATAATGAAACCTTTTACTGCCAAAATTCAAAATTTTTAATTTTTTATATAGTTTCTCCTTCTTTAGTTTATTTCTTACTATTATCTAGTGATATTCATGCTCTTAATTTCTCTTTGAATAGATAAGAATATCATCTATATAGACTACCAAAAACAGATCATGGTGATCTCTAATGAATCTATTAATTAAATCTATGAAGATATCAAGACATTAGTAAAACCAAAATGCATAACTATATATTCATGGGGTCAATACTTTGTACGAAATGGTTTCTTGGGTATATCCTTCTTATTGGCCCTCAATTGATGATATCCATAATGGAGTTCAATCTTTTAAAAGTATTGAGATCCACATAGTTGATCAAACAATTCATCAATATGGGGAAGAGGATACTTGTTCCCGATTTTGATCTTGTTCAACTACTAATAATCAAAGAAGAGTCACATTGATCCCTAATTCTTTTTCATAAAAAGAATAGGTGCACCTCAAGGTGACACACTTGGACAAATGAATCCCTTGTCAAGGATTTTTTGGACTTTCTTATTCAATTTCTTCAACTCCATCAGGGCTAATATTCTATACGTAGTCTTTGAAATTGATGTGGAACCAGTTATGAGTTCTATTGAGAAATTAACTTCATGTTTTGGTGGAAGGATAATAAACTCTTCTAGAAATACATCCAAAAATTCCCAAACATTGAGAATATCATCGATACTGATTTTCCCCCCAACCATTTGAGATAAACAACCCTTATCAATGGTAATTAATACCCATACACTGGATGTAATCTCCCTTGGAAGTTCATACTTATCTTCACATGGATGGATGATCATAGAAGGGTTTGAAATATTAGTTGTTACTTCCCTGACTTAATAATGGATGTGTGATTAATATAGATAAAGATAATCTTTTCCTAAGATGACATCAAATTCAAAAAAATGAATAATGAGAATATTTTCATGAAGAACATTCCCACAAACATCAAATCGAGAGGAATCATAGACATGGTATGAAATCATCATACCATTATGGGTTTTCACTACTAATTCCACATCTAATTGTTTTTGTGGAATCTTCATACCCAAAAAAAATTCTTTAGATATGAAAGAGTAGGTTGATCCAGAATCAAATATGACATTACGAGTTCTAGAGTGGATAGTAAGTGTGACTTTCATCACATCGTTATCACACCCCTCATCAGAACTAGAAATTACATGATATTTTCCATGTTTTCTTTGCAAAAGTGATTATTGATGTATATCATCATCACTAACCATTGGGTTTGGAAAGTGGATATCATGATGCCCATTCTCCTTACACTTTTAGAAATGAATCATGGGAGGTGAATTCATTATAGGTTTCTCTCTATTATCATTGTTAGCTGACTTCTTCCCATAACTTCAATAATCAGTTTCACTGTGACACTCCTTTTCGTACTTAAAACATTCATTATACAACTTAATGAAATTCCCACCATGATTCTTCCAACACATATATCATAAAGGAAAAATCATCTTCTTCTCTTCATGGATTTTATATTTTCCTTTAAACTCAATCTTCTTTTTCTTATCAAAACCATGAGATTGAAATGTGACTCAAACTTCCATTTCAACCTTGATTGCATAATGAACAATCTTTTGTAGTTATTAAAGTCTATTATGTCTAATTCCCTTCTAAGACTTGGATTTAATCCACAGAAGAACCTATCAGCATTACTTTCGGGTTGGATAATAATTCCTGAATTGTACCTCATAATTCTTCTAAAATTATCCACATAGGTACCAACCGACTCATCATCCCTATGCTTTAACTAAAGGAATCTTTTCTCCATCATGGTACGAAGAATTTGTGTTAATTACTTATTGAAGAATAATTTCATGAACTCATCTCATTGCATGGATTCAGTTTCATCTTGATTCTTTATATTATAATTTAGAGTCCACCAATGGTCCGCTTTTCCTTCTAACTGATAAAAATCCAAAATGAATTTCTCATGCTCCTTACACTGGAGAACAAAAAATTTCATTTCAGTAGTACAAATCCACTATTCGGCAACAAGTGGATCAGAAGATCCTCTAAAATAAAGTGGTCATTTATTCATGAAAGTCCAACATAATTTTAGTCCCTCCTTTGATCATTTGGAAGTCCACCATGATTCATATCTTGATAAAGATGTGTGAGCATAAGTATTTTGTCTCCCTCGGAATGTGTGTTCTGGTTAGGAATCACTCATTCTAGGTGGTTTCCATTGGATTTATTTATGGAACAAAAAACATCCAATTGTTTTTTTATCCAATGGGACCTGCTTTCCAAAGAAGGCATTTTTTAGGTTTAGACCTACAATACTTAAGAACATACATTGGTTGAGAGGATGGTAGGTCGGACTCATCACACACTTTTGAGGGGAATTATTGCCTACTCTGGGGATCTCTTATAGATTAAAGATATTTTCAGGAATCCTTATTTATTTACAAAGTATAAAATAGTTTTTCCTTGAAATTTTTAATCAATTACTAGCATAAGTGATGTGGTAATGTTTTTATATTCTTTTCCACATCCTTTTCTGTGTTTTTACTGGATTTTTAATACCAAAATGTTATTTTTTATTAAACAGTTGATAATTGTTGTGATTTTGTACCTTGCTGTGTAAAATAATCAATTTTAGTTTAAATTATGTGTTTTAATGTGCATTATTTTTATTTTAAATAATTCTTAAATTAAATCAATTTTTTTGAATTTTACTTTTATTTTTTATTCTTTTATTTTTATAATTTTTCATTCTAGTTAGTTTATCAATTAATTAATTTATGTAATTATTTATTTTTAGTTTTTAAATAAATAAAAAACATCACTTTTTAATCTTTAAATAATTTAATTGGTTTTTAACCATGTAATTTTATTCAATTATTTAATTTACTTAATTATTTAATTAATTAATTGGTTAAATAATTTAAACAAGTAATTGTAATTAATTTAATTTGTTTTTAAATTAATTTCATTATAATATTTAATAAAAATAAATTCATTATTTTAAATAATTCATAATAAATTTTATTATTTAACTTACCTTTTTTATTTATTTTTATTAATTCAATTGATTGATTTATTAATTTTTTTTAGTTTTAGTAAATTATTTTATTTTTATTTTTGGTGTTCATTGTTTGTTTTGCGGGAGAACTATGGCACCGTTACCACTCATCACGGTGCCACCATTTCGCATAACAAGTCAGGGTGCCACCGTGTCCACCACACTAGCTGTCTCACAGCAATGTCGACCCCTCTCCACCATCCCCTGGCACAACAATATACCGGTGGCACAGTTTCATTCATGGTGCCACAAAAAATCCATCTCCAGCCACTGAAACTCATGGATGTTGTTCCTCCCCAACACAATTTCACTCAAAGAGTCGCTCACTGCCACCGTGCATCACCCTAACACCCATCTGTAACAGCAAATATCGAAACAATTTTCTATATATGTTTTTTTTATAAAATGGGTTTAGGGTATATTTAATTAGAGAAGTGGGTCAAAGTGCCACTTGAAGTGGCACTTGACCAATTTTGGAAGCATAACACCACTTCAAGTGGTGTTTATCATGTATACTTTACACGATCTATGCCACTTGAAGTGGTGCTGATCCCTTTGGGGTTGGCCTCCTCGTGCCACTTCAAGTGTCACCGAGGCTTGGGGAGGCCTATAAAATCACCCCCTCCCAATTCCTCACTTCCCACCCCCACTTCCTCACTTCCCATTACTTCCTCACACTCTCTCTCTACTTCTGCTCTCTCTCTCTCTCTCTACTTCGGTTACTCTGCCCGTATTGCCACCTCTCCACAAATTTGAGGTAATCCTTATTTTAAATTTATTTAATATTTTGATTTATTTAAATATTTTTTTAATTGATAGAAGTAGTCTTTAATTATTGTATTATATTTTGAAATAGTAACAGTTCTTTTAAAATGTAGTTTAATAATTAATTAATTATAAGTAGGTAATTCATTAATTATAAGAAATTAATTAATTATCGTTAAGCAATTAATTAATTATGGTTAAGCAATTAATTAATTATCGTTACGCAGTTAATTAATTACCGTTAGGCACTTAATTAATTATCATTAGACACTTAATTAATTATCCTTAGGCAACTAATTAAATGTGATTAGGCAACTAATTAAATGCGATTATGAAACTATTTAATTGTTATTAGGCACTTAATTAAATGTGATTAGGCAACTAATTAAATGCGATTATGAAACTAATTAATTGTGATTAGGCACTTAATTAATTGTGATTATGCACTTAATTAATTGTGATTAAGCACTTAATTTACTGTGATTAGTTACTTAATTAATTGTGATTAGGAACTTAGTTAATTGTGATTAGGAACCTAATTAAATGTGATTAGGAACTTAATTAACTGTGATTAGGCACTTAATTAACTGTGATTAGGCACTTAATTAACTGTGATTAGTCACTTAATTAATTGTGATTAGATACTTAATTAACTGTGATTAGGCACTTAATTAAATGTGATTAGGCACTTAATTAACTGTGATTAGGGGCTTAATTAAATGTGATTAGGCAATTAATTAAATGTGATTAGACACTTAATTAACTATGATTAGGTACTTAATTAACTCTGATTAGGGAATTAATTAATTCTAATTAGGGAATTAATTAACTCTAATTAGGCACTTAATTAATTCTAATTAGGCACATAACTAATTTTCATTAGGAAACTAATTAAATATGATTAGGAACTTAATTAAATGTGATTAGGCACTTAATTAATTGTGATTAGGCACTTAATTAAATGTGATTGGCAATTACTTAAGTTTAACTAGGCAATTACTTAAATCTAACTAGGCAATTACTTAAATTTAACTAGATAATTACTTAAATCTAATTAGGTAATTACTTAAATCCAACTAGGTCCAAATTAGATTTTTTTTATTAAGCCATTTTAAGGAAAATGGAAAAACCAGAGTACACTACAGGAGCACTACGTGCTGAAAGAGCTTACAAAGTGGTGAAACACAAGGCTTAAGTTACTTGACTTTACTGCTCTAAAGAGATCCCAATGTAGCATACCAACCTGGGTGTCAGGATCCTCACTGATGAGCTCTTCAAAGTTGGAAATCATCCTCTCCATCGTCTGAATAAATTCCTCTGAGTTGATTTTTCCCTTATTGAACCCGCGGGCCAGAATTCTATCCTGTTTATCTAACCACACTTCTTGCTCCTCTGTGGCATCAACTTGCAGCCTTCGTGCGTAAATTCTGTTGAGCTCCTCTTCTGAAACATTAGGACGAATGGCTTGTTCAATCATATCTTCCTTGGAGTGCAGGATGAGTTTCAAGCACTCTCCATTCTCTTCTTCTTTGTCACATATAGGCTTGTTTGTTCCTTCTTTTTCCCCCTCCTGAAGGGTTGTGCTTACTTTGATCTTTCCCTTCTTGGCCGACCTAGTCTCCATTGGTTTTGGAAGATGAGAATAATCCTTGCGACTCTTATTCTTTTTCCCCTGGACCACAATACATTTTCCAGAATCTCTAGAGACTTTTTTCCCCTTCTTCCGTCGAGGGCTATGAGGGCCTTTTCCTTTACATCGATCCATGCTGTCCATTGAAGGAGTACTATAACTGTCATCACCTGAAAAATCATCCTCCGGAGACAATATAGGATCCTGAACTTCCAATCCAACAAAGCGGTTCCCCAACGATAACTGCATGCCTTCGCAGAGAGGGCTCGGCTTGAAAAGTGAATGCTCCAGATCTACCTTCTTCTTCATGACCTTATCTTTCCCCCCAATCCCAACCTTCGGATGATCCCCCAGGGTGTTAGGATCTAGTGCCTTCAAGATATTGGCATTGGCCAACTTCTCCTGTTCTCTGGAAGAAGTAACAGCAGCCAAGAACGACTTCCCCGGAACCAAGGCCGATCCCATGGGTTGGTCATTTCCCCGACCCATGAATTGCAGATGATGGTTGTCACCCCGACCTCTCCCAGGAGAGCTTCCAGCCCCATGAGCCTCACTGCCTTCACCTTCCTCGGCTTGGCTGGGTAATACAGGATGAAGCCCCACATCCACAACGGACCTCTCCACACCATCGCCCCTAACACCCAGATCATGCCTCAATCTAGAAAAAACATCTGCAACCCTCGGGCCAACCTCCTTGAGTTGCCCAGGTTTCTCAATCCTCACAGGACTCAAGAGAACCCCCGTCGCCCCTGGATCCTCCCCGTGCGCCACACCAATCGCACCCGGATCCACTCTTGTGCAAGACTGGTCTTCTGCCTCTATAGCCACCAACACCTTCGAGGACCTATCAAAATTCCCGCGGCGACATCCTGAAACGTCATGGCCGATCTTGCTGCAATCGGTACAGAACGCGGGCCAAGAATCAAATACCACCCGCTGCTTCCATCTCAGTTCTTCTCCAACCGAGATCCATAGCCACTCAGTTGGGGGTTTCGAAATATCAACTTCAACGCAAACACGGGGCATAATAGGGTGACATACCGCTGAGGTTCGATGATCAGAACAGAGATACCGGCCGATCAAGTTCCCGAGCATACAAATGATAGAGGGATTCTGGAAAGGAAGAGGCAAATCGGGAAAGCTAACCCAAATCGCGGCCGACGGCGGATCGCGGTTCAAGTTGAAGTCGAACGACCATCGTAGAAGGAAGAAGCCGCACCCATCAAACACTCACGGCGCGCTCGACCAGGCGACGACCAAGTCCTCCTCAGATTCAAAACGAATCATCAATTGACGCCGGTCGAGTAATCCCACCACCACTCGATTTTGTAAACCCCAAGAACCAAAGACGAAGCGGTCGAAGGCATCTACCGAGGGACGACGACCTCTGAAACGAGCCACTAGTGTTGATCTGTGCAGATCCGACGCCGCGTTGAATTCCTTGAGCGAAATCACGAGCTGAGGAGAGCCTTCGTGGAGGTCAGGGACCTTAGGGCTAAGCGAAATGGCCGGAAATGGGGGGAGAAAAGCTGGGTTGGAGAAATGGATGAATGGCCGAATCACCGTGGGAGGAAACCCCCCTCCCCCCGCCGGGGAGGAGGGGGCCGGATCTACAGTCATCGTCGGGCTAGGGAATCTTCACAGATGCGAGAGCGAAAACGCGAACCTCCAGGGTCTTCGGTTCCAACTAGGTAATTAATTAAATATAACTAGGTAATTAATTAGTGATGTATTTATATTAATTAGAGAATTAATTATATTAATTAGCGAAGTAGTTATATCAATTAGCGAAGTTGTTATATTAATTAGTGAAGTACTTTTATTAATTAGCGAAGTAGTTATAGATTTATTCTAGAATATACCTTTGCATTACATTTTAGGTATGATAATGAATTTAGTTTTCCAACTACCTTAACCTCAGTTTGTAATTGAAGTTATGAACTTAAATTTAGTAGTTGAATATATTGTTTGCATATTAAGTGTTAGAGTTATCATGAAATGAATGCTCTGTTGAGTAAAGTATCCCTAGGAAAAGGGTCCTTGGGTCGAACCACCTACTTTCCTGGAGGCTTGCCTTGTCTAGGAAAGTGAATGGGGTTGGCTATCTATCGCTCTGGGTTTACTCATGTGGAGTTTTTTGATTTCATATAAATCTATGTTTTTACATGACATGTTCATGTACCTCATTCATATAATGCATGTGGATACGTATGAATATGTTTAACTTCAATTTTTGGGTAAGTAACACAAACTTGTGGGTTGTGTAAAGAGTTACACATCAATATGGTTTGAACATATTGATTTGGTGGAGGGATTAGGATTCCAACTTGAATTACTAGAATCATGCATACATAATTTGATTCTCTAATCATATTTAATTTATAATGATGGTTTATTTTAGATAAAAAAGATGGATGCCTATATTTATTACAATGGTCAAATAGTGGAGACAGATCAAGGATGTAGTTATACTATACATCCACAAGTTGTTGTGATGCTTGGAGGATGTACTACTTTGGATGTTGTGCAAAGTAAAATTCATCGAAAGTTAAAACTGGTGAGGAATCAAGTGATAAAGTCCATCACATTCAGACATATTCAATATATAGATTGTTTTGGGCATGTGGACTATCCGGTAAATGATGATGAAGATTGAAAATATTTACTTTAATTGGTTAAGTATCTACCTGATAATAAAATGTTGGAGTTTTATGTCTCTATAGCTACAATAGAGGTTCCATCGACATTAGAAGTTGGACAGTCTCAATGTCATGAGATATTTCCATGTCCTCCTACACATTAAGAAGTTCCATCGGCATCGGTATTTGTTCCATCATTTCCCCCATCCACAGTTTTAATGGATATTCCTCCACATACTTTAGATTCATTGGTCGATGATTTTGAGGATGATAACAATTTCGAAGAAGAAGACGAAGAGGACGTTGAAGAAAAAGATGAGCATGTAGAAGAAAAGTATGTACCCACTCATGTGAGGTTTAAATGACCATTGAACCATCATACACTATTAGCTTCATGGTTGACTTAAGGCATGAATCGCTTTCCATAATTTGATTGGTCAGTTATTACTCCCAGTTCAGAATTTCCAGAAATCATTGGTGGCACAAATCGAGTGTCAAATGATAGTGTTCTGTATATTAGCAGAGAGTTTGATAGAAAAGAAGAAATGAAAAATGTAATAATACAATATCACATCAAAAGAAATTACTCTTATATTGTAGAAGATTCAAAGCAGTATTACTATTTGATTCATTGTGACAAATATGAATCGAACTGTCAAATGCATCTACGAGCTAGAATTGATAACACTTTTCACAGCTGGTGCATCACTAGATTTACTCCACACACCTGTGTGAACCCAAGCTTATCACAAGAACACTCTTCATTAGATGTTGAGTTTGTTTCAACTATTATTGTTGAAATGATTAGATCATGTCAAGATGTTCCTGTGGTTCTAGTGATGGAGAGAATCAAACAACTTTTTAGGTATCAAATCTATTACTAGAAGGCGTGGGCGGCACGAAAAAATGCTATTGTGAAAGTGTTAAGTGATTGGAATGACTCTTATCAAGTTTTACCACAACTTTTGGGGATTTTATGCCACAATAATTAAGTGGTCTATCAGTTACATACTGTTGAATATGTTAACCAACACAACCAAGTTGATCATTCAATGGCTGTGTTTGATATATTATTTTGGACATTTTTACCATGTGTGGCGACTTTTAGATATTGCAAGCAGTTTATACAGATTGATAGCACATTTCTGTATGGAAAGTATACATGAACTTTGTTGATTTCTGCTACATAAGATGGAAATCGATCCCCTCTACCTTTGGAATTTTCAATTGTGGAGAAAGAGAAGTTCTCATCAAGGAGCTGGTTTTTAGCATGTCTCCGAAAGTTTGTTATGGATGCGGAAGGGATTTGTCTTATTTTAGATTGACACCGTGCAATCAAGGAGGCAGTATAGTATGAGGGTCTTACGTGGAGACCACACTATTCCCATCATTGATACTGTATTCAACACATTACCATCAATTTGCGAAAGATGTTCAAAAATGAATCAATGAAGAAGGAAATCTTAAAAATTGGTATGAAAATCCTTTTGTGTTTTAAATTTTATTGTCATGGTAATTTTTATATCTATTTTGATGACTTCTAGTTTGATAGCATATGAGCCTCAACAAAAAAGGATGTAAGAGCATCTTCAAGATATTCACAGAGTGAATCCAGAAGTGTATGATTACATGATGCTAATTCCAAAGTAGAAATGGTTTTTGGCATATGATGAAGGGAGGAGATATGGTCATATGATGACCAACATTGTAGAATGTATAAATGGAGTTTTCAAGGGAGTTCGAAAATTACCTATCATAGGTAAATATGATTATTTGATTATATGTTACTCAGATGACCTACAATTATAATATAATATTAGTCTAATGTTGTAAATCTAAATTATTGGTTTGGTACAAGAGACCTTCTATCGTATTGTAAAGTACTTTCTGGAATGAGGAAAGAAGGCTGAAGAGGGCTTGAATAGAGGGATGCACTATGGACACCATTTCTAGTGTGATCTAGATACGGTTCTTTAGGAGGCTGAAACTTACCGTGTAACTGCATTTAATCATCCAGAGCAATGATTTAAGGTTGCTGAGCCCGGTGATGTTGTGGCTTGTAGCAATGGTTGTGTGCGATTTGTTTTACTAGAGAAGTGTTACTGTGAATGTGGCAACTTTCAGGCACTGAGATATCCTTGCAGCCATGTGATTACAGCATGTGCTTACATATATGTATCTTGGTAGTAGTTCATTGATCTAGCTTATCATCTAGGGAGCATCAACTCTTGCTACAGTACTCCAAGGATGCTAATCAGGGAATATCATAATTTTTAACTGTCTGATGGTGCACCCACGCTTCTACCGAACAACACTAGACTTCGACCTAAAGGGAGGCCAAAGTCTACTCATATTTGGAATGAGATGGATTGTCCTAGTGAACAACCATCTGGACGAAGGTGCATCATATTCCATCAGGAAGGTCATACGAAGACACGTTTCTCTAGACACATAAGGCAATCATCTAATGGTTGAAATGAATCGTGTACTCTATCAGTTGTTGTAAAAGTTTGTACATGTAATCATTTTTATCATTATGACCATTTATAATCATATTTGTCTTATTTGTATATAGGGTAACTTTTAGAAAATGTACATATATATTATAAAAATTTCAAACATTGTTTAATAGAATTACATAAATACAAATTATTATATACATTCAAAAACAATCCAAACTATCAATGTTACCGTGATTTCAATTGACATTCTTTTTTTAACTATCAATACTACAAGATTAGCTTTAAACAAACAACACCAACTAAAAAAGGAATCTACCTGTATAAGAAAACATTTTGGTGTGGTGTGCGGGTTCAAAATACAACATTTAAATGAACCCGCACACCACGCCGAAATGTTTTCTTATATAGGTAGATTCCTTATTTTATTTGGTATTGTTTGTTTAAAGCCAGTCATGTAGTGCTAACCAATTAAAGGTTTACATTCAAAAAAACAAAACCATTTGAACTATGAAATGAAAATGTTATCAGACTTTTATAATAAAAGATGAACATACAATGGCCACAAAACAAAAGCAAGGAAACTTGGAACGTCTTCACCCCAACACCCCAACACGGGAGACAACATAAGTTACACAATGTGTTTCTACTTATTTCAATAATTATATGATAAATTTCATACCTTACATGATAAATTTAATATCTTACATGAAATTAATGTTTTACTATTTTTAAATTCAGATGGAGCAGCCACTATTATCGGCCCAGGAGACGCATGTGTCGCGTGATGTGTTGGCGCGATGGCCTTTCAGACGTCTTGCTATTCGAAGAGCACATCATTTCCATCACGAGGCATCCCCAACAGCTATTTTACCATACCTTAGACTTGCGGGATTTTATGGAGTCACTATGCGTGACTTCAAGACCATTGATCACTATTTGATTGTTGCATTAGTTGAGAGTTGGCAGCTAGAGACACACACATTTCATCTCCCAGAGGGGGAGATGACCATCACTTTAGAGGATATCGCCTACTTGCTAGGGTTTCCCATCCATGGACATGAAGTTACGGGCACCAGTAGTGGCAACTGGGCTGCAGTCATACAGATACTATTAAGAATTGACGCCGTCGGTGCACGAGGTGTTATTTAGGGTTCATTCTTACGCATGAGGTGGATTGATCAGTATTTCGACGTCATTTATAATGATACAGATGAAGAGATGCTTATTCAGCACACATTTGCATACATTTTTTGGCTGCTCGGAGGCGTCTTGTGCATCAGCTACTCTACCGCTTTGGTACACATGATGTACCTCCCATTACTTCAGGATCTGGATCAGGCGGCTACATACAGTTGGGGGTCTGGTGTATTAGCACATCTGTACAGATCACTCTGTACCAGTTGTTAGGTAGATTCACATTAGATTTTAGGTTGCATGGTGTTAGTACAGATGTGGGCCTGGGAGCATTTTCCACGCATCGCTCCTCGAGCCGTCGCACCACTTGCAACAGAACTATTTCAGGATTATCCTCAGGGATGATGGTATGTCTACGTCATTACTATTAGTTATTTAGTACTTTTGTTATTGTTTTTTATAATCTTACCATATATAAATCTTTTTTAACCAGGTGGAGTCAGTCTTAGAAGCATGCACATACTCTGAGACATAGTGTGCACAGCTTCCGATAGATATTCGATGTCATGGTGCCAGCTGATGTAAGGTAAACAGTACTTTTTTATAGTCAATTTTTTTTGTTATAACTATTTTAAGTTATTTCAATATAATATCAGTAACATTTTCATGCTAATATATGACTTATTTCATTGATTTTACATTTCAGGTTTCATGGACTCCGTATACCGGTCATGTCTACGCATCACTTTCTCCTTATTGCACAGCTATGGTTGGAGATCGTGCTGCAGTGGTGACACTCATCCACTTCCACATCATTGAGTGGCACCAGATAGATCGGGTAATGCATCAGTTCGGTTTCATACAGCATATCCCCATGCCACCAGGGCAGCCTTCCAATTTACATTCGATTTCCTTACAGGCAGCCAAACGACAAACTAGCGGGGATCTCATGCATCTTATATCGAGCTGTGGGACACATGTTCCAGATTTAGTATCATTCCATTTGGATATACCACAGCACGGAGTCAGTTATCTGCTTAGGGGGATTATCCAGACTGGTATCGACGTCACACCATCATGCATCTTACTCGTCAAGGGATTGGCATTCATCAGTTGGTATGTTTACAAAGAGTTATTATCTTTGTTTAACTCATTTTTTGTATTAATTTGAATGTTATTTCATTTTAAGAAAGATGTCATTGTTTATCTTTCATATACCACAGAGCCTCATGAGGATGCATATATTAGGCGTGATGTAGTTCATCAGGATGCGTTGGCTCTCCTCGATCATCTCTGGTTGATACGTGACAGTTTTTTTTTCATGAGGAGCCACAGGATTATCCCGATCCATATCCTCCATTTGAACCTCCTGAGGATGACGATGTCCTTACTATGCCTGCTGAGGACGATGCACTACCACCACCGCCACCAGTTGGACGACAGAGAAGAGCGCATTAGGAGGGGCAGAGGTGACAACATTGACATCTGAGAGTGACTACTGCAGATGCCACTGCACCACAGAGAGAGGATCCAGCCTAGCTGACTGATGATATTGCACAGCAGGGAGATGGTTATATACCACAGATGTTGTCTCTGCATATTACTATGGACTTTGATCTGGGTGCAGTCACACAGCTTATGGCGGCCCCCTCTCCCGACGAGGCCTTCTTCAGTGCCCCATTTATACCATTTATAGGAGCTTCAAAGCCATATGGCGCCCCATATGATTTTGGGCCATCCTCCCCACATGGTTTTGGTCATTCCTCTACACAGCCCCATGTAGAGGCACCAGAAGCACCGAAAGAGGAGGAACCTGCAGCTAGGACACCAGAGCGACTCGAACATCGGATGCGGAGAGGACGTGAGATTCAGACTCTGCGTTGTTGTACCAGGGGGCATCGTCGTTGATGTTTCTGATTTCATGTTGTATATATTAAAAAACGTATTTACTATGACAAGTAAATGTTTTGGATGTCATGTTATATTTATAATTATATATTTGTAAAAATATTTATAAATGTAAATTACTAATTTGTAATTAAATAATTAATAATTAACCATTAATAATTAATAATTATAATGCTGAAAAATAATTAATAATTATATTACTAATTAGCTAATTAAATATTGTATAATTAATAATTATATTAATTATTAACATATTAATTATTAGAAAATAAAAAATTATATAATTATTAAATATATTACTAATTAACTAATTAATTATTAAATATTTTGTATATTTATAATCCATATTTTAAGTTTCATTTATATTTAGTTAATAGTTTAGTCATTCAAAGACACGTTCTTGAAACATTTTTATCTTTCAAGTAGGTGGATTTGAAATCTTATAAATTATATTTGAGCAACATTGTTTATTAATTTCTTTTTACTTTCAATTATTTATTATATAATTAATCCATATTTTACGTTTCATTTATATTCATCTTATAGTTTATATTTTATATATTTTCAAAGTCAAATACTTGAAACATTTTTATGTTTCAAATAGGTGGATTTGAAAGCTTATAAATTATTTTTGATGAACATTGTTTATGAAATTCTGTTTATTTTCAACTATTTATTGTATGTTTAATCCATGTTTTATTTTTCATTTATATTGGTCATGTAGTTTATATTTTACAGGTTGTCAAGGTCACATACTTGAAACATATTTAAGTTACAAGTAGGTGTCTTTGAAAGCTTATAAATTTTTTTGTCAGCATTGTTTACGAAATTATTTTTATTTTCAACTATTTTTTATATGTTTAATCCATGTTTTAAGTTTCATTTATATTTCTCCTATAGTTTATATTTTATAGTCTTTCAAAAACACTTACTTGAAATATTTTTAAGTTTCAAGTAGGTGGATTTGAAATCTTATCAATTATTTTTAGTCGTCAATATTGTTTATGAAATTATTTTTATTTTTAACTATTTATTATATGTTTAACAATATTTCAAATTTATAAGCTTTCAAATAATACTTTTGTTATTAACAATTTATTATATGTGTAACAATATTTCAAATTTATTTATAAATAAATTCTTATAAATAAATAATTATAACTATATAAATATAGATTAGTAAATATAGTTTTAAAATTATATATATGTGTAAAAATATATAAGTATAAATATATAAGTATAAATATAATTATAAATATATAAATATAAATATAATTATGATATAATTATATATATGTATATATATTTACATATGAATATTAAATATATTTATATGTAAATTTTAAATATATATGTAACAATATTTTCAAAATTATATATTTGTAAATATGTTGGTATTTATATAATTATAAATATTTATCTATAAAGATAGGTTTATAATTATATAATTACAAATATATTTTTTATTTAAATATATAAATAAAACATACACAAAATCGACCAAAAAAACACAAACATAAAGCCCCACTTCAAGTGGCGCTTTGTTATTTTATACTTATTAATTATTTATATTTATTAATAATTATAATTAATAAGTATTTTTAATTAATAAGTATCTATACTTAATAAATATAATTAATAAGTATAAATAATTAATAAGTATAAATAATTAATAAGTGTTAATTATAAATATATAAGTATTTATTTATTAATGATTTATAAATAAATATATAATTATAAGTATTTATTTATAATTTTAAATATATATTTATATAATTAGATTCTTATTGATAATTATATATTTAAAATTATATATATAAATACATAATCACAATTCCTTAGATTTATTTATATTTTGATATATTTATATTATATATAGTTATTTATTAATGTAAATATTTATTTATGTATTTATAAATATAATCTTAAATACATATTTATAATTATATTATAATTATATATTTATTATAAATACATGTAATAGTGTGTGGGGTGGGAGAGGGGATAAAAAAAGGCCCAAGCGCCACTGCAAGTGATGCTTTTGAAAGCGCCACTTAAGCGGCGCTTCAGCAACCCATTTCCCCAATTATTTCAAACCTAAACCCATTAAAAAAACAAAAAAAAACCCCCTTCCCCCTAAATAACCCGTGAATGTCTCACTGCATCTCTAGCACTGCCTCTCCACCCTCCTTCATCCGCAGATCGCCGCTCCTAATCCCCTGTCCGCACCTGCTCGTAGTGAGTCCCGCTGCACTCCCTCTGAACCGCCGCCGCAACCCACACCCTCTCCTTGGACCTGAACAGTCGTGAATCCCCTGCTATGTGCGCACCCCGTTGAACCCAAAACTGCAGCTCCCCTCTACCTCCTCTGAGACCTGCTTGCTGGTTGACCATCACATCTCTCCATTTGCCTCATGCACGAAACCTTCCACCCCCGTTGCCTCTCCAAACCACAACATCGTAACCAAATTCGAACCATCCCAACTCTAGTAACACAGAAAAATCTCCACAACAATCACACAGCAACACAAGGCATTCACAACAGCGGTAGAATGAAATATCATCACAGAAAATGAATCCAAAGCATTAAGACTCAACAAAAACAAGAATCAATTAGCATAAAAAGAAACCCTCGAACCAGAAATTCAGGTCTAGTTTGACAGGGGTGATACCGAGAGAAAAGAAATGATATTGAGAGGAGATATTGGTTTCTCATGTTTGGTAGATAATTTTAAGAGGGTAGAAATGATAAGGGGATAAATGGAGAGAAATAGATTTCTCTTCTACTATTATTTTTAAATCACCCCAAAATTGGGATGATTTGGAAAAAAATGATGGTGGAGGGTTGTTAATATTTTAAAATTCCAATTTTATCCCTATTTTCTACATGTATCACAAAATAATTTCTTTTATTTTCCTTTAAAAATATTCACCAAACAAGATGGAGAGAAATACAAATCATTTATTTTCTTTTACTAAGTTAATGATCCAAACATGAGAAGAGAAATCAAAATCTTTTCTTTTACTTTTTTTTATATAAAATATCACATCATTTATTTTATTTTATTACAATCTCACCAAAAACAGTGTCAGACAAAAAAATTACCAGATCTATGCATCAAACTTGCCTCTGTCGCCTTCCCCTCTGAATCGAACTGCAATCCCGGTCACCCTTCACCATCTGCATCACCCACTGCACCCCCTGTTTGAACACCCACAGCCTGTGCCTAAACCCTCTTCCTTCGCACTTGTCTGCAAGAGCCCCTGTTCTTCCACCCTTGGCCGACCCACATCTGATGCCGCCGCCTCCATCCTCTCAGCATCCACCCTGTGAATCCACCTCGTCCCTCGCTCCTCTGTTCTCCCTCGCCGACCAGACCTCCCCTAACCGCTGTTCATAGCTAGGCCACCGCCTGATCTTCTCTCTATGAGCCACCACGCCCCCCGCCTAGTCGTGCCGCTCTCACGTGTCCCACCTCCCCCTCGCATCTTCTGCTACACCTCGCCTTCTCCCTCAAGCCAACCCTACCGCCTTCCAGTTCTTCCCCTGCGTGACCAAACACCCCCTCCCCTTTCATTTTCATTTTATTTATTATTATTATAGTATAATATACTAATAATATTATATTTAATAACATATTATATATTATATTACAACATAGATAAAATTAATGTAACTAATGTTATAATATTAAGTAATATAACTTATTTGTATAGATTAGTATTTTAAATTTATATTATATATATATAATTAGTAATAGTTAATTTCAAATAGTATTTTAGTTATAAAAATATATATCTGTATAATTAATATAATTAGTATAAAATTAATAATATATAACAAATATTTTTTACATTATTTTTATAATAATAATTGTTCTATTATATATATATTATTATAGCTATAATATACTTTTATATATTAGTAATAATATATTCTTCAAGTAAACTTATAATATGTGTGTGTTTACAATTTTAATCATATAGTTGTATGGGTTCCTTTTGTGTTTATTGTTTTATTTTTTTTAGGGGAGGGTGTGGCTTGGCGCGCACGACCCATTCATTCAGTTAGGAGCAACTGCTCTAGTGACTAGTGTGGAAGTAGTAGAACTGTGAAAGCTCCACGTGGAGGATCTTGAAAACTTTGGGCATGATTCCAGAGAGTTTTGTTTGGGTGGTAGACATGGATCATGGGAGGGACTAATATTGAACAGGGGTGATCGGGCATTCAGCAGGACTGGACAACACTTCTCCATTGGGACTTCATTCTTCCTCTCCCATCATCCATAGCCATTCGACCATCCCTCGGGTCTTCAACAAATTAGGGAGAAAATTTGAGGATTGGAGCTGCAGACCAACATTTCATATCTTGATTGCCATGGCGGGACATAGAGCACACTCCAACAGGGTCCATCCATTGGAGGAGTAGGAATTGAAGCTTTTGGGAGATCAAGCAGGGGGACGAACATCTCTATTTTCTTTGGGTTCTGTTTTTCTTCAACTTCTTTCAACATGAACATCATTGATTTTAATTATATTTCTGCATTGAATCCAACCATTATTTCTAACTAGACTCCATTGGGAGGGGGGAGTAAGGTATCTTGTAAGATTTGTTTACTCTGATTCACGCACTGCATCTTTTTATGGATCGTCACTCTCTCACTGTTTGTGGGATAGTTTTATTTTCAAAACAACAAGGTTGAGTGAAAACTGATCCTGTTTGAATCTAAATGAAAACTCTTTTAATATGAGGAAGTCGCTGACAATTGGATCATTCTCAATTTAGAGAGACACACTGAACTCAACTAACAGTTTGAGCTGAGTGACATCTGATGTTTATCACCATTGGATGGAATGACATTTATAGTTTAAGGACTGAAAGGTTTATTTCATTAAAAACTGACCAGATGATAAATATGACTAGTTACCTTAAGTTGGATCTATATTTATTAAACTTTCAGTGCATGAACAAGGCTAGGCAATATCTAAATCAGCCATCGGACTTTCCCCCCTGCTCATCTATTGGTTGTTTTCACCACAATATTTCTTACCGCTTATCTACTTCTGTGTACTCACCAATTCCTTATCCCTTCCTCACACACTGATTTTTACTCACTTCATTCTAGTACCACCATCTAATTTATTTTTCGTGTGTGTTTTGTTTATTTTGTTTTTTTAGTAGATCACTAAGCACAACTGTAGGCCTCTCTGTTGTTCGACCCTGTCTTGCCACTGTTTTAAGTGGTAAGTAGGTTATAAATTTTATTTTGTCGCTCGTACCCAACGACATGCAAGAATGAAAATTTTGGCATTGTTACTGATGACTCCAAATGCGATATAAAAAAACAAAACAAAATTTCAGATAAGAAAATCAAAAAAAAAGAAAAAAAAACTAGAAAAACCTGTAAAAAGAAAATTGAAATTCCAAAAAAATTGTGAACCTTATACATGAAAACCAGGTCTATGTCTGAATACTTAGTACCAAGTAATCCTAAAATTGATAAGCACCTCAAGTAATTGAAAAATAACAAATACAAGAACAAAATGAAAGATAATAGAATTGAAAACTTGAACAATACACTTCTTGAGAATTTGAACCAATCTGGAATGATGAACCCACCTGAAAATGACATAGTTGAGAGGCATAGTTTGAGAGAGTTCTTGCTGCCTTCGGTGTCTAGTAACCCTTAATGCATTAGGCTCTCTCCTAGGTCCAGAAATTACAAAACCAAGTAATCCATTCTTAGTCAACAACCTACCTTTAATGGAATTTCTAGTGAAGACACTCTTGACTTCATTAGAGCCTTCTATTTTAGTGTCCAGAAGCTACCACTTAGGGGTCTTACTGAGGAAGAGCTTAAACTAAGGGTGTTCCCCTTATGCCTCAATAGAAATTCTAGGACTTGGTTTCAATAGTTATAAGAATAAATCTTTGTCACTTGGGTTCAAGATTGTAATTATTTCACAATGAAATTCTATCTTAGGAGGTTGACATCTGAAATTAGGCACAAAATAACTAGATTACTTCAGGATGAAGGAGAACTATTTCATGAAACCTAGGATAGGTTTACAGTTTTTCTTAGGCAGTGTCCAAAATATCAATGTACACCCCAATTCCTCACAGACACATTCTACAATAGTCTCACCCCTTACCACCAAACCATGGTGGATCAGTCTTCTGGAGGTGACTTTAGTGATAAGAATACTAAGGAGCTCAAATAAATCTTTAATACCTTAGCTCAAAACTCCCAGCACAAATGTTCTAGGAGGCGAACCATTTTGAGAAAGTAAATTGCCCGTGTACCCCAAGCTCTAGCCAAAGTTGTTGCGTTCTTTAATGAGAACCCACATCATACTCTTAAGAAGCAGTGCCACCACTTTGGCATGTATGACCATTCTCAAACCTACTGTCCAAACATCGATATGCCTGTCCAGCCTCATGAGAGTGCCATCTTTGCTGGGTATGGACCTCAAATGAAGCCTAGGGAATATTCTTTTTCCAACACCTACAATCAGGGTCATAAGAACTATCCAAACCGGTCATGGAGGGAGCAGGGAGTCCTCTGACCTACTACCCCTCTTGGATTCCAAGAGGCTCTTAGGCAGCAATTCCAACCCCAACCGCAACTTAAGGCTGAGTCATCCAACTAAAAATATAAGGTGAGAGACATGTTCCATCAGTTTATAGGGATGTTTGATGAAAAAAAGACAAAAATTATTATGATAAAGTTAAAATGGATGTGAGAATGAAGAATTTGGAAATTCAAATGGGGCAGTTGGCTAGGGACACAAGTATTAGAGAAAATGGTAGGCTTCCTGGCACCACTTAAGACAATCCTAGAGAGAATTCCATGGTTGTGACCACCAAAATTGGTCTCCAAACTCACCAAGATCCTAGTAAAGTACCCCAAAATTTTGAAAATGAGAAACTGGATGAAGCTGGAAACTCAAATCTGAAAAAACATGAATCTGGAAAACTGGACATAACCACAGCAATCCCTCCAGTTCCTGCTGTTCCAGCTCAAAAAGCCAAAGAAAATGGCTTGAAAAATAAAGAACTGTGAACGCTCCACATGGAGGATCTTGAAAACTTTGGGCATGATTCCAGAGAGTTCTATTTGGGTGGTAGACATGGATCATGGGGGGGACAAATATTGAACAGGGGTGATTAGGCATTGACAATGGGCATTCAGCGGGACTGGACAACATTTCTCCATTGGGACTTCATTCTTCCTCTCCCATCATCCATAGCCATCTGATCATCCCTCAGGTCTTCAAAAAATTAGGGATAATTTTTGAGGATTGGAGCTGCAGACCAACATTTCATATCTTGATTTCCATGGTGGGACATAGAGCACACTCCAACAGGGTCCAACCATTGGAGCAGTAGGAATTGAAGCTTTTGGGAGATCAAGCAGGGGGACGAACATCTTTATTTTCTTTGGGCTTCATTTTTCTTCAACTTATTTCAACATGAACATCATTGATTTTAATTATATTTTTGCATTGAATCCAACCATTATTTCTAACAAGACTACATTGGGAGGGGGGAGTAAGGTATCTTGTAAGATTTGTTTACTCTGATTCACGCACTGCATATTTTTATGGATCATCACTCTCTCACTGTTTGTGGGATAATTTTATTTTCAAAACAACAAGGTTGAGTGAAAACTGATCCTGTTTGAATGTAAATGAAAACTCTTTTAATATGAGGAATTCACTGACAATTGGATCATTCTCAATTGAGAGAGACACACTGAACTCAACCAACAGTTTGAGTTGAGTGACATCTGACTTTTATCACCATTGGATGGAATGACACATATTGTTTAAGGAATTTAAGGGTTATTTCATTACAAACTGACCAGATGATAAATATGACTAGTTACCTTAAGTTGGATCTATATTTATTAAACTTTCAGTGCATGAACAAGGCTAGGCAATATCTAAATCAGCCATCAGACTTTCCCCCCTGCTCATATATTGGTTGTTTTCACCACAATATTTCTTACCACTTATCTACTTCTGTGTACTCACCAATTCCTTATCCCTTCCTCACACACTGAGTTTTACTCACTTCATTCTAGTACCACCATCTAATTTATTTTTCGTGTGTGTTTTGTTTATTTTGTTTTTTTAGTAGATCACTAAGCACAACTGTAGGCCTCTCTGTTGTTCGACCATGTCTTGCCACTGTTTTAAGTAGTAAGTAGGTTATAAATTTTAGTTTGTCGCTCGTACCCAACAAAGTGCAAGAATGAAAATTTTGGCATTGTTACTGATGATGCCAAATGCGATATAAAAAAAACAAAACAAAATTTCAGATAAGAAAATCAAAAAAAAGAAAAAAAACTAGAAAAACCTGCAAAAAGAAAATTGAAATTCCAAAAAAAATTGTGAACCTTATACATGAAAACCAGGTCTATGTCTGAATACTTAGTACCTGGTAATCCTAAAATTGATAAGCACCTCAAGTAATTTAAAAATAACAAATACAAGATCAAAATGAAAGATAATAGAATTGAAAACTTGAACAATCCACTTCTTGAGAATTTGAACCAATCTGGAATGATGAACCCACCTGAAAATGAGATAGTTGAGAGGCATAGTTTGAGAGAGTTCTTGCTGCCTTCGGTGTCTAGTAACCCTTAATGCATTAGGCTCTCTCCTAGGTCCAGAAATTACGAAACCAAGTAATCCATTCTTAGTCAACAACCTACCTTTAATGGAATTTCTAGTGAAGACACTCTTGACTTCATTAGAGCCTTCTATTTTAGTGTCCAACAGCTACCACTTAGGGGTCTTACTGAGGAAGAGCTTAAACTAATGGTGTTCCCCTTATGCCTCAATAGAAATTCTAGGACTTGGTTTCAATGGTTATAAGAATAAATCTTTGTCACTTGGGTTCAAGATTATAATGATTTCACAATGAAATTCTATCTTAGGATGTTGACATCTGAAATTTGGCACAAAATAACTAGATTACTTTAGGATGAAGGAGAACTATTTCATGAAACCTAGGATAGGTTTACAATTTTTCTTAGGAAGTGTCCAAAATATAAATGTACACCCCAATTCCTCAAAGACACATTCTACAGTAGTCTCACCCCTTACCACCAAACCATGGTGGATCAGTCTTCTAGATGTGACTTTAGTGATAAGAATACTAAGGAGCTCAAATAAATATTTAATACCTTAGCTCAAAACTCCCAGCACAAATGTTCTAGGAGGAGAACCATTTTGACAAAGTAAACTGCTTGTGTACCCCAAGCTATATCCAAAGTTGTTGCGTTCTTTAATGAGAACCCACATCATACTCTTAAGAAGCAGTGCCACCACTTTGGCATGTATGACCATTCTCAAACCTACTGTCCAAACATCGATATGCCTGTCCAGCCTCATGAGAGTGCCATCTTTGCTGGGTATGGACCTCAAATGAAGCCTAGGGAAGATTCTTTTTCCAACACCTACAATCAGGGTCATAGGAACTATCCAAACCGGTCATGGAGGGAGCAGGGAGTCCTCTGACCTACTGCCCCTCTTGGATTCCAAGAGGCTCTTAGGCAGCAATTCCAACCCCAACCGCAACCTAAGGCTGAGTCATCCAACTAAAAATATAAGGTGAGAGACATGTTCCATCAGTTTATAGGGATGTTTGATGAACAAAAGACCAAAAATTATTATGATAAAGTTAAAATGGATGTGAGAATGAAGAATTTGGAAATTCAAATGGGGCAGTTGGCTAGGGACACAAGTATTAGAGAAAATGGT
Organism: Viscum album; assembly: GCA_963277665.1. Lineage (NCBI taxonomy): Eukaryota > Viridiplantae > Streptophyta > Magnoliopsida > Santalales > Viscaceae > Viscum > Viscum album. The sequence continues at coordinate 249,297,346 of OY728150.1, forward strand.
AGGCTTCCTGGCACCACTTAAGACAATCCTAGAGAGAATTCCATGGCTGTGACCACCAAAATTGGTCTCCAAACTCATCAAGATCCTAGTAAAGTACCCCAAAATTTTGAAAATGAGAAACTGGATGAAGCTGGAAACTCAAATCTAAAAAAACATGAATCTGGAAAACTGGACATAACCACAGCAATCCCTCCAGTTCCTGCTGTTCCAGCTCAAAAATCCAAAGAAAATGGCTTGAAAAATAAAGAAAATAAAAGAAAGAAATTTTTTTAAGGGGAATCTATAGATATGCCCCCATATGTGAGTAATTTTTCCCTTACAATCCCCTTCTCACAAATAATTAAGAAACCAATTCATGATTTTGAACTATTGAAATATTTGAAAGTGGTTAAAAAGATGAACATTGATATCCCATTCTTGGAAGCCTTGATTCAAAGCCTGTCATATCTTAAATCACTCAAGAAAATATTTTCAAACAAAAATAAATTGGCAGAAATTTCCATCTATAGCTTAATAGAGGAGTGTAGTGTCGTCTTACAGAATAGGATACCTCATAAGATTCAGTGCCCAAGAGGCTTTTTCATCCCTTGAACCTTTGGGGATAGAGGTGGTAAGATCAATTGTTTGTGTGATTTGGGTTCTAGAATTAATTTGATTACCCTGTCACTTTTTCAGCACCTAAGATTAGGAGTTCCGCAACCCACCATTGTTGAGTTATAGCTTACTGATAGGTCCATTACTCATCTAGTGGGTAGGGTCGATGATCTGTTAGTGGGAGTAGGTAAACTCTTTTTGCCTGCTGACTTTATTATCCTTGATATGGAGTGTGACTAAGAGGTTTCTATCATTCTCGGTAGGCCCTTACTGGCCACAGGGGGAGCTGTGATAGATGTGTCTAAGGGGACACTGATTTTCAATAAGGGTGATTAGAAAGATGAATTCAACATGTTTAAGAAAATCCAAGAACCCACCCACCCAATATTACCCAAATACGAGATGTTAGTTGCTGAGAGTAGTGTTGCTAAGGAGGAAGATGAGTTTCTGAGATTGATAAGAGAAATAAATAGTGAACCTAAAATCCTTGTTGCTGCTTGTATGGGGATCAGCTCAAGTAAGGAGAGAGAATTTATTGATGAGTACGAGGGAGAATTTTTGGAGAACCTAGATGAGTTTGTTTTGGAGAACATTCTTACCCCGAGAGAGGAGCCTATGTTTGTAGAGAATTTTTTTTAAGCTCTAGTGATGAGGAAGAAGCCTTATCTACCACCTATTTCAAGAGTCACCATGAAGTCCTTGGGCCACCCAGGCCCAAGTGTCTTCCCTCAATCAAGTTACCACCCACCCTTGAACTCAAGACCCTCCCTGCCCATCTAAAATAATATTTTTTAGGAGATAGTTCCACCCTTCCTGTAATCATTTCATCCAACCTAGAGGTGGGTCAAGAGAAAAATATTCTTAATGTTTTGAAGAAGTACAAGTCTGTCATAGGCTGGTTGATTGATGATATCAATGGGATAAGTCCAGCCTTCTACATGCATAAAATTCCCATAGAACTTGAGTGTAAGACTAGAGTAGAATCCCAAAGAAGACTCAACCCAAACATGAAGAAAGTTGTGAGAGAAGAAGTGATTAGGTTGCTTGATGCTGGAATAATTTTTCTCATTTCAAACAGCCCCTAGGTAAGTCTTGTCCACGTGGTACCCAAAAAGAGTGGAGTTACAGTGGTCACTAATGAAAATAATGAGAAAATACAGAAAAGAGCAATGAATAAATGGATAGTCTGTATAGACTACAGAAAGTTGAATACTGCCACAAGAAAAGATCACTTTCCCATGCTGTATTTGGGTCAAATGTTAGAGAAATTGGAAGGAAATGATTTCTTCTTCTTCTTTTATGGTTATTCTAGTTACAACCAAATTTCCATTTCACCTAAAGACCAAGAGAAAACCACCTTCACCTGTCTATTTGGTACATTGGCCCACCGATGGATGCCCTTTGGCTTGTGTGGTGCTTCTGTAACTTTTCAGAGGTGCATAATGGAAATGTTTTCAGACATGATTGAAAGGATAATTGATGTATTCATGGATTATTTTTCTATTTTGGGAAATAACTTTGAGAACTGTCTGAAAAATATAGAAATAGTGTTAGAAATGTTCCAAAAGACCAACTTGGTCTTAAACTGGGTGAAGTGCCAATTCATGGACACTGAAGGTATATTTTTGGGTCAAAATGTTTCAATGAAGGGGCTGGTGGTCAATAATGCTAAAGTTGAGGTCATACAAAAGTTTCTCCCACATGAAAATGTCGAAATAATCAATAAAAAATTGGGTCATGCTAGGTTCTACAAGAGGTTCATTAAGGACTTTTCTAAGATTACTAGACCCCTGTGCTCCCTGCTAGTTAAGGAAATACCCTTTGTCTTCGATGAGAAATGTCTAAGGGACTTTAATTTTCTCAAGGATAAGTTGAATACTTCACCTGTAATCACTGCTCTTAACTGTAAACTTCCCTTTGAGGTGATGTGTGATTCTAGTGACTTTGCAGTAGGAGTTGTTTTGGGGAAGAGGAAGGATAGGAGACTACATGTTATTTACTATGCAAGAAAGCTGTTGGACGATGACTATAAGAATTATTCTACCACTGAAAAGGAGTTTTTTACTATTATGTATGCTTTGAAATGTTCAAGACGTATGTGATAGGATCAAGTATCCTAATTTTTACTGATTATTCAGACCTAAAGTACTTACTGGCTAAAAGGACTCAAAAACTAAACTCATGAGGTGGCCTTGCAGTTACAGGAGTTTGATATAGCGATTAAGGATAAGGGGCTGAGAATGTAGTTGCAGATCACTTGTCCTGATTTCCCAATACCCCAAGTAAGGAACCAAGAGATATCAAAACTTCTTTCCCTGATGAACAATTGTTTGCTACCTCTATGCAGCAGTCTGCTTGGTTCGCAGACTATGCCAACTTTTTGGCAGCTGGAGTCATGCCCAAGGATCTCTCATACAACCAGAGGGAGTGGTTTATATCTGAGCTGAAATATTATATTTGGGATAACCTTATTCTCTTTAGGAGATGTGATGATTTGATTTTGAGAAGATGTGTGGTTGGGGATGAGATTTTTCTCATACTTGAGAGCTTCCATTCCTCACCTTGGGATGGTCACCATGGAGGAGAATATATTTCTCAAATGGTCATACAGGCTGGTTTCTATTGGCCAACATTATTTAAAGATGCTAGGACTCTGGTTTTTGGCTGTGAGAAATGTCAAATGTTGGGAAATGTTGAAAGAAGGTAGGAACTGCCCCAAAAAAGAATTTTGGAGGTTGAAATCTTTTGATGTGTGGGGATTGGACTTTATGGGACCATTCCCATCCTCCTATGGGAATGAGTACATTTTTTTTGTTGTGGACTACGTGTCCAAGTGGGTTAAGGAAGTAGCTCTTCCCAATAATTCAGCTACTACTGTAGTGAAATTCATCAAGAAAACTACTTTTATAGGTTCGGTGTGCCTCGAGCATTAATCATTGATAATGGGACTCACTTTAAGAATTATAAGTTCAAAAGTTTAATGGAGAAGTATGGATGCTCACATAGGATATTCACCAATTACCACCCATAGTCCAGTGGGAAAGCATAAGTTTCAAACAACGAGCTCAAATAGATTTTAGAGAAAACAATGTCTAACTCTTGGAAGGACTGGTCAAGGAAGTTGGCTGAGGCCCTTTGGGCCTATAGAACTGCTTATAAGACTCCTATAGGGATGTCACCATATAGGCTACTCTTTGGGAAAACATTTCATCTACCTGTTGAGTTACAACAGAGATCTTATAAGGTAGTGAAGGCTCTTAACATTGATTTTTAATTCTGCTGGTGTGAGGAGACTGTTAGAGATGAGTCAGCTGGAGGAGATTATAAGAGAGTCCTTTGAGAATGCTGAAATTTACAAAGAAAGAACAAAGGATTTTCATGACTCGATCATTCAAAATAGTAATTTCAATGTTGGTGATAGGGTCCTGCTTTTCAATTCTAGATTGAAGCTATTTCCAAGATAGTTGAATACCAAGTGGTCAGGACCCTTTACTATTGTTAGAGTTTTGGTTAATGGAGTTGTTGAGATAGTTGGAGAAGAGAATCGACCTTTCATATTCAATGGTCAAAGAATAAAGCACTTCATTGAAGGATGCCCAAAGGTCCTGGCTGCCATATCTCTATTGGAAGAATGAACTGTTTCAAGTCTAACTGAGGACTATAAACTTAGTGTTTCATGGGAACTAACCCATGTTTTCTTAGTTGTTTTACTTTTATTTTTTTCTTCAATAAATTTTACCCCTACTGCTTGATCTCTAGTTTAACCTCTTAACTTCTTGATGGTGACTCATGATCCATTGTTGTTTTATAGAGAGAGTGGTTGCTGCCAGAAACTTGGCAAAGAAAACCCAAGGGAGCAATCCACTACATCATATGGAAACATTTCTTTCTACTCACTCCCTTGGGTTACTTATCTTGAACATAAAACTCTACAATATTATTTTACTTATTTGAACTTGCAGGTTAATGAAGAGAAGTTACCACCCAGTGTTGCTAAAGAGGATATGTCTATAGAAGTTAGTGTTAAAGCTCCAATAATTCAGGGAAGTGTTGTTCGGCCTTTTTCCTCTTTTAGTTACCTACTTAATCTTCACTGTAAATTAAGTGTGGGGGACTTCCCTTGATCTGGGAAAAGTGTACTGCATTTCCTTCTTGGGTGTTATCTTGATAATATCGAATTAGTTGAAAAAAATATTTTGAGATGTATTTTGAAACATTCTACACCCATTGTTTTTCTTTTCATTGAGCTGATGCTGCACATCATTTTTAATCATGCTACTAATTAAATGTCATTGACAAAATATTTTTTTACTCATAATGATTAAAAGCATAAACATTTTAGTAATAAAATTTATCTTCTTCTAGTGATGATTGGTGGGGTTTGGTTCTTTAGTTTTAGTTTTTTTTTTCTTTACTTTTTTTTTGTGGCAAAAAAAAATTGAACCTTATTTCTACCCCCTCCATATCATTTTTAAGCTGAAATTTCCATCTGTTTTGAACTAAAGCTGTCTTCCACCTTAGAATTCAACATTGGGGATAATGTTGGGTTTTATAATTGGGGGAGATGGGTCATTCTAGTGTCATGTCAAATTCCCCCTTCTTGAACCCGAGTTTGTTTAAAAAAATTGTCAAATTTTTTAAAATATCGTACAAAATAATTCAAAAATTTTCAAATTCATTCATCACTTTATGGCCATTAGAGGTTCACTGGTACTTTAATTATATCCTTTTTTGTGGGGAACTAGTCCCCGGTTGATGAGAGTGGCAGTTAGTCAGAAACTGTTAAACATGAATGATTGATGAGTGCAATTGTTCACCGTCTCTATGGATCTATCTGTTTAAGAACCGAGGATGGGAGTGTGACAGGATAGATTTTGTGGGATGATGATCCTGACTTAGGTTAACTTGAAGCTCTCATTGGAACCTAGGGGACTCACACCATTTGAAAAATAATAATATTCAATCACTTTAAGAAGTTAACTCAATTGATTATTAATTAATTTCGTTGTAACTAGAGAAAAATGGGCAAATGGGATCCCGCGGTGAGTTTTTGAGACAAGGCCCACTGGGTGAATTTCTTTAAATACATAAAGCCAAATTCAATCTTAATAAGTGATATTCACGTTACTTTGCACATGGAATATGGATGGGAAAAAAATTTAAAATAAAGTGACATTGTCAAAAATGAGCTCATTAAGGTGAGGGGAATTTTGAGCCCAGATGAAGAAGGGAGCAATTGACTTGGTTAAAATTCATTTGAGTTGAATCAGCAAAGTGATGAAATTAATTTACATTAATTTTAGAAACCTAGGGTATGGTGAAAATGGAAGGTAACTTTGGTTATGTTTTTAGTTCCACTTCATCTAATCTGTAAACAATCCTTGAGTTAGAACATGAATTGGAAATTGAAGTAGAACAGTTAATTAGTACATATAGGAGGCGTGACATACTTGACAGTGTATGAATTTTTGAGACTTTTGACTTCTGGTGAATATTTGAAGCTAGGTAGGACATAATTTTTGAACACCATCTGAATAGCCTAACTCATTGGTTGGTCTTGATCCTATGGATATTAAATTTTAATCATGCATTTTCTGTACTGAAACTCGCAAATCATCTTTCTGTTTTAAAGTCAAATGCATGTATTTTTTTAAGGAGAAACAATGTTTTAAGTGTGGGAGAGTTTGATGTGGCAATGTTTTCACATACTTTTCAACATCATTTTTTTGTGTTTTTTACAAGATATTTAATACCAATTTTTTTTAATTAAATAGTTGATAATTTTTGTGATTTTATACCTTGCTATGTAAAATAATCAATTTTAGTTTAAATCATGTGTTTTAATGTGCATTACTGGTGGCACCCTTTCATTCACGGTGCTACATCAAATCCATCTCCAGCCACCGCAACTCACGGTTGTTGTTCCTCCCCAGCACTGTTTCACTCACAGTGTCACTCACTGCCACCGTTCAGCACCCCAATACCCATCTGTAACGGTGACTGTCTCACCGCATCCCTAGCGCCGCCTCTCCACCTTCCTTCATCTGCAGATCGCAGCTATTAATCCCCTATCCACACCTAATTGGAGCGAGTCCCGCCACACTCCCCCTGAACCGCCGCCGCAACCCATACCCTCTCCCTGGACCCGAACAGCCGCGACTCCCCTACTCTGTGCACACCCTATTGAACCTAGCACCACAGCTCCCCTCTACCTCCTCTGAGGCCTGCTTGCTGGCCAACCCTCGCGTCTCCCCATTCGCATCGTGCACAAACCCTTCCACCCCTGTTGCCTCTCCAAACCACAATAGCAGAACCAAATTCAAACCATCCCAACTCCAGCAACACAGAAAAATCTCCACAACAATCATGCAGCAACAGAAGGCATTCAAAACAGCGGTAGAATGAAATATCAGCATAGAAAATGAATCCAAAGCAGTATGACTCAACAAAAACATGAATACATTAGCACAAAAAGAAACCCTAGAACCAGAAATCCGGAAAAAAATCACCAGATCGAAGCATCATGCTTGCCTCCGTCACCTTCCCGTCCGAACCGAACCACAATCATGCTCACCCTTCACCATCTACATCACCCTCCGCACCCCCTATTCGAACCCCCATAGCCTGCATCTAAACCCTCTTCCTTCACCCCTGTCCGCAAGATCCCCTGTTCTTCCGCCCTCGTCTGACCCGCATCTGACGCCGCTACCTCCATCCTCGCCGCGTCCACCCGACGAATCCACTTCATCCCTCGCTCCCCTCTTCTCCCTCCCCGACCAGATCTCCCCTTGTCGTTGTCTATAGCTAGGCCACTGCCTGATCTCCTCTCTGTGAGCCTCCGTGACCCCTGCCTAGTCGTGCCGCTCTCCCTTACCTAGTCGCACTGCTCTCCCCTGTCCCACATCCCCCTCGCATCTCCCGCTTCACCTCGCCTTCTCCCTCAAGCCAACCCTACCGCCTTCCAGTTCTTCCCCTGCGCAACCAAACACGAACCATTTTTTTTTCTGGGTTTTAAAAAATTTAAAATATGATAAAAGGGGTTAGGGTTCGGATAATTTTAAAATTGGGTCCAGGATGCGTGAACGCCGTTCACGCATCCTTCCACGGCGAAGGATGCGTGAACGGCGTTCACGCATCCCGGACCCCGACGGTAATGCGTGAACGGCGTTCACGCGTCCTTTGCTGACCAGCTAAAGGAAGCGTGAACGCCGTTCATGCATCCTTGCGCGGGAAAAGATGCGTGAACGACGTTCATGCTTCTCTCCGCGGCGAAGGATGCGTGAACGCCGTTCACGCATCCGGCCGAGAAAAATTATAAAAGGAGCCCCCCCCCCCCCCCAATACCCATTGTTCTCCTCTGATTTTCGTTGCGAAGCTCTGCAGAAATTCTTTCTCAACAAATATTTGCTGCTTTTATTGAGGTAAAATTTCTATTTAATAATTTAATTGTTTATTTGTGTTTATTTATTTCATTTGTATGTTTAATTGTATTTATTTATTTCATTTGTATGTTTAATTGTATTTATTTATTTCATTTGTATGTTTAATTGTTTGTATGATTTATTTATTTCATATGTTATGCATGAAATGTTTTTGTATGATTTAATTTTCTTGATGTTGAATGTTCGTATGATTTAATTTTTTGAATGTCTGTTGTCTAAATATTGAATGTTTTATGTTATGTCTAAAATTTTTAATGTTTAGAAAAAGTAATTTATGTTGGAGAAATTTATTTAAATGGATGGTTTTGATGTAAATGTAAATTAAATTACTTTTATTTACTAGTAATAATATTTTTAATCAATAAAGTATAAAATATATTAACTTATATTTTGAAAAGTAGAAGAATGCCCAAAAAACATTACAATTTCATAAAATTTAAAATAACAAAAGTGTTTATTATGTAAATCTCAATTAGATCAGTTATAATAAAATTTATTTAATGTTTTTAATAAATATATATATATATATACACATGAAGTTAAATTTTTGTAAAAGAGGTGTAGTATTTAATATAGATTTTATATAATACGGATAATATAATAAATATACCAAAAAACACGGTATGAGTGATGACTGATCTTGAGATGACCGACCATGCATAATTGAAATTGCATGTTTTATTTTGTGTATGTTGTTATTCAATTTGTAATAATTTCATTTTTTCGGTATTGATGACCTGCGAGTCATCTCTCAGTAAGTGTAAGGACCTGCGTGTCCGTTTAAATTAATTTATGTATTTCATACCCCTAGACCCTCTCACATGCATGTGAGTAAATTTGTAATTAAAAGACTGACGCCCCAAAGAGGTGTCGACGAAGAGGCATCCCCGAAGAGGTGTCAACGAAGAGGCATTTGAGAACTCGTTCGAGAGGAGGCGTTGCTATTTGACAGGAGATTGGCGGTTGCTGCAATATTTGATAATAGAGACAGGAGTTTACTCATATAAATTGTGGTTAGTTTATCAGATAATGATAAACTAATCGCAAGTCTCAAGATCAAGTCATGATTATATATTCATAAGTAATCAAACTTTATGAAACATTATATTAAATTTGCTTTTGTGCTAAAATCACAATCACTATACCTTAACAGTGATAAATCAATACATAAAAAGGTCTCAAGATAATCAATTATTCAAAACCAAATTAAATAATTTAAAATTTTAATGTAGTGTATAATATTTTTAATTTTTTTTAATAGGTAATTATGTCTGCTCAAATATATTGCAACGGTGAGGTAATTTGTACCGAGCAGGGTTTTAGCTACAGTGTGCCACCTGTCAAAGTGGTAAATCTCCATGGTTGTATGACATTGGATGCAGTTCGTAATAAGATTCTTAGTCGGTTAAAATTGAGTGCAGGACAAGCAATCACTTCAATTAGATACCGACATCTTCAATATCCTGAGCGTATGTGGCATAGCGACTACCCTATAGTCGATGATGAGGATTGGATGGAGGCTTCTCAGTTATTCAGGCAACAGTGTATTAATGGTTTGATGGAATTATTTATTGTCATTTCTGATATTGATGTGGTGCAATCGATTACTACAGAACCATGCTTTGTGACCTCTATAGAAGTCGGTCCTTCACAATAGTCTTCTTTATTGCCTCCTTCTCATACGACTCCTGTGGAAGAATGTAATGAGGAAGATCATCAAAATTTAGAAGGAAATGTAGATGACATCCCTTTCTGTGCTGATATAGTGCAAGAAAGTTTATCTGAGGAAGAAGAATCTGGGGAGTCAGCAGGAGATGATGTGGTTAGAAATGAACCTTCTGAGGTTCCTTTGAGAGACAGACATCCACTACATCCACCAGTTAGTGGTAATCAGCCTTCAGTTTTGAGTTCCTTAGTTGGAGGAATGTCTCGTGAACAACCTTTTGATTGGGATGTCATTACACCAGCTTCTAAATTCCCTGGCATTATAGGGAATATGCCTGCATCAAATGATAATGCCATATATGTTGGGCAGGAGTTCGAAAGTAAACAGGTCATGAAAAATGTGATAAAGCAATACCACATTGAGCGACATTTCACATTTGTGGTTTATGAGTCAAAGAAGACCAAATATCTCATTCGTTGTGAAAAATATGGGTCAGAATGTAAATTTCGATTAAGAGCAGTATTTGATAAATGTTATGGATGTTGGAATATAACCAAATTAGAAGGCCCACACACTTGTCTGCATCCTAGCTTGGCACAAGATCACTCTTCTCTTGATGCAGAGTTTATATCTACTGTTATTTGAGAGATGATACGAACAAGTCAGGATGTTCCTGTTGCCCTTATTCAGGAAAGAATTCAACAGTTGTATAACTATAAGGTATCATACAACAAAGCTTGGAATGCAAAACAGAAAGCCATTGTAAAAGTGTATGGTGATTGGGATGAGTCTTATACGTTGTTGCCACAACTTATGGAATTTTTGTCTCTCAATAATCAGATTGTTTATCAGTTGGACACTGTTGAGTATGTATCCCAAAATCATCTAGTTGATCGGTCAAAGGTGAAGTTCAAGAAGATTTTTTGGGCATTCAGACCGTGCATTGCTGCATTTCCCTTTTGTAAACAATTTATTCAGGTAGATTGCACATTCCTTTATGGAAAGTATACATGTGTTCTACTCATTGCTGCCACACAGGATGGTAATCGCGCTCCTCTGCCACTTGCTTTTGCTGTTGTTGAAAAAGAAAATTTTGAATGCTGGAGCTGGTTCTTGGCATGTGTACGTGTTCATGTCACGCAGAAACAGGGCGTGTGTCTGATATCTGATCGTCATCGAGCGATTATAGAGGTCGTGAGTAGTGATGGGGTTTCTTGGACTGAGCCGAATGCTTATCACCGTTATTGCATTAGACATATTGCAAGTAATGTGCATTAGCAGTTTAGAGATGAGGCCATAAAGAAGGCGATCCTCAAATTGGGTATGGTTTTCTAAACTTTCTTTTTTTAACAAAATTTACTATCCATTTTAATACATTATTATGTTATTCTTTCAGCATATGAACCCCAACAAGAAAGGTTTGATCGGCGTCTTGAAGAGATTCGAACAGTTAATGAGGAGGTATATGAATATATGGTACAAATTTCAAAGGAAAAATGGTCATTAGCATACGATGGCGGCATGAGATATGGGCATATGACCACTAATATAGTGGAGTGCGTAAATGGGGTCCTCAAGGGTGTGCGCAAACTCCCAATCACAGGGTTAGTGCAAGAGACATTTTTTAGATGTGTTCACTACTTTTTTGACCAGTCCCAAAAGGCCTACCAGAGGATGGAAAATGGAATGCTTTTTACTCAGCATTTTCAAACTGATATTGACCGGATACGGAATGAGGCTTCACGATGGAATGTTATAGCCTTTGACAGGGAAAAGAAGAGTTTTCGGGTAAGAAAGTGCTATGACCAGGGTGCATGCACTAATGGTGGAGTGTTTGTCGTGATGTTGGATAACAGGTACTGTGATTGTGGTAGCTTTCAGGCATTGAGATATCCATGTGTACATGTTATTACAGCTTGCGCTTCGGTAAATATATCGTGGGAGCCATATGTTGACCCGGTGTATCACATGAGCACTTTGGTTAACTGTTATAGTGCTGCTTGGATGCCTGTTGGTGACTTCCATTCTATCACATTGCCTGCTGATCAACTGACCATTGTCCCTGATATTTCCAGGTTTTCATAAGTCGGTTTTGGTATCATTTATAATTTTTTCAATGTGTGTCATTTTTAAAATTATTGGCTTCATGCTACTTGGTTGCGGCCTCGAGGAAGACCGAAGTCAACTCGCATCAGAAATGAGATGGATTGGCCTCGGCAACGAGGAGGGAGAATACGATGCAGTATCTGCCACGCAGAAGGACATACTCGTAAGAGATGTCCCCAAGTGGCAGGACAGAGTTCCAAATCTCATCATCCATGATCGAGTTTGTGTACCTGCTCTAAGAGGAAGAGGTTGTGGTTGGTGTCGATGATGAAAAAGAAGAATAAGAAATAGAGGATGAGGATGAGAAGAAGTAGAAGACTAAGAGGAAGAGGTTGTGGTTGAATAACCTATTGTGGAAGTTTCTATAGTTACTTAGGAACTTGATCTATTTGGAATAATGTTAATGGTTATCTAATGGATAATGGATAAATTAACAAACGTAATTTCACAAATAAGAAGAAATAATTAATTTTTCACTTTTTCCTCTTAATTTTTAATGTGGAATAATGTTAATGGTTATTTAATGGATAATGGATAAATTAACAAACCTAATTTCACAAATAAGAAGAAATAATTAATTTTTCACTTTTTCCTGTTAATTTTTAATGTGGAATAATGTTGATGGTTATTTAATGGATAATGGATGAATTAACAAACGTAATTTCACAAATAAGAAGAAATAATTAATTTTTCACTTTTTCCTGTTAATTTTTAATGTGGAATAATGTTGATGGTTATTTAATGGATAATTGATAAATTAAGTAACGATGATATCATGTGTGCAGATGGCAGGTTTTCCATTGCTTACATCTCAGGCTACTCATGTATCACGACTGCTTTTAGAGGGACGTCCTGTGGCTCCCTTGAGTGTACGTAGATCTCACCATTTCCATCATACTGCACCACCTCCCGCTATCGTCCCACATCTTCGTCGAGCTGGATTTTATGGAGTAGCGATGTGCGACTTCACGTTTCTTGATCATCAGCTCATTGCCGCACTTGTCGAGAGATGGAGACCAGAGTCGCATACTTTCCATTTCAGTGAGGGAGAGATGACTATTACATTGCAGGATGTGGCTATTATGTTGGGCCTCCCTATCGACGGACATGCTTTGACAGGCCGAGTTCCATCAGATTTTCCTGAGCTTGTTCATAGAATTCTGGGCATAGAGGTCCAGGATGATGGCAGGACCATCGTCGGTGGTAGATTGTGGATGCCTTGGTTAGACCAGCACTTCACACATTTACCAGATGATGCTGATGACGTCACCGTGCTGCACTTTGCACGGGCATATATTTTGAGGCTGATCGGTGGCACGCTTTTTGTTGACCACTCTACTACTTTTGTGCACCTGATGTATCTATCTTTTTTAGAGGATTTGGACCAGGCGGGTCGATATAGTTGGGGTTCTTCCTGCCTAGCATATACATACAGAGCCCTATGCAGCGCATGTCGCATCGATAAGATGCAGATCACAGGATGCATGGTTCTTCTACAGATGTGGGTATGGGAGCACATACCTCGTTTAGCTCCACATGCTCGTGCGCCATTACCCGTAGATATTGTAGCAGAGGCTCCACGTGGATGTTGGTATGTTATTAATTCTTTCTAATATCTAACTTACTTGTATAAAATTCTTTTATGAAATGTAAAAAAAATGTTATCTACAGGTGGAGTCAGGCGCATCGACATTCAGATTCTCCCAGACATGATGTTCACGCCTACAGACTTATGCTAGACAGCATTCGACCAGACGATGTAAGTGATTATTATTTATATTGTTAAATCTTTACTCTTTACTGTAAATCTATTAATTTATTAATTGATTATTCATTTTTTCTTTCAGATTACATGGATGCCATATACAGATGCTATCCTTCAGAGTCTGCCCCCATACTGTACAGTGATGCTTGATATCGGCTCCTGCATGGTTCCACTGATTCATTTTCATATAGTCGAGTGGCATCAGACGGATAGGGTTATGAGACAGTTTGGATTCCTTCAGCAAGTTCCTGACCCGCCCAGTCAGTTGGATTCATTGCATTCCCTGAAGATTTCAGGGAAGAGAGATTTTGATTGGAGGAGCTACCATGCGAGATATGTTGCGTTATGGGACAGGCGACGGGAGTCCTAGTTGCGAGGGGCAGGGACAGTACGCTTTCATTTTATGGATCAGATGGATTATGCAGGCTGGTACATCAGGTCTCCCGTCAGATTTCTGACACGGCACGGACGGGGCTTCCATGACTTGGTATGCATTCTTTCTTTCACAGTTCAACAGATTTTTTATTCAAATTAGTTAACAACAGAATTTGTTTTCGCAGGATGCTCGTATTTGTCATCTACTGCATATGTCTGATCCAGTGGAGAGAGCTGCCTTTGACCCAGCATATTTTCACAGCCTTGTACGACAGATGCTACCGTCGATGGATGAGATTTATCATGGCATTTTCTTTGATCCACCACCTGCTGCGGAGGCCGCGGAGCCTGCTGCGGAGGCCGCGGAGCCTGCTGTTGTTCCACAGGATGAGGCTGCTCAGCTTGCTCAGCCACATGATATTATTCCACTGGAGGAGGGTGTTCAGCATGACCAGTCATATGCTCCTCCAGCTTCTCAGGCACAGCCACAGGTACTTACAGACGCTGACTGGATTGAGTTCGATGTTTTATTGCAGTCATCCGCAGCAGAGTAGCCATCTACTTCCTATATTGGTGAGAGTTCCAGCCAGCTTCCACTATCCTTAGATGCAGGCCAGGGTACAGGCGGTGAGACTGTACATCCACCGTCTGTCACACAGGAGGATGTGGAGGTGGCTGTCGATGAGGATGCGCAGCGTACGCCAGAGCACAGACGTAGATAGACACGGCATGGACGCATCCAGTATACGCCTGACTGTGGGACAGAGGAGCATCCACATCGGAGGCGTAGATTAGGTTGACATTTGATTTATGATACGTTTTGTATGTGTATTACTGTTATCTAGACTTCTATTATACCTTTAATAAGTGTCTTACTGTTATCAAATTATCTACCAATGTATATATATATATATGTGTGTATAATAAATAATATGATTAGAAATTCCATAATACTCATATAAATTCAATAAGTTCAAGATAAAGGTTAAATAATAATCCAAGGCTATTTATTTTATGAATAACATATTAAAAGACCAAGTAAAATGTATTGAAGAACTTTAGGAGGATTTTGTTGGCCTACAATTAAATATAGGATCAAGAGAAACTCTTGAATCCTAATATGATATTAGGAAATTAGGTCACACAAGTGATGGAAAAAAGGGAAATTATGGTTCATAGGTCCAAAAAATAGTTAAAAAATGTTTAGGGAAGAAAATGATACATCGTAATTCCACAAATGGTATGGTTATTGTTCATAAACAGAAAGCAGTAATGATTGGTGTCAGAACACAAGAGCCTGTTATGTGGATAAAGATTTATTTTGGTATGAATTAGAATCAGAATATTTAGTGATCTTAAGGAATAATGAGTGGTGTATTAGTGATGCACATGAATAAACCATTTATCAAATATTATTTTTGTGGAAATATGGGGAATTCTTAGAATGCTCATTCCATAGCCTTGAGGGTCACCATGTGACTTTATCAAATATTATTTACAGGGTTATTTTGAAAATACTACTCATTTCTATATTGGTTATACCCCCCAACATGTATTATTCACTATCTCCACAAGTTAATACAATGACATATAATCCATTTTTCCTCTCTATAACAAAAAATAATCCACTATACACTCTCTTTCTCCATAATACATTGGAGATTCATTCTACTCTATAATCCAAAAGATACATCTACTTCCAAATTTAGGAAGAAGTTCTTCTTCAAATAGACTTACTCTATAAGAAATCTAGTCACTCCTACCTTGTGTACTTTATCAATAATTTTAGAAATTATTATATTAAGACTCTTTTCAGATTTTGTGCAATCTAGATTCTCCTCAATATTCAAATACTCAAGAACTCATCAATTCATATTTCTGTATTTACCTGATACATTATTGTATCGAGTTATCAGAAATAATATTTCAATTCAACACAGAGTCTTCATCACCTTCATACACACTTTATTCACAAAACAAACAATAATTGTTCATGGGTAATATATCATTATTACATGATTTAAAATCAATCATTTAAATCCTTATTTAAATTTTTTTAGTAATAACACATTTAATTACACATTTATATATGAATACTCATCAGTAGTGGTATCATATTTTCCTCATATTGAATGCCCCATTAATTTCTGTGGGTATTTTGTTTCATGCAACTCATAAAGAATACTAGAAGGATTAAGGTTCCCCTCTTTCTTCTTAATGTGGTGTCTATCTCTATGAATCATTATCTATATTCATACATGTAACTCATATTTAATTACATAATAAAATACAAAAACTCATCAAAAATACCCAATGCTCGGGTCTTCTCCATTCTTCACATAAATGTTACAACTCATGTAAGAATCTGATTCACGTGGATTCATCAAAATATGATCTTCTAATCACCCGAATACTTATTGACATATTGATAAAACATACAACCATTTTTTCCAACAATCTCCCCCTTTATCTTCTGTTGTTAATATCCATTCATATCATAAAAGTTAATATGTGGTAACATCAATTATTCTCCCCCTTATTTAAAATAAAATGAAAAGGATAATTGGACAATTTTAAACTCATATTTCTTCTCAAAAAAATCTTCACATATATTTTAAATAAGGGGATGATATGACATGATACTTGGAACAAAGCCTTTAGTTAATAAACACTATATCTATATGATCCATCCTAGTGTAGAAAGAAATAATTAAATAACCAATATAATATAATCTACCTATAACACATAATCATATGTGATACTAAAATTAGATATTCTCAATTATCAGGATGAGTAATTTTAAGATAAGAAATACATGATCCTGCACACACTTCAAAAAACACATTAGAAAGTTCAAGTGCAAGAACAAATCCCCCTTTTCTCATTTTTTCATTAAATAAGTACTCAACCTTAATGAATATAATTAAGAAAAAATGTAAGATAATGTGATTGGAATACCTCAAATCTCTTATAATATCCTCCTTAAGAGATGAACTCATTCTTCATCATGGGAATTTATGTACTCCATGATGAACAATACTTCTCCTTCAATTCCATTCAAGTAAACTCATAACACATAAAATAATAAGGAATAAGGAGGAACCTCTTGTATTCTATAGAGGAAACATTCAATGTGAGAGTTTTCTCTCATCCTTTATTTCTTCTTATTTCTAAGCCAAGCATGGGATGTGATTTATTTCTTATTACATGCTTCATGGATTATGCACATATTTCCTTCCCATGAATTTCCTCTTTATTTGGAATACAATTTCCCCCCTCCTCCACAGCTGGTACAACCTCATTATTTTTCTTCCAAATTTTTCATCTTCTCTTCCAAGATTCTTATTACGAGGGATTTGATTTTGGTTCTTTAAACACCATTTTTTGATACTCATTTTTATCTTTAAAAACATTGAACTTATTTTCTATCTTAATATGACTTCTTTCAGGATACAAAAATTCCTTGTAAGTCATATGAGTAGAGTTTCTCCACATAGATTATTTACCCTTGCATGTTTTCCTCTAAGTGAAATACCTTTCCATATGATCTAGGTTAGAAAAAATGAATCATTTAGGTATTCTGTGAGATGCGTGAACGCCGTTCACGCATCTCTTCTCTCGGGAAGATGCGTGAACGGAGTTCACGCATCACGCCCGGGTCCGGGATGCGTGAACGCCGTTCACGCATCCCCGACCCATTTTTAAAAATATTCGAACCCTATACCCTGTTATCAAATTTTAATTTTTTAAAAACCCAGATAAAAAAATTAGCCACCAAACACCACCTCCCCTCTTTCATTTCATTTTCTTTATTATTATTATAGTATAATAAAATAATCATATTATATTTAATAACATATAATATAATATATTATAACATAGATTAAATTAATGTAACTTATATTGTAATAGTAAGTAATATAACTTATTTGTATATATTAGTATATTAAATTTATGTATTATATATATAATTATTAATAGATAATTTCAATTAGTATTTTAGTTATAATAATATATATCTATATAATTAATATAATTAGTATAACATTAATAATACATAGTAAATATTTTGTACATCGTTTTTATAATAGTAATTGTTATGTTATATATATATTATAATAGTTATAATATACTTTTATATATTCGTAATAATATATTATTCTAGTAAACTTATAATATATATGTGTTTACTATTTTAAACATATAGTTGTATGGGTCCCTTTTGTGTTTATTGTTTTATTTTTTTTGTAGGGGAGGGTTGTGGCTTGGCGCGCATGACCCATTCATTCAGTTAGGATCAACTGCTTTAGTGAACAGTGTGGAAGTAGTAGAACTATGAAAGCTCCACGTGGAGACTGGGAAACACTTTGGGAATGATTCCAAAGAGTTCCATTTGGGTGGTAGATAGGGAGTATGGGAGGGAATAACATTGCACAGGTGTGATCAGGCATTGACATTGGGCATTCAGTAGGACTAGACATCACTTCTCCACTGAGACTTCATTCTTGCTCTCCTATAATCCATAGAAATTCGGCCATCCCTAGGGTCTTCACCACTTCAGGGAGCAGATTTGAGGATTGGAGCTGCAGATCAGCATTTCATACCATTATTCCCAGGGCGGGACATTGAGCACACTCCAGTAGGGTCCAACTATCGAAGCAACTTGAATTGGAGCTTTTGGGAGATCAAGCAGGGAGACACATATCTTTATTTTACTTGTGCTCTATTTTTCAACAACTTATTTCTACAAGAACTTCATTGATTTTATTTCTATTTTTCCACTGAATCTAACCATTATGTTCAGATAAAATTTTTGTGGGGGGGGGGATAAGTAAGTTGGTTAGATATGTTTACTATGAATCATGCACTGTATATTTTTTTGGACTGTCTCTCTCTCACTGTTTACTGGATAGTTTTATTTTCAAAACAACAAGGTTCAGTGAAAACCGATCTAGTTTGAATCTAAATGAAAACTTTTTTAATTTGAGGAATTCACTAACAATTGAATAATTCTTAAATCAGAGAGACACACTGAACTCAACTGAAAGTTTGAGCCTAGTGGCATCTGACTTTTATCACCATCGGATGGAATGACTTTTACAGTTAAAGGACTGTAAGGGTTATTTCATTGCAAACTAACCAGATAATAAATCTGGACAATTACGTTAAGTCAGATCCATATTTCTTAAACTTCAATGCACGAACAAGTCTAAGCAATATTGAAATCAAACAATGGACTTTCCCCTACTCATCTATTGGTTTTTTTCACCCAAAGTTTTCTTTCTACCTTATCTACTTCTGTGAACTCACCAATTCCTTATCACTTCCTCACACACTAAGTTTTACTCACTTCGCTCAAGTACCACCATCTGATTTATTTTTCGTGTGTTTTTTTGTTTATTTAGTAAATCACTAAGCACAACTTTAGGCCTCTCTGTGGTTTGACCCACTGTTCTAAGTAGTAAGTAGGTTACAAATTTTAGTTTGTCGCTTGTTCCCAACGATGCGCGGGCGTGCAATATGTGAAATTTAGAATCATGAGTATGTATTCGAGGTTCTTCATTAATGGAGACATCTGTATGTATTTTAGGGTCTCCATAAATGGTATCCTCTCATATACCATTTAGAGATTCTTTTAACCATTGTTGCGATAATACTGGTTTTTAAGCCACTCAGTGGTGATCTCTAGAATTTATGGTCATCCTGGGAGACTCAAGTTTGTTTTGAGGTTGGGATTATACCCATAAATGGGCTAACTATGTATCATTGTGAAAGGAATCATAAAACTTGTATATGGTGTCACTTAATGGGGAAAATAATAACTTTTAAGGTCATGTGATAAGTATGTAACCGTACAGTTTAATGTCATGTGGTAAGGACTTCTAAGCGGAAGGTTCTTAGTCAAGGCTTGGTGTGGGACTTATGCCTAAGAAGCCCAAGGATCCTAGAAAAGATATGATTTTTCTAATTGTATTATACTTTATTAGGAATATGTTTGAGGGAGAACAGGGTTGTTTTGGAGTATTGGGTTTGAACCTCAGGAAGGCTTCCTACATATTGCTTTTGGATAGAAATCAAATTCCACATAGTTTAGTGAGTCTCATAGGAGAGTGTAGTCCTTTGAGAGAAATGAGTTTGGGATTACATCTTAAAAAGGATTTTTTGATGATTTGTGGGATTAATTTAGGTCTTAATCATAAGGAGGAAGTTTAATGGATGAAATTAGATGGATCTCGGGCCTTAGGAAGGATTCCTACATATCCAAGTTTTGATAGGAATCAGAGTTCCCATAGTTCATTCTACGAGGTGTTTGTTCAAATTTTGTGATCATAAAAAAATATCTAATCCCACATGAGTATTTCTCGGTGTGATAAAAAAGAGGATGTGAAAGATTCAATAAATGCACACACACTTTTCCTCTTTTGCTAGTGGAAAAGGACGGTCCTACGACGGTGACAATGGACGAGGACAAGGCAACGAACCTTCCCCTATTCAATTTATATTAGAAAAGGACCAATTTTAGGAAGGAGTGAAGGTGAAGGAAGTAGATAGGATAAATACTACAACCACCTACATTAAAGTCTAGGGGATTACACTAGGATGGATGCCCTCAAATTGGTCCTGGTATGGGAGGGAGACTTATCCTTTGTTTAAAAGGAAATTTTGGTGTCAACCATACCATTCCTACCAGGGACCTGAGGCTCCATGTTTTAGAGATGATAAGGGATGATAATGTCCTGAACCCTAATCCTCTAAATAGGGAACTCCCCAACACTATTCCTTGGACAAAGGTTCATGTGACTGTAGATATACAAACCCACAAGAAACTCCATGTATCCTAACCTCCTTGAAAAACAAATGTGGGAAACCTCTGACTGCGGATATACAAACCCATACTGGAGACATGCTGATGTGCCCTTACCAAAGGTTTGATAAGTTAGGAGGTTTTGGTGGAGGTTTCAACATAATATATTTCAGAAAAGGTATCCATTGAAGATGAATCCTTTCCATGAATGACATTCAAAAAGGCTTGATGAAAGTATTGTATAGGCTGAAGGGATAATGTGGATCAAAGAAGGGTGCCCAAGTAAGTATTTGGCATGCAGGCATAGGCGCACAAGTAGGCTTGGGCGAACTAATGTTTACTTTAAGTGACGAACAACCTGGATGTTAAAACTTGGTCAAGACATGACTCAAGCCTTCATGAGTATTCATAGGCATTCCCAAAAGTGGGGTGCTCAAATTCCTTTTGGAGGAATAGGTGGCACACAAGTGTTTCTGATTTAGGGAGGGTGGGTGCTTTAGGCACACAAGTGTTATAGATTTCAAACACTAAAGTGACGTATGTCCTATGATCCTCCTTCAATTCCTCCACTCTAGGTGTTAAAGAACTACCTTGAATGTTTCAGAAGACTTGGGAAAGAACTAGGGAGACCGGGGAAGCAATTGGGCTTCATGGAAATTTTTCAATAAAAATAAAGACCCAAGGGTCTTTTTATTGGAAAATAAGTGTCCCTAGTTGAATGATTATTGGGAGAACAAGTGGGTTGCGAGCTAGATATGTGGTGCGCAAGTACCTTGGGCACTCACAATGCCTTTTCTTGACTGGGGCGATCCAAATTTCAAGCATGTTCAATTCTTTATTTTATTCATGTATTTTCTCCTCTATTCTCTAATACATTTTTCTTTATCACCTTTTAATAAATGTGATGAAATGGAGTGTCAATAGGGACATATGAGAAATAGTTTCTCTATACCCTGGGGGATGCACCCCCGTACCCCTGCTTGGGATAAGTTCCATCCTTCTATCCCGACCCTTCAGGATGACACCTTCACTACTGTCACTGAACCCCATGAAATATGCAGAGTCTCAACACAATAATTTTGACCCCGTTTGAGGATTTTTTTTGGAAAAGTTATTGGAACACATTTTATGGTGTGTACAAAGCCCCCCCCCCTAGAAATTGCTTCATTCAGACTGAAAATAATCATATTCTAAAGTAAAATTAGGGAACTTTGATGAATTCCGACATCATTTGGTTAGATTTGGAGCTATGTCGAATTTGGAAGGATTCTCTAATTTTTTCCTAAGACATGGGGACTAGAAAAAATAGTTTTCTTTTTACTAGGGTCATATGGACCACCCTAAAAACATTGTATATTTTGAATGATTATATCTTAATATTTCCTTAAACATAAAAAATGTAGGCCTAGTGAGTTGAGACATAGATTTTTTTCTAGAGTTCCCTTTGCGGGTTTTCAATATGGTGAGTACCATGTCTTTTTATGGGTAGTTTAGATTCATGCATATTGGACAAATAAGGATAGTGTTAAAGGTCAAATAGATTTGATCATAAATTTTGAAATTAGATCCCAATAAAGGCTTAGTGTCTAGGAATTTCTCCAATATTATTTAGATATTTCCAAGGGAAATATTTAGTCATGATTATTATGGTCACTAAATCTAAAACATGAAGTATAAACAAAGATGATTTTTCCAAGAACGAAGTTACCATTGCCTGAAAACCCCATTATGGGGGCTGTAATATGTCGGACCAATAGGGGCATGTACTGCATAGCCAAAAAGTGGTATCCTTTGAATGACATGATTATTATGTAGGTTGATTTTATGCATGGCCACTGGGGGAACGTACTGTATAGTCAGACAAAAGAGATCAAAAAAATATGACATTTTATTGTTGATAGGCAAGGGAAATTAAGATTTTGGTGACTCAAGACCACAATGGGTGGGTTTTCTAAGAAAATAGATATAAGAATAAAGGTCAATCTATGCTGACATAGGTCATGAATGGATAAACCACTTCTACACAAATTTTTTGTGTGAGGAATGGTTAAAATTTTTCAGAAATAGGGCTTTCTAACATCATGCTATGCAATTTTAAAGTCACGTAGCAAGGAAATTATACCGTGCAGTTTCAAGTCATGCACTGAGGACATTATACTGAGTAGTTTCAATTCATGATGTGAGGATATTATACCATGAAATTTCAATTCATGCAGTGAGGACATTAGGGAGGTTTTAATTTAAGGTCTTCAGCTCTGTCCAAATATTTAAGACTCTCTAATTTCTTAATACTTTGGATGGAAACTATGACAACGCTACTTTTTATTACAACTTATACATGATTTATTACATAAAACTTCACTTGATACAACAAAGAAGATCGAGAGGTTTAGTGTATTTGGGGCTTAGGATCATTACATAAAAACTTGAAACATGAAATACAACATCTTTATTGAAAACTTCCTTTACAAGACCACTACATTCCCTCATACTTAGCATTGCATGGGATAACCTGAGGACATGCATAAGAAAAGGGTGAGCTATAAATCCCAGTAAGGGAGTAAACATGGAATAACATGAGAAGTACAATACATGTTAAACAATAGGAATATCAATAGATCATAAAAGAAACATGAACATAAAGGCATGATAAAGCATGATAATCATAACATGGAAATGTGGCAACAACACTTAACATGGAATTAGCATGAGCCAAGGCTCATTGCACATAAAGCATGAGTAAACCCTCATTGTACATGAAGCACGAGTAAACCCTAGTTGCACTTGAATTAGCATGCGTCAACACTCATTGCACATGATGTATCATGATACTATACTTTACCCAATGCATTGAAGCGCTATAAGGGCGCACCCTTCTTAAACATTTCATTTCATGCATAAGTGTGCCACATGGATCATAAAACATGGATTCATAAAACATAATCATTTATTCCATGATAAAGGAATGTGGAATTCATACATGAAACTTTACAATCAATATGTAATTGTGCATAAAGGTGAATACCCTTGATGGAGAAATGTTCGTGGTATTCACTACACAAAGACATTGGCTTAGAAAATCGGTGTGATTTCAGCAGCGTAACGGCGTGACATAAGAATTCATAAAAAAGTTTGATGAGAGAGAAAGGGGTTACTCATCATATTTACATGTAATGGAAAGTAAGGAGGTCATATAGATACATTTCCCAACAATTGTAATGAAATTTAGATTCATGATACAAAAGTATTACTTGAATGTAAAAGAGGAGAGAGAAGTTCCTTTCGGAATTTCGGCAGAGTAACGGGTGTACATGGGACGCATTTAATGAGAGAGAAAGGGTCTACCATCATTAAAAAATAAAGAGGGAATTATGAGGGAGGTGTGAAACCATACCCCAACATTCATAATTGAAATTAAAATGGCAAAACAACTTAAAGAAAATTGGACAAAAATGAGAAAGGAAGAAAAAACCCTTACTTGGAAGTGTGCTTCCAAAGGCTAGAGAGAGGCTTCTTGGGAGCTTGGGGCACCTTGGGAGGATTATAGAGAGAGTAGGGAAGAGGTAGGACGAACTCCAAGGTATTTTAGTGAGGAGGAAGTGGGAGCTTGGGTGGGTTTATATAGGAAAGGTGAGGGAATTCTTTATTATTTAGGTTTGGGTCCCCTTACATTAAATTAATCCAAACCACAAACCATCCCATGGTTTTTGCCCATGGTTTTTGGAAAAGGGAAGAGGAAAAAAATATTTTATAAGTCCCAAGTCCGAACTTTTTAAAATAATAAGGTTGATTATGTGGAGGTGAGTCACACTCCCATGGAAATTAATTTAAAATGGAAAAGTGTTGAATATGTCTTGAGGGGTCCATTAATGATTTGTAAAGTAAGTCAAACAAACCCAAAATCACATTATTTTAATGAAAAAACATATATTGGCCGAACATAAGGATTATGGTATTTTATTACATCACCATTGGGTCATTATGATGTCATAAAACACATTATATATTTAAACGGTATTTAATTTTTACCCAAAAATTTGACTGTCTCAGAAAATTATGAAAAATTCACCGTTGGATAATTTTGACATCCTGATTCCAGAAATGACATTTATTTTATCTAATTTTTTTTTCTAAATATGTTAATTTTCACTTTTAAAATAAAAACCAACATTTATAAAAAATTCACGGGTTTTGACAGAAATGGCTTTCAAACTTTAATATAAAATTTTAATTGCATTCATAAAATTATAAGATCATTTATATTTAATAAAAATTAATTTAATAATAATAATATTATTTTATTAAAATATTATTTAATTCAAAAATCCGTTAATTTAATAAAATATATTTCTTAATTAAATAATAACTAAAAACACCATTTGTACTTTAAAAACTATTTACAATGTATCAAAAATGACTAGAAATTATATTCATTATTATATACAAAAATAATGTACATGAACATAGTACTACTTATTTGTTACATAACCCCTTAAAATAGCCGCATAAGACCTAAGGGTATGGTGTGCGATGGTGAAAGACTCTTGGGGTGGCTCGGATAACATCGCTCGAGTGGTAATCTCTATCAACTTCCACTTTTCCCATAGACAGTCCCATTCGAGCTTGACATGGTGAAGATCAGCTTGGGATTGGTCAAAGGTGAAGCCCAAGGATGCCACATCTTTTACGAGCTCTGACAAATGGGCATCATATGGTGCAATTATACTGGATGAGGCCATCACTTCTTTTGTCTGAGTAAATTGGATTTGTTATGGTCCTATATTTATACTAATAATGTGATCACTATTCAATGACTATATTAAAAATGGTCAAAATTATTAACATAAAACCAAAGAAGATGACATCTTATAAAAACATTTTTCCTAAAGAGACATTTAACTGGATCAAGAGGGATTTTCCATTAATGAAACTTTGGGTCGTTACAATATTTTCCCCTTAAGAAATTTCGCCCTCTAAATTTTCCTTTTCCCACACTAAAACAAATGTGGGTAACTCAGCTTCATCATATCTTCCGATTCCCAAGTCGCTTCTTCAAACTTGTGGTTTCTCCACAATACCTTGACGAGGGGCATTGTATTATTTCGTAGAACTTTTTCTCTATGATCTAAGATCTTTACTGGTTTCTCCTCATAAGAAAGATCGTCTTCCAATTGTACCACCTTAGAAGAGAGTACATGTGAAGGGTCCAGTATGTACTTCCTTAAGAGGGATACATGAAAGAAATCATGTACTTTGGCCATAGTAGGTGGAATTGATAGTCGATAGGCCACATCCCCAACACGATCAAGAACCTCGAAGGGGCCGATGTACCTTGGACTTAACTTCCCTTTCTTTCCAAACCTCATGAACTTTTTCCATGGAGATATGCATAGAAACACCATGTCTCCAACTTTAAACTCAAGGTCTCGTCGACGATTATCTGCATAACACTTCCGTCGACTTTGGGCTGCCTTGATATGCTGCTGAATGGTTTTCACCTTCTCCACCATTTCCTCAACCATTTCTAGTCCAAGCAGCTTACGTTCACCGACCTCATCCCAACATGCCGGTGTTCTTCACCTTTTCCCATACACGGCTTAATATGGTGCCATTTGGATGCTCGAGTGGAAACTGTTATTATAAGAGAAATCAACCAGAAGAATATGTTGATCCCATCCTCCTTTAAAGTCCATTGAGAACGCTCTCAACATATCCTCAAGTGTTTGGATAGTCCGCTCGGATTGACCATCAGTTTGAGGATGATAGGCCGTACTGAATTTCAGTTCAGTATTCAGATCATGTTGAAGACTCTTCCAAAAATTAGAGGTGAATCTTGGATCTCGGTCAGACACAATAGATAGTGGTACTCCATGAAACCTTACCACTTCTCTAATATATATCTGTGCCAGTTGATCCAATGAGAAATCCTCCCAAATAGCAATGAAGTGTGCAGTCTTTGTAAGACGATCCACAACAACCCAGATTGCATTGTTGCCTTTGGATGTCCTTGGAAGTCCAGTGACAAAGTCCAGGGTGATGTTTTCCCATTTCCATTCTAGTATGGGCAATGGTTGCATCATCCCCTTAGACTTCTGCCTCTCTACCTTCACTTGCTAACACACCAGGCACTTTGATGTATATTCGGCAATCTCCTTCTTCATATTATCCCACCAAAATTTTTCTCAGAGATCTCGATACATCTTTGTGCTCCCTGGGTGAATAGAGAAATTTGAACTATGTGCATCATCCAAAAGTTCCTTCTCCAGCTCCGGACTTGATGGAACACATAGTCTTTTCCCAAACCTCACAATTCCTTCTTCATTAACATTAAACTCCGAGGATTTCCCCTTTTTTATAGCTTCCACTTTTTCTTGAATTCCCACATCATCCTTTTGAGCATCCTTTAACCTTTCCAAAAGAGATGGTTGATCAATCATTTTTGAAAGGATTGATGATGTTCCCTTCTTTATGATTTTCACGTCCATCTTCATCAAGTCTAAGAAGATTGGATCCTTCTCAATTCTCATCATTGATAGAATCGTTGGATCCTTTCTACTTAGGGAATCCTCTACCTTGTTCGCTTTCCCAGGGTGGTAATGTATTGAATAGTCATAATCCTTGATGAGCTCTATCCATCTTCTCTGGCACATATTAAGCTCTTTCTGTGTGAATATATATTTAAGATTCTTGTGGTCAGTATATATCTCACATTTCTCTCCATAGAGATAATGCTGCCAAATTTTCAAGGCAAAGATCACAGCCGCCAACTCCAGATCATGCGTTGGATAGTTTTGCTCATGGATTTTCAATTGCCTTGAGGCATAGGATATCACTTTATCATTCTTCATCAGCACACATCCTAATCCCTTCTTCGAAACATCACTGAATACCACAAAAATATCCCCACTTGTGGGTAAAGTGAGCATTGGTGTAGTGATAAGACTCCTTTTCAACTCCTTGAAGCTTTCTTTACATTCATCACTCCAAGAAAACTTTAATCCCTTTCGAGTTAGCTTGGTAAGAGGGTTGGACAATCGTGAGAAATTCCTCACAAATCGTCGATAATATCCAGCTAACCCCAAGAAGCTACGGATATCCGTTACCGATGTTGGCCTTGGCCATCCCTCAATTGCATCTGTTTTGGAGGGGTCCATAGATATCCCATTGCTTGTGATGATATGGCCAAAGAATGAGACCTCCTTCAACCAGAACTCACACTTTCTATACTTTGCATAGAGATTCTCCTTGCGCAAAGTCTCTAGTACAGTTCTTAAATGCTCCTCATGATCCTCCTTGGTTTTAGAGTATATTAGAATATCATCTATAAAGACTACCACAAATTTGTCAAGGTAATATCTAAAGACTCTATTCATCAAGTCCATGAATATTTCTGGAGCATTGGTGAGTCCGAAAGGCATTACTATGAATTTATAGTGCCCGTATCTTGTACGAAAAGCAGTCTTGGGGACATCTTCCTTCTTCACCCTTACTTGATAATATCCCAACCGCAAGTCCACCTTGGAGAAGTATTGTGCTCCATGCAGCTGATCAAACAAGTCATCGATTCTTGGGAGAGGATACTTGTTCTTTATCTTGATTTTTTTAAGTTCACGATAATCGATGCAGAGCCGCATTGACCCATCCTTCTTCTTGACGAAGAGGACTAGTGTACCCCATGGTGAAGCACTTGGGCGTATAAACCCTTTATCCAGATTCTCCTGTAGTTTTTTCTTAAGCTCTTCAAGCTCAACAAAAACCATTCTATATGGAGTCTTGGATATTGGTAATTCCCTAGGTATAAGTTCAATTGAGAACTCAACATCTCTTCTAGGAGGAAGACCAGACAGTTCCTCGGGAAACACTTCCGCGAATTCCCTCACAATAGGCATTTCTTCAAGGATGGTTTCTTCTTTGGACTCAATCATCTAATCCAGATATGCGTGCTCATAGGGCAGTAATATCTATGCTTGAGATTATGGAGCTAAAGGATATTCATCTTCCTCCTGACACTTGTAAAGAATCGGGGGCCGATTCTCCATATGGAGTGTGATTTCCCTCTCCCGACAATTTATGTTGGCTCTATATAAGGAAAGACAATCCATGCCAATAATTGCATAAAATTCCACCAGAGGGATTATGACAAGGTTCACCGGGAAATTCAATCCACACATTATAATAGGGGAGGACTTATACTCATGGGATGCAATGATTGCCCCATTTGTCGTACTCACCGACATCTTTACTTCCATGATTTGTGGTGGTGCTGAGATTGTTCTACTAAAATTTCGAGATATAAAAGAATGCGTAGAACCTGAATCAAAAAGTACGTTCTCTATTATTGAATGAATAACTAGCATACCTGTCACCACTTTGTTTTCAGGGTTCACTTCGGCA
Organism: Viscum album; assembly: GCA_963277665.1. Lineage (NCBI taxonomy): Eukaryota > Viridiplantae > Streptophyta > Magnoliopsida > Santalales > Viscaceae > Viscum > Viscum album. The sequence continues at coordinate 249,326,494 of OY728150.1, forward strand.
GAAGTGATGGAAAAAGCTCTTCCTTGCTGTCTTGGAGGTTGTTGGTTGCCTCCAATAAACCTTGGATTAGGACACTGATTTGCAAAATGACCCAGTTCTTTGCATTTGTAGCATTGAACAACACGTTGTGGTTCGAACGAAGTGTTACTCTCCTCTGTCACAGTCGCGGGTCCTTCTTGCCGACAGTTAACAACTAGGTTCCCTTCTCTTCCACACCTGAAGCATTTTCTTGTCCCCTTAAGGCAATTTCCAGGGTTCTTCTTTCTGCACTTTTGGCAAGTGGGGTGCTGGAACTTCTTAGCACCGTTGGATTTATCCATCGGACCACCAACATTGAAGTCCACCTTACGCTTCTTGTCCCCATGATACCCATGTGATTCTACGATCTTCATTTCGACCTTGAGGGCACATCAGACAATTTCCTCATAGCTGTCAAAGTCACGGATCGCTAATGCTTTCTGCAAGCTAGGCTTTAGCCCACCAAAGAAGCGGTCAACCTTGCATTCGGGGGTAACGACAAAGCCGGAAGCGTATCGTGCAAGCCTTGTGAATTTTTCCTTGTACGCTCCAATAGATTCTTCATCTTTTTGCTTGAGGGAAAGGAAGTCCCTTTCCATCTTACGCCGGAGGGTGCGCGGAAAATATTTATCGAAAAACATCTTCCAGAATTCCTTCCATTCCAAAGCCTCGATATCCTCCTCAGGCTTCGTATTTTTGATCAACGTCCATCATTGATCAGTTTCACCCTCCATACGATAAGCATCCATGAGAACCTTCTCTTGTTCAGAACATTGGAGGATGGATAAGATCTTTTTAATGGAGTTGATCCATTATTCAGCGATCGTGGGATCAGATGAACCACTAAAAGTAGGAGGCCTTTGTCTCATGAAGCTCTCGATAGTGACTTGTTCTTTCTTAGGGGGGGTTGAACATTCCTCTTGACCTGTGTTTCTATTCAAAACTTGAGTTAGCTGAGAGAGAAGCGTGAAAAAGTTTGTGATTCCCGATCCCATTGGATTGGGCATCTCATTAGTACAATCATCACACTGATCTTCACAACGGTTGTTAGAATGAGTCCTCCTATTACCGGCCATTGGATGGAATAAAAGGAAAGTTAGGGGTAACACATAAAGGGTAATCTAAAGACAAAAGTTGATGACTTATAAATAAACTTTAATTTCTTTAACTCATGAGTCTATAAGATTCAATCTAGACTTTTCATGATCAACTTTCTAACATATATTCTTAGGGGCATTTTCCCCTTAATTAGGGTTCATACTAAGATTGTGAATTTTTCAAAACATATCCCTCGGGAGTGTCATAACCAAGAGTGCAGCAAGGCTCATTGTCGTGCACCAGTTCCTATTCGAGTCTAGCTCAAAGCGGTGTTTTCTGGTTTTACCCCTAGGATACATCTGTGCCAGAGCTGCCTCTACCTGCTCGTATCCAGACATGGATGTATTTGTTTGATAAACCACTTACTTAGTACTAACCAAAACATAGGGATGTTTTTATTATACTTAGTCTTGTATCTAAGGCTTTACTAGGGTTTCCTAATCCCAAAAATAACTAAACCTATCCTCTGATACCAACTATGACAACCCTGCTTTTTATTACAACTTAAACATGATTTATTACATAAAACTTCACTTGATACAACAAATAAAATCGAGAGGTTTAGTGTCTTTGGGGCTTAGGATCATTACATAAAAACTTGAAACATGAAATACAACATCTTTATTGAAAAATTCTTTTACAAGACCACTACATTCCCTCGTACTTAGCATTGCATGGGATAACCTGAGGACATGCATAAGAAAAGGGTGAGCTATAAAGCCCAGTAAGGGAGTACACATGGAATAACATGAGGAGTACAATACATGTTATACAATAGGCATATCAATAGAGAATAAAAGAAACATGAACATAAAGGCATGATAAATCATGATAATCATAACATGGAAATGTGGCAACAACACTTAACATGGAATTAGCATGAGCCAAGGCTCATTGCACATAAAGCATGAGTAAACCCTCATTGCACATGAAGCATGAGTAAACCCTCGTTTCACTTGAATTAGTATGAGTCAACACTCATTTCACATGACGTATCATGATACTATACTTTACGCAATGCATTGGAGCGCTATAAGGCCACACCCTTCTTAAACATTTCATTTCATGCATAAGTGTGCCACATGGATCATAAAACATGGATTCATAAAACATAAAAATTTATTCCACGATAAAGGAATGTATAATTCATACATGAAAATTTACAATCAATATGTAAATGTGTATAAAGGTGAATACCCTTATGGAGAAATGTTCATGGTATTCACTACACAAAGACATTGTCTTAGAAAATCGGTGCGATTTTGGCAGCGTAACAGCGTGACATAAGAATTCATAAAAAAGGTTGATGAGAGAGAAATGGATTCCTTGTAATATTTACATGTAATGGACAGTAAGGAGGTCATATAGATACATTTATCAACAATTGTAATGGAATTTAGATTCATGATACAAAAGTATTGCTTGAATGTAAAAGAGGAGAGAGAAGTTCCTTTCGGAATTTCGGCAAAGTAACGGGTGTACATGGGAGGAATTTAATGAGAGAGAAAGGGTCTCCCATCATTAAAAAATAAAAAGGGAAGTATGAGGGAGGTGCTAAACCATACCCCAACATTCATAATTGAAATTAAAAGGGAAAAACAACTTAAAGAAAATTGGACAAAAATGAGAAAGGAAGAAAAAACCCTTACTTGGAAGTGTGCTTCCAAAGGCTAGAGAGAAGCTTGTGAGAGGCTTCTTGGGAGCTTGGGGAACCTTGGGAGGATTATAGAGAGAGTAGGTCAGAGGTTGGACGAACTCCAAGGGATTTTAGTGAGGAGGAAGTGGGATCTTGGGTGGGTTTATATAGGAAAGGTGAGAGAATTCTTTATTATTTAGGTTTGGGTCCCCTTACATTAAATTAATCCAAACCACAAACCATCCCATGATTTTTGCCCACGGTTTTTTGCAAAGGGACGCGGAAAAAAATATTTTATAAGGCCCAAGTCCGAACTTCTTAAAATAATAAGGTTGCTTATGTGGAGGTGAGTCACACACCCATGGAAATTAATTTAAAAAGGCAAAGTGTTGAATATGTCTTGAGGGGTCCATTAATGCTTTGAAAAGTAAGTCAAACAAACCCAAAATCACATTATTTTAATGAAAAAACATATATTGGCCGAACATAGGGATTATGGTATTTTATTACATCACCATTGGGTCATTTTGATGTCATAAAACACATTATATATTTAAACGGTATTTAATTTTTACCCAAAAATTTGACTATCTCAGAAAATTATGAAAAATTCACCGTTGGATAATTTCGACGTCCTGATTCCAGAAATGAAATTTATTTTATCTAAATTTTTTTCTAAATATTTTAATTTTCACTTTTAAAATAAAAACCAACATTTATCGAAAATTCACGGGTTTTGACAGAAATGGCTTTCAAACCTTAATATAAAATTTTAATTGCATTCATAAAATTATAAGATCATTTATATTTAATAAAAATTAATTTAATAATAATATTATAATTTTATTAAAATATTATTTAATTCAAAAATCCCTTAATTTAATAAAATAGATTTCTTAAATAAATAATAACTAAAAACACCATTTGTACTTTAAAAACTATTTACAATGTATCAAAAATGACTAGAAATTATATTCATTATTATATACAAAAATAATGTAAATGAACATAGTACTACTTATTTGTTACATAACCCCTTAAAACAGCCGCATAAGACCTAAGGGTAAGGTGTGTGATGGTGACAGACTCTTGGGGTGTCTCGGATAACATCGCTCGAGTGGTAATCTCTATCAACTTCCACTTTTCCCGTAGACGGTCCCGTTCGAGCTTGACATGGTGAATCTCAACTTGGGCTTGGTCAAGGGAGAAGCCCAAGGATGCCACCTCTTTTCCAAGCTCCGACAAATGGGCTTTGTATGGTGCAATTCTACTGGATGAGGCCATCACTTCTTTTGTCTGAGTAAATTGGATTTGTTAAGGTCCTATATTTATACTAATCATGTGATAAATGTTCAACAGCTATATTAACAACGGTCAAAATTCTTAACATAAAACCAAAGAAGTTGACATCTTATAAAAACATTTTTTATAAAGAGACATTTAACTGGATCAAGAGGGATTTTCCATTAATGAATCTTTGGGTCGTTACAGAAACATACTACCATATTTAGGTATGGAAAGAAAGAATGGTAAACTGTGATTTGGGAATTTATGGTTCTAGAGAATGGTATGTGAAAAGGGATAAAGTAATTATAGGAAGTCTTTTCCATGAATGAAGTTTCCATTATTTGACTAACCCATTATGGGGTCTGTATTATGCAGGGCCAACTAAGTCGTATGCTATATAGCTAAAGAGTGGAATCTTTTGACTGAAATGACTATTATATAGGAAACTTATGAAAGTACACCTACGGGAACGTACTTAATATTCAAGAAAAATAGCTCTTAGTTAGAAAACATTCTATTTCTAAAAGCCAAAGAATGTTTATAGAGATTCAATTTTTTCCATAGCATAGAGTTTGGTTTATGGAGAAAGGTACATGAATACAAAAAGAGTATTTCCAATCATGATTTCCAAAGAATTGAAGGAATTGGATTTCTACGAAGGTCTGAACCAATCTAAGGATGTTGGAAATATTTTGTTTTAGGTCATACAACTAGGACCAAAATATAATGGAAACATCGGATGATATGTGGTCAAATGATACAAGGTTATTTCAATATGCTTTTAACAAATAGAGTGGGAAATGTGTAAACCATGGTCTTGGGGACTTTCATATCAAGAGAAAGGTAATGGAAAAAATATACAAGGATGAAAAATTTTAGATACAGATTCTTGTATATTGGAATCAATGTTTAAAGGGGACAAAATATGCTTTTACTATGAATGAAGTTACCATTATTTGACAAACCCCTTATAGGGGATGTATTACCCAGGGCCAACTAGGGAATATGTTGCATATCCAAATAGTGGAATCATTTTAATGATATGAATATTATATAAGAAATTTATGCAAGGCCACCTAGGGGAATGTACTGCATAGTCATGCAAAAGAGCTCTCAGGTATAAAAAATTATGCAACAAAAAACCGTAAGAATGATTATGAAGATCTAAATGTATTCAATATTAAGAGTGAGAAATACAATAGGGGATAATTCTTAATGCACAGGAGAAATATTTGAATTAATATTGTCCATGATTTTGGAGTCTCTTGTATAGATATAAGTTATATGTGAAATGGAGACATTTCTTGTTTCCTTGGTGGGATAAGGAGAGGACCCAAAATAAAGAGCTCTTGCATAGATTTTAAATTTCATGAAAGAGAGGGAATTTTGTTTATCGTGGCTAGGCCCATGATTGGAGATATAGGAATCTCTACGTATCCCATTGAGATGATAATCAAGCCAAACATAGATCTTGAAACATTCATTCCTCACACTAATTGAATTTGATGTGAGAGATGGGGGATTTTAACACATTCCAGATGAATGGTTAAACATAAGAAACAAGATGGTATGAAGATCAAACCATGTATCCTATAAGAGTACTCTACATATATTTGGTTCATATATAGGAGGCAAAACGGAGTAAATTTCATTAAGGTTGCGGATGAGACCAAGATTGGAGATCCAGTTGTCTCTATGTATCCCATTGGAATGAGAATCAATCCATACATAGTTCTTCAAATGATATCTCCTTGGAGATATGATTCAAACATAAGGAGAAATGGAACTCATGTGCCACTAAGGAGTAGAAATGTTGTGATAAATGATTGTGCATGGAAGCTACTCATTTTTTTAAGGAATACCAATTTTCTGTATCTTATGGGATTTTTTAAAATCAACTAAAGAAGATTTTAACCATATAATTTTTTTAAAGGTGGTTTCATGACAGAAGACTATGACACATTTTAATAATTAGAAGGAAAGAAACTACAAAAGTTTGAAGGAGGGGATCTTATTACAGTCTTTTTCATAGAGAGGGAGAAGCTCAACAGTCATATCCTCATGTTGAGAGAGGCCCTGATTGATTCCTTTATTGTAAAGACCATCGAAAACTATGTTCGCTTCTCAAAAGGTGTGCATGAAAATGTAGCTGATCTCCCAGAGTGAAGTGAGGCTACTCATCCAATGGGTGGTAAGTGACCAAGAAAGGTGCACCACATCATTCCAAATAGCTTGGATAATAGTGGTTGGTTCACTTTCAATCTTTATGTTGTTCCAACCCTTTTGTTTAACAAAATAAATAGCTGAATCACAGCCAACATTTTCACTTCCTATGAGGAGGTTGAGTCACAGCTGCTAAATAAACATCCATAAAAATGACCAAGAAAATCACTGAAGATAGAACCACATCCTGCAGGTCCCAGATTGCATTTGGATGCACCATCAACATTAACTTTGATCCAACCAAGAATCAGAGCCTACTAGAACACCTAAAAGGTGCGCCACGTCTGCCTGTAGAGACCTTTGATTCTAAGATGTCATAGGATCATAAGGTCTCCAACGGTGTTTTCACAATGAGATTTTTGAATCAAGGCCGCTTCCCTAATGGAAATGAGAATCCACATCTAAACTTTAATAAGATTAAATGCGTAGTTTTTGTGGATAAAAGCATTTATATCATACCAGATAACATGGAGGAGCTCTGCGGAAACAGTTAGCAAAAGATTCTTGACTTGCGGCGAAAATTCATGCTCCACATAACGTTTTATTTGTGAACTAATAGAGTCAAGGTGTAACCATCTACAATCAAACATGTCAGTAATCTAATTCCAAAGGGCTGAAGCTATAGCACAAGACAAATATAGGTGATCGTTATCTTCTCTATGTTGGTGGCATAAAGGAAATTTAGAACAAAGATGAATACCAAAATTTTTAAGACAAACCTCAATAAGAATGCGGTTGTGGGAAATAAACCAAACGAGGTTAAGCCTCGAGGGTTTAATCCAAGGCTTGTCAAAGAATTTCAACCAACCAATGCTAGAGGCAACAGTCGTGAAATTTTGATTGTAAAAACTTTTCGAATCAAGCACACCATTATGGGAAGGCTCCCATATAAGAAAATCATCAGTGTGAGAGAAGGGATAATTGTAAACCACATTCATGCTGTTGTGAGGAACATTGAAAAAATAAGATTGCATCACATCCTTAATAGTGAAAGTGTTGTTAATAGGGGCAGTTAGGAGATAAAAAGGATATATAGGGGAACCAGTCTAGTAATCTAGCCAGAAATTCATGAAAGTGTCAACGCTCACTATCCATCTATAATTATTCATGATATTAGCAATGGAAAGTATGAGGATATACAGATAGAAGAGTTCACATAATTAAAATTTCCTTTAATTAGATTTATAAGGAACCTATTTTTAAGGAAGAAAATGGAGTCTGATTTGATATTAATCAATCTCCATGTTAGATTGGCATGAAGGGCCTCATTGAAATGTTTGAGATTTTTGATGCCCAATCCACCCTTCTCAAGTGGTTTACAATAGGTTGTCCAACTAATGGTAATAAGATTCCTTTCAAGGATGCTTCCAGACCAAATTTATTTTTGATGTAAACATTAATTTTTTTTGGAGATAGGTAGGCCATTTATAGACCATGAGAGAGTATACCATTTTAGAGACAATGGTATATTTTACAAGACATATCCTTCCAGCCATAGAGAGGGATTTTTTTCCAAGAGGAAAGTATATTAATGACCTGGTCAACAATCATGTTAAAATACATGGATTTAGGCTTTCCCCAAAAAATGAGAACTCCCAAGTAGGTGAAAGGGAAGGATCCTTCATTGATGCCTAGACTATTGATGATGCTATTTTTCCTAATGGGGAAAAAAATTTTACAAAAAAGAAAAAAGATTTATTCCAAATAATATCTTGACTAGAGATCTCTTCAAAATGAGATAAGGTATTTTTTAAATTTTGAATGTTTCCTTTTACAACTTGAAAAAACAAGATGATATCATCGACGTATAAGAGATGCACAAGCACATTTAGGTTTCTGGCCACCTGAATGGTTGTAATGTAGTTTAATGTTCTAAAACCAGGACATTATGTTGTGCTGTTTCAAGTCATGCAATGAGGATATTATACTATACAGTTTCATGTCATATCATGAGGAAATTATCCTGTGCAGTTTCAAGTCATGTAGGGAAGACAATATGCTGTGTGATTACACAAAGTACTTCTTCAAGGTTATTTCATTGGTTAGAGTTGTAATAAGTTCTCCATCCATTGATATTCGGGAATAATCTCCATTAGAGTTGACCATATGTATAGAGTACGATCCTTCCCACTTTGGCTGAAGCTTCAGAGGCTTCTTTCCTAGTATCATTAGAGTCTTGAAGACTAATACCAATTCTCTATGAAGATGAGTGGAGGTGAACTTTCTTGTTAAAATCTCATGATATTCTATTCTGACATGCTTCCAAATGAAACAAAGAATGCAATCTCTTTTCATATAATCATTCCATCTCATCAAATTGATTCTGAGACTGTTCATCTGTAGATAACTAATCTCAAATTTCATATCAGAGTGAAGGAAATTGAATTTCAATAAGAAAAAGAGCTTCTGTTCTATACACCAATGAGTATGGAGTTTCCTGAGTGGCAGTACGTGTAATAGAATAATAATCCCATAAAGCATGGAAATATTTATCAAGCCAAGATTTTTTATCTTTTTCCACCATTTTATGGAGTATATTTGATAGGGTCTTGTTGAAAGCCTCTATTTGTTCATTTTCAGCTACATGATAGTGAGATGAATGGTTGGATTTGATATTATGCTCCTAATATAAATTCTTTACCACACCAAAAAATAAATTGGTTCCATTTTTCATTAATATGGTATGAGGGTCACAAAATTGGGTAATGATATTAGCTTTGACAAAGCTAACAATGATTTTGTCCCTGACTTATTTGAGAGGTATTTCCTTATCCCATTTTGAGAAGAAATTAGTAGTAGTAAGAATATACTTGATATTCTTATCCATTTTAAGAGGATAAAGTCCTACTACATCCATTACCCATGTAGAAAATGAACATGAGTATTTAGTTGTGTGTAGAAACTCTAGGGGTTGATGAATGATGTTGGCATGCACTTAACAGGGGTGGCATTTCATGGTGAAATCTGTGCAATCCTATGTCATTGAATGACATAAGTATCCAAGACTTTAGATTTGATCAGAAAGCCTATGCCCGGACTGGTTAGCACTGTAAGCTCCTACATGTACTTCATTCATGACAGCTACAATTTCTTCTCCATCAATACATCTGAAGAAGAATCCATCAAAGCCTCATTTATAGAGGATCTTCTGGTAATCTGGGATATCATAAAGAGTGAAATTGACAAATTGTCATCGTATCTGTTCTTTTTCATCTCTATTTGGTGGAAGTAATCCATTTTGAAGGTATTCGATGATTGGTTTCATCCATCCCGTAGTATGGCCATATGAATCAAATATGGGGCTGATTTCATTAATTTCACCCATTCAAGTTTGAACAAAAGGTGAAACCACATGAATATGTGAAGAAAATGATGACTGCATTATCCCAATTTGGATCTTCTAGGGTTTTGGATGCATTATCCAATGCATCAACATGGGCATTTTTTGATCATAGGACATATGACAATATTGGATCTAATGGAAATTCAGCCAATAACCACTAGACATAACCACACAAAGGGATTAAATCTTCTTTTCTGATAGTATAATCCACATTGATCTATTTGATTACCAATTTTGAATCAGCTTTCACTTTCATATGGTTCATTTGTACCTAAAGTTCCAATTATAGGCCTGCAATGAGAGCTTGATATTCTTCCTCATTATTGGTACCAAATTCTAATAATAGGAAGGAATATGATAACATTTACTTTTCTTTGGAGATAAGCACAATTCCTAACCCAACTTGTTTGAGTTTGGGATATTTCATTCTCTTCACCATTTAACTTTTTGAAGCACCATCAATATACATTTCACATGTTTTGGGATTATCTTGAATAGAGAAGACTTATTCATTAAGAAGTTCAGTATTCAAAGATGTATCTTTTGAAGATGGGTGTTTAACAAGGAAGTCTGCCAAGGCTTGTCCTTTTATTTCTTTATGAGGCACTAAATGGATATAGAACTATTGAAAAATAACTTACCACCGTGCCAAAAGTCTTGTAAGAATAGGAATACTGAGGATAAATTTGAGCGGGTTATTGCGAGATACCATGTAGACCTCGTGATGTTTCAGGTAGTGCCTCAACTTATAAAATTAAAAGATCAATGCTAAGAAACACTTATTCATACATGAATATCTAGTCTCTGTGTCAAGCATAGTTCAACTGATATAGTAAAGGCTATTTTCATTCACAACATAATTCTTTTGTTCAATAAAGGCACCCAATGATCGCTCTAAATTTGTCACATATAGAATAAAGGTATTTACTTCAACATGTGGCATTAGTAATGGTGGACCCAAGAGATATTTCTTGAGGTTATAAAATTCCTCTTGGCATTCTTTGGTCCATTTATATGTAACTCCCTTATTCATTAATCAGGTTAATGGTAAACACTTGCCTACCAAATTGGCAATAAAGCACTGAATATAGGCCAAGTGTCCTTGATGTCCTCTTAATTCCTTCAAATTTCAAGTAGGTGGAATGCCAAGGATTGCTTTTGTCTTCTTAGGATCAACATTGATTCCACTATGGCATACAACAAAACCAAGAAATTTTGTTGATGTTACCCTGAAATCACATTTCAAGGGATTCATCGTCAAATTATGTTACCAAAGTTTTCTGAATATGGTATCCAGATCAGTGAGGTGATAAGAATGTTGAATGGATTTATCCACTAGATCATCCACATAACATTAGACAAATTTTCCCAAGAATGGTTTCAAGATATGGTACATGGAATGTTGATATGTTTCACCAATATTCCTTAATAAAAATGGAATTACCTGATAGAAAAATACACCTTGAGGGGACCTAAAGGTTGTAAACTCCTCATATTATAGGTCTATTCAAATTTAGTTATACCCAGAGTATCCATCCATGAAGGAGAGAGATTTGTAGCCAGCTATTGCATCAATCAAAATATCTGTGATTAGAACCAAAAATTCATCATTGGGACAATGTCGGTTAAGATATTTAAAATCAATGAATACTATGATTTTACCATTTTTATTTTTCATAGGGACAATTTTATCAATACATTTGGGATATTTCACCTCCCTGAAAAAGTTATCTTTGATAATCTTGTTGACTTCAGCTTTAATTTTAGAGGCTTGAGTTGGGTGCATTCTTTTTCTGCTTACTTAAATCCTTAATACTCTGCTGGAAAGCCCAAACGATGAGTGGTCACATCGGGATTAAGTCCTGGAATTTCTGTATATTTCTTAGAAAATAATTATCTATGTTTCTTTAGAAATGAAGTATATATCTCTAGCTCTTCAGAAGTTATGGCTGCACTATTTAGAGTAGGGAGTTGATCTTCTTATATACCCAAATTTATTTCTCTGAGCTCATCTACAGTGGTGGAGACACTTTCCTAAAATACTGTTGGGGAATCTTAAATATCTTTTTCTTTCTCTTCTTCCTCACATGTCACTTCTTCTATTTCTACTTGTAGAGAAGGCGACGAAGAAAAACTTTCAGAGCTAAAGGAGGAGTCAGTATTTGGAAATTCTGAAAAAGAGGAAACCATTTATGACCCTACTGATGATGAAGGGTATTCCTGGAGCATTGAAGAGAAAAATATGGGTTGGGAGTCGACATCTTTTTCTTCCTTTACTAACATTAAAAATTATTCTAGCCTAACTGCTGAAGCAAAGACTTGCTGAAGTTTGGTGGATGAGATGAAGAAATATCCATTTAAGCATTAACTACCAAAAATTTATCCCATGTTGATAGGCTTGATTGTGACAAATAACATTATGAAATTCACTAGATGAGTTCTTGGATTTGGGTCTATCCATTCAATTTTATTTATAGGAAACATCTAATCTATACTCAGATGTTTGAATGGGTTAGACAAGATATTTTCCAGACCATTTGGAGAATTAATTCCTATTACATATTTTTTTTGACAAACCTAGTTCCCTTTGAGTGGTAGAATTATGCCTCAATATACTGAGATTCACATGTTTTGAATGGAACCTTGTCACCATATAGTGTCCTAATTTTTCCATTGAATAAATACTTGAGACATTGGTGATATGAAAAAGGAATAACCTCATGTTAATGTAGCCAAGCCCTTCCAAGAAGAATGTTGAAGGTTGTTTCCTATTGAACAACCATGAAATATGAATTTGATAAAAGATCCCCAAACTGAGTTCTGAGTTTAATATTTCCCAGAGGTTCTTTTTCATTATATTCATAACCTTACAACATCAAAGTGGAAGGAGATAAGTCAAATTCAGTGAGACCCAATCGATGAAGTGTACATATGGGAATGAGGTTGACTCCTAAGCCATCATCAATAAAGGCTCATCGGATGTCTATACCATTAAACCTTCTAGATAGATACAATGTCCTTATGTGTCCATGTACACAATCATCCTCATCTTTTTCCATGAAAGATATAACTTCATGACATTCTACATGATCATTATCTATACGGTAAACCTCAACAGAAGTAACTTTGTTTTGAAACTCTTGAGTACTTTAAAAAGCCTCAATAAGTGCTTCACAAATATATTTTAACAAATTCAAGGATTATAGGATTGATAACTTGGCCGGTACATGGGATAGATGTTTCAAAACATCATACTTTTGGTCCATAGGTCTGCATTTTCCAGCATGGAGATGTTGTTTTGCAGAAGACTTGGAAGTTGATACTCTTGATGTAGATATACCTTTTGTCAGGGAAGATGATTGAAATACTTCTACTTTTGGTAGATTAGACTAACCAACTCTATGTATTTTCTAAGAGAGTGGTTATATAGCCTCCAATAAGTCTTCCAAGATGATCATGTTAGGGCCATTCTGGTTATGTGTGGGAGAATTTCTTTGTTCTTGCTGAGCTCACTGAAGGGCTCTCCCAAAAGTTTCTTCCACATAAACAGTTTGAGGAGTATAGTTAAATCATGCTTTCTAGCATATCTAGGCCTTCCCATGTATCTTTGAACTTTAATTATTCCCCTAATTCCCCAATCAAATGTAGGGAATTTAGGTTCATTACCAGAATCATCATTTTTATAGGGGTTCGTTAATTGGATAATGTTAATGGAACCAAAGATTAATTCCTCATCTAATGAGGATTCTTCTTGAAAGGTCAGTTCTTGTTGTGCTATTTGGCTGGGTGGTACCTGTCATTTTGAGACTGATGGCATGAAATATTCTAAAGTTAAGGAAAAAATTTCCCTTAACATGAGATCATCTTCTTCTAACTCCTCTCTATCTTTCTGATCAGGTTGATTCTTTGGGGATTGAAATTTTGAGAACTAATATTTTAATGAAGATGGAATTACTATAGTAAAAGTAGTATGGGGAATAGTTGGTTGTTTCAACTATGTTCATAGAATGGCATGAGTTCATTTGATCATTTTCCTAACTATCCAATCATCATACTTCTGTACATTTTTTTCTTTTGACTTCTTACCATCCCCTTTCTTCCTATGGATTGGTAGTAGTAACACATGCTACTTGGGAAGATGAACTTTTTAGTTTCACTTGTCCATAGCCTACCATTTTTTAAGATATCACTGAAAAAAAACACTCTTAAATGGGATTCCCTAACATTTTATGAAATGGTAAATAATTTGGGAGAGCTTCATCGCCTTCTTTGTTTTTTTTCTTCAGCCTTGTAAACCAAACTAAATTGTTTTCCAAATATGAAATGAAATAACTGGGAACCTTTAAATTCTTAAAAGAACAAACATTGGTCTTTAAATACTCAAACTAGATCTACCTTTGATATTTTTGATCATCTAGATGAGGAGGTCATTGCTACTCACGCTCGGGGGGTGGATCCCTTCATCATGATAAATGATTTGATGTAAAAGTAGGTACATGTACTTGTTTGACTGTGACTATAGCATCCTCTCCTTTACCTATTCTCCTTCACAAAGTTTATGGGATTTCATGAGATTTATCTTTGGTTTCAAAAATAGAATCCTCAAAATTTTGTATGATTGAACTAAGGTCTCAAAGTCCTCCAATGGATTTCACAGGGATTTGTGGTGTGCATAACTCATCACACAGATTTTCCACACAAATTGACAACAACTCTTCTTTAGGTAGTGGTAGATTTAAGGAATATGATAATCTTTTCCATCGATAATTGACATATGAAACCTTTTCATTCTCCATTTTTTTTAATTTGTATAATAAAAAACTGTTGTCTTTGGTAGTATTGAGCTGAATTAGACTATGAATTTCTAATAGTGGTCTTCTCATCCAATAATTGATTGATATTACAAACTCATATAAAAGACAAAGGCTAGCCCCTATAATTATTTCACAAAGCATCTGATCTTTACTACTTCTTTTTGTTGAGGGGTCCCAATCATGGGATCACAATGAGTAACAAAATGTGTTAAGTGCTACTCTCGATCTCCCAAACCATTAAAGATTTGAAATGTTGTATTCAAAAAGTTTTGTGGGAGAGGTATCAGATCTACCCATTTGAGGCAATCTTTCCTTCCTAGTTATACGAGCTCACTCCATTCTTTCATAGCTCACAATTGAGTTGTTAATTCCTCAATTGTATTCATAAGCATTTGGGGAATATCTAGATGAGCTGAGACTTGTATAAGTACAAAAGATGGAGCTTGTACTGGCACGATGACTGGAAAAACCACCAGTGGTGGTGCTGTTGGTATTTTTCTTCAATAACCCATGGGGACATTCCAATAAGGATGTGTTTGATATTTTCCTAACTTTGTACCCACTGGTTGGAATTCATTATCCACATCTGTAGTTGCAACAAACCCTATTTTTTAAGGAGTTCCTATAGGATGTGCAAGTTGAGGATATGCCTGTGGAGCATGTATGGAAGAAATAAAACATCGAATTAACTATGCATTGAGTCTTTCCAACTCCTTCATCTCTTAATCTTGATGGGAAAATATTTCATCAAGTGAAATATATTGACCTTCTCTCATGGAAAAGTGATACATGATCTGACCTTTACCTTCACCCTTGTTAGATGCCTTTTGAAGAGGTGAGAGTTAGTTATTTGAGGGAATACCAAGATTCTGGGTAATCCTCTAATTTTAGGTACGCACACCTCCTTTATTTGCTCCAGTGTGTACCATATTATGAATAAAAACAACATCCTATGACTCTCTTGAATTAGACTCATTTATTATAGGATCTTTAATAATGGTATTAATGTCATTTACTAATGCATAATGCATTGACGACATTCTATAAGTATATCCATCAAATCATCTAATTATGTGTCTTCTATGAGACTTTTCTCTCTTATATGTTGAGTTCTTGAGAACTTCTTGACAGAAAGTAATCTGAAGGGAATCATTGGATACTTCAGTTGTGCATTCACTTTGTTTCTTCTTCCCTAATTGGGAGAAAAATGACTTCCATTGAAGAGGGGATTGTAAATGTGAAAAAGAACCCATCCCTACAGGTTTGGGATTTTCTTCTTCTTTTTAGACCATTGAACTTTGTTTATTGAATTTGAAGGTTGAGTTAAATAATCCCCCAGCCCTATAGGTTGTGGTGGCTCTTGAACATCTATGGTTGATATTAGCAGAGATACACTTCTAATTTTATGAATTATGGTCCAAAATTTGGCTTGGATCATTATCCAACTAGCACTTAAATCACTTCTTTTGGAAGACCATTGTACTATTTTAGATATTTTTACAATCTGATGGATGACATCCTCTAAGCAAGAGGTTTTCTTAAAGTTCTTAGATGCATGATGCAAAATTATCTCGACAGCTTTCTCTCTTTGAGCCTGACTTTGATGAGAGCTATTCGAGACCTGTTCTTGAGCATATATTTGATTACACACAAAATCTGTTGATTGTGGATGACCATGGGAAATAACATTGCATGAGAACACTTTTAGAGAGTTTATTTTATTTTAGAGTGCAGTGAAATGAAATGATCTGTGTGCACTTCATCCTCTGATATGAACACTAGATGGGGTATCAGTAATTAACTAGAGTAGACTCTTTAGTGCATCGAGGCATGCACACTGAAGGGATCCATACTACTTATCAACCTTTTGATGTCAGGAAACTGAGATAGATGTCAAATAAATTTGTATTTTCAACCCTTATATTGCCTTTACATGACTTTGATATTCATCATATGGTAATACTTTGGCTTTTTGATGATAAAGAGTCTTTCATGTGTTGAGGAAGATATCATGAATGCAATATTCTTCCATCAATTCTAGAATATTGTATTGAGAGGTTTCCAAAGGAAAGAACATGACTAGTATCTCACCTTCAACCAATTTGTTTCTCATATTAAACATATCTTCATCATCTTTTACTAGAGGTGTCTCATCTTGTTCTGACCAGAGTGGATTCTTCTCAATGGTTCTATAAAAAATAATAGGATTATTTGTTTTTTCCTATGCCATATTAGAAGGAAAATGAATGAATGGGGGATTATAGAATGACCTTCACCATAGGATGACTTCTGGTTGAGAAATTATTTCACTCGTTAGTAAAAAAAAATCAAACACGACTGGACTAATGTTGGAAGGTGCCTCGAGATAAGAGGTATTTATCATCACTACATTTTCAATTAGAGAATTATTTCGACAATCTGAAACAATACCATGAAGAGAAATTTCGCAGTGAATTCCATCATGGGAAGGACATCCATTGTGGATTATAGTAAGGGTTAAATATTCTTGATTCTTGGTCTTCAATCCACACGGAGGGTTGCCCTGGATCTCATCTAGAGATAGGTTCTCTATATTGACCGAATTGTTATGATGCAAGCTTTCATGATGAAGTGTATGATGGGAAAATTCATAATTACTGCTACTACTCCCATAATTTGGAAATGTAAGGTTAGGATCTTGATATGCAATAGATAAATGTATGAGGGCTTCAAGAACTCCATTATTAAGAGGATCCAGATTGCAGATTGGCTCTTGATTTCCCAATTATATTTGGCAAGGCTTCTTCTTAGATGATATTTTACATGTAGTTGGGGTCACTTGCTGGGAGAAGTAGTTATCATGGGTAGGTTTATGTACTTGTCTTGGAGTGTTCATTATAATAGGTTGATTATCTCCAATTGGAAAGGGTGTATGTTCCTGATCCGGTTGTCCATATGATATGGGGGAGTATGCCCCCTGACCCTCCTAGACTATAACAGAGGTATTTATCTAATCTGGGATGACATGCTGATGAGTCATCCTAGTATTGGGGACAGAATTATGTGTCTATTCCCCCGGTACTACTGAATTTATTGTTATGATATTCTAGTAGGCTTCCAAAATATGGCTAGGAATTTGTGTCTGCCCTTTCACTATTGTTAAAATGTGTTTGGTGATTCATTGGCCAAAACATGAATACATTTCCATTCAATATCTAAAGTGGGTATATGTACCTACACATATCCTACCTTTCCTACCAGTGGATATTTATTGTACTCATGTGTGTGGGAAGAGAGTTGAGTCTGCCCCAGATTTGTCAGCAGAGCTTTCTTAATGACTTCTCTAGGCACTACCAAATGAGACTACTAGTAGGATTGATGAGTTATGGAAAGTGTATGTGCCTACTAGATGTTTTATTCTAATAACGATTGATAGAAATCATTCAATTCTAAAATAAAAGACCATTAGCAGGATTGGTGAGTGTACACAGGTGTATGTTCCTGCTTACATGTTTCCACTATATTTGATTGGAGGGATTCCTAGATTGCAGTCAGATGAGTCTACTGACTGGATGATATTTTTTAAGTAGTTGTATGTTTATACTCATGGTACTCCGCAATATTTGAATGGAAGAATTTCTTGGGTGCCGACAGACGAGTCTGCTAGCTAGAAGAATTAAGAAAGATGGGTGTATGTGACCATTCGTTGTTTTCCACCAAGTTAGGTTGAAGAAATTCTTCAAAGGGGGGAAAAGTAATAACATGATCCCTAAAAGACGTATGTTGTCTGTAGTCATCCTTCTTTCATGCCCAGGTCTGAGAGACCTTGTCCGAACAACCGAAGGCAACACCCCCATCATGTTTGGGGTTCACTGCTGCATGATTCTGTTAGCGGTGATTGTTGGTGGGAGCCCTCGAGAATGTCCCCTATATCTTTGAGTTGAGACCATGTGTGACGTCATGATCCACCGCACTATAGTATAATAGGGACTGTTTATTGTGTTCTAGGGATAAGGACACAAAATGGTTGACGATGGTGGTTGGAACCATCTACTTCTTGACCATCGGTCATCGCTGGTTGGACGATCGAGTGTTGTTGTTAACTTGGAGAGCCTATCGGGTAGCCTTTGGGGTTGGGATAATACCTTGTTAATGGTATTATTGAACAAATACATTTGATACCTAGCATTGATGATTATGAATTGGTGATGATGTCTTTCCAGTGGATGAGGATTCATCTTGTGCAGCAGTCGGGGAATTCATGGGTACAAACTTGAAGGAATCCATTTGGAGTGAAAGGAGTTTTAAGAAAACATGAAAAATAAAAACAATGAACTCCATTAATGTAGTGTATTTTATATGTACACATGTGTGATTGATTCCTTTGACTGTACTTCCTTTATCAATTGATAGGGGAAAGACAAATGGGTAATACTATCAACTTGTCTAAGGTTTCACGTCGGATTCCCCATTTTTGTTTTGTCTCCCTTGAAACGTGTGTTTTGGTTAGGAATCACTACTTTTAGGATGTTTCCATTGGATTTATATGGAACTAGAAACATCAAACGTTTCATTTTGCAAAGGGACCTGCTTTGTAAAGGTAGGCATTCGTTAGGTTTGGAACTACGATACTTAATAACATACATTGGTCGATAAGATGGGAGGTCGGAATCATCACACCCTTTTGGGGGGAATTATTGCCTTCTCCAGGACTCTTTGGTAGATTTATGATATTTATGTGAATCCTTATTAATTTAATAAGTATAAAATAGGTTTTCCTTGAAATTTAAAATCATTTGTCATCATATGTGAAATTTATAATCATCTGTATGTATTCAAGGTTCTTCATCAATGGATACATCTGTATGCATTCAATGTTCTCCATCAATGGAATCCTCTCATAAACTATTTAGAGAAACTTTTAACCATTTTTATGATAATACTGGTTTTGAAGCCACTGAGTGGGGCACTCTAGAATTTATTATCGTCCAGGGAGACTAAAGTTTTTTTATGCTGGGATTGTACCCATAAATGGGCTACCAATGTATCCTTGTGAAAGGAATCAGAACCCTCATTATTAAGTTACACTTAATGGGAAAAATCATAACTTTTGTGGCCATGTGATAAGGACTTAAAATTATAGTTTAATGTCATGTGGTAAGGTCATTTAAGGGGAAGGTGCCTAGTCAAATCTTGGTGAGGGAATTATGCTTAAGAAACCTAAATAACCTAAAAAATACATGAGTTTCCAAGTTGGATTAAACCTTATTGGGAATATGATCGAGGAAGAATATGTTTGTTTTGGAGTGTTCAGTTTTAACCTTAATGAGGATTTCTACATATCCCATTTCGATGGGAATCAAAGCCCACGTAGTTCAGTGAGTCTCATAGGAAAGTGTAGTACTTTGATAGAAATGATTTTGGGATTACTTTTTGAAAATGATTCCTTGATTATTTGGGGGTTTAATTTAGGGAATACTCTTAAGGGGGATTCCCACTAGATGAAATTTGATGGAGTTAAGGCCTTAGGAAGGCTTCCTACGTATCCCATTTTTTATGGGAATCAGAGTTCTCATAGTTCATTTAATGAGTTTTTTGTGAATATTTTGTGATCACCACGAATATCTAAGACCATGAGATTCATGATCAGTGTAAGAAACAAGAGGATGTGAATAATTCTACAAAGGCACACACACTTTTCCTCCTCTGTTGGTGGAAGAGGACTGGCCTACGATGATGACGGTGGATGAGGTTGAGGTAACAAACCTTCCCCCTCTTCAATTTAAATTAGACAAGGGTCTATTTGAAGGAAGGATTGAAGGTGAAGGAAGTAGATAGGAGAGACACTACAACCTCCTACAAGAAAAGATATAGGCTTAAACAAGGATGGATGCCCTAAAATTGGTCTTGGTAGGGGAGGGAGACTTCTCCTTTGTTCAAAAGAAAAAGTAGGTATGAACCTTACCATTCCTACCAGGGACCTGAGGATCCATGTTTTAGAGATGATAACGGATGGGAATGGCCCAAACCCTAATCCTCCAAACTGGAAACTCTCCTGCACTATTCCTAGGAGAAATATCCATGTGACTGTGGATATAAAAACCCACAATCACTCCATGAATCCTAACCCCATTGAAAAACAAATGTGGGAAACCTATGAATCTGAATATAAAACCCCAAATAGGAGACACACTGATGTGCCCTTACCAAAGGTTTTACATGTTAGGAGTTTTTGGTGGAGGATTCAATATAATCCCTTTCAGGAAAATTATCCAATGAAGAGGAAGACATTCCATTAATGACTTTGAATAAGTGTTGATGAATAGATTGTATGTGAGGAAGGGATAAGGTGAATCAAAGAAGGGCACCCAAGTAGGTATCTCACATGTAGGTATGGGAGCACAAGTCAGCTTGGGTGACCTAATGTTAACTTTTTGTGACAAACAACCTAGATGTTAAAACTTGGGTGAGACATGAATCAAGCCTTCAAGAGTATTCAAAGGTATTCCAATAAGTGGGACACTCAAGTTCCTTTGAGAGTAATAGGTGGTGAAAAAGTGTTTTTGATTTAGGGAGGTTGGAAACTTTAGGAGGGCAAGTGTTATGTATTCCAAACACTAAAAAAACTTATATCTTATGATCCTCCATTAATTACTCTACTATAGGTTTTAAATAACTACCTTGAAGGTTTAATATGACTTGGGAAAAGCACTAGGGAGACCAGAGCAGCAATTGGGATTCAGGGAAATTCGTCCGTACAAATGAAGACCCCAAGGGTCTATTTATAGGCAAATAAGTGACCCCAGCCAAATGGTTATTGGGTGCAAAAGTGTCTTGCACACCTGATATGTGTCACTCAAGTACCTTATGCGCCGACAGTGCTTTTTCTTGACTGGGTTGATCCAAATTTCAGGAATTTTAAAATCTTTATTCTCTTCATTTATTTTCTCCCCCTTTCTATAAGACAATTCACTTTATCACTTTTTCATCAATGTGATAGAATAGAGTCTAAACAAGGACTTAGGATAAATAACTACCTCATACCATGGGGACTGCACCCATGCACCCCTACGTGGGTTCAGAGCTGACCTACGGTCCTGACCCTTTAGGCCAGTGCCTTCACTACCGTCACTCACCCCTATATAAAATGGATATTCGCACCGTAAACTGTTCGATCCTGGTTGAGGATTTTTTGTGGAAATGTGCATGGAACACATTTCATGGTGTCTGCAATAATAATGCGGTTTTTCATTCCAACTCCCATAAAATTCAGTTTCCCAGGAGTAAAATCATTGGATTTTCCACCACAATCACCTTTAATGTGGTTTCTTAGAATTACATTCATTGACTAAAACCAAAAATCATATATTGAGAAACATTTATCATATTTAAGAACCACATAATCATAAAAATTCACATATAGGATGTCTAAATTATGACACACTCTTTAATCTATGACAAATTTTGGTTTATCCTAGGTTATTCATAGAAAACTTATGTTTAAATCTTTCATGATGGTTCATGAAGAGTTTGTGAATTCCTAAAGCATACCCCTTGAGATTGTTGAACCAGGTGTGCAGTAGGGCCCATTTTCATGTACCATATTACCCTGACTCAGGCCCATAAAATCTTATTAGAGTTTTTACCCCTAGGTACATTTATTCTAGAGGCACATCCACTTTTATTATGTAAAAATGGATTTATTACTTGGAAACCACTCACTTTATCATTTAACAAAATTCCCTAACATTTTAATATACTTTCCCTTATGCTTATACATATCCTTAGACATGTCCTTAGGTTTCTCACATGGTTTTTCTCATCCCAGCTTCCAAATTATAACTAAACCTTTTATTTGATACCAACTATATAGAACCTCACTTTTTATACATTAATAATACATATCTTGTTCAGAATACTAAAAATATTATACAAAAATCCTCATAAAGACCATACTAATCTACTACATTTGAAAACATGGAAACGTAAACACCACTACATAAGTTAGATACATTATCTCACATTAGGTTGTTCTTTACTGGAAACCTTCTTAGAATTGTCAAATATAATAATTATATTAATCTCCTGGGGGAATGACACATAAAAATGGGTGAGCTCAGATTCTCACAAAGGGTAAACAAGGGAGATATGAATGCATAATGATGAGGTTAATGGTGTGAGAACATGAACAGGAAAATAGAATATCATACCCTTCATATCAAAGATCATATAAATGAAACATGAAAAAAATCTTAGTAGTTCATAAGAAATGAATCATGACGAAATAATGAACCTAATCCATGAAATCATAGCATTGAAATAAAAAATGGAATTGTGGAAGACACATAAGTTTATAACATGATTTATATAGTAGCCATGGAATCACTACCAAGACCATATTGGAAGTATGGGTTCACTCCCCATACCATCTTAATAGTAATGGTTCACTTCCATTGTCATATTAATAGTATGAGTTCACTCTTTATACTATCTTGGTAGTCATATTTCACTCACATTTCTATCTTAGTACTCAAGTCTCATTCCCCAGATCATCTTACTCTATATCATGAGATATAAATCTTTACTCAACGCATCAGAGGGAGATAAAGTTCCCACCCAACTCATAGTGAAATCATACATTCATGTGCCACAAGATCATAAATCATCATATCATAACCCATTAAATGAAATGGGTATTATAAACATGTAATCATATCATAACCTGTGAAAAAATACAGTTTTCATAATCATTTCATCATAATCATACTATGAAAAGAAGTGGGGTTCAAAATCATACAACCAATGAAAGAGAAACAATTTTCATAAAACTCATTCCATCAAAACATATTACATTAAGATAAATAATATGAATGGAAATAATGAATATTTTTCACAAAAATACATGATTAACCCCATTGGATGTTATCTTAGATGAAAAATAATTTGAAACCATCTTTTAAAAACATATCTTGAGGAAAATATCCTTTCTTCCTTTAAAAACAATTTTTATAACATATAACATTTTTAAAACATTTTTTTGAAAATAGATATTAAAACATATAAAGGAATCATTTTAAACCATAAAAAAATTTTAAAATCATTTTTCATTGAAAATCTTCTTCAAAGATCTTTTGAAAACATTTTAAAAAACATGGTTTTTGAATATAATAGATTTATGATCGAAGATAGAGACAATAATATTTTACATAAAACATTATATTGATTACCAAAGAGTGTAAAAATGGTACTAATAAATGATTATATCTTAAATAACTAGAGGATAATAAAATTAATGAGTTTTCTTGAGATATTGATCATGAGATTTCATTAATTGGAGCATAATCATAAAAAATCTCGAAAAGCATTGAGATTGTTTCAATAAACTCTTATTACTTGGTAACATGGGATCATACTCTCCATGTATGATTAAATAATAACATTAAGATTAAAATATCATCAATTTAAGCCTATTCATTATAACATCCCTGCTCTTTTTTACACACATAAACATGATTTATTATAAAAAATTAAACATAATAAAACTCTTAGGATCAATAGGTCTAGTGTATTTAGAAATTAGGAACATTACATAACAACTTAGAACATAAAATTCAACATCTTTATTGAAAAATTCTTTTACATGACCACAACATTCCTTTGTACTTAGAATTGAATGGGATAACCTAAGGACATGTCTAAGAAATGTGTGAGCTATAAAGCCCAATAAGGGAGTAAATAAGGAATAACATGAATAATACAATACATGTAAAGAAATAGGAATATCAATAGATAATAAGAGAAACATGAACATAAAGTCATGATATTGCATGATTATAATAACATGAAAATGTGGCAACAATATTTAGCATGATATTAGCACGAGCCAAGGCTCGTTGCACATGAAGCATTAGTAAAACCACATTGAACATTAATTAGCATGAGTAAACCATAATTGAACTTTAATTATCAAGATTAAACCCTCATTTCACTTTAAGTGTCATGATACCAATCTATACCCAATGCATTGGAGTGATATCAGAGTGCACCCTTTATAAACATTTCATTTCATGCATAAGTGTGCCACATGGATCATACAAAATGGATTCATTAAACATCACAATTTATTAAACAAATAAAATACATGGAATACATAAATGTATGTTCAAAATAAAAAAGTACATGTTTATAAAGGTGAATATCCTTTATATAGAAATGGGTATGATATTCACTTACATGATGATTTTGGCATGAGAAATGTTGGTTTAATTTCAGTAGCATAACGACGAAAAATAGAAATTGTAAAATGGTCTGATGAGAGAGAAAGGGGTATCCCATCATTTATACATGAAATTGATAGTAATGGGGTCATGTAACATAATATCCCCACATATTTAATGAAATTTAGATGCTTAATATAAAAAATTTTCTTAAATGTAAATGAGGAGATAGAAATACCATACGAAATTTCGGCATGGTAAAAGGTGTACACGGGAGGCATTGAAGAAATAGAAAGGGGTATATCATCATTAAAACATAATTAGGGAATTATATGTGAGGTGTGAAATCATACCCCAAAATTTTTAATTGAAAATAAAAGGGTATAACAATATAAGGAAAAATAGACATAAATAAAGAATGAAGGTAAGTGAGGATCCCTTACTTGGAAGTGTAATCCCAAAGGCTTGGGAGAGGATTGAAAGTGGATTATTGGGAGATTGGGACGCATTTGGAGGATTATAGGGCGAGGAGGGTAGTGATTAGTTGAGCTACAAATGTTTTTATTGAAGAGTAATGGGAGATTGAGTGGGTTTATGTAGGAAAGGAGAGAGAATTCTTTATTTTTTATGTTTTGGACACTACATATTAAACTAATGAATCCACAAACAAACCCATGGTTTTTCCCATGGTATTTTCCAAAGGTAAGTAGAAAATATTATTCTATAAGTCCAATGACTTAACACATTAAAATATTAGGCTTTCTTATATGGAGGCAAGTCACACTCATAAAAAAATCATTTTAAAATGTTAAAATGTTTTATAAGTCTTGGAGGGTCCACTAAGGCATTGTAAATTAATCAAAAATATATATAATAACATTATTTTAAAGGTAAAACATATATCGACTTAATTTACGTTATATAGTATTTTATTACATCACTATTTGGTCATTAGGATGGCATAAAACACATTATATATTTAAACGGTATTTAATTTTTACCCAAAAAATCGACTCTCTCAGAAAATTATGAAAAATTAACCATTGGAAAATTTCTAAATCCTGATTCTAAAAATAATATTCATTTTATGTATTTTTTTTCTAAATATTTGAATATTTAATTTTAAAATAAAAACCTGCATTTATTGAAAATTCCTGGGTTTTGACAAAAATAGTTTTCAAATATTAATAAAAATTAAAATTGTATTCATAAAAATTATACAATAATTTATATTTAATAAAAATTAATTTAGTATTAATATTTTATTAAAATATTATTTAATAAAAAAATCCATTAATTCATCAAAATAGATATATTAATTGAATATTAAATAAAAATACTATTTGTGATTTAAAACCCATTTATAAGGTAACAATGATAAAAATGAATGTATATTATTTATACAAAAAATAATACACATAATAAAAGTTCTAGGTTCATGTTAGATAACCCCTTATAACATCCGCATAAGACATAAGGGTAAGGTGTGCAATGGTGGCAGACTCTTGGGGTGGCTCAGATAACATCTATCAAGTGGTAATCTCTATTAACTTACAATTATTCCATAAGTAATTCCATTAAAGTTTAACATGTTTAATCTCAGCTTTGTCTTTTTCAATAGAGAATCCCAGTGAATCTAAATCCTTTCCTAGCTCCGAAAAATGGGCTTCGTATGGAGCAATTCTACTGGATGAGGCTATCACTTCTTTTGTCTAAGTAAATTAGATTTGTTAAAGCCCCATATTTATACTAATCATTTGATCACTATTAAACGACTATATTAGAAATGATAAAAATTCTTAATGGTATTATAAAATCCAAAAATATAAAACCAAGTAAGTGAATATGTTTTCTATAACCATTTTATATAATAAGACATTTAATTATATCAAGAGGATTTTTTTTAATAAAAGTTTGGGTCATTAAAATATTCCCCCTTAAGAAATTTGGCCCTTGAAATTTCCTTTTCCCACACTAAAACAGATAAGGGTAACTCTACTTCATCACTTCCACTGATTCCCATGTTGTTTCTTCAAACTTGTGGTTTCACCACAACACTATACCGAGGGGCATTGTCTTATTTGGTAGAACTTTTTCCCTATGATCTAAGATCTTCACCGACTTCTATTTATAGGAAAGTTCATTATTCAATGGTACCACTTCTGGATTGAGTACATCTAATGGGTCGGGTATAAAATCCATTAATAGTGATACATGGAATACATCATGTACTTGAGATAGGTTTGGTGAGAGTGCTAGTTGATAGGCCACTGCATCAATGTGATCAAGAATCTCAAAAGGAATTATGTACCTTGGAATAATCTTTCCCTTCTTCCCAACTCTCATAACCCTCTTCCACGGTGATATGCGGAGGAATACCATATCTCTAACATCAAATTCTAGGTTTCATCAATGATTATCATCATAGCTCTCTTGTTTACTCTGAGTAGCTTTAATTTGCTGCTGGATAGTCTTATCCTTCTCCACCATTTCTTCGACCATTTCAGGACCTAGGAGTTTTTTCTCCCCAACATCATCCCAACATGTCGGTGTTTTTTCACCTCTTCCCAAAAATGTCTTCTTAAGGATCCATTTGGATACTTGAGTGGAAACTGTTATTGTAAGAGAACTCAACTAGAGGAAAATTTTGATCCCATCCTATTTTAAAGTCCATTGAGCATGCTCTAAAAATTTCTCAAGTGTCTGGATAGTATGATCAGATTTTCCATCCATTTAAGGATGATAAGACATATTAAAGTTCAACTCAGTATTTATATCATGTTGGAGACTCTTCTATAACTTACAGGTGAATCTTGGATCTCGATTAGATACAATCGATAGTGGTACTCCATACAGCCTTACCACTTCTCTGATTTATATATGTCCCAGTTGATCTAATGAGAAATCCTCCCAAATTGTAATGAAGTATTCAATCTTTTTAAGATGATCCACAACAACCCAGATATAATTGTTTCCTTTGTATGTCTTCAAAACTCCAATGACAAAATCCATGATGATTTTATCACATTTCCACGTTGGTATGTGTAATGGTTGAATCATCCCCTTAGACTTCTGCCTCTTAGACTTCACTTGCTAACATTCTAGGCACATTGATGTATACTCATCAATCTCCTTATTCATGTTATCCCACTAATAATGCTCTTGGATATATCGATACATCTTTGTGTTTCCTAGGTGAATGGGGAAATTCAAACTATGTGCATCATCCAAAAAATCATTATTTAACCCTAAATTTGATTGAACACATAGTCTTCACCCAAATTTGACAATTACTTCTCCATTAACATTGAACTTTGAGGATTACCCTTTTCTGATAGTTTCCACTTTCTTCTAAATTCCCACATCATCCTTTTGACCATTCTTTAACCTTTCCAAAAGAGACCGTTGAGAAATAATCTGTGAAAGGATTGATGATGTTCCCTTCTTTATGATACCCATGTCCCTATTCATAAAATCTAAGAAGATTTGATCCTTTTCAAATCTCATCAATGATAGAATCGTTGAGTCCTTTCTAGTTCGAGAATCTTCCACCTTGTTCGCTTTACCAAGGTGGAAAAGGATTGAGCAGTCATAGTCTTTGATCATCTCTAACCATCATTGTTGGTGCATATTCAACTCTTTTTATGTGAATATATACTTGAGGATTTTATTATCCATATATATTTCACAATTATCCCCAAAGAGATAATGTATCTATATTTTTAAAGTGAATATTACTATATAACACTCCAGATCATGTTTTGCATAGTTTTTCTCATGAACTTTAAATTTCTATGAAGCATAGACAACAACTTTTTCATTTTTCATCAACACATAAACTATAATCTTCTTCTAAGTGTCACTAAATAACACAAAATGTTCTCCACATGTGGGTAGTGTGAGCACAATAGTAGTGATAAGCCTCCTTTTTAACTCCTTGAAGCTATCTTTGCATTCATCACTCCAAGAAAACTTGACTCCCTTCCGAGTTAGCTTGGTAAGAGGGTTTGATAGTCGTGAGAAATTTCTCAAAAATCATTGATAATATCTATATAACCCAAGTAATATATAGATATAAGTAACATTTGTTTTCCTTCACCATCCCTCAATTGCATTTTTCTTGGAGGGATCCACAGATATCCCATTGCTTGTGATGATATAACCCAAGAATGAGACCTCATTCTACCAGAACTCACACTTTCAGTACTTTTCATTGAGATTAACCTTTCACAAGGCCTCTAGTACAGTGCTTATATTCTCCTCATGCTTCTCCTTGGTTTGGGATTATATTAGAATATCGTCTATAAAGACTACCACAAAATTTTCAATGTAATCTCTAAATTCTCTATTCATCAAGTCTATGAAGATTTCTAGAGTATTAGTGAGTCTAAAAGGAATTACTATGAATTAATAGTGCCCATACCTTGTATGAAAAGTATTCTTGGGGATATACTCTTTATTCACACTTACATGGTAATATCTTGAATGCAGTCCCACCTTGGAGAAGTATTGTGCTCCATGTAGTTGATCGAACAAGTCATCAATTCATGGAAGAGGATACTTGTTCTTTATCATCATTTTTCTGAGATCACGATAATCAATGCAATGGTTCATTGACCCATCATTCATTTTTATGAAAAAGGATTGGTGCACCCCATGGTGAAGCACTTGGATGTATAAACCCTTTTTCCAGATTCTCATGTAGTGGTTTTTTAGCTCCTCAAGATCCGCAGCAACCATTCTATACAAATTATTCGATATTGGAAACTCCCTAGGTATAAGATAAACCGATAATTAAACATCTATTCTTGGAGGAAGACCAAAAAATTCCTCAGGAAACACTTCAACAAATTCCCTCACAATAGGCATGCCTTCAAGGATGGTTGATTACTTATACTCAATCATCTGAGTATGATACATGTTCTTATAGGGAAGTAATATCCATGCTTGAGATGATGGTGATAAATAAGATTCATCCTCCTCCTTGCACTTGTATATAATCAGGGGTCGATTCTCCATATAGAGAGTGATTTTCCTCTCACGGAAATTTATATTGGATCTATAAATGGAAATAAAATCCATTCCAAGAATTGCATCAAATTCCACTAGTGGGAGTATGACGAGGTTCTCCAGTAAGTTAAATCCATAAATTATGACAGGGGAGGGGTTATATTCATGGGACACAATGATTTCCACATTTTCTGTTCTCATTAACATCTTTACTTCCATGATTTTTGGTGGTGTTGGGATTGATCTACTAAACATTCGGGATATAAAAGAATTCGTAGAACCAGAATCAAAAAGTACATTCTCTATTATTGAATGAATAACTAGTTTACCTATAACTAATTCTTTGTTAAAGTTTCCTTTGGAAGTAGTGATGGAAAAATCTTACCCTTGCTACCTTGGAGTTTGTTGGTTTCCTCCAAAAACCTTTGGACTAGGGAACTGGTTTGCAAAGTGCCCTGGTTCTTTGCAGTTGAAGCAACGAGAAATGCGTTCAGGGTCGAATGAATCATTCCTATCCTCTGTCATAGTAGTGAATTTTTCTTGTCAGTAATTAATGGTTCGTTTTTCTTCTATTCTACACCTAATTCATTTCATTTTCCTCTTTAGGCAAGTTCTGGGGTGATTCTTTGCACACCTTTGTCAAGAAGGGTGCTAGAATTTCTTAGCACCATTGGATATATCTATCAGACTGTCAGAATTGAAGACCACTTTCCACTTCTTATCCCTATGAAACCCTTAATATTCATCGATATCCATTTCAACTTTAAGGTAGAATCAAACAATTAACTCATAGCTATCGAAGTCACGGATCTCTAGGGATTTCCGTAGGCTATGTTTTTTCCCACTGAAGAAGCGGTAAACCTTGAATTCAGGGGTAATAAAAAACCCATAGGCATATCGTGCAAGACTTTTGATGTTTTCATTGTACGATCCAATGGATTTGTTTCCTTTTTTCTTGAGGGCAAGGAAGTCCCTTTCCATATTAAGTTAGAGGGTGAATGGAAAAAATTTATCTAAAAACTATTTATGGAAATCCTTCCATTCTGATACCTTGATATCTTCCTCAACCTTCATATTTTTGATCAATGTCAACCATTGATCAGCTTCACCCTCCATATGATAAGGATCCATAAGAAACTTCTCTTTTTTGGAACATTGAAGGATGTAGAAGATCATATCAGTGGAGTTGATCTATTGTTCGGCGATTGAGGGATCATATGATCCATTAAAAGTAGGAGGCCTTTGTCTAATAAAGCTCTCAACTGTGACTTGTTTTTTCTGAGGGGGGGGGGGGGGTTGGAAATTCCTATTGACCCATGTTTATATTCAAAACATGAGTTAAATGAGAGTGTATCATGACAAAGTTTTTGATTCCAGCTCCCATCGGATTGGGAATCTCATTAGAACTGTCATCACATTGATCTTTACATCGGTTGTTAGCCCAAGTCCTCCTATTTCTGTCTATTAGATAGAATAAAAGGAAATTTAAGGGTAATATAAAAAGGGGAATCCAAATACAAAAAGGGATAACTTATAAATTACATTTATTTCCTTATCTTATGAATTTATAGGCTTTAATAAATGTTATCAGTGATCTACTTCCCAACATATATTCTTAGGGGAATTTTTTATTCCCTTAATAATTGTTCATACTAAGCTTATGAATTTACCAATTCATATCCTCCAGGAGTGTTTAACCAAGAGTTAATCAAGCCCCATTTTCATTCACTAGTTATTGTTCGAGTCTATCTCAATGCAGTGTTTTTGGGTATTACCCCTAGATACATCTGTGCCATATCCACCTCTACTTTTTTTGTATCTAGGCAGGGATGTATTTTCTTGATAAACCACTTAATCTATACTCACAAAAATTTAGGAATGTTTTTATTATACTTATTCTTATTCTTAATTATTTTTCTAGGGATTTATAATCCTAAACCAAAAATAACTAAACCCATCCTCTAATACCAACTATAACAACCCTTCTCTTTTTTTACACACTTAAACATGATTTATTACATAAAATTTCACTTAAGACAACTCTGAGGATCGAGAGGTCTAGTGTCTTAGGAAATTAAGAACATTACATAACAATATAGAAAATAAAATATAATATCTTTGTTGAAAGAATCTTTTACATGACCATAACATTATTTCGTACTTAGCATTGCATGGAATAACCTAAGGATATGCACAAGAAAAGGGTGAGCTATAAATCTTAGTAAGGGAGTAAACTATGAATAAAATGAAGAATAAAATACATGTTAGGAAATAGGAATATCAATGGGTCATAATAGAAACATGAACATAAAGTCATGATATAGCATGATTATCATAACATGGAAAATTTCCAATAACATTTGACATTATATTAGCATGAGCCAAGGATAATTTCACATGAAGCATGAGTAAAAAATAAATTCACTTGAATTAACACATTTAAAAACTCATTTTACTTGAATTATCATGAGTAAACCCTCATTTCACTTGATGTATCATGATACTAATCTTTACCCAATGCATTGGAGCACAATTAGAGCGCACCCTTTATAAACATTTCATTTCAGGTATAAGTGTGCCACATGGATCATACAAATTGGATTCTTTAAACATCATAATTTATTACATGAATAAAATATGTTGAATACATAAATTTATGTCCTCAATCAATAAGTACATGAGCATAAAGTTGAATTTCCTTAATAGTGAAATGGGTATGGTATTCACTTACAATATGATTTTGGCATGAGAAATTTTGGTGTAATTTCGGCAGCATAATGATGTCAAATAGAAATTGTAAAATAGGTTGTTGATAGTGAAAATGGTCTTTCATCATTTATACATGAAATTGAATGTAATGTGGTCATGGAACATAATATCACAACATATTTAATGGAATTTAGATGCATAATATAAAATAATTTCTTCAATGTAAATGAGGAGAGAGAAACCCCTTACGGAATTTTAGCATGGTAACGCGTATACATGGGAGGAATTAATGAGAGAGAAAGGGGTATCTCATCAATCAAAAATAAAGAGGGAAATATAGGGGAGGTGTTAAATCATACCTCAACATTTTCAATTGAAAATAAAAGGGGATAAAAATATAAGGAATCTTAGACATAAATATGGAAGTAAGGAAAGTAAAGATCCCTTACTTTGAAGTGTGATCCCAAAGGCTTGGGAGATGCATGAGAGAGGCTTATTAGGAGATAGAGGAACTTTGGGAGGATTATAGAGAGAGTAGGTTAGGGGTTTGTCTAGATCCAAATGGTTTTAGTGAATAGGAATGGGAGATTTAGTGGGTTTATATATTTAAGGAGAGGGAATTTTTTATTATTTAGGTTTTGGACACTACACATTAAACTAATAAAAACCACAAACCAAACCATGGTTTTTTTGATGTTTTTTTTTTCAAAGGGGAGTGGAAAACATTATTTTATAAGGAAAAGGGCCAAAAATACTAAAATATCATGCCTTATTATGAGGAGGTGAGTCACACTCTCAAGGAAATCATTTTAAAATGCTAAAATGTTTTATAAGTCTTGGAGGGTCCACTAAGGCATTGTAAAATTAATCAAGAAAATATAAAATCACATTATTTTAAAGTTAAAACATATATTGGCCGAAGATACCTTTTTCAATATTTTATTACATCACTATTGGGTCATTATGATATCATAAAACACATATATTTAAACAGTATATAATTTTTACCTAAAAATTTGATTGTCTCTGCAAATTATGAAAAATTCACCGTTGGATAATTTTGACATCCTAATTCATAAAATAATATTAATTTTATCTAAATAAATTTCTAAATATCTGAATTTTTAATTTTAAAATAAAAAATGACATTTATAGAAAATTCATGAGTTTTGACAAAAACAGTTTTCAAACATTAATAAAAATTACTATTGTACTCATAAAAATTAGACGATAATTTATATTTAATAAAAATTAATTTAGTAAAAATATTTTATTAAAATATTATTTAATTCAAAAAATCCATTAATTCATCAAAATATATTTCTTAAATAAATATTAACTAAAAATACTATTTGTGCTTTAAAAACCATTTACATGGTAACAATGATAAAATGAATGTATATTATTTATAAAAAAAGTAATTCACATAATAAAAGTGCAAGGGTATTGTTATATAACCCCTTATAACACCCTAATAAGACCTAAGGGTAAGGTGTGCGATTGTGAAAGACTCTTGGGGCAGCTCAGATAACATCGCTCGGGTTGTAATATCTATTAACTTCCACTTCTCTAGTAGGTGATTCCATTCAAACATAACGTGTTCAAGCTCAGCTTAGGCTTGGTCAATAATTAAACCTAGTGACACTACCTCCTTTCTAAGCTCCGGAAAATCGGCTTCGTATGGAGCAATTCTACTGTATGAGGCCATCGCTTCCTTTGTTTGAGTAAATAGGATTTGTTAAAGCCTTACAACTATACTAATCATGTGATCACCATTAAACGACTATATTAGCAACAATAACAATTCCTAATGGTATTTTAAAATCCAAAAACATAAAACCAAGGTAGTGAATATGTCTTATATAACCATTTTACATAATAATACATTTAATTAGATCAAGAGAAATTTTTATTAATAAAAGTTTGGGTTGTTACATTCGGGATATAATACACCTCAAAAAATAATTTAGGTGCGTAACAAAACATGAGTCTCAAAGAAGGCATATTGATTCAAAACTATTTTAATGATTTGGTAACATCTTAAATGTAAACCCAATTAAATAAAGATCCTAAAATGGATATGTGAATACTCATACATTTAAGTATAAGATTCATCAAATACATTTTTGACACTCCTTAGTAAGACAAAAAGACTATGAAGACATTCCATGAATATTCAAAGTCTCAAGATGAAGCTCAAAGAACTAAAATGCATAACAAATTGTAGAGGACCTACATGGTAGACCTATCTAGAAGACCTATGTGGAAGACCTACACAACAATATGATTTCTAGAAACTTACTCAAATGAGATTCATGTAATGTCTGCATGACCGACCAACATTGATGAATTACTTTTGACCATCCCCATCCTTGCCTATAAATAAGACACTTGGGATCCTCATTTGATGACTGAAAAAGTTGAAATAACTCTTAAAGCTCCCATTGCATTTCCCTTTCTCCCATATCCATCAAATTGTCTCTGGTAGCTCTCTAAAACCATGAGAGAAGATAGAATTATATGGGATAATCCTATCTTGAAGTCCTTTCAATGTTTGAAGCTTGCATAGGCTTGTTTATCCTATGTTAAGAACTTTTTTCAGTCATCAATAAGTCCAGCGTGGGTGCACCTACGTGGGGTACCTACGCAGAACATCTACACGGGGTACCTATGTGGAATACCTACACAATATACCGACACTGCATAGCTAATCTACATAGCTGCACAGAGGGCCTACGCAACATCTTCTAAACCCTTTTTAAATCCACTCATGGTAGGTTACTTCTTTACTTTTTCCTCTTATAAAAAAGGGACTAAGTTAAAGCCTCCACAAAAACCTCATTACTTATAAAACCTTTGGGGAAGACACATCCGCATGTCTTCTATTTGAGTTTGTACATCCACAGTCATTGGTTTCCCACATTTATTTTTCAACAGGGTTAGGATGCATGGAGTGTTTGTGGGTTTTTATATTCACAGTCACATAAAACTTTCTCCCAAGAACAATGTTTGGGAGTTCCCAGTTTGGAGGATTAGGGTTTGGGTTATGACCTCCAATTTTCATCTCTAAGACCCGAAGCCTCAAGTTCCCAATAAGGAGAGTGAGGGTCACACTTTCCTTTCCACATAAGAAAATTAGAAGTCTCCCTCCCCTTCTGGGATCCACTAGGGAATCCATCCTAGTGTAATCCTATAACTTTTCAAGTAGAACATTATATTATTGATCCTCTATAACCCATTCACCTTCACTCACTCTTTATATTAAACCCTTTTCTAATCTAAAGAGAATATAGGGAAGGTTCTTCACCTTTCCCTCTTCCACAATCATCTCTACCTCATCCACCCTCGCCGCCATAGGGCCATCATCTTCTATCAGTGAAGGAGGAAAAGTGTGCATGTGCCTTTGTTGAATCATTGAAATCCTCTTGTTTCTCACACCGAGCATGACTTATGTGGGATTAGAAATTTGTCATGATCACAAAATTTTCACAAACACCCCCTCTTAAACTATGGGAACTCTAATTCCCACCATAATTGGGATACGTAGGAAGCCTTCCTAAGGCTCGGTCTCCATATCATTTTATCCATACACATGCATCTTATTTAGTAAGTAAGCTCAAAATCATTTCTCTCAAAGGACTATAATATCTTATTAGACTCATAGAACTATATGGGATTTTATTCCCATCCAAATGGAATATGTAGAAAGCCTCTCTGAGGTTAAAACCCAACACTTCAAATAAAACCTATTCTTCCTAGGCCATATTCCCAATGGGGTATAATCCAGCATGGAAACCCATATGCTTTCCAAGTTCCTTGGGCTTCTTAGGCATAAGTCCCACACTAAAACTTGAATAATAAATTTTTTATTAGATGTCCTTACCACAAGAAATTAAAATGTATGTCTAGGTCCTTATCACAGGACCTTAAACAGTATGATGTGTCCCATTAAGTGGAACCAAACTATGAGGGTTCTAATTCCTTTCACAAGGATACGTAGGTATCCTTTGTATGGGTAAGATCCCAACATCAAAATAAACCTTCATCTCCCTGGACGACAATAAATTATAGAGTGCCCCAATGAGTGGCTTAAAAACCAGTATTATCATAATGATGGTTAAAAGAATATATAAATAGTATATGAGAGGATACCATTGATAGAGAACCTTGAATACATACGAATGTTTCCATTAATCGATAATCTCAAATACATATAAGTGATTCTAAATTTCACACATTGTAATAATTGATTGAAAATTCAAATGGAAACCTACATTATAATTGGTGAATTAATAATTATTCATGAAAATATCTCAAATATATAAGAGAGTCCCATAGTAGGCAATAATTCCCCCCAAAAGGGTGTGATGAGTCTGACCTCCCATCCTCTTGACCAATGAATGTTCTTAAGTTTCATAAGATCAAAACATAACGGGAACGTGCCTTTGGAAAGCTTGTCACTTTGGTTAAAGAACCATTTAATGTTTCCTGTTTCATAAATAAATCCAATGGAAACCACTCGAAAGTAGTGATTCCTAACCAGAACACATGTTACAAGGGAGGCAAAACAAAAATATTGAACCCAACATGAATCTTTAACCTAGTTAACGGTGTTACCCATCTATCAGGACACAATATATTGATAAAGGAAGTCCAGACAAAGGAATCAATCACACATTTATCAATCTAAAAGTTGTTTCTTTAATGAAGTTCATTGTTTTTCACATCTTTCTTAGAACTCCCTTCACTCCAAATGGATTCTTTCAAGTTTTCACCTATGAATGCCCCAACCGCTACTCAAGATGGATCTTCATCCAGTGGAAGGACGTCATCACCAACTCATCATTTTAAAAAATGATGTTACAATGTAATGCTATGGGAATACCATCAACACAATACTATCACAACCTTGGAGGCTTCTTGACATGCTCTCTATGTTAACAACAACCCTCAATCGTCCGATCAGCGATGACTGGTGGTTAAGAAGTAGACAGTGCCAACCACCGTCTTCAACCATTTTGGTCCTCATCCTTCGAACACAACAACTAGTCCCTCACATACTATAGGTAGGTGGATCAAGAGGCCACTCATGGCTTCAACACAAAGATGTAGGGGTCATTCCTGAGGGATGCTACTGACAATATCCATCAGTAGAATTTCATGGCAGTGAACCCCCCACATGATAGGGGTGTTGCTTTTGGTTATTTGGCCCAGGTCCCTCAGACATAGGTGCACAAGACGAACTGTTGGGGATAACTTCCAGCTAACAAGAAACATGTTCTTACCTTTTTCCCCACTGGATAAGTCCATTAAACTAACTTGATGGAAAACAATGAACAAGAACATACACCCATCTGTCCTAATTATGCTAGCTAGCAGACTCATCTGGTAGAAAAACACCAATCCTACTAGTTAAATCCATTAGAGTACTTTGAATAGGCACATACACCTATTTTTTAAAATATCAGCCAGTTAGTAAGCTCCTATTACTACATTAAAGAAATATCGATAATCAAATATGGTGGAAACTTGTAAGTAAGAACATACACCTTCTTACACTAACCAATTCTGACAATAGTTTCTTCTATCATCATTGAAAAAATTATGTCAACCATGCTTGATGGAAAATAGCCAATAGGAACATAAACCTACCAACATTCATCAATCCCACCAATATTATTGTTTGGAAACACCTAGAGAAGTTATTCGGAAATCTTAAATGACAAATTTGGGGCATACTACACTCTCTTCCCCCATAGATGAGTACTGTCAGCACCCAATGATAGGAAAAAGAGGATAGAAGCAGGACCATACACCTAATATAGATATGAAATGGATGTATATTTCCATTTTGACTACTGAATACACCAAACAAATTTTACCAATGGTGAAAGGGTGAACAAAAATTCTTGCTTATATTCTAGAAGCATGCCAGAATATCATAACAGTATCATTAGTAGTACCATGGGAAAAACACACAATTCTATCCCCACACCTAGGATGCCTCATTGAAATTCCATCCAGGATCTAATACACACTTCTGTTCTAGTTCAAGAGGGTTATGGGGAATACTAACCCTTATCATATGGACAACCAGATATGGAACATACACCAATTCTAATTGGAGATAATCGGCCCGTTATAATGACCACTCCAAGGAAGGCACATACACCTGTTCATGTTAACCACTTCTCCCTACAAGTGGCCCCAACTATGCGTAAAAGAGCATCTAAGAAGTAGTCTTTCCAAAAAACATTGGAAAATGAAGATCCAATCTGCAATCTATCTTCTATTAATGATGGAGTTATTGAGTCCCCCAGACATTTATCTAATACAACTCAAGATTATACCCTCCCATTACCAAATTATGAGAGTAGTAGTAGTAATTCTAAAGTTCCCCATCAGACGCTTCATCATGAATGATTGAATCATGGAATCTCAGTCAATCTAGAGAGCCTATCTCTAAATGAGATCCACATCAAACATCCATGTTTCCAGAAGACCAAGTAGAAAGAGGATTTATCCCTTGATATAATCCCCCATGGTGGTCCTCCCCATGATGGAAATCACTGCAAAAATCCTCTTCATAGTAGTGTTTTTCATTGTCAAGATAATTCTCTAATTGAAAATGTTGTAATGAGAAAGCCCTATTATCTCAAGGCACTTTCCAACATAATTCCAGTCATGTCTGATGCCTTTTCACTAAAAAGTGAAATAATTTCTCAACTAGAAGACATCCTAAGGTGACAGTCATTCTCCAAACCTTCCTTGGATGATTTTTTTCTAATACAGTAGAGGAAAAAGCAACTGATTCCATCATTTGTAATAAAAAAATTTAGAGGCGTCCACCTTGGTTAGACTAAGTGGAGAAATTTCTTGAAAAAGATGATGAAGATATATTTAATATGAGAAAACACTTGTCTAATGGTGAAATTATAGTCATGTTTTGGTGTTTTTCAACCTCTCAATACAACATTTCAGAATTTATGGAAGAAGATTTCATTCATAGTATCCACATCAACCTATAGAAGACTATTCATCAATTGAAAGAAAAAGTATTACAATATGATGAATATCAAAGTCATGTAAAGGTAATAGAAGGTTTTCAATACCAAATAAACTTGGAATCTCTCTCAGTTTCCCAACATCCAAAGGCTAGAAAGCAGCGGAGAACCATTTAGTGTGCATGCCTCGATGCAATAAAGAGTCTACGAGAGTTAATTTTTGATACACCATCTGGTGTTTGTATCATAGTATGGGGTGAACATTGAGCATTTCATTTCATTGTGCTTAAAAATCATCAAATCCTTCCAAAAGTGGTCTCATGCAATGTTATTTTCCATGGCCGGATATAATCAAAAGATTTTGTGTGTAATAAAAGATATGCTCAAGAACAGGCCTCAAATAGCTCTCATCAGAGTTAGACCTAAAGAGAGAATGTTTTTGAGATACTATTACATCAATCATATGAAAAAAATTAAGAAGGCCTCCCGCTTGTAGGATTTCCGCCATCATATTGTGAAAATGTCTGAAATAGCACAGCGGTCATCCGAATCAGGTGATCAACTTGACGTCGCAGTGTATCAACACAATAATTTCATGTTCGAAGGGAAAGGTGTTGTGGTCATTCATCTACGTGATCACTGAGTTTCACGTGAATCTAGAGCTCTGGAGCTTTCTTAATTCATTCCAGAAAAGGACTTCAGGGACTTCACTACCTCTTCAGGCCTCTTTGATTTGGGATTAAAGGGGAGTCACTTTACTTGGTTCAATAACCGGAGGGGTGCTAGTTGAATTTGGATCAGGTTGGATAGGTTCCTTGTGAATCTACATGCCCTTGATTATTTGGGTCTCACTTTAGTTACTCATCTTCCATGTTCACTCTCAGACCATGCTCCCTTGCTGGTGGAGCTGCGTGCATGTGGGATGCATCATGGGAACTAGGCCTTTCTTTACTCTAGTAGCTGGCACCAGTCGTCTGATTTTTTTTCAATGGTGAGGAGCTCGGGGGAGGGAAAAAAGAATGGTGGACCATGGCATGGGTTGTCCAAACGTCTCAAACGTCTCAAGAAGGATATTCTAATTTAGCTTGGCAACAGACCAAATGATAGCACAGGGGTGGAATCTATTTAGAGGGACATTGAATGATAGAAGAGGATCAGATGTTTTCCTGGAACGAGGATACTTTTACTTCACATTGTGATAAACGAGTCTTACTGGCGAAGAAACTAGTGGATATTGAGAGGGATCTCAGGAAAAGATCCCGGGTTAAGTGTCTTAAAGAGGGTGACCACAATAACGGCGTTTTTCACACCTGTCTGATGAAGAAAGGAGCCATGAGGATATAAATTCGTCTAGAAAATGGTGACTATATGATTGATGTTGATGTTTATGGATGTATGGACCTGGATCATTTTGAATGACTTTTGGCCAGAGTGGCCCAAGTAGGCCCTGGGAGTTATGGTGGTAGTGAGGAAACTGATGAATTTTTGGAGTGTCTTCCATGGATTTCCAGTAGGTTTTTATGTGAATGCTTTGTATATTGTTGGACGCGAGGTGGTGTCAGCAGTCTAGGACTTCTTCTGGGGGTGCCTATGGCAAGGGCATGAGTGCTTCAGGGGTCATGCTTATCCCGAAGATCAAAAACCCCACAAGAACCACCCAATTCAGACTAATATTATTGTATAATGTGTCTTACAAGATCCTTGCAAGGCTTATTTCAAGGAGAATGGGTGGTCTGATTCCGAATCTGGTTTCCAAGGAACAACATGGGTTTATTAAAGGGATGCAGTATCCAAAGAGCAGTTGGCATTGCAAGCGAGCTGGTTAAGGAAATAAACTGGCGCTCAGTTGGATCCAAAGTTATTTTGTAGGCTTATATGGATAAGGCATATGAAAAACTGGCGCGGTCTTTTATTCTTAGGGTGATGCATAGGTTCGGATTTCAAGAATGGGTATGTGACCTCTGTTTCCAGTGCTTCTCCTCACCTTGGTTGTCAATTTCTCTCAGTGGTAAATGCTTCGGCTTCTTTAAGATGGTTCGGGGTGTGAGACAGGGAGACCCCCTGTCTCCTAGTCTTTTAATTTTAGCACAGGACACTCATACTAGGAAACTCTAGAGGAAAAGAGCAGATGGAAGCCTGAGGCCATATGTCGGGCAGTGGGGCAGGGAGGCCATTTCTCTCCTCATGTTTACAGATGATGTTTTAGTCTTCAATAAAGGTAGTCTAAGGTCCCTTATTTTCCTTATGGAGGTTTTCTACAACTATGTCAGGGTTAGCAAGCATATCATCAACCCAACTGAGATCCAGGTGTATATCTCTACCAAGTGTTCTTCCCAAAGATGTAGGAATATAAAAATCATTTTGGGATGCCAATAGAAGAATTTTCCCATGATTTATCTCAGGGTCCCTCTTTCCTATGGGTGGATCAAGAGGTCCCTCTTCAAGGGGGTTATGGATGGGATGCTAGGGAGGATTTACAACTGGAAAACCACATTCCTTTCATTTGGTGGGAGGGTGAAACTGATCAAATGCATCCTATCTTCAATTCCGATGCATGTTTTTTCTATTATCCAGCCTCCAAAGGGAACAGTGGAGAAGATGGAAAAGACTCTCATGGCCTTTCGTTGGGATGCCAATCAGTCAGGCCAGTGCCATTGGGCCTCTTGGGCATGGCTGGAAAAATCAATTGAGGAGGGGGGAGTGGGGCTATGTGATATCACAACTACCATGCAGGGCATGCCGGCACATTTGGCCTGGGATATTGTGGTAGGAACATCCCTATGGGCGATGTTCCTCAAATAGAGTTATGGGGATCTTGATCTGAATAATAACAAGTGCAGGGCTCGGCCCTCTCGACTAGTTCGATGTATAATTGGGTTCCTTGAGGAGCAACCTGGCTCAGACAGGTGGATAATTGGGAGAGGGGATGTTAGCTTTTGGAAAGACAACAGTGTCAGGGAGTGATTGTTTTCTCCTGGATGTCCTACACCAGATATCACCTTCAGGGAAGCCTATGAGTATCCAGTGTTCAATAGTTCGGTTCTGAGTTAGAAACAGAAGAATATGTTTGATAGTATATGCTTTAATGGGTATGAGGATAGATGCTGCTTCACTTGTTCAAGCTCAGATAGGTTCTCCATTCGGGGCTAAAGGGAGTGGAAGAGTGCGGAGATCATCCTGGGGGATGGGTCGGAAAAAATTTGGTGTAAGGAGATTCTAACTAAAATTAACTTTCTGGTCTGGAGGGTCAAAAAATAGAGCTCTCTTGACGGATGAGAACATCCAAAGTAAGGGAATCTCCTTGGCGTCCCGCTGTTTCTGTTGTAAGGTAGCGAAGATCAAATCAACAACTCACCAGTTTTTCCAAAGTGATTGGGTGACGACTGTCTGGAGCATGTTCACTCCTTTAGGTTTCTACAGCTTTAAGCACTTCTCCTTTCAGGATCTACTTTCCTTATAGTTTCTCGAAGCGACAAATAGCAACTCAGAATTCAAGGTGTAGACATGCATTCTCACTACTGTTTGCTAGGTTTTTTGGGTGGCTAGGAACAATGAATGAATGGGATCCCGTAGCTCGATCTTTCTGCTCCAGTTGAGGGTATGACTTTTGGTATATGAGTTGGTCTCGCTGTTGATGAACGATCAGCACTCGTATGTGGTGCTTAATTTTCTTGGAAGATCCCGTGTTCCAAACTATTTAGAAGGTAGGTGGGTTAGATGGAATCATCCCTCTAGCGGGCTCAAGTTAAATGTGGATGGCTCATGCATTCATGGAACTATGAGAGGCGGTGGGTTTTTATGTGACTCAGGAGGCTTAGTATACCTGGCCTTTAGTGCTACCTTAGGTATGGGTTATTCGCTGGGGGAGGAGGCTTGGGCTCTCCTCATGGGGCTGATGTTATGTAGAATCCATGGATTTCAGGTGTTGAAGGTGGAGTCAGACTCAGAAGTTTTGGTTAAATATGTATAGGGATGGTTGGACGCACCTTGGGAGATAGCTTACATCATCAGGAGGTGTTCTTTGGAGACCAATCAAGTCAAGATCATGCATTATAGTTGGAGGGATGGAAATTTTGTTGCAGATGCACTCTTGATGATTGTAAGTCCCGAGGATGAGGTTGCTATTTATTGAAGCTTGGGCTCCCTGCCAATTGAGTGCAGGTCATTTTTGGTTGGGGATGCCTTAGGGTTACATCACTTTTGGCCGCCATGAGTGTCTGGGATGTTTGTTTCCTGGCCTTGGACTTTTATCATTTTTATAAAAACTAATTTACAGTCAATCAGGATAATTCACCCAACCAATGTTTGCACCAAAATTTTTAAATTCAGATGTGCAACTTTGTGAATATCAACTCTAGAAATACAATAGTCACCCAACCTTCAAGGATGGGGGCTTGTTTAACTCAACCTTAACATTCAATAAAAATGGTTTTAAGGTTTGGAGAATAGAAAAATCCCCAAACCACAGGTTTGGGAGATTTTTAACATCTACAATCCCCTCCTCAATAGAAGTAAGTTTTTTCTAGATTATGGAAGAAGTTACAAAGTGAACGCACAACTCAACTATCCAAGGTTTACCATCAGGTTACTGTCTATCAAAGAGTTCTTAGGAATTCCACATATAAGAGAACAAAGTATTGTAGAGGATACATAAGGAAACTATCTTACAAAGATACTGATAGAAATCCAACAATGCATTATGCGTCAATGAAAGTCATTAATACCATTACGGAAGATCTTCCAAAGGATGATTCTAGTTCAGGGGAGTCAGAATATGATGTCTTTATCCATAACATGATACAAACTAAAGAAAATGAAGGAGGTTTGCCTACTTGAAATCAGAGGCTTACCCAGAATCTAGGTATTTCTTCAAGTAACCAACTCCCACACCTTGGAAAGACATCTAACAAGAGGAAAGGTAAAGGTTAGAGCACATGTCACTTTTTAGTGGAGAAGGTCAATCACGTTCACTGGAAAAAAATATTTTCACAGTAAGAAGAGGAAATGAAGGAGTTGAAAGGACTCAATATAAAGTTACTTTGAAGTAGTAATTCTTCCAGGCATGCTCCCCAAGAAAATCCTCAACTTGAACATCCTGTAGAAACTCCTCAGCAAAGAGGGTTTATTGGAACTAAAAATCTATATAATGAATTCCTTTCATCGGGTACACATCCAGGGAAGGATCAAACACATCCTTATAGGTCTTCCCCTATGGTTATCCATGAAAAATACAAGCAGCACCACCACTAGTGGTTTTTTCAGTCATCATTCCAGTTCAATCTACAACTGTTGTACCTGTACAAGTTCAAGCTCATCCAAATATTCCCCAAATTCTTATGAACACAATTGAGAAATTAAAAACTTGATTAGAATCTATAGAAGTACAACCTGAACCATTAAAACTAGAAAAGAAATCTTACCTAGAATGGGTGGACCTGATCCCTCCCCCACCACACTTTGTGATTACTAAATTTCCAATATTTAATGGTTTAGTAGATCTAGAGTACCACTTAACGC
Source organism: Viscum album (assembly GCA_963277665.1). Classification (NCBI taxonomy): domain Eukaryota; kingdom Viridiplantae; phylum Streptophyta; class Magnoliopsida; order Santalales; family Viscaceae; genus Viscum; species Viscum album. Next base: position 249,371,349 of record OY728150.1, read on the forward strand.
ATTTTTTTTATCATTGTGATCCCATGATGGGGAACCCACAACAACAAGATGTAGTAAAGACTAGATATTTTGTGTAATCATTATAGGGGCTATATTTTTTCTGGTATACAAGTTTGAAGTCTATCAATTACTGGATGTGAAGACCTCCATCAGAAATTGCTTCTCCAATTCATCTCAACGCTGCTGAAGAAAACAGTTTTTGATCTTACAAATTGAAAAAAAGAGAGCATGAAAGAGTTTCAGATTTCATATCTCGATGGAAAGGATTAACATATTTCATAAATATAGCACTCTTTCAAGAATAGTTACTGCCAATTTGTGTGGGAAATATGCATGATGAGTTATGCACACCGCTAATCCCTACAAAATACACAAGAGAGTCTCAAGAACTTTTTTTAATTTCCCAATAAGTGGAGGATTACATTGTGGAAACAAAAGATAAATATTATATAATTCCATCAGTTTTGGGAAGGAGAATAGGGAAAGCAGGGACTAATACAGTCACACTCAAACCAGTACCTATACCTGCTTCTGCTTCAAAACCTTCATTATATCGAAGGGCTCCACCTCCTAAGTGTTATAAGTAATTACCGACTTGTCAAGATGATAAAAATATCAAAGGAATAGATATTTTGAGGAGTTATAGAACAATGTTTATTATTTTCAGAATGAAAAAGTTCCCAGTAACTTCATTTCATATTTTGAAAACAATTTGGTTTAGTTTCCAAGGATGAAGAAACCAAACAAAGAAGGAGACGAAGATATTCAAAATTATTTCTCCTTTCATCAAATGTTGGGGGTATCCCATTGTAGATAGTTTTGTTTTCAAAGACCTCCTTCAAAAAATGGTTTACTCTGGACAAGTGAAACTGAAAAGTTCATTAGTCCAACTAGCATGTGTTACTGCTACTAACCCAGAGAAAAAAGGTCAGTGGAAGGTAGTCAAAAGAAAAAATGTCCAAAACTATGATGATTGGATGATTTGGAGAATAGTCAATCGAACTCATTCCATTCCATGAGCACAGTTGAAACAACATACTGAATCTTATTCCACTTCCTCTATAACAAAGTTATCTTTATCAAAAGTACAACCCTCTAAAGGTAAATACTCAAAGAAGCGAAATGATCAGAAAGATAAAGAGCTGTCAGAAGAGGAAGAGCTCATGTTAAGGCCAAAGTTTTCCTTGTCTTTGGTAGATTTCATGCCATCTATTTCAAAAACACAAGCACCACCCCGCCAAATGACACAACCATAATTGCTATGTCAATCATAATCTTCATCAGATGAAGAATTGATCTTTAGTTTTATTTACGTTATCCACTTAATGGATCCCTATGAAAATGATGATTTTGGTTATAATGATCTTGAATTCCCTGTACCTAACTAGGGAAATAGAGGAGGAATATATGGTCAAGGATATATGTGAAGACATGGATATTCTAGAAACCACTATTTTAACAATACCCCTACTCAAACTGTTTATGTGGTAGAAAATCGTTGGAGAGCCCTTCAACGGGCTCAGCAAGAACAAGGAAGTTCTCCCACACATGACAGGATCAGTCCTGACATGATTATCTTGGAGTACTGGTTAGAGGTTACACCAACATTATCTATACAAGTAGATAGACTTTGTTATTCTAATCTACCAAAAGCATAATTACTTCCTGCTTCTGCCTCGACACAGGGTACATCTATATGAGGAGAGTCAACTTCCAAGACACCTGCAAAACCGAATCTCCATGCTAGAAAATGTAGATTTATGGACCAAAAGTATGATGTTTTGAAATAGTTATCCCAAGTACCAGACAAGTTTTCAATCTTGTATTCCTTGAATCCACCAAAAGTTCTCCGAGAATCACTTTTTGAGGATTTATCAAGTCCTCAAGAGTTTGAAACTAATGTTACTATTGATGAGATTTACTACATAGAAAATGATCTTACAGAATTTCATGCAATCATTTATTTTACAGATGAAGATGAGGATGATGTTGTTCATGGGTTCATTAGACCCATATATCTATCTAGTAGGGTTAAATATACATACATCTAACAAGCCTTCATTGATAATAGATCAAGAGTTGACCTCATTCCCATCTATACACTTCTTCGATTGGGTCCCACGGAATCCGACATATCTCCTTACACTTTGATAATAGAAGGTTACGAAAATAATTAACAAGAACCTCTAGGCAAGATTACACTAAAAAATCAGTTTGGAGATCTTGTATCTAATTTAGATTTTATGGTTGTCCGTCTGGACACTGCCTTCAACATTCTGCTTTGAAGGCCTTGGCTACATCAACATGTTTCCATCCCTTCGTCTTATCACCAATGTCTCAAGTGTTGCTTCAATGGTAAAATTGGCATATTTATGGTGATAAGGATCCTTTAAAAACATGTAAATCTCAGTATATTGAAGTATAATTATATCGCACAAAGGGAACAAGGCCCATGGAGAAGGATGTAACAAGAATCAATGATCTGAATTGTTTGAAAAAGATACTTGATAACCCCTTAAAATATTTGAGTATAGATTATGTGTTTCCAATCAATAAAATTTATAGGATATACCCAAACACAAGCACTCATCTAGTGACTTCCATAATTTCAATTATGGAGACAGATCCTGAAAACACAAGAGAAATTGTTGATTTACCAAGAAATGGTGAAAGCTTAAATGGAGATGTCTTCATTTCATCAACCAAACTTTATAAAGTCCTTGATTCACTAATCAAGATAGAAGAAGTTGTCGTAGTAATGAAGGAAGATAATGATCTTGATTCCCAACCCATCATCTTCTCTTCAATTCTCCAGGAAGACCATTTACCATCAGTAGGGTAAAAAATGGTTGCCTCTTCTTCAGGATGTTCAAATAGTGACTCCTCCCCAAGATCTAAAATTTTTTCTTCATCACATACTATGAAAGTATAAATAGAAGAAGTGACACATAAGGAAGAAATTGTGGAAGATATCAAGGATTATCCTCTAACATTTGAGGAAGGCGTCTCCACCACTGTGGATGAGCTTAGAGAAATAAATCTGGCTATAGAAGAAGATCCAAGCCCCACTCTAATTAGTGCGACCATGACTTCTGAAGAGAAATATTCATATATAATTTCTAAATCAATATAGAGATATATTTTCTTGGAACTATATAGAAATTCTAGGCCTTAATACCGATGTATCCACTCATCATTTGGGTTTTCCAAAATAGCAACAAGGATTCAAGAAGGAATCAAGAAGAACACACCCAACTCATGCCTCTAAAATTGAAACTGAGGTCAAAAAGCATATTAAGGATAACTTTTTCAGGGAGGTAAAATATCACAAATGACTAGCCAAAATTGTCCCAATAAAAAATAAAAATGGGAAAATCAAAGTTTTCATTTATTTCAAATATCTTAACCAGTATTATCCAAAAGATGACTTTCCAGTTTTGATTAAAAAAATTTAATTGATGCGACAACTAGCTCTGAAGCTCTCTTCTTCATGGATGGCTACTCTGGGTATAATCAAATCCAAATGGACTTAGAGGATGAAGATTCTACAACCTTCCGAGCCATTCAATTTTTTTTATATAGGTTAATTCCCTTTGGATTGAAGAATATAGGAGAAACATATCAACGTGTTATGGACCGTATCTTTGAACCATATTAGAAAAATTTGTTGAATGTTATGTGGATGACCTGGTGGTTAAATCCAGACAATGTTGTGATAACTGGAATGATCTAGAGATCATATTAAGTAAAAATTAGTAACATAATTTGAAGATAATCCCTTGAATCATACTTTTGAGGCACCTTCTGGAAAATTCCTCAGCTTTGTTGTATGGTATCATGACATCTAAGTTTATCCTAAGAAGAACAAATCAATCATTTTCATGTCACCACATCAAAATTTAAAAGAATTAAGAGTACTTCAAGGATACTTGGCCTATATTCAGTGATTTATCACTAATTTGGAAGGAAAGTGTTTAACCTTCACCAGAGTAATGTAGAAGGGAGTCACCTATCAATGGATTGAAGACTGTCAAGAAGTATTTGATACCCTAAAAAAATATCTCTTGTGTCCACCAATATTAATGCCACCTATTGAAGGAAATCCACTTATTCTCTATGTGATAGCTTTAGAGTGATCACTGGGTGCCTTCCATTCCCAAAAGAATGATGTTAGGAATTAAAATAGTCTTTAATATCATAGTCGAACTATGCTTGATACAGAGACTCAATATTCATGTATCGGGAAGTGCAGCCTGGCATTAATCTTTGCAGTTCAAAAATTGAGGTACTACCTGCAACATCACGAGGTTCACTTGGTATCCCTCAATATCCTGCTCAAATTTATCCTCAATAGTCCTATGCTTACAGGATGGTTGGCATGGTGGGCAGTTATTTTTCAATAGTTTGATTTCCAGTTTGTGCCTCATAAAGCAATAAAAGTCCATGCCTTGGAAGATTTCATTTTTGTGCATCTATTTGTAGAAGATACATCATTGAATACTGAACTTCCTGATGAAGAAATATTCTCTATTCAAGATAATCCCCAAACATAGGAAATGTACTTTGATGTTTCTTCCAGAAGTCCAATGTGGAAGAGAATGGAAAACCCCAAACACAACAAAGCAGGGTTAGGAATTGTACTTATCTCCCTAAAAAAAGAAGTGCTCCCATATTCATTTCTATTATCAGAAGGTGGTACCAACAATGAGGCACAATATCAAGATCTCATTGTCGGTCTAGAATTGGTGCTCCAAGTACAAGTGAACCACCTAAAAGTGAAAGGTGATTCAAAATTGGTAATCGAAAAAATCAATGGGGATTATGCTATCAGAAAAGAAGAGTTAATACCTTTGTGTGATTATTTCATAGGGTTAATGGATGAATTTCCCTCAGACCTAACATTGTATTTTTTCCCACAATTACAAAATGACCAAGCTGATGCATTGGATAATGCAACTACAACCATTGATGATCCATATTGGGATGAGACAATCATCAGTATTTCCCTTCACCATGTGGTTTCACCTTTCGTTCATACTACAATGGAGTAAATTAATGAAATCAACTCTATTTCCGAGATTTATGGTCATAATACCGAATGGATGACACCCAACATTGAATACCTTCAAAATGGAGTAATTTCTCCAGATAGAGCTAAAAAAGAACAAATTTGATGATGAGTGTCCAATTTAACTCTTTATGATAGAACAAATCACCAAATGATCCTATAAAAATGAATATTTGATTGAATATTATTTAGGTGTATTGAAGGAGAAGAAACAACAACTGTCATTAAATAAGTACATGCAGGAGCTTATAGTGCTCACCAATCTGGGCATTAGCTTTCTAATCAAATATGAAGGCTTGGATACTTCTGGCCTTCTATGACACAAGATTTCACAGATTTCACCAAGTCATTTCATCCCTTCCAAGTGTATTATAACATCATTAATCAACCCATGAAGTTTCTACATACAACTAAATACTCTTGGCCATTTTATACATGAGGAATGGATCTAGTATGACTTTATCCTCTAGCTATGACTAAGCAGTTAAAGTATATTCTTACTAATACTAATTTATTCTCCAAATGGGTTGAGGTAGTACCCCTCAATGAAGTCAAATCCAAATGAATTGTTAGCTTTGTTAAAGAAAATATCATTACAAGATTTTTGTGTCCCTTATAAAATATTGATGAACAATGACACAAATTTCTATTTTTTGGAAGTAATGAAGTTATATCAGGAGCACAATATCAAATCCAAGCATTAATATCGATATCATACAGTGTCCAATGGATAAATAGAGGAATTTAATAAGAACCTATCAATCATTATCCATAAAATGGTGGATTAAGATAAGAAATCCTATCCTAATAAACTTTTTCACACTTTATGGGATTATCAGACTACTATCCGTACTGCCACTCAGGAAATTCCATATTCATTGGTGTGCAGAACAGAGTATGTTTTTCTAATTGAAATTCAATTGACCTCACTCTGAGTTGCAATCTATGATTAGTTATCTACAGATGAATAGTCTCAAAAATGATTTGATGAGATGGAATGATTAGATGAAAAGGGGTTGCATACTTTGCATCATTTATAAGTCTATCAGAAAATAATAGAGTGATCTTTTAATAAAAAAGTTTGCCTCTGCTCATTTCTTCAATAATAATTGGTATTGGTCCTCAGGACTCCAATGATACCTAGAAGAAAGGATCCAAAACATGAGACAAAGTGGGAAGGACCTTACTATTTACATAAGGTCTACTATAATAGAGATTATTCCCTAATCTCAATGTATGGAGAAATTATTACAGCTCCATCCAATGAAATATTCTCGAAGAAGTACTTTGTGTAATTTCACACCATATGTCCTCACTGCATGACTCTAAACTACACAACACAAAGTACAAGTATCAAGACATTAAACTGCATAACAACCATAAGAGCCCATGCTACATGATGATAAAATTCATAGCATCTTTGTTCTTATCACATGAAGTTAAACTGCATGACATCATTTGTCCTCAATACAAAACATTAAACTGTATGGTTAATATATTATTTATTTGACTTTAATAGATTCAATGCGCAAGCACCACTTATATAATTTCTACTCCTTAGTGTCACATGAATTCCATATCTCCTTATATTTGAATTAGATCTCCATAGAGACCATATTTTAAGAACTACATATAACTTGATTCTCATTTTTAATGGGATACATATAGATGCCTAGATCTCAAATCATGGGCCCAACTGCAACCACAAAAAAAATTATTTCCCTTTTCCCCTCCTGTATATGAACCATATTTATACATAGTTCACTTTCAAGATACAAAGTTTGATCTTCATACCATATTGTGTCTTAAGTTTAACCATTATTCTTCCGGAATATGTTAAATTTCCTGATCTCCCAAATAAATCTCAATTAGTGTGGGGAATTATTATTTCAAGAACTACATCTAGCTTGATTCTCTTTTTCAATGGGATATATAGAGACTCCTAGATCTCTAATATTAGGCCCAACCACCACCACAAACCCCCCTTTATCCCCTATTTATGAATCAAACCTGCATAGGAAGTGGTCGAAGAACTATGTATGGCTTGATTCTCATTCATATGAGATACATAGTGACACCTAAGTAAAATTCTTGTGTCTAGATACAATATTCATTTTTCAAATTGGAATCACTTTATATCCTCGCTGCATGACTCTAAACTGCACATCATAATGTCCTTGTTGCACAACATTCAAATGAAAAGTGCCCAAAGAACAACGTATGGCTTGATTCTCATCCCATTGAGATACGTAGTGAAAATTACACCTTAGATCCTAGTCCCAGCCACATGATACATTTTTTATCTCTCTTACACATATAATTAACAATCTCTGTGGGAGTCTTCATTTTGGGTCCTCTCCTTAGACAACTGACCAAGGAAACAAAAAATGTTCCCATTTTACATATGAGTTAGATCTATGTAAAAGACTCCAAACTGATGGCCAATATTGATTCAAATATTTATATTGTGCATTGAAAATTACCCCCTTTTGTATTTCACACTCTTAATCTTGAATATTTTCAAATATTCATAATCTTTCTTATGGTTTTTGGTGGTAGTGTTTCTGATATCTAATAAATATTTTTCTTGACTATGCAGTACATGCCCATAGGTGGCCTAACATAAGTTTTCTAAATAATGGGAATGTTATTTAAAGGATACTACTATTTGGATATGTAGAATATGCCTTAGTTGGGCCTACATAATATAGCCCCCATAACTGGTCTGTCAAATAATAGCAATTTCATTCTTGGTTAAATTTTATTTTATGCACTTTAAACATTGAAGAAAATATAAAAGAATCTGTATCTTAAATAATCCATCCATGTATATTTTTCCCATTACCATTCTCTCAATCTGAAAGTCTTCAACACCATGGTTTACACATTTCCCTCTCCATGTGTTCAATGCAATATGAAATAACCTTTGATAATTTTACCACATACCATCTAATGTTTTCATTTTAGTCTTATTCATATGACCTAAAACTACAAACACTATACTCCCTACATTTGGGTTAGACCTTCATAAAAATCATATTCCTCGGATTCTTTGGAAATCACGATTGGAAATACTCTTTCTGTATTCAGGTACTTTTATCCATAAAACAAATAATCTGATGTGATAAATCTAAATCTCCATAAACTTTCTTTGGATTTTAGTAATAGAATGTTAAATTTTTTAGATCACTTTTACCAAACTATGCATTACGTGCACCTAGGTTTCCTTGAATAAGTTGCTTACATAATAGGCCTATCATTCAAAAGATTCCACAGTTTGGTTATGAAACATATGCCCTAGCTGGCCCTACATAATAAAACCCCAATAACGAGTTTGTAAAATAATGGTAACTTCATTAATTAAAAATAATTCCTCTAATTCCTTTATCCCTTTTCCCATATCATTCTTCATATCTAGAAATTCCAAAATAATAGTTTAAAATTCTTCCTATTCCATACTTAAACATGGTAGTATGTTTCCAGAAAATTTCCAAGAAAATGTAGAGTCTCAAAACTTTTTTCAAAGCTATAGAACTTAAATTAATGCCACCCAATGTCCTCAACACATTACTTAAAAATGAACAGTAAAATGTTCTCATTGTGTGACTTCAAAACTGTATAGCATGATATCAGAAATCACCCTTTTTGAAAAAAAATTAACCATTCTTAATACAAAAAAATTGTATATAATTTTTTCCCCATTCATGATATATGTCGGCATAGATAACCCTTTATTCTTAAAAACCCTTATCCTAGGAAAAACCACCCACTATGGTCTTGAGTCACGCCAAGGTTTTCTTGCGTAAGTTTCATACATAACGTGCCTTTCAATCAAAAGATACTACTATTCGGCTATGCAGCGTATTCCCTAGTTGTCCCTTCATAATAAAACCCCTATAAGAGGTTCATAAAATAATGGTAAACTCGTTATTAGAAAATACCTTCTTTATATTCATACAAGTTCTATATTTGGTAACCATAAAAATAACGACTCAAGATTTTCCTTGGAAGTATTTAAAGAATATTAGAGCAATTCCTAGCGACTGAGCCTTGGTCAAAGATATTCAACCTTAAACACTGACCTTATTAGTCCGACATGAAAGACTTTAAATTTCCAAATAGAAATAGATATGGTACTCACCAGATTCAAAACCCACAAAGGGAACTCTAGATAAAAGTCAAAGTCCTAGCTCACTAGACTTACATTTTGTAAGTTCTAAGCAATATTGAGCAATAAAAATATGAAAGATAAAAAGTTTTTGGGGGTTGTCTATATAACCCTAGTAAAAATAAAACTATACTCATTAGGACCATTAATTTATATAAGAAAATATTGAGCACCCATATTCCTATTAATGTAATTATGATTATCTGACATAATGGTTTAATGTTAAAAAAATCATTATCATCATCACCTTTGATATTTCAATTACAGAAAGCAATAATGGAGACATATATGATTCGAGATAAAATTTCTTTCATTCATATGGTAGAATCGGAGGGAAATCCATAGAATGGATCCTCTCTATCATGTGTTAAATGAAACTCTCAACATGACTCTTCATTTTTTGAATGGCTCCGTGAGCCCTATCATCCGCCTATTGAAGTTGAGAAAATTAATCAAATTCAGCCACCTTGACTTTATGAAGTTCTTATTTGGTAGTTGAAATGGCGGTTATCCCTTATAAATAGGTTTCTCCCAATAATTGGTTTAATTACTCAAGTTTTTTATGAAAAAAATACATTTGCAGTTGAATATATATCACCTCTTTAGTCACTTATTTAATTTGTTGGATGATTTCGATCGACCTCTTTTTATAACCGACCTCTGCCTCAACTACTACAACTTGGAATCTCTCAATATTAATAATTCATTTATAACTTTTAAGATCATTCTGTAGATTATGTTCATTCTACTATCGGCGAATGGTCTCTTTTATTGCATTGTATTCTGTGTGATAATTAAATCCACCAAATACCAATATAAAAAATAGTGTTGAGAGTTTTCCAAAATTGGATAGTAGCTCATCCAAAGGTTTCTCAGATATTATTTTCCATATATGTTTCCGTGTCTTCTTATGTGCCATGATGAGAGAAAAATACATATCTAAATCTGAATTTGAGTCTCTACCATGTGGTAAAATGTACTCTGGAAATAGATCACTTAAATAGGTTCCTTACTTTGCTTCCCCCAAAATAGTGAATGCTTCACATTCTACTGATGTCTGATCTGACATAGAAGCTTCACCTTCTGATCTAGCTATGGGAGAGGATAAACCTAAATGGTGAATTAAGATCATTTTTAGTTTTAGAATAATGAAAAAATAGAGCATGATTTAGACATCTGATAACATTTACCCAATAATAAGTCAGCTGCTTGATCAGATCCATCCCCAGTCTTCTCAACTTCAGCAACTTGAGTAGATAATTCTTGAGAAGGGGTGTTCTCTTAAGTTTTCTGAGTTTCTATAATTTAAGTCATTAGAACGTCTCTCAACATGGGGTCCTCAGTAAGTATTTCTCCATCTTTAGAAAAATAAGGACAGAGAGGAATTCTTCATTCTTGAAGGGCCTTTACAACATTCTCTGCTGAAAAATCTACATAAGTTGAACTTTGATATGAAGTACTAGGTAAAATAAGAACAATTATGTATAGAAAATAAAATAATTATAACTTGTGTCCTTGAAATTCCCCATGAAATTCCCCAAAATCCTTTATGGAACTTGGAATATCAATGTTTAGATTAATGGCATCCATCATTTCAGTGTATACGGATTGGAATGTTATAGTATCCTCGCCATTTAAGGTATCCAACAAGTGTTTATTGATGCCCAAATTAGATCTGATGACATTTCTTCCCGTCATTTCCTTAACTGGTACAACATCATCAGATCATTCCAGGTTAGGATAAACATCAGTATCTACTTTAGATTTCCTATGATCTTCATTCCTTCCTTCTAGAGAAATAGTAATATCAGTATTGATTATTGAAAGATCCATTAGCAAGGGAAATTGATATGAGATATTTTGAAGAGAATAATATTATAAAATCATTTAATATTTAAGAGAAAAGTATTTAAAATTACCATGAGTTTTATCTTTCTCAATAGCATTAGGAGAAGGTATAACCAAAACTTTTGATGTCTTATCCATCAAGGTAGCAGATTTATCTACATAAACCTATGTTTCTCTAGGGGTTTCCTTCTACCTTATTAATGTATCATCTCTTAATCCCTTAAGAGAAGAGAGAGATGAAGATCCTATGAGAAGATTAAGGTGATTACCAAAGTGCATCAATCAGGTCATAATGCCAGAGGACAGTATAAATACTCACTTATTCAATGTACACTTAGGACCAGTCACATTACTCTCTTGAATTTATTTTCATAATCTTGTAGAGAAATTGAAACACTTATCTTGGCAGGAGAAACCTGAGGTAATTGATGAGGATTTTCTATCGCCATTACCCCAGTCATGATTCTCTTTCCTAGAGAAAGTTCTAGAGACTTCAGTGGATCATTTAATGTTTTTATGGGATAACCTATTGGTCTATACCTTGGTAACTTAAGAACCTATCCTAAAGTTCCTTCCTTAAATTCAAGTTGAAAAATAAAATATCATCAACATTATTAAAGGTGAATGAAAAAGAAAAATTGAGAGAAAAGAAAAGTAAAATACATTCTCAGTATTAACATAAATGTCACATTCCTCCTCGGGGTGAATAATTATCACTTCATGTATCCCTAGTTCCATCATAACAAATAATCATCTAGAGGTTGGTACATGTTCATCAGTTTCATATATAAAGGTATCCAACTCTAAAATATATCCATGTACTTCAACCATGTTATTATTCGGATGACAATTAGAAGGTGCCTTAATGTCACCTACATTCGGTATTCGATGTCCATTTTAGAGGAATTCCCATGCATCCCTATGTTCATGATTGAAGGTCTCCCAAAATTGAATAGTTTAAGGAATCACATAATTTGGTTTTAGTATGGTTGGATGTGGAGAAAAATAAACACCCTCTGATTGGAGAGCCTCTTCGGGCCTCCCTTCTTCTTCAGAGAGGTCACTGGATGGGAATGGAATCTCTTTTTGATGGCAGTGACTAGATCGCCTCGGTTCCATAGGTATTGTTTCCCTATCCCTAGTATTCTTTGTATACCTTCTAAAAAGATTTTTTTTAAAGGTTCTTAAAATTATGAAGCCTCTCCATCATCTTTGGCTTTGGAATTATTACCATGATTGTAATGAACAACATTCATTGTGGCTTGTTTCCAACGCTTTTTCCAGGGCGCGCGCGTCCATCCACTTGAGTGCGACTTGCATGGATTTTGTTACCCCACATTCCCGCTTTCCAAAGGTGGGAAGCATCCGCTCCCTATTTGGGTATGTCTGCTCCTTGATCGAAACGGGATGATGGGATGTCATTTCTTCCTTCCGTGGATTCCTCCTCAGAATTCATCACCTAGTCCGGGTCTCCCTTATAGATTAAGACTTAGTTCATGAAACTCTTCCCAATGACATTTTTTATGGACACCGGTTAATTACACTGCTTCTGTCAGGACATTCCAAGGGGTCCGGTCAGGGCAGCAACCTTTATTTGGAGGAGTAGTAACGTTGAGGCATCACTGGCGTGTCTAGACGCTGGGGAATTGGCATGTCTGTCTTTTGTCACTTATTATAGGGCTTCTCAAAGGCGCGAAAACCCGAGGCATCCCACATAGAACGTGGGTAATTCTATTCCATAGGCATGTATCAGAGGTTTTCCTTAGCTTCCCATGTTTAACACAGGGTATGCCGCAAGTTTAACGTCCATCAGAGATGGATCAAACAGATCAGAACACTAGCTAGAGTGGAACAAATTGAAGGACCCCCTTAAGGGAACACCGATATTGGGGCCAGCATTTGGGCGGCTTCCCGAATGATGTGGATGGGAATGGGGTGGCATGATCTCACCGGGATGTGGAATCTCAGGTAAGAATCAGGATGGACGATGGTTTTGGTCTTGAGTCTCGAAGAGACTTACTACATATCCCCGTAGCAGGGAATCAAATCTTGCATAGTTCAGGTAAAAAGGGGGCTTGGAATGCTGGCACAGAGGTGGTTGGGTCCAATTATTGTTGGGCTTGAACCTCATGGAGGCTTCCTACATACCATTCCTTGACATGGATCAAAGTACACATAGTTCGGGAATGGATGTGTGGGGCTTACACTCTAGGCTACCCGGGTGTTGGTGAGCCAACGTTAGGGAGGTCATAACGACCGGGTGGTGGGATTGAACCTCGTGGAGGATTCCAACGTACCATGCCTTGACATGTATCAAAGTCCTCTTAGTTCGGAAGGTGGCAGTGTCAGAGAACCGACATGAATAAGGACCTTGGTCCAGGTGGAAGATGGGCTTAAACCTCAGGGAGGCTTCCTACGTACCATGCCTTGACATGGATCAAAGTCCCCATAGTTCAGGTTGAAAATGGGTTGTAGAACTAACATGAAGGGGTTTCAGAACAACTGGATGGTGGGATTGAACCTCATGGAGGCTTCCTACGTACCATGCCTTGGCATGGATCAAAGTCCTCGTAGTTCGGAAGGTGGAAGTGTCGGAGAACTGACGTGAATAAGGAACTTGGTCCAGGTGGATGATGGGCTTGAACCTCAGGGAGGATTCCTATGTACCATACCTTGACATGTATCAAAGTCCCCACAGTTCCGATTGAAAAGGGGCTATCAAACTGACATGAAGGGGTGTCAGAACAACTAGATGGTGGGCTTGAACCTCGTGGATGCTTCCTACGTACCATGCCTTGGCATGGATCAAATTCCTCGTAGTTCGGAAGGTGGCAGTGTCAGAGAACTGATGTGAATAAGGACCTTGGTCCAATTGGGTCACAACGGATTACCGCTAGATTGAAATGCAGTTTAACGTCATGCAGGACGGGGATGGTTTCATGGTCGATGCTTACACTAAGCCCACATGAGTTGTGATTGGTGTGAAAAACAAGAGGCAGTAAAGGCCTGATGACCACATCGTGAAAGGTGTGTCCATGGTAAGTTAAGAGGAGTGGGGATTATGCTATGAGGTGGCCCATGGTGCTGGGACTTACTCTAGGATGGAGGCCCATGGACGACAAAGCGCAGTAGGAGAGGGACTTGGGACTGAAGAAATGAAGAGCCTCGTTCCCTATCATGCCCTCCACTGGCCTTGGCACTGAGGAAGTGAGGAGGAGTAGGGGTGCTACCTCTTGCAAGAAAATCTAGGGGATTACACCAAAATGGATTCCCTTCCCCCGCGAACAAACGCCACTCCCAGAAGGAGGATATCATCCCCTATGAAGACCAGAGGGCGTGGAGAATGTCCAAGGCGATGGCACCCCATGTGAGAGGTATGGGGCGATGTCACAATTTAACATCGTGTGTTGAGGACAAGGGTGCTTGGTAGTTTAATGTCCTATAGCTTGGACAAGGCGGGTTTACTCTGCACCCCTAGGAATTACATAACTGGTACCCTCTACTCCTTGTGGGAGGGAAGGTACCGGCAATGCCGTGGTGAGGGGGTGTCGAGGAGAGAACCATCAAGGGGTCCACGTTAGTGTGGCTATGTGAAGAATCAATAGTCGTTAGCGTACCTATGTGAAGAAGCAATAGGAGAAGCAACGCAATGGGCAGTATCATCCAGGGGACTTTGAAATCACATCGTGCAAACCTGGAGGGTCGCACGGGAAAAGGATTTTCCAAGTAGAGGGGTCCATAGGCAAAGGCCTTGTGGAGCTCAGTTGCTCTGCATGGTGGAGGGCACTTGCAAAGGGGTGTGACTCAAGAAGTTGGGTGCCTTAGCCTTAGCATGGGGCGGAGGTGCAAATGGGAGGTGCTTTGAAAAGTGGAGAGGCATTCGCGGAGCACTACCTCGTGGAGCACATGCGACTCACGAAGAAAAGTGTCGTGAAAAAATGTGCTTCACGAAGTACAGTGACCCTGCCTTGGCATGCAGATCACATGTACATGAGGGGTGTTTTGCGAAGCATAAATGCTATGTGATGACCTGGGTCCCCTTAGGGATCCCCTTTCTTTTTGAAATCCCTTAGGCTTCGCGAAAGGCATCCCTCTCAGGAGAGGGGATTAAAACGAGACAAGGGGAGGTACTTCATAGAGAAAAAGTACCTCGCGTAGCTCATGATTCGCAGAGCAAAGTGTGCTTTGCGATTTGGGAGCTAGGAAGTTGAAAGGTCGGATTGTCTGTTCGTTGGGATCGGGGGGAGCCTGGTATTTATATGCAAGAGGTGCCACCAAGCAGTGCTTACACGACATGAAGAGGTCTTTGGTTGCTTCATGACGGGTTGAGAACATCAAAGGTGTTCATGGAGGGGTCTGCCTCATTGCTTCGCGGTGGGATCACGAATGTAAAAGGCATTCACAGAGCGTCCCTCCTTCTGGATTCGCGGTGGGCTCGTGAACGTCAAAGGAGTTCGCGGAGCATCCCGCCTCCTGGCTTCGCGGCAAGCTCGCAAACGTCAAAGGCGTTCGTGGAGCGTTCTACCTCTTGGCTTCGCAGTGGGCGCGACGCTTGGGGAACTCCGTGAAGGGGCTTCGCGAGGCAGGTTGTGGGGCCTCTTCTCTTCTTTTTATTCCAAAATTTTGGCGCTAAAAAATGCCCCCCTCAGACTTGGATCCGCGGAGAAATCAAGGGTCGGAGTCTGAGGGTCAATCGCCAAAATCTTCAGCCATTCACGGAGATGGATCGTGAAGAGGGCTCGTGAGGTGGACAGCCGATGCGCAGGCTGAGTGCACCACAAAAACTCCAAAAACTGCCACCTATAAATAGAGGAGGATGACCTATCTTTTGTCCTTTACCTTATCTTTGAATTTGTCCTTTTTTGCTCTCGATTTGCGAAGCTCCATGTACTCCACGACTGCTCTTCACGAATCAAGCTCCGCGGTGAACCGTGAGTCTTTGACTCCGTGACAGCGCTACGTGAGTGTCCATTTACAGGACGAGGATAGGCTCCACAATTCGGCTTTGTGAATGCACTCTACGTACAGGATTTGTGACCCGAGCTGAAAATTTTCCGAGTCTTAAAACCAAATGGTCCATCAAGAAGTTGCCCAGGGGGTGCTTGCAGACGCCGCCCGGAGGGAAGGGATGGAAAATTGTCTGGGTCTAGGAGAGTTGGTCTGTATCCACTCAGACCATAATTTATTGATGGAGTTTCTATCAAAGAGCCATAAGAACTATCCATTGTGCTGGAGGCTGCTATTGTATGGCTTCATACTGAGGGATGACGTCTTCATTCCTGAGGCAAGTAGGGACGAACCAACTTGTTGTTTCAAGAGCATGTAGTGCCAGTGCCAATGGTTCAGGGCGGCTGATGGTCATGCATAAGAGGACTTCATACCCATCATTGCTGACTGCCTGTACAACCACCTAAACAACATTGACGGTAAAACATTGTATTCGGAGACATCTCCTCCTCTATACCATACAATACTGAAGGCATCCTTGAGGGATTCGAAGAACGGGTGGTCCGAGGAGTGGGACCTGCACTAGGGCGGCAACATCACAGATGATTGTGCATGGGCCTACTAGGTAGGTGCCTCGTGTGAGGAGTTTGGAGCCGAGATGAGGAGAGTGGGTTTGTATGAGGCGGCCTGGGCCTCCCAATTCCACATATATCAACCGAAACAGCTGATGCCAGAGCTGTTGAGAAGATGGTCGTCTAGGCCCAACATGTTTGACCTGCACCATGGGGAGGTCAACATCAGTCTGTGGGATGTCTATCATATTTCAGGGGTCCTGATCTTAGGGGCTATGTACGATGAGTTCCTCCCCGTCATGAGTGCGTGGGAGGATCCGGAGTAGATTCTGTGGCTGGCGATGGCACTGATGGGGCTGGTCCCCGGGGAAGACAAAGAAGCAGTGAAATACATCCACTTTATGAGGTGGTTCAAGTAGTTCTTGAACTTCTTGGTAGATCGAGAGTTTCCCGTGAGGCCTCGGACTTTCCCGAAGGGAGCTCAACGAGTCAAGAAGCACTCATATTGGCGGCTCTTGGAGAAAAGCCAATGGAAGACTTTGGGTTTTAGTGTCAATACCAAACAACAGCCAATAGTCAGGCTGGCGGCGTTTATCGTGGCCCTTAACTATGGTTGGATATTACTAGTGAGGGATACCAACATGGGGGTGCAGCCTAACACATTTATCATGGCATACATGCTGGCCATAGGAGGGTGGGTAAATCTGGGGATTCCAATGCTCGCCATATTATACAAGTTGCTATGGCATTTGAGCGAGGGAAAAAGGCCGTAGAGTATATGTCGGCCCTTCCAACTTCTGTATGGGTGGATCACAGTGCACATCTGGGGGGGTTTACGAATATCAAAATCCCATCTTGCCTCTGGGGTCAAACTTCCTCCCATCCATCCTAAATGCTGCTGGGAGCTTTCCATCCAAATTGACTGTACCGTTGTTACTAAACCGGGTGTGGAAGGTGGAGGAGTTTAATTTTCACCCGTTTCCATTGCCAATGGGGGTACTCACCGATGACAGTCAGGGAACGGAAGAGAATCAGGAATATCTCCTGGCCTTTCGAGGTGGAGTCTTGGTGGAAAGGTGGACCGCCAGCTTCTCTGCGAGCCGTACACCCCACACCAGTTTGTAGGGAAATTTCGGTGCGTGCAGCGAATGACTCTGCGGGTCTACTGGGAGGTGCGCCACGAGGAGCACCCATGTGTGATGAGGAAATTGTGGCTCATGTTCGCACGGGAAGATGAGAAAATGAGGAATGCATTGCCTCCGCCTACTGCCGCCTTCGGACTGGTGAAGGAGTATGCCATAAGCTGGGAGGCAGCATATTCAGGGGAAATGCTGAAGCAACCAACTGTTCAAGCTGGTGATGGTAGGCCCTCCCTATCTTGAGGTCGGGGTCAGAAGGCGGAAAGGGCTGCTCGTGGTGGAAGGGCTGCCGTGGCGGAGAGATATGAACCAGCTAAGGGTGAGGCAGCGGCGGTGGATCCAACAGCGGTAGTGGATCCGGTGGTCCCAGGAGAGCAGATCTATCTGAGGGGCAGCCACAGAGAGGATTCCGCAGGATATCCACTCAGGCCCCGGGGAAACGACTGCGCCATATTAACATGCTGGAGGATGCTATTTTCCTGGAGGCCTGAGACATTTGGGATTTCAACCGGCAATTCCTTGGCCCACCCGAGATGTAGCAGCAGCTGAACCATCTTGGGATGGATTTACCGGGTATAGGCCCTGTCTGAGATAGTTTCGCAGTATCCTCGGTGGAGGCGGAGTAATACCTGGCTGAGCTAGAGGACTTCATGCATTCCAGGGGTGCCCTGCGTCCAATGACAGACTGGGTGAGGGTACTGCTATATCAGATGGTTCCCCCACAGCTGTCGGCCGCTGAGCTGAGAGAGCGCTTCCCCCTACTGGAAGAATCTGATGAATCCTCTTGGGTGGACGGGGCTGGTAGAGGGAGCCCGTTGGAGGAAGGTGAAGTCGACGATCAAGACTCGGGTCTCGACAATTTCACAGAGGCTCTTGAGGTAACATTCCAAGTCTCTTTCCTCAGGGTCTGCTTTCAGTTCATTATGGACTTCTTACCAACATCTGAACCGTGCAGGAATACCTTGTGCACAGACCTCGTTCTCACCCCTTGGGGGGTACTGATGCTGGATCCTCGGAACCCGCACCTGTGGCTGCATCTAGTTCTGTGTCGGGTGGGGCTAGGACACCCGAGGTGGCTCCTCCAAAGTCTCTAGACCTTACGACAATATACGGAGGTCCAGGATTCAGGGTCCCATCAAAATCAACTCAGGAGTGGCACCAGGAGTTTGATCTATGTAAGTCCTCTCTATTGAGCTCATTACTGCCACACGTTGATCGTGTCTACTGACATCCATGCCCTTCTTTTTTACGTGTAGTTCTTCAACTGGAATGAGCTGTTGTGGTGAGGTTGGTCGGGATTTTTGGCAGCGCCCCTCCCAGGGGCATGCTAGTAATCGTGGAGATAGTCACCTAGCCCACCCGAGCAGCATCACACCCCATCATTGGTGGGACCGCCAGTGAGGTCGTGCCCAAGGTTATTGAGGTGGGGTCTGGCAATGAGGATCGACCGGTCAACCCAAGACCCTCCATGCCTAATCCGACACCAGATGTCGTGCCTGATCCAGTTCCGGACGCAAATCCCGCAGAAGATTTCTTAAGTGCGTACCCCATATATGAGCCTGCCAATCACGCAGACTGGGATGAGATGGCCTCTGACGAAGAGGACAGTGAAATAGTCTATCACCGATCATGGAAGCTGATCGTGTGCTTTATAAAAAAGACACCCCATGCATTATGGATGGATGAGATGGACAGACTTCGCTCGTGGTTACGTGAACTGTGTACTAGGGGAGTGGATGCCCAATGCCCTCACATGCTCATCTGAGATCTTATGGCAGAGAAGATCCGGGAGTATGATCGTGACCTCAGTGTGGGATGGCAGCGGAGGAAGGCAGTAAACATCAAGAGGCTCCTAGATGTTCAAAATGATATCCAACGGCTACAGGTCTGGGTGGATGAGCACTCAGCCTCCCTTAATGCACAATCAGAGCTAATCTTGTGATTTAAGGCCCAACTAGTAGAGGTTGAAGAGCGTATGAGGAAAGCTTCTGAAGAAATGGCTGTCATTCAGGATGACGTAGAGAGAGCCCAAACTATGTATGATGAATTGCACCCCATCGCTGCTGAGGAGGAGCGAGATTTTAGATGGTGGCAGTAAATCCTGGATGTGGTGGAACTACAACTCTCTTTTGATGGGGTCAACCCATCCATGGGAGAGATAGACCCCTGAGTGTTGTAAGGATCACAAACTCTCAAACATACTTTCATGTTTTTATTTATTTAATTCCATAGCATACATGAGTTTTGTTATCGAGGTTGGATTTTTTTACACATCTGTTATATTTGTGAAATGTTCAATGGTCAGTCCCTAAGCTCACGTGGGTTAATCCCAATGTGAAAAACAAGGGGTGATCACCATGTTATTTCATCTGAACATAATGTGTCGACCAAACTTCGGGCATCCGGGGTTTAGGTAACCAATTAGGATCTTCTAGAAAGGCATGGGAGAGGCCCGATCGGAGGATTAAGACCTCAGAACAATTGACGAGCCGTTCTTTTGGTGTGCTCTAGTGCACGAGCGGGGTAACGCCAGGGGCATTGAGATTAGTCTGAACATAGGGAAGTGGAAGGTGTGAATCACGATACCCAAAATATGGAACACTATGGGGGTGGAATGACAATGAAGGATAACTATTGACCATTTTCGAAACACAGTATCCTTGTTGTGTTAGCCTAAAATGAGGATGACTCATGAGGGCCGACTGCTAACCATGTTCGAAACACGGGGCCTGACTCGAAGTGCCATTCATTTGTCTTCCAGAATGTTGGCCCATGACAGTAGGTGAGCCATAGGCCGAGCATCCATACTTTTAGGGGGTTCCTCCAGACATGAAAGAGGAAGAGGATCTGAACAAAGGGCACGCAATGCATGGAATGTGGAATGACGGGTTGTTCGAATGGAGTCCAACACTATTGAAATCACACCACCATGGTGGAAACACATTAGGTGGGCGTATCAGTCTGATCATGTATCATTCCTTCTTTCAGATAGGGCCTCTCTAGCGAGGGATCCATCGCTTCCCAATGTCATCTTGGGGCATCCCGAACTTGTTCAGGGAAGAGTTACAGTTGTACGGTTCCCCACAAGGGGTCAGGACAGGGGGCCAAAAATGGTGAGGAACAAGATTTATGATTCCTGGGGCTGGGCCCTCGGTGAAATACCAGGGTGTCTCTATGTATCCCATAAGGATGGGAATCAATCCATACATAGTTTTAGAAGCACAGTGTAATCATAGACCAACACTGAAAGGTGAAATCCTCTCTGGTAGGGGATTTGGTGCATCCCATGACTAACATGGGGCATCCTGAACTTGTTCAGGGTAGAACCCTAGTTTAGTGTCATGCGTTGAGGACATATGGGCTTTTGCATTTTAACGTCATACGATAGGACATGGAGTGAAAGGGAAGATCCTGGGGATTATGTGGTGCAGTAGCTATGAAACCGATGTGAATGAGGACTTGGTGTCCAAATCACACCACGTATCCTCGGAGAAAACTCTTTAGGTCGAGGGACCAAGAGTGAGAATTAGGATGGGCCTGAAGCAGAGTGGTCGGGAATTCCTACGTACCCCATGAGGATGGGGATCAAGCTACACATAGTTCTGAGAGTGTAGTTTAACGTCATGCGGGACAATGAGAAGCCTATCCGCACCGGTACACATCCTACCAAAACTACTAATCCCACGTGAGTCGTGCACGATGTGGGAAACAAGAAGTAGTAGTGGGACTTTCCCGACACAGGAAGGGGAATGCTAGGGTGAATGGATGCTTAGTGAATACCAGCCCAATGATTCTAACCCGTCCATGTAGCACACCCAGACGTGTGAAGAGATAAATCCGAGTATGTCGGAATTCCACTTGAACACGAGGAAGTGGAAATGTGTGAATCACGACGCACAAAATTTGGATCACAATAATGGCGGTGTGGCGACGAAGGATAACTGTTGACCATGGCAGAAACACATTATCCACATCACATTATCCTAGAATGGGGATAGACAAATGAGGGTCGACCATTGACCATGTTTGAAACACCGGACCTGTCGCAAGTGTCGCCCAAGATCCTTAGGGACGTTGGCCCAAAACGATGGGAGAGACCATAGGCCCAGCTGTAGAGACCCGAAGCTTGACGTACATGGACAATACATTACTTTTGCGGAATACTTAATACATAACAAAAACAGACACACAAGGACCATAATAGTTTAGTGTCTTTGGAAACTTGGAACGTAATCTTTTAATAGTGGTGAAAGATCTTCAACATCTCCCATAAAGATCTTCCACTTTTTGTTTCCTTACCTAAAACATTTCTTTTAATCCTGGGGGAAAATAAAACATAAAAAGGGTGAGCTCAAATGCTCATCAAGGGTAAGCATGGATAAAATAAAACATACCATATACATTTGAACTTAAAAACATGAACATAATGTTTAAACATCAAAATATTGAGAAATGACATAAAACATGGAAGTACGTAAAGCATAGATCATAAAGAAACATTAAGAATGATAAAATAGCATGGGAATAAAACATGTAATTGTGGAAACCATTAATCACATGATATGATTTCCATAGTATCCAAGGCATTGCTTCCAAGACCATCTTAGTGGACAAAGTCCCTTTCTTAATAGAGTTCACTCCTCGTTCCAGTACGGTATTACTGAACCGGTTTAACTTGCCGTTCCATCCATGTCTATCTCATGAGATATAAATCTTTACCCAATTCATTGGAGGGAGATATAGGTCCCACCCATCTCATAATGAAATCATTCTTACTTGTGCCACAAAATAAACATACATCATTCATAAAAACCCAATAAATAAAATGGGTTTCATAAACATCATCCCATCATCACATAATCCATATAAAATAAATGGATATCATTTCATAATAAGAAAAGTGAAACCATGTAAATCATATATACTTGAAGCATACACATGTGAAATAATGTCATCTTAGATGAAAATGGTTTTGATAAAACACTTGAAATGAATTCTTGAGGAAAATATCATTTTTTCTTCAAAATAATTTTGTTTTCAAAAAATGTCATAAAATTTTAAAAGAAAAAGATTTTGTTGAAAATAGTCATGAAATATTTTAGAGGAGGCTTCATGAATATAAGGCTTTATAAAACCGTACAAATCCTTTCATGCCGTATACGTTAAAAAAACATTCTTCTCGTACTTTTTTTGGAAAAGTCAAAAAGTACCTTATAGGGAAAATAAAAGAAAGATTCCTTCCATATCATGGGGTAATAGTAAAAATGAATAAAAAGGACTTTAAAAATACATGAATACACTTTTATAAAACATGGACATGGATGATAGCAATAACCCCAGTAAATACATACGAATAAGAAATCTCGGATAAAAATGATATTTGCAAAATTATCCCTTACCTTAGGTCCGATATGCTTCGTACGTATCCAAAACTCCTGTATAATGATTTAAATAATGTCATTGAATTATTACAGAATCATATTCATTGTTATTATATTATATATGGTTCACTTATGACTTTATATTACCCGTTCTTTTGTAAATTCATGTTAAAGTAGCGTTTTGGGTAAAATCGTTTCATTTGTCGTTTGTGTTTTAACTTGTTATTATTAATATGATTACTTAGATCATGATTAATTACATCCAGAATTTAAAACATGATTTATATATAATATATATTCAGAATATATATATAATGGATCGATAAATGGAAATAAATACACCGTTCATGGAGACGGTAGGTCGTACGTACGCATGGACGCTGTTTTCGTTTCCTTATTGAATTGAATGGAATTAAGTAGATGACATGAATATATATACATAAATACAGTATAATTATTATTTCATATATTTCATGATTACTTATTATATATACTTTATAATCATTTTTGAATGGTTATCATGGAGAGTGAATCTCATCGCGTCGTGGAGACGGTATTCCGTACGTACGCACGAGCGATGATATCATTACCATGATCGTGGAATTGTATTGAAGTGTATGTATAATATTACAGAATCAATATCACTTTACAATAACCATATATAGTTATTTATTTACACCATTATACCTATCCATGTAAAGTGGTGGCGGAAAATAGATTACACCACGGCGTGGAGACGGTATTCCGTACGTACGCACGCGCGGTGATTTCATTTTCCGTAGGATGGATAGATGGTGGAATAGGGTTGTTTAATACTTATAATAACATATCAGTATATGAGTTATACTGATGTTATTACTTCATAATGAAACAACTAATGAAGAAGAAGTGGAAGAAGAAATAGAGTTGAAAGAATCGGTAACAGACATTACCTCTTCTTTGAAGCGCCTCTTTGAGACCTCCTCTTAGGGCACTAACATTGGTCTTTGAAGAAGACTAGAACCTCTAGGATGTTTCTATGGAAGTAGAGAAGAGAGTTTGGTAGGGTTTGTTCGAGATTGAAGGCTCAATGTGGTGTGAGGAAGAGAGGGAGGAGGTGCCCTTTTATAAGGGAGGAGAGCGGCATCTTTGGAATAACTAAAAATATTATTTTATTATAAAGTCAAATTCGGTTTTTAAAAGCTAAAAATTGATATATTTCTAATATAAGGTGGGTATGGGTATAAATCCTCTCATCCAATAGAATTTAGACAAGTTTAGGTCATTATATTAACCTTATCTTTTAGTTTTAAATCTTAGTTAATTAGATTGACATTTACCATGTCACTTTGTATTTTTATATTATATAGTTAATAAACATACCATATACATCCAAGAGACCCCCAAATGGTCCATTAATGATACACATATCATGATATAAGTATCTTGGCCTAACCTTATATTTTTAGGAATATAATAACAATTAATAATATAATATTTGTTTTAAAAACTATTTTTTTGTCAATTTTGACACTATTTGGTAATTGATTTTTGTGAAAATCATAACAGAATGATTAGTTCTAAAAATTTAATTAAATAAATATTAACATGTCATATTAACATATAAAATTATTGTAATTCATTAAAAGTCTCAATGTACATTTATTTTTGTATTTATAACATCAATTATGTCAATATTTCATTAATAAGATAATTACTGCATCATCATTGTGTCATTAATAAATTATATTATTTTAAGTCTAAAAATTACAAATAAAATAATATTATGTAGGAAATCTTTTTAGATTTATAATGAATATTTATAGTCTAATTTATATTATTTATAACCATATATTAAAAATGATTTAGTTATTAAACTTTGATTTTAACTATTTTAACCCTTCTTTAAATAAATTAATAATAAATGTCCTAATCTAATCCAAGTGGGCCTAAATGGTCATATTTTATTCCTAAAGTTGTTTGTGGCCAAATTAAACTTATCCAATAGAATTAGTACATGTTTTTGGGTAATAATAATATCATATTTACCCTTAATTACCCTATTTACTTTTAACCGTGGTAAAAAAAAGTAAAAAGTTACGATTCACCAAAAATTATTTTCATCTCATTGAACCACATTTTAGTCCTTGATATTAACCATGTCTCTCGGATTTTCAAAATTCCACTCACAGAAGCGATAAAATTAAGTTTTATGAAAAATTCAGTTTTTTTTAACTACCACTTAGTGGTTTCACTATTCATCAAAAAATGAAAGTTTCCAGAAAAATACCAAAAATTAGGCCTAAGCTATATTTGATATTATGAATTCAAAAATGATGTCTATTTTACCAAATTCAAAACATATCAGTTGCGTTAATTAATTTAAAAATTAATTTCCGTCGTCAAAACAAATAGCATGTTCTTAAGAGATAATAACTATCAAAAGATTGACACTTGTTTATGTTTAGTTTAAATGTAAAATTACATCCAATGAACAACATTGTATTAAATTGTAAAAATATATTCTTAATATACTTTAAAACCACTCAAATTAATAATTTATCACTATTAATTATTTCGATTAAAAAAGTTGTTTTTAATTAAAATTTAGTAATTTTCACTATTCATCAGAATTTGAAAGTTATCCGAAAAGTACCAAAATTTCACCCTAAGATAATTTCGATATTACGAATCCAAAAATAAAGTCCATTTTGAAAGATAAAATTTATAAAATTTCAAATAGTGGGTATTACTATTCATAACGGTTAGTTCATAATAATATTATAATAATATCTCGTTTAGTGAAACTCGGTATTGCGTACTACACACGCTATCGAGGAAGGTCGTGATTGCGTGTAATGCAAGGAAAGTCAGGGATGCGTGTTGTGAAAGATCCTTTTGGTGTAACGTACAACACAAGACATTAATGAAATTAAAAAGAATATTTTTCATAAAATCTCGGGGTGTTACATTCTACCTCCCTTAAAATGAATTTCGCCCTCGAAATTCATCGGGGTTATAAATGGTTTACTACTCAAAAGTTTCTTTAATAGAAACACACATCATAAAAAGGAATACCAAAACTTGGCTTTAAAAACTAAAGTATGAAACGTAAAGGTTACCCAAATTAACTCATCACTGGGTTTCCACGTAGGAGAACATAGGTGAAAATATGGATATGGAAGAAAAATCTAACCATCAAGTTCTGATGGAGAGTGGTAGAGAACATGACTATGAAAAAGCCAATAATCAAAAAGCCATAAATTTGTGACGATCTAAGGTACCATCTGATTCATCGGATATAAGAGCACTAGGACAACATTTTTGGTTTTCAAGATCATTTCCCTAAAGTTGATGAAATTGGAATTAGATGAAATACTTACGTGATTTTGGTACAGTCTCACCGTTGGTCATTCTTTGGACAATTTCCACTTCATATCTTAAAGAAATGAAGTTTAATTTGTCATTCGTGAAGTTTTAGCAGATCATGTAATAGAATGATGGTTCATTCCATCTGTTTCAAACAAAAGGTTTGAAAAGTTATCAAAAAATACATAAGTCCATCTATAGTGAGACTAATCATATATGGTTCCTAAAATGGACTTATACTTCATATATCATACCGATTAATATAATAAAACTAGTTTCTACTAAACAGGGACTTCCTGTAGGCCAGTGGTAGGTGATAAAGGCCAGTTGCACTTCGATTGTGGGTTCGATTCCCACAGCCTTGTCCGACGCGATGGGCTGTCGCCCGTCCTGTAGGTTGTCCTTTTTCTAAAACTACATTACTATAACATCCCATCAATAATATTGAAAAAAAAGGTCTATCCTTAAACAATACTAAGTTCTGTCCAATATAATCCATTCCAATCTTTAGGCTTATCCAAAATACATATGTCCAATCTCATAGTATAAATAAAATGATTACTTGAAAGGTTATCAACCAAGCATGTGAATACCATCATTTATCCCCCATATATCTTTCTGGTCACATTCCAATCATGTGAATACCTTAATCATGTATTCTCTTGAAAAATGAATACCCATTAAACCTTAGTGAAAACATGAATGCTGTCAAAAGTTAATTCTTTCCACATACCAAAATCCAAAAATTCTATATACTCAAACCATGATATAACCTTCTCCTTATATTAGTCATGAGCTCATGAATACTATCAAACATTTAATTTTCTCCTTATCCCTTCATTATGCGCATATCATTAACTTTCTGAAAATATCTGAAAAACCTTTCATGGTTACTGGTACCATTCATCATACACTTTCAAAACATAAGGAAAGACAACAGTGTAACGATCCTTAGATGTCTCTTTATTCCATAGTACCATGAGATTACTTATACCACATTACACTTGATAAACATGTAATCATTCCACTACCTTCTTAAACCATTGACCGAGCTTCAGCAATTCTTTCATCTCACATATCATTTGTAGTCTCTTCATCATCATCAACATAAATACTACCCATACGACCATATTGATTCTCTTCATGAGACTTTCCCTTAGGGAATTGGTTTTCATAATGCCAGTACATTCCACATTTAAAACATTTAACCATTGTTGATGTCATAGCAATACCATTATCCTCATCCATGGTGTTAACTGAACCTTTTCTTTTGCACTTACTGGCTTTGTGTCCTTCTTTTCCACACCTAAAGCATCTTACAGTTCCTTTGAAACATTCTCCTTGATTCCTCTTCCCACATGATTTACATAGGGGAAATTAAACTTTCTTTCCTCTATGATCATCATGAAACTCCATCTTTCTCTTATTAGCAAAGTCATGAAACTTACCAAATTTGAGTTTATTGATCATATTATGAGATTGCTGGTTCGGCATAATAATGATGTTTGGACTTCCAAATCCCATTTCATTTGGTTTCTCATGAAGAATATCATTCCATTGTCCATAATATCCTCTATTATCGTGAATCATCTTGTTTCCAGCCATTTTCTAAAACCCAAAAAGAATAGTGTAAGAGGCAAAAATAATGCTAGGAAAAACAACATAGTAAAGGGGGAGCACCCTCAATATCTAACATCTTAGGTTAAATTCTAATATCGTTACCATAGTTCTAGGACTATATCCTATACGTATAATTATCCTTAAGGACATCCCTAGACAAACCTTATAAATATCTCTAGGGATCTCACTAACGTTTTCGCATCCTTGTTTCCAAATGTTGACTAAACCTTTCCTCTGATACCAACTGTAGAGACTCGAAGCTTGACGTACATGGACAATACATTACATTTGCGGAATAATTAATACATAACAAAAACAGACACACAAGGACCGTAATAGTTTAGTGTCTTTGGAAACTTGGAATGTAATCTTCTAATTGTGGTGAAAGATCTTCAACATCTCCCATAAAGATCTTCCATTTTTTGTTTCCTTACCTAAAACCTTTCTTTTAATCCTGGGGGAAAATAAAACATAAAAAGGGTGAGCTCAAATTCTCAGTAAGGGTAAGCATGGATAAAATAAAACATACCATATACATTTGAACTTAAAAACATGAACATAATGTTTAAACATCAAAAGCTTGAGAAATGACATAAAACATGGAAGTACGTAAAGCATAGATCATAAAGAAACATTAATAATGATAAAATAGCATGGGAATAAAACATGTAATTGTGGAAACCATTAATCACATGATATGATTTCCATAGTAGCCAAGGCATTGCTTCCAAGACCATCTTAGTGGACAAAGTCCCTTTATGAATCGAGTTCACTCCTCATTCCAGTCCTGTATTACTAAACCGGTTTAACTTCCCATTCCAGCCATGTCTATCTCATGAGATATAAATCTTTACCCAATGAATTTGAGGGAGATATAGGTCCCACCCATCTCATAATGTAATCATTCTTACTTGTGCCACAAAATAAACATACATCATTCATAAAAACCCAATAAATAAAATGGGTTTCATAAACATCATCCCATCATCACATAATCCATATAAAATAAATGGATATAATTTCATAATAAGAAAAGTGAAACCATGTAAATCATATATACTTGAAGCATACACATGTGAAATAATGTCATCTTAGATGAAAATGGTTTTGATAAAACACTTGAAATGAATTCTTGAGGAAAATATCATTTTTTCTTCAAAATCATTTTGTTTTCAAAAAATTTCATGCAATTTTAAAAGAAAAAGATTTTTTTGAAAATAGTCATGAAATATTTTGGATGAGGCTTCATTAAAATAAGGCTTTATAAAACCGTAAAAATCCTTTCATGTCGTATACGTTAAAAAAACATTCTTCTCGTACTTTTTTTGGAAAAGTCAAAAAGTACCTTGTAGGGAAAATAAAAGAAAGATTCCTTCCATATCATGGGGTAATAGTCAAAATGAATAAAAAGGAATTTAAAAATAAATAAATACACTTTTATAAAACATGGACATGGATGATAGAAATAACCCCAGTAAATACTTACGAATAAGAAATCTCGGATAAAAATGAGATTTGCAAAATTATCCCTTACCTTAGGTCCGATATGCTTCATACGTATCCAAACCTCCTGTATAATGATTTAAATAATGTCATTTACTTATTACATAATCATATTCATTGTTATTATAACATATATGGTTCACTTATGACTTTATATTACCCGTTCTTTTGTAAATTCATGTTAAAGTAGCGTTTTGGGTAAAATCGTTTCATTTGTCGTTCGTGTTTTAACTTGTAATTATTCATATGATTACTTAGATCATGATTACTTACATCCAGAATGTAAAACATGATTTATATATAATATATATTCAGAATATATATATAATGGATCGATAAATGGAAATAAATACACTGTTCATGGAGACGGTAGGCCGTACGTACGCATGAACGCTGTTTTCGTTTCCTTATTGAATTGAATGGAATTAAGTAGATGACATGAATATATATAAATAAATCCAGTAGAATTATTATGTCATATATTTCATGATTACTTATTATATATACTTTATAATCATTTTTGAATGGTTATCATGGAGAGTGAATCTCATCGCGTCGTGGAGATGGTATTCCGTACGTACGCACGAGCGATGATATCATTCCCATGATCGTGGAATTGTATTGAAGTGTATGTATAATATTACAGAATCAATATCACTTTACAATAACCATATATAGTTATTTATTTACACCATTATACCTATCCATTTAAAGTGGTGGCGGAAAATAGATTACACCACGGCGTGGAGACGGTATTCCGTACGTACGTACGCACGGTGATTTCATTTTCCGTAGGATGGATAGATGGTGAAATAGGGTTGTTTCATACTTATAATAACATATCATTATATGAGTTATACTTATTTTATTAATTCATAATGAAACAACTAATGAAGAAGAAGTGGAAGAAGAAATAGAGTTGAAAGAATCGGTAATGGACATTACCTCTTCTTTGAAGCGCCTCTTTGAGACCTCCTCTTAGGGCACTAACATTGGTCTTTCAAGAAGACTAGAACCTCTAGGATGTTTCTATGGAAGTGGATAAGAGAGTTTTTCAGGGGTTGTCCGAGCTTGAAGGCTCAAAGTGGTGTGAGGAAGAGAGGGAGGAGGTTCCCTTTTATAAGGGAGGAGAGGGGCACCTTTGGAATAACTAAAAATATTATTTTATTATAAAGTCAAATTCGGTTTTTAATAGCTCCAAATTGATATATTTAAAAGATAAGGTGGGGATGGGTCGAAATACTCTCATCCAATAGAATTTATACAAGTTTAGGTCATTATATTAACCTTATCTTTTAGTTTTAACTCTTAGTTAATTAGATTGACATTTACCATGTCACTTTGTATTTTTATATTATATAGTTAATAAACTTACCATATACATCCAAGAGACCCCCAAGTGGTCCATTAACGATACACCTATAATTATATAAGTATCTTGGCCGAACCATAGATTTTTAGTAATATATTAACAATTCATAATATAATATTTGTTTTAAAAACTATTTTATGTCAATTTTGACACTATTTGGTAATTGATTTTTGTGAAAATCATAACAGAATTATTAGTTCGAAAAAATTAATTAAATCAATATTAACATTTCATATTAATATATAAAATTATTGTAATTCATAAAAAGCCTCAAATTACATTTATTTGGGTATTTATAACATCAATTATGTCAATATTTCATTAATAAGATAATTACTTCATCATCATTATGTCATAAATAAATTAAATTATTTTCAGTCTAAAAATTACAAATAAAATACCATTATGTAGGAAATAATTTTATATTTCTAATGAATATTTATAGTCAAATTTATCTTATTTATAACTATATATTAAAAATTATTTAGTTATTAAACTTTGATTTTAACTATTTTAACCCTTCTTTAAATAAATTAATAATAAATGTCCTAATCTAATCCAAGTGGGCCTAAATGGTCATATTTTATTCCTAAGGTTGTTTTTTGCCAAATTAAACTTATAAAATAGAATTAGGACATGTGTTAGGGTAATAATAATATCATATTTACCTTTAATTACCCTATTTACTTTTAACCATGGTAAAAAAAAGTAAAAAGTTACTATTGACCAAAAATTATTTTCACCTCATTGAACAACATTTTAGTCCTTGATATTAACCGTGTCTCTTTTATTTTTGAAATTCCACTCACAGAAGTGGTAAAATCAAGTTTTATGAAAAATTCAGCTTTTTTTAACTACCACTTAGTGGTTTCACTATCATCAAAAAATGAAAGTTTCCAGAAAAATACCAAAAATTAGGCCTAAGATATATTTGATATTATGAATTCAAAAATGATGTCTATTTTACCAAATTCAAAACATATCTGTTGCATTAATTAATTTAAAAATTAATTCCCGTCGTCAAAACAAATAGCGTGTTCTTAAGAGATAATAACTATCAAAATATTGACACTTGTTTATGTCTGGTTTAAATGTAAAATTACATACAATGACCAAAATTGTATTAAATTGTAAAAATATATTCTAAATACACTTTAAAACCACTCAAATTAATAATTTATCACTATTAATTATTTCGATTAAAAAAGTTGTTTTTAATTAAAATTTAGTAATTTTCACTATTCATCAGAATTTGAAATTTATCCGAAAAGTACCAAAATTTCACCCTAAGATAATTTTGATATTCTGAATTCAAAAATGAAGTCCATTTTGAAAGATAAAATTTATAAAATTTCAAATAGTGGGTATTACTATTCATAACGGCTAGTTCATAATAATATTATAATAATATCTCGTTTAGTGAAACTTGGTATTGCGTACTACACACGCTATCGAGGAAGGTCGTGATTGCATGTAATGCAAGGCAAGTCAGGGATGCGTGTTGTGGAAGCTCCTTTTGGTGTAACGTACAACACAAGACATTAATGAAATTAAAAAGAATATATTTTTCATAAAATCTCGGGGTGTTACACCAGAATCCATGGAGAGCCCTTAATTCTAGCTTCCATGTAATCCGAGGGTCCTTTCGAATGTGGAAGAGGATGGGGATCCAAATAGCGAGCCCACGAAGTATGAACATGGAATGGGAGGAATGTCTCCATGAAAATTCTGCACTTCGGGCTCTTTGTCAAAACGCATCTGAATACGACAACAAGATGTATTAGATAGAGGGAGTCGAGTCCCTTCCCATAGGAAGAGCTTAGTTTAGGGTTGTAGAATTTGGACCATGGATGGGAGGAAACACGGGAGACTCGTGGCGAGAAATTACAAAAACCCGACGTGAATGGGAACCGGGGGTCCCTACCACCGCGTGTTCCTTGGGAAAGGTTTTAGGTCAATGGACTGAAAACAAGAGTTGAGTTGGGCCTAAGGAAAAGTGAAAAGGCGTTCCTACGTACCCCATGAGGATGGGGATCAAGCTGCACGTAGTTCTTGAAGCGGGTCATAGTGAGGTACCAGTGCCAGGGATAAAAGGGGTGTGCAGATGTGGCCCACGCACCAAAAGAAGAGGTATTTGATAAATCTTGTTTTTCCTTTAAGGTGAGTGATTTTTTTGTGAAGAGACAAGTCTAGGGTAGCAGGCCCTAGCATCGCCACAAGAATCAAGCCATAGTAGGCATTGACAAATGTCATGGTAAATAACTGATACCCAACGTGATGTCCTCTACGATGAGGTCATCACAATACAGCGCCGTTTTTCGCCGTGCGGCCATGGCGACAATGTCACAGTTTAAGGTCATGTGATAGGACCGAGTATGAATTTTAACGTCATGCATCGCAGACATAGCATAGACGATGCTAGGTGGGGAATGTGTACGGTTCGATAAAACATAACCGATGTGAATGGGGACATAATCCCACATCACACCGTACGCAATTCTGGGAGGAGAACCTCAGGCCAAGGGGATCAAATAGGGGTGAGACTGAAAGGGGCTGGAGAAACTAGTTCTCAACTGAGATGGACCCAAAAATGAGACATCCAAGTGGTCCTACATATCCCGTAAGGATGGGAATCAAGCCACACGTAGTTCTCTAGGGTGACTTTTAATGTCGTGTGGGACAAAATATAGTTTAATGTTGTGCGGGACATGAAATAGGAGGTCTAATTTCTTTAGAACAAGGTGCGCATGGTGCGGCTATTGCAAACCCGACGTGAATGAGGAGGTACTCCCATACCACGCCATGTGGTCCTGTAGTCAAGGTCCAGAAGGCGGGGCAACAAAGACAAATTAGCAAAACTCAGGCTGGACCCAAAGACGATAGGTCTGGGCATTCTTACGTATCCCATGAGGATGGGAATCAAGCCATACGTAGTTCTGGGGAGATCTTAGTTTATGGTCTTAGAGCTCGGACCATGGAGGGATGGAAACCTTCCAAGTAAGCGCAGACCTTGACCCAATCCCTAAGCCCACATGAGTCAAACTCTGTGTGGGAAACAAGGGAGGAAGATCTTTATTGCAATACCTGGAATTCCCATCAAAGGGAAATCAGTGCGGAGCCCCGAATGACACCCTTACCGCGGTCTTGTTCTCCTAACATGCAGATGCGCAATAAGGAATAGTGTCAAGAGTGTTAGAGGGTTACTTGTACATGATGAAGTGTAGAAGGATTTGAATCATGTAACTGACACTTCGGGCTTAATGGGGTTGGCGTGGAGATGGAGGATAACTGTTGACCATGGAGAAAATGCAGTATCCATATTGCGTTAGCCTGAAATGGGAACAACAAATGAGCAATGACTGCTGAACATATTCGCAACATGAGATTTGTATTGTTTTTTTGTGCATGACCCTCGGGGGCGTTTTCCCGTAATGGTAGGAGAGCCCTTAGTCCTAGCATCCATGCCACTCGGGGGTCCCTTCGGATGTGAAATGTGATGGAAGCCCTAATGAATGGGAACACAAAGCCTGAAAAGCAGGTGTAATCATGTCCAAGCAGAGTCCGATATTCCAGGTACTAAACCAAAGTACCCTTAGACACATTGGTGAACTGCCGAAGATGGTTTATGAAGGCATCCAGAGAGGAGAGGGTAGGCCAAAGGGCCAAGGTGAAATGGAGATTTTCTAGAGATGGGGCTAGACCAGAAGTCTAGACATTCGGGTGGTCCTATGTATCCCATAAGAATGGGAATCAAGCCAAACGTAGTTCTCGAAGGTACCTGGGGGGTAGGATACCCTAACGAGGGGGGGTGTATGACACGACTAATAACCCTACGTGAATGGAGACATGATCCCACATCACACTGTACACTCCGGGTAAGAAATTAGGCCGGTTTCCCAAAGAAAGGCTGAGGGGCCAGAGGCTGGACCTCGGTCAGGAAGGCCTGACCAACTTTCAGTTTAACGTCTTATAGTGAGGACGAGGTCTGAGGGCCCAGGAAGGCCAAGGGGCCTGAGGCTGGGCCTCGGTCAGGAAGGCCCAACCAGTTTTCAGTTTAACGTCTTGAAGTGAGGATGAGGGTCGGGGGCCTGAGAAGGCAAAGGGGCCTGAGGCTGGGCCTCGTTCAGGAAGGCCCGACCAATTTGCAGTTTAACGTATAGCAGTGAGGACGAGGGATGGGGGCCCGGGAATGCCAAGGGGCCTTAGGCTGGGCCTCGTCGTAAGGGAGTCCGTCGCTTAGATACAATGAGGCAGAATGAACCACCACACTTGATGTTTGGGACGTCTTGGGGTGGTACTAACGATCCAGGACAACTGTTGACCATGTTCAAAACACAGCATTCCGATAGTGTCTTGAAATGGGAGAAAAAAATGAGCATCGACCACTGACCATATTCTCAACGTGGGACTCGTATCAATTTGTTGCTCGACACCCTCGAGGGAGTTGGCCCAAAGTGGTGAGGGAGCCCTTAGGCCTATCATCCACACCATTCAAGGGCCCTTACAGATGTGGAAGGCGATGGAATCCCAGTCAAGGAGTGGGTGAAGCATAGATGTACCCATATATGAAATAGGAGAACGTCTCCAGGGAGCGGGACGTACGGCCGGATTGAGGCTAGCTTGACATGAATTGGGGAAAAAGTATGCACCCCGCCATATGTATTGACCCAAGGTAAAGATTCTGGCGTTTGGGCTGGGCCAACAGACGAAATGTCCAGGCGTTCCTACGTATATCATGTGGATGATAATCAAGCCATACGTAGTTCTTTAAGGCCATGCAGTTTAACGTCATAAGGTGAAGACGTGGGAGGAAAGAATAATGGGAGCGGGCACATGGTGCGACCGCTATAATCCTCGTATGAGTGGGGCTAAGGAAGCCTAATCCATATTACGCAAAGATCCTCCAAGGAAGATATACCCAAGGTGAATAGTCAAAAAGAAGAGCTCAGGGCTGGGCTCAAGACGAGATGCCTGAGCGTTCCTACGTATACCATGCAGATGGGAATCAAGACACACGTAGTTCTCAAAATACAGTTTAACGTCATGCAGGATGATGCACAATTTAAAGTCATGCAGGACTGGACAGTTTAAGGTTATGCGGGACCGACATGCAGTTTAGGGTCATGCAGGACCAATAAGGCTCAGTAAAAGTTTTTCTTGAGGAACTTGGCATTGGTGGGAGGAGTTATGCGCTCACCATCCATGGTCACCAAAGAGTATGCTCCATTGGAGTAAAACTTGTGAATGATGTAAGTCCCTTACCATTTGGGCTCCAACCAGGGTGGCCTCCTACTAGGTATCATTGGCATCCTGAGTTCCAATACCAAGTCACCTTGTAAGAAGTTGCGAAGGAGAACTTTCTTGTTGAAGGCCCTGGCAATCTTGTTCTGGTGCCTCTCCAGATTATGCAGGGCACGAAGCCTATTCTCGTCAAGTGCTTCCAATTAAGCTAAAAAGATTTTGGATACCTTATCTAGCGTCTGCCGGTCATAGACCGTAGAGCGTAACGAAGGCAGCTGGATCTCGATAGGCAGGACGACCTCATCTCTGTACACCAGGGAATACGGGGTTACTCAGGTGGAATTGCGAGTCATCGTCTGATAGGCCCAAAGGGCGTTGAGGAGCTTGTTTGGCCAACTCTTCTTGTTCTGACCCACTATTTTCTACAAAATGTTTGAGAGGGTATTGTTTAATGCTTCAATCTATCCATTTTCCTGCACGTGATAGTGGGAGGTGTGGTTAGAATGGATATTGTACTTGGCGTACAATTTCTTCAACTCAGCTGCTCGGAAGTTTGTGCCATTATCGGTGAGCACGACTTGAGGGACTCCAAATCGGTAGATGATGTTGGAGCTCAAAAAATCGACAATGGGTCGAGCCTTGACTTCCTTGAGTGGAAATGGATCTTCCCACTTGGAGAATAAATCCATAGCGGTTAGGATGAACCGGTCCTGGCAATCTGTCGTCGGTGTATACAGTCCCATGACATCGAGTCCCCACACCGCAAAGGGCCAAGAGTACTTGGTAGTGTGAAGGGTCTCCAGTGGCCGATGTATGAAGTTGTCATGAACTTGACATGCATGAAATGTTTTAGCAAACTTGATGTAGTCATGGATCATGGAGGGCCAAAAATACCCCAATCTTCGGATTTGGTGTGACAGTTTCGGCCCAGCCTTGTGGGCATCGCAAGATCCACTATGAACCTCTTGCATGACCTATGAAATCTCGACTACATGAATGCAGATGGGGAGAATACTGTCAAACCAATTCTTTTAGAGGATCCTCTCAAGACTAAGACCATCCTGGAGGGTAAACTGTAACACGCGGCATCGGATTTGCTCACGCTCAGCCCGATTGGCTGGGAGGTAACCATTTTAGAGGTACTCGACAAAAGGGGCCCTCCAGTCAGGAACCACTTCAACCACTGCATCTTGGGGACCTGGGGGTCCTGACGTGGAGGCGCCTGCGGTCAGGTGACCAACCTATGGGATGTTGCCATTATCTAGAGAGACAGGAGCAACCACCCTCCGATGTGCCACGTGGATAATCATGTCATCCTGCTCGGGCTCTGCAAGTGACACAGTCAGGACAGCCAGGGAATCATCTTGACCATTCTGAGATTGGGGGATGTGAGCTACTTCCGACCGAGAAGAGAACTGGGTCATTAACTGGAGAGTGCACTCCAAAAATGGTACAAGTTCTGGCTTCCTAACAACATAGTCACCATTTACCTGCTTAATGACTAGCTCAGAGTCCATTTTCACATTAAAATGGGGCACGTCGATCGTGAGGGCTAGCTCGAGGCTAGTAATGAGGGCCTGATACTCTGCCTCATTATTGGTTCAGCCTTCCGACAACAAGAACGAGTATGGAAGAATGGCGTGTGCCGGGGTAATGAAGACAATAATCAGGCCTACCCTGTTGAGCTTGGGATCATTTTTCCTTCGACCAGTGGGGATTCAGGCATCACCATTGAAATTCATCTGCCAACATGGTGTGGCTTGATCCATCGAGAGGATTACCTCATCGGGGAAATTGAGGTCCAGGGACTGATCGACAGGAGCCGGATGGGTAGTGAGGAAGTCTGCCAAAGATTATCCCTTAATGGCCTTCTAGGAAACAAAACTTATGTAAAACTACTAGAGGATCACCGCCCATCGTGCTAGTTAGCCAGTCAACATGGGGCAATTCAGAATGTACTTTAATGGGTCTAATAGAGAGACCAACTATACCTCATGGTGTTGCAGGTAATGCCGTAGTTTCTACACAGCAAATACGAGTTCCAGACATCTCTTCTCGATGGGGAAGTATCTGGTCTCTATATCGAGGAGCATGCGGCTGAGGTAGTAGAGGCTGTTCTCCGTCCCCTCATTTTTCTTCTGGGTGAGAAGGGTGCCAAGGGATCATTCCAGGGTGGTCACATAAAGGACCAATGACTTTCCGGTGAGGGGTGGCATCAAGACCGGAGGCTGTAGCAGATACTGCTTAACTTCCTCAAATGCGGTCTGGCACTCTTCATCCCATTCATAGGTGGTTACCTTCTTCATGAACCAAGAAAAGGGCTTACACTTGTCGTCCAGTTTTGCGATGAATCATCATATGTAGGATAAGTGGCCTTGAAATCCTCGAAGCTCCAAAATATTTCTCATGAAGACATCTGGTTGATGGCCTTGATCTTCTCTAGGTCAATCTTGATGCCCCAGTATCTGATGAAGAAGCCAAGAAACTTACCGGAGGTGACCCCAAAGGCACATTTAAGTGGGTTCATCTTTAGGTGGCAGGAGCGGAGGAAACCGAACACTTTCTCAAGTTCCCTGATATGGTCCTGGAACTGGTGAGATATGACCACCAGATCGTCCACATAGCATTCCACAAATGTTCTGAGAATTGGATTGAATATGCGGTGCATGGACCGCTGATCAGTGGAACCTACATTTTTCAGGCCGAAGGGCATAACCTGGTAACAGAAAGTAACTTGGGGGTCCCTGAAAGAGGTGGAATCATTGTCTTTAGGGGCCATCCAGATCTGATTGTACCCAGAATACCCATCCATGAAGAAGAGGTCTTGGAACCCGACCGTGGCATCAATCAACAATTCTGGCACTGGAAGGGGAAAATCATCCTTCGGACAGTGGCGGCTGAGATCACGGAAGTCGATACAGACTCTGATCTGCCTGTTATTCTTTTTGACTG
This sequence comes from Viscum album, assembly GCA_963277665.1. Classification (NCBI taxonomy): domain Eukaryota; kingdom Viridiplantae; phylum Streptophyta; class Magnoliopsida; order Santalales; family Viscaceae; genus Viscum; species Viscum album. The sequence goes on from OY728150.1 coordinate 249,410,508, forward strand.
GCACAATGTTGGCCAGCCACTTGGGGTACTGGACCTCCTTGACAAAGTTGGATCTAATGATCTTGTAAACCTCGGCCTTGACCATGGTTCCATGAGAAGGGTGCATCTTTATGGGAGGATGCTTGAACACATGATGATTTACCGGGAGACCGAGGCGGTGGATGGGCACCTGGGGATCTAGTCCTGGCATCTCATCATAAGTCTAGGTGAACACATCACGGTGCTGCTTAAGAAAGTTCACGAACCACTGCTACTCCTCGAGGGACATGGAGGCACTGATCAATGTGGGTCTCGGATCTACCTAGCTACCAAGGTTCACCTGTACCTGTTCATCGACCGTGGTAGAGACACCTTCTTCAAAGGCAAGGGGAGCATCCTATAGATATTTTTCTCTACTTATGGAAGGGTCTTCCGCATGGGATGTTGCTTATGAGGCACCAGACCTTGACGGGAGGCTGGTGCCGGCTTGAGTGGTAGTGGTCAGCATATCGTGAAATTCACGTGCTGCTGAGACCATGCCGATGAAGGCAGTTGATCTGATCCCATCTGGTCTTCGACCAATGGTTCCATGCTTGATAACATCAAAGCATTAGTGGTGTGTTGGCTTGAGCCGGTTAATTCCATCTCGGCGAAACAGACACGTGTGACGTACCGCCGTTTCCATGAGCCAAACGTCCCGATACCGTACGGGGGTAGGAGGTCCCGGGATCACCCGAGCCTGGTTTGTGTAGGAGTATGAGGTGATTTCCTGCCGTTTCTTGGAATTTGGAATATGACTTACTATTATACTCAAAACGACAAAGCATTGCCCCATGTCGGGGGTCGTGGCCTCCAACCGATGGATCGGGAAGATGTAGGCGTCATCCAGACCTGCCCAGGGATCACTTATGACCGTGGCTGGCTCAATCTTACTTGCCAGATTCTTCTTATCCTTGCTCTTGTAATAGTCAGCGTATATATAGCAGGCTTCACCAGAGGCAAAAAGAGACACATCTCCTTGGAGCATGACTACTCGACCATTGAGAGAGTATTTGAGGCATTGGTGTTATGATGAAGGGACCACTACATGCAGGTGAAGCCATGGCCTTCCCATCAATGCGTTGTACGTGGTGTCCTGAGAGATAACCATGAATTCGGTACTGGAAACTAGTCCACCTAACATGGTATTCAAATGGATATTGCCGATCGGGGTTTACTCGGTCCTATCGTATCCCTGGATTCTTAGGTCAGAGGGAGTTAAATCATCCTCATACAACCCCAACTTCCATAGTGTCTGAGTCGTGATTAGGTTAATCCCAGAGTCCGTGTCAACAAGACAGCGAAGGAATTCCACACCATTGAACTGGCCAATCATGTAAAATGGAAAAATGTGCCCTAGTATGGGAGGGTCTTCATCTTCACTAGAGAATGAGATAACTTCTTGACATTCGGCGTTCACAATTTCCTCAGCGTGGAAGGCTTCTGCGGCTTCTACCTCCGTCTCAAACTGGAAGGGGCTCTTTAAAGCCTCGACGAGCACCTCACGCATGTATGACGACAGGCGAAGAGCCTCAAGGATCGAAATCCTCTCTAGGATGCCGACAAGGTGCTTTAGGACATCATACTTCCATGCCAAGCATGAAATTTTGCTTACAGGAGGCTGCTCTATGATTGGAGGCATGGAGGACCTTGCCGGCTGGACCGGTGCCTGGCTAGTGCTAGGTATCTCCCGTGGCTCACTAGCCGAGGATTGAAGAGTAGATTCCGGATGGGGACTGGACAACTGAGATTGTTCTGTAGTAGGGAGAAGATGGTCGTGATATGGCCGAAGTGGCTCTGCCTGATCCAGTAGCACAAACAATGGTAGAGGTAGTCCTGACGACACTAGCTGAAGAGGCTGCGAGTGCTGAGCTCTACACCGAGCCTACTGTCTGGTCTTAGTGGTATGCACGAACTGGCAAGAGGTTCCAACTGGTGCACCTCGATGACCCATGTAGTCATGGCTCTGTCGACGTTGGCGTCAACTAGGGACGTTGGGGAGGTTCGCCTGGCATTCCCCTTCGTCGGGAGTCATATAGGGGTTTACCAACTCGACGGTGTTAACTGAAGCGTACCCTGGACTATCACTTGAAGAATTATCCACCACTAGGAGGATTCTAGGATGGATCCCCACCCTAGGGGGCATGAAGTCACCAAGAGTGCGGGATGACGATGGCATCGGCGGGGCGTGTTGCTTCTTCTTGCGCTGCTGATGCTTGATCTTCTGGGAAGAGGCTAACTGAGATGATGACGCAGAGGTGATGGCCATAGCTTTTGAAGGCTCCAACTGATTTAGGCATGCCTGAATAATACCATGGATGTGAGCGACTGTTTTACAAGCCATCCAGTCATCGTACTTCTGGGATCCACAGCTGGGAACCTGCTACCACTCACCTTTATCGTCGCTACCACTTTCTGACCTCACAAAGACACTCGACACTTGTGCCGGGGCCAGGGCCAGCCTGACTATGTTGTTATTGACCTGGACTTAGATCCAGTCTTTAAAAACATAACACTTCTTGAGGGTGTGCCCCAGGACCGATGATAGAGGCAATAGTTGGGGTGATCGATGAGATTCACCTCTTCTGATATTCTACACTCAGGTAAGCATAAAATCCCATGCTCTAGGGCACTATAGAAGTAACCGAGGACCTGATTCTCACTGAACGAGTAATTCTGGTGTCTTCTTTCTAGATAGGGGGCTCTGGGAGCCTGGCCTTGATGAGGGGCCGGAGGATCCTGCCGAGGAGGCGGAGCCTGATTATCCCACCTAGGCGGTGGTGGTGCGTTAAATGGGAGAACCTACGGATTCTGAGGCGGTCACTACTGGGCAGGAGGCTGCGCCTATGGTGGAGAGCCTCTGTGAGGTTACGGAGTCGGTGCTAATGGTAGAAATTCTAGCTGCCTCGGGGCTTCTATTTGGGTAACCACAGTGGGCTCAGCTCTAGCATACCTCCTTGTTGGGATCACAGGGGGTAGCGGACGTGCCTTAATAGCCTGTTGCAGAGCCTCCTTGAGGATTTGGGCCTTATCTGAGAAGTCTCAGAACCCTCCAGGGTAGTTCTGAGTGATCAGGGAAGGAACCGGTTTTGTTTTGACATTCCCTACACACATCGTTAGTAATTTCTCATGAGTCAGTGGCATGTTGAGGGAGTATGTGATCCCCTTCCACCGGGTGATAAATTCCGCGACTCTCTCATCAGGCCTTTGTTTGCACTTGAAGAGGTCTGCGATGCTGGTCTTCTGTGTGGTGGAGATGAACTGGTATAAGAACTGCCGGCGAAGATCCTCCCAGCCGGTCATCGATCCAATGGGGAGTTGTCTATACCAGACAAACGCAGGGTCTTCCAATGTCTACAAAAAACATCAGAGTTTGGAGGCTTCTTGCTGTGCTAGATTCCCCAACATGGGGCCACACCTTGAGGAAAAGTGGGCCAGGTTCTATGGCGGGTCCCCTGTCCCATTAAAGGGTGAGAAAGTGGGATTCCCAAAACCCTGGGGTGTAGGCATATCATCTACCCACGCTGGATATGGCTTTCCATCTGGTGGGACTGCCACCTATCACGTTTCCAATGCCTCGAGGCGGGCGATGAGTGCCGCCATTGGATCGTTTGGGGGGGGGTCCATGTCTTAATGGGGATCCCTAACCATGAGTGTGTTTCCGGGTTCTTCGATGCGGTAGACAGGTTTAGCGGCTCGTGGAGCGACTGGTGGGGAGAACCTTGGGGCCACCGAAGGAGCCCAAGTGGGGTTCCTTGGATTGTTGCGCCGTTCAAGAGCATTTGGAAAGTCATACTATGCTCTCTTTCCGTGAGCTCCCACTTCCGTTCTATCAGTGAATGTGGCATGATCAGGGTTGCCTGGAGGTGTCTCATTGGGGGGAAATTGTTCCTGCCTTTGCTTCCCCGGCCTAGGATCACCATAGTTGGGTCATCGCTCTACAACGAATTCGGCCAAGAGTTCGTCGACCAACCTATTCTACTCAGTAAGTTGCTAGCACAACGCGGCCATCTCGGGGTCTTCCTCTATCTTCTGCACTGAGGCGGATGGGTCAGAGTGCTTGACAGCCCCGACATGATCTTTACCCTTACTGACATTCCGGATAAGTACCAATGTCTCGGTGGGTGCAGGGTGACCTAGGAGGTTCCTCTGCTGATAAGTAATCCGTCCCGATGGGTCTAACAGTGGTGGCACACCCTATGAGGGTAAGTCTCCATCGAGAAATTCTAGCTCGTCCTCATTGTCCACAATGTCAACCATGTGTATTGTGACCCTTCTCGGGGGCATGTACTCAATATTGCATAGTGATTCAGGCTGCTTCCGAATAGGGATGAAGAGGAGGGAACCGTACTTCCCCCATCCACGGACTTGCATGTGGGGGGTAGCCTCCCTAATGAATTTTTGGAGTACCTTGAAACTCTGAACGCATCTTTGTTGGAGGGTCCTCTGGCAACCCGGTGACTCAGGGCACTGGGCCATGGGTAGTGCGGCCAAATCGACCAGACGACATTGCTCACTTATTTCATCTAAGTGCACTTGGCTCTTAGGGTACACCACCTGATGATAACGAAGAGGGAAGTGCGTCTCCCATATGGTTTGACGGAAGCACTCGACTTCCTCTGGGGTGAGGGATTACGGTGCACAGAAGTTCGATTCTTCCACAGTCCAGAACATCTCCAGGATGTGATCCACCACATGAATGTCCCATTAGCTCCTAGGTTCAGATTCATGGTCTGGCCCTGGGTTTCCCCACTCGTCAACCGGAGGCAGCTAAGGAACCAGTAGCATTACTGAGGCGGACTGCTGAGACAGTAGACTAGGCAGCGGAGAATACGGAGAACGAGCCTACTGGCCACCAAATTCCGGGCCATCCCTTGAGGAGTGTGGTGACCTGGACACAATGTGACGATACGACGGGCTGTCAGACACAATTTCTGGTGCAGGTATTGCGGTTACCGACACTGGGTCACACCATTGCTCAGCCGCCATCAGTCTCTAAAATAGCTCCCCATGACCTCTAGTCGAGGTAGAGGGCGCTTCTAGTGATGATGGTGGTGACTTCATGGTCAGAACCTATGGGATTCCCAAAATATCTTCCTCCTGTATGTACATGCGAAGAGAGGCAAGAATCCGGTGGACTTCACACTCCGGAAGGATGAGACTGATACGCCTTGTTCCTGCCACAGTCCTTGACACAGAGGACCAAGGGGAGGGTTCCACTGCTGATTCATACTCTTCTTCAGAATCTGAGAAACAGACTGGTTTGATCTTAGTCTGAAGCCTTTTGATGTTCTTCTTACAGCAGCGACGACCCGCCTTCCTGCCCTGGAATGGCTCTTTGGGGAGTTGAAAATTCCCAGCACGAGTAGGTCCTTCGGCTGTACTAGTGTTGGGGTTGGGAGTAATTCTTCCTGAGTGGGCCGGGGTGTGAGGAGCACCAGGGAATATGTCAAAGGGGACATGGGGAGGAACTTCGTGATGGGTTCTGGTGTAGGTAGGACCTCTGTCAGCTGATACAAGGACGTGAGGAAGGTCCTCACATCGGAGAGTGACTGGATGTGCAACGTCACCAGCCCGACGGTCTGTGGCTGGAGGGATGGCTCCGTACCCAGTGTAATGAGCACAGGAGAGGCTCCCATATGGGGTGTTGCTACCACAGGGAAGACCCCCCTCATTCGGATCGAAGCTGGCATGGGGGATACCTCCGAGCCAGGCCTAAAAGCGGGAAGGGCCCATGTCCTCCATGGTAGTTGCACGAGGAGGGCCCCCGTATTGGGTGGCATTGCTGCGGGTTAGTCCACAGTGGCCACTACCTATGCCTGCGAATATGAGAGTCGACCCAGATTTCCTGTGTGGTGGTTGGGGCCTCGATCCAGGTCGGGCGTATAGCTTTCCCCACTCGACGTATGTAGTGGTTTGATGATGCACGTCAGTGGTGGCTCGGGCTATAGTAGCCGCTGAGGTTGACGCCCCTTGATGGGCATCCTCCTCAGCCTGTGCCCGACGCTGGCATCGGGTCAGCCGAGCCAGTATCGGTGGTGCAGGTAGGTAGTCTACGTCCTCTTCAGCTCGAGGAACTGGGTGGCGGCGCTGGCGCGACCTGGTGGGGGCCCTCGCTGGGAGCCCCTGGGATGGAACTCTGGCTGGGATGGCCTGAAAATACCCTACCTCATCAGCATAGGGCATGGAGTCGTCAAGGAGTTTTGGGTAGAGGCCCCTGAAACAATTGAAGGTTGGAGTGGGGAGCAGCGGCTCCTTGCATGGCCCTCAGGGGTGGCGTTGACAGCGAGGCATAGATGACTCTAAATCCAGGTGGGCCATGTCCCTCGTAGGGATGAACCCATCCTCCTCGTACCTACGTACAAGGTCATTGATTACCCTTCGCTGGATAATTTCCAATGGGGAGAGGGGAAGTGGGAGCCTAGTAGTCACGAAAGTCGAGGTCATCGTATAAAAGGAAGAACCGTGCAGGGTGGCTGCGTTGATATTTCCCCTACCCCTGCGTCGGTGGGTAGGAGGTGATCGGGTTCCGAACGCAGCAACTGGGTTCCTGACAGTAGGGAGATCAGCTCATTAGTACTGACAGAAAAATAAATTGACACCTAGTTCCCCAGCGTCGTTCCGTCTTCCATGACTGGTAAGAGGTATCCACGCTGACAACGTCTCAGACCGAGATTCCTAACATTTTTACTGCCCCAACTTCTGGTGAGTTTCACGCCAGGCCCGCTATTTTCTTGGCAGGGTCTGGCACTGGATATCTGGATCTAGTGACACGTCACTCTAATGATGTCTCGAGTACTACTAATCTCCACATTAAGGAGAAGAATTTCACATTGGGTTCACCATTTTTGTTTCCAACACTTTCTCCGGGGCACCCGCATCCATCCGCTTGAGTGCGACAGGCGTGGCTTTTGTTACCCTGCATTCCCGCTTTCCAAAGGCAGGCGGCATCTGCTCCCTGTTTGGGTATGTCTGCTCCTTGATCGAAACGGGATGATGAGATGTCGATTCTTCATTCTATGGATTCCTCCTTAGAATTCCTCACCTAGTCCGGGTCTCCCTTATATATTAAGACATAGTTCGTGAAACTCTTCCCAGTTCCATTTTTCATGGACGCCGGTTAATTACACTACTTATGTCAGGACATTCCAAGGGGTCCGGTTAGGGCAGAAACCTTCAGTTGGGGGAGTAGTCATGTTGAGGCATCATTGGCATGTCTGGACGTTGGGGAATTGGCGTGTATGTCTTTTGTCTCTTATTATAGGGATTCTCGAAGGCACGGAAGCCCGAGGCATCCCACATCGAACGTGAGGAATCCTATGCCATAGGCATGTGTTTAAGGTTTTCCTCAACTTCCCATGTTTAACACAGGGTATGCCGCATGTTTAATTTCCAGCGAAGATGGATCAGACTAATCAGAACACTAGCTAGAGTGGATCAGATTAAAGGACCCCCTTAATGGAACACCGATATTGGGGCCAACACGTGGGTGGATTCCCGAATACTATAGAGGGGAATGAGGTGGCATGATCTCACTGGGATGTGGTGGCCCGGGTAAGAATCAAGATGGACGATGGGTTTGGTCTTGAGTCTCTAAGAGACTTCCTATGTATCCCCGTAGTAGGGAATCAAAGTCCATGTAGTTTAGGTAAAAATGGGGCTTGTAAAGCCGGCACGGAGGCGGTCGGGGCCAATTATTGTTGGGCTTGAACCTCATGGAGGCTCCATACATACCATGCCTTGACATGGATCAAAGACCTTGTAGTTCATGAATGGATGTGTGGGGCTTACACTCTAGGCTGCCCAGGTGTTGGTGAGCCGACGTGAGGGAGATTGTAATGACCAGGTGGTGGGCTTGAACCTCGTGGAGGCCTCCTACGTACCATGCCTTTACATGGATCAAAGTCCTCGTAGTTTGAAAGGTGGAAGTGTCAGAGAACCGACGTGAATAAGGACCTTGGTCCAGGTGGATGATGGGCTTGAACCTTAAGGAGGCTTTCTATGTACCATGCCTTGACATGGATCAAAGTCCCCATAGTTCGGGTTAAAAGGGGGCTGTTAAACCGACATGAAGGGGTGTCAGAATAACTGGATGGTGGGATTGAACCTTGTGGAGGCTTCCTATGTACAATGACTTGACATGGATCAAAGTCCTCGTAGTTAGAGAGGTGATAGTGTCGGAGAACCAACGTGAATAAGGACCTTGGTCCAGGTGGATGATGGGATTGAAACTCAGGTAGGCTTCCTATGTACCATGCCTTAACATGGATCAAAATTCCCATAGTTCGGGTTGAAAAGGGGATTTCAAACCAACATGAAGGGGTGTCGGAACAACTAGATGGTGGGTTTGAACCTCGGGGAGGCTTCCTACATACCATGCCTTGGCATGGACCAAAGTACTCATAGTTAAGGAGGTGGTAGTGTTGGAAAATCAATGTGAATAATGACCTTGGTCTAGGTGGGTCACAATGGATTACCGCTAGATTGGAATGCAGTTTAAGGTCATACGGGACAGGGATGGTTTCATGGTCGATGCTTACTCTAAGCCCACGTGAGGCGTGCTGGGTGTGAGAAAAAAGAGGCAGCAAAGTCCTGACGACCACGTCGTGAAAGGTGAGTCCGTGGGAAGTGAGAGGAGTGGGGCTTATGCTCTGAGGTGGCCCATGGTGCTGGGACTTACTCTAAGATGGAGGAACATGGGCGACAAAGTGCAGCAGGAGAGGGACTTGGGACCGAAGAAAGGAGGAGCCTCATTCCCTATCATGCCCTCCACTGGCCTTGGCACCAAGGAAGTGAGGAGGAGCAGGGGTGCTGCCTCCTACAAGAAAAGCTAGGGGCTTACACCAAAATGGCTGCCCTTCCCCCACGGACAAACACCACTCCCCGAAACGGGATATCATTCCCTGTAAAGACCAGGGGGCATGGAGAATTTCCAAGTTGAGGGCACCCCGCGTGTGAGGTACGGGGCGATGTCACAGTTTAACGTCATGTGTTGAGGACGAGGGTGCTTGACAGTTTAACGTCCTGCAGCTCGGATGAGGTTGGTTTACTCTGCACCCGTAGTATATGCATAACTAGTACCATATGCTCCTTGTGGGAGGTAAGGTACCGGCAATGCCGTGGTGAGGGGGTGTCGCAGAGCAAACCATCGAGGGGTCCATGTTAGCGTGGCTATGCGAAGAAGTAATAGCCGTTAGTGTACCTATGCGAAGAAGAATTAGGAGAAGCAACACAACGGGCAGTATCGTCCAGGGGACTTTGAAATCACATCGTGAAAACCTGGAGGGTCGCATGGGAAAAGGATTTTCCAAACAAAGGGATCCATAGGCAAGGGACTTGTGGAGCTCGGTTGCTCTGCATTGTGGATGGAACTTGCGAAGGGGCGTGCTTCATGAAGTTGGGTGCCTTAGCCTTATCATGGGGTGGAGGTGCAAGTGGGAGGTGGTTCACGAAGTGGAGAGGCATTCGTGAATCACTGCCTCATGGAGCACAAGTGCCTCACGAAGCAAAGTGTCGTGAAGCAATGTGCTTTGTGAAGTACAGTGACCCTACTTTGGCATGCGGATCACGTGTACATGAGGGGTGTTTCACAAAGCATAAACGCTCCATAATGACCCGGTTCCCCTTAGGGATCTCGTTCCTTCGTGAAAGACCTTAGGCTTTGAGAAAGGAATCCCTCTCAAGAGAGGGGACTAAAACAAGGAAAGGGGGGGGCACTTCGCAGAAAAAAAGTACCTCACATAGCTCATGATTCGCAGATCAAAGGGTGCTTTGTGATTTAAGAGCTAGGAAGTTGAAAGGTCAGATTTTCCATCTATTGGGATCGGGGGGAGCCCAGTATTTATAGGCAAGAGGCGCCATGAAGAAGATCTTACACAGCGCGAAGAGGTCTTTGGTTTCTTTGCAGCGGGTCGCAAATGTCAATGGCGTTCACAGAGGGGTCCGCCTCCTTGCTTTGCGGAGAGCTCGCGAATGTCGAAGGCGTTCGCAGAGTGTCCCGTCTCCTGGCTCACAAATTTCAAAGGCATTCGTGGAGTGTCCCACCTTCTGGCTTCACAGAGGGCTCACAAACGTCAAAGGCGTTCACAGAGCATCCCACCTCCTAGCTTCACGACGGGCGTGGTGCTTGGGGAACTCCGCGAAGGGGCTTCGTGAGGCAGGTCGCGACGCCTCTTATCTTTTTTTTCTTACAACATTTTGGCGCCAACATGGCCACCACCCTATATATTCCTTTTTTCAAATCCCCTTTGGGTATGAAGAATCCCAATATTTGTCAAATCCAGCTTCCAATCTGATTGATTCATCTGATGGAGGTAACATAATTAATAATTTGGATGTCTCTAGGGCTATCAAAATCAACAATTCTCTCACTACCATTGGGTGTTTCTCATTTCTAACAAAAATGGGAAGAAAAGTGTTTAATTGTTTAAGACATTTGAATTGGTGAGAAAACCTATAGGGAACATAATCCTCACAGATAATTTCACCATCAACCCTAGTCAATAATACACTATCCCCAAATTCCATCATATAAGACCTCAGCTCATAATTTTCTTCATTACTGTCATCAATAAATGTTGTCGATTGTGGGTTACCAAAAGAAACAAATCTGAATTATCCTAATGCATTCAATTACCTTAGTACTACATCAGGTCTCATGTTCTGAAGCTGAATTCCAGAAACCTTCTATAAAAAAGGGGGGAATTGGCCATTTTGTACCCTAACTGAATTCAACACTAAATATGAAGAATGGTGTGCTGCAATCCCACCCACAACACTTGTAATAGCCCTTAAATTATAAATAAATCCTTCCCATTGTACAAATGCAGCAGGAAATAATATATTCTTTCCAATACAAGAGTTTCTAACCCAATATTTTTTCTTTCTACCAATTTACCTGCAATAACAAAATTCCCTGGCCTTAAACTGCCTCCAAACTCACAAACTAGAAGCAAGTAAATTCTTAGCCACCTGGTAAGGTAGCTAGCTAAGTGTACCTTTGCATCGATATCAGATTCAACCTTATAGCACCATTGCTTATAGTCACCTCTATCCAATGTGGGCCAATATGTTCTTGAAATGAAACAGTTATCTATAAAAGGAAAAATGGTTGGATGTCCACAGGTGGGACCTTTCTCTGCTGTTTCTTCTAAAAAGGATTCCATCCACACTATAACATGAATATCTTTCTTGTCATTAAAGAATTTAATTTCTCGTTTGAAGAATTCATGAGCCAATGGTGGTGTTATGGTAACATCACCCCATTTTATTACCGGTGGAATAAACTGAACATACATTTCTCTGAGAATGGGAAGCCCATATATTTGGTAGATATCCCATAAAATGATGCCAACCTCACCATGTGTCAAGTGGAAAGTATTATTTTTCGAAATCCATTAGATCTGCTATTCAGAAATGAAATAATTTTTATAAATATAAGTTTTTCCCATCTATAAAGCTTTATAAATATAAACATCTGATAGCTCTTTCTTGAATTCTGCACAATTTCAACATACCCAAAACTCCCACATCTATTCAGGTTTAACAAATCCTCTAGAATGAAGATCCCAGTCCTCCTTCTAACCATTATACTGATATGTTTTCAAAGCATGAAAGGTTGAATTATAATAATGTGTCCTTGGATCTACAACATGATATTTCATATAATGAGTACAACCACTATGATGTAGGATGCATCCAATAAGGATTTTTCCCTCATGAACTGGCATACCCTTCATGGTAATATTCATGCAATGACAATTAGATTTTTGAAGAAAAAAATTCTTTGGAAAATATTTCTTAATGGACAGAATATGGGAATCTTGTAAAATCCCATATCCGTACAATTCCAGATAGTGACTTCATGGGTATTCACGTTGATATGGAATTAATACCTTCAATAGCTGAGGGAGGGTACTTTCAACAACATCATAATAGTTTGGTCCAACGATCTTCATCATCTCATTTTGATGAGCCTTATCTACCTCAGGAGAGGTCATCAAGTGACCCATTTTCTGGGAAACAATTTCTAAATTCCCCCTATTAGGTTGGAATTTTGACTTAATAAAATTAAAATTTCAACTTTAAGGAATCTAAAAATTTTACAAAGGAATTGATTCACGTAGTTCCATTGATGTTGTCATTCGTCTAGGTCCTTTGAAAAGTTTCCTAGTATAAATCCTTCAACGAAGTCCTTCCACATAGCTCCATCACTCAAATGGTTTCATCTTTAGAAAAATTCAAGGAACCTATGCTAGATCACAACATGGAAAGGCTGGACGAACAAGCTACACAATGAGAGAAGAAAATCTGAGAGCCCAGGTGAAGAAAATCACAAAGGAAAAAAAACTATTTATAGACATCATTGAGGTATGTGGAAAGCCTGTGTGAAATATCTACATGACATACCTATGCAAAATAGATACGTGGAATACCAGCATGACTCAATAATTACTCCATAGTATTTTCCCCATAATCTTATCTCATGACTTGACCCTCTTTCTAATCAGATCCTATCCTGAGGGGGGGATTTCGTTGACACTCCTTAGTATGAAAAAAATTCTATGAAAAAATTCCCCAGATATTTCAAAGTCTCAAGAATAATATTAAAGAACTAAAAGGCATAAAAAATTGTAAAGGAACTACATGGCATACCTACGTGGCAGACCTACACGGAAGACCTACACAAAAAGATGCTTTCTGTACACTTACACAAAGGAGATATACAGAAAGGCTACGCCGCTGACCTACACTGATGAATTTATTTCTACCATCCTCCCTCCTTTACAATAAATAGGACCCTTGGGATTTTTATTTGATGACTAAAAAAGTTGAAAGAACTCTTGAAGCTCCCATTGTTTAGGTCTTTCTCCCAGAACCCTCAAATTGTCTCAGGTAGCTCTCTAAAACCACGAGAGAAGAGAGAATTACATGGGATAGTTATGTATTAAAGTCATTTAAAAGTTTTAAGATTTCATAGGGTTGGTTCTTCTATGATAACCACTTTTTTTCAGTCATCAATATGTCTTTTGCGGCGCACCTATGCGGGGTACCTATGAGGAACATCTACGTAGGGTACCTATGCGGCATACCTACGTGGTATACCTACACTGCATAAATAAGCTGTATATATATGCACAGGGACTACAAATCATCTTGTAACCCCTTTTTAATGCCACTCATGGAAGGGTACTTTTTTACTTGGTTCTTTTATTATAAAGAGACTACGTTGAAGACTCCAACAAAACCTCCTGACTTATAAAACCTTTGGGAAAGACACATCAATGTGTCTCCTATTTGGGTTTATATATTTGCAGTCATAGGATTGCAACCTTTGTATTGTAGTGGGGTTAGGATTCATGGAGTTTTGTGTGTTTTTATATCCACAGTTATGTGGACCTTTCTCACATGAACAGTGTTGGGGAGTTCTCTATTTGTAAGATTAGGGTTTGAGTTATGACCTCCCCTTTTCATCTCTAATACCTGAAGCCTCCGGTTCCCATTAAGAATAGTGAGGTCACACTTTCTTTTCTATTCAAGAAAATGAGAAGTCTCCATCATCTTATGTGATCCACTAGGGAATCAATCCTATCATATGCCCCTAATATTTCAAGTAGTAGGCTTCAGTCTTTCTCCTTTCTACATCCTTCAACTCCACTCATTCCTTAAATTGGACCCTTGTCTAATGTAAATAGAAATTGAGGGAAGGTTCTTTGCCTCACCCTCTTCCACGGTCATGTCGACCTCGTCCACCCTCACTGCTATAGGCCAGTCCTCTTCCATCAGTGGAAGAGGAAATGTGTGCATGTAACTTTGTTGAATATTTTACATCCTCTTGTTTCTCACACCGATCATGACTCATTTGGGCTTATAAATTTTTGATGATCACAAAATTTTTACAAACACCCCTTATTGAACCATGAAAACTCTGATTCCACCCATAATTGGGATAGGTATGAAGAATTCCTAAGGCATGAGATCCATTTAATTTCATCCATAAATAGAAATCCTTTTCAGGATGTAATCCCAAGATCATTTCTCCAAAAGGACTACACTCTCCTATGAGACTCGTCGAACTACATGGGATTTGATTCCCATCAAAATGGGATACATATGTATCCTCTATGAGGTTCAAATCCAACAATTCAAATCAACCTTGTACTTCCTAGGAAACATTCCATACGAGGTCTAATCCCACATGGAAACTCATATGATTTCCAAGTTCCTTGGGCTAATTTGGCATAAGTCCCACACCAAACCTTGACTAATCAACTTTCACTTAGAGGTCCACACCACATGACATTAAACTATATGGATAGGTACTTATCACACGACCTTAAAAGGTATGATGTGTCTCATTAAGCGACACCAAACTACGAGGGTTATGATTTCTTTCAAAAGTATACCTAGGTATCCCATTTATGGGTATAATCCCAATATCAAAACAAACCTTCGTCTCCCTAGACAACAATAAATTCTAGAGTTCCCCACTGAGTGGATTAAAAACCAGTATTATCATAATGATGCTTAAAAGAATATATAAATACTGTGTGAGAGGATACCATTGATAGAGAACCTCAAATAAAAATAGATGTCTCCATTAATAAAGAACCTCAAATATATATAGATGATTCTAATTTTTAGACATGCTAATAATTTATTGCAAATTCCAAGGGAAACCTACGTTATACTTGGTGAATTAATAAGGATTCATGAAAATATCTCAAATCTATAATAGAGTCCCAGATGAAGAAATAATACCCTCCAGAAGGGTGTGATCAATATGACCTCCCATCCTCTCGACCAATTCATGTTTTTAATTATCTTAGTTTCAAAACATAATGAACTCCTTCTTTTGGAAAACATGTCCCTTTAGATAAAGAACTGTTGGATGTTTCTTGTTCCATAATTAAATCCAATGGAAACTACCCAGAAGTAGTGATTCCTAACTAGAACACACATTATGAGGGTGGAAAAACATACATTCATGGGAAGTACATCCACCACACAAAATTAAATAATGGCGAATATAGCATATATATCTTGGAAATAAAATGTGAGATGAAATCCCCTTACCTTGTGTCTTGACTCTCATTGTAATCATTCAAAACACCTGTATAATAAATAAAATTTTATTATAAATATTTTACATAACCATATTATTATATATAATATCATATATGGTTTCATTATGGCCTAATATTACCCTCTTGTTAACAATCTGATGTTATGGTTTCACTTTGGGTAATGTTCTCTTTGTTCTTCGCATGTTTCTTAATTTGTTGTATCTTCAATCCTAATAATTATATAATGATTTTATAATGTAAAACATGATATAAATACAATTTATATTTATTATATTTTTATTATAATAATTTAGATAATATAGAAGTATGAAATGGAATACACTATTCATGGAGACGGTAAGATGTACGTACGCATGAATCTTTTTTATGTTTTTATTGTCGTATTGATAGAAAGAAAGAAAATGAAATATTTGTATATATATATAATATAATTATCTTGTAGTTATAATATTATATGTATCACATAATTTCACTAAAGCCATCCTTAATATATTCCATGTAATGTTAGAATGAATCACATTGCTTTGAGGGGGTGATAGTCCTCACTTCCTCAAATAAAATTATCGTAATTACACCAAATGGAAAGTAAAACTATATGTGTTTTAAAATGAATAAATAAGAGTAATAAAATAATAAATATAACATATTGAATATATAAAAATATTTTCCATCATAATTTCCACCATGATAGGGGTAATGAAAAAATGAACATTCATCGTTTAGTGAGGCGATAGTTCGCTATACACGTAAACAATATGTTCGTTACCGATTAGATGGAGGTGTGTGTACCTTTAGGTATAAAATATATAATAAAAAAATCCTAATTTATTTAGTATATATTTTTTTATAAAATCATGTAAAATAGATATTTTAGGGGTAGGGAATAAAAATAACAGAAAGGAGCTTGAGAGAAGACATTGCCTCTTAATTGGGAAAATCCTTTTGGTTTGTGCCAAAATGATTCCTTTGGATGATTTATGTACAATATAATGCTTGTATTATGATTTAAGGTATGTTAAGAAGTGTATTGGGAAGATATTGGCTGATCCTATGTGATTTAAGTGGTGTGAAGAAGTGAGAGAGGTGGTTGCCTTTCATAGGGAAGGGAAAGGACACCCTTGACATTTTTTAAACCATGTTAGGTGTACTATCTTATTTACCTAATAAAAGTCATAAAAAACCAAATAAACACATTAATGGAAGGATGATGGTATAATAATGTCAATATAATGGGTTTTGGATACGTTTTTATGATTTTTTGGGTCTCAAAGTTATGGTTTAGTCCCTTGTCAAGCTTCATTTAACCATAAATTATTGTAATTTATTTTAATAAATTTCACTAATATTTTTGGTCAAAAACTAAGTTGACCATATTAAAAATTATAAATTATTTTTATGCAAAATATGGAATCCATTTTTTCAAATTATAATGACATAAGTGTCAAAATTTAATTTAAAAATAGTCCCACTAATAGGATGACACTGTGATCTTTTAAAGTAAAAATAATCTTATGTTTTCTATCTTTTTATATTAAATTTCAAAGTCAAATTTATTCCAATGATTTTTTTTTGATTCATAAAAATATTATCTAAATAAAATTTTAAACAAACTAAAAATATAATTTATCCTTCTAAATAAATTAAATGAAAAATAAATTTTGAATTAAAATCCAGTATTTTTACTATTCATCAAAAAAATGATGTTTTCAAAAAAATAACATAAATTTAACTTAATATTTTTTTGATATTATAAATTATAAAATGAAGTTTATTTTATAAAATTAAATTTATAATTGTTTCTAAAATTATTTTTATTATTTTTCATAGGACATTAATAGTAGAACATTTGAGAAAATGGCATTTTAAAACAAATAAGGACTTCACCAAAAATTATATCATTCATTATAAATATGTTTTTATTAATATAAAAAAATTATAAACAAAATATTTGAATTATTTATTACTATTCATATAACTATGATTAATGGCTATGTTATAATTATCTCATTTGAATAATTATTACAGTAAAATTATGTTTCGTAGAAACATAACTGTTGTGTGTAACATACACCAAGTCAATGTTCTATGTAACCTAGATCGAGTCAATGGCCAGTGTAACATATTCAAAATCATTTCCATGTGAATTGAATTTTTTAATTAGTGCATCTCAAGATATAAATGAAAATTTAATTTAAAAAAAAGGTCCATAAAAAGTTCACGTGTTACACTTACCATGATTAGAATCCCATCAAAAATGAAACCAAACAATCAATGAAAATTTTAATTTAAAGCCTTGATGTATTCTCAAAAAAATTTAAATTTATTTACTAATAAATCAAAATTAACTTCCATAATACCATCTTTCATCTCCAACACCTACCAAAAACAAATCAAAAGACTAGGTTAATCTAGGAATCTATAATAGGTCTTCTAAAGTGAATATTAACCCTCTTGGATAAATCTATATGGGTATTTAGACCCATGATGTAACGTCCCGGATCCAAAAGCCACCCAAAGGCGACCCATACTCGGTTGGTCACATGGACTCAAGCACATTTCCCTAAACGCCAGAGGCTACCGACTAGCAGTGAGGGCCTTGGGTGTGATAGTGGGGAAACTATTCCCTCATTAGCAGAGTAATAAAGTAGAAGAAAAACAATAGCAATAGCAGAAGCAGTGATAATCTATACAAAAGTAAACATCAGAAGACTAAAAAATAATAAACTGGAGCACACACACACACACATATATATATATGAATGATTCATGATACATATGTCCAGGAAAGTATCCAAACAAATCAAAATGTTAGAATAAAATAGTACTAAACCAAATACAAAAGAAATAATGTAAAAAACTCCTCAGCGTCGCAAGCCATAGCTTGGTCCCATGCTCTCCAGCTCCACAGTCAATCAAGAACCTGAAGTAGAAGGGTGCTTTCCCTTATCTATACCTGCAGCAATATAATCTATTTGGGCCCAAAAGCATGACCCAAAAGGGTGTGAGACTAAATCCCAGTAGGAAACCACCCAAATATATGTGTCTAACAGTCAATAAATATATATGGTAGGTAATAATCAAAGATGCAGTGAAAAAGAATGTACTTAGAAATAAACAGTTACACATATCAAATAAGTAGCTAATCAAGCAAGTTTACCCTCTGGGAAGTACATGTAGCCTATCCCCTCTGGTTCAGTCATAATAATATATAAATACTCTCTGAGAAAGAACTCACAGTCAATTACCCTTATAGTCTAAAGTGATAAATAACTCTCTGAGGAAGCTCACACGGTCAATTCCCCTTATAGCCAAGTGTGGTCAATGACTCTCTAAGGAAGCTCACACGGTCAATTCCCCTTATAGTCTAATGTAATAAAAGAATCTCTGAGGAAGCTCTCACGGTCAATTTACCTTATAGACAAAGTGGTTTAAAGACTCTCAGAGGAAGCTCTCATGGTCAATTCCCCTTATAGTCTAAAGTAATCAAAGACTCTCTAAGGAAGATCACATGGTCAATCCCCTTTATAGTCTAAAGTAATCAAAGACTCTATGAGGAATCTAACATGGTCAATCAACCTTATAGTCTACTACACCAGGTTCCCACAACCCTTGTAAGTCAAACAAGAATAATAGTGCAATACAGACAAAGTAAACCTCTTGAACTACTTGTCTAAATAGTATATAGCATATCAAGCATGTCAGATAACAATAAACGCATCCTCCTACAACTAGGCATGGAAAAGAATTGCAAGGCAGCCTAACAGGATAAACAAGACCAACGTTCATACACAGAACAAAGCATGGGAAAACACATCCAAGAAAAGGCCATCAACCCTATTCATATTTTATTAACCTCGATGCAAGCATACAAGCACGACATGTAATTGACATGGGTAAAAAAGTAAATCTGCAATACCCCGTTCAAGGGTATTGGGAAAAATTGCACATATCACTCAAAGAATTTCAACGGAAAGGAACAAACCACCTACCTTGGCATTGGAGATCGCTATACGTGAATCTCAAGCCTTGAATTTCCCAAGAACACTGTAAATCTACAAAAACTTCTAAAATATTCAATAGAGGATAACTTCAGAAAGAATAGGAATAATGAAATGAAGCTCAAGAAGAAGGTATAGCTTACTGAGGCGATCCCAACACAATCAATGGAAGTAAAATCCGAGATCGGATGATCGGTTGGGGTCTCGGAGGAAGATCACGGCCGTACAGGAGTTCTCAGCCGAACAAAACCAAGAAGAAGGGTGTTCTATCGATTAGACGCGACCCCGGTCCGTTTGATGAAAAAAAAGAAAACACATGGCATATACTTTTAAAGTACACGACGTGTACTTGCTATTTCCATACTACACTTCAGGAAGCCTCCAAGTCACCCCCACATGGCTGTGTGTGTGGCCACTACATGGCCAGCACACAACTACCCGTGGTAACCTATTACACGGTGTGTACTCATAAAGTACACAGTGTGTACTTTGGAAATTTTCAGAAATTCCTATTTTTCTAAAAAAGGACTAGAAAAGGAGAACATACCTGAAAAGAAGGTCCAATTCTTACAAACTTCCCCCCTTAAATAAATTCATCCCCAAATTTTTCTAACACCGCTTAGAAGAAGAAACCCTGAACAACTCTGGACACTATACTCATACATCGTACTCCCTCTCTCAAGTCTCGTCTTATACTCACCCATGCTGCCATAACACCCGTACCAGAGGAACATACCAACCATTGAGAACCTTCGTACTATAATCAAAAAACCGGATATGATGCTCCTCAAATGAAGCATCCACTTCAAGTTCAACCTCCTCGGGTTGAAAGACATGAGACAGGTCTAAAAAGTAATGTCAAAGATAAGAAACGTGAAAAACATCATGCATAGCCTGGTACCTCTGGGGTAACTGTAACCGATAGGCAACCAGACCAATTCTCTCCACAACCTCAAACAACCCGACGTACCTTGGTGAAAGCTTACCCTATCTCATAATTCTTCTGTGCCCCAACCTCGGTGTGACATGTAGGAAAACCTGATCCCCGACCTCGAACTCAAAAGGTCACCTCCACTAATCAGTATAAGACTTCTATCGAGACTATTCAATAGCCATCCTCTTCTGAATCAACTCTATCTGCTCTGTGGTCTCCTGAACTAGAATAGGTCCAAACAAAGCTGCCTCTCCTACCTCCAGCCAACATAAGGGTGATCAGCATGGCCTACCGTACAAAGCCTCATAAGGTGCCATCTGAATAGTTTCTTGAAAATATTGTTGTAGGAAAACTCCATAAGAGGTATGTGCTTCTCCCAAGAACCTACAAAATCTAGGATGCATGCTTGGATCATGTTCTAAATCACCTTAATCGTACACTCGGACTGAACATTTGTTTAGGGGTGGTAAGATCTACTCAAAAGTACCTGTGTACCCAAAGCCTTCTGAGGCCCCTGCCAAACCCGAGAAGTAAAACGAGCATCCCTGTCTAAAACAATGGAGTGTGGAACTCCATGCCAACATACAATATCACAGATGTACAACTATCCCAGCTCATCAACACTGAAGGTATCCTTGATCGGGAAGAAGTGAGAAACCTTTGTATTTCTATCAATGATGACCCATACTGCATTATTCCCTCAAGGAGACCATGGTAAATCGGTCATGTAGTCCATTGCAACATCATTCCATTTCTAATTGGGAATGGGTAACTGCTGAAAAATCCCTACTGGCTACTAATGCTCCGCCTTCACCTGCTGATAGGTAGAACACCTTATGAAGAAACCAGCAATATCACTCTTCATATCTAGCCACCAATACTGATGGTGTAGATCACGATACATTTTGGTGACACCATGATGAACTTCCCAAACTGTGGAATGAAAGTCCTGCATTATCTCCTCGCGTATGTCTGTTGGATCCCATATGCACCCCTAGAAATGTAATATCTCATCCTCGCCTATGGTTCATCTAGGAATAGGGTCCTCTCTTGAGATTCTCTCTCGTAGGACTAGGACTTTAGAATCTAATAGATGCCTCATTCGAACTCAATCAAGAAGATTAGAGGTGACAGTTACAGAAGAAAAAAAATGTATACCCCTATCTATCATGCACCTAGAAATGCATCTCAAAGGATAGATCAATAACCTGCCACTCATTACTGGCCTCCTAAACTTCCTGTATCTGGGTCCTCCTACTCAGTGAATCAGCCACTGTGTTTCCCTTACCCATCGTATAAGCAAGCTCAATGTTAAAAGACTAAAGGTTCTCAACCCACCTTCGCTGTCTCAAATTCAAGTCACACTGAGTGAAGATGTACTTGAGACTTTTGTGGTTGAAAAAAACCAAAAAATGTTCTACTAACAGATAATGTCTCCAAAAGTGTAAAGCATGGACAACTGCTGCTAACTCGAGATCGTGCGTCGCGTAATTCCTCTCATGTGGCCTCAACTGCCGAGACTTGTACACAACGAATCCTTCTCCCTACATAATCATAACTCCCAGACCGATACTGAATGCATCATTATAAACAGAATATCTCTTTCCCATCTTTGGTAAGACTAGTATCAGTGCTGAAATCAATCTCCTTTTCAGCTCCTGAAAGGCTGACTCATAAGAACTTGACCACAATAACATTGCACCCTTCTTGGTCAAACCTGTGAGTGGTGATACTATATGTGAAAAGTCTTGTATAAAGCATATGTAATATCCATACATCCCTAGAAAACTCTGCACCACAAAGATGTTTTTCATTTGCTCCCAGGAAACTACTTCTATCACTTTCTATGGGTCTACCGATACTCCTGTCTCTGAGATAACATGACCCAATAAGTGAATCTGATCCATACAGATGTGGAATTTTGAGAGCTTAGCATATAAATGATGTTCTCTCAGTGTACTCAAAATGATCTCAATATGGGTATCATGGTCATGTCAAGTGTGAGAGTACACCAAGATATCATCCATGAAGACCTCCACAAAATAATCCAAGTGCGGTTGGAGCACTCGGTTCATCAGTTCCATGAAAACTGCTGGTGATTTCGTAAGACTGAACAGCATAACAATATACTCATATAGACCATACTTACTCCGGAAGACTGTGAGAGGTATATCAGATGGTCTAATGCGCAACTGATGGTAACCGGATCTTAGGTCAATCTTAGAGAATACTCGGGCTCCTCAAAGCTGATCAAAGTGGTCATCAATCCTAGTCAAGGGATATCAGTTCTTGACCATCAATTGGTTCAACATCCGATAGTCCACACAAAGCCTAAGGGTACCTTCTGCCTTCTCCGCAAACAGGACAGGTGAACCCCAAGGATAAGTACTGGGTCAGATGAAACCCTTTTCCTGCAACTCCTCCAACGACATCTTAAGCTCCTGAAACTCTAGTGTAGCCATCCTATAAGGAGGAATGGATATAGGTGCCACTCCTGGAATGAGATCAATAGAGAATTATACCTCTCGCTTCAAAGGAAAACCTAAAAAGTCTTCTGGGAAGATGTCCATGAAATGATCCACCACTTGAGGAAAGACTAACTGTGAATTCCCCTGGTCATCCGGGTATAGACTAGCAATTTGGGTTGTAACTCCTCACAACCCATGATGCTCAGGTCCTACTCTTCTCTCTTAGACATCCCAGTTGCCCCTATGATGAAACGACCTACCCTCGGTGATGTGAAACTAACCCTGCAATGATAACAGTCGATGACTGCCTGGAAGGGAACTAAACAGTCCATCCTAAGAATGACATAATATCCTGTCATCTTTAGGACATAGAGGTCCCAAAAAAAGTGACACTCACCAACCTCTAGGGGGAAATCCTTGCACTGACGTACACTAGCCATTCTCCTCACCAACAGAGTATCTAGCGTCAAGATATCACCAGAAGAAAAGATGCAGATACCAAGACTCTCGATGATAGAAACATATATAAAGCTATGGGAATCCCCTGTATAAAAAATATTAGAAGCTAAAACTGAGGCTACAATGATCATACCTCTAACTATAGAGGGTCCAGGATCCTGCTCCTGCTGGTTCTGCTCCACTGCAAAATTCTGGCCTGCATCGCGGCCCTGTGACCATGCCTGACCACGCTGTGCTAATCCACCCTATTGTTGATAAAAGACCAGTGACCGAATTCCACGGCCATGACCTCCACCTCAGCCTGAACGATCGTAAGAACTCCATTTCCCAGACTGGTGAGAAACTAGTGGTGCTGCTCCGGAACGAGGAGTCATCGAAGAACCCCTGTCATCATCTGCTGATGAGAAGGTGTGACAAAAATACTGAATTTGACCCATCTTTCCACAAGATCAGCACTCTAGTGAGTCTCTCGGGAAATTTGGCCCCATATGACCGCTCTTTACAAACTGGTAGCAAACCACTTGGCTACCAAAAGATGCATCCCTCCTACGCTGATCTCCATGTGTAGTCTCCCAGCGACGCTTCCTACTATCAGTAGGAGGAATACTAACTCTGGATGCCGAACCGACCTGTCTCACAGCTCTAGAATACCTCAAGTTATACTCTGTAATCAGAACCTAGTTTATGATAGAAGATATCTAATTCAACCTATAGATGTTCACCTAGGATCAGATGTCGTGTCTAAGACCATCCTAAAACTTTCATGCAAGGAACAACTCATCTCCCCCAAGAAGTGGTGTAAAGTGCTGCAGCTCAGTGAAGCGAGAGGAATACTCCATAACAGAAAGAGTAACCTACTCCAGACTCATGAACTCTCGGGCTCGGTCGGTGCTCAGGGTCTCCAGATAGAATTAATCGTAAAAGATGCACTGAAACACATCCCAATCCATATTCTGCTGGCATCCTGCCTATGAGATCACATCCCACCACCTCTTGGCGGAGTCTCAAAGCATATAGGTAGAGATATTCACCCTCTTCTTTATAGGTATCTCCAGATACTCAAATATCATCATCATGGATTCTATCCATGACTCTGCAGCTCGGGATCCTCCATCCCCTGAGAATGTGGGAGGATTCTACTGCTAAAAAACCCACGTCAATTCTTCCATCAACGGGGTAGGAGGAGGTTCTCCCTGAAAGGTCTTCATCATCCTCAAAATCCCTCTCTAAACTATGAATCATCCCCTATGTCATAAATAACGTCTAGTTCCATGAATGGCACAACTGGAGGATCTACAGGTAGACCCTGATCAGCCATGTCTGGTGTTTGATCACTGCCTGTAAATTGGCATACAAATGGAGGACGTCTCAGTGGCATGACTCTGCAAGTTCAAGCGCACACCTTAAAAAAATATTATTAAGTAATGAAAACTAGAAGTTTAAGAAGGGAACATGAGAAAGAAAGAACTCATGTTTTACAAAACTTGACTTCACATCGTGTACAATTCTTACACAACATGTTCTCTTATGCCATTCACATGGGCCTGTACTTCTGCTTAAACTGGTCATGTAACACCCCAAACACACGACGTGTACTTGAATCCTCTTTCCCTTCCCGAGTACTTCTACATGGATAATCTACATGGATCTCCCAAGACAAGACTACACGGCGTGTTCAATATTGACACGGTGTGTACGAGGCAAGGTTCACCTGGCCCATGTTGTTAGTGACACGACCTGACACACTACTCACACTACACAACATGTTCAATGTAGAAACAGAGTGTATGTGAAAGGTTAACACTGATCCTTGTTGTTGGTTACACGGCCGACTACCTGGGTTAGACTACATGGCATGTTCAATCCTGACACGGCGTGTATAGCTTAAGGTTTATCCGTCCGTGTTGTTAGTTACATGAGCAGACACAGGGTCAACACTACACGACATGTGAAACTGGTACACAACGTGTTCCCTCCAAAATTTCCCTATCCCATGTCTCTGATCACATAGCCTATGACATGGTTAGATACTACATGATGTGTACTTACAGTACACGGTGTGTAATTAAGATAAATAGTTTCTTCCCGAACAGAAAACACATGGCATGTAGTCAAAACTACACAGTGTGTATTTTGGGTTTTTTCCGGACAGTAAGCCTCAAAAACTACTATGGAGCCTATAAAAACATTGAAATGAACATTAAAGTGCCAAATTCCAATCCGTGAGGGCCCATACTCCCCACAAATCAAAGCTTTTAATCTTATACCTTTTATAAACAATGTAAACCAGGTAATGATCCACCAATTTCCAGTCCATGAGGGCCCAAAACACCTCATGAACCAAAATTTGGCTTTCATTCAAATAAAACTTACACAATCAATGCTCTAACAAGAAGTAGGGATTCTATCATGACATCTATCACAACAACAATCATATTCTACACAACAAATATCACAACAACATGTAGTTTCTAATACACCCTAATTGGCATGGTAAGAATGTATAACTTGTGATTTCTAGAAAGTGCCTATTTGATGCATGAGATGGAATACCCTCATCTCACCAGGTTGTGACAGAAATAAAATCTCAATAACATAAACAGTAATAGCAAAAAATATGTGAGTCACCCAATGGTGAAAATTAGATCAACCGTAAACATGTAAAACCATAAAATTGCAATAAACGAGGTAGATTGGATTTTCCCTATACACGGGTTAGCTAATCATAGGCACAACTTATTACCAAGTACCTATTATTTCCTTTCCCTAGATAAAGCCTCCAAATAGTAAGTCAAGGGAAAATAATTCCTCTGATACCACTTTGTAACGACCCGGTTCCAGAAGCCACCCAGAGGCGCCTTGTACCCGGTTGGTCACATGGCCTCAAGCACATTTTCTCGAATGCCAGAGGCTGCCGAATAGCAGCGAGGGCCTTGGGTGTGATAGTGGGAAAGCTATGTCCTCATTGGAAGAGTAACACATCAAAATAAAAATAATAGCAATAGCATAAGAAGTAATAATCCATACAAAAGTAAACAGCGGAAGACTAAAAAATAAAAAACTGGAGCACACACACACACACATATATGAATGATGCATGAGGAAAGCAGCCAAAAAAATCACAATGTTGGAATAAAAAATTACTAAACCAAATATAAAAGAAATCAAGTAAACAACTCCTCAGCATCACAAGCCATATCTTGGCCCCATGCTTTCCAGCTCCACAGCCAATCAAGAACCTGAAGTAGATGGGCGCTATCCCTTATTTATACCTGCAACAATATAATCTATTTGGGCCCAAAACCATAACCCAAACATGGTGTGAGACTAAATCCTAGTAAGTAACCACCTAAAGATCTGTGCCTAATAGTTAGTGAATATATATATGCAGGTAATTATCAAACATGCAGTAAACAAGAAAGTACTTAGCAATAAGCAGTTCCACATATCAAATAAGCAGCTAATCAAGCAAGGTAACCTTTTGGGAAGTACATGTATCCTATCCTTTCTAGTTAAGTCAAAAGAATATATAAAGACACTATGAGTAATCACTCATAGTCAATTCCCCTTATAGTCTAAAGTGATAAATTAATCTCCGAGGAAGCTCACACGATCAATTCCCCTTATAGACAAGTGTGGTCAATGACTCTCTAAGGAAGCTCACACAGTCAATTCCCCTTATAGTCTAAAGTAATCAAACACTATCTGAGGAATATATTATGGTCAATTCCCCTTATAGCTAAAATTGGATTAAAGACTATCTGAGGAAGATCTCATGGCCAATTCCCCTTATAGTCTAAAGTAATCAAAGACTTTATGGGGAAGCTTACATGATCAATCCCCCTTATAGTATAAAGTAATAAAAGACTCTCTGAGGATGATCACATGGTCAATTCCCCTTATAGTCTACTACACAAGGTTCCCATGACCCTGTGTAAGTCAAAAAATCATAGTAGTGCAATAAGGCCTAAGTAAACCTCCTGAACTACTTGTATAAATATTCTATAGCATATCAAGCATGTCAGATAACAAAAAACACATCAACCTACAACTAGGCATGGAAAATCAGGGCAAGGTGGCCTAACAGGCTAAAAAGGACCAACATTTGTACACAGAACAAAGTATGGGAAAACAAATCCAAGACAAGGCCATCAACCATATTCATATCCAATTAACCTCTACGCAATCATACAAGCATGGAAGGCAATTAATAGGGTAAAAATGGTAAATTTGCAATACCCCGTTCAAGGGTATCGGGAAAAATTCCACATATCACTCAAAGAATTTCAACAGAAAGGAAAAAACCACCTACCTCAGCATTGGGAGATCGCTATACATGAACCTCAAGCATTGAATCGCCCAAGAACACCGTATATCTACAAAACATCTAAAATGTTCAACAGAGGATAACATGAGAAAGAATAGGAATCATGAAACGAAGCTCAAGTAGAAGGGATAGATTACTAAGGAGATTACAATGCAATAGAAGGTGGTCGAATCAAATATCAGATGCTCGGTCGGGGGCTCGGAGGAAGATCATGGCCATACGGGAGCTCTCGGCCGAACATAACCTAGAAGAAGGGTGTTCTGTCGATTAGACGCGACCCCAGTCTGTTTAATGAAAAAAATAAACGGCGTGTAATTTTGAAGTACATGACATGTACTTTCCATTTCCATACTCCACTTTAGGCGGCCTCCAAGTCACCCCCACACGGCTGTGTGTGTGAACACTACACGACCAGTACACAACTACTCATGGTAACCCAGTACGTGGCGTGTACTTATAAAGTACATGACGCATACTTTAGAAATTTCTTGAAATTCCACTTTTTCCCAAAAATGACCATAAAAAGAAAAAATACCTAAAAATAAGGTCCAGGTTCTTACACATGACATGTCTATTTATCACCATTATATATAGTTATTTTTAACCAAGCCCTGATCACTATTTGCAACTATGGGAACCAGATTCATACATCCATAAAAAATTTATTCACAAAATACATGTTTATTTCTATAATGAGAGTTTAGTTTGATGCATAGAAATGATTAAATGTACTAATACATACCCATCATATGGGAAATAACTCCTTGTATATATTCCTCAAGGATATTCCTTGAGAACTCCAACATTTAACCATGTGGTATAATACTTTATTAAATTTCATGGACACTACATATAGTGCTTATATGAATATATCAATCTATATTTGTTTCATATTAGTAAATGACTATTTAACAATAGAAAACATGGAAGATAAGTCAAATATCAACACATAACGTTAAAACTCTATTTATATCATATGATATAAGAATTTATTATACCCTTAAATTATAATGAAAACACTCCATATGATATATCCTAGTTTCATAATACTCTCCTATTTGGTAGTGGCATGACACCTCATTCTATGCATTAAGATATATCTTAATCTTAAAATATTATTGGGATAATTGTGTCACTTAAAAAAGGGATTTTGGGGATATCTCCTTCAATTTTGATAATTCATTGGTAATTTTTCCCACATGTTGTCCCCCAATAACATCATAGTAATATTATACTTCCATCGATTGAGAAGTAGAGAGAGGGATCAAAAATTGATGATAAGTAAATTTATCCCTCTATTTATATAATTTATTTCTGTATTATATATTGTTAATAAACCATTCATAACATACTCTAATTAATGATTCACATTCCTTTAATTTTACTTCATTATAATCATTCTCTCCCACCCCAACTTCAACTTTAAGCCTTTATTATTCATTTTATTTTCTATATAAAAATATCATAGTGTTATGTTTTTTTTAAATTCTATAAATCCCACAATCCCAAAAAACTATTAATGGAATCCAAAAATTAATCATGTAATTTGAATTAATAAAATAGACCATCATTATTTCATACCATCCTTTTACATATTTAATACCTCTATAATAAAAAAAATTTAAAATCTAATAATTGGCTCCCATTAAAAACCAAGTCAACTGCATAAAATCAAAACCTCTAAATTAATTATCCCTATTATATGAATAATATTAATTAAATTTCATCAAATTAATTCCTTTAACATTTTCTCATCTCAACCCTTCTCTATGAATCATATATAATTAAATATATATCCATTAAATAATCAAACAGTTATAAATATGTGTTCTGTTTTTCTATTGAAATTAATTTAACTAAATAAACTCAATATTTTGTACACATTAATTAATTAATAAATAATATAATGGATATTACACCAAGTCATCAAAAAAATACACACATGAACTCATTAATGAAAAAAAAGTTTACTACCATATATGTTTTTAATAAATTACCATACCATTGTAAATTGTCACTATCATCTCTATAATAAGTGAAAGTCAACTAAAAATATCATATTACCAATATATATGGTTTTCAATGATGACACGAATGATATATGGTAAACATGATTTCATGTGTCATCATAGGAATGAATTAGTACGTTTTGAATTTTAAACATCTCTATAATATCCAAAATAATATTTTAATTGATATAGGTTTTCAAGAGGTGATTTTTTAGGTGTTCAAAAAAGGACTCTCCATGTGACCTTACACCTATAGACCATTGAATAGGTGTCATTAGGAACAACCACATGTTTTGAAATAAAATTTTACCTATGATTATCATTCAAACATTTTCGGATGTTCAACCAGTTGATCGAATGGTCCTAATCACTCTACATCAAACATCCATGTCATGCTACCCCTTCAATCCTAGTAGACCAATAAAATGTTTAGATGGAAAATATCAAGGTGTTCCACATCCCCTCCCTCTATCATGTGGCTATATAGACATGTGGATTATCATCTTATGTAATGATGAAATGAGTGTCTATTATACACACTAAATTGTTTATCTATATTAAGTAAAGGGCTATGTGGACCATCCTTTATCATCAGATTAGGGATCAGATAATCCAGATAACTCTATCAAACCCTCTCCATATTCAATTCAATAATTGTTTAATAGAATAATATAGAAAAAACCAATATATTTAATATAAATTTGGTATGTTTCTTCATATCGTTGTAATTATAGAAATGTAATGTTTACCATAAGAATAAATAATTAGGAACATAAAATGATAAGAAGAAGGAATAATTTGATGAAGTTGCTAGCTTTATTAACTTTTAATCCATATGTTTTATGATTTCAATTTTTGAATCATTGGATACATTTAATTATGATCTAAATAGTTATAAATGATTCATAATATGAATGAAAAAATATAAAATTAATTATCAATGTTATAAAAAATAACCTTGAATTATATATTTAAAATATCATTAAAATCAAAATTCAAAAAATAAATAATTTTGATCATTAGAACTATATAAAAGTAAGGATTCTATTTATATATCTCACACTGTATTAATTTTAATATATAGACATAAAAACATGGATAGATGTTTATGGGCATCTAAATACTCTATAATAATTACCTTAATCAGTGAATCCAATTTATTTTATTTAAATAACATTATATTATTTGGTAATTAATATAAATAATATGTAAATTTCATGTCATAATTAGATTAATAGCACATAAAATTTAAGTTTGTATTTCAACATGAAAAATATTCTTTATAAAAGAACTGAACCCATTTTCAAATGAAATTCAAATATCTAATGAGTCACTTTTGGTTCATACCTCAAGAGAGTATATAAAATATAGGGTTTAAGAAAATAATGTATCTAAAATATTAATATGTAGATAATATTTTTGTTTAAAATTAAATTTTTAAATAAATAAAATAATTTAAAAAAAATTACACAACATGAAAAATTCCAATGATTTTGAATCAACAATAAAATTTCATACAAAAAAAACTCCCTATTTTGAACTCAATAGGGAAATATGTTTCTTAATTTGGAACTTCATTAAATATAGAATTATATTTGTAACCTTTTAGTTGAAAACAATAAAAATTAAGTATTTATTTTCAACACATAATATATTATTTAATAAAATACCAAGAGAACCTCATTTAATAACTCTATTTGTCAAATAATCCAATGGAACAAAAACATGGTCTAAATTATGAGTATTGTCTAAGTCATTATTAGAAGTAACCTAGAATAATATATTCACTTTACAAACTTGAGAAGAAAATGATAATTAAATATCTTAATCACTATTTTCCCTTCTCCCTATAAACATTTCATTTCACAAAAGAAAACAACCTCTTTGTATCTAAAAATTAATGGTTTGAAATGAAATGCTAAATAAATTATAGTATTGAAGTTATATTTCCAAACATTTCAAAATTTCAAGGGAAAAAATATTCCCTAATTAAATTAAATCCAATATTGGGAATCATAAATATTTACCACTTATGGAAAAATTAATTTTCTGAACATATACTAGAAATAAGTCTTGATATTTCCATTAATAGTGCATATAAAAATACATTCATACTAAATAGCTCTTTTGTGTCAGTTCTCACACACCACTATCTTTCAATAAAAACCCAAATTCTTTCTGACCACTATCTAACATCATTATAATAATTATAATCACCCACTTGTGACTGTTAAAAAACATGGATAATTAAGTAAAAATTATGAATAAATATCAAATGTATTCTCATATCCCCAGAACATGATCAACTATATACACTTCATTTAAATCAACATCAATTTCATACCATGTTAAACGTTTCCTTAGATATGAATGATAAATTATCTCAAATTCTATGTGATATAGTTCTAGAAATATTTAAAAATGGATGCACTATCCTAACCATCAAATATGAAGGAATCATTTGGACCACCTGAATAGTAAGAGACAAAATAACCACTATAATACTTTACCATGAAAACAATCATTAATTTTTGAGTTACATATTTTTCACTTTTGAAATATAACTACTTAAATGTGTAAAACATTCATAACACTTATTTTTTCATAATATGTTATATTTTTTGGATTCATATTTGTAAAATTATTGTTAATGTCCATATAATTAAGAAAAAAACTCAAGGATTCTTACTAAATAATATCAATTCTTTTTTACTCACATCGTCAAACACTTCCGAATTGATTATAAAAAAATTAACCAATTAAAAGGAATTGGTGTAGCCTTACTATATCATATATACTAAAACACACTAAGAAATATATATATAATATAGCATAATTAAATATACCAACTTTATATTTGAGAAAAATTAACACTAATTTAAAATAAAAATAGGGTGAAAATATATTTTCTTCTCATTAAGGTATCCTCATCCCCACTTTTAAATACCACTTCAAAGCGTAATCCTTTAAAGTGATACAAGTGAGATATTATACGATTCTAAAAAAATATATGTGTTGAGATTTATAGGAACGATGGTAGATAACTTCAGCTTATAAACATTTATATAAAGAAATGTTATAAAATATATCAATTCCATATGGTGATGATTAATAAATTGATAAAAAAGTTAATTTTAACTTTTCCATTACTACTTTTTTACATCAATATAAATAACTGATTTTTACATTTCTAATCACCCAAGACAGTTTTAAACATTCATTTATCCTTTAATGAATCCCATGATATCCTTGAAAAAATACATGGTAAAAACTTATAATACATAGAATTCTAGAAATATGGTAAATATTTCCATCATATGATAATGATACTAATTAATTAATATATTCATATCCCATAATAAAAGGTACTCCACTCCCATATCATTATAGTCATTCATATTCAACAATTAATGGATTTACAAAAACATTATTAACTTGTTAAAAAATATAACACCAACTATCATCCCACTAACCACTACTATATTCATTATCACTATTAAATAATTTAATTGAACAAATAACGATACTAGTAAGTCAATATTTAATCAATAAGAAAAAATTATCTTGGTTAAGTAATCATATGTTCCTATCATGAGCTATTACTAAGAAGGTCATATCTAAGTAATATGTACAAATGACCATGATTTATTTAATAAAAACCCTAAAATAAGGGTAATAAAATATAAAATGACTATATCTAGGATAAAATAATTATATATCTCAAATACTTTTAGTCATCCACAAAAATATCTAAATTTACTCACCAATCAACTAATACATAATAAATATCCACTTATCCAACTCATATTGAGGCCATTATAAGAATTCAAGTCTTGACCTCCTATAAGATGAAACTAATCTAAATCATTATAATTTAAATTTTGATAACTTAATCACCAATTTTCTTTTAATACACACCTCCAATGAGATGATTTAATTTATATTAATAATTTTTATATCTCATTGAAAAAATTAAAAATCTTCATTTAATTTACTTATATTTGAATTCATACAGATGATTCTATTTTCCAATTTGATCCACTAAGACTACCTTCATGGACTAAACATTATATGGTCATGATTTGGACCCCATATTCATAATTTATAAAGGAGGAATACCTTTCACCAATAAGGTTAATGGTGTCAACTCCTTGATCATAATGCGATTATAAGATGTTAATTCTTCCTCCCCAGAGTTAATTTCTTAGTCAATTATTGATTTATTGATTAATAATTTTTTTTAAATACCCTTACAATTGAATTATTCACGTGGAAACATGTAAATTACTTCAATTTCTCCCTTAGATGGTTGAACACTTTTTTATGGAGAGGATTATCCCACTAAGAATTATTGGGAATCTATTTTATCTTCCTCAAGATGGGTGGTGAAAAAATAATATATTTATCCTTTTTAGAATTATTGGTTTGGAACACATAGTGTCCCATGCATTTCATATAGTGAAACATATTATTGTCACATATGTAATCATAGACTCGCCATCTAAGGAAACAGATGATCATCTCCTAGGGAAAATCATTATCATCACATGTGGCATCCTATATTAATCACAAAAATAAACTTTATCTCATCACCTAATGAATCCCTAGATCATCACCAGAGGAATCCTTTGCTCATCACACAAGGAATTCTATTTTCTAATATAGATAAGGGTAGATTATTAGGCTAGTCAAATATGGAAACAATGAAGAGATCCAATGTCCATCATATAATATTCTTATGATTATCACATAAGTCATACCATGCTTTTCATATGAGGAATCCAGTGTTTATCACACATGGAAAAAATCATAGGCTTATCACATAAGGTATGGTCAAAGAGTTCTTATCCCCATCACACAGACTTATTATAATCATCAAATAAGGAATAATATGATAATAACCACTGGATCCATAAGATCATCACCCATGGATGAGGTTTTGATGAATTTGTGGTGGTGGTGGTGGGGGGGGGGTTCTATTCTAATCACATAGGATAACTCATGCTCATCTAATAAAGAAGGGGTTAACTTAGTCTCATCACTTAAGGGAAGGCATGAGTTAATATCCCCTTGGGAGGGATCCTTATATGATCATCATGTATGAGAAGGCATATATTTGGTATCCAATGAGAATAATCTCATCTTATAGTCTAGTGAATAATTTATAGAGTTGTAGGAAATGGTTGAGTATACTCTAAGAAGAGGGTCAAGCATCATAGATACTACCTCCAGAGGGGGATATGGAGTGGTAATGATGTTGGGATTGGAGATGAAAGAAGAAACCTATTTGAACTAATAGAAACTATAATCCAAACACACAATGTTTAAGGTGTATAGTTTAATATTATATGATGAGATATGTCCATTAATTTTATCAACATATAATAATAATGCTTGTGTTATATAAGAAAAAACATTAAGGTAAAGGGATCCAATTCTTGGATACATGTTTGATTCATGGGAGAAACTATCATGGATACTACCAAGTCCATGCATGGTAAGAAATATATGGTGGTGAGAGATCATATTTTTAAGAGAAAAAGGAAAAGTTACTAACTAGCCCGTTATTAGGGATAAGGGTATGAGGATGAATGTCGATGATACCGATTTCATATATGGATTTATCATGAGTAAATATAGAGCGAACAAGTATATATACCTCATGTCATAATTTTTATTCTATTTTGAGTTGTAGAATACAATATAATCAATTGGATTTAAATAGAATATTTTTTTGAATGTTTAGCATCACATGAAAACATATCTTTACTAGAAGTTTTAATTTTAAAAAATATGTGTTATTATTTTGATGGAGATGAATGAGAATATATCAAGAATTATACAATACATTGAAGTACATTTTTAAGGAAATTCACATTATATTTTCACCTGTAGGGCTCCATGAAACTTTGGGGTTTTATATGTGTGAAAAAGTTCAAGTTTCATGAGTTGAGAGCTTCCACTTCAGAATCCCAAAGGTAAGATCCAGAAAATGGATAGATGAAGGGTATTTATAGGAATTGGGATCATGGGATATGGTTGGATTGTACATGTTTTTTGTGTCTGTCTAATATTTTCATATGAACAAAAGTATATACTTTACATGACATCACAAGTTATAGACTCATACAAATTTAAGTTTCAAAAACTTCTCTACATTAACATAGAATCACCTCACATAGGCTTTTGCATAATTATTTTAACTTGTATTAAATCTCACATACTCAGAAAAAATCAAGTTGTATAAGAAGTTATCCTCTAGTCCTTAGATTTCATTCTTCAAATAACCATATATTTTGATCCATAAGTCTAGTTTCACTCTATGAGAAATCTAATAAATGATTATAAAATGGACTACCCTCCTAGATATAGATTTCCCCTATAAAAGGTGATTAATATGAAAAAAATACCATAATATATTAAAATGGATTGTCAACTTCAAAACCATTATAAATTATTTTTCGATGGATTTTTTAACATAAAAAAAATCATCAAAATCCTTAAAACATTTATTTTCATAAATGGAAAACTAGTCCTCAAAATAAATTATATATTACATAAAATATATAATGTGACAACTCTATTTCATATCCAAGAATTAATTTACCTATTTTTTAATTTTTATTTTGATTTTTTATTCTAGGTTACATCCTGTAAGTTATTTGGGAGTTTGTTTGTTTGGAGTCAACGATTGATATTTTTTAAATCTCCACTCCATAGATAGAAAACATCACACCATGATGAGTATTTCTTAGGATGGGATGATCCATGGATGACCATACTATTTCATAAAGGCCCAAGGGATCAATTATCCTTGCACTTATATTTTGGGAACCTCTACACTATAGCCAAATTAGCCATACTACATAGGTTTCTATAAAGGAGAACCATGCCATAACCTAGAAGGTTATAATGTATAGTGGATATATGGAGAAGTTTACTTTTATTAAATTTTAGGATTCCTTGTGTTGTGGTCTAGAGACCACACAATAGGAGGCCTAAAAATAGGGGATCCCCACTATGGCCTTCTAGACCATTTCTTGGAGAATATTGATTGATTTTTTAAAGTGAAATTCCATTTTTATCCATATTGGTATTGACACATTTCACCCCAATTATTTCCCCATATAAATGATATAGAGAGATTCATCCATTTTTGTTCCTCCACTTTAAACCCTTGGTGATTATAACTATATTCACATGTATATATTCAAGTTAGGTCTCAATTTTTCCTCCCCTCTATTAGTTCCACCTTCTCCTTCCATATTCTTTGAGTATTAGAACCCTAGTTTAACATGGGGTATAAACCAATAGTAAGAAAATGTTTTTTTTATTTAATTCTATTTTTTTAGTATTTTGAGTATCCCTTATTTATATATATTGTGGTTATAGGTTATGTTTTGATGTTTTCATTGTATTTGAGGCAACTGTCCTTATATAACACATCTTTCCCTTGGCGAATTGTAAGTTCTTGGTATTCCTTTTGTTTAAAAATATTTTTTATTTGTATAAATTAGTGAAGAAATATTTATTCTTGTTATATGTTATTTTTAATTTATATTGTAATAAATGGTGATTTCAATTTTTTACCTAAAAACTAAATTTCTCACTCACAAGTTGTTTATTAAAATTATTTCAAGGGATTACACTTTCAAATGAATTTTCAGAAAATATTTTAGAAGATAATTTATTAAATATTATTTTATGATATGTGAATTGGTTTATGATTTTTGCACATGGGAGACCTTGAGGGGTGTTTAGTAACAAATGTGAGTTCTATAATAGTCTAGTTTTTCCCTAGATAGTTCTCAATGTCTTATTGTACCTCCCCTAGAGGTTGAATCTTGACGAGGCAATAAGGGTACTTTGAGTTGGTTATGATAGGTTTATGTATAATGTAAAGTGATCCATGAGAAATTCCTATTACTGTTACCTTGTTATTGGGTGTCCCATATGTTAAATAACATTTTTCTTAAATTAGACTTGGTTGACACATTATTGATATGAAATGTTTTTTATTTGAATGTTATGATGTTAATTATGACTTATACACTCAATTATATTTTATATTGGACCTAATATTTTGTTTTTTAATCTAGTTTATTCTAAAAAACCAAAGGACATTTCTAAAATTTTCCAAACAATGTTTTCATATAAGAAAATGGTAATTTCGAAACAAATGTTCTAAAACTAGAAGAGGAGATTTGAGATGAAAAATATGGTATATAAATTCATGGTGGTTTCTTAATAGTACTTTTATGAAAAAATTAATATCCCTTGGGAATATGTAGACATGGGGTTTTAGAACAAAATTAATGATAAAAGAAACAATTCTCATGTGGAGTTACTTGTTGCTAACTATTGTTCAGAGTTTGGTATATGATGGTGACTGAGGGTCATGGGTAGATTAATTATTATGGATTATTCTATGATCCTTAAGCTTCTATTATAGAAATAATATGTATCATCCATGTTGGAATTACATATCATTTATCATTTTTATTACTTGAAATGTTTTTTTCACTTTATTCTTAGTCTATAAAGTGATGTTGGATGTTAATTAAAATTTATGTTTTTTTCTCTATTTGGATGTTACATTGATTAGAAACTATTTATTGTGTGTATATATGTTCAATATATTTATAGGTTATTCGATATTTATAGGTGTAATTCCTTGGATATTTAATTGGATTCCAAGGTTTAAATCATTCAAACTTATTTGGTTTTGATACCTTGATAGTAGTTTCCAGACTAAGGTGGTCACGAATGAACCTCATACCCTGTGGACTGATGGGAAATGTTAAAATGGGCCTATTAATTAAAAAATGGTATCAGAGTACCCTATATATATTGGGATTGTATGGTTGTATAAATATATAACCATTAGGGATCTTGTGGAGTGTGATTTAAAGTTCCTATAAATATCTTCGTCATGATGAACCTTGAATTATCATGGGTGGATAGGAATTTTATATTGGCCAAGAAACTTTTATCATGTATTTTGATACGATTTTATGTTGTTAAATATTTA
Organism: Viscum album; assembly: GCA_963277665.1. Classification (NCBI taxonomy): domain Eukaryota; kingdom Viridiplantae; phylum Streptophyta; class Magnoliopsida; order Santalales; family Viscaceae; genus Viscum; species Viscum album. The sequence goes on from OY728150.1 coordinate 249,448,838, forward strand.
TATTTTTTTAATTTGGGAATTACTTTATAATTTTCCTATTCTATTGAGATTGTATTTTATATCGTTCAAGTTCTATGGTTCTTATTTTATAGATCAGGATGCCCAAAAGTTTAGTAGCAAGTCATATGGAGGGATATACAGAGCATACCCCATAAGCTAACCCTCTAGAAGACCATTCGACTATGGAATAAATAATCAAGATCATTTATTTCTTGGGGAAGGAGGGTAGATGATATCAGACTCAAATAGTTGATAATTCCAAAAAATTTACCAAGAACAAACCACTAGTATTTTAGAGTGACCAGGAACCCCATGATATTGAGGAATGGATACGAAAATCGAATGAACCATTTTCTTCCTTAAGTCTCATGATACATATAAGGCCATTTTACCATGTTAATTTAATATGGAACCATCCACAGGTGGATGGAATCTATTATGTATGGTAAAAAACATGATGTTATCTCATGGAATATATTTAAGAAGATGTTTAATCATCACTTCCATCCAAGGATAATGAGTGTGTTTAAATCTAGGGTGTTTTTGACCTCAGATCTTGGGAATAGATATCTAATGGATTTTTATAACTTAATCTTGATTTGGTTCATCTTTCCCCAAATATTTTCTTTACTTTTTATCTCAATGATCTATGCTTTAATATGGGGTTGAAGCCTACATATAGATTAAGGATCATCCTTATTTGTTTATAAAAATATATTTAGGCTGTTGTTAAAAAAGTGATTATTGAGACTGAAATGGAAGGATTGATGTGTATATGTGGGAGTACTGCTACTGTTGGGGTAATAATTATTCTTTATATGGAATTCCTCTAGTGTGGATATTTGGTCAAACTTCAATTCTTCTACAAGAATTCACCCTAGGTAAGTAGAGTTGGGTTTTAATTTACCATAAGATCTCATGTATGGTATGATGATTCAGATTGAGTATGTTATTACTATTATATGAAGGGATATTATCATTAAGTGAATAATTCTTAGAGTGGGATAGAATATTAGAACCTTTATGAAGTTTAGTGTGTGATAGAGTATTCCGAGACAGGACTAGAAACAATTTAGGTAACATACTTATATATTCTTCTTCATCCTTAGAATTATCTAATACAGGTGAATCTCAATGTTTATCTCATCCAAGTTGGTTGATGTTTTGGATTTATTGTTAGATTTAATGCCATTTAGGATGTATAATTCTATTCCCATGAGAATGAAGAAAGTGAAGGTATTTAAGATCCCTGATTGTTGGGTAATGAAATCAGAATTTAATGTCTCATTTTGTTTTCAAGTCTTAGAGAAATATTTTTTTTGATCTTATTATTGGTGTGGATTGTATGATTCTATTTTATTCCCATATTGATTTTTATCATCATATAATCTTATTCTTATCTTATAATAGAAACCCTCACATTTTTCTAGGTGATTGGGACCAACGATCAATCACGGAAAGCCCTATTATGCCAGATATTGGAATGATATCTTCCTAGTTGTTTAGATTTTTCTTTGATGTGGTTGAATAATATATGGGTGAAAAATTTCTAGTGATTTTATATAGGTATCTTAAATTATTACTAAATTATTGTTCTAGGATTCTACCCTACTTATTGGTAGAGTTATCCATTGATTTACTCCATGGGAGGAGTCTCATTTCGATTATGTCTAACCAAATGGATCCAAAAAATTAAATGAATTAAAATGTCAACTGGAGTATCATAATGGAAAATGATCTATTCTCCCGAATATTTCATTGTGGGAATCATTGATCATATTTTCTAAAGATTATAAATTGTATCCTCTAACTTTTTATTGACTATCAAAAGCTCAACCATGTCATTATTAAGAATAAATTCCATTTTTTATGAAAAGATGAACTCTTTTACAGGATTAGGTTATCATAGTTGTATTCTAAAATTGATATCCAATCATGATATCATCGTCTTAGGGTAAGGAAGGAACATATCCCAAATAATTATTACTAGAGAGGTATGGTAATTGCATGAATTGGGTTATGTTGTTTGACATTACTAATTCCCCTTCCATTTTTATAGTCACGATGAAAAAAAATCATGAAATATTTTCTTGAATACTTTTTAGTGTTGTTTATTGATGAAATATTAGTCTATTCCATGATGAGGTAGGGCCATGGGGATAAACTTTATGATATTCTGAGAGATTTGAAATATAATATCATGTATTTTAAGTAGTCTATGATCCATTTATAGATCCAAAAATTGAAAATTTTCAAACATGTTGTGTCTGATATAGGTGTCTCTATGGAACCTGAAAAGGATTAAATGACAATGTCTACTCCCAAAAATGTTTTTTATATGATATTTTTTTGGTCTGGCTAGTTACTACTAGTGGTTTATTTCAAAATTTTGTAAATTTTGATTAGGATAAGAATAAAGATCTTGTGTGGATTTGAAGGCCAAGTTGACATCCAATCCTATTATAATCCTTCCCAATCGAAGTAAAGGATATGATATGTATTATTATGCCTTAGGTTTGGACTTGGGGTGTGTATTAATACAACATAATCATATAGGATCTTATATGTTACACTAATTATTCCTACATGAAATGAATTAACTCACCCATTAACATGATTTGGAAATAATGATGCATGATTTAAATACTTGGTTCTACTACCTTATTTGTGAGATGTTTATGGTATACTCTTCTCATAAAATTATAAAATATATTCTCACCCTAAGGAATCTGAATATTTGATAGAGATACCTGGTGGTGTATTTAATGGATTTCAAATTTTATACAGTATACATTAGGGTAAAGGAAATGTGGTTCAAAATGCATTGATAAGGAAATTAAAAACCAATGAAGTGGAATAATTAAAGGATGGATGTTCCTTAATGGGTCTGTATTCCATGAAGTATCTATGTAAAATAGATAATGGTGAGTTTATATTTTTTTATAGGGAGAATACTATTATTTATTTTTATGATTAGATCTATCTAGATATGAAAGAGGTTTCCTATTTTCAGTACATTAAAGAAATTATAAATGGGGGGGGGACCCCAAGTGTTTTCTATCAGTGTCATGAAGGTTCTATTTTTTTATAAATAGGATCATTGTTCCATTGTCTTTGAGGTTGGAATGAATGGAAGGTTGGAACCTCTCTAGTTGGGTCATTCACCCCTAGACAACCATCATGTAAAATGATTTAAAATTATAAAAGTAGTGACCCAAGATGAATTTTTAAATTTGGGATTATGTATAGTAATGTCAAAATTTTTAGAGAATTAAATTTGGAAAAAATTAAATAATAAATTTTTTATATCCTATTCCAATTACTATATGAAAATAGGATATATTTCCTTCGATTTCAGGATCTTATTACCACAAAATCCTAGTGGGAAAAAATTGTGATGGGTGATTATTGATAGGTTGAGAAAATAACTTCCTTCATTCAAGGAGTCGAATAAATAAGAGGATCTCGAGTACATGTATATACTGGAGGTTATAATGGGTTTTGGAATTGTTTCGTACATAATTTTTGATTGGGAACCACACTCTATATCATTGTTTTTGATATTTTTTCAAGAACTGATATGTTCTTAAATTAAGGTTAGTGTTACATATCATCCTCAAATAGATGGTCAAACTATGCAGGCCATCTAGATTATAGAATATATTCTTCGAGCTTGTGTTTATTATTTTCATGTATCATGTGAGAAACACATAGCATTGGTAAAAATATAATATAACAACAATTTTCATGATTTAATTAATATCAATCCATTTTCAGCTTTGTATGGATGTTCATGTGAAACCTATCTCATGAGTTTCCCTTGGCCCACACTCCCAGATCTTTTGTTTGTAACACTTTTTTTAAACTATAGATTCTATACAATGTGATATTATCCCATGATTATTTTACAACATTTATTTAATTTAAACATTACATCTCATGAATAATCACACAATCCCAAGAATGAAAAATTTATCATCTTCGAGTAATTAATATATAATAAACTTATTTTATGATACTTATGAATATTTATTTGTTTTTGAACCATAGTAGATCCAATTATACCAACCTCATAGGACATGCTCATATTTATATCCCAAGGAATAGAAACATATGAAAGAGGTGAGATCAAAAACTCAGTAAGTTAAATATTTTCAACATTTCATCATGGGTTAGATCAAAATATTATGGTAAAACATGAATATGGGAGAAATATCTTATTAAAACAATATTGAAAAAACAGATTTTTACATATATCACGATTAAAGGAAATGTAATATTAAATAAACCAATATATAACATGGAAAAGTTCTCTGAAAAAATGATATAATTAATATAAATCATAGGTCATTACATAATTAAATAACATAGAATAAGGGAATAAGAATACTCATATAAAATCATAAAGTTGTGAACATAGATAACCAGATCAAGTATACACAAAAACTTGTGAACATATAAATCCACATTGTGTTCAAATTCAATCCTATGAACAATTAAAATATTAATTGTATACTAACTAAATCATGTGAATGTAGATAATCTATATAATTTTCAGACTCAATCTTGTGAATGTAGCTAATCTATATTCTATATATGCTAAATCCTGTGAATATATCTAATCTTAATCACGTTCACAATCAACATTCTTATCTCATTAGGAATAAATCAAAAACCACTACATTAGAGGATGATATATGACCCCAATATTCAATAATACATATTTAGTTATGTTTTTGTGTGTCTTTTTATGTGTGTGTGTATTACACTGGAAAAAAATCATTCATCACATCATAATGAAACCAGGTAATTAAAAATGGGTTTCATTATAGTTTCATATGGTAGCATAAAAATTGACCTCAAGAATGTAAATTGTTGATACCCAAAATTCAATTAGAAGAAATTTTAATTTTATTAGAAAATTAAGGGGGTGATTCAATAAAAAATTCCAAGTAAATAAAACCTTAATAGATAATGATAAATATGGATGTAAAATAATAACATTGTTTTCAGAAAATGTTTTTATATTTAGTGTAAAAGATGAAGTCATAGTCATATTATAACATCATTTTCAAAAAGGTGAATTTAAAACATTTTGAACAATTTACACTTAAAAAGAAAATTCAAAAAATGGATCCTTGAAAATGCAGAAATATTTTAAAAAGGTAATTTAAAAATATCTTAAAAATTTTTACCTTTCTAAAAATAATCTTGAATAGTGGATCGTTGAAATTGACTCATTTGTTTCAAAATGGGGAAGTAAAAACATTTTAAAACATTTTAAATTTTTTTAAAGCATTTTACTTTTAAAAAGTATATTTTAAATAAATATTTGAAAATAAATAAAGATTTTATAAAGATAATTCAGATTGTATGGTTAAACTATTGATTTTGAATGGATGGGAAACCTCTTTAATATTTTGAAATAAATTTTTTGAGAACCCACATCATAAAAAGAGGTTTTAAAATTTACCATTAAAGAGTGGTAATCTAAAATAGAATGGTCATGTGAGTAAACACATATTTGGATTCAAAATAAGGAAGGTATTTTTCTAGAATAATGATCATGTAAAGAAAGGAAAATTTTTATTTAAAAGATATGATTCTTTTTCTTAAAAATGTTTCAACTTCATGAGAAAGAAATTCATTGAGAAATAATCTTTGAGTTAAAAAAATAATCTTACTTATAAATAAAATATGAAATATATTATGAAATATTAAATATAATAATTTATCGAATGTATAAGAATAAAAATAAAGGGATAATATTTTAACTTAAAGAAAAGTAATTATATTAAACTAATTCAAATGGTGTATTTATCTCTAAGTAGAGATATCCCTCTTGATCTCCTAGGTTCCCTGTTATCCCACCAAGAAAGTGCCTTCTCCATCCATGATTCTCTAGTTTCATCTCATCTCACTCCCTCTTCATTAAGTCCTATAGTATCCCTACTTATTCTCACTGATTCTCCTTTCAATAAACTTTGCAGTAGTTGGCTCTCCATTTTTATCTTCTCTTTCAATGGGATTATTTTTGATCCAGGGTTCTTTAAAATATTTTCTTTGGGTTTTACTTTCCATTATTGTTCTAGGTTTATCAGATGTCTGATATAAATTTGTGTTCCCTAAATATTTATTCCACGCTCATATCACCCGAACCTTCATGACAAACCCCACATTGGTTTTCCTCAAAGGTACTCTGATGGTTTTAGATTATGTTGGTAATGACACACGGTGGTTCTTTCTATTCACTCAGTCTCCCACCTCTACTATTGCTTCTTATCCAGTTGAACTGGAATTCAGATCGATATGAAATGAAGGGGTTTTGGGTATTTTTGATTGGGTTTTAGTGTGTGAGTTTGGAATAAATGTAATGTATCAGTAGTGTGGGTCCAAAATCCTGGTCTTCTACTGGGTGGAGATTCCAATTTATCCAGTGTGGTGGGTGGTTCTGTTCTGGTGAAGAATTTGAAAGTTGTGTGTTTTTCATTATATTAGGTCCAATAATGGAGGTTCATGGTTTTTAACCAACTATAATTTTGGGGATATTTTTTTAGTAATATCGTGTAGGATTTTAGTGATAAAAATGTTTCTAATGATGAGCATTAGTAATGGATTGATGTGTGGTGACTACAACGATTTTTATTCTGAAAGCATGTACTGGTTCAATGATTATATCCATTAGATTCATGATTGTTAAAGGGATCAAGTTTTATATCCCCCTTTGAGTCCTCATTAGGTCTCTGGTGGTGGAAGGTTGTTATATTTCATATTCTTAGGGTTAATACTAATCAATCATTATTTTAGAGAGTTTTCTTTCAGCGTAGATGGTGAGTGGGGATCAAGTTTACAACTTGAACCTATGTAGGGATGATTTAATCTCATATTGAGGCATCATTTCTCACTATATCATCCATATATATATCTTTAAAATTTATGTTTAACTTTTTATTTGGAACTGTGAATTGGTTTTGTGGTTTTTTATTTGTCTTGTATGTGGGATAATTGTGTGGTTACCACCCTACCAAAAAATTTTGAAAATAATAAAAAATGTATTTGGAGGATATAAAAAATTCCCTTATGGATGTCATAATTAAGGAATAAAGAAAAAATTAGAAATTTTTTAATGTAGTATAAATTTAAATCCTATTAAATAAAGTATAGAATAACACATTATAAAATCTAATATAAGAATGAGATCGACTTACATAAAATATGTCAACTAATGATAATTTAGTTTTCCAAAAAAACCTATGATAATGTAAATGTAAAAATAAGAGGGTTATAAGAGAAATGATGGTGTGGAATATCAAACATGTCCTGTGAATTTGAAAATGAGACAAAGAAACACTTACCCTGTATTACTACTTAATAAAATTCACTATAACCTACTGTATTACAAAAATAACCATCTAAATCACCTATTCCAGAACCATATCCATATCTATGACTATTTATATAAATATTTTATGCCAATTCATTTGAAATATATTACTCAATTATAGTTTATTTCTATCAACGAGTCATAGAAAATTTCAGTTGTTTGTTTCTTAAAAGTACCTTGATCACTAAGTTCATTCATTATTATTAGTCAAAATTTCACCTTCTTAGAAAATAAATTATACTAGAATATTTGTGTTTAAATGATTCATCATATTCCATTTTCAACTGGTGAATGAAAAAGTAGTGGTTTCACAAATGATAACTATGATGAAATTGTTTTTGTATGTTTAATGGTTGGAAGGTTATATATTAATCAATACAATGAATTTGAATAAATCCATTCAATAATAATTAAAAACTATTCAATAAATTATTATTACATGATATTATCAATATATAATATTTCTTAATCATTCATGAAATACATATTATAACATTGTTCTCATATGTGGTAACATCGACCAAAATGGGGGAATGTTATAATGATTTAATGAGTAAGGACATGTTTTTATATAATGTTAATATAAATTTTAAAATATCCTAAACATATTATAAATATAACTTACCTTTTTTAATTTATTCTTATAACCATCTATGAATGGTTTTTATGATTAATGAAATTCTCTGTTCATGGATGTCTTAGTTCATATGCATACATGATTGACAATCCCATTTCTCAAAAAATGTGATGGAGATGAGAAATATAATAAATTATAATTTCATAATTATAATAATTTCACTGGAAACAAATTAATTCATCAAATCCATACTTTTAATTATCCATCAAAGAAGGTTCAGATTTATGAACCGCATAATTTCATGGAGGAAGTAGTCCATACATGCAAACGATCAAAGTTGTTTTGTTTTTCTTAGTTGATGGAAATAATTTAATAACGGTTTTTACATTAATATAATTAAATAAAATTGTATTAAAAATAATTTTTTCCTCATATTAGAGTGTATTTAATATGTTTGTAACATAATAATTATTAATAAACATATAAGGATTAAGAAATAATCACTTTAAGAACTTATGATTTCTCTTGAAAATATCATTGGAAATAGAGGAATTATAAAATATAATTTAGACTAGAGACTTTTGAAAAAGGTATAGGATTCTCGGAAAAGAAAAATGGAATTGTTTTAGGATTAAATTTTATGGAATAAGTGTGGTATGATGGGTTGTATGTGTTTCCCTTTTATAAGTGAAGAAAAGGGTAATTTTTGGAGTACCATTTACTTTAAAAAAATAGAATGTTACTAATCAATGTTCAAAGTCTACAAAAGTATAAAATATGAGTTTTAGATATTTATTGGGCCAATAATCCTCTCTAATACTCAGGTTGGAGAAATATTGGTGCAGTTTAATTATTTTTACTTTTTTAACATTTACCCTAATGTTCTTTTATGTTGGTTTTTTTAACATTGGTAATTAATTTTAACAACCAAAACTATAAGTGATATTATTAAATAAAATTAACACCCTGATTTAAAATATTTAAATAAGTTTATTAAATAAAATCTAGAAGGGTTTAAACTATTAGTTGTTGAATAAATGCAAAAGACTCATGATTTTTAAAAATAAATTATTTTTAAGCTTTAAATATGCATGTGGGTTAAAAGTATCAATTTTTTTCAAATTAAATAAAAAAATGGTTTATTATAAACATATAAAAAATTTTATCTAAAAATAAAAAATAAAAATGTTTAATTAAATGAAATGTGAAGAATTAATAAATTTTTAATTGAAATAAAATGTTAATTACATTCTAAAATTTAATGTAGGTTGTTAAAGTTCGAAACTATATTTTAATGTTAATGGTTTTACTCCTAAAACAAATATTTAATAATTAATATTCTTTTATAAAAATATATGTCTTGTTCATATGTTAATAAATTCATAAAAGATAGAATTTTGGTAAAAACTATATTTTTAAATATTTTATTAAAAAGTATTTATTTTAGAAAAGTCCAAAAAATTCATCCTATGGTAATATTTATATGTTTAATCCAAAAATTATGTTTATTTTGCCAAATTTTAATATTTATAAATTTAAATTTTAAATAAAAATAAAATATTTAATTGAAAAATAATTTTATTGAAAAAATAAAATTTAATACATTAACTATAATTAATACTATTTTTATAAATTTATAGTTTGATTATCATACTTTTTTACAAGAGTTTTTATTATTCATAAAATTTAATAATAACATTTATCTAATATTTCATGGATCATTTTACTTTTTTGTTTTTATTGGGAAGGCTATCTAATAAGGTATTAATTTAGAAAAAAATATATATTCCAAAATCAAGGGTGTATTACATTTTACCCCTAAATATATTGCCTCATCATAATTTAATTTATCATTCACTAATGAGAGAATCTAAAAAATATATAATAAAATCAAGATATATTTTCAACTAAAATTTTTACCTCAAAATATTGTATAATAAGATATTCATCATTTCTCACATAAGAATTCTATATTTAGGTTTTCCTTCATCCTAAATATTTATATAGAATATAATTATTTAAGAATTATTAGGAAAAAACTTGTATTGATTAATTTTTATGATCATGTTTGCAACAAAATACGACAACCCAAATTATTATAATAATATCTAATAAAATCAGGGTAAATGATCATATGCAGATGAAATATCAATCCTACGTTTACTTACCCAAACACTCATTTATTTCAAACAGTGATATTATGTATTACATATTAATCTTACAACTGTATTGGTTCAAACCATGTTACTTTATGTTTTTATTTCCCATAATTTTTAACCCAATACCTTTAATTAATTAGAAAATAAATCCCTTTTAATGATTAATAAATAGAATATGATCAGCCAAAGAATTCCCTCTAGGATTATATATCCATATTTTCACTCTTAATACCACTCTTCATACACCAGAGTAAACATTTTATTAATACTCAACCAAAAAATTTTAGGGTGACTTCCTCTAGGTGTATCTGTTCTATAGCCATATCCTCTTATCAATATCTAGATAGGGATATGATTTCAAGGAGAACCACATAATCACTAATTTAAGAAAACATTAAGATGTTATAATATAAATAAAATTGTCTATTTAACTTATGAATGTGGTTTTAACTAAATTTATTTTATCCTAATCCCTAAAATAACTATGATAATCCAAAAAATAAGTAAACCCTATTATGATACCAACTATTGAACAGAATACCCATACTCTTAGATATGGTGATAAAAAACATTATTTAAACACTCATTTTGATAAAATGTTAGATCTATTTTGATTAATATAATTTCTATATGGTAAACATTATATCTAAAAAAATAATAATATAATCCTCAAAATGGAAATTTTAGTCTCTGAGAATCAACAACAAAATAAACTTATTTTTATAATTATTATGAAAACTTCCCCATATTCAGACCATAGAAGATCCACATGTCAAAATATCTTAGGTTATAATCATATTTATAACCAAGGAAAAGAATACATAAGAAGGGGTTGAGCTAAAATTATAAGTAAGGGTAGGATTATCAACATTTCTTATAAGTTTATATCATGAGAATATGAGAAAACATGAGAATTGGAGAAATATATTATTAAAAGAATAGTTGATAATAAAGGTTTTCCATAATCATGATAGAAGGATATTTAATATAAAATTAATAAACATATAACATGGAAAAAGAGTGTGGAAACATGATACAATAAACATGATCCATGTGGAAAAAATCCAATGGATGTTGCTAATCTACTCATGTTTTCAATGTACATTTTTATCTCTTGAGGTATAAATCATTATCCAACGCATTGGAGGGATACAGATGACCCCAACTATCAATAAACCATATATATATGTGATACTATAAAATAATCTTTCATCACATCATAAAGAACCCTTTGAAGAAAAATGGGTTTCATTATATTTTCAAATGCTATCTCCAAAACAAAACTCAAGAATGAAATTGGTTGATACAAAAAATTAAGTCAACAAAAAAATTATATTTTATAAGATACTTTTTAAGTTCATTCTAGAAAAATAATTTACAATAAAATTATATTTCAGTGATAATTATAAAAATAGAAGAGAAATAAAAATATTTTTTAGAAAACACTTTTATATTTGGTGTGAAAAAAAGTTATGGTCACATTGAAAAGTAATTTTTGAATCTGTGTAGTGATTTTTTTGAAATCATTTACTTTGAAAAATAATTTTCTTTTATGGATACTTGAAAAAAAAATATTTCAAAATATTTCAGTTAAAAACATCATTAAAACTTTTACCCCTTTAAAAAGAATCTTTAATAATATATCCTTGAAAATGACAGGGATAATTTAAAAAAGATGAAGTGAATAACATTTTTAAAACTTTTTTTTTGAAAAATATCCATTAATAATATAAATTTGTAATCAGATAAATAATTTATATAGTAAGTGTGGATTGGAAGATAAAATGTTTTATTTTGATAATATAAAAAACATAATTTTATTTTGAAATACATTGTTTAAAAAAACATCATAAAATAGATAGTAATATTTCCATTTTTAAACTAGTAATGGGACATAGTACATTAAAATGAGTGAACATATATTTCTATTTAAAAATAATAAAATATTTTCTTGGGATTAATGAACAAGGAAATAGAGGAAAAATATATTTTAATAAGATGAGAATATTTTCCTTAAAAATGACGTGTCTTTCTATGAAATAAATTCCTCAATAAAGAATACTTGATTTAAAAACATCATTTTACCCATTTATAAAAGAGTAAATATTTTATAAAATGGGAAATATAATAATTTATCAATCTTAGAAGTATGATGCTAAAGGAATAATATTTTTAAGTCAATGAAAGGAAATTTAAGTTACCAAGATGACATAATTCATGAGTCAAGAAACATTTAAGAAGCATTTTATGTGGTAGAAATGTAAATACATAGTAAAAAATAGAAAAAAACACATAATAAAATCACACACAATAATGTTCCCAAAATCTATGAAATAATATCAATATGAACAATCATAACCCAATTAATGAGAATTGAGTTTTCTAAAAACCCATATGGTAATGGAAATGTAATAATTAGAGGGTTACCATGAAATAGAAATTAAAATTTATATAAATTAAATATATTCACTATATATGAAGGAAATAAGTGCAGTGAATAATCCATATAAAATCAATAGTGGTGTGTAATATCAAACATATCTCGTGGATATGAAATGAGGCAAAGAAAAACTCACCTTTTATTCCTACTTACAAGAACGTGCACTAACCAAATTTTTTTAGAAAATATGTTTCAAAATCACCTACTTAAGAAACATATTCATATCTATCACCATTATAAACTTCTTTTATAAAAATATTTTATAATTTTATTATTTAGTTATAGTGTATTTCCATCACTGAGACATAAGAACTTTTAATTAATTATTTCATATAAGTACCATAGTGATATGGTTGATTCATAATTATTGGATCAATGTTTACTATCGACATACATTCAATACTATTTAATGATATTTTCAATGGTTGATTATATCAATTTATTATTTGGTGGTAGATATTGGTATGGGTTGTGATAAATGAAATTATGAAGAACTTTTTTCCGTATTTTTAATGGTTGGATTGTGGCATATTAAAAAATATATAAAATATTAATAACCCAAGTTTAGAATTATTAAAAGATATTTAATAAATTATTATTAAATGATATTAAAATTATATAATATTCCTTAATTAATCATGAAATAAATATTAGAACAATGTCCTCATATGTGTTTAAACCAACCCAAACAGGGTCATGTTATAATGATTTAATGAGTAAGAAAATGTTTTTATATAACATTAATATAACATTAATAGAATATTAAAAATTTCAAATATATCATTTTACTTGATTAAATTAATTCATATAACAATCCATTAAGGGTGGTGATGAAAAATGAAATTTATCATTTGTAGAGGTGGTAGTACACACAAACACGCTATAAATGATTCCATTTATATAAAAATCAGAAGGAATAATGGTTTATGATAAATTATCCTATAATAAATATAATTTTGACATATTAAAAATATTTATTCATCAAATAAATCCATTTAATTACCCATGATAGGTGGTGATGAGAAACTAACTACATCATTTTTTGAGTTGGTATCCTACATGTATTCACAATCATTGTTGTTTTTTTTCTTAGTGGATTGAGAGGATTGAATAATAATTGTTATGTTAATATAATAACATTGATATAATAATAATAATAATATTTTCATTTGATTATGACATTAGAATATCATTTTATAGAAATATCAAGAATAAAAGGATAACAAGTATGAAATAATCATGTTAATAACTGAAGATTGATCATAAAAAATTTCAATGAAATGAAGGCCTTATGATATCTAATTTAGACCACAGTCTTATATAATTGAGAGAGAATTATAGGAGGATAAAATTGGATGATTATTAGGAATAAATTTAATGGAATAAGTGTTTCATGAAAGGGTGTAATTGTTCCTCTTTAATAATTTAAAAGAAGGGCAATTTTTGGAGTACCCATTATTTTCAATAGTGGAATGATATTATTAAAGGGTAAAAGGTTGAAAAAGTGGAAAATATGAATTGGATATAGTTTTTGGGACTATACTCTTCACTATAACTCATTTTTATTACAATTATGAATGATTTATAGTTGTTTCTTTTTAATTTTTTTTTTCAATTTTTACCATAATAAACTTTTACTTTGGTAATAAATGTTCAACCTTGGTAATTAATTTTAATGATAAAAATTAAAAAAGGCCATAATAAATAATTTTAACATTTTGATTTAAAATTTGAAAATTATGTTATCATATAAAATTTCTAAGGGCAAGAATTGTTAATTTTAGAATAAACACACAAAATGTGTATTTTTTTGAAAATGTTTTTGTTTTTAAGCTTAAAATTTATGTATAGGTTAAAATTATCAATTTTATTAACATAAATGAAATAAAGTGTCCTAATGTAGAAAAATTAAAAGTTTTCTAGACTTAAAAGAAATAAAAATAAAATTTTTACAATAAACATGTTTACTTAAAAGAAATGAGTGAAAACTATTTTTTAAAATTAGAATAAAATGCTACTTATATTCTAAAATTAAACAGATGATTTATAAGTTCAAAATAAATTTTTAAAATACATGATTTATAGATAAACTAATTATTAAATCAATTAAAATATTGTATCAACCTCTATACCTATCTCATATACTGAAAAATTCATAAAATTTACAATTTTTGTAAAAAATGTATTTTTGAATTTTCACATAATAATTAATTATTTCAGAAAAACTATAAAATTTACCATAATCTATTACTTACATGCGTTTTCCAAAAATTATGTTATTTTTTTAAATTTAAATTCTAAACTTTATAAATTTCAATACAATATATAAATGAAAACTTCTTTTATTGAAGATAAACACTTCAAAAAATTTAATTATTCTTAAAACTATTATATTTCCATTTCTAATTGATTATAATATTTTTCTTTACATGTCCCTACTCATCCCTCGGGGCCCGTATCGTGACTACCCCAAGACCGCCTTCCATAGGCCAGGGGATAGCGACTAGCACCAAAGGCGTAAATCCCTAAACTTGAAAGGCATTGCCTTTATAACTGTAAACTAACACATTAGAGTACAAAACTGGAAGAAAAACACTAAGTAAAAATGCATACAAAATAAGTTCTAGAAAGTAATAGGAGCTGGAAATACAATCCCAACATAAAAGTACAAGTACTTCTGAAAAGAAAGTACAATTAAAGAAAATTAAAGCAGCTACTGGGGCATCCAATGAGGTTGCTACCTGATGGGTAGGTACAGATGGCCTCCTCAGCACTCCCATCAGTCCGTCTCCTCCGTGTACCATCCCACCGAGTGGTACACCTCTAGGTACCATCCAGTCCTGCTACTCTCTTCCTTAGTCAGCACTGTCTGTCGTCTGCAACCAACACAACGAGGTGCGGGCATAGCCCATGCAGGGGTGAGTATAAAGATACTCAGTAGGGACCCCGAGACCCTTAGGGTATCACAAAAACCAACAAGGATAAACCACAAAGTATATTTTCAATGGATAACCTCACTTAGGTATTTTACCATACATATACCTAAGTTTTCAAGTAATCCCTCTCAATAACGAGGAAAAAATAATGTTACTGACTCAACTCAACTAGGATTTTATTGTAGGGGTAGTATCAATATGAACCCTCGGCTGCTGGATAACTCCTTCTCTATCGAGTACAGTGGGCCTTCCATGTCACACAAAGGCTCTTCCTACTAACTTGGACTACTGAGGTACTCTTCCTATTGACTACCATGGATCTGCCGCGCTTACACTGAGGTGATCCCCCCCATGGGTTTGCTGTGCTCACACAGAGGCGCTCCCCCTCGTAGTCTGCTGAGGTAATCCACGTGTTGAGTAGCGTGGGTCTGCCACGCTCAAACAGAGGCGCTTCCCACCGTGGGTCTACCGTGCTCCCATAGAGGTTCTCCCCACTGGGCTAGTCGAATCACTCCGAGTCGAATCGATCAACAGTCATCAAGTCTCATCCAGCTACTAGGTTCTCGCACAAATGCATGCTCATCTATGAAGATCCTCTCTATGAGCTACTGGTCGAAACTCTAACTGTCACGAAGTCGCACGTAGAATGACTCAAAGGTCCTCTATGTCATAGGGGTCTCAACGCAACATATGATGCACCAATCAGACGCCCGGTCTGTTAGATATTAGCCTTTTTGTCCTTAGGGCCCGGTTGGATTCGTGTATGATCCAACCTGACCGTATCTCAACTATACCTCGAACTCCAGTGGGGTATTCTAAAAGGGACTACTTCGATCCAAGGATACTGGCGCTACTGACGGTTCGTCAAACGGACGTCCGGTGCCAAAGATATAGCCCAAGAAGGTAAAGAGGGTTGGTAATGGGCCTAAGCCTGGTCTGACCCCGTCAGACTAACTCGACCCAACCCAGTCTGGGCCGACCCGTGGGGTCTGGCCCAGCCCGTTGGGCGCATCAGACCGTTATGTTCGGCCCGGTCCACTAGGCTAGGCCCAGCGGACTGCGAGGACGGTTCGGCCTGGATGTCTCCACGTAGGTGGCTCGGCCCGAAGGTAGGGGCCGGTTCGGCCAGCACCGCAAGGGGTGCGGCTCGGGCGACTTGGCCTGGGAGGCCGGTCGGCTAGGAGGCCAGTAGGCAGGCTACGTGGGGCACGGGCAGGGCGGCTAGACGCCGGGCAGGCCGTTGGTGCACCAAGGAGGGCGCGATAGGGGCCGGGAAGGCCGTGGGGGTGCCAGGCAGGGAACAGTAGCAGCCTGGCAGGTCGCGGGGGTGCTGGAAGGGCGCCTGGCACGACGCGAGGGCACTGGGTAGGGCACAACAGTGGCCGGGCAGGCCACGGGGGCGCCAGCAGGGCATCAGACAAGGCGCGTGGGCGCGGGTAGGCGGGCCGCGCACAGAGCAGGTCACCGAGAGGCCGCGGGAAGGCGGGGCCGTGTGCCTGGTAGGGCGCCGAGAGGCTGCAGGCAGGCGGGCCGGGGGCCACTCGGGCCAGCCGTGTTCGGCTGGAAGCATCGGTGCACCATGGGGGGCGGTGCGATTCACGGAGGCCTCGGGTAGCACAACCTTCGTCATTGCCTCCTTCGTCATCATCGCCTCATCGCCATGCCGTAGAACACCACAAGAAGAGAGAAAATGACGTAGGATATTGGGCCATGTTAGGTTGGCATACACCCTCCGCGTTTAGGAAGGTATCATTTGGCTCATCATGAGAAGAAGATGATTATTAATACATCCACATCAATCCCATTTTATCCTTTGAAGAAGGTAAGAAAAAGTGTACAACATCAACAAGTGATAATCCCCCTACCTTTGATTCACTAGTCGTCATTCGTTGACGTCGTGGAAAGATGTTCGTCGATCTATGGTAGACGAACACATCCCACGTCGAAGGAGTCTGACAAAGAAGGTTGGAGAGGGTCGTTCTTCATAGTTGAAGGCGTCCCTCGTCGGCGTTCTTCGTCGGGAGAGCATTCCTCACCGAAAGAGCATTCTTCGCTGGAAGTGTGTTCTTCGTTGAAGAGAGGTCTTTGTTGGAGAGAGTTCTCTCTTCTCCCAAGCTCCATTAAAAGAAATATGCCCACCAAATGAAATATTAGATCGTCTATTATTTTGATGGCACAACGATTTCAAAAAGGAGAAATAAATGTGAAGGCTCCACCTAATTAATTCTTGAGGTTATCACCTTTAATTAAATGTGTTGGATCAACAATTAAAGAGGTGGATTTGGCATAATAAATAAGGGGAGTTAAAGCGTTTCTTCACCTTAAATGGGGGTTACAAGCCCGGGTGGTCCCCACAAAAATTATCTTCCCAATAGAGGTTATGTTCAGGTGGGCCCCACCACCATAACCTCTAATGAGAGGTTAAGGTGTGGTAGCCCCCACCTCTAACCTTCATGGGGAGGCTTTAACCCCCACACACCAAATAGTGGCTCAAAATAAAATAAAGTGTTGGCTCACTTTATTTAATTAATTTTTTTTATAAAACCCAAATACTATCTTTCATAATTGGCCCACTGCCGTTGAAGTAAAAGTTTTCTTAAGTGAATACCGGCACTGCGAGTTCAACGGTGCCCTCAGATTTCAATTCCGATCACCGATTTAAAAGTTATAAAATCATGCTCGTACGTTTACTGAACATGCCCAAACAGAACTTCACAAATTGATTCCGGGCACACCAAGCCTCAGAATCAAGTGCCGTAAATTTTCACAGACCTGTAAAAATCCCATGTATTTAAGAAAAAAAATTCCAAGGAATTTTCGGGTCTTTAAATTCTCCCCACCTCAGGGCTTTGCATACCCATAAGCTACAACTCGATCAAAGGGAATAAATGAGGGTACTGAGCATGCATTTGAGCCTCCCGTTCCCATGTGATCTCCTGGTGGTTCCCATGCTGCCAGCGAACGCGCACCAGAGGTATCGATCTTCCACGAAGGACCCGCTCCTTTTGATCCTTAATCTCCACTAGAACCTCCATGAAAGTCGCCCCGTTATCGATGTCCAACTCTCCATGGTCGATGATGTGGGAAGGGTCATGCATGTATCTCCTCAGCTGAGATACGTGGAAGATGTTGTGCACCTGGTGCAAATGAGGTGGAAGAGCCAAGAAGTATTCCACCTCACCAACTCTGCTAAGGACCTGAAAAGGTTCGATGAATCCAAAATATAACTTTCTGCCTCAGCCATATCCCTATAGGCCTCGTCGAGGTGAGACTTGTAGAAAGACGTGGTCAACATCCTCAAACTCCAGAGGTCTCTGTCTCCTGTCAGCATACTACTTATGCCTGCTCTATACAGTCTTCATCTGCTCCAGGATGATCTGAACCTTCTCTGTGGTAGCTCGTACCATCTATGGTCCCACCAGTACTGACTCCCCAGGGTCTGGCCCACAAAGTGGCAATCTACAAGGTCGACTATACAAGGCGTCAAAATGTGCCATACCAATGGTGGAGTGATAGCTGTTGTTATAGGAAAACTCCACCAAGGGTAAGTGATCCTCCCAGCTATGACCAAAGTCGAGGACACAAGCACGAAGCATGTCCTTGAGGGTATGAATGGTTCGCTCAGTCTGAACATCTGTCTGGGGATGGAAGGCGGTGTTCAAATGTAGTTGCATCCAAAAAGCCTCCTACAAACCCTTCCATAGCTAGGAAGTAAACCGTGCATCATGATCGGAGACAATAGAGGAAGGTACTCCAAGTAGTCTCATAATCTTCTACACATAGAGGCATCCCAATCTCTATACTGAACCCTGATCTTTGATCAGTAAGAAGTGGGATGACTTGGTGAGTTGATCAACGATCACCCAAATCGAGTCGTGACCTATAGATGTACTTGGAAGACCCATCATGAAGTCCATGGATATCCCATCCCACTTCCACTTTGGGACCTCTAAGGGCTGAACCAAGCCTATTGGCACCTGATGCTCCACCTTCACTTGATGACAAGTGAGGCATCATGAGACAAACTATGCTACTGCCTTCTTCATACCTAGACACCAGTGCTGTCATCTAAGGTCCTGGTATATCTTCAACACTCCTGGATGTACCATTAGAGGGGATGTGTGGAACTCCCTCAAAACCTCCTCCTGAAGTGAAACTAGTACCAAGGTACGTCCTCTGAAGAGGATGACGTGCTCCCCATGTTTAAAAAATCTATCAGGTGCCTGCCCTGTGGATATCTAAGCACGTCGTGTCTTGCAATATGTGTCCCCATGATGTGCCTCCATGACTCGCTGAAGAAGTGGGGGAGTGACCATAAGATACTGTAGGAATGCTTCTCCATCTCTATCCACAAAGGATATCTGTAAAGCAGACAGCTGCTATGTCACCTCTCCGAGTAGCTGCATACCAGATCTCCTACTTAGTGCATCCTCAAAAATGTTCCCCTTCTTTGTAGTATAGACAATCTCAACGTCATAGTCCTGGACGAACTCAAGACATTGCGGCTATCTCAGGATCAGGTTCTTATGAGAGAAGATATACATGAGACTCTTGTGATCAGAGTATACAGTAAAACATTCACCCATCAGATAGTGTCGCCACATCTTCAAGGCGAAGACCACTGCTGCTAACTCTAGGTCATGTGTAGCATAGTTCTACTCATTTTTCTCAGCTGCCGATAAACATACGTGATCACTACTCGCTCTGGCATCCGGACACACCTGAGTCTGGTCCCTATGTGTCACAATAAACTACGCACCCTATGCCTTCCTCTGGAAGCCTCATGATGGGGGCATTAGTCAGCCTCTGCCTCAGCTCCGGAAAGCTCTGCTAGCATCTCTCCGACCACACGAAGGGCTCCCCCTTCATTGTTAAGGCTGATAGTGGTGCTACAACTCTTGAGAAGTCTGGAAGTAACCTCTGATAGTATCCAGCCAAACCCAGGAAACTCTGTACCTTTGTCACACTCCTAGGTGGCTCCCAAGCAAGTACCGCCTCGATCTTCGTTGGATCTACTGAAACTACAGCCTCCGAGATGAAGTGTCCCAATAAGCGAACCTCTCAAATCCAAAATTGACACTTTGAGAGTTTATCATAAATATGGTGCTCTCAGAGTGTGTCCAGTAATACCTATAAGTGGTAGGCATGCTTCTCCTCAGTAGTCGAGTAGATCAGTATGTTGTTGATGAAGACTACGACAAAGAAATCGTGGTAAGGTTAAAAAATCCTATTCATGAGACTCATGAACACTACTGGAAATTTGTTTACACCAAAGGGCATAACCAAAAACTTGTAGTGGCTGTACCGACACCTAAAGGTCGTCTTCTTCACATCCTCGTTTTGAACTCTGAGTTGGTGATGACCTAATCTGAGGTCTATCTTCGAGAACCACCGTGCTCCCTTCATTTGATCAAAGAGGTCATCAATCCTCGAAAGTGGGTACTTATTCTTCACAGTCACATGGTTCAGGCGACGGTAGTCACCACAAATCCTCAAGCTTCCATCCTCCTTTTTGGATAACAGAATCGGGGCTACCCAGGGAGAAACACTGGGCCAGATGAATCCATTTCCCTACAAGTCCTCTAACTGTACCCAAATCTCGTGAAGCTCGGCGGGAACCATCCGATATGCTAGTGTAGATATCAGTGCCGTTCTGGGGTACATGTCAATGTAGAAGTCCACATCTCTATGAGGAGGTAGTCCTAGAACATCATTAGGGAAAACATCCGCGTACTGATCCACCACTACAGGATATCTCAGACTCTCCACATCAACTGCTCTAAGGGTAAGGCAGGACATCTGATGAGTGATCGACTGTACCCTCCTCCAAGTAAGTCTGTGCTATGCTGCAAAGGATTCCTTCTCGCTGGTAAAGGTAATCCTGGTCCCATCAGTGCAGAAAAACCGCAATTTGCACCTAATACAGTATATCTGAGCATGTAATATAGATAACCAGTCCATACCCAAGATGACATCATAAGGCCTCGACGCCGCTACTAGGAGATCCCAGCCGAAGCTCTCACCCCCTAGAGTAAGCTCGTATTACTGGTACCAGGGCATAATCATCAAATCAACTCCCATAGGAGTCTCTAACCGTAAGGATCTAACTAATGGCTCCTTTGGAATCTCCAAGCTCCGAACGAGGGATGTGGAAATGGAAGAGTGACTGGAACCTGTGTCCATAAGAACTATAGTTAAGATGGAGTAGACACAGATCGTACCCCAAATCATCTCCGGAGCACCATGGTCATATGCTTCAGCTGCCTGAAGCTGATCTCTCACATGTCCACATGCTCCCTATAATCGGGGTGGACCTTCTAGTGGTGGTGGTGGTAACACGTCGTAACTTTGTCCACCACTAGATTCATGTCTAACACCCTTCCAAGTACACCTCCTCCATACAGACTACCTCGTTCGAACCTGTACCTCTGCCTAGGAGATCCCTCAACTGTCTGCTGATCATCTGAATGATAGGTCGGATAGTCATGAGCCATGTGACCCTGCCCGCCACTAGAGTAACACTTCTTGCTCCTAGAATGTGTTTCTATGCACCGGGTTCCATGCACAACAGATCCTGAGTCCTACAGTCATCCACCCTTGGGTCTGGTCCTCTTGGACCTCTGCATCATGTGTCTACTGCCAGCTGCAGAAGACTCTGTTTCATGTCGAATAGTGGTGGGTCTCGCTTCTATTGACTGCTCAACAAGGAAACTCTCCACCAAGAGGGCTCTCTCTAGCACCCCATCTGCATCAGGATGCTAAGTGAGATAATCGGAGATCTGATCTCTCAAATGAGCCCCTGATCGAAGGTTCGAGCCCTGAAGAATGGGCCCCGTACCATCTCAGTGGAGTAACACGAGAGGTCGGTGAACCTCGCTTAGTACTATGCTACTGTCATGTTTCCATACTGCAGATGTAGTAGCTCCTGTATCCGCACTGCACGGAGAGTGGCTGGGACAAACTCTGCCCGAAACAGGCTCTCGAAGTCTGCCCAGAGATGTGTCACCTCATCATGCACCTGGAGAATTAGGCTCCACCATCTGCCTACTGCTTCCTGAAGGAGACTCGCAGAAAGGATCACCATGAAGTCGGATGGTGTCCCTACTAGCCTGAAGACTCTCACCAAAGCCTCCAGCCAATCCTCAGCTACCTTTGGGTCCATCTCTCCCCTGAACCTGGGCGGCCTCTAGTACTAGAACTCATGCAGCACGCTCAAGAGGTGTGCATCATCTGCTATTGGGGATGGTGGCATCAGTGGACCAACGGGAAGTAGTACCACTGGTGCCTCCACTACTAAAGGGACATACTTCGAGGCCTCATCGCTCGGTGGGCTGTCTGAGCGTATGACCCTCAGGGCTATAACTGGTCGTCTGTGGGGAGGCATCCTAAAAGAAACAGATGCGACACGGTCAAAAGATTATACCTGGTGAGATGACCTGGTTGAGCTGACTTAGAGAAAACTTTTGAAACACACACGCAATCAATGTTTTCATGTACTGCGTGGGAAATCTGTAGTCAGGGTCCTGGGGTATGGATACATCATCCGACCGCACCAACACTGGACTCCCTGAACTAAAAAACAAACTTAGTACCCTTAACACTATTTCTTCACAGAAAAGAAAGATCAAAGTTCTATGTTCTACGGTAGAATTGACTTCTCTGATACCAATTTGTCATGACCCATCCCTTGGGGCTCGTATCGTGACTACCCCAAGCCCGCCTTCCTTAGTCAAGGGGCTGGAAACTAGCACCAAAGTCGTAAATCCCTAAACTGGGAAGGCATTGCCTTTATAAATGTAAAAAAACACATCAGATTACACAAATGGAAGTAAGAAACTAAGTAAAACTGTATACAAAAGAAGTGCTGGAAAGTAAAAGGGTCCGGAAATACAATCCCAACAGGATAGTACAAGTACTAATGAAAAGCAAGTACAACTGAAGAAAAGTAAAGTAGCTATTGGGTCATCCTCCGGGGTTCGTACCTGAAGGGTAGGTACAGATGGCATCCTCAGCACCCCCTTCAGTCCGTCTAATCCGTGTACCGTCCCACCAAGTGGTCCACCTCTGGGTACCATCCAGTTTTTCTACTCTCTGCCATAGTCAGCGTTGTCCATCAGCTGCAACCAACACAATGAGGAGCAGACATAGCCTGTGTAGGAGTGAGTATAAAGATACTCAGTAGAGACCTCGAGACCCTCATGGTCTCACAAAAACCAACAAGGATGAACCACAAATTATTTTTTCAACGGATAACCTCACTTAGGTATATGACCATACATATACCTAAGTTATCAAGTAATCCATATCAATCATGAGAAAAACACAAAGTTACTGACTCAGCTCAACCAGAATTTTATTCTAGGGGTAGTATCAATCTAAACCATCAGCTGCTGGAGAACTCCTTCTCTATCGATTACAGTGGGCCTGCCGCATCACACAGAGGTGCTTCCCACTAACTTGGACTGTTGAGGTACTCCTCCTGTCGAGTACCGTGGATCTGACATGATCACACTGAGGCGCTCCCCACCATGGTTCTGCTGTGCACACACAGAGGCACTCCAACTCCTAGCCTACTGAGGTACTCCACGTGTCAAGTATCATGGGTCTTCCGTGCTCACACAGAGGTGCTCCCCACCGAGGGTCTGCCGCACTCACACAGAGGCGCTCCCCATTGGGCTAGTCAAATCACTCCGAGTCGAATCGATCAAGAGTCGTCAAGTCTTAGCCAGCTATTAGGTTCTCGCACAAATGCCTCCTCATCTCTAGAAGATCTGCTCCACAAGCTACTGGTCGAAACTACAACAGTCACGAAGTCCCACGTAGAAGTATCTCAAAGGTCTACCACGTCATAGGGGTCTCAACGCAACATACGACGCATCAATCGGATGCCCCGTCTGTTAGTTATTAGTATTTTTGTCCCGGGGGCCCGATTGAATTCGTGTATAGTCCAACCTGACCATATCTCAACGATACCCTGAACTCCAGTGGGGTATTCTCAAAGGGACGACTTCACTCCAAGGATACCGGCACCGCTGACAGTTTGTCAAACGGACATCCGGTGTCAAAGATATGACCTAAGAAGGTAAAGGGGGTCGGTAATGGGCTTGGGCCCAGTCCAACATGGTTGGACCGACTCGGCCCAACCCAGTTTGGGCCGACCCACTAGGTCTGGCTCAGCCCGTTGGGCAGGTCAGCCCATTAAGTTCGTCCCGGTCCGCTGGGCCCGACCCAGTGGAATGTGATTGCGGTTCGGCCCAGAGGTCACCACGTAGGCGGCTCGGCCTGAAGGCCGGGGCCGATTCGGCTAGTGCTGCATGGGGTGCGGCTCTAGTGACTCGGCCCGGGAGGACGGTCAGCCGAGAGGCCAGCGGGCAGGCTGGCTGGACGCCAGGCAGGCCGCGGGTGCGCCGAGGAGGGCGCGACAAGGGCAGGGTAGGCTTCGGGGGCACCAGGTAGGGCGCGACAATGGCTGGGCAGGCCACCGGGGTGTCGGGTAGGGCATGACAGTGGCAGGGCAGGCCGCGGGGGTGCCGGCATGGCGCTGGGCAGGGCACCGGGCAGGGCGCGACAGTGGCCAGGCAGGCCGCAGGGGCCCTGGCGGGGCACCGGATAGGGCGCGGGGGCGGGGGAGGCAGGTCGCGCACCGAGTAGGGTGTCGGGAGGCCACGGGTAGGCGGGCCACACACCTAGTTGGGCACCAGGAGGCCGCAGGCAGGCGGGCTAGTGCTGCTCGGGCCGGCGGTGTTCAACCGGAAGCATCGGTGCGCTGTGGGGGGAGGCACGATTCACGGCGGCTGCAGGTAGCGCGAACTTCATCGTTGCTGTCTTCATCGTCGTCGCCTCATTACCATGCCATAGAATGCCACAAAAACAGAGAAAACGACAGAGGATGTCGTGCCATGTTAGGTTGGACCGCGCCCTCCGCGTTTAGGAAGGTATCATTTGGCTCATCATGAGAAGAAGATGATAATTAATACGTCCGCATCAATCCCATTTTATCCTTTAAAGATGGTAAGAAAAAGGGTATAACATCAATAAGTTATAATACCCCATACCCTTGATTCGACGGTCATCCTTCATTGACATTGCGGCAAGATGGTTGTCTATCCGTGGTAGGTAAACACGTCCCACGTCGAAGGAGTTCGAGGAAGATGGTCGGAGAGGGTCGTTCTTTGTAGTCGAAGGCATCCCTCATCAGCGTTCTATGTCGGGAGAGCATTCTTTGCTGGAAGAGCATTCTTCACTGGAAGGGCATTCTTCGTTGAAGAGTGGTCTTCATTGGAGAGAGTTCTCTCTTCTCCCAAGCTCCACCAAATGAAAGATTCCCACCAAATGAAATAATAGATCATCTATTATTTTGTTGGAACAATGATTTCAAAAAGGGGAAATAAATGTGAAGGCTCCGCCTAATTAATTCTTGAGGTTAGAACCTTTAATTAAATGTGTTGTCTCAACAATTAAATAGGTGGATTTGGAATAATAAATAAGGGAAATTTAAGAGTTTTTTCACCTTAAATGGGGGGTTCCAAGGGGTTACAAGCCCGATTGGTCCCCACCAAAATTATCCTCCCAAGGGAGGTTATGTTCCGGTGGGCCCCACCACTATAACCTTTCATGGGAGGTTAAGGTGTGGTGGCCCCCACCTCCAACCTCCATGGGGAGGTTTTAACCACCACACACCAAATGGTGGCTCAAAATAAAATAAAGTGTTGGCTCACTTTATTTTATTAATTTTTTTATAAACCCAAAACTATCATTCATACTCGACCCACTGTCATTGAAGTGAAAGACTTTTTAAGTGAATACCGGCATTGCGAGTTCAACGGTGCCCTTGGATTTTAATTCCGAGCACCGGTTCAAAAGTTATAAAATCCTGCTCGTACGTTTACTGAACATACCCGAATAGAACTTCAAAAATTGATTCTCGGCACACTGGGCCTCGGAATCAAGCACTGTAAATTTTCGCAGACCCATAAAAATCCCATGTATTTAAGAACAAATTCTGCACAGAATTTCTAGGTCTTTACATGACTAAAGGTTTTATTATTGATAAAATTGATAATTAATATTATTATATTATGTCCCAAATGTTTTTAGATTAGTGTTTCATGTGGATAATGTTATCATTCATAGTATTAGTTTAGAAAAAAATGATTTATAAAATACTAGGGAATTATATCTCTAATAGTTAAAACTAGGTGGGAATTACATTTTAGGACTTATCCACGTTCAAGAAAATATAGAGAAGGTTCATATGATTCTTAATTTTTTGAGATATCTCATAGTCTCCAAAAATAATATGTTTACCATGATTATCATCCATTGAAGTTTTTGGTTAGTGATCAGGAGTTTGCTATGTATCTAATGGATTGAGACATAATTAGTTGGGTAAGATGGGTAAGTTAATGTCATGTTATGTTAGGACATTTATATCATTGAGTGTCTTGGGAATGAGGAATTAATTCTAGAAATACCATCTTAGTTAAAATGTATTCAATATTTATGCTACATGTATTACATAAATAAATATCATCTAAAACCATACCATATAGTAAAGTGGGAAGAATTAGAGCTGGAATCAAACATAATTATGGTTGAGTAACAAATTAATATTTTTTATTTCCATAAAAAAGGGTGGTATGATAAATATATTCCTTTAGTTATTGTTCAATAATAGTGTTGTAGTGACATCTAAAAGACATAGGATGTTGAATACCTGGGGATAAATCATTGACATAACCTAGTTTATAATGTTGATTCATGATGAATTTGTAGGGGTATAAATTTGTATAGTGTAGAGAATTGTGACCACATGATGTAATTTTCTAGTATGAAATTCTATAGTTATTTATGATTATCTTTATTTTCGCACCTAGTTTATTCCCCTTTGTTAATTTGGATGTTTTGGTGTTTGGGGATGTGAGACATTCATTTTTAAATGAACTTTGTTGTGGCCAAGAACCACCATGTCATGGTGAGGATATCATGATAAGTATTCAATATGTATAACTACACTACTCCATTATTGCTCAGAGGATCGAGAACCCAAACGCTACCATTTTGGCAACCTCTTTTCTAAAGTCGAGTGGGATATTGCCTAACAGTGTTTGGAAAGGTGCACCATGCCACAACCCAGAAGGCAATACCTTCGCAGGGATTTTTTGAAGAGTCGACCCATCTATAATTTTGGTACCCTATCCATAAAGGTCTAAATACTACACAATAGTAGTCCTAGTGATAGGTGGATCCACATTGTGCTATTCAGGACCACACCGTAGAGTATAATGCCCAATTTTTTTAAAAGTTGAAACTCATGTCTTACCTCTATGTAATTTTAACCACATTCACCCCATTAATTTCTCCATTTTCATTAAATAGGGAGATAAATCTATGGGGTTTTCCTCTACTTCAAACCCTTGGTTATATCCTTCAATTCAAGTTGAAATATTCATGGTAGGTCTTATCATCCCTTAATATTATCCTCATATCCTCTTATATCACCATCTCCTTCCATTTTCCATGATTATAAAACCTTAATTGCCTATGGAGGATAAGACTATATTTAAGGATACATGTTTAATAAAATTTATTGGGTTTTTATACTCTGGAGTATCCCTAATTTTTAACTTTCATGATTTTAATTGAAGGTGATGAGTTTTCTCTTGATTTTAGGTAGATGTTTCTTTATAATTTATATTTTCTATGTAATATGTAGAGTTATTGGTATTCCATAGGTTTAAATTTATTTTTTATTCTTGGTATGATTCAATTATGGATTTATTAAATCTATATAAAATTACTTTATGTGTATATTGTAATAAAAAAATTAATTCACTTGGTTTTTCCTTTAAAATTTTTGTTTCCATCATAAATAATTTTTCAAAATGCTTTTATGGGCTTAAAATTTAATTTTTTTTTAAAAAATATGTTTTGGAATGGAATTATTTTATATTATGATATTATTTGGGAATTTGTTTATGATGTATTCACATGGGTTACATTGGACTACATTTGGTAAATAGGATGGGAGGTTCACTAGTCACATTACACCAAATTTAGTTACCTTAGAGTGATTGCGCCTCCCCTAGGGGATGGATCTTGATGAGACTTTATGGGTAAGTAAAATTGGTTTTGATAGGTTATTGTATTCTAACTAGTGATTATCAAGAATTTCCTATTACCACACACTCATTATTGGGTGTACTATAAGTCAAATCACATGTTACTTTTATTATATTTGGTTAAGTCATAGTTACTATGTGGGTCTTTTATTTGGATTGTATGATGATGATTATGCCTTATTCCATCTACTACATTTCATACTGACATTTTTCTTAAGTGAGAGAACCAATAAAAACTTAACAAAAACCAAACTATATTTTTAAATGTTTCTAAACATTATTTTCAAGTAATAAAATGTTTATTTAAAAAATAATTTTTTTAAACAAGAAATATTTGTTTTCAAAAAAAATATTATATAGGTTCATATTTGTTTCATACTATTTTTTTTAAATTTGGGGCCGAAGCCTCATTTTTATTATTAAATCAAACAAATACCTCTTTTAACTGGGTAGAGGGAAACCCATTACATAGCCCGAAGGCCCAGTGGGCTTGTAGCCCATTACATAGCCCGAATGCCCAAATTCTAAGGCCAATTCACATTCTGTGAATAGTAACCTGCTGCTATAGTATCGCTGCCGCTATAGTGCCTTGCCGCCGCTACAGTACCCACTGATGAATAGTTCCACCTCTACTATAGTACCACTACAGTACTGCTACAGTACCTGTGCCCCATGGGTTTTGAACCCCCATTTTCCATGTATTATTACGGGGTTCTTACCACTGAGTATATTCCCTTGGACATATATAGACATGGTTATGGGGGATAAAGGTAAATGGAAAGGAACTAGTATACAAGGTAGAGTTACTTTATGATCCTCGTAATTATGGGTTTGGTATATGATTTTCATTTATGTTCATGATGAGATTCATTATTATGAAGTATTTTGGGATCCTTAGGTGATGATAATGGATAATGAATGTATCATAAATGCTATCCTTTATTATGTTTTATCCTTTTATAATACATTATATGTTATAAATTTATTATCAGGTTATAATTTTTTAGTATTTATTACCATTTGTCCTATGTATGATATGTTTTGTTGTTTCCATTATGTGGGAACAATTAATTGTGTGCACAAAAATCCAGTCTATGAATGAGTCATGTCATATTTCTGGGTTGAATCCTTGTGATATTATTTGGATTCTTATGGTGAAATCATAGTCACTTGATTGGTTTTTATACCCTAATAGTAGTTTCCATCCAAGGAAAATTAGTAATATGCCTTAGGCCTTATTATGATCCTGGTGAGGTGATATGTCAGGTCAACCTGAGCATGTGCATCAGAGATAATGTTGTGTTTTGAAGAACATCTCCCAAAAATATCAACATATGAAATGGAAACAATGTTTCATGAAAAAATGTTTTACCACTCATATACTTGAATAAAATAACCATCATTTTATGATCAACCATATGCCATACAATAATTAATACAAACACTATTGTCTTTACTCTAGGATCAATTTATAATTTCTTGATATTTAAAATATCACATATGTTAGAAATGATGTTTTTTAATCAATTTAAAACATAATGGTGATACATTCAAAATTTATAAAATAATTTATCTATAAATCCATAATAATTTAATAATTTTCACATAGTAAGACTGTTATCTGAGTCTTTTTATGGGTATTACATAATATTTTATCATGAAAATTACAAGAGAGTTACATCCAACTCACCATTTTTCAATTAATAATGTCCAGTGTACAATCCTAGTATTTGATAAAATTTCACATTGATTTTAAAATAACATCATTATCTCAGAAAATAATATTTATCAAAAAATTATACATAAAGGCTATAACACATATTGTGTATATTTATAAGTTCTTATCTGTTTTCCTATGTAAACTATTATTAATAATCAATTAAATAAAAATCACACATAAAAATCATGACTTGAATAATTATGTTGCATGGATAATCCTAAATGTACCATGAAACCAATGATCTCTATACTAAATTTAGTCAATAGACTATCAAATTACATGTGTATGGATGAATTTTATACCACACCTATTGATGGGTTCTTTGGAATTATTGAATATACTATAATATTAGAATGTTATTGTATAGTTTTACTCAAATCAATTACCACTTGTTTCTAAATTATTTGTCCAAATAAAATGTCTGATACTTATCTATTATATCCATAAATAGTAGTGATTAAACTTCATATGATCACCTCCAATGGACACTAGTATTGGAAATCGTACTAAATTATCGACAAAAATTAATGGGATTTGTTACCTTTGAATATAAATTTTTCCCTTCTATCATGATACATCATACACCAAAGTATAAATGAATAATTAGTAATGTAATAAAGCCATTTAATATATTCAAAATATTTTATAATATAGTATATGGTATCTAAATAAATATCTATAGGAAAATCATATATCTTAAAGAGATGTAATAAAATATAAATTTAGTGTGAATAAAACAAATGTATCCAACCTAAAGAACAACCCAATAAATCCACTACCATATATCTCTCTTCAGCATCAACATTCAATATTTTTTTTCAATAGTATGTACTATCCTAAATGAACACAAGAGAATAGATAATATGATTTTTATACATAGAATACTAATAATTCTTAGTATAACTGAAAAAAGTAATGAGTGGACTCCTATGAACCACTAATGTCAAAGTGAATCATCAGATATAAATTATTTGTAAAACCAAACACATCAACACACATCTTCAAGAATCGCATTATGTTCAAAAATTAATTCCATATCCAGGATATTCAAAACTCCCAATAATAATACTCACCAAATAATAATGCATTTATATAAATATATATCCATGCTTAATTAAAACATAATAAGAAAGTCCCCTGTGAACTAGTGTCCTTATGAAACCCATAAGATTAACTCATGCCTCAATCCAAGACATGGTAAGATGTAGAGGGTTAATAGTAGTAGCATTGTAGCCATCTGTAAAACCAATATACCCTTAGTCCCACATGTTTATGGTAGTATCATAAAATAAATGAAATAATATATGATAAAAAGTATTACACCCCCATTATAAATCACATGTTCAATGAATCACCCATTTGAACCACCATTTAATGAAAATGTGGAATATATGTGGCCAGTATACCTCCAACACATAGTTTGGGATGATAAAATTATATACTTTAGTACAATAATTTTATACCTCAATCTCATATCCATGGAAGATAAAGAGTGTAAAAACATGGGTGACTCATCATCTAACTCAATCCGAAGATAGTGGGTGAGAATATTAGTAAATATTCATGTATATCATCAAATAACCTTATAAAAATTCTATGGATGATAATGTGAATAGATACATAAATTTTCATTGTATATCTCTGACATATTTCTATGAGTGAGAATGAAAATTGATAATTTGATGTTTAATTGATAATAGGTGTTGTGGTAACTACTAAAATATTTTT
This sequence comes from Viscum album, assembly GCA_963277665.1. NCBI lineage: Eukaryota > Viridiplantae > Streptophyta > Magnoliopsida > Santalales > Viscaceae > Viscum > Viscum album. Next base: position 249,480,903 of record OY728150.1, read on the forward strand.
ATTATGACTAAGTGAAACCAAATGAAAAACCTATATAATTTTATTTGGAAGAATTAATTTTATTTGGGTTTTAGGTCAATGGTAATAAATAAAATAATTTAAATGATTCTAAAAGTAGAGGGTTTTTTAAATTGTTTTAAAAACAAAATAATTAAGCGTAAATAATGTTACTTAGAATATTATTTGACAATGTGTAATTCATATAATATACCCCTTTAATTTTTTATTTATAATTATACATGAAATTATAGATTTTTAAAATTATGATCCCTAAATTTTTTAATATTTTATACCAATAAATACCACCATGTTTACAAATATGTAAATAATTGGAACTTTGAATAATATTGATAAGTATAGTCTTGAAACCTCACATTAATTGATATACCAAAGATATATTATTATTAGTTTCTAATTGGAGTGAAAAATCTATAAAATAAATGAAAATAATTTGAGTTTTTGATTTTATTTTAACTATATAAGTTGATTTTATTGGATTCAATTTTAATGATAAGGAATCCCCTCCCATAATTCAAATATTATTTGACCTCATGAATCATGTTCTAATAATTTAATTTATTTTGAAATTATAAAATCATATCATTGATGATATTTAATTAATTATATTGATGTAATGGGTTCTAAAAGAATAATAAAATGAGGTATGAAATAGGATATGGGATGATGGATCATCGTAAACATATTTTATATAAGAAACATATTAAAATTAGTGAGATAATTCAATTTACAATATTATTATCCATCCCTAAAGATAAAAAGGAAAGAATTATGGATATAATTAAAAAAATTGAGTGAAATATAGTAGATATAGATAATTTTATTGAATGAATAAAATCGTAAAATATAGAAGATGAACAAGATAACATCATGAGAGGAATCCTTGGTTTTATGATTCAACTCATCCAATAGATTAGAGAAATGGCGAGTCACTAATTTTCTTCTATTCCATGACATCTAATCCATATAAATCCTGATAAAATGGTGAAAAATAATTTTTATATATTCTATGGCAGCCTTGGGATACATGTGTGAATGTGAAAATTCGGTAAATTAATTTACTCTAAGTTTCACTACCTTTTAAACCCTCTAAACATTTAAAAAAATTTGTTTATCTAGAAGTGTGAAATATTTGGTATGGATTCCACTAAATTTTTTAAAATTTTGAGGCTAATTCAAGCATGAATAAAGATGTTAAGTATGGAATAGTGAGGTAGAGTCCCTATTGAGAAATTTAATCAAACATTGAATTTATGGACCATTTTTAACCATTAAATTTAGAATACATAGATGTTTATATATATAAATACTGTATCCAATTAATTAAATAATTCTATAAATAAATTTCAAAATTAAAATAAGGATCATAGATAAATTTATATAAAAAATACTAGTGTGTTTGGAGAAATAAAAACTATAATTTTTATCTGATTTTCAAATACATGATATTTTCCCAATTTTTGATGAGATGAACATATTTAGCTCAATGTGGGGAAATTGTAAAATTTATTATCATTAAAAAAATTATTAAAAATTAGTTTTATCATCTCCCTTAGGTATACACATTACATCCCTAGGAAAAAAATTAGTAAGAAAATGATATATACTAACCAAACTCAAACACCATAGTCAATCGTTAAACATTTTTCTAATATTTTAATAAAAAAGTTACATCATGATACCTATATTTTTCTAGTTTTGAAAAACAATTGTATCTCTAATATAAAACCTATTTAGAATTTTATTTACATTCATGTACCATTTATAATCTATTTTCCTAAACAATGTTTCACTATTTACTCAAGAGAAAATATATGAAACGGTTTTATCCTTCTCAAGTCATACAAAATTTTTATAATCCTTAAATAGATCTCATTTCTCTACTCAAAGAGTAAAATAATATAACCACCATTAAATAATGAGAGGATTTTTCTAGAGCTTAAGGTAGGTGGGAGATAATGTAATATTTTAATACGCCCAATGACCAGACTAACTCTAAATTTAATGCATGATTTATGAACAAAATCAATGATATATTCCTATCTCAATATCATTAACAAATATATCACATGATAACATTCATTTATTTTGTTAATGTGGTTAAAAATTAATATATTTAAGGACAAATTAAAAATTATTTCTTTATTATATCTCTTTTTATTTATATGTATATATATATAATTCATATTTTTTCATATATTTATTTGAAGAATAAGTGGAATAAATGTAATATAATGACATATAATTAACAAAACTTATTTACTCAATAATTAATGAAAGAAATCCACATTCTCCCCACATTTACACTGTATTATAATGAAATCTTGAAACAGGACCTCCCCTACACTTAGATTGAAGTGTGAGCATTCAGGAGTAACATGGAAATAGGTATGTAAGGAAAAATGGTTTAGTAATATATCACACATATTACAATGTTCAGAAATTATATGGTATTAAAATATGGTCAAATATCACAGAAATATCAATATAACTACAAGGGATTCAAATTAAAGTGCCTCAATTACTTTTCAAAATTTTTTTGGAAAAAAATAATTGTAAGATATAGATTATAGTTTATGACTCATGATCATATCATGAAATAAAGGTATTTTACGATTATTTAAAATAATCTAGATCAGATCTTGGGATTATGAAATTGGTATCATACAATATCTCATAAGCATGGATTTCAAAGATGATATATATGGTTAAAAATTAAAATTAAGAAAATGGAAAAATATATGTAAGCATTTAAAATTTAGAGTATAAATTAGATAATCTATATAAAATAATAATTTAGTTAAATATTATAGTGAGTAATTGGTTAATTTTTTTTGAAATATAATAAATAAAAAAACTCACTAAAAAATAAAATGGAAAACCCAGTTATTTATAAACTACACTATAGATTTTTTGTAACACCCGACCCTATTTACCCAGAGTCGGTGCATTATTACATAACATTGGCATGATACAAGGAATCATGTCCCAAAAGACGGATTAGTTTAGTATCCTATGAAGTACTAGATACATTCATAAGTTTTACATTATATTATAAAATGAAAAACAACAACAACATTGTATCATTTGACCACATTCATTTCCCTTAGTCGATCCTTTTAGGTCAGTCATAATATACTTCTTCACATCCTGGAAAAAATAAAACATAGAAAGGTGTGAGCTCAGATGCTCAGTAAGGATAATAATATAGCGGGAACTTTTATAAATAAGCATAAACATTTAAGGCAATGTATAAGACTAAAACAAAAGCCTTTTAATCTTAAACTTCATCATAATATGGAAAATATAAATCGGAATAATGCCATTTACTTATTCACATGGATATTCTACTAGTAAAATAATCACATGCAAAATCAATAGCCAATTTCATAATAATGGAATGCATAATTCCAAAATTCATAACCACATAGTCAAGGCCTTGTACCAAGACTACAAATAAGATTTTGTCAATCCCTTGTACCAAGAAACTAGTTTGTCTCATGAGACCTACCAATGCATTGAGGAGCTATATCAGGCTCCACCCATCACTTACCAAGTCCAATGCATTCCTCATATGAAAGGGTGAAACATAATCTAAACATTCGTATTAAAACTAGCATATGAAATGTCAATATTATAACCACAAACCATGAATGGAATAAAAATAACACATCCAAAGTCATACATAACTCATTCAATACAATATGGATGATTGTATTATGATAAATCAACCTTAATTAAGAACACAATACACTAAAGTATATTGACATAGATGAAAATAGTCATTAAAACTATTTTTAGAGAAATATCCACTTTTTCTTGAAAACATTTAAATGACACACTATTTATCCAAGAAGTCATTTAAAAGAGATTTTTAAATCAATGTGTCCCATACCACTTTGAAACTTTTAAAAGTAATTTTAATTTTAAAACATTTATTTCCATATAAATAAGTCCATAAAACCATTTTTAAAACATGGACATTAATGAGAAAGATCTAGAAGAATAAATCTTTAAAACATTTAAAATGACATTTTAGTTAGAGTTCCTAAACAAATGAGAGATTATTGAATAAAAATAATTAAGGTAATAAAAACTTTATAATATCATGAGAATAAATGGATTCATGATATAATATGTCAAAGTATAGTATATACACCAAATAAAAGTGAATTGGCATATAAAAACAAAGAAGTCTCAATGGAATGTAAGTTGAGATGAATTCATTTATAAAGACCATATCTTTAGGTTAAGGATAAATCAATGACATAAATTTGTGTAAAATAAATAAATAAACTCAATATGATTGGATATTTAGTGAAAATAAATCATAGGACATTAACACATATTCTTGTAAAAACAACACCAATGACTTGGATGTTTAACTCAATGAATAAAAATTGAATTACAATTACTCTTATAAAGTTTATATTGATGACTTGGGAATTTATAAATGGAGTGATTATGTATATCAAAAGTATATCCACAAAACGGGGAGTGGAAATTAATACATAAGTAAATAAATAGGGATTTCACACATAATCTTTAAGTAAAGTAATCAATGAAGTTTACATAAAACCGAATGAGTGGAAATTGAAATTTGAAATTACCTTACCGATTTAGTTACTTTCAAAACATACATTCCATGAATAAAAGATCATCCAATGATAATGTAAATACCCATAAATTAAATTATATTATGCAAACAATATAATCATGGGTAGTACATACACCACACAAAAGTTAATAGTGGAAAATATAACATGAATCTCACGGGAATAAAAGTGAGATGAAAACCCCTTACCTTGTACTTTTACTTAGTGAAGGGTAAGTTAAACTCCTATAAAATAGTTAAATAATTTTTATTAAATTATACAAGAAGCACATACATAAATATTATATCATATATGATCTTCTAATATTGCTTTGTTAATAATATTTTAGTAGTATCATTATTTTTGGTGTTAATTGATTCATTTTCCTTTATATGTTTTGTTATGTAAGTCATGTCTGTTATGGATAGGATGTATTTTATTCATATAAAGAATGATATAAAGTATTTAAACATTATTTTTAATCATCAAATTAAAAATAGTCTTGAATGGTTACGATGGGGAATGACATCTCATCGGGTCGTGGAGACAGTAAGCCGTACATACGCACGAGCGACAATATCATTTTTTTGATGGTGAAATCATATATAATTGGATGGTATATAATATATAAAAATTCATTAACATATTATATTTATTATTTACATCAGTTATACCCATTATTATACCCAGCCAAATATTGTAGTTTTTGAATAACAAACTACACCACGACGTGGAGACGGTAAGCCGTACGTACGCACGTATGGTGACTTTGTCATTTATAGGATGGATAGAATAACGAATATGGTTGTACCATATTTATAATAAAATAAAATTATTTAGGAGGTACTATAGTTATTATTTTGTTATGTAATCATCAAAGAAAGTGGAAGTGGAAGAAGAACAAAACTTGAAAGAGGTGATGAAATATTTACCTCTTCTTCAGGTTCTTCCTTTGGATTTGATCAAAATGGATCTATAGGTTGGATTTATGACCAAATGATTCCTCTAGTATTAAGAGAGGAAATTAAGTAGGATATTTGGGCTGGGTTTGGTCAAGAAAAATGGCTTTGGAGGTGTTAAATTAAGAGAAGGGGAAGTACCCTTTTATAATAGAGGTGCTGGTCACTTTAGGAAAAGCTTGAAACATTACTTTATAATAAAATCATTATCACTTTATAATGGCACCAAACTAATTTATTTATAGTATAAGGTGGGTATGGGTCGAAAAACTCTCTATAAATTGGTTTTATATATGTTTGTTTCACCATATTAACCTTATCTTTTAGATTTAACTATTAGTTAAATAGTTTTACATTTACCATGTCTATTTGTATTTTTATATTATATGGTTAATAAACTTACTATAACAATCCATGTGAACCCCAAGTGGTAAATTATTAATATATATATAACCTTATAAAAGTCCATTTTCCAAATATTATATTTTTAGGAATATTATATCAATTAATAATATAGTATTTGTTTTAAAAACTCAATTATGTCAATTTTGACACTATTTAGTATTTGGTTTTCTTGAAAATCATAACAGCATGATTACTTTGAAAAAAAAAATTTAATGGAACCTAACATGTCATATTAACCTATAAAATTAGTGTAATTCATCAAAAGTCTCAAATTACATTTATTTGGATATTTATAATATTAAATATTTTAATACTTCATTAATAAGGTAATTACTGCATCATCATTGTGTCATAAATAAATTAAATTATTTAATGTATAAAAATTATAAATAAAATACCATTATGTAGGAAATAGTATTTTATTTATAATTAATATTTATAGTCGAATTTCTCTTAAGTATAACTCTATATTAAAAATGTTTTAGTCAATAAACATTGAATTTAACTCTTTTAACTCTTCTTTAAATAAAATAATAATAAATATCCTAACCTTATCGAAGTGGACCAAAGGGGGTAATATTTTATTACTAAGGTTTTTTTTGGTCCAATAATACTTATTCAATAGAATTGGGACATGTGATAGGGTAATTATAATATCATTTTTACCCTTAATTACCCTATTTACTTTTAACTTTGGTAAATTAAAGTCAAAAGTTACGATTCACCAACAATTATTTTCATCTTATTGAATCAAATTTTACTTACTAATATCAACCATGTCTCTTATATTTTTGAAATTCAATTCAAAAAAGTGATAAAATTATGTTTTATGAAAATTTGCAAATGCTCCTAGAAGGTGGGTAAAAAACATTAAAAAAATTCAATAAACTTTTATACATCTAATTTTATTATAAAATGAATCCAATAAATTACATTGAAAAAATATAGGTATTATGTATCTATTTTGACATAAAATTAATATAAATAAAATAAATAATTATTTAAATAAATAGTTTTTTTAAACAATAACGAATAGGTTTTCACTATTCATCAAAAATTGAATGTTTTCAGAAAAATACCAAAATTTCACCCTAAGATAATTTTTATATTATGAATCCAAAAAACATTTATATTTTACCAAATTCAAAACATAAATTTTTCATTTATTAATTTAAAATTTTTCCCCATTTTCAAAACAAAAAATCAGGTTTTTAAAAAGTAAAACTGTCAAAAAATTGCCATGTGTTTATGTCAAATTTAAATGTGAAATTACTTATAATGACCAAAATTGTATTAAATGATAAAAATATAATCTAATTATACTTCCAAACCATTCAAATTTCTAATTTAACACTATAAATTATTTTGGTTAAAAAAGTTGTTTTTAGTTAGAGTTTAATATTTTTTACTATTCACCTAAATATAAAAGTTATCCAAAAAACACCAAAAATTTATCGAAACGAAATTTATATGTTTTTATTCAAAAGAAGAAGTTTATTTTGTCAAATTGAATATATAAAACTGTCAAATATTGGATTTAAAAAGGTTTCTCCATTAAAAGGAGGTAAAATTTCATTTTCTAAAAAATACTTCTTTTATATGAAAAATTGAATTTGTCCTTATATTATGTCTATAAAAAACAAAATATGAATGTTCAAATTATATGGGAAATATATAAAATTTAAAATTTGGTTATTACTATTCATAACTTCTTTTTAAATGGCTAGTTTGATTGGTCGCGGTGTGCTTGATCTCAGTGTTGCGTACATCGCACACTATTGTATTACTTAAAGAGAAGCATACTGTGGAATCTTGGGGTGTTACATTTTTCTCTATCCTTCACACTACAATATGAACTTATACTCAAAGTTACTTTAAAGTATGATAAATATACTTGAAATTATAGAATTTAAATTTGAAATTTTTTAAAAAAAATTAATATATGGATTAACTAGATGATCTCAAGTGTTGATAGGGTCATATAGTGTGATTTAAACAACTACATATATGGGGAATTAATAAAAATATTATTTAAGCCACCACACATTGTTTTTGAAACTAATTTAATTTACCTATTTTTTTCTCCACCACACTATAAAAACATGATATATAAAATAAGTCTCTAACCATTTAGAAAATTAATTTCTAGGTATCATATTTAGTATTGAACTATATATACGAACTTTTCCTCTAAATTGAAACTACAACTTTTATATTATTTTGTCTTGAGTTTCTTTTGATTTATATTTTTGGAGCAATGTGATATTAAATGATAGTAATAGAATTTAAAAAATATCTATAAGTATAGAATTTATACATTACCTTACTATAGATAAATTAGTTTTATATTTTTATCACATAATATGAAAGGTTATCGACCTCTATTGGAAATTAAAATCCTTCCCAAAGGCAAACTCATATGGTGACATTTCAATGAGATAATTTTATGATATTCTATATTCTAAATGTTAATCATTTAGGTTCATGATTGAATCCATCTTATTGATCAAAATAGTTTTATCTTATTTTTTTTAAAATATTGACATGGAAAAAAATTCCTATCTACTTTTTAGTGGTGGTATATTATTTATGTTTTTTACACTATCTGAAACTTTTAAAACAGTGGGCGAAAATTTAAATTATTAAATTATAACTATTAGAGTACAAAACATAAAAAATATAACCCCACTAAAAAAATAGACAAGAAAAATGTTTTCACCTCGAATAAAAAAACATCATGAGAATCATCAACAATGGGATCCTTGTAATCCACCTTTTTCTAACAAAATAAAAAAACAATCGAAATGTACATGACAAAAAATAAACTAGGAAAAAAACCACTAAAATCAATGGCCCATACTTAAAAATATCAATGAATAATATTTATTGATTATTTATCTCACATATCCTAGAAACCTTTCAAGTGTGTTGAAAATATTTATAAAATATAAAAAATTTAAGGGATTCAAGGAATATACTTGGGAAATATAATCCTAAATTTAGGAAATTCTTGAAGGCTCTTTGGGGAAAAAATGTCCCCCATAATCAAGTGTGAAAAAAATGAAAAATAAAATCAAAATCATGATTAGGTATGTTATAACCCATGTAAGGTAATGATAAATAATTTTCATATCTTATTAATATCCAATTGTTTTATTTTATCGAGTTATAAATATTATACGAATATTATGTGATTTCTAGTAAAAAATAAAAAATATTTATTTACAACCACATCGGGTTTTCAGATATTTTTTTGTTTTATTTAAAATATTTATTTAAAAAATATAGAATTTTAATTTAGAAAAATGAATTTAATTTTTTAAATAAAAATATCGAAATTATTTAATTTTTATTTTTTTTGTATTTTTTTTTAAAATTTTTGATTTTTTGATGAGGAATGAAAAATAATGATTTATATTGAAAACTATATTTAATTTTAAAGTATTTATAATGTTATATTATATTTAGGATTAGTTTTAGAATTTAATTTGTTTCTTCTAATTAAAAACAATCCAATTATATTATTTTTAAGGATTTATATATTTGAATTTTATAAAAAACAATTTGGTACTTCAAAATACATTTTTATGAAAAACTAATTTTCTTTATGTTTTATTTGTTTAATTATAAATTAAATTATTCAAATTATATGAATTTAATCACTAAAAATCGACTAAATATTTTAAATTTTGATGTCCAAATTTAGAAAATATTTCTCTTTTTTCATTATGAATAGTAACCATAGAAAACAACTATCACCACGGAAAGAGTAAGCGAGGTAATTAAAATTAACATTATTATGACGAGGACTAAATAATTACCTTAACACTTACCTTTATCATATGGGATGATTTTATTTTGATATGTACTTCAAAAATTTTAAAATATGGATGCTTAGTTTAATATTTCATGAATTTTTAACTTTATAGTATTTATGTAAAATATAAATCCACAAATGTCACCTTATATAATTTAATATCTACAATATTTTGTGATGGGGATTAAAAAAATTGTTTATAAATATTTATTAGAAATTTAAATAGGGTTTTTAATCATGGAAATTTATTTTTAATTTTTGGGGATGAAATATTTACCCTAACTGATTATGAAATACTAACATTGTGCTTGTGCAAGGAGTAGAAAAATAAAGTAAATGATTTTAAAAATTCTAAATATATTATTTTATGAATAATTTAACAGTTAACATTAATTTATTGGCGAATATAACATATTATGGATGTAGTAATGTATTAAATTATAATTAAATTTTTGTCATGAAGTTTTCAAAGTCAAATTAAATGAATAGTTACAGAAATGACAATACTGATATATTATAATAATGAATATTTTATAATAAAGAATATTTTATTCAATTATTTTAAATTCCTAAGAATTAAATATTCAGTGTGTTAATTATGATGCAGTTAAAAATATCATCCTTCTTCCATTTATGGTCGAATTTATCTTTTTATAGTAACGATATTGACCTATAGGGATTAAAAAACATTGTTACCATAACAATCATCAAAATGGTTAATGAAGGGTTAATACAAAAAGATAAGGGTAAAAACATCACCAATACATATAATATTTTAATTTTATGAGATAATTTTACTCATAATTATCTTACATTCAAATAATTTTAATTTGGATTTATTTTAACATGTTTCTTAATTATTATTAATGTAACACTTTACGAAATTCCAAGAGTTCCCCTCCCCTATCTTATAAAAGGGAGAATATTTTTCTCTTTTTTTTCACACATAAAAATCCATTTAGTTTTTCCAATACATTCCAAGATACATTTATGTAATCCTATTTATAATTTTATAGGTCTTGGGTTAGACATAATACCAACCTTTGAGGGATTAAAGTGTAAGGGAGAGGAGATTGTATGAAGTATATGTATATATTTTGACCAAATGTTTCAGTCTTATTACTTCTAGAACCTCCCTAAATACATTCTTCAACTATGATGATATAATAACATAAGTATATCCCATATAATGATATTTTATGATGTTATTTTCATAACATATATCTATATATGTATTCCATCAAATGGGAAAATAAACCATTGCTAATTTGCACAATGAACTACCGCCTCATGAACCGATGTAATTTGTTTTTCATCACCGCCAGTCATGACTAAATATAATGATGGGATTAATACATACATATATATATGATAATAATTACATATTTATCGTTATAGATATATAATATGTAATCTATTTATTATATTTCCTTTATTGAAAAACGACGACATCGTTCATGAATTGGTGCATACTATCACCTCTACGAAGTGATGTGATTAATTTTTCATCACCACATAATATAAATGATATATATTATTTTCATTAAAGAAATAATATAGTATTTAATATATATTTATAATTTTATAAAGAAAAATAATACTTACCATCTTTCTAAAAAGATTTTTGAAAAATGAAAATGCTACTCATGCGTATGTTTAACCTACCGTCTCTATGATTTTTACATAATTCATTTCTCATAGAAATATGATATAGTCGATTTTAAAATAATAATCGATATATAAAAATGATAATTATTTCATTATTATTATTATTTAGATGATGTAATAATGATCTCATTGACCATAGTCGACCCACTATATTCATTTTTGACATATGATCTTAATGTCATAAAAAACATTTGACATGAACATAATTGACTAAGTAATTAAATATAAAATGATAAAAGAATAAGAAAATTTAAAAATGATATTAATTTAGTAAATTATTAGAATAATTTTAATATTAAAAATAATATGAAATGTATGTGATGATTTAGACTCAAGGTAAGGGACACTTTAGTTCAGAAAAATCATTTTTAATGTTTTAAATATTTTTTTAAAAAAATTCTTCCTTGACCATATTCATAAAATTATATTATCATTATATTTTATATACATAAATGAATTTTAATGGGAATTTTTTACTACTTTTAAGTTTCTTTCAATAGTTTTCTAAAGTAATATTTTTCTATATTTTATATGTAAGGTTTTGAAAAAAAAACTACAAAAGGAATGTTTTATTTTAACGTATAAAACGTCAAATAAGTTTTCTGATGCCAAAAAAATTATTTAATGTTTTGGATTACTCTATAGAAATCCATTTTTATTCAAATAAAAAATCTCCTTCACTTTTTTCTAGGTATTTTAGATTTGAAAACTTGTTTTTAAAGGAAATTTATATATCAATATCTAAAAAAGTTTTACTTACTAGTTTAAAAAGATATTATTATGAGTTTCATAATGGAAATTCAATCTTATATGTGTTTTAAACATGATTTGGTCCTTGGAACTTTTTTATGATCAAGTGATCCTGGTACATATCTCTAATGAATTAGAAAATGAATATATTATCTATAGAATTATATTGGAAGCCATCCATTTAGTTATTATAATTGTAAAAATTCATGTAAGGGTTTTTTTAAGGGTTCTTGTAAGGGTTATATGAGGATGATGTCCCAAGGAGCCTACATGATTTTTATATTCATGGAAATGAGTATTAATGGGAATAATTTGATTTTAAAAGGTAATCTAAATGATATTTGTAATGGATGGATTATTCACTTTTATGGTAAAAAGGTACGTTCTTATAGAAGTATTTTTAATTAGATCCCATGTTCTCTATGAAACCCTCATGATTATGATTTTTACTTTTTATTTTATTGTAATATGTTTTATAAAAAACATTTAGTAGAAAATTTATTTTCATGTGTTGGTAAATTATTTTTTAAGATAAATGTTTATTATATTAAAGGAAAACTCCCTTTATGATATCATGGTCTTAAAATGTACCTATAAGTTTCATTTTTATTTTTATTTACCTTCAAATTCATTTTATACTCATCATATTTTAATATTTTTTTCACAGGTTTTTAGGATGAGTAGAATCAATGAATAGGTTAAGTCAAAAATCATAAATATTTTCCTTGAAAAAAAATCATTTATTCTAAAAGTTTTATATTGTGGTAAAAATGGCTCATAAGAGGAAGTGTCCAACATGTATAATACAGATTTGTTATGAAAGAGTTATGACCTAATTTTATAAAAATATAAAACTGAATAGATTATAAAAATGGATGAAAGTAAATTCTTATCTAAAAATGAAACAATGGATTGAATAATGAACAGAGTATTATAATTGGTATCAGAGTTGGGTTTATCTAATTTTAAAGTTTAGGATTATACAATTAAGAGATTATAATTTATTTTTATCATAATATATCAATTTATGACTACCATGTTGCTTTATCAAAACTATGTCTATTTTTAATGGTTTCTCACAAAGGAAACAAGTAATGTAAGTCATAGAGGTATTTAGAGGGATAATATTTTTTTAACAAAATGATAAAATAAAAGATGAAAATTAAATGATTATATATTTTCTATTAAGAAATTATGAAGATAAAAAATATAATATTTTAATTATTATTTAAAGAAAATTAATTTTTTTAAAATGATATATACAATGTTATTAAAGGGAAATAGGTTTAGTCTAAAAGTTAAACCCAAAATTGAAAAATTATAAAATATGATCAAAGTCTTGAAAAATTATCTTATGATGTTCACCCAAGGTGAGAAAAATGTTAATTTTATTTTGGGTTTCTAACATCATAATAGTGGCACTTTTGAACATGGTTATTATAATCAAGAAATAACCTCAAGGAATTCCAAAAATACCACATTTCTTAATAGTATCACTCAATATAATCTTTTTAAATATTACAGAAATACTGGGAACATTATTTATGATTAAAATTAAAATAATAATAATTATGGAAGGCCATGATTCATTAATTATTATTCAAAATTTTATTTTATAAATACCTTTTCAATGTAACTATGGGTTCCAAAATCTCTACTGGATAACATTTATAGACCCAAATTTGGGTGAAAGTTATTTTAGTCTCTTATATTATTTAATATAAAAACTGTTTCAAATTAAATTCTTAAGGATCTAAAAAAATATATATAATTGTTTATCAAGGAATATGAGGGGTGAATATAGAGAATTCAACAACTTTGAGGATCTTGACGGTGGGTATGTTGCTTTTTATAGAAACATAATGAGTAAGATTGTCAATATAGATATCATTATATTTTCAAAATCCTATATTATTAAATATGTTTATATGTTAAAGTATTGAATCATAATTTACAAATAATTATCAAATTATGTGATAATAATTTTAATGTATCATTTGAATATAATGTATTCTATGTTTTTGATTCCCGTGGAATGATTTTATTTTTCCCTTACAGATTTAAAATTTTTTATGTAATTTATTTGAAATTACTTACAATCCACAAAGTATAATTCTTAAGTACACAAAATATTGATTTATTATTGTGAAATATATTTATTATTATTTGTAAAACACACTCACCAGTTAAACTTATTCGAAAACATTTAACACAATATTTAATACAAATGTATTTCAAAATATTACACTGTGTGTGAACCATGACAAATTATAAAACAAAATAATTCTTCCTTTCAATCTAAAATTGAATTATAAAACCCTAAATACAATTAAATTATACACTTATATCTTATTGGACCAACCCATGTGAATAGTATATGAGATTAATCGTACTCATTTGTAATTTTTGATATTTATACAATATTTACTTGGGTTTTTTTCTTAGCATATTAAATTGAGGTTTTAAAGTCTTCATTAAATATACCAAGAATTTAAAAAATTAAAAAGGGTTTAATATCTTTTTTCTTTGGCGTTCTCTTGAGATGGAGTTTGAAAATAATGATTTTGGATGATTTTTATGTTTAATATGGTTATCACCAATCTTCATCAACTATTATAAATCTTTAACAATGAAATGTTGTTGAAATATGGGAATAAACCTTAGAATAAGTTTCTTTAATTATCCATAATGAATTTAATTTCCTCAATATTTCTAGGTTGAGTCATTTAATAACACATGTTATCCCATTAATCATGTTCTTATAAGACCAACTATGAAAAATACCCTTTATGATATTTGGAAAGGAAAATTAACCAAGGTTGGTTCTTTTAAGGTGCTTGACTATAAATTTTTTATTCAGAAAACTAAGTCTATCCTTGGTAAATTGGAACCTAAATTGGATAAAGCTATCTTTCCTAGGTACTCAAACTTATGTAAGTTTATTGGGGTTTCAATAAAAGGGCCAAGATGATTGAAGATTCAATTCACACAAAATTTTAGGATACTTTCCCCAATAATCATCCTCAAGTTGATGATGTTTAGGTTTCTCATGATAATTTTACCTTTAATGGTCCTCAACCTCCAAAATAAATTAAAAATAATAATAAACCTAGCTCTTTTCCCATGGCATGGGTTAAATTTAAGGTTCATCCTCTTGAAAATTTTGTTTCTTATATTAATTATGATACTAATACTATGATGGTTTCTTTTGAAGTAGAACATCATTATTTTGTGTCATACCTAGAGTAAAAAAATCTTGATGATTATCTTGATGGGGAAATTTTTTAATTTTTCATCCATAATAATTAAATTAATTTACCCAGAATAATGTTTGGAAAATTATGGAGAGGCCCAATGATAATCCTATTATTGTCACTAAATGGGTATTTATAAATACTTTTGATGAGAAATTAAATATTAACCATAACATCGCATGAATTATAGAAAATGAATATAACCAAAAGAAATAAATTAATTATATTGAGTACTTTTCACTAATTCCTAGGATAAAATCCATAAGGATCATGTTGGAATTTTAACCTATTTTGGATTTCAATATTTTTTATATGGATGTTAAAAGTTAAATTTTAAATGGTTTTATTTATGAAAATGTTTTAGTGGAACAACTACCTTTTTTTTGATAATTCAAAATTTCCAATGGTTGTTTTTATTTTAACTAAAGAACTTTATGGTTTGAAATAATCCCCCTAGGCTTGGTATGAGATGTTAAAAAAAATTTATTTAGAATATGGTTTTTAAATGGGAAAGGCCAATTCAAATTTTATTGAATCATTTTCCAAGGGATAATTTTATTGGTAAAATTTATGTTGATTATGTCATTTATGGATTAAATATAAATTCTATTTGCAACGAATTTTCTAATTTAATGAGTGTGTAATTTTAAATGAGCTTTACAGGAGAACAAACATTTTTTCTTATCTCCCAAATTTCCCAAAATTTTGATGGCACTTTTGTTATAAAAAATCATACTATTGAGCCTCTAAAGTGGTTTGAAATAGATTTAGTTAATAATATTATTATTATAATGAATATTTATTGTAACCAAAATTTTTATGAAGCTAATAAAATAGTAAGAAATAAGCATTATGGAGGTATTATTTGGATTATTTTATATCATACAATGACCAAGATAAAATAAATATTTAGTGTATACCTTTATTCCAATTTTCAATATAGTATGATAGAATACTATTTAAAATATCTCAAATAAATACCTATGTATTTAAATGAAATTAAAAAATAAAGTTTATTTTATTCAAATGTCTCCTCTTTTTAATATATATGTTTTTATTTTATTTATTTTGGACAGTTCCAACTGTATTTAAATAGTATAAGTGAGACTTTATACCTACGTGGAAAATATCTTGTCTCATGGAATAGTGACAAGAAAAATTCAGTTTACCTTTATACTATGAAATTAAAATATTTTACCATAGTATGTTGTTGCTCCCAAACCATTTAAATGAAATATACTATTATATATTATTGGAAAAATTATGACCATGTGCATATTAAGTGCATCAACACTAGTGCGATTAATATTTATAAAAAACAAATTCAATACTTCTGTACAAATAATATAGAACTTAGACACCTTTTTCATAGATTCTATTTCCAAAAGGTGATATCATTAACAATTATATTTGAACTAATATACATATGTCTTATATCTTCACAAAACCAATTAATGGTAATAATTTTGATTTTATTAATGGGGTGTTAGGAATGAAATCATAGTGTTTTATCCATTTAAATTTTTCAATAATAAAGGGTTTCATTTATTTTAACCTTGGGATAAATTGAGATATATTCATTTCTTTAATTTTTATATTTTATTATTATAATTACATTTATTTAAATTTTTATGTGATATATGTATCTATTTTAATATCTTAGGTTTGATTTTGTTTTTTATTTATTTAACGCTTTATTTACATGATTTAGATACCCCCTTATACTTTTATAATAAGGGGTCATGTGAGGGGTATCCAACCCTTTTGAAATTAAAGTTTTCTAAGTGGGAGTCTAGTTTTAAATTAGACTTGATATTTTAAAAATTAAAAGATCCATATATAAGAAAAGACATATGTGGTGTGCTATTTTTGTTTTAAAAAAGTATATTTTTAAATGATAAAATTTATAATAGTATAATAGTTAAAAAATATTTCGTTTCTCATGAATATTTATATGATTACATTAAACCCCATTTATATAAACCATGTCTATAAGGTTGTTGACAACTTTAAAAGGGGAGAATACATTGATGATCTTAAATTTATAATTTTAATTTTTAAAAATTAAATCATTTTAATAAATGTTTCATTAATAATTATATATTTAAATTATTTTATTAAATTGATTGTGGTTTTTTGATAATCACATAATGGGAGAAGATTTGTTCAATTAAAATACAAGTACTTTTATTTGTATTGAAAGGAAAATGGGGATAAAAATTTCAAGTTATAAAATCATTTAAATGTTGTTTTCAGACTTAATTTTTTTTAAAAAAATTAATTTAGTTTTCTTGGATTCATTTCATCTAAAAATATTTAAATTACTTTTAGTTTTAATATGGTAATTTGATCATTCCCATATTTATTATTTAATTGATCAAGTGTTAGTGGTCATCAGGGGGGGTGTTTTAATTATCACTCTTTTAGGTGGTTTTGAATGATAACTGTAACACCCCAGGTAAATAAAGAATATGACATTTTTATATTTATCTATATTTGTGAATAAAATATTAATATTAATTTAAAGGGGACACTATGCTCGATGGCGTACCCAATACGCAACAACGAGTTTCTTGGGAATCTTATGTTGCACTCTAATAATAAAATAATATTTTTTTAAATGGTAGTTAACGCCTAGCCGTTGTAATGGCGGGAATGAACAGAACTAACTAAAAAATGATTATATATGTTTGTTAAATATTTTTACTCTTTACAATAAATGTTATAGGATTAAAAATGCGAATGAATCCAATTTTAAGTGTAAACATTCTAATATTCATTAAAAGGTCGATTAACCGCCTTTTGATGGCGAATCTCTTTTAAATCCACTTTTTGACAATTTTATGTGTTATATTTGAGAAAATAAAATTCTTCTTTAGAATTAAGACATCAAAATTTACTTTGTGTAAATTTTTGGTATTATTCCGATAAAGTTCATTTTTTAATGAATAGTGAAAAATGTTGTATTTTAATTCAAAACCACTTTTGAATCTAATTTATTTATATGATTAGATTATATTTTGAATTGGTTTTAAAGTTAAATTAGAATATATTTTTACCTTTTAATCCAATTGTGGTCATTGTAATTAATTTCACTTTGAAATATGACTTAAACTAGTGTCAATCTTTTGATACTTATTGTTTCATAAAAACACGCTATTTGCTCTGACATCGGGAATTAATTATTAAATTAATTAATGAAACTTATATGTTTTGAATTTGGTAAAATATACTTCATTTTTGAATTCGGAATATCAAATATAGCTTAGGGTGAAGTTTTGGTATTTTTCTGAAGAACTTTAATTTTTGATGAATAGTGAAACCACTAAGTGGTAGTTAAAGAAACTGATTTTTTGTTTAAATAAAACTTTTCCACCTCTGTGTTTTGAATTTCAAAAATCCTACATACATGGTTTTCATTAGGAAGTAAAATGTGGTTCAATGGGATTAATTTTTTTGGGTGAATAGTAACTTTTATGTTCTTAATCGCGATTAGAGGTAATTAGTATAATTTAAGGTAAAAATAATGTTTTAGTAATGTGAAATAACCTAGAAACATGTCCTAACCTCATTGGATGTGTCATGGGCAACCAAGAAAATCCATGGGTCAAATTGGGGACCCCATGGAGCCACTTTGGTTGGAAAATGACATAAATAACTTTTTATTTAAAGTTAAAATAAAAATGTCACAAGCATGAGATGTTTCACTAAAACAATTTTTAAATGGGGTTATACAAGTCATATTTTTGACTATGAATTTTAATTAGAAAGATAAAAATATTTACTACATCATGATATTTGTTTTATAATTTTTAGACATTAAATAAATTAAATTATTTATGACATCATGATGATGCAGCGATTACCTCATTAATAAAGGATTTAAATAAAAAGAAAAGATAATGTTAAAACTATAACTTAAACATGTCAAAAAATTATTGTATGAGTATATTTAGAACCCTTACCACCTTATCCTCGAAATACATTAATGTGGGACCTTTAAAATTCGAAACTCATTTGATAATAAAGTAACATTTTTTAACTTTCCAAGAGTGCCCCTCTTCTCCTCTTATAAAAGGCCCCCACCTCTACCACCTTACCCACACCTCTCAAGCCTTTGGCTCGGACAAACCCTGCTAATTTTTCTTCTCCAAATCCCTCTCTTACTCCTAGAAGCCTTACTTTGAGCAGAAGTCTTTCCAAGGAAGCCTTTGAGCTCAAATCAAAGAGAGTTACCCGATTTTAAGGTAATGTCTTCACTTGTGTTCTTTTGTTTTATTTTGCTTCTCCAACCACCTAAACTCTTTTTATTAATTTCATTTGTAACAAATCCAGTATCTTCAATATACTATGATGTTTTTATAAGAAGATTTCGAGCTACACCTACACACACCTGCATCTAATGGTTAAAGAACATACTATTTCTGTGGATGGCGAATTTCCGCCTCACGAAATGATGATTGTTCAACACTCATATAACACCTTCAAAGGTGTCCATTAAGATGTCACTATATTTATATATGATATATAATATGTTGATTTTTTACTTAATCTTCTGTATTTTTCTTTTGTGGCATACCTTTATGGTTTCCATTGTGGGTAAACACGATAATTTCATTTTAGGAAGTGCGGACTACCGCCCCCTCAAAGTGATTTGTTTCGTTAATGCCATATGTGGGATGTATAAAGGATGGATTTAAAGTTATTATATATTATGTATGTTACATATAAATGATGAATATAATTCTGGAATTAAAATATACATACCTCTCATTTAGTTTTAATTCCATTAATATGACATAGAAATGAAAGTAGCGTTCATGCGTACGTACGGCCTACCGTCTCCATGAACGGTGCATTTCATTTCTTACCTCTAAACGATTATGTAATATTATAAATACATGTATATTCTGGATATATATGATATATATTATATCCAAATCATGAATATCATTCTCGATATAATGAACCTTTGACCACACGAACAACATGTAATTATAAGAAGTCCAATTTCCACTTAAGAACCAAATATCGACAAAACAAACATTATTAACTTAAATGATTACATAATGTTTATAACATGTCAATAAGTGATATAAAAGGAATAATGAGCTTGAAAAATAATCTTAGGCAAGTAGAAATTAACTCATGTTTATTATTCAGGCCGTTAAAGAACGATCGAGTCAAGTCGGACCCGAGGTAAGGGATCCTACCCCTCTCTTTCTTTTTAAGTACGCTCTTTTATGTCATTCCTTTTAAGCTCATCTTTCTTATGATTGGGATGTTATTTTATATTATTCCTACTTTAATTTTTTATGTTCATATTATCAGAGACCATATTTTATCTTATCAATCCATTTTTGATGTTTTGAGTGGCGCCGTTAGGCTGCCAAATTTTCATAAGAGATCTGACCTCTATCTTTCTTTTTAGGTACTATTCTTTATGTCACTTATTTTAAGATCCTCTTGGTTATGATGGGGGATGTTCTTTTATATTCCTATTTCTGTACATTTTATTTTAATATGATGATAGACCCTATTTTATCTCATCAATCAATTTTTTGGAAGTTTTAAGTGGCGCCGTTAGGCTGCCGAGTTTCCGTAAGGGATTTTTCATCTCACTTTTAGTCCCGTGAGATTTATGATACATTTGCCACCGTTTAATTTGAGTGGTGTATTTACATCCCATTATTATACTCTTTGTGTAATATAATTTCATTTATGGGTATTTACATATTCATTGTATGACCCTTCTTCAATGGGGTGTAGGTTTCGAAAGTTACCCAAGTCGGTAAGGGAACCTTTCACCCTCCTCTTTTTAAAAGATTTCTTTTGTTATGTCTTTTAATTCACATACTATTATGTTGGGATATGTTCTTATATATCTTTATTGATGTAAATTTTATTTCCAAGTGATGAGATACCATTTTTATCTCTCATCAACTCATTTTCTGAAATTTGAAGTGACGCCGTTAGGCTGTCGAATTTTACCAAGGGAACTTTTTAACCCAATTTAGATTTCTTTGGGTTAAACTTGTAGTTATTGAATATGTCATAATTTGAATATGTGTGAATGACCTTTTATTTTTTTAAACTTAATATCCACTTATATTGGGTGTATTTATATTTTTCACACATAATTTTGAGATTGATTTATCCTTAATTTAAGGATACCTTCTTTATAAGGGATTTCATCACATTTTACATTTCTATTGAGACTTCATTGTTAATATGCACCAATTCAATCTTATATGGTGTATATACGGTCCTTTAGAATATTATATCATGAATTCCTTTATTCTCATGATATTATAAAGTTCTGATTAAATGTTATTCCTCAATTATTGTATTCAAGTGTCTCTCATTTTGTTAAAAACCCTTTAACTAAAATATCATTTTAAATGTTTTAATGATTTATTCTTATAAATATTTCTCGTTAATATCCATGTTTAAAAAATGGTTTTAAGGATTTATTTATATGGATATTAATGGTTTAAAATGTTAAAAGCTTCACAGTGGTATGGGACACTTTGATTCAAAGATCTCTTTATTAAATGTTTTAAATGGTTTTGAAAATGGTTTTTTAGAATGGATTAATTATTTCAATATCTTAAAAATTTCTATGTGGGAATGTTATATTTCCTTTATGATTAAGTAATGTGCTATTATTATGTTATGGTTCTTGGGAATTATTATGAATACGGGTGGTTCCATTAAAAACTAAGGGCGGGTGAGCCCGATATAGCTCTCCAATGCATTGGGTAACATGAAGGGGTTAAACGTTAAGGTTTCTCTGAAGAGATTTAGGGAATATACTGTGATGGGTATTCCAAACGTAACCAAGAGGGTTACTCCCTACGTAAGAATGTTATGAATGCCTCAAGTTACCTTTATTTCTTATGATTTCTATTTTTTATTCATGATTTGATGAGGTATGTTAAAGTGCTTATGTTTTATGAGTAAAGTATGATTTCATTGATTCTTATGTATACAAGTACTCATGTTTCCTTTCCATATTTTTATATCCCTTTCTGAGCTTTCTATGCTCATCCCATGTTTTTGAAATGTTTTTCACAGGTCAAGGGAAGGGTACATGATATGTTGATAGTGTCAAGGAAGTTTCAAGAAAGAATCCATGTTTTATTTTAAATATGTTTCGGTTGATAGGAAAAATGAATACTATCTTTTGTGTAACCCCTTTGTTTAAATGTGGAATGTAATGAAATTTTTATGATCTAATTCTCTAAAACTCTAAACCTGAAAAGATCCTCAATTTGAATTATTAATTTAATTCAAGATTAAGTAAGGGTTAAGGCCATGGACTTATAGTTGGTATCAAAGGTCGATTTAGATAACTTTAGAGGTTAGGGTATTCTCTAAGCACAAGTGACATTACCATAATGGTTAGGATTTCAAAAGAGTCCTAGTTTTAGATAAAGTGAATGAGTAAGTATATCTTAGTGTTTACCATCCTCATTAGTACATGATGGTTTTGTTGATAAACTCACACTGAAATTTCTGTTTTTATTGAATGGATGGATCTAACAGGCACCAAAGAGACAACAGGTTTAAAGGAAACTGTGGTGGTTCTCTGATTAAGATACTAGATAAAATGGGGGATTCAATGAGGAAACTCGTGGTTGTTCTAAACCAACTATCAAGGAGTCATGATCAACCACTTGAACCTTGGTATGATCTGTAATGCATCATGTTCGAGATGACCAATTGATGTGGAAGTTTAGGTAATAATTATAAAGGTAACCATTAGAGTTTATATGATCCTTACTTTTGAGGTAATTATGAGTTATTATATGTTATGATGGAAAATGAAAGGCATGAGATAAACTTGAGGTTAAAATATGTTATGATCATTTTTGAAGATTTTATCTCGTTTTGGGGAATGTTTTAAGAATTATATAGTTTTAGAAAAAGGACAACACGCAGACCGTGTGACAACCCGTTGCGTCGGACAAAGCTGCGGGAATCGAACCCACAACCAAAGTGCGACTGGTATTTATCACCTACCACTGGACTACGTGAAGTCCCTGGTTAGTTTGACTAATTATTTTTAGTTAGATGATTTTAGGAATCAAGAGTAATTTTATTTTGGGTTATCTATGGAAATGAGTAACCTATCATCAAGGATATGTGATTAGGTTAATTACTTTTCAATATGAGAATTTAAGAGCAACTGATGTTATTTGGAGATAAAAGTTAATTTGTACCTTGGAAGACTATGTGACTAAATCCTTCAAATATTTGGGTTTCAATCTTAGTTTGGTTTACTTTGAAGAATTTTATGGACAAATTGTTTATCAAATGGTCCTCGTTGAACTTTGGGTTTTGTTGGACAAATTTTGGAGATTAAGAATAGATTTTCTTTTTATAAAGGGTTATCCTTTTCTGGATTATCTGATCTTGTACTAACTATTTTGGTTTTGGTTTTGGTTAAAGTCTAACGACATGTGAAGTATATAGTTCTATTTTGTGGATTAGGTGATTCTATAGAAGTTGATTATAGTGAACAAGTCTTCCTAAATGCTCATCTTTTGGAGAAAATATGAGTTTGTGTAAGAAATCTAATAAAAGTTGAAAGTCAACATGATAAGTAATTATGTTTCCTTATGAATAAATTCCTCAATAAAAAAAACAAAAATGTTGTCTATTAACTTTTCCTACTGGGGAATCGAATACCGTTTAACCCATCACAAGTTTGTGATTTTATTATGGTTAACTTTCTCCTAAACATGTTTTCTATCACTTTCCATCAGAACATGACCCTATATTTTCTCCTCCATGTCCATGTTTTCCTACATGGAATCCTAGTATGGGTTAAATCGGGTGACCTCTGTACTTATCATTCTTTATTTTAACGTGATTGTTTTACCGACTCTTGTTCCGATGTGGGACTTTCAAGGATGTTTCCGAGCCCAATTTTAAAAATTGCGAGGATGCAATTCCCAAAAGGGGGGAAGGATGTAACACCCAAGGTAAATAAATAATATGAAATTTTTATATTTATCCATATTTGTGAATAAAATATTAATATTACTTTAAAGGGGACACTATGCTCGATGGCGTACCCAATACGCAACAACAAGTTTCTTGGGAATCTTACGTTGCACTCTAATAATAAAATAATATTATTTTAAATGGTAGTCAACGCCTAGACGTTGTAATGGTGGGAATGAACAGAACTAACTACAAAATAATTATATATGTTTGTCAAATATTTTTACTCTTTACAATAAATGTTAGAGGATTAAAAATGCAAATGAATCCAATTTTAAGCATAAACATTTTAATATTCATTAAAAGGTCGATTAACCTCCTTTTGATGGAGAACATCTTTTAAATCCACTTTTTGACAATTTTATGTGTCATATTTGAAAAAATAAAATTTTTCTTTAGAATCGGGACATCAAAATTTACTTTGTGTAAATTTTTGGTATTTTTTCGATAAAGTTCATTTTTTAATGAATAGTGAAAATGTTGTATTTTAATTCAAAACCACTTTTTAATATAATTTATTTATATGATTAGATTATATTTTGAATTGGTTTTAAAGTTCAATTAGAATATATTTTTACCATTTAATCCAATTGTGGTCATTGGAATTAATTTCACTTTGAAATCGGACTTAAACTAGTGTCAATCTTTTGATACTTATTGTTTCATAAAAACACGCTATTTGCTCTGACAGTGGGAATTAATTATTAAATTAATTAATGAAACTTATATGTTTTGAATTTTTTAAAATAGACTTCATTTTTTAATTTGGAATATCAAATATATCTTAGGGTGAAGTTTTGGTATTTTTCTGAAGAACTTCAATTTTTGATGAATAGTGGAACCACTAAGTGGTAGTTAATGAAACTGATTTTTCGTTTAAATGAAACCTTGCCACCTCTGTGTTTTGAATTTCAAAAATCTGACATACATGGTTGTCATTAGGAATTAAAATGTGGTTCAATGGGATTAAAATAATTTTTTGGTGAATAGTAACTTTTATGTTCTTAATCGCGATTAGAGGTAATTAGTGTAATTTAAGGTAAAAATAATGTTTTAATAATGTGAAATGACCTAGAAACATGTCCTACCATCATTGTATGTGTCATGGCCGACCAAGACAATCCATGGGTCAACTTGGGGACCCCATGGAGCCACTTTGGTTGGAAAATGACATAAATAACTTTTTATTTAAAGTTAAAATAAAAATGTCACAAGCATGAGATGTTTCACTAAAACAATTTTTAAATGGGGTTATACAAGTCATATTTTTGATTATAAATATTCATTAGAAATATAAAAAGATTTCCTACATCATGATATTTGTTTTATAATTTTTAGACATTAAATAAATTAAATTATTTATGACATCATGATGATGCAGCGATTACCTCATTCATAAAGGATTTAAATAAAATGAAAAGATAATGTTAAAACTATAACATACACATGTCAAAAACCTATTGGATGAGTATATTTCAAACCCTTACCACCTTATCCCTAAAATAAATCAATTTTGGACCTTTAAAATCCGAAACGCATTTGAAAATAAAGTAACATTTTGTAACTTTCCAAGAGTGCCCCTCCTCTCCTCTTATAAAAGGCCCCCACCTATACCACCTTACCCACACCTCTCAAGAATTTGGGTCGGCCAAACCCTGATAATTTTGCCTCTTCACATCCCTATATTACTCCTAGGAGCCTCACTTTGGGAAGAAGTCTTTCCAAGTAAGCCTTTGAGCTCAAATCAAAGAGAGTTACCCGATTTTAAGGTAATGTCTTCACTTGTGTTCTTTTGTTTTATTTTGCTTCTCCAACCCCCTAAACTCTTTTTATTAATTTCTTTTGTAAAAACTCAAGTATCTTAAATATAATAGGATTTTTTTATAATAATAATTCGATCTACACCTACACACACCTACATCTAATGGTTAAAGAATATACTGTTTCTCTGGATGGCGAATTTCTGCCTCACGAAACGATGATTGTTCAACACTCATATAACACCTTCAAAGGTGGCCATTAAGATGTCACTATATTTATATATGATATATAATATGTTTATGTTTTACTTAAGCTTATGTATTTTTTTTTTGGCATACCTTTATGGTTTCCATTGTGGTTAAACACGATAATTTCATTTTAGGAAGTGCGAACTACCGCCCCCTCAAAGTGATTTGATTCGTTAATGCCATATGTGGGATGTATAAAGGATGGATTTAAAGTTATTATATATGATGTATGTTACATATAAATTATTAATATAATTCTGGAATTAAAATATACATACCTCTCATTTAGTTTTAATTCCATTAATATGACATAGAAATGAAAGTAGCATTCATGCGTACGTACGGCTTACCGCCTCCATGAACGGTGCATTTCATTTATTACCTATAAAAGATTATGTAATATTATAAATATGTGTATATTCTGGATATATATGATATATATGATATAAAAATCATGAATATCATTCTGGATATAATGAACCTTTGACCACACGAACAACATGTAATTGTAAGAAGTCCACTTTCGACTTAAGAACCAAATATCGACAAAACAAACATTATTAACTTAAATGATTACATAATGTTTACAACATGGAAATAAGTGATATAAAAGGAATAATGAACTTGAAAAAGGTTCTTAATCAAGTATAAATTAACTCAAGTTTATTATTCAGGATTTTAAAGAACGATCGAGTCATGTCAGACCCGAGGTAGGGGATCCTACCCCTATCTTTCTTTTTAGTACACTCTTTTATGTCATTCCTTTTAAGCTCATCTTTATTATGATTTGGATGTTCTTTTATATTATTCTTACTTTAATGTTTATGTTCATATGAGGAGAGACCCTATTTTCTCTCATCAATCCATTTTTGAAGTTTTGAGTGGTGCCGTTAGGCTGCCGAATTTTCATAAGAGATATAACCTCTCTCTTTCTTTTTAAGTACTATTCTTTATGGCACTTCTTTTAAGCTCCTCTTGGTTATGATGGGGGATGTTCTTTTATATTCCTATTTCTGTAAATTTTATTTTAATATGATGAGAGACCCTATTTGATCTCATCAATCCATTTTTTGGAAGTTTTAAGTGGCGCCGTTAGGCTGCCGAGTTTCCATAAGGGATTTTTCATCTCACTTTTAGTCCCGTGAGATTTATGAAACATTTTCCACCATTTACTTTGAGTGGTGTATTTACATCCCATTATTATACTCTTTGTGTAATATAATTTCATTTATGGGTATTTACATATTCATTGTATGACCCTTCTTCAATGGGGTGTACGTTTCGAAAGTTACCCAAGTCGGTAAGGGAACCTTTCACCCTCCTCTTTTTAAAAGACTTCTTTTGTTATGTCTTTTAATTCACATACTATTATGTTGGGATATGTTCTTCTATATATTTATTGATGTAAATTTTATGTCCAAGTGATGATATACCATTTTTATCTCTCATAAACTCATTTTCTGAATTTTGAAGTGACGCCGTTAGGCTGTCGAATTTTACCAAGGGAACTTTTTCACCCAATTTGGATTTCTTTGGGTTCAACTTGTAGTTATTGAATATGTCATCCTTTGAATATGTGTGAATGACCTTTTATTGTTTTACACTTAATATCCACTTATATTGGGTGTATTTATATTTGTCACACATAATTTTGAGATTGATTTATCCTTAATTTAAGGATACCTTCTTTATAAGGGATTTCATCACATTTTACATTTCTATTGAGACTTCATTGTTAATATGCACCAATTCACTCTTATATGGTGTATATACTGTCCTTTGGAATATTATATCATGAATTCCATTATTCTCATGATATTATAAAGTTTTGAATAAACGTTATTCCTCAATTATTTTATTCAAGTGTCTCTCATTTTGTAAAAAACCCTTTAACTAAAATATCATTTTAAATGTTTTAATGATTTATTATTATAAATATTTATCGTTAATATCCATGTTTTCAAAATGGTTTTAAGGATTTATTTATATGGATATTAATGGTTTAAAATGTTAAAAACTTCATAGTGGTATGGGACACTTTGATTCAAAGATCTCTTTATTAAATGTTTTAAATGGTTTTGAAAATGGTTTTTTAGAATGGATTCATTATTTATATATCTGAAAATTTTATATGTGGGAATGTTATATTTACTTTATGATTAAGTAATGTTCTATGATTATGTTATGGTTCTTGGGAATTGTTATGAAGACGGGTGGTTCTGTGAAAAACTAAGGGTGGGTGAGCCCGACAAGCTCTCCAATGCATTGGGTAACGCGAAGGGGTTAAATGTTAAGGTTTCTCTGAAGAGATTTTGGGAATATACTGTGATGGGTATTCCAAATGTAACCAAGAGGGTTACTTCCAATGTAAGAATGTTATGAATGCCTCAAGTTACCTTTATGTCTTATGATTTCTATTTTTTATTCATGATTTGATGAGGTATGTTAAAGTGCTTATGTTTTATGAGTAAAGTATGATTTCATTGATTCTTATGTATACATGTACTCATGTTTCCTTTCCATATTTTTATATCACTTACTGAGCTTTTTATGCTCATCCCATGTTTTTGAAATTTTTTTCACAGGTCAAGGGAAGGGTACATGATATGATGATAGTGTCAAGGAAGTGTCAAGAAAGAATCCATGTTTTATTTTAAATATGTTTCCGTTAATGGGAAAAATGAATACTATCTTTTATGCAACCACTTTGTTTAAATGTGGAATGTAATGAAAGTTTTATGATCTAATTATCTAAAAATCTAAACCTAAAAAGATCATCAATTTGAATTATTCATTTAATTCAAGATTAAGTAAGGGTTAAGGCTGGGGCCTTATAATAACAAACAGATGAGTGTGTTTTTAATAGTTTATTTGGATATATTTCTATGTTTACAAATTAGAAATTTTTTTATGGAAGTACAAGACCAATAAAAGGGCTCAATATAAGTAAAGAGTAATTTATTAGAACCCTCCCCCAGTAGGTCCCAATGGATATTCTATAGGATACCACGGAATGGTCAATGATACCTAGAAAGAAAACATATTCTATCCAGGTTCCACTGGCTATCCGGTGGATCCCAAATACACATAAAAAATAGTCATTGGAAGAGGGCTCTATATGCTATAACTTGACTTATAATGTCTCTATTTTGTCCCTAACACCCCTATAACAATTATAATGCCATAGGGGGCTATAAATACACCCAAAATGGTTCTTAAAATCTAATGGTTACATTCGATATTTATTCAAGATCCAAATAGTACCACTTTTCTACTATAATTATACTATCTTAAATTTATATCTCATTCTCTCACTCCATTCTTTTTTTATACTTTCTATATGTTAGAGATTGTGATTCAAAGTACTTGTACCGAGATATACCCCTCTTTTTCTTTTCTTAGGTTCTCACTGCCATTGAGTTTGAAGGGGGTTTATGATCAATACCTTTAATGTGATGTGATATGGGTTTCTAAACATAACCACTAAAAGGATAGTAGTGACTTGGGTTTAATGGTAACAACCAGTAAAAAAGAATTACCACTTGTGTTGAGTTTCCTCACAACAAAAAATAAAAATTATGGGTTGGGTTTTATTATAAAACTATTAAAAATAAATGTTTAAAACAAAAAATCTAAAAGTTACTTGAGGGGAGGATGTATAAGAATACTATAGAGGATTATTTTCATAATTATTTATCACTTTTTTATTATTTATATTTTAATTATATTTCCACTATAGTTTAACTCATATCGTTGTTTCATTAAATTAGTTGTTTTTATTTTATATTTTTTTTAAATTCTAAAAAATTTTAAAATAAATTTTACCCCACACTTACCATCATTACTTAGACAAAAAAACCTCTCATATTTTTTATTCCACAATATTTAAACTATTAAGTGTTTTCTTCCATCTAGTAAATTAATTCTAAAAATATTTTTTATGTTTTATCAACTAAAACTTATTTTTTCATGGTTTAAGCCAATATAATTATGTTACGACCCAAATGTTTAGGTGGTTTCCATTTTTAGGGATCAAATAAAACTTTAATTTTATAGATCCCTTTATCCCATAAAATATATGATATATCAAGGGTATTCTATATAAACATTATATCGAAATATGTAATGTGTTATATAAATAAATTTCAAATAAAAATATGTGGTGTGGAAAATTATATAAATATAATAATTTTTTGTTTTTAAAAAGGTAAAAAGTGTAATTTTTAATATATTTTAAAATACATTCTTCAATCCAACTTTTTCCTCACAATAACATATTTACCTCACTGTGGAGAAAATATATCAATTATTATCAATAAAATTTTTATTAATATCGAGGATTATTATCTCTCCAAGAATCGCACTCTTTCAAACTTGGGGGAAAATCATTATAAAAATGCTATATCATAACCAAACTCAAA
Source organism: Viscum album (assembly GCA_963277665.1). NCBI lineage: Eukaryota > Viridiplantae > Streptophyta > Magnoliopsida > Santalales > Viscaceae > Viscum > Viscum album. Next base: position 249,511,811 of record OY728150.1, read on the forward strand.
AAACATAGTCAATAATGAAAAATGTTTATAATATATGAATCTAAATGTTATATCTTTTTTTCTATATGTGACTATCTTTTTCAAAAAAATTTATCTCTTATATAAAACCTATTAAACTTTTTATTCACATTAATACCACATTCTGACCCTACTGTCGTATAAAATGTTTCACTCTTTACTCAAGAGAAAACTTATGAAATATTTTTCTACTGTTCAAGTAATATATTATTTCCATAATATTTCTAGAACTCTCATAAATATAATCATAGATAAAAATTACATACCAATTGTTATGTCATTATATGATCTTTCTAGAGATTAATTTGGGTCTATAATAATAAAAAGTTTTCAAAGGCCTAATAAAGCGGATAACTCTAAGTACAATGCATTATTTAAAAAAACAATCAATGAAAGATTACTAACACAATTACATTAACAAATATATCACCTAATAAAATTCATTAATTTTATTAATTTAGTTTAAAATTTTAAATAGTTTTTTGTAATGAAAATTTCTTCTAATATTAACTATTTCTATCATTATATATATATGGCGCTTTTTTAATGTTTATATATATATAAAATGTTTTTTAATGTTTATATATATATATATCAAATAATAATAGTAATTTATGTAATATAGTGATATATGATTAATGAACAATATATTTTCATTAATTAATGATAAAACTAAAAACTTTCAGCACATAAAAACTTCCAGCTAATGAAATCCTGAAATAGGCATCCCTCACACTTGGTTTGAAGTGTGATCATGTAAAAGTACCAATGTGGTTAGTTTTTAAGGAAACATTATTTATTAATTTGTCTCACATAACATGATGTTTACATCATAAAAGGCTATAAAATTATGTCAAATATAAAGATAGTATTCTTGAATTATGAGGGATTCAAATCCAAGAATTTTTTTATCAATTAATAAAAAACATTAACTCAATTTTTTATAAAGAATTGTATATATGTTATCGATTATAGATCATGACTCAAGATTATCCCAGTAACAGAACCTATTATGATTATATTTCTAATTATCTAGAATACCTCTATAAACCATAAAATTGACATCAGATAATCCCTAATGATAATGAATTTTAATAATCAATTAATGTTTATTCATGTGTTTAAAAATTAAAATTTTAAAAAATGAAAACATATCTGAAACCATTAAAAATAAAATGTATCAAAATAAAATAATTTCTCCCATATAAATATATGATTAATGATTATTTTGGGGGATTGGTTGTTATTAATTTTTAAAAAGTGAGAACAAAACAAACTAAAAATAAAAGAAAAACAAAATAATTTTTTATAACCTAAACTATATATTTTTATCCATCCTATGTAGTTAAATATTAAATTATTTTCAATGTGACCTCAAAATATTATATATAAACATGAAATTATATAAATTAAATTAGAAAAAATGACATTAAAATAGGATACTATTGAATAACCAGAAGATCTCATGCCTTTCTAGGGTTATATACTATTATGAAATCAATTTTATGTGTGGGAATCCCTCAATGATTTACATCAACCACTTACCAATGACTATAAATATATTTCCAATGATATATTATGTGATCTACACTAAAACTAAGTATAAAAATGAGATACAACATATGTCTCTAACTATATAGAACATTACTTATTAGTTATTATCTTCATCGTTGAACTATAGTGTAGGACTATGTCTCAAACAAGAAATCAACTCTTTTAATGATTTTTTTTTAGTTTTTTGTCACTATTTTTAGAGAAAAAAGATCTCATATGATGAATATATAATTTCATAAATCTATTTAGCACACAATATACAATATTTTATTCTATATAATAAAGGAATTTTATATTTTGTACCACATAATATGAAAATTTCTCTACCATTAAATGAAATAGAAAATGCATTTGCAAACACAATCTAATATAGGTAAATAAATTTTAGATTCTATTATATCATCATATTTTCTAAAAGTGAATCATTAAAATGTTTATATAATAATTATAATTAGGAAACATTGTTTTCTCAAATATTATTTAGAAGTATTTATTTGAAACATTTTCTGGTCTATTTTATTAAGGTGGGTATAATATTGATGTTTTTTTCATTACCCCATACTCCCAAAGGATAGAACTATAATTTCACTTAATAAAAAATAACTCTTGGTCACTAATTATTTCCTTTAATATTATACACCAATAGAAAAATATTTCATTAAAAAATGGAATATAACATGATTATAATTTTTTCTTATAGACTTATAGTCCACACAATTTTAAAATATAATCACCAATAACTATAATATACATGAATCCAAATGAATTAAGAACAAATAACATGACATTAATTCCTAATATATAAAATTATCTTAGAATAATAAGGATTTTATAGGTATATTGTGTATTATGTAAATATATCAAAATGTATTGGAAATAATTAAAAGATCCAAAAAATTCTATAATTGACCAATTTTATCGTGAATCTAATACTTTCTTAACATTTTGTTTGGGGAGAAAGTGTCAAAACCAAGAATGTTTGAAATTTAAATGTAAAAAATAATCAAAATCATGATTATGTATAAATGTATTAATAAATATTTTACTATATATTCCCCAAAGATATGGGTCATCCAACACATAAAACCTATACTCACTCCTCAATTTCTTAAAATGGTGTTTCATAAAATTTGTATAAATTTATGAGCAGATAATATATCTTTCTAAATAATCTTACCATTGATGTATATATAAGAGTGTATATGAATTCTCAAAGATAAATGTGTCTAAGATAAGTACATTGTCTTAGGATCCAACCATTGATGTTTAAGGGATCATAATCATGTGATGTGCTACCACATTCTATGGCCACTTCTTGTCTATAATATCAATGTAAAGTTATATAAAAATGAAAATACAATTAATAAGTCATATACTTATATCAATTTTAATTATTTAATTAGTTTTATATAATGTCCTATAATGTTTAATCAACATTACACAGACATCCTTTTGTATTATGTGATAAGATTTCCACAATGGAGAAGTTATAAGTGTTATAAAAAAAATAAGGGAGATCATTCCATGGAGGTTGTATGATGGGAGTATTAAAGAGGGATTTTTTATTCTCATTAAAGTATTCCATAAAATAAAAATCAATCAATAAATTAGAATATTTATATAGTAATTGATATAAGGGTAGAGAAATCTTTCTAAAGTCTCTGATGAATCATTGATTAAAACATGAAAGTCCTATGAATGATATAATATAAAAAATGCATCTAAGGCATGTTATTATTGAAATAAATTTAACCGTGTATCTTTTGAACTCAATAAAAAGGTCAAAAAAATATTTCCTAGGAAAATATATTTCTCTAACAAGAAATAACAATTTTCAATGTTCAAAACTTGGCTTTTATAAACAAAATGATGTAAAAATTTAAACAAATTAAAGATGAACTAATTAAATGAGGAACTATATATAGTAAAATTAATATTGAATACTTACATAAATGTATTATGAAAAATATAAATAATTCCCACCATTCATAACTAGAAGGTTCATGGGGAATTATATTGTCTCAATGTCATACATTAATAAATTTATATAATAAACAAGCATGAGAATGTCAAATTTTAATTATCCATTGGTAAAATATAAATATAAAAATAAAATTCCAATCAAAGAACCAATAATGTGTAATACCCATGAGTCTATCAACCAATTGGATGATGATAGGATGGTTAAAATTTTCCTTATGAGTGGATTGATTTAGTTTCTTATTATATATGAACACTCATCAACTACATTATAACCTCATTAAAACTAATTATTCTATCCCACTCTGAAACAAATTTTCCTGAAAATACCTAATTGAGTATAACCCAATGAAATTAATATATTGGGTAAATTATAACAATATTGAGTAAATTTTAAACTCTTTTATGAAAATTCATATAAATTTTTTTATGTGGGTAGGGAGGGGGTATTCTGACACTATTGTTATGTAAATGTTTTAGCCATATCTGAAAAAATAATATTTTCCAAAAATATATAGGAAATAACACATGGTATATACTCTAATATCCACCCAATAACACTAATTTTCTCCCTCCTATGATATAGACATTGATTCACTTTTGTAAGAAGAAAAATATTAGTAACACTAATATGTAATTTCTCATTAGAAATTAAGTAGGGGTATTTAAAATATAGGGAAAATTATTTTGTTTCTATATGTATGGGTGATACATATATGAAAATAAATAAATAAAACTAATACACGAAAAATGAATATCATGATTAAAATTTGTACATAATCATTAGATAATAAGGCATCAAATCCATCAATATAATCAACTGCCATGTCAGAGTCAAACTCAAGATTCTCAAAATCAGAATGTGAATCCAAATCAACATCAAATCTAAGAGTGGTTTGATAATGAAAAATAGTTTAGTAATATTATGATACAACATAATAGTATCATTAGTCATAATATCCAAAATAATGGGATAATACAAATTTTAAATAGATTAAAAATCATGATCAGAGGCACTTTTGAAATATAGTTCAAAATAAGATACAATGAATAGGTAATGTTCTTTATAGTGGTATTTAATATATTCTAAAATTTTAAATCTCAAAATTTCATCAATAAAATTGATAAAAAGGTAATTTTTATGTAAATTTATCACCATTTTTATATTTTTGATATATTTTCAACCAAAATAATTTGTGTTTATGATAATTTACCTAATTTTAATCTATTTCAATCATGTAAAATTATAAATTAAATATCATGTATCTTACCCAAAAAAATAATATAATTAGAGAAAATTTCAAGATACTATATAACCATATTTTCTAATTACACTACCACCTTTTTGATCTTTAGATCACAAATCTATAAATAGTATAGAGTATAATAAGTAATTACATTAATAGAATTACCCAAATTACAAAATGTATCATAGAAACACTACTCTATGATTCATTATAGTATATTGCATTTCCCATGGTAAATTCTATATGTTGGTATCTCTATAGTGGGTTTGATAAGTTTTGAGATGTTCCTCCTGAGTTTGATCTTCAAATTTCTTATTTCCCTCTTATAATTGTATAAATATACTTTAAAATATATCATACATTGTATTTTTTAATCACATCTACTATTTTTTTGTTGATATCAAATCACTTAAATGTATCTAAAAAATCCTTTTCATTTCCACATCATACATCTTATTTTTTTAAATTCTATTTATAAATAAAAGTTGTTTATGTGGTAACTTATCCATTGTAAACATACCTTGGTCTTTATTCTTTGACTAATCATCAATTGAGATTGAATGAAGCTTCCTAGTAGCCAGTGTGAAACCCATTGGATACATAATATCATGGTTATTCATATTACTCAAAGTGAAAAAATTATTATTATTTTTAGGGTTTTTAGTAGGTTGGGATGGAAGATTCCCAAGGTTCTTATTAATTAGCTAATTGAGGTTTGTCGAATTTAAGATTATTTTCATATTCAAATACATTAATTTTATACCTGGAATCTTTAACTCATTCTTGTAATTAATAAAAATATATTTCAAAATATCATTAATTTTATAATCTTCATTTTATAAAGAATTACCATGTTATTATTAGCTTTTTAATGGTTAGGTGTCAAATTTATTTTGTGGTTATCCAAAACCCTATAAGCAAGGATAGGGTTGTTAGATGTTTTTTTTGAAGATAATGTCTTTGGTGATACCCTGTATTATATCTAAAACTATGATTATATTTCTACCATGTATTTTAATTTGGTGAGAATGTATCTTACTTTTCATATGGATGTGGGTTTGTTTCTTCTTCTTCTATGAATTCCCTAGAAAAATATTGCCTCACTCATTTGTCTAATAGAGTTGTGAAAAATAAATTTGGATGGTATATATCTATTAAATCACCATGAAGATTTTATAGAGTGGGTTGTGTATTCCATTGAGCTAATTTAATATATCTCACCATAATAGTAAGGTCATATAACTTATTATAAATAACTATAATTTTAAAAAATAAAAGGAGTTACCTGATATAAACTTATCAAATATAGAATATAGAAACCCTAAAATTTAATAAATTAATATTACATCAATCTTACTAAATAATTAATATATTTTTCAATAAAATTCCAAAATACAATATTAGTTTAGTGCATTTGGACACATGGAAATTTAATCAATAGTAAATGAGAGAACTAAATTATATCCCACTAGGTTCTCCAAGACTAGTACCCCTCTTAGACATATCATAAAATAAGACAAGAAACCCTCTTAGAAATATCATACAATAAATATATATTCACAACTTTTAGAAGGAATCCTAAAAAAGGGTGAGATCATATTCTTGGTAAGGGTAAACAAGGGATACATGTAACAATAATTATAAGCATAAGGGTTGAGAACATGGTAATATAAATAGAAGACCATACCATGCATATCAAAGATCATAAATATGAAATGGAACAAATCATGGTAGTTCATAAGACATGAATCATAAGGAAATAAATAAAATAATCCATAAAATCAGAACATTAGAATAAAACATGTAATTTTTGTAGAAACATAAGAATATATAATTATTTTCATAGTAGTCGATGAATCACTTCCTAGTCAATCTTATTTGATAAATTCCTTCACTGAACTGGGTTCACATCCTATTACATTCCTACATTAATGAAATAAGTTCATACCTCATTCCAGACCTATAATACTAAATTGAGTTCATTTCTCATTACAACCTTTTAATACTGAACATAGTTAATTTATCATTCTATGTATATCTATCTTATGAAATATAAATATTTACCCAATTCATTTGGGGAGAGATATAGGTCCCAAAAATCCCATAATGAAATCATACATACACACACCACAAAATACAAGACAATAATATCATAAACCATTAAATGAAATGGGTATCATATAAATATAATCATGTCATTAGTTGTGAAAAATGGTACAGGTTTCACAATCCTTTTATCATAATCCTAACTCATGAAAATTATCTGGTTTGAAAAACATATAACCCGTGAAAGATAAATGGGTTTTATAAGGATCATTCCATCAAAAAATAAACCATTCATGAAATTATATTAATGAAACTTTGGTATTATTTACTTTAAGGTCATGAGTAACATCAATGGATGTAATCTTAGATGGAAAATAATTTGTAATGATATTTTGAAAACATTTCTTGAGAAAATATACTTTCTTCTTTGGGGAAGGATATTTAAAACATAAAAGCTTTTGAAAAACATTTCCATTTAAAATAAATTGAAATATTATAAATAAGCCTTGAAACCATTTTGAAAACCATTTCCCATAAAATCTTATAAAATAATATTGATAACATTTTGAAAACCATTTTCCTTGAAAACTTATAAAAGAATCTTCAAAACATTTAAAAACCCTTTTTCTTCAAAGATATATTAAAAAATGTATAAAGAAAGAAATTAAAATAATAAAATATTTTTAAAATCCTTTTTACTTGAAAATCATCTTCAATGATCATTTGAAAACATTTTTTAAAACATTTTTCAAAATATTTCTTCAAACATGGTTTTTGTAATAAAACAGATTTTCAACCAAATATAGAGATGCAGTCATATTTTCATAAAACAAATTCTTAATAATATTAAGTACCAAAGAGTAAAAAAATGGTACTAATTCATGGATATATATTAAATAAACAATGTATAATGAAACTCATGAGTGTTATAGAGATATGTATCATAATATTTCTTCAAATAATCATAATCATTAACAATCTCAAAAAGTGATGAGATTGTTTCAATAAACTCCTATCACATGGTAACTTGGGATCATACTATACTTATAAGAAAATTAAATTAAATTAATCTGAAAATATAATTTAAATATTTATATTCATGATATAACTTCTAAAATGGAATTATATACACCTAAAAATAGAATTACGGTGGATAACAAAACATTAGTCTCAAAGAAGGAAAATTGAAACAAAACTATTTTACTATTTTTGGTAACTTTTGAAAGATAAACCCCATGAAATAAATATCGTAAAATGGATATGTAAATACAATTAAAATTCATAATAATATTAATTTAATAAATTCTTGAGTATTATATATGCCACATGAAAGGAAAGGGTGGTGAACATGACATGTATCTCACAGAAATAAAAACTTAGATGAAATCCACTTACCTTGTGTCTTGAATCCCATCATACTCATTAAAAACACATGAATAATAAATATATATTTTTTATAAATAATTTAAGGAAACATATTATTATATATAATACTATATATGGTTTTATTGTGACCTTATATTACCATACTGTTAACATTCCTATGTTAATGTTTCACTTGGGGTAATATCTGCTTTGTTCTTCACATGTATCTTAATTTATTATATCCTTGGTCCTTATAGTTATGTCATGATTTTTAGATTATACACAAAGATATAAATATAATTTATATTCAGTACATTTTTAAAATAATAATGTATAGAATATATTTGTATGAAATAGAATACACTGTTCATGGAGACAGTAAGTCGTACGTACATATGAACAATGTTTCTGTTTTTATTATTGTATTGAAACAATGAAGGTAAATTAAATTTGTTTATATATATTTATATATATCATTATTACATTCAAATTATTATATCATATATATTTTATAATTTCACTAAACCTACCCTTAATACATTCAATGTTGTGTGTGAATGAATCATATCGCTTTGAGGGGGAGGTAGTTCACACTTCCTCAAATGAAATTATCATATTTCCACCAAATGGAAATCAGAAGTATATTTTTTAAAAGTATTAAATAATATTAATGACATAATAAGTATAATATATAACATATTTAAGATGATTTTACATCACAATTTCCACAATGAGAGGCGGTAAAGGAAAAATGAACAATCGTTGTTTCATGGGGTAGTGGTTTGCTGTACATGTATATATTATGTTCCTTACCCATTAGATGGAAGCGTGTTTAGGTGTAAGTGAAACCCTTATATAAATAAAACATATTATATTTAGGATACCAGTGTTGTTATAAAATAATGTAATAATAATATTTGAGGGTGTAGAGAAGTAAAAAAAAAGATGTTTGGGGGATGGTTTTACCACTTAATTTGACTAATAATTTTTGGTTTTCACTAAAGGGACTACATGGATGGAATTATGAAAAATTGATTCTTTTAGGAGTAATGGAGGGATTTTTTACACTATTTTTTGTATATTTTGTATGAGCCAAAGTGGCTTGATAGGTGTGAGTAAGTGGTAGATTGCTTTCCATTTTATAGTAGAAGGGAGTGGAACTCATGTAAATACCAAAAGGGATTCAATAATGGGAGGTATCCTTTACATAATGTGAATAAAAATTTTAAAAACAAGGGACTAATATGAATTTATGGTTTAAAAAAATTCACACCAACAAAAAAAATGTTTATTTTAATAATTGGGTTCCCTAGCTTCTATGATTCTACAATTTTATTCTTTTGGTTTTTATTAAAGTATCTATTTTTCTATACTAAGTAATTTAACCATTAATAATGACATAAAGGGTTATTTATTATATAAAATAAATAAAATTAATTATTAATATGATACTTAACCTAAAAATTAAAAATATCATGGTTATTGGAAATTAATTTTTAAAACAAGCACATGTGACGGGAAAAACACTACTTAAACCTGGACCATGAAAACAATGTTTTTACAATCTATGGGTCAATATGATGATTATAAAATATTAATTAGTCAATTAATAAAAAATAATTAATATTTTTTAACACTTATAAATCATTTGGGATAATTTTCTATTTATATTAATTTTATATCATTTAATAAAATATCATTTATTTTAAAATAACAGTAATGTCAATTTGGAAATTATTTACTTAATTATAAATTTAAAATATCTAGATAATATTGAAATTCAAATAAATTATGTTCATAGATGTTTAAAATGATATTTTAATCTTAAAAAATAATTAAATATAATAATTAAATCAATTAAATTCTCTTTTAACATTTATAATATCATTTATTTTTGTTGATTATTAACTAAATAATCACTGCATTGGCCTTTCTTAAGCATTTTAAGTAAATAAACCGTAACAAAAAATTATTGATAATTTATATTGATAAAAATAACATATTTATCTTAAAATAGGATATATATAAACGAAAATATAATGTTTTGTATATATATCAATGTTTTATAAATTTTAAAGGTAAGAAAAAAATCCCTTTTTTCCTTTTTTTCCTAACTCAACATTTTATATAAGGCAATTCCATTTAATAATATCCCAATAACTCCTAAAATTTAAACCAAGATGGGATACGGTCAAATTATTGGAATCCGACAACTTTTGAAAAACTTTAGAGTACATTTGTTTCCTTATGTTTAATGTTTAGTCCATAATTATGTTTAATATTACTTTAATTATTGTGATTAATTTTAATCAATTTCACCAATATTTTTGTTAAAATTTTAAGTTATATTTTTTTAGACTAAAAATATAATACTTATTAAAATGTTATATATATGTTTATAAAAATTAAAATCACAAAAATAAAAAAATTAAGTTTAATTCTAATCCCATAGATGTGTAGAGAAAGCATGTTTTTAAAGTAAAATTATTCAAAAGGTCAATAAGTTTTTATATAAAATTTCAATAAAAAACGAGTCTAATAACAAAAATTGTATTAGTATATCAATAATAAAAACTATTTTGACTTTAAAAACCAATTTAAAATATAACTAAATGATAATTGTTATTTAAACAATAATTTGTTTTTAACTAAATTACAGTAATTTTTACTATTCACCAAAAAATTAAGTTTCTCAGAAAAAACCAAAAAATTAACCGTAAGAAATTTTTAACAGTATGAATTAGAGAATATTTTTCATTTTAATAAATTCAATTTGTATTATTTCCTAAATTTAATTTTAATATTATTCAGATAAGGACATAAAAAACAATTTCTTTAAGAAAATATTATTTTAAATCATATAAAGACTTTACCAAAAATTATAAATTTCATTATAATTATGTTTTCTTTATGTGAAAAACATTATAAATAATATATTTAAATTAGTAATTACAATTCATATTAATACATTTAATGTCTAGGTTATAATTATCTCATTAAAATAATTATAACAATAAAATGATGTTTTGTAGAAACTCAATGTTGTGTATAACGCACGCCAAGTCGATGTTGCATATAGAACAATCCAAGTTGGTTCCATTTAAAGGGAATATTTGTCTTTATGAAATGAAAAACATCAACAAAAATTAAATCATTTTAATAAGAAAAATCAAAATCTCAAGGTTTAACATTCTACCTCTCTTAAAATGAATTTCTCCCTCGAAATTCGGATCGATTATCAAAAGATAAATACTTGAAAGTTTCATTCATAGAAACCTACATTATACAAATGAATACTAAAAATTCATTTAAAAATTGAATCTTTCAACCATGATGGTTACCCAAAGTAACTCAAAATGAGATTCCTACATATGAGAATATAGGTGGGAAGTGAAAACTTAGACATGGTAGAGAAATATTACCATCTTTTTATGATGGAGTGTGATAGAGAACATGGAATTTATGTTTTCATAATTATTTGATGGTGTGGCCAAGTTACCACCAAATGACCTGATGGGATTGTTTTTCTCATTAGGTGCCACGACCACCTTTTTTAGCTCACAACGAATTGACCAACATGTTTATTTATGTATTTATTTCATTTGCAATAGAAACACATATAATGATTTGTATTATGTTTTATTGGAGAGGCCATACATATTTAGATCTTCCAACCTTTACAAGTATCTTAGTGAACCCATATAACTTATGTATTCTTTTCAGATTGGATAATAGGATGTGTATAGATTATGATGAAAAAAATCAATGGAATAATGAAATTGTGGTGACACCTCAGGAAGGTAGTGGGGATTTGATGAATTTGTTTTGGTTTATTTTGTAAATTGGGATCAGTGTGATGTATGATCAGTGTACGTTTTGTGCGGTCGAATCATTTTTTATCATATATGATTAGATTAATTTATTTATTATGTGTACATTTGTGTGGATATTTTTCGGTTATTTGTTATTTTTTCCTTTGATATAGAGGGAATAGTCTCCCAAAATATTGTTTTATGTTCTTTCTCATAGTCAGTATAATTTTATATAAGGTGTGGTGAGCTAGAGGGCATGTGGGGAACTCACCCTGGTCATTGCTGAGTGGTCTAGGGTCGGGGTGACACAAGCCTATATAATTATTTTATCAAAAAATCTCATATTTATATGGTATCTACAATGATCCTCTGTATGTCTGCATACATTCATAATATATTAGATAAATAGTTTTTAATAGACTTGTTGAACCTAGTAGGCATAACACAACTTCTAGAATCACTTTTTATACTCCAACATTGACTCTTATTTTACATATATGATCCTAAATGAGATATCCATTCAAATAACGACGATCCTTTTTATGTGAAAATTTTCTATATGAAATTAGATTTTATACCATTATTATATTTTAAATATTTGAATAATTTTTTTTAATTCTTTTTCACTAAGGCATAGTCATGTGAGTGTAATACCCACCACCAAACCATTTCAAGAAAACTTTATATCACAAAACTGTTACATAATTCTAACTCTAAAGTTATTTTATTCATGAATTTATTTTAATGTTAAATTTTAATTTTAATTTGACCAAAATAAATTCATTTTTAGATTTATAATGTAAATATTAGATGAAGATGATTTTTTGGATCTTTCTAAAATAATTGTTTTTAGGTTAATTTTAAAAAATATTTATCTAACTATAGCCATCACTTTATGAAATTATACAAATAAATCATTGAATAAAATGTTTTCAAAACCATTATAATATATATATATATATAATGAATAAAAATGATTTAAAATCACAGTGTTTTATTTATAAAACCCATGTTTATCCCTTTTAGAACACAAGTAATTATTTACTCTAAAATTTGATCTATTCCTTTATATATAAAAAATTATTTTTCATCATTTTTAGAAATTAAATCCAAAAAATTGATTTAATAAATTAGATCATCTTGATCATATTAGGCAATAGGTTCAATTTATTTTTTGGTCTTAAATTAATAATTACCAAGATTAAAAATAATGACCACGACAATGGTATAAAAATTATTTTCAAATAAATAAATAAATAATATTGTGTAATTTTTATCTAATAAAATAAATTAATATGTTATAAATAGTGAAAATAATATAATTTATATACCTATAATGAAAAAAATTACACCTTATTCATTTAGTAATCGATACTAAATAAGACTAATAACACATAAGGGTGATAAATACATTTTTTATCAGAACCATTTTTATATATATAATGTTATACTTTTAAGCCTAATTTTATCTTAATTATAAATTTAATTAAATTATATGGATAATAATTTTATTTTTATCACACCAAAATTTTATAATGGGGGTAATTTCATTTTTTTAGTATAACATAAGATACTAGAGAAAAAACAAGTTACTCTGGTAACAAAAAAAGCTAAAAGAAATATAAGACCAAATGACATCAAAAATGTTTAAAACATGTTTTGAAATACTCAATTGTGGATTTATTATAAAAAATCATTTCAAAATCTATTATATAGGGATTTTGGAACAATTGAACTATGAAAAATGACCTTTCATTATTGAAAAAATTGGTGTTTACAAAAGTGTCATCTTCACACCTTATAAAAGTGGATCAATTTTATCCTTTAAATTGTCCAGTTTCCCTTTGAAATAAACTAAAAAATATTCCTTATTTTTCCCTCCTATAATTAACTTTAATTTAATAAATCCCATGGCTATAATAAATTATCCTAATCCATTTCATTCTAATGAGTACTTTAGGAGGAATTTCCAGGGATGGATGTTGGTATTGTTTTTTCTGTACATTTATTATTAATATATATCATAAAACATTCAATAAAATATTAATAAACTAACCACTATATCATTTTGGTATACGATATATTTTATACTAGTTTAACATCTCTTATTATTTCATTTCTATCTACTTATAATAAAAAAATAACACAAATCAGTCATTGTGATAACTACTGCCTCAAAGAAGTGATATCTTCAATTATTCACAACCTCCTAAATTTAATGTTTATAAGGATGAAATTAGATAATGAGTTTTAAAAATATAATATAATTATAAATATTTATAGAGAAATTATAATTTACCTTTATATCATCCCATTCCTTAAGAAATTGAAATGTTAACTGTGCGTTTTTTGGAATTCCACCTCCATAAAGTATCATTTTTCATTTTTCATATTGATTTTAAATATTTTTACCAAAATCATTAAAGCTAATTAAAAAACTTAAAAAATATACAAAATATTATTATGATTCTTGTATTATTATTATAAAATTTCAACATAAATAATTTATTAACCATACACACCCATCGAATTAGTTTATGTTCATGTTTGGGTCTATATAACCTCCAACATGAATAATGATATTAAATTATATCATAAACGACTATGAGAACTTAAATACTAAAATTATTATATTTAAATAATAACATAATGATTTTTCTATGATTCTGTAATGGTAATATTAAGGGTTTAACTTACTATTAAATCATCATATTCTATGGCGAAAATTACATAAATAAGCTGACATCGATTCCACTTTCACAAACCACCAATTAAACAATTATGGGAAGATATATGATAGTTATAAATAATAAAATTTATCTATTATATTAACATAAATTATCTATGAATGATGAAATTTGGGATATTATTAATTTACAACACCACTAATCTAAAACCAGTTAAAAATGATCGATATAAATCACACCCTATATTGAAAATAAATATGATCTAATTAAAATATATAATGGGAATAATTAAAAATTATGTTAGTAGACATTTATAAATACCAATAAGCTTATTAAATACGTGATTAATATAATTATTATTTTTATAAAAGAGATTCAAGTGTTATAGTGGATGTTAGAAGCTGACCTTTATTCTCAAATTCCTTTTCTAGAGACAGGTTTCGTATTGTGCACCTAATTCCAATTATATGGTGTATATAATTCCTATTTCATCTATTATATCATGGGTTTTAATTTATTCATAGTATTTTATTTTTAATTAAAATATCTTTATTTCATATTGTTTTTTATTAAAATGTTACATAATCATTCAAAATACCAAAAAATCATAAATTTTGGAAAGTAACATGTGTGTGATTTTCATAGAAATTACATAATTTTATAGATACTAGAAAGTGTATGTTGCTATGAATCAGATTGAACATGTATAAATCATTCAAAAAAGGCTAGTTGAGTATCAAATTAATCATCAATCGGTGCATGATGAGTGGTCCTAAATTACACACCTGGTTAGAAACTATCGGGGGGACATGTTTTTGATAATACACATGGTGTTTTCAAAAGTTAAAGAAGGGTTATACTAAAATTTATTTAAACTACTACCCTTTAAAAATGATAAACATAGTTACAAAAACCTGAGGTCTTGGTGATCCCACTATGAAATTACATCCAGAGTCATTTTTGGACTTCAATGTGGGAGATATATTATCTTGTTATGCCTTTAAGAGTTAAAGTATCACTATTGAGTGTCTAGATGGAGTGTATGATTTTAAAACCATTATTGTTTATGAAAATTTATCTTGTTGTGGTCAAAATAGTGTTCTTATTCATACTTAGATTCAATGAGGAAGAACACACATTGGGGGTGTTTTTCAGAACAAGTTTGGATGTTCATTAGACCGATGAGACTGCGTTTTTTGATGACCCGTCCTCAGGGCCTGTGTCGTGACAAATTGGTATCAGAGGAGTTGGTTCTACCGCAAAAATTAGGACTCTGATCATTCTTTTCTATGAAGCAATAGTGTTATGAGTATTGAGTGTGGTTTTCAGTCCAAGGAGTATAGTGTTGGTGCAGTGGCTAACGTATCCATACACCAGGACCCTGACCTCTGATTTATGACTCAGTGCATGAAAACACTGATTGCGTGTGTGTGTTTCCTGTGAAAAAGTTTTCTTCATGATTACTTTTTGTCATCTCACCAGTTATACTGTTCTAACCGTGGTGCATCTTTTTCTTTTCAGGATGACCCCAAGAAGGCAACCATCTAGGGTTCCAAGTTTCATACGAGATGGTAGCCCACCGAGCGATGAGGCCTCAGTGCTGGGCCCCATTACAGTAGAGGTACCAGCAGTACGACTACCCGCTGGGCCACCGATACCATCAACCCCAGCAGTAGAGAGTGCATGCCGCCTGAGTGCGTTGCACGAGTTCTAGCAACTGAGGCCGCTGAGGTTCTGGGGAGAGACGGACCCACATATAGTTGAGGATTGGCTGGAGGATGTCGTGAGAGTTTTTCGATTGATAGGGACACCAGCTGACCTTATGGTGATCCTTGCCACGAGTCACCTACATGAAGCAGCAGGTAGATGGTGGAGCTTGATACTCCAGGTGCATGATGAGGCATATTTAAACTGGAAGGACTTAGAGAGTCTCTTCCGCTCAGAGTTTGTTCCAGCCACCCTTCGTGCGGTGCAAATTCAAGAGATACTACATCTGCAGCAGGGCAGCATGACAATAGCTCAGTACTCAGTGAGGTTCACCGACCTCTCACACTAATCCACAGATGTGGTACATGACCTGTTCTTCCAGTCCTGGACCTTCGAGTAGGGACTCATGCATGAGATCAGGGCTTCAACGATTCCCCTCAGCATCCCGAAGCAGGCAGGGGTGCTGGAACGAGCCCTTCTAGTGGAGAGTTTCCTCGCTGAGCAGTCACCAGCGGCGAGACCCTCCACAGGAAAACACGTAGTGGAGTATTCTGGAGTCGGCAGTAGACAATTGATGCGGAGTTCCAAGTGGACCAGGCCATCAAGTAGGCGACCTCATTATACAGGTTCGGTTTTATGGGTCACATGAAACAGAGCCATCCATACGAGGGACAGGAAGTGCTATGCATGCGGCGGGCGGGGTCATATGGCTCAAGACTGCCCGAACCACCATGCGGATGAGCAGAAGACAGTAGAGGGACATACCAAACAGAGGTAGAGGTTTGACTGTGGTGTTATGTTAGGAGAAGGTGGATGTGTAAGAGTAGATGGCCTAACAACGGGTGGTGGACAACGTTTCTAGGCTCTACCACCACCACCACCAGGAGGTCCACCCTAACCACATGGAGCTGGCGAATAGAGACGGGCTCAGCTCTAGGAATTCCAGGCCTATGACCATGGCACACCTGAGATGATTTGAGGTACTATATGTGTCTACTCCACCCTTGTTGCAGTACTTATAGACACATGTGTGAGTCATTATTTTATTGTCGCTACCCTTGTTCGGAGCTCAGAGATTCCGACAGAGCTGTTGGCTCGATCCTTACAGCTAGAGAAACCTACGAGAGTAGACTCAAAGATTACACAATGGTTCTGGCAGTGTGAGCTTACTCTAGGAGGTGAGAGATTCGGTTGGGATCTTCTTGTAGCGGCGTCAAGGCCTTACGATGTCGTATTGGGTATGGACTGGTTATCCACAGTTCATGCTCATATTGACTATATTAGGTGAAAGGGGCGGTGTAGCTGCCCGGATGGGACCAGGTTCACCTTCACCAGCGAGAAGAGAGACTTTGTAGCACAGGATGGACTTACATAGAGGAGGGGGAATCTGATCACACATTAGTTTTCTAGTCTCATCCTCGGAGAAGTTGATGTGTGGAGTACGAGTTTTCCAGTTGTGGTGGATCAGTACGCGGATATTTTCCATAACGACATTCCAGGACTACCTCCTCACAAAGAGGTAGAATTATATATTGACCAGTACCCCGGGACAACACCGATATCTACTCTAGCATATCGGATGGCTCCCTTTGAGCTTCGTGAGCTGCGGGTATAGCTAGTAGACTTACAGGGGAAGGGAGTTATCCGACATAGTGTTTCACCCCAGGCATATCCGATTTTGTTCACCAAGAAAGCGGATGGGAGCTTGCGGCTGTGTGTCGACTACCGTCACCTGAATCAGGTGACCGTGAAGAACAAGTACCCACTCCCGAGGTTTGATGACCTCTTTGATCCGCTCATGGGATCACGATGGTTCTTGAAGATAGACCTCAGGTCAGGCTATCACCAGCTCAGAGTTCGAGACGAGGATGTGTAGAAGATGACCTTTAGGTGTCAGTATGTCCACTACGAGTTCTTAGTTATTCCCTTCGGTGTAACAAACCCTACAACAGTGTTCATGAGTCTCATAAACCCGATCTTCCAGCCTTAACTCGATCGCTTTGTCATAGTCTTCATTGACGACATACTGATTTACTCAACTACTGAGGAGGATCACACCTACCATTTGTGGGTAGTACTAGACACACTCTGAGAGAACCATCTTTATGGTAAGCTCTCGAAGAGCCAGTTCTGGATTTGAGAGGTTCACTTCTTGGGACACATCATCTCAGAGGCTGGAGTTGCAGTGGACCCAGCGAAGATTGAGGCAGTACTTTCTTGGGAGCCACCCAGGAGTGTGACAGAGGTGCAGAGTTTCCTGGGTCTGGCTGGGTACTATCGGAGATTTGTGCTAGACTTCTCTAAAGTTGTAGCACCGCTTTCAGATTTGATAAAGATGGGGAAACACTTTGTGTGGTCAGAGAGATGTCAGCAGAGCTTCCAAAAGATGAGGAAAATGTTGACCAGTGCACCCATCTTAAGGCTACCGGAGGAGGGCGTTGGGTACATAGTTTACTGCGATGCATCAGGGACCAGACTCGAGTGTGTCCTGATGCAGGAGCGAACAGTGATCGTGTATGGTTCATGGAAGTTGAGATGACATGTGTATAACTATGCTACCCATGACCTGGATTTAGTAGTAGTGGTCTTCGCCTTGAAAATGTGGTGGCACTATCTGATGGGCGAGCATTTTACAGTCTACTCTGACCACCATAGTCTCGGGTAAATCTTCTCACAGAAGGACCTAAACTTGAGACAACAGCGATGGCTCGAGTTCCTCCAGGACTATGACTTTGAGATAGTCTATACTCCTGGGAAGGGGAACATTGTAGCAGATAATCTCAGCAGAATATCGAGCATTCAGCTGCTAGGAGAGGAGACAGAGCAGCTGTCTGCGTTGCGGATATCCTTTGTGGATAAATATGGAGCATCTTTTATTAAGTCTCTTACAGTCACTCCTCCACTTATTCAGTGATTTAGGGAGGCACAGTGAGGGGACGTTGACAATGAGATGTGACGTGCTCAGATATCCTCAAGCCAGGCACCTGATGGGTTTTCTGAAGGTGGGGATCACGTCATCCTCTTCAGAGGACGTACCATGGTACTAGTTGCAGTACAAGAGGAGGTGTTAAGGGAGTTCCACACTTCCCCTCTAGCGGTACATCCAAGAGTGGTGAAGATGTATCAGGACCTAAGACGGCAACATTGGTGGCCGGGTATGAAGAAGGAGGTAGTGGAGTTTGTCTCACGGTGCCTCACTTGTCAGCAGGTGAAGGCGAAGCACTAGGTACTAACAGGCTTGGTACAAACCTCAGAGTTCCCTGAGTGGAAGTGGGACGAGATATCCATGGATTTCGTCATGGGACATCCACGTACATCCATAGGGAACAACTCTATCTAGGTGATCGTAGACCGACTCACCATGTTGGCCCACTTCCTACTGATCAGAGAGTAGGGATCATTAGAGAGCTTGGAATGCCTCTATATTCAGAAGATCGTAAGGAATTATGGTGTTCCATCTACTATCATCTCTGATCGAGATGATCATTTCACTTCCCGGCTATGGAAGGGGTTACATGAGGATTTTGGGATGTAGCTTCACATGAGAACCGCCTTCCATCCTCAGAAGGATAGCCAGACTGAGAGGACCATTCAGACTCTCGAGGACATGCTCTGTCCATGTGTTCTAGATTTTGGTCATATCTGGGAGGATCACTTACCCTTGGTGGAGTTTTCTCACAACAAAAGCTATCACTCCACCATCGGGATGGAACCTTACGAGGCACTGTACGATCAACCTTGCAGATCACCTCTGTGATGGACTGACCCAGGGGAGTCATGACTTGTAGGACCAGAGATGGTTCAGTCTATGACGGAGAAGGTGCAGATCATCCAGGAGCAGATGAAGACCGTACAGAGCAGACAGAAGTCCTATGCTGATAGGAGACGGAGACCACTGGAGTTCGAGAATGGCGACCATGTCTTCCTACGGGCCTCACCATAATGAGGTCTGCTGATATTTGGCCAAGGTGGAAAGTTGTATCCTTGATTCATTAGACCTCTCTATATCCTCAGTAGAGTAGGTGAGGTGTCTTACCACCTGGCCCTTCCACCTCAGTTGCACCGGTTGCCTGACGTCTTTCACGTACCTCAGCTGAGGAGATACATGCATGACCTATCCAACATCATCAACCATGAGGATATTGACATCAATGATGGGGAGACATTCACAGAGGTCCCAGTGGAGATCGAGGATCGATAGGAGCAGGTCCTATGTGGATGGTCGATTCCTCTAGTGCGCATTCGCTGGCAGCATGAGAACCTCCAGGAGAGCACATGGGAGCGGGAGGCTCAGATGCATGCTCAGTACCTCCATTTGTTTCCCTAGTGTGTGTTTTAGCTTTACAGGGACGTAAATCCCTGAGGTGGGGGTAATTTAAAGACCCATAAATTTCAAGGAATTTTTTTTCTTAATTTCATTGGAATTTTATGAGTCCTCAGTTTTTGACGGCACCTGATTCTGAGGCCCGATGTGCCTGAAATCTATTTCTGAAGTTTTGTTCAGGTACATTTAGTAAACGTACGTGCGAGTTTTTCTATCTTTTGAACCTGTTCTTGGAATTGAAATTAGAGGACACCGATTAACTCACAATGCCGATATTCGCTTAAGGATACCTTTACCGCAGTTTGATTTGGTCGAGAGTAGAAGTTTTAATTTCGGGATTTATAACAAATTAAATAAAATTGTTGTGTTACACAATTTTATTTTTAAGTGGTTGTTATTTCCTCCAAAGGGAAGTTGGAGGTGGGTACCACACCCCACATAACCTCCCATGAGAGGATAATGTCTGGTGGGGCCCACACGAGCACCTAACCCCTCAACTCCCCCTTTAACTCCCATGAACCCCCCTTTTTAACTTTTGTACTTCCACATAATGATGGAGCCTCTCCACCTCCTTCCCATTAATTATTCCAACACAACTAATTAAAGTCTTCTTTAATTAATTTTTGGCATCAAAAATACATTTTAATTGTTTTGAAATGAATGACAATATTATAATCTTGGGGATACTTTTTATTATATTTTCTTGGAAAACTTTCGGTGGTGGAAATTTTGGAGAATTAGGGAGACAACATTCTTCCCCGAAGAACACGAAGAATGACCTTTCTCTCCAACGAAGAACGACGATAACGTCTTTGA
Organism: Viscum album; assembly: GCA_963277665.1. Taxonomy (NCBI): domain Eukaryota; kingdom Viridiplantae; phylum Streptophyta; class Magnoliopsida; order Santalales; family Viscaceae; genus Viscum; species Viscum album. The sequence goes on from OY728150.1 coordinate 249,533,367, forward strand.
TATTTGTCTAAGCCACAAGAGGAGGAGCCGCCTGTGAGGAACGATGACTGCGCTTCCTCCACAGACACACCCCGACATCAAAGAATCGACGTCGTCTTCAAATTCTCTTCCAGCGACACCAACGAGCGAACATTGGAATCTAGGTAGGGTTTTTTTATAATTTTAAATGAATAAATTATACCTCGTTCTTGATTAATTCTTTGGATTGTATTAGGCCTTTTGTTATCTCCTAACGAGGAGGGCGCGGGCCGAACAAACACGGCCCGACGACCCTCTCTTGGTTCATGATTATTTTTGGCAACAGCGACCAGAGGAAGCGGCGACCGGAGGCGGTGGTGACCCGAGGCGGCGGTGATCGGTAACGGCGGTCGTGCACCGTCCGCATGGAGGAAAACCACGGACCGCAACCACGGGCCGCTCAGGCTAAAGAACTGGCCGACTACTGCTGGTTGGGCTGGTGAACCGTGGCACCCACACGTGCCGCGCAGAGGAGGTTCAGCCCGTATCCGCGCGGAGGAGGTGCGCCCGCATCGGCTTGCGCCGGAAAAAATTGGCCGGCTTCGGCCGGTCGGGCATTAAGGAGGGCGGCGCCACTCTACGCCACCGGGCGAGCTGAACCGGCCTGCAACCGCGGGCCGGGTCTGCTCTGGGGTCACGCCCCACCGGGCTGGGCCGACCCCCCAAACGGGTCGGACCCGCCGGGTCGGGTCCCTGGGTGGGCCGCACTCTACCGGGCCGGGCCGACCCCCATCCGGGTCGGACCTGCCAAACCTGGTCTGGCCGACCCGCCAACCCACTAGGCTTGACGGGCCGGGCCCGTTTCTCTTAAACATGAATATCTTCTAGATCGTACGTCCGATTGATGATCCGTATGCGGAATATGTATCATATTGATGAGGTGGTCCTTTTGAGATACTCTAAGTGAGTTTTGGATATCTTTGGAAAATGGCCGAGTTTGGAACGAGCGTAATTCCAACCGGGCCCCTAGACAAAAAAGCCAATAACTCTCAGACTGGGCGTCCGACTGACGCGCTGTCTGTCACATTGGGTTCCTTTTGATGATACGGAACTTCAGGATACATCAAATATAGACTTCGTGATAGTTGATGTATCGACCCCTTTGATCGAGGAGTGGACCCTCCCAGAATTGAGCATGTTGTGTGCGGGAACCCTAGAGCTGGCTGCTACTACGACTACGATGACTACTGTACTGGGATCCTTTGTGGGTTCGGCAGTGACGAATATTGTACTAGGATCCTCCATGGGTTTGGAAGCGATGACTACTGTACTGGGATATTCCGTGGGTTCGACAGCTTAGATGAATCAGTGACTAAATCTGATCATCTCTATCGCTATACGAAATATGTATAGACTATGTGAGCTAAGTCTTGACTTTAAATCATTATCATCGATGTGGTTGACTTTACTTCCAATGTGGTATGGGTTGTGCTTGGGCTCTAGAGTTGGAGCCAAACTGAGTTTGATAACTTAGGTACTTGTTTGGGAATATACCTAAGTAGGGTTGGATAATACTTTGTGGTTGTATCTTAATTTTGTGGTTTATCCTTCGTGGATTCTGGGATACCATCAGGGATATCAGGGTCCCTACTGAGTATCGTTATACTCACCCCTTCACAGGCTATTCCGACACTTCGTTGTGTTGGTTGCAGACGACGGGCAGCACTGATCGAGGTAGAGACTTATGGAGTTGGATGGTACCCAGAGGTATACCAATTGGATAGATGTACACGTAGAGGACGGACAGAACTGAGGTGTTGAGGAGGCCATCTATACCCACCCTTCTGGTGGAATTTCTAGAGGATGGCTTAGTAGTTACTGTTTACTTTTTTGCAATTGTACTTTACTGTTGGTCTTGTATTTCCGGCCCATTTCCTTTCAGTACTTTCTATTGTATTTAGTTTTACTTAGTGTTTATTTCCATTTGTTGCATCTACTGCTTGTTTTCAGACTGTGTGTGTGTTACAGGTTAAAAGGCAATGCCTTCACTTTTATCAGGATTATGCCTTTGGTGCTAGTCGCCAGCCCCTAGCCTAGGGAAGGTGGGCTTGGGGTAGTCACATCACGGGCCCTGAGGACGGGTCGTGACATGTTTGGTAGGAGATTAATATTATGGGGTGCAACACGAATTAGAATTAGAAATTGGGAAATAATAATTATAGTGGGTATAACCATAATCTCTAGGGTGAATCAAGATACACCACCATGGTGTTTTGGGACATGTGGATGAAGGTGAGAATCATATCATTTTTGTTATTGATAGAGTAGGTGGATCAACTTTTAATAAATAGTGTGCTTCGGTTCTTGGAGTTTTAAAACAAAAAAAAGTATGGTGTTTAGAGTTGTAACACACAATGATATCAGTAAAACAATGAATGGATACAGTTGGAGGCATGGTTTGAGGTTTCTTATTGATTATTTAGGATGTGAATTGTTATGGTGGGGGGTTTGTAACACCCCATCGATTTTTGAGTTGTTTTGTTTTGGTGAATTTTTAAATTCCGAGATGGCAAGGGGATGGTTTAAGGAATAAATATTTTCAATGATGCCCAGGGAGATCTCAAATTGGGGTTGGGGGCCTAAGAACTGAATTTTCAATTTTTATAGCCTTTCATGCCATGGACTAGGAGGTATATAGGATGAATGTGGATTCATAAGGGTAGAACCACACTATATGATAATTTAATTTCCCATAACAAAGGATTAATGATCTAAAAATGTTAGGCTAGTATTTAGATCCCTCTTATATAAATTGTTCATGGTGTAAACTAGGGTTTCACGTTGTGAATGGTTTCTGGGATATTTTATTAAACATGGGTAGGTCATTAATTTTTACAATCATCCTCACCACATTTTTTATCTATTAGGTTTATGTAGGGAGGACCATTTATCTGATCACATACCTCTCTTCCTCCCCTTATTCCCCTAGATCCAAGGTAGCTCTAGGTGGTTTTAACGAAGGTTCAAGTTGAGTTGTTATATTTTTTTCATTCTTTACATACACTATAACTATTGATTTCCTAATAAGTTTTTTTGGGTTTGAATTTTAATTCCAATAGATAATGGTGGATTTGGATGATTATTTTGGGTCATTTTCTTGTCTTGCATAGAGGAGGATGTCAAGATGGTGTATGCACACTATTTCTCACCATTATAATAATGATTTGTTTCCCTACATGTATACTTAGGTTTATATATATATATATTGGATGAAATATTCTATTGAAATGAGTGTATATTTTTTATCTTTTATGTTTCATTGCTTTGAGTGTGTTTCAGGAATAGACCACACCTCATTTCTTATGATTTTAGTGAGCGGTTGACGCTCAATGAGTTTTTAGAAATTTAGGGCTATTTTATAAATTTGAAAAAAATAATTATAAATGGTTATAATTATAATTATTATCTATTCAAATATTAGAGGTTCTAAAGGGTTTATTTATTATTGGATGGGTCTTAATGAAGGCATGATTGATCTTGGGGAGTGGTTAACTATGTCTTCAGGGGAGTTGGATTCTATAACACTATATCCTATTTTTCATTATGCATGGGTTTACATGAATATATAATTTATTGGGTTTTGGAATGGGGTATAAGTACATTTAATATTTTTAGGTGTGATTTTGAGGGTGATTTTAATTTCTCAGGATGAGACAAAGTTCTCTTTATCACTTTGGTTAATTTTGGAAAACCTAGAAAATATGTTTCCATGTAGAAATAGTGACAACTAAGTTAGTGTGGCACATTGAGATGGCAGAATGCTATAATTAGGAATATGAGATGGACTACGGTTAATTCCTATGTCTAGTAGGAAGACATGTTCAGGTTGAGAGATTAGTGGAGAAGTGTGAGATAAACATATGTCTCGCAGGTGATGAGGAACTTTATCATAAGTTTGGAAGAGAGTCTTCCTGATCACATGGAATGAGAATATACACGATGTGTCTTTTGAAGAGGGTTTCCTCTAAGTGATAGGATAAGGGATACACCTTAGGAGATTATCTATGATACCTATGTTTTAGTCACAAGAGTTTCTTGATACTTGAAATTATGGTTCTTATGAGGTTTCATATTATAATTAGACCCTACTTGTTGAGTCCAAGGTTAGGTATTCATGGTGGATTGTGAAGGTCCCTATCTAGTTGAACTAGGAGTGCTGAGGTGTTTCTTTGATACTGAAATAGACCTAGAGTTTAGGATCAAGGTGGGCCTTTGGGAATTTTTATCACTATTGGTTTATGGTCATGATGTGTTATATGTGGGAAGATATTGGGAAAGGTTCATAGGACCCGCTAGGAACCCTAATGGAAGAGATGATGTTTTTTATGAGGTAAATGTTTTCAAGTGAATAGTATACTAGGATCCACTGTTGAGATATATTAAGGGCTATAAACATGTGTTTTGATACTTTCTGTTATATCCTTTGGGCCATGTATTAGTCAGATTAGGTTGAGAACCACCTATGAGAGGGTTGTTTCATGATATGATTCATGATGTAGATGATGGGACTTGAATTAAGGATCATAGAGACTAGGATTTCACATGGTTATGGGTTGATTGTCTGAATGTGACTTTTCCATGAAATTTTTTGGGCTGAGGACTATTTTTTCTAAGTTATGGTCATGTGTTAGGAAGAACTATCCTTAGTAGGCTTTGTATAGGAATTCCCATTTTAGGGGTGGGTCTAGATATGACTCAGGATGAAAATGATGGGCCTTACATCGGGGAGGATCAGATTGATAACCAATTATAAGAGGGATATTGTGTGATATGATACATGATACAGATGATACACATTTCATTAAAGAGTTTGGGTTTAAGAAAACACTAGGTTTCTAGGTCATGTTCATGAATAATAACTTTCTGTGAATAAGATTAAGTTGAAAACATTTTATTCAACATCTTGGGTCGTGTTATACCAAGACCATTCCTTTGTAGGATTTGAATGAGGACCTCCCTAAGAGATAGATTATGTTTATGAAGAGTGACAATTACTTAGTAGGTTTGAGTTGAGGACCACCCTATGGTATAGGTAGTTATGTGACATATGACAAGATAGATGATCCCTTCCTTTAAAGATAAGGCAATACACATAAAAAACCCCAGTACAATAACCCACAACCAATGTCTATATTACTACAATGGTATAAAATACAAAGGATCTCATCCTGAAGGACTGATCAATTTAATAGTATTGAAAATCCAAAAAAATACAAGATTCCCATATTTTATTATAAATATAAAATATATTGTATAAAAAAATTCTTATATCCTTGATATCATTAATAATGTCTTTCTTTATATCCTAGGGAAAAAATAAAGGGTGGAATTAGATTCTTAGTAAGAGTTACGTACCAGAAATGATATCATGAATTAATATGGCATAATTAGTACTGAAATGTAAATAACTAAAAACACGTTCCATTTAATCAATAACATGGGAATGAAATACATCCACTGATAACATCAAATTGAATAATATTGGGATAATAATAACATAATTCTATGGAAATTATTAAATATTGTACATAATCATATGAGACATCATGATATCCATACCATCAAGACCATTCACCAAGACTGTTTAAACTATGGGTAGTGACATACCAATAACCTATTTAATTAAGGCTAGCCAACTAATTTGTCTCATGAGACCTATTGATGGACATATGTGATATCTATAACAATACCTACGCATCACTTAATTTCCAATTCATTCATCATATATTTAATTCTTAATTTTATTTATAAAAAATATTCTTTATCCCAAAATATCTGTATTGAGTAAAGAATATAGATTTATCAAGTTTTCCCCAGTAAATAAAATAACATTAATCACAAAAATTATATAGAAATGATATATGTTTCTTGAAATAAAAATATCCTAGAAAAATAGTATGGATATTTAATATATTTTTTATATCCAGTGATCACAAGAAAAACAATGTTACAAGGGATAGTTAGTTTACAAAAAATAATCAAGAGAAGAGATATTACCTTTAAAAGGATATTTTAATATAAAATAAATTTATATTAATAATGAAATGGAAAATTTAAAATGTGTTTTCATAAATAGTTTTCCTTGAAAAATAATTGAAATACTATTGAAGAAACTAAAGGCTGTAAAGCAGTTATTTCATTGGTAATGTCTATTAACACTGTTTATGTTAAAAAGGAAATTTTCATTTTGAACTTAAAAAAAGCTGAAAATGAACCATTATGTAAAAAATATGAAATATTCCTTTAAAACCATATAAAAATTCAATGAGATCATAAAATTTCCTTAATAAATCATTTTATTAATAAAAATTATTTTTTAAAATGAACATTGAATAATATGGACATGGATATAAAATATACCTAATCAAAAAAAGAAAAAAGAGCAGTATTAATTTTAAACATTCTTCTTGAAAGTTTAAATTTAATTGAATCATTAATTACCATGAATAAGTAGATATTAGTTTTAAATACATCAATTTAGAAATATATACACCACATAAAAGTAATTAGGTATGTAATACCAAATATATCTCAATTGAGTTGTTATTGAGATGAAATATCTTACCTCAGGTATGAGTCTCCATGTTAATTATCTATATAATGAAATAATAAACCTATATTAATAATTTATATTATTAATAACATGATTCAATTATATTTTTCTTTTTTTATTATAATGATATTACTAAATAAATTATGTTCATGTCAGATTCTTTAACAATATTCAGTTCATATGTCCAAAACGAATTTTGCAGGATGACTATAGTAAAAGAGGTCATTGTTAAATAAACTCAATAATAATATTAATGATATAATCATATTTTTTACACTTAAATTATACTTTTAAAAATAATCTTGGAATATCTTTATGAAAAATTATCAACATTACATTCTCGGAGAGGGTAGGTCGTACGTACGCATGAGTAAATTTTTTCATTTTTCAATGATCATGTTGAAATTAATTTAAGTATTTATTTATAAATAAATAATTGTAATTAAATAATAAATCTCATATGTTTATAAATAATCTTTTATACACCATCTATGTGATTTGGTGGTGAAAAATGAATAACATCGCTTTGTAGAGGTGGTAGTCTACACGTACACATGAACGACATTTTCTATTCTCCAAGAAATTGAAATGTAAGAAAATATGTCAGAAATTAATTTTACATTGTGATAAATATGTCAATAATATCATATATATATATACACAATATATTCATTATTATAACCAGTTATGATAGGAGGTGATGCAAAATGAATTGCATCGGTTCACGAAAGAGTAGTATACTGTGCACACAAATGATGGTTTTAGTTCCCATTTGATGAAAGATGATATTTATTCTATGTCATAAATTAAAAAAGTAACATCTAAATATGTTTATGATACTCATTTTATTATATAATCATGGTTGAATAATATTTTAAGGATTTTGAAGAATAAATAAAATGAATATGAAAAGTTAAGAACTATACCTCTTCTTCTGATAAACAATTTTGAATTAAACCCAAATCACTCCTATAATTGTTTTCTAATTAAATCAAGGATTCAAATTCATGTTGAAGTTTTTAAAAAATGGATATGTGTAGGTCCTAGATGAACTAAAAGGATTTTTTAGTGTGGATTGGATAGGAGATTCAGTGTCCTTGTATAAGTGGGGGAGATGACAAACTTCAAATTTTTAAAAAGAATAAAATATATTAATGTCATTAGCATAATAAATGGCTCCAAAATGGAAAATTTATGAATATTAGATTATATAGGGTTCAGATATGGATATAAAATAGAAATTATACATTTTTTTAATTTATTCCCACTCATATCGCTTTAGTTTAAACCCATATTAAACCAATTTAAACATTAACTGTGGTAACATATGTTTTTTACTTTTTTTTAATATTCATTATGGAAAAAATTAAGTTGAATATATTTACTAATTTTAATTAATTTAAATAATAATATTTAATATATTATATCAAATTTAATTCACAAAATTTATATTATTTAATTTAAAATTAAACACTAAAAACACAATGAAAAATTGTTTTTTTCAGAAAAAATTATTTATATATATATATAAATATATTTATTCCAAATAAAAGTATAAAATTAATTATGAAGACCATAAATAAAATTTTATTAATATAATTTAATAGATTTTACGAAACTTTTTTTTAAATGGAACATTGTAAATTCTTGAAATGAAATGATAATTTTCAATAAAAATCAGTATTTTTCACTATTTATTGAAAAATAAATCTGTTCACAAAAATTCATTGTATTATAATATTTAAATTGTTATTTTAAAAAGGATTTTCATTTTTTAAAATTCAAATTATACAATTTTGAAATAATTATTTAAATAAAACAATATAATGTATGAAAATCAAATATGATTAAAAAAAACTTTAATTTTTTTTCTAAAATTTACAAACAATTCTCAAAACTTTGTAAAATATACTAAATAAATATTAATAAGACCTAAAAATGTTTTATTTTATCCTTAAATGGGTTTTTATATTCTTACATCCTATAAAAATTAAATCCTTTAATTTTTAATTGATATTACTTTCTAAATAAATGATGGTAGTTATTATTCACAACATCCTTAGGTTTCCAGACTTCTTCCTTTATTATATGATTTCTATGATGTAACTTTACAATTCAAAGAATATCATTCCTTAACACATGATCTCTATGTAAAATAATCTAGATAGGAGCTTCATAAAAAGATAAATTAGGTTCGAGTTCTATTTTATCAGAGGTGATCACATGTGTAGGGACTGACATATAATTTTTTAACAAACAAATATGAAATATATCATGAAAATTAGAAAAGATTGGTGGAATTTCTAATTTTTAATCCCTATATTAAATTAATTCAACAATTTTAAAATTATAATGTAATTAGTGATCAATTTTTCTTTCTTAACAATCCTTATAACACCCATTCATGGAGATTCTTTAAAAAAATGTGACCCCATATGAAATTCTCAATATTTTCTTTGGTTATTCACATCATTATTTTTCATGATGTAAGATGATCTAATATGATTCTAAATAACCTTTAACTTTTTCGTTGTATCCTTACAAATTTATATTCCTATAATCTTCATTTCACTAATATCATCCTTACAATTTGGAGTACACCATATTTTTTCATATAATCCATCATACAATGTCATCTGAATTCTTTAATGAATTTTTATTGGAAAAATATACCAAAGGTATATAGTAATCCCAAGTAACTTGAAATTAAAATTTTCATGATATAAAAATGTATTCCAATGTTTGAATAGTCCTTTTATACTGGGAATCAATTTGAGTACAATAGTTGGTGCTCAAATGAAGCTCATTATCAAGAGCCTTCTGAAGACATTTCCTGAATTTTGATTTAAATCATGGATCATGATTAGACATAATTGAAAGTGGATCACCATGAATTCTTAAAATTTCATTAATATAGATCCATACAAGGTGATCAATAATTAAATATTATCTTATATTAATTAAATGTGAATATTTGGTAGATGGTCAACAATAAGCCATATAACATCATTCCTTACAAAAGTATTTGGTAACCAACTTACAATGTTCATAATAATTTCATCCCCTTTCCACATAAGAATATGTAGTACTTTCAAGTATCCTTTAAGATGATTTATATTAGCCTTCAGCTGTTGATAAACCATACATCTTGATACATAATCAACCATTTCTCCTTCATTTTATCCCATAAAAAAATATCCTTCAAATCCCTATACATCTTGGTACTACTAGAAAAATTTATTCTATATGAATCATATAATAATTCCATTTTCAACTCAATTATAGATAGAACACATAACATCTTTCCAAATATTAGAGAACTATCTTCATATATGATATATTCCAATTTATAATCAATCATGAATTTAATATTTTTATGAAAATTCTCATCACCAGGATGAGAATTTACTAAATTTTATAATAATGAAATTTGGAAATCATTTGAAAAAAAATTAACGTTTCGCCTTCCAAAATAATTATGAGATCCATAATTTCTAAATCCATGAACAAAGGGTTCTCGTTAATCCTCATTTTGACCAGAAATCTTTGATCTTTCATACTCAAAGCATATTTTTTCTTATTTTCCTTCCATGGGTGGTAGTGTATTGTGAAATAATAATTCTTAAGTAGCTCAAGCCATCATCTTTTTGTCATATAAATTTCTTTATGTAAAAATATGTATTTTATACACTTATATTCTGGGTATATCTCTCTTATATTACCATAAAAATAATTCATCTATATATTCATGGAGAATATTATGGCTTCCAACTAAAAAACATGAGTTGGATTATTCTGTACATAAGTCATTAACTACCACTGTGCATATAAAATAACTTTATCATTCAGTAAAATGAAATAACCAAGTCCCTTATTTGATGAATCACTATATATTAGAAATCCATCATTTCCTGATCATATATTCAAAATTAAATCATTGAACAATACCCTATTAATTTCTTCAAAACACTCTACACATTCCTTTATCAATGGGAACTGAACTCTTTTAGGTGTAAGCTTGTTTAATGAGTTATTCAATGAGGACATGTTTTGAAGAAATATTTGACTGTAACCTGTCACACTAATGAAACTAAATACCATAATTATTTTCATTGGTATATTCCACTATCATAATGACATGGTATTTATAGGGTAAAATAAGATTCTATCCTTGGATATAATATTTCCATGGAATGAAACATTACGAATCTTGAATTAACATTTGCTAAATTTATTATATAAATCATTATATAGAAGGAAATAAGGACACTATTAATGAATATATATGATATAAATGACATAATTTTTATATTAAAGACATTTTTATTTTTATTTAAGGATAATTTTTCATTTTCTTTTCAACCATTCCCCTCATATAAATATGATAACATCATTTATGTATGTGTGGATTACCATCTTCATGAAGTTATGTGACTCTAATTTCATCACAAAACCACATGAATGATATATATAATTATATTTGAATAATTAATATAGTATTTATGGTATTATTATCATTATTTAGTGGAAAAATATCATTTACTTACTTTTTATAATGACCACTGAAAATTGAAATGTTACCAAAGCATACATATATTATACCATCTCTATGATCATAACATACATTATTTTTCAAAACCATCATTCATGATTAGTATTAAATGTATAATTGATGTATAAATATGATAATTTTGTGATCATTATTATTATAGAGATTATGGATCTATATAATATTTATAGGAACATGAAATTTGATGGAAAGAAATGAATGAGAAAATAAGGCCATTAACACCCGAAACAATGAAAATAATAAAATATATTAATGAATGGGTGATATGATATTACAAAATGATTATATATGATATTATAAATATTAATATGGTTATTTTATAGTTTAATTAAATGTTTAAAACTATTATACATGAGGTTAAAGAACATTCAACCAAAATGAATCGTGAGGTAAGGGATTTCATCTCAAATTCACTTCATTAAGGCATATTGTAATTTTATGTACCTAATTTATTTTATATGGTATTGTATTACCCATTTGTCAGGAAAATCATGTCTCATTCATACATCATGTTATTTTTTGTTTCAACTTTAATTATTTCATCCAAGGTTATTTGACTTGATAATTACAAAGTGGAAAAGTTATTGTATAATGTCACATTGTTTTGCGATTGTTAACATTCTCTTGAAACAATCACTTTTATGTGGTAATTTTTTGTTGGAAATTACATTTATCTAAAATATAAATATTATTATATGATAAATATGATTATTTCCTAAAATTTATATCATTATTACATATTTCTGTTTTACTTTGAATGTTATTTGATTAACTTCTGAAATTTTTATAAATTTATATCCTTTACTCAATATTGATATTTTTTATTATATATATTTATTAATGAATTAAATAGATAATTTGATATCTGAGGAGAGATATGGACCTATAGAGAAGGGTGGGGTCCATAATTATGTTGCCCCTCGATGCATTAGTAGGTCTCATGAGACAAATCAGTTGGCCAAATTAAACATGTTTCTACCTATAATTTTAAGATGTCCTGGGAAATGTCTTGATAGTAGGGGTATCATGATTCTTGAGATCATGTTACATAATAATTAAATATTTTGTTCACTATGAATTCAGTTTTTATTATCCATTATATTTTCTTTCCATAATATTTTTGAATGCATTTGATTCTAAGATTGTTGATTAAATGAAATATCTGTTCAATTATTTACCTTTCCATAATGATTTTCAATTACCTTGTCCTAATAGCCAATTTATTTAAATATAATATTTTATATGTTATTTACATTTCCATATTTATTATACATATTGATTCAAGATAAGTTTTGATGTACTTAACCCTAACTGATCGTTTGATCTCACCCTTATTTTTAAACATCCCAAGGATATGAAGAATAATTCTTAGGATGAGTCTATGGATTCCCAATTTTTTCCATCCCTATGATTTGTATTTTATATCCATATGTAAAATGGGTATCATGTAACTGCTAAAATAATTTGTCTATCGGTATTTAACCCTTTGTATTTGTGTGTATGTAATAAAGAAGACAATAAATCTAGGCAATTAGAGTCACAGTCGTTATAGAAATAGGTGATTATGACAGTCAATTTTATTATATAAGAGTTTAATGTGATTTATTGGATGATAGTAATTAAATTGAGGGATATTTCATCTCAAATTACTTTTCATGTGACATGTTCTGTATTTTAAAACTAATTATAATTATTTAGTGTATATAATGTATATTTTATCTATTATATCATGAATTTTATTTTATTTATATTATTTAATGTTCAATTTTGAGCTCTATATTTTATTGGGGATTTCATTGAAATGTTACCTAAGATGATATAATTCCCAAAAAACATAATTTTTAGAAAGAAATGTGTGAATAGTTTTCTAAGAAATTACTTTTCTATCTAAATACATGCAATTAGATTGTGCTATTGAAAAGATAAAAATAGGGGAATCACTATTAAAAATGGTGTGTTGACTATCAGGTTTAATCTTCACTCAGTCCCTAATATGCAGGCCTAGGAAATTGCATCTAAATTGACACTCCCGAAGGATTTACATTAGATAAGTCATATGATCATTAAAAAAATTTAGTGAAGGATTTTCCTACTACTTATTTTGTATCCAATCATTATAAAATATTGAAAGAAAATAATATATTATATTAATAATACAAAACATTAAATTCACTCTATCCGCTACTATATCATTACTTTTTTTGAAATCGTTACTACCTATATCATTCAGAATACCCACTGTTTCACTGTTTATTTTTAGGATATTATTCTAGATACTTAGATTTTTCCATTGTATGTGGAAATATTTTTTTTCTATATTTCCATTATAATGATAAAATTTTATCTAAATTTTATAGATTAAGTAATAATATTATTTTGCAATGTTATAAAATTTCCTATAAACTTATACGATGAATGAATTAAACTTAATTATCAATTAGTGGGGCCTAGTAGATATACCCTATCAATGTATCGGTAGGTTTAATGACATAAACTAGTTGGGGTATTGTTATATAACTTACCCATTTATATATGGTGTCTTAGCATAAAGATTTTATGGAATGTTTATGATATCCGAAATTATGTATTCCCTCTGTATGAGATTAAGAATTATTATCTATTTTTTATTCATTTCCATTGATAAAATATGTCCCCAATTTTATTTCATTATTGAATAATTTTAAACATTTCTTTCCTTTTTTATACTATTTATTACATGCTTATGTTGTGATCTATTTTTATGTATGATACTCCTTAATGAAATTTTTATCTCACTCTTATTTTTTTATTTTTACCACGAAAACTAAAAGATATTTATGTTTAATTTTCAATGTTTTATATAAGAAATAATAACGTTCTTAGTGATTTAGTATGCTTCATTTTATGTTCTCAACTGTAATATGAAATATATGTATGGATTAAATCTCCAAAAACTAATAAGCTATTTGATCTTTTTATTAATATTGTTTTATATCAATAATGAAATATAAAAATAGAATAAGGGTTTCTACAAATTTGGTTGTTATATTTTATATCGAAGGATTATTTTAGGAATAATTTGAGACTAGATTTAGTGTAACCTATTTATATATAAAAAAATAGTATGAAATCTTCAAAATCATTTAGGTAAATGTTCCTAAAAATCTTTATGGTAATTATATATTACAATTCATATCATGCGCTAACTATGAGTATGTTATTATTTATAGATAGTGACTAATATAAGGAATGTGAACCATATCAACACCTATAATCAATGTAGGGATTCTCCTTATAATTAATTCAATTAGGATGGTGTTAGAGATAACGTGATCATAACCATATTGAGATGTTTACCAATCTTACGACAAATAACCTTTCCCCCATAGATCTACTAGTTCATCCATAGGGTACTGTAACTATGTTGAACCACTTCATCTGAAAAAAACCTACAACACCAAATGGAACATCTAATCTATTGGTAACATAATAATTAATCATTTCCCTAAAAGTGTAACTTTCCTCAGGGAATTAGTGAATTAGAAAATGTTTTCATGGAGGTATATCATATGAATGGTGATCTTGATTAATGGTGGTAAATACTTATAAACTCTAAAGTGGATATATAGATAGAAAACATCGAATAATGGACATTTAGGTGGGAAATTATATGAAAAATAAATTCCTCTTGAGAAAAATGATAAAATGGAAAGGAAATTCCTCAATATCAGAGAGAAAGGGTAGGAAAATGATATTGAGTATATGGCCAACTATTTGATGATATATAAACATGTTTCAGAATGTACACATAGATTGTAAAGAAATATTAACCATTTCTTTTATGGTATAATGTCTAAACATTGAAATTAATTAGTATCTCATACGTTTTAATCATACAAGGACATTGTCTAATGTTACATTAAGATTGAAAAGGATATCTCTACGACTTATATCATAAAAGAAAATATAGAGAATAAGATGTAATTTGAGAACCACCAAAAGATAATCTTGTTAATGTGGAATAAAAGAAGAGTGTGATTTCCAACATGTATTAATTTTAGAAATAAACACTCTAGGACTTTCTTAATGGGAGTTGGAGTTTTTTCCATGTTCAGTGAAAAAGGCTATCAAGATCTCCAATTCAAAGGAAGGACATAGGTTTATGATGTTAAATACATTAATTATCATAAGTTTGGAAACTATTAAACCAAATTCAAAAAATTTCAATGTAATTTAACATATAAATGGTTGAGGGAGGAAGGATAATATTATTCAATCACTATAGCTAAGGTTCTAGTCCAAAATGGTTTGATAATAAGTATATTGATTCTAAAATTAAAGTTAGCTAATGTTTTATTTTATTCTTTTTATATTTACTCTATTATAATTTTCATATATAATGAGATCATTTAATCATCCATTAATACTATAAAGAATGAGTTATTAGTTAAGACACCAAATGAGATTCTTATTTCAATAAAGATTTATAGAAAAATGTCTATTAATATTCATAGATATAATTTTTTTGAAAACATTATTATTATACCTATTGTTTAATTTCACTTATTCATTGTTATGGATTGGATCTCAAAAATATAATTTAAGAATTTATTATTGATTGAATGAGTTTTATATTGGAAAAGGGTTTATAGAATCCCTTATTTTCATTTGAGAGAATTCACCTACAAAGTCTTTTTATACCCACCAATAGTAGATCACCTTAATGAAATTATTGGAGAAGTGGAAGAGAAAACACTATCTATGGATGGGAAGGACACCCTTAAGATAGAGGAAAAAACATTTTACAAAAATAAATTGATTTATTTCTTGAGTAATTACGTAGTCATCCACCTAAGTGTGTAGTTAAATTTATTATTTAACTCATTCATGATGCAATATAAACATCCAAAAACTCTATATAGAATGTAAAAAATGGAACTAGTATAATAGAGGAGACAATTACAAGATTTCCATGATGAGGTATTAATGTTCCCTAGTGTTTTACTAAGGGTATCCCCTATTTTATTTGAAAAAACTAAAACATGGTTCCATGAGACTATATAAAAATTCTAGGGTGATCAATTCAATTTCCATAAAGAACATGTAGCCATTACTATGAATTGATTACTTATTTGATAAAATTTAAGAAGATTAATATTTTACAATGATTTATCTTTTATTTGGTTATCATAAGTTTATAGTTTGGTTGGAGGATATACTAAAGTTGATATTCCATATAAGATATAGACATTATATGTTTATAATAATTCCGTTTTTTGGACTAATCTACCTTATAGTTTAATGGATACAATAAATATATTATTCAAGGATTATTTTGATAACTTCATGGTGTTATTAATTAATGATATATTGATATAATATATAATCAATAAAGACCATGTGAATCATATATTAGTAAATATTTAGACCCTCTATGAAAAGGAATTATATGGGAAATTTATTAAGTCTACATTTTGGCTCTATGGCGTTTCTTTTATTTTACATATTGTATCCAAGGAAAGAATATCTATTGATTCTATGAAGAAAAATGTATTAAAATAATTCCCCACACCGATGAATGTAACCAAGATCTATACATTCCTTATATTATGTGTTACTATTAGTAGTATGTTCAAAATATTTCTTAATTGAGAAAGACACAAACCAATTTGACACATAAAGGGATTAAATATACATGGTATACGGAATGTGAAGAATGTTTTAAAGAGATAAATAATAGATTGATTAATTTATCATTATTGAATTTACCATCATTAAAAGAATTATTTTTTTATATAGTGATGTATCAAATAAATGACTGGGTTGTGTATTTATGAAGAATAATGGAGTAGGTAATTTTGAATCCAGGAAATTGAATGTTCCTAAAATAAATTATCCAGATCATGATCTTGAGTTAGGTTCTATAATCATTTCCTTGAAGATATGGAGACACTATCTCATTGTAGAACTAAGTGATATATATATAAAAAATGTTTGAAGTGTATTTTCTCTATGAATTAGATGAATGTGAGGTAATGGAGATAATTAGAATTATTCAAGGACTATGATTTCCTAATACACTAAAACAATAAAAAAGAAGAATGAAGGATGCTTCATTAAATAGGAGGTAATTTGAAGTTTTGAGAATAATGATGATTAATAAGGTTCCTATATTTAGGGATATATTAATGATGGATATAATTATTTATGGGAAAGGGGAACCATAATTCCTTACCCCATAAATTTATAAACCACAATTACTCAAAAATTCAGTAAGTACCGGTATCATGATAACGATATATAAAGGATAATTATAGCAAAAAGTGATGGGAAATCGATATAATTCATCTATAAAGATAGAATTTTGTTTTTTTTAAATATGTAATGGGTTCAATATTTACCTAAACTAATGTGGGAGCTAATAGATAACGAAAATATTAAAGTCTATCAGTATACACTAGTTGAACCATGATTTATAGGTATTTAAGAGAACATTTCTAGTTGGATTGTATGAAGTGGGAAATTTTGGATTATTTATCTATATTCAAAGTGTTCTAGTAGTTAAAGGTTGAAAGAAAATATCATATGGGATTCATGAAACCTATGCTTATACCTATATGGAAGTGGAAAAATATTATAATGTACATTGTTACTAGGATTCCAAATACTCCAAGGAAGAATTATGTTATATAGATTAGTAATGATAAACTTAATTATTTTTCACATTTCCTATCTATAATGTTACACCAACCCCTTGAGAACGTTTCCTAGATCTATATCAATGACATCATGATACTTCACATGGAATCTACATTAATTGTATTTGATCATTAAACTCATTTTATATTAGAATTATGAAAGATTATTCAAAAGTTTCATGACACCAAGGTACATTTAAGAACATCATATCATCCCCAAATAGATGTACAGTATAAAAGGACTATTCAAACCCTATAATTAATGTTGAGATCATATTATTTTGACATTAAGGGATTATAGGATTAGTATCTTCCAATGGTGTAATTTTCATACAATAACTCTATTTGAGCATCTAGATGGAACCATATGAGGATTTTTATGGGAAGATTTGTTTTACTAAAACATGTTGGGAAGAAGTTGGAGAATGGAATCTAGATGGAATGAAACTTGTGGTGGAGACAACAAAGAAAGTAAAGTATATTTAGAATCATATTACATAACCTCAAAGAAGACAAAGAGTTATACTGATAATCAAAGGCAATGATTGTAATTTCAATTGAGGGATCATGTATTGTTAAAGGTGTCTACATGGAAGGGGCTTGAAATAATTGGTAAAAATGGGAAGTTAATCACATAATACACTACGATATTTGAAATTATAGTGATAATTTGAGCCCTAGATTACCCATTGGATATGATACCCAACCTTTATAAATTATATGATGTCTTACAAGTTTCATTATTGATGAAATACATAACATATGCAACATATATACTCATATAAGATGGAATATATTTGGGACCTGAGTTATCATTTAAAAAAGTACACTCTTATATCCTTGACACTAGGGAGATTGTTTTGTAGAATCAGAAAAATCGGTTAGTGAAAGTTATTTTTAGAAATCCCTAACTAGAGAAAGGAATATGGGACCATGAATAATATATAAGGAAGAAATACCCATAGTTTTTAATAGATATTATGTACATAATTTAATGTATGAAATTATGGGGTGGTGGAATGTTATTCAGGAGAACCTACTATATCATGCAAACACTACAACCTAATATTATTAGAAAAAGTGAATAATTTGGAGAATTTATTCCTGAATATTATTAAAAGATAAATTTTAATTTCAATTTATCAAAATTAACATCATTTTGGGATTTATAATTTCTTTATTATATTTAGATGGATTTTTTGGGATTTTTTTGAAATATTTCATTTTAGGTGAATAGTAAAAAAAATCAATATTTTTAAAACTATCAATTTTAATAAATTATCATTATAAAAGAATAAAATAGATTTTATTAAAACCATTTTCTATAATATATATATACATATATTTATATGTAAAATAAGTCATTTAAAATTACTACGTTGTATTTATAAAACTAATGTTTATTATTTTGGAAACATAAGTAATTTTTTACTCTAAAAATTATTTATTTTTTTATGTTAAAAAATTTATTTTCATCACTTGTAGAAACTAAATAATTTTTCCCAATATATTACATCAACATTGGAATTTTATATAATAGGTTCAGTTCCATTTTTGGGAATAAAAGTATGATTATTATGAGTATTGTTAATCACCATGATAATGGTAATACTGTTATTTTAAAAGGATTGTTTTATAATATTATATAATATTTTTCAAATAAAATAAATTAAAACCTTATGAAAAGGGAGGTTAATATAATTTTGAGACCAATATTTAAAAAAATTATCACACATTATATTATTAATAAATACTAACTGATATTAAAAACAATAAATTGTGAAAATGACATTTATCTATAAAAAATAGTTTTTTATATATAAAATGTATTAATTTAAAAGATAATTTTCTATTAATTATTAACTAAATTATACAAAATTAAGGATAATTTTTTTATCACACACAAATTTGGTAAGAGGTTTTATTTTATATTTTTACTAAAAAAATAGTCACTGGTGTAAAAAATATTTACCAAAGTAAAAAATTTAAAATTAATCATATAAGAACAAATGACTTAAAAACTACTTAAAAAAAGCATGGAAATACTTATATGAGGCCTTATTTTCCCAATATCACCTAAAAATTATTATTTTTATTATTTGGAACCTTTTCCCCTTGAATAGTGTCATTCCATTATTCTAAAATAATGGGTTTTCATAAAGGTTCCCTTTTTTTACGTTTACAAGGATCACTTCTATCCTTAAAATGATCCTCAATAACTTTGAAATATCCTTGAAAACATACCTAATATTCAACTCCTTGAGGTCAATTTTAGGTCCTAAATCCCTCAGTCTCTATAAGTTATCATAAACCCTTCAATTTTAAGGAGTTCTTTAAGCGGAAGTTTGTTTTCTTGTTGTAAATATTACACACTCCTTACTATTTATTCATAATATTTATCTTAAAAATATACTATAAGCATAATAATATAATTACCCTAGTATCATTAGTATACTAAAGTGTTATTATATTAATTTAACAACCATTATTTTTTTTCTATCCACTTATAAAAAAAGAATATTGATCATGTGTTGTGAGGACAATCACCTCCACAAAGAGACTTTTTCAATTTTTAACCACCACCTCTATTCATTGTTTTTTGGGATAGAATTAAATAATAAATGTTAAATATATAACAAAAATATGATTATTTAGATAAAAATTTAAATTCACATTGATTTCCTCTCATTCCTCGAGAAATGAAAATGTAAACCGTGCATTGTGTGGGCTACCACCTCTACAAAATTAATATTTTTTATTTTTCATATTGATTTTTAATATTTTTGAAAAACAAAAAAAATATTATTATAAACCTTAAAAAATATAAATAATTTCAGGACTCTTATATTATAATTATTTTATGTTAAAATAAGTAATTTTTTTACAATACTCACCCATGGAATTATGGTATGTTGTTGTTTAGGTTGGCCTGACCACCTACTTGAAAAATGATATAAACTATCATCATGGATGAATATGGGAACTTAAATACCTATTATTAGAATTTTATATAAATAAAGTTGTTTTTTATGGTTCAATAAATGTTATATTAGGTATTTAACTAATTATTCAAATATCATCTTTGTTCACTAAAATTATAAAAATGAGCCGACATTGATTCAAATTTCATGTAACATAACTAAAACACTTATGGAATGAGATAAGAGATTTATAAATAGGTATTATTTATCAATTACATTATATTAAATTATTTATTAATAATTATATTTGGGATTATATTAATGAACAACACTATTTTTCTGAAACTAGTTTCAAACGATTATGATAACTCACACCTGATATTGAAAATTGAAAATAAGTAACTAATATAAATATATAGACAAATTATAAATGAATTTTATAAAAATTTATATATATGAATCATTTTCTGAAATAGGTTATTAAGATAAATATTTTTGTAATATATGATATTTACATGCTTTTTTAGATATCATAAATTAAGCTAAGGGACCTTTCATCTCAAATTCATTTTCCTAAGAAATGTTTTACATTGTTCTCTTAATTCAGATTGTAAGGTTTATATACTACCAATTTGATCTATTATATCATGAGTTGTATTTTATTATTGATACAATCTATATATTTCAAATGGGTTTTATTAAAATGTTACCTATGATGACATAATGATAAAAAATGATATTTTTTTATATTAATTTGTGTTTGATTTTATAGGAAATTACATCCCTTTCTTGATACTAGAAACTATATGCAGTTATGGAATATAATTACCTTGGTGTGATCATGATAAAAAGGATAGTTGAGTACCAAATCAATATTCACTTTATGCATGATTAATGGTCCTAATATAAAATACCTAGATTTATACTCATGGGGGATATGCTTTTGGTAGTTACATGATTTTTAAAAACCAAATTGATAGATTATACTAAAATTCCATTGGTATTCTAGTATTGGAAACCATTGACCTCAATTATTATCTTATATTGATAACCAATCACATTAAAATTACCATTTCTACCACATTATTTTATTTCTTTGAAATGGGTTCTTCCTTATATTAAGAACACCATGTAGTTTCTATGTTTATTATTTTTATATTATCCTTATATCCACATTTTTCTATTGAATGGGTAAATATTGGGTTTCTTTATCTCCATTATACAGATAGTCATTGTTTTATTTTTCCATGATTAAGTAATATATGTCATAGATAATTTTAAGAAAAGTCATATTAACTCATTTGACAAAAGTATTGGACTTAATTAATGATTGGTGGGGCCTGATATGGATATTATCTTAATGTAGTGGTTAGTCTTATGAAACAAATGATCAAGGGTGTTGGAATATCACTTACCTATTTATTTATTACATATATCCATAAGTCATTGAAGGTAATTTTATGATTTTAGACATTATGTATTCCATCAATATAAGATTAATAATTATTATCGATGTTTTTATTTATTTTAATGGATATTGTATTCCCACATTTTCAATTAATAATCAAATTATTTTGATCATTTTTTATAATACTATTAATTCCATGATTATATTATGATAGTTTCCACTTTATGATACTATGAACTGAGTATTTGATCTCACCAGTTTTTTATTTTCCTTTCCCCTAGAAACCGAGAAGAGAGTTATTCAAATTATCTATTAGAAGAGATAATAATGCTCCATTTGAGTTTTTATATAGTATTTTATATTCTCAAGTTTAATGTTAAAATAATGTATAAAACTAGTCATTCAATACTAATAAGCTATTGTATCCTTCAGAAACACTTGGGTTATGTTCCAATAATTAAAAATAACTATTGGCTCTATGGTTTCAGTTACTAGGTTGTTATAGTGGGAATGTGTATGCTCTTATTTATTATTTGGAACATTTCCTGGATTAATGATAGAGTAATTTTATTATTTTAAGTTTCTATTCATGTATTTTTCAAATATTAAATTAAAATTGGAATGTAGGTTTATTAGTCTATTTTTTAGCCCAAATTTAGATTCCAAAGTTGGATATATAATGCATCTTGGTAGATATTTTATGTATGGTGAGCCAAATGTTTCCATAAAGTTCATTATTATTATTCACAACCATTATAAAACGTTTTGAGTTTTATTTTAAGGTTCTATCAATTTCAATCATCCCATAATGGATGAGAGGATAAATTGGGTAAATATTGACCATTCTTGTAGAACATTATTTCCTAATTCAAGAATAATGAATATTTTCAACCACATGTACATATTCAGAAATTAATTTTGGATCGGATTATGTAATATATTAAGGAATGTTATAAAAAACCTAAATAAATATTATTAGAAATGGTTAAATAAAAATATATAAAATCTAAAAAGAAATAAATTAATGAAAAATAATTAAAAAGGAAGTTATTATAAATATATGAAAAAATAATAATAATATAAAGAATAAATATATATAAAAAGAATAATATTTCGAAATACTGTCAATATTATTTTTTAACATGTAAAAATTTAGTATAAAAATTAAAATAATAAGATACCATTTATAAGTAAAATAAAATACTTCATCCGCCTGAAATTGGTTCAAATTTTAGAAGCCATGTCGTGGTCACTCTAATTTTTTTTTATTAAGTAAAGAATAATTGTTGGAAAATATAATTATTTAAGTGATTTATTACCTTAATAATATTTTTTAAATGATACTAAAATAATAAAATAATGTAAAAGAAGTTAGGGGTTTTTTAAAAAGTATTTGAGTAAGAAAAATCACGTAAGAAGAATACTTTTTCTCGAAAATAATTTTAGGAGTAATCGATTTAATATTCCCCTTAAATTATTTATATTTAATTATTAATTAAATCATTATTTTTTTAATTATGGAAAAAAATTATATCTCTTAATCTTTTGAAATTTAACATGAAATTAAATACTGAAATATTTAGAATATATATCAAATTTTGGAAGTGTAATCATAACATTATTATTATTTTCAAAAATAATACTGTTATTGATTAGTTTCCAATTAGTGTAGAATATCCACATGGAAAATTATTATTATTTTAGTTTAGGTACTATATTTTAACTATAAATCAATCTCATTCGGTTAACTATGAACGATTATGATTTCACTATCATAATTAACACATTTTCTTTACTGATATATGTGATAATAATTAAAGAGATTTAAAAATTGTAAAACCATATAATATATTAAAAATTGAGGAATTATATTAATATAATGGTTCTATAATAGATAATAAATGGGGGAAATAATTAGAACAACTAGTGAAATAGGACTACAATTACATGGGACAATGAATCATTGTATGTATTTTTTATATAAGTAACTATTTGAAATGCTTGAACCTAATTACATTAAAAATATTATAACTTATCACTAAAGAAAATTATGAATTAATGGTGTGTATAATTAAGTCAAATAATTCATGCTGAATACATATAGATAGTGATATTTCTTGAAAAAAATTCTATAATATAATAATTGAAAAATTGAACATCAGGAGATGTATCATTGCATCAATGTTTTTTATCTTTAAATAGAATAGATAAATTGTGATGAAACATATATCCTTTTTTAAAACTAATAGTAAAATTAAAAACCAATAAAAAATTAAAAGAAACTGTAGATTTAATGGAGCCCCGAGTTATATATGGTTACAACTTTAAAAAGGTTTTTTTGAGAAATTATTTTACTCCAACATTAATAACCTTTTTAACCCCAAAAAATTATGAAACGTATAACTAATTATAATAATGAAATTTTTATTAAGGTTCTATCTAATATTTTTGAAAATATGATCTAAATAAAATCATCCATGAATATATTATGGCCCAAATAGTAAGATAGTGGCCATTATAGTTTTGAATTCATATTTATTTTCTTTCATAAAATTTAGGATCCAAGAGAATTATTCTATATGAAAATTAAATCCAAATATTTGATTAATTATACCAAGAAATTTTAATTCAAGATATGACCCATATAAACATTTATATTAAAATAAATGGGTTTTGTTTAATTTTTAAATCATATAATATTTATTGGATTCTATTTTTTAAAATAATTGTGATTTTATTAATATATAATTCATTTGAGTAAGAAAGCCACAATGTAAAATTTAAATGACAAAAAAACATTCATTATGAAAATATTTAAGTAAAATTTTAGAATAAGAATAATGGTTTTCAAAAATCTTAAGAAAAAAAAAGGAAATAATTCAATCTCTCAAAAAAATACAGACTTATCTAAGAAATGATATACTAAACAAATAATTTAAGGATGAAAAATAAAAATTTTGAGAAATGGTTTGTAATTTGGTTCAATAATCATAATTATCCACTCACGGACCTTTAAAATCTTCATTTATAAATAAATAAAACAATTTTTAGTGACCAATTTACTGAACGTTAATATATTGAATTTATGTAAAGAAGCCTATACCTATCATAATGGATCACTATAAACCACTAAAATATAATCTTTTTTATCGTTAAAAACAAAACTATTTTTATTAATTTTAATATAGTTGTTTGGTGGAGAGTTCTATTGCTAAAATAAAACACTTAACTCAGAGTGGTCAGTCTTAGATATGTATTTACTATTGACTATGATGGTTCCAAACATCATATAGAAAAAAAAATTTATAACGAAACTCAATGTGCATCATCCACACCATACAAGATAACATGTAATACTCCTAGAAAATAGTCTCATCTTGTATAGTACTCCAACATTAAATAACCTATATAGTGTTTTCAACCTTGTTTTGAAAAATATTGAATTTCTTACCCCTATTAAACTAAAAAAGTTTTACTTTGTAACATAAAAATGATGAATATATAACCAATTATTTAAATTCACATATAAAGTTAATAAAAAAGTATAATAAATTATTAGTAAAAAATATGTTTCTATTAAGAAATAATTTCACTACACAGTTTCAACAAAAAATTAAAAATTTTAGGTAATAGATCCATTTTCTAAATATATATCCAAAACATATCCTATATTATATGATTTTTATATATTAGTACCTTATAAACCAAATGAACATAATATAATTTTTTCATAGTATAATTATAAAAAAACTGACCACCCAATAAGGATTATTTTAAATAGGTTGAGGGTCTAGACCTAATTGTTTAAGACAATAAAGGAAAACACTTTTTAAACTATGTTGAGGGGTAACCTAATACATATCCTAGAGTCCCATAAGAATTAAGTATTTATAAAAACATGAATATAAAGATACAAAATGGTCTATAGGACCCATTAAACCATAGGCCCAGAAAACAAACCTTATGAGGGATATTACTCAATGTCCTAGGAGGAAGCATGATTTATGAGGAGAATAATACTCATACCATTACTACTGAAAAATGCATCAAATTTATCTATACATTAACCCAACATAACATCATTAAAAATTTATTAAAAAATCTCTCCATTTATATCTATATGAATAGGGAAAGATTCACACATACCATCAACATTTGATAACCAAGAGTATTAAAAAATCATCACTTTATTTTACATTGAAATTATCTAATAGACAACCTCAATTAAATGTTATTTTTACCCTTATATTTATTGGTCCCATTCCATGAAAATAATGAAATATATTAAAAAGTATAATATATCACGTATAAAAACATTTTTCACAATGAATGTGGACTTGAAAACAAGATCCAACACTATTTAGTATGTAGAGATGAATTAAAATTACATATATTTCTGAATAAGTAGACAATGATATTTTAATGAAAATATAACATATCCCAAGAATTTCACTATATTTTTTTATTCCCTAATTTTTATCCACTTGAAAATAAAAAAATATAGTATAGATTTAGTAAATTAGTTATTTAATAAATTTTAATTAAAATATGGAATTTTAAGGAATCAATTGATAAAATCATTAAACTCATCTAATTCTTTTAAAAAGACCTTTCTTCAGTATAAACATATCATTTGTGAAGTTGAGTTGAGTCACATATATGGTGTTATGTAGATAAAGAATAGCCCAGTTATTTCAAAAATATTTTTATGGATTATATTATTTTATTTTCAAGATCTACACATGTATAATTCAATGTTATTATTATTTAATTATTAACAATGAGAAATAATATTTGATCTATATACAAACCCATTAATATTAATTTTATTTGAAATAGAATAAATATTTCTCACAATATTAGTAACTTAAAAGTCGATTAAATCCATATTCTTTAAAAAAATTATTCCACACTATGATATACCT
The DNA here is from genome assembly GCA_963277665.1 of Viscum album. Taxonomy (NCBI): domain Eukaryota; kingdom Viridiplantae; phylum Streptophyta; class Magnoliopsida; order Santalales; family Viscaceae; genus Viscum; species Viscum album. Next base: position 249,560,439 of record OY728150.1, read on the forward strand.
TCATCAAATAAATTTTTAATAATTATTTTCTATTCCTTATTATTTAACATATCTTAATTTAATGAAAATTTCATAAAAGATAATAACATTACCTATAATAATATATTGTGGTCTAAAATAACTTTTCAACTCAAATAAACATTGAAAAAAAAATCTTCTTTGTCTATTAATCAAAATAACAAAAAGTATTTTTTAAATAAAATTACATAGATTAATAGTTTAGAAATAGCTAAATAAAATTATATCAACAAAATTTTGTGTAAAATTTATAAAGGTTTAATTTAATGGTTCAATTGATAAATTAATTTTATAAAATTATGTCACAATATTTATAACATAAGTTTCCACAAAATTCTAGACCATTTAAAAAATAAAAATGAAATTTCATCTAGATCTGAAGTATTAGATGTATACAATAAATTTAAATACAAAATCACTTTGAAAATATTAATATCAATAGTTAATAAAACATTAATTCAATCTCAAATAACCATTTTTAAATATCTATTCACATCTTCACATATAAATTTGTACATTGATCCAAATAAATATTGATAAAGATAAAAAGTAAAATTCTTTAAATCCTATTAATTATTAACCCTAGTACCATAATCATATTTGAGACACCAAATATAGTCTCTGAATCCTTATATAAGTATCTATTTGATGAAATAATAAATTATTTTGTTCACCATCTTGAATATATATAGTTCTTGATATCAAATACCAATATGTTTCTTTATTTTAAAATTAATTATCTAGAATTTTCTCGGAAATATAATTATTTAAAATATATCTTAAATCATTTAAGACCCATAAAATTAATGAAAAATATCTCCCAATATCAGTAATAATTATCAAAAAATTTCCTATGATTATTTTCATATAAAAATGTTTATTTATAATAAGTTGAAATTTGTCATCTGTATCCAATACATATTAATTTCATACTTTTTGAATAGTATTTTAATAGTATTTGGCCTTTGATCCAAAAGTTTTGAAAATTTATAAGTCTTTACTTTTCAATGTAAAAGTTCACTTGTTTCATTTTAATGATAATAAAATACTGATCCAATGAAAAATAAACTAAATGAAAATCATTATAAAAAGGAAACATAGGATAAAATTCAAATAATCCTTAATACTGATTAGAATGTTAATAAATTCTTGAATATAAAAATTTTTAGGTAAGCATGGATAAAATATAACATTTATATTCAATATATAATAAAATAATTTCAACAATCACATCCAAAAAATCATTTATTTTGTATTTTTAAAGACCTAGACATCAGTTTCCCAGAGTCTATGGTCAGTTTATTAAATTAGTTCTAGATATAAGTTATCACATATCAAAGGGCTGAATGGGTTAGTAGTATTTTTAAATAAGTTTCATACATTAATCTCACATTTCATTTAAAAATAAGAAATAAAACATTTTTAAAGTAAAAAATAGTGCATCCTTGACCTCATTAAAATATTTATTCTCCATATCATAGGGAAAGGTAAAAAAAAAGAGTGAGGTCAAATTTTCACTGAGATATATGTAAAGAAGAAGATATCATTAATAAACAAAGAATAATTAATAAGGAATTTAAAATATCTGAAGGTAAATATTTAAACACACATTTCATTTAATCAATAACATGGCTATTATTATTAGATAAGGTATAATTAACATGGAAAAGAAAATATTTGAACACACATTCCATCTAATAAATAACTTAATCACAAAATTAATCCATTTATAATATCAATTTATTAATCTCAGGCATAATAATATAATATTTTTTAGTGAAGGAAATTTGTTATATTGGAGGTTATCATCTCAGACATCATGTTATTTATACCATTAAGAACTTTTAGAATCCTGTTTAAAACTATGGGTAAAAACCCATTTAATTCTAGATTACTTATACAACTCATGAGACTATCAATGGATCAAAAAGATATATAATTATATGCCCCACCCATCACTATATGTCCAACACATTCCTTATATATCGAATGACTGATTTAATTCTTGAACAATTTTCCTTATCAATAAATATCTATATTGAATATATAATATAGAATATCCATATTTCCTATATCAATAAACTAAATCTAAAATTTATAAAAAAATATTTTTAAATGATATATGGTTTAAGTAATATGTATATCCATGATAAATAATATGGATATTAATGAAAAATTTATGTCTAGTGATCACAAGAAAGTTAATATTTCAAGGGAAGGTTTATTATTACAAAAATCCATCTATAAAGATAATTCCAATACTCTTGCCTATTAAAAGATCATAAAACATACATCAAAAGAATAATTATGGAATCATTATATTATATCAGTAGTGAAGTATATGTAAAATAATGGGTTGTTATATTTGATGAGTAGAAATACAATAAAAATATATTTTGTGAAACATACTTAAAGAAAATAAACTTTTCACATTATAAATCACTTTTAATAAATCAGAATTTTTCGAATATTCAGAAAATAATTTTCTTTTAAATAAAAATTTTAAACCTATAAAAGAAGATTCAAATTAATTAGATGTCATGATTGATATAATTTTCTATTTATTGTATGTACATTAAAAAATATCTCTTGATAATTTTTGTAAAAAACATTCATAAGTACCGTATAAGAATTATTATAAGAAGACTCATTTTAAAACACTTTTTAAGAATAAAATCAGGATAAAAATATATTTAAAAAATATTATTAAAACATTTTTTTTATTTTTTTAGAAAAAATAGATTTGGACAAAAAATCATTTTTAACTAGACATAAAAATAAAGATAGATTTTATTTAAAAAAATTATCAATCAATTTAAGAAAAAAATAAAGGAAAATGATAATGTTACTAGAAAACATAACGAATAATAATATTAGAATAAAATTAAAGGTTTGAATTTGAAAATGAGAAAATAATTTTCTTTAATTTAAATTAACATATAAACAATCATGATTAAAATGAGATTGAAAGATAAATCTCTTACCACTTTGGAAACATTTGAATTGTAAGGCCTATGAAATTAATAACATCAAATGAAAAATTTAATACCATGAATATAAATTTATTTTTGATATAACCTATCAATGGGGAAGTATATACACCTAATTAAATAAATTAGGTGTATAAAATTTCAATATTATTGCACATATAGAAATTAAGACAAAATCCATTACCACTTGGTAACATTCGTGCCAAATCCCCTTAAATGAAATAATTCAAATTTAATCTTTAAAAACCATTAAGTAAAAAGGATTCATTATAATACATCAAAAAGGCATAGTATATACATCATATAAAATTAATCAATGCATAACATTAAAATATTCTTCAATGAAGGGAAATTGAGAGAAAGTCCATTACCTCACAATTTATATTTGTTGAACAAAAATTAACCTTCTTTATAATGGTTTTATGAATGTAATTAATATATATCAGAACCATATTCATTTTTATAATATCAATTTTTATTATATTTTAACATATTACAATAGATTCATTACCAATTTATTATTATTGTTATTGTTTCGGGTGTTAATTGCCATGTTTTATCATGCATCTTTTGTCAACAATGATCTGGTTCCTCTCTAAATGATAGATTTACATCATCTATATAATTTTATTAATGTTAAAAAAATCATATTTACTTATTTTTTGTAATTTTAAACCATTATTTAAATTTGTACATGGAATATTAGTTGCATTGCTTTGTGGTGACAATAAGTCATATGTACGCATGAACAAAAATATCATTCCCTTAAAGGGGAAACAAGTGAGGAAGTGGACGATATATTAATTTTAAATAATTAATATCAATTAATATTTATTATATATACAAATTTTCTTCATCATTATGAGTATCCATGTTTATTGGTGATGAAAAAAAATTCATTGATTCATGAGGCGGTAGTCCACTATAAACATGAGCGTTGGATTTGTCTTCAAATTGATGGTGAAGAAGATGGATAAATACTATTACATAAATATAATTACATATATGTTTATTTTTTACTCCTTGATTAATATTTTTTAGGTTTTAAATATAATTTATGGTGGAAAAGAAGAATTAAAAAGAAAGATCTTAGGGAAGAAAACTACCTTCTCTTACAAGAACCTCCTTTGGATGTCTTATTAAGGACCCCAGGGTTCATCTTTGGAAAGGAAAAACCCTCTCCAATGTGGATAATGATATTGGGGATATATTTTGGTCGTTTTTTCTTAATCAAAACGTATTTATAGGTGTGAATAAGTGAGGGGAGGGAGTTCCCTTATATAATTGAGTAGTAGGGAACAAGTTGATTTTATTAAAAAAATAAGACCTACCAACGTTTTTCAGATGAAAAAAGGATAAAAAATGGTTCATTATAGAACTTTTTTTATAATATGATATAAATATATCCCAATAATAGTATTTAGACATGTTTTTATTTAATTTTGACACTTTTCTTCTTAGTTTAACCCTCGATTAACCCATTTTCACCATAACCATGATAATATTTTATTGTTTTTACTATTCATTATGACTAAAAATTAAGTTTGTGACATTATATAATATAAATAATTATAATTAATAAATTGTAATCTATTTTCCAAATTAAATTCACATATGTATGGGGATATAATTTAAAATAAAACCCATATATGTGTCAAAAACAGGTTTTCATGAAATGCATTTTTCAAGGATAAGACAATCATACATTCAATATTTACATTGTAATAATCATGATATGGATATAAATTAACATATTAATATATATAATCAATAAATTTAATATAATTATTCATCATTAAATTTTATTTTATTTAATTAAAATGTAAGAACATTATTGTTCTAAAAAAGTTTTCATAAAATTGTGATTTAAAGCCTAAAAATAAACTTATATCTAAATCAGTTATATGGATGAATAAAATTTAAATAATTTTATTTAATAATATTTAAATAATTTTATTTAATAAAATTAAATAAAATATATTTTAAATTTAAATTAAATTAAAATAATAATTATAATTTGAAAATAATTAATTTAATAAAAAGACAAAACAGTGTTAGAAAAATAAGTATTTTCAATATTAATTTAAACCACAAGTTTTTCAAAAAGATCCCAAAATTTCACCCTAATATAATTATCATTTAAGATTTTATATATTATATTATTTTAGAAAATCAAATTTCTAAAAATTGTTATACGCTTATTATAATCCCAAATATAAAATGAATAATAAAACCATTTTTAAATAATTTTTATTTAGAAGGATGAAATGAATTTAATTAAAAAAGAAATGATTATTTATTGAAGATTTATTAGTAAATTTGTATTTATTTTGACGTCTAGATATATAATTCATAAATTTTTTGATGTTATTCATTCCTTCCAATTCAACTACTACGTTATAACTATCATATTTAAAAAGTATCTTACAGCCCATTATGCCAAATGTTGCATGTTGTATATGCTACCAAACATAATGTTCTTATTTTAATTTCTTGAGGTTGCATATACCTTAAAATATTAATGATATTAAATTTATTTATAATAAATTTACTTAAAAATGTTTGGTTTTTACATTATCCCCACCTTCAATTAATGGAATCCTTGCAATTTGAACTTGCACATTGAAACCAAGGGCTAGAAATTTGGAAATTCTTTTGTTTAAAACCAATATCATAGAAAGGGTTACCAAAAAGAAATGTGAAGTTCATAAAGAATAACACATTACTAGGTTTCCATGTAGGATAACATTTGTGGGGAATGAAAATTTAATGAAAAACCAAAAGAATAAATAATTATGGAGAGTGATAGAGATCATTGATCACAAGAACATGAGAGATCAAGATAAATTTAATTACCACCAAACCATATATCTTATTATGAGTTAAAAGAAAATTTTATTCATTATATATGAATTAAATTGGAGAGAAATTTTTTCAATATTTTTTCCCAAATAATGATTTATTATTTTAATACCTTATAATATAAGGAAATATAAATACTTAATATCATTATATTTTATAAGATAAATTTCATCATTTGGTTGTGCTTTGATAAATTTATACTTCATCTATTACCATAGGAAATGAATATAAGAAAGGAATTTTTATTTATGGAGCACTAAAATTTACAGTTAAGGAATCATATGATCCATAAATGAGTGAAAATTCATTACAAATATTTTTAAATATTTAGAAAAACCAAAATGGTTTGAAACAGTTAATATAATACATTAATAATTAATCCTCAACAGTAACACCCAATGTTCAACATAATAATTATCCATAAAAAACATTTATGTAAAAAAATTAATTTTTAATAGTACATTATTTTTTCCAATGTAATGTTTTTCACCATAATTTCCCTTTAGTTGTGGGTGTATGCCCCACAGCCTCACTAGGCCCAATAGGTTGTCACTCATCATGCAATTTTTCCTTTCCCCAAAACAATATTATTATAATTTTTATAACATACCCAAAATGTGGTGACTCATAATTAATAAATAATTAACTATAAGATAATCATTAAAGGATGCCAATTCCATTAATCATATGTCTATAAAATATAAAGGTAATATTCTTAAATAACTTTTCCATATTCTGAACTAATGGGTTGTATTTCCATGAATGTTTTAAAACAATTTTTAATCCTGGTAGGATCTATTCAAATAAAACCTCATTAATGGAGTGTTTAAGAAACTAAACTTATTATTGAAATTACACTCATAAAACCATGATAGTATCTATAATTTTATATTTAATGTTAGATGAAGACATTTATTCTTTCAAAAATTAATAGTATCCTAGGATGTTTCATGATTCTGATAACAACAATACCATTAATAAAAATACATCTACAATTTAAATATTGAATCACAACACATAAATACATAAACCCTTTAAATTCCTAACAAGTCATTTTTTTGTTGTTATAGTTATCCTTTAAAAGAGGTCAATGACTTAGATAATTCCCAAGTTCCCCAAAATCAAGATTACGAACTGTAAATCGATTCTTAGGATGAATTTTTTCCTCTACACTGAACACTATAATTTTCCCTGAAAATTCATCATTCTCTATCATTTTTTCCTTACATAAATAATTTTATAGACCCTTTTTTACATTCTTCTTGGTGATTATTTTCTACATTTATAACATGATATAAATTGAGCCCTTTTTCTTTTATGATATCCACCAATCAAACTCTTAGCATACTCTATCCTTCTCTTCTTTGATGAGTCTGAGAGTTGGTTAAGGTATATACTATTAATCATATATTTTGATAATTGATTAATTATAATTTTAATATATTTCAATCCAGTCATCATACCATTTGGTTTCTCATAATCACCACATCACCCATCATATACGATGATAACAATATTCTTCCAGTTACCATCCATTAACATTACCAAAAATCATAGTGTAAATAAGAACAATCGTAGTGGTAAAACCATAAAATCATTTATTGGATTTCTAAATCATGTTAAATTCTATTAAATCTATGACACCATAGGTTTAACCTTGGTAATTCATTCTCATCATCTATTCAAATCCATTATAATATTTTGTAATGAAAATATGAACTATCCTAAGAATATCCCATGGGAGTGTAAAACCTGGTGCACAATAATACATCCTATTATTCCCCAGGTTCCAATTGAAACAAATTATAATGCAACTATTTGGGAGTTATTACCCCTAGGTACAATAATTCAATAACCATATCAACATTTATTATACAAATGTGGATGTATTTTTAGAAAAACTGCATAATCAATTCCTTGTAAAAACATTTGGACTTTCTTCTATATTATCATCAAATTTTATCATCGGGTTATATTCCCTAATCAATATTTTCAAAATATAGTTCCCAAAGTTTCTACAAGAATTTATCTGATACCTACTATAATTATTGTGACCTTGGTAGCCCAGATTCAGTGGTTAATTTATTATATTGGTTCTAAATACAAGTTATCTCACCCCAAAGGGATGGATATTTTACTATTCATGGTAAAATATGTACATACTTGAATCTCACATTACATTTGGAAACATTAAAAAAATGGATTACGTAAAAAAATTAAATACCTGAGCTTATTCAATGATTACTTCTTCATATCCTTGAGAATGAAACCAAAATAAGGGTGTGTCAAAACACTAAGTAAGAGATACACAATGAGGAAGATATCATGAATAAATAAATCAGGATCAATCAAGAATAATGAATATATTAATGAAAATGTCCAAACTCATAGTGAATTTAATCAATATCCTAGGTATCATGGTTAGATAAGGAAAAATAAAATATAGAATGGTAAATATCTGAACACCCTTTCCATTTAATCAATAACATGATCAAAAAATTAATACACAGATAATATCAATGAAATAATATGATGGATAATAATAGATGAATTATTAATGAAATAAATTCTTAATATTATAATTCATGATCTTAGACATCATGATATTTATATCAGTAAGGCCTTTCAGAAGATAGTTTAAAATTATGGGTAAAAACCTATTTAATGGTTGATTACCAACTCCCATCATTATAATATAAATGAATTTAGGAGATATAAAATTATTATCACCACCTATCACTATATATCCAAAACATTCATCATATATATATATATATCAAATCATCAATTTCATTAATGTATAATATTCCTTATCTATAAATATATGTATTGAATAAATAATATATAATATCAATATTTCCTTAGCCAATAAAATAAAATTTTATTTAAAAAACCATATTTTTAAATGATATATGGTTTAAGAAGTATGAATATCCCTAATAAATAATTTGGATATTTTGGGGAAATTTATGTCTGTAGATCACATGAAAGTGAATATTTCAAGGGAATGTTAATGAGTACAAAAATTAATAAATAATGAGAATTTCAATACATTCCCTTAAAAAATGATCATAAACCATACAAGGAAATAATAAGGATTTAATCATCACAACATATCCCCAGTAGAGTATAAGTAAAATATAGGGTTGTTTTCATTGATGAATATAAATACAAAAAAAAAAGATTTTTTAAATAATAATCTTGACGAAAATAAAATTTTCACTTTAAATATCAATTATAAAAACTATCAATTTAATAAATATTTGCATAATAGTTCAATTTTAAAAGAACATATTAAATTTGTCAATTAATATTAAAATAAATGAGTTTTCATGAATGTGGGAATTTTCTATTCATGATGAGTATGATAAAACAATGGTTACAGTCTCATTTTTGTAAGAAACATCAACATTACCTTGTTTATAAAATAAAAGGGTGATTCATTATATAATTTTTTGTAAGAAGCCAAATATGGGTTAAAATGAATTTATAAATTCATTATAACACCTTTTTGAAAATAGTTCCCCATAACCATGGATTTGGATGAAAAAGGATTTTATTAAAAACAAATTCTCATTTATTTTATGTTACAATGAGAGAGAAATTTTAATATTACATTAAAATTTCAGAAATAATAAAAGGATAAGAAACTGATATGGGATTATTATAAAATGATCTAATAATTTCATTTAATGGAAATTCACGTAAAAACCATCCCGATTAAAAAGATATTGAAATATAAATCTCCTACCTCTTTGGTAACATCATAATCCACATGAAAATAATAAAATAAAATTTAAAATAAAATACAGTTAATATATCATTATTAATGATATAGTTCATAAAATTTTATGTAGATACAACTCATCAAAGAAATTTTGTACATAACATTAAATTATTTTTCAATGAATGGAAATTGAGAGAAAATCACATACCACTTGGTAACATTCATGTGAAATCACTTAGGATAAAATAATTCCAATTGAAAAATAAAATAGAATTAATAATTGTGGATTCAATATATTAAATATTATAGGGGAATTATATATTCCATATAAAAGTAATTAGGTTCATAATATTAAAATATGGCTTAATGAATGTAAATTGAGACAAAGTCGTTTACCTTAGGAATTATTTGGGTTGATCATTATTTAACCTAATTTATAATGGTTTTATGAATGTTATTAATTTTAATATAATCATACTCATTCTTATAATATTATATATAAATCTCTCTTAAAATTCTACCAATTGTTCATTAATAATATTTAATATTAATTATTTTTTGGGGTGTTAGATGTATCATTTTCAAATGTGTGTTTTGTCTTGAAATTTGAGGTTATTTTTTATAATATATAGTTAAATAATATAAATAATTATATTAATGTTATAAATATTATATTTAATTATCATATTCATCTTCAAAACCATTCTTGAAATTTGTAAATGGAAATTGTGTCACATCACTTTAGGGTGACGGTAGGTCGTACATACGCACAAGTGATGATATAAATCCATTAATGGGTGAAAGGGTAAGGACGGGGATAATATATTAAATTTTAAAGAATTAATATCATTTGATATGGATTATATATATTAATTATTCCAACCATTATGACTGTACATGTGATTCGGTGATGGAAAATAAATTACATTGGTTCGGGACGTGGTATTCTATTTTACACATAAATAATGGAATTGTTTTCCATTTGATAGAGGCTGAGATGGATAAATCGTTTTTCATAATTATAATAACATATAATTATATTTAATATACTAGTGTCATTATATTTAATTTTAAATAAATAATTTATGGTGGAAAAAAATATTTAAAAAGAAAGTGCATAGTGAAGACAATTAACTTTTATTAGAAGAACTTTGATTGGATATCTTATCAAGAACACTAAGGTTGGTATTATGGGATGAAAAAAAAACAATAGAATATGGATGAGGATTTTTAGGGGATATTGTTTCTGGGTTTTTCAATATTCATTTCCTGATAGGTTTGAAGAAGTGACGGGATGGATTTCCCTTTTATAATTGAAGATGATACACATAAAATTTTATAAAAGAAAAAATAACAACAATGTTTTTCACATAAAAAAGAATAACAAATGGATCATTAATAAAACAAGGATATTATATGGTTAACATATGTCTACCTAGTAGTATTTAGACACGTTTTTAGGTCATTGTAACTATTATCTTCATATTTTAACCGTCGGTAAACAGATTTTCACTTTGATTGTGGATAACATATTTTTAATGTTTTCAATAAAAAGTATGAATGGAAGATAAGTTGAAATTAATATATAATATAAATTATTATTATACCAAGTGTTGAATAAATTTTTAAAATTTCAATTCATAGAAGTGGAAGAATTTAATTTAAAATTTAACTAATATAATTTTTGAGAAAGAGGTTTTTAAGAAATGTATTTTTCAAGAATAAGATTATGTTATATTGAACATATGAATATAATTATCAGGGAATGGATTTAAAGTAAAATAGATAGATATATAATAAATATATTTCATTTAAATAATAAATTATTAAATATTATTAAAATTAATTAAAATGATGAAACATTATGCAATAAAGATTTTTAAAAAATATGAATTTAAGCCATAAAATAAAACTATAAAAAATAAGTTATAAATATTAATAAAATAAAAATAATTATTTTAAATATAATTAAATAATATATTTTTAGTTTTGAATCAAATTAAATGAATAATTTTTCTTTTAAATATCATCGTTTATTGAAAATACATAAGATATTTGAAAAATTAATATTTCTCACTATTCACTATAAATCAACCTTTTTAGAAAAATAAAAATATTTTTCCCTAAGATAAATTTAATATGATGATTTAAAAAATTATGTTATATATATATATATATTAAATTGGTATAAATTTATTTTAAATCAACGCATAAAAAGAAAAATAAAACCATTTTTGTTGAATATTTATTTTGAAGCATAAAATGAACTTAATAAATATTTGAGTGTTTATTTCCTTATTATTTATCGAAAAAATTATATTAATAAGACCTAATTATATATATTTCATAATTCAGTTAATCTTATTCATACTCATAAATTCAATTGTAAGGATATATTGGTCAAATTTAAATAGTATCTAATAGTTCTTTTTGGCTTGATATCATGTTTTGTATATGCTATCAAACAAACTGTTCTTCTTTAAAATTATCATGATTAATTTTTACCACAATATATAAAATATATTAAAATTATTTAAATTAATTTTACTTTAAAATATGTATTTTTTACAATATTCCAATCTAGAATCTAAATTTTTATCACTATTAATAAAAAATCTCATTAATGTTACCCCTAATAAGAATAAGACATTGGGAATTATTTTGAATTCTCCTATGAATTTACCATTTATAATTTTTTTTGATCACTTAACCATCCAAACAATTAAAAAAACCCACTCTATTCCATTATTCTCTAGTATATATTACAAAATATGATTTTTTAAGAATTATTTGATAGGAAACCTTATTTCATCATTCTATAATAGAGCTAAAATGACCCAATTTTCCACTATTTTAATGGAAAATCCATAATAAAAAATAATATTACATCTTTAATAATATGTTTAATGATTAATTAGAAAGGTATTGAAAATAAATATAACCAATAATTTCTTATAAACATAATATGATATCATTTTTTTCAAAAATTCCAAAAACGAACCTATAAATTTATTGGTTTTGTGTCATTGGAAGTTCATATATAGAATTTAAAAAATGAAAAATATTTTCCCTAGATATAATAATATTATTATCACTGAATGGGGTATCTTGGGGACATATATAAAAAAGGAATGAGTATAATAAACCAATAAGTGGAAATCAAACAAACCATAGGGGTGAGATAAAGTTAGTAATGGAATCATAAAATAGTTGAATCCAAAGAATTAACAGGAAATAAAAAATTGAAAGGAATGTTTTCATAATAAAATTATAATCATGAGAATAATAATTATATAATACAAATATAAAACATGTCATAATCATAAGTTAGGGCTCACTATAACACATCATAATAGAATGTGGTATGATAATTACCCATGCACTATACATGGTATATCATAGGATATAAGAATTACCCAATAAATCATGGGAATGTGTAATTCCATGACAAACATGTTTTTGTATAATTTCAATATTATGTGATCTAAAATAATCATAAATCATTCATTAAATATAATAAGGAAGAAACCTATAAAAATAAAAGGGGCTACATCATAGAGTAGTAAATTGTAACAAAACCATTAATCATGTAGCATGAAAAAAAGAAAAAATATATTTTTAGATTTAAAAATTAAGAATCAAAATTTTATGAAGAGGGATAGTTCCTGAATTGAATATTACTGATAAAGGGTGAATTTTATAAGGATTAAAGAAAAGAGGAAGAAACTTATTAATATTTCATGTTATTCTATACAAAAATTATATATGAGATAATATAGGACTTGGAATATGAATTTGATACTAAGAGAATAGGTAAGAAAACCTACCCCAGCTCCGAGAACCTTTACAGTTGTGGTTTCCAGAAAAACTACCAATAATACCAAGACTAGCTCAAATGATATCCCCATTCTTGATCTTGGCATTAACCGTAAACACTTTCATCACTGTGGATAGGTGGCGATTTCTTTGTCAACAAACAAGTTAAACCTTCTCAGATAAAATATAATATTTGTACTTTATGGGTAGTTTTCTAATAGTATACCTTCTCTCAAATACTTACGAAATATTCTTGAAACCATTATATTTTCTGGTTTTCATTTAGGTCTTTTGAATTCTCTGAACATGGTTTTTTTAAATTACTATGAGGATGATGATTATAGAATTTTGGTGAGGAGATCTTGTTTTTTTGGTCTTTTCTTGAATAGTTCAAAAATGGACCCTCAATTTCAACCCCTATTCCAAGTCTCCCACTATTTCGATATAGATCGGTGTTCTGGGCTACCACTCCACTTGTTTAAAAAACAATCCATATTTTTAATTCATATGCTCATTGGAAATAATTTAAACATGTATTTGATGATTATGAATCTCTCAGGAGAATAAGTTGCTAGAATATTTGTTGAAATTTAAGTCTCTAAGGATCTTCCTTCTCAAATTTCGATTTAGAATGTTGAGTACGGTTTCTTCGAGGATGTTGTTTATGAAAGATTACCTGATTACTATCACTCATGAATTAAACTTGGACATGATCAAAAGTAATGTTTTGATAAGATGATACGTCCAAAGGCCATGAATGTAACATTGGTCAAAAAAAAGAAATATGAAACCTAAAATAGATGAGATTAATGTTTTCACGTAGCTAATTCTATCCCATCTGCTACTGGAGGTCTGAAAATTCATATTAATAAGAAGATTATGGTATCAAATTCCCAACCTTCTCAACCTAAATTTCATTCTATGGAAATTTTTGGATTTTATATTTCTCTAACTAAGTCTATAAGTTATATTAATATTTCTCCCCCTGGTGGAGGAACAAGAGATACACCTTGAATCACATGACACAAGAGATAAAGAGAAGGGTGAACTCTATAATTCTAGTGAATCCTTGCTCTAGGTTTATGACCAACATACTAAAATTGAGGAATACTTCCTAAAATTATGTTCTAGAAAAGGAAAAAACTAATGGTTGAAATTGATTTATAAATTACCCAAAATCCTTGAAAAATGGGGAATCGCAGAGACCACTCTAACCTTGAAAAAAAATCATCACAACATCTCTTAATGACCTAAGAAAGGAGATTGAACCTCTAACCACTAGGATGTTTATTGAACCTCCAATACTACCAAATGTGGTTGGTCAACTTATTGTAATCTCTGGTTCATATTAGGAAAATGATGATGTAATGAAATAATCTTGTGTATAGATATGACTATTGAAATGAGGAGGAGGTTGGGAAAGAAGATTCTTCCTAGATGGATACACAAGATGAGATCCCATTCCATAAATTTCAAGATGTTATCATTACTAATGAGAAAAATAACAAAAAATAATAAAATCAATATCCCATATGATATTGTATTAGCATAAAAGAAATCTTTATTTTGACTTCAAAGTCATACACTGGGAATGATTTTTTCTACTACATAGAATATTTTCTTGTTTTTATGGTGCATTCATCTGTACGGTGCCCTGTCTCCCATGAGTTGTAGTGTTTTTTTTGTAATAATCCCTTTATAAAGGTGTTGTTCCTTCTTGGCCTCACATGGATTTCATTTGTCTTTTCTTAAATTTTGTTGTTTTTTAGAGGATTTTATAGACCATTTCAGGTTCTAATTAATCTGGTGAATGCGAGCCTATCAAAGATATCAAAGCTATTTAAGACATCTCCAACCAAGGACCCACTAAGAAAGACCAGATATACGAGGGGTAAAACTGATGAAGGAAATGAAAATATAATGTAGTAGAATACAGAAACAATCATGGAGAAGGAAACTATTTTGTGTGCTGTGAATTCTAGGATACTGAGAAGACTGCTGTTGTTCCAACATGGTTAAAAAGCAAATTCCATGATCTTGGCTAGTGGGATTGATGATTTCTATGTTTGGGATCAATATTTTTAATTTAATGTGTTACTTCCACTTGGTGGAATATGTTTCTTGGTCACTCAATGGGTAACGACTAATTCCCCCCTCTAGAGGATGTTTTCTGACAGGTTTATGATAGGACTTAGACATATTTTTTATAACTCGAGATTTTGGATTGTCTCTCTTTAAAGTCTCAACTTTTATCCCCCATAAAAACATTATAGTGTAATCTCTTTACATATTGTGATTAATTTTTATCTTTTTTTTCATTTAATATATTCCTTTAGATGATTAATTTGATGACCAGTTCATGTAACCATATTTATAAAAAAATTCAGGTTGAATGGGGGTCGATCAAGTCATATTGTGTTAGGTGGACACTCTCTATAAATAGAACTTGATCATGTAAAAGTCCTACCACACATGAATTTATATTGGTAGAAAGGAAGGAAGGTGATGGGTTGGATGTAGTAACGGTATGTTGTTCCACTCGGAACCACATTATTATGAGATATATTTTGATTATTGCAGGTCACCCAAGTAGTACTGTTCAAGGTAAAAAATCATGGTCATTAGAAATAAATCTTGTTTGATTACTTCCACACTTTAATTTATATCAAGAATTATGGTGTGAATATTATAGTTTGGTCATAGTAAAGGAATTATGTGGTTCCCAACAATACCTCATTACCAGTATCATGCTGACTAGGGGTTGGTCAAGTGGTGTCGTGTAAGGAGGTCACTCTCTAGAAATGAAACTGGCTCAGGTTTGAGTCGTTCCACAATCAAATTTAGTTAGGTAAAGCTGGTTCATATGTTATCATTTTTTCCCAATAAATGAAAGGTTTAGTACCTGAAAATACCTTGTTACCTGATATCCACATCTGATCGATCATAGGTCATATGTTTTCTAGATCATGTTCGGGGCTTCTATATGTCATGGAATTGAGAATTTTAATTATACCAATTTGTGTTTGTAACAAAATTTGGGGTGAGATTTTTTATTCTTATGTTTTGGGATGTGTTAGGGATCTCTTGAGGATCTATGACACAAGGTGATGATGTTGGTCAGTAGTGGCCATAGGCATTGATGAGATGCAATGAAGATTTTTGGGATAATGGTGTTAGTTAGGGTATGTGAGATCCATAAGGTGAACAATTTTGGATGAAGATGATGTTCGATTGTATGGATGTTGTGATTAATGGATGAAGGGTCCATTGATGATGGAAATAGTGGCAGTGAAAACCTGAGTGGTAGTCATACAGATCAGGCCAGCTGAGGTGGTGCAGGATCTCCAAGCTATGTTTAAACACATGGGTAAGGTTCTTTATGTAATTATATTCGGAATATAGGTTCCTATAATTTCCATGTAATGGGATATCTATGACTAGAAAATTTAGTGGAGTTCCTTTCCTTTAATAGGGGGTGGTTCCTCCCCACCTGATTAAAAAAAATTAAATCTTTCATATATATCATCGAAGGGTTTATCATTAAGAAAAAATTATATTAAAATCACAGTGAACAATATATCCTCAAAAGATAGAGGCATAAAGGGGAGGATTATAATAAAATAGATAATATGAGTAGTATAACTTGGAGGAAGTTATCTGGGAAAACAATACAGGAAAATTATTGAATATTTTGTAATACCCGCATATCTTAAGTCTAAAACACATTGAATACTTATTCTACCATCCAAAATAATAATGTTATTTTTATTAATTAAATTATTAAAAATAATGTTAATTTTTATTTCAATATTTTTATTCATTTTTATGTATATACTATACTCTTATTAGTTTCTATGTTTTTTTGTTAATCATCATGATATTTGTTTCATGGTCCCATGTTTTCACAGATAGGATGATATCGATCATTAGTAATCATCTCAACGTACCATGAGTTTAAATTGTGTCAAGGTAATGTTCCATGTAATCAAGATAGTACACTTATTATATATTTATATCAAAATTTTATAATATTTTCAAGAGGTAATGTGTCTCTCAGTAATCATCTTTTTTATGAAAATAAACTGACTCTGAGGTTTTGTCTTTAATATTATTAATATCATGATTATTTATAATTATACATTATTAAAAATGATTTAATTTAAATATTAATATTATAGTTATTTTATAAAACCATTTATAAAAATAGAAGAAAATGGTAGTGATGAAAACAATCATCACTCACATAAGTGGTAAACACATACCATGGTGTGATCAGTAATTTTCAGAAAAAATAAATAGTAGAAAAATTATCAAAAAATTATTAATGAGGTATACTTACTTTATAATTATATAATTATATTTTCACTATGTTATTTCATAGTTTCATCAAATGAATGAAAAATTAAAGGGATCGTGCTAAAAAACATTTCCTTCATTGGGGATTCTTCTATAGACAACTCTTTAAGATTTATTGGACTTGTCTTTTGATTATAACAAGACTTTGATAACATGGGGAGTGGTATTTAGGGATAAATCTTATAAGATTATTTTTATTGGGATAGAGTGTTAATTTATAGAGGAATGAGTGGAGAAGGGGTGTATTTATTGGTAGAGAGGGCAGTCTTTTGAATAAATTATTAAGTATTTTATTATTTTAGCTCATGACTATGAATAATAATGAGTTCAATGACTAATAATATTTTATTACTGTAAAATTTATATTTTTCAATATTTGAAAACATTAAAAACTAAATTTTATCATTGAAATATTTTATTTAATTAATCATTATAATAATATAAAATTTAGGCATTGAATTTTCAAATAACAGTTTAGAAATTCAATAAAATTTTTTTAAACCATTATTTTACTCATTAAATCTATTTATGTTGTTAATGTATTTAGAAATTATTGATCCATTTTTAAATAATTTCTATTTTTTCTATCTTATATTACATTAAAATTGTTTTTCTGATTCATTGAAAATTAAATTAATCTATAAAAATATATAAAATTTAGCAGAATATATTTTGAAGAAGATAATTATAAAATTGGGTTAAATTTTTTCTAAATAAATTTATATAATATTTAATTATAATATTTATATTTTAATTTAAAAATTAATTATTTTAATAAACCCAAAAAATTGGATTTATTGAAAACTTACACTTATACATTATTTTTATAATCCCACACATATGTAATGTACTTTATATTTAAAATAAAATTATATTTTTTCTTATGTAGATTATTTATAATATAAATTATATAGTGACCCATACTTTTCATACATATATATCATATCTTAATAAAAGGATATTTATTTAATTAAACAATGATACACAATAGAATCATATAGGTTTAGTAACTTTGGAAACATTTGTATATAAATAATGGGTTTATAAAAGATCTACGTCATCTCCTATTAAGTTATTCATAAATTAAAACCTTCTTAAACATATCACAATAATTAATTTTATATATAACATAGGGAAAAGAATCATAATGAACAACGAGATCAAATGATCAATAAGGGTAAACAAGGGAGATATCAATTCTCACTTGGGAATAACATGAACGTAAGGGTATGAGAACATTATAATAACATTTGAAAATCATACCCTTCATATAAAAAATCATAATATTGAGTCATGAAATAAATATTAGATGTTCATAAGATATAAAAGATAAAGGAATCCATAAACATGTGAAATGAAAGCATAATATAGTCATAAGACATTGAATTTTGGCATACAAAATCATTTCCATTATAAGAGAGGCTCAAAAATAGGTTTATCAATTTATAATGGTATCACTACCCAAACCATAGTCAATGTTAACTATAAATACTATCATAGTCAAGAAAATCACTTAATGAACTAGGTTCACCACCCTTTCTAGTCCTTACTATCTAATGAGATATCAATCATTACCCAATAAACTAGAGGGAGATATAGGTCCCATACATCACATAATGAAAAGAATACATATGTGTGCCACAAGATCATAAATAATTAATCATATCCAAACTCATGAAAATAAATGATTTTCAAAAAAAATTAATCATATCATATCCCATTGAAATGAAAGGGTTTTTATAAAAAGTTTATCATAGCATAACCCACAGAAATTAAAAGTGTTTCATAAATATTTCATCATAGCATAGCCTCTAGAAAACAATTGAGGTTTATAAATAGTTTTTCATCATAAACATAAATTATCAATTGAAAAAATAAGTATCATATTCTCTAATCAGGTACATAGTAAAGAAAAAGTGTAATCAAGGGTAGTTTTCTATGATGAAGACAAATAAAATTAAATAACCTTTAAAACATTATTGAGGGAAGAATAATTCCTTTTTTAAATCACATATTTAACCTATAACTATTTGAAATTTTTTATTGAAAACATTTTAATTGAAAATATATATGGAAAATTATTATAGATACTTTAAAATATTTTGCGGTCATGATGGAAGAAAATTATATTCCTGCAATATAAGTTAAAATGAAATATTAATTTTAGATTATTGGTAAAAAGTAAAAAGTAACTCATTATAAAAACTAAATGAATATTTATTGTCAAAATTATTGTAAAAAATAAAACATGGGTAAAAATGAATTTGAAAAATCACATGATAATATTTAAAAATTTCTTTTAAATAGTTTTAGAAAACATATATTTAGAAGAAAATGAACTTTCGACTGAAGTGAGAAATGAAATTGATTTTACATAAATAATATATTCTCTCTATTCACTAAATAAAGTGATGATAATTAAATTAAAAAATATATTTTGAAGAAATAATTATAGTATATTAAATAAATAAGTTTATATAGAGTTATGTATTATTATTTTATCATTGGAATCATAATCATAAACAATCCTAATAAACAATGAAATTGTAACATAAAATACCAAACCATTTTAGTAAAATTGGAATTGTAATCCCCATAAAATAAATAGATTTTGATATTTTTTTGAATCACCATAAATTAATAATTATAATAATAAAATAAATCCTAGAATAATATATAGTCCAGAAAAAATAAATATGTGGTGAATAAGGCATGTGTCCCATAAGAATAAAAGTGAGATGAAAATCCCTTACCTTAAGTCTGAATTCCCTTATACATATTGGAACCCAATATATAATAAATATAGATTTTTTGTAACTATTTTACAGAACCCTACTCATATATATCATTTCATATATAATTTACTTGTAACCTTTTATCATCCATTTATTTACACTTTTTTATTAAAATCAATTTTAAGGGTGATATTTGCTTCTTTTTTCATGTATGTTCTGGTTTGGTAGTTTTGGTCCATTTGTTTTTATTATGATTAAATAATCTCCATAATTTTAACAATTCTATAAATATAATTCATAATTATTTTAATCATGTTTAGAGTCATTCATAAATGTTGTAAAAATGAATTTCATCATTTAAGGAGATATAAAGTAGTACGTATGGATGAACATCGTTTTCATTTTTTAACAGATGTAAAGAAGAAATGTAAATATAAATTCACATTCCTAGTATAATTATTATATCATATATCTTTTATATAATGATAAATGTGTTTATAAATAACATCCAATTAAAATATAAATGAAAAACAAATCACATCGCTTCGTGGTTGTGATAGTCCACACGCAAGTACGAACGACGTTATCGTTTCCCAAGGGATTTAATGGTATGTAGGTAGATTTGATATTATATTTAAATAACTATGTTTATGAATTAAATATCATATATAAATATTAATACAATAATAATACCCATCCATAAAATATGGTGATGAAAAATAAATTGCATTGTTAGGTGGTGACGGAAAGCCGTATGCATGTATGAGCAATACTTTCATTTCTCATTTGATGGGAAATATGGAATATAATTATTTTTGGTCAAAATAATAATAACATTTAATTATATTTTGGTTAATTAAGTTATTATTTCTTTTATATATTCCACATATTTAGTGTAATTAATCAATAATAAAGGGGAATGTGATCACTTAAGGAGATTACCTATTCTATGAAACACCTCCTTTTGATCAATTCTAAAGGGCTCTAGGGTAGGTATTTTTGGAATAAAAGAAACTATATAATGTGTCTAGTTAATTTTATAATATAAATGTTCCATGGATACTTGATATATAAGGATAAAAGTGGGGTAAACAAGTGAGGGAGGAGGTGGCCTTTTATAATCGAGGTGATGGTCACTTTTAGAATTTCCCAAAAGATTAAATTATAATAAAATAATTCTCAATAACAATTTCTCAAATGACTAGGTACTGAAAGATAAGTTATTTTATGGTTGTAATAACATAATAATAAATAATTTAGATAAGTTTTGGTGCCATTTTAAGACTTATCACTTTGACTAACCCTTATTCAATTTTTATTTTAAATATAGTAACATATTTTTCAATAGTTAAGGGTTTTAATTTTTATATATAACGTAAAAATTGACCAATAAATGGAATATTTAGGAACTTTTAGATAATTAATTATCCAAATTGACTTATTTAATAATTTTATATGTCTTAAATAATTTAATAAAATATTATTCTGAAA
Source organism: Viscum album (assembly GCA_963277665.1). NCBI lineage: Eukaryota > Viridiplantae > Streptophyta > Magnoliopsida > Santalales > Viscaceae > Viscum > Viscum album. The sequence goes on from OY728150.1 coordinate 249,582,434, forward strand.
AAATATCATTATTATTGATTTTGGAACTATTCATTTAATTTGAATTATAAGAAATAAATAAATATTTTAATTAAAATATAATATATTTAAAAAATAATAATATGTTATATACACCTATAGATGTAATTTAACCCAATAAATTACTCATGTTATATCACTTTTAATATTTTCAAAATCATTTATTTATATTTTTTGTTAAATGAATAATATTACAACGTTGTGTAAACATTTAATGTAATTATATAATTCCTAAAAAATATAAATAATTTATCACCATGAATATAAATTAATTATTCATAAAATTTAATTTAATATTCATTGATACATTGTTTTTACCTATGTTAATACATAAGAGATATTTAAGACTAGCAGAGTGCCATTTTTTTATTTTTATTTTAATTAAATTATATATGAATAATTTTCATAGAAAAGTTTCCATTGAACAAATAAATTTCAAACATAACATGATAAGGGAATAATTTAATTAAATAAATAAAAATTATGATGAAATATCATTGAAATATAAATTAGTTTTAACAATGATAATCTCGATCAACTCTTTACTAAGGTTATAAATTTTACCAGAGTTACTTTTCATATTAACCATTAATAAAAAGGGAATATTAAAAAAATTTGAAACTCATGATTACAAAATTAAAAATCCTTTTTTATAAAATTCATCATATATATTTGGAAGAAATTAATTTAAATGAAGTTCAAAAAATGTGCTGAAAACCTCCTTTTTTAAAAATACAGTTTATAAGTATAAAACCTAATTTATTATTATCACATGCCCAAAAAAATATTAACTTAATGTTAAAAAAATTTGATTGATTATAAAATAAATATTTTGGTAAATTAATTCCCCAATATTTATCTATATAATTTAGTAAGTTAAAAATACATTTTTCATATAAAAATAGTTTTTTCAAGAAAATGACTGTTTTACCTAAAAAAGTGTTTCATTACTAAAATTTTTAAAAAATTATTATAAGGGACTTAATTGGATTTATTAAAATATATGGCATCTTAAATTAATTTAATATCATTTAGAAAAGGAATCTTTTTATATATAGTTTTAAAAAAAAATTAGTATTTGAATTATTCCCTATAAAATAAATCTTTTTGGAAAATTTACAAAAACTCACCCTAATATAATTCTAATATAAAGATTAAAAAGAATCATTTTAAAAAATTGAATTTAAAAAAGTTTTCTAGAAATTATTTACAATATTTTCTAACAAAAAGTAATAATTTTTTTTTGAAGAAATCATATTTTTGAAGAGTAAAATAACATTACAAAATATTAGGATCATATTTACTATTAATTTATTAAAAAAAATATTTAGAATAAAATTTATATAAAATTTATCAATAAGTTAATTATATTAATACCTTCAAATTTAATTTATAGGGTTTTAATGTTACAGATATTATTATTTTAATTTTATATCGTGGTTCTTTTGAACTCAGTGTTTAGTGTGAAGCATGCTATCGAATAAATAAAATTATTTAAAGAGAAATAATTTCTAAAATTTTTGGGTGTTACATTACCCCACATCATTATTAAATTTCATCCAAAAAATTTGGAATTTTTCTTGTTAATCAAGGGTTTGATATTTGGAAATTACTCTGTTGGAAACTCATATAAAATATGGTTAATAAAACATACCCTAAAATAGGAAAATATAATTATAAAGGTAACCACAAAACTAGGTTTCCAAATAGGAGAACATATATGGTAAGTGAAAATATATACATTGAAGAGAAAAATATAGGCAAATTATTAATAGATAGTGATAGAGAACATCGTTATGAGAATTTTAACATCAAAAAAACCATGAATCAATTAGTGGTTAAAAGAGTAACAATTCATCAGAATTAAAGATTATAGTTAAATATTTTTTTTATTATGATCCTTTTCATAGAGTTGGAGGATTACTTTACCATATATAATAAAAAAATATGGAAATATACACACATTAAAAGTAAAATTTCATCTTTTAATAAATGTTCCCCAAAATCTAATCACTTTCTCAAAACTATGAGGATTCCAGATACATATTTTGTACCTGAATCACTAAAATCATATTCTAACAAATCTCAAAAGTCTATAAAGATATTACTAATATATTAATGAAATAACCAAAAATAAAAATGGTTATCAGAATTTATATAATTCTCCAAAATGAATAGTCCTTGAAATAAGGAATTTTTCTCCAAAAGTTTCTAGAAAAATAAAAAAGGTTACAGTTAGATCATTTCATAAATAATATTAAATCAGAAATAAAATTAAAAAACTCAATATTAAATATATTTTTTAACTACAAAGGTGACCACATTCCTTTCAACATATGTCTATAAATTTGAAAATATATTCTTCCGAAATATTTGTTTTAAGATTAATCATATGTCTACACTAACGTTTATATATAAATAAACCCAATGAAACCAATACCAAATACTATTTAACATCATGCTAAATTACTATATAATATTTTAAAATAGTGAAATTCACCAAAATACCATGAATCAAATTTGGATACTAACCAAAAATGTAATCCATAAATTGATCATAAATATATTGAAAAGTATCTCCTTTACAAGGAATCACTTTTCAACTATAATTATAAAATATATCCCACTATTAAGTTATCCAAAATTAATTTACCATCTACTCATATAACAAACCTAATGGGTCCTTCAACCTCACTAGAGTATCAAAACCCATAACTTAAGTCATTAAAAGGGATTGTTGATGCCCCTGAACTTATGATAATCCTTAAATATATAAACACATGATGATATAAATAACATTTAAGGTATACTCAAATAAAAAAATATATGCTTCTAAAATTACCACAATCATTATTCCATAAAATAAGATCGCAACTATTGAATATATTTCATACATCGAAAAATGTTATAAACTTCATCAAATTTATCCTAAATCAATTTTTATTAAATCACCTAAAAATTTCAATGTTACTAATACAATCAATATTAATCATTTATTTATCCAAAATACAAATTATTAACTCGACATCATATACATATGAAGGTTTATCTTTTCCATTGACCATGTGTTCTAAAAAATATCACCTTACCATTATATTAATTTTCATGGTTATTAGTTCTATTCAAAAATATGTTTTCAAATACATAAAAAACTACTATGAAACAATCCTTAGATATTTTTTGATTTTATTAATAGGATAAATTTAGTATCACACTTTTACAACTTAATTCTAGAAAATTAATTCCTAAAAACTTCAATCATCCCACTTACTTCTTAAAACATTAACTATGATTTATCACCTAATTATGTAATAATGATTTCCTACAGTATGAAATATTAATCTTGTATTGAGATTTATCAACCACAATTTAATCATAATTCCTACATTTAACATAATTTAGTATATTAAAACAACCCATTACTTCTTACATCATTAATAGTTTCTTCATCATGATCGATAAAACCATTAATCATATTACATTGATGATTATGTTATCGAGATTTCACCCTAGGATACTAATTTTATAATTCCTATACATTCCATAGTTAAAACATTCAACCATAGTGGATAAATTTGGGGGGATTATTCTTATCCATTTAATTAACAGATTTCTTAATCTTCCTCTATAATTACTTAGTTTGTCTCCTTATTTTCCACACTAAAAACATCTTCCTATTCCTCCATAAATTCACTGGAGTGATTCTTCCAACAAATTGGGCATGTGAAAAGTTGAATTATCTTTCCCCTATTTTCATCATGAAACTAAATTTTATATTATTATGTGTGCCATAAAACTCACAAAATAATATATTTTTTAATAAAATTATTAGATAACTAATTTAGTATAATCACAATGTTCATGGCTGTGGGGCACTCTTTGGAGTCATGTCGTAAAAAAATTTCTTGTAAAGAATGTGGACTGCGAGGTCACCCCTCCAATCAATGTCGTCGTAAAGTGAATCTAAAGGATCCGCCTTCACCAAAGCTTGACACTAGGGACAATGACCCTCTTTTGGAATCTGAAACTTGTGAGCTGCCGCTTTATAGGAATGGGAAAGAGGTGATAACTGATGCTTCTCCGCCTCGATCTTCTGATCATATTGGAGCTCAAGAGCCTCCATCTGAAAAGACTCTGAGTACAGCCCCTGCTATGATGTTGATTGATCCTCCACATCAGAATGCACAACCCTCCTCCTCTGCATCTGAGAAAGGAAGGGCGGAGGAATACACTCCTGGAGTTGGGGACCTAACCCTCTGCAAAGGGGGTGCATCTCATGTTGAGACCAAGGGAAGAGGTATGGATGCAAATATGATATCATATAGTGATATTGTCCGAGGAGAAAAGAAAAGAGGCTCCGATAATGAGGGTGTCAGATCTGCCCCTGTTTCAAGGAAACCAAGGAAGGACTACTCTGCAGTTCCGAGGACTGTGACCACTAGGGCATCTTCCAAGAAGGAGATTGAGAAGCTTTCGAAGGATCAGCTAGACAAACGGAAGTTCTATAAGAAGTTTCTTAAACAATACAAGACCCAATCAGAATGGGAATCAGCTGATGCTGATGACACGATCGGGTATGGGGGTGGTGACTTTGAATGTTTTGACTTGTAATCTCCCTCTCTTCCTTCTCCTGTTTCTGCACTTTTATTTTATTAATAAATTTTGTGGTCCAAGCTTGCTTGGATCAGACTTTCTGGTATAATCACAATGTTTTTTTATTCCATATCATGTTTCATTTTGTTTCTCGTGAGGACAATAATTATATTGTAAGTGCTAACATAAATCCTCCTAAATCCTTCTATTGAATAAAACCAAAAATAATAGTGTTTGTAATAATATTCATTGTGATGAATAATGGAAAATATTTTATAGGATGTTTAAATCATGACACCTCCTTTTAACTCAATGACACATTAGGGTTAACCTAGGTCAACCGATATCACTACCACAATATTTTATGTAATCCTATAATTAGAATTACCCCAAGGGTTTTCAAAAAAAAATCTTATACTAGTTTATAAAGGTAAAATAAACCATACTCTCATGCAAACTATAGAGGCCCATAGATTTTATACATAGATATCACATCTTAATAGATGAATATTCATTGTATAACATAATGAGCCATGCAAAAATTATGTAGTTCTAGTGCCTTTGGAATCTTATAAATATAAAAAATGTTTTCTTAAAAGATATGAATCATCTCCCACTAATTCCTTCAAAGATAGAACCTTTATTATATATATCATACTTAATAATTTTCCTCCTAACCAAGGGAAAGATTCATAAGAATGGGAGATCTCAAATCCATAGTAATATTGAAAAAGGAGATATCAATGAGTAGTGTAGAATAAAATGAACACAATGGTATGACAACATGATCATAAAATATAAAAATCATACCTTATATATCATAAATTGCATTCACGATTCATGGAATAAATCACGGACATCCCAATAAATGAATCAAAAATGAATCAAAGAACTTGATCCATGAGAGAAAAATATAGGCATAATACATGAAATTGTGTCACAAACGTAAGCATAGAAAATTATTTCCATAGTAGTAATGGTTCACTACCATGCCTATCATAGTGAAATGGATTCAATCCAAAAAAACATCATGGTAGTTAGGGTTCTTTCCATAGACTAACATCGTGGAGAAACTCACTTACTGAACAAGGTTTACATTCCATTCAGTCCTGTTTATATCATGATATATCAATAATTACCAAATGCATTGGAGGGAGATATAGGTCCCACCAATCACATAATGAAAATCAATAATTTGTGTCTAATAATATCAAAATCCATTCATCTCATGAGAAACAATTAAAAGAAATTAGATTCATAAACATTTAATTATATCATAACCCCTAGAGAAGAAAAGGATTCCAAAATCATTTTATCATATGATAATCCAATGAAAAGATTTGGGGTTTATAAAAATATCATCATATCATAACCCCAGGAAAGGAAATGTGTTTCAAAAAATTAATAATAATAATCATAAACTATCAGAATAAATAATATTGATAGTTTCCCAGAATCTTATCCTTATAAAATCATATATGGAATCAAAGTTTTCTACCATTTATGAATATAAATACAATTAAAAGGAAACTTATTTTTTTGAAGAAAATAAAATTTTCATTTTGAAATCACATATTTAAAATATAAATATTTCCCAAATATTATTTAAAAAACATTGTTTTTCAAGAACCATGGAAAATTCCAGTGAAATATTAAAAAGATTTAGTAGTCATGATAAAAAAAATATTTTCATTCTATATATGTTAAAAGAAAATGTTCCTTTCACATTTTTAGATATAAATCAAAAAGTACATCATTCAGAAAAAGAAGTGATGATTACTTTTCATCCATTTGGAAAAAAATAAAACATTGGTGAAAATAAACTGAAAGATTCATGTGGTAATAGTAAAAACATTTTATGAATAATTTTTTGAAACCATGGATATGGATTAAAAAATAATTTAAACTAGAGAGAGAAATGATGTTGATATTCCTTAAAAATATATTTTCGGTCTCTTGAGTAATTAAGGTGTGGAAATTTAATATAAAATTTTATTATTAAAAAATAATCAGAGGAGAATAAAATTCATGAGTTTCTTAAGATATATATTATAATATTTTATCATTGGATTCTTAATAATAAACAATCCTAATAAACATAGAGATTGTAAGAAAACACCACTTACCACTTTGGTAACATTTGTATAATAATCCACATGAAAGAAATAAAATTTAATATATATGTAAATACATATAAAATTAATTATAAGAGTCATTAAATACATTGAAGTGTATTATATATACCACAATAAATAAACAAGTGGTGAATATGGAATGTATCTCAAAGGATTAAAAGCGATATCAAAATACATTACCTTAGGTTTGACATCCTTTGTACTCATTGGAACCTCCAGTATAATAAATATAGATTTAATATACATATATTATAGAATAATAATAAAATATATCATACTATATATTATAAACCTATAACCTTTTATCACTATTTTGTTAACACTTCATTATTGAAATCATGATTCTGGGTGACATATTCTTTGTTTTTCATAGATGTTATGGTTTGGTAGTTATTGTCCTTATATTTTTATCTTGGTCAAATCATCCCCAAAATATTCATAATAATATAAATATCATAGTTTTTTTTACATTTTTATAGTAAATAATAAAAATATAGATAGAAAAATATATTACATCGTACATGTAGATGGTAGATCGTGCGTACACATGAACACTATTTTCATTTTTCAATGGATAGAATAAAAGAATGGTAAATATTAATTCAAATTGATAGTATCAATATTAAATCATATATAATATATAATTTTTAAATGATTACTCATTACCCTCCATGTAAAATATAAATGAAAAATGAATCACATCACTTCATAGAGGTTCTAGTCCACATGTATGTACAAAAAACATTATCATTTCACAAGGGACTGAATTTCGAGTAGGTTGATGTGATATTATAAATAAATAATTTTAATTATGTCATAAATACCATAGATAAAAATTAAACCCACCATAATGTCTATCCATTAAATATGTAAATGAAAGATTAATTGCATCGCTACGTGGAGACGGTTAGTCGTACGTATGCACCCGCGATACATTCGCTTCTCATTTTATGAGAAAGAGGGAATATAATGATTTTTTGGTAATTATTATTACATTTAATAATATTAAGGACACATAATTTATTATTTTATGATAAATAACATATATTTAGAGGTGTTTATATAGATGAGAAAATAATGTGATCGATTAAGGTGATTAACTCTTATCTAAAATGACTAACTTAGATATCCTATAAGGGGATCTTGGGCTAGTATTTTTGGAATATCAGAGCCTCTATAATGATTCTAGTGAATTTAAAATGAAAAATTATCAGATTTTTCTCAATATATTAATCTTTATGTGGTGTAATGAAGTGAGGGATGAGGTTCCATTTTATAATTGATGTGGGGGATCTTTTGTAATGTCCTAAAAGATTAAATTTTAATAAATTAATTCTATAAAAAAATACCCTCAAATGACTATGGATTCTAATATATGGTAGGAAAGGGTAGTAATCCCATATATCAATATAATGTACACACGTTTTTTTTAATTTTAAACCTACCATTTTGATTAACCCTTAGTTAATTTATTTTAATTTTAGCTATGGTAACAACTTTATCAATTGTAAAGGGTCATAACATTTACTTATAATGTGAAAATTGTCCAATAAATTGACATGTTGTTAATTTTGGACCATTCCATATCCACTTTTTCTTAATTTATGGTTTTATTATTTTTAAATAATTTAACAAAAAATTATTTTTATAAAATATCATTATTGTTGATTTTGACTCTATTCATTTTATTTGACGTAAAATACAAAAATAAAAGGTTTTAATTCAAATATAATTATTTAAAACAATAATAGAATGTCTTATAAACCTGTAAAATACACATAAAACCATAACGTAGTCAAATTATATAAATTTTAATATTATAAAATCATATAATTTATTTTTTCATTAATTGAATTTTTTTTGGTTTTCCATTATTTAAGAAATTATGTTAATTTATAAATAAATTTTGATCATTAATATAATATAATTATTAATAAAATTAAAATTAATATTCTTTTATAACTATTTTTCCTTGTGTGAACACATAACTGATATTTAAAACTAAGAGTGTGACATTTTTTTAACTTTCATTGATTTAAATAATATATTTTCCCTTTTGAAGGAAAATATTCTATTAGAAATATCAATATCAATTCTAAGGCGATAATAATATAATTAAATTCATCTAATGAGAATTATGATTAAAATGTATGGCCTTATCACATATTTTTTATCCTTAATTAACTTGATTTACTCTTTACCGAAGTGATAAATTTTACCATAATTATTATTCATATTGAATGAAAATAAAAAAAAATCATATTTACCAAATATTAACCTCTATATTATAAATATGGAATCAATTTTATAAACTCAAACACCTATAATTGGAATCAATTAGTTTAAAATAAGTATAAAAAATTCAATGATTCCCACTTTTAAAAAAATATAGTTTTAAGCATAAAAATAGATTTATTCTTATACAATGCCTAGAAAAATAATAGATTGATGTTTATACAATTTATTAAGTATATTATATATAAATTTCATTCAAAATGTGGAAAATAGTGATCATTTTAATTTATTATGTTAAAAACACATTTCATGCATTCAAACCGTTTTACTAGATAGTTTCTTTTTTTACGTATAATTTTTTATACTAAATTCAAACATAAAATTGACTGAATTTGATATAATTTTATTATTTAGAATATAGGAGAACTATATTTATTTTGAATCCATTTTTAAACAAAATAGAACATTATAGTTATAGTTTTCAACAAAATCAGTATTTTTGACTATTCAATGGAAAATCAATCATTTTAGAAAATTTATTGAAATTTATCCTATGATAATTTTAAAATGATAATTTAAAAAATTATAATAAATTTATAAAATCAAATAACATAAATTTATATAAATTACTCTTAATATTTTCCAACAAAAAAAATTGAATAACTGATATTTTTGAATAATAAGATAACATTTAAAATATAGTGATTATTTAATAAGAATTTATCGATACATTTATATTTATTAAGAAATTTATATAGATTTAATAAATATTTAATCATATTTATACATTTAAATTTAACATCAAGGTTATAATTTTAATAAATATTTTTTAAATTTTATATCATTGATTTTTTAAACATGGTGCTTCCTGTAATGCAAGTTATCAAAGAAATAAAATTATTTATTAAGAAATAATTCCTTAAATTTTGGGGTGTTAAAAATCATATCTAAATATTTCATAGATTTAGATAATGAAGAATAATTTGGTATAGAAAAATTCTAGATTATTATAATAAAATATCTTTCAAGGAAAAAATTTATTAACATGTTCTAAATATAAAAATGTATCTTTGTATTTCCAAGTCTTTATTAATAACACTATAAGTTTTTCATTTATCTAGGTCATACTGGTCATCACTAACATCAACCTCTTGAATATATTCCAACATCAACTCACAAAAGAGTTTCATTTTTTTAGCACGAGTATTAGAATCATGTAGAATGATTTTATCCATCACTATCTTAAAATTATGTAAATTCAAATTAATAATCAATTTTTTTATCCATTCATCCTTCTCTAGATTTAGTTCTATATATTTTTATTTGAAAATATATTATTTTATAGTCTACCAAAAAAATAATTACATTATTAATGATATTTTTAAATCATTATCATAAAATTTTCTAATCAGTTTTCAACATCACAAATTTAATAAAATAATGTGATCAGGAAATTATTATTTAGTGACAATAAATAATATAGTGGTTACATATAAAATTCATATAGAGATCCTTATTATACTGGTTAGTGATGTTATCTATTTTATATAATTTTAATTTTTAAATGTTTAAATTTAATGTTTAATGGTATCTAGAATAGAAGTTGAATAGTGTTAGAGGAGGAATTTAGAGGATTAATTTTAAATAAAGTGTAGTAGAGGGAACCTAAAGGTTGATGGATATAAAGTAAGAATCTGGTAGTAGTTTTGTGAACATCTAAAGTCTAGTGAATACCCAAGGGTGTTTTGGTGGGACATAGGGGTTTTTGATAAATGGTGGAAGATTATCAATTAATTTATATCATATTTTAGATTATTCCTTTGAGGTTTTTTGGAATTATATTATCATAAATCCTATTAAATGCAATCCTTATTCAATTATTTATCTCCAAGGTAGATCATCTTATTTTTTTTCTGAATCTCATTTCATGAAGTTATAGGGAATATATTTCAAAAAAGGTTAGTTTATACTTCTAATAGTAATTTTCTATTTTATCTTATATGAAAGGTTTAAATCCATAAATATAATCTTTATCTAGTGTTAAAAATTAATCTTCTTCATTTATCATTAGTCCTATAAGTGGTTGTCAGATCTTTTATTAGGTGATCTAGAAATAAGACCTTAATTATTGTTTCCCAATTTCTATTTTCATTAAGGAATCATGTTAAATACATATTTTCCCATAACCTAGGTTTTTTACATTTTTTGAATTGTGTAATATTCTTTTCCTATAATGAAGAACCCTGAGAAGACCAAGAGATGGATGGGGTGAATCAGGGTGTTAACTTGTTATTCAAAATAGTTAGATCTTATTCCCACATTTTTAGGAACCTATTAAACATGTCTGGCGTAAATGAATAATACAATAAATCACATGCAAAGAGACAACACAACAATTTTACTTCGTTCACCACAAAGGGATAATCTAAGGAGTATTCATCAATAGTGTGACAGTCGTACATAAAATATATGAATCTTCAGTAGTTGTGGAATACGGATGTTTAGACATAGTAACTATGTGAAAGTAACACTACCTTTATAATATTTTAGGGATAGCACACTGTGTCCCTCAGAACACATTTGTCGACTCCCCCTCGCTCACTACTTTAAGAGAAGTCTAATGCAGTTTATTGACAAGAAGTTCGCTTTAGTAGATTGAAAATAAGGGCTTTGTAACTAACTAGAATGAGACTCTTCATCCACCATAAACCAGAGTTGATTCACATTGAAATCCTTGTTCACTAAAAATCTAATGTTCAATTCAACCTTTCAAGGACATCCTTTATAAATTTCTCCCTTTTATGAAGAAAAAAGTCTTCACGGAGATCATTGTGTCATCCCCGAATACCTTGTCATCACCAAGCACCCATTACTAAAAATAATTAGCATCATTCAATACATATTTTTTACTTTCATAATTCCCATTCTCACATAGAAATCAAGATTCATGTAGCTCCTATAGATTCTTGAAATCAGAGTGATTCTTTATTTTCCCTGAGTAATTTATTCTAAAATAAAGTGCGGGCAACCTTATATTTATAGGCTTGGCCATTCGCGATGATCCACTACCTATAATGATTTTTTTCTTTTCAAAAAATCTCTATGGATATCATCCATTTCAAAATATCCCTTCATATTTTTCATTATTGTGAAGATCTCTGTCAAACCATCATTCACTCAAGATGCTCCAATTCTCGTAATCACAGATATTACTGTCACCATTCGTGATGCTCCATATCTTCTTGAATCCTATCCTAGCCTTCAGAAAACACAAACCTTTACTATTTTTATTATATTTAATTATCATAAAACCCCCTTTCATGATTCTAGCCTCTTCCTCAAAATTTTGGACCCCAAAAGTTTTTTAAACACTAGGAAATGACACCACCTTCATTACAGATGTCATCTGATACTATAAGATCAATTTTCTTTCAAAAGACTTGATAAATATAGCATGGATTGAAAATAAACATAATCCAAACTCCATTTCTAGTACAAAACAACCTTGGTTCCTAAAATAAAACCCTTTGGGTTTGATGGAAATATTCAGATAAATTCAATAAAACACTAGTCACTATCAAAACCAAGTACCCAAGAAAAAACTCATACAACACTCTAAGTTTATATAAGAAATTATCGGTGTAAAAAACAAGAGGGGAAGCATGAATTAGGTTCTCGTGTTTTGTAATGCTTAAAATTTTCCATGATAATCTATTATTGTTTCCTCATAACACCAAATTGGTTTCTCCATTATCATTATCCCCTTTGTAACTTTGAATTTCTCTATTCTTCCCTTTGATAAATAAACCCAAGTAATCTGATTTTTTAACTTATAGATATTAAAAACACAGTCCCCATCGATCATATATCCCCCATAAACCTACATCACATCCAAAAATAGATTAAAATAGTTAATACAATAAGAGATATGGGAATACTCGCAACCTTCTCATACACAGGGAGGTGGCTAAACAAAATGGTTCAACTGATGTTTCTTGAACACATGTGCCTCTAATAGCTTGGTCAAAATTTTAGAAACTTATTCATCATTTCTAACATGATCAATTTTAATCATTCCTTGATAAAATATTTCCTTGATGAAGTGATATTTTATTTTAGTATGTTTCATATGAGAATGGTGAACATGATTATTCATAAGATTCATCAAACTATTGTTATCATAATGAATCACTATTGGTTGTTTCACCTCATCAACAATATCAGTTAGTTTTTTATTCATCCAAAATAGATGAGTTAAATCCCTTGTAGCACAAATAAAATCTTATTAAGCAGTACTAAGAGAAGTACTTTACAATTTCTTACACAACCATCCCACACACTTCGTTTCAATGAATAATTCTCCACCACTTGTGTAATTTATATCTACCACATCTCTAGGACATTCAACATCAAAAAATGATTATAGTTCATTATCTCTTACTATAGAAAAGTATAACATATTATTTTGAGTACCTTGAAAATAGATCTTTATTCTTTTAACCATCCCCATATGTTATTCCTTCATTTTACATTGAAAGAATACCGATAAGAATGATACAAAGACAATATATTTCCATGTTATAGTTAATTACAATTAGTTTTTGATGATTCTCTCATACAAGGTGGGATCCAAAAATATGTCATCCTCAGGATTTCTATATTTTTTCTAACCACAATCTAAGTAGAAATAGGTTTGGAGTCTTGCATGTTGAATTTATTAAAGAGAAATCTTGAATATTTATTCTATGAAATGAAAGTGTAATCCTTCTTCATACTCACCTAATACCCCAAGAAATATGTGAGTCCACCAATAATCTATATTTCAAATTCATATTTCATGTGATTGGAAAATTATTCCACTAATATCATCTTATTTTTTCCAAATATAATATCATCCACATATACCAACACCATAAATTGATCTTTCTTTGAATTATTCACATAGACATTATGGTAAGAACCTTCTATTTCAAATTTGAGCTTATTTAGATAAGAATTAAGATGATAATACCATGATCTTAGTTCCTACTTTAGACCAAAGAGTTTCTCTTTCAATCATCAAACCATAATTTCACCATTAACAATAATAAAACACACTAATTTTTAAATATAATCATCTTATCCAAGAACACAATTTATGAAGGTTGTTTTTACATCCACCATATAAAATTTACATCCTTATTGAATTTCCATAGAAAATAAAAATCCTAATAGACTCTAGTATCTCCACTAAAGTAATTGTTTCTTTGACATAAAATTATTCAATCTATGCTTATCCTTTACACACTAAATGTGCCTTGTTTTTTTATCAAATTTCCATTATCATCAAATATTTTAATAAGGATCCATTTTTCAATCACATTGTGATTTTTAGGACTTGTAACAAGATCCCAGGTCTGGTTCTTGTCAATATGATCTAGTTCCTCATTCATGGATTTCACCCAAGATTTATCCGTTGTTGCTTCTTCAAATGAAGTCGGTTCCACATTTGATAGGAAGGAAGAATATCTATAATTTCTCATTATCATTGTCTATTTTGGTAAGGTTCAATCCCGAAAGATATTGGATTGATCGATTTCTTCTCAAATATTTATCCTATGAGTTTAAGATGAAATTTCTTTATACATAGTTTCTTCTTATGATTTTTATTCTGAATCGTCATCATTATGATACCTCTGAATGTTTTTTCACCCCTTTCTATACTTCTTCATGTGAATATGTTCCATGAACATTGTCTTCTTCATATTTTATGATATCATCATAAGATAACCTCGAAGTATATGTGCTATTATCTTCAATGATATTGACATAACTACTTTCCACAATTATTTAAAAATGATTATTGAAACATTTGTGGGATTTTATCTTCATTTAATATACAAGGAATATTCTTTCCTCTATAGCATCGCCATACTTTCCGTGAAAAACTTATTTAATTCGGATGAAATATTTACTTCCAAAAATAGAAAAATACATTAATGTGGTATTCCTTAAATGAAACAACTCATATGCTATCTTGGTTTCTCCTATATAATGACTTATTTGAATTTTGAGTATACACTGTTATTGAATATCCTCTTTCCATTCATGGAAAGAGATATGAATCTTAATCAGCGTAGTTCTAACCATATTTTTTACCAGTCAATTTCTACATTCAACAACCCCAATTTTCAGTTAGGTTCTCACATCATCCACATAATTCATTATTCCATGATTCTATAGGTAATTTTCAAATTCAATCGGTGTGTATTACCCTCCATTATTATATCACATAACTTTGATTATCCAAATAGTATCATTTTAAATATTCGGTGATAAAACTTCTTGAAATCAATAACTTTCCATTTCCTATGTATAGTCATCATAGAATCTATTATACTATAATAATCTATGAAATAAAGGAATTTCATTTCTTCTTATGTTATAAAAACATTTATCAGACCACATACATCTGTATGAATGAGGTCAATAAGATTTGAGGCCCATTTTTAATATGGATGATATAGTCTGTAGACCAACATCCCTCATATGAAAGCATCACAATTATTTTCCGATTCACATGTCATATTGGGGATATCCATGAATATATCAACTTTAGATATATTTTCCATGTCTGGTTGATTAATGTGACCCAACCTTTAGTGCCACAAGTTGTTTCTTAGATTTTCAAGTAACAAATGTTATCTTTACTATCATCATGATATATAATTCCATATGTTCTGCATCCTTTTATGAGAGAATTTCCCTATCTTTCCTTTGATATATACACCCTTTTTATTAAATTTTTCTATCAGTACTAAGTCACAAAGTTGACTCAAACTTAGGAGATTGTGATGAAAAAGATCCACATAAAGAACTTCTATTTTTTTAAGCTCATTGATTTCAAGTTTTGTACTCCTAGTACATTTGATCTTTAAAGTACCATTATTTTCTAACATGGCCATTCCTTGAATACATTATTTACATTATTCAATAAATCATCATTTCCCATAATATGGGAAGAGTAACCATTATCACGAATCTCAGTGTTACTATTCATTGTATCTTAGAGAATGACTTTGGCAAGATTAGATTTCTCAATTTTCTTCTTTAACTTCTAGGAAATATTTGACTATGTAGTGGATAATGATGGTCATTCCTATATCTACAACTTCTTGGTGAATAGAGAAAGAATTTTTTCCGCATTACCTTTATCAATACTATCTTATGAAATATAATGTTTCCCATGGATTTGAATTCCATTTCCTAGAAAACTCGAGTCATTGCATCATCTATTTTGAATTTTATTTCATAATCCACCAAACTGCTCAGTAGATCATCCAAAGAGAGTTTAGACAAATCCATTTCATCAAAATTTGATAATTTATAGTTGTACAGGGGTGGAATCCGTCTCATTATTTTCTTCACAATGTAAATGTCTTTTATTTCTTCAACCAATCATCTTGTTTCTCCAACAACATCTTTAATTTTATTAATGAATGTATCTTCATTTTCAATAGGTTTCATTTTCAAATCATAAAACCTATTATGGAAAACATGATATTTTCCCTCTTTCACATTGTTTTCAACTTCATAAATATTTTCCAGTTTTTTCCCAAATACAAATTGTTGAATATAAACTCATCACCTTAAAGTAGATTTTATCATAAAGAGTTTCATTAAGGTAATTTTATACTTTTGAATCTGTATCAATTAATTTCCTATATATTTCTATCATAGAAAGTCGTGTTGCATCAGGGACATGTATCCCTTATGAAGTAGAGAAAAGGACTTCAATTCCAAGAGATATTAAATGATATATCATCATATTATTCAAAATATTATTGTTATTTTCATCAAAGAGGGGGGGGGGGTCTTTAAAATTTACTAAATTCTCTATGACAATAATAGAGGAATGATTTAACTCCAGCAACATGTAGGCTCTGATTCCACTTGAAGGACCCTGTGAATACCCTTAGAAAAGATGTAGTAAATAAGGGTGTTATCATTTTCTTAGAAATTAATGGATCTTAATACAATGTTGATTGAAACCTATTAAACCTATCTGATGTGAATGTAGAAAACAATCAATAACATGCAAAGAGAAAATACAATAATTTTTCTTGGATCAACACTAAGGGCTAGTTTAATGAACATAAACCGACAGTGTGTTGGGTGTACCTAAAATCCATAAATATTTTCTAGTTATGGAATATGTATGTTTATACAAAGTTAATCTATACTAGGAACACTGAAATTAAATGATTTTAGGTATAACATGTTGCACCCATTAGAAAACTTTTGTCAACTCCCCCATGTTCCCCGATTCGATAAATGTCTAACTCAGTGTATATACTTTATGTTCTCCTCAATGGATTGGTATTACAGTCATTCTACATAACTATAATGAGACTCTATTTTCACCATAACCCTAATTTAATGAATATAGACACCACTATTCCATGAAAATTGATGTTCAAAACTACCTTTCATGAATCTCCTTTGTAAATCTCTCTCATTTGCGAAGAAAACTGCCTTCATGGATCTCACTGTGTCATCGTAGAATACCAAATCATTATAAATCACCCATTACTCAAAACAATTTTCATAATTCATAAATTATCTTGTCTTTTCACAATGCTTAATAATGAATAGAAGGAAAGATTATCGGTACTTCCCAAGCTTCAGGAAATCAGAGTGATTCTGTATTTTCCAAAAATAATTTCATCTAAGGTGAATTACGGGTATAGAAATACTAATATAATTGGTTGTTAATGATGCTCCAACACATCCAGAATTTTTTTTGGATCTTTGAAAAACATAATCATGATGCTCTTCCATTAGTGGAGCTCCCTTGAGATTTTTCTTTTTCATAAAGATCTCTGTCGCACCATTGCAAACTTGTGAATCTCTAATTCACATATGCATGGGTGACAGTTTCATTTCTCATTTGATAGGGAAGAGGGCCTATAATAGTTTTTTGATAATTATAATGAAATTTAAGAATATAAAGGACCAATAACTAATTATTTTATAATAAAAACCATAGATTTAGAGGTGGTGATGAAGATGATAAAACAATGTGATCGATTAATGTGATTACCTCATCTTCAAAATGACTAATTTAGATATCCTATAATGGAATCTAGGGCTAGAATTTTGGGAATACTAGAGGATATATAATATGTCGAGTGAATTTAAAACAATAAATTTTTAGACTTAGGACAATATATTAGGATTAATTTAGTGTGAATAATTGAGGGAGGTGGTTCCCTTTTATAATTTAGGTGAGCGACACTTTTTGGATGTCTCAAAAAACAAAATTTTAATAAATTTATTCAAAATAACTACCTCGAAATAACAAAGTATTGTAATATAAGGTAGTAAAAGGTAGTAATAACACCCATAAGTAGAATTTAGACAAGTTTTAATTTCATTTTAATCATTTTTATTTTGATTAACCATTAGTTAATGAAATTTAATTTAGCTGTGGTAAAAACTTTATGAATTGTAAGGGGTTTTAATTTTTACATATAAGGTTAAAATTATCCAAAAAATGGAAATTTTAGGAAATTTTGACTATACCATATCCACATTTTCTTAATTTATGATTTTAAGATATTTAAATAATTTAATAATATATTATTTGGATAAAGTATCATTGTTGTCGATTTTTACAGTATTCATTTAATTTGACTTAAATGACATAATGAAATGGTTATAATTAAAATAAAATAATTTGAAACAACAAAAATATATATTCTAAAACTATAAATTACTCATAACATCATAACATACTCAAATTATTTAACTTTTAATATTTTAAAAATCATTTATTTTATTTTTCCATTAATCGAATAAACCTTTTTTTGCATTGTATAAGAATTTAAGTAAATTTATAAATAAATTTAGATCATATATATATTTTAATTATTCATAAAATTACATTTAATATTCGTTCATAAATATTTTTTTCCATATATGAACACATAATGGATATTTAAAAATGGGACAGTGGCATTTTGTAACATTAATTGATTCAAATAATAAATAAGTAATTTTCAAGGAATGTTTTTTTTTAAAAACTAAACATAAATCCTAATGTGAAAATGGTATAATTAAATTCATCCAATAATAAATATGATAAAAAATTAAGGCCTTATCACTTTTTTTTATCCTTGAATATCCTAGTTTACTCTTTACCAAAGTGATAAATTTTACCTCAATTAATATTCATATTGAATAAAAATAAAATATCCTATTTAAAAAATATGGAACTCAATGTTCTAAATATGAATTAGATTTTTTTTATATTTAAAACCTTTAATTGAAATCAATTATTTTATAATAGGAATGAAAAATGCGATGAAAATCACATTAAAAAAATACTTTTTTAAGATTAAAACCATAGTTACTCATATCCCATGCCAAGAAAAATATTAGATTGGTGTAAAAACATTTAATTTAGTATATAATATACCAATTTAATTAATAAAATTAAATAATAGTTATAATTTTAATTTATTATGTTAATATCATATTTCATGCATAAAAACATTTTTCATGAAAGTACCTTTTTACCCATAATTTTTTTTACTAAATTCAAAAATAAAATTGATTTCATATAAAATAAAAATATTATTTAAAATATAATATAATTATTCTTAGGTTTAATCATTTTTTAAACAAAATGGATCATTATAAGTATATTTTTCAACAAAATTAGTATTTTCTACTATTAAATGTAAAATAAATATTTCTAAAACATCCTCCGAAATTAATCCCAAGATGATTTTATTATGATAATTTCAAAAATGATGTTCATTTTATAAAACAAAACATATATAATTTATTGAAAATAATATTAATATTTTCCCAAAAAAATAAATAATTTTTACCCAATGGATCATATTTTTGAATAATAAGATGACTTTTAAAATTGCGTGATTATTTACTAAGAATTTTTAAATACATTTATATTGATTAAGAAATTTATATATTTTTTATAAATTATTTAATCCTATTTATACCCATCAATTTAATTTATAGGATATAATTTTCATATATAATAATTTTTAAATTTTTTATTGTGGTTTTTTTAATCATTGTGTTGCATGTAATGTAAGCTATTAAAGAAATAAAATTATTTAATGAGAAATAATTTATATTTTTTTGGGGTGTTATGAATCATTTATTAATATTTGATAACTAGGGATTGATAATTGAAATTTGATATTGAAATGTCTAGATTGTTATAATAAAATCCATTTTATGGAAAACATTTATTCACACTTTATAAATAAAAAAATCTATCATGGTGTTTCCAAGTTTGTATTAATAACAACACAAGGTTTTCATTCATCCAGGTTGTGCTGGTAATCACTAACATCATCTTCTTGAAGATATTCTAACTTCAACTTAAAAAATAGTTTCAATTTATTACCCTGATTATTATAATCATCTAGTATGATTTCATCCAATGTAATCATGAAATTATGTAAATCCATATAAATAATAATTTTTTAGTCAATTCCATATTTTTTAGTATTGGTTATAAATATTTTTATTTGAAACTACTTTATTTTATAATCTAAGAAAATGAATTGTATTATTAATGATATTTTTAAATCATTATGATAAAAATTTACTAATAACTTAGGAAAATCACAAATTTTAGAAAAGTAACTGATCAATAAAGTCTTATTTAATAACCATAAATTATCTAGTGGTTACACGTAAAATTCATATAGAGACTCTTATTATATTGGTTAGTTATATTATCTAATTTATATAATTATAATTTTTAATTGATGAAATTTTATGTTTAAGGGTATCTGAAATATAACTGGAATGGTGTCAGGGGAGTAGTTTAGGGTATGAAAATGAAATAAAGTGTAATAGAGCGAACTAAAAGCATAGTGGCTAACAAGTACGAATATGGTGGTAGTCATGTGAGCATAAAACTTTTAGTGAATAACAATAGGTGGTTTGGTTGGTTCTAGGGGATTTTGATAAATGGGGGAAAATTTATCACTTAATTTAAGTCGTATTTTTGGTTATTCATTTTAGATTTTTAGGAATTCGCTTACCATAACTCTTATAAAATGTTTTCCTTCTTCCTTCCATTATATCCAAGAAATATCAACTTAGTTTTTTCTTATAATCAATCTCCATGAGATTATGGGGACTATATTTTCATGATGATAAGATAGTTCATCCTTATAATACCAATTTTATATTATATCTTATATTGGAGGGTTAAATCCATTAAAATCCTTTATATATAGTTTGAAAAATCAATCTTCTTCATTGATCATTCATCCTAAAAGTGGTTGACGAAGCTTTTACTAGATAATATTAAATCATCCCATCATTATTGTTTCCCCTTTTCAATTCTCATTAAGGAATCAAGTTGAATACCTATTTTACCATAACCTAGGATTTTTATATTTTTTGAACATTGGAATATTATTTTCATATAATAAAGGACCCCGAGAACACCCTTCAAGGGGAGTGGTGAATCAAGGTGATAACTTGTTCTTGAAAAGTAATGGATCTTATTCCCACATCGGTTGGAAACCAATTGAACCTATATTTTGTGAATGTAGAAAAGAAATCAATCACATGTAAAGAGATAACACAAAAACTTTACATGGTTCTCCGTTGCAGGCTAGTCTAAGGAGAATACACTGATAGTGTTTCAATTGTACATAAAATCCAATAATCCTCACTATTTGTGGAATATAGAAGTTCATACATAGTCATTATATTCCAGGAACACAACCTTTTCAATATTTTAGGGATAGAACACTGTGTCCCTTGAAACACCACTGTCGACTCCCCCTAGCTCACTACTTCATGATAAGTCTAACATAGTTTATTGAAATGAAGGTACCTTTAGTATATTGACATTAAGGACATTATCTCCAACTAGATGGATACCCTTTCTAAACCATAAACAACAATTGGTACACATTGAAAACATTTTTCACTGAAAACTTATTTCCAAACTACCTTTTACAGAGGTTATTTGAAAATATCTCTGCTTTGCGAAGAAAAATATCTTCACAGAGCTCACTTTGTAAATAATGAATACCGAGTCATCACCTAGAACCCATTACTCAAAATCATTGGCATCATTCAATACATATCTAGTCTTTTTGTGGTACTCATTATCATATAAAAATCTAGATTTGCAGAGCTCCCTTTCTTCATGAAATCTTAGTGATTCTATATTTTTCATGAATAATTTCTTCTAAAATGAAGTGGGGATAGCCCTATATTTATAGTATCGACCATTCACGATGCTCTATTGGATCCAGTGAATATTTTTATCTTTCAAAAATATCTCTATGGATCTCCTCCTTTTGCGAAGGTCCCTTGAGATTTTTTATTATTCTGAAGATCTCTTTCAAACCATCATGCACTCATGATTCTCCAATTATTGTAATCTAATAGATTACCATCACCATTTGTGATGATCCACATATTCAAAAATCAAATCCCAACCTTCATGAAAATCCAATCAATTATCATTTTTATGAATTTTCTTTCTCAAAATACTTCCTTTCAAGATTCTATCCTCTTCTTCCAAATTTTTTACACCAACAATTTGGAAAACCCTAGGAAACGATGCCACCATCAACACTGTAGTAAGCTAATACTATAAGATAAATTGTCTTGCAAACCCCTTGATCAACATATTATGGACTGAAAATAAACACAAACCAAAATTTATTTCCAGATAAGTGCAGTCATGGTTCCAATAAATAACCCGTTGTTTAGGAATTAACATTGTCTTTTATAAGAAAACCCTCTTTTCTATCAACTATTTTCATAATTTTTATGATAACAGTTACATGAGGTAGAGTGAATAATGACTGTAAATTTTTTTTCTCTAAAAAATATCAATAAATGTGTATTATTTTAAAATAAAATATGTTACAAGATTATTATTCCCTGATATGTGGGGAATTATAGTTCATTATTCTTTCTTTCTTTATGTTAGTTCATGAAATTTGATCTACATTTATATTATACTATATTTCTCTCTATCATTTCTATTCTATATTTTATGCTAACAAAAATTTCAATTAGAAGTTTATCCATGTTTATAAGTTAAATTTCATGTTTTCTTAAATTTATTCAATTTTATAATGATGACATGTATTGTTTTGGATATATAGATATATATAGATGTTGTATATTTTATATTTAGGTATTATAGGCCCCAATAATAGTGTTTATGGATTTATAAATATATGTTTTCCACTCATATGGATATGTGAGTATATAATTACATTCCTCTTTTCATGGAGAGTGGCCTCCTAAGTAAGGATAAGTACATGTATGTATATAGCTATGGATATACATACATAGATATATAGACATGGATAAATACATACATACATACATACATACATACATACATACATACATACATACATACATACATACATACATACATACATACATACATACATACATACATACATACATACATACATACATACAAACATACATACATGCAGACACACAAACACACACACACACAGATAGATACATTAATCCCTTTGAGAAGAGTCACTTACATTATGAGGATTGATGTGTGTCTGGGTCTATAATTACATTCATAAATATGTGTAGTGAGACATCCAAGGGGAAGAAATATTTATATTTATATGTGTGTGTGGATTATTATAAGGTATTATGAAAATATAGATATCCATGGTAATATTGGTTCCTTATTGTGAAAAGTACCATTGTTGGGATTCTAGTATTTGACTGAATCTGGTTAAGTGAGACCTATTGTATGTTATAACAATTTCACCTAAGAATAATATCTTAATTTATTTATCAATCTATTTAGAATGTATATATCTTTATTATGTTTATCTCTTAGTTTATATTTTTTCTATATGCACATGATATTATGATAGACATGAGAGGGTCATGTCTTTAATTTTTATTAGGTATGATTTTCGTTATAATTCTTCATTTAGAATGCCTATAGAATCCATTATATATGATCCAGGTAATGGTATGGAACCCATTGAGGGGATAAATAACTTGGGTGATATGATATATTGAGTTTCAGACCAGATGATTATTGTCTCATATATAGATGATCTTGGATGGATTCTTATATCCCATTTGATGTTTTTATTTTGGTATGTCTATGAAAAATTACAAGTACTAGTTTTTTGGGTAATGTTTATGTCGGTTGTCACCTAGTTGTGTTAAAATAACAGTCCATGTATAGTTTAGCATATGGATTTCATAGAGTGTTCATGAATATATGAAGTATCAATATTATTATTATTACAAGTAAGCACATCAAAATTATTGTGGTAGTATACGATTGGATGATGGGTGATCTATATAGGGTTATTATAAATTGGTAACTTCAATTTTTTAGGGTTTTGATATTTTTAATAATCAAGAGATAGAATCATTAAACTCAAAAATTACACATAAATATGACTGGCCATCATAAATGGTATCTGAGCTTTGATTATAGTAGTTAGACATGGTGTTTGGTCGTAAAAAATTAATATTTTAATGTAACACAATTATTATGTAATCTTGAGTAACCAAGGCCAATATTTGTTTAACCTAGTCACTTTTGACTTATACTTGTTCTTTTTTAGCATCATTCACCATTAGTAGGTATTTTTTGGCATTCAAATATAGGGACGATGAATTATTGTGTGAATTTGTGTGTTTACATAGTATATTGGGGGAAAATAATTTTAAGGGTTATATAAATAAAAAATAAGTAAATAATTTATTCAAATTTATTTAATTTTGATGAATATATTACTAAAAAACATCATGTGATCTTATTTGTTTTCATATTGATTAGATATGTATGGTTATGTTCACTAACAAAGTTCCATAAAACATTCATAAATGTATTAAGTTTAAAAAAATCATGAAAAATTACATAAATGAGAGAGTGGGGGGTTATTATTCATATCATTCTTATGTTTCATACAAATTAATAAATATTTTAATATTTTTAAAAAAATATCTTCCAATTCTATGATATCCTAGTTCATATATGACTAATAAGACCACTTATAGCTATATTGAAATGGGATGGTGAGAATACCCATCCTTGTATATATATAGATAAATTGAAGGTCCTAGTGGTGATAACTTAGATACTTCAAGATATGGTCCATGGATTGCCTAAATGAAATATTGCTAATTTTATTAGCATACATGATATTTAGTTACATAATCCTAGTATTTTTAGAGTAATGTTTATTAATAAGATTAAAAAAATGGGTTATCCAAATGCATCACATATTTGAGTGTATTAAAACACCTATGTAGCATGTGGTGAGATTTGAAAATTTTATTCTCTAAAGGAAATTTCTAGATAGAGTGAAGTGACAATTGATATAATGATAACATAACAGTTTATATATAATTTTTTTGGGTGATTTTATTTAATCAATTCTATAATGATACACTTCATCAGGTTAAATCTTGAGAGTTAATAGATTATAAGAACTGTATGATGATGTGAATGGATTATTCAACAAATTTAATTGATTTACAATATTTCACTCACTAATTGGTGGGGATGTGATGTTAAATTCTAGATTATTTAAAATGGGGTTGAAAATACAATTCAATCTTAGATTATGTTATCCTTCATATATTATTTCAATGATGTGGTAATGAGTTTGGTGTTTGATGAGAAGGGTTCTAAGGGAGGTTATGTTTCTAGTGTATTTCATTCTATATAGATAATTGGTTTTGGATCATCATGTGGGAAATATTACCATATGAAATAGATTACAAAAGTAACACATATATATAGTGTAGAGAAGGTGAAGGAACATATGCGTCTTCTATCTAGAAGTTATTCCATATTTGGTGATTCTAGAATGATCATTCATGAAACACTTAAAATGTATGTACCTTAAAGTTTTTATCACCTCCTTATGTGTGGTATTTCTAGATACCTTGAGATATTTCTTCTGGATACTCCTTAAAATAGTATATTTTATTGACCCCAGCAGACATAGATATCTCAAGAAAAACATGATGGATATGTTACTAGAGGAAATCTATATTTTTTAGGTAGATTTATTTTTGGAAACCACTAGGGCAATCAAATTTATACATTAATTAAATATCCATCTAATTAAGAGTAATATCCAAATATTCATCTTGATGGTATTGGATTGGTCTTCATAGCCATTCAACCTATGGTGGATGTTGGAGATGGTCCTTCTAATGTGAGAAGTAATATTAATGTATCATATATACTTGGATTTCATTTTTTAGTATAAGATATTCCCATTTCTTTATATTAGAACAAATCATATCATCTTTTGGATTATATTTGTAGGAATATTAAAGGGAATTAAAAAAAATTTATAAATCTTTTGGGAAATGTGTAGGAGATGCCTATCTTATCCCATTATGGTGTTCTAATTATATAATCTCTAGGATTTCACCACTACTATTATAAATATTTCTTATATTTTTCTATCATAGAGTAGTAAATATAGTTTAAATCACATATATATTACTTTTAAAGGGGGTACTCATTTTTTATCACACTTATACCCATTTTACTCTTATTATATAATGATAATTCCAAGTATATATGAATGGAAACATTGAAGAGAAAATTGGAATGATCAATTCTATGATATTATTTTTGATGGTTGGGATAGAAAAAGATTTTAAATCAAGAGAACAATATCTTATAGTAATATTATTTCATAATTTACTTCTTGAATACTTTAAAATATTTTCAATAAAAAGAGAGGTTGAGTTCATGATTGAATTATTTCTTGAAAAAGACCAATATCTATTACCCTTTATTATGTGGCCATGAAAGAGCTAAGGGAGAATATCATTTGACTAATTAATATTAATTATAATGGTTTTATTTTACCTAAAAAATATTTTTTTGGGTGATCCTATACTATTTATTATTAAAGGTTTTGTGATCATATGATTGTTTATAGGTTATTAAAATTTAAATCTTGTTTCTCTTAAGAATCATTACTTGTTACCTTTAATAATTAATTTTTTAGATCAATTTAAAGGCATAATTTTTTTAATATTGACTAAAAACCTGGTTATTATTATATTTGAGTGAGACCAAAATATATTTAAAAATTAATTTTCAAATATTATATGTTCACTCAACTATATAGACATTCCATTTTGGTAAATTAATTCTTCCACTATCTTTAAATATTTGATAAATAAAGATATTCCATTCATTCCTAGAATAGGTTTTGGTTATTTTTTAGGATAATATCATTTTATAATTGAAAAATGGAGATGATCATAACAGAAACCTAAATTATTTCTTGGAAAATTTTATTGGGAATAAAATTTATTCCATGATTTAAAATTATTCCTTCAAGGTTTAGGAATTCTAATTTCTCATAAATTTAGCATTCCTTGTTTTAATTTATAAGTATCTTGAAAAATAGAGGTAGTGATGTCTTAATAATTTCCCAAGAATTTTGTTGAGTTTTAATGTTTCTAAGGATTTTTTTTATTATCATAAATTTATTCAATACATTTCAAGAAAAATTACTCCTATGAATTATATGAAAATTAATGGTGAAAATTTTATTTAGACATATCACTAGGGATCAGGTTTTGAAAAAATAGGAAAGAGTCTTACTACTATTTCTATATTGATATTAATTTAATTAAATTATTGTTCTTTGGTTTATAGTGATGATTTTTTTTGTGGAAGTCGGTTTTTTTAATATAGGTTCATCATATTATGGTATATGACCCCTGGAAAATTTAGCCACTCGAGAAAAATTATCTGACCCATTATAAAGAATTAACCAAAACTTTACATGACTTGAATTATTAGAAGAAACAACTTTTCATCAAGAATTATTTTGTATACAAAAAATCATCAAGTATATATTCTCCCAGTGAGGTCTAAATATGAGATAGATTTTAAGTATTAAATAATATTAATTATATGGTTATTGTTTTTTAAATAACTTAATGGGGGAAACATGGTAGTATGTTCCCTCAGTAGAAATACTTTACCTTAGATAATAAAAGAGAAAAAAGAGTATAAGATTATATCTATATTAGTGGAGCATCACTAGTACATATCTAAAGTTCAGAATGATATATATTTATATCTTATCAATCACATATCATCCATTTTAGATCTAGTAAACTACTCATAAATTTATAATTAGTATTTTTTCATTATTTCTAATGCACCTTCCACATCCACATACATCTCACATAGTTTTAAAACATGGTTTCCAAGGTAATAAATCATTGTGATGTTAAATGTGAGGATTTGGAAAGGGAATTTTTCAAGAGTATGAGAGCTCGAGATCATCAGACACTTTAGGTTTTATTTTTTTCCTACTCTTGGACTCTCTAAAATATTTATGGTATTTTTGTGAATCATTAACACATCCAAGTTTAGGTATGGTTACCTTTGTGCTAGTGTTCTAATTAAAAACTTGCGACAATGTCAAAATCACTGTATATCATAGGTCAGATATTGATTTTACTATATATATGTAAGTGAATATTCATTTTTGGTAACACACACACACACACACACATATATAAGGGTTTATATATGTTTTCATTACCTATTAGTGATGCTCCAATTTAAATCCTCATAGTTGGGGGCTCGGGTGATTATCATTAACTAGGGGTGTTAGGTATTTATGGTATTGGGATCAGGCCTATAATATGGGATTTCTATATACCCCCATGGATGGAATAATAACCCATTTAGTTTTTTTACAAAATAGGACACAACAGACATTTTAAGACCATGTAACAAAGACCATTATTAAGAAGTGTAAATTTACAGAGAATGAAATACGAGGAAAAAGTTTCCTAGTAATGGTGGGAGTTGGACTAAAAATTGAAATTCCATTATTAGATTATCCTTCCAATTGTTAACTAGATGTGAGAATGTGTGATTTTTCAATTATGAAATATTTCCTTATAGG
Source organism: Viscum album (assembly GCA_963277665.1). Classification (NCBI taxonomy): domain Eukaryota; kingdom Viridiplantae; phylum Streptophyta; class Magnoliopsida; order Santalales; family Viscaceae; genus Viscum; species Viscum album. The sequence goes on from OY728150.1 coordinate 249,611,388, forward strand.
AATGACTCCTATAGGTAATATCAGTTAAGGTCAATTAATTTCACAGGGAATAAAAAAATACTTGAATATAGTCTACACATTGAATTTGGAGTAGTTAGGATGATTTTTAGATATTAGGTTTGAGCCTTAGGGAGGCATCGAATATATCTTATTTATTAATAATCGAATCCTTTTTAGTTTGAGTTTCATATTTTTTGGTTATATAATAGGACCATACTATATAGTTTATGATTTTTTGATAAGGTATTTTTTATTATGAAAGGGTGACAATTAAATATTGATCTAGGATTATTCACCGGTGTCCCTTTCTAATTTATCTAATTTTCTGGAAAAAACAGGACTTCATATAGTTGAATTTTAGGGAATATGTCAATTTCAAATGGATGTATCATAGGGAATATAAACCTTCTAGAATATAAACTATGGTTTATTCATGGGTAGAAAATGTAAGTTCCTACCTTCTTCTAACTGATGTTTGGATTGAAGCATGATTAGAAACATGGGTAATATGGTCCCAGATAGAGAGAATTAGGACTAATCTTATATTTTGCAGCTTTTTCTTTAAAACAAGAGACATGGATGATTCCAAATTCCATATTTCTCTCCCTATTTTAGTGAGTTTTATAAGAGGCCTAATAGGAGCTAAATAATATAAAATAATAAATATAATAGATCCAGGTTGGGAATCATTTATCGGGATGGGTATCACCAGTATCTTCGAAATAGGATCCCTTATTTTCAAAGTTATAAATAGTCATTATTACCATGGGGGTCTTATCGGTCTGGGAGGAAAACATGGGAGAGGACTTTCATCAAGTTAATATGTGTTCAATGGTATTCACATTTATGTGAAAGGATTTTCCATGTATCCTTGGAGGATATAGAGGTGGCTTCACTAGAATTCCTATTTCAAAGTCTTGAACTTGGAGAAAAGAGGAAAACAAATCTTAGTTGATCATATATTGATTGCATCATGAAGTTTTTGTTGATGGTAAAAGTTATTTATAACACAATACCATTTGGAAATGGGTGAGGATAATCCTTAATGGGACCCAACCCATGTAGGTTCTTATTAGAGTATTTCTTATGAATAGATCTCACAAATGAGACAAGTTAATGTGGTTTTCTGAGAATGGATCATAGTGGCTACCTTATATATGATGTTTATAGACTAGGGTAAAGGATGAGACCTCATATAATAGCATTATTGAGGAGTTTAATAGGCTGTACTTGTTGGTGGGTCCTTTAGTTTAGGTGCTTTATGAAGGATTCATGTATAAGGGCTTTACGTATATGCCTTCAAAGATTCATTTAACAAATATGAGTTCGGGACATGAAAAAATAGAGTTAGTTCATAAACTTGGAATCTGAATAGGCCTTACCATGAAGGAACCACTTATGTTGTCCTTAAAAGAGTTATTTCTTCTTATAGATTTGTATTATAAATTATCTGAATGATTATTTATAAATTTTTTTTAGAAGATATAAACTTTTTCTAATGGGTAAAAGGTCTCTCTAGGTGGATAAATTTTCCTCATTGAAGTTGAAATCCATTTATAATGAAAATATTCCTATACTTAAATGGGAGAGTATGTATTTATAGACATCATTCAACAATTACCTTTCTAAAATTGGAGCTCGTGTACTGAGTGCATGGTCATGAAGTGTCCATGTTAATATAAAGACTTAATGAACTTAAAATTTTCATATAGGAACAAGTTTTGTTCTATTACAAATTATACCTTTTCAGGAATAATCTATGTTATTTTGATGTATTTCCATTAAAATTTAATGAAACTATTCTAGGATTTGAATGTGGTATGTGGCTAGAAACGATTTTCTTGAGATTTCATAGTGAATCATTTTCATTTTACATGATGATTTATATTTCATTCATGTAAAATTACACTTCTCTATTTTCGTAAAATGAAACCAAACATAAAATGGTCATGAATTTTATTCTATAACTGCATATTAGATCAACATATATTTAAATCAAATAGTAGGTTAAATGAAAAGAAGAACCTTAAAAATGGGTTTTACAGTCCTAAATACCCTTTTCATCGACAACAGTTGTAATTTATAGCCTACTCCGAATAAGATGTTCTCACCACCCTCTCATAAGAACAATATTTGTTTAGGATAAATCAACTTCACTCAATGAGTGGGAAATCATATGGCACATAAAGGTTCCATTTTCATCTCATTTGGATGTGGATATATATATTTCACTTCAAACTGGACCTATTTTTTCTAAGTGAGAAAAATATCAACACTTCTATGGAAAATTATACCACAAGCACTTTTTGGAACAAAAAATCATAATTTGAGAGAGGCTTAGTGGTAGGGATATCCTTGAGGGATGGTCTATATTTTATTATTATTTTCTTCAAATCAATGGAACATTAGTCTGTCCAACAAGAATGAGGGATGAGTTAATGAGGTAATATAATTACACTCAATGGGTTGTTCGCCAAAACAAGTCTAAGATGTATAAAAAATATCCATAAAAAATTCAATAATCTGCGAATAATGATAGTGATTACTTGTTTCATTTCCCAATAGAATACTTTCTAATAATTAATGTTATAAAGTCATTGAAACAGTAGTTAATTAAAACGAGTACCTTTTATTTTATAGGAATGGGATGAGATTATAAAAGATTGTGTGATAATGTTTCACTATTATCTGATAGTATAAGATTGATTTTGGGTAATTATTATTAAATATAAAAAGATAGATAATTTTTTACACATTAATGAATCACTTATATGGATGATTTTGTAATGTTAAATGTCAGAGAAATAGTAAATATTCATAATGTGAATGCTAGTATTTTTTAGATGAGAAACCTATAACAAACTATATATTCTTGAAAGGGTTATTTAATTCTCTTGTAAAATTTATTAAAATAAGTAAAACATATCACCCTTATAAAAAATTTCAATAAGAGGGTACAATTCAAATTCTATAGGATATTCTTGGGTCCTATATTCTTTATTTTAGTGTCTCATAGGAAGATCATTTATCGCTCATAGATATTTTCTATAATAATAAATACAATACATCTGTTCATATTTCTACAATTGAGTATTTATACAACTTGATTTGTCACTCACCATTATATTACAAATATATTAAAAAATTATCCTTGTTAATTATACCAAATTTTAGAGACAACAATGTACATTTAACTAATCCAAATGTAGTTTATGTTTGTAAAGAGTTTCCAATAATCTTATATAGACTGAAGGTGATGAGAAGTATATTTTTTACTTAGTTGTTATATATTTATCTATATTTATCCCTAATTTTAAAATAAAATGATAAAAATCAAGGAAAGATGACTCCTTGGTTTATTAAACCATTCAATACCATGGATACTATTGCAGAAACAAATTATAGATTAGAATATCTTCCATTTTTTAATACTCTAAATAATGAATTCCATGTATCATACCTATGGGGATATGTGTCATATAATAACAACTGTAATAGGTATACTTATATGTAATTTGAAAATCTTGGTTCCATCACATGGAAATGTACTTATATCATTGATCAAAGAGAGTAGGTATTATAGTGAGAGTCCATTCATTTAGTGCATGTATAGTTGAAACATAACCATCATCAGATAAAACATGGGAATGTGAATATGTGATTTGATCACAATGGACATATGCAATATCTTTAGAATTTAGGGGATGTTATTTAAGGATAAAAAACGTTATGATGAGGTGTTTCTAGAGACTTTCCTCATATAAGTTAATGAAATATTTTAATTTTTATCATCTCAATTCTTAAATGTTGGAATTATTATTTTAATGGGATTTTGAATTGAAGTGGAAGGTTGTTAAATGAGAAAAGTGGTGGAATAATAATGGATAGAGGGAAATATATGTGACTGAAAACATGGTGGATAAATATAATTAAATTGGTGGAAATTGTTTATCCACCGAAACTTTTGTGGATACCCACTAGAGTTTTAGTTTGTTATAGGTGATTTTTTTAAATTGGTGGGATAATCACCATTTCTTATTTAATCTAATTCCTCTCATATTCCATTGATTTGGGATTAAAACCTTGAATAATATAATAATTCCCATTAAGATTATTTTATGTGGAGGTTGTTTAATGATAAATCAGAGTATTTTTTTATCATTAGATCATGTTTTTACACACACTTATGGGTGGTTAATTCACCTACATGGAGTCATATGTTTGGAATAAGTTTAGAAAATATTTTACTCGGATTATTTCTAAAACACATTAGATTGTGAATAGAAATTCCTCTCTCTTGTTTTGGTTAGAAAATTAGATAGGATTCCCTATCTTAATCCTAATATCTCTTGATGATACTATGATTAATTTAAATGTCTTAATTAATGATCAACATGCCCCTCCAGATGGGTTGATTGATGATGTTAGGTAGGTCATGAATACACACACTTTTATTAACCAGGATGATATACTTGTCTAGGAACCTATATCTAAATGGGTTCTCATAGAAAATTCCTTTTATCATAAATTTATTGGAGGGAATCAAGATGGATGGTTTAGAAATATTAATAAAACCTGGATTTCTCCATATCATACCATGTTATTATAGAGAATAATTCCCTATAATATCCCTATTTATTTATCTTTAAAATATATTGGCATATATATTACCTCGTGATTTGATCATTTTCATCAATATAGATACTATATAAACCATATCTTCCTAAGTAGTTCCTCTGCCAAAACATTAGGGAAATTTTTCCTCAATTCTTATGATGTTAAAATTTTATGGACTGACACTATATTGGTTTGTCTATAGGAATGTTTTAATGATTCATTGTCAATGTATATCCTCTATCTTCTCCGGATTGTATGTGTTGAAATCATTATTCTTTTATAGAGGAGCTGTAATGATGGAATGAACAAAAATTTTACTATAATTATATAGGTTACCCATCTAAAAAGTACTACAGTGATCATATATACAAACTCACTACACCTAGGTAGCTAAAATAATTCAATACATTACCTTATGGTGTCAAGAATCCTCCACATTATAGCTCAATTCATGGGCCTTTATGGAATGCTTGAGGTGATATGAATATTACCATGCATAGATTAGATCCAATGTAATAAAAATTGAGAATCCAAGGGACATCATCAACCTTCATGTTTTGGAAGAGTCAGTAAGAACTCAAATTCTGGAATATTAGGATACATTTATGGGTTTGGGGGTATTGTTACTTCCTTGGAAGTAGAAATGATAGATCTCATAAATGTAGTGTGTGTGGGGACTCAAAGAGGTTGGAACAAAATTTTGTTTGAATGTTCCTCTACCCTTCTAGTTCTAGTAGTAATAATTAAAAAACACATTTTATGGATCCTCACTATAATGTGGATTAACTGTATGGAGCATATTTCAACAATTTTATTTATTATTACACATATTTATCATGAACTGAACTACTTGGAACATGGTATTACAAACAAGGTGGTTGATACTAATGGTTGTGTTTTCTATAATTATCTCCCTAATGACATTAATCCTCTATTCAAAAGGGTTTTTTGTAACATTTCATCTTTTTAACTCTTGTAACTCCTTTTTAATTCTTTGATAAAAGTGGCTTTGCCTTGTGTTAACCACTAACCTTTCTAGAAAGAGATTTTGAAATTAGTATTTTTCATTGATTAATATTCCCCTATGTGTATAAAAGAAGTTTTATTTTATGGTAATGAGGTAAGACCATCATTTTTGTTAACATATTTCTATTTTCTTTTAGAAATAATGTTAAATAAATATTTTTATCTTACCAAGGCATTCTTTATTTGTTTAGAAGTAGAATAATACCTTTCTATTTCTTATAATTTAGGTCAAAACATATTCTATGAAGTTTATTCTTCATTTTATCACATATTTTCTAGATTTTATGATATAAATGACATAGCGTAGAGTTGAGAATAATCAAAAAAAAAAATTTTACTAAAAAATATTTTTTAATTTTTTTTATTAAAATATATTGCCATATAGGGTTATTATTCAATAAAATAATCATTATTTTTTATTGGTATGACTAATTTATTATCTCATTTCAGTTATTTACATGTAACTGATATTCACATTCTATTATCTATCTATTTATTATCACTAAGAAAAGTTATATTCTTCCAAATATGATTAGTTATGGGTTTTCCATTTTTATAAGGTTCCCATAATGTTTTTTTTACATTTATTATATTTTAAAATGATTTTATGTATAATTTTAAATATACAAACCATTTTTTATATTTCATTTTTAGGTATTATATAAAATGATTTCAAGGGTTATGGATTTATAAGTGTATTCAAGCTATACATAGGAATATATGTTTAAAAAATTATGTTCTTACCTATATAGAGAAAGTTTACTTAAGAATGGATATATATGAATATATATGTGGATATGGATAGATATATATATATATATATTCTATCTGATGAGAAGAGAGGATTACAATGTAAGGATGGATGTGCTTATGTGTGGGTGTGATTGTGTGTGATTTCAGTCCTCCATATGAGGTGAGAGGATGCCTATGTGGGGAATGATATGAGGGTGTGTCTATATGAATATATTCATTTATATATTTATATATATGTGTGTGGACTCATCTAAAATATGAGATCATAGATGTAACCATGTGTGGAAAGGTTTCTTATAGTGAATAGGTATCACAGTTGGGATTCTTAGTATTTTTTAAAGAATATTTACTAATATCCATTATGTGTCATGATCATGTCTCTTAATCAAGATTAGTTTAAATTATTTAGAACTCCATTGAGATATTTTTAATCATTATTATATTACATTTTTTTTATCAAATCTACATGAACTCTATCTTATGTCATACATGTAGGGGTTAGATGGGGACCTCATACTGAGTATGATGTTCTCAAATCCTATATGTGTTCATTTGGAATGTGTATAAACAATGTTTTACATAATCTAAATAATTTTAAGCAAACATAGATGACTTCTGGTTGATATTGTAGTTACTAGACTAGGGGTTTTTGATTGGACATTGATTTTGTTATACAGAGGATGTTTGGGGTGATTATTTTTATTGCGTTTAATTTCAGGTATCGAGATTTCAATCAAACATGAAGAATAATTATTTAGTTTTTATTTTTATTAGGTGTATTTTGGTAGTCTTATGGTCAAGAAAAAATGGTATTTTTATATATTCTAGTATTTTTATTTCATGGAGTGTACATTCATTTTTGAAATCAATGATATGATTATAATAAAGTTTAAAAAGTAAACCCTTATGAATAGAATTTCATTTCCATCTATATATATATTTCAATAGTTTACTTTTAAATTCTTTTATTACTACATAGGATATTTCATATTTTAAATTGAATTATTTTATGTTTTAATCAAAAAAATATATGCAAAATCAGTTCCAATAATCCTAGATTATCCATTGGTGTTTATGCAAACCTTTGGTGATTACCAATCACGCACGAGGTCTTGCAGTGGCCCAATCTAGGTCAATGTTTTATTTTAAATTTTAAATTAATATTCAACATAATTACCATTAGTTATCACAACATATTATTGGATTACTATATCCCTTAAAATATCAAAATATATTAACATGTTAGTGATATTTCTGAATTTATCCCAACCAAACTATATCATAGTATAGTAACATCAATATAAACATGATAATAAGTTACCCATATCATTGTCAAGTGAATTTAATTTTACCACCTAAAACATATAATAAGTATAATTTACGATATTCTATTACATATATTCATATAGAGTTCATGTTAATATCCCTCACTATAATCAAAATATATCTATAACATTCATAATAAGTCTCAGTGGCACATACCATCAAAATAAAATCCACATTTTTAACTATATTTTTAACATATCACAATAAAAATTTTAAAATCCAAGAACAAAATCACACATTTATGGAATTTATGTGATAAAAAAGCTACACTACCTAACCATAATCAATATATTGGTCACATATAAAATCTCACATAATTAAAATATGTTATCTTAACAACCAAAGACATTATGATATCCCTTAGCATATAGAAGTTAAATGATAGGTTATTTTTATTTATGTGTTTATTCTATTCAAACATAGTCATTGTATAATAACTTCAATATTATTATAATAAAAATATACCCAAAGTATTACCATGTGAATCAAGTGTCATCATTAGAAATATACATGTTTTGATGGTGAGAATATTACATTACACAACTTAAGATTTTATTACATCATTCCACATCATCATTACAATCCAAATTATCATTAGATAATACCATCTTAGAAAAATATATATCATGATTTATAATTTATTATCATTTAATTCATATATAAGAATTCATTGCATTCTTTATAAGTGAAATTCAGTCATGTATTATCATCGATTAACCTATTAACAATATACTCTTAATAATAGTTACATGACATTACAAAAATATCTATTTCACCATCACATGAATTCAACTTTAACATTAAAAATTATTAACCAACTATTCTTAAATGATTATTATCATAATCTTATGTAATTTAAGTCCTCCTTGAGTAATCTTTTTTATCATAAAAGAACATTCTATTATAAAATAATCGAATATATATATATATAGATAGTTCAAATCATCAAAATCATTCCCACATAAATTCAATACAAATTTATTAAATAATTCCTATATTTTTCATTAGTAATCAATCAAAAATAATTGTAAAAAATATTGTACATATGTATAAGAAGTCATAGTAAACTCTTGAATAATTTATGGAGACCAAAAAAATTATTTTATGAATGATTTGAATGATATGGGGTTAAAATGATCTCATTATTCCCATTATAAATCATTTATAGAAATTAGTGTTCCAATCATTAGTAGGGTGTGTCAAATAATGTTCAATTATACAGAGTTTTTTATATAGAGAAAAAATTAAGTTTTTTGTATCCAAAAGGGCCCTCTATGTTCCCTCAGGTTCCCATATACCCTTATACAAATGAAGGGTGTTCAACATGTAATCCACACATACTTCCACATGCATGAAGAGCTATGTATCTCCCTCCACCTCACTTGATTATTTGATAATCGGATTGAATAGTTTTGGTCAATCTATTATATTCCCTTGTGTTATGAAACCCATTTAAAAATAATTGTCTGAAAAAAATAAAAAATGAACAATATCCCCACTCTACCATTTAGATGCATGGCCATGTAGATCTCTATCTAATTGGATGATCAAATGGTTGTGAAATTACCACACGAAACACTTTATCTACATGTAGAAAAGGGCCTCATAGAAACTCCATGGCCATTTAATAAAGGGTTAAGTGGTGTTAATGATTCCATCATACTATTGGCACTATATTTCATTATCTACCACATTGGAAATGAAAAATATATATGTAAATCATTTCTTCTAGATTTTAGTAGAGATGATTTTTTAGAATATTAAAATTTTATAAATAGTGGAGTACACCCATTTAAATGCATATCTATCATTATTAAATTGAAATTAATTATGAATAACATAAAATAACAATTTTCACCTCAGGTTCATTGAACACCATATTAATGGAGAATTTTCAATAAATATCACTTAGTAATAATACTAAGGATTTTAACTCCTAAGAGATAACACTAGATTAAAATCCACATTCACTATATAAGTACCCATTAATCTTAAAAATGTGTCTTAACACCATCTTGTTAAAGAGGAATGATGAATATGGAATAATAGAGAGTTGAATATTCTTGGTTTATTAAATTAAATACAAATTGGAAGGATTGTATCAATGGAATATTTATTATCTGATAAATGAAAAATCTCAAGAACCATATCCAATTTATAAAATCCTTTATAAACTTTATTTATTATTTTATTATTGGATGTTTTAGTAGTTGAAATATAATATTCAAGTGATTAATAAATCAACATGATAATTTAAAAATAAATTTAAAGCATTTTATATTTTTATTTCATTATTAAATCATATATTGTATATTCTACCACTATCAAATGCTGTCATATATTCACTTCATGCCCATCTCAAAATGTTATTAATATTATACCAATACTTGTAATATGAATCACATGCATATTACAGTTTATAAAGTATTTGATAATTATAGTATATGATTAATCTATTTTAGTTAATATCTGTCATATCCCACTTTAAAAAATCTAATATATACATTGTTAAAAACATTATAACTCTTTATGAATCCTTCCAAACTCGTTTTGATTCAGTTTATTAGACTCTATTATTTATAAATATTTTTTATAAGATTCTATATATAACCTTATGATCCTACATAACATTAAGATTATAAATGAATTGTCTAATTCATAAATGAAAAAATAGTGGTGTTGAAACCAAAGGGTTGTGTGTTAGACTTGTTGACAATAGGTTTTAGATGTGTTGACTGTAGATGCTATATTTTTTATAAATTCTTTCCAATGTCATACATGGAATTGAGTTTATCAAAATTTATTTTAGTGATTCCTGAAGTGGAATTATTTGGGATAGTTAATAAGAATTCAAATATGAAAAAGTTTTATAGCCATATTAGCTTATTGTATATCCTTATGTTATTCAAGATTATGCATGTAGGACTTGGTGTACATTAAAAAAACAAGGATGTTATGGGTTGATCTGGTACATCAAAATTAAAGGACGATTGGTTATTTTGAATGAAAATATTTCCTAGGTGTTTCTCATTTGATTTGAAGTTCATAGGGGGAATGAGAAATGATATTTCATAAATATAAAAATAAGTATTCAAGTGATTCATTATATCTTATGCATGGATATGTAGTAGGTGTTAGAAACTATTATCAGACACAGTGTAAAGAGATGGATTTTTTAATTTTGGTGAAAATGGAAGCATTTAGAAATGTTTGGTTGAGTGATATAGTAATGAATGGAGAATAACATGATGGATTGAGATGATTTTATAGAGGTTTTATTTGTGAATAAGGTTACAGTGTTTTAATCAAACTCATCGAACTGGTGTTGAGAATAAGATATTATTAGAGTCAATACTTTGAATGTTTGTTTAGTTTAAGAGTAAGAGGAGTATTTTCAAGATAGTTGTACAAAATTTTGATATAATGTAAGGATTGAAATATAATCTTATAAAACATACAAGGAAGTGAATATTTTTTTCATTATGATGAAAAAGGATGAATTCTTGCATGACTGTAGATATACTTGGGTTCATGAATTTTTTTCAAGAAATTAGACCAAATGAAGAATCCATATGAAAATTTAGTGCTTCAAAATGTTAGATACATGATGTTGTAGTGAAAAGTTTAATTTTCATGAAGTATAGTTGCTCGAAGGAAAATGTTTTTATGATTTACATGAATGTATATTTTCTAAAAAATAATAACTCACATTCTGTAAATGGTTGATATTTTCCTATAAATACTTTATACACAAAAAATGGGATAGAGGCTTCAGTGTAGAATATTATTAAGTGATAAAATGTTATAATCTCACTAGTTTAAAGAAATCTGATGGAGTTATGAGAAACACTGTGTTCTATGAGTGACTTATGAAAATAATTTTTTTTTCGTAATCCTATTGTTTGTAGAAACCATTTTTCCATGTGAATGATAGCCTTGAATGAAAATCACTACATTGAGTATGTTTATCTATTTAGAATTATTTGTCTATACATAAATGAACCAGTGTTTAATTAATGTATTTATTTTTGAATTAAAAGTAAGGTAATAGAACAAAGAGATAATATAAAACATTTCCCAAAATAGTGTCCTAGAAAAATAAAAAGATTTTTTATTAAAACATCAGGATACATGAAGAATTAGAGATGATGCATAAAACAAATAATACTTGTTTAGGATTATAATAATTCAATTTAGCTGTTTTTTTACTATGATATAATGGATAACCAAGATTCTACCCTCACATTGAGGATTTGATCACATAATAAATTGAAGAGTGAATGAAGAATAATGTGAAGTTAAAAGGATAATCAAATTAGAATCCATGATAAATGATATTTCTCACGTCTAATTAAGATAAACCTTTATATCCATAAAATTTTTAGGGGGCCCTCAAGTCTATAAACTATCAATTAACATAAATTAATTAGTGGTCATAAGTAATAAGATATATTATCCTTTGGCTAAAAAAACCGTTTCATAATGAATTTTAATAACATTTTTGGGTAGTATCACCCTCTGTTACATCAAAAACTTTTACAATATGATCCATTAATTATATATTTGTTGTGAAAAATGTAAATTCTATTTGTACTATGAATAATTTTTTTTTCAATTTTATATATTATTCAATGAGAAAGGATTATTAATAGGAAAATAGACTGAAATGATCCTTCTAACCAGGGAAAATGATCTATATGACCAAGAGGACTTTAAGAAGATAAATGTTTTAATTGGTTCTCAACTTGATCGACTCGCACACTCAGGGTTATTTATGTAAACTAGGTCCAAAATATTTGCATCAGTGACTAAAGGTTATTACATTAAGTTCAATGTCTATATTTTTTGGATTTTTTTGGCACATGTAATTTATGATATAGCCTCTACAATTTAAGGACACATATTTCAATGATTGGGAAAAATAAATACTTATGTTTCTATAGTATTATGGGAAGCTTGTGATGGAATATATTCATTGATGTATGGATTTTAATAATAATAATGAAAGAGTTAGATGTTGTAAGGAAAATAATATTTGAATTAAATCCTTTTCCATTATGGTATTCTAGAACATCTATCGTTATAGTACTATATTAAAAACATAGAAACAATTTTCTGTTTTTATGGTCAAACTCATGAAGAAATGCTAGTTGTGGAGACAATTTAGAGTAAGTATGAAAAAAATTAATATTTTGAAATTTTTATGTAATTATAGGGGAAAATAACTTATTCCAATAAACAAGAAAATGAGAAAAAATAATATGACTCATAAAAAAAATGAAGACACAGACTTAGGAAGGTGAGATTTATATCAGAGTTAATTATATTAAAAAGAGTGTTTTAGATTGTAAATGTACATATATATATTTCAATCCATCTTTAAGGAAGAAAATAATTGATGATTCAATGGAATAATTCTAAAAAATGCTTGTAATGTCCCCAAAATGAAACCCACTAAAATAGTTCCTCAAGTAGAGTCTCCATATGATCTCAAGCATGTATCCCTATATGATAGGTGTTTTCGACTATATGTGAGGGTATAATAATCCCTTTAGGGATACTATATCCTCATTAACAGAGTAATCCATAGAAAAAAACAATAAAATAGTAGAAAAAATATATAATATATAATGAACACACATAATCAACTATTTTCTAATAGGGTACAAGTCCAAAACCAAATAGTAAATATGCCATGAAATGCTAACTATGAAAAAAGTGAAGGGAAGTGAAAATAAATAAAAATAAAATAATATACAAGATGATACCGAATTTAAGTCTGAAACCCCATCGCTGCACATCTCATACCCCACTAAACTCCCAATCACATGGCCATTTAGCCTATCCTAACTTGAAACGATGAAATCTACTTGGGAACCCAACAGTGCCTAATCACTGTGTTAGTAAAAATCAGTAGGCCACAACCAAAGGTGTCTAAAAAATATAAAGTATAAGAATACAGTGTATGAAATTAATAAACAAATTATAGGTAAAAAAATAAAAAACGTGTACCATTAGTTAACAGTATTTATATTAACCATTATTTTACCATAGAATAATTTCAATAATTGAATTATATTCGTAACTTCATACATTTAAAATAGGTGTTCAATTGGTTAGGAATTTATATCATTTACACAATGGTTCAAGGCATACATACATTAATAATAAGGTAATAAATCAAGTACCAATCACATTAGGGATAAAAATATAAAAACATTATCCTCACCTTGAAGTCTTGGTCAGGGTGGAATGAAAATGTTATGGGAATAATGTTCAATCCTTTTCCCTAACCAGTGCATTGTGGGGTGGAATTTAGAAAATAATTCTAACTCAACCCACGGGCGCAGAACCTCACTCAATACCCCACACTACCAAGAAATTTTCTTATTTACTCAATCACCACACACATGAAATATCAAAAACCATACTCATAATAATAACAAACTATAACAATCAACATAGGAATTGATATTTTTCTCTAACACATTAACCCATTTTCCATTACTATTGCATTGACCATTTACCCCATTTCCCATCCTCATTAATAACTCACTAATCATATTAAATAATTCCCACACATTATTCCATTTAGATTACTCATCAATTCTCTTATGTTAACCCATTTATGATTTCACATGAAAAAACCCACATACGCCTTATGTATAAAATTCATAAGCCATTTGGAACGTTGAAATTAATATAATTAACCCATTTCTCTTATCAAAAAATATTTATCTATTATCCTATTAGTACTTATTCTAAATCACATTCCTTGACCCATTCTCTCCTTACCATTTACATGTATTAAAATAACTATCCCCTTTAACATTAATAATCTTTAAACCACCAACCAATTACCCTTTTAGAATATATGGCTCATATAACCCGTTATAATTTAACCAAATGAAACCATATTCCATTATCGATTTCTAGACTCATTTATCAATATTAATATTTTAACTCAAATTAACATATCAACATGTTCATCATGGATCCATTTAATCAAATGTCAATTCCATGTTTCACATTACATATGTCAAGGTTCATGAATGTCATTGAACCCCATGGGTGGCACTAAATCAATCTAATTATCCACCATGGATCCTATGGGGATAATGTGGAGTTAAATTCACCTATTTTACTTAATCTCACACATGACACCAAAATCCAAAAAAGGGGAAAACAAGATCAAATTCTCATATGCACAAATCCACTATAAACTATATGATATAACTTGTATACTACCAAACTTGAATTCAATGATGAATGCACTCTTAATGGAAACCCTAAATTTGTATTCATACACCCCTTGAATCCTCAACCAAGATTCCATTGAAAGAATAGGGTTTTAGGTATTTCAGAAGAATATGGGAGGAACTACAAACCCTAATCTAGAAAAATGAATAAAGAGAAGCATTAGACATACCTAGAGATTCAATCCACAACCAACAACACTCCAAATGACCACGAATCAAAGGATAGACACCTGTGGGAAGCTTGGGTATATTTGCTTTATACCTGGGGATAAAAAGAAAATAAATGAGGTATAAATTTGGTGTGGATCTAGAAATCCCAAGATAGAAAAACTGAAGTTTTTCAACTATTATGAGGGAACATGGTTTACCCGCATGGTTTACCAAACCATGCGCAAATCGCATGAGAGACACTATCTAAGGTGAGTGAGGTTGCTGGGTTGCTTGGGGATCTCTATACAATTTTAAAATCATGATCCAACTATGTGGAATGTCACATTCCAAAGTTGAAAAGTTTGGTCTCCCCCTCGTAGGGTTTTCACTGACCATGTTCAAATTGGGCAACATGCACAAAATTCCCATTTTCCATTCCATTTCATGTCCTTCACCTCCAATACACCCCCAAAAATCCTCTAACACCCAATGAAAATTTAATTAATTAATTATAAGTGATAAAAAATATAATTTAAAAAATGAAATATCTCCATGAAAACAGTGATCTTACAATGTCCCCACCTTATAATGGCTCATCCTCAAGCGGAACCTCTAATGAATCACTAGTCTTACAAGTTAAAAAGTTCAAGAGATTGAGCCTGCATATCTGTATCCCTTTACCATGTCCATTAATGAACATTACCATCCTTACACATGCTCATCCTAAAGGTACAACCTCACCACAAAACAACTTCTCATTGTGGTCCACAAGAGGAACAATATTCTCTTTATGGGTGCATCACCCTCAAACCACGCATTAACCACTATAAATTCAGAGGGAAGCATAATAGACACCACCGAAAATGCATCACATGTAAAATTCCCACATAACATCACACCATAATAGAATATCCAATCAGAACACCATTGGTTTGATCCTCCTCTCAACTCATGACCCAAATCACTTGGCTCCATTTTACTCTATTTTCAAAACACTATAATTAACCAAGACTTAGCATCACCAGAAGGGAACACATTATCCTTTAAACTATAATTTTTATCTAACATAGATTAAAAACTCAAGTCTTGATGATTCCATTACATAATTGAACATCCATAACATAACCACAACACTCAAAGCACTCAATTCGAAAACTTGAGCTGATGCTCACTGCCATGGCCAACTCCCCTGAATTGTAATCACTTGAGTCCATCCATCCTAAAACACTAATCCCAACAACAACCAACCACTTTCTTGTTGTTTTTCTCTCCCACCATACACTTTATCTCACTCCACTATATTCTATTTATTGGAACCACCATGGTCGAAGAAAGACCACCAAAACCTTAACTCATCTTTCACAACCTACCTGACATGTTCCAAACTCACCACACCACTACATCACCGAACTAGAGGTGGGTCACAACTTACTACATCTATTATTTTTACCATATCTTGTTGGACTACCACCAATATTCTTTCCCTAGAATATTCATCTTCCACTATTGGAATGTTACCCATTTTTTCCTCTCTAAGGTTCTTAGTAACATGAGGCTGATCACTATCCAACACACATAGTAGGTTCACTCCATTGCTTTGGGTGAAACTCCACTATCATTGCATAAACTACTCTACAACTCATCATCACTCCACCACACACCTCAATATTCCTAATACCAGTACTTTCCCATTCCATTCATTGATTAAAGACAACTGGATTCTCACTCAAAACCCACTCACAACATTTGAATCATAATTTTCACTCCAAACACCTTCCATATGTTGTTTACATCTCACCACATTCGTTCCTTTCTCCTAGACGAGTTAGCCTATCACTAGATAACTTATCCTAGACACACTCAGCTTCACTACTTGAATGTAATTACCTTACATGACCAAGATTAATTCACACCTATAGTCAATCCATGGTCACTAAAACAAACCTACCATATTCTATTATTGATCTCCATTGAGGTTATTAACATAAAAACCACCAATATCACACAATCAATGATTCTAACATAAGTATTCTAGATTCCTCTTAGAACCCCTCCAAACCCAATTATAAATCATGGTTTGACTAACCACCCTATCCAAGGCTAACATGGCCCTCTTCCGAGGAACCCAATGTGAACCTCATAGGATTCACCTTTACATGATGATTCCACCACATCTACTCCTTATTTTACTCTACACATCCAAGACTAACTTATCACTCTACACATTAGGAGTGTCATTATCATCACTTTTCTGAATGGATTTTCAACCACCAAGGTTCACACTTGGATCATAAGTTGAACCACAGAAACATGGATGTGGCCATTTAGATTTTCATTGATCTAAAAACAACCATCATTTGATAATCTCTTTTATATTTTGGTAATCTCACCCATGAAGTTTATCGATACCTGATCCATCCTAAGGATAGTTCCGGTAACTATCAATGGTTTAAATCCTACCATCTAAATTCACTTAAACTATACCATGAGCGTAACTTCCATGATGTCCCACATCCAACCCAAACACATTAAAATCACATTTTATATACCTAGATATTTCCTAGAATCTTTATGATGATGTCAAGATATTGAACATGACCATAAATAGCTAAAGTTATTTTAAAATGTTATTAACGAACACTACCAAAAGTCATCCAAAGCTGACCCCTCCCACTTTGGGACACCATAACCTTACAATAATTTTGGGCCTCCCTTCCCACACATGTCTCATAAGTATTTAACCACCCCTAATGAGGCATGATTTCTAATAAAGACTCACCACTACTCCATGACCATCCTGCAAACAACAGTGAACCAATGTTTCATTTGAGGATACTACCACTACATCACTCAAGTGATTTTGGTGTGGCCCTGACAATTAACAATCAAAAGACAATTATCCACACCATCGATCAAAACATAAATCCTGCTTCCTCATCTGACCATGCCTCTTAGTCCATTTACCCCATAGATATGAAGGTATTATTAACACCTTCCTAACAACAAAACCATTTTCACATACTAGATCTACCATGTGTCCACCCTCACCTTGGGTATCATCCTCAAAACAAATGAATGCATCAGTAAGTCATTCACCCTTGCCTCGTCTACCTGAAATCAATATCAATGCATCTATTAATCATCATTAAAATTGATAGTCTAGACCCTCACCTTGGGTATCATCCTCAAAAAAAATGAATGAATCAATAATTCATTCACCCTTGTCTCATCTACCTGAAATCTATATCGATGCCTCTATTAATCATCATTAAAAATTGATAGTCTAGACCATAGAAAAATGAATCCTTTCAAAAACAAATGTACAACCATCTAAAATCACTTAGGTGCCTTCCTGAATGAAAGTAGGGGACAACCATACCATCCAATGTAACTCAAAGGTACTCAATATGCATTGATCCCACTCTAAATCACCCCTCGTGATTTATATTGCATTTCTCACACATCACGGGGCTAGCCTCCCTTAAAGAAACCCTCGATTTCCCCAAGTCTTTCAACTCTTTCTCCTAACTCTAGTTTTTTCTACCAAAACCATTTACCTCCCCACATATCCCTATAGGACAAATACACACCTTTACACACTCGAAACATTACCTATTCCCAATGTTTCTAGGATCACTCATAAAAATACTGACCAATTTTTTCACGGGTCACTGAAAAAATAGAGCAATACCAACATCCCCACTAGGTGAAGGTAACAAGTCGCTATGTATGATCTCTAGGCCACACATATCAGACTTCCAACAAGCTGTTACTCATTTGAGTATTTCTTTCCACTATTTAAGAATACCACATCTAATATACCACAACAAATATTATATCTAGGTTTCACACCAAGAATACTCGTCTACACACATATCCACACCACGAGCCTAACCCCCCACTGTAGGTTCCCAAACACAACTCACATGGTATGAAATCACATGGGTCACCTCACCCATGGAAGAACCCCATAATTAACAAAACAACAACCAAAAAAATGACCCTTAAGTCCAATATAAATCTCACACACTTACAACCCACAAGGGTTAACACCTTCAACTTATTAGAAAATGTGTCAAAAAATCAAGGTCATAGCCCAACTAAAAACATAACAAGGAACACCACTTTATCCATATATATAGAATCATCAAGGTATCCTGACATATAATCAATGTTTTATCTTAGGGAACTATCTCTTCAAAAAAAATCCCAACAAAAGGGCCATATAGACAACACATGAAATTTGTTGTACCTATCCTTACCGAAAGTTTAGACATAAGATATTCTTTTAAAATTAACATCACTAATTAGAATACCCAAGAAGTCAAATTTTAAAACACTCTTTTAACAGAATATTTTAAAAACCCTACCTTAAACATATTCATATTTCAAAACATTTTTACTGAAAAAATTTCAAGGATTATCAACCAGTGTAAACCTCAAACAGGTTAAATACACTACCTACCACAAACAACTAGTTCTACATACACTATCCAATAATATGTGATAATATCTCTAATACTACCCTTAACCATTCCTACCATGGTTCATGGTCAACACAGGGTAGACCAACCTATATAATCAATATCATTTTTCATCAGATACCCCCTTTTAAACCATTTCTACTTTTCCAACACAAATATCCCCCCTTAAAAAAACTTTCCCATTTTTCAACTCACTACAACTAGTACTTTAACTCATTCACAAACATCATTCATAAAATATATATAACCATTTATTCACATTATTTCATATTTAACCATTTACATCATCTTTATTAAACAACATTTTCTTTATATTTTCCCAATATAGTAAAATGAATCCTACCTTCCATGTCCCACACACCCATTCCGTGTGTGCCTACCATGGTGCATGATACCTATATTATTAGGTTTCTATAATGATGCATGAATACCAAATATTGTGACATTTCGGCTAGGAGAAAAATATAATTAAACAGTCACATTACACAACCAGTATATCACCCAATGATGAAATATCATCAGCGATAACAACATACATAATAAAACAACAATTCCTACCTAGGGCACTTGGGGTTTCCCTTGTACATGGGTTAGATACTCCTATAAATGAGCTCTATAACAAGGCTTGGCACATTCCTAATCTTTTATCTACCTTCTCAAAATAGTAAGTCCTAGAAAAAAAACTCTATAATACCCTTTTGTGTCATCCCTTACTCAAAATTTACAAAAATGGTTCACTAAATCGAGTCACCACATGACCTCAAGAGTGCCTCCCCATATGCCAAAGGTTTCTAACTTGCAGCAAGGGTATAATAAGCTATTTGGGGAGACTATATCCACTTATAAAGAGTAATCCACAGTAGAAAACAATGAAATAATAGAAATAATATATAATATCCATTAAACAAGAATATAACCCTATTTTCCATTAGGGTACAAGTCCAAAACCAAAGATTAAATATTCCATGTTATGCTAACTATTAACAAAGTGTAGGAATTCGAAAATAAAGACAAATAACAGAATCCCCTAGATGGTTCTGAATTCAAGGATAAAACCTCATCCTTGGACATCCCAAGCCCCCACTAAACTCCCAAGCATAAGGCCCTTGACCCTATCTACACCTGAAACCATTAAGTCTTTTCATTTACCCAACAACACTCATACAGAGTGTGATTAAAACTTAGTAGGACACCAAAAATGGTGTCTACAAAATATATAGTCTAAGTAGATAGTGCATTGATGTAAAAAAAATGAAAAGTAAAGAAAAGGAAACTCTAGTGACATTAGTTAACAATAATAGAAAGCTATTATTTAACATTAGAACAATTTTCATCATTACACCATATTTGTTACTTCATACATTTCCGACACGTGTTCCATGGGTTAGGAATTTACATAATTTACACAAGGGCTCATGGAAGACAAATATTAGTTATAAGGGAATAAATCATGTCCCCATATATCTAGGTATAAAAAATCATAATAAATACATTATGCTCACCATGAAGCCTTAGTCTTGGTAGAATGAAACCATTAGGGGAATAGAGTTGTATCCCCTTCCTTAACCCATGAATTGTGTGGAGGAGTTCAAAAAATCAGTCTAACTCGACCTGTGGGCATAGAAACTCAGTCAATACCCCACACTACCATGTAATGTTCACATGATTATTTATCCAATCAACATAAACATATTGTATCAAAAAACATACTTATAACTGTAAAACCCTGAGTTTTTATAGGCCTTTTTTTCAAAAAAAAAATTAATTTTTCATTTTATCTTTCAATCAACTAAGTTAGAGATTCCATTAACACAAAACACCGACTTGGTACATGTTCCATGAAACACAGACATGGTGTACGATGCACACAACACTCAGTTAGCATACGATACATGCAACACTGAGTTTCTACAAAATATATCCTTTTGTTGTATTAATTATTTAAATAAGATAATTATAACCTAGAGGTTAAACATAGTAATATTAATAGTAATAACTAATTTTGAAATATTTTTTTATAAATTTTTATATATAAATAAAACATATTGATAATAAAATTATGATTTTTTATAAAGTCATTTTTATATTTTAAATCATCATTTTCTTGAATGAACTTATTCTAATAATGAAAATGACATTATAAAAATTTAGAAAATTAATTTGATAAAATTAAATTCAGTTTCGAATTCTGAACATTGAAATTAGATTAAGGGAAATTTTTGGGATTTTTCTGACAAACTTCATTTTTGGATGAATAGTAAAAAATACTTCTTTTTAATAAAAACTGCCTTTTTCTAACAAATTATTAATGATAAATGATATTATAAATGAGTTTTAAGGAAAAATTTGATAAATATTTTATCTAATAATATAATTAAAATCATTATAATCAATTACACTTTGATACTGAATATAAAATCTTAACAAACATTTTAACTTTTCCTACTTTAAAACCCCGTTATTTCGTCATGTCTACGGGATTTGCACTAATCTTAATTTTCCCTCTTTTGTGATTTAATTCTAAAAATAAAAAATAAAACATTTTATTTAGTATAATATTTATAATATAATGGGACCATGCTAATTTTTAACCAAAATTATTTATAAAAGTTATTAAAATTATTCACGACCATTAAGGCCAAATTAAGCTAAATTAGGGACTTAACCTTAAAATTAAGGGCCCAAATGACCGAGAAACTTTTACAACATCCTTTTTCTGTCCATATTTTTTCCATAAACCTTCCATTATTGTGTTTTGTTTGTTTGGTAATAAATATTTAAGGTATGAACATGTGCACACCAAATTTGTTTTTGAAAATTCTTTGTGAGTTCTTTTCCATCCCTATAAAAGGCCACCAACTCTTCCCATTCCCCAGACCTTTCAAGTCACTTAAGGTCATCCAAGACCTACAAATATTTCCTCCCAACCATCCTAAATTTTAATTTTAATCCCCCCTTTGGGTAGAAACCCTCTCAATGAATCATTTTTTAACAAACCAAAAGGAGTTACCTGATTTAGAGGCAACATCTTCTTTCAACCTCCTTTCCTTTATTTTACTTCTACACCCATACCCACTGTATTGATTAAATTATTGTGTGAAAAAAACA
Organism: Viscum album; assembly: GCA_963277665.1. NCBI lineage: Eukaryota > Viridiplantae > Streptophyta > Magnoliopsida > Santalales > Viscaceae > Viscum > Viscum album. Next base: position 249,634,111 of record OY728150.1, read on the forward strand.
TTATATTTGATATAATATGATTTTTTATGAAAAGTTTATGAACTAAACTTAAACACACCTCCATCTAATGGATGTTGAATATACTATTTCTGTGTTTGGTGAACTACTGCCCCATGAAACGATGATTGTTCATTTCTCCTTTACCACCAATCAAGGTGTCCATTATGATGGATACTATATTTATATATGTAATATACTATATTTAATATGTATTTAAACTTTATATATTCTATTTATAACTCACATATTGTTTTCCTTCCATTTGGTGTCAAAATGATAATCTTGTTTCAGGAAGTGTGGAATACTGCCCCCTCAAAGTGATGGGATTCGTTCACACACCACATAATATGAATTAAAGATGAGATTAATAATCTTATATGATAAATATTATATATTAATGATAATTTAATTATGATATATATACATATAAATATATATATATATATATGTCATTTTATTTCGTTCTTTAAATATGATAATTAAAAATGGAAATAATGTTCATGCGTAAATATGACTTACCGTCTCCACGAACAGTGTGTTTTATTTTGCACATATTAATGCTTTAAATTATTATAATATAAATATAATGGATATAAAATATATTTATATCATAAAAAAAATTATGGAATCCTGATATAAGTATAAGGACCAACAATATAACAAATTAAGACACATGCGAAGAACAGAGCTAATATTACCCGAAGTGAAAAATTAACATATGATCGTTAACCAGAGAGTAATATAAATTCATAATCAAACCATATATGGTATTATGTATATTTATATTATTATCTGAATATTTACAATAAAATTATTTTTATTATATAGGAATCTTGTACGAGTTTAGAGAGATTCAAGACATGAGGTAAGGGTATATTCATCTCACTTCTAATTTCTATGAGATTAATGTAATTATAAAAAATTGTTATTTTTTTTGTGGTGTATGTACTGAACATGATATAATTCTATGTATCTTATACATAAATTTATGGCTATTCAAATATTCATTCTATGATCCTTCAATAATTTTTTTATCTTTTTAAAGTTACCAAATTGGTAAAACAATTTTATCACAATTTGCCTTATAAGATATTCATGTTTTGTTATACACCTAATACTTTTTTTGAGGTGTATATAATTCCACTGTACATATTATTCCACGAATATTATTATTTTGTTGATATCCTAAGATTAATTTAATTTCATTTTATAACATGGAGAGTATGATCCCAAGTAACCACGTTATAAAGATTTATTGATATAATCTTATCATTTTTCAAGACCGTTTATGTTTATACTTACTTTGATTAAATATCTCAATAATATTCATGAGTTTCCTTATCATATTTTTATTCTACATATCCTCATTTTTTACCATTTTCCCACTCTTTGGTACTTAATATAATGAATTTAATAAAATCTGACCGTCTTTCTCTTCTGTCGAAAATTGATTGTATTCAAAAAAAATGTTTTCAAAAAAAAATTCAAAAGATCCTTGAAGAAAATTTTCGACGATAAAGGAATTTAAAAATGTTTTTTTTTTGTTTTCAAAGCTTCCTATATAATTTTTCAAAGATATTTTCAAATAAAATGTTTTTCAAAAGTTTCTATGTTATAAAAATTATTTTTGAAAGAAGAAAGGATATTTTCCTCAGAAATGTTTTTAAAGAGCTTTAAAAATTATTTCCCATATAAGATAATATCCATTGGTATTTATAATACATTTATGAAGAAATTATTTAATGTTTCCATTCATATAATTTCTCTAAATGGATTATTTTTTATGGCATTCTTTTTGTGAAGCCCGTTTCTCTTTCACGCGTTATTTGCTTTTGAAACCCACTTATTTCCACAGGTTATGTTTTTGATGAAATGATTATGAAACACATATCCTTCTACAGGTTATGATATGTTAACATGTTTATGATACCTATTTCATTTCATGGGTTATGATATATTTATTTATGATCATATGTCACATGTATGAATGATTTCATTATGTGACGGGTGAGACCTATATCTCCCTCCAATGCATTGGGTAATGATTTATATCTCATGAGATAATACAGGGCTGGAACAAGGGTTACTAGGTTTGGTAATACAGGTATGTAATGAGGGTTAATCAATTCAGTAATACAAGGCTAGAATGTGGGTCACTTGGTTCAGTAATATAGGGATGGAACGGGGGATACCCTGTCTAGTAAATGACTTTGTCCACTAAGATGGTTTTAAAATTGATACTTGGGATACTATGGAAATCAGTATATGCCTATGTGTTTCAACAATTCAATGTATTACTCCTATGTTATGATTTCATGTATTTTTTCCCTTAATTCCTTTTGATTCATGTCTTATGAACTGACAAGCCTTATTCCATGATTCATGTATATGATCTTTGATATGCATTGTATGATCTTATATTTTTATGATCTTGTTCTATTACCCTTATGTTCATATTTATGCTTACATGTTTCCCTTGTTTACCCTTACCGAGTATTTTAGATCAACCCTTTTTATGTTATTCTTCTCCAAGTTAGGAAGATATGTATTATGTTTGATGTGCCTAATAAGGGTTATAGTCAAAGAAAACCTAGTGGGAGATAAAGTATCTCATTTATGTACCAATATTTATGTATCCATGTTTCGAAAGGCACTATACTAATACATTCTTCTCACATCTGTTTGTATAATCTATATGTATTCCATATATGAACTGAAATTTTAATGTTTGAAAATCTTGGGTCTCTATAGTTGGTATTAGAGGAAAGGTTTAGTTAACCTTGAGAAACTTGGATGAGAAAAATATAGTGATAACCATAAAGAACATGTCTATAGATAAGTCTGAGGACCTGAAAAAGTGTAAGACAATGCCCTGGAATTTTGGTGAAGGATGAAGTGAGTGGTTTCTAAGAAATGCATCCCTATATATATACTACAATTGGATGTGGCTCTAGAACAGATATACATTGGGGTAAAAACTTCAAAAAGATGTTCCAAGCTTGACTCAGGGTAATTTGGTACATGAAAATGGGCATTGATGCACAATTGGTTTGACACTCATGGGGGAAATAATTTGGGAATTCACAAACTCTCCAAAAACCACTATGGAGTATTTAAATATATTTTGTCTATGAATAACCTAGGATTAACATAAGGTGTCATAAATTAAGAAAGGTTTCATATGTTAGACATCATATAATTGATTTTTCATGATTATGTGGTTCCTCATTATGATAACTATTTTTACTCTATGATTTAGGTTTTAGTCAATAGAAGGAACCTGAAGGAACTATATTAATGGAGATTTTATTGGATAATGAAAAAAAATTTCTCCTGAGAAACCAAATGCTATGGGAGATGTAGTGTAAAATCTTGTTGCTATGATCATTTAGATTTCTCAAGCTCTGAGTTATGGTGGACTTCCAAATGAATAAATGAGGGAACAACATTCTATTGAGTCTTTCAAGAGGCAACATCCAATTTCTTTCAGAGGGTATCTTGATCCACTTGTTTCTAAACAATGGATTAATACCACTGAAAAGATATTCTCCATTATTAGGTGTTTAGAGCATGAAAAACTCATTCTAGTTCTTTATCAATTGGATGGAAAAGAAGATTAGTGGTAGAATCTATTCAATAATATGATCCAACATGATGAGATTGAATCCATGTTTTGGGAAGAGTTCAGAAGTTTATTTTTCAATAAGTACTTTCCTCTAATTCTTCATACCAAGATGGAGAAAGAGTTCCTTGAGTTGAAGCAAAGGGATAATGAGTCAGTTGGTACCTACGAGGCTAATTTAACGAGACTTTCCAGGTATGCTTCAGAAATTATCACCCAACCTGAAATTAAGGATGATAGGTTCTTTAGGGGATTAATTCCAAGTCTCAGAATTGCATTTCCATAAGAGACATTATTAGAAATGAATATATTATATGTTGTGAAATCAAGTTTGAAATGGAGGTTGGAGACACATATCAATATCATGTAGATCACAATAAGTGGAATATGGAGTTCAAAGGAAATTCTAAATACCATGAAGAAAAATAGATGAACATTCCTTTATTCTAGATGTATGGGATGAATCATGGAAGACATTTCCCTGAGGGGTATAATAAATGTTTTATATATGGAAGGGAAGGTCATCGAGAAATTTATTGCTGAGGTTATGGGAAGAAGTTTTCCCCATATTCTAATGGTGAAAAGCCTCAAAAAATGAACCTACCATGATTTAGTGCTTCATGGGTATGTAGAATGGGCATTATGCTAACCATTTACCAAACCTCAGGGTTGGTGATGATGATCGATGTTAGCAACCTCTAAAGATGAGGGATAATCGAAAATCTCATGCAATCACTATATCTGATGAGGGGTGTGATAACAACAAGATGAAATGTACAATTATCTTCCACTCTAGAAATTATAATGTCATATTTGATTCTACATCTACCCACTCTTTCATATCTAATGAATTTTCTAATGGTGTAAAGATTACAGAAAAAAAATTAGATGTGGAATTATGAGTCCAACCCCCTAATGGTAAGATGATTGCATCTTAGGTTTATGATTCCTATCCAGTTGAAATTTCTGGGAATGTGCTTCCTACAAATATTTTCGTTCTTCCTTTGGTTGAACTTCATGTCATCTTAGGAATGGATTGGAATTATCAGCCTAAATACCACATTAATTTCCATGGAATGGAAGTTACATTTGATATTTCAAACCCTCCTATGATCATAGATCAACGTGACGATAAGTCTGAACCTCCTATAGAGATTACATCCAGTTTATGGGTCTTACTTCATATTAAAAAGGGATTTTTATCTCAAATTATTGGGGAGAAGATCGACATCAATTATATTCCTGTTGTTCAGGATTTTGTGGATGTATTTCAAGAATATTTTCAGTCTTCCACCAAAACGCAATATTGAGTTATCAATTGAACTTATACCTGGTTCCACACCAATTTCAAAGAATCCTTATAAAATAGCTATAGTTGAGTTTCAAGAATTAAAGAAGAAACTCCATGAAAAACATGATAAGGGATTCATTCAACCAAGTGTGTCACCTTGGGGTGCACCAGTTCTTTTTGTGAAGAAGAAATATGGATCAATGTGACACTACATTGATTATCAGTGGTTGAAGAAGATCAATATCAAGAAAATTGTCCTCTTATGCAACTTATGACTTTTTTGATCAACAGCATGGAGATCAATACTTTTCAAAGATTAACCTTCATTCTGGATATCATCAATTGAGGGTCAAGAAGGAAGATATACCTAATATGTCATTCCATAAAAGGAATGGTTATTATGAATATATAGTGATGACTTTTGGTCTCACTAATTCTACAATTATATTCATGGATTAAATGTATAGAGTCTTTAGAGATTACCTCAATATGTTTTTGGTAGTCTTTATATATGATATTCTTATCAATTCAATGATCTAGGAAGAGCATGAAGGTCACATGATAATTGTACTAAAGACCCTAAGGAAAGATAAATTATATGAAAATTTTAAAAAATGTCAATTTTTCTATAAAAGGTTACATTGGGTCACATAGTCTCAAGAGATGGTATAACAGTAGATCCATCAAAGAAAGAGGATATTTAAAGATATCCTAGACAAACAATAGTGACTGAGATCCATAGACTTCTTGGTTTATCTGGATATTATCGACGGTTTTTGGAGAATTAATCACAACTATCTAATCCTCTAACCATGTTAACTTGGAAGGGTGTGAATTTCCTCTAGATAGGAGAATGTGGGGAAAATTTTAATGATATGAAGAGAAGGTTGGTCAGTATATGTATGCTTAAATTACCCTGTAGTAATGAAGGGTTTGTAATCTATAGTGATGTATCCAAGAAGGGATTGTGATATGTTATTATGAAAAATAACATGGTTATAGCCTCTTCCTCATGATATTTGAATACTCATGAGCAAAATAACCCAACACATGATTTGGATTTAGCGGCGATAATATTTAAATTGAAGATATAGATGCAATATATTTAGAGTGAAAAGTGTGATATATATAGAGAACCTAACATTCTGAAATATATATTTACACATAAGGAGTTGAAAATGTTCCATAGAAGAGGTTTAGAGTTGAATAAGTATAACAACTGCTCAATACATTAAAACCCTAGGAAAGAGAACAAGGTGGTATTTGCTTTGATTCGGAAGGATAATGCTAGTTTATCTATGATGAGGATCACAAAAGATCCAATATTTTTTGGATTTGAAAAGAATGGATCTAGAAATCCAGAAGGAATGGGAAAATATTATATCTCTCAAATCAATGTTTATCCCTCTATCCAAGTGAAGATTAAGGAGGCATAGAAAGAATATGAACAACTTCCAAATAAGGTTAGATATGTTCCCGAGTTTAACCTTAATCAATATGGAATGATAAGGTTTAGGAACCATATATGTTTTCCTACAATATCAGATTTTAAGAAGGAGTTGTTAGAGGAAGCTCATAGTTATTCATTCTCTATTAACCCTAGACATACAAAGATGTATAGAAACTTGAAGGAATACTTCTGGTGGGATGGAATTTATATAGATATCTCAGATTTTGTATCTCGGTGTTTGGTATGCTAGAAAGTTAAGGCAGAAAGGCAAAAGTTTAAAGGGTTTTTTCATCCATTACCCATACTAGAATAGAATTGAGAGAAAATCACCATGGATTTTGTCATTGAACTTCACAAAAGATTTAAATGGTCTAATTCTATATGGGTGGAAGTTGATTAACTTTCCAATTCATCACACTTCGTTGCTATCAGAGATTATTGTTCTCTGGATCAGCTTTCCAGAATATACATTAAGGAAGTGGTAAGGTTTCATGGAGTATAACATTATATTGTATAAGATTGGGATCTAAGGTTTACTTAAATGTTCTTGTGATGTATACATAAACAACATGATACATAATTGAGTTTTAGAATTGCTTATCATTCTTAGACAAATGGTCAGTCTAAGAAAACAATTAAAACCCTAGAGGATATTTTGAGATCTTATTCTCTGAATTTCAAAGTTGGTTGGAACCAAACCCTAGTGCTACAATTTTTAGGGATGAGGTTGGAGAAACAAAGCTATTAGGGCCTCATATTGCTGAGGAAATGGTCAAGAAGGTTAGAACCGTTCAATAGCATATCAAGGAAGCTCAAAGCTAGTAGAAAATTATGATAATAACCATCCGTGTGATCTATAATTTGAAGTTTAAAATAGGTTTTTTATGTATATCACCCAGAAAAAAAGTTACGAGATTCAGGAAGAATGGGAAACTAAAAACTAGGTATATCAGCCCCTTGGAAATTCTTGATCTTATCAGGATGGTGTCCTATCAATTGGTACTTCCTCAAAATATCTCTCAAGTCCAAGATGTAATCCATGTATCATTCTTGAGGAAGTAAATTCTTAACCCTTTACATGTACTTAACTGAGAGTTCATACCACTAGAGCATGATCTTTTTTATGAGGAGAAAGCTGTTGAAAATTTTGTCTGATTAGAGAAATTTATACAAAACCAGACCACTCGCCTGGTCAATATTTTTAGAAAAGTCACCAGATAGATGAAGCTATGTGGGAACATGAGGATATTATGAATTAGAATTATCCTCAATTGTTTTTACTAGAGTGAAGAATTTTGAGGGGGAAATTCATTTTATGGGGGTAGAATGTCACTCCCTATGTTTTTTTGGAATTTTTTTTTGAATAAATTTAAATTATCATTTATATCAGAAAATGAACTATACTAATGCTTCCTTTCACACACAAAACTATTTTGTGGTACATTCCACCCAACACCGACTTGGCATATGATGCACGCAATACTAAGTTGGCATACAATACAACAAACATTGAGTTTCTACAAAATATATCTTTTTTATGTTTTAATTATTTAAATACGATAGTTATAAGATAGTGGTTAAACATAGTAATATAAATATCAATACATACTTTTCAAATATTTTTTAGAATTGTTTTATATAAATAAAACATATTGATAATAAAAGATAAGTTTTTTTTGGTAATGTTCTTTTTATGTTTAAAAACATCTGTTTCTCAAATGAACTGATTCGAATAATTAAAATAATTTTAGAAACATTTAGAAATTTTATTTGAAAAAATAAAATTTATTATTTAATTCATAACATCAAAATTATCTTAGGTTGAATTTTTGGAATTTTTCTGAAAAACATCATTTTTTGATTAATAGTGAAAAATAATCCCTTTTATTTTAAAGCTACCTTTTTGTCAAATTAATTATTAATGATAAATGATACTATAAATTAGTTTTATGTTAACATTATATAAATATTACAACTACTAATAAATTGAAATTCATTAGAATCAATTCCACTTTGAAACTTAATATAAAATCTTAACAAATGTTTGAACTTTTAACTACTTTAAAACCATGTTACATCATCATGTTTGTGGGATTATGATGCATGACTATCGCGGGGTGTGTACAAAAATAATTATATTTTTCTAGTGAAGCACAGGGGCTGACCAGGTTTATCTCTCTTGAGGAGCCATTCATTTTGGTTCACCTCTTCTATATCACCAAAACTATCTCTTTTTATTGTTTTGTATTTAAATGAAAGCGATGATAGTATTTTTTTATTTTTGAATATTTTAAAATAATAAATATTATATAATGTAAACAAAATGAGTTAATGAAGAAACTACTTGGTTTTGGGGGTTATTTTAATGTTCAATCCTTATTCTCCTTTATATGTTTCATTCTAGTTTGATAAATCAAACATGAAATCTCATATTTGACTCACTATTATTTTCCAGAATATAAATAGCTTGAGTTACATGTCATTGGGGACCACCACCCAATTGGGGAAATTCACCTCACCAAGAATAATACATAATTCTATCACAAATTTAGAATAATATTTAAAAAAAATTGAGAACACATTGACCTCCCCCCAAGCCAAGTCTTGAGGTTTGCCTCTCATTTCTGAAAGTAAGAGATCAAAATGATGGATGAATGGGAAAAGGGAGATAAATTAGAGAGAGAATAAGAATAAATAATTTATAATTGTTGTTAAAATAATAATAATAATATTATAAAATATTATTATAATTATAATTAAGAAAATAGTTTTTGAAAAATGAGAGGGAGAAAATAAAATAGCTTTAAAATAAGAATGTGATTATAATAATAATGATAATTTTAATAATTTTAAGATTAATAATAATATTACTATTAATATTAATACTAATAATAATGAAAATAATACTTATTATTAAAATAAGATAATTGAGAAAAATAATTGTGGGATGGATGTTGAAACACAAATGTATTGATTAATAAAAACTAAAATTTAAATTACAATAGAAAATAAAAATAATATAAAACTAACATAAAAATAAATTAAAAAGAATAAATGATGGGGGAAGAGAGAAGAATTAGTGTCCCATGCCCCATTGGGATCTCTCTTTTACTGTGGGTGTCGAGCTCATTATTTGGGAAGGAGGAGAGGGCCTCCTTTTATAAGAATAATTCTATACTCCAAAGGTTTACACATTTTTCTTCCAATTAATGGTTGATTGACACATGGAACCTTCTTAAACATAGTTCACCAATGTTTTTTCCATTCACCCTCCAAATTTCAGGTTATTTGGACATAGGATTAATGAGTTATGAATTATTCATTAGCGGTTTCTTTTTCAAGATGCCGGGTCCAGGAAGCTTCCTCCAAACATGTAACTTCCAATGGCAGCCTTAGTGACTTCAATACTCCCTCAAATTCTTTTTAAAGGCTATAAAATGTGTCATAGTTCTATACCATGTGGAAATATCTTCATTTAAGGTGTGTAGGACAAGATATGGTTCCATTACGGTAGTGGGGTCCACGTTGTTTGCCCAAAAAATCTTCAACTCCATTGATTTTTAAGACTTATATATGATATAATAATACCCTGGTCCAGAAGACAATGTTGCTGTAAATATAATTATTATTCTAAAAAAACTAATCAATCAATTTGGAATTATATGTTTTAATAAATGACCAAATTACCTTTGATGTAAAACACTGTTAAAAATCCAAAATTAAGAACTTTCAACAATTTAGACTAATTTCATTCTAAAATTCAAATTACCCATTATTTTTATAATAAAATTAAATACATGGATTTTATCCTTGAAAAAAATAAAAAATTCATCATTATTTTATTAAAAATATTCACACAAATTTTCTCTGTCAACTACTCCCACACATAAACCATGCATGTCCTCATGTATAAAATATCAACCTGGAAATCAAAGGACACCAATGTTACGAATATTCAAATTCTAATGCAATAAAAAAAAAATCAATGTGAAATCAAAAATTCAAAAATATGAATAAAATATCAATTTAATTTCCCATTTTTCAAAGAAAAAAATAATTTACATATTTTACTTTTCCCCTTTGATAATTGGTGGAACTTCTCATTTCATTCATTCAATATCCTTGATTAATTATTATTAATCATTCCGAGTCATGATTTACCTCACTTTTAATTATTTTCTCTCATCACTCCTGATACAATTCAGTTACAGTTATACTCATATCATGATTACATGCTCCTAATCTATAGGTTTGTAAATGAACTACTTTCTCCTCTTTGTAAAAAAAAAGACACATAAAATCATGAGGACTTGCAATAAAGGTTCAAATGACTATGAGGCTTAAGGGTGGTAGGATAAAATGCTTAAAAAATTAAGGCTCAAGGAGGATGTTTATATCTTAATTAAAATGCATGATATATAAAAGAGTAATGAAATTCTCCCCTTTAATGTAGCAACACCCACTTCCCGAAACTCAATGTAAAGGTTATGATCAATTTATGCATAATGAATTATTTGTGAACCCTCTTGAATAATTTTTTTAAATATTGTACCTTTTTTTAAGTAATGATTAGATCAAACCTCACATACATCAACTAACCATATACGATTATAAGATTGTTGGTCTGGAAAATGGCGATTTTTGGTTTTTCCAAATCAGAACCCATTTTTTTCATTTTTTCTTTTTTGGTTATTTTTGTCATTTTTATAATTTTTTTAATTCAAGAGTGGAAAAAATAGAGTACAATGAATGATTACACAAAATTTCAAAATTCCCACAACATCACCCCCCACTTCTTCCTTACAATGTATATCATCCCATCCCCCATGAGTCCCTTTACCCCAAACTTCAACTTTAAAATATCATCAAAATACCATGAGTATGGTAGGAATGGATAAAAATAGCTTGAAACATGGATTATCCCTATAAAGTTCATTCATGGTCTCTATGGTATAAAATAAAGATTTATTTAAATTAGGTCTTTTAAAGAAAATTATATTTTCAAAGGATTCCTCAATCATTTTAATTTTTTTTTGCATAGTCATAACTTTTACAAGTTTCAATACAAGTTTTGGTCTGTTACATGCCACAAGATCACTGAAGAAATATAATTAAGAATAAATAGGAAGTAATTGGTCTAGAAATCCCCTTAGGAATGGAAAATATAACATTGGAGAATCACTCATGGCATAAATAAAAATAACAAATCAATTCACATGAACTTTATAAATTCAATTCATAAATGATGGCATGAAAATTTCATTTACATAAATCAATTAATTCCTTCAAATCATGAGTCATTATTTCTACATCTATGATTCATTTTCAAAATTCTATTATTCATTTCAATCATTTAATAATATCAACATTGAAATCTAAAACATTGCATCACAAGATTCCTATGAAACTCATGTCTTATATATAAGTCGAGTAAAACATGAATTCGAGTGTGGGCATGCAATTTTATATTTAAATCTCAAAAAATGTTATGGGAAAAAATGTTGAGAGTTTAAAAGATCGAATACTAAAATTGAACTCCATTTTTCCATGAAACTTGGTACTTCCCCTTCACTTTCTATGGATTCCTTTTACCATCATGATCCTTTAAAAGAAAATCTATCAATGAATCACAAGGAACATGTAATTTATGCTCAAGAAAAGATTGAGGGAGTGGGTTGCATGTTTTACTACTTCTAAGAAAATAAATAGACATGTAAATTCCTAGAGTGAAAGTAAATATAAATCTTGGTATGATCCCCCAAGTGGGACATTAAATTTGACTACCTCCAGAGGAAAGTACCAACTGTAATCCAGAGACTAATGGCGGATCAAGATTCATTGATTTGAACCACCACATGTGGCTTTTCCCAGATTTTTCATCATCCTTGTTATTGAGGGATAATCCAGGGATAGAGTACCCCATATCCCGCACCCCCTTCCCAATGAGGTATAACATACATGGTAGGGGGTAAGATGAAGTATGAATAATCCCCTTTCTTGGTTGTTATTTGTGCAACCTCTTATTCTCTCTGTAGTGGTTCCTCAAGGTATGCTGCATCAAAAGAATAATCAATGGAAAAATCAGAGTTAATTTCTATTTGACTAAAATTAAAACATGAAGTATCAAGATCTAATTTGTACCCATAAAATTATGAAGCTTTTTTCATGGTTACCTTAATAAAATAAATTGGTATCTCCTCAGGAACTTCGTTCAACAAATATTCAATGTGTCTAGGGAGGTCTATATGTTATTCCGCAAGTGAAAATACAGGTTCTTCTTTTTCCTCCAAGGAATAGATGAGATTGTGTGATTATGAATAATAAAAACCACAAGGAGTGATACAATCTTCATATTCAATAAAATTAAAAGAGATGGAGTCAAATAATGGTTCAACTCCTGGAGTTGGTTCAGCTTCAATCTCTACCTTAGTGGTATGTGCCACTGGAGTGTACTCTTAGAAGTTGGAGGCAGGTAGTCAGGCTCCTCCATATTGACTTCAAATTCAACCACTTTGGTGGTTTCTTCTATTAGTGGTTTTGCATATTCTTCTTTTTATTTTATGGAGAGATCAGACAGTTCCTCACATTTAATTAAGAATTCATCCATTCTTTGTAGATATCACACTTGTAGCTCAGTAGTCAAGTCTTCCTCCTTTGCCACCATGGGTTCTTGATCCTGCTCAGGGTTGGGTTTCTCCATTAATGAACAAACATATTTAAATGATCTTTTAGCTTTTCTCATCAGTTGTTCAATGATTTCTCTATGTTCTTGCACCTAAACCCTTCTAAAATCTTCTTCTTATTTTTGTTTTTTTACACCTGTGAGATATTTTTCCATGCATAATATTCGTAATTTGAATAGATCATGAAGTATTTTTAGATTTTCTTAACGAAATTAAATCTAACTATTATGTGAAAATTTAACACGTAAATGATAAATTTATTGGATCCCCAGAAACGGTGCTAGTTTTGACGCATGCCTTTCACGAGGCATGTACAAAAACAATTATATTTTTCCTAGTGCAACACATTGATTGACCAGGTTCATCTACCTTGAAGAGCCTTTCAGTTTGGTTCACTTACTTCTTCTATGTCACCTAAATTATATCTTTTTTTGTTTTATATATAAAAGAAAGCAATGAATTTTTCTTCTGTTTTTGATTATTTAAAAATATGAACTATCATGTAATGCAAATTGAATGAGTTAGTGAAGAAAGAACTTGGTTTTGGGGGTTAGTTTAATGTTCAATCACTATTCTCCTTGATATGTGTTATTCTAGTTTGATAACTCAAACATGAAATCTCATCTTTGAATCACTATTATTTTTTGGAATAGAAATATCTTGAGTTGAATGTCATTAGGGATTGTCACCTAATTGAGGACCTTTGCCTCACCCAAGTATACTACTCATGTATAACATAAATTTAGAATAAAACTTAAAGAAAATTCATGCAAACCCTGTCCTCCCCCCATGCCAAGTCTCGGGGCTAGCCTCTCATTTCCGAGAGTAGGAGATCACAATGGTGGATGAATGAGAAGAGAGAGAGAAATTATAGAGATAAAAAGAAGAAATAATTTATAATGGTTGTTAAAATAATAGTAATTTTATTATTAAATATTATTATTATTATAATTAAGAAAATTATTTTTGAAAAAGGAGAGGGATAAAATAAAATTTCTTTAAAATAAGAATGTGATAATTATAATAATTATATATTTAATAATATTATTATTAATAATATTAATAGAAATAATAATAAAAATAATACTTATTTTTAAAATTAGATAATTGAGAAGAAGAATTGTGGGATGGATGGTGAAACACAAATGCATGGATTAATTAAAACTAAAATTTAAATTACAATTAAAAATAAAACTAAAATAAAAATAAATTTGAAATAATAAATTAGGGGAAAGATAGGAGCATAAGAGGCATGTACTCTGATGGGATCCCTCCATGGTTGTGGGTGTCGAGCTCATGATTTGGGAAGGAGGTGAGGGCCTACTTTTATAGGAAGAATTCCATAATCTGAATGTTTACGTATTTTTCTAGCATTAAGTAGTTGATTCATGCATTCCCACTTCATAAAAGATGTTCATAAATGCATTGGCCGTTCACCCTCCAAATTTCATCTCATTTGGACACATAAATAATGGGATATGAATTTTTCATTGGCAGTTTCATTTTTGGGATGCAGGTTCCAGGAAGCTTCTTACAAATGTGAAACATCCAATGGCAACCTTAATGACTTCAAAACTCCCTAAAATTCTTTTTATAGGTGCTCCAATGTTCCCTCGTTCTATACAAGGTTGAAGCAATATCATTGAAGGTGTCTTGGCTGATATGTGGTTTAGTTATAGTGGTGGGGTCTACACTGTCTGCCTTGAAAAATATTCAACTTAATTGATTTTTAAGACCTTTATATTGAATAATCAGGCCCTGGTTGAAAAGAAAAAGTTGGAGGAAATAAAATTTATATTCCAACAAAAAAATAATCACTCAATTTAGAATTATATGTTTTATGAAATGACCAAATTTATGTTGATGTAAGAAGCTATTAAAAATCCAGAATTAAGCACTTTAAAAAATTTAGACCATTTTAATTATAAAATTTAAATTAACCATTATTTTTATAAACCAATTTAAAACATGGGTTTTATAATTTAAAAACATTAAAAAATCCTTATTATTGTTTAAAAATATGCACATAAATTTGTTCTGTTAGATTAAAACTAATATTAATTTTTATGGTTCTCTGATTGGAATGTAAAAAATTAGACATAAACCATTGTATTCTATCAAATATTTATAGTCTATGAAAACCATGTTAATTTTGGACCAATGTTTTTAGTAAAAGTGGTTAAAATTAATCACAGAAATTAAAGACAAATTAAGCATAATTAGGGACTGATGCTTACAATTAAGGAACCAAATGACCTAGAAACATATACAAAACACTTTGGATGTCTATAGATCTTACATAAACCATACATTCCATAGTGTGTATGGGTTTTAAGAGATTTTTAGCTAATAAAATGTGAACACCAAATTTGTTTCTAAAAATTCCATATTAGTCATTTTACATCTCTATAAAAGGCCATAACCTTTACCCATTATTCACACCTCTCAAGACTCTTAATTTTATCAAAAAACAACCCAAATTGCCACAAAAAATCCTCCATTCGACTTTGAATCCTCTCTTTGGGAAGAAATCCACTCAAGGAAACTTTGTGGCACAAACCAAAATGAGTTACCTGATTTAGAGTTAACATCATCTATCAAGCTCATTTCCTTTATTTTTCGTCTCCACCCCATCCAATATCGTTATTTCATTCTTCTATAAAAGAAAACATAACCTTACATATTGTAGGAAGATGTTATTAAAAGGGTCTTACCTAAACGTACACACACCTCCATCTAATTGATGTTAAACAAACTGTTTCTGTGTATGACGAACTACAACATCAATAAACGATGATTGTTCATTTCTTTTTTACCAAAAATCATGGTGATTATTATGATGAAAAATATATTTATATATGTAATATAATATATTTAATATGTATTTAAATTTATATAGTACTTTTATAACACTCAAAAGTTTTCCTTCCATTTGATGTTAATATAATAATCTCGTTTGAGGAAGTGTGGACTACTATCCCCTCAAAGTGATGTGATTCATTCACACACCAAATGGGATGTATTAAGGATGAGTTTAGTAAAATTATATGATATATATGATATATTAATGATAATGTAATAATGATAAATATACATATACATACATATATATATATATATATGTAATTTTCTTTCCTTCTTTCAATACGACAATTAAAAATAGAAACAACGTTCATGGGTATGTACTGCTTACCGTCTCCATGAATGGTGTATTCCATTTCATAATTAATAATGATATTAATTATAATAATATACATATAATGGATATAAATTATTTTTATATCATGATAAAAATTCCTAAATCAGGATATAAGTGTAAGGACCAATGATATAACAAATTAAGACACATGCGAAGAATAATGAAAATATTACCTGAAGTGAAAACTTAACTTAGGATCATTAACAAGAGACTAATATAAGGTCATAACCAAACCATATATGGTATTATGTATGAGATAATGATTATTTAAAATATTTATAATAAACTTATATCTATTATACAAGAATCTTGTAATAGTACAGAGGGAGTAAAGACACAAGTTAAGGAGATATGCATCTCATTTTTAATTTCTGTGAGATTCAAGTTATGATCACCACTTTTTCCTTTTGTTTCATGTATATAATACACATGAATGAAATTTATGTATCTTATACATAAATTTATGGGTATTCATATATCCATTCTATGATCCTTATTTCATAGGGTTTAAATTTCAAAAGTTACCAAATCATAGAACAGTTTTTTCTCAATTTGCCTTCTTTGAGACTCATGTTTTTTCATGCACCAAATCCTTTTTTTTGAGGTGTAAATAAATCCATTATACACATTATATCATGAATATAATTACTTTCTGGATATTTTAAACTTTATTTAATTTCCTTTTCTTACATGGAGAGTATTATCCCAAATAACCACGTTATAATATTTTATTGATACAATCTTATCTTTTTTTGAGATTGTTTATATTTCTGCTTCCTTTAATGAAATATCTCAAGAATATTCATGAGTTTTCCTATACACTATTTATTGAAGATATACTAATTTTTAGTATGCTCTTTTCACTCTTTGTTACACAAAATAAAGTTTATAATAAAATTGAATCGCATCTCTCTTTGATCGGTAATCCATTATATACAAAAACCAAGATTTAAAAAATAGTTTTTTAAAAAAGACCCTTAAAGATAATTTTAAAAGAAAATAATTTTAATTTTTTTATTTTCTTTCAGATTTTCCTTTATAATTTTTCAATTACATTTTCAATGAATAGTTTTTTCAAAAGGTTTTATGTTATGAAAATAATTTTTCAATGAAGAAAAGATATTTTCCTCAAGAAATGTTTTTTAATGAGCTTTAAAATTTATTTCCCATCTAAGATAACTTTGATTGGATTTTATCATTACTTTATGGGGAAATTATTCAATTTTTTCATTCATATTTTTTCTCTGAATGGATTATGGTGAGTTGGAATAATGTTTATGAAGCTGATTTCTCTTTCACGGGTTATATTCTTTTGAAAATTGCTTCATTCCTGGGTTATATTTATAATTAAATGATTAAGAAACCTATCAATTTCTATAAGTTATGATATGTTTACAGTTTTATAATACCAATTTAATTTCATGGGTTATGATATGTTTATTTATGCTATTTTATCATATGTATGTATGATTTAATTATGTGAATGGTGAGACCTATATATATATATATAATTAATTGGGTAACTATTTATATCACATGAGATAGTGCAGGGTTGGAATGAGGGTTACATAGTTCAGTAATTTTGTGCTAGAATGAGGGTTACTTAGTTCAGTAATACAAGGCCAGAATTAGGGTCACTCAGTTCAGTAATACTGGGCTAGAATAGAGGTTAACCAGTTCAATAATGGACTTTTTCCACTAAGATGGACTTGGCATTGATGTCTATGCTACTATGTAAATTAGTATATGACTATGTGTTTCCACAATTTCATTTCTTACTCCTATGTTAAGATTTCAGGGGTTATGTTATTTACTTCCTTTTGATTCATGTATTATGAACTGCCAAGTTTATTCCCTAATTCATTAATATGATCTTTGATATGTAGGGTATGATATTTTATTTTCATGATCATTTTCTCATACCCTTACGTTCTGGTTATACTTACATATCTCTCTTATTTACCGTTATTTATCATTTGAGATAACCCATTTTTATGATTCCATCCATTGGTTATGAAGATATGTATTATACTTGATTTGTCTAATAAAGGGGATAGTCAAAGAGAACCTAGTGAGAGATAATGTAGCATAATTATGTACTAGTGTTTAGGTTTTCATGTTTCCAAAGGCACTAGACTAAAAAAGTCTTTGCACATTTGTTTGTATATTTTTTATTTATTCTTTAATATTTAATTAAATGTAATTTTTTTTTGAAATCAAGGGTCTCTATAATAATAGTCACAAACCATAATAATCAACACGAGAATTAAAATTATTCCATAACCCATTGACACATTTTCCATTTCTATTATATAGCCCATTTATCCCATTTCCCTTCTACATTTTTAACTCACTATGAATATTAAATAATTCACTTATATTGTACCATTTTTTATACTCATCAATTCCCACATATTAACTCATTTAAACCATTCTTCATTTAATATGGAACCACCCACATATGCCTTACATGTACAATTCATAATCATTTGGGACATTCAAATTAATCTAATTGACACACATATCATATATAGGAATTTCTATCCATTATCCCATTGTAAATTTCATTAAATCATGTGAATGTACCCATTAACCCTTTCCCATTTACATGTCTTAAACTAACTAGCTCATTTATCATTCACAATCCTTAGAACACCAACCAATTAACCTTTTACAATTCATGGATCATATAACCCAATAACATTTTTCCAAATTAATCATTATGATATTAACCCATTCTTGATAAATTTATCAATATTCCTCTTTTAACACAAATTAACGTATAACAATATTCTTCATGGAACCATTTTATCACATCTCAATTCTATGCTTCACATTACCAATATCAAGGTTCAGGAATGTCAACACACCTCTTGGGTACCCCTAAATCACTCTAATAATCCTCCATGCATTCAATTATGATCATAACGGAGTTAAATTAATCATTTAGACAAAGATTTTACTATATCTCACAAAATGGTACTAAAAGCACAAAAAGGGAGAAACAAGAACACTGCCTCATATGCAAAAATCCACATAAAAATTCTGGGATATAAATTGTATAAGACCTGCCTTATATATAATGATGAACACACTCTTAATCATAACATTAGATCTTAATTCATACACCCTTTGATTCCCCAACATACAAACCAATAGAAAAATAGGGTTTCAGGGATTTCAGATGAAGATGGGAGGAACTACAAATCATAATCCCAAAAAAGTAAGTAAGAGGAGCATTATACTTAACGAGAGTTTGGATCCACAACCAACGATTCTCCAAACAACAATGAATCAATAGATAACCACCCATCAGAATGTTGGGTTGATTTAGGTCATCCATAGAGTTGATAGGGGAATATATGAGGGATAAGTCACTTGGGGATCTAAAAATCAATAGATGAAAAAACTATAAATTGCCCGCTTTTAATGGGGTGCACAATTTAATCAAATGGTTTTCCAAACTGTATGCAAGACACTATCTAAGGGGAGTGAGTTTTCATGGTTACATAGAGATATTTTCATGGATTGAGTACTATTACCCAACCATGTGGAACACCAATGTCCAAACCTATATGGTTTGGTCACCATCTCGCACAGTTTTCACTAACCATATGCAAATATTACAATATGAACAAAATGTCCATTTTCTATTTCTTTTCAGGTCATAAACCCCTAAACCACACTCTATATTCATCTTATTCTAAGTGAAAATTTAATTAATGAATTATAAGGGACTAAAACAATAATATAAAGAAGGAAATATCTCCATGAATACTGGGATCTTATAATGGTACATTATTAGTTTAGTGATTTTCATGTTGTAACCAAGAAATGATCTTATCCTTGTATAGAAATGTGTATTAGTAGGATATTATTTATGAATTAAACTATATTTCTATAGAAGATATTTCTAATGGTATTAGATGATCAAAGATAGTGTAATTTGTCATAAGCTTATATATAATAAAAATGGGGAAAAAGAAGAAGGGTAAAAGAATCCCACTTGAAGAATATTCACATGAAGGTGTAAGAAAGATAAAAATAAATAAAGAGATAGAAGAAAGAATTATCCCTATAAATAAATAGATGGAATAGAGGAGAAAAAAAGAACATAATTAATGATCATTTTTGGAGAATAGGGTTTTCAAATTCAAGCAGAAAGTTTGGAAGATCCATTATCTAAAAAGAAATCCCAAATCATCATAAGGAAAATAAAAGTAAGTGTTATCCTCCAAGGTCACTACTATATATGGAACATAAAAATATAGAAATCTAGGATTGATAATAAAGATTAAGAGTTATATAAAATCTAAAAGTAACACCCCTAAGAGATAATTATCTAAAAGTGCATCCATTATAGAAAACTAGGGCATAATATTAGTTTTTTACTAGAATCCTATGGTCTCAGTGGTGGTAAAAAAACTATGTTATCAAAATATTGACCTATAAATGAATATAAGAGGTTTCTCATTAATAATTTTTTTATGTTTTAACTGTGGAAATATGTTATTTATTTATTTCATTAAAGGAACAAAAAATTTCATAAGTAATTACTCTATTTCTATGAGTAAACATAATCAATTTCAAATAAAAATAAAATCTGTCAAGATATATAAAATTTCTATTACATTTATGGATAAAGAAGAGATCAGTTAAAGGTTTTCCATGTATTGAATGTAGTTTTCACATTACTTTACACTTGAAAAGAAAAAAATAGATTTGGGAGCGAACGAAGGATGTTTTTTCCTACAATGAGAGTGGTAGATAAACCTACAAAGAAAAATTAATCAAGGAAAAATAAGTTTTATGTGGTTATAATTTTTGAGATGAGGATATATGTAGGGTATTACTTATATTTATCACATATTTTCCCACTAATATGAGGTGGAGAGAGTTGGGAGATGCATCATATGGTAAAGGAATCAGGTTGAAATATGTAATGAAAATTCATCTGTGTTGGAAAATTTCATTAGTGTATGTTTTACAATAAATAAGGTCTATAAAAAGCCAATGAAGATAAATAATAATAGAGAAAATATTAGAAATTAAATTTGTATGAGTTATATCACCCAAATGATATCCACTAGAATGGATTAAAGGAAATTTGAATGAAAAGTGATTGTTCATCATTACCAATCATATTCCTATACTTGAGAATGTATAAAGTTTAATCTCTCCCCATATAGTTAAATATATGTTTATTATGTTGATATTGGGACATTATTAATTGGAAGACAAGATCCATGAGGTGATTTTTTTCATGAAAAAATATATATAAGATGAAATAAGTTATGTATGTGATATAAGGATATGTATAAAA
Organism: Viscum album; assembly: GCA_963277665.1. NCBI lineage: Eukaryota > Viridiplantae > Streptophyta > Magnoliopsida > Santalales > Viscaceae > Viscum > Viscum album. The sequence goes on from OY728150.1 coordinate 249,655,679, forward strand.
TTAATGAGGTTTGAGTGATTTTAGTTTTAAATTGATATATAATTAAAAAATAAATATTAAATGGTATAAAGGAAATGTTATACCTTAAAATTTAGTGTTAAGCCTCAATATTGGATTTCTAGGATGAATCTGGATATTTCATACGATGATAAAAAATCATATGATATATGGTATAATCAATGTTAAATTGGTCACAATTATATATTTTATATATCAAGTGATATGAAAACAAATTTTAAAAAAATTGATATTAGGGAAGATAAAAATTGATTTGTTTCTAATAAATGTGCGATATGAAATATTTAATGAGAGAAGAAGAAAGAATCATAGAATACATGTTTTTTATATAATAAATTTTATTATAGACTTACTGTACTTATAGGAAAAAAATTCCTTCTAGAAGAATGTGTTATAACTAATTAATAGTTTCCTAGTATTAGAATCAATCACAATAATTATCAGAAAATACTGAAGGAATTTAGTGGGATTGGGTGTTATTCATTAAAAAATTGATGAACCTTATCTATATAATGGATATTACCTATAAGGAAAATGTGGATGATGAATATCAAGTGCTATTACATGTTTATGAAAAATAATTGGTAATGTTTGGTTAATAATATTGTTTAAAGCATAAAAATTATGATTCATTGATTATTCAGTAATTTTTGCTTAAAACTATAGTTGATATCACATGGGGAATTTTGGAAAAGTTTTTGGAGGCTCTTGTTTCAATTCAACATCTCTTTATGGATGTGAGTGACATGGATATCATGGAGGTGATTGAATAAAAATATTTTTACCTATATTGAGTTCCCACTCCAAAGAAATATAGGATTTATCAATGAGTAAATTTTAATATGTAAATTCACTAATTGATAATATTTGATATCAATGAGAATAACAATAGGTAGTAGCTCAGATCTAAAAAAATTAGAATTTATTTCTATCATATATTGTAATTAAGGATGAATTTCAGTAACTTTAAGTCCACAACTGGTAAATGTTCTAATCTCCTGGTAAAAAATTTGTTAGAAATAGGAAATGGTTTGATGATGGAAAATGTATCTAATTGTAAACATTAGATATTGTTGGATGTTTTAAATATTGAATAATATTTTCAATAAAATCTTTTAAATGACCGATAAATATAATAAATTCATGGATTAAAAATATTAGTAAAAATAGGTATTTTAATTTGTTTGAAGTACCAAATTTTGAATATGTAAGAATAAGTATTAATTAATCAATAGATAGATAAAATTCTCTCTATCTGGTAGTTATAACTTCAAAATAATTATGTTTCCATAACAAGAACTTTAGGGACAACATCAAGGAAACTTGATGTAAATTTTTTCGTAACAAGGGAGGAGTAGATATGTGAGGTGATCACCTAAATTTCAATGATATGGTATCAATGAAATATTATATTAGTGAGTTAGGAGAACCATTTCAGTTATTGAAAAAGTTGAGAGAGTTGAATGTGAGTGAGAAAAATTCACCATAAATACATATATTCCAAAGCTCGAAGGCCACGTATTTTTATTATTTTTGAACACCCTTTTTAATTTGGTTGAGAGGGAACCCATACATGACCCATAGTACTACTCATCAGAGTCTATAACTATTCCAAAGGGAAAATTAGAAAAAACATAGACCATACCCTCCCCAATAACATACTATTTAATCCCCAAATCTATACACCACACATGTATAATAAAAAATAATTACCCATTTTAGAATTGCAAGAATCCTAGTAGTGATGATGAAAACCATAACCACTCATCATTATCAATATGGACTACTTTTATAAGGGTTAATTTAAGCTCTAAATTATTCTTGCACTGGGGCCTATACTATGAATCTATTTAGAATGATACATTCCCAAAATACCTTTCACCAACATGAACCAGCCATGACCTGTACCTCCACTTTCCGAGCACCCAACCGCCATGATCCACTACCTGCCGCTGATGACTTCTGATCTATCTTGAAATCATTGAGGGTCTATATATATTGTTTTGGATTCCAAATCCTTCCATAGTGCCACTATAATGGAAATTTAGACATGGTCCTCTATCCTCCATCGTTGTTTCCAACAGTCAACTTGACTCTGTCTATCATTTCCCTCAAGGTCTTCATGATACATGATGACACCCTCACATGTTGTCATAGCTACCTTACCTAGCCACTCTATGATAACAAAATCCTTAAATTTAGTTATAGTAGGATTTGATCATTGTATTTGATACAGGATTATGAGGAACCATAACAACTAGGAAAGACCCCAAATGCTATAAATTATTTTTGTTATTATTATGAATATGAGTCAATATTGTTGATAAGGAATTATATTTGTATTATAATTAAACCTAAAATGGATAAGATTCAAGAAATGGTTTTTTTTGAAAATATATGTTGGATTTTATTATAATTTTTGGGATTTTTTACTACAGCTATTTTTTAGAAGATGAGTTAGAATCCAAATGTATATATATATATGATTCAAAATTAGATGAACTATGTAAGTATCTAGAAATTATTAAGTAAGATGTGAGAAGTATATGGTGTACGTAAAAAATTGATGTTATGGGTTATTCTGATCTGTCAAATGTTTAATACCATTTTTGTTTTTGTAGTAGAAATTTATAAGTTGTTGTTGATTTAAGTGAATCTTTTAAGGTATAATTAGTGGTCATATTTGGAAAGGATATAAAAAATCATGCAACTGAAATATTATATCCTCAAGGAGGATATACATAAGGTAAAAATGGTTAAAACAAGGCACAATGTAAAGATATAGTTATCACCATGTTGGTGAAGTTTTATTTAATAAGAAAATATAGTATGTGGGTGAATTATTGATCTAGATTAGATATATGTATAAGGGAATATTGATCTATTTTATGTGATATTTAGTTATAGATTAAGTTATAGTGATTCAATAATGACCATTGATGCAAAAGATGATGTAAAATGATTCTAAATAAGATTTATTTGTGAATAATGTTACAATAGTTGAATCTTGTGCATAAAACTAGTGTTTAGAAGAAGATATTTTAGTAGCCAATTTTTTATATGGTAATTATATCTCAAAGAAATGGGAATCTATTAATTATTTTATACAATATTTTTATAAAAATAAAGTATTTTCACCCATTTTTTGGAATGTTTTTTATAGTAATTATTAAATAATATTTTAAATCAATGGGTTAATTCACACACAAGTGATGAGTTGTGTGAGTGTGGGATATTTCTGTAGAAAATTAAAGAAATAGAAGAATCCACATAAAAGGTTATATTTTAAGGATGATATTTATAATAATTAATAATTTAAAAAGAATAGTCGCATGAATGAAGAAAGGTGATGCAATTTGGATGAAGGATGAGTTTCAAAAATTAAAGGTTTCTTGTTGCACAAAGGGTTAGTAATTTTCAATTAAATGAAAAGTCTTAAAGAAGAAAGAGGAGATTATTTTAATTAGAATATTTAAGATTTAGCTAAATTTATTTATTTTTTGAATGTAAATTTGTTAGAAGGAGTTATGATAATCATCATGTTACACAAGTGACTTTTAATAATCACTATATTTTATGACAATATTGTTTTTACAAACCATTATTTTGTGTGGAGGGAATTATTTTGTAAAAAGAACTCCCTTTAGTAAGTTTATTGATGTGGAATTATCATTCCATTGTTATATAAAATACAGTTTCATAAAAGTGTGTATTTTTTCAATCACACTGAATAGACAGAACAAATAGATTATATAAGACATTGGAAATTTGGGTGTCTTAGTAAAGGAATAAGGATAAGTTTTACTGAATCCTTAGGTTTCCTAAATAATTTTAGTTAAATTCTAATATAGATAATTCTATTTGGGTCTATATTCAACTAGAGATGTTGGGTTTTAATGTAATATTGTGGAAGATAATGATTTATCCTTCACATTGAAGCGATGATCTCACTAGGCATAGAATAAGAAAATCACAAAACATAATAGTTCAAAGTGGTGTAAAACCAGAATATATGGTGGATGTAGAGTCTCACACTAAATATTTATAGAGAAATATTTTCATAATCTATTGAAGATTCCATCATGTTTATAAACTAATTTTTTTCATCATTTATTCAGTTAGCATATGTATGAAGAGGGAGTTACCCTATGATCAATAGTGAATATTTTTTTAAATCAATGTAATAATTTTATTGAGTAGTAATCCTATATAATAATAACATTCAATATCAAAATACCCTTCTCGGATTATATTTTTATAGTCATCTAAATAAATACTCTATGTAATTACATGATTTACATTTCCAAATTCATATATGTTATTCGACAAGATTGGATACTTGAGAGGATAATATATTGAACTTGTTTCTTCAAATAAGGGAACAAGATTTATATTCCCTATATGAGTTAAATAAGAGAAAAATGTTAATTTATTTCGACCATGATTCCTCTTTGGGTTCATCAAGTCATCCTAATCCCAAGATATGGTTTATAGTAAAACATCTTTTCCACTCAAGAAACAATGGTTTAGGGAGTGATATTGTTCAAAAATACCCATATCACCATATAATATTGTCCACTATAATATGTATATGATATATCACATATATACTTACACAATACATTTTTCCATGATATTGAGAGACCACTAGATATATAGAATGTAATAATTGTGGCATAATTAACCAAAATTACACCTAGATTAGGCCACCACCTTACCCTATAATGATCCCCTATCCCAAGAGGTTTGTGACTAGAGTTTTGGGTCTTTGAGTATTTTTGGAATGTTATTTTCACACAAGTATTAGAGAAATATAGATAATGAAATCCCAAAAATACAGAAATGATATATATATATATATATATAGAGAAATCCATATTCTAGGTAAAAGCCAATGATACAAAAATTAGATCACTATCACACATGGATAAATGCTAAACAAGATCTCTAGCCTCCGTCTCTAACACGAAGAACATCTCAAATCATAAAGAAAATGGGCATGAATAAACAAAAACACATCATCATAAAATATGCTAATGCCTATAGATATGTGAAAAATGAACCATTAAGTTTCATATGTGCCATAGAGAACATTTAGCGTGTAAGCATAACATAATCAGTAGGGAAAACACTAGGAATCAAACATATAAGTAAATCAATAATGTCTATTCTTGAAATGATTCACTCATATATATATGTATATGTATATAAATATATAAAATAAATTTACAATAGTTATCTGCCAACTAATCATGGTTGTATTATATAAATATGTACCTCACATAGTAGTATCATCTATAAAATTTAATTATCAATTCATGGAGGTTACATACCTATCATATTAACTTCAAGGAAAATTCTTGGGATTTGAAACAAAATTGGACGAAATTATGTCACACCATTCAGTAGTACCTATATCTAAGGCATTCAATACATATACTCATCATGTGGGGAATGCAATAGTGTATACAAAGTTAGAAGAAACTATTTCACACCCATTTCATGTTAAATTGGAAACTTCTGTACAAGAATTAGCATTTCAATCCAAAACCATGTAATACTATATGAAATATAAACATTTTTATAGTTCATATTAAACCAAAATATACACATACCCCTTTTAACAGGCTTATAAACTATCACATCAATAACCACTCTTGAAATTATTCCAATAAAAACTATTACAATCAATTAAAATACTTTAGATATGATAATTTATATTATATTAGTTATCATAAAAAAGTTATATTTCACTAAAAATAGTTATAACATAAACACAAAAAATATATTTCTATCCAATTACGGGGTAAAAAAAAGTAAATAACAGTTAAAATAAACATGGCATATGTTATAATTTGTTTGTTTGTATAAATTTTGAGGTAAGATATAGCAATGCTAATATATTTTTTAGGGAAAATTAAAGGTCATTATATGATAGTGAAATATAGATTTAACTATTACATGAAAAGCAATTGGTATGTTCTATAAGATTACCAGGTGATAAAATATATATAGGATTTTTCATAGCTTACAAATTCTTATGGAATTTCTAAAATGATTTGAGCATGAGACGATTACCCAACACATTATCTGAAAATTGGTAAATAAAAATGTTAGAAAAAATGTGATGACTTGAGGTGTAGTTTATTTGAACCAGTTATAAATCTGAAGATTATAAAATGAGAGGATGAAAATTATAAGCATCCAGTTCATCGTCTAGGGTAGTGAAAACCCAAATTCACCAACTGGAATTTTATCCTGCACCTGGATTCCTTTGTTTGGTTTTATTAAACATCTCTCAACCCCATATCCCAGGGAAACCACATTGAATTTTATTTTGGATTCCTTGACAGAATCATTTGATGGGGGTCTTGCTTTACAATCAAATCACAACCAAGTGTTTCCCATAAAGACCCCAACAAATATCCCTAATAAAGAGGAAGTTATCTATATGAATGAACAGAAAAATAAAGTTGTAACCTGGGAAATCCTTGCACTTAAGCCTAAAATATATATTTTTTGACTTGATAGGTATGATCAATACTAAACCTAAAAAACACCATAGGAGTAGTTCATCTAAGACTCTATTGACATCATAATTTATCTAAAACTCAATATAGAAAAAATGATCATCATCATACTAAAAACTAGTTACTCGAGTTATTTTATTATGTGAACGACATGCCTCATCATGATCACCCATTATATTGAACCGTTCTTTGGTGAGATCTTTTTGGTCCGGCTTACACTTGAATAGATGGATCATCTCTTCAAAAACCACATAATCTATTTCTAAAATTTAGGATTAAAAAGCGATGAATCTTTTACAACATTCAGAAACATAAGATAAGATCAAATTAAAACCTTTATAGATCTAAAATAAAAAAATTGATCACAAAAATAATGTTTTTAGCAACATAACCACAAATACATCACAAAATTTTATCACTTATCTTTATTATAAGCACTTTGAATCCTAAAGCAGTATTTGTTTCCTACCATCAAATTTGGTATTCCGTTCCGAACTAATTTCAATTTTAGAGAGAACAAATTCCTTAATCTAGTAATATTCATAAAATTAATATCCCCTTTCTAATATATTTGAAACATCGAGAAGTCATTTTAATAAATCAATGAATTAATCTCTTTATTGAGACCCTATTTGATAGCTCAGACATGATTTTTATGGATATGTTTATTATAAAAATTCTCTTTATCAATAAATGGGGATGGATTCTTGAAAAATTTAGCTTTTGTGTGGGTCAGGTTCACATCAGCATATATTCTTGAGGTTATAGTAAAAATGGTTCACTCCAACATGGATTAATAATTAGAATTCATTTTTTTCATAAGCTGAGGGTTCATAAACCCATATAAATCCACCAACACATTCGTTCCTTTTGTAGAACAAAACTAGAAAAATATTCTGTGGAATGGTAATGAACTAAATATTACTTGTTCCATGGATTTAGAAGAGTCACTAGTATCATATTGGTACCTCTCTAAATGGTGGGAACACCAGTGGGGATACACATAACACTTTTTACATCATCAACAAAACAGAAGAACACATTATCCAGCATAGGCCGAGAACCACTCTCATCATTGTCAATGATCTGAGTCTAATCATCTATAGGGTTGTCAAAGTATTCTTATTACCTCCAAAGAAGTACTTGTTTCTAAAAGGGAAAATGGGTGTCATCATTATAAACTCTCTTGTGAAATATTCAAGGTCTAACTTTTTCTTTCCATTCTCAACCCTTGTCAACGTACCAATAGTTGGGTGTACAATCCTTCCACAGTCACTAGATGAGGGCCCAATTTTATGTCACTCACTATAATAAGAAGTAATGTTTTCATAGATCACATTTTTAAAGAATATATATTTTCAATTATGAATCCAGTTCTGATTTTGAAGTGGTTTAAAGACAAAAAATAGTGAAAACCTAGAAACTGAAGGTCCCGATTGTTTTTCTATTGAAAAGTCCATTTTCAACGAATTAAATAATACTAATGGAAACTAAAAACATGTCAATTTACATAAAAATATAAATCAGTAAACTAGGGATGCCAATACAAGATAGTGAAATAGGATATTCACTATCATTATCAAAATCAGGGGTCATTTTGAAAACATTCATTGTGAAACCACCAAAAACCCATGATATCCTCACCCAGAATATATAATACTCATTTTCATATAAGAACTGAATGAATACATTGGAATTGTTTATAAAACCAATATGGAATAAAAAACCCAATAGATTCAATAGGCTTCCTTAGAAAGATGAAATATGTTCTACGCCTAAAACATTTTCCATCAAGGAAAAAAATAAGTCAAAGAAGAGAATATTTGACTCGTTTGTTGAGAAGGAAATGACTAAGTGAACTCTATGATGAATGATATTAAAATAAATAAAAAAACTCATAATCTTTAACATTACCCATGCTAGAAGGTGTAGTAGTGTTTGCAGATCATCGAAAAACAACATCTATAAAGGATCAAGAATCAGCCTTTGGACTTCTCGGATGATCGAATAGGGGAGGAGACTCTAGAATAAATGAATCCATATATCCCCTCTACATTACTAAATTATATTTTATAATGTGTTAAAGTTATTGTGAAATAAGAATTCAGTTTACCAATTTATAACTATGATATCGTACATATAATATAATTTAATGGAAAAATATATTTGGCTTTTATAGTTATAATTCTTTTACACTAATATGGTTGTGAACAACTTAATATTATGAAATCCATAGATATACCTCCATCATACTCTACTATAAATAAAAATTCCCATATAAACACTCAATCAATATTATATAACCATCACATTCAATACCCATGTAATCAAAATCATTATATAAGAATCCTAAACAAATATATATCCATAACCTAGTTTAAATATTAAAAAAATTATATAACCATGAATTAGTACTGAAAATTTAATTTACTAGACATAAGAATTCCTAAATCAAGTACTATTGTTAAGAAAACCCCCAAATAAATCATTTTATAATGCGATTACACCAAAACAATGACCCACCATAAAAAAATACTCACTTATGACTCTGTTAACCCATACAGGAGAAATTCGAGGCATCAAGATGGATTTCACCATGACCATGGAAAAATCATATTTCATGATACCCATTTACATGAAGGGTTTAGAAAAAAATTAAATTAGAATAATTGAGAAGAGGTGAAGTTTTTATTACCTTAGGTTTATTCATAGAATAAATCTCTTTTATCTATCATTGATCCTTGTGGAAGAAGGATCTTGATGTAAATAATAAATGGGGTACTTAGGGCTCATTTTAGTAGAAGGAAGGGAGTTAGGTTTGAGGATCCCAATTCAATGTTTTAATAATAATTTAATTAAATATCATTCTAAATTTTTTGGAATAATTGATTAAATATGTTTATATAGGCCTATCGGGTAATTGGTGGGACCCCAAAGTTCCTTGGGCCATTTCCATTCACAATGGGCACACAATTCCACTTGAATTATTAAGGATAGAGATGACACCACCCTAATCATTCTGAAACCCTCTTATCCAAAATAAAAACCTCTAAAAGAATCCCAAAAAACATTTAATATCATCTTTAATATTCATTTTTAATGATTTAATCCAAAATAGAAAGATAATCCCTCAATTGGAACAATATATACAACTTACCCCAAAATTTCATAACTAATTATCCTAAAAAAACCCATATACAAGGTCATGGTAACTAAAAACTCCCTACATTGGGAATTTGGACCCCTAAAAACAAATGTGAATTTTCACCAAAAAAGTTTTCATGTTTTTAAGCATCAACCATAATAGGCTCATTCATATCCATAACCTGAAGTGATTTCCATATATCCATATCACTAATATTAATATGCATATATCCATAAGAATCTCTATATTATTACAAAAAATTAGAATACCATAATAAATATTAAAACTAAAAGAACCATTATTTAAATTTCCATAGTTCTACATCCAAGAGAAAACCATCTCAATACAGTGTTTTTTAAACCATTGTATTTGAACTATTACCCATAGACCATATATTATCCTAAAATAACATAAATTTTAATCCACCATTGGTATCCTAATTTTATAACACTCAAAATATCCATTATTTAATAGAGATAATCACTTTAAGAATTCCCTTAAGTTTTCATATCCCTATCTTCCAACTATGTTCATTCTATCAAATATTTCTGTTTATAAGAATTTATTTTCACGTTCTATATAAAAAAGTAATTCATAATTTATTTTAGAAAACACTGACATAAAATTTATTTCATAATATAAATCAATCAATCAAACACATTTCTCCTTTACTAAAAATACTACTTTCATTCATTATACAGAAATTACTATTAGGAAAATAATTAATATTATTACCTTTGAAAAATATAGAAACAATTTCATATGATTATCCTCATGTAAACTATCCCATTTAAATTAAAAAAAATTATATAATTGCACATCTATTAAAGCATGAATCTAAATTAGAGAATTCTAATATCAATAATAGATCTCAAAATATAAATATAAATGATTTATCTTCTACTATAATGATTATTTTATATAAAGTACTATAAAGGAAAATATATTTTATAAAATCATAGAAAGAAAGTTTTGATCAATAATAAATCTTAGTTCTAGAATAACATATCAATATATTAGGATGCAATAAAGATATATTCTAAACTATACTATCTGTTATCATAATAATAATAATATATCAATAAATAAATTCTGTAATTATCTTAAACCAATGATACATTCATAGAAGAGAAACAATAATAAACATGTCTCTATATATTTTAACATGTAAGGGATAACATATAGATACATAGTAATAAAGAATCCAACAAAAGACTAGTTTTTAACTTATAAAAGTAGATCTATCTCAATAAAAGGAGCAATATGGAAAGCCATAATAACCTAATCATCCCCTATATATATAAATAAATAAACAAATTATATTATTTTATGTTTTGTTTAATGAAACTCCCCAATTGATTAAAAATAAAATGTAAATAAACTATGATAAAATCATATTGTTCAATCCTATAGAAAATTAAATTTTATTTATTTTCAATAATATTTAAATTTCATTATTAGTACACTATTCTTCATTTTAATGTCATGTAATAATGAAGTCGAATCTTGTTCTAATTTTTTTAATAATTTAGATGTTTTGTGTTAATGGATACGTTTGGATTATATTTCATTATTGATAATATAGTATTTAAATAAGGTGATGAAACTATCCAATGTGTTCCCTATAAAAAATGATTATGAACATTGTTCTTATAATCTCTTGGTCTATTTTTTTAGAAGTATTACCCTTCATTTAAAGACCCTTGAAATTTCAGTGAATTAATTTACAAATGATTAGAATTTCATGTATAAAGATAAAAATTGGATATGTATTCAAATTGTAAGATGATTAGAAAATAATAAGGAAACCAGTGATACTTTATAGCTTTTGAATAATTTTATATGAATTTAAATATTTTCAAAGTATTGGATAAAAAATAAATACTTTCAAAGACTTTATATGACTTTACATGAAAATAAAAATACATAATGAAATTTTCTATGGCTTCGTAGGAGAAACTGCATGACTTCATATGTAATATGAAATTACAAGTTTGATGAAAATATTCAGTGGAAAGAAACAGAGAAACAAAAAATTACTTAAACATTGGTATAGTTTCTTCATTTGACTTCAAAGGAATATGAAATTTATTTTTTTGTACTTCCAACTACACCATATTGCTTTAAAAATTAGGAATTTATTAAGGTGTTGTTGTATAAATTTTTTTTATAGATTTAATATCTAAATAAGGAAATACAATTTGACAATGCTTTTCCATGATTTAAAATATTAAAATATCAAGATTCTGTTATTCATGATTCTAGAATATATATTTTAGGATGTTATAGAAATAATTTTTTCTATTTATAAGGTGATAGAATAACATCATCCCACATCTTAATAAGAATTTATATATATTCATGGATTTGTACATGGAAATTATATAAAGTATATTTTTTGAAGTATTTTATGTGGAATAAAAAAATCTACTATCATGTGGAATCTATTTTCAATTCCTTTAATATATTTTAAAGAGAATAATATAGGGGATTAAGGATATTTAATACTAAGTCTATAAGGGTTTTAAATGTCATATAAAATAAAGAAATAATATTCACATCGTTATTGAATATTTAAAAGTTAAATAAATAAGGAATGTTGTTTTCATGTTTTGATATATATATAAGGGTGAAATATATTTTCCATTTCAATGGAATATATTTTATATAGACCTATCATGATAATAATAATAATATGAAAACCACTCATGAAAAAAATAACACAAGAACTTCATAGACTATCTATATTTAGTTTTTTCTAATGTATCTATTGAAATGAACTTTAATGCCCTGGTTTCTGCCAGAATTTTATAGCAGGTTAAAGATCAAAAATTTCCATGTAGTTATCCTTAATAATATTATAGTTACGTGTGTGTAGGATAAACACTACCGTATTCTAGGGATGTCTTCATCTATATAGTTGTGAAATTTGTTAACATACATTTTATGAACTATTTATTATATGTCTTTTCAGATTAGTGAGGCCACTAATCATTATGAAAAATTGATGATATGGTTTTCAAAAAATATCAAGTCACTCATTCATCCCTATAAGTTCCTTATATGATTGTTCAATTCTCTTCACATAATATATATTGTTGTTTTACTATGCCTACCATATGATGTTTACTCATGATGCATAGTCTAGAAATGAATTTTTCTTCTAACTATGCCTAAAAATATTTCACCAAATATTAATTATCTATGGATGATTTTTTTAAACCAATACCTTTACCACATTGTTGGTTCATGTCAAACTACCCTAATGGCCCCCATAACTTGTGAATTCCCCATAGAAATTCATGATCCCTTTTTTATGGGATGCATCTCAAAATATAACTATGCTAGATCCTATATACTCTCAATCTCAATCATCCTTATAGTTTTGTTGATAATTGATATCATTGTATTTCTATAATATCACTTGGTAATGAATTATACTTGAACTACCCAAATGGATCATGGATTGTGCCTTAACCTTACCCTAGGAGTTCTCATAGATCCTCGATGGCTTTAAAATGGCATTATGGGTCTACCAATATGGTTGGGAAGTGATTTATCTATAAGGTATAGTCAAATATTATTAAAGAAATATAGAAAAACATGAATGAAAAATTATATCATACACCAAAAAAATTATCAAAGGTAAAATTTATTGATACAAACATAAGTCCCTGGCATATTTGGATATGTTCCAAACTTAGTCCCCATCATTGATTTCCAACATCAATATGTGAAAAACCATACTAAAAATTTCTATGTGTAGCTCAGAAAACTTCATCCAATAATATTATAATACATATGATCACCTTTAAAACAAAATTTATAGATATATGTCCACCACAATGTACTGGAAGGGTGTGATAATAACATACTCTATTTTTTTAAATGGAAATATTTTTGAATCCACTTTTTGTTTTCTTAGGGAATGAAGGTTCCAAGGGGGTATTTTAAGGTTATTTAGTTGATAGGAACAAGTTTTTATTATATTTAGGTACACTATATAATGGTAATGTGCATGGTTCTAGTCATAGTGGTGCTTTTTTGGAGGTATGAGTGTGCTGTGGTCATTTTTGAGTATTACATTCTGAGGATTTGGTTTTTTTGGTTGGTTGTGTGGTGTTTGGTGCACTATGGTGAGTGAAATGGATAGAGAGGACATTTTTAATGATATTTTACTAAGTTGTTTCAACTCAATGAAATGGGAAATATCTTAACATTTTTGTGAATGATATTTTTCCACTTGTGTTTTTTGGGGGTTTCCCTCCTGGAAATTGGTACTCCCAAAATGCCTATCTTTCTGGGTGTAGTAACATGGTGGGTATTTTTATGGGTAATTCTGAGAAAACCACACCATTTTCTGGTTATGGTGGTTCTTGGATATAGAAAACATGAGAAATGTTGAGGGGGAAAGGAAATCCTCAGCATGATTCCTCCTTGACATAGTCCTTGGTGGGATGGGTGTAAATGACATGCAATATTCCCTTATACTATGGTTCCCTTAATTGTTTCTCGGTGGGAAAATGAAATGTATTGTACCTCACTATGGTGAATGATTTGGTGATGGTTAATGGGTTTAAATGTGTTTTTAAAAAATTATGATATTTAGAAAACATAGTCATTTTAAACTCTAAGAATATATTACAACCTTTGAATGGAGGCAATACGGGTATAGTAGGAGACATTACACTATAATGAAGGTCATCCTAGGTTACTATATAAACAGAGGGTCATAAATTAATTTTTTCATTTTTAATATATCCTTTCAAACCATAATTGAGCCATATCCCTCTCACTACACTCATGTCACATCGTTTAAGAGTCTAAACAACTTGGAGCATTGTATCGAAGTCTGATGATTTAAGGTACTATATTATATCTTTATCTCTTCATCTACGTTATTATATTTCTTTTCAATGTTATGTTTGATGGCGTTCCTCTACTTTAGGATGAATTTGGTGCATGGTTTTATATATTTTTTCGTATGGATATGATCAATGTTGGTTTTTTTCTAGTTTGTTAGTAGTTGATTCTTATTCATTCATTATTTTCTATAGAATATTGAACCTCTATTCAAGGTCCAAGATTTTTTATTTATCATTAAATGTGTTTATTTGAAATTATCATAGTTTAGGATCTTTGGGTAAATTTTGGAAATAAACTAATTAATATTATAATAAAAATGAAAATTTAATTATATTAGATATTGTGATCGCATGTGGTTGTGGGATATTACTGATTCCTTTTGTAATTTTCTAGATAGTTTAATATCTATTATTCTATTTCTTGTTGTTTATCCTGGATGTTGTTTATTGAAATTGATAGATATTGTCAATCATGTAATTAAGAAATGAATAATGAAAATGACATGATTAATTTAATACCCTACTTAATTGGAAACTTACAAATAAGAATAAAATTATATAATAATGTTCATAATTGATTAATAGAATTGAATAACTACCAATGATAAGTAAATTGTTTCTGAAACCAAATAATAATGATTTATTTATTTCATGATGGTATTAGAATAGTTGTCTTCCAGAGACAATTTCTAATGACCGAGTGAGCCCATTCATATTTGATAAAGACTTGAATAACATGGATTTATGGAATTTATTTTTTATTGTGTTTACCATGTTGGAAATACATTTTCTACTAGAAATATGAATTATAGGAAGGAAGATCCTAGTTGTGAATTTTTTAACCTGGTGTGTTTGGGATATTTGGTGGACAATGGGATAGTTCCCAAAGTTCTAGTGTTAGGCATATGTTAGTGATGGAGGGATGGAATATATCATTTAGAATTATTTTAGGGAAAACTCAAGAATTATTGGAATGGTTTGAGTGTTGGGATTTCCCAATGGTGGTATCTTATTGTTTACATTTTATAATTGGTATCCATATGGTTGTTTTTTATTCACAATTACCAACTATATTTTGTTTAGGTACTATAACAGGTTATTCTTTTGGTATCTTATTATCAGTCCTAAAGTACCACTATTTTGGAATAGTGAAGTGAATTAATAATAAACTCAATATAAGGATATTGAGGTAGGTAAATTTAATAAAATTGTGGGATTTTTCAGTGGAATCCTCCATGGATCATGGGATAGAAATATGGAAATTTTAAATGTTATTATAAATAATGTTGTCTTGAAACAAATTTATTTTATTAAATTATATTTTTAAGAGGTTTACAAATGAATGGATATTAATTTTTGACTGAAAATTATAATTTCTATTATAAAAACAATTTTAAGGAAAAATTAGAAACCACGTAGATTCATTTAGTAGGATGAGAATAAAAGGAGATCACAAAACAATTAAAAGATATTGAGCACATTAAGGAATTTGTACCTAAATAGTTTCTAGGAGAGAGTGCATACCTATATTGTTGGATTCTTCTTTATAAGATATTTGAATCGATCATCCATCTTCTCCCATGTTAAAATGTGCTCCTCTATATTGATATTTTCTTCTTTGAATCCCCATAGTAGTATAATATATTTCTTATTAATACATGTATTTTTCTCACAATTAGTTTCCATATTAATCCCTCTTTCTATAATCATGTTATCCACCTCTGTTGTGGCATTGATAAAAATGGACTCCTCATCCATTTCTTCTTCCAAATGTACAAGAAGCATCAATATATTTCTATTAGAGACCCCTACCCCTGTCTTCCCTTTTTGATCATATATGGAACCCTTATCCATATACATAGCAATATTAGTATCTACTAATTTAGTGTTTAACTATATGAGATACATAATAGTAGGCACACGATCCAAGTCCATTGGTTTGATTTTTTTAACTGGCCTATTCTCCATTTGTTTTTGGAAGTTATGAATATCCATTGTGTCCTTTATTTTTAATTCATTTGATAAAATTGAAACTCTTAGAATCTAGAATATTCTTCTTCTCCTTCTTATTTCTTGAGTCGTACAAGACTTTGATGAGTCTTCAAACTAAAGTGTCCTTAGAGAAATAACAGGTGAATTCTTAAACAGATTATGCCCCATCCAAAATATGGCCCTCAATGTTGTTCTCTACCTGTTCGGCCTCTACTTGGTCCTAATTCAACCCATAGGTATCGAAACCATTGAATTAGTTAATAATTTTTATATTTAACTTGTTATACCTATCGCTTGACCAGGTGATTTTTTTACTTTATCCTTGTTCCACTGAAGTACCATACTGCAAAAAATCATGAATATCACCACTTTTTCCCTCAACTCTATCCATATCACCACCTCATGTCTAGGTCCCTATTCAATTTAGTTCCACCAAATGTGGTTATTTTGGATTGATTACTTAGGCCACCATACCATGTATTCCACTCATCTTCCCTGGATCAAGTGAGACCTAGTCAATCAACCTATGCTCCACGAAGTAACACATAAAGCTAGTATAAAATGTACACATATTTTAGATCCCTCTAATATCTTGTATCTTTATGTTTGGAATTATCTATAACTAATACATTTAACCCTTGATATAAAATTTTATTATCCTTACTGGAGTGTTGTTTCATACCCTATTCCTATATACCTAGTGTAAACATTAGGGAAGGTGCACCAGACACCTTCACAACACGCAATGAGAAGCCCAAGATTTGAAGATTACAACATGTTTTCCACAAAATTATTACCTACTCACTATCCATTCACACTCCACCAGTAGCCTTGATAATTAATCATCCACACATATCTACAAATTAATCGTGTTACTCATAGAGAGTTTCATGCAATAAGAATATAGAAATCATCCCACAAATTTTCCTATCCTCCATAAAATTGAATAGTTTGGAAATAGAAATGGGAGTACAAGAAAACATTACCAAATTTTGATAGAGGGAGAATCTCGTTTAATATGAAAATCATATAACCATAAAAATAGTTATAAACTATATGTATTTATTTTCAGGGGAGAACTGGAACACAAGAAAATAAAATCCTCCACCTTGGAAAACTGACCCATCATATGGTGTTTGTTGAGGAGACCAACAATTGTGAGTTATTATAACCCCAATTACCAAATAAACCTATAATGTTTTTCTAAAAAAAGGTCTATAAAGCCTAAAATGAGCCACCAAGGTATGATCCAGTAGACTATATGCTTCCATAATCACCTATGTTGATAACGAATGATGAGGCACATCGTCCAACATATTAAGAACTTTCGGGCTTAATGAGATAGCCAAAAACATAGGGAGAAAATCAGGGTTTGAGAAGGAGAGAAAAAATAAATTCCTTAATGTCATAGAGGGAGGGGTCAAACCATCCTCCCATATCCCACTAGTGGGAATGAGGGGGGGATCATTTATTTCAATCATTGTTAGGGAACCACATCCTAGAAATAGAGCGGAGATGAGTGGTCCTCATCATCCCTTCCTCAATACACTTCTTCATGAGAGGTTTATCCCCCATGGGTATTAATTTATTACTTATAAATAAAAATTGATAATGATGACGAATCCTGATGCTTGTATACTTGTATAAGATATTTTTTACTTAGTCATTAGGAGTGGAAACTAATTTTCGTGTGGGAGGATGGTTTTAGTTGAGTCCAATAATGGGTGGTTTCCTTAGTGTGGTTGTTCAGGATACTATAATTATATTATATGATCCACCACTATAGTAGGTATGGAAATGGACACCTAAGTATTTTGGAGGGTGTTTTCCTCAATATCCATGTAGGTGAGGGAAAAAATAGCTAATTTTCTCTCTCCCCCACACACCTTTAGTATTTCATGATTTATAGGAATTTCAAGGTTGTAATGGATTAAGTTATAGGGTATATGTCTACATTTTTTGTTATGGATGTTAGTATTATAACCTGAATTCAAAAGTTATAGTGTCCGGAGGTTATAATACATACTTGTATTTTGGATGTAGTTAAATGTTTTTACCATAGGTGTACTTACGTGGTATATAATGTACTAATGTATAATGTATTAAATATGGGATTTAGGGACTTTCGGTCTCTCAAAATGGTAATAGTTGATGATGATGATGATGAGGAAGTGATGATCTAGATGGGATGAACGATAAGATAATATTTTTGTTGTGGTATATATGAATGGTGTGAAGGATGACTTATGGAAGGGATTCTTGCAAATGAGGTTTGATGATGGGGTGTGAGAGATATAAACCAAAGAGAATGTTGACACACAATACCTTCATATATATATATATATATCTGTGTGTGTGTATGCATATTTTATGGACATTCTTAATTGTATACATTAATTAGTGACCGATCCATGTGAGGATATGTATTTTTTTACAAGGTTATGTAATGATTTGGATTAATTTTTTTCTTTCACTATGATTTGATATGTTTCTTTCACATTTTCACCAGAGGTTTAGGGGATGATCCTACCGAGTATATTTATATGATCACTCAATGTATATAAACTATTTTTAGGTTTTTAGGAGCTAGTTGGTGTTTGAGAAGGGAAATATAGATCAAAGTGGTTGTACATGATCAATTAGAGATTGTGGTCACTTCCTAGGTATTTTTATTATAACCATTTTTATTTTTTAATATTTTATTTGATATTACATCCATGTATTAGGATTACATAATTATTTGTGTATGGTGTTGATCGGTGGATGTAATCTTGTATGCTTCTCTTAATATTATATAAACAACATAATACCTCCTAATTGAATTCATTTCATGCCTTTATTTATAGTCACAACCCCATGGATTATTGAATGTGGTTTTCATGAATCATATACTTCTCTTTATTTTTGTTCTAGGAGATGTAACAGTGGAGGGATTTCATGATATATTGGTATCAAAATTTATGATGGAGAGGAAAGATGAATTTTAGAGATATGCACTAATATGGATGCATTAGGTGGTAGTGGGACAATATCATTTAGACTTAGTTGGTACTATAAAAAAGTGATCTGAGCTAAGAAACAATTATTTAGGCCCCCTATGATTTGATTCAAAGATATTATAATTCACTAAACATTTTAAGAGAAGTGATGGTGCTTGTATGGTTGAGAACTAGGTATGTACCATGCATCATGATTATCTATTCTTATGTTAGATTTAGTTAAAAAATGTTAATTTGGTTAAAATTTAAATAATTATTTAACTTTAAATATTTAATATTCAATGTTTTATAGTCCCAAAAAAATTATTTCATAACAATTATCTATGTTTATGACTTCATCATGTTTTTGGATAAAATTTTTAGTAATAATTAATATAAGATCACCTCATATAAGAGGTAATTTATTAAGATACAAATAGGAAACATCATGATTTTTATATCATAATTTTGTAAATTTATGAGGGATACATTTAAAATTATGAGACCAAGGATCCATTAGTGGAGGGGGAGATCTTCTTATGTTCTATTCATGCCCATTGGGAGACCTGGGTTTTGATGGTAATGAAAATGCGGCATGGGGAAGCATGATAGTTTTTTTTTCTTATTCCATATGGATCATGACGAGTTTTATAATACATGGAAGAAGTTTCACGACTAATTTCAGTATGAATTTATTTCCTCATTTGCAAAGGCGGTATTTTAGTATGAGATTATTTGTCTCTTAAAAAGTACATTTAGTGTGTAGGATTTTTGTTTATATAATATAAACACATCTTATTTTTAAGACCATAATATTTATGAGTAGGCTACACATAGGCATTTCAATGAGGATTTATATAATGTCACATATTACTTTTCCTTTTTTTCTTTTTGTCAAAATATCACGTAGTATGAACAAGGGTAGAGGTTTTCAATATGGTGATAGATAATACTAGATTTTAATGAGAGGGTATTTATGAAGATTCTTCTTGTATTAGAGTTATATCTATAAGTCCACCATTGCATGGTCATTATCTATTTCAAATAGTAGGGAGTCAGTTCGAGCCTTGCTCATTTTATTACTATGGGATTGGATGTTCTTGGACACCTTGTAGTGGATTGGGTGAGGTTTGTATCCTCCTAGAGGTAATTTTAATTAGATATTAATGTTTATAACCTTCCATGGTAGTAAACACAGAGTTTGAATCCCTCTTCAGGATCATATATTATAGTATCATCCTAGGAGGTAGTTATAGTAGGATGGAGGTGGAAATTGTTATCACAGAAGATGGAATGGGGTGGGTAGGGGAAAACATCATAATATCTCTCATCCTCTGAGAAAATTAATATAGTGCATTCATGGAGGTGGTTATAATCTTGTTTGGACTATTTATGGAGAAGATAGTGGTCATTTTTATTCTTTAGAAATTACAGTGTTGGGAGAGATAGATTTCATGTGCGGTACTTGCTATCCAATTTATACTTGGGTGTATACGTCATTTTGTTTTGGATTCAAGTACTCTTTTATTTAATCTTCTATATTATATGATTTAGGAGTTGAGGTGGAGAGGCTTATTGTTCTCTTGGAATTTACTACACTAGTAAGTGGTCGGTCTTGCCTATATGGTTTGTCTATATATTGTGAGTTGACTCTAGTGAAAATTCACATAGGGATATTTATCATGGTTATAGATAAATCCATAAAAAATCATCCTCAATGTGGATTAGTTATATTTGGTACATGATATTATGTATTTATTTATGATTAATATCATATTCTAAGATATTTATAGAGAGAGTGTTGTGCATTTTTGGTTAGTGAGACCCTCAAAAGAGTTGATGGATTTTTGAATTCATGTCCCCCTTGATGGTCGAAATAATGTTGGGATTAATATAGGACCAACTTACGGTGTTTCTCATGGTTTACGAAGAGTACCTTGATGTATTTGTGGAAGAGGTTGATATAAAACATTCACAATTTGAGATTTATTTTTGGATATAACTGATGTTTTACATCTCTAATATATTAATTTTTTCATGAAGGATGAACTGATCTGAGTTATGGGAGTTACATATCTTGGTTGATGATCTCCTATAATGAGGATTCATTCGACCTAGCATGTCTCCTTAGAGTTCCCTAGTTATATTTTTGAAGAAAGTAAATGATATTCTATTATTTTATATCGATTATCATCACTTGAACCGGGTAATAATGAAGAACTAATATACTCTTTAGTGGAATGAAAATTTTTTTGGTCAGCTAAATGGAGTTAGTTAGCTATTTAATATTGATTTGTAATCATGATATCATCATATATAGATGATGTATGATTATATTATGAAGAATAAATCTAGAATTTGTTATTGAAATTATGAGTTCATTGTAATTCAATTCGATGCTTTGAACACACTAGTTGTGTTCATGGGATTAATGGATATAGTGTTATGTAATTTTATGGATTTATTCTATTATGTTTTATCAATTAAATATTTTTTCTCTTAGTTACATGATGATCATAAAAATATTATTTGTGTTTTTTGAGGATGTATTCACCATTAAAACCTTTTAAAAAAGATTTTGATGCGTGAGTTATGGGCACATGATGTAACGACCCAAACTTTTATTAATGAAACTTCTCCATTATTATAGTAATGTCATATATTAAAAATCACACAAAATCATAGAGATACCATAATAAGAGATTTATAAATTGAAAAATAATTAAAAAATAAGTATTTCTAGAAGTTAGGGATCCAATACCGATGATATAGTGAATTGAACATAGAAATTGTAATATGACCCTTATAAATAGTAAACATGCCAAATGAATAGTATACTCATCTATGAAAGTATAGATAAAGTATATGCATCCTATAAATGAAAGTATGGTATAATTAATTTTTTTAATACATAAATATTTAATTATAATTTTAGGATTAATTTAATAATTAAAAAAATTATATTTATAAAATTCATTCATAAATTAATCTTTTTATGACTTATGATTTTAAGTCAATTTTATGAGACCTTATGTAAATTTTCAAAGTGTTATAAAATTATTATCACTGAAAAGTTTGTATTTTCCATGTAAATCATGATTTTAATTAAAAATTAAATTAATTATATTTAGAAAATTATTTTTATAAATTGTATTTCTGTTTTTAATTCTACACATTGACAAATGGTTTGGGTGAAGTTTATGTATTTTTATGAAATAGTTGATTTTTTGATGAATAGTAAAATATGATAATTTTCTATAAACGCTAAATAAATGAATTTTTGAGCCATTGTTGATGTAAAGATGACATAGGAACCATTGGTTAGTAATCACATAATCTTATTACTATATTTAGTTTTAAGAATCTGCACTATTTCTTGTCATTAGTAAAATAATAAACTAATGAATTGAATAATGAGAAACCACCCCTCTCCTCCACTATAAATACCACCTCTCACCACCAATTCTCCTCACACCTCTCAAGCTTTGATCTTTTCCCAAATTATTCCCTAAAATATTCCATATCCCCTACCCCACATCCGAGATCTCTTGGTTTTTGAAAAATACTGAAACCTTTTCCCTAAGGAGGTTCTCAAGTTAGAGAGATTAAAGAGGAAAAATTCTTTTCCTTTTTCTTTGATTTTTTTTTCAATTTCATTTTTATTCTCTTCTTTTATCCTTATCTTATAAAAAGGAATGATAACTCTAGTTTTATGGATATGATATAATTATATTATGTCAATTTAAAATGCTTCATGAAAATCCTTTCTCTCCCTCTTTTATACAAAAATTAAATCATCTCCCGTGATGTGTCAATATACTAACATCATGGGTGACACACATTCATTTTATTTTAACACATTAAATTATATTAATAAAACCATTAAATGATTGAAAAATATTATAAATTTTATGTTATATCCTCTTTTATGTTCTATAACTAACTTATATACACAATAATAAATGATATAACAAAAATGAGTTCATTGTGAATGAAAAACATCCAAAATTAACCTAAAATAATCATCATTATCTTTTATCTAGTGATTCATCCTCATACCATAAAACTATATTCATTATAAAATCATTTAAAATTATTTAAGATCATTACTAACATATAATAACAATTCTAGATATTTATTCTCATTTTACATGACCTTCCATTCTTGTAGACAAGTGAATCGATCATGAAAACCATTGAAACAAATGCTTCTAAAAAATTAAATTAAAATCTATAACTCATTGAAAATCCCATAAATGAAATTAATAAATTAATAATAAATAAAGTTCATATATAAAAGGTTATTTATTTTTAATTATTAAATCTAAAGAGATTATATAGGATATTAAGGTGAATAAAGCATTAAGACATAAGGTAAGGGGAATTCTCCAACACAACTCTCTATATTTGGATTTTCTGTTTATCACCCCATTTTCAGTATGTATATTATATGAATATAATTTATTCATCATTATCATACCTTTTATGGGATATAGATTTTTTCTACATTAGTTTATGATAAACAAAATGGCTTCCAAAAGAACTCATCTATCAAAAAAACACATTTTACTTATTAAGATTGTTTCTTGTTCATTCAAGGTTGATGATCCTTAAATCAAGTATATTATTCCCTATTTCTTATGGGAACTGAAAATTTATTATTTCCAATATTGATATATGTTCTATGTTTTAAGCATGATAATGTAAATTTTATGATGTTATGGTTGACCATGAAAATATATAGTGCAATGTAAATGTTATCATTTGACCGATTCTCCAATAATTATATCACACTCCAATGCATTGGGTAATGTGATAAACCTCATGATAAAAGTGAAAAATGTGTGAACATGATGCTAGATGTTTTCAGAAATATGTTTTGTAGTAGACCACGATGTCATGATGTTTCATTTTATGCACTACCACAATCCAAGGATTTTTTAATGCTTCCTCTCATTATTATGATCCTATGACTATGTTATGATGATAATTATTATATTAAAACCATGTTATATTATTTCATGTTTTTATCTATCATCTTAATGGGATTTTAGACCACCCCTTTTTTATGTATATCCCCAGGTGATTACTTGTACTAAGGAGAATGCGAATATCTCTAAGATGCAAGAGAAGAAATAATTAAATAAATGTTTTTGTATTATTTTTAAAAGGTTGTGTATGGACCTAATTTTCCCAAGACACTAAACTTTTGGATCATTTTTGTGTAATTTTTTTTGGTTTTTTATCATTAAAATGATATAATATTAATGAATTAAAAATATAGGTCTCTATACATGAGGTCTATTTAGTATGGCATATCATATTTATGTAACTATGGATCCTTTGAAGCTTGAGGGGGCTGCTTCATAGGTATCCTCCATTAGAATTATAGAAATAAATATTTTCCAGGGAATTATCAGTTATTATAGTAGTTTATATACTGATTTATCTCGGAATGAGACTCCTATGACTACATTTACTAGAAATTATATATAATTCACTACAAAAAAATGTCCACTATTGAGGGGGTTATTTTTGTCTTTAGAAGGGGTTAAAACCCCTTCTAAAGATATTAGTGATGATTATGAGGAACTGTCTGTAATGTTTCTGCCTACTGCTAGTAGAGGCGGTTTTAAGGAAGCGCTGGTAAATGAATGGTAAATTTAGTGGCGGTTACATTAGAGGGGGTTTAAAACCCCTCTAATGATGTCCAAAATTTAAAAGAAATGGTTTTCATTTGAGGTGGTTATAACCATAACCGCCTCTAATAGAGGGATT
Source organism: Viscum album (assembly GCA_963277665.1). Lineage (NCBI taxonomy): Eukaryota > Viridiplantae > Streptophyta > Magnoliopsida > Santalales > Viscaceae > Viscum > Viscum album. Next base: position 249,680,985 of record OY728150.1, read on the forward strand.
AGGGGTGGTTTGAACCGCCCCTAATTGTTGATTGCATTAGGGGCCGTTTTTACACAACCACCCCTATGCTTTTTTTAAAAGAACCCAATACACGGCTTCTTGTCCTCATAACCGCCTCTAAAATCCAACTACATATTAAATAAATGCTAATTTTCTTTTGAGGGGGTTGTGAACCCCCTCTAAATTCGATGATTAGAGGGGGTTGTACCGAACCCCCTCTAATGTTACAAAAAAGTAATTTAGAGGGGGTAGTGAATAACCCCCTCTAAATAACCCCCTCTAATATACTATTTTTTAGTGATTTTTGTGGGTTTAGTGGTGTTTGGTTACATTTTTGTATTTCAAGGAAAACCCAGTTAGTGGTCATATTCAAAATTTTATAAAGAATACAATTACGTTTGAGGATTATTTTGAAAATATAAATCATGGATTTGGTTGGGTTCTGATGCATTATATAGAAATAATCACTTATGGGTATCAATTATTACGAACTCATGAATATAACTATGCTACCCCATACCTTTAATTTTTTTGGTTGTGTTTTCTCTTCATTTGTTTGTAGAATTACCTTATTGGTGAGTTGTTTTTGGTCATAAATGATTATAAGAGAAATTTTTTATTTTTTATAACAAAATAAAAATAACTTTTAGCAAAAATGGGGGATGAAATTATAGTAAGATTGTGATTTCAATGTTTACTATATACCATGATAATGAAATATTTTGGATGACTTATTGAGATAGAAGGAACACACTGAGGCTATGTGTGAGTATTTTGATGATTAGAGGGTTATTGAAGAAATTTAATAGATGATACTTGATGTATGATTATTTGATGACAAATGGTGTCTCTATTATATGAAAATTCAATCATCATTGGTGCATCAGGTGGAGATGTACTGATTGGGGGATTTAGAGGTAGTAGTCTGGAATAATCATTCTGTTTGTGGTAATTCTATAGAGGGTTGGTTTGAGGATGATAAATAATAGTTTCAATTTTAGAGAAGGATCTTTGTTTCTTCAATAGGTGTTATTTAGTTCTCTATGAGTTCCATAGTTTTCCCTTGGTGGTGTATCTCAGTGTGGTGATGATGTTTTGTTCCTTACATAGTCAGTTTTATTAGTCTGTCAGAATGTGATATATTACAGAGTTTGTATCTTAATGTTTAGTATTCCAATAGATGAAATATTAAAATCATATTTTTTGGGTTTATTCAGTTGCATGATGTTCCCTAGTAAAATATTGAGGGAATTTCAATGAACATTATCAACAGGCTTCCATGATATCAGGGAGGTTGTGAGGTGATATGGGTGATCACAGAGCTATTGATGAATTTATATTTTATTGTAGTGATAAAGGAATCATGCTTAGTGATGTATTGAATTTGGTAGTATCTGGAGGATATTTTGAGGCTTCATGGGGTTCTAAATTTGTTTATCTATGAAATTTAACAACATTTCCTCACTAGGATTTAAAGAGGTTTCTTGTATGGTTTTGCCTCTTTGTTAATCATTAACAATTCTTTTCATCCTTAGAATAATGGTAAAATATACCAGACTATCCATAAATTAGATCACATTTTCCAAAAAAAAATCTATAAAATGGAGGTCTATGGGTGATGCACCTACCCTTGGTTGGGGTTTAATTTAATAATAGTTATCACTCTTCTACTAGTATATATTCATTAAAAGAACTATATGACTGAACATGATGATCTTATTTGTATTACACTACTGATAATTTTTTTAATAATTTTAATTTTAATTTTAATGTTTTTAATTCAACCATGGTGTTATTTTAATGGAAATTCTCTCATTTTCACATTTTAGTGTTATTTGGAGATTAATTAGAAAAATAGAATATATAGAATTTTAACTCTTTATAAATAATTTTTTATTTACTGAATAACATTTTATATACTTATCCAAATTATGAAGTTATTTTTTTAGTATTATATTCATCATGGGATTCATTTCATTCTTCTATACCCAAACGTAAATCCACCATTTTGAAGTCCAAAACCAGCTCCCAATTGTGGTCGTGAAAACGGTTCATAGATCTGTAGATTTTTTATCTTAGGACCATATCTTTGAATTGGACAGAAAAAACATTTAGATTCTGAGGGAAGAAGTGTAAGACATTTATGAACAACTTTTTTGAATACTTGTATTTGTAAATAGGCTGTTTGCAAGGCCATTAATCCATTGAAAACCATGGATATGGAATATAGGCAGTCTTCCTGGATAGAATAAATTCATGGAGTAAAATAGACATAACATTCTCCAAACATGGAAAAATATGAAAACAATTGGTGGAGAAACATGAAATACATTAATATTTTTTTTTTATGAAAATGAAATTTCCCAATTTGGCCATTTAATGGGGATAACATGCAAAAAAATTAGAAGTAAAATTCTGGCATAGAAAAGAAAGCATTCACCTATATTTAAAATCATGTCACACCATCAGTCAACCATTGAAGAGGAAATATGCAATAGGGATCCCCATTAGAAAATGTTCTTCCTCCCCCCATTTCTTCTTCTTTATCATTTTTTAGGTTTTCTTTATTCTTGTTTTATGTTTCAATTCTAATTTGAATTTCTAATAAAATTAGGATTTTTTTAACATTTTTCTCTTCCATTTTCTTCTTCATCTTTTATTACTTTAATTATTACTATTTAATTATTAATAAAATAATAATTTTTTAAAAAATATTATTATTATTATTATTATAAATATCATTTTAATATTCCTATTTAAAAATTAGTTTCCTTATTTTATTCTTCCTCTTATTATTCTTCAATTAAAATTATTTTCTTAATAATAATAATAATAATTATTAGTATTAATGATATTATTATTATTCTAAAATTATTTATATAATATATATTTTATTTCTTTTCATTTTATATATTCTATTTTATTCTCTCTCCACTCTCTTTGCATCCCCATTTCGTTTATTTTTTATTTTATTTATTTCACCCATAATACTTTTTATTATTTTTCTATTTTATTTATCATATTCTTTTATTCTAACCAATTATACCATTGTAATCTCTTACTCTTGGAAATGAGAGTATGACCCTATGTATTGGCTCGGAGGTAGGTCTAGGAGTTCATGAATTTTCCTTAAAGTTTATTTATATGTTTTTTGTAAATTTGAGTAGCATGCTTGGTGAAAAGAATTTCCCTCATTAGATGACTACCCACTAATAGAATTAAACTCAAATTATTCCTATTATTTTATTTAAATCATTTTCCTATCTCTATTGGTTAATTATTTATACGATGGGATTTGAGATAATCAATGGATGAAACAACATCGATTGAGATGGGTCCCAGAAGATAACACCTCATAGACCAAGGGGTGTCTTAAACATTGATTAATGGAGGGGTGGAATTAAGAGTTCTTAGGAATTCAATGATATTCAAAAATTTCTAAACAAATAATATTAGTTTATTCATGTGGAATCATGTTTGGATTATCAAAATAAAATAAAACACATAAATGGGAATAATGATTGAATCTAAAACTCAACCCCAAAACCAATTCCATTATTCCTAATTTCATTAGGTTTAGGTTTTCATGGTAGTTCAAATTCTCCCCTTGCATGTCATTGGAAAAGCAATCAAAAACACAAAAAAAGCACTGATAAAGGGGTCCCCTTTTTCAGTGCTTCTTTTAGTAGCGCTGATAATGAGGGTCATTATCAGCGCTGATGAAATTTATATTTCAAAAAAAATTCCTGAAAAAGAAATTATTGTTATATAAGTATGTTTATTCGTATATAAATATAATATATATATTTTTAAATATGTTTTAGATACGTATAAATAGACTGTTACATTTAATATATAAGAAATTTAGTGAAAATGGATTTATAATATTTAATTTTTTTTATTAATTGATACTTTTATAATTATTATCGATTAAAAATCATTTAATAAAAATTTGATGACATAAAAAATCAAAACAATTAATAAAAGATCTAAAATAAGTTGAAAATGTAACTAAAACTTCAAATGGCCATAAAATTTGTTCCGAGTGTCTGTTTGAGCTCTACAAAATATCAAATCGAAGCCTACGATGAGATCTACGCGCTAGTGACCTAAGAAAATCCTCTGTCACATTTTTTGAGCAAAAAAGGCCCTGAAGGCCTCCAAAACTGAGTTTTTAGTTGGGATACACCAATTTGTTAACATTCAAGTAGGTATAACTTATGATCCAGATGTTCGTTAGTCCTATACCACATATCATATCAAATATTGTTTCATTTTCTTCGATTTGACTGGTTGTGGAGTTGAAACGGGCTTCTAGATTATAAGTTGTGGTCATTTTAACATTCTATGACTTTTCAAAGAGACACATATATGTATTTATTCATATATATATATGTGTGTGTCTATGTGTGTGTGTGTCAATGTGTGTATTTGTGTGTTGTATATATATATTTGTATGTATGTATGTATGTATTTATTTATTTAATTATAAAAACACATACAAAACATGTTTCATAAATATATTTAAAACTAATATTATAATTATATATTAAAATACAAATAAATATACGGATAATAAATTATAACTAAAAATATATATATAAATAATTAAATATAAATATATATTAATATAAGAATGAATATATATATACTAATATATAAACAAATATATTTATATTAATATGAATCTATATCAATATATGAATAATATAACTATATATATATATAAATATATATATCATTAAATAGAAAAAACCAAATAGCTTAGTGGTAAAGGTGAAACCGCAAAAGGGGTAGGTTGCGGGTTCGAGTTCATGCGGAAGCAAAGAGGGTGCGTGCGTGTGAGGATGCGTGGGAAGGGCAACGTGCGAGAGTCCTCCTCCTAGTGCTGATAGGGAGGGGGGTCAAGCACAAATAAAATCTCTCCACGCATTATTTAATTCTTTTTTATTTTTTTATTTTTTTTTTGACTTTTATCAGTGCTTTTTAAAAGGGCTGATAAAGGTCCCTTTTATTAGTGCTAAAAAAAGCATTGATAAAAGACCCCTTTATCAGCACTTTTTTTAGCACTGATAAAAGGGGCCTTTATCATCTCTTTTCAGAGTGCTGATAAAAGGGACCCCCCCAATATTAGTGATGAGCTTTACAACGCTTTTTTAGTGCTGTTAAAGCCCGTTTTGAGCGCTAATATATGCCTTTTTTGTAGTAGTGATTGAATCTAAAACTCAACCCCAAAAGCAATTCCATTATTCCTAATTTCATTAGGTTTAGATTTGTGTGGTAGTTTAAATTCCCCCCTTTCATTTCATTGGAAAATCAATCAAAAACAAAAAAAAATTGTAATTATTTTTGTAAATTAATCAAAACCAAAAAATGAGCTTAGGTGAATTATATAATATTAGTGAACCATACTGGGAATGATCCTCATGTGAGACAACCCTGCTGAGGAAATGTTATTTACTATGACAAATTTTAATTTCTTTTACCTATTTCCCATGGAAAAAATGTGTTAAAACTCGTGTTGTTTCCAAGGAGTGAATCATAAGTTTTATTATATTTTTATATATCAAAATTTAGATAGAATCTAATTTATTTTATAAAAAATAAAAATAAAATATATATGATGTTTTATAATGATAATTTATTTAATTTATGAAATAATTACTCTTAGGCGATAGATCCATTAGGGGAATCACCCTAGTATATAAAAGGTAGTTTTTCATTATGGTATAGATAGATTAGTGGCCCAAAGAAAAAATTTCAAATATAGGGAATTAAAGGTCCTCATAAAATATATCAAAGAAACCCTCGATAAACCAATGGTTGATGGATTGGATACATAAGTCACTGAATTCTTGGATTACTTCCAACAATTATATATAGTGGAGAATACCCCAGAAGTGTGTTCTTGTTTCTTCCTAATGCTTTTGAAGAATTTCTACCTGAATATTTCTAGGTGAACATATAAAAACAAAAACTAAAGCATGATATTCAAGAGCTCGATGAAAAAGTAAAATATCTCCAAGGAAAATTTGATTAGATAACTATATACAATAGGGAATCACTAGATGAACCTGAAAATGGGTTTAAACTTGAACAAAAATATGAGATCATTGTCTTAACAGATGAGGAAAAGGAGGAAGACTTTATTATTGAGCAACATATGAGAGATCAATAAGAACTAGATGAATTATGAAATTAATTTGAGGAACGATATGATCTCTTCAAACACTAAAAATTAGAAGAACCCTCTTCATTGAAAGAAGACACCACCAAAATGGTGTAATTTTATGTAAATATGGAGGATCTAGGCTATCTACATCCATCCACTGAGAATATACTCCAAGAGGCACATACTATAATGGAATTTATTTAAAAGGAACCGAGATAGGGAGTTGATATTTTCTCATTATATATCTATTGTGACATTACTGAATATTTATTATAATTAACTTCATATTTTTTTGAATTTTTAGATTCATACAATATTTTTCATGCCTTAGAGAAGAATGAAGAAAGTATACCTGCACCTGTGGAGGAACACATGGAGCACCCAGATTTCTATGTTCATATATTTGAGGAGTCCAATCAAAAGATGCAATTTATTTATCCTATGAAAATAAAATTATAGGAGTCTATTATTTAATTATAGAAATTTATTATTAAAAGTAAACATTTTTTTCAAGTAAATACTCGTGTTTACTTCCCCTTTGATTAGTTAAGTCATGATTCCTATGTGGAACTGACACTGGAAGAATAGGATGTCTCATAAGTAGAATCCAAGGTAGAGTATGGTCCATACTTCATACTAACCCTTAATGCTTGATTTACCTAATTTTAAAAGAGGGGGGATCTATTATACTATATACATAAATTACTACTCACCAAAAAGGATGAATTAAAAGCTGGGAGAATCCACATATGGTGGTTCAAATCAAAGAATCTTCATTCACCATCTAATTTTGAATAATAGATGGTACTTACCTCTAAAGGTAGTAAAAATTAAATTCCTACATGGGGAATCATAACAAGACTTATCCCTTTCAGAATTCTTTCTATACATTTAGTATTCAATTTTATTTCCTAGTAAATAGTCTAGCATTCAACTCACTCCCTCCTATCCCTTTTAGCCTTAATGACATGATCTTGTCCTTAATTGAGTAATTCTCTTTTATAGGGTCATATATAGAAGAAGAAATCCATAAATAGTGATATAAGAGGATCAATATTTATGGTAAAGGGAGTTCATTTTTAGTTTTTATCTTTTAATCTCTCTATATTTTTTGCCAAAACATGTTTGGCTATTTAAAGTGAAACTGCATTTCGACACTTGAATTATGATTTACTTAAATTTTTTAGAAGAAATGATTTCTTAAAAATCCTATGATATCATGTTTTATATTTCCATATTAATAAGGTTTAATGTGTAAAATGTATAATTAGATGATTAAATTGAATATTCGATATTAAAATAAGGGATCTTGATTTGAGGGATTTTATTGACTCATGAAAATGATATTTCCTAACATTTTTTCATTCATTGAATTTAAGAAATTCATGTGAATTAAAAAAAACTATTAATCATTCCACGAATGATTTTCTAAAATTATATGTTCCATTACTGAGAGGTTTTATAGACTATGTACTTAATATTTTATCTTCAGCATATTTTTTGATCAATCTTGGGATATTCCACCATTTGGAACTTGAATTTGAACTTCTAAAATATATAAATATAAAAAATCACATTAAAAATTACTAAGTAATCTTTTTAAAACCACATATCCTTAAAATACCACATTTTCATAAATATTGCTTAAGAAATTACAAAAATTGAATGAAATTTAGAGGAACGATCCATGTTTGAAAATATTTTTATCCATTTATACCTTAGTCTTATTAATTACATGATATTTTAAAATTAATGTCTATGTGTAAAGGGAATCATAGTGGATGGGATGAAATTAATTTTAATGAAGAAGTCAAGGGTACATATTCTAGGAATAAATAAAGGTTTTTTATTCATTCAATGTACTTAATTCTTTTCCTTTCTGGAAAACAATTGAAAAAAAGGAATGAGTATTGACTTAAACAAATAGAAAATCATAATCATTGGTCATATTATTTATATTATATGTGGTTAGGTGGTGGATTTGAGGTTTATTCTAAGTATAAAATTCAAAAAACAAGAAAAATATATAATTAAGAAGGTATAAAATTAGTGAAAATTTCAAGAAGGTTCACATAATTCATTATGCTTTCATTGTTCATGAACTTTTCTTTTAAGGTTTAAGGGGAGTGAGATTTTTTACATTTAAGGAGAGAATATAAATGTAATTTTATTTCTTATATCATTCATTGTACTTGAGATATAAACCTCTTTATTTTTCAATAATATTTTGGAAACATTAAATCCTATCAACCTTAAGGCTCAGAGTCATTAGAATATTTATCAAAAGTCCTCATGATTTTATATTCCTTTTGTCTTTATAAAGTTTATAAAGTACTTCTTTTACAAGTGTATAGAAAATTTTCATGTTATCCTTATATGAGAATAAATATACATTCATTTTATCATGATTGATGTGATAAAAGATTCAAAAATAGTTAAATCATGATTTCGTATGTTTAGTAATAATTAATTGAGGAGCTTGAATGAATTAAAGGAGAAGTTCCATCATTTTTCAAAGCCGAAATTTCAAATACATGAATTGACTATTTCGTTTAAAAATGGGAAATTTAATTGATATTTTATGTATCATTTGATAATTTAATTTGACATTGATTATTGTCTAATTTTTTTCCCTTGGAATTTGAATATTAGTAACATTGGTTTCCTCTGATTTTTAATGTTGATATTTTATGAAAGAAGACAAGCCTAATTTATGTGTGGAATAATTGAAATGTTAAATATTTTAAATAATTTTACTTTTAATTTAAATGTTTTTAATTAGAAAATAGTTTTATTTTAATGTAAATCGACACATCTTTTGATTTTTATGGTATTTGGATGTTAATCATAAAAATGGCATATTTTGGATTTTAACTATTTTAAATTATATTTGTATTTAGGCCATACAATTTTCTATGATTATATAAATAGTTAAATTGTTTCTTTTTAGAATTATGTACATATTAGGATTAATTTAATTCTTTTGTACCCAATGATAAATCTTCCATTTAGAAGTCTAAAACCAACTCACAATTTGGGCGTTGAAAACTATTCACAGATTTGTATATTTTTTATGATAGGCCCATATTTATTGATTGGAAGAACAACATACACTTCACGTTTGAATGAAAAACATTTATGAAATTTATTAACAACTTTTATTAAGGCTTCAATGGATAAATCTTCCATTTTTGTGGCCATTAATTCATGGAAAATAGGAGATATGAAATATGTACAGTCTATTTGGGAAGAATACATTATCAGAGTTAAACTAACATAACACTATATAAACATGGTAAAATACACTGAAATTTGTAGAAGATACATGAAATAAATTTATGCACAAAACTAATGAATACAATATTTCCCAATTCATCCATTTAATAGGGATATCATGTGGCAATGTTTGAAGAATCATTTCAGTATATAAAATAGTGAAATTACCTCATTTCAAAATCATCACATACCATTAGTTAAGCACCGAGGAGGATATCTCCTTCTTGGAGCCGCACTACACCATATTATTCCTCCCCCATTTCGTATTCTTTATCATTTTTTTGTTGTCATTTTTATTTTTTAGTTATGAATTTTAATTTAAATTTCTATTAAAGTCATTATTTTCTATTAAAATGTTGTTCCACCATTTTTTACATCTTTATTTCTTATTTTAATTAATCTTCTTTAATAATAATAATAATAATAATTAAAAATAATAATTATTTTTATTTTTATTATTTTATGTATCTTTTTAGTATTCTTATTTTAATATTATTTTCGTTATTTTATAATTTATATTCTTTTCCATCAATTAAAATTATTTTATTAATTATAACAGTAATAATTACAATTATTATTATTATAACGTTTTTTATGAAATATATATTGTATTTCTTTTATTCTTCCTTCTTTTATTTTATTCTCTATCTATTCTCATCCCCTATTCTTCCTTATTTAATTTTATTTATTTCATACACCATTATTTTTGATTTTTATTCTATTACTCTTCTTATTCTTTTCTTCTCATTTCCACCATTGTGATATATTACTCCCAAAAAAGAGAATATGACCTTAATAATTATCCCGAGGGTGGTCAAGGTGTTCATGAATTATCCTTAAAGTATAATTTTATGTTTGTGGTAAATTTGAGTAGCATTCATAGTGAGGGGAATGTATCTAATTAAATGAATTCACACCAATTAAATGAAACTCAATTTGTACATATTATTTTATTTAAATCATTTTTCCTTTATCCATTGGTTAATTATTCATAAGATAGGAGTTAATCTAATCAATGGATGAAACTTAATTGATTGGGATGGGTCCTGGATAATGAAACCCCAAAACCAAGGGTTGTTCTCAATCTTAATTAACGAAGGAGGTGTAATTAAGAGTTATTAAGAATTTAATGATATTTCATAATTTATAAATAAATAATAGTATTTCAAACAAGATATTTCATGTTTGGATTATCAAAATAAAATCAAAAACATAAAGGAGAATACTTATTGAAACCAAAACTGAACCCCGAAATCCTCTGCCTTCATCATAATTTCATTCTATTTAGATTTAAGTTGTAATTTAAATTATCACCTTTCATGTCATTAGAAAAGTAATAAAAACCCAAAAATTTTTAATTTTTTTCCTAAACTATTAAAAAAAATGAAAATATTTCTTATTTTAATTTGATTAAGTATGCGATCAAAATTGAGAAGGATTCTCAAGTGAAATGACCCTGACCAGCAACTGTTCTACACTTGGAAAAATTATAATTCATTTTGACCAAACTCCGTGAAAGGCATGCATCAACTATATTCAGAGTTTCATCTATTTTTTGGACATAAATTGGTGTAGAGAATAACTAAGATGGTGTAAGTGATATGTGATAAAATGAAGGAAACATATGATCATTAAAAGACTTATGATTATTGTTGGAGGATCCATTTAGGGTTTATTTTTTAAAAACATGTGTTTTTTAAGGGAACTCCCCATCATGGGCAATGAATGTTCGATTATGGGATAATGTTTTCTACCTAATTTGTTAGACCTATAGAGGTATTGTAAGACATTGGTGTAATTAAATATTAGTTAGAAATTCCCCTATAGATGAGTTGTATTCATGATTAATTCCTTGTGTTTTTAAGAGAACTCCCCATCATGGGCAATGAAAGTCTGATTATGGGATTAGGTTTTCTCCCTTATTTGTTTTACATTTCTAGGTGTTGGAACATGTTGGTGTTAATAAATATTAGTTATAAATTCACCCATAGATGAGATATATTCTTATTATAACATGTTTGTGATGATTCCAACATCATAGGCCTGGGAGAGTTTGGACATAATGATTATGTGACCTTTGAGGAGAGGTATTTTGATATCTAAGACTATTAGGATAAGGTGTTGTGTAGAAATTATATTCCTTTATTCCATGTAATGTAGCAATAGAGTGGATTTGAAGATGGAACATAGATGTGAGAGTTTTATATGAGATCTAAATATACTAAGTTATTCAGTGTTAGATATTTTTCAAGATGCTTTATTTAATAATTTATTTTTTTGTGAGATTGTTATTGATGTTGCATGTTTATGTAGTTTTTCTTTGTGTTGTATTGGTGATTCTCTATTTTTCTAAGATCCTTTAGTGCTATTTTGTGGAGTGGTAATTTTATTCCAATTTATTATATATCTAGGTTTGGTTTGGAATTATTGAAGATAATAATTAATTTCAAGGTATCTATATAAGGGGGTGACTTTTAAAATAAACATACATTGTACTTTCCTTGAGTTTTGTAGTTTCTAGAGTGAGATTAATGGAATTTTAGAGGAAAAAATAAGTTTCCATATTTTGAGGCACACCAAGTTATGGGAATGGGAATTGTACTAGTCATGGTGAATCTTGTTTTGAGTTGTAAAATAGATTTGGACAATTTCAGTTGAACTTTTATGGATATTGGAATTTTTAGCTTAGTTGTGTGTTTTTTGGTCCACTATAGAGACTAAAATGTCTAGGGAGTCCATCAGGGAAGATTATTTCTTATTTTTTCCCCTAAATAAAATAGATAATATTTCCACACCATTGATGAGGGAATTATGTCGTTGGAGTTTTTTAAGGCATTTCTATATTGGAAATCATCTCCCCTAGAATTCCCATATTTTCTATACATGGGGACTCAATGTGTCTCATAGTGGTTAACGGGGATAAAACCCTACCATTTTAGTAGAAATGGTGGTACATGGATGATCCAGGATATACTAGTGTATGAGGGGAATGGAAATGAATTTCATGAGTTTTCTATATAATAATCATCAACGTTGTGGGTAAAAATAATGAGGGGTTTTTCAATTATATCATTTTTGATGATGTGGTGGCCCGCATGGAAGATGAAATTCCACTCACCACATAATGGTTTAAGGAATGGTGTTAGAAAAAGTGATTAAATATGGTTTTCAAAAATGTGAAATTTAGGTGGATTTATCCATCTCTAATGAGGAAGATAGAAATATTTATTTTACTGGAGGCACTATGGTAATTTTGGGAGTCACTAAACTATAGTGGAGGTCTAATTGGGTTTCTCTATAAATATAGGTATGATAATTCATTGATTAAAATTTTAATATATCCTTTCAAACCCATGTTGACCCATATCCCTCTAAATAGTCTCCAAACACATCCTTTCAGAGTCTAAATCCCATAGATCATCATATCATGGTCTTGTTATTCAAGGTTCACTTCATTTTTCTCTTCCCTTCGTCATCATTATTATCATTATTTTTTTACTTTTTATGGTTAAGTTCCATTATATTGGGATGACTGTTGAGTGAGGTTTGGTATTGGTTTCTTTTGATAGGTTCTATGGTCGTTTCCTTTTAGTTCAGTGGTGTTTTATGCATTATCATCCATTAATGCATGTAGAAAATTAAACATCTTATAAATGAAAGGGAATCCTTACTTATTTTTTTAATTTATTGATGTGAATGTATCACACTTTAGCTTATATGGCTAAATAGTGGAATTAAAATAATAAATATTTTAATAAGAAACAATAATAAATTTCATCAGATACACAAATCACATGGGTTTTTATGATGTTATTGATATCTCTTATTGTTGGATAGATATTTTGATAAATATTTCCATGTTTTTTGTAAGTTAGAAATATTTATGGTCATGGAAATTGATAAAAATAGGAATATGATAATAATGAAATGAAAAATAAATGATTCATCAGGAATTGATTCCATTTTTTCTTTTAAATCTATTTAATATTATATAACTATTGTTGGTATGTTTTGGGATTGATTTTAGCTAAAATAGTTACAAATGATAGGATTCTAGTATATGAAACCTATACATAATGAATGATTGATTTAATTTTGTTATGAAAAAGTTAATTTATATAGAAAATTTTACAAATTGGAGTGTTCCCATTATTATTTCATAAAGGATTTAATTACTTGGAGTTGTAGCTTTAGTTTCCCACTGCGTTTACTATACTGGAAATAATTTTATTTCCATGAATGTGTGATATATGATGGTAAATCCCTATGATTGTTGGTTGTGAACCTGGTATGGTTGGGATTTTTTGTAAAAATAATAACGTGTTTCTTGTATTCTAGAGTTTTTATGATATCGATTATGGATGGATTTAATATATCATTGTGAATGGTGTCATGGATGAAACTAGTACGGTTATAATGGGTTAAGAGATGGGATTTCCCATTGGTGGTTTCATATGTATTCCTTTAAGGGTTTTTTATATGGTTGTTGTTTTTTAATACTAATGGTATGTTATAATATGTTTATTCTTTGTGAGTTCAAATTTTTTATGGTAGGTTAGGATGACTCCAAGATTACCCAAATTTTGAAATTGTGAATATAATTAATAACGAACACATGTGAATGGTGACAAGGTTGATTAATTAAATAAAACCTTGGGTTGGTTGAATGGAATGGTCTATAAAGTATGGGATGTAAATATATAAATTTTAAAAGTAAATTTGAAATCATGTTGTCCTGTAATGATGTAATTTAATTAAATGAGATTTTTTTAATATTTTTTTGCTAAAAATAGTTAATACTTGAAAATTTAAAAATGAAAGCGGTTAATGATGCTGAAAATTTATGATCATGTGAATCTAAGAAAATATTTTTACTATGAATTAATAGTGTAATATGTGTTTCATGTGGGGTGATAGCTTCATTTGAGTTTAAGGATATGCATTTTACCTTATATTTTATTTTTATATTAATATTATATTTAATTGTTGCATATGCTCCACCACATGTGTTGGTATGGATAATGATACCCATAAATTTTGGCTGGTGTTTTCCCCAAAATCCATGTTGGGGAGGGAATAAGTGGATGAAATACCACTCCCATACAATACCTTCAGTGTTTAATGATTTTTAGGTGTATCTAAGGCATAATGTACAATGTTATAGGGTACATGTCTACATGGGTTATGATTTCTCTTAGTTTATTATACGTATATGTTCTAGCTGTAGTGATTTGAGGTCATTATACATACTTCTATTTCAGTTGTAATGATATTGGTTTCCAACAATTGTACTTTCATGGGCCATGATAGCATGTGTTATTTTTCTTAATACATGGTTTGTATAATATTTTTTACTTTCTACTTGGTTATGGAGTATGTGATGATGATTAAGTTTTAATGAGGTACATGGGATGCAGGCTGTGTTGAAGACATGGTTGTGGTATGTATTTATGAGGTTCATGATGACTTACTAAAGGGATTGTGGTATAGGATGTTTGAGGTAAGGGAATAGGAGTAGACCATCGGTGGGAAACTGGATTCACGGTGTCTTTTTACTTATATGTTTCAAATGGATTTGCTTACTTGAATTTGTTTGAAGCACGAAAAGATTTCAAAAAAAGTGACTTTTATTCAATAACGTGTATGACACGTAACACCAACCATAGAAAGGAATATAAATTCTTGAGACATTATGGTATATTAAATAATTTTTTTTTTAATATATTATATACCTTAGAATGCATGAAGCACTGAGTTATCTTACATCACATGAAACAATGAGTTTCTTTGATAGTTTTCTTTACAAGCAATGTTGAGTTTTATAAAACAAAATTATATTATTAAATTAGTATTATTTAATATAATAAGATATAACATAGACGTTAAATTAGTGGTTATGAATAGTGTTAACTAACTAATGAAAATATACTGTAAATAAAAATAAAAAAAATATTAGGTTTCTAATTAATTAGAAATGAATATAAAAACAACATTAATATAAAGAAAATGTTTTTATGTTCAAAATGGGGTTTTATCATGATAAGTTAAATTAATTAGTATTATAGAATTATATTAATTAAATATATATTTAATATATTAAATAACATAATTATGTCATTCATATCATATATTGGGCTATAATAAAATAAGAACAAACTAAATTTTATGCATAAAAAGAAATATTTTTCAAAAGGAAATTTTTTATCCTTTTCATGAAGAACCATAATTAAAAATAAATTCTTAAAATTTTATAAAATTTATATATAAATCTAAAATTAATTTTTGAAATATTAATTTAAAAATTTTCTTATTGGAAATTTTTCGTATTTTTCTATGATGTTTCATTCTTTGATGAATAATGAGAAATAATGAAATTATTTGAAAAGTTTTTTTCTTCTAATTTTATATAGTTTAATTATAATATGTGTTTTTTTAAAACATAATTTGATAAATAGTAAATAAATTAATCAAATATATATCTTTTTAATTCATTTCACAATGAAATTTCATATAAAAATATTTAAAATTTTTGGACATTATTACTTTAAAAACCATCTTTCTCATTCGGATTGCGGGATTAATTTAAAATTATTATTTTTTCACTTATAGGATTTATATTTGGAAGAATAAATTAAATATTTTGAATAAGAATAAATTATAATTTAAAATATTGTAAAATTAGTTTTTTTTAAATATTAGTGAAAGTGACTAAAATTAATTAAATTGATTAAGAGAGACATTATCTTAACAAAGGATAAAACCTTAATCATAATTCAAAATATTACCTATAAACTTGTAAAAAATCTATTGGATGTTCATATCTAGACCATATCCTCAATTTTATTAAAATAATTTCATTATTGGAGCCACATGAAATAAGAAAATAGTGTGTGGAATTCCCTTTTAAAAAATTTATGAGAATGTCTGTCCTCCTCTTTTATAAAAAGGAACTCACCCCTCCCACTTATTAACATAAATAAATCCCATTATATCCCCAAAAATGATTCTCAAATAATATCCCAACATACATACCCTCATCATAGAATCCCATCTTTGGGAATAAGACCAACCAATTATTTATTTTTCCATAGACCAAAAAGAGTTACCTAAATAAGAGGTAAAGTTATTCAACCATCACATTTGTTTCGTTTACTTATCCAACCATTCAATTATTTATATATCATTATTCTATAATAAACTTAGTATCTAAAATTTTCTTATATGTTTTTATTCATATATTTATCAATACAATTTCACGCACATCCATCAAATGGTATAGGAAATTATCATTCATGTGTACGGAAGACTACCACCTTGGGAACCGATGTCATTTTTCCTTTAATTTTCCACCTTTAAAGGTTGTAAATATTGATATATTTAGAGGTTATATATGATATATATGATATTTATCATTTATTTATGGTTTTATAATTTTTATATAATACATAATTTTATTCTTTTCATTTTTTGGAATACGATAACATATTTTGTGGATGTTTGGACTATCCCCTCCTAAAAGAAATGTGATTCATTCATTCTATACATGTAATGTATAAAGGTTGGTATTAATAAATATATGTGACATATATGAAACTATAATAATAATACACACACATAAACAAACACACACACAAATGTGTATATATATATAACATTTACTTTTCATTCTTTTAAATCTGATGAAGAAATTGAAGTAGCGTTCATACATATGTATGACCGACCTTTTCCTTGAACGCTACATTTCATTTACTATATAAAAATATTATGTATTATTCTATATATATATAATTAATATATATTATATTTAAATTAAGGTTCCCATTCTGGAGATTATGAAATATTGATCTATTTAATATGAACAACATGTAACAAGTAAAACCATACTCGAACAATTAGGTAGTTAACACCAGAAATAGTGAAAATAATAAAATGTTGTTAAAAAATGGTTAATGATATATTATAAGAAGATAATATGTGAAATTAAAAATAGGATTATGGTTTTTTATAAGTTATTGACAAGTTAAAACCCATTTTATAAGATGTTAAATGATGTTCTCGTAAAAGCGAACACATGGTAAGAGAGTCTTATGTCACTTTTTCTTCCATTAGGCATACATTATTTTCACAACTTCTGTATTTTTTATGGGGTAGGAAATGTGCCTATTTTATTTTATATCAGGAATAAATTTATCTTCATGGTATATACATTTTCATTTGATGTTATTTATTTCATAGAGATTATAATTCAAAAGTTACCAAGTAGTAAGGGGCTTTATCTTAATTTCCATTATTTAAGGAATACAAAATTAGTGTGCTCTTGATTTATTATATATTGTGTATATAGTGAAAATATTAAATATAATATCATGATTCATTAACTATTATTGATATTTTGTATTTAAAATTGATTCATTTAATTTATGGGTATTTACACATAAATTTACTGAAGTTGAAAAACATTTTCATAACCCAATTCAATTCCATTGGTTTATATTACTGCCACATTTTCATTAATATTATATGATTATGTGTGTAATGATATAGAATATCTATTGATCTATCTATAATTATTTTTTGTGAATTTATAGTTAACACAAATAATCAATTTATTGATTAATTTTCACATAAATGTTATGACCATTTTAAGGGTTTATTTCACAATCTCATTCTAATCGATAATTTTTATTATTGAAATTAAATTAATAGAATTTATATTACCATTTTTTCAATAAAACCATTAATTTTATTTGTTGATACTTATTCATGATTTTTTTCAAGTAATAGTACCATTTTTTCAAACATTGCTACTAAAAATGTTTTAGAAAATGCTTCTATGAAAACCCGACTTCATTTCACTCTTTAGTCGGAGAACCGGTTTTCTTCTAAAAACCATGTTTTATTAAAATATCTTCAAAAATGTTTTTAACCTTTTAAAAATGATTTATTAAAGACATATTTAGCCATATTATTAATTTTAAATGTTTTAAAGGGATATTCTTATCTATTTTTGAACAATGAATTTTTCTATTCTTTTTACAGTGTAGAAGAAATGTTCATTTTACCTTCTAAAAAATGTATATATTTACCTGATGTCAATTTTTTAAATTTTTATTTTCAAGTTCAAAAGTTTAATTTTTAAAGAAACACACTTTTAAAGTGATTTTCAAAGAAATGGCTTTAAAAATTTCTCAAAATAAAAATGATATTTTCATCACTAATGTGTTTAAAAGATCCTTTTTATAGTTTTTTATTCATCAAAGAAAACGACCCATTATTTTTAATCAACATTTTATATGTTGTATTTATACCAACCTCATTCTTACTTTTTTTTGTGTTTTTATTTATTTAACCAAGGATAGTATTGAAACTCACATCCATGATTCATTTTTGAAGTCCTCTTGAAATATTCAATTTCCTATGGCCATTGTATATTGAATTTCCCCTAATAATACATATCATTTATCATGGATAGGTTTATTGCAAAAAATAAAATAAAATTTATGCATATGATTTTTAATTTGAATGTTATTTGATTTGCTAGGGAAATATTGATAAATCAGTATCCTTTACTCAATATAAATATTTGATAAGGCTTGTTGTTTTGGAATCAAATAGATTATTCGATATATGATTAATGATTTGGATGTGAAATACATGGGTTGGGATCTATTTAATGTAATCACCATGATGAATCAGTAGTCTCATGAGATGAAATCAGTTGGAAAAAAGCCCTCGAGTTTGTTTCCATGAATAATATGTTGATTTATAACCATAGATTTAAATAATCTTATGAAAGGACATCACAATAGTATACTAAAACTTTTTTTAATGTATTTGATAGTAATGGTATCATGTGATTTGGAAACATGACATCTAATAATTAAGCATTTCCTTTATTCGGTTTTTTGTTATTATTTTCCAAGATATTTTATATTTCACATTATCTATGGATTCATTTCATTTCCATTTCATTAATTAAATTACATGTTTTTCTGTTAATTTTTTTTTCAATATTGATTATTCCTTATGCAGATATTGAAATGGAACTTGTTTTTCATAATTTACCTTTCAATACTATTTATGTAGTTCCTTATCAATTTATTGACTACATGCCATGTTTCTTCAATTATTACATTTTAATGTTGATTATTATCATTAATTCCTTATGTATTCATTTGTATTTACCATTACTAAGAATATGAGATCATCTTTATTATGATTCTATTCAATATGATTCCATTCAGTGTGCTAATTAACATATGCAAGGATATATTATATGGAATAAAGTTAGTACCCTTGAAATACAATTAGGCTTTAATTAGACTTTTCATTTATAATACAAGACTCATGAATGTATCTAGTTTAATAAGACTAAAAAACTATTCGGTATTTTGAAATAGGATTTTCATATATATTATTCCAATGTAATGGTATCATGACATCGACTCCATTATTTCTAGGGTTGGGTCGCGACAGTTGGAATCATAGAATGTTTATTAAGAGATTTGAGGACTAGATTTAAAAAACCATATATTTTAAAACATATACCTAATTTATAATTTGAGTACTATTATATAAGAACATCCTAATGTTTCTGTTAAATAGAGATTATGTGATTTTACTATTAGTATATCTTAGTATGGATACCACAAGTGGACATGATTCTGGAACCGAGGTACCTAGAGATAAAAATTCGGAAATGGTATTGTTGGCCTAACTCAAGTGTAACCTAGTACATGAAAATGATCCTTACAACACGCCAGGTTTGACACCCATGTGGTATATTCTTATGATAATTCAAATTTTCATTAAAAAAATTATAATGTATTTCATCATAAAATAACTTAGTATAACCTAATGTGTTTTAGATTAAAAATTGGTTTTCATGATTTATATATTCTATATGTGATTATACGTTTTTCTCACTATAAGTATTCTTAATCACACTATGTTACATGATTTTAGTTAATGGATGGAACCCAAAAGATTCATTTTAACATTGAACCTAGATGCCAAGGTGGTGAAAATGAGAAACCAAATGAGTTGTTAATAGGTGTAAAAAATATTTTGTTTATTCCTAATCAGTTTTCACAAAATATGATTAACAACATATAACTTAATAAACTCTTTAACTCACAAAAGAAGAGAAGGAATGAGTTTTCTAATAGATCAAGTGGTGGAGACCATTAGAATAAGAAATATTGATTTATATCATGAATTAAACGTGGAAGGAAAAAACCAAAAACATGTCTCAAAATAATGGAGAAATTATTTATGTATATGAAATGAGGACATAAATAAATTAATTACTGAGGGAAAATGAAGAGTATGATGGAAGAAAATAAATAAAATCCTAATGATCCATTTATAGATCATTTCCTTAATTGAAGGTAACCTTTGGATTACTTGAGTCAATACCCTCTTCTAATGTATAAACTCTAGAATAAGGTCCGACCTATGTGGAAATAAATGGATGAAGTACTTATATATTGTGGTTTTATTGAAAACCATAGTTAAAAGGATATTTAATAGTTAAATTTTATTTATTTCCATCATACTTATTTTGAAAATTATATTGTTATAGTATGGAAAAGGAAAACATTCATGCCAAGTAAAAAACCTATCAAATCTATCAAGGTGGTGGGGATTAAAACCAAGACCAAATAAGGATAAGGTTTTTTCACCTATAACTAGCCTACATGATTTCTTATTTAATGTTTTATTTTTTTAGTTATAAAATTTAATAAGTAAATATTATTAATTAACTATTTGTGTCAATGTACTAACCATATTGGTTTGGGAAAATTATTAGAGACAAATATAATGACTTATTTTTTTGGTGTTACAAGTATACTTTAGTTCATAAAAATGTTTTATTCCAGGATATACATTTCATGACATAATGGATGAATTATAATTTCATCGAAGAACCACCAAAATAAGGAATTGTTTATATGAAATTGATATGTTTTAGGTATGTATATTTTTTTATATTCTTAGGTAGTAAAATAATTAATCAACATTAGAAAAATAAAACAAATTGTTTCTCTAATAAATTAATTTCTTATTGAAATTACATCCTTTTAAATCATCATATATTTATAGAATTGAGGCCCTAAAATTTACATTGATCATTTATTGGTGTGTTATTGATGACCTCGGTCACTCCCTATAATTATTTATTCTTTCCCTCTAAGTCAATATTTTCACTTTCCACTAATGTTCTCTAATGTAGAAACATAGTTATATATTATTCCATGTGACCTTTGTAATTCTCATTCTCTGTTATTAAGAGAATGTTTTATAAAATATTTTATGATTTGTGTTTTTAAAAAAGGTGAATTTTAAATATCTACACCAAGATTACCAAGTTCAACTTTAAATTGCAGGGAGATAATTTATTTAAAGTATGGGTAATGTTACTCCTCGAAATTTATAAAAGTGTATCTTCTATTCTATAGCGTGTATGACACACAATACAAAAAATGTAGAAAGTGATATAACCTATATTGAATTTATGATATATTTAATATCATAAATATATATAATATATTCAATTGATTTCAATTCATTAAAACCTTATTTATTTTTCATCGCACAAAATAATGTGTTTCCTCGATAGTTTGTGATACATGAAATATCCAGTTTTACCAAACAAAAATATATTATTAAAATATTATTATTTAATATAATAAGATATAAAATAACTGTTAATTATCAGTTATGAATAATATTAAATAAATTATGAAAATATAGGGTTTATAAAAATATAAATTAAATTCATTGGTTACAAATTAATTACAATTTAAAATAATAACCAATTTAATTTAAAAGACATGATTTTATTCTGACAAATCTATTTTATCAAAATAAATTAAATTAATTAATATTAGTGAATGATATTAATGAAATATTTATGTTATATATTTAATAAAATATTTTATACATTCATACAATAGATTTGATAGGCATAAAACATGAACAAAACCAATTTATGCATAAGAAGCATGTTGTTCTAAAAATAATTTTTCACCTACTAATGTCGAACCATCATTCAAAATTTTTTATGAAATGATATAAATTTAAAATGTCAATATAAACTTTATTTTTTTAATAAAAATTCCAACATTGTGTTAGGGTGAATTTTTAGTATTTTTCTGTGATGTTTGTTTTTTATGTATAGTTAAAATACAGAATTGTAAATGAAAACTTCATTTTCATATAATTTATTTATAATGCTTAATGATAATATGGATTGTTTTTAAAATATAATTAAATACATTTTACATATATTAATCCCATTAATTTAATTATAATAAATTTTACATTGGTATTGCATATAATAAAGATTGAAAATATTTGAAAAGTTTTATTTTAAAAACCCACTTTCTCATTCTGACTATGCGAGTAATTTAAATTAGTTTAAAACAATTATGTTATTATTATTTAAAAAAATGGTTCCATATTTCCAATAAAAATAATTTATAATTTTTAATAAGTTAAAATTAATTTCTACCCAAAATATTAGTGAAAGATAGTAAAATTTAATACAACGATTATGAGAAAAAATATCTTAGAAAAGGACTAAAAGATAAACTTATGGCTCAAAAAGATTTAGAAACTTGTCCAAAATCCATTTTATGCTAATATTTCTACCCAATAATCCTTTTAATATAAATTTTTTATTATCTGGGCCACCTAACATGGGAAAAACGTTTGTGGTATTCCCTTTTTAAAAAAAATTCAAGAATGTCACTCCTACTCCAATATAAAAATAAACTCCTCATGACACTTATTCACACTTATGAATCCATTTGGATTGAAAAACAATTCACTATTATTCTACCAAAATCCCTCCCCTGATATTCGAATCCTTAACTTGGGATGAAATCCAACCAAAGAAGTATTTTGGTATAATCTAAAAGGAGTTACCTGAATTAGTGGTAATGTTCTTCAATGATAACTTTTGTTTCTTTTACTTCTACAACTCTTAAATTATTTTTATATAACGATTATATAAAAAATAATTATCTTAAATATTTTGATGCTTTTTTATTCTATTATTCCTACTGGCACACACATCTATTAAATTGGATTCACATTCATCATTCGTGTGTATGGCAGACAACCACTGTGCGAACCGATGCCGTTCATTCTTCTATTTACCACCTTTTATGGTTCGATATATTGATATAATTATAGATTATATGTGATATTTATTATATTTATGGTGTTTTTATTCTTATTTAATTTATATATTCCATATACCTTTATTCTTTTTAATTTTTAGGTATACGATAACAACGTTTGTGGACAGGTGGACTACCGCCTCTTCAAAGTGATGTGATTCATTCAAGTTATACATAGAATGTATTATAAATAGTCTTAATAAAAATATGTGACATATATAACACTATAATTATAATATATTTATATATATATTATTTTATTTTTATTCATTTAAATATGACAATGAAATGGAAGTAGTGTTCATGTGTATGTATGGAATACCGTCTCCATGAATGCAACATTTCATTTCCCATCTCCAAAGATTATTGACTATTATAAATAAAAATATAATAATTTTATATGATATTTAAAATGTGGATTAAATTATTAATATTATTAAATCATTATCTAATTAATTGGAACAACAAGAATGAAGTCGAAACATACTCGAAAAACTAGGTAATTAACACTTGAAATAATGAAAATAATGAATTTTTTTTTAAAAAAAATATAATGAGATATTATAAGAACAAAATATATGAATGTATAAATATTATTATGGTTCTATAATATGTTATTAACATGTGTAAAACAATTATATGTTCTGTTAATTGGCGTTCACCCAAAAGAAAACACAAGGAAATATATTCTTTTCTCACATCTTTATCCGTGAGGCATACACTATTTTCACCACCTATTTCATTTGTTTAGTTTATATACTATTCCTATTGAATTTTATATCATGAATAAATTTACATTAATGTCATTTACATAATAATTCAATGTTATTTCTTTCATGTGGATTATAATTCGAAAGTTACCATGTAGTAAGGCACTTCATCTCAATTTCCATTCATTAAGGCATACTTTATTATTGGGCACCTAGTTTCATATAAATGGTGTACATATATCCTCATTGACATGTAATATTTTTATTTATTAATTAAAAACTATATTTTTAGGATTAATTTATAAAATTTAATCTAAGTGGATTTACACTTAAAGTTACCCAAGTGGTAAGGAAATTTCATAAACGAGTTTCTTTTCATTGGTTTTTATTACTTCCTCGTTATCGCTAATATTATATGATTATGTTTATAGTGAATTTTACTATATATGGTTGCATTTACACTTCTTTTATGTTTATTTACAATTGACACACCTAATAAATTAAATTTTTAATTCTCATCTCAATGTTCTAACTATTTCAAGGGTTTATTTTTCAATCTCATTATAATCAAGATTGCTTCTTCTTAAAATATATTAAATTAATTTTTATAAAAATTGTTCAATAAAACATTTAATTTTATCATCCAAGGATTATTAATGAAAATTTTCAATTAATTCTTCCCTTTCCCATTCTTTGGTAGGGAATTGTTTTAGAATTGTTTTAAGAAAACATGACTTCATTTCTATTTCTATTCATAGAAGTTGTTTTTTTAAAAACTATGATTTATTTTAAAAAATTATTTTTTTAAAATTTTAAAAATGATTTATTAATTTCATTATCCCTTTTATGTTTTAATTTTTTTTCAGTTGAATATTCTTTTCTATTTCCGAACAAGGAATTTTTTTAACCTTTTATATTGTAAAATAAATGTTATTTTTATCTTGTAAGACATGAATTTATTTACCCACCCCCACTTCTTAAAATAATCATTTTCATGTTTAAAATTTTTCATTTTAAAGATTTTTTTAAAATTGATTTAAAAAAAATTATATCAAAATTATTTTTAATATAAAAAGGACATTTTTATAAAACAATTTCAAATGTTTTTATATATTAATATATTCATCAAATAAAATACCCTTTATTTTTACTTTATATGGGATTTTTTGTATTAATACCATCATTGTTGGAAATATATGTGGTTTTTGGTTGATTCAGCTAATGATAGTATTGAAATTCACTTCCTTGGTTTATTTTTGTAGTACCCTTGAAATATTCAATTTTCTATGACCATTGAAAATTAAATTTCTCTTAATTATAAATATCATTTATAATGGATAAGATCATTTCTTAAATAATATAACATTTTTTCATATGGTTTTTACTTTTAAAATTATTTTATTTACTCATAAAATATTGATAAATCTATATCCTATACCCTATACATATATTTGATAAGGCACATTATTTTTCAATTCAATCGATTATTAGATATATAAGAAATGATTTATACATTCAATACATGGGTTAGGGACCATATAAAGTAATCCCCTCGATGCATCAATAGTTTCATGAGATGAAATAAGTTCAAAAAAATCCTTCAAGTTTATGCCTAGGAAAAATGATGTCTAATGAAGGGTCTTGATAGTAGTATGATAAACTGTATTGTGAAATGTACTTATAGAAAAGTTTAAATATGCCTAGGAAAAATGATGTCAAATAATGAATCATTTCCTACATTAAGTGTTTAGTTATTATTATCGATTAGATATTTTGTTTTACTTTTTCTATAGATTTATTTCATTGTCATTTCATTAATTAAATGTCTTCTATTTCAGTTATTTTATTTTTCATATTGATTATGAATTATCCAGTTATATAATTTAATGTGTTTCTAGTTATTTACCTTTCTTTATTCTTTATGAAATTTCTTCTAGGATTATTGATTACATGGAATGTGTCTTCACTTATTACCTTTCAATATTGACTGGTAACATTAATTCATTATTTCTTCTATTGTACATAACCTTACTAAAAATTTTAGATGACCATTATTATGTTTCATTTCCCCATGAATCCCTAAAGTGTGCTTGGAAATATAAGAAATGATACACTATATGGAATAAAGTTATTATCCTCAAAAAATTATGTTGTAATTTCTATATTTTTTATAATACAGGATTTGCGTATGCATCTAATTTACCAAGACAGGTTAAATTTTCTGTCCTTCAAGATTCAATTTACTTTTATCTTATTCTAGTGTAATGGTATAATGATAGTGCCTCTAGGATTTCTAGGGTTGAGTCACTAAATTATTACTTGTTGAGCGGGACTTATGATTATGGCGGTATAGTTTTTCATGGTTAGGTAATGAGTTAGATTAATTTTTTTATTCACGGGGTGTTAGTAAACTTCATTAACATTTACCTGAGAAGTTTTAGGTAAGAATATATTGAGTATACTTGTATTCTCACTGACTATATATAACCACTTTAAGGCCTATATGTGTTTGATGGTGATCTTGATGGGAGATACTAGATCAGAGTGGTTTTGGAGGAGTCATTGGAGCTCATGGTCACTTACTAGGTGTTTAATTTGGTATCTTTTAGTTTTTTAACATTTTTTATGACATTATATTCATGTATTGAGAAGGTGGATGTATTTATAAATGCTTTTTATTAGTGGATATCATCCCATGTATTGTTATTAAATTTATATAAACTGGGAAATGCCTCCAATTTGTACAAACTCTATAACATCGGTTATAGTCACTAACTGTTAGACTATTTGAGGATAGATTTATGTTTAATATCCCTCTCTTCATTTATAGAAAAGGAGGAGAACCAATGGAGGGGTGTTAGAAAACAGTCAGCTACTATGATTCCAACATATATTGAACTTACTTCAGTATGTTATTGGGATAATCAACTCATTTATTCACAGACACCCAAACACATAAGCACACCAATACATAATTGTTTTAAAATATTTTTTAGTTAACTAAACATTCTGTAGGTAGAAAAAAACTTCATAAAGCGATACCGACTATAAATGAAACCAATCAATGCTTGGAATGTTCATACCTGTTAAACCAACTTTGAAAATAATGATCAGAATATGAGATGAAAGTGGTAGGGAAACCATGCTACTCCTCACCTTAAAAACATTCCCAAAAATAGTCAATGAACATTACCATATCAAGTCAAGGATAATGGTTTATAAAAAATTAACAAATCCTAGAAATCATTTGTCTTAGGGGAAATGGGAGTTTTTTAGACAACGTTACGAGCAAAACCCACACCATCGTATGTAAAAGCTAAACCTTTTTACTATTCATAAAGAAAAAACATACACACAAACCCCTTATAAAATAATTATCAAAGATTAAGGAAATAAACCTGAACGAAACATTTGAATAAAAACAGGAAATATAATCATTTAATAATAAATAGAAAATTTGATAAATATAACTATAGTTTTGATAAAATAATTTGTATTTCAATACATACAGTTATACCATAAGTATACATAATCAATGTGCGTCACATTTAAAATGAATAAAAAATAAAAAATATTTAATAAAAACATTTAAAACAAAATAAAATATTATTTTTTTAATATTTCATTTGAGTAAATGTATACCAAAGACAAGAAGTGTTTGAGGAGAAATTCAAGGTTCACTATATCCTATCCAAAAAATATTTTACTCTTACATGGTCAGTAATTATTATTTATTAGAATATTTCTAAGTGATAAACCATGTAATAGATTCATCATATCTAACACATAACTATATTTTCTCAAATACAGAGTTAAATAAGGTGTAAAAGATGAACTCTGTGTAACCATATAATGGTAGGATATTTTTAATATAAGGATTTCATATTTGAAATATAATTTAAGTAAAACATAGATTTGGGTTTCAATTTTAATGATTTTACATTAAACAAAATTATTTTTAAAAATATTGTGTGGAACATATTTTCCTAATTAAGTACTATTATGAGTTCATGTTATGAACAAAATATTCTGTGTATAATAAATAATGTCTCTAAAATATTATTAAAAAGATACAATTGATGGTTTTCAATACTTGGTATTTAGTTTGGGTTAGAACTGAATTATAAAACCTATTATGTTAAGGTATCATGTTTATACTCTCCACCTGAAAATAACATATCCATTACCTTTCCACTGATGCATCTCTTATTGGGAGTTTAGTATAGATCATTTATTTGTAACTCATAAATCTTAAAATGGAATGAAATTATTCCCTCAGTAAGACATATTAAAGAATCAGGAAGGAATGATTCTAGTTAAATGATATAATGATACCCTAGATTTAAAATTATATTCCCAAGGGGCCCCTTCCTATAATTATAAAAATACCATAAGGGTTAATTAGGAAAATATTAATGTTATGTGAGAATGTCAGACCCTCTCAACAAGTTAATTTTATATTCAAGTTGAGTAAATTATTCACACATCTAGATATATAAGAAATCAAATCTAAACCCATTTTTTCAATTTTAAAGGATACAACACCATAAAATAAACATAGAATCCATAAATTGCCTAATTAAAATTTTATTTCTCTTCATTATCAATGATTTCTCTAGTTATTCAAGAATAATTAGTTTTTTAGATTATGTGACATTTTCTCTGCTTTACCTATTAGGGTTCTTGCCAATAATGTAGAGGAAATTGGGTATTAAATATTTTCACGTGTAATAAGGATAAAAATTTTATAATTTATATCACTATCATATAGTTTCAATTAATTAATAAGTTTAATATTGGGATTAGTCAACAAATAAAAAGAATTTAAAATTAAATTTAAAATGGAAAAAAATTATTTTGAAAATATTCTCTATGTATAGTTGATAATTTCTTAAAAAAATAACCTATATATATATATAATTCAGGTAAAATACTCAATTCATATATTTATAAAAAATATAAATTAAATTTTTTAGCTTAATAAAATAAGTGGTATATTAATCTAAAGAATGTCATATGGAATCCCATATGGCTTGGAAGCGCCTATTATTTTAGAGGCCTTGCTAAGGCCACCTGAATAATTTAGATATATATAAATAATTCATAAAGATAAACTAATCAATATTTCATAACCATCACATTAAATACACAAGAATTCAAAATCATTATATAGTGAACCTAACTAAAACCTATCAGAATTCATGGAAAAAGGACACAATAAATATTATAACCATGAATTAGTAAAAACCACCAATTTAAAGAAACTAAGAATCCCTAAACAAAGGAATACAATCAAGACTATCCAAAATAAAATTCGAAATAATGAGTCCTGGCCAAATCAACCACCAACCATCAAGAAAGTACACACTTAGGAATCCTTTAAGCCATAAAACAGGAAACAAATGCATTATAGTTTATTACATGAAGAATATCAAGGATTATCAATTATAGAGACCCATTTATAACCATGTTTTAGGGAAAAAATGTTTGAGAAGATGATAATATTGGTAAAGTATATATTACCTAGGAACTATCAAAGGAATTACGCCATTGGGTCAGACAAAGATCCTATAGGAATAAGGATCTTGATGAATTTCAGAAAATCATAACTTGAATCTTGTCCAAGTGACTGGGAAGGTGTAAGGTCTTGGTACCCTAATATATGGCTTTAATATTAAGGATGAAAAATATCATTCTCTTATTTTGGGAATAACATATTAAAATTTCTTTTGAGAGGCCTATTAGATACACAGTATAGTACCTTGATTTCCTTGTGGTTTACCCAGGTGACTAGGGATTTTACCCTTTACACCAGGTAGTCAGTCCACAAAAAGAATTTATACTACTAGTAGAACCACCATGAACCTTATAAACACTCCAATCCAATGTATGATTTTCAAACCACATCTTAAAACACCTTTAATATCATTTAAAAACATGAATTCCAGTAACTAAATCCTAAAAAGAAAAATGTTGCCTCAACTAGAACCATAAATTTAAATTCCCCAACTATTTCAGTACTAAATTTTCCTAAATATGAAATAACCAAGTTCATGGTCATTATATAACATTCCATTATAGAATAGGGTGACACATACAATTTTATTTTTCCAAGAATATTGATCATACTCAATAATTATATTATATTTTTTTCAGTCTAAAATAAAATCACATCACATGTCACTTATCTAATCATGGTTATGTTTTTCATCAAAAATTAAATCAAAGTAAAGAACGAATTTTATTATTATAAAGGTTGAAAATTACCATGTGGGTTAAACTAATAGACGACATGATCAATAACAAAGCCAATCATACCCTGATTAGATTAACCTTAATGATTGTGAAAAAGCGATAAATGTTTGATGGTTTAAATGATAAGTTTCTTTTTTATTATTATGTAATGAGGATTAATGATAATCATACATCACTAAGAATATTTTTGACTATATTATATAATATATGATATATTATATATGATACATCAACAAAATATCATAATAACATTTAATCACAAGCCACAATACTTCATGATAATCTAATATTTTAAAAATTGAAATTTCCACTTTAAGGATTTATTATTATTGAATTTTTCAGGTAAAAATATTCATTATACATGAATGAATGATGATTAAAATTTTTAATTATTATAAAAACATAATAAATTTTATTTCTATTATATGGTATATCTAATATATATATAGTTTCAAGATACTAAACATGGATCTCATGTTTTTATGTGGTAAACAATTTATTAATGGACCCAATATACTATCCTCTATATCCACTTAACATATTATTACATAAACCCTCTCATTGTCCTGTCAAACAAAATAGTATTTTCGAATGATCTATTTGGCCCTTTGGATAAACTAGTGTTACTTGGTTTTAGGAATATATTAAATTTTTTCTAAATAAATCATAAATTTTCCTTCATTTCTAGGTACTTCCCTTGTTCATTATAGAATGTCTAATCCAAATATAATTATTCACATCATATCATGTAATAATGTACACTACATATACATTAAATTCCACCAAGGTGTCTTGTTTGGAGAAATTTTAATAGGTAGAAACAACAATTATAAAAAAATACCATATTGAGATCTCATATCATCCCTGATTATTTTGAAACTAAAAATAGGTTTAATATATAGTTATTATGTTCATAAAATAATAAATGATGGGTTGAGTACAAAATATGAAATTCATGATAAATTATATGGCTGATGTATAGGGAATTTAATTTATCCATTTTAACACTTAAGAAAGATCTTGAATCATCTTCTTATTCATAACATGAAACAAAATTAGAGACTCATTATTGGAGTTATCCATACAAAAATTATAGATTATTTTACCAATACATATTTTTTTAATTTGTTTAAGAAACAATGTTGATCTATCTCTATAGATCGTCATAACTAGTATATAAGTTACTTCACCCATGTAGTTCATCAATAACCACTTCCCCAAAAATTAATTTATAGACTATAATGTTGGTATATCATTTATAATTAATATTATATCATATGAAAAAAATATTATAAATTATATAATAGTCCCACCATCCCTATAATATCCAAAAACCAACTCTTTAGAATTTTATTCCAAAAAAATATTTACATTTTTTATCTTTGATTCAAATTAGTGTGATGTAATTTCAACCATCTAAAATATACCAAATGAAAGGAAATATTACATAACTTTAATCCTGAAGAAACTTTTACTCTAATAAATTTAGTGAATTAGGGAAATATCTTACATATCCTAGAAATGTAAACAACTGGTTCATGAAAATCTATATCATCCCCCAAATTTTTTTCTCATCTAGAACTAATCACAGGCATACCGTAATTAAAACCTTTTTCCATATCCTTGGGAAATTACAAATTATAAATGGGTGATATTAGATAATTAGAAAGGGAAAACAATACATATACCAATAATCACATTATCATAACATGATAATATGGTTGTGAGAATATGAACTTAATATTTGAAATCTACACCCTATATTATATATATTAATACTAAAAAATCATTGCATGAGTATTGATAGTTCAAAAGAAATGAATCATAAAATAATCAAAGAACATAATCCATAAGAGAATAACATTTACATAAAACATAAAATTGTAGAATACACAAAAATTTGTAACATTGTGAATTTCTATAAATAGAAAAAGGTTCGATCATTAAGATATGTTCATGATATGAAGACTTTGAATAAACATATATACATGAAACCAGGTCCATACATAATCTTAGGGAAATAAAATCTAACTCTACACCTAAAATTTTGGATATGAAAACAATATCCACACATAATCTTATGGACAAGAAAACCCAGTCCACACAAAAACTTATGGACATTAATACCAATTCTATGCATAATATTGAGAATATGAAATTAGGTTCACGCATAACATAGTTACATCATGAGTTATCTAAGTTTACATAATGCATTGGAGAGAGATATTGGTCCCACACATCACATTAATACATATGTGTTCCACAAGATCATAAAACATTCATCATCGCAGAACTCATGAATAACAAATTTCATCTATGTATACCCCATGGTAAAGGGAACAAGTTTCATAAATATCTTTTAATAATAAAAATTAACCATACAGAAAAAGAATAAGGAACATATCCTGGGATCATATATCCATTAATTCTTAAGTATCATTAATGGAAATCATCTTATATAAAAAAAGATATTGAAATATTACTTGGAGTAATTCATGAGGAAAATTACCTTTCTAATTTAAAATCATTACATTTATTTAAAAATTAACCCAAGTATAATGAAAAAGTTTGTCATTAAATATAACTTTTTAAAAATGTAATGGATACATAAAATCATTAAAGATGTATAATTTTGGGAAAATAAGAACATTCTATATATGTTAAAAAACATTCCTTTTGTATTTCTATTAAAAAAGTCACAAATTATATCATTTGGGAAAATGAAAAAAAGATCCTTTAAAAAGAATTTTTTTAAAAGTAAAACAAGTGAAAAATGAATTTTAAAATTTTTAGGAAAATAGTTTCATGCGTTTTAATTTTTTTGAATAAAATGAACTTGTAAGAGAAATATTTCTCAATAGAGACATAATTATAAATAATCCTAAATAATGATTAGATTATGAAATTATCCATTACCACTTTGGTATATTTTTAATAGTAATACCATGATGGAAATAATAATAAATTTATATTTAATTCTCTATAAAATTTCCAATATATATCATAAATGTAACTTTTCAGTAGTATATACACCAATAAAAATAAATTTGTATTGTATAGAACATGTTTCCCACATAAACTAAAGTGAGATAAAATATTTTAACTCAAGTCTCACCTATAAATGTTCATGTTCAAACATCTTTTATAATAAATGTGAAATTATTATAATTTTATTTCATATCTATAAATCTATAATACAATTTATGAGTAACTAATAACTTTTTATAACTGGATTATTAATAATTTATTATTAATATCATTGTGCTTAGTGATAACTCATTCATTTTCTGAGTATGTCTTAGATCCAAAGTCTTTGTCCTTAAACATTGATCATTATAATATAATTTATAAAATGTTAATAATTGTATAAATATGATAAATATTTATTTAATATATATAGATATCATCACTCATGATTATTATAGATTGAGAAATAAATTACATCATTCCTAGGGACGGTAGGTCGTACGTACACATAAATGTTGTATCCATCTTTTTGATTGATGGAATTAGAAAAGGAAAATCATAATTAATATTTAAGGAATAATTATTAAATAATAAATATCTTATGTATTCATAAAATTAATCCTTATTACGAACCATTTTAAATTAAAAATGAATCACATCACATTGAAGAGATGGTAGTCCATACTTACGCACACGTGATATTATCAATTCCCAAAATTCTAGATGATAAGAAAGAAGATATGATATTATAATTATAAAAGTATAATTATTTCATAAATACAATATATAAACATTAAAAACATCATAATACTCACGGATAAAAATGGTTTTGAAAAATGATTTGTATCGCTATGTGGAGACGGTAATCCATATATACACAGGTTCGATACTTTTAGTTCTTATTTGATGGAAAAGAGGGTGTGTAATAGTGTTTTAATAATAATAATAAAATTTAATAAAATTTATTATACTTAATTTTTTATGTTATTATGAATAATATATATTTAGTGGAGGTAAATAATAGTATAAAATCAAAGTCATTAGTTAAAGTGATTACCTCTTCTTCGAAATTATTCTTTTAGATTTCCTCTAAAGGGTATTGGTATGGTATTTTGGGATGCCCATAACTTATAAAATATGTATATTTAAGATGAGAAGATAATTTATTAGCATATGGTTTATATAGAATACTCAATTTGTTGAATGTAAGTGAGGGAGGAGGGTCACTTTTAAAATTGAGGTGAGGGGAACCTTTGGAATTTATCAAAATATTAAACTATAATAAGAGTATTATTTAGCCAAATGATTAAAAATGGACTATAAATTCATAAGTTATTTCATTAGAGACCATATATTATCACATTTTTTTCCTTTTAATAATTTTATAATTTAAATAATTTAATAAAATATTAATCCCAGAAAATATTATTATTTTTAATTTTGATACTATTCTTTAATTTGACTTCAAACACATAACGAAAAAGAATTAATATGTGAAAACTATTTTATTATATCATATACATGTCATAAACATATATTTAAATCATTTATAAACTTAAATATCTCAAATTATGTTACATGTAACATTTTTAACAACAATTATTTGATTATTCAATTAATTAAGTAATTATTACATCAGCATTATGTAAGAATTTAAGTTAATTATTTATTCATTAAAATTATAAAATAAATTTCCATGATGGATATAATAATTATATTATTAAAAATTATATTTATAGTCCAATATATCCTATTTATAACATTATTAAAATATTATTCTTATTAAAAACATGAGTTTGACATGTTTGAATTTTCATTAAATAAAATATCATATTGGTTGTACTCTCATCCAAATGGCCATAAATGGTCATATATTCAAAAATTTAATGCTTATTAATGAATAATTATTATCCAATAATATTTAGGAATGTTTTATGGTCATTTTAATTTTCTTAGCCTTTTATTTTTAAGTTTACTTACTAGATTTACCCTTTAATATGACAACAAAATTACAAAGGTTACTATTCATATATACCAAAAATTAAAAGGTATCTATTTAATAAATTTAATATTTATAAATAAAAATATATAGTAAATTTTTTAATATAAAAAAAAATAAATTTCATAGTTTAATTTAAATTTAATTAATTAAAATGCTATGAAAATCAGGTTTTTGGAAAAATACGTTTTAAATCCAAAAAATGTAATTATATGAAAGTCATGTCAAATTAAGATTAAAATGAAGTTAATTATATTATATCTAATAAAATAATACTAATTTTACTTTTAAT
The DNA here is from genome assembly GCA_963277665.1 of Viscum album. Taxonomy (NCBI): domain Eukaryota; kingdom Viridiplantae; phylum Streptophyta; class Magnoliopsida; order Santalales; family Viscaceae; genus Viscum; species Viscum album. The sequence continues at coordinate 249,716,845 of OY728150.1, forward strand.
TAAAAATAGAATCATAATGGTACTATATATGAAAAGGAAATGATTATTTTATATAAATTAGTATTATTAACTATGTACAGAAAAATCTATCTTTTTGGAAAAGTTACCAAATTTCAACCACATATAATTTTGATATTTTCATTTAAAAATTTTAATTAAAATTATAATATAAATTTTCTAAATTTTCCCAAAATTAAATTTAATATTTTCTTGCAAAAATTAATAAAAACTCATTTGTGAGAAAAAATATTTTTTAATGAATAAAATAAATATACTAAACAAACGAATGATAATATAATTATAATTTGACAATATATTTATATTTATTATGAAACTTATATATATTTAAATAAATTATTCTATATTTTTTATAACCACCAAATTAATTGATAGTTTATAACTATCACATTAAATAAAAAAAAATTTACAATGTGTCACGGTTCGTTTAAACTCATTGTTTTTTTGTAAATAAATTCATAAAAGAAATAAAAGTAATTAATTAAAAATATTTTATTAAATATATAAGATTTAAATCCACCCCCACCACACATAATAAATTTTCTACTCATAATTTTAACTTTTTTTCAAAAATCAAAGTTTTTTGATTTGAAATTCCATTTATGGAAACCCACATCTCAAAAAAAGATTAATAAAACACTATATTAAAAAGGGGGAAGGAATGTAACAATGTAATATGGGATTACATGTAATAGGTATAAAAATATAATAACATTAGTGGGAATTTATGTTATATAAATAGAAGAAAACTAAAGTTGATAGATCGTTGATGATAAAAAAAGTGAATGATCTTGAGAAATTCAACTATCACAAAACACTAAACCACAGATGTGGAAAATACCATTAGTTCACCAAATAAAAGTTTATATGATAACATTTTTTTCTTAGGATCATTTTTCTAAAGCTGATGATTTCCATTTCCATATAGACTTAGAATATAAGTTAATATAATTACTTGACAAGTATAATTTTAATCTTTAATCAGTTTCCATCACAATATCATATTTTTTATCTAAATGATGAATATTCAAGTCCAATATTTAATTCATGAAGTATTAGAATCAACATCTACGGATAAAAAAATTCATTAAAATATACAAAATATTTCCCATATATATAGATATTAACCAAAACCAAAATGGTTAGTACAAGATAAAATAATTCTCCAAGAATATTAAACCATTATACGATAAAATAATACATAAATCTCTAAAATTCAAAAGTAATACCCAATGTTCAACATAGATCATTCATTAAATAAATATAATTAAAATTTATCAAAATATTTTAGACTAATATTGAATCTGAAAAATCATAAGTATTTTATCAAATCATCTTCTTATATAAATTTTTCATTTATATCCAAAAATGCACAGACCCTAAATATATAATATCTATGATATACTAACTATTTCCATAAATAAAATTAATCACCATTAATCCAAAATAAATTATGATGTGCCTCAAAAATATAGATAAACCTTTATTCCACAAATAAAAGTCAATAATATTTTGTTTTCTATAATCATATAGGGTTCTTAAAATAGTGGACGTATTCTGAAATCACTAAACAAAAAATCAATTTCTAATCCCATATTTATCTATAAGATAAAAAATGTTTAAAAAAATGAAAAACCCCATAATAAATCATATCATTTAACTAAAATTAAAATTCAATACTAATAGGGACCTCATTCAGGCTAGTGTTAGGTTATATACCATGGTCACCCTTTGGTTGTGGGTTTGATCCTAATGGCCTTGCCGTATGTGGCCTATTGTTACCCATCCCTTGGGTTTTTTATTTTTCTAATTTTTTTTATATAATCCTTATAAAAATCCTGAAATATTGGAAACATATCGAATATAAACTTATTATATTTTATATTAAATAAATATTTTAACCTCAAAGTTTTTCCCATACATTTCATTTTTCATCCCAAAATGTTAAAACTGATAATTACATAAAAATCAAGGACCGTATCAAAACTAAGGGTCATAAAACGTATGTAACCTTATTGGTATCCATAACTTGTAACATAACCTATCATGAAAAGATACCAATTTTCAAAGATTTCTAAAGTTACCACTGATAAAAAATGTAACATCCCAAAACCTATGCTCCTAGATTCGGAGCTAAAACATAATATATAAGGTCATTCCTTTAAGAATAATAACCGTTAAAGTATTTAAACCATCCAAACAATAAGAAATAAAAAAATAATCAATTTAATAGTTAATGATCATTTAAGTTTATAGTTTTAGATAATTATGAGAAACGCTTACATATCTTGGAAAAATAGACATATAGTTTATAAAATTCTATATCATCCCCAAAATTTCATCACATCTAGTACCATTCATAAAAATACCCTACATAAAAACTATCTTTATAAATTAGGGAAAGGAAACCTAATTAAAGGGTGATCATAGATACACAAAATGGGTTAACAAGGGAGATATCAATAATCATATAATCATAACATGATAATTATTGTGTGAGAACATAAACTTAACTTATGAAATCTATACCTTATATATCATAGATTCATAATATTGAATCATTGAATAAATAGTGATTTTTTATAAGACATTAATCATAAAATAATTAAATAAAATAATCCATGAGATCATTACATTGGTATAAAAAAATGAAATTTGGGTATATACATAACCATGTAACTTTTTAAACATGTATAAATAGAAATAGGTTCACTCATTAAGTTAAGGACATCAAATAAAGCCCTCATATAAACATACAGACATGAAACAACATCATGAATAATATTATGGACATAAAATATAGATCTTCATACAAAATTATGGACATGAAAATAGTTCAATGGATTAACTTATGTATATGAAAACCAAGTCCAAGCATAAACCTGGGGACATGAAATCTATATCCATGCATAAAATTGTGAACTTGAAATCAGGTTCATGCATAATATATTTTCACAATGGGTTATGAATCATTAACCTATTAATTTGATGGATATATAGGTCTCACCCATCGTATAAACACATAGATATTCCATGAGATCACAAAAAATTTATCATTTTAGAAATCATGAAAAACAATTCATTATAGAATAACCCGTGGAAAATGGATTGAGTTTTATCAACATCACGTAATCACAAAAATAAACAATCCAAAACAATAATTTGGATTTTATCCTTGTACTATATACCTATTAAATCATAATTATAATTAAAGGGTGTAAGATTATATGTAAAATTTATTTTGAAGGATCACATGGAATAATTTTTTGAGGAAAATAATCATTCCATTTTGAAATCAATTAATTATTATAAAAAAACCACACAAGTATAATAGAAGTAATTTTGATTAAAATAAAATTTTAAACTTATAGAAGATACTATCATGTATTAAGAAATAATGATTCCAAGAAGAACTGGTCGCACAATAAATGTTAAAAAGTACTCCTTCTATATTTTTGTTGGAAAAGTCTCAAATTACATCATTTGGAAACGAATAAAAATATTCTCTTCAAATGATTCTTTAAAAAGTAAAACATTAGTAAAAATTAAATTAAAATTTTTAGGTTAATAGTAGAAACCTTTTTGAATTTTGTTTTGTAAAAAATGGAAATGGAAGATAAATATTCTTTGATAGAGACATAAATATAAAAACCCCAAATAATGATGAGATTTTGATAATTACTTTATTTATAAATAAGATTTTATCAAAATCACTTTTCTTCGGGATAATTACTTCATTTTCCAATCATGTTTTAGTTTGAATGTATTAGTACATATACATTGATTATGCTAACACCATTTGCATAATTTCTATAATGGTATAAAAATAATATATATTCATTATATATATATTTTTAATCACTCTTGAAATATATATATAGAAAAATAAATTACACCATTCATGGTGACGGTAGGTTGTACGTACGGATTAAAGCTATATCTATATTTTACATATAGAATAAAATAAAGGTAAATAATAATTAACCATTAAAAATCATTATTATATCATATATATCATAATTATTTATAAAATTAATCCTCACTATCATCCATGTGAAATGAGAGATGAATCACATAACGTCGTGACTATTGTAGTGCATACGTGTGCAAGAGCAACATTATTGTTTCCCAAAAGGTTAAATAGTAATAATATTTACTTGATATTATAGTTCCATATATATTTTTTCTTTCATAAATATCATATATAAAAATTAATCCCATCATAATACCCATACATAAAATATGGGGATGAAAAATGAATTATATTTCTATGTAGAGATGGTATGCCATACTTACGCACGATCGATACTTTCAGGTCATATTTAATGTGAAATAGGGTTTATAATGGTGTTTGCACAATAATAATAAAATTAAAGAATATTTATAATACCTCATCCATTATTTTAGGATTAATATCATAGATTTAGAGGATTTAAATATGAGTATAAAAATATAGTGACCGGTTGAAGGGATTATCGCTTTATCAGAATCACTAATATGTATCTCACCTATAGGGCCCTAAGTATGGCCTTATAGATATATAATAACCTTTAAAACATGGATATGGACTTTTATAAGATAAATGGGTTGGTTTTGGTCGATTTATAAGGCTCAATGTGGTGTAAAGAAGTGTGGGAGGAAGGTGCTTTTATAATTGAGGTGAGGGGAACCTTTGGAATTTTTGATAATATAAAATTATAAAAAGACAATTCTAGAGAAAAATGCTTCAAAATAGACATAAATTCATAATGGGTGAAATATTTTACAATATATTATTAAATGTGTTTATATTTAGTATTTTATGATTTTTAAAAAATTTAATAAAATATTAATCCCACAAAATAACATTATTGATAATTTTGGTACTATTCATTACTTTAACATTTAAAACATCAAGGAAAAAATTAATAATCAAACCATCTATTTTATTAGATCCTATAAAAATCACAGTCTTTTAAATAATTTTGGCATCACCTTAAATATATCAAGTTATCCAACTTTTTATATTTTTAGCATCATTTATTAGATTATTACATTAATGAACTAATTATGGAATCAATGTTGTGAAATAATTCAAATTAATTTTTTATTCAATAATAATTTAAAATAAATTACCATGATGAAGATAAATAGTTTAGATAAAAATAATATTTATAGTCTAACATATCCCCTTGATAAAACCAAATTGGAATTGTTATAATTATTTAAAATTAGAGTGGGACATTTTTTACTTTTCATTAAATAAAATATTATCACTATTAGAAAAACCACATATAACCACATTTTAAAATTGTGGATATAGCTCCTAGAATCATGGGTATATGAAATACCAACATTTTTAAAAAATGTAGCCTATTATGGTGTTAGTATAGCTCTTATCTACACCCATGGTTTGAAAAATGCTATAACTACTTTTATGATCCATGGGAATTAGTGTGTGGTAAATTATGCACACTGTCAATAACCCTATACACATGGTTCTCAAACTGTGGAAATAGGATTTAAAAAATTACCTTCCACCAGATTTGAACCATGGACCAACTCTTCCTAGTTGATGTGCCTAAACACTAAACCAAATAATATTATGCATATGTAAATATATATTCAGTCATATATATTTTTATAAACCTATAAAATTAATGAAAAACCATGGGTATACGTTTTCCTGCATATTTTTTTGCAATATAAAAGTTTCTTTTTCCCATGCTTATATGATAAATATATAACCACGGTTCTCAAAAATCATAAGTATTGGTTGACCTAATACACATCACTTAGAAAACAATGGCTATAAGTTTTTATCTAAAACCTATATCGAAGATTTTTTTGAAAACTGTGGCTATAGGTTGGACCTATACCCTTGATTTTTGTTTGAGAATTGTGAGTATAATAGGGGACCTATACCGATTTTTCATGAAAGAACTTGGGTATTGGTTGGAATTTTCAACATATACTCAATATTTTCACAAAAATGTCGGTATAGGTTATAAATTAAACTTTATACCCACATTTTTGGAATATCGTGGGTAGTGGGTCAACCTATACTCGTGGTTCGAACAAAAACTATGGATATAAGTTTATTTTATAATAGTGTATAAAGGTCATAATCTTATACAAATAGCTACAAAAATTCATATAAATTAACCTTCAATGATTATGGATATGTTAAAATCATAAAATAATGTTTGGTTAAGTGTTAGAGTCATTTTCTATTCCTTATCATTTTATTTTTTTAATATTATTTACCAGATTTACCCTTTACTGTGGTGAAAAAATTAGTAAATTACGATTAATATTAACCAAAAAACAAAGGAGAAATGTTTTCTAAAATTAGACCTCATGAATCCAAATATGGATTCAATTTTAATAAATTAGAAACACAAAAATTGAATAATTTCATTTAAAATTGAACTGAAAAAACGCAACAAAAAATATTTTTTTAGAAAAAAAAATTAAGCCCACAAATATACTTATATCAAAATCATGTATAATGATGATTAAAATGAATTTAATTATATTATATCTAATTAAATAATAATTAATTTACTTTGAGTTGAAATTCAAATCATAATGATACTTCATATTAAAATAAAATGACACTTTTTATAAAAATCAGTATTTTTCATTATTAACTAAAAAATCAATATTTTTAGAACAAATTCCAAACATTCACCAAAATCTAATTATGATATGTCAATTTAAAAATAAAAATTCATTTTATCTGATAAATTTACTAAAATTTCAAAACATTAATTATAATATTTCCTAAAAAAAATTAATAAAAATTCAATTTTAAAGAAAACATTTTTTTGAATAATAATATTAAATAAAAAAAATGAATTATTATATAATAATAGTTTATCAATATATTTATATAGGGAAAGAAATTTAATTTTTTAAAATTATTTAATCATATTTATACTCTCAAAATTAATAGTTAGTTTATACCTATCACAAAAATAATAATATTCTAACAGTGTATCGCGGTTCATTCAAAGTAAATGTTGTGTTTAATAAAACCAACTAATGAAAAAAAATATCTTAAATATGTATATTTTTCAAAATAAATAGGTGTAATATTCTCCTTCCCACCCTTAGTAAATTATATTCTCACATTTTTTACTTTTACTCAGAAATCAAAGGTTGGTCATTTGAAATTCTCTTTATAGAAACCCACAACTCAAAAAATGTGAATAAAACATTATCTTGAAAAGAGATAAATGAAAGTATGAAGGAAATATAGGATTACTGATAATATGTTTCCAAATATAATGAAATTATTTGGATTTAAATAATAGGATATGGATGAAAATTAGTTTCCATAGATCATTAATCACAATAAAGTAAATGATCTTATCAAAATTAACAATAAAAACCTTAAAAAACCTATATTGAATAGACCGTCAATTCATTATAATTGTAGGTTATAGAAAAAATTGTCTTTAGATCCTTTCAATAATGTTGATAATTTTTTTACCCTCTATAATAATATCCTATGTATATATACTTACTTTTCATGTATAATTTCATCCTTTAAACAATTTCCATCAAAATCTCATCTTTTTATCCAAATTATGAATATTCCAGAACAATTATTCATGAATGATGAATTATAATCATGTTATATGGATAAAAAAATACAGAACAAGATAGAAATCAATTCCACATATCTTTATAAATTAACCCAAACCAAAATAGTTAGTACTTGAAAAGAGAATTCTCAAAAATGAATAAACCTTTATATGAGAAAAAATACCCAAATAAATTTAATTCAATAGTAATACCCAATGTCAATATAGATAATTCCATAAATAAATATCCATAAAATTCATTAATATATTTTAGACAATGATTGAAACCCCAAAATCCAAAGGATTTTTTCACATCATCCTCCAAAAAAAATTAAGAATTTATATCCAAAATTTGCAAACCATAAATATTAAATCTCCATGATATTCTAACCATTTACATAAATAACCATAATCACTATAAATACCAAATAAAATATCATATTCCTCCAAAAGTAAAATTATCATTTATTCCTGAAATAAAATTCCAAAATATTTTATTTACCTTAATCATAAAGGGTTCAAAAATAGTCAAAGCCTTACAAAATCAATTAGTTGAAAATTATTTTCTAATCCCATTGTTGTTTATTAGACAAACAATATCTTCCAAAAATTAATTTAAAATATATATCTAAGATAATTTAACTAAAAATAAAATTCAATACCAATAGGGAAATCACTTAGGACAGTGGTAGGCAATGCAACCTTGTCGCCCTTTATTTGTGGGTATAGTTCTTACATCCTTACCTGATGTGACAGGATTTCACCCATACTATGGGTTTTCCTTTATTCTAAAAAAATATTAATTTAATCCTTATAAAATTACAAAAAACATAAGAAGCATCATCACAAATAATCGTAATAAATTCAACATTAAATAATTTCTCTTTCATTAAATGTTATCTCATACCGTTAATTTTTAATCCCAAAATGTAATAACCCATAATTAATTCAAAAACAAGGATAATATAATCCTTAAGGTTTAAATATACAATTATACTTTTGTAAATAAAATAAAACATTAATTATTCCTCATATAACATTTTTCGCATGATAAACATAAGTGTTAAATTTACCTAAAAAATAAATGTCTCCCAAAATATCATTAGTCACCTTAAAATTTCATAACATAAAACCTCAAAAGGAGTGTGTATGAATTTTAAACTATAATAGAACTCTAAATTATATACCCATAATGGTATCCTTAACTCCTTATATAACCTCTCATAAAAAATTCATAATTTCTAATGTTTTCTAAACTAACCTCTGATACCAAATGTAATAGACCAGAACCCACAATCCTAGATTCTTCACTAAAAACATGATATTTACATTTTTGACTTTTATAATAGTAAAAATAACCAAATTTCAACCATAAAAAACATATCAAGTCACAATAAATATTCAATCGTATTCGTACTAGTAGATATTTTTGGTTTAGAGTTGTAGATAATTAGGTAAACTCTTACAAATCATAGAAAAATAAACTTTTTCGTAAAAACATATATCATCCCCCAACATTTGATCACATATAGAACCATTTTTAGAAATACCCTATTAAAAAAATTATTCGTAACAAGTGGAAGGGAAACATAAGAAAATGGTGAGCTTAGATTATCTGTAAGGGTAAACAAGAGAGATATTAATAATCACATAATCATAACATGAGCATAATAGTGTTAGAACATGAAATTAACATTTAAAATCTACACCCATCATATCATAGATTCATAATCACGAGTCATTGAATAATTATTGATAGTTAATAATATATTAATCATTAAATAATTAATGTAAACAATCCATGAGAAGAAAACATTTACATAAAACATGAAATTGGGGCATACACATATACTTGTAACATTATGAACATGTATAACTTGGAAATGGTTCAATCATTAAGTTAAGGTCATGAAACTAGGTAAAAACATAATATTTTGGACATGAAATCCATTTCCACACATAAAATATGGGCATGGAAAACAGTTCAATGCAAAAACTTATGGACACAAAATCCAAGTCTACCTATAAACTTATGGACATGAAAACTTGGTCCATACATAAAATTACGAGCACAAAAATGGGTAAACACATAAAATATTTACCTAATAAGTTATCCATATTTTTTCAATTAATTGGATGGAGATATAGGTCCCACTCTTCATATAAAGTAACAACTATAGAACAAGATTATAAAACATTCATCATCTCTGAACTCATGAAAAATCTATTTCATATAAGTATAACTGGGGGAAAATGGAATATATTTAATAAAAATCTTGTAATATGAAACTTAAACCATTAATAAAATTAATAAAAACAATATACTAATAAAATAACATCAATAAATCATAATTATCATCAAAGGATATCATCTTAGAATGAAATATTATTTTGAAATATTACATGTAATAAATGATAATGGAAATAACTTTTCAAATTTGAAATCATTTCATTAAAAACATTCCCATGTATAATGAAAAACATTATATTTGAAAATAAACTTGTAAAATTTTAAAGGAATATAAAAGGAATTAATAAATAAAGAAATAAATAAAATCCTCTCATCCAGTACAAGATATTAAACAACACTTCTGAATTTTTGTTAGAAAGGTAACATAGTCATCATTTAGAAAATGACAAAATATTACATTCAAACCATTTTTAAGAAATTAAAAAATGGATAAAAATGAAAATAATTTTTTTTAGGATAATATTAGAAAACATTTTTAAAACATTTTTGGAATACATTGACATGGGAGAGAAATATTCCCTATAGGAGACTTAAACATAATCAGCCCTGAAAAATGTTGAGATTGTGAAATTAACCCTTATAACATTTTTAACATTTAAATCATAATACCATGGTGGAAATAGAAATAAATGGAAACTTATGTCCCCATAAAATGAGCTATTTGTATCATATAAATAATTCATGGTTAGTATATACACTACTCAAAAAAACAAGTATTGTATAAAATATGTGTCCCATAAAAATAAAAGTGGGACCAAATCCCTTACATAATGTATCTCTTTAAACTTTCACAGTCAAACATATTGTATAATAAATATGGATTTGTAATAAAATTATTTGATGAAACTATATATATATGTCCATGTATGATTTATTTATGACATCTTATCAATAATTTATTAATAAATTTTTATTAAATCACTATTCTGGTTGATAACTGCGTCATTTTCCAAGCATGTTTCTCTTCAACTTTCTTTGTCCTTATAATATGATCATGGTACAATAATATAAAGAATTTTAATCATGTTATACAAATAATATTTATTTATTATATATATATATATTTCTATAATCATTCTAGAAAATTATAGATAGAAAAATTAATCAAACCATTCAGGGAGATGGTAGGACATACGTACGCATGGGCATTGTATATTTTTTTTGAATGATGGAATGAAAAAAATGGTAAATAATAATTAACCTATAAATAATAATAATTATATAATATATGTCATATATATTCATAAAAGTCATTCTTATTACCATCCTAGTGAAATGAAAAATGAATCACATCAGATTGTGGAAATGATAGTGCATACGTACACACGAGCAAAAATATCATTTTCGAAAAGGATAAATTATAAGAAGGTTGACATTATATTATAACTAAATAGGTATAATTATGTCATAAATTTGATTTATAAAAATTAAACCCATCATAATACCCATAAAAAATATGGTTATGAAAAATGATTTGTATCACAATGTGGGGACGATAAGACGTACATACACATGAGAAATACTTTAACTTATTATTTGATGGGAAACGAGTGTATAATGGTGTTTCTATAATCATAATATCTATACAGGATCCTTATGATACCTAATTTATTTTTTTATTATCAATATCATATAATTATATAAGGTTAAAAATAGAAGAAGAAGAAAGTGATTGGTTAACGTGACTACCTATTCTTCGAAATGACTCATTTATATCTCCTCTAAAAGGATCCAGGGATGGTCTTTTGAGAATATCATAACCTCAAGAATATCTATAGGTAAGGTTAGTAGATAAAGTTTTAGGGTATGGTCTAGATATGAGTATCCATGTGGTGTAAAAAATTGAGGGAGGATGATCCCTTTTATAATTGATGTGAGGGGCACCTTTGGAATTTCTCAAAATATTAATCTATAATAAGAATTTTCTAGGGAGAATTTTTTTAAAATGTACTATAAATTTATATGTGATGAAATTTTCGACCATATTTTATCAAATTTATTCCTATAAAATATTTTTATTATTTTTTAACAATTTCTTGATATATTCAGCCCATAAAATATCATTATTGTCAATTTTGATACTATTCATTACTTTGACATTAAAAACATTATGAAAATAAGTTAAATTATAAAAAATATTTTATTATATCATATAAATATCATGGACATATATATAATGCATTTACAACCTTAAATATCTAAAATTGTGTTATTTTTTATATTTTTAATATCATTTATCTGATTATTCCATTAATGAAATAATTAATGCATCAATGTCGTGTACGAATTTAAGTTAATTATCTACTAACTAAAAATAAAAATATTACCATGATGGAGATAATTATATTAATTTGAAAATATTATGATGAAAACATATCCCCTATATAATTCCATAATAAAATTTTTTTACTTATTAAAAGCTAGAGTGTGACGCATTTTCTTTTATATTAAGTAAAATATTACAAAGGGCATAACCTCTTCCAATGGATATAAATGATCATAAAAATGAACCTTGAATTATTATGGATGATAGTTAATAATCCAATAAAAATTTTAATGTGTTTGGGAAAATTTCTAGTCCTTATCATTTTACTTTTAACATTACAAACCTGATTCACCTATTACAGTTGTAGCAAAATTTTTATGTTTACTATTCATATTAAACAAAAACTAAAAGAGAACTATTTAATAAGTATTAAACTTATGAATCAAAATATGTATTTCATTTTTCAAAATTCATAACACATAATTATGATAGTCTAATTTAAAATATATTCCGAAAAATGTGATGGAGAACAGTTTTTTGGAAAAAGGAATTTGTAATCCGAAAAATGTACTAATATAAATATCATGTATAATGAAACATAAAATAAAGTAAATTATATTATATATAATGACATAATTATTATTTCAATTTTTTATAAAATTTAAATCATAAAGATACGTTCTAAGAAAATAAAATGATAGTTTTAATAAATCGGAATTTTTCATTATTTATTGATAAATCCAGTTTTTAGAATATAATCCAGAACATGACTCAAAGATAATTTTTATATGTTGGTTTCAAAAATTAAATTAGATTAATTCAATATATTTTATAATATTTCATAAAATTAATTATTATATTATCTCACATAAATAAATAATAATTCATTTTTGAAGAAACATTTTTTTGAATAATTAAATGAATTTACAAAAATAATTACTAAAAAATTATCAATATATTTATATTTAGTTTGAAATATATATATATTTCCTAAAAATTTAATAATATTCATACCCTATAAATTAAGGGCTATTATAATATTATCAAATTAAATAATAATTTTTAATAGTGTATCGTAGTTCGTTTAAACTCGGTGTTATATTTTTTTAAAGACATTGAAGAAATAAAATTATTTAGTGTGAAATATTTTATAAAATATTGGGGGGTAGAATGTAACACCCGATAATTTTATGAGAAATATTTTGTTTTTAAATCATCAAAGGAATCTTTCACTACACACAACACTAGATTGGCTTGCTTTACACGCAATCGTGGCCTTCCTCGATAGCTTGCGTCGTACGCAATACCGAGCTTCACTAAACAATGATATGCTATTAAAATATTATTAAAACTAGCCATTATGAATAGTAATAACCACCTTTTGAAATTTTATAAATTTTATTTTTCAAAATGGACATCATTTTTGGATTTGGAATATCAAAATTAGCCTAGGGTGAAATTTTGGTATTTTTCTGAAAACTTTCAATTTTTGATGAATAGTGAAACCACTAAGTGGTAGTTAAAAAACTGAATTTTCCATAAAACATAATTTTACGGCATATGTGAGTGGAATTTTGAAAATCCGAGAGACACGGTTGATGTCAGTAAGTAAAATGTGGTTCAATGAGATGAAAATAATTTTTTGGTGAATAGTAACTTTTTACTTTTATTTACCACGGTTAAAAGTAAATAGGGTAATTAAGGGTACAAATGATATTATTATTACCCTAACACATGTCCTAATTCTATTGGATAAGTTTAATTCGACCAAAAACTACCTTATGAATAAAATATGACCATTTAGGCCCATTTGGATTAGATTAGGACATTTATTATCAATTTACTTAAAGAAGGGTTAAAATAGTTAAAATCAATGTTTAATACGTAAATCATTTTTAATATGGGGTTATGCATACTATAAATTCTACTATAAATATTCATTAGAAAGATAAAAAGATTTACAACACAATGGTAGTTTATTTATAATTTTTAGACATTAAATAATTTAATTTATTTATGACACAACGATGATGCAGTAATTATCTTATTAATGAAATATTGACATAATTGATGTTATAAATACCCAAATAAATTTAATTTAAGACTTTTTATGCATTACACTTATTTTATAGGTTAATATGACATGTTAGTATTTATTTAATTAACTTTTTTCTAACTGATCATTCTGTTATGATTTTCACAGAAATCAATTACTAAATGGTGTCAAAATTGACATAAAATAGTTTTTAAAACAAATATTATATTATTAATTGTTATTTTATTACTAAAAATCAAAGGATAGGCCAAATGACTTATATAAGGTTATATATATTAATAATAAACAACTTGGGGTTCGTTTTTCTTGATATAGTAAGTTTATTAACCTTATATTGTAAGAAAACAAGAAGACACGGTAAAAGTTAAATTATCTAACTTAAAGTTAAATCTAAATGATAAGGTTAAAATTGATACCTAAACTTGTATAAATTCTATTGGATGAGATAATTTCGACCCATACCCACCTTATATTCTAAATAAATCAATTTCTAGCCATTTAAAACCGAATTTGGCTTTATAATAAAATAATATTTTTAGTTATTCCAAAGGTGTCCCTCTCCTCCCTTATAAAAGGGCACTTCCTCCCTCTCTTCCTAACACCACTTTGAGCCTTCAATATCGGCCAACCCCTATGAATTTCTTATCTAAACTTTCCTAGAGACATCCTATAGGTTCTGGTCTTCTTCAAAGACCAATTTTAGTGCCCTAAAAGGAGGTCTCAAAGAAGCGCTTCAAAGAAGAGGTAATGCCCGTTACCGATTCTTTCATCTTTATTTCTTCTTCCAATTCTTCTTCTTTAGTTTTTTAATTATGAAGTAATAACATCAGTATCAATAATATACTGATATGTTATTATAAGTATGAAACAACCCTATTTCACTATCTATCCATCCTACGGAAAATGAAATCACCGCGCGTGCGTACGTACGAAATACCGTCTCCACGCTGTGGTGTAATCTATTTTCCACCACCACCTTACTTGGATGGGTATAATGGTGTAGAGAATGAATATATATGATTATTTTAAATTGATATTGATTCTTAAATAGTATACATACACTCCAATACAGTTTCACGATCATGGGAACGATATCATCGCTCGTGCGTACGTACGAAATACCGTCTCCACGATGTGATGCGACTTGTTCTACATGATCTTAATTGCCTAATGATTATATAAATGAATTGAATAAATGAATATGATATATATTACACTAATAAAATTCTGTAAATGAGGTATCTATAACCTAAAAAGAAGAATAAGAATTTATTCGACAAAACACGTATAAGAACAAAAAGTAATAAACACCCGAATAACAAGTAGCAATGAAATATTACTAATAATAAGCTAAGAATATGACCATATATGATATAATAACAATGAGTATGATTCTCGAATAAGTAAATGACATTATTTAAATCATTATACAGGAGGTTCGGATACTTACGAAGCAAATTGGACCTATGGGAAGGGAAATATCACAATCTCATTTTTATCCGAGATTGTTTATACTTTGGAATTTACTGGGGTGTATTTTATCATCCAAATCCATGTTTCCTCAATATGTAATATTTATATCCTTCTACAATAGTTTATATCCAATTTTACCCTTCAGTGAGTTTTTAGTAAAAGATATGAAAGGAATCTTTTGTCGTTTTTCGTACGAGGTACTTTTTGAGTTTTCTGACAAAAGTACGAGAAGAATGTTTTTTTAACTTATACGACATGAATGGATTTTTAAAACATTATTTCCAAGAAGCTTCCCTTACAAGTTTTCAAGTTTATTTTTAATCAACTTCTTTTAGATTAAAATTGTATGACATGTTAAGAAAGGAAAAAAAATATTTGAAGTAGAAAGGATATTTTCCTCAAGAATGGAGTTCAAGTGTTTTATCAAAATTATTTTCCATCTAAGATAATATAGGGTTCTGTTTATACCCCTATTATTACATTGATATGATTATGTTGTTATGGAAATATTTTTATGAATTACTTTATCTTATATGAATTGTTTTATGATGTCATGATGTTTAAGATTCCCATTTTTATTACATGGGTTATGCTATGATGTATGGTTTATGATTTTGTGGCACACATAAGAATGGTATCATTATGAGATGGGTGGGACCTATATCTCACTCCAATTCATTGGGTAAAGATTTTATATCTCATGAGATAGACATGGCTGGAACGGTAGATTAAACCAGTTCAGTGAAACTGGACTGGAACAAGGAGTGAACTCGGTTCAGAAATGGACTTTGTCCGCTAAGATAGTCTTGTCAATGAGTCTTGACTACTAAGAAATGATTCTCTATTATTATGTGTGTATGCCACAAAGTTTCATATTTGAAGTTATGATTATTGGGATTACATTTCACTACTATGATTTATCTCATCTTATGAAATTCTGATCTCTTTTGCAAGTTAATATTTCCAAAAGTTATGTTCTTATAAATATGATGTGATTGATATTTCTTTTGTTTACCTTACTGAGCATTTGAGCTCACCCTTTTGAATGCTTTCTTTCCCCAGGTTAGGAAGAAGGTTATTAAGTAAGATATTCCAAAAGGGACTATAGATATGATGAAATAAATGAGAGACATTGTAGACGCTTTATGAACCAGTTGTTTATGTTTCCCAGTTTCTAGAGACACTATACCTATATGGTATTTTCCTGGTTTTGTTATATGTTGTAATAAGTGTGCTTCAATTTTGAATTAATAACAATGTATGTAAAGTATGGGTCATTATAGTTACAATCCTTCTTTAAATAAACCATGGGTTGGTGATTCTGAAAAATGTGTAATATTTTTTGTCAATTATTTAATGAATAATCAAATATTAAGATAATGATGTTAAAGTTTCTTACCGGTGATCTAGAAGAATAATCACCTGAATATCTAAATTAAAAATAAATGAAAATCTTTATTATTGGGGATTTCAGCCTTAAGTTTTTCAAGGAAAAAATATGGTGAGAATTTGTGGAACAAAGTTTACCTGAATGATTTTTCTATAATTATTTTACCATAATAAGGTTAATAGACTTAAAAAATTCATGTTATAATGTTTTTAATTACACACTTCGAGTTATACTGTACAATTTCACAATATTTTATTTTTAAATTTGCGTTTTACAATGGTTGAGTAATAAATTTATGTTTCATAATGGATGAATTTTAAGGATGAGATATACAAAGTAAAATTTATTAATTCATGGGGTAGTGATTGTATGAAATTTTATTCCTTAGGTTATGATGTTATGATTAGACATAGATAGGATTAGATAAAAAAATTTGAACATAGGCCTATAGTTTGAGGTTATTTACACAAAATTTTAAATACATTTTTTATGATGTTTCTAATATTTATATTAATCATTTATTTATCTAGAAGTTATTCTAGAAAGAATTTAATAGATTTTTTTCACTGATATTAGAAATAAACTTTGAATAAAAATGTTTACACTATTTTATTTAGAGGCTCTAAATGTAGTTAAATGAAGTTTGAGTTGATATAGTTATTCATTAATTTCTTGGAGTAATTTATACATATAAAATTTATGAGAACATTAATAGGGACATGATTTGGTTAATAATATCCGAGGAGAGAAAAATACAAGAATTTATTAACTATATATTATAAGGAATATTTAGTCGGGTAATTTTTTTGAGAATATGGAAACATTAGGATATGAGGAATGATAAGAAGATCAGAATATAAAGTTATTAATAAAGAAGAGAAGATCAAAACAAATTGTTTAAATTAATCATGTGAGGGCTATAGAATATCATTTACTATAAGAAGAACAAGTCTAACAAGTAAGTACTCAAGTGTAAAAACTATTTATAGTCGAAGGCCTATTCTTGTTTGGAAAAATATTGATATTTAGAGAGAGTTAGTATAATCTAATTCTTGAAGACATTAACAATTATATACACTTAGTGTGTGAGATGAACACTATGGGTTACGATTGAAACATTTCATAATATATTATATTTATTTAAATTGATTTTTAGAGGAATAATCTACGACTTTATGGGTCTCACCTATATATAGAGTAGGTTCTAAAATTGAGGATGAACCTCGTAAAAATAATTTTGTGTTTTTCTATTTAAATTATCTTTTTTAAATTATGTAAAAGTGGGGAGGGTGATTTATAATGATACATACATCCTAAATTATGACACAAGTTCGATCAAAATAAATAAAGTAAGAAATTTAATTGAACCCAACTAGTAAAATTTGGTCATCTTAGATTCTACCCCCACGTCTCAAGGTGACTGCACCTCAATTGATATCATAGAATAGGTTCCCTCTATTTGGTTTGACATGTTTTTTCCAAATCATTTTCAATTATTTACACAAAGTGATGATTTAAATAATTTGATGAAATATTTTCTCAAGAAAATAGACAATTTATCCTTGACCAATTATTAATAGATGATACTCTTGGGTGTAGAAACATAAAAGTATCATTGTAACTTTTAAAACCCAAAAATAAGTAGGGGATCAAAATATAATAAATTTATCCTCTAGAGATTAGTGGAATGAGGATTCACCACTATCAAAATAAGTTGTATAATTATTGAAATATATGATAAAATTATTCCTCCAAAGAAATATTTCAACATCAATGGTAATTATGAGTATGTTTAGCCCATTGAATATTTTAACTTCGACATCAAATATTAAATATAAAATTTCCCTTTTTAATTTTTCGAATGTATAATATCATATATCAAGGTACAATAGAAGGAAAAATCATAGATGCAATAGGTACTTGATGAGATAGAGGATGCATTAGGAAATATGATCTTAGAATTTATATCTCTTAATAAACTCATTAAATTAAAGGAATAAAGTGTAAAAATTATTAAGGATAATTAAACACTATGGAAGAAGAATTGAAAATTTATTTTTATGATAATGTATTAATAAATGATTTTTTAAGGAAATATTCCATTCATAAAAAGAAGTTATATGAATCAAGCACTCTTAGAAGAAGATGCAAGACAAAAAGATTAAAGAAATTAATAATACTACACGTGGAATTTATGACTCATGAATAAAGGTTTATAAATAGGAAAAATGAATGTGAAGATAAATTGGAGTTACTTGAAAACTTTAAAAACTTCTAGAAATTAATGTGACTGGATTTGGGAATGAAATAAAAAAACATTGAGGCTGCATAAGTTAAATCATCACATAAATATGATAAATGAGCCGCTACTAAGGTTTGTACATAATTTCTTTCTTTTATAAATAAAAAATATAGTTCAAATATTATTATAAAATTATTGAATCAATTGTATTATTATAATTTATTGAAATGGTTAAAAAATCAATGAATTTATATGAACGAACTCTTAAACATTTAGTAGTGCAGTTTCTAGTTTCATATGAATATTGGTGAAAAAAATATTTATGGAAATCCACTACTTAAAATAAGTTGGAATAAATTATGAAATACATATGTTCTCCATAATGTGATTAGAAAGAAGTAAGTTAAATTACAAGAATGTAAGAACCCTCCACTAACTAAAATTATGAAACAAATAAAAATAATATATTTTTTGGCTAATGCTGGGATTATAAAATAATTAGGCACCAGGCCATCGATTGTTGGAATAATTTAATAACTAATGGAAAACAGGAAAATAAAAACATTAAAAGGAGTCAAAATAATGTTATAAAATATCATGATTCATCTCATCCTAAGGTACCATATAAGGGTAAAATAATGTATTTATAAGATATAAGAAATTCATATGCACTTAAAAAATGTTCTTGAAATAGTTACTTAGGTAAGAGAAGTAGATAAATTAATGGAAAACCCCTATTACAAAGAAAAAATTATAAAAAAATTAAATGGAAAAATAAATTTAAACATATTAAAAATAATTTCATGGTTGTATAGCCTAATCAATTATAAGATGTGTGAGTGATGGATTTTGATGAAAAGAACATTCATATGCCTTTGTAGTCAAAGATAAAAAGATTGATCGAAAAAGATTTAAGAAGAAAGGAAAGAAGAAGGAATCCATGAATCCAAATAATATTTTTTGGAAAACCAAGGTGGTTTTATTGAAAAAAAATCTTATCTTATGGGATTTTTCAATTTGAAAAAATATTCTAAGCCCTGATTCTTTAACTAATGTGAAAGGAAAATGAACCTTGTTCTTTGAAAAGTTTTTTTATGTCTAATAAAAAAGGGAGTTGAAGGTGGTGTAATTAAAGAATATTTTTCCACTATTATGTATTTAAAGAAGTAAGATTATGATTTTAGAGACCTAATGATGTTAAAATGAAATGAAAAATTTTAAAAAACCAAAGTGCTATAACACCGAATGATGAAACATCCAACAGATTGAAGAATAAGTAAAAAATATAGAGCTCATGACATATAATGTTTGTAAAATTATTTATTTTTGACTGTTTATAAATATTTTAGATAACTAAAATTTTATTTTAATGAATATAATAATGTGAATAATATCATATGGAGAAAAGATAATATTTTCAGATAGAGGATAGAGAAATAGTTTTTCCGAATGTGTTCATAGGCAAATCATATAAAGAATTTCTAGATGGAATAATTACTAAGTGAAGTAATATCAGAGGGAGATTTATAAATTAACCAGAATAGAGAAATCATCATATAAAAAGTAGAAAATTTATATCACTACAATAATAAAAAGTCATTCACTATAAGAAGAAAGATAATATAATAAGATTTTTTTTATTAATAATACCTAGATTATATTATGGATGATGATAAGAAAATAACATGGACTACATTAAGGAATATCACTATGATCCAAATATAATTTTTTTCAAAAGAATATATATTACAATCATATTCAAATAAAGTGCATACATCAATGGAATATTATAGAAGAAGTTTTTGGAGGCTGTCTGCAGTTGAAAACTACTAGAAGGTGTGCCATGATATTATAATTTGATGGAAGAATATCATACGTGGAGAGAATCATATAAACACATGAAAAATAAATATCACATATAAATATTAAATACAACTATTTCAAGTTGAAATTTCTAATATGAGGAGATAATATAGTAGAGAAAGTATACAATTAGGAACGAGAGGAAATATTCGTTGAAATGAAAATCATTAGAAGGAGTAGTTTTGATTCCCATGAATTCACTACAACAAATAAAAGTCATGAGATATTGATATAGAATGATAAAATATGAATTGATAGGCTAGTATTTAGTGATTATAAAAAGATGAAATAGTCTCTTATATGAGTGAATTGTGAAAGAATGGTAATGCCTAAATATAAAGATTTCATATTTGGATTATATATAAGAAAACATTAAAATAAATTATCACATAAGTTGTCAATACATCCATACTATTGGGAGATAATTAAATTACATATTCCAAAATATGGAATGATGATAATTAGATAGAGAGTATATATACTCCACCAAGATAACAAACATAAAAAATGGGTATCCATGAATATGCAAAGATATGTATAAATAATGGATATTGGATTCTCATATGGTGTCGTTAAATATGTTTAACATATATTGAATGAAATTTTGATAATATCATGTAATATATGTTTGATATATGATATCATGGGGAGTGATAATACAATTTTTGAAAAACAAAGCTTCTCTTGGACAATGAATGCATTTAGAAAAACTGAGCAAAAAATTATCTAATTGTGTACATTAGGTCAAGGATACAAGATAATGGATTTTTAGATTATGTGTAACATACCAATATTTTTTGTTGATATTGAAATTTTTTAAAATTAAATATATAGTTCTATAGAAACGAATTGGAAAAAATGATAACGTTTGAAATATTGAAATTATTGTTTCATATAGTTCATTATACGTAATAGATAGAGGATGAGAAATAGAGAGTTAATCCAACCTTCATTAAGGTCTACATATATTTAAAATATATGGATATTCACTAATGTTCATGAAAATGTTCTTCACTTCATAATGAAAAGTAAGTATTTGGAATATATTTGAAAATATGATAATGATATGAAAGATTCCAATTGAGGATATCAGACAGAAATGTTCTCAGAGTCTTTATGAATTAATATATGCTAACTTAAAATAATAGAGTCCATATTTTAATCGTTAATGTGTTTTAATGATTCAAGAAATATTGTTCTGATTATGTTTCTATGACAATGAGAATATAGTTCATGGATAATCATTGATGAACATAAGAACATGGTTTTCATTTTCTAAAATTCATGTTCTCCAATGAATTATTTTATGGAGGTATTCGGAGGATGCATTAATGTAATTCAATGAATGGATGAATGTCTAAAATGATCTGACATTCAAATAATTTATAGCAAATAATTTTCACCACAACCAATTGAGTGTGTTTTGAAAATTTAGTATATATAGGCAATTATAATGAATAAAAAATAATGATTTATGGAAGATATGTATTGAGTCCACACTATTAATAACATATATAATGAATACATAGGTGACGATAACAAGTTATAGATATATAAAATCTATAAATTTTATGTTTTCACCATCATGAGGTAGATTTTTTATAATCTCACACTCTCATGTAAAATATTATGATTATCTATAAAGGGGGGAAACTTATTTGATAATGATACTAAAGAAAAAGGATTTCATGAAGGGGTAAAATCAATTATTTTATTCATTTCCATTTTTATCCATTTATAGAGATAGATAGAAGAAATTAAATTGAAATAATTTGTGATAAATTTACCCTTGAAAAGAATATTTTATAAGTGAGGGAATCACTTAGTAAATGATACATCAAAATCGAATGTCATAGTTAGTAACTCATGTCTTCTATATCTATCTTTATTCAATTAGACATATATTCGGTTTTTTTGTGGGTTATTTATCTAAGAAAAGTGATTTCACCCATCTATCTTGAAAATAAAGGTTTCAATTATGTTCAATGATATAAACGGGGTGCATAATAAAATGTGTGATTAATTCCCCCCCCCCCCACTACAATATTTTAATAAGGGGGAAATTCAAACCAGTAAGGGGGATAAAATATGACAACGAATATCTCTCATAATTAAGATTTTGAATTTCTTATCTATAAATGGGAGATAAATTCATTAAATTTTAATAGAAAATTCATATTGAAACCCATTCCCGATAGAGATGTTGAAGAAACCAGGGTTAGATGATGATAAATATGATTTATTTATTTTCAATTAATTAAATGATAATAAGTGAAGAAAGTTAATAAATTTTTTGTTTCTCATGGGTGTTCTTGAAGTATAACAACTAGATGTACAATCTATTGATGAATTCAATGATAACTCTCTGTTATTTTTTATTAATAGATGATTCTTTTTATGGAATAAGTTTGATATACATGGTGAAACATATATTTATATAATGGTTTTACCTGACTAAGGTTAAGATAACTATTCAACAAGATAATTGTTCTTAAAATAAATATGTAGTGTTACGAATTTAGTGTTATAAATTTTATCTATTCACATTTTGAGTTATAATGTTGAACATTAAATAGTTCATGTTATAAAGTGAAGATAAACAGTGTTTATGTGTAATACTCATGTTTTAAAATGTTTTATTTACAATGCTGATATATAAAAATTTTATGACATGAAGTCTGGGAGTTGAGGCTGTATGAAGTTTGATATCTGATGTTTTGGTGTTATTATTAGACACTGATTGGATTAAATAAAGATTTTTTACACTATATAGAGGATTTAGTATCTTTATATAAACATTATGAAGTCACACATTGTAATTATTTTTAGATTAAATTCAAGGTCCATAAATCAAGATGATATTTGAAAAAAAATTGAAAAGTTTTTTAACAACTATATTTGGGGAATCAGTAATGAAGAACGTTGACTCTAATTTATTGAGAGGCTTTGAAGGCAGCTAAACGATGTTTGATTTGGGAAATAAATTCAACTTTAGGGCTCATATTTATTTATTACATTTCAAAGATATTTGTTCCTATAAAAGGGATCAATTTCATTCATATTAATATGATGTATTTTAGAATTGTTGAGGAGAGAAAATGGGTGGAAATATTCAACCAATGAATCCAAGGAATATTTTTTTATGTCAATGTTTTCATATGTTCAGAAAATCAGGTTCAAAGGAATGGTGGAAATAATTAACTACCACCTTCCAACTAAATTTGAGGATAAAATTATATCAAATTTGGGGGAAGAAAGTGATAGATTCATAATTACTTTTATCATAAGTAAAGAAAGTATAACATTAAATTACTTCAATGTAATACAAAGTTGCTGTCACGACCCGCCTTCACCAAAAGGAGGGAAGGGTCAGCAGGTTTTCAGGCCCTTCCTTATTTAAGTTGAAGGAGAGATAATGACCCCCGAAACCTGCCTTCAATAGGTCCCGGAGTGGCGACTAGCACCAAGGGTATAGGAAATTCTCGCAAATGGAAGGTATTACCCTTTTTATTTTATAGGATAGAAAGATAAGGAGGAGAAAACCCAACAACACCAAGGTAGAAGGAAAAGTAAAGCCAAAAATAAACCATTACCACATGCATGTTTCAAAAGTGAAAGCCACAAAGTGCAAAAAGGTGACTACAAGGTAAGTACCAAAAAGAAAAGAGAAACAACTGCAACTGCTCCAAAAGTCCGAGCTAGTAAAGTCCTGCGTGATCCCCGAAGTCCTCCTGGAAACCTGGAAGCAGTTTTATATACGTAGGGTGAGCATACAAGTACACTCAGTAGGGAAAAACCAAGACTCTCGTGCACAAGTGGGGGAACATACTAAAGTCCCGTGAGAAAGAGTAAACCAAACACCTAACAATGCAACTATCCATCCCAGACCTCACAAAGGCTCGCTCCCCAAATAACGCAAGTCAAGTAATATATATATAAGAGCACATCGATGTTTGGGTACCCCGCGCCACTTTCCCACTGGTTATTGAGACATCCTACGCATCGGACCAATCCCGCCATTCTCACCACAGTCCCACTGCCGCACCCGCCCGCACACACCTGGGCCACAACCACACGCAATCCCACTGCCGAATCCCGCCCGCACACACCTGGGCCACAACCACACGCAGTCCTACTGCCGAATCCCGCCCGCACTCACTTGGGCCACAACTGTCACGTGTAACCATGCCTGCAAACACCTAGGCCAGAACAACCACCGCTACGCCCGAAGACACCTGGGCTAAAGGATCCACTGCCACGCCCGAAGACACCTGGGCCTCATCCCGAAGACACTTGGGAAACCACCTGCCGCACACACCTGGCCAACCACCACAACACCCTGCCCGAAGGTTCTTGGGATAATAATGGACTTCAGGCCATCACAGCCTGCCCGAAGATACTTGGGCTATCCGGGAAATGGAGCAGAAAAGGAGCTAATAACCAGCCACTAAGGATAGTGTTGGGAAAAACACCCTTCCCCCATAAATGGGGGTGTTCGGCACTAAGTGCTCAACTTGGGTGGGGCGCGAATAAGAAACACAAAGCTACAAGTATAGATATAGGTAACAAACACTCACCCAAAACTTAGGTTTTCCTAGCCAACCTACAGAACACGACATCACTGCGTCCGAGTCACAGCTCACGACCCTTGCCCACAAAACCATTCTGTCCCAATTCTTGTTTCACGTTCAGTTAAAATGTTCAAATGATTTTAAGCACTACTGGGCAACTACCATAATCATAACCAAGGAAAACGTCAAAAGAAAGGATCAACCAAAGCACTCACACCCGGTTCTGTTAACAGAGGATCTCTCCCCAATTTGTGATAAAAACTCTCAACCACTGAAACCATACCAACAGGAGATCCCATCCCCCAAATTCACACAGCCACCGAGAGTATAAAAAGAACGGGGGATCCCATCCCCTCCCACATTTCCAGCAAACGGCCCGAAGGGAAAACAACCAACAACCACTACCAACACAAGTCAGGGATTTTCAGATTTAAACGACTTAACACACTCCATGATTTCAAAATTTCATGTGTTCTATCTGTTAGTTATCACAGAAGGGTTTATCCTGGTGCTTTCAATTATTCAGCCGGATATACGTGATTAACCAATTTCACAGTAGGAGTTCACAATTTCAACAACCCATTTAAAACACCACAAAGGGATTCATCAGCGCACATACAACGACCACCAACGGTCTCAATTTCCAGAAGAATATCGACCAGCACAAATCAAAAGTAAAGCACAAGATAAAGCATAAGCAACGATCACAACCCCTTCCCCTTCTTTCTTTAGAACTCCGTTTATTATCTTTATCAAGGTTTGGTTCAACCAATTCCATAGGAACAAAAGAATAACGCCCACCCCGCATGGTACACAAAAGTGAGAGACGAGAGAAATTCCCTACTTGTTGATAGATGATCGACGTTTAGGTCGGGGGCGCGGAATTTTACGGATAACGATGCGGCGGTCCCGATGCACCAGAAGAGCCACGATCGAAGAAGGGGGAAGCCACGGCCTAACCCTTAATTTATAAGAGCTGGGGACGGTTGAGATGAAAACACAAAACCACGTAAGACGAGGGAGTCGTGGGTTGACCACATGGCTTGACTCATCATTAAAGGCGCTGGGTGGTTTAAACCGACTCATGAATTAATGAAGCATTTAATTAAAACCTTTGTGTGCGTTTCGGATTCCCAAGATATTTTTAACAAGGCAGAATAGGGTTTAAAACCCTATTTGCGAAAAAAGGAACGTTACTGGAACAACTTGGCAAGGCCGGGCGACGTCGGCCGGTCTCACCGATCGGTCGCACCGATCGGTCTCACCGATCGGCACCCTTTAAGGATCCAGATTTTGGTAAAGGGAGGGACCAAGGGGGGTCTGGGTCATCACAGTTGCAGTCATAAACCAGTTCAAGTTTGGTAGATATTGATGGATGGTGGGATTAAATATAATTTTAATTCCTGGGACTTTGTAAATTCGGGATACATAGTGTGTGGGATGCACACTATTTATTAAAATAGTATCTTATCACACAAATTTGTAATTTTTGAATATTATTATTAATGGAAGAATCCATGCCCTAATGGAATTCAACATGGCAAGGAGTAGGTTCTCAAATTAAGGTACTACCATGTAAAAATTCCCATGTTCAGTTAAAATTACATTATCTATATAAAGTTCTAGAACATTTATGAGGATGAGTTACAAAAATCCTTATATCTTAAATGATAATAGAGTTTAAATAAACCTAAATAATGAATGAATTTATACTGAACATAATTGCTAAAATTTGGTCATCCCAAATTCAATCTCATCTTAGGGTGACTTCACAATCCCCTAGGAATCTTGCTATTTTTTGAAAAGTTATTATCCACATTTTTGATGAATCCAACCAATTTTATTTCACTATTTTAAATAATTTTTCAAATATATATAGATTGATTAAATTTAAAAAATTTTCAGTACAAATGGAAAACCTTATCAATCTCATTATTCATTTTAAAAAAATTTATCTACATTATATAAAATTTCTAGAATCAATCCACATAAGGGAAAGTGGTTGTGGAATCAATATGGTATATTTCATAATTATAATGGGATATTATAGAGTGAAAAGTTTTAATATACTTTATCATCATAGTTCCGAAAAAGTTATCTTCATAATCAATGTCATGATTTTTTAATAAAATTTTTATACTGGGAGTGATTTATTGGTAAAAACCTAGCCATCTATGTTATTTTTCATATATAAAATAACTTTTAAACTTATTAGTATCTCCCTAGTAGTTTCATACTCTATGTCATAATATTTTTTGTGTATATGGGGTCCATATTGTGTTCCATTACCTTTAAATGTTTATTAGAATAAACAATTTAATGGATTCTGGATAAGTGACAGGTTCATCACCTATAAATAATATATAATAATCATTTTCTGTAAGAAATACATATCTCACAGGTTCTGGAAAATCCTACCTATCCTATGAATTACTTATCTATCCTAAAGTAGTCTTGTTTATACATCCTCTAATGGAACCAGATCATCTTATGTCTCAAGAAAAATTAATATTTTTTGGATTTGATCTTCTCCATGTTTAAAATTTATCCAACCATTATTCTAATTAGTAGATTATTATTTATAGAAAGTACCATTTCTGACTATAAAAACATTATATATTCATTTTGATTATACAATAATATCTCTTCGTTTTGCTGGGATAAAAAAATAAACACCATTATGATTTTTGGTTACATTTTTTATAAGCTAAATATTTAATAGATTCTTCATAACCGTGAATCCTTATAAAATAATTAATATGATTCCTGACCAATATCTGATATGTTGTCTACATGAAACATTTATGTTGAATATGGTTAAGAAAAAATGAATCTATTTATAGTGTGTGTCTCTAAAATTATATATGAAAATCATAATGAACCATGATTAAATAAAAAATGGCCAACATGGGAAAATTAATCCTTTCAAATAGAAAACATTACTCTTGTATTCCGAAAGGTTTTTGTTTTAAAAAAATTATTAATATTTCAAATGATCAGAAAATTCCTAGATTAAGTATTTACTCTAAATATCTAATTATAGGATCTTATTGTAACATCCCAGGTAAATAAATAAATAATACATTTTCTTTTTAATTGATATTTTTTGAATTAAATATTGATTTCACCTTAAAGGGGTTGTTATGTTCGATGGCATACCTGATACACAACAATGTGTTTCTTTGAAAGCTTAAGCTGCACAATAATAATATAATATTATTATTTTAAATGGTAGTTAATGTCTAGTTGTTGTATTAAAGAGAATTAACAGAACTAACTATAATATTATTATACATGTTTGTTAATTTTTTTTACATTAATCCAATAAAATTTAGAGGCTTAAAATGTGAATGACTCTAATTTTAAGAACAAATACTCTAATATTTTTTAAAAGATATATTTACAGCCTTTTGATGGTGAACCCTTTTTAAATATAGTTTTTGTCACATATATATGTTTTATTTGAAAAAGAAAATTAGTCTTTAGAATAGGGACATCAAAATATAATTTGGATTAAATTTTGGTATTTTTTTGAAAATTTTCATTTTTTATGAATAGTAACAATACTGTATTTTAATTCAAATTTGTATTTTAACGTAATTTATTTATATGGAGAGATTATCTCTATAATTGGTTTTAAAGTTTAATTAGATTATATTTTTATCTTTTAATCTAATTTTGGATATTGGAATTATTTTCACTTTGAAATTGGATATAAACAAGTGTAAATTTTTTGATAGTTATTATTTCTTAAAAACATGCCTTTTCTTTTGACAGAGTGAATTAATTTTAAATTAATTTCTGCCACTTCTGTGTTTAAAATTTAGAAAAATGGATTCCATATTTAGAATATGGTGGTCCAAATTTTTTAAATAGGTATTTAATATTTTTAGATATTATGAATATTTATTTCAGTAAATATTTTATTTACCATGGTTAAAGGGTAAATCTGGAAAATAAGGGTAAAAAAATATTAATATAAAAATATAAAATTACCCTAAAATGTATCCTAATTCTATTGGTTGATACACTTAAGATCATGGTCATCCTTGGGTCGATTTTGGGACCTCATGAGGCCACATGGGAGTGATAATGACACTTTATTTTAATTAACATAAAGTAAAGACAAAAATAACATAAACAAATATCTTTTAGTAAATTAATTTTTACATATGGTTATATAAGTTATATTTTTGACTATAAAAATTCTTCAAAAATATAAAAGTATTTCCTACATCATGGTATTTGTTTTATAATTTTTAGATATCAAATAAATTAAATTATTTATGACATAATAATGATGCAGTGTTTACCTCATTAATAAAAGATTTAAATAAATAAGATTATAAAGATTAAAATAATATCTATAAGCTATCCAATACTAATTGGATGATTTTATTTCAACCATTATTCGTATAATCATTTACTTTAATTAGTTTTGGACATTTAGAAACGAAAAATAATTATGTAATAAAATAATATTTTCACACTTTACTAAAGATCCCCTACTCTCCCATATAAAAGACCTCACCTATAACTCATTACTCACACCACTAAAGCCCCTTGTCTCATCCAAAATCTGCCCAATTAAGTTCCCTATATTCCTTTACTCTTCATTTAAGCCTTAACATGGGCATAAGGCACTTCAACAAACCCTTTTGGGTCAAACCAAAGGGAGTAACCCTATTTAAAGGTAACGTCTTCTCTTAAGTTATTTTGTTTTATTTTACTTCTCCAACCCCCTAAAATCCTTTTATTACTTTATTTTATAATAACAACTATATCCTAAATATACTAGGATTTTTTATGAGAAGTATTCGAACTAAACATACACACACCCCTATATAATGGGTAAAGAACATATTGTTTCTATGGATGGAAAACTAACGCCTCATGAAATGATGAATGTTCAATTATCTCATACCCCATTTCATGGTGGACATTATGATATAAATGTATTTATATATGATATATATTATGTTTATGTTTTATTTATTCTTCTATATTTTCCATTTAAAGCATACCGTTATGGTTTCCATTACGGGTAAATGCGATAATTTCATTTGAGGAAGTGCGGACTACCACCCCCTCAAAGTGATATGACTCGTTATTTCTATATGTGGGACATATAAAGGATGGAGTTAATGATATTATATATGATATTATATTGGAATTATAATATACCTATGTATTATTATGTTTTAATTCCATTAAAATTAGAAATAGAAATGAAAGTAGCGTTCATGCATACGTACGGCTTACCGTCTCCATGAACGGCACATTTCATTTCTTATCTCTAAATGTTATGAACTATTATAAATACATACATATACTGGATATATATATATATGATATATATGATATCTAAATCATGAATATTATTCTAGATATAATGGATATTTGACCACATGAACAATTTGTAATTATAAGAAGTTCATTTTTGACTCAAGTACCAAATATCGACAAAACGACCGTTATTAACTTAAATGATTACATAATGTTTCTAACATTGTAATAAGTGTTATAAAAGGAATAATAAACTTGAAAATGGATCTTATACAAGTAAAAATTAACATTATTTTATTATTTTGGAGATTATAGAATGAATAGGTCAAATCAGACATGAGGTAAGGGACTTCATCTCAATCTCCTTTCATTGAGGAATATTTTGTTTTAATACATGACTTTCTTTTATATGCTTTATAAACAACTTTGAGATTTCATTTCATTCAAAGGGAATATTTTTCTACGAAGCGTTTTACTAAACAAAAAAAATGTTTCTTTCTAATGTAAGTGGTGACAATGACCTTTTCCGCCGCTGTGAGTATTATTTGATCTATAGATTACTTAACAAGACATAATTTTTTTAAAAAGAAAATAAATACCATATACTCTTTTACATATTTTGGTATTGAAAATGGGTTTGATAATGGTTTCGTTATGTCAATATATTTAAATGACATATTGTGATTGGAATATGTAAATGTTATCTTTCCTTTATGTTGGTTGTATGTGCTAAGAATTTGTTATGGTTATGGAGAATTGTTTACATATACGGGTGGTTCCATGATAAACCTAAGTCGAGTGAGCCCGAGATAGCTCTCTAATTCATTGGGTAACGTGACAGAGGAAAATGTGAATGTTTATCCTAAGAGATTTAAGGAATATACTATGATGAGTATTCCAACTATAACTCCCTCTGTAGCTATGATAGCTACAATATAAGTATGATATGGATGCCACAAGTTACCTTTATGATTTATGATTTCTATGTGTTATTAATAAAACTTATAATTTAATGAGGTATGTTAAAGAGATTATGTTATGTATCTAATGATGAACTAATGTTTTCTTTCTTTGTTTTATAACCCTTACTGTTATTTTTATGCTCATCCCATGTTTTGAAATGTTTTTCATAGGACCTAAAGATGAATAGGGTCAAGGATGGGATCATGGAAAAGTCATTCTATCTAAAACATGGAACTAGACATGACCATTTTTTTCAATAGTTTTTCTTTTGTGAAAAAATGGAAACCGAGAAGAAGTGTCTAATTTTTAATACTTCAGATGTAATGTAATAGTTATGGCCTAATTCTCTAAAACTCTATGCCTAAAAAGGTCCTCAATGTGATTTTTTTAATTCAAGATTATGTAATGTTTTAAGTCATGTCCTTATAGTTGGTATCAATGGTTGGTTTAGATAACTTTAGAAGTTAAGATATTGTTAAATTAATGTCCATTAATTAATTTATGGTAAGACAGAAGTGATATAGCATTTACAAATTACCATGTTTCTTCACCTAAGATATTTCAATATTCAAGATGGGTTTTTTGCAGAGGAAACAGGGAAGCTATATTAGGATGACATCAAGAGGAAGACAACCTTCCAAATCAGCAACCTAATATGGTCAGAATCAGAACAAAATAGTTTTTTATAGTGAGGCTATAGTTGACTCAAGCTATAAATGGTGGTGGTATCCATCCACGAGATCATCCAGATCAACCACCAGGGAACATGTAAGTAGTGGAGCATTTCATTAGGAAACATCCCCCATATTTCAAAGGATCATCTGACCCCGTTCTAACATAAGGGTGGATTAAAGCACAGGAGAATATTTTTGATGTTATGGGGTGTTCAGAACATCAAAAGTTTAGTCTTGTTGTTTACCATTTTGAAGGTGAAGTTGATTAGTGGTGGTCGATGGTAAAACATATTAGGGATAGTGAGGAGATTGATGCTCTTTATTGGGATTAGTTCAAAGTAATGTTTCTTGAGAAATATTTTCCTAAGGTAGTTCGTCTTAGGATGGAAAAGAAATTCCTAGAATTGAGGTAGGAGGATGACTCAGTGGTTTCTTATAAAGAAAATTTCACTCGACTGGCATGGTATCCTCCAAATTTTATATGAGGTATTGATAGTAAAATCAACCGTTTTTACTCAAGAATAAATCCAATGTATCAAAGGGATTTATCTTCTCATGAGTTCAAAAGATATAAAAAACTTCTTTCAATGTACAAATAAGGTGGAAATGGAGTTTTCTGATGATCAGGTATTATTTGACAAATAATAGAATAAGAGGTAAAGGTGGTAGGAAAAAGGAAATAACTCTTTAAAATAGTCTTATGGTAAAAAAATTAAGTTTACAGTCTATGAAAATTTTGGAAAAAAGCATGATGGGGAATGTCTTTTGAATTCTAGTAAGTGTTATTGATGTGGTAAAATGGGACATAAAGATCATAATTTCACTGAAAAAGATCAGGGTAATGGTAAGAAAAAATATGATTTACAATCAGTAAAAAAATTTAAGTGTAATGAAATAGGTCATTATGAAATGAGTGTCCAATGAAGAACTCAATTGAGGGAAAGAAAACAGACTACAAGCAGAAAAGGGTGGTGAAGTCTTTTAAAACTACATCAGCAGATGTTAGGCCATCAAATGAAGTAGTATTAGGTCCAGTTTTTGGTTTTTCAGATTATGACAATGTGTTGTTTGATTCGGGGTCTAAAAATTCGTTTATTCTTGAGATGCTTTCGAGTAAATTGGGAATTCCATATCAAGATATGAATCCTGAACTTATGGTAAAAACTCCTGTAGGAAATGTTGAAACAAAAATAAATTATAAGAACCTTCATTTCCTTGTGTGCGGAAAGAATATACCTGCAAACTTTATTGTTTTTCCTCTCGTAGAGTTTTATGTTATTTTGGGTATGGATATGCTTTCTATTTATCATTTTATGATTGACTGTAGAGCTAAAGGGGTTTCTTTTCAGAATGATTTTCAGTTTGTATACAATAATGAACCCTTACTTTTGATAACATATTAGGAATCTGAGAAACTAGTAAAATATAGAAATGAATGTTACCTTTAACATATTGTTGAAAACAAAAGAACTATGCAGATTAATGATATGCCAGTGGTAAATGAGTTTCTTGATGTTTTACCTGATGATTAGTCAAGTATTATACCTAATCAGGAAATTGAATTTACTGTTGACTTAGTTCATGATGGTAAGCCAATTTCAAAACCCCATTATCGAATGGCTCAAATTGAACTTTTAAAGTTAAAAAAAATAAATTGCATGAGTTATTAGATAAAGGTTTCATTCAGCCTAGAACATCACCATGGGGTGCTTCTGTCTTATTTGTTATAAAGAAAGATGGTTCAATGAGACTTTACATTGATTATAAAGCACTGAATAACATCAATGTTATTAAAAACTATCCTTTGCCTCATATCGATGATTTGTTTGATTAGCTCTAGGAAGCTCATTATTTTTCGAAGATTGACTTGAGGTCAGGGTACCATCTGTTGAATGTAAAGGAAGCAGACATTCTAAAGACCACATTTCATACTAGATATGGACATTATGAATGTGTAGTTATACCTTTTGGTTTAACCAATGCACCTCTGGTATTCACGGATCTTATGAATAGAATTTTCTATGAGTTTTTGGATAAGTTTGTGGTTGTGTTCATTGATGATATTTTGGTTTATTCTAAAAGTAAAGAGGATCATGGAAGTCATTTAAGGGTTGTCATGCAAACCTTAAAAGAAATGAAACTATTTGGGAAATTCAGCAAGTGTGAGTTTTGGTTACATAAAATTTATTTCCTTGGTCACATTGTTTCAAAAAAATAGAATAACTATTGATCCTGCTAAAAAAAAGTTATTGAAGAATGGCCAAGACCCACAAATATAACGGAGATCCATAGTTTTCTTGGTTTGGCAGGTTATTACCAGAGGTTTGTTGAAACTTTTGCATGGTTAACTAGTACAATGACTAAGTTAACTCAAAAAGGTGTTAATTTCATTTGGGAAAAATAATTTGATGTTTTTTTTCAAAAATTGAAATTAAGATTTTTTAATGCTTGTAACACCCCAAGATTCCATCGTACGCTTCTCTTTAAGTAATACAATTGTGTGCGATGTACCCAACACTGGGTTCAAGCACACCACGACCTATCAAACTAGCCATTTAGAAAGAAGTTATGAATAGTAATAACCACATTTTGAATTTTATATATATCCCATATAATTTTAACATTCATATTTTGTTTTTATTAGATATAATATAAGGACAAAATCAATTTTTCAGATAAAAGAAGTATTTTTCAGAAAATGCAATTTTACCACCTTTTAATGGTGAATGCTATTTAAATCCAATATTTGACACTGTTATATATTTAATTTGACAAAATAAACTTCTTCTTTATAATAGAGACATAAAATTTTAGTTTCGATAAATTTTTGGGTTTTTTTTTATAACTTTCAAATTTGGGTGAATAGGGAAAATACTAAATTTTAACTGAAAACATTTTTTTAATTAAAATAATTTATAGTGATAAATTATATATTTGAATGGTTTATAAGTATAATTAGATTATATTTTTATCATTTAATACAATTTTGGTCATTATAAGTAAATTCACAATTAAATTTGACATAAACACATGTCAATATTTTGATAGTTTTTACTTTTTAAAAACATGTTTTTTAGTTTTGAAAACAAGAATTAATTTTAAATTAAAAAATGAAACATACATGTTTTTAATTTGGTAAAATAGACATATTTTTTGGATTTATAATATCAAAATTATTTTAGGGTAAAAATTTGGTATTTTTCTGAAAACATTCAATTTTTGATAAATAGTGAAAAACCGTGCATTATTATCTAAAAAGCGACTTTTTATTTAAATAATAATTTATTTTATTTCAATTAATTTTGAGTAAAAATAGATACATAATACCTATATTAGTTCAATTTAACTTATTAGAGTCATGTTATAATAAAATAAGATGTATAAAAGTTTATTGAATTTATTTAACTTTTTAACCCACCTTTTAGGGTCATTTGCAAATTTTTATAAAACATAATTTTACCGCTTCTATGAATTGAATTTCAAAAATCCATGATACATGGTTGATATTATTAAGTAAAATTTGGTTTAATAAAATGAAAATAAATTTTGATGAATAGTAACATTTGACTTTTATTTACCACAGTTAAAAGTAAATTGGATAATTAAGAGTAAACCTCTATTATAATTATCCTAAAACATGTCCCAATTATATTGGATAAGTAAAATTTGACAAAAAAAACCTTAGGAATAAAATATGACCCCCTTGGTCCACTTAGATAAGAATAGGACATTTATTATTATTTTATTTTAAGAAGAGTTAAAAGAGTTAAATTCAAAGTTTAATGACTAAACCATTTTTAATATAGAGATATAAATGAGATAAATTCGAATATAAATATTAATTATAAAGCTAAAAATATTCCCTACATAATGTTATTTTATTTATAATTTTTAGACATTAAATAAGTTAATTTATTTATGACACAATGATGATGCAGTAATTACCTTATTAATGAAATATTAAACTATTTGATATTATAAATATCCAAATAAATGTAATTTGAGACTTTTGATGAATTAAAATAATTTTCTAGGTTAATATGATATGTTAGGGTTGATTAAATAATTTTTTTCGATGTAATTATGCTGTAATAATTTTTACAAAAACCAAATACTAAATAGTGTCAAAATTGACATAATTGAGTTTTTAAAACAAATACTATATTATTAATTGATATAATATTCCTAAATATCTAAGGATCAGCCAAAATACTTATATAAAGTTATATATATTAATAATTAACCACTTTAGGTTCACTTGGCTTGTTATAGTATGTTTACAGACATATAATGTAAAAATACAAAGAGACATGGTAAATGTCAAACTATTTAACTAAGAGTTAAATCTAAAAGATAAGTTTAATATGGTGACCTAAACTTGTATAAAACCAATTTTTTGAGCGTTTTTCGACCCATATACACCTTATCCTCGAAATTAATCTTTTTTAAGCCATTAGAAACCAAAAATTATTTTATTATAAAATAATATTTCAAACTTTTCCTAAAGTTATCCGCACATCTCTTATAAATGGGTACTTACCCTTATCTTAATTTCACACCTCCAAATCTATTTGGATCGTCCAAACCCTACCCAAATATACTACCAAATTTACTCCCTTAATCCTAGAGGACTTCCTTTGGTTAGAAAGCCAACCTATAGAACCCTTTTGATCAAATCAAAAGGAAGAACCCGAAGAAGAGGTAAATATTGTATCGCCTCTTTCAAGTTATTTTCTTCTACAACTTCCCCTTTCTTTGATTATTACATACCAAAATAATAACTCCATTACCTCCTACATACTTTAATTTTATTTTAAATATGGTACAATAATATTCCTTATTCTATACATCCAATAAATGACAAAGTCACCATACGTGCATACGTACGGCTTACCGTCTCCACGTCGTGGTGTAGTTTGTTATACAAAAACATCATTATTTGGATGGGTATAATAATGGTTAAAAATAATTTAAATAATCAATATAATACTTTAATTATTATTTATATATGATATACCATCCAATTATATACTATTACACCATCAAAATAATGATATTGTCGCTCGTGTGTACGTACGGCTTACCGTCCCCACGACGCGATGAGATGTCATTTCCCATCATCATCATTAAAGACTAATTTTCATTTTATGATTAAAAATAATGTTTAAAGACATGCTATAATTCGGTATATGAATCAAATACATCTTATTCATAACAAACCTGACTTACATAACAACACATATAAAGGAAAATGAATCAGTTAACACCCGAAATAATGATACTACTAAAATATTATTGAGAAAGAAATATTAGAAGATCATATATGATATAATTTTTATGTATGTGTTTCTTGTATAATTTAATAACAACTATTTAACTATTATACAAGAGTTTAACATACCCTCTACTAAGTAAAAGTACAAGCTAAGGGGTTTTCATATCACTTTTATTCCCGTGAGATTCATGTTATATTTGCAACTATTACCTTTTGTGTGGTGTATGTACAACCCATGATTATATTGTTTGTATAATATAATTTAATTTATGGGTATTTAAATCGTCATTATATGATCCTCCTTTTATGGGGTTTATGTTACCTAAGTTACCAAATTGGTAAGGAAATTTAATATTTCAATTTCCACTCATTTGGTTTTACGCAAACTTCATTGATTACTTTACTCAAAGATTATATGTGACTTCACTATTTATTTACTTATGTAGTAATTTCCACAACACTTTGTGATGATATAATTTTTATACATAGAATAATTCATTGAGAAATTCTCAGGTAATCTTTATAAACTTGATAAGAGTAATTTTAACTCAATTTCTATTAATTGAGTTAAACATCCAAGTCATTGGTGTTGTTTTTACAAGAATATGTGTGAATGTCCTCTGATTGATTTACACGGAATATCCAATCACATTGAGTGTATTTATATTTTTCACAAAAAATTATGTCATTTATTTATCCTTAACCTAAGGATACAGTCTTTATAAAGGAATTCATCTCAACTTACATTCTATTGAGACTTCTTTGTTGTTATGTGCCAATTCACTTTTATTTGGTGTATATACTATTATTTGACATAGTATATCATGAATACCTTTATTATCAGGATATTATAAAGTTTTTATTACCTCAATTATTTTTATTCAATAATCTCTCATTTGGTTAGGAACTCTAACTAAAATATCATTTTAAATGTTTTAAAGATTTATTCTTCTAAATATTTCTCATTAATGTCCATGTTTTAAAAAGGGTTTCAAGGATTTATTCATATGGACATTAATGTTTTAAAATTGAAATTCCTTTTAAGAGTTATAAAGTGGTATGGGACACTTGGATTCAAAAATCTCTTTCAAATGACTTCTTGGATAAATAGTATTTCATTTAAATGTTTTCAAGAAATAGGGGATATTTCTCTAAAAATAATTTTAATGACTATTTTCATCTATGTCAATATGATCATTTATTAAATCATATAACACTTTTTCATATGGTTTTTACTTTTAAAATTATTTTATTTACTCATGAAATATTGATAAATCTATATCCTATACCCTATACATATATTTGATAAGGCACATTATTTTTCAATTCAATCGATTATTAGATATATAAGAAATGATTTATACATTCAATACATGGGTTAGGGACCATATAAAGTAATCCCCTCGATGCATCAATAGTTTCATGAGATGAAATAAGTTCAAAAAAATCCTTCAAGTTTATGCCTAGGAAAAATGATGTCTAATGAAGGGTCTTGATAGTAGTATGATAAACTGTATTGTGAAATGTACTTATAGAAAAGTTTAAATATGCCTAGGAAAAATGATGTCAAATAATGAATCATTTCCTACATTAAGTATTTAGTTATTATTATCGATTAGATATTTTGTTTTACTTTTTCTATAGATTTATTTCATTGTCATTTCATTAATTAAATGTCTTCTGTTTCAGTTATTTTATTTTTCATATTGATTATGAATTATCCAGTTATATAATTTAATGTGTTTCTAGTTATTTACCTTTCTTTATTCTTTATGAAATTTCTTCTAGGATTATTGATTACATGGAATGTGTCTTCACTTATTACCTTTCAATATTGACTGGTAACATTAATTCATTATTTCTTCTATTGTACATAACCTTACTAAAAATTTTAGATGACCATTATTATGTTTAATTTCCCCATGAATCCCTAAAGTGTGCTTGGAAATATAAGAAATGATACACTATATAGAATAAAGTTATTATCCTCAAAAAATTATGTTGTAATTTCTATATTTTTTATAATACAGGATTTGTGTATGCATCTAATTTACCAAGACAGGTAAAATTTTCATTCCTTCAAGATTCAATTTACTTTTATCTTATTCTAGTGTAATGGTATAATGATAGTGCCTCTAGGATTTCTAGGGTCGAGTCACTAAAGTTTTACTTGTTGAGCGGGACTTATGATTATGGCGGTATAGTTTTTCATGGTTAGGTAATGAGTTAGATTAATTTTTTTTCACGGGGTGTTAGTAAACTTCATTAACATTTACCTGAGAAGTTTTAGGTAAGAATATATTGAGTATACTTGTATTCTCACTGACTATATATAACCACTTTAAGGCCTATATGTGTTTGATGGTGATCTTGATGGGAGATACTAGATCATAGTGGTTTTGGAGGAGTCATTGGAGCTCATGGTCACTTACTAGGTGTTTAATTTGGTATCTTTTAGTTTTTTAACATTTTTATGACATTATATTCATGTATTGAGAAGGTGGATGTATTTATAAATGGTTTTTATTAGTGGATATCATCCCATGTATTGTGATTAAATTTATATAAACTGGTAAATGCCTCCAATTTGTAGAAACTCTATAACATCGGTTATAGTCACTAACTGTTAGACTATTTGAGGATAGATTTATGGTTAATATCCCTCTCTTCATTTATAGAAAAGGAGGAGAACCAATGGAGGGGTGTTAGAAAACAGTCAGCTACTATGATTCCAACATATATTGAACTTACAACAGTGTGTTATTGGGATAATCAACTCATTTATTCACAGACACCCAAACACATAAGCACACCAATACATAATTGTTTTAAAATATTTTTTAGTTAACTAAACATTCTGTAGGTAGAAAAAAAAATTCATAAAGCGATACCGACTATAAATGAAACCAATCAATGCTTGGAATGTTCATACCTATTAAACAAACTTTGAAAATAATGATCAGAATATGAGATGAAAGTGGTAGGGAAACCATGCTACTCCTCACCTTAAAAACATTCCCAAAAATAGTTAATGAACATTACCATATCAAGTCAAGGATAATGGTTTATAAAAAATTAACAAATCCTAGAAATCATTTGTCTTAGGGGAAAGGGGAGTTTTTTAGACAACGTTACGAGCAAAACCCACGCCATCGTATGTAAAAGCTAAACCTTTTTACTATTCATAAAGAAAAAACATACACACAAACCCCTTATAAAATAATTATCAAAGATTAAGGAAATAAACATGAACGAAACATTTGAATAAAAATAGGAAATATAATCATTTAATAATAAATAGAAAATTTGATAAATATAACTATAGTTTTGATAAAATAATTTGTATTTCAATACATACAGTTATACCATAAGTATACATAATCAATGTGCGTCACATTTATAATGAAAAAATAAATAAAAAATATTTAATAAAAACATTTAAAACAAAATAAAATATTATTTTTTAATATTTCATTTGAGTAAAAGTATACCAAAGACAAAAAGTGTTTGAGGGGAAATTCAAGGTTCACTATATCCTATCCAAAAAATATTTTACTCTTACATGGTCAGTAATTATTATTTATTAGAATATTTCTAAGTGATAAACCATGTAATAGATTCATCATATCTAACACATAACTATATTTTCTCAAATACAGAGTTAAATAAGGTGTAAAAGATGAACTCTGTGTAACCATATAATGGT
This sequence comes from Viscum album, assembly GCA_963277665.1. Lineage (NCBI taxonomy): Eukaryota > Viridiplantae > Streptophyta > Magnoliopsida > Santalales > Viscaceae > Viscum > Viscum album. The sequence continues at coordinate 249,758,450 of OY728150.1, forward strand.
AGGATATTTTTAATATAAGGATTTCATATTTGAAATATAATTTAAGTAAAAAATAGATTTGGGTTTCAATTTTAATGATTTTACATTAAACAAAATTATTTTTAAAAATATTGTGTGGAACATATTTTCCTAATTAAGTACTATTATGAGTTCATGTTATGAACAAAAGATTCTGTGTATAATAAATAATGTCTCTAAAATATTATTAAAAAGATACAATTGATGGTTTTCTATACTTGGTATTTAGTTTGGGTTAGAACTGAATTATAAAACCTATTATGTTAAGGTATCATGTTTATACTCTCCACCTGAAAATAACATATCCATTACCTTTCCACTGATGCATCTCTTATTGGGAGTTTAGTATAGATCATTTATTTGTAACTCATAAATCTTAAAATGGAATGAAATTATTCCCTCAGTAAGACATATTAAAGAATAAGGAAGGAATGATTATAGTTAAATGATGTAATGATACCCAAGATTTAAAATTATATTCCCAAGGGGCCCCTTCCTATAATTATAAAAATCACATAAGGGTTAATTAGGAAAATATTAAAGTTATGTGAGAATGTCAGACCCTCTCAACAAGTTAATTTTATATTCAAGTTGAGTAAATTATTCACACATCTAGATATATAAGAAATCAAATCTAAACCCATTTTTTCAATTTTAAATGATACAACACCCTAAAATAAACATAGAATCAATAAATTGCCTAATTAAAATTTTATTTCTCTTCATTATCAATGATTTCTCTAGTTATTCAAGAATAATTAGTTTTTTAGATTATGTGACATTTTCTCTGCTTTACCTATTAGGGTTCTTGCCAATAATATAGAGGAAATTGGGTATTAAATATTTTTATGTGTAATAAGGATAAAAATTTATAATTTATATCACTATCATCTAGTTTCAATTAATTAATAAGTTTAATATTGGGATTAGTCAACAAATAAAAAGAATTTAAAATTAAATTTAAAATAGAAAAAAATTATTTTGAAAATATTCTCTATGTATAGTAGATAATTTCTTAAAAAAATAACCTATATATATATAATTCAGGTAAAATACTCAATTCATATATTTATAAAAAATATAAATTAAATTTTTTAGCTTAATAAAATAAGTGGTATATTAATCTAAAGAATGTCATATGGAATCCCATATGGCTTGGAAGCACCTATTATTTTAGAGGCCTTGCTAAGGCCACCTGAATAATTTAGATATATATAAAGAATTCATAAAGATAAACTAATCAATATTTCATAACCATCACATTAAATACACAAGAATTCAAAATCATTATATAGTGAACCTAACTAAAACCTATCAGAATTCATGGAAAAAGGACACAATAAATATTATAACCATGAATTAGTAAAAACCACCAATTTACAAAAACTAAGAATCCCTAAACAAAGGAATAAAATAAAGACTATCCAAAATAAAATTCAAAATAATGAGGCCTGACCAAATCAACCACCAACCATCAAGAAAGTACACACTTAGGAATCCTTTAAGCCATAAAACAGGAAATAAATGCATTATAGTTTATTACATGAAGAATATCAAGGAATATAAATTATAGAGACCCATTTATAGCCATGTTTTAGGGAAAAAATGTTTGAGAAGATGATAATATTGGTAAAGTATATATTACCTAGGAACTATCAAAGGAATTACGCCATTGGGTCAGACAAAGATCCTATAGGAAGAAGGATCTTGATGAATTTCAGAAAATCATAACTTGAATCTTGTCCAAGTGACTGGGAAGGTGTAAGGTCTTGGTACCCTAATATATGGTTTTAATATTAAGGAAGAAAAATATCATTCTCTTATTTTGGTAATAACATATTAAAATGTCTTTTGAGAGGCCTATTAGATACACAGTATAGTACCTTGATTTCCTTGTGGTTTACCCAGGTGACTAGGGATTTTACCCTTTACACCAGGTAGTCAGTCCACAAAAAGAATTTATACTACTAGTAGAACCACCATGAACCTTATAAACACTCCAAACCAATGTATGATTTTCAAACCACATCTTAAAACACCTTTAATATCATTTAAAAACATGAATTCCAGTAACTAAATCCTAAAAAGAAAAATGATGCCTCAACTAGAACCATAAATTTAAATTCCCCAACTATTTCAGTACTAAATTTTCCTAAATATGAAATAACCAAGTTCATGGTCATTATATAACATTCCATTATAGAATAGGGTGACACATACAATTTTATTTTTCCAAGAATATTTATCATACTCAATAATTATATTATATTTTTTTCAGTCTGAAATAAAATCACATCACATGTCACTTATCTAATCATGGTTATGTTTTTCATCAAAAAATAAATCAAAGTAAAGAATGAATTTTCTTATTATAAAGGTTGAAAATTACCATGTGGGTTAAACCAATAGATGACATGATCAATAACAAAGCCAATCATACCCTGATTAGATTAACCTTAATGATTGTGAAAAAGCGATAAATGTTTGATGGTTTAAATGATAAGTTTCTTTTTTATTATTATGTAATGAGGATTAATGATAATCATACATCACTAAGAATATTTTTTACTATATTATATAATATATGATATATTATATATGATACATCAACTAAATATCATAATAACATTTAATCACAAGCCACAATACTTCATGATAATCTAATATTTTAAAAATTGAAATTTACACTTTAAGGATTTATTATTATTGTATTTTTCAGGTTAAAATATTCATTATACATGAATGAATGATGATTAAAATTTTTAATTATTATAAAAACATAATAAATTTTATTTCTATTATATGGTATATCTAATATATATATAGTTTCAAGATACTAAACATGGATCTCATGTTTTTATGTGGTAAACAATTTATTAATGGACCCAATATACTATCCTCTATATCCACTTAACATATTATTACATAAACCCTCTCATTGTCCTGTCAAACAAAATAGTATTTTCGAATGATCTATTTGGACCTTTTGATAAACTAGTGTTACTTGGTTTTAGGAATATATTAAATTTTTTCTAAGTAAATCATAAATTTTCCTTCATTTCTAGGTACTTCCCTTGTTCATTATAGAATGTCTAATCCAAATATAATTCTTCACATCATATCATGTAATAATGTACACTACATATACAATAAATTCCACCAAGGTGTCTTGTTTGGAGAAATTTTAATAGGTAGAAACAACAATTATAAAAAAATACCATATTGAGATCTCTTATCATCCCTGATTATTTTGAAACTAACAATAGGTTTACACTTTATAATGAACTCATAAACACCTCCAAAAAATGTACATATCCTTACTTATTATAACTTATTAAAAACATTCATGTACAATAATCTAGTGACCCTCACCAAAATTGGATTAATATATAGTTATTATGTTCATAAAATAATAAATGATGGGTTGAGTACAAAATATGAAATTCATGATAAATTATAAGGCTGATGTATAGGGAATTTAATTTACCCATTTTAACACTTAAGAAATATCTTGCATCATCTTCTTATTCATAACATGAAACAAAATTAGAGACTCATTATTGGAGTTATCCATACAAAAATTATAGATTATTTTACCAATATATTTTTTTTTAATTTGTTTAAGAAACAATGTTGATCTATCTCTATAGATCGTCATAACTAGTATATAAGTTACTTCACCCATGTAGTTCATCAATAACCACTTCCCCAAAAATTTATTTATAGACTATAATGTTGGTATATCATTTATAATTAATATTATATCATATAAAAAAATATTATAAATTATATAATAGTCCCACCATCCCTATAATAGCCAAAAACCAACTCTTTAGAATTTTATTCCAAAAAAATATTTACATTTTTTATCTTTGATTCAAATTAGTGTGATGTAATTTCAACCATCTAAAATATACCAAATGAAAGGAAATATTACATAACTTTAATCCTGAAGAAACTTTTACTCTAATAAATTTAGTGAATTAGGGAAATATCTTACATATCCTAGAAATGTAAACAACTGGTTCATGAAAATCTATATCATCCCCCATTTTTTTTTCTCATCTAGAACTAATCATAGGAAAACCGTAATTAAAACCTTTTTCCATATCCTTGGGAAATTAAAAATTATAAATGGGTGATATTAGATAATTAGAAAGGGAAAACAATACATATATCAATAATCACATTATCATAACATGAGAATATGGTTGTGAGAATATGAACTTAATATTTGAAATCTACACCCTATATTATATATATTAATAATAAAAAATCATTGCATGAGTATTGATAGTTCAAAAGAAATGAATCATAAAATAATCAAAGAACATAATCCATAAGAGAATAACATTTACATAAAACATAAAAATGTAGAATACACAAAAATTTGTAACATTGTGAATTTCTATAAATAGAAAAAGGTTCGATCATTAAGATATGTTCATGATATGAAGACCTTGAATAAACATATATACATGAAAACAGGTCCATACATAATCTTATGGAAATAAAATCTAGCTCTACACCTAAAATTTTGGATATGAAAACAATATCCACACATAATCTTATGGATATGAAAACCCAGTCCACAAAAAAACTTATGGACATTAATACCAATTCTATGCATAATATTGAGAATATGAAATTAGGTTCATGCATAACATAGTTACATCATGAGTTATCTAAGTTTACATAATGCATTGGAGGGAGATATTGGTCCCACACATCACATTAATACATATGTGTTCCACAAGATCATAAAACATTCATCATCGCAGAACTCATGAATAACAAATTTCATCTACGTATACCCCATGGTAAAGGGAACAAGATTCATAAATATCTTTTAATAATAAAAATTAACCATACAGAAAAAGAATAAGGAATATATCCTGGGATCATATATCCATTAATTCTTAAGTATCATCAATGGAAATCATCTTATATAAAGAAAGATTTTGAAATATTACTTGGAGTAATTCATGAGGAAAATTACCTTTCTAATTTAAAATCATTACATTTCTTTAAAAATTAACCCAAGTATAATGGAAAAGTTTGTCATTAAATATAACTTTTTAAAAATGTAATGGATACATAAAATCATTAAAGATGTATAATTTTGGGAAAATAAGAACATTCTATATATGTTAAAAAACATTCCTTTTGTATTTCTATTAAAAATGTCACAAAGTATATCATTTGGGAAAATGAAAAAAATATCCTTTAAAAAGAATTTTTTTAAAAGTAAAACAAGTGAAAAATGAATTTTAAAATTTTTAGGAAAATAGTTTCATCCTTTTTAATTTTTTTTGAATAAAATGAACTTGTAAGAGAAATATTTCTCAATAGAGACATAAATATAAATAATCCTAAATAATGATTAGATTATGAAATTATCCATTACCACTTTGGTATATTTTTAATAGTAATACCATGATGGAAATAATAATAAATTTATATTTAATTCTCTATAAAATTTCCAATATATATCATAAATGTAACTTTTCATTAGTATATACACCAATAAAAATAAATATGTATTGTATAAAACATGTTTCCCACATAAACTAAAGTGAGATAAAATATTTTAACTCAAGTCTCACCTATAAATGTTCATTTTCAAACATCTTTTATTATAAATGTGAAATTATTATAATTTTATTTCATATCTATAAATCTATAATACAATTTATGAGTAACTAATAACTTTTTATAACTGGTTTATTAATAATTTATTATTAATATCATTGTGCTTAGTGATAACTCATTCATTTTCTGAGTATGTCTTAGATCCAAAGTCTTTGTCCTTAAACATTGATCATTATAATATAACTTATAAAATGTTAATAATTGTATAAATATGATAAATATTTATTTAATATATATAGATATCATCACTCATGATTATTATAGATTGAGAAATAAATTACATCATTCCTAGAGACGGTAGGTCGTACGTACACATGAATGTTGTATCCATCTTTTTGATTGATGGAATTAGAAAAGGTAAATCATAATTAATATTTAAGGAATAATTATTAAATAATAAATATCTTATGTATTCATAAAATTAATCCTTATTACGAACCATTTTAAATTAAAAATGAATCACATCACATTGAAGAGATGGTAGTCCATACTTACGCACACGTGATGTTATCAATTCCCAAAATGCTAGATGATAAGAAAGAATATACGATATTATAATTATAAAAGTATAATTATTTCATAAATACAATATATAAACATTAAAAACATCATAATACTCACTGATAAAAATGGTTTTGAAAAATGATTTGTATCGCTATGTGGAGATGGTAATCCATATATACACAGGTTCGATACTTTCAGTTCTTATTTGATGGAAAAGAGGGTGTATAATAGTGTTTTAATAATAATAATAAAATTTAATAAAATTTATTATACTTAATTTTTTATGTTATTATGAATTATATATTTAGTGGAGGTAAATAATAGTATAAAATCAAAGTCATTAGTTAAAGTGATTACCTCTTCTTCGAAATTATTCTTTTAGATTTCCTCTAAAGGGTATTGGTATGGTATTTTGGGATGCCCATAACTTATAAAATATGTATATTTAAGATGAGAAGATAATTTATTAGCATATGGTTTATATAGAATACTCAATTTGTTGAATGTAAGTGAGGGAGGAGGGTCACTTTTAAAATTGAGGTGAGGGGAACCTTTGGAATTTATCAAAATATTAAACTATAATAAGAGTATTATTGAGCCAAATGATTAAAAATGGACTATAAATTCATAAGTTATTACATTAGAGACCATATATTATCAGATTTTTTCCTTTTAATAATTTTATAATTTAAATAATTTAATAAAATATTAATCCCAAAAAATATTATTATTTTTAATTTTGATACTATTCATTAATTTGACTTCAAACACATAACGAAAAAGAATTTATATGTGAAAAATATTTTATTATATCATATACATGTCATAAATATATATTTAAATAATTTATAAACTTAAATATCTCAAATTATGTTACATGTAACATTTTTAACAACAATTATTCGATTATTCAATTAATTAAGTCATTATTATATCAGCATTATGTAAGAATTTAAGTTAATTATTTATTCATTAAAATTATAAAATAAATTTCCATGATGGATATAGTAATTATATTATTAAAAATTATAATTATAGTCCAATATATCCTATTTATAACATTATTAAAATATTATTCTTATTAAAAACATGAGTTTGACATGTTTGAATTTTCATTAAATAAAATATCATATTGGTTGTACTCTCATCCAAATGGCCATAAATGGTCATATATTCAAAAATTGAATGCTTATTAATGAATAATTATTATCCAATAATATTTAGGAATGTTTTATGGTCATTTTAATTTTCTTAGCCTTTTATTTTTAAGTTTACTTACTAGATTTACCCTTTAATATGACAACAAAATTACAAAGGTTACTATTCATATATACCAAAATTTAAAAGGTATCTATTTAATAAATTTAATATTTATAAATAAAAATATATAGTAAATTTTTTAATATAAAAAAAAATAAATTTCATAATTTAATTTAAATTTAATTTATTAAAACGCTATGAAAATCAGGTTTCTGAAAAAATACGTTTTAAATCCAAAAAATGTAATTATATGAAAGTCATGTCAAATAAAGATTAAAATGAAGTTAATTATATTATATCCAATAAAATAATACAAATTTTACTTTTAATTAAAAATAAAATCATAATGATACTATATATGAAAAGGAAATGATTATTTTATATAAATTAGTATTATTAACTATGTACAGAAAAATCAATCCTTTTTGGAAAAGTTACCAAATTTCAACCACATATAATTTTGATATTTTCATTTAAAATTTTTAATTAAAATTATGATATAAATTTTCTAAATTTTCCCAAAATTAAATTTAATATTTTCTTGCAAAAATTAATAAAAACTCATTTGTGAGAAAAAATATTTTTTAATGAATAAAATAAATATACTAAACAAACGAATGATAATCTGATTATAATTTGAAAATTTATTTATATTTATTTCGAAACTTATATATATTTAAATAAATTATTCTATATTTTTTATAACCACCAAATTAATTGATAGTTTATAACTATCACATTAAATAAAAAAAAAATTATAATGTGTCACGGTTCGTTTAAACTCATTGTTTTTTTGTAAAGAAATTCATAAAAGAAATAAAATTAATTAATTAAAAATATTTTATTAAATATATAAGATTTAAATCCACCCCCACCACACATAATAAATTTTCTACTCATAATTTTAACTTGTTTTCAAAAATCAAAGTTTTTTGATTTGAAATTCCATTTATGGAAACCCACATCTCAAAAAAAGATTAATAAAACACAATATTAAAAAGGGGGAAGGAATGTAACAATGTAATATGGGATTACATGTAATAGGTATAAAAATATAATAACATTAGTGGGAATTTATGTTATATAAATAGAAGAAAACTAAAGTTGATAGATCGTTGATGATAAAAAAAGTGAATGATCTTGAGAAATTCAACTATCAGAAAACACTAAACCACAGATGTGGAAAATACCATTAGTTCATCAAAATAAAAGTTTATATGATAACATTTTTTTCTTAGGATCATTTTCCTAAAGCTGATGATTTCCATTTCCATATAGACATAGAATATAAGTTAATATAATTACTTGACAAGTATAACTTTAAACTTTAATCAGTTTCCATCACAATCTCATATTTTTTATCTAAATGATGAATATTTAAGTCCAATATTTAATTCTTGAAGTATTAGAATCAACATCAATGCATCAAAAAATTCATTAAAATATTCAAAATATTTCCCATATATATAGATATTAACCAAAACCAAAATGGTTAGTACAAGATAAAATAATTCTCCAAGAATATTAAACCATTATACGATAAAATAATACATAAATCTCTAAAATTCAAAAGTAATACCCAATGTTCAACATAGATCATTCATTAAATAAATATAATTAAAATTTATCAAAATATTTTAGACTAATATTGAATCTGAAAAATCATAAGTATTTTATCAAATCATCTTCTTATATAAATTTTGCATTTATATCCAAAAATGCAGAGACCCTAAATATATAATATCTATGATATACTAACTATTTCCATAAATAAAATTAATTACCATTAATCCAAAATAAATTATAATGTGCCTCAAAAATACAAATAAACCTTTATTCCTCAAATAAAAGTCAATAATATTTTGTTTTCTATAATCATATAGGGTTCTTAAAATAGTGGACGTATTCTGAAATCACTAAACAAAAAATCAATTTCTAATCCCATATTTATCTATAAGATAAAAAATGTTTTAAAAAAAATGAAAAACCACATAATAAATCATATCATTTAACTAAAATTAAAATTCAATACTAATAGGGACCTCATTCAGGCTAGTGTTAGGTTATATACCATGGTCACCCTTTGGTTGTGGGTTTGATCCTAATGGCCTTGCCGTATGTGGCCTATTGTTACCCATCCCTTGGGTTTTTTATTTTTCTAATTTTTTAATATAATCCTTATAAAAATCCTGAAATATTAGAAACATATCGAATATAAACATATTATATTTTCTATTAAATAAATATTTTAACCTCAAAGTTTTTCCCATACATTTCATTTTTCATCCCAAAATGTTAAAACTGATAATTACATAAAAATCAAGGATCATATCAAAACTAAGGGTCATAAAACATATGTAACCTTATTGGTATCCATAACTTGTAACATAACCTATCATAAAAAGATACCAATTTTCAAAGATTTCTAAAGTTACCACTGATAAAAAAATGTAACATCCCAAAACCTATGCTCCTAGATTCGGAGCTAAAACATAATATATAAGGTCATTCCTTTAAGAATAATAACCGTTAAAGTATTTAAACCATCCAAACAATAAGAAATAAAAAAAATAATCAATTTAATAGATAATGATCATTTAAGTTTATAGTTTTAGATAATTATGAGAAACTCTTATATATCTTGGAAAAATAAACAAATAGTTTATAAAATTCTATATCATCCCCAAAATTTCATCACATCTAGTACCATTCATAAAAATACCCTACATGAAAACTATCTTTATAAATTAGGGAAAGGAAACCTAATTAAAGGGTGATCATAGATACGCAAAATGGGTTAACAAGGGAGATATCAATAATCATATAATCATAACATGATAATTATTGTGTGAGAACATAAACTTAACTTAAGAAATCTATACCTTATATATCATAGATTCATAATATTGAATCATTGAATAAATAGTGATTTTTTATAAGACATTAATCATAAAATAATTAAATAAAATAATCCATGAGATCATTACATTGGTATAAAAAAATGAAATTTGGGTATATACATAACCATGTAACTTTTTAAACATGTATAAATAGAAATAGGTTCACTCATTAAGTTAAGGACATCAAATAAAGCCCTCATATAAACATACAGACATGAAACAACATCATGAATAATATTATGGACATAAAATATAGATCTTCATACAAAATTATGGACATGAAAATAGTTCAATGGATTAACTTATGTATATGAAAACCAAGTCCAAGCATAAACCTGGGGACATGAAATCTATATCCATGCATAAAATTGTGAACTTGAAATCAGGTTCATGCATAATATATTTTCACAATGGGTTATGAATCATTAACATATTAATTTGATGGATATATAGGTCTCACCCATCATATAAATACATAGATATTCCATGAGATCACAAAAAATTTATCATTTTAGAAATCATGAAAAACAATTCATTATAGAATAACCCGTGGAAAATGGATTGAGTTTTTTCAACATCACGTAATCACAAAAATAAACAATCCAAAACAATAATTTTGATTTTATCCTTGTACTATATACCTATTAAATCATAATTATAATTAAAGGGTGTAAACTTATATGTAAAATTTATTTTGAAGGATCACATGGAATAATTTTTTGAGGAAAATAATCATTCCATTTTGAAATCAATTAATTATTATAAAAAAACCACACAAGTATAATAGAAGTAATTTTGATTAAAATAAAATTTTAAACTTATAGAAGATACTATCATGTATTAAGGAATAATGATTCCAAGAAGAACTGGTCACACAATAAATGTTAAAAAAGTACTCCTTCTATATTTTTGTTGGAAAAGTCTCAAATTACATCATTTGGAAACGATTAAAAATATTCTCTTCAAATGATTCTTTAAAAAGTAAAACATTAGTAAAAATTAAATTAAAATTTTTAGGTTAATAGTAGAAACCTTTTTGAATTTTGTTTTGTAAAAAATGGAAATGGAAGATAAATATTCTTTGATAGAGACTTAAATATAAAAACCCCAAATAATGATGAGATTTTGATAATTACTTTATTTATAAATAAGATTTTATCAAAATCACTTTTCTTCAGGATAATTACTTCATTTTCCAATCATGTTTTAGTTTGAATGTATTAGTACATATACATTGATTATGATAACACCATTTGCATAATTTCTATAATGGTATAAAAATAATATATATTCATTATATATATATTTTTAATCACTCTTGAAATATATATATAGAAAAATAAATTACACCATTCATGGTGACGGTAGGTTGTACGTACGGATTAAAGCTATATCTATATTCTACATATAGAATAAAATAAAGGTAAATAATAATTAACCATTAAAAATCATTATTATATCATATATATCATAATTATTAATAAAATTAATCCTCACTATCATCCATGTGAAATGAGAGATGAATCACATAACGTCGTGACTATTGTAGTGCATACGTGTGCAAGAGCAACATTATTGTTTCCCAAAAGGTTAAATAGTAATAATATTTACTTGATATTATAGTTCCATATATATTTTTTCTTTCATAAACATCATATATAAAAATTAATCCCATCATAATACCCATACATAAAATATGGGGATAAAAAATGAATTGTATTTCTATATTGAGATGGTATGCCATACTTACGCACGATCGATACTTTCAGGTCATATTTAATGTGAAATAGGGTTTATAATGGTGTTTGCACAATAATAATAAAATTAAAGAATATTTATAATACCTCATCCATTATTTTAGGATTAATATCATAGATTTAGAGGATTTAAATATGAGTATAAAAATATAGTGACCGGTTGAAGGGATTATCGCTTTATCGGAATCACTAATATGTATCTCACCTATAGGGCCCTAGGTATGGCCTTATAGATATATAATAACCTTTAAAACATGGATATGGACTTTTATAAGATAAATGGGTTGGTTTTGGTCGATTTATAAGGCTCAATGTGGTGTAAAGAAGTGTGGGAGGAAGGTGCTTTTATAATTGAGGTGAGGGGAACCTTTGGAATTTTTGAAAATATAAAATTATAAAAAGACAATTCTAAAGAAAAATGCTTCAAAATAGACATAAATTCATAATGGGTGAAATATTTTACAATATATTATTAAATGTGTTCATATTTAATATTTTATGATTTTTAAAAAATTTAATAAAATATTAATCCCACAAAATAACATTATTGATAATTTTGGTACTATTCATTACATTAACATTTAAAACATCAAGGAAAAAATTAATAATCAAACCATCTATTTTATTAGATCCTATAAAAATCACAGTCTTTTAAATAATTTTGGTATCACCTTAAATATATCAAGTTATCCAACTTTTTATATTTTTAGCATCATTTATTAGATTATTACATTAATGAAATAATTATGGAATCAATGTTGTGAAATAATTCAAATTAATTATTTATTCAATAATAATTTAAAATAAATTACCATGATGAAGATAAATAGTTTAGATAAAAATAATATTTATATTCTAACATATCCCCTTGATAACACCAAATTGGAATTGTTATAATTATTTAAAATTATAGTGGGACATTTTTTACTTTTCATTAAATAAAATATTATCACTATTAGAAAAACCGCATATAACCACATTTTAAAATTGTGGATATAGCTCCTAGAATCATGGGTATATGAAATACCAACATTTTTAAAAAATGTAGCCTATTATGGTGTTAGTATAACTCTTATCTACACCCATGGTTTGAAAAATGCTATAACTACTTTTATGAACCATGGGAATTAGTGTGTGGTAAATTATGCACACTGTCAATAACCCTATACACATGGTTCTCAAACTGTGGCAGTAGGATTTAAAAAATTACCTTCCACCAGATTTGAACCATGGACCAAATCTTCCTAGTTGACGTGCATAAACACTAAACCAAATAATATTATGCATATGTAAATATATATTCAGTCATATATATTTTTATAAACCTCTAAAATTAATGAAAAACCATGGGTATACGTTTTCCTGCATATTTTGTTCCAATATAAAAGTTTCTTTTTTCCATGCTTATATGATAAATGTATAACCACGGTTCTCAAAAATCATAAGTATTGGTTGACCTAATACCCATCAGTTAGAAAACAATGGCTATAAGTTTTTATCTAAAACCTATACCGAAGATTTTTTTGAAAACTGTGGCTATAGGTTAGACCTATACCCTTGATTTTTTTTGAGAATTGTGAGTATAATAGGGGACCTATACCGATTTTTCATGAAAGAACTTGGGTATTGGTTGAAATTTTCAACATAGACTCAATATTTTCACAAAAATGTCGGTATAGGTTATAAATTAAACTTTATACCCACATTTTTGGAATATCGTGGGTAGTGGGTCGACCTATACTCGTGGTTCGAACAAAAACTATGGATATAAGTTTATTTTATAATAGTGTATAAAGGTCATAATCTCATACAAATAGCTATAAAAATTCATATAAATTAACCTTAAATGATTATGGATAAGTTAAAATCATAAAATAATGTTTGGTTAAGTGTTAGAGTCATTTTCTAATCCTTATCATTTTATTTTTTAATATTATTTACCAGATTTACCCTTTACTGTGGTGACAAAATTAGTAACTTACGATTAATATTAACCAAAAAACAAAGGAGAAATGTTTTCTAAAATTAGACCTCATGAATCCAAATATGGATTCAATTTTTATAAATTAGAAACACAAAAATTGAATAATTTCATTTAAAATTGAACTGAAAAAACGCAACAAAAAATATTTTTTTAGAAAACAAATTAAGCCCACAAATATACTTATATCAAAATCATGTATAATGATGATTAAAATGAATTTAATTATATTATATCTAATTAAATAATAATTAATTTACTTTGAGTTGAAATTCAAATCATAATGATACTTCATATTAAAATAAAATGACACTTTTTATAAAAATCAGTATTTTTCATTATTAACTAAAAAATCAATATTTTTTGAAAAAATTCCAAACATTCACCAAAATCTAATTATAATATGTAAATTTAAAAATAAAAGTTCATTTTATCTGATAAATTTACTAAAATTTCAAAACATTAATTATAATATTTCCTAAAAAAAATTAATAAAAATTCAATTTAGAAGAAAACATTTTTTTGAAGAATAATATTAAATAAAAAATGAATTATTATATAATAATAGTTTATCAATATATTTATATAGGGAAAGAAATTTATTTTTTTAAAATTATTTAATCATATTTATACCCTCTAAATTAATAGCTAGTTTATACCTATCACACAAATAATAATATTCTGACAGTGTATCGCGGTTCATTCAAAGTAAATGTTGTCTTTAATGAAACCAAATAATGAAATAAAATATCTTAAATATGTATATTTTTCAAAATAAATAGGTGTAATATTCTCCTTCCCACCCTTAGTAAATTATATTCTCACATTTTTTACTTTTACTCAGAAATCAAAGGTTGGTCATTTGAAATTCTCTTTATAGAAACCCACAACTCAAAAAATGTGAATAAAACATTATCTTGAAAAGAGATAAATGAAAGTATGAAGGAAATATGGGATTACTGATAATATGTTTCCAAATATAATGAAATTAGTTGGATTTAAATAAAAGGATATGGATGAAAATTAGTTTCCATAGATCATTAATCACAATAAAGTAAATGATCTTATCAAAATTAGCAATAAAAACCTTAAAAAACCTATATTGAATAGACCGTCAATTCATTATAATTGTAGGTTATAGAAAAAATTGTCTTTAGATCCTTTCAATAATGTTGATAATTTTTTTACCCTCTATAATAATATCATATGTATATATACTTACTTTTCATGTATAATTTCATCCTTTAAACAATTTCCATCAAAATCTCATCTTTTTATCCAAATTATGAATATTCCAGAACAATTATTCATGAATGACGAATTATAATCATGTTATATGGATAAAAAAATAGAGAACAAGATATAAATCAATTCCATATATCTTTATAAATTAACCCAAACCGAAATAGTTAGTACTTGAAAAGAGAATTCTCAAAAACGAATAAACCTTTATATGAGAAAAAATACCCAAATAAATTTAATTCAATAGTAATACCCAATGTCAATATAGATAATTCCATAAATAAATATCCATAAAATTCATTAGTATATTTTAGACAATGATTGAAACCCCAAAATCCGAAGGATTTTTTCACATCATCCTCCCAAAAAATTAAGAATTTATATCCAAAATTTGCAAACCATAAATATTAAATATCCATGATATTCTAACCATTTACATAAATAACCCTAATCACTATAAATCCCAAATAAAATATCATATTCCACCAAAAGTAAAATTATCATTTATTCCTGAAATAAAATTCCAAAATATTTTATTTACCTTAATCATAAAGGGTTCAAAAATTGTCAAAGCCTTACAAAATCAATTAGTTGAAAATTATTTTCTAATCCCATTGTTGTTTATTAGACAAAAAATATCTTCCAAAAATTAATTTAAAATATATATCTAAGATAATTTAACTAAAAATAAAATTCAATACCAATAGGGACATCACTTAGGACATTGGTATGCAATGCAACCTTGTCGCCCTTTATTTGTGGGTATAGTTCTTACATCCTTACCTGATGTGACAGGATTTCACCCATACTATGGGTTTTCCTTTATTCTAAAAAAATATTAATTTAATCCTTATAAAATTACAAAAAACATAAGAAGCATCATCACAAATAATCATAATAAATTCAACATTAAATAATTTCTGTTTCATTAAATGTTATCTCATACCGTTAATTTTTAATCCCAAAATGTAATAACCCATAATTAATTCAAAAACAAGGATAATATAATCCTTAAGGTTTAAACATACAATTATACTTTTGTAAATAAAATAAAACATTAATTATTCCTCATATAACATTTTTTGCATGATAAACATAAGTGTTAAATTTACCTAAAAAATAAATGTCTCCCAAAATATCATTAGTCACCTTAAAATTTCATAACATAAAACCTCAAAAGGAGTGTGTATGAATTTTAAACTATCATAGAACTCTAAATTATATACCCATAATGGTATCCTTAACTCCTTATATAACCTCTTATAAAAAATTCATAATTTCTAATGTTTTCTAAACTAACCTCTGATACCAAATGTAATAGACCAGAACCCACAATCCTAGATTCTTCACTAAAAACATGATATTTACATTTTTGACTTTTATAATAGTAAAAATAACCAAATTTCAACCATAAAAAACATATCAAGTCACAATAAATATTCAATCGTATTCGTACTAGTGGATATTTTTGGTTTAGAGTTGTAGATAATTAGGTAAACTCTTACAAATCATATAAAAATAAACTTTTTCGTAAAAAAAATATCATCCCCCAACATTTGATCACATATAGAACCATTTTTAGAAATACCCTATTAAAAAAATTATTCGTAACAAGTGGAAGGGAAACATAAGAAAATGGTGAGCTTAGATTATCTGTAAGGGTAAACAAGAGAGATATTAATAATCACATGAGCATAACATGAGCATAATAGTGTTAGAACATGAAATTAACATTTAAAATCTACACCCATCATATCATAGATTCATAATCACGAGTCATTGAATAATTATTGATAGTTAATAATATATTAATCATTAAATAATTAATGTAAACAATCCATGAGAAGAAAACATTTACATAAAACATGAAATTGGGGCATACACATATACTTGTAACATTATGAACATGTATAACTTGAAAATGGTTCAATCATTAAGTTAAGGTCATGAAACTAGGTAAAAACATAATATTTTGGACATGAAATCCATTTCCACACATAAAATATGGGCATGGAAAACAGTTCAATGCAAAAACTTATGGACACAAAATCCAAGTCTACGTATAAACTTATGGACATGAAAAATTGGTCCATACATAAAATTACGAGCACGAAAATGGGTAAACACATAAAATATTTACCTAAAAAGTTATCCATATTTTTTCAATTAATTGGATGGAGATATAGGTCCCACTCTTCAGATAAAGTAACAACTATAGAACAAGATTATAAAACATTCATCATCTCTGAACTCATGAAAAAGCTATTTCATATAAGTATAACTAGGGGAAAATGGAATATATTTAATAAAAATCTTGTAATATGAAACTTAAACCATTAATAAAATTAATAAAAACAATATACTAAGAAAATAACATCAATAAATCATAATTATCATCAAAGGATATCATCTTAGAATGAAATATTATTTTGAAATATTACATGTAATAAATGATAATGGAAATAACTTTTCAAATTTGAAATCATTTCATTAAAAACATTCCCATGTATAATGAAAAACATTATATTTGAAAATAAACTTGTAAAATTTTAAAGGAATATAAAAGGAATTAATAAATAAATAAATATATAAAATCCTCTCATCCAGTACAAGATATTAAACAACACTTCTGAATTTTTGTTAGAAAGGTAACATAGTCATCATTTAGAAAATGAAAAAATATTACATTCAAATCATTTTTAAGAAATTAAAAAATGGATAAAAATGAAAATAATTTTTTTTGGATAATATTAGAAAAAAATTTTAAAACATTTTTGGAATACATTGGCATGGGAGTGAAATATTTTCTATAGGAGACTTAAACATAATCAGTCCTAAAAAATGTTGAGATTGTGAAATTAACCCTTATAACATTTTTAACATTTAAATCATAATACCATGGTGGAAATAGAAATAAATGGAAACTTATGTCCCCATAAAATGAACTATTTGCATCATATAAATAATTCATGGTCAGTATATACACTACTCAAAAAAACAAGTATTGTATAAAATATGTGTCCCATAAAAATAAAAGTGGGACCAAATCCCTTACATAATGTATCTCTTTAAACTTTCACAGTCAAACATATTGTATAATAAATATGGATTTGTAATAAATTTATTTGATGAAACTATATATATATTTCCATGTATGATTTATTTATGACATCTTATCAATAATTTATTAATTAATTTTTATTAAATCACTATTCTGGTTGATAACTGAATCATTTTCCAAGCATGTTTCTCTTCAACTTTCTTTGTCCTTATAATATGATCATGGTACAATAATATAAAGAATTTTAATCATGTTATACAAATAATATTTATTTATTATATATATATATATATATCTATAATCATTCTAGAAAATTATAGATAGAAAAATTAATCAAACCATTCAGGGAGATAGTAGGACATACGTACGCATGGGCATTGTATATTTTTTTGAATGATGGAATGAAAAAATGGTAAATAATAATTAACCTATAAATAATAATAATTATATAATATATGTCATATATATTCATAAAAGTCATTCTTATTACCATCCTAGTGAAATGAAAAATGAATCACATCAGATTGTGGAAATGATAGTGCATACGTGCACACGAGCAAAAATATCATTTTCCAAAAGGATAAATTATAAGAAGGTTGACATTATATTATAACTAAATAGGTATAATTATGTCATAAATTTGATTTATAAATATTAAACCCATCATAATACCCATAAAAAATATGGTTATGAAAAATGATTTGTATCACAATGTGGGGACGGTAAGACATACGTACACATGAGAAATACTTTAACTTATTATTTGATGGGAAATGAGTGTATAATGGTGTTTCTATAATCATAATATCTATACAGGATCCTTATGATACATAATTTATTATTTTATTATCAATATCATATAATTATATAAGGTTAAAAATAGAAGAAGAAGAAAGTGATTGGTTAACGTGACTACCTCTTCTTCGAAATGACTCATTTATATCTCCTCTAAAAGGATCGAGGGATGGTCTTTTGAGAATATCATAACCTCAAGAATATCTATAGGGAAGGTTAGTAGATAAAGTTTTAGGGTATGGTCTAGATATGAGTATCCATGTGGTGTAAAAAAGTGAGGGAGGATGATCCCTTTTATAATTGATGTGAGGGGCACCTTTGGAATTTCTCAAAATATTAATCTATAATAAGAATTTTCTAGAGATAATTTTTTTAAAATGTACTATAAATTTATATGTGATGAAAGTTTCGACCATATTGTATCAAATTTTTTTCTATTAAATATTTTTATTATTTTTTAACAATTTCTTGAAATATTCAGCCCATAAAATATCATTATTGTCAATTTTGATACTATTCATTACTTTGACATTAAAAATATTATGAAAATAAGTTAAATTATAAAAAATATTTTATTATATCATATAAATGTCATGGACATATATATAATTCATTTACAACCTTAAATATCTAAAATTGTGTTATTTTTTATATTTTTAATATCATTTATCTGATTATTCCATTAATGAAATAATTAATGCATCAATGTCGTGTAAGAATTTAAGTTAATTATCTATTAACTAAAAATAAAAATATTACCATGATGGAGATAATTATATTAATTTGAAAATATTATGATGAAAACATATCCCCTATATAATTCCATAATAAAAATATTTTACTTATTAAAAGCTAGAGTGTGACGCATTTTCTTTTATATTAAGTAAAATATTATAAAGGGCATAACCTCTTCCAATGGCCATAAATGATCATAAAACTGAACCTTGAATTATTATGGATGATAGTTAATAGTCCAATAAAAATTTTAATGTGTTTGGGAAAATTTCTAGTCCTTATCATTTTACTTTTAACATTACAAACCTGATTCACCCATTACAGTTGTAGCAAAATTTTTATGTTTACTATTCATATTAACCAAAAAATAAAAGAGAACTATTTAATAAGTATTATCCTTATGAATCAAAATATGTATTTCATTTTTCAAAATTCATAACACATAATTATGATATTCTAATTTAAAATATATTCCGAAAAATGTAATGGAGAACAATTTTTTGGAAAAAGGAATTTGTAATCCGAAAAATGTACTAATATAAATATCATGTATAATGAAACATAAAATAAAGTTAATTATATTATATATAATGACATAATTATTATTTCAATTTTTTATAAAATTTAAATCATAAATATACGTTCTAAGAAAATAAAATGATAGTTTTAATAAATCGGAATTTTTCATTATTTATTGATAAATCCAGTTTTTAGAATATAATCCAGAACATGACTCAAAGATAATTTTTATATGTTGGTTTCAAAAATTAAATTAGATTAATTAAATATATTTTATAATATTTCATAAAATTAATTATTATATTATCTCACATAAATAAATAATAATTCATTTTTGAAGAAACATTTTTTTTGAATAATTAAATGAATTTACAAAAACAATTACTAAAAAATTATCAATATATTTATATTTAGTTTGAAATATATATATATATTTCCTAAAAAATTAATAATATTCATACCCTATAAATTAAGGGCTATTATAATATTATCAAATTAAATAATAATTTTTAATAGTGTATCGTATTTCGTTTAAACTCGGTGTTATATTTTTTTAAAGACATTGAAGAAATAAAATTATTTAGTGTGAAATATTTTATAAAATATTGGGGGGTAGAATGTAACTCCCGAGAATTTTATGAGAAATATTTTGTTTTTAAATCATCAAAGTAATCTTTCACTACACACAACACTAGATTGTCTTGCTTTACACGCAATTGCGGCCTTCCTCGATAGCTTGCGTCGTACGCAATACTGAGCTTCACTAAACAATGATATGCTATTAAAATATTATTAAAACTAGCCGTTATGAATAGTAATAACCACTTTTTGAAATTTTATAAATTTTATTTTTCAAAATGGACTTCATTTTTGGATTTGGAATATCAAAATTAGCCTAGGGTGAAATTTTGGTATTTTTCTGAAAACTTTCAATTTTTGATGAATAGTGAAACCACTAAGTGGTAGTTAAAAAACTGAATTTTTCATAAAACATAATTTTATGGCATCTGTGAGTGGAATTTCAAAAATCTGAGAGACATGGTTGATATCAGTAAGTAAAATGTGGTTCAATGAGATGAAAATAATTTTTTGGTGAATAGTAACTTTTTACTTTTATTTACCACGGTTAAAAGTAAATAGGGTAATTAAGGGTAAAAATGATATTATTATTACCCTAACACATGTCCTAATTCTATTGGATAAGTTTAATTCGACCAAAAACAACCTTATGAATAAAATATGACCATTTAGGCCCACTTGGATTAGATTAGGACATTTATTATCAATTTACTTAAAGAAGGGTTAAAATAGTTAAAATCAATGTTTAATACGTAAATCATTTTTAATATGGGGTTATACATACTATAAATTCTACTATAAATATTCATTAGAAAGCTAAAAAGATTTAAAACACAATGGTATTTTATTTATAATTTTTAGACATTAAATAAGTTAATTTATTTATGACACAACAATGATGCAGTAATTATCTTATTAATGAAATATTGACATAATTGTTGTTATAAATACCCAAATAAATGTAATTTAAGACTTTTTATGCATTAAACTTATTTTATAGGTTAATATGACATGTTAGTATTGATTTAATTAACTTTTTCTAACTGATCATTCTGTTATGATTTTCACAAAAATCAATTACTAAATAGTGTCAAAATTGACATAAAATAGTTTTTAAAACAAATATTATATTATTAATTGTTATTTTGTTACTAAAAATATAAGGATCGGCCAAATGACTTATATAAGGGTATATATATTAATAATAAACAACTTGGGGTTCGTTTGTCTTGATATAGTAAGTTTATTAACCTTATATTGTAAGAAAACAAGAAGACACGGTAAAAGTTAAATTATCTAACTTAAAGTTAAATCTAAATGATAAGGTTAAAATTGATACCTAAACTTGTCTAAATTCTATTGGATGAGATACTTTCGACCCATACCCACCTTATCTTCGAAATAAATCAATTTCTATCCATTTAAAACCGAATTTGGCTTTATAATAAAATAATAATTTTTGTAATTCCAAAGGTGCCCCTCTCCTCCCTTATAAAAGGGCACTTCCTCCCTCTCTTCCTAACACCACTTTGAGCCTTCAATATCGGCCAAACCCTACGAATTTCTTCTCTACACTTCCCTAGAGACATCCTAGAGGTTCTGGTCTTCTTCAAAGACCAATTTTAGTGCCCTAAAAGGAGGTCTCAAAGAAGCGCTTCAAAGAAGAGGTAATGCCCGTTACCGATTATTTCATCTTTATTTCTTCTTCCACTTCTTCTTCTTTAGTTGTTTCATTATGAAGTAATAACATCAGTATCACTCATATACTGATATGTTATTATAATTATGAAACAACCCTATTTCACCATCTATCCATCCTACGGAAATGAAATCACCGCGCGTGCGTACGTACGAAATACCATCTCCACGCCGTGGTGTAATCTATTTTCCACCACCACCTTAATTGGATGGGTATAATTGTGTAGAGAATGAATATATATGATTATTTTAAATTTATATTGATTCTGAAATAGTATACATACACTCCAATACAGTTTCACGATCATGGGAACGATATCATCACTCATGCGTACGTACGAAATACCGTCTCCACGATGTGATGCAACTTGTTCTACATGATCTTCATTGCATAATGATTATATAAATGAATTGAATAAATTAATATGATATATATTACACTAATAAAATTCTGGAAATGAGGTATCTATAACCTAAAAATAAGAATAAGAATTTATTCGACAAAACACGTATAAGAACAAAAAGTAATAAACACCCGAATAACAAGTAGCAATGAAGTATTACTAAACAAAAGCTAAGAATATGACCATATATGATATAATAACAATGATTATGATTATGGAATAAGTCAATGACATTATTTAAATCATTATACAGGAGGTTCGGATACTTACGAAGCAAATCAGACCTAAGGTAAGGGAAATATCACAATCTCATTTTTATCCGAGATTTTTTATACTTTGGAATTTACTGGGGTGTATTTTATCATCCAAATCCATGTTTCCTCAATATGTAATATTTATATCCTTCTACAATAGTTTATATCCAATTTTACCCTTCAGTGAGTTTTTAGTAAAATATATGAAAGGAATTTTTTGTCGTTTTTCGTTCGAGGTACTTTTTGACTTTTCTGACAAAAGTACGAGAAGAATGTTTTTTTAACTTATACGACATGAATGGATTTTTAAAAAATTATTTCCAAGAAGCTTCCTTTACAAGTTTTCAAGTTTATTTTTAATCAACTTCTTTTAGATTAAAATTTTATGAAATGTTAAGAAAGGAAAAAAAAAATTGAAGTAGAAAGGATATTTTCCTCAAGAATGGAGTTCAAGTGTTTTATCAAAATTATTTTCCATCTAAGATAATATAGGGTTCTGTTTATATCCCTATTATTACATTGATATGATTATGTTGTTATGGAAATATTTTTATGAATTACTTTATCTTATATGAATTGTTTTATGATGTCATGATGTTTAAGATTCCCATTTTTATTACATGGGTTATGCTATGATGTATGGTTTATGATTTTGTGGCACACATAAGAATGGTATCATTATGAGATTGGTGGGACCTATATCTCCCTCCAATGCATTGGGTAAAGATTTTATATCTCATGAGATAGACATGGCTGGAACGGTAGGTTAAACCAGTTCAGTGAAACTGGACTGGAACAAGGAGTGAACTTGGTTCAGAAATGGACTTTGTACGCTAAGATAGTCTTGGAAATGAGTCTTGACTACTAAGAAATGATTCTCTATGATTATGTGTGTATGACACAAAGTTTCATGTTTGAAGTTATGATTATTGGGATTACATTTCACTACTATGATTTATCTCATCTTATGAAATTATGATCTCTTTTGCAGGTTAAGATTTCCAAAAGTTATGTTCTTATAAATATGATGTGATTGATATTTCTTTTGTTTACCTTACTGAGCATTTGAGCTCACCCTTTTGAATGCTTTCTTTCCCCAGGTTAGGAAGAAGGGTATTAAGTAAGATATTACAAAAGGGACTATAGATATGATGAAATAAATGAGAGACAGTGTAGACGCTTTATGAACCAGTTGTTTATGTTTCCCAGTTTCTAGAGACACTATACCTATACGGTCTTTTCCTGGTTTTGTTATATGTTGTAATAAGTGTGCTTGAATTTTTAATTAATAACAATGTATGTAAAGTATGGGTCATTATAGTTACAATCCTTCTTTAAATAAACCATGGGCTAGTGATTCTGAAATATGTGTCATATTTTTTGTCAATTATTTAATGAATAATCAAATATTAAGATAATGATGTTAAAGTTTCTTAACGGTGATCTAGAAGAATAATCACCTGAATATCTAAATTAAAAATAAATGAAAATCTCTATTATTGGGGATTTCAGCCTGAAGTTTTTCAAGGAAAAAATATGGTGAGAATTTGTGGAACAAAGTTTACCTGAATGATTTTTCTATAATTATTTTACCATAATAAGGTTAATAGACTTAAAAAATTCATGTTATAATGTTTTTAATTACACACTTCGAGTTATACTGTACAATTTCACAATATTTTATTTTTAAATTTGCGTTTTACAATGGTTGAGTAATAAATTTATGTTTCATAATGGATGAATTTTAAGGATGAGATATACAAAGTAAAATTTATTAATTAATGGGGTAGTGATTTTATGAAATTTTATTCCTTAGGTTATGATGTTATGATTAGACATAGATAGGATTAGATAAAAAAATTTGAACATAGGCCTATAGTTTGAGGTTATTTACACAAAATTTTAAATACATTTGTTATGATGTTTCTAATATTTATATTAATCATTTATTTATCTAGAAGTTATTCTAGAAAGAATTTAATAGATTTTTTTCACTGATATTAGAAATAAACTTTGAATAAAAATGTTTACACTATTTTATTTAGAGGATCTAAATGTAGTTAAATGAATTTTGAGTTGATATGGTTATTCATTATTTTCTTGGAGGAATTTATACATATAAAATTTATGAGAACATTCATAGGGACATGATTTGGTTAATAATATCTGAGGAGAGAAAAATAAAAGAATTTATTAACTATATATTATAAGGAATATTTAGTCGGGTAATTTTTTTGAGAATATGGAAACATTAGGATATGAGGAATGATAAGAAGATCAGAATATAAAGTTATTAATAAAGGAGAGAAGATCAAAACAAATTGTTTAAATTAGTAATGTGAGGGCTATAGAATATCATTTACTATAAGAAGAACAAGTCTAACAAGTTAGTACTCAAGTGTAAAAACTATTTACAGTCGAAGGCCTATTCTTGTTTGGAAAAATATTGATATTTAGAGAGAGTTAGTATAATCTAATTCTTGAAGACATTAACGATTATATACACTTAGTGTGTGAGATGAACACTATGGGTTACGATTGAAACATTTCATAATATATTATATTTATTTTAATTGATTTTTAGAGGAATAATCTGCGACTTTATGGGTCTCACCTATATATAGAGTAGGTTCTAAAATTGAGGATGAACCTCGTAAAAATAATTTTGTGTTTTTTTATTTAATTTATCTTTATTAAATTATGTAAAAGTGGGGAGGGTGATTTATAATGATACATACATCCTAAATTATGACACAAGTTCGATCAAAATAAATAAAGTAAGAAATTTAATTGAACCCAACTAGTAAAATTTGGTCATCTTAGATTCTACCCCCACCTCTCAAGGTGACTGCACCTCAATTGGTATCATAAAATAGGTTCCCTCTATTTGGTTTGACATGTTTTTTCCAAATCATTTTCAATTATTTACACAAAGTGATGATTTAAATAATTTGATGAAATATTTTCTCAAGAAAATAGACAATTTATCCTTGACCAATTATTAATAGATGATACTCTTGGGTGTAGAAACATAAAAGTATCATTGTAACTTTTAAAACCCCAAAATAAGTAGGGGATCAAAATATAATAAATTTATCCTCTAGAGATTAGTGGAATGAGGATTCACCACTATCAAAATAAGTTGTATAACTATTGAAATATATGATAAAATTATTCCTCCAAAGGAATATTTCAACATCAATGGTAATTATGAGTATGTTTAGCCCATTGAATATTTTAACTTCGACATCAAATATTAAATATAAAATTTCCCTTTTTAATTTTTCGAAATCATAATATCATATATCAAGGTACAATAGAAGGAAAAATCATAGATGCAATAGGTACTTGATGAGATAGTGGATGCATTAGGAAATATGATCTTAGAATTTATATCTCTTAATAAACTCATTAAATTAAAGGAATAAAGTGTAAAAATTATTAAGGAGAATTAAACACTATGGAAGAAGAATTGAAACTTTATTTTTATGATAATGTATTAATAAATGATTTTTTAAGGAAATATTCCATTCATAAAAAGAAGTTATATGAATCAAGCACTCTTACAAGAAGATGCAAGACAAAAAGATTAAAGAAATTAATAATACTACATGTGGAATTTATGACTCATGAATAAAGGTTTATAAATAGGAAAAATGAATGTGAAGATAAATTGGAGTTACTTGAAAACTTTAAAAACTTCTAGAAATTAATGTGACTGGATTTGGGAATGAAATAAAAAAACATTGAGGCTGCATAAGTTAAATCATCACATAAATATGATAAATGAGCCGCTACTAAGGTTTGTACATAATTTCTTTCTTTTATAAATAAAAAAATATAGTTCAAATATTATTATAAAATTATTGAATAAATTGTATTATTATAATTTATTGAAATGGTTAAAAAATCAATGAATTTATATGAACGAACTCCTAAACATTTAATAGTGCAGTTTCTAGTTTCATATGAATATTGGTGAAAAAATATTTATGGAAATACACTACTTAAAATAAGTTGGAATAAATTATGAAATACATATGTTCTCCATAATGTGATTAGAAAGAAGTAAGTTAAATTACAAGAATGTAAGAACCCTCCACTAACTAAAATTATGAAACAAATAAAAATAATATATTTTTTGGCTAATGCTGGGATTATAAAATGATTAGGCACCAGGCCATCGATTGTTGGAATAATTTAATAACTAATGGAGAAAAGGAAAATACAAACATTAAAGGGAGTCAAAATAATGTTATAAAATATCATGATTCATCTCATCCTAAGGTACCATATAAGGGTAAAATAATGTATTTATAAGATATAAGAAATTCATATGCACTTAAAAAATGTTCTTGAAATAGGTAAGAGAAGCAGATAAATTAATGGAAAACCCCTATTACAAAGAAAAAATTATAAAAAAATTAAATGGAAAAATAAATTTAAACATATTAAAAATAATTTCATGGTTGTATAGCCTAATCAATTATAAGATGTGTGAGTGATGGATTTTGATGAAAATAACATTCATATGCCTTTGTAGTCAAAGATAAAAAGATTGATCGAAAAAGATTTAAGAAGAAAAGAAAGAAGAAGGAATCCATGAATCCAAATAATATTTTTTGGAAAACCAAGGTGGTTTTATTGAAAAAAAATCTTATTTTATGGGATTTTTCAATTTGAAAAAATATTCTAAGCACTGATTCTTTAACTAATGTGAAAGGAAAATGAACTTTGTTCTATGAAAGGTTTTTTTATGTCTAATAAAAAAGGGAGTTGAAGGTGGTGTAATTAAAGAGTATTTTCCGACTATTATGTATTTAAAGAAGTAAGATTTTGATTTTAGAGACCTAATGATGTTAAAATGAAATGAAAAATTTTAAAAAACCAAAGTGCTATAACACCGAATGATGAAACATCCAACAGATTGAAGAATAAGTAAAAAATATAGAGGCCATGACATATAATGTTTGTAAAATTATTTATTTTTGACTGTTTATAAATATTTTAGATAACTAAAATTTTATTTTAATGAATATAATAATGTGAATAATATCATATGGAGAAAACATAATATTTTCAGATAGAGGATAGAGAAATAGTTTTTCCGAATGTGTTCATAGGCAAATCATATAAAGAATTTCTAGATGGAATAATTACTAAGTGAAGTAATATCAGAGGGAGATTTATAAATTAACCAGAATAGAGAAATCATCATATAAAAAGTAGAAAATTTATATCACTAAAATAATAAAAAGTCATTCACTATAAGAAGAAAGATAATATAATAAGAATTTTTTTATTAATAATACCTAGATTATATTATGGATGATAATAAGAAAATAACATGGACTACATTAAGGAATATCACTATGATCCAAATATAATTTTTTTCAAAAGAATATATATTACAATCATATTCAAATAAAGTTCATACATCAATGGAATAGTATAGAAGAAGTTTTTGGAGGCTGTCTGCAGTTGAAAACTACTAGAAGGTGTGCCATGATATTATAATTTGATGGAAGAATTTCATACGTGGAGAGAATCATATAAACACATGAAAAATAAATATCACATATAAATATTAAATACAACTATTTCAAGTTGAAATTTCTAATATGAGGAGAAAATATAGTAGAGAAAGTATACAATTAGGAACGAGAGGAAATATTCGTTGAAATGAAAATCATTAGAAGGAGTAGTTTTGATTCCCATGAATTCACTACAACAAATAAAAGTCATGAGATATTGATATAGAATGATAAAATATGAATTGATAGGCTAGTATTTAGTGATTATCAAAAGATGAAATAGTCTCTTATATGAGTGAATTGTGAAAGAATGGTAATGCCTAAATATAAAGATTTCATATTTGGATTATATATAAGAAAACATTAAAATAAATTATCACATAAGTTGTCAATACATCCATACTATTGGGAGATAATTAAATTACATATTCCAAAATATGGAATGATGATAATTAGATAGAGAGTATATATACTCCACCAAGATAACAAACATAAAAAATGGGGATCCATGAATATGCAAAGATATGTATAAATAATGGATATTGGATTCTCGGATGGTGTCGTTAAATATGTTTAACATATATTGAATGAAATTTTGATAATATCATGTAATATATGTTTGATATATGATATCATGGGGAGTGATAATACAATTTTTAAAAAACAAAGCTTCTCTTGGACAATGAATGCATTTAGAAAAACTGAGTTAAAATTATCTAATTGTGTACATTAGGTCAAGGATACAAGATAATGGATTTTTAGATTATGTGTAACATACCAATATTTTTTGTTGACATTGAAATTTTTTAAAATTAAATATATAGTTCTATATAAACGAATTGGAAAAAATGATAACGTTTGAAATATTGAAATTATTGTTTCATATAGTTCATTATACGTAATAGATAGAGGATGAGAAATAGAGAGTTAATCCAACCTTCATTAAGGTCTACATATATTTAAAATATATGGATATTCACTAAAGTTCATGAAAATGTTCTTCACTTCATAATGAAAAGTAAGTATTTGGAATATATTTGAAAATATGATAATGATATGAAAGATTCCAATTGAGGATATCAGACAGAAATGTTCTCAGAGTCTTTATGAATTAATATATGCTAACTTAAAATAATAGAGTCCATATTTTAATCGTTAATGTGTTTTAATGATTCAAGAAATATTGTTCTGATTATGTTTCTATCACAAAGAGAATATAGTTCATGGATAATCATTGATGAACATAAGAACATGGTTTTCATTTTCTAAAATTCATGTTCTCCAATGAATTATTTTATGGAGGTATTCGGAGGATTCATTAATGTAATTCAATGAATGGATGAATGTCTAAAATGATCTGACATTCAAATAATTTATAGCAAATAATTTTCACCACAACAAATTGAGTGTGTTTTGAAAATTTAGTATATATAGGCAATTATAATGAATAAAAAATAATGATTTATGGAAGATATGTATTGATTCCACACTATTAATAACATATATAATGAATACATAGGTGACGATGAGAAGTTATACATATATAAAATCTATAAATTTTATGTTTTCACCATCATGAGGTAGGTTTTTTATAATCTCACACTCTCATGTAAAATATTATGATTATCTATAAAGGGGGGAAACTTATTTGATAATGATACTAAAGAAAAAGGATTTTATGAAGGGGTAAAATCAATTATTTTATTCATTTCCATTTTTATCCATTTATAGAGATAGATAGAAGAAATTAAATTGAAATAATTTGTGATAAATTTACCCTTGAAAAGAATATTTTATAAGTGTGGTAATCACATAGTAAATGATACATCAAAATCGAATGTCATAGTTAGTAACTCATGTCTTCTATATCTATCTTTATTCAATTAGACATATATTCGGTTTTTTGTGGGTTATTTATCTAATAAAAGTGATTTCACCCATCTATCTTGAAAATAAAGGTTTAAATTATGTTCAATGATATAAACGGGGTGCATAATAAAATGTGTGATTAATTCCCCCCCCCCCCCCCACTACAATATTTTAATAAGGGGGAAATTCAAACCAGTAAGGGGGATAAAATATGATAAAGAATATCTCTCATAATTAAGATTTTGAATTTCTTATCTATAAATGGGAGATAAATTCATTAAATTTTAATAGAAAATTCATATTAAAACCCATTCCCAATAGAGAGGTTGAAGAAACCAGGGTTAGATGATGATAAATATGATTTATTTATTTTCAATTAATTAAATGATAATAAGTGAAGAAAGTTAATAAATTTTTTGTTTCTCATGGGTGTTCTTGAAGTATAACAAATGGATGTACAATCTATTGATGAATTCAATGATAAATCTCTGTTATTTTTTATTAATAGATGATGCTTTTTATGGAATAAGTTTGATATACATGGTGAAACATATATTTATATAATGGTTTTACCAGACTAAGGTTAAGATAACTATTCAACAAGATAATTGTTCTTAAAATAAATATGTAGTGTTATGAATTTAGTGTTATAAATTTTATCTATTCAAATTTTGATTTATAATGTTGAACATTAAATAGTTCATGTTATAAAGTGAAGATAAACAATGTTTATGTGTAATACTCATGTTTTATAATGTTTTATTTACAATGCTGATATATAAAAATTTTATGACATGAAGTCTGGGAGTTGAGGATATATGAAGTTTGATATCTGATGTTTTGGTGTTATTATTAGACACTGATTGGATTAAATATAGATTTTTTACACTATATAGAGGATTTAGTATCTTTATAGAAACATTATGAAGTCACACATTGTAATTATTTTGAGATTAAATTCAAGGTCCATAAATCAAGATGATATTTGAAGAAAATTTGAAAAGTTTTTTAACAACTATATTTGGGGAATCAGTGATGAAGAACGTTGACTCTAATTTATTGAGAGGCTTTGAAGGCAGCTAAACGATGTTTGATTTGAGAAATAAATTCAAATTTAGGGCTCATATTTATTTATTACATTTCAAAGATATTTGTTCCTATAAAAGGGACCAATTTCATTCATATTAATATGATGTATTTTAGAATTGTTGAGGAGAGAAAATGGGTGGAAATATTCAACCAATGAATCCAAGGAATATTTTTTATGTCAATGTTTTCATATGTTCAGAAAATCAGGTTCAAAGGAATGGTGGAAATAATTAACTACCACCTTCCAACTAAATTTGAGGATAAAATTATATGAAATTTGGGGGAAGAAAGTGATAGATTCATAATTACTTTTATCATAAGTAAAGAAAGTATAACATTCAATTACTTCAATGTAAAACAAAGTTGCAGTCATAAACCAGTTCAAGTTTGGTAGAATATTGATGGATGGTGGGATTAAATATAATTTTAATTCCTGGGACTTTGTAAATTCAGGATACATAGTGTGTGGGATGCACACTATTTATTAAAATAGTATCTTATCACACCAATTTGTAATTTTTGAATATTATTATTAATGGAAGAATCCATGCCCTAATGGAATTCAACATGGCAAGGAGTAGGTTCTCAAATTAAGGTACTACCATGTAAAAATTCCCATGTTCAGTTAAAATTACATTATCTATATAAAGTTCAAGAACATTTATGAGGTTGAGTTACAAAAATCCTTATATCTTAAATGATAATAGAGTTTAAATAAACCTAAATAATGAATGAATTTATACTGAACATAATTGCTAAAATTTGGTCATCCCAAATTCAATCTCATCTTAGGGTGACTTCACAATCCCATAGGAATCTTGCTATTTTTTGAACAGTTATTATCCACATTTTTGATGAATCCAACCAATTTTATTTCACTATTTTAAATAATTTTTCAAATATATGTAAATTGATTAAATTTAAAATTTGTTCAGTACAAATGGAAAACCTTATCAATCTCATTATTCATTTTAAAAAAATTTATCTACATCATATAAAATTTCTAGAATTAATCCACATAAGGGAAAGTGGTTGTGGAATCAATATGGTATATTTCATAATTATAATGGGATATTATAGAGTGAAAGGTTTTAATATACTTTATCATCATAGTTCAGAAAAAGTTATCTTCATAATCAATGTCATGATTTTTTAATAAAATTTTTATACTGGGAGTGATTTATTGGTAAAAACCTAGCCATCTATGTTATTTTTCATATATAAAATACTTTTTAAACTTATTAGTATCTCTCTAGTAGTTTTATACTCTATGTCATAATCTTTTTTGTGTATATGGGGTCCATATTGTGTTCCATTACCTTTAAATGTTTATTAGAATAAAAAATTTAATGGATTCTGGATAAGTGACAGGTTCATCACCTATAAATAATATATAATAATAATTTTCTGTAAGAAATACATATCTCACAGGTTCTGGAAAATCCTACCTAACCTATAAATTACTTATCTATCCTAAAGTAGTCTTGTTTATACATCCTCTAATGGAACCAGATCATCTTATGTCTCAAGAAAAATTAATATTTTTTTGGATTTGATCATCTCCATGTTTAAAATTTATTCAACCATTATTCTAATTAGTAGATTATTATTTATAGAAAGTACAATTTATGACTATAAACACATTATATATTCATTTTTATTATACAATAATATCTCTTCATTTTGCTGGGATAAAAAAAGAAACACCATTATGATTTTTGGTTACATTTTTTATAAGCTAAATATTTAATAGATGCTTCATAACCGTGAATCCTTATAAAATAATTAATATGATTCCTGACCAATATCTGATATGTTGTCTACATGAAACATTTATGTTGAATATGGTTAAGAAAAAATGAATCTATTTCTAGTGTGTGTCTCCAAAATTATATATGAAAATCATAATGAACCATGATTAAATAAAAAATGGCCAACATGGGAAAATTAATCCTTTCAAATAGAAAACATTACTCTAGTATTCCGAAAGGTTTTTGTTTTAAAAAAAATTATTAATATTTCAAATGATCAGAAAATTCCTAGATTAAGTATTTACTCTAAATATCTAATTATAGGATCTTATTGTAACATCCTAGGTAAATAAATAAATAATACATTTTCTTTTTAATTGATATTTTTTGAATTAAATATTAATTTTACCTTAAAGGGGTTGTTATGTTCGATGGCATACCTGATACACAACAATGGGTTTCTTTGAAAGCTTAAGCTTCACAATAATAATATAATTTTATTATTTTAAATGGTAGTTAAAGTCTAGTTGTTGTATTGGAGAGAATTAACAGAACTAACTATAATATTATTATACATGTTTGTTAATTTTTTTTACATTAATCCAATAAAATTTAGAGGCTTAAAATGTGAATGACTCTAATTTTAAGAACAAATACTCTAATATTTTTTAAAAGATATATTTACAGCCTTTTGATGGTGAACCCTTTTTAAATATAGTTTTTGTCACTTATATATGTTTTATTTGAAAAAGAAAATTAGTCTTTATAATAGGGACATCAAAATATAATTTGGATTAAATTTTGGTATTTTTCTGAAAATTTACATTTTTTATGAATAGTAACAATACTGTATTTTAATTCAAAATTGTATTTTAACGTAATTTATTTATATGGAGAGATTATATCTATAATTGGATTTAAAGTTTAATTAGATTATATTTTTATCTTTTAATCTAATTTTGGATATTGGAATTATTTTCACTTTGAAATTGGATATAAACAAGTGTAAATTTTTTGATAGTTATTATTTCTTAAAAACACGCCTTTTGTTTTGACAGAGTGAATTAATTTTAAATTAATTTCTGCCACTTCTGTGTTTCAAATTTGGAAAAATGGATTCCATATTTAGAATCTGGTGGTCCAAATTTTATAAATAGGTATTTAATATTTTTAGATATTATTAATATTTATTTCAGTAAATATTTTATTTACCATGGTTAAAGGGTAAATCTAGAAAATAAGGGTAAACAAATATTACTATAAAAATATAAAATTACCCTAAAATGTATCCTAATTCTATTGGTTGATACACTTAAGATCATGGTCATCCTTGGGTCGATTTTGGGACCTCATGAGGCCACATGGGAGTGATAATGACACTTTATTTTAATTAACATAATGTAAAGACAAAAATAACATAAACAAATATCTTTTAGTAAATTAATTTTTACATATGGTTATAAAAGTTATCTTTTTTACTATAAAAATTCTTCAAAAATATAAAAGTATTTCCTACATCATAGTATTTGTTTTATAATTTTTAGATATCAAATAAATTAAATTATTTATGACATAATAATGATGCAGTGTTTACCTCATTAATAAAAGATTTAAATAAATAAGATTATAAAGATTAAAATATTATCCATAAACTATCCAATACTAATTGGATGATTTTATTTCAACCATTATTCGTATTATCTTTTACTTTAATTAGTTTTGGACATTTAGAAACGAAAAATAATTATGTAATAAAATAATATTTTCACACTTTACTAAAGATCCCCTGCTCTCCCATATAAAAGAACTCACCTATAACTCATTACTCACACCTCTAAAGCCCCTTGTCTCATCCAACATCTGCCCAATTAAGTTCCCTATATTCCTTTACTCTTCATTTAAGCCTTAACATAGGCATAAGGCACTTCAACAAACCCTTTTGGGTCAAACCAAAGGGAGTAACCCTATTTAAAGGTAACGTCTTCTCTTAAGTTATTTTGTTTTATTTTACTTCTCCAACTCCATAAAATCCTTTTATTACTTTATTTTATAATAACACCTATATCCTAAATATACTAGGATTTTTTTATGAGAATTATTCGAACTAAACATACACACACCCCTATATAATGGGTAAAGAACATATTGTTTCTATGGATGGAAAACTAACGCCTCATGAAATGATGAATGTTCAATTATCTCATACCCCAAATCATGGTAGACATTATGATATAAATGTATTTATATATGATATATATTATGTTTATGTTTTATTTATTCTTCTATATTTTCCATTTAAAGCATACCTTTATGGTTTCCATTACGGGTAAACGCGATAATTTCATTTGAGGAAGTGCAGACTACCACCCCCTCAAAGTGATATGACTCGTTATTTCTATATGTGGGACATATAAAGGATGGAGTTAATGATATTATATATGATATTATATTGGAATTATAATATACCTATGTATTATTATGTTTTAATTCCATTAAAATTAGAAATAGAAATGAAAGTAGCGTTCATGCATACGTACGGCTTACCGTCTCCATGAATGGCGCATTTCATTTCTTATCTTTAAATGTTATGTACTATTATAAATACATACATATACTGGATATATATATATATATGATATATATGATATCTAAATCATGAATATTATTCTAGATATAATAGATATTTGACCACATGAACAATTTGTAATTATAAGAAGTTCATTTTTGACTCAAGTACCAAATATCGACAAAACGACCGTTATTAACTTAAATGATTACATAATGTTTCTAACATTGTAATAAGTGTTATAAAAGGAATAATAAACTTGAAAATGGATCTTATACAAGTAAAAATTAACTTTATTTTATTATTTTGGAGATTATAGAATGAATAGGTCAAATCAGACATGAGGTAAGGGACTTCATCTCAATCTCCTTTCATTGAGGAATATTTTGTTTTAATACATGACTTTCTTTTATATTCTTTATAAACAACTTTGAGATTTCATTTCATTCAAAGGGAATATTTTTCTACGAAGCGTTTTACTAAACAAAAAAAAGAATGTTTCTTTCTAATGTAAGTGGTGACAATGACCTTTTCCGCCGCCGTGAGTATTATTTGATCTATAGATTACTTAACAAGACATAAGGTTTTTAAAAAGAAAATAAATACCATATACTCTTTTACATATTTTGGTATTGAAAATGGGTTTGATAATGGTTTCGTTATGTCAATATATTTAAATTATATATTGTGATTGGAGTATGTAAATGTTATCTTTCCTTTATGTTGGTTGTATGTGCTAAGAATTTGTTATGGTTAAGGAGAATTGTTTACATATACGGGTGGTTCCATGATAAACCTAAGGCGAGTGAGCCTGAGATAGCTCTCTAATTCATTGGGTAACGTGACATAGGAAAATGTGAATGTTTATCCTAAGAGATTTAAGGAATATACTATGATGAGTATTCCAACTATAACTCCCTCTGTAGCTATGATAGCTACAATATAAGTATGATATGGATGCCACAAGTTACCTTTATGATTTATGATTTCTATGTGTTATTCATAAAACTTATAATTTCATGAGGTATGTTAAAGAGATTATGTTATGTATTTAATGATGAACTAATGTTTTCTTTCTTTGTTTTATAACCCTTACTGTTATTTTTATGCTCATCCCATGTTTTGAAATGTTTTTCACAGGACCTAAAGATGGATAGGGTCAAGGATGGGATCATGGAAAAGTCATTCTATCTAAAACATGGAACTAGACATGACCATTTTTTTCAATAGTTTTTCTTTTGTGAAAAAATGGAAACCGAGAAGAAGTGTCTAATTTTTAATACTTCAGATGTAATGTAATAGTTATGGCCTAATTCTCTAAAACTCTATGCCTAAAAAGATCCTCAATGTGATTTTTTTTAATTCAAGATTATGTAATGTTTTAAGTCATGTCCTTATAGTTGGTATCAATGGTTGGTTTAGATAACTTTAGAAGTTAGGATATTGTTAAATTAATGTCCATAAATTAATTTATGGTAAGACATAAGT
Source organism: Viscum album (assembly GCA_963277665.1). Classification (NCBI taxonomy): domain Eukaryota; kingdom Viridiplantae; phylum Streptophyta; class Magnoliopsida; order Santalales; family Viscaceae; genus Viscum; species Viscum album. The sequence goes on from OY728150.1 coordinate 249,796,106, forward strand.
TATATAGAATTTACAAATTACCATGTTTCTTCGCCTAAGATATTTCAATGTTCAAGATGGTTTTTTTTGCAGAGGAAACAGGGAAGCTATATTAGGATGACATCAAGAGGAAGAAAACCTTCCAAATCAGCAACCTAAGATGGTCAGAATCAGAACAAAACAGTTTTTTATAGTGAGGGTATAGTTGACTCAAGCTATAAATGGTGGTGGTATCCATCCACGAGATCATCCAGATCAACCACCAGGGAACATGTAAGTAGTGGAGCATTTCATTAGGAAACATCCCCCATATTTCAAAGGATCATCTGACCCCGTTCTAACATAAGGGTGGATTAAAGCACATGAGAATATTTTTGATGTTATGGGGTGTTCAGAACATCAAAAGTTTAGTCTTGTTGTTTACCATTTTGAAGGTGAAGTTGATTCATGGTGGTCTATGGTAAAACATATTGGGGATAGTGAGGAGATTGATTCTCTTTATTGGGATGAGTTCAAAGTAATGTTTCTTGAGAAATATTTTCCTAAGGTGGTTCGTCTTAGGATGGAAAAGAAATTCCTAGAATTGAGGTAGGAGGATGACTCAGTGGTTTCTTATAAAGAAAATTTCACTCAACTGGCATGGTATCCTTCAAATTTTATATGAGGTATTGATAGTAAAATCAACCATTTTTACTCAATAATAAATCCAATGTATCAAAGGGATTTATCTTCTCATGAGTTCAAAAGATATAAAAAACTTCTTTCAATGTACAAAGAAGGTGGAAATGGAGTTTTCTGATGATTAGGTATTATTTGACAAATAATAGAATAAGAGGTCAAGGTGGTAGGAAAAAGGAAATAACTCTTTAAAATAGTCTTATGGTAAACAAATTAAGTTTACAGTCTATGAAAATTTTGGTAAAAAGCATGATGGGGAATGTCTTTTGAATTCTAGTAAGTGTTATTAATGTGGTAAAATGGGACATAAAGATCATAATTTCACTGAAAAAGATCAGGGTAATGGTAAGAAAAAATATGATTTACAATCAGTAAAAAAATTTAAGTGTAATGAAATAGGTCATTATGAAATGAGTGTCCAATAAAGAACTCAATTGAGGGAAAGAAAACAGACTACAAGCAGAAAAGGGTGGTGAAGTCTTTTACAACTACTTCAGCAGATGTTAGGCCATCAAATGAAGTAGTATTAGGTCCAGTTTTTGGTTTTTCAGATTATGGCAATGTGTTGTTTGATTCGGGGTCTAAAAATTCGTTTATTCTTGAGATGCTTTCGAGTAAATTGGGAATTCCATATCAAGATATGAATCCTGAACTTATGGTAAAAACTCCTGTAGGAAATGTTGAAACAAAAATAAATTATAAGAACCTTCATTTCCTTGTGTGGGGAAAGAATATACCTGCGAAGTTTATTGTTTTTCCTCTCATAGAGTTTGATGTTATTTTGGGTATGGATATGCTTTCTATTTATCATTTTATGATTGACTGTAGAGCTAAAGGGGTTTCTTTTCAGAATGATTTTCAGTTTGTATACAATAATGAACCCTTACTTTTGATAACATATTAGGAAGCTGAGAAACTAGTAAAAGAAAGAAATGAATGTTACCTTTAACATATTGTTGAAAAGAAAAGAACTATGAAGATTAATGATACGCCAGTGGTAAATGAGTATCTTAATGTTTTACCTGATGATTAGTCAAGTATTATACCTAATCAAGAAATTGAATTTACTGTTGACTTAGTTCCTGATGCTAAGCCAATTTCAAAACCCCCTTATCGAATGGCTCAAATTGAACTTTTAAAGTTAAAAAAAGAAATTGCATGAGTTATTAGATAATGGTTTCATTCAGCCTAGCACATCACCATGGGGTGCTTCAATCTTATTTGTTATAAAGAAAGATGGTTCAATGAGACTTTACATTGATTATAAAGCACTTAATAACATCAATGTTATGAAAAACTATCCTTTGCCTCATATCGATGATTTGTTTGATTTTCTCTAGGAAGCTCATTATTTTTCGAAGATTGACTTGAGGTCAGGGTACCATCTGTTGAATGTAAAGGAAGCAGACATTCCAAAGACCACATTTCATACTAGATATGGCCATTATGAATGTGTAGTTATACCTTTTGGTTTAACCAATGCACCTCCTGTATTCACGGATCTTATGAATAGAATTTTCTATGAGTTCTTGGATAAGTTTGTGGTTGTGTTCATTGATGATATTTGGGTTTATTCTAAAAGTAAAGAGGATCATGGAAGTCATTTAAGGGTTGTCATGAAAACCTTAAAAGAAAAGAAACTATTTGGGAAATTCAGCAAGTGTGAGTTTTGGTTACATAAAATTTATTTCCTTGGTCACATTGTTTCAAAAAAATAGAATAACTATTGATCCTGCTAAAACAAAAGTTATTGAAGAATGGCCAAGACCCACAAATATAACCGAGATCCATAGTTTTCTTGGTTTGGCAGGTTATTACCAGAGGTTTGTTGAAAATTTTGCATGGTTAACTAGTCCAATGACTAAGTTAACTCAAAAAGGTGTTAATTTCATTTGGCCAAAATAATTTGATGTTTTTTTTCAAAAATTGAAATGAAGATTGTTGAATTCTTGTAACACCCCAAGATTCCATCGTACGCTTCTCTTTAAGTAATACAATTGTGTGCGATGTACCCAACACCGGGTTCAAGCACACCACGACTTATCAAACTAGCCGTTTAGAAAGAAGTTATGAATAGTAATAACCACATTTTTAATTTTATATATATCCCATATAATTTTAACATTCATATTTTGTTTTTATTAGATATAATATAAGGACAAATTCAATTTTTCAGATAAAAGAAGTATTTTTCAGAAAATGCAATTTTACCACCTTTTAATGGTGAATGCTATTTAAATCCAATATTTGACACTTTTATATATTTAATTTGACAAAATAAACTTATTCTTTAGAATAGAGACATAAAATTTTAGTTTCGATAAATTTTTGGGTTTTTTTGATAACTTTCAAATTTGGGTGAATAGGGAAAATACTAAATTTTAACTGAAAACATTTTTTTAATTAAAATAATTTATAGTGATAAATTATATATTTGAATGGTTTATAAGTATAATTAGATTATATTTTTATCATTTAATACAATGTTGGTCATTATAAGTAAATTCACAATTAAATTTGACATAAACACATGTCTATATTTTGATAGTTTTTACTTTTTAAAAACATGTTTTTTAGTTTTGACAACAAGAATTAATTTTAAATTAAAAAATGAAACATACATGTTTTTAATTTGGTAAAATAGACATATTTTTTGGATTTATAATATCAAAATTATTTTAGGGTAAAATTTTGGTATTTTTCTGAAAACATTCAATTTTTGATAAATAGTGAAAAACCGTGCATTATTATCAAAAAACGACTTTTTATTTAAATAATAATTTATTTTATTTAAATTAATTTTAAGTAAAAATAGATACATAATACCTATATTAGTTCAATTTAACTTATTAGAGTCATGTTATAATAAAATAAGATGTATAAAAGTTTATTGAATTTATTTAACTTTTTAACCCACCTTTTAGGGTCATTTGCAAATTTTTATAAAACATAATTTTACCGCTTCTATGAATTGAATTTCCAAAATCCATGATACATGGTTGATATTAGTAAGTAAAATTTGGTTTAATAAAATGAAAATAAATTTTGATGAATAGTAACTTTTGACTTTTATTTACCACAGTTAAAAGTAAATTGGATAATTAAGGGTAAACCTCTATTATAATTATCCTAAAACATGTCCCAATTATATTGGATAAGTAAAATTTGACAAAAAAACCTTAGGAATAAAATATGACCCCCTTGGTCCACTTAGATAAGAATAGGACATTTATTATTATTTTATTTTAAGAAGAGTTAAAAGAGTTAAATTCAAAGTTTAATGACTAAACCATTTTTAATATAGAGATATAAATGAGATAAATTCAAATATAAATATTAATTATAAATCTAAAAATATTCCCTATATAATGTTATTTTATTTATAATTTTTAGACAATAAATAAGTTAATTTATTTATGACACAATGATGATGCAGTAATTACCTTATTAATGAAATATTAAACTATTTGATATTATAAATATCCAAATAAATGTAATTTGAGACTTTTGATGAATTAAAATAATTTTATAGGTTAATATGACATGTTAGGGTTGATTAAATAATTTTTTTCGATGTAATTATTTTGTAATAATTTTTACAAAAACAAAATACTAAATAGTGTCAAAATTGACATAATTGAGTTTTTAAAACAAATACTATATTATTAATTGATATAATATTCCTAAATATCTAAGGATCAGAAAAAATACTTATATAAAGTTATATATATTAATAATTAAACACTTTAGGTTCACTTGGCTTGTTATAGTATGTTTACTGACATATAATGTAAAAATACAAAGAGACATGGTAAATGTCAAACTATTTAACTAAGAGTTAAATCTAAAAGATAAGTTTAATATGGTGACCTAAACTTGTATAAAACCAATTGGTTGAGCGTTTTTGGACCCATATACACCTTATCCTCGAAATTAATCTTTTTTAATCCATTAGAAACCAAAAATTATTTTATTATAAAATAATATTTCAAACTTTTCCTAAAGTTATCCGCACATCTCTTATAAATGGGTACTTACCCTTCTCTTAATTTCACACCTCCAAAGCTATTTGGATCGTCCAAACCCTACCCAAATCTCCTACCAAATTTACTCCCTTAATCCTAGAGGACTTCCTTTGGTTAGAAAGCCAACCTATAGAACCCTTTTGATCAAATCAAAAGGAAGAACCCGAAGAAGAGGTAAATATTGTATCGCCTCTTTCAAGTTATTTTCTTCTACCACTTCCCCTTTCTTTGATTATTCCATACCAAAATAATAACTCCATTACCTCCTACATACTTTAATGTTATTTTAAATATGGTACAACAATATTCCTTATTCTATACATCCAATAAATGACAAGGTCACCATACGTGCGTACGTACGACTTACCGTCTCCACGTCGTGGTGTAGTTTGTTATACAAAAACATCATTATTTGGATAGGTATAATAATGGTTAAAATAATTTAAATAATCAATATAATACATTAATTATTAGTAATATATGATATACCATCCAATTATATACTATTACACCATCAAAATAATGATATTGTCGCTCGTGTGTACGTACGACTTACCGTCTCCACGACGCGATGAGATGTCATTTCCCATCATCATCATTCAAGACTAATTTTAATTTTATGATTAAAAATAATTTTTAAAGACATGATATAATTCGGTATATGAATCAAATACATCTTATTCATAACAAACCTCACTTACATAACAACACATATAAAGGAAAATGAACCAGTTAACACCTGAAATAATGATACTACTAAAATATTATTGAGAAAGAAATATTAGAAGATCATATATGATATAATTTTTATGTATGTGTTTCTTGTATAATTTAATAACAATTATTTAACTATTATACAAGAGTTTAACATACCCTCTACTAAGTAAAAGTACAAGGTAAGGGGTTTTCATATCACTTTTATTCCCGTGAGATTCATGTTATATTTGCCACTATTACCTTTTGTGTGGTGTATGTACAACCCATGATTATATTGTTTTCATAATATAATTTAATTTATGGGTATTTTCATCATCATTATATGATCCTCCTTTTATGGTGTTTATGTTACCTAAGTTACCAAATTGGTAAGGGAATTTAAAATTTCAATTTCCACTCATTTGGTTTTACGCAAACTTCATTGATTACTTTACTCCAAGATTATATGTGACTTCACTATTTATTTACTTATGTAGTAATTTCCACTACACTTTGTGATGATATAATTTTTATACATAGAATAATTCATTGATAAATTCTCAGGTTATCTATATAAACTTGATAAGAGTAATTTTAACTCAATTTCTATTCATTGAGTTAAACATCCAAGTCATTGGTGTTGTTTTTACAAGAATATGTGTGAATGTCCTCTGATTGATTTACACGGAATATCCAATCACATTGAGTGTATTTATATTTTTCACACAAAATTATGTCATTTATTTGTCCTTAACCTAAGGATACAGTCTTTATAAAGGAATTCATCTCAACTTACATTCTATTGAGACTTCTTTGTTGTTATGTGCCAATTCACTTTTATTTGGTGTATATACTATTCTTTGAAATAGTATATCATGAATACCTTTATTATCAGGATATTATAAAGTTTTTATTACCTCAATTATTTGTATTCAATAATCTCTCATTTGGTTAGGAACTCTAACTAAAATATCATTTTAAATGTTTTAAAGATTTATTCTTCTAAATATTTCTCATTAATGTCCATGTTTGAAAAAGGGTTTTAAGGATTTATTCATATGGACATTAATGTTTTAAAATTGAAATTCCTTTTAAGAGTTTTAAAGTGGTATGGGACACTTGGATTCAAAAATCTCTTTCAAATGACTTCTTGGATAAATAGTATTTCATTTAAATGTTTTCAAGAAATAGGGGATATTTCTCTAAAAATAGTTTTAATGACTATTTTCATCTATGTCAATATCCTTCAGTGAATTTTATTCTTGATTGAGGTTGATTTATCATAATAAAATCATCTATATTTTATTGAATGAGTTATGTTTGACTGTTGATGTGATATTTTAATGTCATTCATGGTTTTTGGTTAAAATATTTACATTTGATATGCTAGTTTTAATACGAATGTTTAGATTATGTTTCACCCTTTCATATGAGGAATGCATTGGACTTAGTAAGTGACGCGTGGAGACTTCTATAGCTCCTTGATTCATCGGTAGGTCTCATGAGACAAAATAGTGTCTTGTCACAATGCCTTGACTATGTCGTTATGAAGTATGGAATTATGCATTCCATCATTATGAAATTGGCTATTGATTTTTCATGTGATTATTCGACAAGTATAATATCAATTTGAATAATAAAATGGAATTATTTTGATTTATATTTTCCATATTATGATGATGTTTATGTTTAAAAGGATTTTTTTTAGTCCTATACATTGCCATAAATTTTTATGCTTGTTTATGAAAGTTTTCGCTATATTGTTATCCTTACTGAGCATCTGATCTCACCCCTTTCTATGTTTTATTTTTCCCAGGATGTGAATAAGTATATTATGACTGACCTGCGGGGATAGTCTAAGGGAAATGAATGTGGTAAAATGAGACAATGTTGTTGTTGTTTTTCATTTTATAATGTAATGTAAAACTTGTGAATGTATCTAGTACATTCAAGGCTACTAAAATGACCAGTATTTCGGGACATGATTCCTTGTATCATGCCAATGTTATTTAATAACTAACCGACTCTGTGTTACTAGGGTCGAGGTGTTACAATTGGTATCAGAGGAAGTATAGTACAAACCTTAGAATCTAGATTTAGAAAAAATCTGATTAGAAAACACTACCCTAAGATAGACTTTGAGGATTAGTATAGAATAACATCCAAAAATTTTGGTAAAGTAAATATTATGTGAGTTTTCCAAGAAATAAATCCCAATATGTGTACGAACATGTAGAGGTGGATCTGGAAAATATATACCTAGGAGTAAAAAATCTGACAAGGAGTTTTGGGGATTGACTTGGGGTATCCTGGTACATGACAACGGGCTTTACTACACTCTTTCTTACGACACTCCCAGGGGATATGCCTAGGGTAATTCACATTTTAATTACAAAATTATTTGAAGGACTTTAATATAATATGAGAATAAATAACCTTTGTTAATCCTAAGGTGTTTTAGATTGAAAACAATGTGTCATTACATTCTCTAAATTATTTTATGACTATTGTTACTCACACAATGCTTTCTTATTTTAGTCAATGTATGGATTCCAATAAAGTCATTGTAACATTAAGCATGATGTAAAATGTGGGAAAAGTGGTGGAAATGAGCTAAAAATTTAAAGTTGATAGGTTTAAAAGATATTGTGTTCATTTCAAATCTGTTTTCCCAAAATATGATCAACAACATATATACTAACCAACTCCCAGACTCAACAAAGAAGAGAAAGGTGATGAATGATAAGAGCTCCAGCAGTCGATACCATAGAGAAAAGAAAGCTCAATTTCCATCATATAGGAAATGTGGAAGAAGACACCTAGTAAATTGTCTCAATAGAACAAATAAATGCTTTATGATTGGGAAAGAAGGACATAAAGTAAAGAATTTCCATGAAAAAATGAAGAATACTATGGGAGAAAATAAAAACGATCCAAAGAATACATTTATAGTCATTTTACATAAATATAGGGGACCTGGCCATTACCTAAGTGAATTCCTTATTATATAGGATAACCTCTTGGTCAACAAAGAACCTATATATAAATAAAAGGATAGTGAAATATTTAAAAGTATTACTGCTCTTTGTTGATGGGAGTACTTTGGAATACTTTTCCCTTGTATGTGTAACCCTAAAATTTGGTATGTGAAAATGATATTTTATGAATAATTATCTTTTATATTGTTGATATAGTAATAAATAACAATTTGGGTCTATATCATCCTTGAATTTTAGGCAATTACAAGTTATTAAAGTTTTGGATGAAAATGAGAGGTATGAGATAACATGCGTAGTGAAATTATGTTATGGTTATTTTGAGAAACTAATATCATTTTGGGAATGTTATAAAATATAGTTTTTGAAAAAGGACAACACGCAGACCGTGTGACAACCCGTCATGTCAAACAAAGCTATGGGAGTCGAACCCACAACCAGAGTGCAATTGGGATTTATCTCCTACCACTAAACTACATGAAGTCCCTAGTTATTGTGACTAATTCTATTTAGTTAAATGATTTTATTGATCAATAATAATTTGATTTGGGATATTATGTCTTATCAAATGGATATCCTTTGTATAGGAAAATGATTTGGTGATTAAGTGATAAATTTTATTTTGGAAGAAGTTCGCTCTGTTTGGAACACTATATGCCTAAGGAAAATAGAATACTACGGGATTTCATTGGAGGTGTAATGGTGGATTTTTATCTATGTTTTTATTGTGGATTTATAGAGAATTGGGTTATTTATGGAAATGAATAACCAATAATAGAGAATATGTGATTAGGTTAATTACATTTAAGTATGTGACATTAAGAGTAGTCAATATTATTTGGAGATACAATTTAACATGGAAGACTGCGTAATCAAATTCTTCTATGTTTTATGTTTCAATATTAGTTTGGATTATATTGAAGGATTTTAAGGACAATGGTTTATTGAATGGTATTTATTGAACTTTGGGTATTCTTGGTTTAATTTTAGAAATTAAGATTAATATTTCTTTCTCTAAAGGATTATCCTTTTGGGGGATCATATTATCTAGTTTTAACCATTTTATTTTTGGTTAACCTCTAAAGGAAAGGTAAATAAATAGTTTATACTTTGTGTATTATGTAATTCTCTAAATGTTTATTCTAGAACTTCAGGTGTGACCAAGTCATCTTGAATACTAATCATTTAAAAAAAGATGAGTTAGTGGTTGAAATTTATTAATGGATGAAACTCTACTTAAAAAGTAAGTATATCTCTCTATGTTCTCAGTCAATCTCATAAATAAATTCCTCAACTTTATGAAATGGAACTTAAAACAAAAAATGTTATCAGTTTACCTTTTCTACTGGGAAACTAATGACCATTTAACCCATCTCAAGATAGTGTTTTTCTTGTTGTTAAAATTCTTTAGATCATGTTTTCTATCAATATTTATTAGAACTCGACACTTAGTTTATCTTCAACATCCATTTTTTTCGACATGGAATCCTAGTATGGTTTATCTCAGGAGACCTTTGTACTTCTCTTTCATTCTTTTAAAGTGATAGTTTTATTGACTTTTTTTCTGATGTCGTACTTTAAATGAAGTTCCAAATACCAATTTCAAAATTGTGAGGATGAAATTTCCCAAAGGGGGGAAGAATGTAACACCCTAAAATTCCACGATATGCTTCTCTTTAAGTAATACAATAGCGTGCGATGAACGCAACACCGAGTTCAAGCACACCACGACCTACCAAACTAGCTATTTAGAAAGCGGTTCTAAGTAGTAATATCTAAATTTTTAATTTAATATATATCCAATATAATTTTAACATTCATCTTTTTTAGACATAATATAAGGACAAATTCAATTTTTCAGATAAAAGAAGTATTTTTCAGAAAATGTAATTCTAATGCCTAGTAATGGAGTAGCCTTTTTAAATACAATATTTTATACGTTTATATATATTCAATTTGACTAAATAAACTTCTTCTTTATAATCAGTACATAAAAATTTATTTTCGATAAAATTTTGGTGTTTTTCTGATAACTTTCATACTTGGGTGAATAGTGAAAATACTAAATTTTAACTGAAAACAAATTTTTTAATAAAAAGAATTTATAGTGTTAAATTATACATTTGAATGTTTTGGAAGTATAATTAGATTATATTTCTATAGTTTAATACAATTTTGGTCATTATAATTAATTTCACTTTTAAATTGGACATGAACACATATCAATCTTTTGATAGTTTTTACTTTTTAAAAACCCACTTTTTAGTTTTGACAACGAGAATTAATTTTAAATAAATAAATTCAACATCTATGTTTTGAATTCTCTAAAATAGAAATATTTTTTGGATTCGGAATATAAAAATTATCTTAGGGTGAAATTTTGGTATTTTTCTGAAAACAATCAATTTTTGATGAATAGTGAAAAACCCGACGTTATTCTTTAAAAATGACTTTTTATTTAAATAATTATTTATTTTATTTAAATTATTTATAAGTCAAAAATAGATACATAATACCTATATTAGTTCAATGTAATTTATTAGGGTCGTCTTATAAATAAATTAGATGTGTAAATGTTTATTGAATTTTTTCAACGTTTTTACCCACCTTCTAAAAGCATTTAAAAATTTACATAAAACATAATTTTACTAATTTTGTTAATTGAATTTCAAAAATTATAGAGACACAGTTGATATTAGTAAGTAAAATTTTGTTCAATAAGATGAAAATAATTTTTGGTGAATAGTGACTTTTGACTTTTATTTACCACAGTTACAAGTAAATAGGGTAATTAAGGGTAAAAATGATATTATAATTACCTTAACACATTTCCCAATTCTATTGGATAAGTATAATTTGTCCAAAAAAAACCTTATGAATAAAATATGACCCCCTTTGGTCCACTTGGATAAGATTAGGACATTTATTATTATATTATTTAAAGAAGAGTTAAATGAGTTAAATTCAAAGTTTAATGACTAAAACATTTTTAATATAGAGTTATACATAAGATAAATTCTACTTTAAATATTCATTAGAAACATAAAAAGATTTATTACATAATGGAATATTATTTATAATTTTTAGACATTAAATAATTTAAGTTGTTTATGAAACAATGATGATGCAGTAATTACCTTATTAATGAAATATTAAAATATTTGATATTATAAATTTCCAAATAAATGTAATTTGGGACTTTTTATAAATTCCACTAATTTTATATGATACTATGACATGTTAGGGTTTATTAAATAATTTCTTTTCTAAGTAATCATGCTTCTATGATTTTCACAAAAACTAAATATTACATAGTGTCAAAAATGACATAATTGAGCTTTTAAAACAAATACTATATTATTAATCGATATAATATTCCTAAAAATATAAGGTTCGGCCAAAGGGATAAGATAAGGTTATATATATATTAATAATTAACTACTTTGTGTTAACTTGTATTGTTATAGTGTGTCTATTAACCATATAATATAAAAATACAAAGAGACATGGTAAATGTCAACCTATTTAAGTAAGAGTAAAATCTAAAATATATGGATAATATGGTGACCTAAACCTATATCAAACCTATTGATTGTGTGGTTTTAGACCCATATCCACATTATAATTGAAATAAATAATTTTTAAGGCATTATAAACTGAAAATGAATTTATTATAAAACAATATTTCAATCTTTTCCTAAAGTGACCCTCACCTCTCTTATAAAAGGGTACTTCCCCTTCTCTTAATTTCACAGCTCCAAAGCCATTTGAATCAGAAAAACCCTACCCAAATATCCTCCCAAAATTCTTCCCTTCATCATATAGGCCTTACATTGGTCATAATTCCAACCTATAGATCCCTTTTGATAAAATCAAAAGTAAGAACCTGAAGAAGAGGTAAATATTTCATCACGTCTTTCAAGTTCTTTTCTTCTTCCACTACCTTTTCATTATTTATTCCATACCAAAATAATAACTCCAGTACGTCCTACATACTATTATGTTATTATAAATATGGTACAACCATATTATTTATTCTATCCAGCCAATAAATTACAATGTCACCATACGTGTGTACGTACAGCTTACTGTCTCCACGTCGTGGTGTAGTTTGTTATTCAAAAACATCATTATTTGGATGAGTATAATAATGGGTATAACTAATGTAAATAATAAAAAACCAATGTTAATGATTATTTATATATGATATACCATCCAATTATATAATATTTCACCATCAAAAGAATGATATTGCCGCTCGTGCGTACGTACGACTTACCGTCTCCATGACGCGATGAGATGTCATTCCACATCATAACCATTCAAGAATAATTTTCATTTGATGATTAAAAATAATTTTTAAAGACTTGATATCATTCTGTATATGAATCTAATACATTCTATCCATAACAAACATGACTTACGTAACAAAACATATAAAGGAAAATGAATCAGTTTACATCTGAAATAATGATACTCCTAAAATATTATTAACAAAGCAATATTAGAATATCATATATGATATAATATGTGTGAATGTGGTTCTTGTATAATTTAATAACAATTATTTAACTATTATAAAAGAGTTTAATGTACCCTCGACTAAGGAAAATTACAAGGTAAAGGGTTTTCATCTCACTTTTATTCCTGCGAGATTCATGATATATTTGACACTATTACCTTTTGTGTGGTGTATGTACTGCCCATGATTGTATTGTTTGAATAATATAATATAATTTATGTGTATTTAGATCATCATTTTATGATCCATATTTCATGCAGTGTATGTTTTGTATGATTGCAAATCGGTAAGTTAATTTCAATTTTCAATTTCCATTCAATCGGTTTTACGTAAACTGCATTGATTACTTTACTCCAAGATTATGTTTGAAATCACTATTTATTTACTTATGTAGTAATTTCTACTCCCCTTTGGGTGGATATAATTTTTTTTACACATAATCACTCTGTTGATAAATTCTCAAGTCATTGACATCAACTTGATAAGAGTAATTTTAACTCAATTTCTATTCATTGAGTTAAAATCCAAGTCATTGGTGTTGTTTTTACAAGAATATGTGTGAATGTCCTCTGATTTATTTACACTGAATATCCTATTATATTGAGTGTATTTATATTTTTCACACAAAATTATGTTATTTATTTATCCTTAACCTAAGGATGCAGTCTTTATAAAGGAATTCATTTCAACTTATATTCCATTAAGACTTCTTTTTTATTACGCACCAATTCACTTTTATTTGGTGTATATACTGTACTTTGACATAGTATATCATGAATATATTTATTCTCATGATATTATAATGTTTTTATTACCTCAATTATTTCTATTCAATCTTCTCTCATTTGTTTAGGAACTCTAACTAAAATAACAATTTAACTGTTTTAAAGATTTATTCTTTTAAATATTTCTCATTAATTTCCATGTTTTAAAAATGGTTTTAATGATTTATTTATATGGACATTAAAGTTTTAAAATTAAAATTCCTTTTAAAAATTTCAAAGTGGTATGGGACTCCTTGATTCAAAAACCTCTTTTAAATGACTTCTTGGTTAAATAGTGCATCATTTAATGTTTTCAAGAAAAATGGGATGTTTCTCTAAAAATAGTTTTAATGAATATTTTCATCTATTTAAATATCCTTCAGTGTATTTTATTCTTGATTGAGGTTGATTTATCCTAATAATGTCTTCCATATTGTATTTAATGAGTTATGTTTGACTGTGGATGTGCTATTTTTATTCCATTCATGGGTTGTGGTTAAAATATTGACATTTTGTATGATAGTTTTAATATGAATGTTTAGATTATGCTTCACCATTTCATATGAGGAATGCATTGGACATTGTAAGTGACAGGTGGATCCCACTATAGCTCCTCAGTGCATTGGCTGGTCTCATGAGACAAACTTGTGTCTTGGCACTAGGCCTTGACAAAATCTTATTTGTAGTCTTGGCACAAGGTCTTGACTATGTTGTTATGAATTTTGAAATTATGCATTCCATCATTAAAAAATTGGCTATTGATTTTTCATGTGATTATTCAACTAGTATAATATCCATTTAAATAAGTAAATGGCATTATTTTGATTTATAGTTTCCATATTATGATAAATTTATTTTTAAAAGTCTTCAGTTTTAGTCTTATACATTCCCTTAAATGATTATGCTTCTTTATGAATGTTTCTTCTATATTTTTATCCTTACTGAGCATCTAATCTCACCCCATTATATGTTTTATTTTTCCTAGAATGTGAAGAGGTATATTATGACTGACCTACAGTGATAATATAAGGGAAATGAATGTGGTCAAAGGAGATAATGTTGTTGCTGTTTTTCATTTTATAATGTAATGTAAAACTTGTGAATGTATCTAGTATTTCCAAGGCTACTAAACTGATCTGTCTTTCCAGACATGATTCCTTTTATCATTCCAAAGTTATGTAATAATTCACCGACTCTGGGTAACTATTGTCAGGGCGTTACAATTCTTCAGTTTTGACACTACCTTCTAGAAATTGTGAATTTGTTATTTACAGTGATGCTTCGTTGAAAGGACTAGGTTGTGTCCTTATGCAGAATGATCAGGTAATTGATTATGTTTCACATTAGTTTAAACCTCATGAGTTAAATTAACCTACACATGATTTAGAATTATCTATTGTTGTTTTTGCATTAAAATTTTGGAGGCATCACTTTTATGGAGTAAAATATGAAATATATACTGACCAAAAAACATTGATGTATATATTCAATAGGAAATAATTGAACATGAGATAGAGGATATGGTTATAATTAATCAAGGATTATGATTACACAATCATTTTCCATCTTGGAAAAGCAAATAAAGTGGCTGATTCTTTGAGTCGAAAATGTATTGCTTCATTAACCATGCTATTTCTCGAATGGGATCCTTTGGTTTTTGATTTGATGATCTTTGGCATAGAAGTTGTTGGGGTAGAAAATTCTTCTATTTTGTTTCTAGGGTCTGTGAAATCATCTTTTTCAGACAGAATAATGCAAGCGCAGAAGGAAGACATTGAGTTGGAGAAAAAGGTAGAGTTGGTTCAGAAGGGTAATTTGCCTGAATTTGACGTTAATAATGATTGTGTTTTGAGGTTTGGGAAAATATTATGCCTGCCTTGTGATTCAAAATTGAAGAATTATTTGTTATGTGAATCTCATAGTTCCCTATTTTCAGATCATCCTGGAATTACTAAGATGTACATTCATCTTCAGGAGTATTACTGGTGGGATGGAATAAAAATAGATATTACTGCCTTTACTATGAAGTGCTTGACTTGTCAATAGGTTAAAGGAGAGTGGCAGCTACAGAAAGGGATTCTTCAGTCTTTCCCAGTGCCAGAGTGGAAATTGGAAAATATATCCATGGACTTCATTTTGGGATTACCAAAGACATCTTCAGGTAATAATGCAATCTGGGTTATTATTAATCGACTGAATAAATCTTCTCATTTCCTTCTTATTCGAGATACTTTGTCTCCAGATAAACTTTCTCGGTAGTATGTTAAAGAGATAGTTAAGTTTCATGGTGTTCCTCTCTCCATTGTATCTGATAGTGATCTCGGATTTACTTCCAACTTTTGGAAATTCTTTCAGAATTCGCTGGGTACTGAATTAAATTTTAGTAAAGCTTTTCATCCTCAATCAAATGGGTAGTCAGAACAAACAATTCAGACCTTAGAGGATATGCTATGTGATTTTTCACTAGATTACCAAAGAATTTGGGACGAAAATCTTTCTTTGGTTGAATTTTCTTATAATAACAGTTTTCATTCCAGTATACAGATGGCACCATTTGAGGCATTATACGAGAAGCGGTGTTGAACTCCAACTTGTTGGGATGAAGTTGGTGAAAGGATGCTGATGGGAGCAGAATTGGTAGAAGAGATCGTAGAAAAAGTTTAGTTGATTCAGAACAGCATGAGAATAGCTTAGAGTAGGCAGAAACGTTATGCGGATAACCGGAGGAAGGATCTTTCTTTTAAGGTAGGTGATCAGGTCTTTCTCAATGTTTCTCCATGGAAAAGTTTGATGTGTTTCGGTAAGAAGGGAAAGTTGATTTTGTAGTTCATTAGACCTTATAAAATCCTAGATAAAGATGGATTAGTTGTGTATAGAGTGGCTTTACCTCTATGTTTTTCCCAGGTACATAATGCTTTTTATGTTTCAATGTTGAGAAAGTATATGCTAGATACATCCCATGTTTTAAGTCCAGAGGTAGTTCAGTTGGAAGAGAATCTCTCTTATGAGGAACAACCAGTCCAGATTCTTGATCGAAGAGAGCAAGTATTACGGAATAAGGTAATTCAATAGGTAATGGTTTTGTGGAAAACCCATATGGTTGAAGAAGCAACGTGGGAATGTGAAAATGATATGAGGGATAAATACCACCATTTATTTGATAACTGAATAAAATTGTGAGGATGCAATTTCCAAAAAGGGGGAAGGATGTAACATCCCAGGTAAATAACGAAATAATATATTTTATTTTTAATTATTATTTTGTGAATTAAATATTAATTTTACCTCAAAGGGTTTTCAATGTTCGACGGCGTACCTGATATGCAACAATGAGTTTCTTTAAAATCTTGCGTAGCACAATAATAATATAATATAATTATTCTAAATGGTATTTAACGCCTAGACATTGTATTGGCGGGAATGAACATAACTAACAAAAATATGATTATACATGTTTGTTAAATGTTTTTACATTTATCCAATAAAACATAGAGGCTTAAAATGTGAATGAATCAACTTTTAAGCACAAATACTCTAACATTCTTTAAAATGTTGATTTACCACCTTTTGATGGTGAACCCTTTTTAAATCTAGTTTTTTTAATTTTATATGTTCTATTTGAAAAAAAATCATTCTTTGTATCCAGGACATCAGAATATAATTTGGATGATATTTTGGTATTTTTCTGATAAAGTTCATTTTTTAAGAATAGTAAAAATACAGGATTTTAATTCAAATCCACCTATTAATCTAACTAATTTACATGATTAGATTATATTTTTAATTTGTTTCAAAGTGTAATTAGATTATATTTTTAATATTTAATCCAATGTAAGTTATTTTAATTAATTCCACTTTGAAATTGAACATAAACAATTTTCAATCTTTTGAAAATTATTCTTTCTTAAAAACACGCCTTCTGTTTTGACAGTGGGAATTAATTTAAAATTATTTTCTACCACTTATGTGTTTTGAACTTGGAAAAATTTATTCCATATTTGGAATCAGGAGTTCTAAATTGTGTAAATATATAACTTTTATTTTTAGGCATTATGAATATTTATTTCAGTAAATATTTTATTTACCATGGTTAAAGGGTAAATCTGGTAAATAAGGGTAAACGAATATTACTATAATAATATCAAATTACACTAACATGTGTCCTAATCTTATTGGTTTATACACTTATGACCATAGACATCCTTGGGTCAATTTTGGGATCTCGTGGGTCCACTTGGGAGTGACAATGACACCTTATTTTAATTAACTTAAAGTAATGAAAAAATGACATAAACAAATATCTTTTAGTAAATTAATTTTTACATAGAATTATATAATTTATCATTTAGAAAATAAATATTATTTATAAAGATAAAAATATTTCATACATCATGGTATTTTTATTTTATTTTTAGACATCAAATAAATTAAATTATTTATGACACAATAATGATGCATTGTTTACCTCATTAATAAAAGATTTATATAAATAAGATTATAAAGATTAAACTAATATCCAAAACCTATCAAAATCTAATTTGATGATTTTATTTCAACCATTAGTTATATTATCTTCAAATTTAATAATTTTTTGACATTTAGAAAACGAAAATCATTATGTATAAAATAATATTTTCACACTTTCCTAAAGAGCCCCTCCCACCCCTTATAAAAATCCCTCACCTCTAACCCATTCCTCACACCTCTCAAGCCCCTTGTATCATCCAAACTCTACCCAATTAAGCTCCCTACATCCCTATCCTCCTATTATAAGCCTTAACATAGGCATAAGGCACTTCAAGAAATCCTTTTGGTTCAAACCAAAGGAAGTTACCCGATTTAAAGGTAATGTCTTCTCTAAAGTTAGTTTGTTCTATTTTACTTCTCCAACCACATAAACTCATTTTATTCATTTATTTTATAACAAAAATAGTATGTTCAATATAATAGGATGTTTTCATGAAAATTAGTCGAACTAAAATTACACACACCTCTATCTAATGGGTAAAGAACATAATGTTTCTGTGGATGGAAGACTAACGCCTCACGAAACAATGATTGTTCAATTATCTCCTAATACATCTCATGGTAGAAATTATGATGAAACTATATTTATATATGATATATATTATTTTTATGTTTTCTTTATGATTCTGTATTATCCATTTATAGCATTCGTTTATGGTTTCCTTTATGGGGAAGCGTGATAATTTCATTTGAGAAACTGCAGACTACCGCCCCCTCAATGCTATATGACTCGTTAATGACATATGTGGGACATATAAAGGATTGATTGAATGATATTATATATGATATTATACTATAATTATAATTTAACTATTTATCATTATGTTTTATTTCAATTAAATTAAGAAATATAAATGAATGTAGCGTTCATGCGAACGTATGACTAACCGTCTCCATGAACGGTGCATTTCATTTCTTATCTCTAAATGTCATGAACTATTATAAATACATCCATATACTGGATATATATGATATATATGATATATAAATCATGAATATAATTCTGTATATAATGGATATTTGACCACATGAACAAATTGTTATTATAAGAAGTTCATTTCTGACTCAAGTACCAAATATCGAAAAAAAAAACCGTTATTAACTTAATTGATTAAATAATGTTTATAACATTGTAATAAGTGATAAAAAGGAATAATAAAATTGAAAAAGGATCTTAAGCAAGTAGAAATTAACTTTCATTTATTATTTAGGAGATTAAAGAATGAACGGGTCAAATCAGACTCGAGGTAAGGGACTTCATCTCAATCTCTTTTCATTGAGGCATATTTTGTTTTAATACATGACTTTCTTTTATACGTAGTATAAACACCTTTGAATTTTTATTTCATTAAAAGGTAATCTTTTTCTATAATGAGTTTTACTAAATGACAAAAAAAATAATGTTTCTTTTTAACGTACGTGGTGACAACAACCCTTTCCGCCGCAATGAGTATTATTTGATATATAGATTCCTTAAAAAGATGTAATGTTTTTAAAAGAAAAATAAATACCATATACTCTTTTACGTATTTAAGTATTGAAAATTGTTTTGAAAATGATTTTGTTATATCTATATATTTAAATGATATATTATGATTGCATTTTGTAAATGTTATCTTTTTTTTATGTTTGTTTTATATGTTATGAATATGTTATGGTTCTTGGGAATTGTTTGCGTATACGGGTGGTTCCATGATAAACCTTGGGAGGGTGAGATCGAGATATATCTCCAATTAATTGGGTAACGTGATGGAGGTAAACATGAATGTTTCTCTTAAGATATTTAAGGAATATAATGTGATGCGTGTTCCAACAATAACTCCCTACGTAGCTGTGATAGCTTCAATGTAAGTATGATATGGATTCCACAAGTTACCTTTATGATTTATGATTTCTACCAGTTATTCATATATCTTATGATTTCATTATGTATGTTAAAGAGCTTATGGTATGTGTGTAAGGAAGAACTAATGTTTTCTTTCTTCATTTTATAACCCTTACTGAACTTTTTATGCTCACCCCGAGTTTTGAAATGTTTTTCACAGGAATTAAAGATGAATAAGGTCAAGGATGGGAACATGGAAAATTCATGCTATCTAAAACATGGAACTTGACATGACACTTTTTTTCAACAGTTTTTATTTTTTTTTTAAATGAAAACTTAGTAGAAGTGTCTACTTTGTAATAGTTGAGATGTAATGTAATAGTTATGGCCTAATTCTCTAAAACTATAAACCTGAAAAGATCCTAAATGTGAATTATTCATTTAATTCAAGATTATTTAATGTTTTAAGGAAGGGTCCTTGTACTTATAAATTTTCCCAATTAGTTATGTACTTAAATTTCAAACACCTTAACCTTTTTAAATGTTATATAAGTGTATTCCTTCATAATAATATAACCATACTAAAATAAATAATTTTTATATTTTATGAAGTACCTATTTGAACCAAATGATTGAGTGCTATTTGGTCCATATTGTCACTATCTAAAGATACAATAGTGCACTATCCATCTCATTATTTTACACTGAAATGTTCTTCAGTAATTTTTTTTAAAAATGGTTTTATAATTTTGAAATAATTCATAATTTATGGAATCTAACAAATAACTGTATAAATTATTAGAATTAATTACATTTTTTCATACCTAAGAATATAATGCAGAAGTTAAGTTGTGTTATAATCAACCTTGAACTTCTTATCATTTATATAATAGATTGGATTTTCCATTTATAGTATATGTAAAGTATTAATCATTTTTCCAATTCCTTACAAAATTTAATTCAAGTATATAGAATAATATTTTTTATTAATAATGAATAAAATCATTTCAAACTAAGAAATGATATTAAATCATGATTTTTTTTAAAATGATTATAATAATTGTTTGCAAATAGAACAACTAATCCACTAGTTATAATAAAATAATATGCATCACATTACAATCCAATATATGATTCACAATAACTAACATGTCGACCGAGATAACATTTCCTCAATTACCTCATATTTATAAGTAAATATTTATTAGCAAAAATTGTTTATGCAATCAAGGTATATAGTTTCCAGGAGTATGAATTAGAAAAAAAATCATTAGAATTCACATCCAAAAGTTTATAATGATTCTCCATGAGAACACATAATAATGATAAATACTACACTAGAATTATATTGTAGGACATAGCTATAACATAAATCAAAAATATATTCATGATGTATGACGTTATCTAGAACAAGACATATCATTATATTAGTATCATGTTTTAAATATTTTCATGATGGGAAATTAGGGAATATACTATACCAAAAACAAAGACTCTATGCATCATTACCAATAAAGATAAAAGATCCATATTTAATTAAATATTAGTTTACATTTATATTTTGTTAAAAATTTATCTATTTATATAGGCTATGATTCCAATCATATCACATATTTCATCAGGATAGTTTGGAGGAAAATTACATACCATATTCATCATATTGATGATCTTATATAGATTCTTTTGGGCACCTAATCTAATGAAGTTCACCCATATAAAAAAATCTTACACAATAAAATCCCTGGTCACCTAACATTACCATGAATTATCAATTTTTATGATCATGGTTTTAACATTTTTTCTATTTGAAATAAATTTAATACTTAATATTTGAGGATTTTTTCTTAGTCTCATCAATTTTACATATAGATTATGCATATTAAAATAATAATTATTGAATATTAATTTATATTAATTATCTCAACTTTTGTTCCTATTTTAATGTATGATTTTAACTTTTTAATTTTGAAGTCCCCATTATTCCCCTATGTTAATATATTATAAAAAAAATAATGTGTAACTCTTTACAAAAATGTCTATTTATGTTATTAAAAAAAATTGAATCTAAATACAGTTAAATATATCAAAATCCATCACATGCATAAGGTCTATAAAAACCATTTTTGCAATTGTTTATAGTCATATGTATCTATGAACCCTATAATATTTATCAAGGTGCTAGAAATTATCAACCCATAGTTTTCTAAAATGAGAATAATCTTACATGTTAGTACGCATTATAACTCAAAGTCCATGTTCTTATTTTTTTGATATTCCAGAGGGTCCTCAATTCAATCCTAATTCCTGCACCTAATATGTATAAATTATAGGAAAATATAAATTCAATATTATAACTCCATAATAAATAAATTTCATGGTTAAAAATCACAATATTATTATTTTTACTTATAAATTAATGTATAATGTAAAAATTTGATATGAACAAATTTATCATATAAATTAAAGAATATATATTATAGACATCATACAAAAAAATTATACATGAATATTTAAAAAATAATTAATATAAATAAATAAACATTTCAATTATTTACCAAACAAGATATATTAATATAAACATTTCATTATGATTTTTAGTTTAAAAATATTCCATTTATAATTCGTAACACATATCAATTTTCTAAAAAGACATAAATTGTAATCATTTTAAATAAAATAATTTTTTTATTTTATACCATATTATACATTATGATATATAAACTATAATATTTTTTTTATTCAAATTGGTGTATATGATAGGTCTCGTGACTAGAGATATGTTGTATTTTACAATATACTCTATCGTATATCATAGTTTAATATTTTAAATATATCATAACCAAAAATATCACATATGTAATTATAATGAAAAGACACACTATTTTGAATACACTATGACAGCTAATAAATTTTTTGATAACCCACATAATCACATATGATATACTGTAAACTTGAAGATTTTTATGAATTGTATGACTTAATTAATATTTCCATACCCTATGCAATCAAAAATTTCATAATTACACAATTACACATCAGATATTGTATCTTCTTCTA
This sequence comes from Viscum album, assembly GCA_963277665.1. Lineage (NCBI taxonomy): Eukaryota > Viridiplantae > Streptophyta > Magnoliopsida > Santalales > Viscaceae > Viscum > Viscum album. The sequence goes on from OY728150.1 coordinate 249,819,175, forward strand.
TGGATATCCAACTCCTAACAATTATCCATATCATAACAAATATTATGATAGAATATATTGAATTTAAAAATAAAAATATTCTTTCTAAAAATATATATTTATTTGTGGGAGAATATGGATATGACACGATTGATGAGTTTTTTTTCAGAACATCAAATTATTGTAATCAATAAAATAAATCTATTTTAAAATGAATCAACCATCATAGAATCAACATGAAATATAAATAACCTAAAATAACTTTGTATATATCAAGTCCAGTGAAATCAATATCGATGGAGTGTTCTTAGTGAAAACCACTAATAACTAACTCTTGGTTTATTGCCTATAATTATAGTACACCATCAATTAAAACAATGTATGCTTTGTGTGTACTCCTCTATATTTAAAATGTGTATGGGCAACCTATCCTCAATGATTAATGAAGAATAAATAGGAATGGTTCATTGAATAATATCCAAAAATAAAAGAACTAATCCTTTATATAGTAACTTTTCTTTTAATAATGAATTTAGAGTATTATTTATAATTCATGGAGGCCACCATACATTACCCATAATGTATATCCATTTTTTATTTAAGATCAATAAACATTTAAATGTTCTTACCATAATTATCAATCAATATATAAATCATCCAAATGATTCATAACTAAAGAGAAACATTTTTAGATATGGAATGTATCATGATATCACATATCATAAATATAAACTCTAGTTTATATGGTGATATAGCTATATCAGGCTTATCACAACATGAAATCTAGCATATACTGATTCATATTATTTGAATCACATAAATATTGTAGGATATGATATAAATGTAATTCCTCTATAAAATATATCCATTTTAGTGTATATTCATCACATAATTATTCCATCGTGTTCAAAGGATCACAAAAATGTAATTCTTTGACAAGATTCAATTATTAATCACAAAAATAGATAAAGAGAATTTGTAAATCAATAAAGCTCATCTCTTCAAAAAATTAAAATGTATTCATCAGATCATCATGATTTTGGACACATTAGATTGCATTCATCATGATCTAAATAGTGATACATGATTTGAAATATAAATCAACTTGAAGAATTTTAATTATTAATTTTATAAAAAAATATAATAAAAAACCTCTCTAAAGTGACTCTAAAATAATTATTCAAAAATTCATTATTTTATTCCATTATAATAATATTAATTCTAGGATTTTATATGCATATCTTTGAAAATTTGAATTTTAATCTACACTATTCAAATCACATAGATAAATTTTGAAGTATTTAACTTCTATTAATGAATAACCACAATTCATTGGTCTTATATATTTTATTCTAATGATACTATGTTAGTCACTCTTGAAACATTAAAATAAATAACTTCAATGTCATAATTCATATCATAGAGGAAAAAATATATGTTTCATTTGAATTCCATTAATTGACATGAAAATGACATCAAATCAAATAATCACTCCCATTTTTTATTCAATTTTGATCACTAGGGAATATCATTCTCTTAGTGGCTACCTTCTTCCCTTGTTGAAATGTAATCTTTGGTTTATTTCTTGATTGGTGGTCATGGTTCAAGGGTAATCAATATAACTTAATATTTAAAAACTCTTAAGAATATAACATACTTGTTGACCTAAGATTCGTCTCTTAAGAAAGATGTAAGTCACATGGTGATCCTCAAAGCTACTATATTATATATTTTTTAATGAATGAAAAACTAGGTTCTTATTTTTTTATCCAAATAGAAACACTATGAATGTATATGAACAAAATATTATGTTATAAAGAATATATGTTTTAGACTATAATACCTACAAATTTCATTCAATCATAGTTATCAATTGGATTCCCAAAATATATTTCTCATTAATGGAAATTCTATTACAATATCAACATACACTATTCCTTTATGAAGATATGTGGATTGATTTTAGTAACAAACTAATCTCATCTTCCTATCTGAATGGTTTTACACACTAAATGTGTTCATTATAATTCCCCTATCTGAATAATTCAAAAAATCCTCTATCATGGTATGTATTAATTAAAAATATAATTATATGTAGCATACCCTAACTCATATAGACACTATCATATATTAGTCTCTATATAACCACTCTTTCCCAAAATCACATACTAGATAACTTAAGAATGTGAAGCAATAATGGAATTAGACGTTTATATAATGGACCCATGTAAAGTGTAATTGTGTAAAAATATCACTAACTACCATTAGATTATACTCAATACCCCTAATGTAATAAAAGCTCAAAATGGATATATATTAAAAAAAATTAAATAAATACACAGCTTTCTCCCTTATAATAACCAAAATTAGGTAGCCCTATAATGAAATAGAGTCCCAAAACAAATGAGAGAACACCATAATTTAATAATTAAATAGATTATCAAATGAAAAAAATAAAGAATCTTTATCTATTCTTATATTATATCCCATGGGAAGGAACCCTTATTCCCCATCCCCATTCTTACTTATATAAGTATAACCACTATCCTTCGGTACTGGTATTTCTTTCATGTGAACAAGGAATCCTCTCTTTGAATAATCTATGTGGTGGTTAATCTTTGAAGAACAATCCATTAAACTCCAAGTTATGAATAGTTAATTTAGTTCCTTGACTCTTAATTCCTCTATTACAACTAATGTACCACTTAATTATTGATGGAAATGTTAACCTAGATTGGTTAGATAAGATTACTTTATTTTTACATTTTATCCCTTGGTCATTCATAATATCCACATGGGTTTTTTAGTTATAAAAACCATTATATACAATTACTTAATAATAATATCCTTCCCATCTATGGCATAATGAGATTCTTTAATAATGTGAACAGTTATGAAGAGGGTTCACAACCAATATTTTCAATATAAAAAATAATGGGGAGTTTATGTTTTTTTGAAATTATAGATGGTGAAATAGGGACTACACTGCCTATATTAATGATGAAAGATATTAAAATATGTTTCATATATTACATTGGATTTACTATTTTTCTTCCATCAAAATAAGGTGTCACTGTGCTATATTTTTTGGGTGTGATTCCATATGTGCTTTAACAACATAAGTGGTGTTGTAGATACATCAATTTATAGTGTGAGGACTATGATAGAATTATTGTGTATCAATTAATTGATATATAATGCAGGTAATTTTATTTATCTATTAAATTATGGGATAGGGATTCATGGTCGATCATCCATCCACAACATCCTTGTAACACCCCATGATTTTACTATATATTTTCCATTAAAATTAATTAAAATTTTAAAATATTATTTCACACGGAAAATTGATCTACAATGAACACTAATAAATTTTATTGAGATAAAATTTTTCCATTCAAGATAATAATTAATACATTATAAGTCTACAACAAGAATCATTATTAATAAAAGTATACATAGAACAAATATTTAAAAAAATAAAAAGACCATGGTCCTGAAATATTTATCATATTTGTTTAATATAAAGACCATTCCATTAATATTAACTATGTAATGAATGAAAAATTATAAATATTAAATATATTTTTATAGATATGTAAATAAGGTGAATTATTTTAGTAATGTTTGTAAGGTTACATAATGGAATTAAATATGACCATTATATATATGGTCATTGGACATATATGGTTGTTGGAAATATGGTCATTGGATAAAATTTAATTGGGTATAAATGTATCCAATAATTATATTGATGTTTTATAATTATTAGCAACTAATTAAAAATAATATAATTCGCCAATATCAATTAAAAAAATAGAGAAGATAACATTTAGTTAAATTACTTTATTATAAAAATATATTTTTCATGTGTTTCATATTATTATTATTAGAGAATTATTTAATTTATATATAAAATTTATATAAATATTTTAATACTAATTTATTTATAAATTAAATTTTCATAAAATGAGTAATTAATTTTAATGGTATGTGGTTAATATTGTTTTCTATTAGAAATGATATTTTTTATAAAACTTGTTTTTTATTCTCAATATTATATTAATAAATTAAATTGATGAAATATAAATGAAAATTATACATTTATGTTTCAATTTATCAAAAATATATAAAAACTCACATAATTAGTTATTGATATGAAATAAAATTAAGGGAACATAGTGTTTAAAATGTTAGTTTTATTTTAAAATATATTTATTTATATATAATACTTTCATTTAATAGTTAAAATTATAAAATTTTTAAATCTAATAAAAATAAATTGAGTCTAAAATTTTAACTTTCATGTTGAAAATTAGTAAATAGTTTAAATACATTTTTGGGCTTAAGTAGAAGTCAACTTGGTCAAAATATAGTTACCATGGTTAAAAAAATATAGTAAAAAGGGTTAAATTAATTGTTGAAAATTTAATATATTATAAAATATATATATATATTGTGGGGATTATGATGTTAATTTCCCATCCTCATTACTTTAAACATTTTATCTACTTAACTTTTTAAAATGTCATCCTTTAACATTAATGAATGAGTATTTGGAGAAAATCTAATCAAAACATAACTATAAAAGGACTCAACCTATACCCCTTCAAAAAAAAACTACTTAACAGAAAATATATTATCAATAACCACCCATATTTCAACTTCTATAGACTTATTATATTTTTTAGGTTCTTTTTCCAACAATTTATCCAAAATATTGCATTCTAAAGCAATCTGTTTTGAGATGGAGAGAATTCCTTAAAGTAACTACATAGTTATTCTCAATATTTTTTAATTACTTTATCATATCCATTACTTATAATTATCAATATATAATGTTATTATGTCATATTAGAGAAATTATTATTTTATTAAATTATATTCCTATTATACAACTTTATACTCTTACTCGATCATTAGTCTAACATATTATTATTTATGTCATTTCAACATCATGAAATAATGATGTTATATTATCCTAATAGATTCCAAAATTAATTAACATAAATAATTTAATAATATAATTATATGATATTAATGACTAATTTATGATTATGATTTTTTTATCAAATGGTGACATTAAAAATAATGTTTATTTTTATAGTAACTTGTTTCTATCAGTAAATTACCCAAAAAAAATTCATCATAGATTCCATTCCTGAAAACCATACACATAACTTCTATAAAATGAAAAGGGGATAGATAAATCATTTTAACATGATGTTTTAAAAAACATTACCAATTAATGAATTATTAACTTGGTATTAAATAATTAAGATCAACATCTCTATTATGAAACTTTTATGAAATAATCAAAATTAGAGACATCTGAGGATAAAAATAAACAACAAATAAATATTTTATGTGGGATGAATGATTATAAATGAATAGTATAAAGTGTTATATATGTGTATGTTTCATAAATAATTGAATAACCTGGTTATTTTTATTATACATTTAGTTAAGAAACATTCTTGGAACATGAGTGTAATGAAAATGGTTTCTTTCACTTCTCACATTGAAAAAAAATATTTTTTTTAAATTTTAATATGGGGAAATTATGTGTTCTATATATAAAAAATACCATATATATTTTTATCCTCTAGTTATTCATGTGGGTATTATGTATTATTCACGTTTTACCATCAGTTGGTATGCAATTTAACAAAAATAATACTTCTAAATGTGAACTGACCTAAACTCATTTTTTCGATCTAGAATATTTCTCATCCATAACCATATTTTTTATATTATCTTGTGAATTTTATTATTTACACATCAATGATTTATTAAGGTCACTTTCTAATATTTTTTACTAAAATTAAAAAATCATTAATGGGGCCATTTTTTCTTTTTTTAAGTTGATTCATTTTTTGAAGACCTTTTCTTTCAATAGAGAAGTATAAAAGGAAAATCCTTTTTAAATTTTTTCCACACAAAGTAATTTTAAAATTGGATTGATAGGTTTTATTTAATGAAAACACACATTTAGTATTTATGGTTTTATGAGGTAATTTTTATTCCATTTTTTATAAATTATTTTATTTAATCTAAAATTTATCAAAAATAATGTACATTCATTCTTATTTTAAAAAATTATTTTCTAGTACATTTATAAAAGTATATTTTACTATGTCAACATCTATTAAATTTTCTTAAAATTTTCTAAGTATATTCTCTAATGATACAATCTACCTTCAGTGTATATATGTCTTATTATAATGTCTTATGGAACATTTCATTAATCCAATTTCCTTTTCATGGAGTAATTAAGCTATTATGGAATTAATAATGTTTTCATATTCATTTCTCACACAAATGTATAGTTTATCTTTAATTTATTGGTGGGTCATTTATAGCTCTCCAAATTATTGGGTAATTCATTATATATTAGGAAATTATGATTGTAATATTATTTATACAAATCCTATTTTTACCCATTTATTAGAATGAATTGAGAATGTATAGGCTCTATCTACCTAGAAATCATCTTAATTTTTGGGGTAGGGAAGTCATATTTCATTTCTTAAATCAAACAATGTTCATATATTTATTTAGGGATAGAAATTAACTCCATAATGAAATTAATTCAAATATATTGGTCTTAATAACAAATCAATGGGGGTATATAACTCAAATGGTTATATAAAAACATAAAATCTATGATATTACTACTAGAATGTACTGTAGTAGTATTGTAGGAGAAACTATAGCGGGAATTGTGCAAGACTGTAGCAGGTACTGTAGCGGGAACTCTAATAGACACTGTAGTAGCCGGGAATTTTCCCCCGTTTGGGCCTTCGGGCCATCGATTTGGTCGTCGAGTCCTTTAAGGCTTTGGGGTCACCCAAGCCTTTAGGCCAGTAAGGCCTTTAGGATAGCTCAAGGCCTTCGAGCCACCTTAAGTGCAAATGGAAACCAGAAAACCTAAAAGGAACAAGCTCTATAAGAAGGATGAGCAAGGAGCATTCACCACAATAGAAGCATCACGGATTTCATGAATGAGAGGGTATAGAACCTGCCATCGGGACAAGCCTGTGCATGCATGGGATAGCCTAGCTGAATATCCATGTGAAGGTGGAGAGATAATTTCACAATGAAGATGCTGGGGAGGAGCAGTTCCATGTAGTTAGTCTGGGTTGTATGTAATGTTTGGAGCCTATGGGCAATGAATTCCTCTAAGGCCTATGGGCCGTGTAATACTTATGCCTATGGGCCTTGTAAGGGTTCCACCTCACTTCTTTAAAATTGAATTATCAAAAATCAATAAAAAATGAAGGCCTTTGGGCCATTGGATGATATATGAAATGAACCTGATTGAATTAGAGGAATTAAATATGAAACTCCAATAGAATCTTGATAAAGGTTTTATAAACCTACTTTTTTACCATGGGGTTCATCAGTTCAATTTAATTTGAAGAATGATGGATCATGTCTCTGTACTAATTATTATTAATCTAATAAGATATTTATAATGAATAGGTAACCTGTATTTAGAATTGATAACTTTTTCAATCAATAGTGAGGGGATCAATACTTCTCAGTGGTCAACCATTGTTTTTTATATCATTTATTAAGGGTGAAAATGATATTATATCCATGAAAAAAATCCACACAAGATATATAAACTATTAATTCCTATTGATTCTACTAGAACATATATGTCCCATCATTATCTTAATAAATTTAATGAAAAGAGTATTTATATATTACCAAGACCAATTTTTGGTATCTCTATGGATGATATTGTGATATATTCCAAGATAAACGAAGGGTATAAATATCATTTGAGTGTTAGTCTAATTTCAATGAGAAATGAGAAACTATATTTTAAATTGAGAAAGTGTTTATTCTTGATATAGAAAATATCATTCTTTGGTAATTTAATCACAAGAGATGGTATATTTGTGGATCCTTAAAAGAAATAGATGATTGAATAATTTCCTAGAATAATTATTATAACAAATATCAATAGTTGTTTTAGGTTGGATGGATACTATTAATGATGTTATAGAAAATTATCACTATTCTAAAATACACTAACCATGTTAACTTTGTTGGTAATCATGTTCCACTAGAAAGATAGATGTAATTAAAATTTCAAGGATCTCATGAATAGATTTGTCCCTACACCTATACTGACACTAATATATAATAGATCAGGGTTTTGAATATATATTAATGAATTAAATAAGGGTTTCTGATATGTAATTATTTAGAATGTAATTTTTTAAGCTTATTCCTCATTTCAATTAATGATTCATGAAAAAAAATTACCTAACACAAGATTTATAGATTGAGATAGTAATATTGTCATTTTAAATATAGATTATTTATCTATATGTTCAAATTTGTGATATATATACTAATCACATGAGGATAAGTTATATATTAAAACATATGGAGTTGAATATGTACTAAAAGATATGGTTAATATTGATTATGTACTATAAAAAATTTATACATTACTACCCTAGGAAAGAAAATAAGGTGGTTGATACTCTGTCCAAGAAGGATCATGAAACCTTATTTATGGTAAATATTTAATTAGATATAATAATCATGTGTATGTAAAATATGAATTTGGAAAATATAATGGATGATGATAAATCATATCATTCCCAATTGAATACTCAATCATCCATTCAAGTGAAGATTATATAAGTGAATTCTGATAATATGAAGCTATAATAGAATGTAAAGAATATTCCATTGTTAAAATTTTATCATAAGGGAATCATAAGATTTAGTAAATTAATATGTATTATTTTAATAATATAATTGAAGGAATAATTTGATTATTCATATTTAAAATCATTATATATCCATTCTAGAATCACACATATATTTATTGAAGTCTCAAGGTATACATCTAGTGGGACAACATGAAGAGAGATAAAATGTAATATATATCATGATGATTATTATGAAAATACATAAATCTAGAAGGATATAAATATAATCAAATGAGGAAAACATTAACAAAATTAGTATAGAAATGGGATAACATCACTATAGATATTTATATTGTCCTTACCAAGACATGTATAGGTTATAATATAATTTTTTTTTGTGGTTTATCACCTTACTAAATTATTGAAATTAATTTCATTCCAAGAATATTTCTCACTCGATTAACTTTTAAAGAAATACATTATTCTAGTGGTAAGGCTACATAGAGAACCAATATATAATGTATTAAATTAGGATCCAATTTTTTACCTTCATGTTTTGGATATTTTTTTCAACAAGAATCAGATATTGAGAAGAACTCTATCACCTCTTATCATACATAGATAAATGGTTAATCTAAAAACCCCATTCAGTATTTGGTGGATATAATGAGATCCTGTTAAATAGATTTAAATAGAGGTTTTTACCAAAACATTCTCCTAGTAGACTTATCATATAATAGTGGTTTCTATTAAATAATTTAAAAATCATTCTATCTAGATCTGTAATGGTTGATGTGAGAAAATATAATTTTTTGGGATAATGTTTGATGGCAAATTAAAATTTCACAATGTAAACATAGGATCTATGCTAACAATCATCAATGAGATTTTGAGTTTGAAGATGGAGTCAAGGTATATTATTACAATGGAAGAGTGATATTTTATTTTAGAATAAAGGAAATATGGCACATAGATACATTGTCCCTTTTGAAATCCTTGATCATGTAGGGATGGTATCTTATCATCTTTCACATTCTCAAAACCTCTCCCATGTTCATGAAGTTTTTTGTGTATAAATTCTAAAGAATTAAATAATTTTCTCTCAATATGTACAAAAATCAGGAGATATAAAACAATGGAATGATCATTATTATAGAGAGAAATTGGTAGAATTAATGGAAATTAGAGATAAAGTGCTACAAATCCAGACCAAATACATGGTTAAATTTCTCGAGAGAAACCTTTATTTTGAGGAAGAAATGTTGGAATCAGAAGATGTAATGTTCCAGAAGTACCATCTTTTTTTCATTAGAGTAAATTAATTTTTAGGGTATAATTATTTTATTTGAGTATAATGTAACACTATTTGATTGACTATGTATTTTCCTCAAAAATAATTAATATGTTTTTTATAGTATTTTATACATAATACTAAACTAAAATAAACTATGATAAATTATATTGAGATAATATATTGTAATGATAATAAACATTAATAAATTATGAGAATACAATCTAAATCATCATTCAAAAATTTATTGGTGAAATAAATCTACAAGATAATAAACAGATAGAGAACATGAAATATTTATCATCCCGGTTTTACAATAAATCATTCCCCAAATTTTTTCATTCCAAATAAATGAAATTATTAAATTATAATAGAATTGATTAGAGAGAAATAAATATGATTTTTTATTTTAGTTTGGTTTGTACGGCAGTATATAAGAATGAAATAGGACTCTAACATATAGGTTCTTTGGATATATGGTCATTGGATATATCATCATTGGAAATATAGTCATTGGTTATATAATAATTTTTTATTCATTTATCCTATATATTTATTAATGTTATGTAATTTTTATTAGAAAATTAAAAATAATATAATTCATAAATAATACATAATAAAATAAAAAAGATAATATTTATTTAAAATATTTAATTTAGAAAATATATTATCATGCATTGCTTATTATTATTATTGCTAAAGAATGATTTGATGTACATATAAAATTAAAATGTAAATTTTAATTCCAATTTGTTGAATAAATTAAATAGGAAGAAGATGAATATATATTTTTAATAGGATGTGGTTAAAATTATTTAATGTTAAAATGTTTTTTTAATATCTAATTTTTTTATTTTTTTTATTTTTTTTCTAAGTAAATTAAATTTATTATTTTTAAATTATTAATGTAATCTATTTTTTCATCTGGTAATGAATATATCAAAAAAATATAATTTTTAATTGATAAGAAATAAAATTAAGAGTATTTATTATTTAGAAAGTCATTTTTCAGTCAAAAAAGTGCATATATATATATATTAATTTCCATTAAAATTTTAAATTATCATATTTTTAATTATAAAAAGATTTAATTTAGGAAAAATTTTTGATCATCGCATCAAAAGAAGTTAAATAGGCCCACTTCATTTTTGGACATAAAAATGTTTTTCGAAAGTAAAAATTGAGTTACTACATTAAAGGTAAAATGGGTTCAAATAAGTGGAAGGGATGTAAATTATCATAAAAATTGTTTCTAAACTTTTTATTAGGTTATTCATTTACCGTAACCATTATTTTATACTTTTCATGTACTTTTATTTTTAAAATTATAACCTTTTACAATAAATAATTAGTATTTGTTGAAATTGCACTCAATACTAACCTATAAAAGGACCCCTCCACTACCAATTCCTAATACAAAATTCAATTAAAATATATCCATAATACCTACCCATTTTCCATTCATAAATCCTTTTTATACATTTGGTATATTTTTATTCCAAAAAGGTACTATAAACTCTTTATTATGATAGAACCAATTTTGAGGAGTGAATTCTCTAGTTATGATGTTATTTGATTACCTTGTCATCTCCATTAGTTATAAATATAATTATTCACTCTAATGATGTTATATTGAAATCATTATTCTTCTAGTAAAATGATATTACTATTATATATATATACACCTTTACTCATTCATCAATATAGCATGTTCTTTATTAGGTTAATTCAACCACATACATGATCTCAGTTATACTATCTTCACTTGCATCAATATAAATGAATATCCTAAAATAATACTGAAAATATATGATATTAAAGGAAAATTTTTTAGTATGAATATGGTTCTATAAATTTGAAACAAAAATAAAAATCATTACAAATAATTTGTTCTTGTTTGTAAATTGAGTGAAAAATGTTCCTGATGGATTCCATTATCAAGAACCACATTCATACCTTCAATCAAATGAACACATTGCAAGACATATCATTGGAGAATATTAATTCCACTAAGATAACTAATAATTTAATGATAAGCATGATATCAAATAATGTGTATCAATGTCATCATTAAGAAACTTGTGTGAAATAATAACAAATATTAACATCAGATGATGAAAGTAAACAATAACTAACAAATATATTCATAATGTATGATTATAGATGAAAAGTATAAAAGGTAATATGTATAAATATATTTTCAAATTTATTTATTAATATGGTTATGTTTATTATAGTTTGTAAAATCTAATTCCTAGAACACATGACTAAAGGTAATGGCTTCTTTCCAATATCACATTAAAATCAGAATTATATATGTTTTAAATTCATATTTGTTAAAATTATATTTTATTTCTTTTTAAAACCCATTATATTTTATTATGAACTATTTATTTCGTGAGTTCAAATTTATTCTTAGAAGTTTACCTCTATTTGGATTATAATTCAACTGAAATAATTCTTGTAAATAATGACAAACCATAACTCTTCTTTTTTTTTCTAGGAATGTGTTTCCAACATGCCCATGTAATTTATATTGTATTTTTAATGACCTTATCTACACTTAAATGATTTATTAAATTCAATTTCCTGTCTATTTTACACTAAAAATGTTTTAATGAAATATATTTATTTTTTTCACACGATTCATTTTCTAATGAATTTTGTTTATTTAAAAAAGTGTGAAACAAATATTCTTTATAAACATTTTTTTAAGAACTAATTTTCGCATCACCATAATTAGTTTTAGAGAGGAAATTATCTCTATAAATTATAAATTTTACAAGGTAATTTATATTCCTATTTTTTATTTGTTTAAAATAAAAGTTTTATTAATAAAATTTTATATTTCTATTTTTCGAATAAAATTTTAAATTCTTCTTTAAATGTATTTTTCATCTATCTAAACATATGTTAATGTTTACTATAAATTTTTGGGGATATTATATAATGATACCATCCACTTTATTTCTCTACAAGTATTATGATAATTTCGTATAGATATTTTCTAGATACCCATTTTATTAAAATGGGTTAATTAAGTTGTGAAGGAATATAGAATGTATTTACATTCATGTGGAAAACATATATATGTTTTATCATTTTATGATGGGTGGGTCTATTATAACCCTCCAATTCATTAGTTAATGTTTTATATCTCATGATTTTAAGAAAATCATAGGATGATATCCCATGTCGAAAATTGTTATGTGACACATGTGGTAATCCCAAGTCTACTATGTTGTGGGTAGGTGGTTATTCTAGTCTATTATAATAAGAAATCATTAGTGGTAATCCATGAAATATTATAGGATTTATATTATTATGATTATGAAACATTCATATGACTATGAAATGTTTTCATAAATCATTGTTTTTGGATCATGTTTTCACGTTCCTATTACTAATTTCATATGTTATGATAAATCCTTATACCATGACTCCTGATTCATGACCTATGTTTTATAGGGTATAATTATATTATGTTATGTCCATACACCATAATTATATCCCCATACCCATATTCTCACCTTGTTCCCAATTATTATATTCAATTTATATCGATTATATTTACCCTTAATGAGAATTTTAACACACTATTTCTTATGTTTACATCCCCCATGTTACAAAGAAGATTATTATGTATGATGTGTCTAAATATGTATCATGTGAGAAAACTATTTTTTATAGATGTTGAAAATTATGAATTTTTTTTCTTAGATTTATTATCAAAAGACACAAAACTATTTGTTCTAGAGTGTGATTTATTATGAGATGTAAAAATAATCATGTGAAATGATATAATATGTACGTATAAAATTCTTGGGTGGTGTCGTACCTATATTGTTATCATACAACTTTTCCATGTTTTCATACTCTTATGGTGTGGTATAAAAATGATTTTGAATCATCAATCCTCAAAATATATGTTGTATTACATGTTATAGGAATAATTTAGGACCAAAAATATAACATCTACTGCGATGTAGTTCCTGATCCAGTGTGTATTGAATCTGTAATAATCATTGTCCACCCCAAATGAAACCATGGAAAACTCGGAAAATTTGGCTCATTTAAACTCATTAACTAATAGAATCAACCATTATAAGTACAATTATTATTATTAATATATAAAATTATGAAATTACAATAAATGACACAATTAAGGTTGAATTCAACAAAAATACCAAGAATTCCAAAACTATGAAAATAACCTATTTACATTAAAAAATAGTAATTATTGGGATATTAACATTGATTTTTTTCATAAAAAATTAGTAAATGTTTTAATCAATCACTCCAACCACAATTAAAATTTTCAATCAATATAAATACTTATAATGAATTAAAATTAAAATGATATACCCAATTTAAGTTCGATTTCAATTCAAAATAGTGACAACCCATTTCAAACCAAGTATTATCACACATATCATGCCAGTTTTGTTTTCTCCATTCCACAATTTTTATTATTTATCATTAAATTTTGCTCCATTTTTTAATTTCATCTCATCAACACTTGCACCTACCTTTCATCAAATAATTTCTACCTTCAATCATAAGAGGATTTAACATGGTTATTTTGATTCTCAAACTCATGCATACATCACCATCGAATAAATGTACCTTTAATATCTTTAAAAAAATCAGTAATTTTCTTTAATATCAAGGTCCTTATAATGATTATATTTTCATTATTTGTAATGGTTTATGTTGTGAAAAAGTTTGAATAAGAAGCCATTATAATAAAAATTATAATAAATTATTTATGAGTGTTCCACTAAATAGAAATACCTCACTCATTTACATTATATGTGGTTCTACCATATCAATATTTCCCTTTTCTATAAGGTTATATATATATAAATTATATAAGGTATTGACATATTATATTTTCTTAAAAATATTTAATTTTGTTTTCATCCATAAATTGTTATCTTTATTTTATTAGAAAAGTAGAGTGATACTTAAAATATTGAATATTTTTAACTCTTTAATATAAGAAGCAATATCAACCAATTCATATATTTCTAAAAAGGAACCTATACTCTCCTAAATCCTTTAAATATCACTCCTCGACACATTTTTTCAACAATAACATTCAAAAATTGTAAGTATCAAGGCTAGTGAGGATATAAGTATTTCATTATGGCCACCTACAAGGTTATACATTGATTATATGGAATTTTTTAGCCAAAATAGGTTAAATAACCTGAGGGGGGATCATAGTTTGACTAATTAAAACTATATCCCCTTTATATCTTGATTCTTTATTAAACAAAATATTCTTCTCTCTATTTACCATAGAAATGTATGAACAAAAATGTAAGAATGATTTTGGCATAAAAAATTTACATAGTTCACCATAATTGTGATACATAGAAAGAGAATATAACGAAAATGTGGTGATGTACCAAATCCACTATGAGCACATTGTTGTTTATAGAGTTCAGAGTGAACTCATTGTCCCTCTCGATTTACAACCAATTACAAATTTAAAGACCACTTCTCTCAAAACTGAACTGTTATTACTAATCATTCATAATAATATTCTTTGTTAACTTTAATCAATATGTTTTACACCTCAATTTGTGCATAATTAATTTCCAATTTCATACACATTATGAATACCCCATTACCATATAATTACTAATAAAATAATTTGGGTTTACACAACATTGTCTTATGATAAACTTTTAGATGTCTTGTGCAAAACTTTATCTCTTTGCATGAAAATTTTAACTTCGTCTTAGGAGTCCAAGATTCACAGAACATTCAAAAATTAGGTGCACATCCCTTGGCCATGTACACATATTTTCTTTTCTTCAGAGAATAAAAAATTGATATATAGCTTATAAAAACTCTTCTTGAGAAAAAATTTATGATTTTTGTGTAAATTCATAGATGATTAAAATCCCCACATTTCTCTAAGGGTTGAGCTATAGAATAGAGGGAGACATCTATCCATTTATAGACTTTAATGAAACTACGTGCAAAAAACATATGGGACCTCTTTTATGTGAACAAATTTCACATGCATGATGAAGTGAATAATTGAAATCTCATTTGGTACGAAACTCTATTTAATGCATTTTACTTTATATTTATTTAATGGGTTTTCAAAAATCGATCCATGTTGCGTAAGTTCATCTTTTGTGAAAAACTTGATCTTTCACACAACTATTTCCTTTTCCATACTTTGATGTGGTGATCCTGAATCCAGACTTGCTCCCAAAATTGATAATCATCATATAACATTCACGTATCTTTTTTACTATTACATGGAAATATATCATTTTCAAGAATTTGTTTTTCCATGCTCTAGATTTCTGACCAAAAATGTGGTAAACACTAGGAAATGGTGCCACCTTATATACACATCTTTTTGTACCACCACCAGGGCATACATTCCTTTTCCTTATAGCTTTTTTAACATACCTTATTGAAAATACCTCTATGACTCTAAATATGGAATTATAATCCTTATTTTAAAAGAACAATTCATCCCAAAAACACCATAATGTTACCTTGAGATATGTTTTTCCAACAATCTCCCCCATGGAGTTTTTTGAAAATTCATCTGATACCACAATACATATTCGTCTATATTTTATAAATAATTGACTTCGTGAATTTCATATAGAGATCAAAGATTTTTCCATGACACACTCAAATACCACATGAACATTACTCAGTCCGATAAACTAGAGTTGCATGAAAAGTTCATCAATGAGTCACACCATTCAAAAAATCAATCTACTGATTTCATCCCAAACACCAACTATCATGATATATAACCTATGGTTGATCATATTCTACATCATTAGATTTTAAACCTCCACCTAATTCATATCTCCCCAGATCAGCTTTTACCTTTATCTTGATTATGACACTTTCTCCCATTTTATAGTCATATTTTCTCTCTCTTTGTCAACGAACCTATGTGACACTTTATTGAAGTTTCTAATAGGGAAAAGATCATAGATGATAATTTTAAGGGAAAAAACAACATTCCTCAAAGAGAGGGGCTCCCAAATACACACTTTATCATGTGAGGGGAGTCAAAGGAACTCCCAGAGCTAGTAGATGTAGTTTAAATGCTTCTTTTGGTAAGCCCTTTTTCATAATTTCTGCAACCTATAGCTTTGTTGGCACATATTCCAACTTCACAAGTATGTGATCAACCTTATCCTATATAAAGTGATACCTTATTTCAATGTTAATTTTTCTTTAGTGATGGATTATATTTTTTATATGATTTACATAACTTATATTATCATAAAGTATTAAGATCAGACAAATCACTTCAACTCCCATATCATAAAGCTATTACTTCATCCACAACAAGTGTGTGCATGCTTGATTAGCTGAAATATATTTAACTTCTTCTCTTCCCAATGAAATTTAATATTATTTATTTATTATCCAATAAATACACAATAATTCAATGTAGAATGCACCACCAGACAATAGTTTTTTATCATACGTTGATCCAGCCCAATCAACATCTATATAGCCCAATATATATTGTTAGGATTTGTCATTGTACAGATAACTGAATTCCACCATGCCCTTAATATATCGAAGTATTATTTTCACTGAAAAAATATTGATTCCTAATGTATTTATTTTATATTTTTCTTATTGTAATGTGGATAAAATAATATATATTCCTGTACATTTGAAGTATAATAAACTTTCAATAATTTGCACATATTCTGTTATATTAATAGTATTGCCTTCATTATCCCATGAAACTTTCATCTGGGTAGCCACCAGATTCATCCTAAACTTGGAAATATCTATTCCAAATCTTTTAAAAAAATCCATAGAATATTTTTATTGATAAATTAATGTTCCATTATTTTCTTAAGTCACCTGTTAACAAAGGAAAATGTTATTTTAACAGTCATTGACATTTCAAATACACATTTCATGAATTATGTGAACTGTCTAAACTATGCTTCATCGGATCCATGGAATATTATGTCATTGAAATATACCAACACCATCATCCTTTGATTACTATCATTTTTAACATATAGATTGTAATCAATACCACCCGGCTGAAAATCGATCTTCTTTAAAAATTGATCGATCATTGAATATCACGATCTTAGTGCTTACTTCATCACATATAGTGATTTTCTAATATGAAAAACTCTTCTATCAAATTCATGAATGAAAAAACCATCTGCATAGTCAATATAAACATGTTATTCCAGATACCCATTGCAAAATGGCTACATGACATCCATTTGGAAAACATTGAAGTATATTTTCGCTTCTATGGAAAAGAATAATTTTATTGTATATAGATTTGTAATAGGTGAAAATGTTTCAACGACATCTATAACCTCAATATGGAGGTACTCTTTTCACACTTGTCATGCTTTGATTCAAACCACTACACTTCCTTCATTAATCTTGATGTGAAAGACACATTTATTCCAAATAACATTTTTATTAAATAGGCTAGAAATAATCTATCATGTTTGATTCTTATCAAATTGTTCTAGCTCCTTATTCATTGCCTAATCCCATTTTTAATCACAAACTGCTTCCTCAAAACATTTAAGACTGACTTGAGATAAGAAGGATATTTGTTGTAAAGAATTCATAAAATGTGTTTGAACCAACGCTACATGATAACCAATAATATTTTTACTATAATTTTCTGTTCATCTCTTTTTCTTCTGCATAGATACATATTTTTATTCCTTATTCTCATCTTCGGTGTCTTCTTCTGAATAAGAAGTTTCCACTTCTACTCCCACTATGTTTCTTACCTCCTTGATACATTTATCAGGGAACTGATCACTGTGTTTTTGAAGATTCTGTTCATTTTACACTAAAACAACTTCCTTTATTTCAATTACATTTCATGGCCTCGTATTGAATCATTTATATCCTTTGATTTTTCTTGAGTATCCAATCAATATCCCCTCATCTCCATGTGAATCAAATTTTATGTGTGCCTCTTTATTGATTATAAAATACTTACTTCCAAATATTTCAAAGTATATCAACATTGTATTCCTTCTATACCACATATCATATGGAGTATTTACTTCCATAAGAGGAAATAGAGACATGTTATACATGTATACTAATGGCAATATTGCTTCATTATATACTTTTTCTAGAATGTCTTTCTTAATACGATTTTTATGGCCATGTTGTTGGTAATTTGAATTCTCCTATAAACCAATCCATTTTATTGAGGTGTTATCATATTTAAAACTTGATTTATTACCTTTTGTTCCTTTAGATAATCCTCCTCAAAGAGTTTTGTAAATCCTATACCATTATCAGTATGAAACTTCAAATTTTTTGTTTTTCCGAATCATCCTTTCTGATTGCATCTGATATTGTAATATGAAACCAAACCTATTGTTCTTATGGGAAATGTAAAATACCCAAGCCATCCATCTAAAATATTCATTGAAAAGAAAGTAATACATATTCTAAGAAAAGTATCTAGATTATATCGGTATACATAAATCTATATGATAAAATTCAAGCACTTTGGTTGAATTTTTTTCTTTTTGATCTTACATATTTTTTATGTCTTCCCTTATTGAAAAGCATTACACATATGAGTAAAATGACATGGTATCCTAAGAAGGTCTCAAGATGCATCAAATTTTTTCATATTTTCCATGGATGGTTGGCATATATGAAAAATTATTTTATACCACATCTTGTTTTCATCCTCCCTAGATAAAAATCACATAAATTATTCTCCACATACAAGGTAGAGATTTCCATTTTATCCTTTTCCCCATATAAAATATGAACCATCTCTTCCCTTTATGATACACGTCATCTCAATAAATCTTATATCATGACATGAGTTAAAAATTTAACTAAAACTAAGAAGGTTTTGATTGATAACTTCAATGACTAAGACATTAGCACGTCTCATTTATCCCCCCCCCCCAAACATGGATTTTCTAGATCCAATTATCTCCAGGCCTTCATCATTTCAAAATTTTAAAACACATACTTTGTAACATTTCATGACTTCAACAAGGATCCTTATTTACTATCATATGGGATGTACATCTAGTATCAAGAATCCATCCACCATAATGATCAAATTCTTTAAGGGGAATCTCCAGAACCACTTCCTTCTCTACACTCTTCATTCTGAAATATGTTTTTGACTTCATATACATTATATATTGAAAATAAAAAACTTCCTTATAGTATGATGGACCAGCATCATCTTTTTTAGATCAAAATAGATTTTTTATTTTCAACTCACTTGATGATTCATTATATTTATACTTTCAAACATTTTGGTACATATTTAGCACATTCCTATTCTTGATCGATATACAATATATTTCCAAGTGTCCATTTCATCCATAGAAAAAGAAATGAAACTTGAAAGATATCCAAGAGTATTGAACTCGGTTTTTATTCTTCTATTTTTATTATTCCCTTCAGTTTCTATTTTCTATGTAAGACATATATTGTGAGTGTCTCATCATTGCACAACAATAACACTTGATGTGGGGTGCATTCATGTGTTTCACTTCAACACTACTGGTTATCCTTTGGGTTCTATAAATCTAATCATTTTTCATCATAACAAAATCAATGATTAATTTTGGAGTGTGTGCTTGCAGTCTGAAAACAATCATCAACATTTTTTGTTTTTGTTCAAGCCACATTCCAGCCTTATGATTTTAATGTGATTGTTTGTTTGTTTCTGTAAATTAAATGATCTGCTTTCCTAATGTCATGATATGAGTAAATGATTTTTTCGGATTTTTAACACCACATCATTGGATGAAAACATTCTCTTCATGTACTTCAATAAATTTTATTTTAACGTTTATTTTTTTGTTTACCAAATTGGTCACCATATTATATTCTTCATCTTTGAGTATGTACTCACCAAATGTTTTCAATTCCCTTGAAAATGAAGACATAACATTTTCAATTTCTTCCATCATCTGAGACATCTCTTCTTTCTGGTGCTACATATAGTTTTCATCATCCCAAAAAACTTTTTATTATTTCTTTGTTTTGGATCTCCAAACATATATCTCCTCAAGAGGAGATTCTAATTCAACATACATATCAACAATTCCTTAAATTTATCCTTCATAGTTTTCAAATTCTTCTCTTTTTTAGGTTCCACCCAGAACTACTATAGTATAATTTTCTCCATGATATTTATAATCCTTCATCTCTTCAACCTCAAATTCTTCTAAACTACAATTTTCTTTTGGAATATGAGTCTAATTTTGGAAAAAAAAAGTTAAACATTTTCTTCCCTTTCACATAGGCAGAATACTTCCTCATGGTAATTTCAAATTCAATATCATTATAATCTAAAAAATTCTTGGGGAACCCTTCTTCAATATTTCCAACATTTCCATATCTATAGAATGTATGTGGGAGTATCCCTTTGAATATTAATTTACCTCTTTATTGATTTGAGTAAAGGAATGACATCACCTCATCCATCGATTCTTCTTTAAGTCTATATATGATGGTGAGATTTTTCATGTCCTTGAATTCCACTTCATTTTAATCTTCTTTCCCCACAAATTAAGTATCTTCATTTCTCATCTTGTAAGAAATAATTGTACTATGTAGGCTAGCCATTTTCAACACCTTTGAATTTTTATCTTCTAAAAAATAAATGTTCAGATTAAACCATGGTGGAAGACTTATCAAGATGCAGTTAACTGTTTTTACATCTTCAAAGATTTCTAGAAAAACACACTTCTCCTCCAAAACAACATTTACCTAATCAATTAATTCATCAACATTCCCACTGATGTTCATTCCTATATCCTCATATTTGTGCCAAAGAACGTAAAATTATTTTTCTCTATCTTTTGAATCGCCATCATATATATTTAACTTCTTTTACCATGTGTAATGACATGACATAAATGACATCACCTTTGTATAGATTTAATTGGATAAGGCTCCCCCTAATTCATTTATTACTCTAGCGTCATCTTAAAATACTATTCTATCACCTTCTAATAAATCATCAATGTCTATACTAGCTGAAATACAGTGTCTTGTAGCTATATATACATCCACAACTAAGGATAAAAAATAGATTTTTATTTTATTCTTACATAATTTAATATTATTACCATTGAAGACTGGACTCCTGTTATGATAAATAGAATCTGTGAGAAAAAACACTGAAATTAACCTTTGGATCTGATAATTATTATTAGCCCAACTTGGTTTAATACTCTGAGAGGGTGGGTGAATCTGGTTATGACAGATTAAAACTACTACCCCATCAGATCTTGTTTCATAATTAAACCATCATCCCACTCCTTCCCATAGAAATGTATAAATAGAAATGAAGGTATTCAAAAGACACATTAATTTAACATGGTTCACCCTCACTAGGATACGTTCATGGAGAACAAAATGGTAATGTGTGAAACACCCCAAGCTTCTACGGTACGTTTACCTTTGAATAATGCAATAGCTTGCATTGTACAAAACTTTGAGATTCTAACACACTGTGGCCAATCAAACTAGCTATTATGAATAGTAATACCCACTTTTTAAAATTGTATAAATTTTATTTTTCAAAATGGACTTAATTTTTTGATTCAGAAAATTGAAATTATCTTAGGGTAGATTTTTGGTATTTTCCCGAAAACATTCAATTTTTGATGAATAGTGAAAAACACAGAGTTATTGTTTAAAACCAAATTTTTATTTAAATAGTTATTTATTTTATTTAAATTTATTTTAGGTCAAAATAGATACATAATACCTATATAAGTTCAATGTAATTCATTGGGGTTACTTTATAATAATTTTAAATATATAAAGAATTTATTGAACTTTTTACCGTCTTTTACCCACCTCCTAGGAGCATTTGAAACTTTACATAAAACATAATTTTACCACTTATGTGAGTTAAATTTTGAATATTTGAGAGACACGGTTGATATCATTAAGTAAAATGAGGTTCAATGAGATGAAAATAATTTTTTTGAATAGTAATTTTTGACTTTTATTTACCACCGTTAAAGTAAATAGTGTAATTAAGGGTAAAAATGATATTATTATTACCCTAAAACATGTCTTAGTTCTTTTGGATAAGTGTAATTCGACCAAAAAAACATTAGGAATAAAATATAAATCTCTTTGGTCCACTTGGGTTAGATTAAGGAATTTATTATTATTTAAATCAAAGAAGATTTAAAAGTGTTAAATTCAATGTTTAATAACTAAACCATTTTTAATATAAAGTTAAACAAAAGATAAATTAGACTATAAATATTAATTAGAAATATAACAAAAGTTCCTACATAATGGTATTTTATTTAGATTTTTTAGATATTAAATAATTAAATTTATTTATGACACAATGATGATGCAGTAATTACCTTATTAATAAAATATTAAAATAATTGATATTATAAATATCCAAATAAATGTAATTTTAGACTTTTTATGAATTAAACTAATTTTATTGGTTAATATGACATGTTAGGGTTGATTAAATGATTTTTTTCAAAGTAATAATTCTATAATGAATTTTAAAAAAACAAAATAGCAAATAGTGTCAAAATTGACATAAAAGAGTTTTTAAAACAAATATTATATAATTAATTGATATTATATTACTAAAAATATAAGGTTCTTCCAAAGGTCTTAAAAATATTATATATGTCATTAATGAACTACTTGAGATTCTTTTGAAAGTTTATAGTAAGTTTATTAATCATATAATATAAAAATACAAAGAGACAAGGTAAATGTCAAACTATTTTACTAAGAGTTAAATCTATAAGATAAAGTTAATATATGGACCCAAACCTGTCTAAAACCTATTGGTTGAGTGTTTATCGACCCATCCCCACCTTATCCTCGAAATAAATCATTTTTCAGCCATTATAAACAAAAAATTATTTTATTATAAAATAATATTTCAATCTTTTCCTAAGGTGCTCCTCACCCCTATTATAAAAAGGAACCTACCCTTCACTCAAATTTACACCTTCAAAGCCTTTTGGATCAGTCAAAACCTTCCAAAATATCCTCCCAAATTTCCTCCCTTCATCCTATAGGAATTAATTTAGTCAGAAAGACAAATTAAGGAGCTTTTTAAATCAAATCAAATTGAAGAACCCGAAGAAGAGATAAATATTTCATCACCTCTTTCAAGTTCCTTTCATCCTCCACTTCCTCTTTCTTTTTTTGTTTTAATTATAAAATAAAAACTACAATATCTTCTATATACTATGATGTTATTATAAATATGGTACAACCACATTCATTATTATATCCATCCTTTGGATGACATGTCACCATACGTGCATACGTACGGCTTACCGTCTCCACATCGTGGTGTAGTTGTTATTCAATAAATTATTATTTGGATGGGTATAATAATGATGTATAATTGATGTAAATAATAAATATAAAATGATAATGATTATTTATATATGATATACCATCCAATTATATATTATTTTAATATCAAAAGAATGAAATTGTCGCCCGTGCGTACGTACAGATTGTCGTCTCCACGAACACGATGAGATTCATTCCCCATCGTATCCATTCAAGACTAATTTTCATTTGATGATTACAAATAATGTTTAAAGAATTAATATCATTATGAATATGAAGAATATATATCTTATCCATAACAAACATTACTTATGTAACAAAGCATATAAAGTAAAACGAATCAGTTAACACCTGACACGACGATAATACTAAAATATTATTAACAAACAAATATTAAAAGATCATATATGATATCATATTAATGTATATAGTTATTGAATAATTTAATAACAATTATATCACCATTATACTAAAATTTATCCAACCCTCGACCAAGGAAAAGTACAAGTTAAGGGTTAATTTCACAATCTCTTTATCCTCTGAGGTTATTTTTACGTAAGTATCTACTAGGGCCTCTTTATCATCCACATCCGTGTTTTCTTAAAAATAAATTGTTAAAAACATTTTTCCTATTTACTAGACTATGGGTTAAAGTAATTTATACCCATATTTGAACTTATATGTTTTGAAAGGAATATTTCTGTTGTTTTCCAAACAAGTTACTTTACGACCTTTTTGATAAAATTAAGGAAAGAATGTTTTTTTAACTTATACGGAGGGTGTGGTTATTCTCCAATGTTATTTAAACATCGAATGTTCCCTTACAAGATTATAAGAAAATTTTGAAAATAAATGTTTTCTTTATAATTATGTAACTTTAAATGATTTCAAAAAAAAAGGAAATATATATTTCTATCAAATAATTTTGATTTCATCTATGTCAAGATCCTTTGATGAATTTTTTACTTGTTTGAAGTCTATTCATTGTGATACAAATATTCCATATTGTATTGAAGGTTTTGTGATATGTTTGATTATGGATGTGTTATTTTTTATACCATTCATGGTTTATGGTTAAAGTATTGATATTTCATATGATAGTTTTAATACGAATGTTTATGTTATATTTCAACCTTTTCATATGAGGAATGTATTAGACTTAGTATGTGATGGGTGGAGCCCGCTATATTTCCTCAATTCATCAGTAGGTCTCATGAGAAAACTAGACATGGAATTGGATGGGGGCTTTCCCAATTTGATATATGGTTTTGGTTGAGGCCTTAATCATTTTTGGACATCTTGGACAAGGCCTTGAGAAAATGTTTCAGAATGTCTGACATTATAAATTCCCTCATTATGATAATAATATTGATGGTTCATGTGGTCATTCGACTAGTATAATACCCATGATTTTTTTTATTATGACATTATTTACTAATCTCATATTCCCTCCATAAAAGTGTTTATTTTTATTACCGGTAAATGCATGTGTTTTAAATTATTCACCATTCTCAATATTTATGTTATCTTCCACTGTATTGCTTACCCTTAATGAGTGTTTGAGCTCACCCCTTTCTTATGTTTAATTTTCTTAGGATATAAATAATTTAATTATGAGTGACTTTCAGGCTTAATCTTGGAGGATTGGATGTTTCTAATGAAATAAATTAGTGTTGTATTTCTTTTCAAGTTGTAAAGTTGAACTTATGTATGAATCTTGTTTCCAAGGATACTAAACAGATCAGTCTTTCAGGAATGATTTCCTTGTATAATTCCAATTTTATGAAAAAAAGCACCGACTCTGTGTAACCAGGGTCGGGGCGTTACAATGTGTCATTGTTCCAAATATAATAAAAGTTAACTAATATTTATAGAGATTGGAGTAGTTTCACTAACCCTCCCGGTTTAAACCAATCACAAATAGAATGTTCACTGTTATATCAACTAATGTGTTCTCACTACCCCTTCAGAAGAATCATTTTTGATCACTTGAATCAATATATTTTACTCCTCATTTATTGAAACATCAAGTTACTCTTTTATCTACTTGATGAATAAACCTTTACCATGGAACTGCTTAGAAAATCCTTTTGGTTCACATAACTATTTCTTTGGTGATATTTTTGAATGTATTGTGCACAACTTTATCACCTTGTGTGAAATATTTAACTCTATCATAGAAGTCCAAATTGTGATCAACTATCACACTTTGTGTGAACTTCCCTCAATCATACAGACATAAGTTATTTTTTGTGCACATCAAACAATTGATATATAGCTTTGAACAACTCTTATTGCATGATGCTTTAATCTTTGTCCAAAACTTATTATGTTATTAAAATATATGATATTATTTAATGGATGATCTACTAAAAATAGGGTGATCCATTAACTTATAGACTCTTCCAACCCTACCAGAAAAATCTATACACAACATCCTTTTTACATGCAAATTTTATGCACCTACTGAAGTGCATAATTATCATTGATTTTTGTGTGTAATTCTCTTTCACATTGTTTACTTCATCTTATTTTCACAGGTGTTCACAACTCAATCTATGTCGCATAAGTTCATCTTTTGTGCAATTCTATATTTTTTGTGCAACTCTTTCCTTTTCCATATTTTGATGCAGTGATCCTGATTCATGAATTTCATGAAAAATTGAGAATCACCATCACCCTTGCACACAACATTTTAATTTTAAATGAAAATAAATCATTTCCAAAAAACACATTTTTCTGTCCTGCAGATTTTGGACCCCAAGAAATTGGAAAACACTGGGAAATGGAACCAAATTTTATATGGATCTTTCTATACAACCAATAGAGTATCCATTGTTTTGTCTTCAATCTTTGTCAACATACCTTATAAATAATCTCTCTGGAACTCTGCACATAACCTTGAAAAACAACTTTGTTAAAAAACGAAATCAACCCAAAAAGACTACAATTTTACCTTGATGGATTTTTATAAAACAGAATTAAATAAAGGTTGTATGCAAGGGTTTCATTAAAAAATGTAAAAAATGGATTTCAGAAGTGCCCTGTCAATAATTTTAAATCGTATTTCTTAATTATAAAAATATTAGAAATAATATGAAGAGATTTTTTAGTTATCATGGTAGGTCTCAAGTTCCCTTAAGAAAGGAAAACCTGATAAGATGTATAATGGATTATAAATTTTTCAGGATCGTTAGATATACATTTTTTCTATTCATATAGAATGGATTTAAGTAAATAGTTAAATTCATATAAATTATAAAAAAATTAAGTTTTTTAGCGTAAAAACATATAAAAACCCAACATATAGAGGTTCCTTCTTAGAATACAAAAGACCTAGAATCAAATCCATATAGGGGAGGAATTCTATAGTACTGTATCTGGGTAATGTAGTAGTACTGTAGTAGTGGCAGAACTGTTGTAGGGGTGACACTGTTGTAGTGGAGGGTACTGTAGTGTGAATTATAGCAGCATTGGTGCTATTGGAGGGACTATAGTGGTGTCGGTATGAAAGCAGCTCATGTATTGTAGAACTACTATTCACAGAAGGTCCATTTGGGCCAAAAAATGGGATTGCATGCCTTGTATTTAGTCCACTAGGACTTGGGACTTTGGACAATGTAATGGGTCTCCCTCTACCCAGTCATAAAGGGGTCTTATATTTAATAATAACAATGGGGTTTCATCCCAAACTGTAAAAAAATATAAAAATTCCTTTAAGGTTTGGATATTTGAATCAATATTGACTACCATGATTTCAAAAATGGATCAAATATACTTCATAATTCTTCAAGGCTTAATATATTTTTTTTTATAAATTTTCTCAAAACACTATAATATTTAAGAAAATAAAAAAGGCATCATTATTAATGATAGTGGAATCCTTCCCCATTATATATCAAAATACCGCCTTAGTTCACATAAGATCAGTGTATTATCAGCATAATATTTAGGTAGAAACAAAATAAATTTTAATGATGGATAATTTTTTTTATTTTCTAGGGATTATATGATTAAATATTTTACCTACATGATCTTCTAAAATACTTATAAGAAAATAAATCGGATGAGAAATTCATGGTCTGTAAGAAAAATTATAAAGAAAATTAATAGGATACAAAATATTATGTTACACATAAAGTGGTGCTTCAATTTTTTATTTTCCACAACTATAAAATGTTAATTATTTATTGGAAATTTGAAAAAATTATGTGTATTTTGTGATTTAAACAACAATATCCTCATTTATAAAGTAATTTTCTCAAAAAAAAAACGGAGAATAAGGGAGCTTATGTCATATATTTTTTATCCATCTCTGATTTATTTTAGAAATATATTACATTATTATAGAGGAAGATGGTAATGGTCCTTTTTCATTTCATTTTTAGGAGATATTATGTTCTTTGATTGTTTTTTTCATTTCATGGTAGTTTCAACTATTTTTGGTGTTGAGTATTAGACTCTTAATGGACAAAAATATATATACAATTTCCCTCTTAAATATTATTAGGAACCAAATGGGAACCCCCATCCTCTTTTTATAGCTATCCATCCCTTTAACATCCTCTTTATGAACATCAATCCAGAAAACCAAAACATTTCCTAATTTACAATTTTATGAAATGATAAATTAGTATATAGTATTTTCTAAATAAAATAAATATTAACTAGTCCAAAATAAGGAGTACCAACCTCCAATGTGGAATTAGTTAGGGAAATCCCCTTTATTGAAAAATTGAATAAATATATTCCCCTTTTGAATTGGGTTAAGGGAGATCTCATTTCGAGCCCAAAGGCCGAGAGGCACATTTCCTTAATGGTTCAGTGGCCTAAGATCAAAATGGAACAAACCACATTACAAAACACATGTTGTAGAGACTCAAAATGAAAAAAATACCAAAAGGCCCAATAGAAAAGGAACATTGCAGTCCATGGCCCATCAGATGACTGTATGATCACATCTGTCCAATAGAACAAGGACCGAGTCCTACTGTTACCATCTTCACCGAGGGACAACAAAACCCACCATCATTTCCATATAACAACTACTACTATCATTATAAAAAACATAAAAATAGGTAAGTATATCTTCAAATACTATTTGATCATGAATAATGTTTTCTTCAAAGTTTTATTCGATTTGTTTTTCTATTTTTTCATCCATCCTTTATTATTATTTCCCAATTTGGTATAACTTCTTTAAAATAAATCCAAATTCACTATTGGACCAAGAAATATATTCTTCCCCATTATAGTATTTTAGCTATACCTATTCATTGAGCCCATATCCCCTTAGGTTTTACCCATAGATTTTATTGAAAAAAAAATTCTTAATAAATATTTCCAACCATACGATTTTCTGTACGAATTAGCGGATTAAATTTTTAATTGAAAATTGAAAATAACATAATTAAAATAAAACATAATTTTCATAAAAATATGTGAGTTTTTGGATTCCCCAATATTAGAGATAAAATTGTATGGTTTATGAATCATGTTGAACGGTCCCACTATCAATTAATACTTATATTCTATTAATATTGAATAACTATGTTTAACCCTAAATTTTTAACTCAAGGATTTTTCCAGTCACATAGTGATCCTTGGTGTTAATATATTATATTTTTATTGTGTTTCAATGAAATGAGGATACATGTATTGAGGTTTTTTCTCATTAAAAAAAATAAAATTTATATAGATGGATATAAAAAATTAATTTATAATTATATTGGATTTTATTATCTAAATGTTACCAGTATCTTTCTATTATGGTTCTTGATGAGTTTCCCTAAATTTAATTCTTATCAATGGAATTTTCATTACAATATTCATCTCTACTATTATTTTTTAAAGAGTAGTGAACTGATTTCACTAACACACTGGTATCATCATATTGTGTGGGTTAGTTTACACACTCAAGTAGAATATATTAGTACCCTATACATAATCACATAAAACATACAATTTCATTTTAAATATATATTAAGTAACAAATTCTAGGTAGTGTACCCTGAATCACAAGTCATTGTTTTATATTAAAACCTCTATAAATAACTAGTTACCCATTCAAATATTATATAACTAAAAAAGGAATTAAATGAATATACCAATAATTTAGAGAAGGAACTTATATGAAGTGTAGGGGGGAGAAAATATCACCAAACCACATAAAAATAAAATAAATTATTGTGATAAGAAAAAATTTTAAGAAACTGTGGAAATATATTTAATGGAACTCATGAATTATACTAGTTTATCCCCTACGCATTATGATTCTAGGAACACTAAAAGTGATTAAGGCCATTCCAAACAATATTTCTAATTGGTTTCTTTAGATAAATCCAAAAAACTATAAGATTATATCCCATATATTTTAAAATAATGAATATTTTTTTATAAAATATATAATTTATTTATAATATAATTAACTCAAAATTATAATTCTATAATTGTATATGATTTTTCCAATTGAAATTCATATTTAAGAATATTTTTTTATCAAGAATAAAAAGTATATTTCCTATATAGGTATCTATACATCCTCTATGAGTCACATAACATCGCTGATGGATGTTTAGAATCTATCATGGATGGACCAATCATGTTATATTGTTCACCATCTATCACAATTAGAATCACTGATATCTTGAATGATTTTTTCTCATTCTCCCAATCTTGTGAGGAAGGAGGAGGATAGTTGTCTCTCATTATTGAGAGTATCCTTTAGAGGTTCTCTCTCAAACTTTGAGAGAATTATCTTTTTGAGAATATCTATCTACACAATAATCCTTGTCTTTCTCTAAAAATAATATTAGTCAGTTTATAAAAATAGGGTTAGAAGATTAATAATTTTATGGAGTCCCTTATCTAATTATCCATTCCAAATAAACCCTATATCAAATAATAATAATAATATTTTTATTATATTATATGAAATTAAAAAAATGTGGATATTTAAATATCATTTACTAAACAAATAATTTTGTATTTATTTATTTTATATTTAATAAAATATGTCATTTACATCATTCCTTTTTGTCCACCTATCGAACCATCTTAACATTTATCAAACCATAAATAATAATTATTAATTTTAATTAAATACCAGTATATTATTCAATAAAAAGAAAAGAATAAATAAAAAATTATATTCACTAACTTGTGAATAGACATTTATTGATATTAAACTTACATATATTCTTAGGAAAAATAACCGGTGACTGAATATATGCAATCAACATGAACTGGATAATTATTAATCCTTAGTATTAAGAATTATAATTATTCATATATGAAAATCATATAGAACTTAACTGAATTTATTTATTAGAATATTGTGTGACCCTATAGTACTCTTTTCACTATAATTAAGAAGTATTTACTAAATTACACAATTATCTTTTAGTAACATATTAGGGAATCCATAGAGTAAAATTTAATATTACACCTAAAAAACTCATATGAATGATTACAATTTAATATAATCTTTTTATATTGATATTTTATCATGTATGTTATTTATCAGTATCATCAACCAATATTCTTGATATATATTTCTTTTACTACCTAAAATTAACTTATTGAAAAACCTTCATGTCTTTGGGATTTATCATAGAGTCTGATTTTTATTTAGGGGCCTGAGATATCATATTCCAGTCTGATAAGTGATAAATAATTTTTTAACTTATTCAATTAATGCCATATCACCTATGACACACCCATCATATCTTACTTCTCAGTGACCATATGTTATCATAATTTTTTGACAATACATTAAAGCATAATACTAATGATATAAATTAATAAATATATAAAGTATAAGGAAAAATACAAATATCCTCATATAAAAATATCTAATGACACATATAACTTGTGAAACTCCTATTGGCGAGTTTTCCCTCATAACTGCGTCACTTAAAGATAAAAAAGTTCAATACATTGTGATATGAAACCTTGAATTCCTATGAGAATTAAACACATATAATTCAAAACATCGTCTCTTTCCTATTAGATAGATGTCATCTTGACTATAGGGAATTTATTTAAGAATATTTTGATAGTACATAAAGGTTCTCATTTTTTGGGGAATTACTATAACCATTTGATTCAATAAATACTTTATGTACATTATCCTAATAATTTTATCTATAATAATGGTCAGTATATGATAATTTCATAATATATTTGTCTTTGAATATATATGTAGTCAAAATTAAAAATAATATTAGTTATAGGGAACTAACTCTAGTATACTCCAAATTGTACTGGAATAAATTACTAAAATTTTTAGCATGATAAATCTTACAAGATATGCATGCTTCTACTAAGATAATTATTTAGACAATGGGTCCACCACATTCCATTATATTGAAACTATATTTATTATGAACTAACCACTTTGAGAAAAAACCCACAATATGTGATACCTTATAGTTTTATTCTTTATCAACTGATGTGACATTGGATCTATGATTTGGGCCACCGCTATTGTATTATCACAATATAGTGTGATAACATTTTTACAACTAGGTATGATATAATGACATTGGAAAATGATGTATGTTAAAAATACATCTTTAGATACATTAGAAGATATAATATACTCAAAATTATAGCGACCCTCACTTATCATACCTAAAAATTACATCATTTTTATAGAATACTTAATACATTACACACACCCGCCCAAAGACCATATTAGTTTAGTTCATTTTGAAAAATGAAAACATAAAAAATGGTACATAAGTGAACTACATTATCTTCCACTATTTTCTTGATTAATTTCACCCTCCATAGACACATCATACATAATACATATTATTATAACATGTGGAAATAAAACATAAAAATTGAGTGAGCTAAGATATTCAGTAAGGGTAAACAAGAGAGATATGTAAGAATAATCATGAGAATAATGGTATGAGAACATGATCATAACATTATAAGAATTTACCATGCATATTAAAGATAATAATCAATATTCATTACATAAATATTGGTAGTTCATAAGTCATGAATCATAAGAAAATCAAGAGAATAATCCATGAATGGATAAAATAGGAATACGAAATGTAACTATGGATGGAACATAAGAATATAAAATTATTTACATAGTATAAAAGGCTTAATTAAAAGGACATATTAGTGGAATGGTTTCAATACCATGAACATCTTATTAGTAAAGGTTTACTCCCAAGACCATCTTAATGGACAAAGTCCTTTTCTGAACAAAGTTCACTCCCTATTCCAGCCATGTATAACTCATAAGTTATAAATATTTAACCAATCCATTAAATGAAGATATAGGTCCCACCAGTTTCATAATGAAATCATACATACGTGTGACACAAATTAATAAACAACCATCACATATAACTCATAAAATGAAATGTGTATAATAAACATGTCATCATATCATAACCTATAAAAAAAGAGAGGTTTCATAATTATTTCATCAAAAAATAACCCGTGAAAAGATGTGGGTTTCAAAAGAATTTTATCATAGTAAAAAATATAGAAGTTAAATGTGTTTTGTAATCATATATCCAATGATATTGAAAAGGGTTTCATAAACATATAACTAAGAATGAGAAACGGGTTTCATAAACATCATGCTATCAAAACCGAAACCATTTAGAGAAAGAATATGAATGGAACCCTTTGATCATGTCCCCATAAAAGTATGAATAACACAAAGTGATTTCATTTAGATAGTTAAAACTTTTAGAATAACTTTTAAAAAAATTATTGGGGAGAGTATCTTTTATGGTTTGAAAATATCTTTTTAAAACATAAAACCTTTTTAAAACCTTTTTTCATTGAATGTTGCTTGGAAAAAATATAAATAAATATCAGAAAACTATAAATAATGTTTGAAATAATTTTTAATTTAAAATGATATGAAATTATACTTCTAATCAAAATATTTATAACAATTTACAAAAAAAATATTTTTGAATAAAACCTATTGTCGACCAAAAAGAGAATTAAGGTCAATTTTTACTAAAAACATTTTCCTAATTATCTTACCGTATTGGTAACATTGAATCAAACATCCCATGTAATAATAACATTACATGAAGCTTAAAAAACCATTAAAATGGTGAAATTAATTGTATTATATATCAAATGGAAGTATATTCAACTCGCAAAATAATATAAGTTTATAACATAATAGGTGTCTTAAAGAAGAAAAAATGAGAAAAAATTACCTTACAGGTTTTGTTACCATTAAACTGTAAAACCCTGTGAAATAGAGATAAAATATTGATATATAAATAACCATAAATTTAAGGATATTAGTTATAGAAAACATCCATGTTTATTATATACACCACCCAAAATAAACGAGTGCTTAATAAGGCATAAGTCTTGAGTGAATAAAAGTGAGACTAGAAATCCTCATTACCTTATGTCGTGACTCTCATTATGCTCCCTCAAACATCATGTATAATAAATATAAATTTATTATAAAAAAATTATAAAACCATATTCAATTATATCATACCATATATTATATTTTATGACGTTTAATTTCAAGTTTATTAACACTTCCATGTTATAGTTTCATTTCAGGTATTGACCATTTTGTTTTCACTTGTGCTTAGATTTGTTATATTTTTGGTATTCATACTTACATAAAGATTTCATAATCTCTATAATGATAAAAATGAAATAAATATCCTTCATATTCCATATATATTTATTTATAATAATCTATAAAATATTGTAATAAGAAATGAAACATGTTGTTCATAGAGAAAATAGGTCAAACATTTGCATGAATACAATTTTCATTTTCTTATCCTATTGAAATAAAGAATATTAAAATATATATATATATGTTTTAATTGTAGTAACATTAATATTTTTTATATAAAATATCTTCTTTTTGAACCCATCCTTAATACATTCCATGTAATACATGAATGAATCACATAGCTTTGAGGAGGTGGTAGTCCACACATCCACAAACGATGTTATCATATTCCCAAAAAATGAAAATCATTAAGGTATGTGTTATATAAAAACTAAAAAAGAATAAATATATCAAAAATGTTATATATATTATATAAAAATTATAATTCCATCATTATAACCAACCTTAAAATTTATCAATTGAAAAATGAACGGCATCGGTTCAAAAGGAGTAGTTTGTCGTACATAAGAATGATGATTGTGTATCACATTTGATGGATGCTTGTGCAATTGTAATTAATAATATTAATATGATAACATATTAGTATATTTAGGATACTTAGGTTTTTTTAAAAGGATGGAGGATGGGCCTATTTTTCTAAAAATAAGTTAAGGAAATGAGTCCAATAGAGTATAGGAATAAAAATGAACAAATCATACAACCAACAGTTACATATATATCTTTTTCATCAGTATTTCAGTGAGTTTTCTTTCCTCCTATTGGAGAGTAATACATCCCTCTCTCCCTCGTCTGCAGCCCTAACCTCTTGCTCTCCCTCTGTTTGAGGGTAGAGAATGAACCATTTCCAGTAATGTTTTAGCATATTCTATCATCAAAGTTTCCTTCATTACTTTTCTCAGGAGAGACTCCATGTGAAACTAGATTAATCTTCTCTTTATCTTTGATTTCTTCAGATGGAGCAATAAACTTTTTTTGCATCAACTCTTCAGTTTTGTCCAAGATAGAGACCTATGACTTATCGACACCATTGAAATTTTGTTCAGGGAGGGAACTAAGATTGCCTATAGTAACTTGCTCATCCACCATTGGGTGAACAACCAGAGCTTTTTTCTTTTTATTGAAACGAGCTGAAATCCATCTTTATCCACATACTATTTTTGGGAATTGATGAAAAATTTTAGAAATTATAAGAGAGTCAGATTCTTATTTTTTTTATTTTCAGTTCCCTAAATTAACCATCCTTTCCTATGAAAGTTGATGATCAATCTCTTTTTGAAGATTATGTTCAACCATTTTCTTAGTCATCAAATCATCCACATTGTTTAATGAAATTTTTTCATTGCAATAATTATTCACCATTTAAAATATGTTAGCCCAAGATTTTTTTCCCGATCTACCCCCATTCTCATAAACTATTGATTTTTTCACTTCCTTAGGTACATAATCATTCACTCCTTCCAACAGCTTGTTGTTCTCAGTAGCCTTTCAAGCCTGCGTGGTTTTGTGTTTATTAAAAAAATCATTTGAATCATGTCCCCAGAAACTGAAGAAGATGCAAAAAATGGAGCACCAATATTTTTATTGATCTTGAACAATGACAATACAATCCATGAAATATTTTGGAATTTTCTCTTAAATGATATTCAACTCAATAATTTCATCCTTTGTTACAATAATTTCCTTATCCACTAGAGTAGAACCCAGTTCAACTTCAACAAAAAATATAGAAAAGTTTCCTAAGTGATCTACTTTCACTTCCTTGTTTGTTTTAATTGGAATTACAATAGGCATCGCAATATCATATAAAATTTTGAGATGAAAAAAAATCTAATTTAAGACATAAAATCTAACCCAAAATTGAGTTGTAGAGTTTTCCACTACAAATGGATTTAATTTATTATTCCACTCATGAAGGTGAATAATTCTGGGTATCAGCCCAATGGAACCAAACCCCCATGCTATAATTTTATATTCTTTTGTGGGAAAAATAATGTGGAAGTATCCTTTTCCCATAGAGACACATTTCTAAGAGGAGAATCCCCAAAATGATGAAATTATCTCCTTGAGATCCCCAATTTTCCGAGGCCGAGAACCTTTAGGTAAATATAACCTAATTAGGATAAAAAATTCTCCAATTTTGAGTCTTTTTGAAATATCATGAGGGTCCTATTTTATGTGGGATTTGTTTGCTTTCCTTCTAATGAAAGAATTAGACCAGCATTTAAAGAAGTAAATATATTTATTGTTAGATGATCGTTCATTAGGATCACTGTGTGGAAACACATCCATCTCTGGATCAAAGAAGTCTTCTGAATATGAGCATTTTTAGTAGACTTCAAAAAAATCAATGGTAGCCTAAGAAGTCACTGGATTTCCACCAGCCTTCTCAATGAAGACTACCACATCAGACACCTCCACAACACTCTGCTCAACCAATGGCTCTAAAACCCCATCAGTCCTCATAGTGATGAAATCAAAGTCACAACCCAAAACATTAGACACTATTTAAGAGGTATTCTTTGTCTCACTAACTACATGGGAGGTCACCTTTCCACCGGTCATCTCAGAAACAACACTGGTGACCGCCACTTCAGTCACTACTGCAACACGCCACGCAACCAGCGGTGCCGACACACCACTGGCCTTCGAAACAATTCCTCTAGCATCATGAGATTAGACCTTAGCCGCCATCATAGATATTGTAACAAAAGTGTTTGTGGAAGGATAATATCTCTTCTTTTGTTACTCCTTTTGTTTTTCACCAAATGGATTCGTTGGATTTTTTCATGCCAAAAGTGACATCTCTAGGATGAATGGAGGTAAGTTGGGAGGATATTCAGTCTAATTTTTAGTGAGAACAAGGGCTTGAGAGGTATGAAGAAGATAGTGGTTGAGTGTGATTTTATATTATAGGATGAGTGATATTCATGTAAATATAAAAAGTTTAAAAATATTATGAGGTATCCCTTTCTTCATGTGACTCAGATAATGGTCCATTTTTTAAGAACATTATACGATAGTCTAAATATGTCCATCCAATTGTTTTTAGAAAATCATCTATGTTATAATTCCACTTAAGTTAATGTTTAACCACTAAGTAAACACATTTTTGCATTAATTGTTGTAATTTATTTTAAGAAAGACGAAACCTTTCCAAGAAAAGAAAGGTTCCGATAATTAAAAATCAATAGTTCAACCTACATAATACTTAAAAAAGGATAACTATCAAAATACCTCTTAAGAAGGGGTAAAATGTGTACAGGAAGATGATCATACCATTTGAAATAAGCACCATCGACTCTATTGTTTACAAGTCTATCAGTTATTGAATTGGCTTCTCTATAAGTATGGGTGATGATATGGTTCATGGTGAGAAGAGAATCCAAGAAACTAATCCATCTGTTTGTAAGCTTCCAAGATATATGATAAGAACCCATTCTTATGGCAGAAACAATAACAAAAGAATCAATTTACAACCAAATATTTTCCCATCCACGAATTGTAATAATTAAAAATATTAAATCTATTTATCTAAATTATAAATATACAGGTGGGAAAAATTAATTTATAATTAATCCCATATATAGTATGAGATTATTGGTTTTTAAAGGGAAAAAGCTCAAAAGTTTTAAATGTTTTCATATCCAATATTAATGTGAAATTGAATCAAATGACTTAAATTGGGTTAATTGATGTATAATTGATATAATTAAAATTTAAAAATAAATTTAAATATAATTTTACTTCAAAAATAAATTAGATGAAAAATAATTTTTCAATTAAGATTAATTATTTTTCACTATTCCTACAAAATGAAATATATTAGGAAAATGCTAAAAATTAACTATAAGATATTTTTCACATTATGATTTCATAAATTAATTTTTTTTTATCAAATTAAATTTCTATATGTATAAATTTTTTTATTGTTCATATAATGACATTAAAAGAAGTCGTCTTGAGATAATAGATTTTTTAAAAACATATAGACTTTATAAAAAATTGTATATTTCATTTTCAATATGTTCCATTTATAAGAAAATATTACAAATAATATTTAAAAATTAGTTACTTATATTTATATTAATAATATTAATGAAATTATTATTACCATATTTTTTAAATTAATTATATTCATAAAATATTGTTTGTTAAAAACTCAATGTTTTTTGTAATAGAAGCTAAGCTGATATTGCGTGTAGTGAAAGACTAAGATGTTGTATAATATAAATTAAGTTTAATATGATTAATCAAGAAACACAAGACTTAAATTAAATTCAATTTAATAAAAAAGATCATAAAAATTGGGGTGTTACATTCTACCCCACATAGAATGAATTTTTCCTTCACAATTTATCATTCTGATACAGAAAAATAATGATATTTCTACTTGATATTATCCTCAACTTCCCATTTAGCTTACACTAACTGGTGATTTATCCAAAAAAATTAACCAGGTGAGTTCCCTTGTTTCTTAAAACATTACTTATATGATTCATAATTCCATTGGTTGTTCCTCATAAGAATGATCCTTCTCCAGTGGTATGACCTCTGAGATCTGTAAAAGTGAAGGGTCAGGTATTTAATTTATCATAAGATATACATGGAACAAATCATATTATTGAGATAGATTTTGAGGATATTCAAATTAAAAGGATACCATCTTGATATGATCAATAATTTTAAAGGGACCAATATACTTATGGTTTAGTTTCACATATTTCCTAAATCTCATAACATTCTACATGGAGAGATTCATAGAAATATCTTCTCCAAAATATCTAATTCCAAATCCCATTTATGGTTTTCCACGTAAACATTCTGCCAACATTGAGCTTCCTTGATAATCTACTGAATATTTCTAACCATTTTGGCCATTTCTCCATCTATATCAGATCCCAATAGCTTTATTCCTCAAACTTCATTCTAGCACATTTTAGATCTAGCTTCATTTATATAGAGTACTTCATAAGGATACATCTGAATCCTTTATTGAAATATTTTATTTTTATAAAACTAAACTAATTGTAGGAGTTGATTCTAACCACATTTTAAACTCATAGAAAAGGATCTAAACATATAATCCAATGTTTTAATTTTTCTTTCAAATTTAAAATCATTACAAGGATGATAAATAATGCTATAAATAAATTCTATATCAAGGGCCTACTGAAGACTTCACCAGAACATTGAGGTAAATCTTGTATCCCAATCAAACACAATAGAATATGGTACTCCATGCAACCATATAACTTTCTTAATGTATATCCTGGAAAGCTTCTCTGAATAAATGTTTTCTTTGATAGTGATAATGTGTGAAAATATAGTAATGTGATCAACTACTACCAATATAGAATTGTCTTGTTTAATAGTTTTTGGGATTACAACAACAAAATCAAGAGGTAATTTCTCCCATTTCCATTATAGTATGGGTAATGGATGCAAAATCCCCTTATACTTTTTTCATTCATCATTAACTTACTGGAATACCATACACTGAGATACAAACTCCATGATATCTACCCTAATTCCATACCACTAGAAGTATTTATTGAAATATCTAGACATCTTCATACATCCAATGTGAATAGATAATTAAGAAAAATGGTCTTCTCTAAACAACAAATTCTTAATATCCAATATAGATGAAACACATAAACGGTTCCTAAATATTAGAATTCCATAATAATAAAGGTAATCCTTGGAATACTTCTAACATTAGTTTTCATCTCATCATATTCCTTTTTCACATCTTTAATATTTATTTGGATATATGGTTAAACATAAATTAATAATGATAAGATTTTCCCCTTCCTTTAGGATCTATATATTCATCCCTTTCATATCCATAATTATTGGATCTTTTGTGATCCTTGTTATGGATAATCTATCCTTATATATTGGAATCAAAGTTCCATCCAACTTGTTCTCTTTCCATGGATGGTAATATATTTAGAAA
This sequence comes from Viscum album, assembly GCA_963277665.1. NCBI lineage: Eukaryota > Viridiplantae > Streptophyta > Magnoliopsida > Santalales > Viscaceae > Viscum > Viscum album. Next base: position 249,860,106 of record OY728150.1, read on the forward strand.
TTATAATCCTTAATTAGATCTAATCGTTTTCTTTGGCGCATGTTCAACTCCTTCTTTGTGAATATGTACTTCAAAAATTTATAATCATTATTTATATCACACTTTATTCTGTAAAGATAATGTCTCCATATGTATAATGAAAAATTACAAAAGGTAAATCCAAACATGGTTTGGGTAAATTTTCTAAAATCTTTTCAATTTTCATGAGACATATGATATAACCATGTTATTCTACATAAGAACACTTCCATATCCATTCTTACATGAATCACTATATATTAAAAAAAATCCCCACTATAAGGTAATGTATGAACATGTGTGTTGAATAAACTTCTCATTAGGTTCCTTGAAATTTTCCTCACATTCATCTATACATAGGTACTTGGTTCCATTACAATTTAACTTGGTTAGAGGATCTTATAGTCATGATAAATTCTCCCAAACTAGTTAGTAATATCCATCCAAAACAGGGTAACTTTGGATCTTAGTCACCATTTTTGGTCTAGGACGAAATTCAATATCTTCTTTCTTTGATAGATCTACTGATATATCATATTTTCAGATTATATAATCCAAAAATGAATCCTTTTCCAGCCAAAATTTATAACTCGTAAATTTTTCATATTTTTTCTCCTTCCTTAGGGTCTTTAGTAAACATATTAAGTGGTCATAATTCTCTTCTTTACTCTTTAAATTGATAAAAATATCATTTATAGAGACTACCAAAAATAGATAATGATAATCTGTATAGAATATATTCATCAAATATATGAAGATAATAGGGAAATTATTAAGACAAAAAGGCATCATTATATATTAATAGTGTCCATTCTTTTTACGGAATGCCATCTCGGGAATATCCTCATTTTTGACCCTCAATTGATGGTATCCAGAATGTAGGTCACTCTTGGAAAAATACTGCGCTACAAATGGTTTATAAATCAATTCATCAATATGGGGAAGTGGATACTTTTTCTTGATCACGACCTTGTTCAACTCCCAATAATAACTGAAGTGTCAAATTGGTCCATATTTATTTTTCACAAAACGTGTAGGTGCACCCCATGGTGAAATTCAACGCCTAATGAATCTCTTGTCAAGGTATTCATAGAGTTTCATTCTCATTTAATGCAATAAAATTAAGTCTATTCTATAGGGAGTCATTGAAATTAGTGTGGAACCATGTATGAGTTATATTGAGAACTCAACTTTCCATTTTGGTTGAAGACATGAAAACTGTTAAGAAAAGACATCCAAAAATTCCCCCAGCAATATGGATATCATTGATGTTTATTTTCTCCCAACCTTTTTAGATAAACATTCCATTCAAATGGGAATTAATACTAATACATTTTATATAATCTCCATAAGAAGTTTATACTTACCATCACATTGATAAACACTCACAGGTTGGTTTGAAATATTAAATGTATCATCCCTTAACCAAAAATTTATGTGGGGTTTATGAAGATAAATCCATTACATGCCTAAGAAAACCTCATATTAAACCAGAGGAAGAATGAAAAAATTATTAGGAGTCGCATTCCCACAAATATTAACCAGATAGGAATCATAAAATTGAGATACATTCATCATACCATTAGGTTTTTTCGCATAACATCCACATATAATCATTTGGGTGGAATCATAATACCCTTAGAATAATATTTATATATATAAGAGTGGGTAAATATAGAATCAAATAATTCATTAGTAGTTGTAGATTTGATATTATGTGAACCTTTCACCACATTGTTATCGCTCCCCTCTTTAGAAATAGTGATCTCAAAAGACATCCATGTGTCCCTAAAATTAATAGGTTACTGGAATCGATCATATTCATTAACATTTTGTTTTTGGATGTTGTTAATGTTGATTCAATAAGGTTTTCCTTATGACTTTTCCATTCCTTCTATCAAGAGGGATATTGTTGAGTCATTATGGTTTCCTTATGACTTTACCATTCCTTCTTGTTTTGAAAATCACAAACATCTTATCTTAAGGGAAATCTTGTTTTACCCTATGTTTTACATATATAAGGAAAATTTTCCTATCCTAAGGAAGTTTATCGTTACAATGTTTTACTTTGTTCTTTATCTTGTCTAAATATAAAATTCGTTGCCATCTCTAAATACTCGGAATCGTATAATACTTAGATATGAAGCATTTTATTTAAGACTCCGATTTCTGGATACAAATGTTTATGAAGTTCAACTCTGAATTCTGGATATGAATGTTTATGAAGTTCAACTCCAAACTCTGGATATAAACTTTTATGAAATTCAACTTTGAATTCTGAATATGAACGTTTATGAACTTCAACTCTGAATTATGGGTACGAAAATTCATGAAGCTCAACTCCGAATTCTGGTTACAAAATCTCATGGAGTTTGACTCTAAATTCTGATTAAGAATTCTGGATATGAACTTCTCTGAGTTCTGACTCCGAGTTCTCTGAATTCAGACTCTGAACTCTTATGAGTTATGACTCCGAATTCTCATGAACTCTGACTCTGAACTTTGTAATTTCTGGTTCTGAATTCTTGTGAATCCAGACTCTGAATTTCCTTGAGATTCATTCTCCGAAAATCTATAGAATTCAGGTTTCGAATTCATATAAAACAGAATCTGAATATCCTTGTATTATAGAATCCAATTTCAATTTTGGTTAGTCTCCGAACTTTTATTTTTCCTTACATTCAGAATATCATATTTTAGTTATGTAACCATATTTCGCTTATACGTGATTTGTTATAAAATGATGGCATGTATTCAGTTATTGACTAACCATTGTTTGAGTGACATGTGTACAGGTTCCTCTGAAATTAAAGGAAAAATATGACTGTTAGAGGAGGGAGCCGACCTTTGAAGCCATGAATATAAATAGGAGCTCATTTGAAAGTGCTCATAACTGTTCAATGACTCTAGAGAATACATTATGTTGAAGTGATTTCTAGAGAAAGACTTTCATTGCTTTGTGCGTACTGAACTTCGTTTTCAGCTTTGGTTCATGCATAATCCGAATTCTGTTGAGTACATTCAAGGGCTTCCAGGGATAGGAAGAAAGATGTGCCGACTAACTTGAAGTTGATGACTTCTTTCCTAAGGAAGACAGAGGTTCCATCTACCTTGAAGTTGAGGTCTTGAGGGGATAACAAGATAGACTCCGATCTTTACATCGAGGGATTACCCTAGCGTGGTTAAGACAAACTTTATTGAATGTATATATCAAGGGACCTTTATCCAAGGTTGTTGGATACCCTACTCTTTAGGATAAAATATTTACCTTGTCACTTGTTTTGTTACAAGTATTCCCCTGCATTTGTATTGTTGTGGAAAATATAACTATCTTATACATCCTTATATTTGTACTCGGATTTAGTTAGATTCAATACGCTTTAAGGTTGAATCTTCATATTTGTAAACTTTCATTAAGTTTCATTTCCAGATTCACTTTTCCAGAATAGCTTTCTCGAAATCATATTTCCTGATTCAAGCGAGTGTGTAGAACTAGAGGTTTTGTGAATTAACTTGTTTAACCTTGTTAAACATAACCATCTTTAAAAGTTCCAAAAGAATTTTTAAAAGAATAAAATTCACCCCCCCCCCTTTGTATTGTTCGATCTATATATCTATCCAAAAATTGGTATCAAAGGAAGGAAACCTCATACCCTGTACCAATTCAACAATCGGTATCAGAGGATGTTACCTCTAAATTAATATCATGATTAGGTTCAGAAGAGAATTCTTGGATGTGAACTTCTGGATTCAATTTTTCGGAATCAGTTTTTCAGAATCATGTAGTTCGGATTCATTCTTTCTTAGAAATATTTTTTTTCTATATTTTTCTTTCTTTGAAATATTCTTTTTATTTACAAAATTTTTCTATTAACAGTTTTTTTGTGGAAAGAATTTTCTTTAAGAGGGCAAGAATCAATGTTGGTTCCATAGACAATCTCAATCAAAATAGACCACCTATCATTGATGGAAATGACTATGAGTATTGGAGAGATTGTATGAAGACTTTCATTATCAATACTAGTGTTGATAATTTTTTTATGCTTACTGGAGGATACAAAACTCCTAACAAAGAAGTTAGTACCTTTACTAATCAAGAAAAGCATGAATATCAACTGAATTTTAAGGTACGCAATACATTACATTGTTCAATGACTAGAAACATATAAATCCAAATTTCATCTTGTGAAGTAGCAAATTCTATAAGGAAGAAACTTGAAGTTACTCACTTTGGAACATCCAAAGTTATTGAAACAAGAAGAGCCATGCTCAGAGCTGAATACCATGGTTTTAATTTTCCTTATGGATAACCCATACATAAGGTGCAACAAAGATTCATGACTATTGTGAATAGTTTACAATCAATGGGTGAGAAAGGATAAATGATGAATCTCTTGTTGATAAGATCATAGACAGCATGTCCAATGAGTGGGAATCCAAGAGGACTGCTATTGATGAGAATAGAAAGGTTACTCAGATTACACTTGATGAACTGTTTGGAAATATTCTTCATCATGAGACTAGAATAAAGAGGGATGCTGATAATGTTAAGAAGAAGAATGGAAATAGAAGTGTTTCTTTTACTACTACTTCTAATCATATTAAATCCAAGACTCTTGAGAGAGTTACCAGATCCAAATCTATGAAATTTGTTATCCAATCTGAATCTAGTGGAAGTGAATCCTCAAAGAATGAATTAGAACATCGTACTCGAAGGATTAACAAGATAGATGGACAATGGAACTTTCAATCCAGATATAATAAAAAGGAAATGAAAGATAAGAAAGATTGAGAAGTCACATGTTATGTATGCAAGATAGCTAGACATATAAGACCTGATTTCCCTATGATCAAGGGAAAAGAAAGAAAGGAAAAGCATTCTGAGAGAAACATATAGAAGTATTACAAGGATAAAGCTAAGAAAGTCTTGAAAGCTAATGACACATGGAGTTCTAGTGGTGGTGACTCTTCAGATTAATCTTCGGATTATGAATCTTCTGGACAAAATAATCTTGGTCTAATAGCCAGACTACCTATTGAAAATCATTTCTTTATGGAAAAGGTACCCAATGCTGAATCAATAAACAATGTTTCTTTAAATTCTTATGAGATTAGATATTATATCTCTTCAAATGAAGAATCTTCTTCTGATGAAGATAATACTATACCTTCATATGAAGATGTTTCTAGGTTTTCCAAACTTCTTGGGATTGAGAACTCAAAACTCATGAAAAAACGTGATAAGGAAAATTCTAGGAATATTATTATTACTAAGAAAATATCAGATATTTCTAAAGATCCTTATAAGAAAAATGCTGATTTTGAAAGTGTTTCAAAAAATATTGAGGAAGTAAGTTCTGAGAAGAATAAATTTTCCAAATATCTAGAAAACGTAATTTCTAAGGAAAATGTTTTCAATCCTAGATCTAGTTCTAAACCAAATGTTTTTAAGACAAGAACTTGGTTATCAAACTCAAATCCGAAATATTTTTCATGAGGAAGTGTTTTTCAATCTTTACTTTAGGTAAGGAGAATTTTGATAAAATGTATTCTCAAATCCGACCTCTAAAGATTAGTTCGGGTTTTGGTTACAGTGGTTCTAAACGGATTTTTAGCAACAATTATTTGGTTCCTCAAAGTCCTCCATTCTTTACTAAGTGTCAGTGTGCTGGACATTGGGTAAAGAATTTTTCTCTAAACAAAACCTAGTCTTTAGGATTTCATAAAGCCTATTTTTCTAAGAAGATGTGGGTGCCTAAAATTTTTCTTTCTAAGAATTCTGGATCCAAGAAAGTTTGGATTCCAAAAACCTAAAATTTTCTTATTTTAATAAAAATAAAGAAGGTTATAATAGCAATACATGGTACATGGAGATTGGATGTTCCCAGCGTATGACTTGTAACAAAAACAACATTGAAAATATTATCAAGATGAAAGGAGGGAAAGTAACTTTTGGAGATAATTCTCAGAGAGAAATTATTGGTATAGGTAACATCATTCATCTTGGAAAATCCTTGATTTAAAATGTTATATTTTTTAAGGGTCTTAAGAACAAACTCATTAGCATAAGTGAATTATGTGATAAAGGTTACCTTGTGAATTTTAGGAATTACAAGTGCTTGGTACACAATTCCAAGGAAGAGTTCATTCTTTCTATCCATAGGCAAGAGAATGTTTACCCACTAATCGTAGAAGACCTTAGGAGGCCAGATTTACCTTGACTTAGTGCAATGGAAGATCATTCTTGGTTATGGCATCGAATGTTAGGACATTGTAACCTTAAGAACTTCTGCAAGATTTATAAGAAGAGATTAGTTAAGGATCTACCAGAGCTTAGATTTGATTCTTCTAAAGTTTGTGATCCTTTTCAAAATGGAAAGAAACATAAGTCAAGTTTTAAATTAGTTAGTGAAGTCTCAACTACTGATGAATTACAGTTAGTGCATATGGATCTCTTTGTTCCTACACAAACTGGAAGCATTGGAGGCATAAACTATGTATTTGTTCTAGTTGATGATTACACTAGATATACATGGATCTATTTTCTAGCAAATAAGTATGAAGCCTTCTCTTATTTCAAAAGTTTTAGAGCCCAAGTTAAAAATGAGAAAAGTCTTCCATTGATAACTATTCATAGTGATCATGGAGGAGAATTTCAAAATTATGATTTTGAAACTTTTTGTAGTAGAAAAGGAATTACTCCTAACTTCTCAGCACCCAGAACACCTCAACAAAATGGCGTTGTTGAAAGGAGAAATAGAATTCTTCAAGAGATAACAAGAACCATGTTGAGTGAATATTCTATAGCCAAACATTTTTGCTCTGAAGTTGTAAGTACTGCTTGTTAAACTATTAATCGAGTTTTGATTAGACCTTTTCTTAATAAAAATCTTTATGAGTTATGGAATGGTAGAGAACCTAGAATTTCCAATTTAAATGTTTTTGGTTGCAAGGTATTCATTCTGAATACTAAAGACAATCTACATAAATTCGCACCAAAATATGATGAAGGAATTTTCTTAGGATATTAGACAACTTCTATGGCATATAAGGTTTTCAAAAAAAAACAGATGTACTGTTGAAGAGACAGTACAAGTCAAATTTGATGAAACCGTTTTTTTTTGTTTTTAAACAACCCCAACCTACAACTTTGGATGTGTTTTCAAAATCTGATTATCAACCTTTGATAGAAGATCCTTATGGTAAGGAAAATGTTCAAGAAGATACTACTAAAACATTTACCCCAGAAGATTTCCTACCCTATGTTGATGAACATGTTTTACAAAACCTAAATCAGTTGTTTCTAAAGAATCATCCCTGTGATAGTATCATAGGTGATGTCAATCAACCTGTAAGGACTAGAAGTTCCTTAAGAAATGAAGTAGAACATCTAGCATTCCATTCCCAATTAGAACAAAAAAGCACTGATGAAGCTTTAGGTGATGATGATTGGATTAAAGCCATGCAAGATGAACTAAATAAATTCTAAAGGAATAATGTCTGGTCCTTGGTTGAAAGACCTAAGGAAACTTCTATTATTAGAGTAAAATGGGTCTTTAGAAATAAGTGTGATGAAAATAGAATCATTGTTAGAAATAAAGCTATATTAGTTTCTAAAGGCTATAATCAACAAGAAGTAATAGACTATGAAGAAACCTATGATTCAGTAGCTAGACCTGAATCTATTCGTATTTTACATGCATTTGCAGCATTCTTCAATTTCATAATTTTTCAAATGGATTGGAAATGTGATTTTCTTAATGGTTATGTCCAAGAGAAATTGTTTGTTGAAAAACCTCCTGAAATTGAAGGTAAAAAACATCCTGATGATGTTTTCATACTTACCAAAGCTTTATATGGCCTAAAACAAGCACCTAGAGCTTGGTATGATAGACTTATGAGATTTTTCTTCAAAATAACTTTGTTAAGGGAAATACATATCCAACACTCTTTATAAAAAAAAGATAAGAAAAATGTTTTGATTATTCAAATTTATGTTGATAACATTATATTTGGTTTAACTCAGAAATCATTAATCGATTCCTTTATGGATCTAATGAAATCTGAGTTTGAAATGAGTATGATGGGTGAGTTAACATTTTTCCTTGGTTTTAAAATTTCTCAAAAACCAGAAGGAATCTATATATCCCAACATTAGTATATTGAAGATCTTCTTAAAAATTATGGATATGACAACACTAAAAGTATAAGTACTCCCATTGGTACCTCAAACACACTTGATCTAGATGAAGCTAGGAAACTAGTATATCAAACAACTTTTAGAGGTATGATAAGAAGTTTACTTTACTTGACAGCTAGTCATCGAAAATTAATGTTTTCAGTATGCTTATGTGCAAGATATCAATCCAATCCTATGGAATCGCATTTAAAGGTAGTGAGAATAATTTTTCACTACTTAAAGGGAACCATGGATTTATGACACTTTTATACTTCCAGAAATGATTTTGTTTTAAAAAGTTTTTCAAATTCTGAATTTAGTGGATTTAAAATGGATAGAAAAATTACATCCGGAACTTTTCATTTATTATAAGATTCATTAGTTTCTTTGTCTTGAAAGAAGAAACACTCAGTAGCACTTTCCACTGCTGAAGCTAGATATATAGTAGCTGGATGTTGTTGTGCTCAAGTGTTGTGGATGCAACACACACTCACAGACTACGGTATTAGTTTTACCAAAACACAAATTATGTTTGATAATACAAGTTCTATTGTCCTTAGTAAAAACCTTTCACATCACTCTCATGAAAAGTACATATATATTATACATCACTTTCTTAGGGATCACACATAAAAAGGAGATATCATTCTTCAATTTATCAGAACACAAGATCAACTTGCTGACATTTTCAAAAAATCATTACCTTTCGATAGATTTGAATACATTAAAAAGAAGTTCCGAATGATAAATGTAAGGTAATCCTACTTGATTGAATTCCTGTTAAACCAATCTACTTATAGTAATAAACTCCTTTTCATATGGGGGGTATATCTGTTATTTAAGTTTTTCAAAAAAAAATCTTGTAATGAAAATTTTCGTAGTCAGTTATTCAAATTTTAGTAATGAAATTTTTATTAGCCAAATTTTTTTAATCAAAAGTTATTCAAGAATAATATCACCTATTACCAATAATCTTCCGAGCAATTAAAAATTCATGATTTCCTTCTTAAATTTTTGTAGTCATTATTTCATTGCTGGTATTTTCTTTTGTATTTTAAAATTCTTAGATTCTAGTTTTTCTTAAAAACCTCAAAAGATCATATCCTACCCAATTTTTTCCATGAGGCTATCATATCAACCGTTAGATCTGATCTGGATTTTTCTCAACCGTTAGATTGGAATTGGAAGATGAAAGGTCACCTCCATCTCTTATATAAAGGATCCCTAAAGGGTTGTCCCACATCGGTTTTAAAGCTCTCACGTGTTGAAGTTCTGCCCCCTTTCTTAAGCCCGTTCCGAATCTCCCAGAGTTCCTCGAATTAGAATGTCTGTAGAATAATATTCTCAAGATATGTCTACTATGAATCCAATATCAAGTTACTAAGTGTACATGGAAAGGTTGGTCCATCTGAACTTTTTCAAATACGATTCTATTATTTCTAATAAAATCAAGCTTAATGGATGGGAGATCATGTTAATATCAATGCCAGGAAATCAAGACTTGGTTTATCTGGATTTACTTATAGAATTTTTTGAATGAGTTTCTTTCTTTAGGGAAGATGGCAGAGAACAATTTTCCTTCAAGAGTTTTGGAAAAAATTAAAATCTCTCATACACCAAGGCTACTAGCTTGGTGGAGTTATCTTATGAAGGGTAAGCCGGGTTTTGTTCTCACAAACTACTGGATGTTCAAGGAAGTTTTATTAAGGTGAAAGCTTTAGAATGTCTTGGACTATTATATGTCAACACCACAAAGATTGCTCATTTATCTATCAACAATCGGATCCTACAGTTATGGGTTTAGGGTTTTTTTGTACCGAGAAATGGTGATAAGTACACCTTAAAGAAAAGTGACATATATATCTTTGATTTCTTGGTAAATCTAAGGAAAATAAATTTTATGAGGCACATTCTCATTATGATAGAGAATATCAAGAATGGGAATTTGAGAGCTTAGATTATCATGTATCCTGCCTTACTTTCCAAGCTGATAGTTCGGTGTTTTGAATCATTAAATATCCCTTGAAGTTCCAAACCAAGAAATTTTAAAGTTATGCCTGTAAGTGATTACACTTCAGAAAGAATGAATATGTTCTTTTCTAAAGAGTCAAGAGAGTTTTATGATCTTCCAATGGAAGAGGTAGAATTCTTTCTGAAAAATAATGAAAAATCTAAACCATCAATGATGACTGGAAAGAAAAGAAAGTTGAAGGAAGTGGAAGTAGAAGACAAAAATCCTAAATATAAGGAAGTCCAATCTATACTTACAAAACCCAAGAAGAAGAAAGCCTACCCAGATGAGTTTATAGAAAAATGGAGGGAGGATAAGAAAATTAGAAAAAAAGGGGAGCCACAGTTTGGTTTGGATCCTGCTGAGGCTAATTCCTTGAAAGAATCAATTACTGAAGAGCTTGAGAAGAAAGACAAAGAGAATAAACTTAAGATGAAAATATCTGAGGTAGATGTTGTGCAATATCTCTTGAAGGCTACTGAAGTATCATCTGAGAATATTACGGTGCCACAATATTTCTTGATAGAGCCTTTACCTAAGACTCTAAGGAAGAATTTCTTCACTCTGGGAAAAGCTAAAGAAAAACTTGTTGAAGAACTGGAAGAAGTGGAAGAGGTGGAAGAATAAGAAGAAGAATAATAAGGGAGTGGTAACAGAGATGATCTTATAAATAAAGTTTAAAATTATCAAGACAAGGGAACCCCATCCAGAAAATTTCCACTTTGAACTTCTGATGCTGAGTCCTCGAATATTGTCACTCCAGAGAAGGATGAAGAGAAGGATGAAGAGAAGCGTGAAGAGAAAGGTGAAGAAGAAGTTGATAAATTGTCTGAAGAAGAAAGTCTGAATTTTGATTTCATTCATCCTGAGGATGCTGAGGCTAGATCTCAGAAAGAAGAGGTAGATTAAGATAGAGTTGTGTAGCTGTTTGATAGTGAGCATGAATCCCCTGATGAGGAAGCCGTACTGAGAATTGATAAGGGTAAACAAGTGTTGGTTGATACTCCTATAAAATCAATAGTAAAGAAGAAGAATGTTGCTGGAACATCAAAGAGGAAGCTTGTTGAGTTAGAAAAACAAGCATCACCAAGAAGAGTCTCAGATTCTGAATCATCTTCGCTTGGTCGTGATTTTGTTGAACAATCCTTTAAGAATCTTGTTGGGTCCATTCTGACTTTTTCAAGCATAGAATCTAGATGCCAGATGCTTCAACATTATCTTAATCAGAAATCGGATTTAGTGTCCATGGTGATGGACAAGTGTGTCAAGATGGAATCAGATTTCAAAACTTTCCTCATAGGATACGAAGCTCACAGAAAGTCATGTAAGAACATAACCAGCTGGTTAAAGAGGTCAATTCAAGAAATTATTGAGCTTGATCAATTTCAATAATATGTCAAGGAAGCTTTTGATACCAAAGACACTAAAATCAAGGATCTTACAAACAACTTTAAGGAAAAGTTAACTCTAGAATAAAATAATCAGATTCAAGAGGTGAAATACTTGAATGGGAAGTTGAACTCTGTGGATCAAAGATGGAAGAAGAAAATAGAACTACATATTGAGTTTGAAGAGAAGCTTGTGAATCAAAATGAGTTTTTGAAGGCTCAAGCATAAGTTCTTATGTTGCAGGAAGAGAGAATCAAATCTCTAGAGAAGAAAGCTGAGGAAGATCACAAGGATTTCAAAAATCTTAAGACTATAGTCAAGAAGATGATGCCCAAGGAAAAAGAATAAAAATAGATTCAAATCTGATCTTTTGTTGTATCTGTTTTTCCTTGTACAAATTCCTCCAATTATAATGAAATTGATGTTGCCTTTTTTTGTTTGTTTTTTTGTATTAATATTTCAGGTACCATATTTTTTTCCATTCCCTAAAACTCTTTTTGAAAATCACAAAGGGGGAGAAGGAAAAAATAATTCTAAATGGGATAAGAAAAAAGATTTCTAAGAAAAGATGAAATATCCCTATGTAAGGGGGAGTTTATCTAAGGAGTGGTTTTTCATTACGAAGATTTCCATACACCAGATAATGAAAACATTTCATTCCGGAAATCTAGAATATGATCCTTAGTGTTCTAAAGCCTAAGGGGGAGTTAGTTGTATTCATCTTTTCCAATGGAAAAATGGAGATAGGTTTTCTTTCCAAACTCTAGAAATATATTTTCTAAATTATTTTATTCTTTTTCGTAAGGATGTTTGTGCTTTACAAAAAAGGTTAGATTGATGAGTCAATAAGGTTTTCCTTATGGCTTTTCCATTCCATATTTCAAGAGGGATATTTTTGAGTCATTAAGGTTTCCTTATGACTTTACCATTCCTTCTTGTTTTGAAAATCACAAACACCTTATCTTAAGGAAAATATCGTTTTACTCTATGTTTTACTTATATAAGGAAAAATTTCCTTTCCCAAGGAAGTTTATCCTTACCATGTTTTACTTTGTGCTTTATCTTGTCTTAATATAAAATTTGATGTCATATCTAAATCCTTGGAATCATATAATACATATATATGAAGCATTCTGTTTAAGACTCTGAATTTTGGATACGAACGTTTATGAAGTTCAACTCCGAATTCTGGATACGAATGTTTATGAAGTTCAAATATGAATTCTAGATACGACCTTTTATGATGTTTAACTCCGAATTCTAGGTATGAACATTCATGAAGTTCGACTCTGAATTCTGGTTACGAACACTCATGGAGTTTGACTCCGAATTCTGATTACGAATTCTAGATATGAACTTCTCTGATTTCTAACTCCGAGTTCTCTGAATTTTTACTCCGAACTCTGATGAGTTCTTACTCCGAATTCTCATGAACTCCAACTCCGAACTTTGTATATTTGGGTTCCGAATTCTTGTGAATACAGACTCCAAATTTCCAGGAAATTCAGACTCTGGAAATCTATAGAATTCATGTTCTGAATTCCTATAAAATAGAATATGAATATCCTTGTATTATAGACTCCGATTTCAATTTTGGTTAGACTCCAAAATTTTATTTTTTCTTACATTTCGAATATCATATTTTAGTAATGTAACCATATTTTGCTGATACTTTCTTTGTTATAAAATGATGGCATGCATTCATTTATTGACTAACCATTGTTTGAGTGACACGTGTATAGGTCCCTCTAAAATTCAATGAAAAATATGACCATTGGAGGAGGGAGTCGACCGTTGAAGATGTGCTTATAAATAGGAGCTCATTTGAAAGAGATCCTAATTGTTTGATGACTATAGAGATTACATGTTGTTGAAGTGATTTCTAGAGAGAGACTTTCATTTCATTGTGTGTACTGAACTTATTTTTTAGCTTTGCTTTGGGCATAATCTAAATGTTTCTGAGTACATTCGAAGGCTTCTAGGGATAAGAAGACAGAGGTGCCGACTACCTTGAATTTTAGGACTTCCTTGCTGAGGAAGACAGAGGTTCCAACTACCTTGAAGTTGAGGTCTTGTGGGGATATCAAGACAAACTCCGATCTTCATATCGAGGGCTTACCCTAGTGTGGGTATGACATAATTTCTTGAATGTATAAATCAAGGGACCTTTATCCAATGTTTTTTGATACCCTACTCTTTGGGATAAAAGATTTACCTTGTTACTTGTTTTGTTGCAAGTTTTCCGCTACATTTGTATTGTTGAGTAAAGTATAACTATCTTTTACTTCCTTATATTTGTACTCTGATTTAGTTAGATTATATATGCTTTATGTTAGAATCTTCATCTTTGTAAACTTTCATTATGTTTCATTTCCGGATTCACTTTTCCAGAGTTTCATTCTTGGAATCATATTTCATGATTCAAGCAAGTGTGTAGAACTAGAGGTTTTGTGAATTACCTTTTTTAACCTTGTTAAACATAACCATCTTTAAAAGTTCTGAATGAACTTTTAAAAGAATACAATTCACCCCCACCCCCCTCTTGTATTGTTCCATATATATATAGATCCAACAGTTAACATAATTTCCATTCTCATTACACTTATAGAACTGAAGTGGAGGAGGTTCATTTTATGCAGTTTTATATCCATTCACATTGTTATTTAACTTATCCCCATCTCATTAGCAATCAAGTTCCTGATAACCATCCTTTATGCTCATAAGACATTTATTAGAACCCTTAAAAAATTTCTCAATACTTCTTCCCACACCTATATAATAATGTAAGTCTCAACTTCTTCTCTCCATGGTTTTTAAATTTTCTTTCGAAATACATCTTCCATTTAATATAAAAATAATGATATTGATACGTAACTTCAACCTCTATTTCATCCTTTATTTCAAAACAAAAAAATCTATTTATAAATATTGTAGTCTCTTATGGATAATCCTTTTTTGAGACTTGTATTAAAGCCACTAAAGAATCTATTAACTTTAAATTCATGTTGGATGATAATACCACAAGAATACATCACAAGTCTAGTAAAATTAGACTCATAGGTACCAATAAAATCATCATACCTTTACTCTATCTCAAGGAACTATTTCTCCATCTTTTTACATAGAATACGATGAAAGTACTAATTGATAAATATGTTCTTGAACTCATCCCAATAAATGTATTCAATTTCATATTTTTGCCTCATATTGTTGATTATAGTCAACCACCGGTCCACTTATCCTTGTAAACAATAAATAGAAAAATGAATTTCTCATGTTCTAAACATTGGATAACATAAAATATCTTTTGTGTAGTATTAATCCACTATTTAGAAAATATTTGGATCAGAGGACCCACTATAAGTAGGTGTATGTTGCCTCATAAAGGAATCAACAAAGTGATCTTCCCTCCATTTCCCCTTTCTAAGTCCATCATGATTTGTAGCATGAGAAAGATTACCAAACAAATAAATGAGGTTTTCCATTCTATCTCCCATATAATTTGGATTCTCGGGTGAATAATCCTTGTATTTCCCATCATACATCACACTGAAGCAGTTCCTTCTGGTTCTGGAAATTGACTAAAACCCAAAAATATAGAGTAATAAAGAATATTCATTTTGGGGAACCAAAAAATCATAAAACCCACTTATAGGTTGTCGAAATTATAAAACATAATTTAAAATATTTTACCTTATTTTTACTATAATATATTCAATTTAAATCCTTCATGATAGGTCATGATGAATTTTTGATTTCCCATAGCATATCCCCATATATTTTCAAACAAGGTGCGCAGTAAGGTGCATTATCATGTACAAGTTACTAATTGAGTCTTGATCAATACAGTGTTTTAAGGGTTTTTATCTCTATGTAGATCTATGTTAGATCCACATCAACTTGTATTATCCAAACAAAGATTTATTTAAAGAAAACACTCACTCTATACTTTACTAAAATCCTAGAACATTTTCCTATACTTTTTTCACATCCATAGACTTATCCTTAGACATATCCTAAGGGTTTTAAATATGGCCTTCTCATCATAGTTTCCAAAGGTAAACTAAAAAATTTCTTTGATACCAACAATATTTACCCTAACTTCTCATACATAATAAAACATAATATTATAGAATACTTAATACATTAAAAATACACACTCCTAAATACCGTATTAGTTTAGTGCCTTTGGAAACATCGAAACATAAAAAAATGTTACAAAAGTGAGATAAATTATCTACCAATAAGTCCTCCATGACTTGAACCATCCTTAGACACCACATTAATAATACATATTATTATAGAATTGGGAAAGGAAACATAAAAAGGGGTGAGTTCATATTCTCATTTAGGGTAAAAAAGGGATATATATAAGAAAAATAATGAAGATAAGGGTTTCAGAACATGATCATAACATTAGATAATAATACAATGAATATAAAAGATCATAATAAATTTGTATGTAATTTATATAATTAGTTAACAAGACAATAATCTTAAGGGAATCAATAGCATAATCCATGAATTCATACAATACGAAAAACTAGTTGAATTCACGTAGACACATAGTCGTATAAAATTATTTCCACAGTAGAAAAGGATTAATACCTAGACCATCTTAGAGAATGGGTTCACTCACCATAAAATCTTGTTTATCATGGTTTACTCCCATTACTATATTAGTAGTGAAATTTCACTCCCAATTACATCTTAGTGGAAAAATTCAATTACTGATTTGAGTTTACTCCCCATTCCATCCATGTCTATCACGACAGATATAAATATTTAACCATTTATTTGGAGGGAGATATAGGTCCCACCCATATGATAATGAAATCATACACAAATGTTACAAAATATCATAAAAATCATTATATCATAACCCATAAAATGAAATGGGTATCATAAATATTTAATCATATCATAACCTGTGGAAAGGAGGCTGGTTTTATAATCATTTCATCAAATAATAACCCATGAAAAGAGGATGGTTTCATAAAAAAATTATCAATTTTTAACCCATGGAATAAATATTAATTTTTTAATTATGTATCCCATGAGATAGAAATGGTTTTAATACATATATAACCTTTTGAAAGAGAAATGTGTTTCATAAAGATCATGACATCAAAAAATAAACTATAATAATAAACATTATGAATGTAACCCTTGGATAGTATCCCAATAATGAAATGAGTAACAAAAATGTATATCATCATGGATGTTAAATAACTTTGAAATATATTTAAAAAATATTTCTTGATAAAAATATCCTTTTTTACATTGTAAAACACTTTTTGAAAACATAAAAGGTTTTGGAAAACCTTTTTTCATTAAAAATAGATTTTAAAACATATAAAAAATGATTTGAAAACTATAAAAAATTTAAAATAAATTTCCATGAAAATTAACATACAATTTATTTTTAAAAATATTCTTGAATACGTTTTTAAAAAACATAGTTTTTGAAGAAAATTGATTTCTGATCGAAACGATAAATATGGTCAGATTCTATTAAAAAAATTCTTAAATATGATAAAGAAAAAATATTTTAAAAATAATAATAAATAAATATATCATGAATAACCATATAATAATAAAATTCATGATTTTTTTTGAGAAATGGATAATAATATTTCATCAATGGTATCATAATCATAAACATTCATGATAATCAATGAGATTGTTGCAATAAACTCTTACAACTTTGGTAACTATGAATCAAACTCCGCATATAAGGAAAAAACTAAACAAAAAATAATATATTATTAAAATTAGGATATTTATGATATAACAAGTAAAAGGGTTGTATATAAAAATTATAATATTATATAGGTGTATAAATAAACATGTGTCTCAAGGAAGGAAAATTGTGATAAAATTACCTTACAAATTTGGTAACCATTGAACCATAAAACCCCAAAATATAGAAATCATAAAATGGATATTTAAATACCCATAAATTTATTTATAATAATCATATAATACATTCATGGGTAGTTTATAGGTCACAAAAAAAATTATTGTTGAATAATGCATAAGTCTCACATGAATGAAAGTGAGACTAGAAATCCCCTTACCTTATGTATGGACTCTCGTCGTACTCATTGGAAAGTCATATATACTAAAAAAAATTATTGTAAAACTATTACAGAACCATATTAAATTATATCATACCATAAATGAGTTTATTATGAAATTTTTTACCCATTTATTAACACATTGATGTTAAAGTTACATTATGGTAATAAAAAATTTGTTTTTTGGATGTGTTTTGATTTGTTATATTTTTTATCCCCTTACATATGTTAAGATTTAATCATCTATAAAATGATAAAAATGAAACAAATATTATAAATATTTAGTATTTATGAATTTATAATAATGCATAAATAATAGTAATATAAAATTAAATACACCATTTATGGAGACGGTTTGTCGTACTTACAGAAGAATGTTGTTTCTATTTTATTTTCATTTTGAAAGAAAGAACAATAAATGATATATATATATATATATATATATATTATTCTAGTATATTTATTATTCCATATATGACATTAATTTTTAATAAACTCATCCATAATTCATTCCATGTAAATCATGAATGAATCACATCGCTTTGGGGAGGTCGTTGTCCACACGTCCACAAACAATGATTTTATATTCCCAAAAAATAGAAACCATGATTTTATGTGTTATATTATAATTAATAAAGAATAAATACATGATAAATTTCATATATATGATATAAAACTGTAATTTCCATCATTGTTCCCAACCTTGAAAGGTGTTAAATGAAGAACTAATGACATCGGTTCGCCAGGTGGTAGTCCTCCGTACACACGAATGGCGATTGTGTATCCCATTGGATGGAAGTGTATGAAACTGTATATAAAATCCATAAAATAAAAATATATCATTATATTTTGGATATTTTTTTTATTATATAATAATTTAATAATAAAAATTTATGGTTTGGATAAAAAATAAAACAAAAGTTCTTATGGAAGGATGTCACTTCTTCTCTGCATATCTTCATTTGATTTGCATCAATGGGCTTACATGGTAAGAATTCATCCCAAATTGATGAATCTATATTGAAGGAAGGTAATTTGGGATGATATTTGTAAACTTTTTTTCTAATAAAAAGGGATTCAGAAGTGTGAATAAGTAAGGGGGTTGAGTTCCCTTTTATAATGTAGGAGGAGTGTCGTTCTTGTATATAAAAAAAGAAAACACTATTGAGAGGTCTCCCATACATAATGTGGCTACAATAATTATTTTTTCAACACAAGGGTTTATATGGTATAAAAATGTATATAAAATGGGTTTTTTACAATTTTATAGGTCATTTTACCCATTATGTTAATGTTTAACCACTAATTAAACTTATTTTTACCTTATTTACTATAATTAATATTAATTAATTTGACTAACATTTTTAGTAAAAAACTGAGTTGAACATACTATAAATAATAAATTATTCTTATTAAAAATATTGAATCCATTTTTTCAAATTTTAAACATATAAGTGGAAGAAGTTTATTTAAAATTAGACTCGTATATGGGATGTGACGATGGGTTTTTAAAGTCAAAAGTTCCCAATTTGAAATGTTTTTATATAGAATTTCATTATGAAATTGGTTAAAATTACTTAAATTATATTATGTTATGTATAATGGATTTAATTATTTTTTAAAACAAAATTTAAATATAGTTTAAATATATAAATAAATTAGATGAAAAAGCAGTTTTCAATTAAAATTAAAAAATTTCACGATTCATCCAAAAATGAAATATTTCTGAAAATCAAAAAAAAAATACCCTAAGATAAATTTGAAATAATAAAATAAATAATTAAAATTATTTTATCAAATTAAATTCTTAAAATTTTATAAAATTAATTTTATTATTGTTCACAAAAGGACAAGAAAAGCAGTCCTTTTGAGAAAATCATAATTTTTAAATCACATATACTTCACTGAAAATTATATATTTCATTTTCAATATCTTTTATTTATATGAAACAAAAATAATTAATACTAAACAACTATTCATATTACTTTTTTTATTGACTATGTTATAATAGTCTTGTTTAAGATAATTATAATACTAAAATATTGTTCTGTAGAAACTCAGGGTTGTGTGTGGCGCACGATAAGATGATGTTGAAGGTAGTGAATGATTAACATGTTTTAGATTATGAAAAAAGTATAAATTTATGTATTATGTAATGAAATACATTAAGGAAACTTTATTTATTTGGGAAAAAAGTTCATAAAAACTCAGGGCGTTACAAGAATATTCTATGGAATCGATGACCACATGATGATATGAGTTCTCCAAGCTCATAACTCGTCCATTAGGGTATAAAACATATCCTAATTGTATTATTAGATCTTAAAGATTTTTCAAAGAAATATAATATATATCCCTAGATGACTAGCTATATAACACTTCCAAAAACTAGTCCTATTTCTTTAATATTCCTAAAATACATCTAGATAATCATTGTAACAGTCTAATGATTTTCTATTGGTTCTACCTGATATCATCCTACCATAATAAATGAATACTAAACATCATGTTTGGTATATATCTTTTCATTTATTACATATCCCATCATTGACTTTCAAGTAATCATACTCATCCTCTCTCTCTATCTCAACCCTAGTTTTTTCTAAGGACAACCTTTAATGGATTGATGTATACCATGTGAAACTGGATATGATCCCCTATTTTATTGTTCCATTATATATATCTTCAATATATAATCAATGAATGTACCATTATTGATTTCATTTATCCTCTTATATGTATCATAGTTGTTCTTAATTCCTAGAATATAGTCTATATTACCTAAGTGTTTCACATAAAATATTTTATTTAACAAAGTCTTAATGAACTATAAGGCCACTATGTCATTTCTTCTTCTATAATATTTTTTCATCATTTACCTTAAATTAAAATTTCTAAAATCTCACTAAAGAAACACTATATGTATGGATCACATTCATTCATTATGGAATTAAATTGTCTTAAAGATTCATCAAAATGAATATTCTATGAACATTTTCTTGAATAAACCAATAAATGGTTATTTGAATCTTCCATACCCTACTATAATCTATTGGATTTAAAAAACCATATGCCTATGTCATATAGGATTCTTACACTGGGTTACCATCAAGGAAGTCTATTTCAACATCCAATTTCTAAATTTCATAATCATAGTAACCTAATCAATAATAAATAATTCTAATATATTTCAGTATAGAAACTAGTGAAAAGGTTTCATCATTGTCTATACCTTGAAACTTATTTAACCCTTTATTAACCAATCATTTCATATAGGTACTAAATTTTACTATCGATTTCTAATTTCATATTGAATACCATTTTTCATCCAAAATTCATTACATCCAATAGAGGATTTTAAAAGTGATACTTTTTTCTGGTACATAAAATCTATCTTATAATTCATGGATTCATACCACCTATAAACATATGAGATGTGTACTCCTTCTTTAAATAAATAATATTCATCATTATAAACTATTAATTAGTCACCATAATTGGTAGTAGGAAAACTACATCTCTTTGAAAATCTAACCTATTTGGTTCTCTTACACATTAATTATTTCTTTTGAAAAACATATTCTATAGGGATTTGTATAATTTCTTACTAAACCAACTCTTATGTATATTGATCCTTAACATAATAAAATTAAATCATTCTCCTACTAAATATTTTTATGTTGTGATCCCTCTTTATAATGGTGTGATTTATTTAAACAATGATTATTTTATCTGAGGGATTGTAGAAATACTATCAACTAGTTTCATTAGAATATACTTCAATGATACACTTAGTGTTTTGATGTACACATTTGTTTCCAGATACAGTCTTAAAAAGTGCTTCACATCCTCATACTAGTATATGTGACAAAACATGTTTGTTCTCATGCCAAATCATGAATAGAATACCATTTTCATATTTAATTGGATGAATCTTTAGAAACATTATTACAGTTTTTAATAAATTTCCCATATATAATAAAGGGAGACGTTCATGACTCATCCTCAATCTCACATTATCTAAAAAATTATGGGTTTTCCATTTAATTGGTACTATTCTAATATAGTTCATGAAGAAGAGAGATTTGATATATAATCTTAAACATCCTTATATAAATGATGAAATATTTTTAATAATAATCATTAGGATGGTCTACGTGGGTTTTCTTAATCTTCTTACAAATCTAATTATATAATTTATTATTTAATTCTATAAACGCATCAAAATAATCTGACTTATAAATAGTTATTTATAAGTATAAATATCTACTATATCCACTATCATTAATTATGAATTAAGAGTATATATCCCCATATTCCATTAGAAATGGTATATACACTTTTTTATGAACTAATTCAAGATGTTATGTTTCCCTTCACACTTCACAGTGTATGGAGATTAGGTAGGTATTCCTTGAAAATAATAATGACATATATCCAATGGTTATAGTTCAATAAAATATAAATATATTCATTGATATAGATGTGTGAAACACTTCTCATTTACATGACCATGATAGTGATTCCATAGCTGGGTGTGAATTATTTAATGTGAAATCGATTCATTATTAATTTCCATTACTTGGTTTTCATATACTAATAGAAAATATTATTTTTGATTTTGAAAATAAATCCATCTATATATAAATAGGACACATATATAATGTCTTTTTTTAAACTGGGTATGAAATAAAAATTCCTTAAAATTATAATTAATCAAATTAAAAAAGTGTTAAAGTTATCTCAAATAGATAGTTTTTCCAATATTTCTTTATTGGTAGCTATAAGATCTACCTCACCTCTAAATAATATATCAAATCTACTTTCATCCTATGTTTTTATACAAATGTGAGTACTATAAGACGTATATAGTAACCAATTTTTATAAATAGAGTGATAAAACTCAATAATGAACTCACATAAATATTCCCCATCATTATATATTGAGTTTTAATTTTTTATCCAATGAACCTTCCTTTTTCATGGAAAACATAATATATTGTTTTCTATAGCCTAACCCTTGATTATTCTCCTCTTGGTTAGGTAGGTTGAAGGTTCCTTAGATATGGTGTTAGTATTGGAGCCTATCACCATCCCTTTATTCTTCTTCACTATAAGGGTAGAAGTATTTTTATACCACATATCCTTATCCTCCTAATGATTAAGATGAAAGGCATTTTTGAGTGACCTTAAAATATTTTTCATATTAAAATTCTTAATAAAAAAATAGAATATTTAAGGATGTGAGGTAATAGTTAGGATCTTTAACAATTAATTAGGTAGTTTGAAACCCAAAATTTATAGAATCTAAATATATGAAATAATTTTGAATATAAGAGGCCCATCTAGTTCCCCTTAAACATTAACAAACATAAAAATTTCCTTGGAGATCTTGTACCTTCATTGTCTTTTCTTCATGTGATAAAGATCTTGGTGATATGAAAACATTGCGTATGAATCGACATCTTCATGTAGCTTCTAGAGATCACTATTCATGAATGATTTCATGATGCATTAGATTTCCAATTCATCATATACATGTTTCTATGAGTATGAATGGTCCTCCTCAGCTACCTATAGAGAAGGATCATCAAAAATTTGGGACTTTATCATGTAAAACGTCCACTCTTGTAATAGTAAAATGTGTAGGAACCGGTTCCATTATTTGAATTTAAAAAAAAAATCAAATATTTTATTTATATAATATTTATTATATAGATACTTTTAGGTTTTAATTACTTTTAATTTTCTATAAAAAATTAATTCACAATTATATTCTTATATCCTGATTACAAAAAGTGTGACACAATAAATTTAATTTTATTAGTCTCCCAGTATTTCATAAAATCGTAATATCCCTCTCCATTAGATTAAAAATTTCTGGTTTGTGGATATTCTATTAGAAGGGATCCGTATTTTCCATATCATAAATCATAAAATGTTTAGCGAAAATACTCAAAGATATTTAAGAAGAGAGTTTTTTCAAAAACATTAATCACAAATATCATGATAAATTGAGTAGAATCGCCATTCTTGAAATCATAGACATATGTGTCCTCAATATTTTCCTCAAAATGGAATTGGAATGACTATGTATATAGGAGTCAATACCAATTTGGTTAATTTAGCCCATTTCTTTTGTTAAAACTCTCAGATAAATAAATATTTCCCAGACTATGGCCTGGTCAAATCTTTAACAATGGTTTCATTTTCACATAGAAGATGGAATCCTTTTCTAGATTAATATTTTATGAAGGGTTATTATATATAATATTTATAAAAATTATTTTCTATAATTGATACATTCTTGTTAATATTATGTGTATTTTACATAATTTTTAACCATATCTTGATATAATGATTATTTCATAATACATTTATTTTGATTTTACTGATATTTTTGTTATTTGATTTTTGTTATTTGATTATTTTAAAATATCAAATAATCATTACATTGTATAAATAAATAAATATATTTTTTGTCGACATAATAAAATTAACATATGGTATGATTAGTATCTTTTACTACTGGTTGATTTATCAAGTAGATAATAAACTAATAGATAAACCAAGCAGAATAATCCCTTGAGCTCACTTTAGAACGAGTTACAACATTCCACATTTAACCTATATATCTTCAGGGACGGAATCACCTTAGCTTAGTCTTAAAGAATTCCCCATGCCAGGAGCTCCTTTATTTAAATATTTTTACTCTCTCTCTTAGGTGAGGGTATGTGGGTTTTGGTTTTATAAAAAAAACAATGGAAATGTAGGCCTATAAATAATAACGAGTAAGGGACGATTCCATGGTTATCATATTTAATTTAATAAAACTTTTATCACAAAAAACCCATTTAGAAAAAATAATATTAAATATTAATATAACATCAAATTAGGTTAGATTAGACTATGATCATCCTCTCATGCAATGAATATACATCTAAACAAGATTGAGTTCATTACAATAAGTATTTATTAAGATCAATATCACAAATAAAAAAATTAATTATCCTATTGATTGATTCTCATACACTATAATTTTAAATAAATAATATTATTAAATAAAATTATAATTTAAAAAGTAAATAATGTGTATTGAAAGTGGTAGGGTGCATACCCTTTTATTATTGTTTTAGCCTAATTATTGAGTTTAACTATTACACGATGTGTACCATCACCATACACGACATGTGACTAATTTTTTAAATGTTACTTGTCATGTATAATGTACTTAAATGAAATGTATTTCTGTTTCCCTCTTGAATTGGGGATGACCTCGTTGATTGATGGTTCAAAAATTACAATCTCTTTCTAATGGGTTTGTTTGTAGAATCAGAAAAATCCAATGATTCCATATCCATTTGGACCAACCTTCCAAAGGTAGGTTCTCATTAGTTGTGTACTAATGAGTCTTAGGAATTTACATTGGTTGAGGGGATGGGAGGTTGGACTCATCACACCTTTTGAGGGGAATTATTTCCTACTCCAGGTCTCTCTTTATAGATTTAAGTTATGTTCATGAATCCTTATTACATTAACAAGTATAAAATGATCATTCCTTTAGATTTGACAATCAATGATTTATATGTTGGAAATTTAGAGAATCTTTTATATGTATTCGAGGTTCTTCATCGATATAGAATCATCTGTATTTTTTAGAGATTCTTAGTTGATGGTATCCTTAAAAATACATAAAAGTTTCTTAGTCATTATGATGACCATACTGGTTTTAAAGCCACTCAGTGGGGAATTTGATGTTTATTTTCACTCAGGTGAACATGGATTATTTCAGATTTGGGATCGTACCCGCTGATGGGCTACCTACATATCCTTTATTTTGGAAAAGGAATCAGAACCCACGTAGTTTGAGTAAGGGAGTATGATGTTTCTGCATGATTGATGGCTCAAACGAATATGTCATGATTACTTTTACGCTCTAAGATCACATGAATCATGCTCGGTGTGAGAAACAGGAGGTATTGGTGAAACTAGACAATTGTTATATGCAATGATGTGGGGCTTATGTATGTATGACTGCCCAAATAGATGAGGATTAAGATTTACTTCAGGGAATAAATCCATGAACAGGGTCCATAAAGGTATATGTGCTTCATGGAGATCTGGATACTCTAATCTTGGGGCTTACTCCTAAGGAAGATTCCCAAGTTAGGAGGGGACTTATGATTGGGTTTTACTCCTGGGAAGGAAGCCCAGATCAAAAGGAATTATGACTAGTTAGGAGAAATTATGGCTGGGGATTATTCCTAAGGAGGAGGCCCATATTAAAGGGATTTGAAAATTAAGGGACTTGGGGCTTACTCCCAAAGAGGATGCCCATATTTGAGATTGGGGATTATTCTTGAAAAGGAGGCCCATGTTAAAGGAATTAAGGTTTGGGGTTTACTCCTAAAGAGGATGCCCATAATTTGGGGAATTATCATTGTGGTTTACTCCTGAAAAGGAAGCCCAGGGTAGGGGATATGGGGCTTACTCTTGAAAAGGAGGCAAGGTTAATGATTCTCTCATCATAAAGGATGAGGTTGAATGAATGAAATCTCAATATTTAGTGACATAAAGATGTGTAAATCACTAGATTTTGAGAGATGTTCCACGGAGTTCCTTTATGGAAGTCAAATCAAGAAATCATGCCATAAATGGCTTTGAAGTGTGTCTTGAATACTGAATCTTGAATAGGAGAGGTGGAATAGTATAAGAGGGGTGAAATGGGCAAGAAAGGCACCCAAAAAGGTAGGGGCACGCAAGTCCTGGCAGGCGCGCAGGTACTGCGTGGGCGTGCAAGTCCTGGTCACGTAGGTATACCTGCGCGACACATGGTTACTTGCCCGATTTTCATCCCTTAGGGTAATATTAGGGTGAGACTTGGCTCAAACCCTTGGTATTATCCCTAGAGGCTTTATAGAAGATGGTGCTCAAGTTCTGGTGAAGAAGTAGGGTGGCGCGCAAGTGTGTTAATTTTCCTTAAGTGTAAAACCACTTAGGCACACAAGTGTTAGTGAACTCTAACCCTTAGACCTTACTCCTGTTGTTTAGACCTTCCATTCTAGGTAAAAAAATTACCTTATAAGTGTTCGGAAGACCTAAAGAAGAGAATTGGGCGTTAAGAGCTCTGTATGTGAATTCTGGAAAAATTCCTCCCCGAAATGGGGGGCCCACATGGTCTATTTATATGCTGGAGAAAACCCCGGGCAGTTATCCTTTAGGGCGCGCAAGTATACTTGCACGACAGTGATGGAACTTGTGCGACCTTTGTGCATTTGAAGCCTTGTTCATGCCTTTGTCGATTTTTGATGTTTTCTTCAAAGGATGAATCACTTTGGGAGAAGTCATTTCCCTTTACATTCCTTTAGACAATGTGACGAAAAGGAGCGTCAACAAAAGTCCCCCCTCAGAGTTGGATCTGGAGCAAAAAGAGGATTTGACTCTGAGGAAATCGAGAATTTAAAAGTAAATTGGGGCGAGCAAGGTTGGGCGCGCAGGGGTATGGCCTTCAGTCGCGCAGGGTACGGCGCCTAGGGTTCTAGCAGCATCTATAAATAGGGGTCTTCATTCCTCATAAAGAACTCGACTCTCATGGATTTCTTGCTCTCAGTGCGCATCTTGGCTCTTGGCTTTTGATCGTCCATGCAAGTGATTCCGCTGTTTCGCACTTCTTGTTTCTTGCATCGCACTTCTGTTAATGTATTTGGACTTGCACAGTGATACTTGCGCGACCAATACTAGCATGACCGAAGGATACTTGCGTTCCAACTATGGGACTTGCGCGCCTTAATGACTTAGCCAATTTTTTCAAATCCTTCACAAATTTTATGAAAAATTAACATACCTTAAGAGTTAATTATTCAATTCTTGTGTAGATTCAATGGATCTAAAGGGAATCAAAATGACTGATGAACTGGAAATCAAAAGAATTGATGACATGATGAACATTGTTGGCCATGATTACTATGATATCTGCGACAACACTTTCCCAGATTTGGATAAATAATTGAAGAAATATCATCTTAATTTCACACAGAGCATCTACCTACCTCTGTATAGTCATGGTCATCTGCAAGGAGTCAATGTTCTAGATGAAAAGAACTATATGCCTGAGATGAAGCTGCACCACTACTCCTCTATTTCGGTTATGCTGTGCATTAAGAGCAACAACATTGGTGTGAACATTCAAAATTTTTCTCCATGTCATTTCCTTGCAGATATGAAAATGGAAAACCCATGGGCTGACATGTTTTCCACTGCCGGTTGGTAGAAAGAAGACAAACATGGAATTAGAGCAATATCTGAAAAGATTACTCTCTCCAAATGGATCTTTACTTCCAATGCTCTATTCTCAAATCCATGTATCCATCTTCCAAGTCTCTTGGACAGAAACAGAGTCACTGTTTGATCAGAAGAAAATTTTCTCAAACCGCACTCAAGAACATCCTTTTACAATTGTTCAAACAAGACCTGGTATCACAACATCTCTTATTGTATCCAATTTAATGAATTAATTCTAGTTGGTTGCTAATGAAGCTCGGGATTCCATAAATAAAATGAAGAGTTATGTTGAAAGCCTCTTGTAATTCTTGAAAAAGAGAAGAGACTCCAGTTTGTGGATGTTCTTCTATCTCCTAACACTTTCATCTTCAATCATTTTTACCTGCATTCTTTTGCTATATGCTTTAAATATACCTAATCCAATTGGCCTAGTAAGCATAGTTTGATTTTTACTAGGATTAATGTAAATAACCCTACAAACTTTGAATCTTTTAATTTCTCAATATTACCTAAATCATACAAAATGTATGTTTAGTGAGCTGGAACTTGACTTTTATTCAGAGTTCCTTTGTCTTTTGTGGGCAGTTTAAAGTCATGCACGTCGAACATAAAAAGGCTAATGTTTATGTTTGAAATATCATTGACCGAAATGGATTAGAATTGACTCAATTCCTTGAAAATTTATATGAAAACACATTACCATACTCAAGTATGAGGAAAAAAATATGTAAACTATGACTTAAGAATATTTGAATCTGAGGAATGATATGAAAAAGGGCTAAAAGGAATTAGAAGAAGTAGTTTCCAAGAATGAATTTACCATTATTTAAAAAACCGGTTAGGGGGTTGAAGTATGTAGGGTCACCTAAGGGCATTGGCTGCATAGTCAAATAAATAGCATCTTTTGGCTAACAAGTCTGTTATGTAGACTGTTTATTCAAGGCCGCCTAAGGGCATGTGTTGCATAGTCAGGCAAAAGAACTCTCAGAAATTTACTTTCCTCGTGCTAAAAAGCCATTGAAAGTTTATGGAGATTCAAATTTTCCAAAGTATAGTGTTTGTTGTATGGAAAGAGGTACTTGAATATGAAAAAGATATTTCTAAACAAGATTATCGTAGAACTGTATGGATATCACTCCTACGAAAGTCTGACCCAAACATAGGGAAGGAGAATATAAACCATAGACTTGAATACTTTTAGATCATGAAAAAGGATATGGGACAAATATGTTAAAGATGGCGATTTTTGCAGATCCCTACATATTGTCATTTAAGACCAATAAGGACAAAAGAGGCTTTCTTCTCAAGAATGAAGTTACCAGTATCTGAAAAACCTGTTAGGGGGTTGAATTATGCAGGGCCACCTAAGGGAATTGGCTGCATAGTAAGATAATAGTATCTTTTGGCTGGCAAATCTATTATAGAGATTGTTTATGCAAGGCCACCTAAAGGCACGTACTGCATAGTCAGATAAAAGAACTCTCAGAAATTTGACATTTTGTGATTAAAAGTCAAGAAAAGGGTTATGAAGATCTGAAAATATTTAAGGTTAGGATTATGACACATAAAGATGGGTATTGTCCAATGTATACAGAGATACACATATCAATGCTAACCATAATCATGTTGTGGCTGGGTCCTGATTTGAAATGTTGGACTTCACTACATATCCCATAAGGATAGGAATCAGGCCATACGTAGTTCTTGAACTACAGTTTAGCATCATGTGGGACAAAAGGATTGGAGATCTTATTTTAGGTTCATAGAGCTTGGACCATTATAAGAAATACACAGTGTGTGTTTTCATAGGGACTTTTTAGCCAAGGGACTGAAAGTGGAATTTGGGGTTAGGTCCAAAAGACTTGGGGCTAGATTCGAGGGATACTCGAACGTTCCTATGTATCCCATAAGGATGGGAATCAAGACCATGTAGTTCTTTAACTGCCCTCTGTATAAATTTGGTTTATACATGTGAAGGGTGAAAGGGGACTGTAGTGCAATGATGGTTTAACCCCAGATAAAAGGTTTGAGAATTTCCATGTATGCATGTAGTATTTGGAATGAAACATGATTGAAAAATCAATGTAAATAATGGTTCCCTCTCAGGTGAGGGTATCAAATAATATTATAGTTTATTATCATACTGGACAAAATTATTGTATAGTTTAACGTCGTATATCAAGGATGAAAGTGAACCAATGTAAAGGTATTGATTCTAGGGGCGGTTTCACGAATCAACATCGTATGAGATGGAGGTGAACCGATGTGAAGAGATTGATTTTGGGATTTAACCATGGGAGGATGCCTACGTACCCATCCTGGAAGGCAAGGATCAAAGTTCGCATAGTTCAATTAAAGAATGAATTATTTATCAAGTTGTTCTTGGGGAAAACGACCTAAAAAATGATGTTGTTGGGACTTACACAAGATTATTAACCCATAGATAGTGTTATGGTTGAGGTTTTCTCTAAGCTCACATGAGTCATACTCAGTGTGAGAAACAAGAGGTAACAACAACGTTAACGATGCACAGTTTAATGTCATGTAGGACATATAAAGGGACTATGCAGTTTAAAGTCTTGTAGTTAGGACTATTGGTGTTGCACAGTTTAGTGTCATGTAGCAGGGACAAAGTACAGTTTAATGTCATGTAGGTCGTATCAAGGACTTTCTGTACAGTTTAGCGTCATGTAGTTAGGACGATGGGGACAATATAGTTTAACATCATGTTGGACGAAAGGGGGACTGTGCAGTTTAATGTCATGCAGTGAGGACAAAAGAGTACACCATTTAAATGTCATGTTGGACAAATTATGGAACTTTTTCACAGTTTAGCGTCATGTTGGACGAAAGTACAAATAGTTTAAGGTCATATTTATGGACCATTGATGATGCAGTTTAACGTCTTGCTAGACATAAGGGACTTCTGTATAGTTTAGTGTCATGTAATTAGGACGTCACAGTTTAATGTCATGTGAGACGAAAGAAATAAAAATAGTTTAAGGTCATATGTATGGACCGTTGCTGTATAGTTTAACGTCATATAGCAAGGACGATGAAGGGGACACAGTTTAACGTTATGTTGGACGTATGTGAAAATAGTTTAGGGTCATATGCATAGACCTTTGATGATGTAGTTTAACATCTTGCTGGACGTAAGGGACTTGCAAATAGTTTAGGGTCATATGCATGGGCTGTTGGTTATGCAGTTTAAAATCTTACTAGACGGAGGTGTAGTTTAAGGTCATACCGGACCATGATGATATATTTTGTGTTTATACAAAATACTTCTTCAAAAATCTGCCATTGGTTGGAGTAGTGATGAGTTCTCCATCCATAGAGATTAATGAATAAGCTCCATTGGAGTAGACCCTATGTATTGAGTAAGGTCCTCACCATTTTGGCTCAAGCTTGGGAGGTTTCTTTCCTGGTATCATTGGAGTTTGGAGAACTAATACCAATTCTCCCTGAGTGAATGAATGAAGATGAACTTTTATTTAAAAACTCGTGCTATTCAATTCTGATAGATTTCCAAGTGGTGAAAAGTGCACAATCTTTTCTCATCTAACTATTCCAATTCATTCAATCGCTTTTGAGATTTCTCATCTGTAGATGACTGATCACAAATGGCTACTCTGAGCGAAGGCAATTGAACTTCAATGGGCAAGAGGGCTTCCGTTCAATATACCAGTTAATATGGATTTGACTGAGTTGTAGTGCGGGTGGTAGTCCGATAAGCCCATAAAGCATGGAAGAGTTTATCAGGCCATGATTTCTTATCTTTATCCACCATCTTTTGCAGTATATTTGAAAGAGTCTTATTGAAGGCTTCAATCTATCCATTGTCCGCTGCATGATACCGAGATGAATGGTTGGATTTGATGTTGTATTCTTGATACAATTTCTTCACCTCGAATGAACAGAAGTCGGTGCCATTATCCGTCAATATGGTATGAGGGACACCAAATCTGGTAATGATGTTAAACTTGATGAATCTAACAATGCATTTAGAACTGACTTCCTTGAGAGATAATTATTCTTCCCATTTGAAGAAAAAAATCAGTAGCAATAAGAATATACTTAAACTGCTTGGCCGTAGCTGAAGGGTAAGGTCCCACCACATCCATTCCCCATGTGGAAAATGGACACGAGTATTTAGCTGTATGAAGCAACTCTGGAGGTTGATGAATGAAGTTGGCATGTACTTGGCATGAATGACACTTCATTGTGAAATCAACCCAATCTTGTATCATTGAAGGCCAAAAGTATGCAAGCCTTCAAATCTGATCAGACAGTCTATGTCCAAACTAGTGAGCACCACAGACTCTTGTATGTACTTATTTCATGACAACCATTGTCTCTTCATGATCAATGCATCTAAAGAGAACTCCATCAAAACCACGCTTGTAGAGAATTTTCTCAAGGTGATATGGGCTATCATAAAGAGTAAAATTGTCCACACGTAGCTGGATTTGTTCTTTCCTGGATCTATCAGGTGGAAGTGTTCCATTTTGAAGGTATTCCGTGATAGGTGACATCCATCCTCTAGTATGACCATACAGTTCATGAATGGGACTAATTTCATTAATTTCCTCTGTTCTGATTCAAACATAATGTGAAATTGCATAACGGTGGGCAATACTGATGGTTGTCTCGTCCCGATTTGGATCTTCCAGAGCTGTGGCTATATTATCCAGTGCATCATCTTGGGCATTTTGTGATCTTGGGACATAAGAAAATGTCGGTTCTGAAGGGAATTCCTCCATTAACTCTCTGACATAATCATACAAAGGGATTAGTTCTTTTTTTTATAGCATAATCCCCATTGACTTGTTTGATTACCAGGTCTGAATCACATTTCACCTTTAAGTGATTCACTTGTGCTTGAAGCACCAATTCCAAGACTGTGATTAAAGCGTGGTATTCTGCTTCATTATTGGTACCACCTTCCCATAATAAGAAGGAATAAGGTAACACTGCCTTTTCTAGAGAAATGAGCACAATTCCTAAGCCAACTTTGTTGAATTTAGGATTTTCCATTTTCCTCACTGTTGGACTTCTGGAAGCACCATAAAAATACATTTCCCATGCGTGAGGACTTTCTTGAATAGAGAATACATCCTCAACAGGGAGTTCAATATCTAAAGATGTGTCTTCCGCTGAAGGGTGTTCAGCCAGGAAATCAGCTAGAGCTTGTCCCTTTATTGCCTTCTGAGACACATACTGAATGTCGAATTACTGCAAAATAACTGCCCACCTTGCCAGACGTCCTGTAAGCATTGGACGACTAAGGATGAATTTGAGCGGGTTATTGTGAGATACCAATTGGACCTCATGATGTTGCAGGTAGTGTCTCAATTTCTAAACTGCAAATATTAATGCCAGGAAGCACTTCTCAAAACTTGAATACTGGGTTTCTTCTTTAAGTATAGTCCTACTGAGGTAGTAGAGGCTATTTTCATTCCCAGAGTCATTCTTCTGATCAAGAAAGGCACCCAATGATCTATCTAGAGATGTCACGTAGAGGATAAGTGGTCTTCCTTCAATAGGTGTCATAAGTATTGGAAGACTCAATAGGTATTTCTTGAGAACATCGAATTCTTCTTGACGTTCTTCAGTCCACTGGTAAGTGACTCCCTTCTTCATCAATTTGGTGAAGGGTAAACTTTTTCCTACCAAATTGGCGATGAAACACCGAATATAGGCTAAGTGTCCTTGAAGTCCTCTTAATTATTTCAAATTTTGAGGAGGTGACATACCAAGGATTGACTTTGTCTTCTCAAGATCGACTTCAATACCACGATGGCGTACAACAAAGCCGAGAAATTTTCCTGACGTTACCCCCAAAAGCACATTTTAAGGGGTTCATCTTCAAATTATGTTGTCAAAGCTTGCAGAATATGACTTCCAAATCAGACAAGTGATTAGAAGGTTGTTTGGATTTAACCACCAAATCATCTACATAGCATTAAATAAACTTCCCTAAAAAGGGTTTGAAGATACGATGCATGGCACGCTGATATGTTTCACCTGCATTCTTTTAAGCCAAAGGGCATTACCCGGTAGCAAAACACACCCTGAGGGGTTCTGAAGGCTATGGATTCCTCATCTTCTGGGGCCATTTAGATTTGATTATATCCGAAATATCCATCCATGAAGGAAAGTGCTTCATAGCCAGCTATTGCATTAATTAAAAGTTTTATAATCGGAACTGGGAAATCATCCTTAGTACAATGCCGATTAAGATCTCTGAAATCGATGAAAAATCTAATTTGTCCGTTCTTCTTCTTTACAAGGACAATATTCGCCAACCAATTGGGATATTGAACTTCTCTGATGAAGTTATCTTTGATAATCTTATCAACTTCAGCTTCAATTTTGGAAGCATAAGTTGGGTGTGTTATTCTCGTGGCTTGCTTAAATCCTCGATGTTCTTCTGGTAAACCCAAATGATGAGTAGCAACATCAGGATCAAGCCCAGGTATCTCTGTATAGTTCCACAAAATAAGTCTCAATTTTTCTTTAAAAATGAAATATACATCTCATGTTATTCAAGAGTCATGGCCACACTGATTAATGTGGGGCATGGATCTTCTTTTGTACCCATATTTATTTCTCTGAGTTCATCCATGGTGGTAGAGATACCCTCTTCAAATGCTGGAGGAGCATCTCTGAGATCTCCCTCTTCTTCTTCAACATGTGTTATTTCTTCCATTTCTACTTGCATAGTATATGATGAAGCAGAATTTTAATGATCAGAAGAGATGTCAAAATTTGCACATCTTGAAGAACAAGCTTCTATTCCTAACCCAATTGATGATGAAGGGTCTTCCTTGGGAAATAAAGAGGTGATGATGGATTGGGAATCGACATCATTGTTCACCTCTGATGTTGCTATAACTTCTTCTGGCCTAATTGGAGAAGTATAGACTTGCTGGATTTCAACATATGAAATGAAGACATCTCCATTTGGGCTTTCATCAATGCCTAGAGGATCACCAATTCCTCCCATGTTGTCCGGCTCGATTCCCGTAATTGACATTATGGATCTTTCCATAAGATTATTTTGATTTGGGTCTATCCTGTCAATTTGAATGATAGGAAACACATAATCTGTACTCACATACGCAAATGGATTTACTGGAATCTTCTCCAAACCATATGGAGCAATAACTATGGTAATCTCTTTTGTTGTGGATTTCTCCCTTCCCTTCATGTGATAGAATTCCGCCTCAATGTATTGAGACTCACATGTCTTGAATGGGGCCTTATCACCATACAATGTCCCAACTTGACCATCGAAGAAATATTTGAGACATTGATGGTATGATGAAGGGATAGCCGCATGTTGATGTAGCCAGGGTCTTCCAAGAAAGATGTTGAAGGCTGAGTCTTGATCAACAACCATGAAATCTGAATTGGATACAAGATCTCCAAACTGAGTTCTGAGTGTAACTTTGCCCAGTGGTTCTTGTTCATTTTTATCATATCCTTGTAACATCATAGTTGAAGGAGATAAATCAGATCCTGTGAGGCCCAATCGACGAAGCATAAGAATGGGAATGAGATTGACTGCTGAACCATTATCAATGAAAGCTCTTCAGACGTCTACACCATTGACGTTGCCAGATAAGTAGAAAGGTATAATATGTTCATGCACAACATCATCTTCATCTTCATCAGTAAAAGATATTATTGCATGGAATTCTGCAGGATTATTCTCTATGTGATAGACTTAAGCTGCAACAATTTCAGTTTCAAACTCCTGAGGACTTGACAAAGCCTCGATGAGTGCCTCCCGAAGATCCTTTTACAGAATCAAAGAATCCAGAATTGATAACTTGTTTGGTACTTGGGCCAGGTGTTTCAATAAATCATACTTTTGATCCAGAGGTCTTCGTTTCCCAACAGGAACATGTGGTTTAGCAGGTTCCTTGGAAGTAGATACTTTGGTAGTTGATGCATCTTGTATTGGGATAGGAGTTGGCAATATTCCTGGTTTTGGAAGATTAGACTGATTACACCTATTCACTTGCTGAGAGGAAGAAGATAGAACCTTCAACCGGTCTTCCAGAATAACTGTGCCAGGACTGAATTTTCTATTGGTAGAAGAACTTGCTTATTCTTGTTGAGCTCGCTGAAGGGTTCTACCACGAGTTTCTGCTGCGTACACAGTTCTAGTAGGGTTAGAATTGGAATAGTGGCTTTTGAAGGATCCACGTCTTCCACTGTATCCTGAGCCTCTGGAACTTCTTCTGATTCCTCTGTTTGATACAGGGAATTCAGGCTCATCAAAATCGAAACTGCGACTGGCATATGGATTTGATTAATTAATCATATTAACAGAACCGAAAATCAACTCTTCATCCAAGGAAAACTCTTCCTGGTTAGCCTGTTTAGGGTGTGCCGTTTGGTTGGACGATGCCCGTTGCTTTGAAGTAGATGGCATGAAGTCTTTTAGAGTCAAAGACAACTTAGGCATTGACACATACTCATCTTATTTTGATTCTTTTTCTTTCTTGGAATTATGACGCCCTTTTGAGGATTTTCCCTCTAAAAATGATTTTGTTACGGCATTCATGGCAGAAGGCACAATTGGTTTTGTCAATTGTGTTCACAAAATAGCATGGGTTCGGTTGATCATCTTTCTGACCATCCAATCATCATATTTTTGTGCATTTTTGCTTTTGACTTCATGCCACTCGCCTTCCTCCTCTGTAACTATAGCAGTAACACATGATACCTGGGCTGAAGAGCCTTTCAATTTGACTTGTCTTGAGTCGGCCATCTTTTGCAGGAGGTCTTTGAAGACAAAACACTCCTAGATGGGATGCCCCAACATTTGATGAAATGGGAAATAACTGGGACGGTATTCATCTCCTTCCTTGTTTGGCCTCTTGGGCCTTCGAAACTAGACCAAATTATTCTCCAGGGCCAAAATGAAGTAACCAGGAACTTGTTCATTTTAGAAAGAGTATGTTTTGGTCTTCAGATCCTCAAATTGTTTCTGTCTATGATCTCTTTGATCATCTTGATGAAACGACCTTTATTGTTGACGCTCAGGAGGTGGATCCCTTCGAAAAGATGAAGGTTTTGAGGTAGAAGCAGGTAAAGGTGCTTGTTTAAGCATAACTATATCAGTTACTGATTTACCCATTCTCCTTCCTGGAGCTGATGGAATTACACGAGATTTAGCCTTAGTCTGTATAAGAGAATATTCAATCGGTTGAGCGATTGAAGTAAGGTCTCGAAACCCTCCTGTGTATTTCACAGGGATCAGTGGTGTGCGTAATTCGTCATGCAGATTTTCCCCACAGATTGGAAATAGTTCCTCTTGAGGGAGTGCTAAGCTTGGGAAATATTTTAATCTCTTCCAGCGAGCAATAAAATCAGATACTCTTTCATTCTCCCTTTTCGTACAGTTTGTAGGATCGAAAACTGTTGTCTTTGGAAAAGTTGATCTGAATTGAAGAAGAAATTGTTGACGGAGATCTTCCCATCTAGTAATTGACTGGGATTTCAAGCTTGTATACCAAACAAAAGTTGGTCCTTGTAAGGTTTGCACGAAGCATCTGAGTTTTACTGCTTCTTGTTTCTCTGGAGTTCCCATCATAGGATCGCAACAAGACACGTGATGCGTCAAATGTTGTTCATGGTCGCCTGATCCATTGAAAATAGGGAATACAGGGTTCCCAAAATTTGATGGGGGGAGATTAAATCTACCCATTCAAGGTAAGCATTCTTTTCTGGTTGAACCAGCGCACACTTTCCTTCCATAGACTCTAACCGAGCTGTTAATGACTCAATGGTAGTTATTAACTTTTTAGAAACATCCGGTTGAACTTGGACTTGGGTAGGTGCAATGACTGGATCTTGGACAGATGTGGTGGTTGGTACTATAACCGATGGAAATACTGCCAATTGTTGTTGCACATGACCCGTAGGATTAGACCTGTGAGGGTGTACTGATAAAGGAGGATATTCTTGATCCATCTCAGTAGCTGCAACAAACTCCCTTGGATGACTGACTGCAGCACGTTTAGGAGGAAGACTACCTTGAAGTATATCTGTGTTCAACCTCCTCAATTCCTTTATCTCTTCCTCCTGTTGCGCAAATCTTTACTCTAGTGAGAGTGATTGGCCTTCTACAAAGGAAGGATATGTAACCTGATTCTTTCCCTTCCCCTTGTTTGATCCCTTTCAGAGAGGGGGAATTGGGTTATTTGAAGGAACACCCAGATTCTGGGTAAACCTTTGATTTCGTGTACGGACACCTTCTTCATTTGTGTCTGTGCGTACAACTTCCTGAGCAGGAACCTCTTCATATGAGTCCCCTGAGTGAGCCTCATCTCGTGGATCATCAACAACAGCATTGATGACATTGATTGATGCATAACGCATCGTATCCATTCTATCAGCATTTATGTGATATTGTATTCTTCCATGTCTTTGATGAGACATTGCCTTTTGTTGATTCAATCCCTCATGAACTTCTTGATGAACCGTAATTTGGTGGGAATCTCCTGATAATTTGGATCTTCATTCCTCTTGAGGATTCTTCCCCAATCGAGAAAAGACCAAATTTCTCTGAGGAGGGGATTGATGATTTGAAAAATTCCTCATTCTGGTGGACTGGGGCTATTCCTGTTGTTCCC
The DNA here is from genome assembly GCA_963277665.1 of Viscum album. Lineage (NCBI taxonomy): Eukaryota > Viridiplantae > Streptophyta > Magnoliopsida > Santalales > Viscaceae > Viscum > Viscum album. The sequence continues at coordinate 249,898,720 of OY728150.1, forward strand.
GCTCAACTCCTCGAATTCTATTTGTTGATTCCGAGGGTTGGTTTAAAAGAGTCCCTAGTCTAGAAATCTGGGGTGGCTCTTGACATGCTATGTCTAAGACTTTCTTAAAATATCTCCTGATCTTGTGGACCTTAGTCCGGAAATTAGCTAGATGCATCAATCGACATCCACTTTTATCACCCGACTCGAAAGACTGTTGGATGATTTCCGAAACATCTATCACTTGATGATGTGCTTGATCCATATGAGAGGCATGTTCAATATTATCATTTTCTTGATGCAGGAGTAATTCAACAACTTGTTCCCTATATTCTTGATTTTGAGAGGAACTAGTTGAGGCATGTTCTTGGGCAAGATTTTGATTACAAACAAAACCCATTTACTATGGCCATCCACGGGCAATAACATTACCTGAGACCATTTTCGGCGAGATTTGCTGACTCGAGAGCACCGTGAAATGTAGTGCTCCATGAACACCCCATCCTCTTACATGAATACCAGATGAGGCATTGGAAATTAACTGGCACAATCTTCTTAGTGCGCAAAGGCTTGAATGCTGAAGGGCTCTCTGCTGCTTTTCAGCCTTCCTATATCGAGAGACTGATAGAGATTCCAAATCAATCTGACATTGTAACCCTTCTATTATCTTAAGACGATTTTCATATTCATCATAATATAATACTTTCTTTTTAAACTGACAAAGAGTTTTCCATATGTTGAGATGAATATCATGAATTCTATCTTCCGTCAACATCTCTGGAATGTCATATTGAGAGTCAACCAGAGGCCAAAACATGACTGTCACTTCACCTTTCGCCAGTTGTTATCTCATGTTCAGTATTTCCCCTTTATCATTCAATGAAGATTCTTCTACCTGATTTGACCAGAGCTGGTGCTTCCTTATTGCTTCATCGGATTCAACAAGAATGGTAGAGGAATCGCTGATCATACTAGAAGATGGATGACTTAGGGGTGGTTCGAAGAATGACCTACACCCTGGGCTATCCTCAGATTGAGAAAGTATTTCACCTACTAGAGATGAAGCATCATACATGACTGGTTTCGCATTTGCAAGTGCCTCAAGGTAAGAGGTATTTCTCGGAACTACATTGTCCACTGGAGCATTTTCCGGGCAATGTGCATCACTAATGCAGATAGGACATTCGCAGTAAAATTCATCATCATGGGGAGGACCACCATGGTGGGTTACAAAAAAAGATGAGATCTCTTGCTCCTTGGTCTTTTGACCACATAGAGGGTTCCTGTGGCTATCATCGAAAGATGAAACTTCGAGATCGACCGAATTGTCTTGAAGCAAGCCTTCATGAGGAAGTGTCTATTGAATACCTTCTGAATTAATGTTCCCACTATTGGGGAATGAGGGAGTAGAATCTTCAATTCCAATAGATAACTGTCTGAGGGCTTCAAGAACTCCAGCATCGAGCAAGGCCTTGTTACAGATTGGGTCTTGATCTCTTGACTGTGCTGGGTGGGTCTTCTTTTTAGACGCCTTCTTACTCGCCTTGGAAACCACTTGTTGACAAAAGTGGCTACTTTGAGCAGGTTTATATGCCTGATCAAGAGAGATGGCTAGGTTAGGCTGAAGATCTACACTCAAATTAGGTGTATGTTCTTGACTTGGTTATCCGTATGATATGGGGGAGTATGCCCCACAACCCTCTTGGACTAGAAAAGATGTGTGTGTTTGTTCCAGAGTGAACTGTTGATGTGTCACTCCACTGGTATGGATATATTTATGTGTCTTTCCCTAAGATGCTACTGAAGCTGTTATAATATCCTGACAAGCATCCAGAATATGAACAGGGATTTGATTCTGCTCTTTCACCATTGATAAAACATGTTTGGTGACTTTAGCTACCAGAACGGGGATATACGTCCATTCCGTGCTTGGAGTAGGTGTATGTGCCTACTCCTGTCATCCTTTTCCTATTAGTGAATCCTAACAGTACTCAAGTGTGGGGGCAGAGAGTTGAGTCTGCCTCCTGTTTGTCGCCGGAGCTTTCCAACTGACTTCTCCATGTGCTACCAAGCGAGACTGTTGGTAGGCTTGATTAATACTAGCAGGTGTATGTGCCTGATGATTGTACTTCACCAAACGTGATTGACAAGATCCATCATATGTAGTCAGATGAGACTGCTGACTAGCTGATGATGTATAAACAGGTGTATGTTCCTGCCTATAGTACTCAGCCGGAATTTTCTCGCTGGATTGGCGTGATGCTGCTAGACGATTATGCTGGACAACGGAATTAAAATGGGTAGGTGTGTGTGCCTGCTCGTTTCTTGCCACCAAGTTAGGTTGGTGGACTTCTCCAGAGATGGAAGAGATGAGAACCTACCCACTGTTAACTTGATTTCACCTCTGGCGATTCGTCTTTCCTGCTCGGGTTCGAGGAACCTAAGCCAAATTCCTGGAGTCGGTACCCTCATCATGTTGAGGGTGCACTGCCGCACGAGTCTAGCGGCGATTGTTGATGGAAGCCCTCGGGAAGGACTCCTGTCTTTTTGAATTAAGTCCCTGAGGGACCCGCTCTTTCACCTCCCCAGAATAAGGGATTAAATGGTGATTGTGTTCCGTGGATAACGACTCGAAACGGTTGGAGATGGTAGTTAGCACCGCCTACTTCTTGATCACTGGTCGTCGTTTTCCGGACGACCAGAGTGAATTGTTTACCTGGAGGGCTTGTCGGGCTGCCTCCAGAGTTGGAATAATACCGTTTTGACGATACTCCTTAACCAGCGTGTTTGATACCCAACGTTGAAGATGATGAGTAGGTGATGTCATCCTCAGAGCAGATGATGATCCAGTAGGAGTAGCAGCAGTGGCATTTGCAGCAGAGGTTTTCACAGCAGACTTATTCATAGGTGTGAACATGAGAGAATCCATTCTGGAAATGTAGATGATCTTCGAAAAGAGTGCCTATTTGATATAACAGACGTAATCAAGATAAATTCAACCACTACATATTTTGGATTAGCACAAATGTCAATTATTGTTTTGTTGGCCATCTCATTGAGTTTTAAATAGGGGCCTAACAAATAAGTAAAACATCATTTTAACTTGGTTAAGGATTCACGTCGAGTTCACCATTTTTTCCCCTCTGGAATGGGGGATAACCTCGTTGATTGAAGGTTCAAACATTCCAATCGGTTTCTAACGGGTTTGTTCGTAGAACTGGAAACATCCAATGATTCCATAACCATTTGGACCTACTTTCAAAAGGTAGGCGCTCATTAGTTGTGGACTGATGAGGCTTAGGAATTTTCATTGGTCGAGAGGATGGGAGGTCGGACTCATCACACCTTTTTGAGGGGAATTATTGTCTACTCCGGGACTCTCTTTGTATATTTAAGTTATGTTTGTGAATCCTTATTACATTACCAAGTATAAAATGATCTTTCTTTTAGATCTTACAATCAATGATTTATATGTAGGAAATTTAGAGAATCTTTTATATGTATTCGAGGTTCTTCATTGATAGAGAATCATCTGTATTTGTTTAGAAATTCTTAGTTGATGGTATCCTTAAAAATACATAAAAGTATCTTGGTCATTATGATGACCATACTGGTTTTAAAGCCACTAAGTGGGGAATTTTAAGTTTATTTTCATTCAGGAGGACATGGATTATTTCAGAGTTGGGATCGTACCCACTGATGGGCTACCTACGTATCCTTTTTTTTGGAAAAGGAATCAGAACCCACATAGTTCGAGTAAGGGAGTATGATGTTTCTGCATGATTTATGGCTCAAAGGAAGATGTAATGATTACTTTTATGCTCTAATCTCACGTGAATAATTCTTGGTGTGAGAAACAAGTGGTATTGGTGAAACCAGACAATTATTCCATGTAATGATGTGGGGATTATGTATGTATGACTGCCCAAATAGATGAGGATTAAGATTTACTTCAGGGAATAAATCCATGAACAGGGTACATAAAGGTATATGTGCTTCATAAGGATTTGGATACTCTAATCTTGGGGTTTACTCCTAAGGAAGATGCCCAAGTTAGGAGGGGAATTATGATTGTGTTTTACTCCTGATAAAGAATCCCAGATAAAAAGGAATTATGACTGGTTAAGAGAAATTAAGGCTAGGGATTATTCCTAAGGAGGAGGCCCAGATTAAAGGGATTTGAAAATTAAGGGACTTGGGGCTTACTCCCAAAGAGGATGCCCATATTTGAGACTGGGGATTATTCCTGAAAAGGAGTCCTAGGTTAAAGGAATTAAGGTTTGGGGCTTACTCCTGAGGAGGATGCCCATAATTTGGGGAATTATCATTGGGGATTAGTCTTAAAAAGGAATCCCGGGTTAGGGGATCTGGGGATTACTCCTGAAAAGGAAGCACAGGTTAAGGATTCTCTCATCTTAAAGGATGAGGTTGAATGAATGAACTCTCAATCTTTAGTGACATAAAGATGTGTAAATCACTAGATTTTAAGAGATGTTCCACAGAGTTCCTTTTAGATAAGGAAGTCAAATCAAGAAATCATGCCATAAATGGCTTCGAAGAGTGTCTTGAAGATTTAATCTTGAATAGGAGAGGTGGAATAGCATAATAGTGGTGAAATGGGCAAGAAAGGCACCCAAAAAGGTAGGGGCACACAAGTCCTGGCAGGCGCACAGGTACTGTAAAGACCCGTAAAATTCAAGGGAAATTTTTTTCTTAATTTTCTTTAGAATTTTACATGAGCACGGTTTCTGACGGCACCTGATTCCGAGGCCCGGTGTGCCCGGAATTAATTTCCGAAGTTTGGCTCGGGTACGTTCAGTGAACGAACGAGCGGGAATTCCTAACTTTTGATCCGGTGCTCGGAATTGAAATCCGAGGGCACCGATGAACTCGCAGCGCCGATATTCGCTTAAAGAGACCTTTTCGGGAGTTGCGTTTGTTGCGGGTTGAAATTTAGTTTTGGGGTTTTTAGTTTGAGTTAAATAAAATTGTGTAGAACAATTTTATTATAACTTGTTAAAACCTATCAAAGGAGGTTGGAAGTGGGACCCACACCCACTTAACCTCCCTTGGGAGGATTAAGTGTGGTGGGGCCCACACGAACCCCTAATCCTTTCAAATTCTCTCAACTTGCTTAACCCCTAATTAAATGACTTGAGTTACTTTTAATTATGGGAGTTAAACCTTTTGAATTTCAAAACTTTTGAAATTTTTATGTGTTATGTGATAATAAAATAAGATGTTGTCTTATTTTATTTTGGGGTTTTTGTTTGTCTTCTTGAGAGGTGGAGAGCTCTTCTTCATCTTCAAACTCTGACGAGGAACTCGAAGAACGTTCATCTTGACGAAGAACGTTCAAGCTCCGACGAAGAACGCCGCACCTCCATTCTTCGTTTACCGTGTCAACGAAAGGGGACGCCACTTCTTCCTCGGACAACCTTCGTCGGCGTACAAGTTTCGCCAACGACGTGTCTCTTCGAACGCATCCCTTCGTCATCGGATTTGACGAACGGCTACCGCGACGCCCGACCTCCGCGACGACGTCTTCCGCGGAACGTAGACGAATCTTCAAACCTTATACCCGAGGTAGGGGTTGTTGAATATTGTTAATTTATTCCATTTCATGCTCATGGATCGCATGTCTACGTGAGGATTTTGAATATTTTATATAAGTGTTATTTTAACGTGAGGGGGCCGGACCGCACGAACACGGCCGAACCCCCCCCCCCCTCCATCGTTCTTGTTTATTCTTGCGGATGGAAGCAAGTGGCGTGGTGCCGTCGCACCACGCGGATGATCGTACTTTTATTTTACGCGGCGCCGTCGCGCCACGCCGAGGTAGAATCTTCAAGAACGTGACGCCGTCGCGCCGCGTTGAAAGGAATCAAGGTACGGCGAAAGGGGCGCGGTGCCATCGCACCGCGCCGGACGACGAACACTGCGGCCGGTTCCGGGCCGCGGCGGAACGAGGAGACCGCGGACGGTTCCGGGCCGCGGCGGAAGAGAAGACTGGCGGCCGGGCCGCCGGCGTCGGAAGCCGAAGGGGGGGACCGGAATTTCCGGTCCCGTTTGGGAAAACCGGCCGGCCAGCTGGCCGGCCGGATGTCTTAAAAACCGGGGGAATTAATCCCCCGGCCAACCCATAAAAACCCCCCTCTTTAAGAGGGGGGGCGGTTCTTTGAAGGAGGGGGGCAGCCGACCCCCTCGGTTCCGCACCAGCAGGCCCCCTCATGTGAGGGGGCGGTTTGTTTTAAAACCGGCGCGGCGCGTGCCGCGCCGCCAGGGGGGAAAAACGGGGGAGGGCGGGGGTCTCACCCGCGCGCCGCCTGCGTGCCCAGCGCGCCGCCGCGCCGCCCCAGCGCGCCGCCGCGCCGCCTCCGCGCGCCGCCACCGGCCGCCGCTCCGCCGCCGCCGGCCGCCGCCCCAGGGGGGGGTCGGGTCGGGTCGGCCCGGACCCGGACCCCCCCGTTTCGAACCAGAATTGGTTTTTGGGCCATATCTTGAGACTCGGACCTCCGAATGACGAACCGTCTGCGGAAACGCGATCCTTGGATCGAGACGGTCGTTTCGGTATATCGCACTCAAGGTTTCAGATTACTTTGAGTTCGGCCGGGTTGGTTCGTTCACGAAACCAACCGGGCCTTCGGAGCGGAAACGCTCTTATCTCGAGCTACGAACGTCCGATTGACGCGTCGTCAGTCGCGATGTGTTCCTCTTAGTGAGACGGATCTTTTGGCATACTCCGCCCGAGGTTTGGACGCAGGTGGAGTACGGTCGGGTTGGTTTAGCCTTAAAAACCAACCGGGCCCCGGAGACGAAAATGCCAATAACTCTCAGACCGGGCGTCCGATTGACGCGCCGTCTGTTGCGTTGAGTTCCTGTTGACGATACGGAACTTTTGGATACATCAACTCTGGTCTTTGTGACAGTTGATGTATCAGCCTCTCGGCTCGTGGAGCGGACCCTCCGAACGAGTTTGCTGTGTGCGGAAACCCTAGTGCTGGCTGCGACTGCTACAACTGCTACGACTACTACTACTGCTACTGTGACTGCAACGACGACAGTACAGAGATCCTGTGTGGATTCGACGACGACGACTACAACACTCAGCGATCCTACGTGGAACTGTGCTATCGAACCTGTGTGAGCTGAATCTTCTGTTTACCTTGGGCGGTGGAGCGCTTGGATGTAGCGGCGGACCCGTGGTACTTGACAGTGGTGGTGCGCTTGGATGCAGCAGCAGACCCTTGGCGGTGGAGCGCTTGGTTGTAGCGGCGGACCCGCGATACTCTACGGAGTGTATGCGCTTGGTTGTAGCGACAGACCCACGACGGTGGAGACGTGCGTGCGGAGTACGGAGACCGTGTAGATGACTGAGACCTGACGACTGCTTGACCGACTCGACTTGGAGTGAGTCGACTAGCCCAGTGGACGGAGCGCCCAGTAGTTGGCAGCAGACCCACGGCGGACGGAGCGCCTGGTAGTTGGCAGCAAACCCGCGGTACTCGACAGGAGGAGTACCTCAGTAGGCTATCTGGGTGAGCGCCCGGTATTTGGCAGCAGACCCTCAGCGGACGGAGCGCCCGGTAGTTGGCAGCAGACCCGCGGTACTCGACAGGAGGAGTACTTCAGCAGTCTTAGGTTAGTGAGCGGCAGCCTCAGAGTCGTGACAGGACCACTGTACACTCTAGAGACGGAGCTCTTCAGCAGTTACGGTTTCGATAATGAAAATCCTGGTTTGAGCTGAGTCAATGATATTTGTGTTTCCTCATGATTGAGATGGGTCGCTTGATAACTTAGGTATATGTATGGGCATATACCTGGGTAATGGTTATCCGTTGATTTCATAAACTTTTTATAAACCATGTGAACTTGTACTGTTTTCCTGTGTGGATTTACTGTTTACTCTTCTTTGTGGAATGGGTTGTTCTTGGGCTCGGTGTTGGAGCCGAACGGAAATTGGTGACATAGGTATATGTATGGGCATATACCTAATCAATACTGGATGTTACTTCGTGATTGTATCCTTCTTGTGGTTTATCCTTTGTGGATTTCGGGAGACCTTCGAGGGTCTCGGGGTCCCTACTGAGTATCTTATACTCACCCCTGCACGGGCTATGCCCGCACTTCGTTGTGTTGGTTGCAGACGACGGACAGCGCTGACTGTGGTTGAGGCTTTCGGAGTAGGTCGGTACCCGGAGGAGGACCACTGAGCGGGACGTGCTCGGAGCGGACAGTTGGACCCGAGGAGTTGTGAGCTATCTGTACCTACCCTTCAGGTAGGATCCGTGGTGGACGATCCAGGAGCTGAGCCATCTGTACCTACCCTTCAGGTAGGAATCGAGGAGGACGACCCAGGAGCCGCTTGTACTTTCAGTTGCTGTTTTCCCTTTCGAGTTGTACTTTACTTTCAGTTGGGCTTGTATTCCGACCCCCTTTACTTTTCTGCACTTGTAGTTACTTTCCGCTTGTTGACTCTATGGTGGTTGTTACTTATAAAGGCAATGCCTTCCCTGTTTACCGGGATTTTACGCCTTGGTGCTAGTCGCCAGCCCCTGGCCTATGGAAGGCGGGCTTGGGGTAGTCACGGCACGGGCCCCGAGGTCGGGTCGTGACAAATTGGTATCAGAGGAGTTCGGTTCTACCGCAAACTCTGATCTTTTCTATGTGAAGCAATAATGTTTAGCGTATTGAGTGTGGTTATCAGTCCAGGGAGTCCAGTGTTGGTGCGGCGGCCGACGTATCCGTACACAAGGACCCTGACTTCTGATTTCCGACTTAATGCACGAAAACATTGATTGCGTGTGTGTTTCAAAGTTTTCTTTGTGATTTCTTTGTGTCAGCTCACCAGGTATACTGTTCTGACCGTGGCGCACCTGTTTCCTTTTCAGGATGGCCCCACGACGGCAGCCAGCTAGGGTTCCGAGAGTCGAGTGTGACGACAGCCCACCGAGCGACGAGGCCTCGGTGTAGGGCCCTTTTCCAGTAGTGGCACCGGCGGTAGCTTTACCCGCCGATCCCCCGATGCTTCCAGCAGCAGCCGCTGACGATGCACGTTGCCTCAGCGCACTGCATGAGTTTCAGCGCCAGCGACCGCCCAGGTTTCGCGGGGAGACGGATCCCCAGGCAGCAGAGGACTGGCTGGAGGCAGTGGTACGAGTGTTTAGGCTAGTGAGGACACCAGCAGACCTCATGGTGATCCTCGTTGTGAGCTTACTACACGCAGCAGCAGGACGATGGTGGAGCTTGATGCTCCAGGTGCACAATGAGGCATATCTACTTTGGACGGACTTTGAGAGCATCTTCCGCTCGGAGTTCGTCCCAGCCACCCTTCGTGCGGTGCGTATCCAGGAGCTTCTACAGCTGCGGCAGGGCAGTATGACGGTCGCTCAGTACCCGGCGAGGTTCACCGACCTTTATCGGTACTCGACAGACATGGTACGGGACCCTTTCTTCCGGGCCCGGACCTTCGAGCAGGGTTTGAGACACGAGATCAGGGCATCGCTGATCTCCCTCAGCATACCGACTCAGACAGGAGTACTAGAGCGGGCCCTTCTGATCGAGAGCTTCCTTGTTGAGTCTACACCAGCACAGAGACCCACCGCAGGGCGGCACGTAGCGGAGTCTTCGGTAGCAGGTAGCCGACATATGACTCAGGGTTCCAGGCAGACCAGACCTACCAGTGGCCGACTGCACGACTCAGGCTCAGTTGTGCGGGGAAGCCGGGGTGGAGTCAGAGCCAAGCGTGCCGAGAGTGGGCAGTGTTACTCCTGTGGCGGGATTGGTCACATGGCTCGTGACTGTCCGACCCGCCATGCTGATGATCAGTAGTTAAGTGAAGAACCTCCCAGCCAGAGGCAGAGGTTCGACCGTGGCGGTCCGCAGGGAGGAGGCGGACGAGGCAGAGGAGCTGGACGAGCAGCCGGTGGTGGGCGACGCTTTGAGGCTCTTCCACCACCACCACCAGGAGGTCCACCCCTGCCGCAGGGGAGAGCTCAGCTTCAGGCAGCCGAGGCCTTCGATCATGGAGCTCTGGGAGCCGATGGACAGGAGCAGAACTAGTGGATAACATCCATTGTACTTCTGGTTCCTTGTTGCTTTTGTGTAGCGTCTTGTATTATGAGCTGCAATAATAAAAGACGCATACCTTTGTGATATTTTCGTTCCTGTCCTCTTTCGTGATGTTACTAAGAGGTTCCAGTTTTAGCTGTTGACTTGACCCTCACTTGTGAGACATCTACTGGAGGAGACCCAGTTACCACACACTGATGCCGATAGTGTGACTCAACCCTTGGAGGCGAGAGTAACAGTTGAATCTCTTAGTAGTAGCGTCGAGGCCTTACGACGTCATCCTTGGTATGGATTAGTATCATCCATGTTAGGATTGACTGTTTTAGGCAAAGAATGTCGTTCATCCAGGGGATGAGACCAGATTTCTCTTTTCGGCAAAGAAGAAATCTTGCAGCTCTTGTGGGACCTGTGATGGTCCAGGCCACGACAGAGAAGGTCCAGGTCATCCAGGAGCGGATGAGGACAACTCAGAGCCGGCAGAAGTCATACGCTGACAGGAGGCGGAGGCCACTGGAGTTCGAGGATGGCGACCACGTCCTCTTGCGGGTCTCACCTCGACGAGGTTTCGGAGATGTGGCCGAAGCGGCATGTTATCTCCGAAGTTCAATGGACCCTTTTGATCTTCAGCAGGGTAGGCGAAGAGGTTTACCGCTTGACCCTACCACCTCAATCGCACCGGGTGCATAATGTCCACCACGTGTCTCAGCTGTGGAGATACGTGTATGTTTCTTCACACGTCATCGACCTCGGGGAGTTGGACGTCGATGACAGGGCGACAAGCACAGAGGTTCTAGTAGAGAACGAGGATCGTCAGGAGCAGGTTCTACATGAACGGTTGCTTCCTCTGGGGTGCTTCACGGGTAGCACGAGATCTTCAGGTGAGCATATGGGAGCGTAAAGCTCAGTTGCGTGCTCAGTACTACTTTGTTTCCCTTAAGTGTGAGTTGAAGCTTTACGGGGATGTAAATCCCTGAGGTGGGAGTAATGTAAAGACCCGTAAAATTCAAGGGAAATTTTTTTCTTAATTTTCTTTAGAATTTTACATGAGCGCGGTTTCTGACGGCACCGGATTCCGAGGCCCGGTGTGCCCGGAATTAATTTCCGATGTTTGGCTCGGGTACGTTCAGTGAACGAACGAGCGGGAATTCCTAACTTTTGATCCGGTGCTCGGAATTGAAATCCGAGGGCACCGATGAACTCGCAGCGCCGATATTCGCTTAAAGAGACCTTTTCGGGAGTTGCGTTTGTTGCGGGTTGAAAGTTAGTTTTGGGGTTTTTAGTTTGAGTTAAATAAAATTGTGTAGAACAATTTTATTATAACTTGTTAAAACCTATCAAAGGAGGTTGGAAGTGGGACCCACACCCACTTAACCTCCCTTGGGAGGATTAAGTGTGGTGGGGCCCACACGAACCCCTAATCCTTTCAAATTCTCTCAACTTTCTTAACCCCTAATTAAATGACTTGAGTTACTTTTAATTATGGGAGTTAAACCTTTTGAATTTCAAAACTTTTGAAATTCTTATGTGTTATGTGATAATAAAATAAGATGTTGTCTTATTTTATTTTGGGGTTTTTGTTTGTCTTCTTGAGAGGTGGAGAGCTCTTCTTCATCTTCAAACTCTGGAGAGGAACTCGAAGAACGTTCATCTTGACGAAGAACGTTCAAGCTCCGACGAAGAACGCCGCACCTCCATTCTTCGTTTACCGTGTCAACGAAAGGGGACGCCACTTCTTCCTCGGACAACCTTCGTCGGCGTACAAGTTTCGCCAACGACGTGTCTCTTCGAACGCATCCCTTCGTCATCAGATTTGACGAACGGCTACCGCGACGCCCGACCTCCGCGACGACGTCTTCCGTGGAACGTAGACGAATCTTCGAACCTTATACCCGAGGTAGGGGTTGTTGAATATTGTTAATTTATTCCATTTCATGCTCGTGGATCGCATGTCTACATGAGTCTTTTGAATATTTTATATAAGTGTTATTTTAACGTGAGGGGGCCGGACCGCACGAACACGGCCGAACCCCCCCCCCCCCCCCCTCAATCGTTCTTGTTTATTCTTGCGGATGGAAGCAAGTGGCGTGGTGCCGTCGCACCACGCGGATGATCGTACTTTTATTTTACGCGGCGCCGTCGCGCCACGCCGAGGTAAAATCTTCAAGAACGTTATGCCGTCGCGCCGCGTTGAAAGGAATCAAGGTACGGCGAAAGGGGCGCGGTGCCGTCGCACCGCGCCGGACGACGAACACCGCGGCCGGTTCCGGGCCGCGGCGGAACGAGGAGACCGCGGCCGGTTCCGGGCCGCGGCGGAACGAGGAGACCGCGGCCGGTTCCGGGCCGCGGTGGAAGAGAAGACCGGCGGCCGGGCCGCCGGCGTCGGAAGCCGAAGGGGGGGACCGGAATTTCCGGTCCCGTTTGAGAAAACCGGCCGACCAGCTGGCCGGCCGGATGTCTTAAAAACCGGGGGAATTAATCCCCCGGCCAACCCATAAAAACCCCCCTCTTTAAGAGGGGGGCAGTTCTTTGAAGGAGGGGGGAAGCCGGCCCCCTCGGTTCCGCACCAGCAGGCCCCCTCATGTGAGGGGGCGGTCTGTTTTAAAACCGGCGCGGCACGTGCCGCGCCGCCAGGGGGGAAAACGGGGGAGGGCGGGGGTCTCACCCGCGCGCCGCCTGCGTGCCCAGCGCGCCGCCGCGCCGCCCCAGCGCGCCGCCGCGCCGCCTCCGCGCGCCGCCGCGCCGCCTCCGCGCGCCGCCGCCGGCCACCGCGCCGCCCCAGGGGGGGTCGTGCCGGGTCGGCCCGGACCCGGACCCCCCCGTTTCGAACCAGAATCGGTTTGTGGGACATATCTTGAGCCTCGGACCTCCGAATGACGAACCGTCTGCGGCAACGCGATCCTTGGATCGAGACGGTCGTTTCGGTATATCGCACTCAAGGTTTCGGATTACTTTGAGTTCGGCCGGGTTGGTTCGTTCACGAAACCAACCGGGCCTTCGGAGCGGAAACGCTCTTATCTCGAGCTACGAACGTCCGATTGACGCGCCGTCAGTCGCGATGTGTTCCTCTTAGTGAGACGGATCTTTTGGCATACTCCGCCCGAGGTTTGGACTCAGGTGGAGTACGGTCGGGTTGGTTTAGCCTTAAAAACCAACCGGGCCCCGGAGACGAAAATGCCAATAACTCTCAGACCGGGCGTCCGATTGACGCGCCGTCTGTTGCGTTGAGTTCCTGTTGACGATACGGAACTTTTGGATACATCAACTCTGGTCTTTGTGACAGTTGATGTATCAGCCTCTCGGCTCGTGGAGTGGACCCTCCGAACGAGTTTGCTGTGTGCGGAAACCCTAGTGCTGGCTGCGACTGCTACAACTGCTACGACTACTAGTACTGCTACTGTGACTGCAACGACGACAGTACAGAGATCCTGTGTGGATTCGACGACGACGACTACAGCACTCAGCGATCCTACGTGGAACTGTGCTACCGAACCTGTGTGAGCTGAATCTTCTGTTTACCTTGGGCGGTGGAGCGCTTGGGTGTAGCGGCGGACCCGTGGTACTTGACAGTGGTGGTGCGCTTGGATGCAGCAGCAGACCCTTGGCGGTGGAGCGCTTGGTTGTAGCGGCGGACCCGCGATACTCTACGGAGTGTATGCGCTTGGTTGTAGCGACAGACCCGCGACGGTGGAGACGTGCGTGCGGAGTACGGAGACCGTGTAGATGACTGAGACCTGACGACTGCTTGACCGACTCGACTTGGAGTGAGTCGACTAGCCCAGTGGACGGAGCGCCCAGTAGTTGGCAGCATACCCACGGCGGACGGAGCGCCTGGTAGTTGGCAGCAAACCCGCGGTACTCGACAGGAGGAGTACCTCAGTAGGCTATCTGGGTGAGCGCCCGGTATTTGGCAGCAGACCCTCAGCGGACGGAGCGCCCGGTAGTTGGCAGCAGACCCGCGGTACTCGACAGGAGGAGTACTTCAGCAGTCTTAGGTTAGTGAGCGGCGGCCTCGGAGTCGTGACAGGACCACTGTACACTCTAGAGACGGAGCTCTTCAGCAGTTACGGTTTCGATAATGAAAATCCTGGTTTGAGCTGAGTCAATGATATTTGTGTTTCCTCATGATTGAGATGGGTCGCTTGATAACTTAGGTATATGTATGGGCATATACCTGGGTAATGGTTATCCGTTGATTTCATAAACTTTTTATAAACCATGTGAACTTGTACTATTTTCCTGTGTGGATTTACTGTTTACTCTTCTTTGTGGAATGGGTTGTTCTTGGGCTCCGTGTTGGAGCCGAACGGAAATTGGTGACATAGGTATATGTATGGGCATATACCTAATCAATACTGGATGTTACTTCGTGATTGTATCCTTCTTGTGGTTTATCCTTTGTGGATTTCGGGAGACCTTCGAGGGTCTCGGGGTCCCTACTGAGTATCTTATACTCACCCCTGCACGGGCTATGCCCGCACTTCGTTGTGTTGGTTGCAGACGACGGACAGCGCTGACTGTGGTTGAGGCTTTCGGAGTAGGTCGGTACCCGGAGGAGGACCACTGAGCGGGACGTGCTCGGAGCGGACAGTTGGACCCGAGGAGTTGTGAGCTATCTGTACCTACCCTTCAGGTAGGATCTGTGGTGGACGATCCAGGAGCTGAGCCATCTGTACCTACCCTTCAGGTAGGAATCGAGGAGGACGACCCAGGAGCCGCTTGTACTTTCAGTTGCTGTTTTCCCTTTCGAGTTGTACTTTACTTTCAGTTGGGCTTGTATTTCGGCCCCCTTTACTTTTCTGCACTTGTAGTTACTTTCCGCTTGTTGACTCTGTGGTGGTTGTTACTTATAAAGGCAATGCCTTCCCTATTTACCGGGATTTTACGCCTTGGTGCTAGTCGCCAGCCCCTGGCCTATGGAAGGCGGGCTTGGGGTAGTCACGGCACGGGCCCCGAGGTCGGGTCGTGACAGGTACTGCATGGGCGCGCAAGTCCTGGTCGCGCAGGTATACCTATGCGACACATGGGTATTTGCGCTATTTTCATCCCTTAGGGTAATATTTGGGAAATACTTGGCTCAAACCCTTGGTATTATCCCTAGAGGCTTTCCAGAAGATGGCGCGCAAGTTCTGGCGATGAAGTAGGGCGGCGCGCAAGTGTGTCCATTTCCCTTAAGGGTAAAACCACTTAGGCGCACAAGTGTTAGTGAATTCTAACACTTAGACCTTACTCCTCTTGTTTAGACCTTCCATTCTAGGTAAGTAATTACCTTATAAGTGTTCGGAAGACCTGAAGAAGAGACTTGGGAATTTAGAGCTCTGTATGTGAATTCTGGAAAAATTCTTCCCCGAAATAGGGGGCCCACAAGGTCTATTTATAGGCTGGAGAAGACCCCGAGCGGTTATCCTTTAGGGCACGCAAGTCACTTGTGTGACCATTAGGTGTCGCGCAAGTATACTTGCGTGACAGTGATGGAACTTGCATGACCTTTGTGCATTTGAAGTCGTGTTCATGCCTTTGTCAATTTTTGATGTTTTCTTCAAAGGATGAATCACTTTGGGTGAAGTCATTTCACTTTCCATTCCATTAGACAATGTGACTAAAAGGAGAGTCAACGATTTCTTTATGGTATGTCACATTATATAATAAATTTTATTATTTGGTTTTGCATATGTAGTCTACATTTTGTGCATGACCACATAAAAATCTGGTATACACCTGGTGTGTACTGATGGAGATTCCCATGAATTAAATTTTGCATATGATAACTATATAAATTTTTTATTTGTAAAATAAAAAGTAAAATAATTAATACATAATTTAATACCAAACATATCCCACCAAAATAAATCTTTGTGTAACCATTCAAAAATTCATTCACATGATGTGTGTATTTTAAATGAGTTATTACATGTTACATGGCATGTACAACCTGATACATTTAATATAAATCATTTAATTTTTTTTTCACATAGATTGTATTTAATATGTGGTGTGTACTAATTATATTCCACTGACTTTGACCATAGGACTTTAATGTTTTAAATAGGGACAACCTATTCAGGACTATACAGTTTGTAAAATAGTTACACACCAAAAATTATCTATCAAGTCACGTCATAATAGGAATTCAATATAAAACATGTAATGATGTCAAGTAATAACTAACCATATGAAATTTTATTATTTGTGCATATTTTCCCATTTGGTTGACCATTTTTCGATGACATGTACATTTTAGTTACACAAAGAGTAACCATGTTTATAAACTAACATTTTCAAAACCTCTAGATGGGATATTCAAGGATCATTCATCTATTACTAGCCCATTCATGTACATATTAAATTAAACAATACTGATATATCAACATTTATAACAATCAATAAAATTTTAGAATTTATAATTTAAAAGTCATATGTGCCAATTATTAATAAAAATAATAATTTTAAATTAATACATGACCACATTGATATATCTTGAAGGATCATTGGTACAATTAAAATGTTTTTCGGCCTGACCAATAATATTATTCATTGGTGTTTTAGCTAATTCCTTAAATCTTGACAAAACATCCCCTGATATTTGATGAAAGGACTCGTTCACAAAACATTTAAATTTAATTTACAGTATAATTACACAAAATTTTTAATTTATTTATCATAGTTGATCAAATTTATTTTCATTATTTACATACCATATTTTTAATTAATAATCCAAATTTGTATTCCTCTTATGGTATTCATATGTCCTCTATAAATATCAAAATGTTACTGATGGAACTCTACGTTCTAGTGTGGATGTACCAATCATCTTCTATTATTCATTGTTGATCATAATAACAAACTTTTATATACACAATGAATAATTATTTTTCTCATATTCATTAGAAAAAGAAAAATGGATTATTATCTCTTATTCTTTAGTGTTTCTCTCTAGTATTTTTGATGATTATCTTGTGTGTTGTTTTTATTTTCAATAATTTTCATTTTTCACTGTAAATAATATTAGTTAGGTTATATACTTAGGATTGGATATTTAATAATTTTTTAAATTTTCTTATCTAAATGTAAACTCAAAATAGATTTCATGTCAAATAATGATTAAATTAATAATATAATATTCCAATTACATGAAACAACTCATGGATATTGAAATATTATTTGATAAATAAATCAATCTATATTTATGAAATTGATATTAAATTAAATAGGCCATTTCAAATAGGACCTTAACTCATATAACAAATCATCTTCATCATTTATTAAATATTATATAATAAATATCTATTCCAAATACATATTTTTATATTTTTAGTTCAAAAAAAATTATATTCACAAATTATCCAAAAATAATTATTAATATTCTACTCAAATATACACTAAACTTGAATAAATTATGATCAAATTTATGTGATCAATATAACCAGAATAATTATTATTCCTTGTTCTTGAGAATAATTTTTTTTGACATATTAAATTTTTGTATAATTGAAGTGATTTTGTGGATACACTTATAATATGAGCCTCTAAACCTATTTCCCAATCACACTGGGTGTTGTTCCATAAATTCTAATATTATTGTATAGAAACATGTCATCAAAGACATGAAAGAAATTATTAATGTTAAAATTTAGAAAATGATATGAATTCCTACTCTGTAATATAATCCCTTTATCCTAATATCAGATCATATAGATCGTATATTAATTTCATCATCCTATATGTATGATTTATATTACTTTAAATACATGAAATGAACTTATCTAGAAACATTCATAGCCATGGAATTATGTTTAATGTTCCATTTGTATCAAATGAATTGAGATTTCATCTTCCAACATTGGAAGGGTAAAATTATTTTTTGACATATTAAATAAAAATCATATCACTTATATCGCACCCAACATATCATACTTCATCACGAGAATATATTATCACGATTTAAATACTACATCAAATTACATGATTCATTATGTATAATAATAATAATTTAAAATCCAAGGATCAATACTCATTCAAAATGAAAATAAAATATTAAGAGGAGAGAACACTATAAAAATGTTTAATATGTCAAAATAATGATGCCACATAAAATCATCCTACAAAACTTATTTTAAATATATGGTATTGGATAAAATTATATAGTATATTTTAAGAATTATACATTATGTAATTTTTGAGGAAAGACAAATTATTTTCATGCTTCCTTCATTCCAATTATGAAGTATCTCTATATCATGCTCAAGAAGACATCTACAGGCTCTGATATAGTATTCTATAAAATGATGGGTGGTTAGATTTCATAAAAAGATATTATCCACCGATGAAGAGTCATTTTAAACTAAACTAAATATTAAATAATTATTATTTAAATTATTTGGACCAATAAGAAATTTCTCTGAATCCAAAATGAGGGAGTTACCTTTCATATAGAAAAAAAATAAATTTCCTTATAACTATGTGGCTTGTATCAAATATGATGTCTCATTGTAGAATGATTCTCTTATTATAACATACATCTATTGTCTTCTTAATTATTTCCCAAGATTCCATAAGTTTTTAGAAACAAAGATGGTTGAAAAAATTCCAAAAATCCCAGTTACACCATGATCCTACTATATCCCCCTAAGAGATAAAAGATTTATTGTTCCCAATTCCCTTTAAAATTAGGTGAAGTAAATATTATATATTTGGGTTCTCATAGTAGAATTATCATCATTCTATATGTTTATTTTCTAATTATAGTTCACAATCAGTGGGTATTTCCTAGTGACGAACCCTCCAAGCTAAAATATTGAATTTGATCCGTATATCTTTACAATATAGAATATTTTCCTATTTACCTATAATATTATGAACAAAAGTAATTTTATGAAACTATAAAAACCTAAAATCACTTGAACCAGGTGGAGTGAATACACATTGAACAAGATCCTATCATAATAGTATGCTAGAAAATATATATTCCTAATAAATGTTTTGTACTGAATCGGTGAATATAGAATGTTTTATATCATTATATAAACTTATCTCTAGAAGTATGTACCCTTTTAAGTATAATGTATTCCTATAAAAATTATTTATATAGATAAAAATATCACCACATAGCATGATCCAACAAGAATTAAGAGAGATTATTCAATATTCCTCTAATTATTTGTTTTAGTGTCATTATGCTTAATTTGGAGGTGTATATTATTAAAATATTTACTTTTAATAAAAGTTTACAAAGAGATTAATCATCCAAAATATCCCTTTTAAGATTTTATAGCATGAATTACATAATAATTATGAGGATTGTATGATTAATACCACCATATTCATTATGTTAGTCTAGGAGAGTCCATCTAGTATGATGAAAAAATCTCTCTTGATGTGAGCCCAAAAAAATGCATTCTTAATTTATTGATGGTATTAATCATATTTTTTTAGAGATTAAATCTATGATAATAAAAAGTAGCACAATAATGATAATAGAGATCCTACCAATTAATTATATAAACTTTCTCATGAAATTGGATGTGGAATTAGTGTTCTTGTTAATGAGGTCATCGAAGAGTTGAATCTATAACACACCAAAAGGAACTTATGATCTATGATATTCCATAAGAAATCTCCCTGAAAATATTTCGAGCCACATGCCTATTAACTTGTCATATCCAAGAGTGTGTTTCTTAGATATGTAAATGTGGAACTTGCTTACATTGATGCACTAGACACTCTATCTACAATATTCATATATAATATTGTTTAATACATCAATGTTATTTTTCATGTTGATAGTAGAGAAGATAGAATAATCTCCAAAAAATAAATTAAAGATACTAGTGAACATAGATACCTATAAATGGAAAACAATCCCTATTAACAATGTATATCTTAATATTTAAATAGATAATTTCTTTCAATATGCTTAAAATTCCAAAGTAAGGGGATCACCATGACGAAGAAAATTAATATACTTTAAAATCAATTCCCCACATGAATGATATAAAACAACTAAGAATGATAAGAGAGAAAGAATATGTCTCACACCCACTCATAGAACTCTAAAAATTTCATAAACATCAATATAAATTTATAGTCTAGAATATCATATACCTTTCCCATGTTAGAATTCACTAGAAAATTTTTCCTCATGAATTCATTTTTTATGTTTTTATCATTTCCTATGCTATACCAGTGGACCTTTGCATATATATACCCTTTCAAAAGCAATGTTGTTCACTCAAAACAAAATTGAGAAGAATATGAGAGACCATATTTTTGAAGATGGTGGGAATAATTTTACAAAGGAATTTTCTTATACTAATTCTATGATACTATTTAAAAAATTTGGATTTCTTTACTTTAGGTATAAGGAAAATGGAGGAAGTGCATGTAACTCTAGGAAGTTTTTCCCCAGTGAGTAAGTCTTATTCAACCTCAAGAAGATCATTTTGACTAATATTCAAGGATATGATATTTAATGATCCTAAAAATACATCAATACTAGGCACATTATCCTATTTAAGAGTGTTGTATTATTCATAAATTTATAGTCCTTTACAATTTATTTTCAAAAGATCATTTTTGTGGCTTTATATATGACTTGGGATGAAATTAACGAGAGTCATGTTATGACCCACCCTTTGGTAATCCCTTCCAATCCAAGACTTATGTATAAATGAAAGGATTTTTAATTATCAGTATAAAATTATCTAGATTCCTCTTAATCATTGGTATAAGAACATTCTTAATGGAGAATGTTTAGTTTTCCAACAACCTTTATCTCTTCGATTCAGACATGAAAAATATAGCTTTCCTATTCCTCCCTTAGTCAATGAGCTTGAGATTTTTTCCAATATATTATCTCTGCCTCGAGAATATGATCTTCTAGTATCTATGTTTATTAAAAAATATTTGAAAAGTTTCATCATAATAATTATATTATAATCATGTTTCTACCTAATTAATCTCCACTTTCAAACCCTCTAGTATAGTATATGAGTCTATGTGAAAAATTTTCTATTCATGAATATCCCATTTTATTTTCTGTTGTTTATTTTGGAAATCCACCCTTTCATGTGCATGAATATAAAACACATATGATTCTTAGAGCTTGTGTATTAATTAAATATCCTATGTGAAAATATGAATAATTGTAATCACAAACTAAAATGAATTTAGTTTTTTGAGTTGCAATAAAAATTATGAATAATTAGAAGGTATGTATCCATGTTTTTAACTATAAAGTGGGATGAATTAGATATATCTTCCATATTTTTCAGACATATATCAAAGAAACACCATGTATAATGATTTCCTCTCTAATTATTTCACCTAATGATTTCAAATAAAGTATATATGAGATCCATAAGGCTATAGTGAGATATGAATTCTTTCAAATCATTGATATAATTCCTTTAATAAATTCTATATCCTATATCCTCATTCGGATGAACATTAGTGTTGATATCTCCCCTATAAATACGGATAATGATCCATAGTTGTATGGGAGATGTGGTGCCCCATGTCATATCTCTCAGACACATCACATTTAGCAAAAATAATAGATAAATATATAGATTAATAAAACCGGATAAGATTGTTCTTGGTATTTTGATAGGATGAATCAACCTACTACACATGAAGTTGTGACTTATATATGGTCCAAAAGTTCTTATCAAAAAAACTATCAGTCGTGTTATTTTTATCATAGAGTCTAGAATAAAATTTATTAAAAAATTCTACTTCATGATTTGGGTTAATAATAAATACCAAGGAAATATGGTTAATAGAAAGCTCATTTTGGACAATGTCACATTTATCATGAGAAATAATTCTATTGGATTTAAAAATGATTATATATTTAATAGAAAAAAATGGATAACAATATTAGTTTCATTACTTCCTTGAACCTAGGGGTGAAAAATGGATATCTGAGAGCTAGATGAGGACGTGGTTCTAGTATTCATGTGAAAAGGGGTATGTTAGTTTGGGAACTTCTTCTGATGAATACCTCTTGTAAAAGAAACGAAAAGAAACTCTCCTCCAATAATGATAAAAAGATAAAAATGGTTAACATATGTGATATATACTTCATATAACTCTTTATATTGGGTATCTAGGTGATTGAGAGAAAACATGTCTATAATGCTGCTAGACACAAATACGCCAACAATGAATGAGGTAGAAAGGTTAATTTGGGGAATATTATTGACATTATAGGAGAAATTCCTAATAATAATTGTTTTACAATGATCAACACTATTAAGTGGAGGTCGGTAATGATCGACACTAAAGGGTTTAGTCCTAGAATGCCTCGACTCATATACATCATCTTCGTTAGGAAACACTAGTAGAATAACATTGGTGGGGGAGAATGTCTATGATGTAATCTTTATGAAAAAAAATGATTAATTCATTTAGAACTATGTCATACCTATTAGGAATGACTTCATGGAAATATAAGGTAATATTTTTGGGTGATAAATACATCACCAAAAAGGAGGTTCTTAATGAGTGAATAATATTACGGTTTACCTACCTATCGTGAAAACACTAAGGGCCATGATGTAGTGAAACACCACTCGCCATATCTAAGTTATAATCACAACTTGACTAATAGATTATACCTAAAATTAAAAGTAATGTAGGATTATTGTGAGGATATTAATCCCCAAGAGACACTAAGGGAAGAGGAGAAATATTAATATAGGCCAATAAATTAGATATTACCTATGTAAGAGTTTTTAAAGTGATGAACGCTTCATGATATCACACAACATTCATTACAAGAAATAATATTTTTCTAGATGGTGAAAATACCCTTAAAATGTATTTTAGTACTAAATACCATATTTTAGATACATATAAGCTATTTTTAGAAGGAAAATTAGTAAATCTCACATACAGAAAAATGTGATGAGGAAAAGAAATAACAAGATCCATCTCAATAGAGATGTGATAATCCATTATTCATTTCATACTCTATAACATACTAATATCATATCATATGATATAGCCAACTACAAATTAAATGCTTCTAGATTTAGGGATGATCATTATTAGTATCCCACTTCCACTAATGCCTCATAGACATTTTAAAAATGCATCTAAAACATATTTTGGACATAATCTGAAAAATTAAGAAATCTGTCAACAATTTCACTGAATATCAAATCATATAAAATATCCTAAAAATAACCATATAATACTCTTTTAGATAAACTATAAAACAATTTTAGATCATTTTTTTGAATTTTTTAAAGCTCAGTCATTTTTTATAAATCTAGAAAGTGTTACCCCATGGGCCATGGTAGAATTAAAACAAATATATAGTCTCAAATTTATAAATTTAATAAAATATCACCCTTAATAATAGAATCTATGCTACATAATCTTTAAGGAGATCTAAATTCATGTTCATAAAACACACACATATATATATCTATGTAAAAAACATACCAAATTCTTCATAATCATATAATATATTAGATTAGTACATCGAGTGACCATGGTATATAGAATGTGTCAATCCTATATATCCTCCTCATATATTCTCAATTCTTCAAGTATTGACCAACTTGGATAATAGATACATCACATTATATTAATATTAGTTAATGAGAACATCACAAGCTTATCCAACAAATAATTAAGCACATAATATGTACTTTATCAATGTAAAAACCATTAGTTAATTAGTCTATCTTAGTATAGGGAAAAATATCATTATTTTCATATAATAGGATAGTTCTAATCTTTGTTAAGCTATAATCAAATACATGACCAACAATACACACATCCACACCTTTATTATCTAAGCATGTAGAATTTTATGAGAAAGGTATCAAAGAATAGAGGTTCTCATGATAGGTATCTCAGCAAAATTTGGTATGAGGATTAAACATGAATCAATAACCCCATTTATATCAAATATGTAATGAAAAAACTTGGATCAAGAAGAAAATCCACACTAAATGGTCCACAACATGATGATATATAGAAATGAACCTGAAGACTCATATATAATAGGATAAAAATAAATATACAATGAGTCAAAAATAGAAAACACATACTTGAGACATTCAAATATAATACAAGAAGGACAAACCATAAATATAAATCCGACATGACTAAACTAGTCTCTATGTGACCCTTTTTCACCACTACGAGTCCCACAACAAAGGTGATGAACAAAACATAGCCCATCAAGAAATATGATTCCATTATCTTTAATGTGATCCTATAAAACGATGTCTACATCCAGATAAAGGAAAAATTATGGTTTGATAATAGATCCCAGTAGTATACCAACAAATAATCTATAATAGTTGTAATATCTAGAAATTATAGAGTTATAGCGTAAAAAAATAAATTTTATAAATAATTTTTATAAATGAAACCATTTTGTAAAAAATCATTCATTTTACATAAAATTTTGAAAACTAAACACAGTAGTCTGAGGCTAGTTCCAACTTTAATACATTGGTATAAGATACATGGAATTTCATCTTGAAGGATGGAATAGTTTTGAAGCCGTGGTAAACTAGATACATACATAATTCCCATATTACACTTGAATATAAAGATTTCAACATATGTTTTCCCAATAGTTTCTTTATTCCCTCTATAATATTTTTTTATATATTTTTTGGTACACTCCATTGATTTTAGGGAAAGGAAACAAAATAGTCATGATCTAAAATGCCCAGAAAGGTTTTAAGTACAATGGAATCTATCATAAATTAATGATAATAACAAAAATGAAAAGGTAAATAATAAGAAAAACATTCCATTTAAATAATATAACAATTATAATCAATATAAAAAGGCAAATAACTGAAAAATAATTCCATTTAATAAAAAACATTACCATCATAATGTGATAAGGCAAAGTTAATACAGAAATGTAAATAACATAAAACACATTCCAGTTCATCAAAAAATGAGAATGAAATTTGTCTAGAGATAATATCATAGTGAAAATATCATGAATAATAATAACTGAATTATTAATGAAGTAAATGATCGATTATTTTGTGTCATGTTTTTAGGCACATGATACCTCTATCATCTTGATCAATCCCTAAGATAGTTTAAAATTGAAGGGTAAAACCCGTTTAACTATGACAAGACAATTGATTCATCCTATGAGACTTATAATGTGTCAAGGGACTATCTACACCTTGGAATCAACCATGTATTTCATTTCCAAAACAATCCTCATATATAGAATAATTTATTTAATAATAAATAATGATCCTTATCAAAAAAATATCTTAATTGAGTAAATAAGACTGATTTATCAATATTTCCACAGATAATAAAATGTGCTTCAATATAGAACACTCTATATAGAAATTATATATGCTTTAAAAATAATCATATATATTATAAATAATATTGATATATAAGGGAAATTTTAATATCCAATGATCATAGAATTATGTACATTTCATGGGAAATCTATTTACTAAAAAAATCAATCAAGCAAGTGAATTTCAATAATATCCTTGGTCAAAGTAATAAAAAATCATCTAGAGGAATAATAAGGTTGGTATAAATAAAATATATATCTAGTGGATTATATGTATAATAGATGATTATCGATTTTGATAAAAAATGAAATCATATAAATATATTCAAAAACATTCTGGATGAAAATGTCCTTTTCATTTTAAAAATCACTTTTTTAAAAATAATTTAATTGAAAATTCTTTTCTTTGAAAATAAAATTTCAAGAATAATAATTTATAGAATATTATAGATTTTTAAAAAAATAGTCTTTTAAAATTTCAATAGAATATTAATAGAAATTATGGTCATGATGATGGATTATATGTACATGTCGTAAAATTATAAACAATATTACTTTTACACTATAAAAAGGTTAGAAAAGTGCCTTGTACGAAAAAAATAAAAGAAGGTTACTTTCAAAAAATTTGGTAAAAATTATAAATGGGTAATAATATATTTATTTAATCATTTTAAAATGGTTAAAAAATCTAATTATGTTTAGAAAACATGGTTTTCAAAGAAAATAGATTTATGGCCAAAGAGTGAATTGAAGACGGGATATCTTGAATACATTTTTAAATTATTTTATGCACCAAATATTCAAAAATGGTAAAATTACATGAAAATACAATTAATAACAAGAAAATAAGAAAATTAAATGGTTTTATTAGATAATGACTAAATAATTTAGTTCAATTGAAATTCAAGAAAAAACCATATCGTTTTGAATAATATTTTGAAATAATTCCATTCAATGGTCATATATTAAATGTGAGAATAAATAAACGAATTAATTTTTTTTATCAACAATAAATATAAATAAAATAAGTTTAAATACAATATAATATTTTAAAAATTAATTATATACATAATTTTAGAATATCAATGACAATGATTAATTAATATAACATAATGAAAAGAAACTGAGTTACAAAATTCTTTACCACTAAGTAATTTTCTATTAAAATACCATTGGATAAAAGAAATCAAATTGAAACATAAAATACCATGAATTTTAAATTAATAATGATTTTACATGTCAAATGGGTTGTATATACACCATATTAAATAAAGTAGGTTCATAAAATTATATTATGTGTCAATGAAATTTAATTGAGATGAAATCCCTTACATTGAGTCAAACTCATCACATAATTTTTTGATATTCCTAAATAATAAAAATATGTTAATTATTTAATTGATTAATAAGATTTTTCATTATTATTATTATTATTATTTCAATGTTTTCCATTTAATATATATTATTACTTAATTAATTGGGCTTACATCAGATGTTTCGATCATATTTGGATTATGTTTCTAAAATGACATCGGTAGGTTGACTATGGTCAAAAAATTCATTATTTAACCTTTTATAGAATAAAAATCATGAAATAATTATCATATTTAAATCGTAATTAAACTTTTAAAAAAATAATGAATTATGGTTTTGATAAATGAATTATTTTACGATTATATAGACGATAGACCATACGTACGCATGGGTAACATTTCCATTTTTCTACAATCATGATGGAAAGGAGATAATTAATTTTTTGTCTTTATAAGAATGATAAAAATATCTAAAATAACATATTATTTATTTAAATATTATTATATATCTTTCATGTAGTTTATTGATGAAAATAGAGTCACATCGTTTCATGATGGCGGTAGTCCACACGTAAATGGATGATATTATCGTCTTTTAGTGAGTGAAAATGTAAGAAACAAAATGATACATATTATCATTTCAGAATGAAAAATATTTCATTAATATAATAACTATTTAATTTTTATCAAATATAGTCATTAACATTGTCATTATTACATTCTCTATAAAGTATAAGAGAAAAATGAATCAAATTACTTTGTGAGGTGGTGGTTCGACATACACATGATAGACATTATCGCATCCCTTAACAAATGGAAAGAAAAAAATGTCCATTTTATATAATAACTTTATAGGTTTAATTTTATAATAAATATACTATTTTAAACTTAAATTAATCTTCATAAATAATATTGAGAGGTGGTAATGGAAAAAGGAATTGCATTGGTTCGGGAGGCAGTAGTCGGTCGTACACATGAATGATGATTCTATAACACATTTGATAGATGTGGGGATGGTTGTATGCCGTTATATTTTTATAAAACAAATATTATATAGAAGATACTAAGGTTATTATATCATTATGGTTTATAGAGGTTGGTGGAGGAATAAATAATATTAAAACTCTTGTTGAAAAATGTTACCTCTTCTTCGGGTAAAATCATTATGTTCGCACCAAAAGCCTCCATAGTTAGTATTTATACAAAAAATTGGGCTTCAAAGATGATGGGATAGATTTTTGGATTTTATTTTGAATAATAATTGGCTGAACGAATATTTCATGAAGGTTTTAAGAATTGGCGAGAGAGGTAAAAATTTATGAGTTAACTTTGTGTCACACTTGTACATTTTGAAAAAAAAATACAAATGTTTTTAACCTAAAACACTCCAAAAAAATCCAATATTGAACCAAGGATGGATATTTTTTAATATTTCCATAATTTTATTTTTTAATTATTTTTTCTTTTTAACCATTATTGTTTTCGTTCAACACCATACAAACTCATTTTTACCTTAACCCTAATAATTAATTTCTACTGTTTTTTCAATTAATTTTGGTCAAAAAGTAATTTAACCTCATTTTAATTTATAAATTATTAATATTAAAAATATTAAATCAATTTTTATATATATAATTTATATAATTGAAAATTATTAATTTAAAATTAGTCTCATAGACATGATGATATATCGATTTTTTAAAGAGAAAATGTTCAAAACTTTAAAAAGATTTTATATCTAAATTCAACATGAATATTATTCTAATGACCTAAATTGGAATAAATGATATAATATTAAGCTAATTTTATTTTAAACATAATTAAAAAAATTAAAATTATGAATAATTAAATGAAAAGTAAATTTTTAATTATAATTTAGTACTTTTCACTGTTCATAAAAAATGAAACCTCTTAGAAAAATCCCAAAACGTAACCCTAATATAATTTTGATATTATTATTTAAAAATAATATTTAATTTATAAAATAAATTTTATAAAACTTTTGAAAATTATTTTTAAATTATATATTTAAATCTTGACTAATTTATTTTTTATAGAAATATTTTTTTAAAATAATTTCTTTTTCTTTTAAATAATTATTATTTAATATATAATAAATATATAACCATAATTTTTTATTTTAATATTTAGTATTAGTACCCTTTAATTAAACAGTTAATTTATAAGAGTATATTATATTATGTTTCATATAGACTTGGGGTTTCATGTTTCATAAACTATCGAATGGGTTAAATTTATAAAAAACATATTTTGTTTGTTTTTTAAGATCCATGTTTCATGTCACATATTATAGAAAATACAATTTTATTATTTTAAAACATTAGAGTGTTAATTCTATCCACCTTATATAAACTACATCCTGACAATTTAAACTTGATCTTTATAATCAAGAGTTTGATATTTGAATATTCTTTTATTGAAATGACACATTGTAAAAAGATTAAATTAAGAATCATATTAATAAGAGAGAATGAGAAGTAAAAAATTTCATATGTAATAACATGTAACAAGGTATCTATGTAGTAAAAAACTTTTGTAAAGTGAAGATATGGTTATGGAATTAATTAATAAATAATTATTGAGATTTATTGAGGTTATTGATCATAAAGTAGTGAATTATCAAAAAAATGTTAAGGTCCTCAAAACCATAAATCTATAATGATATCAAAGACTCTATGGTTTACTATATTTGAATGTAATAGGATTAAATTTTTGCTTCCTGATACTTTTCTAGAATTTGAGTAACTATTTTTATGTCTATGAATATTAGGAAACATACTTGATACATTTCAATTTCATAATCACAATTTCATCCCTTGGTTGTTCTTCGTTAAATTTAAAATTCATCACTAATTCTAAGAAATGTATATCTAAAAATGAATATATTATTCTTTAAGAACTAAAATTAACTTTTAACTGACCATATGATCCATAAATGAGTGTAAAATCTTTCTATTTAACTTTAACTATTTTCAAAAAACATATATAGTTAGCATAAGATATATAATAAAATAAATTAATCTAAAAACAACGAAAGCACCACCATTGGTTCATCATTAAAATTTATTTTTCAAAATTTTTAACTAAAAACAATGATATATTAATCAAGACATCATGTGGTCCAGTGTTAGTCATTAAATCATTATTATCCTCCATTCATGGGTTCAATCCCATAGGCTTTTCTAGAAGTTACGGGTTATCACCCAATGTGCATGTTTTCCTATTTCTAAACTATATTAATATATTTCCTATAATGTTTCTAAACTATATGATGTACATCCTTGAAAAAAAATTAATCATTAAATAAAATTGTTAGTATGGTTTTCAATACAACCATTTTTTTCACAAACTCTAATAATGTTATTTGACCATTGTTACAATGTTAGTAATGATCATATTGAGCCTAAAAGATACTAATACCTCTAAAATTATGTCTAAAAAATGTAAATGCATTGTTACTGAATTAAATTTTCTAATAAAAAATAATATAAAAAAATGGTTTGTATAGCCATAAATTTCTCCCAAAATATCCTTAATCATTGTAGAATCTAATCACATAAAACATGATTATAGGGTTTTTAATAAATTGAAGATGTGATAAATGTTAAACTGAAAAACTAATAATGGTATCTATAAATATTAGGTTAAGTAGGACACATATTTTTATAAAATTTAACATAATCCTTAGTTATTTCATAGTTATTATCACCAATATAATATTAAAAAAATTAGTCTAAATTTTAATTATTTAATCACACATCACAAATACATCATCCATTTTATTTTTACACAAGTATTTCTTTAGTCAATATATTAACCTTTAGAAGACGTAATTGACTTGAATATGACCAGATTCTCCACATTTATGAAAAAAAATAGTAAATGGGTTTCTAGGGTGAGATTTACTTCCTTCTATTGTACTCTACATTTTTCATCAAAAAATATTTCCTTTATTCCATTATTTTGGACATATAATGTATTTTCCTCTTATATTTAGACACTTTCCATGGTGTCTCCTTATACATTTTTGACAAGATGAAAATTAAACCTTCATTGTCTTATAATCTCACCCATTTGAGCTCTTATTGAATTTCAGCCTTCTCTTATTTGGTGAGTTTGGGAGTCAGTTAATGTATTGGTTGTTAATCATATATTGGGATAAATAATTAGGAATAATCACAATATCATTCACTCTAGTCAACATCCAATCTGGTTACTCATAGTTACCATATTTCCCTTCATATTCAATTATAACATGATTTTTTCATGTTCCATCCATTTACTAAAAAAATAATACTGTGAGAAACAATATTCATAATGGGAAAATCATATAATCATTTATCATATTTCCAAATTATGACACATTATTTTTAATATAAGACACCATAGGTTTGACATATGTCCTTCAATTTCATCATCAATTCAAATCATTCATAATGGTTTGTAAAGAAAATGTGAATTATCTTAAGAATATCCCCCATGTGTGTCAAACTATGTTCTTGGTAATGATCATTGTCATTCACGAGGTGATTATTATTTTAATCCCAATGTACCCTTTTTAGTGTTTTACCCCTAGGTACCTCTGTGTCATAATCACGTCAACTTGTATTATCTATAAATGGATGAATTTCTAGTAAAATATACATAATTGTTTCATAAAAAATACTTTTTCATGTTCTTATAATTATCCTCAAAGTTTATCATATGATTATGTCACCCAATATATGTTTTTGTAAATCGATCTCCCAAGGCTTATACTAAACATCCTATGATACAAACTATACTGACCCCGACCACAGTAGCCCAAAGTCGATGCCTACTTTAATAAACTGATATATGATATGAGGAATCAGATCCATAAGGATCAAAAAATTTAGCAGTCTTGGTAAACTAAATACATAGATGATTACCATATTACATTTTAAAACACAAATTAAAACATAATTGTTTTGAGAATATATTTATTCCCTCAAGGGTATTCTTTTAAATCATTCATATTAAACTTCTTGGATTCCTGAGAAAGGAAAACAATAATGGTGATCTCAAATAATTAATAAGGTAAAGTATAGAAAAATATATCATGGATCAATGAGAAAAATCATCATTTAAAGTTAAGTAACTTAACACACATACAATTTAAATAATTTCACTAGCATAATCTACATAAAAAGGTAAATAACTAAAAATTAATTTCATTTAACTAATAACTTGACTAAAATAATTGGATAAGGCATAGTTAGTATGGAAATTTAAATAACTATAAATATATTTAATTTAATCAATAAATAGAGAATTAAATTAATGCAATGATAATATCATAGGAAAAATACAATGGATAATTATAATTGAATTCTTAAGGAAGGAATTTTTTTATTATTGGATTTCATATTTACCAAGAACATGATAAATCTACCATCAAGATCAATCCTCCTAGCATCGTCCATTTATTGGTTGAAACCCATTTGACTAAGGCTCTCCAAATGATTCATCCCATGAGACAATGGATGCATCGAGGGGCTATCTATAACTGGTTTGCACCCATGTATTTTAGTTCCCAAAAATTCCTCATATATCAAATTATTGATTAAATTCATAAATAGTGTGTCTTATTTATTAGACAATAAAAACACATTTTAAAATTACATTTTATTGGGATTAAAAGTTCATTTTTGATCATATGGGCCTGAGTTAGTACATTTTAATTTTAAACATCCACTCTCATCAATTGTGCACTTTATGCCTAATGTCCACCAATTTAGGCCCAATGACTCATCTGATTTTATGGAATGTAATTATTCATGTTTTAATATTATATTTTTGGAAATGTATCTTCACTTCAAATTTAAATGTTTCTCATTCAGGTATCAAGGAAAGATTCATAAAGGATGATGAAGATATTTGGTGATGAAAGGAGACAATTCTGGTGAAGGCGGATTGGACACCCACCCACTGTTGAGGATGTGGGTCCCACAATACTGGACCAATGAAGCCCAAATTTCTTGTTATGATAGAAGAAATACAGGGGAACAAATCATTATTCAGGCCAAAGTGCTAATTCGGTCTCCATGATGGTGATCAAGGCAGCCCAAATGGAAGATCAGAATCTGGGCCAGAATCTGCGGCCCGGAATGTCAGCCCAATGAATCTTCCATATCTCCCGAACCACAAAGTAAATTGGGCCGATATTTTACAGGCTGTTAGAAGACATCCGGGGATTCATTTGTGTATTCTATGACCCACTCCAAATCGGCCATATAGAAGGACTTTGAATCGGATCTGTCAAGTGGATGCAAGCTGGATGCCATCTCGGGTCAAGGGTGGAGAAGTCTCCTCTCCACCTACTTTCCACCACCTATGCCTACCCTAATTGATTGGGATGACTTGGACTATTGTAGCTCGTCATAAGGATCTAAATTTGCCTATTTAAGGCAGTGTTTGTGAGGAGGAACTCATACCTTCTTTCATGTAATGTTATTATGCTCAATTTTCGTTGTAATGCTTTCATTTCCCCATTTAAGTTTCTTTTTGTATTTCTAAGTTCTTAATCCAATTCCTTCTCTTCTCTTCTTCCAATTTCTATACTTAAATCTCTAAAATTACAAAATCACAGTGATAACTCTATGTGTTGGTGATATAGTTCACACATAGGTGTGAATTCCATTCACACACACGGAGGAGTGCTCGTTATTTCCGCGGTTTTAATCTCTTCAATTCAATTCTTGTAAGCCGTCTTCTGCCCACCATTGATAGTATATCATCAATGGAGGGCTAACCCTTTAATGGGTTGATCTTAGGAAGATGAAAAGGCTAGATTCAATTTTATTTAATGCACGAATTGTTGTTAATTGGTTAAATAATTCAAGACTTCCATTCTTCAATTATTTTCGCTCCTCATCTTCATTGTGTTTGAAAAAGCTAATTCCAATTACTAAATTGACCATATACCTTGGAGAGATAATGAATCTGGTTCTCTAAGTGTGTTGGTGACTATTGATTGAGTTTAGTTAGTATCTAACCAGAAAATGATGAAGGTAGTGTTATTTTGAAGAATGGTTTCATCAAGAATTAATAAAACCAAAAATTTGTCTAAAGAAATAAAATGCATTCAATCCACCCAAGTGTAACCCTAAGATCAACCCATTTCATTATAATTGAACTCAACTAAGCTTATTATTCTTATCCCAAAACACTTAAAAACAAATCCAAGTTTGCCACTTCATATCCAAAAATCCATCCCTTAGGTTGTGTATCTTAGGTATCTTCTTAGGTCTCTATGGAATCTACAACCCAAGCTACACTACAAGGACCGTTCTACCCTTCTTCTCTTGGGTAAATTTGGGCGTAGAATCAAATTTTGGAACCATTTACGGGGACCATATAAGTACCTTAGATCCAAAAAAACCTTCTTTCCTCACCTCTATTCTTCTAGTCTCACCCAAGATCTCTTATCTTGTCCCTTTCTCGCTTTTTTTTGGCGCATGTCCGCATACACCCGCGATTTCTCAAACAGACTAGTTAGGGTGGAATGTCCTAGGATAGGGGAGTCAAGTGCACCTAAGGGATATTTTAAATCAGATCCAAATATTCTTGAAACCCCAAAGTCAGAACTTGAAACAAGTCCAATGGAGGGTCATCCACAAAATCAAATTGTAAACCCTGGGGGGAATCAAATGGGAAACCAAAACCAAGAAGCTCCAAACATAGGGAATGTAGTTGATTAAACCATGAATGACTACCTCACTCCAGCTTGGACCAATGCCCCCTCATGCATTAGATACAATTCCATAGGAGACACCAACTACATATTCAAACCCAATGTCCTAAACCACCTTCCAACCTTTCATGGGATGGAGTCAGAAATGCCATACCTTCATGTCAAAGAGTTCAACGACATTGTTGAAACCATGTGTCCCCCACATCAACTAAAATCCGCTAAGATGAGGCTATTTCCTTTTTCATTAAAGGATCGAGCTAAAAATTGGCTAAACAACTTGATACCTACAGCAATCCACTCTTGGTACCAACTTCAAAGAGAATTCTACAAAAAATACTTCCCTCATCACAAAACAATTGCACTTAAAAAGAGCATCCAAAACGTTTTTGAAAAAGAGGGAAAGTCATTTTATAAAACATGGGAGAGGTTCAAAGACACCCTAAACATGGTTCCACACCATGGGTTTTCCATACCTGAACAAGTGAGAATTTTCTATGAAGCGTTGGGTCCGGGTAATAAATAATTCATTGACATGATGTGTAATGGAACTTTTAAAAACAAGGCCCCAAATAATGCTTACGAGTATCTGGAAAGTCTGGCTGAACAAAACCAAACTTGGGGAACTTCACCTTATTCTGAAAAGCCACAAAGAACCACTGGAATTCATACACTTAGAGAAGAGTAAAGCCTTAGGGCTAAACTCGCAGCACTCTCTAGGAAGGTAGAAGTGATAGACCTTAGGAAAGTCCATGAAATCCAAAATGTAGACCTTGTTTGCACAATTTGTGACAAAAATGACCATAAAACAGACAACTACCCAACCATTCCATCCATCAAGGATGTTCTTCTAGGAGGACCCCCAGCGGAAGTCAATGCCCTAAACTTTCAAAATCCCCAATACCAAAACACCTTCAATCCAAGGTACAATGACCACCCAGGCTTCCGATGGAAGGATAACCAACAACATAGCCAACCACAAGGGAAAAATCCTTACCTTCAACAGAACTACCAAACCCATAATCAGTTTCAAACCCAACCTATCCAATACCAACAGCCACTAGTCCATTTTCAACAAACCATTCCACCTTCAAAATATCCCCCAGGGATAAACCAATCTTCTCAAGCACCAACCCAAACTGTTCCACAAAGCCTACTAGAACAACTTTGCAAACAAATAGAAAGGATGAACTCGAAAGTATCTCCCCTTAAACAAGAACTTCAAATAATCAAAACTGGGAAGGCACCCATTCCTACCCAAGACATTCCACAACAAACAACAAGGGGAGAGTCAAGTTGCACTCAATCAAATCATGAACAATTGAAAGCAGTGACAGTCTTAAGAAGTGGGAAATCAATTGAAAAACCTGAACAAACCATTTCAGAACTATTAAAAGATTCAACATCACTTCAAAATGATGAAGAAAAACCCAAAAATTCTAAAAAAACCAATGAGAATGAGAAGGAACCACAACCACACCAAACACTCAAACAACCTGCTCCCTTCCCTCAACGCATGAGGGGGAAATCCAAGCCTGGACTGAGTGAAACCTTGAGAGAAATCTTCTCTCAAGTCAAGATAAAAATTCCACTCCTCGATGCAATACAAACCATACCAACCTACTCAAAGTAACTTAAGGGATTGTGCACTTTTAAAAGGAAATTTTTACATAAAAACCAAGTCCTTTTGGCTGCTAATGTGAGTACCACCATTCAAGGGACCATTCCTCCAAAGATGAAAGACCCGGGTTGCCCTTACATCAATGTTGAACTAGGAGAGAAAAAAGTTGTCAAGGCCTTGTGTGACCTAGGTGCCAGTGTAAACCTCATTCTTTATGCCATGTATTTTCAGTTAGGTCTCGAAGAACTCCAACCCACATCTGGCACTCTTCAACTCGCTGATCGCAGTGTTCGAGTTCCTAAGGGGATCTTAAAGGATGTTTTAGTGAAAGTTGAGAATTTCATTTACCCTGCTGACTTCATTTTCCTTGACAATCATCCAAGCTTAGGTCCTAGGGAGAAAACTCCAATAATTCTTGGTCGTGCTTTCCTTGCAACAATCAACTCTTTTATCCGAGTCCGAAATGGGAACATGACCCTCACCTTTGGGAAGATGAGTCTAGACTTGAACATCTATCATGCAAGCTCACAAATAGGAGATGATGAGGACATTCATGAAGTAAACATGTTAGGAAGCATTGAAAATGAATCCATAGAACATCAAGAAATATTTGATGGATGTTTAAGTCAGGATGAGATTGATTTCCTTTGTACACATGAAGGAAGTTTATCTCCTTAGCTAGAATCATTTTCAAATTGCTCCTATGATGATGTCTTAGGACCAACAATCAGTGAAACCTTTCAGGAAACCACATTCATGGAGACAACTCAAACTCCCTTCCCTAAACTAGGTCAATACAATCTTGTGGCTGAAACTTCTACCCATGGGGAATCAATTCAATCTGAAAATCTAGGAAACAAATTTGATCTTGATCCAATGCCCCAATATTCTGTTGAAATTCTGAACCAACCTGATCTTGAATTGAAGGAACTTCCTACTTCCATCAAGTATGCATTCCTAGGGGAAAATCAAACACATCCTATAGTCATATCTTCTTCTATTGAAGCCAATCATGAGTGGATGCTTCTATATGCCCTTAGGAAACACAAGAAACCCATTGGTTGGACCCTGTCTGATATTCTTGGGATTAGCCCACTTATTGGAACTCATAGGATTACTCTTGAATCTGAATCAAAACCATGTCGTCAACCTCAGAGAAGACTCAATCCAAATCTTATGGATGTGGTAAGGAAAGAACTTCTTAAGTTGTTGAAAGCTGGTATCATCTACCCCATAGCTGAGAGTGAGTGGGTAAGACCCATTCAAGTTATCCCAAAGAAAGCTGGAATCACTGTGATCACTAATAAGGAAGGGGAAATTCTTCCAACTAGGGTGAGTAGTGGCTGGAGAGTCTGTATTGACTATAGGAAGCTCAACTCTTGTACCAAGAAGGACCATTTTTCCTTGCCCTTTATTGATCAAGTCCTCGAGCGAGTGGCAGGTCATCAATTCTATTGCTTCTTAGATGGGTACTCAGGGTACAATCAAATCGAGGTCTCCTTGGAGGATCAAGGGAAGACAACCTTCACCTGTCCATTCGGCACCTTTGCCTTCAAACGCATGTCGTTCGGGTTATTCAATTCCTCTCGAACCTTCCAGCGGTGCATGATGGGAATCTTCTCAGATATGGTAGGGGATTTTCTAGAGGTCTTCATGGATGACTTCTCTGTCTTTGGGGATACATTTGAGAGATTTCTTAGGAATGTGGAGAGAGTTTTTTCAAGATGTGAAGAAAAGAATCTGGTCCTAAACTGGGAAAAATGCCATTTCATGGTAAAAGAGGGGTTAGGCCTTGGCCATATAGTCTCGGGTAGTGGAATTGAAGTTGATAAAGAAACGGTTGACATCATTCACCACCTTCCATCACCCAGAACTGTTAAGGAAGTGAGGTCCTTCTTAGGACATGCTGGTTTCTATAGAACATTCATTAAGGACTTTAGTTCAATCTCTCATCCTCTTTGTGCTCTCATAGTAAAGGATGCTCAATTTGTTTGGATAGAAAGCTGTGAGGGTTCATTTTCAACCCTTAAATCCGCTCTCACCTCTCCTACCATTATGAAATCTCCAAACTGGGACCTTCGTTTCGAACTCATGTGTGATGCCAGTGACTTTTCTGTAGGAGCTGTGTTAGGACAATGGTGTGATAAAACTCCATATGTCATTTCTTATGCAAGAAAATCCTTAAATGATGCCCAAATCAATTACACCACCACTGAAAAGGAGTTACTTGTTGTTGTGTTTGCCTTAGAGAAATTCAGGTCCTACCTCTTAGGATCACCCATCATTGTCTTCACCGACCATTCAGCTCTAAAATATCTCTTCCAAAAACAAGATGCCAAGGCTAGATTGATTAGGTGGGTCCTTCTTCTTCAAGAGTTCGATTTAACCATTAAGGATAAAAAAGGTGTTGAGAATGTTGTAGCTGATCACCTCTCTAGGTTGGAAATCAAAGACAACTCACATCACCGTTCTATGTCTGATTCATTTCCTGATGAGAACCTCTATTCTGTGAGTGATTGCCCTTGGTATGCTAACATAGCCAAATTCTTAGTTTCAGGGGTCATTCCAAAATTCTTAGGGACCCAAGCTAGAAGAAAATTTCATTCTGATGTCAAGCATTATGTGTTTGATGATCCATACCACTATAAGTTCTGTCCTGACCAAGTCATTAGGAGGTGTGTGCCAGAATCCGAACAAGAGTCCATCCTAATGTTCTATCATAGTGAGGCTTGTGGAGGTCACTTTTCCTCTAAGAAAACATCTTCCAAGGTTCTTCAATGTGGTCTCTTTTGTCCCACCCTCTCAAGGGACTCCTACACATTTTTTCAAAGCTGTCCTAGGTGTCAACAAGTAGGGTCCATCACAAAAAAAAAATCATATGCCTCTCACTCCAATATTAGTGGTTGAAATATTTGACTGTTGGGGAATTGATTTCATGGGTCCCTTCCCAAACTCTAGGGGATATCTTTACATTCTCTTGGCTATCGATTATTTCTGAAAATGGGTTGAGGCCATTCCTAAAAAAATCCAATGACCATCAAACTGTGATTAGATTCCTTAAAGAAAACATCTTCTCTAGATTCGGGATTCCTAGGGCTATCATTAGTGATCGTGGAACTCATTTCTACAATCTCCCATTCTCATCACTCATGGAGAAGTATGGAATTTACCACAAAGTGTCCACCGCTTACCACCCACAAACCAATGGTCAAGCTGAGTTAGCCAATCGAGAAATCAAACAAATTCTGTAGAAAACTGTTAATCCATCTAGGAAAGATTGGTCGAGCAAACTCTTAGATGCTCTTTTGGCATATCGAACAACATTTAAAACTATCCTAGGAATGTCCCAATATAGGTTGGTTTATGGTAAATCATGCCATTTTCCAGTGGAGATTGAGCATACGGCCTTTTGGGCAATCAAAAAAATGAACTTTGACATTTCTTTGGCCGGAATAAAGAGGAAATTGGATCAAAATGAGCTTGAGGAACTTAGGATGGAGGCTTATGAAAATTCAAGGATCAATAAAGCTAGAGTTCAAGCCTACCAGTCTAGGAATATTAAAACTAAACACATTGAACCAGGGAAACCTGTGCTTTTGTATAGTTCTAAACTTCATTTGCACCCGGGAAAGTTGAGGTCTAGATGGTCCGGTCCATACATAGTGCATAAGGTGTACCCCCATGGGGCTGTTGAAGTTCAAGATCCCACCAATGATCAAATATTTAAAGTTAATGGTCATAGAGTCAAACCATTCATAGAACCATTCCAAAAACATGAAGTTGATGAAGACCTGAGTGAACCTACCTTTCATGAAAAAAACAATTAATCAATTAGGGATTTAAGTCGAGCTAACAACGTTAAACAAAGCGTTGAATTGGAGGCAACCGATGATTTTTTTTAAATTTACAATCACTTTATTGTTTTAATCAATTTTTTTTAGCAAAACAATTTGATATACTTTTACTTTATATTGTTGACCTGTTCTTCTCTTATGAGTATGGATGGGTATGAAAGGGGAGCGCCGTATTCATCCGTGTCACGCGGTGTGATCCCTGAGTATTATCTTACCCAGAAATTAAAAAGAAGACAATGTATCAACAATATAGGTGTTTGTAAGTTTTTATTTATTTATTTTTTTTATTATTAAAAAAACAAAACAAAAAAACAAAACAAAACAAAATGTAAAAAAAAAGTGACACGTCGTAGGATGTGGGTCAAACCCCATCACGGCCGGCGAAGCCGCGGGACTCGAACCCGGGACCGAAGGGAGACAGGGGTGGACGCCTACCACTGAACTACGGTGGTTGGTGCTTCCTTATTCTATATTCTTTATATATATACTTATATTTTAAATTTTTATATATATACATAAATGTTTTTTTAAAAAAAATTATTACTTGTTATGAGTGTCGATCGTTGGAGTTTCAAAATTAACAAGTATGTTTTGTCTTTATTTTTATTTTTATTTTTTTATTGTTGTTTATTTTTAGAAAAGGGAACCTCAAGGGGTTTCCATTTTGTCTAACTATGTTGGTTTTTGAGATTCAGGGGCTGCCAAGTTTGATGTATTTTCAGGGAAATCATAATAGTACAAGCGTACACTACCATGAGGATTGTTCAAGTGGCATGGAGACCAAGGGATTAAATGAGAGAATCACAAACTTCAACATCAAATATTAGGTCAAATTGTTCTATGCTCCTATTCTCTGCCTCTACCCCTTCTAAATTATATTTTCTTTAAACACTGGGGACAATGTTATATTATGTTGGGGGGAGGTGAAAATAAAAATCAATCACATAGAGCAATAAAATGTGTGTGTTAATTGAATGAAAATTTTCCTTAACCTTGAACATGTTATTACACATTGCAAACCTTGAAAACTAAATATTAAATAATTTTGTATTCCTTGATTCTGATTTTAATACATGTTTAAGTTCATGAGCATAAAATTTTGGAAAGTGTGGCTGTCTAATGTGATTTTTCACTGTTACATTTTCATCCAATTTTTATAAAAAAAATTCACAATGCATGTCCGTTGGATTGTGGGGTATTAATTTGAATTCTTGGGGTCCCATAATAAATAGCATAGTTTTGGTGATCATTTTAAATTTAATATGAGTATTTTAAAAAATATATATATAAAAAAAGAGGTGTAAAAATAACACACAAAAAAACAAAAAAAACAACAATAAATTTGCGCATAGAGCAATAAAATGACTTAATGTGTGGCTTTCGGCACTTGGGGATCGTGACACCATAGTTTTCTGGCCCAGAGTTGGGAATTTTATCTCTATTTGTGGAAATTTGAATTTGTTTTTGAATGAGTTAACTCGAGATGATGCCCGAGTATGTGGGCTTCACTTGGTTCCCTAAGGCCTTTGAGCCTGGG
Source organism: Viscum album (assembly GCA_963277665.1). NCBI lineage: Eukaryota > Viridiplantae > Streptophyta > Magnoliopsida > Santalales > Viscaceae > Viscum > Viscum album. Next base: position 249,940,128 of record OY728150.1, read on the forward strand.
AGTCATCAGAAAAGTGTCGCTACAAGGGTTGAATCATTTGAATGTAATTTCAATAACCATGGAAACATTGAAAAAAAAAAGAAAAAAGAAAAAAATGAATACTCATATTAATATTAAAATGTGATTCCACCAAGCGCTTCCATCTTTTCCCCTTGAATAAAAATGAACCCCCATGTCTATCGTGACACACAACACATCATCATGATTAATTGTAATTGGATGAAATGTGGCATTGAATTTGATCAGAAGAATGGGCTTGGGCTTGGGTTATGCTTTATAACCTACATTGTATTAAATGATTTTGATGGGATGCATAATTTTTTGGTATGAGGTATTTTGGTGAGCATTGTTTATTAAAATGTTTTTGGAAAAGGGAATTTGATTTTCATAATCTTTGAGTTATTTGCTCGGGACTAGAAAATCTCAAGTTGGGGGGGTGTGATTAGACAATAAAAACACATTTTATAATTACATTTTATTGGGATTAAAAGTTCATTTTTGATCATATGGGCCTGAGTTAGTACATTTTAATTTTAAACATCCACTCTCATCAATTGTGCACTTCATGCCTAATGTACACCAATTTAGGCCAAATGACTCATCTGATTTTATTGAATGTAATTATTCATGTTTTAATATTATATTTTTGGAAATGTATCTTCACTTAAAATTTAAATGTTTCTCATTCAGGGAGCAAGGAATGATTCATAAAGGATGATGAAGATATTTGGTGATGAAAGGAGACAATTCTGGTGAAGGCAGATTGGACACCAACCCACTGTTTAGGATGTGGGTCCCACAATACTGGACCAATGAAGCCCAAATTTCTTTTGATGAAAGAATAAATACAGGGTAACAAATCATTCTCCAGGACAAAGTGCTAATTCGGTCTCCATGATGGTGATCAAGGCAGCCCAAATGGAAGATCAGAATCTGGGCCAGAATCTGCGGCCCCAAATGTCAGCCCAATGAATCTTTCATATCTCCCGAACCACAAAGTCAATTGGGCTGATATTTTCCAGGATATTATAAGACATCCGGGGATTCATTTTTTTCTTCTATGGACCACTCCAAATCGGCCATCTAGAATGCCTTTGAAGCGGATCTGTCAAGTGGATGCAAGCTGGATGCCATCTTGGGTCAAGGGTGGAGAAGTCTCATCTCCACCTACTTTCCACCACCTATGCCTACCCTCATTGATTGGGATGACTTGGACTATTGTAGCTCGGCCTAAGGATCCAAATTTGCCTATTTAAGGCAGTGGTGGTGAGGATGAACTCATACCTTCTTTCATGTAATGTTATTATGCTCAATTTTCGTTGTAATGCTTTCATTTCCCCATGTAAGTTTTTTTTTGTATTTCTAAGTTCTTAATCCAATTCCTTCTATTATTTTCTTCCAATTTCTATACTTAAATCTCTAAAATCAAAAAATCACAGTGATAACTCTGTGTTTTGGTGATATAGTTCACACATAGGTGTGAATTCCATTCACACACACGGAGGAGTGCTCATTATTTCCGCGGTTTTAATCTCTTCAATTCAATTCTTGTCAGCCGTCTTCCGCCCACCATTGATAGTATTTCATCAATGGAGGGCTAACCCTTTAATGGGTTGATCTTAGGAAGATGAAAAGGCTAGATTGAATGTTATTTAATGCACTAATTGTTGTTAATTGGTTAAATAATTCAAGACTTCCATTCTTCAATTATTTTCGCTCCTCATCTTCACTGTGTTTGAAAAAGCTAATTCCAATTACTAAATTGACCATATACCTTGGAGAGATCATGAATCTGGTTCTCTAAGTGTGTTGGTGACTAGTAATTGAGTTTAGTTAGTATCTAAAGAGAAAATGATGAAGGTAGTGTTATTTTGAAGAATGGTTTCATCAAGAATTAATAAAACCAAAAATTTGTCTAAAGAAATAAAATGCATTCAATACACCCAAGTGTAACCCTAAGATCAGCCCATTTCATTATAATTGAACTCAACTAAGCTTATTAGTCTTCTCCCAAAACACTTAAAAACAAATCCATGTTGGCCACTTCATAGCCAAAAATCCATCCCTTAGGTTTTGTATCTTAGGTATCTTCTTAGGTCTCTGTGGAATCGACAACCCAAGCTACACTACAAGGACCGTTCTACCCTTCTTCTCTTGGGTAAATTTGGGCGTGAACCACTTATCATTAAGTATCCCTATTGAGTAAAGAATACAATTTTTCTAATATTTCATTAGATAAAAAAAATTATATTCAATATTGAAGAGTATATATTGAAATGATATATGGTTTAAATAATAAACATATCCATGATAAAAAAAATATGGATATTTGGGTGAAAAAGGAAGTCTAATGGTCATAGGAAAACAAAAATTTCATGGGAAAGTGATTGACTACTAAATTGAATCAAGGATGTGAATTCCAATACTATAATTTATCAAAATAATCAGAAAACATCACGATGAAGAATAAAGATGATATCAATTTAATATATCCCCATTGAATTATATATAAAATAAATGTGTTTTTTCACTAATAAAGATAAATACCATAAAAATATAATTAAAGACATTTTTGAGGAAAATATTCCATTCATTTCAAAAATTACTTTTTTAAAAATAAAAGACATTGAAAACATTTTTCTTTGAAAATAACTTTAAAATACATTGAATTTCAAAAATATTTGGTAAAACAAATTATTTAAAATTATTACTGAAATCACACAGAGGATGCTTCAATGAAATGATGGTCACAATAGAGGTAAATAAATATGTGTCTTAACTGTTAAATGGAACATTCCTTTTTCACTATAAAAGGTTAAAAAAGTTATTTGTTTGTAAAATGATAATAATATTATGTTTAATTTATTTAAAAATTCTAAATGGGTAAAATAATATTAAATAAATCATTAATAAAGTGTTTAAAAATTTGAATGTATTTTTATTAAACATGGTTTTGGATGAAAATGAATTTCTGGCATTAAATAGAAATAAATGATGGTTTTTTAGAAACAAATATCAATTGTTTTAATCTCCAAAGAGTAGAGAAATGGTATTGTTTATGATGTCGCAACCCAAGTTCAACATACTATTTCTATGAGATAGTTTTTCACATGACTGCAGGAATGCCTCCCCATACACCATAGGTTGTTGACTAGCAGTGAGTGTCTGATATGACATGTGGGGATATTATACCCTCTTTCTCAAAGTATCTCAAAAGTGGAAAAAAATTATAATAGTAAAATTGATGTAAAAAATAACCCTAAAGATAACATAACTAATAAAAAACAATTATTACCAGATATCTAGTGTAGGTACAATTATCAAACCAAAGCAATAAACAATTCATGTCATATATGTTTCTAGAGTCACAATTTGAAACTAGATTAATGATACGATGAAACTCCCAAGTGGGTCCCGACACTAAGTATTATTCCATCATCCTTGATATATCCCAACTTATCTATATAACATAGGGCTCTTTCCCTTGTCTTATCATGAAAAGATTATTTCTATACAGGTACCAATCAGGTATCTTAAGTAGGGTGTGAGTATAACTCAGTAGGCCACCAACAAATATGTATCAAACAATATCTAGTCTACATTAGTCTATTCAGTTGTACAAAGAATAAATTTCATGTTGTAATTAAAACCATTTATATAATAAATTGTTCCTTAAACAACCACATAAACACCCCGTTATCCTGATGACATCCAAATCAATAGATACCTGCATCGCCCCATATCAGATTATAAAACATCCCTAGGGGATATCACTTATTACAATAACATGGGTTATAATTTATCATATCATTTCAATTTTATACCCAAACATTGGGGGCCTAGAATGGTAGTATGGAACCCCATGGGTATTCAGAGTAGTAGTACCTATCCCGTTACCCTGTGATCACAAATATATTAACATGTCGGTGGCCTGTAGTATTAGGATTACACCCCATGGTAAAATATTAATAGTTTTCTAACAACTATTGTTATATTAAAACTCAAAACATTCTGGGTGTTTCTCCCCAAACCAATCAAATGTAAGAACGCACACTTATAACATATCCTCTAAAACCATTATAGTTCATTTTGACTTCCCATCTATTTGTGGGTGGAAATACATACTCAGCAACACCTATATACCAAGTGCCTTCTACAAGACCTTATAGAAGTGTGAAAAAACATGTGTCTTAGTCTGAAACAATACTATGTAGAACCCAGTGCAGATAGATTATCTCTCAAACATAAAATTCTCCCAATATATCCACAAGTGATGTCTTCCAAATAGGTAAAAAAAATATCTAAATTCATAAATTCATCCATAGAAACAAAAATATAATTATTTTTCCAAGGTTTCCTGAGTATACCCACCACATACTCCATTGTAAAATCATCTCATTTTTGTCCTAGAATGAGAAAACTGATGTATCAAACCACCAAGTTTTTTATTCTTGGCCTTCACCAGTTGAGAGGTGTAGCGTCTTTTAACAAACTTTGAAATCTTTTTATCATGACCATCCACTAATATTCTTGACATAGTTCATAATAAATTTTCTTCAAAACCAAGTGTACCACACACCTTAAGGAATAAAACACACACATTAACTCATCTTGTGTACATGTTGTTACAAAAACATATTCTATAACATAGATGATCTCATGCACATTTATAGTCCAGTCTTAAGGTGACTCCCCACCATCAACGATTTTTCTCATGGCCAAACACTTCATATCCTCATATTACCTCTCTCTAATTTAGATAAATAGTGTAGACACTACTAAAAATGATATGAGGTGCATCAACTACTATACATCATAAACCACAACATTTATCTCATCTATAAAAGTCAACATCGTCCACCCATAAAAAGACTCATAAACTGCCTATGTCTATGTTTTCCAACTCAGAGCATCAGAAACACTACTTCCCTTGTTAGGTGTATATTCCTTCTCAAAATCAAACAAATTTTTATAATCAACCCATATCCAATATTGAAGATTTAAATATCTTTAAGAAAAGATATACTTTATGCTCTTGTGGTAAATATAAATTGTAAAAGTTTCTCCGAATAAATAGTATTTCCAACACTTCTAAGCATAAACCATTGTATCCAACTCAAGGTTGTGTTTAGGGTAATTCGGTTTAAGTGTACTCAATATCCATGACCCATACACCACAACCCTATCTCCTTGCAATAACAAATATCCAATAACTATCCTAGATGTTCCACATAACACCATATAATCCTCCACTATCCCAGGTATGATGAGGATCAAAGTAATTGTCAACTGCTCCTTCAACTCCAATATGGAATTCTCACACACTTTTAACCATTAAAACATAAATCCCATCTTGGTAAAGATATAAAGTGTTGATTCCATGTGGTATAATTCTTATATGAACAAATGATAACATCCAACTAAGACAATAAAGATATAGATATCAAAAATACTCTTGGGAATCTCCCAAGAAACAATTTCTGACATCTTCTTTAGGTCCACTATCACAGCTTCCCCTGAGATGATGTGTCCCCAGAAATGTACCTGATAAATACATAATTGAAACATATATAGCATGGAATATATTTGATTCTATCTCAATGTAATAAATATTATTTCAAGATTTTGGGCATGATCATCATGAGTCTTGGAGTACACCAAGAATTTAATACACAAAAACAAAAACAAACTGATCTAGGTATGGGTGGAATATTCGGTTTGTCAAGTCCATAAACATGGTAGTAGCATTCATCATCCAAAATGACATCACAAACAACTTGTAAAGGCCATACCTTCTTCTAAAATATAACTATGGTATATCAGAATCTCGATCTCTCAACCGATAATACCATGATCTCAATTCAATATTTAAAGAAAATATCCTCTCAACTGGTCAAAGATAACATCGATATTTGGATGTAGATTCTTGTTCCTCAACTTGTGTCTCTAAACCTAGAACACTATATAATAATTTAAGCATTATATCTAGTCTAATCCCACTATATTTTCATTTTAGCATGTGTCACTCATCCTATACCACTATATAATCATTTTAGCATGCTAACAACACTAATACTTCTATATAAGAATTTTAGTATTTAATCATTACATGTGTCATAGAAGCAAGCATATAACAATATAAAATCATATAGACTGTTGGATAATAATTGAAATTACCATTTAAATTTGATTTAAACATTTTATATATCAATTTTTCACAACTGAAAATATTCTAGTTTACACAATAAAAACCCAATCCATGGTGAATCTATATTAAGAAAACACCCACAGTCTATTTCATGCTTAGCACACTTTATGACATTTAAAAATTCCATTTACATTCAGGGGATCTATCACTCAATTTTAGCCAAAGGACTTTTCAATCACCAATTGGATCAAAAAGTAATTTAGGGGATAACTTAATTCATTCATTAAATTTATTCAGTTCATGATATGTTGGTGTAAGTTCAATATTTCACATACTTGAAAATTATAAAAAATATAGGGTTCGTGTTTGGACCCGCTACCATTAACTATCGATCAAACAACACTTACAATGGAAAACACCTAAGAGGAAGAATGTAGGGATGATTACGAGATGAATCATAGATAAAAACTGGTCAAGATAAGAAAAAAACACACTTGGTCAAGATATTACACTGCAATGTTTTGAGAAACAAGTGAGAGATGGAATAATCTAACCAAGTGGATTTAACAGGGAATGATCATGTAAGAGGGACATATGGAAGGGATGTTGGCACTCAAAAATTACCTATAGTGTTTCCCTAGGATGAGAGGAGAATAGTTACATCAGTTTAATGGAAAAACTAGCATTGCAACATACTTTAAAACAACTGGTTGGGGAATTACTCAGTGTGTAATATAGTTACACATCCTTTTATTATATTAAATATAATTCACATAAAAACCCATAACCTAGGATTATTATATATAAAACATGAATGTTACACAATGTGTAATCTATTTACATGACATGTAAAAGTTTTGAATATTTTTTTCAACCAATTTTTCCTTTAAAACAACCCAAACCCTCTTTAATGTTTCTCAAATACCAAGAACCCATGGTAATTATTGAATAAATTATACTTGGACTCCAATTAATCTAACAAGAAAAATTATTTGTACTTTTAGACATCATACTCTAAAAAGGTTGTCTATGAGGATCCTCTCTGGTTCTTTCATGTTTACTCACCACCTGAGATGGAGTTTATTCAAACAACCAGTCAACCACTATAAGAACACAACCTCCCAAGATTAGAGATGATGAAAACCAAAACTAATAGAAGTTAAAAAAGACATAGAGATAGAAATACCTGAAAAAATTAAGGATCTTAGAACCTCATCCACTATATAACAACCAGTCCCTAAGATTATCCAAACATCACTGTGGAGTCTCGGTGAACATGTTTTTCCACTATACTTGCACACCAAAATCCCTCTCCCATGTCTCTTCCTGAACTGTCCCATGAAACCACAGTACCCAAACCAATGGTATAGTCCATCCCTAGAGATATGTCTCACTACTGCACATAATGAATATTAGATTCTCCTCCAAGGATTCATCATAACTAATCTTGAAGTCTTCAATGTATATCATGTGATAAGGTTATAGATAATATCTCTAAAGATGTGAAACATGGAACACATCATGAATGGAACTGAAGCATTGTGGAAGGGGTAAATGGTATGCCATGGGATTGAACATATCCACTATCACAAATGGCCCAAAACCCAAGGAGCTAGATTTCCCTTTTTTTTAATACAGTTTCCCAATCCTAGGGGGAACCATAAAGTATACCTGATCACTAGCCTCGAACTCCATAGTTCTTCTGTAATGGTCAACATAAGATTGATTCTGATGGTATGTGGTCACCAACCATTTTATGATTAACATCAATTTCTCAGATGTATCCTACATGATACTAGGACCAACAAGTGTCGACTCACCTTCTTACAACCAAAAAAGAGGTGAATGAAATACAATGCCTTTAGTGGTTCCATATGGATAGATTCCGGGAAGTGTATATTCTATGAAAACTCTATGAGTTCCATATTCTTCTCCCACAAATTACCAAAATTTAGAACATAGGGCCATAACATATCCAATATAAACAGAATACTCTTCTCCGATTAACTATCAGTCTTAGGATGATAAGCTATACTCAAATTATATTTTCATCCCATGGCCTTATAAATACCCATTGTAGTCTCCTTGATTTTTTGTGTATTAATTTTTAATATTATATGGACTATTTTTTAGACCAATCACTATGAAAACATGTGATTCCAAAATCTAGTGTTACCAAAATAAATTTTTAAAATATATTAAATATTTTTAGTAGAACACATGCACAGTTTTCCAAAAGTATAATAACATATAAATGGGTTCTGAATAAAAAATATTAGGGAATTGTTGATCACAAAATGTTAGGTTTACCCTAGGCATGACATAGCATTAGTCAGCATGGGTCATTTGATGAAAAGTCTTCACGGGAATAGAAATGAATAAAATAATTAAATAAATTTTTGGTAATTAATATTGTTTATGGTAGAGAATAAAAATACTTAAATGTATTGTTATGTTATAATTCTAGGGTTAGCCACATAATCTTAGAGATATCGGAGGACAATTTCAAAGAGATATGGAGAATCCTCTAACACAGACAATGATGAGATCATGGATCGATGGTAAATGCACCTAAAATTTGATGGATCATAACCACGACAAAAAATAGACATCATACTTCATCAGTGATTTAACTGAATCAAGGCAGGGCATGTGTTTTGATTTGTTTCTTAATTGTTATTTATTTCTACTATGAACATGAATAAATCCATCAACAGATTAATCTATGGTTTGATTGTCTTGCGGGATGGATTTATTTTATGGGGATTTAGTGCGATAAATTATTTTGATTAAATTAATGATTAATTAAAATTAAATTTTAAAAGAAAATAACCTATATCCTCATTAACATTTATTGAAGTCCATTCTTGTTGGTAGATTTGTGATTTTCTCCCCCTGTTCATCATTCATCATGGGTGTTCTTCATTTGGTTTACAACTTGACTTATCCAAATCAATGGATTGTTTCAAAAACATTTCATGGTACAACGATTAAATACCGTATATTTGTGATGAGAAAAGAATTATATAGGTGAGATGATGGTGACATAGAGATTCATTTTATGGAGAATATCATAATTTTAATTTTTCTTCATTCTTCAGCACACAACAAAGAACAACAATTTTTTTCATTTAGTGAGAATATCTGATGAAAAAATTGTTTTTAGAAAACAAAAAGGCTTAGGCAAACTTTGACTTATGATTTTATAGTGAAAAAATCCTTGTATCGAAGGCCAGAGTATTCAAATTAACAAAGATGCAGATTTGGGATTATGGAAAATCTCGAACAACACAGAATGTAAACAAGATATACACACAATGTGGGCCACCTTGAGTTGTGTATTGGGTTTCTAAAGGATGTTAAGTATTATAGGGAATGTGGATATTCCTAAACAAGATTTTTTTCCCTTCCAAGTGGACTCGGCATGTACTTTGGAATGTACACGGATATAGGGTGGAGTACACGAGATGCCTAAACGACGTGTACTCCACTACAAGGACACAGGTTGGACCAAGTACAAAGGTTATGCTTTGTATTGGTGCACATACATGGGTACATAAGAAAAATTCAAGTATTGGTGCATGGGTAGAGTACATGTGATTCCTACATGGTGTGTACTACTCCTTCGACATAGTTTTATGGCACAGGATGGACCAAAGGTATAAGGCCCCAGCCTTAAACATTACTTAATCTTGAGTTATTACAAGATTACACATTGAGGATCTTTTCAGGTTTAGAGTTTTAGAGAATTAGATCATAAATCATGCATTACATTCCACATTTAAATGAGGTGGTTACATTAAAGACAATATTCACTTTTCCCATCAAAGGAGACATATTTAAAAAAAACATGGATTCTTTCATCACACCTCCTTGACACTATCATCACATCATGTACCTATCCCTTAACCTATGAAAAACATTTCAAAAACGTGGGATGAGCAATAAAAATCTCAGTAAGGGATATAAAAGTAAGAAATGAAAACATTAGTCCATGTATACATAAGAATTATTGAAGTCATACTTTACTCATAAAACATATGCACTTTAACTTACCTCATCAAATAATGAATAAATCATAGAAATCATAAGTCATAAAGGTAACTTGAGGCATTAATAACATTCTTACGTAGGGAGTAACCCCCATGGTTACGTTTGGAATACCCATCACAGTATACTCCCTAAATCTCTTCAGAGAAACCATAGCGTTTAACCCTATCACGTTACCCAATGAATTGGAGAGCTATATCGGGCTCACCCACCTTTAGTTTATCACAGAACCACCTGTCTTCATAAACAATTCCCAAGAACCATAACATAATCGTATCACATAAAACATGCATAAAGGAAACATAATATTTCCACATTTCAATCACAATATTTCAAAAACACACTGATATAATAAAAACATTATCAAAACCATTTTCAATACCAAAACGAAAGAAAAGTAAAACATAGTATTTATTTTTCATTAAAAAAAGTTATGGCTTGTAGAGGAAGTCGAAACTCAAATAATGGTCACAGCGGCGGAGAAGTCGTTATCACCGCATACGTACGAAAAAAACATCCCCTTTTGTCGTTTAGTAAAACGCTCCGTATAAAAAAGATTCCTTTTGAATAAACATAAAAGTCAAAGAGGTTTATACACCATATAAAAGAATGTTGTGTATAAAACAAAATATGTCTCAATGAAAGTAGATTGAGACGAAGTCCCATACCTCGTGTCCAACTTGACTCGATCATTCTTTAATCTCTTGAATAATAAACATGAGTTAATTTCTAATTTATTAAGAAACATTTTCAAGTTCATTATTCCTTTTATATCACTTATTACCATGTAATGAACACTATTTAATTATTTAAGTTAATAATGGTCGTTTTGTCGATCATTGGTACATGAGTCAAAAATAAACTCCTTATAATTACAAGTTGTTCATGTGGTAAAATATCCATTATATAAAGAATTATATTTATGATTTAGATATCATATATATAATATATATCCATTATATACATGCATTTATAATATTACATAACATTTAGAGGTAAGAAATGAAATTCACTATTCTTGGAGACGGTAAGCCGTACGTGCGTATGAACGCTACTTTTATTTATATTTCATATTTAATGGAATGAAATCATAATTATATAAAGGTATATTATAATTACAGTATGATATCATATATAATATCATTAAATCCATCCTTCATACGTCCCACATATGGCATTAACGAATCAAATCACTTTGTGGGGGCGGTAGTCCGCATTTCCTAAAATGAAGATCTCGTGTTTGCCCATAATGGAAACCATAAAGGTATGACATAAATGAAAAATAATGAAGAATAAGGAAAAAATAAACATAATAAACATAATATATAAATATAGTGACATCTTAATGGCCACCATGAAAGGTGTTAAAAGAAGATTGAACAATCATCGTTTCGTGAGGCAGAAATTTTCCATCCACAGAAACAGTATGTTCTTTAACCATTAGATGAAGGTGTGTGTAAGTGTAGCTCGAATAATTCTCATAAAAACATCCTAGTATATTTAAGATAATTTTTTTGTTACAAAATAAATGAATAAAAACATTTTAGGGGTTCGGACAAGCAAAATAAAACAAAATAACATTAGAGAAGACATTACCTTTAAATCGGGTAACTCCTCTTGGTTTGAACCAAAAGGGTTTCTTGAAGAGCATTATGCCTAAGGTAATTCGTCTATGATGAATAGAGGGATGTGGAGAGATAAAATGAGCAGATTTTGGCTGAGCCAAAGGCCTGATAGGTGTGTATAAAGAGGTAGAGTTGGGGGCCTTTTATAAGAGGGAGGAGGGGCACTCTTGGAAAGCCAAGAAATGTTACTTTATTTTAAAATGAGTTTCAGATTTTAAAAGTCCCAAATTGATATATTTCAAGTATAAGGTGATAAGGGTTAGAAATATACTCATCCAATAGATTTTTTACAAGTGTAAGTCTTAGAGTTTACATTATCTTTTCATTTTATTTAAATCGTTCATTAATGAGGTAATCGCTGCATCATCATGGTGTCATAAAAAAATTAATTTATTTAATGTCTAGAAATTATAAAAAAATATCATGATGTAGGAAATATTTTTATATTTCTAATTACTATTTATAGTTTAAGAGATAATTTATTTAGAAAATATTAAAATTGTTTTACTTAGGTGTTACATATTTATGTGATATTCTCTTTTCTTTAAAAATAAAATGATAAAGTGTCACTATCACCCAAAAGTGATTCCATGGGGTTCCTAAGTTTAGAACAAGGTATACCATGGTCGTACATAACACAAACAGTAACATTATGACACATGTTGGGATCATTTTTTATTATTATGATATTATTTTATTATCCTTAACTACCCGATTACTAATTAATCACAATAATTAAAGATAATTTCCGTCGTTACTATTCATAATGTCAAAAAACAAAATAATCTTAATTAAATAATTTGGACCTTATGATTAAAAATATGGAATCCATTTTACCAAATTCCAAACACATAAATTGCAATAATTAATTTAAAAATAATTCTTGTTGCCAAACAAATAGCGGGTTTTTTTGAAACAATATCTTTGAAAATATTGGCACTTGTTTATGCCCAATTACAAAGTGAAATTAATCCTAATGACCACAATTGTATTAAGTGGTAAAAATATATTCTATTTAAACTTTAAAACCAATTAAAAAGATAATATATCCATATAATTTAATTAGATGAAAAATCAGTTTTGAAGTAAAATGCAGTATTTTTCACTATTCATTAAAAATGAACATTGTCAGAAAAATACCAAAAATTTATCCAATGTAAATTTCAATATCCCAATACTAAAGAATAAGTTTATTTAGAAAAATAGATCTTTTGAAATTTTCAAAAGATTTATTTAAAAATGGTTCACCATTAAAAGGCGGTAAAACAATCTTTTAAAAATATTAGAGAATTCTATGCTTAAGATTAGATTTATTCTCATTTTAAGCCTCTTAAAACACTATCTAATTCATAAATAGACATATATATGAAAATATATTATTCATTACTTGGGATATTACATCCTTCCCCCCTTTTGAAAATTGCGTCCCCGCAATTTATTTACTTATCGAATAAGTGGGGGTATTTATCCGTCATTGCATTCTCAGATCCCCATGTTGCCTCTTCAATCATGTGGTTTTTCCACAAAACCTTTATATGATGAATCGCCTTATTCCATAACACCTGCTCCCTGTGGTCAAGAATCTGGATATGTTGTTCCTCATAAGATAGATTCTCTTCAAACTGAACTACCTCTGGACTCAAAACATGAGATGGATCTGGCATGTACTTCCTTAACATTGAAACATGAAAAACATTGTGTACCTGAGATAAACTCGAAGGTAAAGACACTCGATATGCAACTGATCCAACTCTCTCTAGAATTTCATATGGTCCAACAAACCTTGGACTCAGCTTTCCTTTCTTACCAAATCACATCACACTTTTCCATGGTGAAACTTTGAGGAAGACATGATCAGCTACCTCAAAAGAGAGATCCTTCCTCCTGTTGTCCGCATAACCTTTCTGCCTACTCTGAGCTGTTCTCATCTGTTTCTGTATCAGCTGAACTTTTTCTGCCAACTCTTCTACCAATTTTGGTCCCATCAACTTCCTTTCACCCACTTCATCCCAAAAAGCTGGAGTTCGACACCGCTTCCCATATAATGCCTCAAATGGTGCCATATGTATACTGGAATTAAAACTGTTATTATAAGAAAACTCAACTAAAGAAAGATGTTGGTCCCAACTTCCCTGATAATCCATCAAACAAGCACATAGAATATCCTCCAAATTCTGAATGGTTCGTTCTGACTTCCCATCTGAATGAGGATGAAAAGGTGTACTAATATTTAATTTAGTACCCAACCACTTCTGAAGGCCTTTCCAAAAGTTAGAAGTAAACCTGGGATCACGATCAGATATAATAGAGAGGGGAAATACATGTAACCTGACTATCTCTTTAATATACAAATGAGAAAGTTGATCTATGGAAAAAGTATCTCGTATAGAAAGTAAATGAGTAGATTTAGTAAAGTGATCAACAATAACTCAGATTGCATTATTACCTCGAGGTGTCTTCGGAAATCCAACTACAAAGTCCATGGATATATTCTCCCATTTCCACTCTGGCACTGGTAAAGGCTAAAACATCCCCTTCGGTAAATGCCACTCCGCTTTAACCTATTTACAAGTCAAACACTTCGCAGAAAAATCAGCAATATCTCTTTTCATTCCATCCCACCAGTAGTACTCCCGAAGATCCTTATACATCTTAGTACTGCCTGGATGAACTGAAAACGGAGAACTATGAGCTTCACATAACAACTCTCTCTTCAACTGTGAATCACACGGCACACACAATATCTTCCCAAATCTCAAAACAGAATCATTATCAATGTTGAATTCAGGAAACTTACCCTTTGGAACCAGCTCAACCTTTTTATGCAACTCACTGTCTTGCCTATGCTTGCTTAATTCTGTCTGATAGAGAAGATTTCACTGATACCTGAAACAAAACAGAATAACATCCTGCACCAAAAACTTCTATGCCAAAGTTCATCAAATCCTTAACCAAAGGATCACATTCCAAATGTAACATGGTTAATGAGGCATTACTTTTTAGACTCAAAGCATCAGCCACTTTATTTTCTTTTCCCGGATGGTAATGAATTGTACAATCATAATCCTTGATTAATTCTAGCCATCTCCTTTATCTCATGTTTAATTCTTTCTGATTGAATATATACATTAAACTTTTGTGATCAGTATATATTTCACACTTTACACCATACAAATGATGCCTCTAAAATTTTAAAGCGAAAACAACATCAGCTAATTCCAAATCATGTATAGGGTAATTTACCTCATGAGTTTTCAACTGATGTGAAGCATAAGAAATTACCTGATCATTCTGCATTAGGATGCAACCAATTCCTTTCAATGAAGCATCACTGTAGATAACAAAATCACCATTCCTGGATGGTAGTGCCAAAACTGAATCATTCACCAATCTTCTTTTCAATTACTAAAAACAATCATCACATTCTTTTTTCCAGATAAACTTAACACCCTTTCGAGTTAGCATAGTCGTTGGACTAGATAACCGGGAAAAAATTCTAACAAACGTTCGGTAATAGCCTGCCAAACCAAGAAAACTACGAATCTCAGTTACATTTGTGGGTCTTGGCCATTCTTCGACAACCTTTTTTTTTCAGGATCAACAATTATTTCATCTTTAGAAACAATATGACCAAGGAAAGAAATTTTTTGCAACCAAAAATCACACTTTCTAAATTTACCATACAATTTATTTTCTTTTAAGGTTTGAAAAATAGCCCTTAAATGACTTTCATGCTCCTATTTACTTTTAGAAAACACCAAAATATCATCAATGAAAACAACCAAAAAATTATCCAAGAACTCATGGAAAATTCTATTCATAAGGTCCATGAATACAGTAGGTGCATTGGTTATCCCAAAAGGCATTACTACAAATTCATAATGGCCATATCTTGTACGAAACGCGGTCTTCGGATTATCTTTTTCCTTTACCTTCAACTGATGGTACCCCGATCTCATGTCAATCATTGAAAAATACTGAGCTCCCTGGAGCTGATCAAAAAAATCATCGATATGAGGCAAAGGATATTTGTTCTTAAAAGTGATGTTATTCAAGGCTCTATAATCAATGCAAAGTCTCATAAAACCATCTTTATTTTTAACAAATAAGATAGAAGCACCCCATGGTGATGTGATAGGTTCAATGAAACCATTCTCTAATAAATATTGCAATTGCTCCTTCAACTCTAAAAGTTCAATTTGAGCCATTCGATAAGGGGGTTTTGAAATTGGATTAGCATCAAGAACTAAGTTAATAGTAAATTCAACTTCCCGATCTGGTATTATTCTAGGCAACTCATCAAGAAAAATCATCAGGATACTCATTTACCACTAGCACATCATTAATCTGAACGATTCCTTTGTTTTCAACAATATGTAAAAGTTAACATTCATTTCCATCTTTTACAAGTTTCTCAGCCTCTTGATATGTTATCAACAGTAAGGGTTCATTCTTTTACACAAATTGAAAGTCTTTTTGAAAAGAAACTTCTTTAGCTCTACAATCAATCTTATCATGGTAAACAAAGAGACAATCCATACCCAGGATAACATCAAACTCTACTATAGGTAAAACAATAAGTTTTTCAAGTAGGTTATTTCCATGGATACAGATAGGAAGACTCTTATAAATTATTTTTGCCTCAACATTTCCCCTAGGTGTTTTTACCACAACTTTAGGAGTCATTTCTTGAGATGAAATTCCCAATTTACTAGAAAAGTTTTCAGAGATGAAAGAATGTGTATACCTCGAATCCAACAACACATTATCATAATCTGAGAAAACAAACAAAGTACCTGATACCACTTCATTTGATGGCCCAACATCTGCTGAAGTAGTTGCAAAGGATTTCACCACACCTTTCTGCTTGTAGTCTGACTGCTTCCCATCATTTGAGCTCTTTGTCGGACACTTGTTTTCATAATGACCCATCTCATTGCACTTGAAACATTTCACTAACTGTAAATCAAATTTGGTCTTACCATCACCCTGCTCTTTCTCAGTGCAATCACGAGCCTTATGTCCCATCTTACCACATCAGTAGCACTTTATAGAATTCATAAGACATTATCCAACATGCCTTTTACCACATTTATCACAAACTGAAAAGTTAGTTTTCTTACCATCAGACCTTTTTGAAGAATTCTTCCCTTTCTCCTGCCACCTCGGTCTCTTCTTCTGTTGGTTGTTATAGAACACGTGATCATCTGAAAACTCCATTTCCACCTTCTCAGCACATCGAACAAGATTTTCATAACTCTTGAACTCACGAGAAGCTAAACCCTTAGATATTTTGAATTTAATCCTGAGTAAAAATTATTGATTTTACTATCAAGGTCTCGGATAAAATTTGGAGCATACCTTGCCAATCGAGTGAACCTCTCTTCATAAGCGGCCACTGAGTCGTCCTCTTGACTCAATTCGAAGAATTTTTTTTCCATCCTAAGTCGAATAGCCTCAGGAAAATACTTCTCAAGAAACATACCTTTGAATTCAGCCCAGCCGAGAGAACCAATCTCATCAGCATCCCTGGTATTTTTAACTATCGAGCACTACTGATCTGCTTCACCCTCCAAACAGTAAATTGCAAGACTAAACTTTTGACTTTCTGAACACCCCATGACATAGAAAATCTTCTCCAGTTCTTTAATCCACCCCTCAGCTAGCATAGGGTAAGATGATCCTCTGAATGATGGGGGATGTTGCCTCATGAAATGTTCCACCACTGACATGTTCCTCTTCGGTTGATCTGGCTGATCACGTGCATGGATACCACCACCATTTATCGCTTGAGTCAACTGCTCCATTACTGCAACAAACTGTTCAGTTCCAATTCCGACCATCTCATGATGCTGATTTGGAAGGTCATTTCTTTCTGTATGCCTTCCTAGCACTGCTTCCTTGTTTCCTCTGTGGAAAACCATTCTGAACAAACATGTCTTAGATGAAGCAACATGGTAATTTTCAAATGCTATATCATATCAATTTGACCATAAAAAAAATATTTTTGGATAATCATTTAATAGAATTCTAACTCCTAAAGTTATCTAAACCGACCTTTGATACCAACTATAAGGCCCCAGCCCTAAACATTACTTAATCTTGAGTTATTACAAGATGACACATTGAGAATCTTTTCAGGTTTAGGGTTTTATATAATTAGATCATAAATCATGCATTACATTCCACATTTAAACAAGGTGGTTACATTAAAGACAATATTAACTTTTCCCATCAAAGGAGACATATTTAAAACAAAACATGGATTCTTTCATGACACCTCCTTGACACTATCATCACATCATGTACATATACCTTGACTTGTGAAAAATATTTCAAAAACTTGGGATGAGCATAAAAAGCTCAGTAAGGGATATAAAAGTATGAAATGAAAACATTAGTCCATGTATACATAAGAATTATTGAAATCATACTTTACTCATAAAACATAAGAACATTAACATACCTCATCAAATCATGAATAAATCACATAAACCATAATACATAAAGGTAACTTGAGGCATTCATAACATTCTTATGTAGGGAGTAACCCTCATGGTTACATTTGGAATAGCCGTCACAGTATATTGCCTAAATCTATTTGCTGAAACATTAGCGTTTAACCCCTTCGCGTTTTCAAATGAATTGGATAGCTATATCGGGCTCACTCGCCCTTTGTTTATCATAGAACCACCTGTCTTCATAAACAATTCCCAAGAACCATAACATAATCGTATCACATAAAACATGCATAAAGGAAACATAACATTTTCACATTTCAATCATAATATATCAAAAACACATTGATAAAATTAAAAAATTATCAAAACCATTTTCAATACCAAAATAAAATAAAATTAAAACATGGTATTTTTTTTTCATTAAAAAAAGTTATGACTTGTAGAGGAAGCCGAAACTCAAATAATGGTCACAGCGGCGAAGAAGTCGTTGTCGCCGCATACATACGACAAAAACATTCCCTTTTGTCATTTAGTAAAACGCTTCATATAAAAAATATTCCTTTTGAATAAACATAAAATTAAAAGGGGTTTATACACCATATAAAAGAAAGTTGTGTATAAAACAAAATATTCCTCAATGAAAGCAGATTGAGACGAAGTCCCATACCTTGTGTCCGACTTGACTTGATCGTTCTTTAATTTCCTAAATAATAATCTTGAGTTAATTTATACTTTATTAAGAACCTTTTTCAAGTTAATTATTCCATTTATATCACTTATTACCATGTTATTAACACTATATAAATATTTAAGTTAATAACGGTCGTTTTTTCGTTCATTGGTACTTCAGTCAAAAATAAACTCCTTATAATTACAAGTTGTTCATGTGGAAAAATATCCATTATATCAAGAATTATATTCATGATATATATATCATATATATCATATATATCTATTATATACATGCATTTATAATATTACATAACATTTACAGGTAAGAAATGAAATGCACCGTTCATGGAGACGGTAAGCTGTACGTACGCATGAACGCTACTTTCATTTCTATTTCATATTTAATGGAATGAAATCATAATGATATAAAGGTATATTATAATTCCAGTATGATATCATATATAATATCATTAACTCTATCCTTCATACATCCCACATATGGCATTAACGAATCAAATCACTTTGAGGGGGCGGTAGTCTGCACTTCCTAAAATGAAGATATCTCATTTACCAATAATTGAAACCATAAAGGTATGCCATAAATGAAAAATAAAGAAGCATAAAGAAAACATAAACATAATATATATCATATATAAATATAGTTACATCTTAATGACCACCATTAAAGGTGTTAAAAGTAGATTGAGCAATCATCGTTTCGTGAGGTAGAAATTCTCCATCCACAGAAACAGTATGTTCTTTAACCATTAGGTGGAGGTGTGTGTAAGTGTAGCACGAATCCTTCTCATAATAAAATCCTAGTATATTGAATATACAGGTTTTGTTACAAAATAATGTAATAAAAATATTTTAGGGGGTTGGAGAAGCAAAATAAAACAAAAGAACATTAGAGAAGATAATACCTTTAAATCGGGTAACTCCTCTTGGTTTGTACCAAAAGGGTTTCTTGAAGAGCTTTCTGCCTAAGGTAAGGCTTCTATGATGAATAGAGGGATGTGGAGAGATAAAATGAGCAGAGTTTGGCCGAGACAAAGGCTTGAGAGGTGTGTGTAAAGAGGTAGAGGTGGGGGCCTTTTATAAGAGGGAGGAGGGGAACTCTTGGAAAGCCAAAAATTGTTACTTTATTTTAAAATGAGTTTCAGATTTTAAAGGTCCCACATTGATATATTTCTAGTATAAGGTGATAATGGTTCGAAATATATTCATAAAATGGGCTTTTGACAAGTTTAAGTCTTATATTTTACATCATCTTTTCATTGTATTTAAATCGTTCATTAATGAGGTAATCGCTGTATCATCATGGTGTCATAAAAAATTTAATTTATTTAATGTCTAAAAATTATTAAAAAACTATCATGATGTAGGAAATCATTTTATCTTTCTAATGACTATTTCTAGTCTAATATATCATTTAATTGGACAAAATTAAAATTGTTTTACTTAGGTGTTACATACTTTTGTGATATTCTCTTTTCCTTAAAAATAAAATGATAAAGTGTCACTATCATCCAAAAGTGATTCCATGGGGTCCCAAAGTTTGGCACAAGGAATCCCATGGTCGGCCATAACAAAACCAGTAACATTAGGAAACATGTTGGGGTCATTTTTTATTATTATCATATTATTTTATTATCCTTAACTACCAGATTACTAATTAATCACGATAATTAAAGATAATTACCGTCGTTACTATTCATAATGTCCAAAAACAAAAGAGTCTTAATTACATAATTTGGACCTTCTGATTCCAAATATGGAATCCATTTTACCAAATTCCAAACACATAAATTGCAATAATTAATTTAAAAATAATTCATGTTGTCAAAACAAATAACGGGTATTTTTGAAACAATATCTATGAAAAGTTTGGCACTTGTTTATGCCCAATTACAAAGTGAAATTAATCCTAATGACCACCATTGGATTAAATCTTAAAAATATATTCTATTTAAACTTTAAAACCAATTAAAAATATAGTCTATCCATATAATTAAATTAGATGAAAAAAGCAGTTTTGAAGTAAAATGCAGTATTTTTCACTATTCATTAAAAAATGAACATTGTTAGAAAAATACCAAAAATTTATCCAAAGTAAATTTAAATATCCCAATACTAAATAATAAGTTTATTGTGACAAATAGATCTTATAAAATTGTCAAAAGATAGATTTAAAAACGGTTCACCGTCAAAAGGCGGTAAAACAATCTTTTAAAGATATTAGAGAATTCTATGCTTAAGATTGGATTTATTCTCATTTTAAGCCTCTTAAAACACTATCTAATTCATAAATAGACATAGATATGAAAATATATTATTCATTACTTACTTGGGATGTTACAAAAGGTCAAGGGACATAGTGTGTAACCCTTCTATATATCATGTACACTTTTTTACATGTCTTGGATATCTTTTTATTCTTATCATGAAAAAGTTTCATTACGGTACGTTATTGTTATCATTTCCCTGAGGGTTGGAATGTAATTTTTCCCTAATCCTATGACTATGATCCCTTCAGGAGGAATTCAGGGATAGAGTCACTGGAATCCCTATGAGAGGTCCAAAGTAAGAACCTTTATTCATCATCATACCCTAGGTGGAGTTATTTGTATTGATCTGACCAACACTACTTGGGAACCAATCCTCCAATTAGTGGGTCAATCCATATTGTGGTGTTGATATCACTACATGGACTTGGCAGTAATCTTTATCTATGTGTCATAATCTCTTTAGTTTATCCTTGTGTTCTTTTTCATGATGAGACCCGACATGAAGTATCTCTCATAAGAACATAATTAGTGCTATCAGAATTAGGATTTTGTTCTCCTAGATGAGTGCTTTTTGGAATCATTGAGCTATAATCCAAGTGATGGTATACTATGGTTGTGGTTTACCACTATAATATGTGTATTTGTTGTGTATATCTAGATATTCTTGTTATATGTGTTGTGGAAATATACCTATTAAAGATCATTGTATTTCATTGTTGTATGATTTGTGATATTAGGGTGTCCTACTATGTATTTTTATACTCACCATTATTTGGAATTTTCCAGAACATGTCATGTATTTTTTAGATGATAGATCTTTTAATAGAGTCTTTAGTGGACCTGGACCAGACAATTCTTAGTGATACTAGAGAGACTGATGTGTGTTCTTGTAGCTCTTTGATATTAGTTACAGTACATATATTTTGGGTTGACATGTGCTTTCAGACTCTTTCTGGTGGAATTTTATTTGGCCCCATTTACATTCTTTTACATCCTATCATACTCTAATTATGGGATTTAGATGTTTTCATGCATGGTTTTTTGGTTGTTTTTACATTTAATCGTGGTATAGGCTTGGATGTTTCTATGTGTGTTGGAATTTAGGCTATGGCCTCCCAAGTAATTAGTATGATTTCTCGGCTCTAGTCTCTAGTCGCTGAGCTATTGGATCTGGCTTGGGGGTTGTGACATGGGCCATATTGGAATGGTTCGTGATAGAGTGGTATCAAATCCATTCAGTTCAACTTTATGACTGGGAGTCTAAGATATTTTTTTGGGAAAATAGTGTTATGTGTGTCAAGTATGGATTTTATGCCACAGACTCCAGTGTTGTGGAAGCGACCTATATATCAATACAATAGGAATCTGATCTCATGCGTTTTGACTTGGTACATGAGAATACTATTTAGAGGGGAAAGATATTCATTCATCATATATTAATGTGTCATTTTTCCACGTACATATTGAGTAATCTCTCCTGATATTCTCATTGACCATGGTACATCTTGTTTACATTTAGGATACCTTTGTGATGTATGAAAACTAGGATTCAACAACAAGATCATGAGGACAAAACACATAGTGATGAGGTGTCAATAAAAGGACTAGTTCATGAGATGTTACCTCAAGGTGGTGCACCATCCATACCACAAATTTTAAAGCATAATGTGGTACCTTTATTACTAGAATATGACATGTGTAGTCTAAGCACCCTCCATCAGTTACAATGATAGAGAACCCCTAGGATTCGAGGTGCTCCTGACCCATAGTTGAATGAGGGCTAGCTTGAGGTGGTGATCTGAGTTTTCTATCTATTGAGGACACCATGATATCAGATAATGGTTCTAGCTATGAGCCTTCTCCATGGACTAACATGAATATATTGGGGTTTGTTTACCCAATCTTATGACGAGGTGACTATTGTGTGGGAAGAGTTTTAGCTTCTCGTCAAAGAGGAGTTCTCACCTGATTTGCTGAGGTTTGGATGTATCTAGGAGCATCTATAGCTTTATCAGTGTATCATAAATGTAGATGATTATTCATCGAGGTTAACTAATCTCTATATACATATGATATAAATGGTTAGGGATCAGTTTTTCAAGGCCTGAATATTCAAGAGAGATCTTTGTATAATCATCCAGGATAGTGTTATCCCTCCAAGAATTTCTATATATGTAGGTGAGCTAGAGAGGGAAAAGGAGGTTGAGAATTTATGGGATTAGTATATATAGGTAGTGGTTGTCAGTAGTGGGAATACAAGAGTAGATACCTCGAAAGTACGGAGCTGATTTTAGTCTCGGGGACCAGGATGTGTGAGAAATTTTAGGAGGATGTCCCATGATAGAGGATTTATAATTCATGTCAGACAATGTGGGTCTAGTTAGTCTAGAGATAGGTGGTGTTACTACTATGATGGTAGGGTACATATCACCCGAGATTGTCTGACCCATCGTACACTTGACAGATAGATCATAGATGGGTCGTTGAGGTTGAGGTAGTGGAAAGAAAATGCATGTTCACAGCTTAACATACATGGAGGAGGAGCTAAGAGAGCAGTAGGAGGTGGATGATGTTTTGACATGTTACCACCACCACCCCTAGGTGGTCCATGACAGGCTTATGGAGTTGGAGGACAAGGGAGGGACTACATTAAGTGTTTGATGCATATGACCCAGAGGATATAGGAATAATTCAACGTACGATCTATGAATATTCACCTTAGTTGTAGTAATAATGGACATAGGTTCTAGTAATTACTTTATTTCCACAAACCTTTTATGAGACATAGAGATTATATTTGAACAATTTTCTTGACCCTTACACATGGAAACTCATACTAGGTAAGACTCAGTGATCATGCTTGTGTGCGAACAATGTGACTTGACTCTTGGAGGTGATATTTTTTATTAGAATCTCTTAGTAGTATCATCAAGTCCATATGATTTCATTCTCAATATGGATTGGTTATCTACATCTCATTCCTAGATTGTATATTTTTGGTGAAGGGTGTGGTGTTTCTACCGTGACAGAACTAGGTTCTCTTTTGTAAGTGAAAATAAAACCCATGTAGTGTATGTTGAGCTCATGTATATGAGGGGAAAATTGATTACTCATCAGTTTGCAAGCCAAATCCTTGGTGCAATGGATATTTTGAGTTCCCAGTTTCCATCATTGGTGGTAGAGTATGAGGATTTATTTCTAAAATATGTTCCAGGTTTACCTCCCCACTGAGAGATACACTTCTGCATTGATCTACACCACAGGACGACATAGATATCTACTCTTTCATAATATATGCTTCCATAGAGCTTTGTGAGGTGAGGGAATAGTTGGATGACTTTCCGAAGAAGGGATTCATGAGACATAGTGTTTGGCCTGGGCCATCCCCTATTTTTTTTTGCTAGGAAGGTGGACATAAGCATGAGGTTGTGTGTGGACGACCAGCTATTGAACTAGGTGACCGTGAAGAACAAGTATCCACTACCAAGGATTGATGACATATTGGATTATTCAAGAGGGGTGTGATGGTTCTGAAAGGATAACCTCATATTGGGATATCACCATTTAGGATTATGGGATGAGGACATATTGAAGAATGAATTTCAATTTCTATATTGTCACTATAAGTACATGGATATTCCCTTTGGAAAGATGAACACCACAGTAGTGTTCACGGGATTCATGAACCAGATCTTGTTGAGTCAAAATGTGTTTTGACATTCCCATGAATCATTTGTTTTGGAAATCAAAAATCACACATTTTGTAATCATATATATTGTTTATCATGTATGTTTTTCACAACCGTAATCACTCACATTTTTTTAGTATAATATGTATTCTTGTCATAATCATTTATGTTGTTTTACAACATAACCAGATATATTTTCATGCATCGTAATCACATGTATCATATCTGGGTCATGCATCGTAATCACTTGTGTCATAACCAGGTCATGCATCAGAATCATGTATATTATAATCACATGCATTATAATCACATGTATCGTAACCAAGTTATGTATCATAACCAAGTCATTTATCATAAATAGGTCGTGTATCGTAACCACATTCCTCATAACCATGTGTATCATAGCTAGGATAAGTAACACATCATAATCACGCATCGTATCCAGGTTAAGTATTATATTGTAGTCATGAATCATAACCAGGTTATGTATCATAACCAGGTTATGTATCATAACCAGGTTATGTACCATACACTTATTATGCATTGTATTCAAGAATCATAACCTTTTTAAATATCTTGCATCATAATCTTGTTAATAATTGTAACTAGGGTATAAATTTTAATCACGATATACATTGTTATCCTGATAATCCTAGAGAACAAGTTATGTGTTGTACTTTTGAAATGTATTACACTCTTATCTTAACTTCAATATGGATTTTATTTTACTCATACTCATTGTTTCATACTTTTTATTTACTATTTTCTAACATAAAATGATTTCATTGAATTGGTTTTTTACCAATAAAAATGATTTCCTTCATTCTATTTTTTTTACCAATGTAATGTCAAGTGTCCAAGTCCCTCTGAGTTTTTTAGAGATACATGACCGTTGGAGAAAATATGATCGTTGGATCCTAAGGCCTATAAATAAGAGGACATTCAAACTAGAATACAAATTTTTCTTTTATCAAGTTCTTGAGAGAGATGATGTGACTTTTCTCTTTCTTTGTGAGAAAGCCTTGAAGATATAAGAAGTGAACAACTTGTTACATGTTCTTGTATTTCTATAAGTGCTTTGTTTATACTTTGCACAACTGGTCATTGGGATAATGATCGAGGTATTATTTGGATAGTAATACAAGCTACCGATCATCGTATCGAGGGATTTCAATTGTGTGAAAGATAGAGGTGTTTATTACATACTTAATCAAGGCCTTCTGGGGATAAGAATACATTCCTCTCAATCTTCATATCAAGGGCCTACTAAGGTGGGGGTAAGACAAACCTTTTATCTTAGGTGAAAGGATACCCTACACATTGGGATATAATAATTGTAATACATTTACTTTCTACTTCTATTTGTAATAGAAAGAAAATTGTATTGTTTTCACTTTCTATCCATATTAATTTTTATTGAAATTGTCTCAATTTTTATTCATTCATTACATATTGTATTAATAGATTCTATATGTTGTATGGTAGAATCATTTACATTTTTATTACTCTGATCATTGTATTCAATTCAAATACAATTTTTTTTCATTACTTGTAGTATTACAACATATCTTATCCATCAGATCCAAGAACTATTTGGTTAATGGTATTCATTGTAAATGGAATTAGTTTAAGACCTCTTAAACTAAGTTCTTTCTTGATTACTTTAATACAATGGTTTTTAATTCAACAATCCACCCCCTCCTTGTATTTTGCCACCTAATCTACATATACATATATATTACGATCCAAAAATTGGTATCAGAGGAGGTTTCTACTTGTTTATTTACTTTATTTATTTTTTATGTGATACAATTGCATTTCTATTAAATTTTTTTTTATAACTACTTACTACACTAACATGTGGAGTGGAAAAGTATTGTTTTATAAGATGGAAGGTATGAATATTGGATCAATTGACTATTTAAACCCAACCAGACAACCTGTTTTTGATGGGAATGATTATGAGTATTAGAGAGATCGAATGAAAACATTTTTTATTAATACTGGAGTGGAAAACATTTTCATGATTACTGGAGAATAAAAAATCCTAGACAAGGAAATAAGTACCTTTACCAACCAAGAGAAATTGGAATATCAATTAAAATACATGGTATACAATACTTTGTTGTGTTCCTTGACCAGGAATATATATAGTCGGTTGTCATCATGTAAAGTAGCCAATTGTATCTAGAAGAAATTAGAGGTCACACATTTTGGTATATCTGAAGTTATAGAAACAATAAATCCATGATTCAGGCAAAATACCATGGGTTTGATTTTCCTAATGGAGAACCAGTATGCATGGTGCGGAAAACATTTATGACAATCATTAACAACCTTAAATCTATGAGTGAAAAGTTTCTTAATGATGAATCACTTATGGATAAGATAATTGTAATAATTCCAAATGAGTGAGAATCCAAAAGGATAGTTGTTGATGACAATAGGATGGTTACTCAAATCACTCTTGATGGGTTATTTGGAACTTTTATCTCGTATGAGACAAGAATGAAAAGAGATGATGATTTTAAAAAAAAAGGAAATGTAAGATTAGATTTAACTACTACATGTATAGCTAAGTAACTGGAATGGATAACAAGATACAATGTTAAGAAAGCTGTAGTTATAGCATAATCAAGTGATAGAGATCATTCATAGAATGATTTATCCAATATTTCTCAAAAGATAAACATGATTATTGGAAAGAAATAATTTCAATACAGATTCAAACATAAATATAGGAAGGGCAAGAAATACTCAGAAGTAACATGTTATTAATGTAAAAGAGTTTGATATATAAGATTAGATTTTCCTTTACTAAAAAAAGATAGGAAGGATAAACATTATGAAAGAAAAATGAAAAAGTATTACAAGTCAAAGACTACGAATTTCTTGAAATAAAATGATTCTTGGAGTGCTGGTGGTGGTGATTCATCATAAAAATCTTCTGGATAAAAGAATATAGGACTCAAAGCCAGACTACCCATTGAAATTTTTTGTTTCATGGCTAAGGTACACAATGTTAAATCTCTTACAAATGTATCTTTAAATTCAAATTATCTTAATGAGAAATGTTCTTACTCCACGGATGAAAAATCTTTCTCATCAGAGGAAAATTTACCTTCTTCTGAAGAAGTATCCTGATTTTCCAAATTACTTGAGAATTAAAATTCCAACCTCAAGAATATTATTGATACGGAAAATTATAGAAAATATGTTCATATTAGAGAAATATCATATCTTTCAAAATATCTTGATAAGAAAACTCATGATTTTAAAAATATTTCAAAAAACCTTATGGAATTAAATTCTGAGAAGGATAAACTTATTAAGGACTTTGAGAAACATGTTTTAAAGAAAACTATTTTTGAAACTAAAAATAATTCCAAAACAAATTCCTGTAAGAATGATAATTTATTCATTACACTAAAATCTGATTTTTCTTTTTTCTTAAAAAACTCTTATCAAACTTTACTACAAGAAGGAATGAATTTGAAAAAAATTATTCTCAAATTTATCCTCTAAGAAATAGTTATGCAATTGGTTATACTCACTAAAAATCGACTTTTGGTCACAACTATTTTGTTCTCCAAAATGATCCTTTATACACTAAATGTCAATGTGGTGGGTATTGGGAAAGATATTGTTCTCTTAATAAAACTCCATCCTTAGGATTTCATAAAGATCGTTTTTTAAATGAAATGTGGATTCCTAAAATTATTTTATCTAAAATTTCTCAATCAAAACAAGTTTGGGTTCCAAAAATAATAATTGTTTCTTTTTCTAAAAAACTAGATCTGTACTAACAACAAGATAATTTTATACATAGATAATGTTTCTTCTTGACACATGATGGGAAAATAATATTTATTTGAAAATATTGTTTAAATGAAAGGCGGAAGAGTGACATTTAGAGATAATTCTTAGGGAAATATCATTGGTATAGGTAATATTGTTATTTTTGGAAAACATTTAATTTTAAATGTTTTGTTTGTCAAAGGTATTAAGCACAAACTTATAAGAATAATTCAATTAGGTGATGAAGGTTACCTTGTGAATTTTAGGAATGATAAATTATTTGTTCATAATTCCATGGATGAATTCATTCTTTCTACCCACTGGTATGAGAATTTATACACAATCAACTTAACTGACTTTAAGAGCTAAGAAATACCTGGCTTAAGTGCAAAGGAAGGCCAATCCTGGTTATGGAATAGAATGTTAGGACATTGTAACCTTAGGAACCATTTCAAACTCTCAAAAAAATACTTTTAAAGGATCAACGGATCTATAGTATGAATACACTAGATTTAAATGGGCCTATTTTCTAGAAAAGAAATATGATGCCTTTTTATATTTCAAAACTTTTAGAGCCCAAGTTAAATATGAGAAAAAATTTCCATTGATAATTATTCATATTGATCATGGTAGATAATTTCAAAATTTGGATTTTGAAAACTTTTGTAGTAAGAAAGGTATTACTCCCAACTTTTCAGCTCTAAGAACGCCTAAGAAAAATGGTGTTCTTGAAAGAATAAATTGAATTCTTTAGAAAATAACAAGGACCTTGTTGAGTGAATACTCGACTGCTAAGAATTTTTGGGATGAAGCTTTTAGTACTGCATGTTATACTATAAATCATGTTTTAACTAAGCCTTTTTTCTTAATAAAACACCTTATGAATTGTGGACTTTCCAAAAACCTAAATTTTCTTACTTCAGAGTGTTTTGATGTAAAGTATTAATTTTTAATATTAAAGATAATCTATATAAATTCACACCCAAATCCGATGAAAGAATTTTTATAGGTTATTCCACAACTTGTAAGGCCTATAAAGTTTTCAATAAAAACACTTGTACTATTTAGGATAGAGTGCATTTTATGTTTGATGAAACTAACCCCATTGATTTTAAAAAATACTTACCTACATCAAATGATGTGTTTTCATAAAATGATTATCAATATTTGACTAAAAACTCTTACAAAAAGGGAACTAATTAAGAAAATGTTTCTGAAAAATTTACCATATACTACTTTCTATCTTATGTTGATGAAAAGGTTTTACAGAAACCCAAATCAATTTTTTCATAGAAATCATCCTAGTGATAATATCACTATTTTTGTAAATCAACCTTTTAGAACCATAAATTCCTTAAGAAATGAAACAGAACATCTTTCTTTTCTATCTCAATTAGAACACAAAACTTTTAATAAGGCCTTAGGTGATGATTATTGGATTAAATAAATGCAAGATAGACTAAATTAATTTGAAAGGAATTAACTCTGGACCCTAGTTAAAAGACCTAAAGAAACAACAGTAATTAGTGTAAAATAAATTTTCAGAATCAAATGTGATGAAAATGGATTCATAATAAAAAAATAAAGCAAGAATTTTTTCTAAGGGATGTAATCAACATGAGTGAATAGACTGTGAAGAATCCTATGATCTGGTAGCTAGACATAAATATATTCAAATTCTATTATCCTTTGCAGTATACATAAATATCAAAGAAAATCAAATGGATGTAAAATGTGCTTTTCTTAATTGTTTCTTTCAAGAAGAAGTTTCTTTAGAAAATACTCATGTTTTTATAGATTCAAAACATCCTAATCATTTTTTTAAATAGTAATGCTCTATATGGTCTTAAACAAGCCCCTAGAGCATGGTATGATAGACATATATGATTTATTTTACAAAAGAATTATGAAATATGTACTTCTGATTTAACCCTTTTCATAAAAATAGAAAAAAATGTTTTTATTGTTCAAATCCATATTGATGAAATTATATTCAGTTCAACTCAACAATATCTAACTGACTCTTTTTCAAATCTAAAGAAATATGAGTTCTAAATGAGTATGATGGGTGATTTAATATTCTTTTTAGGTTCTCAAATATCCCAAAATCTAGAAGGAACCCATATATATCATCATAAGTATATCAAAGACTTACTCAAATTTTATGGATATGACAATACTAAAACTATTAGCACTCTAATCAGTACCTCAAATACACTTGATCTTAATGAAGTTGGGAAACTGGTGGATCAAACAAATTTTAGAGGTATGATAGGAATTATTTTATACTTGAAATCCACTCATCCAGACTGAATGTTTTCAGTGTGCTTATGTGAACCATACCAATATAATCCAAAAAATTCATTTAAAAGCAGTGAAAAAATCCACTTCTTAAAGGGAACTATGGATTAAGGTCTATTCTGTTCTCTAAGAAATGAATTTGTTTTGAAAAGTTTTTCGGATGCTGACTTAGGTGGCTGTAAAATGTATAGAAAAAAGTAAATTTAGAACATGTCATTTCTTAAGAGGTTTTTTAGTTTCTTTTTCATGCAAGAAGCAAAACTTAGTAACACTTTCCACTGCTAAAGCTGAATATGTAGCAGTTGGAAGTTTTTGTGCTCAGGTGTTGTGGATGCAACACACACTCACTAACTATGGCATGAGTTTTTTCAAAACTCAAATACTATGTGACAATAATATTTCTATTGCTCTTAGAAAAAACCTGGAACATCCCTCACATGAAATACACATAGAAATTATGCATCACTTTCTTAAGGATCACACATGAAAAAGGAGATATTGTTTTACAATTCATTGGAATGTAAGAACAATATGATGAAATTTTCACAAAACCATTATCTTCCGATAGATTTGAATATATTAAATTGAAACTAGTAATGATCACTGTAAATTAATCATTCATATCTATTTCATGTTTAACCCATCTCCTTACATTATTTTACACCATTTCAAAGTGGGAGTATACATTATTATATCGGTTTTACCCTATATGTTTTTCATTTTTATATGTCATCGGTTTTACTTATTATTTTTTTATATATCAGTTTTTCATGAATTGGTTTTAATGTTTATCAGTTTCACTTATTTGTTATACAGTTTATAGTTTTCACAATAATCTATTTTACTCTTTAGTTTTTACAGTCAATTTATTTCACCTTTTACTTTTATTTTTATTAGTTTCACTATTATCAGTATTGATTTTATTGGTTTCATGTTTTATCAGTTTCATGTTTTGGTTTCAAAATTATTTGTACTAGACTAGACTATCAGTATTATGATACATTATCTGTACTAAACTAATGGATTTAAAATACTTTATCGGTACTAGATTATTGATATGGGATTACTTTATCAGTACTGAACTATCGGTATTGGATTATTCTATCAGAACTAAATAATCGTTACCAGCCTATTGGATTTTATCAATTTTAGAATTCTTATCGGTTTTACATTTTAATTATTTTTATTGTTTTTATAAGAACAATATATTAAAACCAATACATATATCTCGATAATCCAACAGGTTCAGTTTCTAAAGCCTTATATTGGTTGTTTAATTATTTGTTTCCCGTTTCTTCCTTTTATCCCATACTTGGTTTGAGTCTTAATATGATTTCCTTTTAAAGTAAATCCCAATAGTTCGAAATCATTCTTGTCCATGGGATCTTTTAGATCAAATCCTAACCATCAATATCCTTTGAAAAGAACATATCCCACATCGAACTCATCTATTTTTCTCTCAAGATCAATTTCTCTATAAATAGTCGGTGTTGTTCATAATCTATTCCTACCTTGGTTTTCATAATCAAATATCTACATAGCTATAGTAATAAAGAAGATCTCCATGGTGTGAGTTAATCATTCATAACTGAGTATACTACTTCATCTAAGAAAGAAATGCCTCCAAAAGAATTCTCTTTCATGACATTTTGAGGTGAAAGGTTGGCCTCTCAAGAATTTTATGAGTCTTTTGATTCCTCTTTGAAAATAATTATAAGCTTCCAAGGCTGGGAATCTATTTTTGTTGAAATACCTAATTATGATTTGGATTATGTGTTTCATGATGAGCTGTTACAGCTTTATGAATCGGTAGCGATAGATAAGGCTCTTAATATTTCTTTTATGATGTAAGATAAGAAGTATACAACCTCTGTAAAACAATTAGCTATGCTTTTAGGTGTTCCATTTGAGTATGATACACTATATTTTTTTTATAAACTACCAAAAGTTTATGAAAATTTTGATAAGTCCAAAATTGAAGTGTTGATTTTTGAGATTCCCGAGGACAAGATAAAAGTGAGTCATTTAACGAGGGATAATATGCTCATATCACTTTGGATTAAAGGATTTTTGGAGCTGAGAAAGGTTGCAAAGGAAACATTTAATGTTACATATGTGAATGTTCTTGATTTTTTGGTAAACATGATAAACTTTCACCTTATGTGATTCATATTCTTGAAAATTAGGAAGATTAAATTTGGTGCTGTAAAATCACAGCTAATCATGTTTCCCACTGTTATCATCAAGTTTTTGAAAGAATTCTTGAACTGGTGTAATGTTGCAATCAAGTCAGATCTAACTTCCTTGAAGGAGCCCTTAATCAGTAAGGATACGATAAGGAGGCTCATGTTACGATTCATTCCTGAATCAAATTTTTTTGAGAAAGATCCAGATGCAGAGAAAGAAAAGGGAGTTATTGAAGGTAGTGATAATCCTTATAAGCCATCAAAGAAAAATTCCAATAAATTAATAGTATTTAAAACTACAACTCCAAAGGCTTCAAAGAAAAAAATGGTTGTATCTTATGAGGTTGTTTTCGAGTAGAGAAAAAAAGAGTAAGAAAGGAAAGAAGGGGATACTCAGTTTAGTTTGGATCCAGTTGAAGCATTGGATTTGAAAATAAGATCAGTAGAGTCTTTGAAAGAATAAGAGAAGAAGAGGATGAATAAGATAAAGGCTCAAGCAATTGATATTGATACTCTACTGAAAACAGCTGAGCCAGAAAAAACTAGAATTTTAATAAGGGAGCCACCAGTTCAGACTCAATCGGATCTAGTAGTAAAAGGCATGGAAAAACAAGCTTATGAACAATTGGCTACACAATCTCTTTCTCAAAAATATAATGAATAAAAAGAATAATTGTAAGAAGAAAAAGAATAGGATGAAGAAGGGGAAGAAGAACATGGACCAGAAGAAATAGAAGTGGAAGATATAGAATATTCAAATAAGGGAAGACATACCAAAGAATCCTCAGAAGTTACTTCATTTAATTTTCCATCTTGGGATCCTCGGTCTTCTAAGAAAGCATCTCAAAAGGTTTCTTCCTAGAAGATTATTCATATTTCAGATAATGAAGTGGATGAATCTGATAAGAATCGGAAGCATCTTGCTCAAGTGATCAGCACTGAAACTCATTACAGTGATCTACCACAATACACTGAAGACACGGATATTGAAAGTACAATCACTATAATGGGAATTCAGTATATTGAAAAAGAATTAAATAGATTGGAGAAGTTGATACTATTAATTCCCAAATATGAAGCCATGATAGAAATTATTTCAAATTTTTATAATGATAGAACAGACTCTGTCAAGGTTATGATGGACAGGTTTTTAAGTCCTGAATTTTAATTCATGATTTTCAAGGGACATGCTACTGAGCATAGTAAATCTTGCAAAAAGGTTGTGAAGTGGTCATACAATGTTGAAGATAGTCTTAAGAATCATTGGAAAAAATAGAATGAATTGGTACACCGGGTAAATAAACTCAACTCTCTCTATCAAAAGTTGATTGATGATTTGAATGAATAGATAGAATAATTTCAAAGACTCGGTATCTTTCAAGGATTATTCTCAGTAGTGCACGAATGTTTAAAATAAAAATCGGAGAATGATAGTAATGAGTTTGTTTCACTCTCAAAAATAGTTATTATTCTAGAAAAATACTAAAGTATTAGGTCGGATTATTTCAATAACCAGGGAGCAAGGATTAAAACTCTAGAAGTAAATCTTAAAGCTCAAGAATAAATCAATCTACTTCTACAACAAAGGTCCTAGAAAAAGGAAATTGTTATTTCTGAACAAGATGAGAAGATGAAGGCTCACCAATAAGCTCTTGAAAAACTCATGGAAGACAAAAAGTATTTGAAAAAAATAAAGATTATTATGTTTAATATTTTGTAAAAACAAAAGGGGAATGATTGATTTTTGAAAACTTTTTGTAATGAAATTATGTTTTGAGTAACAATTATTATTTTGTACTTTGTTTCTCTAACATTTTGTAGGAAATGAATACATTCCCTTATTCTTTTTTAAAATCTAAAAGGGGTAGAATGGTTTTGAAAAGAAAAATTTTGAAGCATGACTTATTATGGGGGAGAACTCACACGTAAAAGTAAATAGAATACGATCCCTAGTGTTTTGATTTAAACCAAGGGTGGAATTAGTTGTATTCACCATTACTTTTAGAAGAGTTATTAAACTCAAGGGGAGATAAGACTTTATTTTTTTTATTTTGTTTTGTTTTGTGCTTTCCAAAAAGGGGGATATTGTTGAGTCAAAACGTTTTTTGACTTTCCCATCAATTATTTTCTTTGAAATCACAAATCACACATTTCATAATCACATATATTTTTATCATGTATATTGTCTCACAATTGTAATCACTCAAATTGTATTTCATATATGATGTGTTCTTTTTATAATCATGTATGTTGTTTAACAACGTAACCAGATATATTTCCATGCATCGTAATCACCTGTATCATGACCAGGTCATGCATCATAATCAAACATTTCATAAATAGTTCATGTATCATAACCATGTCAGGTATTATAATATGGACATGCACTGTAACCACATGCATCGTAACCATGTGCATTGTAACTAGGTTATATACCGCATCATAATCATGCATCGTAACCAGGTTAAGTATTATATTGTAGTTATGAATTATAATTAGGTTATGTATCAAAATTAGGTTATGTACCATACTCTTATTACACATTGTATCCAAGCATTGCAACCTATTTAAATATAGTTCATCATAACCTTGTTAATAATCGTAACCAAGTTATAAATTGTAAACACGATATACATTTTTATCATGATAAGCCTAGTAAAAAAGTTATGTATTGTAATTTTGAAATGCATTACACTCTTATCTTAACATCAACACCGATTATATTTTACTCATACTCATTGTTTAATACATTTGTAATTATTA
The DNA here is from genome assembly GCA_963277665.1 of Viscum album. Classification (NCBI taxonomy): domain Eukaryota; kingdom Viridiplantae; phylum Streptophyta; class Magnoliopsida; order Santalales; family Viscaceae; genus Viscum; species Viscum album. The sequence continues at coordinate 249,976,109 of OY728150.1, forward strand.
TTTCCTAACCTAAAACTGTGTCGTTGAATTGGTTATTTACCAATCCAAATGATGTCTTATATTCTATTTTTTTGGAATGTTGTAATGCTAGGTGTCCACATCCCTCTGAGTTTTTCAGAGAAATATGATAATTCAAGAAAATACAACCGTTGGAACCTGAGGCATATAAATATGAGGTCATTCAACCTAAATACAACTTTTTCTTCTATCAAGTTCTAAAGAGAGATATTGTGACCTCTCTCTAACTTCGTGTGAAAGCCTTGAAGATACAAGAAGTGAAAACCTTGTTCCGTGTTCATTTATTTCTATAAGTGCTTTTTTCTACTTTGTGTGACCAATCATTTTGATAACGATCGAGGGCCTCCAAGGATAGGAAAACATATTGTCGATCATTGTATCGTGGGATTTCAATTGTTTGAAAGACAGACATGTCGATTACCATCTTAATCGAGGTCTTATAGGGATAGGAAGATAGTTTTACTGATCTTTGTATTGAGGTCTTACCAAGGTGGTGGTAAGACATACCTTTTATCAGAGGTGAAAGGATATCCTACTCTTTGGGATAAAAGAATTGTAATACCTTTAATTCCCACTTCTATTTTTAATAGAAAGAAAATTGTATTTTTTCCTCTTTCTACCCATATTCCTCAAATCCATATTTTTTATTTTCTAATAATTATTTTAAAGGATAAGTGTGAACTTTTACAAAGTTCCAACCATCTTAAACATTCAAGATATTTAAGACCATCACAACCCACCAACTTCAAAATTCAGAAATAGAAGGTTTTTAATTATACAATCCACCCCCCCCCCCCACTTGTATTGTGCCATATAGTATACATATACTTATATATTATGATCCAACAGATATTTTCCCCTTATATTTTCCAGTTCATGGTAGTCTTCATCGACGATATACTTGTGTACTCGACATCCAAGGAGGAGCACAAGAGAAACTTAAGGGTTGTTTTGGATGTACTCTGAGAGAACCCGATTTACAAAAAGATCTTGAAATTCCACTTATGGATTTAGGTGGTCAACTTTCTAGGATACATTAACTCAGTAGATTGTTTGGAAGTGGACTCATTTAGGGTCAAGGATTTGTTTTCATGGGATCCACCTAAGAGCATGACAGAGGTGCAAAGATTTCCTAGTCTAGAAGGCTATTACTATAGATTCAGATCTAATTTATCCAGAATATTAGAACCCATAATAGGTTTTACTTGAAAGGGGAAACATTTTGTGTGGATAAAGAGGCTCTCTTAGGCTTTACAGCAGATGAGGTATACTTTTATGTGTATTCTCATCTTCAGATTACGATAGGAAGGTGTCAAGTGTGTAGTGTTCTACATTGCATTTGGAACTAATCTTGGTTGTGTTCTGATGAAGCGGTAATAATTGATTTCCAATAGTTCATTCCAACTAAGTCCACAGGAGTATAACTATGTGACCCATGATCATTAGTTATCAATATTTGTATTCACTTTGAAGATGTGGTGAAACTACCTGATGGGAGAACAATTTATCTTTTGCTATAATCATAATAATCTCAAGCATATCTTCTCTCAAATTGATCTCAAAATTAGAAATATGTGATGCATAAAGTTTCTCCAAGATAATGACTTCTAAATTTTATATACTCATCAGAAGGGGGATGTGGTAGAATATGAACTCAGTAGGAGATCTTATTCTTAGTTACTGAAGGAGGCATTAGAGAAATTATCCTTGTTACAGTTATCCATAGTTGATAGAGATGGAACATCTTACTTAGAGTTTATTTTTTTTACACCTCCACTCTTACAGCGAGTTAGGGAGGAAAACTCGTAGAAAACAAATTTGAGACCCTTTGTGCATATATTTACATTGGACATGCTTATGATGGATTTTCTAAATGTGGGGTCCATGTAATTCTTTTAAATGAATAGAGTATGGTACTAGTGACATTATGAGAGGAGGTTCTAAGAGAGTTTCACATATCTCCTTTTGTAGTATATCCAAGTGTGGAAAATATGTACTAGGACCTCTGATGTCTGTTTTGGTGGCCATCAATGGATAAAGGAGTTGAAAATTTTGTCCCTTTATGACTTACTTGTTAGTAAGTGAAGGTTGAGCACCATGTTCCAGCATGATTGGATCAACCTCTTGAGGTGCCAGAATGGGAGTGGGATGGGTTACCTATAGAAATCATTCTAGTATTACCATGTATGTCCATGGGAAAAATTCTATATGTGTGATCATAGACCGGCTCAATAAGTCTTCCCACTTCCTAGCTATACAAGTGCGGAGTAAAGTAAAGAGCTTGAGATTTTACTACGTTCAAGAGATATTCTGAATCCATAGAACTCCATGTATAATTGTTTCTGATCATTATGGTCTCTTTACATCCTAATTGTGGAAGCGATTGTAAGAGGTGATTTGGACCTAGTCACACATGACCATAGAGTTTCACCCAAAAATTGATTACTATACTGAGCGGGCCATTCTAGTTTTGGAGGAAATTTTGTGATCTTTCTTGATAGGATTTAGCTATAGTTGGTAGGATCACTAACCACTATTCAATTTTTCATAAAACAATAGCTACCATTCCACCATCAGTATGGAACCATTCAAGGCTTTTTAGGTGTGACCCTATAGGTCAACACTGTGATGGACTGGCCTAGGAGAGGCAACACTCATGGGCCCAGAGTTGGTTCAAACTACCAAAGAGAAGGTGCACATCATCTAAGAAAAAATTATGACTATACAAAGCAATTATAAGTCTTATGTGGACTGGTGATGAAGTCCTATGGAGTTTGAGGAAGGAGAAAATGTGTTCCTACATGTTTAAACTCGATGTTAATTATGGAGATCTCGAAGGGGAACTAAGCTATCTCTTTGTTTCATAAACCCTGTACCAATACTGTGTATAATTGGAGAGGTGGAATATCTCATAGCTATTCCTCTATAGTTACACTAGATACACAACATCTTTCATGAGTTGCAATTGAGGAGGTACGTGCATGACCCATCACCAATTATCGACTGGGGAGATACAGATATTGAGGATAAAGTGATCATTACTGAGTACCTAGTAGATATAAATTATCAAAAGGAGTGGATCCTTCATGGGATATTGATTCCTTTTTTTTGTGTTTTATGGTAGCACATAATATCTTGGTGATTACATTGGAGTAGGATGCTAAGATTTGTGCTCAGTACCCACATCTTCTTGAGTGTCCCTTGTTTTGTCTTTTTAGGGATGTAAATCCCCAAGGTGAGGAGAATGTAATGTATCATATTTTCTATGTATTATTTTTGGATGTTATATGGATTGTTTTTTAGACCAATTGTAGAGATGGCATGTTATTTTAAGGCCTGGTATGCAGGGAATAAATTATTAAAATATATTAAATATATTAAATAGATTGTTCATGTGGTTTTCCATAAAATTTTGAATGACATATAAATGGGTGCCCAGATTAGAAATATGAGGGCCATGTTCATCTTAGAATATGAGGTTTACCCTAGGCATGACTTCATATTAGTCAACATAGTTCATTTGTGGAAAAAATTTAATGGATGTGAAAATGAATAAAATAATTAAATAAAATTATTTCAATTCACTTGCGTTGATGTAGTAACTAAGAATATTGAAAAATATTGTTATGTTAGAAATTTTGGGTTATCCTCATAACCCTGGATACATCGGAGGACCATTGGAGAGATCATTGGAGAATCTTCTCTAGAGAATGACAATGAGATAGTGGATTTCCAATCAACACACCATGAATTTGAAGAATCCTGCCAATAATAACAACATTTCATAATTCATCATCATCGATTGAAACAAATCATGGTATGGTATGTGTTTTATTTTTTCTCTCTCTCATCCTTAATTTTTATAAATAACATGAATCAATCCATAAACAGACTGATCTTCTGTCCAATCATCATATGGGATGTGATTATTCTACTGGGATTTAGTGGGATAAATCATTGTGATTATATTTTTTATTAAAAAGATTTTCATTATAATGGAAATGAACTAACATCACTAAGAATATCAATCAAGTTCCATTCCTCTTGATTTATTTGTAATTTTCCCCCCATTCATTGTTCACGGTGGATGTTCTTCATTTGTCCCACCTATCAACTTATCCATATCGATCGATCGTTTCACACCCATTTCTTGGTACAACGATATGATAACATTGATCAAGGATTAGAATAGCATGAAGGGTGTGGTAAAATAGAGAATAAGTTATTTAGATGATTTTGGATGCCCAAATTCTCATCTTTTAGTGTTATTCAGTGCACAATGAGGAATGATGACTCAATCCATTTTGAAATATGATCTAATGAAGAAATGTGTTGTTTGATGATGGAAAGGCTTGGATGAGATTTTATCTTTTATTTCATGGAGAAATGATCACTATATCAAATTCCGGAGGCACTAGACCGAATGGGAACTAGATCTAGGGTTCTGGAAAATCCCAAAAAAACACAACATGTAAACCAGATCTACACCCTCTGTGGGGCCCCTAAGTAGATACTAAGGTTTCTAGAGGAATTTAAGTATCACATGGTGTGTGTTTATGCCTACACATCATTTGGTCTTTTATTGGTGGACTCAGCATATAATTCTAAATGTTCATGAACATGGGGTGGAGTACATGGGATGCCTACATGATGAGTACTCTACTTCAAGGACATAGGTTGGACCAAGTACACGAGATATGCCATGTACAATACACATACATGGGTACACAGGAAGAAGCCATGTACTAGAACATAGGTATAGTATCCATGATGCCTACACACTATGTACTACTACATGTTATTTGATGACATGGGTCATTTACATGGGTAGGACCCATGGTTAAGGGATAGGGCATGTAACCATTCTACACACTGTGTGATGTTTTCTACATGAATTGGATATCTTGTCCTCTATATTATGGATATGTTTCATTAGGGTTTTCTCCCCTTATCCTTTCCAAGAGGGTTGGTATGGAGTCATTTAATATTCTGAGGACTATTATCCCATCAATAATAATTCGTGGATAGCACTGTTGGAATCCCTTTGGGAGGCTAGGAGTTATATCATCAATTTATCTTCATAACTTAGGTGCAGTTCTTAGTATCGATGTGACCAACACTATGTGGGAGTTGATCCTTTAATTAGAGGGTTATCCCAAACTGAGTTATTGGTATCAGCTCATGGAATTGGTATTGATCCTTATTTGTGTATCATATTCTCATTAGACTATAAATGTTTTATTCTTAGGATGAGAACCAACAATAAGTATCTCTCATATATATGTAGTTTTTGCTATTAGACACCAGAGTGTGTTCTCCCAGATGAGTACATTGTAGAATTTTCAAGCTGGAATCCTAGGGATGTTATACTATGGTTGTTTTTTATCTCTAGACTGTGTGACTTTGTTGAATATGTCTATATATTCTTATTATACATGTTTTAGAAATATACCTGTGTAGAGATGATATAATTTCATTGTTTAATGATTTGTTGTTTCATGGAGTCCTATTGAGTATTGTTATACTCACCCATGCACATGACATTCCCACGTGTGTTGTGTCTTGTGAAGATGATCAACATTTTGACATAGTGCTAGGAGGACTATGATTGAATGGTGCTTAGTGATACTGGACAGATTTAGGTGTGTTCTTACGACCTTCTGAAATCTATCCCAATACATACATTTAGTTAGACTACTGATTTTAGACTCTTTTTTATGGTATTATATTTGTCCCTATTTACATTCTTTAACATCATGTCAAACTTTGGTTATGATATTTTTGATATATGAATTCATGATTGTTTTTTTTTTAAATTTTAGCATTGTGTTGTCTTGGATATGTGTGAATGTGTACAGGTACTTAGGTTAAGGCCTCCCGTTCCATTGATATTCCTTCTCAGTGCTAGTCACTAGCCCATATAGAAGGTGGGATTAGGTAGTCATGACATGGGCCCTAGTGAGATGGGTCGTGGAACCCTACCAGAAATGTGTTGTGAAATGAGGATCTCTATATGAAACGATACTTCTCAGAACATCGTGCAACATAACTACCATGCACACATAAAGACTACCCAGATTATCAACTATGAAGGTCTCATATATTGGTAAGAAGTGTAATAACTTCATTATATGATACAAAATCACCCATACCACATCATTATTATGGATTTTAATTTTTAATACTATCACAAAATCTATAGTGACATCATACATTACACTCATGAATGAGAAAAGGCTATAAAAGCCTAGTTTTCTTATAATTCTCATCTTCCACCTACTGACATGAAATAATATCACCAAAAATCATTCTACTTCATTATCGATTACTGACCCACAATACATTCTTTGGAGATCACGATACATATTTTTTAAACTAGTATGTACCACCCCTATAGAAACATGAAACTATTTTATAATCTCCTCACACAAACCCATAGCTACACATACTCTTCCACAGAAAATAAGAGAGTTTCCAAAACAAAGAAACCATATTTATGGAATTTAACCACCATATAATCTCTATATTAGAACTAATATTTCTAGATAATAAAACTTCTTGGTCTTAATCCAGTCCAAAAGCATTGGTATATCAAATGTTGATGTCATATCTACTTATCCCTAAGACTTCTAAATATGTAGATTCATGTCTACAAAGAGGGAAACTATCTGAAACTCACTAGAAGACTACCTTGCTACCTCTTCCTACAAATTTAATCTCAATAATTTAACAATTATGTTTCATTTTCCTTTTTTACAATCCAACTCGATGTTGAATGATAACAAATACCCAATCCACCTCCATCGCTGATAGTTCTAGCCATGCTGAGAAAATATGTACCTGAGGATCATGTGGTTCGTGTATACCACAAACCTATCACACATGAAATTATTTTTCAAGAATCATAGGTAATGTACTAATTATTTTAACTCCAAATCATGAGTATGATAACTCATCTAATGAGCCCTCAACTTTCTGGAGCCTAAGAAACCACCTGATCCACTTGCTTTAGAAATACTTCGAGTCCAACTCTAGATGCATCACAATACATGGAATTTTATTTACTATACATATGTAAATTGATCATAGGTTATGAGTTCATCCAACCTTTCATCTTTTCAAAATTACATTCACAATAAATAGAGCAGAAAACATCACTCCTTTTTTCGTCATCTCTCACATTTGTGATTCTGGATGGGAAAAGTATTGGATAATGCGCTAATAATAACTTAGTAAGATCCTAAATCTATAAATCTTGAAGAAATTCATATGTTTCTTCCATGATAACATTGAAGTAAAATTCTCTAGGTCCATTAACACACTTTCCTCTGAGATTATTTGTCCAAAAAAGTGCACATTGTCAATCAATAAACTGCATTTACTTTTCATACCATATAGATGACTCTCTCCCAATGTGATTAAGTTGATTTCAAGATGTTGGAATGATATAATGATGAATTGGAGTACAATAACATGTATTTCAAAAAACCACAAAAATAGTCTCGGAAAGATGAAATATCCTACTCATCAAGGCCATGAATATCATTGGGGCATAAGTCAAATGAAATAGAATCACTACAAACTCATTCAATCCATACATTCTCCAAAAAGCAGTTTGAAGTATTCCTAATGGTCTCACCCTATACTAATTGTAAAATTATATCAAATAGATTTTTTATATGATCTTATCACCTCTTAGAAAATTCAATATGTCATCGTTGCGTGGAAGAAGATAGTAGTTCATGACCATCATCTAGGTCAATAATTGATAATCCATACACAAGTGCAAAGTCTTATTATACTTAAAAAAGAAGATAATTGGATAACCCCAATTATACTTACTTGAAATTATGAAAAATTTAGATTCCATATGTTATAACTATACTTTCAAATCATAATTCTCTTCTGTTGTCGTTTGATAAGGTGGGACAGAAATTTGATCAACTCTAGAAACCAATGTGATTGTAAACTCAATCTCTCACTAAGCTCATAAAACTATTCATTAAAGACATCATGGAAAAATAATACAATGGAATAAAAATATTACTTCTAATTTTCACTATCATCTAGAGAAACATAGGATATCTGGTCCCTGATATTGTACAACATTCACTGAATTGGTCTTACATGACCATCCTGAAGATCCCACTCACCTAGGTGTGGATATATTTATCTTTATATAGATAGAAAGGTAACCATCCTTTGGTAATATATGATATGATCATGGTATATAACTAACCATTACATACCAACATTAAAATCAATGCCTTTCATTTTCATCCTGAATTGTTTCCAAAAGTTATGGTGGCCACCAATATTTAGAGAGAATATATTGCATTGTTTTATATTCTCTGATTTCACTTTGAAACATGTGTCGATCTTTAAAGCACCATCAAATATTTCAAAATACAAGACCAAATCATTTACAAAAAGAGAACAAGAAAAAGAATGTGATTCTTCTATATCAAACAAAGCACAATCAGGGGTAGATGATAGAATAATCGTACCTATGACAATATATGGTAATGTGACCACAATAGATGGGGTAATCCTCATAACAATCTATAGACTAGCCCCTCTTCTATGGGATCCAAACTGATTACCCTAAGATATAACTTCAACCCTGTATTATCGTTCTAGCACTGAGGTACCACATAATCTACCTTCACCAAAACCTCCTTGTAACTCTAGTAACACATCTTTCGAGGCATCGTTGAGTCCTTCCTAGACTCCAACATCTACCATGTTTCCCTTTCAATACTCTACTATTGTAGTCCCCAATAAAATATATTTATGTGTCTCAATATTTCACAAGAAAGAAACTCCAATGTGGAGTATAGACACTAAGGCTGTTTTTGAACCATATTTCCACACTGGTAACACTCCAATGGAACACGGTCTAGAGATAGATGATCACTTCCCAAACTACTCTAACCATTGTTTCCTTGGAGAAAAATTCAATTATGATGCTTATTTCCACTAGAATAAGATCTCAATGTTTTCCCTACTTGAATAACATGGTCGCTGCTCGGGGCCTTTCTTAGATTTCCTTCCATGATTAGTTCGTAGTTTATAACATCTTCAAAATGGTTGAAAATGAAAAAGTTAAACTGTGACCATATCTTAGATAAAAATACATCCTCAAAATGTATTACCCCAAAGATTTCATCAATATACAAGGATGGTGAAAAATGTTTTATGTTGGTGAAATGTTCAACATATTCCAGCACTGATATTCCATCTTGTGTCATGTGTATGAACTCAATATCATTCTCATACATCAACATCTCGGGATAGAAATTTCCAATGAACTTCATCTCGAATTCCATTAAAGTCAGCTCCACCTTCTTCACATCCTGATATAGAATTTCCTACCAAAAATTGGTCGGTCCATGAATCATATACATAATAAGTTCCACCCTCATATCTAAAGGTGTCTATAGATGGTTAAAGAATGTATAGATTGAATCGATCTCGAACTTGGCTACCTTGGGTCCTCCCTCCCTAGTGAATGTAGGCGAGTGCTTCAGTTGGGACTCTCTCTTAATCTTAAATAGAAAAGGCATGGTGACAGTTTCTCATTCCATGGACTATCAGATATTGAAGTAGGAAATGATTGTGAACAAGTATCATTTTCCTATTATGGTTGATTTATTTGATCACTTAATAGGGAAAAAGAGGGTTTTGAAGATTGATCATTGGTTGTGTTATCATCATATCGTTGGCATTGACTATGATATACCAAAGATTGATTTCAGGAACATGTGTGTCTATTACAAATATCTATTAATTTCATTCTATTGGGATTACACACTTGATATTTTTATGGAATTGATGAATCAGATATTCCAATAGTATCTAAAAACTTTTTTGTAGTGTTCCTATAGGACATTTTGGTTTACTTAAGATCTAAGTGTGAGCATGAGAACCATCTGAGTTTAGTTTTGGAAATACCGAGTAGTCACTATTCTTTATGGAAATCTTTCGGAATGAACCTTTTGGATTCAAGAATTGAGATTATCTGGGCACATGATTTTTGGCCACGACTTATCAGTTGATCCTAATAAGGTAATGTCTTTCTTCTCCGGGGAAGAAACAAAATATGTATTTGAAAATTAGAGCTTACTTGGCCTTCTAGATATTACCAATGGTTCATCAAGGATTTATAAACATTAGTCCCACCTTTGTCTAATCATACCCATAAGGGGTTAAATTCACATGGGATGAAATGTTTCATTATCCTTTAAATTCGTTGAAAGGAAATCTGAAATAAACTCATATTCCTAACTTACCTGATCTAGGTAAGGGATATATGTTTTTATGTAATCCTTCTAGAACTGGTTTGGGTTTTTTTCTCATGTAGCATGATCATGTGGTGATGATAACATGATATGTATGCATGCAATTAAGTGATGGAGGAACTATATTTCTGGGAAAAGGTTTACAATCTTTTGTAACTATAAGAGTTTAAGCTACATCTTCTCTCATAAATACTTGACTCGATGATATTGGTAGCGGCTAGAATACCTTAATACATTTGACATATATATTTTCTACACCCTAAGGAAGGGGAGTGTTGTCGCTGATAGTATTATAAGGAAAGTTTCATTTCATGTTCTTTTTTATTTGAAGGAAGTGCATAACTTTATTGGAATTTTTTCTCAATTTAATTTTTATGATTAGAAGGATATTTTATGTATGGTTCTAACTGATGTTTAGATATTATCAACTCTCCATGAGTATATACTGGAGAGTCAGTAGGTAGATGTCAATTTTAGGGGAATTCAATAATCCCTATATAGTGGGGAGAGAGTTTTGGTATGGTTTATCTCTTTAGATGATATTTATAGTTTTAGGAACTGTCTTTTCATCCTAGAATCTTAGAGGTGCTTAGTTTTTTTATAATTTATAGTTATTCATGGACCATTTATCTAGGTATGATGAAGATTTATTAGGATGTTAGATGAAAATTGTGGTGGTTAGGTATGTAACATGAAATGTTTGATTATGTGCCCCATTGATACACATTTCTAAAGATAAAGGAAGATTGTTTGAAACCTTCTTGTTTTCTTCAGCCTCTACAAGTTCCTATTAGGAAGTGCGATGAGGTTTCCATAATTTTTTTTATAAAACCATGTATCCCACAAAGGAGGAATGATATCTTGTTAGTGATTGATCGGTTAGAAAATTTATCACTTTTTATTAAGACCATGGACTCTTTAAAAGTTGATGATATTAGTAAGTTTTATGTGTAAGAAGTTGTGAAGTTTCATGGGGTTACCACTACCATTGTTTCATATTGTAATCTTATGTTTACATTGAGGTTCTATAAAAGTCTCCAAGTAGTGATGTGGACTCAGTTCAGATTCAGTAAAAATTTTCATCCACATAAAAATTGTAAGACAAAGCATGTTATTCAGATTTTTATGATATTTTTCATTAATGTGTCTTCAATTTTGGTGGATCTTGGGATATCCATATGATAATAGTTGAGTTTTCTTATAACAACATTTATTAGTCGTGAATTATAAAGGATCCTTTGGAATTTTTTATGGTCACTCATGCATATCACATATTTATTGGGATGATGTGGATGAAGCTTCTTTGGTTTGGCCAAGTTTGGTTGAGGAGATTTTTGTGAGGATTTAAGGTATAAATTTTCATCGAGTTATAGTTCATAGTTGGAAGAAGTATTAAAAAATTAAATGGAATCGCACTTTTTATTTTTCAATAGGTAACATAGTTTTCTTGAAATTTTTTCTTTGGTTGGGCCACATTAAACTTGGAAAACATGGAACGTTGGATCTAATATATGTGGGAATGATTGAGTTCATTGAGCATCTTAAAAATGTTTCTTATCTTTTTTTATGTCTATCTCGGTTTATAAGAATTCATGATGTATTTGGCGAGCCACAACTCCTAAAATATCATCCTGACCCCTCTCACATTCTATTTTAGTAGGAGATTGTGTAAGAGCATGATGTTTCTATTGTTGAGTAGACAATGGAGATCATTGACCCTCAAGTTAATGTATTACATGTAAATTTGACTACTTTAGTCAAATTTTCATGGTGGCATGGATTGAACTCCTATGATACTTGGGAGCATGAGTCACTGATGATGTAGAATTTACCTCATCTTCTTACCAAACTTCATACTTTTATTTTACTTCCCATGGATGGAAATTATTATGGTGGGGAGTTTGTAACATCTGGTTACCTACACTTAGATTATTCCTTTCCCTTTTCTTATTTTCCTATTGAATTGGGTCTATCTATTGACTCCCAAGAATGGAGGTAATTTTTTGGCGAAAATAATTAAATTTATAGTATATATGTTTGTATGAATTAATGGAATCTGGGTATAAATGGGTTAATGGATTTTGTGTCCTTCTCCTAAAATTTAGATGAAGCCCGAGTTGGTTTTGTATTTTTTTGCTATAAACTAGGTGATTTCATGATGAGTAAAGTATTTAAATAATTTTTAAATGTTCTACGAACACAATTCATGAGATTTTAATATGACATGAAAGGATTACACACCTTGTAATTTTAAAATACCAGTGTTAGTAAAAAGGATATGTGTTTTTTGGTGTATGTGATCATTGTGGATTAAAAGATGTTCAAAGGGATTACAAACTATGTAAATTTTTTTGAAGAACTTTTCAGGGTGTTGTGTGAATGATATTTTAGTTAATTATCCCACAACACCTTTTTCTATCAATATTAGAGACTCATCCATTGATTTTGGGATTCTTTATTCATTCTAGATTGATCTTTTCAACCTTGGATCACAATAGAAGATGGGTCACTTCTCTCTGAGTAAGTATTCCTTTCTGCTTCTTCACATCCATGGTTGTAGTACCTCTTTAGTGTTGCGTAATCAGGTTGTTTGACCCGTGATGGTGTTTAATATTTTCTATATTCTAAATTCGTAGTGAAATCATATTTTAAGGGTCGTTTACTTTAATGGTAGTGGTGTGACTGGTGTGCGTTCTCACGGTATATATGGTTCCCTCTTCTCTGCCAACCGTTTTATTTTTGAATTGGACCAATTATATATTGTGTAAATTGTTTATAGGGAATTATTTTTCTTTTTTTCTTTCTTCTTATTGATGGATCCTTCTTGGGCATGTACTACCATGAGTTTTGTGGTAAAGGGTTCCCTATCTAGCATGTGTTGGGTGAATTGTATTTCTTTTATTTTAATAAATTGTTTTATAAATAAATTGGAATGAATGATTTGATTGTGTAAATGGATTGGTGATAAAATATTTATTTTACTTGTATTTTGGTAAATGAAAAAAGGCGTATTTTAAAATTACTAAAATGATTTATGAAATGAATCACTTCAAAAGTATTGGGTATGTATGTGAAAGGTTTAGCTTAGGGACATAATTCATGTTACCATCAAGGGATTTTCTCATGGGGATTTTCTTTTCTCCCAAGAACATTTTTTCTATGAATATGTTTTACATTGCATGAAGGTTCACTCATGGGATGTTTCTATGCTCCTTAGGCCAATTTTCTTGGGACTTGTGGTCCACTAGTCATTTTTTGGTATGAGTAGTCTACTATCCTGAACTATTGATTTCCATGGCATGATTTACTTGTTCATTTTCTTTTTTACTATTTTGGTTTTTTGATATGCATGATTAGACGTTGAAGTTCATATACTTTCCATTTTTTTGAATTATTGAAAACTAGAAATTTTCTACCATGATTTTGATAAAAACATATTTATTCATTATCATGAAGATTTTTATGTGAAACGATCATACATTAATTGTTTATACATGGACATGTTATGGAACACAAGGGTGAGACCCCACTAATCCAGTTAGCTTACACCCTGCACACTTCTTCAGTGGTGAATAGAACATTTTATATATATCTATATAGGTAATGTCAAGGTTCTATAGTGAGGTGGTGAAGTTTTGGTCAGTTGAGTCTGGGTATCTCGATGGTGAGATGGTGTTCCTTTTCCCACATTATCACCATTGATTAGTTGGTTTTTCATATTTTGTTAGTCCTTTGTGGCTGGACATATACTCAGAGATTGTTCTTCTATTGTTTTTCTTTAGTTTACACATTATATTTATGTTATGGCATATATTTTATGTCTGTTGTTGTCTCTTTATCTGTATATATATTCCATATTAGTGCTTTAGGTTGGGAAAAATTATTCCATCTGTTTATTGTTTGTACATGATAACACAACAATATAGAGCTACAATTATCATAGAAAAGAATATTTATAAATCTCTAATTGTAAAAACCCAATATGAATACCCTCTCAATCTGGTACGTAACTCAATAATCCATATACTCAAAGGGTGTTCCCGATCCCCATGGGCTATATAGTTCCACCCATGCATCAAAAAAAGGAATTATATCACCAAACCTGAGGTAACAACATGGAATATATATACCAATAAAGAGACAATAGTGGAAGGAATGTTTTCCCTTATATGAAAACAGACAGAAAAAGTCAAATATAAATGAAATTTGAAGAATCTCCAAGTACATTCCCAACCACAAATGACTAACAAAATAAGAAAAATAACTACTCCATTTGATATCTTGGGAAAATCCACACCATATTACCATCCAACTACCAAGACTATGATAACTAAAACTTTTCCACCTCACTCTGGTTCTTTTCCTTCCCCTGCATTAAAAGACATACAATGGTATATGTACTAACGAACAAGTGCACATGGTTTGAGAAAATAGGCTCATTATGGTATCTCCCAGGTGTTCCCTAACATGTCTATATGCAAACAATTCATGTATGATCATTTAATGTAAAAAAATTTATGATAATAAATAAATCAGTTTTATCATAAGCATTGTAGAAATTTTACCATTTTAAACAATTCAAAAACAATGTCAATTATATCAATTTCAAAGTCAAATAATTCATATCAAAAACTAAAATAGTACAATGTAAAATCATAGGTAAATTGCATCAAGGAACTTAATTGGTCAATATATAATACTAATCATACAAAAAAATCACTTGATCACAAGGATTCCCTAGAACATAGGCCCAAGGAGAAGGGAAACACTCCATGAGTGAACCTCCCAACAATGTGAAACATGTCCCTAGAACAACTAGCCCAGAGATAAGAGAACATTACCATGAGAAAATCCCTATATTGTAACATGGACTATGTCCCTAAGATAATTCTTCCACCAATGTACACAAGGATTACCATGTGCTTCATTTATTAAATCATTTCTATTATATAAAAATACCCCTTTTCATTTACCAAAAATAGGAGGGAAACCATTTATCATAAATCCATTCACACACACAAAACAATCATTTCATGTTATTTATAAATCAACTTATAAAAAATAGGGTCAAAAATTCATCCAACACATTCTAGATATAGAACCACCTATCTCAGTCCTCATGGTCTCACATGGCCATGAAGGATCCACCAACAACAAGAATGAAACAATAACAACAGAGAACCTATAACAAATATTGACAGCTTAAAATTGGTCCAATTCTAAAAAATAATTTGAAAATAAGATTAATCCATTAAAAACCAAAAAACACACACCCACCACAACAAAACCAAAAAAGGAAATGGCCCCTAGAACAAAATTCCAGCAGAAATATTGAAGATAAAAAAAGGAAACACCCTCCCATGACAACTGATTCGATAACGCAGTACTATGATGCAACCACGATCAATGAAATAAAGAATCAATAAGTCCTAATTACCAAGAGAGATGGATACCAACTTCTATGGTGATCAAATGTCTAATAGATCAATCCAAAACAAATTGGTGCTCCCTAAATTGTTATATATTTCATTTTGGTTGAGAGAAAAAAGTGTTATACAATAATGAAATGAAATATGAATCATACAACAACCTAAAAAGTTCAAATAATAAATTTACATGAAGTGTAATCTCTTTACACGTTGTGTATTCCATGAGGATCACATACACCGAAAATTCCATTGCATTTTTAAATTAAAATTAATCTTTTATCATTGCACTTCATGTACCTATTACATGGTGTGTAATCCTTTCAAGTTGTGTAAAAATATCATGACTTGGGTTTAAAAAAGATTTAGACATCATGATATATCCCATTTTTTTAACATAAAACTCTAGATAAAACTTGATCATCCTCCAAACCAGGAGAGAAACCCACAAAATACATTAATAAATTTCACAATAAAACATCAACCCCCAAATCGTATGACATTTTCCCCAAAAAAATCTATCCATCTTCGAGATTCCCAAGACACCCCCAATTAAAGAGGAAAATATGAAAAGAGTATAGAATTACATAAATGAAGGTAACAAAATGTTACAAAATCCCTACCATAAGACATTCCATCCCTGAGAAGCCATGTAAATGAATGAAATCTATTAAAGATGTGGGGACAATGTTCCCTCAACAATGACTCACATTCCAAAGTCTCATGAGAGTTTGAACTTTGTTTCCATAAAAATTTTACTAATGGAACCAAATTTACATATAACACTATCACTTTATCTTACAAGATATGAAATAGCTTATTAACAATAGAAACATCAGGCTCTAACTCAATAACCACAATACTAAGAATGTGAGAGGGATCATGATGATATTTTATGATCTGTGATACGTGGTAGAAATCATGAATGTCTATCAACTGGGCTATCAACGAAAAACAATAATCAAACTGAGAAATCTGCACAATGAACTCAAATTTTTCAACATATCTTAGATTCAAAATTCGTTTTCCTCTTAGATGATATTGACTTAACCATGAGAAAAATTCATGAAACCCCAATCACCTCTTGAAAACCACAAAGGTAATTTTTTTGACCTACATAAGACTTATGTTGACTCTACAATGTAACCAGATGTCAGCGTATATCCTCAATCCTCACAGATGTGTCCTAAACCAAACTATGTCCCACCAAAGAAGGGTTACCCACCACTTCCCAACAAAGAGGACACCTGCATGAGAGATAATAAAAAAGACTCAAAAGTATCCATTATAATTAACTATTGGTTATTATTGTTATAGTAAATCTCAATGATTACCAAATGGATATACCAATATCCACCAAAATTAAAGACACAAGAATAATGAATATCTTCAAAATTTTGAATAACACACTCCATCTGATCATTTGTCAGCAGATGATATGTTGTAATCAATATGACCAGTGTCCCCATTAAATCATTGATAATTTTATATAACCTTGATATAATCCTAAGATCCATGTCTAAAACAATGCAAGAAGTAACCCCATCACAACTTCCTTCACATACATCTTACCTAGATCATCATCTTTTGTGGTGTCCCTGGTCGAATGACATGAGATTACTTATTAAAAAAATCAATCACAACCAAGGTATCATTCCTCCCTTGGGTATCCCATGGTAATATGACAAAAATATATATGGAAACCTCATCACACATCCAAATAGGGATTGGAAGAGGCTGAATGACATCAGAAGGTTTCAAATTCTAGGCTTCTATCTGTTTCCATGTGTAATCGTGGAACTCATAATCAAAATTTCATGCTTCATACTAGGCCAACAAGATCGTAATCTAATATCATAATACATATTAATAGATACTAGATGAATTAACCATTATGTAAAATTAAAATAAGAGAAAATTGAGTTCCTCAAAGATGATGTGAAGATAAAAAATCCAAAAAAATAGAATACTATTTAAAGAGATAGAACAACTCGAAACAGTCTCCCCAACATATAGGGTTTCTTGAATTATTCTGAACACATCATACAATATCTAATTCTATATAGTATAATCAAGGATTTATGAAGATAACTAAACACTGGTTATAACCATACATGAAACATCCTTCTGAGCATCCAAATGCAACTCAGAAAAATTCCTTATTAGGTTCCACTCTTCCTTCGATTCCAAAACATCTTCTGATGTAACTTTCTAGATAAGAGAATATACAATGAAATTTCCCTTCCCCAGGGTGTAGGGAATACCAATTTCAAACATTTAAAGTCATTTCACCCACCAACTCAGTCTAAAATTTAAATCTTTCGGAGATAATGTGTAACTCAAACTCTTATGGTTGGAAAATACAATGAAACTTTCTCTAAATAGATAATTCCACCAACACATAAGCTTGTGCCTAACTGTATAATGATCAAAATCAAAATTGTTGTAATAATACTCATGTGTTCTAAGTTCATGATATCTATAAGCCACCACATAATCATCCTGTATGGGAACACAACCCAAACCAGTTCTCGAAGCATCATAGAAACCCACACACCCTTAGTCAAAATAGGGTAAGATCAAAATATGATATGATGTTAGAAGTCCTTTAAACACATCAAAATAAGACAAAATTTTTTTATCCCATGTGAATTTCATCACTTTCATTGTAATATTAGTAAAAGGTTTCACCAACATGGACAAATCCATGAAGAACCTTCACTAATCTCTAGAAAGGCCAAAGAGGATCTGAAATTCAAAGTCATTTCATAGCTCTTCCCATAAAAACACAACCATTAACTTATAAAGATCAACTAATAACACATTATTAAAAGTAAAATTCCCAAAGAATTTCACTTATTGAATCCAAAAGATTTATTTCGAAATATGTTTATAAAAATGTTGATTCCTCATGATTTCAAAAACAAAACTCACATGGTTTTTGTGCTTGTGATTGGATGTTGAGTAAACCAATATTTCTTCCATGAAAACTACCACAACAATGTTGAGATAATGATAGAATATATGATTTATCATATCCATAAAAATAGAATGATATTTATTCAGACCAAATATAATTACTGTATATCCATAATTTTCATACCTACTCCTGATTTCCATCTTCGATTTATCACACTCACGAACTATGAGTTGATGATAACCAAATATGATATCAATAATTAAAAACCACTTTTCCTCCTTTAATAGATCAATCAAATCATCCAAATGAGTAAAATGATAATTTATCTTAATCATTCACTGGTTTGACTTCTAATTGTCTATGCACAAATGAATCAAACCATCAGCCTTCTTAAAAAGAGTATTGTGGCTTACCATGGATAAACACTGGGGTGTACAAAACCCTTTTTCATTTGGTTTTCCAACTAAATTTTGATCTCTTTCAACATAGTTTATGCCACATGATAATAAGGTATTGATATCAGCTATATACCTTTCACCATCTCAATTACAAAATCTATATCCCCCACTAGAGGAAGCCTAGATAAATCATTTGGGAAAACATCAGGAAATACTAGGACAATGATGAGAAGATTGAAAAAAAAAAAAAATTCCTCAGGATATAAAATAAAATTAGAAAAAAAACTCTTATCCTTCAGTATGGAAGGTCCTACATGATCAGACATTAGATCCTACTATCTCGGAAACACCCACAATCATCCATCAGCTACAAGAAAAGAGACATGACAATGATAACAATCTATATCTTCTTGATGATAAACAGGCCAATAAGTCCATAAGATGATGTATTATATATCCAGATCTAGAATAATAAAATGCCACACTAGATCTGAATCAGTAATAGATAACACATAAGGACACCAAAACCCCTTCTCTTTCCTCCTATCATGAGATGTCACAAACTCCATAATAAAGGACATGTGTTCTATTGGATGGTTAATAATGTCAACCAAATTACAAGATATAAATTAGTGGTTAGAACAAATATAAAATAAATCAATCACTAAGGAGGATAAAATAAATGTGGTACCCATCACTATCATTGGACCTGCATCTACCTCCACTATAAACTCATCTACTACGTGGAGGTGCTTTATTCTTGAGGCCTTTAGCTGGATCCCTATAGTCTTTAAATCATCTGAATATTACGCAATAGACTTTGGAGCTAAAAATACCTAACCACAATGAGAAGTACACATAGATTTGTAACACCAAAACCATAGTTACCTAGAGTCAGTGCATTATTACATATCATTGGCATGATCGCAATAGATCAAGTCTTGAAAGACCAATTTGTTTAGTAGCATTGGAAGTACTAGATACATACATAAGTTTTACATTACATTATGAAATAAAAAAACAACATTGTGTCTCCTTTGAACACACTGATATCCCATAGCATATCCTTACAGTTCAATCATAATATACTACTTCACATCTTGGGAAAAATAAAACATAAGAAAGGGGTGAGATCATATGCTCAGTAAGGATAACAATATAGTGAAAAAATTAAAAAATAAGCATAAACATTGAAGAAAATGTATAACACTAAAACACAATCCTTATAATATTAAACTTGAGAATAATATGGAAAAGATCAATAAAATAATTCCATTTACTTATTCACATGGATATTCTACTTGTCTAATAATCACATGTAATATCAATAGCTAATTTCATAATGATGGAATGCATAATGTTGGACATCATAACCACATAGTAAAGGCCTCATTCCAAGACTATAAACAAGATTTTTCAAAGTCCTTGTGCTAAGACACTAGTTTTTCTCATGATACCTACTAATGCATCGAGTAGCTATAGCGGGCTCCACCTGTCACTTACTATGTCTTATGCATTCTTCATATGAAAATGTTGAAACATAACAGAAAATATTTTTATTAAAACTACCATATGAAATGTTAATACATTAACCATAAACCACAAATTTTGTTAAAATAACACATCCATAGTCAAACATATCCCAAAACATTCAATACAATATGGAAAACTGTATCATAATAAATCAACATCAAGCAAGTGTAAAATCCATCAAAGGATGTTGACATAGATGAAATCAAAACTATTTGAGTGAAATGTCTCTTCCAATTTTGAAATCATATAAAAGTAACATAATTATGAAAGAAAACAATTATTTTTAAAATATTATTATAATCTTGTAAGGGAAACTTTAAAGATGTTATAATGTCAGAAAATAGCCACACTCACCGTATACGTTAAAAAACATTCTTACCTTAATTTGTCAAAAAGGTCATAAAGTACCTTATTTGGAAAACAGTAGAAAGAATCCTTTCAAAAAATCTTATAAAAAGTACCATAAGGGTATAAATTAATTTAACCAATATTCTAGGAAATATAAAAAACACTTTGAAATACATTTTTAAGAAACACGGATGTGGATGATAAAGAGGTCTTAGTAGAAACTCACGTATAAAAAACCTCGGATAATAAAGAGATTGTAAAATTAACTCTTACCTTGTACATTTTCTTGGTTGAAGGTATTTTAACCTCTTATATAATAGTTAAATCATTGTTATTAAATTATAAATGAACCATATACATAAATATGATATTATATATGTTCTTCTAATATTGTTTTGTTAATAATATTTCAGTAGTATCATTGTTTCGGGTGTTAAATGATTTGTTTTCCTTTTTATGTTTTGTTATGTAAGTCATATTTGTTATGGATAGTATGTATTTGATTCATATCCAGAATTATTTTACCCTCTTAAACAATATTTTAGGTCATAAAATAAAATTTATCTTTGAATGGTTACAATGGGGAATGAATCTCATCGCATTCGTGGAGACGGTAATCCGTACGTACGCATGAGAAACAATACCATTCTATTGATGGTGAAATTGTATGTAATTGGATGATATATCATACATACGGAATCATTAACTTGTTAAATATATTATTTAAATCAATTATACTCATTATTATACCAATCCAAATAATGAAGTGTTGAATAACAAACTACACCACGATGTGGAGACGGTAAGTCGTATTTATGCACGTATGGTGACTTTTTCATTCATAGGATGGATATAATAATGAATATGGTTGTACCATATTTATAATAACATCACATTATATAGAAGGAATTGGATTTATTATTTTGGTATGGAAACAACAAATAAAGAGGAAGTGGAATAAGAAAAGAACTTTGAAAGTGGTGATAAAATTATTACCTCTTCTTCGGGTGCTTTCTATTGATTTGATCAAAAGGGATCATTAGGATAAATTTCTATTCAAAGTAATGAGTATAGGTTTAAGTGAGGATATTTGAGAGGATATTAATGTAGGGGTTGGCTGAGTGAATTTGGATTTGTGATTTTGAGAGAAGGGGTAGTACCCTTTTATAAGAGAGGTGAGTGTCACTTTTGGAAAAGCTTGAAATATTATTTTATTATACAATCATATTCGGATTGTAATGACTCTAAAAGGAATTATTTAAAAAATAAGGTGGTTTTGGGTCTAAAACATCTCAAACCCTAGGTTTTAGATAGGTTTAGGTCACCATATTAACCTTATATTTTAGATTTAACTCTTAGTTAAATAGTTTAACTTTTTCCATGACTTCTTGTATTATTATAATAAATGGTTAATAAACTTAGTATAAAAAGACAATAGAACCTTAAGTGGTTCATTATTAATATACCTAAACTTTTCTATGTCCTTTGGCCAATCCATATATTTTTTATAATATTATATCAATTAATAATATAGTATTTGTTTAATAACTCATTTATGTCAATTTTGACACAATTTAGTATTTGCATTATGTGAAAGTCAAAAAAACTTGGTTACTTATAAACAATACATTAAATCAATCATGACATGTAATATTAACATATAAAATTAGATTAATGAATTAAAAGTCTCAATTTATATTTACTTAGATATTTATAATATCCATTATTTTAATCTTTCATTAATAAGGTAATTACTGCATCATCATTGTGTCATAAATAAATTTAATTATCTAATGTATAAAAATTATAAATAAAGAACAATTATGTAGGAAAACCTTTTGGATTTATAATTAATATTTATAGTAGAATTTATCTTATGTATAACTCTATATTAATAATGTTTTAGTTATGAACATTTGAATTTAACACTTTTAACTCTTCATTAAATAAAATAATAATAAATGTCCTAATCTAATACAAGTGGATCAAAGAGGGTAATATTTTATTACTAATGTTGATTTTGGTCTAGAAACACATATACAATATAAGACATGTGTTAGGGTAATTATAATATCATTTTAACGTTTAATTACACTATTTACTTTTAATCGTGGTAAATAAAATTCAAAAGTTACTATTCACTAAATATTATCTTCATCCTATTGAACCACATTTTACTTACTGATGTCAATATTTTCTCTCATATTTTTGAAATCCAATTCACATAATTGGTAAAATTACGTTTTATGTCAATTTTCTAACGTTCCTAGAAGGTGGTTAAAAGATGTTAAAATGTTCAATAAAATTTTATACATCTAATTTTGTTATAAAATGACTCGAATGTATTACATTGAACTTGTATAGGTATTATGTCACTACTTTGAAAGAAAATAAATTTAAATTAAATAAATAATTATTTAAATAAAAAGTAGGTTTTAAACAATAACACGTTGTTTTCACTGTTTATCAAACATTGAAAGTTTTCAGAAAACTAACAAAAATTTACCTTAAACTAATTTTGATATTCCAAATCCAAAAATGAAGTCCATTTTGAAAAATAAAATTTATAGTATTTCCCAAAGTGGTATTACTATTCATAATGGCTAGTTTGATTGGTCATGGTGTGCTAGAACTCAATGTTGTGTATATCGCAAGCTATTGCATTATTAAAAATGAAACGTGTCATGGAAGCTTGGGGTGTTACATTCTTCCCTCTTTTAAATACTTTCATCCTCGAAATTTCAAGAATAATACTGCATAAAATGATTCGGGTGGTTCTTCATCATAAGTTCCTCGGGTTCCCACGTTGCCTCTTCTATCTTATGGTTTCTCCACAGAACTTTTACCAGACGATTCATCCATTTTCTCAGTACTTGTTCTATGGTATCAAGAATCTTGACAGGCTCTTCACAATAGGACAGATTGGGTTCTAGTTCTATTTCTTCATAGGTGAGTACATGCATTGGGTCAGGAATGTATTTTCTCAACAGTGATACATGGAACACATCATGAACTTTGGAAAGACTTGTATGCATTTCCCAATGGTAATATATAACTACAATTCATTCTAGAATTTAGAAAGGTCTGATGTACCTGGGACTTAATTTCCCCTTCATACCAAATTGTATAACACCCTTCCATGGAGATACCTTCAAAAAAGCATGATCTCCTACTTGAAATTCCAACTCCTTACTTCAGTTATCAGCATATCTCTTTTTCCTACTTCGAGAAGCTTTGATGTGGGTTTGGATAATCTTATTCATTTCCATTATTTCCCCTACAATTTCTAAGCCTACGAGTTCTCTTTCACCAACATCATCCCTACATGTTGGTGTGCAATATCTCTTTCTATATAATGATTCAAATGGTGCCATATGAATACATGAATGGAAGATATTGTTATAAGAAAATTATACCAAAGGTAAATATTGATCCCACATACCTTGAAAGTCAAGTGAGCAAGATCCCAACATGTCTTCTAAGGATTGAATAGTCTGTTATGATATTCCATCATTTTGAGGGTGGTAGGTAGTGCTCAAACGAAGTTCAGTATCTAGGGCCTTCTGAATACTTTTACAGAATCTTAATGTAGAATGGGGATCACAATTAGAAACAATCTATAGGGGTACTCCATGAACTCTTACAACTTCATTAATATATATTCTTACTAAACATTCAAATGGTAAATCTTCTCCTATAGTAAGAAAATGTGATGACTTAGTAAGAAGATCAATAATGACCTATATTACATCATTCCTTCTAGGATTCATTGGTAGCCCCAGGACAAAGTCCATCAAAATATCATCCTATTTCCACTTAGGTATGGGAAGAGCTTGCATGAATCCTCCAGGATGTTGTCTCCCAGCCTTCACCTATTGACAAACCTTACATCATGACACATAATAAGAAATCTCCCTCTCTATGTTGTCTCACCAAAAATGTTCCTTCAAATATCTATACATATTAGTGATACCATGGTGTATAGAGAAATTGGAGCTATAAGCCTCATCCAAAAATTCCCTTTTCAGATCAGGTATGTTAGGAACACAAATTCTCTTCCCAAATTCCAAAATTCAATCTTCATATATGAAGTCAATCAATCTCCCATCATTCACAGCTTTAATTTTCTTTTGAAAATCTTCATCATCAGTCTGAGAACTTTTTATCCATTCTTGTAAAGATGGTTTATAAACTAGTTGAAAAGGTAATGATGTTTCACCTTACATGATTATTCCCATATCCATATTTACTTGATCCGTGAACATAGTATCCCTTTAAACTCTCATCTTGTTCAAAAATAACTGATCCTTTCTGTTCAAAGCATCTTCCACCTTATTTTCCTTCCCTAAGTGGTAGTGTATAGTAAAATCATAAACCTTGAGTAGTTCAATCCATCACCTTTGCCTCAGGTTGAGTTCTTTTTTTGAGAAAATATACTTCAAACCCTTGTGATCAGTATAAATATCATATTTTTCACCATAGAGATAGTGTATCCATATATTCAAAGCATCAATTATAGTTACTATATCAAGATCATGAGTGGGATAGTTTTTTTCATATTTTTCAGATTTCGTGATGCATAAAAAATAAATCTATCATTCCACATAAGGACACAACCAACTCCTTTCTTTGATGCATCACAATAAATAACAAACCCATCACTACCCAATGAAAGACTCAAGATTAGAGCATTGACTAATATTTTCTTCAATTCTTCAAAACATTCTTCACAATATTTTTTCCAAAAAAAATTCACCCCTTTATGTGTGATCTTGGTTAATGGGTTAGCTAATCGGGAAAAATTCTGGATGAAACACCGATAATAACCTGCTAAACCAATAAAACGGTGTACCTCGTTCATACTCGTCAGTGCTGGCTATTCTTGTAATGCTCTTTTCATAGAAGGATCAATAGGGATTCCATCCTTAGATAAAATATTTCCATGAAAAGAAAACTATTGAATCTAGAATTCACACTTGTTAAACATCCCATATAATTTGTTTCTTCTAAGATTCTTTAGAATAGTGCGCAATTTATTTTCATGATCTTCATAGATTTTGGGGTAAACCAAGATATCATCAATAAATACCACTAAAAATTAATCAAGATATTCCTCGAAAACTATATTCATTAGATCCATGAATACATAGGGTGCATCAGTCAGTCCAAAAGGCATTACTGTAAACTCACAATTCTCATACATGGTATGAAATTTTGTCTTTAAGAAGTCTTCTTTCTTCACACACAACTGATGATATCCAGATCGAAGGCCAATATTTGAAAAATATTGATCTCCATGAAGATGATTTAATAAATCATCAATGCGGGGTAGGGGATACTTGTTCTTTATTATTATAGCATTGATCTCCCTGTAGTTAATTCACAACCTCATAGATTCATCTTTCTTCTTGACAAAAATATCAAGAGCTACCCATTAAGAAACACTAGCGAGAATAAATAATTTATTACTCAATTCTTCTAGTTATTTCATTAGTTCCACTAATTCCACAGTGGCCATTCTATAAGGGGTCTTCAATATGAGTCTTGAACTAATAATTAAATCAATGGAAAACTAAATTTCTCATTCTGGAGGATGTCCAAGTAAATCCTCTGGAAACACATTAACATATTTGGGCACAATAGGTACGTCTTCTATTTGAACATTCCTTTCCTCACCCATAATTATCTAACTCTTTTCCTCTCTTATAATTTAATTTAGAAGAGATACTAGGGTTGGATCTAGATCAGAATCAGATGGTGACATTTCGGCTCTAAAGATAAGTTACTCCTTACTATCATTGAAAATTGTATCCTTCTTTATTCTTACAATAAATGTTCACATCATGGTCCGAAAGCCAATCCATAACAAGGATTATATCAAAATAAATCATTGGTATGACAATGGGATCATCACATAAAGCATGCTTATATTCCCTAATGAGAACTAATTCAAAAAACCTTATTTCAAGGAAATTTCCCTTAATAGTTTTGACTGATAATTCCCTTGTTAAATCAAATTGAAAATATATAATTTTCATAGAAAACTAGAAAGATATGAAAGAATGCGATGATCCAAAATCAAATAAAGCATTGGCTAAATTTGAGGAAACCATTAAATTTCATGCCACCACGTCATTTAGAGCTTCAACCTCAGTATTAGTGGTTGCATAATCTTGGACTTTCTCCTTTGGCATTTTCTGATTTAAGTTTCCTTGACACTTAGGACATTCATTTACATAATGATCCATTTCGCTATAATTATAACATTCAACATTGACAACCTCTTTATTTCCCTTGCAATCACGATCTTGGTGGCCTTTTTCACCAAACTTGAAACATACTCTCATTCCCTTCAGGGAAGTATCGGGGTGTTTCTTCCCAAATTTATTATAGGATGTAAATTCAACTTTTCCCTTATTCCCCTTATTTCCATTTTTAGAGTGTTCAGTTGATCTCTTCTTCTCTTGCTTTTCTTTAAAGTCACATGACATATAGAATAAGTTTTCATTCTTGATAGCACATGAGATAATATATTTGTATAATGAGAAGGATTGTGAGACTAATGCTTGATGGAGAAATGGTTTTAACCCCTAAAATAATCGATCAATATTACTCTTTGGGTTATGTATATAATCTTCTGCATGCCTTACTACCCTTGAAAATTTATCCTCATACTTTACGACATTCTCATCCTAATTTTTCTTAAGGCTCATAAATTGAATGTCTATATCCACTTAATGGTCACGAGGAAAGTATTTTTCTAATAAAATCACTTTAAGTTACCTCCATTCCATATTTGATAATTCTTCATCCTCCTTTTTTTTGAATTAATGACCATCGTTGATCTGCATCTCCCATGAGGTGATAAACTGCCATGAAAACATTTTCCCTTTCTCTACTCCCCAAAGCATGAAATGTCTTCTCTAAAGAACTTATCCATTGCTTAGATATGAATGGATTTATAGCTTCGTTTAATTTTTGTGGTTGTTGCCTCATGAGTTGGTCTAACATTGATCCTCTTCTTTGTGGATCAGGGTGCTCCATATGGGTAAGGTTATTCTTTATAACCTGAGTGAGTTATCCCAGTATGGTAATAAGTTGTTCAGAACTGGTTGCATCACCGGCTCCCCTATAATTTCTTAAGTAGGAGGGAAATCCCTACATGGATTACATACATTGATACGGTTTCCATTCCTTCAACTAGGCATTATTTCTAAACAATGGCATACACTAGAATAGTTTATGAATAACAATACATAATTCCAAACTTGTAAAATACCTAACATAAATTGAATAGTTTATGCATATAATCCATAATCCTAAGAAAATGTTTTATTTGAGGAGTTATTAACTCATAAATCTTTAATAATGGTTTGTAAATAAAATTTTAATTATCCTAAGAATATCCCACTGGAGTGTCGTAACCAAGAGTGTAGCAAGGCTATTTGTCATGTACTAGGATTCCCCAGGTCAAGCCCAAAACTCATTATCGGAGGTTTCACTTCTAGGTACATATGGGACAGAGCTGCCTCTACCTGCTCAGATCCAGACAGGGATGTATTGCTTGTAAAATACAAAAAATCTCTATATTACCAAAATTCTGGGATGTTCTTCTACACTAATCCTCAAAGTCTATCTTAGGATAATGTTATCTAATCAGAGTTTTTCTGAATCTAACATCCAAGGTTTGTACTAAACTTCCTCTGATACTAACTGTAACACCCTGACCCTAGTTACCTAGATTCGGTGCATTATTATATAACATTGGCATGATAAAAAGAGATCATGTCTCAAAAGGCTGATTAGATTAGTAGCCTTGAAATCATTAGATACATACATAAGTTTTACACTACATTATGAAATAAAAAACAACATTGTGTCTCATTTGAACACACTCATATCCCATATCCTATCCCTATAGGTCAATCAAAATATACTTCTTCACATCCTAGGAAAAATAAAACATATCAAAGGGGTGATCTTAGATGCTCAGTAAGGATAACAATATAGAAAAAACTTTCATAAATAAGCATAAACATTAAAGCCATGGGATAAGACTAAAACACAGGCCTTTTAAAATTAAACTTCAGCATAATATGGAAAATATAAATCAAATAATTCTATTTACTTATTCACATGGATAATCTACTAGTCGAATAATCACATGTAATATCAATAGATAATTTCATAATGATAGAATGCATAATACCATACATCATAAACATATAGTAAAGGCCTCGTGCCAAGACTACAAATATGATTTTGTAAAGGCCTTGTTCCAAGACACTAGTTTGTCTCATGAGGCCTAGCAATGCATCGAGGAGCTATAGCGGGCTCCACCCGTCACTTACTAAGTCTAATGCATTCCTCATATGAAATGTTTGAAACATAACATAAACATTCGTATTAAAAGAAGCATACAAAAAGTTAATACTTTAACCATAAGTCATGATTGGTATAAAAATAAAAAATTCATAGTCACACATATCACAAAACCTTCAATAAAATATGGAAGATTGTATCATAATAAATCAACTTCAAACAAGTGTAAAATCCATCAAAGGATGTTGACATAGATGAAATCAAAAATATTTGAGAGAAATATCTCTTTATATTTTGAAATCATTTAAAAGACACATAATTATAAAAGAAATCATTTTTTAAAATATTATTATAATCTTGTAAGGATGGCTTAGAAGATGTTATAATGGTGGAAAATAGCTTTACCCACCATATAAATTAGAAAACATTCTTACCTTAATTTTTCAAAAAGGTCATAAAATACCTTGTTTGGATAAAGGTGGAAAGATTACTTTCAAAAAAATTTATGAAAAGTAAAACAAGGGTATAAATTAATTTAACCCATATTCTATGAAATATTAAAAATATTTTGAAACGGATTTTTAAGAAACACAGATGTGGATGATAAAGAGTTCTCAGTAGATACTCATGTATAAACAACCTCGAATAACAAATATATTTTAAAATTAACCCTTACCTTGTAATTTTCCATGGTTGAGGTTATGTTAACCTTCTATATAATAGTTAAAAAAATTATTAAATTATACAAGAACCATATACATAAATATGATATTATATATGATCTTATAATATTTTTTTGTTAATAATATTTAAGTAGTATCATTGTTTAGAGTGTTAACTGATTCATTTTCCATTATATTTTTAGTTATGTAAGTCATGTTTTTTATGGATAGAATGTATTTGATTCGTATATATAATTATATTAAGTTCTTAAACATTATTTTTAATCATAAAATGAATATTATTCTTGAATGGCTACGATGGGGATTGAATCTCATTGGGTTCGTGGAGACGATAATCCGTACGTATGTACAAGCGACAATACCATTCTATTGATGGAGAAAATGTGTGTAATTGGATGTTATATCATATATAAAGAATCATTAACATGTTATATTTATTATTTACATCAATTATACTCATTATTATACCCATCCAAATAATGAAGTGTTGAATAACAAACTACACCACAATGTGAGGATGGTAAGCCGTATGTTTGCACGTATAGTGACTTTGCCATTAATAGGATGAATATAATAATTAATATGGTTATGGAATATTTATAAGGACATCATAGTATTTAGAAGGTACTGGAGTTATTATTTTGGTATGGAAAAAACAAATAAAGAGGAAGTGAAAGAAGAAAAGAACTTTGAAAGAGGTGATGAAATCATTACCTCTTCTTTGAGTGATTCCTTTTGATTTGATCAAAAGGTATCCTTAGGTTGTATTTATGATCAAATTAAAGCATATAGGTTAAATATAGAGTAATTTGGAGGATATTTGATTTGGGTTTATATGAGCCTAATGGATTTGGAGGTGTGATTTTGAGAGAATGAAAAGTACCCTTTTATAAGAGAGGTGAGGGTCACTTTAGGAAAATCTTGAAATATTATTTTATTATGAAATCATATTTGATTTATAATGACTCCAAAAGAATTTATTTCGTGGATTAGGTGGGGATGGATCGAAAAAATCTCAAACAATATGTTTTAGACAGATTTAGGTCACCATATTAACCTTATCTTTTAGATTTAACTTTTATTTTAATAGTTTAACTTTTACCATGTATTCTTGTATTATAATAATAAACGGATAATAAAATTTCTATAAAAAGACAATAGAAACCTAAGTGGTTCATTATTGACATATATAACCTTATCTATGTCCTTTTCCTGAACCTTAGATTTTTAAGAATATTATATCAATTAATAATATACTATTTGTTTTAAAAACTCATTTATGTCAATTTTGACACTATTTAGTATTTGATTTTTGTGAAAGTCAGCACAAATTTATTGATTAAAAAAATAGATTAAATCAATCCTAAAATGTCATATTAACCTATAAAATTAGTTTAATTAATCAAAAGTCTCAATTTATATTTATTTGGATATTTATAATATCAATTATTTTAATCTTTCATTAATAAGGTAATTACTACATCATCATTGTGTCATAAATAAATTTAATTATATAATATCTAAAAATTATAAATAAAATAAAATTATGTAGGAACTTTTTTTGGCTTTAAAATGAATACTTACAGTCCAATTTATCTTATGTATGACTCTATATTAAAAATGTTTTAGTTATGAAAATTTGAATTTTACACATTTAACTCTTATTTAAATAAAATAATAAAAAATGTCTTAATCTAATCCAAGTAAATCAAATAGGATCATATTTTATTCCTAAGGTTTATTTTGGTTGAAAAAAACATATCCAATAGAATTAAGACATGTTTTAGAGTAATTATAATATCTTTTTTACCTTTAATTACACTGTTTACTTTTAACCGTGATAAATAAAATTCAAAAGTTACTATTCACCAAAAATTATTTTCATCCAACTGAACAACATTTTAATTTATCATGTCAACTGTGTCTCTCTAATTTTTGAAATTAAATTCACAAATGTGGTAAAATTATGTTTTATGAAAATTTGCTAAAGTGCCTAGAAGGTGGGTAAAAGACATTAAAATGTTCAATAAAATTTTATACATCCAATTTTATTATAAAATGAATCCAATGAATTACATTGAAATTATATTGGTATTATGTATCTATTTTGACTTAAAATAAATTTAAATGAAATAAATAATTATTTAAATAAAAAGTAGGTTTTAAATAATAACACAATGTTTTTCACTATTCATCAACAATTGATAGTTTTCAAAAAAATACAAAAAAATCACCTGAAGCTAATTTTGATATTCTAAATCCAAAAATGAAGTCAATTTTGAATAATAAAATTTATAAAAATTAAAAAAGTGGGTATTATTATTCATAAAGTCTAGTTTGATTGGTCGTAGTGTGCCAGAACTCAAAGTTGCGTATATCGCAAGCTAATGAATTATTCAAAGAGAAACGTACCGTGGATGCTTGGGGTGTTACATATTGAAACAAAAAGTTATAGATGTCCATAATTTCCCAACATTTACTCATATTTTCAGGTAAATAATAGGAATATCATGTGTTTCCAGCTTTTCAACACCTATATAAATTCATTGGCACACCATCAGCTACAATTGGAGGTTCAAAAGGGGCCTACTTCCAAGAACCACCTATGTCGCTCCTGTGATGATATCGAAACATCCCATTTTTACATATTGTGACACTAAAGATGCCACTAGGTTGAAGAGAAGGGGTGGGATATCTAGCTTTTTCTTCCAAATTGTTCTATTCTATCATTTCCATGTTCATAATCTCTACATATGTAAAATTATTCAGCACAAATACCTAAAATATAATATAAGGTCACAAACCCTATAGTTACTTATGAGGCTTCACCTCATCATTCTTAATTAAATCTAGATCAAAATGAACGAGCTCAACAAACTAATTGGTGTATGCTAACATAAGACATGCTCCTTGCTGTAATGATAAGAACTCTAAATATTTCTCCATCATCATCAACTCTAGAAAAAACTGTAGGAAGAAGATAGTATTGAAACCATTAAATTCAAAACTCACATTATTATATTCTTGTACCATGGAATACAACTAATTCTTATAGGACCCTAAAATATAAATATTGCACACTTGTGCATTAAATTCTCTGCAGTCTCCAAGAAGTCCAATATCTAATCAATATTGTCCATTCAG
Organism: Viscum album; assembly: GCA_963277665.1. Classification (NCBI taxonomy): domain Eukaryota; kingdom Viridiplantae; phylum Streptophyta; class Magnoliopsida; order Santalales; family Viscaceae; genus Viscum; species Viscum album. The sequence goes on from OY728150.1 coordinate 250,009,202, forward strand.
TCCTACAACACATGATTTTTATTCATCCCTTTAAAAGAATGGTGTATTATCAGGGAGGAACTACAATGATCGATCCCTTTATTCTAGATCTCATAGATTCACTTCAACAACTATGTTTTGAACTTGTGGAAAATTCTGGATGACAACCCAAACTGATTACAGGATTTCCTTGATGAAATTGTAATCCATTAGAGGATTCCTTTGAGAAGAATCAGATGCACCATATTGATAAACATTAGGAACAATTCTATGTGGCATATTGCTACACAAAGAAACAAAATAAATGATTAAAAAATATAATAATATCTATTCAAACTAGAAAACCCATAAGAAAAAAACTGATATTAACATCAAGAACTCAAAATAGTAGAAACACATCCCAATGTCCATGGTAAATCTGAGTCTCATTATGGTAGGATATGGCCATGCACATACCACAACATACCTCACATTTCACAAAAATAATATCTCTAATCTAACAAACATCACAAGACAAGGACCCATGAAGAAAACCCAAATCTGATACCAAAATATAATGACCTGACTTGAATACTATCTCAAACTTGTACCATACCCGACACACCACATACCCAAAGGGAGTTCCCAATCACCACAGACTTGTGAATTACACCATGAAATTGAAAAAAAATAGAGGGAATTGTTTCTCCCAACCTGAAGCAACAACATGGAATATATATACAGATGAAGAGAAAAATTAAGACACAAAATATATTCCATAACTGAAAACTAATAGTGCAAAATGAACCAAAACAAGAGTATAAAAATTTCTAAGTAAAATTCCAACCACAAATGACTATAAAAATAGTAAAAACCAACTAATACATGCAATAGAATTGAAAAATCCAAACCATATCCTAATATATCTACCTAGAATCTACTGACCAAAACCTCAGTGCCACATTGTGGGACCTTGAGATTCCATACATCAAAAGACATATAAAGGACTACACACCACCAAAGAAGTGAACAACGTGCGAGCTAATAGGCTCAGGAGGGTCCCACATAATTGTTCCGTAATAATTCTAATTAAATACTATTCAAGTATTCTAATTTCATGTAAAACATAGTGTGATAAAAAATAAATTAGTTCAACAAAATCATGGAAACATTTTCCCTTTTTCAACAATTCCAAAACAATGGGAGGTATGTCATTTTGAAATCCAAAGCATACTTATCAAAAATTAAAATATTACAATTGAAAAAAATAGGTAAATCATGAAAAGAAACATAATAGGTTAGTATAGAAGACTAATCATACCAAAAAAAATTAGAGAATAATAAGTCCCTTTAATGCAGGCCTAAGTTATAGGGAAACACCCCATGAGTGAACCTCACAAAAATATCAAATATGTCCCTATAACAATAGGAATATGGAACCAAGAAAATCCCCATGAAAAAATCCAAAGATGGTAAAAAGGATAATGGATCTAAGATAAACCTTCCACCTATGTACCCTATTCTTTCTATTTGTTTCATATCAAAAATCATTTAAATGATTTGAAAATAATCAATTTTTCAAAAAAAAAGTAGGGAAAACAAACTTTTATCATGAATCGATTTACACAAACCCAAAAATCATACCAATTTATTTATAAATAATTTTATAAAAATAATAGAAATACAATTCATTCCATACAGGCTACAGATAGAATCACCTACCTCAAAACCTATTGTAAGACATGCTAATTAAGGATCCATAAACAAGAATAACACAACAATGAAAACTGAGGCCCTATAAAAATTCTACACAACTTATAATTTTTCCAATTCTATAAAAGTTTTGGCAGTGGAATGGAACCCATACATACATTAATAAAACATATATTTTACACCCTAACTGACAAATTAAATGACCCACAAAACATTATTTCACTGTTAATCTAGAAGAGAATCAAAATAAAACACCACCATGGGTTAATGAATCTGAAAATTCAATTCCATGATGCTACTATGATGAAACTAATAAATAAGAAGAAATGAATACAAAGACTGAGAAATAGAACCCATCTACTATGGTTCTCTAGTGTTGAATAGATTAATATGGAATGAACATAGACTCCCAAAATCTTCAGAGAAGTCTTTTTGGTCAAGAGAAAAAATTATTGTGTGAAGATGAAATGAAATATAAATCGCAAAGAACCCTAAAAAGTTCTACTCTGACATTTAAAAATCATGTAATATCTTTTCTTTTCATATAATCCATGATGATAACATACCCTGGGAAACCCACCACCTTTTTAATTAAAACTGATCATTTATCATAACACTTCTTATAACCATTTAAATGGTGTGTAATCTTTTAATATTGTGTGCACATCTCATGACATGTGTCTGAAAAAGAATTACACAACATGTAACCCCTTTACACATCATGAAATATAGTATACAATAGAAAAATCCATAACCATCTCAAGAATCCTCTAAACTTGAGGAGGACATCACAAAATCAATTAACACATTTATTCCAAAATTCTATATATTTAAATAAATTTCCACCCAAGAAATTAATTCATTTTCAACTAACAAACTCTCTCCATCCTCAGGAGTCCTAAAGCACAACCAATTAAATAATAATACAAGAAAAAAGAATGTAATTACCATAAATAAGGTAGTATAATGTTACAAACTCCTCAGTATAAGATTTTCCATCACCGAGATGTCATCTAGAAGAATGATGTCTAGTAAAGAGGTGAGATCATTGATCCCTCATTAATGAATCATTCTCCCAAGTCTCATGGGGGTCCAATCCATGTCTCTGAAACTCTCTAACTAATGAAATATAATTTACAAGAAAGACATTCACATGAGAGTCAACGATCTCATCTGGCTACTTAACAACAGAAACATTAGGCTCTATCATAATCTCAACCCAACTCAGAACGTGATAGGGATCATGATGATATCTTGTGAACTGAAACATGTGGGAGACATCATAAATACCTTTCGAATGAGAAGGAAATTACAAATCATAAAATAACTACCCCAGCTACTCATTGAACTCAAATGTTCCCACATATCCCCGAGCCAACATTCCCAATTTTTCAAGATTATGGTGACCCAAATGAGGGGAAACATTCAGGAAAACCCAGTAACCTATTAAAAACACCAAAGGATTACATTGTTAGTCATTGTAAGACTTATACATACTCTCCTTTGTAATTAGATGCTAAATTATATCCTGAATCCTCAAAGATGTCTCCAGAACCAAACTTGATCCCATGAAAGAAACATCACCCACCCCTTCACAACAAAGAGGTGACCAGAACCAGTGACCATAAAAAGCCTCAAAAGGAGCCATTCTAATTTCTGAATGATAAATTTTTTTATAAGAAAACTCAATGATTTCTAGAAGGATTTACTAAGATCCACTAAATACAATTCAAAACCACAAATCATTTCCCCCAAAATATGAATAACACTCTTTGTCTGACCATCTATCTATGGATAATGATATATACTAAATCTGAACTAAGTCCCCATAACATCTTGGAGACTTATAAAGAACCTTGAAGTAAACCTAGGATACCTTTATGGAATAATGGATGAAGGAACCCCATGTAACCCCACAACTTCATGCACATACAACTTAGTAAGATCATCAACTTTAGTGGTTTCGCTGATTAGAATGAAATGAATTGACTTTTTCAACTGATCAATCACCACCCAAATATAATTCATCCCTTATGGATTCTATGGTAATACGTAACAAAGTCAATGGAAACCTCTTCTAACATACAAATAGGTATCAATAGAGGGTAAATATGACCAGAAGGTTTCAAATGCTCAACCTTTATCTTTTTCTAAGTGTAACAATGGGACACATAATCTGTAATGTCACGCTTTATACCCGACCACCAGAATCACCATCTCATTTCATAATACATATTCATATAACCCGGATGAAAAACCCATGTAGAACTATGATAATCATACAAAACTGATCTCCTCACAAATGATGGGGTGACAAATTGATCCCCAAACCTAATAATACCATCTAAAGAGAGATACCAACCCAGAACAGTCTCCACACTATATAAGGTTTCTATAATATCTTTGAATTCATCATTTGGATGGTAATTATACTATAAATACTAAAGGTGGTATGAAGATAATTGAAAAATATTAAGAACCATACATAAAAAATCCCCCTAAGATTGAAGATATAACTGAGAAAAAAGTCCTATAAGGGTACACTCATCCAATGATTCCAAAATAGCTTGTGATGGTACTTTCTTGCTAAGAGCATCCAAAATGGAATTCCCTCTCCCTTGGGTGTAGGTAATATCAAATTCATAAAATAGAAGGCATTCCACCCACCACTTTTATCTAAGATTCAATTCCCTCTTAGTGATGATGTAAATCAAACTTTTATGGGTAGAGAAGACTACGTACCTTTACCAAAAATGATAGTGCCAACAATATTTTAGATCATGCATGATTGAGAGATGCTATAATTCATGAGTAATGTAATACTTCTCATGCAGTCGAAGATGATGAGTGTCAAAAATCCCAACATGATTATCCTTCATGATTACGCGACCCAAACCAATTCTATAAGAATCTTAGAAAATCACATACCCCTTACCAATATTGGGTAAGATTATAATATTAGACAATCTCATAAGTCCTTTCAACTCATCAAAAGAAGACTGACACTTTACTTCCAATTTGAATTTCACCCCTTTCTTGGTAAGTGTAGTTAAAGGTGATGCCAATATTTTGAAATATTTGATGAACCATCAGTAATATCTTGAAAGACCAAGGAAGCTCGGAATTTGTAAAACCTTTTGTGGTTATTCCCATGGACAGATAGAATCTTCCTTATTAGGATCAACTGATAAAAATTTCCTTGAAAAAACATACCCCATGAAATTCAATTGTTGAATCCATAAGTTTCTTTTGGAAAGCATTCCATTAAAACAACAAGATGGTTAGTTAGACCAAACAACATTACTCAATATTCATAATTTCCATAATTGCTCATGAAATCCATTTTTGGTGTATCCGAATCATGAAATCAAAGATGATTATAACCAAACCAAAGATCAATCATAAAAAATTTCCCATTTTAAATAATAATAAAAAATAATCCAAATGAAAAAAAATATACATGTTATTAACTATAACCAAGTTTAAATTATTATAGTCCAAGAAAAACAGGAGCAAACCATATATCTTCATGGAAAATAGCACTAGAGATACATAAGGAGAAACACTTGGGAAAAAAACCCTTTTCACTAGGTCATCCAATTGAATTTGAGCTCTTTCACCTATGTTGGTTCCATTAGACAAGGTACAAATATTAGCTATGTACCTAGAACCATGTAAATTGTAAATTATATATCCCTATTTGGATGAATCTTAGTGAAATATTTTGGGAAAACATCAGGAAAACCCTAGACAACAAAGTGAAGATTAATAATAAATGAAACATAATCAAGATCAACAAAAATGTTACGCAATAAAATCATGAGATTTGGGTGGGAATGTCTTCTATGATAATAAATTGGCTCCCACTCTCCTTGAAACACTTGTGAGATCCCATCATCTATAATAAATGATAAAATTCAATGATAACAATAAACCTTAGCTTAACAAGAAATAATTCATTCCATCCTAATGAAGAGTTTGAATAGATCTAGATCAAGAATAAGAAAATATCATACTACCTCCACATCATCGATAGATAATGCACCAGAAGTACACTAAAACCCCTTTCTCATTCCTCTTCCCATGAGTTTTATCTAAATCCATAAAAAAGAAAATTAGTTACGTTGGATGGTTCAGAATAATAATAAAATAGATAGATTTAAATGTTTGCGAAGAACCAATATCAAATAATGAAATCAATACTAAGGATTAAATAAAGATGGTACCTCTAACTGTCACTAGAACCATATCTACCTCTACTAGAAACTCATATTATGCATAATGGTTCTGCACTCCTAAGGCATGTGGAAAGATCCCTATATTCTTTGAACCATATGACTATGGAACATTATCCTTTAGAGTCGAAAATCTTGGACCATAACAAGGGTTATACATTTCCTAACAAAAAAATGTAGATATACACAAAATCCACAATTTTTAAAAAAATTTGTAGGTGAATTATAGGAATTTTATATTTTTCTAGTATTTCCACACTGATTTTAAGTTAGAGTAACACCACTAGATATGGATGGTTGTACTTAAGAGGAATTCTACTGAGAACCACATCCACTACTCCTACTATGATCCCTCCAATTTCTCTTTCCCCACGACACGCCATTGAAGCTTAAACTATGTTAAAGAGAAGGGGTGGAATATCCAAAATTTCCTTCCATATTCATCACTACCAATAGATCCCTATACAATGTATCCATATAAGTCAAAATCTTAAGCATTAATATCTATGATATGATATCAAATCGCAAACCCAATAAGTACTTCTGATCCTTAAATTCACCATTCATCCATATCTTTTGTGCAAAACGATCCAGTTCATCCAACTAATTAGCGTACTCCAACACCACATGATCACCTTGCGGTAAAGAGAGGAAATCCATATATTACTCTATCATCAGGGACTCTAGACAAAAATTTTAGAAGAAGAGAGTCTTGCAACACATCTAGTCTAAACCCACATGCTTATATTTCTATACCATGGAATCCCACCAACACTTTCTAGGACCCCCTAGTCTGAATGTTGCACACATTAACATTTAATTCATAGGTTTCTATAGGGATTAAATGTTATTATCAATCTTGAAAAGTGAGTATTATACCTCTTTAGATTCATTCATACCTTTAAAGTTTGGTGGATTCTTGTGAAATAACTCTCATTATTAATCCCTCTCTCCTATAAATCTTAGATGTACCTCAACAACTACATTGTGAAATAATGGAACATTCTGGTCAACATCACAAAGTTCTCTCATTATTGTATCGATGAAATTAAAATCCATCGAAGTATTCCCTTGAGGATTATCATCTCAACCCTCTCAAGGAAATCACAAAATATGTGTTAGAGGCATAATTATTCATATCGAAACAAAATAAATTATCAAACAATAGAATAATTTCAGTTCAAAATAGAAAACCTATTATAAAAAATTGATATTGTCATCAAGAACTCAAAACAGGATACATACATCCCAATATCCCATGGTAACATGAGTCTCATTATGCTAAGAGCTATCTAGGAACTCACTACCACATACCTCTCAAATCCCAAAAATTCTACCTCAAGTATACCAAACATCCCAATATAAGGACCCTTAGGGAAATTCCACCTCTGATACTAAACTATAACAAACCAACTTGAATACCCTTCAAAGCCGGTACCCGACCTAATATACCACATACCCAAAGGGTATTCCCAATCCTCACTAGATGATGACTAGCTCCCAGTCATTGAACAACAGAAATAGATAATAATTTCACCCAACCTAAAGATACAACATGGAATATATATATATATATAGAGAGATAGATAGAGAGAAAATTATGAGGATAATATATTTTATATCTAAAAACAGAAAATAGAAACCAAATAAAAATAAGAGTAGAACATTCTCTAAGTCATGTCCAAAAAAAAGGACTAAAAAATAGGAATAACCAACTAGACATTTTGATATCATGGGAAAAGTTGAACCTTATCACCATCTATATAAACAAACTCATCTAAGAAAAACCTCTCTTCTGCACTATGCTTCCTTTTCATTCCCTACTCAAAATATATAAAATCGTCAATTTATGAATTAATAAGTGCACACAGTATGAGATAGCATGGTCTATAGGGTCCCCCTATGTGTTCCATAACTATTATCTCTATAAAATTTTCATGTATGCTCATTTCAACTAAAACATCACATGATAAGTAATAAATAAGTTTAATCAAAATTATGGGAAACAGTTTCTCTTTTTCAAAAATTCCTAATCAAAGGAAGGTATATCAATCCCAAGTCCAAATCATGCATATCAAAAAACCAAAATAGTATAAATCCAAAGTATAGGTAAATAATTACATGGAACTGATCATGTTAGGATATCATACTACTCCTACCACAAAGAATTACTAGTTCAAAAAATACCCTAGAACATTGGATTAAGGTGTAGAGAAACACCACATGAGTGAACCTACCTATGATGCTGAACATTTACATAGAACAATGGGCCTTGGGAGAATAGAAAATACCCTTGATAAAATACCCCAATGGTAACATGGATGATATTCCTATGATAAACCTTCCACCTACGTACCCAAGGCATCCCATGTGCTATATTTCAAAAATCAATTCATTAAATTGAAAATACGCCTTTTCCATTAACCAAAAACAATGGAAAAATAATTTTTTTTCAGAAAATCCACTTAAACAAAAAAAATGATCATTTCAATTTATTTTTAAATCAATTTTTTTTAAAAGGAAAGAAAATTATCCCACACTGCCCATAGACAGAACCACCTTCCTCAAAACTCGAGGTTGCCCATTCCCACGAAGGATCTATGAACAAGAAGAATGAAACAATGACAATAGATATATAAAAACTAATATACACAACTTATAATTGGTCCAATTCAAAAAAATAATTTGGTATAAAAGAAGAAATCATACATTCATCATGAACCCACACCCACCACACTACAAAAAACAAATGAAATTTCCCTTAAAATGAGATTTCACCATGAATCTTGAGGATAAACAAAAGGAAAAAACATCACATGTCAATCAATCTGATAACACAATTCCATGGTGCTATCGTAATCAAAGAAATGAAGAAGTGGAAAGGCTGACTTACCCAAAGTGATGAAACCCAACTTCCACAGTGATTCAATGTCGAACATATCAATTCAGAATTAATTGATAATCCCAAAATCATTAAAGACATATTCTAGTGAAAGAAATAAGATATGTGGGAGAATGAAATGAAATATCATTCAAAAAACACTGTAATAGGTTATTTTCATACATTTACCCAGTGTGTAATCTCTTTACATTTCGTGTAATCTATGAAAACCACATATTCTAGAAAACAAATCACCTTTCTGAACAATATTTTTTCATTATAGGTTGTGTAACCATTACATGGAATGTAATCCTTTCACTCTATGAACACATCTCATTAATTTGGTCTGAAGAAGAAGAACTTGTTGTGTAACCCCTTTATACCTCCTGAAATTGCCCAACATAAAACATAAAACCCCAAAAACATGTCCAGAATCCTCCAAACTCATGGAGAACCCAAAAAAATAATTTAACACATTTATACCCAGATTTAATTATTAAAAAAAACATACATCCTTGAGTGTTAATTAATTTTCCCCAACAAATTCCCTCTATCCTCAGGAGTCCCAAGATGCACCAAATTGAAGTGTAAAATAAGAAACAAAAATGGAATTACATGAATGTGGGTAACATGATGTAATAAAATATCCAGTATATGAATTTCCCCCAAGTCTCATGAGAGTCTAATCAATGTATCTATAACACTCTGGCTAGAAAAATTAGATTTCAATGCTATAATTTCACTTGAGTGTCAAAAATATCAATTGGAATCTTAAAAATAGAAGCATCAGGCTTCATTTTAATCTCCTCTCATCTCATAATGTGATAGGGATCAAGATGATATTTCTTGAGGCGCGACATGTGGAAGACATCATGAATTCCTGTCAACTAGGACAGAAAATCGAAATAATAAGAAATCTTTCCAAGCCACTCAATGAACTCAAATTGTCCCACATATCTTGGAGCCAACATTCTCTATTTTCCAATCTGATGGTGACCCAATCGAGGTGAAAAATTCACGAAAACCTTTCCACATACTAAAAACTACATAGGATGATGTTGTAAATCTATGTAAGACTTATTTTAACTATACTATATAACCTGATGTCAACATATATCCTAAATTGTTGCAGAATTCTCTCAACCAATCTCAATACCAAAAAAGAATCATCACCCACATCCTCCCAATAGATACATGACCTACATAGGTGACCATAAAACGCCTCAAAAGGAGCCATTCTATTTGGCGACTGATTACTATTGATATAAGAAAAATCAACTATTCCCAACTAAAAAAAGTCCATTATATCATCATTTCATCATGTTTTACTTGGATTTTCCTATGATATAAGAATTTAAACATGTCAACTAGGCCAGGATCACTATATAAGCATTTCATCATTTCATCATAACACAAGTCATTGAAAAAATTATATCACAATATCAATTCATATAAATCAATGTTTAATTATGAAAATTACAATTTTACTTTTATTTACATATTCCTTATATCAATTGGTATAAAATAATTACATTCCAGTAATCTTAGTAAACAGTCCAAGTAGTAAAGTCCAACCCACAAGTGATTCATTTTATATCACTTCTCATAGCCACTCAATGGCGTAGGTTATGGCCACAGCGTCGCCTCCCCTCCTCGGACCACTCTAGCTAGGGATGGGGATAATGATCCCTCTTCATGCTTTTATGCCTCTCTCTTCTATTATTTTTCCCATTTCTATGACTCGCCATCTCTCCATCACTTCCCTGATATCATGGTGATCCCTAAAGTCCAATCCTAAGTGGAAGGAGTTCAATCAGTTCTAATTTCTATGTTGGATTTCATAAACACATCAGAAATACTAGATCTAAGTTTTTATCCCATTTTGGTAAGAATAAAACTTCTTTTGATGACTTAGATATATTATTTTCTCATCTTGGATGTTATAGTATCGGGCGGTTGTTATCATTTTAGATCTGAAGCACATACTCATTCGTTTCTCAAATGATGAGGATCTAATCTACATTTGCGATAATTCTCTATGAGTTATGGATGGATTCCATTTATCACTATTTTGGTGGCCTTTTTATTTTCATATGATGCATGACTCCTCAATCACGATTCTCTGGATTTCTCCTCCCAAACTTTTGTTACCTTTCTAGAATTTTGGGATTCGTTAGATGATCAGAAACATGAAAGGTTATTACCTTTGTTCGGATTCCCTTACTAGTGTTTTTTGTCATCCAGTTTATCCAAGATTTTATGTTGAGGTAGTTGTTTTGAAAGGGACTATTGGACAACATATTCATCGATATTGAAAGAGAAATTTTATGGAATCATAAGGTTTGCTACGATTCAGGGATTCCATTCTATTTTGGTTGTTGTTGCTTGGGTCACCGATTTCACAGATATTGTTGTGGCTCCTTTGAAGCCTGTTGTGTCTCAGATGTGGATCAACCGATTAATGGGGCTGCAACTTCTGAGTTCAACTTGTTGGATTCAAAGGTGACATTGGTTGATGAGTTCAAGGGATCACACTAGTCTAGGGTTTCTGAATCCAAGGATGTTCCCCCTTTGAAAAAAGTCTTTTGCAATAAATCTTAATATGAATGTCTTGGGTGTCTTTAAAAGACTTCAGCGTGATCTTTCTTGGGATTTCAAGGTCCGATAGAGTTAAGAGTTTCTGATGGGGCTTGTATTTCTGAGAAACTGAATTAGAGCATAAAGGATATCAAATCTACCTCATATACAGAGGTTGTGTGATCCGGGAAGGAGATAGTTCCTGGGCGAGATCATGTGTCTCATGAGGTTAGTGAGGGAGATGCATCTAGTGAAAAGGTTCACGTACTACATCCAATAGGTAATGGAGTGATGTACAAAAGGGAGGTGTCATCTTTTAAGTAAGGAAATCATTTTTAAGGGTTGTCAAGTGAAGGGCTGAAGGAGGATCATGATAAATCCGGGGCAGAGTGACTAATGGAAGACCATGGTATCCTAATGGATGATTACAGTGATGACTCTTTTTGTCATCTTTCATAAGATTATGAAGATAAATTATAGGTTAGAGGGTTACTCAGCCCAAAGAGGAGGAAGATCCATTGAGACAACTGGGAAGCAGGGATTTGTGCACTGATTAAATGATATAAGTCAAAAAGGTTCAAGGACTATTCATACATTCCCCAAACAATAGAGACAAGATGCTCTAAAATATTTAAGGCTAGAGAAAAGGGAGGATCCCTCTTTGAGGCTCCCATGGTGATGAATCATTCTTCCAACATGTTCAAAAATGACCAATTTGGGGTTGTTGGTGGAGGGGATTTATGGGAATGTGTTATTTAATCTGAGGAAGAAATTTTGGAATAATTTCTTCTGATCAACATCTCAAAAAAGGATGGTGATAAGATGACTAATAGATTACTATGGGTGGAAACTAATGAGGAGAAAATGGTGTGGATCAATAAAAAATATTGTATTCTGGTAATAGAATTTGATACATGGAAGTTAACCATGGAGGAGTTCATTCAGGCATAGGACAAGTTGGATGAAGGGTTCTAAGATCTTTTCAAGAATGATTCATATTTAGAGGTAAATCATCTTCTTTGGAAATTACTTAGGAATACCACATCTAATAAACTAAAATTGGATTCCAATGACTCTTATATATCTTATGATGTTTGAAGTTTTGTGTTTGTACTGGCTTGGGCTCCCACTTTCCCTTAAAAGTGTTTGAAAAATAATAAAAGAGTAACATTCCGGTCAATAAACAATTTAAGCGAAGGTGAATCTATATCATGAAAATAACCAAAATCCATGTCATGATAAACACACTTTAAGTAATTTGAACAGTTTATTTAAATTCAATTATTCACTCACCTAAATGGTATCCAAGAGCTAGGTCAATAGCCATATTGATCCAAAGGTGCTCCAAGGGATAATTTAATTCATTAATTCAATTTAATCGGCACATGATATATTGGGAAAATTTCAATATTACGCATACATGGTAATTATCAAACCATAGGTTTAAGGTTTAGAACCCTCACCTTTAACTACCAATCAGACAGCACATCCAAAGGTAAATGCCCATGAGGAAGACTGTATGAATGATTTCAAGAGGGATCCTAGATCAAAACTGATAAATATGAAAACCAAAAAATAACTTGTTTAAGAGATTACACCATAATGTTTGGAGAAATAAGGGAGATATGACAGAACCTAACCAAAGGGAATTACCAGGGATTGATCACGCAAGAGATAGTTTCATAAAGGAAGTTGGCACCCAAAAATCACCTGTAGGGTCGACCAAGTTCGAGTGGAGAAGACCTACACATGGTTGAATGGAAAAATCAGATGTACAACATACATTAAAATAGAATATCATGGAGTTACATGGTGTGTAATATTGTAACATGTTGGGTAATTATTTTAATTTGAATACACTGAATAACCTGTCTCCTCAGATTAATATTTAAAAAAACCCAAAAATTACATGGCGTGTAATCTATTTACACGATGTTTAAGTGTTGTATATAGAATTTTTCATCCCATTTTCATTATAAAGCAGCTCAAACCCCCTTTTAAATATTCAAAACTAACCAAGAAATTGTTCTAATGCTTGACCCACTAATACTCGAAGTCCTTTTAATCAAACAATCATACCCCTCTAGAAATTATGTCATTTTCAACAAAAAGGATCTCTACATAGATCCTATCAAGTTCTCTAAAGTTTCATGACAACCTTAGATTATGTTTATTCAAAAAAATAGTCAACCATAGTATGAAAACAACCACCATTAATTATAAATGAGGAAAAACTCAACAAATAGAATTTGAAAAAAACTCAAATAGGGGCACATCTAAAAAAAGACGGGATCTAACAGCCTCCCCAAATTATAAAACAATTAATATCAACAATTATATCACAATATTACATCATATGGATCAATGGTTAATTATGGAAATTACCATTTAACATTCAATTACACATTTTATATGTCAATTGTTCGTAACCAAAAAATTCCAGTTATATCAATAAACAAGGTAAGACGAGGTGAACCAATATCAAGAAACCAACCACAATCCATGTCATGCTAAACAAACTATATGAGATTAAAAAAATGCATTTACATTCAAGGGTTTGCTCACCCGAATTGTAGCCACAAGCTAGGTCAATCACTAATTGGATCCAAAGGGACTCCCGGTGTTAATTTAATTCATTCATTCAATTTATTGGACACATGATATATTGAAACAATTTAAATATTTAACATACTAGAAAATTATCAAACAAAAGGGTTATATTTTAGACCCCTACCTTTAATTTTTAATAAAACAATGCTTACAATGGAAAACACCCATTAGGAAGAAGGTACCAATGATCGCAAGAGGAATACTAGATCAAAATTGATCATGATTAAAACCAAAAACACACATGGTTAAGATCTTTCATTAAAATGTTATAAGAAACAAAGGATATAATGAGAAACCTAACCCAAGGGACTTAGCATGGATTGATAATGTTTTTAGGACTTCTGAAAGAAATGATGGCACTTCAAAATCACCTAGTGGATGGCCCTAAGTTGAGTGGAGAAGAGATGCATGCAGGTGAATGAAAAAAATTCCACACAACATTCTTGAAAAAAACATGTGGGGGAATTACATAGGGTGTAGTATAGTTACAAGTTGTTTAATTTTTTTAATGGAATATGCCAAACAACACATCACCTTGGATTATAATTTAAAAACACCTAAATATTACAGGATATGTAATCCACTTACATGATGTGTACTTGTTCTGTAGATTGTTTTTAGACCATTTTACTCATAAAACAACCCAAACACCCTATAAATATTCACAACATACAGAAAACCCATGGTAATTCTTAACCCACTTATACCCAGACTCCATTAATTCAAGAAAGTACACCATTATAGATTTTAAGACTTTTTCCCAAACAATGGGTCTCCAAGAAGATCCTATTTGATTCTATCAAGTACCTCAGAACTCGATACTGCATTTATTCAATCATCCATTAAACCATGATGATAAGGAAACCTTCAGGGATTATAGATGAGGAAAAAATCAACTAAGATAATATGAAAAAAACTCATAGAGAGATTTACTTAGAAATGTCAAGATCGTACAACCTCCCCACATTATAACAGATGTTACCAGAGATTCTCCAAGTATCACTATGGGTTCTTAATGAATATTTATGGAATATTTTCTTGCATATTATACTTTATATCCCATGTATCCCCTTAATCTCTCCCATAATTTTGATGCACCTAAACCAATGGTATAGTCATACCCTGGATATACTTCTCACTACATTCCACAATACATTTCAGATGATCCTGAATGGATGCACTAGAACTATTCTCGATTCATATTATTTCTATCATCTGAGAAGGGTCTAGATAATATCTTCAAAGCCAAAACACATGGAACACATAATCCATGGAAATGAAGTTTTGTGGAAGTGATAAATGGTAGAAAAATTGACTAACCATATCCACTATAACAAATGGACCGATAGTCTTGGGTGATAGCTTTCCCTATTTTCTAATATCATGTTTTCAATCCAAGGAGACACCTGAAGTAAAACAAGATGACTAATCTCAAAATTAAGAGGTCGTCTTTAATGGTCTGTGTAATATTTCTATCTACTTTGTGCAGTCACCAACTATTTTCTAATCAACTAAACATTATTAGACATCTCTTGCATGAGACTAGGATTAATCAGTGCTAACTCACCTACCTCTATCCAACAAAGAGGAAAAAATAACGAACTTCTATACAAGGCCTCAAAAGGTTCCATCTAGATAGATCCCTGCATGTTGTTATTATATGAAAACTCGAACAGTGACATTTTTTCTCCCATGAACCTCCAAAATATAGAAAAATTTTCACAACATATTCTACAGAACCTGATTTTTCCTTACAGATTTACCATTATATTGATGTTGATAATCCATACTAAAAATAACTTGTGATCCCAAAGCCTTTTCAAGAACATTCTAAAAAGATAGTATTAAACAATAATCTATATCTGAAACAATACATTTCTGACCACCGTGCAGCTGAACTACCTCACACATGTAAAGAGTTCTCATATTATCAACTCTAAAGGACTCCTAAATAGGTATGATGTGGGATATATTCGATAGTTGATCCAAAATCACCCATATAACATCATTCTTATTGTTTATTCGAGGAAATCCAATCATAAAATACATATTG
This sequence comes from Viscum album, assembly GCA_963277665.1. NCBI lineage: Eukaryota > Viridiplantae > Streptophyta > Magnoliopsida > Santalales > Viscaceae > Viscum > Viscum album. Next base: position 250,025,229 of record OY728150.1, read on the forward strand.
GAATAATTTAATATCCATTAAGAAAAATTAAAATAATGAAAAATCCTAGCAAGCCTATGATGCATGAATCTCACCTACTAACAAGTGAAATATATCACCACAAAGTCCACTACTTCCTTCTTCAACAGTAACCACCAGGACAATCTATACAGATCAGGATACATCTTTGTAAAACTAGGATGTACCGTCTATCTAAAATCTTGAAACTCTTTCATCATCCCCTCATGTATGCCCATAGGTACCCATACTTAGCCACCAAAAAGGAAAATTACCACTTCCAAGAGACAATCTGAATGGTGTCTCCGCACCATATAATCTTTATTTGAGAACAAATAACAAAGAATCATATAATTTCTTGGTATTAATCTAGTCTAAAATCATGATTATGCTAATATTTAGGTCAGAGTGACTCATACTTGAGACTCTATAACATCTAGATACATGTCTACCAATAGGTCCATTATCTAGCACAAGTCTCAAGACTCTCTTACTACATCTTTTGGGTATTTCATCTCAATTCATTAGCAATTATGTTTCCTTTTTCTAGTCTATAAACCAAATCAATGTCAAAATAAATTTGGTACTTGACCCACCACCTATGAAGAAGGATTAGGTCCCACTAAAAAAAGATGTACTTGAGGCTCTAGTTTTTCGTGTATACCACAAACCCCTCACCCATGATATAATTTTTCTATCATATTAGGCCTTGTACTATTACTACTAACTCAAAATAATTATTATGATAATTACGACCATGTAGCCTCAATGATCTAGAACCATAAGTAACAAGTCAATCCTCTAGCATCAAAATAGTTCTGAGTCCATCTCTAGATGCATCATAGTACACAGTGTATAATTTACTCGGCATAGGTAAAGTGAGGATAGGTGATGGGTTCAGCCTACATTTCATATCCATAAAATATCTTTCATTAGAATCATACCAAAAATATTTCACTCCCTTTTTTATCAGCCCTAAAATTGGTACTTCTAGGTAGGAAAATTACTGCACAAAGCACCAAGAATAACATCTTAAATCCAAAAATCTCTAAATCTTGAATAATGTCTTGTTATTCTCTCAATATATAAAGTATTGAACATTATCTTGTTCCACTGATAGCTCTACCTCTAAGATTACATGGACTAATAACTGAATATTACCAATCTAGAAACTGTATTTAGTTATCATCGTGGAATGTTGATTCTCTCTCAATGTACGCAAGACAATGTCATGTATCATAGAATGATAATTAGTTGACTAATGGTAAACTAATATTTCTTCAAAAAACCCACCAAAAACTAGTCTAGGAAAGGATGAAAGATCATTTTCATGATGACCATCTATATGGTAGCTGCATTGGTCAGATCAAACAGCATCAATAAGAACTCCTACAATCCATACCTACTCCTAGAAGATGTATGAGGTAAGATCATCGGTATCACCCTAAAATTAAGGAAATCTAATATTAAATAAATTTAGGAGAATATATCATCACCTCTCAACTAAAAAAATGGATCATCAATGTGCTGGAGAGGATATTGGTTTTTGGCCGTCATTTGGTTCAATATCTGATAATCCACAGATAAGAACAAAGTCATGTCATCCTTCTTGGTAAAGAGAACTAGAGAACCCCAAGGATATGTACATGGTCATATGAAACTTTTAGATTCCATATCATCCAACTAAAATTTCTACTCTCGAATCTCTTTTGGTACTATTCAATAAGGCAAGATAGAAACTGCCTATGCTCCAGACACTAACTCGATCATAAACACGATTTCTCACTTGGGATGTAATCCATAGAACTCGTTAGGAAAGACATCCAAAGATTGGTGTGCCACTAGAGTAAAGGAATCATACTTCATCTTGCAATCATCTAAATATTGATCTTTTATCTGAGTTATGAGACAATCTATCCTACCCTGAATTGATCCTACATAAGAAACCTAAAGATCCTACTATCCATAGTGAGAATAGATACCTTTTTATGGAGATAAAATGGAAACTGGCCTCTGTTATACAATTTATGTGTCTTTTATAGAACTATAAAATCCATACCAAGAATCACATCGATGTATGTCCTTTCCAGCACAAACAATTTCCCAATGAAACATTAACCACCATCCTCAAGAGAACATGCCTTGGAACATTTGATATTCTCTGGTCCCACACCAAAAATTTTGTCAATAGATAAAATAGAATCCATGATTTCCACATCCAAATAGAAACTTTATAAAAAATATGTGAACATAAAAATGAATTTGGTTATCCTATATCAAATAAAACACAAGAAAGGGTAGAAGATAGAAGAATAGTACCACTTCCAGTAGACAGTCTTACATCCATTATTATTAGAGTAGTATAGATAAAATATAGCTGACCAACCCCTATAACATGGTCTCCAGCATGACTCCCTTAAGATCTACCCTCTTCTGGATGGATCCATTCTTAAACTAGGGTAACATGTCCCCTAAGTCGACTAGAATGTCCTATGGAACTCCATCTTCCCATCTACTGATGCATAGCTAAGTACTTCATAGACTTCGGTGTCTATATTATTAATTTACCACTATTATCCTATTTTAGTCCCCTAAAAATCCTTTTTAAGAGGACCAATCTGCTGCAAGTGTGAAATTCCAAAAATGTGTATAGATATTGAGACCTTTTTTAACCCATATTGACACACTGATAACACAACAATAGAACACACTACTGAGATAGATTCTTATTTCCCTAACTGATATGAACACTATTTCCCTATAGAAAAACATTATAGAGACCCTTATTTCCATTTGAATAAGAGTTCATATTTTCCCTACTGTAACAACCTAGCCACTACTCGGGACCTCTCTCAGATTTCATTATTTAATTTGTTTCTGATTTATCAAATCTAAAAAAGTCTTATATGGAACACATTCACCTATGACCCAATCATATAGTGAAGACCATAAAAACAAGATGTTTCCCAAGAGATCTCATCATCTACTAAGGATGGCACAAAAAGATATTGGTTGGTGAAATGTCAAGCATAGTCTAGCACTGACATTCCCTCCTGTATTAGGTGAATGAACTCATAATCCTTCTCATCGCTCAAAATATTGGGATATAAAGGACCTAGAATCATCATTTTTAAGTCCTTCCATGAAAACTCTTTTTTTCCCCTACCGACTCCAAAATATCCCACCAACGCTTGGATGGTCCATGATGAATATACGCAATAAGTTAAACCCTCTAATATGCAGGTGTCTCAGGATGCTTAAAGATCATCAGAACTAACTCAATCCAAAACTCGACTAGAAGGGGGCCTCCCTTCACAATGAAAGTAGGCAGATGATGGAGATAAAACTCTATCGTCATCTCAAAAATAGATGGAATAGTTAATAAAATGTATACCTTTCTCATGGGAATGATTTTTTTTATAAATTAAACAAGTAAAGTTCTTTCGACGATGGTTTATTGGTTCAGTTTTCATTAAATTATAGTTCATGATTATGACATAATGAAGATGGATTTTTGGAGCAGGTATCACCATTAAGAATATATGGTAATTTTATTTGTTATGAATTACTCTCATGTAATTTTAGGGATTTAATGAATCAGATATTCTATCAGTATCTAAACATTTTTTTGGTAGTGTCAATGGATGAAATTTCAGTTTACTCAATATCTCAGTGTGAGAACGAGCAGCATCTAAGTTGGTTTAATAAATATTTAAGATTCAGCATTTTTATGGAAATTTTATACATGAAACTTCTATTTTAAATAAGTGAAATTATTGGGGCATGTGATTTTTGAGCATGGGTTATTAGTTGATCTTGACAATGTAATGTTTTTCTTGTCATGGGGAGATTCGTAGAATATATTTGAAATTCAGAGCTTGCTTTGTCTTAAAAGATAATACCAATTCTTTTTCATGGATTTCTCAAAGTAAGATTCACCTTTGAATGCTCCTACAATGAAAGGTATGAAATTAACATGCGATGAAATGTTTCATTCTTTATTCGACTAGTTTGAAGGAATTATGAAATCGAGGCCTATTCTAATATAACCTATTCCTAATAAGAGATATTTTGTTTTTTATGATTATTGTGGCCTTAGTTCTTGTTGTGTGATCATTCAAAATGATTATGTGATGTATTGTGTCCCTCATGAACTTATATCACATGATATTAATTATACTACTCATGATTTAGATTTTTCTGATTTTATTCATGGGATTAAGTGATATTAGAATTATCTTTTTATTTAATGGTTCATAGACTTTTTGGTCTATAAGATTTTGAGTTACATATTTAAGAAAGACATGAGTCTTAGATGTGGGAGATGGGTGGAATAACTTTATAATATTTTGTTAGATATTTCCTATACTCATGGGATGGGTAATTTCATTAAGGAATCTCTTTAATATGAATGTTATTTCAAAAGATATTTTTGAATTGAAGGAAGAGTGGTAAATTATGGGGATTTTTTCTCAGTTTCATCTAGATTCTCAAGAGGTTTTTTTAGTAATGGTTCTGAATAGTGATAATTTATATTAATCTCAACTTGAGTCTATTTTATAGAACTAGTTGTATGATGATATGTCTAGAAGAATTTGAGGTAACTTATATAGTGGGAGACTATTTTAAGTTATTCTCACTCCTTAGTTGGTATTCTCAGTTTTGGGGATCAGTTTTTCATTCCAAAAATTATGAAGAGATATTTTTTTCCTAATTTTCATTGTTATTTGTTGGTTATTAGTCTTTGCACTCTTAAGATGTATTACAAAATGATATAGATATTTTTGAGGTTGGGTATAAAGGATGGAATTTCTAATTATGTGTCCCAAAGTTATACCTTCCAATAGATAAATTCATATCATTTGAAACCTTTTGATTTCCTTCAGCCTCTACAAGTGGCTTTTTTGAAGTGGTATGAAGTGTCCATGGACATTAATATCATATTACCATGGAATCCCCATAGGGGGAATGCTATCTTGGTGGTTATTTATCTGTTTACAATGTCATTTAATTTCTTTCTAATTAGCTACATAACTAATGTTGATGATCTATATAAGCTATATGTAAATTAAGATTGGTGGTTACATGAGGATTCTTATGACGTTATTTCAAATATGGATCCTAGGTTTACATAGAGGTTCTGAAAATTTATTCGAGAGGTGATGGGGACTAGGGCCAGATTTATTATAGCTTATCATCCATAGATTAATGGTTAGAAAGAGCATGTTATTCATATATTGGAGGATATGATTCATTCCAATGTCTTGAATTTTTGTGGAGCCTAGTATTTCTATCTAGTACTGGTTGAGTTTTCTTATAATAATTGTTATCATTCATCAATTATAATGGATCTATATGATGTTTTTTTAGAATCTAGTGTCGGTTACAACATTTATGGGAAAAGCTGGGTGAATATTCCATGGTGGGACTGGGTTTGGGAGAGGAAACATCTATGAGGATCCATGATATACGTTGGCATCTGGTTATAGCACAGATTTTGTAAAATTCTTCTGTTGATCATTAGAGTTTTCCAATGGAGTTTTCATCAGGTGACCATATTTTCTTGAATTTTTATATTCGGTTGTGTCATCGACAGCTTGGAAAACAAGGAATGTTGGCTTCGAGATATGTGGGACCATTTTATGTCATTGAGTGGCTTTACAAAGTAGCTTTTTGTTTCACATTACTATCTCTATTGTAAATAATTCTTAATTTCTTCCACATATTATAGCTCAGAAATATCATCTTGATCCCTCCCATGTTCTTATTTGGTGTGATATTGAGATACAATTTTATGTTTCTATTGTTGAGAAGCTAGTTGTTATCATTTTATCTCAATTGAATGTATTTCATGGAAACATGATTCCGTTAGTCATAGTGTTATTGACACATGTATTTATCTCTCAAGAGACTTGGGAGAGTGAGTCACTAATGAGGAGTCAGGGTATTACCTCGTTATTAGAAATCATTCTTCCACATGTATTCTTAGGGACTGAAATGCTAATCTTGAGGAGTTTTTAAAATCACTTTACCATATTTTATGTATTTAATTTCTATTTTCTCATTTTACACATGAATTGGGAGTGTCTTGGGACTCCTAAGTATAGAGATGATTTTTTTTCAAAAAATAATTTAAATTTTAGGGATGGGTGATTTTTTAATTAATGGAATACAAGTATAATTTTTTTTATTTTTTTATGGGGTTATACGTGAGTTTGAATGATGCTTGAGTTGGTTCAATATATTTCTATTGTATTCAAGGATATTTGATGATGTGTAAAGGGGTAACATGATGTACATTTTTAATTAAAAACACAAGTCCTGAGAAATGTACACAATGTGAAATTATTTCATGTCGTGTAATGGTTACAAGATTTGTATTGATAAAATATCAATTTTAATTAAAAAGGTGATGGGTTTTCTGGCATATGTGATCATTATGGATTACATTATGTGTTAAGGGATTAAAAACTATGTAAATGTTTGAGAAGAACTTTTTTGGGTGTCATGCAAAGATATTTCATTTCATTTTCCCAAATCTCTTTTTACAATCAACCTAGAAGACATATCTGGTGATTTTGGAAGTATCTGTCATTATGGATTGGACTTTTTAAGGTTGGATCACCATAACAATTGGATTAATTCTCTATAGGTATGTTGTACTTTATGCCTCTACATTTTTTATCTTTGTAGCATCATGGAATTTCATTATCATATTTTTCAACCCATGAGGGTTTTTTATTTTGATTCTCTTAAATATTCCTAGGGAAATCCTCTTCTAGAGTCCATTTACATTATTAGTTGTGGTGTAGTGGGTGTGAATTCTTATGATATGTGTGTATTCTCTTCATTACCTACCCTTTTTCTTAATTGGATTAATTCTATGTTATGTAGATTGGTTCTAGGGCCTTTATTTTCATTTTTTCATTCTTCTTGTTGGTGGATCCTTCATTGGAATGTTTGACCTCAGGTTTTAAGTTTGGTGTTTCCTTTTATATCCAATTTTTTATGAATTCTATTGTTCTTATTTTTTCAAATTTATTTATAAATAAATTTTCATTATTTTTTTGTGTGTAAATGGATTTTTGGAAAAATTTTGGTTTTCCAAGGTTTTTGGTAAATGGATGGTGGGTTATTTAAATGCATTGAAATGTATTATGAAATGAAACACATGAGAAACATTGGGTATTTAGGTGGAAGGTTTAAATTATTACCATTTTACATGTTACCATAGAGGGGTTTTCTCATGGGGATTTTATTTTCTCCCAAGGTCAATTGTTCTAGGGTCATATTTGACACTATTAGGGGGTTCACTCATGGGGTGTTTTCAAACTCTTTAGGATTATTTTCTAAGGAATTGTTGTGAACCAATCATTTATTGTTGTATGATTAGTCTTCTATCTTGACATGTTGAGTTCCTTGCGTGATTTACCCATTATTTGAATTTTTACTATATTATTTTTTATATGAATTCATTGACATTGAAATTGTTATAATTTCTGTTATTTTGGATTTGATGAAAATATAAAAAAATCCATGTTTCTCATAAAATTGATGGATTTATTTTCATGAAATGTTTTACTTGAAATGAGAATACATGAATTGTTTGTATAAAGACATTTTAGGGAACACCTGGGTAGGAACCTACTGATCCTGTTAGCTCAAACCCTATAGACTTATTCAGAGGTGATAAGACCATTGTATCTCATTCAATGCAGGTAAAGGGAAGTCCCTACAGTGAGTTAGTGAGGGTTTGGTTAATAAAGTTATGGTAACTGGATGACGATATGGTGTGGATTTTCCCATGTTATAACATGTAGTTGTTGGTTTTTCTTATTTTGTTCGTCCATTGTGGTTGGAATTGTGGTAGGATTTGTACTTGTAGATTTTTCTTCCCTTGTTTTTCTTTGGTTTCTCCTATCTGTCTTCTATTGTGGAATATATTTTCCTTCCTCTATTGTCTCTTTATATGAATATATATATATAATACATTTTTTTGTTTTAGTCTGGGTGAAATTGTTCTATATTTTTTATGTTCAATTCCTGAGTGTCTGTCACCAGTCCATGTGGATTGGTAATTCCCTTTGGGTATGTGGTGTATCGGTTCAGTTACCATTTTGAGAGGGTATTCAATTTATTTTTTTATAGTTAGATATCAAAGTTAGTCTCCCCTCAAGTTTACTTGTCTAGGGGAATTTGGAAGAATGGAGATTGGATTTTAAGTACTTGATAGGTATATTGTGGTGAGTGCATGGACATCTCTTTCCAAAAAGAGACTCATGTTAACATAGGATGCTGGGATGTGTGTATACACTTTTGAGAACTTTATGTTAATATTAGTTTTTTATTATGGGATTTTTAGTTTTAATGGTGATTATTTTATTGTCGGATCATTTCTATTGTTTCAGTGTATAGTATTACACCTTTGAGAAATGTTCCACAGGTTCCTCGGGAGGGTGTAGATAATGCTCCTAATGGTAATCCTTAGATGGATTATAATTTCATCCATAAAATCATTTAAGAAGTTCTTTTTGTGGACCATAATGTTTCACAAATTCAAAATGAAGTTTTTGTAGTACAACCTAGAGTTCTCATAGAAAGGGGTCGACAATAGGAGTACTTCCATGAGAATAAACCATCCATTAAAGGTATGAATGAACCTTAATAGGAGGAATAATTTCTTGACATGATTGATCAGATCAAAAATACATAGATACACCTGATAATCTAAAGGATATGTGTACAAAATTTGGACTTTAGAGTCCTAGAAAACATTGGAGGAATTCCATGGTACACGCATATAAGCTTCTGGGTTAGAACTGGAAGGGTTTCAAGACTATCTTTTTCCAACATTTTTATCTAGAGTCATTGATGATGGAGATGTCTCTATAGTTCTTATCTTTAAAGAAAGTAGTTCGTGCAGTGTCAGCATACACCAATAATTTTTCTAAGCTCGTTTGTTTTGCACTAGAGGTATTGAATAATGAATATGTGAAGTCTAAGAAGTACCTATAGGGTTTGAAACCAAATATCTGATCATAGGTTTTTATACTGAATATTTCATACTACATAGAGACAGTGGATAGGGAAATTCTAATTTAGATGAACTTGACATGAAATTCTTGATATTACATCCCTTCTCTTCCACCTAGTGGATGCTTTAGTGGAATTATAGGAAAAATGAAGGCGTGGAAGGATCAATGCATGAGTGGTGAAGGTGGTTCTTGTTATTAATCCTCTTCAGTGGCTATAGTTGGAAATATTGGTGTACCTTTGAATTTCTATCAGTGTGGAAACATTGGACCCACATAACATTCATTTTTATCACCTGAAAAGATGTGTAACAGTTGTGTATATTATGGACATCTATAACCTTTATTTCAGGCAGTGTCTAATCCTCATTGTGGTTAGGTATCATTGACACCAATGGCTAATTTCATGTATTTGGATACTTAAAATACTATAAGGCTCTATACACAGGCCTCATTTGTGAAGAAACTTCACGTTGTAGATTAGCTTCTAGTGGAGGTAAATTTGGGTCCAACGACAGTGAGAGGTACCATATTTATTATATCCTGAGAAAAGATTTATTAATTTGATATTGGTGCTTCCTAATCATTTATATCTACTCATTTTATTAATATTATTAAACATATAAAATTACTCATGTTATTTTTATAGAGTTAGATAATCCTTTTGAGAAGAGGAAAGAGTAGGGGTTTCAGTGACCCTCTTGTGCATAATCTATCACTGATATGGAGATACTCCGGGATTTTCATGTTCTCGATTTGGATTTTCTCAACAGCGTCATTAGGATTCATTTTCTTGTTAATCATTGAGATATGGTTGATTTTTATCCTTAGTGTGTCTCATTTATATCATTTGACAGAATCTTTCTTGTGTTTTAGGAAGAGTGGGATATGAGATATAGTCGTGCACGACTATCCTCCTACGAGATCAAAAATTTACTATATTCTGTTTTAGTTGAGCCTAATGTTATTTCATTTTTGTTAATCTTCACATCATTTTCCATAGTTTTCCATATGTTTTGGCAGATAATTTCTCGAGGATTCCTTCCTAGAGAGAGGTATAGTTTATAATTGACCTAGTTCTAGGTACACAGTCGATATCAATACCTTCTTATCACATGGAACCATTAGAGTTGAAAGAGATAAAATTTCAACTAGTGGAAATGGTGGAAAAGGGTTACCTACACCCTCATGTTTGTCATTGGGAATCCCAAGTGCTCATTTCCAATTAGAGAAAAAAATTTCATCGGTAATGAGTGAAATATCATAATTTCAACCTAATAACTACTAAGAACATATATCATTTACCTTGTGGGGATTATTTTTTGATCATTTCAGTGGGGAAAAGTGTTTTATGATGATTGATATTTAGTTAGGTAATCATTAGCTTAGTGTTCATTAGTGCAATATATTGAACATGGATTTTAGGATCAACTGTGACCATTATGAATATTTAGAAATTATATTTGGTTTGACTAATATTTTTTCAATTTTTATGGATTTTATGAATCAGTTATTCCCTTAGTATGTTTAAAAATTTTTTAGTGTTCATGGATGAAATTTTGGTTTACTCAAGACTTTATCATGAGCACAAGAACTTTCTATGTTTGGTTTTGGAAATCCATTGGAGTCACCATTTTTTTGGAAATCATTTAAAATAAATCTTATGGATTAAAGTGAAATTATCTTAGCACCTAATGTATGAACATATATTATCACTTTATCCTAAGAAGGTAAATAATGTCTTATCATGGGAGTATCTATATAATGTATTAGAAATTTGGAGCTTCATTGGTATTGCTAGATATTGTTGACGGTTCATAAAAGATTTATCAAAGTTGGTGTCACCTTCGACTACTATTTCTATGATAGTGGTGAAATTCTCATGGGCTGAATTTTTTCTATTTTTTTTATGAGTTGAAAGGGATTATAAAATAATAACTAATTATGATATTACATGATCTTGGTAAAGGGTATGTGGTTTTCTATGATGCTTCTGGTATTGGTTTGGGTTGTGTTCTCATGATGGATGATCACATGGTGGATTAAAGCTCTAATCAGCATAGACCACATGAGAAGAATTGTCCTATACATGATTTAGTGCCTTCTGTAATTCTGAATGCACTTAAGTGTTATAGGAATTATCATTTTAAGAAAAGGTTCCCAAAATTTTCTGACCATATGAGTTTGAGTTTCATATTTTATAAAAAATAATTTAATCTTAGACAAATGTGGTGGGTAAAATACCTTCAAAAGTTTGACTTTTACATTTCCTACAACCCTAGGAAGGGGAATGGTATTATAGAATCTATTTGTTAGAAAGTGACATCACAATTTGTTTTTTAATTTAAGGTAGAGTGGAACCTTATGTGTATTTTTTCTTCATTACATCTTGATGCTCAAGATGATGTTTCAGGTATGGTTCTATCTAGTGTTTAGTTATAATAATATATCATTTATTCTATTCTACAAAATCCACAGTATGATGATGAGTTCATAGGAATTAGAGAAAACCTATATGTTAGGGATACCAATTTGGTTTGTTCTATCTCTTCACATGGTATTCTTAGTTTTAGAAATCCTATTTCAATCCCAACATCTGTGAGAATCTCAATTTTTATTTATAATTTTCATATATATTCATGGATCATTCATTAATACATTATAAAGATGTATTATGATATGATACATTTACTCTAGTGTTTGGGTATTAATCATGAAATTTTTGATTATGTGTCCCACTGTTACACTTGAAAACAGATAAAGGCAGAGCATTTGAAACCTTCTGGTTCTCTTCAACCTTTACTACAGCCTATTTGGAAGTGGGGTGAGGTTTCCATATACATTGTTTTAACATTACTATAGACTCTTTCAGGGGGGATTGCTATCTGGTTGGTGATTTATCAGTTGATAAATTCAACTCATTTCATTCAGATCTGGGACACAACTAAAGATGAGGATCTAGGTAAGCTATATGTGTAGGGAGTTGTGTTGTTACATGAGTTTTATTTTTCCATTGTTTCTGAAATTGATCCAAGGATTACATTGAGGTTCTAAAAAATTCTCCAAGTGGAGATGGTACATAGTTCAGATTTATTATAACATATCATCAATAGATAGATGATCAAACAGATTGTGTTATTCATATTTTAGGGGATATGTTTCATGCATATGTCTTAGATTTTAGTGGATATTGGGATATCCATATGAGACTTGGTGAGTTTTATTATAACAGAAGTAATAATTCATCCATTATAATGGATCCTAATAAGGCTTTTTATGGTTTCTCGATTAGGTCACCACTTTGTTGGAAAAAGGTGGGTGATGCTTATTTGGTGTGATTGAGTTTGGTTTAGGAGACATCTTTGAGGATTCGGGATATACATCATAATCTAGTAATAGTTCTAAGTCAATGAAAGTCTTACATGGTTAATGGAGTCATACATTGTATTTTTCAGTAGGTTATTGGGTTTTCTTGAATGTTTCTCCCAAGATGGGTCATCGTCGGCTTGGAAAATAGGGAACGTTTTCACTGAGATATTTGGGACCACTAGAATTTTTTGAGTAACTTGGGAATGTTTCCTATCATTTACCATTCCTATATTAGTTGACAGACATTCATGATTACTTCGACATATCACATCTCAAGAAATACCATCCTAATCCCTCTCACATTATGAGTTGGTAGTAGATTTATTTAGAACCTAATGTTTCTTTTGTTTAGAAGCTAGTTGATATCATTGAATCTCATATGAAAGTATTTCATTGAATGTTGATTCCATTATTCAGATTTTTATGGAGACAAGGATCAAACTCTCATGAGTCTTGGGAGAATGAGTCTCTATTTCAGGAGAACTAGCCTTACCTATTTACCATACATCATTCCTCCACATGACATCCCCAGTATGAAAATTCTAAGGGTTGAGAGTTTGTAACATCCCATTAGCCTCTTTTAGATAATTACCTATTTCATTTTTCCCTTCTTTAATTTGGTGCATATTGGGACTCGTGAGGATGTATATAATTTATTAGGGAAAATGAAATAACTTTCTGGGATGGATGGTTGATTGAATTAACGAAATCCAAGAATAGATTTATTAATGCCAACATGGGGCTCTCCCTGAGTTCGGATGATGCTTGAGTTTGTTATGGATTTTTTTATATACATTGGGTGATTTCATGATTTGTAATGGGTTTATAGGTCATGTATTTGATCTCCACACACAATTTCTGATATGTTTACACAATATGTAATGATTACATTCTGTGTAATGGTTACCTAATTTATAATGATAAAATATTGTTTTTAATTAAGAAGGTGATGATATTTCTTATGTATATGATCATCATGGATTACATAGTGTGTAAATGGATTATATTCTATGTAAATGTCTGAGAATAAATTTTTAAGGTGTTTTGAAAATGATTTTCCATTTCATCCCCCACAACATCTTTTTATCTCAACCTAGAATACGTATCTAGTGATTTATGGAGTCTATGTTCATTTTAGATTGATCCATTAAATGTTAGATCACCATAGTAGTTGGGTTCCATCTCTCTAGGTATGTATGACTTTCTTATTATTAATTTCATTGATTACGGTAGCACTGTGGCATTGTGTTATCATATTCATTGACATGTGGTGGTGTTTCCTTTGGTTTCTCTTATAGATTCATGGTGAAATTTTGTTCAAGGGGATATTTCCTTTATTGGTTATAGTGAGGGGGGGTGTGATCTTATAGTATATATGGAATCCTCTCTCCATAACCCCTTTTGTTGAATTGGACAAATTCTAAGTTGTGTATATTTCTTCTAGGGAATCAGTTTTCATTGTTTCATTCTTCATGTGGGTGTATCCTTCATATCATGTGTGACCTTAGTTTTTGAGGTAATTGGTTCCATATAGAGCATATTTTGGATGAATTTTATTTACCTCGATTTTATAAATTGATTTATAAATAAATTATCATGATTTTATTGTGTGTGTAAATGAATTTATGAAAAAGATAGTTTTACCTAGTTTTGGGTAAATAGAAAAAAGTTTATTTGGAAATCACTAAAATAATTTATGAAATGATGTACATGGGAATCCTTGGGTACATAGGTTGAAGTTTTAGATTAGGAAAATATTCCATTTACTATCAGTAGATTTTATCATGCATATTTTCTCTACTCTATAGCCATGTTGTTCTTGGGGAATTGTTGACATCACTAGGAGGTTCATTCATTGGGTGTTTCTATGTTCCTTTGGATAGTATCTCAACGATTTTTTATGCACTAGTCATTTTTTGTGGTACAATAAGTCTTCTATACTAACCTTTTGAGTCCCTTGGATTGATTTATATTGATTTGGATTGGTACAATTTTTTGTTTTGATATGTATTCTTTGACTTTGAAATTTTTATACCTACCTCTATATTGGAATTGTTAAAAATGATAAAAAAATTACCATGATTTTTATAAAACATCTTTATTTTTTGTCATTCCATGTTGTACTAGAAATGAGCATACATGAATTGTTTTTATAGAGTCTTTTTATGGAACACCTCAGTGGGACCCTAGTAATCCTACAACCTCACACTCAAAAAACTTTTTGGGTAGTGAATATGCTATTGTATTCCTTTTAATATATGGAAATGAAGGTTTCCACAATAAGGTGATGAGGTTTTGGTCAGCTATTTTTGGGTATCTAGATAGTGATATTTTTTATATTTTCCACTCTATCACATTGAGTAATTGGTTTTATTATTTTTTAAGTCCTTTCTTCTTAGATTGGCACTTGGAGATTGTTCTACTCTTTCTTTTATTTGGTTTTAAATTTATTTTTTCAGTTTTGGAATATTTTTTATTTCCAATTTTGTCTTCTTATCTGTATATATATTCCATTTTTTCCTTATGTTGGAAAAAATCATTCCTACATTTTGTTTTTCAATTCTCAGGTGCTAGTCAACAACCCATGGGGACCAGGAACTCCCTTAGGGTATGTGGCATATCAGGTCAGGAACAGAGGGTATTTGGTTTGGTTTGTTACATTTTGGAATTAGGGGTGGTCTTTCTTCAAGATTACTTGTCTTATGATGTTTGGTAGACTAGATATACGATTGTAGGGACATGAGAGGTTTGTTGCAGTGAGTACCTAGCCAACTCTTTCAGTAATGATACTAATGTTACTATGGGATGTTTTGATGTGTGAATCTAGTTTTGAGTTCTTGATGCTAATATTGTAAGGGTTGGTGTCCTGAGAACCAACTATTTTGTATTTTGATTACATGAATGTTCACTTATTATATATTGTTCATTGTTCTACATGACTATAATATAATAATGTCCTGGAATATTTGTTGCATAAATAAGGTCATAGCAGATCCCCACTATGATGATAACCTTGAAATTCTATAACAATATTCTTAAATAAAGTTCTATGGTTGGATGACATACTATGATAGGACACATAGTATACATACCGTCATGTGCGAGTACTCGTAAGAAGACGAGACTCTCTCTCATAGAGTTCGCACTTGGTAATCTCCAAGATGGGAGATTATGAGAACAGACCTGCCAGTAGAAATTCTGCATGTCTTGGTGTCATCGGATATTGCTATCTGTGAGCGTGTGTAATGGTCCTTAGACTGGAAGATTATCATTAACTCATGTCAGGACCCACGCACTTAGATTTACTGACCAAAAGCATCACGCAGACAGTTGGTGGGAAGTAGGGTACGTTGGGTGCGTCACGAGTGACATGTTGTTAATGGATAAGTCGAGGAAGGATTTGTCCCTTCCATTTATGGAAGTTGATATCATAGCCATTTGATTGAAATAGAACTGTCACATTAAATTCCATGGCCATGGTGTAAACGACGAGTTTATTTCAGGTAGTCAAAGAAAGATGGATCAAGCATATAGGTTTATGACACTTCCATGAAACCTGCTTGATGAGATATTGAGACAAAGGGATTAAATTACACAGTAAGTGTTCGTATGAGGTGATACGTCAATGCGGCGTCAACTTCTTTCTCTTGGGTGCCTTGACCCATTTCTAGACAGTAATCTTGGAATTTAGGAAAGCATGCCTAATGCCAACGAGAAAGAGTCCTAGAGGGTCACACACTAAGTGTATCCAAGTATATCAAGTTGAATAAAGATTATTCCCGTACGTGGTTTAATAATTATTCAAGGAAGCCTAAGTTGTTTTAAATGATGGAGGAAAAATAAAATAAAATAAGTACACGCCGTGTATTATTAAATTTACACACCGTGTAGTTTTATTTTGGAAAGGAAATGAATAAATGAAAACAAGATATACACGCCGTGTATTTATTATTACACGCCGTGTAGTTTTTCCAGTCGGGATTTTGAGGATATAATATTGTTTTAAATGATATTTATTATAATCAGTGTGGGTGCATGTCAAGGAATTATCTATTCGACATGGGGGTTTTAAATAAGAGTAAATGAAATAAATAAAATGTGTAACATGTTTATTTAATGTAATAACTCTATAACCCCACACACCCGATTATAAATATCCTCACAACCCCAACTCTTTTTCGACACACAAGAGAATCGTTGGCTTCTACGACACAACGACGGATCACATCAATAATGTGATTAAGAACATCAACGAAGGAAGAACACCCAAAAGGTATTTCTTTATAATTAATTAAATTAACTATAATCAACCTATAACGATCCTTGTTTTTGGTTCTGGGACAAACCATCTTATTTGTCTTTTTCTGTGATTCGATCCGTGGAGACTGACGTTTAATGTCGTATTGATCCTGGATTGATCATTGCTAATGAAAAAAAGCCAACACTACTGGAATTTGGGTTTTTCCCCACGGCAGTATACCAACGGTTCAATTAAACCGTTGTTATACTCAGCCTTTGCCAACGGTTTACTGAAACCGTTGGCAAAGGGAATTCCAGTGACCCATTTCCCAACGGTTCTATAGAACCGTTGGGAAAGGGGTGCTAAACTTATCCATTTCCCAATGGTTTATTGAAACCGTTGGGAAAGGTTGCCTCTGCCAACGGTTTTTATAAACTGTTGGCAAAGGTTTTTCCCATATAGTAACCCCGATCTTCTCTCCCTCATTCGAGACAGAGCCCTAATTATCCTCCGCTCCCATGCTCTCACGAACCCCCCGTCTGAACATCATCGACCCCCGTCCGAATAGGTACACCACCCATCCGAACAGGTAAAACTTGATCTCAATCAAGTTGTTGTAGTTGTTTTAATGGATTGATTTTTCCATTAATTAAAACATAAACACTATGGTTCCATTTTTATAGAAGCTTACATGCCAATGGTGGACAATTTTATAATGCATATCGATTCTATTATTTTTAGATTTCTTCTCTTATGGATATGTGTTCGTTTTCCACATGGAATGCCTTGACTATATACTTAGCATGATAGAGGGTTTCTTTTGGAAATTTCCAATGGAAATTACATGATCCTATAAACATTTTGATGAATTTGCCTAACCTAGATGGATTGTCTGATGTTTCTCTAATGATCAAGGACGGAATGTTTGGAGGACATCACAAGTCCTGACTGGTTGATCCTAGAAGCAATTTCATGATAATGGATGTAATGCCTATAGGGAATCTCTTGATTTTGGTGATCTTATCCATTTTCATCAAAAGACTTGTTTGACACACTGGGAGGGAAACTCTAGAGTCATTTTGACATGTCTTGAAGGGTGATTTATGTCCATAGTGACATGATTTGAGGACATCACATGACCTAGTTGGTGTGCCTGGAGGGTGTTAAGGGAGCCATCTAACATTTCTGACATTTAATATGAGACTGAGATAATATGTATCGATTCCCCTATATAGAAGGAGATACATATCTATTGGAAAACATGTAGTCTGTATGGTGAGATTTAAAGGCTTTTCATTACAAGGGTGGCATATTCATGGGTGCCATCTGATTTTATTTGACATGTCAAGGGGACATCAAATGATCAAAATAGGTTTCCAATGGAATGTATTGTGAACAGGATGAAATTTCCTAGTGCAATAAAATTTCAAAGGTGATGCATGTTATGAACATTAGGGTCAACATATATTTCCTTCACCTTAGTCTCCCATATTTTAGTATTTCATCCATCCTTTTATCCCAAATTCCATAGATTTATACATTATTTTATTATATTATGTCTCAAATTATCTAAAATATGTGTTTGATGTTCTTCACGTGACCTATCATAATTCCTTCTCATAATCTATAGTGATCATGGGAAGATCCCATGCATGATTCATGATCACTCAAATTATTCTGCAGATCATACATAATGGAAGCCTTACAGGATGTGAGATGATTATATCTATGAAATCTACTCAGGTACCTGGTGAGGAAGTGCATATTAATTCAAAAAGGTAAATCACATATGAGGATACCCTACTAATATGGTTATGGGATGAGGCATGCTCTGATGTGATAACATATTAAGTTCTTGTTGGTTTTACATTTTTTCAATAACACATTAGTATGTTTTTTTCACATGTGTAGTTGATACCATGATTATTTTCTTCCTTTATCGTTTACTTAAATGTATTTTCTATTAAAGTTCAATCCTATTGAATTGTTTATGACAAAATGACTTATATGAATTCTTTTTACAGAATGGACAGAAGTTGGATGTATGAAACTGATCGTATCTCAAGAGATTTTCAAAACAATTTGGAGAGCTTTATATATTTTTCATTTCACAATGCTTCAGATAGTGGTCGCATACACTTCCCGTGTTCCAATTGTGTTGGTAGACCTTGGTTGAGTCGTGAAGAAGTCAGCTACCACATAACCAAAAATGGTTTTCAAGCAAACTACTTTGTGTGTTATCACAATGGGGAGAAAATGAAATCTCAAATTGGTGATGATCGAAATGAAAGGACTGGAATGGATAATTTGTTAGATGATCGGTTTCCATTTATTCGTCATCATGAAAAAGAAAGGATTTTGACTCAAGAAGACGTCGATATGAGGACAACTGATGCATCTAGTGAAAATGATGATATTGATAGGGTGAAAAAATTGAATGATGCTGCCATGACTCCAGTATATCGACAATCCGATAAAATGAAAAAGCTGGAATTTTTAATCCGATTGTTTCATGGAAAAACTATGTATGGGATTTCTAATACAGAAATTGATTACATTCTTACCCTCTTGAAGGATTTACTTCCATATGATGTAGATATTCCCTCAAACCACTATATGTCATGGAAGTTAGTTGAAGAACTTGGATTTTCTAGAAACAAAATTCATGTTTGCCCGAAAGATTGCAGTTTATTCTGGGAAGAAACCGCTGAACGAAATGAATGTATAAAATGTGGCACATCCCGCTGGAAGTCAAAATCTGATGGAACACCATCCCGTGTTCCACAGAAAGTAATGTGGCACTTTCCATTGATCCCCAGACTCCAGAATCTTTTTATGTCTGATGACATATCAATAAAAATGAGATGGCATGATACCGAGAGAAAGAAGACTAATGATGAGTTGGTTCATCCTGCAGATGGATTTGCATGGTAGAGATTTGATGCTCGACATCCTGATTTTTCAGCTGACGTGCGTAATGTGAGGCTGGGTCTTTCATGCGACGGTTTTAATCCGTTTGGGAAGATGCTTACTTTGCACAACACATGGCCAGTTTTTATACACATTTATAATCTTCCCCCATGGTTGTGTATGAAAAAATCTTTCACTTTCATGAGTATACTCATATCTGGTCCTTCTGATCCCGGCATTGATATTGATGTATACATGAAACCTTTAATAAAAGAGTTGAAACTTCTTTGGGATGTGGGTGTGCGCACATATGATGCATGTTCGAAAGACATATTTCATATGCGTGTTGCGCTTATGTGGACAATCAATGATTTTCCGGCTTGTGCAATGATGTCTGGATGGAGCATGAAGGGAAAACTGTCATGTCCAGTTTTTATGAAGAATACACGATCCAGAAGACTGAAACATCGTTGTAGTTTCAGTTTTATGGGACATCGACGATTTTTTCTAAAGGATCATCCATATAGAATGAATCGTCGAAGATTTGATAATACTATAGAGACCGATGATCCACCTCAGCGTATGTCTAGAACTGATGTGCTTAATGAATTGAAAGATTTCAGTTTTTCTTTCGGGAAGGGTCAAATGAAATCTGGAACGAGAAATAATTTTTCCACAGAAACCTGTTACAATTGGAGGAAGAGGAGTATCTTTTTTGATTTGCCTTATTGGTCAACCAATTTGCTATGTCATTGCTTAGAAGTAATGCATATTGAAAAGAATATATGTGAAATATTTCTTTCAGTTCTTCTAAATGTCAAGGGGAAGACAAAAGATGATTTACGATCTCGGCGTGACTTGGTGGATTGGGGCATCAGACCAGAATTGCATCCTGTGCGTATCAGTGAAAATAAATGGAAACTTCCATGTGCTTCTTATGTGATGACACCTACTGAAAAAAAAAACAATTTCTGGAAGTATTAGAGACTATTAGAGTTCCTGATGGCTATTCAAGAAACATATCTAAACGGGTCAACAGAAGAGAGTTGAAGCTAAAATCTTTGAAGACTCATGATTATCATGTTCTACTTCATGAGTTGCTTCCAATAGCAATCTGTCATCTTTTGTCCAATAATTTAAGGGTGGGTGTTATTCGGTTGTGCCATTTGTTTAGAGATCTTTGTGCTAAGAAGTTGTCCAAGTCTTTCTTACAAAAAATGTTGACAGATGCCCCATTAATTTTGTGTGAGTTGGAGAAAATATTTCCCCCATCATTTTTCACATGCATGTTGCATCTGACTGTCCATTGCCAACTGAAATACTTCTCAGAGGACCTGTTTCTTTTCGTTGGATGTATCCAACTAAAAGAAATATGTTCACATTAAAGTCTTATGTTCGAAACAAGAATCATCCCGAAGGTTCTATCGTGAATGGTTACTTAGCTCAAGAATGTATGGATTTCTGTTCGATGTATTTGTATGATCTTATGGATGTTGTTGTCTTTTAGTGGTTGTGTGTTTGAGAACTCCCTGGATAACCCCCCTCATTCTTGGACCCTGGACAACCCCCCTCCCCCTTGGACCCCGAACACCCCCCAAACACCCCCCGGACAGCCCCGCGCATAGCCCCCTGGACAGCCCCCCATACAGCCCCCCACCCTCCACCCTGGACCCCAGATAGCCCCCCGGACAGCCCCCCAGACAACCCCCCACCCTCCCCCTTGGACCCCGGACAACCCCCCAAACACCCCCCGAACAGCTCCCCGGACAGCCCCCTGAACAACCCCAGACAACCCCCTGAACAACCCCTGAACAACCCCCTGAACAACCCCCGGACAGCCCCCTGAACAACCCCGGACAGCCCCCAGAACAACCCCCAAACACCCCCCGGACAGACCCCGCACAGCCCCCCCACCCTCCTCCTTGGTCCCCGGACAGCCCCCCGGACACCCACCGGACAGCCCCCCGGACAGCCCCCCGAACAGCCCCTCCACCTTCCTTAATTTCATTAGCTCTGAAATGTTTCATAGCACGATCAACTAAAATCTAATCCATACTAAATATGATATAAAAATATTCTATATGAATTTCCATAAGATTTTAAGTGAAAACAAAAAGTGACATACGAAAAAATGACCAAACGCATTCGAAATGTGTTGATGCTTTGGGACAACGATCCATGGGTCATATGTGACGTGTATGAATCAACCCCGCCTCAATCCGAGGCGCGGTGTGGCCGGAACAACTCAAAGTTTATGTCTTTTGTTTCAAAAGGACATCATTTTAAGTGAAAACATCAACTGGCATACGGAAAACCGGCCAAATGCATTCGGATTGTGTTGATACTTTAAGAAAACGATCCATGGGTCATTTGAGACGTATACGAGTCAACCCTGCCTAAATCCAAGATGCGGTGTGGTCGGGACCACTCTAAGTGACTTTCTTTTGTTTAAAATGGACAGTATTATAAGTACATACAGAAAACCAACCAAACGCATTCGGTTTCTGTTGAAACTTTAGGAGAACGATCCATGGGTCATATGTGACGTGTAAGAGTCAACGCCACCTCAATCCAAGGCGTGGTGTGACCGACACCACTCAAAGTGTCTCTATTTTGTTTAAAATGGACTTCATTTTTAGTGAAAACAACAAATGACATACGGAAAACCGACCAAATGGATTCTGATTGTGTTGATACTTTAGCACAATGATCCATGGGTCATATGTGATGTGTACTAGTCAACCCCGACTCAATCCGAGGCGTGTTGTGGCCGGCACAACTCAAAGTGTATGTCTTTTGTTTCAAAAGGACATCATTTTAAGTGAAAAACATCAACTGGCATACGGAAAACTGACCAAACGCATTCGGTTTCTGTTGAAACTTTAGGAGAACGATCCATGGGTCATATGTGATGTGTACGAGTCAACGCCACCTCAATCCGAGGCGCGGTGTGGCCAACACCACTCAAAGTGTCTCTATTTTGTTTAAAATGGACTTCATTTTTAGTGAAAACAACAAATGACATACAGTTTACAGACCGAACGGATTCTGATTGTCTTGATACTTTAGCACAATTATCCATGGGTCATATGTGACGTGTACGAGTCAACCCCGCCTCAATCCGAGGCGCGGTGTGGCCGGCACAACTCAAAGTGTATGTCTTTTGTTTCAAAAGGACGTCATTTTAAGTGAAAAACATCATCTGGCATACGGAAAACTGGCCAAATGCATTCAGATTGTGTTGATACTTTAGGAAAACGATCCATGGTTCATTTGAGACGTGTACGAGTCAACCCCGCCTAAATCTGAGATGCGGTGTGGCCGGTACCACTCTAATTGTGTCTCTTTTGTTTCAAACGAACAAGATTATAAGTGAAATAAACAACTAGCAGATGAAAAACTGACCAAATGCATTCGAAATCTGTTTAAATTTTAGAACAACGATCCATGGGTCATATGTGATGTGTATGAGCCAACCTGGGCTCAATCCGAGTCACGGTGTGGTCGGGACCACTCTAAGTGACTTTCATTTGTTTAAAATGGACAGTATTTTAAGTACATATGGAAAACCGACCAAACGCATTCGGTTTCTGTTGAAACTTTAGGAGAACGATCCATGGGTCATATGTGACGTGTATGAGTCAACTCCACCTCAATCCGAGGCACGGTGTGGTCGACACCACTCAATGTGTCACTATTTTGTTTAAAATGGACTTCATTTTTAGTGAGAACAATAAATGACATACAGAAAACTGACCGAACGGATTCTGATTGTGTTGATACTTTAGAACAATTATCCATGGGTGATATGTGACGTGTACGAGTCAACCCCACCTCAATATGAGGTGTGGTGTGGCCGGCACAACGCAAAGTGTATGTCTTTTGTTTCAAAAGGGCGTCATTTTAAGTGAAAAACATCAACTGGCATACGGAAAACCGGCCAAACGCATTCGGATTGTGTTGATACTTTAGGAAAACGATCCATGGTTTATTTGAGACGTGTAAAAGTCAACCCCACCTAAATCCGAGACGCGGTGTGGCCGATACCACTCTAATTGTGTCTCTTTTGTTTCAAACGGACAAGATTATAAGTGAAATAAACAACTGGCAGACGAAAAACTGACCAAACGCAATCGGAATCTGTTGAAATTTTAGGAAAACGATCCATGGGTCAAATGTGACGTGTATGAGCCAACCCGGGCTCAATCCGAGTCACGGTGTGGTCCGGACCACTCTAAGTGACTTTCTTTTGTTTAAAATGGACAATATTTTAAGGACATACGGAAAACCAACCAAACACATTCGGTTTCTGTTGAAACTTTAGGAGAACGATCCATGGGTCATATGTGACGTGTACGAGTCAACTCCACATCAATCCGAGGCGCGGTGTGGCCAAAACCACTCAAAGTGTCTCTATTTTGTTTAAAATGGACTTCATTTTTAGTGAAAACAAAAAATGACATACGGAAAACCAACCGAACGGATTCTGATTGTGTTGATACATTAGAACAATGATCCATGAGTCATATGTGACGTGTAAGAGTCAACCCCGCCTCAATCCGAGGCGTGGTGTGGCCGTCACAACTCAAAGTGTATGTCTTTTGTTTCAAAAGGATGCCATTTTAAGTGAAAAACATCAACTGGCATACGGAAAACCGGCCAAACGCATTCGGATTGTGTTGATACTTTAGAACAACGATCCATGGTTCTTTTGAGACGTGTACGAGTCAACCCCTCCTAAATCCGAGACGCGGTGTGGCTGGTACCACTCTAAATGTGTCTTTTTTGTTTAAAACGGAAAAGATTATAAGTGAAATAAACAACTGACAGACGAAAAACCAACCAAACGCATTCGGAATCTATTGAAATTTTAGGACAACAATCCAT
Organism: Viscum album; assembly: GCA_963277665.1. Lineage (NCBI taxonomy): Eukaryota > Viridiplantae > Streptophyta > Magnoliopsida > Santalales > Viscaceae > Viscum > Viscum album. The sequence continues at coordinate 250,049,664 of OY728150.1, forward strand.
GGGTCATATGTGACGTGTACGAGCCAACCCGGGCTCAATCCGATTCACGGTGTGGTCAGTACCACTCTAAGTGACTTTCTTTTGTTTAAAATGGACAGTATTTTAAGTACATACGGAAAACCAACCAAACCATTCGGTTTCTGTTGAAACTTTAGGAGAATGATCAATGGGTCATATGTGACGTGTACGAGTCAACGACACCTCAATACAAGGCGCGGTGTGGCCGACACCACTCAAAGTGTCTCTATTTTGTTGAAAATAGACTTCATTTTTAGTGAAAACAACAAATGACATACGAAAAACCGACCGAACGGATTCTGATTGTGTTAATACTTTAGCACAATTATCCATGGGTCATATGTGACGTGTATGAGTCAACCCCGCCTCAATTCGAGGCGCGGTTTGTCCGGCACAACTCAAAGTGTATGTCTTTTGTTTCAAAAGGACGTCATTTTAAGTGAAAAACATCAACTAACATACAGAAAACCGACCAAACGCATTTGGATTGTGTTGATACATTAGGACAAAGATTCATGGGTCATTTGAGACGTGTACGAGTCAACCCTGTCTAAATCGGAAACGTGATGTGGCCGGTCCCACTCTAACTGCGTCTCTATTGTTTAAAAGGGACAAGATTATAAGTGAAATAAACAACTGACATACGAAAAACTGACTAAACGCATTCGGAATCTATTGAAATTTTAGGACAACGATCCATGGGTCATATGTTACGTGTAAGAGTCAACCGCTCCTCAATCCGAGTCGCAGTTTGTCCGAGACCACTCTAAGTGTATCTATTTTCTTTAAAATGGACTACATTTTAAATACATACGGAAAACCAACCAAACGCATTCTGATTGTGTTTATATTTTAGCACAACAATGCATGGGTCATGTGTGATGTTTTCGAGTCAACTCCGCATCAATCTGAGGTGCGGTGTGGCCGGCACCCTTCAAAGTGTCTCTCTTTTATTTAAAAAACACTTCATTTTAAGTGAAAACAAGAACTGGCATACAGAAAACTGACCAAACGATTTCATAATATGTTGATACTTTAGGACAACGATCAATGAGTCATTTGTGACGTGTACGAGTTAACCTCGCCTCAATCCGAGGCATGGTGTGACCAGTATCATTCCAGGTGTATGTATTTTGTTTAAAATGTATATGATTTCGAGTAAAAATATATGGTGTACAAAAAACCAATCAAATTATGAATTGAATTCCGGATTCCACATATGATTGTCATCTAAATTTTAAATTGAATTATAAATTAATTATGTATGTTTATAATTATGTTATGAATTCTAATTTAATTATGGATGAGTATATTTCTAGGATGCATTATATGTGTTGGTTGGTTGGTTTGAATTATTTAAATGTGTTGGTTTGTTCTCTATATGTATGCATTGTATATGTGTTACAGTTACAATAATTGGATTGAAAATTGAATTGAAAATGAAAATTGAATTGAAAATGATCCCAAAATAGACCTGCTGTGCAAATTGCAGGCTGCTGTGCAATTTGCACAGCAAAGCCTATGCCAACGGTTTCAAACCATTGGCATAGCCCATATGGAGCTGTTTTTACCAACGGATCACTAAACCGTTGGTACAAACAGCCTATCCCAACAGTTCAAACCATTGGGATAGCTTTTGGAATTGTTTTTTTTTTTACCAATGGTTGGTAGAACTGTTGGTAAAAACCTTTCCCAACGGTTTTCAAACCGTTGGGAAAGAAAATATTAATGGGATTCCCCAACGGGCCAAACCGTTGGGAAAGGCTTTTCCCAACGGTTTGGAACAACCGTTGGGGTAGGTTGATTTTTTCTAACCTACACCAATGGTTCCTTGTAAACCGTTGGGAAAATCCTTTCCCAACGGCTTACTTCCCCACGGTTGGCAGAACCGTTGGTATAACATATACCAATGGTTCTGCAGCCTTTCCCAACGGTTCAGAACCGTTGGGAAAGGATGGATTTCCAGTAGTGCAAGTGGGCACATCCACCCACATGCTTCCGCTGCACCCGGAACCTTCAAATGGTATCAAAGGGAGGTTACAACATTGATTATAGTTGTTTAATTTTCGTTGATAATTTACGCATTCATATTTGATTCAATTCTAAATAATTTGTTCTATAAATATGAATTAATGAGATCTATTCTTCCACCTTCGTTTCTCGATTCATATCACGGAAATGACCTTTTAATTATAATTTTTGATTAAAATAAAAACGAGGAACTAATCCAGAGGAGCCGCTCTTTCTGTCTGTACAACACGGGATTACACGGCGTGTAATTAAAACTACACGTCGTGTACTTAGGTTCAACGAACCGGCACTAGCCCGCCAAACCACGCTGTATGAATTGATTATGTCTAAGTTTTAATCACGCCGTGTTGACCAGAATTGAACGGCGCGTGGAAACCATAATAGACGGAGTTTATGTTGGAGCAACACGCCGTGTAATCCGTTCCGACCCAGGTGAAACCGTGTACAATGATAATCCGCGTACCGCGTACACGGGATCGCCAGGCCGGTTACTGCGTAACAAGGAAGTACATGCCGTGTTCGATTCATCTACACGCCGTGTACTCTAAAATTTCCAAAGTACAGAAAACACGCCAAAGCCCCAGCGTGTACTTTGGATAAAAGTTGAAAAGAAAAATACACGCCGTGTAATTATAAACTACACGCCGTGTACTTTCCAGAAATGGAATTTCACCAGGTTTCCTCCAATGTACAAAGACCCATACAAGGAATATGGATGAGAAGAATCTCAAGGAAATTCAGAAAGGAATTTAAGATAAAGAATTTATTAATTATAAGATCATAATTAATTGAATTCGAGCGCGTCTTATCATAAATAAAAGAACTATTGAAAGAATTTGAATTCTAAATATGTGTAAATATCATTGCATACTATGGATGATCATGAGCTAGACCAAAGACCCTTTTTATGCGTATGGTTTCATTTAAATTTATTAAATTTAAATTTGTTGGCCTGCGAGCCTTCTTCCAATAAAATGTAGGGCCTGCGTGCCCATGGTTTCTTTAATGTAAACCGATGTAATGGAAGTTCTCCCAAGCCAGAGGAGATGGTTCAAATCCCGAAGCCGAGGTGAAACTGACACAAGAAGATACAAAGGTGGACAGGTGGGAGCTACAAAACACGAACCATCAGGTTCAAAGTGTTTTCCCTAGGTCAGGGTTAGCTTATCAAAACCGCTAGATAAGCTAACCAATAGAAGCTCATGATCATGCCATCGTATTTTATTTCAATCTGATTGCATGGTTTATTTATTATGTATGTGTTGTCACGATCACATAATTAATAAAATGAACAAGCATGCAAAGATGGAATAAAATAAAAACAGGACTATGCGTAAACATTATCGGAACATGGTTAATCACTTAAGCAAGAATCACTTAATATTAACAAGCATGTGATAATTCCAAGATATGCATAAAGAATAAAATCCCTCAAATAACATATTAAGTAAGACCAAGCCTTTCGTTACTTAATTAAGGGCAAGACTCAATAAAACTATGGGTTTGACCAACCCTTGTTGGGACACTTACTTTTATAAAGGAAGCCCTTATGAAAGGTTTCGGGTTGACTTAACCATATTACATCAAGAGAAGTAGCCCTTGCTAGACTTGATGTAATATTGGAGGCATAAGTTGAGGAAATCCAAGTCAGGATTTCAGGATTGGGGAGTCCACTCAACAGATCAAGGAACTGTAAGCTCACAGTTGGAAAAGACCTGCCTACCTAAATACCTTCAAATCGCTTGACCAACCCTTGTTGGGGTTATGCGAAGGGGAATATGGATCCTTGCCACTAGAATGTCAAAGCAACTGGACATTCTGAGTTCAATGGTGAGGGACATTGGGACTTGATAAAATAGTGGGAGACTTAATAAAATTTATTATTTCTCATAAAATGTAATCAATAAAAGTACTGATGAATATGCTCTTTTAATTTGTAGAATCAATATGACAAACACATCAACCACATTTTCTTTGTGATCAATTCTGGATAAAGACAACATCCTCACTGGCAGTAACTTTCAGGAATGTTTTAGGCGCCTTCGGGTTATCCTACGCCATGAACGGAAGTTTTACATGCTGGAGACCTCACTTCCTGATTCTCCTGCCCTAGGGGTGAGTGATGAAGATTTCCTAGTCTATGATCAACATTTGAATGATGCTCTCGATGTTCAATGTTTGATGTTGTCATCTATGTCTAGTAAGCCCATGAAGTCTCATGAAGACATGGATGCCTACAGCATGCTCGAGCACCTCTGTGGTTTATACCAGGAGAGAGAAAGACAGGAAAGGTTTGAGATATCCAAGGCTCTATTTCAGAGCAATCTTGGAGAGGGTGCCCCAGCTGGGCCTCATGTAGTCAAGCTCATTGGCTACATTGAGCGCTTGGAGGTTCTAGGGTTTAAACTCCCTGAAGAACTGGGTACCAATCTCATTCTCGCATCACTCCCCCAGAGCTTCTCAAACTTTGTTGTTAATTTCAACATGAACAATATTGAGAAGTCTCAATCTGATCTTCTTATCCTTATTCGCCAAGTGGACAATGACATGAAGCGTGAAAAGCCTTATCTCCTTATGGTGAATAAAAGGAAAGGGAAGATGAAGAGGTTTAAGCCCAAAGCTTCTTCAAGGACTTCCAAGAAAAGGAAGATCAAAGGTGAGGCAAAGGAACAGGATGTTGTTTGTTTCACATGGGACAAGAAGGGCCACTGGAAGAAAAACTGCACCCATCCAAGGAAGCAAGGGGAAGCTTCAGGTGTGTTTGTTATCGAATGAAATCTATCTATTTATACTAATTGGGTATTAGATACTGCATGTGGTGCTCACATGTGTATCCAAATACAGGAACCAAGTAGATTCAGAAAGATTGATCTAGGGGAGGTAGATCTACGAGCAGCCAACGGAGCCAGACTCACTGCTGCAGCTGTCAGAGACTACCGCCTCACATTGCCTACCAGGATGGTCTTGGTTTTGAAAGGTTGTTATTATGTGCCTTCTGTTACTAAAACCATTATTTCAGTATCCATATTAGATACTGATGGATTCATATTCAAGTTTGGAAATGAGTGTTGCTACTTTTATAAAGATAACATCTTTTTTGGTAGGGAACATTTATATAACGGCCTTTATGTGTTAGACTACACAAACCAAGTGATGGAAATCGATAACAAAGTTAATTCACATGACTCATACCACACCCAACTTTGGAATCACCGGCTAGGTCATGTCATTGAGAAACGTTTGACAAAATTACATCAAGATGGGTATTTAGATTCTTTCGAACTAAATCCACTTGGTGTATGTCATGAGTGTATACAAGGAAAAATGATCAAATCCCCATTTAGTGGGAAAGGTGAAAGAGCTAAAGAGCTTCTAGAATTAATTCACACAGATGTGTGTGGACCATTTCCAGTTGAAGCAAGGGGTGGGTTCTCGTACTTCATAACTTGTACTGATGATTTTAATAGATATGGATATATCTATTTAATGAGGTATTAGTCAGATTCTTTTGATCGGTAAAAAGAATACAAGAATGAAGTTGAGAACCAGCTTGGTAAGAAGATTAAGAAACTCCGCTCAGACAGAGGAGGATAATATCTTAATCAGGACTTCATTGATTTCTTACGGGAGTTTGGGATTCTATCTCAACTCACTCCTCCTTACACACCTCAGTGGAATGGTTTAAGTGAAAGGAGGAACCACACACTGTTGGACATGGTGAGATCAATGATGAGTCATGCAAGTCTTCCATTATCCTTTTGGGGATATGCATTACAAATAGCATCGCACATACTAAACCAAGTAGAAACTAAATCGATAAATGGTATTCCATACGAATTATGGAGTAGACGCAAAGCCATGTTATCGAATTTACATGTGTGGGGTAGCAAAGCATTTGCTAAGGCCTCTTCAGGTAACAAACTTGCACCCCGAGGCACAAAGTGTATCTTTATAGGATATCCCAAGGAAACAAGAGGATATTACCTATACAACCCCTCAGACAAAAAGGTTACAGTGGCAAGACATGCCATATTCCTTGAGAGGGAGCACATCTCCAAAAGAGATAGTGGGAGTGAGATAGACTTCGATGAAGTCGAGGCTCAAGATACAAAGAAGTTGGTACAAGAACAGATTCCACAAAGCCCCGTGGAAGAACAATCTATTCCAGAGACACAAGAACTGGGTAGGAGCACGAGGGAGGTGAGAGAACCAGAATGATATGGTTTTCCTGTCACCGAGGATGGTGACTCATTATTGGTTGACAATAATGATCCTCTTACATACAAGGAAGCAGTTGAAGGCACATACGTTGCCAAGTGGCAAGAAGACATGAATTCTGAAATGGATTCCATGTACCAAAACCAAGTCTGGATTTTGGTAGATCCTCCAGTTGATGTAAAGCCTATTGGTAATAAATGGGTATTCAAGAAGAAACTAGACATGGAGGGGAAAGTCAGCACCTACAAGGCACGACTGGTTGCAAAAGGTTTTAGACAGCATCAAGGAATTGACCATGATGAAACCTTTTCACCGGTTTCAATTCTGAAATCTATCAGAATCCTATTGGCCATTTCTTCTTACCATGACTATGAAATTTGGAAAATGGATGTCAAAACAGCTTTCCTTAACGGGAACCTCCAGGAAGATGTCTACATGACACAACCTGAAGGGTTTGTGACTCCAAAAGATGCCAACAAGGTATGCAAGTTGAGGAAATCCATTTATGGATTAAAGCAAGCATCAAGGTCATGGAACATTCATTTTGATGATGCTGTTACAGAATTTGGCTTTGTTAAGAATGAATGTGAGCCTTGTGTCTACAAAAGTTTTAGTGGAAGTGCAGTCATTTTTCTAATAGTATATGTGGATGACATATTTCTAATTGGAAATGAAGTACCTGTCTTACAGTCAGTTAAGGAATGGTTGCATAAATTCTTCTCCATGAAAGACTTGGGCGAGGCGGCATATATTCTTGGGATCAAGAGCCATCGTGATAGATCCGAGAGAATTCTGGGCCTGAGTCAAAGTACATACATTGACAAGATACTGAAGAGATTCAGTATAGAATAGTCCAAGAGGGGATTGTTGCCAGTGTCACATGGCATTCATCTTTCAAAGAAAATGTGTCCTCATACACATGAGGAAAGAAAGAGGATGGAAAGGATCCCTTACGCATCCGTGATTGGGTCAGTCATGTATGTTATGATATGTACGAGGCTAGATGTTGCTTACGCATTAAGTGTGGTAGGCAGATATCAAGCTAATCCAGGAGACCTCCATTGGATGGCAGTCAATACTATACTTAAGTATCTGAGGCGTACTAAGGATATGTTCCTGGTTTATGGAGGAGATGAGGAACTAGTCATCAGAGGACATGTAGATGCTAGTTTCCAGACTGATCAAGATGACATGAAGTTGCAGACTGGATACATCTTTAGTTTGAATGGAGGTGCAGTGAGCTGGAAGAGCTCAAAACAAGGTGTGGTGGAATATTCTACAGTGGAGTTCGAGTATATCGCAGCTTCTGAGGAAGCTAAAGAAGTAGTATGGATGCGAAGCTTTGTCCAAGAGCTGGATGTTGTACCGAGCAGTAAAGCTCCAATCACACTCTATTGTGATAATAGTGCAGCGGTGGCACTTGCAAAAGAGCCAAGGTCACATCAGCGGACAAAGCACATACTTTGGAAGTATCATCTCTTGAGGGATTTTTCTCAGAGAGGTGAAGTTGCAGTGAGCAGTATTTCCATGGAAGACAACGTGGCAGACCCATTGACTAAAGCCTTGACTCAGTAGAAACATGATCATTATGTGCGGTCTAGCGGACTAAAAGTCGTAGGTAGTTGTCTCTAGTCCAAGTGGGAGTTTGTAAGGGTTGGTGTCCTTATAACCAACTGTTTTGTACTTTGATTACATGAATGTTCACTTATTATATATTGTTCATTGTTCTGCATGACTATAATATAATAATGTCCTGGAATATTTGTTGCATTAATAAGGTCATAGTAGATCCCCACTATGATGAGAACCTTGAAATGGTATAACAATATTCTTAAATAAAGTTCTACGGTTGGATGACATACTATGATAGGACACATAGTATACAGACCGTCATGTGCAAGTACTCGTAAGAAGACGAGACTCTCTCTCATGGAGTTCGCACTTGGTAATTTCCAAGATGGTAGATTATGAGAACAGACCCGCCAGTAGTAATTCCGCATGTCATGGTTTCATCGGATATTGCTATCTTCGAGCGTGTGTAATGGTACTTAGACTGGAAGATTATCATTAACTCATGTCATGACTCGCGCACTTAGATTTACTGATGAAAACCGTCACGCAGACAGTTGGCGGGAAGTAGGGTATGTTGGGTGCGTCACAAGTGACATGTTGTTAATGGATAAGTCAAGGAAGGATTTGTCCCTTCCATTTATGGAAGTTGATATCTCGGCCCTTGGATTGAAATAGAACTATCGCATTAAATTCCATGGCCATGGTGTAAATGAAGATTTTATTTCAGGTAGTCAAAGAACGATGGATCAAGCATATAGGTTTATGACACTTCCATGAAACCTTCTTGATGAGATATTGAGACAAAGGGATTAAATTACACAGTAAGTGTTCGTATGAGGTGATACGTCAATGCGGCGTCAACTTCTTTCTCTTGGGTTCCTTGACCCATTGCTAGACAGTAATCTTGGAATTTAGGCAAGCCTGCCTAATGCCAATGAGAAAGAGGCCTAGAGGGTCACACACTAAGTGTATCCAAGTATCTCAGGTTGAATAAAGATTATTCCCATACGTGGTTTAATAATTATTCAAGGAAGCCTATGTTTTTTTAAATGATGGAGGAAAAATAAAATAAAACAAGTACACGCCGTGTATTATTAAATGTAGACGCCATGTAGTTTTATTTTGGAAAGGAAATGAATAAATAAAAACAAGATATACACACCGTGTGCATTTAATGTACACGCCATGTAGTTTTAAATGAAAAACAAGTACACGCTGTGTATTTTTTATTACACGCCGTGTAGTTTTTCCAGTTGGGATTTTGAGGATATAATATTGTTTTAAATGATATTTATTATAATCAGTGTGGGTGCATGTCAAGGAATTATTTATTTGACATGGGGGTTTTAAATAAGATTCAATGAAATAAATAAAATGCGTAACGCGTTTATTTATTGTCATAACTCTATAACCCCACACACCCGATTATAAATATCCTCACAACCCCAACTCTTTTCCGACACACAAGAGAATCGTTGTGCAGAACATCTCTAGAGAATTCTTTCAAGACCAAAAGAAAATCTTCCTCCAAGAACGCTCTCAAGACCGAGAGAGATCCTCTTCCATCGGATCAAGACGATCTAAGGTGGACAACGCAAGCAAAGGCTTCTCCACGCTAGCACCCGGAGAATCCTTTGGCGAACGTCCAGAGATACAAGGTACACGTGTGGATCACCGCTAGAGGGAGTCTACACTTGGCTTCTACGATGCAACGACGGATCACATCGACAACGTGATCGAGAACATCAACGAAGAAAGAACACCCCAAAGGTATTTCTTTATAATTAATTAAATTAACTATAATCAACCTGTAACGATCCTTGTTTGTGGTTCCGGGACAAACCATCTTCTTTGTCTTTTTCTATGATTCGATCCATGGAGACTGACATTTAACGTCGTATTAATCTCAGATTGATCATTGCTAATGAAAAAAATCCAAGTGGGCACATCCACCCACGTGCTTCCGCTGCGCCCGGAACCTTCAAATATAATTATTACTTATGGGTTTTCTAGTTTGGACTAGGATTAGTTGGATTTTTTTATCATTTATTTTTTTAGTGTGATTTATATGCCTTTGAATCATGTTCCATGAGTTCCTTTGGAAGGTTTATCAGACACTCTTCAATGGAATACTTCAATGGATATGAATTTTATCAAGGAAATCTTGCAATAAATTCATGATGTTTACCCAAATGTTCCACCAGTTCAAATCGCAGTTTTTAAGGTACATCAAAGAGGTGGAGGAGAAAGGGATTTATCATTGGAGTTATTGCATGATAATCCACCATCCATTAAAGGTACTAATGAACCTAAAGAAGCATAGGATAGGATTGGAAGGATTGATCATATATTTTACATCGAGAAGACACCTAAAAATTTAAAGGTTATGTGGGCATCAATTATACATGAGGGTACTAACACATGTTTTTTGGATTCTATGGTACAAGTATCTAAGAATGTGGGTATGGACTAGAAAGGCTTCATGAATCTATTATTCCAATAGAATTTTTCAAAATATGTGAATGATGAATAAATATTTAGAGTTTATCTTTCAACATCATGGGGAGCATGCAGTGTTGGTGTACCCCAATAGGTTAGCTGAGGTGGTTTGTTTTTCATTATAGGTAGTGAAGAATGACCAGCTATAGGATCAAAAGTACCTAGTGGAATCTTCATGGCCCGCTAGGGAATAAGAGTAAATGACAGGATCATTGTAGGAGTGGTGGAGGTGGTTTTTGAATGTAGGCCTCTTCAGCATCTCCATTGGTAGATAGTGGTGTGCCCCGGACATTCTATTAGTGATGAACTAATGGAAACACATGAAATAACTATTATTTTCCTACAAAGATGTGTAATAGTTGTGATGGTTATGGACATCTAGAACATTTTTATCAAACTATGACTACTCATCTTATGGTTAGGGACCATCAACTCCAAAGCCTACTGTGGTGCCAACAAATAATTCAAATACTATAGGGATCTAGCCACATGCCTCAGTATTGAAACAAATTCATGCACTAGAAGAGTTTCCAGTGGAGGTAGATGTGGGTTCAGTGATAGTGATAGGTACCATCTTTATTCCATACCTAGTATTGATTTCTTTATTTAACACTAGTTCTTCATATTCATTTATATCTTGTTGTTTTGATAATATTTTTCACCTTCCAATGGAACTCATTCCATTTGTTAAGGCGTTAGGGACACCTAATTGGGAGAGGAAATATATATTTTTTAGTTTCATTCAATTTCATTATTTATCACTGATACAAAGCTTGTTTGGGATTTTCTTATTCTCTATATAGATATGATTAACATCATATTTAAGATTAATTGAATTGTTTCTCATCGAGCTATGGATGATTATTATCATTGGAATGTCTCATTTCATTCAGTTAATGGACGCTCATAGGTGTCTCAGGAAGAGTTGGATTCGATTTCTATTTGTGTGGGACATTCCCATGAAGAGCTTAATAGTTTTTTCCCTGTTGTTGCATTTTATCCTAGTGGAATTTATTTTTTCTGTTAATATTCTTTCCATCTTCAGTCTTCCTAAAATTTTCCTTGATGATTTATCTATGATTCCTCTAGAGGGGGAGGTATATTTTTCAATTAACTTGGTTCTAGGTACACAACCAATATCGATATCTTCATATCATATGGAACCAATAGAGTTGAAAGAGCATAAAATTTAGATAGAAGACCATGTGAAAAAGAGTTTTTTTATCCCTATTGTTTCACATTGGGAATTCCTAGTGTTATTTTCTAATAAGAAAGATGGTTCAATATAGATTTTATTGGAATTTCAAAATTTGATTTGTGAAATTGTTAAGAAAATGTATTATTTTCCTCATGGGGATGATTTGTTAGATCAACTAAAAGGGTTAATGTGGTTTTCAAAGATTTATCTTTGGTCAGTTTATCATCAGCTCAGAGTTTGTGAGTGTGATGTAACCAATAAGTATTTTAGGAGTAGGTATGGCCATTATAAATGTCTAGTAATTTTTTTGTTCTGACTAATCCTCATGTAGTTTTTTTGGATTTCATGAATTGGATATTCCAACTGTATCTCAACACTTTTGTGGTAGTGTGTTTGGATGACATTTGAGTTTACTCAAGATATATGTGAAAGCACAAGCACCATCTGTTTTTTTGGAAATCTTGAGGAGTCAATTTTTTATGGATTCAAGAAGAAAAATTATTGGGGAACATGATTTCAAATAATATATTATTAGTTGATCCTGAGAAGGTAAAGTCTATCTTCTTAAGGGAAGATCCAAACAAAATCTTTGAAATTTGGAACTATCATGTACTTTCTGATATTAATGATGTTTCATCAAGTATTTCTCAAATTTGGTGTCACATTTTACATATATTATTAATAAATGTATGAAATTCACATGATTTTAGAAGTGGTTGTCTTCTCTCAATAATTTTCATGTACTTATAACATCATCTCCTATTAAGATATTACCTGATCCTGGTAATGGGTATGTGGTTTTCTTTGATGCTCCTGGGACTGGTTTGGGTCGTGTGCTCATATAGGATGATCATGTTGTGGTATAAGAATCTCATAATATTTGAACACATAAGAATAATTACCCATTTAATTATTTATATCATTTTTAAATTATGCGTGAGATTACGTGTTGGTGGAATTATCTTTTTGGGGAATGGTTTAAATCCTTTTCTGACTAGAAGATTTTAATTTAAATATTCTCTCAGAAATACTTGAATCCTAGATAGAGGTGGTGGGTGGAATAATGTCATACATTTGACTTCAATATTTCCTATACCCCAAGGAAGTTGAATGTTATTTCAGACACTCTTATCATGAAATTTCTATCGTAGTGTGTTTTGGAATCAAGTAAAGAGTGGAAACTTATGGGGATTATTACCCTATTTCGTTTGGATGCTTCAGATGTTATTTCAAGTATGGTTCTAACAATTTTCAATAATAATCATCTATAATCTATTATATTATGTTGAGTCAGTAGTTGTATTTTGATTTCATAGTAATTCTAGAAACCCTATATGGTGGGGAGATCGTTTCGGGTTGGTCTCTCTCATTAGACGGTATTCTTATTTTTGGGGATCAGTTTTTCATCGCAAAATCTTTGAGGATCTCAGTTTTTTTATTGTCATATTTATTTATGGGTCATTCATCCAGGTAATAAAAATATGTATTATGAGGTGAGGTGATAATTCCCTTGTTCATATATAAAGTGTGCCATTTATGATTATGTGTCCCACTAATACACCTACCAATAGATAAAGGCAAAGAATTTGAAATCTTCAAGTTTGCTTCGAAAAATACATGTGCTTTTTTGAATTGGTATGAGGTGTATGTGGACATTTTTGTTGGATTACCATGGACTCCCTATGGGTGAAATTCTACGTGGGTGTTGATCGATCAATTGAAAAAGTCATCTCATTTCATTCTGATATGGGACACCACTAATGTTGAAGATCTGGGTAAGTTGTATATTCAGGATGATGTAAGTATACATGGGGTTTTTATGACATTATTTCATATAGGGATCCTAGATTTAAATTTTGGTTTTGGAAAAGTATCTAGGAGGTGATGGGGATTTAGTTCAGATTGAGTAAAACTTATCATCCACAGATAGACAGTCTGACAAAACATGTTATTCAGATTATGGACCATAGGATTCATGCATGTGTATTATATTTTTGTGGATCTTGGGACTACCATATGGGACTAGTTTAGTTCTATTATAATAATGGTTATCAATATTCTATAAAAATGTCTCCATTTTTTGTATTTGTATGGTCTCCCATGTAGGTCACCTCTTTGATGGGAAGAGGTGGGTGAATCAACTTTAGTGGGATCGAGTTTGGTTTCAGATATGTCTTTGAGGATTCATGATATACTTCATTCTATGGTTACGACATAGTGTTGTACAATGTCTTACATTGATCAATGGTGTTTTCCTTTGGATTTTTCATTAGTTGACTAGGTTTCCTTAAATGTTTTTCCTCAGTTGGGTCACCATCATCTTGAAAAATTGTAAAAGTTGGATCTGAGATATCTGGGACCATTTGAGGTAATTGAGTGTCTTATACATGTTTCTTATCATTTGGAATTTTTGTCTCAATTGATAGGAATTCAGGAAGTCTTACAATTATCATTGATCAAGAAAAATCATTATGATCCTAAGCATATTCTTAGTTGGGAGGAGATTGAGTTAGAGTCTGATGTATCTTTTATTGAGAATATAGTTTGCATCATTAACTCTCAAGAGAACGACTTGTGCAGAATGTCAATTCCATTATTTGGAACATTATCCTGACAAGGATCAAAATCTCATGAGGCTTGGAAGCATGTGTTACTGATGATGGAGTAGTGGCCTCACCTATTTACCAGATTACATTCTTCCACATGAATTCCAAGGGATATAATGTCTTATGGTGTGGATTTTGTAATATCTGGTTACCCACTTTTATGTATTTACCATCTCTTTTATTATTTTCCTCATTAATTGGGTGCATCTTGGGACTCTTTTGGATAGAGAGAGTTTTGGGGGGGAAATTTATTAATGCTTTGGGATGGATGTTTGTTTGAATTAATGGAATATAGGTATATGTTTTAATGGTTTTTGTGGGGTTCTTCCCCATGTTTGGAGGACACCCGATTCTATTGTAGAGTTTTCTACTGTATATTAGGTGATTTCACAATATGTGAAGTGGTCATATGATGTCTAATTGTTGTCCAAACACAATTCATGAGATGTGTACATAAAATGAAATTATTACATGTCATATAATTGTTACACTACGTGTAATGATAAACTATAGGTTTTAAATTTAAGGGAAATAAGTTTTACAACATATGTGATCATCGTGGATTACATGAAATGTAAAGGTATTACATGTCATGTAAATTTCAGAGCAACAAAATTTACAGTTTCATGTGAATGATATTTCATTTAATTCTCCTATAGATCACTTTTCATTTATCCTTAAAGGATTCTACCATTATTTTAGGAGTCTCCATTTTTTTAGATTGATCCATTTGATATTGGATCACCACAGTAGTTGGGTTCTGTCTCTCTAAGTAAGTAGACCATTATGATTTTTTTCTGTGATCGAGGTAGCACCATGGAATTTCGTTTTTGGGTTCGTTGACCCATGAATGTGTTCCTTTTGTTTATCTTCTAGATTCATGGGTCAATCTTGTTTCAAGAGTCGTTTCCTTTATCAGTTGTGATGTGGAGGGTGTGTGTTCTTATGTTATACATAGTTTCTTCTTCTATTACAAACCTTTCGTTACATTAGACCAATTATATGCTATGTAGTTTGATTCTAGGGCCTCCTTTAACATCATTATGTTCTTCATATTATTGGATCCTTCGTGGACATGTGTGACCCTGAGTTATTAGGTAGGTGAATCTGTTTCTATCCTATGTTGGATGCATTTTATTGCTCCTATTTTTATAAATTAATTTATAAAAAAATTTAATGATTATTTAGTGTGTCTAAATGTTTATGTGTTACAAATTTATTTTCTATGGTTTTTTGTAAACGTAAAAGGGAGTATTTTCAAATCACTGAAATGATTTTAGCACATTGGATGCCTTGGGAACTTAGGTGAAAGGTTTAGATTTTGGTACATCATTCATGTAATTTAGAGAGATTTTATAATTGGTATTTCCTCTGCTCCTAAAGCCTGTTATTCAAGAGACATGTTTGACATCATTGGGATGTTCAGTCATGGGGGTTTCTCTTATCCTTAAGCATGTGTTATTGGGAATTGTTATGCACTTATCATTTTTGGTGGTACGATTCATCTGTTATCCTTTCCTACTAGTTTTCTTGGTGTGATTTACATATTTTTTGGATTTATACTATTTTGGTTTTTGATATAAATGATTTTAAATTGAAATTTATATACCTAACTATGTTTTGGAATTGTTAAAAAAGGTACAATGTTGACCATGCTTTTTATAAAACTGGTTTACTTATTATCATTCCATGTTTTACATGAAATGAGAATTCTTGAATTTTTTGTATATTAACTTTTTATATAACCTATGTTGGACCCTAATGATCCAATTAGTTCAAACCCTATGCACTTCTTCGATTGTGCATCAAACTTTTTATGTATTTTGATGTAGGGAAAGGAAATCTACTCCAGTAAGGAGACTATGTTTTGGATAACTAAGTTTGGATGGATAGATGATGAGATTGTGCATTTTTTCCCTATTATGACATGGAATAGTTGGTTATCCCTATTTTTTAGTCCTTTGTGGTATGACTTGTATTTTTATATTGTTATACTCTTTTTTATTTGGTTTCCATTATATATTTTCAGTTCTCGAATTCATTTTCTTTCTACGATTGTCTCTTTATCTATATATATATCATGTTATTTCTTATGTTAGGTGAAATCAATCTTCTATTTTTTGTTTGATCCTGGGTTCTAGTCTCTAGCTAATGGAAATTGATAAGTCCCTTTTGGGTATGTGGCATATCGCGTCGGGTGCTAGTTTTAGAGGTTATTTGTGTCAGTTTTTTATAGTTCTTTGTAACATCCCCTCATTGTTCACTCCATCATGTGGCCAAAAAGTGTTCATTCTGATACCACAAGCACACATGCCCGCACACCATAGGATTCCGAATAGTTGTGGGGTGTGATAAGTATATTTGTGATACTATACTCCTTGAATTTATAGTTACAACAAAGTGTAGTATCCAATGAAAATAATAATAAATAGCCCTCGGAGTGGGGAAAAAGTGAAAAAAATATAATATAATGGAATACCAAAAGTGAATCAAAATGAACAGTACAATAAATAATAAAGGAATAATGTAATGATGTGTTGGAATGTAACAAAATTTAATTCTAGAAATAATAAAAAAATAAATACTAGAGGAGTCAACAAAAGTCTTAAAAGTCCCTAGTCCTGAATCCAATGTATGTCCTCTATCCAAACTCCATCTCATCCAGTAAAGAAAAATATCAATAGAAAGGTCTTTTTCCATTGTCCAATCCTGCATCCATATAATCTTCTCAGGTTCCACACAGAGGCCCGAATAGTGTGTGAGTATAGCTCAGTAGTTCAACACCACCATGTCAGAATATAAAATGTCTGCTAATAAGTTTATGCAATAAATAAATAAATAAGTTCATTAATTAATTAACAATTACCTTAATACCACATTGACATTCTTTGGCACCATGACGTCATCTAAATCGTCCCCAAGAGATATCACATATCACAATCTAATTGTTTACCATTTATTATTTAATTTCAATTTTATATCCAAACAATGGGGGCCTAGAGCAGGATTCTAGCACCATGTGGGTATTTTGAGTAAATTTACCTATCGCACAACTCAATTCTCGTATATGTGTAGTAAGATATTGGGGGCCTAGAGAAGGAGTCTATCACCCTGTGGGTATTTTGAGGAAATGTACCTATCACACAACTCAATTCTTGTTTATGTATAGTAACATATTGGGGGCCTATAGTGTCATTCTAGAACCCCATGGGTATTTGGAATGGTAGTCCATGTCCAACAAATCATTTTAATCAAAACGGCACAACCCAAGGGTGACTAGTAATTTCAAAATTCAAAAGACTAATAAATTTCATTAACTATTATTACCAAAATTCACAATTATTTAATCAAACACATTTCATTATTCGTATCATCAATTATATTGGCACACCCCATGGGTGGATTGTGGTTTCACAATTCAAAATCCCATTTATCTAACAATTTCATAATCAAAATATTCAACAATTTCATAATCACATTATCCCATCAGTTACATAATCCATTAATTGACCAATTTAATAATTCAAATTCAATAAATTTAAATTCCCCCAAGATCAACCCAATTCATTTTTCATATGGAAATTCAATTTCTTTAACTTAATTTAATAATGTAATTACTCAATCATGTAAATTAAAATTTTACAACTACATATGTGCAATTAAATTCAAGACTATGGGAAATTGAAAATTAAACCACCTACCTCATGGTTTTTGATGGAAATTCAACAAAGAAAAACCATTAATTGAAAAAAAAAACTACTAAAAAATGATGAGTTAGATGACTAGGAATAAAACCTGGTATTAAGATCAACCATCATTACCCCAATGGTAAAAGGTTCAACTGCTTCATTGGAGAAATGAGGAATGGAAGGAAAATAATGATAAAGGGATTCATAGGTATCTAGAACCAATACGTAATGATCAGAGATTAATAAATCACTCCAAATATACTATTATTCACCCTTGGGCCTAAAGGAGGAAGTCTACATGATATAAATAAACCAAAATGAACCATATGATACTTTTTATCAGTATCTTAAGAAATTACATGTCAGGTAATTCCATTACATTTTGAGTAATTATTTTTTATGGTTTATCCCAAAACAATCCATCACATAGGGTGATTTTATATTAATTAAAATATTAAATGGAATGTATTAGTATTACATGACATGTAAATTTTATACAGATAGTTTTCTACCCAAAGAATATACATAAAAGATATAGACATGTCCAAATACTTCCAAACCAAACCATACAATTTCCTACACTAGAAATAATATAATAATCACAAGGGAATGTATCTGGAAAAAGAACGATATATTACATTCTCCTTACCATATAATAGCATGTCCCCAAGCTATAATCCCAAGAAACTATGATTTTGAGGTAAAAAGGTCAGGGCACTGAGCCATCACATCTGATTCCCTCTCTAATATTTCCTCTTGAATATGACCATATTTCCACAATACTCGATCTATGAGCATGGTTTTTTTCTTCAATATTTTAAATTGTGATCCGTAACACAATTCAGAATCTCCTCAAAGGATACATCTGCCTATAGCTCAACATCATCAACATCGATTTCATGTGAATGGTATATTTGATACTACCAAATCCATTATAGATTTAAAAAACCACTCATAGAAATATAAATTTTTAGAGGATCCAACTAATGCATCACTAACTCAATTATGTAAATAATTTCAAATGTTCCAATAAGCTTTTGTGCTAAATTTCCCTACCTCTCAATCCTTCGGTTACCCAATCTAGGTGACATATGCTATAATAAATGATAAAATTCTCTAAAAAATAGTGTACATTGACATCTATTAGCATACAACTTATTTCTTCTCTATGTAGTTTCCATATGATTCCAAATTAGTTGAACCTGCTTCAATTTCTCCATGTTGACACTTGGTCCTTATAGCTCTTAGTCACCTACCATAAACCAACATAGAGGTGATCTTCATGTCCTATAATTACGATCCCCATATGGTACATTCTTAATAGTTGTCTGATAACTGTTATAATAGTACAAATCCACTTGTGATAGGTTCTTCACCCAAGACCCACCAAACTCAAGAATAAATTTTCATAGCATAACCTCCCAAACATGTATAGTACATTCTGAAAACCCATATTTCTGTAGGTAGAAAGACATACTCAGTATTACCTATATACCAAGAACCTTATGAAACCCTTGCTATAAGTGTGAAGAGAAATGTGAGTCATAGTATGAAACTAAACTATAAAGATCTAACCCAAATACCCTCTCAAAACGATACCTAACCCTATATTCCACATACCCAAAGGGTGTTCCCAATCCCCACAGGTTGGAAACTAGAACCTAAAAAGTAAAAAACAAATATAGGGAATGATTTCACTAAACCTGAAGCAACCACAAGACATATATATTGACAAATAAATAGAAAACAGTGTGAGGAAAATTTATTCCACAAAAGAAAATAGATAGTGGAAACTGAAGAAAAAAATAGAGTATAAAAATCACAAAGTACAAGTCAAACCACAAATAACAACCAAAATATGGTATACTAACTACTCCATGTAATAGCATGGGAAAAACCACACCATATCACCATCTAAAAACCCATACTCAATTTACCCAAGCCTCACCACCTCACTATAGTGCATTTCCTTTCTCTGCATCAAAATACATACAAGGATCTATGCACCATCGAAGAAGTGTGAAGGGTGTGAGCTAACAAGCTCTGTAGCGTCTCACATAATTGTTCCATAAAAATTATCTATACAAAAAATTCAAGTTTTATCATTTCAATTAAGACATGGTATGATAATAAATAAATCAATTTTATCAGAATCGTGGTAAACATTTTATCTTTTTCAAAAATTCTAAAAAAAGGAAGGTATATCAATTTCAAAGTCAAATAATGCATATTAAAATACAAAATAGTATAAATACAAAGCATTGATAAATCACACCAAGGAACACAATGGGTTAGGATAGTTGACTTATCATACTATAAAAAATGAATAGTGCATAAGAGGTCTATAGAACTCATCCCTAAGGATCAGAGAAACACCTCATGAGTGAATCTCCCAATGATGTCAAACATGTCCCTAGAACAATAGGACTAGAGTGCATAGAAACTCCCCATAATAAAATCCCCCAACTATAACATGGATGATGTACCTGAGCTAATCCTTCCTTAAATGCACCCAAGGCTGCCCATTTTATGCATTTCAATAATCATTTCATGGATTTGAAAATAAAAAATTTCCATTTACCAAAAAATAGTGAAACCCCACCTTTTATCACAGATACTTTGATACACACAAAAAATCATGAAAATTTATTTATAGATCAATTTATAAAAATAGGAGTTATATAATTAATCCAACATAGTCTAGAGAGTGAATCTCCTACCTCAAAACCTAGGGTAACACACGCTAAAGATGGGTAAACCAACAAGAAGAATGAAAAAAAAGACAACAGGGGCCGTAGAACCAATCAACACAACATATAATTGGTCTGATTCAACAAAAGGGTTGGTGGAGAATAAAAAACCATACATTCGTCAAGAACACACACGCACCACACCACAACGAATAAAGGAAATAGACACTGGAACATGATTTCACAACAAATATAGAAGAGAAAAAAAATGAACACTACAATGGGTCATTGAATTCAATAACACTACTCCATGGAGATTTTGTGATCAAAGAAATGAAGAAGCCAAAATTCCTACATACCCATATAGAAATTACCCAACTACTATGGTGATCCAAAATTGAATGGATCCTCTCTTACTCAAAAAGACTCCAAAAATTTATGTATAATCCTTATAGGTTAAGATAAAAAAAATAGATCTAGGTGATTGAAATGAAATAACCTTAATAAGACACCAAAAAAAATTCAAAAACAATTACACAGCTTGTAGTCCCTTAAAACGTTTTGTAATCCATGAGGATCACATACACCAGAAAACCCATCACTATTTTAATTAAAACTGATATTTTATCATTACACATCATGTGACCATTACACAACATGTAATCCTTTTATAGTGTGTACACATCTTCAGATTTTCGTCTGGATAACAAGTACACATTTTATAGATCCTTTACAAGTTGTAAAATCATACACAGTACAATAGAAAACTTCAAAAACAACTCGAGTGTCCTCCAATATCAAGGAGATGTAGGACCCCGGGACACCCTGAGAGGGGAGGGGTGAATCAGAGTGAAAATTTATTCTTTTAAAGAGATGGATCTTGTTCCCACGTTGGTATGAAATTTTTAAACCTGTATGATGAAAAAGATCAGAAAACAAACATTCACATGTAGAGAGATGACACAACACTTTTTACTTGGTTCACCACTAAGGGTTACATCCAAGGAGCATACGTCGACAGGTTTTTGGCCATACCAAATTCCATTAATCTTCACTAGCTGTGGATTACAAAGGTTTGGGAATAATCACTCTGTCCCAGGCTCACTGCCTTTACAAAAGTTCAGGGATAGCTCACCGCATCCCTCAGGTCACTCCCGTTGAATCCCCCTGGCTCACTCCCTTTGGTGAAGTCCTACTCAGTTTATAGACGTGAAGGTCTCTTCATCATTTAAAAATAATGCATCCTTTATTTTATGTAGATTCTCTATTGAAGTCCAACTCTCACTAGTAGAAAAATCTCACTTTGTGATGAGGGTACCGGGCAATCATCCAGCTTTCATGCAGCTTCAAAAAGGACGGACGTACTTCAACCTCACCTGGAGTGATTCTCCAAGACCGGCACACAAGTTTCAAGATCGGTGCGCAAGTCACTTGCGCAGTACAAATTCAGCACACAGGTGAAACCCACCCACTTGCACGACACTGCCTCCTTCAACTCCAAACTTTCGTGGCTCAGCGCCTTTAAATCCCAAACCACTTTGGACGCATAGCCAACAACCGGCGCACAACCTCTACTTGCGCGGCCCAACTACCACTTGCGCGACTCAACCACTTGCGCTACAAGATCCCGAAAAAACTCTATGTCTTGAACTTTGTTACAAATTAGGAGGGGTGGTCCTCTATTTATAGGCAAAATGGAACCCCTACGCGGTGGCGCGCAAGTGTCCTCATGACACGCAAGTCCCAACGCGCAGCTCCAATTCCCTTGCCTCTGTCGTGCTAATCACTTGCGCGACCACACCAATACTTGCGCGACCCTCTTTCCTTTTTCATATTTTGATGCTCTGCTCTTAAAGAACAACAGGTGCACAACCTTCCAACCTCCTAGGCTTTGGCGCGCAAGTCCTTTCTTGGCGTGCAAGTCACTTGCACGACCAGCCCAAAACCTACGTGGATCATATCCTTTTTCCATTTTTTCATGTTCTGATATTGAAAAACATGTGGCATGAAAGTTTCTTCTTTTTAATGAACACAGTGTGAAAGTATCTTTTCCAAAAAAAACTTTTCTCCATTTGTCGATTTTCAGGCCCAAAAATTTGAAAAACACTAGAAATTTTGCCACCTTCAATACTGTAATCTACTTGTCCTATATGAGCACCTTTATGGCACACACTCTGAACTTCCTCTGAGGATTGACATCAAGCACAAACCATACTCCAATTCATGCAAAGATGACCATGGTTCCTACAATCTCCCCCTTTGGGTTTGTTGGCAATCAGAAAATAAATTCAATAGATCCCCATCCACAAGTAAACCAAAAACAGAAGAATCAACTCAACCAACACTCTAAGTCTATGTGAGCAATGCTCGGTGTAGAAAACAAGAGAGAAATCTTGAATTGGGTTCCTATGTTTTGGAATTCTCAATGACTCCCAAGAAGTATTACATGAACAATGTATTCCTTCTCATTCTTCTCATCACAGAAGCATTACATTCCTGAACATGCCTGAATTTATTCCTTTCTTCTCCATTGAAAAGAAACCCAAAGACCAGTAATGTGTTCATTGTTCATCTCAAACCATACTCCCCCTGGATAGTATATCCCCCACAAACCTCCATCACATCCATAAACAGATAAAAATAGTTATCATAAATAGGGAGAGGGGAATTTCGTAACCTCCTTAAGCACTGGGAGGTGGCTGAACACTGAGGTTCAACCGATGCTTCTCAAAAACCACTGATGACAGTGGCTTGGTTAGGATATCATCCACTTTCTCATGAATTCCCACATGGTCTATTCTAATCACTCCTTGATCAACTATTTCTTTGATAAAGTGATGTCTGATTTCAATATGTTTTGTATGAGAATGTTGAACATGATTCTTCGTAAGATCAATTGCGCTCTTGTTATAACAATAAATAACCATTGGTTTCTTCACCTCATCACCAATATTGGTTTGTTGTTGCTTCATCCATAGCAGTTGAGTGCATGCCTTTGTAGTAGAGATATATTCATCTTCAGAAGTACTAAGAGAAATACTTTCTTGTTTCTTGCTCAACCAGCCAACACATTTATTCCCAATATAGAATGCTCCACCACTGGTGGACTTTCTATCCACTACATCACCAGCCCAGTCAGCATAAAAAAATGCTGATAATTCACTGTCTGTTCCTGTAGCAAAGTATAATCGACAATTGTGATTACCTTAAATATACCTCATGATTCTTTTTACTACTACCATATGTTCCTATTTTGGATTACTCTAAAAGCGGGCTGCAAGACATGTGGTAAAGACAATATCTGGCCATGTTTCTGTCAGGTACAGTAAGCTTCCAATGATCCTCCTGTACATGGTGGGATCTATAGAGGTCCCATCCTCATGTTTTTCCAAGTTTAGTTGCAACTAAAATCAGAGTTGTCATTGGTTTGGAGTCTTGCATATTAAAATTCTTCAATAGCTCTCTTGCACACATTTCCTGAGAAATGAAAGTGTAATCCTTATTTTGAATCACCCTCAGCCCCATGAAATATGTGACCTCCCCAATCATAGACATTTCAAATTCTAATTTCATGTGATTGGAAAATTCATCCACTAATTTCTGCATGCTGCCACCAAATATGATATCATCAACGTAGACAAGAACCATGAATTGATCTCTTGGAGAATTCTTCACATATAGATTTTGATCTACTCCTTTTCATTTGAATTATAGATTCCTGAGATAAGATTCCAGCTGGGAGTACCACGCCTTTGGTTCATACTTCAAACTATATAGAGCTTTCTTCAGTTTGTAGACCTTTGTTTCATCAGTACCAAGAACAAAACCCACTAGTTGTTCAATGTAGACTTCTTCTTTGAGGACAACATTCAAGAATGTTGTCTTTACATCCATTTGATATACTCTATATCCTCTTTGGAGTTCCATGGAAAGGAAAAGCCTGATTGACTCCAGTATAGCCACTGGAGCAAAGGTTTCTTCAACATCAATGCCTTCAATCTAGAAGTATCCTTTACATACCAGTCATGCCTTGTTTCTGATAACACTTCCATGCTCATCAAACTTGTTCTTGAAGATCCATTTTGTACCAATCACATTGTGACCTTCGGGTCTCTGGACAAGGCCCCATGTCTAATTCTTGTCAATCTGATCTAACTCTTTATTCATGGCTTTCACCCATGATTCATCCTTTGCAGCTTCTTTAAATGTGGATGGCTCCACAACTGAAAGAAATGTAGATTGCATGTTATTCCTCATCCTCCTTGTTTGTGTGGGTTCACTCCTATCCCCAATTATATTAGATGGATCAATCTATGCTATATGATTTCTTCTGTAAGGTTCAGGTGCATTCTCTCCAATCATAGTTTCTTCTTCAGATTCTTTTTCTGATTCAACATCATGATGTGAGCCCTGAGTGTTTTGTACACCTTCCTCTATTTATGTATTTGTATTTAGTCCATGTTCACATTCATCATCATCTTTTATACCATCATCATAGGTATTATTGGAATCATTTGGGGTTTTCCCTTTAGTGATAATACCATAATTGCTTTCCACAATCCTCCCCAAGCATTTATTGAAACACTTGTAGGCTTTTTGGTTCATTGGATACCCAAGAAAAATTACTTCATCAGCATTGTCTCCAAACTTCCCTTGATTTACTTCTTTATTCTAGATGAAACATTTTCTTCCGAAAACACGAAAGTATTTCAATAAAGGATTCCTTTCATGCTAAAATTCATATGGTGTCTTCATTTCTCCCATATAAAGCCATGTTTGATTCTGAATGTGCACTGAAGCTTCAACAACTTCCTTCCAATAATGGCGAGAGATACCACTCTCAATCAGCATAGTCATGGCCATATTGTTGACCTGTCAATTCCGACGCTCAACAACTCCATTTTGCTATGGATTTCTCACAAAAGTTACCTCATGTTGTATTCCATGTTTTTCTAGGTAATTTTCAAACTCAATGGACATGTATTCCCATCCATTATCAGATTGTAGGACTTTTATTGTCCATCCAGTATCATTCTCGGCAATCGGGCGATAAGTTTTCATGCAATCAGGTACTTGTGGCTTCTTGTGAATCACCATTACACAAGCCATTCTACTAAAATCATCGATGAAAAGGAACAAGTACCATTCTCCATAGGTTCCAGCAACATTTATAGGGCCACATACGTCTGTATGAATGAGATCATGAAGATGAAATGCCCTTTTCTTCTTTGGCTGATATGAACTACAGACCAGCTTCCCACGAATGAAAGAATCCCAAGACTTTTCCCATTCACATTTCTGAATGGAGATATCCATGACTATCTTCAGCTTATATATCTTTTCCATGTCTTGTTGGTTAATGTGCCCTAGCCTCCAATGCCACAAATTGTTTTCTTCTTCAACAGACAAATAACATGAGTTCACATTGTTTTCAACCTGATATAAGTTTCCATCTATTCTACAGCCTTTCATAAGAGAATTCCCTGTTTTTTCCTTTATAGTGCAGACTTTTTGATTGAAGGTTACTATGAGCCCTAAGTCATAGAGTTTACTTACACTGAGGAGATTGTGACGTAGACTGTCTATATAAAGAACTTCAGTCTTCTTCAGCTCTCCGTTGGTGAGAGTAGTATTCCCACTGCCTTTAATCTTCAATGCACCATCATTACCAAACCGTACTGTTCCATCAACCTTCTTTTCAATGTTCTTCAAAAGGTTAGTATTTCCCATCATATGGGAAGAGAACCCACTATCAAGGATCCAGGTACTGCTGCTCTTTGTAGCTTTGAGGACTACTTCTGCAAGATTGGATTTCTCGATCTTCTTCTTTTCTTTCCATGAGATATTAGATTGAGCATATGATATTGACGGCCTTTTAATACTTTCTTCCACATAAACTGATTCTTCATACCCATAATCTTCTTCCAAATGAGAAAAACTATTTGTGAGAACAACACCATCAGGAGGGTGAAAATTGGCCTGTCTTTGAGTGTTGTATGAATTCCTCCTGTCGTACCTCTACCTGCAATACATAGCTTTATGGCCAAAGTTAGAACAATGAAAACAGTAACCATAGAATCTATTTCTTCTATAAGATGGAGTATATGAAGTCGGTATCTTTTGTTGATGTCCCAGATCTTCCCCATTCAGATAGCTCCTTGCCTCTTCGCAATATGACATGGTATGGCTCAGATAGCCACATAACTGACACTTCATGAGAGGAAATTTCTTCTCACTTGAATTTATCCTCATACACTCTTCCATGGTAGAATAGTTGTACTGCCTATCATTTCTGAATGTTTGAGGGTAATTTTAAGTTCTACTTTTAGTTTGGATTGAGGGTTTCTTTTTCAGCACTCCAAGTAACATTTCAACATGTCTAACTTTCAACTTGTCTTTCTTATGTCTCTCTTTAATTCCACCAGTTGATGTCTCAGCTTCACATACAATTCCACTCATTCCCATGAAAGCGGGTCTTTGATCACTCAAGATTCTTCCTACACCATCTGAACCACTCTTGTCTCTTTCCAATAATTTTTCATATGAGAATCTTCCAAACTATATTTTCTTCCTTGATTCTTTTGAAATACATTCAGTCTCAAGTTTACTCCTAAGAGTAACAACTTCCCCCTCAAGACCCTCAACAGTCTTGTATTTTTCATCTAGTATGGAAGTGAGTTCATTGATGACCTTTTCCTACTCTTAAATTATCATCTTCAGATCCACTACATCATCATTGATTTTAATAATTTTAGACTTTACTTTCACAAATTCGTCCAGTCGTTCAATTTCAGCTTCAAGTTGATCAAAATATTCAGTTGATTATTCTACCATTGATTTCCACTTATTTCAACTCTTACATTTAATCTTAATCTTACTAACAACATCCTTAAGTTTCAACTCGGGATCTGCACTTGTTTTTATCTGATTTTCTCCACCAGTGACTTCTGATTTTTCAACAGTGGCCATCAAAGAAGTATGTTTCCTAGTTTTAAATTCTGGTTCTTCTTCATCACAAAATTCATTATCATCTTCTTCCTCATCACAAAAAAAACTCTTCTTCAGAACATTCATTCTAGATTTGAAGTCTCGTTTCTTGAAAAAAACTTTTCGGAGGCTTCTCAATGTTTTCAGCATCGCTATCATCATCATCGATCTTTCTTAAGCACTAAGAAGCAATTTTCCCGACTTTGCCACAATGAAAGGAAGCTAGAGGTAACTTCCCTTTGAATTTCCATTTTCCCTTTTGGAACTTCTTGGAAATGAGAGAGAGAATTTCTTTTTCCTCATCGTCTTCACCACTACTATCTTTTGAGATTTTTCAGTTTCCCTACGGATTTGAATGAAATTTCCTTACTTACTCGTGTAGTAACATCTTCTAGTTTGACTCTCATTTCATATGCCACCAAGCTGCTCAACAGATCATCCAAAGAAAGTTTGGAAAGATCTCTTTCCTTAAGGTCTGACACCTTGGAATTGTACAAGGGTGGTAGCCTTCTCAGTATTTTCTTCACAATATCAATGTCTCTGATTTCTTCTCATAGGCCCCAAATTGCTCCAACCACTTCTATAATTCAATTGATGAAAGAGTCTGCATTCTCATCAGGATGCATCTTCAGATCATCAAACCTATTGTGAAGCACTTTTAGTTTTACCTCCTTCACTTTTCTATCACCTTCATAAATATTTTCAAGTTTATCCAACATGGACTTTGCTGAGTTTCAACTCATCACTTTTAGATAAATCTGATCAGAAAGTGTTGCGGTGAGAGCATTCTATTCTTTAGCATCTGTATCAAGAATATTTCTATATGTATCAGTCATAGCCATCCCTATTGGATCAGAAACATTAATACCTTGCATAGTGGAAAACAGAACATCCATTACAAGGGATCTTAGATGAGATATCATTCTATTCTTCCATATCTGGAAATTACTTCCATCAAATAGAGGGACACCCCTGACCTTGACTGCATTCTCCATGATGACAAAGGACAGATTTAACACCATCAACCTACCTCTGATACCACTTGTAGGACCCTGGTACACCCTGAGAGGGGAGGGGTGAATCAGGGTGACAAATTTTTCTTTTAAAGAGATGGATATTGTTCCCACATTGGTAGGAACTTGTTAAACCTATATGATGAAAATGATCAGAAAACAAACATTTACTTGCAGAGAGATGACACAACACTTTTTACATGGTTCACCACTAAGGGCTACGTCCATAGATCATATGCCGATAGGTTGTCAGTCTTACCAAATTCCACTAATCTTCAC
Source organism: Viscum album (assembly GCA_963277665.1). NCBI lineage: Eukaryota > Viridiplantae > Streptophyta > Magnoliopsida > Santalales > Viscaceae > Viscum > Viscum album. Next base: position 250,078,464 of record OY728150.1, read on the forward strand.
TAGCTATGGATTACAAAGGTTCGGGAATAGTCACTCTGTCCCGGGCTCACTTCCATTACAAAATGTCAGGGATAGCTCACTGCATCCCTCGGGTCACTCCTGTTGACTCCCCCTAGCTCACTGCCTTTGGTGAAGTCCCACTCGGTTTATAAACGTGAAGGTATCTTCATCATTGTAAAATAATGCATCCTCTATTGTATGTAGATGCTCTGTTGAAGTCCAACTCTCACTAGTAGATGAATCTCACTTTGTGCTGAGGGTACCGGGCAATCTTCCAGCTTTTGTGCAGCTTCAAAAAAGGAAGGGCGTACTTCAACCACACCTGGTGTGCTTCTCTAAGACTGGAACGCAAGTTTCAAGACCGGCGTGCAAGTCACTTGCATGGTACAAATTCGGAGCATAGGTGACACCCACCCACTTGCGTGAAACTACCTCCTTCAACTCCAAACTTGCATAACTCAGTGCCTATAACTCCCAAACTAGTTTGGACGTGCATCCAACAACCAGCGCGCAGCCTCTACTTGCGCGGCCCAACTACCACTTGCGCGACTCAACCACTTGTGCGATAAGAGCCCGAAAAAACTCTAAGTCTTGAACTTCTTTACAAATGAGGAGGGGTGGTCCTCTATTTATAGGCAAACTAGACCCCTTGTGTGGTGGCACGCAAGTGTCCTCACGGCGTGCAAGTCCTAGTGCGCAGCTCCAACCGCCCTAGCCTCTGTCGCGCTACTCACTTGAACGACCACACCAATACTTGCACAACCCTCTTTCCTTTGCCATATTTTGAAGCTCTGATCTTGAAGAACAATAGGCGCGCATCATTCCAACCTCCTAGGCATTGGCATACAAGTCCTTTCTTGGCGTGCAAGTCACTTGCACGACCAGCCCAAAACCTACGCGGCTCTTATCCCTTTGCCATTTTTCCATGTTATGATCTTGAAAATTATATGGCGTGCAAGTTTCCTCTCCTTAAAGAACACGGTGCGCAAGTCTATTTTCCAAAAACACTTTTCTCCAATTGTCGATTTTTAGGCCAAAAAATTCGGCAAACACTAGAAAATAGTTCCACCTTCAATACTGTAATCTTCTTGTCCTATATGAGCACTTCGCTGGCACACACTCTGAACTTTCTTTGAGGATTGACAACAAACACAAACCATACTCCAATTCATTTAAATATGACCATGGTTCCAATATGATAACACAATAAAATCAATCAAAACACTTCTAGCTAGATTCCATTAATTCATACAAATATTCATTCCATGATATAAAGTCATTTTTTCCGACAAATGATATCCATCACCGAGAGTCCAAATATGCACCCAATTAAAAAGGAAAAATAGAAAAAAGAAAGGGAATTAATTGAAATCAGATAATAAGATGTAAGAAACACCCCACCATAAGAATTTTAATCCCCAAGAAGTCATGCAGAAGAATGAATTCCGGTAAAGAGGTCATCCCACTACTCCTTCATGAGCGACTCATGCTCTGAAGTCTCATAAGAGCTTAATCTGTGTCTCCATATAACTATGACTAGCAAATCAACATTACACACATGGCTTTTACTTGAGAGTCAATGATATCATATGGATACTCAAAAATAGAAAAATTAGGCTCTAACTCAATCTCTTACTAACATGGTACATGAGAGGGATCATGATAATATTTATTGATGTTTTATACACGGAAGATATCTCAAATTTCTATCAACACATCTAGAAATTCCAAATGATAAGAAACCTTACCAAGAATCTAAATGACCTAAAATGATCCCATATATATAGGATCCAACATTCACTACATTCAAAGACATTGGTGACCCAATTGAGGAGAAATTTTTCAAAAATACAGTCACCTACTAAAAACAAAAAAGGACGATGTCATTGATCCATATATGACTTTTACTGACTCTAAAATGTAACCAGACACTGACTTAAATCTAGTATCCTTACAGATGTCTCCAGAACCAGACTCAATACCACCAAAGAATCTTTACCCACCTCTTCCCTACAAATTGGTGACCTACACTGATGACCACAAAAAGTATCAAAATGATCCATTATGATTTCTGGTCTATAATTGATGTTATAAGAAAACTAAACCATACCTAGATGGACATGATAAGATCCACCAATATCAAAGACACATACACAAATCATATCCTCAAAAAACCAAATAGAAAGATCCATCTGACCATCTATATTTGGATTATAAGTTGTAATCAATATAACCTACTTCCCCATAACCTCTTAGAGAATTTTCTAGAACCTCAAATAAAACCTTGGATATCCATTTGAAATAATGGAAGATGAAAACCCATGTAACCTCACAGCATTATGCATATAAAATATTACCAAGATCCTTAACTTTAGTGGTGTCTTAGATCCTAGTGAAATAATTTGACTTTATTAATCGATCAATCAATACCCAGATAGCATTCCTCCCTCTGGGAGTCTATGGAAATTTGAAAAAAAATCCATGGACACATCACTTCATTTCTAAATAGGCATCATTAGAGTTTGAAGAAAACATGAAGGATTTAAATTCTCTACCATTATTTATTGGCATGTGTAACCATGGGACACATAATCATAAATGTCAAACTTCATGCCTCACCACTAGAATAACTATCTCATGTCATCATATATCTTCATAGCTCATAGATGAATGGATCATGAAGAAATATGAAAATCAGAAGAAACTAAGCTCCTCATAGATACTGTTATGAAAATTGATTTCTAAAAGTGAAAATACCATCAGAAGATATAAACAAACTTGAAATTGTATCCCCATGATATATGTTTTCATGAATTCCTATAAAATCATCATCATTCTTCTTTTCTATATAATAGACTCAAGTAGAGATGAAAATAACTAAACACTTTTCATAACCATTACTAAAGCATCCTCATGAGAATGTAGATGCAACTGTGATAAAATATCAATAAGGTTCCACACTTATTTTCATTCCAAAATTGCTTGTAATAGCAGTTTCTTCATAAGAGAATCTGCAATGACATTCCCCTTGCCCAGGGTATAGGAAATATCAAATTAAAATGTATTAAGGTATTCCACCCACCAACTCTATATAAGATTTAACTAATTTAGAGTGAATATATAACTCAAACTCTTATAGTAAAATGTACTATGAACCTTTACCCAAAAATATAATGCCTATAAAAAAGAACATTCGTAAATAAGTAAATTTCTATATTATGAGTGGGGTAATAATTCTCATGTAGTATAATATAATGATAGTTTTGATCCACCACAAGGTCATTCTGCATGACCACATACTCCAAACCAGTGATTTAAGCATCATAGAAAACCACATACCCCTTACCATTCTCTGGTAAGATCAGAATAGGATCTGATGTCATAAGTCCATTCAACTCATTGAAATAAGAATTAAAATTTTCATCCCATGATACTTTCAACCATATCATAGTAGTAAAAATCAAATTTTATTCCAAATTTGATAAATCCTTGACAAACTATTAGTAATTTCTAAAAATACCATGGATGCTCTGAATTTTAAAGACTTTTCATGGAACTTCCCATAAAAAGAGATCATTTACCTTCTCAGGATAAACTGAAAATCTAGTATCATAATACACATGCCCCAATAATTTAACTTATTAAATCCAAGTCTTTAATTTTGAAGGATTTCCATAACAATGGTGACTCGTTAGGATTTCCAAAACCAACCTCAGATAGTTCTTGTACTCACACTCAGATCTTGAGTAAACCAAAATTTCATCGATGAAAAACTACAACAAAAGTGTCAAGATACTGATGGAATTTATAAATCATAAAATACATGAAAACTATAACTTAATTATTCAATTTAAATGGAATTTAAATATATTTATAATTACCATACCTTCTCCAAAAATCCATCGTTAATATATCACATGACTGATGAGTTTATAACCCATTTGAATAGTGGGGATCGTAGTAGGTCATGATCTGATATATAAAAACATATTATTATAGTTATGATACTGATATTATTATATCACTGTAGTTTAATAATAAGTTACAGAGGTGGAATAATAAATGAAATAAAAATATATGCTGAATAATGTTACCTCTTATTTGGGTAAACTATTTATGTTTTCTCGAAAAGCCTCCCTAGTTTTGATTTATACCCAAAATAAGGCTTATAAAATGAGGTTATAGAATTTTGGAACTGATTTGGGTAGGGATTTTATAAAATAAAATGGAGTGAAGTTTTGAAGAACATAGGGGAAGGGGTTCCCTTTTATTAGTGTGGTGAGTTTCATAATTATAATTTTTTAAAAGAAAACGATGTTCCCACATTTGTATCATTTCTTAGTCCCCAAAAAAAGACCAATATTAGACATAGAATATATAAGGTCTAAATATGCCCAAAAAATATATTTTATACAAGTTTATGTTAAGTTTAACCCTTATCCTTTTGGTTTTACCCCTAATAAACCCATTTTTACGTTAACTGTGATAATTTAGTTTTATTGTTTTCACTATTAATTTTGTAAATAAAATTAAGTTTATCATTTTATAAATTATAATTATTATGATTAAAAATATGGAAACAATGTTTTCAAATTTAATTCACAGAAGTAGAAATAGTTAATTTACAATTCGTCCTAGAGATGCGATGATAAAGGAGGTTTTTAAAGACAAAATGTTCACATGTTTACACTATTTTTATATCCAAATTAAATTTGAAAATGATTCAAATGACATAAATTGGAATAATTGATATAAAATTGAAATAATTTTATATTAATACAAATTAATAATATAATTTAACAGTATAAATTATTCAATTGAAAATTAGTTTTCAATTAAATTTCTGTATTTTTTACTATTCATAAAAAAATAACATTTTCATAATAATCCAAAAAATTAACTCTAAGTTAATTTTTATATGATTATTTAAAAAATGGATTCTTTTTTAATAAATAATTTTTCTAATAGTGTTACAGATTAATATTAAATTATATGTGCAATGTGGGATTAATCCTCATTTTAGAAAAATATAGTCATTTAAAAAACATTTATTTTCTATATTAAAAGATTTTAATTTTATCTCTAGTTAATAGTTGACAATAATTTTCAAATTTAATTTAGTACTATTCGTACACTCCAATTTATTGAGTAGTTAATAATGGTATACTATATAACTGTTCATTTAGACATGGTGTGCATGATTTGCAATATACTGAAGGAAAAAATTTAATGAATTGAAATTCATGGGTTGTCTAAGCATGGTGTTGCATGTAACATACGTTGTCAAATACAAAATTCTTATTTTTTAATTTTTGTCTGCTTTAATAAATACATAATCATATTCACCAAATACAGGAAGAAATCAAATATAAATATACATAGGTATGTATAAGAAAAACCAAAAGTGGATGCACTATAAGATGAACATTTGAGCCAACATCTAGGAAAAATCAATCATGTGATAAACCAAGTATAAATTAAAAGGCATAACATTTGGGATCTATCCTATTATCATTCTGAACAATAAATTGAAATGTCCATTTCTCAATACACCTAAGGTTCCCAAGGTGCTGGTTTTGTGAAAACCATTTAAAAATCCTTGATAACATTTAATAAAACCTTTTCATATCCAATAAAATATGTTTTTAAATCCAAATCCATTTAAAAAAATGAATCCATTACAAAAAAACATTCAAAATTAAAAACATAATTTTCCATTCAATACCCCAAAAAATTTGGAAATAAAATATAGAAATTCAAGAATTATAACCACTTATATCGTTATGCCTACCAAAATAATGATGGAATTCTATCGTTCTTTGCAAATAAAGATTTAAAACAAATAGATAGTCCATTTAATGACAATGAATGAATGAAAAAATAATTGAATCAACAGAAAACTCAAAATGATCACATTATAAATAACCAACATTGTCAACACCACTGCCGTGAATAATAGAAAAAATGAAGTTAGAATACCTCTTACCAGGGATATACAACACAACCATTATGGGAGTGGAATTTCTAATGGGGTGATATAGAAGGAGGGAGATCACAAAAACTTACCAAAAATCACCCTATATCCCAACAGGTAGGTCTACACACCTGATGACAAAAAAGGGTTTTGTGTATAGTCTGATTAAAACTATATAACCTGAATAATTCATTTTTTGAACCCCTTTCACTATGATAATTCTAGGAATTTCAAGTTAATAAAAAAGGAATTGAACCAAGTTAAATTAATTCACAATAAATCCATTCTAGACATGTGATTTTTCAAGTATTGAAAATGTTCACACTCTAAACCAAACTCCTAAAATATTCATTGCAAATGTCTCATGTTGTGTAACCCATTCAAGAAATGAATATGTCCTACTAGAAATTTGAAGTCCAATTTCTGATAAATAAATCTTGAACACATTCTTTAGGATCTCGGAACCCAAAGAGAACCCTATAAACCCATTTACACATTTATACCCAAACACCATAAATTTAAACATATATACATCCCCAAACATTCGTTCATTTTACCCAACAAAGGATATTGATCCCTGAGAATCCGATAATGCCTCAAAAAATGGAAAACCAATACAAGAGATCAAACATACTTGAAGGAATGTAACATGTTGTTACAAAAGAAATTTTTTTGACCCTCCATAGAGTATCCATGGTGGGTCATATGATGAAAATAAATTATTTTTGTCTCATCATCATAATATATATCTTTAGGAAAAATCATACTCGCACTAACTATAACATTTTATCATAACCTATACTAATTCATAATGAACATTGGATAGGGATAAAAAATTCATACATTGAGAGGTAAATTATCATTATACTTCACAATATATATATATATATGGATCCAATGTGAAATAAAGACAATATTCAGACCACTTTCTATATAACAGGATACATTTAATATTCTTAAAATATTTTAATAATACCAAAAAAACCATACATAAGAACCCATTTAGCCATATCCCCTAAAATATATTACTTCATTGGATTAATGTTTTCTACACTTTATGAGTTTGGTAAAACTAAATAAATCTACCTTTAAATCCTACCAATATCAATATAACAATATAATAAAATCTCTCCCACAAAAATATTTTAGTGAGTAACCTCTTTGAAGAGATCCAGTTTACATAATTATGATATTTATAAACTATATTCCTTATATTCAAATCCTTAATAAAAGTATTCATATTCCTTTACTTAATATCATCCAATTTTATGATGTTAATAATTATCTTATCTATTTTTCCATGATTATTATCATAATATTTCTTGGAACATTTTCTATCAAACATTTTACATGAAACATTTTAATAACTAATATAACTATTTTTTTATTCTGTATTAACCCATATTAATATCCTTTAGGATATAAATATATATTCACATTGAATTTTGAGTGCTATAATTATTTATTTACACATTGAAATTATGTAAGACCATATGTAATCCAACTTTCATCTTATAAACTATATCCCCATTACAATATCATTTTTTGGGAAAAATACCTCAAGGTATCATTACAGCATTTTTGGGTTTCTTCTGTTTGTTGACAATGTGGGTTTCCATGATGAATTGTTGAGTTCCATAGATGTTGTTAACAATCCATGTTGACAATAAAATATGACAAAGGAACATAAGATCTGGAGGCTGTACAAAAGAACAGATACAAGGTGGCGTTGTTTCCCAGTGTTTTCCAAATTTTTGGGGTCCAAAATTTGGGGTTTGGTGAGAATCACGAAAAGTAGATTTCTTTGAAGATCTAATTTAGATATATAAAAGGCATGAGTTTTTCAAAGGTAGGCTTCATGGATTGGATTTCGCGAGGACATGAAAAATGTTGGTGGTGATTTTTTGTGATTACGAAAAGCTTCACGAATATAATCATTGAAGAGAATTGTACTGGTGAAGGGCTTTGAGAGATGAGCTTTGCGACGAAGGCGTGAAGGTATTGACAGAATGCTCTATGATAGGAAAATTTTCGTGGTGCTTCAAGATATTAATATAATTCTGGTGGAAATTTTAGAGCTTCTCAATTTGAGCTGATGTGGTGTTGACTTTGTGCAGAAGGTTTGAGGGTTAGTGGAATCACCTATAAATAGACCTCAACCCCTTCGAGAGAAGTAGGGAGAGTTTTTAAAGAAAATATTTTGCTCTCGACTCACGAAGGTGGTTCATGAAAGAAGTGTGCTTCGGAAAAGGAATGATCTTTGTAGTGGCTATTCTAACTCCGCAAAAGTTGCGTGCTCTATGTTGGCTCAGTGAGCTTTGCGAGGGAAGTCTCTCTACAACAACTTGAGCTCCACGACAGCCTGAGCTCTGTGAAAGTGTGAGATTCTCAAAAAGTCAGGGACCTGGAGAAGGTTTGTTTGAGCTTCACAAAATTGGGATCCTCGTGAAGTAGGGTGCTTTGCGATGGTATTTCCAAAGGAATTTCCTAGTGTTTAGGGGAAAAGGGTATTCATCAGTGGATGAAATTTGGACTTCAATGGGGAATCTACATACAGTGGAGGATTTATTCATTAGTTTTAATGAAGAGACCTATAGGTCTATAAACTATGAGTGGATCTTCTGTAGAAGCTGTGAGCTCACATCAGTTGAGAGGGCTGTGAGTTCTCAAATTTTGAGTGGTTCAAACCCAGGAGGGATGGGGAGTCTACTCCGAACCTGGAAATAGCAGTGCACTTATAGTGGAATTGGTACATCAGCACACCACCAGTGTATGCTCCTTGGACATAGCCCAGTGAGGGAGAACCAAGTAAAAATTTCTTTTTTCTATGTATGCTTTAAGGATTACTCATAGTCTATAATGGGAAGGAGATAGAAGAGGGGTTTTTCTAACAACAAAACAAGATCAGAAGGGATAGTTGTTTTAATTTTTCATACCCTGATTCACCCCCCTCTCAGGGTATCTACCCTAATGGACCTAACATCATTATAATATTTTCAGACCATTTGTGTCTATGAGATAATACATATTTCTTCTTAGTAGGAATATTTGACTACTTATCTTTTACATCCATATCAAATATGGTATTCTATGTGTTTTAATAATCTCTATAAAACATATAACATTTTTATTTTTAGATATTTTATATAATCAGATCATTCAGAACTATGTGTATCGAAATAAATATCTCATTCATTGATAATAATTATTTTTTTTAAAAAACTCTTATCATATAAGAAGTTAATAGTATGATAATAACATAGTCATTGTTGTGATCTATTTTAACTTTATGTAATCCAACGCACCCAAAACATACACATAAAAACCCATAGATTCCTTAGTAGAATGCATTAATTAAGATCTTTTATTGAATCTATCATAAATTTTGTACTCCTATTTATTAACAAAAATTTTGAGACATAATGATGGTATCATATACCATTAAAAATATAATAATTGGATAACATAATATTAATAAATAATTTTTACTCTGGAAAGATATTATTTCTACCCATTATATATTTTGCAAAATTCCCTTTCTAATGACGAGGTTTACCATAGTGAAAGAATTTCCCCTTCTTCATTTTATTTAGTTTAAAATGGGGAGAATACACTCCATGGAATCTCTTATTTTTCTTCAATAAATTTCTTTTAAAATATTCATTTTTTGTTATCATCATTGAACTAGATCATAAACCTCTCATGTCCTACACAACTATCCTCAATATATTGAGTAGATCGGTTAAAATATTATCAAAATCACTAAAATTATAATTAACAGTAGTCTATCAAAACCTTTTCATAGGTGATTTTAAAATGAATTATGTGTCCATGTTATGATTGAGAGGTAATCCCAAACTTCTCGAGTCCTATATATAATAAATAATACTAATGTCTTGAGTAGATAATTATATACCGTTTTCTAACTTTGACTGAAAGAGATCCTTCAACTCCATTTGCATCTTATTCATTTATTTTTCCTAGTATAGACTTCTATAATATTGTATGAATCCATTTTTCTATATATTTTTTTAAAAAACTATATTAACAAGAATGAGATTCGATAATTGTAGTGCATCCTTTAGATACTTATCACCAGTATCTCTATCTGTTAATTGAATGGATTCACCAGTTTGTTTCTCATGAAGGGGTTTATCCAATACATAAAATTTCCTCCTTTCTCATGATTTATTATTATGTTTTGATAAAATACTAGAAAATTTCATCAATTATTTATTTCCTTCTCTATGATATATCTCAAGGCTATTCTTCAAGATTATATTAACACATTTATATCTAAAATATAATATTTTATCACTTCAGTGTCATATTTTACAGTCATTTAATAATGTATTTTATTAAATGATCTACCACAATAATAATGACCCATTTAAACGCATCATATTTTTTAGTGGCCCAAGATTCATATTTTAATCTAAAATTTATCCTCTATATAATTCCTCTCATCAAATTACAATTTAGGTATGCCATTATACCGATCATATGAATTATGAATCTTCGATAATCAAGAAGGAGTCTCTTTTACCTAATCAGTCATATTGATTACCTCATAATTTTTCCACCAGTAACCTAACATTATTAAATTATTTAATCAAATAGTTACCCAAAAAAATTCTAATATTGTGAAACTAATTCTTTTAGGGTCACCCATCACTTTCTTTCCCCACACATGAAAATCTAGGGGCACCCAACATCGGCATGACCTACTTGGTTGGATGATTGAGGTATTAATGGATGTTTTTTTCATAAGGAATATAACACAAAGTATATTGAAGTTGATTTAATATCACTAAATTATTCCATTCATTCCCTTTACATATATAAAAGATTATAATGATTTAGTTTGGAATCCCATTCCTTCAACCAAATAAATATGTTGGAACGATATTGATGTGCAATACTTTAATCAACTCTTAGCTTGTGTTACTAATTCAAATTAAAAGATGACTATATTTATGAATATCCAAATTCAACTCATGAATATGGAACATAATACCCTTTTGTATAATTTATAAGAATAATGTGAAATAAAAAAGCCCTATAAGAGTAATCTTTTATAAACAAATTTTAAACCCCAATTTTTTATAGGAATATTCCATCAGGACAGTGACCAGCCTGACCTAAAGTGCCTTTACCAAAGGATAATTTAAAAAATATAGAACCCAGATCCTATGTAATTTTTAGACATACTATGTATAAAATAAAATTAACTACTTAATTCAAACTCATAACCTATTATAATTCAATGTTCTGGTAGGAAAAAATTTAATAATAATATGTATAATGTAACTCCTTAGATGCATGTAGGACAATTTATGGGAGTTGTTTTATCAATATAAAATAAGTTATACATCCATTCATACTATAAATAATCTATATATAATAATAAAACAAGGGATAAAATAGATAAATGAACAATTCCAATAATTAAACATGGGATAAAATATTTATAAAAAAATCATAAATAATGAAATTATAATCACATTATAATTTATTAAAATATAAACTCTTTAATATAAATTTTTTATAGATATATACTAAATCATATGATTTCTAAAATATAAGATTTATATATTTGATTTATTATTAAATTATGTAATCATTCATAATATTATATATTTAATATTATTTAAACGTTGATCGTATCAATTTTTATCAAAACTAGGTTTAACACTATGAGAAGAGGTGGGGTGGGAAATCAGGGTATGACAAATTAAAAAAACACCCCCCTTCAGATCTTGTATCATTGTTAAATAAAATACTATTACCTATACTTTTTGTTGAAATGTATGAGAATAAATTAATACATGTACGAAACCAAATAAAATTACATGTTTCACCTACATTGAGACATGTTCAAGGTTCATACATAGACAATGTTTCTATATTCCAAATAAACTAAAGAACACTACTATTATAAAGCTTGAAGTAGACTAAAAGTCCCTCCTTGTTTATAACGAATAAAAATTTGAAAGTCCACTAGACTTTGAACTGATGTTTTTCTACATCTGCTCAAAAACATTATTCAATTAATCTTATAAATCAATAATTTTTACCCATTAGTTAGTGTATCATTCAGCTCCACTTTCATAAAATTTTTCAATACCAATTTATCCCATAATTTTGATGAAAATCCATCAAGTTCGTGTAAAATCCACTTTGATGAAACTTTGTATCAACTTTCCTGAAATAAACAAATTATTCATGAAACTTTTAAAATATTAACAAAACCTTTTCTTTTCACAAAGATCACAACCTTTCATGAAACATTCCAAAATTTCATGAAACTTATTTCTGTTATGAAACTGATGTTCTTATATATCCTTCACATAGGAAATATTTCAAAAAATTCTATCATGAAATAAGATCTTTTGGATTTTAATTATGTCTTTCTCACATAAAGTGAGGGGGTAGCTACATATTTATAGATATTTTAGCCCCTTCCCAAAACATTCATGATCCCACCATCTTTTCATAAAACTAATCAAACTTATTCAAGAAACTAATAGTATCAATGTATTTTTCCATTTACAAAACTTCTCATAATCATTTAACTTGCTACTTTTTCCATTTGACGATCATTTCGTAATACTCAAACTTACTGACTTTTTCATTAATGGCTCAATAGTATTTATTTAAATATTATATCTTGAATATTTAAACCATTGTGATTCCAAACATTAATAAATATAATGAATTTTCCATATTTTCATGAGGTATTCCTGTAAATTCATTTTTTCAAAACTACCCCCTTCCTCCAAATTTTGGACCCCAAAAATTTGGACAAAACTAGGAAATGATTCAGCCTTGTATATGCAATTTTTAATTCACATTACATAGCTTCCATACCTATGTATTGAATATTTTTCAACATACCTCATCAAAAATCACAATAGAAATCCAAAAATGATCTTCTCATCCAACTTTTTCGAAAGCCACAGTCAACCTAGAAACACTCCAATATTACCTTGATGGATTATTTTTACCAAAATAAATTATAAAAACTCTTTTTATATAGTTTCAATAATTCCAAAAATAAGACCTTTAATTTGAATAATTTCAAATTCAAATTTTTGAAAAATTCATAATTTAAATATAAAGTTTTATATTGAGCTTATTTATAATTTTTTATTAATATATAAATTTCTATTATAATATCCCTTTAAACATTTTATATCTAAATTATATTCCATACCATATAATTAAAATTGGTATTTAATTTTAATATTTTATATGATGGATATATATTTAATAAATGTTCTAAAATTAATTAGTTAATTAATTCTAATCATTTCATAATTCGATAATTTATAAAAATAAATTAAATTAAATAAGTTTTTTTATATTCTATAATCTGTTTATAAATTCTATAATTTCATTCAAATTTAAATCTAAAGAATATATTTTTCTAGAATATCAATATTAACTATATCTTGATATCGTAATCCATGAAATGGTTCAAAACTATATAGCATCTTTTTACTCATCAGTTGTAGCTTATGACTAATAGTTATGACTAATACATATGAATAACACATATGAAAAAATTCTATAGGGAATGAATTTCTATATTTATTTTAGATAATCATACATGGGAAATTCCATTCTCTCACTTATAATTATAATTTATGAAGTAAATCATATCCCTAATATGATATTCTTTTCGATTCTATATATTCCAATAAAATCTCTCATCATAATTTAAATCATATATCATACACTATGATATAGTTATAAATGATCGAATAATGCTATATCACCTATTCAAACATCAAATGTCATTTAAATCAACACCATCCCAATATAAAATATCGGATATTATATCACAAAGAACATAAAAATTTACATACCATTTCTTATGTTATTATATATCATAAAATTATCCATATTTCGAATTCCATATCATTTTTAATGATATATAATATGATTTTAATATGATATGATAAATTCCTCATTTTTATATAATATTTCTCAAATAAAAAACATTATAAGACTTTTATACCATTGAATGGGTTTTTAAAATCATGTGACATTAATTCAAAATTATATAAGTAGTTAAAAAAACCAAGAACACCATACATTGAAAAAAGACAACTTAAATAGTAAATAAGGAATGTGTACAATGCACTAGAGATAACTATTAATGCGGTATTCAATAAATTATTAATAAATATAACCAGTAATATTCAAATGAATAGTCCATCCATTTTGTATCCATGGGTTTTATGAATCACCCAATTTAAGGGTGATATTATCCATCATACCCATGCAATGATAGTACTCTCGATGGTAAAGAGAGCTGGTTAAATTGAGAAGTAGTAGAATAAGTTGAGGGTTCGGGGAAGATCACATAAACCGCATGTCAGGGTGGTTTCATATTTATATAGGCCTCAAGAAACTCACTAGTATTGAATGAAATTTAACTATATTTTATGAAATTTTGAGTAATGTTATGAATTTATGAACACTTTATAATGATTAGGTTGAGTGTGAATGCATTCATCATATAAATGAACTTTATTCTCTATATATTTCATCAAATAAAATATATAGGATAATGATATCAACTAGTAGAATATTTATAAACTCTAAATTGTCTATTTTCCTTATCAATCATACATTATAATTGATTTGTACCTCAATTTGAAGTATTAATTTACCATATGGTATGATATGGAAAAGGCCATTAAGAGACATCATATATTCCCCCAATGATATACCTAAACTAGGAATACAATATACCTCATCTTTATTCTTTTCATACAATATGTAATAATAATATCATACTATACTATAGAGAAAATTACACATCAAGTGTGTTAGTATTTACGGAATATCTTGATTAAAATAATCTGTGGTTTTTAAAATACAATATAAATTTTCTATTTTTTTAAAAATTTGCTGAGATAAAATTATTAAAAATGTTACAGGAAAAGTAGGAGTGTGGAATTATGCCATTTTTTGGAATATAGAATATAGTATATAAATATATAATTATTAACTTCATTTAATCATTTCTTAAAGGATTATAACATGGATTTGATAAATGGTTTCTACTTTTAGGTGAGTGATGTCTATGTATGTTGGTACAAAACAATTCCTAGTTATTCATACTATTTTAAGTCTATAATATTTTATCACATATTTGAGGTTAATAATTTTATGAAATATGTCTAAAAGTGATAACCTCATTACAAGAAAACAATTACAATGAAAATAAGAATATATACAGTAATATGGCCTTTATTGTTTTAAACATTTATAATTACATAAGTGGGATCACATGGTAAGTGGGGAGAATTCATTGGTAACATGTTTAAGAATGTATATAACTTTTTTTATTTACTAGATTGTATTAGTAAATAATATAATTATGAATGATTTTGGGTGATACTAATGATGGAGTTATTCATTTTGATCAGTTAATCTTATAAACAATTAGGGGTTGTATATTATTTTAAAATATCTATCATCACTTAACAATGATCAATTAGTAGATAGTTAATATATTATATTAATAGAGGTTGAAATAATGTTTTTAAAATAAATTAAATAGAAAATTATTCAATGATTTACTCCTAAGATGAATCTCAATGTGAGTTTCATTAATTAGGACCTCCTCATGTAACATTGGAAATGATTTTGAATTCACTAATCTAGAAATTTTGGAAATAAATGGGCTCTAAAAAATAATTGGTGCTACTCTAACTACACATGGATCTGAATATCTATAAAATATACCTATATATATACCACTATCTACTATATGTATCTCATATATCATACATAATCATAAAATCCCTTTATCTGAGACATCTAGTGACCATGAGACACAATGTTTGTCAATCTTGTCTAAACTATCTAATAGATTTTGATTAGTAGAATAAATACTTAACCGGACTGATTAACTCTTATCATTTCATTCATCCATGTATATTATTATATCCAATTTCACTCATATGGGTGTTAATTGGGGTGATTCAATTTGGTTTATAAGAAAATATCACCCAATCCATTTTATATGAGTGAATGTTTTTACCCATCTTCAATGTAAAAATTAACTCTTTTTAAAAAACACAACATGGTGGGTTTTATGTGATTTGGAGGGTTAGTTAGAATAAGTTGGAAAAATCATAATAATCCAAAAAATCATATATAATTTATAATCTATACAAATAGATATTTTTAGTTGTAATGATTGTTTTAAAAATTTGAATTATAGTTTCTCCATCCATTCAAAACACAAAAACTTCATCATTTATCAATATTTAAAATTATTTTCAAACTATTTTATCTTGTGTACCCATAGAACAATTATATCTTGAAAATCACCCTTTCACCACTTTTTTAAAAATATAGTGAAAATTTATATCCATATAAATTGTTATAATTCCTTTTCAATAATACTTAAAAAGGAAAATACTTACAGTGTTATTGTGTAACAAATCCATGAAATTTTGTATTTATTCCTCGCTTTTATAATACACTAGTAGATTGTTTTAAATGGAATTGTTTTAATGGTAGTAATCTGCTACCTTTTCAATGTTATTCAAAGTATCTTCAACATCAATTTACCATTAAAATGATAGTTCCCCAATGAAATTGGTCACTGTGTTTCCATTACAATATCTCTATCTACTCTATAAAGTTGATAATTTGATGGTTTAAATAGAAAAAAAGCTTTATATTAGAATTCATCATCAGTAATAGAGAAATAATGGTCCACGACCATAATATTTTTGGAAGATAAAATGAAAATAATATTGGATATTAGTTTTTTATGGTATTAAAAAATAGGATCTAAGAAATGATATAAATTTACTAAAATGGTTCTCTAGAAATAGTATATGATACAATAGACTATGAAAATAATGGTTTGATCACCATATGAGATAATTAATCCCTCATAAATATGTTTAGGGATGTCCTTCAAGTATTTTATAGTTTTGGGTTCATTATTTTAAGGTTTTTGGTTGGTAATTTGGAAAAAGTATAAAAATTGTCAAAGGAATGGATTCCATGGTAGGCTGGTCAGCCTAGGGTATTTTTAATTGGACGATAAATGACCAAGGCCATAAAGTGATGTGATGATTTTCATGGAAACATTGTATATTTAATTAAAATAAAAATAATATTCATGAACTCTTAAAATAAAATATAATATTGAATACCTAATTGGATGTTATTCAGTTCAATCTTTAATAATGAATCCATGAATACTAATAGGATAATACTCAAATTTATCTAAAATAAAATATCAGAAATTTCTTTAAAAAGTTAAAGTATTGACATGTAGTTCGGTCATATGACCTGGGAAATAAAATTCATAAATATATATCTAATAAAAAAATTCATCCCACCACCTAACTAAACCCAAGTCAAAGAAAAAAAATTAACCCACCAAATTCATGTCAATTTTTTAATCATATTGTTTTATGGGTGGGTCATATTGTGTTTTTTCAGTTTTATGGATTTATGATACTTTTCTCAAACCCTTAGTCACTTACCTATATAGATAAGAAAAACACATGACATTTATCTTGGTATAGACATACACTATATCAATCTTTCATCATCCAGAGCCCATATATCATTTCTGAAATATAGAATGAAAAACCATATTTTTATTAATAAAACATTATCTCATGATCAGTTACATAATCAACCACCCCCTGATTGACTTATACTAAATGTTGGTGTAAGAAAGATATCAAAGTAAGATTTTTTAAAAGTGAGATTGCTTACTAGACATATGTAATTTGGATTAACATGAATCATAGATTTCAATTATACTAAAAATAAAATGTACAAATCTATATATAGTGTACTCATGTGGGTCATCCAGAACATAAAAATTATTTTGACTCATGAGTGAAACATTTTATCTATATATGATCAAATAGTCACACAAATATACATAGGTCATCACTACTCATAAATATCTATAATTATAATTTATTAGGAATAAAAAATCATATATTGAGTTTTTAATTATAATTTCAATCCTAGAAATACACTGACCATAATATTGAATGAAAAAACATAAATTACTTTTTTATAGCATGTTAGATTTTAATAATTCTTAAAATACATTTTGAATAGTAACTAAACCATGATTATGCATCAATATTTGTTGTATGGAATATTAAAATACAAAAAGTCATTTTTTCAACATTTCTTTGGTCATTATTGAAAATTTAATATCCTATATAACATTTACCATATCTTTAAGTGACTACATAATAAATCCTCCCACCAAAAAATTTTTATGAAATAACATATATTGAGAAATATTATTTAAATAATAGTGATATTTAGGATTCGTAATCCTTATGTTTAATACTTGAACATTTTACTCAAATTTCATTAAATCACAACATCTAATAATATAATGTTAATGATTTCTTTTATTTTAAATAATTATAAATCATTTAAGATTTATACAATCAATATATTAGAACATTTATATAAAATTAAAACTTTTATTTGTTTTTATTTGGTAATAGAATTACATATAACTCTTTATATTAAATTTTTTAATTAAAATATCCTAAATACCTATGGGATTTAAATAGACTTTCATGATGAATTAGATTGGTATTAGTAATTCTTTATTTCATTTTGATCTTTTCATAGTTAAAATATGATTCCACTAGCCTCTTATAAATTTTGTTTTACTAATATATCATTCCCAGATATAGAAACATTGTGGGTAAAGAAAATAATATTTTTTATATATATATAATTATTTAAGAAATAATACTTTTCAACCATATCCTATATTAAATTTTTTCTGTTTAGAATAGTATCATTAAAAATAAAATATTTATTTATTAAAATAATAAACTAATGGATGGGGGAACTCATTCTCGATTATTTTAATTAATAATTTAGATAAAACACATTTATATTAGAGAAAAATCCTTTTACAATTTCATTTCAAACCATGTTCTTGAATGAATAAAATCATAAACCTTCTTTAAAATTAGTATCTCATTTTATTAAGAACAAAAATTGTTTTACATATAAATTCTCTTATCCCATGAGATAATAATGAGAAGATAAATACAGTTATTCTTTAAATTGAAAAATATTTCAAAATTCAATTATACCAACATATTATTTTCATCAGTATAACAAAACTGGATACTTTATTGGTATATTATTTAGGATTTATCAAATATTTATTTAACAATAAAATCCTTTAAATGTTAATAATAAATTTTTAATGTATAATTACTATCACATACTATTAAAAATAGTTGAGTATATTTTTATAACATCATTACATGACATGGACTATCCAAAACTTTTCTTTCACCCCTTTGAGTTTTCTAGTCAGTTACTTCTCTAGTGACTAGGATTTCCATAATGAAAAAATTTCTCTTCATTCTTGACACATTATTCTTGTTTTAATGACTTAGGGTGAATATTATACCCTTCAACAATTTTTTCGTATTTAGTTGAAAATTTTACCATGGAATGGACTTTCCAAAAAGTTTCTTTCACCCCTTTATGAATTCTACTCAATTACATCTCTAGTGACTAAGATTTTTATATTCAAAAAAATTCACTTCATTCTTAACACCTCATTCATGTATTGGTGACTTAGGCTGAATATTATACCCTTCAATAGTTTTTTTCTCCTTTAGATAAAAAATTTACCATTTTTTACCATTATCAGAAAACCAAATAATTAATATCCCACATCTTTCTCAATAATATTTAACATATTGAGTATATTAAAAATATGTTTATTTAACTAGTTTCTATTTTTATCTATAATAAATTATAAAAAGCATTCCAAAACAGATTATCAAACCTTAATGAAGCTCTCCTCCTCTAAAATCCACTAGAATAACTAATAATGTAATACATGAGTTTAGACTAACGTTTCTTTAGTAATTTTGTATCTAAATAATGAATTTAAAAAATTATACATATATTATATAAATCTTTTTAGATAAAAAGTTTAATTATTATTTATAATTATATATATATATATTCTAATTTTTCTTTTACTACTTCATCTATATAAAAAAACATAGATATTATTATAGTTAGTAAATTTTGATTATGTTTTTTAAAATAAAAAATATACACTCTTTTAATGAGTTAACAAATTAATTTTTTAGGGATGTGTTGTTATATTATATAAAATCATTCTTCTTTCATAAGTATAATTATTATGTACTTATCAGTATTTGAGATTATATAAATTAATATACATCTTTTCAATGACTAGCCTTAAATAAAATTTTGATGATGATTCCATTTTATCTACAATATAAATTTTTATCTGATAATTTACATGTCTTACACATATTTAACAATAAATTAAATTAAAAATGCTCCAACTGAAATGACAACCCACTTTAATATGAATCACATCTATTAATGGGTATGATACACATCTCATATAATATTTGAGTGAAATTGGGTGTTTATATCTCTTTATAGTTATTTATATTAATAATCATGTCAATAATATCATATATGAATCTCAAAATGTGGATTGGAAAACACATTTTCCAAACCATAATATTGATTGTCCCAAATCTACTACTCATGTTTTGTACTTTGTAGGGTTATCAAGTGATGTGTTTCTTGAATCCTAATCCAAATATAAGAATTAAATCCTCTTAGGATCACACATATTTTACTTCCATTATATTAGATAATACATGATAACCCAACATTGGTATCCCCTACCAATTTGGATGAATGAGGAATTAATATTTTTCCATTTCAACAGAATTTGAAAAATTGTATTTTTTTTAGGTTTTTTACATCTCCTTGTCATATATTTTATTTTAACTACATGTATTCATGATTATAAATATTTATTTTTGTAAAATCCCTCCTATTAAAGACCATTACTTTGAGGATAAATGTCATTTAGCCACATATATGGATACCAATCCCCAAATCATGGCATCTAATACAATGGATCCAATGTATCTATTAGAGAATGATTTATTCTCTAATGGATCTTCCAATGGAAATATACATAATCAGAGTAAAAATAAACACATGGGAAATTGATACTATGAGAAATCAATAAATCTCTAAATAATTTACCAACAATAACCTACATTTCATAAACTAAATAAAAATAAAGAAACACATCCCAATACAAGTATTACACAATAATTATGCTAAAATAACATAAAATGAAGAAGAAAATAACATTTTTTAAATCTTCAAATCCCATTTGGTTTCATCAAAATAATATTGGATTCCCTTTCCAATATACTCAAATTCCCTTATAACATATTCTTAAAAAAGAGTGGATTCATGTGAATAAGATTTGAATATCCAGGTTTTGAGTTATATATCTCAGTATCTACCACTAAAAAAATAAAACCTATATTATTTTGTAACATAATTATATCTATACAGTGATATAATTTTTATGAATTAAATTTTAAAAAAAATATCTTTTAACCAACAATGTGAAATTATTATCAAACTATCATAGTTAGTAGAATAATTTTTTTTCTATAACCAATATAAACTCAAAATTATTTTTAGGATATGTTATATCCTTATAAATGGATAAAATAGAAACCCTACTAAAAATTAAATAAAAATTATCTTTATACATTCCATGGAAAATAAAAAAAATCATTCCAAACACATGTAAAACATATTGTTCTTTCTAAACATTGGGAAACCATATTCTTCCTTCCAAACACATGGAAAACATCGACTTCTAACAAAAAATATAGAAAATACAAAGTTAACCCAAAATAAGGATTCTAAATCTTTATAACCATCCACATGATTATGTCATATATGACATAATAATTTCCTTTAAAAATAAAACAAGCTATATATTTTACAAATTTAATAAAAATAATTGTAATATTATGTAATATTCTCATTAATTCTATCACAATAAATTAATTACTTATATCACATTAATTGTTTTAAATAAATGGCCTCTCTTAACATTATGCTAATACATGAATTATATAATCACTCGATATCCACATAACCATATTATGAATTAACAAAAAAAAATTATATAAAAACATTTTACTCATATTTCACATGTGTTATATAAAACAAATTAAATTAAACCTCTTTTTATTTACCCAAAAATCATAACCCAATAATCCCACTTCAATCTAAAATAAAAAAATTATCTAAAACTATTATTATAAAATCATATAATATATTTTATCATGAAACTGTATGAAAATTCTCACATTATTTTTCCAAGAGCCATAGTTTTTTAATTAAGACGTATAATGAACATTGAAAAATGATTATAATATAATCTTATATTCATTAACATAAAATCAAAATCATAGTATCCTTTTATCTTATCCAATTAATTAATTTACAATTTAATGTTTTATATAAAACATATCATAATATTATTTATATTTCCCACATAATATATAAATAATTTAAATACCAAACTTATCTAAATAATTATCAATATGTGAAAAATCATCAGAAATTTTTATTTACTCAATAAATTCAATATGTATCATATTAAAGAAAAAATGATCACAAAGAACCCAACCCAATATTTTCAAAATAAATTCCATGATTTATTCCCATAAATAATATCCATTACCCTACTCTCTTAAAAAAACCCAATTATATATTAAATAGTTTATTTTACACACTATCTACCACTGCAACTATATTTATTGTTTTTAAGTATATTCCCAAATTAAAATATATAAGGAAATACCTGAATAAAATTTTTATATACTCCTTTCATCTTAAACCTCTTTTATTTAGTCCTATGGTGGATTTAATCATTTACACCACAATAAATAAATATGTCACCATAAATAAATTCTTAAATTTTAAACATACTCTATAGAATAATAAAAATGTGTTAATTATATAAAATACCATATACATAACCATTAAACATTCTATTAATTTATATATACCATTATAAAAAAATAATGGTAAATTATGAACCAAAAAAACTCATTTTAATCAATTTCCACACAAATAGAGTTATTTTCAAATTAATAATTTAAGAATTAGTATTATCTACAATTTTAAATATCAATAACATAGATAATCTCATTTAATCACAAAGTATGATTACCATAAATTCCATTAACACATAATTTGAGTAGGATTTAACATGTGATTAACTGAATTAATCTTCAATATATGATTTATTAATTCCTTTTTTAAATTAATGTTTAATTTTATTTCAAATTAATGTAACCAAACAATATTAAATCATCACATTAATCCAAATACACTGGAGTATTAATGAGGAACCATGATAAGGAAGATACCACCTACATCATGTTACATTAGTAATCTGAAAAAATATTAAAATCCTAATCCTGGCCATCTAATTATTTAAAAAAATCTTCCATATTTATATGGAACATTTAATTGTAAAAATAAATGAATTAAACCTCAAATACCTCAAATAAAATTACAGGGAAAATACTCTCCTCAGTATACTTTTTACATTACAAAAAATAGTTTATTGATTCGTGAAGAATGATAAACAAATAGTCAAAAAACGATTAAGGTAGAAAGGAAGATATTATAGTGGATGTATAACATTATATTGAATGTTGAAATTACAAAAAAAAATAATCCTATGGATTTGAAATGTTTTAAAAAAAATTCATTAAAAAGTATTTTAGGAAAGGCAGTGGGTAATCAGTGGGTAACAAAAAACCATCCATTGGCCACTAGCCACATAGTTGTAACCGTTGGGCATCTAAGCGACAGTCCAAGGTGATGTTTCCCATTTTGTCTCAATTAATGGATTCTAGGTGGGTTTTATTATGTACTCAATAGTCCACTTTACATAATTTCAATGTCCAACATGTGTTTTAATATAGATAAAATTGACCTATAAGTAGTGTAAATAATCACAGTAAATTATTTTCATAGGATTATATGGAGATATGTATTTATATTTTTTATAAAAATGAAAGATATACATGATTATTGTTTTAAGTCAAACATCTAAAATTATTTATTGAAAATTTTATGTTCTATTACATAAATATAGGTGATATCTATTAGTGGAAACAAATATACTCACGCATCCAAATAAATCCACTAGATTTGTGAATAACCTAAAAGTATTCTAGGTAAAAATATATCTTACTTGTGACTTACTAAAGCCTTATCTTTAAATAGAATATGAGAATATGATATTTTGTCTTATTATTTATGTAATATAAAGTATCTTATGTATAAATTTTCCATTTCCTCAAACTCCCATTAATAAGTGTCAGGGGAACCTTTTGAAGATCAATCATAATGTTTAAAGATTCTTAAATATTTAAATTTATAATAGTTTCATCATTACATGAATTTATCAAACCCTCAAATCATGAAACATGTTATGAATAGTTGTAAAATTTGAGAAAACATTACTGAAATAGTTGATAGTTAAATAATTCATAAATACCTTTGGAATATAATCACATGGTATTATAATTAAGGAATGATATCTTAACAATAAAATAATTCTAATATTTGAATTCAATATTGTCAAGACCCTGACTCCAGAAGCCTAAAATTAGTGCCTGAAACATGGTGTGCAATTTTCTTCATAAAAATAGGCTTAAAAAAATTTCACATCTTTCCCCAATATAGAGGATCATTTCGATTAAGGTTCTTGAAAAATCAGAAGTTGATGAAGCACTTCTTCTAAAAACATAACAGAGCTAAGATTCAAATTGATGTCGTCAAAAAGAGTATTCTAGGATTGGTCATGACTACTAAAATCCTATAAAACATAAATTAAAATTTAGGGTGAGAAAACAAATTCCTAGTAAGGGGGTTTTAAATCATTGGATAAAATCCCACTTTTTAAAACAACCTTCAAAATAATCATAAAACATTTTCTTAATAAGAAGATATTACATTTCAAGTCACACCGTCAATATTTTCTGAGGTTACTTGTATACATTTTTTTTCAAAAGACCATTTTCATACAAGATAACTATGCTCTCTATAAAAAACATGAATCAGAGTGCGCATGTGTATGTAATAAATGAGATGTGCATAATTCATAACTTATTTAATCCACCTCCAAAAGCATAGTTGTGATAATAAGCATTCATTTCATGATTCATCAGAACATTAAAAGAAATTCACATGGATTTAACATTAAATACTTTTCATTTGTATAACTTTACATTTTCATACTTGGTTATTACTTATGATTTTACTTCCTTTATCATAAAAGATTCTTAGCTAAGGACCCACAATCCCTTGGTTGATCATTTACCATTCCATAATGAGGAAATGTATAATATTGGACTTTTTCAAGGCCTTACGCCAATACCGTATGGCTAAAAACCCAACATAATTTTGGTTAAATACCACACATAGTTGATAACAAAGCTAGCATCATGTTCACACATCATTTCACTTAACTCATGAGACTTCATCACTTTACCCAATTCATTGGAGCGCTGTATAATTCTGGGTACACTTGTCACATCATTTTAATTCCAATACATTCCTCATATGTCTTAGCATGGTCTCATCTTAGTAGTGTTCATATTACATAAAAAACATACATTCTTAATCCATAATCATTTTCATACACTCTCATACATTAATTTAATTATGCAATGAGTGAAAAAGAACTAGATTTGTTAGTTCCCAATTTAACAATGACGTGAAAGAACTAAAACATCATGCCCTTACACATGAAGTAAGAATAAAATGACGGGTTATCACATTAAATAACAACACTTGCATTAAACTCTTAAGAATGTGGTAATTTTTCTAAAATCATGTTTACATGCTTTGACATTGGGATACTCATTTAATCCAAGCAAAGTGAAAAGGTTAAATCATAAACTACCAATGATCTAAGAATTTCTTGTGAAAATATGGAAAATACAAAGTGTGAATTATTTCTTAGATAAATTTTCATGCATAAAAGAAATAATTAAACATGTGTACTCATGCATGAATGTATATTAATACTTAAACATAAAATCTATCATACCATTTTCATGATAAATAATGTTTGAAATACAACTATGTATTTATGTGGATTTTAAACTCATGGTAAAAATATTATATATACACTTATATATGTACACAAGTTGTATGCTTAAAATCTTGCATAACCCAGACAAGACTAATTATATTCTTGCAACCATTATATTCCTCATAATCATGTTTTAAACAATAAGGATTGGTTTTATGGAAACTCAGATGTTACTAAACTTATATATATATATATATATTATATATATATATATTATATATATATATATGTATATCCATATACTTTTACACATAAATTCACATACATGAATTATATTTAATGGTACACAACAAATGTGATAGATTACGACCCTTGCATGTTGTTTCATGTATTGAAAAGAAGACAATTCTGGAAAACAAAATATCACTCATAAAAGTTCATAAAACCTGAAACAGTTTGTAAGAAGAAACCATATAAGATTTAAAATTTTCAAAATAGGTTTGTAAAACTTATATAATCCGTGAAACGTTAAAATGGACAAGAAGAATTTTTAATTTTTTTGTAGCATAAACTACTTTCATGTGTAATATACTCAAAATATATCTTGATAGTCTATGTGAATTAAGGTTTTAGAATAAACTGAATATATATTTATATATAGAGAGAGATCCATATATATGTAATAATATACAAGTTTTACAAAAAAAACATAGTAAATATTTATCCCTTACCTGACTTCAGGAGTGCACAAAGGCATGGAAGTGGATGTTTGTACATCGAGGGGAAGAAAACCTGTAATTTCAGGTGAAAAAATACTAGGTTTATATAGGTGGTATACATATATTTCACATATATAATGGCTCATAAATAAAATATAATAAAACACTTAAAACATGACTGAGATAAAAGGAACCCAACTTGTTGCTTAAAGAGAGAACTCAAAAACAACCAGTGATTATAATACAAACACATATATAAAGTTTCTAGAAAACTAAAACCGAATCCAAAAAAAGTAAACTGAAAAAAAATAAAATAAAAATAAAAGGGATCGGGGAGGATATTATGGGTCGAAGTCAAGGCCACAATACTATTAAACAGTGGGGGATACTTGAGGGAGAAGAAGATAAAGAATAAGAAGAAAGAATAACCAATGGGTGGCCACTGGGTTGAGTGGGACGGAGAAGACGATGCAGAAGAGAATATCGGGGAAGAAATGGATGGTTCAGATTAGGTGAGATCTAATTGGCTGGTCGGGATGGATTTGTGGTTTTTAAAAACGAAGGATGGTTGAGATTAGATCTTGAATAAGATCGGACAATTGAGGCAAGGTGTAGGATTAAAAACTGAGTGAATGGCCATGATTAGATCTAATATTGATCGAACGGTCCATAAAAATGTGGTCGTGCTCTGCGATTGCTGAGGGTCGAATGTGGGATCAGGATTGACGGCCCAGATCGCACGTGACGTGATCTAATTGACCAGATCACGTTTTGCCCTGAGAAACTCGTCCCACCTCGAAACGGCGGGATGATCGTGGCTTCCTTATAATCCGAAGGCTCTGATGCTCAACTATAATTCAAAGCACACACACAAGGGAGCCTTACACATGGGATCCCACCCCTTGTAGGCCTCGAACTACCTATGTCTCGACATGGCCTTGCACCCTTCCGGGAACCTATGCCCATGCTCAGGACAACCTTGTCTTGGGCTAAGGGCTAGGCTTAGCCACCTAGTGTGAGATGCCTCCCTCATCCCAGCTATAAAGGGCCGGCCCTAGTGGGGCCTATTTTTTTATAAAATCCAACCGAAAGAAAAAAAATGAAATCTTAAGGGAACATAATACATTTATTAAAACTATGTAAAAATTATCCTTTTAAACATGACTTTTATTTAAACATTAGAAGGAAAATTAATACAAATCATACTTTGTCTTAGTTAAAAGTATTTCTAAAATTTTTTATAAACACTAAACCTTTAATATAAAAAGTTGTAAATTGAAAACTGGAAATTCTTATACTAATATTATATAATTTTATAAAAAACATAGTTTAAATAGAATAAATTAACATATTTTAAAATATTATTTAAGAAATTAAAATATTTAAAATTAATTTGGAATATTTGTAAAGTGTTTTAAATATATAATACATTTCAAAAACACTTAAGTGTAATTCAAAAAATTTCATTATAATATGAAGTTATCTTATAGTTTCAAATTAATAAATTTTGGAAAATTAACTTGTACTTTAATGTTTTTAGTTAATTCACTACAAGGCCAACAACTATAATTATAGTCGTTGGAATTAAACAGCCACCCAACGCAATGATCGGGTTGATCCCTTATAAAAACATGATAAGACTATTCTAACTTCAAACACTGAGACCCAGAAGATGGTACTCTTCATCCCTCAAATGCTTAGTACGATTGTGGCAGTTCTGGTTATATTTTTCTTATTTTTGGCAGATCCGAAGTAAATCCACTACTTTCATGGCATGTTTGTGGTGTTGTGGGGTCTATCGGTGATCATGATTAGCTTACTTGTAGGAAGTTTTTGTTAGTTATGGTCCTTAGTCCTGGTTTCCATGTATCCATTTTCGATGTTTTTAATAAATAAAAAGTCTTTTGTTTATTTTGTGGTCATTGCTTATATAAAAAGGAAATTAAGCCAAGTGTAATAAATAAAATTGTTATTACTATATAAATTAAGTTTGGGGTGTCACAAATATCATATATTCCATACAATTCGATAGAAAATGTTTCAACCACCACATTGGGTACACCAGCCAATACCACAATGAAAATGATGTGATTATAATGTCTTTGAAGCATATCATAAACACCATGTGTAAAATGTTATGTTCATAACACCTCTTGTTTTATTTGATTTAGTAAATAAACTATACGATAATGTTATATATTCACTAATAGTATATCAATACTTGTGATGTATACTTACTAATACATGAAATTTGGGTTTTATAGTTTTATTTCAACAAGTAATATAAATATATTGTGTAGATATATATACATGAAATTAGAGTTATGGAAATATGTGACATGGGTTATCAAAATTTGAGGTGAATATTTCATATGATATTACCACATCATATAAATTTTCTTTATTTTACATTTGGTTTAAAATCATTATATGATGTCTAAGTGAATTTAAATACATCACAATTTATTTTTATTAGTTAAATATTAATGGTTGGTTTTATTTTAGTAATATAATATCATTAAAAGTGTTTTAAATAATGAAAAAGTTGTGATGCTTTTTTTTATCTACACAATCTAGAATCATCTATGGATTCCAAAATTAGGAGAGTCAAACTAATGTAAATTTTTTTGTGATATTGTTTGGATTTATTCTCTGGAAGACAAATATATATTATCCACCTTTTCATGAATCTATTAAAACAGCATGCCCTATCCAAAAGAGATTAAAAATATTAAAAAACTATATGTACACATGAAGTGAGTAAAACTTTGGTTTTTGTTTTCTAAATTTGAATTATTCATGCCTTGTCTTAGTAGCCATAGAAAATTATTTTAAATCTAATTATTGAATGTAATTCTCAATTCTCAGTTTTCATGGTTTGGAGGAAAAATACTATTCTCATTAACATTACATCAATATTATAATAAAACTAGATCCTTTTTTATGTTTTATAGGATTCCAAGTAAAATATTCTCTATTAAATTTTTATAGACTATTGACTAATAGGGGTAGATTTGAAAATTGGATTGATATTCATTGAAACGTCGAATGAATACTCTAAATTAATCAATTTAGGTTTCCCTCACCCTATATAATATAAAAGGAATATAACTGGTTGTCACATTATGTTATTTATTATATGAAGTTATATTTTGGATGTGGGATTGAATTGAATCTCCATCCAAATATTTTTTCTATTTTCAAAGAAATCTACTTTTGGGTTAAGAGGGAACCAACTGAAATTTGGTAACAATATAGATAATAGAACATATTGAATCCCATTTATAAAATAATTAATAGTGAATTATTATTAAAAAACAAAACATAACTTGATCCATACACCAATAAAATAGAACATGCCCAATGAGTCAAGGAAAATACATGAAACCATAATAGGTCATCATCACTAACCAACCCTTATCACATCATCATTATCTCTGATCATCAGCACCACATAAACAACAATAAATAATAAAAAACACAAAAAACCAAATCATTGCATCACTTAGCATAAGAAACCACTATAGGAATGCTACAAATCGATAATATATTACTATAACCAATAACACTACTAAGAATAAGAACAAGAAAACCACCTACTAAAATCTTGGAATGGGATAATCTATGTCAACCATTGAAGAATAACCGCACAAACCTACTCACGTAACACGCTTGATTATTCCACATCAACAAAAACCACTAATGAAATGAACCAAATAATGTTTTCTTGAACTAGCCACACTAGAAACACGAAATAACCATAACAAGAGACATCAAAACACTAGTCGAAGAAAACACACCCACCCTATCACAAACCAAAAAACCTTCATCCTTTAATGAACTAAAAAAATCAAAAACCCAATGATTATTATTCCATAACATACTATATAATCAGGTTACAATTGAAAAACATCATTCATGTGATTGACCGTGTGTTAAATATAGGTTCCACCAAAATAATCTCTAACATAATACTATGTATGTATCATCCAAAACAATTATCGCCCACTATAGAATAATCCATAAAATATGATATAAATATATATAAGGGATGTTAGAAGAATCTTATAACACATATTATCCCAAGGTTTAACTTTCATCATCACTGGAGAACCTACAAGTGAGTCATCAAAGTGTATCGGCATAGGTCTCCACCACCACCATACCCAGAGACTTCATGTGACTGATAATGTACTTTACTTGGATGTATCTCATTATCCCTTCCTCATTGATACATTTCATGCACCAAATATTTGCTTGGAACACCACTAATTTCCATGAAAATAACATATATATTCCAACAATTGGAAACACAACCTAGCCCACACTATGAAAACATAAATTTCTCATACTTATCTATTGAAAAATTACACAAAATGCCAAATTAAATCACAAAACACCTTTTCCATGGGAGGATGACACTAGGGGTGGATAAATGGGTGG
Organism: Viscum album; assembly: GCA_963277665.1. Classification (NCBI taxonomy): domain Eukaryota; kingdom Viridiplantae; phylum Streptophyta; class Magnoliopsida; order Santalales; family Viscaceae; genus Viscum; species Viscum album. The sequence continues at coordinate 250,109,587 of OY728150.1, forward strand.
TTTTATTGAAAATTCCAAGAGTATATAGGTAAAAGAGAGACCCTCTATGCTATTTTTGTCTAAAAAATAGATAGATCATATTCCTTTTCTGAATGGGATTTTATTTATAATGATGGATCCTTACTAGATTCAATTTTGTGGCATATTTATCCCATGATCTAAATAATTATTTTATCTATATTTTTTTATGGTTAATGTATTAATTGAACTATTTTATTAGAAAGATTCATAAATGTGTCTTCTTCCCTTGGATTGAGACTATGTTATTATTAACTATCACCATGGGTGATTTCTAGGTATTTTTTATTTCATTCAGTGTATAGAAGATCTATCATATGTCATACTCTTTTTTATTTATTTAGTCTTAAATGAGATCAAAATAATTTACACATGACTATAAATGAGGACCTAAAGAAAACAAGGAACTATTTTTAGGTACACTCTTAAAAATTAAGATATTATGTTGAAAATCTATCGTAAAACAAAATATTTTTTCCTGACATTATATATGTTGATAACTTGGTTCGAAAGATTATAATCCCAAAGGGGGTGTTGGAATATATGTGATTATTTTTTATCATCAATATATTTATATAAATAATGTTAAAGAAGTCATGGATAATTAAAATTTCTAGAGGTTGAGATATTATCCTTCTCATATTGCTACAACTTATCACTTGGCGTTTTTTAGATATTCACGAAGGGTATGATTTACAATAATTATATAAAGGTGAAATTTTCATGACTAAATTTCTTGTGATCCTAAATTACATCTATAGAAATATAAAATTTAAATATAAGTCATATTCTACTATAAAACAAACATTATCAAACATGAAATTGGTTTATATATACAATTAAATAACTTAATAGACTTCTTCTCTCTATACACATAGATCAATAAATAATACCAAAGAGGGAGAATTAGATTTGAAAAAAAAAATCTCATACCATAGAAGTTTGAATGAAAGGTGTGTTTTGATAGTTCTATGAGAGAATTGACATACATTATTTAGAGTGAAATATAAGTACATATAAAATAAAATGAGTTAGGTGGTTTGATTTTCATAATATCAGTTTCCATTATTATTATACAAAATAATAGATTAATTTAGTAAAGAGTCAACATTATCCCATTATTCGTCAATGAGTTTCATTTTTTTAAATTGTGAAGGGTTCATTAAGTGTCACTATGAAGGTCATTTACCTTATATTAATGTAAATTTAGTTATTATTACAAATTTATTCTATATTATAAATTCATACAAACCAATGATTAGGCATTAATTCAAATAATTTAAGTTTCTATTAAAAAATACATAGGTGGTTATCATAGACATCTCTTCATTTGAACATACAAGCGAGGGTGGATATTTAAAATTTTACATAACATCTTTAACTATAGAAATATTCCCAAAATTGCTAGGATTTTTCACACATAAATACGATTGTACATGATCTTCATATTCTTGTAGGTTAAATTTAACATGTGATGATTTTTTATGTTTCTATAATAAAAAATCCTCAAGTATGTTCTGATATTAAGTGTATAAGTGAAAAAATTTACTTATATACTTACACTTTGTACAACTCATTCAATATAATGGTCATACCTCTAGTAGGTTGATCATTGATTGGTATCTTCAAAGAATTTCATTCTATTTATGTGTTATTATAACATAAAATAGATTTTTTTTCATGCCTAGATACCCTTTTACCACTCTAGTGTTATAAAACTCATGAAAAAAATCCTAAATTATCAGAGAAATAAAAGGAACATAAAAGTTATAATTATGAAAATCACAATTTTCATTATATGATGATTATTATTAGAATTAGTTTTCAACATGGTATATATATTATTCTAAATTTATCAAAATATAATTTCATAATTTAAATATAAATCATATTATATTGATAAATATAAATCGGTGATCTTACGTTTTATATAAAAATGATTTTTATGATAATTAAAAAAAGAAGTGGACATATCTATTTAAGTGATCACTATTTGTATGATCATTCACAGTGCTCATCTTTTAAGGAAAATTATTTTTGATTATGTATATGTATAAAAGGAATGTTTAACCATCTATAATAACTCAAAATAATATACGATCTATATATTCATCTTCCCCTTGGTGTATCATATGACCTTTCATAAATTTTGTGATGATTTCCATGGTAGATAAAAATTTGGCTGAGAAAAATCTAGTAGAGGAGAAGAAGCCAGATTTAGGAAAGAAATTGATGGATGAGAAGATACTAAAAAAGGATGCACCATCAACTGGAATGAAGATGATGCATGAAGAGTGTAATGACCTATAACATATACATCATAATGTTACTCAAGAAGGTTTATCCTAAAAATAGAATATCAAACAAGTCCATAGGGATCATGAAAAATTTTATTAGTGATATATTTGAGAGACTCACTCCGGAATCATATCACCCCACTGGATAAAAAATGAATTCAACCATCACATCTCAGTAGATCTAAACCACTGATTAACTTATTATTCCCAATGAATTGAAAAAACACAGAATCATTAAGGAAACCATGTCTATTATAATTTTTTTAATATATAAAATTTTCACTTTGACCCTTATCAATTAAGTTAGTTTTTTAGTATTATGTTTCCATAGGTTTTAATTTTATATTGGACTTGGGGAAACACTATTATATTCTTGGTACATTATTTCAATTATCATTTTGATTCATATCAAGTTTGTTATAGACACAACTAATGGATCTAAAAAGTCTCAATGGTTTTTATTTATTCCCAAAATTACTATATGATTTCATTTTTTCCGCTAAGAGATATAATATTTATATTACCATCCTCCACAAATGTTTTCATTCTATTTAATATTTTGAATCTTAGTTTCATTCTTTTGATTTTTGGTCACTTCATCCATTCTTGTGATTTTCTCACTAATGTATTTTTTTTAATCCAACATAAATATAAAATCTATAAAAACATAAACTGAAATATAAACATAACCCATAGTTGAAAATTACTTATCAACCATGTCACAAAGGATTGAAAATTAGATTTTTCATAAAAACCCTACGATCCCAAAAGAGTATAATCAAGAATTATAAACCCCAAACCCATGAAAAAAATAGACCACCCATGGAAATTAGGGTCTATAAAGATTAGTCACCATCAAATATAAGAGATCACCCTAAATCTATCAATTGTGATAGAACCACATTCTCTAATGAACATGTTCAAGATAACCACCTTGAATTTACCCAAAACTTTCATACCATATCCTCTCATCATTATAAGTGTATCCTAAATTTCTATAATTTTAACTATATAATATATTCCACCATCAACAAATTTATCTACTATAGATGTTGCTCCTCCATTATCCACTACACCAACCATAAGAACATATAAATTAGGATAAAATATAATAAAGTTAAATCCAAATGAAAAATCATAAAAATACATTAGGATAAATCTATAATATTGAAAAACCCTATAAACATATGAGAAATTACTACAAAATAAGACCTAAAAATAAACCGTAGGATAATACCAAAAAATTAAAATCCCAAAGAAAAAAAGGTTCCTCTTGTTATAGGAAAAATTATTTTCCACTCTCCTTCACCAATCATATCATGGCCAACCCAAGAAACTAGATTCAGTTTTATTACACCTTCACCACTAACACCTAAAACAAACAAAAAAACCTATCGGAAGAGTCTATTATTTGGAAGAGTTATAAAAGAACACAATTCAATGAAAAAAACAAAAATCTCATGATGAAATAAATAAAAAATTTAAACTCTTGCATTCCACATAGAACTCTACTCAATAGTGATAGAAAATATGTTTTATTTTTTAAAATAAATAAATATCCTAATAATTATATTTTTTTTTATTCGTTTCATTTTAAAATATCTTTCTATAGTATGACTGATTGAATCTAATATTGGGAAAATATTACGTTTTTTAAATGCCTAATTTATTTTGTGTACTTCACAAATTACTTTTTATATATCTATTAACATTAACATTAATTTAATTTTTTTATTATATGATGTGTATATTTGTTTGACACATAGTTTTTTTTATATTTTGGGAACTAAAAATATATATTATTATGTCTAATTTTTTCCCCAATAATAAATATGTCAATTTTGTGAGGTATTATGCTTAAATTTGTGATTTTACAAGAAATGATCTTGTAAAAAAATTATGATGTAATGTATTTGATATTTATATATTAATTTATTAAATTATATTTCATATTTCTTTTTCTAAAAAAGGATTTGGTTTGTTCATTTTTATTTGGTAATAGCCTCTTGTTTTTTATTAATTTTATAATAATAATTTGTTTCACTAAAGATAGTGGTTAATAAATTGGCTGGGTTTTGATCAACATGATCATGAAAATTACAAATCATCTGCAAGACTTATATAAACCTATGTTTCTAAAATTATTCTAAAATATGAATTGGAATCCATTTGTTGTTAAAGGAATTATTTTAAAAAATTCTATCATTTTTATTTATATATTCAAAACTTTTATTTTTATATACATATAATTTAACATTTAACTGTATTTAACTACTTTACAATTATTATTAATTCTTTATATATATATTGAAAATATTTCATTAAATTTTTTGATAAAAATTAATTATATAATGAAGTGGTTATATCATATTTTCAGGATTTTATACAATGGATTGATTTTTTTTACAATCATTAAAAAATATTTAGTGTTTTTTCATAAAACCAATCACTCATTATAATTAATAAAATTTATAATGTAGCCCAAGTTCAATTTATTTACATATAACTAACTATTTAATTATTTAGATTGCCTATATATTCATAGACATAAGAATTAACAAAAACCATACCACCTATTTACTATTACTCAGTGCAATATTAATGTGATAATATTCTAGATTATATGTTGTATTGAAAATGACATTGAAGTTCCCAATATTGAACGGAACCTTGAATTTCTATTGTGAAATTCTTTAACTATATGTAATATAATCAAATTATTTCATCTAAAATGACACATATGATATAAACTATAATTTTTTGGATTTTCATTAGAGGATAAGATTTCATAAAATGATTATTTCACTTAGTAATCTACAAAATGGGAGATGATATTGATAGACCCACTTATAAGTATTCCAAAAATAAATTCTCACATTATTAAGTTTTAATGATCACAAACACCAATTAATATGTCTAATTATTTGATTTTAGTTGTTAGAAATGAAATATTTTTTTGTGTCAATCCTTTTTATTAGAAGATCATGATGATATCTTCTTAGAATATGGAATGAGAATTGATGTACAAATATTGAAGATTTTCTGGAATTATTGAACACATAGAGTAATGTTTTTGGATCAATCATAGGCATTTAATGATGTTTGAAAAGTCATGGTGGTGTTTTAGAAGCATCAAGAATGTTTGGTTAGATAGTGTATGGGACATGTCAGCTAATTACATGTTTGAATAACCTCATGTGAAATAGAAGTCCACTACCCAGTAGGTGATGGAGTGTAATCCATGAAGTAGTGGGGGAAAAACTCACTTGGGAGATTTTACCAATAGACATCCAATGTGAGCTCACCAACTATCCATTGGGTTCTGTAGGTTTCTAGAAAGTTTCATCAGCTAGACCATCTATCTGGTGGATGTTACTAGGTATCCAATGATAGGAAAATCTAGTCAAAAGTTCATGTATTATGGTCTTAGAAACATCAAGTTGGACCCTCATGACTTACTTGACCCTATTTCTATTATATAATGTTCTTGAATAATTTTGAGTCTATAAATAAACAACACCCTTGGATTGGAAACTTACCTAATCAATGATTCTCAAATGTTAAAGCTTTACTGAATTGATCCTTATCTCTTATGTTCTCTAAATTTCAATATTTTTATACCTTGTAGGATTATGATATCTCTAAAATCATTCTCATTATATCATAGTTATTATTGTTTAATAATTGAGAGAATCCATACCTTGTTTAATGATATTTATTCTAGAAATCCTATCTCTCCAACTTCTTATCATTATTCTATTTCAGTGCTTAATTAATTTTAAGGTGAGAGACTTAGTATTATTCCCAAAACTATTAAAAGTAAAGGGATTAATTGTTTTTGAGGTTTCTAACTATATCCATTTAAAATATATGGTCAATTATATTCATGTTTCATGATATACTAAATTAAAAATAATTTGGGGTTTTGTATATGGGCTACCACTAAATTCAATGGACTAATACAATAAACAATGTTGATATTATGGTAGGATATGTAGGGGTTCATTCAAGAAGATTAACCAAAATCCTAAATCATGTCATGTGCTTTATTTTGTGCTTTAAATATTTATCATTTGTTAATGCTACACTTATACTTTCATACATGAATATGATTAATCATTTAATTTATAAATTAATAATTCTTATATGATTCTAATTTTATAAAAATATATTGTTACTATGTAACAATTTTAATTTTGTTTTAAATGTGAAAATTGATCATTTTAATGTATTCAAAAGTTATAATTATAATAATTCCTTCAAAAAGAAGTTTTTAGTCTTGAAGACTTTAAATATTTATTTTTTTAATGATAAATTAAACCCCCTATTTCCATTTTACCCTAATATAACCAAAATTTGGTATCAGATGATACTTGAATTTAGATAAAATATTTATAATTTTTTTTTTCAAAATCATTATCCCATTTTTTGAGAATCATTATTTTTCTAAATGGGGGTTTTCAGACAGTAGTGATTCTTTGGGTGGAAACTCAATAGTTCGTGATCCAATTTTTGATGGTTTAAATGGTGGTTGTTGTAAGACAAGTTTTCCTACCATTAATATATCAATTGGTAATTACATATGGAAGATAGTTATGTATGGTTATACTCTTACTACAAAAAAGAAGATGAAAATGGACGCCTGATGATATTTTCACTTTTGAATTAGATGGTTAATAAACTAATTCCTTGAATTGTGGTTTAGAAAAAAATAAATTTCTTCAAACTTACACATGAAAAATGGCTCATGAAATCTAAATATTGTTAAAATTAACTCGTGAAGGATTCAACAAAGTCAAATATACAAGATATAATGTGTTTAGAAAAGAATTTTAAGCCTGTTATATGCGTCAAAATGGTTCAATTACTAAAATTTATAGTTTAATTATAGAAAATTGTGATGGACTAAGTTATATTAGTGATACAATTTATAAAAAAACATTATTCAAGAATATAATTTGGAATTTACCTTGAAATTAAGCACCCAAATAAATTTATTTATAATAAGCTAAATTTATAATGAAAATGGTTGTTGAGGAACTCATTAGATCTACTGGGAAATATGAGATAACTATGAGAATTCAAGACTAATATGTGTCAAATGATGTTAAATATTATAAAAATTCATTTTCTCTCACAGAAATAAATGATTACACGTCTAGAAGATACACCAAAATTTATTGTCTTTCCAAGAAGATGAACATTTACATCAGTAATAAATTATCTTCTCACTACATCATAAATGAAAATAAATAAATATAATTTACTTCCGTACATTATAAAATGATGGGTCACATCATGACATATTATCCCTTGAACAATAAAAAGTCTAAATATAATAATAAATGTATTATGTTGCTAAAATATTAAACTTAGAGTGATATATAGGATTCATTTACCTCATCTAAACCAATGGGTAAAGGACGTAAGTGCCTCAGGTCAAATATCAAGGTATGAAATGAAATAATTTTTCATTTTATACTTTATCTTTTCATCGAACTCATTATCAATTTATGAAATTATTCTTTTGGATTGGGATAATATTAAAAAAATAGACATCATTAAAAATTATAAAATCATAAAAATAAATGTACTCTATATTTTTTAAAAGATAAATATTTAAAATAAAAAATTATTGGGTTTTGAAAATAAAATAACAGCCAAATATTAATAATTAAAAACCCCAAATTAATAATCTTTAAAAAAATCCTTTTCAATTCACCCATAGTGATCAATATTTAGATAATATTTTGGTATCTCAATCTTTCATTAAAACTAATTCTAGAATTTGTTTTTTTAAATAATATAGTTATCCCAAAAAGTTAGAAAAAATAAATATTTGTTAAAAGGAATGTCCCAAAAATAATTTTTTCATTATTATATAAAATTAGGAAATATTATCTATTAATACAATTTAAATAAACCAAATATATAGTATACTAAAGATAATTCATCTTCTATATCATATTTCAAAAGGGAAATTTATTCCTAAAAATATTGGATTCCAATGTCTTTATATGGACGCTTCTGTGGACCAATGATATGGATACCAAAGTTGTTATGAAACTAATATTTTATAATAAAATTGTCTCAATAAAAAACCCATGAATATAATTGGTATATGGATATAGAGTGCTTAAAGAAAATATGTGATGATCCTTCTGAATTAAATCATCATAAAGAATTATATAGAGAACTTGTCACACTTGGGGATGAATAAAATAGTAAAATATCTGGTATTGATATGATTAATTTCTCTAAAACTAATATAATTATTTTTTTTTATTTTTTAACCCATAAATTATTATTTTAATAATCTTTAATTAATCATGTGATATGAGTTTTAAAATTATTTATTAAAATGACTTTTAATGTTTTAAATTTTAAAGTAAAACATTAATATATCACATATTGATATCAGAATTAATATATTATTGATTTAAAATATCTTTAAATTCCAAATATAAAGTGTCTAAGTGAACAGAATAATGAATCATAGATTTGGAATTAGCACCTAGGTCATTGTGTTAGTCACTCTTTATTCATTCTCAACTGTAACTAAATTGTATGAGAATTACCAAAAAAAATAACCAATTACTACTTAGGTTGTAAACATTTACAACATAGAAAAAATAAAAAACTTAAACAAAATATAAAAATGATGTTTCATGCTCTAATTCCTTAAAAAATTTCACCTTTTTATTTTATTTAACAATTCAAGTTCTTATTATGTGAGGTAAATCCTAAACCCTTTTAATTTTCTATGATAATACTATATTTACATGTGTCATCTTTATAGATCATAAAAATGAGGATTGGAAAGTCTTTTTAAACTTTTCCAAGAATATTAAAAATGAATAATATTTCAAACAATTTTCCCATATAAGCGATCACTATATAGGGTTTCATAAAAAATTCTTTGATGATTTTTAATCATGGTTATCATTATTCCTTCTCCATTTCTATAACACCTCAACATAATGGGGTCATTGAAATAAAAAATAGGACCTTCTATGAAATTTATAGGAATATCTTGAATTATTTTAATCTACATTAATTAATTTTACACAAGGTGTTTAATACTACTTTCTATATCCTTAATCATATAATCAAAATTATTATCTTTAGAAAATATCTTAATGAACATTAGAATTTAAAAATTCTTATAGTTGTATTCTTTAATGTTTTCAGTAGTAAATTATTTATCCTTAAAACCATGGAAAATTGAGGTAAGTTTGACCTTAAATATGATGAAGGTATATTTATTGGGTACTTAAAATCTTATAAATCCTACCAAATCACCAAGAAAAAGACCAATACATTAAAATAATCATTTCACATCAAATTTGATGAGATTTTTCCTAAACCACATCATCAAATTGATGATTATAATTATATTATCCACTCTATTTTTTCCCTATTTAAACCTCTATTTTTTAATTTAATTAAATATGTTCAATAACCCCCTTCTACTCCTTCACCTAAGACATGGGTTCAATCCAAATAACATCCCCTTGAGAATGATATTGGGTAATTTCAATCCAAAAATCACACTAGAAGGTCAATAAAAAATGAGGATGAAGTGTAATATTTAATCCATAAACTTAAACCAAAATCCCTTGATGATTCTTTTAATTATGAGAATTGGATCGATTCTAAGAAATAGGGTATGAACTAATCTCTAAGGATATTAAAATTCTAGTGGAACTACCAAATAATTATCCAATTATTTGTACCAAGTGGGTTTTTTGAAACAACTATTATGCAAAAGGGAATATAACCCATTGCAATACATGTGTTGTTGATAAATTATATTATAAAGATAAATATATTTATTATGGTGAATATTTACACCCTTTGTATGAAAAAAATCTATAAGAATCTTTTTGGAATCGATTTTTCATTTTATATTTAAAAATTTCCAAAGGGATGACATGTTGCACCCAAAGTTTTATGGGAAATATCATTTTAATACTTTTATTTAATGTTTTGAGTATTTTTTATAGTGGCTAGAAGATTTTAGTGGATGTTTTGAGATATAACCTGTAGTATAAATATTGGAATTATTCACTATATAAATGGATTATTCATGATGTGAATAATTTTGAGCTTGATGTTGTCAGTTTTCTTCAAAGTATGAATTATTTCTATTAGGTGAATGTCTAATAAAACTAATTATGTGAAAACAATTCACATCAAGAATTTTTTTCTAGAAAATAGAACTAAGAATATTGGTTTTTCAGAATAAGTTACCCCTCATGGAATTTCTCACATGAACTAGTAAGAGTGAAGGTATTTTAGTTGAGTATTCTTTTTCAATTTCTCATTCAGATTTTATTTCATTCCTCTTGAATTCCAGGGTTAACTCATGTGATTTAATATGATCATTGATTCCTAAAATCGGATTCCAGTAGATATTTAAGCATTTAATATTTAAATCCAAAGGTAAGGATCTTACTCTTCCTTTTTGTCTTGGATATCCTTAGTTTGTTCCATATAGAACCATATATCAGTTCTCTAATACCAATATCTATGGGTTTAGATTTTTTCTAGGGATATATCTTTGGGATTAATTAGAGGTATTGAAGGAAGAGTTTGGATCAATGAAACTGTATTAGATCATTTGAGAAAGCATAATTAATATAGGTTGCTTCTATATCACTTGAGTATTCTATTACATGAATGATTAATTTCATTTAAATGTATTTATTGGTTTAAAAAAGTAAATATTGTTTTACTTATAAAGGAAAAATCATTTGTGGTTTGGTTGGGAAACATGGAGTATTTGATGGATTTTGTAAAAACCCTTGTTTTTTAATTCTAAATTAATTGTTTTAAAAAATATAAATCTATTTTGATGAAAAGAATAATATTTCATAAGATATTTCATAAGAAATAATTATTTTCTAAAAATTTATTTGGTATAGATTACGGTCATGGAATAAATTTTGGTGTGTGTTCATGTTGAATTATTCAGGACCTTGGTAACATATGACTTAGTTATATCATGATCAAGGGAGATATCATCCATAACTCTTGTGTGCATGTATGTGGTTGGATATATGTATGGTTATTTTTTGAGTATAGAATAAATGATTTATTAATTATGTTATTTATTTTACAAAAACTATATTTCTTACCACAAACTATTTTGAGTCTCACACATTATTTACTTATTTACATTATTTATTTATAAAATTATATTCATATAAAATGTGAAAAAATGTTCTATACTAGGAAAATGTGTTTGGAAGTTTTTAGGGATTACCTATTGAGTTTATACTCACCCCCTTCTTTGTAACTTTGGTGTGTTTGAAAAAGAATTCTTCTAAGATACAACGAATTGAAAATTTTCATTCTTTTTAAGTACCATTCCTCTATATTTCATTCATGGTTGGTGTAGGTGGAGTGATGGAGTGTCTAAATCTCAGTGGGTGGTGATGAAACTTTGGTTCCAAAGTCATTAAATTATAGTTCTTAATCTTACACCTTCATTTTATTTTCCACTATTACTCTATTTTTGTTCTTTTATTGGTGTTTCAGTAAGTTATGTGTTTTATTTATCATGCATTACATAGCTGTGTTTTTTTACTATTAGATAACAATGTTTTATTTGAACTTAATATAAAATCATCCCTAATTGTTTACTATGCCCTATGAGTTTACATCCAACCACTGTTGTCCTGGGGATATCACCTAAGGTAAGTAGAAACACAACCTCTTAATAAGAAAATGAGTAAGGGGAGATTTTACAAGTGGTATTGTTCTTTCTTGTTCATTGATTTGGTTTGGTAGTAAAAAGATAGTAAGGTTGGAAAAATAAATATATATCTTAAAATACATAACTAACTGTTTTATATAGAACGTAATATTACCAAGGTGGTTTTGGAACAAAAGTGTTCTATCACACATCTATGTATGTTTTATCACTTCATATTGGTTTTATCTGATAATTATCACATATAATTAATTAATATAAATCATTTAGACTAGGAAAATATTTTTTATATGTTGTTTTATAATTTTTTAAAAGTGATTAAAATTGCTTAAATTATTGATTTTTGAAATGAAAAACTATAGTGATGGTTTCATATAGTGATTTTGAATTTACAAGCCATTTATTTCTAGAGTGTGATGAATAAATGTTGTTTTTTTATAGTTATTTAAAATGTGATTGGGTATGAAACCTAGAAATCAACAACAAGAGGCTATGAAAAACATGATTACACCTGAACTATAGATGAACCATTAACTCATGTAGAGTATTGTGAATTCTTTTAAAGATATTGAAATAGGAAAAAAAATGATGAACCAAGTATATTATTCAGTTAAATTTTAGAATGAGAATACACCTATTTTTATGGGATTATAAACCTAAAAAATAATAGTGCTAACTCAAATGAATGAATATACTCCTTGCTTTTCATGGTACACCGGTAGAGCTAATTGTTATTTTTGAAATCTAAATGTTGCAAGATTGTTATTTCCAATGGTTGGATCTAGATATACAAGATAAAAATGAATAGGTACATATGTGGGAGGATTTTTATGAATTTTTTAAAAAATATTTTTATCCCTGCACATTAAATATAGCATAAAGGACATACTTTTTCAGCCAAAATCATGAAATCTTATCAATGAATGAGTATGCAACTAACTGTATGTAATTAATTAATTTTTATATAAATTTATCTACTATCTCATACAGGAAGCCACAAATCATTGACTCTAGATTGTGATTATAGATTCATTTTAAGATAGGTTTCCCCAGTATTATGGTTTATACAAAAATGGTTAACATGGAATCAATAGTAGGAAGGGATGTTGTTGGAAATCTAGTTGGAGACCATATGGTTTTTTCCAAAGGGATAATTAAAAATGATATTGTTGTATGAATTTGAAATAGGTACACCTATTCTCATAGTGGTGGAATACATCATACCTAGACCACTAAATTAGTAAACATTCCAATAATATTTGATATCAAACCAGTTAGTTTCCAATGTGGTTCATTGACGCACATGAATAAGGAATGCATTGAACCATAGATGAGTTTCCAACACAATTATAAGAATGTTTATATTAAGATATATTTTCATAGACATTAGAAATTAGTAGGTGTAATATGATAAACTCATCCCCATGTCTCTAATTTTTGGATGGAATAATGACATCTAATGGTTTTTCATCCACATGTACAATAAACTCAGACACTCACAAGAATACTTCAATTTTCCAGTAGTCACCTTATCAAGGAAGAAAGATATATCCTATAAAAACTTATCATTATATTTATATAGATTATTAGGATATCTTGAGAAAGAAACTAGGCCCATCTATGGTGTGAGGTACCATTAATTTGAAATGAAATCTTATGCATATCTTGTTTGATATTTCCATATATAATCCTTTCCTAGCTTCTTCAATAGAAATAAACTGGGACTATAAGTGGAAATGATTCCACATTTCATCTGTATCATAACACCCATTAAAAAATGTGAGTGCATAGGATTTAAATTCCCAACATAATCCATTACCATTAATATAGTGTAGTTTCCCTCGGAGTTTAAATTCCTATAAATGTATTTTTTATTTTAATATTTCATATAGAATTTTTTGTGGGATTTAATAACCATATATATTTAAATGATTGAAAAGTAACATTCATTTCCCCAAATGGATCACTTCATGTATTTAGAGGGATTGTTATATCAATACATGTAGAGATGGACTACGAGTGATAGTGGATGAAATTATTAATATATTGTTCACATCAAAGAACTTGGTTGTTGTATATGAAATGGGAGATGGGATTATTCCTTTCATAGTGGATCAATACTTGGATGCAGATCCAAATTATTTCTCTGAGTTACCACTGAAGAAAAAAAAATTAATTTTCAACCAATATACTATTAGAAACAAACCCATTTTTATTACCATATTATTGAGTGGATCCAACTAATTTTCAATAGGTAAATGTTTATCTAGAAGAGTTGGAGAGTACTTTTTTTATCATACCTACTATATCACGTTGGGTTTCATCATTTATATTCATAATGAAGTAACATGGTTCCCTTTACTTATGTGATTATTATCATAAATTGAATCATGTTATAACTAAAGATCGGTATCCTTTTCCTTAAAATGAAGAAACATTTGATCAATTAATGGGATCCAAGTGGTTCTATAAGATTGATATTGGATTAGGATATCATCATCATAGATCTAATAGAGATGATATCTAAAAGGCATCTTTCCAAATTCACTATGTCCATTATAAATATATCTTAATTATATTTGGTTTAATGAGTGTACAAATAATCATCATGGAACTGATGAACCATATCATCCATAGGTACCTTGAATTTTTTTATCATTTTATCTTTTGATGATATTCCTAATCACTCCTGAAGTAGGAATGACCATGATGAGAACTTGTAAATTTAATGATTACATTTCAAGAAAAAGATTTAAATTCTATATTTTCAAAGTGTGACTTTTGGATCTAAGAATTCCATTTCCATGGGAAAGTCAGTTTTTAAAGAAGGAATATCATTTGGCCTAGGAAATATATAATAATTATCTCATGGAATTAACCTTACAATATTTTTCAGATATGTGGGTTTCTGGTATTATTAGGTTATTATCATTGCACATTCAAGATTTCCTTTAGATTTCATCTACCATGACTGTTTTGAAATGAAAGGGTGTTCCATTCATATGGAATGATGAATATCATAAAATATATCAAGATCTTATAACCCATATCACCTATGCACTATTGGTACCCTCTGAATGAGCATAAAAAAATCTATATGGGATAAAATACACAAATTATGAGTATTATTTTATCCACAAACAAGGAATATATGGTGTACAAGACTAAAAAATCACATAAACCTTGAAAGAATATATGATCACAAGAAATTCGTAAATCCATGCAAATGGGATATGCGCAGCACATGAACTTCTTTATATCATGTAGATCTCACTTGTACAATCCCCTTGTTCTTACAAAACCATCCCAATACATTCTTTGATCATGAATAATATTCTAATATAACTTCTCCACATCAAGTGAATTTTCAATCCACATGCTCTTGATGACAATCTGAAAATCATTGTAAAAGGATAAAAATATGCAAAATACAATAGCCTATTTTTGTTGTAAATTATCATCCATAGTGATGGGGAGGTTATAAAGACACCGTTGAACCCATAGAGACATGACCATATTATCATGTAAGAGCCTGATTATATGAATTTGGATCCATAAATAATTATAGGTTTTGTCTATGAAAATTCTCACACATCACTACAAGAACCATTATTTTTCATGTGATGAATCACCACTGGGGAGAGTGGTTATCTTTGACAACACTCATACAAATCCATGATACCCCCTAAACCTTGAAAACATATATAAGTAAACAAAATGGTAAAAGGTTTAAGCTTCATACAGAATGAGTATACACAAGCCTTCAAATGAAAGGGGTCATATGCTATGGTCAATCACCATAAATCATGAAAGTCACCCCTCGACAGGACAACATGACCATGTAAAGTCCCTTGGGCATGCCGACTTGATCTCATAGAAGCCCTATTTCAAATTATGACTTTGTCTCATGAATGACCCCATAAAAATCATCTTCAATCACAAAAAATCATTTCTCTAGGCATCTTGATTTTATGAAGATCCATAGACGTTTTAGTTTGACCATCTATAACCTCATTGATATTTCCACATGATTTGGAGAAATCATTTGGATTGGCTTGGTTCTAATAAAAGTGGTAAAGATGGAAGATTCTCGTGGTCTTTGAAAATCATGTGATACCCACTAGATGACCTATGGTTGGATCCCGCAAAGTGCATGATACCAAAACCCTACACTAACACTAGCCCAAATCCTTGAGATGTGTGATGTGAAAAAAAGGTGTATAACCATGGAATTAATGACTATATATTCCATACCCCATTGAAAAAATACATCCAAAATTGATCACACATGAGAGCGCAGAAGAGGAATTCTTAGAGCATCCAATCCTACGATCTTGAGTTCTTTCACTAGGTAAAAATCTAGGTAATTGCCGAAGGGATCAAACAACATGCATAACTAAATAAAAATTAGCTTTTTATTAGAAAACACTTTTAAGGACAAGTGAGAAACCACATAAATTCAACCAGGAGGACAGACCTCATAAGTAATCACAAAATTATTGAAATAGAACTTAAGCCTATTAGATAGATCCTCCCTAAATAATTTCGAAGAGAGAGTGTGCACTTCTGTATCTGGATCGTCATTGATGATGACCTCAAAGCGATCAGCCATCTTCTCCCACATTTGAATGTACTCTTCCTTACTTATCTTCCCTTCATTGAAACCCCTAATCAATATTAGGTCTTGTTTGTCGATCCAAGCAGCCTTCTCACCATTAGTAACCACGCGAAGCACCCTTCCCATCATCTGGTCAGCCTCTTCTTGTGTAGCATTGATAGTGAGAAGCTCCTCCACCATTTCTTCCTTCAAGTGCATAAGTTGTCCCAGGGATTTCCCATTACTGACCTCCTCCACACCAGTTTTTTCCACATTGGTCTCACCAAAATCGGGCTTCACTGCTTCGGGGTTTCCCTGGGTATTAAGAATAGATGCAGGCATGCACTCCAACTCCTTGGATTTAATTTTTTTTCCTAACCTGGTCTCCATTGGTTTTGGCAGGAACGAGTAATCCTTACACCCTTTGCTTTTCTTCTCTTTAGTCAAGATGAAACTTCCCGAATCCTGGTTAGATTTGTGTCCCTTATTCTTCCTTACATTGTACATGCATTTACTATGCTTCCCTCCTACATTGTCCTCGAAAAAATAGCAAGGGTATTCCTCATCAGACTTTGTCCCACATATTGTCTAATCATCCATGTCATTCTCGTGGTCTTGAGTCAGCCCTTCAATTACCAGGCCATCAACTCGGTTACAGGTTTGGATGGCCTCGTGATTCTACCGTTGTCCATCATAAGAACATCATGTTATCACTCATATATCAAAAAAATATTTATATCCTGAAAATCAGATTATAGTAAGGATATCCCATAAGTTTTGTAGGTCACACATAACCTAAATAATAAGATAACACTGGATAAACATAAGGTACATATACATTAAATTCTAGAACAAAGACTAAATGATGGCTAAGTTCTGAAAAGAACATATATGATGATCCTTATGTACTTTTTGTGACTCATCTAGATCATGAAAAAACACCTTTACATGTCACTCAAACTATATAAACTCCCTAAAAATAATATTCATATCATGAAACATCCCATTGACATGTTATGAATGTATTATGATGCCCTCTTTCCATGCCTCCCAAGTCTTACAAACCCACTAGGTTTGCAAGAAAAAACATTATGATGTCTACAAAGCATATTGCCTTGGTCATGTGGTGAAATAAAGAAAAGTAAGATAGACCTTACGGTGACACTGATACATTTCATCTTGTATCATGTGATGTTCTCTAGAAAAAAACATCATGATATTGTGACATCCTTCAAACACATCATCCTAGATCATGTGATTTCATCTGAACAAGTTAGTCAGGTAATGTGGCACCCTCTATACATTTCAACTTCATCATGTGATGTCCTTTGGAAAAATCAAATAGGTCATGTCACATAATCCAAAAACATCATCCTTAATAATTAATTATACTCGATACATGTCATTCAGGTTATGCAATGTCCTTTGGAAATGTAAACTGGATCATGTGATTGTCATTAAACATGTCAAAAAGTCAATCGGGACATGATTATACATCCCCAAACATATCTTAAAGATAATCAGATAACATCATCTGTAAAATCAAAACAATTAAAGATTAAACCATATGAGATTATAACCTTTTAAAATTGATATATCAAAGAAACATCAGTTTGTAATAACCAATCAGTGGAATGATATGAATATCCCTATATATGGGAAGCCTCTGTGTGTAAGACCCAATTCAACCAAACTATGATAACTGTGATTCCTTCCATAACTAGGAATCCTAGGACTCCTTCCCAAGGCCTAATATCCATGTCAAATATCCAAAGGGAATCCTTAGTGTGTAAGCCTTGATCAGTAATATAATATGATATGCCCCCATATAAAGGAAACCTATGTGTGTAATCCCCAATCAACTAAACTATAATAAATCCAATTCCTAACATAATTTGGATAAGTAGGATGTATATATAAACCCCAAGATCAAATGGGAATACACATTGGTGTAAGCCCCACCATGTATTCGACATCCAAACCATCCAGACCCAATCACTCAAATGGGATGATTATCCTACCACATCGATCAGCATATCAAAAAGGAAATTGAAAAACAATAAATATGATTTCCTCCTTAACTAGGATATGTCACACACCTTATTAAGTTCATATATCCATATTAATCATTCATAGGTATTTATTAATACATAATTATGACATCTATAGGTAGTGAAACTGATTAATTTTCCTCCTTGTGTCTCACACTAATCACGGATCATGTGGTCTTTCAGAGTTTCAATGATCATAACATTCACATCATGAATCTCTACTAGCCAGGGCAGCCTCAGTGCATAATCCTTGATCAATGGAATGATATGACTGACCCCATATAAGGACATATACCTTGGGGTACATCCCAGGGGCATAACTGAACTACAATAACTCTAATTCATGATACAACTAGGATACACAATATTCCTCCATGAGTTCCAAGCTTGATACCCAATGGTTAATTTCCCCCATATATAATCTTTCTGCATGACATTAAACTGCATGGGTTTATCAAAATAATTGGGTTTTGATTATAATTATATGGATGTTATATAGGATTCCTCATAAAGGTTCAATCCCATCCTTGAAATATTAATCTCCTCCCTATGTGACAATAAACACCTTAGTTCATAGTTATATGGATCTAAAATATAAGAAGCTTCCCATTAAAGGTAAATAGATGAAGAACCTTAGTTATATATAGATAGACTTGTTAATCAACCTCTCATTGTACTTAGATGTATTCAAAAACATTGTCATTTTTTGGGTAACCAGTCCCATATTAGGATTATGAAGATTATAACAAACATATCATAAATAGATATGAGAATATCAAAGTAAAAAACAATTCTGCCAAAAAGGTTTGATGAGACCAACCTCTCATCCCCTCGACCAATAGGAGTTCCTATGTTTTGTTGGGTCTGAAACCCCACTTGACCAGCTACCTTTGGAAAGTAGATCAATACCTAGTTGTGGATGAGGGAACCATTGGGGGTTTTATGAGAGGTAAAAATGAATAGTTAATTTTATGTGAATGAGTCTATAAAAATTTAACCCCCTGAAATAAAAAAATGGTGAATATAACATGAAACATTAAAATAATATAATGATCAGTTTTTTATGTGTCAATACATGTTATTTTTATACCCTACACAAACATGGAAAACCTATCCTGAATCTTACTATTTATCCTGGACTACTAGGGTTCTCAGGAAAAAATTCAATCCTTTCTTTGATATGTCCAAGCAAGAAGAATGGTTAGACAAGGAATAATAAAGGAAAATTTTGTTACCCATGCATATCTGATTGAGAACATATAATTCCTAGGATGATTCATTGATTGGTGACCTTGTTCCTTATTATCTTTTTGAATTCATCATACTTATCTGTCAAAAAACACCATGACCTAAGATAATGCCTTCATCCAGTGATTGTTCTTGAAAATCGGTGGCCATTTCAAACCCAGCAAGCCTCAAAATTATGTCACCAACCCAAAACCTTTAGTTTGGGGTGGAAAATGCAATGGTCTTGGAATAACATCAACATTGTATGATCCTGACCCATGAGGTCACCCATGAGGGTCTCTAAGTGTTGAAACTTGGTGGTTCACCTTATCCACATAATGATGTGGTAAATCCAAGGGAGCTTATTGCTACTACAACATGTTTTGAAAGATTATCCCCAAAGAATGACAATAACCACCTTCTGTATCTAATAAAGGTGGATCAAAGAGTCCAATGTTTCTCAATTTTGGTTCAGAGGGCACTATGGAGGTCTCTTGGCAACAATTTCCATCATCTCCATCCCATCGTTACCCTTTAGTCACCTTATAAGGGTACCACCTGGCACACTGCCACCTATAAAACCCATACATAGGTAAAAAAAGAAGACACATTAGGCATAGAAATATTTGGATAACCATGATTGTTCATATATCCACACTCTTACAGATGATGTATTTTAGTATATTTCAGTAGTAACCAGCATGCCAAATCACATTCATTCTCACCCAGAACAGGTCTGCGGGCATATCCCTACATCAAGCATGGGGGAGGCGCATATCCCTTCCCCAATACATAAATTTCATCGACATAACTTTATGGAACTATGAGGATAATAGTGGGATCATATAATCACTTTAATCAAATATATATGATAGTATATAGTGGAGATAACAAATTTATAAGCTTACATCCCTATAGAAACTTTGCTAAAGTGACATTAAATTCTAGAAACTACTGAAGAACTCCACTGAAATATTCATCACCAAGTAAAGATATAGGGATTGAAGCATATTCATATCCCTAAAATAAGGTTTTCCCAACAATTTGATCAATATGTGAAAGTGGTTTCTCTAGAGAAGGGGAACGCTTTTTCTCTCACCCGAGATGGTTATCAATACAGTATTGTAAAGGATGATGCACCAGACCATGCTCATATTTTCATTCCAACTAGGGTTCACCGTGTGATATAAGAACATAATTTGGGACAGGCTCACCTCTATGGTGAAAAATTCAAGATACATATTTTAAAGGCCTAGGATTCGGCTCATATCCTCATTCAAGTATGGTCTCACTAAGGGAGAGTGGAATATTCTACAGGAAAGGATCATATTCCTATCATAAAATACTTTTTCCATACTCCAAAGATTCAGGATCAGGATAATATCCCCATTATGAAAGAGGCTCACCAAGTGAGAATTGAAAATGCCTCGAGATAGGCTTGTATTCCTATCAGTTAATATGCATGGGTATTATAGTATATCTCAAAATACCTGTGCATATTCCTACTTCTACCAAAGAATGATTGTACCAGCATTTTTTGGATGCCATAGAGCAGGTGGTTCATATCTCTTCTCCCATATTCCTGTTGCAAAATACCATTGTAAAATTCCAAAGGCTCAGGATCAGGCTTATATCCCTATTTTCACTGATGCTCAGAAATTTAGAATGACACATGCCTCAGTGTAGACTAATGTTCTAGTTAGTGAATCCATATGAAATATTTTATCATATTCTTAGTAGTGGGCTCGTACTCACTAGATTTTTATAAAAAGAATCTAGAAGCCATCACACAAAAAGCTCATATTTTTACACAATTCCAAAGGGATGTTCATCATATTTAGTCTTTGATATAGAACGAGGATCATATAACTATTATTCTACATTACAGTGTCCTTGGGGTTTTGGGAGACACATTCTCAACACTCGAAGTGTACATAGACTATTTGACCGAAGAAGAATGTGACCATTACAGTGATAGGACACCTTGTGGTAATGTGGATATGGATTGTAGGGACCCTACTCCCAATATATTTTATAGTTATCCTACCCATGGTGATACATCCCAAAGAAAAGGAAGTCCACCACTTTCATAGACACCTCCATATAGAGTGGTGATAAAAACTCAAATGCCTTCTTATAGATAGGTGATCAAAATTTAGTGTCAACCATATATTTTTACTCATAAACTTCTGGAAACACTACACTCTAGTCGGAAGGTGACCTCGAGAGACACATTCTATGGTCTGACCATATAGAGTTTTTTAAGTATGATGAAAAAAAGGTCAAAATTAACATATGGAGCGATTTATCCAGAAATAACCTCCTCCATGTTCTATCCCCTTTTTGCTTCTGACTGTGAGATCTCATATGAGATAGAAAATGAGTGCATTTCTTATATACACAAAAACATTTGTTCAAATTATCAACTGATGAAGGTTAAATACCTCTATTATCTAGGGCATGAGGGTAACCTTAAGAACATAAATATATGCTATTATCAGCAATACCTTGCTAACATCATGATGTTTTAGGACCCAAAACTAAAAAATCAAAGTGCATATATACAACACTCTTGCCTCCATTGCATCAAATATTTTCAAAAAATTATTATTGATTCCTTTTCATTAATACATATTAAATTATTTGGAATTGATATAGTGTTACACTTTACTACACCCATCAAATAGAAGAACCCATTTGATATGGCGTACTATATTGTTATAGCCTCTAGTTAAATTCGGGGTTGGGTAAAGCATGATCTAGTTGGTCCCTACAATTGAATCCCCCAGCTTTAATGGTGCCAAAAAATCAAAAATTAATGGAGAGGATATCATATATATCTGTGAACTAGGTCCCCTAGAACAATAAGAATTGAGTTTAGACATGGAATACCAAGTTACAATCATCTTGAAAACTTCCTACAAAAACTGACTTCCATAATTAGTTTCCATTTCACCCAACTCCTACACTAGCATTGTTACCCCACATCAAACTGGATGCAGTAGTATCTTCCATATCAGCTATCTAGGAGTGAACCTATCCCCCTAGGACGGTTGATTGTATACCACCACCCTAAACCCTTAGAGAGTCAATACCATAGTGGATTTAGGACATATCATCAATAGATACAAAGAAAACCCAACCAACTAAGTTGAGGACATTTTTATCTCAATCACAAACAATAGGTACATCATTCCCCGAGAGGGTCTAGGGGAAATAAATGGTGGTTCTAGATCAACCCCAACCCACTGGGTTGGGGGCATATATATATCTCAATATTCATCCTTTAATGGAATCATTGAATCCTCAACAACAATATCAATCAATTCCAATGGTTGGCCCATATATCCCCCAACCCATATAGTTGGTATCATTTTCATCATCATCATTATCTATGAGAGAATTAGGATTCTCCAGGTTGGGGTAAATATTGATGGTCAGCATCCCGTCGGTTCCTCCATCTACAAGATAAATCTCTTCTATTATGGTCCCATTTAACATTTATGGATATAAAATCTTGCTAATTCACTAATCATATAATGATATAAGAGGAGGGTACAGTGAAGGAAATCAAACTCTGTTAGGGTCATAATCCAAATTGGCCCAATATGGAAAAGGGTTAAAGAAAACACCCTAATTTCAGTAATGCGGAGTCATCTTAATGCATTGAGAATAATGGTAGGACTACATTTTCCTAATACACTTTAGAAAATATAACCACAATCAATAAAATAGATCATGTGGATCAAAACACAAAATCATAGGGCCTCAATATAGAAACTATATCTTAAGAGGAGGATCTAGATGCACTGAATGAGGTCGTACACACCCGAAACCATAAGAGACTACAAAAACTAAAACCTACGAATATCAAGATGACACATATTTGGTGGAACACTACCAAAAATAAAGGGAATGTGTTGACTACATCCCTATCACCAACCATAAGAGTTGAAATTTCATCCATGGAAGAATTAGTGGGACAATAGGGTAATGAGATAAAAAATATCCAAAATCTAAATGAGGGGACACTCAGGGGGAAATTCCCACTAGGTATTGGCTTCAGGCTAAGAAAAATATCCATCCTCCCATAAAACTTGAAAGAGACAATCCACCTACATAAGTGGAATCTAAGAATTAGACCGGCTCTAGTTATCGGAATACAATCTATATAAATGAGTATTTTATAAATGTACATCACATAACTCCACTATGGAGACAACCTATCCCATACTAGGGAGAGAAATCCATCTCTTCATGGGTTGATAGTTTTTGGGATAGAAAATGAGGACACCTCATCAAGCCTTTCATGTTCCCTATATATGGGAGTGGTATCATGTAGTAGTACCTATGTAACTTCTCAATTCCCTCAATTCCTTGTCTACTCGAATGGATTCCATTGAAGGGATAGACATAACTGTGATTCCAGAGAATAATCTATATACATAATTGGTGGATGATACTTTGCACCTACTTTTTTTCATATCCTTACTTATCTACTTTTGATGCCATGGGAGACCCCAAACAACATCTCACTGACTTTTTATCCTGATGTGGCATGATGATGGTCCATCAAGATCAAAAAGAGGAGACTAAGATGAGGTTCTTTGTACCGGCATTGATAGGCCTAACCATTATTTGGTACAACAGTATTCATGTAAGATAAGTTGTAGGATAGGAGGAAAGTCAGGATCAATTCAATTATTAATTTAGTTCCACACTGAGGAATAATAAAATTATTGACTTGGAGAACTAAAAAAATGAGAATATGATAGGGTGTCTGACTTCAAAAATAGATATAAAGTATTAACATACTCACTTAGCATCCCCCTCTAATAGGACAAATTTCTGGAAATTTCTGTTGAAAATATTTAGGATGAGATGAAGACACCTCTAATCTAAATAAAGTATTTTGGTGGGTTTCATGAGTTCACAGATTCAACACAACATTTGGAAGACTCTATTCTGCAAACCCTAGCCAAATATTAGATCAATCTTTCAGCACAGGCTAAAAGGACTAGTAAAGAAGAAAATGTCAATGTTACTATCAATATAGTAGTATTTCCCATCCAATCACCAAAGTAGATATCAAACCTCTCAATACCTCTTGTTGAGAAGTACCAACCAAATAATTTCACTCATCCACATTCCAAAATAGATCAGGGTTGCCAGAGTAGGAATGGATTAATAAAGAATTCTCCCTATGAAATGGGAAAGTCCCTAGTTATTTCCTTGTGTCCATGGAAAAAAATCCTTAATATTTCACAAGATAAGAATACCAATGAGGTAAACCTCACCAATCATCTTGACTACGTTCCTTTCCATAGAAGGCTGGGTCACAACATTCAGGATTGCTTCATTTTCAAAGACGTCCTATAAAGCCTAGTTGATTCTAGATAGGGGATTATGGATAAATCCCCATCACAGTTGACCTAGATAATAATCACCCAATCAGGTGAATAAGTTTATTAGAAAAAAATGGCTAGACTTGGATAAAATATCGACAACTAGATGACTGAAAATATATTTTACCAAGCTCATGACACACTGAAAGTACATATTCATAGAAAAAAATGGTTCCACCCACTAGGGAGGTCATATTTAATATTTCCTTCTAAATGTGGACATGAAACTCATACATAATAAGAGATAGAATAGGAAGTGTCATTTACAGCTCTGAGGAAATCTCTAACTTTGGCATATTTCCTCCCTAAAACATCTGAAACATGGAAACTACCCTAAAAATGGCCCCCTCATCAAAATATAAGCTCATATTTGGTTTTTTTGATGTGATACACTTGAAATATACCTTATATAATGATTAATATGAATTCAAGTATGATTTCCCCACACATGACTAGGGAATCGTAAGCTGAAGGTGTGGGAGTTGATGATACAGAGGACAATACTAGTGTGGTTTAAACCTCGTCAAAAGAAGATCTCATCATTGGTTTTGTTGATGTGAAACACTTGTAAGATCCCTTCCCCGATGATTAATATTCCTCTAGGTATGAGTTTCCCACACCGGATTTGGGAACCCTAGGCTTGAGGTGTGGAAGTAGAGGATACATAGGACAACCCTAGTGTGGTTGAACCCAATATTTCTGTCACATACCCTCAGAGGAAATATATTCTTCTCATACTAATGGGAAAGCACTCTATCATTCCCAATAGATACATGGAGGTTTCCTAGAACCCTCCAATGGTCGTCTATGCCCAGTTTTTATACATGACTACCTAGCGGGGGTGTGATTATCTAATCATCCCATTCAAAGGGTATTTCCAACACAACATATACCACTAGAATCATATTCACCCTAAACTACTATAGAGGAACCAAGAACATATACCTCAAATTTCCTAGCTCTTGAGCCGAAAAATAAGAGGAAAACCAACCATGGGAAGCACCAACCTATATAAAAAATGTATGAAATTATAAAACAGCTAGTGGTTTCCCCATCTGAGCTCTCAATCCTAGATGTGCTCCATATTTCAAAAGAACTTAGAAAGGCCCTTTTTGAATCCCTCTAGATCCTACAAGAGTTCAAGGTGGAAGTTATTGTAGATGTGGTTTATCGAGTGGAGATTATCCCATCATAATTCCATGACATCATCTCATTCAAAGAGTGGGATAACAAAGAGGACATCCTGAGAGACTTCAAACGAATATATCTTTCAAGAAGACTCGATAATATTAACCTCCAATGGTCTCTGATTTATAGTGTTTTTTATAATAACCTCATCCTAATTTAGAACCTTTGACATCTGGGATATTTTGAGGGATATATATCTCCCTAAAAGTTGACCATTCAATGGTATGATAAGCATGATAAAAGACCACATATGAATATCAACCTAAATTCTTAGTTTAGGGATCTCACATCTAATGCTCAGTTCACTTTTATCCAGAAAGACACCACAAAGAAATTCTTATAAAGAAGGCCTTGGATTCATTGCCACATGAAGGTACCATAAACAATAAATTAGTGTCTGAAATACCCCATCAATGGAAATGTTGACATACTACATGGGGAAAATTCCCTATTTTGAGTATTGTAAATCCACATATATTGAAGCTAAATTTGATAAAAATAAAGGCAAACAACCAATTGTAGATGAAAAATTAAAATTTTTAGCTAAAAATGACTTGGGGAATTCCCTTGAAAATCCTTGGAGTATGTTCGATAGTGATTATGTTCTACCCATAAATCTGATTGAGGAAACAAATCTAATCCCATATGTCCAAACCCCATTTATCCCTAGTGACAGTGTAAAATAAGATCGGCTTTGGAATCAAACTATAATGACTCTAGTAGTAGGAGATAAAAATGACTATTCCTATGGCCTCACTCATATCCTTAGTGATTGATATTCCCTTATATCATCAACATCACACAAAAATGACTCCACACACTCAGATATGGTTGAAGAAGAGGATGACCATAAAAACACCCCTCCTATATTTGAGGTAGGTGTCTTCTCCACCATTGATGAGCCCAAAAAAATAAATCTAGGAATATAAGAAGACCCACAAACTAAAATGATAAGTGATTCCATGATTCTCCAAGAGTAAGAGATATAAATTTAATTTCAAAAACAATATCGATATGTGTTCTGTTGAAACATTACATAAATGCTATGACTCATTCCATATGTTGGTATGCAATATCTCATCGTACTACATGACCATAAATTTTTCGTATAGGAAACCACGATGATGCACCCCTCTCATTCAATAATTTTACAGGTAGAATTTGAAAATTTTATCAAATCTAAATTTGTTTGAGAAGTGTAATACCAATGAGGGATCACTAACAATTTCCCTATGAAGAAAAAAATGGGATTATTAATGTCTGCATCAATTTCAAAGACATTAATTGACACATCCCAAAGCCTGAATTCCCATTTCCAATCACATATGTCTTAATTGGTGAAACTAATGGATTTGAATCCCTTTAATTCATTTATGGTTACTTAGGGTAATATAAGATAAATATGGACCCTAAATATTAAGAATCCACTAACTTTAGAGCACCCTAGGGTGCCTTTTTCTACCAGGGAATTCACCTTGGATTAAAGAATTATTGATCTACTTATCAATTCACCACACACCATATCTTTAGGCCCCACTTGGTATGAATAAGTGATTTTTATTTCAATGACCTAGTTGTCAAATATTGGTAGTGAGAAGATCACATCATGAATTTAAAACAGTATTTTTAAAGTTGTGACAACATATCCAGAAGGTGAATTTTTTGAAATTCACATTCAGGGTAACATAAAATAATTTCATTAGCTTTTTACTATGACACTATGGCATTGAGGTTGAACCTAAAGAGACCAATAAAATTATAGTAATTTCACCCCTCATAATCTCACATAACTGAGTGTGATTCATAGGAACCTTGATAAAATTCAGTGTTTCATAGCCAAAATGGAAAAAAAACTCCCCCTTCACCATGATAATGAAGAAATGGATCACCAATCAAGGGGTTGAGTATTGCTAATAATCCTTCATAAGTATCAAGTTGTACCTATTATACCAATTGATCTTGATTCGATCAATGGAAGAAAAGACACTCATATTATATGTGGTATCTATGTAATGTTCACTTGGAACACTCCTTGCTTAGAAAAATGATTCGGGTAGTGAGAAAATTCTCTAGTAACTCAGTCGAAAAATGCTAGCAACTAATACCCAATATTATAATGTGAAAAAACTATATTGTACTCATCATTACTAGAAAACGATGAGGCATTATATGTTGCACCATGAATTACACTTGGTCTCCCATATTCATCCACTCAAGTACATCCTTGGTTATCCCATGATGAATGGGGAATTGGCCTAATGGGTGGTCATTTTGCAACAATACGACATTCAATTTGTGTCAAAACAATTTAGTGGAAGGTTAGGCCCTGGATGATTTCTTTACAAAAAACTCCACTCCTAACAACACACTAGTGGATAACAAACTTTCACATAAATAGGTTTTTTATTCCCATGACACACCTCGAACTTTGGAGATGTATTTTGATGGGGTCTCCCATATTCCTATCAACAACAAATTGGGAAAACCAAATCTAAATTGGGTTGTATTAGGGGTTGTATTTGTTTCTCCGGACAAAGATAATGTTTCATACTCTTTACCACTATATGAAGGCTACATAAATAATGAGGCTGAATACTGAGCACTCATTGCTGTCTTCGAACTATCACTACAACTATAAATATCCTACTAGAATGTCATAGGGTATTCATAGCTAGTGTCAAAGAAGATCAATGGAGAATATTCCATCAAAAAGGAAGAATTTTCTCCTATCATTGGAAACATCCGAGGAATAATGGTATAATTATCTTATTACCCCATGGTTCATCATGTTCCATTTCATGGAATCATCGTGCTAACACATTCACTAATGCAACAACAGTATTAGAAAACCCTGATTAGTAAAAATCAACATTTTTCACCATGCACTGAAGAATGTATCAATCATAATCTTCTACATAGAGGAAATAAATCTTGTCAACAATTCCTCAGAGCATAATGGACTCTTATCAAACCCTAGATATATGGAATCAAAAATTGGTTATCCTAAAAATTGGAATCGTCTAAAATATCCAGATGGAAGGGAATAGATTCAGCACTAAGTAGTGCACATTACCCAATGGGATGATATAAAAGAGAATAACCACCTATAAAAGAGAGTCTTCAATGGAATCCTATACAGGTGAATATAAGAATGAGATAATGTCTTCATCACTTAAGATGTCCATATAGGCTCATGCGGTGTTCATAAGTCTTGGACTAGGCCCATCCACCAAAACAAGAGGCAGGGTTATTACTGCCAATCCATGATACATGATTGTGTGGAATTCACCAAAACATTTCATGCATTCTAGATTCGTGAAAAATCCCTCCATCAACCCATGGAATTTCTATATACTTCTAAATATTCAAGACTATTTTTTGTATAGGTAATATATGTTATGGGTGCATATCCCCTAGCCCCATCTAGGCAGTTCAAGTAAAAACATAATGATACTGACTACTTTTATAAATTGGATGTGGCAATACCCCTCATGGAAGTCAAGATGAATAATATCATCAACTTCTTGAGGTCTCGTGTCATCACTACGTTTAGAGTCCCTCACAATATATTTACAGAAAAAGACCCCAACTTATATTCCAAAGAGTTGAAGAAATTTTACTATAATTAAAACATTAATTCCAATCAGTAATTCCACTATCATGTAGTATAAAATGGATAGATACATGCCTTCAATAATATTATGTCAAATATAATCTTGGATAAGGTGAATAAGGACAATAGTTCTGGGTAAAACAAGATCCTCTATGATTTCTTGGCCTAATATACCACCACACATACCACCACACAAGAAACTCTATATTCACTAGTTCAAGGAACCAAGGTAGTGTTTCATGTAGAAGTATAGTTTCCTTCACTTTTAATATACAATTGCGGGAAACTCTCTGATAATGATTAATTACAAAAGTAGCTGGATGTGTTAAAATGGATCAATGTGAATAGTTGATTACATTGCACAACCATGAAGTCAACCACAATCAGATCTTATGAGACTTGAATAAAAAGGTTCACCTCTACTAGTTCCTTCAAGGATAACCAGTATTATCTCTCATAACACCAATTATATGAGGTAAGAAGCCTCTAAATCTATTACTAAAATTTGAGGGGCCTTAAATTATGCTAAATTTCACTAATAATTGAGTATACTCTCTATACATAGTTGATGGGGAACAAGTCACCCCCCCCCCACAACAATGCAAGGTTTCCCAAGAAATACTTTTTAATAGTTGTCATTAATCATCCATCTCCCTAGTTTCATGAAATAAAACTACATAAAGAATTCTAGGAAACAAGAATTTAAATTTAACAACATCTTTAGTCATTAATGAATGATAATAAACTATAAGAAAAACTCCCTTTACACAAGATGTAAAATCAAAAATATATACCTAATTTTCTATTTCATTTACATTTGTTGACCCCTTTTCTTACCACAAGATGTTAGACTACATGTCTGATATTGTTTCTTCATAACAATAATCTATATGGTTTCTTAAGAACTACAAGTTTCATGATTCCTTCCATCATCAGATACATAATATAACGACCCATACTTTACATACATTGTTATTACTTCAAAATTGAAGCACACTTATTACAACATATAACAAAACCAGAAAAGGACCGTATAGGTATAGTGTCTCTAGAAACTGGGAAACATAAGCAACTGGTTCATAGAGCGTCTACACTGTATCCCATTTATTTCATCATATCTATAGTTCCTTTTGGCATATATTACTTAATAACCTTCTTCCTAACCTTGGGAAAGAAAACATAAAAAAAGGGTGAGCTCAAATGCTCAGTAAGGGTAAACAAAAGAAATATCAGTCACATCATATTCATAAGAACATAACTTTTGGAAATCTTAACCTGCAAAAGAGATCATAATTTCATAACATGGGATAAATAATAGTAGTGAAATGTAATCCCAATAATCATAACATAAACCATGAAACTTTGTGGAATACACACATAATCATAGATAATCATTTCTTAGTAGTCAAGACTCATTTCCAAGACTATCTTAGCGGACAAAGTCCATTTCTGAACCGAGTTCACTCCTCATTCCAGTCCTGTTTCACTGAACCGGTTTAACCTTCCGTTCCAGCCATGTCTATCTCATGAGATATAAAATCTTTACCCAATGCATTGGAGGTATATATAGGTCCCACCCATCTCATAATGATACCATTATTATGTATTCCACAAAATCATAAACCATACATCATAGCATAACCCATCTAATAAAAATGGGAATCTTAAACATCATGACATCATAAAAAAATTCATATAAGATAAATGAATTCATAAAAATATTTCCATCACAACATAATAATATTAATCTAATAATAGGGATATAAACAAAAACCTATATTATCTTATATAGAAAATAATTCTGATAAAACACTTGAACTCCATTCTTGAAGAAAATATCCTTTCTACTTCAAAAACAATTTTCCTTTCTTAACATGTCATAAAATTTTAATCTAAAAGAAGTTGATTAAAAATAAACTTGAAAACTTGTAAAGTAAGCTTCTTGGAAATAATGTTTTAAAAATCCATTCATGCAATATAAGTTAAAAAAACATTCTTCCCGTACTTTTGTCAGAAATGTCAAAATGTACCTCGTATGAAAAACGACAAAATATTCCTTTCATATCATTTACTAAAAACTCACCGAAGGGTAAAATTGGATATAAACTATTGTAGAAGGATATAAATATTACATATTGAGGAAACATGGATTTGGATGGTAAAATACACCCCAGTAAATTCCAAAGTATAAACAATCTCGGATAAAAATGAGATTGTGATATTTCCCTTACCTTAGGTCTGATTTGCTTCGTAAGTGTCCGAACCTCTTGTATAATGATTTAAATAATGTCATTAACTTATTATAGAATCATACGCATTGTTATGATATCATATATGGTCATATTCTTAGCTTATTATTAGTAATATTTCATTGCTACTTGTTATTCGGGTGTTTATTTCTTTTTGTTCTTATGCGTGTTTTGTCGAATAAATTCTTATTCATTTTTAGGTTATAGATACCTCATTTCCAGAATGGTATTAGTGTAATATATATCATATTCATTCATTCAATTCATTTATATAATCATTATTCAATGAAGATCATGTAGAACGAGTCGCATCACATCGTGGAGATGGTATTCCGTACGTACGCACGAGCGATGATATCGTTCCCATGATCGTGGAATTGTATTGGAGTGTATGTATACTATTTAAGAATAAATATCAATTTACAATAACCATATATATTCATTTTTTACACCATTATACCCATCCAAGTAAGGTGGTGGTGGAAAATAGATTACACCACGGCGTGGAGACGGTATTCCGTACGTACGCACGCGCGGTGATTTCATTTTCCGTAGGATGGATAGATGGTAAAATAGGGTTGTTTCATAATTATAATAACATATCAGTATATGATTGATACTTATGTTATTACTTCATAATGAAACAACTAAATAAGAATAAGTGGAAGAAGAAATAAAGATGAAAGAATCGGTAACGGGCATTACCTCTTCTTTGAAGCGCTTCTTTGAGACCTCCTTTTAGGGCACTAAAATTGGTCTTTGAAAAAGACCAGGACCTCTAGGATGTCTATAGGGAAGTGGAGAGAAGAAATTGTCAGGGGTTGTCCGAGCTTGAAGGCTCAAAGTGGTGTGAGGAAGAGAGGGAGGAGGTTCCCTTTTATAAGGGAGGAGAGGGGCACCTTGGGAATAACTAAACATATTATTTTATTATAAAGACAATTTCGGTTTTAAATGGCTCCAAATTAATTTATTTAGAATATAAGGTGGGTATGGGTCGAAATGATCTCATACAATAGAATTTAGAAAAGTTTAGGTATCAATTTTAACCTTATCATTTAGATTTAACTTTAAGTTAGATAATTTAACTTTTACCGTGTCTTCTTGTTTTCTTACACTATAAGGTTAATAAACTTACTATATAAAGACAAACGAACCCCAAGTTGTTTATTATTAAAATATATAACCGTATCTAAGTCATTTGGCCGAACCTTAGATTTTTAGGATTAAAATAACAATTAATAATATAATATTTGTTTTAAAAACTATTTTATGTCAATTTTGACACTATTTAGTAATTGATTTTTGTGAAAATCATAACAGAATGATTAGTTCGAAAAAAGTTAATTAAATCAATAATAACATGTCATATTAACCTATAAAATTAGTGTAATTCATAAAAAGTCTCAAATTACATTTATTTGGGTATTTATAACATCAATTATGTAAATATTTCATTAATAAGATAATTACTGCATCATCGTTGTGTCATAAATAAATTAAATTATTTAATGCATAAAAATTATAAATAAAATACCATTATGTGGGAAATATTTTTATATTTATAATGAATATTTATAGTCGAATTTATCGTATGTATAACCCCATATTAAAAATTATTTACTTATTAAACTTTTATTTTAACTATTTAAACCCTTCTTTAAGTAAATTGATAATAAATGTCCTAATCTAATCCAAGTGGGCCTAAATGGTCATATTTTATTCCAAAGGTTGTTTTTGGTCGAATTACACTTATCCAATAGAATTAAGACATGTTTTAGGGTAATAATAATATCATTTTTACCATTAATTACCTTATTTACTTTTAACCATGGTAAATAAAAGTAAAAAGTTAATATTCACCAAAAAATTATTTTCTTCTCATTGAACCACATTTTACTTACTGACATCAACTGTGTCTCCCATATTTTCAAAATTCCACTCATAGAAGTGGTAAAATTAAGTTTTATGAAAAATTCAGTTTTTTAACTACCACTTAGTTGTTTCACTATTCATCAAACATTGAATGTTTTCAGAAAAATACCAAAATTTCAACCTAGGCTAATTTCGATATTCCGAATCCAAAAATGAAGTCCATTTTGAAAAATAAAATTTATAAAATTTCAAAAAGTGGTTATTACTATTCATAACGGCTAGTTTTAATAATATTTTAATAGCATATCATTGTTTAGTGAAACTCGGTATCGCATACGACGCAAGCTATCAAGGAAGGTCGCGATTGCGTGTAAAGAAAACCAATCTAGTATTGTGTGTAGTAAAAGATTCATTTGATGATTTAAAAACAAAATATTTCTCATAAAAGTCTCGGGTGTTACATTCTACCCCCCTTAAAATGAATTTCTCCCTCGAAATTCTTCACTTTGTAACAAACAGATGAGGATACCTCTCCCTCGTCATATCCTAAAGCTCCCATGTAGCTTCTTCTAATTGGTGGTTCCTCCATAAAACTTTCACCAAGCGAGTGGTCTTGTTCCGTAGGACTTTTTCGCTATGATCCAGAATCTCTATCGGTTGTTCTTCATAAGAAAGATCTTGCTCCAGCGGTACAACTTTTGAGCTGAGTACATGTGAAGGATCAGGTATGTACTTTCTCAGGAGAGATACATGGAACACATCGTGAACTTGAGAGAGATTCAGTGGAAGCGCCAATCGGTAAGCTACCTTTCCAACACGATCCAGTATTTCGAAAGGACCGATATATCTAGGGCTCAACTTCCCCTTCTTTCCAAATCTCATGACCCTCTTCCAGGGATATATTCGTAAGAACACTTTATCACCCACTTCAAACTCTAGGTGTAACACCCCGAGCTTCCACGATATGCTTCTCATTCAATAATGCAATAGCTTGCATTGTACACAACTTCGAGTTCTAAAACACCGCGACTAATCAAAGTAGCCGTTATGAATAGTAATAACCACTTTTTAAAATTATAGAAATTTTATATTTCAAAATGGACTACAGTTTTGGATTCGGAATATCGAAATTATCCAATGTTGAATTTTTGGTATTTTTCTGAGAACTTCTAATTTTTTATGAATAGTGAAAAATACTTAAAAACAACTTTTTTAATCAAAATAATTTATAGTGAAAAATTATACTATTTAGTGGTTTTAAAGTATAATTAGAATATATTTTTACCATTTTATCCAATGGTGTTCATTAGAATTAATTTCACTTTGAAATTGGACATAAACAATTGTTAATCTTTTGATATATATTGTTTCTTAAAAACACGCTATTTGTTTTGACGGCGGGAATTAATTATAAAATTAATTAATGAAACTTATATGTTTGGAATTTTGTAAAATAGACATCATTTTTGAATTCAGAATATCAATTATAGCTTATGGTGAAATTTTGGCATTGTTCTGAAAACTTCAATTTTTGATGAATAGTGAAACCACTAAGTGGTAGTTAAATAACTGATTTTTAGTTTAAATGAAATATTACCACTTATGTGTTTTGATTTTCAAAAATCCGACATACATGGTTTCCATTATGAAGTAAAATGTGGTTCAATGAGATTAAAATAATTTTTGGTGAATAGTAACTTTTAAGTTCTTAATCGCGATTAGAGGTAATTAGTGTAGTTTAAGGTAAAAATAATGTTTTAATGATACGAGATGAGCTTGACACATGTCCTAACCTCATTGGATGTGCCATGGCTGACCAAGAAAATCCATGGGTCAACTTGGGGACCCCATGGAGCCACTTTAGTTGGAAAATGACATAAATACCTTTTATTTAATGTTAAAGTAAAAAATTACACAAACATGAAATAGTTTACTAAATCAATTTTTACATGGGGTTATACAAGTCATATTTTTGACTATAAATAGTCATTTGAAATATAAAAAGATTTCCTAGATCATAGTATTTTTTTAATAATTTTTAGACATTAAATAAATTAAATTATTTATGACATCATTATGATGCAGCGATGATCTCATTATTTAACTATTTTAATAAAATGCAAAGATAATGTACAATCCAAGGCTTACACTTGTCCAAAGACTATTTTATGGGTATATTTCGAACCCTTATCACCTTATCCACGAATTATATAAGTGTGGGACCTTTAGAATCCGAAAATCATTGTATAATAATGTAAAATTCCCTTACTTTCCAAGAGTGCCCCTCCTCTCCTCTTATAAAAGGCCCCCACCTCTACCACCTCATTCACACTTTCAAGCCATTTGGCTTGGCCAACCTCTGCCAAAATACCCTCCCAACTTCCCTCCCTTACTCCTATAAGCCTCACTTTTGGCATAACTCTTCCCAAGGAATCCTTTGGCTCAAATCAAAAAGAGTTACCCGATTTTAAGGTAATGTCTTCTCTAATGTTGTTTTGTTTTATTTTTATTCTCCAACCCCCTAAACACTTTTTATTCATTTCTTTTGTAACAACACCAGTATCGTCAATATACTAGGATGTTTTTATAAGAAGGATTCTAGCTACACTTACACACACCTAAATCTAATGGTTAAAGAACATACTGTTTCTGTGGATGGCGAATTTTTGCCTCACGAAACGATGATTGTTCAACACTCATATAACACCTCTAATGGTGGCCATTATGATGACACTATTTTTATATATGATATATATTATGTTTTTGTTTTCCTTATGATTTTTTATTTTTCATTTATGGCATACCTTTATGGTTTCCATTATGGGTAAACGCGATATTTTCATTTTAGGAAGTGCGGACTACCGCCCCCTCAAAGTGATTTGAATCATTAATACCATATGTGGGATGTATAAAGGATGGAGTAAATGGTATTATATGATATATTATACTGGAATTATATTATACATTTATATCATTATGATTTCATTCCATTAAATACGAAATAGAAATGAAAGTAGCATTCATGCGTACGTACAGCTTACCGTCTCCATGAACGGTGCATTTCATTTCTTACCTCTAAATGTCATGTAATATTATGAATGAATGTATATACTGTATATATATGATATATATGATATCTACATCATGAATATAATTCTGGATATAATGGATATTTCACCACATGAACAACTTGTAATTATAAGAAGTTTATTTTTGACTCAAGTACCAAAGATCGAAAAAACGACCGTTATTAACTTAAATAATTACATAATGTTCATAACATGGTAATAAGTGATATAAAAGGAATAATGAACATGAAAAAGGTTCTTATGTAAATATAAATTAACTCTAGTTTATTATTCAGGAGGTTAAATAACGGTTGAGTCGGGACAAGACACAAGGTAAGGGAACTTCTTAACCCAACTTCCATTCTTTGGGTTAATCTCCTACTTTAAAATTACGTCATGATATTATTATGTCCTATCTTGTAGTTGTAATTTATTTATGTCTAATTATAGTGAATACACATAATAGATCTATTTTATTTAAAAAAAATGATCTTTGTAAGGGACTTCGTCTCAATCTCCTTTCATTGAGGCATATTTGGTTTTATACACAACTTTCTTTTATACGGTGTATAAAAACCTTTGAATTTTACGTTTATTCAAAAGGAATCTTTTTATACGAACAATTTACTAAATGAAAAAAGGGAATGTTTTTGTCGTACGTATGCGGCGACAACGACTTCTCTGCCGTCGTGACCATTATTTGATTTTCGGCTTCCTTTACAAGCCATACCTTTTTTTAAAAGAAAAATAAATACCATGTTTTACCTTTCTTTTATTTTGGTATTGAAAATGGTTTTGGAAGTGTTTTTATTATAACAATGTGTTGTATTGATATCTTGTGATTGAAATATGGAAATTTTATGTTTCCTTTATTCATGTTTTATGTGATACGATTATGTTATGGTTTATGATATGTTTAAACCTATTCATATGAGGAATGCATTGGACTTAATAAGTGATGGGTGGAGCCCGTTATAGCTCCTCGATGCATCGGTAGGTCTCATGAGACAAACTAGTGTCTTGGCACGAGGCCTTGACAAAATCTTATTTGTGGTCTTGGCACGAGGCCTTGGCTACGTGGTTATGATAGTCTGGCATTATGCATTCCATCATTATGAAAGTGGTTATTGATATTGCATGTGATTATTCGACCAGTAGAATATCCATGTGAAGAAGTAAATGGCATTATCTCATTTTACTTTTTCCATATTATGTTGATGTTCAAGTTTAAAAGGCTTTTGTTTTAGTTATACATTGCCTTAAATGTTTATATTTATTTATGAAAGCTTCCACAATATTGTTATCCTTACTGAGCATCTGAGCTCACCCCTTTCAATGTTTTAATATTTTCCAGGATGTGAAGAAGTATTTTATGAATGACCTGCAGGGATAGTCAGAAGAGGATATGAGTGTGGACTATGAAGACTTTTTTATTAGTTTTTCACTTTATGATGTAATGTAACATTTATGAATGTATCTAGTGTTTCCAAGGCTACTAAACTAATCGGTCTTTCGAGACTTGATCTTTTGTGATCATGCCAATGTTACGAAGTAATGCACCGACTCTGGGTAGTTGGGGTTAGGGCGTTACAGTTAGTATTAGAGGCAGTTTAGTACTAACCTTGGAAGCTAGATTTAGATAAACTCTGATTAGAGCACATAGACCAAAGATAGACATTGAAGATTAGTATAGAAGAGCTTCCTAGAATTTTGGTATTATAGAGATGTTGTGAGTTTTGCGAGAAATACATCCTTGTCTGGATTCGAGCAGGTAGAGGCGGCTCCAGCACAGATGTACCTAGGGGTAAAACCCGAAAACACCGCTTTGAGCTAGACTTAAATGGGAACTGGTGCACGACAATGGGCCTTGTTGCACTCTTGGTTATGACACTCCTGAGAGATTTGCTTAGGATAATTCTCATTTTCTTTACAAACCATTATGTAGGGTTTATGAGTATATACTTCCTCAAAGAAAACATTCTTATGATTATGGATTATATCCATAAACCATTCAATTTACATTAAGTATTTTAAAAGTATGGAATTATTCATTGTAATTCATAAACTAACCTAGTTTATGCCATTTTATAGAAATGGCGCCCAGTAGAAGGAATGTGAACTCCAGCAATACGTATGATCCAAAGAGTAAGAAGGATCGTATCTTTCACGGTATTAAGCCAACATTTCGAAGGGAAATAGTCTCCCATGTGTTCTCAACATATGAAGAAATAGTATCATGTGTTAATAAGATAAGTAAAGAATTCTCTGAGTCCTATGGCTTTGAAGCGAAGTAAGAGACGAAAGGGATGGAAGAGAGAATGATGGATAAAGGGATGAGGGGAAAGAAGAATTTTCCAATATGTGGTAATTGTGGGAAGAAACATCATGGAACTTGCCTAAAGGGAATGGGAGTTTGTTATAAGTGTAGAGAAAAAGGACACAAAGTGCGTGACTGCAAGGGTAAGAAAATGGTTTCAAATGTACAATGCTTCTTCTGCAAGGATTGGGGACACTACGCAAACCAATGTCCAAATCATCAGAGTATACCCCAAATGATGTTATTGGATAATAATCAATTTATGATACTACCACAGATGAGGAGTAATTATTAGAGTTCTTATGTTTTTATTAAAGAATTTTGTAATTTGAGTGGTGTATCAATGATGTACTGGTTATAATAATTATGGAGTATATAAGGATTGTACTGCCGTACTATTTCATCAAGGACTTGAGATTGTGTGGAACCAAGAAAAGTGACTCCACAGTAGGATAAATTTTTGGAAAATATATGGTTGAGAGAAAGATAAACCATAATATGGTTCTGATACTGAGATTGTGATTTTGGAATAAGACGTGATTGATTTGGATAAATTATATTGGATATTCTTAACTTCCTTGAAACTGATTGATGTTTTGTATACATTTTTGGATAGAAGGAGTATATCTAGTATTCTATAAGTAATAAGGGATCATGGTAATTCAGTATGTTTAAAAAGAATACATGATGAAGGTGTTCACATGTTGTTACGTGGAAAAAAGGATCTTCATTATGTTTACCTTCCTTATAAAATTTGGACTGTGAGTTGGACAGATGTATTTTGGATAACTATAAAGGTTGGAATGGATTAAGGTGATCTTTGGATAGTATTGTTTAAGGTTAAAGCATTTCTGAAGATTATTTTTGGAATATTATAATACTATAGTTTTAGGAAAAGGACAACCTACAGGGGGGCACAACCCATCGCATCGGACAAAGATGCAGGAATCGAACCCACAACCATAGTGTGACAGGCCTTTATTACCTACCACTAGCCTACAGGAAGTCCCTGGTTATTACAAAATAGTTTTACTAATCTAAATGGTATGTGGAACCTTGTACAAATAGGATAAATAGAATATTTTTGAGTTCTATTATCTTTTTGGGTGAACGACAAGTATGGGGTAGAAATTAGTTGAAGGTTGAAATTCTACTTGTTATGTATATATATATATAGATATTATTCTTATGAAGAAATTAATTATTAAACTTTAGGGAAGGGATATCAAAACAAAAATGTGTTATCCTAATACCTTATGTTTTGTTGAACTGATGATATTTTCATCATAGATTGATGGCTTTGTGGCCCTCAATTTTACACTTGTTTGTGATTGATGACCTCAATCAATACCTAAAAATATTTACGTTTTTCCTCCAATTATATATCTCTAATTTCCACCAATGTTCTCCTAATTGAGATCATAATTTGGTGGTGACTTTTTCAATTATCCTTCCCCCTTATTAAGGCTAAATTTTTTTAACCTTATTTCTGATATGGGTTTTCCACAAAAGTATTTTCAATTTTCAACCTTTTATTTTCAAAGAAAAATTTCAAATTGCGAGGACGCAATTTATTGAAGGAGGGGAGAATGTAACACCCCGAGCTTCCACGATACGCTTCTCATTCAATAATGCAATAGCTTGCATTGTACGCAACTTCGAGTTCTAAAACACCGCGACTAATCAAAGTAGTCGTTATGAATAGTAATAACCACTTTTTAAAATTATAGAAATATTATATTTCAAAATGGACTTCATTTTTGGATTCGGAATATCGAAATTAGCCTATGTTGAATTTTTGGTATTTTTCTGAGAACTTCTAATTTTTTTTGAATAGTGAAAAATACTTAAAAACAACTTTTTTAATAAAAATAATTTATAGTGATAAATTATACTATTTAGTGGTCTTAAAGTATAATTAGAATATATTTTTACCATTTTATCCAATGGTGTTCATTATAATTAATTTCACTTTGAAATTGGACATAAACAATTGTTAATCTTTTGATATATATTGTTTCTTAAAAACACGCTATTTTTTGTGACGGCGGGAATTAATTATAAAATTAATTAATGAAACATATATGATTGGAATTTTTTAAAATAGACATCATTTTTTAATTCGGAATATCAATTATAGCTTAGGGTGAAATTTTGGCATTGTTCTGAAAAACTTCAATTTTTGATGAATAGTGAAACCACTAAGTGGTAGTTAAATAACTGATTTTTCGTTTAAATGAAATATTACCACTTCTGTGTTTTGATTTTCAAAAATCCGACATACATGGTTGTCATTAAGAAGTAAAATGTGGTTCAATGAGATTAAAATAATTTTTGGTGAATAGTAACTTTTAAGTTCTTAATCGCGATTAGAGGTAATTAGTGTAGTTTAAGGTAAAAATAAAGTTTTAATAATAGGAGATGAGCTTGAAACATGTCCTACCCTCATTGGATGTGCCATGGCCGACCAAGACAATCCATGGGTCAACTTGGGGACCCCATGGAGCTACTTTAGTTGGAAAATGACATAAATACCTTTTATTTAATGTTAAAGTAAAAAATGACACAAACATGAAATGGTTTACTAAAACAATTTTTACATGAGGTTATACAAGTCATATTTTTGACTATAAATAGTAATTTGTAATATAAAAAGATTTCATACATCATAGTATTTTTTTTATAATTTTTAGACATTAAATAAATTATATTATTTATGACATCATTATGATGCAGCGATGACCTCATTATTTAACGATTTTAATAAAATGAAAAGATAATGTACAATCCAAGG
Organism: Viscum album; assembly: GCA_963277665.1. Classification (NCBI taxonomy): domain Eukaryota; kingdom Viridiplantae; phylum Streptophyta; class Magnoliopsida; order Santalales; family Viscaceae; genus Viscum; species Viscum album. The sequence goes on from OY728150.1 coordinate 250,152,001, forward strand.
CTTACACTTGTCCAAAGACTATTGGATGGGTATATTTAGAACCCTTATCACCTTATCCACGAATTATATAAGTGTGGGACCTTTAGAATCCGAAAAGCATTGTATAATAATGTAAAATTTCCTTACTTTCCAAGAGTGCCCCTCCTCTCCTCTTATAAATGGCCCCCACCTCTACCACCTCATTCACACTTTCAAGCCATTTGGCTCGGCCAACCTCTGCCCAAATACCCTCCAAACTTCCCTCCCTTACTCCTAGAAGCCTCACTTTGGGAATAACTCTTCTCAAGGAATCCTTTGGCTCAAATCAAAAAGAGTTACCCGATTTTAAGGTAATGTCTTTTCTAATGTTGTTTTGTTTTATTTTTCTTCTCCAACCCCCTAAACACTTTTTATTCATTTTTTTGTAACAACACCAGTATCCTCAATATACTAGGATTTTTTTATAAGAAGGATTCGAGCTACACTTACACACACCTACATCTAATGGTTAAAGAACATACTGTTTCTGTGGATGGAAAATTTTTGCCTCACGAAACGATGATTGTTCAACACTCATATAACACCTCTAATGGTGGCCATTATGATGACACTATTTTTATATATGATATATATTATGTTTTTGTTTTCCTTATGATTTTTTATTTTTCATTTATGGCATACCTTTATGGTTTCCATTATGGGTAAACGCGATATTTTCATTTTAGGAAGTGCGGACTACCGCCCCCTCAAAGTGATTTGAATCGTTAATACCATATGTGGGATGTATAAAGGATGGAGTAAATGGTATTATATTATATATTATACTGGAATTATATTATACATTTATATCATTATTATTTCATTCCATTAAATACAAAATAGAAATGAAAGTAGCGTTCATGCGTACGTACGGCTTACCGTCTCCATGAACGGTGCATTTCATTTCTTACCTCTAAATGTCATGTAATATTATGAATGAATGTATATACTGTATATATATGATATATATGATATCTATATCATGAATATAATTCTGGATATAATTGATAGTTCACCACATGAACAACTTGTAATTATAAGAAGTTTATTTTTGACTCAAGTACCAAAGATCGACAAAATGACCATTATTAACTTAAATAATTACATAATGTTCATAACATGGTAATAAGTGATATAAAAGGAATAATGAACATGAAAAAGGTTCTTAAGTAAATAGAAATTAACTCTAGTTTATTATTCAGGAGGTTAAAGAACGGTCGAGTCAGGACAAGACGCAAGGTAAGGGAACTTCTTAACCCAACTTCCATTCTTTGGGTTAATCTCCTACTTTCAAATTACGTCATGATATTATTATTTCCTATCTTGTAGTTGTACTTTCTTTATGTGTAATTATAGTGAATACACATAATAGATCTATTTTATTTAAAAAAATTATCTTTGTAAGGGACTTCGTCTCAATCTCCTTTCATTGAGGCATATTTGGTTTTATACACAACTTTCTTTTATACAGTGTATAAACACCTTTGAATTTTACGTTTATTCAAAAGGAATCTTTTTATACGAAGCATTTACTAAACGAAAAAAGGGAATGTTTTTGTCGTACGTATGCGGCGACAACGACTTCTCCGCCGCCGTGACCATTATTTGAGTTTCGGCTTCCTTTACAATCCATACATTTTTTTAAAACAAAAATAAATACCATGTTTACCTTTCTTTTATTTTGGTATTGAAAATGGTTTTGAAAGTGTTTTTATTATATCAATGTGTTGTATTGATATCTTGTGATTGAAATATGGAAATTTTATGTTTCCTTTATGCATGTTTTATGTGATACTATTATGTTATGGTTTATGATATGTTTAAACCTATTCATATGAGGAATGCATTGGACTTAATAAGTGACGGGTGGAGCCCGCTATAGATCCTCGATGCATCGGTAAGTCTCATGAGACAAACTAGTGTCTTGGAACGAGGCCTTGACAAAATCTTATTTGTGGTCTTGGCACGAGGCCTTGGCTACGTGGTTATGATAGTCTGGCATTATGCATTCCATCATTATGAAAGTGGTTATTGATATTGCATGTGATTATTCGACCAGTAGAATATCCATGTGAAGAAGTAAATGGAATTATCTCATTTTACTTTTGCCATATTATGTTGATGTTCAAGTTTAAAAGGCTTTTGTTTTAGTTATACATTGCCTTAAATGTTTATTTTTATTTATGAAAGCTTCCGCAATATTGTTATCCTTACTAAGCATCTGAGCTCACCCCTTTCAATGTTTTAATATTTTCCAGGATGTGAAGAATTATTTTATGAATGACCTGCAGGGATAGTCAGAAGAGGATATGAGTGTGGACTATGAAGACTTTGTTATTAGTTTTTCACTTTATGATGTAATGTAACGTTTATGAATGTATCTAGTGTTTCCAAGGCTACTAAACTAATCGGTCTTTCGAGACTTGATCTTTTGTGATCATGCCAATGTTACGAAGTAATGCACCGACTCTGGGTAGCTGGGGTCGGGGCGTTACACTAGGTCTTTTCTTCGGTTGTCAGCATAACTTTTCTATCGACTCTGAGCTGCTCTTATGTGTTGTTGAATAGATCGGACCTTTTCTGCCATCTCATCAACAAGATCAGGTCCTAATAGCTTTCTTACCCCAACTTCATCCCAGCAAGTTGGAGTCCTGCATTTCTTTCCATAGAGAGCTTCATAAGGAGCCATCTGAATACTAGAGTGAAAGCTATTATTATAAGAAAATTGCACCAAAGGTAGGTGTTGATCCCAACCACCTTTGAAATCCATATAGAAAGCTCTCAACATATCTTCTAGAGTTTGAATTGTTCTCTCAGACTGACCATCTGTCTGAGGATGATAAGAAATGCTGAAAATCAACTCTCTATCCAAAGTATGCTGAAGAATTTTCCATAACTTTGAGGTAAATCTCGGATCCCGATTAGATATAATATAAAGTGGTACTCCATGCAATCTTACCACATTTTTTACATATATCCTGTCAAGATGATTCAGAGAAAAATCCTCTCTAATAGCAATGAATTGTGCAGACTTTGTAAGACGATCAACAATGACCCAGATAGAATTATTACCTTTGGATGTTTTAGGAAGTCCTGTGAAAAATTCCATAGTGATGTTTTGCCATTTCCATTCGGGTATGGGTAATGGTTGTAACATCCCCTTAGACTTCTGTCTCTCAGCTTTAACTTGCTGACAAACCAAGCATCGAGAGACATATTCAGCAACATCTCTTTTCATGCCATCCCACCAGAAGTACTCTTTCAGGTCCCTATACATCTTCGTGCTTCCAGGATGAATAGAGAATGAAGAACTATGAGCCTCATCCAACAGGTCCTTCTTTAATTCTGGGATGGGAGGAACACAAACCCAATTCATGAACTTTATTATCCCATCACAATCAAGGTTGAATTCAGGAATATTTCTCACCTTCTTTTGTAACTCGACATCTTCTTTCTGTGCCTCTTTAATATTCACATGTATAGATGGTTGAACATTCATTTGGGAAAGATACGATTTTCCCCCTTCCATTAAAATTCCCTGATCCATCCTTTTTAAATCCATAGATATTGGATCTTTTGTGATCCGCATCATGGATAAGCTAGCATTGTCTTGTCGACTTAATGCATCTGCCACCTTGTTTTCTTTCCCAGGGTGGTAATGAATTGAGCAGTCATAATCCTTAATCAGTTCCAACCATCTTCTTTGGTGCATATTCAGCTCCTTTTGTGTGAAAATATACTTTAAACTTTTATGATCAGTATAAATATCACACATTTCTCCATAAAGATAATGCCTCCAAATCTTTAATGCAAAGATTACCACAGCTAACTCCAAATCTTGAGTTGGGTAATTTTTCTCATGGATTTTCAACTGTCGTGAGGCATAAGATATCACCATATCATTTTTCATAAGAACACACCCCCAATCCCTTCTTGGATGCATCACTATAGATCACAAACCTTTCTCCACTACAAGGCAGTGTGAGCACAGGTGCACTAGATAACCTTCTTTTCAACTCCTTGAAATTCTCTTCACATTCTTCCGTCCAAACAAACTTAACTCCTTTCTGAGTCAAATTGGTGAGTGGATTAGATAATCGTGAAAAATATTTCACAAAACGTCGATAATATCCATCCAAACCAAGAAAACTTCAGATATCAGTTACTGTTGTTGGTCTCGACCATCTTTCGATAACCTCTATTTTTGCTGGATCCACAGATATCCCCTCTTTTTAGATTATGTGACCCAAAAATGCATCTTTTTGAAGCCAAAATTCACACTTGGTAAATTTGGAATAAAGTTTCTCCGTTGTCAGGGTCTTCAATATAATTCTCAAATGATCTTCATGTTCTACCTTTCTCTTTGAATAGACAAGAATATCATCTATAAAGACTACCACAAATTGATCAAGATAGTCTCTAAAGACTCTATTCATCGGATCCATGAAGATAGTAGGGGTATTAGTAAGACCAAATGGCATCACTATAAATTCATAGTGTCCATACCTTGTACGGAAAGCCGTATTTGGTATATCCTCCCTTTTGACCCTTAATTAATGATACCCTGAATGAAGATCAATCTTGGAAAAGTATTGAGCTCCGCGTAGTTGGTCAAATAAGTCATCAATGCGTGGGAGAGGATATTTGTTCTTGATAGTGATCTTGTTAAGTTCTCGATAATCAATGCAGAGTCTCATTGATCCATATTTCTTCTTAACAAATAGAACAGGTGCTCCCTAAGGTGACGCACTAGGGCGTATGAATCCCTTATCAAGATTCTCTTGGAGTTTCTTCTTCAATTCCTACAACTCAATTTGGGCCATTCTATGAGGTGTCTTTGAAATAGGCAAAGCACCTGGTACGAGTTCTATTGAAAACTCAACTTCACGATTTGGTGGAAGACCCAGCAATTCCTCCGAAAAGACATCATCAAACTCCCGTACAATAGGCATATTCTTAATTGTGAGTTTCTCACCAACCATTTGAGATAAATAACCTTCATTTAGTGGAATCAAGACCCATAAGATGGAAGAAATTTCCACTGGAAGGTTATGTTCATCCTTGCATCGATAGACGATCATAGATTGATCTGGAATATGAAATGTGACTTCCCTTATTTGGAAATTTATATGAGCTCCATATAAAGAAATCCAATCCATGATAAGAATCACATCAAAATCCACTATAGGAAGGATCACAAGATTTGCAGGAAGCACTTTCCCACAAAATTCAATCGGAGAAGAATTATAAACTTTTGATGCAACTGTTGTGCCATTAGGGGTTGTCAAAGCTAACTCAACATCTAATTGTTGAGGTAATTTGGTGATACACTTAGAAAAATATTCAGAAATAAAATAGTGGGTGGATCCAGAATCAAAAAAAACATTTTTCTACTTTAGAGTGGATGGTAAGTGTACCTTTCACCACATCGTTATCGTACTCCACATCGCTGATAGAAATTGCATGTGGCTTTCCTTTGTCTTTATCCTTAATATTTTGTTGATGTTGATCATCATCAACAACCCTTGGATTAGGGCATTTATTTGTATAATGCCCCATCTCCTTGCAATTGCAACATTGAAGTGTAGTAGGTTCATTCTGTGTATCCCTTCCTTTGTTTGCATCATTAGACATCTTCTTCCCATCATTGCGGCATTCAAATGCTCGATGACCTTCCTTTCCACATTTGAAACATTTACATGTCCCTTTAAGAAAACTCCCTCCATGTTTCTTTCCACACTTTGAGCATAAGGGAAAGCTCATCTTCTTTTCAGTGTCTCTTTAGATTTTCCTTTGAATTCCATTTTCCACTTCTTATCAAACCCATATGACTAATGGGTTACTCCAATCTCCATCTCGACTTTGAGAGCACATTGAACAATTTCCTCGTAGCTATTGAAGTCCCTTATGGATAACACCCTTCGAAGACTTGGTTTTAAGCCACTAAAGAATCGATCGATCTTACTCTCTGGTTGGATAATAATACCAGAAGCATACATTGCAAGTCTGGTAAAATTTTCTTCATAGGTACCAACAGATTCATCATCCTTTTGCTTAAGTTCAAGAAACTCTTTCTCCATCTTTGTTCGGAGAATACGAGGGAAGTACTTATTGAAAAATAAGTTCTTGAACTCGTCCAATTCCATGGACTTAATTTCATCTCTTTTCCTCGTATTCTTAATAAGATTCCACCATTGATTAGCATCTCCTTCCAAATGATACATTGCTAGGATGATTTTATCATGTTCAGAACATTGAAGAACTGAAAATATCTTTTTAGTAGTACTAATCCATTGTTCAGTAATTAATGGATCAGTAGACCCGCTGAATGAAGGTGGACGCTGCCTCATGAAGGATTCAACAGAATGTTGCTCCTTCCTTTGCTCGTTTGGAAGTCATGCATGATTCATAGCTTGAGAAAGTAGTGTGAGCATGGCTACAAGATTTTTCATTCCATCTCCCATAACATTTGGTTTCTTAGGGGGACAATCATTTCATTGCCCGTCGCATTCCATATTAACACGGTTCCTTCGGGTTCCATCCATTGACTAAAACCAAGAAGAATAGTGTGAGCAACACTAATTATAATAGGAAAACCACATAATCATGAATAAAATTTCACACTTAAGGTCTTATCCTAGGTTATTCATTGTCATTTCTAAAACACTAATATTGTGTTCTATGCTTAGAATTATCCTTAGGGTTCTTACTAAGGCTTTCACATCCTAGTTTCCAAAGGTTGACTATACCTTTCCTCTGATACCAACTATAACGACCCATACTTTACATACATTGTTATTACTTCAAAATTGAAGCACACTTATTACAACATATAACAAAACTAGGAAAGGACCGTATAGGTATAGTGTCTCTAGAAACTGGGAAACATAAAGAAATGGTTCATAAAGCGTCTACACTGTCTCCCATTTATTTCATCATATCTATAGTCCCATTTGGCATATCTTACTTAATAACCTTCTTTCTGACCTGGGGAAAGAAAACATACAAAAGGGTGAGATCAAATGCTCAGTAAGGGTAAACAAAAGAAATATCAATCACATCATATTCATAAGAACATAACTTTTGGAAAATCTTAACCTGCAAAAGAGATCATAATTTCATAACATGGGATAAATCATAGTAGTGAAATGTAATCCCAATAATCATAACATAAAACATGAAACTTTTTTGTATACACACATAATCATAGAGAATCATTTCTTAGTAGTCAATACTCATTGCCAAGACTATCTTAGCGGACAAAGTCCATTTCTGAACCGAGTTCACTCCTCGTTCCAGTCCTGTTTCACTGAACCGGTTTAACCTGTCGTTCCATCCATGTCTATCTCATGAGACATAAAATCTTTACCCAATGCATTGGAGGGAGATATAGGTCCCAACCATCTCATAATTATACCATTCTTATGTGTGCCACAAAATCATAAACCATACCTCATAGCATAACCCATGTAATAAAAATGGGAATCTTAAACATCATGACATCATAAAAAAATTCATATAAGATAAAGGAATTCATACAAATATTTACATCACAACATAATCATATCAATGTAATAATAGGGATATAAACAGAACCCTATATTATCTTTGATGGAAAATAATTTTGATAAAACACTTGAACTCCATTCTTGAGGAAAATATCCTTTCTACTTCAAAAACATTTTTCCTTTCTTAACATGTCATACAATTTTAATCTAAAATAAGTTGATTTAAAAATGAACTAAAAAACTTGTAAAGGAATCTTCTTGGAAATAATGTTTTAAAAATCCATTCATGCCGTATAAGTTAAAAAAACATTCTTCCTGTACTTTTGTCAGAAAAGTCAAAAAGTACCTCGTACGAAAAATGACAAAAGATTCCTTTCATATCTTTTACTAAAAACTCACCGAAGGGTAAAATTGGATATAAACTATTTTAGAAGGATATAAATATTACATATTGAGGAAACATGGATTTGGAAGATAAAATACACCCCATTAAATTCCAAAGTATAAACAATCTCAGATAAAAATGAGATTGTGATATTTCCCTTACCTTAGGTTTGATTTCCTTCGTAAGTGTCCGAACCTCCTGTATAATGATTTAAATAATGTCATTGAATTATTCCAGAATCATAATCATTGTTATGATATCATATATGGTCATATTCTTATCTTATTATTAGTAATATTTCATTGCTACTTGTTATTCGGGTGTTTATTACTTTTTGTTCTTATGCGTGTTTTGTCGAATAAATTCTTATTATTCTTTTTAGGATATAGATACCTAATTTACAGAATGGTATTAGTGTAATATATATCATATTAATTCATTCAATTCATTTATATAATCATTATGCAATGAAGATCATGTAGAACGAGTCGTATCACATCGTGGAGACGGTATTCCGTACGTATGCACGAGCGATGATATTGTTCTCATGATCGTGGAATTGTATTGGAGTGTATGTATACTATTTCAGAATCAATATCAATTTAAAATAATCATATATATTCATTATTTCCACCATTATACCAATCCAAGTAAGGTGGTGGTGGAAAATATATTACACCACGGCGTGGAGACGGTATTCCATACGTACGCACGAGCGATGATTTCATTTTCCATAAGATGGATAGATGGTGAAATAGGGTTGTTTCATAATTATAATAACATATCAGTATATTAGTGATTCTGATGTTATTACTTCATAATTAAACAACTAAAGAAGAATAAGTGGAAGAAGAAATAAAGATGAAAGAATCGGTAACGGGCATTACCTCTTCTTTGAAGCGCTTCTTTGAGACCTCCTTTTAGGGCACTAAAATTGGTATTTGAAGAAGACAACGACCTATAGGATGTCTCTAGGGAAGTGGAGAGAAGAAATTGGCAGGGGTTGGCCGAGCTTGAAGGCTCAAAGTGGTGTGAGAAAGATAGGGAGGTGGTGCCCTTTTATAATGGAGGAGAGGGGTACCTTTGGAATAACTAAAAATATTATTTTATTATAAAGCCAAATTTGGTTTTAAATGGTTCCATATTGATTTATTTATAAGCTAAGGTGGGTATGGGTCGAAATCCTCTCATACAATAGAATTTAGACAAGTTTAGTTATCAATTTTAACCTTATCATTCAGATTTAACTTTAAGTTAGATAATTTAACTTTTACCGGGTCTTCTTGTTTTCTTACACTATAAGGTTAATAATCTTACTATATAAATCCAAACGAACCCCAAGTTGTTTATTATTAATATATATAACCTTATCTAATTCATTTTTCCGAACCTTAGATTTTTAGGATTAAAATAACAATTAATAACATAATATTTGTTTTAAAAACTATTTTATGTCAATTTTGACACTATTTAGTAATTGATTTTTGTGAAAATCAAAAAGAATGATTAGTTCGACAAAAGCTAATTAAATAAATACTAACATGTCATATTAACCTAGAAAATTATTGTAATTCATAAAAAGTCTCAAATTAAATTTATTTGGGTATTATAACATCAATTATGTCAATATTTCATTAATAAGATAATTACTGCATCATCGTTGTGTCATAAATAAATTAAATTATTTAATGTCTAAAAATTATAAATAAAATACCATAATGTTGGAAAGATTTTTAGATTTCTAATGAATATTTATAGTCAAATTTATCTTATGTATAACCCCATATTCAAAATAATTTACTTATTAAACTTAGATTCTAACTATTTTAACCCTTCTTTAAGTAAATTGATAATAAATGTCCTAATATAATCCAAGTGGGCCTAAATGGTCATAGTTTATTCCTAAGGTTGCTTTTAGTCGAATTACACTTATCCAATAGAATTAGTACATGTGTTAGGGTAATAATAATATCATTTTTACCCTTAATTTCCCTATTTACTTTTAACCGTGGTAAATAAAAGTAAAAAGTTATTATTCACCAAAATATTATTTTCATCTTATTGAACCACATTTTACATACTGACATCAACCGTGTCTCTTGGGTTTTTTAAATTCCACTCACATAAGCGGTAAAATTAAGTTTTATGAAAAATTTAGTTTTTTAACTACCACATAGTGGTTTCACTATTCATCAAAAATTGAAAGTTTTCAGAAAAATACCAAAATTTCACCCTAGGCTAATTTTGATATTCCGAATCCAAAAATGAAGTCCATTTTGAAAAATAAAATTTATAAAATTTCAAAAAGTGGTTATTACTATTCATAACGGTTAGTTTTAATAATATTTTAATAGCATATCATTGTTTAGTGAAACTCGGTATTGCATACGACACAAGCTATCGAGGAAGGCCGCGATTGCCTGTAATGAAATCCAATATAGTGTTGTGTGTAGTGAAAGATTACTTTGATGATTTTAAAACAAAATATTTCTCATAAAAGTCTCGGTTGTTACACAGAGTGATTCCCAGACCCACATTCTTGGATCCTATTACAACACCAATCTTCATTCCCATCGAGCAACCTTCATCTTCATCGTATGATTTTAAACTGAACAGTTTGTGCCCCCTTTTCATGACATTAATATAAAATTGTTTTAGAATTATAAATGAGTTGATTCTCATTTCAATGAGATACATTGGGCCACCCCAATCATATATCTATGTCTAGCAACTGCACAACAAAAAATTTCTATTTCCTCCCCTTAATTGCATCTGCATGATGAGAGGAACATTTTCCACTCCGTGTTTCAAACATAACTGGTAGCTCAAGTAAGATTAAGAATTTTTGTAAGGGTTTCCCACATTTAAAAGGAATATTAGTTTATGATAGGGTTATTATGGTCCAAGATTCAAGATGTTAAAAGGAACACCATATTACATAGTTTTTTTAGGGTTTAGCACATGGAATGGGTTTCCAGTCAATGGTTTTATTTCTAGGGGGTTAGGCCTTGCTCAATCGCTCGCATCGAGTCATCCATTTGTTCAATCATCCCTGGAAACTCCCAATGGTTCCCCCATCAGAATTTGTGTATAGACCTACATTCAAAATAAAGGTGTCCATATAGGTTTTTAGAACCAATGGATCTTAGGGACTTTCATTGATTTAGAGGATAGGAGTTAGGCTCATCACAACCTTTTGGTGGAAATTCTTTTGCACTCTAGGACTGTCTTATATATTTATGATATGTTTGTGAAATCCTTCCCTAACCAAAATATGAGGCTGGTTACCCATGAGTCAATGCTTTATTACGAACATGTCTGAATAAGAGAAATTTTATGCACATCACGGGTTCTCTATCTCTCTCTTATTTATTTATCATTCTTTGGGTAATGACCATGTTCGTTCATTCTGAGTTTATTAAAATAAAAGTATGTAGTTGGTGTATTTAATTTGAGATTGAACTTCTATGAGGTGTATTGTATATCTTGTGAAAATAGGAATCCAAACCCACAAAGTTCTTATTTCATAGTTTATGGTTGTGTAACTATACTCATCCACGCTATTTAACGTCATATTGTAAGGAAGTGAATATCAGGATCGAACCTTAATGAGTAGCGATGATATGAAATCACACATACATCCCAATTATGGAACCATGGTAGGGGAATTCTTATCACGTTATCAGTACAATCATCTTTGGTCTCTAAGATCACATGATCTATTCTTGATGTCAGAAATAAGAGATAGCAGTAGATCAGATACATTTCATGTAAGAATATTCATATGAGGATTACACATTAAAGTTTCCATAATAAGGCTATGATTTCCCATCTCAAGGAGGATATGGTATGAAGCTTGAGCCATAGTAAGGCATCCTAAGTATCTCAGTTATGGATATAATTAGAGTTATCAGAGTTCAATTATTCACCCAACCCACTAATGGGTTTGAGATTCTTAAGGGAATTATCAAGGATTATTCCTAAAATGTTTCCCATGTATGAGTCGTCTTCTCATCCTATGATGAATGAGGAATAATGGAAGACCTATGGGAGAATTTAATCCTATAATTCAAGAACAATGGGGGAAGGAAGGGACCTACAATGAAGTGGATTCCCATTGAAACCTAGTCCCCAGGAAGGTATCCTACATATCCCAAATATGGCATGAATAAGATTTCTCATAGTAAAATTATCTTATAACCCACTTATTGGATAAGGTGGATGATCAAATTCAAAGTTATTATTGTCATCCCTGAGGTTTTTGGAATTCTAGTGACTTATACCGGTTTGAATACCCTTTGGCCCAGGCGTACTCACTGAGGCTTCCATATTTTTGGGGATATATTATATTATGTCGATGATAAGTTCATACACACTAAGGCTTATCGATTGGTTGTGGAATAAACTTTGAGGTTGTCCAATTATTGGAGACATATTATATTATGCCAGGGATCAGGGCTTATGCACAGAGGTTGTCCAATTAGAATGGGATTACACTTTCAGGTAGCTCTGTTTTTGGAGACATATTATATTATGTTGATGATCAGGGCTTACGTACTGAGTTTTCCCAATTGCCTAAGGCTTACACTCTAAGTCTTCCCAATTTTTGGAGACATATTATATTCTGTTGGTGAACATGGGTTATACACTAAGGCTACCCATTGGTTATGGCATACACTCTGAGTTTTCCCTATTGGTTAGGGATTACACTCTCGGGCTTATTGTAATGACCCTAACTTTGGAATAATATTTTGTTTCCTAAAAATGTGTGTTATATAATTATTACAAAACTAAACTATATAATTTTATTAATGAAGTGATTATAATTTGAATAAGAACTTTGGGTTTTGACCATTATATGACCATTGGTCAATGTGACCATTGGAAACAATAATAATTTTTAATGTTATAATTTTTGTTTAATATATAAATAATAATGGATAATTAATGAAGAAATAAGAGTCAATGGTGTCATCCAGTAGACTAAGGTCGTACGAATCCCATCTTTCAGAGTTAGGGAAGGAGGTAGCAACATTCGTATTTTCTCTGGACAAAGCCCAATTTGGTCTTAAACATGTTAAGCTTGAACATAATCTCCTTCGAGAGAAGTTCAAGCTGATAGAAATCACAACTTGGAAAATGTTGTTCGAGCCTCCCCAATATTATATCACCATTGCACTCCTTAATCTTATGTCCTGTGCAGGTGTTATAAGAGGATATGTCACGATGCCTTAGTTAATTTGTGTAATCCTTTTGTATAAATAAAATTTTTATTTCTCATTATGGTAAAAATTTTGAATTCCAAATGTCAAAATAAATTTAGGATGAATTTTTTGAAGTTTCATATTATTGATGGATATTAAAAAAAGAGTATTTTAAAATATTTTTTATACTCTTGATAATAAATAACATGAAATTATTTTTAAAAAATGGATATATTCAGTTGTGATCAATAAGAAATTTAGAGTATGATAAAATCAACTTAATTTTTGGGGAATAGTAAATTATGAATATTAATATTACCCTTATGAATAGTAATATGACCAATAGAATAGTAACCTCACTTAATAAATTATAAATATATCTTAGGCATCTTGAATGGTAATGTAATATAATAGAATATGTAAATAACTGTTTCATAAATTATTAGTTAAGTATTAGTATTTTTTGGGTAAATGGTTATTTTACTTAAAAATTAAATATCTCATATTTAGAAAATTATTATTATAATATTGAGTTCATTTTTGAATTCAAAACATTGATATTAGGTTAGGGTGAATTTATGAGATTTTTATAAAATGTTTTTTTCGGTGAATAGTAAAATACAGTTTTTGAGTTTTTAGTGTGTTTTATGACATCATAATGTTGTAATATGTAATTTGAAATGTTTTTAGAACCATTTGGATTAAAATATTATATAAGGATTCAGAAGTTTCCAAAACCATGGGAAAATACCATGGGAAAGCCCATGGTTTTGCAAATACCACTAATGAGGTGTCCCTTGGAAATTAATAAAATATTCCCTTCACTTTTGCTATAAATACCAACCCTTTTCTTCATTCATTTCGTTAAAAATTCCTCATAAATTATGTTATGGTATTTTTACCTCCAAATTAGTCCTCCCAAGCTTCCATAAAGCCCCATATGGTCCCAACCTTCGATTTTTTTAGGTTACTCTTCAAGGTAAGGGAACCTTTCACCCTCCCCTTTTAGTTAAGACTTCTTTTATGTTATGTCTTTTAATTTACATTTTTCTTTTGTTGGGGTATGTTATTATGTATCCTTATTTATTTCAATTTTATGTGCAAATTATGATATAATATTTTCTCTCTCATTAACTGATTTTATAAATTTTTAAGCAATGCCATTAGGCTGCGGAATTTTCGTAAGGGAATTTGTAACTTCTTTTTTTCATTCAAATTACCTTTTATGTGGTATGTCTTGAAAATTTCCATAACATGTTCGTATCTCCATGTTATTCTGTATTTATACTGTATTATCACTCCCTTATGAATGGGTGACCTCTATACCCTCTCTTTATAATGTTTTTTAAAACCATAATTCATAGTCGTTATTTTGCAGAAATTTCGCCTCAAAATCTCTCTCTTTTATCCAGAAATTACCTTATTTTAATTGTATCAGTACCCAAACAACTTTAATTTCCAGGTGTATTTATCATGAAATAAAAATGGTTTATTTGTTTCTATAATTTTCATACATAAATCCCTCATTCCATTTATGTGGGTTATAAATGACATAATATTCATGTTTTTAAGAACTTTTTAAGACGCCATGATTGTGATATGAAATCCATTTATTTTATTCTCGATGGTTTATTTATGAAATGTTTGATTATGATATATTTGGATCACATGAAAATAAAGAAATATTAAGGGGTTTCCTGGATAACTCTCTAATGCATTGGGTAAATAAATTAATCTCTAGAGATGACAAGTTTTATGATACCTTGGTGAATAACCTTGGTAATTTTTATGAAACCTTAGGCATGGACCTTGGTGATATACTTATGAATGTATAAATTAAATTTTTTAGCCACATTTTCATGTCATTTTTCGAGTTATTATTATTATATTCATCTTTATCATTCCTTTATGATATTCTGTATAACAACCCTGCTCTTTATTACATATTTAAACATGATTTATTACATAAACTTGCACTTAAGAAAACTCCGAGGATTGAGATGTCTTGTGTTTTGGTAAATTAGGAACATTACATGAAAATTTAAGTCATAAAAATACAACATATTTATTGAAAACTTATTTTAAATTACCACATCATTCCTTCTTACATAGCATTACATTAGATAACATGAGGACATACATATGAAAAGGGTGAGCTACAAAGCCCAGTAAGAGAGTAAACAAGGTATAACATGAAGAATATAGTACATGTTAGGAAATAAAAATGTTAATGGATAGTAATAGAAACATTAAGATAAATTCATTATATAGAATGATTATCATAACATGGAAATGTGGCAACAACATACAACATGGTATTAGTATGAGCCAAGGCTCATTGCACATGGATTAGCATGAGTAAACCCTCATTGCACATGAATTATCATGACTAAATCCTCATTTAACCTAGATTATAATTATTAAACCCTCAATTCACATGGTGTATCATGATACTAAACATTACCCAATGCATTAGAGCGCTATCAGGGCGCACCCTTTATAAACATTTCATTTCATGCATAAGTGTGCCACATAAATCATATAACATGAAATCAATCAACATAATAATTTATTACACGATAAAGGAATGTGTAATAAATACATAAAATTATATAATCAATAAGTATATGTGCATAGAGTTTAATACCCTTTATGTAGAAATGGGCATGGTATTCACTACATGATTATTTTGGTTTGGAAAAATGCGGTGTTATTTCAGCAGCCTAACAGCGTGACATAAAAATTCATAAAAATGGTTGATTAGAGAGAAAGGGGTATCTCATAATATGTACATAAAATGTAATGTAACGAGGTCATATAGATACATGTCCCAACACAAGGGATTTGGAAATAGAAGGCATAACATAATAAATAAACTTGAAAAAAGAGGAGAAGTGGAATAACTCTTACAAAATTTATGCATGGAAACAGGTGTACATGGGAGGGATTAAT
Organism: Viscum album; assembly: GCA_963277665.1. Taxonomy (NCBI): domain Eukaryota; kingdom Viridiplantae; phylum Streptophyta; class Magnoliopsida; order Santalales; family Viscaceae; genus Viscum; species Viscum album. Next base: position 250,168,068 of record OY728150.1, read on the forward strand.
GAGAGATAAAGAGGTCTCTAATAATTAAAAAATAAGTAGGGTGGTATGGGGTAATTTAAAATAATATCCCAATATTTTTAATTTAAAATAAAATGGTATAACAACATAAGGAAACTTGGAAAATTGATAAAGGTAGAAATCCATTATGTAAATTCAGCATCGTAATGAGTATACATAAGGGTTTATAAGAGAGATAAATGAGGGTGAAAGAGGGTATTATAATTTATAAATCAAATTAGCAGTAACGAGGATATATAATAATTTATCCCAATATAGTAATAAAATAAATTCCAATACATAACATGAAAATAATGCTTGATAAAAGAGGAGGGTGGAAGATCCCTTAAAGAATTTTGGCAAAGTAACAGGTGTGAATAAAGAATCATAGGGGGTATTGATGAGAGATAAAGGAAGATATCATCATATACACATAAAATGGATAGTATGGGGGTTATTTAAAATCATAAAACAACATATAAATATGTAACTTAAGAAGCATAATGTAAAAGAGTAGCTTGATGGAAATGAGAAGAGTGAAATCTCTTAAGAAATTTTTGGAATAGTAACGGCTTAGGTGAGGGTCAAAATGAGGGAGGATAAATAATACCACAATAAGATAAAATCAAATGTATTTTAATATAATTATTATAAATGAATAAAATTATAACCATTCAAAATTACAAAAAATACGTTCAAATAAGATGCTTGAATTTGAAAGCAGGAGAAGAAAGTGAGGATCCCTTGGAAGTGCGGTAAAAAAGGATTGGGATATGCTTCATGGTAGCTTAGGGGAACCTTTGGAGAACTCTATGGGGTATGGTTCAGAGTTGGTTTGATCTCAAAATGGTTTTAGTGAAGAGGAATGAGAGGTTAGGTGGGTTTATATAGGAAATGAGAGGAATTCTTTATTATTTTGATTTTAGACACTACACATTAAACTAATCAAAACTACAAACCATAACATGGTTTTTTCCCATGGTCTCATCTGAAGGGTACTGGTATAAAATTTTTTTTAAGTAAAATTTCCGAAAATATTAAAATATTAGGCTTTCTTATTTGGAGGTGAGTCACACTCTCAAGGAAATCATTTTTAAATGTCAAAATATTTTATACGTCTTGGAGGATCTACTAAGGCATTATAAAATTAATCAAAAGAATATAAAATCACAATATATTTATTATAAAACATATATTTTCCAAATATTCCTTTTATTTTATTTTATTACATTAATATTTGGTCATTATAATGTCATAAAACACATTATATATTTATTTGGTATTTACTTTTTACCCAAAAATTCGACTATCTTAGAAAATTATGAAAAATTCATTGTTTGATAATTTTGACATCCTAATTCAAAAAATAATATTTATTTTATCTAAATAATTAAATATATATTTCAATTTTTACTTTTAAAATAAAAACCAATATTTTTTGAAAATTGACGGGTTTTGAAAAAAAAACAGTTTTTAACCTTAATAAAAATTACATTTGACTTCATAAAATTTATATACTCATTTATTATTCATAAAAGAAATTTGATAATAATATTTTATTAAAATATTAATTATTTAAAAAATTAATTAATTCATCAAAATAAATACTTTAATTAAAAATAAAATTTATGTTTTATCGTATAATAATATAATTCTAATCAAACTGAATACTTAATCTTTTATAGAGAAAAAACAATAAGTAATAAATATAATCATAATTTATAATTAAAAGGAGTTTTATTATAAAAATAATATAATGACATTATTAACAAAAACTTAGTTTAATATAATAATTTATATATTTCTAAAAATTACCATTTTACCTAAATAATCAATTGGTCTAATTCATTATGTTTTTAAGAAAAACTATTCTCATAAAGGAATTGATGGAATAAAAATTTTATTTATAAAAATTATTACATAAAAAGTAACTAATACCTTGTAACATAACCCCTTATAATACTCTCATAAGACCTAAGGGTAACGTGTGTGATTCTGACAGACTCCTGGAATGGCTCAGATAACTTCGCTCAGGTGGTAATCTCTATTAACTTCCACTTCTCCCATAGGCAATTTCGTTCAAGCTTAATGTGTTGAAGCTCATTTTGGGCTTGGTAAAGAGTAAAGCCTAGTGATATTACCTCCTTTCTATGATCCAATAAATGATCTTTGTATGACTAAATTCTATTGGATGATTCCATCCTCTCCTATGTCTGTGTCGAAAAAAATCTTTTTAAAAACCTTAAATTTATACAAGTCATGTGATCACTATTCAATGGATATATTATCAATGGTAATGATACTTAAAAAAAAGATTTCATGTGTTTTCTATATCTATAAGACATTTAATTGAATAAAATAAATGGACTTTTATTCACGAATGTTCAGGTTATTACAACATTCCCCTCTTCAAAAATTTTGCCCTCGAATTTTCCTTTTACCACACTAAAATAGATGTCGGTAACTCTGCCTCATCACTTCCTCTATTTCCTACATTTATTCTTTAAACTTTTGGTTTCTCCACAACACTTTGATGAGGGGCATTGTGTTATTTCATAGAACTTTTTTCCTAAGATCCAATATCTTCACTAGCTTCTCTTCATAGGAGAGGTCATTTTCCAATGTTACCACCTCTGGATTGAGTACATGCGATGGGTTGGGTATATAATTTATCAAGAGTAATACATGGATTACATCATATACGTTAGACAGGTTCAGTGTTACTTCTAGTCGATAGGCCTCTGCTCCAATTCGATCAAGTATCTAAAAAGTGCAAATGTACCATGGACTAAGATTTCCCTTACTCCAACATCTCATAACTCTCTTCCGTGATGATATGTAGAGGAATACCATGTCTCCAACATCAATTTCTAGGTCACATCAATTATTTTCATCATATCTCTTTTGTTGAATCTAATCATATTTGATGTGTTGCTAAATGGTTTTAAACTTCTACCCCATTTCTTCCACCATTTATGGACCTAGATTTTTTTTCTCCCCAACTTCATCCCAACATGTTGGTGTTTTCACCTCTTTCCATAAAGGGATTCATAAATATCCATTTGGATGTTTGAGTGGAAACTATTATTGTAAGAGAACTAAACTAGAGTAATATGTTGATCACATCCTCCTTTTAATTCCATTGAGAATGCTCTAATCATTTCCTCAAGTTTTTGGATATTCCACCTAGTTTGGACATTAGTTTGAGGATGATAAGTTGTACTTAAGTTCAGCTCAATATTCAGAGCATGTTGGAGACTCTTCCAAAACTTAGAGGTGAATCATGGATCTCGATTGGATAAAATCAATAGTGGCACTCCATTCAACCTTACCACTTATTTGATGTATATCCATGCCATTTTATCCAATTAGAAATTCCATCAAATTGAAATGAAGTGTGCAGTCTTTGTAAGTCAGTCCACAACAACCCAGATAGCATTATTTCCTTTGGATGTCTTTGAAAGTCCGGTGACAAAGCCCATGGTGATCTTTTCCCATTTCCATGTTGGTATGGGTAATGGTTTCATCATCCCCTTATACTTCTACCTATCATCCTTCACTTTCTGACATACCATGTACTTTGATGTATACTTAACGATCTCCTTCTTCATGTTATCCCACCAATAATGCTCTCGGAGATCTCAATACATCTTTGTGTTTCCTAGGTTAATGAAGAATTTATAACTATATGCATCAAATAAAATTTCTTTATTTAACTCTTGGCTTTATGGAACTCATATTCTTGACCCAAATCTCACAATTCCTTCTTTATTAATATTTAACTCTAAGGATTTCCCTTTTCAAATAGTTTCTAATTTCTTCTGAATTTCCACATCATCCTTTTGAGTATCCTTTAACATTTCAAAAAGATATTGTTGATAAATAATTTGTGAAATGATTGAAGATGTTCCCTTCTTTATTATTATCATGTCCATATTCATTAAATCTATGAATATTGGATCCTTTCAATTCTAATCAATGATAGAATCATTAGGTCCTTTCTACTTAGAGCATCCACCACCTTGTTCACTTTCCAAAGGTGGTAATGGATTGAGCAATCATAGTATTTTATCATCTCTAACCATCTTCATTGGTACATATCCATCTCATTTTATGTGAATATATACTTGAGGATTTTGTGATCCATATATATTTCACACTTCTCCCCAAAGAGATAATGTGGCCTTATTTTTAACGCAAAGATCACTAATAATAACCCCAGATCATGTGTGGGATAGTTTTTCTAATGAATCTTCAACTAACATAAGGCATAGGCGTTGAATTTGTCTTTTCGCCTAAAATTCCATCAAAGGGATACTTATAAAACTAATTAGAATAAAATCCCTAAAAACTTCAACATGTGATACAACACTTATAAAACGTTTTACCTACTGATTTAATATTATTTCTATTGGGAACTCAATGTTCTAAGAAAACATTAAAGATATACTAATGGGAAATGAATTGAAATACATTACAACATAAACTACTTTGAAGTAGTTGTTACATGTGATTCATTCATTGTTATCCATATTAGCATATGAATTCTCATGCTCCCTTGATCATGGAGATTGTTGATGCTCATCATGCTTCTTAGCCCTTGCAATAGATCATTTTATTGGGTAATGCCTAACTTCTCCAAATTTTTAGCATAGAACTATGTAAGAGTCCATGGATTGAACTTTAATTACATCCATTACATTTTCCATTATTTCATGGAAATTGTATACTTTGTGCCCTTCCTTTCTACACATAAAACATCTCTTAGTCCCGTTGTGACATTTCCCTTGGTGCCTATTTCCACACTTGTTGTACAAAGTAAATTGGGTCTTCTTCCCCTTATCAACATTATAACATGGACATTAATCAGATTTCATCTTCCTCTTCCTTGATATAATTGGGCATTCAATAAAGTTCTAATTTTTAATCATGATTTTTGATAGCTGGTTTGGCATAATCAGGATATGTCCAACTTGAGCACCCAATTGATTGGTAATCTCACTAGGACATTCATCACGTTTCCCTTCGCAGCAGTTGTTAGCCATATTCTTCATATTACCATCCATTGGATATAATAAAAGGAAAATTATGGATGATTTTCTCAAAAAATTTAACATATAAAGGGGAATACAATGACATTAAAGGTATAGCTTATAAATTACATTTATCTTTTTAACATATTAATTTCCAGGCTTCAATAAATGTTATCCATGATCTATATTCTAATATATATTCTTATGGGATTTTATTTATTCTAATAATAATGGTTCATACTAAGTTATGAATTTACCAAATCACATCCCCTAGGATTGTCGATCCAAGAGGGAAGAAAGGCCTGTTGTTGTGCCCCAGTTTCTATTCAAATCTAGCTCAAAGTGGTGTTTTCAGGTTTTACCCCTAGATACATTTGTGCCGGAGCCACATATTCATGTTCGTATCCAGACAAGAATGTGTTTTCTTTATAAACCTATTACTCTATACCCACCAAAATTTAGGGATGTTTTCCTTATATGTAGTCTTGTCTCTAAGCCTTTCACTGGGGTTTTCTAATCCTAAACCCAAAAATAACTAAACCTATAATTTGATACCAACTATAACAAATCTGCTCTTTATTACATATTTAAACATGATTTATTGCATAAAAATGACCTTAAGACAACACTGAAGATCGAGGGGTCCAGTTTCTTAAAAAATTATAAAAAAAATACATAACAATTTAAGACATAAAAATACAACAACATTATTGAAAAATTCATTTACATGACCACAACATTCCTTCTTTCTTAGTATTTCATGGGATAACCTAAGGATATGCATAAGAAAATGGTAAGCTATAAATCCCAGTAAGGGAGTAAAAAAGGTATAACATGAAGAATATTGTGAATATTTGTCAATAGATATATAAATGAAGCACAATAGAAACATAACATAAAGGCATGATATATCATGATTATCATAACATGGAAATGTGTCAATAATATACAACATGATATAACCATGAGACAAGGCTCATTGCACATGGATTGGCATGAGTAAACCCTCATTGTACATGAATTACCATGATTAAAACATCATTTCACAAGTTTTTTAATGATTAAACCCTCATTCCACGTGGATTATCATGATACTAAACATTACCCAATGCATTGGAGTGCTATCAGGGTGCACCCTTTATAAACATTTCATTTCATGTATAAGTGTTTCACACGGATCATATAACATGGAATCATTCAACATCATCATTTATTCCACGATAAAGGAATGTGGAATACATACATGAAATTATATAATCAATAAGTATATATTCATAAAGTTGAATACCCTTAATAGAGAAATGGTCATGTTATTCACTATACAATGATTTTGGTATGGAAAATTGAGGTGTGATTTTCGAAGCCTAATGACGTAAAATAAAAATTCATAAAAATGGTTGATGAGAGAGAAAGTGGTCTTTAATCATATGTAAATGAAATTAAAAATAAGGGGGGAATATAGATAAATTTTCCAACATGTGTAATTTGGAAATAGAAGTTGTAACATAATAAATAAACTTGAAGAAAGAGGGGAAATGGAAAAACTCTTACAAAATTTCAGCATGGTAACGGGTGTACATGGGAGAGATTAATGGGAGAGAAAGAGGTATATCATAATTCAAACATAAAGAGGGAATTATGGGTAAGGTTCGAAAAAATACCTCAGCATTTTTAATTGAAAATAAAAGGGTATAACAACATAAGTAAACTATGAAAAAAATGAGAAAGGAAGAAATATCTTACGTAAATTCTTCGTGGTAATTAGTATACATAATGGTTCATAAGAGATATAAATGATAGTGAAAGGGGATATCGTAATTTATACATAACGTTTTCAGTAAGGAGGATATATAATAACATATCCCAACATAGGAATAAAATAAATTCAAATACATAACATGAAAATAATGCTTGATAAAAGAGGAGGGTGGAAGATCCCTTATGGAATTTTGGCAAAGTAATGAGTGTGATTAAAGGATCATAGGGGGTTGAAGAGAGTGAAAGGAATATCTCATCATATATAAATTGAATGGAAAATATGGGGGTCTTGTAACATCATAACCCAACATATAAAAATGTAACTCAAGGAGCATAATGTAAAAGAGTAGCTTGAATTGAAATGAGAAGAGTGAAATCCCTTACAAAATTTTGGCATAGTAACGACTTAGGTAGGGGTAAAAATTAGGGAGGATAAAAAATACCTCATTAAAATAAGATAAAATAGATATTAATAAAATCATTATAAAATAGTCACATTATAAACATTTGAAATTACAAGAACTACTTTCAAATAAGATGCTTGAATTTAAAAGGAGGAGAGGAAAGTGAGGACCCCTTACATGGAAGTGTGATCCCAAAGGATTGGGAGAGGCTTCTTAGGATCTTGGAGACACATTTTGAGGACTCTATGGAGTATTGGTCAGAGGTTGGTCGAGCTCAAAATGGTTTGAGTGAAGAGGAATGGTAGGTTGGGTGGGTTTATATAGGAAATGAGAGGGAATTCGTTATTATTTAGGTTTTCGGCACTACGCATTAAACTAATCAAAAACAAAAACCATCCCATGGTTTTCGAACAAGGTTTCAAACAAAGGGGAGTGGTATAGAATATTTTATAAGTAAAAGGGCAGAACATATTAAAATATTAGTCTTGTTTATGTAGAGGTGAGTCACCTTTTCAATGAAATCATTTTTAAATGTCAAAATATTTTATAAGTATTGGGGGGGTATACTAAGGCATTATAAAATTAATCAAACAAATCTAAAATAAAAAAATTTAAATTTAAAACATATATTGGCCGAATATCCCCTTTATATTATTTTATTACATCACTATTGGATCATTTTGATGTCATAAAACACATTATAAATGTATTCGGTGTTTAATTTTTACCCAAAAATTTAACTGTCTCAAAAAATTATGAAACATTATCTGTTTGATAATTTCGTCATCCGGATTCCAAAATTAATATTTATTTTATCTAAATAATTTTCTAAATATTTTAACTTTCACTTTTAAAATAAAAACCAACATTCATAAAAAAATTAACGGGTTTTGAAAAAAAATACAATTTTTAACCTTAATAAAAATTACATTTGACTTCATAAAAATTATATAATAATTTATTATTCATAAAATTAATTTGATAAAAATATTTTATTAAAATATTATTTATTTCAAAAATTCATTAATTCATCAAAATAAATTCATTAATTAAAAAATACAATTTTTGTTTTATCGTATAATAATATAATTATTATCAAACTAAATACTTAATCTTTTATAGAGTAAAAACAATAAGGAATAAATATAATCATTTTTTATAATCAAAAGGAATGTTCTTATAAAACTTTTATAATAACATTATTAATAAAAACTTAGTTTAACATAATAATTTATATATTTCTAAAAAGTATCATTTTACCTGAAGAATCAATTTATTTAATTCATTATATTTTTAGGAAAGATGATTCTCATAAAGGAATTGATGGAATAAGAATTTTATTTATAGAAGGTATTACACAAAAAGAAAATAATACCTTATTACATAACCCCTTATAACACCCACATAATATCTAAGGGAATGATGTGCGATTTTGAGAGACTCTTGGGGTAGCTTGGATAACATATCTCAGGTGGTGATCTCTATTAACATCCACTTCTATCATAGATGATTTTGTTCAAGCTTAATGTGTTGAAGCTAATCTTGGGATTGGTTAAGAGTAAATCCCAGTGATGTTTCCTCCTTTCTGAGCTTCTACTAATGAAATTTGTACGGCTGGAGTCTACTTGATGAGGTCATCCTCTCCTTTTTCTGTGTCGAAAAAATTCCTTTTAAAAAACCATAAATTTATAAAAGTAATGTGATCACTATTAAATGGATATATTATCAATGGTAATGAAACTTATTATTCATTTAAACCCAAAAATAAAAAAAATGCATGTGTTTTCTATATCCATATAAAATTTAATTAAATAAAAGAAAGGGAATTTTATTCATGAATGTTTGGGGCATTACATTCCCCATGTTTTTATTGATATCGCTTAAGTTAACATGTAAACTATTTCACTTATTTTCATTACTAGGCCTTCTGCTCACCCTTTCCTTTGATTTATGTCCCCAAGATATGAGATGAAATAATTGAACTTAGGAGGAACATATGATGAAGCCTTACAAGTGGATTAGAAGATTGTTTTATGTTTTCGTATATTATATTCCTGGTTTCAAAGACACTAAACATTAAAGATCCTCTATTTCTAAAATGTAATGAACAGTTATGGGATAAAAGTAGAGATTCCATAGTTGGTATAAATTTATAGTTTAGTTATTTTTGTAAATTAAGCTATGAAAACATTAAGAATAACCCTAAAGAAATGTTTAAATATAGAAAAACTACCTGGTATTTTGGTGAAATATTAATCAATTGGTTTCCGAAAAAATAAATCCTTGTATAGATATGAATAAGTGGGTGTGGCTCTGGAACAGATGTATCTAGGGGTAAAACCTAAAAACAACACTTTTATCTAAGCTCAAACGGAAAATGATGCACGAAAACAAGCCTTGCTTCACTGCTATCTTGACACTCATGTGGAATATGTTTGGTTAATCAGAAGCTTTTTATGAACAATTATGAAGGATTTATATAGAAATGTAATTATTGTTAGAGACTAATATTTTTAAACATGATGTTTTGAGACATAAAAATCCTTTATAGATAAATGATTACTAAATGAATAAAGTTTATCACTAAGGTTTTATTCTTTTAGAAAATGGAGGGAAATAGAAGGAACCGTGAAAAAGGTGACTGTAGTGGACCATGCGCTGACAGCCCTCTGATGGAATTAGGAATGGAAACTTTTATGGGAATGATAAACCAACTGATTCAAGTTATGGGAAATACCTTGAATCAAGCTGAGAGACTGATTTCACCATGTGGGGAACAAATTTCTATTGAGTCCTTTATGAATCAACGAGACCAACCATCAGTGGATCTACCAATTCATTGATTTCTGAACAGTGCATCAGCTCTATCGAAAAGATCTTTTCTTTGCTTTGTTGTTCAAAATAAGAGAAGGTCACCCTGGCTGTTTATCACTAAGAGGTATAAGTTGATCAGTGATAGGAACTAATTAAAAAATGAGACCAAGAATAGAGGTTGAATATATAGAGTGGGAAATGTTTATAGGTATCTTCTTCAATATGTATTTCCATTATTCTATGAGAACAAAAATAGAGAAGGATTTTCTTGAGATGAAGAAGAAGGAGAATGAATCTGTAGGAAGCTACGAGATAAACATCACAATACTTTCCCATTACACGTAAATCTTTTTCATGGATCCTAATAGAAAGGTCGATAGATTCTTGGGTGGACTAAGACCTTATCTGCAGAATAATATAGCCAACTAAGACTATGATAGCTATGGGGAGATCATATAGAGTGCCATGAAAGTTGAAATAGAGTTTGGTGAGATGAAAGGGTCTTATAAATCCAATGTCAAGAAGAGATCAGTGGAGCCAATCTTAGGGAGGATCTGGGATCAGGGAAGAGGAGGCATGAAAGTACAACTTCCTCCATGTAATAAGTGTGGGAAGAAGCATTTGGGGAACTGCATTCTTTGGATAGGTAAGTGCTAAAATTGTGGAAGATGTTTCCATATCATGCATAATTATCATAGTGAGGAGAATCCTAAACTTCCCAACACTAACGATAAAGGGAAGATGGTGAAGGACATACCTGATGTCTAATAATTCAATTGTTGACAGCTTGGTCTCTTTTCCAATCACTATAAAATCCAAGGGCAGTAGAGGGTAATCACCATCAGCCTCATCAAATTCCAAGGGAGAAAAGTTGTGTTTCTGCTATCACGACAACTGATTTTGAAGATCCAAATGATGTGGTGGAAGGTACTCTTGTTGTTCTCTCAAAGCTAGCAAGTACCTTGTTTGATTTTGGTTCTATGCATTCCTTTATTTCCTCTAAGATTTCATGAAATTTAGAATCAACCCCTAAATTTATAAAAGTAAAGTTATCATTCAAGACTCTAATTGGGATTATCCAAGCATCAAAAATATTGTGGAACTCTTGTATTTACTTTATTGAGCACAATCTTATTGAAAATCTAGTAGTCATTCCCATGTTGGAAGTTGACATTATACTAGGGATGTACTGGATATCAAAGTATAATGCTACGATCAAATGAAAAAACAAGAAAATCTCAGTAGTCTTGAATGGAAAACCTACAATTATCATCCAAGGAGAGATATCTCAACCTGATCTTTGTCTTGAAGAACCTCCTATAGCCTTTTTTTTGGAGTTGATCGGTGGAGAAGAAGATGTAAATGAGGGTATAAGGATAGAAAATGTCCCCATCATCCAGAAACAAATTGACGTATTTTCTGAAGAGTTACCTAGACCTCCCCAGAAAGAGATGTAGAGTTCTCCATTTAACTCATACCGGGATCCCATCTGATATCAAAGACCCTGTATAGGATGGAAAATGTGGAGCTGCAGTAATTAAAGAAACAACTCCAAGATATTTTGGAGTGGGGGGTTATCCAACCAAGTGTGTCTCTTTAGGGATCACCTATTCTTTTTGTGAAAAATAATGATGGATAAATGAATTGACTATAGAGAACTAAACAGGATCACAGTGAGGAACAAATACCCTCTTCCAAGAATTGATGACTGATTTGAACAACTTTGTGGGGATCAATTCTTCTCCAAGATTGATCTTTGATCCAGTTATCATCAATTAAGGGTGAAGAAGAAAAATATTACAAAAAATACCTTCCGATCAAGCTATGGGCATTATAATTTTGTTTTTATTCCCTTAAAACTAATTAATGAATATGCTATTTTTATGGATTTGATGAATAGAGTATTGAAGTACTACCTTGATAAATTTATGGTAGTTGTTATTGATGATATTATGATATATTACAAAATTCATGAGGAGCATGAGGATCATTTAAGGGTTATTTTACAAACTCTACATAAGGATAGTATTTTTGTAATGTTCAAAAAATGTGAATTTTGATTACAAAAAGTTTCTTTCTTGGGGAACATTGTAACCAATGAAGGAATCACAGTTGACCCTATAAAGAAAAAATTTGTAGAGGAGCGGCCTCAGCCTACAACAATAACTAATATTCGTCATTTCCTTGTATTAGAGGGATATTATATGAGGTTTGTGAAAAAAAATAACAAATTTCTAATCCATTAACAAAGTTAACTCAAAAAGGGTTCAAGTTCATCTGAACAAAAGAGTGTGAGGAAAGTTTCTAAGAGCTGAAGAAGAGATTCGTTACTGCACTCGTGATAACTCTACCCTCAAGTGGATAAAGATTTGTTATTTTTTAGCGATGTATCTCTGAAAGGGCTTGGGTGAGTCCTCATGAAAAATGAAAAATTCATTGCTTATCCATCTCAACAATTGATGACTCGTGAGCAGAACTATCCTTAGCATGATCTTGAGTTGGTTGTAGTTGTTTTTTCTCTGATGATATAGTGGAACTATCATTATGGGAAGAAATGTGATATATACACAGACCATCAATGTTTAAGGTATATTTTCACGAAAAAGGAATTGACCATGACACAAACGAGATTGTTGGAACATCTTAAAGACTATTATTGTACAATTCATTATCATCCCAGAAGATCAAACAAAGTTGTTGATGCATTAAGTATGAAAGACCCAATTGTTCTATCCATGATGAAGATTCAATGAGATCCCTTGATCTAATACCTAGTAAAAGTGGAAATGGGAATTATAAGAGAAGGGACATCATCAACCCAATCCCAAATGATTTCTCAACCGTTGTTAGTAGATACGATCAAGAAATATTAGAAAGAATATCCTTTGTTTCAAAGGAAGTTTGAGGTTGTGAAGGATGGGGAGTTTCTTGAGTTCAATATTGATCAAGAAGGTGTACTGAAAATTCATACAAGATTATGTGTTCCATCTATTCCAAAAATAAAGAAGGATTTTATGGATGAATCTCATAGCTATACATTCTCTATACATCCTAGATGTACAAAAATTTATAGAGACCTTCATGATCATTGTTGTTGGGATAACATGAAAAGGGAGATTGCCGACTACACTACATGGTGCCAGGTATGTCAGCAAGTGAAGGATGAGCGACAACTTCCTAAAGGGGTATTACAACTACTACCCATACCATCATGGAAGTGGGAGAATATCACTATGGACTTTGTCATTGGTCTCCCAAGAACATCAAAAGGAAGCAATGAGATATGGGTTATATTGGACCGTCTCGCCAAGACTGCCCATTTTATCTCTATTCAGGAATATTTTTCTCTTGATCAAATTTCCAGGATTTATTTGAAGGATTTGGTAAGGCTATATGGAGTTCTAGTTTCTATCGTTTCTGATCATGATCCAAGGTTCACATCACATTTATAGAGAAGTCTTTAACATGATCTAATTACCAAATAGAATTTTAGTACAACCCATCACCCCCAAATTGATGGTCAATCTAAAAGGATTATTCAAACACTTGAGGACATGCTAATAACATGCTCAATGGAATTTAAGGGTGGATGGGATCACCATATCCCATTAGTTGAGTACACTTACAACAAAATATTCCACTCGAAAGTTAAAATGGAACCTTATGAAGCTCTATTTGGGAAGAAATATAGAACTCTTAATTTTTGAGATGAATCTGGTGAGAGAAAGATTCTTGGGTATGATCTTATGCAAGAGATGATAGAAAAGTTTCATGCCATCTAAAAACACATTAAGGCTACTCAGAGTCGAAAAAAGATCTTTGTTGACAGTCATCGAAGGGACTTAGAGTTTGATGATGGTGACAAAATTATTTCTTTGAATTTCACCTTGGAATAGAGTTACGAGGTTTGGGAAGAAAGGGTAGATCATCCCTAGATACATTGTCCCCTATGAAATCTTTGATCCTGTTAGATTAGCGGCATATCGGCTTGAAATTCCCCCAAATCTTGCAAATGTTCTTGATGTCTTTCACGTATCCCTCTTGAGGAAGTAAATACCCAACCCTTCACACATACTAAATCTAGAGGTGGTACAACTGGAACATAACCTCTCTTATAGGAAGCATCCGGTGGGGATCTTGGATCGTAGAGACAAGGTTCTATACAACAAGACTATGAACCTTGTTAAAGTGTTTTGAAGGAAACACAAATGTGAAGAAAACACGTGGGAACCAGAGGAGTCTATGAGGAAGAAGTACCCACACCTTTTATCTTCTGAGGGTATGAGTTGAAACTTCAAAGATTAAATTTCTTAAGGGGGAATAATGTAATGACCAGAACTTTTGAATAATATTTTATTTCCTGAAAATATATGTTATATAATTCTTACACAAAAAAATATATCTTTTTACTAATGAAGTGGGTTTCATTGGAATAAGACCTTTGGGTTTCCACAATTATATGTCCATTGTTCAATGTGACCATTGAAAACAATACTAATTTTTAATGTTATAATTATTGTTTAAGATATAAATAATGATGGATAATTAATGTCGAAAGAATATTTGATGGCCTCATCGAGTAGACTCAGGCTATACGAAGCCCATATGTTAGATCTGGGAAAGGAGGTATAATAATTGGGATTTTCTCTAGACCAATCCCAAGCTGAGCTGAAACATGTTTTTCTTGAATGTAAACACCTTCAGGATAAGTTCAATCTGATAGAAATCACCACTCAAACAATGTTATCTGAGCCGCCCCAAGATTCTATCACCATTTCACACCTTACTCTTAGGTCATATGAATTTGTTAAAAGGGGTTATGTAACAAGGCCTTAGTTACTTTGTGTGATCATTTTGTATAGATAAAATTTTTATTTCTTATTGTGGTAAAAAAAATTAATTCTGAATGTTAAAATAAATATTGGATGAATTTTTAGAAGTTTCATATAATTGATGGATATTGGAAGAAAAGAGTATTTTAAAATATTTTTTATAATATAAATAATTAATAATGTGAAATTATTTTCAAAAAATGGACATATACAGTTGTGATCAGTAAGAAATTTAGAGTCTAATAGGATCAACTTACTTTTTAGTGAACAACAAATTATGAATAGTAATATTACCCTTATGAATATTAATGTGGCAAATGGAAAAATAACCTCAATTAAGAAAGTTTAAATATATCTTAGGCATCTTTAATTGTAATGTGATATAATAGCATAATTAAAAAATTGTTTCATAAATTATTAGTTAAGTATTAGTATTTTTTTTCAGGTAAATAGTGATTTTACTTAAAAATTAAATATCTCATATTTATAAAATTATTTTTATAAAATTAAGTTCATTTTTTGAATTCAGAACATTGATATTATTTTAGGGTGAATTTATGACATTTTAATAAAATGTTTTGTTTTTTTGATGAATAGTAAAAATACGGTTTTTGAGTTTTCGTTGTGTTTTATGACATCATAATGATGAAATATGTAATTTAAAATGTTGTTAAACTATTTTGGATTAAAAAATTATATTATGTGTCCTAGGTGGCCAAAACCATGGGCAAGCCCATGGTTTTTCAAATACCACTAATGAGGTGTCCCTTGGAAATTAATAAAATATTCCCTCACTTTTTCTATAAATACCAACCATTTTTTCATTCAGTTCATTCCAAATTCATAATAAATTAATTTTTGGACTTTTTACTTCCCAAGAGATCCTACAAAGGTGCTATTAATCCCCCCAAGTTCCCAACTATCAAGTTTTCGAGTAACTCTTCAATGTAAGGGAACCTTTCACCCTCCTCTTTTAACCAAGACTTCTTTTAAGTTATGTCTTTTAATTTCTATTTTTCTTATGTTGGGGTCTGTTATTATGTATTATTATTGATTTAAGTTTTACATATAAATTATTATAGACCCTTTTTTCTCTCATCAACTATGTTAATGAATTTTTATGCGATGTTGTTAGGCTGCCGAATTTTCTTAAGGGAATTTGAAACTTCCCTTTTTTATTTCAAATTCTCTTTTATTCAGTATGTCTTGGAAATTTCCATATCATGTTCTTATATCCATGTTAATATATATTTATATTGTATTATGAATCTATTATGAATTTTTGACCTCTTTACCCTCTCTTTTTAATGTTTTCTAAAACCATGTTACATAGTTGTTATGCTGCAGAAATTTCATCTCAAAATCTCTCTCTTTTTATAAAGAAATTATTTTATTTTCATTATATGAATACCCAAAACTCTTTAATTTATAGGGTTATTTATCATGACATAAAAATGTTTTATTTTATTCTGTAATTTTTATAGATAAATCCCTCATTACCTTTCTATGGGTTATAAATGACATAACGATCATGTTTTTAAGCACTTTTTAAGACTCCATGATTGTGATATAAAACCCATTTATTTTATTCTCTATTGGTTATTTATGAAATGTTTGATTATGATTTATGTTAACAAAATGAATATAAATACATATTAAGGGTGCTCCCTAATATCACTCTAATGCATTGTTTAAAGAAATTAATCTTTAGAGAGAAAAGTTTTATGATACCTTGGTGAATAACCTTGGTAATTTTTTGACACCTTGGGTATGGACCTCGGTGATATGATTATGAATGTCTAAATTAAATATTTTAGAAAAAATTTCATTTTATTTATAAATTTATTATTATTATTATATTCCTCTATATCATGCCTTTAGGATATTCCCCATGTTCTTATTGATATCACTCAAGTTCACATGTAAATTGTTTCACTTTTTTTCCTTACTGGGACTTATGCTCACCCTTTCCTTTAATGTATGTACCAAGGATATGATATGAATTAATTAAATTTAGTATTATCCTATGATGAATCCTTACCAGTGGATTAGAAGAATGTTTTATGTTTTCATGTATTATGTTCCTGATTTCCAAGATACTAAACATTAAAGATCCTCTGTTTGTAAAATGTAATGAAAATTTATTTTATAAAAAGGAGGGATTACATAATTCTAGATTACACACACATTATTAAACTTTTTATAGATTAAATTGATTTGGTAACCATAAATGGGACTTTTGAGAGCATGATACAAAAATGTTCATGTGATTACTTAACCTTATCTTATCGAGGGAACTTCCTTTATAATAGGCGAATACATTTGAGGACTCCTGGTCTGGGTCCACATGGAATGAGTCCAAGTATGTATTCTATATGAGGTTCAAGTTTCTTGGTGGATCTTTCTAACATGTATTAACTAATTTCTAGGAATGTTTAGATTGTATATCTGATATGTTGGGGCATCATCTTTATAAGGCAGACTAGTCTGAGGGAACCTGTCTAATTAATTAACCTATCCTGGATAACTCTGCATGATCTAAGAAGATGTATCCAAGATCCTTAAAATGGTCAACTGAATTGTCTTGGATACCATTTAATGTAAAAATAGGACATTCCCATGGTTCATAACATAACCAAAACCTTCATTTCTAGGTTCTTGTGCATGATCAACTGACTTATCTGGGGTCTTGTACATGATCAAAATAAACATGATCATGCATTGTCAAATGATCAACTAGACTCATCTCTGGACTATTGCATGACAACATAGAAATTTATATGGAGAATCACATGATTTTTTGGACACACCAATGTCCCCATCACATGGTCAAATTTTATTTTCATGCTCATCTTCTCATGACCAAGATGGAAAACTTCAAGGTGTTTGGAATGACTGATATGACTTGTCCTAGGCTTGTCGTGTCACATAATTGACATGTCATGGGGCTATCACGAGATCAATATAACTCTTCTGAGTCCTATCTCGTGATCCAAGTGACATGTAAAAATCCACCCAAATATTTCGTCTGTCCCACGAGGACTCTTGTGATCATGTGTCCTTGACCCATTCACACGACGGGGCCTCACAGATATTTTTAAGATACCGTGTTTGTTCACATGTCACAGGTGCATGCCCAAAGGTATCATTCCCTATGTTTAATGGGAAACAACACATACCCAACTATGCATATTTAGGGGTAAAACCATAGAGGTTTCATGGCCATGGGATTTCATGTCCATAGGATTATATACTCATCATGAGGGTACTCATATGTTGATTTTCTATTCATGCGATTTGCATAAACTAAAAAGGGACTCATGAGGGAGTCTATGAATGTTTACAGGGGATTCCAAATAATAAAAAAATCATGGATAAGGGTAAATGGTTCATACTTCTGGTGTTTTCCCATTGGATAAACTGCATGTCTGTAGGTGTCATTATGAAACTGCTTGATGGACACACATCCATGATCTGTAAAACATTCGTGAGGTATCGCCATGAGCTCTACACTTATGAGTTGGGAAGCTTGCATATCAAAACCTAAGAATTAATGGGATATAGAGAATATTTCATGGCGAGGAGTGCACGGAATGTGGGGTTCTCATCCTTATTTCTTTTTATTCCATGGATAAGGTTTCCATGTAGATACTACATGTCCAAGAAGACACTCCCAAGGTCACATGAAGGCATCGCAAGTCCTGAAGACTCTAGGTAATGAAATATTGAGGGAACTTGTGTCGCTTATTTGATGCTGCATGGAGGCATCGCATGTGCTGAGCCTGTGTGGGAGGCTATCTATTTTGGTTATCAAAGTCATGGGTGGAATCTCGCATGATCACGAGTTCATGATATCATGAAGCTCCCCTATTCATGTGATTATCATGTCATCAACAAAGGGTCCCATGATAGTTTAATCTATCATGCTAAGGACCTGCAAGGTGTGTTTGTAGGCTCAAATGACTATTTCCAGGGTTTCATATAATCACTTCAAAACAAATGTGATGGAAGAACTCACAAGATTGGAGTTTGGCATGTTCATTGGAACATACACGTGGAAAATAGTATGGGAACCATGAATATTACATGGATTGTATTTTTACATCACATGAGGTTACATCGCTCAAGAGACTGTGTGACCCAATAAAATGTTTTATAGGAGGTCTTACAGGAAAGTATAGTGGTTATGTACGTTGTGGTGGTCTTGCAGCCTCTGCTAAATACAAGGCATATGTCCGCATTTATTCCAAAGTATAGTTCACATGAGATGTTGTGATTTCAGGGGAATTATGTGAGACAATCTCACTGCACCCTACAACTACTTGAGAAGGAATGATGTTTGTACGATAAGGATGTGAATCTGTGGGAGTTCACAAAAATTTGAGATACTACCTCTCAAGGGAGTCACATGTGTTTATTTTTTCATGCGGTCACATGATCCTATGGTGATCACATGATGATTTTTTGTGGGGAAATATCATAGTATCTTTTTATGAGAGCTTCCCCTGATTTACTTGGAAAATATCTCTCATGATAATGGTAAGGCCACACTATTCCACCACCTTCCTTCTTTTTTGGAGCTCCCTCCCCCCTCCTAACATGTGTCTTTCTTCATGGGATCACCATATATGTAGGCGAGGTCAGCTCAAATATCATCTTTCATTCCATGGAAAGGGTTTTTCGTGCACCAGTGAGGGAGTGGAGGCCTTCGCGTGATCTTCATTCATGATGTTCCATGATCAAATAAATCCAAGTTAATTGGGAAGGAAAATACAGAGATGGCATAAGGTCTTGCAATCATAAATTTCTTTCCATGCCTACATCAGTTATCCTTTCTTTGGTCGAATGATCAGTAGATGATCGTGCGATGGTTTAAAGTACTATAAGGGGCCCTCACAAAAGGCTATTGGAATTCGTGGTTGGAACTTATGAGACTTGTTCTAGTGATCTTAGACTCACTCGGATATTATCTAAGTACTATATAGATGGTAGTAAAATCAAGTGGGTGTCGGTGTTCCTCAGGATCTCAAACCAGGGAATTGGTAGGTTAAAGAAGAAGGTTTTTACTATGTGGGATAGGTTGATTTTAGAAATATTCAAAGCACTAGATCGCCTCATGGTTGAAATTTTAATATGTGGGAGTGAAACAGAAAAATGTGACCAATGGAAGGTGCAATCAAATGGGACGAATCATTGGGAGGCATGATAAGATGGTGAAAATTTTATTTATGTGAGAAAATTTCATCCCACATCGAAATATCACATATTCCTCCCTCTATAATATAATACATTCCATGAATTTCACCCCATAAATCTTGAAAATAGTTCGACACCTACACCCCATGCATTGATTCCACCCCTGGGCTTCAGCCCACTAAGATTTTGGCTCAAACTATATGCACCTTTAGGATCACGCACCTCAATCTGTATACATAGAACCACCCTCTTTTTTCAGGAGATATGGTACTTTATCTATCCACTGGCTAGTTTGGTTTGACTCCCACTGGGAATGGTCGACCTATGGTCCCACATGGGCCTATGGCCGACTTCAACTAGCTAGATGGTGGAGGCCTTAATTTTTGGAAAAGGTAAGTAATAAAACTACCTTAACCCAAAAAGAATAAAATTATAAGTATGACATAAGGGTCCATGTTTTATCTCTTTAAACCTCAAGAATTCATGTATTCCTTTCCAAGTATTACTCCAATGTTTTTCACCATCATCAAATCTTTGATAACAATGTTTGAAATGCACAAATAGTTTTTCTGAAAAAATACCCCCTGCCACTAGAATGATATTCATCAAAACATTAAATAATATAATTCTAATCACTTTTTTTCATATCTGAATGTCTGATGATCTATTTTACTGAACTTCCTGAGAGGATCTATTTTGATTATGTCAATGAGGAACTTGAGGTACCTTCCATGAGAGACTTCTAATCTGGTGTTCTGGGATGAATCCTAGAAAGAAAGTGGCTTTGGATTTGGGAAAGGATCCCCTGAAATTGGAATGTATATGAATTATTGAATGGAACAAGGATTATATGAAAATAAACTTGTTAATGTATCCAATGTAAGGTACTTTGACATCTCTACATATCTATTAGGTATGGGAATCAATCCTTACATAGATCTCAAATATACTAATCTTCAAATCAAACTCATACATAGGTAACATAAGTTCATAGATAAATAAATCTATGATGAGTGCCCTTACATTGATCTAGCTCATAAGTAGAAGGAGTAATGTAACTGTTTTGTGACAAAATCCTAGGTAGGGGTCCATGTTTGAGTGGATATGCATCTTGGATCATCCAAGATATCCATAATTTGTGTGTAATACCAAACTGATCTAATTTCTTAGACTTTATTACATGAATTATGATAGGTATCTATTCGATAAATGTTCATTAATTCCCAATATTATGATATTATTCATTGGTAAACCTTCTCTATTAGTCTTGATAATTTCGGATTTAAAAGGGAAATTTGGACCTGGTATCCTTCTTAAAGGTAAAATGTGATAACTTCTACCTAAAAAAAGGTACTTAGTGAGAATATATTTATTTTTTCTAAGGAAATATGGTGGGACCCACAATATTTTTATCTCTTTTATTTTTTCACTAACCATTGCCTAGACTTTATATGGGGGAAGACATGGTGGGCATAGACATAGCTATTTCTCAGGTTTCCTTCTTATAGGTTTTGGACCAGATAGGTTTTGTACCTCCACCATTTTATATATTCTCATTATTTCTAGGATATTGAGAAGTTTATGTCTACTGATCTGATACATGACTTTTACCCAAGATTCTCTTATCGGGTCTTCATCCTAGAGACTATCATGTCTTTTTATATCATATGGTCTTTCAAGATACATCTTCACTATGCTACAGTTTACAGTCATTTATCTAGGACCTCTTTTTTATTTTAGTTTAAGGTATTATAGCTTGGGAATTTTTTGTTCTGTATTTTAGGGTCTTCTAGTTCAGATCTTTGTCTGTTGTCGTTTAAATTCTTCTAGTTGTGAACTATGTGTGTTTTAGTTTAATGTATTCTATCCTGGATCTATGTGTTATGTAGATTAAATAATTATAGCTAAAACCATTGTTTCATTTAGTTTCAATTCATCTAGCTTGGAGCTATGTGTGTTGTAGTTTAAAGTATTCTAGATCGGACCTATGTGTGTTGTAGTTTAATGTGTTCTAACATGGACTTGTGTGTGTTGTAGTTTAAAGTATTCTATCTCAGACCTGGTTTATGCATATAGAACATGGGGTAAGCAAACTAGGGATGAATCAAAACATCCTACAGTGTTGAGTTCCATCATGGTGTTGTTAGGGCTCGTGATGATTTTAGTTCCTTTATTTCAAGGAGGAGATGTCTTTAGTTGTTGGGTTAAATTTCGTATGCATCGATAGCATGGCCAATAAAGTGTTTTCCACTCTTATACAATGTAATTGGAAGATTTATGGAGGAAATATGGGTTTGGGGATAAATAATAGGGATTCTAGGTCTTCTAGGATAGTTGGAATATGGGTGATGTAAGTTATATAAAAAAATCTTGAGTCTGTGAATATGGTTTGGGGAAAACATGTTGGGTATGTCCTGTAACACTATGATATTTTAGGTTCCTCTACAGTGTCATAATGGCTCACAAGGATTATGAAGCCCTACTTATAGATTTATGATGTCATAGGCTGGTAGTTCTAAGCCCTTCTCTGTCAATAGTACTACCAAACTAAGAGATCCAATTTCATTTCTATGGGCTATGAAAATTTTTCAAAGACCCAATCATCTAACCAAAGAAGTTGGGAATGGAATGAAAGCTATCCATGAAGGGATATATAAACCTAGGGTAATTTATATCTAATTTTAAATCTTTATCCCTATGCCTTGTGGTTTAGAATCATGATGTGTGATCCATAAAAGT
Organism: Viscum album; assembly: GCA_963277665.1. NCBI lineage: Eukaryota > Viridiplantae > Streptophyta > Magnoliopsida > Santalales > Viscaceae > Viscum > Viscum album. The sequence continues at coordinate 250,190,841 of OY728150.1, forward strand.
ATAGGGAATAGAGTGTTGCATTCCGACATTGAGAAAGGGTACAAAACACGGGGACATAACATCGAGGATGTCAAATCCACTCAGATAGTCTGGAACGAGGATTCTAAATCATGGTCCAACGGTATTAGTCCAAGATAATGATATGGGATAGTTACACATGGATATGTACAAACCATCCTAAGATGATGGGTGATGCCTTGGTGATGTCAGGCTCACAAAGATTAGAAATCCCTCCTTGCAATGCCAATATCTCTCCATTTGGTGGGTCATAAGCCTTTCTTCATCAATAGCATGGAAACTCCAAGAGATTCCTTTTCCTTTCCAAGGTATATGGGAGTTTTGTGATGTCTAAAAGCACTCATACCATGATGTGGGGTTTATGGAGAATTTAATATCCAATAATGGTTCGAGAACACTAAATGTGGTTTCACCACCTAGAGAACTTATTCACATAGTGAGGAGATATGATAAACCATTTCTATAAAATTCTCCTAGAACAAGGGTCCAGAGAGAATAACATGGATATTACTAGGGCTAAAAATTAGTCCCTATTATCTTTATTCATTTTTTATGTACACCATACTTTCTTCCTAAACCCAAGAAATGGTGATTTTAGTGAGCGAAGACTTGAATTTTTCTCAAGAATCCCTTTTCAAGTTTTCAAACAAAAAAGTATTATATCTCCTTCATTATATATTTATGGTATTGTGATTTGGACCATCATAGGATAGATTTTAAAGTTTTGTATTATTGACCAAAGTGTAAGCAGTTTATGATCATGACATGCATGTACATAATATGGAGGAAGATACATGAGATTCTAATCAGGATTCCTAGGGTCAAGATTACAACGTCATCATTTAGAGAAGGAGATAAAAATATTTTAAATCATATCTTGAGATTATTAATTCATGAGTAATGTAATGGGACAATCATACAATGGATGTACCAAAACAAACTGAGGTGTTGGGTTTCACCATGGTGATGTCAGGATCACAAGGATTAGAAATCCCTTAATACTGGGCCAAGATGTCTCTAGTTGGTGGGTCTGATCCCTTCTGTGTCAATGGAATAGATGAAATGAAAGATTATTTTTTCATACCAAGGGATATGAAAGGTTGTGTAAACCTATGGTGCTCAAGTCATGATGTGTGGTAGGTGGAATGATGTTCTTTAAAATATGTAGGAAGTACCTCATACTCTGGTTGACTGGGGTAAGGCTCTTGCAGAATTTTGATGAGGAATGATAATGGGTGAAGGTCTTCTCATCTTAGAACCATGTATTAGGGAAATTATATCATTTTTATAGTTTAACACCATGTGGTGAGGACATTTTTTCTTCATTTTAATTTCATGTGGTAAGTACGTGCTTCCATGTAGTTTAACATTATTTGGTAAGGACAAAGGTGATCTGACGTGACAAGGAGAAATGTGGACACACCTAAGGATGGAAATCTAAGAATCACTACGTCTCCTATGTTAATAAGAATCAATCCATACATTGTTCTTGGAATCACATGTAGTTTAGAATCCTACGGTGGGTACGTAGATGAAGTTATGTGAAAGAATAGAAATGTTACTGGATCCAAGGATGAAAAATTGTGCATCAACTCATATACTATGTTAATTGTAATTAGGCCATACATTGCTCTTGGAATACCATGTAGTTTAGTTTCATGTGGTGAGGATGAATATGAATAGATGAAAACACACATAAATGTTGTGGTTGGTCCCATAAGTGGAATTCTGGTTTTTTCCTTTGTATCTCATGAGGATGAGAATAAAGTAATATATAGTTATTCATGATAAATTATCCATGTAGGTCTATACCATATGTGTAGGTGGGAAATATTTTCATCAACTTTTGTATCTGTGAGTTGTATTAGAGATCTATGAGTCACCACGTATCTCATGATGATAAGAATCAATCGACGCGTAGTTCTGAATGGGAAATACTCTATGTAGGTCTAACTGATATGTTGATGTGTGAATTATTTTCATCAACTGTTTTAGTTGGGCCTAGGATTATAGATCATGGAATCACTACATATCATGTGATGACAGGATTCAAGCCACATTTAGTTATTAAAAAACTGTACAGTTTAACATCATGCGGTAAGGAAGAAGATGGACTGATGTGAAAAAATGGTGAGGTTGTGATCAGGACCAAGGATGGAAGTCTAGGCATCACTACATATCTCATGAAAATTTCAGTCAATCCACACATAGTTCTTAAAAAAATTTCCATTTTAATGTTTTTAGGAAAAGACATTGGTTGTATAGTTTAATTTCTTGTGGAAAGGACTCACGGTGTGCCTTTTATGGTCTTTAATTCATGACCATGATGGAACTTTCATTTACTTTCATTCCTTTCACATGAGTAGAATACCTTAATAAAATTACTAAGCTTACATGATCTATGATCGGTGTCATAAACAAGGATTAATAAGGGTTTCTCTCACAATGCAGAGGTAGTTGAGGGTATAATAGAGGCATTTTGTATCATGTAGTGGCTGGACCAATATATAGGATTGAGACATCCCTATATATCTCATTGAAAAATGAGAATGAAGACATACATAGTTTTAGATGGGTATTACAGTTTAACATCATGTAGTGAGGACATTACTTAGGAAGTTTAATGTCATGCAGTAAGGACGTGGGTGAATTGACATGAAAGAGGAGAAATATTATGGATCTATGGATTTTTTTGTCATACGGTAAGGATGAGGGTTAACTAACATGGAGAATCATTATTTCTGGGCCCAAAACTAAATGCGTGGTCTTAACTTCATTTCTTATGATGGAAGGAATCAATCCACAAGTAGTTCTTGAGTAAACTTGTAGTTTAACGTCTTTCATCAAGGAAATGGGTCACCCAAAGTGAATGAATATGGATGTCATGGGATCATATAGTTTATTATCATGTGATAAGGACATGAGATTCCATTTATTTTAACATCTTACTACCAGGACATTTCTGTATGGTTTTAATATCACGTGGATAAGAAGATCTTACAGTTTAACATCATGCAGTTAGGCCATACTATGTACCGTTTAACATCATGTGATTAAGACATTCCCCATATAGTTTAACATCATGTGGTTAGAATGAACTTAGTATATTTAATCATCATGTGGTAAGGGATAACTTCATACAGTTTATCATCATGTGCTTAGAAAAAACTCCATAAATTTTATCGTCATGTGATTAGGAAATCTCTAGCACTCCATTTTTTACCCATTTTGGATCTCATATATGGAAGTGAAAATGGGTCTAGGAATGTTTGTCATGATGTTTCTGGATAAAATTATCCATATCCACATGTCATCAGATTCTTCATCATAGCTATATGCTTTAACATGGTTTAGACAGCATAGGATTATGTTATAGGTCTCCTGTTGACTGTGGTGAAGCTCTATTGATGGTTGATGGGGAACAATATATGGTTAAACCCAATATTGTGAACATATTTCTATAAGGATGAAACAGATGTTTTTTATCACCTCTCTATACAAAGGTGTCAGTGTTTTGGACACTTCTATATACAAATGTGTTTTGGAAAGGGGAAGATTTTATTTTCCACAGGAGATATCACAGTGGGCAGGTTGACCACGGTGAATGTGAGGAGTAGATTCCATGTGATCCATCTCCACACTACCATGAGAAGGAAAATAAAAATAATTTTATACTTCTACTTTGTCTTTTAATTAAGGTTTTATGGACACTTTTTATGTTGATAATATCTATCGAACAAATTTATGGACACATGGAATTGAGTAAGCCGGGAGTATGAGCCTCACTTTTCATCATGGTTAGAATATTCCATCCTAACTTTTAGGGTTGAGAAGGGTATAAGATTACCATATGACAGATTCTGGAACCTATTTATAACAATATGATGTTGCAAGTGTATGATACTTATAATAAGATGATGATAAAGTATGTCAATGAGATTCTTTAACAGGGATAGATCTTGTCCCGAGGCGTGTACCATATTCACTTGGTGGGATTCTTTCAAAATGGGGATATGTGCCCAATCATGGGCCTTTGTAATATTTCAAAGGTATTTCAGAAGTGATTATGATATTTTCTTATGGCATGTGATGCTTTCACTTGGTGATCCTCAGTTGGAGTGGGAACATGATCCTGGTACTGATATGCATTCCCTATCGGAATATGCCAACAAACCTTTGAGATAAGAGGAGGGATATCAGTCTCCTCCTATATTTTTTTAGAAGGATGTCGGTGCATCCATTATATTAGTGGATGTAGGAATATGTTTCAAGACTCTTTGATCTGTTGGAATATTCTAAAATGATTCATTGGTGAGAATATGAGCTTGTCCTGAGGTTTGTGTCATTCTCACTTAGTTATCCCTGACCAGAATGAGGATATATGCTCGATTTTGGGCCATTGGAGTATGTCACTAGAATTATTTGATAAGAATGTTATCATATATTAAGACTTGTTCCCTTATCACTTTTTTAGCCTTGGTTGTAATAGAAATATGATCCCGGCCATATGCCTCATCCTTTAGCTGAATATATCGATAATACACCCAAATGGGAGAAAGAATATGCCCTTGCTCAGGAGAAACAACACTTTCATATTGATCAGATTTTTCATCTACTCTAGATATAGGGAAAATAATATACAACTATCCCTTTACATTAACTGTAATATATTGTAAGAGAACCTGTGTTTCTTTCACAAAGCATTAGCACTTCAACAGGTTAAGTACAAGGATATACGCATGTATGCTCTTAGCTACCAAGATATGTTGTTCATTGAATTTTATTTAAGTGGGGATATATTCCCACTCTTATCCTCCTTGTGCCACTAAAATATTACATTGTAATTAATGAATGTGAGTGATGATATGAATCTCCCCAATGCCTACTTAATGGATATTCCTTTAGACCTTCCCTAATTGAGTAGGGATATGAGTCTGCTCTCTCTGGTCCACAACATTCTGTATTCTGACATGCTATCCTTGATACCCAGATCTATGTGTTTTAGGATATGACATATCTTAGAATACCCATAGAATGAGACTAAGCAGTATTGGTGATTTTTTGATATAGTTCAGATCGTGATTGTACTATGTCGGTGGTGCTTATGGAAATTTTAATTTCATCCTAATATAGAGAGTGTCTCTTGGAGATTATAATGTCTCATAGTTTATTTTCCGCTGACTAAGATGTTCTCCTTGAATTATTCATTCATGTGGTAAGGACATTAATATAAGTGGATGGGATTTGATATAGGATCTACGAATCCATACATGTCTCATTAGGATGGAAATAAAGTTGTTCATAGTTATAGAAACCCCATAGAGTTTAATGTCATTCGGAAAGGAAATCAACCGTTCAGTTTAATGTATTGCATTATATATGTGAATATATATGGTTGGGCCAAGATAGAGAATCTAGGTGTCCCTATGTGTCTCATTGGGATGAGAATCAATCCATACGTATTTCTAGAAAGAAGTTGTGGTAGGATACCAACACTAACAACGGTTGTCCTCAAGGGTGAGGTCCACAAGAATGTACTGTTTTATATCATATAAATAACATTAATCATGATTTTTAATGTAATGCAGTGGGAAATCATTGTATTCCATTTAAGGTCCTTCATTTGAGACCTTGATATTCCTATCGCAAGAATTTATGCCTCTTTTGTGTTGGGAAACTGTTAATGAATTCTCTAAGCTCACATGAGATATGCTCAGTGTGAGAAACAAGGAATGACAAGGCTTCAATTCACTATACAAAGGCAATGAAGGATAGGATATGATTATTTTGTATTATTTAGTGGCTAGACCAAAATATAGGATTGAGATGTCCCAGCGTATCTCATTGTAAATGAGAATCAAGCCATACATCGTTATAGAAAAACTATGCAGTTTTATGTCTTGGGGAAATGATATATTTCATCTAGTTTAAGATCATGAGATAATAAATTATTAAATGTAGTTTTAACATCATTTGGTAAGGAAATGATCCATGCAGTTCAACGTCTTATTATGAGGTCAATGGCCATACAGTTTTAATGTCCAGCGGTAGGGATATTAGCCATGTATTTTAATGTCATGCGGTAAGGACATTGCCAATAACCTATCTGGAAAGTAACTCATTAAATGGATATTGAACAAATATTATGAATATTTCATTAGTTTTAGGATATTTTAACTCTATCATGTCTGTAGTCACCTGTTCTTACAACAAATCATTAAATACAAAATAGTTTTCTAGCATGTTTCCAAGATTCTGATGGTAGTGGAGATGGTTTTCATGGACTTTCAACCATTCCTGCTTTGGTTTTCATATTATTAAAACTTATATCAAACCATTTTCCATTATGTAGTAAAAATACCAAGGGACACGTTTTTTTGGAAGTAATAGGCTTTGTTAAATTGTGATTTGAAGGACGGTCACTCATCCTTAAGAGTTTTGTGGCTCATGACCCATGGGAAAACTAGTGCATCCTATTTAGAGTGATTAGATGACTAGTTTAGGGATTCAAGTGTTGGTGGTTCCAATATCCCCATATCCATATTCATATGAATCTAGTCATTAAATTAAACACAACCTTTTATTGTGTGCACAATACATCGCTTGTTGGGTCCATGATTGTCATGGCCTACCAACCTTTCCTCATTTGGATTTATTGTCACTGGAAGATCTATCAATCCATTTTCCATGGAATAGTTTAAATACCTGAAAACATGTCTTGATAGGAAAGAATACACTTTTCCTTATCTGTATTCAAAAGATGGGTGATAATTCTTCTTTTCCCACAATTTTTACCTCCATTGGCATGGGTTCATGGTTGAGTTTTGAGCATAGGGTACATAGATCCAGGCATCATTATCTTGAGGGAAGGTATTGAATCATTAGTGGTCATGGAAGACATAGACTCTTCCCATTAATTAACAGATCCCATCATTCCTGGTGGATTTGTGTCAACATTTGAGGGTAGATGGATTTTAGAATATCCCAAATGAGGAGGTGTAAAATATGGAAATTCCCCTATCCCTTTGGGATGGGGGTCTTTTAAATATCAAAATTCCACTAGCTCTATATGCTAGGGTGCAGTGGAATAATGTATATATTTCTTCTGATGAGCAGATGAAAAATATAAAAATTTCCACAGCCCTATGGGATGGGGAACTTCCCTATAAGGATATAATTTATCAGTAGACATGGTTATATCATCCTGATATAGAGATATTTATAGTATTCCCATAATTATCTACCATACATCCCTATTATCTTGTTGGAGTTGAGTGATATGAAATTCTATATAAATTTCCTTATCATCCTAAAGGGGGTGGCTGGAATGATCAATGAAAACACCCTCCTATCTATTGGTGGTAGAGAGAATGGATGATGGTCAGAGTTCTGACATAGACCCCAGTGACTGAATCCACTACTTCCTCTGGTCATGTGGTCCATTATCATTACCCATGAAATACCAACACTATCAGTAAAATCTTTGTGGATGCATAAAACACATTTTTGGACCTTTATTTTCCTTGTGAAAGAGGTAGGATGTAGGCAAAACCTTCATGCCCCGGATGAGTGCAGGAGGGTATTTATACACTCTTTAGGAGTGTGCTTGTCCAAATATGATGAGGTGTCCTCAGGTATGATTGATATCATATTGAATATGACAAAAAATGGATTGTCCCTCCTCCATGATAGAACATCATGTTTTGATGGTTAGTGTCTATGGTACCATTTCAGGGGTCGGTTCCCATGGTACCGTTTGAGGGTTTAGTTCCCAAGGTACGATTTAAGGCTTTGGTTCTCATTGTACCATTTGAGAGTTTGGTTCCCATGGTAATTTTTGAGGTTTTTGTGCCCATGGTAACGTTTCATGGGTTAGTTCCCATGATGGAAAAGACCCCAGGGTGAAATATGGTGAACATTACCCCATCCCTACATGTTGGGGTGATGCAAGGGATTTATCAATCACCAAAGTTAGTTATGATAAATTCAAAAGATCCTATCTAGTGATGACCTAGGATTTATTCCGGACCACTTTTACCATACAATGGTGCGCCATAAGTATATTGGAGATAACACAGATATATGATTGCTTTAGAGCTAAATTTTTTGGATACCCCTACCAGGTTCTCCTATTAGGTGTCCCAACTTAGATAGTTGGTGTGAGCACTACTTCCTCTACAGATCCTCGTTGAATCAGGGTCATGTTTCACGGATAATGATCAGAATGGTTGGGATCTCTCCTAGGCAGCACTAGAGTGATTGATTTATCATGATAACTATCTTCATCCACCATCTTAAGGCAGGGAAGGTATGTATCATTCCACTCTAGGGATTGGCTCCCATAGTGGTTGAATTTGGAATAAATGGACACTTACTCTCATGTAGCCTATCATGAGAAAGATGACATGTGGGTATTAATCCATTAAAATGTTTTGTTTAAAAAATTATATAGTCTGGATATAGCTTTTTGTGTGGTATTCCTAGGCCAATATGTTCACCAACTGGTACTGGAAGTAGTGTGTATGTGACAACGTACATTGAGGCCTTTGGATCAAAGTATCTTTTCCAATGATCTCATAATCTATAGGCACATTCAATGATTTCATTGAGATTTCAAGGAACCTTGATAAGACTTGAGGAATAAAAAAGAAACCTTATTAGTGAAAACATCAAATATAAGAGTACATATTTTATCAACAACTTTCACAGTTAAAGGGTAAAGATGCATACCCTTCTTTTTACACAAGGCCCAATGTAGTTAAAAAACATTGTAGGTTCATCATTTTGTTGTGAAATTAGTAAAACATAAACTCGCCTAACATGCACTAGGATGTCTATACATTTTGACCTGTTAAATGGATAAAATAGTTAAAGTCATTCACATTGGGTTCCCCTTTTTGGTTTTTTGGGATTTAAGGTGTCGAGTGGTTTTTTGATCGATGGTTTTGTTCCAGGGGGTTAAGTCCTTTCTCAATCACTCACATCGGGTTTGTCATTTATTTAGTCTTCCCTAGAAATTCTCATTGGTTCCCTCATCTGTAGATGGGTAAAAACATACTTTCTAATGGCATGTGGTCATCTGGGTTTTTGGGCCTAATGGATCTTAGGGACATGCATTGGTCGAAAGGATGGAAGGTCTGGATCATCACACACTTTTTGGGGGAATTGTTTCCTACTCTGGGACTTGATTATAGATTCATGATATGTTTGTTAAATCCTTCCCAGACCCTGAAATGGGGCTAGTTACCCCATTTTTAATACAATGTTACGAACATATATGGATAGGAACAATTGGGTTCATATCGTGGTTTCTCTATCACTCTTTTATTTATTTATGATACTTTGGATTATTGCCATGTTAGATCATTTTAAAGTTAATTTCCATCCAGGGTGGAAGTCGGTGTCTTAGAGATGGGATTGAACCTATATGAGGCATCCTAAAAATCCTGTTAAAACTAGAATCAATACCCATGGAGTTCTTTTGGCATAGTTTAAGGTCATGAGACTGGACCCATCCACACAGTTTATCATCATGTGGTAAGGACATGAATTTCGGCTAGGACCTCGATGAGGTGTCCTACGTATCTAATTAAAAATATGAATTAGAGTCTACATAGTTATTGTAATGGTCATCAGTGTCATAAGAAATTTGAAAATAGAGCCCCTAGTTTGGACTTATTCCTATTTGACTACCATAGATTACTTGTTTAGGAATATAGACCCTTGAGAGGAGAGGATATTTAATCAGTCTTACATCCCAATAATGGGCCCATAGTAGGAGAATATTTATCATGCTACTGGTACAATAATAATCGGTCTCTAAGTGCGCATGAGCCATGATCTGTGTGAGAAATAAGAGATAGCGGTAGAATATACACATTTCATGAGAGGATATAGAGACTCTATCCTTTTACATATAACATTACATGATTTTAAGCATAATTATACATTAGAGTACAAGCCAATGATCATAAAGTCTAGTGTCTTGGAAGACTAGGTACATAAGACTAAAAACATGGAAATAAATAAATTAGTTCTTTATTTAATCTTAAAATTGATCTCCTAAATTCCATTGTGATCAAACGGCTATATAGGGTACCCTAGGGAACACATGAAAAAAGGGATGTGCTAAAATCTCAGTAAGGTAATAACTATAAGAACTAAGCATTAGCACATGGGATAGAAGGCATGACATGATGATATAAAAAGGCATGTAACATATGGAATCATAACATATAAATAGGGAATCATATAAACATGGAGTCAGAGTAATGTTGCAGAAACATAAAACATTTCTTTAGCATGATCCAAGGCTAACCTCCAATACTATTTCACATGGTAGCACAAGCCACGGTTAACATCCAAGACGGTCACACATGGTAGCACAAGCCAAGGCTAACTGCCAAGATCGCCGCACGTAACGTCTCATGAGACTCAACATTACCCAATGAATTGGATTTATATTAATTTGAACCCATCTTGACTTTTTTGTATATTTTTTCCATATAAATAATCATACATAATCAATAACCATAATGGTTACCCATGGAAAGAATTGTGTACCACAATCATGTCATAAAGCATAACAAATGGTTGTACCATAAAAGTGTACATGAATGAAAGAAACTAAAATATAAATTTAAATTCATAGGTAAAATAGGAATGTATAATATTAAGTGGTGTAAATCATAATTTACCACATGTAAGAAAAGTATTTAAGAAATTAGCATTAAAACATTTTTTTGCGGTTTTAAGAAAAATACTATAGAGCCTTTAAAATAGAAATGGGAAAAATCCTTCGTATAAAACCAGAAGTGAACCAAGAAGTTTATAATAATAATAAAATTATTTTATAAAGACAGTTTTATCTTAAAAAAGAATATATAGTTCAATTTAAATCAAGTAAGAATTCTTGAAGTTCCCTCAAAACATGTTTTCTTATCGGGAAGCATTGAGGAGGGGATCACTTAAAAACATGTATATCCCTAAAAGAGAATGATGAAAAGGTCTTGATAAATAAATTTGGTATATGTAAATATAATTTAGAATATTATCATAAAAAATATAAGATAAATACATTTTGTTAAAATAAATATAAGGCAACCTGAAGGAACAAAGGAGGTTCGAGTAGAATCACTTACGAATTATCGGCATGGTATCGGGTGTACATAAGAGGGATTAATGAGAGATAAATGGGTTTATCATCACATATAAATCATGATAGAAGTATGTGGTAGATTAATAATAATACCCCATCATTAGGGATTACACATTAAAGGTCATAACATAGAGGTCATTCTTCAATAATGTAAAATAGAGAGGATCCCTTAACTTAAGTCTAATGGTGTTATCCACTTGGTATTAATGACCTGAATTATAAATTTAGGTTCATTAATTAATAATTACATACCATTTTATATATTTAAATGATTTATTATAACCTTTTAATGTTCATTCATGACCTTTTTGATGGGTTATGGGGTTCAATTCCTTTGTTCGGGTCCATTTGTTTTCTTGGTTTTTACGATCGGTTTACTTATTTTGATGAACATAGAATCATGTAAAGTGGGGATGGTAGTCCAAAATTGGATTTATATTATATTATTTAACATAAATAATGTTACATGGTTGTAAATTTCATTTTTTTAATATGAGTTTAGATTAATCATTATGTAAATCTTTAGTGATAATATTATGGGTTAATTGGTAGTTTTTTGCCACAATGAACATGTTTTGTTTTATAAATCAAAACCATGGGTAAAAAAAGATTACAGAACAATATATGATACATAATACATATATTTTGTTCTATTTCAACCATGAAAATGGTTTAATGACCATAATTGAATATGGTAATGGAAATTGAAAAACCATCATCCTTGAATGCGGCAATTTAACACATCTTGGATATTGTCTTCACTACTAGTATAAAATAATAGAAAATGAGAGATAATAATATATAACACCCCGAGATTTTATGAGAAATATTATTTTTAATTTCTTTGATGTCTTTTTTTGTATGCTTCACCAAGATTATCTTGTGCTATATGCAACACTGTATTATCTTGTAGTATATGCAAACACTAGTCTTGGCATGTGTTGCATGCAAGAGAAACCTTTCTCAATAGCTTGTGTTGTATGCAATACCGAGTTTCACTAAACAATGATATATTGTTATAATATTATTATGAACTAGCCATTATGAATAGTATTAACCACATTTTTAATATTATAACATTATCATTCATCTTACACATATTCTAAATCATGGTATGAGAACAAAATAAATTTTTCGGGTAAAATAAGTATTTTTCAAAAAATGCTATTTTCCCAACTTTTGATGGCGCCCCCACATTAAATATAGTTTTTTACACATTTATAATTTAAATTTTACAGAATAAACTTATTAATTTCAATATGTATATAAAAATTTACTTTGGATAATTTTTTAATATTTTTCTATTAACTTTCATATTTTGATGAATAGTAAAAATTTGCTAAATTTTAAATAAAAAAAACTTTTTTCATCAATATAATTTATATGGTTAAATTATAATATTTAATGGTTTTAAAGTATAAATAGAATTTATTTTTACCATTTAATATTATGTATGTCATTATCATTAATTTTACATTGAATTCATAGGTAAAACCATTTCGATCTTTTGAAATGTTTTAACTTTTAGAACTAGTTTTCTCATCAGTAGAATTAATTTTAAATTAAATACTAAAACTTCTTTGTTTTGAATTTATAAAAATGGATTCCATATTTGGAATCAGTAGCTCCAAATTATGTTAATAGGCTACTTTTTATTTTTAGACATTATGAATAGTAACTACGGTAAATTTTATTTACTAAAGTTAAAGGTAAATCAGGTAATTAAGGGTAAAAATAATATTATAAAATTAACCTAACACTTGTATTAATATAACTGGATGATTGTATATCGTCCTAAAATATACTTGGGTCAAAATGGTATCTTCTAGAACCTACTTGGATGTGATTAAGACCTTTAATTTATTTTATTTAAAGAAAGTGAAATATGTCTCACTCAAACTTTAATAATTAAGGTATTTTTAATATAAAGTTATACAGAATATAAATTCAATTATAAATACTCATTTGAATGATAAAATTTTTGTATTCATCATGGTAATTTATTTTTTATTTTTAAGAAATATATAATTACATTATTATCTTATACATTAATGATGCACAAATTATTTATTTAGTGAAAAATCAATAATAAAGTTTTTATTAAAATAATAATACCCATAAAAAGGGACATACACTTGACCAAAACTTATTGTTAGAGTATAGATATACCCTAAGAATCCAAGGGTCAACTTTTGGACCATTTGGAGCCTTATAAAACATATTATTAAATTTATATTATTTTATTTTAAATGATGTCAAAGTTTTCACCTTCATACTTTAATAAAGATAAAATTATAAAAGTTGGTTGTTTTGGAAGCTAAATTTGACTAAAAGTATTATTATGAAAGATATTAGATTTATATTAATCATAGTATTTTATTTTTAATTTTTATTCCACAAATCAGTGTATTAAATAATCATACAAAAATTTTGTAGTAATTATTTAGTTCTGAGAAATATCAAAAAAAATGGTATTAAAAATATTAAAATAAATATTATATGAACTAATTAGTGTTCTCCACAAATTTTCTAGATAAATATTACATGTTAGGAATCTATTAAATATTTTGGTTCGAACATATGTTCTGTGTGTATATTATTTAAATAATTGAATAGTGTCAAAATTGACACAATTGATATTTTACTAAAATAACATAATATTAAATTGTTTAAAAATCCAAAAAATATTTAAAAATTATAAATTTAAATTTATATGGTCGAAAATTTCATAATGTATCCAGTTATGGACAATTCCAAACATATAAGTATTTATAACAATTTAAAATTTAGAAAATTATTACCACAAATAAGATTAAATAGATTAAATAAGGATAAATCAAATTTACATAGTTTAAAATATGTTCCCAACATGTATAAATATTATTGTATGATGAAATTACAACCATATATCATATAATATTATAATTTTAGTCATTTATGAGGTTTTTGGGTGGGGTTTGAGTTTATTATAAATTAATATTTTGGAGGTTTCCAAAAGTGCCCCTCTCCTCTTTTATAAAAGGGAACCTCCTCCCGCTTCTCTTCACTCCATTTTAATCCTTAAATCTCGGCCAACACCTGAAAATTCCTCTTCTCAACCTCTATAGTTATATTATAGGGGTTCTGGTCTTCTCAAAAGGCCAACTCTAGTGCCCTAAGAGGAAGTTTAAAAGAGGCACGTCGAGGAAGAGGTAATCTATTCTACCGATTCTTTCAAGTTTCTTTCTTCTTCTACATCCTCTTCTTTAGTTGTTTCATCATTAAGTAATAAAATCAGTATAACTAATATAATTATATGTTATTATAAATATGAAACAACTATATTTCACCTTATATCCATCCTACGAAAAACTAAATCACCGAGTGTGAGTACGTACGGCCTACCGTCTAAACGTCGTGGTGTAATCTGTTTTTCATAACTAACCTACTTGGATGGGTATAATAATGGAAGAAATAACTATATATGATTATTATAAATTTATACTAATTCCAAGATATTATATCATCTACTCCAATTCCATTTAATAATTATGGGAATGATATCATCGCTCGTGCGTACGTACGGATTACCGTCTCCACGATGTGATGAGATTCATTCTCCATATTAACCATTCTAGAATGATTATAAAGTATATATAATAAATAATCATGAAATATATGACCTAATAATGATACTAGATTTATTTATATGTTATTTACTTACTTTCATTCAATTTAATAAGGAAACGAAAACAACATTCATGGGTACGTACGGCCTATCGTCTCCATGAATGGTATATTTCATTTCATTTATCGATCTACTATATATATTTCTATTATAAATATATATTATATATGAATCACGTTTTACATTCTGGAATTAAGTAATCGTGATCTAAGTAATCATATGAATAATTACAAGTCAAAACACGTACGTTAAATGAAACGATTTTACCCAAAACGCTGTTTTAACATGGAATTGACAAATGAACGAGTAATATAAAGTCGTAAGTGAATCACATATGATATAAGAAATATTATTATGGTTCTATTAAAAGTTAATAATATTTTAAACCCACTATATATAAGTCTCGAACACATACTGAAGAAATTGGACATAAGGTAAGGGATAATTATTCCAATCTAATTCTTATCTGAGATTGTTTATTCGTAAGTATTTATAGGGGTTACGTTTATCATCCATGTCCATGTTTTCTAAAAATGTTTTCATAAAATTTTTAATATTATTCCATGTATTTTGTAAGTCATTTATACCCTTTTTTTACTTTTACCACATGGTATGGACGGAATCTTTCTTTTGTTTACCATACGAGGTACCTTTTGACTTTTCCGGCAAAATTATGAGAATAATGTTTTTTTAACTTATATGGAATGAACGGATTTTTACGGTTTCGTAACGCCTTATTTTCATGAAGCTTCCTCTACAAGATTTCATGATTATTTTTAAAAAATTATTTTATTCTAAAATTGTGTGGCATTTTGTGAAAAGAAAATGATTTTGAAGAAGAAAGGATCTTTTCCTCAAGAATTCATTTCAAGTGTTTTATCAAAACTATTTTCCATATTAGATGAAATTATTTAGTATGTTTATGTTTCAAGTATAATGTCTCTATTATTTACATGGTTTGATTTTTCTTATGATCAAATGATATCCATTTGTTTTATATGGATTTTTTTATGAAGGGATGATGTTTATGAAACCCATTTTATTCCTTGGGTTATGAAGAATGATTTATGATTCTTTTGTGGCACACGTAAGAATGATTTCAATATGAGATGGGTGGGACCTATATCTCCCTCTAATGCATTGGGTAAATATTTATATCTCATGATATAGACATGGATAGAATGGAAAGTAAATCTGGTTCAGTAATACAGGGCTGGAATGGCAAGTAAACCCATTTCATTAATGCACTTTGTCCACTATGATAGTCTTAGAATCAATGCCTTGGATACTATGGAAATCATATCATGTGATTAATGGTTTTCCACAATTACATGTTTTATTCCCATGCTATTTTATCGTGATTAATGTTCCTTTATGATCTATGCCTTATGTACTACCAATATTTATGTCATTACTCATGATTTTGATGTTTTATGTTCATGTTTTTACGTTCAAATGTTTATGGGATGTTTTATATTCTCCATGTTTTCCCTTACTGAGCATTTGAGCTCACTCTTTTTATGTTTTCTTTTCTCCAAGATATAGAAAAAGGTTTTAGGTAAAAAAATAGAAAGATCTATATGGTAGATTTTGAGGATCTTTCACCATGCTAAGAATATTTTTTTGCAAGTTTCCAAAGACACTAAACTAATACGGTCTTTGGGCATTTGTTTTTTTCTCATGTATTAAGTATTCTTCAAAAGTAATGTAATGTCCATGTATGTCAAGATTTGGGAATCTACATGGTAACTTATTAAATTATCATAAAAACATTCCATTACATATAATGTACTGGATTTTTCATAAAATTTGGATGAATAGAGGTAAGGATAGAAAAAAAAAATAAATGAACTTCAAAAGAAAGTAAAATAATTGAAAAGAGGGATTTACCTCTTGAATTAATCTTCCTTGAGAGCCTCTTAAGGGGAGAGGATTTGGTATTTTTAAGAGAATAAGGGATTCTAGACATGGGGGAGGATCTTGGGGAGAGATTTGGTTAGAATTTAATGAAGGAACAAGGCTTGAGAGGAGTGAAAATAAGAGGGGAGTGTGGGTGGTTTTTATAGTGGAGGGAAGGAGGGTTTTCTTAATATTTAATTCCTTAGTTTATTAATTTCCCTCAAGACCAGAAATAGTGATGATTCCATGACCAAAAATATTAATAATTTTATGTGATTTTGTACCAATTGGTCTTACATCAGAATATTATTATCCATGACTCTATAAATCATGTATTTGCAAATTATCGTATTTTACTATTCATCAAAAATTCATATATTTTAGAAAAATCCCAAAAATTAACCCAAACCATTTTTTGATGTATAGAACCCAAAAATGAACTCTTTTTTTCAAAAATAAATTTTTATATATATTTAATTTAATTTTTAATTAAAATCATAATTTAATTGAAAAATACATATTTTATGACTATAACTGATTTTATATTATTTTCAAAAATTGCATAATGTGTTATAAAATTATCTTTAAACTAGAGGAAATAAAATTTTTAATTTATGAACACATTTTAAGAAAATAATTTTTATTTTAAATTAATTAATTAATTATAAATAATTATTTCTGACTTACAAAATTACCAGTACTTTTATTATGATCATATTATCACTTATAGGATGCCTCAATTTTATTTATACATTCAAGGTTGAGGTTACTATTATTTTAGATGATTTACTAATAATAAGTGTCATATTACTATTCATAAGTGTTAATTACTATTCACTAAAAAATTAATTTTGTTTTATCGGACAACAAACATATTACTGATTGTAACAGTGTGTGTCATATTTTTGAAATTCAAATCAAAGAAGTGTCAAAATTATGCTTAAAGGTCACATAATATATATATGTTCATTGTGTCGTGATTTATTGTGATTATATGACATAATTATAATACGTTAATTCCATTGATAAAACATTGGGTCATTACATTATTCTACCCTTGTGAAATTTTACCCTCGAAATTTTTTTTTACATTCTATACCATACACAGGTGCGGGTACTTTTCCTTCATTGCCTCCTCCAGTTCCCATGTTGCCTCTTCGTACTTATGGTTCTTCCACAGTACTTTGACTAGGTGAGTAGTCTTGTTATGTATAACTTTATCTCTATGATCCAAGATCTTCACTGGCTTCTCCTCGTAAGAAATATCATCCTCCAACTATACCACCTCTAAAAAGGTTACATGTGAAGGATCTAGTATGTACTTCCTTAAGAGAGATACATGGAAGACATCATGTACTTTCGACATGGTAGGTAGAAGTGCCAGTCGATAGTCCACAACTCTAACTCGATAAAGGATCTTGAAGGAAAAAATGTACCTAGGACTTAGGTTTCCTTTATTCACAAACCCCATGACCTTATTTAATAGAGATATGCATTGAAATACCATATCCCCAACTTTGAAATCAAGGTCTCGTCAATGATAGTCTGCTTAACTCGTCTGTTGACTTTGGTCTGCATTGATGTGCTGCTGAATGGTTTTCACCTTCTCCACCATTTATTTGACCATTTCATTTTCTAGTAGCTTACTTTCACTGAATTCATCCCAACACGCCAGTGTTCTTCATCTTTTCCCATAAAGGGATTCATATGGTGCCATTCGGATGCTCGAGTAGAAACTATTGTTGTAGAAGAATTTGACTAGTGGAATATGTTGGTCCAATCCTCCTTTGAATTTTATAGAACACATTCTCAACATATCTTCTAGTGAATGAATATTTTGCTCAGATTGGATATCATTTTGAGGATGATAGGCCATACTGAAGTTCAGTTCAGTGCTTAGATCATATTAGAGACTTTTCCAGAACGTTGAGGTGAATCTCAGATCTCGATCGGATACTATAGATAGTGGTACTCCATATATCCTTACCACTAATTTGATATATATCTATTTAATTTAATCCAATTAGAATTCCTCTCTAATTGCGATAAAGTGATTCGTCTTTGTAAGATGATCCACAATGACCTATATAGAATTGTTTCCTCTGGATGTCCTTGGAAGTCCATTGAAAACTTTCATGGTGATGTTCGCCCACTTACATGTTGGTATGGGTAGTGGTTGTGTCATCCCCTTAGACTTATATCTTTTAGCCTTCACTTGCTGACATACCAGGCACTTTGATGAATATTCATCAATCGCTTTCTTCTTATTGTCCCACCAAAAGTTCTCTCCGAGATCTCGATACATCTGTGTGCTCCCTAGGTGAATATAAAAGGATGATCTATGTGATTCATTCACAATATCCTTATTTATCTCTAGATTGGATGGTATATATAATCATGACCCAAATCTAATAGCTCCTTCCTCATCAATCTTGAACTCTAAGGATTTTCCATTTCTAATAGCTTCCACCCTTTTCAGAATTTCCACATCTTTTCTTTGAGCATCCAGTATTTTCTCTATAAGGTTTGTTAAAGTAATCATTTGAGAAAGGATTGATGATTTTCCTCCCTTAATGATTCACATGTCCATACTCTTCAAATCTAAGAATATAGGATCCTTTTCAATTCTTATCAATGATAAAGATGCAGGATCCTTTCTACTTTGAGAATCCACCACCTTATTTTCCTTATCGGGATGGTAGTGGGTTGATAAGTCATCATTCTTGATGAGATATATCCATCTTTGCTGGCCCATATTAAGCTATTTTTGTGTTAATATATATTTGAGACTCTTCTGATCAATATAAATCTCACACTTCTCCCCATAGATATAATGACGCTATATTTTTAACGCAAAGATCAAAACTGCCAACTCTAGATCATGTGTAAGATAGTTTTTCTCATTGATTTTCAACTTCCTTGAGGCATATGCTATCACTTTATCATTTTTCATCAGTACATAGCTTAAGCCTTTCTTTGAAGCATCATTGTACACCATAATGATATCTCCACTTGATGGGAGTGTGAGTATCGGTGCAGTGATAAGCCTCTTTTTCAAATCCTTAAAACAATATTCACATTCTTGAGTACAGAAAAACTTTAATCCCTTCTATTTCAGCATGGTCATTTCGTTTGAAAATCATGATAAGTTCTTTAAAATTAATCGATAATACCCAGCATGATCCAGAAAGTTGTGTATCTCTATTACAGACGTTGGACTAGGCCACTCTTCAATCACCTTTGTCTTGGAAGGGTCCACAAATATCCCTTTGATGGTGATAACATTCTCTAATAATAATACTTCCTCCATCCATAACTCACATTTACTATACTTTGCATAAAACTTCTCATTTCACAAAGTCTTTAACACAATATCTAAATGATCCTCGTGTTCCTCCTTACTCTTGGAGTATATCATAATATCATCGATAAAGACTACCACAAATTTGTTGAGGTAATATCTAAAGAATCTATTCATTAAATCCTTGAAAATTGATGAAGCATTAGTAATTCTGAAGTTCATCACTATGAACTCATAGCGTCCATACCTTATTTGAAGGAATGTTTTGGGAATATCTTTTATCCTCACCTTTAATTAGTGATATCCTGACCGAAGGTATACCTTAGAAAAATAACTGGCCCCACTAAGCTGATCGAAAAAATCATCTATCCATGGTAGTTGATACATATTCTTAATCATGATTTTATTGAGCTTGAGATAATAAATGCATAGACACATTTATATGTCCTTCTTCTTGAAAAGGAGTACTGGTTCACCCCATGGTGAAGCACTCGAGCGTATAAACCCCTTCTCAAGATTCTTCAGTAACTGCTTCTTCAGCTCTTCCAGCTCTATGGTGGCCATTCTATAAGGTGTCTTTGATATAGGTAGAGATCCAGGAATAAGTTCAATTGAGAACTCAACTTCCTAATTAGGAGGAAGACCAAACAACTATTTTTGAAATACATTATTGCAATCCCTCACGATGGGCATATCTTCAAGCAAGATTCTCTCCTTTGTCTCAATAATTTGATCTAGAAATGATTTCTCATAAGGAATTAATATCCACACTTGAGAAAATTATTCTAAATTAGATTTATCTTCATCCTTACACTTGTATATAATTTTAGGATGCTTCGGGATGTGAAGAGTGATCTCCCTTTCCTACTAATTGATGTTGTATTTGTATAAAGATAGTCAATCCATGCCCAAGATAACATTGAACTCCACTAAAGAAAGTATGAAAAGATTTTCTAGGAGGATCAGTCCACAAACATTAACCACGGTAGAGTTATAAACCATGGACACCATAATTTCCCCATTCCCTGTTCTCATAGATGACTTATCCTTCAAATTTTGATGTGGTGTATAAAAAGTTATACTAAACTTGCAAGTTATGATAGAATGCATAAAACCAGAATCCAATAGTAAGTTTTCTATTCTTGAATGAATAACTAGCATACCTATCACCACATCGCTTTCTAACTGCACCACAATAGTAGTTATATCATAAGTCCTTCCTTGTTTCCTTGTAGTTTGTTGTTGATTTCCTCTAACAACCCTTGGATTAGGGCAATTGTTCTCATAATTTACATGTTTCCTTCAGTTTTAACACTACACCATTGGCTGAGTGTTTATCTGAACCTTCCTTTATTCTTCCACATTTGTTGTATTTTTCATATCTCTTAGGAAATTTTTTTCCAGATGTCCCAACTTTCCACACTTAAAGTAATTTTTGGTTCCCTTTAGACATTTCCAAAGATGTTTCTTCCCACAATTTTTACACAAAGGGTGATCAAGCTTCTATCCATCATGGGATTTATTTGTTGAACTACCCACATTAGATTTTATTATACTCTTTTTTTATATGGCCCCACGATTCCACTGAGATTCTCTGATATCTATTTAAACTGTAAGGGCACAACTGAAAATCTCCTCATAGTTTTCGAAGTCTTGAATCTCCAACGCTTTTCATAGACTCGGTTTTAGTTTACTAAAGAAGTGATCCACCTTACTTTTAATGTTCATGACAAATCCAAAGGCATACCTTGAATCCCTTTTAAAGTTTTTTTCATATGCCTTGATGGACTCATCTCCCTTCTCCTTGAGCCCAAGGAACTCTCTTTCCATATTGATATAGAGGGTTCAGGGAAAAAATTATTGAAAAACATTTTTCAAAATTCCTCCCAATCCATGGAATTAATTTCCTCCTGGGGATTCGTATTATTGATTAGTGTCCACCACTTATTAGGTTACCCATAAAAATGATAGACTCTCAGTAAGACTTTCTCTTCTTCTGATCGCTAAAGGAAAGATAATATCTTTTCAATTGAGTTAATTCATTGTTCTGTAGGGAGAGGATCAGATGATTCACTAAATATGGGAGGCCTTTTTCGCATGCATGATTCAATGGAAAATTTCTCTTCACTTGGAGGAGGGTGTTCCACATGATTCAAGTTAGTATTCATAACTTCATCTAGCTGAGCATGTACTGTCATGAAGTTTTGATCACCTGTTCCCATCATATTTGGCATATCATTTGGGAAATCTTCACATTCCCTATCACGTTGATTTTTGGAACATGTTATTTTATTTCCATCCATTAACTAATAAAAAGAATGTACAATTACAGGAATTGAATACTTAGTTATTGATCATAAAAAGGAAACTTTGAACATAAAATGATAAAATTATAGAGGAGAAGTATATCCAAACCTGTGATTATTTAGGTATAAATATAGGTTATCCTTGATCTATTTCTCAGCTTATATTATTATGGTCTCTTTTTTTATTCCCTTAATAATGTTTTGTACTAAACTCAAGAATTTACCGAATCATATCCCCTGGGTTTCTCAAACAAAGTGTGAATCAAGGCCTATTGTCATGCACCAGTTCCCATTTGAGTCTAGCTCAAAGTGGTGTTTTGGGGTTTACCCATAGATACATCTGTTCCATGTCCACCTATAACTATTGGTATCTAGGTAGAGATGTATTTCCTTGATAAAACACTTAATCTATACTTACTGAAATATAGGTATGTTTTCTTATACTTATTATCATCCTTAAGGTTTTTAATAATGTTCTCTAATACTAATTTCCAAAAATTACTAGACCATCCTCTAATACCAACTATAGAGACCCTATCCTTTTACATATAACATTACATGATTTTAAGCAAAACTATACATCAGAGTACAAGCCAAGGATCGTAAAGTCTAGTGTCTTATAATAATTGGTACATAAAACTAAAAACATGGAACTAAATAAAACATTTCTTTATTTAATATTAAAATTGAGCTCTTAACTTCCATTGTGCTCAAACATCTGCATAGGGTACCCAGGGGAACACATGAACATAGAGATGATCTAAAATCCCTGTAAGGGAATAGCCATAAGAATAAAGAATTATCTTATGGGATGGAAGGAATGATATGATGATATAAAAAGGCATTTAAAATATGGAATCATAACATATAAAAATGGAGTCATAGTAATGTTGAATCAACATAAAACATGTATTTAGAAATATTCAAGTCTAACTTCAAAGATCGTTGCACATGGTAGCACAAGACAAGGCTAACCGCCAAGACTGTCACACATGGTAGCGCAAGATAAGGCTAACCGCCAACACCGTTGCACATAAAATCTCATGAGACTCAACTCTACCCAATACATTGGATAGATATACAGAACACCCATCTTAACTTTCATTAATATGTTTTCCACGTAAAGAACTATACATAATCAATAAACATAAGGGTTACCCATGGAAATAACTGGGTTCCACAATCATGTCATAAAGTATAACAAATGGTCATACCATAAAAGTGTCCATGAAATAAAGGAACTAAAATATATATGGAAATTAATAATGGAAAATTGGAATGTATCATGGTAATTTATGTCATGTAGAAGTGACCATATTTAAGAAAAGTGTTTAATAAATTATAATTAAAACATTTTTGTGCAGTTTTAAGGAAAAAACTGTATAGCCTTTAAAATAAAAAAATGGGAAAATCCTTCATATTAATCCATAAGTGAACCAAGAAAGTTTTAATAATAAAATATATATATATATATAATGGAAATGGTGGCTTAAAATTGAATATATAGTGCACATGAAATCGGGTAAGAATTCAAGAAGTTCCCTTAAAACGGGTTTGCTTATCGGGATGTATTGAGGAGGGGATCACTTAAATACATGTATATAACCAAAAGAGAATGATGAAAGGGTCTTGATAAATCAATTTGGAACATGTAAACATAATGTAGATGATAAACATAAAAATATAAGATAACTTAATTTTGGTAAAAGAAAGATAACACAACCCGAAGGTACAAAGGAGGTTCGGGTAGAATCGCTTACGGATTATCGGTATGGTATCGGGTGTACTTAAGATAGATTAATGAGGGGGAAATGGGTTTATAATAACTTATAAATTATAAGGAAAGTATTGGGGAAGTGATTAATCATACCCCATCATTATATATTACACATAAAAGGGAATAACATATAGGTTATTCTTGAATAAAAGTAAAATAGAGAGGACTGCTTACCTTAAGTCTGATGGTGTTCTCCACTTGATATTAATGACCTGAATAATAAAATTAGGTTCATTAATTACAAATTTTAGAACCTATTATATATTTAAAATATTTATTATAACCTTTTTATGTTTCTTCATGACATTTTTTATGTGTTATGTGTTTCAATTTCATTGTTCGGGTCTGTTTGTTTTCTTGGTTTTTATGATCGGTTTACTAATTTTCATGAACGAAGAATCATGAAAAATGGGGATTGTTGTACATAATTGGTGTTATAATATATTATTGAACATCCATAAGGTTACATGGTTTTAAATTATATTTGGTTACTTGGATTGAAGATTAATCATTATATAAAACTTTAGTGATAACCTTTTGGATTAATTGGTGGTTTTTGGCCACAATGAACATGTCTTGTTTTATAAATAAAAACCATATGTAAAAAATGATTAAAGAACCATATATGAGACATAATATATATATTATGATTGGGTTAAACCATGAAAATGGTTTCATGACTAGAACTGAAGATGATGATGGAATTTGAAAACCCATTGTCCTTGAATGTGGTAAATTAACACATCTCAGATGGTGTCTTCACTACTAGTATAAAATAAGAGTAAAGGAGAGAGGATGATAACATATTCCATTATCATAAAAACATTATATTACATGTAAGGTACTAGAGTAATCATAACATTTGGATGATGAGAGGTAAGGATAGAAAAGAAAACAAATAAACTTGAAAAGAAAGTAAAATAATTGAAAAGAGGAATTCCCCTCTTGAATAAATCTTCCTTGAGAAACTATTAAGGGGAGAGGATTTGGTATTTTTAAGAGAATAATGGATTTTGGATGTTAGGGAGGAGATTGATGAGGGATTTGGGCATAATTTAGGCAAGGCACAAGGTTTGAGGGGAGTGAAGAGAAGAGGGGAGTGTGGGTAGTTTTTATAGTGGAGGGAAGGAGGGTTTTCTTAATATTTAATTCCTTAGTTTATTAATTTCCCTCAAGACCAGAAATAGTGATGACTATATGAAAAAATAGTAATAAGTTCATATGAGTTCTAACCAATTGGGATTACATCAGCAGAACATTATCTATGACTCTATAAATCATGTATTTTCAAATTATTGTATTTTACTATTCAACAAAAAGTCAAGTATTTTAGAAAAATTCCAAAAATTCACCCTAACCATTTTTTTATGTATAGAATACAAAGATGAACTTAATTTTTTCAAAAATAATTTTTGAAATATAATTAATTTAATTATTAATTAAAATCATAATATACATGAAAAATACAGATTTTAAATCTATAACTGATTTTATATTGTTTTCAAAAAGTACATAAGGTCTTATAAAATTATCTTAAAACCAGAAGACATAAAATTTTTAATTTATGAACACCTTTTAAGAAAATAAATTATCTTTTAAATTAATTAATTAATTTTCATTAATTATTTATGACTTACAAGAATGCCAATACTCTTACTATGACCATATTATCACTTATAGGATGCCTCAATTTTATTTATACATTCAAGGGTGAGAATATTATTCTTTTAGATGATTTACTAATCATAAGGGCCATATTAGTATTCATAAGGGTTAGTTACTATTCACCAAAAAATTATGTTTGTCATATCAAACTCTAAACATCTTACTGATCACAACCGTGTATGTCAGATTGTCAAAATTCAAAGCAAATAAGTGTCAAATTTTGGTTTAAAGGTCACATAGTAAATAATAGTTCATTGTGTTGTGATTTAATGTGATTATATGACATAATTATAAGAATGGAATTCAATTGATAAAACACTGGGTTGTTACATAGAATATTCATACAGGGCTTACCAATAAATTTTTCCCTTTGAGGGGGTGATTTCTCATCTCATGGAGGATATGGTATGAATCTCAGGCCTTAGGAAGGAATCATACATATTCTTGTTATAAAAGGAATTAGAGTTCTTGCAGTTTAATTTTCCACCATCCCGCTAATGGGTTTGAGGTTATTGAGGGCATTAAAAAGGCTTATTCCTAAAATGATTACCATGTATGATTCCTATTTTCATCTGCTGGTAGATGAGGAAGAATGGAAGACCTAGGTTAGAATTTACTACTGTAAGTTATGAATACTTGAGAGAGGAAGGGACATACACTGAAGTGGATTCCCAATGGAACTCATGCCTTAGAAAAGTGTCCTACATATCTCTGATATAGAGATAATGAGAGTTATAGTAGTTCGTTTAACCCTTTAATCACTGATGGGATACGTTATATGATCACACCAAGAGGTATTGTTGTCTTCTCTAAGGTTTTGGGAATGATAGTGACTTATACGGGGATGAATTCCCTTTGGTCGGAGCTTACACACTAAGGCTGACCTATTTTTGGGAACATATTATATTAAGTGTGTGATCAAGGATCATGCACTAAGGCTACCCAATTGGTTGGGGATTACACTCTAAGGATTACCTATTGTTGGGGACAGATTATATTATGTTGGTGATAAGGGATTACGCACTAAGGCTACTCAATTGGTGGGGCTTGCACTCTAAGTCTGAACTATTGTTGGGGAAAATTTATATAATGTCATTGATTGGGGAATACACATAGAGGCTACTAAATTTTTCAAGGAATACACTCTTAGGATTCCCTATTGTTGGATAAATATTATATTATGTTGGTGATTGGGGATTATTCCTTGAGGCTACCCCATTGTTTGGGTCTTACACTCTAATGATTCCCTATTATTGGGGACAAATTATATTATGTTGGTGATCAATAATTGCACACTAAGGCTACCCAATTGTTTGGGGCTTACACTCTGAGGCTTATCTATTGGTTAGGGCTTACACTATGAGGATTCCTAATGACACATTCATTCTTTATATTCTGATAGATTAAAGAGAGGTGGTAACCCTAAAATGTTTTTATGAGACCATGAGACCATTAGGGTGATTTGATTAGATAAACCTAGTTCCTCAAGGACACTTCCCTTATAAGAGGGGGATAAAACTGGTGATTCCTGGTCAGGGTCCACATGAAATGAGTCTAATTAGGTCTATCGGATGAGGTTGACATGTATTTGCAGATCTTCTATACATGTTTTATCTCTTTTCTAATAATCTCTCAATTTTCTATCTGATATGTTTGAATGAGTGAAGTTGACATGTACAATGTGTTTCTCATAACCAAAGAGGTAATGTCTGGGGAATTGTGCATGATCAAATAACATGGTGCGAGTCTTTTACATGATCGAAGTATACATGATCATGCATTGTCACATGATCAAATTGACTTATCTCTGGACTATCACATGAAAATGTAGACATGTCTATAGACAATCACATGATAATTCTGACGCACCAAAGTCTCCTTCGCATTATCAAATTGAATTGTCTAGAAAATCTTTACATGACCATGATAGAAATCTTAAATTTGTTTCACATGAATGATATGACATTTCCTAGGCTTGTTACTTGACATCATATCTTGTCAAGGGGCCATGGTGAGATTAATCCGACTCATCTGAGGTCTATCTCATGATCAATGTGACACGTCCAAACCCAACCAAATACATCATGAGTCCCATGAGGACTCTTAAGAGCTCGTTTCCTTTAACCATTCATGTGGTGGTGTCTCATGAATATTTTTAAGGTCTCAGGTTTGTTCACACATCATAGGTGCATGTCCTAAGGGATCATTCCCTTTATTTCATGGGAAACATCATATTAAAAAATGTGAATTTTGAGTGTGAACAATATAGGGATTTCATAAAAAATGGTGGTCATGTCCATAGGATCATATGTTGTCCAAGAGGGTACTCGTATGATGATCCTCCATTCATGTGATTTTCATGAGCTCAAAAGGGACTCAATAGGGATTCTGTGAACGTGTACATAGGATTCCCAATAATACCACATGTATGGGTAAGTTTCCATGGTTCATGATAATGGGGTTTGATCATGGGATAAACTACATCTTGATGGGTGTATTAATGACACCACATGATGCAAGCACATCAGTGATCCGCATAACCTTCATGAGGTCTCGTGATGAGCTCCTCACATATGCTCAAGGAGAATAGCATTCTAAAACCAAAGAGTTCATGGGAGATGGTGGATATTTCACGAATAGGAGTATATAGCCTATGGGGAGATCATACTCATTACTTATCTTGCATTGATAAGGTTTCCATAGAGATACTACATCTTGAGGAGGCCACTCCCAAGGCCCCATACAGGCATCATGAGACATGAAGACTTTGAGAAGCGCAAGACTGAGGGCATGTGTGATCTCTTAGTTGAGGCAACATGCAGGCATCATGTGTGCATAGATTGTGTTGTGGACTATATATTTGTCTTATCAAAGCTAAGGGTGGAATCCCAATTGATCATCGGATCGTGAGATCAGGAAGCTCTCATGTTCATGCAATTCACATGTCTTCAACAAAGGGTCATGTGATAGGTTCTTCCATCACATTAAGGACCTGCAAGGGGTGTTTTCAGGATCAGACAACTATGTATAGGGTTTCATGTAATCACTACATGAAAACGGTGCTTATGGAACTAGTGATATTGGGGTTTGGCATGTTTACTGGTGCATCATTGTGGGAACCAGTCCGCAACTATTCCAATGAGCAGTTTACAGGCGATGTCAAGGTTCCAGGGGAATTATGTGAGATAATATCACTTCACCCCACAACCTATTAACGAGGAATAAAGTTTGCGCAATAGGGACGTGCATCTGTGTGAGTTCACAACCACTTGAATATACTATTACAATAACTCACATGTATATATTTAATATTATTATAATGGGATATTAAGGGATATAATTGTCAATTGATGGACTTTGATAGTTACTTAAGTAACCAACCATATAAGTACTTTATCCCTATTTAAGTGGTCATTTCCTTGCCAATTAAGTCTTAATCTAGTTCCGGTATGTTCCATAAATTTTGCTGCAGAAGAGAAAAGACACAAAGTATAGAAATCCTTTTAAGTGGGAGAAAATTAAGGACATTCAAATATAGAAGATCTCATGGATCAAGGTATGTATTATCTTATTTTGAATTTTTTTATCTATGTGATAAACACAGATTTTAAGGATCTTAAAATAAATGAAATTAATTTACATGTGTTATCAGAGGAGGGTTATGAAATCTGTGTTTTTTTATTTATAAAATTTATTATGTGTTGCGTTAAAATAAGAATCGAAAATATGGATTATGTTCTGCAAGTAATGTGTTGCATTAAATCTAAATTAATTTCTTCTTATTTTAAATGGTCATTAATATTAATAATAATAGTGTGTGGTGCAATTTTATGAAACCTGAATATGTTGTGCAATTTATTATTATTATTAAATAAGAATATGCTACCTCTCTCTTCAATCATGGGTGTTTTTTTACCATTGTTTCATTGTTTAATAATTATTGTGAAATTATTATTATTATTTATAAATTATGAATCTGTTGTGAATTTGTTTTCTCTTCCCAAATATGAAGTACCTATTTTTTGGAAATCTCAATATTTTTTAATTATGAATCTTGTGTGCATTTGTTTTTCTCTTCCAAAGTGCCTATTTTTTGGGAATCTTAATATGCTATATTTTCTTATGGATTTTAGATTTTGAAATCTCCCTTTTTTAGTTATTTATTATCTTTGATAATATAATGAATTTTATATTTAAAATTATTTTAATGAATAAAATAATTGATAAGGTTTCCCACCTTTACAAAATGGTTTTAAAATTGACGTGATAGCATTTTTTTATTATTTATTTATCATATTTTTGTCATATGTTTTCAAACCTTAACAAAATTGTTATAAAAAATGATTTGTCATTATTTGAAATAATTATTGGAGTTTTTAAAATTTTACACCAAAACAAATTAAAGAAAGAGTAAACAAAATTTGGATTTATGTTTATTAAAATTTATTTGTATTTATAACTATGTTATGATTATGATATTTTATTTTTGAAACATTATTTCATTAGATCTTTTAATCACCAAAGTGGTCAAATCATAAAGTTAAAATTGTTTCAAAAAAATATGTTAAAATGATATATATTGATTACTCATAAATTTGATACTATTATGATATCTTATGAGTAATTAAAAATTAATTATTATAAGATATTTATTAATTGCCCAAAGGAAATTTACATATTATTATAATTTATGAATATAATTGTTGGTAATATATATTATACATTGTGAGATTTATTTATATATCCAAAGATAATAAATAAATCTAATTGATGCGATATTATTTCTAAATAAATTTATTTTAATTAGTATCAGTTATGTGTGTGTATTAGTGTTTTTTCCAAAGGAGAACACTAATACACATTTATGTTAAATAATTTGTCTGAATCACTGTATTATTATTATTTCAAAAAATTAATTTTAAGTATGTATTTATTGCAGTTATCTTTTCATCATCATTGAACTCACATACATCATCTATCCCAATATTTAATGGATTAAATTTCTCTGATTAGAGTGAGAAAATCCAATTTCACCTTGGTGTATTGGATCTTGATTTAGCACTCTGAGTAGAGAAACCTTCTACTACAATGGATGACAATAGCGATGATGATAATGTATATTATGCATCATGGGAAAGATAAAACTGATTAAGTTTGATGTTCATGTGAATGAGCATAGCAAGTTACATCAAGTCAGGTCTCCCTAAAACTAAAAGTGCTAATGAATTTATGAAATCTGTGGGATACCGATCTCAAAATACTGAAAAATCTCTTGTTGGGACATTAATGAGTGCATTGACCACCATGAAGTTTTATGGTTCTCATACCATGCCATTGAAATTACAAATATTACAACAAGACTTAAGTATTTAGGAATGGAAGTGGATGAAAGTTTCCTTGTACAGTTTGTCCTAAACTCATTACCGTCTGAGTATAGACCATTCCAAATAAACTAAAACACCATGAAAGATAAATGGAATGTGAATGAATTTCATATTATGTTTGTTCAAGAGGAAACATGTTTAAAGAGTCAAGGAATCCACTCTGTCCATTATTTTCATCATCAAGGAGGAAAGAAGCATGGAATATAGAAGCATGGAAAGGGAAAGGGACCATTGAAGGTTATGGAGTCTTTTAGAAGGAACCAGAAGAACACAAATAAAGAAAAATGCCATTTCTGTGGAAAACTTGGACATTTCCAAAATGATTGTCTGAAACAGAAGGCTTGGTTTAAAAAGAAAGGTAAGAAAACTACTTATACATGTTATGAATCAAACTTAACTGCAGTTCCACATAATACATGGTGGATTGATTTTGGTTCTATGATTAATGTTTCTAATACATGTAGGGATTCCTTTCAACAAAAATCACAAGCCCAACTAAAAATTTTATCTTCATGGGGAATAGAGTGAAGGTTCCAGTTGAATTTGTCAGGACATATCGTTTAATCCTTGATAGTGGATATATCTTGGAATTATGTAAAACTTCTTATGTACCGATTATATCTAGAAATTTTGTTTCTTTTTAAAAACATGATGCTTCTGGATACTTTTTTAATTTTGGGAATGGATATTTTAGTTTGTTTAAGCATACACACATGATTGGATCTAGTTTATTGTATGATGGTTTATATAAACTAATTCTTGATAATATGTATTCTAAAACACATGGATAAACAAAATTCAAAATAAGATAAAACATACCTTGATACCATTATATATTTTGGATTTAAGGAAAAAATCATTGATCGGTGTATATATCAAAAGATCAGTGGGAGTAAATTTATATTCTTGATTTTATATGTTGATGACATATTGCTTGCTTCAAATGATCTTGGTCTATTATATGAGACCAAGAAATTCCTCTCTAATAATTTTGTAATGAAAGACATGGGAGAAGCCAAATATGTGATTGGAATAGAAATATTTTTTAATAGAACTCAAGGTATATTGGGCTTATCTGAAAACGCATACATCATTAGGATTTTAGAGAGGTTTAGAATGGAAAAATGTTCAGCATCACTGGTTGCAATTCAGAAAGGAGATAAATTTAATCTCAATCAATGTCTTAAAAATGATTTAGAATGAAAAAAGATGGAAGAAATTCCTTATGCATATATTGTTGAAAGATTTATGTATGCTCAGACATATACAATTCCAGATATTAGATTTGTAGTTGGTATGTTTGGAATATAACAAAGTAATCCTGGACTCGATCATTGGAGAATTGTAGAGAAAGTTATGTGATATTTTCAAGGAACAAAGGATCACATGCTTACTTATAAAATATCTAATGATCTTGAGGTGATTGGATACCCTGATTCAGACATTGTTGGTTGTGTTGATACGAGAAAGTCCACTTTTGGTTATGTGTATCTTCTAGCCGAAGGATAGATATCATGAAAAAGTGAAAAGAAATGGGTTATAGCTGCTTCGACCATAGAAGAAGAATTTATAGCATTCTTTGAAGCTACAATTTAAGGTATGTGGTTGTGGAACTTTATTTTAGGACATGGAATTATCGACATTATCGCCAATCCCTTGAAATTTTATTGTGAAAATACCACAACAATATTATTTTCTAAGAATGACTGATATTCCAAGGGTGTTAATCACATAGAATTAAAGTACTTTGCAGTTAAGGAGGATGTTCAAAAACATAAGGTTTCAATTGAACATATTAGCACAAATATTTTTATTGTCGACCCTTCGAAGAAAGGGTTTCCACCCAAGGCATTTATAGGTCATGTTGAAAGTATGGCCATTATCAATGACTAGGTTTCATTGTATGTATCGAATGTTATTATTATTACAGTTGAAACTTGGACTTATAAATGTTTTGATCATGTTACCTATTTTTCAATAAGTATACATGATTGGATTGGATAATGATAGCAGTCACAGTCTTTAATAAAGACATTATTGTTGGACCAATTATATATATATATATATCCCATTTAATTATGATATGGAAAATGTTCATAATGTAGTACATGGAAGGGACTATATTAATAGAGAATATACAACTGCCATGACTCATGAGGACATTTTACCTTATTATAATGAATGTTGTATACATGATAGAATAGATATAAATGTGAATAAAAAACCGATTGAATATTAAATATCATAAATAAATATCACATGAGTTGAGTGGGAGAATGTTAGAATAATTCATGTGTATTTATTTAATATTATTATAATGGGATATTAAGGGATATAATTTTCAATTGATGGACTTTGATAGTAAATTAAGTAACCACCCATATAACTGCTTTATCCATATTTAAGGGGTCATATCCTTTCCAATTAAGTCTCAATCTAGTTCTAGCATGTTCCATCAATTTTTTTGCGAAATAGAAGAGGCAAAGAATAGAAATCCTTTTAAGTGGGAGAAAATAAAATAGATTCAAATCCAGAAGATCTCATGGATCAAGGTATGTTTTATCTTATTTTTCATTTTTTATCTATGTGATAAACCTAGAATTTAAATATCCTAAAATAAATGAAATAAATTTACATATACTTCCTCTTAGAGGATTCAGGTGAGTTTATTTTGTCACGCAATCACATGTTCCTATGGTGTTCATGTGAGGAGATTATGTGAGGATATCTCAAGTAATTTTTTTGTGTGTGGGCCCCAGGTATACTTGGAGAATATCTTATATGATGATGGATGACCTTATATCCTCCTCTACCTTCCTTCTTTTCTAGTGCTCCCTCTCCCATCATTTCCTTTATTTTTCT
Source organism: Viscum album (assembly GCA_963277665.1). NCBI lineage: Eukaryota > Viridiplantae > Streptophyta > Magnoliopsida > Santalales > Viscaceae > Viscum > Viscum album. The sequence goes on from OY728150.1 coordinate 250,224,878, forward strand.
TATTCCATAGGAGCAGTGTTTCATGAACTAGCAAGGCCATGGAGGATTTCACGTGTTCTTCATTTGAAACATATCATTATTGAATAAATCTGTGTTAATTTATATTAAAAATATGTCTACAGAATAAGGATTTATGGTTGTAAATTTCTTACGACGCCTCCATCGATTATCCTTTATATGGTCACATGATCAATTGATTGTCATGTGATGGTTTCTTATGCTAGAGGGGGCCCTTGTGGAAAGATACAAGTGTTCGCTCTTGGATCTCATGGTGGCTCGTTCTGGTTGTCTCATACTTGATCGGATATCTGTAAAGTATTGGAGATATAGTATTGAAATAGAGTGGGTGTCATTTGTGCCTTGGGACCTCAAAACAGGATTTCGGGAGGTTGACGATGAAGGTTTGTGCTATGTAGGATTGGTTAATATAGAAATTACACAAGCGCTGGATTAGATCATGTCTGAACTCGTGATCTGTGGGACTGAACTAAATGGCTGGGATCAATGGAAGGCGTGATTGGATGGCACATATTTTCAAAAGGCATGATCGTATGGTCATGATTTTATTTATGTGAAATAAATCTGTCCCACATCAATATCTCACATGTTCCTACCTCTAACTTATAAGTCATTTCGCTACTTTCACTCCATTGAGTCGGCAAAAGGGTCGGTAACCATGCCCCATGCATCACTTCCACCCATGGCTGATCTTCTAGCTCAGACTATATGCCCCTTCGAGATGACACACCTCTGGCTCTGAACACAGGTACACTCTCTTATTGGGGGAGATATTCACCTTCAACCATCAACTGGCTAGTCTAGGTTGACTCCCAACTTATGGTCCCACATGGTTCTGTGGTCAAGTTGGCCTCACTGATTGGTGGAGGTATTAATTTTTGGAAAATTAAGGTAATAAAACTATCTTAACCAATTAGAATAAAATTTCATGCCAGGTGTATGATGTTTGAGTCATCTCAAATTTTTCATGGACTTTGGAAAAGAGTAGGGGGCCTCTGTTTCATCATGCTATCCCTGGTAACATCATGGTGGATCCTGAAACCTCGAGGTATTGTGGTCTATTCTTGACATGTCTACCCCATATCATATTCCTCTATTCAATCATTTGGGTTATGAATTACTCAACCCATGATACAACTATCATGGTGGACTCGACCCCCATTTTATTTCACCCTCAACCAATATTACCCCAATATATCTTCCATGAGCATTGGAAAAGAGTGGGGAAACCTCTGTTTGACCATGATATCGATACATAAGGGATTTGACATACCAACTAGAGACATATCCACTTTTTAGAAAAGGAACTCCATTCTTCATGAGCCCAATAAACACCATGAAGGAACTCATTTCCTTAGTGTGTTTTGGTTAATCCATTGAATTTTTTACCAATATTCTATATTCATCTAAAAATTTCTCACTGCATGGTGTAAAATAAAAAGATAGGTGTCCTTACCATAAAAAGTTAAACTAGAAAATAGACATCCTTACTACATGAAACTAAACTGGATATAAAATTTCTTCAACAAGTGATATTAAACTTTAGGAAATGTTTCCTTACCACTTCATGTTAAATTTCATAGAGAATACAACTTCACCAATGGAATATTACCAAAAAAATATGGTTTGAGTTAAAAGACCATAAACTACCAAAAATAGAAGTTCTAAGACAAAATACACTAAACTACCAGTCAAGCTAGAATATCTTAAACTATATCATATAAATTATTTATTTTTTAATATTGGAGAAGGCGAAAAAAATTTCAAGTCAAAAACCAATAAGAGGGATGCATGAAAAAAATCCAAGTTCATGACCACCAAACCTTTTCCTATAATAATCATTGGAAAAATTAGGGAAATATAAATAAATACATATAAATATTGTGGATCCCACCATATAGAATTATAAAAAAAAACATGTTATGCATGAAAAGTCTATCGACTTCATCAAATGATAGATCACTCTCTCAATGGGACATATATTCTACCAAAATTATGCTTTTGCGAATCATGTAATCTTAAGATAACTAGAGAATATACATTAGTGATGAATCTCATGTGGGTGGGTGCTCATGGGAATATCCTAGGATAAATATATTATTATTTACATATTCAAACCCAGGAAATCAGGTTTATTTGGTACTATGAAAATGATGGGTATCATCAATGATCCATACAACATCTGATCAATGAAATTTCATGCATATCATGAATTAAAGACAACTGGAAACTAACACATAAAGTTTATAAAATCTTTTCATTAATAGCACAAAAAATTAGTATCACCATATATTAATTTATATCCTTTGAATACACGAGAAAATGAAAATTTATAAAATTACAATTATGTTACAACATGCACTCGATGGAGTCCTTCATCCCTACAAACATCTGCTTCATATAGGTATGTTTTTGGTGTATTTGATCTATAGATTTGGGTTCCAACTCAAAATTCCACTATATTTCCTCTAACCTATTATCTACATCAATCCTATATTTCTCTTCTATATCAAAGACCCTACTTCTTTAGTAAAATATTCTTCTATATTTTGAGTTCCTGCTAAAATCACGAGATCTTTTCATGAAGTCTGCTAGTTTCAGTATGGAGATGGTCAATTTATATCTTCCCAGTGATAACCAAATCTTAGTGAGCTATCTCATCCTTCTCATATTATGAATCATCATTTAAATCCCCATCCAAAATTTTCTTTACTAAATATGAAGTGTCATTTACAAGTACCCTTGATTCAAGGGACCTGTTTTTCACTATCAATGATATAACCTCCTTCACCCGATCATGAATGGTGGTATTATGAAAACCCTCTTATTAGCCACAAAAATAATATATGAAGGGAACTGGAAGCCATCTACATGAAAGAATGAAACTTGATTCATATGATCAAGAAACCCCATCAAAATAAATGAATAACTACAACATCATCATGTGAATATCATGACCCATAAGGGGGTTCTCAATCGCATAAAATGATATAGGTATTGTGAACCACCCCTTATGAACAATAAAAATACACAGGACACCTCATTTCCATGTGAAACTTCATAAAACTTGAGATTTCATGACCTTGACATGGTCACACGATCCAAATAATAGTCTAGTGATCATTCAAACAAATCAGTGGATCCTACGAAACCATAAAAGACAATAATACAGTTGTATGCCCATGGTTCAAGAAATTTCTTATATTTAATTCATTATTAGTTCAATAAAGTTATGTGGAAAAAGGGATAACCAAAAATGTTTATCACAAAGTAGACATGTAAAATAGATACTGTGATCGGTTCCTACAAAGAGATATTCTGAATATGTCTCATGATTTGTTGTTGTGGATGGTATTATGAAGGAGTTACGTATAGGATAAATATTGGAGAGATATAATGTATTTAGATAATGATCTATCCCGCTATACCCTATTTATATGGTATTCTACAGAATTCCAAAGGTCTCATAGAACACCAAACGTCTCCCAAGACACTGATTGGGGACAACACAAAGACTCAGTGGTGGGAATTTACATTCCTTAGAACTGATCCTATGTCCCTATAGATATTATTTCTGAAAGGGGGGTGGGGGTTGGATCCCTCCAAATAAGAATCATAAAATCTATAAATGATGAAATACCCAATGTATGGGTATTATTTTTTCTTGAAATAAACGCAAAGGAAGGTGTCCTAGACTTGTGAATCACATAAAATTTGAAAGTATGCATGATCACATAACCTTAGTAAGGTCATGTGAGTGGGACATGTGCTACACATGTCCTTCTTTAGATCACACTAAGACCCCTTGGGCAATACTATTGTTCTTCTGAAAGAATCAAAATAAATTTTCTAATCACGAGGTTCCCTCCAAGACAACTCATTCACATCACATTACTTATCATTCGGGTGTGGCCTAAAAACCGTCCAAAAATCATTGTAAAACAAATGTTAAAATTTTTCAGAATATGGATGCCTCTTTCATTTGTAAATCTTCATACGACACACTTTAGTTGTTTGAAATACACCAATGAATCCCTAATGACATGACCATATTATCTCTCCAAAGACTAATGAAATGATTTTAGCTCCATAGAAAATCAAAGGTTTTGTCCATGACAATTCTTGGGCATCGCCAAAAGACTCTTTTTTTGGTCATGTGACACATCACCATTGGGGATATTGATATTCTTCTATAGCACTCATAAAAATTTGTGAGACCCCCAACACATGAAAAATAAATAATGAAATTAAAGGTTAAAAGGTGAAAGCTTATTGTAGAAAGAGTATGCCCTAACCTTCACATGAAAGGGGTCATCTTACCCCAGTGATCACTATTGATCACATGAGCCCCCCCCCCCCCCCGACAAGATAATCAGACCTCAAAAATTTCCTCAGGAACATCATCTTGATCTCAAGGAATTCATCTTGACAAGATTCCTTTTTTCTTGAAAATGACCCTAGACATGTCAACTTTAATCACATTTAATTCATTTCATGGGCATCCCGATTTCATAAAGACACATAGAAATGTTGGAATAACATAATGAGGCTCCTTGAAATGTCCACATGGTTAGAAAAAATACATTTCTTCAATGAGGGTCTAATAAAAATGGAAAAGATGAAACATTCTTATAGATGCTGAAAATCATGTGACACCCCTTGGATGGCCTATGGCATGATCTCATGAAGAGCATGAAACCAAAATAGTCAACCGAATCCAAACCAAATCTTTAAGATATTTTCTATTAATAGAAGTGTATAATAAGGGTATAATGTCCTATAAATCCTTCCCTCTCTGCATAAAAAATGCATCCATGATGTATCACACATGGTAGCATATGAGCTGACATAGTGGTGAGGCCAATAACATGATATTGTGGTATTAAATGAGGTAAGAATCTTGTGAATAGCCTAAGGGATCAAAAAACATTCATAGTCACATCACCTCATCACTCATAGGTCGTGAAAAGGGCTTCTGTCTTGAAAATTAGATTATGTGAAGGAAATCCTGCATATCCACTGGGTCACACAAAACCTAAATAATAAGATAACACAAGATAAACCTTAGACACATATGAAATAATGGATAGAAGCAAGAGTAATAGAAGGGATAGTTTTTTGAAGAACATATATGATGATACTTATGTTCTTCACATGAATCATCCTGATCATGTGACAACATTAGGACATGTTTCTAAACCCATGTGATTCTCCCTTAACATGTTATTTGGATCATATGATGTTCCTTTGATATGTCAATAATGTCTCACAATTCCTTATGGGTATACCAAAAAAGTATCAACAATCCCTCTGGGATTTTTGGCCAAACCATGAGAATTCCTCCATGTATGTTTCCCAATTCAAGCAACAACACGAGGACAAGTCAGCTATGTCTTGAAGTGACACTAAGACATGTCAACCTAGATTGTGATATGTCCACTAAAAAATCCCTCTATGTCATGTGAAATCCTCTGAACACATCATCCTAGATCATGTGATGTAATATGGAAAAGTAATCCAGGTCATGAGGCACACTCCATACATATCAACTGGGATTATGCGATGTTTTCTGGATAAACCAGCCACATCGTGGGTCACCCTTCAGACATTTCAACCAGGATTATGCGATGTAATCTAGATAAATCAAATAGGTAATTTGGAATATTTCAAAAACATCAACCTTAATAATGTAATGGGATCCATACCTATTATTAATGTTATGAACCACCCTTCATAAAAATAAACTAGATCGTGTGATTGTCTGTGTACATGTCCACTAGTCAACCAGGACATTTCTAGACATCCTCAAACATGTCTGGGAGACAATTAGAGTATCTCAGAAAAACAATTAGGACATGCAAAGCATGTACCACAGGATATGGTAACCTTTTCCGGTGAATATATTAGGGCATCCTTAGTGTATACTCCATGATCTGCAACATGATATGAATTTCCCCATATAAGGGCATCCTCAGTGTATAAGCCCCAATTCAAATGAACTATGAGAAATTAGATTCTTTTTGTAACCAGGATATGTAGGACCCCTTCATAAGGCCCATGATCCATAGGAAATTTCATATTGTAAACTTCATTTTGTAAGCCCTAACCAGTGGCACAATATGATATAACCCTGTATAAGGGAAATTTCATAGTGTAATCCCTGATCAACTGAATTACAATGACTCTGATTCATTATATAACCAAGATACATAGAATGGATTTCTATGGCCAAATCTTAAATAGTAATCCACTTTGGTGTAATCTAGGTCGTGCCTCTGACATCCTAACCATCCAGACCAAATCACTCCAATGGGATGATTATTATTTTTCATTTATTAGTAGATCGAAAAGGAAACTACGAAATGGTGACCATGATTCCTACCATAACTATGATTCATTGGAAACCTTGATAAGGCCATTGATGCATATTAATAAAACAAATGGATGTCGTAGTATGTATGTCCAGTATCATTATGAAGTGAAAATTATTACATTATATCCCTTTTTTCTCATAATGAGAAAGGATCACATTGGATCAGAGAGTTGTAGTGATCATATAATTCATATAAAATGTTGGTAATCCATTAATGATGGACAAGAATATAGATAACCCAAACATTGATGATTATTATAGAATTTTGGTGGAATTTGATATGCCCAACACCCTATTTTAAGATGTTTTTCTCAACATAAGGCATGACAACATCAAACATGAAATCCATTATAAATGAAATCCTAAAGTATATTTGAATTTCAATTTCTCTGGTCATCTAACTAATGAATGAAATAAGAATATGGAATTTATATTCTTAAAAATGAAGGGGTTTGAGGACAAAATCTTTCTATAGAGGAAGTGGAATTATTAAATTCCCTTTTCTGATTCGCTAAGTCATTACAACCTTGGGACCCCTAAATGGGTAATGATACGCAATGAGGAAGCTAGACAGCTGGATCATTGCATGAATATTGGAAAACCATCATATTGATCTGAAGTTAAGGATATTCCTCCTAATACTAATTCATATATAGTTAATGGCGATGTCTCTAATATAAATAAGGATCCCATATAAGTTGAAAATACTCATCCATATAAAAAGGACACTAAGATTCTTGAAGCACCAACTGAAGGGGACTTGTAGAATCTGTAAGAACCACCAACTAGACATAATGAATAGAACCAATCAAGTGGAACCCTCATATTGATAATAGAGCCTGATGAGGGAGTCAATAGAACCCAGTTGTGGACTGAAAAAGTTCAACTACACAAAAATTATCTTCAACACTCATAACCAACAGATTTCACTAAATTGGATTTTCCCCAATCCAAGGCTTCTAGAAGGAAGACCCCAATAGAGACACCACCTAAACCTATGCATAACAGAAAAAAATTCTCTTCCTCGAGTATTTTTCGATGGTATGATGAGTTTGAGATTTCCCAACCCTCTAAATAGTTATAGGTCAATCCAAATAATGGTAATAAGAAAATATAATCAATCCACTAACTATAACATCACTGTAGTAGTTACAAATATGGAATAAGGGGGAGGGGTAAAGAATCATAAGGGGAGAAGAAAAATGATAAAGTTAAAAAATAAATATGATGATGTTAATGTGGATCAGAAAAATGGGACCTTAATAAGGTATAGAATGCTTAAACATTGAATATCATCTATTAGAATAGTCGTGGGCTTCTAAATCTCCCAACAACCAAAGCCCTTAGACATTATGTGATGGCTAAAAAACCTTTTCTCTTAGGAATTGTTGAGAAAAAAATGGACATTAAGAAATGGTATCCTTTTAAATGGGTACCACTAAATTATAGATTTGTCTCCTAGAATATGGAATACATTAATGTGTATCATCTATGGGTTTTGAAACCTGACATCATTAACATTCTTTCATGTAACATTCATCCTCAGTGAGTTTATTTTTCCCTTAACTTTCAATGCTCCACTATATCTATTTAATTTTTATATGATTCTACCTCAAACATCAGGAGAGAGATTTATGGGAGGATCTTGATGAAGCTTCTGATCACATGATTAATAAATGGACTATTTTGGGAGATTTTGACACTATTCTGAATATAATGAAATGAATAGTCTAAAATTTAATAAATTTAATTTCTTATAATTATATAAATCCGTTGATCAATGAATTTTATATATAGTCCCAATTGATGGATATGAGTTTACTTGGACTAGGTATACTTTAAATGGAAAGTAACCAAGTAATCTTGATAGATTTCTTGTTTAGAATGATGAAAAAAGTTATTCAAGTGGGGTATCATGTTATATAAATGCCTAGAATCTCTTAAACCAAACCCCTATCATTGTTAAACTCTACACTCATAGTAAAAGTTCATCCCCTTTTCCATTTAAATTGGAGAATGATTGGCTTGTGATGTCTGAATATTGGGAGATTATTCTTGAGGCATGGAGAACAAATCCCTTGGATAATCCTCATTATATTTTTGATAAAAAATCAAAAACATTAAATAATTAAAAAGGTAGTGGATCAAAAAACCTTCTCATAATCGTAACACTGTAATTAGGGATGAGAAAATGAAACTTGTAACCATAAAACTAAGCAAAAAACATCATAATGTCTCTAATTTAGATGAACTTCAAGATGCCATTGTGTTGGATGGCCTCAACACAATCAACAAAAGACCCAAAAAAATTCAGATTAATGTTAGGTGGTTGAATTATGGAGACACAAACACAAAATTATTTCATAAGAAATACTAGGAAAAGAGGATAAGGGTTGTTAATAATGACATTATCATAAATGGATGTCTTTACACCTTGAATACTGAAATTTACAATACATTGGTGGAATATTTTAAAGATTTTTACTCTAAATATAAAATGAACTGCACACATAAAACAATTCATAACATTCAGAAATGTATTGAGGATCATCAAAAAAAGTTCTTATTATAGGATCTTCCAAAGGGGAAGTGATGTTATCTCTCTTATCTCTCAACAAGGATTGTTTAGATGGCCCTGATGGGTTCACTAGAAAATATTTTTTGTTATACTGAGATATTCTGCAAGGTAAAATAACCAATTAAGTTACTGATTTTTAGGTTATGTTTTTATAACTTATGGAATAAATTCATACATCACTGATTTTTTTCATAAGAAGGATAATTCAATTGGAATTAAGGATTTCAGGCTTGTCTCTATTGGAAACACTATTTCCAAAATTATCAGAAAGATTATCATGAATAGGATTGTTGATTTGATCAAATATCATCTGACCCCAGGACATTTTCAGTTGATCACTCAAACAAACATACATAACTGCTTATTTACTTCCTCAAAATGTATTATTATTATGAAGAGAAAATAGAAGGGAGATTTGCCTACAAAATTGATATCTTAATGGAATTTGACACTCTGAAATGGATATTTCTTTTCTCTTTCCTCAAGATATGTGGTTTTTCATGTGCCTTCATCAAATTAATTAGCTCCAACCTTGCTTCTACAAGGTAATACATCCGAAATAATGGATCTTTGAGGAGATTTTCCCCATAAAAAGGGGTGTGAGGTAGATGTATCCTCTATCATGGACTCACTTCACTATTTCTGAAGATTATATGAGTTTTTGTATCAATGTTATTTTAAAGATTGGTTTATATATTAAATTAAAGGTTGTCTGAGACCTATTTACTACATCTTATTTATTATATGTTGATGATATCCTTCTTCTTAGAAATTCCTCAAGGACAACAATTTCTATTAAAAAAGAATTGTTTTCACATTATGAAGAAGTGTTTTGGAAATCCATCAGTTGGAGAAATTATTTAGTTATCATTAGTGGTAGAATAATTATTGGTAAGAAAAAAAGATCACAATATATCTTAGAGTTAAAAGTGGAATTATTCATTTTAAATACCTCATGTTCCACTTGTTTTGGGGAAAAGTGAGAAATAAATACCTTGAGTCATATATCCAAAAATTATCAACTTGTAGGCTAGATGGTAAGAAAAGAAAATATCACAATCTAGGAGAGATTTCTTATCTGATTCTTTTATCACTTCAATGTTTTTATATTACTTATCTCCTTATAGACGGCCTAGATGTCTCATCAAGGAACTTCATTTCATGAATAGAATCATTATTTGGTTTGGATAATTTTTTGAAATGAATCTCATATGTGTTTCTTGGAAAGAATGAATCAAATCCATTAATATGGGAGGCCATGGAATCAAAGATTTTATTGTCTTAAATTATGATCTTCTTAATAAATCAACATTTAACCTCATGAAATCTACTGATTCCTCTATTGACATGTTAATATAATAGTTTAAAGGAATTATTATTGGTTTTCATTCAAGTAATCATGCATCATCGGTATGGTCTTTAATCAATAATTACTTCAATGATATCATGAATAAATATAAATGGATGGTTATCTGTAATTCCTCCCTTATATACTAGTATACTCCATGGTTGGAAAGACCACTTTGTTACATTTTGAATGTTCCATCAAGAATAATTTAGATGATAATTACTATGTTATTGGAACATATCAACAGAAGTGATGAAGTGGTCCCCTCCATAGAAGATATAGAAATTAATAGTTATTCTTTTATTGATTTAGATAATCTTATATAGAAGCTCAAAAAAAATGGATAATTCAATTATTGTGAGTACTATAAGATGAAATAAATTTTCTTCAATACACCACTATCATGTTTGATAAATTTTAATGTCACTTTTATTCAACCCTTGATATTTATTCTCCTTTGGAAGATCTGTAAAAATAGGTTTCTCGCTCATGATCAACTGAATAAAAATGGGTATCATCTTACTTTGGATTTCTATCTATGATTGAGGGTTGAGAAACCACACATCCTCCCTTCTAGGGTTATGAATTTTCCAAAAAACTATATAATTATGTTATTATTATGCTTGAAATTAAAATAATCTTGTATGTGAGGATTGAAGACTTCATGACATGCATCAACAGAGGCTAAAATGTTAAAATATTCTCAACCTACTATTAATAGTAGTGGCATCTATTTTTTTCTCTGTTTGTATAGAAAGATAAGCTATTGTTTTTTAAAATAAACCGCCATCTTATCAAGATGGATTTTATTACTTTCATAGGTATGTTCATGTTGTGTAATCTATTTTGGTAGGATCTTTGAACAATAATATTTTTGACCTTAATATTTTAGGGTTTTTGGGTGTTCAATAAAGGGCTTAGAAGCCTATAGTTCCAAAATACATTTGATGCATTACCCTGATTATTATATAGATAAAAGTAAATATTGATGGTGTGACATCTAGAATTCCACCAGCCTGAGGATGTGGAGGTATTTTGCACAACCATTATGGCTTTTTCAATGGATGTTTCCATCATTATATTGGGATTGTTATTATGTTTTAGGGCGAGTTATGGGTGATTATTTATGACATCAAGCATGTTATCCATCATATTCACAACTCAATATAGATTGAATTTGATTATAATTTTTTTTCAAATCCTCGAAATATAAGATCAGGATTGTTCCATGGTGGATCCTACCATATAAGATTGAATATATGAATCATGTTAATCACATCAATTTTTTTACATTAAATATCTATAGGGAAGCTAATCAAGTGGTTGATTCCTTATCAAAGAAATAATTTTTGGAGATGATCATGATGAGTTACATTAGAATTATTTATTATTGTTTCTCATAGGTGGGTGAATATATTAGAGGATTAACCTACTCCAATATTTTTATACCTCCTTATCACACTTGAATATATTTTTTTTCATTTCTTGCTTTTATAAAATTAATGGTCAGGTTCACCCGAACCTAGATTTTTTAGTACAATAAATCTGATTCCATCTATAAATAGGACATATAGGGTAACTCCTTGAGGATCAATCTTGATAAAACGTTCTTAATTTCCCCAATATATATAATTTTATCATGATTTCAAACTGCACGAGTTTTATAAAATACATGGATTTTTATTCTAGCTATAAATAGCGTATGTAGGATTCCTCATAAAGGTTCAATCACATTATCAAAATATTAATAGCCTCCATGGATAATAATATACTCTCGAGTAGTTCGTTATATGGCCTTAAAATATAAGGATCTACACATTAAATGGACACATATGAAGAACCTTAGACACATAAATATGGACTCGTTAATCAAAATCTCTTATTATGTAGATGGATTCAGAATTTGATCCTTTTTTGCGGTAATTTGTCTCATATCTGGATTAGGAATTGATTCACGAAAATCTATAAAACATATAAGAGAGTCCCAGAGTAGAAAAAATCCCCCCCCCCAAGTGTGTGATGAGATCGACCTCCCATCATCGCGACCAATGCATTTTCTTAAGTATTGTTGGGTATGAAGCCCCAATTGACTACCTACCTTTAGAAATTAGGTTTTTACTAAATTATAAATGTGGAAACCATTTGAAGTTTCATTAAAATGTAAACAACAATAGTGAACCTAATGTGAATGATTGTACATACATTGACACCCCCTCCCCCCACAAAAAAAACATCAGGACAAGCCTTCCATGTCATTATTATAAAATAGGAACCCATCCTAATATTTCCCAAAATTGGGTCAGGTATATGTGGTAGATTATAATTTGTTTGGATCTGTTCATTGTTGTATTCTCATGAAGGTAGACCATGTTATGGCCTAGGTTTCATAGAAGTTATGAGTACATGACAATAATTATCCTATGAATGACCTATAATTATCAACAGTCATCTGTGCCATAAATTCATGGTGGCATTACCTATTTGGAAAAAAATTCACAGTTTTCACTGATCATAAGAAATTTTTAATGCATCTTTTCATGGTGAAACAAGATTTTGATTCAACAAAGAAGGATGGAAAACCTATAGATGATATATTTACACTTGGTATATATACCCATTAATGGGAATTATGTATAAAATGCATTGATTCAAAAATCATTTAGAAAGGTGGTTTGAGAATCTCATGACCAATAAAAGTAGGTGGGCACGATTACTGACCTGCAACTTGATTTCAAAACATTGTATAAGCATAAAATTTTATCTCCAATAAGTATTTTATCTATCATAATGAATTTTTTGAAAAAGGATTATATAGAAGATCATAATATATCATAATTAGGTCAAACCTAGATGGTATATAGACTTATGATTATAGTACAAAGGATTTAAACTTCTCGTTATCTTTTTAGAATCGAATAGTGGTTCCTTGGTATTTATAGGAACAAATTATTTCATTTTATCATCAATTTAAAGGTTTCATTCAACTAGATATTCATAAAATGTACCAGGTGGTGAAAGTGAATTTTTAGAGGTTATGAATGAGATGAAATATTTTAGATTATGTGAAAAAATGATTATCTTTATAACCAGTGAAAGTTGAGAATCAACGACTAGATGGTATTCCACATTCTATACATATACCTATATGAATATAGGAATTGAACACAATATAATTTCTCAAAATTCACCCATGATCTTCATGAAATACTAATTCTATTTGGGTTATTTTTGATCAACATGACATGTTGGAATAATTTATCCCATTTAGATAATACAACATGGTAGAGGCTTTGGAAAAGTTTCATATTTGATAATTATTTATGTTTCAGGGAGTTCTAGTTTCAATTGTATCTTTAAAAGATCCTAAATTCACTTCTTGATTCTAGAAATTATTATAATAGGCCCTCAAGAGTCAACTTACCATGAGAAAAACATATCAACCCTAGATGGATGGGCAGTTAGAACACAAAATTTGTACATCAGAATACTTGATCAGTGCATCTACAATGTAATTTGGCATATTATGGGAGGACTATTTTTCTAGGACGGAATTTTCCTATGATAACAACTATCATGAGATAATATAAATATACCTATTCAAGGCTTTTTATGGTTGTCCTTGTCATTCTCCACTTTATTTGGTGCAAATATGAGGGACTTTATTAATTAGACTGAGTCTTTTCCGAGAGACTGTAGAGAAGCTCTAGAAGATTTATAAGTGGATATCTATGGATCAAAGATAAAAAAAATATTAAGCATGAAATAATCAACAACAATTTCATTTCAATTTAAGTGAAAAATTCTTCTTGAATGTTTTCCCATGACTTGTTCATCAACAATTGAGGAAAAAAGAAAAATTAGCACCATGGCATGTGGTGTTGTTCGATTTTTTTGAACAGACTGAAACTATTTAACATTGGTTATCCTTATTAGAAAGATTTAATTAAGTTCATAATGTCTTTATTGTTTCTAAATAATGATTATATCACCTGGATCCTCATGATGTGATCAGTTGGGACCATGTTACTCTTGAGCCAAAGGTGACTCTTATACATGAATCAGTTTGGGTTATGGACTAACATGAATAAACATTGTTAGTGATATCTATTTCCTTTGTGTCATTTGTATGAAACTATGGCCCGGTTGGAGAGGAAACATGGGAATGTGAAAATTATGGGGTGGATTAATGTATATATTTTATCAAGGGAAACATAAATCTCTAGATTAGTAAGGATGGAAAGACCAATGGTTTAGGTAATCTAGAACCTTTGGTTTGAGAAATTTTTTCATTTTATGTCTTTAGATTTTTGTTAAGAGTCTTCAGTATAGTTGGTGGAAGATTTTATTATAAATTTTTAGATTGATCCATCTGTCAATAAATAATAATTATTAATATCATGAATAGTATTTTCATGATGTGAATAAGTCCAAGGCATATGTTGTGTGTTTTATTTAGAGTGTGAATAGTTTTCAACGGGTGAATGGTTAGGGAGATTTAAAATGTGAAAATCATTCATTTTATGAAATATATTTTGGGGTACTATAACTAAGTAGACCAGTTTTTCGGTGTAAGTGACATATCATTGAATTCATGATGTGAATTTTCAATTCCTTCCATGCATTAGTTAAGGTCTAGCCAGCTTAGTCCAGATAGTGGTTGTAATTTCTCTATCATCTTTTGTTTCCTTCCTCTCAACTTCCAAGAATACCATAGGTGATTACCATTGACCTTTGAAACCCGAAATCTATTTCCAATGAATATTGGATCATTAGATTGTGTAATCTAAAGGAATTTATCTCTCTCTTCCTTATTATCATGGACCTCATTGGTTTGTTTCATATGGAACTATAGATTGATGTTTAAATACATAGATCTATGGGTATATATATTTATTAATGATATATATTTGGTATTTATTAGAGTAATATAATTAAAAAGTTTAATCCACTAAATTATTGTAGATCATTTGGGAAAACATAATTGAGGTAAGTGGATTCTATCCCACTCTACTATTCAAGAACCTGAAGGCTTTGTTTTACTAAAAAAATATTTTATTGTGTTTAAAATCATTTTTTTACTTTTATAGGAAAACTATTTTGTGGTTAGATTGGGAAACATATATATTTGGGTGTCTTTTTCAAATAACGTATTTTAGAATTTAAAAGTGATTTTTAAAAAAAATTATATGTCTTTTTTTATGAATGAAAAATATTTGATGAATTCGTTTTAAATAAAGAGTTATTTTTTAGAAATTAATTTTATATGGATGGTGGTATTAGCATACATTATGTTGTGAGATCATGTTTCAGTATCCAGTGCCTTGTTGACATATTACTTGGTGCTCAATTTTAAAAGTGAACTGGCATATAGGGAAAATTAGTAACTAGTTATGATTAGGTGTGGGATGTGTCTTCACTCATGATAAAGGGATATATCATTCAGTATGCATGAATGAATGTGTGTGGTTTGTTATATGGATGGGTATATCAAAAGGGTGGATAGAAATGATTAATTAATTTAGTTAAATTATATTTTTTAAACTATATGTTATGTGATAAACTATAGTGTGTCTAACATCTTACTTACTTATTTACATTCATTTTTTATAAAATAACACTATTATAAATTGTTCTAACACATTTTCCACTTATAGAATGTTTTGGGAAGTCATTGGGGATTACCCACTGAGTTTATAATCACCCCCTTTCATGGGAAATTTGGTGAATTGGAAGATATTGTCTACCAATATACAAGAAAGGGATATATTTGTTACTTATTGGGTGGTGTTCCTTGACGTTTCTTTCATGGTTGGAGGATTTGGAGTGATTCAGTGTCCATGTATTGGTTTGTAGAAGTGCCACATTAGTTCCAAATTCATTACTTATTTTGAGTATTAGCCTTGAACCTTAATTTTTTTCCAATATACTCTGATTTTGTCTTTATATTGTTGTTTTATTAAGTTATGTGATTTATTTCTCATGTATCACATAGTTGGGTTATGTTGTTACAATTACATCTCATTAGTTTTTCTGTTCTTTTGGACCAACATTCTCCCAATAGCTTACTAATTGCTTGTCATTTATTGGAATCTTTTGGTGTCATGGGGAAATCACCTAAGGTTAGTATCACCATCTCATCTTCGAAATATAATGAGTTTGGGTGGGTTTTTTCATATCAAAACTATTTTTTACGGTTTTATTTATGATAAAACTTTTTTTTCTACTACCTATTTTTGAAAATTAAGATTATCCAAATAATGTTTTCAATTTAACTAAATAACATTATTGTATAAATCATTCCCTTTGGGGTTTGTATTAAAGGTTAAGAAAATTTATTTCATCAAATGATTTTAAAATGGGAAAATATCAATTGACTATTTTACTAAAAACATTTGAATATGATTTATAAATTATTAAAATATATTTTAATGATTTTATCTTCATATCAAATAATGAATATCATTATACTAAATTTTATGATCTAATAAATAAAGAATTTAAAATATGTTTTATTGGAGAACTCAAATTCTTATTTTTTTTATATTTCCTCAAATACAAATGTATCATTATAATACCAAGTAAATACATTAATTAATTTTCAACAAATTTTGGAATGGATCATTATATGGGAATTAGAACACTCATGAGTAAAACATGCAATAGAACAATGGTTGAATATTATAAATTTGATGGAAATAATATTTTCAAAATATTGATTGGATGTCTAATTTTCCTTACTATAACTGATCCGAGCATCATGATTAGTGAATACCTTTTTTCCTCAATTTCAATAATATACAATGTAATATCATTCAAAATTTATCAAATTAATTTTTTGATATTTAAAAGGTACTAAAAACGTTATATTATTTAATTTAAATGAAATTTATTTTGAAACTAATTATTTTCTAATACAAATTTTAGATTATTCCATATAGATAGGAAAATTACTAGTTGGACATTCAATATACTGAAAAATTCCCTTATCACATAGAGTAGTAAGATGGAAGACATTGTTTTAATTTCTACGGCTAAAGAAAAATACACATCTAATGTAAGTTTCTATGGCCAAATTATATAGATTAAACATACTCTATTATAATTTGGGTATATATAATATTAAATTCTTATAAATTGTGAAAACTTTATTGTGATTAGTATAACTAGAACATTGATCTACGACACTAATTTCTTAGAGATCACTTTTAACAACTGGCATTATCCTTGAAATTTTTTCAACCAACTAGTAACATGGTGATATCTTCATAAAATCTATTGGTCTTGATCACTTTTTCTTTATTAAATGTGAGTTGGGTATAAGTATATGGTGATAAGTATATCTTAATCATGGAATGTTTGAGATATTTTCAATTTTTTTATAAGTTTTTATTTTTTCATAAGAAAAAATTTCTCTTCTTAAAAAATACCAAGTAATTTAAAATTTAGGTAAAGTTAAGTGAGTTTGATAATTCAATTGAAAACATTTATTTTGGATACAAACACGTGGATGTGGTTGGGGTGCAGTTGAACCATGATTTTATTACCTAAAAATGTTTGGATGGATCTTTTAATCTGATCTTCCCCCGAGGGTTGAGTAGTTGTCCATTACTGCACACTTTTTTTACACTCCCATGAAATTTTATACGGGTGATTAATGTAATAATTTTTAGACATTAATGATGGAATTTTTCTTCAATGTTAAAATGTTATTTTAATGTGATTTTTTATTTTTTAAGAATATTTTATTAATAATATATTTTTTATATTTTTTATTTTTTTAATGACTCCTCATATTTGAAATGAATTATTTGATTAGAAACTAATCCTCTCAATATTTAAATTATCTTAGAAGTGAAAACCCATTTCTATTTTGTTTTCAAAATTTTATTTAACACTTGACATTTTTCAAATATTAATTTGTAATGTTTTATTTCTCTGTTGATTATATTTAAAAATGGAAAAAAGAATTTTTTATTTTATATTGAGTTTAGTTGAAAAATAAATGTCTGAATTAATAGTTTTTCAAATTTTTAAAACGTTTCTTTACTTTTACCAAACTATTATTAATAATGATAAACATAGTTTTCAATTTTATTTCTATAATTTTCTCTAAACATCATTTTAAATTATTTTTTATAATCTCAATAAGGTAGAAATATTTTAAAAGATAATTCTTTTAAATATAGTCAAATATAATTCTAAGAAATTTGATAAAGTTAATTATAGAAATATTTTATTTTAGGATATATTGTTTGTTATGATGAATAATTAATAATTTTTTTATTTGTTGTGAAAAAATATTTTTTTAAATACTTATTCCATTATTATTTTATTTTCTTTTTATTCAAGTGTTTTTTATCATTAAAAATGGGGAGATTGTTATGCTTCTCACGTTTTAAAATTTTATTGATCAGAAACAAACTTTAGAGCCTCTAATCATTTAATTAGAGTTGTTGAAATTTAATAACTTTATATATTAATCTTGATTATTGGAGGATCATGATGAAATATTGATATGGTTATGAATGATAATTTTGTATTTTTTGTTAAAGTCTTAATGTACTTTTTGAACTCATGGAGTGAAGTTGTCATATATATTTTGGGAATTGAACTAAAGATTAAAGGTTATAGAGGTATTTTAGAAGAATCTTGCCACACCGCCACACCAGTACAAGGCACCAACTAGCTAACACCATGTGGGAGGAACCTCATACATAAGAAAAGTACACCGACCTGCCGATATAGGAGTATCGTCCAGTCGATGGTGATGGAAAAAACCTCCCTTGAAATATTTTTCCATCTTCTAGTTGATAAGATCTCACCAGTCATATAGTGGGTTATATAGGTTTCTAGAATGTTACAGAAGCTACATCATCTATCATATGGAGGCTATTGGGTATCTAGTAGTGTTAGGAAATCCACATCAATGGTGTATTTATTATGATCTATTATGAATCAAATAAGTCCCCCATGGATTCCTTAACCCTGATACAATTCCAAAATGATTCTAATGAATTTCTAGGCTATAAATATACCCTTGAATAATGCTTCCAACATACTTTCTCAATGATTCTCAAATTTCAATGTTCTACGATTTCCCAATTTCACGTAATCAGTAAATTTATCTTTACTCACAAATTTATCATACCTTGGAAAATAATTTCGTCTCCTATATATTTCCCATTATATACTATTTATTATCATTTTTAACATTATAGAATCAAGACCATGCTTAAATGTTATTTAATTAAGAAATTCTCTCTCTCCTCTATCTTATAACTCTTCTATTTTGGTGCTCACTACCTTTTAAAGTGTGGGATTGAGTTTCCTACCAAAAAAACTAAAAAGAATGTGATTATTTCAATTTTATATTCCAAGTTATAACAATTAAAAATATATGGTCAATTATATTATGTTTTCTTATGATAAACAATTAGTAATAAATGGAGTTTTGGTATATTACCTACCATCAAATTTAGGGGACTAATACAATATACCTTCTTGAAATTGAGGCAGGGGACATAAGGTTTCATCAAAAAAATTATATAAAATCCTTTATAAAAATAGTGTTCTTTATTTAAATATTTATCTCTTTATATATTTGTAAATTTTTCAATTATATGTCATTATTTAAAATATTAATCATTCAATTTATGAATTATTCGTTATTATATTCTCGTAACATGATAAACATATATATTTATTGCATTCCCCCTTTTCCATTTTTTTAATGGTATCAATTATTAATTTTAATAACTTCAAATGGTTTTAATTATCATCAATAATTCAAAAGGTTGTTTTCAACCATAATGAATTACTAATTTTTTTAATGGTAATTAACCCCCATTCCATTTTACCCTAATATAACCTATACACATGTCATGTGTTAATAGAAATTTCTTTCTATGATTTATTTTTATAATCTATAGAAATTATGATTATTATTAATATATATAATGAATTCTATTCATTGACGTATTTCTTAACTCATGATGACTTATGTTGGCAATAAATGTTAAATTTTAGGTGCATCATTATTGATATGTTTATAAAGAATATGTCTAGGAAGATTTTTTATCTTATATATCTATTGAATTAGATATCAAATCCCTTTAATTGAAATAAAATTGTTAAAATAATTTTGATGGGCATGATGTATAGATGTTTTCATTTTAGGAAGTCAAAAAAAAGACATATTAGGCATATATGTTGATGAAACAAGTATTCAACAAGATTGATGAGATATCAAGATAAAAAGATTATATTACATATTGATCATTCATTTTTGGTTTCCATTGTTTCCAAATTAACTTGTTATTTTTCGGTTCCATTATGTATTGTTAGAAGCTGATAATATAGTTTAAGTAAAACTGAAAAATCCCCTCTGGGGAGAGGACTAGAGGGTCACGAACCTAGTGCTTCTAATGATCTCAATTAAATTATATTTGAATTTAATTATTAGAATAAATATTTTTCTATATATGGAGAAATAATATTTATTCAATATTTACTGATCACATGTATTCAGTCACTATTTTATGTGAGTTAAATAATAAATACATATTTATCCACAAGAATTTGATTATTAAAATAAATTTTTTATTTATATAATGAATAATATTTTTTATTAAATGTCTGATAAATTCCAAGAAAAGTTGGTAGGCCAAGTCTGTTCTTGGTAATAGAAATGATATATAAAATGTTTTTTAAATAAATAATAATATATTCATTTGTATTATATTATTTGAGGGACATGAACACATCCAATAAATAATATCAATAATATTATTATTATATGTGGGGATCTATAAGGATTATAATATTATCTATGGGACTATCTGTAATTACTAATCCACTGATCCTTTTTATATCCATACTTAATAATATCTTTTTAATTGGTGTGTGTGATTAATTTATTATGCATAATGTTTTGATGATATATATAATTTTCTCCTTGAATATTTTCTATATTTTCTTCACTCAATAATGAGATAATCTATTCCACCTTCTCCCATCACTCAATAATGACAGAATGAGAACAAATCCTTCAATTCTAAAGGATTATGCTTCGATAAAAGTTAAATTATCCAAGAAGATCAGTACCACTACCCCAGCACAAAGTGTACCATCAGAGATGTTTTGAGATCATCTAAACATATTTTGATCACTAATAGATGGATTATATCCTTTAATACTCTCAATGTAATGATGGTATTACAAAATAAGAGGTTTGATTGATCAACACCTACTTTTTATAAATAACCCATGAATGGGGTTTTTTCTTTTTATTAAATTAAAAATTAATTTAACATTAATGATACTCTCTTAGGTTCTGGGATTATTTCATTAGTATTCTTTGAATATAATCATAATATATGTATTTTTCATTATATTCTAATGTTTTATTCATCAGATTTAATAAAATCCATCATTATACATAACCTCAATCATGTAACACTAATCCTAAATCATTTATGTGGTATCATAGTGGACATGCCCAAATTTATTATTATTTAATTATTATTTATATATTTCTGAATTTGATGATATTTCTTCCATTATAGTTTCTCAATATTTAATTATGGTGTTAATATTTATTCTTTATTCAGGTAAATATGAATAAGAAAAGGTTATAAGTTTATAAAAAACATTCAATTAACACATCTGGAGGTACCAATGATTATGGATACATGATGTGTAGCTCATAAGTACATGAAATGTATCCACGTTATTTTCTACAGAATTACCCATGAGTTAATTAAGAAGTTACATATAAATAAAACAATATTCCACTTTATTATGTGCTATGTGTTGACCAATCTGGGCCATAACATCAATTTATTGATTATACGGCATTAAGTTGACATACATGGGGTGTATTCCATACATGTTTTTAAAGGAAATCACATAGTTAAATATATATAGTGCACTTATTTCACAATGTATAGGTACTGACTTACATGTAATAAAGAGTTTTTATAATGTGTAGTTGACACACACATAGTGTACCGTATAATTTTTCATGAAATAAATTCATGTATAGTCTCTAGGAATGTATCACATATTGATGGTGAGAGAAATATATGGCATGTGTCTAGCTAAAACGTGTCATGTATCACTTACTTGTTTACCCATAAAATAAATTTTAAATAATTAAACCTTTAAACCTGATCAACACATGTCTATGTGTCATTGGTTTATACCACATTATGTGTGGTACTTTTTATATACTATTAATTAATTATTTAATTTTTATATAAATTCCAAAGTACATTTTTTTATTTTTCATAAACATTTTGTCCTCTATGTGAATTAATAGAATTAAACATCGTGTAATATAACATGTCTTCATTTTAAATTTATTAATAGTATAAGTAATGTAATTAAGGGAAATTCCATGTACACTAAATGTTGTGTTAGTGTAAAGTACCCAAAAAGTACCATGATAAGTAGTTAAGATAACTACACACTAGGTTTCCTTCATTTACACATTCTGTACTTAGTTAATTTTAAATAAAATGAATTGTTTTAATTATTTTATCTTAATTAATATAGTTAAAATTAATAATTAATAATTATATTCATATATATTATATATATATATAATTTATTATGATCATTAATCGAAAAATGCATGGGTTGGATTTATTTTAGTATAATTTCACAAGTTTTATTAATTTGAAATTAAAAGGATGGATTTCAATTTATAACCCCCACCTCTATTATGTAAAACTTGTAAGTGCATTGTATCTTTTATTTAAACACTATAACCATTTTAATGGATCTTCTCACCTGTGTTTGAGTAAGAATATGTAAAGGGTTGATCTCTAAGAATATGAGGTAGTTTAAGACTAGAGACAAGATGAAATGAAGCAACATGATCTAAAGATTGATAATATAATGTTGCAATTTGATCTAAGACAATCCCAAAGATTTTATTCCCCATGGTTTATAGGTTGATTTAATTAATGGTTAGTAAATCAACCCATATAAGTCTCATTATGAATTAAATTTATTTCTTTTATTTATTTTATTTACACAGAAAAGTTTTATGGATTCATTAACATGATAAAAAAGAAAAATGAATTAATAATGAAAGGAATTGGAACTAAAAGTAATGTATTATGCATATAATTTTTTATCTAAAAAATTTTTAATTAACAATATAAAATATATAGAATTATAACCTATAATTCAAATGAAAAATAAAGAAACATTCATATAATAAATTTAATTCCATCAATAAAATATTAATTCAGAATAAACATTCCATTATTATATTTAGAACAGAACCATAAACCGAGTGTTGTTTTTAACCTTGTCAAAAAATTACTTTTATAAGTTATTTATAATGATGTTTTTTAGTATAATTAACCAATATGACCTCAATAATAATATCAAATGCTATATTTGGTTTATCTTTTTAGGAGAGTTCTGATAAATTCTAAAAATAGGATTTTTGGATTGTAGACCCCACTCAACATATGTAGGAGTTACAAGTAAACTATTTGAAACATGGCCTACCTAAATACATTCTAGTAATTTACTAAACCCTTTTATATGTTATCAAAAGAGAAATATGGATAATTTTGACTAAAATTTCTGCATGAAAATACATTCTAAGTCTAATGATGTGGGCTATTTGGGAATTCATAAAATATTGGGAGACTTAATAAGATAATTAAAAAATTTATTTTCTCACATATTATGGTAATCAAGATGATGTTCTTATTTCTTAATTATTATTATTAAAATAAAACAAAAAGTATTTGAACCATGAGAACACAATGATCATTACTTGACTTGGGTCATGTACTTAAAGGGAAAACTTTCTTTGAGTACGTATAGATATTTATACACAACTTTAATATATAAAAATTGTTCTATGTGATGAAAATCACAATTTATGATCCTCCTACTAAAGAGGTGAGTGGGGAAGATAATTTTGTCTATAATTAAACATTTATGATGTTCTTGATTCCTAATATTTGATTATTTCATCCATATATATATAACTCATGAAAGTACATGTATGCATGGATACAAGTGGACTAAAAAATAATCCCTATGATCATTATTAGGATGGAGAAATACATGATATGTTTGAGATATCTAGGGAATTATTTATATGAAATATTGGAAAAGAATCACTAACTAGACATCACATAGTCAAGATGAGTGACTCAATTAAGTTTTTAGGAATTATTTGGTTTAAAATGTCAAATAAATTGCACACTGGTCTCATTAATTATTTACTTATTTAGTTAATATATAGTTTTGAAGTGAATTTTAATATAGAAAAAATTGTGAAGTCTCCCATAGGACTAATTAATATTATTTTCAAGGTAGAGAAGGGAATAAATAACAAAAAATCCTTATTCATATCTAGTGAATAGGAGGAAAGAAAAAGTGAAATTCCCTATAGATAACTCTATGATTAAGGGATATTCAAAAAACATGACTGGGAGATGGTGGATCAAAGTTAAATAAATTGAAAAAAGATTTTATTTTATTCTAACACTAAATAGAAAATTACAATGAATTGATGTAGAGTATACTACTTCAAATATATTCATATGGTAATTATTCTTTCTTACTTCTTGGGTTTCAAATGTAATATGTTTCCATATGAGTATTAAAATGAAAAAATCAAGAAAGAATTTAAAAATTAGTATAAGTTTGTTAAAATATTAAGGAATATTAAGAACTATTATTCCAAGATCACTATAGAGGAATAAAAAATATCATGATTTCCAAATAGATTCATGTTAAACTATTATTTTTTATTTGATTATTACCAAAACATTTATATCAATGATTATTTATTTTGAATGAGAAAATGTTTTATTTTTTGAATATATGTTTTTATGGAATTTCATACTCAAATAATAGTTTGGTAATTCTTGAATAATAGTTATTATAAATCATAAATCTGTGTTGAATATAAATATAAGGATCATAAAACTATAGTGTTGAGAGATAATTCAGTATCATGTAAAACTGATAAAAGTTGACAATTTTATATCCAAAAGTGTTTTTTTGTTTCTTTTGATCTAAGACACTAGGTAGACTAACTAATTCACTCCAATTTTTTGATGAAGAAACCATTAGAAAAAAATTAACTCTATAATGACACTATAGTTATTTAATGAAAATGGTAGAACTAATATAAAGGCATAGGTAAGAGGAAAGTTGGTATATTTCATGAGAT
Organism: Viscum album; assembly: GCA_963277665.1. NCBI lineage: Eukaryota > Viridiplantae > Streptophyta > Magnoliopsida > Santalales > Viscaceae > Viscum > Viscum album. Next base: position 250,250,406 of record OY728150.1, read on the forward strand.
TCATTTAAGGGATTCTATAAATATTTTATAAGGAAAAACTAATCTTTTTAAAGGAGAGAAGGTCTTATATGATGATTTTCTGGAGTTAATCATAACCATGTATTCATAAAACATTAATATGTGCATTAAAGTTAATCCAAAACTCACATAACATTATACATAAAACTTTTGATGGAAGATAAAGGGGATCAATGAAATTCCATATATATATTGAAAATGTTACCAAATTTATTCTATGGTTTTTTTCAAAAATAGAAAAAATATCTAACTAACTATGTTCCCATTATATTGACTAATGGATATCATAGTAATTTCAATAGGATAATAAATATATTAGGTAAAACATCAATTGTTTGATGTAAACCATTTGTTAAAATTTAGCTTTAGATATAAACAATCATTTAAGATAACACTATGTTCATCTCACTTAATTTTCCTATAGCCACTAAGGATATTAATATCCCTAATTATCATGAATAGATACATTTTAGAGGGAATCACATCTTATTTTTGAGATGGTAGGATCGGGATATACATTAATGAATTCTAGGAACTGTATTCATGTTAGTAGGAATAATAATATACACATCTATAAGATTATTTATATGAGTTTCTCTAAGAGGCACACATTGTTTCAAAAGATTAGAAAAATGTTGTTTTATATTAAACAAGAACAATGACATGTTATTAAATATGAATAGTTAATCCTATAAAGAAGAAAATAATGGAATCCTACTTAGATTACCATGTAGGTATTTAGTAATGGAGTCCATATTCCAAAATTATGAGGCATTGTATTTTTTATGTTTATAGAGTTGATATTTCTTATAATTATTCAAGATAAACAATATATGGATAGTATAAGTTGGTAGTAATAAATAATTATTGATTATTAAAAGGATTCTAAGGACATATGGTAGGAATAAACATTTAAATTATTCATCATACTCAAATATATTTGAATTGTACTAGTTATGGCTATATTATATGGTCATCTAATTAGGAATTTGGATGTCAAGGCTATTTTTCTTAATAGATACCTCATAAAACATAATTGTAAAAAAATAACCAAAAGGGTTGGTGACACTAATTAATAAAAATAAGATACAAAAAAATCACATATCCCATTATATATTAAATAAAGTGTAACGATTATAAAATAGTTATTTAGAAGAAGGTAGTGTCATGTGTTTATAAATTATTAGTGGAATCAATATTATTTTCTAGGATAGAGATATTGATAACATATGAAATCAGATTGTATGTATTACCATCTTGTTAAAAATAAAGAAATAATTTTTTCTAAAATGAACTAAAATAACAACCCAGTTTTAGGGAAGAAGATTATAAGATTTGGATCTATATTTTTTATTAATATAGTCATAATAATAATGGTGACCATATAATAACACATAATTTTAATAATGTAATTTTAATTATTATAATTATGTTATATTTAAAAATGTAGAAAAAAAATACATGAACCACATGATGAAACCAACAACATTTTACTATATTAATTTTAACTTTATAATTAGAGAGTAAAAATGGATATATGTATTTAAAATATTATAATAGGATAAAAATAAGAAAATATTATAACTAAAATGTGAAAATTTGGATATGCTCGATCCACCAGAATAACTTTACTAAGGAACAACATTCTGAAAATGCGATAAAATATTAATAATAAAATATTCTTCATTAAAATGAAAAAATAGATAAATTCGTATAAAAATAGAAGTGAATTATTTATAAATGAAATATAAGTTATTTATAAAAATTAGGGTACCCATATGATCATTGAAATTATGATAATCATAATTGTAATTTGACTGTTGGAATGATAATTGGATCATTGGAATAGTAATATGATTGTTAGAATAGTATCCTCACCTATGTAAGTTTCAAATTATACATAGGTATATTATAAAATGAAAATATGGAATATTTATATTAATATACAAGTTAATGGATGATTTATAAATAAAAAAATAAGTGTTAATACTTTTATAATACATATATATTTTATTGTCATTTTTATATGAAATATAATGATTTATAAGAATATTTTGTTTTTATGAAATGGGTTTTTAAATTAATATTATATTTTATTATAATAATAAGATAATATTATGAGACCATAGGTAATTTTTCAAATGGTTGGAAAATTGATCATAATATTAAAATACTCCTTGCTCAAAATAAATGAGTATTTTATTTAAAAATAAAATTTCTTATATTTAGAATTATTTTCATAAAATTTATTTCATTTTTTGAAATCTTAAAAATCAAAAAAATAGTTAGAGTGAATTTTTTTAATTCTCTAAAATGGTTCAATTTTTTTTAATAGTAAAATACTATAAAATATGTTATTTAACATTATAAGCTAAAGAAATTAATTTTTGTTTCATGGATAATGTAAGAACCCATTATTTTGAACTAAAATGCACCATTTACATAATATAGTAATAATTTTAATCAATATTTGTAGTCTTGATGCAAAATAATGAATTAATCAATATAATATTACGAAACACCCCTCTCCTCCCCTTATAAATACCACCTCTCACAATGCTTTCTCCACACATCTTATAATCCATGTAGAATGAAAAATTTCAAGCCAAATCTATTTAAAACCCTCTCCCCCCATGTCCTAGTGCTATTTTACCCCGAATGGACCTAAGGCTTTCTTTTTGTTTTATTATGGATAATCCCCCGTTTAAGGGTTGAAGGGGAACCCGTACATGACCCTTAGGCCCAGGACACAAGGCCCAAAAAACCTGCATACATGACCCAAAGGCCCAGAGGCATACTATGCCCAATACATGACCCGTAGGCCCAGCCCACTTGAACTGCCCCTCCCCAGCTTCTGCATCATTGATCACCTAGCTCTCCACCTTGCATTGCGGATCGGATAGCATTGCCCTGTACAAAGCTGCACGGTGCCTGGTCCCGATGGCGGCTACCATACCCTCTCATTCTTCCAATCCGGGTAGCTCTGCATCTGGTGTCTGTTATTCTTTGTTGCTTTGATCCTCTTCTGGGGCCTGTTCTGTGTGAACTGGGCTACTCCATGGTCTACGTGGCCCGAAGGCCCAGTGGCCCGAAGGCCTTTGATGACTCGAAGGCCCTTGAGACCCGTAGGCCCAAACCGGTGGCCCGAAGGCCCAAATCGGTGAATAGTTCCCGCTGATACAGTACCAAACAGTACTGCTATAGTGACTGCTACAATGTTTCTACAGTGACTGCTACAGAACTGCTATAGTACCTCGGAAATTCGCCTCTACCCGGTTTTGAACTCGGGTCTCTTGGATACCAATCAGGAGCCCTTACCACTCGGGTACGGGCTCGTTGGCATGTCCTAGTGCTATTGGAATCACCAAAAGTCCAATTCCAATTGCCTTAAGAATATTTTCAAGGAGACGACCTTTAATATGTAATATTCACTATTTACCTCTTTTAAATTTATTCTTCCTCTACCTTCACCTTACCTCTCTCATAAAAAATGGAATAATAATACTGGTTACATATATATATTTATAATGAAATTTTATTGTTTTAATGTAAAATCCATCTTAAAACCTCCCTTATTTCATTTCTAAAATGAAATATTTGTTTATAACATGGCTCGTTCAACACCTCCATGATCAACAAACTTAATTTTTCTTCACCACTTTCAATAATACATAAATAATTAATATTGTGGTTAAATATTACTATAATATGTATATGATAACTTATTTCAATATATTTGATGTTTTAATATTCATTTAATTAAATAAAATTTATTGAGTTCATGATGGTCGGTAAAAAGACATAACTGCGCTAACTGTTTAACAGTAATGTCTGTACAAAATTAATTGTCCCTATGATGAAAAAATGGATATTTGGGGCCATTAAAATTTATAGATAGAAAATAATATTATTTAATTTACCTACAGTATTTTTAATCATTTTTTAAAAGAACATATATAATTATACACAATTGATTCTACTAATGAACCACAAAACAATCACCCTCAGAAAAGAAAAACTAACCATTATATCTCATTGAAATGGTTTTATGTGAATTGATTAAAAATATAATTAATAAAAAAATATGAAAAATTTATTAATTATGTAACTAACATATTTGATTTTATTATTCCGAATATGAAGTGAAAATGAAGGATTATTTTGGAACATAAGGTAAGAGATCTCCCGGAACCACTCTTTTTCATTGTGTTATGAACTTTCTATCACTAAATCAATTTATGTATCAGTTTTATGTTATAGGATTATTCTATATTCTTTATATATGTATCTTAAATATATACATAGTTTATTATCCCTTCCTTTTCTAGGGTAATACGTTCCTTATGTCCATTTCTCATATTTAACCCATTTTATTCCATGGGAATTTGTTATGATTTGAGGAAAGATTATGGAACACATTTCATTCCATGGGTAATTATTATTATTATTAATTATGGTTGATTTAACTTTGTGGAACACATAATCATTTAAATATTATGATTATAGTGAACATATAGTTATCAAAAGCTTTGGCTAATGTTTTTACCTTGTGACACATTATATATGGAATTAGGGAGTGAAGAAAGTCCATAATGGGAATTTTCTACTATATGATATTGTCTTGGTGGTTAGCCTTTACTTATGCTTAGGTTATGGAATATTTCATAGCCAGATTCCAATATTACCATGAACTTATGATTCCATTTTATTTATGTTATGACCTCATTTGATTATTCATGATCCTTTCCTTTTATGATATCAGGTTTTTCTTTTTGTACTTAAATTTTATACTTCATTATCATGATTATTCCCATAATATTAGTTATATATCACCTCATTATTTTGTGAAATCCCTAGGTTATCCTATGTTGTTTTAGGTGATAAAAGTTATTTAGGATCTCATTAAGGAGTATAAAATAATTATTCTACGTTATAGTTGATTTTAGATATATTATGAACCCAGTATTCTCAATATTGTAGGCCTCATTATATTTAGGTTGTGTTTATGGGATGTTTTGTTAAAAATCATGTAATAATATTTATAAAAGGATTGGGTCACTATTGTTAGAATTATAGTGATATTGATAGTTTTTTGGGGATTATGACTAGAATAGTTTAATAAGAATTCTAAGGATAAGTATAAGTATTGGATAATATCTTGAAATTTTTACTATGGAATAAAGTTAGTTGTTTCAAATAATTTACATCCCTTTTGAGATAATACATTTGGGTTTTACTCTAGAATAGTTTTAAAAATGGTTAATAATTCAAAAAAGGAATAATTGGGTATTAACTTGATCATTTCCTAGTGTATGATAAAGAGGCCTCGTAGTACACCTAGTTTGACACACCCAAAGGTAATTATTTGGAAATTCACAAACTTCTTATGAATAATTATTAAGTACTTGAAAAAATTGTTAGGTTACAAAAAATAATAGATAAATTAACATTTATAACCAATATTTAATCCTATAGACTCATATTTTTGAATTTATGTGTCATTTATAATCAATTACTCAATGTTCTTAATTACTATTTTTATATGTTTGTTAGTTTAAGTATTCTCATCCCCAATTTTATTTAAATTATTTTTGCTAAAGGATAGAAAATGATAATTAATGATAATAATTATTGTGTTATGAAATGTGATGATTTCAAAAATTTGATTCCTAACCCGATTGTAGCAGGAGATAAAAACATCATGGTAGTACTGGATCAACTAACTCAAGTTATGAATAATGACATGAATCATGCAGAATTAACACTTTCTCCTAAGAAAAATATTGTTTTGGTTGAGTCTTCTATGTGAAAAGGACTACTACATTATGTTTATTTTTTCACCCTCATCAAGAAATAATATATTAACAAACATTTATTAAATATTCTCTACCCTCCAGTGTTGAGATCAAGAGAATATTGTATGTTCAGTATATAATATTGAAGGGGATATTGATCAGAAATGGACACTAATCAAGAAAATTAATCCCAATATGGATGTAAATTACATATAATAAGAATGATTAATTAATATATTTATTAATAAATATTTCTTCCTAACACTCCAATATAATGTATAGAGGGTTTTCCTTGGATAGAAGAGAAATAAAGATGACTCTATTGGGGTGTAAGAGGAAAATAATACATGGATTCCATAGTATTAATCCGGCCTTCCCATCGAAACTAATGTATGATAGACAGATTATTTAGTCTATTAATATTGAGATGATGAAATTTTTAGTGATTTGAGACATTGATAGAGTTTAAGATATTATCCTTTGTTCCTTTAATGTTGAGATGAAGATATGAGACTCTTAGTGGTATCATGGGTATGGAGATAAAAAATAAGATAATGTTTACATTAGGAGTATTGGGGGATTAATACTAGGAAGGAAAGAAAACCCAACATCTCATGACTCAAAAATCATTGAAGAAGAATCTAAGAGACTGAACTGAGGGAACCGGGATATGCTTTAAATTTATAAAATAAGGGAATGGGGCTAATAAATGATAAAGGGAGATAAATAATCCAACTAATGTGATGGAAGTAAAGATGTTTTATATAAAAACTCATCTTATAGTCTTGTGTTTCAACTAAAAATAACTTGGTAATTATGAAAAATAATACCCTAAGCAATGTTTTTTTTTTGAAAACAATAACTGAAAACAACCTACAAGGCCTAGAGATAAAGGATGAGAATATGTTATCACTACTGATGAGGTGGATCCAGAAAATGATTGTGTGATACGTATACTGGTTATTCTATCAATAATAGGGAACACACTTTTTTATTCATTTTTATCACATTATTTCATATATTTTATGTTTCTAATAACTATTTAACCACCACAAAAAAATGGAGGTTGAGTGATTTGTGAGAACAAAAAATGGATAAATTATTGCATCTCAAGTATATAAATCATTTCCAGTCAAGGTTTGTGCACTGAACCTCCAATAAAATTATGTATTACATTATTTAATAGATATTTATTCAATATTAGGTGTTATTGACTATCCATATATAAATTCAACATCAACTATTGGGAGAGCGAAATCACTATTAACATCCTGAGTCATCTTCTAATTCTATACAAGTGTAAGGAGGAGGTTGAATATCATTTGGAATATTTGTCTCAACTATGGATATTATTTACACATGAGTAATAATATTATTATCAAATTATTGAAAGAAATGATAGAATCATTCTCAAATACAACTTCATTGTGAGGGATTATACTAATGTATTCATTGAATGGTTGTATAGTCTTCCTCTCGGATGAGAGGTTGAGTTATCAATTGAACATATTCTTGGATGTATGCTTGTATCAAAAAATCCATGTAGAATGTACAATGTTGAGTTAAAAAATATAATGAATAATCCAATATTATTATTCTTGTAAATGATGGACATGTGAATCATTAATCAAGGAACATCACCATTTTTTTATCAAATAATTACTCAATTATCCCTTATTGAGAATATAAAGGATGTTCAAAGAGATCATGTATAAAAGAAGGTAGAATCTATAAAAAAAAGTGAGAGCCTTAGAGTTCAAAATTAATAAAGGAGTTGTATTATTTGGGTCATGAATATCTATACCATCAAATATTGAGATAATTAAGGACTTTATGGAAGACGCAAAGAGCAAAAACTTCTCCATCCACTAAAGGATCATGATGATGTATCAAGATCTTTGAGAAAACTATTTGTGGGACAATATGAAGAATAAGGTCATAGAATATTCATTTATGTGACTATAATGTTAGCATTTGATGGAGGATAGAAAAAAAATAAAGGGGAATGATTCAACCATTACCCATGAATACATGGAAATTAGAAAATCATAGTGGAATTTTTCACAAGTCATATAAATATATTAGGGGATGGAATTATATATGGGTTTTGGGGGACCATTTTATAAATATAGTTAATTTTGTCATTATTCAAGAGGACTTATCATTTGATAACCTTTTATGGATACACATCATATAAGTTATGAAGATAGATTAAACACCATTATTGATTATATCTAATCGAGATTCAAGATATCCCTTTATGTTCTGTAAGACCCTACAACATGATTTGAACACTATGTTAAACATCATTATGGATTATCACCACAAAACTAAGGGTAAATATGAGCAGACTATATAAACATTAGACGATAGGTTGAGAGTAATCTTGATATACTTTAAATGTGGATGGGATAAAAATATTCCTATTGTTGAGGTCTCATAAAATAATAGCATCCACTGAGTCATCCAAATTTATCATTATGTGAAGATATGAAAACTTATGTTTTGGGATGATGTTTCTTAAAATAATATATTGGGATTGGAAATGATTATAGAAATTGTGTGAGTGTTCAAGACTATTCCCTAGCATATCTGTGTAGCTCAAAATTGAAAAGGTATTTTGCTGACAATCGTCAATGAGAGCTATAGTTTTAGGTTGAAGATAAATTGTTCCTCAACATATCACCCATGAAAAGAGTAATGAGATTTGCGATAAAGAAAAAGATATGAACCAGGCATATTTGTCCCTTAGATATTCATGATCACATCCGACCAATGGCATATCAACTAGCACATCCACCAACCCTATCTCAAAGACAAAACATATTCCATGTATCCCGATTAAATAAATACATACCATATCTCTCATATGTACTTAATTAAGAGGTGTTACATTTGTAAAATGATATCTCTTATGATGAGAAGCTGGTGAATATCTTTGATAATAGAGACAATGTTTTATGTAATTCTACAACTCACCTAGTCATAATTATATGGAGAAACGAGTAGTATATAGAGGCAACATATTAACTAGAGGAATCTAGAAAGTATATGTAAAATCATATTTTATCAACTAAATTTATGAAACTAAATTTTGATGATAAAATTTTATAAGGGTGAATAATATAAACCACCACAATTTTATCAATAGAATTTTCCTTTCTTATAATCATATCATATTTATTAATATAGCATTAAGAGCATGCAACAAATGATGAAACTAGAAAAATTTTATTATATTAATTTTAACATTACATTTAGAGAGTAAAAATGGCTATTTGAGTTGAAAATATTAAAATTGGATAAAAATAGAAAATATGATAACTAAAATATGAAAATTTGGATTTTCTCGATCCACCATAATAACTAGACTCATGAAAAACACAATAGAAAAGAGAAAAATTATTAGTAATATATTATTCATCTTCAAAATTAAAGTATATATAACATTGATATAAAATTTATATGAATGATGATTGAATTAAATATGAGGAATTTATAGAGTGTAGGGAACCCATATGAAGATTACAAATCTGACTATTGGAATAGTAATATGATTGTTGGAATAGTAACTTTTCAATTAGAATATTTACCCAAAAGATAGAATAGTAAACTCACATATGGATGTGTAAAATAATATTTATGTATCTTATAAATTGAAAATATCACACACACACATATATAGGTATATAGGTATATATCATGATAAATGTTAATAAATGTTTTAAAAATGATAATATAAGTGCTTGTATTTTTGTAAAACATATATGTTTTATTTTATGTTTTATAAAAAAAAATTAACGATTTAACATAATGTAAATTTTCATTAAATGGGATTATAAATTAATATTTATTTTTTATTAAAATAGTAAGATTAATTTAACATACCATTTTCAAAGCATCATAAAATTCATCAAAATATTTAAATTGGTATTTTCATGTAAATGAAATGTTTTTTAAGAAAATTAAATTTCTCATATTTAGAAAAATAATCTCATAAAATGAATTTCATTTTTAAAATATAAATTTTGATAAATGGTTGATTTTAAATTTTTTATTTTTCAATAATAATTGAATTTTTGTAAATAGTTTAATACTATAAAATATAGTATTTGACATTATAAGCTTAATATATTAATTTTTGAGTCATGGAAGATGTAAGAAACCATTATTTAAAATTCACATACACTATTTATAGCATATAGTTAACAGAATCAATAATATATGAGGTCCAGTGACAAAATAATAAACTATGGAAAATAATATTCAAATCACCAATCTCCCCCCTTATAAATACCACCCCCTCAACTATTTCACCTCACATCTTTTATACCTTCGAGATTTCCAAATTTCTTCCCAAATAAGTTTCCAAACATCTCCCCTATATTATAGTGTTGTTAGCCTCACCAAAAGAATAAATCCAACTTACATAAGAAGTATTTCAAGGAGAAGACATTTAGGAGGTAATATTCTCAATTTACCATTATTAAATACATCTATTATTTTACTTTATCCTTACATCCCTCATCTAATATGGTATAATAAATCTAGTATCACACACACACACAGATATATATATATATATATATATATTGTTTGTAATTTTGTTAATGAAATATTCATCTTAAACTCTCCATTATTTCATTTCTAGAATGATATTGTTTTTTATAATATGGTTGGTTCACCACCTCCATAAAAACCCAATTATTTTTTTCCACCGCTTTCAAGGCAGGCTATAGAAACAATATTATTGTTAAATATTAATATAAAATGTATATTATTACTTATTTCAAGTTCATTAATGTTTTAATAAACATAATGAAATAAAAAAAATGATTTCATGATGGTCAGTAGCATAACCAAAATTAACTATCTGTTTAACATTAAATATTTTACTAAATTCTCCCTACATTTTAAAAAAAGGATATTTGGGGCCAATAAATTTCTATAAGGAAATAAATTTCAATTCATTTCATATTTGGTGTTCTTTTCTCATTTTAAAACAAATTCCTTAATTATACACAAGTGATCCTTCCATGGAACCATTAACCAAACTCCCATATAAAAGAAATATTAAACATTATGTCTCAATGAAATGATTATATATAAACATAATAACTTTATAATAAATCAAATATATGTTGAAATGGTTTTTAAATTTAGTAATAAATGAATTTAATTTTATTATTTTTTATATTAAGTGCAAGTGAAAAATGATTCTCGACCATAAGGAAAGGGAACTCTCTGAACCACCCTTTTTTAGGTGATGTACTTTCTCTCTCTAACTCACTATATATATATATATATATTATGATGTGTAATGATTATAAATTATGTATATTTATTTATTACATATATAACTATCTTATTATCCCTTACATTTTTGGGGCAATACATGCCTTATGTCCATTTATCAGATGAAAACCATTTCATTCCAGGGATAATTCTTATGATATGAAGAAATATTATGAAAACATTTCATTCAATGGGTAATTAAATTTTTATGAATTATGATTGATTTAATTTTATGGGACACATACACATGTACGTGTTATGACAGTTGGGCCTAGATATACCTCCAATTCATTGGGTAGTGTTTGAGTCTCTTGATATGTAATGTATTTGATTAGAGAGTGAACAAAATCAATAATTGTACTCTATCCAACATGTGTTGTTTTCTTGGAGGCTAGTTGTGACTTATGTTTATATAATGTTATATTCCATTTACACTTTTCTTTGTTTCTTTGAACTTATGATTCCATGTTCTTTATGTTATTATATAATGTTATTGTTCATGAGGATTGTATTTTATGTCATCATGTTCTTCCTTTGGACTCATAAGTTATACTTTGTTATCATGTTTAATCACATAGTGATATTTATACCTCACTAATTTTATCTATTTATTCCAAATTATATCTTATATATTTTTCTTATATCTAAGATATTTCATATATAATTAAAAATAATAAAATAAATATTTTTTTGTTTTTTTATGTATTATGAACCTAGTATTTCAAAGACACTAGGAATCATGATATTTGTGTTGTGTTTATGGGTTTTTTATGTCTAAAATCATGTAACAATATGTGTAAAAGTTATGGGTTATTATATATCATGTATCAATATTATATAATGAAAAAAATGAAAATTTTATTTGTTACCAAAGGCCTAAGGTATAAAATATCCCCATGATAACATAAGTGGTCACAAAAGAGTTTTATGAATATAATTTCTCAAGTAAATGTGATCTAATCTATTTAATATTAAATGATATGTACTGGTGAATGATAACACATATTCATGTTTCATGAAGTGAAAATATCAATAAATAACCTATAGAACTATAAAAACTTGTAGTTAGGACTATCTAGTAGTACTTGTCTGATTGACTTCATGGAAAAAAGTAAAATAGGAATGATAGTGTTAATGTTCACATAAAACTTGATTTTTGATTATTTTTATCTAGGATCAAGGTGATTCTAAGAGAAATTTTTTTTTTAACTTCTTAAACCCCTAATTTTACATATTTATATAAATAAGTACATTATGTTTTCCAATATATCATAAGAATTTGTTTAACAATTATTTTTCCATTTTTGGGTTATGAAAAAATAGTAGGAATATAATCATTTTATGATATTATTTGACTATGGTGTTATCCACAATTGATGAATAGTGATAATTGGATATATTGGATACTTTGGAATATTTATAATTGAATTTTTTCTAAATTTAATGAGGTCATAGTAAGTAGAGTTACAAAAAATAAATGTTGTTAGATAAAAAATTATACAAAAGAAAATTTGTTAGACCCATTGAATAAATCCTTATATAATCATAATCATTAATATCATGTGAGTTTAAGTAAACTAAATGTAATTAGTAGTAGGCTCTAGTAAAATTGGGAGTCTCTTGGAGATGGTTCCCAAGAACCAACTATTTTTTGTTTTATATTAATTTTATATTCATATAATAGAATATTACTAAATAACTTATCACATATTTATTTTTATTTTATGTAAATTTAATGTGATGATATACTAAAATATTTGCTTCATTGAAAAGGGATTACATGTTTCCCACTTGGATGAGAACCTTGAAGTGCTATATTGATATTTTAAAACTATATGATCTATGGTCATACAATATCATATGATGGGACAAAGGTGATATAGACCATCAGGTTTAAGATTCTCAAAATAGGATGAGACATTATCTCATAAATTTCAAACTTGGTAATAATTAAGATAAGATACTATGAGTATATACCCTCTAGTAAGAATCATGTATGTCATGTGTCATTGGAAATTTCTATATGTGAATGTGTGTAACTATCTTTAAACATTAAGTTTACTATTAATACATATCATGAATTGTGTTCTATGATATATTTCCAAAACACATGATGACCCATATTAACACTTCATAGGATATTTTTGGTGTGTCATAATTGATATGTTATTAATGAATAATTCAAGGTAGGATTTATCCCATCCAAATTAATTTAAATTGATAAATCAATTATTTTATGTAAGTGGAATTATGAAACTAAATTCTAGAGAATTTTTGTATATGTGTGTTTATTTCAAAAATTCAAAGAAAAACATATCAATTCTATAGGTTTATGAAATGAGTACAAAACCATCTTGGTGAGATATTGAGATAGAGCAACAAAATTACATAGTTATCCTTTGCATGTGGTTTTCATTACTCTAACATTAAATTCATTCTATTGGGTTATTTTACTTGTTTTTAAATAATAATATTGAACTATAAGTGAATGTTCCTAATTCCATTGAGGAAAATTCTTATAGGGTCACATACTTAGTGTTTCTACTAATCTAGATTAAATTCTATTTTAATTTAATTATAGGAATAAATAGTATATTTATGGATAAGAAATAATACTTATTATGGATTTATTGATCAAATGTATTCAGTAACTATGTTATTTGAATGAAATATTAAATAAATATTTATTCTAAAGACTTTGAATATTATAAATATTTATTTATTTATATAATGAAAATATTTAATATTATAGGTTTGTTAAATGTTGGGGATAGTAGATGGAAAGGGTCATGTTCTTAGTAATAGAACAGATATATTAAATACCAATTAAATAAATAATAATTTATCAATTTATATTTATATTATCCATGAGTCATGTGTTCATTGAAGAAATAATAAAATTATTATTATTATTATTACATGTGGTGGTCACTAAGGATCATCAGAATTGCTAAGGGGCTATGAAAAATTCGTAATCCTCTAACTCAAGTTCCATTTATACATAGTGATATCATTTCTTTTTGTATGTGAGAATATTTAGTTTTGCACAATTTTTCCCCGCTCTAGGTATTTTTTTCATGAAAGAACTTCTATAGGGTTTTCTATCAATATTGAGACAATTTCTTTGACCCTCCTCCTCATATTGATAACATAAGAATGAGATTCAATCCTTTAATTTTGATGTATTTTACTGTGATCAATGGTGAATGACACAAAATGATATGTACCACCGTGCTAGATCCTAGAGTACTATTAGAGATTTTATGAGAAAATAATAGAATGTTTGGATCACTGTTAGTGGGATTCTATCCTTAGATCCTCTCAGCACAACTATACTATAACCTGAATTAATGTTTGATCAATTAATAATAATGTTTTTGAAGTAAATCCATAAGAGATTATTTTTTTATTACTAAATTAATTATAAATTTAATATGAAAGATCCTCTCTCTAGTTTCATGATTCTACCATTATGGTTCTTCAAAAATAATCACATGACTTGTAATTATTAATCAGGTTATTAGAAATTATTTTTCAAATTCAATGAAACTATTGTTGGGTATATCATTGACCATCTTTCGTTTGACCTATAACCTTCATCCCACACCACTAAAGGAATTAAGTATCTTAAATTTTCTTCATTCATATTTCTATTGAATTCCATAAAACTATACCACCTAACCATTCCCAAGACTATAAATGAATTTAAATCAATGGACATGAAGATAGAATGACAAGACTGAACCATTGATAATTAAAATCTAACCTCTTAAATATTAAATAGATATCTGACCACTTTAGAACCCACATAGGGATGACAATGCATTAGTAAATCATGATAAAAAATAAATAAATTATTTAAAAATAAATAAATAAATAATAGTATAAACATAATTAATAATAATGAATTATAATTATTAATAATACTATTAGAAGTAATATAATTAATAATAATTTATGATTAAATTACTATTAAGTATTATTAATTACATTTTAATTATCAATTGTTGTTATTTAAATTATTATTATTATAAATTAATTATTTTGAAAAGATGTGAGCATAGGATGTGACCCCACTCACACCACCAAAATGTATTAAATGAAATTCGGAGTTATAATGTGAGAAGGTGAGGTTAAATGTATTTTAACCAATTATGACTTTAATGTTATAGATTAGGATACTAAAAATAAAATACATACCAAATATTCTCTGAAGCAGTCATAAGTAGATGACATGTGTTATTTCCCTGGAAATCTAATCCACCTCCACAAAACACACCAAAGAAACAATAAATGTTTCCAATATTCTTAGCCTATATTATATTGGAACATCATTTAAATCTCAACAATTTACTCCATGCATCTCTTTCCATGATTCATAACAATCATATATCTCAACATCTAAACAACTTCGTTAACCATAATATTTTCATCACCTAAGAATTGGTAGAATACATATAAAAAATCTCAAAAAATATTCCATCATACATAGAATAGACGAATCATCAGAGGAAACCCATAAATACACATCAAGTCCATATAAAAAACAAAAATATAAAAAAATAGTCTAATAAGTGTG
Organism: Viscum album; assembly: GCA_963277665.1. Lineage (NCBI taxonomy): Eukaryota > Viridiplantae > Streptophyta > Magnoliopsida > Santalales > Viscaceae > Viscum > Viscum album. The sequence continues at coordinate 250,266,093 of OY728150.1, forward strand.
AGAAACCAATAATATTTGAATATTAAAGATATTTTTAATTTTGAAACAAAAATAAAACAAGTTCCCTAAATTTTTTACATATTTATGTAAGCAACATCACAGGTCCATCAAATATTTATCTCAAAATATGCCACATATAGAGAGAAAATAAGAAATAAAGTTATATTTACCTAAGAAAGAATTAGATAATTCCCCAAATTCATGGGATGAAATTTAAAAATGACCCTTTAAAAATAATTGAATATGAATCTAATAAATTTCATATCAGATAAATAATTCAATCCTTATTGTAATTTGTACCGGTTTTCTAATGTAAAATTTTTTCAACATAAACAACTACACATTTTACTAAAAACTTTAATTTGTTATCATGAATAACCAAACATGAAAAGGAAAGAGATAAAGTTATCCAAAATAATAATGGAATATATGGAAAAATAATAAGAAACATAACCACCATTGAACATATACATCCACATAAAATAATGTATTTTTGTTTTTAATAAATTCAAACCATAAACCAACCATAAAGTCAAGAAATTAAATAGAAACGCTCTTTCAGATAAAATTTAAATATTCAAAAAAGTGAATTATTAATTATTATATATTTTATACTACTAATCATAATAAATATTTTGATAAATAATTAATAATAATTTATAAATAATTAATAAATAAATATACAAATTAATAATTAGTAGAAATCAATATATAATTAAAAATATTAAGGTATTTATTTAAAAAAAAATTATTTTTTGTAGTGTATGTTATTTTTTTCACTAATTTAAATATATTTTGTATACAATTAATAAAAATTATTTATAATTTTGGCTATTTATTACATATTTGATATATGGTTAAATTTTCATTTAGAATTTAATTTCCATTATAAATATTTTAGCATCTATAACATCATGATTTAACAATGATCGCAATTAAGTCTCAAAGTTGCTAGTGATTCACCCCATATAATTACCAATATATCTCATTATAACCTAGATAACTCTTGGAATAATTTTATTACTATTCCAATCTCTTGAATGATAGGCTTCCTAACTTTAGCCTTTATAAAAGATGATGTTTATGTTATCAATGTGGGTTCACTGTAGCCAACCTGATTTGTACTTCTCAATTACCATATCATGAATACAGTTATTTATGCATGATATATTATTTCCATAATAGTGTTAATTACTTATGTATACAATATTTAAATGGTAATGTCATTATATTATTTATTGTATCAATAGATTATTTTTGTTCACAACTATAATGAGAACCTCGAGATACTATAATGAAAATCTAAAACATGTGTCATGTGGCTGAGATACATTATTCTGAAGCAAAAGAGATTATGTTTGACTATCCGGTTTTGGGGGATCATAAGTATTAAGACTTATTATCATCATGTTCACACTTGTTGATCTTTATTAGAGGATATCATGACGACTATCTCGCTAATAGGTAAAGTAATTGTTTTCAGCATCATTGGATTTTTCTGTTTGTGAAAATGTGAATTGTTCTCTAGAATTGAGATCATTATTAATTTGTAACATTTTATTTTATACTTTGATGAAGGATTAAAACCTTATAATTTTGTTTTGGTATATTTTTTAGGGTTCATTATTGGTGGTATCACATTGGTTGAATGATCTAGATATAAAGAAAGAAATATTTCTGTCACAACTGACTAGGATAGTAGTACCATAATTAAATCCTTTTACACTTTGGTAGTACCATAATTAAATTCATTGATGCTTTATCATGAGTTATGTATTCTCTATATGATCATTAAAATAATAAATAAATCATGTATATATGAGGAAATAATGTATACATCCTGATTTATGAGATATTGAGAGATAAAAAGATTATATTACAAATTGCATGTTCGTAAGATGTAGTAGTAGTTCTAACTTATTATTTTATCTTTAGGGGACACGTTGTGTTTCTAGATACATCTCTTGGTCTATTATTATAACTCTCTACTATAACGATAATGTCACATCAGGTCACACACAGTGTGTATCCATAATTTCTACCTATTTAGATGAATATGATTTTAGGATGAAGTGTGACCCACATTTGGGGGCCACAGAATGTTTGAGTGTAAATGATCATAGGTAAATTAATTTAATAACATTATTTGAATTTTGAATAATAATAAGTTAATTTATTTGACATGTTTTACTCATGTTATTTAATTATAAAAGTTAATATGATAAAATATTTTTCTTCTAAGGAACATTATGCATTCAAGGTTTGTTAAATTATTATGGGGGGGAAAAGTGCAGTTAATGGTTATTATATAATTATGTTTCATTTTAATGTATTACAACTCAATTATGGAATGAATATAAAATTTATGATATGTTCAATAGGCCATTGGTGTTATTTTTGGGAAGTTTTTTTATTTATTTTTCTTAAGGGAAATAAGAGAAATTCAGGTAACTTAAAACTAAGTATAAAAACTTATGTTACACCCAAAAATTATGTTTCTTTCCCATTATTAAAATTTGAGATAATTACCTCACCTCCACATATATCTCTAATGTTATAGTGGGAGAATCCAAAGGAAGAATAAACACTAATTGATTCCATCACATGTATCAATCACCCATTAATTATGTTCTTGAAGAGACATCTTGATCCGCATCAACTTCCTAAAACCTCACCCTAGAATACTATAATGTAATTCTAGAATCTTTGGTTAATGTGTGTATGATCTATATGATGTATTTGTTGGTACATTCAAGGTAAAACACACTAATGATGAGTAGATCATATCATCATTTGGTGAATAAAAAAGGTACCATTAATGGTTTTATTTGATTTTTTTAGTCTAAATTAAATTACCTAAGATATAATGGATATTAAGAGTTTTGTAATTCAATATTTAGTGTTTTGATGTGAATTTAGGCCCCGAAAAAGTTCCAGTAAAAAAAAATTTGCACTTCTGAAAATTTGTAGATTCCATTAATTAGTATCATAGTAGTCATGTGGTTATTTAAGAGAATATTTAAATTTAATTGTATAAAATTTGATTAAAGGTTATTGATATGGTTTTAACACTACTGAAGAAACATCAGTCTGATGTCAAATGGTAGATATATATCCATCTGAAGATCTGAAAATAATTTTTTAGGGATAAACACACACAAACACACACACACACACACACACACATATATATATATATATATATTATTTATAGAGTCAGGAGACCATGTCACACTGGTGGAAGAGCTCAAGCCCTCTCACTGGTAGCTACAGTGTCATGGGGAGTATTTATTATGCTAATAGAAAGAAATATATATATATATATATACATATACACACATACATACACACACACAAACACACATAGATGCCTATGTTGGTCATTCGCATTGAAATTGTGTAATAAAATAATTTCTTTTGTAGACATAAAAAGTTGGCCATGTGACCTACCTTCTGTATTAGTCATTTAAGGAAATACTACTTAATTGACCTGTGATAACTAGCTTGGGTCAATTAACTAAATAAAGAAACAAATGATTTTTTTTTCTGTGTAGTCCATCCATGGTTTGGATTACCACCCCACTGGTTGGAAGTGGCATTGTGACATATATTTTCACCTATTGGTGTAAGTAATTTAATTTTTCTTTTGATATGCAATGTCTCATTGTGGGATAAAGCCCAATCTTCCTACACATGGCTTTAGTGTAGTGGGGCATAGTGTCCCTTCTTGGTGATGTATATGATGGTTTAACCAAAGAAATAATAGGTCATGTTAGGATAGTTTTGAAATTTCTATCCCTATTTACCCACCACCTACCCAAATTTATTTTTGGGGCCCATTTCATATAGATTCAGACCTAAAAATGTTTTGAAATAAATAAAAAATGTCTTTAATTTATAAAACAATATTCATGTAGAACTAAAAATATAGATAATTAATTAAATTTAGTTTAATGTATGTTTATTGAATTAAATATTCCCTTAATAAAAAATTATAGTTTACTTTTTAGTATTCAATATTATTTTAGGGTCATTGATCATGAGTTGAGACCAACTCATAAATGCTTGGTTTTTATTTATTATTTATTAATTATGGAAATGGTGAATATTTTTAATTATTAATTATTAAATATTGTTTTTAGCATATTTATATACATTCAATATTTATTTAAATGTATAAGGGTTTATAAGTCAGCATTATGATTGATAAAAATATATTTACCACATCTCAAGTACCCCAAACCTATGCATGTGTATACATTTTAAGTGACACATTTTGAGTCAAGATCTATAGTGGATCAAATTTGGTAGAATGAATGAGAATTTTATGAGTATTGAAACTTGATCTAATATATAGATCAAGGAGTTCCCTTAGGGTCTTAGGTGATTCATAAACAACTCGACATATCAAATAGTAGAAAAAAATCATGATCATTTCATTGTTTATTTATTTTTTACGCATGTTTAATTATTTTTGAATGAGTGGATAAAATATGATCACATAGTATAGTTAATGATCACAATTTGACAAAATAAATGAACACATGTGATGAATAGGTTCTATTATTCCAAGTTTATATTGGGACCATGATCTTATAGAAACAATAATGATTAATATAATAATAATATTTTAGCAAGGATAAATAAAAATATTAAAAAACATCAATGAAAATATTTACTCATAAACTTATTAAATGAATCAAGTTTGAACAACACCATCATATGAAGTGATCGTAAACCAAATTTGAGGGTGCCTCCTCTTATTTTAAAGTGGTAAAAAACGTGGGGGTTGACAAAACTAATACTTTAAATAATGAAATATCTATAGGTATCTTGGTGGTATTCTAGAGGCAAACTATTGTGTAAATAAATGATATTATTTTAAATAGTTGGAAATTTACTCAATAAATAAAGGAGTCTCATGTAAATGACGTTGATAATTAAAATCCAACATTTAAAATCTTTAAGTTATGGCACAACCAAAAATTTCACTATGAAGAAAGTTTTTTATAGATCATTTCCACTAGAATACTCAAGAGACTAAGTGTTCTAAAGCTAGTAGTTTTGGGATATAGGGATTTGAATAAGCTTTTAACAACCCTAAATCCAGTAACATATATATAGTTTCTACTTTATTACATTAGTATAATAATAAAATGACCTCATCCCAAAATAAAAATTAGTTCATTAGTTATAAATAAATGGATATATACATGATTCCCATTTTACTTTGGAAATATAAAATACCTAGTATGAAAGAATTGTTTCATCCTGTGTATTAATCACAATATATATCATCCTATACTTAGAAAAACAAAAAAATACAGGGTGATATCATATTCTCAATAAGAGTTAGGTACTATAGAATCTATCATGAATCGATAAGGTATATTAATTATGGAAAGGTAAATAACTTAATACACATTTCATTTAATCAATTACATTATCAAAAAATGCATTCAGGGATAATACTAAATGAAATAATCTCATGGATAATCAAAATAATCAACTTCTCAATGAAGGAAATCCTTAATATAGGATTTCATGATATCATACAACATGAAATTTTCCATCGAGACCTTGTGTCAAGACATCTTAAACTATGGTTAGGCATATACAAAAATCCCATTTAAAAAAGGTCATCCAACTGATTTGTCTCATGAGTGTTGTAGATTCATTAAGGGGATATCTATAAATAGAACCACCAATAAATTCATTTTAAATTAATTCCTCATATATTGAAAAACCAATTTAATTCATAATCAATATGAGTTATTTTAAAATATTTGTATTAATAAAATAATATGGATTTATAACATTTTCCCCTATTGATCAAATAACTTTCATAGTAAAACAACATATGTAGATATGATATACGGTTTAATAAATAATAATATCCATGATATTAATATTTATATATAAGAGAAATATAATTTCTAGTGGTCATAAGAAAATTAATTCTTATGGGAAATGTTAATAGCCAAAAATTAATTCATAACTTTCAAAAAAGTATATTCCGTTGTCAAATCAATTCTCTTAAAGAATGGGAAAACATTTGAAATATGTTTTCATTTATATTTTCCTTTAAAAATCATTAGAATCTTATATAATTATATAAATTAAATTAAATTATTATGGAATTATTAAAGTCTCTTAACACCATATACATTAAAAGGATATATTCTATATGATTTTTTTACAAAAAAATTAAAATGATATTTCCATGAAATAAAATAGAAAGATTACTTTTGAACCATTTAAAATTTTAATTATAATGTAATACTTACTTAATAAATCATTTAATTAATAAAAACAAAATTTTTAAAATAATTTTTAAAAATATGGACATAGAAGTAAAATTAAATCAATCAAAAAACGAAAATATGATCGACTTTTCATTTAAACATTTCTCTTGAAAGAGTTACATGAATTTAATCAATAATAATAATGAATAAAATTATATTCAGGTTAAATAACTTAAAGGGGCAGTATATAGGCCACCTAAAAGTAAATAGTTTCATAATACAAAATATGTCCCAATGTAGTGGAAACTAAGACGAAATCCACTACCTTAGATATGACATTTCACATTCATTATCTATATTCATGAATAGTAAACTAATGTTAACTATTTAATTTCTTAATAACCTTTTTAAAGTTTATTTTTTTATTTATTTTATTTATTAATATGTTATATTTAATTAAATATTTAGTCAATTTTAGATTATACATTTTGATGATATTCAATTCACAAGTCCAAAATGACTTTGGTAGGTTGACTATAGTAGAGATAATTATTACATCATATCCAGAATAATAATAATAATGAAATTTTTTAAATTTTTATACTTCAATAATACATTTAAAAAAACCATAAAATATGGACAGGTAAAATAATCTTTATTACAATCATGTAGACGGAATGGTGTACGCATGCACGAGAACCATTTCCATTTTTCAAGGATCCAGATGAAAAGATGGTAATAATTTTCTTAACTTTATATAATGATAATTATATCATAAATAACATATTATTTCATTAAATAAACTTATATATACCATCCATGTAATATGGTGGGGAAAACTAATCACATTTAGTCATGCAGGTGGAAGTCCACAAGTAAGTGAAAATGATGTTATCATTTTTTAGATGAATAGAAATGTAAAAAATATATATATATTACTTTTATATAATGATATATAATTAATGAATATAATATATATAAATTAAATCCATCTATATAACATTATATTAGTTGTTGGGATGGGAAAAAATTACATCAGTTTGTGAGGTGGAAGTTCACTGTACACATGAAAGAGTGTTTTGTTTCAAATTAGATGGAATTGGAGATGGATATTTCTTATACAATTAAAATAAAAAATATTAGTAAATTTATGATACTATATATATTATTTCATAATTTTTAAATAATTTTTTAAGGAATTGTAATAAAAATAAAATGAAAATGACTGGATAAGAACTCTACATCTTCTTCAGAGAACCTCCTTAGGATTACACCTAAAGCCTTCTTAAATTGATTTTAAGATAAAAAAAGGAACTAAAGGTAATGTGGAGAGATTTAAGGAAATAATTTTTTTAGGTATTGGTTGAACCAAATCTTATCTGATGTGTGGAGATTATAGAAGAGGGGTTTCCTTTTATATGTGGGGGAGAGGACACACAAGGATGTTTTAAAAGCAATAAAATATATTAATCTACTTGTTAAGAATCATGGATCCTAAATGGACCATTAATAAATATTAGATTATATAGGTAAGAAATATTTTCATAAAAAAGAAATTCCACAATTATTTAGGTCATTTTAACCCTTATCTCACTAATTTAACCATAAATTTAATCAGTTTTAACATTAAATGTGGTAACAAATTATTACTATTTTTACTACTCATTATAAAAAAATTATATTTTAATTATTAACTAATAATAATTTTTATGATTATAAATATGAAATCCATTATATCAAATTAAATTAAAGAATTTGGGAGAATTTAATTTAATAATAATCTAAAAAACACAATGAAATATGTTTTAAAAATGTATTTTAAGAATAAAAATGTCTTTATACTTAATTAAAATAAAAAATTCATTCCAAAGACCATAATTGTATTATAATTAATATAATTGAAAAAAATCTATGAAATCATTTTAATAGATAATATAACTTTTTAAATTCTGTAAAAAAAAGAATAAAAATATGTATTTTTCTCTATTCATTGAGAAATCAAACTTTACAGGAAAAGTCAAAAAATTCACCTTAAGATAATTTTGACATGGTGAATTAAAAAATGTATTTCATTTTATCAAATTCATATTCTAAATTTTGAAAATAAATTTTTTTACTAAAACAATATAATGCATGAAAATATAATTTGGTTAAAAATAAATTTTTTCTTTTCATTGAAAATTTACCTAATATTCTCATAACATCATAAATTATAATTAAAGAATAGTAAAAAGAGATGAAAATGGTTTACTCTAAAATTACCTGGTTTTTTACATTTTTCCCTCCTATAAAAATCATTACCTCAAAATATTCATGGATATTAATTTCTAAAAAAACGATGTCAGTTGTTCTTTACAACATCCTTAAGTTCCCTTATTTCTTTTCCATTTTATGATTTCTCTAAAGCACGTTTACTACTCATTAAATCTGATTCCTCAACACTTTCTATCTGGTGTCACAAATTTTTATTGTCTATTCACAATAAGATAGATCATATTCTATATCTATTTCTTTAAAGGTTAGCAGATGCATTGGGTCTCGCATATACTTCCTTGATTATGAGGTATGGAACAGGTCATGTTCATTAGCAAGGCTTGGTGGAATTCCCAACCAGTAAGATAAATATCAAATTATTTCTTGGATTTAAAATTTTCTAATATTCCTTGGGCATAGTATACTATTCTTATAAAACCTTATAACACCCTTCCATGGATATAATTTCATTTAAAAAATGATCTCCAACATGAAATTTTAAATATTTCCTTAGGTTATTAGCACAAATAATTTTCCTATATTGATCTACTCTAATATGATTTCTAATAAACATTACCTTTTTGTTGTATTCTTAATATATTTGGGGCCTATAAGATTTCTTTCACTATCTTCATCTTGAAAAGTTGGAGTGCAACATCTTTTTTCTTAAAATGGTTCATACATCACCATTTGAATACAATAATAGAAACTATTGTTATAGGAAGACTTTACCGAAGGTAAATAATTATCTAGAATACCTTGAAAGTTTTGTGGGTAGGATTTAAACATGTCTTATAATGCTTAAAAGGTACTTTTAAAATTTCCATTTGTTTGAGGGTGATAGGCAGTGATCAAATGAAGCTCAACGTAAAGAGCCTTCTGATGAATTTTTCAGAACATCAATATAAATCATGGACCAAGATTAGACAAAATTAAATGAGGTGAACAAAAAAGTCTTAAAATTTCATTAATATAGAGAAATGTGAGGTACTAAATGGTTAAATATTATCTTATAGAGATGAGTTTTCTTATTTGGTAAAGAGGTGAAATATAACCCATTTTACATCATTCATTCAAGGAGTATTTGGTAATATGGTTTCAAATCCAATAGTAAGGTCATCCCATTTCAATAAATGAATATGAGTAGGTTGCATTAATCATATAGTATATTCTATCTTATCCTCCTTGTCACATAAAAGACATATTTTAAAGGTATTTTTTCATTTAATTTACATCCTTGCTTTGTTTTGGGGGTTTCCCTAGGTTTTAGGGATGAATAGATGAGTATTCATGAATTGGGCTAAACCGTGAGCCCAATTTCAGATTAAAAAATAAATTTTTATCTTTAATAACTTTTTAAATTTTAAACATTTTTCATCCATTCAAATTCCTACTTGACCTCCCCTAACCTATTAACACCACCAAGATAATTTGGAGGTTTTATAAATCCATAACCAGGGTTTATTTGGGTTTTTATCTAAGGGGTTGGGCTTGCCCAAAAGCCAAATTCCTGTTTTAATAATAAATTTTGATTATGTTATAACTTATTCAATTTTTGGGATTTTTTGGTGATTCCAAGTGGAGCCCAAGCCCACTGAACCCAATCGCGCGACCATTCTACAAGATATTTTAAGTAAGTTGTTCTCTTTATTTCTTCTTTCAATTTTTTTAGGGTTACATCCAATGTACTTAGGGTTTCTTCCCTTATCATTGAGGTTCCTAATGTCCAGAAAGTAGGGTTTAAAAATTATGGTTTTAAATTGTGTTTCATGGTCTGAAATTCTAGTTGTAGGTTTGGTTTACCTTCCTTGAGGTGCGGCGGTGGTGCGTTTGAGTTTTCGCACAAAGGATTCAAGGGTTTCCTTGGTTTTGGTAGGTGATTCCATTGTGTATGAAATATTTGTGAATTGGCTACTGTTTTTATGGTATTTTCATGATTATTTAATTTTATTATTGCTGGAAAAAAAGTTTTAGTGGTTTTTGTATTTAGAATGAATCCTAAGTGACAATTTCATGTGAAATTGGGGGTTTCTTCAAGGAGATGTTTTATTAGTTTAATTATGGATACCCTATAAGTAATTAGTTGATTTTATTTAACTATAATAGGGATAAAAATACTGTTTTTAATGATTATCCCTTGTGTTTGTTGCTGCAAAATCTGGTTTTAATGGTGTTTGTGAACCACATGAAATTGTAATAGTTGTGTTGTGTAAAAATGGATATTTTTAAATGATTTCATTTCTTGAACTATATGAGGCTGCCCTAAAAATGATTTTGTGTTTTCACTGAAATGTAGTAGGCTGCCCTTTCAATTTTGGAAACTTAAAGATGTGCACATAGTATGCAAGTGAGGTTTATAAGGAGTTTTGTGTCTGAAACACTACGGGATTTTGAGGAATTGTTTTATGAAAAATCTAAGTGTTTTGTTGCATGTTTTAAGCGGTATAAAATGTGATAGATACTGTATTGGTTGTGTTTTAATAGTAATGCTGTTTTATATGAAAATTTATTTTTGTTTCATGATGAAATTGACTGAGTACAAAATGGGAAGCCCAGGTACCTAGGTGGGGCGGATTTGTACTAGTACGACTAGTGGACCAGATGGGTTTTGTCCTTGTTTCAGTTAGAATTTGGATAACTACAACTATAACTAAACTATGTGGATGATTATTGGGAACCACAAGGTTATGGATATGTTTCCTACTAGTGGATCTTGCACAATAATGTATTTTTCTATGGTTACATTACACTGAGGTACGAGGTACATAGGGCCCAAGACAACCTAGTGCCTAGGGGTGTTCCCAATGTTGTTGCTCGTTGGATTTGTAGTATTTACACATGTCTTAGGGTGTTTTTGGAAGTAAATTACAGTATCTATCATTTCTATTTTAATGTGTTAATATTCTGAAAATTTTGGATTGAAAACTATTTTCAATTCGAGGTTTCATTTCTTGAAATTTTAACACTACTTTTCCATGCGTTTGAAAACTGCTTGCTTTTTTCACATTGTATTTCATACTCCTTGGAATCATTGGGTGGTATCCTATTGGGCTTAGGCTCACACCCTACTTACACCCATTTGGTGTAAGTAGACTTGGTTATGTTTGATTCAGGTAAAGGAAAGGCTAAGGGTGATGGTGGTTCAGGGTGTTAGTTCCCATCCTTGGTGAGGAGTTGTGGAGATAGCGTGGGGGCGATGACCCCTAGTCGTGTGGAGTCCTTGGGGCTGTCTTGATGCAATAATTATTTTTATTTGGACCACATGTATTATCTTTAAACCAATGTACTCAGTTCTGGTTTTTACTTAAGTCTTGTTTGGCTCAAAAATTTCAGATTTATATTATGGATTGTTTTTAATGTTTTATGCTTTCATACTCGGGTAAATCATTCCCAAACCTAAATTAATGATACCCGGGAACTTTTGCCAGCCCATGGGGATAGGGAATGCCCTTTGGGTCATGTCACGGGCTGGGTTTGGTGCCAGTTTTGGCGGCGACCAGATTCGGTTCGTGATAAAATGGATCAGAGGAGGTTCGCTCCTTGGGTCATGTAATTTGGGGAAGAGTCAGGATAGTCTGGAGCTAGGATTGTCGGGACTTGACATTTTAGTCATGGGTAGTGTGCCTGGCCAGCACACCTCATGACGGGATTCAAGTCACCAGGTGAAGTATGGATTTATCTGAGTCCTTTGGTTTTCTTGGTTTAATGATGTCTATGGGAAATGAAAAGAGAGTTGGGCGAATAATCTCAGTGAGCTCGCAGGGCCTGGCAAGCCATGTGGAGCCGTGGATATTTCCCTAGAATACTCTATGTGATGGAGAAGTGATTGGAATATGGTTTCCAACTATATGTCCAAGTCACCCACCGAAACTATTTTCCCCTCACATTGTCTTGTGTCTCGTTGTTTTGGAATTTTGGAAACATGATTTTTTTTAACAAAAAAAATGACTTCACTTTAAGGAGTGTGAATTTTTGTGAAGTTATTTTCTAGTAAAGTAAAAATGGTATTATTTTTTTATTGCCTATAAATGGAATTTCAGAATTATTTCAAAAGGGTAAATTATGTGTTTACACCTCTTTTGAAAGTATGAACTATGTTAATTGGGGTTTTGAAAATATGTTTCTAGTGGAATTTTTTTTAAACCATGGAAAAGTTTTTTGGGATTGAATTAAGTGTTCTAGAATTTTTTTGTGGGGGTTGAAGATGGATTTTGGGTTTGGTGTCTACTGAACAAAAAAAATTATGAACTTTTAGAACCTTCTCTTGAAATTAGAAGAGTTGAGTTCTTAATTAAATGGAGATTTATGAAATGGTGTTTTTCAGGAAATTAGAAGTGTTTTGAAATGGGTTGAAATGTTTTGAAACGATTGTGAAAGGCATGAATATGTGCTTTTATTGAATTATGGATTCTTTTTTAAATTGGTTTGTGAGATGAAAAATTGGGTTTTGATATTATGGTTATTGTTTTTGAGAAAGTGAAAGTGTGGTTAAAAGTATTGATTTTAAAAAAGAGTAAAGGTTTTATTTTTGGTAATTGGTGCTCTCAAGGGAGACCACATGCATAGGTTTATTTGGGAATATGGATGGATATGAGGTGGGTTCCCAGTGTGGAATGTAAACATGCATGTCTGAGGCTCATGAGATACTATTAGTAAATGCGCAACCAAGCAACACTATTTTTTTAAATAATGTTTTTGAAGGAAAGTGTTGTGTTTTGATAATGTATGGTTGGGAGGTATGGATTATTCATTTTCAAGATTATTATTGTGGTATGTTTCGAGTTCAATAACCCCTCTTGTTTGAATGATGTTTTGGGTCTGTGTTTTATTGATAAGTTGGAATGAAGTGTTGGTCAGTGGTTTCTTTTGAGGAAAAGTTTGGGAGGCCAATGTGGTGGCTTCCCTCATGTTTTCGGTTCAGGTTTATGGTATGTTGTGACCAAATAACCAGATTGGTTGGGTCCTTGGGTTTTCCTGTAGGCTAGGGTACGCCCCCATAAAGTGTTAATGTATGATTCATGTTTGGCCTATGGTGATTCACCATTGGATGATCCTCCAGTTGATCAACATAAGGACTGTATTCTTGAGGTTTGGAGATTGTGTTTACCCCTCTTCTTTTTCAATTATGTGGATCCCCCTATAGTGGGAGAGTGTTTGTGGGAGGTTGAAATAGACCTTAGTTTCTTATGTTTCCTAAGTTTTCTAAGGTCAATCAAGTTCAGGGTTGTCAGTGTAGAATGATGTCTTAAAGTACCTCTGGGTCTTTCATTAGTCTCATTGAAGCAATAGTTCATGTTAGGCCACCAGTGTGCAAGAACTGGCCAAGAGTGGCTATTATGGACACCTGCTGGAATCATGTGATGTTTGGGACTTAGTACAAGGTCCCTCTCCTTGTGTTTTCTTTTATCCACAATGGTTATGTTCGGTGATGCCTTGCGATGTCATGTGGTCACTTGACTATAAGGGTGAAGATTGTGTAATCTTATGAGAGTCGCTATTTTTTTGGATGTGTGTCTCCCTATAAGACATTCTAAATCCTATGTTTTAGAGGAATGTGTTTATATATGTCCTTTCATTCCGCTATTTATCATCCGAATAAAAAAAGGGGTGATGTGTGTGCATCCTCTAAGTTCTTGTTTTAGTAAAATGATGGGTTGGGGAAAATCGGGTTTGAAGTGTGTCATGTCTCAATGAGACCATCTGAGATTACAGTATAATTGTTTTTGGAACTAGAAGAATATGTTCAGTTTAGGGGTTTCCAAATCCTAACTGCGAGGCCGAAGATGCTTCAATCCATTGAGCACCAGCCATAGGCCCTGGAGAGAAGCTGGCGCATAGTTAGGGGAAATCCTAGAGTCGTTCAAACTTTTGGTCAAGGTCATATCCTCAATATGAAAGATAGGAATAGTTTAAACCTCTAGTGTCGTATTCTTGTTCCAATTTCTCACATTTTCTGGAAATAGGTGTCAGTACCTTGTTCGCATGTCATACCCTGAGTTTTTTTCCCCTTTGGGGTCCCTTGTGTTTTCGAAGAAAAGTTTAAAATATGGGTAAGGCAGGTTGAAGTGCATAGTCTGTGCATGGTTAGCATTAACCATGTGCCAACCTAGGGGACCGTGTGATAAGAGACAGTAGCTACCGCATGGTCTCCGCACGTCCATGATTCTTGTCCAAGGAAACTGTGTGAAGTTTCCTCTTTGGACAGAATGATCTCCACAGTTAACTCACGGTTTCCCAAACCGTGTGAACCAACCGTGCGGCCATGCCAGCTCCTTAAAATTCTGTTGTTTTTTCTGTTGTTATCCCATACTATTTATTTAATATGGTTGGGTTTTGTTTGGTGTATACCCACAATGGGACTCATGTAAGTTTCATTGGAAGAATTCTAATATTAATCTACCCCTAATACTGGGAAGTCTGTTTGAGGCCCCCTGTTAGTGTCTTGATTTTGTCTTAAGGAATGTTGTGTTTGTTATTATGGTGGGGAGACCCGTCATGGGTATCATGTGTGTTCTCTTGAAAAAGGAATAATGTTATTTTACCCCTTATTATGAGGAGACCGTTCATTCCTTCCCCAATTGTTATCCTTATTCTGTCTTAGAAATTGAGTTGTCCCTGGTGGTGGGATGTCCGGATTGGGTCACCCCGTACTAGTGACTCAATTTTCTCCTTGGTGTATTCTAGGTAAGAGGTAGTATCATTCAAGTCTATAAATCCACAAATTTGTTACTTGGGTAAATTTGGGGATGTAGAACACCCAATGGTTTTTTTTACGTAATGTTGTGGTAGCATTATTCGAGTTCGTTGTTCGTTTCAAGTGGATTGCTTGAGCGTCGTCTTGTAGTGTTTGAGGTGTTTTGTTTTGGGATTTGTTTTGAATGTGTTTCATAATTTTAAGTAAGTGGGGTTATTTTTTGTTGGTTAGAGTATTATCTTCCTATCTTTGATCAACTGGAGATGTTCGTCCTTTTTGAAGCGGGTGAAAACGTGGCAAGGAAGTCTGTCTTGGTCTATCGTTTGGGCTTTACTTTTTCATATGGTCTTGTTGTGGCATTCTGGGGGAGAAATGATTTATGGTGGGGATAATTGTCACATAAAAGACATATTTTAAAGGTATTATTTCATTTAATTTACATCCTTGCTTTGTTTTTGGGGTTTCCCTAGGTTTTAGGGAGGAATAGATGAGTATTCATGAATTGGGCCAAACCGTGAGCTCAATTTCAGATTAAAAAATAAATTTTGTATCTTTTATAACTTTTTAAATTTTCAACATTTTTCATCCATTAAAATTCTTACTTGACCTCCCCTGACCTATTAACACCACCAAGATAATTTGGAGGTTTTAGAAATCCATAACCAGGGTTTATTTGGGTTTTTATCTGAGGGGTTGAGCCTGCCCGAATTCCCAATTCATGTTTTAAAAATAAATTTTGATTATGTTATAACTTATTCACTTTTTGGGATTTTTCAGTGATTCCAAGTGGAGCCTAAGACCACTGAACCCAACCGCGCAACCATTCTCTATCCCCCTCTTTGGAGCTATGGTTAATCACGATTTGTTGCCAATCTTTATAGGCTTCTTCAAATCACCCATATTTGAAGAGGTAAGTTCATTCCTTCATAAATCTCCCAATTTTTACTCTTTTCCCCCCATTAAAATTCCTAAATGATCTCCTTATCCTTGTTCGATCCTCCCTTGAAGTTTGAGTATTTTTAAAATCAGATACTGGTATTTTTGTGGGCGATTTCTACAAGATATTTTAAGTAAGTTGTTCTCCTTCTTTCTTCTTTCAATTTGTTTAGGGTTACATCCAATGTACATAGGGTTTCTTCCCTTATCATTGAGGTTCCTAATGTCAAGAAAGTAGGGTTTAAAAATTAGGGTTTTATATTGTGTTCCATAGTCTGAAATTCTGTTTTTAGGTCTGGTTTAACTTCCTTGAGGTGCGGTGGTGGTACGTTTGAGTTTTCGCACAAAGGATTCAAGGGTTTCCTTGGTTTTGCTAGGTGATTCCATTGTGTATGAAATCTTTGTGAATTGGATACTATTTTTATGGTATTTTCATTCTTATTTAAATTTATTATTTCTGAAAAAAAAAAGTTTTAGTGGTGTTTGTATTTAGAATGAATCCTAAGTGCCAATTTCATGTGAAATTGGGGGTTTCTTCAAGGAGATGTTTTATTAGTTTAATTAGGGATACCCTATAAGTAATTAGTTGATTTTATTTAACTATTATAGGGATAAAAATACTGGTTCTAATATCCCTTGTTTTTGTTGCTGTAAAATCTGGTTTTAATGGTGTTTGTGAACCACATGAAATTCTAAGAGTTGTGTTATGTAAAAATGGAGATTTTGCAATGATGTCGTTTCTTGAACCATATGGGGCTTCCCTAAAAATGATTTTGTGTTTTCACTGAAATGTAGTAGGCTGCCCTTTCTGTTTTGGAAACTTAAAGATGTGCACATAGTATGCAAGTGAGGTTTATAAGGAGTTTTGTGTCTGAAACACTACGGGATTTTGAAGAATTGTTTTATGAAAAATATAAGTTTTCTGTTGCATGTTTTAAGTGGTATAAAATGTGATAGATACTGTATTGGTTGTGTTTTAACAGTAATGGTGTTTTATATGAAAATTTATTTATGTTGCATGATGAAATTGATTGAGCACAAAAGGGGAAGACCGGGTACCTAGGTGGTGCGGATTTGTACTAGTACGACTAGTGGACCGGATGGGTTTTGTCCCTGTTTCACTTAGCATTTGGATAACTACAACTCTAACTAAACTATGTGGATGATTATTGAGGACCACTAGGTTATATGTATGTTCCCTACTAGTGGCTCGTGCACGAGAATGGATTTTTCTATGGTTACATTACACCGAGGTACGAGGTACATAGGGCCTAATACAACCTAGTGCCTAGGGGTGTTCCCAATGTTGTTGCTCATTGGATTTGTAGTATTTACCCAGGTCTTAGGGTGTGTTTGGAAGTAAATTACAGTATCTAAAATTTATATTTTAATGTTTTAATATTCTTAAAATTTTGGATTGAAAACTATTTTCAATTGGAGGTTTCATTTCTTGAAATTTTAACACTACTTTTCCATGCGTTTGAAAACTGCTTTCTTTTTCACATTGTATTTCATACTCCTTGGAATCATTGGGTGGTATCCTATTGGGCTTTGGCTCACACCCTACTTACACCCCTTGGGTGTAAGTAGACTTGGTTATGTTTGATTCAGGTAAAGGAAAGGCTAAGGGTGATGGCGGTTCAGGGTGTTAGTTCCCATCCTTGGTGAGGAGTTGTGGAGATAGCTTGGGGGGGATGATCCCTAGTCGTGTGGAGTCCTTGGGGCTGTCTTGATGCTATAATTATTTTTATTTGGACCACATGTATTATCTTTAAACCAATGTACTCAGTTATGGTTTTTACTTAAGTCTTGTTTGGCTCAAAAATTTCTTATTTATATTATGGATTGTGTTTAATGTTTTATGCTTTCATACTCGGGTAAATCATTCCCAAAACTAAATTAATGATACCCGGGCACTTGTGCCAGCCCGTGGGGATAGGGAACGCCCTTCGGGTCATGTCATGGGCTGGGTTTGGTGCCGGTTTTGGCGGAGACCAGATTCAGTTTGTGACACTCCAACTATTGAAAAAATATGTATCATGATATATAATTAGAAATTTCCCGGTTCATATTATCCCACAAAAAAGTAGTCCTTTGAATTCCTATACATCATGGTGAAACTAGGGTGAATACAGAAATCGAATCAATGTGAATTATATAATAATTCCCTTTTTTGATGAGTTATATATGAAATACAAAGCCTCTTTCCAAATTTTATAATTCTATATTCATATACAATTCCAATTTCACATCATTCAGGAATTTAATTTTCTTTTGAAAATTCTAATCATCAGGAAGAGAAATTTTGATCTTTTCTAATAAAGATGGTTTTGAAATCATTTGAAAAGGGAGTGATGTATCTCATTCCTCAATAATTTCTAGAATAATCCTTACTAAATCAATGATCATAGTATCCTTGAAAATCCACATTTTGGATGAAACACCAGGATATTTCCTATTAAATACATATACTACCCTATTTTCCTTCCCTAGGTTGTAGTGTATTGAATAATCATAATCCTTGAGGAGATCAACCCTTCATATTTCTCCATGTTGTGATTTTTCTATGAAAAAATGTATTTTAGACTATTATGATCTATTTATATTGCATAACTTTCACCATATTGATAATGTATCTATATATTCAAATAAAATATTATAGTAGAAAACTGAAGATCATGAGTAGGATAGTTCATTTCATGATTATTTAACTTCCTTGATGTATAGATAATAAAATTATCATTCTTTATAAGGACACAACCATGTCTTTTCATTGATTCATCATTATATTTCAAAAATCCATCATTCCATTATTGTAGATTCAAAATCGAAGAAATGACCAATATCCACTTTTATTATTCAAAAAAATCTTCACATTCAATTGTTTATGTGAAATTAACCCCATTACATGTATGATTGGTTAACATGTTATCTAATCAATAATTATTTTGAACCAATCACTGACAGTAACCTTCCAAACCAATTAAACTACATTCCTTTGTAATATTCATTAGGGTATTCCATTAATTGACTACCATTGTATTTTTAAGATCATCTGATATTCTATCCTTAGAGAAAATATGTATAAGAAAATAATCATTATGAATCCTGAATTCATACTTTGTATATTTTTCATATAAATATTAGTCCCCAAGATTAACAAGAATGATATGTAAGTGATTTTCATTGTCCTTGATGATTTTAGAAACAACCAATATATCATCACTAAATACAATAAAAAGATTATCAAGATACTCCTTGAATACTATTTTCATTAGATCAATAAAAATAATCGGTTCATTAGTTAATCAAAATAGAATTACTATAAATTTGTAATATTTTTACCTCATAAAAATTATTTTTTATGAATAAATTATTTCTTTATTCATAATTGATGATACCCAAAATTATGGTCAATAATTGAAAAATATTGAGCTTTATAAAGTTAATATAATAATTCATCAATGTGAGGTAGAGGATACTTGATATTTATTTTAAAATAATTTATTTCCTTATAATTAGTAAACCACCACATAGAACCATATGTATTATTAATGAATAGAATATGGGCTCACCAAGGTGAAACACTAATTCATTTAAATAAATTACAACATAAATCCAATAGTTTATTCTTTAAATACACTAATTTATAGTGTTCATTCTATACAGTGAATTTTATATAGGTATTTCATTAGGGATTAAATCTATGATAAACACAACATCATGATCTATTAGATGTCCGGGTAATTCAACTGGAAATAAATTTATATATTCATGTTTAATATATACATTCTCAATTGGAATATTCCCTTTTCCAACAATAGTATTTTTCAAATCTTTTTACCTAAGAATATCATCTATAATAGATACTTGGTCTAAATCAAAATATGATCCAAATGACGAATTCTCCCTTACAATGATAAATAATTTCATATCTTTAACATGAATCATAATTTTCCTCTCACTGAAATTATTTTTTTCATCATAATTTTAAATACATTCAATACCAAGGATCATATTCAAATAAACCATAGTTATAAAAATAATTTTATAAAATAAGGGACATTTATGTGTCATAATTAAATAGAATGACACATAATTGTTGAAATTATATTTCATCTATGAGTTTTGAATGAAAAATACCTTTAAAATATTTTAAAGAAATATCAAAGTCTCATGGAAAATATAGAACATATAAGAGAGTGTAAAAATACAAAATCAAATAAATCATTATCTAAATATTACTCTATAGTCAAAGTACCCACCAAAATATCTTTAGTAACCTCAACCATAGCTGTATTGATCGAATAATTGTGAAATTCTCCCATTTTTATCTTTTGTGGTATATTACCTTGATTCTTCATAAATTGGTTTGAATAAATCCTCATTTGTTTACAGTTGAACCACTGGATA
The DNA here is from genome assembly GCA_963277665.1 of Viscum album. NCBI lineage: Eukaryota > Viridiplantae > Streptophyta > Magnoliopsida > Santalales > Viscaceae > Viscum > Viscum album. Next base: position 250,286,634 of record OY728150.1, read on the forward strand.
GTAGTAGTCACCTTCTCCCACATGGATTCATTATCTATATGAACATTATCTCTACACTTGTAACAAAACCCCACACCTTTTAAGAAATTTCTATGATGTTTTTCCACAATTTTTCTATTATGTAAATTGATTCATTCTCTTATTATTCGTTGATCCATTTCCTTTTTCATATAGATCATCCAATAAATTAATTTCCTAATTTCTATTTAATATATTGGATTTATAAAATTACTTCTCTATCATAATGGAATATGACACTATATCATTTTATGATGAAAACATTTGAGAAACTATCTTTCTTTTTAAACTCTACTTAAGACTCTTAAGGAAATGGATAATATTTATTTATGAATAATGTGTATAGTTTTAATAACACATAACTAATCATATAAATCTAGACCACACACTTCCACTATTTCATTATCCTACTAATTTAATATATGTAGATTCATCCCTACTTTAGCTCGCTACACTCATGGGATGAATTTATCAAAGAATATTACATTAAAATTTATCAATTCCATGTTTTATTTGATCTTCATCTTCATTAGTGTTTTGTATTAATGACCACCATTGATATATATCTCCTTTCAAACAATACACTTCTAGAATAACTTTTTTAATTTCATTACATCCCAAAAAGGGGAATAATTGTCTATAGAATTAATCCATTACTCATATATCAATTGATTAGTAGTTTCTTCAAAATATAGAGGCATATATTACATGAAGTGATCAAAAATAGAAGAATCATATTAAGGAACAAACTGTTTCTCTATTTGGTCATGGTTATTCATTATAACATAAGTAAGATACCTTAATATGTCCATGATCTACTCAGTTCTAATGCTAGTTGTATTGGGTTTCTCAACATGGTAATCTCTACATTATTTATGGGTGTAGTTTCCCATTATTCAATTATGTTCCATCACAAAATAATGGTATACACAGAGTTATCATAAAATCATCATTATTATTGAACCCTAAAATAAAAAATTATATAATGGAAAAATTTCTCAAATACTATAATGGATTTTCATAATTCTCATGTTACCTATGATCATTTAAAATTTATTTCTCAAGATTTATATTAAAAATTTATTGATACCAACTGTAAAAAAATCTAGTAGCACAAATCCAATTTCTACTCTAATACATTAGTATACGACATAAAGCATCTCATCTAGAAGGATCGATCATTTTACCAGTTTTGAAGATCCTGGATCATACATGATTTCCATAATACATTTTATATATAAAATAAATGGAATAAAATCATTATTTTATACGTGATATTATTCATAATAAATTTTATCATATCAAATAGTAAAGAAAAAATTAAATGGTCACCTCATTTTCTCAATAAGAATTATATACAATAGAATCTATCATGAATTAATAAGGTATAATTAATATGAAAAAATAAATAACTAAAAACAAATTCTATTTAATCAAAAACTTGAGAAGAATATGCATCCATGTATAATATCAAATGCATTAAACTCATGGATAATAACAATTACACAATTCCAAATTAGGGAAATTCTTCGTATTAGACTTCAGAAACACATACATCATGGTATCTTTACTATCATGAACTTGCAACAAGAATGTTTAAACAATTGTTAGGAATATATTAAAACTCCATTTAAATAAGGTTACCTCCTGATTTATCTTAAGAGTAATATCAATGCATCGAGGGGCTATTTGTAACCATGTACCACCTATCACTATATATCCAATGAATTCCTCATATATTGAATGACCAATTTAATCCATAAAAAATACTTATTATCAATAAATATTCATTTGAGTAATGAATATAGATTTATCATGTTTTCCTCAATCAATAAAATATTGTTCATAGTTAAACACCATAAATGGAAGTGATATACAGTTTAATAAATAAGAATATCCATGATAAAGAATATTTATATTTATGATAAACTTAATTTGTAATTATCATCAGAAACTGTATGTTTCAAGGGAAGGTTAATGTCCAAAAATTATTTAATAGATTGGATATGACCATAAATAAGTAGATTTTGTAGAAAAATCAATTAATCTAAAGAAGGAAAGGTAGAAATTTAAAATAATATTTAATAAATATTTTTATTTTTAAAATTATTTAAATATTATATAATATTATAAAGGTTATAAAATGGTTCTGGAGGTGGAAATCCCTGTTATCTCCATAAAAATTAAAATGAAAAACCCGTTTTTATTTTTTTACAAAAATAATTGAAAATAACATTTTTATGGAAAAAATTAAGAATATTATTTTCAACCAACATAAAAAGTCATGGATAAGAAAATATTCCCTTCATAAATCATTTGATTAAATATAATGAAATTTGTAAAATATTTTCATAAAATATGGACATGGAAAAAAACATACTTGTCCAAAATAATAAATAAGATCATCATTGCTTGTAAACATTTTACTTGAAAGAGTAACTAGAATTAAATCATTAATCATCATGAATTAATATATATTCATGTTAAATACCTAAAAGGGTATGTATATACACTATATACAATTAAATTGGTTCATAATACCAAATATGACTCAATTGAGTATAAATTGATAGGAAATACCTTATTGTAGGTTTGACTCATCACAAACATTCTCAATATTCATGAATAATAAAATTATTATAATTATTTACATTCATATAATACTTTTCATTTCTATTATTATTATTATTTATTAAAATTTTATATTTAATTACTTAATCAATATGTTAATGGTGAACTTTTTGACGATATACGGTTCATATACCCAATATAAATTTGGTTGGATGACTATAATAGAAGTGGTTATTGTTCCATTATCTATAGAATAATAATCATGGAACAAAGTGGAAGATTTCATAGCCTCCAAGGGCACTCATGATAGGCCTATCACTTGCATTCATGGATTGAATTTCCTTCCTCCTGATGGAATAAATTTAGACCAAGGTGATTTCCTTGGGCTTTATTACATTAGACCTCCTTTTTCCATATTTTTCTTTTTTTCTTTTTTAAAAATTAAATAAATAATTATGAAGTTAGGTCATGTGTACACATGATTAAAATTTCAATTTTTCAGTGATTATAATGGAAAGAATTTAAGTATTATTTTATCTATAAATAATGAAATTTATATCATAAATAGAGTATTATTTCTTTCAATAAACTTATATATAGTGGTTATGTCACGTGGTGGTGAAAAATGAATCGTATCACTCCGTGGAGGTGGTAGCCCACATGTATGGACAAATGACGTTATGATTATTCAACGAATTGAAAGGTAAGATAATATGTGATATATTAGTTTTTAAGAATTATAATTAAATATTTAATATCATATATATATATATTAATCACATCATTTTATCCATATGATAGAGGCAGTGATGGAAACCAAATTACATTAGTTTGTGAGGTTGTAGTCCTTCGTACGCATGAATGATGGGTTCACATCCAATCTGATGGAAGATGATATGGATATATATTATAAAATTAAAATAATTATATCTATATATATGGAAGAAATTTTTTTTATTATTTCATCATGGTATAATAATATTTTAATAAGGTTGAAGATGAAATAAAATAGAAATGCATAGTTATGAACTATACCTCTTCCTCGGAAAACCCCTTTAGGTTTATACTCTGAATGGCCCAAAGGCCTTCTTTTTTTGTTTTTATTATGGATAATCTCACTTTTAAGGGTTTAAGGGGAACTCGTAAATGACCCTTAGGTGCAATACACAAGGCCCGGCATGACTTGCAAATACATGACTCGAAGGCCCAGAGGCATACCATCCCCAATACATGACCCGTAGGCCCAAACCACTAGAACTGCCCCTCCCCAGCTTCTACATCATTGATCGCCTAGTTCTCCACCTTGCATTGTTAATCAGATAGCATTTCCCCATAAAAAGTTTCACGGTGCCTAGTCCCAATGGTGGTTGTCATACCCTCTCATTCTTCCAATCTGGCTAGCTCTACATCTGGTGATTTCTATTCTTATTGCTCTAATCCTCTTCTGGAGCTTGTTCTATGTGAATTGGGTTATTCCATGGTCTCAATGTATCGATGGCCCTATGGCCCAAAGGCCTTTGATGGCCCGAAGGCCCTTGAGATATGAAGGCCCAAACCGATGACCCGAAAGCCCAAATCGGGTGAATAGTTCTGGCTACTACAGTACCGAACAGTAACTCCTACAGTACAGCGACAGTGCCTGCTATAGTACTACTACAGTAGCCTAGAAATTCTTTTTCACCTGGTTTTTGAACCTGGGTCTCTAGGATGCCAAGCAAGAGCCCTTACCACTCGGGTACAGGCTCGTTGGCCCCCTTTAGGTTTATACATAAAGCCTTCCTATGAAGGTTTTGTGATCAAAACAGGGACTCCAGGTCAATGGGAGGGATTTATGGAAGGATTTTTTATTTATCATAAGAACGTAATGTCACTTGAATTGTGTATAGAAGAGGATATGGGGCGTCCTTTTATATGTGGGGTAGAGGACACGGTTGGAATTTTTTAACATAATAAAATATATTAATTTTTTAATCAATCAAAATGAAACCAAAATGGACCATTTAATAATATTATATGTGATATTTTAGAAATTTTTACATAAAAATAAATTATACATGTTTTTAATACATTTTAAGCCTTGTCTAATTACTTTAACAACTCGGTAAATCGATTTTAACATTTACTATGGCAAAAAATTTATACTGTTTTTACTATTGATTATTACAAAAAAAATAAACCATATTAAATAATATTAATTATAATTATTAAAAATATGTTATTTATTTTCTATAATTAAATTCATAGATGTGGTAGAATATATTTTAAAATTAAACCTGAAAAATGAAAATAAAAACAGTTTTTCAGAAAAAAAAAATTTAAGTATACAAATTTTAATACCATATTAAAGTATAAAATTCATTAAAAGACCATAATTATATTATGATTAATATTATTTTAAAAATTTTAGTTTTTAAATCATATAAATAAAAAATGGAACTTTGTAAATTCTAAAAATTAAAAGATAGTTTTCTATAAAATAAATTATTTTTCTTAATTTATTGAAAAATAAAACCTTTCAAAAAACTATCAAAAAATTACCCTATGATAATTTTGATAAAATGATTTTAAAAATTATTTTAATTTTTTAAAATTAAAATTATATAATTTTTAAATCAATATTTTGAATAAAATTATATAATTAAATAAAATCCAATCTTGGTAAAAATAATATTTTTTCCTTTTGATTGAAAAAATTACAAAACATTCTCATAAATATATAGTATTTAATTATTGAATTATATTAACACTTAAAACTTATTTATTATGAAATTATCATGGTTTTTTTTTAAATATTTCCTGATAATTTAGATTAATAAATCTATAATATCTTTATTATTAGTAATAAGTATAAAATTAGTAATCTCGTACTGTTTTATTATAAAAACATAGAATATAATAGCATAGAAATAATTAGATAAATTTTTGAAAGTGAATATATCATAATTAATACAAATTTTTAATAGCGATACATGAACTTTCTCATACTACTATAATATTAAATTTGAATTGTATATGATAAAGTTTACACTACTCATTGAGCCACATTAGGTATCCAAGGTGAAAAAAAAGATTGTAGGAGATTCCTAGATCTGGTATTTTATGTTCTCATAATAATTTTATCATCAATGTGAAGTATGTTTTAAAAAAAATTATTATTTGGATAGTTTTACCATGATTCCCCATCACTAATAAATTTTTGGGGAGAAAGTAAAGAATGAAATTTATGTGGTTATGATTGTACAGAACATGTGTAGATTGAAAAATGAATCAGAAAATTTTAGTACATCACATTATCTCATCTTATTCAAAAATAAATTCATTTTAGATTAATATTATAAAATGATTATTATGGAGAATCAAATTAAATTTATTTTGGGTTGGGTTCACTAAGTTAATAAAAATTTAATTGATGTAAAGTATATAGTTATTATACTGAAAAAATTAAATGGAAATAATGAAACCCCATAACAATTTATTTGTTTATATATATATGAAAACCTATTTATAGGGAACAAATTTACATAGGATTAGTATAGAATATGTTACTATTTGTATCACATATGAAAGGATCATTAACAAGAAGACAAATTGTAATGAATTTAAATAGAAGAATGTAGCGACACAAAATACATTCTTATTCACCATTTCATTTGATATTTCTATATTATTATTTTTTATTAGATACCATATCAATGTAAAATATTTTTATGAAACTATATTAACCTAATATGTTTCAAAAAATTAAAATAAGTCAGGTAAATTTTCTAAATATCTAAGTAAGAGTGATTCCTTTGTCAGTACTGAGAAGAAACTAACTTATATTTTACCATGATGAATATTTCTAGTATAAATATTATTTATTATTTATTATAAACAAAAAAATATCTCATTTTTATATTAGATACATTGAGACATTATATCATTTTGAAATATATTTTTATAGTGGCATATAGTAATTTCTAATAATTCATTAATTCTTGAATCATCAGTAATAAAAGATGAATATAAAAAGAAACACTCAATAATACATAGTTTTGGAAAGATAAAAATATTTCATTTAAATACAAAATAAAATTTATTTTAAACACCAAGAAGGGTGTTTAGAATCTACATGAGATAAAAATTTACGGTATTGGACATGATTTATTATGCTAACACTATCATTTCAGGTGGTTATGTGTGTGTAAGATCTAACATGTCTTAAGTTATGTTTTGAAACTTTTTATAGTTCAGTATTAGGTATGATTCACATTTGAAGTTATTCAAATAATGAATTTATGGTTTTAAATGTTTTGGGATTAGAACAGACAACCCAACACACTTGATAAATCCATTATAGTCTTAGGTTTTTTCCTGTGCAAAACATGTATGGGGATTGGCTTAAAATTTAAAGGTTCTTAAGAAGGGATATAGTAATAAACGACCTTAGTGAACTCGACATGGATGTTTTGGAGGCCTTGTGTAAGTGATTACAAAATTATTCTTGGGTAGACATTATAGGGGAATCTGTTTCAAGATTCGTGTTCAAGGAAACCTATACTAAGTACATGTCGTGCTGTAGGGAACGGTGATAGTTGTGCTTCATTTTGAAATGTTCAAAACACATCATTTTACCTTTTATATCCATAAATTATCTATTTATGGTCTTGAACCCATGTTTAAACTTAATAATGGGATGATTAATTCTTTCCTCAAATAGTTTACTCCTATTAGAATTCGTGTTTATTCACCCATTATAGTGATTTATTATTCGGAAGAATTTCTTGTCGAAGGTAGATTGAACACTATAACCTTCAATAGATTTCTCTTCCTTCCTTTTTTATCTTTATCCTTATATCTTTTTAATCAATTAAATGCCTAAGTTTTTATTCCATTGATGGTGCTTCTAGTCCTGGTCCTTTTTAAGGAGAGTTGTTCCATGTCCAAATCTTCACCTCCCACCAATTTTTTCCTACTTGGAAACCTTGTTATTTATTTTCTCACATGACTATGTTACCTCCATTTATCTACTATTAAGCTCATTATATATTAAAAAATTTCATGATGTGAGTTTTCAACAACTGAATTTTCAATTATCATACCATTAATTACCAAAATCAATTTTAAATTACAAGGAAACAGTTTTTTTAGGTTGTCACAACCCGTCCTCGGGGCCAGTGTCGTGACTACCCCAAGCCCGCCTTCCATAGTCCAGGGGCTGGCGACTAGCACCAAAGGCATAAATCCCAATAACTGGGAAGGCATTTCCATTATAAAAGTAAACAAAACACCACAGAGTACAAGCGAAAGTAAAACACTAAGTACAAAGAAAAGTGTTGAAAGGTAAATGGGCCAGAATACAAACCCAAATGAAAGTACAACTACAACTGAACAATGTACAACAGAAAAAGACAACAGCTGGAAGAAAGGAAGCAGCTCCTGGGTCGTCCTCCTCAGATCCTACCTGAAAGGTAGGTACAGATGGCGCAGCTCCTGGATCGTCCACCATGGATTCTACCTGAAGGGTAGGTACAGATAGCCTCTGCAACGCTCTCGCCCGTCAACCTCCTCCGTGTGTCGTCTCGCCGTGAAGTCCACCTCCAGATACTGACTCGTCGTGTAGTCCACCTCCGGGTACTGACTCGTCCTCGACCACTCGGCCTCCGTCAGCACTGCCCGTCATCTGCAACCAACACAACGAGGTGCGGGCATAGCCTGTGCATGGGTGAGTATAACGATACTCAGTTGGGACCTCGAGACCCTCAAGGTCTCACTAAAACCAACAAGGATAACCACAAAATAGATCTCAACAGATAACCTCTACTTAGGTATATGCTCGTGCATATACCTAAGTTATCAAGTAACTCATCACAATCATGAGGAAAACACCAAGATCATGAAATCAATGGATAACCACTACCCAGGTATATGCCCATACATATACCTAAGTTATCAAGTGACCCATCTCAATCATGAGGTAATCAAAAAGGTCAAAAGTCTCAGCTCAAACTAGGATTTTCATTATCGAAACCGTAACTGCTGAAGAGACCCGTCTCTAGAGTGTATAGTGGTCCTATCACGACTCCGAGGTAATGCTCACTAACCTATGACTGCTGAGGTACTCCTCCTGTCGAGTACCGCGGGTCAGCCACCCAAACACAATAGTGCTCTCGCCGGGGTATGTCACCCAAACACAGTAGTGCACACCCCCTAGTAGCCTGCTGAGGTACTCTCCGGACGAGTACCGCGGGTCTACACTGTCACAAAGGTAGTGCTCTGTCTGCCATGGGTCTGCACCCAAACTAAGTAGTGCTCCGTCCACTGGGCTATTCAACTCACTCCAAGTCGAGTCGGTCAAGCAGTCGCCAGGTCTCAGTCGGCTACACGGTCTCCGTACTCCACACGCTCGTCTGTGGGAGGGTCCGCTCCATGAGCTACAGGTCGATACTCCAAGTATCTCAAAGTTCCACGAAGAAGTATCTCAAAGAACCGCCTCGTCATAAGGGTCTCAACGCAACAGACGGCACGTCAATCGGACGCCTGGTCTGTGAGTTATTAGCCTTTTTGTCCCAGGGGCCCGGTTGGTTTTGTGACCGAACCCACCCGGATGTATCTAAAATGTACCCCGAACTCTCATAGGGTATACTCATAGGGACCGTTTCTCAACGAGATCACCAACGCCGCTGACAGTTTGTCAAATGGACGTCTGGTCTGAAAGATAACAGCTTTTCCGTTCCAAGGGCCCAGTTGGATTTCGGGTACAATCCAATCCAACCACTATCCAAGAGAAACCAAAACTCGGGCGAATTATGCCAAAAGTTCCGTCTCATCAAAAGGAATTCAACGAGACAGACGGTGCGTCAATTGGACGCTCGGTCTGTGAGTTATTGGCTTTTTCGTTCTAGGGGCCCGGTTGGTTTCGTGAGCGAACCAATCTGACCGCACTCTGACGACATCCAAACCTCGAGCGGAGTAAGACAAATGATCTGTCTCACTTAGAGGAATCCATCAAAGTTGACGGAACGTCAATCGGACGTCCGGAGCTCAAGATATAAGCGTTTCCGCTCCGAGAGCCCGGTTGGTTTCGTATCCGAACCAACCTGGCCGAACCCAAAGTTTTCCCAAACCACAAGTGTGATATACTGAAACGACCGTCTCTTTCCAAGGATCGCTATGCAACTGACGGTGTGTCGATCGGAGGTCCGTATCACAAGATATGGGCAAAAGACCCAAGAGGTTCCAAAAACGGGGGGTCTGGGCCCGGACCGACCCGGCCCGACCCCCCCCCCCCCCCCCTGGGTCGGCCCGAACCGGGTCGACCCGACCCGGGTCCGACCCGGTTGGCCCCAGCCTGGCCCGGCCGGCGTGGCCCGGCCCGGCCAGCGCGGCTGAGCGAAAGCCGCGGGCGGGGTGCACGGTCCCCCCCCCCCTCGCCGCTAATTGAAGCCGTCGGCGAACCGCCGCCGCCAACCTTCCAGCGGCGCGCCGCCACCGCCTTCCGCGGACCACCGGACGCGCTCCGGTGGTCCGTTTCTCCTGCCGTCTTCGCCAACGGTCCTCCCGGGACCAGACCTTCACTGCGAAGGGATTCAAACACCATAGAGGGCTGCTTCGTCATCGTTCGTTGATCCGCACATCGATTAACAAGCTACGGAGGGTTGTCGGGCCGTGTTTGTTCGGCCCGCATCCTCCACTTTAGGTGTTATCAATTGGAAAATAATAAACACATGATTTTATTCATTGACGAGGGTATAATTTATCCAAAATAAATTATATGAACACCTTGCAATCAAATACCCACGCAAGAGAGTTTAAAATTTGAATGTGCGGCGTGACGATGTCACGAATTCTTGCCGGTCGATCCCGCGCGGCGTGATGATGTCGCGCATCCTTGCCGCTCGATCCCGCGCGGTGTGATGGAACCGCGTCAATTTCATTCGATCTGCAACAACAAGAAAAACAATAAGGGAGAGGGACGGCCGTGTTTGTGCGGTCCGGCCTCCTCCCGTTAACTGATATCATGAGGTCTAAATATCGCGGATAAAAGACGGAAGAGAATCACGTAAGGAAAATCACGTAAACCCCCTACCTTGACAAAAGTTGATGAACGACGATGTCGCGGAAAACGGCGTCGCAGGGTGAGGTTTCGTATATGCCGACGGAGAACGTTCAAGGAGGATGCATCGTCTCCCTTCCTTTCTCGCGGAGAGAAATTTGAAAGGTGGATTGTCGATGGCGAGTTCCCTCGTCGGTGCCTCCTCTTTTGCCGAGGAAGAAGAAGATGGAAGAAGAAGAAGAAGTTCTTTTAAAACTTCCAAGCTCTCTTCCCTTACCCTCAACACCACAAAATCCAACCCATAACAAAGAATGGTTCCACATTATTTAATCAACCCAAGCCAAGCTTTTACAAAATGAATTCAAAAGTTGAATTCACTTAATTAATGTGTGTGTTGTCTAGAGTTAATGAGGGAGAGGGTGAGGAAATGAAAGGTTACTCAAATAAAGATAGGTTTACAAAATTTAAGAGGGATTTAGGGAGTTTAAGAGGAATGTGAAGGGGTGGGGTTCGTGTGGGCCCCACATCACCTTAAATACTCCCATGGGTGGTTAACTCCAAGTGGGTCCCACCCCTAACTCCCTTACATAGATTATAACCACTTAAGAGAGGGTCAAGTGTTGTAACACAACACTTAATCTACTCAACAAGAAAATAAAATACAATTGTAACAATTATATTTTATCCCTCACTTTTCTTAAAACAACACCTCCCTAGAAAATGCAACTCTAGAAAGGGTCTTCTTAAGCAATTACCGACGTTGCAGTTTCATCGGTGCTCTCAGAATTCGATTCCGAGCAACGGTTCAAAAGTTAGAAAAACCCGCTCGTTCGTTCACTGAACGTACCCGAGCCAAACTTCGTAAAATGATTTCGGGCACACCGGGCCTCGGAATCAGGTGCCGTCAGAAACTGTGTTCTTGTAAAATTTCAAAGAAAATTAAGAAAAAATTTCCCTTGAATTTTACGGGTCTTTACATAGGTGGGGGAATGTAACAACCCAAACTTATAAAATAATTACATTGTATTAGATAGCGTATGTGACATGAAACACCATGATTAAACAACCAAAAAAATGTATTCCTTTAAATTTAATCCCTTTGATAGCTTGTAGAACATGCAACCCCATTTCTAAATGAATTGTAATATAGTATACCATGATGACCTAGCCTTTAAAATATAGGGTATGTATATTAATAAAAAATATAAAAATTATTTTTATCTATATATTATAACTAAAATAAAAAAACATTTTTAAAAATATTTTTTTTGAAAAACTCTAGTTTTCTAAAAGATGGATTAATTGTGTTTACGCACATAATTTAAAATTAAATTTTAAAAAATTGAATAAAAATTATTTTTGTAGTCTTCATATCAAAATTATCTTAGTTTTAATTTTTGGTATTTTTCATAAGAGTTTTTTTTATAAATAATGAAAACTACAGAACTTTTTTTATAAAATGAGTTTTCGATTAAATATTCTATAATACAGAAGAAAAAAAATTTAAATCGGTTTTAGAATAAAATTATTAATGTTTTATATAAATTATTCCAATTTAGTTCATAGGAATAATTTTTATATTGATTTTAGATATAAAGACTTTTAAAATTATGACTATTTTCTCTTCAAAACAATGATTTCTCGTCGCATCTGCAGGACTAATTTTAAATTAAAATTTTCCAAATCAATGGATTTAATTTAGAAAATGGATAAAATATTTTTAATCAAAATAAATTATAATTTCACATAATATCAACATAATTTTTTGTAAAAATTAATTGTGAAAATAATTAAAATTCATTACAGCAGTTAAGGTAAAAATGGGTTTATGGGTGGTTAAACTAATATGATTAGTGTTTAAATGATTAGAAAACTTTTTTAAAATACATTGGATGACAGTTTTTAAACATTAGATATTATATATTATAGAATGGTCCATTTTGTAGGCTTTTGGAATGATAAAAACGTGGGTATACATTTTTTTTTTCAAAATATACAAGTGTTCCACTCGCATCACTTATAAAAGGTCACCCCATCTTCTATATCCTTCACACCATAACACCATTTTAGTTAAGAAAATACCTACTAAAATAACTCCCTAAATACAATCCTATCATCCTAGAAGACTTATTTTTTTCATAAATCCAACCAATAGAGTATTTTGGTGGAAACCTAAGGACTATACCCAAATAAGAGGTAACGTTGTTTAACAAGCATTTTTATTTTATTTCTTCCCCCACATAAAAAAAATCTTGTTAAACAATGATGATATAATATACTTAATATCATAAATATACTAATATTTTTTTTATAAAAAAAATTATCAAAAACCATCCCCACTTCCTCAAATGGGTTACGAAATCATCATTCGTGTATAAGTTAGACTACCGCTTTATGAACTATTGTCATTCATTTTTCAATTACCACCTCTCACGATTGGTTATGATGATAGATATAAATTATATATATGATTATTATAATAAAATTATAACTATGGAGTCTTTTTATCATATATAACATTATTACATTCCATTTCATAAGGGATACAATAAAGCTGCTCGTGTGTACAACAGACTACCACATCGTGATATAATATGATTAATTTTTTCCTAACACTTTACATGGAAGGTAACATAGATAAATTTAATGAATATATGTGATATAAATGAAATATTTATTAAATTTATGACATATTTAACATTTTTAAAAGATTATATATATCATTTTTTTATTACATTTTCACTCACGAAAAGACGATAATGTTATTTGTCTACGTGTGGACTGCTGCCTTCATGAAACAATGTGCCTATATTTTCATCACCACACCACATTGAGGATATATATATAAGTATATTTAAAGAAATAATATTTCATTTATGATATTATTATCATTATATAATGATAAAATATTACCTAGGTATTTTCTATAATGATCATAGAAAATGGAAACATTAATAATGAGTGTATACAACCTACAGTCTCTGTGATCATAATATACTTCATTTCACAATACCATCATTCTGAATTTTTTATAAAAGTTTAATTTATGTATAAATATTATTTTAATTTAATTATTAATATTTTTTAAATGTTTAAATAATGACCTCATTGACCATAATCATCCTAACAAAGTTATTTTTGACACATAATCCAAATATAGTCGAAATATCTGATATTAAATTAATTGATTAAGTAAATATAAATGAAACATTAATAATTTAAATAATAAATATAATAAAATTTAAAAAGGTTCATAATAAAGTAAATTATTAATATAAATTTATTATTCAGGATAATAGAGAACATAACTAATGAGTCTGACTCAAGGTAAGGGATTTCCTCTAAATTTCATTTCACCGCATCATATTCTAATGTTATACACCTAAATTATTTTATATGGTTTATATAATTTCCATTTTAAGTGTTATATCATTATTATTTAATAAATAATTTTATTTTGTGTTTCAATATGAATTTTTTCATCTAAGTTAATTTTAATTGAAAATTATGAGGTGTTAAAACATTTCATAACTAAATTTATTTTCATTATGTTATATTACTTATTTTTAGTCATTGATATTATAAGATTATGTGTATAATGTATTTTCATTAAATTATTTTGTATTTATAATTATTTTATTTTTATTTATTGTTGATACACGTAATCTATTCCTTGATTAATTTTCACTTCAATGTTATGATCATTATAAGGTTTTATTCCACAATCTCATACTAATCAATATTGTTTATTCAAGAATTTTTATTGAAGAAAATTATTTTATCATTGTATAATAAACCAATTTAATTTTCTTATCATTTTTTAATTTATGATATTTCATGTAATTTTACCATTTTCCACTTATTGGTGCTTAAAATTATTGAGAAAATATTTTTCTGAAAATTGGACATCATTTCACTCTTTAGTTAGAAATCAATTTTCTTCCAAACCATGTTTTCTAACAATAATATAAAAATGATTTTATCCTTTTAAAAATGATTTATTAAACAAATTTTTACCCATTTTTACTTTATAATTTTATTAGTAATAAATATTCATATCATTCTCCAAACAAGAAACTTTTTTAGCCTTTCAATAATTCAAAAGGAATGTTCTTTTTTACATGTACAACATGTGTGGATTACCATCCATCGTGAGTGAAATTTTTTTTAAAGATTATTTTTCATGCTTTAAAGTATATTTTAAAAGAAAATATTTTCTCTAATATTCTAAAAAATCATTTTTTTTTAAATGTTATTTTCAAATAAAAGTATTTTCAAAATATTTTATGTTTTAAAGAGTGATTTTGAAAAAAATGGAAATTTTCCTTAAGAATTTTTTAATTGTATTTTTATAGTATTTCTATTTTTTGAATGAAAATTTCAATTTATTTTAAATATAATACACTAGGGATTTGTTTTATTGATACCATATGTATTATTTTGTTGGATGGTTTATGATTATTTTGACCAAAGACAGTATTAAAATTCACTTCCTTGATTCTTTTTTGTAGTAAATAACATTGACTTGAAATGTTTACTTTTTAGAGATTATTGGAAATTCAATTTTCCCTAAATATCCATTTTATTTATCATCTATATGTTTATTTTTTAAACTATATATACTTTATACATATGGTGTTATACATTGAAATTCATTCGTTTTTCTAGGGAAATATTGTTTTATCTATGTTATTTACTCAATATGGATATTTTATGATAATGTCCATTTTTTATGAATTAAATCGATTATTCGATATATTAGGAATTATTTGGAAATGAAATTTATGGGTTAGAAGAAGTCATAAATATCCACTTGATGCATCGAAGTTCTCATGGGATAAATCATTTTTCTTTCCATAGATAAATGGGTTTCCACCCATCAGTTTTAATATGTTTTGGGGATTGATCTTGATGGTAGAGGTACCATCTTCTTGGGAAATATGATTTTCAATAATTAATCATTAATATCATTAAGAATTTATTTATTATTATCCATGATAATTTCTCTACAATTTTGTCTTTGGATGTATTTCATTATCATTTAATTGATTAAATGGTATGTGTTTTCAGTTATTTACATTTCCATACTAAATATGCCTTATCGAGTTTGGATAGTTATGTTATTAATTAATTCATATTTTTTTAGTTATTTAACCTTTTATATTTATTATTTAAGTTAAATTAAATAAATTGAATTTGTTTTCAATTATTTACCATGTTATGCAAATTATGGTAATTGATTCATGAAAGCTTCTTATGTACTCAATCTTAATGAGAAATTGATGTCACCCATATTTTATTTCTATTCCCAGGAATCCATAAAGAACACTATGAATTATATTCATTAATATTCTAGAGGGAATAATTATTATATCAAAAATATATTTTGTAATTTTTATATTAAAATATAATATGGGAATCATGTATGTGTCTAGTTTACAAATATTGTTAATCTATTTGAACCTTATAGATGTGATTCACTTTATATTATTATAATGTATCAATGCAGGCACCATCTCTGAGCTATTGAGTTTTATGTTTCTACACAAATCATAAATAACTCTATCAATACGTGATAGAATAGAGGATCTAGAAGTATTTAGAGGACAACACAGTGATATTTTGATGATTTAAATTATTTATTTTACCATAGAATGTTTATCTGATTATTGAAATTTAAGCATGATATGGTAAATAAAATTAGTCATATATTTTGGATTTTATTTTACGGTTCACAAAGTGTTGTATAAATTCACTCTATGAGTAAGGTAAATCCAAAAAATTCTAGGATTTTAATTTTATTCTAGATTCTATGTGAGTCCAGCTGAATTTTTTTTACATTATTAGTTTTTAATAGAAGTTTTTTATGGTCTAGTTATGAAAAATATTATCTTAATTTCATAGATCATGATTTTGGGATGTTAAAACCAATATTTAAATGATTCTTGACATGCTGAATTAAGATAGAAGTATATCGATGAAACTTAGAAAAGAAGAAGGTCAAGCTATTTTTTTAAGAACCAATAATGATCATAAATTGGAGAAGGAAAAAAATCTAAAATTACAAATCCCTCAAAAAAATTCTATTATATATTTATAGGTAGTCATTTGAAGCGATCATCATGTCACGCATTTTGTATTACTATTCTTACAAAATTGAAAAAAGAAACAATATGTGGGAGTACCAATAATATGAATAGTTTTTATTTCCTAAACGATTATAACACATGTAGTAAATATTATTATCCTATAGTATGTTGAAATACCATTGGCCTATACTCCTTGTAATATCTCTTTTCTTATATAAGAAAAAATTTCTTAAATTACACTTTTTAATCTAGATGATATATATGATTTAAAGATTGATAGGATTGGTTTTTTATTTCTAAAATGATAAAATGATCTAGTAGAATATGAGGAGAAATGATCCCTATAATTCACCCTCTTATTAGGGTGTATTTGGTCTATAGTTGGATTAAGCAGTATTAAATTCATAAGGTTTTATATTTATGACTCTATTATATGAAAACTAGTACATTTGAGAACATGGTTAATGATAAAGGGGTCATCCTATTTGATAGCAATAATTTCTAGATATTGAATAATATAATGAGATATTATTTGTAATTTTATGGGATTTTTTATTTTATCATAGCAGTTCATGGAATTCAAGGAAGGAATTCTACATGAATATTGATGACTTAATCTAGAAAGATTCTTATTGATGTTAATGAAAATGAAAAAAAAAATAACATAACTAGATCCCTATAAAACAAAATATATGTTATGGTGATGGGATTAATATTAGAAGAAAACACATTTGGGAAAAATTATCCAATACTTATTAGGGAGATAAAAAAGGTGAATGAAGAGAAAGTGTAAGTGATGCATAAAAGTTTAATGATACGAAGATGATCCTAAATGAGTATATTGATGTCTTATTCATTCATCTCTTTGAAGTTGTAAGATTTATCCTTATACATGTATATAAGATGAAAAATGTTGATATTATGAGAAAAAAACTTAAAATACTGCCACATTTATTCAATGTCAAGGTGTTCAAACTTGAGTGACAAGATTTCAATGAAATGTCTCTTAGAATTATTCACAACATGTTATTGGATTATGAAATTTGAATACAACCAAAAATAAAATCATAAAAATCATTAAAAAATCCATGAAATAATTATAAAATCTATAGATGCACGAATCTATAGGTAATTATGATGACTTTAGTAATGATTTTATTTAACTTATTGAAAGAAAATCCAAGTGAGGAAAAGGGGACATAAAATAACCATATAATTTTAGAGCTTTAGTTTTCAAAATCATACTCATTATACACCAATATATCTAAGGAATAAATAAAATTAAGGTGAATATGGAATTATACCAAATAAATATATAATTTTATCATGAAGTGTAATGTTTAAATGGGGTGGTCAGGATTGAAGTATGTTCTTCTGTAAAAACTTTTTTATTAGAGATGAATAAGTTGATGAAATGTTTTTTAGATATAGTGAGGTTAAATTTATTTCAGATATATATAATGTTATGATGGAAATAGTAGAAAATAGAAAACCAAAAATTTATGAATAAGACTAACCCAAAGGATTTATTGTCATTAATGTTAATCTTGAAGGATCACTTGAAGAGTGTTGAATTCAATTAATGAAGATAAAAATATTGGTAGACTAATAAAGGAAGAATTAAAATAAAATAAAATAATTAAAATAAATTACTTATTAAGAAAATGTTATGGATGAACATGGGGATTATCAAGCTATATATAAATAGGTTGTTGATTTAAGTTTGAAATTGTAGATCGACTAAAAATATTTTAGGATCGTAATACTTTGATAGAAAATAAGAGAAAATGGTTTAATCCCTTGAAGAAGAAGAAGTTTCTTTAAGAAAAAATCTCAAATATGAATAAAATGTTTATGGTGATAAAAAAAGTACAATTATATATGTTCTCTAATAAATAGTTTACAAAAATATAAGTAATATAAACAATAATTACTGATAAAATAATAAAAGATCAAAATCCATGGCCTATGGGTTAGAGTGGGATTGCATGTGAAACTGGGTTAATCATGGAAAAATAAGTTGTTGTCGAGGGTAAAGATACATATAATAGTTTTAAAAAACTCTCAATCACTTTGGTTTGTTTAATGGTTATGAATATATTCAAAATATGGGAATGTGTTGAGTAGTAACAATGGTAAAATCATACCTCTCATGAAATTACAATTTTTTTCTATCTTGCCCACATAATGAACAAGTATATGGAAGAATGGGTTTATTCAAGATGAAATTATCTCATGCATAATTAATAGAGAATGAGATTAAATATTATAACCTAATAAAAAATCCTTTTAAGGATATTGTTATAATTATTTCAATTTTCTCCAAAAATGTATAAATTTTACAAAATAGAGAAGTAAAAAATAAAGAAATGAAAAGGAAATAGATAATGGTAGTGAAAAAATAATTTAATATGCCTTTGAAATATAGTTTATATCCTTTATAAGAAGATGAATATTACCTCACTACCTATTCTGAGGTAAATGGGAAGATATTTTCCCATGTCTCAACATAATCTGTTAATTCTAGGAACAAATAGATGAATAATGAGACAGATATTTTGGAATATATTTCCTTCCCAGTGACAAAAAATTGAATGAAATTGATCTTTTATAGTGGGTATTAATTTTTCAAGACCATAAACATGGATTTATTGACGAAAATGAAGGGACACGATTATCGAACAACTATATTTGCAAATGTATGAGCTCTAAATTCAAAGGAATTTGAATGTTATGGTTATCTGGATATGAAATAAAGAATATATATGTCCTCTATGTGGATGTTCATAAACCAAACATGTTGAATATTATTCAACTATGTGACTTTGGATGTGGGTTTGTATTCAATTAAAAGGGTGGTCTTATCAAAAGAAACACTAGAAAATCTCTGATGAAGGAATGAAGAAAAAATGGTAATCTATACAATGTGGATAAAAAAGATAAAAATATTATACTTTCAATGGAAGAAGAAAAAATACTTTGGCATCAATGGATCAATTATATACATAAATAAAACATGAAAAGTATATTATTTTTGAATGATTCAAGATACATTCAAAATATAAGATATAATTTGGAAAACACCTATGATTACTTTATAAGAGGCTAACAGGTGAGATATTAATAAAGTACAAAGAATAAGGGGTATAAAAACTTCTAGATCTCAATCATAATTATGGGTATGGATTCATGATGGTTCTCAAAAAATATGGTGATAAGTAATTCATTTTTTTGTTAATTATTATATTATAATAGTTTGTATCATGTTTCAATTGGAAAAAACAAAATTGTTTGAGTGTATAAAGAGGTTTCATAGAATAGATAAGAATGAAACTGAAAGAATGATCAGGGTTATCTAGTTTAACAATTTCATAGAGAACATGGCCAAAGAGGTATAAATTTTTTTAGAGAATAATGACATTATGAATCATGTATTATGAGTGAGAAAATAGTAAAAACATAGTGTGGTGAAAGGAAAGAATATAAGGGTGAACAACATGTCCAAAACTATTCTCATTTATAGTGGAATAACACATTAATATTGGAATAAATCCATATAAGTGGATTTATACACACAAAATTAAGATTTATGAGCCCATAAGATAAGAAGTCTCTAAATGATATTTGGCATATAAGAAAGAAATTGTTCAATCACTTTAGAGTTTTTGGTATAAATTGTTACATCTGAATCAAGGAAGGAAATGAAGGTTAATATATATATATGTATAAGATTATGTGATATTTCTAAGCTTATCCTTCAATAGTAAGGCCCATAATTGTCTCAATTTGGAAATGAACAAGATCATGGAGAGTTGTGAAATTAAATTTTTTTAAGGAAAACATAGGAACAAATATGAAATTCAAAATATGAATGGATTTTTTGGAAAATAAGATGAACTAGACTCATTAACTAGTTAGAGTGATAGATAAAAATATAAATAAAAATATTTGAATGTCTAATTAGTGATGAATAAGCCACTGAATGGAGTAAATCAGTGAATCTATAGTGAATTAGATGAGATGATGTTAATGATTCAATCCTTATGAGTGATAAATATATTCCAAAAAAATAAAAAGGATGAGAATGGTAGAGAACAATGTTATATTCTCTCAAATAGAACCATTATCATTATAAAAAGCACTGAAAGATTAACTGTGGGTTAAGTCATTGAATGAGGAGTTAGATTAGATAGAGAAAAATAATACATAAGAGATCATGAATAGGTCGAAAGATCAAAATTTCCTAGGAATAATGTTTGTGTGTAGAAATAAACATGATGAACATATAAATAAGACATGAAATAAAGAAAGGATGGTATGAAATGGGTATAAAAAAGTTTAAGTAATTAATGTGGAATAATCCTTTCCATATATGAAAAAACATGAGTCAATAAAACTTTTTCTTTTTATGGATATTATTATAAAATTTATAACCTACCAAATGGATGTTGATATAATTTTTTTTATGTAATTTTCATATAATAATTCTATATCAAAAAACTAGTGGTATTTCTTATTGGTAAGGATAAATCGAATGATTATAGTTTAAAAAATTAATTGTGGGTATCAAAATAAGCACTGCATTACAAGTATGAATAGATAGACATGTTTTTTAAGAAAATTGAATTCATAATAGATGGATTTGATAAAAATATATATAAAATCTACCAAAATATATAGGTTCATGGTGCTCATATATATTGAAGAAATCAAATTTAGAGGGATCAATAAGAATTCATTATGGATGTTTGTGTGATTCATAAGCTTGGAGTTTGGAACAATAATGAATAGAGAAATCACCTATTTTTACAAAATAAAAGTTATTTACAAATGGTAATATTTTTCTCCCCAGTTTGATTATATTAAAGTTCTATTATATATGATTGAATTTCATGATATAAATCCAATTTAAAAACTAATGATTGTTGGAACCAAGATTATAAAACATGAGGAAGGAAGATTAGTTGAATGAAAACTTTACCATAGGATGATTGTAAGCTTTTAGTGTATTATAAATACAATATTAGACATTTTTATTTCTATATAAATGGTTTCATACCTTCAAAATAGTCCCAAGGAGGAGAATCTATTTCTTGTGAAATTTATCATGAGGTAAATTTTGGGAACACTAGATTAAGGGTTGGTATAATTTTATAGATATTGATAATGAATCTCATATCTACTCAAATAAAGATTTTTTTGGAGAGATATGGATCGAAAATCTATGATTGGAGTATCTTTATTCATTGAAATAATTTTCATTTGATGGATTATTAATAATCAAGATATCTTTTCTCTAAGTACAACTCATGTATAATATATTTTACAAGCCAAATATCATAGACATATTTCATGGATGAATCCATAACTAAATAATCTTGGATAATATGTGAAGTTTCCATTTGTAGTCCATTGTGAAACCCAAAGTGAAATTCAGATGATAACGAATTTTGAAAGAAACATATTGTGATACAATCTTACATCATCGGGGGAAACAGTATAGCATGGAATTCTCAATATGGAGCATATTGGTACTAATATAAAAGTGTTAGATATATTCAAAAAACCATTGGACACACCCAAATTTTAGAATCATATGTTTAATCATGGTGTTAAAAATATTCCATCATCATGATAATTTTACAAAATCCCACTCCCCCATTATATATGAGGATTAATATTTATAATTTTTATTCTTATAGAAATTTATCCCATATCATTATATAAAGGTATGTGTAGATAGTATCTTTAGGTTCTTGAAATAGTAATTGTGGTATGATTAATAATAAAAAAAATTATTGAGATAAATTCATTCACTTGTTTCCTATAATGAGATTTTACTCATGTAGGTTAAAAGAATTTGATAAGATATCATTACATAGTTTGTTGAGGAACTATATGTTTCTAGTGAGAATATTACCTAAAGAAATATAGCTATATGATATATATATAAAAATATATATATATACATATGTACATATTTATATATGATATATATATATATATCATGTATGTCGGCTTGCATGTAAATGCATTAGATATTTATTTATTCTTTGTAAACCAGGATTATTCTCTATTGAGGCTATTATTAATAGAAACTATTTCCTAAGATGAATAATTTGGGAGTAAATTCATATTATTCATGAATAATCCATGTAATTTATACTTATTTTTCAAGAATGTGAATAAATTATTTCACTATCAAGAAGTTTCTTATTAGGATTTATAATTCCTACTTCCATATTATGGTTGGGGTGTGTGTGTTTGTGTGTAAATTATACTTTTATAAACCTACCTAAACCAGTTTCCTTCTTTTATCATACTTCTTTACACAATGAGATGATAAAACATCATGGAGATTGATGGATCCTTCTCAAAAGTTGAGGTATTTACATGCTTCCTATGGATACACTATGGAGGTGGGATGATTATTTTTTCCACTTAGTGATCATTATCTAAAAAAATAATTATTATTAATATATATATATATATATATAATATTCCCTATGGTGTTTGGTATGCTCATTTAAATCATCATTTCTCTATTTCATTTTATTACATTTTTCACATTATCTTTCACAAAGATCCTCATACATTTGTTTTTATCACATCCTTTTAATATGATAAATGTTGTTAGACTCATTTAAAAAAATAAGTTTTAATAGAGGTATTAATTATTATGTCTTATGAAAATTGAAATGAAATGAAGAAGAAAACCAAAAAAACACTTGGTAACTTTTTATTTTATAGAAATTTGGTTTTAAAAAGTGATTTACCCATATATAGATAGGATATATAAATCCAAACAAGGTTTTACCATTATGAAATTGAGATGCATAAGGGTAACTAAGAAATTTACCTTACACAAGGAAGGATACTCAAGGAATTCCTTTAGGTGAAGGGTTATAATAACAAAATTATATGTTATAACCTTTAGGAAAATGTTTTTCACAAAGTTTTCACATAAGGGTATGACATTAATTACCTTTATACATAAAGGTAGTGCAGGGTTTTGAAATTTCATGTAAAGTTAAATTATTATTTAATAAAGGTAGTTCTATTTTTAAAAGTCTTAACTAAAGGAAACTGGCCACTTACCCTTACATTAAACTTGGATACATTAGGTTGATAATGCTTTAGCCTTATGTGATACCATTAAATAGAATGATTTCTTAAGGGTAAAAACTTTTTGACAATACTGAAATGGTTTTTGTAAAGGTACTACCCTTGTGTAGTGGTGAAAGAAGGTCTCATAATGTTAAATGAGGCCTGCCCTTATGTTAAGCATTCACGTAAATGTAATATAATTTTTACCCCTAACCTAAAGGTGATATATGAAGGTAATATTTTATTTACCTTTATGAAATGCATTATTCTCAAGCTAAATTAATGTGATCAGTTACCATTATGCAAGGTATTTTAGATGGTCTTCATAATGATATATGTATTTACCTATATAAAAGAATACATGTAAACATAAGGAAAATCAATTTTTTTTTAATTGTTAAAAAAATATATATAAATTGAAATAGATTGTTAGAAAAAGATTATAAAACCGTATAAATTTCATTTGAGGATATTTTAATTTATAAAACGTTTATAATTTATTTAATAAAAAAATTTATATAATTAATTAAATGTTTTTGAAACATTTTATTAAAAATAATGAATTTTAATATTTGAAATAGGTTTTAACAAATTATACAAAAATTATTGTGATATTGAAATAAAATTACTTATTTAAAAATTATAATATTGAATCTATACTGAGTCAAAAACTATGAAAATTTCCAAAATATAATATTATTATATTGAAATTATGAATTGTTCAAAACGTATTTTTTTAAACAATTGATAATAAAAAAGCAGCCTTATTTGGATATTATTTAATCAACATCATAAGTTTTTTTATGGTTGATATGATCAATATTTAAATAATAATTAATTATAAGATATTTATATTATGTAAAATTCTTACATAATATAAATTTTACTGTAAGTTGTGTATAATTAAATAATTATCATATATTTGAAGCTAAAATGTCTTATAATGATAAATATAAAATATTTCACATATGAATGAATATAGAGGGTTTAAAATTATATTTATGGAATTTTCATAATATAAATTCCATAATATAGGCTAAAATTATAAAAAAAAATAACAATTAGAATTTATTCATGAATTGTTCTAAAATATTGATCACGTTTAAATAAATTAATTGGTCATTCATTTAATGTTTATCTCATTCTAGATTCACATTTATAAAATTGTTTATGAAATGTTAATATTGTGTGATATTTAGTTTAAAATGATAAACTTCTTCTTGGTAGGTCCCTATATTACATTCTCATAATGTCTCTATACTGAATTTAGTTTTTCATAAACCATGACCTTGTTTTGTAATTAAAGTTTTTATATTGAATTTAGTTTTTGACTATAGTTTGTGCATATTTGGTGTTTTATTAATAATGAATTTAATTATCTATTGAATAAAGTATCCCTAGGTAGAAATACTTGGGGTCAGACCACCTACCTTCCTAGAGGCTAGTTCCTTGTCTAGGCTAGTAAATGGGTTCAAATATCTATCACTCCATGCACACCCATGTGGATATTTTCAATATCATATAATTATAAACCATTATATGTAATTTTAATATACCATATGCATATGATGTTTCCGGATATGTATAAATATGTTTGATTTTTATTTTTAGTTGAGTAAAACAAACTTGTGGTTATTGTAAAGTGTTACACAATAATATGGTTTTAACATATTCATTTCATGGAGGGAATATGATTCTAAACAAAAACACTAAAAGAATAAAATTATAAAATTGAATTACATTAGAAAATATGATGAGATAAACTCCCATTTTAAAAATAAGTGTGAGAATTATTCTAAAGTGAAACTTTTCAAGACCTTGATAATCTAACTCTGTAGGTTATGCTAAATCAGAGTCCTATTGAATTATCTTATTTATGGAAACAGAGAAATAATTTAATTTTTATTTTCTTATTTGGTTGGTCATGATAAAATATGTTTCCCTTGGATTATACCTTGTTATCTTGTTTATGGAATCTTCTTTGTGGTAAACTAGTAGAGAGACCGTAATATTATTAGGTTACCAGAGGAATAGAGTTAAGTTTATCCATATAGTGGATTCTGAAAAGGATAGTATGCTCATCTAGAAAAGAATGATATATGATATAATTGGGATGTTTTAATACCTAAATAATTATGTTATAAGATGACTACTAAATAGGATTAATTTCTTAGTGAAATATGTATCCTTTCCCAATAATGGTTATGATGAATTTTAAAAGGGGAATTGTTTTTAGGGAGATATTATTTTTTTTTAAAATTCCTTATTAAATGGTTATTTTATATGATAATTATCTAAGAAAATATTATATTATCATTTATATAATCATCATAGTGAATCTAAATTTTTTTATTAATCCTTAATTATAATAATCTTAAGGTTTTTAGTTCTTAATACTAGTAACGTAAGAAATTTTCATAGAAATATTGGTATTTAATGAAATGTTTTTAAAGAAAATTATTTTTGTTTAAACTATTTATTCCTTAGTAACCAGGTGTTGATTTCTTCTAGAAAACAGAATGTTTATTCATATGGAAGTATAGAGAGATTAATTTTAGTTCTCATAGGAATTATATGTAATATGAGAAAATAAATCTTAGTCTCCTCTAATATATAAGTTTTAACACTAATGAATTTAGTCTCATATAATCAATATGATAGGGTATGTCAAATGAAATCCAATATAAGTGAATATACTAAATGACTTATTGATACAAAAGGTTACCATAAAGCATTATTGGTTATCAAAATCAATTATATTATTTTAATAGATATATGATACCAAATATATGATTTAGAAGAATTGTAAATATAGAGAATGTTATAATGATAAAAGAAAAGAAATTTGGAGTTTGAAGGTTTTTTCAAGTGTTGGAGCAAAGGATTTATTTCATTAATAACATGTAAACTTCAATCTTGGATTAAATTTTAATAAGATATTTAATTTCTCGTTTTTCACTTGAGAAGAGTATGAAAAATATTTTTCATTAATAAATTGAGATGAGGTTTTTTTGGTCCATTTAGTTATGATTTATTCAATTTTATACCATGATTTAAGTCTAGGTTTAAAAAGGCTTACTCTGGTTGGGTAATTTTTCAAATATTTATTTATGGAAATATTTTGACAATAAGATTTAAATAATCTAAACTTTACCTGATATTACAAGATTTTTGGAAATATATTTGAACTAGTAAAATTATTTAAAGGTTTTAAAGTAGTATATATACAATACAATAAGTTAAAATTTAAAATCAGAAGAATAAATGTTGGTTGAAAAGATCGATAGTGCTTCTTCAATAATCCAATCAAGGTCATTGAAACATTAGTTTTTTAGGAAGGAAGAGTAATAATTAAATAAGATTACATTATTCATGATATACATTATGTAGTTTAGGAAAATAAAAATAATTTCCTTATCATATATGAATTCTACAGAAATTAATTCATTGATTTTAAAGGGTTTATAATAATGTAAAAATATTTTACAATGTGTTGTAAATATAGAGGTGATTAAAATCAATGTAAGAATTGATCATGATTATAGTTTAAAAACATGATATGAAGTAAATAGTCACTATATGGAAGATTTTAATTTATAAGATTTTATCAAGATCCCATGAATCTAAGTAAAATATTTGTATCTTCATCGAATTGTCCTTGTGCGATAAGAGAAACTTTTTGGATTACAAAGATTTATTGTGAACAAGAATGAGATGAATAATTTTATACTCATGGTTTATGATACAAAAATTTCTATAACATATTTTAAAAACAACATTAAGATAAAAATATTTTAGGCATGATAAAACAACTTATCCAAATATTTGTTAAAATATTTGAGAATGTGTTCTGACCACCCATCAGTGGTATATTTTAATAAGATTTTATTTTCAAATGAAAAAGGATCCAAACACATATAATACCATATATGAAAGGGAAATAATAGTTTATTAGATAAATAATTCTAATAAAATTAAATAACTACTAAAACCTAACAAAAAAGTGCCTTTGAATCTTAAAAAGATATTATGAAAATAATATAATGTGTAATAAGCTAGTGGGAGTATATTTGAACTTAATAATTTCAAAATTAACAAATAAAGGATAAACTTGATCATAAGTTAATGTTTTTTCCAATTAATATCCTAATATTTTTTATATATGTGATGTTAAATAAATTAAAGTAATAATTTAGTTATAATTTAGAATATGGATAGCACTCTTATATTAGTATAAAAAATGTGTTTTTCACAGAATTGTAAAAGATTTTAGGATATGTGATTGTAATGATAAATGTAAAGGGTTGAATTTAGTTATCATGAATTATGTAGAAATAAATTTTATTGAAGTATTAAACCCATAAAAATGAAAAGTGAATAGAAATTTATTTCCTAAAATAGTTTAGGTTATGATAGTAAAATGAAATATAAAAGGTTAGATTATTTTCTTAGTGTTTTTCACTTTATCCTATATGTGTTTAGGGGGATGGATCAATAATAATGTATGTAGTTAAATTATTTAAAGGAGAAAATTTTATGGAATTGGATTACAAGGATGATGATTATGATCATATAAAGTGTTTAATGTAGATAATATAATCTATCATAAAATATTATGTGGTGAAGTTAAGATGTATGAATATCTTCATACAGTTTAATGAATAGGAATATGATTCTTATGTCTCTACATTATTAAAATTGGCTTACTTTATAATTTTTTCCCACTAAAGAGTTTAGTTGTAAGGTTTTATTATATGGTCACATAGAGATGTGACATAGATTATATATGATGCAAAAAATTTAACAAAACCCAATAATTGTTGTAATCATTAGGTCTATTTGATAGTATAACATATATCATATGAAAAATCAATGAATTTTTTATTTTGTTAAATTTTATTAAAGAGTTTAAAAAAATAAAGTGTATTATATTAATATACTTAAAGAGATTTAGAATTTTAAATTTTAAAATATTAGTGGAAATCTCAATTTTTTTATTATTTCACCTTAGTGACATAGATTTATATATATATATATTACAAGATGCAAAATGATAATTGAACTCTCAAATAATGGAACTGATTTTATCCCAAATTGGTGTTTTTCATCTAGTAATATAGTTTGTGGGTAAATTTTATGGTTAGTGTGAGTATGACTCATGTATATAGATACAGAATATACTCTTATGGTATAAAATATTTAATAGTATTAATTTTGTGAATTAGATGGAATACTAAGTATATGACATTGAGTGTCATACAGATATGTATTTGGTAAATATGGGGTGCATGGATCAAATTTGAGTCACCACAACATAAGGGAGATGAGATACCAAGCATGGGAAACATTATATATTAGTACCCTACATAACCAAGTCCCCATACTCAATTATATAATACAGGGGTGTTTGTGTATGTTGTCAAAATTTTCATCATTGGAGCTTAAAAAATATGTTATTTGTACTATTATATGTTTATTATGAAATTTGGGCACTTGATTGAGATAGATTGTGGGAGTATGAAACTTCACCTAGGAATTGTATATCTATCTCGATAAGGGACACATGATATTCATATTCAGAAGGATGAATAGAATGTTATGTATCCATCGATCAGTTCAGTATACACTCTGATAATCAAGAATAAATGAGTTTTCCATATGGTATTGACATGTTTCATATCCCATGTTCACTCAATGTCTTAGATAGAGGAAAAATTTTAAAATTCACATTTTCATATGATACATACTGGTGGAAACATGTACAGATATATTTGTGTCTGATAGAGATCACACTAGATCCTTTTATAGATTGAGTATCATTGACACTTTTATTGATTTATCCCTTTCATTACATATATAGATCAAATTATTCATATTTTTTCAATGCTATAAAGGCACATAGGTCTATATATTGTGTTTGAATTAATGTAAATCGAGTTTGACTTCGAGAGCTATAGTAAAAATGTTTTACATCTAATCCAAAATTTTTATGGATGGATATTCACAATGTATTGTATATAATGTGATACAATTAGAAGTTAATTATTTCTTTCCCAATGTTTTTTGAAAGATTTACAGAAGGTGTTTTGGATATGGTTTCCCATGTTATTTTATATTATTCAATATAAGTTGAAATAAAACAATGTCTATTCATCTTTATTGTAAGTGGGTGATTGATGGGAATATTACTTAAAGCATATTATATATATATAAATGGATGTACAAAGATATATATTGATATGTGATATATATATATATATAACAAATTGGTTTAATTTCATTAAAACTAACTAGGTATTTTATTAGTGTATTAGACACACAAAATATTTTTATCAAGGCAATCATTAAAATAAACTATTTCATATGATGAAACATTTGATAATAAAATCATGTGATGGATGAATATGACATGGAATTTATTAAGTTAGTAAGAATGTATGAAATAATTTCTACACTTTTGAAAAGTTTCATCAGGGTATTTTTAAATCCTAATTCCATAATATGGTTGGTGTGTATATGACACACCTATAGTATGGTGGTAAAAAATATAATTTATTTTTTCTAATGCAGCATAGAGGCTAACCATGGTCATCTCACTTGAGTAGTGTCGCATTCGTTCAATCACCGATTATATTCCACATAATCTAATTCTATTTGTTGTTTTTATTATTTATAAAAAAATGTTAAGTGTATTTTTATTGAGTAATTAAATGTAAAAATAAAGTCTAAAATAATATGAATATAGAATTCATGTTATAATGAGAGGTCTTAGTCCTAGACTTTTTTACTTGAGTTCCTCTATTATTTAATTAAATTTTACAATTAATTACTTTCCATACATGGATTAATATTCTATACCTTATGAAGGATTTTTAGAATGCCTTAGAAACATATTTCGTAAAAAAATATCACTAACATTGATATGAAATAGAAATTAAATTGAGATATGAGCATTTCCAGACTTCCTTTAGACCTAGGAAAATCAATACCGTCCACAAAAAATAAAATTTAGAAAATAATAAATAAAGCCATAATAATTAAGAACGCAGAAAAAACTATACCAAGGTGGAGCCTTTGGTTATTCACTTGCCTTTGATAAGTTAAAAGAGATCACATTTAGAAGAGGGAAGAGTGAGCGATTGAGAAAGATAAAGAGAGAGAGAGATGAAATAAATTGGGAGTTGAATAAAATGGAACAATTGAATTAAAATATGAATGTATTAAATGGGGAGAGAAATTGAAAATAAAAATTGAAAATAAAACATAATAAGTAGTATCCCAATAGTGTAGTGTAGTGGAATATCCTCAGTAACTGATATTTCTTCTCATTTTCCCATGACATCTATTTATATGATTAAAATGGATGACGAGATATCATAAATGGCCCATTAAGAAGTCTCAAGCCATATTGGGGCTTCGTGGGTTGGTCAAAGGCATGTACCCCATGAATTTCCATAATAAATCTATGTTTTTTGGTTTTCCCAAGAGTATCACATCATGTAATGTGTGTTGGAAGAACCTATCATGTATTTCTTTAAAAATCTCATATTCCTTAATGTATTACATCATGAATGAATTTGAAGATGTGTAATGTTGTTTCCAATAGGGTTTCACTCTAATTCAACATGTTTCTTTAGTTTTAATATTCGGATTTGGTCATTAACCCACTGTATGTCATGGGACATTTCCAT
Organism: Viscum album; assembly: GCA_963277665.1. Classification (NCBI taxonomy): domain Eukaryota; kingdom Viridiplantae; phylum Streptophyta; class Magnoliopsida; order Santalales; family Viscaceae; genus Viscum; species Viscum album. The sequence goes on from OY728150.1 coordinate 250,318,145, forward strand.
CATGTTGAATTCATATGTTTTAGTTTCTATCTTTAATATTTTGGAATCATGAATAATTTACTAATTTTTTTTCAATTTTTTTGGGTATGATGATTTAAATCATAAATACAATTAAATATCAATAATAATAATCAATTAATGTATAAAAGTATTTTAATTTATAATAAAATAATAATGTATATTATGACGCTATCAATATGTTTATGCATTATGAATAGATAAACCACCATAAACCCATTTCAATATTTAATCTTCCTCCTTTTCATTGTGTGAGGATATCACATCATAGAGGTTAGTCCATCATTCTTGAACAATGAGTTATTCAATCACAGTCCATAGGTACACTATGGAGGTGGGATAAAAAAAATTTCCACTTAGTGATATTCATCAAATAATTTAATGTGTTAAAATATATCAAACATTATCTTTGGTGTACGGTGCACTCATTTATATTATTAGTTTTTCATTTATATTTCTCTCATTTATTTTATTATCTTACATGAAGATTCTCTGATATGATTTTTATTACTTTCTCAAGATCTAAAAAAAGTTTTTAGAATCATTTAAAACCCTTTAGTTTCAAGAATAATTACATGCTCTCAAAAGTGGAATCAAAGGATCCTTTACATTTTATTTTTAATGGGGGAAGAAATATTATAGATTTTTAGGTGGAGAAAAAATATAGTGTTGTATGGGGTAATTATTGAAATGAATATTCTAGAATGGAATATATAGATAATTGGAAAAAATATATAAAGTGGTAAATTATTGTACAGATATGTTGTAATGGTTTTATTTTTTGTCAATATATAGTCATCATAAATTATTTTTTTGTAGAAGAATGATTTTAGAGTTATGTTTATCTTTATAGAATTATACTCTAAAGATCCGGGAATAAGAAGAAATATGTCACGGTGTGATAACCTAGGCCACATCATGAAGGGAGTTGATATTTAGGAAAATTTAAAATTAAATTAATACAAAATATTTTTTTTATATATTTGAAAGGTATTATCATTTGTTATTTTTTCAAAAAAATATTTGGTCACTATGTGGTAGTTATGGCCATGCTACAATGTGAAATTCTTAATAACCATGAAATTTTTAATCCACATAGTGATATTTAAATGTAAATAATATTATTTTTTGGTTACTATGAAGACCCATATGTATGTGTTCAACCTTTTTTAAATTTTGGGAGTGTTATACTAATTATGGAACACACCATGTACATGTCCTACACACCATAGTGGATATAATACAATATAAATGGCATTATATATGTCCTGATAAAGAGGTTGTGCTATAAAGGATATTTTACAAATTTCATTAGGTATTTCAACTTTAATCCAACCACTATATGATGGAGATTATCCCAATAATATTTATGGAGTTTAGGATTATTTAGAACCTGAAAAATTCATGGTATAAAGATAAATCCATTATTTAAGGGACCAAACCATGAAATATGAATCATGAAAATTTGGCATAATTGATAAATATTAAACATTTGGTTATTTAATTACTCAATTAAAGATCACACTATGAAGAACTATGTTATCTCCTAATAGAATTGAGGACCAAGAAATTATTAGAGGATCGAATTATGATATTTTTGGAGATTAAAATGCAATATTTGGATAGAGAATGTTGATTAAGTTATTAGAGTTTAATTAGGATGTGGTGAACAAAATCACACTGGTATCTTTGTGTTTCATTTATGATTTATTCTATGATAGAGAATGTCACACTATAAATAAGGAAAATATAAAAAATTTCAAATGATCAAATCCTTTATGAAATCAGTGAGAGTTAGGTTAACTTATTCAACATTATTAGTGGTTAATTAAAATTTTGTAAAGATTAAATAGGGATAAAACTAGTTGTAAAGTCAAGGATAATTATCTTTGCAAATGGAAATGTGTATATAATGGATATTTTATTTGATAAAATGTGGTGGAAGAATATTGAATGATTTATAAAGAGTAAAATGGGATGAATTTGTGATAAGTACCATATAAGATCAATAATTTATGAAGAGATAAATAATAATGAAAACATTCTTGCTAGACTCATGTTTTGTTTTTTATATACTAATTACAAGAGATAATTATATCATATGTGTTTATTCCTTATCTCAAAGTAGTGATAATGGATACTTTGTGAGGTAGGTCCCCTAGGATTAATAGTGTGTATTTTATTAAATATTATAGCATATACATTGAATAATATTAACTGTTAGTGTGTTGATATGCCATAGATGTATCCTCTTTGTACTATCCCTTTGTGGTTAACTATTTAAAAAAATCATATATGAATTTAAATTCTAGATCTAGATATTTTTAATCTTGAAATATACTCTTTATAACATTAGAGTAGGATCTACGGGATGAAAAGAAGAATTGAACTTTATAATTAACCCCTACCCTCATATAGTGTATTGTGAATATAATTGTAATAGTCATATAAATTCAATTAAAGTAATGTGTTATATATTATTCCTCTCTAAACTTACATGAAAAATGCCTAATTTATTGAATAAGAGGGATTAATTTAGAAAAAAAATATTTTCGATGAAGACATTGTGATATGATTTCCACTTAGAAAACATTCCATTGGGGTGGTTCAAATAGATTTTTAGGATGATCCAATTGATGATTATATTATCTAGAGATTTTTTATCTTTAATTCATGAAATCATCATAATAGGAAGATTTATAATAGTAAAAATATCTAGTAGGTTTTTCTTTTGGAATCAACCCTTCAATTTCTTCTTTTTATATCATTTATAAAATTAATTTCTCCACCTTGACTTCATAAATGGTTCATTCGAAAAAAAATATGAGAGAATATAAAATATTATACATTTTAATATAATTGTTTTCTAGGGTTATATTATAGTTTTATTTGATCAAGGAATATCACTTTATTCGATATTCTTAAATTCACCAAATTTTTATATCACACTAATAGGGTGACCTCCAATCTACTATATTGATTTTATTGGGCCATTATCTCCTCAATTATCCTTGTAAACACAAACATAAATTTTAATTCCCTACAATTAAATAATAAATACAAAATATATGGAACAATGTGGTCCTCCTTTTCTCCTGAGTGTGAGAAAAAATATTGAGATTTTCTTATAGAAAAATATACTATTTCCATTCAAAATACAAGTTTGGGTTAACTCTTTATAGTCACGTTTTAATTTTTCAGGAAGAATACTTCTTAGAGAGTACTGTTTCCTTTCCTTTAACAACTACATCTTATAGAATCTCTAAATTTACATTACCATTATCTATCAAGAGCCTTGTGCAGCATGATTTATCTTCATAATTGTAACAACCCAAAATTTCATTAATGGAAAATCCCTCTTGATCCAGTTAAATGTTTCTTTATGTTTTTATAAGATGTCAACTTCTTTAGTTTTACGTTAAGATTTGTGACCGTTACTTTTATAGCCGTTGAACAGTGATCATCTGGGTAGTTTAAATATAAGGATTTAACGAACCAATTTTCTACTCAGACAAAGGAAGCGATGGCCTCATCCAGTAGAATTGCCCCTTACGAAGCCCATTTGTCGGAGCTCGGAAAGGAGGTGGCGTCTTTGGGCTTTGCCCTTGACCAAGCCCAAGCTGAGCTTCATCAAGTCAAGCTCGAACGTGATCGTCTACGGGAAAAATGGAAGTTGATAGAGATTACCACTCGAGCGATGTTATCCGAGCAACCCCAAGAGTCTGTCACCATCGCACACCTTACCCTTAGGTCTTATGCGGCTATTTTAAGGGGTTATGTAACAAATAAGTAGCACCATGTTCATGTACATTATTTTTTTGTATATAATAATGAATATAATTTCTAGTCATTTTTGATGCATTGTAATTAGTTTTAAAGTACAAATGATGTTTTTAGTTATTATTTAATTAAGAATTATATTTTATTAAATTAAAGGATTTTTGAATTAAATAATATTTTAATAAAATATTATTATTAATATTAAATTAATTTTTATTAAATATAAATGATCTTATAATTTTATGAATGCAATTAAAATTTTTATTAAGGTTTGAAAGCCATTTCTGTCAAAACCCATGAATTTTTTATAAATGTCGGTTTTTATTTTAAAAGTGAAAATTCACATATTTAGAAAATTATTTAGATAAAATAAATATTATTTTTGGAATCAGGACGTCGAAATTATCCAACGGTGAATTTTTCATAATTTTCTGAGACAGTCCAATTTTTGGGTAAAAATTAAATACCTTTTAAATATATAATGTGATTTATGACATCATAATGACCCAATGGTGATGTAATAAAATACCATAATCCTTAGGTTCGGCCAATATATGTTTTATCATTAAAATAATGAGGTTTTGGGTTTGTTTGAATCACTTTTCAAAGCATTAATGGAGCCCTCAAGACTTATTCAACACTTTGCCTTTTTAAATTAATTTCCATGGGAGTGTGACTCACCTCCACATAAGCAACCCTAATTTTTTAATAAGTTCGGACCTTGGCCTTGTAAAATATTGTTTTCCTCTCTCCTTTTCCAGAAACCATGGGCAAATACCATGGGATGGTTTGTGGTTTGGATTATTTTAATATAAGGGGTCCCAAACCTAAATAATAAAGAATTCTCTCACCTTTCCTATATAAACCCACCCAAGCTCCCACTTCCTCCTCACTCAAAGCCCTTGAAGTTCGTCCAACCTCTGCCCTACTCTCTCTAGAATCCTCTCAAGGTGCCCCAAGCTCCCAAGAAGCCTCTCACAAGCCTCTCTCTAGCCTTTGGAAGCACACTTCCAAGTAAGGGTTTTTTCTTCCTTTCTCATTTTTGTCAATTTTCTTTAAGTTGTATTGCCCTTTTAATTTCATTTATGAATGTTGGGGTATGGTTTCGCATCTCTCCCATACTGCCCTCTTATTTTTTGAATGATGGGAGACCCCTTTCTCTCTCATTAAATGCCTCCCATGTACACCCGTTACTATGCCGAAATTCCGAAAGGAACCTTTTTCTCCTCTTTTATATTCAAGCAATACTTTTGTATCATGAATCTAAATTCCTTTTCAATTGTTGGGACATGTATCTATATGACCTTCTTACTGTCCATTACATGTAAATATGATGAGGAACCTCTTTCTCTCTCATCAGCCTTTTTTATGAATTCTTATGTCACGCCGTTACGCTGCCGATTTTCTAAGCCAATATCATTGTGTAGTGAATACCATGCCCATTTCTCCATCAAGGGTATTCACCTTTATGCACATTTACGTATTGATTGTAAAGTTTCATGTATGAATTCCACATTCCTTTATCGTGGAATAAATGATTATGTTTTATGAATCCATGTTTTATGATCCATGTGGCACACTTATGCATGAAATGAAATGTTTAAGAAGGGTGTGCCCTGATAGCGCTCCAATGCATTGGGTAAAGTATAGTATCATGATACGTCATGTGCAATGAGTGTTGACTCATGCTAATTCAAGTGCAACGAGGGTTTACTCGTGCTTCAAGTGCAATGAGGGTTTACTCATGCTCCATGTGCAATGAGCCTTGGCTCATGCTAATTCAATGTTAAGTGTTGTTGCCACATTTCCATGTTATGATTATCATGCTTTATCATGCCTTTATGTTCATGTCTCTCTTATGCTCTATTGATATGCCTATTGCCTAACATGTATTGTACTCCTCATGTTATTCATTATGTACTCCCTTACTGGGCTTTATAGCTCACCCTTTTCTTATGCATGTCCTCAGGTTATCCCATGCAATGCTAAGTACGAAGGAATGTAGTGGTCATGTAAAGGAAGTTTTCAATAAGGATGTTGTATTTCAAGTTTAAAGTTTTTATGTAATGATCCTAAGCCCCAAAGACACTAAACCTCTCGATCTTCTTTGTTGTATCAAGTGAAGTTTTATGTAATAAAGCATGTTTAAGTTGTAATAAAAACCAGGGTTGTCATAGTTGGTATCAGAGGATAGGTTTAGTTATTTTTGGGATTAGGAAACCCTATTAAAGCCTTAGATACAAGACTAAGCATAATAAAAACATCCCTAAGTTTTGGTAAATACTAAGTAAGTGTTTTATCAAACAAATACATCCCTGTCTGGATACGAGCAGGTAGAGGCGGCTCTGGCACAGATATATCCTAGGGGTAAAACCCGAAAACACCGCTTTGAGCTAGACTCGAACGGGAACTGGTGCACGACAACGGGCCTTGCTGCACTCTTGGTTACGACACTCCCGGGGGATATGTTTTGATAAATTCACAATCTTAGTATGAACCCTTATTAAGGGAAAAATGCCCCTAAGAATATATGTTAGAAGGAAGATCATGAAAAGCCTGGATTGAATCCTATAGACTCATGAGTTAAAGAGATTAAAGTTTATTTATAAGTCATCAACTTTTTTCTTTGGATTACCCTCTATGTGTTGCCCCTAACTTTCCTTTTATTCCAGCCAATGGCCGGTAATAGGAGAACTCGGGCTAACAACCGTTGTGAAGATCAGTGTGATGATTGTACCAATGAGATGCCCAATCCAATGGGAGCGGGAATCGCGAACTTTGTCACGCTTCTCTCTCAGCTAACTCAAGTTTTGAATAGAAACACTGGTCAAGAGGAACGTTCAACCCCCCCTAAGAAAGAACAAGTCGCTATTGAAAGCTTCATGAGACAAAGGCCTCCAACTTTTAGTGGATCATCCGATCCCACGATTGCTGAACAATGGATCAACTCCATTGAAAAGATATTCTCCATCCTCCAATGCTCTGAAAAAGAGAAGGTTCTCCTGGCGGCTTATCGTATGGAGGGTGAAGCTGATCAATGGTGGACATTGATCAAAAATACGAAGCCTGAGGAGGAGATCTAGGCTTTGGAATGGAAGGTATTCCGGAAGATGTTTTTCGATAAATATTTTCCACGCACCCTCCGTCTTAAGATGGAAAGGGACTTCCTTTCCCTCAAGCAGAAAGATGAGGAATCTGTGGGAGCGTATGAGGCAAACTTCACAAGGCTTGCACGATACGCTTCTGGCTTTGTCGTTACCCCCGAATGCAAAGTTGACCGCTTCTTTGGTGGGCTGAAGCCTAGCTTGCGGAAAGCATTAGTGATCCGTGACTTTGACAGCTATGAGGAAATTGTCCGATGTGCCCTTAAGGTTGAAATGGAGATCGGAGAATCACAGGGGTATCATGGGGACAAGAAGCGGAAGGTGGACTTCAATGCTGGTGGTCCGATGGATAAATCCAACGGCGCTAAGAAATTCCAGCACCCCACTTGCCAAAAGTGTGGAAAGAAGCACCCTGGAAATTGCCTTAGGGGGACAAGAAAATGCTTCAAGTGTGGAAGAGAAGGGCACCTAGCTGTTAACTGTCAGCAAGAAGGACCCGCGGCTGCGACGGAGGGGAGGAACGCTCCGTTCGAACCTCAACGCGTTGTTCAATGCTTCAAATGCAAAGAACCGGGTCATTTTGCGAATCAGTGCCCTAATCCAAGGGTTATCGGAGGCAATCAACAACCTCCAAGACAGCAAGGAAGAGCTTTTGCCATCACTTCTGCCGAAGTGAACCCCGAAAACGAAGTGGTGACAGGTACGCTAGTTATTCATTCAAGAATAGCGAACGTACTTTTTGATTCAGGTTCTACGCATTCTTTTATATCTCAAAAGTTTAGTAGAACAATCCCTACACCACCACAAACCATGGAAGTAAAGATGTCGGTGAGTATGGCAAATGGGGCAATCATTGCATCCCATGAGTATAAGTCCTCCCCTGTTATAATCTGTGGATTGAATTTCCCGGCGAACCTCGTCATACTCCCTTTGGTGGAATTTGATGCAATTCTTGGCATGGATTGGCTTTCCTTATATAGAGCCAACATAAATTGTCGGGAGAGGGAAATCACACTCCATATGGAGAATCGACCCCCGATTCTTTACAAGTGTCAGGAGGAAGATGAATCTCTTTTAGCTCCATCATCTCAAGCATGGATATTACTGCCTTATGAGCACGCATATCTGGCTCAGATGATTGAGTCCAAGGAAGAAACCACCCTTGAAGAAATGTCTATTGTGAGGGAATTCGCTGAAGTATTTCCCGAGGAACTTCCTGGTCTTCCTCCAAGAAGAGATGTTGAGTTCTCAATTGAACTTATACCTGGGGCACTACCAATATCCAAGACTCCATATAGAATGGCTGTGGTTGAGCTTGAAGAACTGAAGAAACAACTACAGGAGAATCTGGATAAAGGGTTTATACGCCCAAGTGCATCACCATGGGGTGCACCAGTCCTCTTCATCAAGAAGAAGGATGGGTCAATGCGGCTTTGCATCGATTATCGTGAACTTAACAAAATCACGATAAAGAACAAGTATCCTCTCCCAAGAATCGATGACTTGTTTGATCAGCTGCGTGGAGCTCAATACTTCTCCAAGGTCGACTTGCGGTCGGGATATTATCAAGTAAGGGTGAAGAAGGAAGATATCCCCAAGACTGCTTTTCGTACAAGGTACGGGCACTATGAATTCATAGTAATGCCTTTTGGACTCACCAATGCTCCAGCAATATTCATGGATTTGATGAATAGAGTCTTTAGAGATTACCTAGATAAATTTGTGGTAGTCTTTATAGATGATATTCTGATATACTCCAAAACCAAGGAGGACCATGAGGAGCATTTAAGAACTGTACTGGAGACTTTGCGCAAGGAGAAGCTCTATGCCAAGTACAGCAAGTGTGAGTTCTGGTTGAAGGAGGTCTCATTCTTGGGCCATATCATCACAAGCAATGGGATATCTGTGGACCCCTCCAAAACAGATGCAATTGAGGGATGGCCGAGGCCAACATCGGTAACTGATATCCGTAGCTTCTTGGGGTTAGCTGGATATTATCGACGATTTGTGAGAAACTTCTCACGATTGTCCAACCCTCTTACCAAGCTAACTCGAAAGGGAGTAAAGTTTACTTGGAGTGATGAATGCGAAGAAAGCTTCAAGGAGTTGAAAAGGAGGCTTATCACTGCACCTGTGCTCACTTTACCCACAAGTGGGGAGCTTTTTGTGGTATTCAGTGATGCTTCGAAGAAGGGCTTAGGATGTGTGATGATGCAGAATGATAAAGTGATATCCTATGCCTCAAGGCAGTTGAAAATCCATGAGCGAAACTATCCAACGCATGATCTGGAGTTGGCGGCGGTGATCTTTGCCTTGAAAATCTGGCGGCATTATCTCTATGGAGAGAAATGTGAGATATATACTGACCACAAGAGTCTTAAATATATATTCACACAGAAAGAGCTTAATATGCGCCAGAGAAGATGGATAGAGCTCATCAAGGATTATGACTGTTCAATACATTACCACCCTGGGAAGGCGAACAAGGTGGCGGATGCCCTAAGTAGAAAGGATCCAGCAATTCTATCAATGATGAGAATTGAGAAGGATCCAATCTTCTTAGACTTGATGAAGATGGACGTGGGAATCATAAAGAAGGGAACATCATCAATCCTTTCACAAATGATTGCTCAACCATCTCTTTTGGAAAGGTTAAAGGATGCTCAAAAGGATGATGCGAGAATCCAAGAAAAAGTGGAAGCTATCAAAAAGGGAAAATCCTCAGAGTTTAATGTTAATGAAGAAGGAATTGTGCGGTTTGGGAAAAGACTATGTGTCCCATCAAGTTCGGAGCTGAAGAAGGAACTTTTGGATGATGCACATAGTTCAAATTTCTCTATTCACCCAGGGAGCACAAAGATGTATCGAGATCTCCGAGAAAACTTTTGGTGGGATAATATGAAGAAGGAGATCGCCGAATATACATCAAAGTGTCTGGTGTGTCAGCAAGTGAAGGCAGAGAGGCAGAAGTCTAAGGGGATGATGCAACCATTGCCCATACCAGAATGGAAATGGGAGAACATCACCATGGACTTCGTCACTGGACTTCCAAGGACATCCAAAAGCAACAATGCAATCTGGGTTATTGTGGATCGTCTTACAAAGACTGCACACTTCATTGCTATTCGAGAGGATTTCTCTTTGGATCAACTGGCACGGATATATATCAGGGAAGTGGTACGGTTGCATGGAGTACCACTATCTATTGTGTCTGACTGAGATCCAAGATTTACCTCTAAGTTTTGGAAGAGTCTTCAACATGCTCTGAATACTGAACTGAACTTCAGTACGGCCTATCATCCTCAAACTGATGGCCAATCCGAGCGGACTATCCAAACACTTGAGGATATGTTGAGAGCGTGCTCAATGGACTTTAAAGGAGGATGGGATCAACATCTTCCTCTAGTTGAGTTCTCTTATAATAATAGTTTCCACTCGAGCATCCAAATGGCACCATATGAAGCCCTATATGGGAAAAGGTGCAGAACACCGGCATGTTGGGATGAGGTCGGTGAACGTAAGCTGCTTGGACCAGAAATGGTCGAAGAAATGGTGGAGAAGGTGAAAGCCATTCAGCAGCATATCAAGGCAGCCCAAAGTCGACAGAAGAGTTATGCAGATAATCGTCGACGAGACCTTGAGTTTAAAGTCGGAGACATGGTGTTTTTACGCATATCTCCGTGGAAGAAGGTCATGAGGTTTGGAAAGAAAGGGAAGTTAAGTCCAAGGTACATCGGCCCCTTCGAGATTCTTGATCGTGTTGGGGCTGTGGCCTATCGACTAGCACTTCCACCTACTATGGCCAAGGTGCATGATGTCTTCCATGTATCCCTCTTAAGGAAGTACATACCAGACCCTTCACATGTACTCTCTTCCGAGGTGGTACAATTAGAAGACGATCTTTCTTATGAGGAGCAACCAGTGAAGATCTTAGATCGTAGAGAAAAAGTTCTACGAAATAAGACAATGCCCCTCGTCAAGGTGTTGTGGAGAAACCACAAGTTTGAAGAAGCAACTTGGGAGTCGGAGGATATGATGAAGCTAAGTTACCCACATTTATTTTAGTGTGGGAAAAGGAAAAATTTCGAGGGCGAAATTTCTTAAGGGGGGAATGTTGTAACAACCCAAAATTTCATTAATGGAAAATCCCTCTTGATCCAGTTAAATGTTTCTTTATGTTTTTATAAGATGTCAACTTCTTTAGTTTTACGTTAAGATTTGTGACCGTTACTTTTATAGCCGTTGAACAGTGATCATCTGGGTAGTTTAAATATAAGGATTTAACGAACCAATTTTCTACTCAGACAAAGGAAGCGATGGCCTCATCCAGTAGAATTGCCCCTTACGAAGCCCATTTGTCGGAGCTCGGAAAGGAGGTGGCGTCTTTGGGCTTTGCCCTTGACCAAGCCCAAGCTGAGCTTCATCAAGTCAAGCTCGAACGTGATCGTCTACGGGAAAAATGGAAGTTGATAGAGATTACCACTCGAGCGATGTTATCCGAGCAACCCCAAGAGTCTGTCACCATCGCACACCTTACCCTTAGGTCTTATGCGGCTATTTTAAGGGGTTATGTAACAAATAAGTAGCACCATGTTCATGTACATTATTTTTTTGTATATAATAATGAATATAATTTCTAGTCATTTTTGATGCATTGTAATTAGTTTTAAAGTACAAATGATGTTTTTAGTTATTATTTAATTAAGAATTATATTTTATTAAATTAAAGGATTTTTGAATTAAATAATATTTTAATAAAATATTATTATTAATATTAAATTAATTTTTATTAAATATAAATGATCTTATAATTTTATGAATGCAATTAAAATTTTTATTAAGGTTTGAAAGCCATTTCTGTCAAAACCCGTGAATTTTTTATAAATGTCGGTTTTTATTTTAAAAATGCAAATTCACATATTTAGAAAATTATTTAGATAAAATAAATATTATTTTTGGAATCAGGACGTCGAAATTATCCAACGGTGAATTTTTCATAATTTTCTGAGACAGTCCAATTTTTGGGTAAAAATTAAATACCTTTTAAATATATAATGTGATTTATGACATCATAATGACCCAATGGTGATGTAATAAAATACCATAATCCTTAGGTTCGGCCAATATATGTTTTATCATTAAAATAATGAGGTTTTGGGTTTGTTTGAATCACTTTTCAAAGCATTAATGGAGCCCTCAAGACTTATTCAACACTTTGCCTTTTTAAATTAATTTCCATGGGAGTGTGACTCACCTCCACATAAGCAACCCTAATTTTTTAATAAGTTCGGACCTTGGCCTTGTAAAATATTGTTTTCCTCTCTCCTTTTCCAGAAACCATGGGCAAATACCATGGGATGGTTTGTGGTTTGGATTATTTTAATATAAGGGGTCCCAAACCTAAATAATAAAGAATTCTCTCACCTTTCCTATATAAACCCACCCAAGCTCCCACTTCCTCCTCACTCAAAGCCCTTGAAGTTCGTCCAACCTCTGCCCTACTCTCTCTAGAATCCTCTCAAGGTGACCCAAGCTCCCAAGAAGCCTCTCACAAGCCTCTCTCTAGCCTTTGGAAGCACACTTCCAAGTAAGGGTTTTTTCTTCCTTTCTCATTTTTGTCAATTTTCTTTAAGTTGTATTGCCCTTTTAATTTCATTTATGAATGTTGGGGTATGGTTTCTCATCTCTCCCATACTGCCCTCTTATTGTTTGAATGATGGGAGACCCCTTTCTCTCTCATTAAATGCCTCCCATGTACACCCGTTACTATGCCGAAATTCCGAAAGGAACCTTTTTCTCCTCTTTTATATTCAAGCAATACTTTTGTATCATGAATCTAAATTCCTTTTCAATTGTTGGGACATGTATCTATATGACCTTATTACTGTCCATTACATGTAAATATGATGAGGAACCCCTTTCTCTCTCATCAGCCTTTTTTATGAATTCTTATGTCACGCCGTTACGCTGCCGATTTTCTAAGCCAATATCATTGTGTAGTGAATACCATGCCCATTTCTCCATCAAGGGTATTCACCTTTATGCACATTTACGTATTGATTGTAAAGTTTCATGTATGAATTCCACATTCCTTTATCATGGAATAAATGATTATGTTTTATGAATCCATGTTTTATGATCCATGTGGCACACTTATGCATGAAATGAAATGTTTAAGAAGGGTGCGCCCTGATAGCGCTCCAATGCATTGGGTAAAGTATAGTATCATGATACGTCATGTGCAATGAGTGTTGACTCATGCTAATTCAAGTGCAACGAGGGTTTACTCGCGCTTCAAGTGCAATGAGGGTTTACTCATGCTCCATGTGTAATGAGCCTTGGCTCATGCTAATTCAATGTTAAGTGTTGTTGCCACATTTCCATGTTATGATTATCATGCTTTATCATGCCTTTATGTTCATGTCTCTCTTATGCTCTATTGATATTCCTATTGCCTAACATGTATTGTACTCCTCATGTTATTCATTATGTACTCCCTTACTGGGCTTTATAGCTCACCCTTTTCTTATGCATGTCCTCAGGTTATCCCATGCAATGCTAAGTACGAAGGAATGTAGTGGTCATGTAAAGGAAGTTTTCAATAAAGATGTTGTATTTCAAGTTTAAAGTTTTTATGTAATGATCCTAAGCCCCAAAGACACTAAACCTCTCGATCTTCTTTGTTGTATCAAGTGAAGTTTTATGTAATAAAGCATGTTTAAGTTGTAATAAAAACCAGGGTTGTCATAATAATCAACTCTAATTTTAGTGACAACATGATTAATAAATCTTAATAATTCTTTTCAGCTTTTTTTACACCATACTTATAACTCCTAAAAACTATTAGCTCATCTCTTTTTGAGAAAAAATCATTAAATTTTTTATCCTATTTATTTGTAATTTCATTATCTCCATTATAAATTACTTTTTTAAATTATTCATACATTTTTTCCATTTACAATTAGATATGAAAAATAAATATGCAATATTTGGAGACATAGACATATTTTTTTGATATTCCAAAAAGTTTGTTGTAAATGTCTTTTACAAAATAAATTCTTTCTTTCCTTTTACAGATTGACTTACTTTTTAACTTCATGGGTTTAATTCCATCAATACCAATACACATGGATTTTTTGTGAAAATATATTGTGTGAGCTTTTATTCTATAAAAGAAGTATAAGATCCTTATTTTTGGTGAAGAATTCTTCTCAGTCTTCTGGGGAATAAAGTTCTTAACAAGTTAATTTTCATCACAAACAAGTAAATTTTCTCACAATTTCTTTTATTACTTCATTCCCAATGTTAAGGGTCATAACCCTTAAAATTATTTCAGTACCTGATTATTTTATTTTAATCAAAATTATTCTTCATTAGGACCATTTTAATTGAAATTTCCATAGATATTTTGATATATTCAAATCTATTTATTAAATATATATTCATACTATTATTTTGGGAAGATTGTATCAACTCATATTTTCTCCCCCTTGATATATAACTTCTTTTCCTTACACAAGTTGAAATATTATAGTAAAAATGAAGTGGATTGATACCAAATCAATCCTATCACCCAAAATAAAAAACAAACATTGTTTTCTTTTATTAAGATTTATTCCTGAAAATATTTTTATATTTCCATTTTTGTGTGTAAACTCTCATTTCATGAGAACCGTTTGGGTTACAAATTCTCTTTAGCATGCTTCAATACAAAAAATATGTAGTGGTGGGTTTATCACCCATTTTATCTATCCATATATGTATTTAATTTGAATTATAACATGAAATGTGCATGTCAACATATTTAGTCTAGATAACATTTTCTACAAAAAAAGTACCTTCTATTTTTGGATTTCATGAGATTTAACGTTGGATGAATTCATGATAATCTTTCCATTAGATAATGGTGTTTTCACACAAAAAATAATTATAATATTGTATATTTTTATCATTTCTATCATTGGTTTTTGAAGACTCGTCTTGTGTTACTTATCAATTTGTCAATTTCAAGTCAATGTCAAAACATTTCATGTTGATGATGTTATTTAAATCCACTAAAAACATAATTCTATCTCTCAACTATTTTTTGATAATCTAAACTTAATCTACATGAATTTGGATCTATTCATGAATTTAAATATCAATATCTTTAAACCTATTTAATTTTATCACCAACTGAGCATCCTTGGAATCAATTAATTATTCTATGGTGTGGATATATTCATAATTAGATTTGATTAATTCTTTATTATCCTATATTTCCTAGAGAATCCCATAATACAATTTAGGAAAAAAAATTCAAGCTCTAAATTATTTATTATTTAAACCTCTAATTTTTTTATTTTATTTTTTCACACCAATATATTTTTTCTAATGACTTTTACTTTATCCAAAAATCTTCCAAAAGTATTTTCATAATTTTTACACAAGAGGGGTGAAATCCTCTTATTTTTCTAATAATTCATCCTTATGTACATTAATTTCTAAAAATAGATGAAAATAATATCAGTATTAGATAAATATTTAACATGTCTACACTTCATCGCTCATTTGGATGACATAATCAGAAAAATAAAATCTATAATTATAGTGAATCCAATCTAAGGTGGAAATTTTATGAGATATTGAATGTTGTATCAGTAGGTTTAATTCACTATACTAATAGGGTTTTAATTAGTGATATATATTATTTTTCAATTAAAAACTTTTCCCCTCTCTTTTAACTATACATATATTTAGTGAATATATCACACACTCATCATGCACCTTGGTCTACATGCATGAAATAGTAAATTAGAGAGCAAGAAAATTGGGGAAAGAAAGAATTTTTATGTAAATTTTTCTCTAATATATATGAATACATCCCCAATTTTTTGTGTTTGTTATCCCACTCATATATAACTCATAATTTATTATCATGATGTATCTCAGGTATGGGTATTACCATATACATATATAATTGATCACCCTAACTAGACATTCATACAAGCACCGACATCATTTTCTTCAAAATCTAAAACTAAATGTAAAAAACCTTGTAATTTTATAGAAAATAATTTCCATGAATTATTAATATTAATTGATTATTTTTTACATGTCTTTGAGAATATTTGTTATTTTTTTAGCTAAAAGAAAAAAACCTTATTTTTAACAAAATTGGATTTTCATACAGTATATGGTTTTTTTAGAATATTTTTTTTAATTATAGAATTTTTATTTGAAAAAATGAAATTATTTTTTGAAATTATCATGTCAAAATTATCTTAGCATTAATTTGTTGGGTTTTTCTGAAAATTTTGATTTTTCATTGAATAGTTAAAAATGATGATTTTCATTGAAAACTGTCATTTCATTTCAAGAATTTACAAAGTTCAATCCTAAAAACATTATTCAAAGAAAAATATGTTCCCTTAGTTTATTTATAGTCCAATTATTATTTTTCTAATAAATCTTATACTTTAATTTTTTATAAAAACGTTTTTATACTTAAAAAGACTTATTTTTAAAAGTCATTTTTTGTTGTATTTTTCGTGTTTACTTTTAAATTAAATTATACCAAATCTATAAATTAAAATTGATAAAATGGAGTACATATTAAAAATAAGAATAATTAATATTATTTAATAAGTATAAATTATTTTTTGTCATAATGGATAGTAAAAGTAGTAAAAATATGTTATCGTATTTAACATTAAAAATGGTGTATCAGGTGGTGGGATAAGCTAAATAGATAACAGTTATAATGAACACAAAACATACCTAATTTATATTTTATAGGAATTTTTAGATCCTATATGATATAATATTCTAAATGTTTCCATTTTGGATCCATTTCTTTGGAGTAAGACATAAATATATCTTATTCTATTTAAAATTGAAAATGTGTCCTCTCCCACACTTAAAAAAGAAAAACCTCGACCCTCTCTTTTACACACTTAAAGAGCCTTTTGTATCCACCTATAACTTCCCAAATTCCTTCTATACATACCTAAACATGACCTAAAGTGCCTGGATTGATCATAAAATCATCCTAGGAAGGCTATAGGTATAAACCAAAATAGGTTGTCCAAAAAAGTTGTATGGTTCACAACCATATGTTTTCCTTTTATTTCATCCTCCGCCATTATTATTCAATAATGATGAAATAATTAAACCAATATATTCTATATAATAATATTTTATTATGTTAATATAATAACATATATTCATCTCTTCTACTATCAAATGGGAAAACTAAAACATCGTTCATGTGTAAGGCGAACTACTACCTCGCAAGCCAATGTAATTCATTTTCAATCACCGCATGTCATGTTTAGTTATAATGATATATTTAATATATATATATATATATATATCTTTATTATTAATTAAATAATAAATATTAGTAAAAATTAATATATCACATATTTTTTTACAATTCAGTTAACTGAAAAATTATAACATTATTTATGCGTACGTGTGGACTACCACCTCCACAAAGTGATGTAAGTCATTTTTCAGAACCTCATAACACTGATAATATATATAAAATTTTATTTAAAAAATAATATGCTATTTAGTATATAATTATAATTATATAAATATAAAAAAATTACTTACCCATTTTCTATCATGATCTTTGAATAATGGAAACATCGCTCATGCATACGTATCACCTAGAGTCTCTATGATTATGACAATATTCAGTTTTCATAGACATATTTAGTAATTTATTTTGAACTTATAATTTGTGAATAAAAATAATAATTATGTAATGACTAACATTCTATATATTATGTAAAATGAACTCTTTTATCATTTTCAAACTACTAAATTCACTTTGGATATACGAATCGAATATCATCAAAACATCTAATATTAACTTAACTGATTATGTAATTAAATATAACATGGTAATAAATAAAATAAAACTTATAATAAACATAAAAAAATTTATTAAGAAAATAAATAATTTAAATAATTTTATATTTCAAGAATATAAAGAATACATGTGATGATTCGGACTAGTGTAAAAGAATTTCGTCTCAATTTCCAGTTCATTGAGATATATTTTGTATTATGAACATAATAACTTTTATATAGTGTATATACTTCCACTTTTAGGTTTTTTAATATTAATATCCATTTATTCATGATGATTAATGAGTTAATAGAATTCACTCTTTCAAGAATAATGTTTTAATGAAAATATAATCATATTTCTATTTTTAATCTCATATAATTCTCTTCTATAGTTATCAAAAGTATTCTAAAAAATAAATTTTATTAGTCAAATGATTTATTAATGAAATATTAGGTTATCATTGAATTTTTACATGATATTAATTGAATATTTTTTTTCACTAAAAGGTTCATTTTAAACTTTATTTTAAAAAGAAAAAATGAATGTTTTTTTAATATATACAAAATTAATAGGCATTCCCAATTCCATAACCATTTTAAAACCCCTAGATTATTATATAATATTTCAATGATTTTTTAATGGAAAATATAAATGAAAATATATTTAAAAATTTTCATTTCCATTTATTAAATGAATTTTTTTACATCGAAATCTATTTTTCTGAGGGTAATCTCTTATCTCTGGATTTATTTTTGGACATTTACTTTCCCTTAAAACCTTCACATTCATATGATCATTCAATGTTATATTTATCTGATATATCAATATTAATTATCATGGATATACTTATTTATTAAACCATATATCAATTAAAAATACATTAGTTGTTATGAATTTTATTTGACTGGTTGAGGAAAATATTATGAATTTGTGTTATTTACTCAATAAAAATATTTGTTGATAATGAATATTTCTTAATAATTAAATTGATCATTAAATATATGAGTAATTAAGTAGACATGTAGTGATGGTTTGGGTCTTGTTATAGATATCCCCTTGATTCATTCACATGACACTTGAGACAAATCAATTAGTCATCCTTATTTAAATGGGTTTTTGGTTTTTATATATTTATAGTTCAAACTATCTTGGCATAAGGCTTGGAAGAAGGAGAACTAATAATGTATAGGATCATGAAATAAAACATTAATAATTTATTTTATTTATAATTATGTTATTATTATCCATGATATTATTTGATTTTATATTTTCCAAGGATACTTTTTTTTCTCAAGTTGTTGATTAAATGGAATATTTTTTCAATTATTTACCTTACCATATTGATTATTTATTATTGATTAATTATAAATTCTTCTTAATGTAAATATTATTGATCATATGAGTTCACCATTTGTTTTTTATTTTTCCCATTGATATGAAGATTTATATTATGAATAAAAATAATGATGTAAGAAATTTTTTTCTTTATATATCATATTTATATTTTAATATGGGAATCATGAATCAGTCTAGTTTTTCAAAACTACTAAACTGATCATTCCATTGGGATGATATAATTTTTCTCTTATACCAATGTTATAAAATATAGAATGGATATTTTTTATAGGATATATGGTTTTATAGTTGGTATTAGAGAATTTGTATTACAAACAATGGGAATATGATTCTAAATGAACATAGATAGAATGATAATTATGATAGCCCCTTATAGTAATTGATAACATTTAGAATTATACGGATTTTTGTTTTATAGATCAATGTTCATGATAATTATGAGCTACTATAGTGTGTTCTATTATTCAATGATGGTTCCTAATGGAAGGAAGGTAATCAACACACATGGAAAATGAAGATATTTCCCTTGTGAGTTATAAAATACAGCTAGTATGAGAACTGAACAGAACATGACCATATTAGGGAATATTAATTAGGTTATGTGTAATAAACTTGCTCTAATAGAGTAACTTGTTTTTACACATTGTGATTATCCAATATTAGATCTCATTAGAAAGTAAATTCCTCCCTCTTTTAATTGAACTATTAATACTCTGTTAACTATGAAATTGATTACATATCTCAAAAATATATTCCTCACCATAGGATGTAATGAAATTGAAAATGTTATTATGAGAGTGTATTATTTTAAATGAGATACATATCAATGGTGGTAATTGATCAAAAACACTATTGATCTTAATGAAATGAAAACCATAGAATTGATAACTTTTAAAGTAATTTTCATTGAGAAATAATTCCCTCAACAACAGTGAGATTCAATGGACAGAAAGTTACTTTATTTAAAGTAGAAGTAATAAGAAATTTTAGCAAAGTATGAGGATATAATTACAAGATTATCTAGTCATTCTTTAAACAACATATTTAGTCGAGAAATAAAGATTCAGGATTTCATTAATAGGCTTAAGTCGAATCTATAAAGTTCAATAGTTACTTAATTTTCTTCATCATTTAATGATCTAGTGACATGTTACATTAAGATAGAGAATAAATTTTATAGATCATATATATTTGATGGAAATAAAAAATAGGTCATCTCAATATTAAGAAAAATGGAGTAGTTTCAACAACCTCGACCCCAGTAACCCAGAGAATGTGTCATACTTTATTGCATTAGAATAAGATACAAGGATTTTTAACCTTATGTACTAAATATTTTAGTAGTACTAGTAAATTAGATATATACTAGAGTCTTGAATTATATTAAAAAAATACCATATTTTTTTATGAATATCATAATTCCCTCAATAATTTCTAATAATATCATTCATAGTTTACTTTATGGATTTTATAGAAGGGAAATAAAATAATGTTGAGCTCAAATACTCAGTAAGGGTTAAGTATAATGGAATCTGTCATGAATCAATAATAATAATCAATATGGAAACATAAATAACTAAACACACATTCCTTTTAAATGAATGTTTTATCATGATAAGATAAGACATAATTAATATGTAAAGGGAAATTTTATTATTGGGATACTGGTAGAAAGAAGATGATTGGAGGCCTTAAGGATGAATATTATATCATGGGTAGTGTACAAGTGTTTTATAGAATGAATGAGTGATTTATTTTGTGTTGGTGAGACACTTGATAATGTGACTGTCTATATCAGTATAATGATGAACAAGTCTAAGTGAAGACTATCAGATTATACATGATATTTTTAGTGAATACTTGGGTATTGTGGGCAGTTTCATTAGTGATTCATGAATATTTTCTCACTAGGCTATCTCATGTCTTCGTAGGTATGGTTTATAGTTATTCCTTGTTACTTTGTTTTATTTCAATTTTATCCTATTAGTACAAACTAAATGTACTGCTTGTAATCACTTGTCTTTTATATTTTCATTTAATAATTTTTTTGGAACATGGGTTCTACTAATTCTCTGATCCATTCTAGTAATATGGAAAGGTAAATAAATAAACACATATTCCATTTAAATAATAATATTAAAATGAAAAGTATCGAGATATAATACTATTGTCAAAATATCATTTATAATAACAAATTTATTATTATTCACATAAATTATTAATTATTGTACATCATGATAATAGTAATCATGCTACCTCAATCATCAAAATCATTCCTCAAGGCGGTTTAAAACTATAAGCATAAATCTATTTAATTTGGATAACAAATTTATATCAATATACCTATTGATACATTGATTGGTTATATATTATTAGGCCTTAACCATACATGATTGTCCAAAGAAATACTCATATATGTAATAATCAATTTAATTCATTAACAACATTCCTTATCATCAAATATTTGATTTTTGTAAATAATATGGATTTGTCAATATTTCATTAGATAAACAAATAAATTTCAATTTAGGTCATTATATGTGAAAATGAGATGAATTTTATGAAACATACATATATATGATAAAAAATATGGTTATTTTTTGGAAATTTAATATCTAATGATCAGATAAAAGTGAATAATTTAAGGGAAAGTTAATAACTACAAAAATGAATCAAATAATTGATTTTCAATACTATCTATGATAAAAATAATGATAAACCATATTGACAAAGAATAAGGATAGTACCAATAAAACATATCCTTATATAATTATATGTAAAACAAAGGGTTTTTTTCTCACAAAAATACCATAAAAATATATTTAAAAATATTCTTGAAGAAATTATCCTTTTAATTTTTAAAATCATCTTTTAAAACTAAAATTTAAAAAAAATAATATTTAAAAATAACCTTTGAAAATTATAAAATATGTTTTAAAATATGGACATGTCATGATAGTAGGAAACTATATATATGTCGAGTATGTTAAAACAAATATTCTTTTGACTTTTTTTGGTAAAATCCAAATCAGCATTATTTTGAAAATGACATGAATATTCCATTAATTATTTTAAGAAAAAGTAAAAATGTGTAAAAATATTTAATAAATAATTTTTAAAAGTATTAAAAAAAATTGATAACATTTTTAGAAAATATGGTTTTGGATGAAAATGTATTTCAACCCAAAGAGAAAAATGATACCATAATTTATAAAAAAACAATAATTTTAACTACTAAATAGTAGTAAAATGGTACTATTACTTGAAAAAATTAACTAATAATCAATGGATGATAAAATTAAAGGTTTTATTAAACAATTTTCATATAATTTTCCTTAAATTAAATTTATGTATAAATAATCCCGATTAAAATGAGAGTATAAAATAAACCATTATAAAGATCATAATTTTGAAGTGAGAATTAATCAATGAATCAATTATTTCTATACAATTTAAACCCACCTAAAAAAAATTAATATCAAAATATTATAATAATAATTCATTACACACATAATCATAGAATATCAAACACAATGAATAAGTAATATAATCAAATGAAAAAATTGAGTTATGAAATTCTTTACCACATAGTAACTTTAAATCAAATCCCCTTGGATGAAATAATTTAAATTTAAATATAAAATACCTTAAATTATTAATTAATCATGATATTAAATGTAAAATGGGTATTATATGCACTATATAAAATACATTTTGTGCATAATAAATCAATATTCCTAAATGAATGGAAATTGTGATGAACTCCCTTATCTCACACTTTCTTTTCATTTAAAATGCTTTAACATCTTATTTAGTGGTGTTAAACTTGTAATTGAAAAATAAATTAATGTTATTAACATTTACAATATCATATATGATCCTTTTATAATATATTATAACCCATTTGTCAATAATCGTTCATTATTTTCATTGTTTTGGGTGTTAATTTCCTTATTTTCTCATTCATGATTTGTCATGAATGTTCTGGTTCATGTGAATATTATATAGTTTCATAATATCCAAAATAATAATCATGAAATAATTATAATATTAAAAAATAAATTATACTTTTAATACAAATCATGAATGATGGTTTTGAGAAATTAAGTGTGTTACGATCACGGAAATGGTTGGCCATATATGTGCATTAGTAATGATTACATTTTTCAATGATCATAATGGAAAATAGGTAAGTAATATTTAATCATTATATAATAATAATAAATGATTATTGACAAGTGGTGTGGTGATGAAAAGAGATTTACATCACTTCGTGAAGGCAGTAGTCCACACAAACACGAATGATGTTATTATATTTAAGTGAGTGAGAAGGTACCAAATTAAATGATATTTTATCTATTAATAAAGATACATATGTTATTAATATCATAATTTTTACATTTATATCACATATATTTATAAAATTTGTCTTTATTACCTTCCATGTAAAGCATTATTGAAAAACATATCACATCACTTTGTGAGGCAGTAGTCAGTCGTACACATGATTAACATAATAATATACCCTAAAGAATGGAAAGTAGAATGGTTAAATCAGATATGAGGAAAACATAGATATAAATATTTAAAAAATATCAAATATTTACTTTATATCCATCACTATATCGAACTGTGATAGGTTGTAATGGAAAAACAAATGGCATCTATTCGTGAGGCGGTAGTCATCTATACACACAAATGATGATATTGTAACTCATTTTATGGATGTGGGCATGGTTTTAGTTCATTAAAATAACATAAAAAAATAAAAATATATTTAATATAATTATTTTATAACATAAAAAAATTTTAATAAAATTTTAAGGAGGTGGAGTAATTAATAAAATTAAAGTGCTCATTGCAGAACATTACCTCTTCTTTTAGTAACCTCCTTAGGATTACATGAAAATCCATCCGAGGATGGATTTAAACCAAAACTAAGGCTTATAGGATTATGTAGTGGAATTTGGGAATTTATTTGGGTAGTTATTTTCTTAACCAAAAGGTTCTTTAAGGTTTTAATAATAGTGCGGAGGGGGTGGCCTTTTGTGTGTGAGGTGAGTGGAACAATTTTAATTTTTGAAAGAAAAAAGTGTACCCATGTTTTTCACATTCCACAAGGGTCCAAAATAGATTATTATCAACAATAATACATGATAAGGAATAAAAATGGAGAAAAACTTTATTCTATACATGTTTTAGGACATTTTATCCCTAATATTTTTAGTTAATCCCAACCCCATTAAATCACTTTTTACTGTAACCATGATAAATAATTTTTACTATTTTTTCTATTTATTTTGGTAAAAAATTAATTTGAACTTATTTTATAATATAAATTATTTTTATTCCATATAATTATTACATTTTTTATAAATTTTACTCACATATGAGGAAAATTGTAATTTAAAATTAGTCCCACGGATGCGATGAGAAAGCGGGGTTTTAAAGAGAAAATGTTCCAATGTCTATATATTTTTTTATTACAAAATTCAATATTTAATTGATTAAATTGAATGAGATTGGATTAATGGATACATAAAAGGACTAATTTTATTTTATAACCTATTAAAAATATAATTTTACATGATAAATAATTTAAACAAAAATGTAGTTTTCAATTAAAAATCAATATTTTCATTATTCATCAAAAAATGAATCATTTTAGAAAAATACCAAAAAATACCCTTATATAATTTTTTTTATAATTTAAAAAATTATTTTTATTTTATAAAATAAATATTCTAAAAAAATTTAAAAGTAAATTTAAATTATGCATGCATAGCATGACTAAACCGTCTTTTAGAAAATTAAATTTATTAAGAAAACATTTATTTTTATTTTAGGTGATCCGTATTTTATATCTAATAAATATATAAATAATTAGTTTCATTTACTACTTTAAACCATATATATTTTAAAATTTTATTTAGTACTATTATATCCACCAATTTTATGGCTAGGTCATAAGGGTATACTCTATTAAGATTCATTTAGACTTAGGTTTGTGTGTTTTATATGATATCAAAGAGATTAAAAGTGATAATAAAATGTAATGATAATAAAATAAAAGGGTATATGAGAAGTTCTTCTAGAATAAAGCATACTTGGTTTACAAATAGTAGTAAATAGGTAGAATTGATGATTTTGACAAAGAAGAAACGCATAATTTCTAAATAATGATGGAGAGTTATACAGATCATTGATCATAAGAAAGTGAATGATCTTTTGAAAATGAACAACCACGAAACCATAAACCAAATAGGTCTGAAAAAGGTCACTTATATCATCAAAAATGATTTTAGTATGGTAAAATTTTATTTTGGTATCTTTTTCCTAAAGATGATGAATTTTCATGAGAAAAAATATGTACTTGATTTCATTCCATTTCATAAGAACAATCTAATCCTTTGTTTATACGTTGATAAATTTACACCTCATATATTAATTTAAGATATGAATATTAATTTTTTATTCCTAAAGAACTAATAAATCACATGAATGATAAGTCATTCCTTCGATGTGTAGTTTTCACTATAAATAAATTGTTAGCATTGGTTATCCAATATGCATAAATATTAATATGGTAAATTAATACATGAATCTATAAAATCTCATCCAAATTTCAACTTAAACAATTTCATAAATAGTTAAACTTATTACCCTTACAAATTTTTAAGATCCAAAACTTTATAAATAAGGTCACCAAATTTCCAAAATGATTTTAATATTAATATTCTAAATAATATAAAGTATATCTTAATCGTCAAATATAAAACATGTTAATACCTTTTTCTTTTTTTATCTTGAAACATGGTAATAAACTGAATTTCAATAAAAAAAATTATGTAAAACATTAATGATTCCTTATTTATTAAATAAAATATATTATTTTATATATTACATAAGTCCAAAAAATGTTGCTAACTCCATCACTGAAAGAAGAAACAACTTCGTCAAAAAACCATTAATCAGTTCTGAGGTAGTCTGTACTATCCAAATTACTTTATCCATATAAATAATATCTTTAGCCAAACATCATTATCTAAATATTAGGAACATTATAAGTGTTATATTTCCATCAATCGTGTGTTTTCCATGAATTTTATCTTTTTGTTAAATCATTTTTATTAGTCATCAGTATCATTCAACATAATCTTGAAAATATTTAATTAAATAGGTCAATATTGAAATCCTTATACATTTAATAATTATTATAACTATGATATCATTGATAAAATACATAAATGATGTAGTTAATGAATCTAAACAAAATTTAAATGATCATTCTTCTTCATATCTAGTAATATCATAATATAAACAATGATCAATTAGCTACTTATTTAGTATATTCCATTGACCCTCTGGGAATTCATTTATATAGTTCCTCATATCCTTATTGTTAAATCATTAAAATTGAAAACAATTTTATTTCCCTTGAAAACATATGAATGGTTTCCTTTCTCTCTAAACTTGTAGAAATTTCCTAATCCCTTTAATAATGTACCAAGGTGTTTCTTTCCATAATTAACACATCTAGAAAAATCATTCTTTCCCTTATTAACTTTATTCTTATTTTTCTCTCTCATCATTTTATTCTATTTCTTCCCTTTAAATCCATATAACTTATATAAATATTTCTATGTATTCTTATCACATGATATTAATTCCAAATACGAGTATAATGTTTGGGAAACTATTTCTCTTCAAATGACTATCTTAAACCCATCAAAGAAACAATCATTCATACTCTTTGTATTACATGAATTTATGTGATTCACATAAAATCTTTTAGTAGCCATTTCTAAATGATGGAATACACTATATTAGGTAATATCATAATGAAACATAACGTATAATCCCAAAAATAGTGAAATAATCAACATAAATTGAAAATTTTATGCATGTTTGATCTCATAATCATAAACATGGTTTCTTTGGGGATATCATTATTTTCAAATCCTTCATTATGGTTTGTAAAGAAAATTTGAATTATCCTAAGTTGATCTCCTATGAGTGTAAATATTAGTGCATCGTACGGTCAGTTATCATGAACCAAGTGATGATCAGATCAAGTTTAAATCATCATTTTCAGAGTTATTACCCCTAGGTACCTCTACGGTATAACTACAACCAATTATAGTATCAATAAAAAGATTTTATTTCTGTGAAAAAATAACATAATATCTTCCTTACCAAAACATTATCATGATCTTCTAAACTTATCCTAAAACTTTATCAAAGGGCCGTGTTCCCTATTTTATGTTTTCCATAATCAAGTTCCAATTTTTTTTACTAAAGTTTGTATGATACCAATGGTAATGACCCCAACCTCATTAAACCAGATCTAGTATTTTTATTTTTTACATTAGAATAGATAAAAGAGATAAAATTCTATAGGGTTGATATTTTTATTAAATTTTGAGACCCATTTATATACATTATACCCATTTTACATAGGGATGTAAAATACAATGTATTGAAATAAAAAAAATTGGCATCCTTTAACTCATCCCAAGAATTCTTTTTCATATCCTTGGGAAAGTAAAAAACAAGGGTATGATCAAATGATTTTTAAGGGTTAAGTATAGTAGAATCAATCAGGAATTAATAATCATAATCAACATGTAATGTTAAATAACTGAACACATATTCCCTTTAAATAACTTGAATATCTTGATAAGATAAGCCATAAAAAATATGGAAATAAAAATTTTTGAACATACATTTCATTTAATAAATAATATGATAATGAAATGAATCCATAGAAAATATCATTTTGAAAATATCATGGATAATAATAACTGAATTCTTAATGATGTAAATTTTAAATTATTCGATTTCATGATCATAAGCATCATGATACCTCTACTATCTAGATATTTTTACTCAAGAAAGTTTAAAACTATTTTTAGAAATCTAATTAATTTGGAAAAATAATTTTCTCATGAGACATATTGATGAATCAAGAGGTTGTCAATAATCGTGCCCCACCCATGTCTTCATGTCCATAGAATTCCTTATATATCTAAAAAACAATTTAATTTATGAAAAAATTTCCTTATCATAAAATATCTAAATTGAGTAAACAATATATATTTATATGTTTTTTCCTATAAAAACAAATAGCATTCAATTTAAGTCACCGTATATTGAAATATATACAATTTATGAAATAAATATATCCATTATACATAATGAGGATATTTAGGGGAAATTTAATTCCCAATGATCACAGGAAAGTGAATAATTTAATGTAAAGTTAATGACTTCAAAAAATAATCAATGAACTGAGTTTCAGTACTAACATTGGTCAAAATACACATAAACCATCCATAGAAAGAATAAAGTTGGTATCCATAAAACATATCCCTAGAATATTATATTTAAAATAAACTATTATTGTCATTGATAAATATAAATACCATAAAAATATCTTTAAAAATATTCTTGAGGAAAATAAAAATTTTATTTTGAAAATAACATTTTAAAATTAAAAGTTCACAAACCATTTTGAAAATAATTTTGTATTAAAATAATCTTTGAATCTTATAAAGGAAGTTTTAAAACATGGATTGGTCATGATAATAGGAAATGTTGTATATACTGAGTATGTTAAAATAAAAATTCCTTTCACTTTTTAGTAAAATCCAAATTTTCCTTATTTTAAAAATTATATGAATATTCCTTCAAAAAATATGTAAAAATTCAAAATGGGAAATAATTTAATTAATAAAAAAATTCTAAAATAAGTTAGAATCATTTTTTAATTTTTTTTTGAAAACATGGTTTGGGAAGAAAAAAGATTTCTGACCAAAGAGAGAACTGAAGTCGGATTTTTTTAAATAATTTCACAATAATTTAAAGTACCAAAGAGTAGAAAATGGCACTATTACTTGAAAAAGTTCATGAATAACCATAGTATAATAAAATTAAAGGGTTTAATAAACAATTATTATATAATTTCTTTTAATGGAAATTCAAGTGTAAATAATCCCGATTAAAATGAGATTATGAAATAAACCCTTGTAAAGATCATAATGTTGAAGTGATAATTAAACAATGAAAAAATTATGTGTATAAAATGTAAATCCACAATAATAAAGTTTAAATAAAATATATGATAATAAAAATTCATTACACACATACCCTTAGAATATCGAAGACATAGAAGAAGTAATATTTCCCCAATTGATATGAAATTTAGTTATAAATTTATATACTACTTGGTAACTATTATGTCAAATATATTTGGATGATATAATTAAATTTAAAATTAAAAATACCATGAATTATTAAGGTATCATGATATTACTGTAAAATGGGAAGTATATACACCATATAAAATAAATTAGATGCGTAACATTACAATATACATCAATAAAGGGAAATTGAGAAGAAGTCCCTTAACTCATGCTTCTATTTGGATAGAAGTTCATTAACATCATTTATAGTTTTTCTACACAAGGAGATGGGAGGGCTTACCCTTGCGGTTCCAACGTGATCGGCAGAAGCGGAAATGGATTCCCGACGCTCGATCTGGAGATCCACAAAGGTTCGGCCATCCTCTCCCGAGCTCTCGTCTGGTTCTAATACAATCCTATGAACAGGGTTGGATACTACCCATTTTAAGCAAAAAAACAAAGTACATGTCATGTAATTTTGACTACACGGCGTATACTCCCCTCATTTAACTATTCCTCTAGAGGCACCACCAAATTGTTCATCCGTCGACATGAGTACATGGCTTGTATTCCTGACTACATAGCTTATACTGTCGCCCAGCTAGAGGCTGCTCCCACCGCCTTACTATTCTCCTGTCGACTAACTACATGGCGTGTAAATACAAAATACACATCATGTAGTTGGTTTTTACACCTTTCATCGCCGACGTGGCTACACGCCCTGTGTACTCATACCATATGGCCAAAAGTACACGGCGTGTGGAAAAGTACATAGCGTGTAGTCCCAAAATCTAATATTTTTCCCCATTTTCCTTATTTTCTCAAAAACACTTAAGGAATGGAGAAAAGAAGAAGCCTGTACCTCAAAAATAAGAATCTGGTTCTTACAAACTTCCCCCCTTAAAGCAATTCATCCCCGAATTGCCCTTCCAAGGGTGGTGAAGATAAATCCGTGAACAAATCCGGCCATTGAGCATGTATATTGGTCTCTCGGTCCTAGGTTTTGTCCTGCACACGGCCATGCTACCATAGCACCCGTACGAGAGGAACTGACCAGCCTCAGAGAACCTTCGTTATCCTATCAATGATACGAATCGGATGCTCCTTAAAGGACGCATCTACCTCAAGCTCAAACTCCTTGAGCTGAAAGACGTGAGACAGGTCTAAAAGATAGTGATGCAACTGAGATACATGGAAGACGTTGTGCATGGCTCAGTACCTCTATGGTAACTGCAACCGATAGGCAACCATCCCGACTCTCTCTAGAACCTCAAATGGCCCCACATACCTCAGTGAAGGTTTACCCTGTCTCCTGATCCACCTATGTCCCAACTTCGGTGAAACATGCAAGAAAACCTGATCCCCAACCACGAACTCCAAGGGTCGTCTGTAACGATCAGCATAAGATTTCTGACAAGACTGTGTTATAGCCATCCGCTTCGGAATAAACTGGACCCTCTCAAAAGTCTCCTGCATGAGACGTGGTCCCAGTAAAGCTGCCTCACCTGCCTCTAACCAGCATAAGGGTGATCGGCATGGCCTACCATATAAATCTTCGTAAGGTGGCATCTCAATAGTTGCCTGAAAACTATTATTATATACAAACTCAAATAAGGGTATGTTCTTCTCCCAAGATCCCCCACAGTCTAGGACGCATGCACGCAGCATGTCCTCAAGCACCTGTATCGTACGCTCTGACTAACCATCGGTCTGAGGGTGGTAAGCTGTGCTCAGAAGCACCTGTGTACCCAGTTCCCTCTGAAAACTCTTCCAGAAACGGGACGTAAAACGGGCGTCCCTATCTGAAATGATAGAATGGGGGACCCCATGAAGACGTATGAACTCTCGGATATACAACTTCCAGTGCTCATCAACACCGAAGGTCTCCTTGATCGGAAAAAAGTGAGCTACCTTTGTGAGTATGTCCATAACAACCCACATGACATCATTGCCTCGAGGTGACCTCGGCAACCCAGTCACGAAATCTATCGCGACATCATCCCATTTCTACTCTGGGATGGGTAAATGTTGTAACAGTCTGGCTGACCTCCGATGCTCTGCATTCACCAGCTAACAGGTGGAACATCTCATAATAAAACCAGCTACTTCTCTCTTCATACTCGACCACCAGTACTGACGTCTCAAGTCACGGTACATCTTGGTAACTCCGGGATGAACTGCCCAATCTGAAGCATGAAACTCTCGAATCATCTCCTCACATATATCCCCTATAACCCATACTCGTACATGGAAATGCAGTACCTCATCATCGACTATCGTCCACCCAGGAGGAGGGTCCTCACTGGTCACCCACTCTTGTAGAACTAGGCCTTCTGAATCAGATAGTTGTCTCATCCTCACTCTATCTAAGAGGGTAGAGGTCACAGCTAAAGATGAAAGATAGGTTTTCCCCTAACTATCATGCACCTTCAAATGCATCTCAGAGAACAAATCCATAAGCTGCCACTCGCCATTGGCCTCATGAACTACCTGTGTCTGAGTCTTCCTACTTAGTGCATTAGCCACTGCATTACCCTTACCAGGTGTATAAGAAAGCTCAAAATTGAAGGACTAGAGGTATTCAACCCACCTTCGATGTCCCAGGTTCAAGTCACGCTGGGTAAAGATGTACTTGAGACTTTTATGGTCTGTGAACACCACAAAATGTTCTCCCAAGAGATAATTTCTCCAACAGCGCAATGCATGAACAACTGCAACCAACTCGTGATCATGCGTCGAGTAATTCCTCTCATGTGGCCTCAACTGTCGAGACCTGTACGCAACTACTTGGTCTCCCTACATCAACACAGCTCCTAGCCTAATACCTGATGCATCACAGTAAACTGTATAGCTCTTCCCCTGCTCTGGGAGTATCAGGATCGGTGAGGATGTCAAATTTCCCTTCAACTCCTGGAAGGCTGTCTTGCAAGCTTCTGACCAAACGAACTTCACACCCTTCTTAGTCAAACCCATCAACGACGATGTTAAGCAGGAGAAGTATTGTATGAAGCGTCTTTAGTAATCATCCATCCCCAAGAAACTTCGTATTTCAAAAATGTCATTAGGCTGCTCCCAGGAAACTACTATTCTCACCTTCTCTGGGTATACTACAACTCCTGCCTCTGAGATGATATGACCCAGGA
The DNA here is from genome assembly GCA_963277665.1 of Viscum album. Classification (NCBI taxonomy): domain Eukaryota; kingdom Viridiplantae; phylum Streptophyta; class Magnoliopsida; order Santalales; family Viscaceae; genus Viscum; species Viscum album. The sequence goes on from OY728150.1 coordinate 250,350,573, forward strand.
AGTGAATCTGGTCCATCCAAAAGTGGCACTTTGAGATCTTAGCATATAGCTGATTCTCTCTCAGTATACTCAATACGATCTCAAGATGGTTGGCATGGTCGTGTCGAGTGTGAGAGTACACCAAGATATTGTCCACTAATACTACCACAAAAGAATCCAGATAAGAATGGAACACACGATCCATCAGAACCATGAAAACTACTGGTGTGTTCGTGAGTCCGAACGGCATAACCGTATACTCTTATAGACCATACCTACTCCTGAAAGCTGTGAGAGGTATATCATATGGTCTAACGCGCAGCTGATGAGATCTTGATCTCAAGTAAATCTTCGAAAACACTCGTGTTCCACGAAGTTGATCAAAAAGATCATCAATCCTTGGAAAGGGATATCGGTTCTTAACTGTCAACTGGTTCAGCTTCCGATAATCCACAAAGAGTATGAGGGTACCGTTCGCCTTCTTCGCAAAAAAGTACAGGAGAAGTACTGGTTCAAATAAAACCATTTTCATGTAACTCCTCTAAATACCTTTTGAGCTTTTTCAACTCAAGCGTGGCCATTCTATAAGGATGAATGGACACCGGTGCTGCTCCTTGAAAAAGATCAATAGAGAAATCCACCTCACGCTCCAGAGGAATACCTGAAAAGTCATCCGGGAAGACATCCTTGAAACGATCAACCACTAGAGGGAAATACTTCTGACAAGTCCCCTGGTTCTCCAGATATAAGCTCGTGATCTGGGCTGTGATACCACCTCGCCCATGGTGCTCTGGTCCAGCTCGACTCGCATGAACATTCCACTCACCCTTGTATAGAAACTCTTTTCCCTCTAGTGACGTGAACCTCACCATGCGACGATAGCAATCCACAAAGGATCGAAAGGTAACAAACCAGTCCATCCTGAGAATGACATCATAGCTCATCATCTCTAAGACATAGTGGTCCCGAAGGAAGTGACACCCACCAACCTCAAGGGGGAACTCCTTGCACCGATGCACACTAGCCATTCTAGTCCCCAATAGAGTGTCTAACATCATAACATCAGAGGAAGTAGAAACATCGATCCCAAGGCTCTCCACAACGGGCACAGATATGAAACTATGTGTAGCACCCATATCAAAAAGTACTAAAGATAAGACAGAAGCTACTATAATAGTACCTCTGACAGTAGAAGGTCCGGGATCCTGCTTTTTTTGGGTCTGTTGCACTGCATATGCCTACCCAGTGTCATGGCCATGCGACACAGCCTGGCTACCCTAAGTTGTCCTGTCCTGCTGCCTCTGAGATCCTGGTGTCTAGATACCATGGCCACATCCACCATCCCTGCCTGCACGCCCTGATGTATTCCAGTTCCCCGACTGGTAAGAAGCTGCAGGTCCTACCCTCGCATGCGGAGTCTGCACAGAACCCCTCTCACTAGCCACTGGTGGAAACGCCCTGCAAAAGCACTGCAGATGACCCATCCTTCCGCAAGGTCGGCATTCCACTAGGTCTTATGGACACTGAGGTCTCTTGTGCCCCTCCTTACCACACTGGTAGTACATGACCTGGCCACCTCAAACATTCTTCTGGCTGGTACTGCCACTTTAATAGAATTCCATCTGTCTCTTTCTCTTGCCAGTAGAAATAGTACCAAAAACTGTTGCTGAACCACCCTAGCCCACACCACTAGCTTACCGTAGGTTCTTCTTGGTAATCAGCGCCTGGTTCACAATAGCATGTACTAAAGGAAACCTGAAAATGTTCACCAGTGCTCTAATGTCATATCAAAGACCATCCTCAAAGCTTCTAGCTCTCAGCGTCTCATCGCCCACCAGAACGGGTGCAAAACACTAAAGCTCGGTGAAACGAGCAGAATAATCCATCAATGACATAGCGCCCTGCTGCAGATTCATGAACTCTCGAGCTTGATCTGCCCTCAGCATATTTGGGAAGAAGAATTCATAGAAGGATTTCTGGAAATCTCCCCACGCCATGTCTATGTGATGCTCTGACTGGGTGGTAACATCCCACCACCGCTTCGAGAAATCACGCAGCATATAAGTTGCGAGCTTGACCCTCCGCCCTAGAGGAATCTCAAGATGATCGAAAATATTCTGCATAGACCCCAACCAAGACTCCGCAGCCTGTGGTCCTCCATCCCCTAAAAACATAGGTGGATGCTGCTGTTGGAAGATACGTGTCAGCTCTGCCGTAGATGTCGCAGCCATCGGTGCTCTCTGAAAGGTCTGCATGAACCGCATAAAGCCTTCATGGAACTGCGCCTCTGTGCCTATGTCTGGTATAACAAATGGTGCCGCATCTGGCTCTGCTAGAGGATCCACTAGTAGCCCATGGCCTACCATCTATGGAGTATACTCATTGCTGCTCTCCTGGTGAACAATGCATGAAAGTCTCGGCGGCATGACACTACAAGGTCAAACTCACACCTTAGATCAATATTATCATATTCTGAAAATGAAGGAACAAAAAGGGTAACCGGAGGAAGAAGGCATTGAAAATTTAAAAACAAGACTACACAGCGTGTATACTGACTACACGGCATGTACCTGACTTTTCTTCCCCTACCCGGGTCCTTTTACACGGCCAAGCCACATGGCTCCCGTTAAACAAAACTACACGGCGTGTATATAATCTACGCGGCATGTATGGTGTAATTTTCCAACTGCCCGTGTCGTTTGTGACACGGCCGACTACTCGGCTTGATACTACAAGACGTCTTACACCCGCAAACAGCATGTACACTACTCTGTCTTCCCAGCCACACGGCTAAGTCCACACGGTCTGTCACCAGTCAAGACTACACGGCGTGTCCCATAGGTACACGGCGTGTACTAGACGAGCTTCGCCGACCCGTGTTGTTAGTTACACGGCCGGATACACAGCTCACACTAGACGGCGTGTTTCATTTACACACGGCGTGTACTCGAAAGGATTACACCGACCTGTGTTGTTAGTTACATGGCCAGATCTTAGGTCAGACTACACGGTGTGTTCCACAGTGGACACGACGCGTATATATTAAGGTCTCCCCTGTCCGTGTTGTTAGTTACACGAGTGGACTCCGGGTCAGCACTACACGGCGTGTACATCCGGTACAAAGCGTGTTCACCCCAAGCATTTATATTCCCTGTGTCCCCGCCCACATGGTCTGTGACATGGGAAGAGACTACACGGTGTGTACTTAGGGTACACAGCGTGTACTCAAAATTTTTCTTTTCTTCCTGAATAGAAGAACATACATGGCATGTTTAAGGTACTACACGGCGTGTATAATGGGTTTCCAGACAGTATGCCTCAAAAACTTATCCGGAACCCAGAAAATAGTGAAAAACAACACCTAAGTGCCAAATTCCAATCTGTGAGGGCCCATACTCCCCACGAATCAAAGTTTGGAATCTTATATGTGTTATAATTAGATAAATATCCAATGATCCACCAAATTTCGGTCAGTGAGGGCCCATACTCCCCAAAAACCAAAGTTTGGCATCCATTCCATAAAAAGTATCACACAATAGTACCCTATCAAATAGCAGGTATCTATCCAAGAAGCTATCACAATAGAATGCTGTTTTTATCACAACATTTATCACAACAACATGAAATTTTCTGATGCGCTTACATGGCATAGAAACTATGCATGGCATGTGATTTATAGCATGTGCCTAAATGATACGTGAGATATCATACCCTCATCTCATCGGGTTGCAACTAAATAGAACCCATGAATAAAATATAAACAGCACAATACAAGTGTTTCACCCTTCAGTGAAAATCAATTCAACTGCAAAATTGCAAAATCAGAACAATTGCAACATGAGGTAAATTGGATTTTCCCTGTACACGGGTTAGCTACGCCCGAGCATAGCTTATTACCAAATATCGTTCTTGTCCTATACCTGACTAAGGATCCAAATATTAAGTCAAACAACAGAACCCGTTTGATACCACTTTCTAACGTCCCGGATCCGGGTACCACTCCACGGGTGCCCTAAACTCAGTTCGCCACATGACCTCAAACACATTTCCCCAAACGCCAGAGGATGCCGACTAGCAGCGAGGGCCCAAGTCTGATAGTGGGGAAACTATGCCCTCATTTTTTAAAGTGTAGCGTAGAAGAATAAAATAAAAATCATACAACAACAGCATAAGCAACAAACCATACACATTTAAATTAAACAACTACAGTAAAACACAACCAAAGGTTCTATAGATGATAATGCAACATGTCTCAAGTTCTAAGAAAATAGTCAAACATGTTACACAACAATACAGTATCGTACAATATAGAGTACAGCAAAACAAAAAAAAACAGATGGTAGCATCGCGAGCCAAGCTCGGTCCCATGCTCCCCTACTTCCCAGTAACAATCAAGTACCTGTATAGGGACCCTTGCCCTTATCCACACCTGCAGACATGTAATCTGTTTGGGATGAAGACATGACCCAAACAGGGTGTGAGAAATAAATCCCAGTAGGCACCCACCAAAGTCCCATGAACAACTATGTGAAAAGATTCAACAACAGTGTGCAGCAGTAAAATGCAATAAACTAAGCAGTACTCAAAAGTAACTAACCTTACCAGTAATATTGCCATTTTATTATTCTTTTTAACATTTAATTTAAGATATCACCATAGTGAATATTCTAAGTAAAATAGCCAGAGTCCTCAGACACGTAAACCCTTACCCTCAGGTAAAGAGAATCCAAATATAAGAATCTGGCCACAGGCATATCGAATATTTCCCACAGTCTTACATGTTGTCACCCAAAGGCACAGAATCAACTGCCCACAGGCACGGAAGAATTTTCCCACAGGCTAAGTAGTACATTTCCCATAGGATAATCACAACACTTCCCTCAATCTAGACAGGTAATCAGGCCATTCCCAACATGTAACAAGAAATACGCATGCAATACAAGTGCAATTCCTCTCAAGGCAATTCTGCAATCATTATTATAAAGGCATACCCTCGGGTATCCTGGCCAAATGGATAAACAGAGGAACGCTCCCCCGGGGTGGTCCTAGATCCAAGCAATGATCCCAAACAATAGTTTATTATCACATTTAAATTACCTAATCAATTATTGGTATTTAATTCAACAAGGACTCAGTCATACGACACCCCATTCATGGGCGCATTTCTCAACGGTATACAAAACGCACAACAGTTGGAAGTTTAAACACCAAGCCACCTACCTTAAACACCCAAGAATGGTACACCCAAACGACGCCTTCTGAAACGTTCAAGAATGTCATAGATCTGAGGAAAATGAATTCTCATTCAACCTCAAATAACTTTCATTAGAGGAAGAATTGGCGAGAACTATGCAAGGAGATGGGAGGGCTTACCCGTGCAGTTCTAACGTGATTGGCGGAAGCAGAAACGAATTCCCGACGCTCGATTTGGATATACACGAAGGTTCGTCCGTCCTCTCCTGTGCTCCCATCCGGTTCTAAGCCAATCCTGTGAACAGGGTTGGATACTGCCCATTTTAAGTGAAAAAAACAAAGTACACAGTGTGTACATTTGACTACATGGCGTGTACTCCCCTCATTTAACTGTTCCTCTGGTGGCACCGCCAAATTGTTCATCTGTTGACATGAGTACACAACGTATATTCCCGACTGCATAGCGTCTACTGTCGCCCAGCTAGCGGCTGCTCCCACCACCTTATTATTCACCTGTCGACTGACTAAACGGCGTGTAAATACAAACTACATGGCGTGTATTCAGTTTTTACACCTTTCATCACCGACATGGCTACACGCCCTATGTACTCATCCCACACGGCCAAAAGTACATGGAGTGTGGAAAAGTACACGGCGTCTAGTCCCAAAATTTAGGATTTTTCCCCATTTTCCTTATTTTCTCAAAAACACTTAAGGAAAGGAGAAAAGAAGAAGTCTATACCTCAAAAATAAAACCGGGTTATTACAATAAATAATTTAAAATAAAAGGTAGTTTTTAATTAAAATTTAGTATTTTCTCAATTTATCTTAAAATGAAAGAGTTCATAAAAATACCAAAAATTTACCCGAACATAATTTTGATATGATGATTTCAAAATTTTATTTTATTTATCAAATAAATTTTCTAATATTGGAAAAAATGTATTTTCAATTATGTGCACAAAGCAAGACTAAACCATATTTTATAAAAATATAGTTTTTTCTAAAAACATTTCTTCTACATTTAAATGTTTTTTATTTTATTTATAATTAATAAATAACCAATTAATTTGTTTTTATTTGGGTTAAAACATATAATTTTCATAATATAGATATTAATATTCATACCCTCCAATTTAACAGTTAGTTCATAATGGTATACTATATTAAGGTTCATTTGGACTTAGGGTTGTGTGTTCCGCAAGCTATGGAAGAGATTAAATTTAAAGAAATATATTTCATGGGTTGTATAATATATGTGATTTCTCACATAATATACTAAGTATAATTTTATTAGTTTATAATTTATGGATTTTAAAATAGTTTAAATAATAAGAAGAAAATGAATCAATTTCCTTCATGTGAAAATTATAGAGAGAATCATCCAGGAAATGTCTAGTATGGCATGAAATTTCGTTGCTAGTGAAGAGATAAGGGTTATATAGATAATGAATGTACATATAAGGAAGATACAACTACTTTCTAGTGATCAAAATGTAATGAAATTTGGAATTATTGAAACCAATTTCCTATAAATCAAGAGAATCTATCACAGAAGATTCCAAGGGGAGACATCCAATTTTGTGTGATCATTATAGCAGAGGATAAAGTCCATAAATATGTTGTGGAATATAATTTAACCATATCCAAAAATTTATCTAATTATTTGTTTTATTTTTTATCTTCACACTATTTTATATCTTCTCTATTTTCCAAGAAAATTAGATATTTTCCTAACAAATGAAGAAGGGAGTTTTTAGTCAAAACTCTTTGTAGAAATGTCATTGTGATAAGGAGGTTTTAGACAGCTCCCATTATGACACATAAATGTAACCTATTTTATGAATTTTTTATTATACCAATGTTTTTTTTGTATAATCCTCTCTAGGGTATGGGTTTAAAAATATGAATATGGAATTTTCAGTAGTGAGAAGGAAATTATGAATCAGGATGAAGATATGGAATTCCTTGTCTTTAGAGGGTTGACTTCATCATCTGATTAATGTCTAAATACACCCCATTAGCACTTTATAATGATGTTATTGTAGAAGAAAAACATAAAAAAACATATCGGTGGACAAGGTAATGTTTTTTTGAGAATTTATATATTGTATAGGAAGTAATTAATATAATTATTTTGGAATTACCTAGACATACACTAGAGTATGAATATGAGTTTTCCATTTATTTAATCCCTGATGAAAAAATATATCTAAGACTCCATATATAGTGTCCACTATATAAGTAGTTTAGATAATGAAACAACTATAGGATTTTTGTGGTAAGGGATTTATATTCCCTATTATTTCACTATGGGGAGACCCTATTTTTTGTTAAGAAGAATGATGGATCTGCGAAGCTATGCATTAACTATCTGAAAATTAATGTTACTACAATAAAGGTCAAGTATCAGCTACCTCACATTGAAGACTTATTTGATCAAATTTATAGAGAATTTTTTTCAAATTTTGACCTTCATCCTATATATCATCAATTGTGAGTAAATAAAGAAGATATTTTGAAGGAAATTTTTATATTAGGTATAAACATTAAAAATTTATATAAATTCTATTTGGAATGAATAATTCACCCTCTATTATTATGGATCTAATGAAAAAATTATTCAAGGAAAATATTCATAATTTTTTTGTGGTATTTAATGATGATATATTTAAATATTTAAAAAGTTATGTGGACTATAAGAATCAATTATGGATTATTCTTGATACTCTTAGATGAAATGAGTTATATGGGAGACATAGAAAGTGTGAATTTTGGATTTAAAAAGATTATTTTCATAGCCATTTTTTCTCCAAGTATGGAATATTAGTTGATCTTGCAAAGACAAAGGAATAAAATAATGTCCTAAACCAATGAAAATAACCAACGTATGTCATTTAATTGGTTTGGTTGTTCAATATCAGTGATTTGATAAAAACATTTCTTGATTTTGTAACCCATTAACTAATCTTATACATAAATTGGTTAAATTTATGTGCACAATATAATGTGAATAATGTTTTGAATATTCAAATAGGAAATTAGTCAATACTCTGATTTTTTACCCTAGAATCAAAATTTGATGGATTTTTAATTTATTGTGATCCATTGAAGAAGGGATTTGGATTTATTCTTTTACATTATGTTAGACATACTACCTATGCATCAAGTAAGTGAAAGAGTTGTGAATAGAACTACCCAACTCATGATCTTGAGATGGGATCCGTAATATTTTTTTGAAGATATAGGTAAAATATATCTATAGTGAATTATGTGAAATATATAAATATCATAATAGTATGTAAGACATCTTTTCATAGAAGGAGAAAAACATGATGAAAAATTTAGGGCTTGAGCTACAGAAGAGAAAATTGAAAGCAATTCCATGGAAGTGTGTCATAAAGATCAGTAAAAATGGAAAATTGAGTCCTAGGTATATCATAACTTTTTGAATTCTAGGAATAATTGGGAATATTTCTTGATAATTTTCAATCACACCAAGCCTCTCTAATATTCATGATGTTTTCCATATCAATTTGTTATTTAAGTATATGCCACACCCAATGAAAGTGCTAACCTTTGAAGAAATAGAACTAGAACCTAATATTTCATACTATGAAGAGAAAATATAAATTATTCAAACTAGACACAAGTATAAGTCAATTGATAATTGTAGTTTAGGTAAATCAAAAAATAGAAGAAGAAATATGGGAACCTAATGATGTTATGAAGAGAAACCACTATTATTTGTTGAGAAAGTAATATCCATAAAAATTTCAATGATGTAATTTTTATAAGAGGGAAGAATGTAACAACCTGATTAAATTTATAAAAAATTAATTTCATGTTTTTTTAATATTAATTATTTATATGTTACCATATTATGATAATATTTAGTAATAATTCAGTAAAAAGAAAAAATATTTATTTTTAACCAAATTGGATTTTCATGGATTATATGGTTTTATATAAAATATTGATTTAGAAATGTTAGTATTTTAATATAAAAACATAAATTCATTTTAGAATTAATCATTTCAAAATTAGTATAGGGTGAGTTTTTGGTATTTTTCTAAAATGATTGGTTTTTTAGTGAATAGTCAAAAATAAGGATGTTTATTTAAAAATACCATTTCATTTTAATAATTTACAAAGTTGAATTTTTTTAAAAACAATTTATTGAATAATTTGGTAAATTAATATAATTATAATCCAATTTTTTCCTTTTTAATGAATTATATTTTTTATTGTGAATTAAATTTTTATACATAAAAACATATTTGTTTTAAAAAATTGTTTATATTTTATTTTTCAGTGTTAATAGGAAATTAAATTATGACAGTTATATCAATTGATTTTTTCTAAAATTTATTTTATACTTGGAATCAGAATAATTAAAAAAAATTACAAGGTCGGTATAATTTGTTTTTCATAATAAATAGTAAAAACCATTAAAATATGTTGCAATATTTATGTTTACAATTGTATTATCAGAGGTTAAGGTATTAAATAAGGGATAAAAACATAGAAACATATCTAATTTATATTGGATGGAAATATTTCAACCCTATATTTTCTAATAATCATAAAGTGTTTATTTTGGATACATTTGGATTGAGTATGACATTAATGTTTTTTATTAATTATAAAAATTCTATGTGTGTTATAACCCCCTCATATAAAAAGACACCCCTATAATCTCTTATCCATAATCAAATATCCTTTTAGTTCATCCATTTTCATCCCTATAACCTTACATATATATCTACCCATTAAAAAGTGTCACTTTTTTATTTTAAAACCATCATAGAATGGAATTATGCATAATCCTAAAGAGGTTTTCCGAAGAAGAGGTATAGTTTTTAACCATGCATTTTCATGTTATTTATTCTTCCACCGCCTTAAAATAATTCAACCATGTCTCAATTATATATAAAAATATTTTTTAATGTTAATGGAATAACCTATATCCATATCCTCTTCTATTAAATTGGAAACAAAATAGTTGTTCGTGTGTACGGCGGACTACCGGCTCACAAACTGATGGAAACCATTTTCCATCACCGCCTCTCATGGATGGTTATAATTGTAATGACCCAAAGTTTTTCAATGGAAATTTCCATTATTATAAATATGTCATAAAAACACATTAAAACACAATATAATGAACTACTAAGTGCTAAGTGACCGTTAAACATAATTTTGTCAATTCTGTGTTTGGAATTTTGAAAATATGACATACACGGTTGTGTTCAAGATGATTTTTGGAGTCTAATGAAACAAAAATAATTTTTGGTGAATAGTAACCTACCCTTATGAATAGTAACATACCCTTATGAATAGTAATATGACCCTTATAAATATTAAATCATCCAACATAAGAGTAACCTTTCCCAGGAATAATTAAATAAAATTTAGACATCCTAGAAAGTGACAATTTGACCTCAGTAAACATTTTGGTATTTTGAAAGTCATAAATAATTAATTATAATTAATTAATTAATTTAAAAAGAAAAATTATTTTCTTAAAAAAAATTCATTAATTATCAAATCAATGTCTTATAGTTTTTAGTTAATTTTCTAAGACCCTACATAATTTTTGAAAGCACTATAAAATCAGTTTTAATTTTAAAAACAAAGTAAATTATGATTTTAATTAAATATTAAATTAATAATATTTAGAAAATTGTTTTTGAAAAATGGGATTCATTTATAGATTCTACATTTCAAAAAATGGTGGGGGTAAATTTTGGGATTTTTCTGAAATACTTGAATTCTTTGTGAATAGTAAAATACATTAATTTACCGTAGAAATACATTATAATTAAAACCCACTATTACTGACATCACAAGTGATGTAAGCACCCAAATCTCGAACTAAAATTCTTTATTTACTATTATTTGTCATGTATGACTCACTATTCCTTGTCTTAGAGGAAATTAATAAACTAATGAATTTTATATTAAGGAAACCCCTCTCCCCTCCACTATAAAAGCCACCCTTCACACCCACATTTCTTAACACCTCTCAAGCTCCAAGCCTTCTCTAAACTCTGACCAAACCAATTCTCTAGCCCATACCCCATGTCCAAGAGCTTCTGGTATCATCAAAATACAAAGCTTAGGGGCTTAATGAATATCTCAAGATGAGGATTCAAGAGGTAATTTCTCTCCCTCTTCTCCTTTAATTTCCTTTCAAGTTCAAGTTCATTTCTTGATCTCTCCCCACCTATCTTCATATAAATTGTATTATAACTCCGATATTATAAATCTACTGGAATTTTATGATTCTAATTGGATATTATATCATCCAACCCTCTTTCCCTCTTCCTTTTGTTTTATTAAAGAGAACGTTGTTCGTGAGGTGTTAACTTATCACCTTCAAGAACGACATGTTTTCTTCTTCCATTTATACCTTCAGATATGTTCATGAAACCATTTTTATGGTTGAACCAGAAGTTTTTATATGTATTATCTTATATTTTATGCTCTGGAAATAACTTATGACCATATTACTCATGATAAAATAAAAAAAGTTCATTATGATCGAAAAATCGCTCAAATTAACCCAAACAATCGTCTTTTAATTCTTATCTAATGATTCATCCACATGGATATAATATGATTCATTATAAGATCATTAAAACTTATGTAATATCATTAATAACATGTAATACCAGTTCTGTATTTTTACCAATGTTCTACCCAAACTTCAATTTAAGAATACAAGTGAACCACTCAAGAAAACCATCAAAACAAACATTCCCAAATAATGTTTTTAAACTCTATAACTAATCCCAAGGCACATAAAATCACTAAATGAACCCATAATGAACCATATTAATTTACAAAAGGTTCTGGATTTCTAATTAATGAATACAATATCATTATACAGGACATTAAAGAGAAGGAAGCATTCGGATACAAGGTGAGGGGAAATCTCAAACCCAATTTTCTTCCTTCAGGTTCTCCCTCTTCCACTCCATTTCTGATATGGTTACTCATTAAAGATAATTTGTTCATAATTGTCTCTACTTTTCTAGGATATACATGTTTTTCACTGGTTTTTATGTCAAACAAAATTTTTTCCAAAAGAACTCCTCTTTTAAGAACACCCCTTTTACTTCTCACTCAAAGTGGACGGTTCTTGTAACATGTATGTTATTCCCTATTTCTTTTGGGAACCCAATGCTTATGAATGTGTTATTATGAGATGAATCCCATTCCATTCCATGGGTTAGTTATGTAAATTTTTTATATGTGTTCTATGTGGCAATCATGATGATGATAATGTTATGATGTGACAGGTGCGCCCGGAATTATATAGCACAATATGAATGTTTCAATGTGATGGGTGCGCCCGGAATTATACAGTGCTCTAATGCATTGTGTAAAGTGATTAATCTCATGAGTAAATGTGAAATTATGTGTGAACAATATTCTATATGGGTTCACAAGTATGTGTGGTAGTTAACCACTAAGACATGATGTTTCATTTTTATGCATTGCCACATTTCAAGTCTTGTATTTATGCTTCCTATCATGTTCATGATCTTTTTCCCATATTATGATAATACTCACCCCATGATATATTGTTCTTATATATCCTCTTACTGGGATTCTAGCTCGCCCATTTTGATGTATATCCTTAGGTGGATACATGTACTAAAGAGAGGACAAGTGCCAATAAGAATATAGAGAAGAAGAAATTAAATAAATGTTTATGCTTGATGTTGTAATTGCTATGTATGGTCCTAGTTTACCCAAGAAACTAAATCGTTGGATCCTCTATTTGTAATACTATTATGTTGTTTATCTTTAAAATAATGTAATAGTAATGTAATAAAAGGTACAGTCGCTATAATAATTATGGATATAAAATATATGTATTATTTTAAAGACATATTTTTAATTATATAAAAATAACACATCACATATCATATAACACATACATTCATTGAGAAATGACAACATAGTTCATTTGTATGTGTGGAATACCACCTCCACAATGTGATGAGATTCATTTTTCACCACCTAATAACATTTATGGTATATAAAATATTTATTTAAATGAATAATATTGTTTATTATATAATTATAATTATATAAAGATTAAAAAAAATGATTACCTTCTTTAAATCATTATCATTGATAAATGGAAACATTACTCATGTGTGTGTATTACCTACCATCTCATTGATCATAATGTGGTTCATTTTTCAAGACCATCCTTCATATCAAATTTTAAAATTATATTATTTATAAAAATTTGATAATTATTTCGTGGTTAATAATTTGGATATGAGGGAAAAAATATCATATTTTACTATATTCAACCTACCGATGTCGATTTCAACATATAAACCGAATATCATCAAAATGCCTAATGTGAACATAATTGATTTATTAATTAAATATAAAAATGTAATAAATAAAAAAATAAATCATAAATATAAAAAATATTCTTAATTAATTAAATAATTAACATAGGATTACTATTCTGGAAAATAGATATTGTATGTGATGATTTAGACTAAGGTATGGGATTTTGTCTCAATTTCCACTCTGTTGAGACTTATTTGATATTATAAACCTTCTTACATTTATGTGTTTTATATACATACCCTTTTAGGTATTAAAAATGAATATATATTTATCCATGGTGATTAATGATTCAATTTATGTTACTCATTCTAGATGGATGAATAAAAGAAATCATGATATTATTTATCCTTTTGATTTGGTATATTTTTCTTTAATATTTTTCAAAAAAAATTCCAAAAGTATTTTTTAATAATAAAATTTCTTTTAAGTAATTTCTATGTTATCCTTGAATAATTACATTAATTTAATGGAATATTTCTCATTTTTTATCCAAGAGGTTCATTTTAAACTTTTTTTGTGAAAAAGTCAGAAGGAATGCTTTCTTTTTAATGTATACAACTTTTATAGACATTCCTACCCTGATAACCATTCTACAGGCTTTAGATTCTTCAATAGTATTTCAATTATTATTCAATATAATTATTTATGAAAACCTATTTTAAATTTTAATTTTCAATTCTTTTAAATAATTTATTTTATTAAAAATCTACTTTTGTAATGGTGATATCTCATATATTGATTAATTTTTAGACATTTTCTTTCCATTTAAATATTAGTATTCTTGTGATTATTTTACATTACATTTCTTCTAAATATACATATTCTTTTCCATGGATATTTATATCTATTAAACTAAATTTCATTTCCACATAAGGTATTTTACTGTTATAGTTATTTTATTTACTAGAGAAGACATGATAAATCCATATTTTTACCCATTATTGATATTTATTCATAAGGAATATAGTTTATGAATTAAATTACTCATTCAGAAAATGAGGAATGTAGTTGACATGCAGTAAAGAGTGGGTTATAGTTATATATTTCGCATCAATGCATCAATGGGTCTAAAGCGACAAATTAGTTGTATAGGTTATTTAAATGTGTCTTTAGTTCATTCTTTCCCATAGTTTAAACTTTATTATCATAAGGTTTTGATGATGGAGATATCATGATGTCCAAAATTTAGAATTTTATTCAGTGACAATTAATTTATTGTTATCCATTATATTATTTTATTTGATATTTTCCATAGATGTATTTCATTCTCCATTAATTGATTAAATAAAACATTTTTTCAATTATTAACCTTACCGTATTGATTACTAATAGCTTCTAATGTATATAAATATTAGTAATAATCTGAGCTCATGATTTATTTTTTTCATTCCCCAAGTTATGAATATGTATTTTATGAATAATATAAAATAATTATGAATTTTTTTTATAATACATATCTTATATTTTCAATGTATTATTGGAATCATGTGTGTATATTGTTTTTCAAGACTACTAAATTGATCAAACCTTCAGGATGAGATAATTTATATGTTATAACAATATAATAAAGTGGAAACCATTAATGTGTTACTTTATTTGGGGTTGTCATAATAATTAATGATCCTTCTATATAAAACAATATTTAAATTAATCATCTTGAAGTGTGATCATTAATATATTATGGGTATACCTTGAGAAAAAGATTCAGACAACCATCCATATTGTACAATAATCTCCAAAGATACCTCACATGGTAATCATAGGGATATCTCTTAAATCCTAGAAATAAAACCTACCTCATTCATATATTATGATAAAGGGTATTCTAATATTTAATCCATTTGATAATGATATATTATTAGATGGGATGCTTAGTTTCCTTTGATGGTCAGGATATCCAGTAATAATAATATCATCATTACTCTCTTATATATATGTTTTTCAATTCACATGGATTAATTCATCCTCATAAGTATTAGATCTCATACAATAATTGACATATAGAGAATGTTCAATATATCTTGATTAGTTATCTCTTCTATACAAAAAGTTATCTCTAATAGGATGAAATATCAGTTCTTCCTTAAATCTAGTCTTTGATGACCACAATATTTATGAAAATAACATATTTGGGTGTGTATATTTATATGTGTGTGTGTGTATCTTATATCCCCTTTATAAATAGGATATTTACAATAAAATGTAGTATCAAATTCTTCTCTCTCTCTCTCTCTATTTAACTATTTGTATCTTCTTCTTATTCTTTTTATCTTTACAGAGTCACCTGAATAAAATATTTTTATATATTTAATGGAGAATTAAATGAAGATATTTTGATCAAATTTAAATAGGGAATAATACTTCTAAAAAATTATAATGGATGCATGTATGTTTGGTGATGATCATTATTTTATGTTTTTAAATTTGGTGTTTCGCCATTTTAGATTAATTATGAATTGTTAGAAGACCTATAGTCAGTCTCCACATGTTTCCCTTATTTTTGGTAGTTTTCTTTCTGTTTGTTTTGATTGGGACATGAAATTTCTAGTAGCCTCAGTGACATCAAATGATATTGAGGTGTTGATGTTGTTTCTCCATTTAGTATGGTTTAGAGATTTTAAATCACTTAGGTATTTTGATAGGTGTGTTTTTATAGTTGTTGAGTTAAAATTAGACCATTGGAGTGTTCTTCTTAATGTTTAACTTTGTCAAGAATATTCTTTTAGGTTTCAAGTTACTTTGATGCATGGAAAATCTTAAATTATTTTGAGTAGTTTTTATTTAGAGTGGATTTCTTGTGTCTCAATATATTAGTTTCATGTCCTGGAAGTTGTCCCCATGATTAGTTATCCTATTTATTGAGTTAGACTAGTCCTTTTACATTAACTTAAGATATCAATGAATTTATAAGAGTGGACTTTCTTAGGGTAGAAAGTCACATAGTGGGGAGAATTATTACACCTTGAAATTCCATTTTCTTACTTATGTTTATATGGTTAATTTATTCCTTAATTTCAAGGTGTCCTAAGAGAAAAATTTTAGATTTTTGGGAATTTTATAATGGTGAATGGTTAGGTACAAACTCTGAGAAATCATGCAATGGAAACCATATATCATGGGTAGTTTTAGGCAGTGGTGATCACATGGTCTTTTGGTAAACCGTGTGAGACAATCACGCAACTTGAATAGGTTTGGGTATTTTTTTCATTTTAGTTTATTTTTAATTGATATTTCCTCCCCAAGATTCTCCATTTTATCCCCCTAATCCATGGTGCCACCTAAAGGTATCTCCACCTCTTACAAGCTACTCAAATGTGGATTTAGAGTGATTTCTTGGTGGTTTCTTCCTCAAATTGAAGGGTAAGGGACTCCCGTTCCTTCTATGATAAGTTTCTTCCATTTTATTCTATCTTCCCTAACCTGAATGGCTATGTTTAGATGATTTTGGTTGTATAGGGTTGATATTTTGGGGGATTTTATTTCTTAATGTTGTGATCCATCCTAGGAGGTTGATTCTAGATGCTTCCATTGAAGGCTACATGGTTACACTGGTTGAGGTGGGGGTTTCCATTATGATTCCTTCTATTAAAGATTTCCTTGGTTTCTTTATATTTTATAAGTTTTTTAAAACTAAATTAATGATGTATATAATACCTAGTTTTGTGTTATCAAAGGTTTTACATGTTTTTCTTAGTTTTTACTTTGGAAAAAATGGTTGAAATGTTTAGATTAATGGAAGTTTGTTTTAAAATGGTATTTTATGCATTCAATGTGTTTAATAAAATTCCATTGATGGTTTTATATAAGAAAAATTATTAGTTCATTGTGAATTGTGGATATATGTATTTATGAAGTGAAGTTTTCATTGTTTAAATGGGTTTCTTGTTAGAAAGTGAAAATGTATTTATTTCAAAAGGTACAAACAGGACAAGAAACCCTCAAGGAGGGTGAAAAAGGTGAAAACCAAGTGAATCCCATCTCATAATATTCACACAATCAGGAAGAAGATAACCCATACAAGTAAATAAAATAGGAGACCCAGTGTGAACATGCCTAGAGGACAAAAAATCTATGACCCTATTTCCTTAGTACAAAGTGTGATGCACCTACACCTAATTATTCAAAAGAAGATTTATACCTTCAATGTCATATGTGATGCTCCATGGAATAATTTTATGCTTGTAAAGGGAATTGTAGATGATAAAGAAACTATCTTCACCACTTCAAGATTCATATTATGGTCCTGATAGAGATTTATATTGTTAAGAATCACCTTGGCTTCCACCATAAGTGAATCACTATAACCATAAAAATAGAAAAATAAAACACAAATGAGCCCCTACCATTATGAACCACACCACTACCCCTCATGATCTCATTAGTGTAGGATCCATCAATATTGAGTTTAATACTTGTCTTGGGTGGGTTCCATTTAACCCATATTACCTAGGTAGATGGCCTCTAGTGTAGTAAGGAAGATGCGCTGCTAGAAAGAAAATTACTCAGGAATGGTACCTTGTCCCAATTTTTTAGCAAAAGGCTGAGTTCAACAACTATACTCCATGAACTTTATACCAAAATATGTGAGCTAATGATTCCTTTATGATGATTATGGTTCCTTTCCCATAATATTTTCTAGCAACCCACATCCAACATGATAGATCTCGCTTTTATTTTAGATTTGTTAGTTCTCGTACCAGTAAACCATCTATGAAAGAAATCATCACTCGAACCATTATGGGATACAAATCCAGAAAATCCTCAAAGAATATTCTATATAATATGTGCTGATTCCCCATGAAAAAAGAGATGAAGTGTTGTTTCCTCAATTGGTTGTGTGTAGCAAGGTCATTTAAAATCCAAGGGGATACCTTTCTGCTGAATTTTTGTGTACGTGGAAATAGCATAAAACCTAATGCGCCATACCAAAAAACATAATTTTGAAGGTATTTTCCAGTACTAGAGAATTCCCACACCCCAATCGTCACTAGCATCAAGGCCACGTATTATAGAGTAGTATTCCATAGTGCTGAAAAATTCAGATGATGTGCACATGAAAACCGGCTTATGTGCCTCATCATTTAAAATGATATTATGAAAAAATTCACATTGTTGTTGGTTCAAGGTGGAATGGATGACCAATGTAAACCTTATAACCTCACAAAAATATATCTAAGGAGTAGGAAATCCTGAGAATCCCAATCTCACTCCCACCCAGTTATATTCCTAATAGCTAATGTCACCACGACCCACCACCCAGCGTGTATGAGGCTAGATTTCATGAACATGCCATGAATGTGTTTCCACACTCTCCTCGACCAATTATTTAGTGTCTCCATAGAAAATCCATACTTACTATATTTGAATTTTCCCTACAAGGAGTGGTCTTCCATCACTTTCCATACAGGGAGGGCTTGAAAATAATGCATGGTTTCTTACACATTCCTAATATTAATTCCCCTAGCCTCTACCTCTTTAGCCATCTTAGCCCATGAGGCCCAATAACAGTGCCCATCATTTTTTTCATCCCATAAGAACTTCATAAAAATATTATACATTATTCTAATAATTGTTTTTTTATCTGAATAGTAGATAAAATATGCATGGTAATGGATGAGAGGATTCAGTTAATGAGAGTAATACAGCCTCCAAATGAAATAAAATGATTTTTCTAGTTCATGATCTGACTAGAAATTTTTTTCTAGAAGAACCTCAAGATAGTGGATACGAATTTGGTCTGAGGCAATAGGATCACCCAAGTAAGTTAAGGTAAAATTTATTCTTCCAACTCTAAGGGAATTCTCGATCATCCTACTTCTTATCTATGGGAAATGGTTTGCAACTAAAATGTTTATTTTTGTTTTTTTAATAAGTTTCCCACTCCACTTTCTATAATCATCCAAGATTTTATTGAGATTGAGAATAGACCTTCTACTCCCATTAGTAAAAATCTAGACACCATCCGTAAAGATTAAGTAGGAAATTCCAATAATGTTGTGTCTTCCCTGATAGGAAAGAATGGAACCATCCTCAATACTCCTCATGTTGGATTTGCTGAGAGCATCCTGATCCAGGATGAAGATACTTAGAGATATTGGATCCCATATATCAAACCTCAGACCACTTTAAAGAAACCATATATTTTCCCCATAAGAGTGATAGAAAACCAAGTGGAGATATAACAGCTAAAAAATAGGTCAATCACCGATGTAGAGAAGCCCATATTTTGCATAACCTTTATAATAAATCGACAGTCCATTCTATAAAAATAATTGTTCATGTCAAATTTAATGGAAATATTAGAACCCAAATATTTAGTATTAAGGTCTCATATCATCTCTTGAGCCAGCCCAATAGTATCCTGAATGGATCTGCCTTGAATAAAATCATGTTGCGCTTCTGAAACCAGATTGTTGAGGAAAAGTGAAATCCTTCTATTAGGAATATATACCAGCACCTTGTATGAGAAATTTCATATGCTTATGGGTATAAAGTGGGAAATATAGTAGGGATATTTCACCTTAGGAATAAAGACCATAGTAGTCATGCAGGTTACTCTGGGTAGCCTACCTACCCTAAAAAATACAGAATAATCTCCACCAGCTCACTTTTGATTATACTCCAGGATGTCATATAATAGGATCCAGGGAATCCATCAGGCCCTAGATCACTCCCATGGCTGATAAATGAAACCACATACCATACTTTTTTCTCATTCTTAATGTTGGTAATAGAACAATTTATTTGATCAGACACCATCCTTGAGATATTCCCAAAAATATCCGAATACCCCGTAGGGTAACCATCCTGCTTTAAAGGATTAGCTTCACCAAGGAGAGACTTGAAGTGAGATTCAAACATAGATCCAACCACATTTATGTCATTGTTAAAATATTTATCGTACAAAATCATGTTAGGATTAGAAGATATCTTCCACTCTTTGATACAATCATGAAAGAAACTAGTGTTGTGATCACCCTCTTTAAGCCACAGGCTCTAGGCCGCTCCCAAGCCACTCTCTCTTCCTAAAGTATCAATTCAGATAACTGAAACATATTTTATGATATTATTAAAATTATTCTCATTCCATAAAACCTCTAATATTGTATCGACATGCTCTAGCTACCTTTTCATTCCCACAATCCCCACTAAAGGATATGGTTGGCTCACACTATAGAGCAGAAGTTATGCTTTTAATCCCTAAATCTTGTTGTGAAAACCCACCCATGATGATTCATGCATGGGAAAATTCCATGTAAATTTAAAAATGTTAAGGAATTTAGGGTTCACAGGACATATACTAGAGAAATAGAAACACTTTTGGTTATTCCTGTTGTTCTCAAGAGAGATGAAAATTGGAGAATGATTAGAGACAGATTTGACCAGATTTCTAATCTTCACAACCAAGAAAGAATAAATCTCCTAGAGATTAGAAAAATACTATTCCAGCCTACACCAAGTGTGCCTCCATATTTTCTAATTGTAAAATCATGTATAATTATCAGCAGTATACCTCAGATCCATGAGACCATTTCTTAGAACAAAGGATGCAGAGTCATTCCTACTTTTCTAAGAGCATGGTATGCCCCCTTTCTTCTCCACTGGATCCAAGATTGCATTAAATTCCCCCCCCCCCAACCAGCCAAGCATCATTCCTTGGATTAAACAAGCCCAGATCCAACCATAGATATTTCCTTTACATAATATCACATTTAGTAAACATGAGAAGAAAAAGGACTAATTACCACTACTAACACTACTACACATATGGACTTTAACAGTATGTAAAATGGCCTTTAATAGCGCAAAAAATCATTGTTAATCACAACGATGATAAAGGGGGTCCCATTAATCAGTACTTTTTTAGAATTGATAAGAAGACCCCTTTATCAGCACTATATTTAGAACTGAAAAAGGGACCCCTTTATTAGTGCTTATTTTGTACTGATAAATATATACATGCCTGTAAGTGTGTTATTTATATTACAGCACACCCAGCATAACCTACAATCAAATCTGCACACCAAACACAGCACACCCCGAAGAAAACCGAATATATACATTTTATTGACATCATGAATACAATAGTTTCAACCAATGGTATATGAAAAAATAAATACTTCTATTTACATTTCAAAATATATATATATAATTACATTTACAATTTTCCAACAAATATTCTAAAACATTCATACTTCATCTTTTAACGCCTTTGATCCCCTCTCAAAAATCTCCACCCATGGTATCAGTTGTCGAACAAATCATATCAACCCATGCAAAATATTCCACTTATATAAGAAAACAAATATTATGTTAGTAATACTATAAATAAATAAAATAAACATTAATATGAAAGAACACATTAATAAAATTCAATATTTAATAAAAATGATACATTTAGAGATATACCGGTCATAACGTGTATCCTATTAATGTGGGGTTGATTCCTACATGTTATAAATGAGTTATAGATCATTTTCCTAAAATATCAAAACAATCTAAATATGTTTTTTCAGTCATGAGTATGTCACTTTCTCTTTTATTAGATTAATGAAAATTTTAAATAATGACATATTTGGAGTTATATTAGCCACACCATTCATTGTATTGAGGTACGAATGATTACTACCTATTAAAAATTGATGATGGATTTTTTTCCTAAAGTATCAAAACAACCAGAATGTGTTTGTTTGGTTTTTAGTATGTCTAGTGTTTTTTTTACTAAAATATCATTTCAAACTGGAAACACGCATTTTTAGTCATATTGGTCACATCGTGTATCGGTTTGATGTGAGACTACTTCATACACATCATAAATGACTTATGAATATTTTTCCTAAATTATCAATACAATTGAAGTGTATTTTCTTGGTTTTCAGTGAGTGAAATGTTTTGAACTAAAATGTCAATTTTAAACTGATAACAGAGACTTTTAGTCATATCGGCCACACCGTGTGTCATATTGAGGTGTGGCTAATCCCTACATGTACAAAATGAATAATATATTGTTTTCCTAAAATATAAAATAATCTGAATGTGTTTTTTCAGTTTTCAATATGTCACTTGTTGTTTTTACTTAAATTGTTGTCAATTTTAAATAAAAATACACCTTGATTTATACTGAGCACACCATGCATTGTATTGTGGTATGTCTAATCCCTACACATCAAAAATTACTAATATATCATTTTCCTAAAATATCAAAACAACATGAATGTGTTTTCCCAGTTTTTAGTATGTTAGTTGTTGTTTTTACTTAAATTAATGTCAATTTTTAATAAAAAAAGACACTTTGAGTGATACTGGTCACACCATCTATCGGATTGTGTTGTGGCTGATTCCTACATGACACAAAAGACTCATGTACCATTTTCCTAAAGTATAAAAACAATACAAATGAAATTTCTTGATTTTCAGTATGTCACTTGTTGTTTTTATATAAATTAATATCAACTTTAAACAAAAAGAAAATTTGAGTTATACCAGCCACACTGTGTGCTGTATTGAGTTGAGGCTAATCCTTACATGTAAAAAATTACTAATAGATCGTTTTTCTAAAATATCAAAACAATTTGAATGTGTTTTCTCAGTTTTCAGTATGTCACTCGTTATTTTTACTTAAATTGATGTCAAATTTAAATAAAAAGAGATAATTTGAGTGATGTTGGTCATCCTGTGTGTTTTTTTGAGGTGTGGTTGACTACTACACATCAAAAATGACCCATATATTGTTTTTCTAAAGTATAAAAACAATATTAATGTGTTTTCTTGGTTTTCAATATGCCACTTGTTGTTTTTACTTAAATTAATGTCAATTTTAAATAAAAAGAGACAATTTGAGTTGAACCGACCACACCATGCATTATATTCAGGTTCATCTAATCCCTACACATCACAAATTACTAATAGATCATTTTACTAAAATATTAAAAAAATCTGAATGTGTGTTCTCAGTTTTCAATATGTCACTTGTTGTTTTTACTTAAATTAATGCCAATTTTAAATAAAAAGAGACACTTTGAGTGATACCGGGCACACTATGTGTTTTATTGAGGTGAGGATTATTCCTACACATTAAAAAGGACTAATGTATCATTTTGTAAAGTATCAAAATAATCCAAATGTGTTTTCTCAGTTTTTAGTATGTCACTTTTTGTTTTTACTTGAATTGATATCAATTTTAAATAAAAAGAGACACATTGAGTTATACCGGTCACATAATGTGTTTTATTGGGGTGCAACTGATTCTTATACATTAAAAATAAATCATAGATTGTTTTCATAAAGTATAAAAACAA
This sequence comes from Viscum album, assembly GCA_963277665.1. Lineage (NCBI taxonomy): Eukaryota > Viridiplantae > Streptophyta > Magnoliopsida > Santalales > Viscaceae > Viscum > Viscum album. The sequence continues at coordinate 250,374,428 of OY728150.1, forward strand.
TATGAATGCATTTTCTCAGTTTTCAATATGTCACTTGTCATTTTTACATAAATTAATGGCACTTTTAAATAAAAATACACCCTTTGAGTCATACTAGCCACACTGTGTATCCTATTGAGTTAAGGCTGATTCCCACATGTCACAAATGACTTATAGATCGTTTTCCTGAGTTTCAAAACAATACAAATGCATTTTCTTGATTTTCAATGTGTCACTTGTTGTTTTTACATAAATTGATGACAATTTTAAATAAAAAGACACACTTTGAGTTATAACAATCACAATGTGCATCGTATTGATGTACGAATGATTCCTACACAACAAAAATGACTTACATATTGTTTTATTATAGTATAAAAAAAATCTGAATATGTTTTCTCAGTTTTTAGTATGTCAGTTCTTTTTTTTTTTAAATGTCATTTCAAACTAGAAACACGCATTTTGAGTCATAACCTAATGAGATGAAACATAATTAAGGGTGATTATAGATGTTCAATAAGTGAAAACAAGGGAGATAACAATGATCATATAAGGATAACATGAGCATAAATATGTTAGAATTTGATATTAACATTATAAATTCATACCCTACATATAGAAGTCGCATCTTCATGCTATTAGTGTACATTCTTTCTTCAGATATGCTACCCATTAATCACTGAGAATATCTATATCATCTTATGAATAAGAATTTTTTTTAAAATAAAATTATTACTGGAAAAAATTTAAATATGTAAAGTATTAGTAAATATTTTAAATGAAATAGTAATTATGTTCGAAGATGCCTCTTTAAGGATTCTAGTTTGTTCATGGAATATGATCTCTTTCATAAATTTACAAACATAATAACCATAATATTTTCCATTGGTTTGTTTTGTAAACTGTATAAACATTGAGTAGAATATGTAAGTTGTGTTTATATGCATTTTTATAGTGAAATATTACTATATATACCCTAATACTGATCCAGTCATAGTACTTTTCTTCTTCCTTGTCCTTAGACCTTGGCCTCATTCCTTTTTTTAAATGATATTCATGCACCTCCCTATCATAACAGAATCCTCATTAAAAGATAATATAAATTATATTACTTGATGTTTAGTTCTAAAACATTGGATGCATTGTATTACAAATTTACAAATTACATCATGTGTGGATAGTTATTTGGATATCCATGCATTGAATCAAGTAAGTAAATCTTTATAGTATCCAAATTTACTACAATGAGAATCCAATGCTACCTAAAAAAACAAAAATTAATAAGTAATGAAAGAACTGAAAATAAATTTGATATGAGAATATTTTAGAGTCTTATACCTGCATCATTGTTATTAAATAAAGTCTACCATATGAAATTTTTCTTTCATAGGATTTGATCAGACCTGCCACTATTTCATCCTTTTTTTAGGGTTCTATTTTATCTTATTTTGTTTAGGTGACGTGGTGACTAATGAGGCCAAACTTTTTCTCATGGTAAAATACCTTCTATTTTTTCATATATACTCCTACCAAAAATATGAAATGTATTTAGTCCTAATTAACACAGTATATCATCTTTTGTAAAATTAAATCATGAGAACATACCTCATGTATACATTTACAACTGAGCAGTCTAGCCATTCATTGTCGAGGATTTAAGTTATACTCTCAACACCAATGAAGTTTTTATATTTCTCTCCTTACTTATTTTCTTCAAAATCAACTATGTGATTATGACCATCTTTTATCTTTGTATCCACATGAACCTCGAATGATAGTAAATGTGGATATAGAATGGGTGAAATAATTATGCTTGGGATGGATCATTTTTGATTGGTTGGTTTATCCTTTAGATGGTTTTCATATGGTATTTAATTTCATCCGCTTATCTTTTTCCATTTGTAATAACATTCATCAGTTCAGACCTTTTCATTAATTATTGAAGGTTTAGCTTGAAAATTAAATTTGAAATGAATACCTCATTATCACCATGATTTTTTACAAGATGTGACACCCATGTGATGAATATTCCAACAACATTTTAAAACGTATTAATATCATCCTCAAGAATTAGAATAGGTAGCTCTGTTCTTGGTGCATGGGCTATGGTGATAGAAACTCACACATGACTTATTGGAAGTGGTCTATTGTGTAGAATTTCCTTTTTAATATTTAACACCATAGCCTTCTCCACAAGGGGATGGGTGGGTGTTTCTAGATATAAATCATAGTCATTATCACCCTATAGAATATCAGTACAGAAAAGGAATTAGTGTTTGTCAGATTGACATTTCACAAAAACATTTATTAGAATATTGATTACCTTATCTAAGATATCTCTTTAATGGGAATGGCTAGCCCCATAGTTGGTGGGGGTGGGGTGGGATCTTCATGTGGTGGTTGTTCTTGAGTTTCTTCTTCTCTTTTCCTATCCTTTATTAATGTGTTAATCATCTCCCTATGCCACTGGAATTTTCCTTCATGGGTATATATTCTTTCTTTCATCTATTTTATTAATTTACTTTGATCTTCCTCTTCTTTTTTTATCAAAATATTTTTGAGGGGTTACCCCAAAACTCATACATCTAACGCGGTCATACTATTCTGGCCACTTCAAGGTCACCAAAAGTATGTTTTCATCCTGAAAAGTTGTTGTTGATTCTTGTGACTATGTCGGATAGAAAATATAGAAAAATAATATATCATTGTTACGTAATAGCGATTGAAATCAAAACAAATTTTTATTATGTAATACTTACACATTATTCCCACATTTTTTGTGTGTTCTTGTATATTAGTATCCAATATTTATTTACGCATCCCTCCTTTCATAGCACATGGCATGGGCTAGAAGTGGATTTTGGATTTCGAGTCATCAATCTGCATGTAAATAGAGGAACATAATTATGGTGTTGTTTCATGTCACATAAAATTATTATGATCACATTAAAATATGTACCAATTTTTTTTCAAGTGAATCATACTCCATACTTTCTTTATGGTAGGGGTATGCTAGTTTTTCTGCTCATTCCTTATTTTCATCACTAAATTATTGTTTCATAAATAAAAAAATATCAATCAAAGTTAGGAATACACATATCATCAAACAACGTATTACTGGACATAATGAACCTAAAAAGACGGATTTTCACGACATCTAATAAATCCATCCCACACTTCTTGGGTTACCAGGTGTGTATATATTACCGGTTGATGCGAGTTTATTTTTCCTTTCACATATTTAAGATAATTTCTTGTTAGGATTGTGTGAAATCCTCTATGTAACCTTTCAGCAAGAATTAATACATACTTCTTGTGGGATTTATCTACTATAAATTCACTCTACAATAGATGATAAATAGTAATTCAATGTTTCATTGTTTTTTTAGTAAAATAAATAAATGATGTCATAATGTTACAATGATCTCTTCCCACTTCAGTGTCTTCATCTTGGGCACAATACGGTGCCACGAATCTACGTCAATCACCATGTGTTGTCGAGTAATGATTCTAATATAATTATTGAACATGGCCTTGTTGGGGTTAACATGATGACCCCTTGAATTCCATCCCACCTCAAATTTTATGTCTTTGACTTTTAATTATTTTTTCTAACACCATCAAACTACGGTGCTTCTATTTTTTTGTGAAGCTAGTCCTTTGTTGTCTGCCATTTCCCCAGAATCAACATCGTCGATATGTTCCTTTGGACAGGTAGCATCGGCATGTGTAGATGGTTGTTGTAAATTTTCACTGGGAGCAGCATGAGGTTGAGAAACCGATTTTTTCTCAAGAATGGGAGCACCAACCTGTGAAAAATGTTGTTCCTCTATACTATGAGCAGTAACAAGTTAAAAGACATATTGTTCCTCAGGATTGGGAGCACCAGCACGTGCGGAAGTCATTATCTTAAAAAGTGGTTTAACATTAAATTTATAGTACATAAATGCAGTAGAAAATGGATAATAACATGAGGTAACATGATTTATATTACAAAAAAAAAGTAACCTAATTATTTAACTATCTTTTTCTTTTTTAAAGGATGAAGGGATTTGACCCCTCTATAAATGATCCAAATCCCTTCATTATGTTCTCCTTTGACATACAAAATTTTATCTACATTGGGAACACTACAAAATGATTGTGATGTCCCAATGAAAGGTTCATCCTCAATTGAATTTTCATCTAACCCTTTAGTGGTTTTGGTTGATAAAAGAACAATTGAACACTTTTGGTTTAAGGTATTTGTAACATAAAATACTTGTACTGCCTGTGATTCTATTATAAATGGTTTTTCTTTGTACCCTTCCTTACTAAAATCAAATTTCATGAATCCTAATTCATATATTTTATTTTCACTCCTATTATCAACCCACTTTCATTGAAAAATAGACACTTGGAATGTTTTATAATCCAACTCCCATATTTGTTTGATGATGCCAAAGTATGACATATTCGTGTAAATTGGATTTCTATTATTAGTACCAAAAAACATGCATCATTTTAGCCATGGGTGTAAATCCACTATTTTTCATGGTACTGCCTTCATCATGTCCATTTTTATTGAAAATATAACCATTAATTACATAACCATTGTAAGATAATACATACACACTTGGTCCTCCGGCTAGCCATCGAAGTCATTTTGAAATTGAATCTGTATTTTCATCTGACTCCTTTAAAATATGGTCTCGAAACCATCCTATAAACTATTGATTATGTGTATTTGATGTCTATATTTAATCCCTTAATGGATTCAAATGCCTAATAATTTCTTTGTGAGTTTCGATATATGGAGAAACCTCTAAACTATTATACAAAATGTAAAGGTGGGACTTCTTTTAATCTATAATATTGATTATGAAAACATCTCTTACAGAAATCCCTTCACCCATAGTTCACCCAATGTGATGAGATTTTGGAAGACCAATTCTTTCCAAACTAGATAGGTATATGGTATAGAATTCAAAGGCTTCCTTAATAATATATCACTCTATAATATAACCCTCTGGCCAACTTCAATTTTTGACATACCCTTTCAAAATATTCATATAAAGTTTAATGGGGTACATCCATATATAGTGTACAAGACCACATAGTTGAATCTCTCTCACCAAGTGAACCATCAAATGAACGATCATATCAAATAATGTTGACGGGAATAACATTTCCAATTCACATAATATGAAGGCAATTTCTTTTTCCATACTCATAAATTTCATCGGGTCTATAACTTTGCTACATATAGCATTGAAGAAGAAAAGGAGTCTATTTAATGTATGATGGAAATTGTTAGGAAAAATACAATTTAAATCTATATTCATTATATCTTGCATCAAAACATATAATTCATGTGATTTTAGACCCTTTAACTTTAAATTGATAATTGACATGATTTTATTGATATTAAATGAATACCCATCTGGAACCTTTACATCATTCAAGTAGTTTTAAAACTAATATCTTTTCTACCTAGAAAGATTATAAGCAGTTGGAGGAAGAAAATTTTGTTTTTTACCCTTCACTGTCACCAAATCTTCTCATATTCTCATGTCAACCATGTCCAATATAGCCTTATTTGCATCCTTTTTTCAGGTGTATTTAGAAACATGTCGATGGCACTATCACATAAATTTTTTTCAACATGAATAACATCAAGAAAGTATCTGAAGTACATCAAATTTCAGTATGGTAATTCAAAAAACCAATCTCTTTTCCCAAATTGTTTTCGTAATGTTTTTCTAAAATAGTTTACCAAAATAAGTTTCCACATCTTTTACTTTCTCAAACAATTGATCATCTGTTGGTGGAGATGGTGTTGTGCGTTCTTTTGAACTTATATTGAATGATGTCTTCCATGATCAGAACTTATTTCATCGGGTTAAAAAAATTGATGTCCTAGAAACATAGTTTTAGATGAATGTGTCAACCTAATTGAATGTGTACCTTATTCGTAGACGGGACACCCATGAGTTCCTTTAATTCTATATTCTAACAAATTTCTATAAGCAGTAAAGTCATTTATCATCCCGTAAAACATGTCTCTCAATGTGAAATAATCATTTCTATAATTATCATACAACCTAACACCTAAGTCACACAATAATTTCAAATCCTCGATCAATGGAGGTAAATAAACATCGATATCGTTACCTGGTTGTTTTAGTCTTGATATAAGCATAGATAGCATGATGTGTTTTCATTTAATGCATATCCACACTGTTAAGTTATAATTTACCAACATAACTGGCCATGTACTAAGAGTGCTACTTTGAAAACCAAAAGGATTCACTCCATCTATATATAAATCAAGAAAAAGGTTTCTCAGATCATTTCCAAAATCAGGATACTCATTATCAATTCTCTTCCACTGAGGAGAGTCTTTTGGGTGATGTAGTTTCGCATCTTTATTTATTCTTTCTATGTTCCATGTCAGTTTCCATATAGTATCCTCACTTCCATATAGGTTCCTAAAGCTTGGAATGATTAGAAAGTACCATAAAACTTTTATAGGAATGGATTCATCTTTCTTGTATCAAGAGGCACCACACTTTGGGCATTCTCTATGTGAATTTTAGTCCTTTTGAAATATTATGTAGTCATTCAAGAAGTAATGTATTCTTTTATATATCATACCTATCATGAATATCATTTATTTGGAATTGAATGTTCGGATTAGGAGATCATTATCTTATATGATCAAGTCATTCAAAAGAGTATGTAATTCTATAAAATTGGCATCACTCTGTCCAATTCCTACTTTCAAATTATACAGCTTAAGTATGGATGAAAATGTTGTATATTTAGTGAGACAACCATAGAATGGTGTCTTTTCACAACTCTATAATTGTTCAAACAATTTTGGGCAATCAAGAAGTTCATCTTCAACTGTCCTTGTCGTTTCTTCAATTTGATCTTCATCATCATTCTCATCTATAATCGCATCCTTGATACGGTCTTCTTCATTATCCACACTTGTAATCATATCATATGATCCATAAAATGCATTGTTATCCCAGCCACTAGCTACCTTCACTTTTTCTCTATGTTTATTCTAACATTTATAACTTCAATCTATTATGTGACATATCAAGTGTTCTCTGGACTAACTTGTCTTAAATAATAATAGTGTAATCATGGAAAAAGGATTTGATAAGGGTTATATACATGATCATGTTCAAGCTTGATGACCTCTTTCACTCCATATTCATACTATTTTTTCAAATGATTGGCATTCATACATTTTTTTATTCATATCCATCCTATTTGATTAGGTAATATTAATATTTAACAAAATAAATACACAAAATGTTGATATAAAAATTAACCAAGGCTAAAAAAATTTATAAACTTTAAGTCTCGTTTGAAAACTATTTATAAAATCATAATTAAAATCTCATTAAAAACCAACCATTTACACAAATTCCTCTTTAAAATAACACACCCTTTTTAAAATAAACCAATAATTACATGCACTTTCAAAAACATTCACATCCCTCTTTGAAATATAATCAAGTGAGTTGATAAACACTTGGAATGCAACCTAATTCCATGTAAAGTGTTTAAATAATTTTAAATTTATTTAAAAAAAATAAAAACACTTATCATTTTAAAAGAGATAATTAGGCATTTTCACAAAGACATAAATCCCAAGAGAGACACTTTAAAAAGGATACATGAATAAAAAATAACCAATATTTTATAAAATATAAAGCTATAATAAGTTTATTATGTATATCATGAATAAATAGTATTAATCCTATAGTTTACTCTTGTAATATTACTCAAGAGTGAGTAATTGATAGATAAAGACATAAATTTCACTTGTCCATGATAGTTTTGAACATAATGTCACATCTCTTCAAAGTGGGAAACCGTCTTCCACTTGATGATTGAATAATGTACTACCTAAGATTGATCCTTTTACTATTCTTATTCATCTCATCCACATAACATATTGCATAACCACTTCACCACTCTGAATTAATCACAACATCATATCACCTATTTCATATAAACTACATCACCTCATGCCAACAATAACAAACCAAATGAAACACTAAAAATAATCACCGCTTAAAATTCTATACAATAACCAAAAAAATCATCTCTTTCCTGTACCACTAATCATAACACCCCAATCTCACAAACACAATATTTCATCCATCACTCCATCCAAAAAATTATCTATTAACTACTTCCATATCAACAATCATAACTTATTAGGATTATTAAGTAAACTGACCACCACACCTACTTCATAACACATTCCAACACCCAAACCAACCAAAATAATTACCAACTGAGACTAAAAAACCCACAACAAAGGTAACGCAACCAATCACAAAAAACCCAATAAAAAAACACAACAACCAATCCCCCTTTCATCATTATTTTCATAAGCATTAAGAGTGTTCAATACAACATCATCACCAAATTCTAAATTTCTAAATAGCTTTCTCAATACCTTATTTAAAAGATTAACCATTTATGGAAAGTGACCATATCAATTCAATCAGATAAATAGTACATAATCAAGATAGGAAGAAATATCACTAACATTGATCACATCACATAGATTTCAATGAATCATCATGGAAATTATATGCATACACTCAATAAAGAGTAAAAATCATATTAACTAGCCTTTAGATTATCAAATTTTAGTTTTAGGAAAATAGGTTACCAAAAAAATATATCAACACCTTATGGAAGCAATAATAACATGGAACATGAAAATAAATACCCCAAATTGTTTAAAATAACATACTTTTTAATTCAATAATATCACTAAAACATGCTTCCAAATTTAAGAATGAAAAATTCACATGCTTAAATTTCATGCTTTATTCTTGACATGCTCGAAATAACATGCATTAAACATTTCACTACCATGGAGACATACCATAATATTACTTAAAGGGTGACATACACATTATTCCATAATTAGGTGCAACATTCTCAACCCATAAACATGATTGAGAAAATATACACTAGTGATTTCATAATAATTCATGAAAACATATTATCTTTAGACATCTTTCTAAAAACATATAATCTATATCTTACCCTTTTTATGTAAACAACTCATTAACATTTCAATTAAAAAACACTTATAAAGAAATTTATAATTCACAACACATAAATATTTTAGTATCCCAAAACCTTTGTTGCACTTGATAAAGGGATGAAACAAGTTCATTCAAAAGTCCTTTAAATTCCACGGGTTGTCACTAAGGGAACTCATTAGGAAACATGTAAGGGTACTCAAAAGGCAATGCATAAGGGAACTCAAAACATATAGAGATTTAAAAAAGTACCTATGCTTCGTGCAGCGGTGGAGGAGTGCTTCACGATGGCAAGGCGAAGGAGGGCTCACACAGTGGCAGAATTGGGCTTCACGGAAGTGGTGGATGATGGATTCGTAGTGTCGAGTAGGAGGAGCAGTAGGTGGTAGCAGTAGAGGAGGAGGATGATAATGATTTGTGGCTATAACGAGGAGAAGGTGGAGGGGGAGGGGAGCAGCGATAGCGAGGAGGAGGAGTAGGGGGAGGGGGAGCAGCGGCGGTGAGGAGGAGGAGGAGGAGGAGCAGTAGCAGTAGTGGAGGAGGAAGAGGTGGAAGAGGATTCACTGTGATAGCAAGGAAGAGGAGGAGGAGGATTTGCAGCAGCATGGTAAGGCTTTCGCTAAAGCTTGAGGCGTGCGAAGTAAAGAGGAAACTGTTAGGGTTTTTTTATAAAATCGGGGGAATCATTTATCACTGCTAGCTAAAAATCACTAATAAAGGCAAGTTTTATCAATGCTAAATTAGAAATTGTTGATAACGACACACTTTATCAGCATTTTTTTAGCATTGATAAAGATATGCCTTTATAAGGACTGATAAAACTATAATGATAATAAATTATTTATATTTTTATATATTTTTATAAAATTATATGTATAATAAATATAAATTTATTTAATTATAATAATAACAATAAATATATATATTTCTATCTATAATAAATATGTATTTCGTTATAATTAAAATATATGTGTAATAAATATATATTTATAATAAATATATATTTATTTCATAAGTGTTTTATAATTATTTAAATAAATATATATTTATATATAAATAATTATAAAATTATAATAAAAATATTTATTATTTAAATATATATAATTAAATAAATATATTTTTAAATATATACAAATATTTATAAATAAATATATTAATTATATATAGTCATTAATATAAATAAATATATTTATTTATTTAAATTCTAATGAAATTAAAATAAATATATTAATTATATATTTTTTTATAATTTCATGATTATTTAAATAAATATATATTTATATTTAAATAATTATAAAATTATAATAAATATATTTATTATGCTTATAATTATAATTATAATTATTTATTTATTTATAATCATAAATATTTATTTATTTATTTATTTATTTAAATAATAATGAAACTAAAATAAATATATTAATTATAATTTTATAATTATTTCAATATAAATCTATATTTATTTAAATAATTATGAAATTATAAAAAATATATATAATTAATATATTCATTTTAATTTCATAAGTATTTAAATATATATATATATATACTTATGACTCTAAATAAATATATATTTATTTATAATTATACTTATAAATATAATAAATATATTTATTATAATTTTATAATTATTTACATATATATATATTATTTATACTTATAAATATACATATTTTTATATATGTATAAATATTTGTATATATATATATGTGTGTATATGTGTGTGTGTGTGTGTTTTTGTGTGTGTGTATTCATTAAAGGCATATTTATATTTATATTTATATATATATATTTGTAATTATAATTACAAATAAATATATTTAAAAGGAATTTGTATATAATTATAAATATAATAGACATATATTTATCATTTAAAAAAATTATTGTAATTTTATAAACATTTAAATATATATATTTAGTTATATATATAAATATATTTTAAAATGTATTTCTATATAACTATATATTTATATTATAAATATAATAAATAAATTTATTATTTAAATATATTTATCGTGATTTTAAGTATTTATGAGACTAGAATAGCTTCATGGGAATATGAATCATATACACCGAGTAAAGTGTAGTTCATAAAAAAGGGTCATCATATATATGGCCAACATGAATAATAATGAGGGTGTAATGTATAAATGAACATTCATGATGAATTCATAGTATATATTTAACGTCAATTATATTTATTTTAAAAACAAATAAATATAATAAATATTAATTATAAATATACATATTTAAAAAAAATTATATATATAAATATATTAAATATAATTATAAATATACATATTTAAAAAGTATTTATATATATATTTAAAAAGTACTTATATATACTTATAGAGATATAAATATATAAATATAATAAATATAATTATAAATATACATATTGTTTATTTATGCTTGAACCTGTTTGACGTCGAGACCATAGAGCATGTAGAAGACTCAGGAAACTGAGATGGAGGGGGCTCAAGAAACTGAAGGGAGATCGTGGAATAGAATCAAAGTACACAATCTCTTTTCCTTTGCGCTTCAGATTTGAGGACCAAAGAATCTTATCAGGTGGGTCGAAGACCATCAAAGTTGAGGGAACCAGCAGCTGAAACTGGACAAGAGCCACGCAGGTCGAGGCACCGACCGCCTGCTGAGACAAAGATAGAGAGAGAGATACGATATGGTCAAAGACTAATCTAAGGTATCACCATCATTAGTAGGAGTTATAGATGACGAATGATTTTAAATAGTTTCCCTTATTTTAAAGAATTCACCTTATTTTAAAAAGGGTTGTACATGTTTTAAAGTCTTTCCAGGTTTTGAAAGGAGGTTTATTTTTCCTATTGAGTTGGTTGTTTTGGATTAATCCTTTATTGATTTGGAATATGATTCTTTGATGTTGTTTGTTTGTTTTTCATAATTTACCTTGTTTTTTAAGGTAATTTTGAAAGAGAATTTCAAAATTATTACTTTGATTTTTCTATGGTGTTATGTGTGATTTCCCTTCAAATAATGTTTGGTTCTAAATGGTTTTAAAATGGTATTTCCCAAGAAAAAAAATTGTAATGTTTAAAAAAATCCCTTGTTAGCACCTTGTGTAATGTTGTTTGATCAATTGATTTTTTACACCCTAGTTGAGCCCCATTGTCATCCTTTGTTTATGCTTGTTTGTATGTGTTAAAGTTACATGAATTATTATTCATGATTATGAGGTTTGGATAGGGGATCGTTATTAAAGGGGGTGTTGGATGTAGAAAGTATATGGTTTTCATGTTATTTTTCCTTTGGGATTTGTTTTTGTCATGTGATTAACATTTTCTTTATAATGGTCGACCTCTATTAGTTATTCCATGAAGAACCCTAGGATACTGAGTGTGATTCAAGGGACATTTTATATGCCAGTTCAGAGTTACACACTAGCTATTATCCCTTAGTTAAATGTAATGACCAGGATAGGGGGTTGTCAATTATGGGACTAGTTGAGAGCAATTTGAGGGATGAGTTGTGTGACTATAAACCTGCCATCAGTTGGTTCAACTTTTTCATTTCTATTAATTATTCCATTAGTCCCTAGGTTTTACCATTGTGTTATGTATCATATATCATGCCTCTTTATTATGTATTGGCATGTGAGTTTTTTATCTATTTCTTTGGTCCTATTTTGAGGTATTGGTTATTTATTCTTGAGCATTATTGTTGTAAGATTTTCTTTGTGTTATTATTTTAATTTTTTTATGAATATCCATGCCTTTTATTTTTATTATTTTCCCCATGAATATACTCATGTTGTGTGTGTGTGTGTTGAGTTTTAAAAAGGGAAAAGGGATTTTGGTTTTAAATTCAAGCCTTGTAAAATTTTTCTTTTGAAATGAATTTTAAATCATGCAAGGGTTTGTTTCAAAAGGTTTTTTTAAATAAAAAATTGAAGGTTTGACTTTTTTCTTTTTTAAATTCAAGTTGTTTTAAAAACGTAATGGTTGATTTTTAAAATGATGTTACCTTGTTAAGTCCTCTTGGAGGCATGTTTTATAAAAAAGTGTATTTAAGGATACGATATAAGGTGTGGTTTGTTTCTTTCCACTTTGTATATAGAAAGTAAAAAACTTATTTTTCTATTACTTTCAAACTAGTGGTCTTGGTATATTTATAAAAATGAAGGTAATAGACTCATAGTGGTATCCTACTGGATTTTGGTTCACACCCTACATACTCACCATGGTGGGTATGAAATCTCCATATTTTCTAGAGGTTCTCAGATTATTGATTTCAGGTTATCTTATGACCACTATCTGTTGGGAAGTGGGTTATATTTGGGTTATGGTGGATACTTTAGAGTCACATGAAATTGGAAGGGGTTTGTCTCTCAAGTTGTTTTGACCAATTATGGTTGTGTGGTATATCGGCCTCTCTATCCTCCTGTTGTTGTTTTTCCTTTTCCCTTATTTAGTTTTTTAAAATCCAGGTAAAATGGTTTATTTTATAAGAAAATATTTGGAAAGAATTTGATTTTGTTTATACTTATTCTTATTGTGTATTTGGTTGGTGTTTACTTTTATATCTGCTTTTTTTTTAATGTTCATCCATTGTAAGGAGACATCATGTCAGGTTCCCAGTTGGAACCATTGTTGGTCAATTTTTCTTTTAAGGGTGAAATCATTCCCACTTATTCATTTATGATATTGTGGCACTTTTTTCCAGCCCTGGGTGATCAAGAACACACCTCGAGCCTTGTGACGGAACGAATAGGGTGATGTGTCAAGTTATCCCAGGTTGGTTTGTTATATGTTCACATGGTAACAAGAACCTAGAGAAAAAATAGTCGATTAAATGAATAATATTAAATTAGGAAATAATATGGTTAACCTCCCCCTCCCACCTCTTGGGGTATCTTGGTTTGCAATATAACAATACCATATCATCAGGTTATAAGTGTTTCCTAGATGTCACTAATTATGAAAAACCTTGGTCTATTCATTATAAGTAGAGTTGTTTTCATATGCCTCCCTTTAACTCTCATCAAGATCTATAAATTGAAACATTTTCTTTTACCTTATGGGTTTCAAATAAAAATTAAAGGTTTTTATCACCAAATATACATTGTGATCTAGATCCAACAAAAATGAAATTCCTTTCAGAACATCAATCATAAAGATGATATGCTAAGTGGGGTTTTATATTTCATTTTATAATCCCATAAAGAATATTCCAAATTTTTGGTATAATATTTTCTTAATAGACTAATGGTTTTATCAAATATTTGTTTAAGTTTATGATTGGAGACTTCCACTTACCCACTACTCTAGGGATGATACGTGGATCCTTTATTATATTATACTCAGTATTTTCATAATACATTACTCATCAACTATTTTTCAAAAATGATAGCTCCATCTCTAATTAAGATTCTAGGAATCCCAAAACTAAAAAAATGTATATTTTTCTTTAAGAAATATGCAACCACCTTCATTGTATTATTTTTAGTAGCATTTTTCTCTGTCCATTTTGATGTGTAATCTAGATTGACCATAAAAATTTAGAAAGGTCCCCATAAAATCAATTCATTATACATTGAAGTTATCCTAAAAAGGATAGGGTATTTTGACATTTCTACTTGATGTCTAATGTTTCCCATATATTATAATTAGTCTCATATTTATATAAATCATTGGGTATCTTTATTCATTATTGGAAAAAGAATCTAGTATGGATAATCTTTACAATTGTTCAATCCACACCATGATTCCCATAAAATGGAGAAGAATGAAAAATTTTCAAATTTCCAAGAGTTTCCTCTTCTAATGCACAATATCATATGCTTCCATCCCTAGATTATTTGAAAAAAATAAGACTTCCCAGAAATAGTTATTTACTTTTACTAAGAATTTTTTTCTTAGTAGGATATTAAATGAGATATTACTTAAATCCATTATTCATGTAATGAATTTTTCCATATCATAGGTGATTATATGGGTATATCATCAGGAATAAAATATATATTCCATGCATATACAATATCCAATTGTATTGTATGACTGGTTAATACTGTATGGTATGATATATACATTGAATTCAAATGATAATTGTTATCATTTGAGAATATTTCATATTGAGTTATCATTATTATAAGTATTTAATAAATAAGAAACATGTGATGTATTTATTTATTTTATGTATGATTATATGGTTGAATTCAATTTACCCATGTGTTATAAAACATGAGTAAATATATTAAATGGCATAGGAGCTATTTGAAGCCCTATATAAAGGCAGTACCCATTTTAAGAGTGTGTGTGATATACACTTGATTTCATCCTGTTCCAATAATATCTCAACTAAAATCTATTTTTATTCATCATCTTTTTCCTCATGAGGTGCTAGCATATTGTAGAATATATGATGATCCGTCTTGAGAATTGAGCGTTTAATCCAACCCATGGATACACCACAGAGCAGGGATGTATTTTAGATGCCTCTTGGTGATCATCATCAACCATAAACAATGAAGATAGTAGAAGTGGCTCCATGATGTAAGTTACACACATAGATTCTTCATTTTTATTTATGCATGGTTCCAATATTTATGGGTTTGTTTAGTTTTTAATGCGTTGTAAAATTGTTATTCTACCATTGAGACTATCAATGGTATCATGTTAGTGTAATGTAGTTTGATATTTGAAATAATTATTTAAAATGAAGTGTAAAATATTGCCACTGTGGTGAAATATTAATCCTACACAAGATTTGTATTATTCTTACACGATACCCCGACATGCTCATTTATTCTGACGCAAGCATTGAGTTATTCCTACATAACACTTAGGTTATTCTGACACCAAAATTAGTTTATTTTTATGCAAACACTCTCATAAGATACTTTATACGGTTAATTTCATGCAATGTGTGGTGTAAATATTGTGCAGGTGCTTATAGTAAACTTCTTTGAGAGTTAATCTCATGAAAGGTCATTGTACATTGTGTTAATGTTACATAGTCCTGTCTTAGTTATTTCTATATAGATATATATTAATTTCAAGTAAGGCATATGTGGTATTAATTTAATCCTATATAAAGGGCTATCATAATCCAATGAAACCTATGTAAGAATAGATAGGCCACCCTTGGTTTTATTCCTATGCAACTCACCCTACGAAGTTTAATCCTATGTGGTCCAATAATCTTAATCCTACACAGGGTTTAAAAATAGGGGAAAATTTTCCCTAAAATTTAATTATGAATTGTATTGTATAATATATAAAATGTTTATAAATTATAAAAGAAAATAAAATGGGATATTCATTTATTTATAAAATTGTTTCTAAATTAATTGATTATGAAATTTTATAATTAATTGATTAAATTACTTTTAAATATTTATTAAATATCCCATAACCTTAATTTTTAATATTGAAAATTACATTTTTCAAATTATTGTCATGAATTAAAATTTAGATATAATGTTTTTATATTAAAATTATGATTTGAATTTACAAAAATTAAATTACTAAATAAGGAATAAATATAAAATAATTTATATTTTTATTATAAATTTTTCTTAATAATTAATTTGAAATGTTTAAATTGGAAGGCCTTGTTTTGGAAATTATTTAAACCACATCAAAAATATTTTTGATGACTGATTTGATCAAGATTTAAATAATTTTTATTATAAAGTTTTTGGATTATGTAAGTAGTTTACATAATAAAAATTAGAATATAAAATGTTTATATTTCTTGTAATATAATATATTTAAAGTAAATACTATATAATTGATAATATAAAATAGTTAATATTATTAAATGAATGTAATTTTTTTGTATTAAAAATTATGGAATGTCCATAATGTTGGTTAAAGTAATAAAGTGTTTGTTTTTGTTTTTATTTATGAATTGTTTATAAATATTTATCTCATGTTTAAATATATGAATTGTTCATTTATTTATATATTCCCTAATTTATTCATATATATAATTGTAATATTATGGATTGTGATGTATTCTTTAGTTTAATTTTTTAAACTACTTATATGTTATCATACATGAATTTAAGGAGTTACATGTTATGTATAGTAATTGATTTAGTTTTCTCCCACCTTGACTTTGTCTTGTATTGGGTTATGACCTTGACTTAAGTAGTTAACTATGATATATATATATATATATATTAGATATTATAGTTATGATGGAATTGAAATCTCTCTTGAGTAAATTGTCCTTGGGTAGAGAGACTTTGGGTCAAATTACTCACTGCCCTAGAGGCTTATGCCTTATCTAGAAAAGTGAGGGTTGACAATTTGTGGATCTAGGATTACTCATGTTGTGAATGTCAATTTTATATGATTTTACAACTTTACATGAAAATTTTTCATTTACCTTATGCATGGGATTTATTTGGATGTGTATAAATATAGTTTGGATTTTAATTTGGGTTAGTAACACAAGTTATGAGTTGTTATAAGAGTCAAACATCAATATGATTTGATCATGTTGATTTGGCGGAAGTAATAGGATTAAAAATCATTATAATCATGCATACATGTTGATATAATTCATTAAATAAGATGTTTATATTAAATCCCCTTTAAAATAATAAGGGTTAAATTCCTTCCAAAGTGGCACTTGTCATCCAATCGGGTAAGTTCGTGATAAATTCAAGTGCCCCTAAATTATATATTGTAAGTTGAGTAAGGAATGGGTGAACCTAATAGGATTAGGTGCATGTTCTTGTAATTTTATTTGGTTTACACTTATTCAGGATACCTATGAGATAGGATACCATAGGAATATAGTTGTACTTATATCCATCTAATAGATATGGTCAAAGAGTTTCCCACTCAACTATATAAGATTTTTAAAAGAAATAATTGGCATGATAAGCTACCTAAATAGCTAATTAGTGTGATGAACACTAAATTGGACACATTTCATAGTGAAATATGGACCTTGGTCCAATAGTGAATATGATAAATTTAAAAGGAGTCATCATTTTAGTGTGATCACGTTTAATAAAATTCATTATTAAATGTTTATAAATCATGATACTCATTTGATAAAATATTTAGTTGTATACGAATAACATCATCATTATCCAACTTGAATTTAAGATCAATCCTTTGAAAGAGAGTCTTAAGTTAAGAAAATCCTTAGACTATTAACTTAAAAAAATTCCTAAATATAATTCTATGTGTTATAGAAAACCTTCCTAAGTAATCAAGTGTTGAAATTTTTCAATAGGTGAATCCATGTACTTATAAGAAGCATAGGATGTTTCAATTAAGATTTCAAAACTAGTATGTGTAGAATCACCTAAATGACTTTAGTATACCCTCATATATACTCAATATGGTTGGGTATTATAGTACAGATATGTAATAGGTGGTGTCAAATATTTAGTGTCATATTCGTCTTAGATAATTTTGGAAATTAGTGTTTTTTATCCTTTATTTTTTTTAGTGGGAGTTTACTAATTCATAAATATGGAATTATAATAGGTTGGTATGAGGATAGAAAATATGATGAGTTATCTTTAATATTATTGAGTATATAGGTAGATTATTATCATCTCTAAATAGTTCTTGATCTTCCATTGATAGGGGTGAACCTAGAAGTAATTAAAAAAATAAGAGTGGGGAAGGAATGATGTATGGATAGAGAATACCCTTTAATATGACTGAGGTTAAGACTACTATAGAACTTATATCTATACTTAGTAACATATATTAGAATCCTTTCATGATAAATAAATCATTTCTGATGTGGTGAATTTTTGGAATAAAGATTTTAAGTGAAAATTTGGTGGCTAGTCATGTAAATGATTTCAACGTGATTCATTTTTAGTTTGAGTCAGTGGGAATGAAGTTACTTGATAAATTATAGGAATTGATCCTTTTTCATCACTTTTGGAATTTAAGAATTTGATGGTTTCTGTGGTAAGGAAATCTGGTGGTAAGAATGACTTGGTGTTCGAGGAGATCTAGGATTTGATTCTAAATAAAGGGATTCATAGGAAGGAAATATCAGCTACTACTAAAACTTTTTTTAGTGTGGATGTATAAATACATTTTTTTCAAAAGAAAATACAAACTCAAAATAAGAGTAAGGATATAAGAGAAATGATTTAAGGTAAGTTGGTTAGCTGAGTTTATTCTTTATGTAGGAACTACATACAGAAAAAAAAATGGGTGTTGAGAAAAAAAATACCAAAAAGTAAGCTTTGGATTCATCCATAAACTCTATAAATGAGGAAGATGACATTTTGATTTTGAGTGTCATAGAATGATTAGAGTCCTATATTATTAACTCTAAGGCATTTTTCCACTCAACATCTGATAAAGGGTTCATATAGAATTATGTATCTCGAATCATTGATAAGTTTATCTTGTGAATATAGAAGTTATCAAGATCATTAGAAAGAGTGATGTGAACTCCTAAATGAAGAACATATGCCTGTTGAAATTACAGGGAATTCATCACATCTAGGGATTATTAAAATACCTAATCTTTATTAGTCAACTGAATGATGTGGTTTTTAGTAAAAATATTTTTGGATGGTTTTTGGAAGATTATACATGGTTCTATGATGGTGGATCAAGGTTTTAGGGAAGTAAATTTGTACATGATTGGAAAATGAGGGTTTTATAGTGAAATACATGCCACAGTATCAACTTATAAAAATGTGAAGTTATGGCATGACCACCAAAGAAACATTTGTGATAAAGATCTAAGGATCTTAATTATAATATATGTATAAAAACTTGATAATGTGGAATGTGAAACATGAAAATAGTGTATCCTTAGGAAGTAGTGGAAGGTATCATTTTCATCATTAGACAAGGGACCAAAGAATAAAAATATTGATTTTGTTCATATGGATGTGTGGATAAAAAAATCAATTCAATATAATGGGGGAATACTAAACTATGTTACATTCATTAATGATTCAACAAGGATTTTGTGGGTATTTTCCCTAAAAAAAGTGTGAGGTTTTTATAAATTTTATCAAGTGGAGAATTATAGTAAATAATGAAACCAGAATGAAGCTAAATTTCTTTAAATATAAAAATAGATTTGGGTATGAAAACAAAGAGTTTTGGAGTTATGTTGGATAAATGGAATCTGTATGGAGAAGACTACACCTAGTACATTGAAGAAAAACAGTTTTATGAAATGGATGAATCAAACATTGAATGATATATCCATGAATAAAAATTAAATAATAGTTTCCAAATAGATTTTTGGGAAGAGGAAATTTATAGTGAAACTTGTATTTTGAATCAGAGTCTTTCTAAACCGATGGAGAAGGAAATTTTGAAGGAACTCTAGACGAAAATAATGGTCAATATGTCTCACTTGAAAGTTTTCAAAAGTTTCATGTATGTTCTTATTGATTCCAAGGAAAGGGAAAATTTGGAATCTTAGTCCCAAACATGTTTCTTTGTTGGGTATTTTGATGAAAACATTGAATTTAAGATATGAGATAACAATTAGTGAAAGGATATTATAATTTAAAACTTCCTATTTAATGAGAAGATCATATGGAAGGATTTAAACTTATAATAAGTTTTGATTGGTAGAAAATAACCAATAGAGAACATCTAAATAATTCTGAATATAATTGTAGTGATTCAGAATTATTTAAAGATCATAAAAGATTGAGAGTTGTAGGGGAGTTCTTAAATGACAAAGTTCCAAAAGTATAAAGGTCTGGTGTATCAGAAAGACCTAGGATTTCCAGATATTGGGGAATATTTTCATAAATACATGGTTTGTAAAGAACTAAACGTCAAGTTTTAAGGTGGTATACTAGGGTTATGACACTAGTGCAGAGGTTTGAATTAAGAATGCAATATCTGCTTCTTATAAATGGGGGAAACCCCAAAATACTAGATAATTTGAGAATTATGAGTGACTCGATGCAGTGGGATTTAGCAATGAAGAAGGATATGGATCATTTCATGCTTACAGAACATGGGAGCTAATATAATTTCTACTGGGTAAAAGAGTTTTGTGGGAAAAGTGTGTTTACTAGTTTAAATAAGAAGCAGATAATAAGAAATGGTACAAGGAATGACTGGTTTTGAAAATATTTCAATAAATAAAATTTTGGTATTTCCCTAAAATATTTTTCTCTAATTTTTAAGCATAAAAATATTTGGATAGTTTTCAATCTGATTGTAATGAAAGATTTTTCTTGAATAATTGGATGTTAAGATTTTGTTCCTTTGTAGGGATCTAGAGGAAGATATCTACATGGAGCTTCCATAAGGTTTCATTGAGAATAGAAAAAATGGTCATGTTTGTAGGTTAAAATGGAGTTTTTATGGGATTAAGCAGACATCAAGATAATAGAATCATAATTTTGATGATTTCATGGTAGAAAAAAAATTTGATCAATGCAATGATGATAATTGATACTACCAAAAGGTGTTTGGTGATGATGATTTTTTCATTTTTATTCTATATTTGGATGATGTTCTCTAATCCTAACCATCAAAGTAAATTCCAAAAGAGTTGAAGACAAAAAAAAATTAAGTTTCAAGATTAAAGATCTCATTTTTGGGAAACATATATTGGGATATGAATTATAAAGGACTTGAAGACCAGGATATTATTTCTATCTTAGTTAGATTATGTTTGGAAGGTCTTGGAATGATTTAGAATGGTTGGGTATAATCATGTGTTATCCCCCTTAGTCATACACTTTATGTTATCTAGGTATAAGACACCTAGAATGGAAAATGTGTCTATATATATGGAAAGGGTTACATATGCATCAGTTTTTAAAATCTTGATTCATTTTATAGTTTTTATAAGGTCTGAAATCATGCATGAAGTGGAATTAGTTAGTAGATTCATGGTAAATCTAGGTAAGGAAAATTATAAAGAAATATAGTGGATTATTCAGTATCTCAAAGGTTTATCAAACATGTTTCTCTATTTCAGAATAGATGATTAGTTATAAGAGTTTTCACATACAAACTTGGGAGGAGATGCGGACTCATGAAAGAGTACCTTGAACTTTATGTTTACTTTTATAGGGGCTTCCTTGAGTTTTATTTCTTGACTATGACCTATACTAGTACTATCAACCATGAAATTTGGGTACAGTATAATTATAGAATTATTGAAGGAGTTGATCTAGTTGAAGAGGATGTTAGAGGAAATATAAAGAATAACGGAAAATAGAATGTAAATCTATGATATTCAGAGCATGATTCTTCTTACAAAGGTGTTTCACTCTAGGATTAAACATATTTAGTTGAAGTATCACTTCATTTAAAATCTTATATAGGATGGAGTATTGGAGCTGTGAAAGGTTAGTGGGATCCAAAATCTAGAAAATATATTGACAAAAGTCATTGTTCTAAAAATTATAGGGTGGTTTTGTGCCTCGATGGGACTTAGATGACTAATAGTTGAAATAGCATAAAAATGGTAAGCAAAAGTGTTGTTTATAAGATGCCAAGTACTTAGAGGAATCCTTGAAAAATAGTTCTCAAGTGAGAGATTATTAGCCTTTTCTATGTGAAAACTTCTCTCTAGCTTCTAAGTAAACTGATATTTCAGAAGGATGTATTTAAAAATCAATTTTTTGGAACTAAATAGAGGAAATAACAAAAACTATGAGTTTAGATATAGTTTCATCACAAGTTTCAAAACTATAGTGAGGTTTTAACAGAGGAGTTCTGGGTACAACACTATCCATAGGAAGTTGTAGGTGGAAATGGTGAATTCAGTGGATTTTTTGTGGTGATATTGATCAATAGATAGATGGATAAAAAGATAAAATGGTGATGTAACTGAAAGAACTATCTAACTATTTCATAGCTCATCTATAAATATATGGGTAGGGACACTTATATGAGTAGTTTTACATTGTCCTTGTACTTTGAAGTGGATGTAAATTCATGTTTTTTCTCCTAGATAGTGTTTTAGAATCATGGAAACTTGTAAATCGATGAGGTTTCTCTTGTATAATTTAAGATGTAGAGTTTCCATTGAAATATGAATTGTTTCAAACCATGTAAATTTCTAGTGTTTTATGTTGAGTGTTCCCTTATTTTTTTCTTGGTTTATTTTGGTAGTGAGATTAGGTTTTTATTGTGATCATTCTGTACATAGTTGGGGTGTGATGCTTCTCAATTCGGATACATTAATCCATGGTTCCATGAGTTTCAATAATTTTAAAAAACTTGTTCCATATCTAAGGTTTTGGAATCTGTTTCCGAGTCATGGGATGATGACATAAAAAATTACTAGGGAGGGTGAGTTGATTTGGAAAATATATTTCATACCATTAGAAAAATTTAATCAAGTTGCATCATGATAGTTCAATGTAATAATTGGTGTATTTTTTTCAAATAGATCTATAAGTAAAGTTAATATTAAAGGAATAGGGTGGTCTATGTAAGGTTCATGTCTAACCCATTGGTTTAGGTTAGGTTGGAGGTGTTAATAACCTTAGGTGACATCCCCATGATTCCAAAGACTGAAAATAAATGTTGAAGGATAAGTAAAGTGTTGGGGGACAATTTTCCCTGAAGAACAAACATAACCTAACAGTAAAAAATTAAAACAACCAAAACAACTATTGTAGACCCCAGAAAATGCGTCCCCAAAATTTTCCAAATGCTCCCATAAATATTCGAAGAGTTTATCCCATTTCGTAAGCTTCTATTTTATAGGTCGTAGAACCCGAACGGAGTAACAGATTAGGAGCTATGGGCATTTGATTCTGGGCTGGAAAACTGGTTTACGAAGCCCATTCGCAAAGCTCCCTCCACAATCGTGGAGCCCCACCGTGAAGCAAGTAGGTGGGACAGCTCCGTGAACCCTTTGACGTTCGCGACCTTCCAAAAAGCAAAGAGGCGGGACGGCTCCGTGGGCATGTCCCTTCGCTACCATCACTGACCCCTGTGAAAAATGGAGAGTCGCACCGCAAACTTTTCGGGCCAAGACGTCGGCATTTTCCATTGCGCCCTTACGCACTGCCGCATTACACCTATGAGATACCATGATTTGAGATACTCCTCCACACAAAATGAAACACCTTGAGTCAACATATTCCTCTCAGTCCCTTTCACATGTCGTGAGTTAAGATTCTATTCATCAATTCCCCTAGTACCTTGAGTCAAACCATTCCTCAAGTAACTCATCCAAACCCCATCACTTGGCTCCTATTCCAGTATGAACCAGAAAGGGCCACCCTTGCATAAGTCCCAACACCAACCATTGTTAGGCGCCTTTTGCTTAATAGTCATATCTACATGACTATAAATTGTAGTTCACCCTATGTTCCAAACATAGGATGCCTCTTTCCCTATACAAGAGATGCCTTATGCTCCAAGCATAAGATGCCAATAGTCCTCTCTACATGACTATAAACTGTAGTTCACCCTATGTTCCAAACATAGGATGCATCTTTCCCTATATGAGGTATTCCTTATGCTCCAAGAATAAGATGCCAATAGTCCTCTCTACATGACTCTAAACTGTAGTACTCTCTATGTGACAAACATAGGATGCCTCTTACTCCAAACAAGAGATGCCTTATGCTCCAAGCATAAGATGCCAATAGTCCTATCTACATGACTTTAAACTGTAGTACATGCTATGTTCCAAACATAGGATGCCTCTTGCTCCAAACAAGAGATGTCTTATGCTCCAAGCCTAAGATGCCTAATTCCATGATTACAGTGGTGTAATTTCAAAAGCATTGGAATCTATTCAAACATTCCATCACTCCACCTCACGCTTTTCGTGTCCTTCATTCGGATCATCATCCACTTCCATGTCTTATTGGACCCCCTAACGGTCTGGTCCCATGCCGCATCGGCTCACCTACCGTCCTGGGCCAACGCCCCTGAAGGCTTTGGACAACACTATGAGTCAGGTCCAATGTTTCGAACATGGTCAACAGTCGACCCTCATTTGTTTATCCCCATTTTAGGCTAACATGATATGGATTCTGTGTTTCGAACATGGTCTACATTTGTCCTCCATCTCCATGCCACCCTTATTACATTCTGAATGTCAGGCATGCGATTCAAACTTTTCATCTCCCTTTGTTCGGACTAATTCCAATGCCCTTGGCATTATCCCGATTGTGCACTAGCGTATAGGTGAAGGCCTCAACCCGCCAGTGGGTTGGGATGCCATCATGGCCAGACATGAGGAATACATTACAGGTAGCTTCCTTGAGTAAGCCCCATCCACGATTTCTGCTCCATAGCGGCACCCGGGCAGCTTCCTTGCATAAGCCCCATCCACCATTGTCTCTCCATAGCGGCACCTAGGCAGCATCCTTGCGTAAGCCCCATCCACCATTTCCGCTCCATAGCGGCACCTGGGCAGCCACCTTGTATAATCCCCCTCCACCATTTCTGCTCCATAGCGGCACCCGAGAAGCTTCCTTGCGCTATCCCCATCCACCATTGTCGCTCCATAGTGGCACCCAGGCAGCATCCTTTCATAAGCCCCATCCACCATTGTCGCTTCATAGCAGCACCCGGGAAGCTTCCTTGTGTAAGCCCCATCCACCATTGCTGCTTCATAGCGGCACTCGGGAAACTTCCTTGCATAATCCCCATCCACCATTGACGCTTTATAGCGGCACCCGGGAAGCTTCCTTGCATAAGCCCCATGAAACATTGCCACTCCATAGAGGCACCCAGTCAGCATCCTTGTGTAAGCCCCATCCACCATTGTCGCTCCATAGCGGCACCCGGGCAGCTTCCTTGCATAAGCCCCATCCACCATTGCCACTCTATAGCGGCACCCGGACAGCTTCCTTGTGTAAGCCACATTCACCATTTCCACTCCATAGCGGCACTTGGGCAGCTTCCTTGCGTAAGCCCCATTCACCACCCTTCATAGACGCACTATTGTACTGTGATCGTTAGGTCTTTCATGTCTCTTGTTTCTCACACCGAGCATGACTCACATGGGCTTAGAGAAAGCATCGACCATGACATCCTCTTTGGGCGGCCTAGAGTGTAAGCCCCGCACCCCTATTCCGAACTACAGGGACATTGATCCTTTCCATGGAAGGGTACGTATGAGGCCTCCCTGAGGTTCAAGCCCACCACCCATGGGACCCTAGGTCCTCTTTCACATCAATTCACTGATCCCCCATTCTGAACTATAGGTACTTTGATCCTTTCCAAGTCAGGGTATGTAGGAAGACTCCCTGAGGTTCAATCCCACCACCCATGGGACCCCAGGTCCTATTTCATGTCGGTTCACCGACCCCCCATTCTGAACTACAGGGACTTTGATCCTTGCCAAGGAAAGGTATGTAGAAAGCCTCCCTGAGGTTCAAGACCACCATCTATTTGGGCCCCAGGTCCTCTTTCACATCGGTTCACCCACTTCCTGCATGACGTTAAACTGTGGACCTAAATCAGTGGTAATCCATTGTTTCCTCATTCGTAGGTAAGCTGTTGAAGTCCCCAATTGACGGTAAGCTGTCGTCAAATGAACTATGTGGACTTTGATTCCCTGCCACGGGGATACGTAGGAAGCCTCCATGAGGTTCAAGCCTAGCACCCATGTCTCATACTGATCTATCCCTCGATCCCATGAATTCCGAGAAGATCATGCCCCAACCCAGAGGTTCCATTTTCTCCAGGTCCCATTCATGCATCCATTCTCATGGGCCACCTCTTCATGTGTCCCATCGTCCCACCGAACTATGCGGATTTTGATTCCCTGCCACAGGGATACGTATGAAGTATCTTCAAGGCTCAATCCCTAAATCACTATCATCCTCACGTCAGTTCCATCTCATTCCCCCTCCACTTCATTCAACTCTCCATCATCCATCCTGATTCTTACCTGGGCCGCCACATCCCAGTGGGATCATGTCATCCATTTCTTCACTGCTCCTAGCAGTACCTGGGTCGCTATCCACACATAATCCACAGCATGTATTCGGGTTGTTGTCCTCTGTGTACACCCTGATTCATCACCCCTTCAAACTACGTGGGGTTTGATCCCTATTTTCTACACAGGGTACATAAGAAACCTCCCTGAGGTTCAATCCCAGCCAATAGTAAACCTTGGTGTTCCCCCATTCTGGGGTGCACACTCCTTGATCCACCCTCAGCGGTGTCAGAATTAGCTTTCATGGTGTGACATCTCCCCTATATGGGACACACCACCTCTGATCTGTCTCTATGGGACATTTTTATCACCCACTATTTTTTTCCGCAAGACATTAAACTCACGGCCTACCTCGTGATAAACATGAGATGCCTGAGGAAAACCTCAGAAGACACTCATTTGGCGTAACCGTCTTTTCTAGACGTTAAACTTGCGTCATACCCTATTTTAAACATGAGAAGCTGAGGAAAACCTCAGATACATGCCTATGGATTATGATTCCCCGCATTTGACATGGTATGCCTCGGGTTCTGCACCCTTGATATGCCCTCTTATGAGGAAGAATATAGGTTCCCCAATGTCCAAGCATCTAGATATGCCTCGACATGCCTGATGTTACCGTCTACTCTGATCGAAGGTTGATACAATGTCACGACCCCATGGAATGTCCTGACAGAAGCAGTGTAATTAACTAGAGTCCACAAAGATATTGAACCGGGAACGATATTCACGAACCATGACTTAATCTATAAGGGAGACCCGGACTAAGTAACGAGTTCCAAGGAGGAATCCATGGAAGAATGAACTGACATCCCATCATCTCATTTAAATCAAGGAGAAAACATCCCTGAATAAGGAACGGATGTCGCCCGCCTTTGGAAAGTAGGAATGTGGGGAAACAGCTACGCATCCTCCACAGACGTATGCGCGTGACCTAGTGAAATCATCAGAAACAACTATATGATGCATTATTATACAAAATAAAACTAAAATAGAAACCACTAAAATAATAAAATCATATTAGCAGCATTAAATTATGGAAAACTGAATCAAGAAATCCAAAAGATGTCTCTATGATGAAACAACAAAGTGTCATTACTCCAACCACTCGATGAGAGAAAAATCAAAACTCTAAATAACAACCCAAGTAAGGTACATCAAGATGCTCCACTAGAGAAATATGAAACCTTTCCTTTACCAATGTCCAAAGGAATAATGTCTGTAAATTCACCAAAGTGTATATGTAGGGGGTGAGTAATCATACCTAGTATGCTTTCCCTAAGAGACTTCCTAACTCACAAAACTTTTAAAGGAACAAATTAGCT
The DNA here is from genome assembly GCA_963277665.1 of Viscum album. NCBI lineage: Eukaryota > Viridiplantae > Streptophyta > Magnoliopsida > Santalales > Viscaceae > Viscum > Viscum album. Next base: position 250,402,683 of record OY728150.1, read on the forward strand.
CATAGTTCAAAATATAATTTATAATAAAAAAGGAACATGAAAACAATTTACCAATTTAAAACAACTTAAATTTAAGAAAAATAATTTATCCTTTAATACCCCTTAGAATACCCACCACATCCATCCACAAACCCACACATGCATGTTTGGTGATAGCCCCATACTCATGAGTTTTTACTCACTGATACACCAATTCGTCACATGGTGACCAATCTCCAGGTGAATCTAGTCTTCCACCAAACCCCTAATTCAAGGTCACATTCAATGAAAATGAACACAAACCAACCATGTATCCAAAGTTCTAATATCAAATTACTCCACATAAAACATATCTTCTCTTTAAAACATTTCATTGAACATCTTGATTATGTTAAATCAAAACCATAATTTAAAATTATAAATCAAGGGGTTTTTTGAAATCCATTCAAATTATTATTTTTCCAAAACCATAATTTTAAAACCATAATTTAAAATTATAAACCAAAAGGGTTTCTTTCAAGAAATAATTCAATGTTTCCTTTGAAAATATAAGAAAAAAATTCAACCAAAACTAATCCTTTTGGTTCAAGAATATGTAGATAAGAGAGAGAAGCCAGTTAACACTCAAAAAGTTATAAAAACATAGAAGAACACTAATTAACCTCTAAATATAGGCTCAAAACCTTTTTCCTACAATAGATATAATTGAGATCTCATAAAAACACATCATATATCATAGATCTATCTATAGTGCATTGGATCTAAAGTTCTAGGTGAGAAGAGATGAGAAGATCTAAATAAAAAAGATAAAACAGACACTTACTATTGATTATGGAGATCCAACATACTTATATTCATCAAAACTATCTTTTAGGTCAAATTAATCACCAAGAATGCTTAGGGAAGAAGAGGAGTTTGAGATCATAAGATATGAAGATAAAAATGAGGGTTTAGGGATAAAAAATCAGTTAAAATCTAATTTTTGAACAATTAAAAGCATTTAGTAGTGTTAGGATGCACATTTTGGGAAACCATGTACTAACCTTGTGCATTCTACAATCTCCAAACCACCCCCTCAAACAGTTTGACAAACCTTTCATCAACTATTCTTTTTTCCTCTACCCCCACTTACATTGTTTATCCTAGCTCCCACATGGTTTGAAAAAATCATGCACTAACTGTGAATCTTCCCAAAAACTCTCATAATCTCTTATACGGTTTCTAGGATAATTTTCATGGTTTCCCCTAACCATGATCAAACCATGTACCCTTAAAAACTCTTCCAAAATATGCTAAAACTATCTAAAAAATCTTGAAACTCAACCCAAGTATTATATAAATTAAACATACATAATAAAAGGATAAATTACTTGAAATGGGGGTATTTTATTCTCCCCACCATTAGGATTTTCATCCCTATAAATCTGAATATTTCTAGTGCATTGGAAAACTTCCATTGCTCCAGCATAAAGTCTTCTTGTTCCCATGTATCTTCCAAGATCTAACCATGCTACCATAAAACTCACACCAAACAGATACTCTTCCCCAATTACAATTTATTGTGTCTATCCACAATTTGTATTATCACATTTAGAAAAGTATCATCTCATGAAATATCAACATGGTCTCATTGAATCACATGGTCAGGATCAAGTAGGTACATCTTAAATTGAAATACATTGTGTATGAAGTAAAATCATGGTGGTAAATACAATCGATAATCTACATCACCAATATATTACAGTATTTCAAAAGGGTTGATGCATTGAAGAGACAATTTAACTTATGTACCCAAATATCGATCACCTAGTCAAGGAGATATTTTTAAGAACACATGATCTCCCACATAAAATGATAATGTATTAAGATGACAATATGCGTAATATTTTGGATAGTTCTAAGCCATAATTGTCTTTTTCTTGATCATCTAAATTTTTACATCCATAACTTAAATGATACTAGTTCCGAATAGAAATTTTTCTTCAGTATTTGACCAAAAAAGTAGAGACAGACATGGATGAACATACAACTCTTCAAAGGATCCAAGTGTATCGAGGTCTGATAGATATTATTGTATGATAACACCACTAATGGTATATGATCCTTCCTTGATCCACTAAAACCCATAACATAATCTTGTATAATTTCTTCTTATATCTCAATTGTCTGTTCGAACTTCCCATCCTTTTGAGGATGATATGCCATACTCATGATTAACTTGGTACAAAAAACTTGTTGTAAAGATCACAAAATCCAAGAGGTGAAACAAGGATCTCAATCAGATATGTTTGAAAATAGTATTCCATGAAAATTTATGACTTCTTGAATATAGAGTTTTTTATAAGTATTACACCATATTAGATTCACAAATTTGAATGAAGTGAGTAGATTTTGTGAGTCAATCCATAATCACAGATATGGTATCTTATTTATGAACTATTCTCGGTAGACTTGTGACAAAATCCATAGCAATGGGATCCCATTTCTAGAAAGGTATAGGTAAATAATACAATATATTAGTTTTTATTTGGTTATCATCCTTGACCTACTGACAAGTGAGGAGTCTAGAGAGATTCTATACCACTTTCCTTTTCATGCCATCCCACGAAAAATGAGTTTTCAATTCCTTAAGTATCTTCTGAATTTCAAGATGAATAGACCATTTCGAGTGGTAATAAGAATAAAGGAGTTTATCCTAAAAATAAAGTGAAAAAACCATTCAAACAATAAAAATCAACATAGAGTTTCTATCTTTTTAAATCCATCAATGGTCTCCAAACCTTCAAGTTTTTATGATATGGTAAGGCAATCGGAATTTTATCTTTGAGAATTCTTGACTTGTTCAACCAATTTAAGAATCGGAGTCCTAGGATAGAAAATTACAACTTCAATTTGTTTAATACAATCAAAATGAATATCCACAATAATACTCATCAATTTTCCCTAATCAAGAGCTTCTTTGGCTAATTAATTATATGAATTTCATCTTAAAGCATCTTCCATGGAATTCCATTTTCTCTATGTATAAGTCAAGTAAAAGTTGAACATATGAAGATATTTCATCCATAATATTTATCTTAGGTTCAAATAAATTTTTGAAAATATGTGTTTTGAGATTTTATAGTCTATAAACATAGTAAAGTTTCACTAAATAGATAATGATGCCACACTTTCAATGAATGGACTATCGTAGCCAATTTCAAATCATGGGTCAGATAATTATTTTCATAAATTCCCAATTTTTGTGATCCATAAGCTACCACATGATCTCCTTTCATGGGTACACAACCAATTCTAGATCCATATATATCCCAAAAGACCACATAACCCTTCCCAAGTTATAAAAAACAATAATTGGAGTAGAATTATCATTGATTTAAGCTCAAAAATGATCATTCACAATTCTCACTCCAATGGAATGGAGTTCCCTTTCACATGATCATTTTCATGAGAGATGAAATTATTGAGAATTCATAAATAAATAAATGATAGTAACCTACTAATTTAAAAAGAAATTGTATCAAAAAGAAATTTTTCAGTGGTTTCCAAGAAACATAAGCTTCTATCTTTATAGGTTCTACTAATACACCTTTCTCATAAATTAAATTTCCAAGGAAGTGAACTTATTATATCCATAAATTTTATTTAGATAAGTTTTCACACAAAAAATGCTCTCATAAAATTCTCCACACAATATCTAAATGTTCTTCCTATTCTTTAAGAGTTCAAGAATACACCAGAATGTCATCCAAAAATACCATAATGAAAGAGTCTAGGTACTACTGAAATACACAGTTCACCAATTCCAGGAAAATCATTGGTGTATTTGTAAGACCAAATGGAATGAATGCATATTAATAATGATCATAATGACTCCTAAAATATATTTTTAGAATATCCTCTTTCTTGAATCATATTTGGTACCCGATGCATAGATCAAATTTTGAGAACCATTGGGATTCATTCAATTGATCAAAAAGATCATAAATCTGAAGTAGTGGATATTTATTATTTATTGTAAACTAATTTAGCTTAGATAATCAATATAGAGACATAACAAGTCATCTTCCTTTTTTTTAAATAACTAGAGTATCCCAAGGCAAAAAAATTGGTCTTATAGAGCCTTTACATTCCAATTCCTCTAATTGGGTCTTAAACTCTTTAAATTATATTAGTTTCATTCTATACAATGGAAGTGAAGTAGAATTTTTCCCTGGAATGATAACAATCAAAAATTAAACTTCCCTTTTAGGTGTAAAACCAGTGAAATTTTTAAGAAACACATCATAACATCGATCCACTATGGTAGGAAAATTTATAGTCTAAATTATTTCATTTTTACCCAAAGTGACAATTTCAAATTGATAAGAAATGTTTCTATCCACCAGTGGTAAAGATCCCACTTTTCCAGCATGTATATCCTAATCTCCTCTAAAAATATGAAATGTCCCATCAAAAGATCTAAAATTTACTAACTGCACATAACAATTGACATGGGACTTTAAATAAATTAATCAATATATCCCCATGATCAAGTCAAAGACAACCATGTACAAAATAGAAAATTCCCTATCAAATTGGACTTTATCAATTGTATTAGAATAAGATACACATTTAAATCCCTTAAAATTTTTATGACCAAGAGGTTTATTGATACACATCATGTGTGGAATCATATCAGTATGTAACTTCATTTAATCAATGACATATGAAGAAAAAAATAGTAGGATACATGAGTATCAAATAGAACTTGTAGAAAAGTTAAGTTAAGTAGAATGGTACCTCATACATCCAAAGGACCTTATTTTTCTTCCTTGATTATCTACTCAGAACCATACAACTACTTACTCACTTCCAATTGTTCCTTGATTCCTTTTTTGAGATTTCATTGCCTGAGGAGTCAAGGTGTTCTTGGAATCACCCTAGTTTACTCGATTCTAAGGATGAGAACTATTCTAACAAGATCATCCCATTGAAGTATAATATTTCTATGATACATGATATGTATTCACAGCAGTTGAATTAGTATCTCTATTAAAATAATTCTAAATATGTACTATCTAATTACATTTGTGAAATGATTTGGGTGGTGTCATATTTTCTTTCTTTATATGATCGAATGAATCACATTGGAAACTTCCAGACTTTCTTTTGGGTCAATGGAGAAAATTTAACTGAATTAGTGTTCTAATTCTATAATACTCCACCACCTTGGAAGTATGTGTCCCTATTCCATTTATTCCCATCATTAGAGTCTCCACCTATTCTCATGGATACAAACCTAATTACTCTAGTCAGATTCCCATAAATATCCCTTTCAACCATATTCAATCTATTAACCATCTTTGTATAATCACTAACAAAGAGCATAACTATATTAGAATGATTTTTTTGTCACAGTCCATACTAAAAGATTAATTCCTTAAAAGATTCACTATAATCTACTTCTAGAGAAAAATAAACTAAGTTCATAAACTTAGTAGCATATTCCTTGACCAATAGATTTTCTTGATTAAGACTGAAGCAATCTGTCATTCTGGTTATCTTGAAGGTGTGGGGGTAGTGTAATGACCCAACCCCAGTTACCCAGAATTGGTGTATTATTACATAACATTGACATGATACAAGAAATCATGTCCCAAAAGACTAATCAGTTTAGTGGCCTTGGAAGTACTAGATACATACATAAGTTTTACATTACATCATGAAATAAAAAAACAACATTGCGTCCCCTTTTAACACTCTTATATACCTTAGCCTATTCCTGTAGGTTAATCATAATATACTTATTTGCATCCTGAGAAAAATGAAACATAAGAAGGGGGTGAGCTCAAATGCTCAGTAAGGATAACAATATATAAGAAACTATCATAAATAAGAATAAACATTTAAGTCAATGTATAAGACTAGAACACAAGCCTTTTAAACTTAAACTTCATCATAATATGGAAAAGATAAATCAAATAATTCCATTTACTTATTCACACGGATATTTTACTAGTTTAATAATCGCATGTAATATCAATAGCCAATTTCATAATGATGGAATGCATAATGCTGGACATTCTAAAACAATTTGTCAAGGCCTCGGCCAAAAACATATATCAAATTGGGAAAGACCTCGGCCAATTCCATGTCTAATTGTCTCATGAGACCAACCAAAGAATCGAGGAGCTATAGCATGCTCCACCCGTCACTTACTAAGTCCAATTCATTCCTCATATGAAAGGGTGAAACATAATCTAAACATTCGTATTAAAACTAGCATATGAAATGTCAATATTTTAACCACAAACCATGAATGGCATAAACATAGCACATATACAGTCAAACATAACTCATTCAATACAATATGGATGATTTTATTATGATAAATCAACCTCAATCAAGAATAAAATACACTGAAGGATATTTACATAGATGAAAATAGTCATTAAAACTATTTTTAGAGAAATATCCCCTTTTTATTGAAAAAATTTAAATGATGCACTATTTATCCAAGAATTCATTTAAAAGTGATTTTTTAATAACAGTGTACCATACCAATTTGAAACTTTTAAAAGAAAATTTAATTTTAAAACATTAATGTCCATATAAATAAATCCTTAAAACCATTTTTCAAACATGGACATTAATGAGAAATATTTAGAAGAATAAATCTTTAAAACATTTAAAATGATATTTTAGTTAGATTTTCTAACCAAATGAGAGACGTTTGAATAAAAATAATTGAGTTGATCAAAAAATTATAATATAATGAGAATAAAGGGATTCATGATATACTATGTCAAAGTAAAGTATATACACCAAATAAAAGTGAATTGGTGCATAACAACAAATAAGTCTTAATGGAAAGTTAGTTGAGATGAATTCCTTTATAAAGACCATATCCTTAGGTTAAGGATAAATCAATGACATAATTATGTGTAAAAAATATAAATACACTCAATATTATTGGATATTCAGTGTAAATAAATCATAGGACATTCACACATATTCTTATAAAAACAACACTAATTACTTGTATGTTTAACTCAATGAATAGAAATTGAGTTAAAATTACTCTTATCAAGTTTATATAGATGACTTGAAAATTTATAAATGGAGTGATTATGTGTATCAAAAGTATATCCACACAAAGGAGAGTGCAAATTACTACATTAGTAAATAAATAGTGATTTCACACATAATCATGGAGTAAAATAATTAATGAAGTTAGTGTAAAACCAAATGAGTGGAAATTGAAATTTGAAATTCCCTTACCGATTTGGTAACTTATGAAACATACACCCCATAAAATAATTATCATACAATGAAGATTTAAATACCCATAAATTAAATTATATTACACAAATAATAAAATCATGGGTAGTACATACACCACACAAAAGAAAATAGTGGCAATATAGCATGAATCTCACGGGAATAAGAAGTGAGATGAAAACCCCTTACCACATTGTAATCAATCGATTTGTATTACCAAAAGTTAATAACCACAAATTTATTCACATAATAACATGAATATAAAGATAATAATGATAATATATTTCAAATGTCAATACACAATACACCACATGCAATAAATTAGTGGTGAACAATGGAAATCTCACGGAATTAAAAGTGAGATAAGAAACCCCTTAACTTGTACTTTTACTTGGTCAAGGGTACATTAACATCATGTATAATAGTTAAATCATTGTTATTAAATTATTCAATAACTATATACATAAATATGATATCATATATGATCCTCTAATATTGCTTTGTTAATAAAATTTTAGTAGTATCATCGTTTCGGGTGTTAACAGATCTGTTTTCCTTTATATGCTCAGTTATGTAAGCCATGTTTATTATTGATAGGATGTATTTTATTCATATTCAGAATTATATTAAGTTCTTAAACATTATTTTTAATCATAAAATGAAAATTATTCTTGAATGATTACGATGGGGAATGAATCTCATCGCATTCGGGGAGACGGTAATCTGTACGTACGCACGAGCGACAATATCATTATATTGATGGTGAAATTGTATGTAATTGGATGGTATATTATATATACAGAATCATTAAAATTTTATATTTATTATTTACATCAGTTATACTCATTATTATACCCATCCAAATAAAAAGGTGTTTGAATAAAAAACTACACCACGACGCGGAGACGGTAAGTCGTACGTACGCACATATAGTGACTTTGTCATTCATATGATGGATATAATAATAAATATGGTTGTAAAATTTTTATAATAACATCACAGTATATAGAATATACTGGATTTATTATTTTATAATTGAAACAACAAATAAAGGGGAAGTGGAAGAAGAAAATAACTTGAAAGAGGTGATGAAATATTTACCTCTTCTTCAGGTTCTTTCTTTTTATTTGATCAAAAGGACTCTTTAGGTTGGATTTAAGACCAATATAAGGAATCTAGGATGATGGTAAGAAATTTTGGAGGATATTTGGTAGGTTTTGGCCGAGAAAAATGGCTTTGGAGGTGTGAAATTAAGATAAGGGGAAGTACCCTTTTATAAGAGAGGTGAGGGTCACTTTAGGAAAAGATTGAAATATTATTTTATAATAAAATTATTTTCGGTTTCTAATGGCTCTAAAATGATTTATTTAGAGGATAAGGTGGTTAGGGGTATAAATACTCTCAACCAATAGGTTTTAGAAAGGTTTAGGTCACCATATTAACCTTATATTTTAGATTTAACTCTTAGTTATATAGTTTGATATTTATCATGTATCTTTGTATTTTTATATTATATGGTTAATAAACTTACTATAACAAGCCAAGAAAACACCAAGTAGTTATTTATTAATATATATAACCTTATCTAAGTCCTTTTTTAGAACCATATATTTTTAGGAATATTATATCAATTAATAATATAGTGTTTATTTTAAAAACTCAATTATGTCAATTTTGACACTATTTAGTATTTGGTTTTTATGAAAATCATAAAAGCATGATTACTTAGAAAAAAATTATTTAATCAACTCTAAAATGTCATATAAACCTAGAAAATTATTTCAATTCATTAAAAGTCTCAAATTACATTTTTTTATATTTATAATATCAATTATTTTAATCTTTCATTAATATGGTAATTACTACATCATCATTGTGTCATAAATAAATTTACTTATTTAATCTCTATAAATTATAAATAAAATACCCTTATGTAGGAAATATTATTATATTTCTAATTAATATTTATAGTCAAATTTATCTTATGTATAACCATATATTAAAAATGGTTTAGTTATTAAACATTGAATTTAACACTTTTAACTCTTCTTTAAATAAAATAATAATAAATGTCCTAATCTAATAAAAGTGGACAAAAAGGATAATATTTTATTCCTAAGGTTTTTTTTGGTTGAATTACACTTATCCAATAAAATTAGGACATGTGTTAGGGTAATTATAATATCATTTTTACTCTTAATTACCCTATTTACTTTTAACCGTGGTAAATAAAATTCAAAAGTTACTTTTCACCAAAAAATATTTTCATATTATTGAACCAAATTTTACTTATTTATGTCAACCATGTCTCTTGTATTTTTTAAATTCAACTCACAGAAGCTGTAAAACAAAGTTTTATGCAAATTTGTAAATACTCCTAGAAGGTGGGTAAAAGATGGTAAAAAGTTCAGTAAAATTTTATGCATCTAATTTTATTATAAAATGACTCCAATGAATTAAATTGAACTTATATTGGTATTATATATCTATTTTTATTTAAAATAAATTTAAATAAAATAAATAATTATTTAAATAAAAAATCGGTTTTAAACTATAACGCAGTGTTTTTCACAATTCATCAAAAATTGAATGTTTTAAGAAAAATACCAAAAACATTACCCTAAGATAACTTTGATATTCCGAATTCAAAAACGAATTCTATTTTACTAAATTCAAAAAATATAAGTTTTATTACTTAATTTAAAATTAATTCCCGTTGTCAAAACTGAAAAGTGAGTTTTTAAAAAGTAAAAACTATCAAATGATTGACATGTGTTTATGTCAAATTTAAATGTGAAATTACATATAATGACCTAAATTTTATTAAATGATAAAACTATAATTAAATTATACTTCCAAACCATTCAAATTCATAATTTAACAATATAAATTATTTCAATTAAAAAAGTTTTTTTCAATTAAAATTTAGTATTTTTCAGTATTCATCAAAATATAAAAGTTATCAAAAAATTACAAAAAATTTATCCAAAATAAATTTTTATGTCCCAATTCTAAATAAGAATATAATTTTTCCTTAAATTGAATACATAAAAGTGTCAAATATTGGTTTTAAAAAGGGTTTGCTATTAAAAGGTGGTTAAATTTCATTTTTTGGAAAATACTTCTTTTATCTGAAAAAATGAATTTGTTATTATATTTTGTCTAAGAAACACATAATATGGATTCTAAAATTATATGGAGTATATAAAATTAAAAATTAGGTTAATACTATTCATAACTACTTTTTGAACGGCTAGTTTGGTAAGTCGTGGTGCGCTCGAACTCGGTGTTGCGTATAGTGCAAGCTATTTAATTACTTTAAAGAAAATAACTTATTATGAAATCTTGGGGTGTTACGTTCTTCCCCCATTTTGGAAATTGTGTCCTCATAATTTTAAAATTGGTCTTGGAAACTTCACTGGAAGTCCCACATCGGAAAAAGAGTCAATAAAACTATCACTTTAAAAGAAATAAAGAGAAGTACAAAGGTCACCCAAGATAACCCATACAAGGATTCCATGTAGAAAAACATGGATATGGAAGATAAACTAAGTGTCAAAGTTCTGTTGGAGAGTGATATAAAACATTATCAAGAGAAAGTTAACAACAAGAAAACCACAAACTTGTGATGGGATAAACGGTCATTAGTTTCCCAGTAGGAAAAGTAAACAGACAATGTTTTTTTGTTTTAAGTTCCATTTCATAAAGTTGAGGAATTTATTTATGAGATTGACTAAGAACATAAAGATATATACTTACTTTTTAAGTATATTTTCATCCTTTAATAAATTTCTATCACTAACTCATATTTTTTTATTAAACGATGAGTATTCAAGATGACTTCTTCACACCTGAAGCACTAGAATCAACTTCTAGAGAATAACATTATCACAAAGGATAAACTATATATTTACCTTGTCTTTAGAGATTAACCAAAACAAAAATAGTTGGTACAAGATCAGATGATCTCCAAAAAGGATAATCCTTTAGAGAAAGAAATACTAATATTAATTTCTAAAGTTAAACCAACAATACCCAAATTTCAATAAATACCATTCAATAAACAATTTTCCTTAAAATCCTTCAATATAATCCAAAATAATATTAAAACCCAAAACATAGAAGAATTTGATTACATAGTCTTCCACATTAAATTGTATCTCTAAATAACATTGACTACTCTTAAAGTCACATACTTAAAAGTAATTAACATAATCACATATTCTCTATGATAGGTTAATCATTTCCATAAATAATCCAAATTATTATAAATCCACAATAAAAAAATAGATAAGAATCCACCATTACTCCTCAAATAAAATCCCATAGTATTCTATTTTCTTTAGGCATATAGTGTTCCCAATAGAGAGAACATCTTCCAAAATAACATTTATCACTTAATCACCAAATCATTTTCTTATACTAAGGATATACATTTGATAAGAAATAAGATCCAAAATCAACTTATTATTGATCAATAAAATCATTTAACTAAAAATAATTATCCACACTTACCAGTTACTTCACTTATTCAAGTGGTAAATGATAAATCCCAATAGAACTCTGGTTGTGGGTTCGATTCCTGCAGCTTTTTCTGACGCGACGGGATGTCACACGGTCTATGTGTTGTCCTTTTTAAAAAACAATATTTTATAACATTCCCAAAATGAGATAAATTCCTCAAAATAACCATAACATAATTTCATCACAAATATTAACTCATACCTCACATTTTCATCCCAAAATTTAATAACTTGTAATTTCCTCAAATTCAAGTATCATATAAACCCAAATGGTTATTTCTAACTATATAAATAATAGAAAAGATAATTATTTTTAAAATATAATTTTCACATAACAAACTATAGGGTTACACTTACAACAAAAAAGTCTTCCAAAGTAATCCCATCAAAAAAGAGAACTAATACTTTTAAACATTTCTCCATCCATTTATTTCCACATAGGTTCTTCCTTGACCAAGATTTTATCCTATAGAATAGGGAATTCACTTGGGTAATTCCCATATCCCCTAAATTTATGGAAAATGACTATAAATGGATTCTTGGGATCATTTTTATTTTATTCCATAGTACTCTTCATTTTTAGTTGACAATTATTTACTTTATGTCCTTATTTCCCACACATAAAGCATTTCTTTGTTCCATAGAGACACTTTCCTAGGTGTCTCCTTCCACATTTCCTGCATTATAGAAATTGGGCTTTCTTTTCTCCATGGTCTAGACTACTAAAGCTCTTATCATTCACCACCTTTATTTTCTTTGTTGAGTCTAAGAGTTGGTTAATATATATGTTGTTGATCATATTTTTGTAAAACTGATTTGGCATAAACACGATATCTTTTACACCTATCAACATTCCATTTCCTTGCTCATTTCCACCACCATTCCCACCTGGTACATCATGTTCAATGTTATTATGACTTCCTTGAAATCGATCCATTGAATAACACAAGAAAGCATAGTGTGAGTCATAAAATCATTTAGATAATATCATAACACCTTATTTTCCATCTAAAACACCTTAGGATTAACTAAGGTTATTTATTCTCATCTTATATTAAAATCCATCAAATCAGTTTATAAAGAAAATGTTAATTATCCTAAGCATATCCCCCAGGAGTGTCGTAAACAAGAGTGCAGTAAGGCCCATTGTCGTGTAGCAAGATACCCCAGGTCAAGCCCAAAACTCCTTGTAAGAGTTTTCACTCCTAGGTACATCTGTGCGAGAGCCGCCTCTACCTGCTCGTATCTAGATAGGGATGTATTTCTTGGAAAACCCACATAATATTTACATTACCAAAATTTTTGGATATTCTTTTATACTAATCTTAAATGTCAATATTAGGGTAGTGTTTTCTAATCAGACTTTTTCTAAATCTAGCTTCCAAGGACTGTACTAAACTTCCACTTATACCAACTGTAACGCCCCGACCCCAGTTACCCAGAATCGGTGCATTATTACATAACATTGGCATGATAAAATTAATCATGTCCTTAAATAATGATCAATTTAGTATCCTTATAAGTACTAGATACATACATAAGTTTTACATTACATTATGAATTAAAAAAACAAATTTGTGTCCCCTTATAACACTCTTATATCCCTTATCCTATTCCTACAGGTTAATCGTAATATACTTATTTGCATCCTGGGAAAAATAAAACATTAGAAGGGGTGATCTCAAATGCTCAGTAAGGTTAACAATATAGAGGAAACTATCATAAATAATAATAAACATTTAAGGCTATGTATAAGACTAGAACACAAGTATTTTAAACTTAAACTTCAGCATAATATGGCAAAGATAAATAAAGTAATGTCATTTACTTATTTATATAGATATTCTACTAGTCTAATAATCACATGTAATATCAATATCCAATTTCATAATGATGGAATGAATAATGCCATAATTATAAAACATCTTGTCAAGGCCTCGTCTAAGACATCTAAAAATGATTTAGGCCTCGACCAAAACCATATATCAAATTGGGAAAGGCCTCGGCCAATTCCACATCAAATTGTCTCATGAGACCTACCAATGCATCGAGTATCTATAGTGGGCTCCACCCATCACTTACTATGTCCAATGAATTCCTCATATGAAAGGGTGAAACATAATCTAAACATTCTTATTAAAACTAGCATACGAAATGTCAATATTTTAACCAAAAACCATGAATTCTATAAAAATAGCACATCCACAGTCAAACATAACTCATTAAATACAATATCGATGATTTTATTATTATAAATCAACCTCAATCAAGAATAAAATACACTGAAAGATATTTACATAGATGAAAATAGTCATTAAAACTATTTTTAGAGAAATAACCCTTTTTCTTGAAAACATTTAAATGACGCATTATTTATCCAAGAAGTCATTTAAAAGAGATTTTTAAATAAAAGTTTATCATACCAATTTGAAACTTTTAAAATTAATTTTAATTTTAAAACATTAATTTCCATATAAATAAATCCTTAAAACCATTTTTAAAACATGGACATAATGATAAATATTTAGAAGAATAAAACTTTAAAACATTTAAAATGATATTTTAGTTAGAGTTCCTAACCAAATGAGAGACTCTTGAATAAAAATAATTGAGGTAATAAAAACATTATAATATCATGAGAATAAAGGGATTCATGATATACTGTGTCAAAGTACATTATGTACCCCAAATAAAAGTGAATTGGCGCATAACAATAAAGAAGTCTCAATGGAATGTAATTTGAGATGAATTCCTTTATAAAGACAGTATCCTTAGGTTAAGGATAAATCAATGGAATAATTATGTGAGAAAAATATAAATACCCTCAATATTATTGGATATTTAGTGTAAATTAATCAGAGTACATTCACACATATTCTTTTAAAAACAACACCAATAACATGGATGTTTAACTCAATGAATAGAAATTGAGTTAAAATTACTCTTATCAAGTTTATATTGATGACTTGAGAATTTATCAATGGAATGATTATGTGTATCAAAATTATATCCACACAAAGGGGAGTGTAAATTACTACATAAGTAAATAAATAGTGATTTCACACATAATCATGGAGTAAAGTAATCAATGGAGTTTGTGTAAAACTGAATGAGTGGGAATTGAAATTCGAAATTCCCTTACCGATTTGGTAACTTAAAAAACATACACCCCGTGAAATAAGTATCATAAAATGAATATTTAAATACCCATAAATTAAATCATATTACACAAATAATACAATCATGGGCAGTACATACACCACACAAAAGAAAATAGTGGAAATATAGCATGAATCTCACGGGAATAAGAAGTGAGATGAAAACCCCTTACCACATTGTAATCAATCGATTCGTATGAACAAAAGTTAATAACCACAAATTTATTCACATAATAATATGAATATAAAGATAAAAATGATAATATATATCAAATGTAAGTACACAATACACCACATTCAATAAATTAGTGGCGAACAATGGAAATCTCACGGAATTAAAAGTGAGATAAAAAACCCCTTACCTTGTACTTTTCCTTGGTTGAGGGTATTTTAACCTCCTATATAATAGTTAAATAATTGTTATTAAATTATTCAATTACTATATACATAAATATGATATCATATATTATCCTCTAATATTTTTTTGTTAATAATATTTTAGTAGTATCATCGTTTCGGGTGTTAACTGATCTGTTTTCCTTTATTTTATCGGTTACGTAAGTCATGTTTGTTGTGAATAGGATGTATTTTATTTATATCCAGAATTATATTAAGTTCTTAAACATTATTTTTAATCATAAAATTAAAATTATTCTCTAATTATTACGATGGGGAATGAATCTCATCGCGTTCGTGGAGACAGAAATTTGTACGTACGCACGAGTGACAATATCATTATATTGATGGTGAAATCGTATGTAATTAGATGGTATATTATATATAAAGAATAATTAACATGTTATACTTATTATTTACATCAGTTATACTCATTATTATACACATCCAAATAATGAAGTGTTTTAATAACAAACTACACCATGACGTGGAGACGGTATGCCGTACGTACGCACATATGGTGACTTTGTCATTCATATGATGGATAGAATAATAAATATGGTTGTAACATTTTTATAATTGCATAAAAGTATATATAAGATACTGGAGTTATTATTTTATAATGGAAACAACAAAGAAAGAGTAAGTGGAAGAAGAAAAGAACTTGAAAGAGGTGATGAAATATTTACCTCTTCTTGAGGTTCTTCCTTTTGATTTGATCAGAAGGGATACTTAGGTTGGCTTTATGACCAAAGTAAGGGCTTTAGGATGATGGTAGTAAAGTTGGGAGGATATTTTGTCAGGGTTTGGATGATCCAAATGGCTTTGGAGGTGTGAAATTAATAGAAGGAGAAGTACCCTTTTATAAGAGAGGTGAGGGTCACTTTAGGAAAAACTTGAAATATTATTTTATAATAAAATCATTTTCGGTTTATAATGACTCCAAAAAGATTTATTTCGAGGATAAGGTGGTTATGGGTCGAAAACCTCTCAACCAATAGGTTTTATACAGGTTTAGGTCACCATATAAACCTTATCTTTTAGATTTAACTCTTAGTTAAATAGTTTGACATTTACCATGTCTCTTTGTATTTTTATATTATATAGTTGTAAACTTATTATAACAAGCCAAGAGAACCCCAAGGGGTTCATTATTAATATATATAACCTTATCTAAGTCCTTTGGCCGAACCATATATTTTTAGGAATATTATATCAATTAATAATATAGTATTTGTTTTAAAAACTCTATTATGTCAATTTTGACAGTATTTAGTATTTGGTTTTTGTGAAAATCATAACAGTATTATTAATTCAAAAAAAATTATTTAATCATCCCTAACATTCATCAAAAGTCTCAAATTACATCTATTTGGATATTTATAATATCAATTATTTTAATTTTTCATTAATATGGTAATTATTGCATCATCATTGTTTCATAAATAAATTTACATATTTAATGTCTATAAATTATAAATAAAATACCATTATTTAGTAAGGATTATTATCTTTATAATGAATATTTATAGTCAAATATATCTTATGTATAACCCTATGTTAAGAATAGTTTAGTTATTAAACTTTGAATTTAACACTTTTAACTCTTCTTTAAATAAAATAATAATAAATGTCCTAATCTAATCCAAGTGGTCCAAAAGGATTATATTTTATTACTAATATTTTTTTGGTCGAATTAAACTTATCCAATATAATTATGACATGTTTTAGGGTAATTATAATATCATTTTTACCCTTAATTACCCTATTTGCTTTTAACCGTGGTAAATAAAAGTCAAATGTTACTATTTACCAAAAATTATCTTCATCTTATTGAACCACATTTTACTTACTGATGTCAACCATGTCTCTTGGATTTTTTAAATTCAACTTATAGAAGCATTAAAATTTTGTTTTATGCAAATTTGTAAATGCTCCTAGAAGGTGGGTAAAAGACGGTAAAAAGTTCAATAAAATTTTATACATCTAATTTTATTATAAAATGACTCAAATGAATTAAATTGAACTTATATAGGTATTATATATCTATTTTTACTTAAAATAAATTTAAATAAAATAAATAATTATTTAAATAAAAATTCAGTTTTAAACTATAACGTAGTGTTTTTCACAATTCATCAAAAATTGAATGTTTTTAGAAAAATATCAAAAATTTACCATAAGATAATTTTGATATTCCGAATTAAAAAATGAATTCTATTTTACCAAATTCAAAACATAAAGTTTGAATTAATTAATTTAAAATTAATTCCTGTTGTCAAAACTGAAAAGTGGGTTTTTAAAAAGTAAACACTATCAAAAGATTGATATGTGTTTATATCAAAATTAAATGTGAAATTACATATAATGACCTACATTGTATTAAATGATAAAAATATAATTTAATTATACTTACAAACCATTCAAATTCATAATTTAACACTATAAATTATTTATATTAAAAAAGTTATTTTCAATTAAAATTTAGTATTTTTCAGTGTTCATCAAAATATGAAAGTTATGAGAAAAGTACCAAAAATTTATCCAAAATAAATTTTTTTGTCCTGATTCTAAATAAGAATTTAATTTCATTAAATTGAATACATAAAAGTTTCAAATATTGGTTTTAAAAAAAGTTTTCTATTAAAAGGTGGTTAAATTGCATTTTTTGAAAAATACTTCTTTTATCTAAAAAATGAATTTGTTCTTATATTATGTCTAAGAAATACATAATATGGATTCTAAAATTATATGGAGTATATAAAATTCAAAATTCAGTTAATACTATTCATAACTTCTTTTTGGATGGCTATTTTGGTATGTCGTGGTGTGCTCGAACTCAGTGTTGCGTATAGCGCAAGCTATTGAATTACTTTAAAGAAAATAACTTATTATGAAATCTTGGGGTGTTACAGGTAGAATTGTGTATTGAACAATTCTTCAAATCCTTCCAACATTAGGCTCTATCTAGCTTTATATTAGATATAAAAACTCACCATTGGTGTGTAAGATCCTCCAACATGTAGACTAATGTATTTACCTTTAGATCAGCTAGTGTTCTTGGGAAATTGAAGATTCATTTCATTCTATTAAGCCACACTTATACCTTTTTGGGTTTTAAATCCCCCCAAAAGATCGGTGGATTTTGTTTCTGAAATTACATAGAATGATCTAGTTTTCTTGCATAATCATTTTGATTTTCCTTGTTGACATGTTGAAAAGATTTAACAACACTCTAAATAAACTGTTGGTTCACTTGTTGCTCAGGTGAAACCATCACAAGTACAAAAACTATTTATAACATTGGCTTTTTCACATTTTTTTTTCAAAAACGACATGAAAATATATGAAAATTTATTTTTCATTCCTGTTTTTGATGCTTTTGCTGGGGCGTGCGCATCTGTCCTCTTGAGTGCGACAGGTGTGGATTTTTTACCCCACATTCCCACTTTCCAAAGTCAGGCGGCATCTGTTCCTTCCTGAGGGATGTTTTCTTATTGATTGAAATGGGATGGTGGGATATTGGTTCTTCCTTCTATGGATTCATCCTAAGAACTTATCACCTAGTCCAATTCTCCCTCATAGATTTAATACGTTGTTCATGAAACTCTTCCTGGTGCCATATCTTCATGGACACCAGTTAATTACGCTGCTTATTTCAGGAAATTACAAAAGTTTTGGACAGGGAAGCAACCTTTGGTTAGGGGAGTAATCACATTGGGGGCATCACTGGAATGTCTGGACGCTGGGGGATTGGCATGTCTGTCTTTTGTCCCTTATCATAGGGCTTCTCGAGGGCGTAGAATCCCGCGGCATCCCACATTGAACACGGGGAATCATATGCCATGGGCATGTGTCTAAGGTTTTCCTCAACTTCCTATGTTTAACACCGGGTATGCCGCAAGTTTAACATCCAGTGGAGATGGTTACACCAAAGGTGTGTCATCTGAGGTTTTCCTCAGGCATCTCATGTTTATCACGAGGTATTCCATGAGTTTAACATCTTGTGGAGATGGAATGAGATGGAACCATCATGAAGATGATGGTAGTGTTGGGCTTGAGTCTTGAAGAGACTTCCTACGTATCCCTGTGGCAGGGAATAAAAGTCCTCGTAGTTTCGAAGGGTGGTGTCGGTGAACCGACGTGAAGGAGGACCTGGGGTTTCATGGGTGGTGGGCTTGAACCTCGTGGAGGCTTCCTACGTACCCTGCCTTGGAAAGGATCAAAGACCACATAGTTCATGATGGTGTGTGGGGATTACACTCTAGGTTTCCCAAGGCGTTTGGTGGACCGACATGGTTGGAACGACCGGGTGGTGGGCTTGAACCTCGTGGAGGCTTCCTACGTACCATTCCTTTACATAGATCAAAGTCCCCGTTGTTCGGGTAGGGTCATGGAACCGAATGGTCAGAACCAATGGGTGTTCGGCTTGAACCTCAGGGAGGCTTCCTACATACCTTTCCTTAGCAAGGATAAAAGTCCCCGTAGTTCGGGAGGGGGAATGTCGGCGAACTGACGTGAAGATAGACTTGGGGTCCAATGGGTGTTGGGCTTGAACCTCATTGAGGCTTCCTACATACCATGCCTTGACATGGATCAAAGTCCCTATAGTTCAGGTTGGATGGACTGGGGATTGAACCTCCTGGAGGCTTCATACGTACCATGCCTTGACATGGATCAAAGTCCTTGTGGTTCGGGTTGGATGGATTGGGGCTTGAACCTCGTGGAGGCTTCCTACGTACCATGCCTTGACATCGATCAAAGTCTCCGTAGTTCGGGTTGGATGTATTGGGGCATGAACCTCATGGAGGCTTCCTACGTACCATGCCTTGACATGGATCAAAGTCCTCGTAGTTCAGGTTGGATGGATTGGGGCTTGAACCTCATGGAGGCTTCCTACGTACCATGCTTTGACATGGATCAAATTCCTTGTAGTTCAGGTTGGATGGATTGGGTCTTGAACCTCATGGAGGCTTCCTACATACCATGCCTTGACATGGATCAAAGCCCTCATATTTCGGGTGGTGAATGTAGTTTAATGTCATGTGGGTTGAGATTATGTCATGGTCGATGCTTACTCTAAGCCCACGTAAGTCATGCTAGGTGTGAGAAACAAGAGACAGCAAAGGCCTGACGACCGCACTGCGAAAGGTGCATCCGTTGGAAGTGAAGTGGGGATTACGCATGGAGTGGCCCAGGGAGGGAAATATTGGGACTTACTCTAGGATGGAGGCCTAGTGGAAAAAAATCCCAGCGGGAGAGGGAAAGGGTGACAAGAACCCCTGTCCCCATATCCCCTCTTGGTCCTTGGCACCAAGGAAGTGAGGAGTAGGGATGCTACCTCCAACAAGAAGGGGTAGGGGATTACACCAAGGTGGCTTCCCTTCCCCCACGAACAAAAGCCACCCCCACAAGGAGGGTATCATCCCTTGTGGATACCAGGGGGTGTGGAGAATGTTCAAGGTGGGGGCACCCCACATGCGAGGCACGGGGCCAGGTCACAGTTTAACATCATGTGATGAGGACTATGGTGCTTGGTGGTTTAACATCCTGCGGCTCGGACGAAGTGGGTGTGCTCCACACCCCTAGGACTTACATAACTGGTAGCCTTTTCTCCTTGTGGGAGGGAAGGCACCGTCAATGCCATGGTGAGGGGGTGTCATGGAGCGAACCATCGAGGGGTCCATGTTAGCGTGGCTATGCGAAGAAGCAATATCCATTAGTGTTCCTATGCGAGGAATCAATAGGCGTATCATCGCAACGGGTGGTATCGTCCAGGGTAATTTGAAGTCACATTGTGCAAACCTAGAGGGTCGCACGGAAAAATGAATTTCCAAGCAGAGGGGTCCATAGGCGAGGGCCTTGTGAAGCTCTGTTGCTCTTCATGGCAGAGGGAACTTGCGAAGGGGTGTGATTCATGAAGTGGGGTGCCTTAGCCTTAGCATGGGAAGAAGGTGCATATGGGAGGTGCTTTACAAAGTGGAGAGGCATTCGCGGAGCACTGCCTCTTGGGGAAAAGGTGCCTTGCGAAGCAAGGTGTCGGGAAGCAATGTACTTCGCGAATTACAGTGACCCTGACTTATCATGTGAATCATGTGTACATGAAGGGTGTTTCGAAAATCATAAACTCTCTACGATGACCTAGGTCCCCTTGGGGATCCCCTTCCTTCACAAAAGCCCTTAGGATTCACAAAAGGCATCCCTCTCAAAAGAGGGTATCAAAACGAGACAGGGGGAACTTCGCGGAGCGGAAGTACGTCACATAGATCAGGGTTCACAGAGCAGAAGGATGCTTTGCTATTCGTGAGCTGGGAAGTCAAAAGGTCAGATTTTACGTCCTCTGGGATCTGGGGGGGCCTGGTATTTATAGGCGAGAGGCGCTGCAGAGCAGATCTCACGCGGTGCGAAGAAGGACTAGGTTGCTTTGCGATGGGTCACGAACATCCAACGTGGTCGCGGAGCGTCCTTCCTTCTTGCTTCGCGGCGGGCTTGCGAACGTCAAATCCATTCACAGAGCATCCTACCTCCTTGCTTCGTAGTGGGCTCATGAACGTCAAATCCGTTTGTAGAGCGTCCCGCCTCCTTGCTTCGCAGTGGATGCGGTGATGGGTGAACTCTGCAAAGGGGCTTCGCGAGGCAGTTCTTTGGGGCCTTCTTTGGGCCTCTTTTTTGTCCCCAATTTTGGTGCCAACAAATTCCCCCCCTCAGACTTGGAGCTGTGGAAAGATCAAGGGTCTAAGTCTGAGATAAATCGCCAAAATCCTCGGTCGTTCTTGGTGCTGAATCGTGAAGAACACTCGTGAGGCGGATAGGGGACGCGCAGGCGGAGCACTCTGTAAAGCTCAGCACAGACTGGATGCGCTGCGAAGCTCCAAAGGTCGCCGCCTATAAATAAGAGGTGTCCCCTCTCTTTTTCCCTTTCCATTATCTGCAATTTTGTCTTCTTGCACTCTCGATTCGTGAAGCTCTGTGTACTCCGCGAGTGTTCTCCACGAATCGAGTCTTCACGGCACACAGCGAGTAATCGACTCCACGTCTTGCGCTCCGCGATCCAGCTTTTGAATGCCTAGGCAGCGCTCTGTGATCAATCTTTGTGAGTGGACTTCGCGAACGTGCTCCGCGAACGAGCTTCGCAATCCAACAAAAAAAAACGTCCCAGTTCCAAAACCAAATGGCCCACCAAGAAGCTGCTCAGGGGGTCCTTGCAGATGCTGCCCGAAGAGATGAAATGGCTAACCGTCTGGGGCTAGGAGAGTTAGTCTAGAGCCACTCGGACCATAGTTAGTTGGTGGAGCTGATGTTAGAGAGACAGAAGAACTACCCACTATTTAGGAGGTTTCCCTTGTATGGATTCGGGCTGAGGGATGACGTCTTCATCCCTGAAGAAAGTAAGGACGAGCCAGCTTACTAGTTCTAGAGCACGCCATGCCAGCATAGTTGGTTCAGGGAACCCGATGGTCATGCTCGGGAGGACTTCATGCCTGTCATCACCGACTATTTATACAATCATCTAAAAAATGTCGAAGGTAAGGCTTTGAATCTAGATACATCCCCTCCTCTGTATTGAACCATCCTCAAGGTGGCGCTGGGGAACCTGGAGAAGGGGTGGTCCGAGGAATGGGACCTACGCTAGGGAGGGAACTTTACGGATGATTGGGCCTGAGCCTACTGGGTAGGCACCTCGTGCAAGGAGTTAGGGGTGGAGCTGAGGAGAGTGGGCCTGTATGAGGTAGCTTGGGCTTCCCAGTTCCATATCTACCAGCCGAAGCAGCTAATGTCGGAGCTATTGAGCTGGTGATCACTGGGGACCAATACCTTCCACCTACATCATGGGGAGGTTGGCATCAGCCTATGGGAAATTCATCAAGTCTCAGGGGTCCCAATAATGGGGGTGATGTATGAATAATTCATCCCGACTATGGGTGTGTGGGAGGATCTGGAGCATATACCACATCTGGCGATGGCATTGATGGAGCTCGTGCCCGGGGAGGATAAGGAGGCGGTGATGGATGTTCACTTCAATCATTGGTTCAAGAAGTTTCTGAACTTCCTGGTAGACCGCCAGTTTTCGGAAAGGCCTCGAACTTGCCCAAAGGTGGGGCTGGAGTAAGGAAAACTCAGACTGGCAGTTGTTGGAGGATAGCCAGTGGAAGACCTGGGGGTTCAGTTTCAGCACTGAACAATAGCCAATAGTCAGGCTGGCGGCATTCATCATAGCTCTCATCTGTGGTTGGATTATTCCGGTGAGGGATACAAACATGGGAGTATAGCCAATCACTTTCATCATGGCATCCTTATTGGCGACATGAGGGTGGTTCAACTTAGGTATCCCGATGATCACCAAGTTGTTCAAAACGATGTGGCACATCAGTGAGGGGAAAAGGCCACAGAGGGTATGTAGGCCATTCCATCACCTGTATGGGTGGATAGCAGCACACATAAAGGGGATCTATGAGTATCCAAACCCCATCTCACCTCCAGGGTCAAACTTCCCTCCTCGATCTTGAATGCTGCGGGGAGATTTCTGACCAAGATGACCGCACCATCGGTTCTGAACCGGGTGTGGAGGGTGGAGGAATTAAATTTCCACCCGTTCCCATTGCCGATGGGGGAATTCACTAATGATGGCTGGGTAACATAATAGTATCAAGCCTATCTCTTGGCCTTTCAAGGTGGAGTCTTGGTGGTCAGGGTGGACCGTTAGCATCTTTGCGATCCATACACCCCACACCGGTTTGCAAGGAAATTACGGTGCTTGCAGCGGCTGACCCCGCAGGTCTACTTGGGGGTACGTTACGAGGAGCACCCATGTGTAATGAGGAAGTTGTAGATCATGTTCACACGGGAAGATAGGAAGATTCGGAATGTACTTCCTTTTCCAATTGTCATCCTTGGGCTGGTAAAAGAATATGCCCAGAGCTGGGAGGTGGCCTATCCAGGAGATATGCTAATGCAGCCAACTGTCCTGGTCTGTGAGGGTGAGCTTCCCCGATCTCAGGGCTGAAGCCGAAAAGTGGCAAGGGCATCCCGCAGTGGCGGGGCTGTCGTAGCGGCGATGCCCGTGCCATTTGACGGGGACGCAGTGGTGGCGGATCCGGCAGTGGTAGTAGAGCCAGTGGTCCTAGGAGAATAAAGTCATCCAGAGGGATGGTCATTGAGGGGATTCTGTAGGATTTCCACTCAAGCCCTGGGGAAAAGGCTGTGCCACATTGAAATGCTAAAGAATGTTGTCTTCTCGGAGCCCTAGGACATCTAGGAAGTCAACCATCAATTCCTTGGCCTGTACAAGTTATGGTAGCACCTTAACCACCTCGTGATGGACTTTCTAGGGATTGGCCCCATGAGATCCGGTTTTCCAGTATCCCCAGCAGAGGCGGAGCAATACATAGTCGAGCTAGAAGATTTTATCCATTCTCAGGGTGCCTCGAACCCGATGACAGACTGAGTCAGGGTACTGCTGAGCCGTATGGTCCCTCCGCAACTGTTAGATACTGACCTGAGGGAATGATTCCCTCTGCCGGAAGAATCAGGTGAGTCTTCCTGGGGAGACGAGGCAGGTAGAGAGAGTTTGTCGGAGGAGGGTGTGGTCGGTGATTAGTCCTTAGATCTCAAAGATTTCACGGAGGCCCTAGAGGTAAAATCCCAAGTTCCTTCTTCAAATTCTACCCTTAGGTTACTCTAGATTCCTCATCAGAATTTTCACTATACAGGAGGACCTTAGCATAGACCTCGTTCCCATCCTCTAGTGGGTGTTGATGCTGGACCTTCGGGATCCACGCCCGTGGCTGCATCAACTTCCATGTCTGGCAGAGCTAAGACACCTGAGGCAGCTCCCCTGGAATCTCTAGACCTTCCCACCATATACGGGGGGCCACATCTTGGGATCCCGACAACATTGCTCGGGAGTGAGACCAAGGATTTGACCTCTGTAAGTCTTCTCTACTGAATATGCAACTGCCACCCCCTGATCAGGTTTACTGACATCCACGTCCCCTTTTTTGGCACATACAGTCCTTTAATTGGCCTGGGCTACTACGGAGAAGTCGGTCGGGGCCTCTGGTAGTGCCCTTCCCCGAGGAATGCCAATGGTCGTGGAGGTGGACATCCAACCTGACCGGACTACACCACTCCCGATCGCCGGTGGGGACGCCAGTGGGATTGGGCCTGAGATTATTGAGGTGGGATCCGATGATGAGGATCAACCAGACAGTCCCGGCCCTACCACGCCTGATCCAACCCCAGATGTGGACCCGGCCGAGGATTTCCTGGGGTATTCCCTACATACGAGCCTGCCAATGGTGCCGACTAGGACGAGACAACCTCTGACAAAGAGGACAGCAAAATAGTCTGCCACCGATCGTGGAAGCTAATCACACACTTCATCAACAACACCCCCCAAGCTTTATGGTTGGATGAGATGGATAGACTTCGCTTGCAGCTATGCGAACTATGTTCTGGGGAAGTGGATTCCCAGTGCCCTCACATGCTCATCTGAGATCTTATGGCAGAAAATATTCTAGAGTATGACCGTGGCCTCAGTATAGGCTGGAAGCGGAGGAAGGCGGTGAACATCAAGAGGCTCCGAGAGGCCGAAAACGAGGTTGAACGGTTGCAGGCCTGGGCCGATGAGCATTCTGCTTCTCTTGATGAGCAATCAGAGCTCATCACGCGGCTGAAAGCCCAACTGGTGAAGGCCGAGGAGGGCATGAAGCGAGACTCTAAAGATATGGTTGTTATCCGGACTGGTGTGGAGCGGGCTCAGGTTGCAGTTGGTGAACTGCACCCACTCACTGTCGAGGAGGAGAAGGAGGTAAACAAGCGATAGCAACTCCTGGATGCCACAAGCCGAAGGGTGGCGGAACTACAACATTCCTTTGATGAGGTGAATCCATCCTTGGGGGGAGTCAACCCCTGGGTACTTTAAGGATTACAAACCCTTAAACATACTTTCATGCTTTGATTGTCTGAATGTCATATCATGCATGAGTTCCATTGTTTGCATTGGTTTATTTCATCCTTGTGATGTTCTCGGAGCATCCAACGATCATTCCCTAAGCTCACGTGGGTCAGGCCCAATGTGAGAAACAAGGGATGACCACCTTATCTCCCCATCCAAACTTAGGAGTGCAAAACAAGCTTTGGGCATCCAAGGTTTGGACAACCGGTCCGAATTTCTGGGAGGAGATGGGAGAGACCTTACTAAAGAATTAAGCTCTCAGAACAGCCGAATTACTATCTTCCTAGTGTGCTCTTGTGCACAAACGGGGTAACGCCAGGAGCGCTGAAATCGATTCGAACAGATGGGAATGGGAGGTGTGAATCACGATACCAAGGATTTGGAACATTGTGGGGGTGGCATGACAATAAAGAATAACTATTGACCACGTTCGAAACACAACATTCTTATTTCATTAGCCGGGAGTGGGGATAGAAAATGAGGTTTGACCGTTGACCATGTTCGAAACACGGGACCGGACTCAAGATGTCATCTGTTAGTTTTCCAGAACGTTGGCCCAAGATAATAGGCGGGCCATAGGCCGAGCATCCATACTATTAGGGGGTTCCTCCAGATGTGAAAGAGGAAGAGGGTCTGAATAAGGGGCACACAAAGTGTGGAATGTGGAGTGAGGATTTTTTCGAACAGAATCCAACACTCTTTAAATTACGCAACAGTGGTGGAAGCACAATGGATGGATGCATCAGTCTGATCATGGATCATTCCTTCTTTCAGACAGGGCCCCTCTAGAGAGGAAGTCGCCGCTTACCAATGTTATCTTGGGGCATCCCAAACTTGTTCAAGGTAAAGTTTCAGTTACACGGTTCCCCACAAGGGGACAAGCCAGGGGGCCGGAAATGGGAAGGAATAGGATTTATGATTCTTGGGGCTCGACCCTAGGCAAAATACCAGGGTGTCTCTACGTATCCCATGAGGATGGGAATCAAGCCATACATAGTTCTGGAAGCACAGTTTAACGTCGTGCTGGACAATGAGAAGCTTGATTGTGCTAGTGCACATCCTACCAAAACTACTAAGCACACATGATTCATGCTACATGTGGGAAACAAGAAGTAGTGGTGGGACTCCCCAACATAGGAAGGAACATGTTAGGACAAAGGGATACTCAGTAAATGTTGTCCCAATGATGCTAAACTATCCATGTAGCGCACCTAGACACACGAAGAGATATGGCCGAGTATATCAGAATTCCACGTGAACATGAGGAAGTGAAAATATGTGAATCACGACGCTCAAAATCTGGATCACAATGATGGTGGTGTGACGATGGAGGATAACTGTTGACCATGGCAAAAATGCAGCATCCACATCGCGTTAGCCTAAAATGGGGATAGACAAATGAGGGTTGACCATTGACCATGTTCGAAACATGGGACATGTCGCAACTGTCATCAGAGATCCTTAGAGGTGTTGGCCCATGACGGTAGGTGATCCGATGCGGCATGGTACCAGGCCATTAAGGGGTCCCTTTAGATATGAAAGAGGATGAGGATCCAAATAGAGAGCTCATGAAGCTTGTACATGGAATGAGGGGAATGTTCCCATGAAAATCTCATACTTCGGTCTCTTTGTCCAAACGCATTTGAATACGAAAACGACACGTATTAGATAGAGGGAATCGAGTCCCTTCCCATAAAGAGATCTTAGTTTAGGGTCGTAGAATTTGGACCATGGATGGTAGGAAACACGGGAGACACATGGTGGGGTAATTAAAAAACCTGATGTGAATGGGAGTCGGGGGTTCCGACCACCACGTGTTCCTTGGAAAGGTTTTAGGTCAAGGGACTGAAAACGAGAGTTGAGTTGGGCCTGAGTCAAAGTGCACAGGCATTCCTACATACCCCATAAAGATGGGGATCAAGCTGCACATAGTTCTAGAGGTGGCACGGTAAGGTAACAATGCCAGGGATAAAAGGGGTGTGCGGGCGTGGGCCTCACACCAAAAGAAGTGGTATTTGATAAATCTCATTTGTCCTTTATGGTGAGTGGTTTTTCTTTTGTGAGGAGACAAGACTAGGGTAGAAGGCCCTAGCGTTGCCACAAGAATCAAGCCATAGAAGGCATTGACAAATGGTATGGCATGTGACCAATACCAAACATGGTGTCCCCTTGAGTGAGAACATCATGATGCAGTGCCGTTTTTTGTCGTGCGTCCAGGATGATAATGTCACGGTTTAGGGTCATGTGATAGGACCAGACATAGTTTAAATTCATATGGTTTAGAAATTAAGGAATGTGAACGACGTGATACAGCGTACCCTACGTGAATGAGGATAGAATCCCATACCACCCCGTATGCAATTCCGAGAAAGGAGCCTCTGGCCAAGGGACCTGAATAGAGGTAAGAAGGTGAGGGGCAGGAGAAACTAGCTCCCAACCGAGCTGGACCCGAAAACGAGACGTCTGGGTGTTCTTACGTATCCCATAAGGATGGGAATCAAGCCACACGTAGTTCTTGAAGAGATCTTAGTTTATGGTCTTAGAGCTCGGACCAAGGATGGTGTGAAAACCCTCCAAGTAAGTGCAGACCTCAACCCGATCCCTAAGCCCACGTGAGTTAAACTCGTTGTGGGAAACAAGGGAGGAAGATACCCATTACAATACTTGGAACGCACGCCAAAGGGAAATCGGTGCGGAGCCCCGAATGATGCTCCTATCATGGATTTGGTCCTCCTAATGTGTGGATGCGCACTGAGGAATAGTACCAAGAGTTTCGAAGTTCCACCTGGACATGATGAGGTGGAGAAAGATGTGAATCATGTAACCGACATTTTGGGCTTAATGGGGTTGGAATGGCGATGGAGGATAACTGTTGACCGTGTTCAAAACACAGTATCCATATCGTGTTAGCCTGAAATGGGAACAACAAATGAGCATTGACCGCTGACCATATTCACAATGTGGGATTTGTATCATCTTGTTGTCTGCGACCCTCAAGGATGTTGGCCCGTAATGTTAGAAGGGCCCTTAGGCCTAGAATTTGTATCACTCAGGGGCCCTTTCGAGCGTGAAAGGTGATAGAATCCCTAATGAAGGGGAACACAAATCCTGAAAATTGGGTGGAAACATGTCCGAGTATAGTCTGACATTCCAGTTACTAAATCGGAGTACCCTTAGGCACATTGATGAACCTCCAAAAAGGGTCGACGAGGGAGCTCAGGAGGGAGAGGCACATGGAGTGGTCATTACAAGCCTGATGTGAATGAGGACATAATCCCATGCCATTCCATATACTCCCCTCCCTGAGGAAGGGTAGGCCAAGGGGCCAAGGTGAAAGGGAGATTTCTGGGAGATGGGGCTAGACCTGTAGTCTAGACATTCGGGTGGTTCTACGTATCCCATTAGGATGGGAATCAAGCCACACGTAGTTCTTGAAGGCACCCAGGTTAAAATGCCCTAACGAGGGGGTGTACGGCATGGCGAGTAACCTGACGTGAAGGAGGACATAATTTCGCACCACACTATACACTCCGGGTAAGAACTTGGGCCGGGGCCCGAAAAGGCCAAGGGGCCTGAGGCTGGGCCTCGGTCAGGATAGCCTGACCAGTTTGAGGTTTAACTTCTTGTAGTGAGGATGAGGGCTGGGGGCCTAGGGAGGCCAAGGGGCCTGAGGCTGGGCCTCGGTCAAGAAGGCCTGGCCAGTTTGTAGTTTAACGTCTTGCAGTGAGGATGAGGGCCAGGGGCCCGGGGAGGCCATGGGGCCTGAGGCTGGGCC
Organism: Viscum album; assembly: GCA_963277665.1. Lineage (NCBI taxonomy): Eukaryota > Viridiplantae > Streptophyta > Magnoliopsida > Santalales > Viscaceae > Viscum > Viscum album. The sequence goes on from OY728150.1 coordinate 250,432,734, forward strand.
TCGGTCGGAAAGGCCCGACCAGTTTGCAGTTTAACATCTTGCAGTGAGGACGAGGGTCAAGGGCCCGGGGAGGTAAAGGGGCCTGAGGCTGGGCCTTGGTCGGGAAGGCCTGACTAGTTTGCAATTTAACGTCTTGTAGTGAGGACGAGGTTCGGGGGCCTGGGGAGGCCAAGGGGCCTGAGGCTGGGCCTCGGTCGGGAAGGCCCGACCAATTTGCAGTTTAACATCTTGCAGTGAGGATGAGGGCTTGGGGCTTGGGGAGACCAAGGGTCCTGAGGCTGGGCCTCGGTTGGGAAGACCCGACCAGTTTGCAGTTTAACGTCTTGTAGTGAGGACGGGGGTCGGGGCGAGGTGTCTCATCCGAGGATGTGTAAGACACGGTGAGCAACCTGATGTGAAGGAGGAAATAATCCCATACCACGCCGTACAATCCCATAAGAGAGAACCTGGGCCAGGGGCCCGAAAAGTCCAAGGGGTCTGAGGTTGGGCCTCGGATGGAAGTTCATACGCCCTCTTGTATGGTTACTGCCTCATCGCTGCTCCTAAGCCCACGTGAGCAGTGCTCCATGTGGGAAACAAGGAGTCGGTCTCAGCTCTCCTCGTTATATGGGGGACTAAAACCCAGCTTTTCCCAAAGGGATTTCGTCTCTTGGAGATACAACGGGGAAGAATGAACCACTACACACGATGTTTGGGACATATTGGGGAGGCTCCAATGTCACAGGGCAGTTGTTGACCCTATTCGAAACACAGCGTCCCTATAGTAACTTGAAATGGAAGCAACAAATGAGCATCGACTGCTGACCATATTTGAAATGCGGGACTTGTATCAGCTTTTTTCTCAACATCCTCGAGGGTGCTGGCCCGAAGTGGTAAGAGACCCTTAGGCCTAGCATCCATACCATTTGGGGGCCCTTCCAGACGGGGAAGATGATGGAGTCCCAATCAAAGGAGTGGGTAAAACATAATTGTACCCATCTCTAAAAGAGGTGAACGTCTCTAGGGAGCGAGAAGTACGGCCAGATCGAGGTTATCTTGACGTGAATTGGAGAAAAATCTTGCACCCCTGCCACATGTCTTGACCCAAGGGGAAGACTCTGGCATTTGGGTTGGGCTAACAGACGAAATGTTCGAGCGTTCCAACATATCCCATAAATATGGGAATCTAGCCATACATAGTTCTTAAAGTCCATGTAGTTTAACGTCATACGGTGAGGACGTGGAAGGATAGAAGAACGGGGGGTGGGCGCATGGTGTGACCATTACAATCCTGGTATGAGTGAGGCCAAGGAAGCCTTCACCACATAGTGTAGGGATCCTCTGAGAGAACTTTACCCAGGGGGGATAGTCAAAGAGAATATCTCGGGGCTGGGCTCAAGACGAGGTGCCTGAGAATTCCTACTTATCCCATAAGGATGGGAATCAAGCCATACGTAGTTCTTAAAATGCAGTTTAGTGTCATGTTGGATGATGCGTAGTTTAAAGTTGTGTAGGATCATCATGTAGTTTAGGGTCATGCGGGACCGGCAGTTTAAGGTCGTCTAGGAACATAATGCTCAGGCAAAGTATTGATTGAGGAACTTGGCATTGGTGGGAGGAGTTATACGCTCACCATCCATGGTTATCAGAGAGTATTATTCATTGGTATAAACCCTGTGGACTATGTAAGGTCCTTCCTATTTGGGCTCCAACTTGGGTTGTTTCCTGCCAGGGATTATTGGCACTCGGAGGGCCAATACCAAGTCACCTTGTAGAAAAGAGCGAAGTTGAACCTTCTTATTGAAGGCTCTATCCATCTTATTCTGATGCCTTTCCAGATTGTGCAGGGCACGGAGTCTGTTCTCGTCAAGTGATTCCAATTCAGTTAGACAGATTTCGGCCACCCTATCTGGCGCCTGCTGGTCATAGACCACGGTGCGTAATGAAGGAAGCTATATCTCAATGGGCAGGATAGCCTCAGCCCCATACACCAGGGAATATGTGGTTACCTAGGTGGAGTTATGAGTCGTTTTCCGGTAGGCCCAGAGGGCGTTGGGGAGTTTATCCGGACAAATATTCTTGTTCGACCAACCATCTTCTAAAAAATGTTTTAGAGGGTTTTTTTGAATGCATCAATCTTCCCATTCACCTATGCGTAATAGCGGGAGGTATGGTTCGAATGGATGTTGTACTTGGCGTACAATTTATTCAGTTCGGCTGCTCGGAAGTTGGTTCTGTTATCGGTGAATATGGCGTGAGGGACTCCAAATCAGTGGATGATATTGGAGCTCCCGAATTCAACGATGGAATAGACCTTGACCTCCTTGAGGTAAACTGCTTCTGCCCAATTGGAAAAGAAATCTATGGCAGTCAGGATGAACCTGCACTAGCGAGTTGTCACCGGTGGGTATGGTCCCATGACATCGAGTCCCTACATTGTAAATGGCCAAGAGTACTTGGTGGAGTGGAGAGGTTCTGTCGGCTGATTCAGGAAGTTAGCATGAACTTGGCACGCATGACATCTCTTGGAAAACTTGATACAATCGTGGATCATAGAGGGACAGAAGTACCCCAGTCTCTGGATTTGGTGGGACAACTTCGGCCCCACCTGGTGAGCCCCACAAGAACCAGTGTGAACCTCTTGTATGACCTGAGAAATCTCGACTCCTCAGATGCAATGGAGGAGAACACCATCTAACCCACACTTGTAGAGGAACTGCTCAAGACTGGGACCACTCTAGAAGATAAACTGCAGCACGCGGCGTCAGATTTTCTCGCACTCGGCCTGGTCTGGCGGGAGATTACCATTGTGGAGATACTCGAAAAAAGGTGCTCTCCAGTCGGGAGTCGCTTCAACCACTACATCTGAAGAGACTAGCGGTTCTGACATGGATAATCCGGCGGTAAGATGGCTTACCCATAAACCATCATCATCCTCTAGGGTGACTGGGGAAATGAATCTCTGGTGTACCATGTGTATAATCAGATCATCTTTTTCGGGCTCTGCAAGTGATGCGGCCGGGCTGGCCAAAGCATCCGTTCGACCATTCTGTGACTGAGTGACATGGGTAACCTCCGGTAAAGAAGGGAACTGGGCCATTAGTTTGAGGGTGTGTTCCAAAAATGGTACGAGATCTGGTTTCCTGAATACATAGTCATCGTTGACCTGCTTAATGACTAGTTCGGAATCCCCTTTCACATGAAAATGGGGTACATAGATCTCGAGAGCCAGCTCGAAGCCAGTGATAAGAGCCTGATACTCTACCTCATTGTTGGTCCAACCTTCCGACAATAGGAATGAGTACGGCAGAATGGCTTGCGCTGGGGTAATGAAGACGATACCCAAGCCTACTCTATTAAGCCGAGTATCATTGAGCCTCCTACTGTTGGGGCTCCGGGAGGCACCGTCGAAGTTCATATGCCAACACGGGATGGCTTGATCTACCGAGAGGATCGCCTTGTTGGGAAAATCCAGGTCTAGGGACTGGTTTGCGAAGGTTGGATGGGCAGCTAGGAATTCTTCCAATGCATGTCCCTTGATATCCTTCTGAGGCATGAACCTCATGTCGAACTGCTGGAGGATTACCACCCACCGTGCTAGACGGTCGGTCAACATGGGGCGGATCAGAATGTACTTCATCGGGTCTACCTGAGACACTAGCTACACCTCATGGTGTTGTAGGTAGTGCCGCAATTTCTGTACTGCGAATACCAATTCAAGGCAGCTCTTCTTGATGGGGTAGTATCTGGTCTCTGTATCGATGAGCATGCGACTAAGGTAGTAGAGAATGTTTTACGTCCCCTCATTGTTCTTCTGGGTGAGAAGGGCACCGAGAGATCATTCCAGGGTAGTCACATATAGGATAAGTGGCTTCCCAGGGATGTGGGGCATCAAGACCGGAGGTTGGATCAAGTATTTCTTAATTTCCTTGAACTAGGTATGGCACTCTTCATCCCATTCGTAGGAAGAGCCTTTCTTCATTAGCCGAGAAAAGGGCTTACACTTGCTAGTCAGATTCGTAATGAATTGGCGTATGTAGGCTAAGTGTCCTTGGAAACCTTGAAGCTCCTGAATATTGCTCGGGGGAGGAATCTGGCTGATGTCCTTGATCTTCTCTGGGTTGATCTCGATGCCCCAGTACCTAACAAGGAATACAAGGAACTTCTCGGAGGTGACCCCAAAGGCACACTTCAACGGGTTCATTTTCAAGTAGCGGGAGTGGAGGAAGCCGAACACTTTCTCAAGGTCCTTAAGATAGTCCTGGAACTGGAGAGACTTGACCACCAGATCATTCACATAGAATTCCACCAATGTCCTGAGGATTGGATTGAATATGTGGTGCATGGCCCACTGATAGGTGGAACCTGCATTCTTCAGGCCGAAGGGCATAACCTGGTAACAGAAAGTACCTTGGGGTTCCCTGAAACCAGTGGACTCCTCGTCATCGGGGGACATCCGGATTTGGTTATATCCAGAGTAACCATCCATGAAGGAGAGGTCTTGGAACCCAGATGTGGCATTAATCAACAATTCTATCACTAGAAGGGGAAATTCATATTTTGGGCAATGACGGTTGAGATCTCGGAAGTCGATACAGACTCTAATCTTCCCGTTCTTCTTCCTTATCTGCACAATGTTGTCTAGCCACTTGGGGTACTAGACCTCCTTAATAAATTTGGCCCTGATGAGCTTCTCAAATTCGGCCTCGACCATGGCACCGTGGGAAGGATGCATCTTTCTGGGAGGTTGCTTGAATCTGCGATGATTTGTCAGGAGACCGAGGTAGTGGACGGCTACCTGAGGATATAGTCCTGACATCTCATTTTAACTCCATGAAAACACATCACTGTGCTGTTTAAGGAAGTCCATGTACCGCTGCTGCTCCTCGAGGGACATGGAGGCACTGATCAACAAGGGTCTCGAATCTACCTCTCTACCAAGGTTCACCTATACCAGTTCATCAATCATGGCAGAGACACCTTCTTCAAAGGCAGGGGGATAATCCTCCAGATCCTCTTCTTCGCTTGCGTAGGAGGGATTCCTGACTGGTGGAGCTTCTCCTGGGTCGGAAGAACCTGATGGGAGTTCGGTACTAGACTGGACAGCAGTGTACATCATGTCAGGAGATTCATGCGCCAATGAGACCATAGCGGTGAAGACAGTCGATCTGATCCCATCTGGTCTTCAGCCCAAGGGGCCACTCTTGATGATATCAAAGAAAAAGTGGCACGTCGCCTTGATCCGATTAATCCCAGCCTAGTGAAACAGACACGTATAATGTATTTTCGTTTCCATGGGGCGGACATCCTGGTATCGTACGGGGGTAGGAGGTTCTGGGATCACCTGAGCCTGGTTTGTATAGGAGTACGAGGTGATTTTCCTCCATTTCTTGGACTTGGGAATATGCCTTCCTCTTGTACCAGAGACAACAAAGAATTTCCCCATGTTGGTTGTCATGGACTCCAATCTATGGATCAGGAAGATGTAGGCGTCATCCAGACAGGCCTAGGGGTCACTTGTGACCATGGTGGGATCAACCTCACTTTCCAGAATCTGCTTATCCTTGCTCTTGTAATAGTTAGTGTCAAGATAACAGGATTCACAAGAGGAAAAAGAAGATGCATCACCGTAGAGTACACCTACTTGACCATTCAGGGAGTACTTAAGGCATTGGTGATATGATGAGGGGATTACCCCGTGCAAGTGGACCCATAGTCTTCCCATAAATTCATTATATGTGGTGTCCTAAGAGACGACCATAAATTCAGTACTGGAAACTTGGCCACCAAACTGGGTCCTCAAACGGATCTTGTCGACTGGGGTTTGCTCTGCCCTTTCATATCCCTGGATCCTTAAATCGAAGGGAGTCAGGTCATCATCGGATAACCCCATCCTTCACAATGTCCGCGTCAGGATAAGGTTAATCCCAAAGTTGGTGTCAACGAGACAGCGACAGACATCCACACCGTTAAATTGGTCGGTGATGTACAGCGGGCGGATGTTCCCCTGTATAGGAGAGTCTTCGTCTTCTTCAGAAAATGAAATGATGGCCTGGCATTCGGCCTCCTCAACTGTTTCAGCATGAAAGGCTTCTATAGCTGCCACCTCCATCTCAAACTGGAGGGGGATCCTTAAGGCCTCAGCAAGGTCCTCATGAATATCCAAAGACAGGTGAATAGCTTCAAGTATAGAAATCATCACTGGGATGTCGGTGAGGTTCTTGAGAACATCATAATTTCGTGCCAAATGCAAACTTCTGCTTACAGGAGGCTGCTCTGCAATTGGAGACATGGAGGGCCCTGGCGGCAGGACCGGCGACTGGCTGGTCCTAGGCATATCCCACTGCTCACTGGTTAAAGACTGAAGAGTAGCTGTCGAATGAGGTCCGTAAGACTGTGATCGGCCTGTAGCCAGGTGAGACTAGTTGCGGCCTGGGCGAGGTATCTCTACCTGATCCAGTAGCACAAATGGTGGTGGATATGATTCTGACGACACTCAATGAAGAGGCTACGATTACTGAGCTCTTCACTGAGCATGTTTCCTGGTCTCAGTGGCATACACATCCTAGCTGGAGGTGCCGACTGATGCGCCTCAATGACCCATATAGTCGTAGCCTCGCCTATGTTGGCGTTGACTGGGGACGTTGTGGAGGTTCTCCTGGCGTTCCCCCTCGTTGGGAGTCATGTAGGGGTTTACCAACTCGACAGTATTAACCAAAGCGTACCCTTGACTGTCACTCGAAGAATTATCCACCACTAGGTGGATTCTGGGAGGGATCCTCATCTCTGGGGGCATGAAGTCACCAAGAGTGCGGTACGACAATGTCATTGGCAGGGCACGTTGCTTCTTCTTGGGTCGTCGATGCTTGCTCTTATGGGAAGAGGCCGGACGAGATGACGATGTAGAGGTGGTGGTCGCCGCTTCTGACGGCTCCAGCTGATTCAGGCATTCCTGAATGATTCCATGGGCACGAGAAACTGCTTTTCGGGCCACCCAGTCGTCGTACTTCTGGGACCCGTGGTTAAAAACCTACTGCCACTCGCCTTCACTTTCACTACCGTTGTTCGACCTCACAAAGACACCGGCTACTTGTGTTGGGGCCGGACCCAGTCTAACTATGTTGTTATCGACCTGTTCCTAGATCCATTCTTTAAACACATAGCACTGCTTAAGTTTATGCCCCAAAATCCGGTGATAGGGGCAGTTTTTGGGGAGATCAGTGAGATTTGCCTCTGTCGGCCTTCTGCACTCAGGAAAGTGTACAATACCCTGCTCTAGGGTACTACAGAAGTAAACTAGGACCTAATTCTCATTGAATGAGTAATTCTGGTGTCTTCTTTCCAGATAGGGAGCCCTTGGAGCCTGTCTCTAGCGAGGGCCCGGAGGGGGCTATCGAGGAGGTGGACCCTGATTGTCCCGCCTGGGTAGTGGCGGCGCATTACGCGGGGGCACCTGCCGATTCTGAGGATTCTGTGGAGCCGAAGGATATGCCTGAGAGGGAGGGCCTCTACAAGGGTGTAGGTTTAGTGCCACTGGTAGTAACTCCAGCTGTCTAAGGGCTTCTATTTGGGCCACTGTGGCGGGCTCAGCTCTGGCAGCTCTCCTTGCTGGAATTACAGGGGGCAACGGATGTGCCTAGCTGGCCTGTGGAAGGGATTCCTCCAGGCGATGGGCCTTATTGTAGAAGTCTCGGAATCCTCCAGGGTAGTTTTGGGTGATCAGAAAAGGAACCAGTTCCATCTTGAAGTTCCCTATGCACATCGTCAGTAACTGCTCCTGAGTCAGTGGCATGTCGAGGGAGTATGTGAGCCCCTTCCACCAGGTGATAAAGTATGTGACTCGCTCATCAGGCCTTTGGTTGCACTTGAAGAGGTCTGTGATGCTCATCTTTCGGATGGTAGAGCTAAACTGATAAAGGAACTGCTTGCGAAGGTCCTCCCAGATGGTCACGGATCCGATGGGGAGCTGGTTGTACTAGACAAATGTCGGCCCCTCCAGTGTTTGAACGAAACAACGGAACTTGGAAGCCTCCTACTGCGCTGGAGTTTCCAACATGGGCCCACACCTTGAGTTGAAGTGGGCCAAATGCTACGGCGGGTCCCCCGTCCCGTTGAAGAGGGAGAAGGTGGGATTCCTAAAACCTGAAGGTATCGGCATATCATCCACCCATGCCGGGTATGGCTTTCCATCTGGTGGAATCGCCACCTGCCACATTTCCAAAGCCTCAAGGCGGGCGACGAGTGCCGCCATTAGATCATCTAGATGTGGGTCCCTGTCTTGATGGGGTCCCTAACCACGAGCGCGTTGTCGGGCTCTTCAATGCGGTATATAGGTTCAGCAACTCGTGGAGCGACTAGTGGAGCAAACCTTGGGGCTACCGGAGGAGCTTGGGTGTGGTTCCTTGGATTATCACACCGTTCGGGATGGTTTGTAAAGATATACCAAGATCTCTTTCCATAATCTCCGGCTTCCACCCTATCATCGAATGCGGCCTGATCTGGGTTGTCTGGGGGAAGCTCGCCAAGGAGTGGTTGTTCCTGCCCCTGCTGCCCCGGCCTAGGATCATCGTAGGTGGGTCGTCACTATGCAATGCATTTAGCCAGAAGTTCCTCGACCAACCTATTATGCTCAGCAAGTTGCTGGCACAATGTGGCCTTCTCGGGGTCCTCCTTCGTCTTATGCACTGAGGCGAAGGGGTCGGAGTGCTTGACAGCTCTGACATGCTATTTTCCCTTACTGGCATTCCTGCCGAGTACCAACGCCTCAGTGGGTGCAGGGAGACCTAGGAGGTTTCTCTACTGATGATTAAACCTCCCTGATGGGTCCAACAGTGGTGGAACACCCTCAAGGGGTAAGTCTCCATCGAGAAGCTCTAGCTCATCCTTCTTTTCCACTATATCGGCCATGTTTACCATAACCCTTCCTGGGGGAATGTCCTCAATATTGCATAGTGAGTCAGGCTGTCGCCGGATAGGGCTAAAGAGGAGGGCAGAATACTGCCCCTAGCCATGGATTTGCACGTGGGGGGTATCCTCCCTGATAATTTTACGGAGTACCTTGATACTCTAAACGCATTTATGCTGAAGAGCCTCACGGTGGCCTGGTGACTCGGGGCACTGGGCCACAGGGAGTTCGGTCAGATCGACTAGATGACATTGCTCACTGATGTCTTCAAAATGAGCTTGGCTCCTTGGATAAACCACATGCTGATGAAAGAGACTGAAATGCATCGCCCAGAGGGTGTAGAGGAAATACTCAACTTCCTATGGGGTGAGGGACTCGGATATGTCAAAATCCCACGCTGATGTGGTCCAGAACTCGTCGAGGAAGTAGTCTACTGCAAGGATGCTCCAGAAGCCCCTTGGCTCAAGTTTAGGGTCTGGCCCTTGATCGCCCCACTCGCTAACCAGGGGTGGTTGAGGAACTAGCAGCGGTACTGAGGCAGACCGCTGGGACGGCAGGTTGGCCAATGGAGAATATGGAGAACGGGCTGACTAGCTGCCGATTCTCAGGCTGTCCTCTGAGGAGTGTAGAAACCTGGCCATTACATCATGATAGAAAGGGATGATGGTCTTCGTTTCTGGATCAGGTTCTAGGGCTGCCGGTGGTGGGTCGCCCTGCCGTTCACCCACCATTGGTCCCCAGAATAGCTCTTCGTGATCTCTTGTGGAGGTAGAAAGTGCTTCAGACGATGATGGTGGTGACTGCATGACCGTAACCTGCGGGGTCTCTAGATTTTCATCCTCCTGGATATACCTACGGAGGGAAGTGAGAATCCTATGGACCTCACATTCTGGGATCACCAAGATGATGCGCCTCGTCCCTACCCCGACCCTAGACTCGGATGAGTGAGGGGAGGGTTCTTGAGCTAAGTCACACTCCGCTTCAGAGTCTGAGAAATAGATTGGTTTGATCTCCGTCTGGGCCTTCCCTGGATTCTTCTTTTGTCAGCGACGGCCCTCCTTCCTTCCCCTGGGTGACTCCTCGGGATAGGGCTGATTTCCGACATGCGGTCCTTCATCCACGCTGGTGCTAGGGTGGAGAGGGTTTTCACCCAAGAAAGTCGAGGTGGGAGGAGAATCGGGAAAAATGTCGAAGGGAACATGGGGAGGACCTCCATGAGAAGCACCAGAGTGGGAAAAACCTCCGCTGGAACCTGAGGGAGAATGGGGAGGACCTCCATTCTTGGTACGGGTGGAGCGAGACTGGCCTTCACCACTCTGGTTGCCGTGATGAGGAGGACCTTCGCCAGCTACAGAGAGGGCATAGTGAGGATCCCACGTTGGAGAGAGATCGGATGGGTAACATCTCCAAATAGACGGTCGGGGGCAGGAGGAAGGACTCCATACCCAGTGTGATGGGCACGAGAGAGGCTCTCATACCGAACATCACCTCCACGAGGCAGACCTTCATTCAGATTGGGGGTAGCATGGGTCAGACCACTATGTCGAGCCTCGAAGCGGGGAAGGCCCACGCTCTGTGTGGTATTAGTGTGGGGAGGACCTCCGCACGGGGTGGCATCACTGCGGGTTGGTTCACAGCGACTCCTGCTCATTCCTGCGACCAGGAGAGTCGACCCAGCCTAGCCGTGGGGCGGTTGGGGTCTCGATCCCAGTTGGTTATATAAGCGACCCTTATCAGTGTGTGTAGGGACTTGTTGATATGTGTCGGCAGGGGCTCGGGCCATAGTATCTGTCGACGTTGACACCCCTTGGTGGGCATCCTTCTCAGCTCGTGCCTGATTTTGGTGTCGGGTCGGATGAACTGGGGCTGGTGGTGCAGGTGCATAGCTTACCTGCTCCTCCTTCGGTATGGTCGGACGGCGGCACTGATGCGGCCATGTGGGACCCATTGCTGGTAGCCCCTAGATTGGGAATCTGATCGGGTTGGTCTAGACGTCACCCACCTCGTCAGCATAAGGTAAGGAGTCATCATAGCGCTCCAGAGACAGGCTCCCGAAACGATTGAATGTTGGGGTGGGGAGCAGCGGCTCCCTACGCAGCCCTCGGGGGCAGCGTTGGTGGTGGGGCATGGACGCCTCCAGGTCTAGGCGGGCCATATCCTGGGTTAGTATTATGCCCTCCTCCTCATAACGACATATGAGGTCATTAATTACCCTTCGTTGGATAATTTCCGATGGGGAGATGGGGCGTGGGTGCCCCACGGTTGTGGACGCGAAAGTTGTTGCGGAAGCTGTGAAGCCATGCGGAGCGGCCGTGCTGGCATTGTCCCTGCCCCTACGTAGGCAGTCGGGTGGTGAATGTGCTACTGTGGTAGAAACCTGATTCTTGAGAAGCAGAGAGATGAACTCGTTAGTGCTGATAGGACAAAGGAATCGACGACTAATGCCGCAGCACCATCCCGTCTTCCGTGACCGATAAGAGGGATCTACACTGACAATGTCACAGAACGGGATGTCCAACATTCTACTACCCCAACTTCTGGTGAGTTTCATGCCAGGCCTACTATTTTCTTGGTGGGACCCGGCGCCAGATAACTGGATCTGGTGACACGTCAACCCATTGATGCCCCGAGCACTACTAATCTCCATATTGAGGAGAAGACCTTCACGTCGGGTTCACCAAATCTGTTTCCGACGCTTTCACTGGGGCACGCGCATCAGTCCGCTTGAGTGCGACAGGCATGGCTTTGTTACCCTGCATTCCCACTATCCAAAGGCGGGCGGCATCTATTCCTTCCTTAGGGACATTTGCACCTTGATCTAAATGGGATGATGGGATGTCAGTTATTCCTTCTGTGGATTCCTCCTCAGAACTTATCCCCTAGTCTGGGTCTCCCTCATATATTTAATAAATTGTTCATGAAACTCTTCTCGGTGCCATATCTTCATGGACACCAGTTAATTATGTTGCTTCTGTCAGGACATTCCAAAGGGTCCAATCAAGGCAGCAACCTTCAGTTATGGGAGTAGTCACGTTGGGGGCATCACTGGCACGTCTAGACGCTGGGGGATTGGTGTGTCTGTCTTCTATCCCTTATCATAGGGATTCTCAAGGGCACGGAAGCCCAAGGAATCTCACATAAAACACGGAGAATCATATTCCATGGTCATGTGTCTGAGTATTTCCTCAGCTTCCTATGTTTAACATAGGGTATGCCGCAAGTTTAACGTCCAGCGGAGACGGTTACGCCAAAGGCGTGTCATCCGAGGTTTTCCTCAGGAATCTCATGTTTTTCACAAGGTAGGTCACAATTTTAACATCTTTCAAAGATATAATGAGATGGGATAATCGTGAATATGACGGTAGTGTTGGGATTGAGTCTTGAAGAGACTTCCTACGTATCCTCATGGTAGGGAATCAAAGTCCTCATAGTTCTGAAGGGTGGTGTCGGTGAACCGACATGAAGGGGGACCTGGGGTCCCACAGGTGGTGGGATTGAACCTCATGGAGGCTTCTTACGTACCCTGCCTTGGAAAGGATCAAAGACCACATAGTTCATGATAGTGTTTGAGGATTACACTCTAGGCTACCCAAGGTGTTTGGTGGACTGACATGGTCGAAACGACCAGGTGGTGGGCTTAAACCTCGTGGATTCTTCTTAAGTAGCATGCCATGACATGGATCTAAGTCCCCATAGTTTGGGTAGGTTCATGGGACCGAATGGTTGGAACCAATGGGTGTTGGGCTTGAACCTAAGGGAGGCTTCCTACATACCTTGCCTTAACAAGGATCAAAGTCCTCATAGTTCAGGGGGGCGTGTCAGCGAACCGATGTGAAGATGGACCTGGGGTCCGATGGGTGTTGGGCTTGAACCTCGTGGAGGCTTCCTACGTACCATGCCTTGACATGGATCAAATTCCCCATAGTTTGGGTTGGATGGATTGGGGCTTGAACCTCGTGGAGGCTTCCTACGTACCATGCCTTGACATGGATCCATAGTTCAGGTGGAATGGATTGGGGCTTGAACCTCATGGAGGCTTCCTACGTACCATGCCTTGACATGGATCAAAGTCCCCGTAGTTCGGGTGGAATGTATTGGGGCTTGAACCTCATGGAAGCTTCCTATGTACCATGCCTTGATATGGATCAAAGTCCCCATAGTTCAGGTCGGATGGATTGGGGCTTGAACCTCGTGGAGGCTTCCTACGTACCATGCCTTGACATGGATCAAAGTCCCCGTAGTTCGGGTTGGATGGATTGGGGCTTGAACCTTGTGGAGGCTTCCTACGTAGCATGCCTTGACATGGATCAAAGTCCTTGTAGTTCGGGTTGGATGGATTGGGGCTTGAACCTCATGGAGGATTCCTACGTACCATGCCTTAACATGGATCAAAGTACCCATAGTTTGGGTGGTGAATGTAGTTTAACATCATGTGGGATGAGATTATGTCATGGTCGATGCTTACTCTAATCCCACGTGAGTCATGCTTGGTGTGAGAAATAAGAGGCAGCAAAGGCCTGATGACCGCGTCATGAAAGGTGCGTCCGTGGGAAGTAAAGTGGGGCTTGCACATGGAGCGGCCCAGGGAGGGAAAGATTGGGACTTACTCCAGGACGGAGGCCCAGTGGCGACAAAGCCCAGCGGGAGATGGAAAGGGTGACAAGAACCCCTGTCCCCATCTCCCCTCTTGGTCCTTGGCACCGAGGAAGTGAGGAGAAGTAGGGATGCTACCTCCTGTAAGAAGGGCTAGGGGATTACACCAAGGTGGCTTCCCTTCCCCTATGAACAAACGCCACTCCCACAAGGAGGGTATCATCCCCTGTGGAGACTAGGGGGTGTGGAGAATGTCCATGGTGGGGGCACCCCACGTGCGAGGCACGGGGCCAGGTCACAATTTAACATCATGTGCTGAGAATGATAGTGCTTGGCAGTTTAATGTCCAGTGGCTTGGACGAAGTAGGTGTGCTCCACACCCCTAGGACTTACATAACTGTTACCCTTTTCTCCTTGTGTGAGGGAAGGCATTGTCAATTTTGTGGTGAGGGGTGTCATGGAGCGAACCATCGAGGGGTCCATGTTAGCATGGCTATGCGAAGAAGGAATAGCCATTAGTGTTCCTATGCGAGGAAGCAATAGTCGGAGCATCGCAACGGGTGGTATCATCCATGGGACTTTGAAGTCACATAGTGAAAACCTAGATGGTCACATGGGAAAAGGAATTTCCAAGTAGAGGGGTCCATAGGTGAGGGCCTTGTGAAGCTCTATTGCTCTTGGTGGCGGAGGGAACTTGCGAAGGGGTGTGCTTCGTGAAGTGGAGTGCCTTAGCCTTAGCATGGGGCGGAGGTGCATATGGGAGGTGCTTCGTGAAGTGGAGAGGCATTCGTGGAGCACTGCCTCTCGGGGCAAAAGTGCCTCACGAAGCAAGGTGTCGGAAAGCAATGTGCTTCGTGAAGTACAGTGAGTCTACCTTAGCATGTGAATCATGTGTACATGAAGGGTGTTTCGCGAAGCATAAATGCTCTGTAATGACCCGGGTCCCCTTGGGGATCCCCTTCCTTCGTGAAATCCCTTAGGCCTCACAAAAGGCATCCCTCTTGAAATAGGGGATCAAAATAAGAAAAGGGGGCACTTCACAGAGCGGAAGTACCTCGAACAGCTCATGGTTCGCAGAGCAGAAGGATGCTTCACGATTCGGGAGCTGGGAAGCCAAAAGGTCGGATTGTCCATCCTCTGGGCTCAGGGGGATCCTGGTAATTATAGGCGAGAGGCGTTGTGGAGCGGAGCTCACACGACGTGAAGAGGGACTAGGTTGCTTCGCGGCGGGTCGTGAACGTCCAATGTGGTCGCGGAGCGTCCCGCCTCCTTGGTTCACGGCAGGCTCGCGAACGTCAAATTCATTCGTGGAGCATCCCACCTCCTTGCTTTGCAGTGGGCTCGCGAACGTCAAATCTATTCACGGAGCGTCCTACCACCTTGCTTCGTGGCGGCTGCAGTGCTGGGTGAACTCTACGAAGGGGCTTCGTGAGGCAGTTCTTTAAGCCCTTCTTTGGGCCTCTTCTTTGTCCTGAATTTTGGCACCAACAATGTCGGTTCTTATATAACAGACATGAAAAATCAATTTTCACCACCTTTTCACATCAGTTGTATAATAACTGATGTGAAAAATCAATTTTCATGACATTTTCACATCGGTTCTAAATAAATGACGTGAAAAATAAATATTCATGAATGTTTCACATCATTTATTTAATATCTAACATGAAAAATGTTTTCAAACATGAATTTCATTTCACGAGCTTAAATAGAGTTACAGATCAAATGTTATGGCCATCGGAAGTTGATCATCTCTAAACGATGTCTTAGAGAATCCCAACTTTTGATGGCCATAAATTTTGAACTGTAACTCCTTTTTAAATCCATGATTACTGAAATAAAAGATTTTCAAATGAACTATAAGTTTTAAAACATTTTTCATGTCAGTTTTTAATAACCAATGTGAAGAAATTTCTTTTAATGTTGGTTCCTGAAAAAAAAAACTGATGTTAAAAGATAGTTTTTCACATCAGTTGTAACGCCCCGACCCCAGCTACCCAGAGTCGGTGCATTATTACATAACATTGGCATGATCACAAGAAAGATCAAATCCTGAAAGACCGATTGGTTTAGTAGCCTTGGAAACACTAGATATAATCATAAAGTTTTACATTACATTTCAAAGTGAAAAACTACTACAACAAAAAAGTCTTCATATCCACACTATTAACCCCTCATAATATCCCTGCAAGTCATTCATAATTTACTTCTTCACTACCTGGGAAAAATAAAACATAGAAAAGGGGTGAGCTCAAATGCCCAGTAAGGATAACAATATAGAGGAAACTTTCATAAATAAAAATAAACATTTAAGGCAATGTATAACTAAAACAAAAGCCTTTTAAACTTGAACATTTAACATAGTATGGCATAAATAAAATGAAATAATGCCATTTACTTATTCACATGGATATTCTACTAATCGAATAATCACATGCAAAAATCAATAACCACTTTCATAATGTTGGAATGCATAATGCCAGACTATCATAACCACATAGCCAAGGCCTCGTGCCAAGACTACAAATAAGATTTTGTCAAGGCCTTGTGCCAAGACACTAGTTTGTCTCATGAGACCTACCGATGCATCGAGGAGCTATAGCGGGCTCCACCCGTCACATATTAAGTCCAATGCATTCCCATATGAAAAGGTTTAAACATAACATAAACATTCGTATTAAAACTAGCATACGAAATGTCAATACTTTCACCATAAACTATGAATGGTATAAAAATAGCACATCCACAGTCAAACATATCACAAAACCTTCAATACAATATAGAAGTTTTGTATCATAATAAATCAACTTCAAATAATCTTAAAATCCATCAAAGGATGTTGACATAGATGAAATCAAAATTATTTTTAAAGAAATATCTCCTTTTATTTTGAAATAATTTAAGATCCATAAAATAAAACATTTTCTTTGAAAATATTCTTATAAGCTTGTAAGGGAAGCTTTGAAGATTTTATAACGGCGGAAAATAGCCGCACCCGCCGTATAAGTTAAAAAAAACATTCTTACCTTAATTCTGTCGAAAAGGTTAAAAAGGACCTTGTTTTGAAAACGACCGAAAGATTCCTTTATAAACCACTTATAAAAGTCAAAAAGGGTATAAATGACTTTAACTCATATTCTAGTAAATAGTAAAAATGTTTTGAAATGCATTTTTAAGAAACATGGATGTGGATGATAAAGAGATCCCAGTAGATTATTACGTATAAACAACCTTGGATAATGAAGAGGTTGTAAAGTAAACCTTACCTTGTACTTTTCCTTGGTTGTGGTAGGTTAACCTCCTGTATAATGGTGAAATAATTGTTATTAAATTATACAAGAATCATATACATTAATATGATATCATATATGATCTTTTAATATTGATTTGATAATAATATCTTAGTATTATCGTTGTTTCGGGTGTTAACTTACTTATTTTCTTTCATATGTTTTGTTACGTAAGACATGTTTGTAAAGGATAGGTTGTATATTATTCATATCCAGAATGATATCAAGTCCTTAAACATCATTTTTAAATCATAAAATGATAATTACGCTTTAATGGTTACGATGGAGAATGAATCTCATCGCGTTCGTGGAGACGGTAGTCCGTACGTACGCACGAGCGACAATATCATTCTTTTGATATTAAAATAATATATAAATGGATGGTATATCATATATACAGAATCATTAACATGTTATATTTATTATTTACATGAGTTACACATCATTATTATACCCATCCAAATAATATTATATTGAATAACAATTACACCACGACGTGGAGACGGTAAGCCGTACGTACGCACGTATGGTGACATGTTATTCAAAGGGTGGATAGAATACTGAATATGGTTGTACCATACTTATAATAACATCACAGTATATGTGAGATACTGGAGTTATTATTTCAGAATGGTAAGAACAAAGGAAGAAGAAGTGGAAGAAGAAATGAACTTAGAAAAGGGTGGTGAAATCATTACCTCTTCTTCGGGTTCTTCCTTTTGATTTGATCAAAAGGGCTCCTTAGGTTGGCTTTCGGATCAAACTAAGGCCTCTAGGTTGTATTGAGGGATGTTGGGAGAGTATTTGGGCAGAGTTTGGCCGAACCAAAAGGCTTTGAAGGTGTGAAGAAATGAGAAGGAGGAGTGCCCTTTTATAAGAGGGGTGAGGGGCACCTTTGGAAAAGCTAGAAATATTAATTTATAATAAATTCATATTCGGTTTCTAAAGGCTCCAAAGTTGACTATTCAAATGATGAGGTGGGGATATGTCGAAAGCAACTCATCCAATAGAATTTAGACAGGTTTGGGTACCTATATTAACCTTATCTTTAAGTATTAACTCTAAGTTAATTAGTTTCACTTTTACAATGTCTCTTTGTATTTTATATATTATGGTTAATAAACTTACTATATACATCCAAGAGACCCCCAAGTGGTCCATTAATGATTAACCTATCATGATATAAGTCTCTTTTCCGAACCTTAGATTTTTAGGAATTTAATATCAATTAATAATATAATATTTGTTTTAAGAATTCTTTTATGTCAATTTTGACACTATTCATTAGTTGATTTTTGTGAAACTCATAACAGATTTCTTACTTCGAACAAAGTCAATTAAATCAATCCTAATATATCATATTATCCTAGAAAATTATTTTAATTCATTAAAAGTTTCATATTATATTTATTTGGGTATTTATAATATCACTTATTTTAATTTTTCACTATTATAGTAATTACTGCATCATCATTGTGTCATAAATAAAATAAATTATTTAATGTCTAAAAATTATAAGTAAAATATCATTATGTAGGAAATCTTTTTAGCTTTCTAATGAATATTTATAATCGAAAATCCAACATGTATAACCCTATGTAAAAATTGTTCTTCTAAAAGATGTAAGCTTATGCCATTTTTATTTTTATTTTAACTTTATTAATATAAAGTGTCCCTACCACATACAAGTGGCTCCAAGGGGTCCCCAAATTGACCCAAGGATGCCCATGGTCGGGTATGTGTCCACCAATAAGGTTAGGACACGTTTTAGGGTAATTTTGTATTATTATAATATTATTTTTTTAACCCTTATTTACCGGATTTACCCTTTAACCATGGTAAATAAAATATTTACCACAGTAACTATTCAAAATGTCTAAAAATAAAAGTTACCTATTTACACAATTTGAACATCCTGATTCCAAATATGGAATCCATTTTCCTAAATTCAAAACACAGAAGTGGCAGAAATTAATTTAAAATTAATTCCCGCTGTTAAAACAAAAAGCGTGTTTTTAAGAGATAATAACTATCAAAAGATTGACACTTGTTTATGTTCGGTTTAATTGTAAAATTATGTCCAATGACCAAAATTATATTAAATGGTAAAAATATATTCTAAATATACTTTAAAACCACTCAAATTCATAATTTATCACTAGTAATTAATTTGATTAAAAAAGTTGTTTTTAATTAAAATTTAGTAATTTTCACTATTCATCAAAATATGAAAGTTATCCGAAATGTACCAAAATTTCACCCTAGGCTAAATTCGATATTCCGAATCCAAAAATGAAGTCCATTTTCAAATATAAAATATATATAATTTCAAAAAGTAGGTATTACTATTCATAACGGCTAGTTTGATTAGTTATGGTGTGTTAGAACTCGGTGTTGCGTACAACACACGCTATCACATTATTCAAAGAGAAGCGTACCATAGAAGCTTGGGGTGTTACATTCTCCCCTCCTTCAAATAATTGCGTCCTCGCAATTTCTAGGGTATTACTGCATAAAAAGACTCGGGTGGTTCTTCATCATAAGTTCCTCGGGTTCCCACGTTGCCTCTTCCATCTTATGATTCTTCCACAAAACTTTTACCAGACGCGTCGTCCGGTTTCTCAGCACTTGTTCTCTCGTATCAAGAATCTTGATGGGCTCTTCGCAATAGGAAAGATCGGGTTCCAGTTTTAATTCCTCATAGGTGAGTACATGCGTTGGGTCAGGCATGTATTTCCTCAACAGAGATACGTGGAACACATCGTGAACTTTGGAGAGACTTGGCGGCATTGCCAATCGGTAAGCTACAGCCCCAATTCGTTCTAGAATTTCGAAAGGTCCGATGTACCTGGGACTCAATTTACCTTTCTTACCAAAACGTATGACTCCCTTCCACGGAGATACCTTCAGGAAAACATGATCACCGACTTGAAATTCCAAATCCTTCCTTCGATTATCGGCATAGCTCTTCTGCCTACTTTGAGCTGCTTTAATGTGATTTTGGATTACCTTCACCTTTTCCACCGTTTCCTCCACCAGTTCTGGGCCTACAAGTTTTCTTTCACCAACGTCATCCCAACAGGTTGGTGTACGACATCTCTTTCCGTATAACGCTTCATATGGTGCCATCTGAATACTCGAATGGAAGCTGTTGTTATAGGAAAATTCTACTAGTGGTAAATATTGATCCCACATACCCTGAAAATCAAGTGAGCAAGATCTCAACATGTCTTCTAAGGTCTGAATAGTCCGTTCTGATTGTCCGTCTGTCTGAGGGTGGTAAGCAGTGCTCAAATGAAGTTCAGTATCCAGGTATTTCTGAAGACTTTTCCAAAATCTTGAAGTAAAACGGGGATCACGATCAGAAACAATCGATAGGGGTACTCCATGAAGTCTCACAACTTCATTAATGTATAGTCTTGCTAGACGTTCCAGGGGTAGATCTTCTCTTATAGCAAGAAAATGTGCTGACTTGGTAAGACGATCAACAATAACCCATATTGCATCGTTCCTTCTAGGAGTCTTTGGTAGCCCCATGACAAAGTCCATCGTAATATTGTCCCATTTCCACTCCGGTATGGGAAGAGGTTGCATGACTCCTCCAGGCTGTTGCCTTCCAGCTTTCACTTGTTGACAAACCATACATCTTGACACAAAATCAGCAATCTCCCTCTTCATGTTGTCCCACCAAAAATGTTCCTTCAAATCTCTATACATTTTGGTGCTCCCAGGGTGTATAGAGAAATTGGAACTATGAGCATCATCCAGCAATTCCCTTTTTAGATCAGGTATATTGGGAACACAAAGTCTCTTCCCGAATTTCAAAATTCCACCTTCATACGCAAAGTCTCTCAATCTCCCATCATTCACAGCTTTAATCTTCTTTTGGAATTCTTCATCATCAGTCTGAGAACTCTTAATCCTTTCTAGTAAAGATGGTTTGGCAACCATTTGAAAAAGCATTGATGTTTCACCTTCCCTGGTTATTCCCATGTCCATCTTCACTAGCTCCATGAAAATTAGATCCCTTTCAATTCTCATATTGTTCAAAACTCCATGGTCTTTTCTACTCAAAGCATCTTCCACCTTGTTTGCCTTCCCTGGGTGGTAGTGTATCGTACAATCATAATCCTTGAGTAATTCAAGCCATCTCCTTTGCCTCATGTTGAGTTCTTTTTGTGAGAAAATATACTTCAAACTCTTGTGATCAGTATAAATCTCACATTTTTCACCATAGAGGTAGTGCCTCCATATTTTAAAAGCAAAGATCACTGCTGCTAACTCGAGATCATGAGTAGGATAGTTTTGTTCATGAATTTTCAACTGTCGTGATGCATAGGCAATAACTCTATCATTCTGCATAAGGACACAGCCAAGTCCTTTCTTTGATGGATCACTATAAATAACGAACCCATCATTCCCCGATGGTAGAGTCAATATAGGAGCATTGACTAATCTTCTCTTCAGTTCTTCGAAACATTCTTCACACTCTTTTGTCCAAACAAATTTAACCCCTTTACGTGTGAGCTTCGTTAATGGGTTAGCCATTCGGGCAAAATTCTGGACGAAACGTCGATAATAACCTGCCAAACCAATAAAACTACGTACCTCAGTTATACTCGTAGGTGCTGGCCATTCTTGGATTGCCTTGGTCTTAGAAGGATCAACAGAGATTCCATCTTTAGAGACAATATGGCCAAGAAAAGAAATCTCCTGAAGCCAGAATTCACACTTGCTAAACTTTCCATATAATTCATGCCTCCTCAGAGTCTTCAAGATAATGCGCAAGTGATTTTCATGATCTTCATAGGTTTTGGAGTATACCAATATATCATCAATAAATACTACCACAAATTCATCGAGATACTCCTTGAAAACTCTATTCATCAGATCCATGAATACAGAGGGTGCATTGGTCAATCCAAACGGCATTACAGTAAACTCGTAATGCCCGTACCTGGTTCGAAATGGTGTTTTCGGAATGTCTTCCTTCTTCACACACAACTGATGGTATCCAGATCGAAGGTCAATCTTTGAAAAGTATTGAGCTCCATGCAGTTGGTCAAATAAATCATCAATACGAGGTAGGGGATACTTGTTCTTTATCGTTATAGCATTGATCTCCCTGTAGTCAATACATAACCTCATAGATCCATCTTTCTTTTTAACAAAAAGAACAGGGGCTCCCCATGGAGAAACACTAGGGCGAATAAATCCCTTATTACTCAATTCCTCTAGTTGTTTCTTTAGTTCGACTAACTCTACAGTGGCCATTCTATAAGGGGTCTTCGATATAGGCCTTGATCCAGGAATCAAATCAATAGAAAACTCAACTTCTCGTTCTGGAGGATGTCCAGGTAAATCTTCCGGAAATACATCTACAAATTCTTTCACAAAAGGTACATCCTCTATTTGAACATTCCTTTCCTCACCGATAGTTACTTCATTCTCTTCCTCCCCAATAATTGAATTAAGTTGAGCTACTGGGGGTGGGTCTAAATAAGAATTAGGTGGTGACGATTCTGCTCTAAAAATAAGGTGCTCCTTATCATTATCATCATGAATCGTAACCTCTTTCTTCTTACAATAAATCTTCGCATCATAGTCCGAAATCCAGTCCATACCGAGGATTATATCAAACTCAATCATAGGTATGACGATGAAATCAGCAGATAAAGAAAATTTATGTGCTCTAATGGGGACTGATTCGCAAAACTTTGTTGCAACGATACTTCCCTTAGGAGTTTTAACTGACAACTCCCTTATTAAATCAAATTGGAAATATCTAATTTTCTTAGCAAACTGGGAAGATATGAAACAATGCGATGATCCAGAATCAAATAATGCATTTGCTAAACTTGAGGAAACCATTAAATTACCTGCCACCACGTCTTTCGGAGTTTCTACCTCAGCAGTAGTGATAGCATAAGCCTGGCCTTGATCCCTTGGCCTTTTCTGAGGTAAGTTCTCCTGACGCTTAGGACATGCATTTGCATAATGCCCCATCTCCCTGCAATTGTAGCACTGAACATTGGTAGCTTCCTTCTTCCCCTTGCAATCATGAGCTTGGTGGCCTTTTTCACCACACTTGTAACAGACTCCCATTCCCTTCAGGCAAGCACCGGGGTGTTTCTTCCCGCACTTACCACAAGATGGATATTCAACCTTTCCCTTCTTCCCCTTATTTCCATTCCCAGATTGATCAGCAGGTCTCTTCTTCTCTTGCTTTGCTTTAAAGTCATAAGACTTAGAGAATTACTTTTCGGTCTTGATAGCACATGAGACAATGTCTTCGTACGATGAAAAGGATTGTGAGACTAATGCTCGACGGAGAAATGGTTTTAACCCATCAAAGAAACGATCAATCTTACTTCTTGGGTTGCGAATATAATCACCAGCGTACCTCGCTAACCTTGTAAAGTTAGCCTCATACTTTGTGACATTATCATCCTCCTTTTGTCTCAGACTCAGAAATTGCCTTTCCATATCTGCTCGATGGTCGCGAGGAAAGTATTTTTCTAAAAACAGATCTTTGAACTCCCTCCATTCCATGTTTGATACTTCATCATCTTCCTTCATGTTTTGAATCAATGACCACCATTGATCAGCATCTCCAGTGAGGCGGTAAACTGCCATGGTAACTTTTTCCCTTTCACTACTCCCCAAAGCCTGAAATATTTTCTCTAGGGAAAATATCCATTGCTCAGCTACTAAGGGATTTGTACTCCCATTGAACGTTGGTGGTTGTTGTCTCATGAATCGATCTAACATTGATCCTCCACACTGCGGATCAGGGTGCTCCATACGGGTAAGGTTATTATTCATAACCTGAGTAAGTTGTCCCAGTATGGTGATTAGCTGATCAGCACCAGTTGCATCACCAGCCCCACTATAATTATCTTGAGCAGGAGGGCAATCCCTACATGGAGTGCGCGCATTGATACGGTTTCCATTTCTTCCACTAGGCGCCATTTCTAAACAATGGCATAAACTAGATCAGTTTATGAATCAAAATACATAATCCCATACTTATAAAACACCTAACATAAATTGAACTATTTATGGATATAATCCGTAATCATAAAAATGTTTTCTTTGAGGAAGTATATACTCATAAACCCTTCATAATGATTTGTAAAGAAAATGAGAGTTATCCTAAGCATATCCCCCGGGAGTGTCGTAACCAAGAGTGCAGCAAGGCCCGTTATCGTGCACCAGTTCCCGTTCGAGTCTAGCTCAAAGCGGTGTTTTCGGGTTTTACCCCTAGGTACATCTGTGCCAGAGCCGCCTCTACCTGCTCGTATCCAGACAGGGATGTATTGCTCGGAAAACTCACAAAATCCCTACAATACCAAAATTCTAGGAAGTTCTTCTATACTAATCCTCAAAGTTCATCTTAGGTCTACGTTCTCTAATCAGAGTTTATCTAAATCTAGTTTCCAAGGTTTGTACTAAACTTCCTCTGATACCAACTGTAACGCCCCGACCCCAGCTACCCAGAGTCGGTGCATTATTACATAACATTGGCATGATCACAAGAAAGATCAAATCCCGAAAGACCGATTGGTTTAGTAGCCTTGGAAACACTAGATATAATCATAAAGTTTTACATTACATTTCAAAGTGAAAAACTACTACAACAACAAAGTCTTCATATCCACACTATTAACCCCTCATAATATCCCTGCAAGTCATTCATAATTTACTTCTTCACTACCTGGGAAAAATAAAACATAGAAAAGGGGTGAGCTCAAATGCCCAGTAAGGATAACAATATAGAGGAAACTTTCATAAATAAAAATAAACATTTAAGGCAATGTATAACTAAAACAAAAGCCTTTTAAACTTGAACATTTAACATAGTATGGCATAAATAAAATGAAATAATTCCATTTACTTATTCACATGGATATTCTACTAATCGAATAATCACATGCAAAAATCAATAACCACTTTCATAATGTTGGAATGCATAATGCCAGACTATCATAACCACATAGCCAAGGCCTCGTGCCAAGACTACAAATAAGATTTTGTCAAGGCCTTGTGCCAAGACACTAGTTTGTCTCATGAGACCTACCGATGCATCGAGGAGCTATAGCGGGCTCCACCCGTCACATATTAAGTCCAATGCATTCCCATATGAAAAGGTTTAAACATAACATAAACATTCGTATTAAAACTAGCATACGAAATGTCAATACTTTCACCATAAACTATGAATGGTATAAAAATAGCACATCCACAGTCAAACATATCACAAAACCTTCAATACAATATAGAAGTTTTGTATCATAATAAATCAACTTCAAATAATCTTAAAATCCATCAAAGGATGTTGACATAGATGAAATCAAAATTATTTTTAAAGAAATATCTCCTTTTATTTTGAAATAATTTAAGATCCATAAAATAAAACATTTTCTTTGAAAATATTCTTATAAGCTTGTAAGGGAAGCTTTGAAGATTTTATAACGGTGGAAAATAGCCGCACCCGCCGTATAAGTTAAAAAAAACATTCTTACCTTAATTCTGTCGAAAAGGTTAAAAAGGACCTTGTTTTGAAAACGACCGAAAGATTCCTTTATAAACCACTTATAAAAGTCAAAAAGGGTATAAATGACTTTAACTCATATTCTAGTAAATAGTAAAAATGTTTTGAAATGCATTTTTAAGAAACATGGATGTGGATGATAAAGAGATCCCAGTAGATTATTACGTATAAACAACCTTGGATAATGAAGAGGTTGTAAAGTAAACCTTACCTTGTACTTTTCCTTGGTTGTGGTAGGTTAACCGACTGTATAATGGTGAAATAATTGTTATTAAATTATACAAGAATCATATACATTAATATGATATCATATATGATCTTTTAATATTGATTTGATAATAATATCTTAGTATTATCGTTGTTTCAGGTGTTAACTTACTTGTTTTCTTTCATATGTTTTGTTACGTAAGACATGTTTGTAAAGGATAGGTTGTATATTATTCATATCCAGAATGATATCAAGTCCTTAAACATCATTTTTAAATCATAAAATGATAATTACGCTTTAATGGTTACGATGGAGAATGAATCTCATCGCGTTCGTGGAGACGGTAGTCCGTACGTACGCACGAGCGACAATATCATTCTTTTGATATTAAAATAATATATAAATGGATGGTATATCATATATACAGAATCATTAACATGTTATATTTATTATTTACATGAGTTACACATCATTATTATACCCATCCAAATAATATTATATTGAATAACAATTACACCACGACGTGGAGACGGTAAGCCGTACGTACGCACGTATAGTGACATGTTATTCAAAGGGTGGATAGAATACTGAATATGGTTGTACCATACTTATAATAACATCACAATATATGTGAGATACTGGAGTTATTATTTCAGAATGGTAAGAACAAAGGAAGAAGAAGTGGAAGAAGAAATGAACTTAGAAAAGGGTGGTGAAATCATTACCTCTTCTTCGGGTTCTTCCTTTTGATTTGATCAAAAGGGCTCCTTAGGTTGGCTTTCTGATCAAACTAAGGCCTCTAGGTTGTATTGAGGGATGTTGGGAGAGTATTTGGGCAGAGTTTGGCCGAACCAAAAGGCTTTGAAGGTGTGAAGAAATGAGAAGGAGGAGTGCCCTTTTATAAGAGGGGTGAGGGGCACCTTTGGAAAAGCTAGAAATATTAATTTATAATAAATTCATATTCGGTTTATAAAGGCTCAAAAGTTGACTATTCAAATGATGAGGTGGGGATAGGTCGAAAGCAACTCATCCAATAGAATTTAGACAGGTTTGGGTACCTATATTAACCTTATCTTTAAGTATTAACTCTAAGTTAATTAGTTTCACTTTTACAATGTCTCTTTTTATTTTATATATTATGGTTAATAAACTTACTATATACATCCAAGAGACCCCCAAGTGGTCCATTAATGATTAACCTATCATGATATAAGTCTCTTGGCCGAACCTTAGATTTTTAAGAATTTAATATCAATTAATAATATAATATTTGTTTTAAGAATTCTTTTATGTCAATTTTGACACTATTCATTAGTTGATTTTTGTGAAACTCATAACAGATTTATTACTTCGAAAAAAGTCAATTAAATCAATCCTAATATATCATATTATCCTAGAAAATTAGTTTAATTCATTAAAAGTTTCATATTATATTTATTTGGGTATTTATAATATCACTTATTTTAATTTTTCACTATTATAGTAATTACTGCATCATCATTGTGTCATAAATAAAATAAATTATTTAATGTCTAAAAATTATAAGTAAAATATCATTATGTAGGAAATCTTTTTAGCTTTCTAATGAATATTTATAATCGAAAATCCAACATGTATAACCCTATGTAAAAATTGTTCTTCTAAAGGATGTAAGCTTATGCCATTTTTATTTTTATTTTAACTTTATTAATATAAAGTGTCCCTACCACATACAAGTGGCTCCAAGGGGTCCCCAAATTGACCCAAGGATGCCCATGGTCGGGTATGTGTCCACCAATAAGGTTAGGACACGTTTTAGGGTAATTTTGTATTATTATAATATTATTTTTTTAACCCTTATTTACCGGATTTACCCTTTAACCATGGTAAATAAAATATTTACCACAGTAACTATTCAAAATGTCTAAAAATAAAAGTTACCTATTTACACAATTTGAACATCCTGATTCCAAATATGGAATCCATTTTCCTAAATTCAAAACACAGAAGTGGCAGAAATTAATTTAAAATTAATTCCCGCTGTTAAAACAAAAAGCGTGTTTTTAAGAGATAATAACTATCAAAAGATTGACACTTGTTTATGTTCGGTTTAATTGTAAAATTATGTCCAATGACCAAAATTATATTAAATGGTAAAAATATATTCTAAATATACTTTAAAACCACTCAAATTCATAATTTATCACTAGTAATTAATTTGATTAAAAAAGTTGTTTTTAATTAAAATTTAGTAATTTTCACTATTCATCAAAATATGAAAGTTATCCGAAATGTACCAAAATTTCACCCTAGGCTAAATTCGATATTCCGAATCCAAAAATGAAGTCCATTTTCAAATATAAAATATATATAATTTCAAAAAGTAGGTATTACTATTCATAACGGCTTGTTTGATTAGTTATGGTGTGTTAGAACTCGGTGTTGCGTACAACACACGCTATCACATTATTCAAAGAGAAGCGTACCATAGAAGCTTGGGGTGTTACATCAGTTATCATAAAACCAATGTGAAAAGATAAATTTTCACGTCAGTTTTATGATAAAATATGGAAAAAATACAAATTTTTATATATTTTCGTGATTTTTATCATAAAACCAAAGTGACAGATAATTTTAATATCCTGCTAATGAGGAATTAAAATTTTTTATTGCACGACATCAAAATTTTCAATCGTCACCTAGAATTTATAATACCACATTTTCTTTTACCATATCATTTATATGTTTTAATTCTACACATATATTAATTTAATGATCAATTCTTTCAATCATCATCATTCTACCAAATCAAATCATTTGATCTTCATCTTGAATCCACTATTTCTTCTTTCGGTGGTCTCATCTAGGTATTTGTATTTTTTTCCATGATTTATGTTTTTTATTATTAGTTTTCTTAATTGATATACCGATTAATGATTCTACTTTTATTATAATGAAGAATAATTCTTTGTATAATGTTAAAACTATAAATATTTCTTCATATTCTAAATTTTTTTCTAAAACAAAGATTTGGTTTCCACATGAGATCTTTCCTTAGAAAAAAATTATATCTAACTTTTGACGGTCATAAATTTTTATCAGTAACTTCATTTCAGTTATATGACCAATCAAATCAAAGATTAGAAAATTATCTACAAGTTAATAAAAAAATATCATGTCTTTTTTTTAAAACCCAATATTAAAAATTAATTTTAA
Source organism: Viscum album (assembly GCA_963277665.1). Taxonomy (NCBI): domain Eukaryota; kingdom Viridiplantae; phylum Streptophyta; class Magnoliopsida; order Santalales; family Viscaceae; genus Viscum; species Viscum album. The sequence goes on from OY728150.1 coordinate 250,461,458, forward strand.
AATTGGTTTTTCGAAAGACAATGTGAAACATAGGTCTTTCACGTCGGTTTCCAAAAAACTGACATCAAAAATAGCTTTTTAAAGTCTTTTTTTAAATGATATTAAAATGGTTTTTCACATCATTTTTTAAAATACCTATGTAAAAAATCATTAAAAAAATATTTTTAATCTTTCTTATTAAATCTAATTTTAAAATAACATATTTATAATGTCACCTTTAAACATGTAACCTCAATAAGTGATGTTAAAAATATAAAAACGCCGATATAGAAAAATATTTTGTACTAGTGCATGTTTTTTGTAGCCTCTTCTTATGGTTTTATATGACATATAACCAGCTACATTTCTCTATAAACTAGAACTAAAACACCACTTAGTAATTACTCATTAGAAAATAGAGGATTAGAATATTCCAAATCATTAAAATAAATAACCATTGCAACTAAAATTTAAAAAAACATCAAACGTAATACGAACAATACTGTCTTAGGGAAAGTCTCATTACCAATGAAATATATTCTACACTCATTGGATAAACCCACAATGATGATATTAAAACACACCTATAAGTGTTTTAGAACACTTTTGTACCCAGACTACCTATGTAGCTTTAATTTTAGTATAAAGAGGTTATCTTTGTCATTTTTTTCTATACATTTCAAGTTATGGAATTCTTATATCTATACGACCATCCCAATATGATGTAATGACCAAGATTGATACCATTTTTAACATCCCAATCCAACCCGTTTTCTTGGGTTGGGTCAAAGGTGATACTAACCTTAGGTTATGTCCAGAAAACATCAAAGGATGGAAATAAATGTCTAGGGATTAGTAAAGTATTATGAGTTATTTTCAAAAAATAACAAACACAACCTAATAAGATTAATTAAAAACAACCAAAAAACTATATGATGTAAGAGTATACATAATACAACTCAAATGGAAACCACTGAAATGATAATATTAGAGTATTGGTTAAAATTAATGGAAAAGTGACTCAAGAAAACCAAAATATGTCTCGACACAATAACACCAAAGTGGAATCACTCCAACTACTCCATGAGAGAAAACTCCAAGATCCAAACAATAACCTAAGGAAGTGACATAAACCTGATCCACTAGATAAATATAAGACCTTTCCTTTACTTGTTTTATGAAGAATAATGTATGCATACACACCAAATAAATATATAGTAGGTGATTAATCATACCCAGTAGGCTTTCTCCAAGAGGCTTCCTAACTCATGTCACTTGGATAAGAACACATTAGTTGAAAGTTTAAAATATAATTTATAACCAAGAATGAACATCAAAATATTTTACCAATTTAAAATAACTTAAATTAAATAAATATATTTTATCATTTAATACCACTTGGAATACCCACCACATCTATTTAAAAACCCACACATGCATTCTAGGTGAAAGTCCCATACTCATGAGTGGTTACTTATCAATCCATTAATTCTTCATGAGGTAACCAATATTCAGGTGCCTCTAGTATTTCACTATTCCCATTATTTAGGTTCATTTTCAATGAAAATTAACACATACAAAACATTTATACCAGGTTATCATATCAAATAATTCTATATAAAATCCCTTTAAAGAATTTCATTGAACATATTACCTATGTTAAAAAAATCGATAATTTTAAAACCAAAATTTAAAATTATAAATCAAGGGGTTTTTTGAAATCCATTATTATTTCTATATACCAAAAACCATAATTTTAAATCCATAATTTTAAATTATAAACCAAAATGGTTTACTTTAAGAAATCATTCAATGTTTACTTTGAAAATATAGGAAACTTTTAAATAAAACTAATCCTTCATATTCAATAATAAGTTTAGAAGAGATAGAATCCACTTACCTCTCAATGGGTGATGAAAATGGAGAATAAACATAATAAACTACTAAATCTAGGATCGAAACCTTCTTCATTCAATAAGTCTAATAGATATATCATCAAAAAACATAATAGATCATAGATCTATCCATAATGGATTATATTTAATATTTAAGTTATGAGGTGACGAGAAGACTAAAGAGAAAGAGATAAAACTTAGACTTACCATTGATTCCAGATACCCATCACACTTAAAATTGTCAAAAATAACTTCAGGAAATGAAATCACCAAGAATGCTTAAGGAAGGAGGGTATCTTTATAGTCTAAGAGCAAAGAAGAAAAATAATGTTTTGGGGATAAAACTTGAGTTAAACTTTAATTTTTAGATCAATAAAATCATGATGTGTATTTAGATTTCATGGTTTAGAAAATTTATCATTTACCATGTGCATGATACTGTCTCTAAATCACTCCCTCACATGGTTGGCTCATATAGTGTGAAAAACCATGCACCAACCATTCTTTTTTCCTCTATCTCCATTTACACGATTTCACCTAAAACCCGCACAGTTTGGAAAATTTGTGTTACAGCCAAGAACCAATCTAGAAACTCCCAGCATCTTGCATGATTTACCCTAACCATGCTCAAAACATTCACCCTTAGAAACTCTTCCAAAACATTCAAAAATTATTCAGAAACTTTTAAAACTCAACCCAAGTATTATATAACTTAAAAATACATATTAAAAAGGTAAAGTAATATAAAATGGGGGTGTTGCAATCTAACATCATCAGATTTTCAGTGTCCATTATTAATATAGGCCAGGAAAGATTCATTCATTATAAATACATCATTATATTATGCTTCATCAATGAGTTTCATCATATTATCTTGTAAATGGTTCATATAAAATAATTATGAAGGTTATTTTCTTTTGAATAATGTTAAGATGACTTAATCTTATATGAAATTTTTTTTTAATATATTTAATGTAGGTTCTGGGCGCAGTGGAAGCACAGGAGGGATGGTTCCCAACTTTAATTTTCTCCATATTCAATGAACAATCCAAGATCTATGTAATAATGAACACCATGATCCATGGAATTGAATAAAAGAAATAAGACAAAAGAATAGAAACCCAGAACCAAGATAGAGGATCAACATATATTTTTTATAATTAATTTAATTAAATAAGAATTACCATGAAGGTTTATTATTTCTTTGTTGATGTATCCGACCACAGATCTACAGTGCGCCTTCATTGTGTTGTATATATCAAGGTAATATCTTCTCTAGTGGTGATTCACACGTGCTCCATCAGTCTCCGGATGTCGTCTAAGGAGTCTCCAAGTGCTAGCATGAAAGATCCTTACGCTTGTGTCATCTTCCTTCAATCACCTTGAGAACTGCTTACAAAGTGTTCTACATGATCCAATGGAGGTGGATCACTCTCGTTCATGAGAGTGTTCTTGTAAAGGGAAGTATTATCTAGGCTCAAGAGGTTTTCTTCAAAAATGTTGTGCACAACACAATGGGTGTCACATAGCTTTCCCTTGGCTAATTAAGAGAATATTATAATCAGGCATTTATTTCACTAGGGTAATAATAAAATAATCTACACAAGTGCCTTTAATTATTTCATTAATCCTAGATAAACCTCCATGTCAAATAATAATAGCAATATCATTATTTACCATCATACACTTGACATGAAATTTATAATTAAATATTATTTAATCAAATAATATTCAATATTGTTATTTATCACAAGGCCATTAATCTCGGTCCACCAATCGTCCCCAAAATTTATTAATTATTCTTCCCACAATATATTCTCTTGAATAACTAATTGCGGAACAAATTTTATCATTCATACATGAATAATTATTAAACCACGACCGGGAATAATATTTATTGAACTTGTTAAATAATAAATTATTTAACTGAGATTATGGATACACTTATTGTGTGACCCTCTAGGACTCTCTCTCAATGTAATTAGGTGGACCTATCTAAAGTCCAAGGTTATCATCTAGAAACATGCTAAGGCACCCACAGAGAAATAATTTAATATCTCAATGATATTTCACATCATATTAACATTTACCATGTAATATAATCTCATTATCATAATATCTCTATTCTAGCTAGTTGTATTGATGTTATTAATATTTTCATGACTTATTATATACTCCCTTTACTTATTTTATATGAAATGTTCATAATTTGTGTGAAATATTAATGTTTTAATATTAAGTATAATTTTTGAGCATTTTTAGAAGTAGTCCAATTGAGTCAGTTTAATGTTTTAATAATAAATGTCACTATACTGATCCAAATTGTGTGGTTATTATTTTTTAGGATTCTCCTTTAAATATAAAACATTTCATTAGAAGGTACCATGAGCCAATTCTTCCATTTGAAGGGTCATATGGTCCTCACAAACAAGACCAAAGAATCTGTGAACAAACTGGACCAGCCTTCAAGATTGATTTACTGGACTCAATACAGAAGTCTAAAAACATTAAATCTCCACCATAATTCGTGGGACACTACATTTCATCTTGGATAAAAATTTCAAGGCCCAAATCTAAGTAAAAGGGGCCCAAATGAAGCTTTGAAGTCCAGCCCACCATTCTGGCCGAGAATTAAAATCAGTATAGTATGCATGACATATCTCATGATGTAAGCATCAAATCGAGCTGAGATTTCGCAGTGTGAAAGAGGAGATACAGGATGCCGACTTTGTTGAATAACTCATTCGGATTTGAAGGCATATTCATATTAAAAAACCCTTTCACATTCTGAACTTCAAAAATACTGGATTGAAATGGACAGTTTTAATTTGTTTAATAAACCGGCCATAACTTTTGATAATTAAGTCCAAATGACTCCATATTTTTGAGAATAGTAGGAAATATTCATTATCTACAACTTTGAAGAAGGATATTGCTCAATATTCGTCTGTATTGATGTCCATATATTCGATCCAAGTGGAGGGGTATTTCTGGAATGTAAACAGTCCACCACCTTGGGCTATAAATACATCCCCTCCTCTCCATTCAAAAGGGTTGGAATTTCAGAAGAGATGAGAACATATTGGCATGACCAAAGCCTTGCCAAAGGCTTTGGAGGATCTTACAAACTCAAGTTTTCACTTGATACTCCCTTTCTCCTCTCTTTTTTTCTATTAATTCTGTGTTCTTCGTTTTTGTAATTTTGTAAGTCTCTTTCTTTGTAATTCTGTTTTAATAAAAGTTTCTTCATAAATTTATCTTATTCCCATCCACCCTCTGTAGTTTAATATTTATGTTCTTAAAATAGTTTAAATTCAGTTGAATCCCCTTCCCTTCTTTTGCTTCCTCATTCAATTGAAAATCTATTTTTAATTATCATCATTGTTTGTGCGTGTGTGTTCGATGTACCACTCTTTTCTAATCCCTTTCTTTTTCATCTATTATTAATTTATAATCATAATAATTATAACCAGATTAGTAATCATTTTAATGTCTGAGTAAATATTTAATTGGGGTGAGTTATAATTTAGGTATGTTAAGTGATTGAGAGCTTTTTCTCGACGAATGTTCTTTAAATTAATATTGTGTATGTTGAACTTTATATGTCATGGATTAATGACATGTTTTGTTTAATATGTATATTCCATGGATTATTGGAACCACAAATACACTACCATAAACAATTAATGGTAATGATTAGAAACCGAAGTTAAGTTACGGCTTGGATTAAAGCTTTAACACTTGGGAATTCTGATCAAAATCATCTTGTGACATGGGTGTTAATTTAATGCAATATAATGAAAAGATCAAGGATATCACAAAATTAAATATCTAATGATGAACTCAACCCAATATTCATCAATTTGTTAAATCAAACATCATCCATAAATTTTTTCATAAGCTCTGCAAACAAACCCCCCAATCAGAATACAATTAACTAAAAACAAACGACTATTACAAAGTATCATCGCCGAGGATTCGACCCGAGTGCTGCTATACACATTAGCAGAGCACCGGAACTTTGACCGGTCGATAGGTGACAATCGGCCGTGCGTTTCAAATGGAACCATTGCTGGGGATGGTGCTTTATGTAGTTATTAGTTTCTGGTTATTGTAAAAAAAATCCCAAAAAAAAACAAAATTTAAAAAAAAATGAAAAAAAAAACACAAAGAAAAACTCGTCTTCCTATTAAAAATCATAAACTGAAAAAAATACAAAGAAAAACCCATCTTCCTCTTTCTTCCAAAATCTCTCTGAATGCCCTGTAGCCTCCCAAACAATCCCTCAGATTTTTTTGACCCTGAAATTGAGTGAACACTTCGCCAACTTAAGAGGAATATAAGAGATACTGAAATAATTCAAGAACCAGTCCTCATCCAACCAGTTGAAATTGAAATCGCCAATCCTAGGGAACAAACCCTAAAATAACTTGCTACCCCTGATATGAATTACTAACCTCTTGGTATTCAATATCCAAACATAGAAGCTGAATTCGAACTCAAATCGGGTTTGATTCATCTTCTCCCTCATTTTCACGGGCTATCCGGTGAGGATCCACATCTTCACCTTAAAAAGTTCCAAGTAGTGTGCTCTACCATGAAGCCTCAAGGGGTTTCTGAAGAACAAATCAAACTCTGAGCATTACCTTTTTCCCTAGCTGACACTACTAAGTCATGGCTCTACTACCTACCTCCTAGTTCCATAACTACATGGATTGACATGAAGCGACTATTCTTAGAGAAATTTTTTCCTGCTTCTCGTACTGCTTCTATCCGAAAGGAAATAAGTGGTATTCGTCAGTTCCCAAGTGAATCACTCCATGAGTACTGGGAGAGGTTCAAAAAGCTTGTTGAAACCTTCCCACATCATCAAATCCCTGACCAAATCTTGATCCAATACTTCTATGAGGGTTTATTGGCTATGGAGAGAACTCTCATAGATGCCGCAAGTAGCGGTGCTCTTGTTGATAAAACTCCTGCAGAAGAAAGAGATCTCATAAGTGACATGGCTACAAATACACAACAATTCCATACTCGAGCACATGATCAAGTCAAACAAGCCCATGATAATCAATCAATTGAACCAAACAAAATGACCGATTGGATGAGTGAACTTACAGGTCTTGTGCGACAACTAGTTGTGGCTACCAAATCCCCAACCTCGTCTTCTCCGCAATCAATGTTTCCTGGACCTGTCAAAAACTATGGAATCTGCAACTCTCCATCTCATCCAACTGAAACATGTCCACAACTTCAAGAGGATCAATCCGATTCATCTGGACCAATGGAGCTCAATACAGCATATGCTCAGCAGAACACCAACCCTCAACTATCAGGTCAGTTTGTTAGAAACTTCAACCAACCTCACTCTGAGCCCTTCTCTTCTTCCTTTAACCAAGGATTGAGGTATGGTAACCCCATGTCTCACCCCCCTCAATTCCCTCCTCAAACCCCAAACCAATTCCAATATGGTCAAGGTTGTGGTAACTTCCATCAACCTTATCCTTTTGTTCCTCAACCTCAAAGGAACAATCCTCCTCCTGGATTCCATTATCCTAGTGAGCCTTCCCAATTCCAAAACCAATACAATCGATTTCCCAAGAACCAAAATCAAGGCAATCCCAATCTGGGACAATACTCTTCTTCCAAGAAACCATGGGAAAGTGCAGTGGAAGATCTTACCTCCTTCACCCGTTCTAGCATTAAAAACATTGAAACTCAAATAGGTCAACTTGCATCCCACCTGAGACAACAACAACAATCAAATTATTCCGAACTCCCAACTCAACCATTACCCAACCCCAAGGGTAATGTAAGTGCAATTGCACTTATATCGGGAAAGCAACTTTCTATGCCTCAAGATAAATCCCCAAACCCTCCTTTAAATGTTGACCTAGAAAATGAAAAGAAAAATAAAATTGAAAAGGAACCCGAATCCATTCCCTCACCTCCTTCCATTCCACTTAGGAATCCAATTCCTTTTCCTCAAGCTGTCTCTAAACCAAGGAAGTCATTTGAACATGATCCTGAAATGCTTGACATGTTTAGACGTGTTGAAGTCAACATTCCCCTCTTAGATGCCATAAAACAAATTCCTAAGTATTTCAAGTTTCTCAAGGAGTTGTGTACCCACAAGAGGAAACTAAGGACCTTTGAAAATGTTTCCACCCAGCAGTACATACCCATTAAGTGCAAAGATCCAGGTACCTTTACGGTTCCATGCCAAATTGGAAGTTCCAACTTTGATGATGCACTCATAGACCTAAGAGCCTCAATTAATTTCATGCCCAAATCCATATTCTCCAACCTTGGTCTAGGTCCCTTGCACCCAACGGGTGTTTTCATTCAGTTAGCCAATCGAAGCACAGCCAGTCCTGAGGGAATAATTGAGGATGTCCTTGTTTGAGTAAATGATCTTATCTTCCCAGCTGACTTCTATGTCCTTGACATGAAAGGTGAGGCAACTTCTTGAAAATCTCCTCTGATTCTAGGAAGACCATTCCTTATGACATCTAAAACCAAAATTGATGTCCACGCTGGCATCTTATCCATGGAATTTGGCGACCAAATGGTCAGGTTCAATATTTTTCAATCCATGAGATACCCATTAGAGAATCAATCTGTATTCTCTATCCATGTTTCTAAAACACCCTCTAAGAGTGTGTTGAATCCTAATCCATCATGTTCTTCCTGTTCTACTAATAGAGGAGTTTGTGAATATTGCATTCTCATTAACCAAGTGATTAATGGTGAAATTGATGTTGACATTACAAATTCAAAATCCATTGATCTAAAGGATCTTGAAAACTCTTTGAAATCTCATCTCACCTCTGACCTCCAATACTCCAACATGGATGGTAATGAGGAAAATTAAATAGAATGGTCATTTGTTTATTCAGATCAGATTATCCCACATTCATCCTTTCCTATCCATGATTTTGAAAATTCTGTTATATGTGAAGTGAACCTTAAACCAATTTTTGTGATATTTGTACCCTAATTAATAAAGTGATCACTGGTGAGGTTGAAATTGACCATTCTTTAGCGAACAACATTGAAATAAAGGATATTAAAAAATTTATTCAGTCTTATGACTCCACTGATCCTCATTACTCTACATCGGTAAGTGATGAAATAAATGATTCAAAAACAATTGGGATCTCATACTCTACTTTTGTGTTATCTGATCCTTACATAAATAAACCATTAGAATTGAGCCATCTTCCTGAATTTCCAAAAATAGAAAACCATCACTTTGTGGATAAAATCATTCCTCAGGTTGAAGACCAAAGTGAGGATAGAAATATTCTCTTTCCAACCCCATTGAATTGCAAGCACACAAACAAGGATGGGAAGAAATTATCCAATGAATCATCAGGCCTCCCAAAGAAAAAAAAAATTTGGAAGCACACTGGAGTTGAGAAAATACAATGGCCACCATCAGACTATGGGTAGTCTACTGCAATTGTCCAACTGTAGACAAATAAATGCAGCGCTTCTTGGGAGGCAACCCATGTTTTCTTTTACTTTTATGAAATTTCAATTTCTTTTTAGTTTTTCATTATACAAATAATGATTTTTCTTTTTCAGGTAACATCCCACAATCCTAGAACCACATCGACTTCCATTGGATCCCCAACTTCTTTACTCGACCCACCACTAGATGGAGATGGAAACCCACCAAATCTAAACCAGGGGGTACCTCTTTCCCTTTAACTCTCTCTCTATCTCTTCATCTCTCTACCTCTTTCTTCTTATTCTTCTCTCCTTCATTTTTTTTACCACTTTTTTTTTCAAACCCTTTTTTTTCTCTTTCTTGTGAGGGTGTGTATTTTAAAAAAACATTAAAAACTAAAAAAACCAAGAAAACAATAACTTAAAAAAAATAAAAAAAATTAAAGAGTCATGCTTACTCACCATCGAGTTTTGAAATTTTTTCCAACCATTTTGGGGAGTTAACAGACATGTTTTCATCTCAAACATTTTGTATTTTCATTATAAAATTGGATAAAGAATCTTGTGTCAAAACCAACAAATTTTGAATGCTCTATTTTTTATTTGTAAAATGGTTTTCCCAAACCGTGAGGACCAAAATTTTCTTTCATGCCAAGGCCACCTATGGCCATCTTTTCAAAATGTGTGTTTTCACCCCCATTTGTGAGTCTTGAGTTTTTGGACCTTCGATCTGAATTTCCTATCTTAGTGTGCATTAACATGATAGAGGCATTTTCTGAACCACATGAGAATCACAATAGCCAAATAGCCTCCCATTTCCCTTACATTAATCCTCCTTTTGAAAGCCCCTTCAATCCTATGAAAACCTTTTCTTTTATAGCCACATTACAAGCCCAATACCTTTTTCCCACCCAATATCAACATGGATTTTCATTGCATAATTTTTTGAAATTTAAGTGTGGGGGGAATGGATTTCATTGTTTGGGTACCCTAATATTGATTTTCAACGAGTTATCATCTGCTTGAGGGAAAGCATCCATTTCAGTGTGGGGGAGAGGTTGTCATTCAGTGTGTTTTGGGGAATGTAATAAACTTCCATTTATGTAATTTTCTAAATGTTATTGACAAGTGTTCAAAAACATGATGATGAAAAAAATCAAAAAAATGATGAAAGAATGGGTTGTGTCTTGGGTAGGTCAAAAATCACTCTTCCTCAACCTTTGATCTTGTTATAACTATTACAATTAGTGTCGTGAGGAGATCAATCATGGGTTGGGTTATGAGTGTGATATCTTTTCCAAGTTCAACTTTCGAAAAAAAAAGAAAAAAAAAGAAAAATTGCATTATATTCTTATATCATTGGGAGAAGTTTGGTGGTTTGTAAATATTTCATCTTCTCATCCCCTTCATATTTTCTTCCTCTATTGTGTCTTTCTTCACACAATCATTTCCTTTTAAATATGTGTTTTCAATTCCTTCCATGTTTTATTTCAAAAAAATGTGCATTGCTTTTTCTATATTGGTATTTTAACCCTCTTCTTCTCTATCTTGGACATTATATTCCTACCGTACCATAGCCACAAAAAAACCCCTTAAAAAGACCTCTTGATTCTTGTGCACTTTGTATAGGGATTGTAAGCTGAGATCTCTTTTCAAACTCTAAGATTTTCACATTTGGTTGGTGAAAGAGTGAACCTCTACAAATAAATTTTATCATCCTGAGAGGTGTGAGTTTTGAGTGTCCACATTTTCCATTTCTAAATTTGAGCATGAAAAAATGAATTAGTTTTGGAACATTGTTTCTGTAACAACTTGTGGTGGAATTCAAAATGGATGAGTGAAATAGTCTAAACCTCCCCTGATTGGAGAAAACAAAATTTTAAAATCTGTTGGTGAGTAAAAATGATTTTGTCATGTTTTTATATTTGTTGCACATGGGGACATGAACAAAACTAAGTGTGGGGGAGTTGATGTTATTAATATTTTCATGACTTATTATATACTCCCTTTACTTATTTTATATGAAATCTGCATAATTTGTGTGAAATATTAATGTTTTAATATTAAGTATAATTTTTGAGCATTTTTAGAAGTAGTCCAATTGAGTCAGTTTAATGTTTTAATAATAACTGTCACTATACTGATCCAAATTGTGTGGTTCTTGTTTTTTAGGATTCTACTTTCAATATACAACATTTCATTAGAAGGTACCATGAGCCAATTCTGCCATTTGAAGGGTCATATGGTCCTCACAAACAAGACCAAAGAATCTATGAACAAACTGGACCAGCCTTGAAGATTGATTTACTGGGCTCAATACAGAATTACAAAAATATTAACTCTCCACCCTAATTTTGGGGACACTACATTTCATCTTGGATAAAAATTTCAAGGCCCAAATCTAAGTACAAGGGGCCCAAATGAATCTTTTAAGTCCAGCCCACCATTCTGGCCGAGAATTAAAATCAGTATAGTATGCATGACATATCTCATGATGTAAGCATCAAATCGAGCTGAGATTTTGCATTGTGAAATAGGAGATATAGTCGGCCTACATTGTTGAAGAACCCATTCGGATTTTAAGGCATCTTTATATTCAAAAACCCTTTCACATTCTGGACTTCAAAAAGACTGGATTGAAATGGATAGTTTTAATTTGTTTAATAAACCAGCCATAACTTTTGATACTTAAGTCCAAATGACTCCATATTTTGAGATTAGTCGGACAACTTTATTATATACAACTTCTAAGAAGGAGATTTCTCGAGATTAGGATGTCTTGATGTTCATATCTGCGAGCCAAGTGGAGGGGTATTTCTGGAATGTAAACAGTCCACCACCTTGGGCTATAAATACATCCCCTCCTCTCCTTTCAAAAGGGTTGGAATTTCATAAGATAGGAGAAAATATTGGCACAACCAAAGCCTTACCAAAGGCTTGGGAGGATCTTCCAAACTCAAGTTTTCACTTGATACTCTCTTTCTCCTCTCTTTGTTTTCAATTAATTTTGTGTTCTTCGTTTTTGTAATTTTGTAAGTCTCTTTCTTTGTAATTCTGTTTTAATAAAAGTTTCTTAATAAATTTCTATTATTCTCATCCACCCTCTGTATTTTAATATTTATGTTCTTAAAATAGTTTAAATTAAGTCGAATCCCCTTCCCTTCTTTTTCTTCCTCATTCAATCAAAAAGCTGTTTTTAATTATCATCATTGTTTGTGCGTGTGTGTTCGACGTACCACTCTTTTCTAATACCTTTCTTTTTCTTCTATTATTAATTTATAATCATAATAATTATAACCAGATTAGTAATCATTTTAATGGATGAGTAAATATTTAATTGGGGTGAGTTATAATTTAGGTATGTTAAGTGATTGAGAGCTTTTTCTCGATGAATGTTCTTTAAATTAATATTGTGTATGTTGAACTTTATATGTCATGGATTAATGACATGTTTTGTTTAATATATATATTCCATGGATTATTGGAACCAAAAATACACTACCATAAACAAGTAATGGTAATTATTAGAAACCGAAGTTAATTTATGGCTTGGATTAAAGCTTTAACACTTAGGAATTCTGATCAAAATCATCTTGTGACATGGGTGTTAATTTAATGCAATATAAAGCAAAGATCAAGGATATCACAAGATTAACTACCTAATGATGAACTCACCCCAATCTTCATCAATTTGTTAAATCAAACATCATCCATAAATTTTTTTCATAAGCTCTGCAAACAAACCCCCCAATCAGAATACAATTAACTAAAAACAAACGACTATTACAAAGTATCATCGCTGAGGATTCGACCCGAGTGCTGCTATACACATTAGCAGAGTACCGGAACTTTGACCGGTCGATAGGTGAAAATCGTTCGTGCGTTTCATGTATGCTAGTGCCATTAATCTATACTCTCTATATCTCTTTCTTTGACTTTTTGGAAATATAAATTTCCTAGAGAGCACCATGTCCATGGATTTATTTAGGCTATATCATTTTCATCAAAGGGGCTGAGATATTAACTTCCATTAATGAATGGAAATAATAAATCATTTCTCATATTATTCATTAATATAATATTATTAGTGACTTACTCAATGTATTCTACCTCTCCATGAACATATATCATCATAGTTTTTGTCAATATATAGAAGTACGTGACTCATAATATCCATTAATAATAATATTAAAGTATAAGGACCAATACACACGCCCATAGATAGGAACATCCAATTACACTAATAAATGTAGTTTTCCTACTGTCGAGTCCCATTCTCATAATATCCTACTAGATATCACCAAGGGCGTACACCATGAGAAGGTTACTCAAAGTCCTATGAGTCTCCACTTCTAATAGCCTATATCATTTGTGTCCCTTAAGTGATATCATCCATCCATAGAACATATATCTAATAATAGTTTCATAACACTTCCGAGTTCTCATCATAGCGGGGAAATGCTATGAAATTTTAGTGCGACAACTACTCTTGGGACATTATCACATTAAATTCTACGTATAAGAACATTCATGATGTGATAATGAGTTTCTTAATATTCAAAACCATGAATATAAGTTATCATAAAGTTCATATAGGTTGGTTATAGGGTACCAAATCCAACAGAATCCCATTTTCACTATATCAAACCTTCAATCTGCTAGCTCCCACATGATACTCATGCTTCTGCTGAGATATGCCTTTAGTAAATGGGTATTCCTTGTTCTCTTTTGTGGATACTCTTCTCACTAAAACTTCAACCATCTAATGAAGATACCTTAAGAGGTGAGACTTTTTTTAGTATTTTCTTTGTTTATTGATGTGGCCTTGGCTCTTTTGTAAGACCCAACACTACGATATTATCACAATACAATGTGATAGAGTCTTTACTGCTAGGCACCACATCAAGATCCTGGACAAAGTTCTGAATCCAAACAGCTTCCTTTGGATGCATCAGAAGCCACTATATACTCATACTCTACTATATAATCAGTAAAAACTGGCTACTTTGAACTCTTCCATATCATAGCTCCTCTGTTGAGATAGAAAACATATACCTATTATGCCTTCATATCATTTTGATCTATCTCAAAACCAGCATCAGCATACCCTCTTATGACAAGCTCCTTGTCTCCTCCATACACTAGGAATATATCCTTAGTTCTTCTTAGATACTTAAGAATAGCCTTAATAGAATTCCAATTCTAATCTCCTAGATTTGATTGATATATGTCTACCATGATCAATTCATAGGTAACATCAAGTCTAGTACATAACATGGCATACATGATTGATCCTATCACCAAAGCATATGGTATCTTACTCATTATATCCTTCTCTTATTGTGTTTGGGGACACATTTTCTTAGAAAGATATAATCCATGTGACACTAGAACCAATCCCCTCTTGGATTGTTCCATACTAAATATATTTATTATCTAGTCAATATATTTACTTTGACTTGGTCCAAGAAGCCTCGTGGATCTATCAGGAATGATCTTGATCCCTAGAATGTAGGCTACTTCGCCTAAGTCTTTCTTGGAGAAGAATTTGTTTATCCAGTCCTTAACTGACTATAATACTGGTATTTAATTTCCAATAAGTAATATGTCTTCAACATATACTATTAGGATAATGATCACATTCCCACTAAACCTTTTGTAAACACATAGCTCACATTCAGTTTTAATGAAACCAAATTCTCTTATAGATTCATATAATCAAATGTTCCATGACATGGATGCTTTATTTAATCCATAAATGGATCTCTACAACTTGAAACCCCTTTTAGAATTAGCCGGTGTCACAAACCCTTCTAGTTGTGTCATATAGACATCTTCCTGAAGGTTCCCATTAAATAAAGCGATTTTGACATCCACCTACCAAATCTCATATTCATGGTAAGCTACTATGGAAAGTATGATTATGAATGATTTAAACATAGAAACTAGTAAAAAGGTTTCTTCATATTCATTTCCTTGAAATTTTTTAAAACCTTTATCCACTATCTTTTCTTTATAGGTACTTACTTTACCTTCCATGACCAGTTTCCTTTTGAATACCCATTTACACCCAATAGGATTTACATTAACTAGTGCATCGACCGGAACCCAAACTTGGTTTTGATACATGGAATCCATTTTAGAATTCATATATTATTTCCATACTGTAGCTTCAAATATCTACATTACCTTCTTCTAGGAGATAGGTTTACCATTGTCCCAAAATAATGATACACCATCCTCGGTGAAAATAAAACTATCTCTCTCTGGTTCCGTTAACTCTCTTACACTCTTACGCAGTACTTGTGCTTCAAGAACTACTTCTTCCATGGGGACCTATGGAACTTGTTCTTGTACTAAATCCTATTCATATTGAGCATCAACTTCATCGAAGTTAATCTTTCTCCTGCTATACTTTTTGATTATGTTCTCCCTCTCAAGAAAGACGGCTTGTCTGGAGATAGTCACCTTCTTGTCTGAGGGGTTGTATAGGTAGTATCCCTTTGTTTCCTTGGGATACCATATAAAGATACACTTTGTGCCTTGGGGTGGTAGTTTGTTTCCTGAGAAAGCCTTAACAAATTCATCGCATCACCATACACATGTATGTGACAAAATTGGTTTCTTTCCACTCCATTTCTCGAAGGTAATTTTGTTTTATATCTTTTTTAATACTCAGTTTAATGTGTATGCCGCAACTTGTAATGAATATCCCCAAAAGGATAATCGAATATTTGCATCACTCATCATAGAACTTACTATGTCCAACAAGTTATGGTTCTTTCTTTCACTAAAATCATTCCACTATGGTGTATAAGGTGGAGTGAGTTGATATATAATCCCAAACTCCCATAGAAATTTGATTAACTCTTAGTTAAGATATTATCCACCTCGATCCAATAAAAGTATATTTATCTTCTTACCAAGTTGATTCTCTAATTCATTCTTGAATTCCTTGAATTTCTTAAAGGGCTTGTACATACACCTCATCAAATAAATATATCCATGTCTACAAAAGTTATCAGTAAAAGTTATGAAGTGAGAATATCTACCTCTAGATTCTATTGGAAATGGTCCACACATATCAGTGTGTACCAATCCTAGAAGATCTATGTCACTTTCACCTTGTCCACTAAATGGTGGTTTAGTTATTTTCCCTTGTAAACAAGCGTGACATCTATCAACTGGTTTTAGTTCTGAAGATTCAAAATAAACATCTTAACAAATCTTTGTCAAATGATTCTCGTTTACATGACCAAGATGGCGATTCCACAAATGGGTGTTATATGAGTCATGTGAACATGATTCTTTATCAATTTCCAACACTTGGTTTTCATAATTTAATACATACAAACCATTATTTAAATGTTTCATACCATAACATATGTTTTACTTATAAAAGAAACAAATTTTATTTCTGAACTTGAAAATAAAACAATGTGTATCTAAACATGATAAATAAATTATATTATTTGTAACATTTGATACATAATAACAGTCATGTAAAACCAAAATCATCCTCGATAGAAATGAAAGGTGATAGTCACCACTGGCAAGAGTAGTCAGCCGCACACCATTGGAAGCTCACAGATCCACCTCTCCACTGAAAATTTTCTAAAATCTACTTGTTTACTACATTTTGATATAGATGTGAGCACCACAAGAAGTTTATAATACCCAATGTGTATAAATGGAAATATTTCACTTCATAATGAATGAAACTTTGACTTCCCCTTACCTCTGAGTTAATTCCCTCTTCTAGTGTCCTGAATTGTCACATGAAAAACACACTACCATCTTTTCCTTGCCCTATCTTTGGATCTTCTTATTATTGGTCGGATGGTGCTCAGGAGCTTTAGACTATTTATAGTTCTTAGGACCCTTTGCATTATATTCCATCTTCCTATTCACTATAAGGACTGCTGGTTTATCACGCCCCATGTCCTTATCCACTTGGTGAAATAGGGTCGGAAGTTCTAATAGACTCTTCTCATTATTTCTTATATTATAATTCATAATAAAACTAGAGAATTACTTGGGCAGTGATGAAATTATGATATCTGTACACAACTCATCTGCGAATTTAATCCCTAAGAAGTCCAGGAGTTCAATGTAGCCAATAATCTTGACTACCTGAGGCCTAGAAGGTGCATACTCTCCAAGATTAGTCATAAACAAAGTGTTGGAGATCTCATACCTCTCTTGTCTCCCCTTCTATTGATAAAGATCCTGAAGGTGAGACATCATGTTATAAGCATCCATTTTCTCATGTTGTTTCAAGTGATCATTAGACATGGATGATAACATGAAGCACTAAACATTTGTAACATCATTCGGATGTTTCTCATATATAGAGAGCTCTTCATCACTCACCTCATTTCTAGGCACAACTGGTAAAGGCCCTTCCAACATGTACAATTTCCTTTCATGGAGAAGGATGACATGTAGGAACCTTTTCCACTCTTGTAAATTTTTGTTGGTGAGAAGTTTTTACTTATTGAGTATGGATCACAATGATATGTTTGATTTCCTTTTTATTATTGTTTCTACAAATAAGATAAGCAGAGATTTAGTAATTTTTCTGATAAAATTTAGATAAATAAATAAAATTATATTTTTTAGTCTCCCACTATTTTATCGAAACCCAATAGCCTTTACCATTGGATTTGTAATATCCTATTTCTTGGATATTCTAGTAGCAAGGATATATATTACATTCTCATTACCCCAACTGTGGATGGTCAAGCAACTTGAATGTTTTTAGGTAGGCATTACAAATTCTAACTACATTAACTCATAGTTCCTTGATCTGTTGAGTGGACTACCTAATCCTGAAATCATTAATTTAGATTTCCTCAACCTTTGTCTCTTAGTTACACTAAGTCCTGATTTGGTATTTAACCCTTGATTTCAACCAAGTTAAGTCAAAACAAAACCTCAAATTAGAATTCCCCAATAATTGAAATCACTCCAACTTTGGTTGGTTAATAACTTTGAACCATGGTTCGATTATAACTAAAGTAATGAAAGACTATACCGACTTAATATTTTATTGAGGTATTTTATCCTTTCTGCGTAAATTTCAAATTATTATCTTTTCATGTTCTTTTTAATATTAAGTGGGATTACTTCAGTGATTAACCATGTATATAGATAATATTTACACATAAGCTAGTTTATTTTAGTTCCATATTTTCATGCTTGTTAATTCATTAATTATGTGATCATGAAAAAAAATCCATAATTAAATAAACATGAAACTAAAAAAATTAAAATAATGGGTATGATCATGAGCTTGTTCTAATGGATATTTTATCTAGCGGTTGATAAACTAACCACCGGCCTAGGGGAGAAACACCATGAACCATTTAAGGTTCATGTTTATAGCTTTCCACCTGTCCACCATTGTATCTCCTTGGATTGGTTTTGCCTCAAACCCTAACTTGAACCACCTCTACTAGCTTGGGGGATCCATCCATTATATATGCTTTTAATCCCAAAGGTGGAGGGTTTACATAAAATAAACCATGGGCTCGCAAGACCTACATATTAATGAGGAGAGAAGGAACACTGGCCAACAATTTAATTTAATAATAAATTAAAAGTAAACCAATCATATATAAAGGTCTGGTATAGCCCATGATCATCCACATGCATGCAACGAATTTACACATTTAATAAAACTAGCATTCAATTATTTAATCATTATTATTTAAGATAAATCATGCTTGAATCGATTAATTATTATCTTTAATAAATAAATCATTTTATCTTAATCATTTTTCTAAATTTCCTTGAGATTATCATACTTTATAATTTTAAACAAATTAATAAATTCATTTAAAATTAACTGTGTACATAACTTGTACCTTGGAGGTAACAAAGTGAATACCCGTCCAAAACTGCCCAACAAGTATTATACTTGTATACACTTTATTATTTGTGACATATATCATGCACATAGAATAATAACTATAATACAACGCATACATGATGTGTATATCTTTAATATTATGCAGATGTTAATAAAACATATATGCATGTGTGTATATATATATATTAAATCTTATCACATGGTGTGTCCCATATTTATTCCCACACACAAGTACATGTCTCAAGGGTTATATAATATAATAAATTTTAAATCTTCATAACTGGTAAAAGTACACAGCATGTAGATCCGATCTACATGGCTTGTACACTCTTCACCATGTATCCAAATTACACACCTAGGGACTCAGTGTGTCAGGAATACTTTGGAAATCTTGGAGTACACGGCATGTCCAGTGGGCCACATGCTGTGTTGACTTCGTGTTACACTGTCATTGGTCGGGTAGGCCATGTATAGAATACACATCCCAAACTTGACCCGAAAGGGACTACACGTCATTTCCAGTGGGCCACATGGAGTTTAGTCTGGCTGACTATGCACCAGTATATCTAGGTCAACACACGGTGTAAGAATTAACTACATCACATGTCCTTAATTCACATGGTTTGAGTAATTACCGAACTACTCCTGATGTATTAAACACAATTACACGGCGTTTAATTCCTGGTTACATAGTGTGTACTGTTGTGTTACCTGGACATAATCCTTGACACCTCTGGATGAGATCCTCGATATAATTTTAATCATAAAATTATTCATTTATTTTAGATCTGTAAGAAATTATAGAGGAAAAAATAGATCTCTTCATTCATATTAAAAGAGAACAATTAAACTTGAATTGAAAAACTAAATTATAAATATGAAAATAATTAATGATTATTAAATAATTACAAAAAATAATATGCATGCTCCAATACCACTTGTAGGTTCTAGGCATAGCAGAAGCATGGGAGGGATGGTGCCCAACTTGTATTTTATCCATATTCAATGAATAATTCAGAATCTATGCAACGATGAACGTCGTATCCACGAAATTGAATCAGAGAAATAAGAAAAAAGAATAGAAACCTAGAATAAAGATAGAGGATCAACATATATTGTTTATAATTAATTTAATTAAATAATAATTACCTCCATGGTTTATTCTTTCTTCATTAATGAGTCTGACCACAGATCTGCAGTGTGGCTTTGTTGCATTATATAGATCAAGGGTAGATCTCCTCTATAAGTGATCTACATGTGCTCCATAAATCTTTGTACATCACCAAAGGAGTCTTTGGGTGTTAGCCTGGATGATCCTTATGCTTGCGTTGTCCTCCTTCGATTACCTTGAGAATCACTTCCAAAGCACTCTCCTTGATTCGGTGGAGGAGGACCGCTCTTGTTCTTGAGAGAGTTCTTGGATAGGGAAGAACTCTCTAGGCTTGAGAGGTTTTCTCCAAAAATGTTGTGCACAACACAATGGGTTTCACTTAGCTTTCCCTTGGCTAATTAATAGAATAATATAACTGGGAATTAATTTCACTAGGGTAATAAAAATAATAATTTGCACAAGAGCCTTTAAATATTTCATTAATCATAGTGAAACTCCCATGTCAAATAATAAAAGCAAAATCATTATTTCCTGACATGCTCTTAACTTGTGAGTTATAATTAAATATTATCTAATAAAATAATATTCAATATTATTATTTATCATTTTACCATTAATCTCAGTCCACCAATCCTCCTCCATATTTATTAATTATTCAACCAACAATATATTCTCTCAAATAACTAGTGATGGAATAAATAAAATTAGGCTTACATGAATAATTATTAAACCATGAATAGAAATAATATTTATTCAACTTGTTAAATAATATATTATTTAAATGAGATTCTGGATACACTTAGTGTGTGACCCTCTAGTCCTCTTTCTCAGCGGCATTAGGTGAACCTACCTAAAGTTCAAGGTTAGCGTCTAGAAACATGCCAAGGAACCCATATATAAATAAGTTAATGTCACAATGACATGTCACCTCATGTGAATGTTTACCATGTAATATAATTTGTTTATCACAATATCTCTAATCAAGAAAGTTGAATTCCAGTTCCATCAACCTATATTCTCGATATCTCTTCCTTTGAATTTCTGAAAATAGAACTTTCCTAGATAACACCATGGCCATGGATTTATTTAGGCTATATAATTTCCATAAAAGGGCCTAAGATATTAACTTCTATTAATGAACAGAAGGGATAAATCCTTTCTCATATTATTTATTAATGAAATATTACTTGTGACACACCCAACGTATCCTACCTTGCCACGAAAATCTGTCATCATGGTTATCATCAATACATAAAAGTACGTGACTCATAATATCCATTAATAATAATTTTAAAGTATAAGGACCAATACACATGTCTATAGATTGGAACATCCAATGACATTTATAAATGTGGATTTCCTATTGTCGGTTCTCATTCCCATAATATCCTACTAGACATCACCAAGAGTGTACACTATGAAAAGGTGCCTCAAAGTCTTATGAGTCTCTACCCTTGATAGCCTATATCATTTGTGTCCCTCAAATGATATCATCTGGCCATAGAACTTATATCTAAGAATAGTGTCATAGCACTTTCGGGTTCTCATCATAGCGGGGAACAGCTATGACCTTTTAGTGCAACAACTACTCTTGGAATATTATCACATGCAATGTTACGCAGAATAAAAATCATGATGTGATAAGAAGTTTATTAATATTCAAAACCATGAATGTAAGTTATCATAAAGTACATAGAATTTGGTTCTAGGGAACAAACTCCAATAGTTAATTCTTCTGTGGAGAATTAATTCCACAAATTTCTATATCTTCAAAAAAAAGATAAAACACATAGGTGGTAACAATACTACTTATTTTTATTTTATTATCACTATAAACTACTTTTATTAGTTCTAAAAGAAGTACTTATGTTGTAAACACCTTTAAAAATTGATAACTTTTATCAGTTCTAGTTTTTTCATCAGTTTTTTTAGTGTTGATAAACACACATCTTATTAGTGTAAAAAATTATTTAATAAAGTTTTCATTTATTAGTGCTGAAAAGGTGCTGAAAAAACTAGAATTTTTTTTCCCAATTATTTGAGGTATATTGTTTTTTAACACCACACCTTTATCAGTGCTCGCACACCCCCACACCTCTGATCAATCACAGCATCCACCCTGGCTTTATCAACACTCACTCACCTACCCACCTACCCTTTCCTTTATCAGTGCTCACCCCCCACCTGCTCAACCACCCACACACGCTTGTTCCTAGATTGGAAACTAAGACCTCCGCCAATAGTCACATGTGTCCTTACTACTTATCTAGTTTATTTTCTTCTATATTTTATGATATATCTATTTATTTAGATACATATTTGTTATCCATATATTTATTCATATATTTATATATATTTATATAATTATTTTTAAATACATTTATAAAATATATTTGTGTGTGTGCATGCGTGTGTGTCTGTTTATATATGTGTGTGTGTGTGTGTGTGTCTATGTATGTATATTTATTTATTTATATTTATTTTCATATATTAAATATTAATATTTATTTACATATATAAAAATATATACATAAATGTTTGTGTGTGTGTTTGTCAATACAGACACACACACACAAATTTATATTTAAACATTATATATACATTTTTTATGGGTATATACATTTTGATAAATTTCAATTTTTAATAAAATGGAAAATTATTTTTTATTTACATATGGTTTATATATTAAAAAATATATTTTTATATGTAAATATGTTTAAATATTTATTTATAAATTTAAATTTTTTTATGTGGATATATATAAATATGTTTGTGTATATATATGTATTTAGTTATAAATAACACCTAAATATGAAAATCGATAAAATTTTGACACCATAATATCCATATGAAAGTAATCCTGAGGTATAAATTAGGTTACCATCAAAAGAAGATAATAATTCCCTCTAAAAAAAGTTGAAATCTTATCAGATGTTCAAAAAATAGGGTATCCCAACTAAAAAACTCAATCTTAGAGGACTTTTGGGCCTTTTTTGACCATCAGAAAGTATGGATTTTTATCCACTAAATCTAAGTGGCCAAAATATCTTCACAGACTTCGATTTTATATCTTTTGAACCTCAAACAGACACCCAGATCAAAATTTATGATTGTTTGATGCCTAACCACTTTTTCCAACTTTTCTTAAGATTTTAATTAAAATACTAATTTTTTTATCATGAAATTGTTATTAAATTTATAATACTTGATAATGATTAGTAAAGTATTAATTGTAAACCATTTTCACTAAATATATTATATATTAAGTGTAAATACATATTTAGTATTATATAAAACATATTTGAAAAACTATTATTTATATATATATATATATATTAAAATATGATTTTTAATATTATATAGTTTTTTATGAAGGTAACCTTTTATAAGTGAAATAAAATTAGTGTTTTGGAACTGATAAAGAACATATATTTATCAGTGATAAAAAAAGAACTCATAAAGGGGGTGTTTATCAACACTTAAAAAACATTGATAAAGGGTGACCTTTATCAGTGCTAAGAAAAAAATGTCATAATGGTGGTTTTTTATCATTGATTTTTTTAGCACTAATAAAATTACCCCCTTTATCAGCGTTTTTTAGTGCTGATAAAGGGTATTACTAAATAAGTGTGATTCTATAGTAGTGTTATCGCGAACATCCCCTCACACAAATGCACAGTTGCATGTGTATCTTCAAAAATTTCTCATGGTCTCTTTCACGTGGGTGGTATTTCAAAAATTCCTAGTGAAATGGTGTTTTTTAATGTTTGATGGATAGTAAAATAAAAGAGGGGGTGAATTGTAGTTTAAAAAAGTGGTACAATTTTCTTCCTCTACAAGTATTATATTGATCAGTTTTTTGAATTACCAATAAAATCAAAATTAGAGTAATAAAATTATAAACTATATGAAATATAGTTAGCATAATAAAAATAAAGTGACCAACATTTTAACTATTACTGATGAAAGAGTTAACATATAATAAATTTATAAAACAAAATTGAGTGGTTAGCAAACCAAATATTCCATTAAAATTATATTACTAAAACCATAATTTTAAACCAAAGTGAAATGTGGATCTATAAACCATATCCAAGGTATATATAAATTTAATATTATACTAAAACATCCCCAATTTTATACCTATCAAAAGGTATGTCTTTCAATCCCTGAAATACCTTGAGTAAACTAGTCAGTAGCAGCTCACTTCCACACATCAAAAGTACTTGAGATCTATCTTCATAGCCACATAATCTCACAATCGAGATGATTAGAAATTAATTTTTATTCATATCCCCAAAAAACCATGATCATATAGGATCAAAATAAGAACAATTATAATGAAAATTGATGAGATATTTATAATGAAAATTTCACAATGTTATCTATTAACATAAACACTTAGAAATAAAGATATTACACTTATCAAAAGAACTCTCAACAATAATAAATTGTAAAACTTCAAAATGAATAGATAATTTTATAATTGTAAATTCAGATATCTATTTAAGTACTTCTGATGCTTGAAGTGCAGTTTTATTTATAGGAATCATTGTAACATACTCCAATGGTCATATTCTGCAAAAATTAGAGTCTGTTGTAACTTTATCAACAATGGCTTCTTAATCTACTAATAAACTCAGCATGTTGCTTCATATATTGATGATTTGAATCAATACTACTATAGTTCTTATAAATATTATGTATGTAATATGGTATGAAACTTCATATCACTAAATCTTTATAAAAAAAATTTAGTTCTCCGGTATTTCAATTACTAAAAGTTAACTCTATACAAGCATAATGACTTTAGAAAAAAATAAATCTAGATCATTATCATATAAGGTGTATTGTGATTTCAAAAATAAAGAAATAAAGTAATCCATTGACTCAATAATCTCCTCCTTTTTAGAAAAAACAGAACATACAAATAAATTGAAAATAATAACACAAATTTAAAAAATATATCTCTATAGTCGTCATGATATATAATTTATCCCCCCATTTGTTTTAAAATATAAATTAAACAAAGAATGAAATGTGATCCAACTTTGAAAAATATTGATCATAAAAAAATAAAATCAGGTGAATATACAAGGTGGAAAAAAATTAAAAATTAATATCTTAAATTTCTCACCCTTTGTGATTGTCAAAAAAACTACAGAAAGAAAAATACAATCATAAATTATAAATTTAATTATTTTTTATAATTTTCCAATCATATTTTTTTGTTTCTTCCAAAACATTTTAATCTATTTAAATCTTTAATAGAAATACTTTTATCATGGTTTATTTAATCAAATTTTCTTATATAAATCCCATTTTTACCATGATTTCCTTTATGAAAATCTATTATTATAAAGTCCAGGCTAAACTTTACTTTTTACACCAAACTTAAGGATTTTATTAGGTATATTAAAATAATAGTATACATGATTCTACAATATCATACTTTGAAATTCCGTTTCTTCACCAATGATCAGAGAGAGATCTTCGGCTATATCTGATGATCTTACAACTTTGGAAAGGAAAACTTTAAGCTTTATCGATGGTCTTTTTATCTTCTTAAAATAAACTCTTATAAATATACTTATGATGAGAAAAATTTTATCATATAAAAATGAAGATAGTGTAAAAAAATGAATGTGAAAAAGCCTTGATATTTTAGTCCTTATATAGGCATTTAAGATTGTTATCATACAAAAAATTGTTCTTTATTGCATAAGTAGTTATTAAAGGATTTATTAAAAATAAAAGACTAAAACATATGTCATATATATTATTTTAAGAATTAAGATTAAAATTTCTTTGAATATAAAAATAAAATGTTACCTTTTTTAGAAGTAATAAAACCCCTATAAAAAGTAATTAAAAAAATTATGAATTTTTAATGTCTCCACCTAAGTTAAAAAATAATATAAAAAGAGTAGTAAAACAAATTATTGAAACTATTAAACAAACCTAAAGTTATCTTCCAAAAAAATGGATGATCTACCTCTTTTAAGAATGCTCTAAGGAAAATATTTTCAAAAATTATAATTCTTTTAGAGAAAATATAAATAATATTAAAATGATAAACTATAAATATTGAAAAACCAATAAGGTTTAAAAACCATTATGTTTGAAAGACTAAGAAGGTTTAAAACCCATTAAGATTAAAAAACAGATAAATTTAGAAAAAATCTCTCCCCATTTTTACTAGTAGAGTTTTTATGTAAATTGATAAATGAAACAATAAGTATATTGATGATCACTTAAGGTTGATCATTCCCAACTTCTATTTAAGGAATTAAAATATATTATATGTAAGAGGTTTTGTAAAAATATCATCAAGCTAATTTTCTATTCCGATAAAGTTGAGAACAATATCTTCTTTTTGGGTTTGATTCTAAAAAAATAGGGTCTTACATCTGTGTTCTTTTATCATTAGTGATGTATTGGATTTCAATATAAGGAAATAGCACTAGTATTTTCATATAAAATTTCATTTTGAGTAAATCTCATACCAAAATCCATGATTGTGTGGTGCATCCACAACACTTGAACACAAAAACTTATTATTGCTACATATCTACTTTAGCTATGGAAAGTACTATAGAATTTTGTTTTTTATTGGATCTTGAGACTAAATATTCTCCTAATAAATGAAATGTTCTGGAAGTATATTTTATATCTAACCTACATCTACTAAATTCAGAATCTGATTAAATTTTTAGAACAAAATCCTTTCCAAAAAAATAAAATAATCCACATTATTATGTACCTTTAAGGTGTCAGAAAATGAATTTTTCCTCTTTAAAATGAGATTGTTTTATATTAGTTTCAAATATAACAGATAAAAATATTGAAAAAATAATTTATGGTAAACTTTTAGTAAGATATAGTAAACTTCTAATCATATTTCTATAATTTTTCTTATATATTGATTTACCAATTTCATCAAGATCCGGTTTGATAGAAGTTACTACCAAATTACTTATATTTGATTCATTATCAAAACCAAATGTTTGAGTAAATATTTAATATATTTATGTTGAGTAAAAATATCTATTTTTAGTTTTTTAAAAATCAAATGACCAAGGAAAAAGTTATGTTCTATCATCATGCTCATTTCAAACTCATTTTTCATAAGTTCAAAAAAACTATCAGAAATAGATTTTTGAGTAGAACCAAAAATAGTTTCATTAATAGATATTTTAACAACAATGATGTTTTTGGAAAAAAATTATATAAATGATTGGATAAATAATTATTTTAGCAAAATTATTTTGAATTAAATATCCAGTAAGTCTATCATACCAAGAAATTGAGGATTTTTTAAGATTATAGAGTGTTTTATTAAGTTTAAATACATTTTTCAGAACTTTAATATCTTTAAAATCAGGAGGTATTTTGATATAAATTTCCTCTTAAACATAACCATTAAGGAAAATCATTTTTTATATCTATTTAAGATAAAGTAATATCCATATGAGTTGTAAATGCTAATAATATCTTGATATATTTTAATCTAGATGTCAGTGTAAAGGTTTCACCATAGTATATGTCTTCTTGAAAATATCCTTTAGCAACAATCCTTTATTTATTTATAATAATAATTCCATTTTAATCACATTTGTCTCTAAAATCCCATTTTACTCTAATTATTGGTAGATATGTTGTATGTTCAACTAGGGTCTAAACATGGTTCTATTCAAAATTTATTGAGCTCTTCTGGTATTTTTCTTATCCAACTTTAATCACCTAAATCATTATCTATTATTTTAGGTTCAAATTGTGATAGGAAGGTATGATGATCATAATAATTTCTTAGGGAACATCTAGTTTTAATGGTTAACTTGTATCTCCGATAATATAATCAAACGGATGATTCCTTAAGATCGAGTGATTTTTGACTAAATTTTTATATTAATATTCAACTAATGAATCTACATATTCTGTTGAAGTAATTTATAGATATTGAAAATCTGATGGTCTTACTTCTAGAGGATTTACTATCTGTAGTTATAAAATATCTTATATTAAACTAAAAATAATAATTTTTCAAAACATCATTAGAATTATGATTTTTTTATGGATTTATAAAAATAAAAGGATCAGATTCATCAAGTTTTACATGAACTGTTTTTTCAACAACATGTGTTCTTTTATTAAAAACTCTATAACCCTTACTATTTATAGAATAACCCATAAAATTCATTCAATGTTTTTTGGATCAAATATTTCAATGGTATTTTTTATTCATGTTGAATACATTACATCTATAAACTCTGAAGTAAGAAACTTTTGGATTTATTCTAGTCCACAACTTATAAGGAGATTTATTAATAAAATGTATGATTAAAACTCAATTTATAGTATAAAAATAATTACTCAAAACCTCATCCCAAAAATGTATACCAAAATAATACTCACTTAGAAAGTTTTAAGAAAATTTCTAAATAATTCAATTTATTTATTTAATTATATTGTTTTATCAATGTTTCCATGGTGTATAAAAATTATGGGTAATACCTTTTTTACTAAAAAATCAAATTTTTAGTTAACAAAATCACCACAATGATCAATCTAGATACTAACCAAAGGTGGGTTTTTATCATTTTTAACAAAAGCATGAAACACCTTAAAATGATTAAGAGATTTAGATTTTTGAGTATGAAAATAAACATAAGTAAATTTAGTGTAATCATTAACTAAGACATATACATATAATTTTTCTCCGATACGTTTAGTTTTTGGTGGACCAAATAAATTCATATGTACTAACTATAAATATTTATTAGTTGTGACTTCACTTTTAGATTTTAAACTTAAATTATGTTACATACCAAATTGATAAGGATCAGGGACTCTGGTTTAATTAAACTTAAGTTATGAAAGATCCCTAATATTTACTTTTTTAGAAAGTTTAGTTAAATTTTGGAAGTTACAATGTTCTAATATTCTATTCCATAACCAAGATAAATCTTTCGTTACACTTAAACAAAGAAAATTATGATGAATTAATTCTTTTAAGTTGAGTGTTTAAAATTTTAATTCATGTCGGAAGATAAATTAAAACTACCTTATAAACATTAAATAATACATTTATCATTATCAAAGTTCAAAATATATCCCTCATCACATAACTAACTTATATTGAAAATGTTTTACTTAATTACTAAAACATATAAAACATTTGAAACAAAAGTTTTTCCAGGAAAAGAAACATCACTGATTCTGATGATTTCACCATGTGAATTGCCTCTAAAAGTGACTCATCCTTATTTCAGTTTATTTAAATTTAATAAATTAGATTTGTCTACAATATTATGTTGAGAACAACCATTGTACATGTACCATTTTTTTCTACTTGAACTCATATTCTTTTCCTAAAAAATATAAAATTATGTTCTTGTTACCTACACATGTTTGGGTCCATTACGTTAGAAAATAAAATTTCAGGAACTCACATCTAACCAAATATTTTATGTTGTAAAACTACTAGTTCTTCTGAAATAAAAGTTTCATGGAAACAAAAAAGTCTGAACTTTTTTTAAATAAAAATACTTACTCCATTGACCTCCTCTTTTACATTTAACATAAAAAGGTTCAATTCTAGGTAAAAACTGTTTAACAGAAAATAAGGTTTATTAGAAGTATAACCAATTTCACTTAAAGTTTTAGAGGGTCTTATTTGATAATAAATTTTATCAAAATTATATTTACCAAAGTTAGAGTTAGATAAAAGTTTCATTAAACAACAAACTTTGGATTTAATTTGAATAATGAAATTTCAATTATCTAAATTTTGATCAATGGACTTTTAATCAAAAAATAATAATTTTAGAATCCAATTAGGTTGAAAGTTTTGAATTTTTATGAAGTAAATTTTGAAATTATTTTATTATATTTAATAATTTTTTCTTTAGTAAACTTATAAGTGATTTTCAGATTATTATTTTCTTGATTCATAAGAGTTACATATCTATTCATTTCAACTATAGTAGGTAAAGTTTCTTTATATTTTAATGGATTAAATTTTTCAAAATTTGATGGATTATTATTTTCATCTTCTGATAAATCTTAATAATCATATTTAGTATTATAAATGAATTTAAAATAAAATATTAAATTTTTAAGGGATTCTATAGTTACATTTTCCATGAATCATTTTTCATTCCTCAAAATATTTGTATATAATCAAACTATTTTCTGGATTTCTGTTCCACTATATTTCGATGAACTATCTTAAGATGTTTCACCTTCACCAGCACTCTAGGTGTCTAAAAATTTTAAGATTTTATTTCATTTTTTTAGAATATATTTATATCTTTATATCTTTATTCTTCAGTTTTACATGATCAATAGTAGAAAAATATGATTCTGCCTCAAAAGTTTCACATTATATTTTACAAAAACAACATCATAATAGACACAAAGATACTTTAGCATTGGTTTATTTAAAATAGACATTAAAACCCTTCTTGATTTATCATTGGAATCATTTTTTATTAAAAATTTATGCCAAATGTTTTTTATTAACATTTTATGTTGCTTTTACTAAAAAACTGACATCAAATGTATTTTTTAAACTTTTTAGCATCATGTTTTATAAAAAACTAACAAAGAAAATTTTTTTAAAAAAAATATTATGGTTTTAATAAAAATAAATGGAATTATTATTTTAAAAAATTTATATACAAGAAATCTTCTCCTCATTAATTCATTGTTCTTTTTTCAGAAACCCTAATATGTGTAGCCCAATACTCTTGACCCCACCTTATCTGCCTCAATATTTATTATTTAATCTTCTTTTTTTTCTTTATTTTAACCATTTTTCTTCTCTATTACATCCTCTTAGCTTGTCCTTTTCTTCATTCATCCCACCAATCTTCTTTCTATTTATCTTGTTCAAGTTTCACCATCATTGAGACATATTTTTTAGTTATTTTCAATCTGATGTTCGTCAATCACCATTTTGGGTCTCTCTATTGTAGATTTATATCCTAAATACTTATATTTTGTAAGTGGAATATTTATTTTTTTATTTTTAGAATATTTATTTAGTATTTCGTATTTTTAAATTTTATTCATTTATTTGGTTATACATACATCTTTTTCAATTATAAATTATTGTGGTTAAAATTAGTTTCAAAGTATAAATTTCTTTGTGATTATAAATTGTTTGTTATTATGGTATAATTTCTTTATAAATTCAATTTTTTTGTGTGTATATATATATATATATCAATTATAAATTATTATGATTATAATTATCTTCTACTACATATATTATTGGAGAATTTAGATCACATTTATCATCAAGTACCATATTGTGTATGATTAGTCATGTAATCATTATATCATGTAATACAAGTTTCCTCCAAAAACATAATGATCCAATGATGATTTTAAAGCATGATTGTAAAAATCCAAATGCATTTTCCATATATTTTCTATATTAAAATTTATTCATCAAAAAATAATTATTCTTCAGACTACATGGATCATGAATACTTTTCACAATAATAAAAAACTTTTCATATATATTATTAGAAAAATAATATTCTATGTCATATTCTTTTCTTTGAATTACATAATAAGTATGAGGAGAAATACCTTGATCGATATTAAAAATAAAATGAGATGACCCTAACACGTTAATTTCATTATGGGTAAGGGTAAATAGAAGTTATGTGAGGGTAAAACAAAGTTATTTAAGGGTAAATGGAAGTTAAGTAAGTTTAAAACAAAGTTATGTAAGGGTAAATAGAAACTTTTATAGGTTAAGTAAGGGTATAATAAAGTTATTTAAGGGTAAAAAATGTAAATAAAGGGTAATATGAAGTTATATAAGGGTAAATAGAAACTTTTATAGGTTAATTAAGATTAAAATAAAGTTAAGTAAGGATTAAAAAAAGTTAAGTAAGGGTAAAAAAAGTTGAGGGTAAACAAAATAGATTCATTTAATATGAACATAAATACTTTTCAATTATAAACTGTGAAAAAAGTGATGAGAATATAATCAAAATAAATATAAATAAACTTTTTTGTCCATATATTCCTAATCCAGATAAAATATAATAAAACAAAATTGAACCAAAAGTGAAAAATTACCCTAATAGACTTTGGACTAACCAAATATAAATTTTATTAAATATAACCAAAATAAATACAATCAAGACTTAAATAAACTAAATTGTAACAATATATAAGAAATAAATATTAATAATATGATGAATTGAATGAAACTATAACTGAAATGTGGATTGAATGAAAATAAAATGGAATTTTCATGCTATTTTAGAAAGGATTGGATATGGTATTAGGGATTGGTAAATCATCTTGATAGTTGATATTTAGATAATGATAAATATTTATTTTAAGATTTTATTTTTTTTTATATTAAATATTGGTAGATCATCTTGATAACCAAGATTATTTTTTATCATTCTTTTGAACTTCAGAAACTCATCTAAGGTAGGTGCATCTAAAAATTTTCGATGATTTTTTATAATTGTTTGTTTTGATAAAACAGTTATCAATAAATGTTTAATTGATAATTTTTATTATATTTTTTATGTTTTAAATTTATATTTTTATATATATTTTTAAATTTTTGTATGTTTTAATATATTCACCTTTTATATTGTGATCTTAGGTAATTAATGGATCATAATTGGATAAATTTACGAAGAGTCGTTGATGAATATGAAAATGGATTTTACACTTTCTTATAATTTTCTAAATGAAATCTTAAATAAATATGATTTTATGTCCATATGTGAAGTTTTTGAATATTAGAAGGTTAAATTCCAAATAAATCAAATATCATCTAATTTTATATGGTTTTAATCATAATTATACACATTATACCCGGAATGGTAAAATAATAGAAAATTCAATATTTAATGTTGATGAAAAAAATCATCATGAGACAGAGGATCGTATTGAAGAGTTAATTCATAATGTAGGTGTTAATACCGTCAAAAAAATAGTAACTGTTGAATGGCTATATGGAGATACTAATAAACCACTATTCTCATGTTACACTAAATTTATAGTGTTATCAGTAGTTTTTAGATTAGTTAAATTTAAATTAAGAAATTGTTGGATTGATAAAAATTTCTCTAAATTGTTTGAATTTTTAAAAGATCTACTTCCAGAAGGAAATGGGCTTCCAAATTCTAATTATGTTTCAAAAAAATATTATTCTCAGTGGTATTGGGGTATAAAAATATACATTATTACTCTAATGATTGTGTGTTTTATAGGAAGGAATATGAGTATTTATCAAAATTTCCTAAATTTGGGACATCACGATATAATATGGATGAAAAATTCAACTCTGATTCATTCTCAAGTACCATTACCAAACCTCCAACTAAAGAAATTTGGTGTTTTAATTCCTTGTTTTAAGAATCTAGTTGAAAATTAAAATTATACAAAAAGGTTAAGATGGAATATATATGAGCACATATCTATTGGAAACTTATTTGACACTGCTAATTCGCCATTTTGGAAGTGATTTGATAAAAATTTCTTAATTTTGGAAATCGGGATAGATATATCATAATGGGGTTGTGCACAAATAAAATGAATCCATATCGATTCCTCAGTAACCAACATAGTTCATGGACTATTTTTCTAGTTTACAACTTATCCCCATAGATATGTATGAAGAAAAAATATGTTATCATGATCTTGATGATTTCTAGACCAAAAAATCTAATAAAATAAATTGATTTGTATCTTTTATAATTTATTGGTGATTTGAAATTTTTATGGGATATAGGTGTTATAATTTTTAATGAATAAAAGAAAGAATATTTTATTTTGTGTGTTGTTATAATATTCTCTATAAATGGATTTCCTGTATATGGAAACTTATTTGGATACAGTGTTAAGGGACATAAATCATATCCAATTTTTGAAGAAGTGACTTCATATAATAAATTTCAAAATGGATAAAAGATAGTGTAAATGGGACATAAAATATTTTTACAAATGGATCATCCTTATCATAGATTAAAAAATGAATTTAATGGTTTATTTGATTATAATCAACCCCCATAACCATTTTTAGCTGACGAATATTATGAAAAGGTGAAAATATTGATTTCACATTTGGAAAGAAAGAAATATTTGGTCATCAAAAAAATATATAGAAGAAACAGCATATCTTATTCAAGCTAACATATTGGATATTTTTAGAGATAAAACATAACATTAACATTAAACCATATGTTACAATTTATTGGAACTTTTTTTGAAATAAAAGGAAAGAAAAAAAGATAGATTGCATGCTATATTTGACTTAATATCCATTGGAATATGACGAGAGTTAGCTCCCACTATGAAAAGAAACAGAAAATATTTACCTATGGATTGTCACATGTTAAGAAAGAGTGAGAAGATAAATTTTTGTCAATGTCTTCATGGTATTTAAGTACCTAGTCTATATTCTTAAAATGTGAATAATTTTGTGTCATTGAAGGATTTTAAATTAATAGGTATGAAGTACCCTGACTATTATGTATTGATGCAACAAATACTACCAGTCATACTATATGGAATTTTTTTGATACCTATCAGAAACATTATCATCAGGTTATGTTATTTTTTCAAATCCATTTATAGTAAATTCATTAAGATAAATTTGTTAAATGTGTTGAATAATGAAGTTTCCCCCATACTTTGTCAATTAGAAATGTATTCACCACTAACATTTTTTGATATAATGGTTCATCTGGTGATTTATTTAGTGAAATGGATAAGCGTATGTGGGTCTGTTTATTTATGTTGTATGTAACCTTTTTAAAGATATATAAAAAAAATTAAGGAATATATTAAAAATAATTATCAATTAGAGGCCTTTATTGTTCAAAAATATATATCAAAATAGATGACTAAGTTCTGTACTGATCATTTATATGAATTAGAGCACATTGGTATCCCTATATCTCAAAATTTTATAGTTGTAGTTAAGGTGAGTGACTAATGTATTAAGTTAAAGTTAATTCCATGTGATTAAGTGATGTATAAACATTTATAAATTTTGAACAAAAGAGGTTAGGTTTAACCATATATATCATCACATATTACTAAATTTAAGGTATGATATCCAAAAAGAGATGAAAATTGGTTGGTGATTAAGCATAAAAAGGCATTTGTTTCATGGTTTAAAGTTAAATTCAACATACATTTATCTACATTAGTAACATTGAAATGGTTGGAAGGGGTACCATCTCTTAATGTGATCACATGGTCAGGTTTTGATATTAATGGTTACAAATTTTACATAAAAATCAGGATGATAAGAGTAAAATTAAAAATATTTGGGTAATGGTCATCACTAAAACAATACATTTTTTAAGTTAAAAGGAAAAAAAATCTTTTCATTAATGAAATATTTTAGAGTCGTTGAGGATATATAGAAAAATGGTTATACTAAATTTCAAGTAATGGTGTTTAAGTGTAATAGGTTTGGTATTAATAGTGGTGTTAAAAATGATGATTATAGATTTACACTCATTGATTTAAAAATATTTAGTTGCAAAGAGTAACCATTTATCATGGAAACACATGAAAATAAGATATTTTATGTTACTGGCCCATCGAATGATTAGTGGTCCATCATTTTACAAGAGAAAATAATTCATTTATGTTATGAGGATGATGATGATGTTATTTATTTCATTTAAGTTTTATTCATCTATTACATGATTTCTTGATGATAGTGATCACTATAATGTAAGAATATTCTATGTTGTTTGAAATGATAATGCTGAAGGGATATAGAAAAATACTATGTAACTCTCCTAATTTTCAAGTAAATATTTATATTTTTTAAAAATTTACACATGTTAAAAATATATTTTTTAATTTGGATGATTAAATATATATATATATATATATATTGGTTATTTATATTTTTTTGTGCTAAATTTGATATTCAACAGTTTTGGTTAAACATTTTTTGAATGAAAACCCCAATGTGCGTCATTATGTTTCTGTTAAATTTATGCATATAAAAACACTTTTTTATAACTATGATAATTAAACTTATAAATATTGATCAAATATATCATTTTTTAATTAATTTTAATATTTATTAGTTTAATTTACATATTTTTTTTAAGAATCATTGCATCGATTTTTTTTAAAACTTACACATATGTGACACTATTTTTTACTTAGATGTTTTTGTATTCATTGTTTTTAGATATTCACTTTTTGAATAATATATAGGTTTATATAATATCATTAAATTTATCAATTTAAATGATATACATTAAGGTAGGAGACATTTACTAAGGTATATGTATGTTTTTTTTATATTATTAAATATTTAATAATTAAATTTCTTAATGAAAGTAAAATTTTAATTTGTCAACAATTATTTATAGGACTACTGGTTAGACACTTAGGTAGAGTCTTCTTCTTCTTCTCCAGTGAACATGATTCATAGAGTTGGTAGATTTTCAATTACATGTTTATCAAATCTTTCAATTTCTCCTAGAGAGTAGTGGATACATATTAAATTTGATAATAATAATAATAATAATAATAATAATACAACTAGACCAAATGAA
The DNA here is from genome assembly GCA_963277665.1 of Viscum album. NCBI lineage: Eukaryota > Viridiplantae > Streptophyta > Magnoliopsida > Santalales > Viscaceae > Viscum > Viscum album. Next base: position 250,498,349 of record OY728150.1, read on the forward strand.
ACACAATTTAGGATTTATATCACTCTATAGATCCATTACAGGATTAAAATTGTATATCTTGATTGGAATTTTGTCGACAAGATGATGAAAGAGTAGTTATGGGGGTCCTTAATGGTAAAATATCTAAATTGATTTATTTTTATCTCATTATTGAAATATTATATATTTTATATGACTAATATTTAATGTATTCAATTACATATGGCATTTGAATTTTAAGAAAAAAAAAAGAAATTAAGAAAATATGTCTATCTTTAGTGTTGGTTTGATGGGGATATTTTAAAAAAATGAAAAAAAAATTGTGTTTTTGGGAAGTTACAAAATGAAAAACCATACCTCAAGCATAGGTTTTTATATGTTGGTACATGGACTATATTTTTTGCCAAATGACATGATGAATAATTTATGGTATTATAATTATTTTATATTGTAAAATTTATTATATATTACCTTATTACTTATTCATTTATTTTTATGTAAAAAAACTTTAGGAGATCTCACCAAGAGATCTAGTTTCAAAAAATATACTCGTGTACTTTATCATGTGGAGGATATCATTTACTAGAGGAGCTGATGATTAAAGAAAATTTTTATGCATTAAGATATAAATCTATTAGTGGCTTATACGAGGTCTATTTTGGTCCTCTGTCTCCCCCCACTCACCATGAAAAAAGAAAAAATTGATAATGAAAAAAAATCAAAAGTTTCTTATATATCAATCTACATAAGTAGTGAACAAAATTGTAAGAATTAATTTTTATTTATCTTGAATTTTTTTATTTTAAAATTTATATCACTAATATACCATTTTAATATATCATTTTAGGGTTACCATTATAAGTAAGTGATTTGGGGGACTTTTATCCCTGAGGGTAGGATGGATATTCTAGCTACTACTTTAAGAAATCCAAAACACACCATCCACATAAGAGGATATGAGTTGGGTGTCATTATTAGAAAAATTTTTGGTTGTCCAAGTAAGAAATTAAGGGACACATAAATATATTCCTTAAATTCTTAGGTAGAATACCTAAAATAGTCCATGAGTGATAAAATTAAATCATCTATGCAGACTATGTTTGAACAAAGGATGAGACAATTATAGCCTCCATAGCCTTCCTACTCATATTCTCCACATCCTCATTCAGACCTGACCATATAATGGGTTTTATACTAAAGATCCCCATTTTCATATTGTAGCGTACAAAGTCATTCATATTTTGGTGGATTTTTTACATCACTAGCCTATGCAGTTGGGTCGAGTAAAAGTATCGGTATATTAAATTATTGATCTACATACTCTAGTGTCATTTCCTATAGTGGAGTTTACAAGAGTTAGAGATTATGTGGGCCATTTTTCACTCTATCGAACTAGCATTCTTTTTCACCTGACATATGAGGTATACATTTTTTTAAATATTATTTACATATGATTTAAAATTACATATAATGTTTTCATATATTTAATTTATATTGGAGTATATAAAATCAAAATAATTTATAAAAAATAAATAAAAGGTTCAAAAATGAAAAAAATTGGATACTTATGAGATTTCTGATGGGAAAAAAAATATTATCCCAGATTTTGTCTTTCTTGGATAATATTTATGAGTTTTTTATGATTTTTGATATATGTGGAAGAGATTATGCATTGAAAATATTCAAAAAAGATATCATGAATCTTATTTTTTTTATGAGCTCACCGTACTTGTGTTGCAATTGTTTTCTATGCAAGTACATTTATATTTCAATTTATCTTTTTTGAAATAAATATGATTGGAAGTGAGTTAATTTACTAATTCATTAATTTAGTATCTCAACATGAATTTCATTCAAAATGATGGAACTATCATTTATGGTTTTATGGATACATAATACATTTGAAAGGTTCTAAAATATCTAAATTATGGGGCTATAATTACATATATATGTGAAATATTAGAAAATAAACATATTGGGTATTTTTTTCTCTATTCCGTGATGGGTAAAAAGACTAAGATAATTATGAACTAATATTAATTACAATGTCATTAATTTTTAACTTTTTATATTGTAGTGGTGATTATATGTTATGCATATTCTATCAATATGAATTCAAATTATATTGGTTTTTCTCTTTATTAGATGGATTTTATAAAAATTTCCACAAATTTTTAAAAGAATAAGTTTTATTATTTTTTATAATTTATTTAATCTTAATTCATCTGTTATAGAAGTGTTTTAGTTGATATATGAAATTTCATGTCATGGGAAAATTTTAACAATGATCGTTTGTTGATACCTAAGACAAATAAAATTAAATATGTGAAAGTATTAGTAAATAAATTTTATATTAGATAATATATATTTTGTAATATATATATATATATATGTTTGTTTTTATTTTCAATTTAATGTTTCATAACCATAGTGTCACCATCAAAAAGGGGATGTGGAATGTGCTTATTAAGTTTTAAGATTCATGTTTTATATCATCACAACTAAGAAAATGACTAAATTTAATAAGGTTAGCTATATTATTTATTTTTTGTTTTATATCGTAATATTCTATTTTTTAATCTTATAAAATTCAATGTTATTATATGTTTTCAATGATGTTTTATTTTATATGAATGAATACCATTCACACCTTTTAAATTTGTTTGAAAACTATTTTATAGGTATGGATAGTTTTTATATTGAGTTTCATGTATGTTTATTTTAATAAATTTTAAAAAAATATACATTTAAAAAATTGTTTTTTGGTTTATATATTGGAGTTGGTGACCTAGAACCAACTTTTTTAGTACTTTATTACATGTTTTATTTATTAATTAATTCTTTTTAACACATTATTATAGTTCCTATGTATGAAATTTTTATGTGATAATTTCCTAAGAATATAGGTCACGCTAAAAAGTTATAGAAATTCCCCAACTATGATGAGAACCTAGAGGTTCCATAGAATTATTCTTGAACATTGTTCTATGGTTAGATGATATTTTCTAATTGTACACAGACAATAAAAGCTATCAAGGGTGGAATTCTTATAATAAATTGAGTCACCTTATCATGGTGTTTAACCTTGGTAATATCCAAGATAATAGGTAATGATAACAGAACTATTAATAGAAAATCCACGTTTCAATGTGTCATTGGATTTTCCTATAACATCTTGTTACAGTTTTCATGTATTCCTAAACCCCTATTTTTAATCATGCTTTGGTTGGGTTTCATTTGAGAGTGAATGGGGTAAAATTTAAAAAAAAAATTAAAATTTCTGGGCTAGTGCACAGTGGGCGCATGGTTTTCCCAACCCATGTGCCCTCTCAAGGTAAACTATACAAATCCATATAGTTGGGTTCTATGTACATTATGCATGGTTTCAAAAAAAATTCACCCACTTAGGAGAAATCGTGCAACCTATTTAAAATAGGTACAAGACCAAGGTGCACAGTTTGGTCCAACCATGCAGCCCTTCCTAAGAAACCATTCATATGGTATTTTTAATTTTAAAATTATTTTTAAAAACACCCTAACACCCCCCCCCCCAATTAAGGTACTCGATGAACCTATACAACCCATAATCAGTTTCTACTTCCTTGAGAGCTCCCAAGGGTAGTTTTTTTTCCTTTATATCCTCCTAGAAGTGGATCAAATCTTGGAGAATGAGAAGATGAAGGCTAGAAGATTTGATTTGGAACTATGATTTGATATTCATTCTCTGGTTTTATTTTTTAAGTTTCCCTCTTATGATAATGTGTTCTATAGAGCATTGATGGTTGAAATTAACATGGCTGGCAAGTTAGGGTTGTCAGGATTTTCTTTCTCTCCCAGTGGTGGGGCAGGTTCCTTTCAGAGAAAACAGAAGCATAATGATTCTCATGGTGGATCTTGATATCAAGGTCATTCTAGACCTCCTAAAGTACCTAGAACAGGATCTTTTATTTGTTACTGGTGTGGAAATATAGAGAATTTAAATAGGGTTTTCACTCAGTCACCCAAGGTATGTGGTTCTTATGGATTCTATTGTCATCTGGAGAAGTTCTACCAAATCTATTACACTCTACATAGTGGAATTGTGTCTTCAAAACCTTCTAAAACTATGGAACAATCAGATTCTTCATGTATAAAAGGGTTCCATCCACAAGCATCTAGAGAGAAGCTTTGTCATGCAGCTGAAGAGTCCAAAGGATGTGGATACGGGTCTAGTGATTGTGAAAGGTACCATTACTATAGCTTCATTATTAGTGACTACTCTATTTGATACTAGTGTATCTCACTCATTTATTTCAACCCATATTTTTAACCTACTAAATCTTCTTATAGAGTTTTTATCTTATGTAATGGATATCACTACACCCCTTGGTATGAAGAGAGAGTAGGTTATCCATAGTATCGCTTGTGTTTTCTCTCTATTATATTTTGAGATTTCTTGGAGTTTTCTAGTTCTCAACATGAAATTTCTTGAAATAATTTTTGGGATGGATTGGATCATTACCAATAAAGCTTTAATTGATTGTTATCTTTGATGGGTCTCATTTACTACACCTGATGGTGTGTATCGTATCTTCCAAGGAGAATGGGACCCACAGTTGAGCAGAGCCAGACCTTCTTATCTAGAGTTGGGGAATGTGATATTTGTGTTTTCTTTTGATCTAGAGAAAGCATATTTTAGCAGTGATCTACCTCTAGTTCACATAAATTATCCCAACATTTTTCCTTCTGACTTCACTATTTTTACACCGGTAAGGCAGGTAGAAGTTTTATTGATTTAGTGCCTAGTACTCAACCATTTTCTATTCCATCTTACCACATGGAACCAACTGAAATGAAATAGATAAAGACTTAGTTGGATGATATTTTAGAAAAAGGATTTATACGCCTGAGTGTGTCACCTTGGGTGGCGTCGATTCTCTTTGCTAACAAATCTGATGGTTTACTTCACCTTTGTAATGATTACCAAAAACTAAATTGAGTTACGGTAAATAAAAAATATCTATTACCAAAAATTGATGATTTTTTTTGATCAATTGAAAGGGGAAAAGTGGTTATCAAAGATGGACCTTTGATATGGTTACCATCAATTGAGGATAAAATAATAATACATTTAGAAGACCACCTTTTGGAGAAGGTATGGCCATTATTAGTACCTTGTCATTCCCTTTGGTCTAACCAAAGCTCTTATAGTATTTATGAGTTCAATGAACAGTATTTTCAATGAGAATCTTGATACCTTTGTGGTAGTCTTTGTGGATGACATCCTCATTTACTCTAATTATGAGTAGGATCATGTGCATTATCTGAAAATAGTTCTAATATTTTTGAGAAATTGTCGAATTTATGCCAAAATTTCAAAATGTGATTTTTGGATTTAGGAAGTGAAGTTCTTGGGACACGTGGTGTCAAAACATGGTATTTCAGTTGATCCTAAGAAGTTCAAAGCTGTTATAAAATGGGATCAAATATGAGTTGTTTTCGAGATTCAGAGCTTCTTGGGTTTAGCTGGGTATTATTGGTGGTTCATTAAGGACTTATCATAGTTGGATTTTATGATGACTGCTCTAACAAGGAAGGGAGTAAAGGTTTCTTGGGATGATAAATGTCAGAATTATTTTGTTGATTTGAAACTTATTTTGACTACTACTTCGGTTTTGACTCTTCCAATGGATGGGCAGGTCTATGTGGTCATTTTTTATGCATTGAGTTCAGGTTTGGGATGAATTATTATGCAGGTTGATCATGTTGTTACTTATAGTTCTCAAAAGCTTAGTCCAGATGAGAATAATTATCTAACCCATGACCATGAACTTTCAGTAGTGTTGCACAAACTTAAGATTTGGAATCATTACCTTTACAAAGAAAGGTTTAATGTATTTTCATACCACAATATCTTGAGATATATATTCTCTCAAAAATACTTTAATCTCTACCAGAGGCATTTGTTGGAATACTTGAAATATTTAGATTTTTACATCACTTGTACCATAGGGAAAGGGAATGTCATTACCTATTATTTAAGCATAAAACTTCTGACACATTCCATGAAAGAATCTTCAAAAGAGTGGAACTTTATGGTTCTCTTTGCACAGTTTCATATTGGAGTTAGGGAATTATGGGGTGGGGTTTCTTTGAATAATGATCAATTGATATCCTCTCTTCTAAAAATTATTCTTCAAGAAAAGATGCTTGATGATGAGTTTTGTAGTATTAGGGACTCTTTATGGTGGGAATATCATTTTTGAGTGGTTGTTCTCCAAAGAGGGAATTATATGATATCAGAATCTATTTTTTGTATTATTAGTGGTGAGTAAATATGTTATGGTGGGTTTCTATAATTCTCAGTGGGTAGTGAACCTAATAACCATGAGATGTTCTGTAAAAATAGGTAATGATTATGGTGTCTAGGTTTGAGATGTTTCATTTTTTAATGTTTCTCCCATTGTTATACTTGTCATCAATTCAAAGTCAAGCACCAGAAGCCTTCGGGTTTACTTCAGTCACTTCCATTCCCTACTTGGAAGTGGGATGAGATTTCTATGGAATTTTTTATTAGGTTTTTGTGTACCCAGAAAAGGAATAATGTGATATGGGTTGTGATCGATCGGCTGACTAAATCGGATCACTTTAGATCCATTAATTATACAACTAAAGTTTAGAATTTGGGAATTTTATAATTGAAAGAGATTGTTCATTTTCATAGAGTTCCTTCTAATATAGTCTCTAATAGTGATCCTTGGTTTACTTATTTCTTTTGGATAGGCCTTCAAGAGGAACTAGGATCACAGGTCCATTTGAACATGAGATACCATCTTGAGTCATATAGCCAGATAGAAATAGCTATATAGATTATTGAGGATATGATTTGTGCTTTCGTTCTTAACTTTGGTGGGTTTTGGGATGATCATTTTTGGCTGGTTTATTTTTATTATAAAAATAGATACCAGACTGCAATCAAGATTGCTCCTTTTGAGGCCTTGTATGGTCAGCCTTGAAGATCTTCATTGTACTAGTCAAAGATTGGTGAAAGTTCCTTGTTTGGACCAATCTTAGTTCAAGATAAGTCAGTAAATATTTATTTGATTTGATAGAAAATGTTGATGGCACAGATTAGATATAAGTCTTATGTTAATCATTGTTTCAAACCTTTGTAATTCTCAGTTGGTTACCAGGTGTTCTTGAAAGTTTCACCTCATTTGGGTCATCGATGTCTTGGGAGGAAAGGAAAACTTTCTCTTTATTTTGTGGGACCTTTTGAATTTTTTGATAAGGTGGTGAAAGTTTCTTATAGTTTAGCACTTACACTAAAGAAGATGTTGATACATAACATGTTTTATGTATCTAAGTTATGAAAGTATATATTGGATCTATATCAGGTTCTGAGTTTGAGTGATCTCGATGTTGAGCCTGATTTATCTTTGACTAAATGGCCAATCGGTATAGTTGATTCTGAAACGAAGGTACTTTGTGGGAGGATGATACCTTTGTTTCAATCATTATGGTAGCATAGTTTTGATAATCATGAAACATGGGAGAGGGAGTAACCTATGATAAAGTAGTGGCCTCATATTTTTGGAATGGAAATCACTTCATAGGATTTCTGGGGGAAATTTTTTCTATTGTGGGGAGGTTTTAACATCCTGTTACTATTTTCAGGTATTCCTAAACCCATATTTTTAATAATTATTTGGTTGGGTTTCATTTGAGGTTGAATCATGATAAATTTTAAATGTTTTGAAAAATTTTGGGCAAGTACACGTTTAGTGCATAGTTTTCCCAACCTATGCACCCTCTCAGTGAAAATAATGAAAACCTTTATAGCGGGATTTTTCATATCTTTCTCATGGTTTAACAAACTATGAACCCACTTAGAATAAACTATTCAGCCCATTTAAAATAGGTTCATGGACAAGGTGCACGATTTGGTCTAATAGCGTGGCCCTACCCAGGAAACTATGCATAAGGGATTTTTAATAAAAAAAATTATTTTTTAAAACATCCACCCCCCCCCCCCCCCGCCACCCCACACACACACACTTAAGGCACCATATGGACTTTTATGAACCATAATAAATTTTTCTTTCATTGAGAGCTTGTAAGAGTGGTTTTTGGACCCTCATCACCCTCCAAGAAGAGAATTGAATCTTGTTGAACGGAGTTTGATTCACTCTCAGTTAGTTTCCTCTTCTCGTTCTCTTTCTCCCACTCACTCTCTTTTACTTCCTAGGGTTTTATAGATCTTTGTGTTTGTTGGAGGATCTAATACCCTCTTTTTGGGATCATAAACCTAGGTTTTATTCCTAGTTCCTATTTTACTTGTTCTCTATTAGAAAATCCAAATTAGGGTTTGGAGTTTTGAGATCTAACGATTTTGGTAGGAGGTTCCATCATGATACCCAATTTTTATTAACCATAAATTGATTGATTTAAATTAAATTGTTGATTTAAATTAAATTTATTTTATAAATGAAATTGATTTCAATTTATTGATTAAAAACCCAATTCAATTGAATTGGGGTTTTTGAAAATTGAATGTTTAGCATTAAATTGGGAAAACCCCAAATTCCATTGAATAGGTGTGTGATAGTAAAATTGATGGAAAATTATGTAGATTTGAATTGTTGAATTCAAATTGTGAAATTGGTGGAAATTGTTTCAATTTAATTATTAAATTTAATTGTAGAAATTGAATTATGAAATTGAATTTTGGATTTATTTCAAATTATTAATTTGTAAAAATGGATTAAAATGGTTTTGATATAAACCACTAGGTTTTATCTTGGAAAAGGCATGTTTTTATTAAAATTCCGTTTTGGTTTCTAAATGGAAAATTGGAATTTTTGAAGTAAAAGAATGGGATTTAATTGTATTTTAAGTTATTTTTAAAATAAATTGGACGTCATTTGTTTGTACTAGATAACATGCATGCCTAGGTAGTTAGTGATTTATTTGGTACAAACACCCTAGGATATGAATTCCCTAGTGCTAGATTAATGCTTTACAACTCTAACATGAACATTATTTAGCACATCGTATTCCTTGTTAGAATTATGATGAGTCTTCTCTTTCCAGTGTTGACAGATGTGTGTACACATTGTATTTATTATCACATAGTTGTGTGAGGATCCCATAACCTATAACTATTGTACCTTTTTGAAGATTCCCATGTTTCTCCCATATTTATATTTGAGATATAAATGTATTCCAATGTTTATAAACTATTTTACATACCTTCTGACTTTATATAAAATGTTTTTATAAGCCATTTGTTTAAAGTATTTCCATTATTTGAAATGTAAAGCATGATTTTTCAAATATGGTTTTGAAATTCCAAATCAATTTATTTAAAATTTAAAGATCCTTATTTGGTTAATTAAATTCTTTCATATTATTTTTTAATCCTTGGTGAGACCCTACTGGGATTTTATCTCACATCCTACCTATTCCTTCGTATTTTTTTAGATTTTCTCCTTCTAGGTTCGAGCTGGGATAAAGAACCACTTGGAGGTGGTTCTAGTTGTTAATAAATAGACTTGGTGAGTTGCGTCCATTGGTATTTGAGAATTTTTTCCTATTTTTTGGTACTTTGTTGCGGTAATTTAGGTTTTTATACCTGTTGGACTTCTGGTACACTTCTCCCTGTGGAGTTTCTCTTGTATGCATTCTAATTTTTATGTCTTTACTTTCACAATGATTATGTAAAAAATCATTCCCACTTTATTTTTTTATGATTCCAGTTGATAGTAATCAACTCATGGGGATCAGGAACACCCTTTGGGCTATGTCAGGATTGGCTTGCTTATCGGGTTATCAAGGTACCCGTTCTGGTTCATGATAGTTTATATATGTGGAAGTGTGTATTGATATTTAAAATTTAAGATTATCATTAAATGATATCATGAATTTCATACTTTAATATATTGATGAAAACTTTGATGACATATGATCATGGTGAAGTAGGATGTGCTAGGTATGTCACTAGTGATATTTCATTAATTGATAATGTGAGAAAGGATTTATACCTTTTTCACTCTTGAAGAAAGTTAATATATTAGGCCCTTTTATAGGAATGAATCTCCATGAATAAATCCAAAGACATGGTGTTTGAGGGGAAAGTTTATTTTCAAAAAGTGAAAGAAAGAGACATTAACAATATAGGTTTATGACATCGTCAAGTAACCGTATTGATTTGATATATTATGATAAAATCATTATATTACATGGTAAAAGTTCATTGGAGGATATACATTGTTGTGACATTAACTTCTATCTCTATGGATTCTTATGTGTGTTTCTAGATGTTAAACATGTACTTTGGGTGGTTATGCCTAATGACACTGAGAAAAAAGGCCTAGAGGGTCACACACCTCAATATTGGTTAAATTATAGTATTGAAATTAACAAGTTAGAACAAATAATATTTATTCGATTTTGGTTGATCACCATAATTTAATTACAATTTATTCTAAAGAATAAGTGAGTTAAATAATAATAATAAATATTTGTTTGAAAGTTTGGTGAATATAATATTTATTATATTTATTGATGAATAATGCAGTGATATTTATTTATTAAATAAATAGTTATTATTCAAGGATCAGTAAATGTGGATAAGGGAAAGAAAACTCTGTTTAATGGTCTAATTAGAAATGGTATAATTGGTATTTATTTATACATTGCACATGTCAATCATTTCATAATAATATTTATATTATTATTATTGTACATGGGGTAAACTAAGAATTATGGAATTGGTAAAGGGCTTTTATGTGATTTTATAACCCTAAAATTTTCAAAATAAATATCTAATTATATCTCTTTCCTAAAATACAATTGGTGGGAAAATGGATACAATGAGACTCTCTTAATGACCAACACATTGAATGAATAACTACACATCATGTAACCATTGTACACAATGTGTAGTCCCTTTCATCATGAGACCAAGTACACGGGGTGCCCCAAGCATATTGTGTATTGGATACACAACACAGGGACTGAAATTTCATGAAAAAAGAGGTCACACATCATGTATATTGGACTATACTCCATATACCTCAATGTTGTCTGTAGGTAGGGTATATGTCCAACCCTGAGGCTTGTGCGGCTGACATGGGCTGAAGAAAAGTACATGCCATGTACTTTTGTGCATTTCGTGTTGTCTGTTGCTAATAGTGTTCTCAAACTTTCATGGAAATAATAATTAAATATATAATTAAACCTATTTATTATGTTTTTCATGTGCGTTCATTTGATAGTACAATCCATGTCATAGGATTAATAATTATATATTAAATTAATTTCCATGTAAAACTTTTCTATAAATACACAAGGTTGCCTCCAAGAACACTTTTGTACTACATTAATTTTAAATGAAATTAATTTTGTTTGAAATTATAGATTATGGTGAGTTAAGGATGGTTGGATGGAATTATGATAAATTGAATTAATTGGATTAATTCATGTAACATTATGGGAATTAAATAATCAATTGAAGTAATTGATAACCGTATTGAAAATGTATTCTCATTGCTTGAAATGTGGATGATCATGATATTAGACCAACCCTTGTATGTGATTGGTTTATTTTAATTTATTATGGTTAAATTATTATTGATGACATGTGTTTTATCCTCTCCTTATTATGTAAGGGCCTATATGCATGTAGTTTCTTTTTTGTAAAACCATTTTATACAATCCATTGGATCCCCTCAGGTGTGTGTGAGTAAAATATTTTTTAAGGATAGAGCTCCCAAGCTAGAGGAGGTGGTCTGAATCTATGAGATGAGGTGAAACCAACCAAGGTGATACATACGAGAAAATGAGGAATGTTGCAACATAAACCAAGTTACCATTCAAGGTGTGTCTCCCCTAGGGTTAAGGGTTATTCTATCATCTTTTAAAAAAATTAAACATTGGATAATCTCATTATCATGCCACTTATATTTTATTTTTTTCAGTTGCATGGTTAATTATTTATGTTTGGGAATATTGCATGATCACACATGGTTTTTCACTTAAGAAAAACCCACTTAATATTAACATGGCATGTAAAAAGATAAAATGGATTTTATGCATAAGGATGAAAATCCATCAAATTAAAATATTAAGTCATCTTAGCCTTCTAATACTTAAGTTATAATCAACCTCATAGTTAAATGTTCTTAACTAACCCAAGTTAGGGGGATTTCAATTATCATGAAAATTTTAGCTTGAAGTTGTGGGTTGAATTAACTTAGCTTACATCAAGGGTTTACTTCCCAATATGTACTTAGTGTAAATAATATTCAAAGGATTATTAAATCTTAAAAATAGGATTTCATGATTGGAGGGTCCACTCAACGGATCAAGGAACTATGAGTTAATGTAGTTGGAAAGTTACACCTACTTGAAACCCTTCAAATAACTTTTCAAGACCAACTTTGGGATATGATAAGGGAATATGTATCACTAACACTAAAATATATAACCAACAATATATTACTAAATTTATACTGGGGAATATTTGGTTTCAAAAACTTGTGGGATATTGATAATAATTTAATTAATTTTAAATTTATTAATCTATTTTTGTAATAAAAAAAAGTACTAACTATCTTCTCTTAATTTGTAGAAATGGAAAATCAAAATACTTCAACAATATCACTACAATCCATACTAGATAAGGATAACCTTCTCACTATGGTAAATTTCTAGGAATGGTATAGGTTCTTGCATGTTATACTACGCCATGAATGAAAATTGTATGTTCTAGAAACCCCACTTATTGAGTTTATTTACAAAGAGGATAATGAGGAAAAACTGTCTCTCTATTTGAAGCATGTGTATGATTCTATGTTTGTTCAATGTTTCATGTTATCCTCTATGATCAATGATCTTCTAAATAAATATGATGATGTGGATGCACATAGAAACATTTCTCACCTTAAGGATCTCTATCAAGAGAAATAGAGATCAGAGAGATATGATATATCCAATGCATTGTTCATATGAAGGCATGGATATTTGGCACCAGTTGGGGAATATATATTCTATAACACCCTAATATTCCACGATACGCTTCTCTTTGAATAATACAGTAGTGTGTGTTGTATGCAACTTCAAGTTCTAACACACACCACAACCAATCAAACTATCCATTATGAATAGTAATACCCACTTTTTGAAATTTTATAAATTTTATCTTTCAAAATGGACTTCATTTTTGGATTCGGAATATCAAAATTATCCTAGGGTGAAATTTTGGTATTTTTCTGAAAACTTTCAATTTTTGATGAATAGTGAAAAAATACTGAGTTATAGTTTAAAACCGAATTTTTATTTAAATAATTATTTATTTTATTTAAATTTAATTAAGGTCAAAATAGATACATAATACCTATATAATTTCAATGTAATTCATTGGAGTTAGTTCAGAATAATTTTAGATATATAAAAATTTTATTGAACTTTTCACTGTCTTTTACCCACCTCCTAGGAGAATTTAGAAATTCACATAAAACTTAATTTTACCGCTTCTGTGAGTGGAATTTTGAAAATCCGAGAGACACGGTTAATATCAAGGAGTAAAATGTGGTTCAATAAGATAAAAATATTTTTTGGTGAATAGTAACGTTTTACTTTTATTTACCACAGTTAAAAGTAAATAGGGTAATTAATGGTAAAAATGATATTAATATTACCCTAACACATGTTCTAATTCTATTGGACAAGTGTATCTCAACCAAAAACAACCTTAGGAATTAAATATCATCATTTAGGTGCACTTGGATTAGATTAGGACAATAATTATTATTTAATTCAAAGAAGAGTTAAAAGAGTTAAAATCAAAGTTTAATTACTAAAACATTTTTAATATATAGTTATACATAAGATAAATTCTATTTTAAATATTCATTAGAAATATAAAAATATTTCCTACATAATGGTATTTTATTTATAATTTTTAGACATTAAATACTTTAATTTATTTATGACACAATGGTGATGGAGTAATTACCTAATTACTGAAATATTAAAATAATTGGTATTATAAATATCCAAATAAATTTAATTTGAGACTTTTTATGAATTCCAATAATTTTTTAGGTTAATATGACATATTAGGATTGTTTATATAAATTTTCTTTGAATTAATAACGTTGTTATGAAATTATCAAAAACAAAATACCCAATAGTGTCAAAATTGACATAAAAGAGTTTTTAAAAAAATATTATATTATTAATTGATATTATATTCCTAAAAATCTAAGGTTCATCCAAAGGACTTATATAATGATAGTAGTATCATTAATGGACCACTTTAGGGTCTCTTGTATGTATATAGTAAGTTTATTAACTATATAATATAAAAATACAAAGTGACATAGTAAATGTCAAACTAATTAACTAAGAGTTAAAACTAAAAGATAAGGTTAATATAATGACCCAAAACTGTCTAAAATCTATTGGTTGAAAGTATTTCTACCCATCCCCACATTATAATTTGAATAATACACTTTTTATTCATTAGAAACCGAATATTAATTTATTATAAAATAATATTTCTAGCATTTCCTAAGGTGCCCCTCACCCCTCTTATAAAAGGGCACTCCCCCTTCTCACTAATTCACACATTCAAAGCCTTTGGGTTTGGCCAACCTCTACCCAATTACCCTCTAAAATATCATCCCTTCATCCTAGAGGTCTTTCTTTAGTCATAAAGCCAACCTAAGGAGCCCTTTTGATCAAATCAAAAGGAAGAACCCGAAGAAGAGGTAATGTTTTCACCACCCTCTTTCAAGTTCATTTCTTCTTCAACTTCTTCTTTCTTTGTTATTACAATTATAAAATAATAACTCCAGTATATTCTATATACTTTGAGGTTATTATAAATATGGTACAACCATATTCAGTATTCTATCCATCCTTTTAATGACATGTCACCATACGTGCGTATGTACGGCTTACCGTCTCCACATTGTGGTGTAATTGTTATTCAATAAATTATTATTTGGATGGGTAAAATAATGATGGGTTATTCATGTAAGTAATAAATATAACATAATAATGATTCTTTATATATGATATACCATCCAACTATATATTATTTTAATATCAAAATAATGATATTGTCGCTCGTGCGTACGTATGGACTACCGTCTCCACGAACGCGATGAGATTCATTCCCCATCGTATCCATTCAAGAATAATTCTCGTTTAATGATTAAAAATAATGTTTAAGGACTTGATATCATTCTGGATATTAATAATATACAACCTATCCATAACAAACACGACTTATGTAAAAAAACATATAAAAGAAAACGAGTAAGTTTACACCCGAAACGACGATAATACTAAAATATTATTAACAAAGCATTAATAGAAGATCATATATGATATAATAATTATGTATATGGTTCTTGTATAACTTAATAAAAAAAATTAACTATTATACAGGAGTTTAACCTACCCTTGAACAAGGAAAAGTACAAGGTAAGGGTTTATTTCACAATCTCTTCATTATCCAAGGTTGTTTATATGTAATTATCTACTTGGACCTCTTTATCATCCACATCCATGTTTCTTAAAAATGTATTTCAAATCATTCTTACTATTTTACAGACTATGGTTTAAAGTCATTTATACCCTTGTTTACTTTTTATAAAGAATTTTATAAAGGAATCTTTCTATCATTTTCCAAACAAGGTCCTTTTTAACCTTTTCAATAGAATTAAGGTAAGAATGTTTTTTTTAACTTATACGATGGGTGTGGCTATTTTCCGCCGTTATAAAATCATCGAATCTTCCCTTACAATATTATAAGAATATTTTCAAAGTAAATTTTTTCTTTTATAATTATGTGACTTTTAAATGATTTCAAAAAAAGAGATATTTCTCTCAAATAGTTGTGATTTCATCTATGTCAACATCCTTTGATGGATTTTAAGATTATTTGAAGTTTATTTATTATGATACAAAACTTTTATATTGTATTGAAGGTTTTGTGGTATGTTTGACTGTGGATGTGTTATTTTTATACCATTCATGGTTTATGGAGAAATTATTGACATTTCGTATGCTAGTTTTAATACGAATGATTATGTTATGTTAAACCTGTTCATATGAGGAATGAATTGGACTTAATAAGTGATGGGTGGAGCCTGATATAGCTCCTCAATGCATCGGTAGGTCTCATGAGACAAACTAGTGAATTGGAAAAAGGCGTTGACAAAATCTTATTTGTAGTCTTAGAACAAGGCCTTGACAATGTGGTTATGATAGTCTGGAATTATGCATTCCATCATTATGAAAGTGTTTATTGATATTTCATGTGATTATTCGACTAGTAGAATATCCATGTGAATAATTAAATGGAATTATTTCATTTTATTTCTGACATATTATGCTGAAGTTAAAGTTTAAAAGGCTTTTGTTTTAGTTATACATTGCCTTAAATGTTTATGCTTATTTATGAAAGTTTTCTCCATATTGTTATCCTTAATGGGAATTTGAGCTCACCCCTTTCTATGTTTTATTTTTTCCAGGATGTGAAGAAGTATTTTATGAATGACCTGCAGGGATAGTATAAGGGGATAAGAGTGTGGACTATGGAGACTATTTTGTTGTAGTTTTCATTTTATTATGTAATGTAAACTTTATGAATATATCTAGTGATTCCAAGGCTACTAAACTAATCAGTCTTTCGAGACTTGATCTTTTTTGATCATGCCAATGTTATGTAATAATGCACCGACCCTGGGTAACTGGGGTCAGGGCGTTATAGTTGGTATCAGAGGAAGTTTAGTACAAATATTAGAAGCTAGATTTATATAAACTCTGATTAGAGCACATATCCCTAAGATAGACTTTGAGGATTAGTATAGAAGAATTTCCTAGAATTTTGGTATTGTAGAGATTTTGTGAGTTTTCCAAGAAATACATCCCTGTATGGATACGAGCAGGTAGAGGCAGCTCTAGCACAGATGTACCTAGGGGTAAAACCCGAAAACACCGCTTTGAGATAGACTCGAATGGGAACTAGTGCACAACAATGGGTCTTGCTGCACTCTTGGTTACGACACTCTCGTGGGATATGCTTAGGATAATTCTCATTTTCTTTACAAACCATTATGAAGGGTTTATGAGTATATACTTCCTCAAATAAAACATTTTTATGATTATGGATTATATCCATAAATAGTTCAATTTATGTTAAGTGTTTTAAAAGTATGGAATTATGTATTTTGATTCATAAACTGGTCTAGTTTATGCCATTGTTTAGAAATGGCGTCTAGTGGAAGAAATGGAAACTGTATCAATGCATGCACTCCATGTAGGGATTTCCCTCCTGCTCAAGATAATTATAGTGGAGTTGGTGATACAATTGGTGCTGATCAGCTAATCACCATACTGGGACAACTAACTCAGGTTATGAATAATAAGCTTACCCATATGGAGCACCCGGATCCACAGCGTGGATGATCAATGTTAGATCTCTTCATGAGGCAACAGCCACCAACATTCAATGGGAGTAAAAATCCATTGGTATCTGAGCAATGGATAAGTTCCCTAGAGAAAACATTTCAGGATTTAGGGAGTAGTGAAAGGGAAAAAGTTATCATGGCAGTTTATCGCCTCACTAGAGATGCTGATCAATGGTGGTCATTGATACAAAACACAAAGGAAGATGATGAAGTATCAAATATGGAATGGAGGGAGTTAAAAGAACTTTTCTTAGAAAAATACTTTCCTCGTGACCATCGATCAGATATGGAAAGGCATTTTCTGAGTCTGAGGCAAAAGGAGGATGAGAATTTTGCAAAGTATGAGGATAACTTTACAAGGTTAGTGAGGTATACTGAAAATTATATACATAACCCAAGAAGTAAGATTGATCATTTCTTTCATGGGTTAAAACCTTTTCTCCGTGGAGCATTAGTCTCAAAAACCTTCTCGTTGTACGAAGATATTGTCTCATGTGCTATCAAGACAGAAAAGGAATTCTCTAAGTCTTATGACTTTAAAGCAAAGCAGGAGAAGAAGAGATCTGTTGATCACTCTGGGAATGGAAATAAGGGGAAGAGGGGAAAAGTTGAATATCCATCCTATAGTAAATGTGGGAAGAAACACCCCGGTACTTGCTTAAAAGGAATGGGAGTCTGTTACAAGTGTGGTGAAAAATTCCACCAAGATCGTGATTGCAAGGGGAAGAAGGAATCTACCAATGTCCAATGCTACAATTGTAGGGAGATGGTACATTATTCAAATGAATGTCCTAAATTTCAAGGTAACTTTCCTTAGAAAAGGCAAAGGGATCAATTCCAAGCTTATGCTATCACTACTACTGAGGTAGAAGCTCCGAAAGACGTGCATGCAGGTAATTTAATGGTTTCCTCAAGTTTATCCAATGCTTTATTTGATTCTAGATCATCACATTATTTCATATCTTCCCAGTTTGCTAAGAAAATTAGATATTTCCAATTTTATTTAAAAAGGGATTTGTCAGTTAAAACTCCTTAGGGAAGTATCATTGCTACAAAGTTCTGTGGATCTGTTCCCATTAGAGCACATAATTGTTCTTTATCTGCTGATCTCATCATCATACCTATGATTGAATATGATATAATCCTCGGTATGGATTGGCTTTTGGACCATGATGCGAAAATTTATTATAAGAAGAAGGAGGTTATGATTTTTTATGATGATGATAAAGAACACCTTATCTTTAGAGCAGAATCATCACCACCTAATTCTTAGCTAGATCCACCCCCATTAGCTCAACTAAATTCAATTATTGGGGAGGAAGAGAATGAAATAACTATGGGTGAGGAAAGGAATGTTCAAATAGAGGATGTACCTATTATGAGAGAATATATTGATGTTTTTTCGGAATATTTACCTGGACATCCTCTAGAACGTGAAATTGAGTTTTCCATTGATTTAATTCTTGGTTCAAGGCCTATATCGAAGACCCCTTATAGAATGGTCACTGTGGAATTAGTCGAACTAAATAAAAAATTGGAGGAATTGAGTAATAAGGTATTTATTCACCCTATTGTTTCACCGTGGGGAGCCCCTATCCTTTTTGTTAAGAAGAAAGATGGATCTATGAGGTTATGTATCGACTACAGGGAAATCAATGCTATAACAACAAAGAAAAAGTATCACATACCTCACATTGATGATTTATTTGATCAACTACATGGATCTCAATACTTTTCAAATATTGACCTTTGGTCTGGATACCATCAATTGTTTGTAAATAAGGAAGACATTCCGAATACAGCATTTCAAACCAGGTACGGGCATTACGAGTTTACCGTAATGCCTTTTGGGCTGACTAATGCACCCTCTGTATTCATGGATCTAATGAATAGAGTTTTCAAGGAATATCTCGATTATTTTGTGGTGGTATTTATTGATGATATCTTGGTATACTCCAAAAGCTATGAAGATCATTAAAATCACTTGCGCATTATATTGAAGACTATGAGAAGACATGAATTATATGGGAAGTTTATCAAATGTGAATTATGGCATCAAGAGATTTATTTCATTGGTCATATTGTCTCTAAGGATGGAATCTCTGTTGATTATTCTAAGACCAAGGCAATCCAATAATGGCCAGTACTAACAAGTATAACTGAGGTACGCAGTTTTATTGGTTTCACAGGTTATTATCAACGTTTTGTCCAGAATTTTTCCCGATTGGATAACCCATTAACGAAGCTCACACGTAAAGGGGTTAAATTTGTATGGACAAAAGAATGTGAAGGATGTTTTGAAGAACTGAAGAGAGTATTAGTCACTTCCCCTATTTTGACTCTAACATCGGGGAATAATGGGTTCGTTATTTATAGTGATGCATCAATGAAAGGAATTGGTTGTGTCCTTATGTAGAATGATAGGGTTATTGCTTATGCATCCTGACAGCTAAAAATTCATGATAAAAACTATCCTAATCATGATCTTGAGTTAGCTGCTGTAATATTTTCTTTGAAGATATAGAGACATTATCTCTTTGGGGGAAAATGTGAGATTTATACTGATCACAAGAGTTTGAAGTACATTTTCTCACAGAAAGAACTCAACATAAGGAAAAGGTGATGGCTTGAACTACTCAAGTATTATGATTTCACAATACACTATCAACCAGGGAAGGAAAATAAGGTGGTAGATGCTTTGATCGGAAAAGATCGTGGAGTTTTGAACAAGATGAGAATTGAAAGGGATCCTATTTTCATTGATCTAGTGAAGATGGATATGGGAATTACCATGGAAGGTGAAACATCGATGCTTTTTCAAATGGTTGCCAAACCATCTTTATTAGAAAGGATAAAGAGTTCTCAGACTGATGATGAATAATTTCAAAAGAAGATTAAAGCTGTGAATGATGGGAGATTGAGAGACTTTGTGTATGAAGAAGGAATTTTGAAATTTGGAAAGAGACTTTGGGTTCCCGATATACCTGATCTGAAAAGGGAATTGTTAGATGAAGCTAATAGTTCCAATTTCTCTATACACCCTGGGATCACCAAAATGTATAGAGATTTGAAGGAATATTTTTGGTGGGACAACATGAAGAGGGAGATTACCGATTTTGTGTCAAGATGTATGGTTTGTCAACAAGTGAAAGCTGGAAGGCAACAGCCTGGTGGAGTATTGCAACCTATTCCCATACCGAAGTGGAAATGGGATAATATTACAATGTACTTTTTCATGGGGCTCCCAAATACTCCTAGAAGGAACGATGCAATATGGGTCATTGTTGATCGTCTTACCAAGTCGGCACATTTTCTTTCTATAAGGGAAGATTTACCACTTGAACATCTAGAAAGGCTATATATTAATGAAGTTGTGAGGCTTCATGGAGTACCCCTATTGATTGTTTCTGATCGTGATCCACGTTTTACTTCAAGATTCTGGAAGAGTCTTCAGAAGTCCTTGGATACTGAACTTCGTTTGAGCACTGCCTACCACCCTCAAACAGATAGACAATCATAATGAACTATTCAAACCTTAGAAGACATGTTGAGATCATGCTCACTTGACTTTCAGGGTATATGGGATCAATATTTACCTCTGTTGGAATTTTCTTATAACAATAGTTTCCATTCAATTATTCAGATGGAACCATATGAAGCGTTATACAGAAAGAGATGTCGCACACCAACCCGTTGGGATGATGTTGGTGAGAGAAAACTTGTAGGCCCAGAACTAGTGGAGGAAACGATGGAAAAGGTGAAGGTAATCCAAAACCACATCAAAGCAGCTCAAAGTAGGCAGAAGAGATATGCCGATAACAGAAGGAAGGATTTGGAATTTCAGGTAGGAGATCATGTTTTCTTGAAGGTATCTCCATGGAAGGGTGTTATATGTTTTGGTAAGAAGGGAAAATTGAGTCACAGGTATATCGGACCATTCGAAATTCTAGAACGAATTGGGGTTGTAGCTTACCGTTTTGCAATGCCGCCAAATCTCTCCAAATTTCACAATGTGTTCCATGTGTCACTGTTGAAAAAATACATGCCTGACCCAACACATGTACTCACCTATGAGGAATTAGAACTGAAACCTGATCTGTCTTATTGAGAAGAGCCCATCAGGATTCTTGATACCAGAGAATAAGTGCTGAGAAACCGGACGACTCATCTGGTAAAAGTTCTATGGAGAAACCATAAGATGGAAGAGGCAATGTGGGAACCCGAGGAACTTATGATGAAGAATCACCCGAGTCTTTTCATGTGGTAGTATTCTAGAAATTTCGAGGATGAAATTATTTGAAGGAGGGGATAATGTAACACCCCAAGCTTCCACGGTACGCTTCTCTTTGAACAATACAGTAGCGTGTGTTGTACGCAACTTCGAGTTCTAACACACACCACAACCAATCAAACTAGCCATTATGAATAGTAATACCCTCTTATGATAATGTGTTGTATAGATCGTTGATGGTTGAAATAAACCTGGCTGGCAAGTTAGGGTTGTTAGGATTTTTTTTCTCTCCCAGTGGTGGTGCAGGTTCCTTTCAGAGAAAATAGAAGAATGATGATTCTCATGGTGGATCTTGATATCAAGGTCATTCTAGACCTCCTAAAGTACCTAGAACATGCTCTTTTATTTGTTACTGGTGTGGAAATATAGAGAATTTAAATAGGGTTTTCACTCAGTCACCCAAGGTATGTGGTTCTTATGGATGCTATTGTCATCTGGAGAAGTTCTACCAAATCTATTACACTATACATAGTGGAATTGTGTCTTAAAAACCTTCTAAAACTATGGAACAATCAGATTCTTCATGTATAAAAGGGTTCCATCCACAAGCATCTAGAGAGAATCTTTGTCACACAGCTGAAGAGTCCAGAGGATGTGGATATGGGTCCAGTGATTGTGAAAGGTACCATTACTATAGCTTCATTATTAGTGACTACTCTATTTGATACTAGTGTGTCTCACTCATTTATTTCAACCCATATTTTTAACCTACTAAATCTTCTTATAGAGTTTTTATCTTAGGTAAGGGATATCACTACACCCCTTGGTATGAAGAGAGAGTAGGATATCCATAGTATCACTTGTGTTTTCTCTCTATTAGATGTTGAGAATTCTTTGAGTTTTCTAGTTCTCAACATGAAATTTCTTGAAATAATTTTTGGGATGGATTGGATCATTACCAATAAAGATTTAATTTATTGTTATCTTTGATGGGTCTCATTTACTACACCTAATTGTGTGTATCATATCTTCCAAGGAGAATGGGACCCACGGTCGAGCAGAGCCAGACCTTCTTATCTAGAGTTGGGGAAGGTGATATTTGTGTTTTATTTTGATCTAGAGCAAGCATATTTTAGCAGTGATCTACCTCTAGTTCACATAAAGTATCCCAACATTTTTCCTTCTGACTTCACTATTTTTACACCGGTAAGGCAGGTAGAAGTTTTATTGATTTAGTTCCTAGTACTCAACCATTTTCTATTCCATCTTACCACATGGAACCAACTGAAATGAAATAGATAAAGACTTAGTTGGATGATATTTTAGAAAAAGGATTTATACGCCTGAGTGTGTCACCTTGGGTGGCGTCGATTCTCTTTGCTAACAAATCTGATGGTTTACTTCACCTTTGTAATGATTACCAAAAACTAAATTGAGTTACGGTAAATAAAAAATATCTATTACCACAAATTGGTGATTTTTTTGATCAATTGAAAGGGGAAAAGTGGTTCTCAAAGATAGACCTTTGATATGGTTACCATCAATTGAGGATAAAAGAATAATACATTTAGAAGACCGCCTTTCAGAGAAGGTATGGCCATTATTAGTACCTTTCCATTCCCTTTGGTCTAACCAAAGCTCCTATAGTCTTTATGAGTTCAATGAACATTATTTTCAATGAGAATCTTGATACCTTTGTGGTAGTCTTTTTGGATGACATCCTCATTTACTCTAATTATGAGTAGGATCATGTGCATTATCTGAAAATGTTTCTAATATTTTTGAGAAATCGCTGAATTTATGCCAAAATTTCAAAATGTGATTTTTGGATTTAGGAAGTGAATTCCTTGGGACACGTGGTGTCAAAACATGGTATTTCAGTTGATCCTAAGAAGTTGAAAGCTGTTATGAAATGGGATCAAATATGAATTGTTTTTGAGATTCAGAGCTTCTTGGGTTTAGCTGGGTATTATTGGTGGTTCATTAAGGACTTATCATAGTTGGATTCTATGATGACTGCTCTAACAAGGAAGGGAGTAAAGTTTTCTTAGGATGATAAATTTCAGAATTATTTTGTTGATTTGAAACTTATTTTGACTACTACTTCGGTTTTTACTCTTCCAATGGATGGGAAGGTCTATGTGGTCGATTTTGATGCATTGAGATCAGGTTTGGGATGAATTATTATGCAGGGTGACCATGTTGTTACTTATAGTTCTCATAAGCTTAGTCCAAATGAGAATAATTATCTAACCCATGACCATGAACTTTCAGTAGTGATGCAAAAACTTAAGATTTGGAAGCATTACCTTTACAAATAAAGGTTTAATGTATTTTCATACCACAATATCTTGAGATATATATTCTCTCAAAAATACTTTAATCTCTACCAGAGGCATTTGTTGGAATACTTTCAATATTTAGATTTTGACATCACTTGTACCATAGGGAAATGGAATGTCATTACCTATTATTTAAGCAGAAAACTTCTGACACATGCCATGAAAGAATCTTCAAAAGAGTGGAACTTGATGGTTCTCTTTGCACAGTTTCATATTGGAGTTAGGGAATTAGGGAATGGGGTTTCTTTGAATAATGATCAATTGATATCCTCTCTTCTAAAAATCATTCTTCAAGAAAAGATTCTTGATGATGAGTTTTGTAGTATTAGGGACTCTTTATGGTGGGAATATCATTTTTGAGTGGTTGTTATCCAAAGAGGGAATTATATGATATCAGAATCTCTTTTTTGTATTATTAGTGGTGAGTAAATATGTTATGGTGGGTTGCTATAATTCTCAGTGGGTAGTGAACCTAATAACCATGAGATGTTCTATAAAAATAGGTAATGATTATGGTGTCCAGGTTTGAGATGTGTCATTTTTTAATGTTTCTCCCATTGTTATACGTGTCATCAAGTCAAAGTCAAGCACCAGAAGCCTTCGGGTTTACTTCAGTCACTTCCATTCCCTACTTGGAAGTGGGATGACATTTCTATGGAACTTTTTGTTAGGTTTTTGTGTACCCATAAAAGGAATAATGTGATATGGGTTGTGATCGATCGGCTGACTAAATCGGATCACTTTAGATCTGTTAATTATACAACTAAAGTTGAGAATTTGGGAAGTTTCTAATTGAAAGAGATTGTTCATTTTCATAGAGTTACTTATAATATAGTCTCTGATAGGGATCCTTGGTTCACTTATTGCTTTTGGATAGGCCTTCAAGAGGCACTAGGATCACAGGTCCATTTGAACCTGAGATACCATCTCGAGTCATATAGCCAGATAGAAACAGCTATATATATTATTGAGGATATGATTTGTGCTTGGATTCTTAACTTTGGTGGGTTTTGGGATGATCATTTTTGGCTGGTTGATTTTTCTTATAAAAATAGATACCAGACTGCAATCAAGATTTCTCTTTTTAAGGCCTTGTATGGTCATCCTTGAAGATCTTCATTGTACTGGTCAAAGATTGGTGAAAGTTCCTTGTTTGGACCAATCTTAGTTCAAGATAAGTCAATAAATATTTAGTTGATTTGATAGAGAATGTTGATGGCATAGATTAGATATAAGTCTTATGTTAATCATTGTTGCAAACCTTTGTAATTCTCAGTTGGTTACCAGGTGTTCTTGAAAGTTTCACCTCATTTGGGTCATCGATGTCTTGGGAGGAAAGGAAAACTTGCTCTTTATTTTGTGGGACCTTTTGAATTTTTTGATAAGGTGGTGAAAGTTTCTTATCGTTTAGCACTTCCACTACATAATATTTTGATACATAACATGTTTTATGTATCTAAGTTATGAAAGTATATATTGGATCTATATCAGGTTCTGAGTTCGAGTGATCTCGATGTTGAGCCTAATTTATCTTTGACTAAATGGCCAATCGGTATAGTTGATTCTGAAATGAAGGTACTTTATGGGAGGATGATACCTTTGTTTCAATTGTTATGGTAGCACAGTTTTGATAATCATGAAACATGGGAGAGGGAGGAACCTATGATAAAGTAGTGGCCTCATATTTTTGGAATGGAAGGCACTTCATAGGATTTCTGGGGGGGAAATTTTCTATTGTGGGGAGGTTTTAACATCCTGTTACTATTTTCAGGTATTCCTAAAACCATATTTTTAATAATTCTTTGGTTGGGTTTCATTTGAGGTTGAATCATGATAAATTTTAAATGTTTTAAAAAAAAGTTGGGCTAGTACACGGTTAGCGCATAGTTTTCCCAACCTATGAACCCTCTCAGGGAAAATAATGAAAACCTTTATAGTGGGATTTTTCATGTCTTTCTCATGGTTTAACAAACCATGAACCCACTTAGAATAAACTATTCAGCCCATTTAAAATAGGTTCATGGACAAGGTGCACGATTTGGTCTAATAGCGTGGCCCTACCCAGGAAACTGTGCATAAGGGATTTTTAATAAAAAAAATTATTTTTTAAAACATCCACCCCCCCCCCCCCCCGCCTCCCCACACACACACTTAAGGCACCCTATAGACTTTTATGAACCATAATAAATTTTTCTTTCATTGAGAGCTTGTAAGAGTGGTTTTTGGACCCTCATCACCCTCCAAGAAGAGAATTGAATCTTGTTGAACGGAGTTTGATTCACTCTCAGTTAGTTTCCTCTTCTCGTTCTCTTTCTCCAACTCACTCTCTTTTAATTCCTAGGGTTTTATAGATCTTTGTGTTTGTTGGAGGATCTAATACCCTCTTTTTGGGATCATAAACCTAGGTTTTATTCCTAGTTCCTATTTTACTTGTTCTCCATTAGAAAATCCAAATTAGGGTTTGGAGTTTTGAGATCTAACGATTTTGGTAGGTGGTTCCATCATGATACCCAATTTTTATTAACCATAAATTGATTGATTTAAATTAAATTGTTTATTTAAATTAAATTTCTTTTATAAATGAAATTTATTTCAATTTATTGATTAAAAACCCAATTCAATTGAATTGGGGTTTTTGGAAATTGAATGTTTAGCATTAAATTGGGAAAACCCCAAATTCCATTGAATAGGTGTGTGATAGTAAAATTGATGGAAAATTATGTAGATTTGAATTGTTGAATTCAAATTGTGAAATTGGTGGAAATTGTTTCAATTTAATTATTTAATTTAGTTGTGGAAATTGAATTATGAAATTGAATTTTGGATTTATTTCAAATTATTAATTTGTAAAAATGGCTTAAAATGGTTTTGATATAAACCACTAGGTTTTATCTTGGAAAAGGCATGTTTTTATTAAAATTATCTTTTGGTTTCTAAATGGAAAATTGGAATTTTTGAAGTAGAAGAATGGGATTTAATTGTATTTTAAGTTATTTTTAAAATAATTTGGCCATCATTTGTTTGTACTAGATAACACGCATGCCTAGGTAGTTAGTGATTTATTTGGGACAAACACCCTAGGATATGAATGTCCTATCGCTAGATTAATGCTTTACAACTATAACATGAACATTATTTAGCACATCGTATTCCTTGTTAGAATTTCGATGAGTCTTCTCTTTCCAGTGTTGACGGATGTGTGTACACATTGTATTTATTATCACATAGTTGTGTGAGGATTCCATAACCTATAACTATTGTACCTTTTGGAAGATGGCCATGTTTCTCGCATATTTATATTTGAGATATAAATGTATTCCAATGTTTATAAACTATTTTACATACCTTCTAACTTTATATAAAATGTTTTTCTAAGCCATTTGTTTAAAGTATTTCCATCATTAGAAATGGAAAGCATGATTTTTCAAATATGGTTTTAAAATTCCAAATCAATTTATTTAAAATTTAAAGATCCTTATTTGGTTAATTAAATTTTTTCATATTATTTTTTAATCCTTGGTGAGACCCTACTGGGATTTTATCTCACATCCTACCTATTCCTTTGTATTTTTTTAGATTTTCTCCTTCCAGGTTCGAGCTGGGATAAAGAACCACTTGGAGGTGGTTCTAGTTGTTAATAAATAGACTTGGTGAGTTGCATCCATTGGGATTTGAGAATGTTTTCCTATTTTTTGGTACTTTGTTGTAGTAATT
The DNA here is from genome assembly GCA_963277665.1 of Viscum album. NCBI lineage: Eukaryota > Viridiplantae > Streptophyta > Magnoliopsida > Santalales > Viscaceae > Viscum > Viscum album. The sequence goes on from OY728150.1 coordinate 250,526,083, forward strand.
TAGGTTTTTATACCTGTTGGACTTCTGGTACACTTCTCCCTGTGGAGTTTCTCTTGTATGCATTCTAATTTTTATGTCTTTACTTTCACAATGCGTATGTAAAAAATCATTCCCACTTTATTTTTTTATGATTCCAGTTGATAGTCATCAACTCATGGGGATCAAAAACACCCTTTGGGCTATGTCAGGATTGGCTTGCTTATCGGGTTATCAAGGTACCCGGTCTGGTTCATGATAGTTTATATATGTTGAAGTGTGTATTGATATTTAAAATTTAAGATTATCATTAAATGATATCATTAATTTCATACTTTAATATATTGATGAAAACTATGATTACATATGATCATGGTGAAGTAGGATGTTCTAGGTATGTCACTAGTGATATTTCATTAATTGATAATGTGAGAAAGGATTTATACCTTTTTCACTCTTGAAGAAAGTTAATATATTAGGCCCTTTTATAGGAATGAATCTCCATGAATAAATCCATAGACATGGTGTTTGATGGGAAAGTTTATTTTCAAAAATTGAAAGAAAGAGACATCAACAATATAGGTTTATGACATCGGCAAGTAACCATATTGATTTGAGATATTATGATAAAATCATTATATTACATGGTAAAAGTTCATTGGAGGATATACATTGTTGTGACGTTAACTTCTATCTCTATGGATTCTTATGTGTGTTGCTAGATTTTAAACATATAATTTCGGTGGTTATGCCTAATGACACTGATAAAAAAGGCCTAGATGGTCACACACTAAGTGTATCCTCAATATTGATTAAATTATAGTATTGAAATTAACAAGTTAGAACAAATAATATTTATTTGATTTTAGTTGATCACCATAATTTAATTACAATTTATTCGAAAGAATAAGTGGTTTAAATAATAATAATAAATATTTGTTTGAAATTTTGGTGAATATGATATTTATTATATTTATTGATGAATAATGCAGTGATATTTATTTATTAAATAAATAGTTATTATTCAAGGATCAGTAAATGTGGATAAGGGAAAGAAAACTCTGTTTAATGGTCTAATTAGAAATGGTATAATTGGTATTTATTTATACATTGCACATGTCAATCATTTCATAATAATATTTATATTATTATTATTGGACATGGGGTAAACTAAAAATTATGGAATTGGTAAAGGGCTTTTATGTGATTTTCTAACCCTAAAATTTTCAAAATAAATATCTAATTATATCTCTTTCCTAAAATACAATTGGTGTGAAAATGGATACAATGAGACTCTCTTAATGACCAACACATTTCATGAATAACTACACATCATGTAACCATTGTACACAATGTGTAGTCCCTTTCATCATGAGACCAAGTACACGGGGTGCCCCAAGCATATTGTGTATTGGATACACAACATAGGGACTGAAATTTCATGAAAAAAGAGGTCACACATCATGTATATTGGACTATACTCCATGTACCTCAAGGTTGTCCGTAGGTAGGGTACATGTCCAACCCTGAGGCTTGTGCGGCTGACATGGGCTGAAGAAAAGTACATTCCATATACTTTTGTGCATGTCGTGTTGTCTGTTTCTAATAGTGTTCTCAAACTTTCATGGAAATAATAATTAAATATATAATTAAACCTATTTATTATGTTTTTCATGTGTCGTTCATTTGATAGTACAATCCATGTCATAGGATTAATAATTATATATTAAATTAATTTCCATGTCAAACTTTTCTACAAATACACAAGGTTGCCTCCAAGAACACTTGTGTACTACATTAATTTTAAATGAAATTAATTTTGTTTGAAATTATAGATTATGGTGAGTTAAGGATGGTTGGATGGAATTATGATAAATTGAATTAATTGGATTAATTCATGTAACATTATGGGAATTAAATAATCAATTGAAGTAATTGATAACCGTATTGAAAATGTATTCTCATTGCTTGAAATGTGGATGATCATGATATTAGACCAACCCTTGTATGTGATTGGTTTATTTTAATTTATTATGGTTAAATTATTATTGATGACATGTGTTTTATCCTCTCCTTATTATGTAAGGTCCTATATGCATGTAGTTTCTTTTTTATAAAACCATTTTATACAATCCATTGGATCCCCTCAGGTGTGTGTGAGTAAAATATTTTTTAAGGATAGAGCTCCCAAGTTAGAGGAGGTGGTCTGAATCTATGAGATGAGGTGAAACCAACCAAGGTGATACATAGGAGAAAAGGAGGAATGTTGCAACATGAACCAAGTTACCATTCAAGGTGTGTCTCCCCTAGGGTTAAGGGTTATTTTATCATCTTTTAAAAAAATTAAACATTGGATAATCTCATTATCATGCCACTTATATTTTATTTTTTTCAGTTGCATGGTTAATTATTTATGTTTGGGAATATTGCATGATCACACATGGTTTTTCACTTAAGAAAAACCCACTTAATATTAACAAGGAATGTGAAAAGATAAAATGGATTTTATGCATAAGGATGAAAATCCATCAAATTAAAATATTAAGTCATCTTAGCCTTCTAATACTTAAGTTATAATCAACCTCATAGTTAAATGTTCTTAACTAACCCAAGTTAGGGGGATTTCAATTATCATGAAAATTTTAGCTTGAAGTTGTGGGTTGAATTAACTTAGCTTACATCAAGGGTTTACTTCCCAATATATACTTAGTGTAAATAATATTCAAAGGATTATTAAATCTTAAAAATAGGATTTCATGATTGGAGGGTCCACTCAACGGATCAAGGAACTATGAGTTAATGTAGTTGGAAAGTTACACCTACCTGAAACCCTTCAAATAAATTTTCAATACCAATTTGGGGATATGATAAGGGAATATGTATAACTAACACTAAAATATATAACCAACAATATATTACAAAAAATTTAGTGGGGGATATTTGGTTTCAAAAACTTGTGGGATATTGATAATAATTTAATTAATTTTAAATTTATTAATCTATTTTTGTAATAAAAAAAGTACTAACTATCTTCTCTTAATTTCTAGAAATGGAAAATCAAAATACTTCAACAATATCACTACAATCCATACTATATAAGGATAACCTTCTCACTATGGTAAATTTCTAGGAATGGTATAGGTTCTTGCATGTTATACTACGCCATGAATGAAAATTGTATGTTCTAGAAACCCCACTTATTGAGTTCATTTACAAAGAGGATAATGAGGAAAAACTGTCTCTCTATTTGAAGCATGTGTATGATTCTATGTTTGTTCAATGTTTCATGTTATCCTCTATGATCAATGATCTTCTAAATAAATATGATGATGTGGATGCACATAGAAATATTTCTCACCTTAAGGATCTCTATCAAGAGAAATAGAGATCAGAGAGATATGATATCTCCAATGCATTGTTCATATGAAAGCATGGATATTTGGCACCAGTTGGGGAATATATATTCTGTAACACCCTAAGCTTCCATGGTACGCTTCTCTTTGAATAATACAGTAGTTTGTGTTGTATGCAACTTCAAGTTCTAACACACACCACAACCAATCAAACTAGCCATTATGAATAGTAATACCCACTTTTTGAAATTTTATAAATTTTATCTTTCAAAATGGACTTCATTTTTGGATTCGGAATATCAAAATTATCCTAGGGTGAAATTTTGGTATTTTTCTGAAAACATTCAATTTTTGATGAATAGTGAAAAAATACTAAGTTATAGTTTAAAACCGAATTTTTATTTAAATAATTATTTATTTTATTTAAATTTAATTAAGGTCAAAATAGATACATAATGCCTATATAAGTTCAATGTAATTCATTGGAGTTAGTTCAGAATAATTTTAGATATATAAAAATTTTATTGAACTTTTCACTGTCTTTTATCCACCTCCTAGGAGAATTTGGAAATTCACATAAAACTTAATTTTACCGCTTCTGTGAGTGGAATTTTGAAAATCCGAGAGACACGGTTAATATCAAGGAGTAAAATGTGGTTCAATAAGATAAAAATATTTTTTGGTGAATAGTAATGTTTTACTTTTATTTACCACGGTTTAAAGTAAATAGGGTAATTAAGGGTAAAAATGATATTAATATTACCCTAACACATGTTCTAATTCTATTGGACAAGTGTATCTCAACCAAAAACAACCTTAGGAATTAAATATCATCATTTAGGTGCACTTGGATTAGATTAGGACAATAATTATTATTTAATTCAAAGAAGAGTTAAAAGAGTTAAAATCAAAGTTTAATTACTAAAACATTTTTAATATAGAGTTATACATAAGATAAATTCGATTGTAAATATTCATTAGAAATATAAAAATATTTCCTACATAATGGTATTTTATTTATAATTTTTAGACATTAAATAATTTAATTTATTTATGACACAATGGTGATGGAGTAATTACCTAATTAATGAAATATTAAAATAATTGATATTATAAATATCCAAATAAATTTAATTTTAGACTTTTTATGAATTCCAATAATTTTTTAGGTTAATATGACATATTAGGATTGTTTATATAAATTTTCTTCAAATTAATAACGCTGTTATGAAATTATCAAAAACAAAATACCCAATAGTGTCAAAATTGACATCAAAGAGTTTTTAAAAAAAATATTATATTATTAATTGATATTATATTCCTAAAAATCTGATGTTCGTCCAAAGGACTTATATAATGATAGGTGTATCATTAATGGACCACTTGAGGGTCTCTTGGATGTATATAGTAAGTTTATTAACTATATAATATAAAAATACAAAGTGACATGGTAAATGTCAGACTAATTAACTAAGAGTTAAAACTAAAAGATAAGGTTAATATAATGACCCAAAACTGTCTAAAATCTATTGGTTGAAAGGATTTATACCCATCCCCACCTTAGACTTTGAATAATCCACTTTTTATCCATTAGAAACCGAATATTAATTTATTATAAAATAATATTTCTAGCATTTCCTAAGGTGCCCCTCACCCCTCTTATAAAAGGGAACTCCCCCTTCTCACTAATTCACACATTCAAAGCCTTTGGGTTTGGCCAACCTCTACCCAATTACCCTATAAAATATCATCCCTTCATCCTAGAGGTCTTCCTTTAGTCATAAATCCAACCTAAGGAGCCCTTTTGATCAAATCAAAAGGAAGAACCCGAAGAAGAGGTAATGTTTTCACCACCCTCTATCAAGTTCATTTCTTCTTCAACTTATTCTTTCTTTGTTATTCAAATTAAAAAATAATAACTCCAGTATATTTTATATATTTTGAGGTTATTATAAATATGGTAGAACCATATTCAGTATTCTATCCATCCTTTTAATGACATGTCACCATACATGCGTACGTACGGCTTACCGTCTCCACATCGTGGTGTAATTGTTATTCAATAAATTATTATTTGGATGGGTAAAATAATGATGGGTGATTCATGTAAATAATAAATATAACATAATAATGATTCTTTATATATGATATACCATCCAACTATATATTATTTTAATATCAAAATAATGATATTGTCGCTTGTGCGTACGTACAGACTACCGTCTCCACGAACGCGATGAGATTCATTCCACATCGTATCCATTCAAGAATAATTCTCATTTAATGATTAAAAATAATGTTTAAGGACTTGATATCATTTTGGATATTAATAATATACAACCTATCCATAAAAAACATGACTTATGTAAAAAAACATATAAAATAAAAACGAGTAAGTTAACACCTGAAACGACGATAATACTAAAATATTATTAACAAAGCATTAATAGAAGATCATATATGATATAATAATTATGTATATGGTTCTTGTATAACTTAATAAAAAAATTAACTATTATATAGGAGGTTAACCTACCCTTGAACAAGGAAAAGTACAAGGTAAGGGTTTATTTCACAATCTCTTCATTATCCGAGGTTGTTTATATGTAATCATCTACTGGGACCTCTTTATCTTCCACATCCATGTTTCTTAAAAATTTATTTCAAATCATTCTTACTATTTTACAGAATATGGTTTAAAGTAATTTATACCCTTGTTTACTTTTTATAAAGAATTTTATAAAGGAATCTTTCTATCATTTTCCAAAAAAAGGTCCTTTTTAACCTTTTCAACAGAATTAAGGTAAGAATGTTTTTTTAACTTATACGGTGGGTGTGGCTATTTTCCGCCATTATAAAATCATCAAATCTTCCCTTAAAAGATTATAAGAATATTTTCAAAGTAAATGTTTTCTTTTATAATTATGTGACTTTTAAATGATTTCAAAAAAAGATATATTTCTCTCAAATAGTTTTGATTTCATCTATGTCAACATCCTTTGATGGATTTTAAGCTTATTTGAAGTTTATTTATTATGATACAAAACTTCTATATTGTATTGAAGGTTTTGTGGTATGTTTGACTGTGGATGTGTTATTTTTATACCATTCATGGTTTATGGAGAAATTATTGACATTTCCTATGCTAGTTTTAATACGAATGTTTATGTTATGTTAAACATGTTCATATGAGGAATGCATTAGACTTAATAAGTGACGGGTGGAGCCTGCTATAGCTCCTCGATGCATCGGTAGGCCTCATGAGACAAACTAGTGAATTGGCAAAAAGCCTTGACAAAATATTATTTGTAGTCTTGGCACAAGGCCTTGACAATGTGGTTATGATAGTCTGGAATTATGCATTCCATCATTATGAAAGTGGTTATTGATATTTCATGTGATTATTCGACTAGTAGAACATCCATGTGAATAAGTAAATAGAATTATTTCATTTTATTTATGACATATTATGTTGAAGTTCAAGTTTAAAAAGTTTTTTGTTTTAGTTATACATTGCCTTAAATATTTATGCTTATTTATGAAAGTTTTCACTATATTGTTATCCTTACTGGGAATTTGAGCTCACCCCTTTCTATGTTTTATTTTTTCCAGGATGTGAAGAAGTATTTTATGAATGACCTATAGGGATAGTATAAGGGGATAAGAGTGTGGACTATGGAGACTATTTTGTTGTAGTTTTCATTTTATTATTTAATGTAAACTTTATGAATATATCTAGTGATTCCAAGGCTACTAAACTAATCGGTCTTTCGAGACTTGATCTTTTTTTATCATGCCAATGTTATGTAATAATGCACCGACTCTGGGTAACTGGGTCCAGGGCGTTATAGTTGGTATCAGAGGAAGTTTAGTACAAACCTTGGAAGCTAGATTTAGATAAACTCTGATTAGAGCACATAGACCTAAGATAGACTTTGAGGATTAGTATAGAAGAATTTCCTAGAATTTTGGTATTGTAGAGATTTTGTGAGTTTTCCAAGCAATAAATCCCTGTCTGGATACGATCAGGTAGAGGAAACTCTGGAACAGATGTACCTAGGGGTAAAACCCAAAAACACCTCTTTGAGATAGACTCGAATGGGAACTAGTGCACAACAATGGGCCTTGCTTCACTCTTGGTTACGACACTCCCGGGGGATATGCTTAGGATAACTCTCATTTTCTTTACAAACCATTATGAAGGGTTTATGAGTATATACTTCCTCAAATAAAACATTTTTATGATTATGGATTATATCCATAAATAGTTCAATTTATGTTAAGTGTTTTACAAGTATGGAATTATGTATTTTGATTCATAAACTGGTCTAGTTTATGCCATTATTTAGAAATGGAATCTAGTGGAAGAAACGAAAACTATATCAATGCACGCACTCCATGTAGGGATTTCCCTCCTGCTCAAGATAATTATAGTGGAGCTTGTGATACAATTGGTGCTGATCAGCTAATCACCATACTGGGACAACTAACTCAGGTTATGAATAATAACCTTACCCGTATGGAGCACCTGGATCCACAGCGTGGAGGATCAATGTTAGATCTCTTCATGAGGCAATAGCCATCAACATTAAATGGGAGTAAAAATCCATTGGTATCTGAGAAATGGATAAGTTCCCTAGAGAATACTTTTCAGGCTTTGGGGAGTAGTGAAAGGGAAAAAGTTATCATGGCAGTTTATCACCTCACTGGAGATGCTGATCAATGGTGGTCATTGATACAAAACACAAAGGAAGATGATGAAGTATCAAATATGGAATGTAGGGAGTTCAAAGAACTTTTATTAGAGAAATAATTTCCTCATGACCATTGATCAGATATGGAAAGGCAATTTCTGAGTCTAAGGAAAAAGGAGGATGAGAATGTCGCAAAGTATGAGGCTAACTTTACAAGGTTAGTGAGGTATGCTACAGATTATATACTTAACCCAAGAAGTAAGATTGATCGTTTCTTTGATGGGTTAAAACCTTTTCTCCGTAGAGCATTAGTCTCAAAAATCTTCTCGTTGTATGAAGATATTGTCTCATGTGCTATCAAGACAGAAAAGGAATTCTCTAAGTCTTATGACTTTAAAGAAAAGCAGAAGAAGAAGAGATCTGCTGATCACTCTGTGAATGGAAATAAGGGGAAGAGGGGAAAAGTTGAATATCCATCCTATAGTAAATATGGGAAGAAACACCCTGGTACTTGATTAAAAGGAATGGGAGTATGTTACAAGTGTGGTGAAAAATTCCACCAAGATCGTGATTGCAAGGGGAAGAAGAAAGCTACCAATGTCCAATGCTACAATTGTATGGAGATGGTACATTATTCAAATGAATGTCCTAAGTTTCAAGGTAACTTACCTCAGGAAAGGAAAATTGATCAAGGCCAAGCTTATGCTATCACTACTGCTGAGGTAGAAGCTCCGAAAGTCGTGGTGGAAGGTAATTTAACGGTTTCCTCAAGTTTATCCAATGCTTTATTTGATTTTAGATCATCACATTGTTTCATATCTTCCTAGTTTGCTAAGAAAATTAGATATTTCCAATTTTATTTAAAAAGGGATTTGTCAGTTAAAACTCCTAAGGGAAGTATCATTGCTACAAAGTCATGTGGATCCGTTCCCATTAGAGCACATAAATGTTCTTTATCTGTTGATCTCATCATCATACCTATGATTGAATTTGATATAATCCTCGGTATGGATTGGCTTTCGGACCATGATGCGAAAATTTATTTTAATAAGAAGGAGGTTATGATTTTTTATGATGATGACAAAGAACACCTTATATTTAGAGCAGAATCGTCACCACCTAATTCTTAGCTAGATCCACCCCCATTAGCTCAACTAAATTCAATTATTGGGGAGGAAGAGAATGAAATAACTGTGGGTGAGGAAAGGAATGTTCAAATAGAGGATGTACCTATTGTGAGAGAATATGTTGATGTTTTTTCGAAAGATTTACCTGGACATCCTCCAGAACTTGAAATTGAGTTTTCCATTGATTTAATTCTTGGTTCAAGGCCTATATCGAAGACCCCTTATAGAATGGACACTATGGAATTAGTCAAACTAAAGAAAAAATTAGAGGAATTGAGTAATAAGGTATTTATTCACCCTATTGTTTCACCGTGGGGAGCCCCTAACCTTTTTGTTAAGAAGAAAGACTGATCTATGAGGTTATGTATCGACTACAGGGAAATCAATGCTATAACAACAAAGAACAAGTATCCCCTACCTCGCATTGATGATTTATTTGATCAACTACATGGATCTCAATACTTTTCAAAGATTGACCTTCAGTCTGGATACCATCAGTTGTGTGTAAAGAAGGAATACATTCCAAAGACAGCATTTCAAACCAGGTACGGGCATTACGAGTTTACTATAATGCCTTTTGGGCTGACTAATGCACCCTCTGTATTCATGGATCTAATGAATAGAGTTTTCAAGGAATATCTCGATTATTTTTTGGTGGTATTTATTGATGATATCTTGGTATACTTCAAAAGCTATGAAGATCATGAAAATCACTTGTGCATTATATTGAAGACTATGAGAAGACATGAATTATATGGGAAGTTTAGCAAATGTGAATTATGGCTTCAGGAGATTTCTTTTCTTGGTCATATTGTCTATAAGGATGGAATCTCTGTTGATTCTTCTAAGACCAAGGCAATCCAAGAATGGCCAGTACTAACAAGTATAACTGAGGTATGCAGTTTTATTGGTTTAGCATGTTATTGTCAACGTTTTGTCCAGAATTTTTCCCGATTGGCTAACCCATTAACGAAGCTCACACGTAAAGGGGTTAAATTTGTTTGGACAAAAGAATGTGAAGGATATTTTGAAGAACTAAAGAGAATATTAGTCACTGCCCCTATTTTGACTCTACCATCGGGGAATGATGGGTTCGTTATTTATAGTGATGCATCAATGAAAGGAATTGGTTGTGTCCTTATGCAGAATGATAGGGTTATTGCTTATGCATCCTGACAGCTAAAAATTCATGAGAAAAACTATCCTAATCATGATCTTGAGTTAGTTGCTGTAATATTTTCTTTGAAGATATAGAGACATTATCTCTATGGTGAAAAATGTGAGATTTATACTGATCACAAGAGTTTGAAGTACATTTTCTCACAGAAAGAACTCAACATAAGGAAAAGGCGATGGCTTGAACTACTCAAGTATTATGATTGCATGATACACTACCAACCAGGGAAGAAAAATAAGGTGGTATATGCTTTGATCAGAAAAGATCATGGAGTTTTGAACATGATGAGAATTGAAAGGTATCCTATTTTCATTGATCTAGTGAAGATGGATATGGGAATTACCATGGAAGGTGAAACATCGATACTTTTTCAAATTGTTGCCAAACCATCTTTATTAGAAAGGATAAAGAGTTCTCAGACTAATGATGAAGAATTTCAAAAGAAGATTAAAGTTGTGAATGATGGGAGATTGAGAGACTTTGTGTATGAAGAAGGAATTTTGAAATTTGGAAAGAGACTTTGTGTTCCCGATATACCTGATCTGAAAAGGGAATTGTTAGATGATGCTAATAGTTCCAATTTCTCTATACACCCTGGGATCACCAAAATGTATAGAGATTTGAAGGAATATTTTTGGTGGGACAGCATGAAGAGGGAGATTTCCGATTTTGTGTCAAGATGTATGGTTTGTCAACAAGTGAAATCTGGAAGGCAACAGCCTGGTGGAGTATTCAACCTATTCCCATACCAATGTGGAAATGGGATAATATTACAATGGACTTTTTCAAGGGGCTGCCAAATACTCCTAGAAGGAACGATGCAATATGGGTCATTGTTGATCGTCTTACCAAGTCGGAACATTTTCTTTCTATAAGGGAAGATTTACCAATTGAACATCTAGCAATGCTATATATTAATGAAGTTGTGAGACTTCATGGAGTGCCCCTATAGATTGTTTCTGATCGTGATCCTCATTTTACTTCAAGATTCTGGAAGAGTCTTCAGAATTCCTTGGATACTGAACTTCGTTTGAGCACTGACTACCACCCTCAAATAGATGGACAATCATAACGAACTATTAAAACCTTATAAGACATGTTGAGATCATGCTCACTTGACTTTCAGGGTATGTGGGTTCAATATTTACCTATGTTGGAATTTTCTTATAACAATAGTTTCCATTCAAGTATTCAGATGGCACTATATGAAGCGTTATACAGAAAGAGATGCCGCACACCAACCCATTGGGATGACGTTGGTGAGAGAAAACTCGTAGGCCCATAACTAGTGGAGGAAATGATGGAAAAGGTGAAGGTAATCTAAAACCACATCAAAGTAGCTCAAAGTAGGCAGAAGATCTATGTCGATAACTGAAGGAAGGATTTGGAATTTTAGGTAGGAGATCATGTTTTCTTGAAGGTATCTCCATCGAAGGGTGTTATGTGTTTTGGTAATAAGGGAAAATTGAGTCCCAGGTACATCGGACCATTCGAAATTCTAGAATGAATTGGGGTTGTAGCTTACCATTTTGCAATGCCGCCAAATCTCTCCAAATTTCACGATGTGTTCCATGTATCACTGTTGAAAAAATACATGCCTGACCCAACGCATGTACTCACCTATGAGGAATTAGAACTAGAACCTGATCTGTCTTATTGAGAAGAGCCCATCAGGATTCTTGATACCAGAGAATAAGTGCTGAGAAACCGGACGACTCATCTGGTAAAAGTTCTATGCAGAAACCATAAGATAGAAGAGGCAACGTGGGAACCCGATGAACTTATGATGAAGAATCACCTGAGTCTTTTCATGCGGTAGTATTCTAGAAATTTCGAGGATGAAATTATTTGAAGGAGGGGATAATGTAACACCCCAAGCTTCCACGGTATGCTTCTCTTTGAATAATACAGTAGCGTGTGTTGTACGCAACTTCGAGTTCTAACACACAACACAACCAATCAAACTAGCCATTATGAATAGTAATACCCACTTTTTGAAATTTTATAAATTTTATATTTCAAAATGGACTTCATTTTTTGATTCAGAATAACGAAATTATCCTAGGGTGAATTTTTGGTATTTTTCTGAAAACTTTCAATTTTTGATGAATAGTGAAAAAACACTGAGTTATAGTTTAAAACCAAATTTTTATTTAAATAATTATTTATTTTATTTAAATTTAATTAAGGTCAAAATAGATACATAATACCTTTATAATTTCAATGTAATTCATTGGAGTTAGTTCAGAATAATTTTAGATATATAAAAATTTTATTGAACTTTTCACCGTCTTTTACCCACCTCCTAGGAGAATTTGGAAATTCACAAAAAACTTAATTTTACCGCTTCTGTGAGTGGAATTTTGAAAATCCGAGAGACACAGTTAATATCAAGGAGTAAAATGTGGTTCAATAAGATAAAAATATTTTTTGGTGAATAGTAACTTTTTACTTTTATTTACCACGGTTAAAAGTAAATAGGGTAATTAAGGTTAAAAATGATATTAATATTACCCTAACACATGTCCTAATTCTATTGTACAAGTGTATCTTGACCAAAAACAACCTTAGGAATAAAATATTATCATTAAGGTCCACTTGCATTAGATTAGGACATTAATTATTATATAATTCAAAAAAGAGTTAAAAGAGTTAAAATCAAAGTTTAATTACTAAAACATTTTTAATATAGAGTTATACATAAGATGAATTATATTTTAAATATTCATTAGAAAGATAAAAATATTTCCTACATAAAGGTATTTTATTTTTAATTTTTAGACATTAAATAATTTAATTTATTTATGACACAATGGTGATGAAGTAATTACCTAATTAATGAAATATGAAAATAATTGATATTATAAATATCCAAATAAATTTAATTTTAGACTTTTTATGAATTCCAATAATTTTTAGGTTAATATGAAATATTAGTATTGGTTATATAAATTTCTTTCTAAGTAATAATGCTGTTATGAAATTATCAAAAACAAAATACCCAATAGTGTCAAAATTGACATAAAAGAGCTTTTAAAACAAATATTATATTATTAATTGATATTCTATTCCTAAAAATCTAAGGTTAGGAAAAAGGACTTATATAATTATAGGTTTATCATTAATGGACCACTTGGGGGTCTCTTGGATGTATATAGTAAGTTTATTAACAATATAATATAAAAATAAAAAGTGACATGGTAAATGTTAAACTAATTAACTAAGAGTTAAAACTAAAAGATAATGTTAATATAATGACCCAAACCTATCTAAAATCTATTGGTTGAAAGTATTTAGACCCATCCCCACCTTAGAATTTGAATAATCCACTTTTGAGCCATTATAAACCGAATATAAATTTATTATAAAATAATATTTCTAGCATTTCCTAAGGTGCCCCTCACCCCTCTTATAAAAGGGCACTCCCCCTTCTCACTAATTCACACATTAAAAGCCTTTGGGTTCGGCCAAACTCTGCCCAAATACCCTATAAAATATCCTCCCTTCATCCTAGAGGCCTTCCTTTAGTCAAAAAACCAACCTAAGGATCCCTTTTGATCAAATCAAAAGGAATAACCCGAAGAAGAGGTAGTGTTTTCACCGCCCTCTTTCAAGTTCATTTCTTCTTCAACTTATTCTTTCTTTGTTATTCCAATTATAAAATAATAACTCCAGTATATTCTATATACTGTGATGTTATTATAAATATGGTACAACCATATTCAGTATTCTATCCATCCTTTGAATGACATGCCACCATATGTGCGTACGTACGGCTTATCGTCTCCATGTCGTGGTGTAATTGTTATTCAATAAATTATTATTTGGATGGGTATAATAATGATGCGTAATTCATGTAAATAATAAATATAACATAATAATTATTCTGTATATATTATATACCATCCGATTATATATTATTTTAATATCAAAAGAATGATATTGTCGCTCGTGCGTACGTACGGACTACCGTCTCCACGAACGCGATGAGATTCATTCCCCATCGTATCCATTCAAGACTAATTCTCAATTAATGATTAAAAATAATGTTTAAGGACTTTATATCATTCTGGATATTAATAATATACAACCTATCCATAACAAACATGACTTATGTAACAAAACATATAAAAGAAAACGAGTAAGTTAACACCCGAAATAACGATAATACTAAAATATTATTAACAAAGCATTAATAGAAGATCATATATGATATCATAATTATGTATATGGTTCTTGTATTACTTAATAAAAATGTTTTAACTATTATACAAGAGGTTAAACTATCCTCGACCAAGTAAAATTACAAGGTAAGGGTTTATTTCACAATCTCTTCATTATTCGAGGTTGTTTATACGTAATTATCTATTGGGACCTCTTTATCATCCACATCCATGTTTCTTAAAAATGTATTTCAAATAATTCTTAATATTTTACATACTATGGTTTAAAGTCATTTATACCCTTTTTGACTTTTTATGAAGAAGTTTATAAAGGAATCTTTCTATCGTTTTCCAAACAAGGTCCTTTTTAACCTTTTCGACAGAATTAAGGTAAGAATGTTTTTTTAACTTATACGGAGGGTGCGGCTATTTTCTTCTGTTATAAAATTTTCAAAGATTACCTTAAAAGATTATAAGAATATTTTCAAATTAAATGTTTTCTTTTATAATTATGTGACTTTTAAATGATTTCAAAAAAAGAGATATTTCTCTCAAATAGTTTTGATTTCATCTATGTCAACATCCTTTGATGGATTTTAAGCTTATTTGAAGTTTATTTATTATGATACAAAACTTCCATATTGTATTGAAGGTTTTGTGGTATTTTTGACTGTGGATTTGTTATTTTTATACCATTCATGGTTTATGGAGAAAGTATTGACATTTCGTATGCTAGTTTTAATACAAATGTTTATGTTATGTTAAACCTGTTCATATGAGGAATGCATTGGACTTAATAAGTGATGGGTGGAGCCCGATATAGATCCTCGATGCATCAGTAGGTCTCATGAGACTAACTAGTGTCTTGGAATAAGGCCTTTACAAAATCTTATTTGTAGTCTTGGCACAAGGCCTTGACTATGTGGTTATGATAGTCCGGCACTATGCATTCCATCATTATGAAAGTGGTTATTGATATTGCATGTGATTATTCGACTAGTAGAATATCCATGTGAATAAGTAAATGGAATTATTTCATTTTATTTCTACCATATTATGTTGAAGTTCAAGTTTAAAAGGCTTTTGTTTTAGTTATACATTGCTTTAAATGTTTATGCTTATTTATGAAAGTTTCCGCTATATTATTATCCTTACTGGGCATTTGAGCTCACCCTTTTCTATGTTTTATTTTTCCCAGGATGTGAAGAAGTATTTTATGAATGACCTATAGGGATAGTATAAGGGGATAAGAGTGTGGACTATGGAGACTATATTGTTGTAGTTTTCATTTTATGATGTAATGTAAACTTTATGAATATATCTAGTGATTCCAAGGCTACTAAACTAATCGGTCTTTCGAGACTTGATCTTTTGTGATCATGCTAATGTTATGTAATAATGCACTGAATCTGAGTAACTAGGGTCAGGGCATTATATATTCTATATGATTCTCTACATTTAAAACCTAAACATATTGGGGTTTAATATCCCTGATGATCTATACATAGTTTTTATTTTTTACTAACTACCCAAGTACTTCTCTAGTTTTATTGTCAATTATAATATGAAAAATTGTGAGAAGTAAACTCCAGGACTTATTACACTTATTTTCCAAGTTGATAAAGACATAGGTTATGAAAAACCCAATGTCCTTGTGGTGAATAAGAAGAGGAAGAATAAGTAAAAGGGGTCAAAGACTCATTCCAAGTCTAAGGATCCTATACACCATCCTTATAAGAAGAAGAATATCCAAAGGCCAGTAAAATAATAAGATATTATATATATTGAATGTGAAAGGCAGGTCCACTAGAAGGGTAGTTTTAACCAGACAAAGAATCAAGGGAAAGCTTTAGGTGTGATTGTTATTGAGTGTAATCTTTCTATACCTACAATTTGGGTATTAGACACTGCATGTGGTGCTCACATTTGTATCCAAATACAGGAACCAAGTATATTTCATAGGATTTCCAAAGATGAGGTGGATTTTTGAGATTACAATGGATAAAGGGTGGATTCTCTAGCCAATGGAGACTACCATCTCATATTGCTGACGGGATTGAATTTGGTTTTAGAGAATTGTTATTATATGCCTAGTATTGCCGAGAACATTACTTCCATTTCTTGTTTATATATGGATAGATTTATTTTTACCTTTTGAAATAATGTTTGATACTTTTACAAAGATATCATATGTTATAGTATAGAATATATGAAAAATGATCCTTATTTATTAAATTATGAAAAAAATATTGGAAATTGATAAAAAAATAAATACACATGAATCATATAACACCCAATCATGGAATCACCATCTTGATTATATAAATGATAAGTGTTGGAAAAAATCTATAATATGTTTACTTAGACTCTTTTTATCTTAATACACTTAAAATATTTCATTCTTTTTTACAAGGTAAGATGACCAAGACACCATTCAGTGGTTAAGGTGAGCAGGACACAAATCTTCTAGAATTGTTTCACACTAATGTATGTAAACCTTTTCAAGTATAATATAAAGGTGTATTCTCCTACTTTATTATTTTTACTAATGACTTGAGAAGGTTTGTTTATATATACTTAATTAGGTATAAGTATAAATCTTTTGAGAATTTCAAATAGTTCAATAATGAGGCTGAGAATCATCTTGGTAAGAAAATAAATAAACTTTGATCGGATCGAGCTGGGTAATATCTTAACCAAGACTTTATCAACTTTATATATGAGTATGGGATTTTATCTCAACTCAATACACCTTATAAACCATAGTGGAATGGTGTTAGTGAAAAGAGGAATTGTAACTTGTTAGAAATGGTAGTGTCAATGATGAGTCACACAAGCCTTCCATTATCCTTTTAGTGATATGCATTACAAACAACAATATACTTACTAAATCGAGTACCAACCAAAGTGGAAAATGATATTATATTTGAGTTATTGAGTGTAAATAAACCTTTTTTTCATATGTTCATGCATGGGATTGTGAGGAGTTTATTAATACTATATCAAGAAACAAACTAACACCCCAAGTCATGAAATGTATCTTTGTAGGGTATCTTAAGGAAATAATGGGATACTATCTATATAACCCTTGAGATAAGAAAGTAACTATCATAATATAGGTTATATTTCTTGAGAGGGAGAATATATTCAAGGATAATATTAGCATAAATATTAACATTAATGAATTTGATACTCAAGATATAACATAATTGGTATAAAAACTGATTCCATAGGTCCCCATGGAAGATTTTGTTCTTGAAACACAAGTAATGCATAGGATCATAAGAGAGGTGAGAGAACAAGGGGTATATGGATTTCTAGTTACTGATAATGGAGAATCATTATGGGTTGAAAATTATGATCTTCACTCCTACAAAGATGTAGTATAGATCTCAGAAGCTACAAGATGGAAATAATCCATGAATACTTATATGGATTCCATATATCAAAACCATGTTTGGGTTTTTATTGATCTGTCGTTTGATGTAAAACTCATTGGATGTAAATGGGTATTCAAGAGAAAACTATAAATGGAAGGTAAATTAAATACCTATAAAGCATAGCTAGTGTCTAAAGGGATTAGACAATGTCAAGGCATTGACTATGAATAAAAATTTTCCCTATTTTCCAATTTTAAATCCATCAGATTTTGTTTTCTATAGCAGCTTACCATGACTATGATATTTAGAAAATGGATATAAAAATCTCATTCCTTAATGAGAACCTTCAAGAGGATGTGTATATGAAACAACCAAAAAGGTTTATGACTCTGGGAAATTCCAAAAAGGTATGAAGTTTGCAAAGATACATTTATGAATTAAAGTAAGCATTTGGGCCATGGAATATTCGATACAATGAATCCATAAAAAAATTTTGTTTCATTCATAATGAATGTGATCCATGTGTTTAGAAATGTTTTAGTGGGAGTATAGTTTTTTTATAGTATTATATGTTGAAAACATTTTACTAATTAGAAATGATATGCCATCCTTATAAGAGGTTAAGGAATAGTTGAGAAAGTGCTTCTTTATGAAGGACGTAGGTGTAGCAGCCTACATTCTAGGGATCAAGATCATGTGTGATTGATCCAAGAGAATTCTTGGGATAATTCAAAGTACATAAATTTACTAGATACTAAATAGGTTTAAAAAATAATATTCTAAGAGTGGATTGGTTCTAGTTTTAAATGGTATATATCTTTCTAAGAAAATGTATCCTAAAACACAATAGGAAAGAGTGATAATGAGTAATATCACATACACTTATGTGATAGGATCTATCATGTATATCATGCTATTTATGGGGATTTATATCTCCTATTCATTGAGAATAGTAATCATATACCAAGTAGATCTATGTTAACAACACTAAACTAATTTCAAGACTATCCTTAAGTATCTGAGGTAAACTAGGGATATGTTCCTGGTGTATGGAGGCGATGAGGATCTAGTCATCAGGGTTTATATAAATTCTAGTTTTTAAATAGATAAAAATTATCTGAAGTTATAATATGGATATTTATTTTGTCTCGATAGAGGAGTTTTGAGTTGGAAGAGTTATAAGAAGAAGGTTGTTTCTGATTCTATAGTGGATTTCAGGTATATTATTACTTCTAATACATCCAAGTAAGCAATTTGGATTTTCAAATTTGTCCAATATAATAATGCGGTGCCTATTATTAAATATCCTATCATAGTTTACTATGATAACACTACAGCACTGGCTCTCTCCAAGGATAAAAGGTTACAAAAATGGAAATGGCACATAGTTTAGTAGTTTCATCTCTTGAGGGGTTTTTATTAATGATTTAATGTTATAGTGAGTAGATTATCCATGGAGGAAAATGTAGAAGACCCCTTTACCAAGGATTTAAATCAGCAGAGGAATGACTATTATGTGATAGCTAGTGGATTGAAAATTAATTTCATTTGGCTCTAGTGAAAGTGGGAGTTTGTTGGAGTTGGTTCCCTAGAACCAACTTGGTTGGTACTTTATTACATGTTTTCATTATTAATTAATCCTTCTTATAACATCATTATTGTTCCTATGAATGAAATTTTTATGTGATAATGTCCTAAGAATATATTTCACTCTAAAAGGTCAAAGTAGTTCCCTGATGTGATGAAAAACTAGAGGTTCCATGACATTATTCTTGAACCTTGTTCTATGACCATATGATATTATCTGAAGGGACACTGAAAATATAGGCTATTAGGTGTAGTAGGATTATAATACATTGAGTAACATTATCATATTTTTCTCCCTTAGTAATATCCAAGATAAGAGGTAATGAGAATACACCCATTAATAGGAAATCCACATTTCCATGTGCCATTGGATGTTTCTATCACCAGACATGTGTATTGATCCTTAGACTTTAATATTGTCATTAATGGATATAATGAATCACATACTTTGATGTATTGATGAAAACCATGACAACATATGATTGCAGTTAAGTAGGATGTTTTGGGTTCATCACAAGTGATATTTCATTAATGGGTAATGTGAGAAAATATTTTTTTCCTTTTATCTTTCAATGGAAGTTAATATCGCAAGCCCTTTAATGGGAATGGAACTGCCTAAATAAATCCATGACCATGGTTTTCGGTGGTCAAGTTCATTTCCAGAAAGTCAAATAAAGAGACATTAAGCATATAGGTTGATGTAACCAGCATAGAACCTACTTGATTTGAGATATTGTGACAAAAGGATTATATTACACTGTAAATGTTCGTAAGAGGTTGGACATCATTGTGACACTAAATTCTTTATCTATGGATACTTCGACATGTTTCTAGATTTTAACCTTGAATTTAGGTGGTTATGCCGAATGTCATTGAGAAAGAGGACTAGAGAGTCACACAATAATTGTATCCACAATCTCAGTGAAATTATAGTATTGAATTTAACAAGTTAAAATAAATAATATTTATTTGAGTTTGGTTGATCAAAATAATTTAACCATAATTTATTCAAAATAATAAGTGAGTTAAATAATAATAATTAATATTTTTTTGTAATTTTGGTGAATATAAAATTTATTATATTTATTGATTAATACTATTGGGATATTATTAATTAAATAAATATTCATTATTTAAGGATCGGTAAATGTGGACAAGGGAAAACAAACCGAGTTTAATGGTACAATTGGAAATGGTATAAATTATATTTATTTATATGTTTCACATGTAAATAATTTAATAATAATATTTATATTATTATTATTGGACATGGTGTGAACTAAGAATTATGTAATTAAGAAAGGGATTATATGCGATTTGAAAACTCTAAACCTTCCAAAATAAATATCTAATTATATATCTTTCTTAAAACACAATTGGTGTAGAAAATTGATATAGTGAGACTCTATAAAGTTATAGAGAGAGATAAAAAGATATAGAGTTCTCTCCTTCCCTCCTCTCTCAATACAAAGAGATATTTTCAAGATTTATTCCTCTCTCAATCCAAAGAGATATTTTCAAGATTTATTCCTCTCTCAAGAAGAATTCTACTGCGATCAACCACGAACAATGCAGGCGGTCAGGATCGGTTGTGTTAACACCTGGAGATTATATAAAATCATACTTATATTGTGGTAAAAATTTGGATCACCATGAGAGGGATTCTTCACTTGGTTCCTATAGAACAATAACTGCATGACAAGATCTTTTTAACCAGATCATCAATGAAAGTGAAATTACAAGTTGAGGTAATTCAATATCTGTTCATAAATTAATTATAAATTACATGTGAATATACTTTTATTCTAGTTCAGGTGTTTTATTCTAGTCAAGTAATATACTATTTTCACTAGGAATGATGTTTATATAATGTGAATAAATGATTACACTTGATTTACAAATGAAATGAGAGATGGTTATACCATCATATGACGCTTCTATTGTTCCTAGAATCTAAATTATGTTGTTGTTTTTTTATTTTTTGTACTTAAAAACTTTTCAGATGTTGTTGGGTAGTGTATTTATTAATATTTTCAAAAAATATATAACTTTATACATTATTTTATAATAAAACTGATATAGAATATAAAATAGAAGAGCTTTTGACATCAGTTTTTGGTAAAAACTGACGTCGAATGTTTCATTCCACATCAATTATATTAAAAAACCAATGTAGAAAGATAAGATTATTTTTTAGATCTTTCCACACCGTTATTACCATAAAACCAATGTGGAAAGATCACTTAAATTCTTTTTTTATCTTTCTTCATTAGTTACAGCATAAAACCGACATGGAAATCATCTTTCAACATCGATTTATTAAAAAACCGATGTTGAAAATCACCTAAATTATTTTTTTGAGATTTCCACATTAGTTACACTATAAAATCAATATTTAAAACCACTTTCAATGTTGGTTTTAAAAAAAATATGTTTAAATATCTCTTAAATTAACTTTTTTATATGAATTTTCAATGTCAGTTTTTTGAAAATTGATGGTGAAACTATTATTTTTATCATCACCTACATCAACATAAATTAAAAACCGACATTCAAAATTTAATAGAAAAATGTTGAAATATTATTTTACAATATTTAATTGGGTTTTATATGACCTTTCTTCTTATATTATTATAAAATTACTTCTGAATATTTCTTCTTTTCTTTCCGATCTTTTTTATGAACATTCCAGAAATTTGGATTATGGGAAATATTATTTATTCATCTTGAAATTTGAGAAATTTAATTGTTACTATCATCTAAATCACATTAATTTAAAGCATTATATTTCCTTTTTGATATAATATATTTAGAAGTTTTTTCACAAGTATTAAAGGTAAAGTAATTAAGGTTACCTAAAGTAGAATCAAATGCTACTCTATTCTTCCTTTTCTATTTTTTAGTATCTCATCTCATTATTCTCTCATTTTTCATTAACATTCTAATTAAGTCATTAAAATTTAACTTTTTAAAATTCTTATTATAATCGATTATTTTCCTCTTGGACTCTCATTATTTACACCTAATATCAATAATCCTTTTAATAATTTTATTTTTTGATAACAATTTTTTACCCAAAGATTATAAACTATTTTCAATAGTCATAAACACTGTTTCATTTGAGTTATTGTTTCCCCATGTAGAAAATAATAATCTTGATAATCAACTCTTAGCATTATTATGTGAGTTTCTAGGACTTTTAAAGTTCCAAAATGTGTAATTTTCAACTTTTTCCAAATTCCATTTTTTTATTCATAGGATGATACTTGGATATAAATGTTCCTGGTCATAGAATATAATAAATTATTATGAACTTTATGGTTTTCCTAACATTTAGGTTTTTCTTCATGAGATAATTGAACAATATCCTTCTCCGAAATTTTATAGTTTTCTATCAACAGGATAGACTTTTCTACTCTAGTATTAAGGATATATAATTTTATATGATCACACCATTAATCAAAATCCACTCTATCAAAATTTAGTGATCTAGTCAGATTTTATTTTTTGAGTGTTCTAAATAGTACTCCATTCATCACAAAATATCTTTCTTATACCAACATGGTTAATATAAGTAAAATAAGTTTAAAATATGAAAAACTAACAGAAATACTGAATTAAGTAAAAAATTTCTAGTGAATATCAAAGTCTTAGTAAATACCTCCTCGGATACAAAATGTTTTCATGAGGTATTATGGCTAATAAAATACAATAGGGTGGTGAAATGTAGTTTTAGAATAAACTTCCAATTTTCATCCTCTACAAGTATTATGTAGACTGGTTTTTTGAATTAATGATCAAATTAAAAATCAAAGTAATGAAATTATAAACTATATAAAATATGGTTATCATACCATAAATAAAGTGATTTGTATTTTAATTATTATCGATGAAATAATTAATACATAAAAAATTCAAAAAAAAATATAGAGTATTGGTTAGAAAATCAAATACTTATTTAAAGGATATTATTAAAACCAAAATTTTAAACCAAATTGAAAAGTGGATCTATCAACTAGATCCAATGAATCCATAACTTTAAACTTATTGTAAGGTATCCTCAATTTTATACCTATCATAAGGTAAATCGTCTTATATCTGGAATCCCTCGACCAAACCTATTGGTGGAATAAGTAAAATTTTGCTATTAAATCTCAAAATCTTAGTAAAGACCTCCACTAATACCAAATTTTTTCATGGGGTGTGATGGCTAATAAAATACAAGAGGGTAGTGAATTGTAGTTTTAAAATAAACTTCCAATTTTCATCCTATACAAGTACTATATAGACTAATTTTTTAAATTAATGATCAAATAAAAAATTAAAGTAATGAAATTATAAACTATATGAAATATTGTTATCATATCAGAAATAAATTGATTAGTATTTTAATTATTATCGATGAAAGAGTTAACACATAAAAAATTCAAAAAACAAATATAGAATATTGGTTAGAAAACCAAATAATTCTTAAAAGGATGTTATTAAAATCAAACTTTTAAACCAAAGTGAAAGGTGGGTCTATAAACTAGGTCTAATTTATCCATAACTTTAATCTTTTTTTAAGGTATCCTCAATTTTATACCTATCATAAGGCCAATCTTCCTATATCTAGAAGCCCTAGACCAAACCTATCATTGTGATATCACTTCCACACATTGGAAGTACTTAATATTTGTCTTTCTATTTATGAAAACCCTTGATCAATATGATTGGAAATTATTCTATCTTCTTATCCTCATAATCCCTCAATCATTGTAATATCCCCAAACCCACACTTCAAGATTCGATGTTAAAAACATAAAATTTAAATTTCTAGATTTGATATCGATAAATGTGACCCAATTTTTTTCATTCCATAAAAATATTACAACATCAAAAAAGAAATAATATATCACTTTAATAACTTATGACCTTTTAGGTTTAGAGTTTTAGATAATTAGTACAAACACTAAACTAATTTGATTTAAAAAAAAAACTTTCTCATAAAGATATATATTATCTCCCCCTATACAAATATTTTCTTATTTAATGATGGGTTATAAACACCATCCATGTGAAATACTTATATAAATAATTAATTTAACATATTTCCTTATAACCTAGGGAAAAAGAACATAATATGGTTGAGCTCAAATCCATAGTAAGGGTAAATAATTGAGATGTCAATGATCATATAAGCATAACATAAAAAAAATTGTATAGGGGCATGAGCTTATAATTTGAAATAATTACCCTATAATTCAAAGATCAAAATCTTGAGTGATGACATAAATCTTGGTGGTTCATAATATATGATTCATAAAAGAATTAAATAACATGAGAATGTAACATAGGCCTAAAATATTAAATTTTGGTATACACATAATCATAGAAAATCTATGGTAGGATACACCTACTAGGTGGGACACACCACCATCCCCAATTGAATCCATTTCCTTATAGTGGAATGGGTTCACTCCCAAAACCATTATATTAGTTGAGGTTCACTCCCAAGACCATCATAGTGGACAAAGTTCCTTACTAAACCAATTTAACTCCCAATTCTAGTCATGTTTATCTCATGAGATATAAATCATTACCCAATGAAATGGAGTGAAATATGGGTACCACCCATCACATAATGAAAACCATACATATGTGTTCCATAAGAACATAAATCATTCATCATATTAGAACCCATGAAAATAAATGGGTTCAAATAAATTTCATCATAGCATCACCTTTGGAAAAGGAATGGGTTTCATAAATATCACGCCATCATAAACATAAACCAACTAGAGAAAGAGTAACAATGGTATCCTTGGATTATATTCCCAGTAAATCATAAGTAACATCAAATGATGTTATATTATAAGGAAAATGATTTTGAAAGATCACTTGAACTAATTATTGTGGAAAATATCATTTCCATTTTGAAATCATTTATTTTTTTAAGAAGTATAATTATAAAAAAAATATTTTCTTTGAAAAGAACCTTGTAATCATGTAAAGTAAGATTAAAAAAATTAATCCGTCATGATGGTGGGAAAATAAATTTATGTTGTATAAATTAAAAAACATTCATTTTAAATTTTTTCAGAAAAAGTCACAAAGAGACTCATTTAGAAAATGACAAAAATATTTCTTTCAAACAATTTTTTAAAAATTAAAACATTAGTAAAAATGATTTTAAAAAATTATAGGGGAATATTAAAAAACATTTTGAAAACATTTTTATAAAATATTTATATGGAATAGAAATATTTCCCAATGGATAATTAAAAACAAACAATCCTAAAAAACTATGAGATTATGAAATAAACCCTTACCACTACGGTATCATCTGAGTTGTAATCCCCATTAAAGAAACAAATATAGATGGATATAAAAACAACATAAATTTCATGATAATAATCATAAAATAAAATCATGGTAATTATATACCCCACATAAAAGAAACAGGTGGTATATAAGACATATGTCCCACAGAAATAAAAGTGAAATGATAATCCCTTACAAATATCACATCATTAAAGTGAGTGTTAATAAAAAGTATAAATTATGTTTATAAACTATAAATCCACATAAATTTATTTTAAATAAAACATAATATAATCAAAATTAATTTCACATATGATCTTATCGTGACATAATCAATGAAATAGAGGTTTATCCCAAAGAATGAAAATTGAGTTAAGAATTACTTTACCTCATGTTCAAATTCCTTAAAACATGTTCAAATATAATATATAATAAAAGTGTTATTAATTTATACCAATACCATATTAATATTTATAAAATATTATATGATACTTTTAAAACATATTATCACCCTTTCATTGATAATATTTCATTGTTTTCTCTGTTTCGGGTGCTGATTGCCTTATTTTCTCATGCATGTTTTGTCATAAAAGTATCAGTTATATTACATAGGATATAAATAAATCATATAAATAATTATATTAATTCTATAAATATAATATTTAATCATTAAATACATTTTTCAGAACCACTCTTGAATATTGACCGTGGAAAATGACTCGCATCACATCGTGGAGACGGTAGGTTGTACGTATGCATGAGTGACGATATCATTACCTTAATGGTGAATGGGTAGGGAAATGGATGATATATTAATTTTAAAGAATAAATATCATGTCATAAGTATCATATATATCCATTATTTTTATTATTATAACCATCCAACTAAAGTGGTGAGGAAAAATGAATTACATCTCTACACGAAGGCGGTAAGCCTTACGTACACATGTGTGGTGCTTTTGTTTTTCATAGGATGGATAAAATGTGGAATATGGTTGTATCGTAATCATAATAACATATAAATATATATATTATACCATATTTATCAAATTATTATAGAAAAAACATATAAATAGGAATTATAATAAGAAATAAACATGAAAGAGTTGGTAAAGATGATTACCTCTTCTTTAGTGGACTTCCTTTAGATATTTTATTAAGGGATATAAGGTTGATCTTTTGGAAGGAAAAAAACCTCTAGAAATTGTATAAAGATTTATAGAAGATAAATTGACATATTTTGGTTGATATATATGTCTAAATGTGGTTTAAGTAAGTGAAGGAAGGGGTGGCCATTTATAATTGAGGTGAAGGGCACTTTTGGAATTTTATAAAAGATTAAAATATATTAAGACTATTCTAGAGAAAAATGATTCCAAATGGCCTATAAATGATAAAGTGATGACTTTTTAGACCCTATATTATCCCATTTGTTATTATTTAATATTTTTATGATTTTTAAATAATTTAATAAAATATAATATTCATGAAATATCATTATTATCTATTTTGAAACTATTCATTACTTTGACTTTAATAATATCAATAAAAAAGGTAAATTAAAAATAAATATTTTAATACAAACCTAATATGTCATATTAATCTATAAAATTCATGTATGACCTTAATTAATTTAAATTATATTACCTTTAATATTTTTAATGATATTTATTTGATTTTTCCATAAATTGATTAATTACTACATCAATGTTATGTAAGCATTTAAGGTGATTATTTATTCACTAAAATTAAAAATAAATTACCATGATGTATATTAATCTTTTATAATTAAAAATAATATTTATAGTCAAACATATTTTTTATATAACCTCATATTAAAAATATTATAGTTATTGAAAACGTGAATGTGACATCTTTGACTTTTCTTTAAATAAAATATTATAAAGTTCATAATCTCATCCAAATGGATATAAATGGTCATATAAAATAAAATTAAATTATTATGGATAAAAATTAATCATATAATAAAATTTGGTCAAGTTTTAGTTTCATTTTCTAGTCCTTATCATTTTATTTTTATCAATACTTACCTGATTTACCCTTTACTGTGGTAACAAAAATTACAAAGGTTACTATTCATATTGATAAAAAATAAAAGTGACCTATTTAATAAATTTTTAACTTATTAATAAAAATATGTATTCTTTTTTTAAATTAAAAACATATAAGTTCTAGGATTTAATTTAAAATTAAACTCATAAAATGCGATGTAAAATAGTTTTTTAGAAAATGCATCTTTAAGTGCAAAAATGTTTTTATACCAAATTCAATCAGGAAATTGATTCCCATGAAATTAATTATATTATTAAAAATAAAATATAACTAATTTTACTTTTAAATAATTTTAAAAAAAAAATCTTTTTCAAATGGATGAAACAAAAATATATTTTTCAATAAAATGCAGTATTTTGCACTATTCACTGAAAAATAAATATTTTTAGAAAAATCCAAAAATTTCACCCTAAGATAGTTTTAATATCATAATTTAAAAAATTAATTTAATTTTATCAAATATATTTTCTAAAATTATTAAAAATTAATTATATTTATTTTTCATAGAAAGTGATAAAAATCGCTTCTTGAAGAAAACTTGTATTTGAATAACAAAATAACTTACTAAAAATTGTGTGTTTATTTAATAAGAATTAATAAATAAATTTTTATTGAAATTTACCATCATAAAATTTTCATAATATTGTTATTCCTATTCACATCCACCAATTTAACATCTAGATTATGACAGTCATATTTAAATGATAATATTTCATGGTTCCTTTATGCTCGGTGTTTCGTATCTTACATGCTATTGAACATAGTATTTACTTTTAAAATATTAGGATATTGTGATAAAATAGGATCATAATAATAAAAATTACAATTTCAATTTCTAATAGCTTCACAATTCAAACCTTACAACGATATCTCTTAATATAAACACTCACAAATAAAAATATTACATTGATCAGAAACGATTTGAGTAATGATAAATTACAAAGCTTTAAAACAAACATCAACATTAAAAATTTGTGATCTTAATATCCATCCATATGTTTCTAATGCTTAAGGATCATCTATATCTATAGGTGTCATTATAACAAACTCCAATGGTTAAATTCTGAAAAAACTGGATTCAGTTATCACTGCATCGACAACAACTTCTTAATCTACTGAAAAACTAAGCATATTGTTTCATTTACAGTTGAGTTAAATTAGATCAATTGAATTTATTCTAAATATGATTGATGTAATCATGTATGGAACTTCAGATCACCATATTTTTATAAAATAGTTTTAGTTTTCTGGTATTTCAGTTATCAGAAGTTCATTGTTCCCGAGAATAACAACATAAAAAAACTCAAGATAGATCATTTTAATATAAATTATATTGTGATTTCCAAAATAAAGAAGGGAAGTGAGTCATTGAATCAACACATGTAACTATAAACAATCATAATCATCAAACTCATGTTGGTCTTACTTCATTTGTGGTGACTCTTCATGTTTATAATATAAAAAATCCTCACACATGCTATGGTATCAAATACATTTCTCTAATAGTTTTCCTATTAATTAACACTTGACACCATTTTACCAAATAATGTATAACTAAAAACTCAAGAGGGGGTGAATTAAGTTCTTGAAAATTTTATTTACTTTAAACCCACCCCCTTTAAGATATGTGAGTTCCAATCATTTCCTAACACAAGAAGATAGTATAAAAAATCTCAAATGGAAAATATATAACATAGGAGATCTATTATGGTTTGGAGAATAAGAAAACCCTAGTATACTACACAAACACTCTACTCCATGAGTTTGGTGATTTTTATTGTGTCAACCTTTTCTCTGGGGGAACCCAACTTAGTGCAACCAGCTGTTACATATTAAAAATGTATAAGATATTTTAACTAATATCTCTCTTTATAAGACCTATTCATGTCCTCAACACACTCGATCATAACAAGTTCATAAATAAATATAAACAAGGTTTGAAGAATGATACAGTACATAGTTGTAAGTAGCAACTGACAGTAGTTGAATAAATTCTAAGAGAAGATGAAAATCTTCTTGGTTTAGCTCTAGATTTTTTTTGATTGAAAAGGATGTTATTATAAGTACATAACTTGTAAAAAAACTTCAAGAGTTCTTTATTTCATATTCATGCATCCTTCCACACATTCACATGCAGCGAAAAACTCTTCTATTTATATCCTCTCTTTTGAATTTGAACTTAAGAACACTGGATAATTACAATGATCGAGTTGATAATCCTTTAAAAATGTTGATGTGATGGGATATTAATGTAATGTGTCCTTATTTTCCAAATATGGAACAAAATTCTATAGAGTTGATGTCAGAAATATTCTTTTTCAGATCTTTCCATTCTTAGAAAAAAGGCACTTTGTCTAAATAGAACTTCCCTTATTTTGAAAGCTCTTTTCTAATAAACTTAAAAACATGAGTTGACTTTTCAAGATATTAAAACAACATTAAAAGATTAATCATAATGATCTTCAATATGGATTATTCTTTGTAAAATAGATTTTTGATGGAACTGTTCTCATAAGATGATTATTATGTAGGATAATTTTACTCCTAAGATAATATCTTACTGACATATGATATTCAACTTCCATGTATTTTTTGGATTTTCATAAGATAATCCTTTTAAAAATTCCCTTTTCATAAGATAAAATACTTATCATAGTTTTCTTAAGACTAATATTTATGACTTTGAACATACATAAGATAATTTTATTTCTCTATAAGATGGTTTACTTAAATAGTGAGATAAATTTTCCAATTTGAGCTTCCATAAGATAAAATAATTTAGTGCAGGAAAGAGATCTAATGAAGATACTAAATTTACTTCATAATATAATTATTTTTCACATAATATAATTAATTACCATAAGATGAATTTCATTAAAAAAATGAATTCCAACAGAATAAATGACTTTATGTTTGAGTATGATAAATTCCTTCAAAATATATTCTATAAATAGCTAATGAATTATAATAAGAGTTAGAGATAAAATATTATACACTTAATATAAACCCATTATAATATAAATAGGGATTTTTTGAATCATCAAAACATATAAAAAATGATATATATTGGAAATACATAAGTTTGTCCAACAATATCCCCCTTTTTAATGATCACAAAACCAATTGAATGATAAATAAAAATTTGACAAAAAACAGTTTTAAAATTTTTTAATTTTTGTATCCACTTTTTTTCTCCCCATTTTTGTGATATCAAACATAATAATGATAGTTAAAAATAATAAAATTAATGTCACATTGGAACAAGTTTGAATGGTCTGAATAAGATATACCAAATATGAATAGAATTTTCTAAGGACTTGTACTGAAAATAGAATTAATAGGATATAGAAAATAACAACAGAAATACTCAACAAAACATATAACAATAATAATAATGAATTTTAATATGGTACAATAATACTTAAATAATAATAAATAATGACAATACTTGAATACATTCAGAAAGAAGATAAATTATAAATAATTTAATATAAATAAACATCTAATAAGAAAAAAGTGACATTAAAAGAATGAAATAAAAATATAAGTAACAAATATTAAAATGTTTATGAGATTCCATGATTAGTTAAAACATACCAACTATGAAATAAAATTATTTTATGGTGTAGGTAGATGTTTTAGAGAGAATTTTTGAAGGAATGAGGTTGGATAACTAGTAATGAGGATGTTGGCATGGGAGTATCAACACTTTCTATAATGACATTAGTCAAAGTAAGTAAAGATCCTCTAAGTGTAGATTTATCACCAAAATAAATCCTTACAGAAGTGGACTAGATTTCGATAGTAGGTTGTTGAGCTCATTCCTAATCAAATTGATATGTAGGGATGAAGGGTAGCCTAGAAGAAGGTTCAGGTAAAGTTAATGAAACTTCTTTAGCAAACCTAGGGTTATCCCTTGAATAAATCTTTGCAGGATCAAAGATCACTTTAAATCATTGAAATGTTTCAGTATAGTGATATGATATAGTAGATCTAAGATAACACCTGCCTCAAAGATGATACAATTCATATGCACACGTGTCTAGTTGCTTCACTGTGTCAACTTTTCATAAATCTAAGAGAGTAGTAAAACCATTCCACACTCTCTAAGAGAAATTCCCAAAGAATTTATATTAATACCATTTCTTATCACAATTTAAAATCAAATTCTTCAATACTTTAAAATGGTTATCTTATATATCAACTAAACTGGTGATTATAGTATAAACAAAAAGTGTTCCTTGAGTAACATCAACATGAGATATCTCTTTTCTTTTGGAGGATACCTGATGAACCTTTGATTCCCTAAATGTATCTTTTTCTTCATAAAATGAATTTGATTTCATGTTTTCCATAAAAAACTGATGAAAACCACTAAAAATATTCTCTAGTATTAAAATATTTTTTTCTAAATATCCTACCATTTTTTCCAACACCATGATAACAAAGCTTGTATCCTTTTGGGTTGAATAAAGGAATCTTGAATGATTGGTAGTTTCTCCTTTAGTAGAGTATAAATATCTTTTTAATAGAAGTCCATATTTATTATAACTCTTCTTAAAATTGATGGATTTCTTCTAACTTCAAAAACTAAATCACACTTAAGACCTTGAAAAAAATCTTGTGAAGGAATCTCACGTTGCATTGAGAATAATCCAATAGATAACATGCCAATTTCATGAGAAACATCTTCAAATTTTGATTCTAATGTTCCCTGGTCAGAGGATTTTTAATGAAAATATTCTCTTGTTGATTATTTTGAAACTTCCTCCATAAATGATTGAACTAGTACTTTTAATTAATTAAAATCAATTATGTAGATAATATATAGTTTAGTATTTGTAATCCTCTTGATATATTCAAACTGAATCAACATTATTTTTATAATAGTATCCAATTATTCCTTTGTAATAACAGGATCACGTAGAGTCCTCACCTCTACTCTGGACTCAATAAACCTATTTTTCGATGAATTTAATTTATCCATTACCTCATAATAAATGGTATGGTCTCATTCATCTGCAACAATGAGATATACTGTAGAAATTTTAGAACTATTACAGTTGTATGAATTGGAGAAAATAAATCATATTTTACTTCATCACTTCAACTTTTATCTTCAAAAAAAATTATTATCTTGTAGTTTTCATAAACTTGAGGTAAGTATCCAATAAGAGAAGGTTCAATAGAATTTTATCTCAACCATCTTATTACAACATTTATAGAGTCTTCTTCTACTTCATCTTCTTCATCATAGACCAATAGCATTCTGATTGATAAAATTAACTGATTCCCTTCCAACCTTTCAACTTTATTATATAGGTAGATTTATCTAAAAAAGAGGGATGGATATAGATTAAGTTGATATAATCTGACCTTGATCAATGCTGGTTAACCTTGTAATAGTCAAGGATAAACCTTCTCTTGAAGTAGAAATAATTGGAATTAATGGTTGAACGGTGGCAAGAGCTAGGGCATCTACCACTACTTGACAGTCTTCTAGTTAAAATTATGGTACACTTATTCCATTAGTTTTAATTTATTTAGAGATAATTAAATGGAATATAAAATTCCTTTCCATGAGAGTTTCTATATCCAAAGGATCTTCAACTTCCAGATGGGTAGCAATAGGTTTAACTAACGACACAATTTCACTTGAGGTAACCTGACCAAGTATCTCAGTATTTGTAATTTCATGATATGTCTCTCCCTAAATACAAGTGGGGTCTACTTCCATCTCATCATCCAAACCATCTAGTATTAAATTATTTACTGAATAACTTTAATAAAATCCACTACATTTCAAAACACTGGCACTCAAATACAATAGACCATGATATCGAGTAGTAAAATTCTCATCGAGGGAAAATCGTACTTAAAACAAACTAGAGTTGACATTTTTCCAAATGGATAGAAATTAATAGATTTATTTTTAACATGGAACATGTAATTCACCATTTATTTATCCAAATTTATAGGTTTTTATATCAAAAACAAGTATAGTAAAGTGACATCCTGAAATAAAATTCTCTCAAACTCACAATTTCATTGATCTATAACTGTCTGAATAAAATTCACTATAACTTTCCTTTCTAGTTATAGGTCTTTCATTTTCTTCTTTTCAACATCAGGTGTTCCAAATAGAGACTTCATCATCTCTGAAGATATTATTTCTTCAATGGAAGTTAGGGAAATGATAAAATCTTAATAACCTTCATGAGGTAATTTTAAAGCTTTATCCATATCCATTAAGTATATCAAAAACTCTTTCAGGTTCACAGTCACTATAAAAAGATCCTCAACATATCCAAAATGAAATATAAAAGTTTATAGAATTCATGCACTTATTTTTCAAATAAAAACTTGGTTCCCTTCTCATCAAATACATACTTCCATCCTTGATGATTAATAACCTTTTTGAGCAGCATGTCTATTCTGTCAAGACATTCAAAATCAATAACTTTTCCATTTTATACTTTTCTGACTGATCTTGAACACTTAGAGCTTCCAGCGGCATCACTTTATGATCTCTTTGTTTTTTCCATTAGCGAAGATAGTTTAAAGGTATGAAGGATTAGGGTTTGGATGTTTTAGAGTGAGGAGACGAGGTTTTTGGGGTTCACAAATGGTTTACACAGATGTTTTCACACGGGAATAGTTTTATTTCTTTTGTTATGGTAAATAAAGGGTCACATAGTGTGATGTATAGGATAATCATAAAAAAACTAGATTACATGTATTATTAGGATGTGACAAATATTCAAAACTATAGTGCTAAAATTTTAATAAAGAAAATAAAAATTTACTAAATATAAATTTACACTCTCTAGACTATTAAATAAGTAAAATATATTTACTTAAAAATAAAAAATATATATAATTAAGATTTAATAAAATAAAATATGTTATCAGAAAATGGTTTTGTAAAAATGTATGATAATTTATTTTCATTTCAAAAAATTCTAAAGATATATCACTTTTTTCTACATAATCTCTTAAGAAATGATGCCTTAGATCAATGTGCTTTTTTCTAGAATGGTTTATCAAATTATTTTAATTTTTTATTGCACTTGTGTTATCACATTTGATTGAAACATAATAAAAATTGAATCCAAAATCCATCAGGGTGTGTTTCATCCATAGAACCTATGCACAACAACTTCTAGCTACAATATATTCATCTTCAATAGTTGATAATGATATAAAATATTTTTTCTTACTAGACCATGATATTAAGGATTTTAAAATAAAATTACAGGTTCTTGAGGTGTTTTCCTATCTAATCTACACCCACCAAAGTCATAATATGAGTATGAAATTAAATTAAAATCAAATGTTTTTAGAAAAAGTATAGAAATAGAAATATTCACTTTTAAATACATTAAAATTATTTTTGGCAGCATTTAAATGAGATTATTTTGGGTTAGATTGAAATCTAGCACAATTAAATACTAAAAACGTAATGTATAGCCTACTTGTTGTAAGATAAAGAAAACTTCCAATAATTCCTCTATATAACTTATTGTCCACTGGTTTTCCATCTTCATCTAAGAAAAGTATAATGTTGGAACTCATATGAGCTGAATAGGTCTTTCTATTTTAAATTCCAAAGTTATTAATAAAATCAAGTATGTATTTTATTTGGATCAAAATATTTCCAAAATCTTTCTATTAAATTTGAAATCTAAGGAAATATTTTAACTCACTCGTCATACTCATTTCAAATTATTTTTTTCATGAATTTTGAGAAATCATTACACACTTTTTTGATTTGTTAGCCCAAAAATAACATCATCAACATATAATTTCACAAAACAATCACCTTTTGATGAAGTTATCTTAAAAAGACTGGGATCTTCCAGTCCCACATTAAAACCATTTCATAATAGAAATGAACTTAATCTTTTATACCATGACCTAGGTGTTTGTTTAAGTCTATAGAGATCTTTGCTAAGTTTAAAAATATAATTTTAAAAATAAGGATCTTCAAAACTATAAGGTTGTTAAACATAAAATTTCTCCATTAAAAAACCATTTATAAATGAAATTTTAACATCGATATGATATAATTTAAAATTTATATGAGATTAATATGTTATCAAGATTCTAATTGCTTCTAACTTAGTTACTGGGGAAAAGTATCATCATAATTTATTCCTTCTTAATGATTATAACCTTTTTCAACTAACCTAGACTTTATTCTAGTGATCACTCCTTGATCATCCTATTTGTTTCTAAATACCCATTTAGTTTTAATAACGGGATAGTCAGAGAGTCTATCAACTAATTATCATGTCTTTTCCTTCTGAATTGGTTTAACTCTTCTTACATGGATAAAACCCAACTCTCATCATCTAAGGATTCTTTTATGGTTCTAGGTTCTAGATGGGATGAAAAAACAGAGAATTCTACAAGGTTTCCTACATTTATTCTAGCCCTGACTCCTTTATCTAAACATACTATAATTGTTTCTAAAGTATGGTCCTTAAGTTTTATAGGTTTTATATGTAACATGATTTATGGTTCCCTAGTGTCAATAATTATAGGATTCTTTTCACCAAAATTAACTTCCAAATCATCATAATTTTTATTTTTAAATATAGTTTCAGGTCTCATGTCTTTAATATAATCACTTAACTCATCAACTTGAGTAATTTTGTGATCAAAACAACGACTTTCATAAAATTTCACATGATTTTACTCTTCAAAAATCCTTAGAATTTTATTGAAAACTCTATAATATTTATAAATAGTAGAATAACCTAGGAAGATTCCTTCATTGTCTTTTGGATAAAATTTACCAATATTGTCCTTAGTGTTCAAGATATAAACCATACATCCATACACATTAAGTATCCTCCATTTGGTTTTCTATTATTTCATAACTCATAGGGTGTTTTCTTTAAAATATGTCTTATTAGAACTTTTTCAATGACATAAAATGTTTTTTTCATGGCTTCATCCCAAAAATAAGTGGGTATATTATATTCACATCCCATTATTCTAGAAATTTCATACAATGTTCTATTATTTATTTCAACAACTCTATTCTTTTAAGGTCTCTTGGGGGGAAAGTGTTCTTAATACCATATATTGATAATAATAAATTAAATTCATTATTATCATATTATTATTCATGATAACTTATTAAAGACATAATTTTGGTATCTTTTTCATTTTTCAAAAGTTTACAAAAATTAATGAAAATAGAACAGGATCACTTTTAAGTATAAAAAAGTAAACCCAATTAAACCTTGAAAATATCTAGCTAAAACAAAAAAAATCCAATAATAATTACCATTCTATCTGGTCTAAACAAATTTATATTAATAATCTCTAGGGTTCTAGAAGTGGAAACCTCTTTAATTGTTTTAAAATGTGACTTGTGTTGATTTCCCATTTGACATGCATTACAAACTTTCTTTTTATCCAATTTAAGGTTTGGAAAATAAGAAATCAAATTTATTTTGTATAAATTTCTCAAGGAGTAAATATTAAAATTTATAAGCCTTTTATAAAAAAAATTTGATTCATTTACTTCATCATTAAAAAAATTACATTCTATCTACACAAAGAATTAATATATATAGTATAGACATTATCGGTTCTTGGTGCTCTATACTTAAGAGATTTTTCCTTTAATACTAAACAAAAATTGTTATAAAAATCAACTAAATGGACATCATCATCAAGTTAGTAAACACTTATCAGATTGTGCTTTAAGACTTCAGTATAGAGCACTTCATTGAAGAGGATAGATTGTGGGTTTCCAAAAGATCCATTTCCAACTATATTTCCTTTTTAATTATCACCAAATATAACATAGCCTCCATAAATCTTACATAATTTGTGAAAAATAGAGAAATCTACACTCATGATCCATGAATAACCACTATCCATAAACCATTTTTCATTTCTATTCACATGGATAGTTCTTTATAATGAAAAATCAAACAAAAATATTTTTTGGTACCCAAACTCTCCTAGGTCTGGAAATGTTAGCTAAAAAATATTGGGTAACCCATATCTATTTTCATTTTCTAAAACTAAAATTGGAATTAGATAGTTTTTTATAAACAACAACTTTATTTCTTCCACACAATTGTGGATTTCTTAGATAGATGTTATTTGTAAAATTTCTATTTATTCCACAATGAAAAAGAGATACTAGACATGATTTTATTCTTAGAACTTGGTATAAAATAATTTTTGTAAAGATTGGGTTTTTCACCCTTTCTACCTATACAATAATTTTATCTTTTGGGTTGGTTTTTACCAAGTATTTTATTCAAAAAATGCTACCCCTTAGTAAAAACACTTGTAGCATCTTTAAGATATTGAACTTATTTTTTTAATCTTTAAATTGTGTTATTGTGTTAAATAAATAATGTAGTATACTTTTCCAAATATTTTTTCTAATCTAATTTTTTTTTTATTTAAGTCCTCCACTTCATTGACAATTTTCTTTTAAGAATTTATAAGAGATTTTTTTTTCTTTTTTAGGATTTCTATTGGGGTTTGTGTCATAGGAATAACTTTTTATAATTTTATTGAATATATATTTTATTATTTTAATATTAATAAAATATCTTATTACATATTGATCATTGTTCTATATGAATTTAATTTTATAATATCCTTGAGAATTTGTCACACTGATAAGGTCATAGTAGTTCCCTAATCTAATGTGAACCTTAAAATTTTATGATGATATTCTTAAATATAGTTCTATGGTTGGATAATGTTCTATGATGGGGCACATAGAATGTGACTGTCAGGTGCGAATACTCATAACCAGATGAGGATTATTCTCATGAAGTTTGTACTTGGTAATCTCTAAGATCGGTGATTATGATAACAAACCCACCAATGAGAATTCCATATTTTTTTATGTCATCAAATATTTCTATCTACGAGTGTGTGTAATGGACCTTAGAATTTAATATTATCATTAATACATGTCATGAATTGAGCGCTTAGATTTTTTGGAAAAAACTACCATGCCATATGTTGGTAGGAAGTAGGGTAAGTTGAGTGAGTCCTGAATGACATGTTATTAATGGATAATTTGGTGAAGGATTTTTATATTCCTTCTTTATAGAAGTTGATATATCAACCCTTTTATTAGAATAGAATCTTAACCTTAAATTCCATGGCCATGTTGTATAAGAATTTTGATTTCATATGGTCAAAAAAAGACATATCGAGCATATAGGTTAGTGACATGGATGTACAACCTGCTTAATGGGATATTGTGACAAAGAGATTATATTACACGGTGATCATTAATATGTGATTTTAATCATTATGACATTAAGTTTTTTTATCCTAGGGGACCCATTTCAAAATAGTAATCACGGACCTTAGACAATCCTACTGAATACCAATGAGAAAGAATCCTATAGTTTCACACACTAATTATTTCAGTTGATCAATATTAAATTATATTTTGAATTTAATAGAATAAATATTGTTCTCAAGACTAATGAATAGTTTTATTCACAATTTATCGATCGTGAATATTTATTGATGAATGAAATATTTAAATTAAATATTTATTTAGGTATTCATTAAATTTCAAGGGTGATGAATGAACCAAGACTACATCTACTAATAAATATTTATTTATAAGTAGATAAATATTATTTATCATTGTGCACGCTATCACCTATCACAAAATATTATTATTATTATTATTTTTGTTGTTGTTGTTGTTGTTGTTGTTATTGTTATATGGTATGGGGTTTTTTAATAATATAATATTATTTTAAGGTACAATATGCAATGAAATAATATTTATTAACAAAAACCCTAGCTCTATAAATATATGGTTATGTTCATTATGTACGGTGTAAGAAAATAGAGAATCATTGCACACAATGAAATTATCTCTTGAATCCTCCCTCTCTCTCCCTCTTAAGAATGAGAAATTCAAGAGAGATTATTTCAAGACCAAATGAAGGGCGATCAAAATGGACAATGCAAGATAATCAATTCTCTATGTTAGAAACTAAAAATTGATTATCATTTCTCGTAGATCAAAGGATCATGTGTGGATCACCAATAGAAAGATTATATCATTGGATCCTCACAGCACAATGAAGGGAATATGAAAGGGTTTTCAAAAGATCAACATCGTCAATGAAAAAAGGATCCTAAGCTGAGGTAATTATTTCTTTCAAATATATATAAATTAATTATAAATTTAATGACAAATATTTTCTATCATGGTTCTAAGACATTTTGTTTAAAATAAATTTTAAATATATCACCCACCACCTACACGTACGTCGAACTCATAACCTTTAAGTGATATTAGAGTAGTAACATTTCAAATTTATAATTATTTATTTGATTATTGATCTATGCAAAAAACTGGCTAGATTTTAATTTCATATTATTTGTTATTTAATACGATTTGAATTAACATGTTTTCAACATATTAATCATATTCATTAAATTTTTCATTTTCTTAAAGGTATATGAACATATTAAGAATGACTAAAGATTCCATTAGGAAGTGATAACAAATCTGTTAGGAAATCATAGGAAATATAGCATGTAACTGAAGTACATTCCATGTACCTAAGTGAACTGTAGCTAGAAGTGTCACGGGATACATGACACATCAATCATTAATTAAATGCGGTGAATTTATTGCACACCATGTGTAAACTGGGACATTTTGGCACATGGGTTGTTGGATTACACAGCATGTAGCTAGCATACACATTGTGTAGTCTGTATGGGTTAGTTTTGAAATTCACACAATCTGTGTAGTCATAATACCTAGTAAAACTGTGTGATACTTACAACATAGAGTATTAAGGATATACAAATCATGTATGTGGTGTACACGACATGAATTTTATCATTTCCTACATTCAAAATACACATTGATCCATTCAGTGAATTAAAAAGATACACAACATGAGTGATACATGATGTGTACCTAGTTTGTAAACGTTATGTAGTCACAACCGACAAACACGCTGATTTATTTGATAGGTTGTGTATACATATGTAAATAGTGATACACGGCATGTAGTTGGATTATAAACATCATGTAGTCTAGCTGAGGTATATGATCAAAACCCTAGGCATGTAACTCAAGTACATGACAACCAAGGTACACAACAGGTATTTTGTAAGTACATATTATGTAGTCTCCCAATTAATAGAAGAATTAAATTACTTTAAATTGAAAATTACAGTATTAAAACCTTATTTTATTGATTAGAAACTATTTTGTTTGACAATTTAATAATGGTTTTAAGGAATTTTAAATTCTCAAATAATTTATTGTAATAAATCTATAATAATTGGTTCTTCTATTGATTTTCCATGAATTCCATTAATATGGGTATATCCAAATGAATTCGAATAGTCATTAAGATGAAAGGGAATTAATTAATTAATGCAATCATATTTATCTTAATAGTAAAAAATGAAAAAGAAATGAATGTTATCCATTTAATTTTGTGTATACATTTAATGTATGATCGTTCATGATCATGACCATGACTTATGTATGTGTTGGATGATTTAATTTAATTTATTTCATGGGATTTCAATTATTTAATATTAATTTAAATTTAATGGTATGTGAGTCTTCCCTCCCTCCATTATTATGTAGGATCTTCTTTTCCATGGTTATTTATGTAATCAACATTAATAAATCCTTTGGTTCCCCTCACCTATATGTGAGTTATAAATACATGTAATTAATGTAGTATCCTAAGGTGAATCGAGGTGGTTCAAGATGAATCCATAATGATTCCAACCCAAGTGATACACAAGTGGATAGGTGGAATGTTGTAACTCATTCCAAGACCAAAAATAGGAGTTATTACCCTAGGTCATAGGTTGATTTACTGTCCTCTCAACAAATAAACCATTAAATAATCTCATGAATGAGTAATATATTATTTATTTAATTATATATTATGTAATAATAATTTTATGGATTCAAGACCACGATCCCATAAATAAATTAATTAATGTGAAAAGATGGAAGTTAAATAAATTGATTATGTGTGAATTTTTTATCCAAACATCATTGATTAATAAAGTAACATCCACTTAATAATAATAAGACATGTAAAGGATAAAACTAGATAAAATTTATGTATAATAAATAAAATCCCTATAATATATATTAAGTCAGACATGGCCTTCCATTACTTGATAAGTAATGAAACCAATAGAACTAAGTGTTTGAATAACCCTTGTTGGGACACCTACATTTATAAGTGGATTTATTATAAATTTTTTGGGTTAACGTAATCATTTTACATTAAGAGGAGTATCCCTTGATAAAATTGGTATAATTTAGTGGTAATTGTTGAGGAAATCCAAGTTAGGATTTCAGGATTGGGGAATCTACTCAATGGTTCAAGGAACTTAAATCCCACATTTGGAAAATACCTTCCAACCTCAATACCTTCAAGTAGATTGACCAACCCTTTTTGGGGGTTATACAAAGGGAAATATAGATCCTTTACACTATAATGTCCTAGAAACTTGACATTTAGAGTTAAATAGTGAGGTATATCGGTA
Source organism: Viscum album (assembly GCA_963277665.1). Taxonomy (NCBI): domain Eukaryota; kingdom Viridiplantae; phylum Streptophyta; class Magnoliopsida; order Santalales; family Viscaceae; genus Viscum; species Viscum album. The sequence continues at coordinate 250,568,475 of OY728150.1, forward strand.
CTTGACAAAATAGTGGGAGATTTAATAAAATTAATTATTATTATTTCTCACATAATTTATAATCAAGAAAAGTATTAATAATATACTATTTTATAATTGTAATAAAATGGAAATTTCTTCATCTATATTATCCCTATGATCTATATTTGAGAAATACCATCACCTTACTAGAGGTAACTTCTAGGAGTGGTTCATATGCCTTCGGGTTGTGTTGCACCGTGAATGGAAATCTTACATGCTAAAATTCTCAATTCCCAATCTTCCTACCAAAGAGGCAAGTGATTAAGAGTTCCTTGTCTATGAAAAATATATGAAAAACATGGTTTATGTTCAATTTTTGATACTATCCTTTATGTATAGTGAACTCATGAAGTCTCACAAAATTATGGATGATTATAGCATGCTTAAGAATCTTTATGGTCTATACTAAGAGAGAGATATACAAGAACGTCTTGATATATCTAAGGATATTTTTAGAGAAATATTAGAGAGGGTTCCCTAGATGGGTCCCATATAGTCAAGATCATTGGATACATTGAGAATATAGAGGTTCTATGGTTCAAACTCTCAAAATAACTGAGCATTGATCTCATTCTTCCATCACTCCTTCAGATCTTATCAATATTTTTTTTTAAATTTTAATATGAAAAACATAGAGAAGTCTCTCTCAAATATAATTACTCTTATTTACCAAGTAGATAAGTAAATTAATAATGTAAATCCTTTCATCCTTATGGTGAACAAATGAAAAATTAAAATAAAGAGCTCTAAGAACTAATCTTCTTCACGCCCTTCCAAGAAGAGGAAGATCAAGGGGAAAGCAAGGTAACAGTGTAAAGACCTAACCCCAGTAGCTCAAAGTTGGTGCCTTACCTTATTAAATTGGTACTATGAACAAGTATTTTCATTCCAAAGGACTGAATAGTTTAGTAGATTTAGAAAACTAGAAACAAATGTAATTATTACATTACAACTTGAAATGAAAAAAAACATATCAACTCCAATGGAAACACCCATAAATTCCTATATAATTCCTATAATTAATTCATAATATACATCTTAAAATCTTGGGGAAAAATAAAACATAAGAAATGGGTGATCCTAGATTCTTAGTAAGGGTAAATAATACAGAAAAATCTATCATAAACATAAACAACAATTCAAGGTGAATAACTTAAAACACATGCCCTTAAAACATAATCTTGATCATAATATGGTAGGAATAAAAGATGAATAAATAATCACATGAGAATAAAACATAACCAAGGATATTCTACTAGTCTAATAATCACATGGATTATCAATTACCTATGTAATAATTAGGGAATTCATAATTTTGGACATCTAAAACATATTCTCAATGCCTCATCCAATACATCTAAAAATAAATGGTTAAGGTATCGACCAAATCCATATCTAAAAATAAATGGGCAAGGCCTCAGCCAAGTCTATATATTTTTTGTATCATAAGACCTACCAATGCATTAAGGGGATATAGAGGGCCTCTTCCATCACTTAATAAGTCCAATTAATTCCTCATATGAATGTGGTGAAACATAAACAACATATATATACGAAATGTAAATAACTTTCCCCCATCAGTAAACATAATCACTAACCATTCTGAGTAATATGGTGAATGGTATCAAGATAGCACATCCACATTCAAAGTGATCATAAACCATTTAATAAGATAATTTGGATGATATCATAAAATATCAATCCCAATTAATCATAGGATTCAACAAATGGTGTTGAAATAGATGAAAATACCCTAATAAAATCATTGAGTAATTCCTGGGAGAAATACCCTTTTTTACTTTGGAAAGAAGAGTTCTTTTGTAAAATCATTCTTATTTTCCATAAAATAATATTGTGATATTTATATCCTATAAAATAATAGTTAAGTAAAATTAAATTATATTTTAGGCATAAATGATTTACAACTTAAGTTAAAACATGTTAAAAGAGCATTTAATAAACTTTATAAATGAGTCACTTTAGTGCGGTTTAAGGGAAATACTAAAGAGACTTCAAAGGAATAATTTTTATATAAAACTAGAAATGAAAAAATATATATTTAGATGATAAAATTAGTTATTTTTTAAAAAATATAGTGTCTTAAAATGTATTATGGGGTACACTTGAAAATGGGTAAGAAACTACGAAGTTCCCTTAAATTGACTTGCTTATCGGGAAGAATTGAGAAGGGAACCTTATAAAATAATATATTTCCCAATAAAGAAGGATTAAATAATATAGATACATGATTTTGAAATATATAAATATAATTTAGAAGAATTATATAAAAAATAAATAATAATTACATTGGGGTAAAGAGAGATAAAGTGTAACCCGAATAAAAAATGGAGGTTCGGGAAGAAACCTTCACCTTCTGTCTGAAAGTATTCTTCACTTGTACTTAATGTCCTGGATAATGAAATTATATTTGTTAATAATTTAATACAGAACATATTAAATATTTATTTTATTTATTATAATTTTATTAAGTTCATTTATGGTCTTTTTGATGAGTTATAAGATTCAATTTCGTCGTTCGGGAGTGTTCTTTTCCTTGGTTTTCATGATTAGTTCACTTGTATACTTCTATAAAAGATCATGTGAAATGGGAAGAGTTATATAGACTTGAAATTATATGTTATCAATGAAAATATATAATAATAAATGGTTATATAAGTTATTTGGTTATTTGGGGTGAGGATGGATCATTAGATAAGATGTCAGTGATAAATGTTTAGATTATTTTGGCGGCTTTTGATCGTCATAAAATAGTTTCATCTAATTACTTAATATTATGTATATATACTGGTTATAGAAAATTAAATAAGTTTTAATACATATATTATAATTTATTTTAACCATAAAAATGGTTTTATTACCAGATTTGAAGGCGGAATTGAAAAATGAAAACATGTCATCCACGAAGGCGGTAAATCGGCACCTCATGAATGATGTTTTCATTTTTAGAATAAAAGAGGAGAAAATACTTGATAGTGGATTTTCCATTGAAATAATAAAATTATAGTATATATAAGATACTATAGTTATCATGATTTTTTGGACATAGGGTGTGAGGGGAGTATAAGAAAAGAAAAGAAAGTGAAAAGAAAGTAAAGAAAGCGAAGGAGGATTTTACCTCTTCAATTATTATCCTTGAGAACCTCCTTAGGGAAATTGGTTTTGGTATTTTGTTGATACCAGAACCTCCAAAACATGGGTAAGAGGATTTTTAAGAGTATTGGGTATAAATCTTACAAGCTTCAATACTTAAGAGGTGTGAGGAGGAGAGGTGGTGAGGGGTGGTATTTATAGTGGCGAAGAGGGGTGTTTTTTTAATATTTTATTTATTTGTTTATTATTTTGGCTCAATACTATGAATATTTTGATAAATATCAATAAATATATTAAAATAATTAAGTATATTTTGAGATTATGGGCTTAAATCATCTATACATTATTCATGATTCAATAATTTGTGAATTTATCTAATATTGTAAATTACAGTATTTCACTATTTACCAAAAAATCAACTATTTGAGAAAAATTCCAAAAATTTACCCTAACCATTTTTTAATGTATATAATTCAAAAATAAACTTAATTTTATAAAAATAAATTTCTAAATATGATAAATTTTATTTTTAAATAAAATCATCATTTATTCAAAAAATACCAATTTTAAAATTATAACTGATTTTATAACACTTTGAAAAATTAATTAAGGTCTCATAAAATTATCTTATAATAATAAGACAACAAAATATTAATTTATGAATCTATTTTATTAAAATATTTTTCCTTTTAAATAATTATATTAATTTTAAAATTGTAAATAAACATTTATGTTTCACAAAAAATACCAACACTTAATTTATCATTTTTAAAACATTTATTTACTTATTCCATTATATAAATATACCATATTTTCACTTATAAGATACCTAATTTTTATTTATACTTTAAAATGTGAATTTACTATTCTATTGGTTATATTATTATTCCTAATGGTTATATTACTATTCCAACAATCATACTTAATAGTATATTACATTTTTAAACTCAGTGTTGCATAAAGCATAAACTATCAAAGATATTAAATTTTAAATAAAGCATACCATAAAATATTAGGGTGTTACAAATAAGATGTTTTTTGTTTCACATGTGGAAATAAAGGCCATTGGAAGAAAATTGCACCCAACAAAATAATCAAGGGGAAGTTTCAGGTGTGTTTGTTATCAAGTATTGTTTATTTGTTTTTAAAAATTTGGTATTTGATATATATTGTGGTTCTCACATATGTATTCAAATATAGGAACTGAGTATATTTAGGAATATTGATTGAGGGGAGGTATATTTATGAGAATCCAACAAAGCTAAACTTATTTTTATAGCTATTAGTGATTACCACCTCACTTTTCTAACTAGAATGATCTTGGTTTTAAAAGGTTGTTATTATGTACCATCTGTTACCAAAAAAATATATCTATATCTGGAATTAATAAAAATGGATTTATTTTCAATTTTGTAAATAAATATTTCTTATTTTATAAAGATAGCATTTATTATGATAAGACACATTTAAATAACGGTCTTTATCTATTGGATTACATGAATCAAGTAATACTAATCGATAATGAAACTAATTCATATGACTCATACTATACCCAACTGTGGAATCATCATCTAGGTCATGTAAATGAAAAATACTTGACTAAATAATAACAATATATGTATTTATATTTTTTTAACTAAAACCACTTGGTATATGTCATGCATGTTTACAAGGTAAAATGACCAAATCACCATTTAGTGGAAAAGTTTAAAGGGCTAAAGAGCTTATTGAATTAGTTTATACCAATTTATGTGGACCTTTTCCTATTGAATCAAGGGGTGAGTACTCATAATTTATAAATTTTACAAATGATTTCAGTATATCTGGACATGTCTACTTAATGAGGTATAAGTCATATTCCTTTGATAAATTTAAGGAATACAATAATAGAGTTGAGAACCATATTGGTAAGAAGATTAAGAAACTACACTCAAAACATGGTGGAAAATATCTTAATAAAGACTTCATTGATCATTTAAAGGATTTTGGGATCCTATCTCAACTCACTCATCCTTATAAACCACAACGGAATGGCGTAAGTGAAAGGAGGAACCACACCTTGTTGGATATGGTGAGACCAATGATGAGTCATGCAAGTCCTCCATTATCCTTTTGGGGATACGCATTAAAAATAGAAACACACATACTAAACTAAGTACAAACTAAATTGATAAATTGAATTCCATACAAAATTTGGAGTGGAATAAAAACCATGTTGTCAATTTTACATGTGTGGGTTAGTGAAGTGTTTATTAAATCCTTTTTAGGTAATAAACTTGCACCCATAGGCACAAAGTGTACCTTTATAGGATACCCTAAAGAAAAAAGAGGATATTACCTATATGATACCTTATGAGAAAAGGTAATATAGGAAAGGAATTCCATATTCTATGAGAGGGAGAACATTTCTAAAAGTGATAGTGGGAGCGAGAAAGACTTTGATGAAGTACAAGATCAAGATACATAAGATTTGGTGTAGGGATAGATTCCATAAATACCTGTGGAAGAAGAAACTATTATAGAGACACAAGTACTACATAGGATTACAAGAGAGGTTATAAAACTAGAATAGTATGGTTTTATAGTCACCAGGTATGGTTAATCATTAATAGTTTATAATAATGATCCTCTAACCTATAAGGAATCCGTAAGTGGAACAGATGTTTCCAAGTGGCAAGAAGCCATGGATTTTAAAATGTATTCCATATACCAAAACCAAGTATGGATTTTGGTATATCCTCTAGTGGATGTATATATTATTAGTTGTAAATGGGTATTAAAAAAGAAACTGGACATGGAAGGAAAATCCAATACCTATAAGGCATGACTGGTTATAAAAGGGTTTAAATACTGTTAAGGCATTGACTACAATGAAATATTTTCACCAGTTTCAATGTTGAAATCCATTATAATTCTACTTTCCATTGCATCCTTCCATGACTATGAGATTTGTAAAATGGATGTCAAAACAACATTACTTAACGAGAACCTTTAAGAAGATATCTATATGACACGACCTGTAAGGTTTGTGACTCCAAAGGATACTAATAAGATATAAAAGTTTCAAAATCCATTTATGGATTAAATTAAGCATTTAAGTCATGTAAAATTGTAGTTTACAAAGGCCTAAAAGAATTTGGTTTTGTAAAGAATGAATGTGAGACTTGTGTCTATAAAGGGTTTAGTGGGAGTGTGGTTATTTTCTTAATAGTATATGTTGATGAAATATTACTTATTGGAAATGAGATGCCAGTCTTACAGTCTATTAAGGCATTGTTGAATAAATTCTTCTCCATAAAGTACTTGGGTGAGGCATCATATATTCTTGGGATCAATATCCTTCAGGATAGATCTAATAGGTTTCTCAACTTAAGTTCAAGTATATATATTGACAAGATACTGAAGAGGTTCATTATGGAACAAATCAAGAGGGTATTTTTACCAATGTCACATGGAATTCATATTTCTAGGAAAATGTGTCCTCAGAAACATGAGGAAAATAAAAATTGGCAAGTCTTCCATACACATCAGTATTTAGGCTAGTCGTGTATATTATTCTATGTACTAGTATTAATGTTTCTTATGCATTAAGTGTGGTAGGAAGATATCAAGAAGACCCAAGTTACCACCATTGGATAGTAGTCAAGTCCATCCTCAAGTACCATAGGCATACTAAGGATATGCTCCTGGTCTATGCATGAGATGAATAACTAGTCATCATAGGATATGTAGATTCTAGTTTCCAAATATATCAAGATTATATGAAATTACAAATGGGATTCAGCTTCACTTTAAATGGAGGTTTTTTGAGCTGGAAGAGCTTAAATAAATCTATGGTTATATATTCTATAATAGAGTCTGAGTATATTACATCTTATGAGGTATCTAAAGAAGAAATATTGATACACAACTTTATCTAAGATCTTGACATGGTACCTAATAGTAAAGATCTCATCACACTCTATTGTGATAATACTACAGCGGTGGCTCTCAAAAAAGAAGCAAGGTCACATAAGTGGATAAAGCACATACTTTGTAAGTATCATATATTGAGTGATTTTTTTAAAAGAGGTGATGTAGTAGTGATAATTATTTCTATGAAAGAAAACATGCCTAGCCCCTATACTAAATCCTTAACTTGGTAGAAATAAAATTATCATGGGAGGTCTAGAGGACTAAAATTCATAAGCAGTTGGATCTAGTACAAGTGGGAGTTTGTTGGAGTTAGTTTCCTAGGACCAAATACTTTTACTTTTATTATATGTATATTTGATTATTTGAATATTAATAAAATATATTATTACATATTATTCATTTTTCTACATGACTTTGATGTAATAATGTCTAAGAGTATTTTTTGCATTGATAAGGTCATAGCAGTTCCACGCTATGATGAGAATCTTGAAGTACTATGAAAATACTTTTAAATATAGTTTTACGGTCAGATAATGTTCTATAATGGGACATATAAAAAATTAATTTCATGTGGGAGTACTCATAATCAGGTGAGGTTTCTTCTCATTAAGTTCACACTTGAGAATCTCCAAGATACTAGATTATGAGAATAGACTCTCTAGTATGAATTCTTTATGCTTTGGTGTCATCTTATATTCCTATCTATGAGAATGTGTAATGGTACTTGGACTTTAAGATTATTATCAATGCATTTCATGACTTTCACACTTAAAATCTCTTGTGAAAACCATCACTCCATATATTAGCGGGAAGTAGGGTATGTTGGGTGCATCGTGAATGACATGTTATTAATAGATAAGTCAAGGAAGGATTTTTCCCTTCTATATTTATGGAAGTTGATATCCAAATCCTTTAATTGGAATAGAACCATTAACTTAAATTCCATTTCTAGGGTGTATCGATGTGTTTATTTAAGATAGTGAAAGAAAAATGTATCAAGTATATAGGCTGGTGACATGGATGTGCAACCTGCTTGATGAGATATTATGATAAAGGGATTGTATTACATAGTGAAAATTCATATGTGGTTTTCATCATTGCAACATTAAGTTATTTATATTTGGGTTCTTGAAAAGTTTATAGATAGTAATATTATAATTTAGGCAAGCCTGCCTAATGCCAATGAGAAGCAGTCCTATAGGGTCACACACTAAGTGTTTTTGTTGATGTCGATTAAATTCTATTTTGAATTTAATAGAAAAAATATTATTCTCAAGACTGAGAAATATTTTTATTCATATTTTATTGTTTCCAATATTTTTTGATGAATGAAATATTTAAATTAAATATTTATTTGAGTATTCAATAAATGTCAAGTAGGATGAACGGACCAAAACCGTGTTCGTTGATAAATAGTTATCAACAAGCTAGAAAATATTATTTATTATTGTCCACACTGGAATGTGTGTAGAAACCCAGGTATTGATAGAATAATTTTTTTCCATATTTATTAGTATTATTTAAATAAATATTTATATTCATTATAAATATGTTAAGTAATTATTAAAATCAAAAAGGAAGTGGTTTTATTAAACTAATTTCTTATATGGTTATTTTTAAAAGATTAATTTTAAAATTATAGAATTTTAATTTGACAAAAATAATTTAATTTTTTAATTCATCATGTTAAAATATATTTGGATGAATTTTTGATAATTTTCTGAAAATATTGATTTTTCAATGAATATTGAAAAATACGGATTTTTATTGAAAACTGTATTTTCTTTCACTATATTTTCAAGGTAAAATTATGTTTTGTATTAGTTTTAATTTATTATAGAACTATATTCATATTTATAATACCTTATAAAATTTTTTTCCAATATATTTCCACCCATTCATTAATAATATTTCATTATATTCATTGTTTCGGGTGCATTCGTTTCATGGTTTCATGAGCAGATCATTTGTGTATAATAATAGATTTTCATGTAAAATGGAAATAAACTCTAGAAGTGAAATGAAATGGTGTTAATGAAATTAAATAATCATAAATGGTCCCATAAATCATTTTATTTCTTACGTGAGTATGATTCATTTGATAAAATGTTACTGATAAATGATTGGTTTAATTTGGCGGTTTTTCTGACCATCACGAACTAGATTTGTTTTATTTATTATTATGTAAATATATTAGTTCTAGGACATAAAACAGGTTATAATATAAAAATTAAAAGATTATTTGACTATGATAATACTTTTATGACCATCCATGAAGGCGGTAATGGAAAATCAACAAAATCATTATTTACAGATATTGTTAACAGCCATAATATGGACAATGATTTTGTTTCTTTGGATAAGAGGATATGAGGAATGAAATGGATATGAGATATTCCATTAGAAACATAAAACTGCATAATATACATGATTTTGGTTTTATCATTTCTCAATGGATTATGGAGGTGAGGATAAAATAGAAGAAGAAAAGAAAATAAGAGAGCTGTTTAGAGAAAATTACCTCTTGAATAATACCTCATTGAAGGACCCCTTGAGAACATTTGATTTGGTATTTTTGTGATACCAAAAGTACTTTGAAGTGGTTAGAGTAGGTAATATAGTTTTTGGTAGATATTTTAGGATCTTCAAGTCTTTTTAGAAGAAATGGGGTGGTGAGGAGTGGTATTTATACTTGAGGAGGGGTGGGTTTAAGTGATTAAATAAGGGTTATTTTATATTTAAATCCAACCACATTTGGGTGGAATTAATTTCCATAAATATTACTGATAATTAATTTTTAAAGAATTTTTAGGGTTAATAAAAACATAAACCAACCATTTAATTTTTTATTTTTTAGTAATTTTATGCTTTTACCTTTTAACTTAAACTGATTACATTATTTAACTTATATCGCGATAATTTTTTTTTACCACGATAACTTTTTTATGCCTAAAAATTAAAATGGTATTACTAACTAATTTGGTCCTTATGATTACAAATATTTAATCCATTTTTCTTAATTCAATTTCTAAAATTGTTAAAAATAAATTCTAATGGGATACTCATATAGCTCATAAAAGAAGTTTTTTTAAATGTTAAAATTGTGGTTTTCAAAAATGTTAAGAATGTGTTTATAAATGTAAAAAATTATGTATTATGTCATCACATAAATAAATTTTTATCAAGAAAAAGGTTTAATAAGAGTTATGTAATAATTACATTATAAGAGTTATGTAAAAATAGTATTTTCACTTTTTAACCAAAATATCAACTTTTCTAGAAAAATCCCAAAAAATACCCTAAGATAATTTTATAATTATAATTTCAAGAATGAATTTTATTTTTTAAAATAAAATTTTTAAAAGTTTCAAAATTGAGTTCTAAAAAAACTTCATTGTTAAAAGGTGGAAAAACTGCCTTTAGAAAAATACATCTTTTATGGGTAAAATTTGATTCATTCTTATATTATTCCTATAAAAAAATTAGATGAATGTAAAAATATTTTTTTTAATTTATAATATATAAATTTTATTAATATCATTCACTAATAGTAATTAATTTAATTTATTAAGATAAAATGTCATCCACGCATAAAAATATTTTTTTATAGACATTTACTTTGCATTCTATTTGTTTTTGTTTTTATTTATAATAAATTACTAACCAATTAATTCAACCATATATTTTCATAATTTATTTAATCTTATTTATAATCTCCAATTTAACATAAAGGATATAATTTTCACATTTAAATAATAATACTTAGTCATTTGTTTAAGCTCGATACAGCGTATCTTGTATGATATTGAACATAGTGTTTCATTTTAAAATCTCAGGATATTACATCCCCTTCAATATAAATTTCATCCTCATAATTTGAACTCGTGATTTAAAAATTGGGGTTTGACTTTTCAAAATACCTTTGTTGAAATCCCACATCATAAAAAGAATCAATAAAGCTTCCTTTTGAAAATAGAGAAAGGAAAGTATGAAGGTCACCTAAAATAATACATAATAGGTTTCCATGTATGAAAACACGGACATGGAATAGAAAATATAACACTCAAGGACTGATAGATAATTATATATAACATGTTCATGAATAATTTAACCACCATAAAACCATAAATATGGGATGTGTTAAAAGTCTATTAATTTCTTGGTGTGAAAAGTAAATGGATAAAGTTCTCTTTTAAATACTTTTCCTAAAACTATGAAATTATTTTAATACCTATATTAAGAACATAAGGAAACATACTTACTTGATAAGTATAATTTTTTAATTTATTCAATTTCCACCATAATCTCATCCTTTCTCTAAATGATGAGAATTCAAGATGAATTTTCATAACTAAAGCATCAGAATTAACTTCTACAGATCACAAAATCCAAAAAATTATAACTATCTATTACTCTTGTCTTTAGGCATTAACAAAAACCAAAATGGTTAGTATAATATATGATATTTTCCCATGATGAGTAAACCTTAATTCTAAGAAAAACTACTTTAATCTATAAAATTAAAAATTAATACCCAATGTTCAATATTGATCATTCAACAAATAACTAAACTTAAAATTCCTCAAAATATTCTAGACTAAAATTAAAACCTAAAAATAAGAAGTATTTGATCACATAGTCTTACAAGATAAATTTAATATCCATCTTCAAATGATATCAATCATACTTAAAGTCTCATACCAAAATATAATTTCCCTAATCACTTAATCTTCAAGATATACTAATTACTTCCATAAATAACCTAAATCGCAATAAATAATATATGATTCCAAAATATAATTCATCCTTTATTTCTCAAATAAAATCTCATAGTATTCTATTTACCTTAATCATAAAATTATCCCAAAATAGTGAATGTCTTCTGAAATAACATTGATCACTTAATCCTCAAATCAATTTTTAATCCCATTGTTATCATTATGATAAAATATGTAATCCAAAAACAAACTTATTTTTCATTGATAAAATAATTTAACTAAAAAGAAAAATATCATACTAACTAGGACATCAGGTAGGACAGTGGTAGGTGATACACCCTTGTTGCCCTTTGGTTGTGGGTTTGATCTCTACAGCTTTGATGAATGTTACAGGTTGTTACACGGTCTGCAAGATGTCCTTTTCTAAAAATATAATAATATAATCTTTATAAAATTCCAAAAATGTAATAAACATCATCAAAAATAGCCTTAAAATATTTAACATTGAATAAATGTTTTATCCTCAAAGGTTATCTCATACCCTTCATTTCGCATCCCAAAAACTAAGAACCCATAATTAACAAATAATCAGAGATCATATAAACCCTAAAGGTCATCCATAGATTTAAAATTATGTACATAGAATTAAAAGAGAATTCTTACTCAAATAACATTTTTCATAGGATAAACTTAAGAGTTACATATAACTCGATCTCAAAAAAAAGTCTCCCAAATTACTCCTATCATAAAAAGAGTATTAGTATATTTAAACATTTCATCATCCTAAAATCTACCATAACTCTCGAATCCCTTATATATAGACATATTAATTATTAAGAGTTATTCATAATCCCTTAACCATCCTTTTCCATTTTATTCCTCAAAATTTTTTTCCTATGAACAAAAATATGAATCTTGTATTAAGATTCAACAATGTCAAATCATGATCCAAGAAATAATTCATACCTTTCATATGTCATTTATAGTTTCCTCATCTTCAATTGTAATGGAATTAGATATTAATAAATCATTATCTATACCATCCTATTGATCCCATTCATGATCCTTCTTCTTAGGACATCAATGAGCATAATGACTATAATCCCCACATTTAAAACATTTAATTGGTAACACGGGAAGAACTTCTTTCCCCTTCATAGAGTTAACTGAATTCTTACTTTTTTCTTCACAGTTTATTACTTTATGAACTCATTTAACACATATAAAACATCTTCCTATCCTTTTAATACATTTTACTATGTGATTCTTTCCACATTCTTGACACATAGGTCATTGAATATATTTACCTTTATGATCGTTTTCACCTGAACATCCACAGGGATTCATTTCTCTCATATTTGATGCATTAGTGAACTCTCTATAGTTAAAGTGGTTAATCATTACTTCTGGTAACTAGTTTAGAATAAACACAAGTGTTCTCATTACATCTTCCATTTCATTCAGTTTATTATTCATACAACCACTTCATTTTCCTTCTCATCCATTGTTACTTTGGTGCATACTAAATCCGGCCATTTACTAAAACCAAAAAAGTTAGTGTGAGAATATCAATAAAATCATAATATACCATCTTATGAGGAAGATAAAAACTAATATATTTTTATTCTTATTATCTCAAACTCATTCAATTTATCCAAAATAACTATTAATCTCCCAACCATGCTAACATTGTGGTTATATATTACTTGTAACATATAATTAAATAATATCCTAACCTTTAAAGTTATCTAAAATGTGATTTGATACCAACTATAAGGACCTACCCTTAAACATTACATATTTTAGTGAATTTAAACTATAATTCACATTATTACATTCCTGAGAATATTTTTGGTTTATATTTTTAGAGAATTAGGACAAACTCTTACACAGTAAACCCATACATAACAAATGAACACTTCTATATAGTATCCATTTATTCCATAAAACAAGGATTGAAAAGTATAGTGTCTTTATAATACTAGGTACTTTATTATAAAACATCTTTTTATTAATCCTCATTATGATATCCTAACTCTTGTTGAGATTTTATAACTGTATAAGATAACTTGAGGAAAAAATAGACAAAAGGGATGAGCTAAAAATCCCAGTAAGGGAATAAACATGGGGTTGAAGCATAGCATATGAGTTATAAAGTATAACATGATGAAATATAAGCATGGATCATGAATAAAAATATATAATCATAATATATATAATATGGAATCATATAATCATGAAAACATAATAAAGTGGCAGAAACATACAACATGACATAAACATGAGTCAATGCTAACTATCAAGACTATATCACATGGTGTACAATAGTCCATAATGGATTAGATTTAATCTTTGGTCCTATAAATGACACCTAATGATACTAAGATATTACCCAATGCATTTGAGGGCTATCTGGGTGCACCCATTATAACATGTTTATGCATATGTGTGCCACATTAAGAATAAAACATAAGGAACAATCATAAGGGTTACTGGTTGCGCCCAAATTTACCCTACTGGTAAAACCGATCGATGTAGTACATGTAAGGGTCGAATCCACAGGGACAGAAGAAGTAACCTTGAGACGCTATGATTGTGTGAAGGATGGGCTATGAAGTAGCCAACTTTGGGTTTGATTTTGGATGGTTTTTAAAGAACACTAATAAACCTAAGTGAATTAAATTAAATGGAAATGGGTTGATCTTAGGATTATGCTCGGGGTGGATTGAATGAATTTTACTTCATTAGACAATTTTGGTTTTATTAATTTTTGATGAATCCATTCTTCAAAAATAACGTTACATTCATCATTTTCTGGTTTGGTACTTACTAAACACAATTACTAATCCCGTATACACTTAGAGAACCAAATTCATGATCTCCCCGAGGTATATGGTCATTTAGTAATTGAATTTAGTTTGCTCAAACACAGTAAAGATGAATAGTAGAAATAATTTAAGAATGGATGTCTTAAATTAATTATCCAATTAACAATAATTCGTTCATAAAATAACATTCAATCCAGCCTTTTAATCCTCCTAAGATCATCCCATTAAGGTTTTATCCCTCCATTGATGGTATACTCTCAATGTTTGGCGGAATATGGCTAACAAGAATTGGATTGAAGAAATTAAAACCGCGGAAATAACGAGCACTCCTTCGTGTGTGTGAATGAAATTCACACCTATGTGTGAACTAATTCACAACAACACAGAGATATCACTGTGCTTTGTGATAATAAAGTTTTAATAAAAGAAATGGAAAATATAGAAGTGAATGAAGTTGATTAAGAACATAAAGATACAAAAAAGAAACTTACGTGGAAATGGAAAACATTACAAAGGAAATTTGGAAGCATAACCTTACAATGAAACAAGCAACAAAAGATGATATGAAAAATATCCACCCCTATTCCCTTCACCACTAGCTCCTTATATAGGAATATTAGGAGCCTTAGGTACATCCCCCAACAATTAATTCACCCCCCAACAATTAATAGAGTCAAATGGAGGGTGAATAATCAAAAGGAAATTGAAGTTTCGAATTTGACCCGGAAAACTGTCCAGATTCGTCCACCACATTGACGTGTGAATTAGAAATTGAAGAAGGCCGAATCAGGAGGGGCTTTAGAAGAGAAATATATTCATACATATGTCCTATATGATCTATAAAATTTTCAGGAAATTTAACTCAGCCGTTTGGAAGTTATAGTCGCAATGGTGGGACGGATTGTTGTGCATTAATGTCGGGTCCACCATTTAAATCTCAACTTCAGATCCCTTTATCATCATGATAACATCAGAATTAGCTCCGGACATAGTTGAATAAAATGATCCTCATATGTTTATATTTATACTGTATAAATTTTAGTTTCATTGGGCTTAGTTTGTGGGCCCCAATTTTGTTTGATGGGCCTTAGGCCTATTATGCTTTTTTCCAGCAAGTTTCTGCCTTCAGGCACAAAATTCTCCATCTTTCTTTGGGATTCATCCATCGGACCTAAAAGATAAAATGTTCCAAACAAAGTGATAAATCATATCCCAAAATTTCAAATTCAGAAAATGAATATAATTTTTTCCACAAACAAATGAATGATTGGGCCCAAATTTTCATTTTAAACATGAATTGCATTTTTGATGAGAAATGAAGTTCTATTTATGTAATGCACTAAAAACAATGTTTATGGACTTTGGAACAATTAATATAAAGATATTAACAATTAATATTAGACACTTTAAGTGACTAATCACACCCCCCAACTTGAGTTTTTCTAGTCCCGAGCAAAATATATTACAAATATGAAATTCAAATCCCCTTTTCCAAAAACATTTAAATACACATTGCTCACCCAAAGACCTCATACCAAAAAAATTATGGAACCCATCAAAATCATTTAAAACAAGCTAGGTCCATAAGCATATCCCAAGCCCAAGCCCATTCCTTTATTTAAATTCATCGCCACATTTCATCCAATTTCAATAAAGCATGATAAAGTGTTGTGCATCACAAAAGATATAGGGCCCATTTTATTGTTCAAGGGGAAAAAATGGAAGCGCTAGGTGGGAATCACATTAAACCTTAATATGAGTATCCATTTATTTTTATTTTTATTTTGATGATTTTTTTATCCACAATAGATATAAAAAGACTAACTCTGGGCAAGACAACTATGGAGTCACGATCCCCAAGTGTCGGATGCCATACATATTGTCAATTTCATGCTCTACAATAGAGATATAAAGCCTAACTCTGGGCAAGACAACTATGGAGTCACGATCCCCAAGTGCCGGATGCCATGCATTTGGACAAAAAATTGCTCTATGTGGTCAATTTTTTTTTGTTTTTTTGTTTTTTTTGGATACTCAAATTAAACTAAAAGTGAACCCCATAACCCTATGCTATAATGAAAGGGACCCAAGAACTCAAATTTACACCCACGATACAGTAGACATGCATTGTGGAATTTTTATTAAGAGGATGAAATTATAAACATTGAAAAATCACATCGGAAAACCGCACTTTCCAAAAACTATGCTCATGAACTTAAACTTGCATTAAAATCAGAATCAAGGCATGAAAAATTTATTTGATATCCAATTTTAGAGTTTGCAATGTGTGTTTATCATGTTTATGGTTAATGGAATTTTTCTTTTCATGCATGTTTTTATAAAAAAAATCATTTTTTATGTCCCCCCAACTTAGAATGACACTGTCCCCAGTGTTTAAAGAAAAGAAAAGTTAGAAGTGGGTAAGAGAGGAGTTCAAAGATGAAATTGAGAATGATAAACATGGAACAAATTCACCTGGTTTTTAAAGTTGAGGTTCATGATGCTCCAAATTACTCCTTTGATCTCTTTGGGGATGTAGGCACCTCCTTGATTGAACATGTATCACCCAAAATAGTTCCTGAACCATAAAAAGAAGGACAAAGCAGACAAAACAAACAACACAATGATTTATTTAATTCCAAGTACCATCATTTTCATGTTTTTTTTAAATCAAACTAATGATACATTGTCTTCTTTTAAATTTCTGGGTAAGGTATTACTCAGGGATCACACTGCGTGACACGGATGAATACGGTGCTCCCCTTTCATACCCATCCATACTCATAAAAGAAGAACAGGTCAAGAGTCTAATTTTTTTTAACCTACAAAAACATAAATAAAATAAACTGATGATACATTGTCTTCTTTAAATTTCTAGGTAACGTATTACTCAGGGATCACATCGCGTGACACGGATGAATACGGTGCTCCCTTTTCATACCCATCATTACTCATAAAAGAAGAACAGGTCAACAGTCTATATATATATAAAAATAACAAAATTAAGAAGAAGGAAACAAAATATGATTCACAGTGATTGGAAACATGAAAACCACGGGTTGCCTCCCGTGTAGTGCTTTTGTTTAACGTCGTTAGCCCGACTTGTACCCCCCAACTTATCCAATTCCAACTTTCAAAATTTTAATGAACCCATCTTTCTCCACTTCAACAAGATTGAGATTGATTGTTTTTTTGAAATTTGTTTCGTATGAAATCATATTTTCTACAATGATTGGTGAAATCCAAGGAATATCTAAAATGGTTGATCGAGTTTTTTCTATAGTCTTTCCTAAGACATCATGGATCATTCCTACATTATTGATTTCATGATATGGATGAATGAAAACTGAAATGTCTTGTTTATCACCTATGATGGGATGACTCGGTGGGGAAGTAAGGATATTTATTTTGAGTTCAGGTTGGATAGGACATTCAAACATAGATAAGGAATTAGAATCAAAATCAATTTCATTTTCATCATTTCCCAACACAGTTGGTTCTATTTGAATTGAAGATTCAACCTAAAAGTTTTCTAGATGAGTTTCATGAATGGGTATGGATTTGATGTTTGTGATTTCTCCTAATGGTTCAGTTATTGGTGTTTCTATAAAATTATCATTGGATAAATATTTTGGGCATTCAATCCATGAAGACAAATTTTCCCCTAGTGAATCAAAAAAATTAATTTCCTCCTGATTTAAATACCCTTCAACATTTCCTTGATCTTGTTCAGTTATCACATATCCAAAGGTTAGTTCTTTTTTCAATTCATGGGAGGTTTTTGGGATAAAAGATTCATCTATCAATGATGAGGAAAGAACATCTTGAGTGGGAACAGGTTCCTCAAAAGTCTTAAAGATTTGTAATTCTAATCTAAAAGATGAAACTTCTGAATTCATTTTATCCATTTGTTCACACAATTGTTCAAGAATTTTTTTAGGATTAGGGTTGATATATGTTTGTACATCATGGAATTCCTCATTATTTATATTTTCAATCATTTTTGATAGGTATGGAAATTGATCTTGTAAACATTCAGCATCCCATTGATTGTACATCTCATCTGGTGTGGTGTATTCAATTAAGGGTTGGTCAATGAAATTCCCTATGTGAGGTGTTTCCCAATATTGATTTCTGAATTGATTACAGCATTGATTTATGAAGGGGTATTTTGGAGGATAATCCATTGGAATTGATTGAAAATTGGTTTTTGGGTTTTTTTTAACACACAGGAATAGAAAGGGGAAAAGAGAAGATAAATTAGGGTGAGAATAGAGAATTTGGGGTGAGAAAAGAAGATGTGGGTCTAAGGTACTTACTTGGGTCCCCGGCAACGGCGCCAAAATTTGGTTACGCCCAAATTTACCCTACTGGTAAAAGCGATCGATGTAGTACATGTAGGGGTCGAATCCACAGGGACCGAAGAAGTAACCTTGAGACGCTATGATTGTGTGAAGGATGGGCTATGAAGTATCCGACTTTGGGTTTGATTTTGGATGGTTTTTAAAGAACACTAATAAAACTAAGTGAATTAAATTAAATGGAAATGGGTTGATCTTAGGATTATGCTCGGGGTGGATTGAATGAATTTTACTTCATTAGACAATTTTGGTTTTATTAATTTTTGATGAATCCATTCTTCAAAAATAACGTTACATTCATCATTTTCTGGTTTGGTACTTACTAAACACAATTAATAATCCCGTATACACTTAGAGAACCAAATTCATGATCTCCCTGAGGTATATGGTCATTTAGTAATTGAATTTAGTTTGCTCAAACACAGTAAAGATGAATAGTAGAAATAATTGAAGAATGGATGTCTTAAATTAATTATCCAATTAACAACAATTCGTTCATAAAATAACATTCAATCCAGCCTTTTCATCCTCCTAAGATCATCACATTAAGGGTTTAGCCCTCCATTGATGGTATACTCTCAATGGTTGGCGGAAGATGGCTAACAAGAATTGGATTGAAGAAATTAAAACCGCGGAAATAACGAGCACTCCTTCGTGTGTGTGAATGAAATTCACACCTATGTGTGAACTAATTCACAGCAACACAGAGATATCATTGTGCTTTGTGATAATAAAGTTTTAATAAAGGAAATTTAAAATATAGAAGTGAATGAAGTTGATTAAGAACATAAAGATACAAAAAAGAAACTTACATGGAAATGGAAAACATTACAAAGGAAATTTGGAAGCATAACCTTACAATGAAACAAGCAACAAAAGATGATATGAAAAATATCCACCCCTATTACCTTCACCACTAGATCCTTATATAGGAATATTAAGAGCCTTAGGTACATCCCCCAACAATTAATTCACCCCCCAACAATTAATAGAGTCAAATGGAGGGTGAATAATCAAAAGGAAATTGAAGTTTCGAATTTGACCCGGAAAACTGTCTAGATTCGTCCACCACATTGACGTGTGAATTCTCAATTGAAGAAGGCCGAATCCGTAGGGGCTGTAGAATAGAAATATATTCATCCATATGTCCTATATGATATGTAAAAATTTCAGGAAATTTAACTCATCCGTTTAGAAGTTATAGTCGAAATGGTGGGACGGATTGTTGTGCATTAATGTCGGGTCCACCATTTAAATCTCAACTTCAGATCCCTTTATCATCATGATAACATTAGAATTAGCTCCGGCCACAGTTGAATAAAATGATCCTCATATTTTTATATTTATAATGTATAAATTTGAGCTTCATTGGGCTTAGTTTGTGGGGCCCACATTTTTTTGATGGGTCGTAGGCCTATTATGCTTTTTTCCAGCAAGTTTATGCCTTCAGGCACAAAATTATCCATCTTCCTTTGGGATTCATCCATTGGACCTAAAAGATAAAATTTTCCAAACAAAGTGATCAATCATATCCCAAAATTTCAAATTCAGAAAATGAATATAATGTTCTCCACAAATAAATGAATGATTGGGCCCAAATTTGCATTTTAAACATGAATTGCATTTTTGATGAGAAATGAAGTTCTATTTATGTAATGCACTAAAAAAATGTTTATGGACTTTGGAACAATTAATATAAATATATTAACAATTAATATTAGACACTTTAAGTGACTAATCAGTTACCCATGGAATGAAATGGGTATTGTAATATTGTCATAAGGCATAACCAAAGTGAACATGTCACACCCCAACCTTTGTAGTTATTTTATTTTATTATTTTCTTAGATTTGAATAATTTTATCGGGGTTCACGTTAATTCCCAGTTTAAATTTTTGAGTTTTTATTCAAGAATTCGCGTTTTGAGTTTCACGAAATCTGGTGCATGGGGAGAGCACAGTTTGGGGACCGTGCGGCCACACCCTGGTCCCTGTGTGGCCTACCTAGTATTTAAAATAAATTATAAGTTAAATGAGGAACATGATGAAATTAAATGGGAGTTAAGGTAGAATGAGAAAACATAAATTTAAATTTTAAAAGTGTTGTTTGAATAATAATAATAATAATAATGTTAATATTATTATTTTTATTTGGAATATTATATTATTGATATTAGTATCATTATTATTATTATTACTCTTATTAAAAATTTTATGAATTATTATTATTTTATTAGCTTTTTCAGTGGGTTTTAGGCCAGTGTGAGGGAACCGCATGGTTAGCAGAGACTGTGCGGTCAGCCCGAGTACCCATGTGACACCTTTTGGAGTAATCAGAAGCAACCGCATGGTTTGCGCACGATTGCTTGAGCCATGTGCGGACCGCATGGTTTCCCAGTGTTTAGATTAAATAAAAATTTAATGAGAAATAAATTAAGACAAAAAATAATGTGTGATAATAATTATAGTATTCATATTATAATTATTACGTGTATTTATTAGTATAATTACTATAAGTAAATTTTGTAATTAAAATGAATGATAATTATTATTGTCATTAAGAATTATTATTATTATTATTATTATTATTATTACTACTACTACTATTACTATTACTAAAATTATTATTATCAGTAGTGCTATTAAAATTGTTATTAATATAATTATTACTTAAATTGAAATAAATGGGTTTATTATTATTATTATTATTATTATTATTATCATTATGTTATTACTATTTTTATTATTATTATTAGGTGTGTGTATAATAATTTGTATTAGGTTATTAGTTATTGTTTTGATTTAATTATTTTTTTTGGGTTCTCCCATGCCTCCCTCTCTCCTTCCTCTTCTCTCCCACACATCCCTCCTCCCCCTCTATGTGCGGCATGCAACCCCACTACTATCCATCTTCTCTGGTCAGAGACTCCCCCTGCTACACATCTCTAAGGACCTTCCCCTCACTAGTGTGCCTCTCCCTGCTGACATGCACCCCGCTGGCACACAACTAGCCAGCGTCGCCCACTCTCCCGACGATTCTAGCTGGCGTCGCCCCTCTTCTGGCGATTCTAGCCAGCACTGCGACCCCCTGCTCTAACGTCTCACCTTGCCGATGTCACCTGGCCATCCCACACCCTTCCGGAGACCTTTCCAGCCTGTGTCACTCCTGCTTCCAGTGAGATTCCGTCTATCAGCTTCATCTGATGCCTTCTTTCTAGGGCACGCAACCCCTTCCAGTGCATGCCCATCCAGCGACCTCCCTTCGGGCATTCTCATCCCTCTGGTATACCATCCGACCTTGGTTTGTGTTTTTACCTTCCTTTTTCATTAAGTTTTTTGTTCATTAGGGTTTATCTTGGTAGGTTTAGGGCTTTATAGTCTGCATGGGGCAATCACGGGCGTGTGTTTTTCATTCCACCATGGTTCCAAGGTAGTATCTCTCAAGAACTTGCCTTTATAATTTAAGTTCCATATTTTTCTTATTGTTCATTCCATATATATATATTCTAATTATTGGTTTGCAACATTTGGTTAATTTATTTGGTGTAAAAAATGATAGTTTATGCCTATTTTTGTGAGAAATAGTGTTGTTTCGTTATAAATATGCAAAATACTTGTTTATTAAATTTCTTTATTAGCTCTTGCATGTGTTGTGTTCTATTTAAAACATTTTTTAGCAATTTAAATGAATTATTGGCATGAAAATTGGGGTTTTATTCCTTGTTGGGTGTTAATTGGATTTGTTTTGTTAAAAAGTGCATGCCTATTGTGTGAATAGTTTCTGAGTAGGATTTTACATGATAAGTGTTATATAAAATGATTTGTTTGAATTTATAAATATATTGGTAGCATGAGAAATAATTTTTGTGGGTTCCTTATGGTTTCCAAACTGGTTTTGGTTTTATAAAGGGATGATTATGGGGTTTTAAGGTGTTTTGGATGGCATGTTTGGCATTTTTGTAAGAAATTTTTTGTTTTCAAGGTGTAATGAAAATGTTTTCAGGAGTTTTTGTGAATGGTTTGAGATGAAAAACGGCATTTTATCACCTATTTATGAATAGTATAATTTGTGTCTTTGATAAACATTGGTTTGGTAAAACACTTAAAGGCTCGTTTGGCATCATTATGTAATGTTGAAATGTTTCATTATGAAAACCTTCTTGGATATTTCTCATGCCTTATGTGTGTATATGATGGATGGGATGTCTTCATTGTGGAATACTTATGATCCATTATCAGAGTGCATCGGGTTGGGCTCTTGTGTTCTGTTTATTTTATAGCATGAGATCGGTCCTTAAAGTGGATCGGGGTGATGCCAGTTATTGTTTATTTATTATATATATACATGTGATTAGATGCTCTACAGACATAAGTTGGCTCACCACTTTGTATATACATGAGACATGGGAACCTGGCATATTGAGATAATTTTTTGAGAATGATTGTTGCACTGGTAATTTACGTACTGACCAGTGGCCCATATTAGGTTGATATATTTGGGTTTATTATTATGGGGTTGGGCCCCTAGAACTGTCCTGATTTAGGGTGTCCATGCATTTGGGAATTTTTATTTCATCGTGTGTGGTATGATACTAGGGATGGGGTCTCATGTATTAGTACGTTCTGGATTGTTCTTGATCTATTGGGTTCACCTATGTCTATCGGCTTTTAGTTTTTTGCAGTATTGATTGTGATACTTGTATGATTATTTTCCATTGCCCTTATTGTGTGAATACTGTAGTGCTTTTCATGTGTAGAGTTTTATTGGAAAGTGACGTGTGGTTTTAATATGGCTTATGAAAACTGTTTTTAAATAAAAGTGTTTTATTCTCTTTGTGTGAGTTGAAAATGTAAACATAAATTTCCCCTTGAAAATGATAATGTATCACTAATGGATTGAACTTGGTTTTGAAAATGAATAAGGTCAATGTGTCATATTTTTTTAAGTAAAATGGATAGAAAATAATTCTTTTATATATTGTAGTTCAAAAGTGAATTTGATGTTTATTTTATTTTAAAGGAAGTTATTTGAAAATAGATTATTGAGCTAGCCTACTGAGTTTTATTACTCACACTTATAGTTCTCTTTTGTTTTTATCCCTTATGCAGGTTTCAACTTGAGTTTAGTCGCCTTAAGTGACAGTTGATCTTTGTATTGGAGACTGACCCATGGGGTCACATGGAGATAGCTTGGTCGTTAGGTTTGGCCATTTTAGTTGTACTTTAAACTTCTTGTATAAATGATGTTCAGTTTGGTTTCATTTATATATTAGGTTGTTTGGTTTCTTTTAATTGTTTATTTTATTATCTATTTATTAGGATAAATCATTCCCTTGTTTACTTTTTGATACCCTTGGTGCTTATCACCGGTCTAGGAGGATTGGTAATGCCTCTCGGGCCTTGCCACAGATTGGTTCGGGTGACCAGTTCAAGATCAACCTGGGTTGGTTCATGACAAAATGGTATCAAAGCAGGTCGTCTCTTAGCAAACCTTGATTTTCAGAGTGCCATTTGTTATTTGAAGATGTCAAGGTAGATGGAGTAGGATTGTCAGGACTTGATAGGTAGGTGCAGGAAGAGCGTCGTGAACTCTTGATCGTTCTAATCCTCAGGTTTCCATGGGAAGTTCAGTTTTGTTATCCTTCTTGGTCTTTAAAAAATGTTTTTTGATTAGGATATGAAAAGGTGAGTTGGGTTAATAGTTCCCGTGAGATCGCATGGAGTGGAAAGCCTGGTGGATCCTGGGGCATGGTCCTATAAGGCTCTCCATGCCGGTGTCATGTTTGGCATATGACCTCCAACCATATGGTCAAGTCACCCACCAACACTAGTTCCCTTTTTGAGTTGTTTTGGGCCTCCTTTGGATTCTAAAAAGTGTTTGAATTGGATAAATTGTTTTGTAAAATGGTTCTTTAAAATGGAAAGTTTGATTTATTCTATTTTTCAAAAGTGTTTTAAGCTGGAAATTATGGTGTTTCATAGACCATTGGTTATGTGGCTTGTTTTTCCTATGTTTGATAAGTGTTTTTTATTTGTTATGCCTCCCCATGATCTGAAAGTGATACCCCTATTGTATCTTGGGATGGAATCTTGTTGGTGGCTCAGTTTTGGAGCAGTGTTCGTAATTTTTCTGGTTTCCTAGTTTCCTTGTGTTTTCCCCATTGGGGATATGATGAATGTTGTAGTATGGCTATAGGTGGTTCTCTAATGGTAATATTTCCAATTGATCAACCTAAGGATTTCATTTATAAGATTTAGAAGTTAAATCCGCCTCTTTGAAGGATTCCCCGGCCTGTCTGTTGAAATAATGGGTTGTTTAAGCTCTGCCTAGGATGATTTCATGTTGCGGTAATTCCCTCGATTATGGTAGTTGTGCTCAATGGTGTTTGGTGGGTTTCTTAGTAATTCTTATTCATTTTATTCCTCATTCAGAGTGAGAGAGAATAGTGTTTTATATCTATGAGTTCCTGTGGGGGGAGGGTTTATTGGTTAAGGAAGTGAATTTCATGGTGTTCTATAATCCGTTGTTTCTACCTAGGAATTCTATGTGGATTTGTGTGACATTAAAATAAGAAGTTTCGGTTAAGGGATTGGAAGCTCCTAACTATGAGGAGGTAGATTCTTCATATATCAGAGCTCCATCTATATGTCTCAGAGTGAAGCTGGTACATAGTCAGAAATCCTAGAGGATTAGGGATTATAGTTAAATATATGCCTCTGCCATTGCGGTGAGGTAGTTATAGTGTTTCTATTGTGGTTTCTCTATTATTGTGGATTTTCTCTTTTCATAAAGAGCACAGTTGAATTACCCCTCACGTGGTGTTTGTGGTTATTCCTTCTTGTATGTAATTTCTGATTAGTGTTCTTATGTTGATAACTCATGTGAATTGAGTATGTTCTTGGATTTTATCCATTCGTAGGTGAAGAGTAGTGGGTGGTTGTCATCTATGGTTTTAGTGGTCCTATAGTTGGGCCTCTTCTCTCCCCTCCCCATGTGGTGTAGGTTTTTTGTCTATGTGAGAATTTTTGGCTCGGTCCTTATCCCCTCCACTTAGGAGTGGGTAGTTTAAATATTCCTTTGACATTCCTCTTATCATTGGTTTGACAGAACTATGTGAGGTGGGCCTGGTTTTGGGATCTTGTTAAATTTATGTTTGGTATCTCTTAGTTGGTTCTTATAGTGTGGAGACCCACTACGGGTCTCATTGAGTTTTCTTTTAAGATGATATCGGTTTCTAGTTGATTTATAATGGTGGGGAGTCTATTTGAGCCTCCCCTTTGTTAGTGATCTATTTCATAAAATGGGGTTAAGTTTCATTAGTGGTCGGTGAAATGTCCTCGAATTGAGAGGTTAGATCGTATTGATGTGGAGTCCTTAAGTGTTGATCAATCGATTAGAAAGAATTGTGGATTTTCAGGGGTGGAAAGCATTATGGTGGGGAGAACTGTCACACCTCGATCTTTGTAATTATTTTATTTTATTATTTTCTTGTCTTTGAATAATTTTATCAGGGTTCGGGTTGAGTCTCAGTTTAAATTTTTGAGTTTTTATTCAAGAACTCGTGTTTTGAGTTTCACAGAATCTGGCACACGGGCAGGGCGCAGTTTGGGGACCGTGTGGCCAAACCCTGGTCACCGTGCAGCCTACCTAGTGTTTAAAAAAATTAAAAGTTAAATGATCAGCATGATAAAATTAAATGGGATTTAAGGTAGAATGAATAAAAGTAAATTAAAAATTCAAAAGTGTTGTTTGAATAATAATAATAATGTTAATATTATTATTTTTATTGGGAATATTATATTATTAATATTATTACCATTATTATTATTATTACTCTTATTAAAAATGTTATGAATTATTTTTTTATTATTATTATCAGCTTTTGTGGTGGGTTTTAGACCGGTGTGTGGGCACTGCATGGTTAGTAGAGACTGTACGATTATCCCGAATACCTGTGTGACACCTTTTAGAGTGGTCAGAAGCTATCACACGGTTCGTGAATGATCACTTGAGACATGCGCAGACCATAAGGTTTCCTGGTGTTTAGATTAAATAAAAACTTAAAGATAAATAAATTAAGAAAAAAAATAATGTGTGATAATTATTATAGTATTCATATTGTACTTATTAGTATAATTATTTTGAGTAAAAATTTTAATTAAAATGAATGATAATTATTGTGGTTGTTAGGAATTATTATTATTATTATTATTATTATTATTATTATTATTATTACTATTACTAAAATTATTATTATCAATTGTGGTATTAAATGTTTTTTAATATAATTATTACTTAAAATGAAATGAATAGTTTTATTATTATTTTTATTTTTATAATTATGTTATTAATAATTTATTATTATTATTATTATTAGGTGTGTGTATAATAATTAGTATTAGGTTATTAGTTATTATTTTATTATATTTATTTTTGTAGGGTTCTCCTATACCTCCCTCTCTCCTCCCTCTTTTCTCCCACGCATCCCTCCTCCCCCTGTTGTCTATCTTCTCTGGCCAGCAACTCCCCCTGCTACTACACATCTCCAGCGACCTTCCCTTTGTCGGCATGCCTCTCGCTTCTAGCATGCACCCCACCAGCGCATAGCTAGCCAGCACCGCCCCCTCTCCCGGTGAGTCCAGATGGCATCACCCCTCTTCTGGTGAGTCCATTTGGCACCGCGAACCCCTTCTCCAGTGTCTCACCTTGTCGGCATCACCCGTCCAGCCCGCTCTTTTCTGGTGACCTATCCATCCAACACCGCTCCCCCTTCCAGTGATATTCTATTCGCAGGCTGCTTTTAATGACTCCTTTTTTGCGTGTGCATCCCCTGTCGACACGTTCCCAGCCGACGACTTCCTTTCGGGCGTGTGTAGCCCCTCTTGTATACCATCCTCTCTTTTTTTGGTTTTTTACTTTTTTTCATTAAGGGTTTTGTTCATTATGGTTTATCTTGGCAGGTTTAGGGTTTTAGAGTTTGTGTAGGGTGATCACAGGCGTGCATTTTTCATTCTGTCATGCTTTTAAGGTAGGCTCTCCCAAGAACATGATTTTATAATTTAAGTTCCATATTTTTATTTCTATTCACTCCATATATATATGCTAAGTATTGTTGTGAAATATTTTTTTAATTTATTTGGTGCGAAAAATGATATTCTATTCCTTGTTTTGTGAGAAATAGTGTTGTTTCGTTATAAATGTGCACAACGCTTGTTTAATAAATTTCTCAGTTAGGTCTCACATGTGGTGTGTACTATATAAAACATAGTTTAGTAATTTAAATGAATTCTTGGCATGAAAATTGGGGTTTATGCCTTTTTGGGTGTTAATTGGATTTGTTTTGTTAAAAAGCACATGTCTATTGTGTGAATAGTTTCCCGGTTGGCTTCTACGTGATAAATGTTATATAAAATGATTTTTTTTGAATTTATAAATATATTTTAAGTATGGGAAACAATGTTTTTGGGTTCCTTATATTCTTTCTAAATAGGTTTTGGTTTTATAAATGGATGACTATGGGGTTTTAAGGTTTTTTGGCATATACCGCTAACAAATGGCCCATTTGGCATTTTTTGTAAGAAATGTTTTGTTTTCAAGCTGAAATTAAAATGTTTTAAGTAGTTTTTTTGAATTGTTTGAAATGGAAAATTTTGTGTTTTTACCCCTTTATGAATAGTGGAATTTGTGGCTTTAATAAACATTGGTTTGGTAAAATGCTTAAAGGCTCATTTAGCATCTTTATGTAAATGTTGAAAATGGTTTATTATGAAAACCTTCTTGGATATTTATCATGCCTTCTAGGTGTATATTATGGATGGGATTTCATCATTTTGGAATCCTTATGATTAATTATCAAAGTTCCTTGGGTTGGGCTCTTGTGTTTTGTTTCTTTTATGGCATGAGATCGGTCCTTGGAGTGGCTCAAGGTGATGCATGTTGTTGTTTATTTATTATATATATACATGTGATTTGATGCTCGGCTAGAATCAGTTGTCTCACCCCTTTGTATATTCATGATACATGGGAACCTGGCATATTGAGATAATTTTTTTAGAATGATTGTTGCATTGGTATTTTACGTATTGGCCAGTGGTTCATAGTAGGTTGATATATTTGGGTTTATTTCTATGGGGTTGGGCCCCTCGGTCTGTCCTAAGTTAGGGTGGTCAGGCATTTGGGTGTTTTGATTTCATCATGTGTGGCATGATACCGGGGATGAGGTCTCATGTATTAGTACGTTCTGGATTGTTCTTGATCTCCTCGGTTCACCTATGTCTATCGAATTTTAGTTGGTTGTAGTGTTGATTGAGATACTTGTATGATTATTTTCCATTTCCCTTGTTGTGTGACTACTATAGTGCTTTTCATGTGTAGAGTTTTATTGGAAATTTATTTCTGGTTTTAATATGTCTTATGAAAAATATTTTTAAAGAAAAGTGTTTATACTCTTTGTGAAAGTTTAAAATGTAAACATCAATTTCCCCTTAAAAATGATAATGTATCACTAATGGATTGAACTTGGTTTTGAAAATAAATAAGGGTAATGGGTTGTACTTTGTTTTTAAGTAAAATTTATAGAAAAGAATACTTTTATATATTATAGTTCAAACTTGAATTTTATGTTTCTTTTACTTTAAATGAAGTGCTTTAGGAAGAGATTATCGGGTTAGCCTATTGATTTTTATTACTAGAACCTATAGTTCTCTTATATTTTTAGACCTTGTGCAGGTTTCAGCTTGAGTTTGGTCACCTTGGGTGACAGTTGATCTTTGTGTTGGAGAGTGACCTGCAGGGTCACATTGAGATAGCTTGGTCATCATTTTTGGCATGTGTAGTTATATTTTTTACTTGTATAAATTATGTTTAGTTTAGTTTCATTAATATATTAGGTTGTTTGGTTTCTCTCTGTTGTTTATTTTATTGTTTATTTATTGAGTGAAATCATTCCCTAGTGTACTCTGTGATTCCCTTGGTGCTTATCTCCATCTTGGGAGGATCGGGAATGCCTCTTGGGCCTTACCACGGATCGGCTCAGGTGACCGGTTCATGGTCGACCCGGGTTGGTTCGTGACAGAATATAACAATTTTATCCATGAAATATTGGGTTAAATCAATATTCTACATTCATAAGGTAAATAATAGATAAAAAATTATTGATTTCCAACTGTATTGAAAACATGAAAAAGAGTGGTTAAAAATGTGCCACTTAAGTGTGATTTTAGGGAAAATCATAAATATTATTTAAATAGAATAAAGGAATAATTGTTTTTATAAACCTAGAAATGAAATAAAATGGGTTTTCATGATAGGATGAGTTATTTTTAAAAATATTTTTATTTTAAAACATTTTATGGAGTGCACTTGAAAATGGGTAAGAAACAGAGAAGTTCTCTTTAATGAGTTTTGCTTATCGAGAGGAATTGAGAAGGGAACCTTATAAAACATGTAATTCCCTATAAAATGAAGATTAATTAAGATACATACATATTTTTGGTAAATATTCATAGAATATAATATAATTATATAATAATAATTAAGATATTATTTGTGTAAAAATGAGAGAAAGCATAACCTATAGGAAATGTGGGGGTTCGGAGAGATCCCTTACAAATATCATATCATTGAAGTGAGCATAAATAAAATGGATATATTATGTGTATCATATTTAAATAAAAATAAAAAAAGTTTAAATAAAACATAAGATATTAAAAATTAATTTCACACATAATATTATAATGACATAATCAAGAAGTAGAAGTTTAACTCAAAGAATAGAAATTGGGTTAAGAATTCCCTTACCATTTTGTAATCAGTCGAATCATGTGCCCAATAAAAGTAATAATTTTAAAATGAAACATTTAATACCATGAATATAATGAGATTCATGATACTATATATCAAAAGGAAGTATATACATGACATAAGAAAAATATGTGGTGAATAAGGAATATATCTCATAGAAGTAAAATTGAGACAAGAAATGCTTACCTCAAGTTTGACTTTCTTCAAATATATTCAAACCTTCTATATAGTAGTTTAAATAATTTTATTAATTTGTTAAATAACTATATTAATATTTATACCACCTTATAAAATCATTTTACAACATATTTCCACCCGTTCATTAATAATATTTCGTTATTTTCATTGTTTTAGGTGCGTTCGTTTCATGGTTTCATGATCGGTTCATTTGTGTATAATCATAGATTTTTATGTCAAATGAAAATAAACTCCATAATTTGAATGAAATGGTTTTAATGAACTTCCATAAGTATAAATTGTCCCATAAATTTTTTTTATTTCTTACATGAAGACTATTCATTTGATAAAATGTTAATGATAAATGATTGGTTTAATATGGCGGTTTTTCTGACCATCACAAACTAGTTTCATTTTATTTATTATTATGTATATATATAAGTTCCATAACATAAAATAGGTTATAATATAAAAATTAAAATCTTATTTAACTAGAATAATACTTTTATGATCATCCATGAAAGTGGTAATGGAAAATGAACAAAATCATTATTCATGGAGATGGTTAACCACCATAATTTGGACAATCTTTTTATTTCTTTGAATAATAAGAAATGAGGAATGAAATGGATATGATATATTCAATTATAAACATAAAACCCCATAATATACATGATTATTGAGTTATCATTCCTTTATGGATGATGTAGGTTATTAGAAAATAGAATAAGAAAATAAAATAAGAGAGTTTCTTTGAGAAAATTACCCCTCGGATATCACCTCCTTGAAGGATCCCTTGAGGACCTTGGATTTGGTATTTTAGTAATAACATGATCACTTGGGAATGATTAGAATAGGTAGGAGATGTTTTTTTAGATATTTTAGGAGCTTCAATTCTTATGAGAAGAAAGGGGGTGGTGAGGAGTGGTATTTATACTTGAGGAGGGGTGGGTTTATGTGATTAAATAATGATTATTTTATATTTAAATCCAACCACATTTGGGTGGTATTAATTTACAAGAATATAGATTATAATTAATGTTTTAAAGGCTGTTTATTCTCAACAAACACATAATCCAACCATTTAATTTTGTATTTTTTAGGTATTTTAAGCTTTTACCTTTTAACTTTAACCTACTATAGTATTTAACTTATACCGCGGTAATTTTTTTACCATGGTACTTTTTGTATGCCTAAAAATTAAAATTAAATTATAAGATAATTTGGACCACATTATTCAAAATATGTAATCCATTTTTCTTAATTCAATTTCTAAAAGTGGTAAAAATCAATTCTAATTTGATACTCATATAACTCATAAAAATAGTTTTTTTAAGGTTAAATTCATGGTTTTCAAAAATGTTAAGCATGTGTTTCTAAATGTAAAACATTATATATTATGTCATACCCTAAATACATTTTTATCAAAAATAAGTTTAAATAAACTTGAAATCATGATCATATAATAATTATTTCATAAGAGTTATGTAAAAACAGTATTTTCACTTTTTAACCCAAAAATAAATTTTTTTAGAAAATTAAAAAAAAAATCCCTAAGATAATTTTGAAATTTCAAATTAAAAAATAAAGTTTATTTTGTCAAATAAAATTTATAAAAGTTTCAAAATTTATTTTTAAAACAAGTGTTTCATTAAAAGGCGACAAAAATTTTTTTAGAGAAATATATTTTTTATGGGTAAAATTGGATTCATTCTTATATTATGCCTATAAAATCTATTTTATGAATGTAAAAATATTTTATTGAATATATAATATATAAATTTCATTAGTATCATCCAATAATAGTAATTAATTTAATTTATTAAGATAAAATTCCTTTGGCACATAAAAATAGTTTAT
This sequence comes from Viscum album, assembly GCA_963277665.1. Taxonomy (NCBI): domain Eukaryota; kingdom Viridiplantae; phylum Streptophyta; class Magnoliopsida; order Santalales; family Viscaceae; genus Viscum; species Viscum album. The sequence continues at coordinate 250,601,268 of OY728150.1, forward strand.
TTATAAAGACATTTACTTTATATTCAATTAGTTTTTATTTTAATTTATAATGAATTGGTAACCAATTAATTCAACCATGTATTTTCATAAGTAAGTTAATCATATTCATAATCTCCAATTTAATAGCTAGGATATAATTTTCACATTTAAATAATAATACATAGTCATTTTTTAATCTCAATTTGGAATATCTTTTATGATATTGAACATAGTATTTTATTTTAAAATATCAAGATGTTACATGTCCCTTTTATTTTTGGGTAATATTAATAGTAAACTTAGTAAATTCTATTACCATTGTAAAAGGTAGATTGGGTAATTAAGGGTAGAAATAAAATGATAAGTACTATAAAATAACCCTAAAACTTTCCCCAATTTAATTTTATGAGTAATTTTCATCCATAATAATTCAGGTTTTGGTTATATAACCATTTTATTCCATTTGGATATGATTATAACCTTTATAATATTTTTTTTAAAGAAAATTCAAAGATGTCACACGATTGTTTTTAATAAGTATAACATTTAATATGTGGTTATTGAGAGTATATATTAAACTATAAATGGTATTTTGAAATATAAATGATTTATATTAAACATGATAATTTATTTTTTATTTTTAGGGAATAAATAATTACCTTAAATTCTTGCACAATGCTGATGCGGTAATTATTCAATTAATGAAAAAAATAAAATAAATGATATTAAAAATATTAATATAAATATAATTTGAGATATTTGAAGTCATTAATTAAATATATTGATGATAATGACATTTTTAGGATATAATAAAATAGTTTTTTGAATTTTACATGTTTTCTTGATGATTTAAAAGTCAAATTGATGAATAGTATCAAATTTGATGATAATGATATTTTATGGAATTAATATTTTATTAAATTAATTAAAAATAATAAAAATATTAAATAATTACAAAGGAGATAGTATATGGTATAAAATTTCATTTAATATTCATTTATAGTCCATTTTTAAGTTTTTGTAACTAGAATAGTCTTATTATATTTTAATATTTTGAGAAATTCCAATAGTGCCCCTCTCCTCTCTTATAAAAGGGAGCCTCTTATTCTTAATAACTTACAATTAAAAACTATTTTTGTTCTTCCAAGACCTACCAAAATCCTTTCCTAGAATCCATCACCTTATTATAGAGGCCTTGTTTTAGTCATAACATCAACCTCAGTGGTCTTAAGGTGTTTTTCAAATGAGGATTTCCAAAGAAGAGGCATAGTTTTTATCTGCATGTTTTAGTTTTGTTTCTTATTCCACATCACTAAAATATTATTAAACCATGATAAAATAATAAATATAGTATCCTCAATATACTTATATTTTATTATGTTATTTTCAGAAACTATATCCATCTCCACTTATATCAAATGGGAAAAGAATTCATCGTTCATGTGTACAGCGTCCTACCGCCTTGGGAATCGATGGAATTTTTTTTCCATAACCATATTTAAAGACTTGTTATAATGATTTAATTATCGTTTATATATGATATTCATGACATTTTTATCATTATGAAAAAATAATATATCATTTAAATTTTTATCATCCCATATAAAGAAAAATGAGAATGTCGTTCGTGCATACGTGTGAATTATCAGCTCCATGAAGCGATGTAATTCGTTTTCAACACCACACCACATGGATGATATATATAATTATATTTAAATGATTAATACGATATTAATTATATAATTATCATTATTTAAAAATAAAATAATACTTACCTTCTTTCTATAATAATCTTCAAAAATGGAAACGTTACTCATGCGTACGTATGGCCTACCGTCTCTATGATTGTAATGTAATTCATTTTTCCTAAAAATATTTAATGGATGTAATTAAAATAATAATTGATATATAAAAATGATAATTATTTAATTATTATTATTTTTTATATAATTTAATAATGACCTCTTTGACCATAATCAACATACCGAATTCATTTTGGACTTATGAACCAAATATCATCAAAACATTTGACATGAAATTAAATGATTAATTAATTGTATATAACATGGTAATAAGTAATATAAAGGGAATAATGAACTTGAAAAAGGTTCTTAATCAATTATAATATTAACATAAGTTTATTATTCATGAATATAATGTACATATATGATGAATTAAACTCGAGGTAAGGTAATTCTTAATTCAATTTTCCTTTCTTTGATTTAAACTTCTAATTCATTTGATTTTTTCATGCTAAGATTATGTGTGAAATGAATTTTGATTACATTATGTTTTATTTACACTTGTTTTATTTATATTTACAACTGATACACATAATCTATTCTTTTTATTAATGTTCACTTCAATGATATGATATTTGTAAGGGAATTTATTTTAAAAATACTTTCTTAATGTTTCTTTTTAAAAATCAATTTTAATGTTTCTTTTTAAAAAAGTCAAATGGGATGTTTTTTAACTTATATGGCATGAGTGTATTTTCTCGCCTTTCTGAAACTTTAATTATTTAATCTTTCCTTTCTAATTTTTATGGTTCTTTTAAAAAAAAATGTTTTCATTATTATATGATAATTTTTTAGATTTTTAAAAGCTGTTTTTACAAGAAAATGATATTTTGATATCTGAAAGTGTTTTAAAAATGGGTTTAAAAGAGTTTTCAAGTGTTTTATTTATGATATGGTCCTTGGACATTATTTTTTATGGGTGCACCTAGATATCATCAAGTGATATCATTATATCTTATATGATGGGTGCACCCAGATAGCACCATGTGATCCCATTATATTGTATATGATGGGTGTGCCCAAATAGCACTTCAGTGCATTAGGTAATGATTTTTTTCTCAAAATAATTATATTATAAGTTATCCATATTGTTATTCCAATTTATAAGGGTTCTCATAAGGTCTATATAAGGGTTCTATGATGATGATGTCCCAAGGTACCAACATGAATTTTATATGCTTGTTAATGAGTTTTAATAGAAATTTTTTGATTTTAAAAAAGGTAAGATACTGATATTTTTAAAAATATGACTCCTTTTTTAGGGTAAAAATGTATTTTTTTAAGAAAAAATTTTATGGTTTTATCACTAGACTAATGGTTTCCTTTATTTTATATCTCTTATTGATCTTTTTATGATAATCACATATTTTAAAATATTTTTCATGGGGTTTAAGGATGGGTTAAAGAAAAAAATCAAGTTGAAAGTTGTAAAGATTTTTTTGAAAAGGAAACATGTTTTATTTTAAAATAGTTTTATTTGGTGTAAAAATGGATACTAATTATACATATCCACCTATAATTTATGGTTTTACTTTGTAAGAGTTATGACGTAATTCTCTAAAACTCTAAACCCAAAAAAGATCCTTAAAATCTAAGAGAATTAATTCTTGAATTAAAACTCAATATTATGTGATGTTTAAGTATTATTACTTACATTTGGTATCAATGTATGGGTTATATAACTTTATGGTTTAGGATAATGATAATATAATACTCTTAAACAATTTTAACTAATGATTAAGGTGAAATAATATAGAATTTAAAGATTACCATGTTCCTTCATCTAAATTATGTTTGTTTATAATGGTTTTTCATATATAAAATAGGGAAGTTGTTTTGGGAAGTTATTGAGAGGAAAATTTCCTTATAAGTAATCATCTCAAGATGGTTGGAATCGAAAAAAAAAATTTTGCAGTAATGGATTAGTTTACACAAGCCATAAATGGTGGTGGTGTCCATATTAGAGAGCAGCCAGATCTTCTCCAAAGAAACTTGATGATAGGTGGTCATTTTATGAGACAAAATCCTCTAGATTTTAGTGGATAATTTGACCCAATGGTAGATGAATAATATATTAATTCCCTAGATAAGATATTTAAAGTCATGGGATGTTCAGAACGTCAAAAGGTAACCCTTTCCATTAATTTTTTTAAAGATGAAGTTTATTGATGGTGGTCTATAGTTAAGAATAATAGAGATAAATATGATCTTGATGTTATGGAATGGGATTATTTTAAGATTATATTTATGAAAAAACATTTTACTAAGACTGTTCAAATTATAATTGAGAAACAATTCTTGGAGCTGAGGTAGAATGATGATGATTCTGTGGCTGTGAATAAAGCTAATTTTACAAGACTATCTAGGTACATATAAAATTTTATTTGATAAATTTATAGTAAAATTAATAGACTTTACTCTGATTTGAAACCAATTCTATGAAGTTCTTTATACATAAGAGAATTTAAAAGTTATGAGAAAGAGGTTTGTTGTGCTGGAAAATTTTATATGAAGTTTTCTAACATATATGTGCCTTATAATGACAAGAGTAATAAGTGGTTCGGTTGGGAGGAAAATAATTCATCAAATAAATTTGGAGGCAATAAAATCCAATTCTCATATTCTGATAATTATGGTAAGAGAAACCCTATAGAATGTTTTATGAAGTTAATAAAGTGTTATCAGTGTGGTCAGCTTGGTCACAGTACTTGTGACTATAGAGAAAGGAATCATTAACAACCAAAGATTAGGGTAACTGGTATCTATCCAATGGTGAGGTGTTTTAGTTACAATGAGTTGGGTAATTATGCTAACATGTGTCTGAAGTTAGTTTCACATGATAGAAATCATCATGATCAGAAATAGAAAGGTGTATAACATTTATTTTCTACTATTATAGTTGATGTGGGACTGTTAAATGAATTGGTGATAGGTATGTTACTTATGTATTCAAATTCTACCAATACCCTATTTGATTCTAGATCTTCTCATTCTTTCATTTTTGAGAAATTCATAAGAATACTGAGAACATCACATCCTGAAAGTATGGTATAACTTTTAGTGAAAACACTAGGTGATAATATTAAATAAATAAAGATATATAGGACTCTTCCTATTGTAATAAGTGAAATGTTCCTTCCTACAAATCTTGTTGAACTACCCATAGTTGGTTTTCATATTATTTTGGGTATGGATTGGATTTAAGTTTATCATTCTAAGATGGATTATAGAGCTAAGAAAGTTTTTTTTAATGATTTCATTCCTTTAATAACCTACCAAGAAGTAGATAAATTGATCAAAAATGGAAAATCAAAGTTACTTAGCGCATGTTGTTGAAAGGAATGAAGCTATTCAGATTAATGAAGTGCTAGTAGTAAATGAATACATGTATATTTTTTCTGATTATTTTCCCAGTTTCATTCCTGGTCAGGAGGTTTATTCTACTATTGAGTTAATCCCTAATATCAATCCTATTTTATAACCTCCTTATCAAATAGCTCAAGTAGAAATTTTGGAACTGAAAATGCAATTACATTAGTTCTTAGATAAAGGTTGTATTTGACCTAGCACTTCATCATGGGGTGCTCCTATTTTATTTGTTAAAAATAAATATGGTTCTATGAGGATTTCCATTAGCCCGAATGGTCTGAAGGCCTTCTTTTTTATTTTATTATGGATAATCCCCCTTTTAAGGGTTAAAGGGGAACCCGTACATAACCCGTAGGCCCAAGGCACATGGCCTGACATGACCTGCAATACATGACCCGAAGGCCTAGAGGCATACCATGCCCAATACATGACCAATAAGCCCAACCCACTAGAATTTCTCCTCTCCAACTTATGTATCATTGATCTCCTAGCTCCCCACCTTTCATTGTTGATTGGCTAGCATTGCCTCGTACAAAGATACATGGTGCCTGGTCCTGATGGCGGTTGTCATACCCTCTCATTCTTCCAATCCAGTTAGCTCTTCTTTGGGTGACTGCTACTCTTGTTGTTATGATCCTCTTCTAGGGCCTACTCTGTGTGAAATGGGCTACTCCATGGTCTATGTGGCCTGAAGGCCTTGTGGCTCGAAGGTCTTTGATGGCCCAAAGTCCCTTGAGACCTGTAGGCCCAAACCGGTGGCCCAAAGGCCCAAATCAGTTGAATAGTTCTGGCTACTACAGTACCGAACAGTAACTGCTGCAGTACCCTGGGAATTCTCCTTCACCCACTTTTTGAACCTGGGTCTCTTGGATGCCAAGCAGGATCCCTTACCACTCGGGTACGGGCTTGTTGGCTATGAGGCTTTTCATTGATTATAGAGCATTTAATAACATAACTATTAATAATAACTATCTTTTTCCTCATATCAATGATTATTTTGATCAGCTCTAGGGAGCATAGTACATTTCAAATATTGATCTTGGGTCAGGGTACCATCAATCGAAAGTGGAGGAAAATATTCTAAAGACCACATTTTAAACTAGATATAGACATTATGAGTTTGTATTTATTCCCTTTGGGTTGAAAAAAGCTCCCTCTATATTTATGGATCTTATTAATAGAGTCTTCCATGAATATTTGGATAAGTTTATAGTTGTTTTTATTGATGATATTTTGGTTTAATAAAAAAATTGAGTATCATGAAAAATATCTAAGTATTATTTTAAAAATCCTTAAATAAAATAAGTTATATGGAAAATTTAGAAAATTTTATTTTTGGTTACAACATATTTCTTTCCTTGGTCACTTTGTAATTAAATATGGAATTACAATTTATCTTTCTAAAACTAAAGTTGTTGAAGAGTGTCCAAGACCTACCAATGCCATAGATATTTATGGTTTTCTTATATTAGTAGGTTACTACCAAAGGTTTGTTAAAAAAATCTTAGTTTTCTATCCTCTAACTATGTTAACATGAAAGGTAGTTAAATTCATTTAGACAAAAGAATATGATTTTTTAGTAACTGAAAAGGAGATTGGTTAATGTTCCATTTTTTTCCCTACCCTAGAGAAATAATGATTTTTTTCATCTATAGTGATGCTTTATTGAAGGTAATTAGTTTCTTTCTAATGAAAAATGTTCAGGTAATTGCTTATGTTTTATGGAAATTGAAACCCTATGAGTTAAATTATCCTACACATGATTTGGAATATGATACTGTGGATTTTTCTTTAAAATTTTAGAGGAATAATTTCTATGTAGAAAAGTGTGAAATATATACTGATCATAAAATTTTGAAGTACATATTCTCTCAAAAGGAATTGAACATGAGGTAGTGGAGATGTCTAGAAATGATAAAGTATTATGATTACATGATCAATTATCATTTTGGAAAAGTAATAAAATTGGATGATGCATTGAGTAGAAAACATCAAACTTCATTAACCATGTTACATTTGGAATATGACCCTTTGGTTAATTATTTGATGAATTTTGGCTTGGAAGTTATGGGTGTAGGAAATTCCCCTATTTTTTTAGGTGTTAGTGCGATCATCTATGTCTGGAATAATTAATCAGGCTCAAAAAGAAGATCATGAGTTACATAAAAACGTATAATTGGTTGAGAAGGATAAGTTTCCTGAATTTAATATTGATAAATAATGTTTTTTTTTGATTTGGAAAGAGATTATGTGTGCCTTGTGATTACTAGGTGAAGAGGGAATTGTAAAGTGAAGATCATAGTTATCCATTTTCTATTAATATTAAAATCACTAATATGTACAGAGACCTTTAGGGGTATTACTGGTGGGGTGTACTGAAAATATATATTTCTAACTTCACCGTGAAATGTTTTAATTTTCAACCAGTTAAATCAGAATGACAATTATCAAAGTGGATGCTTCATAATTTTTGTAAGATCCTGTGTTTTTCTATAAGGTAAAGGTCTTTTTATTTCCTATTAAACTCTTGGTTAAATTATCTTTTTATATTAGACCCTAAATTCAGGACATGGTTCGGTTGGGTTGTTGTTGGAAAGGATGTGGGAGGGTTGAATATTAGCTGAAGACCAATTACATGATGTGTAATTGTAATTCATGGCGTGTAATTATTACATGATGCGTAATGGAATGGGTAAGCTAATTCACAATGTGTAAAGATTTTTTTTCCTAGGGGGAAGACCTAAAGCTTTACACGATGTGTAAAGAATTTACACGTCGTGTAAATTCTCAAGGACTATTTTTAAAAATAGAGGTAGGGCCTCATTTTTTAGATAGAATCCTTCACCACTTCCTCTCGTGAATAGGAATAGCTTCCATAGAATCTTAAATCTAGGATATGGTGTAACTCCCTTATCTTAACTCTATTTCTTCTATTGTCAGTATCATTAGATCCATGTTGGTAAGATCCCTATTCCTATCACTACTGTAAATATGACTTATACCAACGGTTTTGGCCAAACCGTTGGTATAGTTCATTAATTTGGACTTATACCAATGGTTTGGCCAAACCGTTGGTATAGGTCCCCCCTATACCAAAGGTTTGGCCAAAACCATTGGTATAGGTCCCAAAATCAAAGGACCTATACCAACAATTCTCAAAACCATTGGTATAGGTAAATGTATTTTTAATGGGATCTTCTTACGGAGAACATTAAATAAATCAAAATTTAAAATATTTATGATAATACATATATATATTTATGAAATTATGTTCACAAAAATCATGTTAGGTTAGTGGTTAGGTCATTCAATCATAAACTAGAGGTCTTGGGATTAAATCTCACCGAATGTTTTTTTAAATACATATACCAATGGTTTTATGGAACCGTTGGTATAGATATTCATATTACATATACCAACGGTTTTCAAAACCATTGGTATAGGTCTATACCAACGATTTTCCCAAAACCGTTGGTATAGACCTATCCTCACAGATTACTTGGTCATGGTCCTCCAAATTGTTGGTATAGGCTATACCAACGGTTTGGAGGCATATACCAATGGTTCCAAATCGTTGGTATAGGTTATTTTTCTAGTAGTGTATTGCACCTTTTGTTGTTTATCTTCTCCTTGGAAGAGTTATTTAAGTACAATCTAATATTCCCTATTTCCAAGGTTTTCATTTGTTCCTTATTTTTCTCTCTATCTAGACCGAATCAAAGTTCTATACTAGTTGAGTGTTATACTGTGTACATATGGTAGGTGGTATATACCTTTTCCCTTATGGTTCTTTTGTTTTATAGCTTGTCACAATTGTGCTACATGCTGAGATTTCTGGAATTGCTCCTAAAATTAATTGAAAACCTTTATATAATTGTTTGGTACCTAATTAGGTTTCCCACTGGTATCTTTGTGATTATTGGAGGTTTTTTCCCAAAACTAGTCCATGCATGGAGTGTTCCCTTATATATTCCCTATGTTGTATCACCTTGTTGGGTGCGTGTGAGCTCGTAAATTTTAGTGGGAGCTATAATGAGAATTAAATGAATTGCTTAAGGTTATGATCACCTTGTTTTGCCTATTCATTTTTAAATGTAAGGAATGAATTGAATTGAATGATTAGGAGATATTTATTTCATTCTTTTTCATGTGATACATGATGATAAATTAGTTATTTTTTTTGAATGGAAATTGTGGAAATGAGTTGGATGAACTAATGGAATTTCAATGGTTATGAAATGTGGTGGTGAATTAATTATGGTAGTGTATTCCTTAGACAATCTCCTTGGATCTTTATTCCATAGTATTCGATGGAAATTTCTACTCCATGGGTCTTGAATATAATAGTGGATTCCTTGGTCCTGTTTACTCTTTGGATCCTGATTCTGTTGGATTCCATGGGACTTGTTACCCCTTAGAACCGACTTGCTTAGACTGGTGTTGGAAATGATCCATTGACATGCTCCTTGTACTCAACCCAATTCTTTACTGAGTTTCCATCGATATGATCTTGGAACTTGATGAGGATATATTGGTCTTCTATACCTTGGATTTGAACCTTTGTGGTTTGACACTTGATTACATGGTGATGCCATTATGGATATTGACATTAGATTAAACAGTGAGGTCATTGTGGATATTGACACTTGATTACACAATGAGGTCTTTGTGGATATTGACACTGGATTACATGATGAGGTTGTTGTGTATGTTGACACTTGATTACATGGCATGGACATTGTGGATATTTTTTCTATGATTTACAGATATACCCAGCATGGTTATTTGACTATAGTGGGTAGAATGGACAGTATCACTTGTTGGTTTATGCTATACAGAAGACCTTGATTATGGTCACTTAGTTATCAATCACATAGAGACATGTTAGGATAGACAAGGTCACATCTACTACACTCTTTACTTTTATTACTATTATACCAATAATATACTGCACACTACTTCTATTTATATTACACAGACTGGACTTGTTATAGACACTATTGGTGGTATCCTACTGAGTGTTATCTCACATAATGTTTGGGCCACCATTGGGTACCCATACAAACATCATGTATTTAGGTAGGGATCAGGGAAAGTTCCCATTGTACGATATTTTATTTGATCATTGATTTGGATCAGGGGAGCACAGGACCAAGCTAGGATCGTGATGTTATCTGGAGATAGTCATTTTTGGTCTTTGTGCCTTTTGATACATGTATTGTACTAGATGCATGTATACCTATTTTCCTAATTTTAAGATAAATGACATTATCATTATATTGTATATGACTAATTTTTTATATTTATTATCATAGTCTTATAAATGTTTATCTTCTGTCAGTTATTTATATTATGCTTACGCTTTTGATATATATGTCATGTTGATGTGTTACACTATGACATGAGGGTATAGTCTCCCCATAGACACAACCTAGGCCCTCACTGGTATTCGGAAGCCTCTAACATATGGGGAGGTGCTTGAGTCCATGTGACCCACTAGCTCAAGGAACCGTTTAGTGGCTTCCGGGTTGGGATGTTACAAAGTGGTATCAGGGGAATTTTCTTTTATAGATTTACTATTTTGAGAAAATAGGTAGGAGATTAGGAAGTATTGGGATTTGGTAATGAGTTGTGCCTAGGATTATCTAACCCACGTAAATAAAAAATCCAAATTTACTAGAATAGTACATGCTTTTTTTATTTTACCTATTACAGTTGATTTGATTCCACCATTGGGTTATGCACTTGTTGTTTAATGTTTCTTATGATTATGGATTTTACTATTACCTAATGATAAAAGGGTATTCCATCTCATACATCATTTTAATAACCTTAAAGGATTCACATGCCATGCATTATTCCATGTCATATAGGATGCATTGCTTGACGACGTGAAATTATGGTGTGTGCCTTGCATGATATATCTGTGATTTAGTTCTCATTTTGTGTAGATAATTGAGAAACATAGCTTACAATTAGAGTTTATATTGTAACCTAAACAGGTTTTTCCTACTTAGGCTACATAAAAAACCCTAAGTAGTCAATTATGACACATTGAGTCATGGACCATTGGTCTCATGGACTGGAACATGTTATGGTATGGATTAAGTGGATGCCAAATTTTGGTTTATAAGGTGCATGGGCCCTTATGTATTAGAAGTGGTAAACCATTTGGTTTAAACATTTAAAGATAATTGTGAATAAATATGAATTTAAATGAAAATGAAATTATGAAAATAAGAAACTTGACCTGGACCTAGCTTTAGAGTGGGTAGTAGGTTGTGTCTCTGATACTTTTTACAGTTGTTCCTTTTACCTAGTCTTGGATTTAGGTGTAGGTAGAGGATTGTGGCTTGTTTATAGGAAATATTTAACCTATCCCATTATTTTATCTATGATATTCTCATTATTGATCTTTTTTTAGGCATGTGTTTGGCATTGTAGGGACATGCCACCATGAAGACCTCTAGTCGTGTGCTAGGAAGGCGGCAACAACCATGTTCTGGAGGAGGTGGGCCCATGGGATACCCGTAGATCTTCCTATAGTGATATATATGGAACAAATGGTTTTACCAGATATGGGTGATAAGGCACATTTCCATGATAGTTTTATGTGCTTTATATAGACCATTCAGGGAGCCCCTTATCCTACCTTGTCTATGGAAGAGCTGATGTGTGTGTTCCAACAATAGCATCCTCCCACGTTTTAGGGAGATGGAGGTCCAAATGCTATTTAGATATGGATAGAGACTACTTTTTTGATCTTCAAGCATCTAGATACACATATTGAGATGATAGGTAAGCTCTCGACATATATTCTTTGTGGAGTAGCTAATCGATGGTGGAATGTTTTGAACCAGGATGATACACTACAAGATATGGTCTAGAGGGACTTCCAATCCAAGTTTTACAACTACTTTTTTTTGAGACCCTGGGGGCTAAAAGGGCTAGTGATTTTATGCATCTGGAGTAGGTTGTTATTGTAACACCATGAGATTTTGTGAAATATTTTTTCGAATTAATTTAATCTTTTTGATATTTTTCATTTCATGCAACACTTAATATAGTTTTTTATATATATTAAAGCACTAAATTTGACTTGTGTGCATTACACACAACACTTAGGTTATCTTGAGGTACACAAAAAATTATGTTTGTATTATATTACACATAATACTGTGTCCCTTTTATATTTTGTGTTACATGAAAGGTTGAGTTTTTACCGAGCTAGAATACACTATTAATATGATTATTAAAATATTATTATAGCTACCACCTAGCTGTTGGAATGGAATTTATGAATAAGATTAACTAAAATTTTAAAATATTATTTACACATATATATAAAATTAATCTTTTGGTTATAAATTAGGAGAAGTTGATGTAAGAACTATTTGAAAATAAAGGAATTAATTTTCTAAGAAAACTATTTTTCTATATACAAACACAATTTTATCTCAATAAATTAAACAATAAACTTTTGATTAATGTTTTCAATAAAATTTATATATTATATTTTCAATAAATATTTTTTATACTCATACAATAGATTTTATAGGTATAATATAAGAATAAATCTAATTTTATAAATAAAAAGATGTGTTTTTCTAAAAGGTAATTTTACCGCCTTTTAATGGAGAACCTATTTTAAATATAATTTTTGAAACTTTTATAATTTTTATTTGAAAAAATAAAATTAATTTTTGAAAGTGAAATATAAAAATTTACTTTGGATGATTTTTTGTTTTTTTTTGAGAACTTTCATATTTTGATGAATAGTGAATAATACTGAATTTTAGATCAAAAATACTTTTTTATCCATTTTATTTATATATTTAAATAAATTGTAATTGGTTTTTCAGTATAATTAGATCAAATTTATACCATTTAAACCAATTTAGGTCATTTGAAACAATTTCACCTTAAATTTAGATATAAAAACTTAGAAAACTTTTGGACATTTTTACTTTAAAACCTTGCTTTGTCATCCCATCTGCGGGATTAATTTTAAATTAATTTATACAAATTATGTGATTTTAATTTAGAAAAATGGATTATATATTTATAATTATCATAATTTATAATGTTTAATAAGGTTAAATTATATTTTTACACAAAATATTTGTGAAATTTAATAAAATTGATTACATCGATTAAGATGAAAATTAGCTTAACAAGGGACTAAACTTTACACTTAAGGGAAAAAATGACCTATAAACTTGTAAAAACATCCATTGTATGATCATATTTATACCCTATAATACCTTTAATCTAATTTTTTTTAGTATTTAATCCACTTTTTATAGGAAAAACATGGGTGGAATTCCCTTTTCAAAAATTTACAAGAATTACACTCCTCCTCCACTGCAAAAAGGCACCCACCCATCCCACTTATTCACACATATAAAGCCCTTTGGATCACCCAAAATCTTCTCAAATAAGCTCCCAAAATTCCTCCTTTCATCATATAATCCTCCCTTTGTGAATAAATCAAACAAAGGAAGTTATTTTGTGCAAACCAAGAGGAGTTAACCAAAGAAGAGGTAACATCCTTCCTCAAGATCCTTTGTTTTATTTTCATTCTTCACACCCATAAACTCTTATTATTCCATGATTATATAATAAAATCAGTATTATAAATATAATAAGATGTTTTTATTCTAAAGGTTATACCTACACTTACACACACTTCCATCTAATGGGTAACAAACTTACCATTCTTGTGTACGATGAACTACAACTTCATGAAATAATGTTTTTTTTCCTTTACCACCTCTCATGGTTGAGAATTATGATGTAAACTCTATTTTTATATGATATATATTATATTTTTGATGTATTTATTCTTATTTAATTATTATATAAAACATACCTTCATGCTTTCCATTTTGTGTAAATATGGTAACTTCATTTGTGGGAGTGTGGACTACCGCCTCCTCAAAGGGATGTGATTTGTTTACACTTTACATGGAATGTATTAAGTATGGGTTTAGTAAAAATATATTATATATATGAAATAATAATTATAATTATATATATACATATGTTTCATTTACTTTCTTTCAATACGATAATAAAACGGAAACAACGTTCATGCGTACGTATGGTCTATCATCTCCATGAATGGTGTATTCCATTTCATCTTTATATATTTTATATATTATTATAAATACATATATAATGAATATATATAATATTTATATCATGTTTTACATTCTTTAAATAATTAAATCATGATCTAAGTAATATGGTCGAGAATAAAAAGTCAGAACATGTACGAATAACAAAGTGGATATTATACGAAGCAAAACCATAACATGGAATTATTAATAATAAGGTAATATAAATTCATAATAAAACCATATATGATATTATATATAATAATATGGTTCTATTTAAGATTTATAATAAACTTATATTTATTATAAAATAGGATTTAATGTGTACAAAGAAAGTCAAGACTTAAGGTAAGGTTTTTCTTTTCTCAATTTTATTTTCCATGAGACACAAGTCATGTTCACCACCCATTTATTTTGTGTGGTGTATTTACTACAAAAGGATATGTTATATTATTCTTATGCTTAAATTTATGGGTATTTACATATCTGTTTTATGATCTTTATTTCATAGGGTTTTTGTTTCAAAAGTTACAAAATCGGTAAAGTAATTTTGTCTTAATTTGCATTTTTTGAGACACATGCCATGTTATTCACCTATATTGTTTTACAAGGTATATATAATTCCATTTGAAATGTTATATCATGAACCTACTTATTTTATTGATATTTTAATCTTCATTTAATTTCTTTTTCTTACATGGGAAGTATAATTTAAAGTTACTAAGTGGCAAGTGTCTATTGAAACAATCTCATCGTTTTTCGAGATTGCTTATGATTATGCTTCCATTAATAAAATATTATGATCCATATCCAAATATCACTCATGAATTTTATTCCCCTATGTATATTCATGATTTATTCATGTACTAGTACCATTTTCCTACTCTTTGGTACTTAATATAATTAAGAAAAAAAATTATAAAAATCTGACTTTATTTCTCCTTTCGGTCGGAAATTTGTATTCCTTCAAAACCTTGTTTTCTAAAAATGTTTTTAGAATTGTTTTACTATTATCTTATGAAATTTAAAGGTAATTTTTACCCATTTTTTACCATTTTACAAAACGTTTTTAAATTAATATTCTTATCATTTTCTTATAAAATAACTTTTCTAAACTTTTAAGGTGCAAATGGAACGTTCGGCATGTATGGACTTACCTGCCATCGTGATCGCCATTTCATTGAATATTCCTTTGTAAGTTTAAAAGTTTATTTTTAAAGAAAGTTTTTTCCTAATATTTTGGAACATTTATTGAAATTAAATTTTGTTTTAAAGAAAAAGTTTTTCATACATTTTTTATGTTTAAAAAGTGTTTTAAATGATTTTTAAAACTTCTTTTATATGTTTTCAAAAGGTTATTTTCCAAGAAAACTATTTCAATGATTTCAATATTTCTTTATAATTTTTCAATGAAATTTTCTATAAAAGGTTTTTCAAATTATTTCAAGCCTAATTTTTAGGTTTTTAAATTATTTTAAAAGAAAATTTGTTTCAAAATGTTTTCAGGTTTTCTTTATGAGTTCAATGTGTTTTCAAATAAAAAGGTTTTCAAAATATTTTAAATATTTTTTTATAGGTATTAAAATATATTTTAAAAGAAAAAAAAAATCAAAATGATTTAAGTTTGAAAAAGAGTTTTTCATAGAGGAAAATATATTTTCCTCAAGAAATTTGTTAAATAAAATTGTAAAGATTTCTTTATAAGAAAAGGATTTTGAAATGGTTTTATTAAAAGTGATTTTAAAAGAAAGGATATATTATATAAGAAATGTTTCATATTATATTTCAAAATTATTCTCCACCTAATATTACATAATTTTTTTTAGTTTATATTTTACTAGGGATATGATCCAGGAATACCATTCAAATTCTTTATTTAATGGTTTATGTTTTGATGTAATGATGTTTATAAAACCTGTTTATCTTCCATATGTTATATTCTCTTTAAACCCACTTATTTTTAGGGATTATACTTTGATGAAATGATTATGAGACTATATCTTTTCTATAAGTAATTATATGATGAAATTTTTATGATAACGATTTTATTTTTTGGGTTATGATATGATGTTTATGAAACCGATCTTTTTTTATAGGTCATGATATACTGTAGGTTTTATTATATTTTGAAACATGTATGCATGACTTTATTATGTAACTGGTGGGGCCTATATCTCCCTCCAATGCATTGGGTATAGATTTATATCTCATAAGATAATGATTGGAATCAATTCGATGGGATTTATCCTCTGTGTAAGAAGGGGAAATCTGATACACTATGAGAAGATGGAAAACCCAATCCACTATAGGAAGATGGGGAAACCTGGTTCACTATGGGAAGATGGGGAAACCCAATCCACTATGGAAAGATGGTGAAACTGTATCCACTATGGGAATATGAGGAAACTCGATCCCTTACAAGGAAAGGACTACGACTGGGGATGGTGCTATGTCTCACCCAGTAGGTGTATTTTTGATGAAGTGCCCTAATAAGTTATAGAAATGCATCTTGAATTATAGGTAATGATATTATATATTTATGTGTATGCCATAATTCCTTTTCTTACTCCTATATTATGCTTTCATGGCTTATTCTCTTGATTTTCTTATGATTCATGCCTTATAAACTGATAACCTTTATTCCATGATTCATGATTATGATATGTAGGGTATGATCTTTTAATATTATGATCAAATAGAATTATGCTCTTGTTTATGATTACATATCTCTCGTTTTTACCCTTACTAAGCATCTGAGCTCGCCCCTTTTTATATTTCCTTACCCAGGTTATGAAGATATATTTTATTTATAGTGTTTCTAAGAGGGGTTCTAGTCTAATAGAACCTAGTAAGAAATAATGTATCTCACCCATGTACTGGTGTTTACATTTCCATGTTTCCAAAGGCACTAAACTAATATAGTCTTTGGGTGTCTATTTATCTAATGTTTTAAGTATTCTAAAAAATGATGTAATTTCTATGTATGTTAATACTGGGTTGTTATAGTTGTTATCAAAGAAAAGTTTTAGTCAACCTTTGGAAACTATGATGAAAAAACCTTAGTGATAACTATAAGGACATGTCTAAGGATATGTTTAAGGATGAGGAAAAGTATAGGAAAATTTATTTTAATTTTGGTAAACCATATAGCAAGTGGTTTCCTAGAAATATATCCCCATATGGATACTATAAGTGGACATGGTTTGGTAATATATTTACCTAGGAGTAACAACTCTGACAAGGTTCGTTAGGCCTAAATCCAGCGTAACCTAGTATACGACAATGGGCCTTACTGCGCATCTGTTTTGACACTCATGGGGGATATGATTTGGTTGTTCACAAACTCTTCATAAACTATCATAAAGGATTTAAAAATAAGTTTTCTATGAATAACTTAAGATAAACCTAAGGTTCCATAGATTAAATAAGGTGTCATAATTTAGAAATCCTATAAGTGGTTTTTTCATGATTATGTGGTTCCTCTCTATGACAATTGTTCCTTATTATATGATTTTTGGTTTAAGTTAATGGAAGAAACAAGAAGGAATTGGGTTAATGATGAATTTGATGGATAACCTACTAATGAGCAGTCAAATGGGGTGATCACTAGAGTGAAGGATGTTGTAATCATGCCTAATCAATTTTAACGAAACGTGATTAACAACGTGTACCTTAACCAACTCTCAGACTCACCAAAGAAGAGAAGGAAGAAGATCGTTGAGAGTTCAGTTAATGGAGACCATAGAGGAAAGAATATTTAGTTTTCTACATGTTGATAATGTCAAAAGAAGAATCCAATTGAATGTCTTAGAGGAATAAGAAGATGTTTTGACTATGGAAAATAAGGACACAAAGCAAGTAACTGCAAAGGGAAAATGAAAATTTTAGTTAACGCAATGGATGGGAATATTGTACCCACTAAGGTATTATCAATTGATGACTGATTTAAATGTGGAAATTATTATCATTATAAAAATCGATGTCCTAAGTGGAAGGCTCATGAAGAGAATTAACAAGGTGGTACAAGTAATGGTTTTTCTGCTAATGATAAAGATACCATGAATAACGTATGAAAGGTATGTGTTGTTCTAACAGTATTGATATATCCATGATTAAATTTATTTTGATAAATATTAATACATGACACGTATTTAATATTTTATGAAATTGATATTAAGGAATAAGATGACGAATCTTAATAAATTTTTTGAGAAGAAAGTTGGGTGAATAAAGTATTTATGTTTTCTAATTAAAAGATTATGTTATATGAATCATGAAATATATACGTATTTTCAGTATAAGATTTTAATTAAGGATTTGAAAGGATAAGATGAATGGAGTTGGTGAGGTAGAAAATTGATTTCATGGAATGGTGATATTTTGATTAAGGGAAGGTAACCCTTAATTTATTCCTAATGTTGAGATAATTATATTTAGATAAAGATATGTTGGATATGAATAAGTAAATTGGATGGTGTTGATTACCTCAAAACTAATAAAGGATGTGTTGAAAAGGTATTCTATGTTATTATAGATGAATTTTACAACTTCTTGGATTTAAGGAATATATCTAGTAATCATTGTAATAAGGAAGCACACATGTTTTCCAAAAGGATTTATGGTAATTTAGGTTATTATCATGTTTCAAGATAATGTGTGATGAGGGTATTCACATTTATGGAACAAAACTGAAAAAAAAAGACCTATTTCTATGGTTCAAAACCATGTAAATATGCCCCAAAACCATGGCCATAGGCTACAGCCACGGTTTTGGACAACCGTGGCCGCTGTCTCCATGGCAGTAAGTCACATCCTATTGTCACGGTTTAAACCATGGAAATAGCTACCTATAGGCACAATTTTGAAAATCATGGCAATAGGTCTTAAAAACTGCCACCATGGAAGCTGACCTATGGACATGGTTTAATCCATGTATATAGGAATCTATTGCCATAGTTTTAACCGTGGATATAGCCTTGGTAAACCGTGGCAATAACCTAAATACAAAATGTCACTAGCAGGTTTCAATCCATGCACCTTTTCTCTATGAACCAGAGTACTTACCACTACACCGAGCCACATTATGGGTATATATATATATTATGATATATATATTAATATAAACCATGGGAATATCCTCAAAACCATGGTGGAAGGTCTTCCCGCCAATTTTTTGGCGTGAAATTTTTTTCCTGCCACAGCGTGAGAACCTTATTGCCACGATTTTGAAAAACTGTGGCAATAGGCCATTAAAAAAGTTACCTATAGCCACAGTTCTAAAACTATGGTTATAGGCCACAGAACCATGGCTATAGCCACTTCCTATTGCCACAGTTCTGAAAACCGTGGCCATAGGCCATGATAACTGGCATATTGCCACGGTTTTAAAACCGTTGCTATAGGTCTGTGGTAGTAGCCTCATTTTCTAGTTGTGGAATGTGATAATCAAGAGTTAATTTGTGAAATATAGAGGATCAATGTTAATCTGATTTTATGACCTTATTTCTAATGTTTTGTATTTTTATATTTCAAAAGGGTTATAAGGTTAACCATTTATGGAAAGTTTAAGTTAAACTTAGGATGAAGTTTGTGAGATTAAAGTATTATCTCACCACATGAGGATTTATACATATTAGATATATTCTTATAAAAAAATTTATTTATGGTGAATAATGAAAAATGAGATGGATTATCTTAGATCTTATGATCTGTTAGTGCTTTAGGAATGAAAAATCCACCTTCCATTTTGGAGAAAGTGGTGATGTGGAAATTGACCAAGGCATAAAAAAAGGGTGAGATTATACTGAATCAAGTTAGTATATCTTCTCATGAAAAATTTTCAACTTTAGGAAAAGGATATTGAAATTGAAAAGGTTATCCTAGTACCTTCTTTTCTAATGAATCAAATGGCCCCTTACATCATCATGGATTTATGGCTTTGTGATTGTTAACTTTGTTTTGACCTTGTTCACTATCACTATACATCATAACATGATGGTTAGATTTCTCTTCCATGTCTATGTTTTTACTTTCCACCAATTTTCTCCCATGTGGAAACCTAGTTATGAGTTACTTTAGGTAACCCTCATGTTCCTAACATTCCCTTTTTAAAGGAATTATTAGTATTCATTTTTACCATGTGAGTTTCTATGAAAGGAACTTTTAAGTATTAAACCTTTAATAACCCAAATGAATTTTGAGGATGAAATTAAGTTTAAGGGGTGTAGAATGTAACACCCCAAGATTTTCTGGAATATTTTTTTTTCAAATTAATTTAATAATTTTGGTATTTTTCATTTCATATAACACTAAATATAGTTTTTTTATATATTAAAGTACTACGTTTGACTTGCGTGCACTAGACACAACACATATGTTATCTTGCGATACATGAAACACTATGTTTGTCTTATATTACACACAATACTGAGTCCCTTTGATATATTGTGTTACACGCAAGGTCAAGTTTTTACCAAACTACAATACACTATTAATATGATTAATAAAATATCATTATAGCTACCACCAATTCATTGGAATGTAATTTATAAATAATATGAACTAAATTACAAAAATATGATTTAAACATGTATATGAAATTAATATTTTGCTTATCAATTAGTATAATTTAATGTAAAAACTATTTTTAAATAAAGGAATTACTTTTCTAAGAAAACTATTTTTCTATGTACAAACATAGTTTTAATTAAATAAATTAAACAAACCAATTTTGATTAATGTTTTCAATAAAATTTATATATTATATATTCAATCAATATGTTTTATACTCATCCAATATATTTTATAGATATAATATAAAAATAAAACCAATTTTATAAATAAAAAGATGTATTTTTCTAAAAAGTAATTTTACCACCTTTTAATGGATAACACATTTTAAATATAATTTTTGACACTTTTATAATTTTTATTTGAAAAAATAAACTTCATTTTTGAAATAGAAATATCAAAATTTACTTTGGGTGATTTTTTGGTATTTTTCTGAGAACTTTCATATTTTGATGAATAGTGAATAATACTGAATTTTAGATCAGAACTGCTTTTTTTCCAATCTATTTATATAGGTAAATAATGCTTTTAATTGGTTTTTCAGTATAATTAGATTAATTTTATATCATTTAAACCAATTTATTTCATTATAAAAAATTTAATTTAAAAATATGGATTCCATATTTGGAATTAAAATAATTTATAATATATAATATGTTCAAATTTGTTTTTTACCAAAAATATTAGTGAAATTAGTTAAAATAAAATACATTGATTAAGATGAAAATTAGCTTAACAATGGACTAAGCCTTACACTTAAGGGATAAAATGACCTAGAAACTTGTCCAAAATCCATTTTATATACATATTTCAAATATATACTCTCTTTTATTGAATTGTTTCCATTATTGGATCCACTTTTCATGGGAAAACATGGTTGGAATTCCCTTTTCAAAAAAAATCAAGAATGCCACTCCTCTACTATAAAAATTCACTCACCCCTCCCACTTATTCACACCTATAAATCCCTTTAGATCACCGAAAATCTAATCAAATAAGTTCCCAACATACATACCTTAATTATATAATCCTTATTTTTGGCATAAATCCAAACAAGGAATCTCTTTGGTGCAAACCAAGAGGAGTTACCCAAAGAAGAGGTAACGTCCTTTCTCATGATCCATTTTTTTATTTTCATTCGACACCCCCTCAAATATTATTATTACATTATTATATAATAACATAATTATACTAAATATAATTATAATTTCTTATTATAAGGTTTCTACCTACACTTACACACACTTCTATCTAATGGGTAATAAACATACCGTTCTTGTGTATGGAGAACTACCGCCTCATGAAACAATGTTGTTTGTTTTTCCTTTACCACATCTCATGGTTGGGTATTACAATGGAAAATATATTTTTATATGATATATGTGATATTAATGATGTGTTATGCTTCTATAATTATTATATAAAACATACCTTCATTCTTTCCATTTTGTGTAAATACGATAACTTCGTTTGTGGAAGTGTGGACTAACGCCTCCTCAAACGGATGTGATTCGTTCACACTTTACATGGAATGTATTGAGGATGGGTTTATTAAAAGTATATGATATATATGAAATAATAATTCTAATTTAATGATATTATATATATATACATATATTCCATTTACTTTCTTTCTTTAAATACAGTAATAAAATAGTAAAAGTGTTCATGCGTACGTATGGCCTACCATCTCTATAAACGGTGTATTCCATTTCATCTTTCTATATTTTTATAGATTATTATAAATACATATATACTGAATATATATGATATTTATATCATGTTTTACATTTTGTAAATAATTAAATAATTATCTAAATAATATGATCAAGAATAATAAGTCAAAACATGTATGAAGAACAAAGCAGATATTACCACAAGTGAAACCATAACATGGAATTGTTAATAAGGGGTAATATAAAGTCATAATTGTAATGACCCAAACTGTTATAAATGAATTTTTCCTTTTTTATTTAATTAAATGTATTATTATGTAATATGGTTATAGAAAACACATGCACTTCCTTGGTTATATCTTATTGGATTCAAAATACCATTAAGAATCTTTATCATTGATAATATATTTGTTAAATAGTTATCACGTGATTAGTATAAATATAGATATTTTAACAGATCTAATTGACTCAGATATAGGAAGTGATGGCCTCAACTAGTAGAATCATTCCCTCTGAATCCCATTTATCATAGCTTTCTAGGGAGACAAAATCTATGGTATTTTCCCTTGACCAAGACCAAGATGAGATCCAATAAATTAAGCATGATAAAAACCATTTACGAGAGAAGTTTAAGCTCATCAAAATCATGGCCCAAACCATGTTCGTCGAACAGCCCCGTGAAAGTATCACCATCGTGTACCTTGCTATTGGGACGTACTCCAGTGTAATAAAGGGATATGTATCGAGACCTTAATAATATTAATATGAATATTGTATAGAATAATTAATTTTTTTATTTTTTATTGTTACTTTATAAATGATTTTGATTTTAATTCATTTAAACATAAATTATATTTTCAGGTAATATTCAAATTAAATTAAGGGATTTGTTTTGATAAATTAATGGATTTTTGAAATAAATAGTATTTTAATAAAAATTTTCTATTAAATAAATTTTTTTAATTATGAATGGTCATATAATTTTTATGAAATGAAATGTACTTTTTATAAGGGTTCAAAAACTCTTATTGTCAAAAAACCCAACATTTTTTAATAAATGTCAAATATTATTTTAGAAGTTAAAATTCACATATTTATAAAATTATTTATACAAAATAAATATTATTTTTTGAATTATAACATCAAAATCTTCTAGTGGTTAATTTTTTATAATTTTCTGAGACAGTCAAATTTTTGAGTAAAAATTAAATATTATATAAATATACAGTGTGTTTTATGGCATCATAATGACCAAAAATGATGTAATAAATACTATAATGGGTATAATAGGATAAATATATGTTTTAACCTTAAAATAATTTTATTTTAAGTTTATGTGATTAATTTTATAATGCATTTATGAATCCTCCAAAAGATATAATATATTTTATGATTTTAAATTCATTTCTTTAAAAGTGTGACTCACCTCCACATAAGAAAGGGTAATATTTTAATATGTCAATACATTTTACTAATAAAATAATGAAAACATCCCCAATTTTTTAAATACCATGTGAAAATACCATGGTAAGGTTTGTGGTTTTGAATATTTTATTATATAGAGTTCAAAACCTAAGTTTGTGAAATATTAAAGAATTACCCTCTCATTTTTTATATAAGACCACCCAATCTCCCACTCTTATTCACTAAAAATACTCGGATAAAATCCTTAATATTCCATCCCATCTCTATAATTCTCCCAATGTTCCCCAATCTCTCAAGAATCCCCTTTTCAAGCTTTTGGAGCCACACATTCAAGTAAGGGTTCTTTCCTTTCTCATCTTTATCTAAGTTTTTCTGTCTTGTTATGACCTTTTATTTTCAATTAATAATGATGGGGTATGTTTTCACACCTCCCACATATTTCCATTATTATTTATAAATGATTATATACCCCTTTATCTCTCATTAATCTCTCCCATGTACACCTGTTACCATACCAAAATTTAGTAAGCATCCTTTCCTTTCTCTTTTTATTAAAGATTATTTATTATCATGTACCTTATTTTTATAATTATAATTGTGTTTAAATGTCCTTACATGTCCCTATTACTTTAAAATTAATTTCCAAATTATGATATACCCATTTCACTCTCACCAACCCATTTTATTAATTTTTAAGTGACGTCGTTATGCAGTCAAATTTCCACTACGATTTTCCATGCCAAACCAATTGTATAGTGAATGTTGTACCCATTTCCTATCAAGGGTGTTCACTTTTATGCACATAAAAAAAATTTATTGGGTAAATAAATTTTTTTATTACACACTCCTTGAATTTTTAATAAATTATGATGATTAATGAATCCATGTTTTATGATATATGTGGCACACTTAAGCATGAGAATGAAATAAAAGTGATGGGTGTGCCCAGAATTATATAGCGCTCCAATGCATTAGTTAATGTTTATTATCATGATATTTCATATTTGGATAGGGGTTTACTTTATTCCTTTATGGTACTTTTTACACCATTATTTCTTGGTAGGTTTAGCCTTGAACTATGTTTATGATGCAGTGTTTTAAGTTATTTCCACATTTCCCATGTTATGATTATCATGTTATGTCATGCCTTATTATTCATGTTTCATTATGCCTCATTTATATTCCTTGTATAACATGTATTATTATCTTCATGTTATTCCATGTTTATTACCATTCTAGTATTTATGGTTCACCCATTTCTTATTTATTTCTCTAGGTTATCCAATATAGTTTTAAGCTCAATCATGTTAAATAAGTTTTCAATAAAGATGTTGTAATTCATGTTTAAAGTTGTAATGAAATCTACCTAATTCCCAATTACACTATACTTATCGATATTTCAATTTGTATTAAGTGTAATTTTATGAAATTAAATCATGTATTAATGTGTAATAAAGATAAGGTTTGTTATAGTTGGTATCAAAGGAAAATTTTAGTTATTTTTGGGATTATGATTAGAAAACTCTAGAAAAATACTTAGAGATAAGAATAATTACAATAATACATCCCTAAAATTTTGGTGAGTATAGAGTAAGTGTTTATCAATAAAATTCATCCCTTCCTAGATAATACAAGTATACATGGTTCTAGCACAGATGTACCAAGGAGTAACAACTCTAACAAGGTGTTCCGGGCCTGACTCGGGGTAACCTGGTACATGATAATGGGCCTTACTGCACACCTGGTTTGACACTCTCAAGTGATATGCTTTGATAATTCATAATATTTTTAAAAACCATTATTATGGGAGTAAAAAAATGCCCATAATAGTATATGTTAGGAAATAGATCGTGGATAACAAATATTGAAGACTAGAATTTATAAGTTAAGGAAATACATGTAAATTATAAGTTATCCCTTTAATGTCAATAAATTCTCATGTATATGTTTAAAATTTTAATATACTCATACTTAATTTTCCTTTTATTCTATCCAATGGAAGGAAATAGGAGTAATAGGGTAATCAATCAATGTGAAGATCAATGTGATGACTGCCCCAATGAGATGCCCAACTCGATGGGAGTAGGAATCACACACTTCATGAAAATACTCTCTAAACTTACTCAAGTTTTGAATAGAAACCTAGATCAGAAGGAGTTTCAAAATCCCCCAAAAAGAGAACAAGCTGTAATTGAGAGATTCATGCATCAAAGGCCTCCTACTTTTAATGGGTCATCTGATCCCTTAATCATGGAATAGTGGATCAACTCCATTGAAAATATCTTCTATGTTCTTCAATGTTCTGAACAAGAGAAGGTCCTGCTAGTTATTTATCTTATGGAAGGTGAAACTGATCAGTGGTGGACATTGGTAGAAAATATGAAGTCTGTGTAAGAGATCAAAGTAATGGGGTGGAAGGATTTCTGGAAAATATTTTTTGATAGATTTTTTACTCACACCCTATGTTTTAAAATAAAAAGGGGTTACCTTTACCTCAAGCAAAAAGATGATGAATCTATTGAGGCATATGAGGAAAACATCAAAAAAAAATCATGGTATGCCTTCATCTTTTTTGTTACCCTTGAATTCAAGGTTGAATGCTTATTTAGTAGGATAAAACCTAGCCGACGAATATCCCTACTGATCCATGACTTTGATAGCTATGAGGAAATTGTCCGATGTGCCCTCAAAGTCAAAATGGAGATTGGAAAATCTCAGGGGTATCACGGGGATAAGAAGAAGAAAGCGGAGATCAATTCTGGCAGTCGAATAGAGAGATCTAATAGTGCCAAGAAATTTCAACATCCCACTTTCCAAAGGTGAGGAAAGAAGCACCCTGGAAATTTCCTAAAGGGGGTGAGGAAAAGCTTTAGGTGAGGGAAGGAAGGGCACCTAGCCAGTGATTACTGGTAGGAGAAACCTGCTATTATGACAAATGAAAAGAATAATTCAGTCAACCCTCATCGTATTATTCATTGCTAAATCTAAAAGGAACCATGACACTTTACAAACCAATACACTAAGCTGGGGGTTTTCAAAGACAACCAACAACCTCCAAGGCAGCAAGGGTGAGCTTTTTCCATCACAACCATATAAGTGAATCCCAACAACTAAGTGGTGATAGGTACGTTAGTTATTCATTAAATAATAGCAAACATATTTTTTGATTCTGTTTGTACACATTACTTCATGTCACAAAAGTTTATTAGAACTATTAAAACACCATCAAAAATCATGGAAGTGGAGTTATTGATGAAAATGGGAAATGGGGAAATTATTTCATCCCAAGTATATAACTCCTCCCATATCAAAGTTTTTGGGTTGAATTTACCATCTAACCTTGACATACTCCCTTTGGTGTAATTTGATACAATTATGGTCATGGATTGGCTTTCCCTATATAGAGTCAACATAAATTTCTACATGAAGGACATCACTCTCTGTATTGCAAATTGACCCCCGATTCTGTACAAGTGCAAAGAGGAGGATGAATCTTCTTTAGAACCATCATCTCATGCATGGGTATTATTTCTATATGAGCAAGCATATATATCTCAAATTGTTGAGTCTAAGGACAAGATCATCCTTGAATACATGCCCATTGTGAGGGAATACACTGATGTGTTTCCTGGGGAATTTCTTGGTCTTCCTCCTAGCCGAGATGTTGAATTTTCAATTGATCTTATACTTGGGGTGTTACCATTATCCAATAATCCATATAGATTGGATGTTGTAGAACTTTAGGATATTAAGAAACAACTATAGGAGAATCTAGATAAAGGTTTCATATTCCCAAGTGGTTCACCATGGGGTGCACCAGTCCTCTTCATAAAAAAGAAGGATGGTTTAATGAGCCTTTGCATCGATTATCATGAGCTCAACAAGATCACGATAAAGAAAAAGTATCCTCTGGCTCAGATTGATGACTTGTTTGATCAGCTATGTGGATCATAGTACTTATCAAAGGTAAATATATGGTTAGGATATTACCAAGTTAGGTTGAAGAAGGAGGATATCCCCAAGACAAATTTTTTGTACATGGTATGGGAACTATGAGTTCATAGTGATGCCTTTCGGACTCTCTAATGCTCCATAAATCTTTATGGACTTGATGAATATAGTATTTAGGGATTAACTTGAAAAAAATTGTAGTATTTATAGATGATATTATAATATACTCCAAAATCAATGAGGAGTATGAGGAGCATTTGAACAATGTGCTAAACATCATACAAAAGGAGAAGCTTTATGAAAAGTAAAGTAAAGTAAGTTTTGGTTGAAGGAAGTCTCATTATTAGGGTATATCATCATAAAAAATGGGATATATGTAGACCCTTAAAATACTAAAGAAATTAAAGGATGTTCGAAGCCAAAATATGTGGTAGATATTCATAGTTTCCTTGGGTTGGATGGGTATTATCGCCAATTTGTGATAAATTTCTCGTGATTATCAACCCATCTTACCAAGATAACTCGGAATAGAGTAAAGTTTTATTGGAATGATGAGTGTAAAGAAAGCTTCAAGGAGTTGAAAAGAGGCTTATCACTATGTCTATGATCACACTTCCCAAAATTAGCGATATTTTCATGGTATTCAGTGATGTTTAGAAGAAGGTCCTAGGATGTATGTTGATGAAAATGACAAAGTCATTGCCCGTGCTTTAAGGTAGTTGAAAGTTCATGAACAAAACTACCCAACACATGATCTGGAGTAGGTTGCAGTAATTTTTACTTTAAAATTTTGGCATCATTATCTATATGGGGAGAAATGTGAAATATATATAAATCAAAAAAGTCTCAAGCATATATTCATATAGAAAGATATAAATATGCACCAATGAAGTTGGTTAGAGCTGATCAAATATTGTGTCTTCTCAATCCACTACCATCTTGGGAAGCCGAATAAAGTGGCAAACACTCTAAGCAGAAAGGATCCAACAATTCTATCATTGATGAGAATTGAGAAGGATCCAGTCTTCTTAGATTTGTAATGGATAGACATGGTAATCATAAAAGGAAGGGATATCATTAATCCTTTCACAAATTATTGATCATCTATCTCTTATGGATATTTTAAAGGATTCTCAAAGAGTTGATGTGGTAATTCAGAAGAAATTAGAATCTATAAGGAAATGGAAATCCTCAAAGTTCAATGTTAATGATGAAGGTGTTGTAAGATTTGGTCCAAGACTATGCGTACCATAAAATCCTAATTTAAAGGAGTTGTTGGATGATGCACATAGATCAACCTTTTTCATCCACCAAAGAAGCACAAAGATGTATTGAGATCTATGAGAACACTATTGGTGGGACAATGTGAAGAAGGAGATCACAGAATATACATCAAGATGTCTGGTATGTCAGCAAGTGAAAGCAGAAAGGCAAAAATCCAAGGGGATGATACAACCATTACCCATACCTTCATGGAAATGGGAAAACATCAACATGGACTTTTTCACTGATATTCTAAAGACATCAATATGGAATAATGATATTTCGGTTATGTTGGATCATCTTACAAAAACTACACACGTCATTGCTATGCGAGAGGAATTCTTACTGGATCTACTTGCATGGATATACATTAGGGAAGTGGTTAGACAGCATGGAGTACCACTATTTATTATATTTGATCAAGATACAAGATTAACCTATAAGTTCTAGAAGTGTCTCCAGCATGATCTGAATAATTATTTGAACTTCATCATAGATTATCACCCTCAAACTGATATCCAATCTGAGTGGAATATCCTAACACTTTAGTACATGTTGATAGCAATCTCAATAGACTTCAGAGGAGGATGTGATCAAAATCTTCCATTGGTCGAGTTATCTTATAAAAATAGTTTCCACCCGAGCATCCAAATGGCTCCCAAATGAATCCCTTTATGGGAAGAGGTGTGGGACAACTACATGTTGGGATGAAGTTGGGGAATAGAAACTGCTAGGTCTTGAAATGGTCAAAGAAATGGTGGAAAAGTTTAAGACCATTCAGCAGCACATCAAGGCTTCTCAGAGTCAGAAAAATATTTATGCTGATAATATTAAATGATACCTAGAGTTTGATGTTTTACACATGTTTTTCCTCTACATATATTCATGGAATAAAGTGATGAGATTTGTGAAGAAGGTAAATCTTAGTCCAAGATACATCGTCCCCTTTGAGATCCTTGATCTCATTGGAGTAGTGGCTCATCAACTTGTACTCCCACCTGGCCTATGTCGAGTTCATGATATATTCCATGTATCACTCATAAGGGAGTAAATACCTTTCCCTTAACATGTACTCAATCTATAGGTTGTACGATTGGAGAATTATCTTTCCTATGAGGAGAATCCAGTGAATATCTTAGATTGTAGAGACAAAGTTCTACAAAATAAGACAATACACCTTGTCAAAGTGTTGTGGAGAAACCGCAAGTTTGAAGAAGAAATGAGGGAACTGGAGGGAGTGATGAGACATAATTACCCTCATCTATTTTAAGGGGGGTTAAATGAAAATTTTGGGGGCAATTTCTGAAGGGGGAATATTGTAATGACCTGAACTATTATAAATGAAGTTTTCCTTTTTGATTTAATTAAATATCTTATTGTGTAATATGGTTATAGAAAACACATGAACTTACTTGGTTATATATTATTGAATTTAAAATACTATTAATAATCTTTACCGTTGATAATATAGTCATTAAAAATTGATCAAATTATTAGTATAAATATAGGTATTTTAACAAATCCAATTGACTTAGACAAAGGAAGTGATGGCCTCAACTAGTAGAATTGTGCCCAATGAATCCCATTTATTAGAGATTCTGAGGGAGATAACATCTTTGGTATTTTCTATTGACAGATCCCAAGTTGAGATCCAATAACTTAAGAATGAGAGAAACTATTTATGGGAGAAGTTCAAGCTCATCAAAAACACGACCCAAACCATGTTCGCCAAACGACCCCATGAAAGTCTCACTGTCACGCACCTTACACTTAGGGAATATATTGGTGTAATAAAGGGATATGTATCAAGACCTTAATAATATTAATATTTGTATTTTATATAATAATTAATTTATTTCCATTTTTTATTGTTACTTTATAAATGATTTTTATTTTGATTCAATTAAACAGAAATTATATTTTCAGGTAAAGTTTAAATTCAATTAAGGGATTTATTTTGATAAATTAATGGATTTTTGAAATAAGTATTATTTTAATAAAATTTTATTATTAAATAAAGTTTATTAATTATAAATGGTCATATAATTTTTATGAAGTGAAATTTACTTTTTATAAGGGTTCAAAAATTGTTATTGTCAAAAACCCAGTATTTTTCAATAAATATAAAATCTTATTTTAAAATTGAAAATGAAAATATTTAGAAAATTATTTGGATAAAATAAATATTATTTTTAGAATCATAATTTATAAATTATACAATGGTTAATTTTTATAATTTTTTAAGACAGTAGAATTTTTAGGTAAAAATTAAATACCATATAAATATACAATGTGTTTTATAACATCATAATGACCCAAAAATTATTTAATAAGTACATAATTGATATACTAGGAAAAATATATGTTTTCCCCTTAAAATAATTTGATTTTAAGATTATGTGATTAATTTTATAATGCCTTTATGAATCCTCCAAAAATATAATATATTTTATGATTTTAAATTCATTTCTTTAAAATTGTGACTCACCTCCACATAAGCAAGGTTAATATTTTAATATGTTCTGACTTTTTCCTAATAAAATAATGAAAACATACCCAATTTAGAAAAAACCATGGGAAAAAATCATGGGAAGGTTTGTGGTTTTAAAAATTTTATTATATGGGGTCCAAAACCTAAGTTTATGAAATATTAAAGAATTTTCCTCTTATTTCCAATATAAACCCATGAAATATCCCACTTCTCTTCACTCAAAATACTTTTATCACGTCCTTACTATACCCTACCCTCTCTATAATCCTCCCAAGGTTCCCTAAGCTCTCAATAATCCCCTTTTCAAGCTTTTGGATCCATGCATTCAAGTAAGGGTTATTTCTATTCTCATCTTTATCCAAGTTTCTTTATCTTTTTATGAAATTTTATTTTAAATTAATAATTATGGGGTATGTTTTTTCACCTCCCTCATACTACCCTTATTATTTATAAATGATGAGATACACCTTTCTCTCTCATTAATCCCTCCCATGTACACCCGTTACCATGCCAAAATTTCATAAGCATCATTTCCTTTATCTGTTTATTCAAGATTATTTATTATCACGTACCTTATTTTTATAATTATAAATGTTTTTAAATTTAATTACATGTATATATTACTTTAAAATTAATTTCCAATTGATTAGAGACCAATTTCACTCTCACCAACCCATTTTATGAATTTTTAAGTGACGTCGTTATGCTATTGAATTTTCACTGCGGTTTTCCATGCTAAACCAATTGTGTAGTGAATATCGTACCCATTTCCTATCAAGTGTGTTAAATTTTATGTGCATATACCTTTTTATTAGGGAATTAAATGTATTTATTACACACTCCTTAAATGTGTAATAAATTATGATGATGAATGAATCCAAGTTTTATGATCTATGTGGCATACTTAAGCATGAAAATTAAATGAAAGTGACGGGTGTTCCCAGAATTATATAGTGCTCCAATTCATTGGGTAATGTTTAGTATCATGATATATCATATTGGGACAGGGGTTTACCTGATTCCTTTGTGGGAATTTTTTCACCATGATGTCTTAGTGGTTTTAGCCTTGACCTATATTTATAATGTAGTGTTTTAAGTTGTTGCCACATTTTCCATGTTATGACTATCATGTTGTGTCATGTATTATTATTCATGTTCTTTTATGCCTCATTGATATGCCTCGTCTAACATGTATTATTATCTTCATGTTATTCCATGTTTATTCTCTTGTTGGGATTTATGGCGCACCCCTTTCTTATGTATTTCCCCAGGTTATCCAATGCAGTTTTAAGCTCAAGCATGTTAAAGAAGTTTTCAATAAATATATTGTAATTCATGTTTAAATTTGTAATGAAATGTACCTAATTCCCAAAGACACAGGACTTCTCGATCTTTTGGGTTGTATTAAGTGAAATTTTATGAAATTAAATCATGAATTAATGTACAATAAAGAGAAGGGTTTTTATAATAATAAAACCATATATGGTATTAGATTTAATAATATGGTTATGTGGAAGATTTATAATAAACTTATATATATTATACATGATGGTTGAACGTGTATGAAGAAATTCAGGACTTAAGGTAAGAGTTTTCTCATCTCACTTTTATTTTCTGTGAGTCACAAGTCATGTTCACCACCAATTTATTATATGTGGTGTATTTAATACACATGGATTTAGTCTATGATTATTATAATTAAATTTATGGTTATTTAAATATCATGTTTATTATCTTTATTTCATGGGGTTTATGTTTCAAAAGTTACCAAATCGGTAAATTAATTTTGTCTCGATTTTCCTTTATTGAGACACATGTCAGGTTATACACCTATGTTCTTTTACAAAGTTCATATACTACCATTTTACAGGTTATATCATGAACCTACTTATTTTAATGATATTTTAAGGTTCATGTAACTTTACTTTCTTACATATGGAGTATAATTCAAAGTTACCAAGTGGTAAGAGTTTATTGAAATAATCCCATCATTTATCAATATTATTTATGATTATGATTCCATTGATGAAATATTATGATCCATATCTCAATAGAACTCATGAATTTTCTTCCCCTATGTATATTTATGATTTATTCATGTATTAGTACCATTTTTCCACTCTTTGGTACTTAAGATAATTAAGAAAAAAAATTATGAAAATCTGACTTTATATCCATTTCGGTCAGAAATATGTGTTCTTTCAAAACCATGTTTTCTAAAAATGTTTTCAAAAATGTTTTACAATTATACTATTATGTTTAACAGAAATTTTTACCCATGTTTTACCTTTTTAAAAAATGGTTTTAAGATAAATATTTTTTCTTTCCAATCAAGGAACTTTTTTAAAATTTTAAGGTATAAAAGAAATGTTCGGCATGTACGGACTTACCTACTGTCATGACCATCATTTCCTTCAAATTTCATTTGTAAGTTTACAAGGTTATTTTTAAAGAAATTTTTTTCCTAATATTTTAGAATATTTATTGAATTTAAAGTGTTTTTCAAAGAATTTTTTTTCAAAAATGTTATATGTTTAAAAATTGTTTTAAATGATTTTAAAACATTCCTTTATATGTTTTCAAAAGGTTATTTTCAATGAAAAGGATTATAATGATTTTTAGATTTCTTTATAAGTTTTTAAATAATTTTTTTATAAAAGGCATATCAAATTATTTCAAGGATTCCTTTTATGTTTTCAAAGCATTTTCAAATAAAAATGTTTTCAAAAAAATTCAAGATTTCTTTATGAGTTTTCAAGGTGTTTTCAAAGAAAAAGGTTTTCAAAATATTTTCAAGCTTCCTTTATAAGTTTTAAAATCTATTTTAAAATAAAAAGGTTTTCAAAATGCTTTAATTTTTAAAAATATTTTTTCATTTTGGAAAATATATTTTCTTCAAAAAATGTTTTATATAAAATTGTAATGATTTATTTATAAAGAAAGTATTTTGAATTGGTTTTATAAAAATAATTTTCAAAGAAAGGACATCTTCTATAAGAAATGTTTTAGGTGATCTTTAAAAATCATTCTCCACCGAAGATGACATACTTTTTTATAGTGTATGTTTTACTGGGGATATAATCCAATAATACCATTCATTTTCTTTCTTGAATGTTTTATGTTTTAATAGAATGATTTTTATGACACTTGTTTCTCTTACATGGGTTATATTCTCTTAAAACCCACTTCTTTTCATAGGTTATGCTTTGATGAAATGATTATGAGACCTATATCTTTTCCATAGGTAATGATATGATGAAATTTTTATGATACCTATTTTATTTCATGGGTTATGATATGATATTTATGAAGCTCATCTCTTTTTATGGGTCATGATATGATGCAAGTTATATTATCTTATGATACATGTATGCATGATTTTATTATGTGATGGGTGAGACATATATCTCCCTTTAATGCATTGGGTACAAATTTATCTCTCAGGATATAATGATGGGAATCAAATCGATTGGCTTGATCCACTGTGGAAGATAGGGAAACTCGATCCACTATGGGAAGATAGGAAACCCAATCCATTATGGGAAGATGGGGAAACCTGATCCACTATAGGAATATGGGGAAACTCGATCCACTATGGGAAGATGGGGAAACTCAATCCACTATGGGAATATGGGGAAACCCGGTCCCTTACAAGGAAAGGACTATGACTTGGGATAGTGGTGTATCCCTCCTAATAGGTGTGGTCCCCATTAAGTTTCCTAATAAGTTCTAGAAATTCATCTTGACTTATAGGGAATGATATTACATGTTTATGTGTATGCCACAATTCCATTTCTTACTCCTATGTTATTCTTTCATGGATTATGCTCTTGATTTATTTATTATTCATGCCTTATAAACTACTAACCTTTATTCCATGATTGATGATTATGATATGCAGGGTATGATCTTCTAATTTTCTAATCATATACCCATATGCTCATGTTTATTCTTACATATATAACTTGTTTACACTTACTGAGCATCTAAGCTCACCCCTTTTTATGTTTACTTCCCTAGGTTATGAAGATATATTTTATTTATAGTATGTCTAAGAGGGTTTATAGTCTTGAATAACCTAGTGGGAGATAATGTAGCTCACCCATGTACCAATTTTTACATTTCCATGTTTGAAAATGCACTAAACTAATATGGTCTTTGGGCATCTGTTTGTGTAATGTTTTAAGTATTCCAAAAAATGATGTAATGACTATGTAAGTTAATAGTGCGTTGTTATAATTGTGTATGTTATAAAGTATTTGGAACGCTTCACTAAGATTAAGTGTTTTGTGATGATTTATCTTATTAATGAGATATTGAGGGTGAGAATCTATGTGGAAGGTCTCGAGCATGTCATTAAATCATAGGTCAACATGTTTTGGTTGACTAATTTTACATAGATTATAAATTAGGTATTGATTACTAAACAAATCTTGAGAGAATATGGAGGCACGGAGTAGGGTAGTTCTACTTCTCAACCTAGTGGTTCAGTGATAGTTATAAGGAAGTTACATTTTGAGGTTTCGCATGAGGGGAGTACCAGCCAAGCTGTTAGTGATGGTAGTGCTATTTTCTATCACCAATATAGGAGATGAGAACATATCAGGAACCAGTTTGATCAAGATCCAGTTGAGTGCTGATATTGTGTCATGATGGTCTATGTATAGCGTTTATGAAGGACCTTCCCTCCAATAGTTATTGGAAGGGTATTTACTCTAACTCTAGGTTTAGGAGTAGGTTTTATAACTCTATGTTAGGATGGGAGCTGGAGTAGTGTCGGTCATTCAAGCTGAGGGGGTGGTCATGGCCAAGGAAACCAAGCACCAGTTGTACCTAGATAGCATAGTGGACTTGCTCCAGATAGTGAGGTTGTTTCAAAGGGTTGTAGTTCAGTCCAGATCTATTTTGTATAGAATATACTTAAGGAGAAGAGCATTGGTATTTCTATAATGATAGGTACAATCATAGTATCCTCTACTCTAATATTTTCTCTTTTTTTATATAGGTTCATCATATTCTTTCATATATGTACCTGTGGTGGAGAGACTTGGGATCATTGTTCAGTTTTTTGAGGGTGTTATGGCACTAGACTTTCTGTTGGGAATCAAAACAGAGGGTGTACACCGGTTTAGGGAGTTCTCCCTTGAGATAGGTGGGTGTCACTTTATGTGGGATCTTTTTATCTTCAAGATGACTGAGTTTAAATTCATACTTGGGATGGAGTGGCTAGTTTTCTATCAAACCTATGTCAATTTCTATCACCGAAGGGTGACCTTCTCATCACTAGAGGGTAGAGTTTTTATTCACAAGGGTGAATGGGATATCCAGGTAGGTAGAGATTGATTTGAGCATTATGTATTCGGCATAATGACATGCCAGATTACTAGTTTATATCTAGATGATCTGGGAGCACATTAAGCAAACTTTTCTCCAGTGGTTTATTGTTTTAGGAACGTTTTCCCAAATGACTTCTCTAGTTTACCTCTTGAGAGAGATGTAGGGTTCTTTATTGAGATAGTTTCTGGAGATGCACTGGTATTCTTTCCTCATTATAGTATTGCTACTTAGAGTTATAGGATCTCAATAGGCAACTAGAGGACTTGGAGGTAGAGGGGTTTATGTGACCTAATACTTGTCTATGGGGTTCACTGGTCCTTTTTAAGAAAAAAGAGGATGGTACCCTTTTTCTATGTGCTGATTATCAGAAAATGAACCATTTGATGGTTAATAACTAGTGTCCCTTATCATGGATAAATGATCTATCTGACCATATTTTAGGATCTTAATTTTTTTCAAATATTGATTTGAGGTCAGGTTATCACGAGGTACATGTTCAACTTGCAGACATATCTTGTGCAACTTTTCGTAGTAGGTATGGTTTATATGATTATATGGTTATATCTTTCAGTCTCATGAACATGTTAAAAATTCTCATGGCACTAATGAACTGAGTTTTACATCCTTGTCTGGATTCATTTGTGGTTATTTTCATGCATGATATCTTGGTGTATTCTCACAATCAACACAACCATTCCAAATATCTTGAGATTTTTTTGGACACACTGAGAGATAATTAGTTATATGCTAAGCTAACAAAGTTCCACTTTTTTATGGATAAGATCCACTTCTTGTGTCATATTATCTTAGAGATAGGAGTATCATTTGACCTAGAGAAGGTGAGAGCTATATTTTTCTAGGAGTAGCCCAAGAACATCTTTGATATATAGAGTTTATTGGATATAACTAGATATTATAGAAATTTCATATAGGATTTATCATGACTAAAAACACCTATTATGGGTTTGAATAAGAATTTTCCAAAGTTTTTATCCTCATATACCTATGAGACACACTTTCAGGAGATGAAAGGGTGGCTAAATTTAGTGTTGGTCTTGATTTTTTTAGAGTCAGTCAGAAGATACACTGTGTATTGTGATGCATTGGGTATCTAGCTAGAAGAAGTTATGATATAGGAAGAATGAGTTGTAGTGTATGGTTCTCATCAGTTGATTCCACGTGAGAGGAACTACCTGACGCAATATCTTGATCTATCCATTGTTGTACACACCTTGTGTTGTTGGAGTCATTATTTACTGGGAGAGTGTTTTGTGATATACACAAACCACAAAAGCCTCAAGTGTGTATTTACATAGTGTGACTTGAATATGAAGGATGATTACCTACAGTATTTTGAATTTGATCTTTACTATAGTCCTGGTAAAGGGAATGTAGTGGTCGATGAACTAAGTAATAGGACTCAGATACATGCATTTTAGGAGGCCAGTAGCAAGTGGCATCTTATATCCTTATTCTTTGAGATGCACTTAGAGGTGTAGGATGGTCAGGGGTAGACTTTTATCTCATCCATATTAGTGACATATACTCTTTTGGATTGAGTGAGGATAAGACGGTTATCAAATGTTGAGGGCTTATTCTTATGGGAGAGTGTGGTAAGTAAGGACCCACCTCATAGTTGGGCTATGGATGAGGATGAAATTTTGCATATTCATGGTCTCATTTGGGTTTTATAAGATATATGTTAGGAGATTATGTGAGATTTTCATGCCTCAACTTGGTCAGTATATCTTGATGTTACCAAGATGTATCGGGACTTGCACCATCAATGTTGGTGGTCGGGAATAAGATGTGTGGTAACTGGTTTTGTTATGTGGTGTTCCGCCTATCAACAGGTGAAGGAAGAACACTAGAGACCATCTGGGATTTTATAGCAGTTACCCATTACCGAGTGGAAATGGGATGATGTTGTGATGGATTTCATGATCAGGTTACCATGGTCACCTTGAGGTTGTGATCTTGTATGGGTTGTTGTGGATATGCTCACAAAGGTCACTCATTTCCTGCCGATCAAGGAAACCTTCTCAGTAGATGATCTTGGGAGACTTTATATTAATGAGATATTGTTCCTTCACAAGTTTCCTTAGACCGTGGTATTGGATATGGATGCCTGGTTTACATCTCAATTCTGGAAGAGCTTATAGAGGGTGTTGGATACACAGGTTCTCTTAATCACATCATACCACCCTCAGAATGATGACCAGTTAGAGCACACTATACAGGTTTTAGAGGATATACTTATAGAATGCATCCTTGATTTTAGGGGCTCTTAGGAGAGGCATATACTCCTATTTGAGTTCACCTACAACAATTTTTATCATGTGACTATATAGATGGAACCTTATGAGGCTTTGTATGGTAGGCCATGTTGATCACCTCTATGCTAGTTAGAGGCAGAAGAGGAATCTTTACTTGGACCTCATCTTATTCAAAAGACTTTAGAATAAGTATAGTTGATCAAAAAGCAAATTTCTATTGCATAGTCTAGATAGAAATCTTATGCTGATCACCGTCGATGACCTCTGGAGTTCAAGTTCGGGGATTGGATCTTTTTACGTATCTCACCAAGGTTGGGAAATATATGGATTAAGTGACAGGGTATTATTTCA
Organism: Viscum album; assembly: GCA_963277665.1. Taxonomy (NCBI): domain Eukaryota; kingdom Viridiplantae; phylum Streptophyta; class Magnoliopsida; order Santalales; family Viscaceae; genus Viscum; species Viscum album. Next base: position 250,640,877 of record OY728150.1, read on the forward strand.
TCATGATATGTCAGGTCATTCAAGATTCTAGAGAGAGTCAAGTTATTAGTCTATCGGTTGCAGTTACCTTAGAGGTACTAATCCATGCATGAAATCTTCCATGTATCTTAGATGTGTCGTTATCACTCAGACCCATCTCATACTCTACATTTGAATGAGGTTGATCTACAGGTACATGCATCCTTTGAGGAGTATCCTCATCATATTTTTTTCAAGATCATGAAGGTTCTCCATGGCTAGTTAGTTCCTCTAGTATGGGTGTTGTGGTAGCACGACCGTTAACAGGATGAGACTTGAGAGCGGGGCATCACCGTACGTGCTCAGTGGTTTGAGTTATTCTTAGACAATTATTGACCACCCTTGGAAGGGAAATTTGGGCACAAATTTCTTTAAGGGGGAAAGATTTTAAGATCTAGGGTTTTTCTATGAGGTATAGATATTTTTATTTCTAGTTAAACTATTGGTTAAATTCTATTTTCTTCTTAAAACTTGAATCTTAGTAGTGGGACGGTTAGGTTGTTGTTGGAAATGAAGAGTGGGGAGGGATGAAGGTTGGTTGTAGTCCAATTAAATGATGTGTAATGTCCTAGGTAGTCCAATTCACAATGTGTAAAGGGTTTTTCCCTATGGGGAAGACCCCAATATTTACACAACGTGTAAATAATTTACATGTCATGTAAATACCCGAGGACTATTTTTAAAAATAGAGGTAAGACCTCATTTTTTCGATAGAATCCCTTATCCCTTATTCTTTCATATAAGAGGATCTTCCATAGAATCCTAAATCTAGGATATAGTGTAAATCCCCGATCCGGACTCCATTTCTTACACTGTCAGTCTCATTGGATCCATGTCAGTAAGATCCCAATTCCTCTTTCACATTTATTTATTTCTTTTCTCCTCAATGGAGTTATTTAAGTGAAATCTAATATGACATATTTCTATGGTTTTCATCCATTCCTAATTTTTCTCCTGATCTGGACAGAATTAGATGTTGATACAAGATGAGTGTTCTTCCACAAACGTGTGTTAGGTGGTATATACCTTTTCCTTTACTATTTGGTTGTTTTATAGCTTAGCACAATTGTACCACATGTAGGGCTTTTTGGCATTTCCCCTAAAATTAAATAAAATCCTTGATATAATTGTTTGGGAATTAATTAGGTTTCTCACTTGTATCTTTGTGATTGTTTGAGGTTTTTTCCCCAACCTAGGACACCCATGGGGTGTTCCCTTGTATTTTACTTATGTTGTACCACCCCATTGGGTGTATGTGATCTAACTAGTTTTAGTGGGAGCCATAATGAAAATTAAATTAATTATTTAAGGTTTTGATAACCCTCTTTTACCTGTTAATTTGTAAATAGAAGTAATTAATTTAATTGAATGATCGAAAGAGAGTTATTTCCTCATTTTCCATGTGATAGATGGTGATAAATTGATTATTTTGTTTAAATGGAAATTGTGGAAATGAGTTGTATGAACTCATTGAATGTGAATGGTTATGAAATGAGATGATGATTTGATTATGGTAGTAGATGCCTTGGACAAGCTCCTTGGATCATGATTCCATAGGATGCCATAGACATTTCTACTCTATGGGTCTTGATTACAGTAGTGGATTCCTTGGACCTATTTACTCATTGGATCCTGATTCCATAGGATTCCATGGGCCTTGATACCCCTTGGATCTAGATTTCTTGGACACACATTGGACATGCTCTGTTGACATGCTTCTTGGAATCCACCTAAGTCTTTACCGAGTTTCCATCAAAATTCTCCTAGGAATCAGTGGGGATGCCTTGGTCTTCTATAACTTGGATTCATCCCTTTGTAGTCTGACACTTGATTACACGGCAAGTTTGTTGTGGATATTGACCCTGTATTACACGGTGAGTCCATTTTGGATGTTGAAACTTGATTATACAATGAGGCTATTGTGGATATTGACATTGGATTACACATAAAGTCCATTGTAGATGTTGAAACTTGATTACATGGAATGACCATTGTGGATATTTTTTATATGCTTTATAGATATCCCTGGCATGGGTATTAGACTCTAGTAGGCAGACTAGAAAATATCACTTTTTGATTTATGCTAAACAATATCCCTTGATTACAGTCACTTGGTCATTGATAATAGGGATCCATGTTAAGCTAGACAGGATCACATATGTTGCACTATTTAATTTTATTACTGTTATACCTAGCAACCCACTTCTGTTTATATTACACATACTGGACTTGTTATAGACAATGTTGGTGATTTCTTATTGAGTGTTATCTCACACCTTGTTTGATCCATCATTGGGTACTCAGATAGACTTCATGGATGCAAGTAGGGACCAGGGAAAGCACCCATTGTATGATGTTTGATTTGATCATTGCTTAGGAGTAGGGGAGCACATGACCGAGATATGCTCACAATGCTATCTAGATATAGTCCTTTTTTGTCTTTGTGCCTTTTGATACATGTATTGTACTAGATTATTGTGTACCTATTTCCCTTCTTTTTAGAGACATGACATGATCATCATATTTAATATGACTACTTTTGGTTATTTATTATCATAGTCTTATTGATGTTTATATTTTATTAGTTATTTATATTATGATTCCTCTTTTGATATGTATGTTATACCCCTATGTTACACTCTGATATGAGGAAATAATCTCCCCACAAACACACCCTAGGCCCTCGCTACTTGTCAAAACCCTCTGGAATATGGGGAGGAGCGTTTGAGGCCATGTGACCCACCAGCTCGGGGCACCATTTAGTGGCTTTTGAGTCAGGATGTTACACTTTGATAGTGTCAGGGTGTAAATTATAAAATATATCAATGGATTTCATGGTGGTATTACCAAAGAATTCTCAAGATAACAATATGATTTGGGTTATTGTTGATCAACTGGCTAAATCTGCACATTTTCTTCCTATCTGAGATATTATGCCCTTAGATAAACTTTCTTTATTGTACCTCAAAGAGATATTCAGGTTATATGGAGTTCCTCTCTCCATTATATCAAACTGTGATCCCAAGTTCACTTCTGATTTTTTGGAATGGCCTTCAGAAGTTGTTGGGTACTGAATTAAATTTTAGTACAGCTTTTCATTCTCAATAAAATGGATAGTCAAAAATAAAAATTCAAACCTTAGAATACATTTAATGCGATTGTTCAATGTATTACAAGTTAATTTGGGATCAAAATATTTCTTTGGTTGATTTTTTTATAATAATAGTTTTCATTCTGATATATAGATGGAACCTTTTGAGGTATTATATGGAAAGCAGTGTCGAACTCTAGTATTTTTGGGATGAAGTAGGTGAGAGGAATTTAATGGGACCATAGGAAGTAGATGAGAAGGTGAAAATGATTTAGAAACATATGAGGAAAGCTCAAATTAGGTAGAAAAGTTATGAAGATAATTGGAGGAAAGACATTTCTTTCAAGGTAGGTGATCATGTTTTCCTAAAAGTATCTCCATGGAAAAGTTTTATGTGTTTTGATAAGAATGGAAACTTAATTAAATAGTTCATTGGACTATATTAAATCATAGAGAAAGTTGGATAAATTTTCTACTGGGTGGCCTTGCCTCCAAGTTTATCCCAAGACATAATTTTTTTCATGTTTCGATGTTAAGAAAGTATGTACTGGATTCATCTCATGTTTTGAGCCCTGAAGTAGTTCAGTTGGAAGAGATCCTTTATTATGAGGAAAAAACTATTCAGATTTTGACCATAGAGAGAAATTATTTTAGAATAAGGTAATTCACCAGGTTAAGGTTTTGTGTAGAATCCATATGGTTGAAGAAGAAACAAGAGAATATAAAAATTCTTTGAGGGAAAGGTATCCCCACTTGTTTAATAAGTGCATAAAATTACAAGAATGAAATTTCCAAAAGGGTGGAAGAATGTAACAACCCAATTGCTCATAGAATAATTTTTCCCATATTTTTTATTATTCTTGAATTAAATAGTTAAATTCATTATAAATATGTTAAGTAATTCTTAAAATCAAAATAGAAATAGTTTTATTAAAATGATTTCTTATATAATTATATTTAAAATATTAATTTTTAAATTATATAATTTTAACTTGAAAAAAAAATTAATTTTTGAATTCATAAATTTAAAATTATCTTAGAATTAATTTTTTATAATTTTCTAAAAAAATATATTTTTCAATGAATATTGAAAAATACGAATTTTTATTGAAAATTGTATTTTCTTTCACTGTATTTACAAGGTCAAATTATGTTTCATATTATTTTTGAATTTCAATTACCTCATTTTTTTTAAAATTAATACAATTATTTTTTTAATGGGTTTTACACTTAAATTTAGTATAGGAACATTTTATATTTAAAAAAGGCATTTTTCCAAAAAACGGTTTTTCCTTACATTTTGGTGGTTTAATTGAAATTAAAATTTTTAAATTCTGTGATTTGAATTTTAAAAAAATGTATTATATATTTGGAATTTGTAGGTCCAAATTTAGTAAATATTCCCATTTTATTTTTGGACAATATTAATAGTAAAATTGGTAATTTTTATTACCATGGTAAAAGGTAAATTGGGTAATTAAGGGTAAAAATAAAATGATAAGGACTATAAAATGATTCTAAAACTCTCCCTAATTTAATTTTATGAGTAATTTTAGTCCATAGTAATTAATTTTTTGGTTATATGACCATTTTATTCCATTTAGATATGATTATAACCTTTATAATATTTTATTTAAAGAAAAGTCAAAGATATCACACTATTATTTTTAATAAGTAAGACATTTTAATATGTGTTTATAAAAAAAATATTCAAATATAAATATTATTTTTAAATATAAAGAAGTTATCTTAATCATGATAATTTGTTTTTAATTTTCAGAGAATAATTAATTACCTTAAATTCTTGCACAACACTGATGTAGTAATCATTCAATTAATAAAAAAATCAAATAAATGGTATTAAAAATATTAAAATAAATATAATTTGATATATGTAAGGTTATACAAGAATTATATTGATTACTATTACATTTTTAAGATATAATAAAATAGTTGGTTAGAATTTTACTTGTTGTCTTAATGATTTTAAAGTCTAATTAATGAATAGTATCAAATTTGACAATAATTATATTTTATGGGATTAATATTTTATTAAATTATTTAAAAATATTAAAATATTAAATAATTAGAATGGGGATAATTTATGGTCTAAAAATTCATCCTATATTCATTTATAATTTATTTTGATGTTTTTGGATCTATAATAATCTTATTATATTTTATTATTTTGAGAAATTCCCAGAGTGCTCCTCCCCTCTCTTATAAAAGGGAACCTATTCTTATAAATACCTAACACTTAAAACCAATTTTTATTCAAACAATCCCTACCAAAATACATTCCTAGAATCACTCCACTCATTATAGAGGCCTTATTTTAGGTATAACACCAACCTTAGTGGTCTTAAGGTGTTTTTCAAAGGAGGATTTCCAAAGAAGAGGTATAGTTTTATCTACAAGTTTTAGTTTTGTTTCTTCTTAAAAATCCATAAAACCTTATTAAAATGATAAAATAATAACTCCAGTATCCTAAATATACTTATATATTATTATGTTAGTTTCATGACCTATATCCATCACCAAATCCATCAAATTCAAAAGGAATTTATCGTTCATGTGTATGGAAGACTACCGCCTCGCGAATCGATATAATTCATTTTCCATCACCGTATTTCAATAATGGTTATAATTATGGAATTAAGGTTTATATATTATATTAATTACATATTTATCATTCTAAAAATATAATATATCATCTACATTTTTATCATTTCATGCACAAAAAAATGATAACGTCGTTCGTGCATATGTGTAAATTATCACCTCTACGAAGTGATGTGATTCGTTTTCATCATCACATCACATGGATAATATATATAAGTATATTTAAATTAATAATATGATATTAATGATATTATTATTATTCTTTGGATATAAAATAATACATAAAATTTTCCATAATGATCATTGAAAATGGAAACATTACTCATGCGTGTGTACGGCCTACCGTCTCCATAATTGTAACATAGTTCATTATTCATAAACATATTTAATGGATGGAATTAAAATTATAATTGATAAATGATAATGATAATTATTTAATTATTATTATTTTTTAGATGATGGAATAATGACCTCTTTGACCATAGTCAATATACCAAAGTCATTTTGGACTTCTGAACCGAATATCATCAAAACGTACAACATGAACTTAAATGATTAAGTAATTGTATATAACATGGTAGTTAATAATATAAAGGGAATAATGAACTTGAAAAAGTTTCTTAAGTAAGTATAAAATTAACATAAGTTTATTATTCATAAATACATGTAACATATGTGATGAATCAAACTTTAGGTAAGAGAATTATTAACTCAATTTATTTTCTTTGAGTTAAACTTCTACTTCATTTGATTTTTTTTCGTGCTAAGATTATGTGTAAAATAAATTTTGATTATATCATGTTTTATGCTAAATTCATTTTTTTACTTCTGAACCAAATATCATCAAAATGTATGACATGAAAATAAATGATTAAGTAATTGTATATAACATGGTAATCAGTAATATAAAAGGAATAATGAACTTAAAAAATGTTCTTAAGTAAGTATAAAATTAACATAAGTTTATTATTCATGAAGATATATAACATATGTGATGAATTGAACTTGAGTTAATGTAATTCATAACTCAATTTATTTTCTTTGAATTAAACTTCAACTTCATTTTATTTTTTCATGCTAAGATTATGTGTAAAATGAATTTTGATTATATTATGTTATATTTACACTTTTTTATGTGGATTTATAACTGATACATATAATTTATTATTTTGTTTAATGCTCACTTCAATGATATCATATTTGTATGTGATTTTATTTTTAAAATTCTCTTTTAATGTTTCTTTCTAAAAAAGTTAAAAGGAATGGTTTTCAAATTAAATGGAATGAGAATATTTTCCCACCTTCATGATGCTTTAATGATGTAACGTTTCCTTTATAAGTTTTCATAGTTATTTTTAATGAAAATGGTTTCATTATTATGTGTATATTTTTTCGATTTTAAAAGTTATTTTTACAATAAAAGGGTATTTTGATATCTGAAAGTGTTTTATAAATGGGTTTAAAAGAGTTTTCAAGGGTTTTATTCATAATATGGTCATTTAACATTATTTATGATGGGCTCATCCAGATAGCATCGGGTGAGCCTGTTGCAACTTATACAATGGGTGCACCCAGATAATGTTGGGTGATCTCATTATATATTATATTATGGATGCACCCAAATAACTCTCTAATGCATTGGGTAATGATTTTGTTCTTCGGAGAATTATATTTTAAGTTGGTCATATAGTTATTCCAATTTATAAGGGTTCTTGTAAAGTTTCTGTAAGGGTTCTATAATGATTATGTCCTAAAGAACTTACATGAATTTTATATGATTTCTAATGAGTTTTCATGGAAATTGTTTTATTTTAAAAAGGTAATAAAATGATATTATTGAAAAAATGATTCTTTTTTTGGGGTAAAAAGGTAATTTTTTAAGAAAATTTTGTATGGTTTTATCATTAAACTAACAGTTTCCTTTCTTTTATGTCCCTTACTAATCTTTTTGTGCTCATCCCATGTTTTTAAATGATTTTCACAGGTTTTAAGGATGGGTAATAGAAAAGAAGAATTTAAGTTGAAAGTTGTGAAGACTTATTATGAAAAGAAAACATGTTTTATTTTAAAAGATTTTTGTTTGGTAGAATAAATGGACACTGAGTATACATTTCCACTTATAATTTATGGGTTTACTTTTTAAGAGTTATTATAAGGCCCCAACCTTAAACATTACATTATCTTGATTCAAGTCAAGAATTCTACATTGAGAATCTTTTTAGGTTTATATTTTTAGAGAATTAGGTCATAACTATTACATTACATCTCAAAAATTACAAAGTAGACACTTCTTATCTATCTAATTTTTTTCACAATAATAAAGCTCATTAAATAAAACAAGAATTATTTTCTTGATATAAATCTTCTTGAATTCTTCCTTCCTCTTACCCTTCCTTATACCCTGTGGAAAACATTTCAAAAACTTGGGATGAGCATAATAAGATTATTAAGGGTTATAAAATAAGGAAAGAAAACATTAGTCCATAAATACATAAAAAAATCAATGAAATCATACTTTTCACTCACAAAACATAAGCTCTTTAACATACTTCATGAAATTATAATATTTATGAATAACACACAAAAATAATAAATCATAAAGGTAACTTGTGGCATCCATAACATACTTACATTGTATCTTTCATAGCTATATAGGGAGTTATGTTTGGAATACCCATCATAGTATATTCCCTAAATCTTTTAGGAGAAACATTAACATTTACCTCTATCATGTTACCCAATGAATTTGAGAGCTATCATGGGCTCACCCACCCTAGGTTTATCATAGAACCACCCATATTTGGTTTATCAAGTAACCAGCTATCAAATTTCCAAATACCATTACATAATCATAACACATAAAAGATTGAAATTATCAACATTTCACTCATTAATCAGAAGAAATCAATTCAACATATTGAAATATTCAATCCATTTACAAAACCATTTAAAACATTTAATAAAGATATTTTTGAATCAAAATTTCACATAAAACTTTGAAACATTTTAAGGAATTAAAATTTTAAAACATTAATGTCCATATAAATAAATCCTTAAAAACATTTTGAAAACATTGACATTAATGAGAAATATTTATAAGATTAAATCTTTAAAACATTTAAAACAATGTTTTAGTTAAATAGTCCCTTACCACTTGAGAAAATACTTGAATAAAAATAATTAAAGAATAACATTAAACAAAACCTATAATATAATGAGAATAAGAAGATTCATGATATAATATGTCAAAGGGTAGTATATACACCTTATAGGATAATAAAGGTGCACAATATCAATATATGCCTCAATGAAAGGATATTGACATGTAGTCCATTAAAAGGGTCATTTTGTAAATAAAATAGATCAATTATGTGTATTCATAATAAGTACACATAATTAATGTATAAATACAAGATAGGAGATCAAAAGTTATTTATTACATAATCATAGCACGACATAATCAAAAAGTAGAAGATTAACCCAAATAATGGAAATTGGGTTAAGAAGTTCCCTTATGAAAATTCAGCAGCCTAACGGCATCACTTAAAAATTCAGAAAATGGGTTCATGAGAGAAAAAAGGGTATCCCTGTAAAGACCTGGAAATTCTATATGATTTTTTTTAAATTATTTAGTATTATTACGAGTTTGTGAAAATTGATGATGTTTGATTGTGAGGCCCGGTGTGCCTGGAACTGAATTTTGAACTTTTTTTAAGGTACGTTCAGTAAACGTGTGGGTGACATTTTCTATCTTTTGAACCGATGCTTGGATTAAAAATCTGAGGGCACTATTTAATCTGAAGCACTGGTATTCACTTAAGGGAGGCTTAACTTAGACCGCAGTAGGTCGGGAGAAAAAGATAGTTTTATGGACTTTTTGAAAGAATAATAAAATAACATAAAAATGTTATTTTATTTTTCTACCATCTGCTGAGTAGAAGTGGTGGTACCATTGGGTTTTCAATCCATTTAATGGTTTGACTCTTCTGTTTTGTAACCACACCGTTGAGAGTTAAGAGGTTCATTAATTAAAAATCATTAATGAACTTCATTAATCATACGATGTGTTAATCTCCATTCCCCTCTATTTAAATGAAGCTCGGGCTTGGGTTTTCGAAACGAAAGAGAGGAACCTCTGATGAAGTGTCGTGGAATCTTCCACCAATGAAGAATAGAGGTTTGGACAGCAATGTTAGAGGAATCAATCCGAGATCAAAAAACATTGATGGCTTCATAAAACGTGGATTCTTCTTCCACAACCATGACATCTCCTCCAAATTCTAGGTAGGGGTTGTTTATGTTTAAATTCAAGAGAATTTGTTTCTTTTCCTTGTTCTTGAAAAGCATGATGAACAGAGATCAACCAAAATGAGTTGATATGTGATTTGGATGAAACTACGGGTGGTTGTTTTGGGAAGATATTGATTGGGGTTTATCATTATTTTTATGTGATGTATTATTTACTCTCACTTGATATGATGCTAACGTGGAGGGCGTGGGACAAACGAATAAGGCTCAGACCCTCCGATGCTTCATTTTTTGATGCATTCTTTGGGGTGGATTTCTAACTCGATAGAATCTTGAATCCGAGAGCCACGCAGCAGCAACAGCATCCTGGGAGGCTCGTAGGTGCGTTCCGAAGGGAAAACGGACCACCGGAGCTCACCCGGTGGCCCGCGGAAGCTCAGCCAGCATGGTACCGGTGCGGTGGTGGCTGGTTGTTACTATCCTCAGAAGAGAGGTGGCACCCGGAGGCGTCGCGGCAGACGGAGGGACGGCCGACGTCAGTCGGCCACGGTGGTAGTAGTGTGGTGCGCTGTCGCGCGCTGTGGAAAGAGGTTGCAGCTTTGAAGCCGTGGTGAAGGGAACTCACACCCCACAACGAAGGGGAACCACACCCCATGGGTCCTGCTGACAGGGGCGGCACCACATGGCGCTTCCAGTTGATAAATCCCAAACGGATTAGCCATTCAGGGAGGGGGAGAGACCCTGCGCGGGCCACCCAGTTGGGGGCTGCGCCAGCTAGTGGGCCTAACCGCCCGGCAGGCCACGCCTAGCCAAGGTGGGTGGGGCCAGGCCATGTCAGTCCTGAGTCAAACCTGGACCAGGTCGGGTCAACCCAAACTGGGTCAGGTCGGCCTAGGTCAGGATGGGTCGGACCGGACCCAGACTCTTTTCGGCCTAGATACGCTTAAAAGGTCGTATCTCACAAACTAGATATTTGTTTGACGAACTGTCTATGGTGCTAGAATCCTTGGAATATGATGGTCCTTTTGAGATAATCCACCTGAGTTTTGGAGAAATTTGGAGTATGGTCAGGTTGTATTGAACCCAAATCCAACTGGGCCCTCGGTACTAAAATGCTTATAACTCATAGATTGGGTGTCCGATTAACGTGTCGTATGTCGCATTGGAACCCTTAAAACATGGAAGTCCTTTGGGTTACTCATTTGTGGAACTTTATGGTAGTTGAGGCATGACTAATATCTTGAGGATCTGATACTACATAACTCAAGTGCACCGAGTGCAGAGAATCCTGTGGCTGGCTGTCAATTGAAGAGCGACCCTGTGTGGATCAGAATCATAGCGACCCTATGTGGATCTGCATCATAGAGACCCTATGTAGATAAAAATCATAGCAACCATGTGTGGATCATAATTATAGAGACCTTGTGTGGATCAGCATCATAGCGACCCTGTGTGGATCAACATTCTAGAGACCCTGTGTGGATCAGCAGTGCGCGACCCGATGAGGACCAGCCTTAGAACGACCTATCGTGGATCAGAGACATGCGAACTTGTGTGGATCGACAATGGAACAACTCCTTCGTGGTTTAGTTTTGGAAACTTCCTAACAGAATAAAATTATATAGCTTAAGACTAATCATCTTTATTCCTGATCTCTGAGTTGTATACCTAGTTTGAGCTAAGTCTTTTGATTTGTGTTTTGTGATTGATATCAACCTTTGTGGTTTTTCTTTGTGGAATTATAAGAGACCATTGGGGGTATCGCGGTCCTTACTGGGTATTTTTATACTCACCCCTTCATGGGTTTCAGCCGCACATTTTTGTGTTTTGTGCAGATGACGAGTAGCTTGGCTAAGACTTTAGGGAGCCAGGACCAGGCAGTACACGGAGGTGAATGGTTAACTTGGAGAGTTGTGGAGACGATATGCACCTACCCTTCAGGTAGAATCCTTGGTGAGGGATATCAAGAGCTATTTTCTATTGTAGTTTTATCTTTTTAGTTGGGATTGTATTCCAGTCTCTTTACTTTCAGTACACACTTTTACTACTGTAGTTTTACTACATGGTTTTCATCTTATCATGTTCTTAGTCTATTTGTTTGCAGGTTTAAAGTCAATGACTTCCCACTTTTAGGGATATGTCTTTCCAATGCTAGTCTCCAACCCTTGGCCTATGGAATGCGGGCTTGGGGTAGTCACAGCACGGGCCTCAGGGGATGGGTCGTGACAAAGTGGTATCAAATGAGTTGGTTCTACTGAAGAAATAAGACTCTGATTTTTCCAATGGAGTAATAGTGTTAAGTGTTTTGAGTGTGGTTTTCAGTTTGGGGAGTCCAGTGTTGTTACGGCGGCCAGTGTATCTATACATCAGGACTCTAAATTCTAATTTCTAACTCGGTTCATGAAAACATTGATTGCATGTGTTTTGGAAATGTTTTACTTTTGATCTCTTTTGAGTCAACTCACTAGGTATAAATTTTTTACCATGGCGCACCTGTTTCTTTTCAGGATGTCACCACATAGATAGCCAGCCAGGATATCGGAGAGAGTTTGAAATAATGTCCCACTGAGTGATGAGGCTTTGGTGCAGGGACCTCTTATAGTGATAGCACCTTCAGGTGGTACACCAGCAGCACCACCACTTGTTGGGTAGCAGTTGCCACCAGCCCCCTGGAAGATGATGCATGATAACTGAGCATGTTTCATGAGTTATAGCGGCAGTGGCCTCTGAGGTTTTGAGGTGAGACAGATCCCCAGGCAGTAGAGGACTGACTGGAGTCTGTAGAATGAGTTTTTCGCTTGGTTGAGACAACAGTAGAGAATATGGGGATCCTAGCTGCTAGCCTCTTCCAGGGCATAATAGGGAGATGGTGGAGCCTGATGATCCAGTTACACAATGAGGAAACACTAACTTGGATGGACTTTGAGAGCCTCTTCAGGGAAGAGTTTGTTCCAGTGACACTACACTTTGTGTATATTCCGGAGCTCCTGCACTTACAGCATGGAAGCTTAACCGTGACCCAATACTCAGTGAGATTCACTGACCTCTCATGATACTCCACCAACATGGTATAAAACCATTTCTTCAGGGCCCAGACTTTTGAGTAGGATCTCCAGTGGGAGATCAGAGTGTCGATGATATCTCTCAATATCCTGAGGCATGCTGGAGTACTCGAGCGAGCATTATTGGTGGAGAGCTTCTTAGCTAAGTAGGCACCGATGGTGAGAGCCACCACTGGACGAAAGGTAGCTGAGTCATCTGTAGTAGGGAGTAGGCAGATTATGCAGAGGTCCAAGTGGACTAGACCTTCTGGAGTATGACCTCAAGATGTAGTTTTGAAGGTGCGGAGCTCATGAGGTAGAGCAGATCAGGAGAGGAGCAGGTTGTGCTTCACATGCGGCGGGTAGGGTCACATGGCTCGCGACTGCCCGAACCTCTATATCGATGATCAACAGATGGTCGAGGGACCACTGAGGAAGAGGCATATATTCGAGTGAGGAGGTCTGCAGGTAAGCGGATGTGGTAGGGGAGTAGGTCATGCAGTAGGTGGTGGGCAGTGTTTTGAGTTTTACCGCCACCACCTCCAGGTGGTCCACCCTGACTTCAAAGAGTAGGCGGACAGGGATGAGATCAGCTTCAGGTAGATGAGGCCTATAACCATAGTGTCCTGAGATGATTTGAGGTACAATCTATGTCTACTCCACCCTAGCTACAGTACTATAGACACATGTGCCAGTCACTATTTCATTGTCACGGCTCTCGTTCGGGGCTTGGAGATTCTGGTAGAGACATTGGCTCGATCCTTATGATTAGAGACTCCTACGGTAGATTATTTGATGATTATAAACTGGTGCTGATAGCATGATCTTACTCTAGGAGGCGAGAGCTTTGTTTGGGATCTCCTCATAGCAGCGTTGAGGCCTTACGATGTTATCTTGGGTATGGATTTATTATCCACATTCTATGCTCAGATTGTCTGTTTTAAGCACAAATTGTGGTGTTTCTATGAGGATGGTACCAAGTTTTACATTGCTGGTGAGAAGGGAGCCTTTGAAACTCATGATGGACTTACTTGGAGGAGGGTGCAGCCGATCACTCATTATTTGGCTAGCCTTACCCTCAGAGTAGTTGACGTGAGGAGTCCGAGTTATCCTGTAGTGGTGGACCAGTATGCTAATGTCTTTCCTGATGATGTTTCGGGACTACCTCCTCGTAGAGAGGTATACTTTTACATCGATTTGTACCCTGGGATGACATTGATATCTACACTAGCATATCGGATAACTCCCACAGAGCTTCGTGAGTTACGGGTTTAGTTGGAAGACTTACAGAGGAAGGGGTTCATAAGGCCCAATTTTTCTCCATGGGCATCCCTGATTTTGTTCACTAAGAAGGCAGATGGGAGTTTGAGGATTTTTGTGGACTATTAGTGCCTTAACCACGTGACCATGAAGAACAAGTATCCACTCCCAAGTATTGATGATCTCTTCGACCAAATGAAGTAAGATCGATGGTTTTTGAAGATAGACCTTAGATCAGGCTATCATCAAATTAGAGTACGAGATGAGGACGTATCGAAGATGGACTTCAGATTTTAGTATGGCCATTATGAGTTCTTGGTAATGCCCTTCGGCGTAACCAACGCTTCGGTAGTGTTCATGGGTCTCATGAATAGGATCTTCCAACCTTACCTCGATCTCTTTGTGGTGGTCTTCATTGATGACATCTTGATATACTTGGTGTCGGAGGAGAAGTATGCCACACACCTACATATAGTTCTAGATACACTTCGAGAGCACCAAATTTATCGAAATCTCTCGAAGTTCCAATTCTGGATACAGAAATTCCACTTCCTAGGGAACGTTATCTCAGAGTCTAGAGTTGCAATGGATCTAGTAAAGATTGAGGCAGTGCTTTCTTGGGAGCCACCCATGAGTGTGAACAAGGTGTAGAGTTTTTTTGTATTGTATAGATACTACTGGAGATTCGTACCTGAATTTTATAGAGTTGCGACACCCTTGTCAGCTTTGACAAAGAAGGGACATCCCTTTGTGTGGATAGAGAGATGCCAACAGTGTTTTCAGGAGCTGGGGCAGAGGCTGATGAGTGCCCCCATCTTGAGGCTACCAGAAGAGCGTGTTGGGTATATAGTTTACTACGACACATCAGGGACCAGAATAGGTTGTTTCTTGATGTAGGAGCGAGTGGTGATCACCTAAGACTCACGACAGTTGATACAGAACGAGAAAAACTATGCTACCCATGACCTAGAGTTAGCAGCAGTAGTCTTTGCACTGAAGATGTGGCGACACTACTTGATGGGTGAACATTTTACAGTCTAATTTGATCACAAGAGTCTCAGGTATATCTTCTCATAGAAGGACCTGAACCTGAGACAACGACGATGTCTAGATTTCCTCCAGGACTATAACTTTGAGATAGTCTACACTCTTGGGAAGGGGAACGTAATAGCAGATGCACTCAACAGGAGGTATGGTCTACAATTTCTGAGTGAGGCAACATAGTAGCTAACTGCATTACATATCTCCTTCATGGATAGAGATGGAGTAGCTTACCTCTAGTCTATGACAGTTACTCCCCCACTCCTTCAGTGAGTCAGGGATTCATAGATTGGGGATATAAACTATGAGGCCCGATGTGCTCAGATATCCGTAGGATAGGCTCTTGATGGATTTTATGAAGGTGGGGAGCATGTCATCCTCTTTAGTGGACACACTATGGTACCAGTGATGCTTTGGGAGGAGGTGTTGAGGGAGTTCCATACATCCCCTTTGGTTGTACATCCTGGTGTGTTGAATATGTACCATGACCTCCGGCATCAGTACTGGTGTCTAGGAATAATGAAAGTAGTGGCGAAGTTTGTTTCTCGATGCCTCACTTGTCAGCAAGTGAAGGCTAAGCATCAGGTACTAGCAGGATTAGCTCAACCACTTGAGGTACCAGAGTGGAAGTGGGATGGTATCTTCATGGACTTCATGAAAAGGATACCATGTACAACCTGGGGCCATGATTCCATCTGGGTGATCGTTGACCGACACACCAAGTTGGCCCACTTCTTACCCATTCGAGATCAGGGATCAGTAGAGAGCTTGGGAAGTCTCTACATATAGAAGATTGTACAACTTCACGGAAAACCATTGACGATCATCTCAGATCGTAATGATTGTTTTACGTCCTGCTCGTGGAAGGGATTACAGGAGGTGTTCGGGACTCAGCTATGCTTGAGCACCACCTTTCATCCTCAAATAGATGGTCAGACGGAGCTGAACATACAGACACTCAAGGAAATTCTTCTTGCTTGTGTCCTCAATTTTGGCCATAGTTGGGAGGACCACCTACCACTGGTGGAGTTTTCATACAATAACAGTTATCACTCCACCATTGCCATGGATCCGTTTGAGGCCTTATATGGGTGACCATGCAGACCACCTCTATGCTGGACATGCCCAGGGGAGTCAGCACTTATGAGTCCAGAGTTGGTACAAGCTACCACTGAGAAGGTGAAAATCATCCAGGAGTAGATGAATACTGCACAAAGTAGGCAGAAGTATTATACCAATAGGAGACGGAGACCCTTGAAGTTTGAGGAGGGAGACCATTTCTTCCTACGAGTCTCACCCTAACGAGGATTACGGAGGTTTGGCTGGGGTGGAAAGCTACCTATGAGGTTCATCGGACCTTTCCAGATCCTCAGCAGATTAGATGAGGTGGCGTACCATCTATCTCTTCCTCCATAGATGCACCGTGTGCATAATGTTTTACATGTGTCGTAACTGATGAGGTACGTGAATGATCCATCACATGTTATCGACTGGGGAAATCTAGACATCGATGATGGGGTGAAGTTTGAAGAGTTCCCGGTAGATATAGAGGATCGACAAGAGTAGGTCCTTAATGGGTGGTTGATTACTCTGGTGCGAGTTCATTGGCAGCATGGGAACCTCCAGGAGAGCACATGGGAGCAGGAGGCTCAGATATGTGCTCAGTACCCCCATTTTTTCCCCTAGTTTTGGTGTAGCTTTCAGGGATGAAAATCCCTAAGGTGGGGAGAATGTTAAGACCTGGAAATTCCATATGATTTTTTTTAAATTATTTGGGATTATTGCAAGTCTGTGAAAATTTACGGTGCTTGATTCTGAGGTCCAATGTGCCTAGAATGGAATTTTGAACTTTTTTAAGGTACGTTTAGTAAACATGCAAGTGGCGTTTTCTATCTTTTGAACCAGTTCTTAGATTAAAAATATAAGGGCACCGTTGAATCTGCTGCTCCAGGATTCACTTAAGGGAGGCTTAACTGCGACCAAAATAGGTTGGGAGAAAAATACATTTTTATGGAATTTTTGAAAGAATAATAAAATAACATAAAATTTTTTATTTTATTTTTCTACCATCTGTTGAGGGGTGGTGGTGAGACCGTTGGGTTGTCAAGACATTTAATGGATTGAATCTTCTGTTTTGTAACCACACCGTTGAGAGTTAAGAGGTTTATTAATTAAAACTCATTAATGAACCTCATTAATCATACAATGCGTTAATCTCCCTTCCCCTCTATTTAAATGAATCTCAGGCTTGGGTTTTCGACACAGAAGAGAGGAACCTCTGATGAAGTGTCGTAGGGTCTTCCACCAATGAAGAATGGAGTCTTGGATGACAACATTGGAGGAATTGATCTGGGATCGATGAATGTCGATGGATTTATCAAACATGGATTCTTCTTCCACAATTATGACGTCTCCTCTAAATCCAGGGTAGGGTTTTTTCTATTTAAATTCAATAGAATTTGTTTCCTTTCCTCGTTCTTCAAAAGAATAATGAACGCGAATCAACCAAAATGAGTTGATCCGCAATTCGTATGAAACTGCGGGTGGTTTTTTCAGGAAGAGATTAAATGGGGTTTATCATTATTTTTATGTGATGTATTATTTACCCCCACTTGATATGATGCTAACGTGGAGGGTGTGGTCCAAACTAACAAGGCTCGGACCCTCCGACACTTCGGTTTTTGACGCGTTCTTTGGGGGCAGATTTCCAACTTGAAGGAATCTTGAATCTGGGAGCCACGTAGCGGCAGAAGCATCCTAGGAGGCCCGTAGGTACATTTAGAAGAGAAAACAGACCACCGGAGCTCACATGGTGGCCCGTGGAAGCCCCGACGGTGCCGGACACCGGTGCTGACGAGCGGCGGCGGTGGCTGACTATTTCCGTTTGTAGAAGAGAGGCGGCAACCAGAGGCACCATAGAGAAGGGGACCCATGCCCTACGGGTCCCACTAAAAGGGGGATATCACCATGTATCACCATTGGTTGAGAAATCCCAAATGAATTATCCATTTGGGTAGGGTGAGAGACCCCGTGTGGACCACTCAGCTGGGGGCCGCGCCAGTTAGCAGGTCGTGCCCAACCAAGGTAGGCCGGTCCGCGGTCCAGTCCACTCGGGTCAGCCTAGTCGGTTCGAGCCGGGCCAGGTCAAACCCTGGTCGAACCTGGACCGGGTCTGGTCGACCCAAACCGGGTTGGGTCGGCCCAGGTCAGGATGGGTCTGACTGGACCCGGACCCTTTTAAGACCAGATATGTTTAAAAGGTCGTATCTCATAAATGAGATGTCTGTTTGACGAACTATCAGCGGCACTATAATACTTGGAACATGAAGGTCCTTTTTAGATAATCCACTTAAGTTTTTTAGAAAGTTTTAGTATGGCCATTTTGGATTGAAGTTGAACTTAACCGGGCCATCGGTACTAAAATGTTTATAACTCACAAACTGGGCGTCCAATTGATGTGTTGTCTGTCGCATTGGGGCCCTTAAAACATAGAGGTCCTTTGGTTTACTTCTTTTTGGAACTTTGTGGAAGTATAGGCATGAATTATATCTTGAGGAGAAGATATTACGGAACTCAAGAGCACTGAGTGCGGAGAATCTTGTGGCTGGCTGTTAATTGAAGAGAGACCCTATGTGGATCAGCATCATAGTGACCCTGTGTGGATAAAAATCATAACAACCATGTGTGGATCAAAATCATAGTGACCATTTATGGATCAACCTCATAGAAACCCTATGTGGATCTTCATCATAGCGACCCTGTGTGAATCAGCATCATAGTGACACTGTGTGGATCAACATTCTAGCGACCATGTGTGGATCAGTAGTGCATGACCTGACAAGGAACAACCTTTGAACGACCCATTGTGGATCAGTGACATACGACCTTGTGTGGATCAACAATGGAACAACTCCTTCGTGGTTCAATTGTGGAAACTTCCTAACGGAATAAAATTATATAGCTGAAGACTAATCATCTTTATTCCTGATCTCTGAGTTGTATACCTAGTTTAAGCTAAGTATTTTGCTTTGTGTTTTGTGATTGAGATCATGCTTTTTGGTTTTACTTTGTGGAATTATGAGAGACCTTCGGGGGTCTCGGGGTCCCTACCGGGTATTATTATACTCACCCCTGTACAGGCCTCACCCATACATTATTGTGTCTTGTGCAGACGATGAGCAGCTTGGATGAGACTTTAGGTAGCCAGGACCAGGCGGTACATGGAGGTGACTGGTTGATGTGGAGATCTACGGAGACGAGTTGTACCTACCCTTCAGGTAGGATCCTTGGCAAGCGATCTCAGGAGCTATTTTCTATTATAGTTGTATCTTTTTAGTTGGGCATGTATTCCAGCCACTTTACTTTTAGTACACACTTTTACTACTACAGTTTTACTATGTGGTTTGAATCTTGTCATGTTCTTGGTCTATGTGTTTTTAGATTTAAAGGCAAAGTCTTTCCACTTTTAGGGATATGCCTTTCCGGTGCTAGTCGCCAACCCCTGACCTATGGGAGGCGAGATTGGTGTAATCACAACATGGGTTTCGGGGGATGGGTCATGACAATCTCATCACTTAGACATAAAATGGACAAAAAATAAGGATATATAATAACATATCCAAAAATTTGAAAATTTAAATTAAAAGACATAACATAAAATAAGTCTTTGACTAAAAGAGGGCGGTGAAAGGTTCCCTTACCTTGAGTCCGACTTGTCTCGTTCTTTCTTTATATTCATGAATAATAAACTTAAGTTAATTTATAATTGATTAAGAACATTGTTCAAGTTTATTATTCCTTTTATATCACTTATTACCTTGCTATAACAATCATATAATTATTCAAGTTTATATATTTCATTTTTTTGATGTTTGGAACTTGAGTCAAAAATGAACTTGTTATAATTACAAATTGTTCATGTGTTAAAAAGTCCATTATCTTCAGAATCATATTCATGATTTAAATATCATATATATATAGTATATATGTATTTATATCCAGTATATATGTATTTATAATAGTCCATAACATTTTGATATAAGAAATGATATGCACCGTTCATGGAGACGGTAAGCCGTACGTACACATGAACGCTACTTTCATTTCTTTTTCATATTTAAAGGAATGAAACTCAATGATAAATAGATATTATAATTATAGTATAATATATATGTAATATATGTTACATAAGTTCATTAATTCCATCCTTTATACATTTCATATATGGCATGGATGAGTCATATCACTTTGAGGGGGCGGTAGTCCGCACTTTCTCAAATGAAATTATCATATTTACACATTTATAGAAGGCATAAAGGTATGATATAAATGAAAAATACAAAATAATAGAGACAATATAAATATAATATATATAATATATAAATATAGTTCCATCATAATGGCCACCATGAGAGGTGGTAGGGGAAAATTGAACAATCATCATTTCGTGAGGCAATAGTTTGTCGTACACAGAAACAGTATGTTCGTATCCATTAGATGGAGGTGTGTATAAGTGTAGTTCAAATAATTCTAACAAAAACATCCTCGTATATTTAGGATAATTTTGTTTTTATGTAATAAAATAATAATAATAAAATGTGTAGTGAAGAAGTAAAATAATGGAAAGGAACTTTAGAGAAGACGCTGCCTCTTAAAACATGTAACTCCCTTTGATTTGAGCCGAAAGGCTTTCTTGAATTGTCTTATTCCCAAGATAAGGCTTATAGGAGGAATATATGGATGTTAGGGGATTATTTGGGCAGAAGTTGGACGATCCAAGGGGCTTGAGAGGTTTGATTAAATGGGTAGATGTGGTGGTCTTTTATAAGAGGGAGGATGGGCACTTTAGGAATATCTTGAAAGATTACTTTATTATAAATTGAATTTCGATTTAAAAAGAACAAAAGCTCATTTAATTCAAATATAAGATGATTATTGTTCTAAATACTCTCAACCAATAGGTTTTAGACAAGTTTATGTCTCAAATTCAACCTCACCTTTTAGCTTTAACACTTAGTTAACTAATTTAACTCTTACCATGTCTTCTTGTATATTCATACTATATGATTAATATAGTTACTATAAAATTACAATAGAACATAAAGTGGTTCATTAATGACATTTTATACATTATTTAAGTCATTTGGTAAAATATTATATTTTTAGGACTATTATATCATTTAATAAAATAGTATTTTTTTTTTAAAACTCATTTATGTCAATTTTTATACTATTCATATAATGACTTTTTAAAAATCTATAATAACTTGATTCTTTTGAAAAAACTTAATTAATTAAAATATAACAAGTCTTACTCATCCATAAAATTTATGGATTGCATAAAAAGTTTCAAAATAAATTTATTATAATATTTATAATCTCATTTATTTAAATCATTCATTAATAAGGAAATCACTACATCATCATTGTGTCATAAATAAATTTATTTATTTTATGTCTAAAAATTATAAATAAAATACCATGATATAGGAAATATTTTTATATTTATAATGACTATTTATAGTCGAATAAATCACTTATATAACCCCATATAATTTTTTTACTAAAAGAGACGTGTTTATGTTATATTTTTCTTTATTTGAAATTAATTCTTATAAAATGTCATTTTCACATCAAAGTGGCTCCATGAGGTCCAAAAATCGACCCAAGTATGCCCATGGTTAGAAATATCTTATCCAATAGGATTATTACACTTTTTAGGCTAGTTTAATTTTATTATAATATTATTTTTTACCCTTATTTACCAGATTTACCCTTTAACCATGGTAAATAAAATAATTACTAAAGTTACTATTCATAATGTGTAAAAATAAAATGTACCTATTTACACAATTTGTACCTCCTGATTCCAAATATGGAATCCATTTTTCCAAATTCAAAACATATAAAATTCATAATTAATTTAAAATTAATTCTCATTGTCAAAACCAAAAAAATGGTCTTTTAAAAAGTAATAACTATCAAAAGATTGACATGTGGTTATGTCCAATTAAAATGTGAAATTACTTAAAATGACCATAATTGGATTAAATGATAAAAATATAATCCAATTATACTTTAAAACCAATTAAAAGTACAATCTAACTATTTAAATAAATTAGATAAAAGGCAGTTTTGAATTAAAATGCAGTATTTTTCACTATTCATTAAAAATGGACTTTATCAGAAAAATACCAAAATTTCATCCAAAGTAAATTTTGATGTCTTTATTCTAAATAAGAATTTTATTTTTTCCAAATATAAAATATAAAAGTGAAAAAAATTAGATTTAAAAAGGGTTCGCCATCAAAAGGCGATAAAACAACCTTTTAAAAATATTAGAGTATTTCATGCTTAAAATTGGATTCATTCTTATTTTAAGACTCTAAATTTTATTAGATAAATTTAAAGACATTTAACAAACATGTATAATCATATTATAGTTAGTTCTGTTCATTCCCGTCAATACAACGTCTAGGCATTAACTACCATTTAAAATAATAGTAATATTATATTATTTTTTGGTATAACTCAAAGTTGTGTGTAATGTAAGATTTTAAAGAAACTCGTTGTTGCATATTGAGTAAACTTATCGGAAAAAGTTTCCTCTTTAACATAAAATTAATATCTTATTCATAAATATTAATAGATATGAAAATTTATTATTCTACAAATATATGGGTTGTTACAGTTATGACCCAATTCTCTAAAACTTTAAACCTGAAAAGATCCTAAAAATGTAAGAGAATGAATTTTTGACTTAAAACTCAAGATTATGTGATGTTTAGGTCTGATTCCTTACAGTGCATCACAAAAAAATAATATTATTACTATTATATTACATGGGGTTTGTTAAGAACATGATATTATTTTAAGGGATGGGATGAAATGAAATAATATTTCTTAAACTAAACTCTAGATCTATAAATAGACAGTTATGTCTGTTGTGTAGGGAATACAAAAATAAAGAATCATTGCACACACAAAAATTCTTTATCGACTCCTCCTCTCTCTCTCTCAATAATTATAAATAAAATAAAGATTCCTTTAAGATCAAAGGACAAGCGATCAACACAAAAAATACAAGCCAATTGATTCGTCATGCTGGCACCTCGAAATCGATTGGCATTGCTTAGAGAACAAAGAAGCATGTGTGGATTGTTGGATTTGGTGCCCTATAACCACCTATTTTGTATTTTATGATAACTTGTATTAATTTTTTATAATATTAATAAACTCCTTATTACATAATAATTGTTATTCTATATAATATAGTATGTGATAATGTCCTAAGAGAAGTTGTTGCACTGAAAGGTCATAGTAGTTCTTCGCTATGATGAGAACCCAAAAGTGTCATGACAATATTCTTAAATATATTTTCTATAGTCGAATGAAATCATTTAAGGGGAAAAATGATACAATCTATCAGGGGTGTATACTAATAGGAATTTGAGACACCTTCTCATGGTGTACTCCCTTAGTAATATCCAGTATAGGATATTATGAGAACGAGGCCCGCCAGTAAGAAATCTGCATTTATATATGTCATTGGATTTTCCTATCTTCTAATGTGTGTATTGATCTTTAGAGTTTAATATTATTATTAATTAGTGTTATAAGTCACATGATTTTATGTATTGATGAAAACTATGAAAACATATGTTCGTGATGAGGTAGGATACATTGGGTACATCACGAGTAATATTTTATTAATGAATAATGTGACAAAGGATTTGTCCCTTCTGTTCTTTAATGGAATTTGATATCTTAGGCCCTTTTATGGAAATAATATAGCCTAAATAAATCTATGGCCATGGTGTTCTATAGGAAAGTTCTATTTATATAAAGTCAAATAAAGAGACATCGATCACACAGGTTGATGGTACCGGCATGTAACTTGCTTGATTATCAATATCACGATAAAGGGATTATATTACATAATAAGTGTTTGTATGAGGTATTATGTCATTATGGCATTAACCTATTTCTCTATGGGTGTTTTGGTGTGTTTCTAGATGCTAACTTTGGACTTTAGGATACTTCGCCTAATGTCGCTAAGAAATATGCCTAGAGGGTCATACACTAAGTATATCCAGAATCTTAGTAAAATAATATATTATTATTTATTATTTAACAAGTTGAATAAATATTATTACCGTATTTGGTTTAATAATTATTCATATTTTCTTGATCACATATATTTTTCACTAGTTATTTGAGAGAATATTATGTGAGTAGAATATTTAATAAATATTTATTTTCTATTTAGTAAATATAATATTTATTTATTTATTGTAAAATAATACATTGTTATTTATTTATTAAATAAATAGTCATTATTCAAGGTTAGATAAATATTATAGAGGAATGGAAGATTGAGTTTAATAGTCCAATGAGAAATAATATATATTGAATATTATTTGAATAAATAATATTTAATTTTAATTCACAAGTTTATCATGAGTCAAGAAATAATAATATTATTATTATTATGGACATGGGGTTTCAAGGGAATTAAATAAATAATAAATGGCACTTGTAAAAAAAATATTTCTAACCTTAATGGTATATAAATCCAATTATATTATTTTTTCAAAGAGACAATTCATTTCATTTTTTTTGCACAACAAAATTTGGAGAATCCTCTCGTAGCCCTAGAGAGATACCTTCTCCAAGAACTCTCTTAAGAATATAAAGTGATCTTACTCTACTTTACACTCTTGAGTCTAGAGGGATTAAGTTGAATAATTTTAAAGTGGTTCTCAAGGTGGTCAAAGGAAAACGATGCAAGTAATAGGATCTACTGTTCTAGTACCCATAGATTCATATGGTGATGTTTGGAGATTCATGGACCACATGTGGATCACCACTAGAGGGAATCTAATCTTTATTCCTACAATACAACGATGGTATGATGTAGATCCATTTTTAGATCCATTAACATAGAAAAAATTTCACATGAGGTGATTCTTTAATTGCTTAAATTAATTGTAAATAATATGTGATGATCTTATGCTTTGGTTTCATCGTTTATTCATTTTATATATTCTTTGATTCAGTTGTGTTGATCACAACATTAATCATTATGTAAATCTTAGATTAATCATCAGTCGTGATAAAAAATCAAAGTTGGGCATGACCCATCACATGATTTTTCTACACTCAGAACCTACAAGTGGTATCAGAGTAGTCACATAATTATTTATAATTATTTAAATATTATTGATTGATTTACACATTTATTATTGGTTTTCAATTCCAGTTTAATCTTTCTTTAATCTAAATTGTGATCCCTATTTTATTCCTCTTCATTTCTCATAAATATAATCAAATCAATTAATTTTATGAATGAAATATATTCCAATATCTCATCTGGAGGTGCCAAGTAATCTGGACAAATAATAAAAGAGTACATGTCGTGTAACCCAGACGTACACATCATATACTAGTGTTTAAAACATCAATAATTAATGTATAATTTATTCAAGTCGTGTTCATTGATTACATGCAGTGAATTTAATTATACATTGTGTGTTGATTGGGCTAGCCTAGCATACGGTCATTCAGAGTACACATTGTGTTACTTTAGTACATAACGTGTAGTTCTTTAGTCACAGAAGGGCTGTATATTGTCTTATAAAACCTACATGACTGGTGGCCATGTAAATCGGATACCACACACCGTGTATCCCATATACACTCTTTGTACTCAAATATTTTCTATGGCATAGTTACATGTTGAGTCCCTAAGCATGTGTTGTGGGTAGATGGTGAGAAAAATATACGCGTCATGTAGCTCCAGTGTACACACCATGTACTTTTACCAAATTACATAGAATTAAAATTAATTTATTATGTTGTGAAAACCTTATCAACATGTTCTTTCATGTGGTCATTAAGTTTATAGGACATGACATATGATAGGTTATATATATATATATATATATCTAATTAATTTTGGTGTAATGTTCATATCAACATATCATATATAATTTGTATTGTATTTATTACTCTATGAACATTGAATCATAACATGCTACATAAATATCATGTAAGCCACGTGATCATTAATTTGATAGTACACATCATGAAATTATGTGATTAAGTCATGTATACCACATGTCACAAGAGTAAACTGTATACGAGTATAGTACATGTTGGGTTGTTCAGATGGGTACTCACTGTGTTGCCTTCAAGGTACTTTTTTGTACACGGATAATTTAAAATTAATTTATTTAATTTATTTAAAATTATTATGGATGAAAATATCAAGGAAATTTGGATGTGAATTAAGATAAAAAATGATTAATTAAAGAAGATAATTAATTGATTCAAGTATGATTTATCTTAAATAAGAATGATTATAATTGAATTCTAATTTTATTAAATTTGTAATTTGTTGCATGCATGTGGATGATCATGATCCTAGACTAGACCTTTTTCTGTGATTGGTTTCATTTAATTTATTATTAATTTAAATTGTTGGTTTGTGTGTCATTTATCCTCTCATTATATGAGGGCATTCATGCCCATGGTTTCTTTTATATAAACCCCTTAACCAATCCTTTGGTTCCCCTCACCTATATGTGAGTAAAATCATATGTAATAGATAGATATCCCAAGCTAGTGTAGGTGGTTCAAGTTTGTAGTTGTGGAAAAAACAATCCAAGAGAGATACATAGGTGGAAATGTGGAAAGATATAATATGAACTGTAAATTGTTCAAGTTGTTTTTCCCCTAGATCGGCGGTTAGTTTATCATACACTAGATAAACTAACCATTAGTACATGATCATGATCATACCACTTTATTACTTTATTTCTATAAAGTTTCATGGTTATTTCATTATGGATGTTTTGTCATTATCACATGAATTAATGAATTAACAAGCATGCAAGATAGAATTAATATAAATTGGCTTATGCGTAAATATTATCTAAGATATGGTTAATCATTTGAGTAGATCCACTTAATATTAATAAGCATGTAATGAAGATAATAATTTAAAATTTACACATAAAAGATAAAATCCATCAATTATATATATTAAGTCAATATTATCTTCCACTAATTCAGTTAAAATCAAACCATAGTTAAAAGTGTTTGACCAACCAAAGTTAGGGAGCCTTAATTATCGAGTAATTATAACTTGAAGTTTTGGGTTGACTTAATTTAGTTCACATCAAGGGTTTACTGCCAAAGTAGGACTTGGTGTGACTAAGAGGCAACAGATGAGGAAATCCAATTTCAAGATTTCAAGATTGGGGAGTCCACTCAACAAATCAAGGAACTATGAGTTAATGCAGTTGGCTTTTGGAATGCCAACCTAAAACCCTTCAAATTAATTGAGCATACAAATTTGGGGTGATAAGAAGGAGAATACAGATCCTTTCCACTAGAATATCCAAGAAACAGGATATTTCAAACCTAATGGTGAGGGCTATTGGGTTTTGATAAAATAGTGGGATATTAATAAATATAATATTTATTTGTTTGTATAAATTTTATCAGATAAATTTTTAAAACTATTATCATCTTATTTATACAAATAGTAATAAAATGACTTAAAAAATTTAATTGTGATCCATTCATGATAAGTATAACCTTCTCATAGGCACAAATTTTCAAGAATAGCAAAGGTGCTTACGCATTATCCTACACCATGAAAGGAAATTGTATGTGCTAGAAGAACTTGTTCCTAATGTGCCTGGTAATGAGGCTAGTAATGAAGAGTTATATATCCATGAGAAACATTTTAATGGTGATACATATGTTTAATGTTTTATGCTATCATCCATGACTAATGAGATTTTAAAGCAACATGTGGACATGGATGAATATAGCATAATGTCTCACCTTCAGGACCTCTATCAAGAGAAGGCAAGATAAGAGAGATATAAGATCTCCAATACTTTGTTTACAATTAATCTTAGAGATTCAGTGCCATTAGGGCCTCATGTAGTAAAAATTATTAGCTATATTTAATTCCTTGACATCATAGGGATTAGATTCCCAAATGTGTTGTACACATATCTCATACTTTCCTTACTATCCAAGACCTTCTCTAATTTTATTGTTAATTATAATATGAGAAATAATGAGAAGAGTCTTTCAAAACTTCTTACTCTGATTCACCAAGTAAATAATGACATGGGGCGTGACAAACTAGAAGTCCTTATGGTGAATAAGAAAAAGAAGAACAAGGCAAAGAAAAAAATACTCATAACAAGTCTAAATCTCCTGAGCATCATCCTTAAAAGAAGAGGAATATCCATACACAAGGTAAGGAAAAGAGGCAATATTTTTGTTATGTATCAAGAAAGGCCAATGGAAGAAGAACTAAACTCAGAACTAGGGATAATCTAAAGGTGTTTTCATTATCGAATGTAATATTTTAATATCTACACATTGGGTATCAGATATAGCTTTTAGTAATCATTTCTATATCTAAATACAGGAACCAGGTAGATTTTGAAAGATTACTAGAGGAGAGGTGGATTTGAAAGCTGTCAATGGTGTGAGGTTGTTTTCTCTATCCATTGGTGACTACCACCTTTCATTACCAACGTGAATGATATTGGTTTTAAGATATTTTTATTATGTACCAACTTTTACCAGGAACATAATTTATATGTCATTCCTAGATGCATATGTTTTTATTTTCAAGTTTGGAAATAAAATTTGTTTCATTTATAATAGAAACATATGTTATGATATTGTGCATTTAAATAATAATCTCTATGTATTAAATTATGAAAACCAAATATTATAAATAGATAAAAAATCATGTTCACACGACTCATATAATGCCCATATATGGTATCACCATCTTGGTCATGTAAATGAGAAGTGTTTGATAAAGCTTTGTCAAGATGGTTACTTATAGTATTCTAAGTTAAAATCCCCACTTGAAAGATGTCATGCGTGTTTACAAGGAAAAATGAAAAAACGTCATTCGGTGGTTAGGGTTAAAGGGCCATAGATATTTTAGGATTAGTACACACTAATGTGTGTGGACCATTCCTAGTAGAAAATAGAGGCGGGTATTCTTACTTCATAACTTTTATTGATGACTTGAGTAGATATGGATATGTCTAATTGATGAGGTATAAGTCTCAGTCCTTTGAGAAATTAAAATAATTCAAGAATTAAGTAGAGAATCAACTTGGAAAGAAGATAAATAATATTTGATCAGATTGAGGTGTTGAATATCTTAACCAAGAGTTTATCAAATTTTTATGAAAGTTTGGGATTATATCTCAACTTACTCCACCTTACACACCACAATGGATTAGTGTTAGTGAAAGGAGGAAATGAACCTTGTTATATATGGTAAGGTTGATTATGAGTCATGAAGATCTTCCCTTATCCCTTTGGGGATATTCATTTCAAACTGTAGGATATGCATTAAATCGAGTACCAACTAAAGAGGCAAACAGAATTACCTTCGAGTTATGGAGTGAAAGAAACCATTTTTGTCACATAAACTTGTATGGGGTTGTGAGGTGTTTGTTAAGGCCTTTTTTGGAAAAAAACTGGCATCCTAAGGCACAAAATGTATCTTTATAGGGCATCCTAAGGAAACAAAGGGATGCTACATATACAACCCCTTAGACAAGAAATTTGTTGTCACCAGACAATTTGTCTTTCTTGAGAGGGAGAAAATACTCAAAAAGGATAGTGGGGGAAATATTGACTTTGATGAAGTTAATGCTCAAGATACATAAGAGTTGGTATAGGAATAGATTCCCTAAGTCAATGTGGAATAAGTAGTTCCTAAAACATGAGTACTATATAGGATAACTAGAGAGGTAAGAGAATGAGAGAGATATTATTTTCTAGTCACCAAGTATAGTGACTCATTATTGGTTGAAAATGATGAAACTCACTCCTATAAATATGAATTAGATAGCTCAGAAGTTGGAAGATGGAAAGAAGATGTGAATTCTTAAATGGATTCCATGTATCAGAACCAAGTTTGGGTTCGGGTCGATGTGTCAGTTGATGTAAAGATAGTAGGGTAAAAATGGGTATTCAAGAGAAAACTAGACATGGAAGGTAAGGTAAATACTAATAAATCAAGTCCATTATCTAAAGGGTTTAAACAACATCAAGGAATTAACTATGATGAAACCTTTTTACTAGTTGTTATGTTTAAATCCATTAGAATTCTACTTGTTATAGCATCTTACCATGACTATGAAATTTAGTAGATGGATGTAAAAATAGATTTCCTTAATGGTAACCTTTAATAATATGTTTATATGACACAACCATAAAGGTTTGTGACTCCAGATGATGCCAATAATATTTTCAAGTTGTGGAGATCCATTTATGGATTGAATCAAGAATCCAGGTCATGGAATATTCTATTCGATGTAGCTATAAAATAATTTGGTTTCATTAAGAATGAATGTGATCCATGTGTTTATAAGAGGTTTAGTGGGAATATGGTAATTATAATAGTACTATATGTTGATTACATATTACTTAATGGAAATGATATACCAGTCATACAGTCTATTAAGGACTGGTTGAACAAGTGTTTCTCTATGAAGGACGTAAGTAAATAAGCCTATATTCTAGAGATCAAGATCATTCATGATATATCTAAGAGGTTTCTTGGACTAAGTCAAATTTTATACATTTACTAGATACTAAAGATATTTGGAATTAAATAATATAAGAGGGGGTTGGTTCCAATGTCGCATGGTATACATCTTTCTAAGAAAATGTGTCCTCAGACACAATAGAAGAAATAGAGAATGAGTAAAATCTCATATGATTCAACAATAAGATCAATCATGTATGTCATGTTATGTACTAGAATTGATGTTTCCTATGCATTGATCATGATAGGAAGATATCAAGAAGATATAGGAGAACATCATCGGTCTGTTGTTAAGGTTATCCTCAGGTATCTGAGAAAAACCAAGGATATGTTCTTGGTGTATGGAGGAGAGGAGGAGCTGGTCATCATGGGTTATATTGATGCTAGTTTTCAAATATATAAAAATGATCTAAAGTCATATTCAGGATATGTTTTTTGTCTCAATGTAGGAGTTGTTAGCTATAAGAGTTCAAAGCATCCAATTGTTATTGATTCTATAGTAGAGTCTGAGTATATAGTGGATTCTAATGCATCTAAGGAATACATTTGGATATGAAATTTTTTTAGGAGATTTATGAGTTACCTATTAGTAAAGACCCTGTGCATTTTATTGTGATAATATTGAATTGGTGGCTCTTGAAAAAGAGCTAAGGTCGCACCAATGGAAAAATCACATGCTCTAGAAGTATCACCTCTTGAGGTATTTTTATCTAAGAGGTGAAGTTACAGTAAGAAAAGTTACCATAGAAGAAAATGTGGTAGATCCCTTGACTAAAAGATAATCTCAAAAGAATCATGAGTATCATTTTAGAGCTTGTGGACTGAAGGTTGTTAGCGGTTGGCTCTGGTGAAAGTGGGAGTCTATTGGAGTTAGCACCCTAGAACCAACTTCTATGTACTTTATGATAACCTATATTCATTTTTTGAATATTAATTAAATCCTTATAACATCATTATTGTTCTTCCACATAACATAGTATGTGATAATGTCCTAAGTTTAGTTGTCACACTTAAAGGTCATAATAGTTCCCCACTATGATGAGAATCTAGAAGTGTCGCGACAGTATTCTTAAATATATGTTCTATAGCCTAATGAAATAATTTGAGGGACATAAATGATATAGGCTATTGGGGGTGGAGAATCATAGTAATTTGAGTCAACTTCTCATGGGGTATGCCCTTGGTAATATTCTGTGTACAATATTATGAGAACAAGACCTATCAGTAGAAAATCCACATTTATATGTGTCATTTGATGTTCCTATTTATTGATGTGTATATTGATCCTTAGACTTTAATATTATTATAAGTTGTTTATTTTTGATTTATTGATGAAGACTATGATGACATATGTTCACATAGAGGTATGATGTAACTCCCCGACCCCAGTTACCCAGAGTCGGTGCTTTATTACATAACATTGGCATGATCACAAGGGATCAAATCTAAAAAGACCGATCAGTTTAGTATTATTGGAAACAAGATATATACATAAGTTCAACATTACAACTTGTAAAGAAATACAACACTGATTTATTCCATTAGAAACATACAAGCCTCCTAGATTATGTCTGCAGGTCACTCATAACTAACTTCTTCATATCCTGTGAAAATGAAACATAAGAAAGGGGTGATATTAAATGCTTAGTAAGGGTAAGAAATATAGCAGAATATAACATAAACATTAGGCATTGTGAATAATTGAAAACACATGCCTTTACAAATAATAAACATGTACACTTTATAGTAGGAATATGAGCTAAGTAAATAATGTCATAATAAAACATAGTCATGGGTATTCTACTAGTCGAATAACTACATGAACCATCAATATTATTTTCATAATGAGGGAATGTATAATGTCGAACATTCTGAAACATCTTGTCAAGGCCTCAGCCAAGATGTCTAAAAATGATTTAGGCCTCGGTCAAAACCATATATCAAATTGGGAAAGGACTCAGCCAATTCCACGTTTAATTGTCTCATGAGACCTACCGATACAATAAGGATCTATATCAGGCTCCACCCTTCACATACTAAGTCCAATACATTCCTTATATGAAAAGGTTGAAACATAACATAAACATTCATATTAAAACTAGCATAAGAAATGTCAATACTTTAACTATAAACTGTGAATGGTATAAATATAACACATCCACAGTCAAACATATCACAAAACCTTCAATACAATATGGAAGATTTGTATCATAATAAATCAACTTCAAACAAGTTTAAAATCCATCAAATGATGTTGACATAGATGAAATGAAAAATATTTGAAAGAAATACCTCTTTCTATTTTGAAACCATTTAAGAGTCACATAATTATAAAAGAAAACATTTATTTTGAAAATATTCTTATAAGCTTTTAAGGAAAGATTCGATGATGTTATAATAGTGGAAAATAGCCGCACCTGCCATATAAGTTAAAAAATATTCTTACCTTAATTTTGTCAAAAAGGTCATAAAGTACCTTGTTTAGGAAATGACGGAAAGATTCCTTTCAAAATATATAAGGTAAAATAAGGGTATAAATGAGTTTAACCCATAGTCTAGTAAATAGTAAAAAAAATTGAAATACATTTTTAAGAAAACACATATGTGGATGATAAAGAGGTCCTGGTAGATACTTACGTAAAAACAACCTCGGATAATAAAAAGATTGTGAAATTAACCCTTACCTTGTACTTTTACTTATTCAATGGTATGTTAACCTCCTATATAATAGTTAAAACATTGTTATTAAATTATATAATAACTATATACATAAATATGATATCATATATGATCTTCTAATATTGCTTTGTTAATAATATTTTAGTAGTATCATCGTTTTGGGTGTTAACTGACTCGTTTTCCTTTATATGCTTAGTTAAATAAGCCATGTTTGTTATGGATATGATTTATCTAATTCATATCCAGAATGATATTAAGTTCTTAAACATTATTTTTAATCATCAAATGAAAATTATTCTTAACTGGTTAGGATGGGAAAATGAATCTCATCGCGTTCGTGGAGACGGTAATCTGTACGTACGCATGAGCAACAATATCATTAATGGAGAAATAGTATGTAATTGGATGGTATATCATATATACAGAATCATTAAAATGTTATATTTATTATTTACATCATTTATACTCATTATTATACCCATCCAAATACTGAAGTGTTTGAATAACAAACTACACCACGACGTGGAGACGGTAAGTCGTACGTACGTATGTATGGTGACTTTGTCATTTATAGGATGGATAGAATAATGAATATGGTTGTACAATTTTTATAATAACATCACATTATATAGAAGATACTGGAGTTATTATTTTAGAATGGAAACAACAAATAAAGAGGAAGTGGAAGAAGAAAAGAACTTGAAGGAGGATATTTGGGTAGGGTATTAAGGGAGGATAGTTGGGAGGATATTTGGGTAGGGTATTAAGGGAGGATAGTTGGGAGGATATTTGTGTAGGGTATGGCCAAGACAAATGGCTTTGGAGGTGTGAAATTAAGAGAAGGGGAAGTACCCTTTTATAAGAGAGGTGAGGGTCACTTTAGGAAAAGCTTGAAATATTATTTTATAATAAAATTATTTTTGGTTTATAATGGATCCAAAATGATTTATTTCAAGGATAAGGTGGGTATGGGTATAAAACCTCTCAAACAATAGGTTTTGGACTGGTTTAGGTCACCATATTAACCTTATCTTTTATATTTAACTCTTAGTTAAATAGTTTGACATTTACCATATCTCTTTGTATTTTTATATTATATGGTTAATAAAATTACTATAACAAGACAAGAAAACCCCATGTGGTTTATTATTATTATATATAACCTTATATAAGTCCTTTGGCCGAACCTTATATTTTTAGGAATATTATATCAATTAATAATATAGTATTTGTTTTCAAAACTCAATTATGTCAATTTTGACACTATTTAGTATTTGATTTTTTTGAAAGCCATAAAAACTTTATCACTTCAAATAAAATTTATTTAAACAAACCTAAAATGTCATATTAACTTAGAAAATTAGTTTAATTTATCATAATTCTCAATTTACATTTATTTGGATATTTATAATATCAATTATATTAATATTTCATTATTAAGGTAATTAATGCATCATCATTGTGTCACAAATAAATTAAATTATTTAATGTCTAAAAATTATAAATAAAATTCCATTATATAGGAAATATTTTTATATTTGTAATGAATATTTATAGTTGAATTTATATTGTGTGTAACCCTATATTAAAAATAGTTTAGTTATTAAACTTTGAATTTAACTCTTTTAACTCTTCTTTAAATAAAATAATAATAAATGTCCTAATCTAATACAAGTGGAACAAAGGGGGTCATATTTTATTTCTAAGTTTGTTTTTGGTCAAATTATACTTATCTAATAGAATTAGGACATGTGTTAGGGTAATTATGATATCATTTTTACCCTTAATTATCCTATTTACTTTTAACCGCGGTAAATAAAAGTCAAAAGTTACTATTCACCAAAAAATATTTTCATCTTATTGAACCACATTTTACTTATTGATATTTACCATGTCTCTCTGATTTTTGAAATTCAACTCACAGAAGCAACAAAATTAAGTTTTACGCAAATTTGCAAATGCTCCTAGGAGGTGGGTAAAAGACGGTAAAAAGTTCAATAAATTTTTTATATATTTAAACTTATTATAAAATTACTCCAATTAATTGCATTGAACTTATATAGGTATTATGTATCTATTTTTACCTGAAATAAATTTAAATAAAATAAATAATTATTTAAATAAAAAGCCGGTTTTAACCAATAACGCAGTGTTTTTCACTATTCATCAAAAATTGAAAGTTTTCAGAAAAATACCAAAAATTCACCCTAAGCTAATTTAGATATTCCGAATTCAAAAATGGAGTCCATTTTGAAAAATAAAATTTATCAAATTTCAAAAAGTGGGTATTACTATTCATAACGGTTAGTTTGATTGGTCGCAGTGTGTTAGAATCTTGAAGTTGTGTACAATGCAAGCTATTGCATTATTCAAAGGGAAACGTACCATGGAATCTTGGAGTGTTACATATGATATGTTGAGTTCATCACAAGCAATATTTCATTAATGAATAATGTGATAAAAGATTTGTCTCTTGTGTTTTTTAACAGAAGTTGATATCTCAGAACATTTGATGTAAATGATATAGCCTAAATAAATCCATGACCATGGTGTTCTATAAGAAAGTTCAATTTTTGAAAAGGAAAAGAAAGAGACATCTAATACATAGGTTCATGGAACCAGTGTGCAACTTGGTTGATTAAAGATATCACTATAAATGGATTATATTACATAGTAAGCATATGTATGAGGTATTATGTCATTGTGACAAGAACTTCTTCCTCTATGGGTGCTTTGATATGTTTCTAGATGCTAACATTGGACTTTAGGATTCTTCGTCAGATGCCATTGAGAAAGAAACCTAGAGGGTCACACACTAAGTGTATTCATAATCTTAGTTAAATAATATATTATTATTTATTATTTAACAAGTTTAATAAATATCATTCTCAAACATGGTTTAATAATTATTCATGTTTACTTGATCTCATAAATTTTTTCAACAGTTATTTGAGAGAATATTATTGAATGGAATATTTAATAAATATTTATATGTTATTTAGTGAATATAATATTTATTTATTTATTAGAAAATAATACATTGATGTTTATTTATTAAATAAATAGTAATTATTCAAGGCCCGATAAATATTATAGAGGAATGGCGGACTGAGTTTAATTTTGGTGATAAATAATATATGTTGAATTTTATTTGAATAAATAACATTTAATTTTAATTCATGAGTTTAGAACATGTTAAGAAATGATAATAATATTATTATTTTTGGACATGGGGTTTTGCGGAGATTAAATAAATAATAAAGGGTACTTGTGCAATTATTTATTTCTAACCCTAATAGTATATAAACTAAAATATATTA
The DNA here is from genome assembly GCA_963277665.1 of Viscum album. Taxonomy (NCBI): domain Eukaryota; kingdom Viridiplantae; phylum Streptophyta; class Magnoliopsida; order Santalales; family Viscaceae; genus Viscum; species Viscum album. The sequence goes on from OY728150.1 coordinate 250,677,807, forward strand.
TTTTTACAGAGATCCAATTCATTTCATTTATTGTGCACAAAGAAATCTGTAGAATCCTCTAATATCCCTAAAGAGATCCCTTCTTCAATCTTTCAAGAACGGAGAGGGATCATCATCCACCTTCTACTCTTGATTCTAGAGAGATCAAGGAGAATCCTTTGGAAGTGATTCTCAGGGTGATCAAAGGTAAATGATCCAGGTGATAGGATCTACCATTCTAGCACCCGTAGACTCTTACAACGACATTCGAATATTTTTGGACCATGTGTGGATCACCGCTAGAAGGAATCTAATCTTGATTTTTATAACACAACGATGATACGACATAGATCTATTGTCAAATCCATCAATGGAGAAAAAATTTCTCATAAGGTAATTCTTTAATTCCTTAAATTGATTGTAAATAATATGAGATGATCCTACGCTTCATTTTTAGAGTTTATCCATCATCTATATTCTTTGATTCAATTCTATTGCTCACAGTGTTTATCATCATGTAAATCTCAAATTAATCATCAATCGTGACAAAAAAAGCAAAGTTGTGCATGACCCATCAAAAGCTTCCACTATGTCTGAAACCTACATGAATCACCAGTAGAGGGATTTTATACTTGGATCCTCATAACGTAATGGATACAATCTGAAAGGGTTTTTGGAAGATCAACATCATCAATAAATAAAGGATCATAAGTCGAGGTAACCATTTCTTTCAAATTTAAATAAATTAATTATAAATTTAATGTGAAAGATACTCTGTCGAGGTTTTGAGACATTTTATTTAAAATAAATAAATATATCACCTACCACCTATGATTTCGCTGCGCTCGGATCCTTCACTTTCATACTTAGTTTCCAACATGGTACAATATCCATTTTAATTCTTCATGTGAGAATTTTTCACTTTCAGACTCAAACTTGTGATTAGAAGAATAATAAGAGTGTACCTCGTCTGAATGTGTCATAAAACACATGTTGGCCTTTTGATTAGATACTTCGGCTTCTGATTCTGAAGATATATAATCATTAGAGTCTTCAAAATCACTCCAGATGGGTTTCATGGATTTTCATATTTCTTCTTATATCCAACCTTCTTGAAAAACTTTTTATCAAAAATTTTGTTTTCTTATAGTTGAGGACAATCTTGCTTGATATGTTCAGCTTTTTTGCATTCATAGCATCTCACTTCTTTAAAATTTCCACCATGCTTCTTGCACTTGTTGAAAGGGCTTCTAAAACCTCTTCTATTGTTATAGAACTTTCTAAACTTTCTTTCAAACTATGCAAGTTCTTCATTTGATCCCAAATTTCTTGAGGCATCTTCTTCTTCAGATGATTCATAGATTTGTATGCCCTTGTTCTTCTTTACATCTTTTAGAAGTAAAAACCTTCAAAGTAGAATTTTCCTTCTTAATCATTTTATATTCTCCAACTTCAACTTCCATTTATGCCTCATACATCATAAAAGTTCCAATGAAATATTTTATTTTTAAATTCTTGACCTCTGTAGATTGTCTGATGACAACTAAGATTCCACTCCACTTAGGCGGTAAAACTCTTAAAACATTCAATGCTTGCTCTGGCTTCGTAATTGGTGTTCCTAGAGCAGAAACATTATTTACAATCTCAGTGAGTCTTCCATTCAATTGAGTAATGTTCTCCTTCATCCATTTTGAAGGCGTCGAACTTAAGTTCAGTGGTATCATATCTGAGAGCCCGCACATTGTTTGTAACTTTATAGGCGACCACTATAACAGACACACATTTCATGGTTTGTTTGACATTGAGAATCTTGGTTAAACTCATATGGATCTAGTCCACATATTATAATATCTATAGCCTTAGAATTCAGATCATAGCTTGCTTCAGTGTCAATATCCCATATTTTTTGTTCTTTATCTAGAATTTTATAAGGCTACATGGCTTTGAGATAAACCTTTAGACCAAGGTTCATTAAATAGATAGTCGGTCGCACCTTCCAACAACCATAGTTTTCACCATTAAAATTGGGGGTTCTAAACATTGATACACCTTCTCTGTTATCATGCATAACAACCATTTGAAAGAAAATCGTTGGACTTCAACCTTTGACAACTGAGAACTCAAGAGTCACAAGCTCTGATACCAATTGTTGTCCCAAATAATGGATAACCGAAAACTCAAGAGGGAGATGAATTGAGTTCTTGAAAATTTTCTTTACTTTAAAACCACCATCTTCAAGGTATGCAAGTTTTAATCATTTCCTTAACACGATCAGGTGGTAGAAAAATAAAAGCTCAAAGGAATAAAAATAGAATACATGAGATTTATAGTGGTTTGGGAAATAGAAATCTCTTAGTCCACTCCACCAACACTCTACTCAATGAGTTCGGTGATTTTCACTATGTCAACCATTTTTCTAGGGGTTCTCAGCTGAGTGCAAGAGGCTATTACTTATTACAAAGGTTCAAGAGTTTTTAACCAAGTTCTCCCTTTACAAGACCTATCCATTACCTTAACACACCCGATCACAACGAGTGAAGAAATAAATAAAGATAAACAAGGTTTGAAGAATGATACAACACATAGTTGCAAGCAACAACTGACAGTAGTTGAAGAAACATCCAGAGAAGATGAAAATCTTCCAGGTTCAGCTCTGGAAGTTCTTTGATTGCAAAAGATGTTCTTGTAAGCACAACACTTGTAGAACAACTTGAGGAGTTCTTTCTTTCACATCCATGCATCCTTCCACACATTCACATGCAACAACAAAACTCTTCTATTTATATCTTCTCTTTTGAATGTGAACTTAAGCACACTCGATATTCACAACGGTCGAGTGAATAATCCTTTCGAAAAGTTGATGAGACATGCACTTAATGGCATGTGTCCTTTTCCAAATATGGAACAAATTTCTACGACGACAACATCGTAAATCTTCTTCTTCAGTTTTTTCCATTTTTGGCAAAAAGTCACTTTGTCTAAATCGAACTTTCCTTATTTGGACAACTCTTTTTTCCGATGCACTTAAAAGCATGAGTTAACTTATCGAGTGATTGTACCAATGTTACAAGTATAATCATGACGATCTACAAGATGACTTATTCTTTGTGAAATAGATGTCTGATAGCACTGTTCTCATAAGATGATTGTTGCGTAGGATAATTTTACTTCGTAAGATAATATCTTACTCGCGTATGATAGTCGACTTCCACAACTTTGTTGGATGCTTGTAAGATAATCCTTTTACGACCGCCCTTTTTGTATGATAAAATACTTCTCATAATTTTCTTTTGACCAATCTTTTTCACTTTGAACATATGAAAGATGATTTTCTTTCTCCATAAGATGATTTACTTACACAGTAAGATAACTTTTCAAATCCAAGTTTCTGTAAGATAAAATACTTTGGTGCAACTTATAACTCCAATGCACATACTGAATTTACTTCGTAAGATAATCATATATTACATCGGTCAAGGTAGGGGGGATAAACAAACAAAAATCCACCTAAATACGCACAAGGAGGCTCGAAACCGAGACCTCCCACACACCGCCATGAGATGCAACCACTAGGCTGCGCCCATGGGGCAACTCCGTACGATAATTATGTTACACGTAAGATAATTACTCAGCGTAAGATGAATTTCTTTAACAGCTGAATTCCAACATAATAAATGACTTTGCGTTTGAGTACGATAAATTCCTTTGAGATATATTTAATAAATAACTCACAATTTATAATAAGAGTTGGAGATAAAATCCGAAACACTTAAGATAAACTCATTAGAATATAAATATGGATTTTGCGAATCGTCAAAACACATAAACAACTGAGATATATAGAAATAACATAAGTATGTCATAATTTTCATGAAATGATGATTATCATAATCATCATTTTTCAACTTGATGTATTCATTATACTCAATTTATGATAATATTTTTTAGCATTTAAATATAAATTACGGCGTATGAATAAACATGAATCAGTAATCCTATATTTTATAGGTCTGTAAATCCCTAAAAATGCATCTTAGTGGTAGTTGCTCCTGTGAGTCCTGGTGAGATTTTGAGTTCGATGACCGTCGAGTTATTCCATGCACTTGTGTGTTGGATGATTTTTTTCACGATGCAACCCTTTACTCACCATTGGTGTAAATATAGACCTGTAAATATGAGTTTATATGATAATGAAATAAAATATTTGCATATCACATTTTTTTTATTTGATCTGCATATCTCTATTTAAGCATCGCTGTGCGTTCCGTCCTTCACGCTGCCAGACCGTCCGTCGATCAGCTGAATTCAATCGACGGTGTAGAAGAGCCACGTCACCAATCCGCACCACTGCCTCATCTTTCGATGGGAATTACTTTGGCTTTTTAAGTACGAAGGCCAGCTCTACCCGTTCCTCACTGCTCAAACCAAATTGCCCGTCTCTGTATCCGTCTGCTCACAGAGTTTCCGATGGCAGCCAAGGCGGAGAAGAAGCCGGCAGCTGCCGTGAAGAACCCGAAGGCTGGGAAGAAGCTGCCTAGGGACGCAGCATCGGCTGACAAGAAGAAGAAGCGTTTGAAAAAGAGCGTCGAGACCTACAAGATCTACATCTTTAAGGTTCTCAAGCAGGTTCACCCCGATGTCGGAATCTCGAGCAAGGCCATGGGGATCATGAACAGCTTTATCAACGACATCTTCGAGAAGCTCGCCCAGGAAACGTCCCGCCTAGCTCGGTACAATAAGAAGCCGACAATCACGTCACGGGAGATCCAAACGGCAGTTCGTCTTGTTCTTCCCGGCGAATTGGCGAAGCATGCCGTCTCTGAAGGCACCAAGGCTGTTACAAAGTTCACCAGCTCCTAGGTTTGTGTTTAATTAGTTCATGCGGTGAAACAGTGGCTGTGTTCTTCCATTGCCATTGTTGTTGTGATTTGTATCTGATATGTAATATCAGAGCTTTTGGTTCAGAAATATTTTAATGGAGGCTAAGTTTTCCCCAAAACGGCCGCCTGATTTCTTTGATGTTCATTCTTTTCGGTGAATCTGATTTTATCTCCTTCCACCAACGATCGTTTTAGCCTGATATTTGAAGTTTTGTGTTTTTGAATTTGGTATCGCTTAATCCATGCCAGGGTATTGGGTACCCCTTACACTCGAAATCCGGATATAGTATATATTATTATAATATTATTGAAATTTTAGTCACATACAAATGGAATGGAGTAAGAAAAATGGTAGAAAAAAAATTGGTTCATTTAACTTGAACATATGTTTACATAACTCTTTATCTACATCCCTCTTTTTACAAAAAAAACTCAATATTTCTCTGGGTTGAAGCAATGAGCTCGCATGACTCAAATGATAGGCTTCTTAAGATTTCCTTACATACCCATGGTGAGATTACAACACATATCTCACCAATTTTCCATCAACCTTGGAATTCAAACATCGCACCCATTTAAACATTTGACAACTCAAATAGCTTCCAAATGAATAGTTGTGGGTATTTGGACACCCATATTAATTCTACCTCCCTAGTTGTAATCCATTGGATCTACATAGGTTTGCCTTCTTATGAGTAACTATCTTTGTTAATATATTTGGGAGCCACACCACTATTAGACTATTGTGATGGTACATGCATTGGATCACAAATTGTTTTTTTGAACATTATCTTTTTGAGACATTTTGGGATTTTGAATGTTCTCGATTGTTTATTTCTCATCAAACACATCTTTGTTTCCAATCACCTTTTTCTCATTTGGATTTCAAAGCTTTTATTTAAACTTCCTATCTTGATAATTGATGTAAATGTATGGTGTATATCTATTATCTAGCTTTTGTATGTGCTCTTTGGATACATGTGTAAATGTTAAATATCAAAATGTTTATAAATGAGTAAGAGGAATGTTTATTTGACATCTCTTTTGTGGAATCATGAAATTTAGGGGGATTGATAATGATATGTTATATCATGCAACTTGAATAACTTATTCTTATGATGGCTTAGGGAGTTTAGTTAAACTCATCATGCTCCTAATCTTTTTCATGATGGGTTTGTTCATCCTTTTAACAATTTTGTGTTGTAGGGTGTGTGGGGTTGTCCTCTCATATTAGATGCCTCCACTCTTACAAGAGGCATCAAACTCTTTAGATGTGTACTCTCTTCTGTTGTTTGAACGAAGACACTTAAACTTTCTTCTAGTTTCACGCTCCACTATAGCGTGAAACATCTTGAAGTAGCCCAAAACTTGGTCCTTTGTCCGCAAGAACACTTACACTTTTTGAGATGCATCATTATTGAAGGTTAAAAAATATGTTACTTAGTAAATCCCCCTCCATGGGACCACATACACCAGAGTGCACTAGATCTAATAACTATAATCTCTTCGATGAGTCGGTACTGAATGAGATTTTATGTTGCTTTAGGTACAAACAGTGATTGTAAGGATCAAGTAATGCATCTTTGTTAATAGTGATGTACTTTTTCTTAGTCGGGGTTGATAATTTTCTTTCACTCATGGTTGAGTCTCTTATGCCATAGATTGGATGGTGTGTCTCCTTCCATCGTGTTGAGGTTGTTTGCACATATCTTCACATAAGTTTTGTACAATATACCAAATATATGTCCTCGGGCGATAATGATGGATCTTTTAGTCATCTTTCATGTTTCATTGTTGAAAATATTGTCATAGCCTTATATGTCAAAGGCTACTATTGATAACAGGTTGAGTAAAATGTTGAGTCAAAAGTTATATCTAACATCTTAAAATTTCTATGTATTATTTTTATATATTATATGAAATTATTACGGGACTATGTGCTGAGACGACGTGTGATTCCGAGCCTCGGTGTGCTCGAAACAATTGCTTGAAGAATATTCAAAATATTAAATAGCATACACACACATTTTTTTTTCAAAAAGTGGAATAACTTCTAAACAAGTGCACGAATCAGAAATCTGAGGGAACTGTTGTGTTTAGAGCAACGACTTTATCTCAGACAAGACCTAACATCGACCGACATGAGTCGGCTGTGAAAGTTAGTTTTTGGACCTATTGATAATAAAATATTTAATAAAAATATTTTATTTTGACACACTGTCTTGTTTTCTTTTTATCAGAGTTTGTCAGGAATCTAAGGTCATCACCATAACTCGGGGATTCCCCTTAACAAAGAGAAGGAAGTTCTCTCGATGGTGACGACAGATCGGAGATCGGAACGTGGATCGACGATCAGCGATGCGCCTTAGATTCGAAGGATCTCACCAACAACGACACGACAATTGATCTTTGTCAGTGAGCAGTCCAAATCTTGGTAGGACGTTTGATCTCTTTGTGATTTCTTCCTCATTCTTAAAATCAACGATGAACGCAAACCAAGCAACGAATAAGTTGATATGCAGTTCGATCGTTTTTGTAGGATGGTTAGTATTAGAAATTGTTAATGTGAGTTTCGTTGCCCTCTTTGTTCATCCCTCTAACGAGAACGAATCGAGGCCGACACGAACAAAGGTTGAGGTTTGTTCCTCAGATGTTTTTGGTGCCTTTCTCTTCCCCCGTTCTTTGTCGTTGGAGCATTGCGGTCGTGACTTGGCTTGTTGGGAGGCTCCGAACGTGATCAGACCCCCCGAATCAGAGGCAAATCGACCGCAGAGGTCGTAACAGGATAGACTGGGATCCGGCGAGGCCTGATCTGCGACCACGTAATTTTCTGGGCATTGGAGAATCCTCGATGGTCCGTAGAAGGGACCACTAGAGTGTCGACACCGGCGGTGGCATGCATCGGTGACCGCGTGCAGGTGTTGCAGAAGACGACGAGGCGGCTGGTGGTGACGGAGGGCCACGGGGCGGCTGGAGGTGACGACGGGACCGCGTGGGATGCGGGGCGACCCGAGGACTAGGGGGAGGCATGCAATTGGGGCAGACTGCGTAGACCAGGTGGGACGCGGCCAGGGTAGGTCACGTCCAGCGCACAAGCCGACCCGCAGCGAGGGCCGGACCAGTGGAGTTGGGCCGGTTCAGGTTGGACCGGACCGGGTCATACCTTTTTACAAAAACAGTCGTAACTTTCAAACCGTGTGTCCGTTTGATGAGCCGTTTGCGGCGTTGGGATCCTTGTGACGAGATGGTCGTTTTGAGGTACTCAAGCAAGTTTTTGTGAAAGTGTGCATATGACCTAAAGGCTTGAGGTGTAGGTTCTCCTGGATCGAGCGCGTTGTGAGCAAAATCTTGTGGCTGACTGTGCCATTGAGACTACGTGACTTATCGAGACTATGTGTCTCATCGGGACTGAGTGTCTCATCAGTAATGAGTGTCTCATTGGGACCGAGTGTCTCTTCGGGACTGAGTGTCTTACCGGGACAACGTGTCTCATTGAGACTACGTGTCTTATCGATACTGGGTGTTTTGTGGATTACGTCTGATAATCTTGTTTTGCGTCCTATAGACCTATACCTGTGCGACCTGACTGTGTATCTTCTTTGTGGTATACTTCGTATATTTCTTTATGGTATACTTCTTGTATTTCCTTGTGATATACTTTGTGTATTTCTTAGTGGTATTCCTTTGTGGTTTCAGGGTGTCCTACTGAGTATTGTTTTACTCACCCCTGCACGGGCTTTGCCTGCACGTGTTGTGTCTTGTGCAGAAGATTAACACTTTGTCGGAGTCTTAGGTGGACCAGGACCAGGCGACACTTAGAGAGACTAAACATTTGAGGCGTGCTCCTGCGACTTCTGACAGCTGTCCCTGTACTTACCCTTTAGGTAGGGTTTTCTGCAGATGAGTTTCAGGAACTTGTGCATTCACTTTTCCAGACTCCTTTTTTGGGTGGGCTTGTATTCTGGCCTTGTTTACTTTCCAGTTTTCTAACATCATACTTTGTTGTTTGTATCATAGCGATATGTATGATTGTTTAGTTAGTGCTTTACATTTCAGCATTTTGGGCTTGGAGATGTGTGCGTGTGTACAGGTACTTAGGCAAATACCTCCCATTTGTGGGATATGCCTACTTGGTGCTAGTCGCCAACCCCTAGCCTATTGGAGGCAGGCTTGGTGTAGTCACATCACGGGCCCCTCTGGGACGAGTTGCGATAGAGTGATATTAGAGGAGTCAGTTCTACCTAAAGAACCAAGAGTCTGTGAGATTGGTTTGAGGCAACAATGTTAAGTGTTTCAAGTTTGGCTTTCAGGCCAAGGAATCCAATGTTGTTACGACGACTGGCGTATCCATACATCAGGACTTTGAATTCTGCTTTTGTACTCGGTAATGAAAACACTAGTTGTAGGGAAAACAATGGTATATACGTCATATAGGATTTGGGTGTTCTCATGTCCTTCTTGAGTCAGCTCATCAGGTATACTCTATTGACCGTGGTACATATTGTTCTATTTCAGGATGCCTCCATGTAGATAGCCATCCATGATTCCGATGCGTGATCACGAGGATGATTCGCCCAGCGACAAGGCGTCGGTATAGGGGCCTGTGCCGAAGATATCACCTCTGGGTGGTTTACCAGTGATACCACCAACCATCGAGTAGCAGTTACTATCAAAGCTACAGTTTGAGGATGTACATAGCCTGAGTGCGTTGCATGAGTTTCAAAGGTTGTGACTGTAGACGCCGGAAAAGTCCGTTGTTCCCAAACAAAGCTCCGGATGCGGAAAGCGAGGTCATATTTGGAGTCGGAGGCATGTTTCGGAGGGCCCGGAGGCCTTGCGCGGAATTTTGGAGACCCGCGCGCAAAGTTGATGAGCCGCGCGCAAACCTCCCGGGATGCGCGCAATGCGCCGGGCCGGCGCGCAATTTTGCGCGCCAGTGGCCCGCGCGACTCCCTTGCGCGCCAGGCCCGATTCCGCGCCCGCGAAGAGAATTCCGCGCCCGCAACCCGGATTCCGCGCCCGGGGTTGCCTATAAATAGAAGGCGACCCCCGACGTTTTGAAGGTTGCCAGAATTCGAAAGGTCTCTCGTGCGCGCAATCCAACCCCTTCCGCGCGCAATGCCGATCTTCAGGTAACCTCTTTTCTTTCGCGCAAGAAAGCCTTGGGGTTCGCCTTCGCGCGCAATCCCTTTGGCTCCTTTCCTTTGAATAAATATTCACCCAAAGGCATTCGCGCGCAAAAGAAGCCTCTTGCGCGCAATTGCCCCCGGGGTGCGCGCAATCCAGCCCGATTGCGCGCGCCCCCCCCTTTTCAAAGTGACCATTCATTAGAGAATGAGCCGTTGCCCCCGTGCGCTATCCGAAGCCCGGTGCGCGCAATCCCTATCATTCGCGCGCAAAGTGCTGACCCAATCGCGTGCCAGCCCGCCCATTTGCGCGCCGACCCGCGGTATTGCGCGCAAAGCTCCTCTTTTGCGCGCAAACCGCCAGGGTCGCCCCCTTTGACCCCCTGATGGTACCCGCCAGCGTGGCGCCCGACGACCCTCATCCCGGGTGCCCGCACCGTGCGTCGTCTTCCCGTGCGGCCCCCTTAGGCTTGCGCGAAGTGACACAGACCTATCGGCGACTTCAACGTCCCGCACGACGTTAAACTGCATTCGTCCCACATGACGTTAAACTGCACACGTCCAAGCTGCACGACGTTAAACTGCCTAGCATATCGTCCAAGCTACAAGACGTTAAACTGTTCAACATTCGTCCAACATGACATTAAACTGTACTTCGTCCGCGCTGCAAGACGTTAAACTGCCAAGCATCTTCGTCCTCGACACACGACGTTAAACTGTACTTCGTCCGACAAGACGTTAAACCGTCCGCTTCGTCCTCAACACACGACGTTAAACTGTACTTCGTCCGGCAAGACGTTAAACCGTTCGCTTCACCCGATCCCGTGCCTCGCACGCAGGGTCCTCCCGGTTTGGATGTGGCCCCCACCCGCTCGTCTCTGCAGGGATGTCGGGATTGGAGTGACCTTCGCCCACGGGGGTAGAGTGTTGCAAACAGAACGAACTACGTGGACTTTGATCCCTGTCTTCTAAACAGGGTACGTAGGAAGCCTCTCCGAGGTTCAAGCCCACCACCTGGTCGTCCCGGTCATATTTACGTCGGTTCGTCCATCAGTGGACCCCTCCCGGGTTCACACTTGCGTTGATTCACCTATGAATCCGCCTCTGTGGGGGACTGCACGTGTGTATCTCCATTGTGCTTCCCCACCGCCTCGATCTCTTCGTGAGTCGGCTTGCCAACGTCCAGCATGACGTAAAACTGTGATCCACCCGGCCGTTCCATCCCCCTCTGTGCGAGGTGGTTCGGTTCAATCCTTCTCCAGGCAGCCTCGATCTCCTTGTGAGTCGGCTTGCCAACGTCCAGCATGACGTGAAACTGTGATCCACCCGACCGTTCCATCCCCCTCTGTGCGAGGTGGTTCGGTTCAATCCTCCGCCCGGCGGCCTCGATCTCTTTGTGAGTCGGCTTGCCGACGTCCAACATGACGTTAAACTGTATATCCGAACTACGCTGACTTTGATCCGCGCTAACGCGCGGTACGTAGGAAGCCCCTACGGGGTCCAAGCTCTTCACTCCATCATCCATCCTGATCCTTACCCGGGCCGCCACATCCCAGTGGGGTCATGCCATTTCATTCTACTCCACTTCACTCGGGAAGCCGCCCATGTGCTGGCCCCAGCGTCGGAGGTTCCCCGCAAGGGGTTCTGTCATCTGATCCACTCCTCGTGTTGATCAGTCCGATGCCGTCCCCGCTGGACGTTAAACTCGCGGCATACCCCGTGTTAAACATGGGAAGCTGAGGAAAACCTCAGGTAACACAGTTCCCCGCACCCAGTGCGGGATGCCTCAGGCCATCATGCCTTCGAGAAGCCCTATTAGGGACGGAAGGCAGACATGCAGAGGCGCAGTGTTAAGACACGCCCCCGACACCCAGAGCCACCCGGTCTCCTCACCGTAGGTTGTTGCCCCGACCAGACTCCTTGGAGCGTCCGGGCGGAAGCAGCGTAATTAACCGGTGTCCATGGAGACATGGCGCTGGGAATGAGATTCACGAACATTCTTAAATCTATGAGGGAGACCCGGATTAGGCGACGAGTTCCGAGGAGACGTCCACGGAAGGAGGAGCCGACGTCCCATCATCCCGGTTTCGATCAAGGAGCAGACGCCCCTGAATAAGGGACGGATGCCGCCCGCCTTTGGAAAGCGGGACTGCGGGACCACAAGCCGCGCGCGCCCATCCCCTCGGGTCGACGGGTGCACGCGCGAACGCGTCCTGGCGGAACAGCGTAACCCGACGCACATCCGCACTGAAACAGAAAAATGGTGAACCCGACGTGAATCTCTTCTCCTCAACACGAAGACCGATGGCTTTCAGAGGTGTTGGAAGACCAGCATGCTGCTCGACTGAGCATTCAGTTTTACCCGCCAGGGGCTGAGGAAGGGAACTCGGGCACTCCATCTCGCGACGTCGAGGGCCTGGGTCCCCCCCACGGAAGGCGTCGTGGCACTAATGGTTGGTTGTCGATTCCTTTTCCTGTCAGTGTTAATGGGTTCTTCTCCCTGCTTTCAGAAATCAGGTCGCCCAATCCAGTGCCCGATCGCCACCCGCCCACTGGCGCAGGGGTAGGGGAAACACCGACGCGGCTACTCCACGCAGTCCCGCCCGTTCCACAGCCGTGCCAGCAGCCGCAGCTGCGGGGCAACCACGCCCTCTCTCCCCCTCGGAGGTCATCCAAAGAAGGGTGATCAACAACTTGGTGCGGAGGTATGAGGAAGAGGGAGTCATCCCCACCAGGGACATGGCTTGCCTAGACCTCGAGGGAGCTGCACCTCGCCACCAACGCCGCCCCCGAGGGCCGCGCAGGGAGGCACCGCTGCCTACCTCGACGTCCAACCGCTTTGGGAGTTTATCCCCGGAGCGCTCCGACAGTTCCTTCCCCTATGCGGATGAGGTGGAAGATGCCCGGGACCACCCTATCCGGGATTCGCCCCAGGGATCCGCGATGAGGGCTCCTGTCAGGCCACGACGACACCGCCGCTAGGCCTCTCAAGTCGAAGAACGGGCTCTCCACCTGCCCGCGCCGCTCATCCCGACTCGTCTGTCCCGACGTCAACGTCGGGCGCGAGCGGAAGAGGATGCCCACCTTGGGGCCCTAGCAACAGCGGCCGCGTTGGCTCAAGCCACTGCTGGCTCCAGTCGCCAGGCCCCTGCGCATCCTGAGCAGGGGCACTTCTATGCCCGACCCGGATCGAGGCCCCGACCGCCCCAAAGGCAGGTTGGGTTGACTCTCCCGGTTGCTGGTACAGACAATGGCCACCGCGGACCACCTCGCGGTAGTGCTATTCGCCAACAGGGTCTACTTCGTGTGGCCGATCCAAGAGGCATGGGTCACCCCGCCTTCCGATCCCGGCCCGGAGGCCTGCCCGGAATCATCTCTCCCCGCGTCCCCTTTGATATCTGTCCCGGTGCCCCTCGCACCTTGGTTTCCAGTCCTCTTGGCCCCAGCACCAGTGCGGCCGGAGGACGCCAGGATAGAGATCAGCCATGCCCCGAAGAACCACCCAGGGGCAGGAGGGCGAGGCGTCGACGCCGAGGGAAGAATGTTACGGAATTCCGGACAGAGATCCGACCGGTTCGTTTCTCTGATACAGAGGCGGAGTATGATTCGGCGACAGAGCCCTCCCCCCAATCCCACTTGTCAGGGGCAGGGGTAGGAATGCGGCACGTCAGCCTCGTACTTCCCGAGAGCGAGATCGATATGATCCCCGCTTCTCTCCGAAGGTATATCCGGAGTAGCGAGGGCCTGGTAGACCCCCAAGGATCAAGCTTGCAGTTGGTACCGGCCCCTCTGGAAGCGCCTTCTGCCTCGATCGGAGAAGCCGGAGACCTTTTCTGGGGACCGACGGTCGAGCCACGATCTAGTGCACCCTCGGCGAGCACCGACGCTACGGCAGGGTGTTCGCTCGCCGGCCCGTCCTATCGTGATGTGGTAGCCAGGGCACCGCCACCTTCAGAGGGCGGCCCAGGATATGGAGGCCAATCGGCTTGCTCGCCGTATTCACCGCCGGCCAGCCCGTCGGCCCGGCGGCCCGCCTCGGCACCACTGCCGGTTCCCCGTCCATTCCCAGTCGTTGAAGAGGACCAAGGAGACCCGGGTCCCGAGTTTGAGTCGTGGAGTTTCTGGACCGTCCTTGCAGAGGGCCACTTCCCTGAGATGTTTTGGCCAGTCGCATGACCGGACTTTGATGCACCCGAATCGCTCACCCCGGATGAGTTCGAATGCTTCCGCCGAACTCTCCGGGAGACTCACTCCCGTCTTCACCGCTTACAAATGCCATATCCCGGGAGTCAAGTGCACCTGGAGGATATTGGTGAGCAGTGCCGTCAAATTGACCTGGCCACGCTCTCCGCGGTTCGGCACCCCGGGTTATTTGGGCACCACGAGGCCCTCCAACAACGATGCGTTGAGTGTTTTCAAGTACTCCGCAAGGTTATCGAGGAAGCCACTCCCCACGTGTATATCCGTGGATGGGGGCAGTACGCTGCCCTACGCTTCAGTGCGATTCGCCGACAGCCCGATTCACTGGGTGGCCCTGAGGGTACATCCCCAGGGACGGAAACAGTCAATATGGCTGACCTGTCGGGGGAGGGGAACGGTTTGGAACTTCTCGACGGGGGCTCTCCCCCGAAGACAAGCCGTTGTTGGATCCATCGGTGAGAGTTACTCGTCATCAGAGGAACCTCCTGGGTCTCCCCACACCCACTGAAGCACTGACGTTGAGCCGAAACGTCAGTAAAGGTAAAGAGCACGGCGAGGCTATAAAGCCCGCCGACCCATCTGCCTCCACGCAGAGGGCGGATGAGGATCCCGAGAAGGCTATGCTACGTCAACAGCTCGCCGAGCAGAAGAAGCTGGTTGACCAGCTCCTCGCCGAGCGCGTTGCAGAGCAACGGCCTGACTACGGTGATCCTAGGCCAGGACAGCAGGGACAGGAACAACCACCCCTCGATGAGGCTCTCCCGGGCAACCGTGATTATGCCGTGTTCGCCGACAGGAGAGAGGCCATCGCCTATGGCAAGAGGGCGCAGTATGTTTCACCACACCCTCCCGAGCGGCGTGACTACCTGAGAGACCCCGCTCGGATTCCTCCCGCTGCCCCAAGGGCCGCTCCGCCCGCCATCCCACGAGCTGCCGAGTTCGACGACCCGGTCGACGACCCGATTGAAGGGCCATGCAATGCGCTCGTGGTTAGAGATCCTCGCCAGGACTGGAACCCATGTCCGGACGATCCGATGGCGGCACTCATCGCCCGCTTGGAGGCCTTGGAGACTCGGCAAGTGGCAATCCCACCAGACGGCAAGCCATACCCAGCATGGGTGGATGACATGCCGGCGCCTCCGGGATTCGGGAATCCCACTTTTGCCCCCTTCAACGGGACTGGAGATCCGCCACAGCATTTGGCCCATTTCAACTCGAGGTGCGGGCCTATGCTGGGGACTCCGACGCAGCAAGAGGCCGCTAAGCTTCGCTGCTTTGTCCAGACACTGGAAGGGCCAGCATTTGTCTGGTACAGCCAGCTCCCCGTCGGGTCGATAACTAGCTGGGAGGACCTTCGTAGACAGTTCCTCTACCAGTTCAGTTCCACTACCCGGAAGACGAGTATCGCAGACCTCTTCAAGTGCAAGCAGAGGCCTGATGAGCGAGTCGCGGACTTCGTCGCCCGATGGAAGGGTCTCACGTATTCCCTTGACATGCCGTTGACTCAGGAGCAGTTGCTGACAATGTGCGTCGGGAACGTCAAGACCGAGCTGGTCCCTTCCTTGATCACTCAGAATTACCCCGGAGGGTTCAGGGACTTCTCAGACAAAGCTCAACGTCTTGAGGAAGCCCTGCAACAGGCCAGCCAGGCACACCCGCTGCCTCCTATGATTCCTGCAAGGAGAGTCAGCAGGGCTGAGCCCGCTGCTGTTGCCCAGATAGAGGCCCCCAGGCCGTTGGAGCTGCTGCCGGCGAGACCAGCTCCACAGCCTCACAGGAATCCGCCTCCACGGGCTCAGTTCCCGGCCCAGCAGCGGCAGCCCCAGAACCGGCCGGCCCCTCCGCGTAATGTACCGCCGCAACCCAGGCGAGATAATCAGGGTCCACCTCCTCGGCAGGCCCCTCCAGCCCCTCGTCAAGACCACGCTCCCAGGGGCCCGCGATACCTGACCTACTCATTTCACGAGGATCAGGTCCCCGGTTATTTCCGGAGCGCCCTGGAGCAGAGGATTGTGCGACTGCCTGAGTGTTGGAGGCCGGAGGAGGCACATCTCACGGATAACCCCCGCTACTGCCCCTACCATCGGGCCCTGGGGCACACCATCCAGCGGTGCTATGTGTTTAAGGATTGGCTCCAAGACCAGATTAACAACAATGTAATCAGGTTGGGCCCAGCTCCGGCACAAGTGGCGGGCGTGTTCGTGGGATCAGATGACGATAGCGGCAATGAGGACGAATGGCAGCTGGTCTCCGACCGCGGATCCCAGAAGTATAAAAACTGGATGGCCCGCAAGACGATCATTCGCGCCCATGGAATCATCCGTGCGCGCTTGAATCAGCCTGAGCCCCCAGAATCTGCGGGTGCTGCTTCGGCATCGTCGTCCCAGCCTGCCTCTTCCAAGAAGAGCAAACGGCGGCGGCGCAAGAAGGAAGAACGCGCCCCGCCAGTTCCGCCACTATCCCGCACTCTCGGCGATTTCATGCCCCCGGAGATGGGGATCCCTCCTCGGATCCGCCCAGTGGTGAATGATTCGTCCGATGACAGTATTGGGTACGCTTCGGTTAATACCGTCGAGCTGGTAAATCCCTTTTCGGTTCCCGACGTTGAAGAACACCAGGTGGACCTCCCTAGCGTCCCCGGTCGTCGCCACCGTCGGAGGAGCCGCAACAACAGGAGTCGCCGGGGCACAGCAGTTGGTACCTCCAGCCAGGCCGTGCACGCCACTGAGACCAGGCAGCAGGCTCAAAACCGAGCTCAGCGTGCGCAGCCCCCCCATTCGGGGATGACAGATTCGCCTCCGCCACTGTTTGTGGTATGGGATCAGGCAGAACCGCCTCAGCCGTGTCGCGATCAGCTCCGCCCTGCCACGAGTCCATCCCGGCCTCCTGACCCCAGTACGGTGACCATTTCCCGGGCTTCAACCAATGAACAACGAGATGCGCCAAGCACCAGTCGGCCGCCGGCCCAACCGGCAAGGCCCGTCATGCTTCCAACCGCAGAGCAACCTCCTGCAACCAGGGGCTCGCGCTT
This sequence comes from Viscum album, assembly GCA_963277665.1. Taxonomy (NCBI): domain Eukaryota; kingdom Viridiplantae; phylum Streptophyta; class Magnoliopsida; order Santalales; family Viscaceae; genus Viscum; species Viscum album. Next base: position 250,695,023 of record OY728150.1, read on the forward strand.
GGCCAAAAAGTATGATGTCCTGAAGCACTTGGCCGACATCCCAGCGAGACTCTCCATCCTTGAGGCTCTGCGCATGTCATCTGAGATGCGCGAGGCACTCGCTGAAGCCCTGAAGAGCCCCCTCTAGTTTGAGACAGAGGTTGCGGCTGCAGAGGCCTTTCACGCCGAAACGATTGAGGACGCCGAATGTCAGACAGTTATCTCGTTTTCTGGTAAGGATGAAGACCCTCCTATACAGGGGCACATTCGTCCGCTGTATGTTACCGGCCAGTTCAATGGCCTTGAAGTCTGGCGCTGTCTTGTCGACACGGGGTCCGGGATTAACCTGATTCCCACTCGGACGCTCCGGAGATTGGGGTTGTCTGAGGATGACTTGATTCCCTCCGACCTCAGGATCCAGGGGTACGACCGCACCGAGCAAACCCCGGTCGGCAAGATACGTTTGAAGACCCAGTTCGGTGATTTGGTTGCCAACACCGAATTCATGGTAGTCTCTCAAGATACTGCGTACAACGCATTGATGGGCAGGCCATGACTCCACCTTCATGCGGCGGTTCCCTCGTCATACCACCAATGCCTCAAATACTCCCTTAATGGTCGAGTAGGCGTGCTTCAGGGAGATGCCTCTCCTTTTGCCTCATGTGAAGCCCGCTATCTGGACGCGGACTATTACAAGAGCAAGGATAAGCAGATCCTGGCAGGTGAGGTCGAGCCTGTCGCTGTTGCAAGTGATCCCTGGGCAAGTTTGGATGACGCTTATGTCCTCCCGATTCAACGGTTGGACGTAGCCATGGTCTCGACGGCTTGTGAGTCTCCTGATGAGATGACCACGACCACCCATGCCAGCACCAGCGACCCAGCAGGATCTGGTAGCCCCAATGCAGTTGCCAACGCAGTCTCTCCCGTGGACGATCCCTCCCCGAGTGGAGAGGACGTGGAAGATGCACCCCCGGCCTTTGAGGAGGGCGTCTCCGCCACGGTCGATGAGTTAGTACAAGTGAACCTTGGAACCGAAGAAGATCTGAGACCCACATTGGTCAGTGCCGCCATGCCCTCTGAGGAGCGGCAGCAGTACGTGGACTTTCTCAGGCAGCACCGTGATGTGTTCGCTTGGGGCTATGACGAGATGCCGGGGCTAGATCCTCAGGTAGCCGTCCACCGCCTTGGTCTCCCAGCGAACCATTGCGGGTTCAAGCAGCCTCCCAGGAAGATGCACCCATTCCACGGTGCCATGGTTGAGGCCGAAGTTGACAAGCTTATCAAAGCCAACTTCGTGAGGGAAGTTCAGTACCCCAAATGGCTGGCCAACATTGTGCCGGTCAGGAAGAAGAACGGGCAGATCAGAGTCTGCATCGACTTCCGCGATCTCAACCGCCACTGTCCGAAGGATGATTTTCCCCTTCCAGTGACAGAGCTGTTGATTGACGCCACGGCAGGGTTCCAAGCCCTCTCTTTCATGGATGGATACTCCGGATATAACCAAATTCGGATGGCCCCTGAGGATGAGGAGTTCACTGCCTTCAGGGCCCCCCAAGGTACCTTTTGTTACCGGGTCATGCCTTTCGGCCTGAAGAATGCAGGTGCCACCTATCAACGGGCGATGCACCGCATATTCAAGCCAATCCTCGGCACACTGGTGGGATGCTACGTCGACGACTTGGTAGTCAAATCGCGCCAGCGTCAGGACCATCTCAAAGATCTTGAGAAAGTGTTCGGCTTCCTCCGGTCTCGCTGCCTGAAGATGAACCCGTTGAAGTGTGCCTTCGGGGTCACCTCCGGAAAGTTCCTTGGATTTGTGGTAAGATACCGGGGTATTGAGATCGACCCAGAGAAGATCAGGGCGATTAGCCAGATGCCTCCCCCAGGTAACATCCGGGAACTGCATGGGTTCCAAGGCCACTTAGCCTATATACGCCGATTCATCGCCAATCTGGCCGGCAAGTGTAAGCCCTTTTCTCGGCTCATGAAGAAAGGTGCCACCTATGTATGGGATAAAGAGTGTCAGACCGCTTTCGAGGAAATCAAGCAGTACCTGCTGCAACCTCCGGTTCTGATGCCGCCTGTATCCGGGAAGCCGCTGGTCCTCTATGTGACCGCCCTGGAACGGTCCCTGGGTGCCCTTCTCGCCCAGAAGAACAACGAGGGAACAGAGAACAGCCTCTATTATCTCAGTCGCATGCTCCTCGATGCGGAAGTTAGGTATTCCCCCATCGAGAAGAGCTGCCTGGCGCTCGTATTTGCCGTACAGAAATTACGGCACTACTTGCAGCACCATGAGGTACAGTTGGTTTCTCGGGTAGACCCGTTGAAATATATCCTGAGCCGGCCTATGTTGACTGGCCGTCTAGCGCGGTGGGCTGTGATTCTCCAGCAGTTCGACATCAGGTATGTGTCTCAGAAGGCCATCAAAGGGCAAGCATTGGCAGACTTTCTGGCTGCTCACCCAACCTCCGCGGATCAGCCGCTGGATCTAGGCTTTCCTGATGAGGCCATTCTCTCGGTTGATCATGCCGGTCCATGCTGGCAGATGCACTTTGACGGTGCCTCCCGGAGCCCCACCGGTAGAAGACTCGATAATCCTAAGCTCAACAGAGTGGGCTTGGGTATCGTCTTCATTACCCCGGAGCAAGCTGTGCTGCCATACTCTTTCCTGTTGTCAGAGGGCTGTACCAACAATGAGGCGGAATACCATGCCCTCATCACCGGCCTCGAGTTAGCTCTCGAGATTGACGTGCCCCATCTGTGTGTGAAAGGGGACTCCGAGCTGGTTGTTAAGCAGATCAATGGCGACTATGTTGTCAGGAAGCCGGAACTTGTGCCATTGCTGGAGTGCACCCTCTTTCTGATGGCCCGGTTCCCTTCTCGGCCAGAGATTGTCCATATTCCCCGGTCGCAGAACGGTCGAGCAGATGCTTTGGCCAGCCTTGCTGCGTCACTTGCGGAGCCTGAACAGGATAACCTGACCGTCCGCGTGACGCGCCGCAGGCTCATCGCTCCCGTTGTCCCGGAGGGAGATCGCGACCCGTCGGTAAGTAACCTCACCACGGTTGCCCCTACGCCAGGAGCCCCGAGTACCTCGGATATGGCAGTCGAACCAGCCCCTGATTGGAGGACGCCTTTGGTTGAGTACCTCCAACATGGCATTCTCCCGCCGGATCGGGCTGAACGCGAGCGAGTTCGACGCCGCGCATCGCAGTTTGTCCTCCAGAGCAGTCCCGGCCTGGAGCAGATCCTCTATAGACGCGGATTTGATGGTGTTCTCCTCCGTTGCCTTCAGGGAGTTGAGATCCCGCGAGTCATGCAAGAGGTTCATGCTGGTTCATGCGGCGCCCATCAGACTGGGCCGAAGCTGTCCCACCAGATTCGGAGGTTGGGATACTTCTGGCCCTCCATGATCCATGACTGCATCGAGTATACCAGGAGGTGCCATGCGTGCCAGGTTCATGCGAACTTTGTGCATCGGCCGCCGGAGCCTCTCCATACCACCAGGTATTCTTGGCCCTTTGCAGTCTGGGGGATGGACGTTGTGGGACCTTACCCGCCGGCGACGACTCGCCAGTGCCGGTTCATTCTGACCGCCACAGACTTCTTCTCCAAATGGGCAGAGGCGATTCCGCTCAGAGAGGTCAAATCCTGTTCGATCGCTGACTTCGTGACCTCCAACATCATTCATCGATTTGGAGTGCCTCACGCTATCCTCACGGATAACGGAGCCAATTTCCGAGCAGCCGAGTTGAAGAAGTTGTACGCCAAATACAACATTCGCTCGAACCATACATCTCGCTATCATGCGCAGGCAAATGGGAAGATCGAGGCGTTTAACAAAACCCTCTCTAACATTCTGCAAAAAATGGTTGGTCAGAACAAGAAGAGTTGGCCGGACAAGCTCCCCAACGCCCTCTGGGCTTATCGGACGACGACTCGTAATTCTACCCAGATGACCCCTTATTCCCTGGTGTATGGAGCTGAGGCCGTCCTGCCCATCGAGATCCAGTTACCGTCCTTGCGCACTGCGGTCTACGACCAGCAAGCGCCGGACAGAGCTGCTGAAGCCCGTCTAGTCGAGTTGGAAGCACTGGATGAGAATAGACTTCGCGCCTTGCACAACTTGGAGAGGCATCAAAGCAGAATGGCTCGAGCTTTCAATAAGAAGGTTCGCCTCCGCCCCTTCCTGCAGGGTGACCTAGTGCTAGCCCTAAGAGCGCCAATGATCCCCGGCAGGAAGCCACCCAAGTTGGAGCCCAAGTGGGAGGGACCTCTTGTCGTCCACAAAGTTTATCCCAATGGCGCGTACTCCCTAGCGACTATGGATGATGAGCGTGTCACTCCTCCCACCAACGCTAGGTTCCTCAAGCAGTACTTCGTCTGAGTGTACTACGTCCTGCACGACGTTAAACTGCATACGTCCAAGCTGCACGACGTTAAACTGCCTAGCATATCGTCCGCGCTGCAAGACGTTAAACTGCCAAGTGTTTCGTCCAACATGACGTTAAACTGTACCTCGTCCAAGCTACAAGACGTTAAACTGTTTAGCATTCGTCCAACACGACGTTAAACTGCACTACGTCCGAGCTACAAGACGTTAAACTGTTCAGCATTCGTCCTGCATGACGTTAAACTGCCTCTCAAGAACTACGTGCGGCTTGATTCCCATCCTTATGGGATACGTAGGACCGCCTGAACGTTCATGTTTCAGGCCCAGCCCCATCCTTCGGGAATTTCCATCCCACCTCGGGCCCTTGGCCCAGTTGCCTCTGGGTATGTGGCGTATGGTGTGATCGTGGGGCTATGCCCTCATTCACGTCGGTTTGCTCGCCACGCTGTACGCCCCCCACGTTTGGGGATGCCTTCTGCTCCCCCCTTTTTTTCTCTCTTTTCGTCCTGCATGACGTTAAACTGCCTCTCAAGAACTACGTGTGGCTTGATTCCCATCCTTATGGGATACGTAGGACCGCCTGGACGCTTGTGTCTCAGGTCCAGCCCCGTCTCTTGGTTGATCACGGGGATCTACCGTCTTTTGGTTGCTCTCAGGGTGAGTCCTCCGACCCTTTCCGGTGATCTGTTAACATGTTTTGGGTACTTTGGTCTATGACCCGTGGTGTCGGATGCAATCCCGGCAAGTCCCGTGTTGCTTGTCGGGCCGCGCGCTTCCTCTTGTTCGAGCCTTCACTCAAAGGGATCCTCGTTAGCGGTTTGGGTACGATGCCTCAGTGCTCTCCTACCGCTCCGGGTCGATTTACCGGCGGGTCCTGGGCCGCAAATCGATATGAATCCTGCGATTGAGCGGTTGATGCTCGTTTTCTTGCCCAGTTCTAGGCTGACGTGATCGGATGTTGTGTTGCGAATATGGTCAGCGACATCCTTGATCGCCATGTCGACTCTTTTAGGCTCCGAACATTGGTTGCACGGTCCTCATCACACTCCGCCTTTGTGCGTTGTAGTGGAATCTCGACACTCTCTTCATACTGACCTTCAGTACACCTTTACACGTTAGGCAGGCCAACCAGGATAATGGTGTCTGTCGAGGCTCCCACGATCTGAGCACCAAGGATATATGCTGATGTCCTCCCTAAGGGCCGTGTATAGCTGGACCCTCGTCCCCATAAGGAGGAAGGAGTCGCCCGAACAATCGCGTTTTGGGCCCAGTATATCTGGAGGCTAGCATCATTGCCCCTCGGGTGATGGACATACGCAGGCCCCTATCCCAGGATCCTTCTCCTGGAATCGTGCGTGACCGCAGGGCTGGGTATGTTCCCACCTCCGCTGAGTCCGCCGTATCGCGATAAGCGGATTCCTCCATGGTCCGAACCACACGACCTTAAACTGTGTTGTCTGGTCCTACCACACGACCGTAAACTGTGATCGTCTTGGCCGCCCGACGAGAAACGGCACTGCATCGTGATGTTCTCCTCAGGGGACACTCACGTTGGGCGCTGGTTAATAACCACGCCATTCATCAATGCCTTTCATGGCTTGATTATTGTGGCGACGCCAGAGATTCCTTAATCACAGGCATGTCGCTGCACGAAAAACCATCCATCTTTAAGGACAAACAAGAAATATCAAATACCGCTTCTTCTGTGTGCGAGGGTCAGACCCGCACCCTTCCCCGCGCTGGTGCCCGATTGTGTTGCGCCGCGCTTCAAGAACTACGTGTGGCTTGATTCCCATCCTCATGGGATACGTAGGAACGCCCGGATGTTTGAAACTTCGGGTCCAGCCCCCCACCTCTCAAAGATTCCCCCCTTCTCTGGGGAATCCGCCGCCTTCAGGCCACCCTCAAGGCGTGTCCCTCGACCCCTTGCAGTGGTCCACTGGTGTCAAGAGTACTCTGGTTTATTGCCCGGAGGGTCAGGTTCAGCTTGGTCAGGTTCCTTCCATTTTCAGGCTTCGTGCTCCCTTTCATTCGGACCCATCGCCTACGCCCTGGGTGGAGCCCCCGTGAACGGTTTGGACACAATGCCTCAGTGCTCTCCCACCGACTCGGGCTGGTGCCCCCAATGGCCTCGGGCATCAAATCGATATGAATCCTGCGATTGAGCGGTCGATGCTCGTTTGCTGCCTCATTCCATCAATGGTTAGTGCGATATTGATGCTGCTTTTCCGCCACGGTTGGCAGTACTCCCATATCGTTACGCCGGTGCCCCCAGTCCTTGAGTGAATGGCCGCATGATTCACATCACATTTTCCACCTCCCATTCTGACCAGGCAAAATCTCGACACTCTTGACACTATTCCCCAGTGCATCTTCGCATATCCAGGGGATAGGACCACGATGCAGCGTACTTTGAGGTTCTTATGGTCCGAGCTCTAAGACCTTAAACTAAGATCTACCCTTATGGTCCGAGCTCTAAGACCTTAAACTAAGATCTACCCTTATGGTCCGAGCTCTAAGACCTTAAACTAAGATCTACCCTTATGGTCCGAGCTCTGAGACCTTAAACTAAGATCTACCCTTATGGTCCGAGCTCTAAGACCTTAAACTAAGATCTACCCTTATGGTCCGAGCTCTAAGACCTTAAACTAAGATCTACCCCTATGGTCCGAGCTCTAAGACCTTAAACTAAGATCTACCCTTATGGTCCGAGCTCTAAGACCTTAAACTAAGATATGCCCCTATGGTCCGAGCTCTACGACCCTAAACTAAGATCTCCCCAAACGGGGTTCTGCGTCCTGCATGACGTTAAACTGCACTCGCAGAACTACGTATGGCTTGATCTCCAGCCTGATGGAGTACGTAGGAACGCCCGGGCATTTCGACTCGGGTCCAGCCTCAAGGATCGCCAAGTCCCGCCCCTCCTCGTCGCCGGCCGTCTGGCCTGACTTCGGGTAAAGTGGTGCAGTTGTGATATTCTCCCCGATTCAGCTCGGGATGCCCCATCGCAATGATGGGAAGCGACAGTTTCCTCGTCAAAGAGGTTCTGTCTGAGAATTGGGGTGATTCACGGCCAGATTAGTGCATCCGTCTAATACGCTTTCCCCACGGTGGCGCAATTTTGAGAGGGTTGGATTCTATCCGAACAAATCGTCACTTCGCCCCACGCTTCGCATGCCCTGTTGATCTGGATTTCCACCCTTGTGCCTGAAGGAACCCCCAAAGCGGCATTGATGATGACATGTGATCCGCCTCCTGCAATATGGATGATGACCTTCGGTCCGTCTATCGCAGTAGTATGGTCGATTGATCCATTGTCCGCTTGCCGTCTTGGGCATTTCCTGGAAGGCCGACCGTTGTGGATTTCTGAATTCGGGACACACGATTCACCCTTTCTCATTTCCCTATGTTCGGATAAAATCTCAACGCCCCTAGCATTGTCCCGCTCGTGTGTCGGAACAAGTTGGGGGGATGATACATTGATTAGGCTTGAGGTCTCCTTTCCTAGGAATGACCTCCTTCTTTTCTCTAGAAATCCAGACCCAATTGTGGACGCCTGAAGCTTGGTTAACGCTCCCGCAAGACAATGAATTGTGGTCGAGCATGTTAAACCAAAAGATGCAGATAAATATGATGATTCATACAAATGGATCAAAATATTGAGTAGCGGAAGCAAATGTTCTGGGAGTGGAAAAAACAAAGCCCCTAGGGATTAGCGTGCTGGATAAGTCTTTCTAACGCCGCTACCCTTTGGCTGGCGGCCTCCAGAGCTGCTTCTCGCTCTCTGCGTGCCCTCTCCTCGTCGGCGGTCGCAGCACGCAGTTCGTCGATTCTGGCCTGTGCACGCTCCCGCTCGACTTGAATTGTGACCATCTGTTGGCCCGCCTCCGTCAGCTGTACCTGGGCGTCAACCAGCTGGGCTGCTAGTTGCTCCACAAGCTCGGTGCACGTTGCGACGAAAGCCTCCTTCTCTGCCGCCTGCCCTTCGAGACGCCGGACTTCCTGCTCCGCCACGAGGAGCGCCCGCGTGCTCTCCGACATGTCCCGACATTATGCGACGTCGGCACGCCGGCGGCTCTCGCGCATCTTTTCGGCCATGAAATCACGGACCGTCAGATGGAGGCGTTGAGCATCAGCTCCCCCGGCACACAGGAAGCGCAGCCAGGTTTGGAGTGACCCCATGCGCCCCAGCCACTCCGATGGGTCGCGCTTGAGGAAGCGCTGGATGCACTTCCACCCCCTTCGGCGCGCTATCAGGCTCTCCTCGACCGCCTCCGCGTCCGAGTCGTCCATCTCCTCGGGGTCGGCAGGCCGGTAGGCAGGGAAGGCAGCCAGCAGGTCTGCTGCAGGGTCCGCCCCTGGGATGTCCTCATGGGGGATAGGTTCCCCAACATCTGGGCGACCTTCTTCTCTCTCCCCAGCGGCGTTGACACCCTCGTCAGCCCCCGACCTCTCTCCGATGTCAGCACCGCCGACGTCCGTAGCCCCTTGACCAACAGTTGGTGGGGCCGGCTCGGTGTGAAAAGTCTGTTCCGGAGCAGGCGGCATGTCTGCCACTGGTCCACGCGTAGATGGCCCGGGTTCGGTAGCCCGACGGGCCTCCAGTCCTGAGATCACTGCGCAAGGCATGCCGTGGTTAGTCACGGATCGTCAACGGCAAGCACCAGCAGTAAAGTAAGAAGACTTACGGGAGTTCAGAGCGTCATCTTCCGCTATCCCGGCCGCCGCAGGAACAGTTGCAGCAGGGGACCCTTCCGCGCTTGTCAATTCGATAATGGGTGCCTGGCCCCCGCCTTGTCCTGCTGGCGCCTCTCCTACTCCCGCTGAGGACGCCTGACCAACATCCGTGTGCTCCTGAGAAAGATGGAGAAATGGGTTAGAAGCTGCATAAGAGAATGGATGAAGCAGGTTGAGTAGGGATAGAAGCGGACCTCGAGGAGCTCAGTGACATCAACATTGTCAGAGCCGGCCACCTCGCCGCTCTCCCGCGGGCTCCCCTGATGGGATCTTCCCTCGGAGCCTTCATCCTCCCCCATCTCCTCCTCTTCCTCGGAGTCGTTGCTACTGTCATCTTCCGCCGGCGGCATTTGTTCTGGAGCGGGCTCTAGACCGAGCATCACCTTCACCAGAAGGGATGGCTCCGCACGCTGACCACGTTGGCGCGCGTACTCGTCCATGGCCGTCAGATACGCATACTGCCGGTTGAAGTCCACCCTGTCGGCGATATGGAGGCGCCCGACCTCTGGCAGATGGATTCCTTCTCTAAGTATCTTTCGCCAGATGGCGTCGGTCCCCAGTGACTGCCGCAGGGTCATCCAGGCCGACCACAACGCCGGGAAGACTGCATCATGGGAGGGTTCGAGCAGGCGCCTTACCTGCTTCCCGGGCCGCTCCCCGACCGCCGCATGTGCCCCCTCTCTAGGTGCTGAAGTCGTGGCGGCAGCTTGCGATGTGCCCGCCGCCGAAGTCCCTGCCCGCGCCGGCTCCGCTGCTTGGCGCGCCTCCGTTCTCCCCCGTGTGGCGGCGCCTCGCCTCCTCCCTTGACGCCCGGTCTCCGCACGGGTGACCTCGAGCCGCCGAACTGGCTTCCGTAGAAGCCCCTCGGGGTACACAATGGCCCAGTGTTCGGCGTACTCGGTTGCCAAGCCTGCGTCGACCCCGGTAGGAGGGAGAGTGATGACGTCGCCAGAGCCAAAAGCGACGAACATCAGCCACATCTGGCGAAGGACGCCAGGGTTCGTCTCCTCCCGGACAGCAGTGAATACCCTCTTCGGCATCCGTTGAAGGCACCCGAACTGCCTGGCGAACCGGGTTGGCATGTAGGGCTCGCAGATCACCTTCCCGTCGATCCGAGCCACGAGCACCCCGCCCCGCATGTTCAGGAAGTACTCGTGCTGCTCCAGCGGACCCTGCCCGTTGTCGATCATTTGGCCAACGGGAGTGGGGAACGGGCTGAAGTTGAAATTGGCATGATTGCCAATCCGACCGTTGCCCGGAGGAATGATGGCGTTCGGAAACGTATACCCACCAAGGTGAGCAGCCACCCAGCCGTGGAAGAATTGGAAGGGCCCACAGATCCTTCGTGGCGACCCCCCTCGTGAGATGCATCCCAGGATGGCGTACAGCTTAGCCAACACTGGGACCCCGAGGTTGTATCTTTTGTTGGCGGCCATAGCGCCCGCCATCGCCAGTGTCGCCGGGCGAACGCCCATTCTCGCGTCCCGCACTGGCAGGAGCCACCCACTCAGAAAGGCGGCCAGGAACGCCGCGTACCGGACATTTGGGTCCCGAGCCTCGACCCGCGAAAGTTGCGGGCCACAAGCATTCGGCCCAACCGGATCGGGCAACACCAATCCAACAGTGGATGTCCCAGAGACCGATGCCGACCTCCCCATGGTGAAGATGGAAGGTGTTGGTATCCGGGGACCAGCGGGTGAACAGCTCCGGCCCGAGCTCGGACTGTTGGTAGAAGTGGAACTGCGACGTCCACACCGCCTCAAACAGGCCGATGTACCGCAGCTCCTCCGCGAAGTGATCGCAAGTGTGGCGTACCCAGAACGCCCAGGCCCACTCACTGGTGAAATTGCCCCCAGATCGCAAGTCCCAGTCCTTCAGCCAGCCCTTGGTGTCGTCGGTGACACTCTGGCGATATATGCTCGAGTAGAGGGCTGGAGAGTTCTCCGCAGTAGGCTCACTTCCGACGATGGTTCGCGTCCTCGGGTTCAGGACATAGACATCTAAGTGTCTGGTCTCCCTGGCAGGATGCCCATTGTTGGTGATGTTATAGCGGGGAAGCTCGTCCTCCCGAGTCACCCAGGTCCGTGGCGCATCAACCTCGAACCCTGGCACCAGAACCTCATCTAGGATGCCGAAGTTCCAGAGCGGCAGGTTGTCTGACAGTGGATATGTCTTCTGGGCCGGCGTCAGCAAGTCGAACAAGGATTGATTGTTGGAAACAATCTCCTTGGCTCCGTAGACCTCCTCGTTCGTCGCCATCTCAGCTCTGCGAGTGGCGGCATCCCCCTCATTTCCTTGATTCGCGGCCATCTCAGAAGCTTCGGGAGTCGTGCAGGTAAAGGGATGAAGCGTGCGGGAGCGGACGAGGCTGGTAGGGAAGTTTGAGAGTTGGCGCGCAATCCTAGTGGACGACGCGCAATCGGGAAGTCCGTCGCGTAAAACCCCGGGTGTTCGCGCAAAAGCAGGCCGAACTCCGGATAGGTTTGCGCGACGAGCGGGCGAATTCCGCGCCGGAAAAGGCAATTTCGCACACGAGAGCTTAGAGGCTTATCGCGCGGAAGGCCAGTGTACGGTGCGGGGGACCCAGGGCCCCTATTTATAGGCGAGGCCCGGGTCCGCGCTGCGCGGAAAGCGCTTTGCGCGACCGCGACAGCAAATTTCGCGCCCGACGCCCTTTTTTGCGCGCCACCGTCCCGCGCCACCCAGGACTTCGGCATTCCGGCGTCTCCCTCGGAACCCGATCGTTGCGACCTCTCGCCGATCAGATTCCGAGGGGGGGCTTTTGTAGACGCCAGAAAAGTCCGTTGTTCCCAAACAAAGCTCCGGATGCGGAAAGCGAGGTCATATTTGGAGTCGGAGGCATGTTTCGGAGGGCCCGGAGGCCTTGCGCGGAATTTTGGAGACCCGTGCGCAAAGTTGATGAGCCGCGCGCAAACCTCCCGGGATGCGCGCAATGCGCCGGGCCGGCGCGCAATTTTGCGCGCCAGTGGCCCGCGCGACTCCCTTGCGCGCCAGGCCCGATTCCGCGCCCGCGAAGAGAATTCCGCGCCCGCGACCCGGATTCCGCGCCCGGGGTTGCCTATAAATAGAAGGCGACCCCCGACGTTTTGAAGGTTTCCAGAATTCGAAAGGTCTCTCGTGCGCGCAATCCAACCCCTTCCGCGCGCAATGCCGATCTTCAGGTAACCTCTTTTCTTTCGCGCAAGAAAGCCTTGGGGTTCGCCTTCGCGCGCAATCCCTTTGGCTTCTTTCCTTTGAATAAATATTCACCCAAAGGCATTCGCGCGCAAAAGAAGCCTCTTGCGCGCAATTGCCCCCGGGGTGCGCGCAATCTAGCCCGATTGCGCGCCCCCCCCCCCCCTTTCAAAGTGGCCATTCATTAGAGAATGAGCCGTTGCCCCCCGTGCGCTATCCGAAGCCCGGTGCACGCAATCTCTATCATTCGCGTGCAAAGTGCTGGCCCAATCGCGCGCCAGCCCGCCCATTTGCGCGCCGACCCGCGGTATTGCGCGCAAAGCTCCTCTTTTGCGCGCAAACCGCCAGGGTCGCCCCCTTTGACCCCCTGATGGTACCCGCCTGCGTGGCGCCCGACGACCCTCATCCCGGGTGCCCGCACCGTGCGTCGTCTTCCCGTGCGGCCCCCTTAGGCTTGCGCGAAGTGACACGGACCTATCGGCGGCTTCAACGTCCCGCACGACGTTAAACTGCATTCGTCCCACATGACGTTAAACTGCACACGTCCAAGCTGCACGACGTTAAACTGCCTAGCATATCGTCCAAGCTACAAGACGTTAAACTGTTCAGCATTCGTCCAACATGACATTAAACTGTACTTCGTCCGCGCTGCAAGACGTTAAACTGCCAAGCATCTTCGTCCTCGACACACGACGTTAAACTGTACTTCGTCCGGCAAGACGTTAAACCGTCCGCTTCGTCCTCAACACACGACGTTAAACTGTACTTCGTCCGGCAAGACGTTAAACCGTCCGCTTCACCCGATCCCGTGCCTCGCACGCAGGGTCCTCCCGCTTTCGATGTGGCCCCCACCCGCTCGTCTCTGCAGGGATGTCGGGATTGGAGTGGCCTTCGCCCACGGGGGTAGAGTGTTGCAAACAGAACGAACTACGTGGACTTTGATCCCTGTCTTCTAAACAGGGTACGTAGGAAGCCTCTCCGAGGTTCAAGCCCACCACCTGGTCGTCCCAGTCATATTTACGTCGGTTCGTCCATCAGTGGACCCCTCCCGGGTTCACACTTGCGTTGATTCACCTATGAATCCGCCTCTGTGGGGGACTGCACGTGTGTATCTCCATTGTGCTTCCCCACCGCCTCGATCTCTTCGTGAGTCGGCTTGCCAACGTCCAGCATGACGTAAAACTGTGATCCACCCGGCCGTTCCATCCCCCTCTGTGCGAGGTGGTTCGGTTCAATCCTTCTCCAGGCAGCCTCGATCTCCTTGTGAGTCGGCTTGCCAACGTCCAGCATGACGTGAAACTGTGATCCACCCGACCGTTCCATCCCCCTCTGTGCGAGGTGGTTCGGTTCAATCCTCCGCCCGACGGCCTCGATCTCTTTGTGAGTCGGCTTGCCGACGTCCAACATGACGTTAAACTGTATATCCGAACTACGCTGACTTTGATCCGCGCTAACGCGCGGTACGTAGGAAGCCCCTACGGGGTCCAAGCTCTTCACTCCATCATCCATCCTGATCCTTACCCGGGCCGCCACATCCCGGTGGGGTCATGCCATTTCATTCTACTCCACTTCACTCGGGAAGCCGCCCATGTGCTGGCCCCAGCGTCGGAGGTTCCCCGCAAGGGGTTTTGTCATCTGATCCACTCCTCGTATTGATCAGTCCGATGCCGTCCCCGCTGGACGTTAAACTCGCGGCATACCCCGTGTTAAACATGGGAAGCTGATGAAAACCTCAGGTAACACAGTTCCCCGCACCCAGTGCGGGATGCCTCAGGCCATCACGCCTTCGAGAAGCCCTATTAGGGACGGAAGGCAGACATGCAGAGGCGCAGTGTTAAGACACGCCCCCGACACCCAGAGCCACCCGGTCTCCTCACCGTAGGTTGCTGCTCCGACCAGACTCCTTGGAGCGTCCGGGCGGAAGCAGCGTAATTAACCGCTGTCCATGGAGACATGGCGCCAGGAATGAGATTCACGAACATTCTTAAATCTATGAGGGAGACCCGGATTAGGCGACGAGTTCCGAGGAGACGTCCACGGAAGGAGGAGCCGACGTCCCATCATCCCGGTTTCGATCAAGGAGCAGACGCCCCTGAATAAGGGACGGATGCCGCCCGCCTTTGGAAAGCGGGACTGCGGGACCACAAGCCGCGCGCGCCCATCCCCTCGGGTCGACGGGTGCACGCGCGAACGCGTCCTGGCGGAACAGCGTAACCCGACACACATCCGCACCGAAACAGTGACCTCCTAGATTTCAGGGTGAGACAGACTTCCAGGTAGCTGAGGATTGGATGGAGGTAGTTACACGTGTCTTCCGCCTTGTGAGGACACATTCCGACCAGATGGCAGTCTTAGCCGCGAGTCTTCTTCAGGGCTCAATTGAGCGATGGTGGAGCTTAGTGACCCAGACACACGATGAGACGAATCTCTATTGGGCAAACTTCAAGCATCACTTCAGAGAGGAGTTCTTTTCGGCTACGTTATGCTCAGTGCGTATACAAGAGCTTTTGCATCTGCAGTAGGACAATTAGATAGTACCATAGTACTCGACGAGATTTAATGATCTTTCTTGTTACTCCACAGATATATTACGAGACCTGTTCTTCGGGGCTCAAATCTTTGAGAAGGGCTTACGCTGGGAGATCAAAGCATCCATGATATCCCTTAGCATTCCTACATTTATTGGGGTACTGGAACCAGCTCTGCTCGTGGAGAGCTTTCTAGCGGAGCAAACACCAGCAGTGAGAGCTACCACCAGGCACCAGGTAGATGAGTCTTCGGCAGCAGGTAACCAATAACAGTCGTAGGGACCGAAGCAGGTCATACACTTCAGGGGACAACCCCAGGACACAGGATCAGCAGTGCAGGGCTCCCGGGGCAGAGCGAGTCAGCAAAAGGACAAACTGTGTTACTCGTGCGGTGGTTGGGGACATCTGGCTCAAGATTTCTCGGACCATCATACGACCGATCAGGAGACGGTCAAGGGACCACCGAGATAGTGGTTGAGGCGGGAGTAGGGTGGTCCGTAGGGTGACAGACGTGGCAAAGGAGTAGAAAGGGCAGCAAGAGGTGAGCGGAGGTTCAATGCATTACCACCACCACCCCCAGGTGGTCCATAACAGACTCAGGGAGCTGGTGGACCAGGACGAGGCCAACTTCAAGCAATGGAGGCTTATGACCCTGAGGCTCCAGTTTTTATAGACACATGTGTTAGTTATTTTTTCTTGCCATGACACTTGTTCAAAACTCAGAGATTCTGGTGGAACCGTTGACTCGACCCTTACGCTTAGAGACTCCTATGGGTGGAGATTCGATGATCACACACTGGTGCCGACAGTGTGACCTTACTCTTGGAGGTGAGAGTTTTGGTTGAGATCTCTTGGTAGCGGCGTTGAGGCCTTACGACGTCATTCTCGATATGAACTGATTATCCACAGTCCATGCTCAAATTGACTGTTTTAGGCGCAGTGTGCTGTGTGTTCGTAGTGATGGGACCAAGTTTTGATTTATTGGTGAAAAGGAAATGCATGCAGCGTAGGATGGACCCACACATAGAAGGGTGCAGTCGATCACACATCAGTTGGCTAGTTTGACCCTCGGTGCAGTGGATGATACGAGTCCCCAATTTCTTGTAGTGGTGGAGGAATACAAGGACATCTTTCTTGGGGATGTTCCAAGATTACCTCCTCACAGGGAGGTAGACTTCTGCATTGATCTATACCCCGAGATGACACCGATATCTACAAGTGCATATCAGATGGCTCCCGCAGAGCTTCGGGAACTGAGGGTACACTTGGAGGACTTGCAGAGGAATGGCTTCGTGAGACCCAGTGTTTCACCATGGGCAGCCCCAGTTTTGTTTTCCAAGAAGGCAGACGAGAGCTTGAGGTTATGTGTGGACTTCCGACACCTAAATCAGGTGATCGTGAAGAACAAATATCCACTACCAAGGATCAATGACCTCTTCAATCAATTGAAAGGGGTGTGGTGGTTCTCGAAGATAGATCTCAGACCTGGCTATCATTAGCTACAAGTACAGGATGAGGATATACCGAAGATGGCTTTCAAATGTCGATACAGACACTACGAGTAATTGGCGATTCCGTTTGGTGTGACGAATGCCCCAAAAGTATTCATGGGACTCATGAACAAGATCTTTCAGCCTTAGACCGGTTCATGTTGGTCTTTATTGATGACATCCTAGTGTACTCGACGTCCGAGTAGGAGCACGTGATAAACTTGAGGATGGTCCTGGACACACTCTGAGAGCACTAGCTTTACAGGAAGCTCTTGAAGCATTAATTCTGAATATAAGAGGTCCATTTTCTGTGACACGTCATTTCAGAGGCTAGAGTTATGGTGGATCTAGTGAAGATTGAGGCAGTGCTTGCTTGGGAGCCACCCAAGAGTGTTACTGAGGTGCAAAGTTTCCTTGGTTTGGCTGGACACTATCAGAGGTTTGTACCCAACTTTTTTAGAGTATTAGTACCCTTGACAACTTTGACACGAAAGGGAAAACCTTTCGTGTGGACGAAGAAGTGTTAGGAGAGTTTTCAGCAGTTAAGGTAGAGATTGACGAGCACTCCTTTCTTGAGATTGCCATAGGAGGGTGTTGAGTATGTAGTATTCTGTGATGCATCGGGAATCAGGCTTGGTTGTGTCCTGATGAAGGGGCAAGTGGTGATTGCCTATGGTTCACGACAGTTGAGACCACATGAGTAGAACTACACGACCCATAATCTTGAGTTAGCAGTAGTAGTCTTCACATTGAAGATGTGACGACACTACCTGATGGGCGAGCGATTTATCATCTACTCTGACCACAAGAGTCTCAAGTATATATTCTCTCAAAAGGATCTGAACTTGAGACAAAAGCGATAGCTAGAGTTCCTCCAGGACTATGACTTTGAGATTGTCTATACTTCTGGGAAGGGGAACGTGGTGACAGATGCTCTCAGCAGGAGATTGTCACACCCCGACCTATCTTTTATTTTATTTTATATTTTTCTTTGACTTTTAAAATTTTGTTGGGGTTCGGGTTGAGTCCTGGACGAAAAACTTGTGAGTTATGTTAAAAATTGCGTGTTTTTCAGCAGACGTCATTGGGCGCACGGACGAAGTGCGTCTTGGAAACATCGCGCGAATTCGCCCATGCAACGACACAATCCACCTGCATTCGGAATTTTAAAATGGGTAAACTTTGTAATTTATTGTGTGATTTAAACATTTAATGGTTCATAATTTTTCTTATTCTGATTATTATTATTAATTTGGGCCAGTGCGTGGGCACCGCACGACTAGCGGAAGCTGTGCGGTCAGCCCGATTACCGCACAGTTACGGTGTCTAAATTGGCCAAATAAAATGTAAATTAAAATTTAGAAGAAATAACTTATCTTATTGATGTTAGTATTAATTTGTCATGAATAATGATATTATATTATTATTAAAGAACTTTTATTATTACAATTATTATTTCTATCATTTCTATATTATTGTTAAAGTGGTTTTAATTATTATTATTGCATTATAATTCTTATTGTTATTGATGTTAATATTAATATTTTTTTTGTGATTAAATTTATTATTTTTATTATTATTATTATTTTCTTATTATCATTTTTTTTGTTTTATTTTGTTTTCATTTATTTATTTATTTTTATTTTCCTTATTCTTCTTTCTTCTCCCTTAACCCTAACATTCTTTTTTTTCCCATAGCCCTGCGCGCCGCCCCCACTATTTCCCTTTCCCCGCAACGCTTCACCAGCAGGTTGCCCCCCTATACCCTTCTTCCTCACGCAACACCTGCACCGGCTGTCCGCGATCCCCACCAGCCTCATCTTCCCTCGACGCGACCTCCTTACTGCGTGACATTTCTCGATCGGCCAGCTCCCTCTCCTGCCAGCCTCGCCTGCTGTCCGCATCCCCTACCTGTCGTCGCCGCCTCTCTTCGCCAGCCCAGCCCGCACGCGCCTCCCCTCCGGCGTTCCAACCGTCCTGTCGCCCCTTCGGCCTTCGACCCACACCTCCAGCCGGTAACCCCTACTCTGTTCGTCCAGCAACACCCCTTATTCCCCTTCCTCGAACCGCCGACCCGCACGCCCTCCTCCTGCCTATCCGGTCGCCGTCGCACACCCGACCAGACCCACTCGCCTTTTGCGCGTGTTGCCCCTTTGCCCAAACCCCTGGACATCCAACCCGCAACCCCCCTGTGGTAGTATTTCGTTATTTTGGGTGTTAAATATCGTTAGGGTTTATTATTTAGGGGTTAATCTTGTTTTAGTCGGTTCAATTTTAATTGTGTATGGTGGTTTTGGCTTCCCGCAGGTGCGGTTGCGGTGCGAACGAGGTTTCGCACCATTTTCGGGTGGTCCGTCAACGTCTGAGGTAGGAATTTCCGTGTATAACTTTTGTTTGACGAATTAATTTGTGAGTTTAATTATTTTAGCATGTTTAATTATTAGTTTGCGTGCTGCGAACATGGTTTTGTTTGATATTTTATATACATTTGATTTGTTAGTAGCATGTTTATGCGTTATGCGTGCAATTTCGTGTGAAAACCCTTGATGAGCTTTTTATCAGTGTTTTATAAACAGTGCAAAGAGTTTGTTAGAACGTGCAAAGGGTGCATTTTGTGTTTTTGGATGTGTTTCATATGTAAACTCTTGTTGTGCCACTTAAGATTGTTTTATAAGTTGTGCAGTTGGTTTATTAAATTATATAGAGGTTTCGAATCATGTTTTAATATGGTGTTTGTGTACGGTTGGTTTTAAAAGAGGATTTTGGGTGCGTTTTTGGTGTAAAAGCCTTGTGGAACTTCTTGAATTTGTTTTATAAATTATTTTAATGGTTTATTAAATTGTGTATGAAATGAGAAACATGTTTGGGGTAGGTTTTTGTGTGTGTTGGTTTAAAAAGATGATTTGAGTGTTTTGGTATAACCCCTTGTGGTATTTCATGGAATTGTTTTATAAAATTTTAAATGATTTATTAAATAACATGGATACTGCGAATTTGGTTTTGAAAACGTGTTTAGCCGCACGTGCTTTTAAATGTTAATTTCATCGTGTCGTGCGCTTTTGCCTGGTTTTGCACTCTAGTGTTTTCTTGAAATGGCCCTGTGGCTCTTTAAAATACTTTGTGAGTTATTATGGTGTGGTGTGGTTTTTGTAAACACGTTGCAGATTTTAATGTGGTTTAGTAAATAATGTTGAGGTTGCGATTTGTGTTTTGAAAACTTGTTGAGGTGGTTCTTTTGCACTATTTATTCGTTTGAATTGTTTTAAGTCCGTGTTTATGCGTTTTTAGTTGTGCGGTTGTTGCAACGTGTCGGCAAAGAAGACCCGTGATACTGCGGTTGTCGGCGTGCGCGTGTTGGTGCGTCTGTACGAGGTGTGACGTGCCTTTGTGTTTGGACAACGAGTCGAGGTAGGTCCCCCCACTGCACTTGCCTTTAAATTTAGAATTTATTAATTGCTTGATATTTTATAAATTTTAATAAATAAGAAATAATATTAGATGATAAATTTTTAAATGATCACTCGATGTAAAAAGAGACGTTTATTTTATACATGACACTTGAAATATTTTCTTGATGAGCGGGCACCTAGTAGTGAAAGAATGCCCGTTTGACTTTTAAACATAATTCATGGAATTTTAAATGTAGTTCTGGTTTATTGATAAATGATTTATTTTGAAGCGCAAACAAGTGTTTTGGTTCAATTGAGAAATGAGGATTTTTCTTAAAATTGGTGAAGGCCCGTTTGACACTTTAATAAAATAAATTATTTTGGAAAACTCTATTTGAGGTGACTCAGATGTGATATTTGGTGTACGTTGACTGCATGATTTGTGTGTGATGTTTGTACTGCTTGATTGACTTTGTTGACTCACCCCTTTCCTGTTTATTATATGCGTTGACATGAGAACCTGACATAGTAAGTGAATCTTCTGAGAACGATTGCCGCACTAGTTTAAATTACGCACTGGCTAGTGACCCTTAGTACGGATGACACTCTGCTAGGGGATTGGGCCCCTTGGTTAGGCCATGTAGGGCAACACCAGACGTTATGGTGTTATGACGTCATCTAGAGTAGGCATGCCTTCAGGATGAGTCACATGTATAGTACGTTCTGGATTGTCCACGAGCTCCTAGGTTCGATCCATGTTTTCTTTAGTGTTTATTTGTATGTGGCGGACGATTGAGAGGTCTAGTTCGGTTGCAGGCCCCTGTGTGCCACTTTTTCCATTGCCCTTAGTGTGTGTTGTGTGTGGTTTTCCTTTTAACTAACAACTAAAATTTGGATTTCTAAATTGTTCGCGGAAATGCTTTAAAACGCAATGCACCTGTTCCTTTTAAACATTGAACTTGATTTTAAATTAAAAAGGGCAATGGACTGTTACTTGTTTTAGAAATGAAAGTGTGAGTGGAAAATATTACTTTGTATAAATTAGTTCAAACCTGAAATTAGTGAATTCTTTATTTAATGGTAGTGCATTGGGAATATCTTGATGGGCACACCTACTGAGTTTTAATACTCACACCTATAGTGTTTTTTTGTTTTTAGTTTCTGTTGCAGGTTTGACTCGAGCTTGCTCACCGGGGGTGAGAGTTGGTTGTGCGTTGCTGAGCGACTCTCGGGGTCGCGAGGAGTTTTGGTTGTGGTCAGGTTAGTGTGTTATTGTTGGATGTGCTTTTCCTTTCCTGTCGTTTATCTATCTTGTGTTGTTCTATTTTATTTCTGTTGTTTTTTTATTGGGCGAAATCGTTCCCACTTGCTCTTTGTTGATGCCCTGACGCTTGTTGCTAACCCGGGAGGATCAGGAATGCCTCTCGGGCCATGTCGCGGACCGGCTCGGGTGATCGGTTCAGGGTCGACCCGGGTTGGTTGGTTCGTGACAGAGATAGAGTTCAAAGTTGCCGAACGAGGTGTCAGATCAGTTAGCCTCGCTACAGATATCCTTTGTGGATGGAGATGGAACAACTTACCTCCATTCGATGGTTGTCACCCTCAAATCTTACAGCGAATCAGGGAGGCGCAACTCTGAGATACTAACTGTGAGACTTTACATGCTTAGATGTCCATAGGGTATGCCCCTGATGAATATTCGAAAGGTGGGGAGCACATCGTTCTTTTCAGAGGATGCATAGGGGTACTAGCGGCGTTACAGGAGGAGGTCTTAAGGGAGATACATACATCCCCTTTGGCAATACATCCAAGTGTGGTGAAGATATACCATGACCTCCGACGTCAGTTCTGGTGGCTGGGGATGAAGAAGGTAGTAGCAGAGTTCGTTTCTAGATGCCTTATTTGTCAACAAGTGAAGGTTGAGCACCAGGTTTTAGCGGATTTGACTCAACCCCTTGTGGTGTCGGAATGGAAGTGGGATGGAATATCATTGAACTTCGTGAAAGGTTTACCACGTACGTTCAGGGGGCACAATTCCATCTATATGATCATTGACTGACTCAACAAGTCGATCCACATCCTAGCGATTCAGGAGCAGAGTTTAGTAGAGAGCTTGGGATGCCTCTACATGTAGGAGATAGTTCGAATCCATGGAGTCCCATCGATGACAGTCTCAGATTGTGATGCTCACTTTACATCCCAATTGTGGAAGGGATTACAGGAGGCATTTGGGACTCAACTGCGCTGGAGCACAACTTTTCACCCACAAACGGACAACCAAACTGAGCAGACCATACAGGTTCTAGAGGACATTCTATGTGCTTTCATCCTAGATTTTGTTCACATTTGGGTGGACCACCTACCCTTGGTGGAGTTTTCATATAACAACGGCTACCATTCAACCATCAGTATGACACTATTTGAGGCCTTGTATGGGAGACTCTATAGGTCGCCACTTTGCTAGACGGACCTAGGAGAGTCAACACTCATGGGCCTGGAGTTAGTGCAGGTGACTACAGAGAAGGTGAAGGTCATCCAGGAGAAGATGAAGACTACATAGAGCTATCATAAGTCTTATGATAACTGGGGATGGGAGGCCTTTGGAGTTTGAGGAGGGAGACCAAGTGTTACTTCAGATCTCTCCTCGACACAGAATACACAGATTTGGTCGGGGTGATAAGCTATCTCTAAGGCTCATCGACCCTTTCTAGATACTATGTAGAGTTGGCCACATGGCATACCACTTGGATCTACCTCCGTAGTTAGAGAGGGTTCCCAACGTCTTCCACGTGTCACAACTAAGAAGATACATGCATGATCCATCACACATCATTGACTGGGGGCGAGTTGGACATTGATGATGGAGCGACTTTTGCAGAGTACCTAGTGGAGATTGAGGATCGACAGGAGAAGATCCTTAGTAGGTGGTCAATTCCTCTAGTGCACGTTCGATGACAGCATGAGAATCTCCAGGAGAGCACATGAGAGCGGGAGACCCAAATTCATGCTCAGTACCCTCATTTGTTTGTATAGCTTTTTGTTTTGGCTTTTGGGGATGTAAATCTCTAAGGTGGGGAAAATGTAACTTCTCAGAATTTTCATGTATTATTTTTATATATTATATGGAATTATTACAGGACTAGGCGCTGATACGACGTGTGATTCTGAGACCCGGTGTGCCTGAAACAATTGCTTGAAGAATATTCAAAATATTAAATAGCACACGCACACAGTTTTCATGAAAAAGTGAAATAACTTCTAATTGAGTGCCCTGATCAGAAATCCAAGGGCACTGTTGTGTTCAGAGTAGCGACTTTACCTTAGGTGGGGCCTAACATCAATCAACGTGGGTCAGTTGTGAAAGTTAGTTTTTAGACGTATCAGTATTAAAATACTTAATATATATTTTTTTAACGCAACAACTCATTTTCTTTTTATGAGAGTTTTTCAGGAATCCAGGGTCATCACCATAACCCTGGGATTCCCCTGAGACAAGGAGAAGGAAGTTCTCTCAACGGTGACGACATATCAGAGATCAAAACGTGGATCGACGATCAGCGACGTGCCTCAAATTTGAAGGATCTCGCAAACAACGATGACACAATGATTGATCTTTGTCAGCAAGCCGTCCAAATCCAGGTAGGGTGCTTGATCTCTTTGTGATTTCTTCCCCATTCTTAGAATCAATGACGAACACGGACCAACCAACGAACAGGTTGATCCACAGTTTGATTGTTCTTGTGGGATGGTTAGTATTGTGAATTGTTAATGAGAGTTTCATTACCCTCTTCGTTCATCCCTCTAACGAGAACGAATTGAGGCCAACACAAACAGAGCCTGAGGTTCATTCCTCAGATGTTCTTGGTGCCTTTCTCTTCCCCCGTTCTTAGCATTCTTCGTCATTGGACCCTTGTGGTCATGACTCGACTTTCCGGGAGGCTCCGAACATGATCGGAACCCCAGATCATAGGAAAATTGACCACAGAGGTCGCAATAGTGTAGATCTGGACCCGATGAGGCCAGATTTGTGACCGCATAATTTTACGATCATCGGAGGAGCCCCGGTGGTCCGTGGAAGGGACCGCTGGAGCACCGACGTCGGCGACCAGTGACCGTGTGCGGGTGCGACAGATGACGGTGGGGCGGCTGGCAGAAATGACAGGACCGTGTAGGATGCAAGGCGACATGGGGACCAGGTGGAGGCATGCGTTTGGGGAAAATAGTGTGGACCAGGGTAGCACACAGTCTGGGTGGACCGCGTGGACTAGATGGGACGCGGCCGGGGCGGGCTGCGTCCAGTGCACAAGCCAGCCGCAACGCGGGCCAAACCAATGGAGCTGGGCCGCAGTCTAGCAAGCCCAGCGGGCTGATCCGGGTCAGGTCAGGTTGGCTGGACCGGGTCGGGTCGGGTCGGGTCAGACGGACTGGGCTGGGTCGGGTTGTGTCAGCCGGACTGGGTTAGACCGTTTTACGAAAATAGTTGTAACTTTCAAACCGTGTGTTTGTTTGATGATCTGTTTGTGGTGTTGAGACCCTTGTGACAATATGGTATTTTGAGATACTCTAAGTGAGTTTTTATGAAAGTGTGCATACGACCTAAAGGCTTGAGGAGTAGGTTCTCTCGGATCAAGCGCGCTGTGAGCGGAATTCTGTGGCTGGTCGTGCCCTTGAGACTACGTGACTTTCTGATACTACGCATCTGATCGGGACTAAGTGTCTCATCAGGTCTGAGTGCCTCATCGATATTGAGTGTCTCATCAGGACTGAGTGTCTCATTAGGACTAAGTGTCTTACTGGGACTATGTGTCTCATCGAGACTACATGTCTTATCGATACTGGGTGTTTTGTGGATTACATCTGATAATCCTGTTTTGCATACTATAGGCTAATACCCATGTGAGATGACTATGTATCTTCTTTGTGCTATACTTTGTGTATTTATTTTGTGGTATACTTCATTTATTTCCTTGTGGTATACTTTATATATTTGTTAGTGGTATTTCTTTGTGGTTTTAGGGTGTCATACTGAGTATTGTTTTACTCACCCTTGCACGGGCTTTGCCACACGTGTCATGTCTTGTACTGACGATCAACACTTTCACAGAGTCCTAGGTGGACCAGGACCAGGTGATACTCAAAGAGACCGGATAGTCGAGGTGTGCTCTATCGACTTCAGACAACTATCCTTATACCTACCCTTTAAGTAGGGTTTTCTGCGGATGAGTTTCAAGAACTTGTGCATTCACTTTTCCAGACTCCTTTTTGGGTGGGCTTGTATTCTAGCCCTGTTTACTTTCCAGTTTTCTACTATTGTACTCTGTTGTTGGTATCTTAGTGGTATGCATGATTTTTTTTACTTAGTGTTTTATATTTCAACATTTTGGGCTTAGATATTTGTGCATGTGTACAAGTACTTAGGAAAATGCCTCCCATTTGTGGGATATGTCTACTCGGTGCTAGTTGCCAGCCCCTGGCCTATTGGAGGTGGGCTTGAGGTAGTCACAACATGGTCTCCTTTGGGATGGGTCGTGACATTATACTTATAAGTTTTCCATTCCTTTAGTTTTGGAAATCACCAACACTTTCTTAATTACACAATTACTAACTTTTCATGTCCAAAGTGTTTTAGAATGTTTTTGTAGAAAATATAATCTTTTACCATACTTAGAATAAGTTCTAATGAATTACAAAAATAAAATTATATTTCTTCATTACGATTATCGTAATGAATATGGATCTGATAAACATCGGATTCACCCTCATCAGATCGGATATAAGACTTTCTCTCTTGTCTTTCATATTGATAAAGACTTAGTAATCAAAATAATACTAGTACCGATGAATATCAGACTGATACTCATAAAGTATATCATAATTATAATTGTAAACAAATACATCTAACTAACTTATGTTTATTATCATATTCAGAAAACTTATTTCTAATGTAAGGAATACTTTTTACAATGTGATGGTGTAAATCAATATGACATCAGACAATCAGTTACAATATAGCTATTGAAGTGCCACGTGTCCAAGTCATTACGCCAAACATGGATAAATATGACTGTTGGGAGATCAAGATGATCTTTGAGAGATCACCTATAAATACCTCGTCATTTGAAGAGTTTGGAGATGATCAATTTCATTTTTCAATTTCTCTTTACGTGAGAGATATGGAGATTACACAGGGTGAATGTCTTGTTCTTAGTCTTTTTAATTCTCTTGAGTTTTGTAGTTATAAGGAAACCTTGTCAGGGTTGTCTCCTTATGAACTTTTGCTTTGTAATGGTGTGTCCGATCTATGATTACAATCGAGGGCTTGCAGGGATAACAATATGGAGAATCCAATCTTCTGATTGAGGACTTACAGGGATAACAAGAAAGAGCCGATCCATCAGATCGAGGGCTACTGAGGCTAGGTGGACAGAGAATCTGATATTCATATCGAGGGATTTCCTTACTGAGGAAAGTCAAACTTTCTTGTAAGTATAAAACAAAGGATACTTTTAGTCAAGGTTTGTGGTTACCTTACTCTTAAGGTTAAAAGAGATCTATTCTTTTTAAATAACTGTAAGTTATCCTTACATTGTTGCTATTATATTACTTGTTTTTTACAAGTTCTATATTCTGTTGTGCTTTTATGTATTAGTTTTATCATAAAGATTCTAGATATGATAAAACACAATTTTAACTATTAATCGGATCTACTGTGAATCTGAGACACTCTGATATAATTGTATCTATTCTGATTATGATCTATTTTAATCTGATATTTTATGATTATGATTCTTTCACTCTGGTATATCAAAATCAATCCTGATTATGATACTTTGGTAATTGGACTGAGGGCCAAGTCCAAATATGATATTTTACTAAAAGTGTTTTTGTGAATTTCTTTTGTTTAATTCTTTTAAACTAAAGTTTTTTAAACTACAATTCGCCCCCTCTTGTAATTGAGCCATCAAGAACATATTCTTTTGATCTTAATATCAATATAACTCATATTGATATTCAAAAATTAGTATCAAAGGTGGATTCCATTGCTCAAATACTTGCTGAACTTTTGTTTCTTTACAATTGCAAGTATGTTAAGTTTTGTTATAAACTTTTTATTTATAAAACTTTACTACACTGACATTTTTGTGGAAAAGAAAGTTTTTCTATTAAGATGGAAGATTTTAATGTTGGATCAACAGAAAATATCAATCCAAATAGACCACCGATCTTCAATGGTGCTAACCATGAATATTGGAGAGACAGAATGAAGACTTTCATTATCAACATTGGGGTTGATAACTTTGTGATGATCACTTGAAATTATAAGATTCCAGATAAGGATTTTACAACTTTTACTAATCAAGAAATGAAAAAGTATCAACTAAACTATAGATTAACACTTTGTTATGTTCAATAATGAGAAGCATATATAGTCAAATATCATCTTGTGAAGCTGTTAATAGTATTTGGAAGAAGTTAGAGGTTACATATTTTGGTACATCTAAGGTTGTTGAAACTAGAAGAGCAATGATAAGAGGAGATTATCAATCCTTTGATTTCTTACCGAGTGAATTAGTTTCTAATATTCATCAGATATTCATGACGATTATTAATAGTTTACAAGATATTGATGAGAAATGTTTAGATGATGAAATAATTATTGAGAAAATAATAGATATCATTCCCATTGAATGGGAGTCTAAAAGAAATGATGTTGATGAAACCAGGAAGGTTAGTAATATCAACCTGGATGATCTTATTGGAACCTTGATGCATTATGAAAGTAGACTGAAAAGTGATGCAGAGAAATAGAAAAAGAAGAATGGCAGAGTTGCTTTTGTTATAACTACTTGCCTACTAAATCTCAAACTCCTGAAAAAGTTGTTAGATCTTCAAGAAAGAATAAAGTTATTATACAATCTGATTCAAGTGCATCTGAACACTCTAAA
Organism: Viscum album; assembly: GCA_963277665.1. Classification (NCBI taxonomy): domain Eukaryota; kingdom Viridiplantae; phylum Streptophyta; class Magnoliopsida; order Santalales; family Viscaceae; genus Viscum; species Viscum album. The sequence continues at coordinate 250,722,683 of OY728150.1, forward strand.
AGTGAATTAGAAAACTTGGACAGAAAGATGAATAATATTGTTTGAAAGAATGATTTCCAATATCGTTATAAGAAAGGACATAAGGAAAGAAGTGATAAGAAAGATGAAGTTACCTGCTATGAATGCAAGAAAGTTAGACATATCATACATAATTGTCCAAAGATGAAAATGAAAGATATAAAAGAAAGAAATTATGATAGGAATCAGATAAAATACTATAAGTCAAAAGGAAAGAAAGTGATTAAATTCAATGATTCTTGGAGTGAAAGTGGAGTAGATTCCTCAGATAACTCTTCTGATAATAATAGTTCTGAACATAAGAAGATAGGTCTTATTTTTCAGAATACCTAAAGAAAATATTTATTCAATGGTTAAGGTACGCACTGCTGAGAACCTTACAAATTTATCTTTAAGTGAAAATTATTCTGAATCTGATAATGAGAAATATTCTAAATCTTCATATGAGGAATCTCCATCAAATAGTGAAGATAATAGTTTACCTTCTTACAATGAAGTTTCTCATTTGCAAAACTTTTAAAGAATTAAAATTGTAAAGTTTGTAAAAAACTTGATAATCCTAATGCTAAAATTTCTAAGGGTGACTCAATAATTAAAGTTTTAACTAAAGAAATATCGTAATTATCAAAATATCTTGATAAATCTGTTTTAAAAAATAATTGATTTCTAAATACTTAGAAAAAGTAATTTCTGAAAAGGATTGTTTACAAACTAGTTTTGATAAACTTAGTTCCGAAATTATTACTAGAGGATAAGAATTTAGTTATAAAACTAAAGTATGGAATTTATTCTTTGAAGAAACTTTATCAAACTTTACCACTGGTAAAGAAAATTTTGACAAAATGTATAAACAAATCCATTCTCATGGTACTATCTCCAGAATGGGATTTACCCATAAAAGACACACTTTTAGTAAAAATTATTTTTTTCCAAAGAGTGAACCCTTTTGCATAAAATGCCAAAGTGGTGGGCATTGACAAAAGATTTTCTCTCTTAATAAAGTTCAATCCTTAGGTTTCCACAAAGCCTATTTTTGAGAACAAACATTGATTCCTAAAATTTTGTTTCTTGACATTACCATACCCAATACAGTTTGGGTACTGAAAGCCTAATGTTTTTGTTTCCAGGAAAACAAGGGTAGTACCAACAACAAGAATACTTGGTATATGGATAGTGGGTGTTCCCAACATATGATTGGACACAAAGATTTATTTGAAAAGATTATCAAGATGAAAGGTGAAAAATTTACCTTCAGAGATAATGCTCAAGGAGAGATTATCAGTACAGGTAACATAGTTATTCTTGGTAAAACTTTAAATTCTAATGTTTTGTTTGTTAAAGGTCTTAAACAAAACCTTATAATCATAAGTAAATTATGTGATGAAGGTTAACTTGTGAATTTTAGAAATGATAAATGTGTTTTATAGAATTCCAAGGATGAATACATTCTTTCTATCAATCAGCATGAGAATGTTTATACACTTAACTTAGAAGACCATAGGATCCAAGACTGACTACTCCTTATTGCAATGGAAGATCACTCTTGGTTATGATATAGAAGGTTAGGACACTATAATCTTGTAAAATACTAGTTAAGGATCTTCCAAAACTTAGGCTTGATTCTTAAAAATTATGTGATCATTTTCAATACGGTAAGAAACATATGTCTAATTTTAAATCTGTTAGTGAAGACTCAACTACCGATGCTTTATAGTTAGTGCACATGGATTTATTTGGTCCTAAATAAAATAAGCGTATTGGGGGAAAATACTATGTATATGTCTTGTTTGATGATTACACTAGATACACATGGATTTATTTTGTCATAAAGAAATCAGAAGCTTTTTTCCACTTCAAAACTTTTGGAGCCAAATTTAAAAATGAGAAAAACCTTCCCTTGATAACTGTTCATAATGATTATTGTGGAGAATTTTAAATTCTAATTTTAAAACTTTTTATAGTAATAAAGGTATAAAATATAACTTTTCATCTCTTAGAACCCCTCATAAAAATGGTGTTGTTGAAATAAGAAATAGATTTTTTCAAGAAATATTAAGAACCATGTTGAGAGAATACTCAATTGCTAAACATTTCTATGCTGAAGCAGTTAGTACTGAATTCTATACTATAAATAGAGTTTTAATTCAAAATTTTCTTAATAAAACTGCTTATTAGTTGTGGACTAGTTGAAAACCAAAAGTTTCTTACTTCAGAGTTTTTGGATGAAAAGTATTCATAGTAAATACAAAAGATAACTTACATAAATTTACACCCAATTCTGATAAAGGAATATTTTTAGGTTATTCCACCACTTCTAAGACATATAGAGTTTTAAAAAAAAATTATTGTATCATTGAGGAAATAATGCATTTTAAATTTGACAAAACAAACCCTTTTGTTTTCAAACAACCCCAACCTAAATCCTCCTTAGATGTTATTTCAAAAACTTATTTTCAACATTTGTTAGAAAATTATTCTTATAAGGAAAGTACTCAACAAATAGTTTCTCAATTATTTACTAAGGAATATTTTCTATCTTATATTGATGAGAAACATTTTAAAAACCCAAAAAATCAGTTGTTTCTTAGAATTCATCCAAGTGATAGTATCATTGGTGATGTTGATCAACCAGTAAGGACTAGAAGCTCTTTAAGAAATTAAATTAAATATCTATATTTCTTTTCTCAATTTGAACATAATAATCCTAACAAGGATTTAGGTGATGGAGATTGTATTAAAGCTATGAAAGATGAACTAAATGAATTTGAGAGGAATAAAGTCAGGACTTTGGTTGAACGACCTAAAGAAACTTCTATAATTGGAGAAAAATGGAGTTTTAGAAACAAATGTGATAAAAATGGATTAATAGTTAGAAATAAAGTAAGAATTGTTGCTAAGGGTTATAATCAACAAGAAGACATAGACTATAAAGAAACCTATGCACCAATAGCTAGACTAAAAGCTATTCATATTCTATTAGCCTTTTTTTAGTATTCTTTAATTTTAAACTTTTTCAAATGGATGTGAAGTGTGTTTTTCTTAATGGATATGTCCAGGATGAAGTTTATGTTGAACAAACCCCTTGTTTTGAAAATAAAAAACATCCTGAATATGTTTATAAACTTACAAAATATTTATATGGACTTAAACAAGCCCCTAGAACCTGATATGATAATTTGAAAAGATTTTTATTACAATTTTTTTTGTTAAGGGAGATGCGGATCCAACATTTTTTATAAAATAATTTAACAAAAACATTATGATTGTTCAAATTTATGTTGATGAAATTATATTAGGATAAACTCAACAATATTTAAAAGATTCCTTTGCGGATCTTATGAAATCTGAGTTTGAGATGAGTATGATGGGTGAATTAACATTTTTCTTGGTTTTAAAATTTTTCAAAAACCAGAAGGAAATTTTATATATCAACATATGTATATAAAACATCTTCTTAAAAAGTTTGGATACAAAAATACTAAAAGTATAAGTACTCGCATTGGCACCTCAAATACACTTGATCTTGATGAATCTGGGAAACCAGTTGATCAAAAGACTTTTAGAGGTGTGATAAGAAGTTTACTTTAATTAACTGTTAGTCCTCTAGATTTAATGTTTTTTGCATGTTTATGTGCAAGATATAAAAAATTCAAAAGAATCCCATCTAAAATCTGTAAAACAAAATTTTCATTAAGGGAACAATAGATTTAAGACTTTTTTATTCTTTTGGAAATGTTTTTAAATTAAAAAGTTTTTTGGATGCTGACTTTGATGGTTGTAGAAATGATAAGAAAACACATATGAAACTTTTCATTTCTTAGGATATTCATTAGTTTCTTATTCATGTAAGAAACAACACTCAGTAACACTTTCCACTACTGAAACTGAATATGTGGAAGCTGGAAGTTGTTGTGCTCAAGTGTTGTGGATACAAAACACACTCACTGACTATGACATGAGTTTTAAAAAAACTCAAATACTATGTGATAATATTAGTGTAATTGCTTTAAGTAAGAACCCTTCACATCATTCACGTGATAAACACATAGATATAAGACACCATTTTTTAGGGATCACACACTTAAAGGAGATATTATCTTATAATTCATCGGAATGCAAGATCAACTTGCTGATATTTTTAAAAAACCTTTACCTTCTGATAGATTTGAGTACATTAAACATAATCTAGGAATGATAAATGTAAATTAATCATTTATATATACTTATTGTTTACCCATATCCTTATATTAAGATACTCTTCTTCATAGGGAGAGTACATATGTTTGATCTTTTTCAAAACTTTTAGTTTTTCAATTTTTTTAAATTTCTTTTTCATAATGAGTTTCCAGATTCATATTTCTTTATAAAATTTCTAGTGTCAGTATTTTTAAAAGGATCATCAGACTCAGAAAATGTTACAAATTTTATAGACTCAATTTTTTCTTTAAAAGTTTTTCAGATTATGATTTTTTGTAATAAGTTTTTATTTTTTAAATATTGTATTTTGTTTTACTTATAAAAACTATTTTATGTTATTTTAATTTTTTTACTAAAACTATTATATTTAGTTTTTCGTAATCTAGTTAGTTTACAAAAAATCATGAAGAACATCATTATCATGCTGATAAATCCTTCTAACATTGAAAGGTATTCATCTTATCTTTTAAACCATTGCACCACTTAATTACAATTATTTATATTTGTTTTTGTAATACTTTTAGTTTTTATAAAAAAATCTTTGTTTTTTTTTTCTAATTTTTTTTTCAAAATCATATTCAATATCAATACAATAAATCTTTAAAAACATCGAGAGTTCAAAACTCCTTAAATATTTCTTTGGATAATTTCCAACTGTCAGATCATATTTGGTTAAATATCACCCATTGGATTTGTTTTGGAATATGATATGACTCTCCCATCGCCTATATAAGAGGCACCCCCTCGTGTCCCACATTGGATATCTCAGGCTTTCAACCCTGAGTTTCTTTTACCTTCAAGTCTCCCAATCCAAAATCATTCCTTATGTCTTAATCACCAGTCACATCTATAATTACGATTTCTTCTGCTAAGGATTACAACATATGGTTTGTATTTAGAGAAAGGTTAGTCAAAAAATCCTTTTATGAAAAGTATGATTCTAATTTGATAAAGGTTATAAAATTTCAAGGGTTGGAATCTCTATGTGTAGGAAATTTTGATGAGGATCATGATTTTCTTTATCTTGATATTGTTTGAAAATTTTATAATTCAGTCATGTTTTTCAAACAGGATGAAAAACAAAAACTTTCCTTCATAATATATGGAAAAGGGTTCAGATGTCATATAGGAAAGATGTCAGTTTTGTTGGAGTTCTATCAGATGGAGAATCCTACTGTCATTTTCACAAATTTCTGGATGATCTTGGTTCTTTTGATAAGAAGAAGGAAAATGATTCTTTATTTGATCATTACAAAAAGGTTTGGAAAGTATCTCATCTAACTCCAGATAACATGGTTATTGATTTATGGATTCAAGGTTTCTTAATTTCAAGAAAGGGAGATCGAGGCACTTTGAAAGTCTTAGATGTTTTTATTTTGGATTTCTTAGTCAACATGAGAAAAATTGATCTTATGGGATTAATTTTTCTTTTCATTAACAATGTCAATAATAGATCCATTAAATAAAATATTATTATGTTTTTGACTGTAATAACTAAGCTCATGGTCAAGTGCATGAAGTTTTTAAATATTTCAAACAAATCCAAGCCAAAGAAGATGAAGATTATTTTCATTAGTGATGATACCTTGAAGAGGATGAGATTTAATTTTGATATTTAATCAATTTTTTTGTTGATAAAGTCTCAGAATCAGAACCCTCAAAGAAAGATAAGTAGGGTGATCAGGAAAAGAAAAGGAAAGTAGAGACATCCTCACCTAAGAAAGTAAAGAAGCAGAAGAAAGTCCCTGATAAAATAAGGGATAAGTGGATAAGGAAGAAGGCCAACAGGAAAGAAGGGTTTCCAATTATCTACATTGACTCATCAGAGGTCTTGGCCTTAAAGATCCATGCTACCGATACTCTATAAGAATAATCAAAGAAGAATAAGCAGAAGAAAAGTATTTCTGACGTTCAGTTATGTGATATATTTATAAAAGTAATAAAAAGTGATTTAGAAAATGTGCTTCTATTATTTCAGGCCAACCAAAAAAACCTGGATTTTTGGTTAGTGTTTCAAGAAACCACAGTTGTTCATGCCAATGTTCCTTCAACAACCGATAAAGAAAAAACAAAAGTAGCGGATGAAAAATCGGCGCCACATGATGTTCAACAAAAACCATCGAAATCAACACCACCTAGTAAAGGTGAATTAAGAACATAAAGTAAATTACATGAGGAGTTTTTTAAATCAATGAAAGAAGGTGCTACAAGGATTTATAAATTATCCAAATAAGGAGATGGAATTGAAGAAGGAAGTGAATATGAGGACATTGAAGAAATAGTTGAAGAAGAAGAAGAAAATGAAAATAAAGAGGATGAGAATGAATATGATAAATATGAATAGTATGAGGAAAATAAATAAATTGAAAATAATGATAAATAAAAAATTCAAACAGATAAGAATTAATCAGCATAGTCATCCTAATTATCCTTATCCTCCAATACTGATAAGGGCAGTGAAGTTGAAAGTTTTGAGAAGAAAAAATCATCAGAGGAACAAGCACAATATTCATTTAAGAAGGATGAGAAAGATTAGAATTCAAATATAGAGGGTAATAAAGCTGAAAATGATGGTTAGAAGATCATTGAATTATTTAATAGAAAGGAATTTGGAGATAAGGTTAAAAAATTGGTCTCAAAGAAAGATGATAAAGGAAAAATAAAAGAATAATAAATCAGAACTAGTCTTGATCAACTTCCTAAAAGAGAAATAGAATAGAATTTAATGAATAAGATAACTACACAGGGAGTTAATTATATTATATAGGATTTATAGAGGCTCAAAGAAAAAAATCCATATTTTTCAAGACTTGAAGCCAGGGTGGAATTGATTCATGAAAATAAAAACAAAAAAGCAGAGTCAGTCCAAGTTTTAATAGATAGACTAATCTGGTTAGAGTTTGATTTCAAAGTTTTACAAGAAAGTTACCAAGCTCAAAAAAGGCATGCAATAAATTTGTGAAATGGTCTCATAATATCGATGTTGATGTCAAGATTCATGATGAGAGTTTTGAAGATATGAATAAGCTTTTGAATGAATCTGAAAAATATTTTAGTTAGTTATCTAAGGATATGGTAGTCAGGGTAAAATTTGTGAAAATTTTCAGAGATACAATTGAAAACCAAACTCAAGAAGTGAAAGAGTTAACATGAAATATGAAATAATTGTAGTTGGAGTTGTCTAGAATCAAATATTATAAAGTGGAAATCATCGATTTGAAAAATCAAAAGGAAGAATTATTTGAAAAGTTTAGGATTCAAGAAGAGAAGTTTCAAATTCAAGAAGATAAGATTTGGATTCCAAGAATAAAAGATTGAGAAGCTGAAGCAGAACAGAAACAATTTTAAGAAGATCGAATCCTTTTTCAAAACCCTCATGAAGAAAGAATGTTTTTTTTTCTGAACTCTTATTGTAATAATTTTTAAATTTTTTTTATGATCAATGAATGAATTAATCTTTTCATTCAAATATTATTCTTTTGAATGTTTTTCTAATTTCAATTGGTTTAATATTCTTCCATATTTTTTTTGTGGATTATTAGTTAGATATTTATATTTTTTTATATAGTTGTTTTTCTATAATTTTTTTCTAAACCTTTTTCAGGATACTTTAGATTTTCTTTCCCATTCCTTTCTAAAAATCACAAAAGGGGAGAATTTTATAGAAAGAGGGAGACATTTTCTTAAATGGGGAGTTTTTACTTTAAGGATGAGAATATCACATTAAGGGGTAAAATAAGATCTTTATGGGGAGTTTTTATCTCAAGAGGGAATTAATTTTATTCATCATCGTATTCAGATGAGTCATAAACTCAATGGAGTATAAGGATTAATGTTTAATTTTTAATACAAAGTACCTAAAAATAAACATACTGTAAGTTTTTCAAAGTTATTTTTTTTCATTTAAGCTTTGGGTTTGTTATTTCCAAAAAGGGGGAGATTATTGAGTCAAAATTTATTCTTAAGACTTTTCCATTCCTTTAGTTTTTGAAATTAAAAGCACTTTCTTAATTACATGATCCTTAAATTTTCATGTCCAAAGTGTTTTAGAATGTTTTTTAGAAAACATAATATTTTACTAAACTTAGAAGAAGTTATAATGAATTACAAAAATAAACTTATATTTCTTCATTATGATTATCGTAATGAGTATGGATCCTATAAACATCATATTCACCCATATCAGACCATATATAAGACTTTATGTCTTGTATTTCAGACTGACAAAGTCTTAGTAATCAGATTGATACCAGTACTGATGAATACCAGACCTATACTCATAAGGTATATCATAATGAAAATTGTAAATAATTCCATTAGACTGAATTAAGTTTATTATCATATTCAAAAAACTTATTTATAATGTAAGGAATACGTTTTACACTGTGATGGTGTAAATCAATACGATGTCGGAAAATTAGTTACAATATAGTCATTGAAGTGCCAAGTGTCCAAGTCATTGCGAAAAAACTTGGAGAAATATGACCGTTGAGGGATCAAGATGACCATTAGGAGATCACCTATAAATACCTGGTCATTCAAAGAGTTTGGATATGATCGATTTCATTTTAAAGTTTCTCTTTGTGTGAGATCTCTGAAGATTACACATCGTGAACGCCTTGTTCTTAGTCTTTGTAATTGTCTTGAGTTTTATAGTTCTAAGGAAACCTTGTCAAGGTTTTCTCCTTATGAACTTTTTCTTTGTAATTGGGCATCTGATATGTGATTACGATCGAGGTATTACCAGGATAGCAAGATGGAGAATCCGATCTTCTGATCGAGGGCTTGCGGGGATAACAAGACACAGCCGATCCATCAGATTGAGGGCTACCAAGGATAGGTAGATAGAGAATCCGATATTCATATCGATAGATTTCCTTATTGAAAAAAGACATAATTTCTTGTAAGTATAAAACAAATGCCACCTTTATCCAAATATTGTGGCTACCTTACTCTTAAGGTTAAAAGAGATCTATTCTTTTTAAATAGCTATATATCATTCTTACATTGTTACTATTATATTACTTATTTCTTATAAGTTTTAAATTCCGCTGTGTTTGTTTGTATTAGTTTTATCATAACGATTCTAAATACTATAAAATACAATTTGATCTATTAATTATATCTATTGTGAATCTGAGACACTCTGATATAATCACATTTATTTTGATTACGATATATTTTAATTTGATATTTTATGATTCACTAATACAAAACAGACCTTTATCAACACTAAAAAAAGCACTGATAAAGTTTCCCTTTATCAATGCTAAAACAAGCACTGATAAAGGGTACCTTTTATCAGTGCTAAAAATAAAGCACTGATAAAAGACACTCATTATCAACACATTTTTTTAGTGATGATAATGGGTACCCTTTATCAGTGCTTTATTTTTAGCATTGATAATGGGGATCCTTTATTAGTGCTTTATTTTTAGTGCCTATAAAGAGATCATTTATTAATTTTTTTTAGCGATGATAAAAGTTTAAATAAAATGAAATATTTAAATAAATAAAAAATAAAAATGACTTTATTAAAAAAATATTTAAAAAATTATTAATTAAATAATTATTGATAAAAATGGATAAATTGATTATACTATATATAAATTTTAAATACTAATTAATAGTATATATTAAATATATAGATATATGTAAAATGAAAATTAAACAAATAAAAATTAAAAATAAGTAAATTGAGAAAAATATTAAACATTTTATTAATTAAATAATTATTGATAATGTCAATTAATAGTATATATTTAATATATAGATATATATGAATGTATATAAATATGATTTATATAATAAAAAATATTTATGATTTTCATTAAATAGTAATATATTTAGTGAATAATGGTTTATAACTAAAAATTAATATGAATTAAAAATACCAATTAATTGCATTGAGTAATGGACATAATTGAATGTCGTTTGATTTTTCAATTTAAGATAGATCAAACACATATTATATTCATTTCATATATATGTAATTAATGCTTTTTTATATATAACGCACACACACAAATATTTTTTTGGGGAATTTAACCAATTTCTATTATTGATTTTATATATATTTATTTACTATGTTTTAATATTTTCAATATGTATTCATCTTTATTTCAATATATGTCCATTTTTTAATAATTTATATTTAATTAATCAAACTTATCCAATTTTTCAATATTGTTAGTGTACTCATTTTTAATTATTCAATTTCACTCATTTTTAACATGCATGCACTTAAGATTAAATATTCATTAATAGTTTTAAAAATATATCTGTAAAAAAATATTTATAAATAAATATATTTATAAATGTATATTTACAATTTTTATACATTTATATATTTATATTTATAAGTAAATAAGAATTTTTTAAAAGTATTTATATAATTATAAATAAACAAATATATATATTTAAATTATTATCAAATTATAATATTTTTTTAAATAATGAATATATCTACTACATTTATATTTATATATATTCATTATATATATATATATAATTATATAGATATATACAATGATATAAATATTATTTTTTTAAAAAGTATTTACATAATTATAAATAAATAATTATATATTTAAAGAATTATAAAATTATAATAAGTATATTTAAATAAAGAATATATTTTCTATATTTATATTTTTATATATTAATTATATATATATAATTATATATATTAATTATATATGTATATAATTATATAAATATATTTACAAAAAAAATTTATTTATATTTATAGTTATAAACCTTTTATGAGTGCTAGATTAATTATCATTGATAAAATGAATCTTTATCAGTGTTTTTTTGGAAGTGCTGATAAAAGTGTCCTGATCTATTTAAATTAACCCTAACCAGTCGCAAAATCATTGTGATATCTGAAGCTTTCCATGGAAGTCACCCCCTTCTGATGCTCCTACTCGGCGAATCAAAGCTCGAATCAAGGCTCGAATCAAAGCTCAAATAATTTCAAGGTTCAAATCCAAGTCTCAAATGATTCAAGTGTCAAACAAATCCAAGGCTCGAATGTTTTCTAGGATTTTGATATCTCTACTTTATCTCGAAAAATTCAAAGCTTCAATCCAATGTATATTATTTTCTCCTCATCCTCCTCACTCGTTGATAGATTGTTTGGCGAGATCTATTTGCGTTTTTTTATCATCATTATTGATTTACCGTTGGCATATCCCCGTGGTCATCAATGTTCATTGGGGATGTTTGTTTGAAAGGAGATAAAGCTATAATTCCTTGCACTCCCCCACCCTCACCCCTTGCTGACTTTGTGCAACCCGCCTAACCCAACACCATTGAAGGAAGTAAATGTTTATTGTTGAGTCTACAAATTCCATTGGAATCATGGATCATTAATTATGATACTTCATTCCACTCTATAACCAAGAAGGGATGCATGGATTATCATGTATCTCATTTTTTTTAGGAATTTCCATTTATTCAATGATAAAGTTTTTCAGATTATGGGGAAGGGTATTGTTAAAGATGACATTTCATATGAATGTTACTCGAACTTAGAAAGAGTTAGAAACATACCAAGTTTATAGATGAACATAATTTTCAATGGTCAGCTGGATGAAGTATGATTTAGCTCATGGTTCACAAATGAAAAGTGAAAAATTACTCGGGGTTCCATGGTTTTTGATAGAGGTGTAAAATATAAGATTTCTTATATAGACACACATGCATGTATATTTTAAACACACACACACACACACATATTATATATATATATATATATATATTATCCAAATACATTATCTAAATACATTATGCAAATATATGTATTATAAAAATACAAATATATATTATACTATACAAATATATTATAGAAATATATTATACCAATATATTATAAAAATATACTATATAAATATATTATACAATTATATTATAAAATATATATTATAAAAATATGTTATTCAAATATATTATACAAATTTATATGTATACAATTAAAAAATACAAATTTATTATATATTTATATATATTATATTTATATATAAATAAATAAATATTAAATATTAAATATTTATATATTATAGAAATATTTTATACAAATATATATATTATTCAAACACAAATATATTTTATATTACAAAAATATATAAAATAAAAATATATATTATACAAATAAAGATATCTATTATAAAAATAAAGATATATATTAAACAAACAAAAATACAAATACATACATACATACATACATACATACATACATACATACATACATATACATATATTATACAATACACAAATATATATTATACAAATATATATTGCACACGTATATTATAAAAATATATTTTACAAATATATTATAAAAATTTATTATATAAATATATTATAAAAATATATTATACAAATATATTATACAAAATATATTTTAATAGAGTTCATTCAATAGTTGAAATTCATCATCCAATTTTACTTACAAAGATTTGTCTCACTTCAAAACTATTTTTGTAAGAGTGTGTCATCTCCCATTTAACTTAAAACCTATATATATTCCATAATTACTATTATTTATTTCATTATTACTATAATTTTATACTACGTGGCCAAAGTCACCCTAGAACCCATAATGGCCATGAAAATGAAATTTTCATATAAATCCTACTCTTCATCTATTGGAAAATAATTCTTGTTTTCAACCTGTATAGACATGATTCTTGAATCAATTTATCAACTAAGAATTTTGAGATGTTTAAAACCTTTATCGTTATTAGGTATAATGTTTTCCTAAAATTATTTTTTCCATTACTTATCAATTTTTAATCGAAATTATAATTTTGAGATGTTTTAAAATATTTTATATACCATTAATATTAAATGTAATAATTTATCAGGTTGTTACATCACTTGTTCCAAAAAACAGAATAGAGGTTATCAAATTCTATATATGTTGGAATAATTATTTGAAATTATTTTTAGGTATTCATCATTTTAGGTCTACATGTATTGGTTCCACTCCAAGGAATCTCTGATTACCATCCATGCATATGAAATAACTATTTATTTATTAAAATGTTTTATCAATACATTTTTATATATTCTAGATGATCGAATGATAGTTTATTATTCTTGTTTATCATATTTGGGTTTCTTATTACTCCTTAATTTCCTATATTATATTTTCATTTGTTTAAGGGATTTAAGAAAGTCTTAATGGATCATTTTAATAGAGGTAGGGCTAGTATTAGTTAGAGTATTAAAAGTATTAAAAGTGAAATTTCTCTTATAAATATAGAATTCATAGAGTCCTAAAATAGTAACATGTCCCCTCTAAGACCCATTTAATCACATACAAGAATGTTTATGCCCCCCAAATTTTACCTTCAATAGGCCAAAATATAATAACTAGTTCCAATGGTGTAATTATCACAAATGGGAGGCATTAACCCTTTTAGAAAACACAATTCAACACAATTTTCATCTCCATCAACTTCATATTTTGAAAAGTTATTATTGATTTTTTTTGTCTTGAGACTCATCCCCCATCTCTTTTATGTTACTTGTACTACTTTGAGCATTAGTCATCCCATGGATGACTACTGCTTAGAGTATTTCAAGCAACTTAGGTGCATGTCCAAAAGATATAGAGGATGTGTGTCAAATAATAAAATTCAATTAATAACGTTTGGGAGATGAGTTGATGAGGATGACAACTGTTTATAACTTTAACCTTTTAATGAATTCATAGGATAAAATATGATCCATTCATAATGGGATTCTTGAAGGTAAATTTTAGTGTAGAAGGGAAAAAATAAAAGTTGTTCATAATGAAATCATAAGAATTGTAAGTATTTTATGTCTCAGATCCAGAAAATAAGAATAATATTGGTCAATTTTCCTATTGGCGACTAAAACAAATGTTGGGTCAGATGAAAATTAAATCAAGGAAGGAGATCAAAATCAGTTCATGTCAGTCCCAATATAGACAATGTATTGAATGTTATAGGGGAACACAGAGAGGATATTTGGATTCTTGATAGAGGAACCAAATCCCTAAAACCTTTGAAAATAAAGAAAGATAGTTCAATGAGAAGGTAAAAGTGTTTTTTAATATACTATGTTTTCCTCATAATATTATATGTTCTATACTTCATTAACATAATCTAAATTCAATGTTTTACTATTAATAAAAACAATGTCTTCTTCACATGATGATGTTACCAATCCCTCATAAGAACAAACTATAAGGAAGGAAACCCTTTGGGAAGATTTAAAGGTAATGTTACAATATACTTTCACTATTTTACCAAAAAATTATATAACAAAACATTGATTTAATTTTCATTATTCCTTATAGAGTTAATTTATTTTAGAATATTTATATCCATCTTTCACACCTTTCTACACTAAAACTTACATATACTTCTTCTCCATCAAAACCATTTCATCCCGCAGTGTTGCATTTATCACTTTCCTTCAATTTCCCTCCACTACCTTTGCAAGAAGTGCAATGATGCAGCCTCTGCTCAATCACAAAGGTAATATTGATGTTTTTATGGTAAAATCATTATCCATAGAATTAATTTGTTTTTTTATATTTATGTTTAATTTATTTCTTTTTAATATTACTCACTTAATGTTTTTTCTTATATAGGTGTATTCTTTTGTTCGAGTTGGGGTGGTATGTCCATCTTTTAAGACTTTCTACACCAAAACGTCCACATACTTATTCTTCCCCAAAAAATTTTCACCCCTGAACTATTGATATTTATCAATTCCCTTTAAGTTACCTACACTACTCAATCACAGATTTAATCTCAATGTTTTCACAGTAAAATAATTATCTATAGAATTAATGTAATGTTTCATATTTATGTTTTATTTATTTATTTTTAATATTACTTGTATAATAATTATTTTCTTATATTGGTGGATTATTTTGTTAATGTTGGGGCGGTTTGTTCAAATATTCTCATGCTCATTGGAGATTGAAATTAGAGCCTGTAACTGAGATAATGATAACAAGTAAATGCATCAAGAATGCATACAATCATCATGAAAAGGTGAATTTCTAATACTTATTTAATTAATTTTGTCATCATTTTATCTACTATTTGTAAGTCAATTTCCTTATCATTTTTATCTAATACTTATTCAGTTTTTTTCACATATCTTTTGAGAAGTCATATTTTGATTTCAACTATCTTCAAAAATCCACAAAAGAGATAAAATGTTTCTTTCTACCAATGTTATCATGATTTCCATTTCCATTTTCATTCTTTATCGAATTTCCAACACTGCATATTGACTCGATGTTCTTAGTTGAAAAACATTTCTCGTTGTTGAAATACAAAATATTATAGGAAGTTCATGTTTCCATTGTGGTGACTTCTCAGGATATAATGGGAACATGAGATTCCTACTCTCTTCTGGATTTCAACAATGAGAAAGTTTTTTCAGATAAGAACATTAAGTCAATATGCAGTGCTGGAAGTTTGACAAAGAAAGAAAATGGAAATCATGGTATCATTGGAAACTAGGATTTTTTTGAGAATTTGTGACATGTAGGAATTATTTTTACCTCAACCTAATACACGGTGTGACCGGTATGACTCTAAGTGTTTTTATTTAAAATTGACATTAATTTTAGTAAAAAATATAACTAACATACTCAAAATTGAGAAAAAATATTCCAATTATTTTGGTACTTTAATACAACAATCCATAAGTAATTTGTGACATGTAGTAATTAGCCGCACCTCAATCCGATACATGATGTGCTCGGTATGAATAAAAGTGTTCGTTATCAGTTTAAAATAATCATTTTCAAAAAGTGTCACTCATTGAAAACTGAGAAAATGCACTTATATTTTCTTGATAATTTAGGAAATAAATTAATAAATAATTTTTTATATTTATGAATTAGTCTCATGTCAAATTGATACACAATGTGATCTGTATGAGTCAAAGTGCATGTTTCCAGTTTAAAATGACATTTTAGTAAAAAAGACAAGTGACATATTCAAAACTGGGAAAACACATTCAGATTGTTTTGATAATTTATAAAAATGGTCCAAAAGTAATTTGAGACATGTAAGAATTATCCTCATATCAATTTAAAACATGGTGTAATTGATATGACTTTAAGTGTTTCTTTTGTATTTAAAATTGACATTAATTTTAGTAAAAAGGAAAACTAACATACTCAAAAATAAGAAAACATATTTTGATTATTTTTATACTTAAAAAAATGATCCATAATTCATTTTGGATGTGTAGGGATAATCTGTACCTTAATTTGATGCACAGTGCGACTGATATGACTCAAAGTGCATCTTTTTATTCAAATTTGACATTAATTTAGTAAAAAGGACAACTGACCTACTCAAAACTAAGAAAACAAATTCATATTATTTTGATACTTTAGGGAAACAATCCATAAGTCATTTTTTACATTTAGGAATTATTATAACCTCAATATGATACACAGTGTACCTAGTATAACTCAATGTGTCTATTATTAGTTTAAAATTGACAGTTTCATTCAAAAATTGTCAGTGACTAAAAACCAAGAAAACACCATCAGATTTTTTTTATAATTTATGACATTGATTCATAAGTAATTTTTGATGTTTAGGAATTTGTGTCACATAAAACTGATACATGATTTTATCGGTGTGATTCAAAGTACGTGTTTCCAGTTTAAAATGACATTTTAGTAAATAAAAGTGACATAATCAAAACTGAGTAAATGAATTAATATTGTTTTTATACATTAGTAAAATGATCCATAAGTCATTTGAGATGTTTAAGAATCATACTCACCTAAATCCGATGCACGGTATGACCAGTATAAGTGCAAGTGCATATTTTAATTTAAAATTGACATCAATTTTAGTAAAAAGGACAACTGACCTACTCAAAACTGATAAAACACATTCATATTGTTTTGATACTTTAATAAAAAAAATCCATAAGTCATTTGTAACATGTATAAATCAATCACACCTTAATCTGATACACAATGTTCCAAATATGACTCAATGTGTCTGTTATCAGTTTAAAATCGATAGTTTAGTTCAAAAAGTGTCACTCACTAAAAACCAAGAAAACATGCTCGTATTTTCTTGATAATTTAGGAAATTGATTCATAACTCATTTTTGACATGTAGGAATGGGTCTCATATAAAATCGATACACGATGTGATCGATATGAATCAAAGTGCATGTTTCCAGTTTAAAATGACATTTTAGTAAAAAAGAAAAGTTACATACTCAAAACCAAGTAAACACATTCAGAACATCTTGATACTTTAGGAAAATGATTCATAAGTCATTTAGGACATGTAGGAATCAAACTCACCTCAATACTACATATGGTGTTACCAGTATGACTCCAAGTGATCCTTTTTATTTAAAATTGACATTAATTTTAGTAAAAAGGAAAAAGTTCCTACTCAAAACCAAGAAAACACATTCATATTATTTTGATATTTTAGAAAAATGATCCATAAGACATTTTTTAGGTTTAGGAATAATTTGAACCTCAATCTGACACATGATGTTACTGATATGACTCAAAGTGCATCTTTTTATTTAAAATCGACATCAATTTTAGTAAAAAAAAACAAATGATCTACTCAAAACCAAGGAAATGCATTTAGATTATTTTTATACTTTAAGAAAAAAATACATAAGTCATTTTTGATATGTAGTAATCAATCACAACTAAATCTGGTACATGATGTCCCCATTATGACTTACTGTGCCCATTATTAGTTTAAAATTGAAATTTTAGTTCAAAAAGTATCACTCACTGAAACCAAGAAAACATGCTTGGATTGTCTTGATAATTTAGAAAAAAATTACTAAGTCATTTTTAACATGTATGAATTGGTATCATGTCAAACTAACTGGTATGAGTCAAAGTGTGTGTTTCCATTTTAAAATGTCATTTTAGTAAAAAAGACAAGTGATGCACTCAAAACCAAGAAAATACATTCAAAATGTTTTGATACTTTTGGAAAATGATACATAATTCATTTGAGACATGTAAGAATCATCCACACATCAATTTAACACATGGTGTGACCGGAATTACTCCAAGTTCATCTTTTTAATATATAAGCGTCATTTTAGTTTAAAACACATATCACATCGCTAAAACCGAGAAAACGATCCTAGATTGTTTTCTCATAATTTTATCTGCTATTAATTAATTAATTTCATTATCATTTTTATCTTATAATTATTTATTTAATTTTCATAGAGATAATTCTTTAGGATGAACAAGAAATGGTGTGACATTCATGAATCAATCGCAACTCAATCTGATACACAATGTACCTGGTATGACTCAAATTTTAGTTTAAAATTAACATTTTATATTTATTTATTTATTTATATTATTACTAACATAAGATTTTTTTTCTTACACATGTGAGTTTTTTGATCAATCAGGGGTTAGGATCAAAAGAAAAAAGAACATTTATGTTTTTGAATGTATTTAATAATTTGTACTTATGTAATTGTATAAACCGATGTTTGAAATGTTTGTAATATAGTGTTTTTTTCTTGTATTTGTCTTGTAAATTTTATTTCATTTAAATTCTATATTGGTAATTTTTTTATGATTTTGTGGTATTTTTGGTGATGTGGTGTGATATTACCACACACTTCACTACTGTTGTAGTGTGCAGTTACAACACACTACAACATGCCCCTCTATCAGCACAGATAAAAGATTAGGTATTTTAATCTAACTTCAATAGTTAGTGCTTCTCCAGAACTGATAAAGAAAATTCTTAGTACTGTTAAAGGCCTATTTTGTAGAAGTGATTATGATTCTTTCACTCTGATATATTCAAACCAATACTGATTATGATACTTTGTTAATCAAACTAAGGTCCAAGTTCGAATATGATATTTTACTAAAAGTGGTTTTTTGAATTTGTTTAGTTTAATTCTTTTAAACTGAATTTTTAAACAAAAATTACCCCTTCTTGTAATTTATCCATCAAGAATGTATTATTTAGATCCTAATATTAATATAACTCATATTTATATTCAACATAGAATACTTGAAACATGATGAACATCCTTCAGGGTGATTGTGTATAAAATATTCATCTTGAATTAGATATCACCCATGCCAATGATATCTGCTGAATTGGTATTTACCATCTTGACTACACCAAATTCACCAATTTGACAAGTCAATAAATACTCATGATGTATAGTGACATGGTAAAATGGTGTAGTATCAACCCCATTCCGTGTCTTGGCCAGATGTGTGAAAGCATGTATCATATTCATATTTAGATCAAAGTGTAACTTCTCTAGTGAAAATAATATGCATGTTTCCAATTATTTTTTGTCAGCTACTACCTTGTATCGACTATTTTAGTAACTTTCGATAGTTCTTCTTCATGTGTCCTTCCATTCCATAATGACAACATTTGTATGTTGGCCTCCTACCATCTATGGACCTTCCTGTACTTTTTCTTCGACCCCTGTTTCCTACCTCAGACCACCTTCCAGTTGTCTTACTTGCTTATCTAGAATGAGAGCTTGTGTATGGTTGTAACTTGTGTCCTTCCTTTGAGCCTCCTCACTGAACAACACATCTTTTACCATTTCCATGGTAAGTTTTCCCCCAGGCATCGAGTTTTTTAGGGAGATCGCCAATGTATCCCAACTATTGGGAAGTGTGAAAAGTATGTGTTTTCATGATCTTCATTGATCAGAGTTTTACTTTCACCCATTAGTTGATTCACCAGGGTTTGGAACTCACTAATGTGTTCATCTATAGAGTTTCCACTATGTGGTTGAATGTTCATCAACTACTTTAAAAATAAAATCTTGTTTTTAGTGATCTTTAATTGGTATATATTCTCCAACTTCATCTAGAGTTTTTATACACTATTCTCTTGAGAAATGTGGTGGTAGACACTATGATCGATCCATTGACATATTTGACCAATCATATTTTTGTTCAGGTTCATCCACTCGACATCCTAAGTGGAATCAGGTTTGAATACCTTGTTTTCAATGAGTTTAAAGATATCCTTTACATTAAGGAGATATTTCATTCATGTCTTTCAAATTGAGTATTTTGAAGAAGTCTACATGATCATCCCTCTCATGGATGGTACCTTCATTTAAATTTAAATCTATTAAAAATTGGAGTATAATTTGGTAAAATGGACTTTACCATTGCATCAGGAATATTTGAAAAAGGTGGAATCTACTTCTGGACCGTTGAAATCAGATTTCAATTGATCAAAATATGATCAAATTAGTGTCAAAATTTGAGATTAAACAATGATGTGGCAGTGATGTAGTGATGATGTGGTGCTAATGCGGAACATCATAGAAACTACCAGAATCACACTGGAAATGTCCCCAACATTGAAACAATGTCATCTTCTCCGACAAGGGGGTACAATAGGACCCCAAACTTTGATCAAACTTTGACCGATCCTAGGGAGCTCATTTTAGCTATGATTTTAATGCCTTTTGTTTCATTTTAATCACCTCAACATATATTTTTAGAACCTGGATTCAAAACCTAAATTCGAGCAACTTGAATTTTATGGTCTCTATAAAATTTTAGCTGCTCTTCGTCATTTCTCTGCCAATGGCTCTGATTCCAGTTATTGTGATTCATAGATTACTAAGAGAGAAGAATGCAGGGAGAAACCGACCTTTATTTCAACATGAATAAATATTACAAAAACTCCATTCCTATACCTTTATCTCTTTATAAATAGATATTTAAGGGATCTATCACTAGATGTAATGAGCTCTCATGGCTTGGATGATGAATGCCAGAGGCTCCCCAAGGCCTCCTTATATAACCATGGTGGGAGGAGTAAAAACTTGAAATATCTCCCAAAAATTCTCTATAAGAACCCAGTTTTTTTTTCTATAAAAGACTTTGAAATTTTCTTGATGTTATTCCAAAGCAGCGCCTTCAGATGGCATGCGATTCCGAGCCTCGGTGTGGCCGGAATTAAATTTTCAGTCCCTTCACACTGGGCACGCAAAATAAATAGAATAACTCCTAAATAGTAGCTCGAATGGGAAAACCGATGGCACCATTGAGTATGGAGAATTCCATTTACCCTAGGAGAGGTGTAATTTTCGCGGGCGCGAGCCTCTTGTGAAAACTGCCACTAGGGGCGTTTTCATAATTTAGCGGCCTCAGACGTTAAGTTTTATAACTTTAGAACGGGAGATCATAATAAAATTCTGAGGCCGCCGTTGTGCTCGAGAGGTGGTTTTTACCCCAGGGGAGGCTTAACCTCGACCCCATTGAGAGTTTCAGATGCGGGTTAATTTGGGGGTTTAAATTAATTAAACTTTTTAGTTAATTTTCTTTACTTAAGAAAACTTCCCCACCCTTCTTCCCCCTTGATTTTCTCTGGCGGAAGAATGCCCAAAAAGGAATCCCTCCCTCTCCTCAAGCACCCCTTCTCTCATCAATAAGGCATTGCAGATCCGACTACGGTGGATCGACGACGAAGCTTCGGGCTACGACCAAAGAGGTAGGATCTTTTCGTTTCCTTTTTTATTTTTTTCCCGCATACTTTGAGCTCAATTTGTAGTGTCGAATTGCTGTTGAATCGTTGAGCAAAGCCCATATTCGAGTAGGACTCGTTCTAGGATTTCCAAAAGATGTTTCAGTTTGAATTTTGGTTTCCCGAGCTGGCCCCGGGAAGTTTTACGACCAAACACCCTTTTTCTGGTGGTTTTTAGGGTGGACCGGCGGTCCGAAGCGGTGCGACGGGGCTCTCCAGCGGCAGTCAGAGCGAGCTGCGGGCGGTGGGGCTTCTCAGCAGTGGATGAGGGCGTCAGCCAGAGCGGGGAGCGGCATGCGGCCGCAGGCATCGATCGGCGGTCGAGCTGGGGTCGACCGGGCAAGGGGTCAATGGAGTGGGCGCCAGCTAGGGCGCGAAACACGGGGGATCGGCCTTTGGCCGGTTGACGCGACAAACCCGGGGTCCTCGTGACCCCGGTCGGCAGACAGGACCTGTACCTCGCGGGTCCACTCAGTAGACCGGACCGGCTGAGCCAGTCTGGGCGGGTTGGGGCGGTCCGCGCGGTGAACCGTGGACCGCCGGTTCAGGGTATGGGTGGGCCGGCCGAACCGGCCCGGCCCACCCCGTTTTGGTCCACTGTCACTAACCCCCCCCATTTTGCAAACCGTAAATTAGATTTGTGTTCCGTCTGCAGTGAAACCCTCCTGGTGTTGAGAAGAAGCTTTTGAGATGGTGTTGGGGATTTTTAATTCCCAAGACGAGGGGCTCGGTGGTGCAACACATACGTTAAGTGGATTGACGTTTTTCCAAGGGTTCTTGTTTTGGATGGTGGGGACACATCCGATGTCCAATTTGAGCGCCGTCAGTGGTGTTGCGACCCTGGCGTCGAGGAAGAGATTTCTAGTATGGTTTTGGGAATTGAAGCCGGAGTTGAGGCATGGGCCCCACATGCCGTCTTTTAAGCTGCGAGTAGCGTTTAGCAACTTTTTCATCGGACGTCTGTTCGGGGTGTGCGAGCTGTTGTTTTTGGGTGTTTTTCTGAGGGAATCGCAATGGCGCAATCCGCCCGATTTAATTCCGCATGGTGGTGCGGACCCCACGAGGGCCTTTTTGAGAGTTGGCGGTGATTTCCATCTTCTTCACGGGGTGTTTGATTCGGACAAGTGAATAGTCAATCTTGTGTGGTTTTCTGAGAGAATCACAACGGTGCGATCCCTTTGTTGTGATTTGGGACCGGGATGTGGGTCCCATGAAGTACCTCTCTTGTGTGGTACGACAAAATGCATCTTTTTCTCCGGACATCCGTTCCATGCAAGTAAACAATCAATTTGACATGTTTTCTCGAGGGGATCACAATGGTGTGATGCGCCCGACTGTTTTCGGGGCCGAGGCTCGGGACCACGGGATGCCGTTCAGGCATAAAGCAGTATTGAATGACTTTTATGTTGGATGTCTGTTGGAGGAGAGTAAATAGTCGATCTCTCATGTTTTTCTGCAAGGATTACAACAGTACGATCCTTTTGGATGTGCGGAGTCTCATTCGAGATCTCATTAAATGGGGAAGCATGAAAGGTGCTCTGGTGGCGGTTCTTCTTTTTGTGTTTGGAAGAGAACCCTTGGTGTGTGATAACTTTCACTCCCTTGTGAGTTAAGTTGTTGTTTGAAGAGATATGGTTGGCCGTGCTAGGGCCGTGGAGGAAGCAGGTTGGCAAAATTATGTTTTCACCCTTCGCGCTGACGTTGGGTGTCGTGTGCACGATAGCCTTTTGGCTAGAGATGTGGTATACTCTGGGAGTATACGGGAATGCTTGGAGGTACATTTTGTAAGTTTTACCCTATAATGATTGTGCTTGGTTTAGAGATGAGTTGGGGCCACACGTCGTGAGGGCCCCATATGCACGTCGTGTTCTGCTTTACATACCTTTGATCTCTCGTGACGTAGAGGGTCCCTCTGTTCACGATGTTTTAGAACATCAGGGTTGAGTGGTTTCCCCTAGTTCTGTTCTCGACGGTGTGATCAGCGAAGTTGTTCCCCTTTTTTCCTTTAGCCGTGTGGGATTTTAGTATCACACCCCTTCGTGTTCCCTGGTAGAGTTTTTGAGAATTCTATGTGACCAATACTCTACGCGGGCACTGATACTCTACTCAGGAGGCTGTTTCCAGTAGGGTACGAAGCCCCTGTGAGCCTGGGCACAGATTCCCTAGCTGAGTATCGAGATCATATCCTCCTTCCGGGATCTACAATGACGTGTTTCCCTAGGCATAACTCCAGGTATCGGCATGAACCACACTACACGGGCGCTGAACCTCTACTAGGTGAATTGTTCTGAAGTTGGGTGGTTGCGTGATACCCACTCTGTGTTATGTTGGCCAGTGTTGTACCATCCAGTAGGGATGGCCAGAGCAGTTCCGGGTTTACCCTCCAGTGGGGCTGGGTAGTGGGCTGCTCATCGACTTCTTCAAGTTTACCCTCTAGTGGGGCTGGGCAGTGGGTTGATCATCAAATTCTTCAGGTTTACCCTCCAGCAGGGCTGGGCAGTGGGTTGCTCATTAACTTCTTAGGGTTTACCCTCCAGTAGATATTGAGCAGTGGGTTACCCGACGACCTATTAGGGTTTACCCTCCAGTTGAGACTGGGCAGTGGGTTACCTGAGGACCTCTTAGGGTTTACCCTCCAGTAGAGACTGGGCAGTGGGTTACCTGATGACCTCTTAGGGTTTACTCTCCAGCAGAGACTGGGTAGTGGGTTACCCAATGACCTCTTAGGGTTTACCCTCCTGTAGAGACTCAGCAGTGGGTTACCCAATGACCTCATAGGGTTTACCCTTCAGCGGGGCTGGGCAGTGGGTTACCCGATGAATTCTTTTAGACTCAGTCCTTTATACTAGGCTAGTCTGTGGATTTTCTCCGTGACTACTGGAGCGGGACCCTTGGTTGTATGGGTGAGTGATGTGACATATTTGGCTTTGAGTAGACCTCTCGACTGTGGGATAGTGACAATGCGTGGTTTGACTTTCCCCAGAACTCTCAAGTATGAGGGGAGATTTACCCACCAAGATGCGTCCTTGAGATGTGACCTAAAACCATGCGGGTGAGTCAGTGCTGCCCAAAGTGGATAGTGTCAAGGTGTGGTGATTTTATCCCCCTGACTTGTAGTTCAGGGCAGATGTGCAGGATGCTGGGAATCGATGGTGTTTACTTCTGGGACTGTTGGCTACTCACTTTCTTTGTCTGAGCTACGGGATAGAGATACTCTTAAGATCTTGTTATGGTTTCTTGATTGAGCATATGGATATGTATATACCTTGTTCTAGTACCCAATCCTTGGTTTTGGTTACTCACCTTCCAGGAGAGGTGAAGACGCGCAGGGTATGCCACATGCTTTCCGTATCTAGATTCTCGTGGTTTGATGAGTATACTCTCTTACTATAGGTAGTGAAGACTTGATGGGAAGTTTCATCTTATCACCGTTTCTAGATCCTTGTGTTTGGATGAGTCTACTTCCTTTCTCTTGTTGGGTTGAGTTGTTACTCTACTGTACTATTTACGACACTCTCTATCATTCTCCTTTACTATTCCCAACTCGATCTACCACTCACCTCTTTAGTACCTTCTTTATTGCTCCCTCGAGTGTTCGAGGTATCTACTGAGTATTTTTATACTCACCCCTGCTTGGGCTTTTCCCGTACTTGGTGTGCCCTTGTAGACGACGAACAGGTCTATCTTGACGTCAGAAGAGTTTAGGAGTTCGGGAGCTTGAACCGCGTACGGTGGTCGTAGTCGGGTTCTAGGTGAGGGACCCTCCAAACTGTTATACTTTTGTTTACCTGTTTCCGAGTTATGGAACTTTTCTGTTTGGGCACGTGTTTTTCAATTTTTCTTTTCAGTTTACCTTCAACATTTACTTTGTACTATTTAGAGGTCTATGCACTTTTGTGGTTGTTTATAGTAGTTAGTACTTTACTTTTCCTTTTACTCTACACTTCTGCATTGAGTGGGCTGCGTGTGTGTGTACAGGTACTCATGCAAAGGACTCCCCGAGTTATTTATCCTTGGGTGCTTTTCACCATCCCCTGGCCTATGGAGGAGGTCTTGGGTTAGTTACAACTCGATCCCAGGTAGGGTCGGGACATGACAAAGTGAAAACCTCCGGAAAAAGGGTGTTTGGCTGGAAAACTTTCCGGGGCCACCTAGGGTACCCCGGGACTCCAAAATTCAAACAGAAACATCTGTTGGAAAGACTAGGACGATTCATACTCCAATATGGGATTTTCTCGAGGATTATATAGCAATTAGACACTAAAAATGGAGCTCAAAGTATGCGGGAAAAAATAAAAAGGAAACGAAAAGATCCTACCTTTTTGGGCGTAGCCTGACGCTTCGTCGTCGATCTGCCATAGTCGGATCTACAACGCCTTGTTGAGGAGAGGAGGGGTGATTGAGGAGAGGGAGGGATTCCTTGTTGGGAGTTCTTCCATTAGAGAAAATCAAGGGGGAAGAAGGGCGGGGAACTGTGTCAACGTGTCTCGAGAGCGGCTCTCAGGCCAGGGAGTCCAGTGATGGTGCGGCGGCCGACGTATCCATTCACCAGGACCTTGATAACCCGCTTGTCAACTCAGCATGCTGAGACACCCATTGTAGGGAAAATTGGTTTGTTCATCACATAGGATTGATTCTTCGACTGTCCTTCTTGAGTCATCTCCCCATTGTTGTTACTGTCATATACATATATGATCATCTGATCGCGGTGATCCTTGATAACATTCAGGATGCCTCCGCAAAGACAGCCAGCCATGATACTAACTTTGGTTCGTGACAATGACCCTGTGATCTATGAGGACTCATTCCAGAACCCATCATGTGAGCCCCTTTCTCCAGGTGGGCCGGTAGTAGAACCCCCACCTAGTGAGTAGCAGACAACTCCTACAGAGCAGACGAAGCTTCACACCGTGAGTTCCAGCGATAGAGACCGCTGAGGTTCAGTGGTGAGCCAGACCCTCAGGCAGCAGAGGTTTGGCTAGAGATAGTGGTTCACCTCTTCAAGCTTGTGCATACACTGGAAGATCTGACGGTGGCTTTGTCCGCCATCCTTTTCCACGGAGCAGCTGGGCGTTGGTGGAGTCTGGTGACTCAGTTAATCGATGAGTCGTCACTTTCGTGGGATGAATTTCAGCTGCTATTTCCTAAGGAGTTTTACCCCTCCTGCTTATGCTCCATTCGGATCCAGGAGCTCCTGCAGTTTCATCAGGGAGGGATGACGGTGACTGGGTACGCGACTAGTTTCACAGACCGTGCACGCTTTTACCCGGACTTGGTCCACGATGGCAACTTCTGAGCACGGAAGTTAAAGCAGGGTCTCTGCAGAGATATTTGTGCTCTCATAGTACCCTTGGGAATTTATACTTATGTTGGGGTGCTAGAGAAGGTGTGGGTGACAAAGAGCATCCCGTCACATTCTACAGTTGGTGGTGGAAGCAGGATTGACAGATCCGAGATGTCTATTGCAGCTAGCGGGCGTCAGCTGACAGAACCTCGACGCAGGTGGCTTTCTGATAACTGGACTCGGGGGCGTGTTCGTACACCGCAGTGGCACCGGAGGGCACCCGTGCAGCCTAGAGAGAGTCGGTGTTATTCTTGCGATGAGCGAGGTCACTTGGAAAGGGACTGCCCGACCAGGAATGATGAGAATATCAGGCAGGTAGCAGGTGAACCACCGCGGTAGAGGCAGTGCCGTGATCGGAGTAGTGCCCAGAGAGGTGGTGCTAGCAGAGGAGTGGGAGGAGCTAGAAGTGGGGGATGACATTACAAGGTCTTCCCATTACCACCAGGTGGTCCATGTCAGGCTACGGGAGCTGACCGTTATGACCATGGACAACCAAGAGCTTTGGATGTCTAATATCCTGCAGAGCATGAGGTGATAAGAGGTACGCTCTACAAAACTTCCACTTTTTTCAGTAGAATTGTTAGACTATGTATGTCAAATTATTTTCCCCATGATCCTTGTTTGAGGTGATAAGAGGGTGACACGGGGCGTCAGTGTAACCCTGTGTCAGTAGAGTAGAAGATGTGGAACCTTTTCTTTAGTCGATGGTATCGAATCCTTCGCTTTCCGAGCATGTAAGAGAGTCTTGGTCGTGGAACATCGACTGTGAAACCTTGCGTGACCGGATATCCTTGGGTGTTTCACCATATAGATATTCTAAAGAGGGAATCACTGGGATTTGTCCTAGGTCCAAACGGTGATTCCAGTCGTAGTGTGCGACCGGGGTGGTGAGCTACCCCCGAGGTCCTTCAGGCCATTTGAGACCGTATGAAGGGATGGCGAGGTCCCCACCACCTTTCCCTAAACCCAAAGGTTGGTTTGGGTGCATGAAGTCTCCCATGTGACTCACCTAAGAAGAAGTGTGCATGATCCTATGCACATTATCGGCAAAGGCATACGTCACGTGAATTGATCAAATACTTTGGTCTGTGTGCGGTGGTGCAGAACTGTGCATGAGTTCTTCTGGGTACGGAAGAGCCAGGTGCAGGCTTAGTACCCTAGGTTGTTCCCTGGTTTTTATTTTTGAGGACGAAAAGATTGAAGGAGTTAATGACGTAAGAACCCAGTTTTTTTCTATAAAAGACTTTTTAATTTTCTTGACGTTATTCCAGAGTAGCGCCTTAAGACAGCGTGCGATTCCGAGCCCTGGTGTGACCGAAATTAAATTTTCAGTGCGTTCACAATGGGCACACAAAATAAATGGAATAAATTCTAAATGGTAACTCAAATGGGAAAACTAAGGGCACCGTTGAGTTCGGAGCGTGCCATTTACCCTAGGAGGGGTATAATTTTCACGGGCGCAGGCCTCCTGTGAAAAATGCCACCAGGGGCGTTTTCATAATTTAGCAGCCTCAGACGTTAAGTTTTATAACTTTCGAACGAGAGCTCAGAATAAAACTCTAAGGATTCCGTTGTGCTCTAGAGGTGGTGTTTACCCTAGGGGAGGCTTAACATCGACCCCGTCGAGAGTTTCAGATGTGGGTTAATTTGGGGGTTGAAATTAATTAAACTTTTTAATTAATTTTCTTTACTTAAGAAAACTTCCCCACCCTTATTCCCCCTTGATTTTCTCTGGGGGAAGAACTCCCAACAAGGAATCCCTCCCTATCCTCAACCACCCCTCCTCTCCTCAACAAGGCGTTGCATATCCGACTATGGCGAATCGACGACAAAGCTTCAGGCTACGCCCAAAGAGGTAGGATCTTTTCATTTCCTTTTTATTTTTCCCGCATACTTTAAGCTTAATTTGTAGCCTCAAATTGCTGTTGAATCGTCGAGAGAAGCCCATATTCGAGTATTAATCGTCCTAAGCTTTCCAATGGATGTTTTGGTTTGAATTTTGGAGTCCCGGGGTGCCCGGGGTGGCCTCAGGAAGTTTTTCGGCAAACACCCTTTTTCCAGCTGTTTTCAGGGTAGACCGGCGGTCTCCAGGCGGCGGTCCGAAGCGGTAGCAGCGGAGGGGCTCTCCAGCGGTGGTCGACGTGAGCTGCGGGCAGTGGGGATTCTCGGCCACGAAGGAGGGCGTCGCCCCAAGCGGGGAGCAGCAGGCGGCTGCGGGCATCGGTCGACGGTCGAGCAGGGGCCGGCCGGGTGAGGGGTCAGTGGAGCGGGCGCCAGCTGGAGGGAGGAACACGGGGGACCGGCCTTTGACCGGTTGACGCGGCAAACCCGGGGTCCTCGTGACCCCAGTTGGTAGACAAGACCCGCACCTCATGGGTCCACTCAGAAGACCGGACCGGCCGAGCCGGCCCGGGCGGGTTAGGGCGATTCGCGCGGTGAACCGCAGACTGCCAGTTTAGAGTGTGGGTGGCCGACCGAACCGGTCCGGCCCACCCCATTTCGGTCCACCGTCACTAAACCCCCTATTTTGCAAACCGTAAAATGGATTTGCGTGCCATCTATGGTGATGCATTCCTGGCATCGAGTCAAAGCTTTTGGGATGGTCTTGTGGTTTTTTAATTCCTAAGACGAGGGGCTCGGTGGCTCGACACGTACGTTAAGTGGATTGGCGTTTTTCTGGGGGTTCTTTTTTTGGATGGCGCGGACACATACGATGTCCGATTTGAGCACCTTCAGCGACGTTGCGACCCTGGCGTCAAGGAGAAGATTTCTAGTATGGTTTCAGGTATTGAAGTCGGAGTTGAGGCATGGGCCCCACGGGCCGTCTTTTAAGCCGCGAGCAGCGTTTAGCAACTTTTTCATCAGATGTCCGTTCGGGGTGCGCGAGCGATCGTTTTTGGGTGATTTTACGAGGGCATCGCAATGGTGCAACCCACCCACTTTAATTCCGCACAGTGGTGCGGGCCCCACGAGGGATATTTTGGGAGTTGGCGGTGATTTCCATCTTCTTCACCGGGTGCCCGATTCACACAAGTGAATAGTCAATCTTGTGTGGTTTTCCGAGAGAATCGCAACGGTGCGATCCGTCCGTTGTGCTTCAGGACCAATATGCGGGTCCCACAAAGCACCGCTCGTGTGCTGTATGGTGAAATGCATCTTTTTCTCCAGATATCTGTTCCATGCAAATAAACAGTCAATTTAACGTGTTTTCCTGAGAGGTTTGAAATGGTGTGATGCGCCCGACTGTTTTCGGGGATGAGGCTCAGGACCACGAGATGCCGTTCGGGTGTAAAGCAGTATTGAACGACTTTTACGTCGAATGTCTGTTGGAGGAGAGTAAATAGTTAATCTCGCATGTTTTTTTGCGAGGATTACAGCGATATGATCCATTTGCTTATGCGGAGTCTCATTCAAGATCTCATTAAATGTGGAAGCATGAAAGGTGCTCCGGTGGCGGTTCTTCTTGCTGTGTTTTGAAGAAAACCCTTGGCATGTGATCGCGTTCACTCCTGTGTGAGTGAAGTTAATGTTTGAAAATATATGGTTGTCCGTGCTAGGGCCGTGGTGGAAGCAGGTTAGCAAAATTACATTTTTTCCCTTCGCGCTGATGTTGGGTGTTGTGTGAACGATAGCCTTTGGGCTAGAGAAGTGGTATACCCTGGGAGTATATGGAAATTCTTGGAGGTACATGTTTTAAGTTGTACCTGATAATGTTTGTGCTTGGTTTGGAGATGAGTTGGGGACACACGTCATGAGGACCCCATATGTACACCGTGTTCTGCTTTACGTACCTTTGATCTCTCACGACGTAGAGGGTCCCTCTGTTCACGATGGTTTAGACCAGCAGGGTTGAGTGGTTTCCACTAGTTCTGTTCTCGAAGGTGTGATCTGCGGAGTTGTTCCCCTTTTTTCCTTTAGCCATGTGGGATTTCAGTATCACGTCCCTTAGTGTTCCCTGGTAGAGTTTTTGAGGATTTAGTGTGACCAATAATCTACGCGGGCACTGATCCTCTACCTAGGAGGTTGTTTCCAGTAGGGTACAGAGCCCCAGTGAGCCTGGGCACAGATTCCCAAGCCGAGTATCAAGATCATATCCTCCTTCCGCGATCTACCGTGATGTGTTTCCCTAGGGAGAACTCCAGGTATCGGCGTGAACCACACTACAAGAGCGTTGAACCTCTATTAGGTGAATTGTTCTGAAGTTGGGTGGTTGTGCGATACCCACTCCGTGTTCTATTGGACAGTGTTGTACTATCTAGTAGGGATGGCCAGAGAAGTTCCGGGTTTACCCTCCAGTGGGGATGGGCAGTGGGTTGCTCATCGACTTCTTCAGGTTTACTCTCCAGCGGGGCTGGGCAGTGGGTTGCTAATTGAATTCTTTGGGTTTACCCTCCAACGGGGCTGGGCAGTGGGTTGCTCATCGACTTCTTCGTGTTTACCCTCCAGCGGGATTGGGCAGTGGGTTTCTCATTGACTTATTAGGGTTTCCCTCCAGCAGAGACTGGGCAATGGGTTACCCAATGACCTGTTAGGATTTACCCTCCAGAAGAGACTGGGTAGTGGGTTACATGATGACTTCTTAGGGTTTACCCTCTAGATGAGATTGGGCAGTGGGTTACCTAATGACCTCTTAGGGTTCACCCTCCAGTAGAGATTGGGAAGTGGGTTACCCGACGACCTATTAGGGTTTACCCTCTAGTTGAGACTGGGTAGTGGGTTACCCAATGAACTCTTAGGGTTTACCCTTCAGCAGATACTGGGCAGTGGGTCACCTGATGACCTCTTAGGGTCCCTCCAACAGATACTAGGTAGTGGGTTACCCAACGGCCTCTTAGGGTTTACCATCTAACAGGACAGGGCAGTGGATTACCGAATGACTTCTTTCAGACTCAGTCTTTTCTAATAGGCTAGTCTATGTATTTTCTCCGTGACTACTGGAGCAGGACCCTTGGTTGTACGGGTCAGTGTTGTGACAACTTTGGCTTTGAGCAGACCTCTCGACTGTGGGAGAGTGACGAGGTGTGGTTTAACTTTCCCCTGAACTCTCAAGTATGATGGGCACTTTCCCCACAAAGATGCATCCTTGAGACGCGACCTAAAACTGTTCGGGCAAGTCAGTGTCGCCCAAAGTGGATAGTGTCAAGGTGTGGTGATTTGAGCCCCTTGACTTGCAGTTCGGGGCAGACGTGCAGGATGCTGGGCATCAATGGTGTTTACTTCTGGGACTGTTGGCTACTCACTTTCTTGGGCTGAGCTACAGGATGGAGATCTCCTTACGATCTTGTTCGGGTTTCTTGATTGAGCATATGGATATGTATATACCTTGTTCCAGTACACACTCCTTGGGTTTGGTTACTCACATTATAGGAGAGGCGAAGACGTGCGGGGCATGCAATGTGCTTTCTGTGTCTAGCTTCTCGTGGTTGGATGAGTCAACTCTCCTACTATAGGTAGCGAAGACTTGATGAGAAGTTTCATCTTCTCACCGTTTCTAGCTCCTTGTGTTTGGATGATTCTACTTCCTTTCTCTTTTTGGGTTGAGATGTTACTCTACTATAATCTTTACGACACTCTCTATTGTTCTCCTTTACTATTCCCTACTTGATCTCCCACTCACCTCTTCAGTACCTCCTTTGTTGCTCCCTCGAGCCTTTGGGGTATCCCACTGAGTATTTTTATACTCACCCCTTCTTGGGCTTTGCCCGCACTTGGTGTGCCCTTGCAGACGACAGACAGGTCGATCGTGACGTCAGAGGAGATTAGGAGTTCGGGAGCTTGGACTGCGTACGGTGGTTGTAGTTGGGTTCTAGGTGAGGTACCCTCACAACTGTTGTAATTTTGTTTACCTATTGCCGGGTTGCGGAACTTTTTTGGTTGGGTACGTGTTTTTCCCTTTTTCTTTTCAGTTTAACTTCAGCATTTACTTTGTACTGTTTAGAGGTTGATGCACTTTTTTGGCTATTTATAGCAGTTAGAACTTTACTTTTCCTTTTACTCTGCACTTCTGCATTGAGTGGGCTACGTGTGTGTGTACAGGTACTCAGGCGAAGGCCTCCCCAAGTTTTTTAGACTTCGACGCTTGTCGCCAGCCCCTGGCCTATGGAGGTGGGATTGGGTTAGTTGCGGCTTGAGCCCGGGTAGGGTCGGGTCGTGACAAAGAAAAATGCCAATCCACTTAATGTATGTGTCGCGCCACCGATCCCCTCATCTCGGGTATTAAAAATCCACGAGACCATCTCAAAAGCTTCATCTCGACACCAGGAATGTGTCGCCGCAGACGACATGTGAATTTGATTTATGGTTTGCAAAATAGGGGGGGGGGGTTCAGAGACGGTGGACCGAAACGGGGTGGTCCGGGCCGGTTCGGCTGGCCCCCCCACACCCTGAACCAGTAGTCTACGGTTCAACGCGCGGACCACCCCAACCCGCCCGGACCGGCTCGGCCGGTCCGGTCTCCAGAGTGGACCCACGAGATGCGGGCCTTGTCTATCGATCAAGGTCACGAGGACCCCAGGATTGCCGCGTCAACCGGCCAAAGGCCAGTACTCCATGTTCCATGCCCCAACTGGCGCCCACTCCGCTGACCCCTCACCCGGCCGGCCCCCACTCAACCTCCGACCGACGCCCGCGGCCGCCTGCCTCTCCCCGCTCGGGCCGACGCCCTCCTCCACTGCTGAAAAGCCCCGCCGCCCGTAGCTCATGCCGACCGCTGCTGGAGATCCTTGCCGCCGCTTCGGACCGCCGCCCGGAGACCACCGGTCCACCCTAAAAACCACCGGAAAAGGGTGTTTGGCCAGAAAACTTCCCAGGGCCACCCCGGGCACCCAGGGACTCCAAAATTCAAAACGAAACATCCGTCAGAAAGCCTAGAACGAGTCCTACTCGAATATGGGAGTCAATCAAAAATTCTAAAGAAATTCAATGCTAAAAATTGAGCTCAAAGTATGTGGAAAAAATAAAAAGGAAGCGAAAAGATCCTACCTCTTTGGGCGTAGCCCGACGCTTCGTCGTCGATTCGCCGTAGTCGGATCCACAACACCTTATTGAGGAGAGGAGGGGTGCTTGAGGATAGGAAGGGATTCCTTGTTGGGAGTTCTTCCACCAGAGAAAATCAAGGGGGAATAAGGGTGGGGAAGTTTTCTTAAGTAAAGAAAATTAATTAAAAAATTTAATTAATTTAAACCCCCGAATTAACCCGCATCTGAAACTCTCAACGGGTTCGAGGTTAAGCCTCCCCTAGGGTAAACACCACCTCCTGAGCACAATGGCGTCCTCAGAATTTTATTCTTATCTCTCTTTCAAAAGTTATAAAACTTAACGTCCGAGGCTTCTAAATTACGAAAACGCCCCTGGTGGCATTTTTCACAGGAGGCCCGCGCTCGCGAAAATTACACCCCTCCTAGGGTAAACAGAATGCTCTAGACTCAATGGTGCCCTCAGTTTTCCCTTATGAGCTACCATTTAGGATTTATTCCATTTATTTTGCTTGCCCAGTGTGAACGCAGTGAAAATTTAATTCCGGCCACACCGTGGCTCAGAATCGCACGCTGTCTGAAGGCGCTACTCTGGAATAACATCAAGAAAATTCCAAAGTCTTTAATAGAAAAAAACTGGGTTCTTAAATCATTCCATCATTCAATCTTTTTGTCCCCAAAAAGAAAAACTAGGGAACAACTCAGGGTACTAAGCTCGCACCTGACTCTTCCGTACCCAGAAGAACTCATGCACAGTTCTGCGCCACCGCACACAGACCAAATTATTTGATCGGTTCACGTGAGGTCTACCCTTGCCGATGACGTGTATAGGAGCACACACACTTCTTCTCATGTGAGTCACGTGGGAGACATCATGCACCCAAACCAGCCTTTGGGTTTAGGGAAAGGCAGTGGGGACCTCTCCATCCCTTCGCACGGTCTCAAAAGGGCCGAAGGACCTCGGGGGTAACTCACCTCCCCGGTCGCACCTATACATCGCACGCTGCGATTGGAATCACTATTTGGACCTAGGACAAAGCCCAATGATTCCCTTCTTTAGAATATCCATATGGTGAAACACCCAAGCATATCCAGTCACACAAGGTTTCATAGTCGATGTACCATGACCAAGACTCTCTTACAAGATTGTAAAGTGAAGGAGTCGATACCATTGACTAAAGAAAAGGTTCCACATCTTCTACTCTACTGAAACAGGGTTACACCGACGCCCTGCATCACCCTCTTATCACCTCAAACAAGGAGAAGGGAAAAAATCATTTCACATATAGAGTCTAAAAATTCTGCTGCAAAAAGCGGAAGAGCTGTAGAGCGTACCTCTTATCACCTCATGCTCTGCAGGATCATAGAAATCCAATGCTCGCGGCTGTCTGTGGTCCAAAATGTCAGCTCTCGGAGCCTGATGTGGACTGCCTAGTGGTGATGTGAAGACCTCGTAATGTCGTCCCCCACTTTCAGATCCTCCCGCTCCTTTGTAGCACCACCTCTCTGGGTACTACTCCTATCACGGTGCTGCCTCTGCCATAGTGGTGCACCTGCAGCCTGCCCGATATTCTCAGCATGCCTGGTCGGGTAGTCCCTTACCAAGTGACCTCGCTCATTGCAAGTATAACACCAAATCTCTTCAGGTTTCATTGGTGCCCTCTGGTACCACTGTGGTGTACGACCACGCCCCTGAGTCTGGTTATCAGAAATCCACCTACGTCGAGGTTCTGTCAGCCGACGCCCGCTAGCTTTAGCAGACATCTCGGCTCTATCAAGCCTGCTTCCACCACCAACTGTCGAATGCGACAGGAAGCTCTTGGTCACCAGCGCCTGCTCTAGCACCCCGACATAAGTGGAAATGCCCAAGGGTACTATAACAGCACAAATCTCTCTGCGGAGACCCTTCTTGAACTTCCGCACTCAGAAGTTTCCATTGTGGACCAAGTCTGGGTAAAAGTGTGCACGGTCAGAAAAATTAGTCACGTACCCAGTCACCATCATCCCTCCCTGCTGAAACTGCAGGAGCTCCTGGATTCGAATAGAGCGTAAGCAGTAGGGGTAAAAATCCTCACAAAATAGCAGTTGAAAGTCATCCCATGAAAGTGATGAATCATCGAGTAACTGAGTCACCAGACTCCACTAACGCCCAGCTGATCCGTGGAAACGGCTGGCAGGAAAAGCCACCGTCAGATCTGCCGGTGTCTGCGCAAGCCTGAAGAGGTGAAGCATTGTCTCGAACCAAACCTCTGCTGCCTGAGGGTCCAGCTCACCACTGAACCTCAGCGGTATCTATTGCTGGAACTCATGGTGTACTCTCAACCTGCGCTCAAGATCCATTTTCTCTGCATGATCTATCTGCTACTCACAAGGTGGGGGTGCTACTACCAGCCCACCCAGAGAAAGGGGCTCACATGATGGGTTCTAGACTGAAGCCTCGTAGCTCACAAGGTCATCGTCACGAACCAAATCTAGTATCCTAGCTGGCTGTCTTCGCGGAGGTATCCTAAATGTTATAAAGGAGGACCGTGATCAGATGAGTATATATGTATATGAAAGTAACAATAATGGGGAGTTGACTCATTAAGGATAGTCAAAGACTCAATCCTATGTGATGCACAAACCAATTTTCCCTACAACGGGTGTCTCAGCATGCCGAGTCGACAAGCGGGTTATCAGGGTCCTGGTGAATGGATACGTCTGCCGCCTAATCATCACTGGACTCCCTGGCCAGAGAGCCGCTCTCGAGACACGTTGACATGGTTTCTATAGATCCCAACCAATTCCTTTTTAGGTATATCCGAACAAAGTCCCAAGGAATCAACCACCTTTGATACCAATTTTTCACTACCCGAACCTACCCGGGCTCGAGTCGAAACTACCCCAAGCCCGCCTCCATAGGCCAGGGGCTAGCGACAAGCACTAAAGGCTAAACAATGCCTTGTTCCAGTACCCACTCCTTGGGTTTGGTTACTCACTTTCCAGGAGAGGCGAAGACGTGCAGGGTATGACACGTGCTTTCCATTTCTATCTTCTCGTGGTTGGATGAGTCTACTCTCCTACTATAGGTATCGAATATTCGATGAGAAGTTTCATCTTCTCACCGTTTCTAGCTCCTTGTGTTTGGATGAGTATACTTACTTTCTCTTATTGGGTTGAGCTGTTACTCTACTGTACACTTTACGACACTCTCTATCGTTCTCCTTTACTATTCCCTGATCGATCTACCGCTCACCTCTTCAGTACGTCCTTTTTTGCCCCCTCGAGCCTTTAGGGTATCTTACTTAGTATTTTTATACTCACCCCTTCTTGGGCTTTGCCCGCACTTGGTGTACCCTCACAGATGACGGACAGGTCGATCGTGACGTTAGAGGAGCTTATAAGTTTGGGAGCTTGGACTCTGTATGTTTGTCATAGTCAAGTTCCAGGTGAGGGACCCTCCCAATTGTTATACTTTTGTTTACCTATTTCCAGGTTGTGGCACTTTTCTGGTTGGGCGCGTGTTTTTCCCTTTTTCTTTCCAGTTTACCTTTAGCATTTACTTTGTACTATTTAGAGGTCGATGCACTTTTGTGGTTGTTTATAGTAGTTAGTACTTTACTTTTCCTTTTACTCTGCACTTCTGCATTGATTGGGATGCGTGTGTGTGTATAGGTACTTAGGAAAAGGCCTCCCTAAGTTGTTTAGCCTTCAACGCTTGTCGCCATCCCCTGACCTATGGAGGCGGGCTTGGGGTAGTTGTGACTCGAGCCCGGGTAGGTTCGGGTCATGAAAAAGTGGTATCAAAGGTGGTTCGTTCCTTGGGAAGTTGTTCGGACGTCCCTAAAAAGAAATTCGTTGGGATCTAGGGGATCCGTGTCAACGTGTATCAAGAGCGGATCTTAGGCCAGGGAGTCCAGTGATGGTGCGGCGGCCGACGTATCCATTTACCAAGACCCTGATAACCCGCTTGTCGACTCGGCATACTGAGACACCTGTTGGAGGGAAAATTGGTTTGTGGATCACATAGGATTGAGTCTTTGACTATCCTTCTTGATTCATCTTTCCATTTTTGTTTCTGTCATATACATATATACTCATTTGATCGTGGTGCCCTTTGATAACATTCAGGATGCCTCCGCGAAGACAGCCAGCCAGGATAGTATCTTTGGTTCGTGATGATGACCCTGTGAGCTATGAGGCCTCAGTCCAGAACCCATCATGCGAGACCCTTTTTCTGGGTGGGCCGGTAGTAGCACCCCCACCTAGTGAGTAGCAGACAGCTCCTACAGAGCAGACAGAGCTTGAGCGTAGGTTGAGCGCACACTGTGAGTTCCAGCGACATAGACCGCTGAGGTTCAGTGGTGAGACAGACCCTCAAGCAGCATAGGCTTGTCTAGAGACAATGGTTCGCCTCTTCAGGCTTGCACATACACCGACAGATCTGATGGTGGCTTCTCCCACCAGCCTTTTCCACAGAGCAGCTGGGCGTTGGTGGAGTCTGGTGACTCAGTTACTTGATGAGTTGTCACTTTCATGGGACAAATTTCATCTGCTGTTTCATGAGGAGTTTTACCCCTCCTTCTAACGCTCCATTCGGATCCAGAAGCTCCTGCAGTTTTAATAGGGAGGGATTATGGTGACTGGGTACACAAATAGTTTCACAGACCGTGCACGCTTTTACCCGGACTTGGTCCATGACGGAAACTTCTAAGTGCGAAAGTTCGACCAGGGTCTTCGCAGAGATATTCATGCTGTCATAGTACCCTTGGGAATTTCCACTTATGCCGGGGTGCTAGAGTAGAAGCTGGTGACAGAGATATTCCTGTCACGTTCTACAGTTGGTGGTGGCAGCAGGCTCGACAGAGCCGAGACGTCTACCGCAGCTAGCGGGTGTCGGCTGACAGAACCTCGACGTAGGTGGCTTTATGATAACCGGACTCAGGGGCATGGTCGTACACCACAGTGGTTTCGGAGGGCACTAGTGCATCCTGGAGAGAGTTGGTGTTATGTTTGTGATGAGTGAGGTCACTTGGCACAAGACTGCCTAACCAGGCATGCTGAGAATATTGGGCAGGCAGTAGGTGCACCACCGCGGTAGAGGCAGCGCCGTGATCAGAGTAGTGCCCAGAGAGGTGGTTCTAGCAGAGGAGCGGGAGGAGTTGGAAGTGGGGGATGACATTACAAGGTCTTCCCATCACCACCAAGCGGTCCATGTCAGGCTCTGGGAGCTGACAGTTGGGACCATAGACAACCGTGAGCTTTGGATGTCTATGATCCTGCAGAACATGAGGTGATAAGAGGTACGCTCTACAGCTCTTCCAATTTTTGTAGTAGAATTGTTAGACTCTATATGTGAAATGATTTTATCCATACTCCTTGTTTGAGGTGATAAGAGGGTGATGCAGGGCATCGGTGTAACCCTGTGTCAGTAGAGTAGAAGACGTGGAACCTTTTTCTTTAGTCGATGGTATCAAATCCTTTTCTTTCCAAGTGTGTAAGAGATTCTTGGTCGTGAGACATCTACTATGAAACCTTTCTTGACCTAATATCCTTGGGTGTTTCACCATATGAATATTCTGAAGGAGGGAATCACAGGGATTTGTCCCAGGTCCAAATGGTAATTCCAGTTGCAATGTGCGATGTAGAGGTGCGACCAGGGAGTTGAGTTACCCCCGAGGTTTTTCGGGCTATTTGAGACCGTGCGAAGGGATGGAAAGGTCCCCACCGTCTTTCCCTAAAACTAAAGGCTGGTTTGGGTGCATGAAGTCTTCCACGTGACTCACCTGAGAAGAAGTGTGCGTGCTATTATGCATGTCATCAAAAAGGGAAGACCTCATGTGAACTGATCAAATCCTTTGGTCTGTGTGCGGTAGCGCAGAACTGTGCATGAGTTCTTCTGAGTATGGAAGAGCCAGGTGCGGACTTAGTACCCTGAGTTGTTCCCTGTTTTTGATTTTCGGGGAAAAAAATATTGAATGAAGGAATGATGTAAGAACACAATTTTTTTTTCTATAAAAGACTTTGGAATTTTCTTGATGCTATTCCAGAGAAGCGCCTTCAGATGGCGTGCGATTTTGAGCCCCGGTGTGCCCGGAATTAAATTTTCAGTGCATTCACACTAGGCACACAAAATAAATGTAATAACTCCTAAACGGTAGCTCAGACAGGAAAACCTAGGGCACCGTTGGGTCCAGAACATGCCGTTTACCCTATGAGGGGTGTAATTTTTGTGGGCACAAGCCTCCTGTGAAAAATGCCACCAGGGGCATTTTTGTAATTTAGCGGCCTTAGA
The DNA here is from genome assembly GCA_963277665.1 of Viscum album. Taxonomy (NCBI): domain Eukaryota; kingdom Viridiplantae; phylum Streptophyta; class Magnoliopsida; order Santalales; family Viscaceae; genus Viscum; species Viscum album. Next base: position 250,763,048 of record OY728150.1, read on the forward strand.
CGTTAAGAATTATAACTTTTGAATGGGAGCTAAGAATAAAATTCTGAGGCCAACGTTTTGCTCATGATGTGGTGTTTAACCTAGGGGAGGCTTAACCTCAACTCCATCAAGAGTTTCAGATGCAGGTTAATTTGGGGGTTTAAATTAATTAAACTTTTTAATTAATTTTCTTTACTTAAGCAAACTTCCCCACCCTTCTTCCCCCTTGACTTTCTCTGGCATAATAACTCCCAAAAAGGAAGCCCTCCCTCTCCTCAAGCACCCCTCCTCTCCTCAACAAGGTGTTATAGATCCGACTACGGTGGATCGACGACGAAGCGTCGGGCTACGCCCAAAGAGGTAGGATCTTTTCATTTCCTTTTTATTTTTCCTGCATACTTTGAGCTCAATTTGTAGCATCGAATTGCTGTAGAATTGTCAAGAGAAGCCCGTATTCGAGTAGGAATAATTATAGGCTTTCCAACGGATGTTTCGGTTTGAATTTTGGAGTCCCGGGGTGCCCTGGGTGGCCCTGGGAATTTTTCCGGCCAAACACCCTTTTTCTGGCAGTTTTCAGGGTAGACCGGCGGTCTCCAGGTGGCGGTCCAAAGCGGCAGCGACGACAGGGATCTCCAGCGGCGGTCGGCGCGAGCTGCGGGCGACGGGGCTTCTCGGCTGCGAAGGAGGGCGTTGGACCGATCCGAGAGCGGCTGGCGGCCGTGGGCATCGGTCGGCGGTCGAGCGGGGGCCGTCCGGGCGAGGGGTCAGTGGAATGGGCGCCAGCTGGGGTGCGGAACATGGGGGACCGACCTTTGGTCGGTTGACGCGGAAAACCCGGGGTCCTCGTGACCCCGGTTGGCAGACAGGACCCATACCTCGTGGATCCACTCAAAAGACCGGGCCGACCGAGCAGGTCCGGGTGGGTTGGGGCAGTCCACGCGGTGAACCGCGGACCGCCAATTCAGGGTGTGGGTGGGCTGGCCGAACCGGCCCAGCCCACCCCGTTTCGGTCTACCGTCACTAACCCCCCTATTTTGAAAACCATAAATCAGATTCACGTGCTGTCTATGGAGACGCATTCCTGGCGTCAAGATGAAGCTTTTGAGATGGTCTCAGGGATTTTTAATCCCCAAGACGAGGGGCTCGGTGGCGCGACACGTACGTTAAGTGGATCAGCATTTTTCTAGGGGTTCTTGTTTTGGATGGTGCAGACACATCCAATGTCCGATTTGAGCACTGTCAACGGTGTTGCGACCCTGGCGTCGAGGCAGAGATTTCCAGTATGGTTTCGGATGTTGAACCTGGAGTTGAGGAATGGGCCCCACATGCCTTCTTTTAAGCTGCGAGTAGCGTTTAGAAACTTTTTAATCGGACGTCCGTTCGGGGCGTGTGAGTAGTAGTTTTTGGGTGTTTTTGAGAGGGCATCGCAATTGCGAAATCCCCCCGCTTTAATTCCGTATGGTGGTGTGGGCCCCATGAGGGCCGTTTTGGGAGTTGGCGGTGATTTCCATCTTCTTCACCAGGTGTCCGATTCGGACAAGTGAATAGTCAATATTGTGTGGTTTTCTGAGAGAATCGCAACAGTGCGATCCATTCATTGCACTTCAAGACCGAGATGTGGGTCCCATGAAGCACCGCTCGTGTGCGGTATGACGAAATGCATCTTTTTCTCTGGACATCCATTCCATGCAAGTAAACAATCAATTTGACGTGTTTTCCTAAGGGGATCGAAATGGTGCGATGCGCCTGACTGTTTTTGGGGCCGAGGCTTAGGACCATGGGATATCGTTTGGGCGTAAAGCAGTATTGAACGACTTTTACATCAGATATCTATTGGAGGTGAGTAAATAGTCGATATCGCGTGTTTTTTCATGAGGATTACAACAGTACAATCCTTTTGGATGTGCAGAGTCCCATTTGAGATCTCATTAAATGGGGAATCATGAAAGGTGCCCCGATGGCGGTTCTTCTTACTGTGTTTTGAAGCGAACCCTTGTCCTGTGATCGCGTTCACTCCCGTGTGAGTGAAGTTGATTTTTGAAGATATATGTTTGTCCGTGCTAGGGCTGTGGAGGAAGCATGTTGGTGAAATTACGTTTTCACCCTTCGCGTTGACGTTGGGTGTCATGTGCACGATAGCCTTTGGGATAGAGATTTGGTATACTCTGGGAGTATACGAGAATGCTTGGAGGTACATGTTGTAAGTTGTACCCAATAATGTTTTTGCTTGGTTTGGAGGTGAGTTTGGGTCACACGTCGTGAGGGCCCCATATGCATGCCATGTTCTGCTTTATGTACCTTTGATCTCTCACGACATAGAGGGTCCCTCTATTCACGATGGTTTAGACCAGTAGGGTTGAGTGGTTTCCCCTGGTTCTGTTCTCGACGGTGTGATCGGCGAAGTTGTTCCCATTTTTACTTTAGTAGTGTGGGCTTTCAGTATCACGTCCATTCGTGTTCCCTGGTAGAGTTTTTTAGGATTCAGTGTGACCAATACTCTATGCAGACATCGATCCTATACCCAGGAGGTTGTTTCTAATAGGGTACGGAGCCCCAGTGAGCCTGGGTGCAGATTCCCTAGCTGAGTATCGAGATCATATCCTCCTTCCGCGATCTACCGTGACGTGTTTCCCTAGGCATAACTCTAGGTATCGGCGTGACCCACACTACACGGGTGCTGAACCTCTACTAGGTGAATTGTTTTGGATTTGGGTGGTTGCGCGATACCCACTCTGTGTTCTATTGGCCAGTGTTGTACCATCCAGTAAGGATGGCCAGAGCAGTTCTGGGTTTACCCTCCAGTGGGGATGGGCAGTGGGTTGCACATCAACTTCTTCAGGTTTACCCTCTAGTGGGGCTGGAAAGTGGTTTTCTCATCAAATTCTTCGGGTTTACCCTCCAGCGTGGCTGGGCAGTGGGTTGCTCATTAACTTCTTAGGGTTTACCCTCCAGCAAAGACTGGGCAGTGGGTTACCCGACGACCTCTTAGGGTTTACCCTCCAGTAGAGACTGGGCAGTGGTTTACCCGATGACCTCTTAGGGTTTACCCTCCAATAGAGACTGGGCAATGGGTTACCTGACGACCTCTTAGGGTTTACCCTCCAGCAGAGACTGGGCAGTGGGTTACCCAACGACCTCTTAGGGTTTACCCTCCAGCAGAGACTGGGCAGTGGATTACCCGACGACCTCTTAGGGTTTACCCTCTAGCGGGGCTGGGCAGTGGGTTACCCAACGACTTATTTCAGAATCAGTCCTTTCTACTAGGCTAGTCTGTGGATTTTCTCCATGACTACCGGAGCAGGACCCTTGGTCGTACGGGTCAGTGATGTGACAACTTTGGCTTTGAGCAGACCTCTCGACTGTGGGACAATGACAAGGTATGGTTTGAATTTCCCCAGAACTATCAAGTACGAGGGGCGCTTTCCCCACCAAGACGCATAATTGAGATGCGTCCTAAAACCAAGCGGGTGAGTCAGTGCCACCCAAAGAGGATAATGTTAAGGTGCGTTGATTTGAGTCCCTTGACTTGCAGTTCAGGGCAGACGTGCAGGATGCTGGGCATCGATGGTGTTTAGTTCTGGGACAGTTGGATACTCACTTTCTTGGGCTAAGCTATAGGATCGAGATCCCCTTACGATCTTGTTCGGGTTTCTTGATTGAGCATATGGATATGTATATACCTTGTTCCAGTACCCACTCCTTGGGTTTGGTTACTCACCTTCCAAGAGAGGCAAAGACACGCAAGGTATTCCGCGTGCTTTCTGTGTCTAGATTCTCGTAGTTGGATGAGTCTACTCTCCTACTATAGGTAGTGAAGACTCGAATGAGAAGTTTCATCTTCTCACCATTTATAGCTCCTTGTGTTTGGATGAGTCTACTTCATTTGTCTTGCTGGGTTGAGCTGTTACTCTTCTGTACTCTTTATGACACTCTCTATCATTCTCCTTTACTATTCCCTGCTCGATCTACCGCTCACCTCTTAAGTACCTCCTTTGTTGCTCCCTCAAGCCTTCGGGGTATCCTACTGAGTATTTTTATACTCACCCCTACTTGGGCTTTTCCCGCACTTGGTGTGCCCTTGAATACGACAGACATGTCGATCATTATGTCAGAGGAGCTTAGGATTTCGTGAGCTTGGACCACGTATGGTGGTCGTAGTCAGGTTCCAGGTGAGGGAACCTCCTAGCTATTGTACTTTTGTTTACCTGTTGCTGGGTTGTGGCACTTTTCTGGTTGGGTGCATCATTTTCCCTTTTTTCTTTTCAGTTTACCTTCAGTAATTACTTTGTACTATTTAGAGGTCGATGCACTTTTTTGGTTATTTATAGCAGTTAGTACTTTAATTTTCCTTTTACTCTGCACTTTTGCACTGAGTGGGCTGCGTGTGTGTGTACAGGCGCTCAGGCAAAGGCCTCCCTAAGTTGTTTATCTTTTGGTGCTTGTCTCCAGCCCCTGGCCTATGAAGGCGGGCTTGGGGTAGTTGCGGCTCGAGCCCGGGTAGGGTTGGGCCGTGACATCCTCCACCAACCTTATAATTCAAACATGGAAACCATATACACCTTTGAAAACTCCCATTCCAACCAAAATAATAGTTTTTGCACATGTAAAATATGCAGCAACCAAGATGGTAGTCCATGGTATGTGAGGTTTGTGAAACACCTTTGAAAATGGTGGTGGATAGCTGGACAAATGCAACATAAATTTAGATCGGGTTAAAATAAACAAATATTAATCATGTTTGAATATTTAAATTTTGATGTTATGCATTTATTATTTTAAATCATGTTTACTAAATCATTCTACGGGTCAAGAAATTTTAAATGGTCCCAGTTGTGTATTTGTTTTTATTTCAAAATCCGATTAATAAATTGACATGACATATGACATGTGATTAATAATTGGATTGTATTTTGAACAACCCAAGCTTGAAAACCCCTACTCATGTAAATTACTTAAGGAAACCTTTGAAAGGTGTGGTTTTACATTGCGTCTTATCTGTTTTTATTATTTTTTATTTTTTATATACATAATTTACATAAAAATTATTTTTTTTACATTTATTATTAATTATATTAATTTATTTTGAAAGTATTATTTAAAGTCTCATCCTATATTTTCATAATATTGTGATTCTTTTCATATTTTCAAAATTTTAGGTGTTGTTGTTATGTTTTTTTTAATGTTGTTAAAATAATATTATAAATAATAAAATATTATTAATAGTGTGATATTATTAATTCAATTAAGAATAATTTATTAATTCTTCAAAAGTTTCATCTTAGACCATCTACAACTTGTGTTATTTTAGTGTGAAATCACTAAAATGGCATAGGTATTTTGCTCAACCAAATTCCATTTCTCACATTATTTTTGAGTGAAGCTAAAGTGAAATGTCAAATATGGCATTGTAGTATAGCTGTAAGAAACCATTTTTTTGTTTTTTAATATTTTTATTAATATATTAATTTAGATATTATTTTTAAAAAATAAAAAAAATCATTTTTAATTACAATATATAATTTAGCGCAAAAAATGAAGTTGAGTGTTGGAGAGGATTTTATTTTACATACTCCATTTTAAAGATTTGGTTTGGAGATGCCATTAGTGGTTGAGTCCTTGTGGTGGTGTGGGATGTTCTCAGGTTTGAGTCTTCTTGGGTGTGTGCTCATGTATATATTTGTTTCTTTGTATCCTAATTTCAAAATAATATTTTATTAATAATACTATAATTAATAAGTATTATTATAAATATAATTAATATTAATTATATTATTACTAATAATTATAAAGGAAATTATTATCAAATAAATTTTTATTATTAATTATCATTAAATACTAAGGATTATAATGAATATATGATTATTGGTATCTGGTCGTACCTTACCTGATAAAGTTGGGTTTGAGTATCTTCATAACAGGTTCATATAGAGTTTGTGTTTTAGATTTATTAATGTTGGGATTGAAAATAATTGATCCATTGATATAGTGATAAATGTGAGATAAAATTAAAGTGTACAATTGCATAAAAATAAATACTAGATATAATGTAGAAAAACTTCTAAATGAAAAGGGGTAAAAAACTATGAGAAAATAGAAAGATTTCATTATGGTAAAATGTAGGCACACATTCCCACTATTATAAGGAAAATATCATTGTATTTGTTCTCTCTTGAATAATAGATAATACACCTCACAAATATCACACAATATAAATTAAGGGATTGATGTTTTCTGATGATTAAATTCATGAGGGAATAAACCTTTATATAGGAAATTCCTTGCCTAGCTCCTCACACTACTCTTAATAGTTAGTGGGGTTATGAACCCATCAAACCTAACACCACATTACCCTCTTTGAAAAAGGGGTGGTGATATCCAAGGAAAAAATCTCGATTTCAACTTATCTTCAACTTGGAGATTTGATTGGGAACCAATAATATCTATCCAAATCCTTTATATCTACCCAGCATGTTGTTTATGTCTCTATAAATCCACTCGAGGATCTACATCATCTGAACTTATAAAATCTAATCATATTCATCAAGAAATCTCTCAGATTTTCTTTAGTGTGAATTTTCTATATGTTTACACTCTGATCACTATATCCCGAACAAAGTGACATTGTACTATAATTTACTTCATCCTAGAATGATAAATGTATTCTTTTCAATGTTAAAGGCATTCTGACTGTAACAAAATAGTGGAATCTACTCCTGTATGTGCATGTGTTCCTCTAAAAACTTTCTCATCCAAATCATTTTTTAAGCTTGTGTAGATCCCATATACTCCGCCTCATTCATGGATAAAATCAAAATTTACTATAACTTTGAAATACAACTCACAACTCATCCTACAAGAGTAAGAATATAACTAGTAGTGGATCTACTCTGGTCTAAATAAACTACAAAATCTGAATCAACATATCCTCTAATAGTGAACCCAGTATAAAATAATGTTGCATATGAGGTATCCTTAATATATCTCATGATTCACTTCATTGTGTTTCAATTCTCCCATAATGGATTTATCATGTATTTCCCGTCTTCTCCCACCGCATGTGAAATGTCTTGTACAAACCATATCAAACATCAGTCTCTCCACTACTGATGCATATAGTACGTTAGACATCTCCATTCTCTTTGTGTCACTGTTAGGACTCAAGGTAGATTATAACTTGAAATTATGAATATGGGTGGATATTGACTTATAATATTTCATGTTGAAGTGTTTCAAGAATTTACACAAGTAATTATCCTATGATAGAAAAATCTTTCCATTATTTCTATCTTGGTAAACCTGTAACTAAATAATCCTATTTGTTGATTTCAAGTCCTTCTCATCATACTCTCTATCCAAATATGAATTTTTATCCTAAATTTGATCATTGTTGGGAGTTTCAAACAATATTTCATTCATATATAATATAAGAATGATAAAATCACTACCATTCAAACCACTGAAATATTTACAAGTTGAGATTCCCAGTGGATCGTGCAGACACAACTGGGGGGGGGGGGTGAATCAGGTGTGGACTGATTTTACCAAACATTAATTATTATTTTTTAAACTTAAACCACTTTTGTTTTTAACCATTGTTTCCTATTAATATGTTAATAGATCTATCTATATTTTACCCTTCCAAACACCAATATGTATCACAAATACTAAAAGTAAAAAATAACACAAGTACTTTTACAAGACTCAACACCTCAAGAGAAACCCACTCCTTGATACACTTGAGATGTACAAAGTAAAAATTATCTACTAGAAATTGATCATAATTACAAGTGGAGTTGGTATGTTATAAAACTAAAACCCTCTTCAAATAATATTACACATGTGTGGTCACCATATTATACAGGTGACTTGATTTGATCCCCCATGTTCTTTATTCTCGTATCCCATGAGTTCCTCTTTAGCTTCCTCCTTCTGAAGTAGATCTTATCTACCTATTCAGGTATTCCTCCATATCCACAAATATTATCTTATTCCTCAACTACTTAGAGTCTTCAACTTCCAAGATGTATTAAACAAACTCTCATGAAACTTAGTCTCTGAACTTTCATAGCTTATAGTTCTTTTCAGAATATGTGATGAACTCCTCAACTTAACTCATTTCTTCTTATTTGAAACCCCTATTAGTTTCATAGGATTGACACCCAGTCTTCTACTTATTCACAACAAGTTACATTGAATCCTTATTATTATTCTTAAAGAGACACAGTTCTCTCACTAGCTTAGGTCTCACTATTTTACAACCACAAATACAACTATTTTTTCCTTTCCTTTTTTTTTCTCTTCATGATTTTTTAAATATCATGTGCATAGGTAGCAATATTAAATGAATTATTTATTTTTTCAAAAACCATAAATGGTATATTGAGAATAAAAAACGAATTATAGTGAAAAATCATCATAATATAATACCCAATTCGAGTTTCAATGAATTCCCATGCACTAATTTTTCAACTTAAAGAGTATTCTAAGAATACACTCATTAAATGATTCCCATTTTTGAAACATGGTCAAATAACATATTCTTTTAATATTATCTTAAATTTTAATTTAAATATCTCCATGACTGTATAAAAAGTATACAACAACCATGTATATGGCATGGAACTCATTATTTAGCATGATACTTTCCATAAAATTAGTACAACCTTTAATCTCATATTTTTACATAGCAACAGGATCTCAACATCATGTTCTTCACCTCAAAGTTTGTACCTTAGGGAAATTCCCAGACTTCCATCTTAGTTCCTCTTGAATGATTTAATATCCTTAGATAAAAATTATGCAAGTTTTGATAAATAGAAATTAAATATTTGATATAACTTCATCTGCATTATTCTTGAAAACCCAATAACTTCATTTTTCATCATCAAGAATGATGATTCTCATCCTCATCCTTTTTTTTCTCAATCAAAACAATCACGAATCATGGAAAATATTATCTTATTGCTATTTAAGAAACTTATGAAAAAATTTAACATCATCTCAATTAATTTCATCTTCATTAGATTTAAAATCTAGAATCTCAATCTTTCATCTAGAAAAAACTTTTAATTTTCATTAACTGTTGAATCCCTGTTCTAGGAACTTCAAATACTTACATTTTCATATCCTTATGAGGTAGAATTAAGTTATTATTTAGATACTTCATTTATATCAAAACACTTTCTAAAAATTTCATTAAGTGTTAAAGATTTATGCTTAGAAAAATATTTACAATGGGGAATTTAATGACTTATTCTCATTAATTTTTAGTATACTTTAAATCCTTACAATGGGAAGTGAAGTCGTATGATGAATATTTTCGATCAATTATGATCAATAAAGAATTATGATTGGAAGAGTATTATAATGGAGCTTAAAACCTTATGATTTCCTCAAATATTTATGCTCATCTTCTGAAGTCTTGCGTTCAGTAGCAATGACTCACACTCAGAAGGAAAATCCTTATGCTTTGAAGTTGGCCATTTTTCATGAACTCAAAAATCCTAATTTCTATAGATATATTTGACCAAGATTCTAACTACTTTGGATATTCTCCAAACTTCTTCAAATAATATCAAAATTTCTTCAAATGATTATTATAATTATTAGAATAATTTGAAACTCATTCAACCCATTTCAAAGGTGTTGGAGCATATAGAATACTCATAGTATAATATTTTAGTGAATATATCTACCAACATAGGTGCGGGTCTTCTTCAATAAACATAGATCCATCTCTATTCACATCAACCTTAAAATAGAATCATGTAAACACTAATTACAACATTCAACATGCTTTATACTCCTCATATGAGTTATCTACTTTCAACTAGATTCACTAGTGACTTAAAACCTATTAAACATGTGCTGGTTACAAATTCTTTAAGTTTTATAATATAAGTGTAGTGGTTAACTCCTTATCATCTTCTCTAATATCCTCAACTTCTAAAATGGATGTCGAAGACAAGGCTTCTTTACCTTCATCACTTTTTATAGACATGAAGACTAGATCTTTTAATCGCCTGATATAATTAAAACTACCAAGAAGTTATCTAACTAGATCTTCATAGGAAACAACAGCTTCCACTTCCTTTGGCTGTATCCTTTCTCCTTCATCCAATATATATCCTTCATATTATCACATTTACAATCCCAATCGACAACAAATAATAATTGAAAACAAATAAAATCAAACAACTTTGGATACCTCACAAGGATCTAGATAAATTTTGTTATATTCAAGGCTCGTGATATAGGAATCAAATATCTTGTACCAAAATCTTCGTGCCTTCTTGAGACTATATAAATATTTATCCAACCTAAAAACCAATTTCTCTTTGACTTATTCTATAAAACCTTATGGTTGGAGAATATACATTTCTTCATCAAGACCAACATGGAGAAAATCCATCTTCACATCTAGCTACTCTAGATGTAAACTTTATATAGCATACATCGTTAGAACTACCTGAATAGACTTTAGTCTAACAATAAGAGAAATACATTTTTTGAAACAAATACCTTTCTTTTGAGCATATATTTTTACCACCATCCTCACATGATATCTTTCTTCCTGGTACTTTCCACCCTGATTGATCTTAAAGACCCATTTTTTATTGATAACCTTCTTTCTGTGAGGTAATGGAGTAAGACCCTAAGTCATGTTATTATGTAGGGATTCGAGTTCCTCCTACATTGCTTCCAACCATGAGGGAACATCTAAACTCTGAGTCTCCTCCACAAAAGAAGATGAATCTCCATACTCCATCAATAAGTGGTACACAATATTGCTCTTAGTGACTTAATCTAAATTTCATATTGGTGAAATTTTCTCTCAAGTTTACCATCATGGTCCAGACTCAACTTGTACTTGATCATCATGCTTTGGTAATTCCTTAGAGGAAACATTCTCATCTTTTGATTCATCCTCCACCTCTACTATTATAGTTTTTGTATTATCTTTATCCATGTATCCATCAATTATCATTTTCACATTTTTCTACAAAAATGACATCCCTTATGATGATAAATTTGTGGGAAGTGGGGTCCCTCAAACAATACCCCCTCTCATCATCAGTGTATCCCAAGAAGATACATTTACTAGATCTCAAATCTAACTTTGATATTTCCTAATCATTAAAAAATTCATATACATGACTTCCAAAAGTATGTAACCGAGAATAGTTAGGAGGTTTAGTGATCCATATCTCCATCAGTGTTTTCATATCAATTGTCACCGAGGAGATAAATTGATAACATAATAGGTGGTCTTCACTTCTTTTTCCCAGAACATCTTGAAAAATCCTATAATCTTAAACATCACCCTTCTTTTATCTAACATGTTTTTTTTCATCTGATATACCACTCCATTATATTGAGGAGTGTGCATGTCATGAACCATACCCACCAAAACCCCTCCTTGACCTATAAAGAAGGAAAGATTGACCCCCTCAAATCCCACTTCCAAGTGGCCCTAAGTTAGAGACTACCACTAAGTTTATAAAACACACATATTAGAGGCATTTCCCTCATAAAATCCCAAGAATAATGAAACAAATCACCAATTAAAACTAAATAAATTCCATTCCATAAATAAATTTCTACAACCCAATTTTACTTATGAAAAACAAAAAACATCAAAACAACATGTGATAAGAGCTCCAAAACTCCATCAAAGCTACCCGAACATCAACCCAATCCCCACCAGTCTACCTGAAAAAAATTAAAAACTATGGCAAGGTGAACACTTGAGAGTACTCAGTAAAATCATCCTTTTAAAACAAATCAAAATTTGTGTGCAATAAATATGAAAGAGAAAACAATAGTGATATTAAACAAAAAAACATAATCAAAGGTATAATAAGATTACATAAGAAGTACAATTGGTGAACTTCGCATTCTGAATCATCATCACAACTTAATATATTTCACACAATATCCTCAATCATTTACATAACCAAAAACCTAAACCAATTACATAAACAAAACTGAGGAATATCATAAATTCCATAATTTATATCAATCACCACGCATCTGGGACCCAAATGATTCCACTACTCTCACTTTTTAACAAAGTCATTACACCTCAAATTAGGAGCATGCCGGTGGGAAAACCACTCCAAATATGATCAATAATGAGAGAAAAAATCCACAATAATAATATACCATCATCAATTTTCCATTCCACTATTCCAATCACACATTGTTAAGGTAATGTAAACATGAAGGGCATCATCCTCATTCCCTCCCCCTACTATGTATGTCCCCCACACATAACTTTTTATCCACATCCTCCTCACCAAAACTAAAACCACATCATCATCATCATCACAATATGATATCATGAACATGTGGGGAATTAACTATATTCCCCCTACTATGCGTGACTCCTTCCATGTATCATTAGTAATCGATACATAACCAAGTTAGCCAATATTTTTCAAACTTATATATTCAATAAATTATATCCCGCATGCACATTACCAATTCAAGACATTAAAACCCATAAATTTTCTACCACATCCTTATCATTTTTTCTAAAACATTATCCCTACAAACTATTCCAAAAATTCCATTGAGATAACATCACAACCACACATTAAAACAATACTTTTCATAGAAAAAAATAATCCTCAATAGAAAAACCATACTTCAAGAAAAGAAACCACATAGGTAAAAATTTCTCCTTCATGAAAATTTCCCATTCCTACTAATTACTATTTATCAACCTAATTAGATTTATTATTACATTTATTAACACATGCCAAGTTACTCACTGTATCCATCACAAATAGTCCATTGTGTACAAGAGAATCATAAATACTATTATTTGTGGAAGACCATCATAAATAACCCTGAGAATATAATATCCGTGAAGAATTATTTTTTCAGCCACAATAAATATTTTATCAATAAATTTTTATAACATAATGTCTATTCCATCATAAAAAATATTTTCTATGATTATTTGTGATAGAATACTAATTCTGTTGTAAATAACTAAAAAATGAAAAGAATTATAAATAATAATAATAATAAAAAAACATTCACCATAAAATTAAAACTAATATATTACCTAAAATGTTACATAGAAAAAATAAAATAATAATGTCACTAAGGGGGTGGGAGATTAATACTATTTGGAAAAGAGAGCACCATCCCTAAACCATGTCCAAACCGATGCATATACTCTTACATCTTTTTATGCTGATTCTTCTATTATCATCAATACTCCAGAAATCATTTCTTCTCTTCTAGAACTAATCAATATTTGTATAAGTTCATACTAATCTTGAAACTTACCTTATACTCTATAGTAGAAAATGGAGATAATGATGACACTTATCCCTTCAATCCATATAATGTCATCAATTATGTTCCATATTAATTAGTTAGGGTTGATCATGAAATTATACCATGTTGAGACTAAGAGTTATTTAATTGTGTTTGAATATAAATAATGATTACTTTGTGTTGTCTTTTGTTGTCAGTACATAAATCACTTGATAATTTTGATCCTTCTTTATCAAGTTTCTAGATAGAGTGTTCAAGATAGAGAAGTATGGTTTTAATAGATAGAGGATATTGAATATAGTCTAATGGACTAAGATGATCAAATGGAGTCTACTAAATAGAGGCTAGAAGACTGAGGCGATTAGACCAAAAACAAGACAAAATGTTTGTTTGGAAGTTCTCATAAGTATACCATGATTAGTTTTCTAGAAAAACAAAAATAGGTGATTCCCTGTTACTATATGAAGTACCAAACAACATGATTACTTTAAGGTATTCATTATTCCATATAATTTTGTTCAAATTAAGTAATTGAAATAATGTGGGGAATCCAGATAGAATATACCAGATAAAGAAGGTTTATGATTCCACCGGACATAGTCCACCAAATGAAGAATGCATGTAAAGGCATCAGATTGGGGGTTTTGAGAAAATTCATCAGATAGGGGTTTCTAAGAGAATTATAGTATAGAGGTTTTACAAATGAAGTTTTTCATAAAAAGGTTTCTGGATGAAGTTTCATTAGATAGAGATACCTTGAAAGATCCTGACAAAGGAAATCTATAAAGCTTTATGGGCAGATAAATTAGAATACTACTAGACGAATGTGAAATTGAAAAAGAAGAAACTTACAAATTTAAACCAGACAAAGCATCAATGGGTAGATTATTTCCTATGAAGATATACCAGATAAAGTTTTTAAGATATTTAAAAAGTTTTTAACGATGTTGATCTGGATGTTCAATGAATCTATCATCATGAAAGGAAGATCACAATTCTAGATAAAATTTTAAGAAGTTTTGAAGATCATTGAATCCAAGATTTGAGTAAATTTCCTATGAATATTGTTGAATAAAATTTATTCAGAGGTTTTGAGGTGGTTAATTGAAGAAATATACAAGTAGTACATTTAAATTTGGAGTGAGAAATTCAAATTTTAAGTTTTCACTCCTCCCTGTATTTTTGGAGAAATTATGACTATATAAAGGAGAGATTGCAATACCGAGTCTACTCATGCCTGATTATGGATGTGTAGGGTTTGTCTACAGACTTTTTTAGATGGTTTTTTGAGGAACCGGAAGTTCTTTGATTTGAATTTCTGGGTGGTATGAGTTTATTGAAGCAGACCTAAATTTTGAAACATGGATTCTTATGACGTGGAAATGTGGTTTTGGTCTTTGTTGTTCTGAATCTCTTGTGGCCCTGTGGCCTTGGACCATGAGACACTACATATAGTTTACTTGCTAGGGACTGATTCAGAAGATGTTCAGAGCAGGTATCATTCTCCTTATTACCGCTATCCAGAATTGGATGTTTTGAGAGGGTATGGCATTTTCCATCGGTACCGTGCCCGTGCATCTTTGCATGGGACTGCTAGCCGAGCAGTGATGGGAAGGAGGATGCTATTCATATTGTTCTTTTTGATAGGGTGGATCTTTTCATTACTTGTGAACTGGATGTTTTTTGTCTTGAGGATCTTGGCCCATGAAGTCATGATTGTGGTTTATGTCTTTGATGTCTTTATGGTTTCCCACTTTTTCCTCAAAAGTGCTTTTGAAATAAAAATTTAATTTTCAGTCAAAGGATAGAAATAGATATGTGAAGTGGTTGTTGTTGTTATGTTGGTTGCTTAAGGTGATGAACATAGATATTGAGAGATATTTCAGACATAAGTCATCTGATAGTGTGATACTAGATAGAGGGTATTAAACAAAGAGTTATCAAATGGATATGTTCAAATAAAGAAGTTTAGACAAATGTTTTTGCTTACTGTCATGTATGAAATTGAATATAAAGAAGAAAATTATAGGAAAGAAGGTTTTAAGAATTCAAGAAGTATATTGATGAAATTTTGAAGTCTATTTGTAAAGGTTCATTTCATTTTTTCAAAACTTATTCTATTATATTACCTATGCAAGAAGAACATGCACTACCAAAGGAATATAGTGTCATGCAAGTAATGGATATACTATGATTGGTGTAAATCATAAAATATTGTTTTATAGAGGATGTGTGGCCTTGGATTATCTCAAAACCATGTTAAGTAAAAACTACACTTATTGAGTAGAAAACCTTATAAATCCATATGTTCTTGTGGGTGTGTTTGTTTGTTGTTTGTTTAATGGAGTTAATTATCTCTAACTAGAGGTGAAGGTTGTTTTTAAAGAAGAAAAAATTAAAAAGGTAGACCAAAAATTCACCTGAAGTGGTCAAATAGATCCCAATGGTTCCTTTCATACTGATCACCCAACCTTTTTGAAGACCAGTTGTCGTCACCCATATCTAAGCTGCCTCATCAAAACATGAATCACATGAGGCCTCATCTCAACCATCTGTCTCAACCCGAATCTCATGAATATAGGAAAAATCTGTTTCATATGTCTCCTATAACAATATAAATATAATTTAAGAATATTAAAAAAATTATATTATGTTAATTTAAAAAAACTGAATAAAATACAAACCACAATATGTCATTTTCTATCATCGATAATCTATCCAGTACTATTACCAGTGTATATCTTATTGTACACATCAAAACTTGAAATGATTGGATAAAATATAAACTACATAAATATATAATATAAATTTAGTATTAAAAATACACACATATATAATTATTAAATAAAATTACTTACCAAATTTCGATGATGTATACTGAAAATTTGAATCTTATCTCTATGTGTGATATCCTGTCTCCCCTGATTCTGTTGACCATAATCAAATATCCTATGGAAATTATATTCTATATAGTACATGAAAAATATCTTCCAAGCATATGTAGGGACATAATCAGGTCAATGATGCCTTCAAGGCTTGTCAAATATAGTCACAGATGATCTTTGTATATATCTCCACTGAAAGCTATGTAAAAACCGATGAAAATAATCATGCATGCAGGAATGGCCAATGACTAGATGTGAAAAATTATATAAATAAGAATAATTAGTAATATGATTAATAAATAGAATAAATTAAACAAAAATTAAATAAAAATTCATATTTAAACTTACTTCCTATGATGAGGATCAAATTTAAGAGATGAACATCTCTATGTAATAGGATTAAAAATCATCAATCATCCAAGGACCCAACCCCTCCTAGTTGATGGTGTTGGGTCAAAACCCTCAACTGAAGAATACATAGGCTCTTCTCCTAGTATCATGTCCTATGAAAAGTTATAAATCATGTCATTATAATCATCTTGATCCATATGAAACATAAATTTATTTTTATAACAAAATTCTATAATCTTTATAAAATATAAATAATTTAAAAATTATAGAACATTTTTTTTTGAAATTATGTTTGGAAAAAATTCCTCAAGGTAACATTGTGGTGTTTTTGGGTTGATTTTGTTTGTTGAAAAAATGATTTTTCATGGATAGTTGTGGAGTTGAAGAGAGATTTTTTAAAATCTATTTTAAAAAATATCCAAGATAAAGGAATGGATGCATTGGAGGTGGTACAAAAATTTTGTATACAAGGAGGTGTCGTTTCCTAATGTTTTCCAAAATTTTGGGTCCAAAATATATAGAATGGAGAAAGGTGTTTTTGGAAAAGGATGTTGTGTGCAAGAGTGAAGTCATGTTCCAATGTTGCATACAAGTAAAGATTCAATATCAGCACATAAAAATATGGAAAAGGTGTCATGACCCGACCTAATGGGCCTTGAGATATGACTCCCTAAGCTTGCCTCCATAGGCCAGAGGCTGGTGACCAATGTAGATAAGGCTATCACACACAAGTAGGCCTTATCCTAAGGTACCTGTATGCACACACCCACATTCACCTCCATGAAATGGTACACACACACACACATAGATATATATATATATATATATAAACTAAAAAGAAATGAATGCTTACATATATACCAAACTAGAGTACAATATAAGTACAAAAAGGGAAAATACAGATCCCATCAAAAGAAAAATGAAAAAACGTCTAACCTACTCAGATGGAGGGAATCACTGTGAAATGTACCCATTGGAAAACTCCTCGGCCCAGCTCTGGTAAACACCCCATTTGGTCTATCTCACTAATCTTTGCTTGCTCTGGGTCCTCCTAGGGCTCCATCAAAAGGCTTTAGGTCTATATAAGACACAAGACATGTGTGGGAAAATCCTATGTAGGAATGAGTATAAAGATACTTAGTAGGCGCCCCAAATTCCCAAAACTAAAATGGAGAAAAGGAAAGAAAATAGTTAGCTCGACCCAGCCATAAAGAACCCAAATGAGTGAGAAACTCAATCTCTAGACCATCATCATCTAAACGTGATTAGTAAGATCAAACCATAGGGTGTTTCATCTAAGATTTGACAACACCACAAGGAAAACTTAGAAATAACACCAAACATACTCATCTTAGGCACCAATCCTTGGGAGGTTTAGACCTCATCCTCAGAAATATATTCTACTTAAGGCTCTAAGAAAACAAAAAACTAAGAGAACACACTCCATGAGCTCTGTCATCCTAGATAACACTCGTCTGAGATGTACACTCCCTCGGGTCTGACACCACCATCCTAGATGGCCCATTTGAGAGAACATGCTCATCGGTTATCACCACTAAGAACATCACGATGAGACTCTACAGAAACACAAAACTCCTTGGAAAGGGGATCACTCCTAGGGACTTCTAGTGGATACTATAACCTAATCGAGTTAGTCAAATATCTCTTATACAGGGGATCACTCCCAGGATCCACTGAGGGATACTACACCCTGATATGACATTATACATATCACATCACTCAGATAGAGGATCATTTACCGTGTATATGTTGTCACGATGATGCTGAAAATCCCATACAGTATAACTCACGATGTAGGGGATCGTATGGAAGATACCACAATCACTACTAAAACCACACATTGAGTAGGGGATCGTAAAAATGTACATACCACAAAACCCTATAGATCTGTCCTGCTAGATAGGGGATTACTACATGTGTATAATTGTTCATAACAATAACAAGAACCCGATATAGGGAAACAATAAGCTAGAGTATCCTACCTCAGCCTCACCCAAGGGATTCTACAACTCTATTCGAGCTCATCCCATCGTGGGGATCTCAATCCTGTATCGAGGATGTAATAATGAAGACTCTCATAGTGTAAGGAAAAGGGGGAATCACTCATCCTAGCCAGTCAAGGAGTCAATGAACCAAACAACCCACACAATATCTCCTACACTCCGTTCCTCATAGTACAAAACTATTTCCACCATCGCATTCTATGTGAAAAAACACGTAGGATAGGATATTTACTTACCCAAAATAGATAACTGGTGAAAAGGGAACTTTTCACCACAAAAATCCCAAACGGGTCATTGTGGGGCCCACACCTTTATCGTTTAACACATCATATAGATCGCACCATTGCGACCCGCATGAAAAAAAAACACGGGATCGACTATTCATTTGTCTAAAATGGACACCCAGTGAAAAAGTCACATTTCACTACAAACACCCAAATCAAGCTGTATAGGGGCCCACACCTCGATTTTGGTTTAAGCACATAAAATTAGTCTTGAAATTTCTGCATTAAATTTAGGGTCGCAATGCCGTTGACGGTGTGTCAATCAGACATTGGATGCAGAAGATACATCTGATACAAGAATCTCCAAATAATGATAATTATATTATTATTATTATAATTGGAAGTTTTGTGCCACTGAGTCTCAATATTGAAACATAAAGTTATTAAATTGTACTAAAAAGGACTATTTCAAAGAAAGGGTCACATTTCCATAGGCATCACATAAAATAGACATCAGTTTTAAAAGTTACAAGGGTTTGAAATCCCCTCAGCCCGACTCGACCTATTCTAGCTAGACCGACCCACTATGGCTGGTCCACTCAACCTGGGCTGGCCCACTATGATTAGCCTGGCTCACCAATTTTTGGCCCAAAACCCATCCACACTCATCCCATCCCACTACCATTGGCCCTCTTTGGAAGGATCCACACCCACACGCCCCGCGCTGCCTCAGCCTGCCGACCCTCCGCTGCCCGCACCTGCAGTGGTGCTGCCTCCTCATGACCACCACTGCCTTCCATAGCAGGACCTTTTCTAGAACACCGTGTGCTAGTGATATTTCCACAGACCACCAGGAATACCCCAGTGCTTAAAAAATTATTCTGAGACCAGATTTAGAAACCTCAGGATGAGATCTACATTAACTCAGGCTCAACTCGAAGGTTTATCAATGATTCGAACAAAAACGAAGCATAAATAAGGGGATCAAGATAAAAACTCAAATCTTCCTACCTCGGGGTAAAATACTGAAGCTTTGGGGTTAGATATTCACTCCGAAGCTACTGTTTCATGATCCAAGAGTGATCTCCGTCAAAATCCAAGTCTGAAGGCACCTCATTTTTTTGATTCAGACTTCGGGTTGTTCGTCGGCAAAGAGGAAGAGGGGAGGGCTGTTGCACCTCCTACGTGTTCACCAAGGGGTGGGGGAGAGATTTATTTAATTTTTATTAAATCAAGCCCAGATCCGAAATATTTTATGTCATGCCTAGGATAAACACGACGTTATGAACTCAACCACAGTCTTAGAAATTTGATTTGAGAATCCTTTCAGGAGTTACTCAATCTGATGTCAAAATAAAATAATTTTATTTACAGTTATGTCCTCAATAACTTTTTCCATAGAAGGTCTGGAACGACAAAACTTATACCCTTCCTAGGGTAAAAAAAATGCTCTGGACCCAACCGTGTCCTCGGTTTTCTGATCCGAGCTACCATTTAAGAGATAAACTATTTCTTCTACATGAATAGTATAAAAATAATTAATATTTTTAGAAAAAAATTTCTGGGCACATTGGGCCACAAAATTGAACACCGTCTCAATGCCTAGATCTGAAAATATATGTAGAAATATTCAAAAGTTTTACAAGGAAAATCCCTAGTCACTACATCCGCCCCACCTTAAATCTTTTCGTCTTCAAAAAGAAAAAGTCTAGGCATGAGGGAAAGAAACTGGACTCTCAACTGGGTCTCCCTCACCAGCGAGTTCACAAAAAACCACCACAAATCCTCCAAGGGTTACCGTGTTACCAATAAGCACACACTCAGGGGAACCAAAAGGGATACTACACCCAAGTCAATCTCATCCCAGGTCAACATCATGAAACTGGGCACATTTCTTCTTAGTTGCAATAGGTGGGAAACACCAATCACCTGGTCTCCTACAGTCATAGGGTCTAGCGGTACGCCACCTCACTATATTGATTAAGAGACTAAAAAATCTACTCCAAACACACAAGTCAAAGGGACTCATCCACTTCACCTTGATACTATCCGCTTTGGGTGGCACTGACTCACCCTCATGGTTTTTCATCGCATCTCAAGAACACATATTAGTGGGGAAATAATCCCTCATTATTGTGAGTATGAAGCCATGTCAAACCACACTACGAGCTCCTCAAGTGGCTCGCATAGCAAGCTGATGCCGAACACATGAGGGTATAAACGAACAAAATAGGAATGCCCTAACACACACTCTGGGTATTACCAAGCCCTTCATGCAAACTTCCCAACACATAACCCCACTCTGAACACACAATTTAGAGGGACTTGTCCACCACACATCGAAACTATCCTCTTTGGGAAACACTGACTCGCCCACACGGTTTTAGTCGCATTATAAAAACCCATCTCAGTGGGGGAAGTATCCCTCTTACTCATGAATTTGAATCTATGAAAAACAACCAAAACACAGGGTCTTAACGATGCCTCATATCACTCTGAAAAAACCTTGATAAAACAACATAAAGAAATGTGTACCTACAAACTGATGCAGAAAATAGAAAGCACACAGAGCGTACCTCTATTCATTTGCAGAGCCTCTAGGTCAATGGACTCTACAGCCTGCAATTTTCACTACCCCCATCCTCCATCTCTTTGATCCTAGTGTGGACCACTTGGGGGTGGTGGTGGAAACTTGTACCGTATTCCACCTACTCCTGATACACCCACTCTTACACCATTTGCGCCGCCCTATGGACCTTCGTGATCGAAATGATGCCTCTGCCAAAGAGGTATGTTGACCGTCTCCCTCTAAGAAACATGAAGGGTCATAAAATCTCTCTCAAGATGTCCCCAACCATCACAAGCATAACACGGCCTCTACCACAGTAGACCAAAACCAGCCTGAGATCCCTGAGCCTCAGATCCTCCATCCCTGGGTCACCTATTGAAACTTCATGCATGCCCAGACCCTTGAGCCTGCTATCAAATACTAGTTACCGAACCAGATACTGAGGTCTTATCTCCCACATGCCTATCACTAACGGTCAGAGTCTACTCTACTAGAAAGCTATCCACCACTAAGGTCCACTCCAACACTCCAACATAGGTGGGAATGAACAAAGACACCACTGATGCCTTGATATCATGGCACAGACCCTATTAGAAGGTCCATTCTTGGAATAATGGATCCCGAACCATATCAAGGTAGTAACACGATAGGTCTGTGAACCTTACAGAGTACTCCTCCAGGGTTCTGCTCTCCTGCCAAAGTTATAGAAGCTCATGGATACACACTGACCTCAACAAGGCCAGATAAAAATACTCCCTAAAGAGACTCTAAAACTATACCCCAGAGAGTATCTCCTCATTATGGGTCTGCATCACAAGACTCCACCAGCACCCAATCAAAACCTAAAAAAGGATTTCCTCTAGGACCACCATCTAATCTGAAGGTGTCCTCATAAGGCGGAAAATACACGTGAATGCCGCGAGCTACTCATCAGCTTCCTGGGGGTCTGAGACACCCCAGAACCTCAGAGGTCACTATCTATGGAACTCGTGCATCACACTCAGTCTGCACACATCCTCATCCTGCACCATTAGCACAAATTTCTACTCAACAGGTGGTGGCTCAACTGGTAGAATACCTAGAGGTCCAGCCTCAGAACCCGTTCCATACACAAAAGCCTCACCACAGGGTAGATCAATCCCATCGTGGAACCCTATCTGGATGTCATCATAGAGGCTTCCTAAAATAACATCAAGAAACACCATGGTCAAAGAGTATATCTTGGAATATGACACAATAAGGACAAGGAAAAATCAAAACTCAGTCCTATATGATGCATGTACCATTATTTTATTGTGACTAGTTTCCTAATGTCCTGAGATGAAATGCAGGTTATCAGAGTCCTGGAGAATGGATACGTAGGTCGTCTCACCAACATTAGAGTCCCTGGCCTGAGATCCGAACTTGAAATACTCTAACACTGTCGCTATGAAACCCAAACCAAGCTCATGAATTCTATACCAAAGTGGAACCAACTGCTCTAATACCACTCTATCATGACCTAAACCAATGGGGCTCGAGCCGCAACTCCCCAAGCTTGCCTCCACAGGCCAGGGGCTGGAGACCAGCACTTAGAAGGATATCGAACACAAAGAGGCCTTAGCCTAAGGTACCTGTATGCGCGCACCCACATACACATTCATGAAACAATGAAGATATATACATACATATACATATATATATATATATATATATATATATATATATATATATATATATATAAACTGAAAATAAATGCATGCATAAATCTATCCTAAACCAGATTACAACAAAAGTACAAAAAGGGAAAATACAGGGACCACCAAAAGAAAACTGTAAAAGCATCCAACCTGCTCAGATGGAGGGAATCACTGTCAAATGAACCCACTAGAAAACTCCTCAACCCAAATTTGGTAAAAACCATGTCTGCTGTAGATCACTAAGATCTTCCTGCTCTAGGTCCTCCTGAGACTCCATTAAAAGGCCTGAGGTTTACACAAGACACAAGAAATGTTTGGGAAAAACCCATGAAGGGGTGAGTATAAATATACTCACTAGGTGCCCCAAAAACTCCAAAAGAAAAGGAAACAATTGAAAGGAAATAGTAATCTCGACCCAACTAGAGGGAACCCAAATGAGAGAGAAACTCCATATTGAGACCATCCTCGGCTAAATGTGACTAGTCAACTAAAAACATAGTGCATGTCATCCAATATGTTACAACAGCACAAGGAAAACCCTAAAATAACACCAGATATACTCATATCAGGAACCAAGACTCAAGTGGTTTCAAACTCATCACCAGCGACACATTCTACTCAAGGCTCTAAGGAAACAAAAAACCAGGAGAACACACTCCATGAGATCTATCATCCCAGATGACACTCGTTCGAGAGGTACACTCCATTGGGTCTCACAACTCCATCCAATATGGACCATCCGATAGAACACGCTTGTTGGTTATCACTGCAAAGAGTGTCATGCTAAGACTCATCGAAAACACAAAACTCCCCAGATAGGGGATCACTCCTAGAGACCACTAGGGTATACTAGAACCTAATATGTTAAGTACAAGATCTCTCAAATAGGGATCACTCCCAGGATCCACAGGGGGATACTACAACCTAATCTAATGTTCTACAGATCACATCACTCAGATAGAGTATCATCAACTGTGTATAGGTGGTCACGATGATGATGAAAACCCCATTTGGTATAGCTCATGAAGTAGGGGATCGTACTGACGATACCAAAATTCCTACCGAAACCACACGCTGAGTAGGGGATCATATAACTGATGATACCAAAAAACCCTATAGAGATTTAATTCTTGATAGGGGATCAATGAATATGTAGAATTGGTCACAATTATACCAAGAACTTGACCTAGGAAAATGATAAGCTATAGGATCCTTCCTTGACCTCATTGGAGGGATGATATAACTCTATTCGAGCTCATCCTATCGAGGGGATCTCAATCTTATACCAAGGACGTAATACCAAAAACCCTCATAGTGTAAGGACCAGGGGGACTCACTCAACCTTACCAGTCAAGGCATAGTTGACCCAAATGACCCACACAACATATCCTACACTCAGCACCTCCTAGGTCCAAATTGTGGCCATCATCATGTTTTATATGAAAAACATGTAGGATAGGACATTTACTTACCCCAAAATAATAACTGGTGAAAAGGAAACTTTTCACCACAAAAGCCCAATAAATTCATTTTGGATCCCACACCTTGATTCTGGAACACATCATATAGATTGTATGATTGTGATCCTCATGGAAAAACACACAGGATCAGCTATTCATTCATCCAAAACGGAAACCCGGTGAAAAATTCACATTTGACCGCAAATGCCCAAACCGAGCCTCATGTGGCCTACACCTTGATTTTGGTTTAAGCATCTAAAATCAGTTTTGAAACTTCCTCATTAAATTCAGGGTCACAATGCTACTGATGGTGTGTCAATCAGACATCAGATGCAGGAGATACGTCTGATAGAAGAATCTCCAAATAATAATAATAATAATAATAATAATAATAATAATAATAATAATAATAATAATAATAATAATAATAATAATAATAATAACAGTTATTATTATAATTGGATGTTTTGTTCCACTGAGTCTTAATCCTAAAACATAAAATTCTCAAAATGGTCTCCAAAGGTTTTCCTCAAAGTAAGGGTCATGTTTCCGTAGATGGCATGTATAACGAATGTCCAGTTTAGAAGTTACAGGGGGTTTGAAGTCCCCTTGGCCCAACCCAGCCCATTATAGATAGACCAACCCACTCCAGCCGGTCCACTCTGTCTAGGCTGGCCTTATCCAACCAGCCCGGCTTGACGCTCTATAGCCCACATCCCAACCATGCTCGGCCTAGACTGCCACTTCTAGATCTCTCCAGTTGGATCCTTAACCCATGCGCCTCGCGCCACCTCGGCCCACCGGCACTTTTCCATGCTGCTCCACACCACCGCCTCCTCACAGTGGCCAGACCATGGACAAACCACCGCATGCCGGTGGTCATTCTATGGACCACTGGTAAAAACCTATGCTCAAAAAATTATTTTGAGACCAGATCCAGAAACCTCGAGACGAGATCTACAGTAACTCAGGATCCACTCAAAGGTTTGTCAAATATTTGAACAAAAAACAAAGCATAAACAAGGGTATCATGATAAAAACTCAAATCCTTATACCTTAGAGTGAAATTCCGAAGATTCAGGGTCATATCCAATCTCTAAAGTTGTAGCTGCATGATCTGGGAGTGATCAACATCAAAATATGAGTCTGAAGACACCTCATTTCATCGATTTAGCCTTTGGGTTGTTTGTCGGCGAAGAGGAGGAGGGGAGGGCTGCTGCACCTCCTGTTTTCACACCAAGGGGTGGGGGATGGATTTATTTAATTTTTATTAAATCAATTCCCCCATTTACCTCCCTATCCACACACGCCCCTCCAAAATGCCTCCAACCCAACACCCATCACCGACAAAGTTTATATTGCACCTGGGGTAAATATGACATTCTGAACTCAACTGCAGGCTTAGAAATTTGATTTGAGACTCTGTTTAGTAGTTATTCGATCCGATGTCAAAATAAAATACTTTTATTTAATAATTTTATATATGGTTACCTCCTCGATAACTTTTTCCATAGAATACCCACACCCACAAAAGTTATACCCCACCTAGGATAAACTACATGCTCTGGACTCAACCATGGCCTCAATTTTATGATTCAAGCTACCATTTAAAATATAAATTATTTCCTTCGTGTGCATAATATAAAAAATACTTAATATTTTTATAAAATTTATTCTGGGAACACAGGGCCACAAAATCACACACCATCTCAGTGCATAGATTTAGAAATATATGAAGAAATATTCTAAATTCTGACAAGGAAAATCCCAAGTTACTAAAAAAGTAAAGAATCATGTGAAAGATTTGTTTTTGCATGAAAGTCGGTTTGTGCGCACCTGGGAAATAAATATGAAGTGAATAGTGTGAAAGAGTCTTATGTGCTCAATGTGACATAAAATATAGTTTTACACACTCGGGGGAGATCTTACGCATGTAGAAAAAGATACGTAGGGATATTACATATAGGGTCAACTGAGTATATAAATAAGAATCTACCCATCTCATTTTAGTAGCTCAATACTAATAGAAATCCAGGTCTTTGAAT
This sequence comes from Viscum album, assembly GCA_963277665.1. Lineage (NCBI taxonomy): Eukaryota > Viridiplantae > Streptophyta > Magnoliopsida > Santalales > Viscaceae > Viscum > Viscum album. The sequence goes on from OY728150.1 coordinate 250,789,557, forward strand.
CATGTAAGAGTTGAAAGAAAAAGGAGTTTCACATAAAGAGTGTTTCACACAAATGGTGTTTCATGTAAAGAGAGTTGGGTGAAAAGCATAAATATTGTGCACAAGTCTATAAAGTTGTGCACAATACACCCAAAAGTTGCGCAAAATATAGAAGTTTCCCAATAATTATGTGGTATAGGGGTGTTCATCAAGTGGATAAAAGTGGAACTTGTTGAAGTTGCTGCCCTAGAACCAAATTATTTTTACTTTATGATAAACATATATTAATTGTTTGAATATTTATAAACTAATTATCACATCATTATTGTTCTTTTGCGTGAAATAGTATGTGATAATGTCCTAAGAGTAGTTTTCACACTAAAAGGTCATAGTAGTTCCCCATTATGATGATAACCCGAAAGATATACAACACTATTATTGAATATATGTTCAATAGGTGGATGATATAATTTGAGGGACCCAAATGATAAAATATATTAGGGGTTGAGACTCATAGGACTTTGAGACACCTTCTCATGGTGTACACCCTTTGTATTATCCAGTAGGATATTATGAGAATGAGACCCACCAGTAGAAAATCCAAATTCATACATGTCATTAGATGTTCCAATATACGAACATGTGTATTGGTCCATAGAATTTAATATTATTATTAATGAGTATTATGAGTCACACACTTAGATGCATTGATGAAAATCATGACGACATATGTTTGTGGCAAGGTAGGATACATTGGGTGCGTCACGAGTAATATTTTATTAATGAATAATACCAAAAACGATTTATCCATTATATTATTTAATAGAAGTTAATATCTTAGACCCTTTAATGGAAATGATATAGCCTAAATAAATCCATGGACATGGTGATCAATAGGAAAATTATATTTCCAAAAAGTCAAAGAAAGAGATAATCGAGCACATAGGTTGATGGCATTGGCATGAAACTTTATCGATTTGAGATATTATGATAAAGGGGTAATATTACATGGTAAAAATTTGTATGGGGTAATAAGTCATTGTGGAATTAAATTATTTCTCTATGGGTTTCTTGGCGTGTTGCTAGATGCTAACCTTAGACTTTAGGCTGCTTCACCTAATGCCACTAAGGAAGAGGCCTAGAGGGCCACATACTAAATGTGTCCAGAATATCAGTTAAATAATATATTATTATTTATTATTTAATAGTTGAATAAATATTATTCTCATATGTGGTTTAATAATTATTCATGTATGCTTGATCACATTTATTATATCACTATTTATTTGAGAGAATATATTGTGAGTAGAATATTTAATAAATATCTATTTTCTATTTAGTGAATATAATATTTATTTATTTATTAGAAAATAATGAAGTTTTATTTATTTAATACATAAATAGAAATTATTCAAGGCCTGATAAGCATTTTGGAGGAATGGCGAACCGAGTTTAATGGTCTGATGATAAATGATAATATTGAATATTATTTAATTAAATAATATTTAATTGTAATTCACAAGTATAATGCATGTTAAGAAATAATAATATTACTATTATTATTTAACATGGGGTTTTTCTAGGATTAAATAAATAATAAGGCCACTTGTGTAATTATTTTATTTTAACCCTAACAATACAAATACCCAATTATATTACCTTCTCATTAGTCTATTCAGTTGCGCACAAAGATTCAAGGAGAATCATCTCAAGACTAGAGCACTCCCTTCTCAAAGAATGCTCCCAAGAATGGGGAGTAATCATACTTCACTAGATCAAGGATAATGTTTTGGAATCGATTATCGAGATGATCAAGGAAGACGACAAAAGCGCAAGGATATTTCATGCTAGAACCTGGAGACTCCTTTGGTGATGTCTGAAGATTCTTGAAACATGTGTGGATCACTGCTAGATTAAATCTACACTTGGTTTATACAATGAAATGATGGTGCACAATAGATCTGTCATTAGATACATTAATGAAGAAAGAATTACTTAAAGGTAATTATTTATCTAATTAAATTAATTATAAACAATATATATTGATCCCTATCTCTCGGTTCCAATGAAATTCTTATTTTTCTATTTCTTTGACTCAATTATATGGATCACAACTTTCATCATTGTATAGATCATGGATTGATCATTGATTATGGAAAAAACTAAAGTTGGGAACCACCCATTGCATGCTTCTGCTGCACCCAGAACCTACAAGTGGTGTCAGAGTAGGAAAATAATTGTTTATAATTATTTATATTCATTAGTTATTTACTCATTCATAATTTAGTTTTTAAATTCAAGTTTAATCATTATTTTAATATGAATTACGAGATATGTTTCTTCCTCCATAATTTATAATAGAAATGATTAATTTTATGATTGAAATAAAATCAATGAACTCATTTGGAGGTTCCAAGGATCATGGTCATACAACACCAGACTACTGCCATGTAATTAACATTACATGCCACATAGTAACATTTAGTGCATCAAGATTAGTTCAAAGATCAATTCTAGATTTTACGTTGATTAGGGAATTAATTACACCATTAGTGCACCGTTTGTTGACCAGGATAAAATAATGAATGGTCAACCAGAATACATGCCATATGGAACATTGGACATGATGTGTAGTCCCTTCGGGTTAGGGCCATACTGTGTATTCCATACATGACCTATCCAATCGGTGATCATGTAACACAGAGTCGAAATGACATTTGGACCATTGGATACGCCATGTACTCCAAATTTTCAAGGCAGGTTTTACACATTGAGTCCCTATGTGTGTACCTCAGATAGACGGTGAAGGGTGTACACGCCGTGTATATCGGATCTACATTCCATGTACTTTTACCAGATTACACAGATTTAAAATTAATTTATTTTACTATATAAAACTTGGGACATATACTTCTGTGTGGTCATAAATATAGGACACAACATGTTATAGGTTTTAATATACATAAATATTTAAAATTTTAATTAATATTTTCATAATGTTCAGATCTTTATATCATGTATGAGTCATATTATAGGTTGTCACTCTTTTTTCATTAAAGCATAACTCGTGAGTAAAAAATCATGTAATTTCTGTAGTCATCCATAAAGTACACATCATGAAAGTATGTGATAAGTTGTATATTCCATATGTCATAAGAGTAAAATAGTATACAAGTATAATACATTTTGGGTAGATTTGGATGGGTATTTACCGTGTTACCTCCAAGGTACAAGTTATGTACACAATTAATTTTAAATTATTATTTTTTTATTTTTTTTAAAATTATAATGGATGATAATGTCAAGGAAATTTAGATAAGGATTAAGATAAAAGTATTGATTAATTAAATATAATAATTAATTGATCCGAGCTTGATTTTTCTTAAATAATATTGATTAAGAATCGAGTTCTAGTTTTATTAAATGCATAATTTGTTTCATTCTAGTGGATGATCATGAGATTGAAAAAACCTTTGTATGTGATTGGTTTCATTTTAATTTATTATTAAATTAAATTATTGGTATTTATGCCTTATCACCTCATTAATATGTAGGGCCTACATTCTCATAGTTTTTTAAGTAAACCCCCTTTTAACCCTCACTTTCATGTGAGTAAAATATATGTAATGGATGGAGCTCCCAAGATAATGGAGGTGGTTCAAGTTAGGAGCTGAGGTGAAACCAATACAAAAAAGATACAAAGGTGGATAGGTGGAAAACTATAAACATGAACCTCAAATTACTTAAGGGCCTTTCTCCCCTAGGTTAATGGTTAGTTTATCAACCGCTAGATAAACAAACCATTAGTATGAGCTCACGATCATACCTGTTATTTTATTTATGTCAGGTTAATGGTTATTTCATTATGGATGTCTTGTTACGATCACATAAATAATTAATTAACAAGCATGAAAGATAGAATTAAAGTAAACTAGATTATGCGTAAATATTATCTAAGATATGGTCAATCACTTAAGTAATCACACTTAAAATAAAAAATCATGTAATAAAGATATTAATTTTTAATTTATACATAATCAATAAAATCCATCAATAAAATATTAAGTCGGTATAGCCTTCCATTACTTTGGTTAGAATCAAACCATAGTTAAAATTTTTCAACCATCCAAATTTGGGGTGATCTCAATTATAATGGAATTCTAACATGAGGTTTTGGGTTAACTTAACTTGGTTCACATCAAGGGATGACTGCCAAAGCAGGATTTGGTGTAATTAAGAGACAAAGGTTGATGAAATATAAATGAATGATTTCAGGATTGGGGAGTCCACTCAGAAGATCAAGGAACTGTGAGTTAATGAAGTTGGCATTTGGAATGCATAACTAAAACCATTCAAGTTACTTGACCAACCAAATTTGGGGTAATGAGAAGGGGAATATGAATCATTTCTGCTAGAATATCCAAGAAATAAGATATTCTAAATCCAATGGTGAGGTATATTGGATTTTGATAAAATAGTGGGAGACTAATAAATATAATATTTATTTATTTTTCTAAATTTATCAGATAAAGTACTAAAATTATGCTTATCTTATTTTGAAGAAATAGTAATAAAATGACATCAAACATATCACTACGATCCATACTTGATAAGGAAAACCTTTCCACTGGCACAAAATTCTAGGAGTGTCAAAGGTGCCTACGAGTCATCCTTCACCATGATAAGAAATTATATTTTCTAAAAGAACCTTTTCCAGTTACACCTAATACTGAGGCAAGTGATGAAGAGCTATCTCTCTATGAGAAACATCTGAATGATGCCACAAATGTTTAATGCTTCATGCTATCATCCATATCCAATGATATTTTGAAGAAACATGAGGACATGGATGCCTATAGAATGATGTCTCACCTTCAGGATCTCTATCAAGATAAGTTGAGACATGAGAGGTATGATATCTCCAATGATTTTTTCACAAATAGTCTTGGAGAGTCTGTGCCAGATGGGCCTCATGTAGTCAATATTATCAGCTACATTAAATGCCTAGACATCATAGGAATTAAATTCCTAGATGAGTTGTGTATAGATCTCATACTTTCATCACTACCCAAGACCTTCTCCAGCTTTATTGTGAATTATAATATGATAAATAATGAGAAGAGTCTTTTGGAACTTCTAAAATTGATTCACCAAGTGGATAAGGACACAAGGTGTGAAGAACCCACAATCCTTATGGTGAATAAGAAAATGAAGAACAAGGTAAAGGGAAAGATAAAGGTGCATTCATTATTGAGTGAAATATTTCCATTTCTATACATTGGGTATTAGATGAAGGTTGTGGTGCTCGCATCTGTATCTAAATACAAGAACCAAGTAGATTTGGTAAAATTCTCAAAGGAGAGGCGAATATACGAGCTGACAATGGTGTGAGCCTGGATTCTCTTTCCATTAGTGACTACCACCTTTCATTACCAACAAGAATGATTTTGGTTTTACATGATTTTTATTATGTACCGACTGTTACCAAAACATAAATTTTGTATCAAGTTTAGATATATATGGGTTTATTTTCAAGTTCAGAAATAAAAGTTATTTCTTTTATAAGGAAAAGATATGTTATGGTATGGAACATTTAAATAATAGTCTGTATGTATTAAATTATGAAAACTAAGTTTTTTCAATTGATAACGAATCAAGTTCACATGACACATATAACACCTAACTTTGGCATCACCATCTTGGTCAAGTAAATGAGAAGCGTTCGAAAAATCTCTATTAAGATGGTTATTTAGACTCATCTGAGCTAAAACCAATTGATAAATGTCATGATTGTTTACAAGGAAAAATATACAAACCACCATTCATTAGACAGGGTGAAAGGGCCATAGAACATCTAGTATTGGTATACACATATGTTTGGGGACTATTTGTAGTAGAAGCTAGAGGTGGATATTCTTACTTCATAACCTTTACTAATGAATTGAGTATATATGGCTGTATTTACTTGATAAGGTATAAGTCTGAGTCCTTTAAAAAATTAAAGGAATTGAAGAATGAAGAAGAGAATCAACTTGGTATGAAGATAAAGAAAATTCTACCGGATCGAGGTGGTGAATATCTTAACCAAGAGTTCACCGACTTTCTATAGGAGTTTGGGATTCTATCTCAACTCACTCCACCTTATACACCACAGTAGAATGGTGTTAGCAAAAAGGAGAAACATACCTTGTTAGACATGGTAAGGATGACGAAGAGTCATGTAGATCTTCTATTATCCTTTTGGGGATATGAATTAAAAACTACACCATACACATTAAGTTGAGTACCAAAAAAAGCCGAAAATGGAATTCCCTTCTAGTTATGGAGTGAAAAGAAACCCATTTTGTCGCATACACATGTATGAGGATGATAGAAGTTTTTTAAGGTCTTCTTGGGCAATAAACTAGAACCCCAGGGCATGTGGTTTATCATTATAGGGTATCCCATGGAAAAAAGTGATACTACCTATACAAACCCTCAGACAAGAAAGTGACTATTGTCAGAAAATCCGTCTTTCTTGAGTGGGATCACATCCTCATAAAGGATAGTGGGAGCAAGATTTACTTTGATAAAGTTGATGCTCAAGATACACAGAATTTGGTATAGGAATGAGTTTCATAGGTCCCCATGGAATAAGTGGTTCCTGAAACACAAGTACTGCATAGGAGTATAAAAGAGGTAAGAGAACTATAGAGATATGGTTTTCTAGTCACTGAGGATGGTGAATAATTATTGTTGGAAAATGATGAAAATCTATCCTAAAAGAAGGCAGTATAGATCTCATAAGATGAAATATGGATAAAATATATTAATTCTAAGACGAATTACATGTATTATAACCAAGTTTGGGTTCTGGTTGATACACCAGTTGATGTAAAGCATGTTGGATGCAAATGGCTATTCAAGAGGAAACTGGACGTGGAAGGTAAAGTTAGTACTTGTAAAGCAAGGATATTAGCTAAAGGTTTTAAACAACATCAAGGAATTGAATTGAATTAAATTTTTTTCCTATTTTCCATGTTTAAATACATAATAATTATACTTGCCATAATATCTTACCATGAATTTGAGATTTGGCAGATGGATATCAAAACTGCATTCCTTAATGGGAACCCTCAGGAAGATGTGTATATGACACAAACAGAAAGGTTTGTGACACTAGGTGATTCTAAAAGGTTTTCAAGTTACAGAGATCCATTTATGGATTGAACCAAGCATCCATGTCATGGAATATTCGATTCGATGAAGACATAATATGATTTGGTTTCATTAAGAATGAATATGAGCTATGTGTTTACAAAAGTTTTAATGGGAATGCTATCATTATCCAAGCAGTGTATATTGATGACACATTAATTATTGGAAATGACATACCAGTATTATAATCTATTAAGTAACAGGTGTTTCTCCATGAAAGACTTAAGCGAAGCAGCCTACATTCTAGGGATCAATATTATTCGTGATAGACCCAATAGGCTACTTGGACTAAGAAGAAGTACATATATTGACTAGATACTAAAGAGATTTAATATGGAACAATCCAAGAGGGTATTGGTTCTAGTTTCCCATGGTTTAAATCTTTCTAATAAAGTGTTTCCCTATACACAGTAGGAGAAAGATAGAATGTGTAAGATCCCATACGCTTCAGTGATAGGATCAATAATGTATTCCATGTTGTGAACTACAATTGATGTTGCCTATGCATTGATAATGGTAGTTAGATATCACGAAGATCTAGGAGAACATTATTGGACTATTGTTAAGACCATACTTATGTATTTGAGAAGAACTAAGGACATGTTCCTGGTGTATGGAGGAGATGAAGAGCTTGTCATCATAGGGTATGATGATGCTAGTTTTTGGACAGATCATAATGATCTGAAGTCACGACCAGAATATATTTTCTATCTCAATGAAGGAGCTATGATTTAGAAGAGTTCAAAGTAGATAGTTGTTTATAATTCTACAGTGGAGTATGAGTATATAGTGTCTTCTGATGAAACCAATGAAGCTGTTTGGATTTGGAACATTTTCCAGGAGCTTGATATGCTACTTGGAAGTAAAGACCCTTCACATTGTATTTTGATAATACTATAGCGGTGGCTCTTGTAAAAGAGCCAAGGTCACACCAACGATCAAATCATATAATATAAAAGTATCACCTCTTGAGGTATTTCTATCAGAGGGGTGAAGTTGTAGTGAGAAGAGTACCCACATAAGAGAACATGGTAGACCCCTTGACTAAAGGCCTATCTCACAAGAAGCATGAATATCATATGAGATCTAACATACTGAAGGTTGTTAATAGTTGTCTCTAGTACAAGTGGGAGTTTGTTGGAGTTGGTTCCATAGAACCAACTTATTTGTACTTTTTTATAATCATTTATTCATTTTTTGAATATCTATAAATTAATTATCACATCATGATTGGTCTTATGCATGACATAGTATGTGATAATGTCCTAATAGTATTTATCACACAAAAAGGTCATATAAGTTCCTTGCTATGATGAGAATATGAAAGTGCTATGACAGTATTTTTGAATATATGTTATATATCCAGATGATATCATTTGAGGGACACAAATGATACAGGCTACCAAGAGTGGAGACTCATAGGGCTTTGAGACACCTTCTCATGGCTTATTCCCTTAGTAATATCTAGTAGGATATTATGAGAATGAGACACACTAGTAAGAAATATACATTCATATGTGTCATTTGTTTTTCCTATCTTTGGACGTGCATATTGGTGCTTAGACTTTAATATTATTATTAATGAGTATTCTGAGTCGTGAACTTAGATGTATTTATAAAAACTGTGATGAAAGATGTTTTCAGCGAGGTAGGATATGTTGGGTGAATCATGAGTAATATTTCATTAATGAATAATGCAAGAAAGGATTTATCCATTCTATTATTTAATTAAAGTTAATATTTCAATCCCTTTAATGGAAATGATATAGCCTAAATAAATCCATGACCATGGTGATCAATAGGAAAGTTCTATTTTTGGAATTTCAAAGAAAGAGATAATCAAGCACATAGGTTGATGGAACTTTCATGCAACCTGATCTATTTGAGATATTGTGATAAAGAGATTATATTACATGGTAAATGTTTGTATGAGGTAACATGTCATTGTGGCATTAACTTCTTTCTCTATGGGTTCCTTGGCATGTTTCTAGATGCTAACCCTAGACTTTAGGCTGCCTCACCTAATGCCACTAAGAAAGAGGCCTAGAGGGTCACACACTAAGTGTGTCCACAATCTCAGTTAAATAATAAATTATTATTTATTATTTAATTATTTTAATAAATATTATTCCCATATGTGGTTTAATAATTATTCATGTATGCTTGATCACATTTATTCCATCACTAGTTATTCGAGAGACTATATTGTGAACAGAATATTTAATAAATATTTATTTTCTATTTAGTGAATATAATATTTATTTATTTATTGGTGAATAATGAAGTGATATTTATTTAATAAATAAATTATAAATATTCAAGTCCTGATAAATATTTTAGAGGAATGGTAGACTGAGTTTAATGGTCCGATGAGAAATGATAATATTGAATATTATTTAATTAAATAATATTTAATTATAATTCAGAAGTATAGAGCATGTTGAGAAATAATAATATTACTACTATTATTTAACATGGGGTTTTTCTAGTATTAAATAAATAATAAGGGCACTTGTGCAATTATTTTATTTTAACCCTAGTAATACAAGTACCCAATTATGTTATTTTCTGATTAGCCTATTTGGTTGTGCACAATGATTCAAAGATAATCCTCTCAATCCTTGAGATCTCCCATATCCAAAAATGCCCCCAATAATGGAGAGAAATCCTCCTCCACCAGATAAAGGAGAATTATTTGGAAGCAATTCTTAAGGTGATCAAGGAAAATGATGCAAGCACAAGGGTATTCCATTCTAGCACCTGGAGACTCCTTCCATGATGTTTAGAGATTCTTGAAACATGTGTGGATCACTTATATAGGAAATATACACTTGGTTTCTACAACACAACGATGGTTCACCATAGATCTGTCACCATACACGTCAACGAAGAAATAATTCCTTAGAGGTAATTCTTTATCTAATTAAATTAATTATAAAAAATATGTGTTGAAACCTTTCTCTCCATTATGGAGCAATTATTATTTTTCTATTTCTTTGACTCAATTCCATGGATCACAGTGTTCATCATCCTATAGATCTCAGATTGACCATTGATTATGGAAAAAATTAAAGTTGGGCATCGTCCATCGCATGCTTCCACTATACCTAGAACCTATAGAACTTAATGATACACTAAATGAGATGTAAAACATATTGATTCAAGAAATCAAAGGTGGGATATTATTAAGAATTAGTAACCACACTTTAGTTGATAGAGCATTGAGCTTTCATATTGTGATTGGTTGTAAACCAGGAGGGATAATGAGTCCACTTAGAACATTCTAAATAATAGTGCACTTTTAGTGGATTTGGTATATCGACACATTTTCATTATATGATCCTTGGATGTATCCTAGTGAGGGTGAACCAAGTAAAATTTCTATGTATCATGCATTCTTTAATTTATGTTCATATATTTTTGCGAGAAATATAGAGGATTACATTTTGTTTAATAATGAAACTAGATCCAAAGAGGCAGTTGCTTTAATCTATCATATCTTAATTCACTCTCCCTCTCAGGATATTTATCCTAGTTGGTGTAACAAAGTATATGGGTAAAAATAATTTTACCTATAAATATTTTTTAATAAAAATATCAAATATAAAGAAATATTGAAAATAAATAATATATCATTCTCCATGTTTATCTTTATCTTCATCTTCATCTTTAGTTTCATTAGTGTCAATGTCTCCATCTTCCTCGACATCATCATCAATTTATATACATGCTTCAATTAAGAGATATAGCCAATGTTGTTTCTTACAAGATTTTATTTTTTTCACCTCAGTAAAACTACTTTTATTTTACATAAACCGATGATATTTTATTTTTATTACACTCCACCAATCATTTAAATATATTTAAGAAATATAGTGATTTTTATAATAAACTTGATGTTCATGATATTCCAGTAAAAATTGTTTATTTGATACAAGAATACTTATATTTAATATCAATGATTCTATGTCATGGATGAACACACAACCCTCAATTAGTATCAAACTAATGAAATTTAAACATTGTTACATAATTCTACTCTAGATAACATGAGTCAATTATTTCATCCAACATACCATAAGATTTAACCTAACTTTCTTTGTGATAATATTCTTTTAATAAAACACCATTGTTCATTGATTATTTTGATTCACCATATGTACATGTATGAAATTGAAATCCATTAACCACATGAGAATTATAAGATTTGATCAATTTTGATATTGTATTAATCCATGCATATAATAGAATATCAATTTTATTTCCATGATTTGGTACCTGAATAAAAAAAATTAAAAATATATAAAATAATAAATTTATTTCATATGTTCAATTGTAAACAATTTAATTTATCATCCTTTGAAACCAGTAGGAAAAATTACACAATTGACGTTCTTCAAGAGTAGTTGGGGTAATTTTTGTGATTTTTTTTATATAATAATGATATAATATAAAAAATAATTAATATAAATTTACTTTTAATATATAATTTTAAAAAATTTAAGTAAAAGCAGTACTTGTTGCACAAATCTTATCATTTCTTCATAATTGAGCAGGACATATGTATGGGGGCTGTGCATTTCTTCATCTGAAAGCCATTATTCACTATAAACACCCAAACTAAGATAAAACCAATTAAATATTAAAAATTGGTGTTTTATAACATCATCAATATTTTCCTCATTGTGATCCATTCAATTATGTTTTGAAGGATATCCTGATTGGAAAAAAATGAGAGAAAAAATTTGAAATTTCTTCTTATAAGTGTACTTCACCAATTGAACCTTCAATCAATACCCCATTACATACCTTCTTTTTCAATTTTTTATACATATCTAAAATGGGTATAACTATTGGAGTTGTAATATCCCTACACATTTAGCTTCATATAGAAAAATCAATATTAAATGTTTCATTGAGTCAAAAAACACTGAAAAAATATCTTTTCTAATTTTCATAAAATTATAACAACATCCTTTTGAAGCATACTCAATGTATCATAGTCTGTTGTTTCTATAAAAATGTCTTAGAATAAATATGATATTTCAATAAACACATCCCAGATTAAATAATTCAACATCCCTCTAAGACCAATAAGAAGTAATCTTTGCACGATGAAATGAAAATCACAACCTTTTAATCCAGTAATATTTCTATTTCTGATGTAATGAGACAAATTAGAATAATAGTCATCTTGTAACCTCAAATATTTAATCCACTTCCAAAATAATAACTTAATTTCTTTAGAAAGTGCATAATATTCTTTTCGCTTAATTAATTATTGTGATCTTTCATTTTTAAATAACTCAAGTTTAGGATACCTATAAATTTGGGCAAGATCTAACCACTCCTTGATAGTAACTTTGGTCTTTTCAGGTGTGTCCAATACAATATATAATATTCTATCAAAATAATTTTTCTATATATGCATTACATCTAACATGTAACGAACCAAAAAATCATACTAATATGGAAACTCACAAAAAAATACTTTTATTTATCCAATTGTGATATCTCTAAAAACAATATATATTTTTATTAGTTTATAGTTTTTCCAAAAGTAATAGGAGGTAATGAATATTCAATACATTTTACTTGAAAACCAGAGAGCACTATTGCAGGTTTGTCTCTTTCAATTCTACCTTTTGTAAAAAAGTTTATATTTCATCAGAATGGATTATTTGGAGGAATAAATCTTTTATTATAGTTAAAAACACAATTCTTTCTTCAATTTATGAGCATAAATTATTTTCTATCACCCATGCAGTATGGATAATATTTTGGACCTTGTGTACTCTATCCAAATAAAATACCATACATCAGAAATTCACTGATAACCCATATTGATACAACTTTGAGGACAAAATTTTTACTTGAAACAATAATATATATAGTTACATCATCGTTTCATAATAAAATTAACACATCAATCAATAGATTAAAAATAACATCGATGTTATTTTTCATATTTCCTAGAATTAGTAATGTCAAATATATATACGGTTTCTTCATCAACATCCCAGGAGGTTTGTTGTACAAAGTTATTAAAATATTACAACAATAATATTAACTATGATAAGTACTAAATAAACAAAAACCATCTGTAGAAATATCCAATCTTAAATTATGAGGTTCTGAAGAAAAATACAAATGCACCTTATCAAAGCGTTTCTAAGAATCACCATCACAAGGACAATTTAGTGTTTTACCGATAGAAACATTGGATCTATGCCACAAAAATAATGATATTGAATTGTGAGACATAAATAGATGTTTTAGTCTATATATAATCATAAAATACCTTTAACAGGAATAAATTTAGACATTTCTGATTGTATCTCTTTGTACCTCAATTGTCTACATGTTAGATAACTAGATAACAAATCATATTCACCATAATATAAGATGCAATCATTTGAACATTCATGGATCTTTTGATAACTAAAACCAAAATTATGAACCAACTTTTTTATTTCATATAAATTTACTGGTAATGTATTTCCTTTAGGCAACAATGATTTAACGAAATAAAATAATTTATTAGAGAAAATATTTGACATTCTAAAATTGGATTTAATCACCATAAATTTTGTAACTACTTAAAATTTTCGGATCTGATATATAAAATATATGTACCCCTTAGCATATTTAAACAAATCACAAATTCCATATGGTTTCAATTTGGGGTTAGAATCATTTTTCATAGTTTCTATTTCTTAAAAAGATGGTCTAGTAGCATCATATACTAAATTTTGAATTTGAGATGGTTCTGAAACCAAATAATTTATATTTCCTTCTGAATTTAATTTTTCGTGTTGATACCAAAAAACTTAATCATTCTAAAAATTGAGTAATAATTTTTACTAATTTATATTAATTTATACAAAATTTTGAGGAATTAATACTAAATTATAGTAATATGTATTAATTTAAAATAATTTATTTTTATGTATAACGACTTTTATTAATTTATATTAATTTATATCAATTTTTATTAGTTTATACTAAATGATAATCATTTACTAATTTATATTAATTTATACTATTTTTTCTGAATTTATACTACTTTTTATTGATTTTTAGTAATTTATATAAATTATATCAATTTATAGTAAATTATACTAACTTATACTAATTTTTGACGAATTAATACTAATTTTTATGAATTTATACTAAATGATAGTAGTTTTTACTAATTTACATTAATTTATACAAAATAATATCAATTTATAGAAAATTATACTAATTTAAACTAATTTTTGAGGTATTAATACTAATTTATAGTAATATATATATATATATATATATTAATTTATACTAATTTTAATTAATTTATAGTAAATGATACTAACTTATACTAATTTGTGAGAAATTAATACTAATAATAGTAATATATATTATTTTATAATAATTTATTCTAATGTTTAGTAAATTTTATTAGTTTATACTGATGTATATCATTTTTAATTAATTTACACTAAATAGTACTAATTTATACTAATTTATATTATTTTATACTAATTTTTATTAATTTATACCAATTTTTATTAACTTATTATAATTTATATAATGTTTTGTAAATTATATCAATTTATAGTAAGTTATACTAATATATACTAATTTGTGAGGAATTAATACTAAATTATAGTATTATATAACATTTTATAATAATTTATACTAATGTATAATAGCTTTTATTAATTTATACTAATGTATATCTATTTTTATTAATTTATACTATATGATACTAATTTATAATAATTTATATTTTTATACTATTTTTATAAATTTATAATAATTTTTATTAACTTATAGTAATTTTTATTAATTTATACTAAATTATATCAATTTATAGTAAATAATGAAAGATAGATTTGGGTCTGCGAGAGAATCTCACTATACTTACCACTGGTGATTAGGGCTCTATGCTTATGGATTCTTTGTCGATCCCCTCTCTTACTAATATCTTCATTACTCATGGATGATTTGACTACCACAAGTATGGGGGTGTTGTAATGGGTGGTCAGAAAATTAGGGGTAGAGGGATAGATATGGATGCTTTGGTTGAGGTTAGTGTGCATAATCACTCCTCTCTCTTTAAAGTTTTGGTCGTAGGTAGTATTCGCCAGAAGAGAAATGTTGATCATGTAATGGATGACCCAACTGCAGTCTCAAAATGACTAGAAATTGGTGAACATTCAATCATTGGGTATCTTGTTTTGCGAGGAGGCTCTATACCGTGGAAAATGATAGATCTTACCGAGCTCCTTTCATAAATTTGGGTCTTTACAAATTGGGGATGTGTCTCATTGGGACATGGATTTTTTTACATGATCTCCCCTTCTATGGACCTGAAGATGAGAGCTTGTGTATTTGGTTTGATCTCTCTCAATCTGGTATTTTTTTCACATCTAGGAATGAGATTAGAAATTCATCCCATAAGAGGTTGGAAATTCATCAGTTCAATTATGGGTGAAGTTATTTGGATTAAATTGGATACTTTAGCACCCTAGGATCCTTTATGATATTACGATGTCTATAGGGGTTCCTATTAAATTTGTCACGAACCAGCTCGAGTCGACCCTGAACCGGTCACCCAGGCCAGCCCGCGACAAGTCCCGAGAGGCGTTCCCGATCCTCCCGAGATGGTGACAAGCACCAAGGGCATCAATAGAGTACACAAGGGAACGATTTCGCCCATATATAAACAATCAAACAAACAACGGAAATAAACGGACAGCCCAAAATGAATTTATATAAAAATTGAACTAAATATTATTTGTAAAAGAAACTAAAATTAGAAAAAAACCAACAACTGAACTGAAAAATCCCGATGAAAAAAATAACTCCATGTGACACTTCTGGTAACTATCCAACACAATGATAAAAAGTCGCCCAAGGTGATCGAACTAAAGATGAAACCTGCACAAGGGCTAAAAAAAGAAGAAGACTATAGGCGTGAGTATTAAAACTCAGTAGGTTAGCCCGGTATTCTATTCCCAATGCACATTACTTTAAAATAAAATAAACATCAATTTATAGTTTTAAATTCAATATTTGAAAGTATGGTTTTTAAATGAGGTTCCATGCTATAATAATTATCAGACAAAAACATGAATGTTTAATAAACAAAAATGCAAGTAACAATTATTTTCAAAGAGGTGAAACTTCAAAATGAAAATAGTTTTCAAGAGGAATGCTTTAAAGAATTTTAACATTCAAATAAATAACATATACTACTGAATTTACCAACCAAACAAACCGTATGCCGACGGTGAGTACAAAATAGTCAATGAGCACTACTCACAGGAATACCCCTAGGCACTAGTTAGTTGTGAGCCCCAGGTACCTCGTATCTCGGTGAAAGTAACCATAATAAATATCCTTTCTCGTGCACGAGCTACTAGTAGGGAACATACCCATAACCTAGTGGTCCCCAATCATCATCATCATCATAGTTTAGTTAGTGTTGTCATCGTCAAACTTGCTACGTGAAACAGGGGCCAACCCCCACAGAATCACTAGCATACTAGTACACGTCCGCCCACCTAGATACCCGGGATTCCCTTTAATGCTCAATCAAGTTAAACATATTATCAAATACACATTTCACATCCCCATTCCATTACAAAACCATATAAACACAAACATCCCATAATAATTCTTCACATTTCTTACACTAATCAACAAACCGCTAAATATTTTGGTAAAACAATTTCATGAAGTGTATTGAGGCTTTGCACATAAAACTCTTTCAAAAACACTCTTTAAATTATAAACACACATCATAACCAAACCAAATCATATTTTTCATCCCAATAAACATTTAATAAAATCATTTAATGGACCATAAAACAATCCCAATTGCACAAATTGTTATATACAAGTAAAACACTCCTTCATTTCTAGGAAATGCCAAACGGGCCTTTAATTATTTTCTCAAAACTATCCTTTGACGAAGGTATGAATTTTAATTCTATTAAGGATCTGTATAAACACAATTTACAGCAGAAAACCACATTCATAAATCTCTTATAATACTCAGGTTACATATTCAAAACACAACCATTTTCATAAAGATGTGAAACAGTCCATTTTTGGGCAACTCGGGCCAAAATATGTTGTAAATAAAAACCCACTTGATTGTAAAAACGAATACAAATAGGAAATCCATATAAGTACCCAAAAATTCCATTTATCATTATTCCAATTCCTTTATAAATCCAAACAAATAACTTTTAAATCACACATCACACATAAAAGCCAACCGGGCAATTTACCGAACACATGACATGCCCTTTTTAAACAAAACAATTTATTTTAAGTACATGAAAAGGAATAAAACACCAATTGAAAGCCATATTTTCATTCAAGATACTGTAACATGTTAAAAATACCATAGAAAAGATTATAAACCTCACAAAATATTTTCAAAAGATAACGGAACATTTAAACAAACACTTGTTGAGAACTTTCATGACAAAACAACACTACCGTTCACAAACCAATGATTAAACAACCACTTTGAACACCAATAAAATTATTCAAAGGATTAAAAACAATAATAAACATATATATCTGGTGTTAAATATAATAAAATGATAAAACTTAAATAATAAAGTCATGTGCAAGGGGTATCCTACCTCAAATCTTTGGCGTAATTGAAACGCACACCCGAAATCACCCGCCGCGGGTTTATAAACCATAAAACTATAAATATCAGACCTAAACAAATAGAAACCCCATCAAAAAACATGGTATAACAAAACCCTAGGTCTATAAAGACTAGTGTACAATATAAAACCAAGAAATAATGAAAGGAGGGGGAAGAGGAAGAAGAGAGGAGAATGAATCTCACCTTTCATCATAGAAAACTCTTCATCTTCCATTATATCTGAAGCCCTAGAGAAAATGGAATGGCTTGAAAATTCTTTGAGAGACTCCTAAGGTCTTGAATAACCAGGGGAAGAAGATTTGTGGCCAAAAGAATACGAATTGAATGAGTTATGGGTGAAACAAGTTACCTTCTCAATTCTGGACGTTTTGAGGAAACCAGAGAACATTCTCCATAATAAGCGACCAATATGAGCTCCAAAGAGGTAACATCGATTATGAGGGTTAGTATAGGGTTATTGTCTTCGAGGGGGAGGTGGAATCACCGAAACATAGTAAAAAATGAAAAAGGTATAAACGAAACAAATTATTTTTTTTAAACAGGAAATGGGCCCATGGGCTGGCCCAATACCTAAATGAGTATCCCAAATTCACCTGGCCTATGAATTTATAATGGGTCCAAAAGGATAAATAAGTTTTAATATATCAGTACAGGACAAGTGGGAAGTTGAATGGGTGAAAAAGGATGAAAAACAAAAGAGTTATAAAAGAAACAAATTCGGTTTTTAAAACTGGGAATGGGCTCACGGTTGGCCCAAATCATGAAGTAACCACCCTTTCTTCAAAAACTACTAAACAAACAATGGGGATCCCAAATTAGGGTGGTTAGACATATATGAAACTTCAAAACTCAAGATATATCTCATCAAATACCCATGAAAAGGATCGGTATTTCTAATGGAACGGATCAACACAATGACAGAAAAGAAAAAAAACCCGTGTGTGACAATTCTCCCCATCATTAAAGCTTTCGGCCCCCGGAAAGCCATAACACTTTCCGGCTGAAAAAAAAACAACACATAAGGATTCCAGAATGTACTCCCCACCATTAAGAATCAACTATAACTAGAAATTTTCTTAGGATGAAAATCCAGGAGACCCATGGTGGGTCTCCCCACCATTAGAAACCAACTAGCAATGAATAGACAAGAATTGAACATAAGCTAGAGTTGGGACTCACTCACACAAGCCCAAAAAAAAACCCTCCTACAAAAAACTACTATACCAAGTTAATAGAGTTACAACATGAACATATAAACCACCCACTCCCAAATGGAGGGGACAATAACTTGGTCGACACATTCAGCAAAATTCTGGACCCCCGTCACTTGGGGATGGGAGGGAAGGGGACCCAATAATTTGGCCACTTAAACAACAAAAGAAACAAAGAAACTACCCAAAACTCTCCCCCTATGAATAGGTAACACCAAGACTGCATCTGATTTTTACAGGCGGTCCACACAGGGACATTTATTGAAAACCCACATCCATGAAGGAATAACCATAGACACTGTGTGAGGGGTTAAGTCCACCACGCTTGTTGCGACAAAGGGAAATTCATAGAAATGAAGAACCAAAACATTGAAATAGTAACTAACTTACCAAAACAGAGGAGTAAGGATCATAATATAGCACTCCACACCTCTGTTGATTTCCTGATTGCATGAAAAGCTTCACTCCGAGGCCTATGGCTGGAGCCTTGATTCTTGAAGCATTTGCTGCACCACAGTCAGGTGATAAGGATCACACCACTCAAAAAACCCACACTTGATCACAAAAAAAAACCTTTATCTAAATAGGAACTCATATATACATATAAAAATTCTATCTCACTCCAAACAAGGGGTAGAATGGACAAGGAATACGACGAAACACATCAACATCACCGAATACAACTGCTCTGTCCAAAAGAATTATCATGACCTAGATGCACTTTTAATAGATCCCAAACAGCTCTCTATTCCAACAAACAAGTTGAGGCATCATCAAAATAGGTGGATTTAAAATTTGAAAGGAATCCTTAGGTTGATCAGTAGGAAAGATTTCCAACGCAGAACTATCCATGGCCACATCACAACATCAAACACATTTTTAGAAACCCAATGAAAATTACTCCAAAACCGAGCCACCAACAAGATCTCATCACTAGATAGAACAAGAGTATGAATTCTAGATCACATGTAAGCTAACCAAATAAACAACTCTTCTAAGACATAGAAAAATCAAGCCACATAACCATTGGTTTTTAAAAAAAGCCATAATTTTCAGCTCAAAGCAATTTTGAAAAAACAAACTAACTTGGTGGGTTTCCACATTCACCAATGGTGTTTCATCAAGTCTCATCCACATGCACATTTCCATGCCACCCCTGACACCCAACCACCATACCATATAGGCCATACTTCCAAATATAAATAAAACCATGCATGTGAGCACCCATGAAAACACCAAAGGCTAAAATTAAACATCATAATTCAAAAAAAAACAATTTACCTTCAAAAGGAACACCAACCACCAAGTCAAAAAAACATTTTCATGTTTCACAAAAAAACCACAATTAATTAAGAACCATTTTCTTGAAAACCTACCCCTTTTTATTTTTAAAAACTTTTTAAATAACCAAGCCACTCCAAACAACCCCTTCACATTATTTTTTTAAAAAAAAATCAGCAATGTATATTTTCATAATCCGAGGTCCATTGAGACCAATAACGTTTCTAGTAAAACACCAACTGATCAAAACTAATTTCCAAAACTAATTTATCCAATTCAAAAACTTTATAACATCCTAAAATACCCCATGTAAAAAAAATATCCATAATCAATTTAAAATGATTCACAATTTCAAAACTTTTTATTTCAACAAACCACCAGTTTAGATTATGGATAATCCAATCCCTTTAAATCATTTCTACTTCCCTCCATTTTTTTCCACAAAAAAACAACCTTCCAAAACCATTCTTATATTTAATTATTGAAAACCCCATTTTTTCACTTTTCAAAATATAATCTTTACATTAAAACCCATTTCCACAATTCTCACACAAGGATTTTAAAAACAAAAATTCAGAATTCATGAAAGGTTCAAGAGACCCAAAAAAAGGGAACTAGTGTCGGTGGGTGACTTGACCATATGGTTGGCGGCCATATGCCAAACACAACACCAATATAGAGAGAATTATTAGGACCATTCCCCAGCTTGACATGGTTTTCCAGGCCCGGTGAGCTTACGAAGGCCATTGGTCAGACTCCCCTTGTCATATCCCAATACCAAACAAACAACTAGAACAATGGACACTAATAAAACTGGACTCCCATGGAAACCCGAGGATTAGAACAAGAAAGAGTTCGCGACGCTCTTCTTGAACTTACCCCTCAAGTCCCAACAATACTACTCAATCTACCTTGACATCCCCAAAATAACAAGGGAGCTATAAAAGAAAGGTCTGCTAAGAGCCAACCTCCTCTGATACCATTTTGTCACGAACCAGCCCGAGTCGACCCTGAACCGGTCACCCAGGCCAGCCCGCGACAAGTCCCGAGAGGCGTTCCCGATCCTCCCGGGATGGTGAAAAGCACCAAGGGCATCAATAGAGTACACAAGGGAACGATTTCGCCCATATATAAACATTCAAACAAACAACGGAAATAAACGTACAACCCAAAATGAATTTATATAAAAATTGAACTAAATATTATTTGTAAAAGAAACTAAAATTAGAACAAAACCAACAAATAAACTAAACAATCCCGATGAAAAAAATAACTCAATGTGACACTTATGGTCACTCTCCAACACAATGATAAAAAGTCACCCAAGGTGATCGAACTAAAGATTAAACCTGCACAAGGGCTAAAAAAAGAAGAAGACTATAGGCGTGAGTATTAAAACTCAGTAGGTTAGCCCGGTATTCTATTCCCAATGCACATTACTTTAAAATAAAATAAACATCAATTTATAGTTTTAAATTCAATATTTGAAAGTATGGTTTTCAAATGAGGTTCCATGCTATAATAATTATCAGACAAAAACATGCATGTTTAATAAACAAAAATGCAAGTAACAATTATTTTTAAAGAGGTGAAACTTCAAAATGAAAATAGTTTTCAAGAGGGCTGATTTAAAGAATTTTAAAATTCAAATAAATAACATATACTACTGAATTTACAAACCAAACAAACCGTATGCCGACGGTGAGTACAAAATAGTCAATGAGCACTAGTCACAGGAATACCCCTAGGCACTAGTTAGTTGTGAGCCCCAGGTACCTCGTATCTCGGTGAAAGTAACCATAATAAATATCCGTTCTCGTGCACGAGCCACTAGTAGGGAACATACCCATAACCTATTGGTCCCCAATCATCATCATCATCATAGTTTAGTTAGTGTTGTCATCGTCAAACTTTCTACGTGAAACAGGGGCCAACCCCCACAGAATCACTAGCATACTAGTACACGTCTGCCCACCTAGATACTCGGGATTCCATTTAGTGCTCAATAAAGTTACACATATTATAAAATACACATTTCACATCCCCATTACATTACAAAACCATATAAACACAAACATCCCATAATAATTCTTCACATTTCTTACACTAATCAACAAACCACTAAATATTTTGGTAAAACAATTTCATGAAGTGTATTGAGGCTTTGCACATAAAACTCTTTCAAAAACACTCTTTAAATTATAAAAAAACATCATAACCAAACTAAATAATATTTGGAATCCCAATAAAAATTTAATAAAATCATTTAATGGACCATAAAACAATCCCAATTGCACAAATTGTTATATACAAGTAAAACACTCCTTCATTTCTAGGAAATGCCAAACGGGCCTTTAATTATTTTATCAAAACTATCCTTTGACGAAGGTATGAATTTTAATTCTATTAAGGATCTCTATAAACAAAATTTACATCAGAAAACCACATTCATAAATCTCTTATAATACTCAGGTTACATATTCAAAACACAACCATTTTCATAAAGATGTGAAACAGTCCATTTTTGGGCAACTCGGGCCAAAATATGTTGTAAATCAAAACCCACTTGATTGTAAAAATGAATACAAATAGGAAATCCATATAAGTACCCAAAAATACCATTTATCATTATTCCAATTCCTTTATAAATCCAAACGAATAACTTTTAAATCACACATCACACATAAAAGCCAACCGTGCAATTTACCGAACACATGACATGCCCTTTTTAAACAAAACAATTTATTTTAAGTACATGAAAAGTAATAAAAAACCAATTTAAAGCCATATTTTCATTCAAGATACTGTAAAATGTTAAAAATACCATATAAAAGATTATAAACCTCACAAAATATTTGCAAAAGATAACGGAACATTTAAACAAACACTTGTTGAGAACTTTCATGACAAAACAACACTACCGTTCACAAACCAATGATTAAACAACCACTTTGAACACCAATAAAATTATTAAAAGGATTAAAAACAATAATAAACATATATATCTGGTGTTAAATATAATAAAATGATGAAACTTAAATAATAAAGTCACGTGCAAGGGGTATCCTACCTCAAATCTTTGGCGTAATTGAAACGCACACCCGAAATCACCCGCCGTGGGTTTATAAACCATAAAACTATAAAGATCAGACCTAAACAAACATAAACCCCATCAAAAAACATGGTATAACAAAACCCTAGGTCGATAAAGACTAGGGTACAATATAAAACCAAGAAATAATGAAAGGAGGGGGAAGAGGAAGAAGAGAGGAGAAGGAATCTCACCTTTCATCATAGAAAACTCTTCATCTTCCATTATATCTGAAGCCCTAGAGAAAAGGGAATGGCTTGAAAATTCTTGGAGAGACTCCTAAGGTCTGGAAGAACCAGGGGAAGAAGATTTGTGGCCAAAATAAAACGAATTGAATGAGTTATGGGTGAAACAAGTTACCTTCTCAATTCTGGACGTTTTGAGGAAACCATAGAACATTCGCCCTAATACTCGACCAATATGAGCTCCAAAGAGGTAAAATAGATTATGAGGGTTAGGATAGGGTTATTGGCTTCGAGGGGGAGGTGGAATCACCGAAAAATAGTAAAAAATGAAAAAGATATAAACGAAACAAATTATTTTTTTTAAACAGGAAATGGGCCCATGGGCTGGCCCAATACCTAAATGAGTAACCCAAATTCACCTGGCCTATGAATTTATAATGGGTCCAAAAGGATACATAAGTTTTAATATATCAGTATAGGACAAGTGGGAAGTTTAATGGGTGAAAAAGGATGAAAAACAAAAGAGTTATAAAAGAAACAAATTCAGTTTTTAAAACTGGGAATGGGCTCACGGTTGGCCCAAATCATGAAGTAACGACCCTTTCTTCAAAAACTACTAAACAAACAATGGGGATCCCAAATTAGGGTGGTTAGAAATATATGAAACTTAAAAACTCAAGATATATCTCATAAAATACCCATGAAAAGGATCGGTATTTCTAATGGGCCGGATCAATATAATGACAGAAAAGAAAAAAAACCCGTGTGTGACAAAATTGGATTGGGAAACCAAGGTGGCCAAATTTTGACACTATGCTATGTTTTTAGTGGAAATGGATTTGTGTTATACCTTAGGTGATATAGTTTTTTTCAACATATGATGATGAAATTTATCTGATAATCGAGTATGAAAAATCTCCCCAGTTTTTTCCAGATTATAAA
The DNA here is from genome assembly GCA_963277665.1 of Viscum album. NCBI lineage: Eukaryota > Viridiplantae > Streptophyta > Magnoliopsida > Santalales > Viscaceae > Viscum > Viscum album. The sequence continues at coordinate 250,814,118 of OY728150.1, forward strand.
GTCATAGGACATGATATTTCGAATTATAAGAGATCTGTTGCTTATGCTTCTGATCTATTCATGGTGATGATGAAATTTCATGTTTTAAAAAGACTAAAAGTTTTAAATCTAATACTCTATATGGTCTTGAAAATGCTGATCAGGATCTGCCTCAAATTGGTTGAGTGAACATTCATGTGGATTCAGAGGAAAATGTGTTTGGATGTGAGTCTGGTCATAAACTGGGTGTGCAATTGATTTTTCGGGATGAGATCCCTAGGAATTAAATTGTTGATAATTTTATTGGATATTTTCTAACTAGGTATGGTCAAAGGGAATGCACTAACATCATAGCTGCTTCAGAGTCTCTTGGTCGGACTACTAGTGTTTGGACAAAGGTACTAAATGGAAAACAAGATACTAGATCATGGACTGAGATAATGGATGAGGGGAGGGAAGGTGAGGCACATTCATCTGATGAAGTTGTGGCGTAAGAGTTTTCTAATAATCAGGTTATTCATGTGCAACTATTGCTTCAAGATATAAAAAAGTAAAGAAAAAAATTGGATATATAGGCCCCTGAGTCAAAGCCTAAAATTATCACTCAAATCCAGGAAGGGATTGATGTTTCATTGTTGAATAGTTTTTCTAGAAATAAATCTGTTTTTTCTCAAGGGGTAGGTTTATTGGATGGACCTGAGGAGAAAAACAACTCAAAACAGGAAATTCCCTCTACTACTATTCATAGGGATTTACATCCTATGCCAGAACACTCCAGATAAAGTGGCAATCTTGTTGTTTCTATTGAAAGGGTGGAACCTGATGCTAATGCATTTGGTTTATAACAAAAAGTAAAGATCCTTATAGGAATCAATACAGTGTTTCTAATGATATTATTATTTTGGTTGTCTTGATTAAACCACATTAAATGATCCGATCCCTATTCAGGAGGGTAGGGCTTTACTTGATATTGGTGGACAATATGAATCTCAAATGAATCTGACACCTTTGAAAAAATATGATTTTATTGAAAATAACTCCTGGGTTGAGATATAGGTAGTTGTGGTGGAAAGTATATAGGATACTAAAATATTAAATATAAGCAAGGCTCAGGTCACTACTTCCAACTATTTTGGTGTGTTTGACTCAGATAAGTAGGTTCCCTTAGAGGCAATGAAAGGGGATGATAGTTGAGGAATTATTCTTTAGTTCAAGGAAGGTGATACCCCCTCTAAGGATGACTATGACCACTTTAGGGATGTTCACACAACAATGGATTAATCCACTATTAAGGGCAGTGATGTGGTAGCTGAGGATGAACCAAATAGTCATGGATAGACAAATAAGGCTTTCATTTTTTCTATTACAGCTAATGATGGTGTGGGTGATGTCGTTTCCAAGGAGGTTCCTTTAGAGGTAATAAATATGGTGGGGGATTTGGGTGATACATGAACCAATGAACCATTTTCAGATGGTGACCATGATCCTTGGAATATATTAAAGACCTGGAGGTGTTGCCAACATCCATATGGTAGAGCCCCTCTAAGTAAGGGTTAACGGGTTCCTAATATTACCTGAGCAGTTGAATTTGATTTTTAGTACTTCATTGGGTGTCTTGTTATTGGTGAATTCTGAAACCTCTATCTTTATTTGAGTGTTGTTCTACCTTTTCTGACCCCTCCCCCTATTGTATCTTTTTATTTTAATAAATGGGATAAGTCCTCTGTGCCTTATCTCAGACCAATTTGAAAAAATATAGTAAATTATACTAATTTATACTAATTTGGGAGGAATTAATACTAATTTATAATGTTTTATATTAATTTACACAAATTTATACAAATATATAACAATTTATGTTAATTTATAATAATTTATTATAATACATAACAATTTATATTAATTTAGACTGAATTATACTAATTAATACTAATTTATTCTAAAGTATACAAATTTGTATTAATTAATAATATTTTTCTTATAAATTTATACTAATATGTAATGATTTTCATTAAATTTATACTAAATTATATTAATTTATACAAATTATATCAATTTATAGAAAACAATATTAATTTACACTAATTTTTAAGTAATTTATACTAATTTATAATAATTTATATTAATTTATACTAATTATATCAATTTATAGAAATGAATATTAGTTTATACTAATTTATAAGAAATTCATACAAATTTATAATAATGTATAGTAATTAATAGAAACTTATAATAAATTATATCAATTTATATGAGTATATAATATTTTATATTAGTTTTTATTTTTATAAATTTATACTAATATATATTAATTGTTATTTATTTATACTAATTTTTAATTATTAATACTAATTTATATAACTGTATAATAATTTATATTTATTTATACTAATCTTCTATGAATTTAAACTGAATTATAAAAAAATATGAATCTATACTAAATTATATCAATTTAGAGTAATTTTATAATGATGTATAATAATTCTTATTAATTTGCATCAATTTATTCTAATTTTTATTAGTTTATACTAATTGATAATAATTTTTTTTAATTCATACAAATTTAATATTAAATTATACCAATTTATAATAAATTATTTCATTTTGTATTAAACTATAATAATTTATACGAAATGTTATTTCAATTTAATAAATTAAAATAACCAAAAAAATATATAAATTAAAAAAAATTAAATAGAAAAAATAAATGATAATTAAAAATAAAGTTTTAAAAAATACCTTGAAATTGGTAATTTTCCAAAGGTTTGTAGATCTAGTCCTGAATCTATTGAGATGAATGTCAAATCTGAAACTAGAGTGTTTTTTCGATGAAACAGAAGAAATGTGGGGGTGATTGTGGGTGGGGGTGTTGCGCATATTTATAGTTTTTTTATTGTGATGGAATTTTCATCACAAAAAGTCCGATGTTTGGACTATATACAATGGATATTTATGGTGTACTAGTCATTTATGATAGTTATTTGTGACATGCTTTTTATCTATATCCAAAGGTCAGTATCAAAAATAATATTTCCCTCTTATTGAAAAATAATTTGAGATGGACTAATCCGTCGCAAATAAACCTTCCGATGAATCATTTGTGATGGATTTTTCATAAATAAATACTTTTTATGACAGAATAAACTGTAAATACATAGTTTTAGGTGTATTTGCGACGGATCTATCACACAAATCATTTGTGAAATATTTGTCACCAATAGTTCTTATCAGGACAGGTATTTGCAACTGAAATATCAGTTCATCATAAATAACCATGGGACATTAAACTATTTGTAATTAAATATTTTTTTGTCAAAAATAGGTCTTTCCCATCATCACATGTGAAATCACACCAAGAACTTTTGAGATGGATGAGTTCTTCTAGCTCAAGGAGCCTTCATAGAAAAACTATTTGTGATGGATTAGTTGATTCTACACAAAAAAGTGTCTTCTGCAAACTTTTTCCGATAAAATTGTATTCCATCACAAATAATCCATCACAAAAAACAAATTTCCTATAATTATTCATCAAGTCACACCCCATTTCAATTCACTCATTCATATTTCATTATATTTATTTCAACCATGTTCATACATCTTTATCATTAACTATTATCAATATTCAATAATTTCCACAAAAAAACACAACAGTCAACACCACTTCCCCTTCATCAATTCTTCAAGATGTATTTAATTTACTACGTTGTCATCATTCATTTCAAATTCCACTTCCCACTTCAAACCTGAATTAGTATTACTATTTCATAAACCATTTTAACCATATCTAGGTAAAACATAATAAAAAAACAACATCACAACACCCCCTCTAAAGATAAGGTACAACAACAACAAGCACAACCTCGAGCACCAACAACAATATCAGTTTTGTCAAATTCCCATTTCTAGAAATTACATTTTTGTTACCATCTTTAAGTGATTATCTAATTAGGATAGTTTTAACATTCTCTATCAATTTTAAGGACATGAAAACCTCATTAGAAATCATATGTCAATAAGCATGAACACATAACAAATAGCATAAAAAACATAAATCACTTTCAACTCCTTCCCCCTAACAATTACATTTCACCAGGTTCTTTATCTTCATTTAGTTTTATTTTCCCTTAATTAAAATCTATCACATGCTATTACCTCTCCCCATAAACCAAGAACACCCATGTAACCACATAAAAAAATATAATAGAATAATATGGGAATATTCTTTGAATAAATATTAGTAATAAATTCTAGAATATGAATTCTAGAAAATAAAATAAGAGTTCAGAAACCCCAACCTCAAATGATGCTTCACAACCACTACGCAATCAAGGAGGATAACAAGATAACCACAAGACCAATCCACACAAAGGGAACCTAAAATAAACCTAAAACACAATGACCCCCATCAAAAATCAATCCGACCTAATACGTAACCCATCCATGATGAAAGAACATGTAGATAATGAAGAAAAACATGGAACAAACTCACCCCAGATCATAAAAAATTAATCTCCTAAAGTTGAGGGATAAGAATAAATAAATGTTCTTAAAAGGATTCAAAAATATCACATTGTATCTCTTAAATATTGAGGGAAAATAAAGGAAACTGAAAGAATTTTTAGAATATTTCAAATTAATACAAAATCTAGAAAACACTACGTCATGGCACGACATACAATGGTTGGTCCACAAAAGGGAAAATCTCACCGAATCTCTAAAAATTGTGTCGTTATACCCCATATCTCTCATTATTAAAAACTCAATAAACCTTCCAATTTGATATGACCAAATAAGGATTATGTTTCAACCCTTATCACCACACTACGACATCACCTCAGAAAAAACCACCAAAAATCGACTGTGAGACCTTTGCACTGCAAACCCAAAACAATGCCACAAAGGCCCCCAATAGCATAACCAAGGGAATATGCCTCTCAGGTCTACAAATCATTAATTATATCCATATAAAATCTCAAAACTTCCTAAAAATCCTCATGTCATGAAATAAATATCTACATCACGACTCATCTCTTATTGAATCACCCTCTACTACAATCTTTACTTTTCAGAATAACTTATAATGCCACATTGCAACCACCATCTCCCGGCTAAAAAATCATCTCCAACAACACTTCTCTTCCTCTAGACTCCTCCTGACACCTACAACACCTAAATAACATATATTAATGGGTAGTAAAGATCTATATTGTTACATTACACCATTTTTAACTAACTCTTGATGCCTTAATATTGATAAAAAGCATCAAACTTCTTTCTTTTATATTCTTTACCATTGTCACCCCTCAAAAGTTTTTACCTTTTTTCTATATTCAAGATCCTTACACATGATTTTCATATTTTGAAGACTTCAAAAACATATACCTTCATCTTAAATTGGTATAACCAACATCTCCTAGAATAATCATCAAGGAATGATATGAAGTACCTTGATCCCCCAGTTATATAACTAGTGATTTCCAAATGTTGGAACAAAGAAACTCTCAAATATCCTTACCCCCTGTTGTTGATGTCGAAAACTTCAACTTGTGTTACTTAATCAAAACACATTTCTCACAAAAATGGTAAATCTTCCCTTGTAATCCTAGAAAAAAACTTCTAATCAACAAGAATCTTTAGTCCTCATTCGAACATATGGACAAGCTTCCGATGTCATGACATCATTAATGATTTTATTGAGGTATTTTATAGGATAAATATCTTTTTCTTTCTTGTATGTTTCACTAATAAGTGCATAAAAGTTCATTAAAACTCTTTTTCCATTATCACCATAGGCGAACCCTTCAAAATTTTCACCACTTCTTTCTCAGGGTGAGTCTTTAACCCGATGTTATATAATTATCCCAAAGACAATATGTTCTTCTTTAAACCCTTCACATGGAACACTCCTTGGATAGTTTGAAAAATACCATCTTGCATATTTAGTTTTATTGTACCAACATCAATGACCATCAAGGTTTTATCATTCATCATGTACGCAAGTCCTTCCAAGATAGGCTCATACTTATCAAACCACTTTCTTTGAGTCTTTATGTGCTACATTTCTCCCAATTTGATTACCCATGCATCATTGAAATTATATCTACCTCTAAGATTCATCATCGCTTCACTAACTAACATGTCTCCATTTATATAATTATTCACTAAATTTCCTATAGAGTTATTTCCACCACAATTATTTCTTCTATAGTGATTCTTGATGTGCCCCTTCTTTCCACAATTGTAACACGTGACATTCTTATTCTTTATCCGTGATTTTCACCTTCCTTGATTTTGGCTCACACTGGAACCACACTCCATCATCCTTCCTCTTTCAATTGATAGATCCTTCTCTTGGTAAGATGTTGTTTTTCTTCCCTCTTTGTTCTTATACCAACTTTCTTTTTCGAGAACCACTACTGGAACATCATTTAAGAGTAGTATATCCACCAGGATATTGTTGGTGTGGTTGATGATGAGTTGATTATATGAATCTAGAAAACTTTGGAACAACATATCTAGACATTCAATATCCCATATTATGTAGACAAACATTGTGATATGAGTGAATAAAGTATTGATAGTGCTGATGTGGTTAGTCATTTATAATAACCACACCATTTGAAGAGTGTATAATTTTTTTAGGAAAATTTTGTTATTCAGTGACTTGGCCTCATGCAGTTTCATTAGCATATCCAAAATTTCATTCGTTGTCTTTTTCTCAAAAAATCTTGGCATGACCTCATCTGCCAAATCCAATTGGTTGTTGTAAATAACATTCTCATACACAATGTTCTATTATCATTATTCACAACCACCATTATTTATCCAATTTTAAATAGGTAATTGAACTTTTGTAACATTGCTTGCATATTCATTTTCTATAATGTAAAATTATTCTCAATGAAATTTTTGATCTTGAATTTAACTACCATATAAATATTCCACCAGTCGAGAACCACCTCTATTTCACAATGATGTATTTAATAATCTCAATAATTTTTTATGACGTGAAAGAGAAGCCAAAACTTCAATTACTGAACATACTCAAATTAATGAGAATTTTTATTTTCCAAAAAAATAAACAACATCGGGTTGGAACCTCTAATACCACTTATTAAGAAAAAAATGATTGACCCATTGGTGTGACGATAAATGGAAGATAAAAATAAATTTTAAAATTGCAAGAAATTGACACCTGATGTAATGTCCCCCCCCTAAATAGATAGGGGTAAAAACCACAAGAAAATAAAAGCATCTCACTCTGGTAAAATGTGAGTACACACTCTCTCACTATTATAATGAAAATACCCTTGAAATTTCTCTCTCTTGAATAATAGTGAATACACTTCACAAATAACACATAATATAAATGAAGGTATTAATTCTTGTTAATGATTAAATCCACTAGGGAAGGCAATGCCTCCCTACCCAAATCCTCTCCCATTGCCCTCAATGGCCAGTGGGGTTGGACACCCACAAAACCTACCACCACCCTCTGCCCTTTGAGAAAGACGGTAGTGGAATCATTCAAGGAAAAAAATATATTTGACAATAATTAATTAGGAAGGGTTCGAGTACTAATGATAGTGTATCAAAGAAAAAAATAAATTAATATTAATTATTTCATTAAATTTTTAATGAAACAAATTATCAGTGCATATATCATGATGACATATGTACTTGTCCAAGTGGGTGTATCAAGGGTATTCATTTGTGAGTTTTATTATTTTTTAGATTTACATTATGATACGAAAACCTTACCATGTCCTATCCCTTCAGAAGAGTCCCATTACATATTACATATTCAAACCCCAACCCCCATTCTATATTACATATTTAATTTCAAATGATTTCATAAAAAAATATTTTAAAAAAATAATATTGAAAATTTTGGTTATTTTATCAAAGGTGTTCCACAATTTGATGGAAAAAAATATTATAAAGATAAGAAATAAAAAAGTAATGTGTTTGGGTTTTAACCGGGTATTGGATTTTTTATTTGGGGCTAGGTTTGGATATTTATCTTCAATGTTATCTAAGTTCGAGTTTGGGTTGGGTTCTCAATTTTTTAATCATGTATCTTCATTTTCATGGATACCTGACTAGTTTTAATTCCTATTAGTTACATCATCATCATCATTGTCATCACAGTCATCATCATCATCATCATAATTACTAATAATATTAAAGAATTAACAATAATAATATAATTAATAATTTATTTAAGATCTTGAATATTATATGAAAATAAAACAACTCACCCACCTAAAGGAAAACAAGGAAATGTCACATCCCTCCTTTAAAGGTTGAATCACTCCAAATTTGGACCATTATAATTTTTAATGGATCTAAGAAGCAAAATTTCACATCTCAAAAGACCAAAATTATGGCACAAAATCTATTTTTTGGTGAATGATACTATTTCTAAATACCTTGCTTATGTTACAATATCTGACTACTACAGTACCTATTATAGTATCCATGCTTCTATAGTATCTATCTTTGTTACAGTACCTACTATATTATCCTCACCTACTACATTGATATAATACTTTGTTATTTTACCCATGATAAATCACTCATAAATAAGGGTTGTTGGGTGTTTAATCTACAATATTCAGGATGTGGAGCAAAATCCCATACCACTATGACATGAGCTGAACCACAATAATAATTTAATTATTAATAATTAACATTGTAGTTAATAATAATTGATAGTGTAATTAATAATAATTATTAAAAATTAATAATTAAACATTACTAATAATAATATAATTTAAACTAGATCTATACATGAGTTGAGGGACTCACTCAATTTGATAATTTGACCCGATAAAACATTCTTATTGTGCTTGATTTTTTTCAGCCCAAATTTTAAATGAGTTTATTCTTAAAACTTGATTAATAATAGGGTTGGTCTTGGGCATTAATATGTTACCTGATAAGGGACCTGTGAGGCTCAATTATATTATATTGTAATGATATTCTTTAAAATACTATAGTACTATGTATCTATTATTTCAAATAAGTGATTATTATATATAAGTTTAATTTAATTTAATAATGTTTTAAGGCCAGATTAATAAAGAAACTAGGAAATTTTAATTGTTTTTTTCAAGGTTTTATTAATAAATGGGTTTAGCTTGGGTCATTTTGGCCAAACCTAATTAATAAATGGGTTAATTTTTTCTAGTCTGAACCCAAAAGATCCAAATCATGTACATGTTTAATTAAAAATAATAATGTATTTTTTAAGGAGAATATGTTCTGTGATAGTTACCATGTTTTGTATAAAATTGAAAGATATTTTATGTATTTTTTTATCTAATTATTTTTATTTTAGGTTATTTGTTACATAGTTTATTTATTTTTAATTTTTTTTAGAATATGATTATAGTTTTAATTTTTGAATCATATAAAATATTTTTTGTGCATAAAAATTATAAATTATAAATGTTATCTATTGAAAGAACAACCTTTTATGACATTTTAATCATAATCTATTTATTTTTTTACAATTTTTTGGTTCACTTATTTTGAATTTTTAAATTTTATTTAGAATCTATTTATTGTTTATAATTTGTATGATGTAAAAATAATATACCTAAAATAGAACATGTTATCATCTTTTATAAATATGCGACTTTAAATGTTAATAAAATTTAAGTTAAAGATAATTTATTCTAATTAAGATTATAACAAGTTAATATAATACAATTCTATTTTTATTTCATTTCTGGATAATTCCTCCTTTAACTGGGTTGGGAGAGAACCCTTTACATGACTGGAAAGCCCAAAGGCACAAGGGCTTAAAAATGACATGAACCGAAGGCCCAATGGAACAAGGCCTAAACTATAATAGCTCCACCCATAAGACTATCATTCATTCCTTCTAGATTTTTATTTCTATTCCCCCACCATTGCCTGTATCAACTTGTTGGGTTCTCATTATAGTCTTTTGGGGATGTCAGTGATCAGTTTCACTATTATTGCACCATTAATGGACTCCCTGAATTTGGATTCTTTAGACCACCATCACCCATACTCCACTTAAGCTACTTCATGGCCCGAGGGCCCTATGGTCCGAAGGCCTATGATGGACCAGAGGCCTTATAGCCTAAAGGCCCAATTTTTTTATCTAGAAAGCCTATTCGTGATGAATAATACAAATGTTATATCACCCCACTATAGTGCTAAAATAATTTTGTGGTTCCTTCAATAATACATGTTAATATTCATAACAATATTTAAATTAGAATAAAAGGTAATAAAAAATGATATAGGAGCTAAAAGATTGTCATCCCATATAACAAGTCTTTAACACCAAATATGCTCAATTAAAAGCCAAAAAATCCATTCTAATTAGGTTAATTTTAAACTTTATTAAATATAAACAATAATTTAATTATTAATTATTGATAATACAATTATTAATTTATAATGATTAAATTAATATTAATGTAATTATTAAATATTAATAATGTATTTATTAATTTATAATTCATTAAATTATTTATAATAACAATAATTTTCATCATTCAAAGAAGGAGATAAATAATGGATATATACATGCACCCACCCACCATGGGAGAGATGAACCCACAACCTCCCAAATTCCCTCTAAATGCATGACTGGGGGTGGGGAAATTTTGGTTTTGATTATAAACAAACTAAAAAAATAACCATAGGGGTTTTCAATTATTATTTTAATAACCAAATCCAATGCTATTTTTATTATTTTTTTAATTTCAATTATCAATTTTCTCTAACCATTTGATTATTTTTAGTTCGGTATTTGGTTAACCATCACTACTAGTAAATCAAAAATTTTGAGCAGTGACATTTATCATTGCTAACAAAAAGTGTTGATAAAGGGATGGTTTTATCAACACTAGATAAGAGCGTTTATAAATTTTATCTTTATCAGTGCTAAGAAAAGTGATGAAAAAATTACAACCTTTACAAATTCTTTTTCATAGCATTGATAAAGGTTCTATTTATTAGTGTTTTTTATAACACTGATAATAGTGACCTTTATCGGTGCATGTTTTCGCACTGTTAAAATTCGATCTTCTAAAGAAAATAACATATTATTAAAATACATATTTAATATAGTAATATATTAATATTGGTATATATATAATTTTCTTAAATATGATTTATATATTACTAAATATTTTTTTATAGTTAATAAATATGTCATATATTTAGTAATAAGTTAATTAAAAATTAACATTAATTAAAAATATTGACTAATAAATATTAATAAACATTTAATAACATTTTTTTATATCAATTTTTCTTTTCAATTTTGACATATATATCAAATAATAATTATTTAATTATTAATTAAAGATATTGACTAAATATGCATACTTACACTTAGTATTTCATACAGTAATTTCACACATACATAATCAATTCAATTTTATAGAATCGCACACACACAAATAATAAATTGTGGGAGTTATGAGTGATGATAGTGTTCTTAGTCACTCCTTACTTCTCTAAAAAGGATCTGTTGCTGGTGGTATTCATTTAAAGAGAAATGTTTCCCATGTAAAGTATGATCTGATAACTATCTTGGAATTATTAGAAATAAGTGAACATTATATAATCACATGTCATATTTTTCCAAGAGTCTCTAAGCTGTGAATAATTAGGGATCTTGTTGAGCATATTTTGAAAACTTGGGATTTCTCAATCCAGAAATGTGTCTCATTGGGATGTAGATTTTTTCACATTCTCCTCTTTTAAAGACTTAAATATGAGGGCTTGGGGTTTTGGTTTAATTTCTCTTAAACTAGGTTTTCTACATATCCGTGAATGGGATCAAAAGTTCAATCCTCTAGAGATAGGCAACTCCTCAGTTTATTTGTGGGTTAAGTTTTATGGATTAAATTGGATTATTTGGCACCCTATGATATTATATGATATAGTAGTGTCTATCGGAATTCTAATTAAAATGGATAGGGAAATGAAAGTGGACATATTTGGATACTACGCTCATTTCCTAGATGAAGTGGACCTATGTTCTACCTTAATTGATAATGTTTTTCTTTCAACTGAAGATTAATGAGATTGAATAGATAATTTAATATGAAAAAGTACTCTGATTTTGTGTATATTTTAAGGTCATACGACATGACTCCTTTAATTTCAAGAGATATAAGTTTTTATTTGCTCGAGGGAATGATGAAAATTCAGGCTTGAAAAAGATTATATGATTCAATTCAAAAGCATAAGGTGGTTATGGAAATGATGATCTAGATCAGCCTAAAGATGAAGGTATGAATAATCAAGGGGTCTCAAAGCTAAACCTGGATGGGTTCTCTAGGGATGTACCAACTAATCCTACACTTGATGAGGCTAGTAGTAGGGATGACTCTGTGTAGGTGGAGCTCCCACCTCATCAGAGGGTGTGTTTAGATGATCCTATTAATATAGAGACTTATGGATGGATTACATATGTTGGAATGTGGGAAACAAATATTAATGGGAAAACTAATAAGTCTTGGTAAGAGATTGTAGAAGTAGGTTAAGCCAACGAGGAACAATCATCTGATGAATTAGTAGTGCAAGAGAATGTTGACCACTAGATTATTCATGAATAGATGGTTTCTTAAAGAGCCTGAAAAGGGTAGAAAAAATGGATGATGAGGCCCTGATGCGAGCTAAGTCCAAAATTATTGCTCAAAAATAGAAATTGAATGAAAATTTCTTAGAGAAAGGTTTTTACGGGGACTATGATATATCTCTAATGATAGGTATGCTAGCTAGTTCAGAAGGTGCGTTCATTTGGGATTTGGCAAGTGGTTTTCCCTCTTCTGATAAGCAGGTGGTTCCCATGATGGATCATTCCAATGAAAGTAGCATCGCAGAGAATCATGTGATCCATGATAGGGATAGAGAGGATTAGTCCAAGACTGATAATCCTAAAAATGCCATGATGATAGTGTAAGTGACTGATCAGGAGACAAATTATAGTTTTGTACAGGCTGGAAATCTCCCCACAGATGGAGCTCCTCCTAAAAAGGTTCAATTGTAATATGTAGTGAAGACCAATATGTCTATTTTTGCTGGGTCTCTTGGAAAAGTACTGGATGTGGCAGCTACTACATGCACTGTTCTTCAAGCGGTGGAAGTGTCTACTGCATAGTTCCAGCCAAATAAATCTTTATTAGAAAAAGGGAAAAAGGTGGTGGATGATGAGGGATTCCAAGCCTCCACCTATATGAATAATAATACATTTTAAGGAAAAATAGTGCAGTTGATCAGGTTGATGGTGTAATTCAACCTATAGGTGATGAGGTTTTGACTCTCAAGCTGTCTTTAAAAACCAGTGAAATGAGGTCAGACCATGTTGAGGAAAAAACTAACAAAAGTCAGAAGGGTAGGGCTTCCCTTGAAAATGTTGAATATTATTGTTTTTCAATTTTTATTTGTTTAATATTTTTTTAATCTTATTAAAATTTAATTTTTTTTAAAATCAATATAATTAATAACTCTTATTAATTTTTTTAATATTTTTAAATGAATTGATTTTTAAATTAAATTTCACTCATTTTTAACATCCATTAATTTAATATTATTTATTTATTGATAATGTTATGTATTTTTTTACTCTTTTTATAATTTATTCTTTTTTAATATTTATTCATTTAGTATTTTTTCAATTTATTCATTTTTACATTTTTTTATACATGATTATTAATTAATATATTTAATATTTTTAATATAGAAATATATTCATATTGATATATATATACACACACAGTGAAAATGGTTTATACTTAAAAATTAATATTAATTAAAAATATTGACTAATTGGTACCGAGTAATAGAAATTTAATGTGTATATTATATAAATTTCATTTGTTTTTTCAATTTAACAGATATATTTGTTATATATATACACATTAATTTTGTGCACACATATACATAATTAATGTAATTGTATATAGAAACACACACACATAATATTTCTATTATTTATTCAGTTTTTAATATTCATTTAATAAATTTATTTATTAACATAATATATTTAATATATTCTGTTTTTAATCGATAGATTTTATTCAATTTTTATATTTTAATTTAATATATAATATTTATTATTTTTTAATATTTTTTATAGTTTATTTGTTTTTAATATTATTTATTTATTAATAATATTTTTTAATATTTTTCTAATTTATTTATTTTTAATTTTTGTTTGTTTAATTTTTTTTAATTTTATCCATTTTTAATATTTATTTATACAATTTTATTCATAAAAATTTAATATTTTTAATATGGTTGTAATTTATATAATTAATATGTTCTCATTTTCATTTTACCATATATTTATTTTTAATTTTCTTAATAATATATATAATTAATAACACTTATTCATTTTTTTAATATTTTTGAAATCTATTGATTTTTAATTATTAAATTACACTCTTTTTTACACCCATTAATTTAATATTATTTAATATTATTTAATATTATTTAGTATTATTTATTCCACCTTTTGTAAAATTATTTCTATTTCATCGAAATGGATTATTTAGAGGAATAAATCTATGATGATATTTAAAAAAATAATGCTTTCTTCCATTGATGAGCATAAATGTTTTTCTATCACCCATGCAGTATGGATAATATTTTGGACCATGTGTACTCTATCCAAATAACATACCATACATTGGAAATTCACTGATTACCCACATTGATGCAACTTTGAGTATAAAATTTTGACACGAAACTACAATATACATAGTTACATCATTGTTGCATAATAAAATTAACACATCAATCAATAGATTAAAAATAACATCGATGTTATTTTATAGATGTCCTGGAATTAGTACTGTAAAAAATATATATGGTTTCTTCATCAACATCCTAAGAGGTTTGTTGTACAAAGTTATGAAAATATCCCAACAAGAATATTAACTATGATAAGTACTAAATAAACAATAACCATCTATAAAATGATCTAATCTTAAATTATGAGGTTTTGAAGAAAAATGTGAATTCACCTTATCAAAGTGTTTCCATGAATCACCATCACAAGGACAATTTAGGCTTTTACTAATAGAAACATTGTATTTATTCAATGGAAATAATGATATTGAATTGTTAGAGATAAATAGGTGTTTTAGTCTATATATAATCATAAAATACCTCTAACAAGAATAAATCTGGACTTTCTTTATCTTATATCTTTATACCTCGATTGTCCATATGTTAGACAACTAGATAACAACTCATATTCACCATAATAGAAGATGTAGTCATTTGAAAATGTATGGATCTTTTGATAACTAAGACCCAAATTATGAACTAATTTTTTTATTTCATATAAATTTATGGGTAATGTATTCCCTTTATGAAACAACGATTTAACTAAATAAAATATTTTATTAGAGAAAATATTTGACATTCTAAAATCAGATTTAATCACCATGAATTTTGTAACTACTTCAAATTTTCTAATCTTATATATTGGATAGAAGTCCGCCTTATCATATTTTAAAAAATCATAAATTCCACATTGTTTTAATTTGGAATTAGAATAATTACTCATAGTTTCTATTTCTTGAAAAGATGGTCTAGTAGCATTATATACTAAATTTTGAAACTGAGATGGTTCTGAAACAAATAATTTATATTTCCTTCTGAATTTAATTTTTCATATTGAGACCAAAATACATAATCATTTTGAGAACTAAATAATAATTTATACTAATTTATATCAATTTATACCAATTTGTGAGGAATTAATACTAAATTTTAGTAATATGTATTAATTTAAAATAATTTATTCTAATGTATAATGAATTTTATTAATTTATATTAATTTATATTAATTTTTATTAGTTTACAATAAATTATATTCATTTACTAATTTATATTAACTTATACTATTTTTTTATGAATTTGTACTATTTTTTATTATTTTTTAGTAATTTATATAAATTATATAAATTCATAGTAAATTATACTAACTTATACTAATTTTTTATGAATTCATACTAAATGATAGTAGTTTTTACTAATTAATATTAATTTATGAAAAATAATATCAATTTACAGAAAATTATACTAATTTAAACTAATTTTTGAGTTATTAATACTAATTTATAGTAATATATATATATATATTAGTTTAAACTAATTTTAATAAATTTATAGTAAATTATACTAATTTATACTAATTTTTGAGGAATTTATACTAATAAAAGTAATATATATTATTTTATAGTAATTTATTCTAATTTTTAATAAATTTTATTATTTTATACCAATGTATATCTTTTTTAATTAATTTTTACTAAATGTTACTAATTTATACTAATTTATATTATTTTATACTATTTTTTATGAATTTATACCAATTTTTATTAACTTATTATAATTTATATAATTTTATATAAATTATATCAATTTATAGTATGTTATAATAATTTATACTGATTTGTTAGAAATTAATACTAAATTATAGTATTATATAAATTTTTTTAATAATTTATACTAATGAATAATAACTTTTATTAATTTATACTAATGTATATATATTATTATTAATTTATACTAAATGATACTAATTTATATTAATTTATATTTTTTATTCTATGTTTTATAAATTTATAATAATTTTTATTAACTTATAGTAATTTTTTTTAATTTATACTAAATTATATCAATTTACAGTAAATGATGAAAGATGGATTTGGTTCTGCGAGAGAATCTCTCTCCACTTCCCAATAGTGAGTATGGCTCTATGTTTATGGCTTCTTTGTCGATCCACTCTCTTACTGATATCTTCCTTACTCGTGGATGATTCAACTCCCACAAGTATGCGGGTGTTGGAATGGGTGGTTAGAAAATCAGGGGTAGAGGGACATATATGGCTTCTTTGGTTGTGGTTAGTGTGCATATTCACTCCTTCTCTCTCTTCAAAGGTTCGGTCATTGGTGATATGCACCAGAAGGGAAATATTGATCATGTAAATGATGACTCAACTGTAGTCTCAAAATGATAATAAATTGGTGAGAATTCAATCATTGTGTGTCTTGTTTTTCTAGTAGGATCTATATAGTGGAAAATCAAAGATCTTACCGAGATCCTTTCATAAATTTGGGGCTTTGAAAATTGGAGATTTGTCTCATTGGGATATGCATTTTTTTACATGCTCTCTCCTTCTATGGATCTGAAGAAGAGAACTTGTGGATTTGGTTCTATCTCTCTCAATATGTGATTTTTTGTACATATGGAAATGGGATTGGAAATTCATCCCTATGGAGGATGTAAATTCCTCGGTTCAATTATGGGTGAAGGTATTTATATTAAATTAGATACTTTATCACCTTAGGATCCTCTAGGATATTGCAACATCTATAGAGGTTCCTATTAAATTGGATAGGGAAACCAAGGTGGCCAAATTTGGATACTATTCTCAGTTTTTAGTTGAAGTGGATTTTTGTTATACCTTAGTTTATATAGTTTTTTTTCAATATATGATGATGAAATTGATCTGAGAATCTAGTATGAAAAATATCCCTAGTTTTTTCTGAATTGTAAAGTTGTAGGACATGATATTTCAAATTGCAAGAGATCTGTTGCTTGTGATTTTTCTCTAAACATGGTTATGATGAAATTTCATGTTTTAAAAGGACCACAAGTTTGAAATATAATGATCTATATGGTCTTGAAAATGACGATCTGGCTTTGCCTCATAATGTTGGAGTGGACATTTAGGTGGAATCAGACAGAAATGTGTTTGGATGTGAGTCTGGTCAGAAACTGGGTGTGTAATTGATTTTTCAGGATGGGATCCCAAGGAATTGATATGCTGATAGTTTTATTGGATATTTTCTAACTGGGGATGGTCAGAGGGAATGCACTAAAGTCATGGATGATTTAGAGTCTCATGGTCAGACTATTAGTGTTTGGAAAAAGGTACTAAATGGAAAACAAGCTATCGGATCATGGAATGAGATAGTGGAGGAGGGGTGGGCAGGTGAGTCACATTCACATGATGAAGTAGTGGTGTAAGAGTTTTCTGATCATCAGGTTATTCATGAGCAACTGATTACTTCAAGATCTCAAAAAGAAATGAAAAAATTTGATACAGAGGCCCCTGAGTCAAAGCCTAGAATTATCACTCAATTCTAGGAAGGGACTGATGTTTCCTTGTTGAATAGTTTTTCTAGAAATAAATATATTTTGTCTCAAGGGGTAGGTTTATTGGATGGACCTAAGGATAAAAACAATTCATAACTAGCAAGTCCCTCTACTACTATTCAAAGGGATGCACATCCTATGCCAGAACACTCTAGATAAAGTGGCACTCTTGTTGTTTCTATTGAAAGAGTGGAACCTGATGCTAATGAATTTGGTTTATCAAAATAAAAGTGAAGAGTCTTATAGGCCTCAATGCAGTTTTTCTAATTATGTTCTTATTTTTAGTGGTATTGATTAAACCACATTGAAGGATCTGGTTCCTATGCATGAGGGTAGGGCTTCACTTGATGTTGGTGGACAATATGAATCTCAAATGAATCTGAAACCTTTGAAAAAGTATGATTTGATTTACAAAAACTCATGGGTTGAGATATAGGGTGTTGTGGTGGAAAGTGTATATAATTATAAAATATTAAATATAAGAAAGTATTAGGTCACTACTTTCAACTATTTTTGTGTGTTTGACTCAGATAAGGAGGTTCCCTTAGAGGCAGTGAAAGGGGATGGAAATTAGGGAATTATTCTTCAGTTTAGGGAAGATGATACCCCCTCTAAGGATGACACTGCCCATTTGAGGGATGTTCACACAGAAACGGATCAATCCACTGTTAAGGGTAGTGATTTGGTAGTTGAGGATGAACCAAATAGTCAAGGATAGACAAATAAGAATTTCAGTTTTTCTGTTATAGTTGATGATGGTGCATGAGATGTCATTTCCAAGGAGGCGCCTTTAGAGGTAGTGAATATGGTGGGGGATTTGGGTACTACAAGAACCGACAAACCATCTTCAGATGTTGACCTTGATCCTTGTAATAGATTAAAGACTTCTAGGTGTGTATGACATCCATGTGGTAGAGCCCCTTTAGTTAAGGGTTAGCGAGGTCCTAATCTTACCTGGATAGTTGACTTTGATTTTTAGTGCTTCATTGGGTGTCTTATTGTTGGTGACTTTTGGAACCTCTATATGTTTTTGGGGGTTGTTACACCTTTTTTGACTCCTCCCCCTATTGTATATTTTTATTTTAATAAACGGGATAGGTCCCTTATGCCTTATCTCAGACCAGTTTGAAAAAAATATAGTAAATTATATTAATTTATACTAATTTGGGAGAAATTAATAATAATTAATAATATTTTATATTAATTTATACTAATTTATACAAATATATAACAATTTAAGTTAATTTATAATAATTTATTATAATAAATAATAATTTATGTTAATTTACACTAAATTATACTAATTAATACTAATTAATACTAAATTATACTAATTTTTATTAATTAATAATATTTTTTTGTAAATTTATACTAATATGTAATGATTTTCATTAATTTTATACTAAATTATATTAATTTATACTAATTATCTCAATTTATAGAAATTAATATTAATTTATAGAAATTAATATTAATTTATACCAATTTCCAAGTAATTTATACTAATTTATACTAATTTTTATTAATTTATACTAATTATATCAATTTATAGAAATAAATATTAATTTATACTAATTTATGAGAAATTAATAAAAATTTATAATAATGTATAGTTATTTATATAAAATTATAATAAATTATTCAATTTATATGAATATATAATAATTTTTATTATTTTTTTTATTTTTTATCAATTTATACTAATATATATTAATTTTTATTTATTTATACTAATTTTTAATTATTAATACTAATTTATATCACTTTATAATAATTTATATTTATTTATACTAATCTTTTATGAATTTAAACTAAATTAAAAAAAAATATGAATTTATCCCAAATTATATCAATTTATAGTAATTTTATAATGATGTATAATAATTCTTATTAATTTGAATCAATTTATTCTAATTTTTATCAGTTTATACCAATTCATAATAATTTTTATTAACTCATACTAATTTAATATTAACTTATAACAATTTATAATAAATTATTGCATTTTGTATTAAACTATACTAATTTATACTAAATGTAATTTCAATTTAATAAATTAAAATAATCAACAAACTATATAAGTTAAAAAATAATTAAATATAAAAAATAAATGATAATTAAAAATAAAGTTTTAAAAAATACCTTAAAATTGGTACTTTTCTAAAGGGTTTGTAGATCTGGTCCAGAATCTATTGAGATGGAAGTCAAGTCTGAAACCAAAGTGTTTTTTCGATAGAAACAAAAGAAACATGGGGGTGATTACGAGGAGGGGGTGTTTCACATATTTATAGTTTTTTTATTGTGATGGAATTTTCATCGCAAAAAAGTCCAATGTTTGGACTATCTACAATGTATATTTTTAGTGGACTAGTCATTTGTGACAGGTATTTGCGACATGCTTCTTATCTGTATCCAAAAGTCACTTTCAAAAATAATATTTCCCTCTTAGTTAAAAAGTATTTGCGATGGACTAATCTATCATAAATAAACCTACCGATGAATAATTTGTGATAGATTTTTCATAAATAAATACTTTTTATGAAAAAATACATCGTAAATACATAGTCATAGGCGTATTTATGATGGATCTGTCACAAAAATCATTTGTGATGGATCTATCACAAATAGTCCTTATTGGGATAGGTATTTGTAACAGACATATCAGTTCGTCATAAATAACCATGGGACATTAAACTATTTGCAATGTTTTTTGTCACAAATAGGACATTCCCATCATCACATGTGAAAACACACCAAGAACTTTTGTGATGTATGGGTTCTTCTAGTGAAAGGATCCTTCATAGAAAAACTATTTGTGATGGATTCGTTGATTCAACACAAATAAGCGGCTTCCGTAAAATTTTTCCAACAAAATTATATTCCATCACAAAAAACAAATTTCCTCTAATGATTTATCAATTCACACCCCATTTCAATTCATTCATTCATATTTCATTATATTTATTTCATCCATGTTCATACATCTTGATCATTAACTATTATTATTATTCAATAATTATCAAAAAAAAAAATAGAACAATCAACATCAACTTCCCCTTTAACAATTCTTCAAGATGTATTTAATTTACTATGTTTTCATCCTTAATTTCAGATTCCACTTCCCAATTCAAACCCTAATTAGCATTAATATTTCATAAACCATTTTAGCCATATATAGGGAAAACATAACAAAACACTAACATCACAACACCCCCTCTAAAGACAAGTTACACCAACAACAAGCACAACCTCAAGAACTAACAAGAATATCAGTTTTTTTTCAAATTCCTATTTCTATAAATTACCTTTTTGTTACCATATTTAAGTGATTATATAATTATGATAGTTTCAATGTTCTGTAACAATTTTAATGACATGAAAACCACATTAAAAATCATATGTCAATAAGCATCAACACCTAAAAAATAGCATGAAAAACATACATCACTTGCAACTCCTTACGCTAACTATTACATCTCACCAGGTTCTTTATCTTCATTTAGTTTTATTTTACCTTAAATAAAATCTCTCAAATGATATTCACTCTCCCCATAAACCAAGAATACCAATGTAACCACATCAAACAATATTTTAGAAAATATGAGAACATTATTTGAATAAATATTAGTAATAATGTTAATAATATTAATTCTAGAAAATAAAATATGAGTTTAGAAACCCCCACCTAAAATGATGCTTCACAACCACTCCATAATCAAGAAGAATAACAGGATAACCACAAGACCAATCCACACAAAGGGAACCTCAAATAATCTCAAACCACAATGACCCCCATAAAAACTCAAGCCAACCCACTACAAAACCCATCCATGATGAAAGAACATGGAGAGAATGAAGAAGAACAATGAACAAACTCACCCCAGATCATAATAAATCAATCTACTAAAGTTAAGGGATAAGGATAAATAAAGGTTATTCAAAGGATTCAAAAATATCACATTGTATCTCTTAAATATTTAGGGAAAATAAAGGAAACTAAATGAATCTTCAGAAGATTTCTAATTTATACAAGATCTAGAAAACACTACGCCATGGCACGGCACACCATTGTTGGGCCACAAAATGGAAAGTTTCACTGAATCTATAAAAATTGTGTCACGATCCCCTATATATATCAGTATTAAAATCTCAATAAACCTTCCAATTTGATATAAACAAATAAGGATTATGTTTCAACCCTTATCACCACACTTCGACATTACCTCAGAAAAAACCACAAAAAATCATCTCCCAGAACTTTGCAATTCAAACCCAAAATAATGACACAAAGGACCCCAATATCATAACTAAGGGAATATGCCTCCTGAGTCTCAAAATCATTAATTATATCCCTATAAAATATAACAACTTTTCAAAAATCCTCATACTGTGAAACAAAATATCTACATCGCGACTCATCTCTTATTGAATCACCCTCTACTACAGTCTTCACTTTTCCTCATAACTCACAATGCCACATTGCGACCACCATCTCCCAACTGAAAACTCATCTCTAACAAAACTTCTCTTCCTCTAGACTCCTCATGACACCTCCAACACCCAAATCACATAAATTTATGGGTATGAAAGATCTATATTGTTACATTACACTATTGTGAACTATCTCTTGATGCCTTACTATTGATAAAAACCATCAAGATCCTTTATTTTATATTCTCCACCATTTTCACCCATAATTTTTTTATCTTTTTTCTATATTAAAGATACTTCCATGATTTTAATATTTTTAAGACTACAAAAACATCTACCTTACTCTTAATTTGGTATACCCAACATATCCTATAATAATCATCAATGAATGATAAAAAGTACCTTGCTCTCCCAGTGATATAACCAGTGATTTCCAAATGTTGGAATAAATAAACTCTAAAATATCCTTACACCCCATTGTTAATGTAGAAAAATTCAACTTGTGTTACTTACTCAAAACACTTTTCTTACAAAATGGTAAATATTACCCTGTAATCCTAGGAAAAAACTTCTAATCAACAAGAATCTTTAGGCCTCATTCAGATATTTGGCCAAGCTTCTGATGTCATGACATCATCAATGATTTTGATGAGGTATTTGAGGGTATAACTATATTTGATTTTTTGTATGTTTCATTAATAAGTGCATACAAGTTCATTGAAACCTTTTTTCCATTCTCACCAGAGGAAAACCCTTCAAAATTTTCACCACTTCTTTCTCAGGGTGAGTCTTTCACCAAATGTTATAAAATTATCCCAAAGATAGTATGTTATTCTTTAAACCCTTTACATGGAACACTCCTTGAATAGTTTAATAAATACCATCTTGTATCTTCATTTTGATGGTACCAACTTCAATGATCTTCAAGGTGTGATCATTCATCAGGTACACATGTCCTTCAAGGATAGGATCATACTTATCAAACCACTTTCTTTGAGTCTTCATGTACTATGTTGCTCCCAATTTGATTATCCATGTGTCATTTAAATTCTCTCTACCTCTATGAGTCATCTTCTCTTCCCTGACTAACATGTCTCCATTTCTATAAGTATTCACTACATTTCATCTAGAGTTATTTTAACCACTATTATTGCTCCGATATTGCATCTTGATGTGCCCCTTATCTCCACAATCGTAACATGTGACATTATTCTTCTTGCTCCTTGATTCATACCTTCCTTGATTTTGGATCACACTAGAACCACACTCCATCATCCTTCCTATTTCGATTGATAGAGCCTTATCTTGGTGAGAAGTTGTTTGTCTTACTCTTTGTTCTTATACCAACTTTATTCTTCAAGAACCACTACTGCAACATCATTCAATAGTTGTATATTCATTAGGATATTATTGGTGCAGTTGATGATGAGTTGATTATATGAATATAGAAAACATTGGAAAAACATATCTACACATCCAATATCCCATATTTTGTAACCAAACATTGTGATATGAGTGAATAAAGTATTGAGGGTGTTGATGTTGTCAGTCATTGGTGATGACTACACCATTTGAAGAGTGTATAATTTTATTTTCAGGAAAATTTTGTTATTCAGTGACTTGGCCTCATGTAGTTTCATTAGCATATCCCAAATTTCATTCGTCGTCTTTTTCTCTATAAATCTTGACAGGACCTCACCCACCAATTCTAAATGGATGTTGTAAATAACATTCTCATACATAATGTTCCATTTATCCTTATTCAGAACCGTCAGTCTTTCTCTAATTTTCAATAGGTAATTGAACTTTCTTAACACTACTTGCATCTTCATTTTCCATAATGGAAAATTATTGTTAATGAATTTTTTGATCTTAAATTTAACTACCATATAGATATGCAATAGTCTAGAACCACCTCTATTTCACAAAGGCGTATTTAATAATCTCAATATTTTTTTTATGATGTGAAAGAGAAACTGCAACCGAAATCACTGAACATACTAAAATTAATGAGAATTATTATTTTCCAAAAAATAAATAAATGACATAGGGTTAGAACCTTACTCTAATACCACTTATTGAGACAAAAAATGATTGAACCACTAGTGTGGTGATAAATTAAAGATAAAAATAAAGTGTAAAATTGAAGGAAAATTGAAACCTAATGTAACGTTGCCCCCCTAATGGAGAGGGGTAAAAACCACAAGAAAATAAAAGAATCTCACTCTGGTAAAATGTGAGTACACACTCTCTCACTATTACAGTGAAAGTACCCTTTCAATTTCTCTCTCTTGAATAATTGAGAATACACTTCACAAATACAACACAATATTTATGAAGGTATTACTTCTTTTTGATGAATAAATCCACTAGGGAAGGCAAGGACTACCTACGCAAATCGTCTCCCATTTCACTCAATGGTTAGTGGGGTTGGCCACCCACAAAACCTACCACCACCCTCCGCCCTTTGGGAAAGAAGGTGGTGGAATCATTCAAGGAAAAAAAGCTAGTTGAAAATAATTAATTAGGAAAGTTTCGAGTACCAATGATAGTGTATCCAAAACCCGAATAAATTAATATTAATTATTTTATTAAAATTTTCATGAAAAAAATTATTAGTTCATATATCATGTTGACATATGTAATTTCCCAATTGGGTGTATCAAGGGTATTAATTTGTGAGTTTTATTATTTTATAGATTTACATTATGATAAAAAAACCCTACCATGTCCTATACCATCAAAATAACCCCATTACATATTACATATTCAAACCCCAATCACTATGTTTCATTATATATTAAAGTTCAAATTATTTCATAAAAAAATATTTTAAAAATATAATATTGAAAATTTTGGTTATTTTATCAAAGGTATTCCACTATTTTATGAAAAAAAATTATAAATATAAGAAATAAAAAAATACCGTTTTTTGATTTTAATCGAGTATTGGTTTTATTATTCAGGGTTAGGATTGGATATTTATCTTCAATGTTATTCTATTTTGAGTTTGGGTTGGGTTCTTAATTTTTTAATCACATTCAGGATCATGTATCTTCATTTTTATGGATACCTGACAAGTTTTCATTCCTATTAGTTACATAATCATCATCATTTTCATCATCGTCATCATTATCATCATCATTACTAATAATATAAAATAATTTATAATAATAAAATAATTAATAATTTATTTAAGATCCTGAAAATTATATGAAAATAAAACAACTCACCCTCTTAATGGATAATTAGGACATGTCACATACCTCATTTAAAGGTTGACTCACTCTAAAGTTGGACCATTATAATTTTGAATCGAAAAAGAAACATTTCACATCTCAAAATCCCAAAATTATGGCACAAAATCCAATTTTTTGGTGAATGATACTACATCTAAATACCTTTCTTATGTTACAATATATGACTAATAAAATACCTTTTATAGTATCCATTCTTCTATAGTATCCATATTTATTACAATACCTACTATAGTATCCCTTCCTACTATAATGATATAATACTTTGTTATTTTACCCATGATAAATCCCTCATAAATGGGGGTCGTCGGGTGTTTAATCTATGATCTCTAGGATGTGGAGCAACATCTGGTACCACTCTGACATGAGCTGAACCAAAATAATAATTTAATTATTAATAATTATTATTTTAGTTAATAATAATTGATATTGCAATTAATTATAATTGTTAATAATTAATAATTAATTATTACTAATAATAATACAATTAAAACTAGATCTATACAAGAGTTGAGGGACTCACTCAATTTGATAAACTGACTTGACAAAACATTCTTATTGTGCTTGATTTTTTTGAGCTCAAATTTTAAATGAGTTTATTCTTAAAACTTAATTAATAATAGTGTCAGGCTTGGACTTTAATATGTTACCTGATAAGTGACCTGTGAGGCTCAGTTATGTTATATTGTAATGTTATTCTTTGAAAAAATATAATACTATGTATCTATTATTTAAAATAATTGATTATTATATATAAGTTTAATTTGATTTAATAATGTTTTAAGGCTTGAGTAATAAACCAACTAGGAAATTTTAATTGCATTTTTCCAGGTTTGATTAAAAAATGGGTCTAGGTTGGGTCATTTTGGCCATACCCGATTAATAAATGGGTTAGTTTTTTCTAGTCTGAACCTAACATATCCAAATAATGTACATGTTTAATTAAAAATAATAATGTATTTTTAAGGATAATATGTTTTGTGACAATTACCATGTTTTCTCTAAAATTGGAATATATTTTATGTATTTTTTATCTAATTATTTTTATTTTAGGTTATTTGTTATATAGTTTATTTATTTTTCAATTTTTATTTAGAATGTGATTATAGTTTTAATTTTTAAATCTTATTAAATATTTTTTATGCATAAAAATTTTAAAGTATAAATGTTATATATTGAAAGAACAATGTTTTATGAAATTTTAATCATAATCTATTTATTTTTTTACAATTTTTTTGGTTCACTTATTTTGATTTTTAAAATTTTATTTAAACTCGATTTATTGTTTATAATTTTTATGATTTAAAAATCATATACCTAAAATAGAACATGTTATCTTGTTTTATAAATAAATGAATTGAAAAGTTAATAAAATGTAAGTTAAAGATAATTTATACTAATTAAGATAATAACATGTTAATATGATCCAATTATTTTTTTATTTCATTTATGGATAATTCCTCATTTTAACTGGGTTGAGAGAGAAACCTTTACGTGACTCGAAAGCCCAGAGGCATAAGACCTTAAGAATGACATGACCTGAAGCTCTAGTGGAACAAGTCTTAAACTATAATAGATCCACCTTTAATACTATCTTTCATCCCTTATAGATTTTCATTTCTATGCCCCCACCACTGTCTACATCAACTTGTTGGGTGATCATTATAGTCTTTTGGTGATGTCAGTGATTAGTTTCACCATTATTTCACCCTCAATGGACTCCCCGCATTTAGATTCTCTAGACCACCATAAATCTCACTCCACTTAAGCTACTTCAGGGCCTAAGGGCCCTGTGGTTCGAAGGCCTATGATGGACCGGAGGCCCTGTAGCCTAAAGGCCCAGTTTTTTAGCTAGAAAGCCTATTTGAGATGAATAGTAAAATGTTATATCACCCCACTATAGTGCTATAGTAATGTTGTGGTTCCTGAAATAATTCATGTTAATATGCATAAGAATATTTAAATTATAATAAAAGGTAATGAAAAATGATATAGGAGTTAAAAGATAGTCATCCTAGATAATAAGTCTTTAACACAAAATATGATCAATTAAAAGCCAAAAAATACATTCTAAATAACTAAATTTGAAACCTTATTAAATATAAAAAATTATATAATTATTAATAATTGATAATAAAATTAATAATTTACAATGATTCAATTCATATTAATGTAATTATTAAATATTAATAATGTATTTATTAATTTATAATGAATTAAATTAATTATTATAATAATAATTTTCATCTTTCAAAGAAGAAGATAAATAATGAATATATACATGCACCCACCCACCATGGGAGAGATGAACCCACAACCTCCCAAATTACCTCTAAATAAATGACTGGGGGTGGGGAAATTTTGGTTTTGATTATAGCCAAAATAAAAATCAATAACCATAAGGGTTTTCAATTATTATTTTAAAAACCAAATCTAATGCCATTTTTATTATTTTTTGATTTTGATTATCAATTTTCTCTAGCCATTTGATTGTTTTTAGTTCGGTCTTGGGTTAACCATTAGTACTACTAAATCATAAATATTGAGTAGTGATCTTTATTAATGCTAAAAAAAGTGTTGATAAAGGGAAGGGTTTATCAACACTAGATAAGAGCATTTATAAAGGGTATCTTTATCAATGCTAAGAAATGTGATGAAAAAAGTACAATTTTTGTCAATGATTTTTCATAGAATTGATAAAGGTTATATTTATTAGTGTTTTAACACTGATAATAGTGACCTTTATCAGTGCATATTTTAGAACTATTAAAATGTGATCTTCTTAAGAAAATAAATTATTATTAAAAAATATATTTAATATAGTAATAAATTTATATTGGTATATATATATATATATATAATTTTCTTAAATATGATTTAAATAATACTAAATATGTTTCTATAGTTAATACATATGTCATATATTTAGTTATAAGTTAATTAAAAATTAATATTAACTAAAAATATTGACTAATAAATATTAATAAACATTTTATAATATTTTTTATATCAATGTTTCTTTTCAATTTTGACACATATATCAAATAATTATTATTTAATTATTAATTAAAAATATTGACTAAATATGTGTACTTACAATTAATATGTCATACAATAATTTTACACATACATAATTAATTCAATTTTATAGAAGCACACACACACAAATAATAAATTTTGGGAGTTGTGAGCGATGATAGTGTGCTTAGTCGCTCATTACCTCTCTACAAAGGATCTATTACTGGTGGTATTCATTTAAATAGAAATATTTCCCATGTAAAGGCTGATCTAATAGCTATCTTGGAATTCCTAGAAATCAATGAGAATTCTATCATCACATGTCATATTTTTCCAAGAGGCTCTAAGCTGTGGAGAATCAGGGATCTTGTTGAGAATATTTTGGAAACTTGGGATTTCTCAAACTGAAAATGTGTCTCATTGGGATGTAGATTTTTTCACATTCTCTTATCTTCTGAATACTTAAGGAAGAGGTCATGGGGTTTTGGTTCAATTTCTCTTAAACTAGGGTTTCTTCATATCCATGAATGGGATTGAATGTTCAATCCTTTAGAGATAGGTAACTCCTAAGTTCAGTTGTGGGTTAAGTTTTATGGATTTAATGGGATTCTTTGGAACCCTAGGATATTATATGATATATTAGTGTCTATCGGAATTCCTATTAAAATCGATAGGGAAACAAAAGGGGCCATATTTGGACACTACGCTCATTTCCTAGATAAAGTGGACCTATATTCTACCTTAATTGATAATGTTTTTCTTTCAACTGATGATGGATGAGATTGAGATGAGAACCAAATATGGAAAAGTAATATAATTTTGTATGAATTGTAAGGTCATAAGGCATGACTCTTTGAATTTCAAGAGATCTATAGTCTATATGTTTTGTTTTTCTCGAGGGAATGATGAAAATTCAGGCTTGAAAAAGATTATATGATTAAAGTCAAAAGAATAAGCTGGTCATGGAAATGATGGTCTAGATCAGCCTCAAGATGAAGGTATGAGTAATTAGGGGGTTGCAAAGATAAACTTAGATGGGATCTCTAGGGATGGACCTACTAATACTACTCCTACTGAGACTAGTAGTAGGGATGACTCTATGCAGGTGGAGATCCCACCTCATGATAGGGTGTTTTTAGATGATCCGATTAATATAGAGACTTATGGATGGATTAAGAGATCATTTGGTAGCCAATAAATGGAAGGAAAAGAAACTATTTGAGCAACTGGGAATCATTTATATCATTTAGCGAGTCCAAGGTGACAGAGAATGAGATTTAGGGGGTGAAAATGGGGAGAAACATTTCTCCCAAATCATAAGTTTCTAATCATCCCAATATTGAGACGATTCATATGGAAATAGTTTTTCCCATTGAGAGTGTTTTGTAAATTTATCATATTACCCCTATAAAGTAGCTTCATATATTTTATTCCTTTTCATACTATTCCTTTTCAACTTGATGTCATCTAGTTCCTCTGTGACACTTATCCTCTGTTGGTATTCCTTAAATCTGCGACATCATCCCCCTCATGTTTTTCATCATTTAATTTGTTGCATTATGAATATTTTAGGTTTTTGGTTTGAATTTTATATGACTATGTTGAGTTGTTATTGTGTTATGAATATTTTAGGTTTGCGATTTGAATGTTATACAACCATGTTGAGTTGTTTATTTATTCATGTTTAAATCTAAAATTTGTTTTAGGTAATTTATAAATACTAATTTTTCTAAGTTCAACGTAATTTATAAATAATAATAACAATCAGATATAAATAATTTTGATTATGTGTATATAAATAATTTTAATTATTAATAATTATGTGTATATAAATAATCATAAACAATTTATAAATAATTTTTATTATAGATAATTTTGATTATAAATAATTATGATTATCTTGAATGAATAATTTTTATAAATAATTTATAAATAATTTTGAATTAATAATTTTGAATTAATAATTTTGAATTAATAACTATTTTGAATTAATAATTTTCAATTAATAATTATTTTTAATTAATAATAAATTTTAATTAATATTTTTTATTATCTAAAATTAATAATTTTGAATTAATAAATTCTATAAATAATTTTGATTATAATGAATTAATAATTTTGATTATCTTTAATTAATTTTTTTTAAATTTCAAAATTTTCATTAATACATGTTTGTAGTTTAATTTTTACCTAATTTTGATGATATGAAAGATAATGATTGATTAAAATCAAAATTATTGTTTTTTAATTTATTATATAAAATTTAATAAAAATACATTTTTTTAAAAGGGTTATTTATGTCATTTAACACAAATTGTTGATATTAGATAGACATCATTCTAGGTGTGATACCATGAGGATATAATATATGGTTATTTTTTATCTTGGTCAAGTATTCCATTTAATCTTGTATTTATGTGTTATTTTTTAACAAAAGGTTATTTGTGTCATTTGCACCAAAACAATTTCTTTTCTTTTATTTTAAAAATTGTCACCAAACAAAGTAGAGAGAAATGAAAATCATTTCTTTTCTTTTACTAAATTTTACATCCAAAAAAATGAAGAGAAATCAAAATCTTTTATTTTATTTTATTTTATTTTATGAATTATAAAATCATTTCTTTTATTTTACTAATAGATTACCAAACATAGTGTACATCTATTGGAATGTGGGGAAAAATCCTAATGGGAAAACTAATAAGTCTTGGTAAGAGATTATAGAAGTAGGTCAAGCCAACGAGGCATAATCATCCGGTGAAGCAGTGGTGCAAGAGAATGCTAACAAACATATTCTTCATGAATAGATGGTTGCTTCAAGAGCCTAAAAAGGGTAGAAAAAATAGATGATGAGGCCCTGATGTAAGCTAAGTCCATAATTATTGCTGAAAAATAGAAAGTGAATGAAAATTTCTTAGAGAAAGGTTTGTTCAAGGACTATGTTATCTCTCTAACGATATGTATGTTGGCTGGTTCGTAAGGTGTATTCTTTTGGTATTTGGAAAGTGGTTCCCCCTCTTCTAAAAAGCAGGTGGTTCCCATGATGGATCATTCCAATGAAAGAAGAATCATAGAGAATCATGTGATATAGGACAAGGATATAGAGGTTCTATCCAAGACTGATAATCCTGACAATGCCATGATGATAGTGCAAGTGACTGATCATGAGAGATATTCTAGTTTTTTGTAGGTTACAAATCTCCCTACAGATGGAGCTCCTCCTAAACAGGTTCAATTGTAATCTACAGTGAAGACCATTGTGTTTATTGTTACTGGGTCCCCCGAAAAAGGACTGGATGTGGAAGCTGCTACATGCACTGCTCTTCAAGTAGTGGAAGTGTCTACTGTATAGTTATAGCCAAATAAATCTTCATTAGAAAAAGGAAAAAAGGTGGTGGATGATGAGGGATTCCAAGCCTCCCAATATCTGGATAATAATAAATATCAAGGAAAAAAGAGTGTAGTTGATCAAGAAGATGGTGCAATTCAACCTACTGGTGACTCCAAATCATCCTTAAACAACCAGTGAAATGAGGCTAGGCTATGTTAAGGAAACAACTAACAAAAGTCAAAAAGGTAGGGCTTCCCTTGAAAATGTTGATGTTGTTTGGACCAAACCTCAAACAGTTGCTATGTTGGATGCTGATTCCTGAGTTATGGTGGCCACTTCCAATACTTTCAGAGTTCTTGACTCATCTAAGGTATCATTGGAGGCATTAAACATAGGGGGCGGGGCTTCCAGAAGTTCCATCGAAACTAGGGTCAATCACCAGTTACAGGGGTTGTTTCATGGAGAGGTCTTGAGGGAAATAGGTGCAGTGGACTTGGCTAAACCATCTTCAAATGAAGGACACAAACCTTGGCAGAGAGCAAAGACCTAGAATCATGGAGGGATTGGTGGGGTCCTTACATTAACCGTGCTATTGACTTTGACATTTAGTTTCTATTTTTTGAGGGTTGTTTTTCCATGTTTGACTCCCTCCTCCACTTTGTATCTTTTTTATTTTAATAAAAGGGATTGGGTTTTTTATTTCCGATCCTATAATTTGTAAAAAAACTATATTTTTATTTAATAATATTTATTATTTATTATATATTATTTTTTTAATTATTAAATTTTATACATTTTTCATATTTTTATTTAATATATATTATTTATTAATTTTAAATAAATATATATATATATATATATATTCACACATTTAAAAATAATAATAATAATTTATTTTATTAATTTTTTTAATATTTTTTAAATTTATTATTTTTAAATTTTTATTTGTTTAATATTTTTGTAATCTTATTAAATTTTCATTTTTTAAAATCAATATAATTAATAACTCTTATTAAAATTTTTATGATTTTTAAATAAATAAAATTTTAAATTAAATTTCACTGATTTTTAACATTTATTCATTTAATATTATTTATTCATTGATAATGTTATGTATTTTTTTACTTTTTTTTATAATTTATTCTTTTTTAATATTTGTTCATTTAATATTTTTTCAATTTATTCATTTTTAATCTTTTTATACATGATTAATAATTAATAATTTTAATATAGAAATATATTCATATTGATATATATATACACACACACATAGTGAAAATGGTTTATAATTAAAAATTAATATTAATTAAAAATAGTGACTAATTAGTATCAAGTAATAGAAATTTAATGTGTATATTATATAAATGTCATTTGTTTTTTCAATTTAACACATATATTTGTTATATATATACACATTAATTTTGTGCCCACATATACATAATTAATCTAATTGTATATAGAAACACACACACAAATGATATTTCTATAATTTATTCAGTTTTTAATATTCATTTAAGAAATATATTTATTAACCTAATTTATTTAATATATTCTGTTTTTGATAAATAAATTTTATTCAATTTTTATATTTTAATTTAATATATAGTTTTTATTACTTTTTAATATTTTTTGTATAATTTATTCATTTTTAATATTATTTATTCATTAAAAATATTATTTATTTTTTTAATATTTTTCTAATTTATTCATTTTTAATTTTTGTTTGTTTAATATCTTTTTAATCTTATCATTTTTTAATATTTATTTATAGAAGTTTATTCATTAACATTTAATATTTTTAATATGGTTGTAATTTATATAATTAATATGTATTCATTTTCATTATACCATATATTCATTTTTAATTTTCTTAATAATTTATATAGTTAATAACACTTATTCATTTTTTAATAGTTTTGCAATCTGTTAATTTTTAATTACAAAATCCCTCTTTTTTAACATCCATTCATTTAATATTACTTAATATTATTTAGTATTATTTATTCACTAATAATGTTGATTATTCTAATTTGTTTATAATTTATTTATTTTTAATATGTATTCGTTTAATATTTTTATAATTTATTAATTTTTAATATATATTTATACATATTTATTCATTAAGATTTTTTTAAAATGTTTATAATGTACCTATTTAATATGAATTCATCCTCATTTTAATATATATTTGTTTAATTTTTTTTATAATTTATATAATTAATAAAACTTATTTTAATTTGTTATAAATAGTTTTTATCAGCACTTAAAAAACAGTGATAAAGGTAGGTTTTGTTGACATTAAAATAAAAAATCACTGATAAAACCTATCTTTATCATCATTTTTTTCAAAACACTGATAAAATCCTTCCATTTCTTTTTAAATGAACCCTAAGAGAACCCACTCACTCACGTGTCGTTCAATCTCTTTACAAACTCGACCTCTACAATTGCTCCCCCTCGATCTTCTCGAATGAATCGACCCTCTCAAAACCGAAGGTGTGTGATTCTCTTTACTCCTTTTTAGTCGATCTTCATTCTATCACAATTTTTAGTTCTTCTTTTCCTGTGTACCATACAACCCCTATTCCCCTTGGACTATTAGTAATATAACAGAGTGAAAATGATCAAGACCATATGGTTTTTGATTACCTTAATTTGATGTAGCTAATTCCTCCATGGTTATTTGTTAGACCATGATTCTGAAGGTTTTGGATACTAATTCTTAGTTGTTTTTAAATTTTCAAATCTGACAGTGGATGTTTTAGGGTTTTATTCTCAAATTTCAGCCTTAAAAGACTCTTTTAAAATTTTATAATCTCTTTCTCCCATTTTTTTACTCTATTATGAAAATTCCTATTTATTTTAGGTTCAAACTAATCTAAATCATTGTTTCGGTGTTTTGGAATGTGATTTTAGATATAAAACAAGAAGGTTCTCAATAAAAAATTGAAAGT
Source organism: Viscum album (assembly GCA_963277665.1). Taxonomy (NCBI): domain Eukaryota; kingdom Viridiplantae; phylum Streptophyta; class Magnoliopsida; order Santalales; family Viscaceae; genus Viscum; species Viscum album. Next base: position 250,849,259 of record OY728150.1, read on the forward strand.
AATAAGATAAATTTTTTTAAAAAAAGAATCAAAATATGAAAAAACAATGAACTTATTAGAAACCCCCCAACAACAATGCCAATTTGATAGTGGGAATTTTATCAATAAGTCCCAATCAAAATATATTTTACTTAATAATTCAATATAGTTGTCAAAAGTTGCCTCTCAAGGATGCTATTAATTGAGTTCTTTGTCAGTAAAAAGATTAATTGATTCAAAATGAATAGAATTGGATTTATTGAAAATAGATTTATGATGTAATTAAAAATGGTGATTTTAATCGGAAAATGAGTTTGAAAACAATGGAATTGGAATAATGGAAAGCAAGTGAAAGAGTGTAAAATGGTTGAAAAGTAAAGAATTCATCTTTTGGGGAAAGTAAGAACTAGATTTAGAGTAGTGACCTTAAACATGTTCAATCTATGAAGTTCTTCTTCTCAATTGTCCAAAATATTTATTTTAATAAGTGATTTTTAGTACTTAATCCATAATTATGAACTAAGAACTGGTATTATTATAATCGAAGAGATTCTTTACCGTGATCACAATGATAATTCTCTCTCTTTCAGTGATATTGATTAAGTAATCAATGATCAATGATAAGAGTTATCCAATTGAATACTAACTTTGATCACAACCATAATTGAGTGTTGAAAAATTTAAATAGTCATTAAATAATTGAAACCATTCATATTCAGTTTTGAATTCTCATAATAGCATTAAACATACAATAACATTTTGATCAAACATATTCAAACAAATGAATGGAATAGAAAACATCAATTAAATTATTTTGTAAGAAAACAAAAAACAAAAACAACTGTTCAACTAAATGTAAGCATTCCCAAATTAAAGAATATGAGAGTACATAAAATATTGTTGAATGTTTCTCTTGACCTCTCCCAAGTTTAGGTCACCAAAGGTTTTTCAAGACATATACATGCAACTTTTATCCTTTTGGTCATTAAAAATTTTATTTTCATTACTTATTTGAGTGTCCAAAGTGGACTTATTTCTTATAAAAATAATAAAATTTCATAGAAGTATCAATAACTTTATCCTTTGATTATAAATATCTTTTAATTATTTAAAACACATGCTTTATATATTTACACACAAATATGTTTAGATACACACACATACATAATTATATATTTACACTCAAAATTTGATACTTTATTCACATATCAATGTATATATTAATTATATGCATACCTTATGTGTATTTATTTATTTATTATACAAAATTAATATTTTTTTAACCTAATAGGATGGATATGAATTGAAAATGGATGGATGTTAATTGTATGAAAAAGGAGTATGATGATGGAGTTAAAGAGTTCATCAAGTTTACAATAGGGCATGCATAAAACTCTTCTCAAGTCCTTTGTTTGTGTTTATGTTGTTGTTTTTTAAGAATAATTCATCTAGAAGAGTTAGAATAACATTTGATTTGTCAAAGAATAGATCAAAGCTATAAATGTTGAACTAAACACTGGAAATAACTGAATGTACATTCTAATCAAGATGATACTTTGATTTATAGATAATTTTATATGAATACTAGTGTAAATGATGATGGAGATCATATGAAATAAGTTAAAATGGAAATTAAATATGACATTAATGATTATCCAAAGTTTTTTAAGAATTTAAATAGTTTTAAAAATATACTATTATATACTTGTTTAACTAAATATACAACATTGTTAGCTATATTGAACTCATATGATTTGAAATATGGTAATAGATAAAGTGATACAAGCTTTACAGAACTACTTGGTCCCCTGAATGATATGATAATAGAATAAAATGATCCTCCTTATCAAATATATTATGCTAAATGAATTCTACATTCAATGGGTATGATATCTGAAAAAATATATTCCTACTCAAATGATTGTATATTGTTTCACATGGACCACGAATTAATCATAAAATGCGCTTAGTATGGGACAAATTGATACAAAAAAGTTGAATCAAGTAATTCAAAAGTTGTATGGTACTTTCCTATCATTACAAGGTTTATATGACTATATTGATGTCAATAAAAAACTATAAAATTTACATGGAATTCATATACAATAATTGAAGATGGAAAACTATGCCACCCAACAGACTCTCCTCAGTAGAAGAAAATTGATTATGGGTATCCTAAATTTGGAAATGATATGAGAAAACTATGTCTTGCATTATCTATAGATGGAATAAATCCTTTGGGTGTACAAAGTATTAATCATAGTACATGGATGGTAATGTTTATAAATTATACCTTGTTATTGTTGTTATATATAAAGTGAAAATATGTCATTTTATCTCTACTTATATCTATAATAAAAAAAATTATTAATGATATTGATGTCTATTTGGATCCATTGATCAAAGATTTGAAATTGATGTAGGATATAGGTGTTACATCATATGATTCTCATAGAAGTGAAGAGTTCATATTGAGAGAAATATTGTGCATGACAATAAATTAATTTCTTATTTATGAAAATTTATTGAGATATAACATTAAATGAATGTTGGGGTGTCCCATTTTGTGAAAATGGTACACACTCAATTAAGTTGAATCATTTATCAAAGTACATGTTTTTAGGAAATCATAAATTTTTACCTTGAATACATAAATAATGATCCCATATGACATCATTTTATAGAAATGTTGAACATGGTATAAAACTATCTCCACTAACGAGTGATCAACTATCTGAGAAAGTAAAATATATTGAAACTACTTTCAGTAAAACTTTTTCAAAAAAACCTTATCAAATCAGGTTGGAAAACTAGATCTATTTTATTTGATTTTTTGTACTATAATTGTTTGTATGTAAGAAATTTTATTTATTTCATTCACATAAACAAATATATGTTATCGTGTTATTATCACATTAGTAAATGTACCAGACAAAACTGAAGGTTCCAGGCACAGTGGAAGCATGGTTGGGATGACACCGAACTTTGATTTTTACCGTGATCAATGATTATTCTGGGATCAATACAACGATGAATTCAAGTCTCCATGTAATATAATCAAAGATTTAGATAAAGAAGAAAGAGGCCCAAAACCTTAGAGAGGATCTTACACATCATGTTTATAATTAATTTAATTAATTTTTTAAAGAAAATAATACCTAGAACTTTGGTATTTTCTTCAGTGATGATTTTTATCATCCGGAATGACCCTTCCGGATTATCTCGTTGATCTTGTAAGGATCCAAACTATAATACCTCTAGCGGTGATCCACACGTGCTCCGATGGCCTCCGATTGACCCCGCTCATTCTTCGGGTGCTAGCGCGGTGAAGCGAGTGTCTTGTGTTGGTTGTTCTTGATCGCTTGTTCTTTAGTATTGAAGAATGTCTCTCATTCTTGAGAGGGGAGAGAAGATGATTCAAGAGAGAAATTATTTGGCTCAACAATTCTCAATTCACCAGGCGTGTGGTGTGGTGTATAGCACAATAGGCACACTTGTCTATTTATATACATGGAATTTTAGTTAGAATATTTAATTGCATAGAAAAAATTAAATACATTCATGAACTTAGATAAAACACATGAATTTAATAATAATACCACATCATTATTTATGGTGTTCCAACTTGCACAAAACAGAATTATAAATAAAATCCCGCATCACAAAATAATACCAGTGTTATTTTAATTTGTGCAAACTAGTTAAAATATTATTTATCATCTTTCAAATAATTATTTTACTACCAAACTGACCTTGGTCTGTTCAAACTCCACTTCCATTTATTAAACACCCAAATAAATAAATAAATAAATAATTTATTCTCCTAAATAAATATTTTATTTAAAAAATAGTAAATTAATATTTATTAAATGTTCAATAAAATAAATAAATATAATTTATTTAATTTATGCGATCATTTTAAATTGAATAAAATTATTCCACGGTCTTGAGAATAATATTTATTTCATTAATTAAATTCAAATAGAATTTAACCAAGACCACCAAAAACACTTAGTAAGTGACCCTCTAGGCTTATTTCTCATTTGAATTAGGTGGGCATGCCTAAAGTCCAAGAGTACTATCTAGAAACGGGTCAAGGCACCCAAGAGGAAGAATGTAAAGTTTCAAAAACAACATCCACATATGAACACTCACTATTTAATATAATCCCTTTGTCGCAATAACTCATAAAGAAGGTTTCATGATTGTGTCATAAACTTTTATTCTTGATACGTATTTCTTTGACTACCTGAAATAAACTTGTCGTTACACCATTGACATAGAATTTCGAATGACGGCTATATTTCAATCAAAGGGCTGAGATATCAAATTCCATAAATAGAAGGGACAAATCCTTCCTTGACTTATCCATTAATAACATGCCACTTATGATGCACCCAACATACCCTACTTCTTGCCAATTGCCTGCATGACATTTTTCATCATTAAATCAAAATGCGTAAGTCGTGACATGTATTAATGATAATATTAAAGTCTAAGGATCATTACACACACTCACAGATAGAAATATTCGATGACACCAAAACATGCGGAATTCCTACTAGCGGGTCTGTTCTCATAATCTCCTATCTTGGAGATTACCAAGTGCAAACTTCATGAGAGGAAGTCTCATCTACTTATGAGTACTCACACCAGACGGTCTGCATGCTATGTGTCCCATCATAGTATGTCATCCAACCATAAAACTATATTTGAGAGTATTGTTATAGCATTTCAAGGTTCTCATCATAGCGGGGAACTGCCATGACCTTATCAATGTAACAAATACTCTAGGACATTGTTACATAATAGTCATGAAGAAAAATGAACAATATGTAATAATACATTAAATATACATGTAATAAAAGTAAAACCAGTTGGTTCTTGGACACCAACTCTTACAAACTCCCACTTTTACTAGAGCCAACTACCTATGACTTTCTGTCCGCTAGACCTCACATGATGATCATGTTTCTTCTGAGTTAAGGCTTTAGTCAAGGGGTCCACCAAATTATCTTCCATGGAAATAATTCTCACTGCAACTTCACCTTTGTGAGAAAAATACCTCAAGAGATAATACTTTCAAAGTATGTGCTTCATCTGCTGACATGACCTTGGCTCTTTTGCGAGAGCCACCGCTGCAGTATTATCATAGTACAGTGTGATGAGATCTTTACTGCTAGGTATCACATCTAGATTCTGGATGAAGCTTCACATCCAAACTTCTTCTTTAGCTGCCTCAGAAGCTATGATATACTCGAACTCTACTGTAGAATATGTGACTACACTCTACTTTGAGATCTTCCAGCTCACTACACCTCCATTAAAAGTGAAGATGTATCCCGTTTGTGACTTTATGTCATCTTGATTAGTCAGGAAACTAGCATCTGCATATCCTCTAATGACTAGTTCCTAATCTCCTCCATAAACCAGGAACAAATCCTTAGTAAGCCTCAAATACTTTAGGATAGTCTTGGCTGCCCTCCGATGGAGGTCATCTGGGTTAGCTTGATATCTTCCTACCGCACTCAATGCATAGGTGACATCCAGCCTAGTACATAGCATGGCATACATGATTGATCCAATACCTGATGTGTATGGAGTCATTTACATTATCTTTATTTCCTCATGTGTCTGAGGACACATTTTCTTGGAAATATGAATGCCATGTGACATTGGAAACAATATCCTCTTGGATTGTTCCATACTGAATCTCTTCAGTATCTTATCAATGTATGTACTTTGACTTAGGCCTAACAATCTCTTAGATATATCATGATGGATCTTGTCACAAGAATATATGCTTCCTCACCCAATTCTTTCATGGAGAATCATTTATTCAATCATGCCTTAATAGACTGTAATACTGGAATCTCGTTTATGATAAGTAATATTTCATCAACATATACTATTAGGAAAATGACTAAACTCATGCCTTAATAGACTGTAATACTGTAATCTCATTTATGATAAGTAATATTTCATCAACATATACTATTAGGAAAATGACTACACTCCTACTAAACAGTTTATAGACACAAGGCTAACATTTATTCTTGATAAAACCATATTATTTTATGGATTCATCAAAATGAATATTCCCTGACCTAGATGCTTGCTTTAATCCATAAATTTATTTATGAAACTTGCATACCTTATTAGAATCCTTTGGAGTCACAAACCCTTTAGGTTGTGTCATGTAGACATCTTCTTGAAGGTTCCCGTTAAGGAATGCTATTTTGACATCCATTTTCAAAATCTCATAGTCATGGTACACCATAATAGAAATTAGAATTCTGATGGATTTCAGTACTTCAACTGGTGAGAAGGTTTCATTGTATTCAATTTCCTTGATTCTATTTAAACCCTTTTGCAACCAATTGTGACTTTTTAGTACTGAATTTTCCTTTTATGTCTAGTTTCTTCTTGAATACCCATTTGCAACCAACATTATTTACATCAACTAGAGGATCTACCAAAATCAAGACATGGTTTTGGTACATGGAATCCATTTCAGAATTCATGGCCTCTTGCCACTTGGAAACGTCTATGCCACTTAATAATTCCTTTTAGGTTATAGGATCATTATTATCAACTAATAATGAGTCACTATCCTTGGTAACTAGAAAACCATACCATTTAGGTTCTCTAACCTCTCTTGTACTCCTACGTAGTACTTGTGTCTCTGGAACAGATTATTCTTCCATGGGGCTTTGTGGAATCTGTTCCTGTACCAACTCTTGTATACCTTGAGCCTCAACTTCATTGAATTCTATCTTGATCCCACTATCTCTTTTGGATATGTGCTCTATCTCAAGGAATATGGAATGTCTTTCCACTATAACCTTTTTTTCTAAGGTGTTTTATAGGTAATATCCCCTTGTTTCCTTGGGGTATCCTATAACGGTACACTTTGTGCCTCGGGGAGCGAGTTTGTTACCTGAATAGGCATCAACAAACGCTTTTCTACCCCACACATGTAAATTCGATAACATGGATTTTATTCAACTATAGAACTCATATGGACTACCATTTATTAATTTAGTTGGTATTTGGTTTAGTATGTGTGCTTCTATTTGTAACGCATACCCCCAAAAGGATAATGGAAAACTTGCATGACTCATCATTGATCTCACCATGTCCAACAAGGTGTGGTTCCTCCTTTCACTTACACCATTCCATTGAGGTGTGTAAGGAGGAGTGAGTTGGTATAGGATCCCAAACTCTCGTAAGTAATTAATGAAGTCCTGATTAAGATATTCCCCACCTCAGTCCGAGTGAAGTTTCTTAATCTTCTTACCAATCTAGTTCTAAAATTCATTCTTGTATTCCTTGAACTTATAAAAGGAATCTAACTTATACCTCATTAAGTAGATATATCCACATATACTAAAATAATCACTAAAAGTTATGAAGTATGTGTAACCACCCCTTTCTTCAACTGGAAGTGGTCCACACACATCAGTATGAACCAATTCAAGAATCTCTTTAGCCCTTTCACCTTTCCCACCAAATGGGGCTTTGGTCATTTTGCCTTGTAAACATGAATGACATACACCAAGTGGTTTTAGTTTAAAAGAATATAAATATCCTTATTGATGTAACTTTTTCAAGTGTTTCTCATTTACATGACCTAGCTGGTGATGCCAAAGTTGGGTGTGGTATGAGTCATGTGAAGTATCTTTTTCATCGATTTCCATTACTTGATTTGTGTAATCCAACACATAAAGACCGTTGTATAAATGTTCCCTACCAAAACAAATGCTATATTTATAAAATAAGAAACATTCATTTCCAAACTTGAAAACAATACATCTATATATAGTCTGGATACATAAATTATGTTTTTGGTTGCAGAAGGCACATAAAAACAACCCTTTAACACCAAGATCATCCCAGTTGACAATATGAGGTGGTAGTCCCCAAAAGCTATAATAGAAAGTTTGGCTCTGTTGGATACTCATAGATCTACCTCCCCTTGATCAATCTTCCCAAGTATACTTGGTTCCTATATTTGGATACATATGTGAGCACCACAAGTTGTATCTAATACCCAATTTGTATAAACAGATAGATTGAATTCAATAACAAATGTAACTGAAGCTTCCCCTTGATTCTTAGGCTGGGTGCAGTTCTTCTTCCAGTGGCCCTTATTTCCAAATGTGAAACAAAAAACCTCATGTTCCCTTTCCTCCCCTTGGATATTCCTTTTATTAGAAGGCCGTGAAGAATCTTTGGGCTTAAAGCACTTCACATTCCCTTTCCTCCTATTCAACATAAGGAAAAAAGGCTTTTCGCGCTTCATATCTTTGTCCACTTGGTGAATGAGGACAAGAAGATCATATAGAGACTTCTCAATGTTGTTCATATTGAAATTAACAAAAAAGTTAGAGAATATCTGAGGGGTTGATGCGAGAATGAGATCAGTGCCCAGTTCTTCGAGGAGTTTAAACCCTAGAACCTTCAGGCGCTCAATGTAGCCAATGAGCTTGACTGTATGAGGCCCATCTGGGGAACCTTCTCCAAGATTACTCTGAAAGAGTGACTTAGAGATCTAAAACCTTTCCTATATTTCTCTCCCCTGGTAAAGACCACAGAGGTGCTCAAGCATGCTATAAGCATAAATGTTTTCATGAGACTTCATGAGCTCACTAGACATTGATGATAACATCAAACATTGAACATCGACCGCATCATTCATATGTTTCTCATAGACCAAGAAATACTCACAATGTGTCTCTTTAGTAGGAGGATCGGGTAATGCTGAATCCTGCACATAAGACTTCCATTCACGGCATAGGATAACCTGAAGGCATCTAAACAATTCCTGGAAGTTACTGCAAGTGAGGATGTTGTCTTTATCCAGAATTGATCACAGGGATAGTGTGGTTGACTAGCTTTTCATTTTTATTCTACAATTAAAAGATCATATCATTAGTACTTTCTTGATTACATTTTATGAGAAATAATAAATTTTATTTAGTCTACCACTATTTTATCAAGTCCCAATGGCCATCACCATTGAACTCAGAATATCCGGTTTCCATGTATTTCTAGTGGCAAGGATCCATATTCTCCTTCACATAACCCCAAAAAGGGTTGTTCAAGCTATTAGAAGGTATTTAGGTAGGCTGGTATTTTCCAACTAGGGCTTGAAACTCCTTGATCTTTTGAGTGGCTCCCCAATCCTAAAATCATGAGTTTGGATTTCTTCAACTCTTGCCTCCAATATTACACAAAAGATATAAAGGGATACTCCTCTTGATATAATATGGTTAAGTCAACCTAAAACCTTTCATAAGGTCTTCCTCTATAAATGTAAGTGTCCCAACAAGGGTTAGTCAAACACATAGTTTTATTGAGTTTTTCCCTTAATCAAGTAACGGAAGGCTTGTTCAGACTTAATATTTTATTTGAGGGATTTTATCTCTTATGCATGAATTTCTTATTATCATTATCACACATTTGTTAATATTAAGTGGAAATTACTTAAGTGATTAACCATGTCTTGATAATATTTATGCATAAGTATGGTTTATTTTAGTTTTATCTTGCAGGCTTGTTTAATTCATTAATTATATGATCGTGCCAACACATCCATAATGATAAACCATGCAACTGAAAAAAATAAAACAAAGTAAATGGAATGATCATGAGATTTTCTAATTGTTAGTTTATCTAGTGGTTGATAAAATAACCCTAAACTAGGGGATAAACACCTTGAACCTTTTGGGTTCTGGATTACAGCTTCCACCTATCCACCTTTGTATATATTGGGATTAGTTTCATCTCGGATCCAGCTTGAACCGCCTCCACTAGCTTGGGAGTTCCATCCATTACATATGCCTTTTTTAACTCACATGTAGGTGAGGGGTAAAAAGGGGTTTTACATAAAAGAAACCTTGGGCACGTAGGCCGAACATATTAATGAGGAGAAGGCTCATAGGCTAACAAATTTAATTCAAATAAATTATAAGAAACTATCCACATACAAAGGTCTTAGTCTAACTCATGATCATCCATACATGCAATGATATTTATGCATAAATAAAACCATCAATCAATTATTTAATAATTCTTGTTTAAGATAAATCACGCTTGAATCAATTAATTATCATCTTTAATTAATCAATCCTTTTATCTTAAACCATTTTCTAAATTTCCTTGAGATTTTCATCCATTATAATTTTAAACAAATAAATTCTTATAAAATTATCTTTGTACGTAACTTGTACCTTAGAGGAAAACCAGTGAATTCTTATTCATAACAACCTAATGAGTAGAAATGAAAATTATCCAGATGTTAAATTAATCACATATATATAAAACACCTATAACGTGTCGTGCCTCGGCTTTACGCCCGCACGATGGTACACGTCTCAAGGGTTTGTAAAATATAATAATAAATTTTAATAAATTTGTGTAATTTGGATGAGTACATGATGTGTAGTTCCAACTACATGGTGTGCACTATGTTTCACTGTATATCCGAAGTACACGCCCATGGAAATGACGTGTGAGTGTATTTCATAAATCTTTGGAGTACACGGTGTGTCTAGTGGGTCACACGCCGTGTAGTTCCTTAATACACGATCTCCATCCAGGCAAGCCATGTACGCGGTACATGGTCCAACCCTAACCCGAAGGGACAACATGCTATGTCCATTGGGCCAAACAACGTGTAATCTGGAAACCACATGCCACCTATTCTTGGTCAAAAAATAGAGTCATTTAAGAATTAAAAAGAATCCAACACATAGATTGGTTTGGCGGACTAGTCTGATTCATTGAATCTTGACTACACGACATGTACTACTGAATACATGTAGTGTTTTCTGGTGTTGTATAGTCAGGAAGCTTTGGCACCTCCAGATGAGATACTCTATTTTATTTTAATCAAAATTAAAATAAAACATCGTTTCTATAAGGTGAATGAGAAACAAAAGAGGAGGAATAGATCTCGAGATTTAGATTTGTAGAATGATTAAATTGAATTGAATTAATTAAATTATTAAATGTGCAAGTCATCAAAAAAATATTTAAAAAATTATAAACTATGATGTAACCACTCTGATACCACTTGAAGGTTCTGGGCGTAGCAGAAGCGTGGTTGGGATGACACCCAAATATGATTTTTACCATGATCAATGACTATTCCGGTTTCAATATAATGATGAATTCTAGTCTCCACAGAATATAATCAAAGATTTAGATAAAGAATAAATAGGCCCAAAACCTTAGAGAGGATCTTGAACATAATGTTTGTAATTAATTTAATTAATTTCATAAAGAAAATAATACCTGGGACTTTGGTATTTTCTTCGTTGATGATGTTGATCATCCAAAACGACCCTTATGAATTATATCATCGTGCTTGTAAGGATCCAAACTAGAATCCCTCTAGCGGTGATCCACAGGTGCTCCGATGGCCTCTGATCGACACCGCTAGTTCTCTGGGTGCTAGCATGGCGAAGAGAGTGTCTTGTGTCAGTTGTTCTTGATCTCTTGTTCTTTGGTATTGAAGAACGTATCCCATTCTTTAGAGGGGAGAGAAGATGATTTGAGATAGAAATTGTTTGACTCAACAATTTTCAATTCACCCAGTGTGTGGTGTGGTGGATAGCACAATAGGCGTACTTGTCTATTTATATACTTGGAATTTTAGTTAAAATATTTAATTGCTTAACTAAAATTAAATACATTTATGAAATTAGAGAAAACCCATACATTTAATAATAATATTGAATCATTATTTATGGTGTGACAACTTGTGCAAAACAAAATTATAAATAAAATTCCGCATCACAAAATAATAACAACATTATTTTAATTTGTGCCAACTAGTTAAATAATTATTTACCGTCTTGAAAATAATTATTTTATTACTGGACTAACCTTGGTCTGCTCAAACTCCACTTCCATTTATTGAATGCTCAAATAAATAAATAAATAATTTATTCTCTTAAATAAATATTTTTTTACAAACTAGTAAATCAATATTTATTAAATGTTTAATAATATAAATAAATAAATTTAGTTTAATTTATGCGATCATTTTAACTTGAATAAAATTATTCCACGGTCTTGAGAATAATATTTATTTCATTAATTAAATTCAAATAGAATTTAACCGAGGCCACCAAAAACACTTAGTGTGTGACCCTCTAGGATTATTTCTCATTAGCATTAGACGGACTTGCCTAAAGCCCAAGAGTACTGTTTAGCAATGTGTCAAGGTAACCAAGAGAGAGAACATAAAGTCGCAATGATGAAATACACATACAGACTCTTACTATATAATATAATCCCTTTGTCACAATATCTCATAAAGAAGGTTTCATGATTGTGTCATCATCTTTTATGCTTGATACGTTGTTCTTTGACTACCTGAAATAAACTCATCGTTACACCATGACCATGGAATTTCGCACGATGGTTCTATTTCAATAAAAGGGATGAGATATAAACTTCCATAAATGGAAGGGAAAAATCCTTCCTCAACTTATCCATTAATAACATTCCACTCGTGATACACCCAATGTACCCTACTTCCCACCAACTATCTGTGTGACAGTTTTCGTCAGTAAATCAAAGTGCATAAGTTGTGACACATATTAATGATAATATTAAAGTCTAAGGATCATTACATGTGCTCAAAGATAGAAATATCTGATGACACCAAAACATGCAGAATTCCTACTAGCGGGTTTGTTCTCATAATCTTCTATCTTTGAGATTACCAAGTGCGAACTTCATGAGAGGAAGTCTCATCTGCTTATGAGTACTTGCACCTGATGGTCTGTATGCAATGTGTCCCATCATAGTATTTCATCCAACCACAGAACTATATTTAAGAATATTGTTATATCATTTAAAGGTTCTCATCATAGCAGGGAAATTCCATGACCTTATTAATGTAACAAATACTCTAGGACATTATTACATCATAGTTATGCAGAACAATGAAAAATATGTAATAATGCATTAAATATTCATGTAATCAAAGTAAAACCATTTGGTTCTAGGACACCAACTCTTAAAAAAAAGATGACATTAAGGCTGTGTGGGATATGATTGACATGAGGATAAGTTGAGAAAGGATTGGTCTCTTCCAACTTTATAAAAGTTAATATTTCAACCCTTTGATTGAAATGAAACGGTCACATTAAATTTTATGGACATGGTGTAATGATGAGTTTACTTTTGATATTCAAATAAATATTTATCAAACACATAACTTGATGACACATATGTACAACCTTCTTAATAATATACTGTGATATAGATTATATTACACAGTAAGTGTTTGTATGTGGTTGTCAAAATTACCACATTAAATTATTTCTCTTGGGTGTCTTGAACCATTTCTAGATAGTAATATTAGACTTTTTACAAACCCACATAAGACCAATGAGAAAGAAACCTAGACAGTCACACACTAAGTGTTTCTATTGATCTTAATTATATTCTATTTGAATTTAATTATTGTAATAAATATTATTCTCAAGACTGAGGAATGATTTTATTCAAGATTTATTGATCGAAAATATTCACAAGGTAATAAATAATTGTTATTCATTAATAAATAATCTATTTAATTATGTGAATATTTAATAAATATTTATTTTTCAGACTATGAATATAATGTTTATTTTATTTATTGAATATTTAATAAATATTTATTCTATAGAATGTGAATAGAATATTTAATTAAATATTTATTCAGGTATTCAATAAATACCAAGGAGGAGTGGAACAAGATTGTGTCAAGTGGGAAATATTAATTCACAAGCTGATAAAATAATATTTATTATTGCACCAATTAGCTAATTCCATAAAAAATATTATTATTATATGGAAAGGGGTCATATGAGTTTTATTATATTATTTAAGGTTCTTTGTGTGATTAAATGATATTTTAATACAAACCCTAACTATATAAATTGTCTATTATGTATATTGTGTTTGTTTAATCAATAATTGAGAATCTTTGCACACAATAAACTTATCTCTAGATTCCTCCCTCTCTCATATTCTTAAGAACAAGAAGAACTCTTTCAATATTGAAAGATATTGAAGCGATCAAGATGAACCGAAAAATATAATTGATTCTCCACGAGCACCCAAACATCAATCAATATCATTCATAGATCAAAGGAGCACATGTGGATCACCACTAGAGGGATTCTACACCAGGATCCTACAATTACAACAACAATAATCCAAAAATGATTTTTTCAGATGATCAACAACACCATTGAAGAAAGATCCTAAGGTAAGGTATTTTTTTTGACATATCTAATTTAAATTAATTATAATTTTAACATGAAAAAGATCCTATTTGGGATGTAGAATTTCTATATCAATTTTCGATGGAAAAATTTTCAAGTGGTATTAGAGTGGTCCACATTTAAATTTATAATCATTTATCTAATTGTTGATCGATTATGAACAATAGTGGTTAGATTATTCACTTTAGATTATTCATTATTTAATCCCAAGTTTAATTAATATTCTTTAAACATTTTAATTTTCACCATTCAAGATTCAAAATTTCTTAAAGTCTAATAATAAATGGATAACAATCAGAGATTGCATTATAAAGTACCAAAAATTCTATCTAGAAGATTGGGTTACATGGTATGTAGCCAGATTACATGCAGTATACCCAAATGGACTATACTTGGATGTGTTGCGGGATACAAGACATACCAAGAAGTAATATCATATGGTTCATTTATTGTACATAGTGTGTTAACTGATCTAGTCTGGCACATGACTTGTCAGATTACACAGTGTGTAGTTGGCTTACACATCATGTATTCTACATAGTACAGTGGAAAAACTTATAATAACTGTGTGGTCAAATGAAAAGTTTCTAATCATGTGATACTGATAACCTGTAAAATTAATGAGACACACGATGTGCATCGAACTTACATGGAATGTAACTCATTATTTCCCATGTATGAATAACACACCAAGTCATTCAGTGAGTTACATTGACCCACAGAAAGTGGAACACCCGACATGTATCTAGAGTACACGGTGTGTGGTTCCATTTCCAAAGAACATGTCATGTTATTAGGTGGGTTACACAGATACATGGAAAGTGAAACAAACAATGTGTGGTTGGTTAGTACACACTGTGTAGTCTAGTTGAGGTACATGTCGAAGCCCTAGGTGTTTATACTGGGCACATGAAAATCGAGGAACATGGCGTGTAGCTCGCTAGTACATGTCATGTAGTCTCCCAATAAGACATAGAATTAAATTTCATTAAACTATTTAATTTTAGTATTAAAACCAAATTACACTTTTGGAACCAGATGTGTTTGACTACATAGTAAAAGTTTTGAAGAATTAATAAATGATCAATTAATTTAATGTAATTATCTGTAATTATTGTCCATATCATTTATTTTCCATGAATGCATTTAATATGGATATCTAAAATATAATTTTTATGTTCATTAAGATAAATGGAATTAATTAATTAATTAATATAAGTGTGTTTATCTTAATAATAAAGAATGAATATAAGTGAATGTTAGCCAATGTACTTTTTCATATTCATTGCATGTGTATGAACGATAAGGAGCATGACCAAGACCTTTATATGTACTGGTTTAATTTAATTTAATTTATTGTATGGTTTTTCAATTATTTAATATTAAATTAAATATGATGGACTATGAGTCATACCTCCCTCTTTTATTATGTAGGACCTATGTGTCCAAGGTGATTTATGTATTTACCCTTAACCAATCCTTTGATTTCCCTTACCTTTGTGTGAGTTATAAATAAATCTAAAAAAAATAGTATCCTAAGGCATGTTGAGGTGGTTCAAGATGAAAAAAAGATAATTCTAACCCAGGTGATACATAGGTGGACATGTGGAATGTTTCAACTTATGCCAAGACAGGCACATGGTTTTTTCCCTTGGGGTTATAGGTTGATTCACTCAATAAATCAATTGTTAGCTAATCTTATGATAAATATATTTAATTAATTAATTATTTTTGTCTTATGCATTATTTATTTTATGGATTCAAGACCATGATCACATAAATAAATGGATTAATATCCAAAGATAGAATTTAAATAAATGGATTATGTGAAAATGTTTTATCAAAACATGCTCAATCACTTAAGTAAAATCCACTTAATATTAACAATACATTTAAGGGATAAAACAAGAAATATTTATGCATAATAAATAAAATCCTTCAACTTAATATTAATTTAAAAAAATCCTTCCATTAATTTATTATTAATTAAAGTCATAAAACTAAATGTTTGACCAACCCATATTGGGACAACAACTTTTATCATTGAATTCTTATGAAGGTTTTGGGTTGAATTAACCAATTTTCATCAAGAGGTGTATCCGATGATAAAATTGATATAACTTGGAGGCAAGTGTTTAGGAAATCCAAGTCATGAGTTTTTGATTGGGGAGTCCACTCAATGGATCATGGAGCTACAAGGAAAAGACCCACCTACCCAAATACCTTCAAGTAATTTACTGAGCACACAATTGGGTTATGATTAGAGGAATATGGATCCATTCCAATAGAATGTCCTATAAAATATACATTTTAAGTCTAATAGTGAGGGTTTTTGGGACTTGAAAAAATAGTTGGAGACTTGATAAAATTAATTTCATTATGTCTCACATAAATTGTAATCAATAGAAATACTAATAATATGATATTTTATAATTATATAATAATATAGAGTTCATTATTAACCTTATAACTACAATCCATATTATATAAAGACCATCTTCTTATTGGAAATAACTTTCAGGAATGGTTCAAATGCCTACGGGTTGTGTTGTGACATGAATGGAAATCTTACATGCTAGAATCCTCATTGATTGATTTTAATGCAAAGGAGGTGGGTGATGAAGAGTTCATTTTCCATGATAAACACTTGAGAAGCACGTTTGACATTAATTGTTTAATGATTTCATCCATGTCTCATGAACCCATGAATTCTAATGAAGACATAGATGCTTATAGCATGATCTAGTATATCTATGGTCTATATCAGGAGAGAGCTAAATAGAAACAATTTGAGATATCCAAGGTGATATTTTAGGGTAATATTGGATAAGGTGTACCATATGTGATTCACATAGTCAAAATCATCTGCTACATTAAGTGATTAAAGGTTATAGAGTTTAAATTTCCTAAATAACTATGAAATGGTCTCATTCCTGTATCACTCCCTAAGAGGTTCTCCATATTTGTTGTTAATTTTAATATAAAAAACATAGATAAGTCTCTTCCAGATCTTCTCACCCAACTTATCCATGTTGATAAGGAGGAAAATCATGAAAAACATTACATACTTATGGTGAATAAAAATAAAGGCCAAGAGGAGAGAAAAAAGCCCAAATATTCTTCGAAATGCACTTACAAGAAGACAAAGATAAAGGGAAAATAAATGAAGCAGGATGATATATATTTTTCATGTAGCAATAAGGGACACTAGAATAAAAACTACACCCAAGAAAAGAATAAAGGAGAAAATTCAAGTGTGTTTTTTATTGATTTAAACCTATATATTTCTATAAATTGGGTATTAGATATATCACATGACACTCATGTATGTATTTTAAATACATAAACCAAGTATATTTAAGATTATTGAACAAGGGGAGGTAGATATATGATCATACAATGGAGAAAGACTTACTGATATGGTTATCAAGGGATACCACCTCACATTTCTGATGAGAATGTTCTTGGTTTTAAATTTTTTTATTATGTGAAATATATTGACAAAAACATTATTTATATATATATAAACTTGATAAATATGGATTTATTTTAAAATTTGGAAATAAATGTTGTTTCTTTTATAAATATTTTATTTTTAATGGTAATGCTGGCCTTTATGTGTTGGATTACACAAACCAAGTAATGAAAATCGATAACGAAACTAGTTCACATGAATCATACCACACCCAAATTTGCATCACTGGATAGGTCATGTAAACAAAAAATATTTTAATAAATTAAAAAAAATTATATTTATATTCATTTTAACTAAAACCACTCAGTGTATGTCATTCATGTTTACAAGGTAAAATGACAAAAGCCCTATTTAGTGGAAAAGGTGAAAGGGACAAATTGATTTTTGAATTAGTTCATACTGATTTGTGTGAACTATTTCTAGTTAAAGAAAGGGGTGAGTACTCATACTTCATAACTTTTACTAATGATTTTAATAGATATAGATATGTCCACTTAATGAGATACAAGTTAGATTCCTTTGTGAGATTCAAGGAATTCAATAATGAAGTTGAGAATTGGTTTGGTAAGAAGATTAAGAAACTCTACTTAGAACATGGTGGAGAATATCTTAATCAAGATTTAATTTATTATTTATGGGATTTTGATATTCTATCTCAACTCACCCATTATTATACACCATAATGGAATAGTGTAAGTGAAAGGGGGAACCACACCCTATTGGAAATAACGAGATCAATGATGAGTCATGTGAGTCTTCCATTATCCATTTGGGGATACACATTATAGACAACAATATACATACTAAAATGGGTGACAAATAATGTATAAGAAATTATTCTATAAAAATTTTAGAGTAAAAATAAACTCATGTTTTCATATTTACATGTTTTGGGATGTAAAGCATTTGTTAAGGCGTCTTCAAGAAATAAAATTTCACCCCAAGGCACAAAGTTCACCCTTTTAGGATACAATAAATAAATAAAAATATATTAATAATATTTCCCCTAAAAAAAGTAATAATGGAAAGGAACATCATATTACTTGATAGGGATCACATATATAATGGATATTGTGGGAGTGAGATAGAATTTGATGATGTTTAGTCTTAGGTTACATAAGAGTTGTCACACAAACAAATTTCAAAAATCCACATAGAAGAAGATGTTCCAGAGACACAAGTACTATATAGGAAGTAAAAGAGATGTTATGGAATCATAATGATATTGTTTTCTAGACACCAAGTATGGTGAATCTCTACTAGTTTATAATAATGATCCTATAACCTATAAAGAACCATTAAGTGGAACATTTTTTTCAAGTGGAAAGTAGATATAAATTATAAAATGGATTCCATGTACTAAAACCAAGTCTGTATATTGGAATATCCTCTAGTGAATGTAAGTATAATTAGTTTTAAATTTATATTTAAGAATAAATTGGACATGTATGGACAATTTAGTACTTATAAGGCATAATTGGTTGTAAAAGGGTTCAAACTGTGTCAAGGCATAGACTACGATGAAAACTTTTCACCAATTATTTTGAAATCCATCAGAATTATACTTTCTATTATGGATTAAAATGATTATGAGATTTGTAAAATGGATATCAAATCATCCTTTTATAATAGGAACCTTCATGAAGATGTCTATATGACACTACCAGAAGGTTTTGTGACTTTAAAGGATGCTAACAAGGTATGAAAATTACAAAGATCCATTTATGGATTAAAGAAAGTATCTAGGTCATGGGAAATTTAGTTTGATGAATCCATAAGGGAATTTGGTTTCATAAAGAGAGAATGTGAGAATTATGTATATAAATATTTTAATGGGATTACAATTGTTTTCTTAATAGTTTATGTTAATAACATGACACTTATTGGAAATGAGATACTAGTCTTACAATCTATCAAATATTGGTTAAATAAATGCTTCTCCATGAAGGAATTAGTTAAAGAAACATATATTATTTGGATAAAGATCCATTATGATATATCCAAGAGGCTCCTTGGTCTAAGTCAAGGTACATATATTAGTAAGATACTAAAGAGATTTAGTATGGAATGATAAAAGAGGGGATTGTTGCTAATGTCACATGGAATTTATATTTCTAGAAAAATGTGTCCTCATACACTTGGGGAAAGAAAAAGGATGGAAAGGATTCCATAAACATATATTATTTGTCCAATCTTGTATGTTATGATATGTACTAGGCTACATGTCGCCTATACCTTAAGTGCATTAGGAAGATATAAATATGACCTAGGTGATCATCAATAGACGTCTGCCAAGGCTATCTTTAAGTAACCGAGGTAAGCTAAGGATATGTGTAACACCCCAAGGTTTTGAAAATAAATATTGAATTAATTTTATAATCTATTCATTGAACACAACTTTGCCTCTACCGTGTTTTGAATTTCAAAAAACGGTCATCTAGAGTTGTGATCAGCAAGTCATTTCGAGTTTGATGGAATAAACTTGATTTTTCTGTGAATAGTAACATAAACTTATGAATAGTAATATGAATAGTAATATGACCCTTAAGAATAGTAAATTATGATATTATTTTATTTTCTTAGGGTAATAAGATCATGATATCTTAATTAATTTTTCAATGTGATATAAAACTAATTATACCTTTACAATTGTTATTTTTCAAATTAACTATGATTTTTAAAAAAAAATTAATTAATAATATTTAGAAAATAATTTTTGAAAAATGGTGTTCAATTTTGAATTATTCACATCAAAAAATGGTAGGAGAGAATTTTTGGGATTTTTCTGAAATTCTTGAATTTTTGATGAATAGTGAAATACGATAAAATACCGTATATTCAAATTATCAGTTAAATACACTATTTATGACATCATAAGTGATGTAAGGCCACTTTTTTCGAACTCACATGCAATTATTACTATTAGGGGTCACATGAAATAGCACTATTGGTTGTCTTGATGGAAATAACAAAATAATGAATAAAATATTCAAAATTTACCCCTCTCCTCCACTGTAACCCCCCACTACCTCTTCTATTCAATCCTATAAGCCTTGAAGATCCTAAAAGATCTTCCCAATTAACCTTCCCTAGTCACTCCCCATGTCTAGTAAGCTCTTGGTCTTTCTAAAAGACCAAAATCACTTCCCTTAAGGAGGTTCTCAAGGAGGTTATTTCAAGAGGTAAAACACCCTTCTTTTTCATTTAGTTTCATTTAAGTTTATCTTATTTTGTTACCATATCCCCACCTCTTATGTTAAAATGATCATTATAAATCTAGTATCATCTATATATTTTAATTATGTCATGTTAGTGGAAGAACAATCATCAATATTCTTACTCTTTCTATTTTATTTTATAAACGAAATCAACGTCCATGAAGTTCCAATTTATAACCTTCGTGGAAGATGAAGTTTCATTATTCAATTTCTCCTTCATTACTGGCCATGAAACCATTTTATGGTTGAGACATACTATAATATATTTATTATATCCTAATTAATATTTAGGAACCAATATACATAAATGTTATTAAATCATATGACCAAACTAGTTCCTAATAATCAAAATACTGCTAAAATAATCTAAGTGAATGTAATAAATATTTCATCTAATGATTCATCCTCTTTATATGTAACCAAATGATAGAAATTAACATTAAAAATTATGTATGTTCATAAATAATGTTTAATTTAAATTCTGGATATTTACAACCATTCCACGTGAACTCCATTACTTAAAAACAAGTGAACCGATTATGAAAATCAAGAAAACGAACACACCATAACGACAAAATTCAATATTATAACTTATCAATAAGGAAATAAATGAACTAAAAAGAATTATGATAAAATAAATACATGTCTTATAGGTTCTTAATTAAGTTATTAATGAGTATAATTTCATATTCCAGGACCTTAAGTTCCAGAGGGGAACACAATCAAACTTAAGGTAAGGGTTTTCTCACCCAAACCTCCATTTTTATTCGGGTTACTTTTATTTTCTAATTAACTAAATGAAATTATTTTATATTATTATTTAATCCTCATAAAATATGTTTGAGTGTTCTATATATGTATACCAACTAGAACCCTTCCTTATTTTATAGATAGTTACATGTTTTAAAAGTAACATTAAAAGTTGTTTCTAATGGAATTTCTCAAATTCTTACCTATTTTCAAGGGCACTATATAATCTGTTTTGGAAACCATTATCTTTATAAAATCACTCATTTAATTATGAAAATACTACCTTACTTCACTTATGGTTTTATACAAAGATTTTTCCAAAATAAATCTTCTTTTTAAAAGAAAAGAGTATTTATCTCAAGAATTGATTAATGATTTTATAAGAGTATTTTCATCTGATTCAACACTCTTGTTGATTATTATGTATTATTGGGTTTAATAATTTATGATGTAATATAAAATATTTTATTTAATGGGTTTTGACCAATTTTATTTTGGATGATCTATCTTAAAACCATTCACCATATTACTCGGAATAGTTAGTGTTTTATGTGTAATAACTTGGGAAAGGTAGTTACATTTCATATGATAGTTTCAATATGAATTTATATGTTGTTTATATTTATCCCCACTCATATGGGGAATTAATTGAACTTATTATGTGATGGTTTGGGCCCTCTATTTACCCTTTATGCATCAGTATGTCTCATGAGACAAATAGACGTGGAATTGGTCGAGGCCTTTCCCAATGTGACATATGGATTTGGCTGAGGCCTAAATCATTTTTAGATGTCATGTCCGAGGCCGTGAAAAAATGTTTTATAATTTACAGCATATGCACTTCCCTCATTATAAAGCTAGTAATTGAAATATCATGTGGTTATACAACTAGCAGAATACCCATGATTATGTTATGACAATATTTACTCAGTTCATATTGCTGCCATATTATGTTAAAGTTTATTTTTAAAGGCATGTGTTTTCAATTATTTACCATGTCAAATATTTATGTTATCTTCTACTATATTTCTTACTCTTACTAAGCATTTGAGATCTCCCCTTTCCTATGTTTCATTTTCTTAGGATATGAATAAGTAAATTATGAATGACTTGAAAACATAATCTAGGAGGCATGGATGTTTCTAATAGAATAAATTAGTGTTATTTTCCTTTCAAGATATAATGTTGAACTTATTTATGTATCTTGTTTCCAAAAATCTACTAAACTACTTTGTCCTTTGGGACGAATATTCCTTTTTTATATACCAATTTAATAAAATAAGGCACCGACTCTGGGAAACTGGGGACGAGTCCTTACAGTTGGTATCAGAGGAAGTTTAGTAGAAAACCTAGAAACTAGATTTAGAAAATGTATATTAGGGAATAAATCCATAATATAGTCATTGAGGATAAGAATACAAGAAAATACTGGTATTTTGGTAAGGAATGGATTATATGGATCTTTCTAGCAAATACAACCCTGTCTAGATACAAAGTGGTAGAGGTGGTTATGGCACAGATGTACCTAGAAGTGAAAGATCTGACAAGGAGTTTCAGGCTTGACCTGGGGTATCCTGGTACATGAAAATGGGTCTTTCTTCACTCTTGGTATTGACACTCTAAGGGGATATGCTTAGTATAATTCACATTTTCATTACAAGCCATTATGAAGGATTTAAATGTAAATATTTCCTCAAATAAACCATTTTTGTGATTATGGGATTATCCATGCGCAGGATCTCAATTTATGCTAATTATTTTGTTATGTTAAGATTATACATTATGATTCATAACTTAATCTAGTGTATTCCATAATATAGAAATGGAACCTAGTGGAAGGAATGAAAACCGCACAAATGCACGTGTCCCCTGTAGGAATTTCCATTCAATGAAAGATATTGATGTTGTCTCTGGTGTTGTGATTGGTGCTGAGCAACTTATAACTATACTAGGACAAATTACTCAGGTTATGAATAATAACCATACCCATATAGAGCATCCATATTCACCATGTGGAGGAGCTATGTTAGATCACTTTATGCGACAAAAACCTCTGTCGTTCAATGGAACTAAAAACCATTTGTAGTTGAGCACTGGATAAGTTCCCTAGAGAAGATATTTCTTTCTTTGGGATTTAATGAAAGAGACAAGGTCATCGTGGTAGTTTATCAACTCTCGGGAGATGCAGATCAATGGTGTTCATTAATCCAAAACATAAATGAGGAGGAAGAGATAGAAGAGATGGAATGGAGGGACTTTAAGGAAATATTCATAGAGAAATAATTTCCTCGTGAACAAGTAGATATGGAAAGGTAGTTTCTGAATTTGAAGAAAAAGGAAGACGACAATGTTTTAAAGTATAAAGATAACTTCACAAGGTTATAAAGGCATGCTGTGGACTACATACAAAATCCAAGGAGAAAAATTTATCGATTATTTGATGGCCTAAAGCCATTCCTCCAATGGGTACTGGTCTCCAAAAATTTCTTATCATATGAAGATATAGTTTCATGTGCTATTAAGACAAAAAAGGAATTCTCTAAGTCTTAAATCTTTAAGGGAAAGCAAGAGAATAAGAGGGATGTTGAAAACTATAGAAAAGGAAATAAGGAAACATGGAAGAAGGGAAGAGTTGGATTTCTACCTTGTGATAATTGTGAAAGGAAACACCCTGGTGCCTGCTTAAAGGGAAAATGAGTATGCTAAAAATGTGGACAGAAAGACCATATTGCTAGTGATTGTAAGGGAAAGAAAGAAGCCATTAATGTTCAATGCTATAATTGTTATGATATGGGATACTATTCTAATTATTTTCCAAATCATTAAGGAAACATACAACAGAAAAGGCCAAGGGAGCAGGGACAATATTATGTGATCACAACCCCTGATATTGAAGTCCCTAATGAAGTGGTGGTAGGTGCATTAATAATTTCATCCAACTTATCCAATACTTTATTTGATTCTATATAATCTCATTCATTTATATTTTCCCAGTTTTCCAAGAAAATTAGAAATATCCAATTTGATTTAATAAAGGAGTTATCAGTCAAAAATCCTAGTGGATGTATCATTGCAAAAAAGGCGTGTCGATTAGTCCCCCTCATGACACATAAATGTGCTTTAGTTTCTAAGCTTATCATCATAACAATGATTGACTTTGATATAATTCTCAGTATGAATTGGATATCAAATTATGATGTGAAGATCTATTGCAAGAAAAAAGAAGTTACATTTTTTAGAATGGTGTAGAATCCCTTGTCTTTAGAGAAAAAACCTCGTCATCTGATTCTCATCTAGATCCACCCCAAATAGCTCTACTAAATTCAATTATTGGGGAGGGATAGAATGAAATAAATATGGGTGAGGAAAAGAGTGTTCAAATAGAATATGTACCTGTTGTGGAAGAATATGTTGACGTCTTTCCAGAGGATTTACCTAGAAATCCTCTAGAGTGGGAAATTGAGTTTTCTATTGACTTAATTCCTGGTTCAAGTCCCATATCAAAGACCCCTTATAGAATCTCCCCTATGAAGTTAGTAGAACTAAAGAAAAAACTAGAGGAATTTAGTGATAAAGGATGTATTCGACCTAGTGTTTCTCCATGGGGATCCCCTGTCCTCTTTGTCAAGAAGAAATATGGATCCATGAGGATATGCATTGATTACAGGGAAATAAATTCTATTACAATAAAGAATAAGTATCCTCTACCATGAATTGATGATTTATTTGATCAACTTCATAGAGAAAAATATTTTTTGAAGATTGATCTTTGATCTGGATATCATCAGTTTCTTGTGAGGAATGAAGACATTCCAAAAATTGCATTTCAAACCACGTACATGCATTATGAGTTTATAGTTATTCCTTTTGGAATAACTAATGCACCATCTTTTTTCATGGATCTAATGAACATATTTTTCAAGGAATATTTTGATGAATTTATAGTGGTGTTTATTGATGATATATTGGTATACTCTAAAAGATATAAAGATCCTGAAAATCACTTACGCACTATTCTGAATACTCTTAGAAGAAATGAATTATATGAGAAGTTTAGCAAGTGTGATTTTTGGTTTCAATCAGTTTCCTTTCTAGGCCACATTGTATCCAAGGATAGAATATATATAGATCCTATGAAGAAAAAAGCTATGAAAGAATCACCTAATCCAATGAACATAACTGAGGTATGTAATTTTATTGGTTTATCAGGTTATTATCGGTGTTTCATTCAGAACTTCTACTGTTTATCCAACCCAATGACCAAGATTACATGTAAAGGGGTTAAGTTCATATAGATGAAGTAATATGAGGAATGTTTTAAAGAATTGAAGAGAATAGTAGTGAATTCTCCAATCTTGACTCTACCATTAGGGAATAATGGATTTGTGATCTTTAGAGAAGCATCAAAGAGAGGACTTGGCTGTGTCCTTATGAAGAATGATAGAGTGATTGCCTATGAATCTAGGAAGATAAAAATTCATGAACAAAATTGTCCAAATCATGATCTTGAGTTAGCAGCGGTAATTTTTGCTCTAAATATTTGGAGACATTACCTCTATGGTGAAAAATGTGAGATATATACAGATCATAAGAGTTTTAAATATATCTTCTCACATAAAGAACTCAACATGAGACAAAGGAGATGGATTGAGATACTCAAGGATTATGATTTCACAATACACTACCACCTGGGGGAGGAAAATAATGTAGTATATGCTTTGAGCAGAAAAGACCATGAAATTATGAACAAGATGAGAGTTGAAATGGATCCTTTATTCATGTATCTAGTAAAGATGAATATGGGAATTATCAAGGAAGATATCACATCACTAATTTTTCAAATGGTTTCCAAGCCTTGTTTACTGGAAAGTATAAATATTTCTCAGGTTGATGATGAGGAGTTTAAAAACAAAATTAAAGCAGTAAATGATGGGAAGTTGACTGAATTCGTATATGAATGTGGCATTTTGACATTCAGAAAGATGATATGTGTTCCCGCTTTTCCTGAGCTAAAGAGGGTACTATTGGATGATGATCATAGCTCTAATTTCTCTATACACCCTGGTATCATCAAGATTCATAGAGATCTAAAGGAATTTTTTGGTGGGAAAACATAAAGAGAGAGATTGCTGATTATGTGTCGAGATTTTTGGTTTTTCAATAGGGGAAGGTTGGAAGACAACATCTTGAAGGAGTCATGAAACCCCTTCCTATTCCTATGTGAAAATGGGATGATATTACAATATAATTTTTCATAGGACTACCAAATAATTCAATAAAGAATGATGTGATATGGGTTATTTTTGATTGTCTTACAAAATCAACACATTTTCTTGCTATAGGGGAAGATTTACCACTTGAAAGTTTAGAAAGACTATATATTAATGAAGTTGTAAGACTTCATGGTGTAACCTTATCAATTGTTTCTGATCATGATCTCCATTTTACATCACAATTCTGAAAAAGTCTTCTGAAGGCCTTAGATATTGATCTCTATTTGAGCACTGCCTACCACCCACAAACTGATGGACAATCAGAATGAAATATTCAAACATTTGAAGATATTTTGAGGAATTTTTCACCCGACTTTCATGGTATGTGGGATCAGTATTTACCTATCATAGAATTTTCCTATAACAATAGCTTCCATTAAAGTATTCAGATGGAACCATATGAAGCATTATATGGAAATAGATTTCGTACACCAACTTGCAAGGATGATGTTGGTGAAAGAAAGCTCGTAGGCCCAGAACTTGTTAAGAAAACAACAGAAATGGTGAAGATTATCCAAGCCCATATCAAAGCAGCTCAATGTAGGCAAAATAGCTACAATGATAAACGAAGGAAGGATTTGGAATTTCAAGAAGGAGATCATGTTTTCTTAAAGGTATCTCCATAGAAGGGTATTATAAGATTCAATAAGAAGGGAAAATTAAGTCCCAGGTATATCATACCTTTTGAAATTCTAGACCGAATTGGAGCCGTAGATTACCATTTGGAAATGTCACCAAGTCTCTCCAAATTCACAATGTGTTCCACGTGTCAATGTTAAGAAAACACATGCCAGACCCAACACATGTACTCAACTATGAAGAAATAGAATTTGAGCCCGATCTGTCTTATTGTGAAGAGCCTATCAAGATTCTTGATACCAGAGAACAAGTATTGAGAAATCAGACAACTCATCTGGTAAAGTTTCTTTGGAGAAACCATAAGATGGAGGAATCAACATGGGAGCCTACAAAGATTATGTTGAAGACAAACCCAAATCTTTTTAGGTAACATTTTGTGAATTTTGAGGATGAAATTTTTTATGAGGTGAGAATGTAAAACCCCAAGGTTTTGAAAATAAATATTTAATGCATTTTATAATATATCAATTAAACACAACTTTGCCTCTACTGTGTTTTGAATTTCAAAAAACAGTCATCTAGAGTTGTGATCAGTAAGTCATTCTGAGTCTAATAGAACAAAATTGATTTTTGGTGAATACTAACATACCCTTATTAATAGTAATATGAATTGTAATATGACCATTATGAATAGTAAATAATTATATTATTTTAATTTATTAAGGTAATAATATAATGAGATCTTAATTAATTTTTCAATGTGATATAAAACTAATTCTACCTTTAAAATTGTTATTTTTTGAATTAACTATGATTTTATTTAAAAATTAAATTAATAATATTTAGAAAATTATTTTTGAAAAATGGAGTTCATTTTTGAATTATAAACGTTGAAAAATTGTAGGGTTGAATTTTTTGGATTTTTCTGAAATTATTGAATTTTTGATGAATAGTGAAATACGGTAAAATACCGCATATTCAGATTATCGGTTAAATACACTATTTCTGAAATCATAAGCGATTTAAGTCCACTTAGTTCAAACTCACATGCACTTATTAATATTATGGGTCACATGAAACAAAACTATTGATTGCCTTGATTGAAATAATAAAACAATGAATAAAATATTCAAAATTTACCCCTCTCCTCCACTATAACCCCCCCTCATTCCCTCTTCTCTTCACTCCTCTAAGCCTTGAAGCACCTTAAATATCTTCCCAATTACCATTACCTAGTCAATAAGAATGTCTAGGAAGCTCTTGGTCTTTCCAAAATACAAAAATCCCTTCCCTTAAGGAGGTTCTCAAGGAGGTTATTTCAAAAGTAAAACACCCTTATTTTTCATTTAGTTTCATTTCAATTTATCTTCTTTTGTTATAATCTCCCCACCTACTATGTTAAAATGATAATTATAAATCCATTATCATCTATATACTTTAATTATATCTTGTGAATGGAATAACCATCATCAATATTCCCACTCTATCTCTTTTATTTTATAAACGAAATCAACATCCCTAAGGTTCCAATTTATAACCTTCGTGGACAATGAAGTTTCATTATTAAATTTCTCTTTCATTACTGGTCATGAAATAATTTTTATGGTTGAAAAATACTATAATATATGTATTATAACCTAATTAATATTCATGAACCAGTATACATACATGTTATTAAATCATATGACCAAACAAGTTCCTAACAATCAAAATACCGCTAAAATAATCTAAGTGAATGTCATAAATATTTCATCGAAAGATTAATCCTATTTATATGTAACCAAATGATATAAATGACCATTGGAAATTATATATGTTCATAAATAATATGTAATTTCAATTTTTTATATTTACAACCATTCCATGTGAACTTCATTACTTAAAAACAAGTGAACCGATTATGAAAATCAAGAAAACGAACACTCCAAAATGACAGAATTCAATATTATAACTTATAAATAAGAAAATAAATCAATTAAAAAGAACTAATATAAACTAAATAAATGTATAATTTGTTCTAAATTAAGTTATTAATGAGTATAATTTCATATTATAGGACCTTAAGTTTCAGAGGGGAACACAATCAGACTTAAGGTAAGGGTTTTCTCACCCGAACCTCCATTTTCATTCGGGTTACTTTTATTCTCTAATTACCTCAATGAAATTATTTTATTTTATTATTTAATCCTCATAAAATATTTGTGGGTGTTCTATATATGTTTACCAACCATAATTCTTCCTTATTTTATGAATCGTTACATGTTTTAAAAGCAACATTCAAAGTTGTTTCCAAGGGAATTTCTCAAATTCTTACATATTTTCAAGGGAACTCTACAATATGTTTTGGAAACCATTATCTTTATAAAGTAATTCATTTTATTATGAAAATAATATATTACTTCACTTATGATTTTATACGATGATTTTTTCAAAATAACTATTCTTTTCAAAATAAAAGAGTATTTATATCAAGAATTGCTTAATGACTTTATAAGAGTATTTTTGTCTTATTCAACACTGTTTTTGATTATTATTTATTATTGGGATTAATAATTTATGATGTAATATACCATATTTTAATTAATGGGATTTTAAAATTTTTATTTTGGATGATCTATCTTAAAACCATTCACCATATTACTCGGAATGGTTAGTGTTTTATGTGTAATGACTTGGGAAAGTTAGTTAAATTTTATATGATAGTTTCAATATGAATGTATATGTTGTTTATGTTTATCCCTACTCATATGGAGAATTAATTGGACTTATTATGTGATGGTTGGGGCCCTCTATAGCCCCTAGATGCATCAGTATGTCTCATGAGACATATAGATGTGGAATTGGTCGAGGCCATTCCCAATGTGATATATGGATTTGGCTAAGGCCTAAATCATTTTTAGACGTCTTGGATGAGGCCTCGAAAAAATATTTCCTAAGTTCCAGCATATGCACTTATCTCATTGTGAAGCTATTAGTTGAAATATCATGTGGTTATACAACTAGCAGAATACCCATGATTATGTTATGACAATATTTACTCAGCTCATATTCCTACCATATTATGTTAAAGTTTATTTTTAAAGGTATGTGTTTTCAATTATTCACCATGTCTAATATTTATGTTATCTTCTACTGTATTGCTTACTCTTACTAAGCATTTGAGATCACCCCTTTCATATGCTTCATTTTCTCAAGATATGAAGAAGTAAATTATGAATTAATTTTAAGCATAATCTAGGAGGCATGGATGTTTCTAATGGAATAAATTAGTGTTATTTTCCTTTCAAGATGTAATTTTGAACTTATTTATGTATATTTTTTCCAAAAATCTACTAAAATAATTTATCCTCTGAGATGAATATTCCTTGTTTATATGCCAATATAATAAAATAAGGCACCGACTCTGGGATACTGGGGATGGGTCCTTACAGTTGGTATCAGAGGAAGTTTAGTAGAAAACCTAGAAACTAGATTTAGAAAATGTATATTAGGGAATAAATCCCCAAGATAGTCTTTGAGGATAATCATACAAGAACATCCTAATATTTTGGTAAGGAATGGATTATGTGGATAGTTCTAGAAAATACATCCCTGTCTGGATACAAACAGGTAGAGGTGGTTCTGGCACAGATGTACCTAGGAGTGAAAGATCTGACAAGGAGTTTCAGGCTTGACCCGGGGTATCCTAGTACACGACAATGGGCCTTGCTGTACTCTTGGTATTGACACTCCTATGGGATATTCTTAGGATAATTCACATTTTCATTACAAGACACTATGAAGGATTTAAATGAAAATTTTTCCTCATATAAACCATTTTTGTGATTATGGGATTATCCCTACATAGGATCTCAATTTATGATAAGTATTTTTTTAAGTTAAGATTATACATTATGATTCATAACCTAATCTAGTGTATGACATCATCTAGAAATGACACATAGTTGAAGGAATGGAAACCGAACGAACGCACGTGTCCCCTATAGGAATTTCCCCTCGATGCAAGATAATGATGTTGGCTCTGGTGTTATGACTATTGCTGAGCAACTTATAACTATACCGGGACAACTTACTCAGGTTATGAATAATAACCATACCCATATGGAGCATCTAGATTCACCATGTGGAAGAGCTATGTTAGATCACTTTATGAGACAACAACCTCCATCGTTCAATGTGACTACAAAACCATTTGTCATTGATCAGTGGATAAGTTCCATATATAAGATATTTCTCGCTTTGGGATGTAATAAAAGAGAGAAGGTCATCGTGGAAATTTATTGACTATCAGGATATGCAGAGCAGTGGTGGTCATTAATCTAAAACACAAAGGAGGAGGAAGAGATATAAGATATGGAATAGAGGGACTTAAAGGAAATATTCATAGACAAATACTTTCCTCATGAACAACAAGTATATATGGATGACATTTTTTTAATTTGAAGCAAAAGGAAGATGATAATGTTGCAAAGTATGAAGCTAACTTGACAAGGTTAGAAAGGCATGCTGTGGAATACATATAAAATCCAAGAAGAAAAGTTTATCGATTATTTGATGGTCTAAATCCATTCCTCCGATGGGAACTAGTATCCCAAAATTTATTATCATATGAAGATATAGTTTCATGTGCTATCAAGACGAAAAGAAATTCTCTAAGTCTTATGACTTTAAGGGAAAGCAAGAGAAGAAGAGGGCTACTGAAAAATCTATAAATGGAAATAAGTAAACATGGAAGAAGGGAAGAGTTGAATTTACACCTTGTGATAATTGTGGAAGAAAACACCCCTATGCCTGCTTAAAGGGAAAAGAAGTATACTACAAATGTGAACAGAAAGGCCATCTTGATAGTGATTGTAAGGGGAAGAAAGAAGCCATTAATGTTCAATGCTATAATTGTCATGAGATGGGACACTATGCTAATTATTGTCCAATTAAATATGGGAACATGAAATAGAAAATTCCAAGGGATTAGGGACAAGATTATGTGATCACAACCACTGATATTGAAATCCCTAATGAAGTGGTGGTAGGTACATTAATCGTTTCATTAAACTTAGCCAATACTTTATTTGATTTTGGATCATGGAATTCATTTATATTTTCCCAGTTTTCCAAGAAAATTAGACATGTCCAATTTTATTTAATAAAGGATTTATTAGTCAAAACTCAAAGTGTATGTATCATTGCAACAAAGGCGTGTCGATTAGTCCCCCTCATGACACATAAATGTGCTTTAGTTTTTAACCTTCTCATCATCCCAATTATTTAATTTGATATAGTTATCAGTATGAATTAGATATCAAATTACGACATGAAGATATATTATATGTATTATAAACTAGTTAATATTAAGTAACCATTATACATACATATCATTAAATCATATGACCAAAATAGTTCCTAATAATAAAAATACCGCTAAAATAATCTAAGTGAATGTCATAAATATTTCATCTAATTATTCATCCTCTTTACATGTAACCAAATAATATAAATGAACATTAAAAATTATGGATGTTCATAAATAATATGTAATTTTAATTCTGGATATTTACAACCATTACACAAGAAATCTATTACTTAAAAACAAGTGAACCGATTATGAAAATCAAGAAAACGAACACTCCGGAATGACGTAATTCGATATTATAACTTATCAATAAGGAAATAAATGAACTAAATAGAATTATTATAAACTACATAAATGTATAATAGGTTCTTAATTAATTTACTACTGAGTATAATTTCATATTCCCGGACCTTACGTTTAAGAGGGGAACACAATCAAACTTAAGGTAAGGGTTTTCTCACCCAAACCTCCATTTTCATTCGGGTTACTTTTATTGTCTAATTACCTCAATGAAATTATTGTATATTATTATGTAATCCTCATAAACTCTATGATTGTCCTATATATGTTTACCAACTAGAACCATTTCTTATTTTATGGATTGTTATACATTTTAAAAGGAACATTTAAAGTTGTTTCCAATATACAATCCCTATTCAAAGAATTTCTCAAATTCTTACATATTTTCAAGGGAACTATATAATATGTTTTGGAAACCATTATATTTATAAAATAATTCATTTTATTATGAAAATAATATCTTACTTCACTTCTAGTTCTATACAAAGATTTTTCCAAAAGAACTATTCTTTTCAAAATAAAAGAGTATTTATCTCAAGAATTGCTTAACGACTTTATAAGAGTATATTTGTCTGATTAAACACTCTTGTTGATTCTTATGTATTATTGGGATTAATAATTTATGATGTCATATACCATATTTTATTGAATGTTTTATGACTAATTTTATTGTGGATGATCTATCCTAAAATAATTCAGCATATTACTCGGAATTGTTAGTGTTTTATGATTAATGACTGGGAAAAGTTAGTTACATTTCATATGATAGTTTCAATATGAATTTATATGTTGTTTATTATTATCCCCACTTATATGAGGAATGCATTGAACTTTTTATGTGAAATGTGGGGCCCAATATAGCCCCTCAATTCATTAATAGTTATCACGTGATAAATAGACATGGAATTGGACGAGGCCTTTCCCAATGTGATATATGGATTTGGATGAGGCTTAAATAATTTTTAGACGTCTTGGACAAGGACTCGAAAAAATGTTTTATAATTTCCAACATATGCACTTCCCTCATTATGAAGCTACTAATTGAAATATCATGTGGTTATTCGACTAGTAGAATACCCATGATTATGTTTTGGCAATATTTACTTAGCTCATATTCCTACCATATTATGTTCAAGTTTATTTTTAAAGTCACGTGTTTTCAATTATTCACCATGTATAATATTTATGTTATCCTCCACTATATTTCTTACTCTTACTGAGCGTTTGATCTCACCCCCTTTTTATTTTTCATTTTCTCAGGATATGAAGTAGTAAATTATGAATGAATTGCAAGTATAATATAGGAGGCATGGATGTTTATAATGGAATAAATTAGTGTTATTTTCCTTTCAAGATATAATTTTGAACTTATTTATGTATCTTGTTTCTAAAATATACTAAACTAATTGGTCCTTCGAGATTTATATTCATTTTTTATATGCCAATGTAATAAGATAAGGCATCAACTCTAGGAAACTGGGGCCAGGTCCTTACAATATTTTCCTAGTCTATGGAGGATATGAGGAACTATTTATCTAAGGATATGAAGGTGCTAGTATCGAAATAGATCAAGAAAATCTGAAATCACAAATATGACATATCTTCAATTTAAATGGAGGTGTTTTGAGTTGGAAGTGATCGAAGAAAGTTGTGGTCACAAATTATATAGTAGATTCTGAGTATATTGTGGATTCTAAGGTAGCTAAAGAAGTAGTTTGGATATGAGACTTCATTGAATATCTTTTCATGGTACATACTAATAAATATCCTATCAAAATATATTGTGATAATAATATAGTGGTAATACTTGAAAAGGATCTTAGGTCACATAAGCCGAAGAAGCACATACTTTGAAAGTATCATATATTAAGAGTGTTTTCTCAAAGAGATGAAGTTGCAGTGAGAATAATACCCAAAGAAGAAAATGTGGTAGAACCATTGACTAAATCTTTAGCTCAAAATAAACATGATCATCATGTGAGGTCCAATAGACTAAAAATGGTAGGCTGTTGGATCTAGTCTAAGTGGTAGTATGTTGGATTCTATGTTCTAGAACTAATTTTATATACTTTTAGAATATACGCGTATGAAAATATTTTAATATTAATAAAACATATTATTACATATTTTTCATTATTCCACATGACTTTAATGTAATGATGTCCTAGTATAAAAACCATGCTCTTTATTTCTTACTTAAACATGTTTTATTACATAAAATTCACTTGATATATCATATAAGATTGAGAGTTCTAGTGTATTTGGGGATTAGAATAAATACATAACAACTTAAAACATGAAATAAAACATATTTATTGAAAACTTCCTATACATGACCACTACATTCCCTCGTACTTATCATTGCATGGGATAACCTGAGGACATGCATAAGAAACTGGTGAGCTATAAAGCCCAGTAAGGGAATAAACATGGAATAACATGAGGGATACAATACATGTTAGAAAATAGGCATATCAATGGATCACAAGATAAACATGAATATAAAGGCATGATAAAGCATGATAATCATAACATGGAAATGTGGCAATAACACTTAACACAGAATTTCCATGAGACAAGGCTCACTGCATATGGAGCATGAGTAAACCATCATTGCACATGAAGCACGAGTAAAACCTCATTGAACTTAAATTAGCATGAATCAACACTCATTTCACATAAAGTATCATGATACTATACTTTTCCCAATGCATTGGAGCTCTATTAGGGTACACCCTTTCTTAAACATTTCATTTCATGCATAAGTGTGCCACATGGATCATACAACATGAAATCAATCATAATATTTTATTCCAAGATAAAGGGATGTGGAATAAATACAAGAATAATTATAATAAATAAGTAAATGTGAATAAAATTGAATACCCTTGATAGATAAATGGGCATGTTATTCACTACACAATGACATTAGCTTGGAAAACTGTAGTGCAATTTCGACAGCATAACGACGTGAAATAAGAACTCTAAAAAAAGGTTGATGAGAGAGAAATGGATGTCTCATCATATTTACATGAAATGGACAGTAAGGGGGTAATATAGATACATGTAACAAAAAACATAATGTAATTTAGATGCATAATACAAAAAGAATTACTTGGATGAAAAAGAGAAGAGAGAAATCCCTCATGGAATTTCGGCATGGTAACAAGTGTACATGGGAGGCATTAATGAGAGATAAAGGGGTATCCCATCATCAAAACATAAAGAGGGAAGTATGGGAGAGGTGCTAAATCATACCCCAACATTTTTAATTGAAAAAAAGGGCACAACAACTTAAATAGAATTGGATAAAAAAGAGAAAGGAAGAAATCCCTTACTTAGAAGTGGGATACCAAAGGCTTGGGAGAGGCTTGAGAGAGGCTTCTTGGGAGCTTGGGGAACCTTGGGAGGATTCTAGAGAGAGGAGGTCAGGGGTTGGTTGAACTCCAAAGGCTTTGAGTGAAGATGAAGTGGGATCTTGGGTGGGTTTATATAGGAAAGGAGAGGGAATTCTTTGTTATTTAGGTTTGGGACACCTCACATTAAACTAATCAAAACCACAAACCAGACAATGGTTATTAGCCATGGTTTTTTACAAAGGGGAGTGGAAAAATATATTTTATTAGGCCAATGGAAGAAATTATTAAAATAATAGGGTTGCTTATGTGGATGTGAGTCACACTCTCAAGGAAAAAAATTTTAAAAGACAAAATGTTTTATAAGCCTTGAAGGGTCCACTAAAACATTGTAAAATAAATAAAACAAACGAAAAATCACATTATTTTAATGGTAAAACATATATTGGCCGAAAAAAATGTTTATATTATTTTATTACATCACTATTGGGTCATTATGATGTCATAAAACACATTATATATTTAAACGGTATTTTATTTTTACCCAAAAATTCTACTGTCTCAGAAAATTATGAAAAATTCACTTTTGGATAATTTTGATGTCCTGATTCCAAAAATTACATTCATTTTATATAAATAATTTTATAAATTTGTGAATTTTTATTTTTAAAATAAAAACTGACACTTATTGAAAATTCATGGGTTTTGACAAAAACTCCTTTCAAAACTTAATAAAAATTACAATTGTATTCATAAATTTATAAGATAATTTATATTTAATAAAAAGTAATATAATAATAATAATAATATTTTATTAAAATATTATTTAATTCCAAAATCCATTAATTCATCAAAATATATTTCTTAGTTGAATATTAACTAAAAATACTATTTGTATTTTAAAAACTATTTACAAAGTAACAATAATAAAATGAATGCACATTATTTATAAAAAAACAATGCACATAATCATAGTGCTAAGGTCTTGTTACATAACCCCTTATTACACCTGCATAAGACCGAAGGGTAAGGTGTGCGATGGTGACAGAATCTTGGGGTGGCTAGGATAACATCGCTCGGGTGGTAATCTCTATTAACTTCCACTTCTCTCATAGTCGGTTTCACTCAAGCTTAACATGTTCTAGATTGGCTTGGGCTTGGTCAATAGAAAATCCCAGTGACACCACCTCCTTTCCAAACTTTGAAAAATGGGCTTCGTATGAGGAAATTCTACTGGATGAGGCCATCGCTTCCTTTGTCTGAGTAAATTGGATTTGTTAAAGCCCTATATTTAGACTCATCATGTGATCACTATTCAATGACTATATTAGCAACGATCACAATTAATAATGGTATTTTAAAATACAGAAACATAAAACCAAAGAATTTCACATTATATATAACCATAATAAGAAATTTAATTAGATCAAGAGGAATTTCCATTAATGAAATTTTGGGTCGTTACAATCTTCCCCCTTTAGAAATTTCTCCCTCAAAATTTACTTTTACCACACTAAAATAGATGTGGGTAACTCTACTTCATCACTTCCTCTGATTCCCACATCACTTCTTCAAACTTGTGGTTTCTCCACAACACCTTGACGAGGGGGATCATCTTATTTCGTAGAAATTTTTCTCTACGGTATAAGATCTTCACTGGTTGCTCCTCATAAGAAAGATCATCCTCTAGATGTACTACCTCTGAAGATAGTACATGTGAAGGGTCTGGTATGTACTTCCTTAAGAGGGATACATGAAATACATCATGTACTTTGTCCATAGTAGGGGTATGTACTTACTTAAGAGGGATACATGAAATACATCATGTACTTTTTTCATAGTAGGTGGAAGTGCTATTCGATAAGCCACAACCCCGACACGATTAAGAATCTCGAAGGGTCCAATGTACCTAGGACTTAACTTCCCTTTCTTTCCAAACCTTGTGACCTTCTTCCATGGAGATATGGTTAGAAATACCATATCTTCAAATTTAAACTCAAGGTCTCATTGATGGTTATCTACATAACTCTTCTATCAACTCTGGGCTACCTTGATACGCTGTTGAATGGTTTTCACTTTCTCCACCATTTCTTCGACCATTTCTGGTCCTAGAATCTTACGCTCACTGAATTCATCCCAACACGCTGGTGTTCTACACCTCTTCCCATATAGGTCTTCATAAGGTTCCATTCGTATTCTTGAGTGGAAACTATTATTATAGAAGAATTCAACTAGTGGAAGATGTTGATACCATCCTCCTTTGAAGTCCATAGAACATGATCTTAACATATCCTCCATTGTATGAATAGTTCGCTCAGATTGGGCATCAATTTGAGGATGATAGGTCGTAATGAAGTTTAGTTCAGTATCCAGAGCATGTTGAAGACTCTTCCAAAACTTAGAGGTGAATCTTGGATCTCGATCAGATACAATAGATAGTGGTACTCCATGCAGCCTTACCACTTCCCTGATATATATCTATGCCAGTTTATCCAATGATAAATCCTCCCAAATTGAAATAAAATGTGCAGACTTTGTAAGATGATCCACAACACCCCATATTGCATTGTTTCCCTTGGATGTCTTCAGAAGTCCAATGACAAAGTACATGGTGTTGTTCTCCCATTTCCATACTGGTATGGGAAATGGTTGCATCATCCTCTAAGACTTTTGCCTCTCTGCCTTCACTTTCTGACACACTAGGCACTTTGATGTATACTCAACGATATCCTTCTTCATATTAGCCCACCAATAATGATCTCGGATATCTCGATACATCTTTTTGTTTCCTGGGTGAATAGAGAAATTTGAACTATGTGCATCATCCAAAAGTTCCTTCTTCAGCTCTGAACTTGATGTAACACATAGTCTTTTCCCAAATCTCATAATTCCTTATTCATTACCATTGAACTCTGAGGATTTCCCTCTTATGAAAACTTCCACTTTCTTCTAAATTCCCACATCATCCCTTTGAGCATCCTTTAACCTTTCCAAAAGAGATGTTTGATCAATAATTTGTGAAAGGATTGATGATGTTCCCTTATTTATGATTCCCATGTCCATATTCATCAAATCTAAGAAGATTGGATCCTTCTCAATTCTCATCAGTGATAAAATTGCTCGGTCCTTTCTACTTAGAGCATCCTCCACCTAGTTCACTTTCTGAGGGTGGTAATGGATTGAGTAGTCATAGTATTTGATCATCTCTAACCATCTTTATTGCCGCATGTTCAACTCTTTCTGTGTCAATATATACATGAGGATTTTGTGGTCCATATATATTTCACACTTCTCCCCAAAGAGATAATGCCTCCAAATTTTTAAAGTGAAGATCACTGCAACCAAATAAAAATCATGTGTTGGATAATTCTTCTCATGAAATTTCAATTTCCTTGAAGCCTATGCAATGAATTTTTCATTTTGTATCAATACACAACCCATGACCTTCTTTGATGAATCACTGAATACCACATAAAGTTATCCACTTGTGGGTAAAGTGAGCACGACCGCAGTGATAAGCCTCATTTTTAACTCTTTGAAGCTTTCTTCACATTCATCACTCCAATAAAACTTTACTCCCTTCAAAGTTAGCTTGGTAAGAGGGTTGGACAATCATAATAAATTTCTCATAAATCATTGATAATATCCAGCTAACCTCAAGAAGATATGGATATCCATTACCTATGTTGGCCTCAGTCATCCCTCTATTGCATCTGTTTTGGAGGGATCCACAGATATCCCATTTATTGTGATGATATGGACCAAGAATGAGACCTCCTTCAACCATAACTCACACTTACTGTACTTTTCATAGAGCTTCTCCTTCCACAAGGTCTCTAGTATAGTTCTTAGATGCCCCCCATGACCCTCCATGGTTTTGGAGTATATAAAAATATTATCTATAAAGACTACCACAAATTTGTCGAGGTAATCCCTAAAGACTCTATTCATCAAGTCCATGAAGATTGCTGGAGCATTAGTGAGTCTGAAAGGAATTACTATGAACTCATAGTGACCATATCTTATACGAAAAGCAGTCTTGGGGACATATTCCTTCTTCACCCTTACTTGATAATATACCAACCACAAATCTACCTTGGATAAGTATTGTGCTCCATGAAACTGATCAAACAAGTCATTGATTCATGGGAGAGGATAATTTTTCTTTATCGTGATTTTGTTAATCTCACAATAATCGATGCAAAGTCCCATTGACCCATCTTTCTTATTGACAAAGAGGACTGGTGCACACCATGGTGAAGCACTTAGGCGTATAAACCCTTTATCCAGATTCTCCTATAGTTGTTTCTTCAGCTCCTTAAGCCCCACAATAGCCATTATATATGAAGTCATGGATA
Organism: Viscum album; assembly: GCA_963277665.1. NCBI lineage: Eukaryota > Viridiplantae > Streptophyta > Magnoliopsida > Santalales > Viscaceae > Viscum > Viscum album. The sequence continues at coordinate 250,890,188 of OY728150.1, forward strand.
TTAGCAATGCCCCAGGTATAAGATCAATTGAGAATTCAACATCTCTTCTAGGAGGAAGGTCAAACAATTACTCGAGAAACACTTCAGTGAATTCCCTCACAATAGAAATGTCTTCAAGGATGGTTTCCTCCTTAGAATCAATCATCTGATCAAGATACACGTGCTCCTTGCACTTTTATAGAATCAGGGGTCGATTCTCCACATGGAGAGTGATTTCTCTCTCACGGAAATTTATGTTGGATCTATATATGGAAATCCAATCCATTCCAAGAATTGAATCAAATTACACCAGAGGGAGTATGATGTGGTTCGCTGGGAAATTAAATCCACAGATTATGATAGCGGATGAGTTATATTCATGGGATGCAATGGTTTCCCCATTTTCCATACTCACTGGCATCTTTAATTCCATGATTTGTGGTGGTGCTGGGATTGTTCTACTAAACTTTTTGGATATAAAATAATGCATAAAACAGGAATAAAAAAGTACATTAACTATTATTGAATGAATAACTAGTGTACCTGTCACCACTTCATTTTCGGGGTTCACTTCGACAGTAGTAATGGAAAAATATTGCCCTTTCGGCCTTGGTGGTTGCTGGTTGCCTCCGAAAACCCTTGTCTTAGGGCACTGATTTGAAAGATTCCCTGGTTCTTTGCATTTTTAGAAATGAAAAATGTGTTGAGGTTCGAATGGAGCATTCCTCTCCTCTGTTTCAAGCGTGGGTTTTTCTTGTTGGTAGTTAACAACTAGTTTCTCTTCTCTTCCTCACCTAAAGCATTTCCTCACCCCCTTCAGGCAATTTTTAGGGCACTTCTTTCTACAGCTTTAGAAAGTGGGGTGCTGGATCTTCTTAGCACCGTTGGATTTATCCATCAGATTGCCAGCATTGAATTCCACCTTACACTTCTTATCCCCATGATAACCCTAAGATTCTCCAATCTCCATTTCGACCTTGAGGGCACATCAGACAATTTCCTCATAGCTGTTGAAGTCATGGATGGACGATGCTTTCCGTAGGATAGGTTTCATCCCACCAAAGAAGCGGTCAACCTTGAATTTAGGGGTAACGACAAAGACAAAGGCGTATTGTGAAATCCTTGTGAATTTTTCCTCATACGCTCTGATAGATTCATTATCTTTTTTCTTGAGGTCAAGGAAGTACCTTTCCATCATAAGTCAGAGGGTGTGCGAAAAATATTTATCGAAAAACATCTTCCGTAAATCCTTCCATTCCAACGCCTCGATCTCCTCCTCAGGATTCATATTTTTGATCAACTTCCACCATTGATCAGCTTAACCCTCCATATGATAAGCATCTAGGAGAACCTTCTCTTGTTCAGAACATTTAAGGATTGAGAATATATTTTCAATGGATTTGATCCATTGTTCAACGATTGAGGGATATGATGATCCATTAAAAGTAGAAGACCTTTATCTCATGAAGCTCTCGATAATGACTTGTTCTTTCTTGGGGGGGGGGGGGTTGAACGCTCTTCTTGACCCATATTTCTATTCAAATCTAGATTTAACTGAGAGAGAAGCCTGAAAAAGTTCACGATTACCGCTCCCATTGGATTGGTCATCTCATTAGCACAATCATCACATTGATCTTCACATCGGTTGTTAGCATGAGTCTTCTTATTACTGGCCATTGGCTTTAATAAAAGTAAAGTTAGGGGTAACACATAAAGGGTAATCCAAGGACAAAACTGATGACTTATAAATAACTTTTATTTTCTTAACTTATGAATCCACAATATAATGACCCATACATTACATACATTTTTCATACTTTAAAATTGAAGCACACTTATTACAACATATAACAAAACCATGAAAGGACCGTATAGGTATATTGTCTTTAGAAACTGGGAAACATAAAGAACTGGTTCTTAAAGAATCTACATTGTCTCCCATTTATTTCATCACATATAGAGTCCCTTTTGGAATATCCAACATAATAACCTTCTTCCTAACCTGGGGAAAGAAAACATACAAAAGCGTGAGCTCAAATTCTCAGTAAGGGTAAACAAAGGAAGTATCATATTCATAAGAACATTGAATTTCTAAAATCTTAACCTGCAAAAGAGATCATAATATCATAACATGGGATAAATCAAAGTAGTGAAATGTAATCCCAATAATCATAACACAAAACATGAAACTTTGTGGCATACACACATAATCATAGAGAATCATTTCTTAGTATTCAATACTCATTTCCAAGACTATCTTAGCGGACAAAGTCCATTTCTGATCGTTTCAGTCCTGTTTCACTGAATTGGATTAACCTGACATTCCATCCATGTCTATATCATGAGATATAAATCATTACCCAATGCATTGGAGGGAGATATAGGTCCCACTCATCTCATAATTAAACCATTCTTATGTGTGCCACAAAATCATAAATCATACATCATAGCATAACCCATGTAATAAAAATGGGATTCTTAAACATCGTGCCATCATAACATAATCCATATAAGATAAAAGGACTTCATAAAAATAATTCCATCATAACATAATCAAATCAATGTAAAAATAGGGATAGAAACAGAACCCTATATTATCTTAGATGGAAAATAATTTTGATAAAATGCTTGAACTCCATTCTTGAGGAAAATATCCTTTCTACTTCAAAAACATTTTCCTTTTTTAAAATGTCATATAATATTAAACTAAAAGAAGTTGATTAAAAATAAACTAGAAAACTTGTAAAGGAATCTTCATGTAAATAATGTTCTAAAAATCCATTCATGACATATAAGTTAAAAAAACATTCTTCTCATACTTTGGCCGGAAAAGTCAAAAAGTACCGCGTACGAAAAACGACAAAAGATTACTTTCATTTATTTTACTAAAAAATCACCGAAGGGTAAAATTGAATTTAAACAATTGTATTAGGATATAAATAATATTACATATTGAGGAAACATGGATGTGGATGATAAATATTCCCCAGTAAATTCTGAAGTATAAGCAATCTCAGATAAAAATAAGATTACGAGATTTTCCCTTACCTTAGGTCCGATTTTCTTTGTACATGACCAAAAATCCTGTATAATGATTTAAATAATGTTATTGACTTATTAAAGAATTGAACTCATTGTTATGATATCATATATGGTCATATTCTTAGCTTCTTATTAGTAATATTTCATTGTTACTTGTTATTCAGGTGTTTATTGCTTATTGTTCTTATGCATGTTTTGTCGAATAAATTCTTATTATTATTTTTAGGTTATACATACCTAATTTCAAGAATGGTATTAGTGTAATATATATCATATTTATTCATTCAATTCATTTATATAATCATTAATAATTGAAGATCATGTAGAACGAGTCGCATCACATCGTGGAGACGGTAGGCCGTACGTACGCACAAGCGATGATATTGTTCCCATAATCGTGAAATTGTATTGAAGTGTATGTGTACTATTTCAGAATCAATATAACTTTACAATAATCATATATAGTTATTATCTACACCATTATACCCATCCAATTAAGGTGGTGGTGGAAAACAGATTACACCACGGCGTGGAGACGGTATTCCGTACGTACGCACGCGCGGTGATTTCGTTTTCCGTAGGATAGATAGAAGGTGAAATAGGGTTGTTTAATATTTATAATGACATATCAGTATATTAGTGATACTTATGTTATTACTTCATAATGAAACAACTAAAGAATAATAAGTACAAGAAGAAATAAAGTTGAAAGAATCGGTAACAAACATTACCTCTTCTTTGAAGAGCCTCTTATTAACCTCCTCTTAGGGCACTAAATATGGTCTATAAATAAGACAAGGACCTATAGGATGTTTCCATGAAAGTAGAGAATAGAAATTTTCAGGGGTTGGCCGAGCTTGAAGGCTCAAAGTGGTGTGAGGAAGAGAGGGAGGAGGTGCCCTTTTATAAGGGAGGAGAGGGGCACCTTAGGAAAAACTTAAAATATTATTTTATTAGAAAGTCATATTCAGTTTTTAATTGCTCCAAATTGATTTATTTCTAAGCTAAGGTGGGGATGTGTCTAAATCATCTCAACCAATAGATTTTAGACAAGTTTAGGTTACTATTTTAACCTTATCATTTAGATTTAACTCTAAGTTAAATAATTTAACTTTTACCGTGTCTTCTTGTTTTCTTACATTATATGGTTTGTAAACTTACTATAAGAAGCCAAAAAAAACCCCAAGTTGTTAATAATTAATATATATAACCTTATCTAAGTAATTTTTCCAAACCTTATATTTTTAGGAATAAAATAACAATTAATAATATAATATTCGTTTTAAAAACTATTTTATGTCAATTTTGACACTATTTGGTAATTTATTTTTGTTAAAATAATAACAGCATTATTAGTTCGAATAAAGTTAATTAAATCAATAATAATATGTCATTTTGACCTATAAAATTAGTTTAATTCTTAAAAAGTCTCAAATTACATTTATTTAGGTATTTATAATATCAATTATGTTAATATTTCCTTAATAAGGTAATTACTGTATCATCATTGTGTCATAAATAAATTAAAATATTTAAAGTCTAAAAATTATAAATAAAATACAATTATGTAGGAAATATTTTTATCTTTATAATGAATATTTATAGTTGAATTTATCTTATTTATAACCCTATATTAAAATTGTTTTAGTTATTAAACTTTGATTTTAACTATTTTAACTCTTCTTTAAATAAAATAATATTAAATGTCCTAATCTAATCCAAGTGGACCTAAAGGGTAATATTTTATTCCTAAGGTTGTTTTTGGTCGAATTATACTTATACAATAGAATTAGGACATGTGGTAGCGTAATAATAATAATATTATTTTTACCCTTAATCACCCTATTTACTTTTAATAGTGGTAAAAAAAGTAAAAAGTTACTATTCACTAGAAATTATTTTTATCTTATTGAACCACATTTTAATCCTTGACATTAACCGTGTCTCTCGGATTTTTGAAATTCTACTCATAGAAGCGGTTAAATTAAGTTTTATGTAAATTTTCAAACTCTCATAGGAGGTGGGTAAAAGATGGTGAAAAGTTCAATAAAATTTATATATATATAAAATTATTATAAAATGACTCCAATGAATTAATTTGAACTTATATAGGTATTATGTATCAATTTTGACATAAAATAAATTTAAACAAAATAAATAATTATTTAAATAAAAAGTCAGTTTTTAAATAGTAACCCAGTGTTTTCACTATTCTTCAAAAATTGAAAGTTTTTAGAAAAATACCAAAAATTCACCCTAGGCTAATTTCGATATTATGAATCCAAAAATGAAGTCCATTTTGAAAGATAAAATTTATAAAATTTCAAAAAGTGGGTATTACTATTCATAACGGCTAGTTTTAATAATATTTTAATAGCATATCGTTGTTTAGTGAAACTCGGTATTGCGTACAACGCAAGCTATCGAAGAAGGTCACAATTACGTGTAAAGCAAGCCAAGATAGTGTTGTTTGTAGTGAAAGATTCCTTTGATGATGTATATAACATAAAAATAAAATATTTCTCATAAAAATCTTGGGTGTTACATTCTACCCCCCTTAAAATGAATTTCTCCCTCAAAATTCATCACTTCGTAACAAACAGATGATGATCCTCTACCTGATCATATCCTCAAACTCCCATGTAGCTTCTTATAATTGGTGGTTCCTCCATAAAACTTTCACCAAGCAAGTGGTCTTGTTCCGTAGAACTTTTTCACTATGATCCCGAATCTCTATCGGCTGTTCTTCATAAGAAAGATCCTGCTCCAGTGGTACAACTTCTGAGCTTAGTACATGTGAAGGATCGGTTATGTACTTTCTCAGGAGAGAAACATGGAACACATCGTGAACTTGAGAGAGATTCGGTGGAAGCGCCAATCGATAAGCTACATTCCCAACACGATCCAGTATTTCAAAAGGACCAATATACCTGGGGCTCAACATTCCCTTCTTTCCAAATCTCATTACTCTCTTCCAAGGAGATATTTGTAAGAAAACTTTATCACCTGCTTCAAACTCTAGGTATTTTCTTCGGTTTTCGGCATAATTTTTTTGTCGACTCTGAGCTGCTCTTATGTGTTGTTTAATAGATCTAACATTTTCTTCCATCTCATCAACAAGATCTGGTTCTAATAGCTTTCTTTCCCCAACTTCATCCCAGCAAGTTGGAGTCCGACATTTTTTTCCATAGAGAGATTCATAAGGAGCCATTTGAATACTGGAGTAAAAGCTATTATTATAAGAAAATTCCACCAAAGGTAGGTGTTGATCCAAACCACATTTGAAATCTATAGAGAAAGCTCTTAACATATATTCAAGAGTTTGAATTGTTCTCTCAGACTGACCGTCTATCCGAGGATGATAAGCAGTGCTGAAAATCAACTCTGTATCCAGAGTATGCTGAAGAATTCCCCAAAACTTTAAGGAAAACTCGAATCCCGATCAGATATAATGGAAAGTGGTACTCCATGCAATCTTACCACTTCTTTTACATATATCCTGGCAAGCTGATCCAGAGAGAAATCTTCTCTAATAACAATGAAGTGTTCTGACTTCGTAATACGATCAACTATGACCCAGATAGCATTATTGCCTTTGGATGTTTTAGGAAGTCCGGTGACAAAGTCTATAGTGATGTTTTCCCATTTCCATTCGGGTATGGTTAATGGTTGTAACATCCCCTTAGACTTCTGTCTCTCAGCTTTAACTTGCTGATAAACCAAGCATCAAGAGACATATTCAACAACATCTCTTTTCATGCCATCCCACCAGAAGTACTATTTTAGGTCCCTATACATCTTCGTGCTTCCAGGATGAATAGAGAATGAAGAACTATGAGCCTCATCCAGCAGCTCCTTCTTTAATTCTGGAATAGGAGGAACACAAACCCAATTCCTAAACCTTATTATCCCATCACAATCAAGGTTGAATTCAGGAACATTTCTCACCTTCTTTTGTAACTCTACATCTTATTTCTGCGCCTCTTTAATCTTCACATGTATAGATGGTTGAACATTCATGTGAGAAAGATACGATTTTTCCCCTTCCCTTATAATTCCAAGATCCATCCTTTGTAAATCCATAAATATTGTATCTTTTGTGATACTCATCATGGATAAGCTAGAATGGTCTTGTTGACTTAATGCATCTGCCACCTTGTTTGATTTCCCAGGGTGGTAATGAATTGAGCAGTAGTAATCCTTAATCAGCTCCAACCATCTTCTTTGGAACATATTCAGCTCCTTTTGTGTGAAAATATAATTTAAACTTTTATGATCAGTATAAATATCACACCTTTCTCCATAAAGATAATGCCTCCAAATCTTTAATGCAAAGATTACCGTAGCTAACTCCAAATCATGAGTTGGGTAATTTTGCTCATGGATTTTCAACTGTCATGAGGCATAAACAATCACCATATCATTTTGCATGAGAACACACCCCAATCCCTTCTTGGATGCATCACTTTAAATCACAAACCTTTCTCCACTACAAGGCAGTGTGAGCACAGGTGCACTGGATAACCTTCTTTTTAACTCCTTGAAATTATCTTCACACTCCTCCATCCAAACGAACTTAAATCCTTTTTGAGTCAACCTGGTGAGTGGACTAGATAATCGTGAAAAATCTTTCAAAAAACGTCGATAATATCCAGCCAAACTAAGAAAACTTTGGATCTCAGTTACTGTTGTTGGTCTCGACCATATTTCGATAACCTCTGTCTTTGTTGGATCCACAAATATCCCCTCTTTTGAGATTATGTGACCCAAAAATGCAACTTTTTTAAGCCAAAATTCACACTTGGTAAATTTAGCATAAAGCTTCTCCTTTCTCAGGGTCTTCAATATAATTCTCAAGTGATCTTCATGTTCTTATTTTCTCTTTGAATAGACAAGAATATCGTCTATAAAGACTACCACAAACTGATGAAGATAGTCTCTAAAGACTCTATTCATCAGATCAATGAAGATAGTAGGGGCATTAGTAAGACCAAATGGCATCACTATAAATTCATAGTTTCCATAACTTGTACGGAATTCCATCTTTGGTATATCCTCCCTTTTGACCCTTAATTGATGATACCCTGAACGAAGATCAATCTTGGAAAAGTATTGAGCTCCGTGTAGTTGGTCAAATAAGTCATCAATGCGTGAGAAATGATATTTGTTCTTGATCGTGATCTTGTTAAGTTCTCGATAATCAATGAAGAGTCTCATTGATCCATATTTCTTCTTAACAAACAGAACAGGTACTCCCCATGGTGACACACTAGGGCGTATGAATCCTTTATCAAGATTCTCTTGGAGTTACTTCTTCAATTCTTTCAACTCAATTGGGGCCATTCTATAAGGTGTCTTTGAAATAGGTAAAGCACCCGGTATGAGTTTTATTGAAAACTCAACTTCAAAATTTGGTGGAAGACCAGGACATTACTCTAGAAAGACATCATGAAACTCCTATACAATGGGCGTATTCTTAATCATGAGTTTCTCTCCAACCATTTGAGATAAATAACCTTCATTTAGCGGAATCAAGACCCATAAGATGGAATAAATTTCCACTGGAAGGTTATGTTCATCCTTGCATCGATAGACGATCATAGATTGATCTGGAATATGAAATGTGACTTCCCTTCTTTGGAAATTGATATGATATCCATATAAAGAAAGCCAATCCATGCTAATAATCACATCAAATTCCACTATAGGAAGGATCAAAAGATTTGCAGGAAGCACTTTCCCACAAACTTCAATTGGAGAAGAATTGTAAACTTTTGATGCAACTTTTGTTCCATTAGGGGTTGTCACAGCTAACTCAACATCTAATTATTGAGGTAATATGGAAATACCCTTAGAAAATTATTTAGAAATAAAAGTGTGGGTGGATCCAGAATCAAATAAAACATTTTCTACTTTAGAGTGGATGGTAAGTGTACCTTTCACCACTTTGTTATCATACTCCACATCACTGAAAGAAATTGCAAGTGACTTTCCATTGTCTTTAGCCTTAAGAGTTTGTTGACGTCGATCATCATCAACAACCCTTGTATTAGGGAATTGATTAGAATAATGCCCCATTTCCTTGCACTTGTAACATTTAAGTGTAGGAGGTGCACTCTGTGTAGCCTTTTATTTGTTCGCATCACTATACATCTTCTTCCCATCATTGCGGCATTCAAATGCCCGATGACCTTCCTTTCCACATTTGAAACATTTACTTGTCCCTTTAAGACAACTCCCTCCATGTTTCTTTCTACCTTTTAGAATAAGGGAAAGCTCATCTTCTTTTTAGTGTGCTCTTTAGATTTTCCTTTGAATTCCATTTTCCTCTTCTTATCAAATGCATATGACTGATGGGTTACTCCAATCTCCATCTCAACCTTGAGAGCACATCAAACGATTTCCTCATAGCTATTGAAGTCCCTTATGTATAACGCCCTTCGAAGACTTGGTTTTAAGCCACTAAAGAATCAATAGATCTTACTCTCAGGTTGGATAATAATACCAGAAGTGTACCTTTCAAGTCTTGTAAAATTTTCTTTGTAGGTACCAACAGATTCATCATCCTTTTTCTTTAGTTCAAGAAACTCCTTCTCCATCTTTTTTCGAAGAATAAGAGGGAAATACTTATTTAAAAATAAGTTCTTGAACTCATCCCATTCCATAGACTCAATTTCATCTCTTGGCCTCATATTCTTGATAAGATTCCACCATTGATCAGCTTCACCTTCAAAATGATAAACTGCTAAGATGACTTTATCATGTTCAGAAAATTGAAGAACTGAAAATATCTTTTCAGTGGTACTGATCCATTTTTTAGCCACTAATGGATCAGTAGACCCACTGAATGAAGGTAAATTCTGCCTCATGAAGGATTCAACAAAATATTTCTCCTTCCTTTTCTCGTTTAGAAGTCTTGCATGATTCATAGATTGAGAAATTTGTGTGAGCATGGCTACAAGATTTTGCTTTCCATCTCCCATAACCTTTGGTTGCTCAGGGGGACAATCATTGCATTGCCCGTCGCATTCAGCATTAATATGGTTCTTTCGGGTTCCAGCCATTGATTAAAACCAATAATAATGGTGTGAGAAACACTAATCATAATAGGAAAACCACATAATCAAGAATAAAATTTCACACTTAAGGTCTTATCATAGGTTATTCTTGGCCATTTCTAAAACACTAAGATCGTTTTCTATGCTTAGACTTATCCTTAGGGTTCTTACTATGGATTTCACATCCAAGTTTCCAAAGGTTGACTATACATTTCCTCTAATACCAACTATAATGACCCATACTTTACATACATTGTTCATACTTCAAAATTGAAGCACACTTATTACAACATATAACAAAACCATGAAAGGACCGTATAAGTATAGTGTCTTTAGAAATTGGGAAACATAAACAACTGGTTCATAAAGAATCTACATTGTCTCCCGTTTATTTCATCATATCTAGAGTTCCTTTTGGAATATCCTACTTAATAACCTTCTTCCTGACCTGGGGAAAGAAAACATACAAAAGGGTGAGCTCAAATGCTCAGTAAGGGTAAACAAAGGAAGTATCATATTCATAAGAACATAGCATTTCGAAAATCTTAACCTGAAAATGAGATCATAATATCATAACATGGGATAAATCAATTAGTGAAATGTAATCCCAATAATCATAACACAAAATGAGAAAATTTTTGGCATACAAACATAATCATAGAGAATCATTTCTTAGTAGTCAAGACTCATTGCCAAGACTATCTTAGTGGACAAAGTCCATTTCTGAACCGATTTCACTCCTCTTTTCAGTCATGTTTCAGTGAACCAGATTAAATTTCCGTTCCAGCCATGTCTCTCTCATGAGATATAAATCATTATCCAATGCATTGGCTGGAGATATAGTTCCCACCCATCTCATAATGAAACCATTCTTATGTGTGCCACAAAATCACAAATCATACGTCATAGCATAACCCATGTAATAAAAATGGGATTCTTAAACATCGTGCCATCATAACATAATCCATATAAAATAAAAGGACTTCATAAAAATAATTCCATAATAACATAATCAAATCAATGTAAAAATAGGGATAGAAAGAAAACCCTATATTATCTTAGATGGAAAATAATTTTGATAAAATGCTTGAACTCCATTATTGAGGAAAATATCCTTTCTACTTCAAAAACATTTTCCTTTTTTAAAATGTCATATAATATTAAACTAAAATAAGTTGATTAAAAATAAAATTGAAAACTTGTAAAGGAATATTCATGGAAATAATGTTCTAAAAATCCATTCATTCCGTATAAAAGATTCCTTTCATATCTTTGACTAAAAACTCACCGAAGGGTAAAATTGGATTTAAAAAATTGTATTAGGATAGAAATAATATTACAAATTGAGGAAACATGGATGTGGATGATAAATATTCCCCAGTAAATTCTGAAGTATAAACAATCTTGGATAAAAATGAGATTATGAGATTTTCCCTTACCTTAGGTCCGATTTGCTTCGTACGTGTCCGAACCTCCTATATAATGATTTAAATAATTTTATTGAATTATTACAGAATCGTACTCATTGTTATGATATCATATATGGTCATATTCTTAGCTTCTTATTAGTAATATTTCATTTCTACTTGTTATTCAGGTGTTTATTGCTTTTTGTTCTTATGCATGTTTTTTCGAATAAATTCTTATTATTATTTTTAGGTTATAGATACCTCATTTAAAAAATTTTATTAGTATAATATATATCATATTTATTCATTAAATTCATTTATATAATCATTAAGAATTTAAGATCATGCAGAACGAGTCGCATCACATCGTGGAGATGGTAGGCCGTACGTACGCACGAGCGATGATATCGTTCCCATGACCATGAAATTGTATTAAAGTGTATGTATACTATTTAAGAATCAATATCACTTTACAATAATCATATATAGTTATTCTATATAACATTATACCCATCCAAGTAAGGTGGTGGTGGAAAACAGATTACACCACGACGTGGAGACGGTATTCCGTACGTACGCACGCGCGGTGATTTCGTTTTCCGTAGGATGGATAGAAGGTGAAATAGGGTTGATTAATATTTATAATAACATATCAGTATATGAGTGATACTTATGTTATTACTTAATAATGAAACAACTAAAGAAGAAGAAGTAGAAGAAGAAATAAAGTTGAAAGAATCGGTAACAGACATTACCTCTTCTTTGAAGAGCCTCTTATTAACCTCCTCTTAGGGCACTAAATATAGTCTTTGAAGAAGACCAGGACCTATAGGATGTTTCTAGGAAAGTGGAGAAGAAAAATATTCAGGGGTTGGACGAGCTTGAAGGCTCAAAGTGGTGTGAGGAAGATAGGGAGGAGGTGCCCTTTTATAAGAGAGGAGAGGGGCACCTTAGGAAAAACTTAAAATATTATTTTATTATAAAGTCATATTCGGTTTTTAATAGCTCCAAATTGATTTATTTCGAAGATAAGGTGGGGATGTGTCGAAATCATCTCAACCAATATATTTTAGACAAGTTTAGGTTACTATTTTAAACTTATCATTTATATTTAACTCTAAGTTAAATAATTTAACTTTTACCGTGTCTTCTTGTTTTCTTACATTATATGGTTAGTAAACTTACTATAACAAGACAAACGAACCCCAAGTTGTTAATTATTAATATATATAACCTTATCTAAGTCATTTGGACAAAACTTAGATTTTTATGAATAAAATAACAATTAATAATATAATATTTGTTTTAAAAACTATTTTATGTCAATTTTGACACTATTTGGTAATTGATTTTTGTGAAAATCATAACAGAATTATTAGTTCGAACAAAGTTAATTAAATAAATAATAATATGTCATTTTAACCTATAAAATTAGTTTAATTCTTAAAAATTATCAAATTACATTTATTTAGGTATTAATAATATCAATTATGTTAATATTTCCTTAATAAGGTAATTACTGCATCATTATTATGTCATAAATAAATTAAATTAATTAAAGTCTAAAAATTATAAATAAAATACCATTATATATGAAATATTTGGATCTTTATAATGAATATTTATAGTAGAATTTATCTTATTTATAACCCTATATTAAAAATGTTTTAGTTATTAAACTTTGATTTTAACTATTTTAACTCTTCTTTAAATAAAATAATATTAAATGTCCTAATCTAATCCATGTGGACCTAAAAAGTAATATTATATTCCTAAGATTATTTTTTGGTCGAATTATACTTATCCAATAGAATTAGGACATGTGTTAGGGTAATAATAATATCATTTTTACCCTTAATTACCCTATTTACTTTTAACAGTGGTAAATAAAGTAAAAAGTTACTATTCACTAAAAATTAATTTTATATTATTGAACCACATTTTACTCCTTGATATTAACCGTTTCTCTCGGATTTTCAAAATTCTACTCACAGAAGCGGTAAGATTATGTTGTATGTAAATTTTCAAACTCTCCTAGGAGGTGGGTAAAAGACGGTGAAAAGTTCAATAAAATTTTTATATATCTAAAATTATTATAAAATGACTTCAATGAATTACTTTGAAATTATATAGGTATTATTTATCAATTTTTACCTAAAATAAATTTAAATAAAATAAATAATTATTTAAATAAAAAGTCGGTTTTTAAATAGTAACCTAGTGTTTTCACTATTCATCAAAATTGAAGGTTTTCAGAAAAATACCAAAAATTCACCCTAGGCTAATTTCGATATTCCAAATCTGAAAATGAATTCCATTTTTAAATATAAAATTTATAAAATTTTAAATAGTGGGTATTACTATTCATAACGGCTAGTTTTAATAATATTTTAATAGCATATCATTGTTTAGTGAAACTCGGTATTGCGTACAACGCAAGCTATCGAGGAAGGTCGCGATTTCGTGTAAAGCAAGCCAAGATAGTGTTGTGTGTAGTGAAAGATTCCTTTGATGATGTATATAACATAAAAACAAAATATTTCTCATAAAAATCTTGGGTGTTACACACAGGCTTCAATCTATGCTATTCATGATCTACTTTCTAACATATATTCTTAAGGGAATTTTTTTAAGTCCCTTAATAATGGTTCATACTAAGCTTGTTAATTTACCAATGAATATCCCCTGGGAGTGTTGTAACCAAGAGTGCAGCAAGACCCATTGTCGTGTACCAGGATACCCCAGGTCAAGCCCGAAACTCCTTGTCGGGGTTTTAATCCCTAGGTAAATCTGTGCCAGAGCCGCCTCTACCTGCTCGTATCCAGACAGGGATGTATTTTCTTGATAAACCACTTAATAAATATCCACAAAAATATAGGGATATTTTTATTATACTTAGTCTTATATATAAGGCTTCACTAGGGTTTTCTAATCCTAATCCCAAAAATAACTAAACTTATCCTCTAATACCAACTATAATAACCCTGCTCTTTATTTCATACTTAAACATGATTTATTACATAAAATTCACTTTATAAAACATAGAATATCGAGAGATCTAGTGTTTTGGGGGCTTAGGATCATTACATAACAACTTAAAACATGATATACAACATCTTTATTAAAAGCTTCCTTTACATGACCACTACATTCCCTCGTACTTAGCATTGCATGGGATAACCTGAGGACATGCATAAGAAAAGGGTGAGCTATAAATACCAGTAAGGGAATAAAAATGGAATAACATGAGGGATAAAATACAAGTTAGAAAATAGGTATATTAATGGAGCACAATAGAAACACTAATATAAAGGCATGATAAAGCATGATAATCATAACATGGAAATGTGGCAACAACACTTAAAATAGAATTAGCATGAGCCAAGGTTCATTGCACATGGAGGATGAGTAAACCCTAATTGAACATTAAGAACAAGTAAACCCTCATTACACTTGAATTATCACGATTCAACACTCATTTAACACGACGTATCATGATACTATACTTTTCCCAATGCATTGGAGCGCTATCAGGGCACACCCTTTCTTAAACATTTCATTTCATGCATAAGTGTGCCACATGGATCATACAACATGAAATAGATCATCATATTTTATCCCACGATAAAGGTATGTGGAATAAATACATGAATCTTTATAATCAATAATTAAATGTTCACAAAATTGAATACCCTTGATAGTTAAATGGGCATGGTATTCATTACACAATGACATTGGCTTGGAAAATCGTAGTGCAATTTCGGCAGCATAACGATGTGAAATAAGAACTCTAAAAAAATGGTTGATGAGAGATAAAGGGGTCTATAATAATATTTTCATGAAATGGAAAGTAATGGGGTCATATAGATACATGTCCCAACAAACATAATGGAATTTAGATGCATAATACAAAAGAATTACTTGGATGAAAAAGAGGAGAGAGAAATCCCTCATGGAATTTGGCATGGTAACAGGTGTAAATGGGAGGCATTAATGAGAGATAAATGGGTCTCCCATAATTAAAACATAAATAGAGAACTATGGGGGAGGTGATAAATCATACCCCAACATTTTTAATTGAAAACAAAAGGGCACAAAAATTTAAAGAAAATTAGACAAAAAATAGAAAGGAAGAAATCCCTTACTTGGAAGTGAGATCCCAAAGGCTTAAGAGAGGATTGAGAGAGGCTTCTTGGGAGATTGGGGAACATTGGGAGGATTATAGAGAGAGGATTGAAGGGTCTGGTTGAACTCCAAAGGCTTTGAGTGAAGAGGAAGTGGGAACTTGGGTGGGTTTATATAGGAAATGAGAGGGAATTCTTTATTATTTAGGTTTGAGACACCTCACATTAAACTAGTCAAAAAAACAAACCAGAATATGGTTTTTTCCCCTAATTTTTATCAAAGGGGAGTGGAAAAGAATATTTTATGTTTCCAATTTCCGAAATTCTTAAAATAATAGGGTTTATTATGTGGAGGTGAGTCACACTTTCAAGGAAAACAATTTAAAAAGACACAATGTTTTATAAGCCTTGAAGGGTCCACTAATGCTTTGTAAAATAAATCAAACAAACCAAAAATAAAATTATTTTAATGGTAAAACATATATTGGACGAACATAATGTTTATATTATTTTATTACATCACTATAGGGTCATTATTATGTCATAAAACACATTATATATTTAAACGGTATTTAATTTTTACCAAAAAATTCGACTATCTCAGAAAATTATGAAAAACTCACCATTGGATAATTTCAAAACCCCGATTCCAAAAATAATATTCATTTTATCTAAATAATTTTATAAATTTTTGATTTTTTAATTTTAAAATAAAAATTGATATTTATCGAAAATTCACAGGTTTTGAAAAAAACTACTTTCAAACCTTAATAAAATTTACAATTGTATTCCTAAAATTATATGATAATTTATATTTAATAAAAAGTAATATAATAATAATAATGAAATTTTATTAAAATTTTATTTAATTAAAAAATACATTAATTCATTAAAATAGATTTCTTAGTTGAATATTAACTAAAAATACTATTTTTGTTTTAAAAACTATTTACAAAGTAACAATAATAAAATGAATGCACATTATTTATAAAAAAACAATGCACATAATCATAGTTCTAAGGTCTTGTTACATAACACCTTATAACACCCGCATAAGACCGAAGGGTAAGGTGTGTGATGGTGAAAGACTCTTGGGGTGGCTCAGATAACACCGCTTGGGTGGTAATCTTTATTAACTTCTACTTCTCCCGTATTCAGTTCTGCTCAATCTTAACGTGTTTAAGATCAGATTGGGATTGGTCAAGAGCGAAGACCAATGATGCTACCTCCTTTCTGAACTCCAACAAATGGTCTCTGTACGGGGCAAGTCTACTTTTTGAGGTCATTGCTTCCTTTTTCCTAGTAAATTGGATTTGTTAAAGCCCTATATTTATACTAATCATGTGATCACTGTTCAATGACTATATTAGCAATGGTCACAATTCATAATGGTATTTTAAAATCCAGAAACATAAAACCAAAGAATTTCACATTATATATAACCATAATAAGACATTTAATTAGATCAAGAGGAATTTCCATTAATGAAAGTTATGGTCGTTACACCTAGAGTATCTATCACATTGATAAGGTTATAGTAGTTCCCCACTATAATGAGAACCTTGAAATGAAATAATGATATTCTTAAATATAGTTCTACACTTAGATAAAATTCTATGATGGGGAACATAGTATGTTAATTTTCATGTGTGATTGCTCTTAAGTGGATGATACTTCTTCTCATGAAGTACATGCTTGGTAATATCTAATATGGGAGATTATGAGAATATATCTTCCAGTAGGAATTTCATATGTTTATGTGTCATTGGTTATTCTTATCTATGAGTTTTTGTAATGGTCTTTAGACTTTAATATTGTTGTTAATCCATTTTATGAATCACAAACTTAGATTTAATGACCAAAACTGTGATTCCATATATTCATGAGAAGTAGGGTACATTGGGTGCATCATAAACGAGATGTTATTAATAATAAGTTAAAAAAGAAATTTTCTTTTCCATGTTTATAGAATTTAAAATCCCATTCCTTTGATTAAAATGTATCGATCACATTAAATTCCATTTCCATGGTTTAATGAGGAGTTTATTTTAGATAGTCAAAGAAATATGTATTAATCACATAGGTTGATGACATGTATGTATAACCCACTTGATGAGATATTGTGAAAAAATGAATTATATTACATGGTAAGTGTTATATGTGGTTTTCAACATTGCGACATTAACTTCTTTCTATTGGGTTCTTTGACCCATTTCTAGACATTAATCTTGAACTTTAGTCTAGTTTTCCTAATTCCAATGAGAAAGAACCCTAGAGGGTAACACACTAAGTGTTTCCATTGATTTAAATTAAATTAAATTTCAATTTAATTATTGGAATACATATTATTATCAATACCGATGAATAATTTTATTTTGGATTTATTTATCACAAATATTTTGAAGGTAATAATAATTATTTATTCATTATTAAATAATTTTTTAATTATGTGAATATTTAATAAATAATTATTCAGAAAACTATGAATAAAATATTTATTTTATTTATTTTATATTTAGTAAATATATTTTCACCATAATGTTAATATAATATTAATTTATGAATATATTTATTTGGTTATTTAATAAATGTTGAGGAGGAGAGAATTAAGATTTTTTTCGGTGATCAATATTAATTTATAACGATGGTAATCTGAAAAGGGTTTTTCAGATGATCAATAACATCACCAAAGAAATATCCTAAGACAAAGTATTATTTCGAAAAATTTAATTTAAATTAATTATAAATTTAACATGAAAAATACCCTCTTTGGGTACTAGGATTTTTATGTCAATATTCAATGAAAAAATTTCATTGGTCGTGAGGTTTACATCATGAAAAATTGGAAAATTATCCATCATATCTGACAAAAAACTTTATGGTTATTCACCCTCCATGCACATCCACTGCACCCAAAACCTTCAAAGTTATCACCAATGAAGGGTAAAAGATGAGATTTTCTTCTTACAATAGATTACACTCTATCCAAACAAGAAAAATTTAAATTTTAAAATTTCCTTAATGGTTTAAAATTTACATAGGGGTATTCATAAAATATCAATAATATTATTTCAATGACTAATTTGAAGTTATAGGGTCTAAAAGTACATTAATGTCATGTTTTGATACATGATTTAATGCTTGTAACTTTACATTGCATTCTACCTAAAATGTATGAATTATAATAACTAGAATTTTATTCCTTTTTAAAGTCATTTGTAGTAAAGTTATAGACCTCACTAAGTTTCCAATAATTAATAAGGAATTTGTAACTATATTATGTGAATTAGATATATTTATCCCATTATCATTCTTTTATATAATAGTTCACCTAATGGTTCACTCGGTTAGAGAGATTAAACTATGTGGTACTATACATTACAAATGGATGCACCCCATTGAATGATATATGAATATTTTGAAAGGGTATATCAATAATCAATGTCAGTCAAAAGGTTGTGTTGTAGAGTGATATATTGTTAAAGAATCTGTTGGATTATGTACTAATTACCTATTAGATGTTGATAGCATTGGTCTTCCAAAATCTTATCACAATGAATTCCTTATGGGTGAAAGGATTTTTGGAAGAGATGTTGCTATAATTAACATTACAAAGAGGGAGCAAGCTCACCATTACATTTTACATAATAGTGCATATGTTATTTTCATGACCCAACCATCGGGACCCAAGCCACAACTACCCCAAGCCTGCCTCCAATATGTTAGATATTGGATACCATCACTGAGTAGGAATATCACACACATGGGAGGCCTTATCCAATGGAACCTATATGCACACACATGCATCTATATCCATGAAACAATGTAGAGATAATAATAACTAAAACAAAAAATGCATGCACACATCTATCCCAAAATCAGAGTACTTTTAAAGTACTGAAAGCATAAAAAGGAAAAAAATACAATCCCAAAAAACTAAAAATGAGTCTAACATAATCAGAAGGAGGGGACTACTATCAAATGAAACCACTGGGGAACACCATAGTTAAGAAACAATATAATCATCGGTCTGTCTAGCTCACTATGCTCTGTCTGATCCGGGACCTCCTAGGTCTCCCTCGAAAGTCCTTTCATCTTTACAAGACACAACATGCGTGGGAAAACCCTATGAAGGGGTGGGTATTAAAATACCCTGTAGGCAGCCCAAAAATCCAAAATAAAAGGAAGCAGCTAAAAGGAAACATTCCTCTTGACCCAAGATAGAGGGAACCCAAGTGAGAGTGAACAAGAAACTCTATCTCAACCACTCCTCAGCTATATATGACTAGTCATCTCATCTCCACATGGTGTGTCAATCATAAAATATGAAAACACTTCAAGGAATCCCAAAATAACCTAGATATAATCATCTCAGACTCTAAGTATCATGAGTTCCCAACCTCATTTCTAGCCATAAGATTATAGTCAAGGCTCTAAGGTCACTCTCATCTAGGAGAATTCACTCCATGATCCCTACTATACTAGGTGGTATTCTTATGAGAGATATCACACATCAGGCTAACATACTTTATGACACATCCAATTGAACATTCTCCACTAGGAATCACTAAGCTGATGGCACATCACTGTCATCCCACATGGCATACACCCGAGAGAACACACTTGTTGGGTCCTACAATAAATAACGTCATGTTGTCACTCAGTGGATCTCGGTACTCGGATAGGGGATCTCATCCATCCCTAATGGGGAACTCTATGAACCCTATTGAAAACACTAAATATCTCATCTAATGGAAAGAGGATGACACCCAAGACCACCGGGGGACACCAAAAACCCATTATAGAACTCCAAAGATCATATCTCTCAGATAGGTGATTACACCCAGGACCATTGGGGATGCCACAAACCCTAACGAGACTCAAATACATGATACACAGATAGGGGATCATACCTAATACTATTGGGATTTAACAAAAATCCAAATTTGGATGCAACCACTGAGTAGGGGATCGTACTCACGAAGAAACCTAAAAACTTACTAAAAATTTCCCAATAAGTAGGCGATCATATATCTAATGATTACACAAACCTTACTGGGATATATTGATAAATAGGGGATCACCGCCTGATATATTAATGTCATGATGATACCATAAACCTCACCTGGGAAACTGATATGATAAAGGATCCCACCCCAAAATCTCAAAGGGATACACAAACTCTATCTGAGCTCTTTCTATCCAGGGGATCACAATACTATATTGAGGAAATAATGGAACACTATTCCCTCATAGGTATAGAACAAGAAAAACCACTCAACCAATACTAGTCTATATGTCACTATCAATTAACCTCCTATCCTTACCTCATGTCACATGCCACATTCCAAAACCATGGCCACCATTGCATCCAATGTGGAAAAATACTTAGGATAGTATATTCATAGGACTTATTATGAGTCCTAATGATGGAGATGATTGGGGGAGAAGTATCCAAGGGGAGTATACAACATGTTCCCACAGTACATAGCGTGTCTCTAGAAACTGGCCCATGGTCATATCCCCACTAGGTACTCATCATGTATTTAGGAATATACATGGCATGTACCTCAAGTTACACAACATGCAACCCATCCAATATTCTAGGAATTTACTTAACCATACATGGTCATCTAGCCATGTCACCCCACATGGCATGTACCCTTGGTACATGGTGTGTCTTGGATATCTGACCACTTTTCTGTGTCCTCATTCAGTTCTTGTGTTCAACACCCCATGCCTTTGTAAGTGGCCATGTAATTTCACACAACCATGTCCCCTGCCACATCATGTATAGTGTCATGGGGTGTGGAAAAATTATTTTTTTATTACGTAAGTATAGTCTAGTGGTTAAACCCACGTGGTATCCTAAAGAGGAGTTTATATAAAACAATTTTTTTCACTTTTTGGTTGATTTTAGAAAAATTTTATTTTAATTTTAGGCTGTGAAATTAAAATCATAAAATTGTTTAATTTGATTGATTTGAAAAAAATTGAGAGGGATAGTGACCAGAGTAGGTTTAGCTAAACCTAGTTCAGTGCTATCATGGTTTCTAAATTTTACCCCTTTTTCTTCTATTATCTGGTGAGAGAGAGATTCATCTACCAATTCCTCTCCTACCCTTGTCCAAATGGTTATGATGAGAATATTACTATTTGAAACCTCAAATTGGTATAAAATACTTCATTTGTGTGTAGTGATGTAGTAGGTTCTCTTGATTAATTAGGGAAACCCCTAATCAAGAATTTTTGTTCCCCAATAAACCAATTTTCCAAATTTATAGTTTTTCACACATACTGACGAATGTAGAGAACTCACCACCCAAACCTAATATGTTCCACCATAGAAATAAATGAATTGTGTGGAGAAATAAATGGATCATTGTACATGACAATTAGAATTAATAGAATCAAAACATAGTTCAACAACATTTTGATTTTAAAATAAAATTATGAATTGAAACCATATGTAGAAATAAGAAAGGATCTTTATACAATTGAAGAACATAAACTCAAGAAAATAACATTGGTCCAAACTCCCCCTTTTTAGATCACTCAAATAAAATACCCCTACATGGATGGGATAGAGTTGATGCGGGAGAGGGGATATACAGTAGAATGAATAAAATAAAAGAAAAGGAAAGAGGGGAAATAAATCTGTAGTTAGATGTCGACCAGAGCATCCCTTATCAATTGATATTATTTACGTACACCCCAGACACTTATTTATAGGCTTAAATCCGTCCTTGGGGTGTCATAAATGGTAAATTAAATGATCTTGGGTCATAATGGTTTATATGAGTCATTAAATCCCATAAAAAAACTACTATTATCATTTTTTCATTGAGGGTTACACATCGTGTAAGTTTTGTACACGATGTGTAATGTGAGGGGACATAAGTTTTCTTCACATTGTGTAATTATTCACATCCTAAAAATATCTCCAGTTACACATCATTTAAATGACTAACATGATGTGTGATTTTTATTTCTAGCAGGCTTCACCCAGTTCACTCTGGTTCTCCATTTAAAAGCTCAGGGATTGGTCCTTGAATATGTTACATCTTCAATATATCTTAAAAAATATGTTGTCACACCCTACCATGAGGTGGAATGTCATTAATTGGTTTCCACTTACTAAATTTGTATCCTTTTTCTTAATTTTTATATCAATCTCTAGATCCTATCATAAAACATAAAAACAATTAAATTTGGGTAATATTAATCAATTAAAGTATGAAAAAAGTCCATTTTATATCAAAAAATACATGCATAAAATGGTTCTGTCATTTGTCCATGTCCCTCAGCCACATAAGATGGGCTTACAACATGGCGTGTACCCCTAGTACATAGTGTATAGTCCTTGAAGATCATGTTACCTGAATTGGAATAACACACAACATGTTCTCCTACACTACACGCCATGTGATTGGGAATTCTAGATGAGAATTCCCTATGAGCCACTAGAAACTCCCTGATTTCCACATGAAACCACATATATACCCTTAGGGGATCTTTATCAGTCATAATAGGATTTGAAAACCATAAAAAATACATTAAATGGTATTGGGACATAAATATCATAAATATTCCTACCTCTTGGAAAAATGTTGAAGCTTTGGGTCCAAAATGACGCTCGGAAGCCACTACAGCCCGATCCGATGATGATTGGTATCCAAAATGAGGATCAACAACACCTCCTCTCCTCGAATCAGCCTTGGGTTATCCATCACATAGGGGGGATCCTCCTCTCCTCTATTGTGCGTGAACCCATGGGGGGTTATTAATTTAATTTTATTAAATTAATAACTTAGAATTTAACACCCCACTAACTCACCCTCAATCAAGAACCCAATACATACAAACTTCATGTTGTGGCTTAGGTAAAAACCATGTTATGGACTCATCTGTGGTATCATATTTCCAATATGAGACTTTGATTAAGATTTATTCCACTTTTACTAAAAACTACATGTGCATGATAAAATATTTAATTTTTTTAATATCACCACACCGAGTCTCTCCGTGCCCTATAATCTCACACCGTCTCAATTATTGGACCCTGAAATATTTATAGAGCTATTCCAAAGTCTTACATGAAAAAACCCAAGTTGCTACATTCTTCCCACCTTAAGGATTTTCATCCCCAAAATGAAAAATACTAGGAACAAGAAACTGAGCTTGTAACTCGATCTCCCAAACCACACCAGTGAGATCACCAAAGAGTTCTAATGATATCTATAAATACAAACTTTGGGGAACTAGAAAATACAAATCACACCCAAAGTCCAACTCAAACTATGTTGACATCACGCAATGAAGCATGCATGTGTCTCCTCAGCTATAAAAGGTGGAAAAAACCAAGTACACAATCCAATTGTGTTCATATATTATAGTAATAAACCACCTAACTACCCATAAGTAGATACATACATAACCCAAAAATCCTCATCAACCCTCAGATGAACTACACCCTCAACATCCATCGCTATAACCAACATTAATCCCATAAACTCTATATCCCTATAGCTCTGATCAGTACAACGGTGACCTCTAAGGCCTCCCAAACTTGGCTCAATTGGTGCTATGCTGATAGTGTAGTGAAAATTGTTTCATTAAAATATGAAAACTAGAAGAAGGTTCTCCAAAACCTAAAAGATTTTCTCTACTTAGAATAACCAACCCTATCTTGGGTATACTAATGAGGTAAATAAACCTCCTCAGCACCTCATATCATAGTGTTAATACTGTCATTTTAAAACCTCATAAGGTTGGCGTACTCCCCACCTTAAGAAAAAACCATCATGAACATGTCCAATGGGTAACTGATCATGCGACACTTCGTAAATAGAATTTTATAGTTGTACCTCCCCACCTTACTAAAAAGGTAGAGGGGTAACCGCCAATAAATAGAAACATGTCTCATCATCCTCAAGGATCTCACATGAAACTCTAACACTGAGAATACAAGGTTACCAATGAACAACACATGGCTACCTAGGTGAAAACATTGGGTATTACTAGGCCCTCTATTCACAAACCTATATTTTCACCACAACTCACGAATCTCTATAGAAGTCAACTGATATATTGATGTAAATATCTGGGTAGTCCTTGGGTGCTAGCCTATGGAGAAGACAACTCTATGGGAAGTTATATCTAGAATGTCCTCAGGTAGACATACTCAACTCCAATACTACAACAGGAAACCGAAAGCTCACAACACTACTTCTCCAAGGGTTATACTATTCATTTGATAAAACTCAGTTGTATATGCCCACACATGATCTCGTTTTATTTAGCTTGGGATCACTCCTATATAAAGGAGGAACTTAGTCCCAAAATATATCAACACTACCACACCCACCAATGGCATCAATCTAAGCATGGATGGTAGGAAACCAATCCAAACTGAGGGAACATCATAGGGCCTCATTTCTCTACCACATAAAAACTAAATGTGAGGCACTCTCCTCCCATATTCAGGTCACAATATCAATAGAAGTGTATAGTCATTAATCCTATATATAGGACCCTCCAACATAAGGTTCAAGTATAACGACTTCACGGGTATCACTAGGGATTTCTCTGAAACACTATAACACCACCCCTCCCCAAACATGCAAGTCAAAGGAACTTGTCTTCCACACCTAGAAACTATCTTCTTTGGATGAAACTGACTCTACTGAACAATATTAATCATTTCAAAAAAACAAATATCAATGGGGGAAGCATCCCTATTCCTCATGATTCTGAAGCTATGTAAAACATCCCCATTATAGGGATCTATCGATACCCCACGTCATCCTGGAAAATTCATGATCAAGAAGTATCCATAATAGAGTACCTCACAAAAGTGTCTAAAAATACTACTTTAAAAGTAGAAAGAACATGGAGAATACCTATAATAATCCTCAGAGCCTCTGGTTCATATGCCTTTGTGGCATTTATCTGTCCTCACCCTTGTCCTCCAGCTCCCTAAGCTTGACACAAACTAACTGGGGGTGGTGGTGGAAACATATCGAATAATTTACCACCTCATATTCCTCTGCCCACCCCTCTACCACATCCACCATCATGGGGAGATTCATGATCATATTCCTCTCTATTCCGGGGTGATTTATAAACTGTCTCCCTCTTATAGGCATGGTGGTTTAGACAATATCACATGATATGTACCCATCAATTATAAGTGAAACACCACCTCTCTCGTAGTTGGCTAGATATGGCATGGGAGCCCTAAGACATAGTCCCTCCATATCAAGATTTTCTCCTGAAGCATATCACATTCCTAGATCCCTGATCCTACTACCAACTAATATTTATTGATGTCTCATATCTTGTATAACCAACACCAATAGTCCAATTATACTCAACTAGAAATATCTACACCACCAAGGCCCGCTCAAGAATCCCAACATATGTAGGAATGAATCATTGAATCCTAGATATCCCAACGTAATACCTGCTCGATGGTCCATGATCTAGAAAATGGATATTAACCATATCCAAGGAGTATCACAAATGGTTTATGAACCTCTCTAAATACTCTATTACAATCATGCTATCCAGACGAAGCTATAAAATATCCTAGATATGCACCGATATCAACATGACTGTATAAAACTAATCCCTAAAGAGTTTCTCAAACTTTGTCCAAGTGATCATCACCTCATCATGTGTATCCATAACCAAAATCCACTATCTCCTAGATAAGACTTGAAAAAGAATCATCTTTAGGACAACTATTTGATCAGGAAGCGTTCTCACAAGGCAGAAAACATTCTTGAATACCCCAAGCCATTCATCAGCTGCCTGGGGGTGTAACTCACCCCGATACCTCAGAGGTCATTGCCTCTGGAACTCATGAAACACACTCAGCCTACGTTAATCCTTGACATGAACTATAAAAACAACTTTTTAGTCAATGGGTGGTGGCTTGGATGGAAAACCACTTGATGGTACCACATCCTACATAGTTTCATGAACCTAAGCCTCATCACTGCATAGAACATCATCACAATACCGCCATGAAACCCTGTCTGGATATCATCATAGTGGAATATTGAAATATAATCAAGACTCACCATGATCAAAATTATATATTGGGAGTTGAATTAAGAAGGACATGGGAACCACAACCATGTACTATATGATTCTTGTACTAAAATATCCCTACAACTAGTGCCTAAATGTTTTGAGTTGAAAAGCAGGTTATCAGAGTCCTAGTGAATGGATATGCTGGTCACCACACCAATACTAGATTCCTTAGTCGGTAAGCTAAACTCATGACACTTTATCATTGTTTCCATAAGTCCAAAACCAATATCATAGCCAAACAACTAACTCAGGTCATAATGATGGACCTTATATGATACCAATATGTCATGACCCGACCCACCAAGGCCTGATCCATGACTACCCTAATCCCACCTCTTATAGGCCAAGGACTGGAAACCAGCAACAAGCAGTCACATCATACAAACGGGAGGCCTTAGACTATGGTACATACACACATACACACATCCATCTCTATGAAACAATGTAGAGATAATAATAACTGAAACAAAAAATGCATGCATTCATCTATACCACAATCCGATAAAATCAAAAATATTGAAAGTGAAAAAAGGTAAAAATATAAGCCCACCAAAAACTACAAAAAATTATAACTAGCTCATAAGTAGGGGACTGCTATCAAATGAAACCATCAGAACACACCTTATTTAAGCATCGATATAATCCTTGGTCTATCTATCTCATTATGATCCACCTTATATGGGACCTACTAGGTCTCTATTGAAAGTATTTTCATATAAAAAAGACAATATATGTGTGGGAAAATCCCATGTAGGGGTGAGTATAAAAGTACCTACTAGAAACCACAAAAATACAAAATAAAAGGGAGAAACTGAAAGGTAAAAGTATGCTCAACCAAATCCATATGGAACCCAAGTGATAGAGAATAAGAGACTATATATCAACCTCTCCTTAGCTATACATAACTAGTCAGATCATCTCCACATGATGTTTAAATCATAAAATTTGACAAAACTACAAGGAATCCTAGAATACCCCATATATAATCATCTCAGACTTCTATTCTCATGAGGTTCTAACCTCATTTCCAGTCATAGGAATCTAATCAAGGCTCTAAGGTCATCCACTTTTAGGATAAATCACTCCAAGAACCCTAACATCCCATATGGTACTCATCCAAGAGATATCTCTCATCAGAAATATCCCTTCCATCCCCGATGGAACATTTGAGAGAACATACTCCATTGGGTATCACTGAGATGATTGAATTTCACTATCATCTCACATGGAATACACCATAGTGAACATTCTTGTCAGGTACCACTATGAAGAAAGTCACACTATCACTAATTGGATCTCAATACTCGGATAGGGGATCTCACCCATACCTGATGGGTAATCTACAAACCCTACTGGTAACATTAAATATCTCATCTCATAGATAGGGGATCACACCTGGGACTGCTGGGGGACACCACAAACCCATTATGGAACTCTAGAGATCATATCGATTATATTGGGGACCACACCTAAGACCAATGGGGGATGAAAAAAACCTTAATGAGCCTCGAAGCTATAATAGACATATAAGGGATCATAACTAGAACTGGTGGATGATAACCTAAAACTAAATATGGATCCAACTACGGAGTAGAGGATCATACTCATGACGAAACCACAAACCCTACTGAAAACCACCTAATAAGTAAGGCATCATATATCCAATAATGCCACAAACCCTACTGAGCTATCTTGCTAGATATGGGATCTACACATGATTTATGAAGGTCATGAAAATACTAAAAACCACACCTAGGGAAACTGATATGATATAGGATCCCACCCTTGCCTCCCAGAGGGATACAACAACTCTATTTGAGTTCATCCTACTGAGGGGATTATAATCCTATGTTGAGGATGTAATATCACACTATACTCTCACAAGTATAGAGAAAGGAAATCCACTCAACCAATACTGGTATATACATTTCTATCAAGAAACACACTATCCTCACCTCGCATCTTATCTAAATTTTTAAAACCATGGCCACCATCGCATTTAAAATGGAAAACTATTCAGGATAGGCTACTTGAAGGTCTCCATCCAAGTATTGAAGATGGAGATCTATAAGGGAGAAGTATCCAGGGGGAGTATATGATTTGTACCCATAGTACACGATGTGTCTCTATAAATCGGCCCCTGTCTGTGTCCCCACTAGGCATTAAATGTGTATTCGGGAATATGAATTGGGTGTACCTCATCTCACATGGCATGTGACCTTGTTTGATCTCATGAGTGTGTCCTCACCCATACACGGTCAGCTAGACATGCCACCCCACACTATGTGTACCATAGGTACGTGGTGTGTCTTGAATATCCAGCCACTTGGCCATGTATTTTACTCATGCTCGTGTTCAACACCCCATACCCATGTACTTGGTCGTGAACTTTTATATGGCCATGTCCCTTGACATGACATGTCTGGCCATGTCCCTTAGCAACATGACCTGGGATCACTACATGGCGTGTGCCCCCAGTACATGACATGTAGTCCCTAAAGATCATCTTCCCCAAATAGGAAGAACACATGACATGTGCTCCGACACTACATTACCTATAATTGGGAATTTCAAATGATAATTACATGTGAGCCACCAGAAACTCCCTAATTTCTACCTAAAACCACAGATTCACCTATAGTGGATATCTAGTAGTCATAATAGGTATCTAAAACCTTAAAACAATGAATCAAAGGGGATCAAGATGTAAATCTCATAAACCTACCTATCGTGTGGTGAAACACTAAAGCTTCAAGTCCAAAATGATTTATAGAAGCCGCTGCAGCCCGATCTGGTGATGTGCGGCGTAAAAATGGGGATCAACGATACCTCCTCTCCTCAGTTTATCCTCAGGTTGTCCATTGTACATAGATGGCGTCTCATCCTATCCTATGTTGTGCATAAAACCAGGGGGTAAGGGGTTATTAATTTAATTTTATTAAATTAATAACTCTCTATTTAACACCTTTCCAACTCTCCCTTAACTGAGCACCCGACCCAGACAAACTTTATGTCACACCAAGGGTAAAAACCACATTTCAAACTCATCCTTGGTCTCAGATTTATAATATGAGACTTTGATCAAGATTTATTCCACTTTTACTAAAAAAATGACACATGCATGATAAAATATTTAATATTTTAAATATAACTGCCCCAATCTCTCTAGGCCCTGAAATCCCGCACCGTCTCAGTGTCTGACTACATAAATATTCTTAGAGATATTCCAAAGTCTTCCATAGAAAAAACCAATTCACTATAATTTTATAGTGAAATAGGAATCTCATACATGGATATTACATATTTTTAGATTAATATTCATTACATTATACAAACACACACCTGAGGACCATAATAGTTTAGCGTGTTTGGAAAATTGGAACACAATATTGTTAATTCATGAAAGATATTCAATGTATCCCATAAATATATTCCCCTTTAGTAATATTACTTAAAAAATTTATTTATAGTTTGGGGAAAGGAAAAATTAGAAAAGGTGAGCTCAAATGCTCAATAAGGGTAATCAAAGGTGATACGTAAGCATAATATGAATGAAAGCGTATGAGAATATGAGCATAACATTTTAAAACCATACCCCACATATCAAAGATCAAAATCGTAAGTCATGGAATAAATATTGGACGTTAATAATACATAAATCATAATATAATAAAATAACATAACCATGAGATCAGAAAATTTTCATAATACATAAAATTGTGGCATACACACCATCATATAAAATCATTTCTATATTAGTCAAGGCTCATTTCCAAAACTTATAAGGGCACATTATGGGCATATACACCTCCTAGGTGGGACAAAATACCATCCCTAGTGGAATCCCTTTCCTTATAGTTGAATGGGTTCACTCCCCAAACCTTCATAGTAGTCAAGGTTCACTCTCAAGTCAATCACAGTGGGAAAATTCCCTTACTGAATTGAGTTCACTCCCCATTCCAGTCTTGTCTATATCATGAGATATAAATCTTTACCCAATGCATTGGAGGGAGATATAGGCCCCACCTGTATTTGGTTATAAAATTACCACCATCCTTGGTTATAACATAACCACATACCATGGTTATAATGTAACCACCACCACATTATTAAATTCATAAATATGTGTGATACAAGATCATACAATATTTATCATATCATAACCCATTAAATGAAAAGGGTATCATAAACATTTAATCATATAATAACCTAGGAAAAAGATACAGGTTTCATAATAATTTTATTATTTAATAATTTCATCATAACATAACCCATGAAAAGAAGTAGGTTTAATAAGAATTATATCATGGTATAACCCATGTAAAAAGAATTAGGTTTTATAATAATTTTATCATAGTATAACCTGTTGAAGAGAAAAATAATTTTTTAAAAATCTTGTTATGATAAAACATTCAAAGAAATAATAAGAATGGTATCCTTGGTTCATATCCCTAGAAATTAATAAGTTACATCAAATGATGTAATCTTATAAGCATAATGGTTTTGAAATATCACTTGGAACATTTATTTGATTAGAAATAAATTTTCTTTGAAAATCACTTTTCAAAACATAAACTATTTTGGAAATCATTTTCTTTGAAAACACAAAAAATTATAAAGAAAAGTTTTAAAAAAAATTTAAACATTTATTTAGGAAAATATCCTTTATAATTTGAAAAGACTTTTTAAAACATAAAAAATTTTGAAAACATTTTTATAAAACATGGTTTTGAAAAAAATTAATTTCTGACTGAAGAGTGAAATAAAGTCAGGTTTTATTAATTTTTTCTCAATTATATTAAGTACCAAAGAGTGAAAAATGACACTATTACTTGAAAATATCATAAAAAAACCAGATAATAATAAAATTAATGATTTTCTTGAGGGATGGATGATAACATTTTATCATTGGAAACATAATAATAAACAATCCCGATAAATAATGAGAATGTAACAAAAATCATTACCACTTTGGTAACTTTGAATCATAAGCCCCATGAAGTAATAATATAAAATTAAACTTAAAATAACACTAGTATAAATAGATTAATTTTATTAAATTTAAAAGGTGATATATGTACACCTTGTGAAATAATATAGGTGTATAACATAATATACTTTTCAAAGGAGGAAAATTGAGACAAAAATCCCTTACCAGTTTGGTAACTTTTGAACCATAAAATCATGAAATAGATATAATAAAATGGACATATAAATACCAATAATTTTATTTATAGTCATCATAAAATATATTCATGGTTAGTATATACACCAAATTAAAGAAACATGTGGTAAATGTGGCATGTGTCTCAAATAAAAATAAAAGTGAGATGAAAATACCTTACTATAAGTCTCAACTTTATTCATACTCATTCAAACCTATTTTATAATAAATATAAGTTTATTATATATATATATTACATAACCATAAATATATATATATCATACCAAATATTATTTAATTATAACCTTTTATTACCTATTTATTAACAAATCCTTGTTAAAATCACGTTTCGAGTAATAACCGCTTTGTTTTTCATATATGTTTTAATTTATTAATTTTTTTCCTCTTACTTTGATCATGGTTACATAATATCAAGAATAATATTCATTAAATAATTATCATATTTATAAATAAATTATACCTTTAGTAATAATCATGAAATATGGTTTTGAGAAATAAAATATGTTATGATCACCGAGATGGTAGGTTGTACATATGCATGAGTAATATTTCCATTTTTCAATTATCATTATGTAAAGGTGGTATCACTTTGTGAAGGTGGTAGTCCACACATACACGAATGATGTTATCATCTTTCAGTGAGTGAAAATGTAGGAAATAAAATGATATATTATCCTTTAAGAATGATAAATGTTTCATTAATATAATAATTATATCACGTATATAACATATATTTATCTTTATTATATTCTGTGTAAAGCGTTAGTGAAAAATGAATCACATCACTTTGTGAGATAGTAGTCCACTGTACACATGAGCGCTATTATTGTATCCCCTATAGAATAAAAAGTAAAAAAATTATATATTATTTAATTAATATAAAGGTATAACAAGGATAAAAATATCATATATATACTTTATATCCATCATCATATCAAATTGTGAGAGGTGTTAATGGAAAAATAAAAGATATCGGTTCGTAAGGTGGTATTCTGTCCGACACATGAACAATGATTTAATAACCCATATGATGGAAGTAGAGATGGTTTTATGTAATTAAATTAACATAAAACATCTAAGTATATGTAAAATACTGATTTTATTTTATAATCATTTTATAATAATAATTTAAGGAGGTGTAGGAATAAATAAAACAAAAATGCTCGTTGATGAATGTTACCTCTTCTTCGAGTATCCTCCTTAGGTTTGCACCAAAAGCCTTCCTTGGTTGGATTTATATAAATACTAAGGTATATAGGATTATATGAGGGAATATTTTAAGTTATTTGGGCAGGTATTTTCTAAAACAATTTTTTTAAGGTGTGAATAATAGATGAGAGGGGGCGGCCATTTATAAGTGAGGTGAATGACACACTTGTAATTTGTTTGGAAAGATTCAATCATACCGACGTTTTTATCATGAAAAAAGCCTCCAAAATGGTCCATTATAGAACCTATAAGATATAAGTTATAAATCTATCCATACAATTGGTTTTCAATAAGTTTTGGTTCATTTTTTGACCCTTATCATTTTAGTTTAACCCCTAGTAAAACCATTTTTAGCTTAATCGATGTAAATAATTTTTATTATTTTTACTATTATTTTTTGTAAAAAAATAATTTTAACTTATTAGATAAAATAAATTATTATTATTAAAAATATATAATCCATTTTTTCAAATCAAATTCATATAATTGGAAATTTTTTATTTAAAAATAATCTCACAAATGCGATGAGAAAGCGGGTTTTTAAAGAGAAAATGTTCAAATGTTTACAAAGTTTTTTATGCAATTTAAATATAAAATTAATTAAAATGAAAAAATTAGATTAATAGATATATAATTTTACTAAATTTAATTAAAAAAATAAAATAAAATATATCTTTATAAATAATTTAAATTAAAATGCAATTTTCAATTAAAATTCAGTGTTTTTAACTATTCATAAAAAAATTAATCTTTTTAGAAAATTATATAAATTAACCCTAATATAATTTTAATATTATGATTTATAAAATTAAAATTATTTTTTAAAATAAATTCTATGTAATTTTTAAAAATTAAATTTAAAACAAAAATCACAAATGTGATAAAAAAGCGGGTTTTCAAGAAGTTTATTTTTCTAGTACAAGATGATTTTATATTAAATATACATCTAATAATAATAATTGTATAAATATA
Organism: Viscum album; assembly: GCA_963277665.1. Classification (NCBI taxonomy): domain Eukaryota; kingdom Viridiplantae; phylum Streptophyta; class Magnoliopsida; order Santalales; family Viscaceae; genus Viscum; species Viscum album. The sequence continues at coordinate 250,924,266 of OY728150.1, forward strand.
AATATAAATTTATTTTTATATAATACGTAAATTTCATTTAATTTTTTTTTCATTAGGTGTTATTTTAATTAATTAAAATGGAGAAACATTATGCATTTTAAAACAGTTTTAAGTAAAAAACCCTTTTTTAAACCCTAAAAATAAACTTATACTAAAATACAATATAAAGTTGATTCAAAATTAATTAAGTGGATTAAATATAACTAAATAATACTTATTTTAATTTAAAACATAATATTGAATTTAAATTACATAATTTATTGAAAACAAATGATTGTTTTACAAAAATCGTTATTTTTCATTATTCACTGGAAAATCAATATTTTCTGAAAAATCCCAAAACTTCACCATGAGTTAATTTTGAAATTATGATTCCAAAAGAGAAGTTAATTTTATCAAATAAATTTTCTAAATATATAAAAATTAATTATAATATTTTCCCATAATGTGGTTAAGAACCACTTGAGTGGTACTCAACTGGGCACCACAACTGGGCAGTCTAAGGTTCAAAAACCAGCACCATCAAATTTAGCCCCCAAATTATTTGGGGGTATTTTTTTCATGGTTGGAATAATTTGATTACATATTTTCTTTGGATTCTCTTTATGAAGGCGGTGTTTGGTGACCCTACACGGTAGTGGGTGTGATTACCGATGGCTTCTTCTGCGGGTAGTGCTTGACGGCCTGCACAGTAATAGGGGTGATTAACGGTGCCTTCTTCAGATGAGACGAATTCTATGGGGTGACAGTGTGTGGGCTTGAAGCAAAGGAATATGACGAAGCTGTGATATATTTATTTCATGCATATATTTTAGGGTGTTTTAATACATTATTTTTCATAATATAATTGATATTCTTTCTAATATTTGGATTGTTTAACTCATTTTGTTATTTATGGATGGATGAACCCAATAATTGAAAAAGGAAAAAAAGAACTGAATTTTTAGATAAAAATACATTTTTTTGTCATGATGTACTGAAAAATTAGACAAGGATTCCCTCAACATTAAATACATATGGGATGCTATCGGGGCATGAAATTGATGAAACAAGGAGGAACAAAGCTTCTGGTGCTAGAGACTGCAGAGTCACATCATGTAAACATTATATGTCATGATAAATTTACATAGAGTGAAATATGATAATAAAATTCATTTGAATGAGAACCTATGACTTTCACATCTTGTAAACACATTACACAATGTGAAAGTGTCGGGCAGACTAAAAAATGATCCTTTGCTGGGATTTAGTGCCACAGAGGGATATTATTCAAACTGAAATGACATTTAATATCTAAGGTGGTACTAAAACTCATAATGGTTCATAATAATGGTGAATTAAACGAAACTATATCCCCCCCAGAGTTCTCTAAATAGAGGGCCAAGATACTACTACTAGGAGGATCCAGAGACCAAAGTCTTGGGTGATAAGCTTCACTACTGTAGGTTCCTCCATCACTTTCTCTCAAATTTTAATTATGTTTGATTATAAATATTTCTTTATATATTATTCTTTTATAAGTAGGATGAGGGGGTAAACCTGTATTGTTTTAGGGTTATGTAGATGAAGGAGGAAGGTGTTGTTGGATTTATTTTTTTATTTATTCATGTATTTGGTTTACTATAGTTTATTAATAAAATTTCAATATCTTTATTATTATTTTCATGAAATTTAATTGAACTTGAAAGGAACATTTTTAATTTCACAAATGGTTATCCTAAATTAGGCACGACCATTGTCACATTTAGGGTACCTAGGTTTAAAAATGGTATTGAGACAAACTCAATTCATTGAAACACTAAATCACTAGACCATAGGAAATAGGGGATTGTCATGTTGAGGAGGGGATACCATGACCATTGGATCTAACTCATATAGGATTATATTCCACACATGGATTAATCAATTTATTTTCTAAACACAATTACACCTAAACCCAAAAACTATAAAACCATGGCATGCCTTTCAAATATCATTTCAAACCAAACAATCTGTTGCACTTTGATTTCTTCTTTTGTTCTCCCAAAAATACTTCTAAAACCCAAATGAACAATTTCCCATCTTCACCTCTTTCTTCAAACCAAATTAAAAAACAAAATTCTTTTAAAAAACATAATCAAACTAATTTCATCATCTCTGTGGGATTGATCTCAATATTTATGCAATATTAATTTTAATTAATTAACTAGAATTGATAAAATTTTTATAAATTATTATTTTGATTAGATCTGAGGGAAATAGTGATGTGATTTGGGCCCATAAAAAGTTGTAGGGGCAGCAAAATACAAGAATTCCGCTCTAATGATTTTTCTCTCATGGGGGCACCAATCTCGATGCAGTCATTCGCCAGGGGTGGGGTGGAAGGTACCCCTCCACCATGGATGGGGAGACACAAGCCCCGAGATAGGGGGGATGCTAGTGGCCAACCTCAACCGACGTTGGTGTGATTATGGCCTATGCTACTATGCGGGCGGTGCACAGACGAGCCCCTGCCCGACGACGACGGGATAAAGAGATGAATATGGTGACCTACTGGCATTCCGTGTGTGTATATATATATATAAGTTTAGGTTATAGTATGGTTTATCCATGGGGGGATATTGATTGGATTTTACCTTGGCATGTGTGTCGGTGTGTGTGTGTTTGATGTAATTCTACCCTCGAGCACCTAATAGTATATATAATATTTTCTCATAAGCAGCAATAAAAATCAATTTTTTAAGAATACATATTTACGATGAATATAATTAATTTACTAAAAATTGATTAATTATTTATTAAGCATTTATAAATAAATTTATATTGAGTAGGACATTTATATGTATATTTTATAAAGTAGTTAATACTATTCATACCCACCAACTTAACGGCTGGGTTATAATGACGATGATGCTGCTATTGCTGCTGCTGATGATCATAATAATAATGACAATAATAATAATAATAATAATAATAATAATAATAATAATAATAATAATAAGAATGATGATGATGATTATGATCTTGATCATGATCATGATAAAAATAATGATAATAATAAAAATAATAATGATGATGATGATATTGATAATAATAATGATTATAATAATGAAAATAATAATGATTATGATAATCATAATAATAATGATAATAATAATGATAATAAAAATAATGATAATAATAATGATAAAAATAATAACAATAATAAAAATAATAACAATAAGAAGAAGAAAAATAAGAATAGTAATAATAATAATAATAATAATAATAAGATGAATAATAAGAATAGGAATAATAAATCCACTAGGGTGTTAGTCGAGTGGTACAATGGTTGGTACCATTTTGCTACCTAGGGGAACGAGCACAGGATCGAGTCCCGCCAGACCCACACACTGTTCATATTTTGAATAAAGTGATTCAAAGCCATTCTCTTAGCTGGGTAACATGCGACACACTTTGGTCTTGGTCGAACCCCCATTGGTAGTTGAGTGTTACTCATCACACATTTTGCAGTTGGGGTGGTGCCTGAGTGGTATGTCCTGTAAGCCTAAATTCAAAAGAACCAGGTTCAAAACTGGGTAGGGGTGATTCTATGAGTTAGTGTAGCATTATTATAAAAAACTTGTCCTTTATTTCACATTAATACATGATTTATTACATAAGATTACACTTAATAAAACCTGAAAGATCGATAAGTCTAGTATAATTGTAAATTAAGAATATATCATAACATCTTGAACATGGGATACAAAAACATTATTAAAAACTTCCTTAACATGCTTCTAAAATTATATGGATTTTAAAACTGCAAGGGATAACCTGGCGACAAGCATAAGAAAGGGGTGACCTAAAAAGGACAGTAAGGGAATAAACATGGAATAAGGTGATACATGTTAGAAAATAGGAATATCAATGGGGCATAAAAAATATTATTAATCATAAACATGAACAATGATACATGATATAACTTGATAATCATAACATGGGAAATGTGGCAACAACTTAAAACAATGCATCATAAACATAGGTCAAGGATAAACCACCAAGAAATCATGTTAAAAAATTTCCCATAAAGGAATTAGGTTCACTCTCTATACCACCATTATGTATCATGATACTAAATATTACCAAAATCATTGAAGCATTATATAATTCTTGGCACACCCATCACATTCATTTCATTCTCATGCTTAAGTGTGCCACATAGACCATACAACATGGATTAATTTATCATAATAATTTATTCCATGGTCAAGGAGTGTGAAATAAATATATTTAAATCCCCAATAAAAAATTATATGTGCATAAATGTGAACAACCATTATAGGAAATGGGTATAGTATTCACTACATAATTATTTTGGCACGAAAAAATCGTGGTGAAATATCGATAGCATAACAACGTCACATAAATATTCATAAAAATTGGTTTATGAGAGATAAGGGGGTATATCATCACATAGAAATAAAATGGTCAGTAATAGGGACATGAAAAAACATATCCCAACATTAGAAATTGGAAATTGAAGGCGTAAGTTAATGAATAAACTTGAATAAAAAAAGAATCCTAACTATACTTCGATATGGTAAGGGGTGTACATAAAGGATCATAGGAGGATTATTGAGGGTGAGTGGGGGATATAATCATTTATAAATTAAATTTAAATTAATGGTAATATGGAATAACATATCCCATCATAAGAAAGTGGAATTTAAGAGACATAACATAAAATAAATGCTCGAATGGAAATGAGAAGAGGGAAATCCCTTATATGAGTGTGTGGATCCAAATACATGGGAGGATATTCTTGAGAGCTTGTGGGAACCTTGGGAGAACAATAAAGAGTGTAGGTAATATTATGGACATTCTAAAAGTAGTTTTAGTGAAGGTAAATGGGACCTTGTGTGGGTTTATATAGGAAAATATGGGGGTTTCTTTATTATTTAGGTTTTGGACTTTACATAATAAAATAACCAAAAAAATAAATCATCACATGGTTTTTGCCCATGGTTTCTACAAAATTAGAGTGGTTATATTTATTTTATAAGTATAATGTCCTAAATTAATAAAGTAATACCCTTTCTTATGTGGAGGTGTGTCATTCTCTTAAATAAATGGTTTTAAAACCTTAAAATATATTAATGATTTTGGAGGATTCATAAGGGATTTATAAAATTAATAAAATAAACATAAAATAAAATTATTTTAAATTTAAAACATATATTTTTTCATGGATGCAATTTATATTATTTATTAAATAAATTTGGGTCATTATGATTTCATAATATACAAAGTATACTTATACAACATTTAATTTTTACCTGAAAATTCGACTGTCTTAGAAAATTATGAAAAATTAACCATTGGATAATTCTGAAATTATGATTGAAAAAATAATGTTAATATTATATAAATAATTTTCTAAATATTTTAATTTTCACTTTTCAAATAAAAATTAATTTATTAAGAAATGTTGTGTTTTTTTGACAATAATAGTTTTCAAACCCTTATAAAAATTACATTTTACTTCATAAAAATTATATGTTTATTTATATTTAATAAAAAATATTTAATAATAATATTTTATTAAAATATTATCTATTTCAAAAATCCAATAATTCTTCAAAATAATTTCCTTAATTGAATTTGAATATTAATTTAAAATACTATTTGCATTTTATTTTATCAAAATAAAAATTATTCATAAAGTATAAATAATATGATGAAAATATATTCATTATTCTCTAAAAAATAATGAACATGCACATATTTTTAGGGTCTTTATAAATATCCCTTTAATACACCAGAAAAATCCGTTAGAGTAAGGTGTGTGATGGTGAGACTTTCATGGGGTGGTTCAGCATACATGGTTTGGTCCGTGATCTTGATGAGTTTGAACTTCTCCTATAAATGGTTTCAATCATGCTTAAGTTATTAGATCTCAGATTGGGATTAGTCAAGGGAAATCCTAGTGATTCTATCTCCCTTTGAAGCTCCAATAAATGAGCTTCATAGGGTACAATCCTACTAGTTGAGGCCATCACTTTCTTTGTCTATATCAACTGGATTTGTTAAAACCCTATATTTATACTAATCATGAAATCACTGTTCAATGAATATATTATCAATGTCAAAGATAATTAACAGTCTTTTAAATCCAATTGGATATAATAAAAAAAAAATAAGTTCATTTGTTTTCTATAACCATATTATATAATAATACATTTAATTAAATAAAAAGTTGAATTTTATTTATAACAGTTTAGGTCATTATAATATTACACCCTTAAGAAATTTCTCCCTTGAAATTTTCTTTTCCCACAATAAAATATATGATGGTAACTCCGTTTCATCATCTCCTACGATTCCCACATTGCTTCTTTAAACTTTTGGTTTCTACATAGCATTTTGACAAGGTGCATTACCTTATTTTATAGAAATTTTTTCTCTATGATCTAAGATCTCCACCGACTCATATTCATAGGAAATATTTTTATCCAATGGTACCACCTCTGGATTGAGTACATGAAAGGAGTTTTGTATGTACTTCTTTAAGAGGGATACTTAGAATACATCATGTACTTGAGATAGGTTTGGTGAGATTACAAGTCAGTATACCATTGCTATGATGAAATCAAGGATCTCAAAGGGACCGATGTATATTGGACTAAGATTTACCTTCGTCAAAAATCTCATCACTTTCTTCCATGGAGATATGCATAAGAATATCATGTATTCAAAATAAAACTCTAGGTCTCATTGATGATTGTTAGCATATCTCTTTTTTTGACTCTGAGAATCCTAATGTGATACCAAATTCACTTAAACTTTTCCACCCTTTTAGCCTTTTACTTATCCATTTAAGGGAATAATGGTTTTCAATCCCCAATTTCATCCCAACATGTAGGTTCTCTTCACCTCTTCACATAAAGGTCTTCATAGGGGTCCATTTGGATGCTCAAGCAGAAACTGTTTTTCTAAGAGAACTCGACCATAAAGAGATGTTGATCCCATACTTCTTTGAAGTAAATTGAAAATGATATCAATATGTCCTCAAGTTTCTAGATATTCTTCTCATATTATTCATCATTTTGAGGGTGATAGGTCATGTTAAAGTTTAACTTAATATTTAGAGCGTGTTGGAGACTCTTCCAGAACATAGAGGTGAATCTCAGATCTCTATCAGATACAATTGATAGTAGTACTCCATGAATCCTTACCACTTCTATGATGTATATCTGTGAAATTTGATCTAGTGATAAATCATCTTGAATTTCAATAAAGCGAGCTGTTTTTGTAAGGAGATCCATAAAAACTCACATATCATTGTTTACTATGGATGTTTTTGGAAGTACAGTGATGAAGTCCATGGTGGGGTTTTCCCATTTCCATGTTGGTATAGGTAATGGTCGAATCACCCCCTTAGAAATTTTTCCTTTCATCTTTCACTTGCTGACATACTTGGTAATTTGATGTATATTACGAGATCTCTTTCTTTCTATTGTCCCACCAATAGTTCTCTCATAGATCTTGATACATATTTGTGATTCTTGGATGAATGGAAACAGTCAAACTATGTGAATCATACAATAGTTATTTCTTTATATCAAGATTTTATGGTACACATAGTTTTGACCAAAATCTCACATCATTAACACTAAAATTTAATGATTTCCCTTTTCTTATAGTTTTTACTTTTTTTTTCTGAATTCACACATCATATCTTTGAACATCCTCTATCCTATCCAAAAGGGACATTTGATAAATTATTTATGAAAGGATTAATGATGTTCCTTCCTTTATGATTCCCATATACAACCTTTAAAAATATAAGAAGATCACATCCCTCTCAATTCTCATCAATGATATAATTGTTGGATCCTTTCTACTTAGAGTGTCTTACACTTCATTCTCTTTTCTAGGATGGTAGTGGATTGAGAAGTCATATTCCTTGATCAGATATAACCATATTCATTGGAACATATTCATCTCTTTCTATGTGAATATATACTTGAGGCTTTTGTGATCCACACACACACACACACACACATATATATATTTCACACTTCTACCCAAAGAGTTACTGATATTAAATTTTTAAAGAAAATATCACTACAACCAACTCCAAATCATGAATTCGGTAGTTCTGTTAGTGAAATTTCAACTTCCTTGAAGCATAGGCTATGAATTTTTCACTCTGTATTAACACACTACCTGATCCCTTCTTTGAAGCATTGATTAATACTATGGAAACTTCTCCACTTGTGGGTAGTGTGACCATAGAATCAGCGATGAGACTCATTTTCAGTTCATTGAAGATCTCTTCACACTCACCATTCCAATAAAACTTGACTCCCTTCTGATTTATAATGGTTATAGGGTTTGAAAATCATGAGAAATTTCTCAAAAATCGATGATAATGCCCAACTAATCTAAGGAAACTATGGATATCTATCATAGATGTTGTCCTCGACCATTCTCAATTGATTTTATCTTTTAAGGGTCAAAAAATAACCCATTTCTTTTGATTATATGTCCAAATAATGAGAATTACTTCAAACATAACCCACATTTGTTGTACTTTTCATAAAGAATCTCATTTCTCAAGGTCTTTATCACAGTGCTCAAATTATCCTCATGTTACTCCTTGATTTTGGTATATATTAGAATATAATCTATATATACTACCACAAATTTTTTGAGGTAATATCTAAAGACTCTATTCATCAAGTCCATAACACTTTTTGGAGAATTAGTGAGTCTGAATGGAATTAATATGAACTCATATTGCCTGTACCTTATACAAAAAGCAGTCTTGGGGATATCCTCCTTCACCCTTACTTGATAATATCCTGACCACAGATCCACCTTATAGAAGTGAAGTGATCTAAATAGATAATCAAACAAGTAATAAATCTATGGCAGGGGATACTTGACCTTTATCATGATCTTGTTGAGATAATGATAATAAATGAAAAGGTACATTGACCCATCACTCTTCTTGATGAAGACGACTACTGCACCCCCTGATAAAGCACATGGGTGTATGAATCCTTTATCTAGATTCTCCGGTATTTTTTTCTTTATATACTCAATTTCTTAAATATCCATTATATATGGATTATTGGATAAAGGAAACACCCTAGGTATAAGTTCGATAGATAATTCGACCTCTTTTTTAGGTTTAAGATCTTGAAATTCCTCAGGAAACACATTCGTGTACTCCCTCACAATGGGAATGTCTTAAAGGTTGATATGTTCCTTAAAATCAATCATTTGATCTATACAAACTTTATCATAGGGAAATAATATCCATTCTTGATATGTTAGTTCTAAATAAAATTCATACTTCTCCTGGTACTTGTATAGAATCAAAGGATAATTCTCAATACGGAGATTGATTTCTTTCACATGGAAATTTATGTTGAATATATATAGGGAAATCCAATACATGCCCATAATTTCATCAAATACCACCAAAAGAAGTATTAAAAGGTTTTATGGGAAGTTCATCCCACAAAATTTGATGGGGTAGGAGTTATATACTTGGGATGCATTAATTTCCCCATTTTCCATTTTTACTAATAGATATACTTCCATGCTTTGTGGTGGTGTTTGAATAGTTATACTAAAATTTCATGATATGAAGGAATGAATATAACTATGGATGATAACCCTAAATTTCACTTTTTTATTCTACTTATAACCATTTACTTTATCCAAAATATACTTAAGGATGAGTATTTTTAAAATATTAAACACATAAATTGGAATACAATGACATTAAAGGGATAACTTATAAATTATATTTATTTCTTAACTTATGAATTTCAAGGCTTCAATCTATGTTATCCATGATCTATTCCCTAAATTATATTCTAATGGGATTTTGTGTTCCATTAATAATGTTTTGTAATGAGCTTATGAATTTACCCATGCATGTTCCCCAGGAATGTCAAACCAGGTGTGCAGTAAGGCCTATTTTCATGTACCTAGTTACATCGAGTTATGCCCGACACACCTTATCAGAGTGGTTACCCCTACTTACATATGTTCCAGACCCACATCAACTTGTAGTATCCATACATGGATGTATTTTCTTGATAAACCACTTACTCTATACTTTCCAAAATTTAGGGATGTTTTCTTATACTTATTCTTATCCCTAAGACTTTCACTAGAGTTTTCTAATCCTAATCCCAAAAATAACTAAACATTTCCTATGATACCAATTATAAAAAACTTTCTCTTTATTTCACATTAATTCAAGATTTATTACATAATATTGCACTTAATACAACCCTAATGTTTGATATGTATGATGTGCTTTGGAATTAGGTACAAATCATAACATCTTGATCATGGGATACAACAACATTATTAAAAAATTCCTTAATATGCTTCTAAAATTCTATGAATTTTAAAATTGCACAAGATAACCTGAGGACAAACATAAGAAAGGGGTGATCTAAAAAACCAAGTAATGGAATAAACATGGCATAAGGTGATGAATTTTAGACAATAGGCGTATCAATAGGGCCTAAAAAAGATTAGGAATCGTAAACATGAATAATGATACATGATATATCATGATAATCATAACATGGGAAATGTGAAAATAACTTAAAACACTTCATCATAAACATAGGTCAAGGATAAACAGCCAAGAAATCATGGTGGGAAGATTACCATAAAGGAATCAAGTTAAATCTCTATCCCAATATGATTTATCATGATAATAAACATTACCTAATGCATTAGAGTGTTATATAATTACGGTCACACCCATCACATTCATTTCATTCTCATGCTTAAGTGTGCCACATAGATCATACAACATGGATTCATTAATAATCATAATTTATTACAAGATCATGGAGTGTGGAATAAATATATTTAATTCCCAAATCAAAAATTATATATTTATAAATTTGAACACCCTTGATAGGAAATGGGTATGGTATTCACTACACAATTGTTTTAGCATGGAAAAATCACAGTAAAATTTTGGCAGCATAACAATTTCACATAAAGATTCATAAAAATGGTTTCATGAGAGATAAGGGGGACTATAATACCATAAACATAAAATGGTAAGTAATAAGGACATGGAAAAACATATCCCAACATTATAAATTGGAAATTAAATGCATAAGTTAATGAAGAATCTTGAATAAAGAAAATAATCCTAACTATATTTCGGTATGGTAATGAGTGTGCATAAAGGATCATGGGAAGATTAATGAGAGTGAAAGGGGGATCTCATCATTTATTAATTAAATGTATAGTAAGGGTAATATTTAATAACATATCCCAATATAAGTAAATGGAATTTAAGAGACATAATATAAAATAAGTGCTTGAATGGAAATGAGAACAGAGAAATCCCTTACTTGAGTGTGTAACTCAAAATGCTTGGAAGGGGCTTCTTAAGAGCTTGGGGGAACCATGGGATGACTCGAGATAGTTGAGGGTATAGTATGGAAATTTTACAATGAGTTTTCGGGAAGATAAATTGGAGATTGGGTGAGTTTATATAGGAAATGAGGGAGATTTATTTATTATTTAGGGTTTGGAATCTACATAATAAAATAACCAAAACTCAAACAATAACATAGTTTTTGTCCATCGTTTCTGAAAAATGAGAGTGGTTATCATTATTTTATAAGTAAAAGTTCCTAATTTAATAAAATAATACCCTTTCTTATGTGGACGCGTGTCATACTCTTAAATAAATGGTTTTAAAACCTTAAAATATATTAATGGTTTTGGAGGATTCCAAATGGATTTAGAAAATTAATAAAATAAACATAAAATCACATTATTTAAAATTTAAAACATATATTTGGTTGTGGATACCATTTATAAAATTTATTGCATCACTTTTGAGTCATTATGATGTCATAATATACAAAATATATTTATACATTATGTAATTTTTACATTAAAATTTGACTATCTCAGAAAAGTATTAAAAATTAACCATTGGATAATTTCAACGTTATAATTAAAAATATAATATTTATTTTATCTAAATAATTTTATAAATATGTTAATTTTAACTTTTAAAATAAAATTTACATTTTTTAAGAAATGCCCGTTTTTTTTGACAATAACTGTTTTTGAACCCTTATAAAAATTACATTTGACTTCATAAAAATTATATGATCATTTATATTTAATAAAAATTATTTAATAATAAAATTTTATTTATTTAAAAAATCAATTAATTTTTAAAAATAAGTTTCTTAATTGAATTTGAATATTATTTAAAAATATTATTTGTGTTTTATTGTATCAAAATAAAAATTAATTATAAAGTAACAATAATAGGATGAAAATATATTAATTATTATATAAAAAATAATTTACATACTCATATTTGTAGGGTCTTGATACATATCCATTTAATACATGATAAAAATATCTAAGAGTAAGGTGCACAATGGTGAGACTTTCACTGGGTGGTTCGACATACATGGTTTGGGATGTGATGTTGATAAGCTTGAAATTATCTCATAAATGGTTTTTCTTATACTTAAGTTGTTGAGTCTCTACATGGGCTTGGTCAATGGAAAATCCCAGTGATTCTATCTCCATCGAAAGCTCTGATAAATGGGCTTCATAGGGTACGATCCTATTTTTTGAGGTCATCACGTTCTTAGTATGTGTCAATTGAATTTGTTAAAACTCAATATTTATACTAATCATGTGATCACTATTCAAAGACTATATTTTCAATGTTAAAGATACTTAATGATATTTTAAATACAACTGGACATAATAAAACAAAATAAGTGCATGAATTTTCTATAACCATATTACATAATAATATACTTAATTAAATCAAAAGAAGAATTTTATTTATAACACTTTAGGTCATTACAAGTAGCGCAATTATTATAGCGATAACACTATAGTGGCTACAAGTACTATAAAATCAATGATATAAATGATAGTTGTAATTACCTAGACCCAAACAACCACCTGAATAGTACTAAACGGGTCAGGTGTTACTACCTTAGGCGCACCTCCCCGAACGCCAAAGGATGATGACTAGCAGCGAGGGTCTTATAGGTATAGTGTGGAGGATATACCCTCTCAGAGGATATTAATGATACTGGACTGAGTATAATAATAAATATTCAGTAGAATAAACAACTCAGCAGACTCGAACCAGACCCGCAGTGCGAAAGCACATTCAATATTGATAAACAGCATAAGTAATTAATATAAACAACAACAACGAAAATACACACAATAACAAGCTGATAACTTGTAAATACTACTGAACAAAAAAAATGCATCCAAATAACGTTATACATATATAAATATAAAGGTCACCAATGGATAACCAACTTTATCTAAAAAACAAGTAAGCATGCTGATACAGGAAAGAAAGCAAAACAAATTTATCTCCATCTAGGAAAGACCTCAAGGTTTATACCATCTCCATGTAAAAACTAATGCACTCTAGCTCCTGAAGTTTGCCTCTTTCCTACATGTAAATCCATAAAGTCTACACGCGTACCGAAGGGCCCATGTAGGGTGTGAGAAGAATCTCAATAGGATACCACCCAATGGTGCGTAACCAATATAAGTGTTTAAGTAGGAATGTATTTATAAGGAAAATAGTAAACAGTATGATGCACAAATAAATATAAACTCCACTGGTGCTCTGTAGCCACCACGAAGTGTCACCCGCTTTTTCCAATTCCACAATCTCTGTCATGTAACCCAATACCATATGCCCCCTGACACCGTGTGTCTCAAGTACCTACGTCTCGAAGGCACGTCCAAGAGATAGTAACCCGAAGGAACAATGATGCCTGTTCTCAAATAAGTAACCAGAGGGAAAACAATGTCTGCCCTAAAATAAATTAATTGGAGGGACATCAATGTCTACCCTCAAATAAAGTAACCAGAGGGACAATGATGTTTACCCTCAAACAATGTAACCGGAGGGACAACGATGTCTGCCCTCAAATAACTGCGAGCCTTTGCCCCAACCCGATAGCCTCAATGATATCCCCTGAAGGCTCATCACCTTCCACGTGGATTCCTATGGAAAGCACCCCAAACCAAAAGTACCTAAACCATAACTAACAGGGGCCTCTACCCACACGGGTGGTCAACACCACCTTATCACGAAGTCTCTATGTATGCACACTACTCAATATTCTAGGTGATCGGTAATCACCGAAGTAAGTTCCCAAGCCACAACCTCTCTGAAAAATCATACCCCTACGACCATGCTGCTCAAGTATAATGGCCTTTCCATCTATGTAACTTAGGCCATGCCCAACCTGACAGTCACACTGCCTCATGCTGATGTCCATGATGCCTAATCCCATGGTTAGAACCACCCAATGTAACCCAGGCCAAGCCCAACCTGTGATCAAAATCCCTCAAGAATATCCAGGCCATGACCAACACAACTATAAGGGTTCCAACATATTCAATTTAGAAATTACATATATAATCAAAATAAGCTCTTCTAAATAGGCAAAAAAAAAAACTAAACAGTTGAAATGCACTAACCAAGTGTTTTTTGATACCAGCACTGAGGTCTTTAAAGCCTCTAAAAATTCATATCAAGGTTTAATAAACTAAACTCAACGGTTTAAAATAATACAATTCAATTATAACCATTTTGGCATCTGCCGAACAAAATCCCCGATGAACAACGACCACCTCCCCGACCCTCCTCAAGAAAAACAGGTAACAGGGCATACCCAAACGCATACCATAGGTCAAATAAACAATTAAACATGCAATAACAGGTAAAATAAGGTCACACTCAAAATACCCAAAAATGCACCAAAGGTCGCACCACCCAAAAGTCTGTGAAAACACAAAAAGAGGTATACACCACCTACCTCATACTAGTACGATGATACTCCTTTGATAACAGCCTCCAATTAGGTATAAAACGTAGTAGATCTACAAAAGAACCAAAACCGCTCAAACCCTAATAACTCATCTTTGAACATAAACCAAGAAGAACGACTCAAGATGAATCCATGCCTTAACTAGGGGGTTCTAAAGCATCCTACAACGATAGAAATGAAGTTCAGACGGATGATCGGGAGGAAAAACAACCTCCGGTCGGCTCTCCCCAATCAAACCTATAGAGGGTTTGAGTTCCTGCCTCAAAATGAGGATACTTCCCATTTTAGCGAAAAAAAAAGAAAATACATGGCATGTAATTATGACTATATGACATGTATCATTTTACTGTTCATATAACAACTGATATTTCACCGAGGAATTGCCGACTGACTACATGATGTGTACCTATGGTACAGAACATGTACTTCTCTACCTGACTGACATTCCCAATACACCATGTATATCCCCATACACGGACCCTCTACAGGGCATGTACAAATAGTAAACGATGTGTAATTGATAAAAACATTCTACCCAGCCCACATGCCTACATGCCATGTATGGCCTCCACACTGTCATGAGTACATGGTGTGTCAATCAACACTACACACTGTGTAGTAGGAAATTCCTACACGGTCACCACACAACATGTAATCGGCGAGCACACAATCGATACACACCTAACCCATACACGATGTGTACTTTAGAGTACACGACGTGTAGTTTGGAAATTTTCTAAACTTCCCAGATTTTCCCAGTTTTCTCAAAAACAAGTCAAAAATTCAAACTGGCCCAGGATTTTGTCCCTTTCTAAAATCCCGGGTTCTTACAATCTTCATACCTTAACATAGCTCATCCCCGAGATATCAAAAGAAACCTAGAGATGGCACCAAACATACCACCCTAATCAAAGTAACCCAAAATACCCCGATCTTAAAGGTTCTGGCTAAATTTCTCAAGGGGCTCCCCACCTTAGGATTTTCCTAACTTGGTCTCAACCCGATAAAACTCAAATCCTGCAAAGGTTCACTAACTTGGTTCCCAGACTCATGGTACTCTCATGATGCATCCTTACCCCTGTGCCTCATTCATTCTTCCATGTCATATTTGACATCCAAATGTATCCTACACGACATAGGTGTCCACATCCATGAGGTCCTGCATACCATGGATTCTCAAAATGAACCTGGTTCCTAGAACCTCAAGTAACCTACATCCTCAATTCCTCGATGCCACGAAATCTTAAGTAACCCACATCCTAGATGCCCCGATTCCCATGACACCTCACGTAACCCGCATCCTTACTGCCCTGATGCCACACATCTCATACATATATATAAATATATATCACACACCCAATATGGAACCAATCCCATTGACCAACATCTAGTCAGTCTATATAAATCCTATGCACCTCATAAACTCAAAATGGACATGCCTAAAAAGTTCATGACAAAGAGAAAACAAGAAATTCATGGCCATAATCTTGGTGTACCTCTAACTATTGTCGGATCACCAGCCTACTCAGTCTCTGGTAGCTATGCGGCATGCACCTGGCCTAAAGTATGACTGCCTGATGCCTAACCTCCCTGCGGTGCTGCTCCAGTCACCGGCCAATGACCCATTAGCTGGGTCCTGCTGTCTCTGTCATGTCCTTCTCATGTAGCTAAAAATCGGCTACCCTCCCCTGGTGCCGAACCCGAACTAACTCCAGATGCCACAGTCTGTCCTGGTCCCTTCCTACCAGCTATCTAAGAAGGCCACCTGCAGAACCTATCAAGATGCCCAACCTGTCCACATGCCGAAACTCCTTTTGAGGCCTATCACATTGAGTCTGAACATGTCTTGGGTGTCCACACTGAAATAATATCACTGAATAACTACTAAGAGGTGGTCTAGCTGAGTCCTTGTCCTGACTACCCTGCTAGAACTCATCATGTCCTCGCTTCCTGTTGTCCAAACCCTCACCCGAATCCATCATCTGGCCAACCTAGGGCCTATCCCTCTGGTTTCCCTCTACTATAAGTGCCTGATTCACTGCCTCTGAGAATGAGCCTAGTCTGAAGATATTCACCGGGATCCGAATGGCGTGTCAGAAGCCATCCTCGGAGTGACTCACCCTAGCCGCATCATCGCTTACCATATCAGGTGAAAAGCGATACAATTTAGTGAAAGTAGATGCATAGTCAATCACGGACATGTCTCCCTGCTGAAGACTCAATAACTCCTGAGATCTCTCTGCTCTCAGTGTCTGTAGGTAAAAGTGCTCAAATAACCTGTCCTCGAAGTCCTTCCATTCTAGATCTTCATGCCTGCGAGCTTGAACCTGCACATCCCACCAATGCTTTGCTAGTCCTCGCTACATATACGTCACCAGGTTGACCCTCTACCCTGGAGGCATCTCAAGCTGCTTGAAAATCATCTGCATGCTCTCTATCCAGTTATCAGCCTTCTATGGACCACCCTCACCTTGAAAAAGTGGCGGGTGCTATGACTGGAACTCCCGTGTTTGATTTTCCATAGATGGATTTGTACCCTACGCACCTCTGTCGATCCCCTGCAAGATATGTACTATACTAGACCAGAGTTTCTCGTCGAGCCATGACCCAAACACTGCCAAACCCAGCTGCTGCCCTGCCTACATGGGATCCTGAACCTGATCCTTTTCCTATGCCTATACTTGCAGCTCATGCTTTTCCTGCACTAGATCTTGAACCTGATCCAGCTCATGCGGCACTATACCATCTCCCACCTAACACTCCATTCGAGTCGACTAAAAGGAACCCAATGAATAACATAAATGGTTAGACAGACCATATATATATATAACAATATATGCTCAACACAGATAACGAAAGCAGTAAAGAGGCAAAATTAAACAAATACCCTTACTCTCCCCTATCACAACCCATGCCCACGGTATCCTGGCCTCATAGCCTCATTACCTTCCCTCCATTGACATTTTTCACATGGCATTATCACTTCAAAAAGCATACATGCAGTTATGAAATTGAAATACCCTAAAAATGTGCCTATCAAAATCCAAACAAACAAGCCTTTCCATACACGACCAAGGTCCAATTCTCCCTTACCTTACTAGGTCAAGGGTCACATATCACAACTAATAACATCAAACACCAAGTGATGCACCGAGGTGGAAATCGTATAAACTATAATATGAGAAAAAAGCAAATAGCAATTTCCACCCATGGCAACTTGGTCCATCCCTCGTACCTGGGGTTGTAGGCACCCAAGAACAAGCTAGAAACCTAGTTCCATTCAAAACCTATCTCCAATATACCATACCCCAAATAGTAAAACTAACAGAAATAAAAAGAGAAACCTCAATATCATTAGTATCCAGCAAAACATTGCCAATAAATCCTTGTCAATAACTCCTTTGATACCACTTTGTAACGACCCAGACCCGAATAACCACCCGAATAGTGCTAAACATGTATGGTGTTACTACCTTAAACACACCTCCCCGAACACCAAAGGCTGCTGACTAGAAGTGAGGGTCTTATAGGTATAGTGGGGAGGCTATACCCTCTCGTAGGATATCAATGATACTGGACCGAATATAATAATAAATATGCAGTAGAATAAATGACTCAGCAGACTCGAACCAGACCCGCAGAGAGGAAGCACATTGAATATGGATAAATAGTAGAATTAATTAATATAAACAACAACAACATAAATAAACAAAACATCATGCTAATCACTTGTTACTACTACTGAACAAAAAAACATGCATCCAAATAAGGTCATACATATCTAAATATAAAGGGTGCCAATGGCTAAACAAATGTAGCTACAAAACAAGTAAGCATGATGATATAGGAAAGAAAGAAAAAAAATAATCTTTAGCTAGGAAAGAACTCAAGGTCTATAATATCTCCATGAAATAGATAATGCAGTCCAGCTCCTGAAGCTGGCCTCTTTCCTGCATGTAAATCCATAAAGTCTACATGCTTCCTGAAGGGCCTGTGTAGGATGTGAGATGAATATCAGTAGGATACCACCCAATGGTGCGTACCTAATATAAGTGTTTAAGTAGGAATGTAAATAATACAATACAAAAATAAACACAAACTCCACTGGTGCACTACATCCACCACAAAGTGTCACCTGCTTCGGCCAATGTTGGAATCTCTGTCATGTAACCCGGCACCATGTGCCCCCTAACACCACGTGTCTCAAGTACCTACGTCCTAAAGGCACGCCCAAGAGATAGTAACCCGGAGGAACAATGATTAATGTCCTCAAATAAGTAACTGGAGGGACAATGATGTCTTCCCTCAAATAAAGTAACCAGAGGGATAATGATGTTTGCCCTCAAATAAAGTAACCGGAGGGACAACGATGTCTGTCCTCAAATAATGTAATCGAAGGGACAATGATGCCTTCCCTCAAATAACAGTGAGCCTCTGCCCCTAACCTGATAGCCTCAATTCTATCCTTTGAAGTCTCCTCACCTTCCACATGGCTTCCTATGACAAACACCCCCAAACCAAAAGTACCTAAACTGCAACTAACGAGGGCCTCTACCCACATGGGTGGTCAACACCACCTCATCACGGATTCTCTCTATGTGCACACTAATCAAAGTTCCAGGTAAGATGTAATCACTAAATTAAGTTCCCAAGCCACAACCTCTCCAACACCTTGTGCCACTGTGACCATGCTGCTCAAGTCTGATGGCCTTGCCATCCATGTAACCCAGGCCATGCCCAACCTGACAGTTACACTGCCTCAAGAGGATGTCCATGATTCCCAATCCCATGTTCAAAACCACCCAATGTAACCTAGGACAATCCCAACCTATGATCAGCATCACTCAAGAATACCCTAGCCACACCCAACACAACCGTAAGGGTTCCATCATATGTAATTCAACAATTACATATATAATCAAAAGAATCACTTCTAAATAGGAAAAACAAACTTAATAGTTGAAATGCAACAACCAAGTATTGTCCCATACTAGAACTGAGGTCTTTAAATACTTTAATAATTCATATCAAGGTTTAATAAACTAAACTCAACAGTTTAAAACAATACAATTCAATTATAACCATTTTGGCATCCCCTAGCCAAAATTCCCAATGAGCAACGACCACTCGCCCGACCCTGCTCAATAAAAACAGGTAACTAGGCATACTCAAAGGCATCTCATAGGTCAAATAAACAATTAAACATGAAATAGTAGGTAAAACAGGATCATTCTCAAAATACCCAAAAACACGCCAAAGGCCGCGCCACCCAAAAGTCTGTAAAAACACAAAAAGAGGAATGCACTGCCTACCTCGTACTAGTACGATGATAATCCTCTGATAATAGTCTCCAATTAGGGATAAAACATAGTATATCTACAAAATAATAAAAAATTATGAAACCTAATAACTCATCTTTGAAAAGAAATCAAGAAGAACAACTCAAGAGGAATCAAGGCCTTACTAAGGGGGTTCTAATGCATCTGAAGGAGATCGAAATGGAGTTCAGACGGGCGATTAGGAGAAAAAATAAGCTTTGGCTGGCTCACCCCACTCAAACCTATTGAGGGTTTGAGTTCCTACCTCAAAACGAAGCTACTTCCCATTTTAGTGAAAAAAAAATTCACGATGTGTACTTATGACTACACGTCGTGTATCATTTTACTGTTCATACAATTGCTGATATTTTGTCGAGGACTTACCGACTGACTACACAATGTGTACATATGGTACACGGAGTGAACTTCTCTACCCAGCCGACATTCCCAACACACTTGCTAAAAACATTCTACCCAGCCCACAGGCCTACATGCCATGTATGGCTTCCACATGGTCACAAGTACATGGCATGTTGAGAAACACTACATTCCATGTAGTAGAGAATTCCTACACGGTCACCACATGACATGTACTCGGTGAGAACACAGACGGTACACACCAAACCCATACATGGTGTGTACTTTAGAGTACACGACGTGTAGTCTTGAAACTTCCAGAACTTCCAAAATTTTCCTAGTTTTCTCAGAAAGAAGTAAAAAATTCAAACTAGGTCAGGATTTTGACCCGTTCTAAAAACCAGAGTTCTTACAATGATGTTGTAGTAGGAACTGTAGCATCCTAGGTACTGTAGTTGTACTATTTATCATAAGGTAATTCATGCCAAAAAATGGGCTTTCCGGCCCATAATTAGGGATTTCAAGCCTTAGGGATTTCAGACCATGTTCATGGGCCATTTGGCCTTGGGTCTATGGGCTATGTAATGGGTCTCCCTCTATCCAAATAGAAATAGGTATTTTGTTTCATAATAAAAAGAGGATTCAGTCCCAACTTAAATAATAATAATAATAATAATAATAATAAAAAGAATAATATGAATAATAATAATAATAACAACAACAAGAATAAGAATAAAAATAATATTAATAAGAATAAGAATAAAAATAAGAATAAGAATAAGAATAATAATGAAAATAAGAACAAGAATAAGAATAAGAATAAGAATAAGAATAAGAATAAGAATAAGAATAAGAATAAGAATAAGAATAAGAATAAGAATAAGAATAAGAATAAGAATAAGAATAGTAATAAGAATAATAATAAGAATGATAATAAAAATAATAATAGTATTAATAATAGTAATAATAATAGTAATTATAATATTTATAATAAGAATAATAATAAGAATAGTAATATTATTAATAATAATAGTAATAATAATAGTAATAGTAATAATACTAATAGTAATACTAATAATAATAATAGTAGTAGTAGTACTAATAATAATAATAATAATAATAATAATAATAATAATAATAAGAGTAATAATAAGAGTAATTGTAATAGTAATAATAATTGTAATAATATGAATAATAATAATTATAAGAAGAATAATAATAATAATAGTAGTAGTAATAATAGTAATAACAATAGTAATAATAATAATAATAGTAATAGTAATAGTAATATTAATAGTAATAATAATAGTAATACTAATAATAATAGAAATAATAGTAATAGTAATAGTAATAATAGTAATAATAATAATAATAATGGTAATAATAGTATTATTAATAATAGTAATAGTAATATTATAATAGTAATAGTAATCATAGTAATAGTAATAATAGTAATAGTAATAGTAGTAATCTGAAAAGGTTTGAGTGTCAGTTGGCAAGCCAACCCACACCCTAAAAAATTATTAGAAAAAGAATTAAAGTACAAAAAAGGGAAATCAAAGAAGAGTGAGGATAAAAAAAATCATAAAATGCTCATAGGGAAAGGAAGAAATAAATTCTTGTAACACCCTCTAGAACCCAAGTTTCTGGGGTGTTGCCCCTATCCCTTAGATGTTGGCCTCTCCACCATGATTTGGACCTCTGAGGTGGGGAAATTTCATCATCTAATGATGATTCAGAGTAATTATATGGAATTATGTAGTTGTTGTATTTCTACCAAAGGTATCTAACATCTATCTTCATATTCGATCACCAGTAGTCTTCAATATTTTTTAAAAGAAATTTCTGAACAAGAAGATAATAATTATAGCCCCAAACATATGGCTCCATTTTGGAGAAGGTATCTTCAAGCTGTTGGTCAAACCATTTTTCATTTATTCATTAAGACCCTAGGGTAACCTTTCACCCTCATAATCCTCTAGAGAAATTATGTAGGTTTTTACCCTTGCATCTTCACATTCCATGACTTAGGACCTTCCAAAACTATTATAAACAATTTTCATGAGATTAGAAAAATGAGATGGGAATGACCATTCCATGACAGTAAGGGTATCCACTAGAGAATCCACATGAAGGGGAGAATCAACATCATATTTTATATCCCCACCCAACTTATTTGGTTGTCCACAATTTTCACCATAAACTATGTTCATGGGGTTAAACTCATCCATTTCCAAGCCAATAGTCTGGGAAGTTTCTTGAACATTAATATCAGTAGGG
This sequence comes from Viscum album, assembly GCA_963277665.1. Lineage (NCBI taxonomy): Eukaryota > Viridiplantae > Streptophyta > Magnoliopsida > Santalales > Viscaceae > Viscum > Viscum album. Next base: position 250,947,091 of record OY728150.1, read on the forward strand.
ACCCCTGTATTGTTTTAATATTTATCCCTATCAACCAACATAGTGGAACAAACAAAATCTAAACCAACATCAAGAGCATAAGAATCATGAAAATTGTCAATTCCTTTAACTAGAACATCCCCAAAAGTGTAATTATCCTGGAAGGAGATATCTTCCTCATCAGTTCCCGCCCAGGAGAGTCTACCAACTTTCTTAGAAACCTGATCCATATTGTAATCCAGGACCAGATAGGGTTTTCCAAGGCTCCTTGGATTCTCAAACCTGTGATCGATGTCTAACCTCACAACTCACAATTGATCCTTGTGAAAAACCAATGGCTTAGAAAATTAATCTCTCTATGGATCAAGATCAGCACCTATCTGAGATCCAGAGGCTTGTCCCTATATCATTGACGTTTTTACCTTCAAACCCAAGATATGATGGTAAATCATAGCCACCACATGCTATACCATGTGCTTCCTGGGTAAAGCAGATGGATTCCCATGCTTTGAAGGATTCAAGTACTTCTTCCCTTTAGATTTAATAGCACAATACATTGAAGAGTTTTCTTTTGATGCATAGAATATATAGATCTTCATCCTGTAATTCTGTGGCAAGTGTCCAATATATTTATATATAAAGAAAAATATGGATATTTCTTATACTCAATGTTGATACGGATGTCATCAGTAGGTGTAGTGATAATGACATAATCAACAAGAGTATAGCTAATATCAATCTCATCCATCATCCTTATAAAGTGTCCATAACTAACTTGTTCAGTTTCCTTATCTAAACTTATTAGGACCCCAATTGCAGATGCAATGTCATGTAGATTTTTGGATGTCATAAAATCTAATTGAGACCATGTATCCACACCCATACCTATAAAAAGACATTCCTGGATTGAAATACATTGAAATACTTGTACCATTCATGGAATACGAATCGTCCTTGGATTAAGAAACAAGGAACCAATAGCCCATGCATGAGACCTAAAAATCCTCTAACTGAAAAATGTAGTCGAAGAAGTCTCATCCTAAAGAAATGAATCCCCAATTTGGAACCCCCTCTAGAAACGAGATCCACTGAACTGGATCATCTAGCCTCCATGGATTCACACCTTTGGAAATAACGACCTGCGTGATTATGGAGTTCTTTACCATGGACAACATTTTTGAAAAGGAATAAAAATTGTCCTCTATAAGTGAAAATGATCCTTTCCTATGAATCCTACTAGAGGAAGAACCTTTGAATGTAGCAAAGGGCCACTGATGATTTGCAATCACCAGATCTAGAATCATACCTAGGCTTCCATCCAAAATTGAGGTTCCTTCATATTTCTAAGGAATCTCATTCAAAAATAAGACTAGAACCTGATATTATAATCTATAGATAATCCTAGAACCGAGGAAGTGCATAATAACCATGTTGGGAGAGAAACCTTGGCACCATCGTCACCTTCGGGAAGGACCTCCCCGACCCGTGCCCCCATATCGTAATAGTAATAATAATAATAGTAATTGTAATATTTTTTTAATAACAGTAGTAGTAATAATAGTTATAATACTAGTAATAATATTACTGATAATAATAGTAATAATAATAGTAATAATAAAAATATATTTTTTAAAAAGGTAGGGGCATAACCCTTTTTATTGAAAGAAAAAAGAATATAACAGACATGGGATTGGGTCAAATATAATAACTTCCCCAATCAAATAAATCATAGACCTAGATTTTTTCTAATCTTAGATCCAATATCACATTTTTCATAATGAATAGAATTCCAATTGATGCATCCATTCCCATGATCTCAACCTATATAATGAAGTCTTATACTCCACATTTTTATTTGTTTTCAATGGAATTCAATGTCACTGTCCTCCGAGTAAGATTTTACATCATCAGATTGTGTCTCCACTCTCTTAGATTGATCATCAAGAATAGAAATCTCATTGTATTTCTCTATAAGTGCCTGAATCTTATCTACCTAGACCCCAAAATTCTTTATATCATTCATAGAATCAGTCACATAAAAAGAGGTATGAGTAAACACTTGTTCTTTATCCAAATAAATAGGTGATACATGATCATTAGATTCCAAATTTCCATTTTTAATAATTTAATCATTTTAAATAACATATACCTAGGCCTCATCCTATGGATGAGCTATAATATGTATTTTTTTCATCTGAGTAACATTCTGGGCATTAAATACATCCTTATACTTTTGAATTTCATATTTAAATGAGCCATCCTTACTTGAATCCTGATACTTCCCACAGAAAGGCATTAGAATTTCAGCCTATTTACCAGCAACATTACCTCTTACCTATGAAGTCTCACCAAGTTGAGAAGTTTCATCCTATTTTAGAGATGAGGATATACTAACTAGTGTTCCCTACTTCACGCCTATAGGGACACTAGTAGGAATTGCCTCCATTATCTTTATGAATGTTAAGATCAGACTAGAAGGTGGTCCACTGGCTATAATATAATCCTATGATTCATTGAACATTTATCCTTGAAAAACTATAGGAAAATCCCTTAAAAAATTTAGGGTGGAAAGATCACTGCAGGAATGAGTCTCAACATTATCAGCATCCCTTACACATTGATATGAAAGGAATGGGGAGTCAATGGGATGATTGTCCCTAGAATCCATCACATCCTGAACATCACTATACTTTTATAGATAAAGGCCCCTTTGGTATGCACTCTATCAACATTCTGTTTTCCTGTTGAGAAGTATTTCTTCTCCAACAAGAGAACAAAATCATCATCAAAATCACTATTAAGGTTCTGAGTTTTAGGTCATTCAACAATGACACCCCATTTAGATGAATAGAATACCTTTTGGATCATGGCATCCACATGAGGCTACTCCTCCTTCAATGCCTTCAAAACTACATCAATATAGGAGATATTTTTACACTTAGAATGAGAACCTCATTCTATTTTATCATGCTCATTGGTAACCCTGTCCTCTTTACCAGCAACAAAAATCTTGAATTTTCAAAAATCCACATGATGACCAAACTTCTTACAATTATCAAAAACTAGATTCCTATTCCACCAATCATAAGAGTGTCTAATTCAAGATCATTAACTACAAAAAAGGGTTTTATCTCAAACTCAACTGAGATCTCAATACTCTGTTCACTAGACACCAAAATTAATGTCTTAATAAGAGGTTCACATAGATCCACTTTAACAAATATTCATGTAAAGTGGCCATATCTCACATGCTCATTTTCAACATCAATTTTGATAAGGATTATGACCATACATGTAATATCCCATAGGATTTGTGAATCCCATAAAACCAGCTAAGACCCCTGATCTAAATCCATAGTTGAGTAATTGATTTTTTTTATTTGAGATAAATCAAAAAGAGGGTCCCAATACTAGAACCTTAGATTACACAGATCTATATAAATAACCCATATCCCCAAACCCTACATTTCAAATCATCTGATGGAAATATGAAATGAAAAAAACCCTTACCCATTAAGACCATGCACAATTCATTGAATCCCTAGGCCTTTTGAAGCTTATTTCCCAGATCCTCTAGCTTCCAATGATGGTCAGTAGGAACCATTTTAAGTCTCCCAATTTTTGAACGTTTACATTCTCCAATAAGTTTCTCTAGTATCTTATGATTCACCTCAACAATTACCATTGAACCAATTTTAAAAATTTTCTTCTTCACCATATCTTACACTCCCATGGGATCATAGAATAATAAGAGATTCAAGGTCTTCGTAGTTAGGGATGTTCGATTCAATTCCCAAATATGATTCACTTGAACCTAAGTCGCATCTCTCGTGAAATACTCTTAACAATTCACACCATTCTTGTACACAACATATGAATCACCTGCGATCCATATGGGGCCAACAAAAACATCATTCAAATCAAAAAACTGATCAAGATTAATCGCCATAGAAATGGAAACTTAGTCACAATCTTAGTTGAGAGTGAGAGACACCTAAAACCATGCAACCTACATCATTTGTATAATCCAAAAATAATAAAATTAATAATAATAGTTATAATAATACTACTAATAATAGTAATAATGACATAAATAATAATAGTGATGATAATAGTAGTAATAATAGTAATAATAATAGTAACAATAATAACAATAGTGATAATAGTAATAATAATAATAATAGTGATGATAATAGTAATAATAATAGTAATAATACAAGTAATAATAATATTAATAATAGCAATGATTTTGATAATAGTAATGATAGTAATAATCGTAATAATGGTAATAATGGTAGTAATAGGAATAATAGGAATAATATCAATAATAATAAAAATAGTAATAATAGTTTTAATAGTAATAATAGTAATAATAGTAATAGTAGTAATAGTTGTAATAATATTAATAGTAGTAGTAATAATAATAATAGTAATAATAGTAATAATAGTAATAATAATAATAATAATAGTAATAATGATAGTAGTAGTTGGCGTATGAGTAGGAGTAGGAGTAGGAGTGGGAGTAGGAGTAGGAGTAGGAGTAGGATTAGGAGCAGGAGTAGGTGTAGGAGTAGGAGTAGGAGTAGGAGTAGGAGTAGGAATTGGAGTTGGAGTAGGAGTAGGAGTAGGATTTGTAGGTGTTGTAGTAGTAGTAATAGTAGTAGGAGTAGTATTAGTAGGAGTTGTAGTAGTAGGAGTAGTAGTAGTATGAGGAATGTTAGTAGGAGGAGGTGGAGTAGGAGGAGGAGTAGAAGGAGGAGTAGGGGGAGTAGTAGTAGGAGGAGTATGAGTAGGAGGATTAGGAGTAGGAGGAGTAGGAGTTGGATGAGGAGTAGTAGGAGGAGTAGTAGGAGGTGGAGCAGTAGTAGTAGTAGGAGGAGGAGGAGGGGGAGGATGAGGAGGAGTAGGAGGAGGAGGAGGAGGAGGAGGAGGAGGAGTAGGAGTAGGAGTAGGAGTAGGAGGAGGAGTAGTAGGAGGAGGATGAGTGGGATGAGGAGGAGGATCAAGATTAGGAGGAGGAGGAGTAGTAGTAGGAGTTGGAATAGTTGTAGTAGTAGGAGGAGGATGAGGAGGATCGAGAGGAGGAGGAGGAGGAGAAATAGGAGGATGAGTTGTAGGAGGGGGAAAAGTAGGAGGAGGAGAAGTAGTAGGAGTTGGAGGATGAGGAGCAGTAGGAGGAGGAGTAATAGTATGAGGATGAGGAGGAGGAGGAGGAGGAGTAGGAGGAGGAGGAGGAGGAGTATGAGTAGGAGGAGAAGGAGGAGGAGGAGTAGATGGAGGAGGAGGATCAACAACAGTAGTAGGAGGAGTAGGAGTAGGAGTAGGTGTTTGAGTAGTAGGATTAGTAGTAGTTGGAGTAGTAGTAGTAGTAGTAGTATTAGTTGGAGTAGTAGTAGGAGGAGTAGTGGTAAGAGGAGGAGTAGGAGGAGGAGTAGGAGGAGGAGGAGGAGGAGGAGGAGGAGGAGTAGGAGTAGGAGTAGGAGGAGTAGGATTAGGGGAGGAGTAGTAGGATGAGGAGTAGTAGTAGTAGGAGTAATAGGAGGAGGATGATTAGGATGAGTAGGAGGAGGAGGAGCATGAGGAGGAGGAGGAGGAGGAGGTGGAGGAGGATGGGGCGTGGGAGGAGGTAGAGGAGTAGGAGTAGGAGGAGGAGGAGGAGCAGGAGGAGGATAAGAAACATGAGTAGTAGTAGTAGTAATTGGAGTAATAGTTGGAGCAGGAGTAGGAGTAGGATTAGTAGTAGGAGGAGGAGTAGGAGGAGGAGGAGGCAGTGGAGGAGGGAGAGTAGGAGGAGGAGGAGCAAGAGGAGTAGGTAGAGGAGGAGTAAGAGGAGGAGGAGGAGCTAGAGGAGTAGGAGGAGGAGGAGGAGCAATAACAGAATTAGTAGGAGAAACAACAATAGTAGTTGTAGTAGTAGTAGGAGGAGGAGGAGGAGGAGGAGGTGTATGATTAATAGAAATAGTAGTAGTATTAGTAATATTAGTAGAAAAAACAGTATTATTAGGAGGAGTATTAGTAGTATTAGACTGTCAGGCATTGGTGATATCAAAAAGGATAATGTTTCCATGTCATCAGATGAAGAACATGGACCTTAATAGACTGTCAGATTAGAGAGGATAGGTCAGAACCCACATAGTAGGGGAAATCCTCAACATATGGGTTTTAGAGGAAAATCTAGAAATAAATATGTTGTCTATCTAGTTTTTTGGTTAGATGGCATATTTGAGCACATTTCCTCTACTTGTTTTTCATTCTTTGTTTAGGATGTTTCCCTATCAAGATGAGGGTACCATCCATGTTTGACCCCATCATCCATCTTGTTTCTCTTTTACTATTTTTAATAAAATGGCCTTGAGACTTTATGTCATGAACTATGCCTATTTCAATTAATAATAATAATAATCTGTACTAGGCTTATAGTATTACAAATAAAAAATACACACGCACCATCCTAGTGGGTAAAACCTCACCCCCCTAAAAGGATTGATAAAAAGCTAGAAAAGGAAAATATACACTCGATGCTGAATCTCAAATGAGATTCAAGTCTATCAGGGGTTCTCCCATTATCGTTACTAATTTTTATGTGGGAGTTATGCTATTATAGAGTAGGTGATAAACATGTGGATCTTTCTGTTGATAATTTCAGCAAGAAACTAATTCATGGTCAGTCACAAGCTATTGGCCATACTGAGAAGGAGATTAATATTGGGAAATTAAAGCAGGCTTGGATTAAGTATTATCCCAATCATGTTGCATCTTGATTTTTTCAAAATTTAACTCAACCATAAATTTATTATAGCATGTTTATTAATCTATATGTACATGCTATGGTTGAGAATAATTTTGATTTAAATGATAATGAAGTAAATGAGAAGTATGCTTGTGATTTTGAAGCCATAAACTCTCTTTAGGATTTAACTCAACTTGTTACTCCTGATTACAGAGTAGAGAATCCTCAAATCTGGGCTAGGGATAATTAACCTTCCACATTAAACTTGGAAACAACTTCAGATGATACCAACAAAAATCCATGTCAAACTGTTCCTTGGAGGCCTTCTCATCATATAAGAGGCCAAAATTGTAACAACTCGACCCCACACATGCCTATGTTTCTCCATATAAACATGTTGTTCTCTCCCTGGGGTCCACCCATATATACGAATTGGTCATCAGACTAATGAATTTCCCCTACAGACCAACACATATTTTTGCAGTGTGCTTTTTCCTCACTCACACACACCCCGAGAAACTTCCTAGATGGTCACCCATCCCAATCACTACTTTAGGCCAAACATGAGTAACTTTGAATTTATAATTAGGTAGGTTCCCAAGTAGATAAGTACACTTGGTTGATATAGGTATTAACATTTATCCCCTTATCCCTTTAACCTGAGGTGTTACATTCACCCCCCTTTAAAGTATAACACCCTTATTGTGGACCTTACATCTTAACCCAGACAGTGCCACCATACTTTCTATTAGGTTCCTCCTTTGATACCAATATAACAACTAGGCCTTGTAGGTACCCCAATTTCTCCACAAACACATGTTGTCCCCTATCTTGGGTCTACCCATGTGCTTGAACAGATCAACATATTAATGACTGTCTCCATAGACCAATACATGTTATTTCTAGTGGGATTTGTCCTCACACACAAACAAAATTATATAATATTCCATTTATAAAATATATTGATAAAAGAAGAATATTTAACAGTTTATACAATATAGGCTAGAGATATAACCACCTACCTCAACCTAGGATGCACACTTCCCATAATAGAATCCATACACTAACAACAGAAATGGAACACAAGAGCAATGATCAGAGGCCCTAACATTGATTCCCACATCTTAGGATCGATTCCATAATCAATGTGGTTGGAAGAGAGGATAGATCAAAACATTCCATGAGTAACTCACACACCACACCACTACCAACATGATGGTTGGCCTCTGAAATATGATTTCACAATAGATCTAGAAGGGATAGAAGAAACATCATCACATGTTCACATCCCGATCAAAAGACTCAAAGAACTCAACCCAAAATCCACCACTACAACCATGATAAACGAAGGAAATGGTAGGAAGATCGCGCTTACCCTAAGGGAGACAACCAACCATGTTATAGATTAAATGCACAAAATGAAGTGATCTGAGGGGACTAAAACACCCAAACACACATGGAAGGAACCTAGGGTTTGAGGGAGATGGTTGCACAACAAATTAATATAGAGTTAGGTGTGCGGTGAAATGAAACATTATTGGAAGGAGGGATTAGCGTTGCATGTATGTCAACAAAGATGATGCCTTGGGTTAAAATTACCGAGCAATAAATTTATGTCAGGAATTAAGTTCACAATTTTTATTCAATCACACTATGAACTGGACTCATGACATCTTCCTAGTGATAAATTAACATAGTAAATTACAAATTCTCAATAATAATACTTTCTACAGCTAACTCCCAACAAGTCTCTATAAAAACTACCAATTGCCTCCAAATCCCTACAAACCCCAGAAACAAGAACTTAAACATTTAAAAGAGTCTAAATTTTTTATCAAGATGTTACAATCTCCCCACCATCAAACATTTCTTCCTTGTTAGGTCATGCAGAAGAAGGGTTTTGTTGAAAAAGATGGGGAGACTACTCCCTCACCGACTATTCGTACTCTGAATCCTTGTGAGAATCTGATCCATGACACCAAATAACTTTGAAAAACAAAATATAATTTCCATTAAAGAATCTCATATGAGAATTAACCATACCCATTGGTTTCTCTTTAATAGAAACGTCTGGCTCCAACTCAACCTCCTACCAACTCAAAACATGTGAAGAATCATGATGGTAATTTCTGAGCTATAATATCTGGAAAACATCATGGATACCTATTAAATGAGTTGGTAATGCCAAATGATACACAACCTGACCAAAATTATTAATGAAAAATGGTCCAACATATCTTAGAGCCAATTTTCTTTGTTTTCAAAGCTGACAATGACCTAATCAAGGAAAGACTTTTAATAAAACCCGGCCACTAATGGAAAACTCCAAAGGACGACATCAATGATCTGTATACAATTTCCACCAACTCTAAAATATAAAAAAAATGTTGTTTTATATCTTGAATCCTCATTGAAATATCTTAAATGAGACTTGTCCCCAAAAGATAGGCCTCTCCCACCTTTTCCCAATAAAGGGGTGACCTGCACGGGAAACCAAACAAAGCCGAAAAGGGAACCATTCTAATCGAAAATTGGAAACTTTTATAAGTAAACTAAACTAGTACCAAATGGATATCACATGATAAAACAAAATCTATGATACAAACATGGATCATATCCTCTAGGAACTGAATATAACGTTCTGTTTGACTGTAAGTTTTGTAGGTTCCAGGCGCAGCTGAAGTGCCTCAGTTAAGTGACAAAATCATCTTTTAGTCTTAATTTATATGTAATCGTTATTGGAAATGATTAAAACATCATGTAAAATGATTAATATATATTACTTGAAGGAATTAAAATGGAGTAACTAAAAGTGACGAATCAACACATGTAATTTATAATTAATTTATGAATAGATATAGAATTACCTCAACTCGCAATTCTCTCTTTGTTTATAAATTGGTAGACTAGATCATGTCAAACCATTGTTGCACTACAGGATACAAGTTCATTATAAAACTTGTGGTGATCTAAACATGAATCAAAATATTGAAAATTCATTGTAGAATTTCTAGGTTCTAGCACAACCAATCCTTGTCACTTTCATTGTTCATGGTTCACAAAACAATTCTTCTCGAGGGAGATTTTTTTCGATTTTATCTTGTTGTCTTGAGAGAGGAGGGGAGGAGATCACACTAGATCTATTAATATATCTATAGGTCTTGAGGGATTCTAACTCTATCCCTTCTTCACCCCAATTGTGTTTTGGAAAGTGATATAATTAGATGTTTATTATGGCAGGTTTAGGGTTGAAAAATTACACACTAAACCCTTCCCATTTTTATAATTATTAATTGACCCCATATCCAATGATAATAACAATATTATTATTAATCTTTTTACATGTGAAACACCATTAATAATTTATAAATAAATATCTTTTATATTATTCTCAATCAGATCATTAAACTCATTCTTCTTTTCCTCATCGACATTTTTGATCCTCAAATAGCAACTATTTAATAAAAAAATGCCACTGCATTATTCTATAATAAATATAAAAATATTATATTCACCAAACATTCAAATAAATATTTATTATTATTATTTAACTCACTTATCATTTCAACTAACTTGTGATTAAATTATGAAGATCAACTAAACCTGAATAAATATTATTTATTTTAAGTTATTAAATTATATACTAGAATTTAAACAAGATTGTGGATAAACTTAGTCTGTGGACCTCTAAGAATATTTATTAGTGACATTATGCACAACCATCCAATGTCTAAGGTTAGTGTATATAAACTGAAGGACCCCAGAACACCTTGATAGGGGATAGGTGAATTAGGGTGTCAAATTTTTCCTTTAAACTAATATATCTTGTTCCCACATTAGTTGGAACCTATTAAAACTGTCTGAAGAGGTAGTGCAGAAAAAAAATCACATGCAGATCAAAGACACAACAATTTTACTTGTTTCACGACTAAGGGCTATGTCCAAGGAGCATACGCCAACAGTGTGTCGGTCGTACCAAAAAACACTAATTTGCAAAAGTTATGGATTACAGGAGTTTAGAACAGTCACTCTATGCCAGGAGCACTGCCTTTACAAGGTTTTAGGGATAACACACTTCATCCCTTAGATCACTTCTGTTGAATCCACCTTGCTCACTGCACTATAATAATATTCACTCAGTTTAATGAATTGAAGGTTGCGTCAATGATTTGGAATTATATCATTCATTTCTAACTGTAAATGAATGCTTTTTTGAAGTCTCATAATCACCCAAAAATTTAATTTATTTTCCCCCTAAACTGATATGTTATGGAAATTAATTTTTCAAACTGATTTGGTTAATTTTCAGGCTTCCTTGGGTGTTCCATGTACTGCTGCTGTTTTCACGTACCATTGTTAGTTATGTGTACCATATCTGTTTTTTCATAACATCCAGATCTTATGTCAACTACCCTTCTCCATGTTCTTCCCTACTCTGCGTACTTATACAAACCTCTATGTAAAGTCCTCCTCCATATTCTACCTTGCTCTGCCACGTACTGCGAGTTCCTGCGCAAAACACACACTCTTCCCTGGATTGTTTTCCTTATGCGGATGATTATCTCCGCGTACCATCTTCTCCTCTGCGAACCACTTCAAACTTCACCAAATTTCTTATCAATATTTTAATATCAAATCTTATATCTCAATAAAGATGATTAATTTTACTTAAATAGGCACATAACTCTGCAAATTATAGTAATTTGATTTACCAAAATTTTCAATGTGGGACAATCTTCACTGTAAACAGAACTCCATCTGCGTACTGTTAGCCTCCACCACGTACTATAATCCTATGATCTGTGAATCATTATCTCATACCTTAAACCTTATGCACACTGTATGTCTGTAGATACATGTACTGCATCTCGTTACCACATACCATCTCTACGAATCATTTTCTGTAGCATTTCACATATCACACGCCTTCACCACGTACCGTTACTGCGAACTATTTTCAGTTCTGCACACCATTACTTGTACCACACACCTTCACAATGTACCTCATTTCTTCACCACGTACAGCACACCTTCACCTCATACCACACACCCTCACCATGTACCTTTGCTATGAACCATTACCAAACTCTCGATTTTTGAGGCCCAAATATTTTGCAAACACTGGGAAACTGCGCCACTTTTAATGCTACTTTCAGCCTCAAACTTTTGACCCTATTCTTCACAAAATCCCTTTTCTTCCATGAGTAGATTGAAAAACCAACCTCCATTATTAGCAACAAGTAGTCTTGGTTCCAACAATATCCCCCTTTATGTTTGTTGGAAATCTCTAGATAAATTCACCGGTGTTCTAGCCACAATAAACACAAGAACCTTCATGAAACAACTCAGCCGTCACTGTAAGTCTACGTGAGTAGTACTCAGTGTAAAAAACAAGTGAGAGGACATGAATTGAGTTTTAATAATTTTATTTTCTCCACCATATTTTCATGCCTGAATTTTTCTATTCTCCATATTTCTCATAATTAGAAAGAAATAGGTAACTCTCCATTGAATTTATCCATTCTCCCCCATTGGAAATAAACTCAATGAACCTGCATAATTCTTCCCTTGGTTCTTATATCCCCCATAAACCTGCATCATTTACTCAAATAGATTAAAAAAAGCTAAAACAACTGGGGAGAGGGGAATCTTGTAACCTTTTTATGCCCTGGGAGGTGGCTAAACACCTAGGTTCAACCGATGTTTCTCAAAAATAGCTACTAACAGTGGCTTGGTCATAATATCAGCTGTTTGATCATCAGTTCACACATGGTTCATTTTGATAACGCCTTGTTCAAATTTGTCCTTGATGAAGTGATATCTAATCTTAATAAGTTTCGTACAAGAATACTGAATAGGATTCTTCGTAAGATCAATTGTGCTTTTGTTATCATAATAAATCACCATTGGTTGTTTCACCACGTCACCTATGTCACTCAGTTTTTGCTTCATCCAAAGTAACTGAGTGCATAACTTTGTAGCAGATATATATTCAGCTTTAATAGTACTATGTAAAGTATTTTCATATTTCTTTCTTAACTAGAACACACATTTATTCCCAATATACAATTCTTCACCACTGGTAGAATTTCTATCCACCACATCTCCAGCCCAATCGACATAAAAAAATGCTAATAGTTCACTATATCTTCCTGCAAAAAAGTATAACCCATAATTATGTGTACCTTGAATATATATCATGATACTTTTTACTGCCTCCATATGTTCTTCCTTCATATTACTCTAAAAGCATTCTGCAAGGCAATTTGCAAAGACAATATATGGCTGTCTCGCCATTAGGTATAATAGGCTTCCAATGATTCTTCTGTACATTGTGGGATCCACCAAACTCCCTTCCTCATGCTTTTTGAGCTTATATCCAATTACAATCAGAGTAGGAATTGGTTTGGAATCAGGCATATTAAATTTCTTCAGTAGCTATCTTGCATTATTTTCTTGAGAAATGTAAGTGTAATCCTTCTTCTGATGTAACTGTAACCCTAAAAAGTATGTGAGTTCACTAATCATGGAAATTTAAAATTCTAATTTCACATGATTAGAAAATTCCTCCAATGATCCATGTCTTCTTCCACAAAAAATAATATCATCCACGTATACCAAAACCATGAACTAATCCTATTGAGAGTTTTTTACATAGATATTTTGATCCACTCCTCTTTTAAACTCAAACTTTCTCAGATAAGAGTCCAACCGAGAGTACCATACCCGTGGTGCCTATTTCAAGACATAAAGATATTTATTTAATTTGAAAACCTTTACTTCATCATTTCTAATAAAGAACTTTATGGGTTGTTCAATTTAGACTTATTCTTCCAATACTCCATTTAGGAATGCTTTCCTGACATCAATTTTATACAATTTATAACCTCTTTGGATTTCCATGGAGAAATAGCCTAATTGACTCTAGTATCACTATGGGAGAAAATATATCCCCAACATAAACACCTTTGATTTGTGAATATCCTTTACAGACCAAGCGTGCCTTATTTTTTATCACATTTCCATGTTCATTAAATTTGTTCATGAAAATCCACTTCGTACCAATCACATTATGATCTTCAGGTCTTTTAACAAGATCCCATGTCTGATTTATTTTCAATCTGATCTAACTCTCCATTCATTTATTTCACCCACGACTCATACTTTGTAGCCTATTCAAATGAGGATGGTTCCACAACTGATAGAAATGAAGATTGTCTCCCCTTGTCTGTTTAGGTGTATTCCGATCCCCGATAATGTTGGACTAATCAATCTCTGCTCTTCAATTTATCCTTTGGGGTTCAACCAAATTCTCTCTAACTATGGATTCCTCTTCTGATTCTTCTTTAGAGTCAACATCATGATGTGACTCCTGAGAGTTTTTCACACCTTCCTCTACCTCTATATTAGAATTTATTCCATGTTCACATTCTTCCTCATCTTCTATCACATCAACATAAGAATTTCATGAAGCATTCAGGTTTTTTTATTAAATGATCATTACATCACTACTTTCCATAATTCTTCCCAAGCGCTTATTGAAACACTTTTTGGATTTTATGTTTATTGATTACCCTAGAAATATTCCTTTTTCTGTATTATCTCCATACTTCCCTTGATTTCATTCTTTGTTTCAGATAAAAAATTTGCTTCTAAAAACACAAAAATATTTCAAATAGGGCTTCCATCCATGCCATAATTCATATGGTGTCTTTGTTTCACCCATATATAGCCCTATTCGATTTTGAATATACACTGCTACTTGTACTTCCTCTTTCCAGTAATGTTTAGGAATATGACTCTCAATCAGCATTGTTCTGGCTATATTGTTTACCTATCTATTCCTGCACTCAACAATACCTTTTGGCTGTGGAGTTCTCACACTTACCACCTCATGTTGTATCCCATTCTTCTATAGGTAATTTTCAAATACAATGGATGTGTATTACCATCCATTATCGGACCGTAAGACTTTGATCTTCCGTACAGTATCATTCTTGGTGATTCATCAATAGGTTTTCATGAAATCAAGAACTTGTCGCTTCCTATGTATAAAAATCACACATGCCATTCTACTATAATCATCTATGAAAAGAACAATGTACCTATCTCCATGTGTTCCAGAAACATTTATCGGGCCACATACATCTGTATGGATGAGGTCAAGGATATTTGATGCACTTTTATTCTTTGGTCAGTAGGAACTATAGAGCATTTTCCCTCACATGAAATCATCACATGTATTTTACCATTCATGATTCATATTAGGGATATCCATGACTATATTAAGCTTATATATCTTTTCCATGTCTTTCTAATTGATTTGACCCAATATCCAATTCCATAAGTTTTTTCCCTCTTCAACTATTAGGTAGAAAATGTTCTCTTTGTTGTCAACCTGATATAAGTTGCCTTCTATTATACAGCCTTTCATGAGAGAATTCCTAGACTTTCCCCTTATAGTACAACCATTATTATTGAATGTCACAATAAGACCTAAGTCACATAGTTGACTAACACTGAGAAGATTTTGACGTAGACCATCCACATACAATACTTTAGTTTTCTTTAGCTCTCTATTATCTAGCTCAGTACTTCCACCACCTTTAATCTTCAAAGCACTATCATTAACGAACCTCACTATTCCATTGACATTTTTCATGACATTCATTAATAGGTCTTAATTAACCATCATGTGGGATGAACATCCGCTATCAAGAATCTCGATGCTTTTTTTGTAGCTTTGAGGGATACTTCTGAAAAATTGGAATTTTCAATTTTCCTCTTTTATTTCCATGAGATATTGGATAGAGTGTAGGGCACTAATGGCCTTTCAATTCTCTCTCTTTTTTTGTACATGGGTTCTTAATATTCAAATTATTATTTTAGAGGAGAAAACATGTTTGAAATTGAAACACTGGATGGTTGACAAGTATTGACTCATTTTTTAGCATTGAATGAATTTCTCCTATCAAACCTCTCTCTAAAATACACAACTTTATGGACAAAGTTAGAACAATGAAAACAATATCTATAGAAATGGTTTATTCTATAAGAAGTAGGATATGAATATTTTCTATTTTTTAAACTCCTAACTCTTCCTCAATCATATAGCTCCTTACCTCTTTGTAGTATGACATGGTATGGCCCAAATAGAAAAAAAACTGACATTTAATGAAAGGAAATGTCTTCTGACTTCTATTTCTCCTCATGACTTCTTCTTTAGGAAAATAGTTTGACTACCTATAATTTCTAGAAACTCGTGGATAATATTCAGTTCTCCTTCCAGTTTTATTTAAGGGTTTCTTTTTCGGCACTTCTTGTGGCTTTTCAACATGATCAAATTTTATCTTTCCTTTATTCTGTATCACTTTATTTAAATCATTTGACGTTTCCGCATCATAACCAATTCCACTATTTCCTATTCATGTGGATCTTTGGTTACTCAAGATATTTTCAACTCCACCAGAACCACATTTTTATCTCTCTATCAGCTCAGCATCCGAGAACCTTCCAAATTGTATTTTTTTTCTTTGCTTCTTTTGAAAGTGATTCAATTTCGGGTTTACATGTTAGAGTAACAAATTATTCTTCGAGTCTCTCAATGGTCTTGGAATTATCCTCCAGTATTTAGGTAAGGTCATTGATGACCTTTTCTTATTTTTCAATTATGAGTTTTAGTTCGGTTAGGTTCACAAGGCTGAATACCCTAAGAGGGGGGGGGGAGTGAATCAGGGTATGAATAATTTAAAATTAAATCCCTTTCTGATCTTGTTTTGCTATTAAGAAAAACACTATTATCTCTCTTTCCAGATGCACAATATAAACAGAAAGTAAAGCATGAATAGGACACAACAATTTTTACTTGGTTCACCCTCACTGGGCTACATCCAAGGAGCATACACCGGCAATTTTCCGATGTACCAAATCCACTATAATCACACTAATATTTACAAGGTTTAGGATAGATTACTTATATTCCCATGATTACTGCCTTTAAAATGTTTAGGGTCAGCTCACTGCTTTCCCAAGGGTCACTCCCTATTTCTCTCTCTCTGGATCACCGCCGGTGGAGAAGATCACCTTCTTCCTCCCCCTTTGCTCACTGCTCTAGAAAGGATCCACTCACAGTTTATAGACCTATAGGTCTCTTCATTATCACTAATGAATACATCCTCTATTTTATGTGGATGCTCTGTTGAAGTCAAACTTTCACCCGTAGATGAATCTCACTTTGCACAGAAGGTATCGAGCAATCTTCAGCTTTCACACAGCCCTGAATCTCTGCTATGAGTCAACCTTACATGGCACTCTTCTCTAATATGGAACACAAGTCTCGGAATGCATGTCAAAACTGGCACACAATTCCACCTGAACCAGTTGCACGACACAAGCTTCTGCTACTCAAAACTTGTGCGACGCACAAACTTTTACGCCCAAACCAATATTGGTGCGCAACCAACAAATTTCACGCTTCTTCAAAGTCTGGCATACAAGTGTCACCAAACCACTTGAGCGATGCCTTCTCCTTGAACTCAAAACTTGAGAGACTCACTTACTTCCCCACCCAAACCACCTTAGGCGCACAACTATCACCTGGTGCACAACTTATACTTGTGCGACCCACCACCACTTGCGCGACCACCACACCTACGTGACAGGAGCTCTGATTTTCTCTAAGTGTTGAACTCATGCATAATGAGGAGGTTCGACCTATATTTATAGGCATTTGGACACCCTACGCGATGGCGGACAATTCTCCCCTTGGCATGTAACTTTTGGCGTGCAAATCTCTGACGTGCAAGTCACTTGTGCGACCAAAAATAAAACTCAGGCTCCCTTCTCCCTTTTCCATATTTTCATGTTTGGATATTAAAAAAAATTAGGCACTCAAGTTTCCTCTCCTTCAAGTAAATGACGCGCAATTCCCTTTTCCAAAAACCACTTTTCTTCATTTGTCGATTTTCAGGCCCAAAAATTTGGAAAACACTGGAAAACAGCGCCACCTTGTATCTTATCTTTTTGTACCGCCTCCAGATCATCCATTCCTTTGTCAACGTTCTTGAAACAAACATGGATCGTTTACCACAACCCTTGAACTAGACATGCCACAATGAAATCCCCTTTGTCAACAAACTTGAATGTCATGGTTTGCTTTGTCAACAATCACAACACAGATGTCCACTTTGTCAACAAACAAAATCACCTCAAAAATGCTTCAATGATACCTTGAGGGATTTTTTCCCAACAAGTTCTACAACATCATCAGTGATTTCAAGGATTGATGATTGAACTTTCACATGTTCTTCCAGTCATTCAATTTCTGCTTCCAACTGATCAATATATTCTGATTATTCCTCCACAGTTTCTTTCCACTTCTTACATTTCTTACATTTATTATCAATCTTACCAAAAGCATCTTTAAGTTTCAACTTTGGATCGACATTAGTAGTCAATCTATTATATCTAGATTTATATGTTAATGGTTCTGAATTTTTAATGGTAACCATCATGGAAGCATGGTTCCCAGTTTTGAATTCTGCTTCCTCTTCCTCAAACAGTTCATTATCATCATCTTCTTCTTCACAAACACAACTCTTTCATTGAAATTTATTTCTAGATTTGAAGTCTCTCTTTTTAAAGAACCTTTTCTAAGGATTTTTCATTTATCCATCTTCACTTTCTTAATCATTGAACTTTATTGGGCAATGAGAGGCAATGTTCCCAACTCTTCCACAACAAAAACAAGACAGAGGTAACTTTCCTTCAATTTTTCCTATTCTATTCTTGAGTTTCTTGGAAATTAGAGAAATAAATTCTATTTCCTCATCATATTCATCAACACAATCTCTTGAAATTTCCAGTTTTTCTATGTCTTTGAATGCCATTTACTTTCTTACATGAGTTGTTGCATCTTCTAGGTTGAGTCTCATCTAATATTCCACTAGGATGCTCAGTATATTATCAAGAGAGAGTTTGTAGAGATCCATTTATTCAAGAGATTAAACCTTTTCATTATAAACTGGAGGAATTCTTATCAATTTTTTTACAATATCAATCTCTTTGATCTCTTCGCTGAGATTTCAAATTGATCCTACAACTTCAAGGGTTCGATTGAAGAATGAATCAAAAATTTCATTAGGGTGAATCTTTAGATCATCAAACCTAGTGTGTAAAAGTTAGAGCTATCCATCCTTTAGTTTTATGCCACCTTCATAAATATTCTCTAGTTTCTCCCATATTGAATTCACTGACATAAAATTCATCACCTTTAGATATATCTGATTAAAAAGGGCTACAGTGAGAGCATTATGTGATTTTGCATCAGCATCAAGCAATTTCATATCTGTATCTCTCATCGATAGTCCTGTAGAATCAATGAATTGTATTCCCTATGAAGTAGAAAATAAAACTTCCATTCCAAGAGATATTAGGTGAGATATTGTCCTATTTTTACATATTTGAAAATTACTTCCATCAAAGAGGGTTACTCTTCTAACATTGACAGGATTCTCTATGAAAATAGAAAATAGATTCAACACCAACAACCTACCTTTGATACCACTTGAAGAACCCTGAAACACCCTTAGAGGGGAGGGGTGAATCTGGGTGTCAAATTTTTCTTTTAAACTGATGGATATTATTCCCACATTAGTGGGAACCTATTAAACCTATCTGAAGAGGACGTGTAGAAAACAAAAAATCAAACATAAAGAAAATATAGAGAAATTTTACTTGGTTCGCCACTAAGGGATAAGTCCAAGGAGCATATTCCGACTGTGTGTTGGTCGTACCAGAAAACACTAATCTTTACAAGTTGTGGATTAAAAGAGTTTAGCATAGTCACTCTATACCAGGTTCATTGACATTACAAGGTTTTAGGGATAACAAACTGCGTCCCTTGGATCACTTATGCTGACTCCCCCTTGTTCACTATGCTGGAAGAATCTTCACTCAGTTTAATGACTTGAAGGTCGATTCAATGATTGGAATTAGATTATGCATCCTAAAATGTAAATGGATGCTCTATTGAAGTCCTGTAATCAACCACACATTTAATTTATTTTTCCCATACACTGATATGTTATGGAAATTAATTTTTCAAACTGATTTGGTCAATTTCCAGGCTTTCTTTGGTGTTCTGCGTACTGCTACTATTTTCATGTACCACTGTTGTTTCCGCATACCACAGATGTTTCTACGTACCGTCCAGCTCCTCTTTGAACTACGTTGCTATGCATTCCTCCCTACTACGCATACTGCTCCACACCTCCACATACTTTCCTACTCTGTGTACTGACTTTCTCTTCCATGTACTGTGAGAGCTTCCTACATGAACCACACACTATTCCGTAGACGTTTTTCCTTACGCGGATGATTCTCTCCACATACCGTCTTCTCCTCCATGAACCACTTCAGACTTCATGAGATTTATTCCTGATATTTTAATCTCCAAAATCCTCTCTTAACAAATGGGAATACTGTTCCTTAAATAGGCACATAATTCTATAAATTTCAGTAATCTAATTTACCGTAATTTTCAATGTGGGACAATCTTCACTGTAAACGGAACTGCATCTGCGTACTGTTAGCCTCCACCATATACTGTAATCCTATGAATTTCAAACTATTATCGCATACTATAAATATTTCGTGTAACGTATGTCTGTAGGTCCATGTACTACATCTCTTCACTGCATACCATCCCTGTGAACCGTTTTCTAAAGCATTTCGCATACCGCATGCCTTCACCGTGTACCATCACTGCAAACTGTTTCTAGTTTTATGCACTGTTCCACGTACCACATGCCTTCACCATATACCACATGCCTTCACTGTATACCGCATTCCTTCACTGAATAATGAACATCCTCACCACATACCATTGATGAGAACCGTTACCAAACTCTTGATTTTTGAGGCCTAACAATTTGGCAAACACTAGAAAACTACGCCACTTTCAATACTGCTTTCAGCCTCAAACGTATGAACCTCTACTTTTCAAACATCCTAGTCTTCCATGTGTAGATTAAAAACAAACAAAAACCAACCTCCACTATTAGCAATAAGAAATATTGTTTCTAACATAAATATACTGAGACATCCATAGAGAAATAAGTTAATGTCACAACGGTGTCCATCCTCCTACAGACATTTAACGTGTAATATAACCTTTTTATTATAATATCTCATATCAAGAAGGCTTCATTATAGTACCATTAAGATATATACTCAATGTCTCTTTATTTTAATTTATAGAAATGAATTCACCCACCAAACATCATGGAAATAGATTTATTCTGGAATTTTCATTCCTATCAAAGGGCCTTAAATATTAACTTCTTTAAAGAGACAAAAGGGATAAACCATTTCTTGCATTATACATTAATGAAATATCACTTGTGACACACCCAACACATCCTGCTTCTCTAGGACTATATTCCATCACAGTATTCATCAATAAATCAGAGTACGTGGTTCATTATATCGATTAAATGACAATATTAAAGTTTAATGATCAATACACATGTCTGAAGATAGGATATCCAATGACACATGGAAATGTGGATTTCCTATTAATGGGTATGTTCTCATAACCTTATATCTTGGAGATTACCATGGAAGAACCCCATGATAAGGTGTCCCAATGTCTTATGATCCTTACAATCTTGATAGCATGTATTGTATGTGTCATTTCAAGTAATATACTCTAACAATAGGACTATATTAAAGAATATATTTGTGGAAATTTTAGGTTCTCATCATAGACGGGGACTGCTTGTGAAAATGCTGGGATTTATAGTGACAAAAAGGTTTGAAGATGAATAAAGGATAGAAAAAACAAAAGAACAAGAAGAAGATTGCATGACATAGAGATTTACATGGTTCATAAAATTATCCCTACATCCATGAAGAGGTAGAAAAATTTACTATAATCAGGAGCATAATTATAGTGATATATTTAGAGTTTCAGACACACATAGAATCTCTAGCTCGAATGATCTCATAAAGAAGACGATTCATTAATCCACCAACTACATAGTAAGTCCACTATGATACAGTGCCACAACCACCCAATTCCATGGTTCTATAGTGACTAGTAACTAGAAGTCCACGGAGCTACAATTCCACTATTTCTAAAGACCGAGATGCTACAGTTGAAGGTTCCAGGTGCAGTGGAAGCACTAGATTGGGCATTCCAAACTCGGATTTTTTTTCATAAATAATGATTAATTAAATATTTACATAATGATAAACATTGTGATCAATAGAATTAAATCAAATAATATTTATGAGAGAAAACATGGAAACCAAAGAGTATGATCATCACATATTATTTATAATTAATTTAAGCAAATGAAAAATTACATTGTGAGGAATTATTTATTCATTGATGGATCTGACAACGTATTTATGTCATACCATAATTTTTTTATAGGAATCAAGAATATATTTCCTTTAGTGGTGATCCACACGTATTCCATGAACCTCCGAACATCTCTGTATGAATCTTCAACTAATAGCATGGAAGATCACAACACTTGCATAGTTCATCTTTAATCACCCCTAGAATCGCTTCAAGGAAGGGTTCTCTTCAATCTCTATAGACATGAGAGTGGTGGTGAAGGAGGATCACTATTTTTTCTTGAGAGAATTTTGGGAGAGGGATTTCTCTAGGGCTCTGAGAAGATTCTCATCATATATCATTGTGTACAACCAAATGAATTGGCTCTATTAGAGAAATCATATAATTTAGGTTATCCATCGCTAGAGTTAGAAAATAATAATTGCATATGTGCCCTTATTATTTTTATTAATTTCTGAAAAACCCCATTTCTATGATAATAATGATAATAGTATTTTTTTTACATATATCAAACTCAAGAATTAAATTAAATATTATTCATTCAAATAATATTCAATGTACATTATTTCTCACCAAACCTTTAAACTCAGTCTGCCATTCCTCCATAATATTTATTAAACTTTGAATAATGACTATTTATTTAATAAATAAATATCACTACATTGTTCTCTAATGAAAAATAAATATTATATTCACTAAATAACAAATAAATATTTATTAAATATTTTTCTCACATGATATTCTCTATAATAACCGGTGAAAAAAATATACGCGATTAAGAAAACATGAATAATTATTAAACCATGTGCGAGAATAATATTTATTCAACTTGTTAAATAATTAATTATAATACTATTTAATTTAGGTTCTTGATACACTTAGTGTGTGACCCTCTAGTTCTATTTCTCCGTAATGTTAGGAAAAGCAGCCCAAAGACCAAGGTTAACAACATGCCAAGACACCCATAGAGAAATAAGTTAATATCATTACAATGTAAAACCACACATAAATTCTTACTATGTAATATAATCCCTTTATCATGATATCTCTAATTAAGAAGGTTTCATGATGGTGTCATCAACCTATGTTCTCGATGTCTCTTCATTTAACTTTCTAAAAATAAAACTTTCCTATAGAACACCATGACCATGGATTTATTTTAGGCAATATAATTTACATCAAAGGGCCTGAGATATCAACTTTCATTGAATAACAGAAGGGAAAAAGAATTTCTCAAATTATTCATTAATGAAATATTACTCATGACGCACCCAATGTATACGACCTCTCTACAAACATATGTTTTCATGGTTTTTTTAATACATAAAAGCACACAACTTATAATTATCATTAATAATAATCTTAGAGTCTAAGGATCAATAAAAAAATCCATAGATTGGAATTTCCAATGGCACATATAAATGTGGATTTCCTACCAATGGGTCTCATTATCATAATATACTACACTGGGTATTACCAATGCCATACACCATGAGAAGGTACCTCAAATTCCCATGATTCTTCATACTTGATAGCCTGTATCGTTTTCATTTATCAAATGATTTCATCCTACTATAGAACATATATTTAAAAATATTATCATGAAACTCCTTGATTCTCATCATAGAAGATAATTTTAATGACCTTTCAATGTAACAACTGATCATAGTACATTATCACATACTATGTTATGAAAAATAACAATCATGATGAAAGAAGATGTTTATTAATATCCAAAACAATTATTATTGGTTATCATAAATTAAACATATATTGGTTCTAGGGTACCAAATACAAAAAACTCCCACTTTCACTAGAGCCCATTTCTAAAAACCTTCAGTTCTCCAGCTCTCATGATTAGATAAGATATACCTTTAGTCGAGGGGTCCATTTTTATAGAAAAAATGGTGGCAGAAAAAGAGACAAACGATTCATAGAAGAGTAAAAGGGAAAAATGAGAATAAGATCTTAGGACAAAAAGATTTACATGGTTCAAGAATAATACCTACATCCATGGAGAGGAATAATCACTTTTCTATGAAATCAGGGTGCACAATTACAAGTAGATCTCACAATTTCTCTCACACATAGAAACCCTAGCTTGAAATGAGCTAATAAAGAGGATGAAGTACTATTCCACCAACCGAACTGAAATTCCACTATGTGACAATGAAAGGTGGATGAAATTATTCACTTCTATAGTAATACAGACACAAAATTCCAATATGATATATTGGATGGTGGAAAGAAGTCCATGGACCTACAATACCACTCTTTCCAAAGTCCGAGTTGCTATAGTAGTTGTGCCAAAATACACACTGCTACAGTTCCCTATCAGTGATAGTCTGTCTTCTTTGATATAGTTGGTCATAGATTCTGCAGTTCCCAAAAAACTGGCATGGGGGTTTAAGACCCCAGAACCCCTGAGGTGGGGGCACATTTCCCTTGAAACTCCCAACAAGCTCACCGCAGAGCTTGACCAGTGGATTTGTAGCCTGGTACGTAGTATGGGACACAAACATTAGACCCCAAATCATCTAAAATGGATTAATGTACACTAATACAACAGTATCCCACTTGGATCCTTATTCTCTACATTGACCTTTTTTATTCCAACTAACTTAAACAACTTACTTAATCTAAGATACTTCTATTCTTCACTCACCAGTGCATGCTTCCATTCACATCTTCAATTTCAAGGAAATAGTTCATGAAATAACCACTATTTTTTCTTTTGTGGCCCCATGGTGCCCTCCCATATTCTACCTCTAATCCTTTATTCATCAGTGGAGAATAGCAGAGGCACAACAGTGCCACAACTTCAGTATTACCATTGGATTCATCAATATATCTTCAATATTGTTTAGTTAAAAAATATTTTGTAATGTCAGCAACCCATCCTGTATCAAGCTGCTGATAAAATGGTACTTCAACTGAATTTGCTTCATTTGGGAATGAAACACTAGGTTATTTTCAAGATGTATGAAACACTTATTGTCAAAGTGCAATATGTTTTCCTCTCATTTTCTTCCAATCTCATCCAAGAAGTTCTTAAACCAAACCATATTATTTCCATCTTCTGTTACAACAATGTTTTATGCCTCTGTGGTGGATAAATCTACCACCTTATGAAATTGTGATATCCACCTTACTATGATTCCTCCATAAGAAAATACATAACCTATGGAACTCCTACGATCGAAATCACCTCCATGTTCAACATACACATACCCCTACAATGATTTTTTTTCCCAAATCACAAAGGTTCTTCCTTACTACCCTTTATATACCTTAGTATCCACTTCACAAATTCTTAATGATGCTTTTACAAGGTTATCCATGTACCTTCTCACAACTCCCACTACATAAGAAATGTCAGATCTAGTACATACTGTGACATGCATCAAGATTCTAATAGCTGATGCGTATGGAAGATTTTCCATGTACTCAACCTCTTCTTCCATCTTTGATGATTACTCCTTTGATGATTTGAAATGGTTTAACAGGGGAATAGAAACCTAATTTTCTTCTAAAATACTGAATCTTATCAAAACCTTTCCAACATAGTTATTATGTGATAACATCAATGTTCATACTACATGACCACTCTTGATCTCCACCCCCAAAATATTTCAACCTTCTCCAAGATTTTTCATCCAAGAAATCTTGTAAGCTCATAAATCCTTTGCATACATGATCCTAAAATGATCATTTAATCCACATATAAAATAAGTATGATACATTCATCACCAAAATAATTGATGTAGAAACATTTATCCATGCCACATCGTTTGTATGCATTTTTAGTCATGAATGCATCAAAATTTTTGTTCCACATCCAAGGGATTTATTAAACCCATATAATGTCTTATTAAGTTTCCACACCAAGTATTCCTTCCTAGACTCAAGGTGTCCCTCTAGATATTTCATATAGATGTACTCATCTAGATCTACATTAAGGGAAGAATTATTGAAATCATGATGTTCATAGTATAAATATTCTGATGCAATAATACCGAGAACCACCTAGATGGTAGTAAGATTCATTTCAGGCAAGAGGATTTTAGTGAAATCCACACATTACTTATATTGAAATCCTTTCACAACCAGACTTACCTTGTACCTACTCTTTTTAACATGTTCTTACTTGACCCAGTATACTCAATTTTCTAAAATGTTTTATTTCCTTGTGGTTGAGGTGTCAACTACCAAGTATAGTTATCATGTAGTGAAGAAATATCCTTTTTCATGGACAACTCCCACTTTCTCAACTCCTTCAACCACATTTCCTCTTCAAAAAATTCTGGTTCTCCACTATCAGTCAAAAACAAATAGTATAATGATGGTGAATACCTTGAAAAATTATTATCACCCTTACTGATATCCCAAACTCCACTAGAGGAGTATGTTACACTAGTTATGATGTATCATGATCAGGTACACCTTCAAGATCCACTTTCTCTTTGTACTAGGATTATTTGTTCCCATTTTCATCTTTAGTTGCATGGATATCCTTGCAAGTGAAAACTTCATTAAATACTATGTCATGGATTCTGATTATCATATTTTTATGATCATCCCAAAATTGATAACCAAACTCCTCAACACTGTAACCATTAAAGAAACATGGTTTGACTTAGCATCAAGATTTTCCCTTGCATCAACATCTACATGTCCATATTCCAGATAACCAAAGACTTATAAATGAGAGTCTTACCTCCTTTATAGACTTGATCTCCCCAAGAATATATTCCCCCATTAGTACAGATGGAATCCTATTGATGAGATATGCTACCATGTTCACTGATTCAATTCAGAAGGTTTTGGGTAATTGTGAGTGCAATATCATACTCCTAGAACATTCATTAAATGTTTTATTAATCCTCTTAGCCACACCATTCTATTGTGATGTACCTGAAATAGTATTCTCCAATCGAATTCCATTATTGGTATAGAATTCCTTGAACTTATAACCACCATAATCTCCTCCATTGTTAGACCTCAAGCATTTCAGCCTTGTTTTCGACTCATTATCCACCATGGTTTTTCACTTATGGAACATTTTAAACACATTAGATTTTATTTTTATAAAGTAAAACCATACCTTGTTTATTCATCAATAAATGTCACATAATATTTTGAGCCTCCGTAGGAATGTACTGGTGCAAGACCCCAAAACTTTGTATGAACCAGGTCTAGCTTCCCATCCTTTGGTGTTTTGCCTCCTTTTTCAAATGATACCTTCTTCTAGTTTAAAATAATGAAATATTCACATAAAGTAACTTACACGAACTTTTTCTCTAGTAGCATTCCTTTTTTTCCAACACCTTAATCTTATTCTCACTCATGTGGCCTAACCTATAGTATCACAATTGTGAATACCTAATAGAGTTTACTAATGTAATAATGTCTATGCTAGTCTCTATCATGTTTTACATAGTACCATTCTTTACTACATGATCTATGAGCATAACTCCCTTGGTAATATTTCAGACACCACCAGTAAACATAGAAATGAAGCCTGTATCATCAAAATACTCAGAATAAATAAGATTTCTTCTTTAACCAAGAATATAACTCATGTTTTCTAGAACCAAAAAACTCCCACTGTTGGTCTTGATCTATGTATCACCTTTCCCCATTATTTTCAAAGGTTTATCCTGAGAAAGATTTACCTTGCCAAAATTTTCAAAACATATTTATTCTGGAAACCCTTCTCCAACGTGAAATGAAAAACACCCCTGAGTCTAAAATCAAAGATTCCATAGGTCTATCCATGCTTAGTAGTAGCACATAATCAGTTCCTTTAACTTTCGTGTTTACTGTATTGGTTTTAGGTTCCTTCCATTTGTCTCTCCACTCCTTGACATGTCATTTATTCTTACAAATATAGAAGGTAGGACCGACCCCCTTTTCCTTGTCTCGACTCTTTTCTATTGACTTTGATCTTCCTTTCTGATTATATCACTGCACATATATTACTCTTACTTAAAAATTCAGAGAAGAACCAGATAATCTGGATGATTTTCTCCTTCAAACATCCTCACTACAGATTAGGTCCACAACATCCTTTAGAACCAGCTTTTTATTCCATGAAGAACTGCTCACGACTGTTACAGTTACCTCCTAACTATTAGGTAATAAAGACAATAAAAACAGTGCACATACCTCATAATTAATTGCAATATCCATTTATGTCTACTAAATTATGATGGTGTTGAATTCCTTGATGTGATCTTCAACAATGATCCCTTCAATAATGTTCATATTGAACAATCATCTCATTAGATACACTTTTTTTGATGCTGAAGGATTATCATACATATTCAAGAGAGAATTCATTATCCCAACAATCCTTTTCTCCTCTTTGATGTTGAAAACCACTTTTTTTTTACAATATAAGGCACACAACTTCTAGAAATTTTTGATCTAGAATCTCCCACTCCGTCTTCTCCATGTTCATTGGATTTAAACCCATAAGCGGAAAATGCAATTTCTTATGGTATAAATTGTCTTCAATCTGTATCCTCCAGTATCTGATGTTGGTTCCATCAAAGTGATTTATCTTTACCTCTCTTCTTCCATTACTATCATTTAATTAGGGAAATATGATCTCATGTTCTGATACCTGTTGTTCTGAAAAAAATGGTGGTAGAAAAGAAGTGACAAAGGATTCACATAAGAGTAAAAGGGAAAAACAGGAAGAATATATTGGGATAGAGAGATTTATGTGGTTTAAGAATAATACCTACATCCACAGAGAGGAATAATCATTCACTATGAAATATTGGAGAACAATTAAAATTATATCTTATAGTTTCTAATGAACATAGAAAACCTAGTCGGAAATGAGCTAATAAAGTGGACAAATCACTATTCCACCAAACCACATAGAAAGTCCCATGTGCAACAGAGAAAGTTGGATGAAAGTATGCACTATTAAATCAATTAAGAGGGGATTAAACAAGGCTCCTCCCTTCTTTCATTTGACTAAATCCCATTTATTGGGTCATAGTATTCTTGAGGGCACCCCTACCCCTTTATTAATTAGTTTATTTTGTTATACCTTCATCCTATATTATTTGACTACTTTTAATTATAGTTAATTATATTATTATTAATTATATTAATAATTAATATTAATTTAATAACTAATAATAATAATAATAATAAAAATTTACATTATTAATTATTTTTAATGGAGGGGAACCTTGTCACCGTGCATCATCTTTGATTGGGGGGGGGGCAATGCAGTATAGATGTCTTTGTGCCTTTGGGCCTGCGGGTCATGTTATGAGTTCCCTATCTAACCCAAAAGGGTTTTCTTTTATTTTACTAATAAAAAAGGGCTTGGACCTTCTAATTTAAAAAAATAACTCCATTAATGAAATTGTTAATTATTATTTAAGAATAAAACATTTTCCAAAACATGATGATTTTGGCATTACGCTTGAATGAGTTTATACATGTTGGATCACTCAAAACCTGAGGGAGGATCAAGTTTTTTATGTTTCAAAGGGAACTAATGAGAATATTATGTCTTTATAAGTAGTTTTGACTATTTTTATTGAACACTATATGGGTTTCAACTTCCCTTTATGTGGTCATTTTTTAAATATAATAAAAAATTGAATTATAAACAAAATAATTTTAATAATAATATATCACTAATAATGTGGTACTATTAATAATATATTATATTTTCAACAATAAAAGAAAAATGTGAATCCCACATTGACAACCTTGAAAGGATATCGATGTGCATGTCATTAAAAAAAGTTGGTTTGAGTGAAATTTTAATATCAATTACAAAAAACAACTAAATAGTTATTATTTTTTATATACATATATATTAAAACATTTTAGTGAGGGGGATTACAAATAAACAAAGATTTATACTATGCCTACAAGTACTTAGGTATAATTGACATTTTGACCTCCCAAGATACCCCTCAAAGGTGTAACCACTAGTCTATTCCCCCATGGGAATTTATAGAATATTGTGCCTTTGACTACCCATTATTTTGTCTTATATTCATATATAAACAAACAATATCTATCATGACTTCAGCTACCCATTATTTTTTCAAATTTTGGGTTTAAGATTTGGCCTTTAGTGGTCTTATATGATTTAATATTTAATTGAGTGATTTATTAAAGTTAATAAATGTTTAATAAATAATATTTTAAAATATTGTTCAATAATTTATATATAAGGAAAAATAAGAAAAAAGAAAACCCAGTATAAGAGAATTTTAAATTTTAATTATTTATGGATGAAATAAAATTATTAAATTTTATATTAAAAATTAAATTTTTGAGTTGTCATGTGATTTAAATCCCACTTCTCCATTTTATATTTAACTACAATTGAAATGATAGTGAAGAACCAATACACCTAATTAACTATAATATAGGAACTCATAAACACATAAAAAAACTACATGGTCCTTCATTGACATTATTTTTCTATATTGTTCATTCACTATCATTTTTACTTAATTGAACATATTTGGACCTTTTTCATGGAAATCTTTCTTTATTTCACCTCCTTGAATGCTCAAAATTCCCTTTACGTGGTCTTTATTTAATTATAAAATAATTTTATGCTATTTTTTTAAAGGGACCTTGTTGAACCCCATTCATATTGAGTTGCATTTATTATTAATAAATATATGGTCTTTAATCATGATGTCAATATGTGTTGGTAAGGGAAGATTGGAAGGTGTTTTGAGTACCCAATCATGTTGATGAGAAGAAGAGTTATGTACCCAAGCCAGGTTGTCTACATACATTGAGTTGATTAGATTGAAGAGCCCTTCACAGCCTGAGGTTGGAAGTTCCCATGTTTGATTATGCTAAAGTCATTTTTCAGTAAGAGGAAAACATAGCTGAGGTGAGGTGTTTCCATTATTCATATAGAAAAGGATATATATAGCAAGATGCTGCCATAAGGGATACACATAGAAATCTATTCACATAGTAATGATGTTTGGATGAGTTGCTTCCAATATTTCTTAAAGAATACTTGTCTAATTAAAGATTGGAAAATATGGTTGATAAGACGATCATGTTTCTAGTTGTATTATGATGATATTATAAATGGTTTAAGTTTATAATTAATATGGTATATTTTTTCATTAACTGAGAGTGAGAATATCACAAGTTGAGTTGAGTTCCATGAAGAATTAATATTGCTGGACATTATATTTACATGAGGAAGTTGAGAAAGAAAGATTTGAAAATCCATTCTAAGTATTATCATATGTTAAAGACTAATTTCACATGAATAATAATTGGATGATATTTAAGGAGGTTTTGAATTTGGTTGAGGTAGTGAAAGAAGATTTTAAATACTCCAAGGAATACTTATATACTGCATAAACATTGGAGTTATTCCTGTGTTTACTTAAGTTGATTTGAAGTTATTCAGAAGTGTTTTGAAGACTTTATATATTGGTAAGAAGTTTATAGACGAGTTCTAGAAATTGTGGAGTTGTAGGTTTCTCAATATTTTGACAAAGGACCCATACCTAAGCATATTTATTTATTTTAGATTCAAAAAACAAATATCAAAAGGACTTGGCTATAGTGGTACATAAGAGTTTCTATGATGTTCAAGAAAAAATGGATAAGTCCCAGTATGTAAGGGTCACTTTGGTGCTTAGAATACCAAGTCTAGAAAATTTTTAAAGTCTGATACATAAGGGCACCTTTAATCATACATGAATTTGGAAAATTATTGATCTCTGCTGAGATACATTAGAGTCTTGATATGGCTTGAAAATTTAGAAAAGTGAATTACATTAAGGTTCTTAGTTCATATGTATGAGTTTCTAGAATAGTGAAATTTAGTAAAGTATAGAACCACACTAAAATATGTATATGTTATCAAAGTGGATGGGTAAGGGTACTCAAAGGGCACGAGATTTGGAAAGGTAGTTGAGATACTGTGATACGTAAGAATTGGAAAAGTACTCAAGATTCAGAAAATTACTTGATACACACCACCTATGAAATAGTGATATACTAATAGTTAAAAAAATTTGAGTTTATCAGAGGTTTGAAATCAGATGATGCTGTGTTGTTTATAAAAGATTAAAAATCATGATGCATTTATGAGTAAGTTGCAATTCAGGAAACTAGTTTCAGTGATTTTAAAGAAGAAGATGAACTGACTATACACCATGAAGAAGAAGATCACTCCATAAATTAGTTTGAGGATTAAAGACAAGATAAACATGGGGTTTTTATATGATATATAGTAATTCTATGAGGACAATTCCAAAACATGATGTGTGATAAAATTAGTGCTGTGGGAGAGATTCATGTTGTGATGTTATACCGTGAAAGTTATACACTACGTTGAAAAGTGATGAAGTATTTTTTCATGTTATCATAGGAGGTACCATGATATAAGCATGTAAAAACCCAGACACCCATTTTGTGAGAAATTCCTTCGTACCAGGATAGTTTTTCTGCAATGACTATGGTTGTTTTTGGATTATTACTTTGAATATTTCTATGTATATATCTAGATTTATCCTCAGAGTCGGAGCAGGTTTTGGGTGTCTCGGGACCCCTAATTAATTTATAAAAAATATTAATATATTTTAATGAACACACACACATCATCTCTATATAAATGGTTTTAATATTTTTTGGGACCTCAGATGGAAATCTAAGAACATGGTTGGATCTGGAATGTGGGGTTTACCCTAGGCGTTATAAGTTTGGTCGCTGTCCCACATTCTGTGAAAGGTGACTGTTGGTGGGTGCATTTACTATAATACATAAATAAATTATTTACTTTAATTAAATGACCTAAGATATACTAAACCTATATAAATACATCGTTATGTTTTTTTTCTAGGGTTCGCTTCATAACCCTGGGAGGATTAGAGGAGAATGTTCTTCATTGGTGTTGGGAAACCCAAGGATGTGGATCCACGATCAGATCAAGGTGAGTCGAGAGGTAGGAAAAAAACACAATAGATCTTATTCATCACCGAATAATGTAAACTTCACCAATGATCAATCCATAATCGAGTTAGGGATAATTATTTTCAGTTTCTTCCCATTTTATTTGATAAGCATGGATTTGAATATATGTTTTATATTAATCTGTGATTACCCATATTTCCTATGAGTCTGTTAAGTAAATTAAATTGTTTAAATCAATTTGTATTCATTATTCCATGCTTCAAACCTGACTTTATATTAATTATTGGCCATTATCTCATCGAAAAATGATGGATTGACATCATTATTATGCTTTCCCCCCACCATTCTTCATTTTCTTCACCATTGTCCTATGGGGTCGCGGTTCAACATTGTCGGGGTGGGATTGAGTGTGATCAAACTCCTAGATTCATGGTGTATGAATAAATAATGAATGGAATGATAGTTTTTGGGAAGATCAAAGTTTAATATGGGATGTGGGTAAAGTATTTTTGGATATGGGATCAAAAGTGGAAGCGAGAGGCGCGTGGTGCAACAGGATGGCCTGTACGGGTTTAGGTGGTCAGAATCTAGCCACCATTGATGGATCGACCATGGTCTTCCTTAGACCCACACTCCCAAATGATATTTTTAGTAGAAAAGATATCAATGTGGGTTCCATGAGACAATTTAAGGCTTCCTTGGGTATCTAGGAAAAAACCTGACTATACAATGTGTAATCTAAGAACAAATTCCATGAAGTCCCTTGGTTTTGACGACAAGGGTTTCGAGGAAGATAAGTATCTCACATCATGTATGGACCATACACATCGTGTGAACCAATGTAGGTGGCTCGAATTATACTCTAGGAGTACACGATAATGAATATGTCCAGACACACAGGCACAACCAGGTACTCAAACATGACCTCAGTGCATGGGCATGGCCAGATGTACACATCCATGACCATATACACACATGCACATGATGAGGTGAACGAGTGGGGCCTCAGGTGGCCAAGAAATTCCATATACCAAGTGTACATGCTATTCAGTTCCACATGGATATCCTAGATGTGTGAAGGAAAGGTCACAACCAGGTGTTAAGGTGAGGGAACACTCTATGTGACCCAAGGTATGCACTTTGTACCTCCCTCAGATTCTTATACCTTCCATTTATCCTTTGGAACTTAGATATTGGCCAACAAGTAGCCCATCATGAGTAGTTTTTCATGTAGAATGTGATGGAAGCCTTTATTATGGGTTTTGAGGCATGACATGAAGTTTTGAGAGAATGACGCTTCTTCAGGTGACGCTTGACTTATAACATGGATTGGGCATGATCATAAGAGATATGTACGGGGTTGGAAACCCCACTAGCTCACCAGGGTGTAGTTTCCACATATTCTCTATTCAGGTTGAGTGGTAACTCCTATCACACTAGGTAATGAGTTCTCTATCTACAAAGTGACCCCTCTCTGTCGCACTAGGAAATGGGTCCTTTATGTACTGAGTAGCATGCCCTATCACACCGGGGCACATGTCCTCTATTTACTGAGTGGTATCCAACCTATATCACTAGGTAATAGGTATTCTATAGGAGATTGTATTGTGGAGTAGTGGTGAGGTGATGGACCTCCACATATATTTCTTGAACATACACGTGTGATGCTGGGCATTAGAGATCAGATTTTGGAGCTTCAAGTAGACTCATTATCCTTTACTATGATATGGTGATGGGGATACCCTTTCAATATCATTTGAGATTATTTATGAGAATATATATATGTTGGGTTTAATTATCTATAGTTATAGGTTGATCTAAATTTTTTTGTATCTTTATATTGCTCCATTTTTAGTTTTTGGGGCATCCTACTTAGTATGTTTATAATCAACCTACATGATATTTTATAGTATGTGTTGTGTATTGTGATGACAATAGATATATTAGAAGAGACATCAGTGGCTCTTAGTGATACTTTGGTGCATTGACCATGTACAATGGTCAAAATTGGAGATCCGGGGAAGGACTCTATTAAATTCTCCTTTATTCCATTTCTTGTCACGTTGAGATTTAATTTCTAGTTGGGCATGTATTTTCCCCCTAAAACTTTGGATTTATACTATCATATTATAATATATTTCCTAGAGGTTTTTGGTATGAATGGTTATACTCTAGATGTTGTAGTCTTTTATTATTCATCTTCACTTTTTCTTGAAGATGATTGGGTGTGCATGTATAAAAACATTAAGAAAAGGCCTCCCATTTTAGTTATGACATCTTAGAGCTTGTTTCTAGACCCTAGTCTATTAGAGGAAGACTTAGGGTTGTCACAATCAGCTTCCTGCTGACCAGACGGGTCCTAGTGGGTTAGGTCATGATATAGTCATATCAATACAATTCATCCTCAGGTTGGTGTTGGAGTGAGACCCTTGTTGAGGATTTGTTGGGAACTTTGGGAAATGATGTTTGAGTGTCTCAAGTATGGATTTAAGGCTAGGGAATACAATGTTGGTGTGGTGGATGACATATCCATTGACCACGACTCTGGATACCTACCTATCATCTTAACATATCGAGAAATTGGCTTCAAGGAACCATTGGTACATGCATAATATATGATTGAGTCCATTGACTTTCCTTCTTTAGTCACCTACCCACATATATATATATGCTCATCTAATCATAGTATATCTCGATCACTTTCAGGATGCCTCTATGAAGATATCCAACTAGGTTAATAATATAATATCATGATGAAAGTTCTATGAGTGAAACATTCTTAGTTCAATGGACATCTAATGAGGTGTTTCCTCTAAGAGGATAGGGTACAACACTCCTACCCTTCGAGCAGTAGATAATACTTGTAGGGAAGACTGATGATGTGCATGGGCTTATCATGATACATGAGTTCTAGTGTTAGATACCACTAAGATTATTCAGTGATCTAGATCCTCAAGCAGTATAGGATTGTCATAAGTCAGTGATTCAAGTCTTTAGGTTGGTTTGAACCACGAACGATCAGATGGTTGCATTGAAAACTGGTCTTTTCCAGGGAGCAATAGGGAACTAGTGTATTTTGACGATGCATACCCATGATGTGATGATACTATCATGGTCATACTTCCAATAACTATTTTTATGAGTACTACCCATCATGAATGTTCTCTATATAGATTTAGGAGCTTCTTGAGCTGCAGCAAGGTGATATGTTGATTGATGAGTACACTGTGAGGTTCATGGACCTTACATGTTACTCCCTCAACAAGGAAGGACATGGATTATCCCGAGTGTGGAAATTTGAGTAGGGCCTCCACAAAGACATCTATTACAACATTGTATCCATGTTCATACCAAGTTATGCTGGAGTTATAGAGCAATCTTTGGTTATAAAGAGTTTCCTGGAAGAGGGATATCGTGCGGTTAGATCCCATGGTGGTTATCATGGGGTCCATTCATCTATAGAAGCTAGTAGGTGCTGGTTTAAAGGGTCTTGGTGTATATGCACACCCCAAGACATGATACAGACCTCACATGATGAATACTTCAAGGGGAAACCATGTTTTTGACCACTAGATCACTGGGCCTTCAGATCACCCATGTTATAAGGACTTTATGGCTTTGGGTCTGTGAGTAATGCTGTGAGCTCTAGATCCAACACAAAAATGGGTTTCTTTTATTTTACTAGTACAAAGTGGCTTGGAAATAGTTTGTTTTAAAAATTAATTCCATTAATGAAAATTTTAATTATTATTTAAGAAGATTTTTTTTTCCAAAACATGATGATTTTGGAATTACTATTGAAGAAGTTCATACATTCTAGATCACTTTCAAGATGAGGAAGGATCTAGATTTTTATGTATCCAAGGGCACTAACGATAATATTTCTTCTTCCTAAGTTTTGTTTACTAGTTGTAATGAATGCTTGCTATATGGGTTTCCACTTCCCTTTATGTGTTTTGTTAAAATATAATAAAAAATGTAAATATAAACAAAATAATATTAAAAATAATTTATTATTAATAATGTGTTATTATTAATAATATATTATATTTTAAACACTAAAATAAAATGTGAATCCCAGATTGAAAATCTTTAAAGGATATCAATGTGAACTTAAAAGGAGTTATGGGTTATATTTTAAATAATATTTTCAAAATACTTTAATGAAAGTAATATCAATTACAAAAGAAACTAAATAGTGATTAATTTTTATATACATATATAAACAAAAATAAAATAAAATAAAAATATTGTTCTTTTGGATACCTATTATTTTTTGAAATGTGGGGTTTAAGATGGGGCCTTTGGTTATCTTATACTATTAAATACTTAACTGAGTGAATTATTTAAGGAAATAAATTTTAAAGAAGTAACATTTAAAAAATATATTTAATAATTTATTTCTAAGAAATTATACGAAAAAATAAAACCAATTATATGATCTTTTAGAAATTTTAATTTTTTATGGACGAAGAAAAATTATTAAATTGTCTATTAAAAATTCCATTTTGTTGATTTTTCATGTGCATGAAATTATAATTCTCCCTTTTTCCCTTTTAATTACAGCAGAAATGATAGTAAAGAACCAATACACCTAATTAATGATAATAGAGGAATTCAAAAATTATAAACACATCTAGAAAAATAAGTACATGGCCCTTCATTAACATTATTTGGATATATTTTTCCTTCACTTCCATTTTTCATTAATTGAACCTATTTGGTCATTGTTCATAGAAATTGTTCTTTATGTCACCCCCTTGCATGCTCAAAATTCCCTTCATGTGGTCTTCATTTAATTCTCAAGTTATTATATGTTGTTTTTTTAAAAGGGATCTTGTTGAATCCCCTTCACATTGAGTTGTATTTATTGCTAATAAACATATGCTTGATAATCATGATGTCAATATGTATAGGGTAGATATTCTTGGAAGGTGTTTTGATTACCAAAGCATGTTGATGAGAATAAGAGTTATGTACCCAAGAAAGGTTGTCTATATAGACTTAGTTGAGTAGATTGAATATCACTTTTCATCCTGAAGTTTGAAGTTCCCATGTTTGATTGTGATAAAGTAGTTTTTCAATAAGGGGAAACTGTAACTAAGGTTAGGTGTTTCCATTGTTCATATGTAAAATGAGATATATAGTGAGATGATACCATCAAATATACACTAATAAATCCATTCTCATGGTAATGATGTTTGGATGAGTGGCTACTTATATTGATTAAATACTACTTTTCTAATTGAATATTTTAAAATATGGTTGATATGATGAGCTTGTTTCTAGTTGGAGTATGAATATATTCTACATGCTTGCAGCGTAGAATTAATATGGTAGATTTTTTCATTCACTGAGAGTGATAATATCAGAAGTTGAGTTGAGATCCATGTAGAATTAATATTGATGGAAATTATATCTCCATGAGGAAGTTTATAAAGAAAGTTATATAGACCCATTTGAAGTTTTATCATATGATAAAGACTAATTTCACATGAATAATACACTTGGATGATGTTTAAAGAGATTATGATGTTGGTTGAGGCCATGGAAGAACCTTTTAAACACTCTAAGGAATTTTTATATGGAACATTAACTTTGGAATTTTTCTGGTGTTTATTTTAGTTGATTTGAAGGTATTCAAAAGTGATTTTAAGACTTTATATATTAGGAAGAAGTTCTTAGTATAGTTATTGAAATTATAGAGTTGTAGGTTTCTAAAGATTTGACGAAGGACTCATACATAAGAGTATTTCTATGTTGTAGATTCTAGAAAAAATGAAAAAGGACTGGTCCATAGTGGTACATAAGAATTTATTTGATGTTCATGAAAAAATTTCTAAGCCCTAGTATGCATGGGTTAGTATGGTTCTGAGAATATCGAGCCTGAAAAATTGATAAATTCTAGTATGAAATAATCCCTTTTCTCATACATGAACTTGGAAAAGTATTGAGCTCTATTGAGAAATATAATATTCTTGATATGGATTGAAAATTTAGAAAAAGGCATAACATAAAGGTTCTCAATTCATATGTATGAGTTTCTAGAATTGATAAATTCATTAAAGTATAAAACCACACTACAATATATATAGGTTATTAAATTGAATTCATAAGGGTATTCAAAGGGAATGCTATTTATAAAAGTAGTTGAGGTATCATGATATATAAGAATTGGAAAAGTACTCAAGATTTGGAAAATTACTCTAGACACACCGCCTATATAATAGTGATACATTAATATTTAGAAAAATGTGAGTTTATTGGAAGTTTGAAATAAAATGATGTCATGCTATTCCTCAAAGAAAAAACATCATGATTCATTTATGAGTAAGTTCCGATTAAAAAAACTAGTTTCAATGATTTTAAGAAAGAAGATGAACCAACTATACACTATGAAGAAGAAAATAGACCCATAAAGAAATTTTAATATGGAAGACAAGAAAAGGATTTTATTTTTTTCATACAATATGCATTCACACCAAGAAGAGAATGCTACACCGTGTTGTGTGATAAAATGAGTTTTGTGGGAGAGCTTCATGTTGTGATGCTATGTTGTGAAAGTTATACACTGTGTTGGAAGGAGATTAAATATTACTTAATGTTGTGATAGGAGGTTCCATGACATAACCATGTAAAAACCTAAAGACACCCATGTTGTGAGAAATTATTCCATACCATGACAATTTTTCTCTAACAAAAATGATTTTGTTGGATTATCCCTTGGAATATTTCTATGTATATATCTGGATATATCCTCAGATTTGGAACAGTTTTTCAATGTCTTGGGACCCCAAAATTAATATATTAAAAATATTATTATATTTTAATTCCCACATGCACATCATTTCATTATAAATGGTTTCCCATTATTTAAGACATTATATGGGAAATCTGAGATTAAGTTGAATGTAGAATGTGGGGTTTACCCTAGGCGCGACATAAGGTTGGTTGTCATCGTAAATTATATGGGAGGTGATAGTTGAAAGGTGAATTTAATAAAATAAATAAATAAATTATTTATTTTAATTAAATGACATAACCTATATTAATCCTATTTAAATACATCAGTATTATTTTTTATAGGGTTAGCTACATAAACCTAGGAGGATTATAAGAGAGAATTCTTTGTTGGCATTGACAAACCAGAGGAGGCGGACAGACGAACAGATCAAGGTGAATCGAGAGACAAAAAATAAACATAGAAAATATTCTTCATCACCAGTGAACACAATTTTCACCAATGATCAATCCATAATTGAGGTAGGTATTTTTATTTTCTATTTATTTCCCTTTGATATGATAAATACGGGTTTTTATATATATTTTTAGTGATTTTCAATTACTCTTCCTTCGAATGACCTAATTTAGTAAATTGAATTGTTTAAATTAGTTTATATTCATTATTATATACTTAATGATGACATTTTTATTAATTATTGGCCATGATCTCATTGTAAAATAATTGATTCACCTAATTATCATTATTTTTTCCCACAATTCTTTGCGTTCTTCACAGTTGGCCTTTGAGGTCACAAGTCAACATTTTCAGGGTGGGTTTGAGCGCGATCAAACACCCAGATTCATGGTAGTTATGAAAAAAATGAATGATATGATGGTTCGTGGGTGAATCAAAGTTGTATACATGATGAAAGTGAAGGCTTAATGGATTTGGGATCTAAAGCT
Source organism: Viscum album (assembly GCA_963277665.1). NCBI lineage: Eukaryota > Viridiplantae > Streptophyta > Magnoliopsida > Santalales > Viscaceae > Viscum > Viscum album. Next base: position 250,987,797 of record OY728150.1, read on the forward strand.
ACAATAAGAGGTGTGTAGTGCAACAAGAAGAGCCACACAGGTTCAGTTGGTCAGATTCCGGCCACCAACAATGGATTGAGAATGGGGTGCCCTCAATATGAAATAGATAGTGATATTTTTAAGAAATAGTTGTGAAGATGGTGCAGGAATACACATTAAGGATTCCTTGGGATTCTATGAAAAAACATGAATTTATGGTGTGTTATCCTGGAACACTTGTCGTGTGGTCCCGTAGTTGTGATGATAAGGGTTTTAGGGATGTTAAGTATCACACACTGTGTATGTACCATACATGTTATGTGACCCAGTGTTGACAGCTCAACATGTACTTGGGGAGTACATGAGCATGAACACATCATGACACATGGGTAAAACTAGGTACTCAGACACGAACTAAGTACACAAGTATGACCAGATGCACATAGTCATGACCATATATACATGGACATGGGTCGAAGTACCCGAGAAGGGCCCCAGGTGGCCGAGACATTCCATTTACCAAGTTTACATGTTGTGTAATGACACGTGGCTAGTCAGGTCATGTGAAAGAAAGGACATTACCAGGTGGAAAGATGAGGATACACGCTGTGTGATCCTAGGTACTTATTGTGTACCCCACTCAGATTCTTCTACATTTCGTATCTCCTTTGAAACATGGACGTTGAATCATGAGTATCCCATCATGAGTAGTTTTCCTTTTAGAATGTGATGAAAACCGTCATCATGGATTTTTAGGTATGATGTGAGGTGTTGAGAGTGTGACACATCTTCCAATGATGATTGACTGATAACAGTGACCATAAGGGATCATCAGAGAGATGTATGGGGTTGGAAACCACCTTGGCTCACCAAGTTATTGGTCCCCCATATTCTCTATTTAGGTTGGGTGGTACCCCCTGTCACACCAGGGCATGATTTCTCTATCTATCGAGTGACACTCCCCTATTGCACTGGGGCATGAGTCCTCTATCTACTGAGTGTCACCCCTATCACACCAGGGTGTGAGTCCTCTATATACTAAGTGGAAGCCCCTATCACAGTAGGGTGAATGTACTCTATTGGATATTGGTTCCTCTTCGGTTGTAGAGTAATGGTGAGGTGATAACAACCAAAAATCTTTCTAAAAAAGATATATATGATGCTGGGAATAAGAGATGGCCACTTATAGCTATAAGAAGACTCATCATCCTTGGATGGGTTATGGAGATGGAGACCCCCTTTATCATTTTAGTTTATTTATGAGCATATATATATATATATATGTTGGGTTTCATTACCTTTGGTTATATGTTGAGATGAATTCAGTTGTATCTTTCTATTTCTACCTTTTTGGTTTTAGGGAATCCTACTGGGTATGTATATACTCATCCTAGCATGGAATTTTCCCACACATGTTGTGTCTTGTGAAGATGACATAAAAATTGGCAGAGACATCAGTGGAGCGTAGTGATACTTAGGTGCATTGATAATGTATGATGGTCAGACTTGGAGATCAGAAGTCGTACTCTCTTCAGTTTTCATTTATTCCAGTTGTTTTCAGGTTGATACTTTATTTCTGATTGGGAATATATTTTTCCCCTTTACACTTTGGATTTATACTGTCATACTCTAATGAATTTATTAAAGGTTTTTTTCCATGCATTGTTATACACTATATGTTTCAGTATTTTATTATTTCTTTGAAATTGTTCATGAAATTGATTGGGTGTGTTCATACAGACACATTAGGAAAAGGAAAACCATTTTAGTTATGTATTCTATGAACTTGTATCCAACTCCTAGCCTATTGGAGGTAGGTTTGGGGTTGTCTCACTCAATTTGGTGTTGGGTCATGATAGAGTGGTATCTATGTAGTTTCTCCTCAAGTTGGTGTTCGAGTAAGACCCTTGGAAATAATTTTTTAGGAATTTAGGGAAATGGTGTTGGAGTGTATTGAGTTTATCTTTTAGTATAGGTAATCCAATGTTAGTGTGACGACCAACATATCCATCCACTAAGACTCTGACTACCTTCTTCTCAACTCAGCATACTGAGACATTAGTTGCAAGGAACTGTTGGTACATGCATTATATATTATCGGGTCCTTTGACTATACTTATTTAGTTAGATCCCCCCATATATATATATATATATTCTCTTCAAATCACGGTACGTCTTGACCACTTTCAGGATGCCTCTACAAATACATCCAACCGGATTACTGATACAATATCATGATGAAAATTCAGTGAGTTATGAAGTCTCAGTTCAGGGGCCATCTCATGAGGTGTTTCCTCTATGCATCCAGGGATAAGCACCTCCACCTATCAAGCATTAAATAGTACTAACATGATAGGATTATGATGCATGAAAGATTATCATGATACATGAGTTCCAGGAGCTTCTTGAGATGTAACATTGTGATATGTTAGTTTCTGAGTATATTGTAAAGTTCATTGACCTTAAATTTTACTCCCTATAAATGAAATGAGATGGATTCTTTCAAGCATTGAAATTTGAGTAGGGCCTCCGTAGATACATCTATGCCAACATTGTATCCTTTTTCATGCCTATTTATACTGGAGTTATTGAGTGGGCTTTGGTTATAGAGTTTCTGGGAAGAGGGATTCTAAGAAGCTGGATCCCGTGATGGTTATCATGGGAATGAGTCATCTGTATAAACTAACAAGCACCTACCATCAGGGTCTCAGCGCATAACAACACTATATGACAGGACTCGAGCACTTGGATCTATGGAGTAGGGTTTGCACAGATTCCTTGACCGACTAGGAGAGGGGAGATACTATGCTTGTAATGGTTGAGGTCACATGGAACATGATTTCCCAACATGCCATGCAAATGATGAAAAATAGTCAATGGATGGAATGCTATGGTAGAGGAAACATCATGATAAGGGATCTCCTAGGAATTACAAGGGAGGCATATATGTAAGCAATGTTGGGAGAAGATATAGTGGATCTTAAAAGGAAGGATATGTAGGTGGAGGGTGACACTATTATCTATTTCCACCACCACCACTAGCTGACCCATGTTAGGCCTAGGGAGGTAGTGGTCAGGGTCGTGGTCAGTTTCATGCAATGGAGGTCTATGACCAGGCTACACACTAGTTGATTCAAGGTTCAATCTAGGTCTTTTATAGTCTTTCACCATTATTAGTAGACACATGTGTGAGTCATTAATTCATAGAATCATCCCTTTTGTGAGATCTGTAACTTTCATTTTGGAATTTATCCCAACATACATGGTTAGATGTTCCTATAGAGAGTGAATCTTTGATATCACATATTTTTCGACAGTGCAAACTAGCGCTTGGTGGAAAGGGTTTGTCATGGTACATCTTGGTCATCATGATGAAACATTATGAAATCATATTGGGAATTGTATGGTTTTCCATGGTACATGCCCAGATTGAATTTCATCACAAATTAGTTAGATGCCTATAGACAGATGGGATGATATTCTCCTTTGCTGGTAAGGGAGATATCTCGTAGAGGTTAAAGTGTGTCTTTAAGTTAGGAATATGAACCCCATAAACCATAATTTGGTGACTTTATCCCTTACTATAGTGGGATCTTTAGGAACTTTGATCCCTTCAAAAGTGGAGGATTATATGGGCATATTCACTGAGGACATTTTGGGACAACCTTTGTGGTGGGAGATGGATTGTTTCATTGATTTACACTCTGAAACCTTACCAATATTCTCCAAGACATATAAAATGACCCCTAATGAGCTATGGTAGATGAGGGAGTAGTTGTAGGACCTTCAAGATAAGGGATTCATTAGACTCAGTGTGTCCCCCCCAGGAAGTTTTAGTTCAGTTTGTGGAAAAGGATGATGGGAATTTGAGTCCATGTGTTGATTATCATCACCTGAACTAGGTAAAGATAAAGAAAAAGTACCCCTTGTCATGTATATATGACCTATTAAACAAATTGAGAGGTGCAATTTGGTTCTTAAAGATCGATATTATGTTTATATACCACCATTTGTGGGTTCGTGAGGATGATATTCAGAAGATGGCATTCTGATATTTTTATAAACACTATGAGTTCTTGGTGATGTATTTTAGTGTGATGAATTCCCCTGATGTGTTTATAGTTATTATGAATTAGATATTCTATTATTACTTGGATATATTTTTTGGTTTTATTCATTTATGACATAATTATTTACTCTACATCAGAGGAGCATGCAGAGAACTTAAGGATGATCCTAGACTTACCCCGAGAGCACCAACTTTAGGTTAAGATTTCAAAGTGACAGTTTTGGATCCATGAGGTTCACTTTCTAGGGTATGTCTTCTCTGAGAATTTCTTATCTATGGACCCAGTGAATATTGATGCGGTGCCTGCTTCAGAGCCACCTAAAAGCATGTTAGAGGTGTAGAGTTTTCTTATCTTGGTGGGGGTACCACATGAGGTTTGTGGAGGACTTATCCTGGATTTTAGACCCTTTGAATGATATAACAAGGAAAAAGAATCAATTTATATGGATAGAGCAGTGTAATATAGCCTTTGAGGACTTGAAGCTAAGGTTAAATAATGCTCTTGTGTTGAGACTTTCAATGGAGGGTGTGGAGTACATATTGGTTTGTGAGTCCTCTAGAGTTTGTCTTAGTTGCATGTTGATGTAGAGGAAGATAGTGATCACATATGGTTTGAGGAACTTGATACCCTATGAGAAAACGTACACAACTCACAACCTATATTTGGCATCAGTGGTCTTCACTCTAATGTTGTTGAGGCAATATCTTCTGGGAAAATATTTTATTTTTTACTTAGACCACCCGAGTCTCATGTACATCTTCACCCAGAGAGATATCAACCTGAGATAGTAGTTATAGTTGGAGTTCCTATAAGAATATGACTTCAAGGTAGTCTATACTCTTGGGAAGTGCAACATGGTGACATATACCCTCATCAGGAATTCTTGTAATTGCTTGGTGGAGGAGGTGTTTAAGAAGTTAACTTCATTTTGGCTTACCTAGATAGAAGACATGGGTGAAATTTTTCTCAAGTTGATGATGATGACACCTACACTTCTTCAGTGAGTGAGATAGGCTCAATTGGGATAGATCAATATTGAGGTTCTATGTGACCAGATATCCTCAATAGATGCAATATATGGATTTTATAAATTAGGGGAGCACATCATCCTTTTCTAGGGATGTACAGTGGTTCCCGTCATGTTGCGTGAGGAGGTGATGAAGGAGATTCACCCTCCTCCCTTGGGTATACATCTCGACATGTAAAATATGTATAAGGACCTTCAATTATATTTTTGGTGGGATTACATGAGGTAGAGAGTAGTCAAGTTCATCTCTTTATGTATCAAATGTCAGTAGGTGAAGGCTGAGCACCGAGTTATAATAGGTTTGCCAGACACTCTTTAGATCCCAGATTGGGAATGGGATGACATATACATGGACTTTTTGATGGGGCTTCCAAAAACAATGAAATTCCACAATGATATCTAGGTGATTGTTGATCGACTCACTAAGTTAAAGAACTTCCTTACCATCCAAGAGAAAATTCCAGTTAAGAGTTTAGGGTAGTTGTACATGTGGGATATCAGACAATTTCATTTGGTACCCTCAACGACTATATCTGACCATTATTCTCTATTCATGTCATAGTTTTGGAGAGGCCTACAAGAGGATTTTGGGACCTAGTTGTAGATGAGTACAATGTTTCACCCTCAGAAGGATGTATAGACTGACTACACTATCCAAGTATTGGAGGATATGATGAGGTCTAGTGTGTTGTACTTCGACCAAAGTTGAGAGGATTAGTTTCTTTTGGTAGAGTTTTCTTATAATAACATCTATAACTTTACTATTGGCATAAAACCTTTTGAGGCCCTGTAGGGGAGACCATTCTGGTCACCCTTATGTAGGACTGAGATTAAAGAGACATCTCTTGTCGGGTTAGATATGGTGAAGGTAATGATGGAGAAGGTTCAAGTGATTTGTGAATATATGGGGACAACCTAGAGAATATTGAAATATTGAACACATTGAATTAATTGGACATTATAGTTCAAGAAGAGAGACAGTGCTTTCCTGTGAGTCTCTCCATGATAAGGATTATAGAGTTTTGGCTAGGGAGACAAGCTATCCCCAAGGTTCATCTTTCCATTTGAGATCATAAGGAGGGTTTGATAGGTTGCTTACCACCTACACTTTCCATCATTGTTGGAAAAAGTTCATGAAGAATTCCATGTATCATAGATGTGGAGATATGTTCATGAATCTATGCATGTTATTGACTAGGTAAGCTGGGCATCAATGATGGATCCACCTTTTTGGAGTACCCAATGGTGATTGAGGATTGACAAGATATGATTCCATGTGGATGGTCCATCCTTTTGGATTGTGTGTTTTGGAAAAACAGGATCATGCATGAGATATCCTCAGAGTGTGAGAGCCAGATGCAGACTCAGTACTTCCACATTTTTTGTACATTTCAAGATTAAATTCCTTAAAGGAGGGTGGAATGTAGTGACTCTGGTTTTTTTGGATTAGTCCTTTTAATATTTATATGTATATATCTGGATTTATCATTAGAGTTTACATGGCGTTTGGGTGTCTTGGGAACCTGAAAATAATATATTAAAAATATAAATATATCTTAATGCATGTGCGGCCATCGTTTCTATATAAATGGTTTTCATATTTTTTGGGACCTTATATGTGAAATATGAGACCATAGTTAAATCCATAATGCAGGGTTTACCCCAGGAATGACATAAGGTTTGTTGACGTCAGACGTTCCATGGGAGGTGACTGTTGGCGGTACATTTAATAAAATAAATAAATAAATAATTTATTTTAATTAAATTACTTATCCTAGCCTAATAATCTATAAATAAATTATTATGATGTTTTTCTAGGGTAGGTTTCATAAACCTATGAGGATTATTGGGGATCATTCTTTGTTGGCATTGTAAAACCTGAGGATTCCGACCGATGATTAGATCAAGGTGAATCAATCGGCAGAAAATAAAAAAAAACAAATATTATTCATCACTGGTTAACACACTATTCACTAATAATCAATCTATAACTGAGGTAGGGATCATTATTTATGGTTTCCACCTTTTTTATTTGATAAAAATGGATTTGTATATCTTCTTTTTATTCATATATGATTACCCATCCTTCACATGACCCCGTTGAGTAAATTGGATTGTTTAAATCATTTTATATTCATTATTCCATTATTCACCCCACTTTTCTGTTAATATTTTTCCATAATTTCATTGGACAACAATAGATTCACCACATTATTGTGATTTTATACCACTGTTCTTTACATTCTTATACTTTGGACTATGGGATCATGGTTTTACATTATCGGGATGGGTTTGAGCATGAACAAACCCCCATATACATGGTGGTTGTGTGGAAAATGAATATAATTACAATTTATGGGAGGACCAAGGTTGGATATGGGATTTAGGTGAAGGATTCATGGATATAGGATCCAAAGCCTCAATGGAAGTGTTTGGAGAGACAAGATGACCTGCACAAGTTTGGGTGGCCTGAATCCAGCCATCAATGATGGATCAGGAATGGTCAGCCCTATATCTACACTCCCCAGTGAGATTTGAGTTGGAAAAAATGGTGATGACGGTGCAAATATAAATTTGAAGGCTTCCCTAGGTTTCTACAAAACACCTGACTATATGGTGGTTTTTCTAGGAAAACATTCTGTGTAGTCCCCTGAGTGTGGAGGATAGGCATTTAGGAAATATAAGTATCACACACCATGTATGGACCATACATTCTATATGACCCAATTCTAGAGGCTCAATGTGTACTCTGAGAGTGAATGAGCACATACATAATAAAGAAAAGAAGAACAACTTGGAGTAAATATGCATGAATCGGTACTCGAACACAACCTTAGTACATAGGCATGACTCGAAGTCCATAGGCATTACCATATGTACATGTGCATGGGCCGAGGTGCATGTCTGGGGCCCCAGTTGTCCAGGACATACTATGCACCAAATTTACACACGGTGTAGTTCCACATTGCCTAACGAGCCATGTCCAGAAAAGGACATAGGTAGGTGTAAAGGCGAGGGTACACATTGTATAAACCTTGGTATACATCATGTACCTCTGTAACAGCCTGAGATTTTATGAAAAATATTCTTTTTAATTTTATTAATGTCTTGTGTTGTACGCTACACCAAAAGGAGCTTGCACAACACGCATCCTTGACTTGCCTTGCATTACACGCAATCGCAACCTTCCTCGATAGCGTGTGTAGTACGCAATACTGAGTTTCACGAAACAACGATATGCTATTAAAATATTATTAAAACTAGCCGTTATGAATAGTAATAACCACTTTTTGAAATTTTGTAAATTTTATTTTTTCAAAATGGATTTCATTTTTGGATTCGGAGTATCGAATTTAGCCTAGGGTGAAATTTTGGTACATTTCAGATAACTTTCATATTCTGATGAATAGTGAAAATTACTAAATTTTAATTAAAAACAACTTTTTTAATCGAAATTATTAATAGTGATAAATTATTAATTTGAGTGGTTTTAAAGTATATTTAAAATATATTTTTACAATTTAATACAATGTTGGTCATTGGTTGTAATTTCACATTTAAACCAGACATAATCAAGTGTCAATCTTTTGATAGATATTGTTTCTTAAAAACACGCTATTTGTTTTAACAGTGGGATTTAATTATAAAATTAATTAATTCAACTTTTGTGTTATGAATTTGGTAAAATAGACTACATTTTTGAATTCGGAATATGAAATATAGCTTAGGATGAAATTTTGGCATTGTTCTGAAAAACATCAATTTTTGATGAATAGTGAAACTACTAAGTGGTAGGTTAAAAACTGAATTTTGCATAAAACTTAATTTTACCGCTTCTGTGAATGGAATTTCGAAAATCCGAGAGACACGGTTAATATCAAGGACTAAAATGTGGTTCAATGAGATGAAAATAATTTTTTTGGTGAATAATAACTTTTTACTTTTTTTTACCGCGGTTAATAGTAAATAGGGTAACTAAGGGTAAATATGATATCAATATTACCCTAACACATGTCCTAATTCTATTGGACAAGTTTAATTCGACCAAAAACAATCTTAGGAATAAAATATGACCATTTAGGCCCACTTGGATTAGATTAGGACATTTATTATTAATTTATTTAAAGAAGGGTTAAAATAGTTAATATCAAAGTTTAATAAGTAAATCATTTATAATATGGGGTTATACATAAGATAAATTCGATTGTAAATATTCATTAGAAAGATAAAAAGATTTCCTACATGATGGTATTTTATTTGTAATTTTTAGACATCAAATAATTTAATTTATTTATGACACAAAGATGATGCAGTAAGTAATCTTATTAATGAAATATTGACATAATTGATAATATAAATACCAAAATAAATGTAATTTAAGACTTTTTATGAGTTCCACTAATTTTATAGGTTACTATGATATATTAATGTTGATTTAATCAACTTGGTTCTAACATATAATTCTTTTATGACTTTCACAAAAATCATATATCAAATAGTGTCAAAATTGACACAAAATAGTTTTTAAATAAAATATTATATTATTAATTGTTATTTTATTCCTAAAAATCTAAGGTTCGGCCAAATGACTTAGATAAGGATATATTTATTAATAATATACAATTTGGGGTTTGTTTGGCATGTTATAGTAAGTTTATTAACCATATAGTGAAAGAAAACAAAAAGACATGGTAAAAGTTAAATTATTTAACTTAGAGTTAAATCTAATTGAGAAGGTTAAAATAATACCCTAAACTTGTCTAAATCTTATTGGTTGATAGTATTTCGACCCATCCCCACCTTATCTTCGAAATAAGACCCTTTGGAGCCATTATAAACCGATTTTGACTTTAATATAAAATAATATTTTGAGATATTCCTAAGGTGCCCCTCTCCTCCCTTATAAAAGGAAACCTCCTCCCCCTCCTCCTCACACCAATTTGAGCACTCAAGCTCGGCCAACCCCTGAAATTTTCCCTTCTACACTTCCCTAGAAACATCCTAGAGGTTCTGGTCTTCCTCAAAGACCAATTTTAGTGCCCTAAGAGGAGGTCTCAAAGAGGCGCTTCAAAGAAGAGGTAATTACCGTTACCAATTCTTTCATCATTATTTCTTCTTCCACTTCTTCTTCTTAGGTTGTTTCATTATGAACTAATAACATCAGTATCCCTCATATACTGATATGTTATTATAATTATGAAACAAACCTATTTCACCATCTATCCATCCTACGGAAAAAGAAATCACCGCGCGTGCGTACGTACGGAATACCGTCTCCACGCAGTGGTGTAATCTATTTTCCACCAACACCTTACATGGATGGGTATTATGGTGTAAAGAATAACTATACATAGTTATTATAACATCATATTGATTCTGATATATTGTATAATCCACTCCAATTCAATTCAATAATTACGGAAATGATATCATCGCTCGTGCGTACGTACGGACTATCGTCTCCACGACGCGATGAGATTCATTCTCAATGATTAACCATTAATGAATGATTATAAAGTATATATAATAAGTAATAATTAAATATATGAAATAATAATGATACTGGATTTATGTATATTTATATGTATGTCATCTACTTAATTCCATTCAAGACAATAAGGAAAGAAAAACAGCGTTCATGCGTACGTACGGACTACCGTCTCCATGAACGGTGTTTTTCATTTCATTTAACTATCTATTATATATATATATATACTGAATATATATGATATATAAATCATATTTTATATTCTTTAAGTAAGTAAATCATTATATAAGTAATAATAATGTCAATAACAACAAGTCAAAACACCTACGATAAATGAAACGATTTTACCCAAAACGCTTCTTTAACATGGAATTTACAAAAGAACGGGTAATATAATGTCATAAGTGAACCATATATGATATCATAACAATGAATATGATTCTGTAATAAGTCAATAACATGATTTAAATCATTATACAGGAGGTTAGGACACTTACAAAGCAAGTCGGACCTAAGGTAAGGGAAATATCACAATCTCATTTTTATCCGAGATTGTTTTTACTTTGGTAATTACTGGGGTGTATTTTATCATCCACATCCATGTTTCCTCAATATGTAATGTTATTTACATCCACCTACAATTGTTTAAATCCAATTTTACCCTTCGGTGTGTTTTTAGTAAAAGATATGAAAGGAATCTTTTGTCGTTTTTCATACGAGGTAATTTTTGACTTTTCCGACAAAAGTACGAGAAGAATGTTTTTTTAACTTAAACAGCACGAACGGATTTTTACGGTTTTATAAAGCCTTATTTTTATGAAGATTCCTCCAAAAGATTTCATGACTATTTTCAATAAAATCTCTTTCTTTTAAAAATTTCATGATGTTTTGTGAAAAGAAATTGATTTTGAAGAAGAAAGGATATTTTCCTCAAGAATTCAATTCAAGTGTTTTATCAAAATTATTTTCCATCTAAGATAATAAAGGGTTCTGTTTCTATCCATATTTTTACATTGATTTGACTATGTTGTGATGGAATTATGTTTATGAATTCCTTTATCTTATATGAATGGTTTTATGATGTCATGTTGTTTAAGAATCCCATTTTTATTACATGGGTTATGCAATGATGTATGATTTATGATTTAGTGGCGCACATAAGAATGGTATCATTAAGAGATGGGTGGGACCTATATATCCCTCCAATGCATTGGGTAAAGATTTTATATCTCATGAGATAGACATGGCTGGAATGGTAGGTTATACCGGTTCAGTGAAACAGGACTGAAACGAGGATTACTCGATTCAGAAAGGGACTTTGTCCACTAAGATAGTCTTGGCAATGAGTCTTGACTAACAAGAAATGATTCTCTATGATTATGTGTGTATGCCACAATGAGTAATGTTTTAATTTATGATTTCATTTCACTACTATGATTTATCCCATGTTATGAAATTATGCTCTCTTTTGCAGGTTAAGATTTCCAAAAATGTTATGTTCTTATGAAAATTATGTGATTGATATTTCCTTTGTTTACCCTTACTGAGCATTTGAGCTCACCCTTTTATGTTTTCTTTTCCCCAGGATATAAAGAAAGGTTTTAGGTAAAAAAAAGGGGAAGATCTTTATGGGAGATATTGAAGATCTTTCACCACGTTTAGAAGATTACGATCCGAGTTTCCAAAGACACTAAACTATTACGATCCTTGTGTGTGTGTTTTTGTTATGTACTAAGTATTCCGCAAAAGTAATGTAATGTCCATGTACGTCAGGCTTCGGGTCTCTACAGTTGGTATCAGAGGAAAGGTTTAGTCAACCTTTGGAAACTAGGATGCGAGAACTTTAGTGAGATCCCTAGAGATATTTATAAGGTATGTCTAGGGATGTCAATAAGGATAAGTATACATATAGGATAAAGTCCTAGAACTATGGTAAAGATCATAGAATTTAACCTAAGATGTTAGATATCAAGGATACTCCACCTTTATTATGTTGTTTTCCCTAGCATGATTTTTGCCTCTCACACTATTCTTTTTTTTGGGTTTTAGAAAATGGCTGGAAACAAGATGATTCACGATAATGGAGGATATGATGGACAATGGAATGATATTCTTCATGAGAAACCAAATGAAATGGGATTTGAAAGTCCAAAGATCATTATTATGCCGAATCAGCAATCTCATAATATGATCAATAAAGTAAAATTTGGTAAGTTTCCTGACTCGACTAATAAGAGAAAGATGGAGTTTCATGATGATCATAGAGGAAAGAAAGTTCAATTTCCCCTATGTAAATCATGTGGGAAGAGGCATCAAGGAGAATGTTTCAAGGGAACTGGAAGATGCTTTGGGTGTGGAAAAGAAGGACACAAAGCAAGTAAGTGCAAAGGAAAAGGGTCGGTTAACACCATGGATGAGGATAATGGTAATGCTACGACATCAAAAATGGTTAAGTGTTTTAAATGTGGAATGTATGGGCATTATGCAAACAAATGCCCTAAGGGAAAGACTCATGAAGAGAATCAGTATGGTCATATGGGTAGTATTTATGTGGATGATGATGAAGAGACTACAAATGATATGTGAGATGAAAGAATTTTTGAAGCTCGGTCAATGGTTTGAGAATGTAGTGGAATGATTACATGTTTATCATGTGTAATTTTGGAATAAAGAGACATCTATGGATTGTTACACTGTTGTCTTTCCTTGTGTTTTGAAAGTGTATGATTAATGTTACCAGTATCCATGAAAGGTTATTCAGATATTTTTGGAATATAGATGATATGAGCATAATGAAGGGATAAGGAGAAAATTAAATGTTTGATAGTATTCATGAGCTCATGATTGATATAAGGACTAAGTGATATCATGGTTTGAGTATATAGAATTTTGAGGATTTTGGTATGTGGAAAGTGTTAACGTTTAACTGCATTCATGTTTTCAATAAGGTTCAATGGGTATTCAAGGGAATACATGATTAAGGCCTTTGAATGATTAGAATGTGACCAACGAGATATATCTTATGATATATGGGGATCAACGATGGTATTAAATCTCTGGAAATCATTTTCACTATGTTATGAGAGTGGACTGCAGTATTATGGATAAGCCTAAAGATTGGAATGGATTATGATGGACACAAGTTAGTATTGTTTAAGGATAGATGTTTTCTCGATATTATTGATGGGATGTTATAGTAATATAGTTTTAGAAAAAGGACAACCTGCAGGACGGGCGACAGCCCATCGCATCGGACAAGGCTGTGGGAATCGAATCCACAACCGAAGTGCGACTGGCCTTTATCGCCTACCACTGGCCTACAGGAAGTCCCTGTTTAGTAGAAACTAGTTTTATTATATTAAGCAGTATGATATATGAAGTATAAGTCCATTTTAGAAACCATATATGATTAATCTCACTATAGATCGACTTATGTATATAATATTTGCTAACCTTTTATTTGAGACAGATGGAATGACCCGTCATTCTATCACATGATCTTCTAACACTTCACGAATAACAAATTCAACTTAATTTATTTAAGAGATGAAGTGGAAATTGTTCAAGGCATGAACAACAGTGAGATTGTACCAAAATAAAGAAAGTATTTATTCTAATTCAATTTTCAACTTTAGGGAAATGATCTTGAAAACCAAAAATGTTGTCCTCGTGATCTTATACCTGATGAATCAGATGGTACCTTAGATCGTCACAAATTTATGGATTTGTGATTACTAGATTTTCCATAGCCATGTTCTCTACCACTCTCCATCAGAACATGATGGTTAGATTTCTCTTTCATATCCATATTTTCACCTATGTGGAAACCCAGTGATTAGTTTATTTGGGTAACCATTACGTTTCATAATTTTGTTTTTAAAGATTGGTTTTGATATTACTTTTTACTATGTGGGTTTCTATTAAATAAACTTTCAAATAGTAAACCATTTATAACCCCGGCGAATTTCGAGGGCGAAATTCATTTTAAGGGGGGTAGAATGTAACAGCCTGAGATTTTATGAAAAATATTCTTTTTAATTTTATTAATGTCTTGTGTTGTACGCTACACCAAAAGGAGCTTGCACAACACGCATCCTTGACTTGCCTTGCATTACACGCAATCGCAACCTTCCTCGATAGCGTGTGTAGTACGCAATACTGAGTTTCACGAAACAACGATATGCTATTAAAATATTATTAAAACTAGCCGTTATGAATAGTAATAACCACTTTTTGAAATTTTGTAAATTTTATTTTTTCAAAATGGATTTCATTTTTGGATTCGGAGTATCGAATTTAGCCTAAGGTGAAATTTTGGTACATTTCAGATAACTTTCATATTCTGATGAATAGTGAAAATTACTAAATTTTAATTAAAAACAACTTTTTTAATCGAAATTATTAATAGTGATAAATTATTAATTTGAGTGGTTTTAAAGTATATTTAAAATATATTTTTACAATTTAATACAATGTTGGTCATTGGTTGTAATTTCACATTTAAACCAGACATAATCAAGTGTCAATCTTTTGATAGATATTGTTTCTTAAAAACACGCTATTTGTTTTAACAGCGGGATTTAATTATAAAATTAATTAATGCAACTTTTGTGTTATGAATTTGGTAAAATAGACTTCATTTTTGAATTCGGAATATGAAATATAGCTTAGGATGAAATTTTGGCATTGTTCTGAAAAACATCAATTTTTGATGAATAGTGAAACTACTAAGTGGTAGGTTAAAAACTGAATTTTGCATAAAACTTAATTTTACCGCTTCTGTGAATGGAGTTTCGAAAATCCGAGAGACACGGTTAATATCAAGGACTAAAATGTGATTCAATGAGATGAAAATAATTTTTTTGGTGAATAGTAACTTTTTACTTTTTTTTACCGCGGTTAATAGTAAATAGGGTAACTAAGGGTAAATATGATATCAATATTACCCTAACACATGTCCTAATTCTATTGGACAAGTTTAATTCGACCAAAAACAATCTTAGGAATAAAATATGACCATTTAGGCCCACTTGGATTAGATTAGGACATTTATTATTAATTTATTTAAAGAAGGGTTAAAATAGTTAATATCAAAGTTTAATAAGTAAATCATTTATAATATGGGGTTATACATAAGATAAATTCGATTGTAAATATTCATTATAAAGATAAAAAGATTTCCTACATGATGGTATTTTATTTGTAATTTTTAGACATCAAATAATTTAATTTATTTATGACACAAAGATGATGCAGTAAGTAATCTTATTAATGAAATATTGACATAATTGATAATATAAATACCAAAATAAATGTAATTTAAGACTTTTTATGAGTTCCACTAATTTTCTAGGTTACTATGATATATTAATGTTGATCTAATCAACTTGGTTCGAACATATAATTCTTTTATGACTTTCACAAAAATCATATATCAAATAGTGTCAAAATTGACACAAAATAGTTTTTAAATCAAATATTATATTATTAATTGTTATTTTATTCCTAAAAATCTAAGGTTCGGCCAAATGACTTAGATAAGGATATATTTATTAATAATATACAATTTGGGGTTAGTTTGGCATGTTATAGTAAGTTTATTAACCATATAGTGAAAGAAAACAAAAAGACATGGTAAAAGTTAAATTATTTAACTTAGAGTTAAATCTAATTGACAAGGTTAAAATAATACCCTAAACTTGTCTAAATCTTATTGGTTGATAGTATTTAGACCCATCCCCACCTTATCTTCGAAATAAGACCCTTTGGAGCCATTATAAACCGATTTTGACTTTAATATAAAATAATATTTTGAGATATTCCTAAGGTGCCCCTCTCCTCCCTTATAAAAGGAAACCTCCTCCCCCTCCTCCTCACACCAATTTGAGCACTCAAGATCGGCCAACCCCTGAAATTTTCCCTTCTACACTTCCCTAGAAACATCCTAGAGGTTCTGGTCTTCCTCAAAGACCAATTTTAGTGCCCTAAGAGGAGGTCTCAAAGAGGCGCTTCAAAGAAGAGGTAATTACCGTTACCAATTCTTTCATCTTTATTTCTTCTTCCACTTCTTCTTCTTAGGTTGTTTCATTATGAACTAATAACATCAGTATCCCTCATATACTGATATGTTATTATAATTATGAAACAACCCTATTTCACCATCTATCCATCCTACGGAAAAAGAAATCACCGCGCGTGCGTACGTACGGAATACCGTCTCCACGCAGTGGTGTAATCTATTTTCCACCAACACCTTACATGGATGGGTATTATGGTGTAAAGAATAACTATACATAGTTATTATAACATCATATTGATTCTGATATATTGTATAATCCACTCCAATCCAATTCAATAATTACGGAAATGATATCATCGCTCGTGCGTACGTACGGACTACCGTCTCCACGACGCGATGAGATTCATTCTCAATGATTAACCATTAATGAATGATTATAAAGTATATATAATAAGTAATAATTAAATATATGACATAATAATGATACTGGATTTATGTATATTTATATGTATGTCATCTACTTAATTCCATTCAAGACAATAAGGAAAGAAAAACAGCGTTCATGCGTACGTACGGACTACCGTCTCCATGAACGGTGTTTTTCATTTCATTTAACTATCTATTATATATATATATATACTGAATATATATGATATATAAATCATATTTTATATTCTTTAAGTAAGTAAATCATGATATAAGTAACAATAATGTCAATAACAACAAGTCAAAACACCTACGATAAATGAAACGATTTTACCCAAAACGCTTCTTTAACATGGAATTTACAAAAGAACGGGTAATATAATGTCATAAGTGAACCATATATGATATCATAACAATGAATATGATTCTGTAATAAGTCAATAACATGATTTAAATCATTATACAGGAGGTTAGGACACTTACAAAGCAAGTCGGACCTAAGGTAAGGGAAATATCACAATCTCATTTTTATCCGAGATTGTTTTTACTTTGGTAATTACTGGGGTGTATTTTATCATCCACATCCATGTTTCCTCAATATGTAATGTTATTTACATCCACCTACAATTGTTTAAATCCAATTTTACCCTTCGGTGTGTTTTTAGTAAAAGATATGAAAGGAATCTTTTGTCGTTTTTCATACGAGGTAATTTTTGACTTTTCCGACAAAAGTACGAGAAGAATGTTTTTTTAACTTAAACAGCACGAACGGATTTTTACGGTTTTATAAAGCCTTATTTTTATGAAGATTCCTCCAAAAGATTTCATGACTATTTTCAATAAAATCTCTTTCTTTTAAAAATTTCATGATGTTTTGTGAAAAGAAATTGATTTTGAAGAAGAAAGGATATTTTCCTCAAGAATTCAATTCAAGTGTTTTATCAAAATTATTTTCCATCTAAGATAATAAAGGGTTCTGTTTCTATCCATATTTTTACATTGATTTGACTATGTTGTGATGGAATTATGTTTATGAATTCCTTTATCTTATATGAATGGTTTTATGATGTCATGTTGTTTAAGAATCCCATTTTTATTACATGGGTTATGCAATGATGTATGATTTATGATTTAGTGGCACACATAAGAATGGTATCATTAAGAGATGGGTGGGACCTATATCTCCCTCCAATGCATTGGGTAAAGATTTTATATCTCATGAGATAGACATGGCTGGAATGGTAGGTTATACCGGTTCAGTGAAACAGGACTGAAACGAGGATTACTCGATTCAGAAAGGGACTTTGTCCACTAAGATAGTCTTGGCAATGAGTCTTGACTAACAAGAAATGATTCTCTATGATTATGTGTGTATGCCACAATGAGTAATGTTTTAATTTATGATTTCATTTCACTACTATGATTTATCCCATGTTATGAAATTATTCTCTCTTTTGCAGGTTAAGATTTCCAAAAATGTTATGTTCTTATGAAAATTATGTGATTGATATTTCCTTTGTTTACCCTTACTGAGCATTTGAGCTCACCCTTTTATGTTTTCTTTTCCCCAGGATATAAAGAAAGGTTTTAGGTAAAAAAAAGGGGAAGATCTTTATGGGAGATATTGAAGATCTTTCACCACGTTTAGAAGATTACGATCCGAGTTTCCAAAAACACTAAACTATTACGATCCTTGTGTGTGTGTTTTTGTTATGTACTAAGTATTCCGCAAAAGTAATGTAATGTCCATGTACGTCAGGCTTCGGGTCTCTACAACCTCCCTAAGATTCTTCTCCCTTCCATATCTCCTTTTTCAAAACTTGTATTTTGGATTTCAAGTAGACAATCCTATGAATTTTTCCACATATAATGTGATGAAAACCTTCATAGTGATTTTTTAGATAGGTTGTGAGCATGAAACTTATTCATGTGATGATTGACCGATAATAGTGATGTGGGAGGATCATCAAATATATGTTTGGGGTTGAAAAATACCCTATAACAGTAAGGTGAGGGTCACACATATTCTATATTTAGGTTGAGTGGTACCCTCCTATCATACAAGGGCATCAATTCTCTATCTACTGAGTGGCTCCCCCTCCACACCAGGGTGTAGGTCCTCTATCTACTGAGTGGAACCCCCTATCACTCACAAGTGTGGGTACTCTATTTACTAAGGGGAAACCCCTATCACACTAGGGAATGAGTCCTATATTGTAGATTGTGATGCCTCTTCCCGTGGACAAGCAGAGAGATGTGGGTCCTCTACCAAGCTTCTCAGATAGACATGCATGATACTGGGAATCAAAGATAAACCCTTGGAGCTATAGGTAGACTCATCCTTGGATGTGATATGGATATGGAGATACCATTTATCTATAATTTGGGTTTCTTTGTGAGTATATATATATATATATACACACTCCAAAAGGTCCAGGGATAGGAGGACCCATCCCTTCCAATCATTATTAAAAAATGTAAACTACAAGATTCATGACATTACAAGGGGGGTTTACAAATCCTGGAGTATAATTTACCACCCATGTCTGCCTCAACAAGACCAGACAACTCATTTGGGTTAACAAAAGACCACTCTGAGCAAGGTGACACAATAGACCTCTTTGAGAGTGCATAAACAACCTGATTGGCATCTCTATATATATGTTGGGTTTCATTCCCTCTGGTTATGGGATGAGATGACCTCTGTTGTATCTTTCTATTACTCCCATTGTGGTTTTCAGGACATCCTACTGGGTATGAATATACTCACCCATGCATGGGATTTTCTCACATGTGTCATGTCTTGTGCATAAAATAGAAAGATCTACGGAGACATTGGTGGTGCTTAGTGATTCTTGGGTGCATTGACCACATATGATGGCCAGATTTGGAGATTAGGATATGGGCGCTCTTCAATTTTCCTTTATTCCAGTTATTTTTAGGTTAAGAATTCATTTCCTATTAGGAATGTATTTCTACCCTTTACAATTTGGATTTATACCTTTATACTCTGATGTATTTTCTAGAGGTTTTTGGCATGCATGGTTATACTCTAGATGTTTCAGTCTTTTATTATTCCTCTGCACTTTTTCATGGAGATATTTGGGTGTGTGGGTATAGGTACATTAGAAAAGGCCTCCCTTTTTAGTTATGTCTTCTTGATTCTTGTTAGCATCACATAGCCTATTGGATATGGGCTTGGGGTTATCACAATCAATCTTTCATCATCCAGGTGGGCCCTAGTGGGTCGGTTCATGACATTTGCTGCATGTTATCATTTAGATGTGGAATCAAAAGCTTGTGGTTATTTAGGATGTTTAAAGGAAAGAAACAATGAAAATTAAGAGAGATCATGAGGAATTTAATTTTGATTTCTAAGGAGGAGATTATGGGGAGACGAACAATGTGATCTTTTTGAGAAAATCAAAGAGATAATTGATAGAGGAGATCACACTACTAATTTCAGGGATTTTACATTTTCAAATTTTAAAATAATATTCACATAATTTTGAAAAGATAAAAGGAGATAAAAAATAGAATGAAAATAGTGTAAAATGATATATACTAGTAAATAATATGTGTATTGAAGTAAATAAGATAGAGGAACCTAATATTGTATAAACCACTGATATTTTAAGTATTTGTTTTGACCCGATTCGCATCGTACCCCTGGGGCATCCATAATGGACTAACAGACAGTGACCGATTGTCTGTTACTATGAAGGGTTTCACATAGGGTATGACATCCTCAGATGGTATCCAATAGGTTTATTTATGGATCCAAAAAAACCCAATGCACCTAGTATCCATGATTCATAGACCTTCTTTCCAAAGTCATACACTCGTTGGATGATTATTTGGACAACAACACTTAAGGAATCCATTGGTTGAGAGGATTGGAGGTCAGGTTCATCACACCCTTTATGGGGAAAATATTTCCTATTATGAGAATCCCTTATAGATTTAAGGAATGTTCATATGTTCATGAATCCTTGGTTTTTTCCAATCATGTGTTCACGGGTTACCGCTGGATTGAAAGATTAACCATATATGTGCATGGGTTGGGAATTTTTGAGACAATTCTAGTTTAAACCATATGATGTGGCGCTCTAGAGTTTACTGTCATCCTGGGGGGACATACATTTTGCTATCAAGATTGAACCCAAAATATAGGCTTCCTATGTATCCCTATGAGAGAAATTACAACCCACATAGTTTAGTACCAATTAACTAGACACATCAACTTTTAAGGTCGTGCGATGAGGACCCATCCATCCAGTTTAACCTCACGCAGTAAGGACATCTTGGCGGAGGATACCTTGCCATGATTTCATGTGGGACTTACACCAAAGTGGCTTAGGATGTTTGGAAGAGGTATGGATTCCTGGTTGGATATATCCCCAATAAGGATATGTATTGGTGAACACTATGGTGATTTGGATGCTAGGTTCGGACCTCAGGGAGGCTTCCTATGTATATTAGTTAATTAGGAATCAAATACCTTATCGTTTACTTTAATTTGTGGTTTATATCATAGAGAAGGCCCATTTTCAGAAATTCCATCAGGGCTTACTCCTAAAGAGGGTTCCCTTTAATTATGGGACATAACTGGAGATTACTTATTGAAGATTACCATTTGAGTAGACACAATCAATGCTTACACCATAAAGGTGGCCTTTATTGAAAGTGTCACGTCTGGGCTTATTCTTAAAGAGGAGGCCCTAGTGAGTCGGGGTGAATTCTTACAGGGACTGACTTTTAAATAGAATGTACCTTGAGATCTAGCCTTAGGTTGGAGTCCTATGTATCCTGGTTAGAGTAAGAATCAGAGTTCTCGTAGTTCAATTACTGGGTTGTGACTTGATTAGAGATTATTCATAGGAGCTTCCCATTTGAAGGTGGAATGATCTCTTATTTCATAGATGAGATGGTATGGTGCTCAGGACAAGATAATGGATTCCTATATATTCTAGTAAGAGTAGGAATCCGAGTTCTCACAGTTCTTAACTACATTGTGTGAATTTCATATCATCAAAGACCTCTAAACCCACTTGAGTCATGCTCGGTGTGAGAAATAAGAGGATGTGAAATATTCAATAGAAACCCACCTTTTCTTCTCTCCACTGAGGGAAAATGAGAAAGGATACAGTGTAAGATGATGTAGAGAAATGAACCTTTCAACGTAAAACAAATTTAAAGGTTATTGGGTTTAGACTAGAAGTTTAGGTGCTTACTCTAGGATGGATTCCGTGAATTGGGTTCTGAGAAAGGGGAGTAACATTGCTCCTCATAGAAAGGTAAATCAAGTGAAATTCATTTTATTTATCACTATCCATCATTGAATGGATAATCCAATTATTCCCCTTGATCCTTAGAATGGGTAGTCTCACATTTGTGTCCCAAGGTCAGACTCCAGGTTACCTTAGGAATGTAGAATTAAGTACGTCCTGGGGGTCCAAACTATTGTGGGAACTGCCTTTTCCCACCCTGCTTACCTTGGGTATGTAGACTCAGAAGGGCACACTAATGTTCCAGACTATCTGGAAATACGGGTATATTGGATTTGGAAGAGGCTTTGGCCTGATGCTGGTGGACTGGTTAGTTCAGGGGCCATGGAGGGCATGATGGGGATAAAAGGAAAATATTTTAACCATAAGTTAGAAAACATGAAGACTCCCCATTCTGTGTACCATTTTCTTATGCTGGATGGGGGATTCCCCACATAGTGTATTGCTATGTTGGTGAAGGGGTCATCTACGTACCAAAGTGGTATAAAAACTTATGTGTGAGCTACCACATACCATGGTGGTATGTGGTCTTAGGTTCCACCTGTATAGTGTGGTTCTATTCGGCGCATGGTCTTTTATGTGTAGCGATGCGCCACAGGGTTTGTCAGATTGAAGGAGGGGAACTGTACCTATGGTTTATAGGATGTTCATCCATGGAGGGCCTATGGTTCGTAGTTATCCAATTAGGTTTGTGGCTAGTTAATTATTATCAAGTTTCCTTCTTTTTATGGTTCATGGAGGGTTTGTAACTGCTAGAAACCATTCACAGTTCTGCCCTTCATCAGTTGTTTCCTTCAAAGCCTTCTATTTGTAAACTCCAAGCTCTCACAAAAATCCTCATCCTTTTCTTGGCTCCCCTTGGAGTCCTTTTATAGAGTGATAAGGAGGCTGTATCCATGGGACACATGACACATTTTTCGAAATCCCATGGAGAAATTGCTTAGCCCATAGACAACTTGGTCAACTGAGGTTCGCAGTGTTGTGGTTCGTGGTGGCAGAAATCACCCCCTCAATTCCAAAAATGATGTGGTTCGTGGGACACTGTTAGACTCACCTCATCCACTAACTTCTTAGTCTACAAGGATGTTATGAAAGGCTTACTTTTCCATCGCATTTTCGGAAACGACATGGTTCAAGGTGGCTTGGTTTTCTTTTTCATCTGCGAATGACTTGGTTCCCTGGACAATGATTTTTGGGCCAATGTTTTTCCATCTATCTGTGTACTGCTTTGTTCGCGATCTGTGCCTTCCATTGAACTTTTCTAATAATTAGTATGTGGACTAGTTTGGGTCCTTTTCCAAATTTTATTTCTTCAATCTTTTGGTAAAATCTTCATCCCCACATTCATATCTTTCCTATATCAAATTTTTGGGAGGATTTTATTTCCCTTTTTAGATATTGTTTTCAGGACCCTACAAATGCACCCCCATCAGAATGAGGTTCGGTCAGAATTAAGAGGAGGCTATTATGATGTAGAAAATGGCCATGAACTAAATTGTTTTGTGGTATAAAGGTAGAACCATTGGGGGGACCGCACCTTTATATAGGGGGCCCAGGTCATTTGTATTTTTCCTAGTTTCTTAATGAAAAAGTGCTCCTCAAAGAACTCTCAACTTTCCTTGCTTCCGTGTAATATCTACTTTATGAAATTTATCATTCGTGAACCATGCCTTACATTATTAGAACTAAATATTCTTCATTGTTTCCTTGTTCATGAGCTGAACTTTGAATGCACAAATCGAACTGAGTAATTTTAAAATGTATGTTTGAATTTCTGCCTAGTAAGATGATATGCAACCCGCTCGTCCTGCAGGCTTAACTTCAAAGCTGGAAAACTAAACTTTAAATTTACAATTCATACTTTAAATCTTAAAACTATGAAATTTGAATACCTACATAGAGAGTCTTGGTATGTTTCTTTTATATTCTGCAGGCTGATCAATTCGCTGGACAATGCTTTACGGGACAATGTTTTGCGGGGCATTCTACGTATGGTTGGTTCTTGGGGAATAAATTCTGTGAACCATTCTCCTGCCATAGTACGCGAATCCTTTCACTAGGAATACTTCTTTGGTCCTTTGCAATTTTTTTCTTTTTTTGACCAACCATTTTAATTGGAATGAACTTTTTTTATAGTATTTTTTTTGGATAATGGATATTCCTCTTATCTCAATAGAAGTGATTAGGAGGAGGGAATCCATGAAAAATAATGTCGAAGAGAAAATCCGTGCTGTCATTATTCATCAAAGGGGTATTCTCTAAGATCTCCTTTTGATGGAGTTAATAGCCTATCCACTATCCAATCAGCTACCACTTTATAATTTTGGGCTCCAAGATAATGCTCCTTTGTCATGGATTGATCATGGAGATCTTATCATATATTCCGAAATGTACCATGGGCATAATAGGGAAAAAATATCTGCTGACAAAGAAATCATTACTGCTTTGAGTCAGGAGGGTGAGTTCATCCTAGGAAGCTCTATGTGGGCTCAAAGTGGCCAATTATCTTTTAGTATGTCATTGGATTCCATTATACAGGATTATCCATCTATCATTAACCTGTCATGAGGTAACCCGAAAAGAGGATGAAGATCTAAATGGGATCTATGATCAGAAGGGTTGTTTTTTTGACGAGTTGGATTGGGAATTATGGGTTCATCATAACTACTTTGAAGCTTCTAGGCTGATAAAAGATATCAATCTATATCTAGTGGTGTGGGTCTCCCAATTCTCCTTCTTTTCACTTGGTGAGATACTATCTGAGCTTCTCAACTACTGATGTTTGGGAACCAACACCTTTCACTTATCACATGGTATGGTGGGGATCAATCTATGGGATGTATACCTGATAGGTGGAATTCCTATCATTGGAAACATGTATAATGAATTTTTACTAGTGTCCAATTCTTGGAGGAATGTTAAAAAAGTATCCCCATTGGAAGGAGAATTATTGTTCATGGAGGAGAGGCTACTTGGTCATCCCCTCATTCCCACTCACTTATCTCCGTTGAAGATTAGATAGGGTTATTCTTGCAGGTGAATAGGCTGAGGCCAAGAGTTCACCATATCCAAACCCATCCAACCCTGCAGTCATAGATCATTCTTGTTTCTTGTTGCACTACCCTTGAGGTGGATCAATACACCACTTTGGGTTATGAAATCTACCAAGACATGTCATCTGAGCTCCGATGGATAGTTTTCTTTTCCATGTTCCTAAGTGGATGGATCTTTCCTTCTCATGATGTTTATACTGGTGTTAGGGCCTGCACTTTGATGACGGAATCCACATTGACAGAGGGACAACCCATCAACTTGGCCACTCTAATTCTTTCCCGGATCTATGAATTGTGAGGGAAAATACAAGAAGGTAAACCCCCAAATCGTCTTAGCGGTCCGTTTCAATTTTTATATGGCCGGATGATAGAGCATTTATCTTATTATTTGTAACAGTATACCACCATAGTTCCTCATTCTAACTTCCACCCAACCTTTCTTAATATTTCTCCCATCCATGAAAAATATTTGATCTTGGAAAGTGAGATTTAATTTCTAAGTGATGTCTCCCACTTCTCTTTCACACCTTACGTGGCACCCCATGGGCCAGTAATAGATACTTGGAGGGGATCCTTTGAATAAATTTCTTATATTTCTGAACATCTTGATGGAGTTTTGACCGTACACATAGACAATGTGACCATTTGTGAACTTTACATCCGTTATAGGTTTTCTAGGTAGTTTGGATGCCTTCAATAGATCACATCTCTCCCCACCACCATAGTGAATCGGGAATATCACCCTGTAATTCTTCGCCAATTATGGTTGGACATGATGTGGGAGGATAATAATGTGGAAGTCCTCATTCCTCCCATAGTATCCTCAACTTACCTATCATTAGATTATGCCAATATGGGGGCATATTTCTATCTTGATGGGGTATTGGAAAGGCTAGTTCGAAAGGTTCAAAGAGTGGTGACTATTTCCGATCCTATCCCAACCATGCCAGTTGCACCACCCATTCCCCTTACTATCTTGAAAAGTAATTAAACCCATCATCACATGAATTTAGAAGGGGATTCACCCACACAACCCATCTCCATGTAAAGTGACTAAGATCCTGCATCTTTGGATGATGTGGTCTGTGGTCCTACTAAAGCTAGACCGAGTGGTATGTCACTCGATGTTCCTAAAGTTGCTGCCAGTCCCCCACATTTAGTCCCAGAGGCTGAACCATCTATTGGGATGGAAATTCCCCTTCATGGGGAAACTATCTCATGGTTCTTCCATCTGATGCAATGATGATTCCTCATTGCGTACCTATCACGGTGGAGGAGGAGCAATATTCTGATGCTATTAGGAGGCATCAAGTTGTGCGAAAGGGGGAATGACGTGAAATATTTAATCTTGAAATAGAAACCCCCCTAACAGATTTTCCAATGATGAGGGTCAATTTAAATGAGTATTTGTCAATCTAGGTTTTGGTGGCTTTTATTACTGATGCCTGAATATCCTTGTGCACCAAATTTTTATAGCTCGAGAGGATATCACTTCATGCAAAGGGCACCTCACTCGATTAAACACTTCTCACCATCAAGCTCAGACCTTCTAAGATATTACTAATGAGTTTCATCATATGGAAGCTGAGGAAGCTAGTGCTCATGACCAGGTGATTGTTCAGACAGTGGAACTACATGAGGGAGAGGCTCACATGGCCAAACTAAAAGCACAACTCTCATAATCAATTGCTAATTATGAAGTCATCCAATAGAAAGAGAGATACCAGTAGACTATTATGAAGAGAGTTCACTCGATGGTTAAAACTGAATTTGAGTGAAGGGATACTTTAAAATATTCCCTTGAAGGACCTTATAGGAAAATTATTGACCTACTAAAAAGAGTGAGTTAGGCTTCATTGTAATTCATTGGGCTACCCTACAACACCTTTATTTTTTCATTAGGGAGGGGCTCCAGATTGTGGATGTTCCTCCCACTATCACTTCCTTTTTTTTAAAACATAATTTCTTTCTTTCTAGGGTTCCTATTTTACCCTTTCCTATAATATTAATCATTTATGATCAACTACATTTTAATCAATAATCTAAACAAAATATCAATTTGAATTATAATTCAGGATAAAGAAATAATCAAGTTATTCTATAATTTTTTCCTGAATTGAGGGGCTCATCTAGTGCAGTTTGACTTTTATTGTGGTCACATGGAGAACCCTAAAACTTTGTGTCTTTTTTGTTATCACCCTAATTTTTTCCTAAGCCTGTGTTGAGGTCTTAGTGGGTATAACTCAAATTTTACATAGATTTCCCTTTGTGGGTTTTCGACCGAAGAATCTTTGTGTCTCTTGAATTTTTTTTCTCATCATTTTTTTGCCTAAACCATATGTAGCATAAGTTAAACGAGATGATGCCTGAATTTTTATTAGGATTACCTTTGTGGGTTTTCCCCCTAGAGAGTGTTGTGCCTTTTTTATTGGTAGTTTAGAGTCTTGTAAATCATACTATTATTATTGATGTTTTAGGAAAAAAAATTGACCATGACTGCACTGGTGTTTAGGTCAAATAACTTTGACCATGACTTGTAGGAAAAGGGCCCCAATTTAGGACTCATTAACTGAGAATGTCCCAGAAACCTTCATACATGGATGAGGGATTTCTATTGACCCTGACTTGTAGTTTACAGATATGAGACATGATATGGGGAATAAAATCCATGGGGAGTACATAGATAGGAAAGCCTCTCCAGAGGATGAGTTGTCATTTGGTTGACATGCCATTTTTTTGGGCAATATATGCAAAGCTATCAGGGAATAATGTGTATAGTAAAAAAAGTGTTTCCATGGGACACTGGCCTTCCATTTTTGATGGCCAAGAAGTTTTTATAAAACTTTGTATTTACTTTTCTATTGAGGACCACCGTGGATGGCACATTGAAGGAATGACTTCTAAAAGTAATAAGGGAATTTTCATAAGCTTTAAATTAAATATACCAACCCCACACGAATTTGGCTTGTGTAAAGGAGGTTTGAAGAATGGTGTAGTTTAACATCATACAATAAGGACATTTAGGACCTGTTTTGTGAAATCATCTTACTTTGAATGGAGGAGGGTAAGCGATTCACTTCCTCCATTATAGTTTGTCTAGGAACGTACTTCACCTTTTGGCATTGGAAGGGGGAAATATGTAAACCATAATCCAAGGGGTTTCCAAATCAATGGACTAATGTGGGATATAAATGTTGTAAGGGCGTATGGAGGTAGAAAGATACGCCCCTAAGGATGAATTTTCCTTTGGTTGGAAGGACGTTTTTTGTGGGCAATGTATGTAAAGACTCTAGGGCATAATGTTCATAGTCAAACAAAGGTGTATGCAGAACAATGAACTTCTATTTACGATGTCCATAGAAGATTATGGA
The DNA here is from genome assembly GCA_963277665.1 of Viscum album. Taxonomy (NCBI): domain Eukaryota; kingdom Viridiplantae; phylum Streptophyta; class Magnoliopsida; order Santalales; family Viscaceae; genus Viscum; species Viscum album. The sequence continues at coordinate 251,016,518 of OY728150.1, forward strand.
TATTTAGACCTTACTGGAAATAGAGTATGAATTGTGAGAAGGGGTATGCCTAAACATTAAAAGGGGACATTTCAGGTTGGACTTTACTAAGAATACTGGGAGTAAATGGAGGAATTTTTATCCTATTCATATGAGTTGTTTCCTTACACAAGTCTGACCCTTTTGTAGGCAGGGATGGGGCATCGTTTTCTCTTGGTTAGACCGAAAATGTGATATCGAATGTTACTACATATCCTAAAAGGTTAGGAATCGAGCTATACATAGCTATTTTAATGTTTATCAGTATGTGGATATGATTTGCACATACAGATGGGGAATTTTTATTTTGGATATGGATTTACCAATGGGGAAAGGTGTATGTCAAACTTTTCTATATAGATTTATTTCTTGCGCATGGTCATGAGGGGAAATACCCTTTTGATATTACTTGTCATAATGGTGAATACTAGGTATCGAGTATCATGAAGTTTGAATTTCATGTGATTATAAAGTTGATATAGAATCCCAGAGTAACTGGAGGGTAATCTAACCAGGATGTCCTGACATTTCTAGGGCATGGGTAGGGAGGGTAGTGTAAACCATGGATTTGAGGGATCTTTGATCAGGAGGAATGACATGGGGGTTATAAACTGTTATGCATATGAAAATAGGAAAATCATATCATAGGTATGAATTTACCTTTGGTTGAAAAGCCATTTTTGTAGGCAACATATATAGAGACACCATGGAATAATGTGCGTAGTCAAAAAAAGGTATCCACAGGACACTGAACTTCCATTCCCAATGGACATGAAGGATTATGAAAATCCAAGATCACTCAAAGTATGGAGTTTGATGAATGGAGAGAGTTGTTTTTGACACATTAGAAACACTTAGGCCATGATTATTCATGGAATTCTGTGATTTTTTGAATAATTGGGAGTCTATCTCTATATATCTGACTTGCATGTGAGGTGGGATGTTTTAACACCCTTGTGAGATCAAGGTTAAGTTTTTAAGATTCAGGCATTCCGAGAACACATTCCCTGCACAAGTTTTGTTTTGTGCACAAGGATTTGTGGAATTTTAGCTATATTTTGGGTACCATGTAGTTTTTTATGTCATGTAGTTAGGACTTTGGGCCAAGAATTTTAACATCATGTAGTGAAGTATTATTTAATACAGTTTGACATCGTGTGGAAAGGAAGTTGAAAACAAATTCTAATCATCATGTTGTAGGGATGAATTATTGAAGGAATAATGTGTAATGATGAGATAATCAGGCTAAGATATTCTCGGTAATCCCCAGACATGAGAGGGAGAATAATGTGTAACCCATTATTGCGGGATCCATCAAGTCAGGAGGGATAACATGAGGATTAGGGGCCAATGAACATAAAAAAGTAGGAACAACCTCTCTTGATGAAGAATTTTCCTTTGGTTGATAGACCATTTTTGTGGGCATCATATACAGAGCCGACATGGAATTTATATTCATAGTAAAATAAAGGTTCCTATAAGACACTATCCATCCATTTCTGATAGTCATGGATGATTATGGGTGTAACGCCCCGACCCCAGCTACCTAGAGTCGGTGCATTACTTCATAACATTGTCATGATCACAAAAATCAAGTCTCGAAAGACTGATTAGTTTACTAGCCTTGGAAACACTAGATACATTACATCATAAAGTGAAAAACTAAAATAACAAAGTCTCCATAGTCCACACTCATATCCTCTTCTGACTATCCCTGCAGGTCATTCATAAAATACTTCATCACATCCTAGAAAATATTAAAACATTGAAAGGGGTGAGCTCGGATGCTCAGTAAGGATAACAATATTGCGGAAGCTTTCATAAATAAACATTAACATTTAAGGCAATGTATAACTAAAACAAAATCCTTTTTAAACTTGAACTTCAGCATAATATAGCAAAAATAAAATTAAATAATTCCATTTACTTACTCACATGGATATTCTACTAGGCGAATAATCACATGCAATATCAATAACCACTTTCATAATGATGGAATGCATAATGCCAGACTATCATAACCACGTAGCCAAGGCCTCGTGCCAAGACAAAAAATAAGATTTTGTCAAGGCCACGTGCCAAGACACTAGTTTGTCTCATGAGACATGCCGATGCATCGAGGAGCTATAGCGGGCTCCACCCATCACTTATTAAGTCCAATGCATTCCTCATATGAATAGGTTTAAACATATCATAAACCATAACATAATTGTATCACATAAAACATGCATAATAGAAATATAGAATTTATAAATTTAAATCACAAGATACAAATACAACACATTTATATAATAAAAACATTATCAAAACCATTTTCAATAACAAAATAAAAGAAAATTAAAACATGGTATTTATTTTTCATTTTAAAAAAGTAATGGCTTATAGAGGAAGCCGAAACTCAAATAATAGTCACGGCGGCGGAGAAGTCATTGTCGCCGCATACGTAAGAAAAAAAATTCCATTTTTTTGTTTAGTAAAACTCTTTGTATAAAAAATATTCCTTTTGAATAAAAGTAAAAGTCAAAGGGGTTTATACACCGTATAAAAGAAAGTTGTGTATAAAACCAAATACGCCTCAATGAAAGGAGATTGAGACAAAGTCCTTACAAAGATCATTTTTAAAATAAAATAGATCTATTATGTGTATTCACTATAAGTACACATAAAGAAATTACAAATACAAGATATGACATAATAATATCATGACATAATTGGAAAGTAGGAGATTAACCCAAAGAATAGAAATTGGGTTAAGAAGTTCCCTTACCTCGTGTCCGACTTGGGTCGATCATTCTTTAACCTCCTGAATAATAAACTAGAGTTAATTTATATTTACTTAAGAAACCTTTTCATGTTCATTATTCCTTTTATATCACTTATTACCATGTTATGAACATTATGTAATTATTTAAGTTATTAACGGCCATTTTGTCGATATTTTGTACTTGAGTCAAAAATAAACTTCTTATAATTACAAGTTGTTCATGTGGTGAAATATCCATTATATCCAGAATTATATTCATGATGTAGATATCATATATATCATATATATCCAGTATATACATTCATTTATAATATTACATAACATTTAGAGGAAAGAAATGAAATGCACCGTTCATGGAGACGGTAAGCCGTACGTACGCATGAACGCTACTTTCATTTCTATTTCGTATTTAATGGAATGAAATCATATTAGTATAAAGGTGTATTATAATTCCAGTATAATATCATATATAATATCATTTAATTTATCCTTTATACATCCCACATATGGCATTAACGATTCAAATCACTTTGAGGGGGCGGTAGTCTGCACTTCCTAAAATGAAAATATCGCATTTACCCTTAATGGAAAACAATAAAGGTATGCCATAAGTGAAAAATACAGAAGCTTAAGTAAAAGATAAACATATTATATATCATATATAAATATAGTTACATCTTAATGACCACCTTTGAAGGTGTTATATGAGTGTTGAACAATCATCGTTTCATGTGGCATAAATTCGCATTCCACAGAAACAGTATGTTCTTTAACCATTAGATGTAGGTGTGTGTAAGTGTAGCTAGAATAATCATTATAACAACATACTAGTATATTTAGGATACTGGTGTTGTTACAAAATAAATGAATAAAAAGAGTTTAAGGGGTTGGAGAAGCAAAATAAAACAAAAGAACACAAGAGAAAACACTACCTTTAAAACAGGTAACTTTTTTTGATTTGAGCCAAAGGCTTCCTTGGGAAGACTTATGCCCAAAGAGAGGCTTCTAAGAGTAAGGTAGGGAACTTGAGAGATTATTTTGGCAGAGGTTGTCCAAGCCAAAAGGCTTTGAAGTTGTGAGTAAGGTGGTAGTGGTGGGTGCCTTTTATAAGAGGAGAGAAGGGGTACTCTTGGAAAGATTGAAATGTTACTTTATTATGAAAAGATTTTTCGGATTATAAAGGTCCCACACTTATATATTTCTAGTATAAGGTGATACGGGTTCGAAATATACTCATCCAATAGGTTTTTGACAAGTGTAAGTCTTAGATTTTACATTATCTTTTCATTTTATTTAAATCGTTAATTAATGAGGTAATCGCTACATCATCATGGTGTCATAAATAATTTAATTTATTTAATGTCTAAAAATTATAAAAAATAATATCATGATGTAATAAATCTTTTTATATTTATAATTAATATTTATAGTAAAAAATATGACTTGTATAACCCCATTTAAAAATTGTTTTAGTAAAACAACTCTTGTTTGTGACATTTTTATTTTAACATTAAATAAAAAGTTACTTATGTCATTTTCCTACCAAAGTGGCTCCATGGGGTTCCCAAGTTGACCCATGGTTTGTCTTGGTCGGCCGTGAATCATCCAATATGGGTAGGAAAATTGTAAAGGTCATTTCATATTTTAATAATACCATTTTTACCTTAAATTTCACTAATTACCTTTAATCACGATTAATTAAACTTAAAAGTTATTATTCACAAAAAAATTATTTTAATCCCATTGAACCAAATTTTACTTCCTAATGAAAACCATGTTTGTTGGATTTTTGAAAATCAAATCACAGATGTGGTAATGTTTCATTTAAACGAAAAAATCAATTTTTTAACTACCACTTAGTGGTTTCACTATTCATCAAAAATTGATGTTTTTCAGAACAATGCCAAAATTTCACCCTAAGATATAATTTATATTCCAAATACAAAAATGATGTCTATTTTAAAAAATTACAAACATATAAGTTGCATTAATTAATTTTATAATTAATTTCCGCTGTCACAACAAATAGCGTGTTTTTAAGAAACAATATATATCAAAAGATTGACAATTGTTTATGTCCAATTTCAAAGTGAAATTAATTCTAATGACCACCATTGGATAAAATAGTAAAAATATATTCTAATTATTCTTTAAAACAACTTGATAGTATAATATATCACTATAAAATATTTTGATTAAAAAAATTGTTTTTAAGTATTTTTCACTATTCATAAAAAATTGGAAGTTCTCAGAAAATTACAAAAAATTCAACTTAGGATAATTTTGATATTACGAATACAAAAATGAAGTCCATTTTGAAATATAAAATTTCTAAAATTTTAAAAAGTGGGTATTTCTATTCAAAACGGCTACTTTGATTAGTTGCGGTGTGTTAGAACTCGAACTTGTGTACAATGCAAGCTATTTCATTATTGAAAGAGAAGCGTATCATGGAAGCTCGGGGTGTTACATTCTACCCTCCTTCAATAAATTGCATCCTCGCAATTTGAAAATTTTCTATGTATATAAAAGGTTGAAAAAAGAAAATACCTTTGTGGAAAACCCACATCGGAAATAAGGTTAGTAAAAATATAACTTTAAAAGATAGAAAGATAAGTACAAAGGTCACCCGAGATAGCCCATACTAGGATTATATGAAAATATGGATATGGAAGAAAAACAAACCATCAAGGTTTGATGGAGAGTTGTATAAAACATGATTAGGATAAAGTTAACCATAAGAAAATCACAAACTTCTGATTGGTTAAACGGTCATTGAATCCCCAGTTGGAAAAGTTAACCGGCAACGTTTTTGTTTTAAGTTACCTTTTATAAAGTTGAGGAATTTATTTAGGAGATTTACTAAGAACGTAAGGGAATATACATACTTGTCATATAGACTTTCATTCTTTAATAAATTTTTACCACAAACCCATCTTTCACTCCAAATGGTAACAAAACTCAAAAATATTCTATTTATCCTAATTATATAAGGTTATAAATATTACCACATACAATTTAGATTAGGAAAAATATTTTTTAATAACCAGAGACTTCCTGTAGGCTAGTGGTAGGTAATAAAGGCCTGTCGCACTATGGTTGTGGGTTCGATTCCTGCAGAATTGTCTGATGCGACGTGTTATTCCCCACCCTGCAGGTTGTCCTTTTCCTAAAACTATAGTATTATAATATTCCAAAAATAATCTTCAGAAATGTTTTAACCTTACACAATACTATTGAAAGTTCAAATTAATCCATCCCAACCTTTATAGTTATCCAAAATACCTCTGTCCAGACTTTCTCTAAAAGGTCTCTTAATTCCAAAATCAATTTATCAGATTCCCCAAACAAAGTAATGTTTTTCTTATTGTCACATACTAAAAATATGGTTACCTTATTCATATTAAAACCTTAATGAAAAAAAAACAAGTACCACAGTACAATCCTTATATATATCACATTATCCTTATAACCAGAATATAATCCTTGAGTCCAAAAGCACCAATACATTAATTATTCCACTTCTACTGTAGTAATAGCATAAGATTGTCCTTGATCCCTTGGCCTTTTTTGAGGTAAGTTTTCCTGACGCTTAGGACATTCATTTGCATAATGCCCCATTTCCCTACAATTGTAGAATTCAACATTGATATCCTTTTTCTTTCCCTTGAAATCACACGCCTGGTGACCTTTTCCTCCACATTTATAACAAACTCCCATTCCTTTTAGGCAAGTACCTGGGTGATTATTCCCACAATTATCGCATAATGGAAAATCCTTCTTTCCCTTTTCCCCTTTATCTATCTTTTGTTCCACCATTCTCTTCTTCTCTTGCTTTACTTTGTTGTCATAAGACTTAGAGAATTCATTTTCTGTCTTGATAGAACACGAGACTATATCTTCGTACGTTGAGAAAGGTTATGATACTAAAGCTCGATGGAGAAATGGTTTTAACCCATCAAAGAAACAATCAATCTTACTTCTTGGGTTACGTATATAATCTGCAGCATGCCTCGCTAACCTTGTAAAGTTGGCCTCATACTTTCGATATTCTCATCCTCCTTTTTTCTCAGACTCAAAAATTGTCTTTCCATATCTGCTCGATGGTCACGAGGATAGTATTTTTCTAGGAAAAGATCTTTGAACTCCCTCCATTCCATATTTGATACTTCATCATCTTCCTTTGTGTTTTGAATCAACGACCACCATTGATTGGTATCTCCAGTGAGGCGGTAGACTGCCATGACAACCTTCTCCCTTTCTCTACTCCCCAAGGCGTGGAATATTTTCTCTAAGGAGTTTATCCATTGCTCAGATACTAATGTATTTGTACCCCCATTAAATTTTGGCGGTTGTTGCCTCATGAAGCGGTCTAACATTGATCCTCCACGTTGCGGATCAGGGTGCTCCATACGAGTAAGGTTATTATTCATAACCTGAGTGAGTTTTCCCAGTATGGTAATAAGTTGACCAGCACCAGTTGTATCTCCAGATCCACAATAATTATCTTGAGCAGGAGGGAAATCCCTACATGGAGTGCATGCATTGATACGGTTTCCATTCCTTCCACTAGGCTCCATTTCTAAACAATGGCATAAACTAGATTAGTTAATGAATCAAAATACATAATTCCATACTTGTCAAATACTTAACATAAATTGAACTATTTATGGATATAATCCATAGAAATGTTTTCTTTGAGGAAGTATATACTCATAACCCTTCATATTGGTTTGTAAAGAAAATGAGAATTATCCTAAGCATATCCCCCGGGAGTGTCGTAACCAAGAGTGCAGCAAGGCCCGTTGTCGTGCACCAGTTCCCGTTCGAGTCTAGCTCAAAGCAGTGTTTTCAGGTTTTACCCCTAGGTACATCTGTGCCAGAGCCGCCTCTACCTGATCATATCCAGATAGGGATGTATTGCTCAGAAAACTCACAAAATCTCTATAATACCAAAATTCTAGGAAGTTGTTCTATACTAATCCTCAAAGTCTATCTTTGGGCTATGTGATCTAATCAGAGTTTATCTAAATCTAGCTTCCAAGGTTAGTACTAAACTGCCTATGATACCAACTGTAACGCCCTGACCCCAGCTACCCAGAGTCGATGCATTACTTCGTAACATTGGCATGATCACAAAAGATCAAGTCTCGAAAGACTAATTAGTTTAGTAGCCTTGGAAACACTAGATACATTCATAAATGTTACATTACCTCATAAAGTGAAAAAATAAAATAACAAAGTCTCCATAGTCCACACTCATATCCTCTTTTGACTATCCCTGCAGGTCATTCATAAAATACTTCTTCACATCCTGGAAAATATTAAAACATTGAAAGGGGTGAGCTCATATGCTCAGTAAGGATAACAATATTTCGAAATCTTTCATAAATAAACATTAACATTTAAGGCAATGTATAACTAAAAAAAATCCTTTTTAAACATGAACTTGAGCATAATATGGAAAAAATAAAATTAAATAATTCCATTTACTTACTCACATGAATATTCTACTAGGCGAATAATCACATGCAATATCAATAACCACTTTCATAATGATGGAATGCATAATGCCAAACTATCATAACCACGTAGCCAAGGCCTCGTGCCAAGACCACAAATAAGATTTTGTCAAGGCCTCATTCCAAGACACTAGTTTGTCTCATGAGACCTGCTGGTGCATCGAGGAGCTATAGCGGGCTCCACCCGTCACTTATTAAGTCCAATGCATTCCTCATATGAATAAGTTTAAACATATCATAAACCATAACATAATTGTATCACATAAAACATGCATAAAGGAAATATAGCATTTATATATTTCAATCACAAGATACAAATACAACACATTGATATAATAACAACATTATCAAAACCATTTTCAATACCAAAATAAAAGAAAATTAAAACATGGTATTTATTTTTCATTTTAAAAAAGTTATGGATTATAGAGGAAGCCGAAACTCAAATAATAGTCACGGCGGCAGATAAGTTGTTGTCACCACATATGTAAGAAAAAACATTCCCTTTTGTCATTTAGTAAAACTCTTTGTATAAAAAAGATTCCTTTTGAATAAAAGTAAAAGTCAAAGTGGTTTACACACCGTATAAAAGAAAGTTGTGTATAAAACCAAATATGCCTCAATGAAAGGAGATTGAGACGAAGTCCTTACAAAGATAATTTTTAAAATAAAATAGATCTATTATGTGTATTCACTATAAGTACACATAAATAAATTACAAATACAAGATATGACATAATAATATCATGACATAATTGGAAAGTAGGAGATTAACCAAAAGAATAGAAATTGGGTTAAGAAGTTCCCTTACCTCGTGTCCGAATTGACTCGATCGTTCTTTAAACTCTTGAATAATAAACTAGAGTTAATTTCTATTTACTTAAGAACCTTTTTCATGTTCATTATTCCTTTTATATCACTTATTACCATGTTACGAACATTATGTAATTATTTAAGTTAATAACGGTCATTTTGTTGATCTTTGGTACTTGAGTCAAAAATAAACTTATTATAATTACAAGTTGTTCATGTGGTGAAATATCCATTATATCCAGAATTATATTCATGATGTAGATTACATATATATCATATATATCCAGTATATAAATTCATTTATAATATTACATAACATTTAGAGGTAAGAAATGAAATGCACCGTTCATGGAGACGGTAAGCCGTACGTATGCATGAACGCTACTGTCATTTCTATTTCGTATTTAATGAAATGAAATCATATTAGTATAAAGGTGTATTATAATTCCAGTATAATATCATATATAATATAATTTACTTTATCCTTTATACATCCCACATATGGCATTAACGATTCAAATCACTTTGAGGGGGCGGTAGTCCGCACTTACTAAAATGAAAATATCGCATTTGCCCTTAATGGAAACCATAAAGGTATGAAATAAGTGAAAAATACAGAAGATTAAGTAAAAAAATAAACATATTATATATCATATATAAATATAGTGACATCTTAATGGCCACCTTTGAAGTTGTTATATGAGTGTTGAACAATCATCGTTTCGTGAGGCATAAATTCACCATCCACAGAAACAGTATGTGCTTTAACCATTAGATGTATGTGTGTGTAAGTGTAGCTCAAATAATCATTATAAAAACATCCTAGTATATTGAGGATACTTTTGTTGTTACAAAATAAATTAATAAAAAGAGTTTAAGGGGTTGGAGAAGCAAAATAAAACAAAAGAACACAAGAGAAAACACTACCATTAAAACGGGTAACTCTTTTTGATTTGAGCCAAAGGCTTCCTTGGGAAGACTTCTGCCCAAAGTGAGGCTTATAAGAGTAAGTTAGTAAAGTTGAGAGAGTATTTGGTCATAGGTAGGTTGAGCCAAAATTCTTTGACGGTGTGAGTAAGGTGGTAGTGGTGGGGGCCTTTTTTAAGAGGAGAGAAAGGGTACTCTTGGAAAGATTGAAATGTTACTTTATTATGAAATGCTTTTTCGGATTATAAAGGGCCCAAACTTATATATTTCTAGGATAAGGTGATAAGGGTTTGAAATATACTCATACAATAGATTTTTTACAAGTTTAAGTCTTAGATTTTACATTATCTTTTCATTTTATTTAAATCGTTAATTAATGAGGTAATCACTGCATCATCATGGTGTCATAAATAATTTAATTTATTTAATGTCTAAAAATTATAAAAAATAATATCATGATGTAATAAATATTTTTATAGTTCTAATGAATATTTATAGTAAAAAATATGACTTGTATAACCCCATTTAAAATTTGTTTTAGTAAAACAACTCTTGTTTGTGACATTTTTATTTTAACATTAAATAAAAAGTTATTTATGTAATTTTCCTACCAAAGTGGCTCCATGGGGTCCCCAAGTTGACCCATGGTTTGTATGGGTCGGCCATGAATCATCAAATAGGGGTAGGACAAGTGTAAAGGTCATTTCATATTTTTATAATACCATTTTTACCTTAAATTTCACTAATTACCTTTAATCGCGATTAATTAAACTTAAAAGTTACTACTCACAAAAAAATTATTTTAATCCCATTGAACCACATTTTACTTCCTAATGACAACCATGTATGTCAGATTTTTGAAAATCAAATCACAGATGTGGTAATGTTTCATTTAAATGAAAAAATCAGTTTTTTAACTACCACTTAGTGGTTTCACTATTCATCAAAAATTGATGTTTTTCAGAACAATGCCAAAATTTAACCCTAAGCTATAATTGATATTCCGAATCCAAAAATGATTTCTATTTTAAAAAATTCCAAACATATATGTTGCATTAATTAATTTTATAATTAATTCACGCTGTCACAACAAATAGCGTGTTTTTAAGAAACAATATATATCAAAAGATTGACAATTGTTTATGTCCAATTTCAAAGTGAAATTAATTCTAATGACCACCATTGGATAAAATAGTAAAAATATATTCTAATTATACTTTAAAACCACTAAATATTATAATTTATCACTATATAATATTTTGATTAAAAAAATTGTTTTTAAGTATTTTTCACTATTCATAAAAAATTGGAAGTTCTCAGAAAATTACAAAAAATTCAACTTAGGATAATTTTTATATTATGAATACAAAAATGAAGTCCATTTTGAAATATAAAATTTCTATAATTTTAAAAAGTTGGTATTACTATTCATAATAGCTACTTTGATTAGTCGCGGTGTGTTAGAACTCGAACTTGCGTACAATGCAAGCTATTGAATTATTGAAAGAGAAGCGTATCGTGGAAGCTCGGGGTTTTACATTCTCCCCTCCTTCAATAAATTGCGTCCTCGCAATTTGAAAATTTTCTTTGAATATAAAAGGTTGAAAATAGAAAATACCTTTGTGGAAAACCCACATCGGAAATAAGGTTAGTAAAAATATAACTTTAAAAGATAGAAAGATAAGTACAAAGGTCACCCGAGATAGCCCATACTAGGATTCTATGAAAATATGGATATGGAAGAAAAAAACCATCAAGGTTTGATGGAGAGTTGTAGAAAACAGGATTAGGAGAAAGTTAACCATAAGAAAATCACAAACTTGTGATTGGTTAAACGATCATTGAATCCCCAGTTGGAAAAGTTAACCAGCAACATTTTTGTTTTAAGTTACCTTTTATAAAGTTGAGGAATTTATTTAGGAGATTTACTAAGAATGTAAGGGAATATACATACTTGTCATGTAGACTTTAATTCTTTAATAAATTTTTACCACAAACCCATATTTCACTCCAAATGGTAACAAAACTCAAAAATATTCTATTTATCCTAATTGTATAAGGTTATAAATATTACCACATACCATTTAGATTAGGAAAAATATTTTTTAATAACCAGGGACTTCCTGTAGGCTAGTGGTAGGTAATAAAGGCCAGTCGCACTATGGTTGTGGGTTCGATTCCTGCAGCATTGTTCGACGCGACGAGTTATTCCCTACCCTGCAGGTTGTCCTTTTCCTAAAACTATAGTATTATAATATTCCAAAAATAATCTTCAGAAATGTTTTAAACTTAAACAATACTATTTAAAGTTCAACTTAATCCATCCCAACCTTTATAGTTATCCAAAATACCTATGTCCATACTTTCTCTAAAAGGTCTCTTAATTCCAAAATCAATTTATCATATTCCCCAAAAAAATTAATGTTTCTCTTATTATCACATACTAAAAATATGGTTACCTTAATCATATTAAAACCTTAATGAAAAAAAAAACAAGTACCGCAGTACAATCCTTATATATATCACATTATCCTTATAACCAGAATATAATCCTTGAGTCCAAACGCACCAATACATTAATTATTCCACTTCTACTGTAGTAATAGCATAAGATTGTCTTGATCCCTTGTCCTTTTCTAAGGTAAGTTTTCTTGACGCTTAGGACATTCATTTGCATAATGCCCCATTTCCCTACAATTGTAGCATTCAACATTATTAGCTTTTTTCTTTCCCTTACAATCACGCGCTTGGTGACCTTTTCCTCCACATTTATAACAAACTCCCATTCCTTTTAGGCAAGTACCGGGGTGATTCTTCCCACAATTATCACATAATAGAAAATCCTTCTTTCCTTTTTTCCCTTTATCTGTCTCTTGTTCCACCGTTCTCTTCTTCTCTTGCTTTACTTTGTTGTCATAAGACTTAGAGAATTCATTTTCTGTCTTGATAGAACACGAGACTATATCTTCGTACGTTGGGAAAGATTATGATACTAAAGCTCGACGGAGAAATGGTTTTAACCCATCAAAGAAACAAACAATCTTACTTCTTGGGTTACATATATAATCTGCAGCATGCCTCGCTAACCTTGTAATGTTGGCCTCATACTTTGCGACATTCTCATCCTCCTTTTGTCTCAGACTCAAAAATTGTCTTTCCATATCTGCTCGATGGTCATGAGGATAGTATTTTTCTAGGAAAAGATCTTTGAACTCCCTCCATTCCATATTTGATACTTCATCATCTTCCTTTGTGTTTTGAATCAACGACCACCATTGATTGACATCTCCAGTGAGGGGGTAGACTGACATGACAACCTTCTCCCTTTCGCTACTCCCCAAGGCTTGGAATATTTTCTCTAAGGAGTTTATCCATTGCTTAGCTACTAATGTATTTGTACCCCCATTAAATGTTGGCGGTTGTTGCCTCATGAAGCGGTCTAACATTGATCCTCCACGTTGCGGATCAGGGTGCTCCGTACGAGTAATGTTATTATTCATAACCTGAGGGAGTTGTCCCAGTATGGTAATAAGTTGATCAGCACCAGTTGTATCTCCAGATCCACAATAATTTTCTTGAGTAGGAGGACAATCCCTACATGGAGTGCGTGCATTGATATGGTTTCCATTCCTTCCACTAGGCGCCATTTCTAAACAATGGCATAAACTAGATTAGTTAATGAATCAAAATACATAATTCCATACTTGTCAAATACTTAACATAAATTGAACTATTTATGGATATAATCCATAAAAATGTTTTCTTTGAGGAAGTATATACTCATAACCCTTCATATTGGTTTGTAAAGAAAATGAGAATTATCCTTAGCATATTCCCCAGGAGTGTCGTAACCAAGAGTGCAGAAAGGCCCATTGTCATGCACCAGTTCCCGTTCGAGTCTAGCTCAAAGCGGTGTTTTCGGGTTTTACCCCTAGGTACATCTGTGCTAGAGCTGTCTCTACCTGATCGTATCCAGACAGGGATGTATTGCTCGGAAAACTCACAAAATCTCTATAATACCAAAATTCTAGGAAGTTCTTCTATACTAATCCTCAAAGTCTATCTTTGGGCTATGTGCTCTAATCAGAGTTTATCTAAATCTAGCTTCCAAGGTTAGTACTAAACTATCTCTGATACCAACTGTAACGCCCTGACCCCAGCTACCCAGAGTCGGTGTATTACTTCGTAACATTGGCATGATCACAAAAGATCAAGTCTCGAAAGGCCGATTAGTTTAGTAGCCTTGGAAACACTAGATACATTCATAAATGTTACATTACATCATAAAGTGAAAAACTACAATAACAAAGTCTCCATAGTCCACAATCATATCCTCTTATGACTATCACTGCAGGTCATTCATAAAATACTTCTTCATATCCTAGAAAATATTAAAACATTGAAAGGGGTGATCTCAGATGCTCAGTAAGGATAACAATATTGCGGAAGCTTTCATAAATAAACATTAACATTTAAGGCAATGTATAACTAAAACAAAATCCTTTTTAAACTTGAGCTTCAGAATAATATGGACAAAATAAAATTAAATAATTCCATTTACTTACTCACCTGGATATTATACTAGGTGAATAATCACATGCAATATCAATAACCACTTTCATAATGATGGAATGCATAATGCCAGACTATCATAACCATGTATCCAAGGCCTCGTGCCAAGACCACAAACAAGATTTTGTCAAGGCCTCGTTACAAGACACTAGTTTGTCTCATGAGACCTGCCGATGCATCGAGGAGCTATAGCGGGCTCCACCCGTCACTTATTAAGTCCAATGCATTCCTCATATGAATAGTTTTAAACATATCATAAACCATAACATAATTGTATCACATAAAACATGCATAAAGGAAATATAGAATTTATACATTTCAATCACAAGATACAAATACAATACATTGATATAATAAAAACATTATCAAAACCATTTTCAATACCAAAATAAAATAAAATTAAAACATGGTATTTATTTTTCATTTTAAAAAAGTTATGGCTTATAGAGGAAGCCGAAACTCAAATAATAGTCACGGCGGCGGAGAAGTCGTTGTCACCGCATATGTAAGAAAAAACATTCCATTTTGTCATTTAGTAAAACTCTTTGTATAAAAAAGATTCCTTTTGAATAAAAGTAAAAGTCAAAGGGGTTTATACACCGTATAAAATAAAGTTGTGTATAAAACCAAATATGCCTCAATGAAAGGAGATTGAGACGAAGTCCTTACAAAGATCATTTTTAAAATAAAATAGATCTATTATGTGTATTCACTATAAGTACACATAAATAAATTACAAATACAAGATATGACATAATAATATCATGACATAATTGGAAAGTAGGAGATTAACCCAAAGAATAGAAATTGGGTTAAGAAGTTCCCCAAACTCGTGTCCGACTTGACTCGATCGTTCTTTAACCTCCTGAATAATAAACTAGAGTTAATTTCTATTTACTTAAGAACCTTTTTCATGTTCATTATTCCTTTTATATCACTTATTACCATGTTATGAACATTATGTAATTATTTAAGTTAATAACGGTCATTTTGTTGATCTTTGGTACTTGAGTCAAAAATAAACTTCTTATAATTAAAAGTTGTTCATGTGGTGAAATATCCATTATATCCAGAATTATATTCCTGATGTAGATATCATATATATCAAATATATCTAGTATATACATTCATTTATAAGATTACATAACATTTAGAGGTACGAAATGAAATGCACCGTTCATGGAGACGGTAAGCCATACGTACGCATGAACGCTACTTTCATTTCTATTTTGTATTTAATGGAATGAAATCATATTAGTATAAAGGTGTATTATAATTATAGTATAATATCATATATAATATCATTTAATTTATCCTTTATACATCCCACATATGGCATTAACGATTCAAATCACTTTGAGGGGGCGGTAGTCCGCACTTACTAAAATGAAAATATCGCATTTACCTTTAATGGAAACCATAAATGTATGCCATAAGTGAAAAATACAGAAGATTAAGTAAAATATAAACATATTATATATCATATATAAATATAGTGACATATTAATTGCCACCTTTGAAGGTGTTATATGAGTGTTGAACAATCATCATTTCATGGGGCATAAATTCACCATCCACAGAAACAGTATGTTCTTTAACCATTAGATGTAGGTGTGTGTAAGTGTAGATCGAATACTCAATATAAAAACATCCTAGTATATTTAGGATACTGGTTTTGTTACAAAATAAATTAATAAAAATAGTTTAAGGGGTTGGAGAAGCAAAATAAAATAAAAGAACACAAGAGAAAACACTACCTTTAAAACGGGTAACTCTTTTTGATTTGATCCAAAGGCTTACTTGGAAAGACTTCTGCCCAAAGTGAGGCTTCTAAGAGTAAGGTAGGTATGTTGAGAGAGTATTTGGGCAGAGGTAGGCGGATCCAAAAGGCTTTGATGGTGTGAGTAAGGTGGTAGTGGTGGGGGCCTTTTTTAAGAGGAGAGAAGAGGTACTCTTGGAAGGATTGAAATGTTACTTTATTATGAAATTATTTTTCGGATTATAAAGGTCCCACACTTATATATTTCTAGGATAAGGTGATAAGGGTTCGAAATATACTCATACAATAGGTTTTTGACAAGTGTAAGTCTTAGCTTTTACATTATCTTTTCATTTTATTTAAATCGTTAATTAATGAGGTAATCGCTGCATCATCATGGTGTCATAAATAATTTAATTTATTTAATGTCTAAAAATTATAAATAATAATATCATGATGTAAGAAATCTTTTTAGATTTATAATGAATATTTATAGTCAAAAATATGACTTGTATAACCCCATTTAAAAATTGTTTTAGTAAAACAACTCTTGTTTGTGACATTTTTATTTTAACATTAAATAAAAGGTTATTTATGTCATTTTCCAACCAAAGTGGCTCCATGGGGTCCCCAAGTTGACCCATGGTCTGTCTTGGTCGGCCATGACTCATCCAATAGGGATAGGACAAGTGTAAAGGTAATTTCATATTTTTATAATACCATTTTTACCTTAAATTTCACTAATTACCTTTAATCACGATTAATTAAACTTAAAAGTTACTATTCACCAAAATATTATTTTAATCCCATTGAACCACATTTTACTTCCTAATGAAAACCATGTATGTCAGATTTTTTAAAATCAAATCACATATGTGGTAATGTTTCATTTAAACAAAAAAATATGTTTTTTAACTACCACTTAGTGGTTTCACTATTCATCAAAAATTGATGTTTTTCATAACAATGCCAAAATTTCACCCTAAGCTATAATTGATATTCCGAATCCAAAAATGATGTCTATTTTACAAAATTCCAAACATATAATTTTCATTAATTAATTTTATTATTAATTCCCACTGTCACAACAAATAGCGTGTTTTTAAGAAACAATATATATCAAAAGATTGACAATTGGTTATGTCCAATTTCAAAGTGAAATTAATTCTAATGACCAACATTGGATAAAATAGTAAAAATATATTCTAATTATACTTTAATACCACTCAATAGTATAATTTATCACTATAAAATATTTTGATTAAAAAAATTGTTTTTAAGTATTTTTCACTATTCATAAAAAATTGGAAGTTCTCAGAAAATTACAAAAAATTCAACTTAGGATAATTTCGATATTACGAATACAAAAATGAAGTCCATTTTGAAATATAAAATTTCTATAATTTTAAAAAGTGGGTATTACTATTCATAACGGCTACTTTGATTAGTCGCGGTTTGTTAGAACTTGAACTTGCGTACAATACAAGCTATTGCATTATTGAAAGAGAAGCGTATCGTGGAATCTCGGGGTGTTACAATGGGGACTCAATATTTTATGGGGCATGGATTTTGATGGATGAAAAGAGGTTTTCTGGGTACATGAGGAATATCTAGGCCATACCTAGTTCTAAGGTGCGAGATCCTATACATAGATATGATTAGTATGTAAAGGGAAACATGGTCTTTTGACCCTTTATGGATGCGAGAGATTAAATTTCAAATCCACTGCATCTATTTGAATCTCACATGTGGGGGACTGGGGGATCTCTATTTTTTTCATGGCTAGACCCAAAAAGACATAGGTGTCACTACATATCTCGTCATGTCGAGAATCAATCCATACATAGTTCTTAAGCTACTATACAGTTTAATGTCATATGGTTAGGAATTCTTTGTTCAACTAGTTTAACATCATGTGGTTAGGACAATAGTGAACCAATGTTAAAAGGATGGGGTGAGTGCAGTTTCAATCTTGAACCTTCTGGATGTTTCCTACGTATCCCAGTTAGTTGGGAATCAATGTCCATGTAGTTCTAAGGACTCCCTTTGACAGTCTGACTTGTGCACAGAGAGGGGGAAATTTTATACCATGATTTCATGATGATGAGATTATTATACTTGTCTATGATTTTCCATGCATGGGAATACTTTACCATCATTTCTAATCTCATGTGAGTTATACTCAATGTGAGAAACAAGGAGTGATGAGGAATTCATTCATAATATAGGGGCAACCGAAGATATAACAGAGGCATTACACATCGTGTGATGGATAGACCAAGACTTAGGGTCAAGGTGAATCTATATACCCCATTTATTAATAGGAATCACACCATTAATTTTTCTGTAAAAGGACCTCCCTACATAGGTTTTGGCCATACGCAAGGAGGGGGATCACTTTTTTGTTAGTGGCTGGACTGGGAAAAAGAATTTGGGCATCACTACAAATCCTGCGAGGGAAAGAATCAAGTCTACATGTAGTTATTTGAGGGAATCTCCCTATATATATTTTATCCATAAGTAGGTTATAGGGAATTTTTTTTATGTTGGTGGCTGGACCAGGATAAAGAATCCTAGCATCACTACCTATCCCATAGGGACATGAATAAATCCTAAAAATAGTTCTAGAGCTACCTCCCCATATTGGTTTGGCTCATATAGAGGGAGGGGGAATTTTGACCATTTTATTTTTTAATGGGCCTATAATTTACATGTATCCTCTATTCTTACAAGGGTAAACCTTTACCACCATTTCTAAGATCATGTGAGTTATTCTCGATGTGAGAAAAAAGTAATAGTCAAAGTGTCTTCTAGAGATGCAGAGGAAATTGAGGGTACAATAGAGGTATTTTGTTACCATGTGGTGGATGGACCAAGATCAAGGATCTAGGTGTCTCTATGTATCCTATTGATAAATAGGAATCAATCCATACATAGTTTTAATAAAATATGTTCCCTGTACCGGTCCGACCCATGCATAAGAAAGGGATATCATTTTTTATGGTGGCTAGACTGTGATGAAAGATCCTGGTGTCACTACATATCCCATCGACATATAGGAATCATGCCGTACATATTTATGTAGCATGGCATGGTAGGTGAATGATGTTGAAGACAATGTCCCCTCAGGTGAGAAAATTGTTGGGGTCATGAAGTTTGACATCATGCAGTAAGGAAGAATATATTTCTATGAATTTTAACATCTTGTAGCTATGATGGTGATGTTGAGCAGTTTAACATCGTGCAACATGGACATATTTTGTACAGTTTAACATCATGTGGAAATGAAGTATTCTGTATAGTTTAATGTTGTGTGGAAAGGATGTCATCCGTACAGTTTAACATCGCATGGAAAGGATGTTGGGGGAGCTATGCAGTTTGATGTCATGCAGATAAGATGAATTTGATCATGATGACACAAAGTACTTTGTTAAGAACCTCACATTGGTGGGAGTTGTGGTGATATTTACATCCATTGAAATTAGGTAATATGATCCATTGGAGTAAAATTTGTGTACAATATAGGGTCCTTCCTATTATGGATCCATCGTAGGAGGCTTCTTCCCAAGTATCATCAGGGTTCTGAGGACCAACACCATTTCTCCTTCGAGGAAATAATAGAGGAGAAACTTCTTATTGAAGGCTCGTGCAATCCTATTTTGGTAGACTTACAGATGGTGCATAGTGTGCAATATTTTCTCATCCAACTGCTTGAGATCATCAAACCATTTTTGGGATTGATCATATACAAATAGTTGATCATAAACAGCAAAGTGGAGTGATAAAAGTTGAATTTAAATGGCCAGAACCACCTTTGTACCATATACTAACGAGTACTGGGTTGCTTGAGTAGTGATGTGGGTTTTGGTCTGGTAAGACCAAATAGAATGGAGGATCTTGTACGACCACAATTTCTTATACTTGTATAATATCTTTTAGAGTATGTTAGATATGGTCTTTTTGAAAGCCTCTATCTATCTGTTGGCCGCTGTATGGTAGTAGGATGAATGATTGTATTTGATACCATGCTCCTAGTAGATTTTATCCAATTAAATAGAGTAGAAATTGGTTCCATTGTCCATCAGTATTTTTTGAGGGACACTAAAACTGGTGATCCTATTGACTTTCACAAAGCTGAATATGAATTTTTCCCCAACTTCTATAAGGGGTGAAACTTCTACCCATTTTGAAAATAAGTCAGTTTTTATGAGAATATATTTGAATTTTATGGCTGTGGTAGGAGGACATGGTCCCATGATGTCAATTCCCCATAAAAAGAATTCCTATGAGCACTTGGCAGTGTGAAGAAACTCTAGGGGTTGGTGAATGAAATTGGAATGGACTTGGTAGGAATGACACCTTTTGGTGAAATTGGCACAATACAGCATCATGGTGGGCCAATAGTACCCAAGCCTTCTAATTTGATGAGAGATTTTGGATACTAACTTGTGTTCCCCACAAGTTCTAGTATGCACTTCTTTCATGATGACAACTGTCTCTCCTCCATCAATACACCTGTGAAGGAATCCATCAAGGACTTTCTTATAAAGAATATTTTTATAGTTTGTGCCATCATACAATATGAAATTGACTGCTTTAATTTGGATATGTTCCCTTCCATCCATATCTGGTGGATTTTATCCCTTTTAAAGATAGTTAATAATGGAATTCATCCAGTCAGTGGTAAGACCATATGGCTCAAAGATGGGTCTGATCTCATTAATTTCTTCTATTTTTGCCTGATTGAATGGTAATACCATCTGTCAGTGGGAAATACTGATTACTATTTTGTTCTGATCCAGGTCGTCCAGAGCTGTGGCTGCATTTTCTAATTCATTAGCTTGCACATTTTGTGATAGGGGAATATAAGTCAATGTCGGCTATAATGGTAATTATTCCATCAGTTCTCAAACATGGTTCATCAAAGGGATCCAATCATCATTCTTGATAGCATAGTCACAATTGACTTGCTTGATGACTAGTTCTGAGTCACCTTTTATATTCAAGTGTTCATCTTGCACTTGGAGTGCCAGTTCCATCCCTGCAATGAGGTTCTGGTACTCTGCTTCATTATTCGTGCATCATTTTGATAATAGGAAGGAATAATGAAGAAATATTTTTTAGGTATATGAGTATGAATCCCAAACCCACTTTTTTAAATTTGGGGTCTTCCATTATTTTTACTATTGTGATTCTAGAGGCATCGTTGAAGTGAATTTCCCACATATAGGAGTTCTCTTGAATAGAGAATACTTTCTCATCAGGTAGCTCGACATATGATGGGGCCACTTGTATTGAGGTATGCTCATACATGAAATTTCCTAATTCCTAGAATTTGATGGATTTATGCGGTATGAACCATATATCAAAATTCTAGAGGATGAACACCCACTATGACATGCATCCAGTTAACATTGGATGGATGAGAATGTACTTGAGCGGGTTTCTATGTGAGACCAAATGGACTTCATGGTGCTGCAAGTAATGTATCGGGTTCTAGAACTCAAATATTAATGAAATATAGCTATTTTTGTTATTTTAATAATGATTATTAGCATCAATCATGGTTCATCAGAGTTAATAAAAACTATTCTCCCTGTTGGTATCTTTCATTTATGAAAGGAAGGTTCCTAGGGATCGTTCCAAGGAAGTTACATACAGAATGAGTGGTCTTCCTTCAACAGGAGGCATTAGTATCAGTGGAATTAAGAGATATTTATTGATTAAATTGAATGATTCTTGACAGTATTTATTCCATTGATATTCTACCCCTTTTTTCATCAACCCGA
Organism: Viscum album; assembly: GCA_963277665.1. NCBI lineage: Eukaryota > Viridiplantae > Streptophyta > Magnoliopsida > Santalales > Viscaceae > Viscum > Viscum album. Next base: position 251,038,682 of record OY728150.1, read on the forward strand.
TGAAGGTAAAAAATTTGCCTGTGAGGCTAAAATGAAAGCACCGAATGTAGGACAGATGTCATTAGAGTCCTCTCAGCTCAGTGAGGTTTAGAGGATGTGACATTACAAGGATGTAATTTTCTTATTAGGTTCAACATTGATACCCCTATGACATATGATGAAGCTGAGGAATTTACCTAAGGTAACACCAAAAGCACATTTCAAGGGGATTATTTTTAGACTCTACTATAGTGGTTTATTGAAGGCGGTTTCAAGATTATCCAGTTGGTATGACAATTATTGTGATTTAACCACCATATCATTAACATAACATTCAACATACTTTCCTAGGAAGGGTTTGAAAATGAAGTGCATGGAACACTGATATATGGCGCCCACATTTTTCAAACTGAAAGGCATAAACTTGTAGAAAAAAACTCCCTGAGGAGGCATAAAGGCAGTGGATTATTAACCTTTTTGGGCCATTTGGATATAGTTATATCCTGAATATCCATATATAAAAGAGAGAGACTCATATCTAGAAGTTGCATTGATCAACAATTCTGGGATCAGGACTAGGAAATCAACTTTCAGACAGTGCTAGTTGAGGTCCCTGAAATCGATGCCGACTCTAATCTATCCATTATTCTTCATAACAGGGAAAATGTTTACTAAACATATGGTGTATTGGACCTCCCAAATAAAGTTAGATATTATGATATTATTAACTTCAACCTCTATTTTGGTATAATGTATCGGGTGCATCCTTCTGGCAGCATGGTTGTAACCACAATGATCTTTTGGCAGGCCCAAGTGGTGAGTGGCCACCTCTGGATCAAGACCTAGCATTTCTGTATAATTCTAGGTGAAAAAATCTCGATTCTACTTCAGGAAATAGCCATATATCTCTTTCTCTTCATAAGACATAGCCTCACTAACTAGAGTTGGTCATGGGTCTTCTTCCATACCCAAGTTTATTTCTTTGAGTTCATCAATGGCGACATAGATTCCTTCTTCAAATGCTGTAGGGGAATCCCTTAGGTCTTCTTCTTCCTTCTCCCCTACATCCTCATCATCCTCCTCTTTGTCTTCTGATGGAGAAACAATATTTGAAATGATTTCTCCATAGTTGAGAGAGGAGTTTCAATTTATGTGTCTAGGTGGTGAAATTGTTTCCTTTGCCTTGGCCATTGGCAGGGGATTCTCTAGATAAGATGGCATGAGGGGTAAAAGAGTTCTCTTATCTTTTTTGAGTGATGGGACACTTCCTCCCACATTAGTGGGTGAGGCATGGATTTCCTAGGGTTTTGATGATAACTCGAGGGTATTTCTATCTAATCCCTCACCATTTTCTTGGGAGTCAATGATCTTTTCACCATCATTAGGCATGACAGTCATAACTGAAATCATGAGGACTTCTGAATACACATTTGAAGTTGGACTCATGCTTTCAATATAATTAATGGGAATACATATTCTTATCCAAGATATTTGAGGGGATCAATGGTAATCATTTCCAAACAGTTTGGGGTGGGGACCCAATTAATTCTCTCAGCTAAGGATTGTTTCCCCTTTGGTTCATAGAACCCTGCATCAATATAGTGTGGCTTGAAGGACTAGAACAGGGACTTATCAGCATGAAGTGTCCCACTTTGTCCATTGATGCTATATTTGAGGTACTGATGGTAAGAGGAGGGAATTTCTGTGAGTGTATGCATCCATGGCCTCCCTAGAAGAGCATCAAAGGCCATATTATTTCAGACCACTAGAAATCATGGGTGGGATATAAGGTCACTGAAATGGGTTTCGATCTTGATTTGGCCAAACATCTTCTACTCGCTTTCGTTGTAGCCCAACAGAGTGGTGGAATAGGGCGTAAAATCATCCTTATTGCATTCTAGATGAATAAGTGTCTACAGTGGGAGTATATTTACCCTAGATCCATTATTAATGAATATTTTTTAGATATCAATGCCATTTATCATTCCAGACACATATAAGGGCTTGATGTGTCCTTGAATGATGATGTCTTCATCTTGATCTATGAAGGAGACAACTGCATGACATTTTGTAGGATTGATCTCTATCCTGTAGACTTCAGCGGTGATTACTGTAACACCCCAATATTCCACGGTACGCTTCTCTTTGAATAATACAGTAGCATGTGTAACTTCAAGTTCTAACACACCACAACCAATAAAATTAGCCGTTATGAATAGTAATACCCAATTTTTTAAATTTTATAAATTTTATCTTTCAAAATGGACTTCATTTTTGGATTCGGAATATTAAAATTAGCTTAGGGTGAATTTTTGGTATTTTTCTGAAAACTTTCAATTTTTGATGAATAGTGAAAACACTGAGTTATAGTTTAAAACCAAATTTTTATTTGAATAATTATTTATCTTATTTAAATTTATTTTAGGTCAAAATAGACACATAATACCTATATACATACAATGTAATTCATTGGATTCAATTTATAATAATTTTAGATATATAAAAATTTTATAGAACTTTTCACCGTCTTTTACCCACCTCCTAGGAGAATTTGCAAATTCACATAAAACTTAATTTTACCACTTCTGTCAGTGGAATTTCAAAAATCCGAGACACACGATTAATATCACTAAGTAAAATGTGGTTCAATAAGATAAAAATAATTTTTGTTGAATAGTAACTTTTTACTTTTATTTACCATAATTAAAAGTAAATAGGGTAATTAAGGGTAAAAATGATATTATTATTAACCTAACACATGTCCTAATTCTATTGGATAAGTATAGTTCGACCAAAAACAACCTTAAGAATAAAATATGAACCTATTTGGTCCACTTGGATTATATTAGGGCATTTATTATTCTTTAAATCAAAGAAGAGTTAAAAGAGTTAAAATCAAAGTTTAATAACAAAACCATTTTTAATATAAGGTTATACATAAGATAAATTTGAATATAAATATTCATTAGAAATCTAAAAATATTTCCTAAATAATTATATTATATTTATATTTTTTATACATTAAATAATCTAATTTATTTTTGACACAATGATGATGCAGTAATTACTTAATTAATGAAATATTAAAATAATTGATATTATAAATATACAAATAAATGTAATTTGAGACTTTTTATGAATTAAACTAATTTTCTAGGTTAATATGACATCTTAGGATTGATTATATGAATTATTTTCGAAGTAATAATGTTGTTATGAATTTATCAAAAACAAACTACCCAATAGTGTCAAAATTGACATAAATGAGTTTTTAAAACAAATATTATATTATTAATTGATATTCTATTCATAAAAATCTAAGGATCAGAAAAAGGACTTATATAATGATATTTTTATCATTAATGGACCACTTGGGGGTCACTTGGAAGAATATAGTAAGTTTATTAACTATATAATATAAAAACACAAAGAGACACTGTAAATGTAAAACTATTTAACTAAGAGTTAAATAAAAAATATAAAGTTAATATAGTGACCCAAACCTGTCTAAAACCTATTGGTTGAGTTTATTTCTACCTATACCCAACTTATCCTTTAAATAATCCATTTTTGATCCATTAGAAACCGAAAATGATTTTATTATAAAATAATATTTCTAGCATTTCATAAGGTGCCCCTCACCCCTCTTATAAAAGGGCACTTCCCCTTTTCACTAATTCACACCTTCAAAGCCATTTTGGTAGGACAAAATCTACCAAAATATCCTCTCAACTATACCCCCTTCATCCTAGAGGCCTTCCTTTAGTCAGAAAGCCAACCTAAGGTGCCCTTTTTATCAAATCAAAATGAAGAACCTGAAGAAGAGGTAAATATCTCACGACCTCTTTCAAGTTCCTTTCTTCTTCCACTTATTTTTTCTTTTTTGTTTCCATTATAAAATAATAACTCTAGTATATTCTATATACTGTAATGTTATTATAAATATTGTACAACCAAATTCATTATTCTATCCATCCTTTGAATGACATGTCACCATACATGCGTACGTACGACTTACCGTCTCCATGTCGTGGTGTAATTATTATTCAATACCTGATTATTTGGATGGGTATAATAATGATGTGTATTGGATTTAAATAATAAATATAACATGATAATTATTCTTTATATATGATATAACATCCAATTATATATTATTTTAATATAAAAATAGTGATATTGTAGCTCGTGCGTACGTACGGATTACCGTCTCCACGAACGTGATGAGATTCATTCCCCATCGAATCCATTCAAGACTAATTTCCAATAGATGATTAAAAATAATGTTTAAAGACTTGATATCATTCTGGATATGAATAAGCTATATCCCATCCATAATAATTATGAATCACATAAAAAAGAATATAAAGGAAAATGAATCCATTAACACCCGAAACAACGATAATACTAATATATTATTAACAAAACAATGTTAAAAGATCATATAAGAGCAGGTAGAGGTGGATCTGGCATAGATGTACCTATGGGTAAAATCCAAAAACACCTCTTTGAGCTAGAATCAAATGGGAACTAGTGCACGACAATGAGCCTTGCTTCACTCTTGCTTACGACACTCCTGGAGGATATTCTTAGGATAATTCTCATTTTCTTTACAAAACATTATGAAGGGTTTATAAGTATATTCTTTCTCAAAGATTTTTTTTTGATTATGGATTATATCCATAAACTGTTCAATTTATGTTAAGTGTTTTAGAAGTTTGGAATTATGTATTTTGATTCATAAAATAATCTTGTTTATGCCATTGTTTATAAATGGCGCCTAGTAGAAGAAATGGAAACCGTATCAATGCACACACTCCATGTAGGGATTTTCCTCCTGCTCAAGATAATTATAGTGGAGCTGGTGATACAACCGGTGCTGATCATCTTATCACCATACTGGGACAACTCACTCAGGTTATGAATAATAACCTTACCCGTATGGAGCACCCAGATCCACAGTGTGGAGGATCAATGTTCGATCACTTCATGAGGAAACAACCACCAACATTCAATGGGAGTACGAATCCATTAGTAGCTGAGAAATGGATAAATTCCTTAGAGAAAATATTCCATGCCTTGGGGAGTAGTGAAAGGGAAAAAGTTATCATGGAAGTTTACTGCCTCACTGGAGATGCCGGTGAATGGTGTTCATTGATTCAAAACACAAAGGATGATGATGATGTATCAAATATGGAATGGAGGGAGTTAAAAGAGATTTTCTTAGAAAAATAATTTCCTCGTGACTATCAAGCAGATATGGAAATGAAATTTCTTAGTCTGAGGAAAAAGGAGGTTGAGAATGTTTCAATGTATGAGGTTAACTTTACAAGGTCAGCGAGGTATGTTGCAGATTATATACGTAACCCAAGAAGTAATATTGATCATTTCTTTGATGGGTTAAAACCATTTTTCCCCTCGAGCAGTAGTCTCATAATTCTTCTCGTCGTACTAAGATATTGTCTCACGTGCTATCAAGACAGAAAAAGAATTCTCTATGTCTTATGAATTTAAAGAAAAGAAAGAGATGAAGAGATCTTCTAATCACTCTAGAAATGGAAATAAGGGGAAGAAGGAAAAATTCAATTATCCATCCTGAATTAAATTTGGGAAGAAACACCTCGATACTTGCTTGGAAGGAATGTGAGTCTGTTACAAGTGTGGTGAAAAAGGACACCAAGATCGTGATTACAAGGGGAAGAAAGAAGCTACTGATGTTCAATACTACAACTGCAGGGAGATGGGACATTATGAAAATGAATGTCCTAAGAGTCAGGGGAACTTACCTCAGAAAAGTAAAAGGGATCAAGGCCAAGATTATGCTATCACTACTGATGAGGTAGAAGCTCTGAAAGACGTGGTGGAAGGTAATTTAATGGTTTCCTCAAGTTTAGAAAATGCATTATTTGATTCTGGATCATCGTGTTGTTTTATATCTTCCCAGCTTGCTAAGAAAATTAGATATTTACAATTTGATTTAACAAGGGAGTTGTCAGTTAAAACTCCTGAGGGAAGTATCATTGCAATGGAGTTTTGTGAATCTGTTCCCATTAGAGCTTATAAATGTTCTTTATCTGTTGATCTCATAATCATACCCATGATTTAATTTGATATATTTCTTAGTATGGATTGGATTTTGGACCATGATGCGAAGATTTATTGTAAGAAGAAGGAGGTTACGATTTTTGATGATGATGATAAAGAACACCTTATCTTTAGAGCAGAATCGTCCCCACCTAATTCTTATCTAGATCCACCCCCAGTAGCTCAACTAAAATCAATTATTGGGGAGGAAGAGAATGAAATAACTATGGATGAAGAAAGGAATGTTCAAATTGAGGATGTACCTATTGTGAAAGAATATGTTGATGTGTTTCCAGAAGATTTGCCTGGACATCCTCTAGAACGATAAATTGAGTTTTCCATTGACTTAATTCCTAGTTCAAGGCCCATATCCAAGACCCCTTATAGAATGGAAACTATGGAATTAGTGTAACTAAATAAAAAACTATAGGAATTTAGTAATAAGGAATTTATTTACCTGGGTTTTTCGCCATGGGGAGCCCCTGTCCTTTTTTTAAGAAGAAATATGGATCTATGAGGTTGTGCATTGATTACTGGGAGATCAATGCTATAACAATAAAGAAAAAGTATCCCCTACCTCACATTGATGATTTATTCGACCAAATTCATGGAGCTCAATAATTTTCAAAGATTGACCTTCGATCTGGATACCACCAATTGTTTGTGATGAAGGAAGACATTCCAAAGACAACATTTCGAACTAGGTATGGGCATTATGAGTTTACAGTAATGCCTTTTGGATTGACTAATGCAACCTCTGTATTCATGGATCTAATGAACAGAGTTTTCAAATAATATCTTGATGATTTTATAGTTTTATTTATTGATTATATCTTGGTATATGCAAAAATCTATGAAGATCATGAAAATCACTTGCGCATTATCCTGAAGACTCTAAGAAGACATGAATTATATGGGAAGTTTAGCATGTGTGAATTCTGGCTTCAGGAGATTTCTTTTCTTGGCCATATTATATAAAAATATGTAATATCCATTGATCCTTATATGACAAGAGAAATACAAGAATGGACAGTTCCTACGAGTATAACTAAGGTACGCAGTTTTATTGGTTTAGCAGGTTATTATCGAAATTTCATCCAGAATTTTTCCCGGTTGTATAACCCATTAACAAAGATCACATGTAAAGGGGTTAATTTTTTTTTTGGAAAAAAGAGTGTGAAGATTGTTTTGAAGAACTGAAGAAAAGATTAGTCAATTCTCCTATATTGACTCTACCACCGTGGAATGATGAGTTCGTTATTTATAGTGATGTATCAAAGAAAGGAATTGGTTGTGTACTTTTTCAGAATGATAGGGTTATTACCTATGCATCACGACAACTGAAAACTCATGAGCAAAACTATCCTACTCATGATCTTGAGTTAGCAGCTATAATCTTTTCTTTGAAGATTTTGAGACACTACCTCTATGGTGAAAAAATGTGAGATTTATACTGATCACAAGAGTTTGAAGTATATTTTCTCACAGAAAGAACTCAACATGAGGCAAAAGAGATGGCTTGAATTACTCAAGGATTATGATTGCACGATACAATACAACCTGGGGAAGAAAAATAAGGCGGAAGATGCTTTGAGCAGAAAGGATCATGGAGTTTCAAATAAGATGAGACTTGAAAAGGATCCTATATACATGGATCTAGTAAAGATGGATATGAGAATAACCATGGAAGGTGAAACATCAATGATTTTTCAAATAGTTTCCAAACCTTCTTTACTAGAAAGGATAAAGAGTTCTTAGACCGATGATGAAGAGTTTCAAAATAAGATTAAAGCTGTGAATGATGGGAGATTGAGTGACTTTGTGTATGAAGATCGAATTGTAAAATTTGGGAAGAGACTTTGTGTTCTCAATATACCTGATCTAAAAAGAGAATTATTGGATGATTCTCATAGTTCTAATTTCTCTATACACCCTGGGAGCACCAAAATGTATAGATATTTGAAGGAATATTTTTGGTGGGACAACTTAAAGAGGGAGATTTCTGATTTTGTGTCAAGATGTATGGTTTGTCAGCAAGTGAAAGCTGGAAGGCAACAACCTAGAGGAGTCTTGCAACCTCTTCTCATACCAGAGTGGAAATTAGATAATATTACGATGGACTTTGTCATGGGACTACCAAATAATCCTAGAAGGAATGATGAAATATGGGTCATTGTTGATCATCTTACCAATTCAACACATTTTCTTACTATAAGTGAATATCTACCACTTGAATGTCTATAAAGACTATATATTAATGAATTTGTGAGACTTCATGGAGTACCCCTATCGATTGTTTTGGATCGTGATCCCCATTTTACTTCAAGATTCTAGAAAAGTCTTCAGAAATACCTAGATACTGAACTTCATTTGAGCACTGCCTACCACCCCCAAACTAATAGACAACAAGAACGAACTATTCAAACCTTAGGAGACATGTTGAGATCATGCTCACTTGACTTTCAAGGTATGTGGGATCAATATTTAACTTTGGTAGAACTTTCCTATAACAATATCTTCTATTCAAGTATTCAGATGACACCATATGAAGCATTATATGGAAAGAGATGTCACTCACCAACTTGTTGGGATGATGCTGGTGAAAGAAAACTTGTAGGCCCAAAACCTGTTGAGGAAACGATGGAAACATTAAAGGTAATCCAAACCCACATCAAAGCATCTCAAAGTAGACAGAAGAGCTATGCCGATAACCGAAGGAAGGATTTGGAATTTCAGGTAGGAGGTCATGTTTTCTTGAAGGTATCTCTATGGAAGGGTGCTATACATTTCGGTAAGAAGGATAAATTGCGTCCCAGGTACATTGGACCTTTAGAAATTCTAGAATTAATTGGGGCAGTAGCTTATAGTTTGACAATGCTTCCCAGTCTCTCCAAATTTCACGATGTGTTCCACGTATCAGTGTTGATAAAATACATGACTGAACCAACGCATGTACTCACCTATGAGGAATTAGAACCAGAACCCGATCTATCTTATTGCGAAGAGCCTTTCAAAATTCTTTATATGAGAGAACAAGTGCGGAGAAACCAGACGAATCGTCTGGTAAAAGTTCTATGGAGAAACCATAAGATGGAAGAGGAAACGTAGGAACCCAAGGAACTTATGATGAAGAACCACCTGAGTCTTTTCATGCGGTAGTATTCTAGAAATTTCAAGGATGAAATTATTTGAAGGAGGGGAGAATGTAACACCCCAAGCTTCTATGGTACGCTTCTCTTTGAATAATACATTAGTGTGTGTTGTACGCAACTTCGAGTTCTAACACACTACAACCAAACAAACTAGCCATTATGAATAGTAATACCCACTTTTTGAAATTTTAAAAATTTTATCTTTCAAAATGGACTTCATTTTTGGATTTGGAATATTGAAATTAGCTTAGGGTGGATTTTTGGTATTTTTTTAAAAACATTAAATTTTTTATGAATAGTGAAAAACACTGAGTTATAGTTTAAAACTGAATTTTTATTTAAATAATTATTTATTTTATTTAAATTTATTTTATGTCAAAAAATACACATAATACTTATATAAGTTCAATATAATTCATTGGATTCAATTTATAATAATTTTAGATATATAAAAATTTTATAGAACTTTTCACCGTCTTTTACCCACCTCATAGGAGAATTTGAAAAATCCACATAAAATTTATTTTACCACTTATGTGAGTGGAATTTAAAAAATCTGAGAGACACATTTGATATCAGTAAGTAAAATTTGGTTCAATAAGATGAAAATAATTTTTGGTGAATAGTAATTTTTTACTTTTATTTACCACGGTTAAAAGTAAATATGGTAATTGAGGGTAAAAATGATATTATTATTACACTAACACATGTCCTAATTTTATTGAATAAATATAGTTCGACCAAAAACAACCTTAAGAATAAAATATGAACCTCTTTGGTCCACTTGGATTCGATTAGGACATTTATTATTATTTAATTCAATGAAGAGTTAAAAGAGTTAAAATCAATGTTTATTAACTAAAACATTTTTAATATAGGGTTATACATAAGATAAATTAGACTATAAATATAAATTATAAATATAAAACGATTTCATACATAATTATATTTTATTTATATTTTTTAGACATTAAATAATTCAATTTATTTTTGACACAATGATGATGTAGTAACTACTTAATTAATGAAATATTAAAATAATTGATATTATAAATATCCAAATAAATGTAATTTGAGACTTTTTATGAATTACACTAATTTTATAGGTTAATATGAAATATTATTATTGGTTATATGAATTTTTTTCGAAGTAATAATGCTGTAATAAATTTATCAAAAACAAAATATCCAATAGTGTCAAAATTAACATAAAAGAGTTTTTAAAACAAATATTATATTATTAATTGATATTCTATTACTAAAAATATAAGTTTCGGAAAAAAGACTTATATAATGATAGGTGTATCATTAATGGACCACTTAGGAGTCACTTAGAAGTGTATAGTAAGTTTATTAACTATATAATATAAAAATACAAAGAGACATGGTGAATATCAAACTATTTAACTAAGAGTTAAATCAGAAAGATAAAGTTAATATAGTGACACAAACTTGTCTAAAACATATTGGTTGAGTGGTTTTAGACCTATCCCCACATTATACTTGAAATAATCCATTTTTGAGCCATTATAAACAGAAATTATTTTATTATAAAATAATATTTCTTTCTTTTCCTAAGGTGCCCCTCACCCCTCTTATAAAAGGGAACTCACCCTTTTCACTAATTCACACATTCAAATCCATTTTTCTCGGCCAACATCTGCCTAAATACCCTATCAACTGTCCTACCTTCACCCTAGAGGCCTTCCTTTAGTCATAAAGCCAACCTAAGGAGCAATTTTGATAAAATAAAAAGGAAGAACCCGAAGAAGAGGTAAATATCTCACCACCTCTTTCAAGTTCCTTTCTTCTTCCACTTCCTTTTTCTTTTTTGTTTCCATTATAAAATAATAAATCCAGTGTCATATATATTATGCGATGTTATTATAAATATGGTACAACCAAATTCATTATTCTATCCATCCTTTTAATGACATGTCACCATACGTGCATATGTATGGCTTACCGTCTCCACGTTGTGGTGTAATTATTATTCAATACATGATTATTTGGATGGGTATAATAATGATGTATATTTGATTTAAATAATAAATATAACATGATAAAGATTCAGTATATATGATATACCATCCAATTATATTTAATTTTAATATCAAAAGAGTGATATTGTCGCTCGTGCGTACGTACGGATTACCGTCTCCACGAACGTGATGATATTCATTCCCCATCGTATCCATTCAAGACTAATTTCTATTAGATGATTAAAAATAATGTTTAATGACTTGATATAATTATTTATATGAATAAGATACAACCCATCCATAACAATTATGACTCACATAACAAATAATATACAGGAAAACGAATCCATTAACACCCGAAACGACGATAATACTAAGAAATTATTAACAAAACGATGTTAAAAGATCATATATGATGTCATATTAATGTATATGATTATTGTATAATTTAATAACAATTATTTCACCATTATACAAGAGGTTAACCTACCCTCGACCAAGGAAAATTACAAGGTAAGGGGTTTCTTATCTCACTTTTAATTCGGTGAGATTTCCATTGTTCACCACTTATTTATTGCATGTGGTGTATTGTGTTCTGCCATTTGATATATATTATCATGATTCTATTTATATTCATGATATTATGTGATTCATTTGGTGGTAATTGATAATTGTTCATATGACTCGATTGATTACATCGAGGTAAGGGGTTTTCATCTCACTCCTTATTCTTGTGAGATTCATGCAATAGTTCCGCTATTTCCTTTAATGTAGTGTATGTACTTCCCATAATTGTATTCTTTGTGTAATATAATTTAATTTATGTATATTTACATATTCATCTTATTATACTTCTTTCATGGGGTGTATGTTTCGTAAGTTACCAAATTGGTAAGGTTTAATTTCACAATCTCTTTATTATCCGAGGTTGTTTTATACATGAGGATCTACTAGGACCTCTTTATCATCCACATCCTTGTTTCTTAAAAATGTATTTAAAAACATTCTTAATATTTTATAGACTATGGTTTAAATTCATTTATACCCATGTTTGACTTTTTATAAGATTTTTATAAATAAATCTTTCCGTCGTTTTCCAAATAAGGTCCTTTTTAACCTTTTCAACAAAATTAAGGTAAGAATGTCTTTTTTTAACTTATACGGAAGGTGAAACTATTTTCGATCGTTATAAAATCATCGAAGCTTCCCTTAAAAATATTATAAGAATATTTTCAAAGTAAATGTTTTATTTTATAATTATGTTACTTTTAAATGATTTTAAAAAAAGAGTTATTTCTATCAAATAGTTTTGATTTCATCTATGTCTACATCCTTTGATGGATTTTAAGATTATTTGAAGTTTATTTATTATGATACAAAACTTCCATATAGTATTTAAGGTTTTGTTATATGTTTGACTATGGATGTGTTATTTTTATACCATTCATGGTTTATAGATAAATTATTGAAATTTCGTATTTTAGTTTTAATACGAATGTTTATGTTATGTTTAAACCTGTTCATATGAGGAATGAATTGGACTTAGTATGTGATGGGTGGAGCCTGCTATAGCTCCTCAATGAATCGGTAGGTCTCATGATACAAACTAGTGTCTTGGCACAAGGCCGTGACAAAATCTTATTTGTAGTCTTGGCACATGGCCTTGACTATGTGGTTATGATAGTCTGGCATTATGCATTCCATCATTATGAAAGTGGTTATTGATATTGAATGTGATTATTAGACTAGTAGAATATCCATGTATAAGTAAATTGAATTATTTCATTTTATTTTTTTCCATATTATTCTGAAGTTCAAGTTTAAAAGTCTTTTTTAGTTATACATTGCCTTAAATGTTTATGCTTATTTATGAAAGTTTCCGCTATATTGTTATCCTTACTAAGCATCTGAGCTCACCCATTTATATGTTTTATTTTTCCCAGGATGTGAAGAAGTATTTTATGACTGACCTATAGGGATAGTATGAGGAGATATGAGGGTGGACTATGGAGACTATGTTGTTGTAACTTTTCACTTTATGATGTAATGTAATACTTATGAATGTATCTAGTGTTTCCAAGGCTACAAAACTAATCAGTCTTTCGAGAATTGATATTTTGTGATCAAATCAATGTTATGTAATAATGCACCGAATTTGGGTAACTCGGGTCGGGGCGTTACAATAACTTCATCTTAAAACTTCTGGGGACTCATCATAGCCTCTATGAGAGATTCCCTGAGATATGTTGATAGATTTAGTACATACATGATTAAGATCTTATCTAAAACTGAAGCTAACTATTTTAGAATTTCATATTTATGATATAAAGGATAGTGCTTCCCATCTTGGGGATACTCCCTCATAGGAACTTTCTGGGCTTGATTATTTAATAAAGACGAGTTTTCCATTGGGTATAAAGCCTGAGGAGCTTCCATACTTTGTGTATTTGACCAGGTAGGTCTTCTCGAGTGCTGAGGATAATTAGTCATATGTTCTTCCTATGATGGATATTTTAGAAGGATTGGACAGGGGATTCTTCCCATGGGGCAAGAGAATTTTCCTGTCCCTATTGAAACTATTGGAGAGTCCTCCCATGGGTTTTTTCAACATTTATGGTTTGAGAAGGGGTGCGACTATAAGCTTGGTTTCTACTATGGCCAAATCTCCCTTGATATCCCTAGATTCTGTGGCTTCATCCTCCGACTGCATGGTTGGGTGTGGGGAATTCTGGTTGATAACTATACTCATCTTCAGATAAGGTATCCATCAAATAGATAACATTGATAGAGCCAAAAATCATCTCCTCTTCTGATGATGAATTTTACTCATCATCTATCTTCGGTTATACCATTCAGTGGGGAAGTCCAGGTTTTACCATTTGGTGGGGAAGTGCCCATATATTCATATTTTCAAGAATGAAATATGAGAGTTTTAAAGCCAACCTTGTATTTAGTGCCAATTTATCTTCCTGCACTTTTTTTCCACCCTTCTGATGAGACTGATTTTTGGATGGTTATCCCTTAGAGGATTTTGGGACTAAGGATGATGGTTGTGTTTCATTAAGATCCATTAGAGGCATGATCAATTGCTTTATCTATTCATAGAGTATTCTATGAGATTAGTTTATTTCTTTTCAAATCATACAAATATCAAACGTTTTCTACTTTTTATTAACAACTTTTCACTCCCTCTCTTCATCCAGATCAGTGGTGGAGACATGTGCCACTTGCATTGGAGGTCGTCCTAACATGACTTTTCTAGAATCTATTATCTTTTACCGGAGGTACTTGAAGAAGAAACATTCCTGAATATTGTGTCCCAATATCATATGGAAGGGACAATAATCTGGATGGTTATCAAGGCCTAATTCATCAGCCCGCTTTGGCTTCAGAAGCCGAAGAAAATATCAATTCGTGGAAGCTATGAAGTAATCGTGCAGTTGGTCATTCTGAAATGAATACAATTTATTTCTATGTCCCTCAAATTGATTTCTTTTTCCTCCATTCACTAGTCTTGACAGGGCATGGGAGGCTACTGACATATAGAGGGCCTTGCATGTTTTGGTGGGGTCTTGGAGCAAGAGCTGGTGTAGGGGGTGGATTAATCATAACAAAAGTCTCTTCATCTCTCTATACTCTTTTTACTATAGGTGATGGAGCTACCTAGGACTTGATATTAGTCCTTTTTAATTTTTTTTAAAAGGTTGGGGCCGAAGCCTCATTTATTATTAAAGGAAAGCAAAGACCTCTTTAATGAATATTATATCCTTTGAGTGATGGAGGAGAAGTCCTGGAACCCACTCGTATACTTCACCAAAATAAGTGGTGTTCGTAGCTCATTTTAAATATTATTAATGCACATGGAAAGCATCTCATCTTGTGGGAGTGGCCAGTTCAAGGAGTAAGTCATACCCTTCCATCTGGCGATGAAGTCTGATAATCTATCATTCTCTCAATGTTTTCAGTTCATGAGATCACTGACTATTGCTTTGGGAAACGTCAAGTTGAACTAGAACATGAAGTAGCACCGAAGATCCTCCCATCTTGTTATTGAGTTATCTTAAAAAACTAGTGTACCAAATGATGGAAGAACCTTGAAAGGTTTACAAAAAGCATTTGAGCTTCACATATTCTTGTTTCTCTAAGGTTACCATCATGGAATCATAATATGATGAGTAGTGAATTAAATTCTTTTCTTGGTCCCTTGAGTTATTGAACACTAGAAATATGAGATTCTTGAAATTTGGTGGAGGCATGATGTTGCTCACCCAGTCCGGGTAAGGCATCCATTTCAGTTGTACTTGAGCACACCATCCTTCCATTGCTTTTATTCAATTTTTTAATAACTCAATGGTATTTAGGAGCCATTGATGCATGTCCAACTATACCTGAGCATGAGATGGTGTAGCAAGGGTCAAGATCGGATGTGCAGGTGCAGTTGGAACTTGAGGTGGATACCCGGTCGGGGGCATCCTTTTTGGATTCACCTAAATATGTTTCGGTTGCTTCCCTAATGGAGGGAAATATTGATATCCTTCCGGGATTGGGTTCAAGTAGACTGATGGTCCGGACACCACCCTAAATGAGCCTTCCAACCTTGCTTTATTATTTGGGATGATCCCATGAGGCAGAGGGATGTCTGATGGAAGTTTGTGTTGATGATCCACCAGAGGAACACACCCTATAGGATGGATTTCTCTTAGCAGCTTAGAGTTGAGTCACCTTGGCTATTTCATTTCTTCATCTTATTGAGATAATATTTCCTCAAGTGTGGGGGAATCATCTTCACAGGGAGGAGGAGGTGGGTTATAGACCTTGACCTTATTTTTCACCTTGTTGAGGATTTGTGTGGGAGTTAATGATGGATTTACTGAAGGGGAACCCAAATTTAAGAAAACATTTTATTTTTTGGTGTCCACCCCTAGTCTCAGTGTGGACCGTCTCTGGGAGGGAATCCTCTTCTTCGCTTTCCTCATTATTTGTATTATTTTCAGAAAGGTCTATGGGGATGATATCCATAATGTTTACCGATTCATACCGCATTTGGGGTGGTGTACCAGGTGTCTAATGGCAGGAGAGATTCTTACATACTTTGTTGGATCTTCTCCTACCTTGCTGTAATATTATTTGGATTTCTTAGTGAAGAGTGACTCGAAGGAAGCCTTGATATGACCTTGTAGTACTCCTCTATTCTGGGGGCTTGATTCATGGGATGGGATATGACAACCCTGCTTTTTATTACAACTTAAACATGCTTTATTACATAAAACTTCACTTGATACAACAAAGAAGATCGAGAGGTTTAGTGTCTTTGGGGCTTAGGATCATTACATAAAAACTTTAAACTTGCAATACAACATCCTTATTGAAAACTTCCTTTACATGACCACTACATTCCTTCGTACTTAGCATTGCATGGGATAACCTGAGGACATGCATAAGAAAAGGGTGAGCTATAAAGCCCGGTAAGGGAGTACACAATGAATAACATGAGGAGTACAAAACATGTTAGGCAATAGGCATATCAATATAGCATAAGAGAGACATGAACATAAAGGCATGATAAATCATGATAATCATAACATGGAAATGTGGCAACAACACTTAACATTGAATTAGCATGAGCCAAGGCTCATTGCACATGGAGCATGAGTAAACCCTCATTGCACTTGAAGCACGAGTAAACCCTCGTTGCACTTGAATTAGCATGAGTCAACACTCATTGCACATGACGTATCATGATACTATACTTTACCCAATGCATTGGAGCGCTATCAGGGCGCACCCTTCTTAAACATTTCATTTCATGCATAAGTGTTCCACATGGATCATAAAACATGGATTCATAAAACATAATCATTTATTCCACGATAAAGGAATGTGGAATTCATACATGAAACTTTACAATCAATACGTAAATGTGCATAAAGGTGAATACCCTTGATGGAGAAATGGGCATGGTATTCACTACACAAAGACATTGGCTTAGAAAATTGGTGCGATTTCGGCAGCGTAACGGTGTGACATAAGAATTCATAAAAAAGGTTGATGAGAGATAAAGGGGTTCCTCATCATATTTACATGTAATGGACAGTAATGAGATCATATATATACATGTCCCAACAAAAGAAATGGAATTTAGATTCATGATACAAAAGTATTGCTTGAATGTAAAAGAAGAGAGAGAAGTTCCTTTCGGAATTTCGGCATAGTAACGGGTGTACATGGGAGGCATTTAATGAGAGAGAAAGGGTTCTCCCATCATTCAAACAATAAGAGTGCAGTATGGGGGAGGTGTGAAACCATACCCCAACATTCATAATTGAAATAAAAAAAGGCAATATAACTTAAATAAAATTGACAAAAATGAGAAAGGAAGAAAACCCCTTACTTGGAAGTGTGCTTCCAAAGACTAGAGAGAGGCTTGTGAGAGGCTTCTTGGGCGCTTGGGGCACCTTGGGAGGATTCTAGAGAGAGTAGGGCAGAGGTTGGACGAACTTCAAGGGATTTGGGTGAGGAGGAAGTGGGAGCTTGGGTGGGTTTATATAGGAAAGGTGAGAGAATTCTTTATTATTTAGGTTTGGGACCCCTTATATTAAAATAATCCAAACCACAAACCATCCCATGGTATTAACCCATGGTTTCTGGAAAAGGAAAGAGGAAAAAAATATTTTACAAGTCCAAGGTCCGAACTTATTAAAAAATTAGGGTTGCTTATGTGGAGGTGAGTCACACTCCCATGGAAATTAATTTAAAAAGGCAAAGTGTTGAATAAGTCTTGAGGGCTCCATTAATGCTTTGAAAAGTGAGTCAAACAAACCCAAAACCTCATTATTTTAATGATAAAACACATATTGGCCGAACATAAGGATTATGGTATTTTATTACATCACCATTGGGTCATTATGATGTCATAAAACACATTATATATTTAAATGGTATTTAATTTTTACCCAAAAATTTGACTGTCTCAGAAAATTATGAAAAATTCACCGTTGGATAATTTCGACATCCTGATTCCAAAAATAATATTTATTTTATCTAAATAATTTTCTAAATATGTGAATTTTTACTTTTAAAATAAAAACTGACATTTATAAAAAATTCACGGGTTTTGACAGAAATGGCTTTCAAACCTTAATAAAAATTTTAATTGCATTCATAAAATTATAAGATCATTTATATTTAATAGAAATTAATTTAATATTAATAATAATATTTTATTAAAATATTATTTAATTCAAAAATCCTTTAATTTAATAAAATATAATTCTTAATTAAATAATAACTAAAAACATCATTTGTACTTTAAAAACTAATTACAATGCATCAAAAATGACTAGAAATTATATTTATTATTATATACAAAAAATAATGTACATGAACATGGTGCTACTTATTTGTTACATAACCCCTTAAAATAGCCGCATAAGACCTAAGGGTAAGGTGTGCGATGGTGACAGACTCTTGGGGTTGCTCGGATAACATTGCTCGAGTGGTAATCTCTATCAACTTCCATTTTTCCCGTAGACGATCACGTTCGAGCTTGACTTGATGAAGCTCAGCTTGGGCTTGGTGAAGGGCAAAGCCCAAAGACGCCACCTCCTTTCCGAGCTCCGACAAATGGGCTTCGTAAGGGGCAATTCTACTGGATGAGGCCATCGCTTCCTTTGTCTGAGTAAAAATGGTTTCGTTAAAGCCTTATATTTAAACTACCCAGATGATCACTGCTCAACGGCTATAAAAGTAACGGTCACAAATCTTAACGTTAAACTAAAGAAGTTGACATCATATAAAAACATAAAGAAACATTTAACTGGATCAAGAGGGATTTTCCATTAATGAAATTTTGGGTCGTTACAACATTCCCCCTTTAAGAAATTTCGCCCTCGAAATTTTCCTTTTTCCACACTAAAACAAATGTGGGTAACTTAGCTTCAACATATCCTCCGACTCCCAAGTTGCTTCTTCAAACTTGTGGTTTCTCCACAACACCTTGACGAGGGGCATTGTCTTATTTCGTAGAACTTTTTCTCTACGATCCAAGATCTTCACTGGTTGCTCCTCATAAGAAAGATCGTCTTCTAATTGTACCACCTCAGAAGAGAGTACATGTGAAGGGTCTGGTATGTACTTCCTTAAGAGGGATACATGGAAGACATCATGCACCTTGGCCATAGTAGGTGGAAGTGCTAGTCGATAGGCCACAACCCCAACACGATCAATAATCTCGAAGGGGCTGATGTACCTTGGACTTAACTTCCCTTTCTTTCCAAACCTCATGACCTTCTTCCACGGAGATATGCGTAAAAACACCATGTCTCCGACTTTAAACTCAAGGTCTCGTCGACGATTATCTGCATAACTCTTCTGTCGACTTTGGGCTGCCTTGATATGCTGCTGAATGGTTTTCACCTTCTCCACCATTTCTTCGACCATTTCTGGTCCAAGCAGCTTACGTTCACCGACCTCATCCCAACATGCCGGTGTTCTGCACCTTTTCCCATATAGGGCTTCATATGGTGCCATTTGGATGCTCGAGTGGAAACTATTATTATAAGAGAACTCAACTAGAGGAAGATGTTGATCCCATCCTCCTTTAAAGTCCATTGAGCACGCTCTCAACATATCCTCAAGTGTTTGGATAGTCCGCTCGGATTGGCCATCAGTTTGAGGATGATAGGCCGTACTGAAGTTCAGTTCAGTATTCAGAGCATGTTGAAGACTCTTCCAAAACTTAGAGGTAAATCTTGGATCTCGGTCAGACACAATAGATAGTGGTACTCCATGCAACCGTACCACTTCCCTGATATATATCCGTGCCAGTTGATCCAAAGAGAAATCCTCTCGAATAGCAATGAAGTGTGCAGTCTTTGTAAGACGATCCACAATAACCCAGATTGCATTGTTGCTTTTGGATGTCCTTGGAAGTCCAGTGATGAAGTCCATGGTGATGTTCTCCCATTTCCATTCTGGTATGGTCAATGGTTGCATCATCCCCTTAGACTTCTGCCTCTCTGCCTTCACTTGCTGACACACCAGACACTTTGATGTATATTCGGCGATCTCCTTCTTCATATTATCCCACCAAAAGTTTTCTCGGATATCTCGATACATCTTTGTGCTCCCTGGGTGAATAGAGAAATTTGAACTATGTGCATCATCCAAAAGTTCCTTCTTCAGCTCCGAACTTGATGGGACACATAGTCTTTTCCCAAACCGCACAATTCCTTCTTCATTAACATTAAACTCTGAGGATTTTCCCTTTTTGATAGCTTCCACTTTTTCTTGGATTCTCGCATCATCCTTTTGAGCATCCTTTAACCTTTCCAAAAGAGATGGTTGAGCAATCATTTGTGAAAGGATTGATGATGTTCCGTCCTTTATGATTCCCACGTCCATCTTCATCAAGTCTAAGAAGATTGGATCCTTCTCAATTCTCATCATTGATAGAATTGCTGGATCCTTTCTACTTAGGGCATCCGCTACCTTGTTCGCCTTCCCAGGGTGGTAATGTATTGAACAGTCATAATCCTTTATGAGCTCTATCCATATTCTCTGGCGCATATTAAGCTCTTTCTGTGTGAATATATATTTAAGACTCTTGTGGTCAGTATATATCTCACATTTCTCTCCATAGAGATAATGCCGCCAGATTTTCAAGGCAATGATCACCGCCGCCAACTCCAGATCATGCGTTGGATAGTTTCGCTCATGGATTTTCAACTGTCTTGAGGCATAGGATATCACTTTATCATTCTGCATCAGCACACATCCTAAGCCCTTCTTCGAAGCATCACTGAATACCACAAAAAGCTCCCCACTTGTGGGTAAAGTGAGAACAGGTGCAGTGATAAGCCTCCTTTTCAACTCCTTGAAGCTTTCTTCACATTCATCACTCCAAGAAAACTTTACTCCCTTTCGAGTTAGCTTGGTAAGAGGGTTGGACAATCGTGATAAGTTTCTCACAAATCGTCGATTACATCCAGCTAACCCCAAGAAGCTACGGATATCAGTTACCGATGTTGGCCTCGGCCATCCCTCAATTGCATCTATTTTGGAGGGGTCCACAGATATCCCATTGCTTGTGATGATATGGCCCAAGAATGAGACCTCCCTCAACCAGAACTCACACTTGCTGTACTTGGCATAGAGCTTCTCCTTGCACAAAGTCTCCAGTACAGTTCTTAAATGCTCCTCATGGTCCTCCTTGGTTTTGGAGTATATTAGAATATCATCTATAAAGACTACCACAAATTTATCTAGGTAATCTCTAAAGACTCTATTCATCAAGTCCATGAATATTTCTGGAGCATTGGTGAGTCCAAAAGGCATTACTATGAATTCATAGTGCCCGTACCTTGTACGAAAAGCAGTCTTGGGGATATCTTCCTTCTTCACCCTTACTTGATAATATCCCGACCGCAAGTCGACCTTGGAGAAGTATTGTGCTCCACGCAGCTGATCAAACAAGTCATCGATTCTTGGGAGAGGATACTTGTTCTTTATCGTCATTTTGTTAAGTTCACGATAATCGATGCAAAGCCGCATTGACCCATCCTTCTTCTTGACGAAGAGGACTGGTGCACCCCATGGTGATGCACTTGGGCGTATAAACCCTTTATCCAGATTCTCCTGTAGTTGTTTCTTCAGTTCTTCAAGCTCAACCACAACCATCCTATATGGAGTCTTGGATATTGGTAGCGCCCCAGGTATAAGTTCAATTGAGAACTCAACATCTCTTCTTGGAGGAAGACCAGGAAGTTCCTCGGGAAATACTTCAGCGAATTCCCTCACAATAGGCATTTCTTCAAGGATGGTTTCTTCCTTTGACTCAATCATCTGATCCAGATATGCGTTCTCATAAGGCAGTAATATCCATGCTTGAGATGATGTAGCTAAAGGAGATTCATCTTCCTCCTGACACTTGTAAAGAATCGGGGGTCGATTCTCCATATGGAGTGTGATTTCCCTCTCCCGAAAATTTATGTTGGCTCTATATAAGGAAAGCCAATCCATGCCAAGAATTGCATCAAATTCCACCAAAGGGAGTATGACGAGGTTCGCCGGGAAATTCAATCCACAGATTATAACAGGGGAGGATTTATACTCATGGGATGCAATGATTTCCCCATTTGCCGTACTCACCGACATCTTTACTTCCATGATTTGTGGTGGTGCAGGGATTGTTCTACTAAACTGTTGAGATATAAAAGAATGCGTAGAACCTGAATCAAAAAGTACGTTCGCTATTCTTGAATGAATAACTAGCGTACCTGTCACCACTTCGTTGTCGGGGTTCACTTCGGTAGAAGTGATGGCAAAAGCTCTTCCTTGCTGTCTTGGAGGTTGTTGATTGCCTCCGATAACCCTTGGATTAGGGCACTGATTCGCAAAATGACCCGGTTCTTTGCATTTGAAGCATTGAACAACGCGTTGAGGTTCGAACGGAGTGTTCCTCCCCTCCGTCGCAGCCGCGGGTCCTTCTTGCTGACAGTTAACAGCTAGGTGCCCTTCTCTTCCACACTTGAAGCATTTTCTTGTCCCCCTAAGGCAATTTCCAGGGTGCTTCTTTCCACACTTTTGGCAAGTGGGGTGATGGAATTTCTTAGCGTCGTTGGATTTATCCATCGGACCACCAGCATTGAAGTCCACCTTCCGCTTCTTGTCCCCATGATACCCCTGTGATTCTACGATCTCCATTTCAACCTTGAGGGCACATCAGACAATTTCCTCATAGCTGTCGAAGTCACGGATCGCTAATGCTTTCCGCAAGCTAGGCTTCAACCCACCAAAGAAGCGGTCAACCTTGCATTCGGGGGTAACGACAAAGCCGGAAGCGTATCGTGCAAGCCTTGTGAAGTTTTCCTCGTACGATCCCACAGATTCCTCATCTTTCTGCTTGAGGGAAAGGAAGTCCCTTTCCATCTTAAGACGGAGGGTGCGTGGAAAATATTTATCGAAAAACATCTTCCGGAATACCTTCCATTCCAAAGCCTCGATCTCCTCCTCAGGCTTCGTATTTTTGATCAACGTCCACCATTGATCAGCTTCACCCTCCATACGATAAGCCGCCAGGAGAACCTTCTCTTTTTCAGAGCATTGGAGGATGGAGAATATCTTTTCAATGGAGTTGATCCATTGTTCAGCAATCGTGGGATCAGATGATCCACTAAAAGTAGGAGGCCTTTGTCTCATGAAGCTTTCAATAGCAACTTGTTCTTTCTTAGGGGGGGTTGAACGTTCCTCTTGACCAGTGTTTCTATTCAAAACTTGAGTTAGCTGAGAGAGAAGCGTGACAAAGTTCGCGATTCCCGCTCCCATTGGATTGGGCATCTCATAAGTACAGTCATCACACTGATCTTCACAATGGTTGTTAGCCCGAGTTCTCCTATTACCGGCCATTGGCTGGAATAAATGGAAAGTTAGGGGTAACACATAAAGGGTAATCCAAAGACAAAAGTTGATGACTTATAAATAAACTTTAATCTCTTTAACTCATGAGTCTATAGGATTCAATCCAGGCTTTTCATGATCTTCCTTCTAACATATATTCTTAGGGGAATTTTTCCCTTAATAAGGGTTCATACTAAGATTGTGAATTTATCAAAACATATCCCACGGGAGTGTCGTAACCAAGAGTGCAGCAAGGCTCGTTGTCGTGCACCAGTTCCCATTCGAGTCTAGCTCAAAGCGGTGTTTTCGGGTTTTACCCCTAGGATATATCTGTGCCAGAGCCGCCTCTACCTGCTCGTATCCAGACATGGATGTATTTGTTTAATAAAACACTTACTTAGTATTTAACAAAACTTAGGGATGTTTTTATTATGCTTAGTCTTGTATCTAAGGCTTTAGTAGGGTTTCTTAATCCCAAAAATAACTAAACCTATCCTCTGATACCAACTATGACAACCCTGCTTTTTATTACAACTTAAACATGCTTTATTACATAAAACTTCACTTGATACAACAAAGATGATCGAGAGGTTTAGTGTCTTTGGGGATTAGGATCATTACATAAAAACTTTAAACTTGCAATACAACATCCTTATTGAAAACTTCCTTTACATGACCACTACATTCCTTCGTACTTAGCATTGCATGGGATAACCTGAGGACATGCATAAGAAAAGGGTGAGCTATAAAGCCCAGTAAGGGAGTACACAATTAATAACATGAGGAGTACAAAACATGTTAGGAAATAGGCATATCAATAGAGCATAAGAGATACATGAACATAAAGGCATGATAAAGCATGATAATCATAACATGGAAATGTGGCAACAACACTTAACATTGAATTAGCATGAGCCAAGGCTCATTGCACATGGAGCATGAGTAAACCCTCATTGCACTTGAAGCACGAGTAAACCCTCGTTGCACTTGAATTAGCATGAGTCAACACTCATTGCACATGATGTATCATGATACTATACTTTACCCAATGCATTGGAGCGCTATCAGGGCGCACCCTTGTTAAACATTTCATTTCATGCATAAGTGTGCCACATGGATCATAAAACATGGATTCATAAAACATAATCATTTATTCCACGATAAAGGAATGTGGAATTCATACATGAAACTTTACAATCAATAAGTAAATGTTCATAAAGGTGAATACCCTTGATGGAGAAATGGGCATGGTATTCACTACACAAAGACATTGGCTTAGAAAATTGGTGCGATTTCGGCAGCGTAACGGCGTGACATAAGAATTCATAAAAAAGGTTGATGAGAGATAAAGGGGTTACTCATCACATTTACATGTAATGGACAGTAATGAGATCATATATATACATGTCCCAACAAAAGAAATGGAATTTAGATTCATGATACAAAAGTATTGCTTGAATGTAAAAGAAGAGAGAGAAGTTCCTTTCGGAATTTCGGCATAGTAACGGGTGTACATGGGAGGCATTTAATGAGAGAGAAAGGGTTCTCCCATCATTCAAACAATAATAGGGCAGTATGGGGGAGGTGTGAAACCATACCCCAACATTCATAATTGAAATAAAAAAAGGCAATACAACTTAAATAAAATTGACAAAAATGAGAAAGGAAGAAAACCCCTTACTTGGAAGTGTGCTTCCAAAGACTAGAGAGAGGCTTGTGAGAGGCTTCTTGGGAGCTTGGGGAACCTTGGGAGGATTCTAGAGAGAGTAGGGCAGAGTTTTGACGAACTTCAAGGGCTTTGGGTGAGGAGGAAGTGGGAGCTTGGGTGGGTTTATATAGGAAAGGTGAGAGAATTCTTTATTATTTAGGTTTGGGACCCCTTGTATTAAAATAATCCAAACCACAAACCATCCCATGGTATTAACCCATGGTTTCTGGAAAAGGAAAGAGGAAAAAAATATTTTACAGGTCCAAGGTCCGAACTTATTAAAAAATTAGGGTTGCTTATGTGGAGGTGAGTCACACTCCCATGGAAATTAATTTAAAAAGGCAAAGTGTTGAATAAGTCTTGAGGGCTCCATTAATGCTTTGAAAAGTGAGTCAAACAAACCCAAAACCTCATTATTTTAATGATAAAACACATATTGTCCGAACATAAGGATTATGGTATTTTATTACATCACCATTGGGTCATTATGATGTCATAAAACACATTATATATTTAAATGGTATTTAATTTTTACCCAAAAATTTGACTGTCTCAGAAAATTATGAAAAATTCACCGTTGGATAATTTCGACGTCCTGATTCCAAAAATAATATTTATTTTATCTAAATAATTTTCTAAATATGTTAATTTTTACTTTTAAAATAAAAACCGACATTTATAAAAAATTCACGGGTTTTGACAGAAATGGCTTTCAAACCTTAATAAAAATTTTAATTGCATTCATAAAATTATAAGATCATTTATATTTAATAAAAATTAATTTAATATTAATAATAATATTTTATTAAAATATTATTTAATTCAAAAATCCTTTAATTTAATAAAATATAATTCTTAATTAAATAATAACTAAAAACATCATTTGTACTTTAAAAACTAATTACAATGCATCAAAAATGACTAGAAATTATATTTATTATTATATACAAAAAATAATGTACATGAACATGGTGCTACTTATTTGTTACATAACCCCTTAAAATAGCCGCATAAGACCTAAGGGTAAGGTGTGCGATGGTGAAAGACTCTTGGGGTTGCTCGGATAACATTGCTCGAGTGGTAATCTCTATCAACTTCCATTTTTCCCGTAGACGATCACGTTCGAGCTTGACTTGATGAAGCTCAGCTTGGGCTTGGTCAAGGGAAAATCCCAAAGACGCCACCTCCTTTCCGAGCTCCGACAAATGGGCTTCGTAAGGGGCAATTCTACTGGATGAGGCCATCGCTTCCTTTGTCTGAGTAAAAATGGTTTCGTTAAAGCCTTATATTTAAACTACCCAGATGATCACTGCTCAACGGCTATAAAAGTAACAGTCACAAATCTTAACGTTAAACTAAAGAAGTTGACATCATATAAAAACATAAATAAACATTTAACTGGATCAAGAGGGATTTTCCATTAATGAAATTTTGGGTCGTTACATGGGATGGAATGGGTGAACCCTCTATCCATTGTTCTCCACAGATGGGAGAAGAAAAATGTCTATTTGGTAGGAATTCTAGGTAAAATTGCCCCCAACCCTACAGGCTGGGGTTTCTCTCATTCTTCTATTGATGTGCCTTGGGCCAGATTTGATGGACTTATGGGGGAATTTTGTGTAACAAATTCCCCCAACCATGCATTATGGGGTTAATCCCATATTGTGGAGGATGTTGTTGTTATTGTTTCCTTCTTGTTTTCACGCATTCCCATGCAGGTGTGAGCATGATATGGTGTTGGGTCTGCATATGAATTAATTGCTTATGAGTACATGATTAGTTCTCATTGATTAAATTATCTTAAAAGGGAAGACTACAGGATTTTCTTGATTTCCTGGTTTATGAGATTCTCTATGGCTTGTTCTCATTAGGCCTGACACTTTTGAGACTTACTTAGGGCCGGTTCTTGTCGAGCGTTCCACATTTCCTGAGCAGGGAATTC
Organism: Viscum album; assembly: GCA_963277665.1. Classification (NCBI taxonomy): domain Eukaryota; kingdom Viridiplantae; phylum Streptophyta; class Magnoliopsida; order Santalales; family Viscaceae; genus Viscum; species Viscum album. Next base: position 251,065,925 of record OY728150.1, read on the forward strand.
ATTTGATTACCTCCTGAGGATGAAGAAATTTCAGGATTTAACCTTTTATGGGTTCTTTTGGATGAGAAGTGGGGTGAAGTGTAGGGATCCATGTTCTCCCCATCCCCAGACATGAACACTAGATGCAGCATCGCTAATAAGGCAACGTAACTTGTGAAACGCATGGAGGTAGGCTAGCCCAAGGTCTTTATTTTTCATTTCTAATTGTGGAATACATGTAGATAGAAGGGATTATAGGTTTATTTTATATAGAATCTCTCCTAATATTTTAACGTGATCTGCATACCCGTTGTAGGGATTTTTTTTCTTTTTACTGGCAGAGAGTCGTCCTGATATTGAGGCGAACATTATTCATAAATTCCTCTAATTTTTTTGGTATATTGAACTAAGAAGTAAAAATGGTCCAATAAATCACTAGTATGTTATCCCTAAATAGTTTTATTCTTATAAGCAACACATCTTGTTGTTGTTCCGCCAGGGACTCCTTTTCTTGATCTTCCTGGTTTGACTACTCCTTAATGGTTCTGTTCCAAGAAGCGGGCTTGGTGGGAGTCTTTTTGACATGTGAATGATACAAGGGTGGATTAGAAGACGATCATTTCCCCAATCCATACTTTAGTTGAGAAAGGATATCTCTTATCATGGAAAGAGTATCCATTGTGTCACACTCCATTTTTCCAAGCGCCTTGGCATATGCGGGCTTTCTCACATTTGACCCAATGAGGGGAGGACCTTCTCATTGGTGTAAATTTTGAATTTAAGGAGGAACTTCATAGTTGATTCCGTGATGGTTAGGACTACTATCATAGCTTAGTTTACGACCATAGAGAGGAATTATGTGGTGTTATACCTGGGGTGAACCTTCATGGCATACGAATTCAAGGGGAGGACCTTTTTGCTGCTTAGCTTCATTGAGGGGAGGGCCTTCTTAATGACTGCTATCATGGTGAGGAATTCCATTATAGATCTGGCTGTAGGGAGAGCATCTACAATTTAAACTCTAGAGAGGGCATTCAAGATGTATTGTAATGAGGGTAGGACCTTCTCATTGCTTGATGTCATTGTGGGGCAGGCCTTCGTATTGACTTCTGTCATGGCAAGCACTACCATGATATCTTGACATCAGACTATAAGGAGAAGCATATCTATAGTGTATACCTAAGGTAGGACCATTAGGTAGGATAAAAAAATTTGAGGAACTTCTTGCTATTTGATATTCTAGTCATGGGGAGGGATAACCAGACACACATCATGGGATAGGCTCTCATTATCGATCATTTATAGACCACATAATAAGCCCTCGTGGGTGATCTGGGGAGGACTTTCAGAGTTTCTAGTAGTGAAATTGTAGGGAGGACCTTCTAAAATACTACTACCACTTCCATAATTTGGTAATGGACTGATAGCATATCAAGCCTATATCTATATATTCTTGATGGTATCAAGAGTGCCAACTTATAGTAGAGCAGAATCATGAGTATGATTTTCATTTTCGGGTTTCCTTTGGAGCCTTTCATGTTTGGGTGATCTCTTGTGATAAATTAGGGATACCTACTTTGGTAACAAACATAATGTATGGGTCCCTGTTTAGTTGGTTCCTATGATGTCTCTGTGACATGATGATGAACATCTTGAGTTCTAATAGGGATATATGCCTGCCTTGGAGTGGCCACGATGTTGGACCGATGTCCCCCAATTGGAACGAGTTTTTGTTTTGATTCTAATTTCCTTGTATCATAGAATATGTCCATCGACCCTCCTAGACTGGAGCATAGATGCTGGTCTACTCTAGAGTGATTATTTGATATGGTTGATAGATTACCTTGACTGGGGAGATCTGGTCATGGGTTCAACTCCTCTCTTTTTCCTCTGATGAAATAATGAATTGACATGTTTGGAGGATATAGTCTGGGATCAGTGTCTAAACATCCATCATAACAAAGATGTGTTGAGATACATCTTTTATTGGAAAATGTAGGAATCCCCATTATGTTTTCAGAGCAGGAGTATGTGGCTGCTCTGATCCTCCATGAGTTTCCAGTGGGAACTGATGGTTCTCCTGTGTCAGAGAAGAGGAACGTGTCTTCTGCCATCTATTTTCTTTGGTTTCCAATGAATTTTATTGGTGTGATTTAAATTTGTGAATAAGAATTTTCTTCTGCTCATTTGCCTCTATATTGGTCTCAATGTATTGATTTTAATCTTCATGAATTTTAATTTTCTCATATTTTATTTCCATTATATTTGACTAGTGGTATTCATATGCATTGGTAGTGTTATATGACTGTCCATGGTTTACCTTTATATTTGGAGGGCAGGTTTCTTGCGCAATGATAGAGATTTTCATCTACCTATAATTTGATGCTCTGTCTGAGCGATAGTACCAAAGAGAACTGGTAGGAATGTGCATGCACTCATATTACGCCACCCTAATTATTTTCTTGAATTCATAAGAGAGAGAGAGGATATACATCCAACCATAGATTGCTGCTATATTCATGTATTAAGTATTAGGAGGAGTGGTAGTATTCTATGCCTACCCATTGTATGCCACCTTGTTTGTGTGGTGGACCTCCTCCTCAGGAACCAGGGTGATAAAATGTTCCTGATTATAAATTTTTCTCCCTCGATGGGCATCCCTAGGTCCTGTGTTCATTGGACTTCTTAAGGTTCCCTCGGTATGGGATCCAATTAAGAGTGAGGATATTAGGTTTTATTCGACTGTTGGTGGTGTCCACAAACAAGATCCATTGAGTGGGGCTCCCTTGCAGCTGGGATGAAGTCATTAGTGTCGACTTCATCTGCCTCCCTGAGATAAGGGAGGTATTCATTATCGCGTTATGGGGACAAATTCATGAAATGATTGGAGATGACCAATGGAACCATCCCATGCTATATTTTTGTTCATGGATGAAGTAGTGGATAGTGAGATTTCATTAATTATATGTCCTATCTTGTATCCTCCACCATATGAAGAGTACAATTTTGGTGGTAATCGATAATTTTTGTGTTCTAAATCCAACATTGATGATGCTTGGTAGGAGAGGTAGTCCTGTTCTTTATTTGGGTCTTGACTGCCTGTGTGGTCATTGACATGTATTCTTGAGAATTTTTTTGAGATTCCATTTGGATTGAAGAGAGCTCTGTGGAATGGCTGTAATATATACATGACATATACAGACAACAAAACAAACTCAAAGTAGAATATCATGATCACATTCATAATTGATGATCTTTCTTGTCATTATTCACCCCATATTTTATGAAAGGAGATCGTGGTGGGATAATACCCCCACATTGGTCAGGTATTCACATTGGGTACACCATTTTTGTTTCGACTAGATTGACGTTGTTTTTGAACAGGGGAAAATAAATGGTCTGACGTGTAATATCCTCTTGTCTGTCATCGTTAGGATAAAACCAACACCTTGGTCATAGATTCACATTGGGTTCACCATTTTTGTTTCGACCTGATTTATGTCGCACCACTAGGGAGTCCAAAATGGAATGTCAAATAGTAATAAATTATCCATTACTATGGAGGGTTTTATGTAGTGTACAACACCCATGGATGGTCTCCAATAGGTTTATCCGTGGATCCAGAAACACCGAACGACCCTGGTATCCATGATTCATGGACCTTCTTTCCAAAGCGAGGACTCATTGGATGAAGATTTTTCCAACAAAAATTAAGGACTCCATTGGTCAAGAGGATTGGAGGTTTGTCTCATCACCCCCTTTTGGGGTAAATATTTCCATTTCTCGAACTCTCTTATAGATTTAAGAAATGTCTATATGTTCATGAATCCTTGGTTTTTCCCAAGTGTTTGTTCATGAGTTACCCTTAGATTGAAATATTAACCATATATGCACATGGGTCAAGAATTTATGAGACAATAATGGTTTAAACCGTATAATGCGGCACTCTGAAGTTTACTGTTATCTAGGGGGGACATACATTTCACTATCGGGATCAGACCCATAAGATGGGCTTCCTACATATCTCTATGAGAGGAATCAGAACCCATGTAGTTCAGTGTCGCTTAACTGGACACATAACCTTTTAAGTTAATATGATGAGGACCCATCCAATTAGTTTAGTGTCATGCAGTAAGGAAATATAGGTGGAGGATTAATAGCCAAGATTTCATCTGGGAATTACATCAAAGTGAACCAGTATGTTCGGAAGAGGTATGGACTCCTGGGTGGATATGGCACCACTGGGGGTAAACATTCGGATGATTTGGATGCTAGTTTCAGACCCCATGGAGGCTTCCTACATATCCTAGTTTATTAAGAATCAAATCCATCGTAGTTCAGTTTAAGTTGGGGCTTATATCGTAGAGAAGGCCCATTTGCGGGAATTCCATCTAGGCTTACTTCTAAAGAGGATTCCCTTTTATAAGGGGAAATTACTAGGGATTAAATATTGGAGATTCCCATTTGAGAAGACATGTTCGGGCCTTACAACATAATGGGGGCATTTCTTGAAAGAGTCACACTGGGGATTATTCCTGAAGAGGATTCCCTAGCAATTTAGGGGGAATTCTTACTAGGACTAACTTTTAAAGAGAATGCCCCTTGAGCTCAGGCCTTAGGTAAAAATCCTACATTTCCAGGTTAGAGCAGGAATCAGAGTTCTTATATTTTAATTAATGGAATGTGACTTGATTATGGCTTACATGTAGGATCATTCCATTTGAATGGGGAATGATCTATCATTTCATGGATGAGATGGTATGGAGCTTGAGCCTAGATAAAGGCTTCATACATATCTTAGTTAGAGTAGGAATTAGATTTCTCAAAGTTCATAACAATGTTGTGATAATTTTTTATCATCACAGACCTCTTAGCCCATGTGAGTCATCCTTAGTGTGAGAAATAAGTGGATTTTAAAGATTCAACAAAAGCACATATTTTCTTCTCTCCACTGATAGAAAAAGAGGAAGAAGATGGTGGATGAAGGCATTGAGAAATGAACCTTTCAATTTTAATTGAATGTAAAGGTAACTGGGTCTAGACCAAACGTATAAGGGGCTTACTCAAAGAGGGATTCCCTGAAATGGGTTTTGGGAAAAGGGAGGAGCATTGATCCTTATCAAAAGGAAAATAAAGCGCAATTCCTTTGACTTATCACTGTCCCTCACTAAATGGAAAATCCACTGATTAGCATTGATCCTTATAATGGTGAGGCTCAAATAAGTGTCCCAAGGTTGGACTCTAGGATACCTCGAGAATGTAGACTTAAGGAAATATCAGGGGTCCAAACTATTGTGGGAACTTCCTTTGTGCCTCTAGTTACCTCTGGTATGTAGACTCAGAATGTCATGCTGATGTGCTCGACCTTCTGGTCATATGGGTTCGATGGATTTGGAAGAGGATTTGGCTTGATGCAAGTGGAATAGTTAGAAGAGTATCCATGGAGGGTGTGATGGGGATGGAAGAACAAGATTTGAACTAGAAGGTGGACAACCTAAAGACACCCCATTCTGTATACCATTTTCTCATGCGAGATAGGGGTTTCGCCATATAGTGTACTTGAATACTGGTGAATGGGTCGTCTTTGTACCAAAGTGGTAAGTAGACCTGGATTAAAGAGACCGCATACCATGGTGGTACACAGTCTTAGGTTCCACCTGCATAGAATGGTTCTAGGTGGAACAAGGTCTTGTCCGTGTAGCGATGTGCCACACAGTTCGTCGGACTGAAGGAGGTTAAATGTGCCTGCAATTCTAAATAAGTTCATCCATGATGGGTTTATAGTTCATATTTCTCCATTTAGGTTTGTGTACAATTGATTTTTATCAAGTTTAATTCTTTTTATGGTTAACTAAGGGTTTAAACCTGCTGGAAACTATTAGTGGTTTCACCCTTAGTCGGTAGTTTTCCTTTGAAACGTTATGTTCGTAAACTCCAAGATCTCCCGAAAATCCCCCTCCTTTTATCAGCTCCCCATGGGGTCCTTTTATAGAGTGCAGATGAGGCTGTATACATGGGCCATATGACACCTTTTGTGGAAGTCTATGGGGAAATTTATTATCCTACAAATAACTCAGTCAAATGAGTTTCATAGTGTTGTGGTTTGTGATAGTGGAAATCACCACCTCAATTCCACAAATGATGTGGTTCATGGGATGCTTCCAACCTCCCATCATCCGCAAACTACTCAGTATGTGGGGTTGGTATATAGGGCTTAATTCTATGTCATGTTTTTCCAACAACATGGTTCACAATGCATTGATTCTCTATTTTCATCCATGAATGGGTTGATTTGATGGCCAAATGTTCATGGGCCAATGTTTTGCAGGCTGTCCACATACCGCTTGGTTCACGATCTGTGCCTTCCAAGGACCTTTCCTAGTAATTAGTATGAAAACCAGTTTGGATCCTTTTTCAAATTGGATTTATTCAATATTCTCCTCATATTTTCATCCCCACATTCTTATCTTTCCTTTATCAAATTTTCCAGAGTATTTTATTTCCCTTTGAGGATTTTGTTTTTGGGACCCTACAATATCATAGATACATAAAAATTGAATTGATACCACATTTAAAAATACATAACATATAAAATATTGATAGAACTAATACTTTGAAAATATTGTATATTATGTGTGTCTAAGTACAATGAGATCCATTGATACTGATAAATTGTGTATCCCTATGCATTAAAAACGAATAGGTAGAGAGAGATCGACCTTTATTCTTTTGAAGATCTTACATGCCAACTAAGAGAAATAAATAAGGCATGTTTGTGGCATCCATATATTATTAAGACTAAAGATTATAATTTAATTATAACATAAGGTCACTAGCATCCCTTAACTTCTTTATTTGTGAGACAATTCTATGATTGATGTGCAAGGAAACCTTAATTATTTCTACACATTTAAGGAAGAAAATCAAATGCATTTGGTCCAGTGGGTACTCAATAATTCCTACAGATCAACTTCAAGAGGATTAGGTTATGTCTTTTATTTTATAGTGGGAGGCTTGGTTGGTTCTAGAGCCTGAATAAATGGATGTTTGATGCTTGTATATAAGTATGGTTGGTAATAGTGATTGCACAGGTTCAAGATCACACCCTTGATCGAGATTCATCTTGAAAATAAAATAGAATCTGAGTGCATGTGGGATAATAGCCACCATACACCAAGGAAGTAGTCATTCACATTATATGTGAACGTCATCAATAGATACCAAGGTTCCTTATTGGGTTTATTTCCTATTTACTATTTCATGAATTCTAACTAAGGTGTGAGAGAAGATTGAGAGATACATTCATAAAATATGTTTATGGGTAAATAGTGGGGAATGTGTTAATTATTAAAAATTCAATCACACTGATTCATCCATCTATTTGTGTGGTAGTATCAATATTGTTGGAACAAAAATTGGAGAATAAATAACTATTATTGATTAGAAATATATCTCTTATAAGACTTTTAATAATAGAAAAAAATAAATAAATCTCCCCTCATATGTCAAGAAGAAGAAATTAAAGTTTCCACATGCTAAAATCATGAATAAGACAAATCCAACATAGAGGAAGAATACTTGGTGGTTAAATATACCACTAAAATGATGGAAAATATTTCAAACTCAAAAGATTAAAATATTATACTTAGAGATTAGGAAACCGAATTATATTTTTGATATTTTACTCTATATGATCCAAGTATAAGTGGGAAAGATAATTCCTTTAAATAATTATGATGCATGAAGATTACATATAAAAAATAAGAAAAAGTGTGAAGACTGAAGTGATCATTGGAATTGTTGAATATGTTTTTGTTTGTTGTCAAAGATGTTTAAGAATCAATGGAAAGTGATTTGAAATATTTTTGAGTTAATTTATGGTGTTGGAGAAGTTTATGAGGTAATTTAGTTTAAGTTGGATTGATTATTGAAGTTAAATGATTTAGTAAATTTGAAAAAGTCCTAAACTCAACTGGACTTTATAGGGATGATCTTGTGACTTCATAAGGCCAACTATGAGTTTCTTAATTGTGAATAAAAAAGGAAAATTCATTTTCATATAAGTTATTTTTAATTCTATAAGAGTTATTGATTCCTGTAAGATTTATTTTAGTTCTGCAATGGAAAATAGTCAATGGCTTGAAATTTATGTAAGGATGACCTATTTTCTATAAGAGTCATTTTGGAATTCCATAAGGGTCATCACACACTCTATACGAGTGATTGAATTATTATAAGGGTCGTTTAAATCTGTGTAAGTATCATAATGATATTCATAAGAGTCATTATGAGGATATAAAAAGAATCATTTTACTCTTATGAGGTACTATTTTAAGTAGAAAAATTAAAAGTTAGGGAATAATTGATATTTCATAAGATTCATGTTACTATTATAGAAAGGAAAATATAGGGATATTTTGTAAGTATGAATTGATTTTCAAATTGTAAGATTTCCAGAAGAACATAAAAATTCAGATGATGCTTTGCTGATCTTTACAAAATAAATATCATAATGATTCAAAAGGGCTGTGATTTAAGCTAATATTGAAGAACCTAAAAAATAGTTCTATTAGAAACAAGGGGATGTTTCTATGTGAGGATTTTTTTCATGTCATGATACTCTATTATTTCAAGTATGCATGCTAGCATGGAAATAATTTAAAACACCTTCGGTTTTTTGGAAACTTTTGAAAAATAAGTGAATCATGAGTTTCATTGTATTATTTGAACAAGATTTAAAATAGAAGATCATGGTATAATATTGATTGTAATTTCAATTTTAAAATTTTGAAATTCATTATCATGATCAATTGGAGAAACTGTTCATGACCATTAACCAATGATAGTTGTATTAATTATAATTAAGGGATAATTTACACATAAAATTATGGAAATAATATTCATTAAATTCTATGAATGTAAAACAAGATAAAAGAAGTATGTAAATTTAGGATTGATAATTGAGAAGATGATACCACGTGAAGAGAGAGAACCACTGTATTGAAGAAAGAGGATCAAGAATAGATCAGACATTTATTCAATCATGTTGATTAACTGAGTCAAGTAAAGTGATTCTACTAAAGATCATAAGTTAGATTTGTTTTGAGGAGAAATAGGTTCGAGGTGTGTTCAAATTCTCTCATGCATAGTTAAATCATTCTAAAATATTGAGAAGAAAGTATGACATTCATTAAATCTTTCTCAAATCATTCTGGTAGTTGAAGAAATAAGTGTAAGGAATAATATCTTATTTACAGATGAAAATACAACCTAGAATACATTGAATATCTTATTCATACCAATAATAGAGGAAATTTTTATAGACCGGTGGTATCAGTATAAATAACGCCATATCCCAACTAGAAAGTGGATGATAACATCCTAAAGAAGTGTATCATACCTTCTCAACCCTTGTTTGTAATTATTATGCACCTATAATCACTAAAAAATTATAAATAGTGATACAATCCATGTCTCGGAGGAACTCAAACACAAAAATGTGACGCTTTTCTCATTGGATCCAAATATTGTAAAAATTTCTTGTGTGTTGTGTATCTTTTCATTATTATTGAATATAAACGAGCGAGTGTTAAAGGAAGAGGGTATCATGACCTTAAATAGTCACATAGGTTTATTTTTTCCACTGATTCAACCCTTCTCCCAGTTGTACCACAATTAAACTAGGATTTTAATGTGGTATCAGAGTTATCCAAGTTCCCTTTTAGATCTTACTGTAATCATGGTGAAGTATGGAGATCTTCAATTTTATCATAAATAATGCTGTACTAATTTTTTATAGGAAGACATTTCGTGGTCATAAAAACCAAATCCTTCCCTTTAATTTATCATAATTATTTTAATTAAGTGATCCCATGGAAGTGGGTTTCCCACTTGTTGGGAGAGATGCTCCTATGCTATTTGGAGTCAAAAGAAAACTTGAAGTATATGGTAAAGAAAGAAATGAAATTTTATAATCCTTTTAAAACAAAGTTTAAAAAAAGTAATGGGGCTCAAGATATCCAAAGAAAGGTAGGACAAGCTTAAGAATATCTATAAGGGGAATTCCAAAATTAAAGAGGCCAAATTGAAAATTTAGAGAGAAAAGTTTGAAGATATCGAGATGTATAAAAATGAGATAGTTAATAACTATTTCATCGGGGTGAATGAGATAATCAGTCATATCAGGGGATTTGGTGACTCATTTAAAGACTCTACTATGGACAAGAAACTTATGGATAACTTTCCTGATATATTTTATACAAAGATATCATTCCTATAAGAGAATTAAGACTTATCATTAAATGATCTCTATAATGCTATTCTAAACAATGAGATGAGAATGACTATTTTATTTAAAAATTGGATAATGATGTAAAGTATTTTAAATCCATGAACAAAATCAATATCAAATAGGAATAATTTGAGTCCTATAGTGAAAAAATTGATAAATATAATTATGAAGAACATAGGTGGATGATATACCCCATCTCAATAAATATATAGAAAGAAAAGGGTAAGTACAAGAGAAAACTTCAACTGAAATTATTTATGTGTGGTATAATTGAATACTATTTAGAAGACTATCCAAGAAATAATAATGTAGAATATACATATGATAATTACTAAGAAATACCTCAAAAATAAATGGGGAAGAAGTTATATGGAGATCAATAAGTTTTGTGAAAGAAGGGAAAAGGTTAAAATAAGAAAGAAGAGGTGCATGAAGAGTAAGGAAGAGGATAAATAATATACCTCAAGTAGTCATTATATATAATATTGTGTTATATAGTTTAGTAACTTCAAGGAACATGTTTAAAGACAAGAATAAATATTGAGTTGTGAGGAAAAAAGAGAATAATCCTATACTGAACACATAATAAAATATGATCTTGAAGTGTGTTTTGAGAGAAAGAAAAAATGGAATAAGAAAATCACAACTCGAATGAGAGAATTTGTAATGTTTAAAAGATAAAAATATTAATTCTTTAACAAATAAAATGATTATGTTGAGAAAATAAAACTTCTCAAAATAAAAATTGTAGAAAGATGTCGAATAGTGAAAGAGTTTGAGAAGAAAATTGTTGTCAAGGATAGAGAATTAAGAATAACATGGTCAAGGTGTTATAAGTCATATAAAACTTATGAAAAAAATGAGAAATTACTATGATAAAGCTATTAAAATAATTTTGTATTCATTACAAAGTTTCATGAAGAGTGATGTATAACCTTAGGCAAATACTAGACCTATATCTTGAAAAAAAATGATAAAATTATTTCACCTATTAGTATAGAAATCCTAGGTTGAGAAGAATTTTTATAATATCACTTATATATCTATGAAAATTGAAATCAACATGAAAATTAAAGACTCCTCAAAACCAAAGTATATGGAAGCTAGAAAAATACTAAAATAATAAGTTGATAACTAAAAAAGAATCTAAAATTTTAAGGAAGAAATGATTTTAAAGGATACTATTTTTGTTGTGTAGTTTTTGGGAATAAAAAATATGTTTTCTGATATAACATGAAACATCCATGGAATCAGATATTCTAGAAATTGAGGCTGACTTATCTCGAGAATAAAAGGAGAAAATATGAAAGGAAATTAACAGTGAAAAAAATCATCTTAGTTACCTATCCAAAATATATTTAATTATATAGAGGATATCTTTAAAATGCGTCAACAATAAGGTCATTGTGATGAGGAATGTATGACTATTTTTCCAGGATAATATCATCATGTTGACAAATTTTAAAGATGTTTTGTTTATTGATGAGATTAAACATAACATGCTGAGTGTAATTCAATTTTTTGATAAAGGCAATGAGGTTATTTTTAATAGAAACATATTCCTTATAAAAATAATTAAATATTGAAATATTATCACTATATGTGAAAGAAAAAGTGGAAACGATTTTCAAATTGGTGACCCAAGTCATTATTGTTACCTTAGTGCACAATAAGAAAATGATATTTGGTGTAGGATACTTAGCCATATTTTTGAAAAGAGTTTGAGCAAAATATATAGATAAAATCATGTGAGATATTCCCTAATTAAGAGGAGGTAAAGTTTTTTTTGAATCTTTTCAAAAGGGAAAGATGATATAGGGAAAACATAAGAGTGGAAATCAAATCAACCATCTCAATTGAATTAATACACTCAGATTTATGTGGAACTATGTGGCATAAATACAATAAGGGTGACTTATAAGTCATCACATTTATTGATGATTTTACAAGAATGAACAACGTTTTTTAGGAAACATAAGTCATAGGAAGTGGAGATGTTTAAGATTTTCAGAAGGCAAGAAGAGAAAGGGTTGGAGTTTGTGCCCTAGAACAAACTGTTTATAATTTAGATTTCATGTATATTCAAAGAAATAAATATTAATTAAAATATATTATTATATATCATTTATAGTTCTATATACATTAATGTAATAATGTACAATAGTATTTATCTAATTAAAAGGGAATAGTAGTTCCTCACATTGTGAGAACCTTGAAATGCAATGATGATATTCTAAAAACCTATTTTATGATTAGATAATATTCAATGATGGGGAATATATTATGTTGAATATTAGTTCTAAGTACTCGTAAGAAGATGATACTTCATATCATGAAGTGTTCACTTGATATTCTCTAAGATGGGGGATTATGAGAACAAACCCGCATGTAGGAATTCCACATGTTTTTTGTGTCATTTGATAATATTGGCTATAAGAGCATGTAATGATTCTTAGACTTTATTGTTATTATTAATTCATTCCATGAATCACACACTTCAATGTATTGTCACAAACCATGACAATATGTGATCATGATGTATTTAGGTACATTTAGTTCCTCAAGAATGATATGTTATTAATGAATAAATTGAGGAATTATTTTCCCCTTCTATATTTATAGAATTTGATATCCCAACCCTTTGATTAGAATGAAACCATCAAAATAAATTCTGTGACTGTGATGATATAAAAGTGTTCATTTTGGATAATCAATGAAAGATGTGTCAATCATTAAGGTTGATGACACATGTATATAACCTTCTTGATGAGATACTGTGACAAAGAGATTATATTACACAATGAGAATTCATATTTTGTTTTATCATTGTGACATATCTTCTTACTTTGTGGGTGCCTTGACATGTTGCTAGATAGTAATATTTGACTTTAGAAAAACTCACCCAATGATAATGAGGAAGAAGCGTTGATGGTCACACACAAATTGTTTCCTTTGATCTATGTTAAATATTATTTACATTTAACAATTGAAATAAATATTATTCAAGAATTATTAATTGATTGAAAAGATATTAACTAAATATTTACTCCCAAGGTAATTATTTAATTATATGAATATATAATATTTATTTATCTATTTTAATTTATACCATAATAAATAATTATTTATTAAATAAATAATTTAATTAGTTATGAGAATATTAAATAAGTATTTTTTCGCTAGTCTATGAATATAATTTTTATTTTTTTATTGAATGAATAAATATTTCTTAATAATATTTAGTTGTGTATTCAATAAATTTCAAGGAAGATGAGTAGACTGAGATTAGGTAAAATGGTAAATATTAACTTTCAGGATAGGAAAATAATATTTATCATTGTGCCAGTTAGTACATGCCATAAAATAATAATAATAATATGATTTTATTACATGAAATGGGGTCTCATATGGGTCTAATAAATTATTAAGGGACCATGTACAATTAATAAAATATTAAACCTTAACCTCGGGTCTATAAATATACCACTATCACATTCTATAGAAGGTTAATCGATGTGCACAATACTTCTCTATAGAATTATCCTCATACTCTCATCCTCTTAAGAAAGAGAAGAACAATAGAGACTCCTTAAATCCCTAAGTAACATGAAGTGATTAAAAGTGAATAATGAAATATGGTAAATCTGCCACGCCAGCACTAGAAAATTCATCGACGTTGTTAAAAGATAAAAGGATTATGTGTGTATCATCGCTAGAGGGTCAATACTTTTAGCCCTTGTAATGAAGAAATTTTATACCTATCAAGGTAGAAAAATCAATATCCCCAATAAATAAAGATATCAAAATCAAGGTAATGTTTCTTTTTATGCTTAGATTAATTATAAATTTAACATGGAAAAGATCCATTCTTGGTTCTAAAACATTATTTGTCAATATGTTTTAGAAAAATTTTCATTGTTTATGATGTTTATGTCTTGTACATTGTGAATGACCCATCAAATCTGAAAAAGGTGAGTTTTCCATATGCATAATAGGCACTTTCGCTACATATAGAAGTGTCAAGTGGTATCAAAGAGGTCACATTCAAATTTATAATTATTTATGTGATTGTTTGTAACGCCCCGACCCTAGATACCCAGAGTCGGTGCATTATTACATAACATTGGCATGATTAAAAGAAAGATCAAGTCTCGAAAGACCAATTAGTTTAGTATCCTTGGAAACACTAGATACATTAATAAAGTTTGCATTATATCATAAAATGAAAACTACAACAACATATTGTGTTTATATCCCCTCATACTATCCCTACAGGTCATTCATAAAATACTTCTTCACATCCTAGGAAAAATAAAACATTAAAATGGGTGAGCTCAGATGCTCAGTAAGGATAACTGTTGGGTCGGAGAGTGATGGCAAGAGGCGGGGTGAATTGCCTTTGTAAAATAATTAGCAACTTAAAAACAATTTATAAATGCAGCGGAAATAAAAAGGGGCAAGACACAATTTGATAACGGAGTTCGGCTTAAACCAAAGCCTACGTCTCCGCTCCCAACTCAACCGTTGAGAGATTTATACTTCAGCTTGCTTTTTAATGGTTGTAGCAAGAAACCCACTAGCCGTTTTAAGGTAGGCTAGATCACCTTCGTACAACTTGCTTTTTTATTATGGTTGTAGCAAGAAACCCAAAATGAAAGTGAGGAAGAAAAGGATGGTTTGTTTTAATACAAACCCAATGAAGAACTAAGCAATTGAAATAAATAAATTATAACAAACTAGAGGAATCCTTGAGCGCCAAGAGTGTGAGAGTAGTTGATGTAGAGGCATCCCAAGCTTCAAGGATGGAAATGGATCACAAGTAGCCTTAGAGATTTGTCGTTAGATCTTCAAGGGATAAAAATATCATTCCAATGTATCGGGGGTGTTCCCGGCATCCATGGTTGCTTATTTATAAGAGAAATACCCATAAACACTTCAATATAGCCGTTGGAGGGCTTCCGAAGCCGTTGGCGGTCAAAAGTACAAGTCTGGTCAAAGCCCAACGACTAGTTTGACTGGGCTTACCGGCTGACCGGTGCTTGGCCACCGGCTGGCCGGTGCTCCAGACAGAAGGCAGAGCTTTCTGTCTGGGTTCCACCGGCTGGCCGGTGATTCAGACACCGGATGGCCGGTGGCACCTGGCAGTGGGAAAGGCCTACTGTCTGGTTCCACCGGCTGGCCGGTGGTCAGGCACCGACTGAACGGTGGAACCTGGAAGAGAGCATTGCTTCTGCCAGAGACCACCGGCTGGCCGGTGGTAATCCACCGGTTGGCCGGTGGACTAGAAGAGTCCTTTTCCAGTCTTCTTGGGCCAACTCTTTGGCAACCTTTTTCCTATCAAAAAAAAACTTGAAAACAAGTTAGAACACGATGAGGGTGATTGTGATCATTAAAATCCAAGAGAGAGGGGTACAACAATCTCCCCCTATTTTGATGATCACAATCACAAATGAGAAAGCTTTTAAAAAGGATATGCCAAGTAAAAAATAAAATGGAAAATTTTAGAGATCATACAAGAATTTCATAGATGTATCATGTATTGAAAATGATGTTAATCTTGAAAGGATTGAAATAAAGAGAATAGTTCATTTTGAAATTGTAACCATAGGTCATTTAAAAGAAACAACTGAAATCAATAACTTAAAAAGAGCACTTAAAAAGAGCACTTAATTAACTGAAATAAGTAACTATGTAATAGAGAGTTTTTCTCCCCCTTTGGGATTATCAAAATAGGAGGAAAAGTATGAAAGAAAATTAGAAAAACAATAATAAGGAAGTAAGAAATGACAAAAAGGATTGATAGATAAGACAACTTGAATTTTATAAAAGATGAAACGTTACATAGAAAGTTCAAAATACAAATACAAAGACAAGTCAAAAAAACAGGAAAGGCTCTATTCACTCCTAGAGGGCCGAGAGTGACGACGACGCCTGAAAGTCGGAGGAGCTGGAGGAGCCTGGACCGCCTCAAAGCGACGATCAAGAGAATCGATCCGAGAGTGGAGCTGATCAAACTGAGAGCTGAAGTAAGAAAACTGCAAGTCGAGCCGGGTCTCAATTTGATCCTGGAAGCAAAGGAATTGATCAGCCGTCACCGACAAGCCACCAGTATCAGCGGGAGGGGGCACAGCCTCAGCAGGCTCCGGTGCATCATCACCCACTCCATCTTCCTCATCAGCAGCAGCAACATCCTCACCTTCGCTGTCACCACTCCCTTCCTCTTCATTAGCACCACTGTCCTCACTATCTGAAAGAGGATAGGCAGCGGAAATAGCAGGAGGCATGGCATGGGAAGGAGGGTATGAATGTGTCTGAGGGGAGTAAGCCTTGAGAAGGCCATCCTTGTCAGTAATCCACTCCTGACGCCAAGGATGCCAACGAATGTTCATCCGTTGCACCATCATAAAATTTATGATGCTATCCTTCTTTGGCTACTCGAAGGAGGTAGCACGGAGAGGGACACCAATAAAGGTAAAGATTTTGGTCAACAAGCACCCGTGAGGTAGAGTTTTGGACTGGCGCGGGTGCTCAGCCACATAAGACATGGCCCAGAACAGGAACCGGACCAAATTGAAATGAATGCCTATGGTGATATAAGAGAGAAGATAAATATCAATAAATTTCACCGTATCGTGATCACCGATACGGGGTGAAAGGGTGGTCTGAATGAGGTGCTCAATGATGCGATGGTTAGGGGTGAGCTGGGAGAGCTTGACAATTGGATCATTGGGCTGCCCGGTGAGATGCTCAAGAGCGACAGCAAGATCAAAATCAGGGTCCCGAGGAAACTCCCCCTGAGCAAATGCATGAGGTCCAACATGAGGAACTCCTAGCATCCTGGCAATCTCCAAAGAAGTGAAAGTGATGGGTTGCCCAAGAGCGGTGGTGGAAATGGTATCGACGTCGTTAGAAACCGACCACGTCAGGTGAGCATAAAATTATTTGACAATAAGGGGATAAATAACATCCTTCTTAGGAGGTTCAAAAAAAGAATGCCAGTGTTGATATTCAATAATGGAGAAAAGCTCGAGACGAGCAGAAGAAAGCCAAGAATAGTCAATCACTCTACCAGGCAGAATGACTTTGTCATGCCAAATGTCCGGAAGTTGAGGGATTGAAGGAGGAGGAGGTACTTCTTGAGCGATACCCTTTCCTTTGCGTGAAGAGCGAGGACCCATGATGGAAAAAGGAAAAAAATTGAGAGAGATTGAGAGAAGAATGGAGTTTGAGAGGGCAAGGAGGAAGAAGGGAGGCTAGGGCAAGGAGGAGCCGCGGGTCTGGAGGGGCCGCACGAGAGAGAGAAGAAAGGAAGGGGAAGGGTTTTAATTTTAACCCTTCCTCCGGCTGGCCCAAAAAAGAAAAAACCCGACACCATCGGTTAACCGGTGATGTACCACCGGTTGACCGGTGGTATTAAAATTCAAAAAAAAATAAAAATAAAAAAAGAGTTTAAATATCTTAAAAAAAACATAAGCAAGCCAAAAGAGTCAAATATTTAATAGTGCTCATTGACGAATCATTCCTAACTCCCCCTTAATAAAATCAAAACGTTCAACCGGGAGCGGTTTGGTAAAAATATCAGCTAATTGGAAATTAGTAGAAATGAAGTCCAAAGTGATATCCCCTTTTTGAAAATGGTCACGAAGGAAATGATGTCTTAAATCTATATGCTTTGTCCTAGAATGTTGTATTGGATTCTTAGAAATACTAATGGCACTAGTGTTGTCACACCGTATAGGGACATGATCGTAGGAAAGGCCATAATCCAAGAGAGTGTGCTGCATCCAAATAATTTGGGCACAACAATTACCAGCTGCTATGTACTCGGCCTCGGCAGTAGAAAGAGCAACACAGTTTTGCTTTTTGCTACTCCATGAAACAAGGGACTTTCCTAGCAGATGACAGGTTCCACTAGTACTCTTACGATCTAATTGACATCCACCAAAATCAGCATCCGAATATGAAGAAAGTTCGAAAGAAGTATTAGAGGGATAAAACAAACCAATGTTTTTGGATCCTTTTAAATACTTAAAAATTATTTTGACCGATTTAAAATGAGATTCTTTGGGATTGGCTTGAAAATGAGCACAAAGGCAAACACTGAACATGATGTCAGGACAGGTCCCAGTTAGGTAAAGTAGACTCCCGATCATACTCCTATAAATCTTGCTATCCACCGGTTTCCCGGCTTCATCTAACATAAGTTTACAAGAAGTACTCATGGGGGTACTAATTTCCTTTACTTGATCCATACCAAAACGATTTAAAAGTTTGTTTGTGTATTTTCCTTGGCTTAGAAAAATACCATTTGAATTTTGAAAGATTTGAAAACCAAGAAAAAATTTTAATTCCCCCATAAAGCTCATTTCAAATTCTTTTCTCATTAAATATGAGAAATCAGTACAAAGTGATTCTTTGGTTGAACCAAAGATAACGTCATCAACGTAAATTTGGACAATTAAAAGTTCTTTGGAAGTGTGTTTTAAAAATAGGGTACAATCAGCTTGACCCATTTTAAAATCATTTTCTAAAAGGAATTTTGTTAACTGCTCATACCAATCCCGAGGGGCTTGTTTTAAGCCATATAGAGCCTTGGTTAACTTAAAAACATGATTTGGAAATTTTGGATCTTCAAAACCGGGGGGTTGTTCAACAAAGATTTTTTCTGAAATAAAACCATTTAAAAAAGCACTTTTAACATCCATTTGAAAAAGTTTGAAATTTAAGTGAGCGGCGAATGCCAACAAGATCCTAATGGATTCCAATCTAGCAACAGGCGCAAAGGTTTCACCATAATCAATTCCTTCTTCTTGATTATATCCCTTAGCTACTAGGTGAGCCTTGTTCCGGGTTATATTTCCTTGATCATCAAGTTTGTTCCTAAAAACCCATTTAGTGCCAATAATTGGATGATCATTGGGTCTTTCAACAAGAGTCCAAACATCATTTCTAGAGAATTGATTTAGTTCATCTTGCATTGCAAGAACCCAATTCTCATCATTAATGGCATCATTAATGGTTTGAGGCTCTAGTTGAGAAATAAAGGCTTGATGTTCAACCTCGTTGAGGATTGATCTTCTAGTTTTAGTACCGGCTTGAAGATCACCTATAACATTTTCTAAAGGATGGTCTCTAGAAGGTTTCCAAACCTTAGGCAAGGTGGAAGATGAAGAAGGTGAAGAGGGTTCTTGATGGTCATCCTCCTTGGGAGGAGAAGAGGAATCATTCAAATGAAGCTTATCAAGCTTATCTTCAACATCTTCAATGACCGGGTGAGGTTTTGGAAGAGTTTCATCAAATTTGACATGAGATGATTCTTCGATGGTTTTTGAATGTTTATTGAAGACACGATAGGCTTTGCTTGAGTTGGAGTACCCAAGAAACATACCTTCATCGGATTTGGCATCAAATTTCCCTAGGTTATCTTTTGTGTTAAGGATAAAGCATTTACAACCAAACACTTTAAAATAACCAACTTTGGGCAATTTGCCTTTCCAAAGTTCATAGGGGGTTTTCTTAAGAAGGGGTCTTACAAGGACTCTATTGATAGTATAACAAGCAGTGTTAACTGCCTCGGCCAAAAAATATTGAGGGAGGTTGAATTCACTAAGGAGGGTTCGAGAAATTTCTTGGAGAGTTAGGTTTCTCCTTTCAACCACTCCATTTTGTTGTGGAGTCCTAGGGGCAGAGAATGTGTGATTGTATCCTTGAGAGGAACACAATTCATCAAATTCTTTGTTCTCGAATTCACCTCTATGGTCACTAAGGAGCGATATAATTTTATATCCTTTTTCGTTTTCTACTTTCCTAGAGAATTTCAAAAAGGTTCTACAAGCATCATTTTTATGAGCTAAAAAGAAAACCCAAGTGAAACGATAAAAGTCATCTACTAGGACAAAGGTATAGGATTTTCCACCTAGATTTGCTACAGGGGTAGGACCAAAAAGATCAAGATGAAGGAGCTCAAGAGACTTTGAAGTGGACACTTCCTTCTTAGATTTGAAAGAAGATTTGTGTTTCTTGCCTAGTTGGCATGGATCACAAATCAAACCTTTCTTAAACTTAAGTTTAGGAAGGTCACAGATGAGCTTTTTCTTATTAAGCTTTAGAAGTGAATGAGAGCTACAATGCCCCAACCTTCTATGCCAAATCCAAGACTCATTGTCAAGAGAACTTAAACATTTAACATTTTGGCTAGATAAAGACTTTAAATCAATAATGTAAACATTTTGAAAACGGGAAGCAGAAAATATCAATTTGTTTTGAAAATCAAACACATTGCATAAATCATTTTGAAAATTCACCGAAAAACCACTATCACAAAGTTGACTAATTCTAATTAAATTATGTTTTAAACCTTTAACAAATAAAACATCTTTAATTAAGGAGGTGCTACCAAAACCAATGGTACCTATTCCGACGATCTTGCTTTTTGAATTGTCACCTAAGGTGACGTATCCTCCATCGAATTCTTCAAGGGAGTTGAACTCGGAGGGATCACCACACATGTGCCTCGAGCATCCACTGTCGAGATACCACGAGCCTTTCGAAGACCTACTTCTTTGGTGTTTATCCTACAAAATCAAGAGAGAATAGATTTTGGTACCCATATAAGTTTGGGTCCGGAAAGATTAGCTAAAAGAGACTTTTGAACCCATACTTGTCTAGAGGGATACATCCTAAGATATTCATCCGAGTAGGTAATGATTTTGGGGCGGCCATATCTAGCATTTTTACAATCGCATTCATAAATCATATGTCCAGTTTTTCTACAATAATTACAAAATTTATTTTGAGATCTCCCCCTTACAAAAGTAGTGGGTGCTCTAGAAGAAGTGGCTTGCTTGTTAAAGCCAAGTCCATGTGTGGTTCTAGCCAAACGTTGAGAACCTAGAAATTTGGTCAAATTTTGTTCACCTTGGGTGAACTTGGCAAGAGATTCCCTTAAATCTTTAATAGTTGAATTCAAAGAATCAACATTTGGAATATCTTGGACTTTAAGGGCAAGTTCCTCATTCTTTTTGAGAAGTTGATCTTTTTCAGAAATTAGAATTTTGTGTTTCTTTTTTAAGGCCAAAAATTTAGAGGTAAGTTCGTGAAAACCTTCCTCTAATTGATCTCTCGCATTTTGGAGATCTTCATAATACATGTCATTATTAAAAGAAGAATATGAGGAAGAGGAGTCGGAAGAAGATACCTCATCAAGTGCCATTAGGCATTTTCCACCTTCATCGCTTGAGTCGCTTGAAGACATGGAGTCATCGCTTGCACTCCATGTTGACGCTTTGAAAGCCTTATTGTTTTTCTTTTCCTATTACCTTTTCTTGAAAAGAGAGCACTCCGATTTGATGTGGACTTTCTTTCCACATTCAAAGCATGTAACTTCTTTTTCTGCTTTTGGCTCTTCCTTTCGTGCCCTTTGAAAATTCTTCTTTTTCTTCATGAACTTGCTCATTTTTCTTGCAAGTTGAGCAATCTCGGATTCGCTATCATCGGAGGAGCTTTCTTGCTTTGCTTTGAATGCTATGTTCTTTTTCTCCTTGAAGATTTTACCTTCTTTATCGACTTGCCTCTTCATGGTAATCTCATAGGTCATAAGTGATCCAATGAGTTCTTCAACCGGCATTTTCTTGACATCTTTCGCTTCTTGGATTGCTGTCACCTTTGGAGCCCATGAGCTTGGTAGGACCCAAAGAATCTTCTTGACCATCGTCTCTGCAGAAATATCATCTCCAAGAGACTTTCTCCCATTACACACATCAGTAAAGCGAGTAAACATTTCCGTAATAGATTCGTGTGGGTGCATGGTGAAACTTTCAAAGTCTTGACGATACATATCTAATCTAGTGTCTTTGACTTTGTTAGTGCCCTCATGGGTCACTTCCAAAAGCTTCCAAATTTCATGAGAAGTGGTGCAAGTAGAAATACGATTAAATTCATTACGGTCTAACCCACAATGAAGAGCATTCATGGATTTGCCATCAAGCTCAAAATTAGCAATGTCTTCGGGGGTCCATTTAGACTCATCTTTGCTAGAGAGAGTGTAGCCTTGCATAATAATTCTATATATAGGATATCCAATACTTCTAAGAAATGTAATCATGCGAGTTTTCCAATAAGTGTAGTCGGTTCCATCAAAGAATGGAGCCCGAGTCATGGAATACCCTTCGGGTGCTTGTGAGGAAGAAGCCATCACTATGGATTTTAGGTTTATAACCGGTTAAGGTATTACACAAACCTGCCTCTGATACCAAATGTTGGGTCGGAGAGTGATGGCAAGAGGGGTGGGGGGGTGAATTGCCTTTGTAAAATAATTAGCAACTTAAAAACAATTTATAAATGCAGCGGAAATAAAAAGGGGCAAGACACAATTTGATAACAGAGTTCGGCTTAAACCAAAGCCTACGTGTCCTCTCCCAACTCAACCATTGAGAGATTTATACTTCAGCTTGCTTTTTAATGGTTGTAGCAAGAAACCCACTAGCTGTTTTAAGGTAGGCTAGATCACCTTCGTACAACTTGCTTTTTTATTATGGTTGTAGCAAGAAACCCAAAATGAAAGTGAGGAAGAAAAGGATGGTTTGTTTTAATACAAACCCAATGAATAACTAAACAATTGAAATAAATAAATTATAACAAACTAGAGGAAGCCTTGAGTGCCAAGAGTGTGAGAGTAGTTGATGTAGAGGCAGCCCAAGCTTTAAGGATGGAAATGGATCACAAGTAGCCTTAGAGATTTGTCGTTAGAGCTTCAAGGGATCAAAATATCATTCCAATGTATCGGGGGTGTTCCCGGCATCCATGGTTGCTTATTTATAGGAGAAATACCCATAAAAACTTCAATATAGCCGTTGGAGGGCTTCCGGAGCCGTTGGGGGTCAAAAGTACAAGTCTGGTCAAAGCCCAACGGCTAGTTTGATTGGGCTTACCGGCTGACCGGTGCGTGGCCACCGGCTGGCCGGTGCTCCAGACAGAAGGCAGAGCTTTCTGTCTGGGTTCCACCGGCTGGCCGGTGGTCCAGACACCGGTTGGCCGGTGGCACCTGGTAGTGGGCAAGGCCTACTGTCTGGTTCCACCGGCTGGCCGGTGGTCAGGCACTGGCTGACCGGTGGAACCTGGTAGAGAGCATTGCTTCTGCCAGAGACCACCGGCTGGCCGGTGGTAATCCACCGGTTGGCTGGTGGACTCAGAGAGTCCTTTTCCAGTCTTCTTGGGCCAATTCTTTGGCAACCTTTTTCCTATAAAAAAAACTTGAAAACAAGTTAGAACACGATGAGAGTGATTGTGATCATTAAAATCCAAGAGAGAGGGGTACAACAATAACAATATAGCTGAAACTTTCATAAATAAACATAAAAATTTAAGGCACTGTATAACTAAAACAAAAACTTTTTAAACTGGAACTTCAGCATAATATGGAAAGGATAAAATGAAATAATTGCATTTACTTATTCACATGGATATTCTACTAGTCGAATAATCACATGAAAATATTAATAACCACTTTCATAATGATGGAATTCATAATGCCAGACTATCATAACCACATAGCCAAGGCCTCGTGCCAAGACTACAAATAGGATTTTGTCAAGGCCTCGTGCTAAGACACTAGTTTGTCTCATAAGACCTATCGATGCATCAAGGAGCTATAGCGGGCTCAACCTGTCACTTACTAAGTCCAATGCATTCCTCATATGAAAAGTTTTAAACATAACATAAACATTCGTTTTAAAACTAGCATATGAAATGTAAATACTTTATCTAAAAACCATGAATGGTATAAAAATAGCACATCCACAGTCAAACATAACTCATTCGATACAATATGAAGATTGTATTGTATCATATTAACCTCAATCGAGAATGATGAAGGATATTGACATAGATGAAAATAATCATCAAAACAATTAAAGTGAAATATCCCCCTTTTTCTTGAAATCATTTAAAAGTCACACTATTTGTCAAGAAGCCATTTAAAAATAGATTTTTGAATCAAAGTGTCCCATACCACTTTGAAACTTTTAAAAGGAGTTTTAATTTTAAAACTTTAATGTCTATATAAATAAATCCTCAAAACCATTTTTAAAACATGGACATTAATGAGCAAGATTTAGAAGAATAAGTCTTTAAAACATTTAAAAATGGTATTTTAGTTAGAGTTTCTGACCAAAAGAGAGATAATTGAATACAAATAATTGAGGTAATCAATTTTTTTTAATATCATGAGAATAAAGGGATTCATGATATACTATGTCAATGTACATTATATACACCACATAAAAGTGATTTGGTGTATAACAACAAAGAAGTATCAATGGAATGTAAATTGAGATGAAATCTCTCATAAAGGCCGTATCCTTAGGTTAAGGATAAATCAATGACATAATTATGTTTGACAAATATAAATACACTAAATATGATTGGATATTCAGTGTAAAACAATCAAAGGACATTCACACATATTCTTGTAAAAACAACACGAATGAATTGGATGTTTATCTCAACAAATCGAGACTGAGTAAAAATTACTCTTATCAAGTTCATACCGATGAATTGAGAATTTATAAATGGAGTGATTATGTGTATAAAAAGTATATCCATAGAAAGGGGAGTTGAAATTATGACATAATCAAATGAATAGTTCTTCCACACATAATCTTGGAGTAAAATAATCAATGAAGTATGCGTAAAGCCGAATGAGTGGAAATTGAAATTTCAAATTCCCTTATTGATTTGGTAACTTAAGAAACATAAACCCATGAAATAAGGATCATACAATGACGATTTAAATATACACAAATTAAAGTATATTACACAATGAATACAAACATGGGCAGTACACACACCACATGCAATAAATAAGTGGTGAACAATGGAAATCTCACTGAATTAAAAGTGAGATAAGAAACCCCTTACTTTGTACTTTTTCCTTGGTAGACGGTAGGTTAACATCATTTATAATGGTGAAATAATTGTTATTTAATTATAAATGAATCATTTACATTAATATGATATCATATATGATCTTTTAACATTGATTTGTTAATAATATCTTAGTATTATCATCATTTCGGGTGTTAACTTACTCGTTTTACTTTATATTCTTTGTTACGCAAGCCTTGTTTGTTATGGATAGGTTGTATATTATTCATATCCAGAATTATATAAATTCCTTAAACATTATTTTTAATCATAAAATGAGAATTATACTTGAATGGATAATATGGATAATGAATCCCATCGCGTTCGTGGAGACAATAGTCCATACGTACGCACGAGCGACAATATCATTCTTTTGATGTTAAAATAATATATAATTGGATGGTATATCATATAGAAAGAATAATTATCATGTTATATTTATTATTTACATGAATTACATATCATTATTATACCCATCCAAATAATAATTTATTGAATGACAATTACACCACGACGTGGAGACGGTAAGCCGTACGTACGCACGTATGGTGACATGCCATTCAAAGGATGGATAGAATAATGAATATGGTTTTACCATATTTATAATAACATCAAACTATATAGAATATACTAGAGTTATTATTTTAGAATAGAAATAAAAAATAAAGAAGAAGTTGAAGAAGAAAGGAACTTGAAAGAGGGTGGTGAAAACATTACATCTTATCCGGGTTCTTCCTTTTGATTTGATCAAAAGGGCTCCATAGGTTGGATTTATGATCACAATAATGCCTCTAGGTTGTATTGAGGGAAGTTGAGAGAGTATTTTGGCAGGTTTTGGCCGATACAAAATGCTTTGAATGTGTGAATTAGTGAGAAGGGGGAGTGCCCTTTTATAAGAGGGGTGAGGGGCACTTTTGGAAAAGAAAAAACAATTATTTTATAATAAATTAATATTCGGTTTCTAATGGCTCCAAAGTGGATTATTTAAAGTTTAAGGTGGGGATGGGTCTAAAACCACTCAAAAAATAGAATTTAGACAGGTTTGGGTCATTATATTAACCTTATATTTAAGTTTTAACTCTTAGTTAATTAGTTTCACTTTTACAATGTCTCTTTGTAATTTTATATTATATGGTTAAAAAACTTACTATATACATCCAAGAGACCACCAAGTGGTCCATTAATGATACACCTATCATGATATAAGTCTCTTGGCCTAACCTTATAATTTAGGAATTGAATATAAATTAATAATATAATATTTGTTTTAAAAACTCCTTTATGTCAATTTTGACACTATTGGGTATTTTGTTTTTGAAAAATTCATAACAGCATTATTACTTCGAACAAAATTTATATAATCAATCATAATATTTCATATTAACCTAGAAAATTAGTTTAATTCATAAAAATTCTCAAATTACATTTATTTTGATATTTATAATATCAATTATTTTAATAGTTCATTAATTAGGTAATTACTGCATCACCATTGTGTCATAAATAAATTAAACTATTTAATGTGTAAAAATTATAAATAAAATACCATTATGTAGTAAATACTTTTATATTTATAATTAAGATTTACAATATAATTTATCTTATGTATAACCCTATATTAAAAATGTTTTAGTAAATAAACGTTGATTTTAGCTGTTTTAACTCTTCTTTGAATTCAATAATAATAAATGTCTTAATCTAATAAAAGTGGACCTAAATGATAATATTTTACTCCTAAGGTTGTTTTTGGTCAAGATACACTTGTCCAATAGAATTAGGACATGTGTTAGGGTAATATTAATATCATTTTTACCCTTAATTACCCTATTTACTTTTAACCGTGGTAAATAAAAGTAAAAAGTTTCTATTCACCAAAAATTATTTTCATCTCATTGAACCACATTTTACTCCTTGATATTAACCGTGTCTCTCATATTTTAGAAATTCCACTCACAGAAGCAGTAAAATTAAGTTTTATGACAAATTTAGTTTTTTAACTACCACTTAGTGGTTTCACTATTCATCAAAAAATGAAAGTTTCTAGAAAAATACCCAAAATTAGGCCTAAGATATATTTGATATTATGAATTAAAAAATGATGTCTATTTTACCAAATTCAAAACATATCAGTTGCATTAATTAATTTAAAAATTAAATCCCGTCGTCAAAACACATAGCGTGTTTTTAGGAGGTAATAACTATCAAAAGATTGACACTTGTTTATGTCTGGTTTAAATGTGAAATTACATAAAATGACCAACATTGTATTAAATGGTAAAAATATATTCTAAATATACTTTAAAACCACTCAAATTAATAATTTATTACTATTAAATATTTCGATTAAAAAATTTGTTTTAAATTAAAATTTAGTAATTTTCACTATGCATCAAAATATGAAAGTTATCCGAAAAGTACCAAAATTTCAACCTAAGCTAATTTCGATATTAAAAATCCAAAAATGAAGTCCATTTCGAAAGATAAAATTTATAAAATTTCAAAAAGTAGGTATTACTATTCAAAACGGCTAGTTTGATTGGTTGTGGTGTGTTAGAATCTCGAAGTTGCGTACAATGCACACCATTGCATTATTCAAAGGGAAACATACTGTGGAAGCTTGGGGTGTTACATTGTTGATCATTATACATTTAAAATTTAAATTTAATTTCAAATTTTATTCATTATCTATCCAATCATAGAGATATCTTCTTCCCCCTATTCATTTCTCATCTACATAACAAATATTAGTTAATAATTAATAAATATCTCATCTGAATAAACCTAATGGAGGTATTGAGAATTCGGGTTGGATAACACAAGGTTACACGATTTTTACTCCTTTATCACATTCCATGTTTCCTTATTAATTTCACCATGACACTCGGGTGGACTCCAAATTTTCATGTAATGAATACACATTGTGGGCATTTAATACATCATGTGTGGACAAACCAGGGTGGCACATGATTTTTCCGAACCACATGTTGGGTTCATTGACTACATGTCATTTAGTTCATGTGGTTTTGTGGATGAAAACATGGGGTTAAGACATGTTGTGTAATTAATACACCAAATATATTT
Organism: Viscum album; assembly: GCA_963277665.1. Taxonomy (NCBI): domain Eukaryota; kingdom Viridiplantae; phylum Streptophyta; class Magnoliopsida; order Santalales; family Viscaceae; genus Viscum; species Viscum album. The sequence goes on from OY728150.1 coordinate 251,094,198, forward strand.
AATACATGAAACGTACTGGCTGTCATCCATGAAACTTGAAGTATACACTCTATATCCTTCTTATATACCATGTAGCTCATAAATTGTAATAACCAAATCTTATATAAATTAAATCGCCTCTTTTTTGAATAAATAAATTCATTATTAAGTAATGAATCTATAGAAAACACATTCAATAATTGGTCTATATTGAATAGTTATATGGTATTCCAAATTTAAAAGACCAATTTGAATCATAACCAATCATAATATATCTAGTTTACAATGACCATTAAGATTAGTATATTAAGGGTGTTGATAAAATCTAACTAATAATGAAAAAAGAAGCAATGATCTCAAAAAGTAGGATCATACACTATTAATCCAATTTAGTGGAGATTATGAGGGAGATATCATCAATGAATTTTTTACTTGATCAATCCCATGATTAGATTAAAAAAATAAGGCATAAATGAATTTTTTTATGGGAAACGTTAAATCTCATCAAGACCACGAGCCGATCCATGTACGCTGAACCACCCCCAAGAAAATATCACCATTACACACATAATTTGATAGTGTAATAAAGATATATGTATCTCTACCCTAAAAATATGAATTTTTATACTTTATTTTAATTACACAGTTAATATATTTATCCCTTTTTAATATTACTTTTTAAATGACTAAATAATGAGTTTAATAAAAATTATATTTTGATACAATGAAACAAAAATTGTATTTTAGGGAAATATATAGTTTCAATCAAGAACACAATATTTTAATGAATTAAAGAAATTTTAAAATAAATTATATTTTCCTAAAATATTATTATTAAATAATTATTATTAAATATATATTATAATATAATTTTACAAATTCAAAAATATTTTTTATAAGGTTCTAAAACAGTTGTTATAAAAAAACCAATATTTTTCAATAAATATGAATTTTATATTTAGAAGTGTAAATTATCATAATTAGATAATTATTTGGATAAAATAAATATTATTTCCCAAATAATCAAATTGAAATTTTCCAATGGTGATTATTCATAATTTTGGGAGACAGCCGAATCTTTGCGTCAAAATTAAATATGATATAAAATGTAGCGTGTATTATGATATAAAAATGACCCAAAGGTTATCTAATATATGACATAAAAGGTAAAAAATAAGAAATATATATTTAACCTTTAAAATAATTTGTTTTTGGGGTTATTTGATTGATTTTATAAACCCTTAATAAACCTCCAAAACCTATATCATATTTTAAAGTTTTAAAATAAATTATTTGTAAATATGACCCACTTCCACATCACTAATGATATTATTTTAATGATATAGGATCTTAAAAATCTAAAATAATTTAAAACACTTCACCTTTTTATAAACCATGGAAAAAAACTATGTTATGTTTTTTGATTTTGATTACTTTATTATATAGAGTCCAAAAGATATGTTTGGAAATTAATAAAGAATTATCCTCTCTTTTTCTATATAAATCCACCTAAAATACCATTTATCTTTACTAAAAAACACCTGGTAATTAAACTACTCTTCCATTATCTCTCTAAATCCCTACCAAGGATCCCCAAATCTCTTAATAATCTCCTCCCAAACTTTTAGAAACACCCTCTCAAGGTAATGTATCCTCTCCTTCTACTCTTTATTCAAGAACCTTCTTTGTCATGTATTTTAATTCTCAAATATTCCTATTGGATCATGTTATTACATATACATATTACTTATGTTATTATTTACAAGTGATTATAGACCACTTTCACTCTCATTAATCTCTTCCATGAACCTTTACGAACCCCGTTTATGCTACCAAAATTATACTACACTTTTTCCATGCCAAACATTTTTTTTAATACCCATCCTTATTTCCACTCAAGAATATTCATATAAATGTACCTATAATTAATTTAATGATTAATTACATTTAAATAACACACAATCCTTGATCATGGGATTAAAATTGATGAAATTCATCTTTATGTTGTATGATTCATGTGGCACACTTATGGTTGTAAATGATAGGAAAATAAATGTGGTGCCCAGATAACACTCCAATGAATTAGGTAATATTTTAGTATCATGTTACGTCATGCATGAGATTAAAGAGTAATCCTAATCCATTATGGGACTTTTTCCACCATGTGATGTTGTCTTTGCAGATATCATTGACTTATGCTTATGTCATGTTTTATGTTGTTTCCACGTTCCCATGTTGCCTTTAATTTATCATGTTATATCATTCCTCATTATTCAATATTATGATCCTCACCCCTTCTATGATACTTTTATATGACTCTTGGATCACATGTATTGATTTACATTATTCTATGCTTTGTTTATTCCTATACTTGGTTTTATTTCTCACCCATTTCTTATGTATGTCCCCAGGTTATCACATGTAGTTTTAGAAGATCCATGGAATATAAAAGAATTTTATAAAGTTTTTAAATATTTTTTTGTACCCCTTTTTCAATTTATTATGTTATATAAATAATTTTCCAAATATACCAGCCTTCAAGATCTTTTGGGATTGTATTATGTTTACTTTTTTCTAATAAATCATGAATTCAAGTGTATTAAAATATGATTTTTCATAGTTGGTATCAGAGAAAAGTCTAGATATTATTTGGAATAGGATTAAAAAATTATAGTAAATTCATTATGGATAAGACTAAACAAAGAATAAAATCCCTAAATTCTGGTAAAGTATATAGTAAGTGGTTTCTAGGAAAATACACCCCTATCTGGATACTACATGTATATGTGGCTTTAGAACATAATTACATAGGGGTAATATCCATAAAAAGGGAACATTGAGCTGGATTCAATTGTTACCTAGTGCATGACAAGGATCCTTATTATACACCTGTTTTTACACTCCCACATGATATACTTTTTTAAATTCATAACCTTATTACGAACCATTATTAAGGGAATAATAAAGCCCATAATATTTTATGTTAGGAAATAGATCATGGATAACTTAGATTAAAACCTAGAAATAAATAAGTTAAATAATATATGTCATTTATGAGTTATTCCTTTAATGTTCCTAGTTTACCATTTATGTTTTTTAATATTTAAAAAATAGTCATCCTTAATTTTCCCTTTATTCTAGTCAATTGTTGGGAGTAGGAGGAACTGGGTCAATAACCAATGTGAGGAACAATATAATGACTGACCAAATGAAATACCCAACTCAATGGGAGTGGGAACCATGAAATTTGTGTCAGTAATTTCTCAAATGACTCAAGTTTCTAACCGAAACATGAATAAGGAAGAACCCACAAACCCACCTAAGAAAGAATAAGTTTCAATTGAGTCCATTTATGTGACAAAGACCTCAAACTTTAAATGGATCTATTGATCCCTTAATCATAGAGAAATGGATCAATTCTATTGAAAGGATATTCTCCATACATCAATGCTAAAATAATAGATAAATGTGTTGAATATTTATTATATGGATGGAGAAGCTAATAAATGGTGAAAACTGGAAAAAAATATGAAGCATGAGGAGGAGATCAAAGCAACAGAGTGAAAGGAATTTCATAAAATGTTTTTTTGGAAAATATTTTTCTAGAACTCTTTGACTAAAAATAGTGAGATACATACTTAACCTCAAGAAAAAGTATGAGGAAATTATCGAGGTATATGAGGAAAAATTTACAAGACTTACATGATACACCTTTGGATTTTTCATTACCCAAAAAGTAAAGTTGACCGCTTATTTTGGTAGGATAAACTTATGTTTATGAAAAGCCTCATTCATTTTAGAATTTGACAGCTATGAAGAGATTGTCTGATGTTCCCTCAAAGTTGAAATAAATATTAGTGAATCACATTGTTTTCATGGAGATAAGAAGTGGAAAATAGAGTTTCATTATAGTGGTATGTTGGAGAAATATAACAATGGGAAAAAATACTAACAACTCACTTATAAAAAGTATGGGAAGAAGCATCTTGAAAATTGCCTAAGGGGGATGAGGAAATGCTTTAGGTGTAGGAAGGAAGGGAACCAAGCTAGCGATTTCTAATAGAAAAAACCAACCAATGTGATGGAAGAAAGGAATTCTCCAGTCATCCTTCATACAATAGTAAAATGTTTCAATTACAAAGAACATGAGAATCCTTCAACCCAATTCCCTAATCCAAGTTTTTTTAGAGATAATAAATGGTAATAATCTCTAAGTCATCAAGGTCAATATTATTCCATTAAAACTACTGAGGTGGATCCTGATAATGAAGTGGTGATAGGTAGAATAGTTATCAATTCAAGGATAGAAAAATACTTTTTTATTCTAGTTGTATGCATTATTTAATATCTCAAAATTCTATTAGAACTATTCAAACACCATAAAAAAGCAAGGAAGTATAGATGTTAGTGAAAATGAAAAATGGGTAAATTATCTCATCCCAAGTATATAACTCCCCCTATTGAAATTTGTTTGTGATGAAATTCCCAATAAAACTTACGATAAGTTCTTTAGTATACTTTGACGCAATTATGGGCATTAATTTACTTTTATATAGGCTAATATAAATCACTGATATAATGAAATAACCCACCATATCATGAATTACCCTATGATTCTATACAAGTTCAAGGAGGATGATGAATTTTCTTTAGTACCAACATCTCAAACATGAATATTATTTCCTTGTGGGAAAGTGTATCTAACTCAAATTATTTATACTAAAGAAAAGATCATCCTTAATGACATGCCCACTATAAGGGAATTCACTGATGTATTTCCTGAATAATTTTCCAATCTTCCCCCTAGCCGTGATCTTTAGTTCTCAATAAAGATTATACCTAGAGATTTTTCAATATCCAAGGCTCTATAAAAAATGACCATTGTTGAACTTGAGGAGCTGAAGAAACAATTATAGGAGAATTTGGATAAAGGGTTTATACATCTAAGAGCTTCTCCATTGGGTGCACCGATCCTCTTCATCAAGAATAATGATAGGTAATCATGCCTTTGTATTGATTATCATGATCCCAACAAGATCCCAATAAAGAAAAAGTATCCTCTTTCATAGATTCATGAATTGTTTGATCAACCATATAGAGCCCAATATTTCGCTAAGGTGGATTATCGGTCAAGATATTATCACCTAAAGGAAAATAAAGAGCATATATCCAAGAATACTTTTCATACAAGGTATGGGAACCAAAAGTTCATAATTATTCCATTTAGACTCACTAATTATCAAAAACACTTCATGGACTTGAGGAATAGAGTTTTGAGAGATTACCTTGATGAATCTATGATAGTCTTTGTAGATGATATTCTTCTCGACTCTAAAACCAAGGAGGAACATAAGGATAATTATAATTTTATACTGTATACCTTACCAAGAGAAAAGTTATTTGTGAAGTATATTAAATGTGAATTTTGGTTGGATAATGTAACTTTATTGGGAAATGCTATCACCAGTAAAGGTATATTTGCAGATCCTTAAAAAATAAAGGTAATTGAAGGATTACCCAGAACAACCTCTGTGATGGATATCCATAGTTTCCTTGGATTGGATGGGTGTTATCACAAATTTTTAATAACATTATCAAAATTTTCAATCCTAATAAACAAGATAACTTGGATGTGGGTAAAGTTTCCCTAGAATGAAGAATGTTAGAAAAGTTTTAAAGAGTCGAAGAAAGGGATTATCACTACACTTGTGTTCCACTTACCCACTTGTGGGGATGAATTTTTGATCTATAATGATGCATATAAAAGGCGTTGAGTTTTTTTAATATTTTAAGGTAACGAAGTGATAGCCTATACCTCCCTAAAACTAAAGATACAAGAGAATAACTACCCAAATTAGGATCTATAATTGGTTGTGGTTATCTTTTAATTATGTATTTGGAGGTATTATATCTACGAGGATATGTGAGACATATATACATATAATAAAAGACTTAAGTATATTTTCAAACAAAAGTATATTAACATGAACCAATAAAATTGGTTAAATATTTTCAAGGATTATGATTTCTAAATAATTTACCTTACTAGTAAATAAATTAAATTGTTAGATGCTCTAAGTAGAAAGGATATCGAATCTCTATCTATGATGTGGATATCAAGGGATAAAATCTTCTTAGGAATTAGAAGTATGGACATGGGAATAATAAGAGGATATTAATCCTACCTTAATCAAATAACTTCTCAACCATCCACTATTATGAGGATCAAGGTGTCCCTGAAAGATGACTAGTTTCTATAGAAGAAGGTAGTGAATATTATGGAGCTCAACTTTTCTAAAGATGGAGTTATAAAGTTAGGAACCCAAATATGTGTCCCATAAAAACCAAAACTAAAGAGGGAACTTATATATGATGCACATATCTCATCCTTATCTATTCATCTAGGAATAACTAAGACATATAAATATATTAAACAATTTTATTACGGGATAACATGAAGAGGGAGATTGTGGAGTTTGTATATCGATGCTTGGTATGCCAATATGCCCAGAAGGAATTAAAAAAGTATAAGGGTATGATGAAACCATTTCCAATACATGTATGTAAATGGAAAAAATAACCATGAATTTCATTGTTGGAATCTATAGGACACCAAAATGAAATGATTTCATCTTGGTGGTTATCAATCACCTTTCAAATTCATCTCTTTTCATTTCCATCATGGAAGATTTATATCTTTAAAAATTTACGTAGATATATATATATATATATATATATGGGAAGTGGTAAGACTGCATGGAGTTCCAATCTATATTGTATCTGATTGAGATATAAGATTTACCTCATGGTTTTGGAGAAGCCTTAAGAAACCATTGTATACAAAACCGAGCTTCAACACTACTAATCACCCTTATACAGATGGTTAGTCTAGAAGAACCATTGAAACTCTAAAGTATATTATGAGATCATGTTCAATGTATTTCCAAGTATGTTGGGATCAACACATTCCTTTGGAGGAGTTATCATATAAAAATAGTTGTCATTATAGCATTCAAATTCACCTTATGAGGCTCTATATGAGAAGATTTGTTAGACTCTGACATGCTAGGATGAATTTGAAGAGAGTAAGTTGATGAGACTTGATGTTATACAAGAGGTGATAAATAATTTTTAAACCATTTAATATCACATTAAATCCATAAAAATTTGATAGAAAATCTATGTAACAATCATCAACGAGACCTAGAGTTTGAGGTCAAAGATAAGGCATTCCTTTGTATATCACCATGGAAGAAATCCACGAGGTTTGCGAATAAGGGAAATATTATCCCTAGATACATCATCCCATTTGATATCCTTGATCTCAATAGAGCATTGGCCTATTAATTGTCACTCCCACCTAAACTATTTCAAATACATGATGTGTTATATATGTCCCTCCTAAGGAAGTCCATACTAGACTCTCAAATTTAATGAATCCAAATGTGGTATCATTGTATATTGATCATTCATACGAGGAGTATCTAATAAAGATATTATATTGTAGATAAAAGGTTCTATGAAATAAGTCAACTCACATTGTGAAAGTGTTATGGAGGAACCACATGTTTGAGGAAGTGATATGGGAACTAGAAGAGGTGATGAAATAAAAGTACCCTCGTTTTTAGTGTATAAAATGAAAATTTTGTGGGAACAATTTTTAAATGGGGGAATAATGTAAAGAACCAAATTTTTATAAATGAAATTCCCTCTTTTTGAATAAATAAATGCATTATTATGTAATGAAGTTTCAGAAAACACATGCACTACTTTGGATATTTTGAACTGTTATATGGTATTAAAAATTTAAAAGTCTTTTACGAATTATAACCATTGATAATAAAACTGTTGTATAGTGTCCATTAATATGATTATATTAAGGGTTATGATAAAATCCAATCGATACAGATGAAATAAGCGATGACATCGACCAATAGAATCATACCATATGAAGCATATTTATAAAATATCTTGAGGGTCATAAAATCATTGGGATTTTCCATTGAGAAATCCTAATCCAATATTCAATAACTAAAACATGAACCAAAATATTTATGGGAGAATTTTAAGCTCATCAAGATCACATCCCAAACCATATATGTTGAATCACCGTAAGAAAATATCATCATCACACACCTTACCTTAGGGAATTCACTAGTGTAATAAAGGGATATGTATATTGACCCTAAAATTATGAATTTGTATACATTATTTTAATTAAAGAGTGATAATATTTATCCCTTTTTAATATTACTTTTTGAATTATTAAATAACATGTTTGATAAAATTATATTTTGATTTGATAATTCACAAATTATATTTTTGGGAAATGTATAGTTTCAATCAAGAACCTATTTTAATGAATTAAATATTTTTAAAATTAATTATTTTTTAATAAAATATTTTTATTAAATAATGTTTATTAAATTTAAATGATAGTATAATTTTTTGAAATCAAAAATAATTTTTTGAAGGGTCAAAATAAATATTATTGTAAAAAAACCAATATTTTTCAATAAATGTAGATTTTTTATTTAGAAGTGTAAATTATCATAATTTGAGAATTATTTGGATAAAATAAATATTTTTTTTTTTGAAATTAAAATATCAAATTTATATGATAGATATTTTTTTTCATAATTTCTGGAGTTAGTTTATTTGTAGGGACAAAATTAAATACAGTATAAAATACAGTGTTTATTATGCAATCATAATGACCCAAAAGTGATGTAGTATATGAAATAAAATGTATTCAAGACCAAATATATATTTAAACTTTAAATTAATGTTTTTTATAGATAATTTTATTAATTTTTCAAACCCTTAATGAATCCCCCAAAACCTATATTATATTTTATGGTTTTAAAATCAATTATTTGTAAACATGTCTCACTTTCACATCACAAATGGTATTATTTTAAGGAGATATGTTCTTAAAATCATAAAAAATTAAAACCACTGCAATTTTATAGAAAAAATGGGAAAAACATGGGAATATTTTTTGTTTTGATTAATTTATCATATAGAGTCTAAAACCTATGTTTGGGCATTAATAAAGAATTCTCCTCTCTTTTTCTATATAACCCACTCAAAATCTCATTACTTTTCACTAAACACCCTTGTATAATAAAATTAATCTTCCCTTCCATCCCTAGATCCCTCTTAAGGTTCTTCAAATCTCTTAATATTATCCTTATAATCTTTTAGAAGTTCCCTCTCGAGGTAAGAAATCCTCTCCTCATTCTCTTTATCCAACCACCTTATTTGTCTTATGAGTTTTAATTCTAAATTTTTCATTTTTAATTACATTATTATATATATATATATATATTAATTCAATTATGATTTCTATGTTACGATATAACCCCTTGACTCTCATTAATCTCTTATATGAACCTTTACATACCTTATTATGCTGTCAGAATTATCTTACAATTTTTCCTTGCCAAAAAAATTGTTGTGCATACCCATCATTATTTACACTCATGAGTAATCCCATAGATGTACTTATAATATATTAATTGGATAATTACTTGTATATAAACCACACTCCGTTGTCTTGGGATTAAAATTTATGAAAAACATATTTATGCTGTATGATTCATGTGGCACACTTACGCATGTACATGATATGAAAATGATGGGTGAACCCATATAGATCTTCAATGCATCAATTAATGTTTTAGCCTCAAGATATATCAAAAATGAGATTACAGAGTAAAACTAATGAATTAATTTACTTTTCCACCATTTTATGTAGTCTTGACAATTAATGTTTACTTATGTTTATGTCATGTTTTATGTTGTTGTGACCTTCCCATGATGCCTTTATGTTAACATGTTATATCATGGCTCATTGATCAATATTACGATTATCACCCATTTTATATTACATTGATATGTATATTGGCTCACATGTACTAATTTACCTTATGCTATTATTTGTTTATTACTTGAATAGTATTTATAGATCACCAATTCATTATGAACATCCCCAGGTTATTCCATACATTTTTAGAAGATCCATTGAAAATAACCACGTTTTAAGAAGTTTTTAAAGAATGTTTTTGTAACCAATTTTCAATTTTTTATATTAGATACCTAATTTCACAAATATACCAGGCTTTATGATATTTTGGAATTGTATTTTGGGTACTTTTATGTAACAAATCATGAATACAAGTGTATTAGAATATGGGTTTCCATATAAATGTCCACAATAAGTGGACAATAAGTCCCTAGGAGCGTACTAAAAACATCCGGTGAAGAAAAGTACATGACATATATCCATCTTTCACATGCCATGTACATTACCTATTTACTTGGAACTTAAGTTTAATTAGTTACTCTATTAAGCCTTATGTACTTGAGTTCTGTGAGTCATTAAATTGACAACAAACACTAGTCATTTGAGTTTATATTATATTAAATCCTTAATTAATTCTGAATAATATTCTAAACTATAAGTCATGTATTGTAATTTCATATTAAAGACTCAATGTGAATTAAATATTTTGTACAAAAAAAATTCATGTGTTCCTTGTGTCATTAATTTTAAAGTTCATGCAATGAAATTCTGACACATGTCATGTACACAATTGTCATGTGAGTGCATTGTATACAACAAGGACCATACTAAGTAGTTCATACATGTACTCTACAAGATTCTTCCAAGTACAAATCTATGTACTATTTTATTAAATTCTAAATAAAGTAAAATTATTTTTTATTTAAAATCATAGTAGATGAGAATTTCAGGAAAATTCGATAAAATAAGATAAAATGAATTAATTTATTTATAAGATAATTAATTAGATTAATTCATGAGGGTTTTATCTTATTAAAGAATGTATTGAAATGAATTCTATCTAGATGTTTTAAATGCATATTAGTTTCATGTATTTGACCAACAATGAGATTTTAACAAGCATATGTATATGTTGTTTTAATTTAATTTAATTTATTGTATGAGTTTGTACTTAATTTTTATTAAATTAATTATGATGGCCTAGGAGTCAACTCTCCCTCCTTTATTATGTAGGACCTACATGCTTAAGGGTTTTTATGTAATTCCTATTAACCAATCATTTGGTTCCCCTCATATACATGTTTTTTATAAAACATATATAATAAATGGAGTATTTGAATGTGCACGAATTTGGTTTAAGATGGAGTTTAGACATAGGTTGTTCAAGACAGAATCAAGATAAAACCAACTTGGGTGATATATAGGTGGAAAAAGGAATACTACAAATCTTTCCAAGATTAGTACACGGAGTTTTCCCCTAGGGTCACATGTTGATTTAGTTTCTACTCAACAAATCAACTATTAGGTAAGATCATTATCACATTATTTATTTATTTTATTTCTATCTATGAATGAATTATTTTATGATGTAATATTTCTATCACATAAATAAATGTTTTAATATGTAAAGATAGAATTAATATAAAATGATTATTCATAAATATTTTATCATTACATGGTTAATCACTTAAGTTAAATCCACTTAATATTAATAAGAAATGTAAAAGGTAAAATAAAGAAATTTATGAATAATAAAGAAATTCCTCAAGTTAAAATTAATTCATTATGAATTTCATTATCTGAATTAATATAAATCATAGTTAAAGTATTAGTTCAATCCATAGTCACAGGAAATTTTAATTATTGGGGATTCCTTACTAAGATGATGGTTCAACTTGAAACAAAATTTTATTAAATTAAATTACCATAGTATGTTCAATACAAATTTGGAGGACTGTGTTGAGGAAATCAGAGTTAGGATTTCAGGTTTTAGGATTCATCTCAACAGAATAAGGAGTTGAAATCCCATAGTTTCCAACACCACCGTCCAATGGTTTTTATGAGCATATTCTATATCTTATAGAGGGAAATATGGATTCTTACCACTAGAATTTATAAAGTGTTGGAACATTCCATGTTCAATGGTGAGGGTTGTTGAAACTTGATAAAATAGTGGAATACTTAATAAAATTGAAATTATTATTATTATTATGTCTCACATAAATTAAAATTAATATAAGTACTAATAATATGCTCTATTATTATATAATAATCACATGATCTATTATTTTATAATAATAATAAGTTTATCAACCACCTTATTCCTGTGATCAATTCTGGAGAAAGACCATCTTTTAACTTGTAGTGACTTCCAGGAATGGCTGAGAAGCCTATGGATTGTTCCATTCCATGAATGAAAATCCCACATTCTAAAATCCCAGATCCATGATCAATGTGCTAAGGAGGTGAGTGATGAGGAGTTATCTGTCTATGAAAAACACCTGAATGACGTAATAGATATTCAGTGTTTAATGTTTTCATCCATGTCTATTGAACACATAAAGTAACATGAAATCATAGATTCATATAACATTATCCAACATATCCTTGATATTTATTAGGAGAGAGAAAAATAGAAAGAGTTTGACATATCCATGATTCTTTTCAGAAGAAAATTTAGAGAAGGTTCACCAATTGAGCCACACATCATCAAAATTGTTGGCTACATTGAGATCCTAGAGGTTAAAGGGTTTATGTTTCTTGAATAACTACACATCGATCTCATTATTTAACCACTTCTTTAGATATTATCTAGTTTTATTTTCAATTTCAATATGAGTAACATAGATAAGTCTCTCCCAGATATTCTCACTCTACTTTTCAAAGTTGAAAAGGATATGAAGTATGAAAAGCCTTATATCATTATGGTAAATAAAATAAAAGGCCAGGTGAAGAGCTCCAAGACTAACTCCAAGTATAAATCTTCTTCTCAAATAACTTCCTAGAATTTGAAGATCAAGTGGAAAAATGAGAATAAGAAACTGTCTATTTTACATGTGGAAAGAAGAGACACTAGAAGAAAAACCAAACCTAGATAAAGAAGAAAGGGGAAAATTTAGGTGCATTTGTTATTGAGTGAAATATATCTATTTATACAAATTGGGTATTAGATACAACATGTGGTGTTCATATATTTATTCAAATACAGAAACCAAGTATATTCTGAGAGATTTCATGGGGTGAGCTAGATCTATGAGTAACCAATAGAACCATACTTTCTGCTACGACTATTGGGGACTTCCACCACATATTGTCAATTGGAATGATCTTGGTTTTTGAAATATTGTTATTATGTACCGTGAGTTACCAAAAACATTATTTTTTTATCTATACATAATAAAAATAGATTTATTTTCAAATTTTTAAATAAGTTTTGATTTTTTTTAAAATAAATTATTTTCAATGGTAAGTGATATTTACATAATGGTCTTTACATTTTGTATTACACAAACCAAGTAATGGAAATAGATAAACAAGATAGTTCACATGACTGATACCACACCCAACTATGGTATCACCATCCATGTCATGTAAACAAAAAATGTTTGAACAGATTTCACCAAGATGAATACTTGGTTTCATTTGAACTAAAAACACTTGGTGTGTGTCATACATGTTTGAAAAGAAAAATGTCCAAAGCCCCATTTAGTGGAAAATGTGAAAGGGACACTTATATTATTTATTTGGTTCATACTGATATGTGAGGATCATTTCTAGTTGATGTTGGGGGTGGGTGACCATAAATCATAAATTTTAATGATGACTTTATTAGATATTGATATGTATAATTAATGAGGTATATTTAAAATTCCATTGATAAATTCAAGGAATATAAGAATGAAGTTGAGAACCATCTTGGTAAGAAGGTTAAGAAACTCCACTCAAACTATGAGAGAGAATATTTTAATCAACACTCCATTGATTATTTTTGGGAGTTTTAGATCTTATCATATCTCAATCCTCCTTACACGCCATAATGGAATGGTGTAAGAGAAAAGAGGAATTTCACCCTGTTAGACATGGTTAGAACAATGCTGAGTCATGCGAGTCTTCCATTATCCTTTTGGGGATACGAATTACAGACAACAAGATAAATACTAAGATGAGTTCCAACTAAATCAACAACTAGTATTCCATATTATATTTGGTATATAAATGATTTTATATTGTCACATGTATGAATATAGGGTTCTAAATCAAATTTTAATACCATTTCTAGAAACAAAATTTCACCCCAAAACTCAAAGTGTATCTTTATAGGGTATCCTAAAGATAATAAAAGATATTACCTATAAAATAATTTATATAAGAAAGTTCTAGTTAAAAGATATCCCACCATTCTTGAAAGGTATCACATCACAAACATAGATATTAAGAGTGAGACATTATTTGATGAAGTCTAAGATAAAGATATACAAGAGTTAGCATAATAAAAAATTCCACAAATCCACATAGAATAAGATGTTCTAGAGACATAATTACTATATAAGAGTATTAGAGAAGCTATAGAATCTAAATGAAATCATTTTATATTCACTGATGATGGTGGATCATTATTTGTTGATAACAATGATCTTGTAAACTATAAAGAAGCGATAAGTGGAACAGAAGATTCCAAATGAAAAAAGTTAGGAATTATGAAATGGATTATGTATACCGAAACTAAGTCTAAGTTTTGATATATCCTCCATTAGATGTAAATCTTCTTGGTTGTAAATAGTTATTTAAGTAGAAACAATACATGGATGGATAGTTCAAAACCTATAAGGCATGAATGGTTGAAAAAGGGTTTAAATAACATCAAAACATAGACTCTGATAAAACCTTTTCACAAATTTCTATGCTAAAATTATTTAGAATTCCACTTTCTCTAATATATTACCATGCCTATGAGATTTTATGGACTAATTTCAAAATAAATTTTCTTAATGGGAACCTTCAGGAAGATTCCAATATGAAACAACATGAAGGGTTTATGGCTACGAAGGATGAAAAGAAACATGAAATTTGTATAGGTACATTTATGGATAAAATAAGATCCATTTATGGATAAATAAAAAATGTAGGTCATGAAAAAATGAATGTGACCCTTGTGTATATAGGTGTTTTTTGGGAGTTTTGTTATTTTATTAATAGTTTATGTCGATGATAAATTACTCATGGGAAATGAAATACTAATCTTATAATCTGTTAAATCCTATTTTAATACATGCTTCTCCATTAAGAAATTAGGTGAAGTGGAATATTTTATTGGGATTAATACCTATTGTGATAGATACAATATGACTTTTTGGGCTAAGTTAGATTATATACATTGACAAGATACTAAAGAGACTCAGTATGTAACAATATTAGAGGGTATTTCTAGTAGTGTAACCTAGAATTCATCTTTCAAAGAATATATTTCCTCAGAAACATGAGGAAATATAGAGGATGTAAAGGAATCTATACACTTATGAGATTTAATAATTCATGTATGATATATTATGCACAAGGCTAGATGTCAGTTATGCCTTAAGCATGGTAGGAAGATATGAATATGACACAGGTGAACACCATTGGATAGAAGTCAAGATTATCCTTAAGTATTTGAGGAATACTGAGGATATGTTCCTGGTCTTTGGAGGAGATGATAAACTATTCATCAGTGGATATGTAGATTCTAGTTTCCAAAAAAACCAAGATTATTTGAAATTGTATTCAGGATACATATTCACTCTCAATGGAGGTGCTTTAAGTTGGAAGAACTAAAATAAAGCTACAATTTCCAATTCTATAATAGAGTTTGAGTATACTATGGATTTTGGGGTTGCTAAAGAATTAGTTTGGATTCATAACATCATTCTAGAGATTGATGTGGTGCCTAATATTAAAGACCCAATCACACATAATTGTGATAATAATACAATGATTAATCTTGTAAAGGATCCAAGATCACATCAGCGGACAATGCACATACTTTAGAAATATCATATAATGAAATATTGTTCTCAGAGAGGTGATTTCACAGTGATAAGAGTCTCTAGAAAAGACAATACGATTGAACCCTAACTAGAGCCTCAACTAAGTAGAAATATGATCATCATTTGATTTATAAAGAACTTAAAGTCATTGGAAATTGTCTCTAGTCCAAGTGAGAGTCTATTGAAGTTTGTGTTCTAGGACCAAATTTTTATTCTTTAGATTTCATTTTTACTCAAAGAAGTAATTATTCAATAAAATATATTATTAAATATCATTCATAGTTTTTATGACATTATTGTAATAATGTCCCAGAGTATTTGTTTCATTGAAAAGGGAATAGTTGTTCTCCACTAAGATGGGAACCTTGAAATGATATGATGATATTTTTAATACTTGTTCTATGGTTGGATAACATTCAATAGTGGGGGAACATAGTATCTTGACTATCAGGTGTGGGTACTCTTAAGAAAATGATACTTCATCTCATTAAGTTCCCACTTGAAAATCTCCATGATGAGATATTATTAGAGTATACCTATCTACAAGAATTCTATGTGTTTGTGTTTCATTAGATATTCTTGTCTATTATCATTTTAATAATCCTTATACTTAGTATTATTGTTAATCCGTTCCATGACTCATTAACTTTGATGTATTATTGTAAACCATGATGAAATATGATCACAACGAAGTTAGGTATGTTGGGTGTATCACAAATGATATATTATTAATGAATAAGTGGATGAAGGATTTCATCCTTCCATATTTATGGAATTTGATATCTTGACACTTTTATTAGAATGGAACTTTTGAAATAAATTCTATGGATATGGTGATATAGACATGTTTATTCTAGATAATCAAGGAAAGATATGTAATTCATTAAGGTTGATGAGACAAGTATGTAACCCACTTGATGATATATCATGAAAAAGATATTATATTACATACTGAGAATTCATATGTGATTTTTTCATTGTAACATATCATATTCCTCTATGGGTTCCTTGACCCATTTTTAGACAAAAATCTTGGAATTTAGGAAAAACTGCCTAATACCACTGAGGAAGAGGTCTATAGGGTCACACAAAAAGTGCTTCATTTTATCTCAATTAAATATTATTTATATTTAAAAATTGGAATAAATTTTATTTTCTAGACTGAGAATTAATATTTATTCAATATTTATTAATTGATTCCAAAAATATTAAATAAATATTTATTGATGAGGTAATTATTTAATTACACGAATACAGATTATTTATTTATCTCTTATTATTCATGATATAATAAATTTTTATTTATTAAATATATAATTTATTTAGTTATGTGAATATTAAATAAATATTTATTCACCAATATGTGAATAGAACATTTGTTGGATGGTTAAATATTTAATAACAATATTTATTCCTATATTCAATATATGTTGAGGAGTATTAGAAGACTATGATTAGGCCCAATGATAAATATTAATTTTCAATATGTTAAAATAATATTTATCATTGTTCCAGTTATCACACGCCATGATAAAATAATAACAATATTTTATTACATGGAATGTGGTATGATATTCTTTTAATAAATTATTAAGGGCCTTTGTTCAATTAATGAAATATTAAATCCTAACCCTTAGTCTATAAATAGACCACTATTACATTCTAGAAAATGTTAATTATTGTGAACGACACTGCTCTTTAGAATTATACACATTTAATTTTATCAAGAATGAGAAGAATAAAGGAGATTCCAGCAAGCTTGAAGGAATGAAAACCCATCAAAATAGAATAATATAATATGATCAATTGATTGTTCTAACACCAAATGATTGTTTGATGTTGTTTAGAGATCAGAGGAGCACATGAAGAACACCACTATTAAGAATTTAATTTAATTCCTTACAACACAACAACATTATATTGACCAGTTTACAATAATAAATATCTTTAATGAAGAAATATCTCAATATAAGGATAACCTTTATTCTTCTGACTAAATTAATTATAAAATTGACATGAAATAGATACATTATTGATTTCAACATTTTATTTTTCAATATTATTTGGAAAAAAATTCATTGGTCATGATGTTTACGTCTTTTACATTGAGAATGATATATCAAATCTGACAAAAGATGCATTATACATAGGCCAAATAAGTACTTATAATGCTTCTAGAACCATCAAAAGAGTTGTTTGTTCCTATAAAAAAATTAAGGATTAATAATGGAAGAGAGTATATTGGGAATTATTTTGAATTGTAAATTTATAAATATGGAATCAGGAACCAATATAGTATTCCTTACATTCCCCAAAAAAATGATGTCGTCGAGAGAATGAATAGAAGTATTGTGAAAATAGAAATAACCATTATTTCAAAGTTTAATAGGTCAAAGTTTATCCAGAGAGAATCCATGTGTATAGTTATGCATATTCAAAATAGTCATTTATTGGGATTTTATTCTAACATGACTTCCCATGAAATGTGGTGGAAAATAAAACCAATTATTAACTACTTTAGAGTCTTTTCTTGTCCCTATTTGATAAAAATTAAAAATAAAAATATTGGGAAGACTGATGTGAAGGATGAGGAATATATATTTATATAATACTTATTAGATTAAAAAGGTTACTGATTCAAGAAAAAGAATATTTAGAAGGTGGTTCAGATTTATGAAATTAACGTTATGGAAAATTAACCGAACATTGGTGTTCAAAATGGAGTAGTTTTTGAGGACTCTAACAGAGAAAGTTATTATGTTATTGAGAAAACGTATGAGGAAAAATATGGAAATGATCCATATATATGTATATGATATTGAATATTATCAGAATAATGATGAAGAAGAGGATATTGAAAATTAAAAATAGAAATATTATAAGTTGATGAAACTTGTATGGGATAAAAACATTATTAAGAACTAAAATGCACGAGTTCATACTAGAAGAAGATTGAGGCTTGAAAATCAAACTTTTCTCATTTCAAAAATAGATTCATATTCTGTTGTTGAAAATTTCAAGCACAATTAATGAGTTAATGATATGAATAATGAAATAGATTGTATTGAGATA
Source organism: Viscum album (assembly GCA_963277665.1). Classification (NCBI taxonomy): domain Eukaryota; kingdom Viridiplantae; phylum Streptophyta; class Magnoliopsida; order Santalales; family Viscaceae; genus Viscum; species Viscum album. The sequence goes on from OY728150.1 coordinate 251,113,080, forward strand.
AATTCCACTTGGGACCTTGTCCCTAGACCAAGAGACAAAAATGTGATTACAACCAAGTGGGTATTTATGAAAAATATGAATGATAAAAGGGAAATATTAAGTAAAAAGGATAGACTTGTATAAAAGAGATACTTATAGGTTTATGGTGTTGACTTTTAAGACACCTTTACACCTGTTTCAAAAATAGAGTCTATAAGGATGTTCTTAGTACCTGGAAATCATAGTAAATATAAAATATAACAAATGGATATCACATTTTACTTCCTGAATGGATGAATGTAAAAATTTCTTTGAATTTATTTTTTCAATGGATTTATCCATGAAAATGATGGAAAAAGGGTTTCATGGTAAATAAGGATATTTATAGGTTAAAATAGGTCCCCAAAGCCTAGTATTCTAAGATATTTGGTTGTTTGAGAAATATGATGTTCACAAATAGAAAATTGGATAGAAACAATAATATAAATTAAGTGGAAGTAGTTAATATCATTATAATTATTTATTTTTATGATATTATATTTTCATGTGATCAAGAGAGTGGTTACGAAGAATTTTATAAAAAATGAAGAATCATTTTTAGATTCCCATGTTGAGTGAATGAAGTATTTTCTAGTATTGAAAGTGATACAAAAGGAAGGATTTATTTTTATCTAGCAAGAAAACTAAGCATGATAATTGTTGAATAATTTTGGAATGGATAATTCCAAACAAGTATCTATACCCATACATGTTAGAATGATGTTGGGGAAGGATTCATGTAATGTCCTGATATTTCACTATGTATTTTACATAAATAAATATTATGTTAATATATTGTTCCACACGCAACAAAAAACTAAAAATAAAACTTAGAAAATTAAAATGAAATTTGATATAACCATTAAATAAGAATATATAAAATTAAGTAATAGTATTATTGAATTTATGAAGAAAAAGGAGAGAAATTGCATTAGGTATAAGAATTCAACCTTGTCAAACTCATTTTTCCAATCTTAGAAAGTTGGTTACTTCAATAGTTTTTTCCATAGACCAAGCCTAAGAAAAAATCTAACAATTATTATATGAGAAAGATAAAATATGAGGGAAGTTCAAAATTTTGGAAATTTCAATAATATCTATGCTAGAGGAATCACCACCTTCGACATCCACCAGAGATTACCTTATGCTTATATCATGTATGGAGATCTTGAGTGTCATGAACCAGGCCGGGTCGTTATCTAAAATAGCGCCCTACCCGATCCGTGGAAAGGCTTGAAGGGCGTTCCCAATCCCCATGGGCTGGCACAAGTTCCTGGGTATGAACAAAAGCAAGTGGGAATGGTTTACTCGAATATGTAATTCTAAAACAATCGACAATATAAAATAAACCAAGCTAGAGAGCCAGACCAAACATGACTTTACAAGGATTTAAAATTTTGTTACATAGTTTAAACCAAAAACCCAAAACTACCACATGGTAGGGTGACAAAACAAAACTCAAAAACCACTACTAAGTAAGAGGAAACCACCCTCAAACCATCTCCATAACAACACACCAATAAGGAAAACTAACAACCAGAACCACTATTTTCAAAAGATTTTCCCTTACCTATGTCAAACATAATCAAATCTACTTAAACCCAAAGGTGTAAGTAGGGTGTGAGATAATTCCCAATAGTATTCCACCAATAAAAGATTACATGTATAAACATTAAGTGAAGAACACACTAGAAATTTTAATAAATAAAAGGAAATAAAAGATTTAACAATTTCAAAGAAAATAGTTTTAATAATTTTTTTAAAGGAAATAATATTTAGTGAAAACAACTTTAAAGGAAAACAATTTTTAAATAAAAACACTTTTGCTTTAATAGTAACCCAAAAATCACGATGTATGCTAAAAGTGAGTTCAAATTAGTCGAAGAACACCAAACATGGGAGAGGCCCTATGGGTATTAGCTAGTGATGGGACCTTAGAACCTCACATCTCAGTGAAAAGTGGTATAGAAACCATGACAACCTACATTCTTGTGAATGAGCCAGTATTAGGGGCCATCCCCATAACCCTAGTGGTATCCAATCATCATTAAAAAGTTTATTTAGTGTTGTAGTCATCAATCTATCTAAGTGAAACTGGACTGATGCCACTTTCGTATCACTAGCACACTAGTCCTAGTTTACCCACCTAGTTACTTGGGCTTCCCTTAGTGCTCATTCAAGATTCAGGTTCATAAGGTATGCCACATTCACACAAGCCATCCAAATAGACCCCAAATACAATAAAGTCACCATTTATACTCCCAAAAAATATTTCAATTCTATATGCACTGAAAAACAATTCTAAAATGTGATCTTCACCACAAGAATAGTTTGATAAAACCCCTACACCATTTATAAAACACCTTCACACCATTCATATAATTTAATAAAACATAAATTAAATTTTATAAAACAGTTTTAAAAAAAATGTCACTTGTCATTATCCACAAAACCTAATAAAAAACCTCTTTTATGACCAAATTCCTACAACGCCACGTCAAAACACTATTCTTACCTCTTCCATAGATTAATAAAATAATTGAAAATTTTAATAAAACACTAAAAAATGACTAGATTTGAGTTTTCGGCAAAAGAGAACCTATATCATATAAACATACTACTAAAAAAATCAAACTCATATTAAACATCAAAATATAGTTTGCATCAAACAAAATAATTATTGAATATGCTAAATTAATTAACCAGGGAAATTAATACATCAAATAACAATTATACATGGAACCACCTCCCTCAGTGTAGAAATCCCCACAAATTCTATATGAAACTTCCACCACAATCCAACAGTGCCAAGATCAAGAAAAAATGAATCATAAATCACAAAACTAAACAAAAAATATCAAGATCAGATCCCAAACCAATGGAACCCTAGTGCCGAAACACTAAAACCCCAACAGAAGATGAAGGAAGCTTACCCATGGTGGTTTTCACCTATGGTGGAGGGAGAGGGGGTTATTGGAGGGAAGCCATGAAGGGAGGGGTGGTGTAAGGTAGGGCGCTGTAAGGGGTAAGGTGGCATGATGGTGTTCAGTGTGAGGGAGGTTGGGGTAGTATGAGGTGGTCCGTTGGGGGGGAGTATGCTATCCAAAAAGGTTGGTAATGACCAAGGAAGAGGGGAAGCAGCACATACGAGGGGGGGGGGGACTAGGGGGCACCCCATAGGGAGACTAAGGAATTGTGACATCAAGAGAGGATGGGGGAGGAAGATAGGAATAGGGAAAAAAAGAAAAAATAAAGAGAAGAAAGAAAATGAGGAAAAAAAGGAAAGAAAAGAAATGGAGAGAAAAAATGAAAATAAAAACCTAAAAAAATATTGATATTAATAGTTAAATAAAAATAAAAATAGTAATAATTTAATAAAAATATTAACAATAATAAAAATATTAATAATTATAATAATTTAATAATTATATTTTCTATAATAATAATATTAATAAATGATATTTCCATTACTATTATTATTTTAACTTATTTATTTCTAATTAAATTTTAATAACCATCTTACTAATTAATTAATTTTCTTCTGGACCTCGGACATGATGTATAGTGACCTGGGTGAAGCCGCATGGTTCTGACGGCTCTTTCCCGTGCAAGGTTCAATTCCATGCCCAACCATGAATTTATCACCAAAACACCAAAAATTCAATCAAGCTTGGTCCGCACCTCAAAAAAAAATACAAAACTAGGTAAAACAATAAAGTAAAATGGTTTCAAAAGTTATGGCGTGACAATTCTTCCCACCATGAAAACTTTTTAACCTTGAAATGTCAATTCGAAGCCAGATCAGAGAATAAAAATGGATACTCTAACTCAACCCCTGATTTTCTCTCTCAAGTCTCATGCTCATCATTCCCATGATTCTAAAGGATACAAACCAACATAATAGACTTCCCATAAAGAACCTTATCTTAGGAATCCACTATCTGCACTAGCCACTCAAACCATTATAAATTGGGCTCTATCTATAACTCTTCCCAATTCAATACATTAGATGGATCTAGATTATACTTCTTCAATTGGGGTACATGAAATACATAATGAATCAATATAAATTGAGAAGGTAAATCTAACCTGTATGCCCCATTTCCAATCCACTCTGTTATCTTGAAAGGCCCAACATACCTTGACGTCAGATTTACCTGCTTTCCCAAATGACGATGGCAAAAATAAGGCACCACATTCAATAACACCTCATAACCCATAGAAAACTCAAGATCTCGATGCCTTTGATCAAAAAATGTTTGTGGTGACTCTGAGTCATCAAAAACCACTACCTGATCAACTTGACATTCTCAGACGTCTCCTGCACAAGGTTCAATTCCAAAAGTGAGGTCTCACATACCTCCACCCAACACAAAAGAGACTGACATGGATGACCATAGAGTGCCTCAAAAAGATCCATTCAAATTGAGGATTGAAAACTTTTATTATAAGAGAACTCAACCATTTGAGGATGTTATGCCATACACATTTTGATCTATGAACCCAATCCCCTTTGAAGGCCTTCCCCAAACTGAGAGGTAAAGTGGGGATCTCTGTCAGAAAAATTCAGTGATGGCACACCATGAAGTCTGACCACCTCATGAATATTCAATCTCCCCAGCTCATCCACTTTCATTGTATATCTAATCAGAATGAAGTAGGATGATATGGTCAAATTGTCAATAAATACCCAAAGGGCCTTCCTTATTCGATGTTTATAAAGAAATCCAATAATGAAATCTTTGGTGAACTCATCCCACTTCTAGGTAGGAATGGGTAACAGATAAAGAAAACTAGAGGACCTTTGATGCATTTCTTTTACCTATAGACATGTATAACATGTTGATATGAATTCAGCTATTTCCCAACTCATTCTTGGACTCCAAAACTACTGAAGAACATCATAATACCTCTTTAAAGCACTAGGGTTGATGAACCACTAAGACTGGTGGATATCCTACATCACCACCTTCTGTAGAGACAACGACACCACTACACAGACATTAAAGAACAAGATCCCATTAGAAGATGAAGACCAGTCAGAAAGAGTCTCCCTACCATGAAGAAACTACATGGACTACTGACACAGTTCATCACCAGGCTACTCATGTTGAATGAAATCAATAAGAGAAGGTTTCAACTGAACTCTCTCCAAGAGAGAACCTCCACTATGCTACTTGGTCTCCAAGTGAATCTAAGAAAATATCTCCATTAAGGTCCATTCATCATTGGACTTTCTCAAAGCCTACACTGGAACCTTTCTACTCAAGGCGTCATCCATAAAACTACCCTTTCATAGGGTATAAATGATATCAAAGTCAAACCCCTATAGATAATTGATCCAACAACACTACCTCAGATTAATATTCTTATGTGATAAGATGTATTATAGGATCTTATGATCATATTAGACCAAAAACTTCTCCCCAAAAAGGTACTGACACCATGTATTCAAAGCATGCATCCCCATTGCTAACTCTAAGTCATGGGTTGGGAAATTCTTCTAATGTGGGAGAAGTTTGAGAGAACCATATGACACTACATGATGATCTTTACTTAACACACACCCAAGTCCCACACCTAAAGCATCACAATAAACCACATATCCCTTCCTATACTATGGAAAGATCAACATAGGTGTGGTAGTCAACCACTACTTCAAATCCTCAATGGATGCCTCACACTCTTGAATCCATTCAAACTTTACCCCTTTCCCTATGAGTGTGGTCATAGTGAAAACAAGTCATGAGAAATCCTGAAAAAATAACCTATAATAACCTATGTGTCCAAGAAAACTCTTGATCTTGAACATATTCTTCATTTGTTCCCATGATATAACTGAAATGATCTTCTCAGGATCCACTAAAACCCCATGCTCTAAAACGATGTGGCACAGAAAATTCACTTCCATAATATATAAGGTGAAATTTTAAAGCTTCACATAAAGACAATGATCCCAAAGAGTTCCCAAAATGATCCTCAAATAATGCTCATGCTCATCCTCAGATTCAGAGTAAACCAAGATATCATTCATGAATACCACTACAAAGGAGTCGAGATACTAGTGGAACACCCTATTCATGAGTTCCATAAAAACCACTAAAGCATTTTATCAATCTTAAATGCATGAAAAAAATACTCAAAGTGGTCATACCTGCTTCGGAATTCCATTTTCAGGATATCTGCCTCTATCACCTTGACTTGGGGGAAACCTGACCACAAGTCGATTTTGGGGAACAACTTTTCCCCTTCATCTTGTCGAAAAAATCATCAATATGGGGAAAAGGGTATTTATTATTGACATTTACCTTATTCAAATTCTAGTAATCGATGTACAACCAAAGAGATACTTCGAAGTTCTTCATGAATAGAACATGAGTGGATTAAGGAGATATGCTCAGGAAAATGAACCCATTGGATTCTAAATCATCCAGATATATATTTGGTTACCTAAACTTGGTGGGGGATATATGATATGAGGGAAGAGATATAGGTTGTTTTATTGCTGCCAATTCAATTAATAATTCCACCTACCTCTTTGGCGATAAGCTCAAAAAATCATATGGAAATACCTCTGGAAACTCATCCCCTACAGGAGACAATCCACCCTCAAGAGTACCACCATCATCCTCCAATGTGAGTGATGATAAATAGAAGTAATGACTTCCCAAATTTAAGAGTGGAGGTCCCATGTAATCTAAATGAGGATCCCATTACCCAAGAAATACCTGAGGACTCCCATAAGGTTTCATAAAACTCACCCATCACTTCTAACAATCGATATGTGCTTGAATGTACACCTACCAATCCATGTCGAGTATTATGTAAAAAAGGTCCATATCTTAGACCATAAAGTCTCACTCCATCTCAACCCCAGATAGAGAGAGCACACAATATGGGAACCTGATACCTTTCTTCTTCTTATTACCCAATGGTGTTACCAACTCCATTGAAAAACACATCATCTTAGTTGGTAAGTTAAGTTGGTTCACAAGACGGGTGGAGATAAAATAAGAAGATGACTCGGTATTAAATAAAATAGATACTATTGAAGATTTAATTAGGATGGTACCTCAAACTATCAAAGGTCTTCCATTTGATCCCACTGGTTCCAGATCCACAACATGGAGTTTCTTGATCCCTTCCTAGGAACGACTTCTCACCTGAGTCTCTACCCTGATCTAGATCAACCTAGAAGATGACGTTGTCCTTCTTCCATGACCAACAAACCAAGATCCCTCCATCTTGGTCAGCTCTGAGTGAACTAACACTCCCCAAGAATCCACAGATCCTGCTCCACTCTGATAAGGGCATTCCTCCCTTCAAAACCATTACAGGTTCCCCATAGATCAACATCGATGGAAAGTCCTGTGGGGTTGAAGGCATGCAAGTTTGTTGTTTCCTACCTTCCTCAAATAATGGCACATAACAAATCCTAAAACAGAAGCCACATATGAAGTCTTCCTAGAAGAATGGCCTGAGCTGCCACCACCCTTCTTCCCTTGCACATCATGATTATACTGCCAAACACTCACATAAATTCTATAGAACCAGAACTACCCTTGTGATCAATATCCACAGTACAAGATCATTCAACCAATTCAGAATAATTATTTAGATTGAAAAAGAATACCTGAGAATAAATATCTGATTGAAAACACTTTTCAAACCTCTGAGCCTTCATCTATTCTTTGGAGAATATTTTAGGTTCATATCAGACTAGCTTAACAAAGAGGATAGCATACTCCATCAATGAATGGTATTCCTGAACAAGATTAATGAATTCCTAGGATCTAGCATATGCCAAGACCTCTGGGAAGGACTGGTAGTTGAATATTTCTTTGAAGCCCTTCTAGATCATCTATTCATTCTTCCCAACTCAGACCACTGAGTCCCACCACTTTCGAATGAGATCTTATAGCAGAAACAAAGATCATTCCACTCTAACCTCTTCAGGAGTGTTGAGAAACTCAATCATGGGCTCAATATTCTCAAGACACTCCTACACTTACTGAGGATATGTTCTACCTCAAAATAAATGGGGTTTATTCTGTAGAAACTCTTTGGATTTTCCTTTTAAGGACTAGATCCATCCTCTCTAACTAGAGTAGGATTAGAAGCAAGAGTCGCTCCTTTTTCTAAAGACTGAACAACCTAGACCACAACTTCCACTAATCTCTGATCAAGAGGCGAGGGATAACTCTCTCTAGCTTCCTCATATGGGTGAGAGGGAGCTACCTAGGGAGGCATGTTACTGTAAGAATAAATGGTCACATAATAAAATCATTAATAAATAAGTTCTAAAAAATAAAATTTTAGCAAGAACAATAAACGTCAATAAAAAAACATACTAAAGCAACACAATGACCAAACCACTTCACCCCACCCGATGTCCACGTGTAGTCTCCAGCCTACAAATCCCACCTGTAGGAGTAGTTGTACAAGCATCCCAGCATCCCATGGTGAATCGAGGTCTTTCACGAGGTGTACTGGCCATGTCAACTTGGTTAGTGGGATAACTAACCGGGTATAATTTTGAACAAATCACTAATATTAACCTGCTAATCCAAGGAAACTATGTATCATAGTTATGTTCATTGGATTAGGTAATTATTTAATTATCTTTGTCTTGTAATCATAAATTAATATTCCATCATTTAAGATAATATAATCACGAAATGAAACTTTCTAAATCTAGAATTCTCACTTAATAAATTTTCCATATAATACATTTCCTATGGGAGTTTCAAGAATGATTCTAAAATCGACTTTATAATCTTTATATATTTTGGATTATAGTAATGATAAATACCAAAATGAAATTATCAAGATAAAATTTTAATAATTTTTTCATTATATCCATAAAAACATAAGGTACATTAGTCAATCTAAAAGGAATTACTGTAAACTCATAATTTTCATACTTCGTATAAAATCTCATCTTAGGAATATCTTCCTTTATTACTTTCAATCGACGACACCCATAATGAAGATCAATATTTGAAAAATATTGAGATCTTAGAAGTTTATCAAACTAGTCATCAATGTGAGAGAATCATTGAAGTAGTTTGGAATGGAATATTCCAAGCCAATATATACACCCATATAGGTAGGAATGGTATTTGGGAAGGATGCTTGTAATGAAAAAATATTTAACTATGTATTTTTCCTAAATAAATATTATGTTAATATCTTGTTCTGTACACAACAAAAAACTAAAATAAAACTCTATTATGTTAAAATATAACTTGACCATTATAATATAACTGTTAAATCAACGAGTAGAAAAGGATATAACTATAATACATAATCTATGAATAAAAAGGAAAGAAATAGAATTGGGTAGTGAAAGTCTTCCTTATGAAGAAAATTTTTCCAATAATAAAAAAGAGGTGGATTAACTAGGGTTTAAACAAGACCAATACCAAAATAAACTATTAAAATTATGATATGAGATAAATAAAATGTGATGTAAGTTCAATCTCGTTTAAATTTCCACAAGATCTATGCTAATTAAATCACCACTCGTGACTACCATAAGATTTCACCTTATGCTTAAATCTTACATGGAGATCCCGAGGGGTTAAATAAATATAATTAAGATAATATAAAAATTATATTATTATGGAAATAATTTATTTATCAAATGTAATTTATACATTTTAAATTTTTTACTTTTCAACAAAAATAAAGATGATTTACTGATGCATTGATAAAACTAACAAGATCATTTTACTCTTAAAAATGTATATTTTTTTCTAAAATTATATTTTTATGTGCATTATTTTAAGAAACTATTTTTGTAAAATATAATAAATAATATTTATATTAATAATTTAATAACAACAATATAATTTTTAATTGATAGAAAATATAAATAAGATCAGTTAAAACTTTAAAAGTTATTTTTCAACAAAAAATAGTTTCCATTTTATATCAGCTTAAAAGACAAATTATGAATTTTTCGAATTATAATTTGATGAAATTGACCTTTTTTTGTATTTATAATAATTATATTAGATTTGGATAATTTATATGGGATGTTTATGAAATAGTTTATTTTTTTGTGAATAGTGAAAATAGAGTTTTTATCAAAACCATAACATTTATGACTTCATCATTATATAAGAAACAACTAGATGTTTATAAAACCTTTTTAATTGATTTAATATATGTTTAATGAGTAAAAATATAAATTTTTAAATACAATTATAAATTTATATAACCTATGATTAATATTTTATAAACTTAAGTTATATTTTCTAATAAATGAAACTATTTTTGATATTTTCTTTTAAGTAAATATTATTTTAGTAAAATTAAATTAATGATATATTTTAAAGAAAGATAAATTTTATTATTTTTAGAATAAAATAATTTATATCACGAAAACCCAATACATTAATAATTTTACCATACACATAGATTTTAATGTAAAAATACACTTAAAAACAAGTTTTTACGCGTTACATGCACAAATGTTAAAATTAATTTTTCTTATACATAAAAATTTTATCTCATTAAATTGAATTAATATTTGGAATAAATTGGCAGGAATTATTTTTTAAGGTAAATTTTATTCCTAGTCATAAAAAATGAATTATTTATATAAAAACTAGTTACCGTAGTAAAATCCAAAAGAGTAAAAATAGGTTAACCAAAGAAGTAGAAGGAATAACATATTAAAAACATGTTTATAACTTATTTTTTGTGATCTTTATAGAATAAAAATAATCTAAAATCCATTATTATCCTTTTTTGATACTTATTGACATGCAAAATATGTGTTCTCTTTATATTAAGTTGAAATATTAACAAAAGTTACATTCTCACCACTCCCTCATAGAACACTCTAAATTTTGGTTTACTCTTGAAAATATGACCTTTTTACATCCCCTATAATCTCATTTCACATTCATTATATTCTCGTCATAATAATTTAACCTATTTCATCTATTTCCATGGAGTCCTCTATGAGAAAGTCCAAATCCTCAAAGTGAGCACTAATTTTTCCCTAACATATTTTCTTTTGTATCATACATTCCCAGGTATAATTTCAACTTTCATATATAATTAAATAAGTATTGTGTTTATAATTAATTTTATTATTCTAATGGAATAACTATTATCATCCTTTCCCCTTTTCCATTAAGAAAAACCAAACTTTCATTTGTGCGTGCGCGAATTACCACCTCCACAATGTAATGTATGTCATTTTAATCTAGTTTCTTTCTTATTTTTTTAAATATAATAAAATAGATTATTATTTTTTAAATAATATAATAATTATTATTTAATAATTATATTATTCCAAAATAAATAACTTTCATAACTATACTCATCCATTAATTATGGCATGTTTATGTTTGAGTCAGTCTAATCACCCACTCATACAATGCTATAAAATAATACCATAGATGAATATGAGAAATTAATTAAAGATTATATATGATATAAATAAAAAATTAAATATTTTATTTTGTTTATAGAGTCATAACATTAATATTAAACGAATTAATCAAGATACCATTGTTTGTTTGTTAAAAAACACTGAAACATGCATTTTGCTAAATTTGTCTACAAAAACCTTGAATAAAACTCCCATAGAATGAAATTATAAATTTATAAACTTTCATAAATCATAAATATGATACATATTTTGATATTGTAATGATGAAATTAGGGAGAAGAATGAATAACAACACCGCTATTATGAAACTAGTTCAAAATGATCAAGATTACGCACACATGATATTTAGATTAGATATTAAAAAACTAATATAAATATATAGAATTATTATAAATGAAATTTATAAAAGGTTATATATATGAATAAGGTTATGAAATAGGTGATTAAGATAGATATTGTTTTATATAGGATATTCTAGCGCTTTAAAGGAAGTTGAGAATTCAGGTAAGGGTTTTGTTGTCACAAATTTAATTTCTTGAGAAATATTTATTATTGTGAACCATGATATATTTAATGTAGCACCTAAATATTTTTAAATATTATAACTATATTCAATAACATATAAGATATTCAGCATTGTGATTAAACAAACCACAAATTATTATTATTTAAATATGACAGTAATAACCCAGTCGTTGAATTAATGAGTATAAATATAAATAGTCATGTCATGAAATATATATATAAATTTCATAATAAATATAAATTTATTGATTAAATATTCATAAATAAGAATTAAATTTTTATTAACCATTTTATACTTCAAAAAAACTTTTGTTTCCTCAAAAATGGTTTTTATTTCTTTATGGGAGAAAATATTATGATTAATTTCTTCCATTTTTAGAAACTTTATTCGAAAAAATGATATTAATTTTTTAAATTATCATTTTATAATTTTTTTGAGATATTTTTTTATAATTGTATGAAAAGATCGATTTTTTCAATAAATAATGAAAAATACTAATGTTAAAAATGTCTTTTATTTCAAGAATTTATAAAGTTACATTATATTTTAGAATTCTTTAAATGTAAAATAAGTTCATTTATAACATGAATAATACAATTAAGGATATTTAAATCAATTTTTATGCTTTATTTTGTTATATAAAGTTTTTATACCTAAGAAGACATTTTTCTTAAAGATTCGCTTTTCGTTGCATTTTGCGGGTTTAATTTTAATATAAAATATACCAATTATATTAATTAATTTTTTTAGAATGGGTTCCATATTTGGAGTCAAAATAATTAATATTAGGTAATGATTTGAAATTATTTTTTGTTCATAATTAATAGAATCTATGGTAAATAGTTATAACCAAAGTTAAGGGTAAAATAAGTAAATTAAATATAAATTAAATGTGAAAAGGATTTAAAATATACATAACACTTTTCTTTAACCTATTAGATAAGTGGGTTTCATCCATAACCATATAAGTTTTAAATTTATGGTCACTTGGATCTATTTTCTTTGATAATTACCTATATAATATTTTAAGTAAAGAAAAACACATAATGTCACTCTCTTGCTTTTAAATTTCTCTTATATGTTCACATGAGGATAATAATAATTTATGAATTAATATTTATTTTTTTTATAATAATAAAATTATTTTTTGATGATAATTTATTTATAAATTTTAGTAATTATACAATTACCTTAAATACTTATACAATGCTGATATAGTGTTTGATAAAGTAGTAGAAATATTAAAGTAAATGATTTTAAAAACATAAAAAGTAACATTTTTTGAATTAAATGTGGTTTAAAATGAATTTATGGTTAATAATAATGTATAAATGATTTTTATAGAGTTTATATTCCAATTCTATATTGTTATTGATTTTTTAAAGTCAAAATATGTTAATAGTTCTTAAATTGATATTAATGGTATTTTATGTTATAAAATATTTTATTAAATGATTTAAAAATAATAAAAAATATTGTAAGAGGACAAGAGGAATGTGAAATGTTCTAAAATTTCATTAATAGAACATTTTTGAACCAATTGTTACCTTATAAATATATTTAAATCCTTTAATGATTGAAGAAATGAGTTATCATAGAAAAGGATAAAAGGATAATTTTTAGTTAAACTAAATCGATAAGGGTTAAAATGACATAAAATTTTTATAAATCCAATTTTATGAGTTTTTTATATCCGATATCATATTTAATTTGAAATTAATCCAATTTAGAACCACTGTGATACGAATGTGACTTTATAATATATATTTTATTTTGAAACATTACAAGAGCGACCCTTCCCTCACTTATAAAAGGGAACCTAATCTCCCATCTTACTTACTAATTTCTGAGAAATACATATTATCCAATACCTACCGAAATAAATTCCTAACAAATTTCCACACCACATAGAGGTCATATTTTGGGTATAATTATAACCTTAGATATCTTAATGTGTAAAGAAATTGAATTTTTCTGAAGAAGGGACATAGATTGTAGAATAATGTTTTAGTTTTATTCTTTACTATACCTCATTTTTGGATTTTGATGTATGTAAGTTGTTTTGTTTGTCTGGTTTGATCCTAGATAAGTGATAGTGGTGAAACTGGTCTCGATCACATGGAACATGCTAAGAGGAGGATTCAGAGCTATTGGTTCAGCTTTTCAGTTCTTTTGGATTTAGATGTTTGAGAGGGTATGTAGTCTGCTATAGGATCAGGCATGTACTTTGACATAGGAAACTTGCTTGCCGATTAACCTTACAAGTTGGAGTGATTCAAATTATATTTATGATGGGGTGGGTATTCTCTAGTTTTCATTTTGTTTTTCACTCTCTTGGTCCTTTGGGTGTGTTTTTCCTAAGTCCATGAAGTCTTCTGGGTTTCACCCTTCTTCCCTTGAAGGGGGGATTTATCAATAATAAAAATATTTGAAGGCCTTCAGGCCGTTGGATGGGTTCCTTATTATACCTCATTAAAAACACTTCCAAACATTCTAATATAATAAAATCAATATATTATATATATTTATATGTTATTATGTTAATGTATTAATCATAATATATCTCTTTATTCCATAAAATGAGAAATGAAACCATCGTTCATGCGTATAGTGGACTACTACCCTGTGAACTAAAGTACTTCAATTTCCATAAAAACATCTAATGGATTGTTATAATGATATATTTAATGTATATATATTATATTCATTACTTAATTGTAATTATATAAATATAAAATATCATACTTTTTTCTTACCTTTCTATCGATTGAAAAATGATAGTGGCATTCATGCGCATGTGTGGATTACCACCTCCATGAAGTGATGTAATTCGTTTTTCATCACCAAATCACATGGATGGTATATATAATTTAATTTAAAGATATAATATAATATTTATTATATTATAATAATTTTATGAATATAAGAATAATACTCACATTCTTTCCCGCATTTTTCATTAACAAATGGAAACGTTACACATTTGTATGTACGACATACCATTTCCATGATTAAAACATAATTCATTTTTCATATCCATATTTTTTGATTGATTTTATAAGTATAATTATCGTATAAAAATGATAAATATAACATAATTATTATTTTAGAGACGATTTAATAATTACTTGTAAAATCCTGAACTTTTAATGGGGTGTGTCCTTGTTAAATTTTGAGTAACTTATTTTATTTTTTTAATGAATTATTTACCAAGAATATTAGGATATATATGGGTGTCACAAGGGTTTGAAACATGAAAAAGGAATAAAATTTGATACTATGGGAACATATCATCGTCGGTGCATGGTTATTACTAAATGTTCACCTTAACCGTGAAGCCTCTATGGGGAGGGTGCATAGTTGACAAACTGTGCAAGGGGGATCCTAAAACCATGAGGTCATGAAAATATCAATTCCACATGGAGACAACATGGGGTTTCAAACTGGTTGGGCTTCTTAGGAGATTTTGTGACCATGACCCCTCTTTGATAGAGGGTGGCTCACAATTGGAGAATGGTTTGGCCAACCATGTTTCCAAACCGTGCACCTCATTAAAATGGAAAATTTTCCCATTCCCCCAAGATATTTAAGGGTTATAACCTAATTTTCTGTCCCATTCTTCTTCCATTAACCTAGGTGAATAACCCATTCCTACCTAGCTTCAAAGGGAGGATTCTCCTTCTATTCTTGGCCATTTGGAATGCTGTTTGGTGCAAGTAGAAGCTCTGGGTTATTATAACACTCCTCTTTTATCTTTTTTTTTCTGGAAGTGGCCACATATTATCATTATTTTTCTTCAAAAAACCCAAACAAATTTATTTAAAATAGATTCTAAGTTGGGTACATTAATGTTTTTTGAGTTTAAATTAAATTCTAAGGTTAAGTGATCATTTTTATATGAACTTGAGGTCGGTGGTCTAGAAGTTATATCCTATAGTTTTAATGTTTTTTATGTGAATGTGATTGTGAAAATGGTTCCAATATGATGTGTTTTTGTTTTCATTTTTAGGAAATGATTAATCATGTATCTAAATGTTGTGTTGGAACCCTCATGATTCCCATGGGATTCGATGAGGATGAATGAACCGAGATTATGGACACCCATGGGGTGGAACACTCTTTTGAATATGATATGTTGGGATATTAAATGATAATTTGAGGGGTTGATGATATTAAACCAATTGTAAATGTGATTAACCTGATGACATAGCATGATAGGGTGTTTGTATTAACTGTAGGAGTAAAATGAGTTATGGGATGTAAATGGATAATTTGTTAATTGGGATTGTCCTCAGAGTTAAATGGATTGGAAGGGGTGATAAATGGTTGTATTGTGTTTAAATAGTAAAATGGTCTGTTTTTGGGAATTAGGAACATGAGGATTATAAAGAACTATAGAGATATGATTAAATGGAAATGGTGCATCTTTTTTGTTTTTATATGATAACTGTTTAATAATGATAATACTTTCTAATGTGAACTAATTGTTGGTGGGATAATGGACTGATGCTCCACTCTCATGGTTTGGCCAGAATGATACTCCAAGAGACTATGTGAATAGTATTTTTTGGGGAAAGAACTCATGATCCTGAACCAAAGGGTATGAAAATGGTGTTCCATATCATGGTTGGTGTGGTTGGTCCTGGAACTATGAATCCCAGTTAGATTCATGGACTTAGGATCCATGTTTTCTAGCTTCTGACCCTTTGAAACATGGATCAAATGACTAAAATAGGCTAAAGTAAGTTCGATGGAAAATGGAAAAAATGTGGAACTAATATATAAAAATAACCATTTTAAATAATTGATAAATGATGTAACCTATATTATTTTATTGTTTCCATTTTTATTGGTAGATATTAATACACTGTATTAGACTAGATTTTTTGTAGACACCATTTATGGGGTATTACTGAGTTTTACTCACACCCTTCTTAGGACTCCATTGGGTACCCAAGAAGACTTCATGGTAGCACACCAAAAGAAGGGAAATGCACTATACTTGTGGGTTGATTTTTAGATTAGGTATATTCATGGATAAGGGGACCAGACCTGATGTAGATACCCATTTTGGGGATTCATCATCATTTTTTTTATTTAGGGGTTTATTTTACACTTGGCTTTGTATGAAATGGTATGGAATTATTACTGATCCATTGGGGGTATGTACCCAATTTTGGGGAATTTTTACGTTAATTAATAATTAATTTTTTTTATTTCTATTAGTTCTTATTTTATTTGTTGTGGCACTATGGTAAAGAGGGTATAGATTCCCCCCATGTTCCATTATACCCTCACTGTTAGTCGGGAGCCTCTAGAATATGGTGAGGTGTTCTTGAGGTCATGTGGTGAACCAAATTATTACACCAATGAGTGGATTCTGTACTGGGATGTTACATGACCACTTTTGCCACATTCATCTGACCAAATATATTTTGGGATTATGAACCAAATGCCCTAAAAACACCCACCGTAAAATTAATTGATGAAGTTACTAAATAAAACTTCGTCATAACTGGTATAAAATTGATAATTATAATAGAATGAACATGAATTTTTTTATTAAGAAATAAAATAACTAATATAATTTTATTATTTAATAATTAAAGAATTTATGATGCTAGAAAATTTTTAATTTAAGGGATTTATAGTCTCAATTCCCTTCCTTTGAGACATAATTTATTTTAACCACATGTTTTATTTTGTGTAGTATTTAATAATACATTATGGATTTATTTTATCATTATTAATAATCCATTCAAATTTATTTTATTCAATATTGTACTGGTAAAAACAAATCAATTGACAAGGGTCACTTTACCTTAAAAACATTATTTTTAATGTTTTAATCAGTTATTTTATAATTTTTTTCTTCCCTACACATATACTAAAAAATATTTTATATATGTATTTATATGAAGATAAATTAATTTTAAAGCACATTATATATATATTTTTACTATATTTTAGAGGCTCTTAAAAGTAATATTTTTATGTATTTTATATGAGATGCTTTAACTTTATTTACAAAAGAAAATAGAATGTTCTATTTTAGTATATATGATGCTGATTGAATTTTTGATAACTATAACCATTATTTTCTATTCGAATTAGATTACAAGTTTTCATGATTTCTTTAAATAAAAACCTTTCCTCCCTTTGTTCTGGGTATTTTCAAAAAACATTAAATGAAATAGATATTTTAATATCTGGAATTAATTTTCTTATGTGTTAAAAGAATATTTTTATGATTATATTGATGAAAATGTAAGATTATTTTATTATGATTATTTTATGGTTCATGGTAATTGTTTATGATGATGGATGATCCTGATATATCTCACGATGACAGCTGATCCTCATATAGCTCTCTAATAAACTGTGTAAAGGAGCAGAGCTAACCTGGTATGGGTTTCTCTTAAGAGATTATTGGAATGTACTAGGTAGGTCATTCCACTTGTAAGAGTTCTTATGTGAGTGATATGAAAATTATGTCCCATGTTACCTACATAAATCTTCTATGAATTCTAATGAGTTTTATAGAAATATTTTAGTTCATAAGGTAAGTTAGTTATCTTTTGTTTTAATGAAATTATATTCTCTTTTATGTTAAAAAGGTATTTTTTTAAGAAATTTTTATCTTGGGTTCATATGTTTTATAAGAAACCCTCATTGTTATGATTTTTTTCTTTATGTTTAATAATAATTTTTTGTGAAGGAATTTGTGTAGTAAAGATAATTTCATGTGTAAGTAAAAGTTTGTTTAATCTCAAGTTTATTATGTTAAAGGAAAAATATATTTTATAATGTCATGGTTTTGAAATGGACTAATGAGTTTCTTTTATTTTATGTCCATTACTGATCTTTCTATGGTCATCCCAACTTTTCAAGTTTTTTATAGGGTTTAAGGATGAGTTTCAATAATGATGAATACTTAATATGGAAGAAGAAAAGATGAGTATAGTGGAAAAAAATTCTCACTCAAAGACATGGAATTATTATATAACAGTTTTTACCAATTATATACAACTCTAAAATTGGGTTATGTTCATCGATATAAAAACCAAAAATTTAAAGATTATGTTTTAGAACTAGATATAGAATTATGAGTTTGATATTTTTATAGTTGATATTTGAGTTGAGTTTAGATGAATTTATAGATTGGGATGTTTTCATGCTAGGTTTTATTAGAATATTGTATACCTTCATGGGTTTATAAGTTTAATTTTGATCATAAGTTCAAAAGAATAAAAAACCATTTTTAGGTTTTAAGTGATGATATTTTAAGGTAATTATGGTTTATTGGATAGTGGGATATAGATAATCTTGATGGTTGAAAAGTTATTCATTTATAGGGTGATGTTTTTAAATATATTTATAGCCAATCTAAGAATTACCTTTCATGTTAATATCTAAATTTTATTCATGATAATTTTATGAATTTAACTACATTATAAGATTATATATTGATTTATCATGAAGATTAATGTTATTTTGGGATATTTTTCATTGAGTTGTGGAATATATAACCTTTAGTTTTAACGTGTGATTTGACATGAAATATTATTTAGGAAAAATACAATCACATTTTTTGGGATATAAGATGAATGGTATGGGATCTCCTTTGAGGTTAATTATAATGTCTTGGCCTGGGTGCTACTACAACCAGTTCCCTAATCAGAATCACCATAAGTCATCAAGAATGCCTGCTCATACAACGGAGGATGCCAAATAGTAGTGATGAGATAATGGAACATGTGGGGAGACTATAAAATCTTACCAGTGTAAAGAAATAGTAAAAATAAAGACAAATATTGACATACAATAATAATAAACACAAAAATATCACATACCACATTTCCAAACCGAGGAAGTACCATACAACCAAAGAAGTAAACATGTCATGTCCGGATAGTATAATGTGCCAAACGAAAACAAAAACAAGATACTAAGAAAATACACAAAATGGTTCCCAATGCTATGTTCCTTTACCTCATCTATGGGACATCAAAAATCAAATATTTTCCATCTAACATAGGACATTTTCCCTTATCCTGACATGAAACTATGATGTCTTCTCGAGTAACCAATGGTGGCTCAATCAGGGTGTGAGTGTAAATCAGTAGGCCACCACCAAAAGTGTCTAAAATAATATCCCACCAATAACAGTGTATACAAAATTATAATAAAACAATAGACAAGTAGGTAAATAAAATGGTCTTCCATTATTCCCAAGGGATCTCAGTTCTACTATAGTACCTACACACCAAACTTTCTTCAGCCTACACTGGAATTTTGAAACATAAATTAAGGGTTATCATAATTTCATACAAGGATCATCAATACAAGTACCTAAATAATGGGGTGGAATATTTTGACTAACACCCAATCCCTATGTGGACCGCCATGAAAAATGTCTTTACCTCAGTATGGACCGCCATGACCAACACCCATTCCATGATGTGGATCTCCATGACCAACAATATCATGTCATATGAGGATCATTAATCCTAGTATCCCAACTATGGGGTAGAACATAATGACCACAACCCATTATTGATTTCGACTTCACTGACCAATATATTTAACTTGGTGTAGCACACCATGAACAACACACATTCCTTGATGTTGACCTCCATGACCAACATCCTCACCATGGTGTGGAACACCATGCCTAATAACCATATATATTTCATCAAAAAATACCTCTTAGGGTTTAACACACTTAATCATGTTTACCACATTAATACATCATGGGGATCACCAATTACATTTATCATGATTCCCATGGTTCATCACTTTCATTACAATTAATCCCAATCCATAAATAGCCAAATTTACCATTTATTCACTACCAAAACCCTTAATAAAAACATTCTAACCATTTTATAACATGAACATTCCCCCTTTTTCCATTTATCACTTTTCCCATAGTTTCCACACAACCCATTTGACCTTACAAAGTAAACCAAAAATCTATTTATTTTATATTAAAATGCCAAAAAATGACTACTAGTTTAATCTCATAACCCTTTAATTAATCAGTTAACAAATCAATTCCTAAGTTAAATGGAGAGGCACACCCCATGGGTGGACTTATTCTTGGTATACTCATCCCCAATGGATCCATCAAGGTCTCTGAAAGTTCCAACACATCGTTTAAACACCAAATCAAGCATTTCATACAAAGGAATTTAATGCGTAGTACAATAGAACAAATTTTAACCACATACACATGAAAAAACATCAAGACTATGGGATATAACTTGTAAACCATCTAACTCAAGTTTATAAACAAGTACTCATAAAAAAAGGACCTTGAGTCAATCCCAAATGACCCTTAGTTCCTAAACAACCAATCTAATGAAAAAATGGGTTAAAGGATTTATAAGGAGAAGAAAAAACACACCATGGTTTTTTTTATAAAATATATGGAGGTGGAGTGATTGATTTTGTCATGACCCCCTCCTGCGCTGACAATTTGAGAAGTGTGATAGTGACCCTGAGTCCCGCCTCCAGTAGGCCCCAGGTTGGCGACTAGAACCGAGGGTATAGTAAACACCGAAATGGGAGACATTACCCTCTAAGAGAACACATGTGAAAGAAAGAGATAATAAAGACACAAAACAACTCTAACTTAGACTAAAATATAAAATAAATACCAAGTAAACATATGTAATTTCATGAAAAAACTTCTACAACTGAATGGGAAAACTACAAGTACCAAAGGAAAGTAAAAATAGTTGCGACCACGTAGCCCGAAAAACTCCTGCAACCCCAAGATAGTAGTAACCATGATGATCTCCATCCTTCTCTAAGTGACTTGAAAAAAATTTTATATATACATTAGGTGATTATAACAGTATAATCAGAAGGATCCTCCCTATATCCCCTCGTGAAAAAGTAAAGAAAACATGATAAAGCACAGTGAAGAACAAGTGAAACTAACTCATCACCTAAACATGTATACTAAGTTCCCAGACTCCCCATGAATACTGTCACCATGTATCTCATACAAGAGTATATAATATAATAAAGAATATCAAGGGTACCCCACCAAAAATTCCCCACTAATTTTTCTCTTTCCCCAATGTCGCACGTCCTAAGCACCTCTCTCCCAAAAGGATTTCCCGCAAACACCTGGACGCAGCACCACAACATGAATCTCATGCAACAAAACCACTACATCCAAATAAACAATGTAATTAGGTAGTTTTCGGGAGCCACCATAATTTTCATAACATGTATCATACATCAAGTATTAAACCTCAAGCCATTATAGCCTATACACCAAGTAAGGATCCTCAATCCATCAAAGCCTATACATGTTACACCTATTGTAGTCCATAGGAAACTATATCTAGAATATATAGTATAAAAACACAAATATTACATGATATAATATATCTCACAACCAAACTATAGAGAAAACCTAGTATCAATCTCAACTATAGCTAATGTCTCTCAAATCCCCGGCTTCCACTGCTAAGACTAGGTATCCTATAATCACATAACCATTTAAAGAGCTTTATTAAATTACTTCATTCCCTTTTTATCAGTTGCACTTTACATTAATTAATTATTTAAACATTAATTATCCATTAATAATACCATGTTATATTTCATTGGTATCACACCCAAATTACACTGTTCTTTTAAATTGCAACCTCAACATTGCATTCCAACAAGATCCAAGACCATGGG
Source organism: Viscum album (assembly GCA_963277665.1). Taxonomy (NCBI): domain Eukaryota; kingdom Viridiplantae; phylum Streptophyta; class Magnoliopsida; order Santalales; family Viscaceae; genus Viscum; species Viscum album. Next base: position 251,135,738 of record OY728150.1, read on the forward strand.
TTAACATCATTTATTTAATCATTTATTAATAACATTATTACTTTCCCATATTTACAGTAAGTCTATAAAAATTTTCTAAGCTACTAAACATGAGGGCGCTCACCATGGTGGGTGGTTGAACTACCCATTAAGTCTCTTCCACCTATAGTAAGAGCGTAGACCCATCCTACCTCAAGAAGAAAAACAAGAAAAGAACATTTCATACACCACACATCTTCACCCCTTTTGGAAGGAGGGTAAGCAAGACTAGCTACATTGAGTAGTGGGAAATGTAATACAAATAAAAAACCAAAAAGATTCATCGAACATCCAAAAATTCACATCCCTACCATTTCATTATCTACAGTGTCCTCCCTGACACCCACATGCATAAACCGATGCATCTCGCCACTCTAGGTGTCAACTGCTACCACAACCAATGGGCCTCCCTGTCCCCACATATCACAACCACCATCTAGGCCCACATTACAACACAAGCAGTAGGAAACAAACATCACATCAACTGGGCTATTGGAACTTAAACAAGGCATCCAACCATCAAACATAATGAGCACTCATGGCTCAAAAGCACAAGGCACTCGACCTTACAAGCAAAAGGGTAACTCAGAACCCTACCAAGCATTATCTTTTTATCAAACTAGTGGTTATTTAATTCATATAGAATTAAATGACTTATTATTTTTAGGTTCTAACTATGGGAAACCTAAACAACAAGCTATCATAGTTATCCAAAATAATTAAACATGCTTAATGCATCAGTTTGATTAATATAAAATTATATCAACAACAACCAAATTCATTTACATTCCTATTTATCTTTGAAAAATAATTACAATTAATCTCAGTTTATGTTATTTACCCATTTCCATCAAGAACGACATGCTAAACAAGGAAGTCATAAATATCACACTATATAGCAAAACAAGAGGCAATAATATACGACTGATATCAATCTATTTATCTAGTTCAAATATTTATTATGTCAATTCCATTGTGATCCAGTGGAGAAATTGTGCTAACTCTATGATTCAATGTAAAATAATAGAGAAGAAACAAATATTCTACCTAAAAAGGTTCTTGGAGTTATTTATATGAGAATGATCCACCTAACTGATTACGATCTTCTCCCCCATGACAACCACATCCACCCAAGTACGCCACGACACAAATGCACCAACCGACACCCAAGAGAACTCCATTAGAATCATGATGATCATACACCATAACATGGAAAGGAGAAAATAAGGGGAAAGGATCAAAGAAAACACAAGAACGGAGGTAGATCATACCTTATATCGATGATAGATCGACACTTTATATTTGCACCAAAACAAGGGGTGCACATGTAGAAGGAGGAAAATTCAAGGGGAAACGATCCAAGGATTAAGGTTTGATCACACCCCTCCAATGGGAAGAGGGAAAGGTTCGGGAATCTATCCCCATGGAACAATAAGATAGAACAAGGGAGGAAGATATCTTTTATCTTTAGAAGATTTAGTAGCGAAGCAGTTTAAGATACACTGGATTTTCCATTAAAAGAAGATTGCATTAAACTACATGGTTTGACCAAGTAAAGGCATCTTGAGCCTAAGGAAAATTAATATTCGAGTTATGGGATTTGAATCCGTCTTAAATACCTTAAAATAAGTCCTTGAATGTTTTTAATGTCAAAGGAAACATTAAATGGGAAAAACTATAGGAAGATGGAAAGACTATACACCTACCTATACAGGAAACACTGTACAACTACTAATGCTAGAAACAATGTACACCTAACAATTCTAGAAACACTGTACACTTATCAATCCTAGAAACACTATACACCTACTGATGCTGGAAACACTATACACCTACCGATGCTAGAAACACCGTATACCTAGCGATGTTGGAAAGACTGTACACCTACTAATGCTGGAAACATTGTATACTTACCGATGCTGGCAACACTGTAAACCTACCGATCCTGGAAGCACTGTACACCTACCTATGCTGGAAACAGTGTACACCTACCGATGTTGGAAACACTGTACACCTACCAATGTTGGAAACACTGTACACCTACCGATGTTGGAAACACTGTACACCTACCGATACTGGAAACACTATACACCTATAGATTCTAGAAACACTATACACATACCAATGCTGGAAAAACTGTTCACAGAAATGGAAATTTGGAAATGTGATGGGGATAAGACACTATGACCTCCTAGAACACCTTAGAAACAAATTTCCGCAAAGGAACGGACTGGAGAGCTCTGGTCCATTACATTAGATACCTCTCAAAACATACTCATCCTTGAGAATTCAAAACCAAACTAAAGGAAACAGAAAGGCGTCCGAATAACCACCCATCGAGATATCTCTTAAAAGAGAGCATGACATAAGAAGCAAGAAAATAAATCCATCTCATAAACACGAATGGTCTAAAACCATAAACCAAACATCGTCACATGAAAAGAGTTAAACATAAAACATATCGGGGGGTACCGAGCATGTATCTGCGACTCACATTCCCATGTAATATCCTCCACACCACCATCTCGGAACAAGATATGAACCAAGGGGATAGAACACCTGTGGAATACCTTCTCTTTTCGATCTTGGATCTCCACAGGCCTCTCCTCGAAGGTCACATCATCATCAACATCGATCTCTCCAAAATCGATGATGTGGGGGTCATAATAAAGATACAAATAGAGCTCTTACACATAAAAAACATCGTGTATATGGCTCATATATGGGGGGAGAGCTACTCAATATGTCGTGGCTCCAACATGAGCCAACACCTCGAAAGTCCAAACAAACCAGGGAGACAATTTACTACCATGACGAAACCGACACTTCCCATGATGAGGATTCACCTTCAGAAACTCTTGATCCTCAAAATCAAACTCCAAAGGTCCTCTCCTTTGATCGACATATAATTTTAAACAATCTTGTGATATCTTCATCCTCTCATGAATTCCTTGAGCCATATCTATCATATTCGTCACTAGTTCCAGTTTGAGAATTGTTGAATCTTTGACCCCAGTCTAGCACAATGGAGAATAGAAAGGTAGGCCATAAATGTCTTAAAACTACACAATACTAATAGTGGAGTGAAAACTATTATTGTAAGATAAATCCACCAATGGTATGTGCCTCATACACTAACCTCCAAAATCTATGACACAAGAGCGCAACATGTCTTCAAGAGTTTGGATAGTCCACTCTGTCTGACCTTCCATCTGTAGATGAAAAGATGTGCTAAGGTATAATTATGGACCAAAATAATGCTGGAGACCTCTCCACACCCTAGAGTTAAAATAAGGTTCCTGATCAGAAATGATCATCCTCAGGACTCTGTGGAGTCTCACAACCTCTTCCAGATACTATCAAAAAAAATCCACTAAGCTCGACTCCTTAATCACTATAAAGTGAGATGATTTCTTCAAAAGATCCACTAACATCCATATAACATCATAGCCTCCCTGATCTTGGGGTAAACCAATAACAATGTCTATTGATATATCCTCCCACTACCACTGAGGAATACCTAATGGTTGGAGTAAACCATCGGGGACACGGTGACTGGCCTTCACCTTATGGCAGACCAAACATCGAGACAAAAACTCCCCAACTGCACGGTTTAGCCCAGGACACCAAAACTGACTCTTCAAGCCTCAGTACATCATTGTCACACCAAGATGCACCATTAAGGGAAAACTATGGAACTCTTTGAGAACCATCTCACACATCGCCAAGGGAATGAAAATCCTACACTGATACAACACACAATGTTGTTCATCCTCAAACCAACCATTATGGGCCTCTCCATAAACAAATCAGTCTCACAAGAACTCCACCTCTAGGTCCCCCAACTGGGACTCTTCCACCTACTGTACCATAGAAGACTGCAATATCATATGAGAAAGAAAACCTATGCCCACAACTTATCAATGTGTAATGCAGGAAGTTCTTTCATCCCTCTCCAAGAATCACCAAATTCACGCACTATATCACTATGAGACTTCCTGCTCAGTGCATTAGCCCCAACATTCCTCTTTCTAGTTGTATATGATATTTTGAAATCATATTCTTGTAAAGGACTCCATCCAATGATGCTACTAAAAGTTCAAGTCATGCTGGAAGAAAACATACATCAAGCTCTTATGATTAGTGAAAACCACAAAGTTCTAAATAATGAGGTAATTTCTCTACAACATCAGAGAAAACACCACAAATGCCAACTCAAGATCATTGGTGGAATAGTTATGTTCATGGGGAAAAAAATACCAAGACCCATAATAAACAACTAATTTCTGCTATATCAGAACACAAACTAACCCCAGATGTGAAGCATAATAGAAAACCGCACATTAAACTCTCTCTGCTAGAAAACAAAGAATTGGAGAACTTACCAACTTCTCCTTCAAATACTCAAAAGCTTCTTAAAACTGATCAGTCCACATGAATTCCTGATCCTTCCTAGTCAATGTTATCAGAGGATTCACAAACAGAGAGAAATTGGATACAAACATCCTATAGTATCCTACGAGACCAAGGAAACTTCGCACCTATACCACTATATTTGGGGATTACCAAGACAAAAATGATTCTATCTTCAATGGATACATAGATAATCCCTATTGGGACACCACCTTCCCCAAGAAACAAACTTCTCAATCCCAAAAATCACACTTTGACAACTTCCTAAACACCTGCTATTGATGAAGAACTCCGAAAATGACATGCAGATTCTCTACACACTTCTCCTTAGACATATATTTCATAAGGATTTCGTCGATGAAAACCACCATGAACTTATCTAGGAACTCACAGAACACATTTTTCATCAATCCCATGAACACAACTAGAGAATTCGTCACGCCGAACAACATTACCATGAACTTTTAATTTCTATGACAACAACAGAAAGTAGTCTTTAGGATATCCTTATCCTTCACACACATCTGATGATATCCTGACCGAAAATTGATCTTTGAGTACCAACTTTTACCCTTTAGTTAATCAAATAAATCATAAATCAGAGGAAGAGGATATTGATTCTTCACGGTCACATTGTTTAAGTGACGATAATCAATACACAACTGCAAACTACCATCAGTCTTCTTTATGAAAAAAAACTGGTGTGCCCCACGGTGACACACTTGTCTGAACAAAACCGCATTATAACATACCATCAAGATGTATAAGTAGCTCTCTTAACTCATAAGGGGATATCCTATATGGATACATATAGATAGGAGACAATCCTGGATATAGATCGATCCTAAACTCAATCTCTTTTCAAGGGGGTAATGCTACAAACTATTTTGTAAAGACATTAGGGTATTCTTTTACAACCTTTGGAAATAACAATTATAGATCCTCTGAAGAACTCAGCTTTAGGTTAGCCATAATGGATTACAAGGACAAAAAATGCCTCTAACCCATACGAGGGTCTTGCTTTCCAACAAACACTGCTGGTTCTCCATCATCATCGAATAATAACACCTTCCACCTGAAGCAATCCATGATAAAATGCTCCAAATACAACCAATCCATTCTAAGGATGACATTATATGGTTGTATATGTAAACATAGAAAATATCCCCAAGAGCGGTGTTTCCCCAGCACTAGCTGATAGTCTCTACAAACATCAAACAAGTCAGCTTGATCTCTAATTGGCGTAGTCAACACCAAGGGCACTGGAATACTATCTACCTCAACTTCCAAAGCATGGAAAGGGTAGGAGATATGAAGGATTCCGTCTCTACTAAATCAAACAAGGCATACACAAAGTAGAAAACAAGCAAAGGGTACCTCGAATGACATCTGGATCACCTGGCATAAGAAAAACTAAAGCCTAAAGCTGAACAAAACCTCCTCCATGGCCTCTCTGAACCTGATGAATAACACCACCATGGCCGTGCTCTGCTCTCAAAGGATGGGGATCTTCACGAGGTTATCCTCTTCCTACCCCATTTCTCTCTGTTGATCCAAAGCTGGTGCAACCTACTGCTTCTGCCTCAGCTGGAACTGCCTCAACGGAGGAACCTGGAGCAAAACACTTGGTGCATGATGACTTCTCTGAAAGGTCCTTCACTATCATAGTTAATGGCCTTAGCCTCCAGAAGAAAAACAAGCGCTTAATCCCTTAGCATAGTCCTGAGAGACGCTGCCCCTGGAGAAATGATAGGATGAGGGATGGGACGTACTCCCATCCAAATGGAAACTCTTATACCGAGAAAATAGGGAACCCTAGACCAAAACTCTAATTTGTGAGGAATCATGATGACTCCCCTCTCATAATGATTATTTTCTTTACAATTTCCTCTCGAAAACCTCTTCCCTCTCCAACACCTCAAGATATGTATTCAGTATAAACAGGGTGACCTGGCACTAGATCTCTAGATGCAAAGCCTCCTCCAAATGGCTTGCCCTGACCTCATTATTTGGAAATAGGTCTGAAGAATATCGTTAAAGGTTATTGAAACATATTCCAAACTCTTGCACACTAGAGCTCCCTTATCGAAGGGTAAGAAACTCCTGGTGACTGGATGCCTTCGTGGCCAGAGAAAGAAACTCGACTCTGAACTTATCTTTAAACTCCTCCCATGAGATCACAAACTCCTCACAATCCATAAGGAACAAGAACCACCACTGCCTCACTACTCCACACAAAATCATCAAAACCAAAGATAACTAGTTCTCTTTCCAAGCACGAATCAAACTAAAGGCTATATCAACCTAATCCAACTAGTCTTCTATGAGTGAATCTAAAATGGATCCCTCATACTTATATAGACTCTGTCGCTGAAACTCACAGAGTTCCCTCCACCAAGTGTCTTTGTCATCAACCACTACCCTATGGCGATCTACTGGCATTGCCTGTTGGACATCTTCTGCATGAACCTGGCGAGGACGTTGACCCGGATCCATAAAAACAAAATAACAAACAGTAAGAGATCCTAAACCTGGAATATGGAAGGCTCAACATTAATTAATTAATTTATTTGTTTTATTCATTTTTAGGTTAACCTATCCCAAGGTCTACCCATTAAAATAGAGGCATAAAGAAGAATGATGCATGACCTTTCCAAGGTCTCTACCCTGTAACTAGTGTCACCTCATTTATTAGCCACATAAAACATAAGGGTCCATTTATCAGATCACAGGGGGCCCAAAACTCATATGTCTCAGCTGGTATCCAGTGTTTACATCACTTGATAAACATGACTGACACTGTTTCCCTAACAACCAATGAAACCACACCTGTTCCTAACACCAAAATCCATCCTATCACCCAACCAGAGCTCTGATACCACTCTGTCATGACCCCCCCACATGGTGTACCCCTTATGGGCAGACAATGTGAGAAGGTAGATAGTGACCCCTGAGTCCCGCCTCTAGTAGGCTCTGGGTTAGCAACTAGCACCAAGGGTATAGTAAACCCACAAATGGGAGGCATTACCCGCTAAGAGAACACATGAAAAAGATAGATATAAGACAAAAACCAACAATATACAACTCAGAACTCAACTTAAAATAAATCCCAAGTATACATATGTAATGTCATGAAAACAACTGTTACAACTAGAAGGGAAAACTACAAGTACTAAAGGAAAGTAAAAACACCAGCGATAAAAAATCCTGAAGAGCCCTTAAAAAACCAATATAGTAGTAACCCACATGATCTTCAACCGTATCCAAGTGACCTGAAAAATAGTTTATATATTCATAGGGTGAGTATAATAGTATTCTCAGAAGGATCCTTCATGGAACCTCTCTTTCAAAGGTAAAGAAAGCTTTATAAAGAACAGTGAACAACATATGAAACTAACTCGTCACTAAAATAGGTATAATAAGTTCCCAACCTCACCATTCCTACTCACCAAGTATTTCATACAAGATTATATAATATAATAAAGAATATCAAGGGTACCCTGCTACCACTTCCCCACTAGTTTTCCGTTTTCCCCCAATGTCGCACATCCTAAGCATCTATCTTCCAAAAGTCTTTCCCGCAGACACCTGGGCGTAGCACCACAATATGCACCTCATGCAAAAAAACCACCATGTTCACATAAACAAAGTAACGAGGTAGTTTTTTGGATCCACCATAGCTCGTATAATGTGTATCATATGTCTGGTATTAAACCTCAAGACATTATAACCCATACACCTCGTAAGGATCTTCAAGCCATCACAACCTATACACGGTAAACCTGTAGTAGTACATATGAAACTATATTCAGAATTTATATGTGTGTGAATAACCACAATCCATTACATCCCTCTACACACATATATGGAGAAAACTAACCGCTATGCCAACAATCACTAGTAATTACCAAGAGAAGATAGCGGGGCCAAATAGAGTAGTCAGCCATCCATCCTCCCACCAGAATGTTGGGGAAAACACCCCCAAGGTCTTAGAACCCCAGGGTGTTAGTATCCCTAACTGACAGGGTGGAGTAGCATATAAAAAAGTACTAATATAATATAGATCACAACCACACTATGGGAAACACATAGTATCAAACTCAACTACAACTATTGTCTCTCAGACTCCCAGCTTCCACTACTAAGACTAGGTATCCTATAATCACACAACCATTTAAAGAGAATTATTAAATTACTTCATTCCAATTTTATCAGTTACAATTTATGTTAATTAATTATTTAAAAATTAATTAACCATTAACAATTCCACGTTATATTTCATTAAAATCACACCCAAAGTACAATGTTCCATTAAATTTAAACCTCAACATTGTTCCCCAACAATCTATAACACCTGGGTTAACATCATTTATTAAATAATTTATTAACATCATTATTACTTTACCATATTTCTATGCATTATAGAAAAATATTCTAAGTTACTAAACACAAGGGGATCAACATGGGGGTAGTTGAACTACTCTCCAAGTATTTTCCACCTATAGCAAGATCATTGACCCATCCTCTATTGAGAAGCTAAACATGGAAATCACATGGCATACCCCGTGCATCTTTGACCCTTTTTGGAAGGATGGTAAGCAAGACCAGATTCCTTGAGAACTGAGGAAAGTAATATAGATAAATAACTAACAAGATTCATCCAACATCAAAACATTAACATCCAACCCGTTTCATTATCTCTGGTGTCCTCCTTGACACCCACATGCATAAACCGATGCATATCTCCACTTAAGGTGTCAACTTCTACCACAACTAATGGGCCTACCTACCCCCACATATCACAACCTCCATCCAGGATCACATCAAAACACAAGAATTAGGAAACAAACACCATATCAATTGGGATCTTGGTCCTTAAACACGACATCCATCCTTAAAACATAATGAGAACTTAGGAATCTAAATCACAAGGCACTCGTCCTTACAAGCTAGAGGGTAACTCAGAAACCTACCAAGAAATATCTTTTTATCAAACTTCTGTTTCTTAAATCCATCTAGAATTAACCGATTTATTATTTTTATGTTCCATCCATGGGAAAACTAAACAAAAATCTATCATAGTTATCACAAATAATTAAACATGCTTACTGCATCAGTTTGATTAACATAAAATTACAGTAACAACAACCAGATTCGTTTACATGACTCTTTATCTTTGAAAAATAATTACAATTAATCCCAGTTTATGTTCCTTACCCATTTACATCAATAGTGACATTATAAACAAGTAAGTCATAGATATCACACTATCTAGAAAAACAAGAGGCAATAAAATACAATCGATATCAGTCAATTTATCCAGTAAAATATTTATTATGTCAATTCCATTGTGATCCAGTGGATAAATCACGATAACTATATAATTTCTTGTAAAATAATATAGAATAAATGAATCCCATACCTAAAAAGGTTGTTTACATTCTTTATATGATAATGATTGAAACAATATATTGAGATCTCCTCCCTCGTGACAAATGCATCCACCCGAGGACGCTGCGACACGACTGCACCAACAGACACCCAAGAAAAATCCATTAGAAGCATAAAGATCACATTCTATAACATGGAAAAGAGAAAATGGGGGGAAAATGATCAAATAAAACACCATAATAGGGGTAGATCATACCTTCTATCCATGACAGATTGACACTTGCAGTTTGCTCCAAAACAGGGGGTGCAGATGTAGTAGGAAAAAATATCAAGGGTAAACGATCCAAGGATTAAGTTTTGATTGCACCAATCCAATGGGAAGAAGGAAATGTTCGATCATCCCTCAACTATGAACAAGAAGGTAGAACAAGAGAGGAATATATCTCACCCGTTTAAAAGATTTAATGGAGTAGTGGTTTAAGATATGCTGGATTTTCTATTAAAAGAGGATCAAATTTAACCATGTGGTTTGACCAAGTAATGACCTCCCGAGCCTTAGGAAAATTAATATATGATTTATGGGTTTGAATTTTCCTTAAATTCATTAAAACAGGGCCTTGAATGTGTTTAACTTCAAAGAAAATGTTAAAGGGGTGAAATTGTAGGAAGATGGAAACACTACACACCTACCGATGTTGGAAACACTATACACATGCCGATACTAGAAACACTCTACAATTATAAATGCTGGAAATAGTGTACACCTACCAATCCTGGAAACATTGTACACCTACTGATGCTAGAAACACTATACACCTACCATTGTTGGAAACACTATACACCTACTAATGCAGGAAACGTTGTACACCTACCGATGCTGGAAACACTATACACCTACCGATCATGGAAACACTGTACACCTACTGATACTAGAAACACTATTCAAAAATCAATTCTAGAAACACTGTACACCTACCGATCCTAGAAACTCTGTACACCTAAAAATTCTGGAAACACTATACACCTATCGATGCTGGAAACATTGTTGAAAGAATTGGGAATTTTTAAATGTATTGGGAGTAAGTCACCTGGACCTCCCATAACACCTCAGACACCTGATTTTAGAAAAGGAATGGATCGAAGAGGTCCAAGCCATTACAAACTCACCCAGAGCTTCAATATGAAGAAAAAAATTCTTCAAAAAACCCAAGATTCGGAGAGAATCACCCTTAAAGGTGGTGAGAGGCCTTGATTTTTCACTCTAGCGACTAGAGGTGGAGAAGTGATGAAAATTGGGTAAGGTTTTTTAATTACTAGGAGGAAAAAATGCGTATTTCCGCCCTCTTTATGGAGGTGCATAGTTTGACTGTACGGTTGTCCAATCCATGTGCCAGTCGGGCAACACCCTCTCTCTAAGAGGGGTCCTGAGTTTCATGGTGTTCTAGGGAGTCCTTATGGTTTTGAAAGAAATGTAGAGGTCATGGGTATTTATTTTTATAAGGATACATTGTTTCCTATCCCCCCTTTTATGGGTTGTCAACCATTTTCCACCCCAAAATGTTGCACGATTACGACACATAGTTATTACAAACCATGCACCAACCATGCCCCCTACACAAAATGGACCTATTTTCTATTTTTTTCACTCCACACTCCTTGAGTACCCTTGAACCCCCTTATACTATCGAGAAACATTTCATCAAAAATTATAAAGGGAGTTAAATAAATATTTAAACCAGACCATACCTTCTCAAAAGGTCCGGATCTTGAAACATCCCCACCTTAAACAAATTGTCCTCAAGCTACATTTCCATACATTGCTAAGACTCCGTATAAAAAATATCTGGCTAGAAGGACCACATATCTGACTCCTTCTCCCAATATTCCTTCCAAACTTTACCGTACTATGAAAACACTTCAACCAAATACATGGTATTACCCTGAAGAACTTTATTACTGTGATCCATAATACGAATCAGATGCTCCTCAAAGGAAACACCAGTCTCAAGATCCACATCCACAATATTGATCACATGATAAGGGAGAGGGTGATATTTCCAATCCTATGACACACGAAAATCTTCTTTCATACCACCATAACAATGTGTAATATCCAATTGGTATGCCACTTGTATAATCCTCTGCACAATCCCAAAAGGCCCCACATACCTGGGCACCAAGTTTCCCTATTTTTAAATTTTATGGTGACCTAATCTCGATAATACCTGAAGGAACACATAGTCACCAATTTTAAACCAAAGAGGTTGAAAATTCAATTAGTGTATGAATTTTATCTACTATGAGCTGTATTCATATGATTTTGAATCAAATGATCATTCTCCGACGTCTTTGACATAAGACTTAGTCCCAACAAATCTGATTCCCTATCATCTTTCCAATATAAGGGTAGTCTACATGGACTCTTATAGAGAGCCTCATACAGTGAAATATGAATAGATTCCTGATAAATATTTTTATAGGAGAAATCAACAATCACTATGTATTTCTCCCAAGATCCACTAAAGTCCAGGACACATGACCTAAACATGTCCTCTTTCACCTGGATAGCACATTTTGATTTCCCATCTATTTGCTGGTAGAAATCTATACTCAGAAACACCTAGGTACCAAGTGCCTTATATAACCCCCACTAGAAGTGAAAATTAAAACATTTATCTCAATACAAAAATATAGCCTATGTTACCCCATTAAAACATACTATCTCTTGGATATACAAGTCACCCAAATGGAAAATGGTGAAAGTCACCCAAATCATAATGAAATGAGTTACCTTTGTGAACTGATGAAAAATCAGCCAAATCACATCATTATTTTGGGGAATCCTTGGGGTAATTACTAGAAAAAACATGGTAGAATCATACCACTTCCATTATGGAATAGGAAACAGTTTTAAAAGTACATCAGGTCACTAATGTTTGACCTTTACCTACTAATAGGTGTAGCATTTTGTCATGAAATCTATAATCTCATTTTTCATTCCTGAACACCAATACTATCACTGCATATCTTTGTAAAAATTGGTCAAACTAAGGTGCACTACCCACTTTTATGTATGAAACCTACACATAAACTCTTCCCTCATACAATTAGTCACAATAAGACATCCATGAATTTGAATTATCCCATCCTCATCAATGTTCAATTGGAAGGTGGATCCCCACCTTCAAAACTATTTCTCAAAGCCATAAAATTTGAATCCTCATACCACCTATTATTAACCTGGTTTAGAAGATATGGATCAACAAAAAAGGACATGAGTTTCATCAACCCATGCTCCTCTTAAACACTTATATTCATCTCAGCAAACAATACCATCATCTTCCACTCAAAACTAGACTCCTGAACTACTAGAGTTTGTGTATTTTAACTCAATATATACAAAACATTGTTTCCTTCCCAAGAAATATAATCTTTCTCAAATTCAAAATACTTCATTTACTCAAACCATCTCTGCTACCTAAGATTCAAATCACATTGAGAAAATATGCACTTAAGGATCTTGTGGTTAGTCTAAATGATAAAATTCCCTCCTAGAAGATAATGAAACCAACATTTAAATTCATAAAAAACAAAAACCAACTTGTGATTGGGTTTAGGGAAGTTTCATTCATGTGGCCTCAAATTTCATGATCTGTATTTCATGAATCAGTCTCCCTACATGAACAATTCCCCAAGTCTAATCATAGACGCATCAAAAAACCAAGTATACTACTTACCTAGAGTGGGTAATATTAATATTTATGCAATGGCCAAATGATTTTTTATCTCCTAAAAATAATTGTCACATGCTTTATACAACTAAAACCTTATACCCTTTTTGGTCATGCCTAAGAGAGACACTTATAGGATTGAAAAGTCTTTGATGAACCTTTGATAATAAAAAACTAAGACAAAAAATAATTGAATATCAAAAAAATTATTAGGATGATCCCAAGAAACCACTACATAAAATTTATTTAAATCCACTAAAACACATTCCCTTGAGATGATATGGCCCATTAAATGTACCTTTTTGATCCAAAATTGATAATTTTATATCTTGACGTATAGATAATGATTCCTCAGTATACTCAAGATGATGTCAAGATGTTGGTAATGATTATCATGAGTATGAGAGTAAACCATGATGTAATATAAAAGAAATACAATCTAATCCAAATACAAGTGAAAATTTAATCAAATCCATAAAAACAATAGGTGTGTTCTTCAACATTAAAGGCATTACGATGAAATCACATAAACCATATATACTTCTGAAAGCAGTCCATAGTATATCAAAAGGTTTCACCATCAGCTGATGGTACCCTAAAATCAGATTGATCTTGGAGAACACATAAGAACCCTTCATATGGGGAAATATATCATCAATATGGGGAAGAGGATATTTGTTCTTAATTTTAATCTGATTTAACATTTGATAATCAACACACAACCAAAAAAATACTACAATACTTCTTAGAAAAAAACCCTAGATCTCTATGGGGACATACTCAAATAGATAAACCCTTTATTTTCAAGTTCCTCTATCTGAGTTTTAAGTTATTATAGTTCTTAAAGTCCTATTATATAACGTGTAATAGAAGTAGGATCATCTTCATGCATTGACTCTGTTGTGAAATCAACCTATCTCTTAAGTGGAATCCCTGGGAAGTCCTTAAGAAACATTTTCTAAAACCAGTACACCACTGGAGGTAAGAAATTAGGATTCAATCCCTCAACATTTAGTAAAATACTTGCAACTTGTTCTATGTGATCACCCAGTTTTGGAAGAACTAGCCCAGAACGACTTTCCATGATATCCCATTCCCCATGGTGAAGGTAAGTATCACCCTTAGGAGATGTGAAACTCACTCTCTAATGGTAACAATAAATGTGATCATACCATGTTACTAACAATTACATCAAAAGTATCATTTAAATACCTATCATTTCAAGAATATATAAGTCCTAAAGAAGACAATACCCACCAATCTCAAGGGCACACTCCTTATATTGATGAATACCATCCAATTGAACCTCAAAATATGTGTTGATTAACATCACCCCTGACATATACACCACTACCAGACCCAACCCACTTACAAAATAGGAAGATAAAAATATTGTGAGGTTATTATGTTAAATAAACCACTAGAAATCTTAGAAGCTATGAGAACCATACCTCGAACAGTTGATGGTCCAACCTTGCTACCAACCTGCATAGGATGAATAGAATGAAACAGTCTTGTTCCCTTACCCCAGGATCCTATTTGGGTCCCTTATATTTAAACTACCTACTAATATGGGCACTATCATCCTTGTGTACCATGTCCACTACCTCGACTGGTAAAACTGCTGGAACTCCAAATTCTTGACTGATACAGGGTATCTAATCCCCTTCTAGTCCTATGTATCGATATAGATCCACCATCACAACCCATATGCTAAGTTTTACTATATAACCTCTGTATATAGACCATCCTTCCACATTCTTGGAACTCCATAGGGGGTTGAAGGCAGTGACAACTCATGTGGCCATGCCTACCACAATGATAGAAGATCACATCACTACACCCCCAAGAGGTCAGTACACTCCCCTGATTTCCCTTTTTACCACTACCTGGTGCAAATTCTTATGACAATGCTTCCTATTATTTGAAGATATACTACCATATCACCCAACTAGAACTGTCTTCCTACCACTAGAATCCCTTTTTTAGGTTACCATAAAAAATGATAGCTTGATCCAATAATTTAGAAATATCTCTAAACAAAATATATTTAATCAAGGCTTGATTCCACATCTAAGTATATCTTGTAGACCCCAGGACATTACTACCTCATATGCAGTCAACATCGGGGAAAACAATACAAGTTAGTGAAATAGACGACATAATCTATTACTGAAATACTCCCTATGTTCAATCATATGAAATCTTCAAATTTCCTTTTCCTAAATATCTTAGGGTAAAAGTGCTCCAAGAATTTATCTTGGAATTCCTTCCATGTCATTCCCTCCAACATCTCATCCTAATCTTGGATAACCCACATGAATTTCACTTATCCTTCTAACATGTAAGATTTAAACATGAATCAATTCATGGGAGGAGTCTCTATGTGGTCCAATATCATATGGTAGACTCAATATAGCACTCAGTTGGATCAGGTCCACCCTCTCTAGAAAACATAATATGGTTATGCAGTAAAAACTCTATCGTCAAGTCAAACATACTTAGTGTATCATACTATGGATCACTCTCTCTATAAACTACATAAAATGGGTGAATTTATCTTAGAAATTATTTTTCCATCTATTACCTAGAATCTACATAGGTTATTTTCCCACTACTGGAATAACATTCGTGGCGATGTACTCTTATCTACCAAATGATAAACATCATCATAGGTGAATCGATATACAATTCCAAATGCACGTATGAGAAAACATAACACATAGTTATCAAAATTTTCACCAAATAAGGATCACAACTGGTTGTAACCAAACCACTGTACATACATTACCCCAATGAGTAAAATCACACGCCCTGAATACGCTCAACCATACCTATCCTGAGCCATGGTTAACATGGGTTAAACCAAACTTACATAATTACAAGCCTTTAATTTGACACCATTTCAACCATTTCACTTACAAAAAACATAAATCTTTCTCATTTAGGAACCATTTTAACCCTTTCAATTTATTACTTTTCAGCTGTTACAATTTTTAACTTCCTTATTAGGAACTATTTTATTGAAATTTCAATTAAACTAGAAAAGATTTTTCATTTTCCATAACTCACCATAACCTATTTTTATGTGAGATCCTAATATGATGCATGAAACATAAATTTTGAGTTTCTAAATTGATGTAGAAATATATTAATATCATTAAATTATGATATATAAAAAAAATATCAGAAAACTATAACTTCACACCACATGTGTATCACCCAAGGTGAAATAAAAACCAAATATAACAAGAAAACATCAAGAACAACTGTCCCACCCTAGGTACTTGGGGTTTACCCTACAAATGGGTTGGCTAATCCCATGCATAAGATCATTACCAAGGATTAAAAAAATCCTAATATTATTTATATCTTCCCAAATAGTAATTCAACATAAAATAAAATGCTTTTATACTACTTTGTAACATACTGACCCAGGTTCCACTATAATTGGTGTCCCAAGTCAGATCACCACACCACCTTAAGCATGCCTCCCCATATTCCAGAGTCTTCCAACTAACAATGAGGGTCTAATAGAAAATGTGGAGAGTCTATACCCTCTTACCAGAGTAAAATAACAATAGAAATCAAGATAAACATTAACATGAGATAATAATAAATACTAAAATATCACATACAATATTTACAAACCAAGGAAGTGCCAACCAACCAAAGTAGTAAACATGTCATTTCATGATAGACTAATGTTACAAAAGAAAACGAAAATCAGACAGTAATAAAATCCAAAAAACAAGTCATGAATCCACATCCAGTTACCTCATTCATCCTCCATCCCAAATGTAACGTCCCAAGCTCGGGTTCCACTCAACAGGTGCCCCAAACCTGGTTCTCCATGTGACCTCAAGCGTATTTCCCCAAATTACAGAGGATGTCAACTAGCAGTGAGGGCCCAGGTCTGATAGTGGGGAAACTATGCCTTCGTTTGTCAAAGTGTAGCATAACGGAATACCAGATAAAACATACATCAAAAACAGCGGAAGAAAATAACCATACACAATTTTAAGTGAAAAAACTGCAGTAAAAACAACCAACAGTCATATATATAATGATGATGCAACATGCCTCAAGTTCTAATAAAACATCCAGATCATGTTACATAGCAGTACAACAATACAGGGTACAACAAAGAAAAACAAAACAGCTAGTAGCATCATGAGCCTAAGCCTGGTCCCATGCTCCCCTACTCCTCAGCAGCAATCAAGTACCTGTATAGGGACCCTTTCCCTTATCCACACCTATAGAAATGTAATCCGTTTGGGCCAAAAAGCATGACCCAACCAAGGTGTTCGAAATAATCTTAGTAGGCACCCACCAAAGGCCAGTGCTCAACTGTGTGTAAACATGAAACAACAATGTGCAAACGTAAATGAAATAAACTAATAAGTACTCAAAAGTAACTAATTTTACCAGTTCTATTTCCATTTTAACATTCATTTAATCATTCAATATAAGGAAAACCACCACAGTGAGTTTTCTTTGTAAACAGTCAGTGTCCTCATACACGAAAACCCTTACCCTCAGGAAATCAGAATCTCTCCCTCAGGAAATCAGAATCTCACCCTCAAGCATAACATATATTTCCCCCAGGAGTACGAAGTTTCACCCTCAGGCACAGAATTCACCACCCTTAGACATACGAAAGGTTTCCCTCAGGTGAAAAAGAACATTTCCCTCAGGCTAATCGAGTCATGCCCTCAGGCTATAGTAAAACACTGCCCTCAGGCACAAGTAACCGAGATGAGCCCAACATGTAAATAATCAATTCACATATAATTCCTCTCAATGCAATTTAACAAACATTATTACAAAGGCATACCCTCGGGTATCCTGCCCAAATGGCTAAACCGAGGAACGCACCCCCGGGATGGTCCTGGATCTAAGAAGCGATCCCAAACAGCAGTTTATTATCACATTTAATCACCTATAAATTTATAGGTAGTTAAAATAGCCACGGCCTCAGACATACGACACCCCAACATGGGTTCTTAGCACAAAAACACACACAAACACACAACAGTTGGAAATTAAACACCAAACCACCTACCTTAAACACCCACAAACGATATACCCGAACGACGCCTTCTGTAACATCCAAGAACATCATAGATATGAGGTAAAATAATTCTCATTCAACCTCAAATAACTTCCCTGAGAAGAAAAATTGGAAAAAACTACGCAAGGAGAAGGGAGGGCTTACCCGTGTGGTTCCAACGTGATCGATGAAAGCGGGAATGGATTCTTGGTGCTCTATCGGTTGATCCACGAAGATTCGAACATCCTCTCCTGAGCTCTCGTCCGGTTCTAAGCCAATCCTATGAACAGGGTTGGCTACTTCCCATTTTAAGTGAAAGAAAACAAAGTACACTGCGTGTACTTTTGACTACATGACATGTACTTCCCTCATTTAACTATTCCTCTAGTGGCACCACCAAACTGTTTATCCATCGACATGAGTACATGAAGTGTATTCCTAATTACACGGTGTGTACTGTCGCACAGGTGGCGGCTACTTCCACCATCTTACTATTTGCCTTCCAACTGACTACACAGTATGTAAATACCACTACATGGCGTGTAGTCAGTTTTTACACCCTTCGTCGCCATCATGGCTACACACGCTGTGTACTTATCCCACACGGCCAAAAGTACACGACGTGTGGAATAGTACACGATTTTTAGTTCCAAATTTTAGGATTTCCCCATTTTCCTTATTTTTTCAAAAACACTTAAGGAAAAGAGAAAAGAAGAAACCCGTACCTCAAAAATGAGAACTGGGTTCTTAAAAACTTCCCCTTTAAGGCAATTCGTCCCCGAATTTCCCTTCTATGGGTGGTGAAGATAAAGCTCAGAACAGCTTAGAACAGCTCTGGCCACTGAGCACGTACGTCGGTCTCCCGCTCCTAGGTCTCGTCCTGCACTCAGCCATGCTGCCATAACTCCCGTATGAGAGGAACTGACCGGCCTCAGAGAACCTTCATTCTTATATCAACGATGCAAATCAGATGCTCCTCAAAGGACACATCAAACTGAAGCTCAAACTCCTTGGGCTAAAAGATGTGAGACGGGTCTGAATGATAGCAGCTAAACTGAGATACATGGAAGAAGTCGTGCATGACCCGGTACCTCTGTGGTAACTGCAACCGATAGGCAACCGAACCGACTCTCTCCAAAATCTTAAATGGCCCCACATACCTTCGTGGAAGTTTACCCTGTCTCCTGATCTGTCTGTGTCCCATCCTCGGCAAAACACGTAAAAAAACCTGATCCCCCACCATGAACTCCAAAGGTCATCTGCAGCGATCATCATAAGATTTATAATGAAACTATGCGGTATCCATCCTCTTCTGAATCAACTAGACCTACTCAGAAGTCTCCTGCATGAGTCGTGGTCCCAATAAAGCTACCTCACCTGTCTCTAACCAGCACAAGGGTGATCAGCCTGGCCTACCATATAAACCCTCATATGGTTCCATCTCATTAGTTTGCTGAAAACTTTTATTGGAGGAAAACTTGAATAGGGGTATATGCTTCTCCCAAGAGCCCCCAAAGTCTAGGACGCATGCACGCAGCATTTCCTCAAGCACCTGTATCGTACGTTCTGACTAGCCATCAGTCTGAGGGTGGTATGTTGTACTCAGAAGCACCTATGTACCCAGTGCCCTCTGAAAAATCTGCTAGAAAAAAAAATGTAAAATGAGCATCCCTATCTGAAATGATAGAACGAGGGACCCCATGAAGACACACTATCTCTCGGAGACACAATTTCCTAAGCTCATCAACAATGAAGGTCTCCTTGATCAGAAAAAAGTGAGCTACCTTCATGAGTCTGTCCACAACAACCCACACGACATCATTGCCTCGAGGTGACCTCAGCAATCCAGTCACGAAATCCATCGCGACATCATCCTATTTCCACTCCGGGATGGGTAACTGCTGTAACAGTCAGGCTGGCCTCTGATGCTCCGCCTTCACCTGCTGACATGTGGAACATCTCATAACAAAACCAGCTACTTCTCTCTTCATACCCAACCACCAGTATTGACGTCTCAAGTCACGATACATCTTGGTAACCCTGGGATGAACTGCCCAAGCTGAGGCATGAAACTCCTACTTCAACTCCTCGTGTATATCCCCTGGAACCCATACACGTCCGTGGAAACACAGTACCTCATCATCGCCTATCGTCCAACCAGGAGGAGGGTCCTCACTGGCCAATGACTCTCATAGAACTAGGCCTTCTGAATCAGATAGCTATCTCATCCTCACTCTATCCAGGAGGGTAGAAGTCACAGCTAAAGATAAAATATAGGCTTGCCCCTAACTGTTGTGCACCTCTAGATACATCTCAGAGAATGAGGACATGAGCTTCCACTCACCAATGGTCTCCTGTACCGCCTGTATCTGAGTCCTCCTGCTCAGTGCATCAGCAACTGCATTACCCTTACCAGTTGTATAGGTAAGCTCAAAATCAAAGGACTATAGGTATTCTACCCACCTTCGCTATCTCAGATTCAGGTCACGCTAGGTAAAGATATACTTGAGACTTTTGTGGTCGGTCAAAACCACAAAATGCTCTCCCAGGAGATAATGTCTCCAACAACACAACGCATGAACAACTGCAGCCAACTCGAGGTCATGCGTCGAGTAATTTCTCTCATGTGGCCTCAACTGCTGAGAACCGTACGCAACAACTCGATCGCCCTACATCAACACTACTCCCAACCCAATACCTGATGCATCACAATACACTGTATAGGTCTTTCCCTGTTATGGGAGTATCAGGATTGGTGCTGATGTCAACCTTCCTTTCAGATCCTGAAAGGCTACCTCACAAGCTTCCGACCAAACGAACTTTACACCCTTCTTAGTCAAACCCGTCAACAGCACTGCTAAGCGGGATAAGTCCTGTATGAAGCGTCTATAATAAGTATCTAGCCCCAAGAAACTCCGTATCTCAAACACGTTCTTAGGCTGCTCCCAGGAAACTGCTGCCCTCACCTTCTCTGGGTCTACTGCAACTCCTGGCTCTGAGATGATATGACCCAGGAAGTGAATTTGGTCCATCCAAAAGTGGAAATTTGAGAGCTTAGCATACAGCTTATGCTCTCTCAGTGTACTCAATATGATCTCAAGATGGGTGGCATGGTCATGTCGAGTGTGAGAGTACACCAAGATGTTGTCCACGAATACTACCACAAAAGAATCTAGATGAGGATGGAAGACACGATTCAACAGAGCCATGAAAACTGATGGCACGTTTGTGAGTCCAAATGGCATAACCAAGTACTCGTACAGACCATATCTGCTGCTAAAAGATGTATGCGGTATATCCGATGGTCTCACAAGAAGCTGATGATATCTATATCTCAATTCAATCTTCGAGAACACTCACCGTACATGAAGTTGATCAAAAAGACCATCAATCCTCAGCAAGGGATATCGGTTCTTGGCCATCAACTAATTCAGCTTCTGATAATACACACTAAGTCTGAGGGTACCGTCTGCCTTTTTTGCAAAAAGGACAGGAGAACCCCAAGGAGAAGTACTGGTTCAGATGAAACCCTTTTCCTGTAACTCCTCTAACTACCTCTTGAGATCCTGAAGCTCAGGTGTAGCCATCCTATTAGGAGGAATGGACATTGTTTCTGCCCCTGGAACATCCTCAATAGAGAAATACACCTCTCGCTCTGGAGGTAGACCCGAAAAGTCATCTAGGAAGACATCCCTGAAATGATCAACCACTAGAGGGAAATCTGTCTGACAAGTCCCCTGATCATCCAGATATAAACTTGTAATATGGGATGTGACTCCACCTTGCCCACGATGCTATGGTACAACTCAACTCACCTGAAAATCCCACTCACCCTTGTATAGAAACTCTTCGCCCTCTGGTGATGTGAAACGCACCCTGCGACGATAGCAGTCTACAATGGCTCGAAAGGGAAACCAGTCCATCCCGAGAATGAAATCATAGCTCGTCATCTCCATGACATAGAGGTCCCATAGAAAGTGACACCCTCCAACCTCAAGGGGGAACTCCTTGCACTGATGCACACATGCCATTCTCATTCGCAACAAATTTTCTAGCATCATAACATCAGAAGAAGAAGAAACACAGAGCTCGAGGCTCTCCAAAATGGGTACAAATATGAAACTATGCATAACACCCATATCGAAAAGTACCGAATATAAGACAGAAGCTACTAGAATAGTACCTCTGATAGTAGAAGGTCCGAGATCTTGCTCCTACTGGGTCTGTTGCACTGCATATGCTTGCCTAGTGCCATGGTCCTATGACACAGCCTGACTACTCTGAGCTATCTTGCCCTATAGCCTCTGAGATCCTGGTGTCTGACTACCATGACCATGACCACCATCTCGGACAGCACGCCCTAACATATTCCAGTTCCCTGACTGGTAAGAAGACACTGGTCCTGCTCCCGTACACAGAGTCTACACATAACCCCTCTCGCTAGCCACCAGTGGGAATGCCCTACAAAAAAGCTGCAGATGAAACATCTTGCCGCAAGATCGGCACTCCACTAGATCACGTGGACATTGCGGTCTCTTGTGACCCTCTCTACCACACTGGTAGCAAAATACCAGGACACCTAAAGAAACTAACTGGCTAGTACTTCCACCATGATAGAAACCCATCTGTCACTTCCTCTTCCCGGTAGCAATAGTACCAGAAACCGGCGCTGAACTGCCCTGGCCCACACCACTAGCTTCCCGCAGGTTCCTCTCTATAATTAGTGCCTGATTTACAATAGCATGTACTGAAGGCAACCTAGAAACATTCACCAGCGCTCAGATGTCATAACGAAGACCATCCTCAAAGCGTCTGGCTCTCAACGTCTAATCACCCACCAGAACGGGTGAAAAACACTGAAGCTCAATGAAATGAGCAGAATAATCCATCACCGACATAGTGCCCTGCTGTAGATTCATGAACCCCGAGCTCTATCTACTCTCAGCATCTTTGGAAAGAAGAAGTCATAGAAGACTTCCTAAAAATCTTCCCACGTCATGTCCCTGTGATTCTCTGTCTAGGTGGTAACATCCCACCACCTTTTGGCGGAATCACGCAACATATAAGTCATGATCTTGACCCTCCTCCCTAGAGGAATCTCAAGATTCTTGAAAATAGTCTTCATAGACCCCATCCAAGACTCCGCAGCCTGTGGTCCACCATCCCCTGAGAACGTAGGTGGATGCTGCTGCTGGAAGATACGAGTCAACTCAGTCATTGATGTGGCAGCCGGCGGTTCTCCCTGAAAGGTTTGCATAAATGGCATAAAGCCTTCACGGAACTATTCATCCAAGCCTGTGTCCGATATAACGGCTGGAACCGCATCTGGCTCTGCTGGAGGATCCATTGGTAGCCCAAGTCCCACCATCTCTGGAGAATAATCGTTGCCGCTCTCCTGGAGAACAACGCGTGGTTGTCTCAGCGGCATGACTCTACAAGGTCAACCACACACCTTAGATCCACATTATCAAATACTGGAAACGAAGGGACCAAAAAGGGAACAGGAGGAAGAATTCATTTTAAGATTTGAAAAACAAGACTACACAACATGTATATTGACTACACAGCATGTACCTGACTCCTCTTCCCCTGCCCGGGTCCTTCTACACGACTTAGCCACACGACTCCTGTTAAACAAAACTACACGGCGTGTATACTGACTACACGACGTGTATGGTGTAATTTCCAACTACCCATGTTGTTTGTAACACGACTGACTACTCGGCTTGATACTACACGGCGTGTTACACCCGCACACGGCGTGTACACCACCCCGTTTCCCTAGCCACATGGCTAACCCCACACGGTCTTTCCTCGGACGATACTACCCGGCATGTCCCACAGGTACACGGCGTGTACTAGACGAGCTCCACTGACCCATGTTGTTAGTTACATGGCCGGATACACAGCTCAAACTACACGACGTGTTCTATATACACAGGGCGTGTACACGAAAGGATTACCATGACCCATGTTGTTAGTTACATGGCTGGGTCCCCAGGTCACACTACACGAAGTGTTCTTCATTGACATGGCATGTTCAAGAAAAGATTACACTGGCCCGTGTTTGTTAGTTACATGGCCGGGTCTCTGGGTCAACCCTACATGGCGTTTACGTTAGTGACACGATGTGTTTTATCCCAACCTTTACCTACCCCGTGTCCTCGCCCACACGGTCCATGAAACGGGAAGAGAATACACGGCGTGTACTTAGGGTACACGACGCATACTTTAAAAGTTTTACATCCTTCCTGAACAGAAGAATGTACACGACATATTCAAAGAACTACACAGTGTGTATTCTGGGTTTTCTAGATAGTATGCCTCAAAAAATTCTCCATAACCCCTAAAAAACCAAAAAAAATACCTAAGTTCCAAATTCCGATCATTGAGGGCCCATACTCCCTGCAAATCAATGTTTGGCATCTTATATGTGATGTAATAAAATAAATAGTTAATGATCTGCCAAATTCCGGTAAATGGGGGCACATACTCTCCAAAATGAAAGTTTGTCATTCATTCTATAAACTGGCTCACACAAAAATACCCTATCACATAACAGGTATTTATCAAAGCAGTTATCAGAACAACATGATTTTCTAGCACAATAACTATCACAACAACATGCAATTTCTAATGCACATATATGGCATGGAAACTATGCATAGCATGTGATTCCTAGCATGTGCCTAAATGATGCATGAGATGGAATACCCTCATCTCATCGGGTTGAAACTAAATAGAACCCATGGATAAAATATAAACAACACAATCACAAGTGCATCACCCAACGGTGAAATCAAATCAGCTGCAAAATTTGAAAAATCAGAAGAATTGGAAAACACGGGGTAGACTGGCTTTTCCCTGTACACGAGTTAGCTATTCCCGAGCACATCTCATTACCAACTACCGTTTCCTTCCTATCCCTGACTAAGGCTCCAAATAGTAAGTCAAAGAAAAGAAATCCATTTGATACCACTTTGTAACGTCCCAGGCCTGGGTGCCACTCAACGGGTGCCCTGAACCCGGTACACCACATGACCTCAAGTGCATTTCCCCAAATGCCAGAGGCTTCTGACTAACAGCAAGGGCCTAGATCTGATAGTGGGGAAACTATTCCCTCATTTTTCAAAGTGTAGCGCAGTGGAATACCTGATAAAACATACATCAACAACAGTGGAAGAAAATAACCATACACAATTTTAAGTGAACAACTGCAGTAAAAACAACCAATAATCATATATATAATGATGATGCAATATGCCTCAAGTTCTAATAAAATAGCCAGATCATGTTACATAGCAGTACAACAATACAGGGTACAACAAAGAAAAACAAAACAGCTAGTAAAATCACGAGCCTAAACCCGGTCCCATGCTCCCCTACTCCTCATCAGCAATCAAGTACCTCTATAGGGACCCTTTCCCTTATCCACACCTGCAGAAATGTAATCTGTTTGAGCCGAAAAGCATGACCCAACCAGAGTGTGAGAAATAAGATCAGTAGGCACCCACCAAAGGCCCGTGCTCAACTGTGTGTAAACATGCAACAACAGTGTTCAAAATTAAAACACCGCCCTCATGAACAAGAAACCGGGCCGAGCCCAACATGTAAATAAGAAATTCACATACAATTACTCTCAAGGAAATTTACCAAACATTATTATAAAGTCATACCCTCGGGTATCCTAGCCAAATGGCTAAACAGAGGAACGCACCCCCGGGGTGGTCCTGGATCCAAGCAACGATCCCAAAGAGCAGGTTATTGTCACATTTAATCACCAATATATTTCTAGGTAGTTAAAATAGCCACGGCCTCATCCATAAGACACCCCAACATGGGTTCGTAGCAAAACAATACACACAAACGCACAACAGTTGGAAATTAAACACCAAGACACCTACCTTATACACCCACGAATGATATACCCGAATGACACCTTCTGTAACGTCTAAGAATGTCATAGATCTGAGGTAAAAGAATTCTCATTCAACCTAAAATAACTTCCCTAAGAGGAAGAATTGTCAAAAACTACGCAAGGAGAAGGGAGAGATTACCCTTATGGTTCCAACATGATCGACGAAAGCGGGATCAGATTCCCGTTGCTCGATCGGTTGGTCCACAAAGATTCGGCCATTCTCTCCGGAGCTCCCATCCGATTCTAAGCCAATCCTGTGAACAGGGTTGGATACTTCCCATTTTAAGTGAAAAAAACAAAGTACATGGCATGTACTTTTGAATACACGACATGTTCTTACCTCATTTAACTATTCCTCTGGTGGCATAGCCAAACTATTCATCCGTCGACATGAGTACACGACGTGTATTCTTGATTACATGGCGTGTACTGTCACGCAGCTGGCGGCTACTTCCACCGCCTTACTATTCGCCTGCCGACTGACTACACGGTGTGTAAATACCACTACACGGTGTGTAGTTAGTTTTTACACCCTTCGTCACCATCATGGATACACACCCTGTGTACTTATCCCACAGAGCCAAAAGTACACGTAATGTGGAATAATACATGGCGTGTAGTTCCAAATTTTAGGATTTTCCCCATTTTCCTTATTTTATCAAAAACACTTAAGGAAAAGAGAAAAGAAGAAAACCCGTACCTCAAAAATAAGAACCGGGTTCTTACACCAAATCCCATATAATCCATCCCATATAAGTTCATTTCCCCTTATCTTGGTTTGAAAACAAGATGTCTTTTCAGGTAGACAATGAAATCTTGAGTAGGGTGTGTGTGAAACTTAGTAGGCCACCATGAATGATATATTCAATAATATTTACTTTATAATAATGTATGTTGAATTATAGATAAAAAATAGACAATAATGTAAATAAAGTAGGTTTCCATTATCCCCAAGGGATCTCAGTTCCACTATAGTACCAACACACCAAACCTTCATCAGCCTACACTAGAAGCCTGAACCATATATTAAGTTGTTAAATAATTTCATTTGAGGATCATCTATATGAGTATCCCAACCATGGTGTGGAATATCATGAGAAACACCCATTCATAATATGGACAATCGTGACTAACATATTTACCTTAGCGTGGACCATTATGACCAACACCCATTCCTTGATGTGGATCTCCATGACTAAAATCCTGATGTTATATGAGGATCATCAATTTGATTATCCCAACTATGGGGTGGAACATCATGACTAACACCCATTTCCTATGTGGACCACCATGAACAATATCTTTACCTTGGTGCGGACTGCCATAACCAACACCTATTCATCAATGTGGATCACTATGAACATTATTATTACCTTGATGTGGACATCCATGAACAACAACCATATCCATTTAATCAAAAAACACCTCTCTGGGTTTAATAAACTTAACCCTTTTTACCACATCAATAAATTAAGGGGATAAACTCTTCCATTTATCACAATTCCCATGGTTTATCACTTTAATTACAATTAACCCCAATCCATAACTATCCCATTTTACCATTTAGTCACAACCACAACCATTAAACATACTTTCTAACCATACTATAACATGTACATGCCCCTTATTCCATTTATCACTTTCCCCATAGTTACCAAACAACCCATTTGACCTTCCAAGTAAATCCAACCATCCATTTATTCCATGTTAACATGATAAACAAAATTACAACTAGATTAATCTCATAACCCTTAAATTCATCACGTAACAACTCAATTACCATGTTCAAGGGTGGGGAACACCCCATGGGTGGCCATAAGAATAGTCTACTCATTATCAATGGATCTATCGAGGTATGTGAAAGGTAAAACAAATAATTAAATCACCCAATTTAACATTTCATACCATAGAATTTAATGCAGTATATGAAAACACAAAACACATCTAAATACATAAGAATAAACATCCAGAATATGGGATATAATGTGAGAATACTTGCCTCACGTTCATAGACAAGTAATCATCCAACAAAAACCCTTGATTCAAGAAAAAAAAATTAATTTTTAATTTAAGAATATTTTGAAAAAATAAGGGTTTAGAGGATTCAAAAGGAGAGAAAAAAACACACCATTGTTATTCTAGAAAATAGAATGAATTAGAGTGATAAACTCAACCATAGATTTTTTCCACAACCAATAATGCTTCAAATGACCCAATATTAAGGGATAATCACCATTTTAGGAGGATAGAGGTAGTGGTTCATCACTATATCAATTTTAGGTGGATAGGGGAAGAAAATAATGTAAGGTTTCTTAAAACTCAAGAGAAAAAATGGACATTTCCCCTTCTTTAATGAGGTTCACTATTTGGATGTATGATTGGCCAAACCTTTCACCAACCATGCATTTCCCTCTATCCAAATGGGTTCTTAGGTCTCATTGTTTTCTAGGGATCCCATATAGTTTATAGAACTATGAATAAGCGATGTATTTGTATTTTTATAAGGTGATATAGTTTGTTGACCCCTTGCATGTGTTGTTAATAGTATGCCACCCCCTAAATACTGTACGGTTATGTGGAATATTTAGTAATAACCATGTTACAATAAATAAACCTACATATAATGGCCCCCTTTTCTTATTTTTCATTTCCTAAACTACCTGATCACCCCTAGTCCCCTCATACTCTTAGAAAAAATTTCAATAACCATTATAAAGGTAGTTAACTCAAAATTTAAGTAGGAACATACCTCCTCAAAGGCTAGGATCTTTGTTTAATACATTTTTTAATGTCGAGTTTGTTGAGGTTAATTAGGATGATGATTTATTCATTTATGGAATTATTTAGGTTGAAACTTTGGTGTTATTATGGAAATTTTGGAGTTAAATTCATTATTTCTTCATATGAAGGTTTATACATTTTGGATATTATCTTACCTTATGCTAACTATTTCAGTTTCGGATAATATTTAAATACAAGAGTAATAAATTGTTAATATTTAATGAAACAGTCCTGTGAGAATTCTCAAAAGGGTTGATGAAATTTCTTGCTCCACTTTCTCTGAGAACACCCTCCACACACCCTCACAATTTCAAATTTTCCCAACTATTGGGCAGTGTCTGCCTGCTCTGGCTGGGGAAGAACCTCATTCTATAGAATAAGTAGCTATGCCAACTAGGGAATATCCTCATCCATTTTTGGTGGCTGTATCACTTCTTCTTGGGCATCTTAGTTCTTGGACTAGTCTCTCTCTAGGTTTGGTCATGAGTCATCCCCTAGAGGGTTCTTCAACTAGAAACTTGATGAAAGATGTCCTCCTTGGTGTTCCCCAGGTGTCACTCCTCCTGATCATCCCTAAAATTAAAAGTTTGGTCCCACAATGTTTCTACATAGAAGGGTGTCCAGTGATCTCATGCTCCCCCCAAAGCCTTCAAAGTGGTGGTTGATTTCCATCACTGGATGATGGTTGCCTATTTTGGGTTGGATCATCATTCAATCTCATAATTTTAGGCCTTCGTCGACTCCAGGGGATTATATTCACTATCTCTAGTGTCTATTATACATATAAAGAATATTTCATTTTTCTAGGTTTTTGGTTTGATTTTGTGCATGCCTGGTCTAGGGCCCCTCATGTTCTTGGAAAGCATCACTTTTCCCTCTGTATGTGGTCATTTTACGTACACTTAGGTAGGGAATATCCTTAAGTGATAGTATAGATTTCTCTCCCAGGATTTCCTCTTCCCTTTCTCAATATTTCTTTATTATGTGGAATCAGTGATTCACTCAAATCATTTCTATGTGAAGATGAAGGGTCTCTTGGCCTGCTGGATTCCTCAGTTTCATAGATTTGTGTTTAGTTGGATTTTTCCAAGCCTCTACTAACTTGGATCTTCCTCAATGCTGGTGACTCTTTTTCTTTGTGGTAGTGTATTCTCTACTATTATACAAATAACTTTTTATTAGCATGTCACCTACAAGGAAACACCCTCTCGGTTTTCAGGAGGTCTCAGTTGGGATTCAAGATTTCCTCTTTTAGGACCTATCTATTCCAACTTGAAGTCATCGATATCCGAGGAGGGCTTGCATGCTATATCAAGTATGTCCTCTCTGCTCCTAATTTTTTTGAATAGGGGGTCCCCTTCGGTTCAGTTTTCTCCCCAAGTGGTGCTTCCTCATTTTATGGCGCATCCACTCCTGGTACTTCTATACCCAACCTAGTGAAAGGCTTCTCCTACATGGAATTAGTGGCATTCGATCCACAATGGATTTATATTCTTCCAATACCATTGGTTTAACCTTTTCCAAATACCTCTCCTTCCCTAAGATCACCATTGAGGCCTGACGAGGAGGCAAATTTGGTGTCACTACCTCTCTCAAGATACAAGGAACTGGATTCATATTCTTCTCACGGTCCTCCCCTCCCATGGTCCAATATGTTCTATGTGTTAGCTCCTAACTAGATTATAGTAGCAGAAGCACCAGTTCCTTCTTCTTGTGGTTCTTCTCCCAGTGGGGTTTTCACTCAGTCATAACGAAAGAAATAATTGGAAGGTTATTGGTCCCCAGTTCACTGTTCCTTAGTGTCAGGATGTTATGATCGATTCCACCTACTCTGATGATTTATTTAATTATCTAGAATGCATGTGGATTAGCCACTTGAGTGAAGATGGATTTTATTACTTTTGAATTTTGTATGAGTCACATTCCACTCATTGTAGTTTTGGAACCAAAACATGACCATATAAAAAATATCAGAGTTTGGTAGTAGGATGGGTGTTCACAAATGTATGCATGAGGCTGTATTAAATCATCATGTTTGGGTTTTATAGAAGAACTCCATTGATGTGCATATGTTTGGAGCTTCAGATCAATTTCTCACTATTGACATCAGGTTTGATTCTTCATCATTCCTATTCTAATTTGTGTATTCTATTTTTGAGGCCTTTGAAAGTTAGTGGTTATGGATAGAGATGTTATCCAATGACATAGGTTCCCACCCTTGGTTCATAGAAGGTGACTTTAATGCTATCCTGGGTAGCTCAGAAAATAAAGGGGTGATATTTTATCAAGAAAATCTCTGTAGGATTTGTCATCTTTGTCTCATGTGCAGGTTTTGTGGACTTGGGTTACACCGGAGACCCTTAAAATCGGTGTAATAATCATAGGGGGGATGTTTGACTATGTTATCACAAGGAAAAGTTCCTCACTATACTCATTGAAATCTATTCTTTTCCAAATGCTTCTCTTCTTCATTTATTTTGAGACATATTAGATCATTTGCCACTTCTCATTAAACTAAAAGCTAAAAATAATGTTTATCACTGATTTTTCTTCTTGAAACATTAGATTATTGATCATGTATTTCTTCTAGAGGTCATTCCTTCATGGTATCATTCCATGTAGGGAATCCCATGGATGAGGTCGCACAACAAACTTCACCACTTGAAAAGGGATTTACAATCAAGGAACAATAGAAATCCCTCAAGGTATCATGATCTGAAGTTGATTTACGAGAATATTTCCCTCCGCTAGCTTCAGATTGAGGAATGATGGGATGATTTCAGAATCTCTGGAACACAAGAATAAAGATCATTCTGAGTTACTATTTTATTAGGAGAGGGAGGCTCAGGCATAGTCTAGGGCTACTTGTATTAAAGTGGGATATCATAATACCACAAATTTCCAAGCAAGAATAAAGGAGAAACATCACAATATTAGATGAAGTATTTACCAAGAGGATAGATCTTATACTAACTATCATTCCATTGATGGAGGTATGATATCAAATTACTTTTATTCCCTTCTTTTTGATACTAATTATTCTTGTAGTGGTTATCTGGGGGCCCATGCTGATATTTTTAAGGCCACCCATATGTGTTTTCGGATCATAATAATTATATTCTTAGTGGTGTTACTATTGAAAGAGAGGTATGGGATATGGTAAAGTCTCTAAACACACAGATCTATCATAGTCCAAATGATTTCTTAGGGGATTTTTTATATGGCTATCTAGAATTTAGTGAAAAGGTATATTATCATGGCCATTCAAGATTTATTTCTTATAGGAAGTCTTCCTCAGGTAACATGTACCATCACCTTGTTTATCACACCCAAGGATAAGTATCCCTTGAACAATAATTAGTATTTTCAATTTCCCATATATGGTTTGAGCTAGGATTTTTAGCTAGTGGTTGTCTTCTCTTCTTCCTAGTTTAATATTTGGTGAGTAGCATGGTTTTATGAAGGGTTGTTCCATCCAGGGTTCTATTTTTATTTCTTAAGAAATGGTTCGGGAAATCAACGTGAAGAACATGGGTTCCAACATTATCATAAAAATGTACTTGGATAAATCCTTCGATAGACTTGAATGGAACTTTGTTATTAGATTCATGAGCTACATGGGCTTCTATAATTGGGTTTCTGATGTCCTCTTAAGGTTCTACAACTCAACATGGATGACCATCTATTTCATGGGTAGAAGATAGGGTTTTATGAATACTGTTAGGGGGATGAGATAGGGGGATCCTCTCCTCCCCATTATTTTTATCTTGGAAAAAAGAATCTTTCAGTAGGTACTTAAAGCAGAGCATTCTCAATGATGTCATTCATACTTTTATAACCTGGGGCATGTATATAAAGATTTCAAATTTAATTTTTATGGATTATATGGTGTTATTTTTAAATGGAAATAGGATATATTTTCAGGTATTTAACAAAGTTTTTCAAGATTATTGAAAATAGAGTGGTTAAGGGATCAATCATGAAAAACGTAGTGTCTACCCCTCTTCTTCCAGTTCTCCAAGTCATGAAACCTTGATTGAGGAAAGTTTGGGCATTCACTTGAAAGAATTTCCCATGGATTACCTGGGTTCTCCCATATCCCATGGGTGGATTTTAATTCATCTATTTGAGGGGTTAGTGAATAAAATATCATGTTTCATTGTTAACTACAAGAATAGTTTTTTGTCCTTTGGTGGGAGGATTACTTTGGTTAACCATGTATTTTCCTCTATTTCTATGAACATGATCTCAACATGAAAGGTTCCCAAAGCAGTGATTAAGTATATTGAAAATATTATTTTGAATTTCATTTGGGATGATAACTTTGATGAACACTATCATTGGGCCTCTTGGGGATGGTTTTCCAGGTCTTAGGATGTGCTAGGTATCAATCTTAAAGATGATTTGGGTACGATGCATAGTTTTCCATCCAAGTAGTTTTGGGAAGTAGTTGAAGGACATACTATTTGGGGCAGTTTTATAAATAATAAATATGGTAATGATTTAAGGAACCTGAGGGGTAAGGTTTCTGAATATTGGAATTCTATTCAAGGACATATTCCTTTTATATTAGAAAATTCACATAGGATTG
Source organism: Viscum album (assembly GCA_963277665.1). Taxonomy (NCBI): domain Eukaryota; kingdom Viridiplantae; phylum Streptophyta; class Magnoliopsida; order Santalales; family Viscaceae; genus Viscum; species Viscum album. The sequence goes on from OY728150.1 coordinate 251,169,634, forward strand.
TTGGTTGTGGGGAGATAAGCTTCTGGAGTTACAATTGGGCAGGTGTCTCACTTAGATTTCTAGGTTGTATGATTCTAAACATTATCATTAGGAAAAATAATAGTTATCATTCCTTTTTGAATATAGTTAAGAACCAAATACAATAGGTTATATTTATAATTATTCAAACTAACAAGGAACCAAATGGTTCTATTTTCACAAGCTCCTCTACTGGAATTTTCTCAGCTAAATCCTACCATAATGAAATACTAAAAAAAGACAAAATTTACCTCCCAGGTATATTTTTTTGTGTGGGGGATTATAAACCATGATTTTCCCTTAGATGACTAGATCAAATGCAAGGGTGTTCAGCTATACTCGAAGTGTACCTACCATGGGAACCCGAGTGAGGATTCAATTCATCACCTTTTTTTGAAGGTGAATGGGTGATATCTATATAGAGTGTGTTGGGTTCTTTCATGGGTATTTATCATCATGTTAATAATTGAAGAAACTTTATTCATTGGTTTTTTAAGGGTATTTAGGTTGACTATCCAGAAAGAATAAAAAGGGATCTTATGCTGGTTGAATGATGTTGGAACGTTTAAAATGTATGGAATACAACCCGATGCAAGGGGTTTTATTCTACTAGCTGATTCTTGAGGGCCTGATCAAAATTCTTGGTTATGAATTTTTTGACTCTTCTTATGTAGAATGATTATTCCCCTTCTCTATGCAACCTCATGTAGGGTGGCGTCTCTCCCACCCCCAAGCAGTGCATATGGTATTCGTGTAAATTGATTTTATGGATCCATCCCCCAAGAATACTAAACATCAATGTGAATTAGTATTGATACACTAGTTTAATGTGTAGAGGTGGTCTTGTTTGTGATACAAGTGGATCTGTTCTTTTTTTTCTTTTAGTTCCTCCCTTGGTCTGGGGGATTCTCTTATGGAGGAGGCTTGCATAATGCATGGTTGTATAGAAATATTGAGAAATAGGAATATCTTGTTATCATTTGTGGAGAATGAATTGATGATTATTATTCATTCTCTAAAACATCATATCAGTATTACTGAGTTGATTATTTATCTCATATGAAGATGAATGAATCTTATAGATGATCACACTACTCTTCTACATACATGGCATAAAGGTAACCCAGATGTGGACTTATTGGATTTTTGGGCTAGCTTGGAGAGATAATGTATGTGTTTTACCATATTTATGTCTCTTTATAATAGATATTTTGACATTGTAATGGGTGATTCCCTCAGGATTAATCTTTTTTGTCCCCCTTGATCATATTTATTATTTTCTCATTATTTAATATTTTTTAATTTGAAGTCCAGAGTAATAAATTATTATAATTTTAAGGATTATGTGATTCATTACAAGTTTATTTTAGTGATTTAGGCACGAAAAATCTATATTAAATACTTAAAATTTGGAGCAATATATGATATTGTGGTGGAAATTTATTAAATGATGAAATTTTACTTTTTAAGTAAGTATATTTTCTTATGTTGCTTGTGTATACGGTAAAAGAATCCCTTTACTCTAATAAAATAATCTTGAAATAAAAATTGTATCCAATTAAATTATTTTCTAATGTATTGATGGTGTTTTTCATACCTTATTAATATATGATTTTATGGTCATTAAATTTCTCATGATCATTCAATTTGTAGTGATTAATGTTTGTTTTCACTCTATATCATTATTTTGGAAATTAATATTTCCTCCACATCTATATTTTCACTACCCACTAATCTTATAATATTTGGAAACATAATTATGTGTTATTCTAGATTAACTTCATATTTACCTTTCCATTTTTTCAAAAGGAAGTTTTGTTAACCCTTTTTATAATACGAATTTTCAACAAATCTATTTTCAAATGTTGAACCCTTGATTACCGAGCTCTAGATAAAATTATGAGGATAAAATGTATTAAAGGGGGAGAATATAACACCTTGAAAATTTTAAAATATAAAAACTATGTTTTATAGCTCATAATATAGAAATAGAAACTTTTCATACACATATATTTCATATTAATATATGAATATTCATTACAATAACTTAACGACCCATGCTAGAATCATATAGGTATAGTGAATTTGGAAACAGGGATACATAAAAAACTAGTTCATAAGTGAACTACATCATCCCACACTATGTTCTTAATAACTATCACCCTTCTTAGATATGTCATACATAATACCTTTATTTATATCCTGGGGAAAGGAAACATAATAAAGGGTGAGCTCTAATGCTCAATAATGTTAAACAAGTGAGATATAAATTATCACTTAAACATAAAATGGGAATAAGGGTATGAAAACATGATCATTACATTTTAAAACCGTACCCTTCATATCATAGATCATAGTCATGAATCATCACATAATGCTTGATATTTTATAAGGCATGAATCTTAAATGGATCAAATAACATGAGCCATGAGATAAAAAATTGGCATAAGACATATGCTTCTCGCATACACATAAGTATAGAAAATAATTTTCTTAATAGTCAAGGATTACTATAAAAACTATCATAGTGGATTGGGTTCACCCCACAAACCATCATAGTAGTCGAGGTTCAGTCCTATGACTATTATAGCAGAAACGTCCCTTCAATACCTGTTCCACTACTATTCGTCTCATGAGATATCCATAATTACCCAATAAATTGGATAGATATATAATTATTGGATTACTTTTCACATAATTAAAACCACACATATATGGCGCACAAGATCATAAAACATCCATCACATCATCATAACGTAACCCATGGAAGGAAAAAGGGTTTTATAAACATCTAGTCATAATAATTATAAAACATCTATATAAATAATAAGGATGATATAATTGGATAATATCTTTAGTAATGAATATAAAAATTCAAAGGATTCCATATTAGATGTAAAATTATTTCAAAATATCATTTGGATTATTTCTTGAGGAAAATACACATATTTTACTTTGAAATAACTTATTTAAAGACAAAAAATTTACAAACATTAAAGAAAAAAATTTCAATGAAAATAACTTTGTAAAATTGTAAAGAAAGATTCAAATAATTGATCAGTTAGGATGATGGAAAATTATATTCATGTCGTATATGTTAAAACAAATATTCCTTCCATATTTTTGATAAAAGAAAAAAGTACCTCGATTGGAAAATGATGAGTAGATTCATTTTAAACCATTTTTAAAAAATTTAAAAAAAGTAAAAATTACTCTAAATAATAATCATAGAATATTAAAAATATTATTGATTTTTTTTAAAACATGGAAATGGAAGAGAAATTATTTTCAACCAAAAAGAGGAATAAAGTAAATTTTCCTTAAGAATATTCTTTTATTATCTTGAGTAATTAAAGAGATAAAAATGAAAGGAAAGCATGAATTATATATAAATAAATAGAGAAAACAATTAATGATATTATTTTTAGGAATATCATGAAATTTCATCATCAGAAGCATAATCATAAATAATCCTGATAAATAATGAGATTGCAAATTAAAACCCTTACCTCAGGACTAAATTCTTTCATAAATGTTTGAACCTTCGATTTAATAAATATAAATTTATTACACATAAAATATATAAACATAATGATATAAATATTACCATATATTGTTTACTGATAAACTTTTATAACCCTTTTATTAACAATTCTTTATTAAAATAACCGTTCTAGGTGTTAACGGATATTTTTTTCATGTAAGTTTTGGATTGGTAGTTTTGGTACTTGTACTATGATCATTATTTCATCAAAAAAATAATTTTAATAATGAAAAAAATAATATAAATTCATTATATACATATTTAGACTCTTCCATAAATTTTTGAGATAGAAAAATGAATTTCACCATTCATGGATATAGTAGGTCGTACGTACACATGAACACTGTTTTCATTTTTCAACGGATAAAATGAAAGAAAGGTAAATATTAATTAAAAATTATAGAATCATTATTATACGATATATATAATTTATACTCATTAAATATATAATTAATACCATTAATTTAAACATAAAGTGAAAAATGAATTGCATCTCTTTGTGGAGGTGGTAGTCTACACGTATGCACGAGCGATGTTATCATTTTAAAAATGTAATAAAGTAATAAGTTATATTTGATAATATAATTATATAAGTATAATTATGCCATAAATATAATACATATACATAAAATAAATCATTATATCCATCCATTAGAGGTGGTTATGGAAAAATAATTACATCGGTTCAAGAGGCGGTTTTCCACTGTGGTTCACGAGGCGGTTGTCTACCGTACACACGATCGACATGTTGGAAGAGGAGATCGATATAGGTTATTAAATTAACATAGTAAAATATTAGTATATTTATTATACCGATTTTATTATTTAATCATATTTTAATAATATTTCAATTAGGCAAAAAAAGAAATAAAATGAAAATGCATGATTAAGAACTATACTTATTCTTCAGACAACCTCATTAGGTTTATACCTAAATCCTTCCTAGGATGGTTTTCTAAAAACAAATAGACACTAGGTCATGGGAAGGGATGTAATTAATGTATTAGAGTAGGTATTTTATGAACTAAAATTATCTTTATGTGTGGATAAAAGAGGATAATGTTTTCTTTTTATAAGTGGGGGAGGGGACACACTAAGAAGTTTATAAAAGAATAAAACTTATTAAAATATTATACACACTAAAATAATTCCAAAATGGAATATTCACAAATATTATATTTTATAGTGTAAATATTTTTATATAACAGAATTTGAAAAGTTTTTAGGTTATTTTAACCCATATATTTTTAGTTTAACTCATGGTAACATGTTTTAACCTTAACTGTGGCCACAAAGTTTTACTATTTTTACTATTCATTAAAAAAATTAAGTTGAACTTAAAACATAATATAAAATTTAAGATTGAAAATATTTAATATATTTTTTATAACTCAATTACATAAGTGGAATAATTTAATTTAAAATTAAACCCACAAATTGGTTGAAAAGCACTTTTCCAAAGAAAACATTTTCTTAATTATAACAAGTTTTTATATAAAAATTCAACATAAATTTGATTAAAATAAAATAAATTGGATTAATAATAATATAATTGAACTCATTTTACTTTTAGAACAATTTTAAAACAAAATATAACTTTTTAAATCATTAAAAAAATTATTTATAAAAATTCGTATTTTTCACTATTTATCAAAAAATTAATATTTTTAGAACATTCTCAAAAATTCAGTTGAAGAAAATTTTGAAATTTTTATTTAAAAAATTAGGTTCATTTTCTCAAATACATTTTCTAAAATTGGAAAAAATTAATGTTAAAATAAGTGTTTTAAATGTGATAAAACTATTTTCAGAAAAAAATACATTTTTTAGGTTTAAAATTAGATTTATTCTTATCCCAAGCCTAGAAAAAAGTTTAGATGAATTATAAAACAATTTATTGAATATATAATATTTAAATTTTATGAAAATGATTCACAGTAATTTATTAATTTAATTTATTAAGATAAAAACACTTTGAAAGCATAAAAATAATTTTTTAGATAAACATTTCTTTTACTTTCAAATGATTTTTATTTTCATTTCCAATAAATTGATAACTAATGAATTTATTATATACATGCATAAACCATATAAGTTTCATAATTTAGTTAGTCCTATTCATACCAAAAAATTAAAAGTGTATGTTAAAATGGTATACTATATTAAGGTTAGTTTAGACACGGTGTTCCATGTATCACATGATATCAAAAATATTAAATTTATTTTATAAGAAATATATCCTAAAATATCTAGGTATTATATAAAAAACATGAAAAACCAAGCTTAAATGAAGCATGAAAAATTATTTTTTAAATAATACTGTTATAATATAGCCATTTAATTGGAGGGTATGAATAGGAATAAAAAAATTATAATATATATATATATATATATAATTTTTAATTGATATAAATTTATTTATTAATTAACAAGAAATAAACATTATTTTTTAATTCTTAAAAAATACATCTTTTCCTCAGAAATATTTATTTATTTTTACGAGAGAATTTTATAATTAATTTCTTCCATTTTATAGAAATAATTTTCCAAAATGAACATTATTTTTTATATCATCATTTAAAAATTATATTATACATAATTTTGAAGAATTTTTCAGAAAAGTTTAAATTTTTGATGAATACTGAAAAATACAGATTTTTAAAACTATTGTTTATTTCCAGAATATAGAAAGTTTCCTTTTTAAAAAATGGTTTAAAAGTTAATTTTTTTAATTTATATAGTTATTAATCCAATTAAGGTCATTTAAATCAATTTAATGCTTGATTTTGTTTATAAAATCTTTTTATACTTAAGAATACATGTTTCTAGAAAATAGATTTTAATCACATTATTTAGATTTAATTTTAAATTAAATCCCACCACTTATATGAATTTAATTTGAGAATATTTATTATTATTTTTAGAATTAACATAATTAATATTATACAATATGTTTAGTTTAATTTTTGGTCATAATGAATAGTAACTATGGTTAATAGTTATGACCTAAATAATGGGTAAACATGTTAATTATGATTAAGAATAATGTGAAAAGGCTTTAAAATATACCAAAAACTTTTTTCACCCTATTATATGTGAGAGGTTCATGCATACTCATATAATTTTATAATTTATGGTCACTTGGATACTTTTTCTTTGATAATGACTTATATAATATTTTATGTAAAGAAAAATACAAAATATCACTCTCCTTTTAAATATCTCTTATATGTTCACATATGGATACAAATAAATTTTAAATTTATATTAAATTTTATTTTTATCATATGAAATTATTTTTATGTTGATATTTTATTTCTAATTTTTATTGATTATATAATTACCTTAAACACGTATAGAACACTGACACAGTGCTTATGAAAGAAGTAAAAAATTAAAGTAAATGACTTTAAAAACATCATAAGTAATTTTTTTTAATGACTTGTGGTTTCAAAAAAATTATTGTTAATAATAATTTATAATTTATTGTTGAAGAGATTATATTCCAATTACATAATTGTCTTCATGGTTATAAATTCAAAATATGTGAATAGTTCATAAAAGTACATTAAAGGTATTTTATGTTATATAATATTTTATTAAATTATTCAAAAAATAAAAAAATTATTGTAATAGAAAAAAGGGAATGTTAAATGGTCAAATTTTTAATCCATAGACAATTTTTTAAATTTTTTTTACCTTATAGGAAAATTTAAAACCCTTAATTATTTAAAAAATATATTATTGCAGTTAAAGATGAAAAGAGGTAACCAAGGCTTAAACTAAAGAGATGACAATTAAAATGACCTAAAACCATATATAAATCAAATTTTATGAGTTTATTTTTATCATATATAACATTTATTCATAAATTAATCTAATTTTGAACCACTTGGGAATGAATGTGACTATATAATATTTTAATGTTTTGAAAAATTCTGAGAGTGTCCCTCTGCTCACTTATAAAGGGACCCAACTCTTCACTTATCCTTACACATTTTGCCTAATATATCTCAAATAATACATACCAAAATACCTTATTAAAATACATTACAACATCCTAGAGGTACTATTTTGATCATAATCCTAACCTTATAGGGATTAAGGTGTAAAGAATAAGAGGTTTTCTGAAGAAGAGGTATGACATTAAACTAATTTTTTAGTTTTATTTCTTCTTCCACATACTTAAAAACTATTATAAACGTTTTATTATAATAAAATACGTATCTCCCATCTACTAATATTTTATTATGTTAATTAATTAACCATAATCCATGTCACTCTTCTATTAAATAGGAAATAAATCCATCGTTCATGGGTATGACGAACTATCGCCTCACAAACTGATATGCTTTGTTTTCCATCAAAAACTCTTATGGATAGTTATAATGACAGATTTAATGTATATATGTTATATTAATAACATAATTATAATTTTTTAAAAATAATATATCATATCTTTCTTACCTTTATATCAATGAAATATGACAACGTCATTCATGCACACATGTATATTATCACATCCACAAAAAATGTGATTCATTTTTCATCACCACATCACATGTATGGTATATATAATTGTATTTAAATATATAATATTATATTTATGATATAAAATTTTTATATAATGATAAAATAATATCCTCTTAATTTCCCTCATGTTCATTAAAAAATGGAAACATTACTCATGTGTATCTACGACCTACCGTCTCCATGATTGTAACACAATTAATTTTTCACAACCATATTTCATGGTTAATTTTAAAATTATACTTAATTTATTAAAAATATAATTATTTCAGGATTATTATTCTTCATATAATTGAATAATGAAATCTTTTAGCACATTCATCCAACTAAAGCAGTTTTGGGATTATGAACCAAACACCCTCAAAACATCTGACATAAACTTAGTTGATGGAGTAAATAAATAAAACATGCTCATAAATGATATAAATTGATAATTATAATGGAATAAAAATTAAAAGGGTTATAAATAAATTAAATAGATCGCATAATTGTTTTATCAAGTAATTAAATAATGTATGATGCTAGATGGTTTTTAATGTCAAGGAATTTCAAGTCTCAATTCCCTTTCTTTAGGAGCTAAGCTATTTTCACCTCATGTTTTGTTTTTTGTTGTGTATAATAATATCTTATGGATTTATTTTAACAATATTAATAATTTATTAAAAATAAATTTACTTCAATGTACTAATATTTAAAAAAATTATAAATTCACATGGGATACTAACTTTAAATCCTCATTTTAATTGTTTTAATGATTTATTTTATAATTTTTCTTCTTATATGTACATATTATTAAAATTAATTTGTGGATGTATTTATATGGACATAAATGAATTATAAGGATAATTTTATGTCTCTTTTTTTACTTTCTTTTAGAGGGTTTCATAATTAATATTTTATTGTATTTTATACGAGATGTTTTGACTTTATTTACAATGGTAAAAATAATGTTTTATTTTAACATATATGATGTCAATATATTTTACCACCATTATAACTGTTATTTTATATTTGTATTAATTTATAATATTTCATGTTTTCTTCTAAAAAAAAATAGTTATTTTCTTTTTTTTGGGTACTTTAAAAAATGGGTTTAAGTTGAATGGATATTTAAATGTTTAGATATGTTTTTATAATGAGTGGAAAGAATATTTCTACGAGTATGATGATAGAAATGTAATATTTAATATTTTATGATTATTTTACAGTTCTTGGACATTGTTTATGAAGATAGGTGAGCCATATATTGCTCATGATAATGAATGAGGCCTATATAGATCTGAAATGTATTGAGTAAAGGGATAGAGCTAATGAGATATAGGTTTCTCTAAAGAGATTATTGGAATTTATCCGATATATTATAACATTTGTAAGATTGATTATAAGAGTGATATAAATTTTTTTCCCAAGATACCTATATTACTTTTCTATGATTTTTAATGAATTTTTATGGAAATATTTGATTTTACAAAGTAAGCTAATTATCTATTTTTAGGGAAATGAGTATTCCATTATAGTTTAAAATGGTACATTTTTAAGAAAATAGTTTTCATGGGTTCTCATGTTTTCTAATAAAACATCATGATTATAATTTTGCTTTTATGTTTTATTATAAATTGTTTTTTGAAAAAAAATTATAGTAAAGATTCCTTCTTATATAATTAAACTATTATTTATTATTTAAGCTCAAGTTTATTATTTCAAAGGAAAAATCTATTTTATGATCTCATGGTTTGGAAATGTACTAACTTTTTTCTTTTATTCTATATACTTTACTAAGTTTTTTTTTCTTAGGCAATTTTTTCAAATATTTTCATAGAGTTTAAGTATTAGTTGAAACAATGATGAAGGTTTAATACAAAAAAATATTTTCACCCAAATACATGGATATTGTTATGTAAGATTTTTTCCTAATTCTAAATAAGTCTAAACCTAAAAGGACCTTAGGTATATATGTAATCCAATATTTACATTTGATGTGTCGTGTTTTGGATAACCAAAATTGGGTTATGTTCATCTATATAAAATGTGAAAATGTAAAGATTATGTTTTATCCCCGAATCTAGGAGTATGAGTTCATGATTTTTATAGTTGGTATAGTAGTAGGGTTTATATAACTATAGATATTAGGAAGTTTTCATGTTAGAAAAAATTAAGAGTTATGAATACCATCATGGGTTTATAAGTTTATGTTTGGTCCTAAATAAAAAGGCATAGAAACCCCTTTTGATGTTTTAAGTGATGATATCTTAAGGTAATTATGGTCTATTGTATAGTAGGATATAGAAAATATTGATGGTTGAAAAGTGATTCATTGAAAGGGTGATATTTTTATAGATATTTATGGTCAATATAAGGATGGAATTATATATCTAAATTAGATTCATGGTATTTTGGTGAAGTTTACTACATTTTAATATTATATAGCGATTTATAATTGTGGTTAATAATATTTTGGGATATGTTTCCTTGATACGTGGTATATGAAAATCTTAGGTTTAACATGTGATTTGACCAGAAATATTATTTTCTAAGAATGCAATTAAATTTTTTATATATGTAATTTGGAAGGTATGATATCACTTTTTGGGTTAAAACATTATTTAATATTGAGTTTATTGATGTTAATTGTGATGTAGGGTTATTTATTTATATAGTGATATAATTTTAACCCATGACATTATTATGGAAATTTTTGGGTTAAATTCATTGTTTATTCATATGAAAGTTTATACATTTTGGATATTATCTTACCTTGTGCTAACTATTTCGGTTTTTCTAATATTCAAAGACATGTGTAATTTCTTATTGTCATTTTTTTTATTTTTTGTTCTATTAAAAGTTGATTATAGTGCTTCATTCATGGAAAATTCATCATCAATACTCATTTTTTGGAGAAATAGGTGAGATTATGGTGGAAATTGATTAAATGCTGAAATTCTACTTGTCATGTATGCATATTTTCTTATGTTTTTAGTCTATATGCTAAATGAATTCCTCATTTTGAGGAAAATGATATTGTAATAAAATTTTATCCTATTTCCTTATTTTAAAACTAATTAATGTGATTTTTCACACCTCCTTGGTTTATTATTTTTTTTCATTAACTTTCTCCTGATCATTCAATTTGTTTTGATCAATGTTCTTTTTCACTCTCTATCTTTATTTTGGACATCAATTTTTCATCCATGTATATATTTTCACTTCCAACTAATGCAATCATATTTGGAAATCTAGTTATTTTTTATTCCATTTGACCTTAATATTTAACTTTCCCTCTTTTTAAAAGGATGTTTTATTTACCATTTTTACGATATGGGTTTTAAAAAAGGTATTTTCTTATATCAAATCCTTGATTAATGATCTCCAGATAAAATTATTAGGATTAAATTCATTAAGGGGGGTAAGGATAATTTACAATATCAATATTTTAAAATATTAACACTATGTTCGATATCATACAAGACATAGAAAACTAAGCATAAATGAGCCATGAAATATTATTATTTAAATAAGACTATTATAACCTACCCATTGAATTGGAATTTATAAATAGTAATAACTCTATTATGAATTATATATATATATATCATACGTATTATAAAGTTATCTATTAAATATTTGGAAATAAGAATTCAATTTTTACTAATGTCATTTTATGCATTAAAAATACTTTTTCCCTCAAAATTGGCATTTAATTATTTTTTTATGAGAAAATATTACAATTGATTTCTTAAATTTTTAGAATTTTTTTTTTCAAAAAAATAAATTTATTTTTGAAATAATAATTAAAAAATTATTGTAGAATTAATTTTTGATAATTTTCTAAAAGGTCTTATTTTTCGATGAATAGTGAAAAAACTTATTTGAAAACTGTCGTTTGGTTTCAAGCGTTTAAGAAGTTTATTTTTTTTAATTGTTTCAAAGTAAAATTAGTACTTTTATATAATTAATCTTCCAATTTATTTCATTTAAATCAATTTCATTCTTGATTTGGGTATAAAAAATTTCATACTTAAGAAGACATTTTTCTAGAAAGACGCTTTTCATAGGGTTTTGTTGGTTTAATTTTAAATTAAATCCCAAAAATTATGTGAATTGAATGTGATAAAATGTATTAAATATTTGGAATTAACATAATTAATATTTGTTACTAATTTCAACTTAATTCTTGGTCATAATGAATAGTAACTATGGTAAATAGTTTTTACCACAAAAGGATAAAACATATTAATTATGGTTAAAACTAATGTGAAAAGTATTTAATATCTACCTAAAAATTTAATTTATCCTATTTTATGAGTAGTGTTTATATATAATTATCTATATTTTTAATTTATGGAAACTTTTATCTTTTTTCTTTGATAATGATCTATATACTATTTTAAGTAAAGACAAATATAAAATGTCACTCTCTTGATTTTAAAATTATTTTATATGTTCACATATGGATACAATTTTTTTTTAATTTATATTAAATTTTATTTTTATAATAATAATTATTATTATTATAATTTAATTCTAATTTCTTGTGAATATATAATTACATTAAATGCTTATATAATACAGACATATTGCTTGTGCAACCAGTGTAAAAATTAAAGTAAATGATTTTAAAAAAATAAAAGTAATATTTTTTGGATTTATTACTGTTTCACATGAATTTTATTGTCAATAATAATTTATAATTGATTTTTAAAGATTTTATATTCCAATTCTATACAAGTATTGATACTTTTAATGTCGAAATATATAAAAAGTTCTTAAAAGGACATTAATTACATTTTATGTTATATAATATTTTATTAAAGGATTTAAAAATCATTAAACTCTTAAAATAGTACAATAATAATGGTAAATGGTCAAAATTTTCATCTATAGACCATTTTGAACCAATTTTTATCTTATAATTAAATTTATAACCCTTAATGATCGAAATAATGTGTTACTATAGTTACGAATAAAAGGGGGTAAATACTGGTAAAACAAAAGAGATAAGGGTTAAAATGACCGAAAGAATTGTCTAAATCCAATTTTATGAGTTTATTTATATCATATATCATCATTGATTAAAAATTAATCCAATTTTGAACCACTTGGACATTTATCTGATTTATAATATTTTAATGTTTGAAAAATTATAAGAGTGACCCTCCCCTCACTTATAAAAAGGGAATCGAATATCCTCTATTCCTTACTCATTTTGAGAAATATATCTAATAAATATCATAAAAAATAGCATAATAAAATCCCTATACACATATTAGAGGTATTATTTTGGGTATAACTATAACTTTTGAGGGGTTAAGGTGTAAAACAAAGGAGGTTTTCTGAATAATAGGTTTAACTTTTAAACAAATATTTTAGTTTTATTTCTTCTACATCCTTAAAAACTGTTATAAAATTTTTTAATAATAAAATTATAAAATAAAATATATTGATATGTTATTATGATAATTTATTAACCTGAATCAATCTACTTCTTGCATCAAATGGGAAATGAAACAATTGTTCGTGTGTACGGCAGGCTAAAGCCTCACAAATTGATTTACTTCATTTTCCATAACAAAATATTATGGATAATTATAATGATTTATTTAATGTATATATATTATAATAATTAATTAATTTTAATTTTATCATGATAATATTTCATCTTTATTCCCACCCTTCTATCTATTGAAAAATGATAACATCGTTAGTGCCTATATGTGGATTACCACCTCCACAAAGTGATGTGATTCATTTTTCATCACCACATCACATGTTTGGTATATATAACTATATTTAAAGATATTATATGATATTTATGAAATATTATGAAATATTTAAATATAAAATAATACATACCTTCTTTCCCCTATATTTGTTAAAAAATGAAAATGTTATTTATGCATACCTATAACCTACCATCACTATGATTGTAACGTAATTTATATTTCATAATAATATTTCATGTTTGGTTTTAAAAGTATGATAAATGTATAAAAATTATAATTATTCCATAATTATTATTATTTATATGATGTAATAATGACCACTTTGATCTTGTATATCCCACTAAATCTTTTTTGGGATTATGAACAGAACATCCTCAAAGCGCTCAACATAAACTTAACTCATGATGTAACTAAATAAAACGTGCTACAAAATGATTTAAAATGGATAATTTTAATTTAATTATCATGAAATATGTTTTAGATAAATTAAATGACACATATAATTTTATTATTTATGAATTAAATAACATACGATGCTAAATGGGTTTAAATGTAATGGAATTTCTGGTCTTAATTCCCATTATTTTAGACTTAAGATATTTTCACCACATGTTTTATTTTGTGTGGGTTATAATACTACATTATTATAATATTTTATCATTATTAATAATAAATTTTAATTATTTCCTTAAATTTTTTATTATAAAAAAATATCATGTTAGAAGGGACACTTTACCTTAAAAATCCCATTTTAAATGTTTTAAAAATTTATTTTCTCAATATTTTAATTCTGCCCAAATATTCTTAAAATTATTTAATAGATATAATTATATGTACATAAATGAATTATAAAAGAAATTCTATATCTCTTTTGAATTTATTTCAAATTATTTCAAAAGGAATTTTTTTAAGTATTGTATACAAGATATTTTGACTTCATTCACAAAAGGAAAAAAGAATGTTATATTTTAACACATATGATGTCAATAGATTTTCCCTCCACCATTACCATTATTTTTTATTTTGATTAATTTGTAATATTTTATGTTTTATTCAATGAAAAAACTTTCTTTCCTTTATTATGGGTATTTTAAAAAAGGGTTTTAAATGGAATGGATATTTCGATATATGAAAATGTTTCTCTTATGGATGAAAGGAATATTTTTTTGAGATTGATGTTGTAAATGAAATATTTCATGTGTTATGATTATTTTATGTTTCTTGGGAATTTTTATGATGAATATTGAGACAGATATGGCTCATAGTGATGGGTGAGGCTGATATTTCTTTCAAATGCATTGGGTAAGGTGATAAAGATAATCAGGTGTAAGTTTCCCCTAAGTGATTATTGGAATAAACTGAGCAGCATATTCTATTTTTAAGAGATATTATAAGATCGATAATGAAAATGATGTCCCATGTTACATACATGAATTATATATGATTTATAATTATTTTTTGGAAATAGTTTATTGCTCAGGGTAAGATAATGATCTTTTGTTTAAGTGAAATGATTATTCACTTTTAGAGTAAATATTTATGTTTTTAAGAATTTTTTTCATGGGTTCTCATGTTTTCTAAGAAACTATCATGATTCTGATTATTCCATTATGTTTTCTTGTAAACTGTTTTATGAAACTATTTAGGATATAAAAAATATTTCATTAATATGGAAATGGTTATTTAAGATCAAGTTTGTTTTATTAAAAGAAAACCCTCTTTTATGATCTCATGGTTTTGTAATGGACTAATGAGTTTTGTTTATTCTATGTAACTTACTGATATTTCCATGAGCATCCAAAATTTTCAATTTTTTTCCTATGGTTTAAGCATGATTTGGAATAACGATAAATACTTAATATATACTAAGAAAAGCTGGGTATAATCGAAAAATGTTCACTCAAAGACACATGTATTGTTATGTAATGTTTTTTCCAATCCTATAAAACTTAAAACCTAAAATTTAAATGGGTAGGTTAGTGATCCAATATTCCTGTTTGATTTTTTTATGTTTTGGATGTCTAAAATTGGGAAATTTTCATCAGTATCAATGCCATAAGTATAAATATTTTTCTTTAGTATCATATTCAAGAGTATGAGCTTGAGATTGATATATTTGATATAGTGTTATTACTACCTAATGAATTTTTTAAACCATATTCATTTAATTATTTTGGTTTTAAGATCCATATTATGTTCTCTCTTTAAATAAGTTTTAATTCAAATAGTACCAAAGTAGTAAGGGTTTTTGTTAACTTAACTCCCTTCATTGAGTTATAATGTGTTTTATTGAACTTATTTATTGAAAGATTTGTTTCTTCCATCCTATGATTTTATTTCATGGTACTTTATCTCCCTATCTAGTTGAAAATGAAATTTTAATTAAAATATTTTTCCTTTATAAAATTTCATTATCAAGAAGCATATCATTATTGAGAATAATTTCGATTCAAATTAATGATGATTTCCCCTCCACCAAATTGTTTTCCTACCAATGTTATACTTTATCATTGGAAACCCAATTCTATATTATTTCATGTGACCATCACATTTATCTTTTCTTATTTTCAAAAGAAATATTTATTATTCATTTTAATGGTGTCAGTTTCAATAAATATACTTTAAATTATTTTCCATCCCTAACCATTTGTTTTATTTTCTACTTTATATATCCCGGAAATAACCTCTATGTATTTTAAAGTGTCCAATATTGAGGATTATTTTTAAAGGTAAATGTTTTCAAAATATTTTACATTAGCCTTTAAAAAAATATATATTATGAAAGTAAACCATAACTTATTATTTTATGAAAATTTTAAAAAACATTTTCTTAAAAATATTTTTTTATTTCACTTCCATATTTCTCTTTTCATCAAAAAGATTTATTTACTTTGAATTTTACTTTCATTAATTACCATATAAATTATTTTATAATTTTTTTTAATGACCCAAGATATTTTTACATAGATATTACATATTTATTTTCTAAATATTCATACATTATATAAACCCAAAAATGAGGATTGTAAAGGTATAATTCCTTTAGAAACATAGAAACATGAATAAATGGTTTATAAGAGATCTACATTATCTCACACATAGTTCCTCATAACTAGATCCTTTTTTATAAATATCACACGTAATACATATCATCATAACTCTGGGAAAAGAGACATGAGAAAGGGTGATATGACATCCCAATAAGGGAGAATAGGGGATATAAATAAACATAATGTGTGTAGAAGGATGTGAAAACATGAACCTAACATATGAAAACCATACACTATATATTATAGATTAAAATCGTAAGTCATGGAATTAATATTATTAGTTTATAAGACATTAATCAAACATAAATCAAATAAAATGATCCATTAGAGTGTAACATTGACATAATACATGGAATTGTGAAATACACATAAGCATAGAAAATAATTTATATAGTAGTCAAGGATCATATCCAAGTCGATCATAGTTGATTGGGTTCAATCCCCAAACAATCATAGTAGTCAAGGTTAACTCACAAGACTATCACAGTGGAAAACTTTCCCTACTAAACTGAGTTTACTCCCCATTCCAGACATGTTTATTTCATAATATTACAATCTTTACCTAATGCATTTGAGGGATATATTGGCCTCCTGTCACATAGTAAAAATGATATATACATGTTCTATAAGATCAAGAAAAACACTTCTTTATATCAGAATCTATGAAAAAATGGGTTTCATAACCATTACATCATAACATAACCCGTGTAATCTCGATTTATTTCATATAAATATCATACTAGGAGAAACCATGTGAAAGAAATGAGTTTCATATATGTTGAATCACATCATAACCAATAGAAAAGAAATTGGTTTCATAAAAATATATTCATCATAATTATAAACCACACAAATAAACAAAAAATATGGTATAAATGGATCATATACCTAGTAAAACATAAGAAACACCAATGGTTTTTGTTGTTTATGTATAGATATTCCATAAAAAATCATTAAAACATTCTTGAGGAAAAATCCCTTTCTATTTTGAAAAAAGCATCTTTAAAATATAAAAAAATAAAAAATATTAAATAAAACATTTTATTTGGAAATAATATTTGAAACTTGTAATGGATTCCTTAAAATACCAATTTTCCATGATAGATAAAAATTAAGTTCATATCATACACTTTAAAATAATGTTTCCTTTCACATTTTCATTAAAAGTCAAAAAACCATGTTAAGAAAATGAATAGATGATTCCTTTTATTTTTTTGATGAAAATTAAAATAAGGTTAATAATTAATTTAATAAATCCTTTTTATAATGTTAAAAAAATTTAGGATATTTTTTGAAAACATAGATATAGAAGAAAATTGATTTTTTACTGAAGATAGAAAAAAGACGATTTTTCTTAAAAACATTCTTTTGAACTCAGGAGTACATAAAGGGAGGAAAATGAAGGGAAAAACTTTATTATTATTAAATAACCATATGAGAATAAAATTGAATATTTTATTTAGATATTGATCATAATATTTCTTCATGAAAGCATAAACATAAAGAATCCCGATATACGATGAGATTGTATTATAATACCCTTAAATATTTGGTAACATTAAACTTTAAGACCCGTGAAATAAAAAAATTAAATGAAACATAAAATATCATTATAATAAATAAATTAATGATATTACATGTTAAATGGTATATATATACAACTTATAAAATCATATAGGTGTATAACATAACATACGTCTCATGGAAGGAAAATTGAAAAAAATACCTAACCTTAAGTCTTGAGTTTATTTTTATATATAATAATATATAATAAATATAAGTTTATTATAAATATATTATTGAACCATAGTAATATGTATCATACCATATATTATTTAATTATGAATTTTTATTAACCGTTTATCAATAATCCTTTATTAAAATAACATTTCGAGTTATAATTGCCTCGTTTTTTATGTAAGTTTGTTGTCTGTGTTTTTGATACTTTTACTTTGGTAAAGGATACATAATATATAGAATGTTAAAAATTATATAAATATAAAATATATTCATTATATATTTCTTTTTAGTAATCCATTAAATTTAGATATACAAAATGAGATACACCATTCACGGAGACGATAATCCACACGTACACATGAATGCTGTTTCCATTTTATCGATGGATATAAATTATTGAAGGTAAGAAATATATGAAGTTTAAAGATCTATTATGTTGTTATATATATCACTTATATTAATTAAATTTAGCCTTATTACCTTCGTTGAAAATAATTATTTAAAAATGAATCACACAGCTTCACGATGTGGTAGTCTGTTGTACACACGAGCGACATTATCGTATTCCAACTGAATGGAAATTAAGAAGGAATATGTGATTTCATGATTTAAAAAGTATTATAATATCATAATTATCATATAAGAAAAATCCATCATTATATTTACTCTTGAGAGGTGGTGATGGAAAAATATAACATTGGTTCACGGGGTGGTAGTTCATCATACACACGATCGATAGTTTCATTTCCCATTTGAGGGAAAAGAGAATGATATAGGCCTTAAAATTAACATAATAACATCTTAGTATATGGTATATAATGTGGTTATTATATTATAATAGTTTAATAATATTTTAATGAGGTTGAGGAAAAATAAAATAAAAATACATGTTTAATAATTTTTCCTCTTTTTTTGGAGAGCCTATTTAGGTTTATACCTAAATACTTATTAAAAAGGTTCCATAGAAAAAATAATGTAGCTAGAGTGAGAGGAGGTATTTAAGGATTTCAATGGGGAAGGATTTGGTCGAGTTAAAATTATTATGTAATATTAATTATACCTATTCCAAATATGTAATTAATTTTTCCAACATCAATTAATATAAATGGAAAATTTTAATTTAAAATTAAAATTGCAGATGTAATGAACAATCATTTTTTCAAAAGAGATAATTTTAAAAAGTTAAAAAAAATTATATCTAAATTCAACATGAAATTGATTCCAATGACATATATTTTTATTAATTATAATAATATTTAAATAATTTTACTTTTAAAACAATTTTAAAACAATATTTAACATTATAAATTATTTAAGTAAAAATAAAGTTTTCAATAAAAACAAGTATTTTTCACTCTTCATTGAAGAATTAAACTTTTCCAAAAAAACAAAAAATTATCCATAATATAATTTTTAACATTTTAATTCCAAAAATAAATTAATGTTTTTCAATTATATTTTCTAAAAGTTTTAAAAATTACTTCTATTATTTTATTCATAGAAAGAAATGAATGCATTTTTTTGTGAAAATAATATTTTTGAAATATATAAATAATTTAAATAAAATTATGTAATTATTTTAATATGTTTTATTTATTTAAAAATATTGTAATTAATATTTAAAATGTGGTTATTACTATTAATATTTTTTACGTTAATGTATTTTTTATAGTTGATATGTTAAATAGTAATATAAATAGTATATTGTAGTTGTTAGAACTTGGTGTTGCATGTAGTGAAAGATATCAAAGAAATGAAATTTATTCAATTTTTTTTAAATATCAAGGTGTTATATTTTATCCCCATTAAAATGAACTTATCCCTAAAAATTACATCACTTTGGTATAAAGAATGAGGATACTTCTATCTCATTACACCCTTAGGTTCCCACGTAGCTTCCTCAAACTGATGCTTTCACCACAAAACATTGAACATGTGAGTGGTCTTGTTTCATAGAACTTTATATCTACAATCCATAATCTCCACTAGTTGTTCCTCATAAGAAATATCTTTCTACAGTGGTATGATAGTTGAGTTTAGTATAAGATATGGTTCAGGCATATACATAATTAGAAGAGATACATGGACCACATCAGGAAATTGAGACAGGTTTGGTGGAAGAAGCAATTGATAGGATATTATTCTCATATGATCAAGAATTTCATTTGGATCATTATAACTATGGATTATATTTCCCTTTTTTACAAATCACATTACCATATTCCATAGAAATACTATTAGAAACAGCGTGTCACCAACTTCAAATTCTTGATCACCCCGATGATTATCAACATAAATTTATATCAACTTCATGCCACCATTATCTTTTTTGAATAGATATAACATTATATTACGTTTCCAAAGTTATATCAGGTCCCAATATCTTTTTTTTTATCTAACTTCATTCCGTATTGTTGGATATCTACATATCTTTCTATAGTAGGATTCATAACGAGCCGTCTGAATACCCATGTGAAATCTGTTGTTGTATGAAAACTCAACTGGGAGAAGGTGTTGATACCAAAAAAATTTAAATCCATAGACAAAGATCTAAACATATCTTCTAGGGTTTTAATTATTCTATAAGACTGACCATCTATCTGAGGAATACATATGGTGATGAATCTCAACTATGTATCAATAAATTACTGAATAATTTTCTAAAACGTCGAGGTAAAACTCGGATCCCGATCAAACATAATAAACTTTGGTACAATATGAAAACTTACCACTTTTGTGATGTATATACTAGAATCATAATCCAAATAGAATTCTTATTTGATAGTGATTAATTTTTATGACATTTTAAGGAGATAGACTACATTTCATATAACAATTTTCCCTTTATACATTTTGAAGAGTTTGATAAAAAATGGTTATGTTTTCCCATTTACATTCCTGTATGGGTAATGGATGTAACATACCATTAGAATTTTATGTCATATAACTATATTTTTGACATACCAAGCATTTAGATACAAACTCTATGATATATCTCGTCATGCAATATCACCATAAATACTCTTTAAAATATGTATACATCTTCTTAGTTACCAGATGAATAGAGAACAAAGAACTATGATCCTCCTCTTATGAAGGTTCAAATACTTGTGTGTGAATATATTATTTAAACTTTTATGATCAATACATACATACATACATACATATATATATATATATATATATCAATATTTCCCCCATAAAGATAATTCATTCCTATCTTTAATGCAAAAATTATCACAACTAACTCTAAATAATGAGTTGTGTAATTATTCCCATGAAAATTCAATTTTTATGAGGCATAATATATAAAAATGTTGTTATATATAATAAAACATCCCAAAACCTTCTTGGATGCATCACTAAAGATTAAAAACCCTTCTCCACTATAGGAAAATGTAAGAAAAGGTGCACTGAATAATCTTCTCTTCGGTTTTTTGAAATTTTCCTCACATTCATCTATCCGAAGGAACATGGAACCTTTTCAAGTTAACTTGGTGAGTGGATTTGATATTCATGAAAAATAATCTAAAAACCAATGATAATATCCATCGAAACTATGAAAACTTTAGATCTCAGTCACTATGGTTAGTCTTGTCCAAAATTCAATTGACCCTGTCTTTGATGAACCCACTGATATACCCTCACTTGAAATTATATGACCAAAAAATGAAAACTTTTGTAGCCAAAATTCAAACTTTTTAAATTTTGAAAAAAAATTATACTTCATTAGGGTCTTCAATACAATTATCTAGTTATATTCATACTATTACTTTATCTTTTAATAGATAATAATATCATTTATAAGACTACCAAAAAAAATCAATGTAATATATTAAGACTCAATACATTAAATCCAAGAAGATAGTAGGGTAATTAATAAGACAAAATGGAATCACTATATCCTCATAATGTCCATAAATTGTATAGAATATTGTCTTGGTTTTATCATTATTATTGACCCTCAATGAATGATATCCATAATGAAGGTAAATCTTAGAAAAGTATTGATCTCCATGCAGTTGATCAAACAAGTCATCAATATGGGGTAGGATAAACTTTTTCTTGAATTTTATCTTGTTCATATCTCAATAATAAATTATAAGTCACTTCATTCTATCTTTATTGTTAACAAAGAGAATGGGTGCACTAGAAAGTGACACACATGGCTGAATAAATCCCTTTTCAATATTCTCTTGGAGTTTCTTCATCAATTCCTACAACTCAATAGG
Source organism: Viscum album (assembly GCA_963277665.1). Classification (NCBI taxonomy): domain Eukaryota; kingdom Viridiplantae; phylum Streptophyta; class Magnoliopsida; order Santalales; family Viscaceae; genus Viscum; species Viscum album. The sequence goes on from OY728150.1 coordinate 251,192,468, forward strand.
GGATATTATATAGGGAATATTTGAAATAGGTGAGGCACACAATATGAGTTCTATTAAAAGATAAACTTCATGATTTGATGTAAGAATAGAAACATCTTTCCGAAAGATAGAAAAAAAATCATTCACAATAGGCATATCATTGATGTTGAGTTTCTCCCTAACCATATGAGACAAATTCCCTATTCGAAAGGAATCGAAACCCTTACATAAGATATGATTTACACTAGAAGTTCATATTTATCATCACACCAATAGATAATCATTGTTTGGTTAGTAATATGAGATGTGACTTCACTTCCTTGAAAATTAATGTTGGATTTATGTAGATAAAGCCAATATATGCCTAATTTAACATCAAACTCAACCAGAGGATGAATAGAAAGATATATAGGAAGCATATTCCCATAAAATTCAACTGGAGAGGAATCAATATCTCACCCATCATCAAAAATACATATCACATGATATTTCCCCATGTCCCTTGGCTTAAGAGGATGCTTCAATCAATCATCATTATTAACCTTTTCATTTGAGAACTGGTTAACTTAATACCCATACTCATTGCATTTGAAATACAAGAGTGAGGGAGGTTCATTCTATGGATATTTCTATCTATTCATGTCATTAGTTAACTTCATCCCATCACTTCAAAATTTTATTTCCCGATGAACATCCTTTGCACACTTAAAACATTTACAAGTCCCCTTAATTCAATTTCATAAATGTTTATTACTATACTTCGAGAATGAAGGAAAGATCATCTTTTTCTTTACATAATTATTAGGGTTTCCATTGAACTCTCTATTTATTTTATTATCAAAACATTATGATTGATGGGTAACTCTAATATCAATTTATACCTTAAAATCACATAAAATGATTTATTTATAGCTATTTAAGTCTTTTATGGATAAATCCATCTGGATAAATGGTTGTAATCCACTAATTAATTTACCGACCTTACTTTTAGGTTGAATGAAAATTCCATAATCATACCTCAGAAGTATTATAAAATTTACCTCATAGGATCCAACAGATTCACTATTATTATACTTTAGTTGAAGGAATTCCTTATCCATTTTTATATGAAGAATGTGAAGGAAGTAATTATCGAAAAATAAACTCTTAAACTCAATCCACTCTATGGATTCAGCTTCATCCTGTTGCCTCATATTCTTGAGGATAGTAGATTATTGTTCTTTTTATCCTTACAAATTCTACACATCCAAAATTATTTTTCATGTTTTATTAAATGGGGAGTGTAAGATATATTTTAATAGATATTGATCCATTACTCAGAAACTATAGGATTCGAAAAACCACTAAAATATGGTATAAATTTCTTCATGAATGACTAAATAGAATGTTGTTACCTTTCTTTCTTATTTATAATTACAATACGGTTCATAGATTATGAAAATTGTGTGAGGATAAAAATGATATTTTTAGTTATAGTTGCGATAAAGTTTGACTTCCCAGGAGGAAAATTATTGCATTGTACATTTCGTTCAATATTAAAATGCTTATTTTGGGTTCCATAAATCGACTAAAACCAAAGATCATAGTGTGAGCAATAATAACCATAGAGGGAAAACACATAGTCATGAAAAATAATTTATAGGATGTTTAAATTAGGACACCTTATTTTAAATCCACGACGCCTAAGTTTTAACGTACTTTATTCATCGTCACCATCTATTTAGATCCATCAATATGGTTTATAAATAAAATATAAATTAAATAAATGAAATCCCTCAGGAGTGTCGAATCGGGTGTGTAGTAAGGCCCATAGACATGAACTAAGTTACACTTAATTCAAGCCTGATGCACCTTTTTTAGATTTATTACCCCTAGTAACATCTATACTAAAACCATGTATAAATGTAATATCCATACTAGGATTTATTTTTAGATAAACCATTTAATATCTTCCTTAAAAAAATTTAGGATGTTACCCAATACATAGGATTGTCCAAAGGGTTCCCACAAAAGTTTTCTCGTATTAGTTTTGGAAGGTTAAAAAAACTTATCCTATGATGCCAACTATAATGAACTATGATTTTTATACATAGATATTAAATCTTTATTTGATGAACATTCATTACATTACATAGAAACATTCCTGAGGACTGTAAAGGTATAATGAATTTGGAAACTTGGAAATATAAATAATGGGTTCATATGAGTTCTATAATGTCCCCTCGTAGTTTATCATAAAAGGAACCCTTCTTAGACATATCAACCATAATAACTATCATAATAACTCATAGAAAATAAACATCAGAAAGGGTGATCATAGATTCTTAGTAAGGTTAAATAAGAAAATATGTAAACATAATGTGAGAATAAGAATTTGAGAACATTAGTATAACATATAAAAACCATAACCTGTATATCAAAGATCAAAATCACGATTAATGGAATAAATTTTGGTAGTTCATAAGATATGAATCATAATAAAATCAAAGAACATGATACATGATAGCATAATATTTATATAAGATGTAATTGTTTTTCATACACATAAGAATATAAAATCACTTCTACAGTAGTCAAGGTTCTTTTCCAAGTCCACCACAGTGGAATGGGTTTACTCCCTAAACCATCACAATATTATATGTTTACTCCCAATATTATCATAATGGAAAAAGTAGCTTACTAAACTGGGTTCACTCCCCATTTTAGTCCTATTTATCTTGTGAGATTTCAATCCTTACACAATGCATTATAGTGAGATATTGGTCTCACCCATAAAATTGTGAGAATCATACATACATGTACCAGAAGATCATAAAAACATTCATCATATTAGAACCTGTGAAAATAATTGGGTTTCATAAGAATTAAATCATAGCATAAACCATGGAAAAGAAATGGGTTTCATATACATTTCATCACAACACAACCCATGGAAAATAAATGGAATTTATATACATTTATTCATAATATAAACAATATTAAATAAATGGGTTTTATAAACATATCTTCAACATAATCATAAAACATCTAGATAAAAAAAAGTGTGCTATAACTAGATATTATTCTTAGTATAACATAAGAAACACCAAATGTTTTTGTCATTGATGAATAAAAATAGATACAAAATTGTTAAAATATTCTTGAGTAAAATATCCTTTCTATTTTTAAAACACTAATTTTAAATAAAAAACATCACAATTAATAATGAAATAATTTTATTTGAAAATAATATTTTAAACATATAATGTACATTTTAATGTATTGAGTGTTAATGATGGAAAAAAATTCTATTCATGTTGTACACTTTAAAACAAATATTCCCTTCACATTTTTAGTAAAAGTAAAAACACCTCATTTAAAAAATGATAAGAATATTACATTTAAATATTTTTTTGAATATTAATAAAAGGGTAAAAATATCTTTAATAAATAATTTTGTGAATGTTATAAAATTTTTGAATTTTTTTTAGAAAACCTGAATATGGAAGAAAAAGGGTTTTCGACCAAAGTGATAAATAAATAGAATGTTTCTTAAAAACATTATTTTAAACAATTAAGTTGATAAATTGAAGAAAATAAAGGTAAAACATGTATTAAAATGTAATAACTAGAGGAGATGAAAATATATGTGTTTCTTGGGAAATGGATCAAACTATTTCATCAGTAGAAGAATAAATAGAAACAATCTTGATAGACTATGAGATTTTATCATAAAACCCATACAACTTTGATATCATTGAATCATAAGAACCATGAAATAATTAAATTAAATGAAAATTAAAATATTATGAGAAAAAATAAATCGAAGATTTTACGTTTAGGAGGGACTATATATACACCTCATAAAATAATTGGTGTATAACATAAAATATGTCTCATAGAAGACATATTGAGAAAACAATTCGTTACCTGAAGTATCGACTTTCGTCGTACATGTTAGAATTCCATCTTACATGTTAGAAACATCTTTATATTAAATTTAATTTTATTATACATCTACTAAAGAACCATAATTATAAGTATTTTACCATATCTGATTAACTTGTGACTTTACCCATTTATGAAAAATTACTTTTTAAAATCATGTTTCAGGTAATAACAGTTTCCTTTTTCGTGTATGTTTTGTTTGGTATTTTTTATTGTTTTAATTTGATAGTGGTTCCATTATCTCCCGAATTTTAAAAATGATATAAAAATGATATATATTAATTATATATTTATGTAGATCAATCCATTATTTTAGATATTTAAAATGAGTTACACTATTCATGGAGATGGTAATCCGAACATACACATGAATGTTGTTTCCATTATCTCGATGGAAAATTGATAACATCAATTTGTGAGGCGGTAATATGCCGTACAGACAATCGATAGTTTTGTTTCCCATTTGAAGGAATAAGAGAAAGATACAAGTCATGAAATTAACATAATAAAATATTAGTATCTGTAATATACTTATGTGGTTTATATTATCATGGTTTAATAGTATTTTTAGGATTTGGAAGAATAAATAATAAAAAAACACAATTTTAAGAATTGTACCTCTTATTCAGAGGGCCTCTTTAAGTTTATAACTAAATACTTAATAGGAAGATTTAATAATAAAAATTAAGACTCTAGTATGATACCAGGGAACTATTTAATTGAATATTATAGGTATTTTCTAAACCAAATTGTTTTTAAAGTGTGAAGAGGAGATAATAGGTGGTGGCCTTTTATTTGTGGGGGAGAGGACACATATAGAATTTTCAAAAGAATAAAGTGTACCCATGATTTTTTACATGAAACAAGGATAAAAAATGGGTTATTATCTAACCTTAGAGTTTATAAGGTCTATATATGGCTGTAAAGTTTTTTACAAGTTTATTGGTCATTTTACTTTTTTTATTTTTAGTTTATCCCTCAGAAAACAAACTTTTACTTTAACAGTGATAAATAATTTTTACTATTTTCACTGTTAATTATGGAAATAAATTAAGGTGAAATTATTATTTAATATTAATTAAACTTACTCTAAATATTGAATACCTCCTTAAAAATTTAATCCATAGAAGTGGAAGAATTTAAATCAAAATTAAACCAGCAGATACAATGAAAAAGAGGTTTTCCAAAGAGAAAATTTTCAAAAGTTGTAAAAGGTTTTTTTAAAAAATCAATATGAAATTGATTCCAATGACCTATTTTTTAAATTATAATATAATGGAGCTGATTTTACTTTTAAAAATTATTTAAAAAAAAAATTTAACCTTATGAAATCTTTAAATGAAAATGAATTTTTTAATAAAAACTAATATTTTTCACTATTCATAGAAAAAATAATATTTTCAGAAAAATCCCATATATTAACCATAAGAAAATTTTAAAATTTTGAATCCAAAAATTAATTTCACCTTTTAAAATAAATTTTCTAAAAGTTTCAAAAATTAATTATATTATTTTTTCAATAAATAAATAAATGCATTTTTTTAGAAAATAACATTTTGAAAACATATAAAGACTTTAGAAAAAATAAGTACATTTTTATTAATATTTTGAATTTATATAAAACCATTATACTTAACATTTAAAATTTATTTATTCCTTTTTATAACCCCAGGTTTAACAGCTAGGTGAAAACGACCATATAAAATAGTTATATAAAGAGAATATTGTGGTTTGTTAGTACTCGGTGTCACGTATAACTCTAGATAGAGAAAAAAATTCAATTTATTTTAAAAAATATTTCATAAAATCTTATGGTGTTACAATTTTGGGGGGTTAAACTCTTAGAAACTAATTATGGCCTTTTTAATTATTATTTAATTAATTTTTATAATTTTTCTTATAATGTATTTCCTCCATGAACACTGTATATTTCCTTCCATTGATTGAAGGGTGGTCACCTAGATGCCTCACATCAAATTGTTTGACGAAACTGTTGAATCAACTATATAAAATTTATTAATATCAGTTAAATAACATATGCAATATTGTTTTAATTGAAAGGTATTTACCTAGAAAGTTACTAAATATCTTCCAATACCTATTTATTTTCCATGGGTATATCACTTAACAATTATTGATGGAATTAATAATTTATTCCCTATATGATTCCATTTAAAAAGGATATACAACCGATTTTATTTTCATGGGTTCTTTATGATATGATGAATTATTGATTTCAAGTGTCTCTCATATGTATGGATGATGATATTTGGGGTACTGTATACCCTCTAATGCATTGTTTTAGTTTGATATCTCATGAGATGTTAATGAAAATACGAAATGAGTTTGTTTACAACATCATGGGAATAATGAGTTTTCTCTCATTTTAAACCATGGAAGTAATGATTTTGTTCACAAAGGAATGGGATTAATGATTTTTCTTAAATTTTAATGCTTGAACATGATGGGTTTTTTCACAAAGGCATGGGCATGATAATTTTTCTTATAAGGGTTTCCCATTATTATGATTTTGCCACCTTTCTTAGTTTTTTTATTTTTAAGATATGATACATTCCATGTTTATGCATATTTTTTAATATATTTCATGCTTTTATATTATTCCATTCCTTATTGAAATGACCAATAATTTTATCAATGTAATTTCCCTTCTAATAATTGTTTCATATTTAGTAATTTAGTATAATGAACATGCACCACATTATGAAACCAATAAAAAAATTTATATTAATTTAAAAAATATATTTAGTGAATAAAAATGGCCATAATAATTTAAAAAATTAAAAAGGTATAAAAATAAAAAATAAGATAATTAAAATAAAAAATTTGGATTTTATTGATCCGTTAGAATAACCATACACACAAATAAAACTGTATAAATGGGAAAAAATATTTGTAATAAAATATTGATCTTGAAAATGAAAATATATGTAAATTTGAGAGAAAATAAAATTGAATGAAGAATGAATGATATATGAGGTATTTATATACATTTATGACCCCATATGATAATCACAAATCTAACTATTAGAATAGTAATATGACTGATTGAATAGAAACCTGACCGTTGGAATTGTAATATGACCATTAAGAATAGTAAACTGATGGTTATAATAGCATCCACACCTATATAATTTTGAAATAATAACCAGGTGTGACATAAAATGATAATATGATGTATTTTTATCATGATACAAGTAAATTAATTTGTTAAAATTTATAAAATAAGTTTTCATATTTTATATAAAAATATATGTTTTATAGGATTTTTTACAAAATATATAATGATTTAAAAGATTTTTTATTTTCATAAATGGGTTTATAAATTAATATTATGTTTCATTATAATGATAAAATATTTTTTTAGAACTTAAGTAATTTTTCAAAGGATCAAAAAATTGATAACAATGTTAAAATTTATATTTTTTCAATTAAATGAAGATTATATTTAAAAATTAAATTTCTCAAATTACTAAAACTATTTTCATAAAATGTATTTTAATTCTGTAATCTATACTTAAAAAAATTGGTAGGGTGAATTTTTGGTATTTTTTTAAAATAGATGAATTTATGGTGAATAGTAGAATACGGTAAAATATGACATTTAACATTATAAGACAAATACAAGTATTATTGAGTAATGGATGATGTAAAAAACTACCATTTATAACTTATAAGAATAATTTAATTTATATGGTCACAAGAATAAATACTATTTATAGTCTTGATCCAAAATTATAAACTAATGAACATAATATTTAAAATCACTTCTTTTATCCCTTATAAATACCACCCTCAAAAAACCTTCTCCCACAAATTCTAAGTATTTGAGTTTTCCAAACATATACCCAAATCTCTTCCCAAATCTCTCCCCCATGTCCTAGTGTGTAAGGTCTCACCAAAAGACTAATTCCATGTGCCTTAAGTAGTATTTCAAGGAAGCGACAATTAAGAGGTAATATTCTTAATTTACCTCTTATAAATTCATTTATTAGTCTATGTTATACTCACCCACATAATCAAAAAAGTAATATTAATTACAGTATCATATATAAAATTTAGTTTTATATTACTAATGGAATATCTACCATCCACCCCTTTCTTATATCGTCTTATTCTAAAAAATTAAACTGTTGTCTATATTATATCGGTTCCCCACCTCCATAGATGATGGGTTTTTGTTTTCCACTACCACTTTCATGAAATGTTTAAATTCACTTTTAATGGTTTAAAATAAAATAATTAAGTATATTATATATTTTTTCATATTATGGAATGAATATATTTCCATAATTTTAAATAAAAAGAAACTAGATTGGGATGATTGGTAAATCTTACTAAATGAACTAAGTAATTAATGTTGATGTTTTTACTAAAGTAATCATCCATATAATGAAAAAAAACATATTTTTTTGACCATTTAAATTGATTAAATAAAATTAATACCATTTCATTTCTCTTATGGAGTTTTAGTTATATTTGATAAGAACCTCAATAATTATCCCCAAGTGATCAGACTTTGGAACCATGAAATAAACACTCATGGAATAATGAAATTAAACCTTACATATTGTTAAAATGTTTATAAATGAATGTAATAAAATTATAATAAACAAAATATATATCTAAAAGGTTCATAATTATTTAATTAATAGATCTAATTTGATTTTACAAGATGTTAAGTCAAGTGCAGAAAAAATCCATACATAATGTAAGGGATCTCTTCGAACCACCCTTTTTCTTGGAGTCTCTATAAAGACATCGGAGTTGTAGTCATATCTTATGGCTAAAAATTTTGGCAGTGATGCTTTTGAGATTTCACCAGTGAGGAATTATGAAGTCAATGTTTAGGATCATTCAATGAGGTTGTTAGAACTTTGGATGACGAATCCTCTATGGTGGATAAATCTAAGAGCAGCTCAAATCTCATGGATGCAGATCACATTACTACTAAATCTATAAATTTTGTGAGTTATTCTAAGAAAATGGTAGTGTCTATTGTGAATAACCAATAATGATCACTCTCTTCTTAAAAGTAGTAAGTAGTTACACTTGATCATCCACACAAGATGGTAGACTCTAATAACTTGGAAAATGACCCCCATTCAAACATGATCACTTCAGACGATACTTTTTCTCTACCTGAGTAGGTGATTTCTAATCATAAGGGTGAATCTAGTTTTGCCTCTGATGATCAGGTTTTACTTTTTCATGCTGAAGAGTTTGGGAGATCATATGAGATAATGGTAGTGTATAGTGTCAAGGTTGTGTCAAAAAACACTTCATGAAAAATGGATTTTTTTCTCCATGTTATAATCTATTAATGTCTCTAAATTTGGTGATTTCTATAATTATAGTCTCCAAAGACAATAGGATATAGCTATTAAAGCCTAGGAGTTGGCTGAGACAACCACTCAAGAATGTGCACCCCTTCAAGGATGGTGGTAGTATTTAAACTTGGTAAATCACACAAAGAGGAAGATCCTAAAAAAAGAATATAAATATAGAAGCTACTAATGTAATGGTTATATCGGTGGATGAATGATTCTAAGAATATCTTTTTAGCCATTTCTTCCTATGATGACTCTTTTGAGCATTCTAAAAAAGTCTTGTGATAAGGATGAAGTTTCATAAAGTGAAAAACACAGTGTTATGGCATCAGACTATAACTAGAATGTTGTTGTCCATGAAGAGCCCAACAAGGCGGAGAACTGTCTAGATACTAAGGATCATGATAACCACTGGATGACTCCAAAATTGATGAGAGGCCACAATCCTCAGGGCAGTGGTATACCTAAAATAATATGGTTTATTCTTCTTAGCATGTTAGGATGTTTTATCTTTTTCCATTTTTGGTGTCTTTGTGCATGTCACTTTTTTTCACTTTAGTGGTTTTGGAATGTTCTCTTTATTATAATATATTGGCAGTTCTACCATGTTTTATCATCTTAAAACCCACGTGTCACATGCGTCTATTTTTTAATAAATTTTCCTGCAATCACATGTTTGGATTTCTAAACCAATGGTTAGTACCATTTCTCATTGTGATTATATATTATTATTATTATTTAATTAATTAATAATACTATTTTAATATAAATTATTATTATTAATAATTACTTATTATTATTCATAGTTATAATTAATAATAATTATAATAATTTATTAATTATTTTTATTAAGGATTAATTAACATGAGAATTGTTAATATTTTCATTATTAATCATTATTATTTTTAATTATTATTATTATTCTTATGGGGATTCACAATGCATCGAATGACTCTCTATATAATGTGATGAAAATTAATTTTTTGGATCAATGGTTTCGAATCCTGATTGGTATTTGAATCCACATAATGTATTCATTAGTGATTCAAGAAAGATTTATGATGCTATTTCTTCAGCCAAGGTGAATTTGGGATTAAGAGATGATGTTAAGATCTCCATGAATGTCCATTTGAATATTTTTATTGATCTAATGAAAGAGAAACTTTCCCACTATGTTGAAATTTACTCGAGGAGTGATCCTCTTGTCCTTAAAGTTGAGAGAAGATTTTCGAAGAGGATCTAACATACTGGACAAGTGGATCATGTAGAATGGATCGTTTTCCTCTGTTGAAGAAAACCATTAGATTCTTAATGAATGCTTGGAGGAATGAAAACATTCGATTATTTCTTGACTAATTACTCATAAAAAAACTCTTATAGGATGAAAGTGTTTCTGAACTAAATTCAATTTTTTGGGGATTCGGTGGATGCAAGATGAAATCCATGGTTTAAGGATTATTTCACATTATGTTTCCTTCATATTATCTTAAATATAAATCATGGGGTTTGGGATTTGTATATCTAAAACCTGGATTCTTGAGGATCCCTAACTGAAATCCTTTTTTGTCTTAAATAAGGACATAAACTCTTTTATAGAAACCATGATTCATATCTATGGTCTCAAGATGTTATTATCACATAAAAATATACTTTGGGACATAGATTCAGATTTGGGGATACCAATCAATCTCAACCACGAGATTGCTTGTTCCTTGTATGAAATTTTTCTAGGGTTTTAGTGGAGGTTAATTTTATCTCCCCACCTATTGAAAAAATTATCTTGATTTATTCTGAGAATAAGAAGGAATTATCTTTTGTATTTGATTTCATTCCTGATTTCTACAGAATTTGTAACCATATTTTTTATTCAAATTATATATTTCACTGGAATTTATATTGTGCCAGTTGTAAAAAGTTTGTTAATTTGATTGACCATTATAAGTTCAAACTACCATCTAGTTATAACTATACCAAAATGAAGTCGGATCCTATTTCTTAGAGTATTGTGTAGCAGGATTTCGTAGAACCTAGGGTAAATAAGGCAGGGTCTACAGTAGGGATTGTTAATTATGATGTATTCATGGTTAACTGTCATGATGAATATAACATGGATGTTGAGATTTTAACATCAATCACCCCATTAGTGGATGCTGTTGGAATGAATATCTTGAATGATAGAGAACTCAATTCCTGGTTGTGAAGGGGAAGGCTGATGATAGTAAGTAATCATCTCCTGTTTCAAATTTTAGGGAACCTGATTTAGGGGTAGGACATAATGTTGTTTCCTTTGATGATGTTATAGCCGGATATAAGGCTAGGTAGGAAATGGATGCTAGGAATGAGTAGTTTTTAAGGGATTTTTCAGGTTATTCAGTTGGGGATGCTCATTCAGTTTTGAGGCAGGGGTGATTAATATGATCTAGAATTCAGCTTATAGGAAGATCACAATGATGGATATGGATGGAAGTTACATTGATCCCGGTGTAATAATAATGTTCACTCCCACCCCTAAGAAATTTATGACTACTTCTTGACCTACTCAAGTTGAGATAAGTCTTGACAAGGTAGGTCAGAGTGTTGATAATGACCAGGATATTGGAGTGGCTATAATGCATGCTTCTTTAGATGTATATAAGGATCATGATAATTGTCTAGATGATATATCAAATTTGGGTACAAACCTGGATACAGAAGAAGTATCCACTGAAGCAGTAGAACCTGGTTTAGAAAATTCTGGCCAGATGGATAAAGGTGAATGCTGGTACACTGGATATAGTTAAGGTGGAATATGGCCTTAATAAATCTAATATGCCAACATCAATGGATGGAAATTAAATTTATGATGCAAGTGATGTTGGGATGGTCCTTCAAACCATGTTGAATATACTATACATGTTGGAAAATCTGGTATCCCCTCTATGAAAATGGAAGTGGATGACATATCTCTACAAAGTGATGTTTTCCAAGAATAATATACTCTATTTTCTCTCTTAACTAAGGCTCGATATGATTTTGAGTCCACCAAAGAGAAATTTAATAATTTGGTAACAAGAAAAAAGGATTTTTATCCATACTTGACTCGCTTAATGCTTCTTCTTTTTGTGTTATGTATATTGATAGTACACAAAGGGATTGGGATAGAGTTAGTGAGATGGTGACCAATACCCCAGGAAGGGAACAATAATCAGACATAGTTGATTCTAAGGATGGTGTTTTCAGCTGAAAATGCTGGAGTTGATCTTGAAATGATAGAAAATAAATCCAATTCTATGAAAATCATTCAAAAAAGGAGGAAATCTACATTTATGTATCTAAATATATTGAAAGAATAAAGGCTCATGATATATTTTTTTACATATATTTAAATTGAAAATGAAAGGGATGATGATAATCAATGAATCACTACTAAATCCCGGGGGACAGTCCACAAATCAAGGAAAGACAACTACCCGAGGAGAGGCCATCACAGATGATGATTTGACTTGTTTTTATGTAGTCTTTTTAGTTTGGTCTTTTCTATATTATATTTTTATTTCTCTTGGGGGTTATAGGACACTTGTAATGTATTTGAAATCCCCTGAACTTTACATATGTGTTTTCTTCTTAATAAATTTCTCAGGGCTATCAATGATGTTGAAGCTTCTAAGGGAAGCGACAAAGAATCCTCAGACACTCTAGTGGTTGTGAAGGATGTTTCCCTTTTGTATTCTTTTATCAAGGATAATTTAAGATTGAAATCTGGAGATCACAATATTTTTTCAACGAATAATGGTTTATGGAATTATTTTGAGGCTATCAAGGAAGATTTTGGGATCTTATGGGTATCAGGACCACCAAAACCCTAAGGAGACTACCGTATCTTCTTCTTTAATGAATCTCAGAGTTGAAATTCATTATGTAATTGTTGATAGAAAAGAGGATAATGTAATTGTGTAATCAGATAAAGAACATGGACCTTAGAAGACATTCTGGTCATGGAGGAGAAGAAAAAACCCAAATAGTAGGGGAAATCCTAAACATGAGGGTTTTAGATGGAAATCTAGGAATAAATATGTCGTCTATTTAGCGATTTGGTTAGCTGGAATCTTTGGGAATAATATTTTCTGCTTATTTTTCTTTCTTTATTTGGGATGTTTTCCTATCAAGATAATCATTTTTTCTAGGTTTTACCCCATCATCCTTCTTGTTTATCTTTTACTGTTTTTAATAAAATAGGATTGATCCTTTAGACCATTATCTCTTCTAGTTTCAATTGATAATAATAATAATATCTATTATACATAGAGGATTAAAAATTGAAAATACACACACACCATCCCAATGGGTCAAACATTATCCCCCCACAAGGATTGACAAAAAAAGCTAGCAAAGGGAAATGAACACTGGATATTGAGTCTAAAATGAGATTCAAGTCTTGGTGGGGTTCTCCCCTTATCATTACTAATTTTTTTATGGGAGTTATGATATTGTGGAGAATGTGATAAACATGTGGATGTTTTTGGGGGATAGTTCTAGAAAGAAACTAATTAATGGTTAGTCACAGGCTACTAGTCGTTATGAGAAAGAGATTAATATTGGGAAATAAAAGTAGGATTTGATTAAGTATGGTCCCATGTATGTTTCATGTGGGGTTTTTCAAAATGTTGGTCAACCAAAACTTTTGTATAGCATGGTTATTATCCTCTATATACATGATATGTTTGAGAAGCATGCTACTTAAAATGATAATAAAGGAAATGAGATGCAGGTTTTTGGGTTTGAAGACCTCAACTCTATTTAGGATTTGACTCATCTTGTTACTCCTGATTACATAGCAGGGAATCCTAAAATTCAGGCAATGGATAATTACTCTATCACCTTAAACTTGGAAGCACCTTCAAAAGATAACAACAAACATCCATGTCAAACTATTCATTTGAGGCCCGATCATCATCCAACAAGCCATCATTACATCAAATAGGCCCCACATGTGCCTCAATTTCCCCAAATACACATGTTTTCCCTCCACGGGGTCCATCTATATGTCTGAATAGGTTATCAGACTAATGAATACCCCCTATAGACCAGTACATATTTTCTAATGTTCTCTGTCCTCACTCGCACACACCCCAAGAAACTTCCTAGGTGGTCACCCATCCTGATCACTACTTTAAGAAAAACACACTTAACAGTGAAGTTATAATCCGGTAGGCTCCTATGTAAAGAGGTACACATTGTTTATATAGGTAGTAACATTTATCCTTTTAACCCTTTAACATTACGAGGTGTTACATCCACCCACTTTAATGTACAATGACTGTGTTGTGGACCTTACATATTAACAAAGATAGTGCCATCACACTTCTGATTGGGTTCCTCATCTGACAGAAATATAACAATGGGGTCTCATAGGCACCCTAGTTTCCCCACTAAAATATGTTTTACCCTTTCTTGGGTCCACCCACGTGCTCAAACAGATCATCAGATTAATGAATTTCTCTACAGACCATCATGTGTTCTTTCTAGTGTGATTTTTCCTTACACAAAAAAAAATCTATAGGAAATTCCATTTAGAAAATTTCTTGAGAAAACAAGATCATTAAATGGTTTATACAACATAGGATAGAGATATAACCTCCTACATCAACCTGGGTATCACACTTCCTACAATGGAATCCACATATAAACAATGGAAAGAGAATAAACGATCAATGAGTGGAGGATCTAACATCAATTACCATATATTAGGATTGATTTTATAATCAAAATGGTCAATGAATAGGGTAGATCAAAATATTACGTGAGGAAAACACACATAACCCCACAACCAACATGATGGTTGGACTTTAGACGATGATTTCAAAATGAATCTATAAGGGATAAAAGAAATATAATCACATGATCACATCCTGATCAAAGGACTCCAAGAACACGACCCAAACTCCACCACAACAACCAAGATAAATGAAGTAAATGGTAAGAAAATCATTCTTACCCTAAGGGACAAAAAAACCATGTCGGAGATCTATTAGTAAAAAATTCCACAAGGTGTTTTCTTGGTACGTTTTGGGTGTGATTGTGTTTGTTGAAAAATCCAGATGATCATGAATAATTATGGTTGGTGTTTTCTGAAGAAGGTTTTTACGGTGACAATGTTTCCCAGTTGTTTTCAAATTTTTATGCCTCAAAATAGGGAGTTTGGTTTTTGGAAAATTAAGATTTTCGCATTGGAGTGAACAATATGAGAACCACGAAGTATAGTACACAGATTGAAAAGGAGGTATGCTGAATTTTTTTGGGGAGGATTATTATTCACTAAAGGTGAACATTTCATAGAAGTGGTTCATGGGATAACATGAGGTTTACAAGAATATTTTGGTATGTGGGATGGCCTATTGTTTTAGAGAAAAATATTTTTATTTTGGCCGCTATGAAGGAGGAGAGGCGGTGCACAGACCGCGTAGGGAAAATGGTTTCCTGGATAATTGTGGTTTATGGAAGATGCTGGTATGTGGTAAAGGCTGGACCAAATTGAAGATTTGGTAAATCTATGATTAAAGGATTTTTCAGGTCTATTTTCCTATATAAAGAGCTCTAACCCCATAATTACATATAGAAAATTTTTATAATAAAACATATTTTTTTGTGAACTCAGCCATGTATGAAAGAGGTATGTGAGAAGGATTCTATGAAGGGTGAAGCAGTTCACAAAAGTGATTCCAGGAAATGTTGTTTTTAAAATAATTTTAGTCTACAAAGGAATAAGGTTGTTAGTTTATGCAACACTCTATAGAAGAAATAATTCCATAGAAGTAGAAGTGGAAGTGGTACACAGAATCGGTACACAAAGTCTGTAAATAGAGGCGTTTTGCAGAGATAGTATGTAGTGGCCGTATATGATAGTAAAATCATAGGTTGTTTGTGGAAGAGGAGATACATGAAGAATACTCACTACATAGTTCATAGAAAAGTGAGGTGGTTCACAAGGAACTCAATGAATATTGAGTAATCCCTAGAATTGTTTGCAAAATCACTTTCTGATAACCGAACAGTGTGAGAAATAGTGGGTTTCATCTATGGGTGAAAAAATAACATCAATAGATAATCTACCTATTGTTGGGGATTTATGCTTTCATGAAAATTAAGGGAACTACATGTCCCTAAACTATTAGTAGACCCTTTACAAGAGCTGTGAGAAAAGGAAGAGGAAGATGGAGATCCTTTCTACCAGTAGTGATCCAGAGAAAGTGACATAGAGAGTGACCCTTGGGAATGCTATGAGAAAACCATAAATATTGTAAAGGTAGTAAGCCTATGTGTAGAAGTGATCAAGACCAAACCTTGTAACTGGAAGTGAGATTTAGTGGATTTGGTACATTGACACATCGTCGTTGTATGCTCATTGGATGTAGCCCAGTAAGGGTGAACCAAGTAAAATAACTATGTCATGTGCATGATTTCATTTCTGTTCATATATTTCTATGGGAGAAAAAGAGAAGTTTTTTTTATTTAATGATGAAAAAATATCCGAAGGGGAAGTATTTTTATTCTATCATACCCTAATTCACCCCTATCAATGTATTTGACATTATTGACCTAACAAGATCAAACATTCCAAATGAAGCGATCCAGGTGGAAAAAACATCCAAATGCCCCTGGAAGGAACCTAGGGTTCGAGGAAGATGGTTGCACAATTAATGTAGACGGGGTCACATGTGTAGTGCAATAAAACATTCTTGGTTGGAGGGATTAATGTCATAAATCTTGTATTTATGATGTGAATATATCACATTGCATGTACATCAAAAAAGGTTATGACTTGGGTTAAAAATCCCGAATGATGAATTTATGTCACGAATTAAATTCCAGAATTGTATTTTATCACTCTATTAACTAAATTCATGGCATCTTACTAGTGATAGATTCACATCATAAATCAAAAATTTACAACTTGAATTATTTTTTTGTATCCAGTTCCCAATAATATCCCTACAAAAACTACCATTTGTCACCAACTACCTAAGAACCCAATAAACAAGATCTTAAATAATTAAAAGTGTCTACCTTTATATTAGGATGTTAAAATATCCACACCATTGTAATTTCCTTACCTGGTAAGTCATGTATAAGAATGGTGCTACGGAAAAATGTGGTGCAATTCTCCCTCACCGACGATTCATACTCCCAAGCCTTGTGAGAATATGATCCATTACACCAAAACATTTTGACTAAAAAAATATAATTTCATTGAAAGACTTTCATATCATAATCAATGATCTCCACTATTTCTATTCAACAGAAACATCGATCTCTAACATAACCTCCTCCCAACTCAAAACATGTGAAGAATTAGGATGGTACTTTCAAAGCTGTAATATCTAGAAAACGTTATATATACCTATCAACTGAGTCAATAATTCCAACTGATACACAAAATAACCAAACTTCTCATTGAAAAATGGGACAAAATATCTCAGAGCCATCTTTACTTATTTTACAAGACAATGATGATCCAATTGAGGAGAGACTTTTAATAAAATCCAGTCACTAATGGAAAACTTTAAAGGGCATAATTGATGATCTGTATACAATTTCTAATAACTCTGAACTATAAACAATGTATTTATGTATATATTGAATCCTCATCAACGTCTCTTGAATGAGACTTGACCCCACAAGAGAGGCCTCACCCACCTCTTCTCAACAAATTGGTGGCCTGCATGGGTGGCCAAACAAATATGCAAAGGGAACCATTATAATCGATGATTGGTAACTTTTATAAGTAAACTAAACCTATCCCAAATGGATATCCCAATATCCACAAAAATATATGATTCAAACATGAATCATATCCTCTAGGAACTGAAAATCATGTTCTGTTTGACTGTCTATTTTATAGGTTTCAGGCACAGCAAAAATGCCTAGGTTGAGTGACCAACTAGTATTTTAGTCTTAATTTATGTGTAATAATTATTGCACATGATTAAAACATCATGTAAAATTATTTCCATATTTTAATTGAGTAAATTAAAATCCTAGAACAATAAACAAAGGATTAAAACATGTAATTTATAATTAATTTATGAATAGATATAGAGTTATCTCAACTTGTAATTCTCTCTTCATTGATGAATTGGTAGACTAGATCATGTCAAACCATTTTTGTGATACAAGATACAAGTGAAGAATACCTATATCGGTAATTAACATGCGCATTAAAATCTCATAACATTTCCGTAGAATTTATGGTCTCTAGCACGACCGACCTTTGTCACTTTCATTGTTTGTGGTTCGTAATAGAATTGTTCTCAAAGGAGAAATAACTCTTGATGTTTTATTGTTTGCTTGAGAGAGGAGGGGATGAGAGAACACTAGATCTATTGATCTATATATAGGGATTTAGGGTTTCTAAATCTATATTTTTTGTAAACCATTTGTGTTATAGAATGTGATATAATTAGAAGTTTATTATAGAAAGTTCAGGGTTGAAATATTACAAACTAAACCCTTACCATTTTGATAATTATTAAATAACCCCATGTCCAATGATAATAATAATATTATTATTAATCAATTGACATGTGAAACAACATTTAGAATATTTAAAAAATATATTTTATACTATTTCCAATCATATCATGAAACTCGGTATACTTTTCCTTGTCGATATTTACTGATCCTCAAATAACGAAAATTTAATAAATAAATACCACTCCATTATTCTATAATAAATATAATAAATATTATATTTTTAAAACATGAAAATAAATAATAATAATAATAATTATTTAACACACTTATCCTTTAAAATAACTTGTTATTAAATTATGATGATCAACAAAAACTGAATAAATATTATTTATTATAACTAATTAAATTCTATACAATAATTTAAACATGATTGCAGATACACTTAGTGTGTTTACCTCTAGTCATCTTTTTCAGTGAAATTAGGAACAAAAATCAAAAGTCTAATATTAGTGTCTATAAATATAGTGAGACATCCATACATAAATTAGTTAATGTCGCAAGGATGTCCATCCTCCTAAAAACATTTTCCTTGAAATATAATACTTTTATTATAATATCTAAAATCAAGAAGGATTCATAATGGTTCCATTAATCTATATAATCAATGTAAATTTTTTGAATTTTAAGAAATGAATTCACCCAATGAAAATCATTTCCATATATTAATTCTGGAAGTTCTATTCCCATTAAAGGGCCTGAAATATTAACTTTTTCAAGAGACAAAAGGGATAAATCTTTTCTCGCATTATCCATTAATGCAATTTCACTAGTGACACCACCAATGTATCTAAATTCTCCTCGACTCTATTTTTTTGTAGTATTCATAAATAAATCAAAGTACACAGGTCATGATATCCATTAAATGACCATATTAAAGTTTAAAGATCAATACACACGCCTGTTGATAGGAATGTCAAATGACACATGGAAATGTAGATTTCCTATTAACAAGATTGTTTTCATAACCTTCTATCTTAGATATTACCCATGGTGAACTCAATGATAATGTCTATCAATGACTTATGATCCTCCCACTCTTGATATCATATATCATATGTTTCCCCTCAGGAAATATCATTTAACCATATAACTATATTAAATAATATTTTCATGGAACTTTTAGGTTCTTATCTTAGCTAGGGACTACTTGTGAAAACGTCATGAGTCATAGTGTAAAAAAGGTTTGAATATGAGGAAAGGATGGAAAATAAAAATAATTATAAGAAGATCACAAGACATAGAAATTTACATGGTTCAGGAAATGATCCCTAATTTCACAAAGAGGCAACAGAATTTACTATAATCATGAGGGTAATTATAATAAGATATTATGATTTTCATATACACACAAAATCCCTAGATTGAATGAGCTCTTAAATAAGACGATTCATTATTCCAATGACCACATATTAATTTTACTATTCTATAGTGCCACAACCACCCAAGTCCATCCTGCTATAATGACTGGTGACTAGAAGTCTATAGAGCTATAATACTGCTGTTTCCAAATTTTGAGATGCTACAGTTGAAGGTTCTGGGCGTAGCGGAAGCACCAGACCAGGCATGCCCAACTTGACTTTTTTTTCAGAAACGATGATTAATTTGTGATTTAAATAGTGATAAACACTATTATCAATAGACTCAAATAAAAAAATTTAGATGAGAGAAAATATTAGAACCAAAGCACATGATCAACACAAATTATTTATAATTAATTTAAGCAATTGATGAATTACCTTTTGAGGAATTATTTCATCATTGATGGATTTGAAAATGTATTTATGTTACACTATCATTGTGCTACAAGAATAAAGAATATATTTCCTTCAAAGGTGATCCAAATATATTCCATGAACCTCTGAAAATCACAATAGGAAACTTTGACTATTAGTACGAAAGATCCAAATGCTTGCATTATTCATCTTTAATCACCCTGAGAATCGCTTCACGTAAGGGTTATATTCAATCTCTCTAGAATTGAGAATGGTGGTGGAGGAGGATAACTCTTTTTATTGGGAGAGTTTTGGGAGAGAGAGCTCTCTAGGTCATTGAGAGGATTCACATTAGATCGTTTTGTGTACAACCAAATGAATTGGCTCTATTGTAGAAATAATATAATTGGGTTTATACATCGCTAGAGTTAGAAAATAATAATTATATATGAACCCTTATTATTTTTCTTAATTCCTGAAAACCCCCATGTTTATAATAATAATAATATTATTATTGTTATAATTATTTATTGATATGTGTTAAACTCATGAATTAAATTAAATATTATTTATTCAAATAATATTCAATGTACATTATTTCTCATCTGACCTTTAAACTCAGTATGCCATTTCTCCACAATATTTATCAAATATTGAATAATTACTATTTATTTAATAAATAAATATCAATACATTATTCTCTAATAATAAAATAAATATTACATTCACTAAAGAAAAAAAAATATTTATTAAATATTCTGCTCACATAATATTCTCTAGAATAACTAGTGAATAAATATATGTGATCAAAAAACCTTGAATAATTATTAAGAGAGGTGAGAGAATAATATTTATTCAAAATTTTAAATAATAAATAATAATATTATTTAATTGAGGTTCTAGATACACTTAGTGTTTGATCCACTAGTCCTACTTCTTAGTAACATTCAACAAAGTAGCCCAAAGTACAGGTTAACAACATGACAAGGCATAATTGAGAAAGAATTTAATATCACAACAACATAAAACCGCATATGTTTTCTTATTATATAATGTAATCCCTTTATCATGATATCTCTAATCAAGAAGGTTTCATCCTGGTGTCATCAAAAAATGTGTTCTATGTCTCTTTATTTAAATTTTTAAAAATTAAACTTGCATACAGAACACCATGACCATGGATTTATTTAGGCTATTCCATTTTTATCAAATTACATGAGATATCAAATTCCATTAATGAATAAAAGAGGAAAATAATTTCTCGCATTATTATTTAATTAAAGATTACTCGTGACACACCCAATGTATCCTACCTCATCATGAAAATTTGTTGCCATGGTTTTTATTAATACATCAAAGTACACAACTTATAATTTTCATTAATAATAATATTAGATTCTAAGGATCAATACACACATCCACAAATAGTAACATCCAATGACATATATAAACATGAATTTCCTACTGGTGAGTCTCATTCTCATAATATTTGACATTGGATATTACCAAGGGTGTACACCATGAGAAGGTTCCTTAAAGTCCCAAGAGTCTACACCCCTGATATCTTGTATAATTTTTGTTTCTAAAATGATTTCATACTACTATAGAACATATATTTATGAATAATGTCATGATACTCCTCGATTCTCATTACAGTATAGAATTACTATGACCTTTCAATGCAGCAGGTAATATTAGAACATTATCAGATACTATGTTACAAAAAATAACAATAATGATGTGATAATAAGTTAATTAATATTCAAAAATAAATAAATACAAGTTTTTATAAAGTAAATAGAATTTTATTATAGGCACCAAATCTAAAAACTACCACTTTCACTAGAGCCAATTACTCACAACATTTAGTATTCTACCTCTCAATATTTACTAAGATATACCTTTAGTCAAGGGGTCCATTGTTTTAAAAAACAATATTTGTATAAAAAAGGAAAAAATGATTCAAAAACTAGTAAAAGGGAATATCGAGAAGAAGATCTTGGAACATAGAGATTTATGTGGTTCAAGAATAATCCCTTCATCCATAGAGAGGTAGATTAACTTCACTATGAAATATGGGAGTAACATTTCAAGGTGATCTTAGAGTTTCCTGCACACAAATAAACCCTATCTTGAAATGAGCTAATAAAGAGAATGAAAAATGTTCCACGAAATGAATAGAAATTTCACTTTGTTACATTGAAAGGCTGATGGAAGACCACAATCCTACAGTATTGCGGCCACACAAGTCCAACATGCTATAGTGGATGGTGGAAAGAAGCATGTGGAACTATAATACCACTTCTTCCAAAGTCCAACATTCTATAGTAGTCGGGTCAAATTCCACACTTCTAGAGTTACCTATTTGTGTTGGTATGTCATCCTTTCTATAGTCAGTCATAGTTGTTGTAGTTGCCCAAAAATTTTCCTGGGGATAAAGGCCCCTGGAACCTTTGGTTAGGGGCACATTTCCCCCAAAACCCCTAATGAGTTCATCGTAGAGATCAACTCATTAATTTGTGCCTTGTTGTGTAGTATGGGCTGTAAGCATTCAAACCAACAACATCCAAAATAGATTGAGCTACACTAATCCAACAATATCCCAAATGGATCCTGATTCACTACATTGACCTTCTTTGATGCTAACTGACTTAAAAAACATAAATAATAAAATCTCCACCAATTACTCACTCACTAGTGCATGATTCTATTCATAACATCAATTTTAAGATGACAATTCATGATATACAAGATGTTACTCCTTTTGTGTTCCCATGGCGCCCTCCCATATTCAGCCTCTCATCTTCTGTTCATTAGTGGAGACCAGTAGAGGCACAAAATTACCTCAAATTCATTATTACCAACATCTTCCTCTACATATCTACTATATTGTTTGTCCCACAAATACTTGTAATGTCAACAACCCATCCTATACCAATCCTATAATAAAATGGTACATCAAATGAATGTGCTTCATCCAGGCATGAAACACTGGGTTCTTTGAATGATGTATGAAAATCTTATTGTCAAAGTGCAATATGTTTTCCTCTCATTTTCTTCCAAGATCATACAAGAAGTTATTCAGCCAAACCATCTCTTTTCCAGATTATATTACCACAATGTCTTTTGCCTCTATAGTGGATAAATCCACCAACTTTTTCAATTTCTATATCCATCTTACTAATATTACTTTATTAGTAAATACATAACCAGTTTCACTCATACTGCGGACATCACCTCCAAGTTCAACATCCACATACCCCTAAAATGAATTTTCTTTTCCAATGCACAAATATGATTCCTTTATACCCTTTAGATACCTCAGTATCCACTTCATAGATTCCCAATGTTCTTTTTCAAAGTTATCCTTGTACTTGCTCACAACTCCAACTACATAAGCAATGTCAGGTCAAGTACCGAACATGGAAGACACTAGGATTATAACATCTAATGCATATGGAAGCTTTTAAATGTACTCAACCACTTCTAACATCTTTGGTGATTACTCCTTTGATATTTTGAAATAGTCTACCATGGGAATAGAAACTATATTTTCTTTTAGCATATTGATTCTTCTCAAAAAAATTCCAACATAGTTAGCATATGATAACATCAATGTTCATACTACATGACCTCTATTGATATTCATCCCCAAAATCTTTCTAGCTTCTCTAATATTTTTCATCCCCAAAATCTTATCAATCTTCTACATACATGATCATGTAATGAGGATTTCATTAACATATAAATTCATTATGATATATTCATCACCAAAATACTTGATGTAGAAACATTGATCCATGACACATAGTTTGTATTAATTTATAGTCATGAATGCATCAAACTTTTTGTTCTACTAAATAAGTGCTTGCTTCAACCCATATAAGTGCTTCCAGAGTTTTCGCACCAGGTATTCCTTAAAATCAATGTGTCCCTTTGACTGCTACATAGAAATGTCTTCCTCTAGATATACCTGAAGGGAAGAAGTATTCATATCAAGATGATCATAATATAAATCTTCTGATGCAACAATAATGAGAACCATCTGTATAGTGGTAAAATTTATTAAAGGAAAGGGGATTTTAGGGAATTTAAAACATTCCTTATGTTGTAATCCTTTCACCACTATCCTTACCTTGTACCTCTAATTTCCATCATGTTCTTTCTAGAACTAGTATACCCAATTGTTTTGTAATGTTTTCTTTCCTTGGGAAGAGGTGTCAACTCCAAATTATTGTTATCATGCAGTGAAGAAATATTATCCTTCATTTCTAACTATCAATTTCCCAACTCCTTAAAATTCATTGCATATTTAAAACATTTTGGTTATCCACCATCGGTCAAAAAAATAGATTAACGATGGTGAATACCTTGAACAAGTATTATCACCCTTGTTGATATCCATAAATCCACTAGAGGAGTATGTTCCACCGATTCTGATGTCTCATGATCAGGTACACCTTCAGGATCCACTTGATCATTGAACTCTGATTATTTTTTCTCATTTTTATCTTCATATTCAAGGAGATCCATTTATGTGACACATTCATTAAATACCATGTTCTGGATTCTGATGATCTTATTTTTACAATCATCCAAAAAGTGATAACCAAACTCCTTAGCACCATAACCATTAAAGAAACATGGTTTGAAATTAGCATAAATCTTGTACCTTCCTTTAATATCTAACTTTACATATTCAAAATAACCAAAGACTAATAAAAGTTATTCTTACCTACTTTTCAATCTCAAGATCCCCCAAAATATATTCTCTCATTGGTATAAATGGACTTCTATTGATAAGATATTCTTTCATGTTCACTACTTCTGGCCAAAAGATTTTGGGTAAACTTGAGTGCACTCTCATACACCTAGGATGTTCATTAAATACAATATTAATCCTCTCATCCACACCATTATATTGTGATGTACCTAAAATATAATTCTCCCACTGAATTCCATTATTATTACATAATTACTTGAACTTATAACTACTATAATCTCCTCCGTTTTCATACCTGAAGAATTTTAGCCTTGATTCTGACTCATTCGCCACCATGGTTTTCCACTTATGGAACATCTTAAACACATGCAATTTTTTTTTCATAAAGTAATCCCATACCTTCATTATTGATTCATTGATAAATGTCACATAATATTGCAACCCTTTATATGACTGTACTAATGCAGGCCCCAAAATATCTATGTGAATCTGGTCCATCTTCCCAGCCTTCAGTGTTCTACCTCCTTTTGAAAATGATACATTCTTCCTCTTTCCAAGGATGAAATATTCATATAAACCAACTTCCACCCAATTCAGCTCTGGTAACATTTCTTTTTTTCTCCATCACCTTATTCGTCTTCTCACTTATATGGCCGAACCTATAGTTCCACAATTGTTAATCCCTAATAGAGTTTATTGATGAAAAAATGTCTATGATAGTCTCTATCATGTTTTACAAGGTACCATTCTTTACTCCCCAAGCTATGATGATAACTTCCATGGTAATATTTCAGACACCGCCAGTAAACATAGCATTGAATCCTATATCATCAAACTGCCCAAAAAATAATACTTCTTCTCAATATAGGGATATAACTCCAGTTTTCTAGAACCAGAAAACTCCCAATTTCGATCTGGAATTATGAATCACCTTTCCCAATGATTTTATAAGGTTCATCCTCAACAAGATATACCTTTCCAAAATTTTTATAAACACAATTGTTTAGGAAACCCTTCTCCAATGTGGAATGAAAAGACTCCCCTGAGTCTAAAATCCAAGACTCCATAGGGATATACATTCTTAGAAGCATCACATCATCAGTTCCTTTAACCTTCGTGTTTTCTATATTGGTTTTAGGTTCCTTATATTTTATCTCTGCACTTCTTATCATGTCCTTTCTTCTCAAAATCCAACATATAGGACCATCGACCTTTTCCTTGTCTCAAATCTTTCCTCTTGACGTTAATTGTCTTTTGTGATTTTTTCATTGCACATATCTTCCTATACCATGAACAATCAGATCTGAACCATAGAATATTCCCGATTATATCGTTCGAACATCCCCACTAAGGATTAGCTCCCAAACATCCTTTAGAACTATCTTTGTTTTCCCTGAATAACTACTCATGGCTATAATAGTTACTTCACAAATATCAGGTAATTGAGAAAGTAATATTAGTGCACATACCACATTGTTATGTGAAATATCCACCAATTTCAATTTACTTATGACTGTATTGAATTTAATAACGTGGTCTTTAACAATCCTCCCATCAACCATTTCTAGA
Organism: Viscum album; assembly: GCA_963277665.1. Classification (NCBI taxonomy): domain Eukaryota; kingdom Viridiplantae; phylum Streptophyta; class Magnoliopsida; order Santalales; family Viscaceae; genus Viscum; species Viscum album. Next base: position 251,219,236 of record OY728150.1, read on the forward strand.
TTGAACAATCATCACATCAGGTACACTTTATTTGATGCTGAAGGATTCTTGTACATATTTATGAGATAATTAATCATCCGAACTATTGTCTTCTACTCTTTTATGTTGAATTCCACGTTTTTGGAAAACGTAATGCACACAACTCCCCAAACCTTTCGATCTAGAATATCTCATTCCATATGCTCCATGTTCGTTGGATTTAAACCCAAAAGTGGCAAATGAAATTTATTATGGTCAATATAGTCTTCAATCTATATCATCTAGTAGCTAAAGTCAGTTCTATTGATGTGATGGACCTTTACCTAGCTTCTTTCACAACCATCATTCAATTCAAGATATCTGAACTCATGTTCTGATTCTAGTTTTTATAAAAAAAATGGTGGTAGAAAATAAGTGATAAATGATTCAAACAAGTGTAAAAGGAAAAAATGAGAATAAGATCTTGGGACATAGAGATTTACGTGGTTCTAGAATAATCACTACATCCACAGAGGGGTAGAATAATTCACTATGAAATCCTGGAGCTTAATTACACAAAGATATTATAATTTATCATGCACATAAAAACCCAAGCTCAAAATGAGCTAATAAATATGACAAAAAATTATTCCACCAACCACATAGAAATTCCATTATGCTATAGTGAGAGGTGACTGGAAGTCTTCACTATTAAATCAATGAAGAGGAGATCAAAAAAGGACCCTCCCTCATATGCATTGACTAAAGCTCCATTCTAGTGTCCTAGTATTCTTGGGGGTACCCTTACCCCTTTATTATTTAGTTTATTTTTTTATGAATTCATTCTACATTAATTTGATTAATTTTAATTATAGTTAATTATATTATTATTAATAATTATATTAATAATTACTATTAATTTCATAAATAAAAATAAAAATAATAATTAACATTAATTATTATTTTTAATGGAGGGGTGCCCTGTCACCATGCGTCTTTGATGGGGGGGGACCCAGAACTCATAACATTGTGCCTTTGTGTCTAGGGGTCAAGTTATGAGTTCCCCATCTAATAAAAAAGGGTTTTTATTTCTTTTCCTAATAAAAAGGGGCTTGAACCTTATTCTTTTTAAAAAATAACACCATTAATGAAATTGTTAACTATTATTTAAGAAGAAAACATTTTCCAAAACATTATGATTTTGGCATTATTCTCGAACGAGTTCATACTCACTATATAACTCACAAGATGAGGGAGGATATATATTTTTATGTTTCCAAGGGAACTAAAGACAATCTTATGTCTTCCTAAGTGGTATTGAATAGTTGGACTAAATGCTATATGGGTTTCCACTTCCATTTATGTGGTATTTTTTAAATATAATAAAAATTTGAATAATAAGAAAAATAATATTAATAATAATTTATTATTAATAATGTTTTATTATTAATAATATATTATATTTTCAACACTAAAAGAAAAATGGGAATCCCACATTGAAAATATTGAAAGGAAATTGATGAGAATGTCCTTAAAAATAAGGTTTGAGTGTGATTTTATTATATATTAGAAAAATAAATAATAATGATTAATTTTTATACACATATATATTATTAAATTTCAAGGAGGGGTATTAAAAAGAAACAAATATTTCTACTATGCCTACAAATACGTAGGGAGACTTGACCTAATGACCTCTCAAGAGAACCCTCAAAGGTATAACAAATAGTTTTTTCCCCTCAGGTAATTTTTAAAATATAATTCCTTAAACTATATGTTATTTTTTATATACTTATATAAACAAAAAAATCGTGACTTCGATTACCTGTTATTTTGTAAAATGTGGGGTTTAAGACTGGGCATTTTGGGGTCTTATATGACTGATTATTTAAATGAATGATTTATTTATGTAAATAAATGTTTAATAAATAATATTTTAAAATATCGTTCAATAAATTCTTTTAAGGGAAAAATAAGAAAAAAGAAAACCCACTATATGAGATTTTATAAAATTTAATTATTTATGGATGAAATAAATTTTTTATATTGTCTATTAAAAATTATATTTTTTGGGTTATCATATTCTTGAAATCATACATCGCCCTTTTTCCCTTTCTACTATAGCTGAAATGATTGTGAATAACCAATACACCTAATTAATACAACTATAGGAACTCATAAAAATATCCCAAAAAATAACTACATGGTCCTTCATTAACATTATTTTTCTATATTCATCCTTAAATATCATTTTTACTTAAATTAAACTTGGTGTTCCTTGTTCATGGAAATTGTTCTTTACATAACCATATAGAATGCTCAAAATTCCCTTCAGGTTTTCTTCATTTCATTTCCATATAATTTTATGCAATTTTTTTAAACGGGACCTTATTGAACTCCCTTCATATTGAGTTGTATTTATTATAAATAAATATGTGGTTAATAATAATGGTGTCAATATGTGTTGAGAAAATAATCTTGGAAGGTGTTTTGATTACCCAATCAAGTTGATGAGAAGAAGAGTTATATACCGAAGATAGGTTGTCTACATACACTGAGTTGAGCATATTGAAGAGCACTTTGCATCCTCAAGATTAAAGTTACCATGTTTTATTATGATAAAATAGTTTTTTAAGAAGGGGAAAACTTAATTGAAGTGAGTTGTTTACATTGTTCATATGGAAACAGAGCTATATAGTGAGATGTTTTCATCTGAGATACACTTATAAATACATTCACATAGTAAAGATGTTTGGATGATCTACTTCCAATATTTCTTAAAGAATACTTATCTAATTGAATATTAGAATTGATGGTTGTAACACCCCGAGATTTTATGAAAAATATTCTTTTTAATTTCATTAATGTCTTGTGTTGTACGCTACACCAAAAGAAGCTTGCAAAACACGCATCCTTGACTTTCCTTGCATTACACGCAAGCGCGACCTTCCGCGATAGCGTGTGTTGTACACAATACCGAGTTTCTCTAAACAATGATATGCTATTAAAATATTATTAAAACTAGCTGTTATAAATAGTAATAACCACTTTTTGAAATTTTATAAATTTTATTTTTCAAAATGGACTTCATTTTTGGATTCGTAATATTGAAATTAGCCTAGGGTGAAATTTTGGTATTTTTCTGAAAACATTCAATTTTTGATGAATAGTGAAACCACTAAGTGGTAGTTAAAAAAACTGAATTTTTCATAAAACTTAATTTTTCCGCTTCCGTGAGTGGAATTTTGAAAATCCAAGAGACACAGTTAATATCAAGTACTAAAATGTGGTTCAATGAGATGAAAATAATTTTTGGTGAATAGTAACTTTTTACTTTTTTTTACCACGGTTAAAAGTAAATAGGGTAATTAAGGGTAAAAATGATATTATTATTACCCTAACACATGCCCTAATTCTATTGGACAAGTTTAATTCGACCAAAAACAAACTTAGGAATAAAATATGACCATTTAGGCCCACTTGGATTAGATTAGGACATTTATTATTAATTTATTTAAAGAAGGGTTAAAATAGTTAAAATCAAAGTTTGATAAGTAAATCATTTTTAATATGGGGTTATACATAAGATCAATTAGACTATAAATATTCATTATAAATATAAAAAGATTTCCTACATAATGGTATTTTATTTGTAATTTTTAGACATTAAATAATTTAATTTATTTATTACACAATGATGATGCAGTAATTACCATAATAGTGAAAAGTTAGAATACTTGATATTATAAATACCTAAATAAGTATAATTTGAGACTTTTTATGAATTAAAATAATTTTCTAGGTTAATATGACATGTTAGGATTAATTTAATTAACTTTGGTCGAAGTAATCATTCTGTTATGAGTTTCAAAAAAATCAACTATTGAATAGTGACAAAATTGTCATAAAATAGTTTTTAAAACAAATATTATATTATTAAATGTTATTTTATTCCTAAAAATATAAGGTTAGGAAAAATGACTTAGATAAGGTTATATATATTAATAAAACACAACTTTGGGGTTGCTTGTATGTATATGGTAAGTTTATTAACTATATAATATAAAAATACAAAGTGACATGGTAAATGTCAATCTAATTAACTAAGAGTTAAAACTAAAAGATAAGGTTAATATAATGACCTAAACTTTTTTAACTTATATTGGATGAGAGAATTTAGACCCATACCCACATTATATTTGAAATAACTCAATTTGGAGCTATTTAAAACCGAACTTGACTTTATAATAAAATAATATTTTTAGTTATTCCAAAGGTGCCCCTCTCCTCCCTTATAAAAGGGCACCTCCTCCCCCTCTTCCTCACACCACTTTGAGCCTTCAATATCGTCCAACCCCTGCCAATTTCTACTCTCCACTTCCCTAGAAACATCCTAGAGGTTTTGGTCTTCGTCAAAGACCTATTTTAGTGCCCTAAAAGGAGGTCTCAAAGAAGTACTTCAAAGAAGAGGTAATGTCCGTTACCAATTCTTTCATCTTTATTTCTTCTTAAACTTATTCTTATTAGGATGTTTCATTATGAAGTAATAAAATCAGTATCAATTATATACTGATTTGTTATTATAATTATGAAACAACCTTATTTCACCATCTATCCATCCTATAGAAAACGAAATCACTGCGCGTGCGTACGTACGGAATACCATCTCCACGCCGTGGTGTAATCTATTTTCCACCACCACCTTACTTGGATGGGTATAATGGTGTAAATAATAAATATATATGATTATTGTAAAGTGATATTGATTCTTAAATAGTATACATACACTCCAATACAATTCCACGATCATGAGAACGATATCATCGCTCGTGCGTACGTATGGACTACCGTCTCCACGACGCGATGAGATTCATTCTCCACGTTAACCATTCATGAATGATTATAAAGTATATATAATAAGTAATAATGAAATATATGACATAATAATGATTCTGTATTTATGTGTATATATATGTATGTCATCTACTTAATGCCATTCAACTCAATAAGGAAAAGAAAACAGCATTCATGCGTACGAACGGTCTACCGTCTCCATGAACGGTGTATTTCTTTCCATTTAATGATCTATTATATAAATATATATATATTCTGAATATATATTATATATAAATAATGTTTTATATTCTGGAATTAAGTAATCATGATCTAAGTAATCATATGAATAATTACAAGTCAAAACACGGATGACAAATGAAACGATTTTACCCAAAACGCTCTTTAACATGGAATTTACAAAAGAACGGGTAATATAAAGCCATAAGTGGACCATATATGATATCATAATAATGAGTATGCTTCTGGAATAATTCAATGACATTATGTAAATCATTATACAGGAGGTTCGGACACATACGAAGAAAATCAGACCTAAGGTAAGGGAAATATCACAATCTCATTTTTATCCGAGATTGTTTATACTTTGGTATTTACTAGGGTGTATTTTATCATCCACATCCATGTTTCCTCAATATGTAATATTATTTCCATCCACCTACAATTGTTTAAATTCAATTTTACCCTTCGGTGAGTTTTTAGTAAAGGATATTAAAGGAATATTTTGTCGTTTTTCATACGAGGTACTTTTTGACTTTTCTGACAAAAGTACAAAGAATGTTTTTTTAACTTATACGGCATGAATGGATTTTTAAAACATTATTTCCAAGAAGCTTCCTTTACAAGTTTTCAATTTTATTTTTAATCAACGTCTTTTAGTTTAGAATTGTACGACATGTTAAGAAAGGAAAAGTGTTTTTGAAGCAGAAAGGATATTTTTCTCAAGAATGGAGTTCAAGTGTTTTATCAAAATTATTTTCCATCTAAGATAATAAAGGGTTCTGTTTCTATCCCTATTATTACATTGATTTGATTATGTTGTGATGGAATTATATTTTTATGAATTCCTTTATCTTATATGAATTGTTTTATGATGTCATGATGTTTAAGACTCCCATTTTTATTATATGGGTTATGATATGATGTATGGTTTATGATTTTGTGGCTCACATAAGAATGGTATCATTATGAGATGGGTGGGACCTATATCTCTCTCCAATGCATTGGGTAAAGATTTTATATTTCATGAGATATACATGGCTGGAACGGTAGGTTATACCGGTTCAGTGAAACAGGACTGAAACGAGGGTGACTCGGTTCCGAAATGGACTTTGTCCACTAAGATAGTCTTGGAAATGAGTCTTGACTAATAAGAAATGATTATCTATGATTATGTGTGTATGCCACAAAGTTTCATGATTTAAGTTATGATTATTGGGATTACATTTCACTACTATGATTTACCCCATGTTATGAATTTATGATCTCTTTTGCAGGTTAGGATTTCCAAAAGTTATGTTCTTATGTATATGATGTGATTGATATTTCTTTTGTTTACCCTTACTGAGCATTTGAGCTCACCTTTTTATGTTTTCTTTTCCCCAGGATATAAAGAAAGGTTTTAGGTAATAAAAAAAAGGGGAAGATCTTTATGGGAGATGTTGAAGATCTTTCACCATGATTAGAAGATTACGTTCTGAGTTTCCAAAGACACTAAACTATTACGGTCCTTGTGTGTGTGTTTTTTTATGTACCAAGTATTACGCAAAAGTAATGTGATGTCCATGTACGTCAATCTTCGGGTCTCTACAGTTGGTATCAGAGGAAAGGTTTAGTCAACCATTGGAAACTAGGATGCGAAAACGTTAGTGGGATCCCTAGAGATATTTCTAAGTTATGTCTAGGGATGTCCCTAAGGATAAATATATGTATAGGATATAGTCCTAGAACTATGGTAACGATATTATATTAAACCAAAGATGTTAGATATTGAAGTTACTCCCCCTTTATTATGATTTTTTCCTCTCACACTATTCTTTTTGGGTTTTAGAAAATGGCTGGAAACAAGATGATTCACGATAATGGAGGATATGATGGACAATGGAATGATATTCTTCATGAGAAACCAAATGAAATGGGATTTGGAAGTCCAAACATCATTATTATGCCGAATCAACAATCTCATAACATGATCAATAAAGTAAAATTTGGTAAGTTTCCTGACTCGGCTAATAAGAGAAAGATGGAGTTTCATGATGATCATAGAGGAAATAAAGTTCAATTTCCCCTATGTAAATCATGTGGGAAGAGGCATCAAGGAGAATATTTCAAAGGAACTGGAAGCTGCTTTGGGTGTGGAAAAGAAGGAAACAAAGCCAGTAAGTGAAAAGGAAAAGTTTTAGTTAACACCAGGGATGAGGATAATGGTATTTCTATGACATCAACAATGGTTAAATGTTTTAAATGTGGAATGTACGGGCATTATGAAAACCAATGCCCTAAGGGAAAGTCTCATGAAGAGAATCAGTATGGTCGTATGGGTAGTATTTATGTGGATGATGCTGAAGAGACTACAAATGATATGTGAGATGAAAGAATTGTTGAAGCTCGGTCAATGGTTTAAGAATGTAGTGGAATGATTACATGTTTATCATGTGTAATGTTGTATAGGTAATCTCATGGTACTATGGAATAAAGAGACATCTAAGGATTGTTACACTGTTGTCTTTCCTTGAGTTTTGAAAGTGTATGATTAATGTTACCAGTATCCATGAAAGGTTATTCAGATATTTTTGGAATGTAGATGATATGCACATAATGAAGGGATAAGGAGAAAATTAAATGTTTGATAGTATTCATGACCTCATGACTGATAGAAGGAGAAGGTTATATCATGGTTTGAGTATATAGAATTTTTGTATTTTGGTATGTGGAAAGAGTTAACTTTTGACAGCATTGATGTTTTCACTAAGGTTTAATGGGTATTCATTTTTCAATAGAATACATCATTAAGGTATCCACATGATTGGAATGTGACCAACATGATATATGGGGGATAAATGATGGCATTCACATGATCATTTTCTTTATACAATGAGCTTGGACCGAAGTATTTTAGATAAGCCTAAAGATTGGAATAAATTATGTTGGACATAAGTTAGTATTGTTTAAGGATAAATTTTTTTTGATATTGTTTATGGGATGTTATAGTAATATAGCTTTAGAAAAAGGACAACCTGCAGGACGGGTGACACCCCATCGCGTCGGACAAGGCTGTGGGAATCGAACCCACAACTGAAGTGAGACTGGCCTTTATCGCCTACCACTGGCCTACAGGAAGTCCCTGTTTAGTAGAAACTAGTTTTATTATATTAAGCAGTATGATATATGAAGTATAAGTCCATTTTAGGAACCGTATATGATTAATCTCACTATAGATGGACTTATGTATTTTTTGATAACTTTTCTAACCTTTTGTTTGAGAGAGATGGAATGACCCATCATTCTGTCACATGATCTGCTAACACATCACGAATGACAAATTCAACTTCATTTCTTTAAGAGATGAAGTGGAAATTGACCAAAGAACGGCAAACGGTGAGACTATACTGAAATCACAAAACTATTTCTTCTAATTTCATCAACTTTAGGGAAATGACCTTGAAAACCAACAATGTTGTCCTAGTGCTCTTATATCTGATGAATCATATGGTACCTTAGATCATCACAAATTTATGGATTTGTGATTGCTGGCTTTTCCATAGCCATGTTCTCTACCACTCTCCATCAGAACATGATGGTTAGATTTCTCTTCCATATCCATATTTTCACCTATGTGGAAACAAAGTGATTAGTTTATTTGGGTAACCGTTACGTTTCATACTTTTGTTTTTAAAGATTGGTTTTGGTATTCCTTTTTACAATGTGGGTTTCTATTAAAGAAACTTTCGAATAGTAAACCATTTATAACCCCGACGAATTTCAAGGGCGAAATTCATTTTAAGGGGGGTAGAATGTAACACCCCGAGATTTTATGAAAAATATTCTTTTTAATTTCATTAATGTATTGTGTTGTACGCTACACCAAAAGAAGCTTGCACAACATGCATCCTTGACTTCCCTTGCATTACATGCAAGTGCGACCTTCCGCGATAGCGTGTGTTGCACGCAATACCGAGTTTCGCTAAACAATGATATGCTATTAAAATATTATTAAAACCAGCCATTATGAATAGTAATAAACAATTTTTGAAATTTTATAAATTTTATTTTTCAAAATGGACTTCATTTTTGGATTCATAATATTGAAATTAGCCTAGGGTGAAATTTTGGTATTTTTCTGAAAACTTTCAATTTTTGATGAATAGTGAAACCTCTAAGTGGTAGTTAAAAAAACTGAATTTTTCATAAAACTTAATTTTACCACTTATGTGAGTGGAATTTCAAAAATCCGAGAGACACGGTTAATATCAAGGACTAAAATGTGGTTTAATGAGATGAAAATAATTTTTCGTGAATAGTAACGTTTTACTTTTTTTTACCACGGTTAAAAGTAAATAGGGTAATTAAGCGTAAAAATGATATTATTATTACCCTAACACATGTCCTAATTCCATTGGACAAGTGTAATTCGACCAAAAACAACCTTAGGAATAACATATGACCATTTAGGCCCACTTGGATTAGATTAAGACATTTATTATTAATTTATTTAAAGAAGGGTTAAAATAGTTAAAATCAAAGTTTGATAAGTAAATAATTTTTAATATGGGGTTATACATAAGATCAATTAGACTATAAATAGTCATTAGAAAGATAAAAATATTTCCTACATAATGGTATTTTTTTTGTAATTTTTAGACATTAAATAAATTAATTTATTTATGACACAATGATGATGCAGTAATTACCATAATAGTACAAAATTAGAATAATTGATATTATAAATACCTAAATAAGTATAATTTGAGCCTTTTTATGAATTAAACTAATTTTATAGGTTAATATGACATGTTAGGATTAATTTAATTAACTTTTGTCGAAGTAATCATTCTGTTATGAGTTTCAAAAAAATCAACTATTGAATAGTGTCAAAATTGACATAAAATAGTTTTTAAAACAAATATTATATTATTAATTGTTATTTTATTCCTAAAAATTTAAGGTTCGGCCAAATGACTTATATACGGTTATATATATTAATAAAACACAACTTGGGGGTCTCTTGGATGTATATGGTATGTTTATTAACTATATAATATAAAAATACAAAGTGATCTGGTAAATGTCAATCTAATTAACTAAGAGTTAAAACTAAATGATAAGGTTAATATAATGACCTAAACTTGTATAAATTCTATTGGATGAGAGTATTTAGACCCATCCCCACCTTATATTTTAAATAACTCAATTTTTAGCTATTTAAAACCGAACTTGACTTTATAATAAAATAATATTTTTAGTTATTCCAAAGGTGCCCCTCTCCTCCCTTATAAAAAGGCACCTCCTCCCCCTCTTCCTCACACCACTTTGAGCCTTCAAGCTCGGACAACCCCTGAAACGTTCTCCTCTCCACTTCCCTAAAAACATCCTAGAGGTTTTGGTCTTCTTCAAAGACCTATTTTAGTGCCCTAAAAGGAGGTCTCAAAGAAGTACTTCAAAGAAGAGGTAATGTCCGTTACCAATTCTTTCATCTTTATTTATTCTTCCACTTCTTCTTCTTAGGATGTTTCATTATTAAGTAATAACATCAGTATCACTTATATACTGATATGTTATTATAATTATGAAACAACCTTATTTCACCATCTATCCATCCTACGGAAAACGAAATCATCACGCGTGCGTACGTACGGAATACCGTCTCCACGCCATGGTGTAATCTATTTTCCACCACCACCTTACTTGGATGGGTATAATGGTGTAAATAATAACTATATATGATTATTCTAAAGTTATATTGATTCTGAAATAGTTTACATACACTCCAATACAATTCCACGATCATGAGAACGATATCATCGCTCGTGTGTACGTACGGACTACTGTCTCCACGACGCGATGAGATTCATTCTCCACGTTAATCATTCATGAATGATTATAAAGTATATATAATAAGTAATAATGAAATATATGAAATAATAATGATTCTGGATTTATTGTTATATATATTTATGTCATCTACTTAATGCCATTCAACTCAATAAGGAAAAGAAAACAGCGTTCATGCGTACGAACGGTCTACCGTCTCCATGAACGGTGTATTTCTTTCCATTTACTGATATTATATATATATATATATATATTCTGAATATATATTATATATAAATCATGTTTTATATTCTGGAATTAAGTAATCATGATCTAAGTAATCATATTAATAATTACAAGTCAAAACACGAATGACAAATGAAACGATTTTACCCAAAACGCTCTTTAACATGGAATTTACAAAAGAACGGGTAATATAAAGCCATAAGTGAACCATATATGATATCATAACAATTAGTATGATTCTGGAATAAGTCAATGACATTATTTAAATCATTATACAGGAGGTTTAGACACATACGAAGCAAATCGGACCTAAGGTAAGGGAAATATCACAATCTCATTTTTATCCGAGATTGTTTATACTTTGGTATTTAATAGGGTGTATTTTATCATACACATCCATGTTTCCTCAATATGTAATATTATTTCTACCCACCTACAATTTTTTAAATCCAATTTTACCCTTCGGTGAGTATTTAGTAAAGGATATGAAAGGAATATTTTGTCATTTTTCATACGAGGTACTTTTTGACTTTTCTGACAAAAGTACGAAGAATGTTTTTTTAACTTATACGGCATGAATGGATTTTTAAAACATTATTTCCAATAAGATTCCTTTACAAGTTTTAAAGTTTATTTTTAATCAAATTCTTTTATTTTAGAATTGTACGACATATTAAGAAAGGAAAAGTGTTTTTGAAGCAGAAAGGATATTTTCCTCAAGAATGGAGTTCAAGTGTTTTATCAAAATTATTTTCCATATAAGATAATAAAGGGTTCTGTTTCTATCCCTATTATTACATTGATTTGATTATGTTGTGATGGAATTATATTTTTCTGAATTCCTTTATCTTATATGAATTGTTTTATGATGTCACGATGTTTAAGATTCCCATTTTTATTATATGGGTTATGCTATGATGTATGGTTTATGAATTTGTGGCACACATAAGAATGGTATCATTATGAGATGGGTGGGACCTATATCTCCCTCCAATGCATTGGGTAAAGATTTTATATCTCATGAAATAGACATGACTGGAACGGTAGGTTATACCGGTTCAGTGAAACAGGGCTGAAACGAGGGTGACTCGGTTCAGAAATGGACTTTGTCCACTAAGATAGCATTGGAAATGAGACTTGACTAATAAGAAATGATTCTCTATGACTATATGTGTATGCCACAAAGTTTCATGATTTAAGTTATGATTATTGGGATTACATTTCACTACTATGATTTACCTCATGTTATGAATTTATGATCTCTTTTGCAGGTTAAGATTTCCAAAAGTTATGTTCTTATATATATGATGTGATTGATATTTCTTTTTTTTACCCTTAATGAGCATTTGAGATCACCCTTTTTGTTTTGTTTTCCCCAGGATATAAATAAAGGTTTTAGGTAAGAAAAAAAGGGGAAGATATTTATGGGAGATGTTGAAGATCTTTCACCATGATTAGAAGATTACGTTCCGAGTTTCCAAAGACACTAAACTATTACGTTCCTTGTGTGTGTTTTTTTGTTATGTACTATGTATTCCACAAAAGTAATGTAATGTCCATGTATGTAAAGATTCGGGTCTCTACAATGGTTGATATAATTAGCATGTTGTGGGTTGGAATATGAATATATTCTTTATAACTAAAGTGTAAAATTAATATGGTAGATTCCATCATTTATTGAGAGTGAGCAGATCAAAAGTTGAGTTGAGTTCCATGGATAATTAATATTTTAAGACATTATATCTCCATGAGGAAGTTGAGAAAACAAGATATGAAAATCCATTTCAATTATTATAATATGGAAAAGACTAATTACACATGAATAATAGAATGGGATGATGTTTTTGGAGGTTCTGAAGTTGGTTGAGGTTAAGGAAGAACATTTTAAATACTCTAAGGAATACTTATATGTTGCATAAACTTTGAATTATTTTGCTATTAATTTAAGTTGATTTGAAGGCATTCAATAGTGATTTTAAGATTTTTTATTGGGAAGAAGTTATTAGCCGAGTTCTAGAAATTATGGAGTTCTAGGTTGCTCAATATTTGACAAAGGATTCATACGTAAGAGTATTTATATGTTTTAGATTCCATAAAAATACAGAAGGACTGGGCTATAGTGGTATATAATAGTTTCTTGGATGTTTAGGAAAAAATGGCTATGTCCCAGAATGTTAGGGTCAATCTGGTGCTGAGAAGGCTGAGTCTAGAAAATTAGTAAAGTCCAGTACATACGGGTAACTTTACCTGTACATGAATTCAGAAAAGTATTGATCTCTGCTAAGATACATTAGAATCTTTATGTGGATTGAAAATTTAGAAAAGGGGATTACATTAAGGTTCTCAGTTCATATGTATGAGTTTCTATAATTGAGAAATTTAGTGAAGTACATAACCAAAATACAATATGTATAGGTTATCAAAGTGAATGCACAAGGTTACTTGAAGGGAATGTGATTTGAAAAATTAGTTGAGATACTATGATATGTAAGAATTGGAAAATTACTCATGATTCGGAAAAGTACTCGATACACACCACCTACGTAAGAGTGATATATTAATATTTAAATAAATATGAGTTTATTGGAGGTTTGAAAAAAATTGATGTTGTGTTTTTCATCAAAGAATAAAAATCATGATTCATTTATGAGTAAGTAGTGATTAAAGAAACTAGTTTTAGTGGTTTTAAAGAAGCATAAGAAATAACTATACACCATGAAGAATAATATAACTCCATAACAAAGTTTGATGATGAAAGAAAAGATAAAGATGATTTTTAAATGAGATGCATTCACTATATGAGGAAAATTCCACAACTTGATGTGTGATAAAATGAGTATTGTGGGAGATATTCATGTTGTGATGTTATGTCATGAAATTTAGAAATTTTTCTGGAAGGATATGAATAATTTTTTCATGTCGTCATAGGAGGTACCATGACATAACCATGTAAAAATCTAGGCACCAATGTTGTGAATGTTTCCTTCATGCCATGATAGTTTTTTTTGTAATGACTATGGTTTTTTTGGATTAGTCCTTTGAATATTTCTATTTATATATCTAGATTTATGCTCAGAGTCGGAGTGAGTTTTGGGTGTCTCAGTACCCCATAATTAATTTATTAAAACTATTAATAAATTTTAATTCACACACAATCATAGTTTCCTTATAAATGGTTTTATCATTGTTTGGGACCACATATAGGAAATCTGAGACCACAGTTTGATCTGGAATGCGGGGTTTACCCTAGGGAAGACATAATTTTTGTCAGTTTCAGGCATTCCGTGAGGGGTGATAGTTGATGGGTGCATTTAATAAAATAAATAAATTATTTATTTATTTTAGTTAAAAGGAATAACGTAGCCAAATACTATATAAATACATCATTGTGATGTTTATCTGGGGTTAGTTTCATAACCCTAGGAGGATTATAGGAGTGCATTCTTCGTTGGTGTTTGGAAACCCAAGGGCATAAATCGACAATCAGATCAAGATGAATTGAGAGGTAGGAATCGAATGAAGTAGATATTATTATTCATTAGTGAATGTAATATTCACCAATGATCAATTCATAATCAAGGTATGGATCATTATTTATAGTTTCTTCCATTTTGGTTTGATAAGCATGGATTTGTATATATGCTTTTTATTGATCTGTGATTACCCATCCTTTGCATGAGTCCGTTTAGTAAATTAAATTATTCAAATCAGTTTACATTAATTATTCCATGATTCACCCCTAATTTTATATTAATTATTGGATATGATCAAATCGACCAATTATGGATTCACCTCATTATTATTCTTTCCGCCACTGTTATTTGTGTTCTTCACTGTTGTCCTATGGGGTCACGGTTCAATAATGTTGGGGAAGGTTTGTGTGTGATCATACACCATGATTCATGGTGGTTGAATGAAATATGAATGAAATGATAGTTTTTGGGTGGATAAAAGTTGAATATGGGATGGATTTGAAGAATTTGTGGATTTGGGATCCAAAGAGGTAGAAGAAGGCGTGCAGTATGAAGGGATGGACTGCACGGGTTTGAATGGTTAGAATCTGGCCAGCAAGTATAGATCAAGCATGGTCAGCCATATATCTACACTCCCTAATGAGGGTGGTGAAAGTGACAGTGATGTGGGAGCCATGATGATTGTGAAGGCTTCCTTGGGATTCTATGAGAAAACCTGACTACATAGTGTGTAGTCCAGGAACACATGTTGTGTTGTCCCTTGGTAACAATGACTAGGGTTTTAGGGAAGATAAGTATCACATACCATTTATGGACCATAAATTTCATGGGACCTAGTGATAGTGGTATGACTTTTTCCCTAAGATTAAGAAGGCATGAACACTACAAGGAGAATGGGAATTACTAGGTATTCAAACATGACTACAGTGCACATGCAAGACAATATGTACACAGACAATACTAGATGTACATGGGCACAGGATGAGGTGCACAGATGGGGCCCCAGGTAGCCATGAATCACCATATACTAAGTGTGCACATTGTGTAGTTCCACATGGATTGTCAATCTTTGTGTAGGAAAGGTCATGACCATGTAGAAAGGTTTCGATACACACCGTGTGACCCTAAGTATACAATGTGTACCTCCCTCTGATTCTTCTACCTTCCATATCTCATTTTTAACTCATATGTTGGCCCATGGGTATCCTATCATGAGTATTTTTTCACTTAGAATGTGATGGAAACCTTCATTATTGGTTTTTAGGTAAGATGCAAAGTCTTGAGAGTATGACTCTTCTTTAGTCGATGTTTCACTTATAACAATGATTGGGTAACATCATAAGAGAGATGTATGGGTTTGGAAACCTCACCAGTACAACAGCGTGTGGGATCCCCATATTCTCTATTCAGGTTTATTGGCACCCCCTATCACACCAGGTCATGAGTTCTCTACCTAACGAGTGAAACCCATCTATCACACCAGGGCATAGGTCCTTTATCAATGGAGTAGTATGCCCTGTCGCACCAGAACATGGGTCCTCTATTTACTGACTGTAATCACCCCTATCACACAAGGGAACATGTATTATATTGGATATTGGGTTATGGATTAGTGATTAGGTGATTTCACTCCACACATCTTTCTCAGGCATACATGCGTGATGCTGGGCATCAGAGATTCTCTTTTGGCTCTTCTAGTAGACTCATCATCCTTGACTGGGCTATGAAGGTAAAGATCCCATTTATATATCATCTAATTTTATTTATGAGAATATATATATGTTGGGTTTCATTCTCTTTGATTATATGTTGATCTAATTTTTTTTTTATCTTTCTATTGATACTTTTTAATTTTTTCCTATCCTACTGGGTATGTATATAATCACCCCTATATGATATTTTCCCACATGTGTTGTATCTTTTGATAACAATACATAGATTATCAAATAAATTAGTGGATCGAAGTGATACTTTGAATCGTTGACCATGTATAGTGGTTAAAAAAGGAGATCATAAGTAAGAATCTCTTCAATTTCCCTTTATTCTAGTTATTTTCATGTTGAGACTTCATTTCTAGTTGGGTATATATTTTTTCCCTTTACACTTTGGATTTATACTATTTTACTCTAATGTATTTCCTAGAGGTTTTTGGTATTCATTGTTATACTATAGATATTGTAGTCTTTTATTATTCATCATAACCTTTTTATGAATATGATTGAGTGTGTATGTACGAACACATTAGGAAAATGATTCCCATTTCATTTATAACTTCTTGGCTCTTGTTTCTAGACCCCATACAATTATAGGTAGGATTATGGTTGTCAACTAACATTATTCCATCCATACGGGCCCAAGGGTTTCAGTTTTTGATTGGGAAGTATCGATATAGTTCATCATCGGGTCAGTGTTGGAGTGAGACCCATTTTGGAGATTGGTTGGGAACTTAATTAAATAGTGGTTTAGTGTCTTGAGTATGTATTTTAGGCTAGGGAATATAATATTGGTGTGGTGGATGACATATCCATTCAAAAGGACTCTGACTAAATGCTTTTCATCTTGGAATATCGAGACATTAATTGCAGGGAACCATTGGTACATGTATAAAATACTATTAAGTACTTTGATTGTCATTCTTCAGTCAACTCCCCATATATATATATGATCATATAATCCTGGTATATATTCATGCCCATTAAGATGACTTTGCAAAGACATCCAACCAGGTTACCGATATAATATTGTGATGAAAATATGATGAGTTATGAGGTCTAAGTTCAGGGCCCATATCATGATGTGTTTTTTCCCAATAGATAGGAAGAAACACTCCCACCCATAGAGTAGTAGATAATAATAATAGGGTAGGCCGACGATGTGTATATGCATAATACACTACATGAGTTCCAGCATTAGATACCATTTATATTCTATGGTGATCTATATTCTCAGGCAGAAGAGTATTGGCTTATGTTAGTGATCAGAGTATTTAGGTTGGTTCAAACCCCAACTAATCAGATGGTTGCATTGACAACCCATCTTTTCCATGGAGTAGTAGGGCACTGGTGGAGTTTGATGATGCATACCCATGATGCGACGATGCTCTCATGGTCAAACTTCTAATAACTGTCTTGTGATGAGTACTACCCTTTATGTATGTGCTCTATGTAGATTTAAGAGCTTCTTGAGCTATAGTAAGGTGATATGTTGGTTGATGAGTATGTTGTGAGTTTCACTGACCATATGTCTTAATCCCTTGACATGGTATGAGATATATTCTTCTGAGTGTGGAAATTTGAGTAGGGCCTCTACAGAGACATCCATACCAGTGTTGTATCCTTGTGTAAACATAGTTATAATGGTGTTTGAGAGTGGGATTTGGTTACAGAGAGTTTCTTGGAAGAGGTATAACGAGAATCTAGATCCCATGGTGGTTATCCTGGGGCTGAGTCATCTACAGAAATTAGTAGGCACTACTTGTTAGGGTCTCAGTGCGTAAAACCACCCCAAGACATGATGTATACCCCACTTGATGCGTAATTCACATTTTAAGGGAAACCATGATTTAAACTGTTATATCAATGGGCCTTTAGATCACCCATGTTATAAGGAATTTGTGCTTATGGGTCTACGGGTAATGTTATGAGTTCTAGATCTAACATAGAGAAAATGGTTTTCTTTTCTTTTCCTAATAAAAAGGGGCTTATCCCTAGCTTGTTTAAAAAAAATAATGTCATTAATAAAATTTTAATTATTAAATAAGAATAAAATGTTTCATATAACATGTTGATTTTTGCATTATGGTTGAATAAGTTCAAACATGCTGGATCACTTGCAAGCTAAGGGAGGATCTAAATTTTTATGTTGCCAAGGGAACAAATGATAATATTATGTCTTCTTAAGTTATGTTGACTTGTTGTAATGAATGTTTTATGGGTTCCCACTACCCTTTATGTGGATTTTCTAAATATAACAAAAAATTGAAATATAAAAAAAATAATATTAATAATAATGTGTTATTAATAATGTGTTATTATTAATAATATATTATATTTTCAACCGTAAAAAAATATATAAATCCCACATTAAAATATTGAAGGGATAACAATGTTCACTTAAAAGGAGTTTTGAGTGAGATTTTAAATAATATTTTCAAAATATTTAATGAAAGTAATATAAATTACAAAAGAAACTAAAAAATGAATTATTTTTATATACATATATAAAAAATAAAATAAAATAAAATTATCGTACCTTCAACTGCATATTAGTTTTTCAAATGTGGGGTTTAAAATCGAGCCTTTGGTTGTCTTAGACAATTAAATAATTAATTGAATGACTTATTTAAGGAAATAAATGTTTAAAAAATAACATTTTAAAATACTATTCAATATTTTATGTCTAATGAAATATATGAAAAAATTAAACCCATTATATTAACTTTTTGAAAATTTAATTATTTATTGATGAATAAAAATTATTAAATTTTCTATTAAAAATTCCATTTTATGGAGTTTTCATGTTCATTAAATCCCACTTCACCATTTTCCATTTAAATTATAGCTTAAATGATAGTGAAGAACCAATACCTAATTAATGATAATAGAGGAACTCAATAATTATAAACTCATCTAGATGTAATTTTTTTAACATTATTTGGATATATTGTTCCACCACTTCCATTTTTTACTAATTGAACCTATTTGGTCCTTTTTCATGGAATTTATTCATTCCGTCACCTCCTTTCATGCTGGAAATTCCCTTAAGGTGGTCTTCATTTCAATCTAAAATAATTCTATGGTGTTTTTAAAAATGGATCTTGTTGAATCCCCTGCGCATTGAGTTGTATTATTATTAATAAACATAATTTCTATAATCATGTTGTGAATATGTATTGAGAATAAATTTTTGGAAGATTTTATTATTACCAAAGCATTTTGATGAGACAAAGAGTTATGTACCCAAGACAGGTTGTCTACATACAAAGAGTTGAGTAGATTGAAGAGCGATTTGCAACCCAAAGTTGTAAGTTCCCATGTTTGATTATGATAAAGTAGTTTTTCAGTAAGTGGAAAATGTAACTGAGGTGAGGTGTTTCCATATTTTATATAGAAAAAGAGATTTTTTTGAGATGCTAAAATTAGAGATAAACTTATAAATTCATTCTCATAGTTAAGTTATTTGGATGAGTTGCTGCCTATATTGGTTAAAGATTAATTTTACAATTGAATATTGGAAAATATGGTTTATATGGTGAGCTTGTTATTGGTTGGAGTATGAATATATTCTATATACATTCAATTTAGAATTAATATGGTAGATTTTTTTCATTCACTGAGACTGAGAATATCCCAAGTGGAGTTGGGTTCCATGGATAATTAATATAGTAGGACATTATATCCCCATGAAAAAATTGAGAGAGTAATCTATGAAGATATATTTGAAGTATTATCCTATGGTTAAGACTAATTTCACATGAATAATACACTTGGATGTTTTTAAGGAGATTCTGAAGTTGGTTGAGGTTATAGAAGACACTTTTAAACTCTATAAGGAACGCTTATACACTACATTAACTTTTTAATTATTCTAGTGTTTATTTAAGTTTATTTTAAGGTATAAAAAATTTATTTGAGGACTTTATATATTGAAAATAAGTTATCAGCTGAGATCATGAAATTATAGAGTTGTAGGTTTCATAATATTTGACAATGGAATCATACGTAAGAGTCTTTTTATGTTGTAGATTCCAGAAAAAACGCAAATGGATTGGGCCATTGTGGTACATAGGAGTTTCTTTGATGTTCATGAAAAACATTCTAGGTCATAGTATGTAAGTTTCACTAGGGTGATGAGAAGATATAGCCCAGAAAATTGGTAAAGACCAATACACAAGGGTGCCTTAACTCATACATGAACATGGAAAAGTATTGAGCTCTACTGAGATACACAAGATTCTTAATATGGATTGAAAATTTAGAAAAGGGAACTACTTAAAGGTTCTCAGTTCATATGTATGAGTTTCTAGAATTGAGATATTTAGTAAATCATAAAACCATTAATCAATATGTATATATTATCAATGTTGATTCATAATGGTACTCAAATGGAACGATATTTTGAAAAGTAGTTGAGATATCATGATATGTAAGAATTATAAAAGTAATCAAGATTTGGAAAATTACTCTAGATGCACTGTCTACATAAGAGTGATCTATTAAAAGTTAAAATATGTGAGTTTATTGGAGGTTTGAAATCAAGTGACGTCATGTCGTTCTTCGATGCTTAAACATCATGATTTATTTATGAGTATGTTATTATTAAAGAAACAATTTTTAGTGATTTTAAAGAAGAAGTTGAACTGACTATACACTGTGAGAAATAAAATCCCTCCATAATGCAATTTGAGGATAGAGGAAAATAAGAAGATGGTTTTTTATATGAGATGAATTCACACCATGAATAGAATTTGACACTGTGTTGTGTGATAAAATGAGTTTTGTGGGAGATATTCATGTTGTGATTCTATGCAATGAAAGTTTGATACTACACTGGGAGGATATGAATTATTGTGTAATGTTATGATAATAGGTTCCATGAAGTAACCATATAAAAACCTAAAGACACCTATGTTGTGAGAAATTACATCATCGAATGAAAGTTTTTCTCTAATTAATATGGTTTTGTTGGATTATTCCGTTTAATATTTCTATATGTATATATATATATATATCGAGATTTATCCCCCAATTCAGCGTAGTTTTTTGGTGTCTTGGGACCCCATAATTAATATATTAAAAATAATATTACATTTTAATTCACACATGCACACCATTTTAGTATAAATGTTTTTCTCAATGTTTGATACCTCATATAAGAAATCTGAGACCATGATTGAATTCAAAATTCGATGTTTACCATAGGTGTGACCTAAGTATGGTTAGAATCAGACATTCCGTGGGAGGTGATAATTGGAAGGTACATTTAATAAAATAAATAAATAAATAATTTATTTTAATTAAATGACCTAACCTAGACTAATCCTCAATAAATAAATCAATATGATGTATTTATAAGGTTAGCTGTATAACCATGGGGGGATTAGAGGAGAGCGTTGTTGGTGTTGGAAAACTTGAGGAGGCGGACTAAAGGTCAGATCAAGGTGAATCGAGAGGCTAGAAATGAACACATCATATATTATTCATTGTCAGTGGACATGATATTCACTAATGATCAATACATAATTGAGGATCATCTCATTATTTTATGTAAAAAATTAATTTTTATATATTATTTATATTGATATGTGATTAATCGTCCTTTACATGACTTCATTCAGTAAATTCAATTATTTAAATTAGTTTATATTCATTATTCCATGATTCACACTTGATTTTTTATTAATTATTAACCATGTTCACATTGGTAAATGATCGATTCACCTCATTATTGTGATTTACCCCACCATTCTTAATGTTCTTCACTGTTGACCTATATGGTCATGAGTCAACATTATCGGGGTGGGTTCAAGAATAATCTAACCCATGGATTCATGGTAGTTTAAAAAACAATGAATATAATGATGGTTTGTGGGTGGATAAAATTTGGATACAGGATGCATGTGAAGGATTAATGGATATGGGATCTAAATCATCAGCGAGAGGCATGCAGTGCTATGAGATAACCCACAAGGGTTTGGTTGGTCAGAATCTGGCCACAAGTAATGGACCGATCACCGTCATCCCTCAATATGAACTACATAGTGATATTTTCACCATAAGTGGCTGAAGAAAATTATTATGAGACACATTATAGATTCCCTAGTATTATATGAAAACACCTGACTACCTGGCTTTTTTTCCTAGAACACATGCCATGTAGTCCCCTGGTTGCGACGACTAGGGTTTCAAGGATGATATGTATTACATGTCGTGTATGGACCGTATGCATCATGTGACATAGTGCTGATAGCTCAATGTGTACATTGGGAGTACACAAGTATGAATATAGCCTATAATATGAGAAAAATTTGGCACTCGAACATGACCTCAGTACATGGGTTTGACTAGATGCACACAGGCATAACAAGATGTATATGGGCATGGGTCTAATTGTATGTGTGGGGCCTCAGGTGGCACAGACATTTTATTTACCATGTTTACATGATGTGTAATGCCACATGGATATCCATGTTGTGTGTAGGGAAGAACTTGACCAGGTGGAAAGATGAGGTCACACTTCGTGTGACCCTGGTTCATGTCGTCTACCCCAATCATATTCTTCTACCTTCTATATCTCCTTTGGAGCTTGGCTGTTGACCTATGAGTATCCCCTTATGAGTATTTTTAATGTTAGAATTAAATGAAAACATTCATCATGTATTTTCGGTATAACATGAGGTATTGAGAGAGTGATGCCTGAATGATAACAGTGACTATGTAGGATCATCATAGAGATGTATAGGGTTGGAAACCCCCTTGAATTCCATGTTGTAGGTCCCCCATATTCTCTATTTAGTTTGATTGGTAGCCCCTATCTTACTGGGTAACATTTCTCTATTTACTGAGTGAATCCCCCTATCACACAAGGGAATGGTTCCTCTATCTATTAAGTGGAACCCCCTGTCACACCAAGGCATGAGTCCTCTATATACTATGTGGCACACCATACCAGACTAGGGTGAAAGCCTTATAATGTATATTGTTTCCCCTTAGGTTGTGGAGCGGTGGTGAGGTTTTGAACCTACACAAAGATTTCTTGGAAAGAAACATGTGATGTTGGGCATCAGAGATGGCCACATAGAGCATTATGTAGACTCATCATCCTTGGATGGGATGTGTATATGGATACCCCCTTTATCATTTGATTTTATTTATGAGAACATATATATATATATATATATATATATGTTGTATTTCATTTCCTTTGGTTATAGGTTGTGATGAATTCAGTTGTATCTTTCTATTTCTCCCTTTTTTGTTATTAGGGAATCCAATTGGGTATGTATATACTCTGCCCTACATGGGATTTTCTCACACATGTTGTGTTTTTTTAGATGATAGAAAAATCAGTAGAGACATCGGTGGAGCATTATGATACTTAGGTGAATTGACCATGTATGGAGGTCAGACTTGGAGATCAAGAGCCATAATATCTTCATTTTTCATTTATTCTAGTTGTTTTTATGTTGAGACTTTATTTATGGTTGGGCATGTATTTTTACCCTTTACAATTTGGGTTTATACTGTCATAATCTGATGAATTTCCTAGAAAATTTTGGCCAGCATGTTTATACACTAGAATTTTCAGTATTTTATTATTCATTTTCACCTTTTCATTAAGATGGTTGGGTATGTGCATACAGACACATTAGTAAATGGGATCCCATTTAAGTTATGTATTCTCAGTATTTATTTCCAACCTGAAGCCTATTGGATGTGGGTTTGGGGTTTTCGCACTTTACTTTTGACTGACCAGATGTTCCCCAGTGGTTTGGGTCATGATAAAATGGTATTAGTTTAGTTTTTCCTCAGGCTGGTGTTGGAGTAAGACCCTTGGAAAGGATTAGTTGGGAACTTAGGTAAATAGTTTTGGAGTGTCTTGAGTCCATATTTCAGGATAGGGAATCTATTGTTAGTGCAGTTACCCACATATACATCCACTGGGACTCATACTACCTTTTTTTCAACTTGGCATATAAAGACATCGGTTTCAAGGAACCATTGGTACATGAATCATATATGATTGAGTCATTTTACAATCCTTTTTAAGTTAGATCCAAATATATATATATATATATACACTCTTATAATTATGGTATATCTTGATCACTATTAGGAAGCCTCTATAAAGACAACCAACCAGTTTACCGATACAATATCGTGTTGGCAATTCATTGAGTGATGGAGTCTCATTTCGAGGATCATCTTAGGAGGTGTTTCTTCTAGGTAGGAATGGAGAACCACCCCCACCTTTCAAGTAATATATAGTATAATAAGGGAAGAATGATGATGCATTTAGTCTTAGCATGCTGCATGAGTTCTAAAAGATTCTTGAGATGTAATAGTCTCATATGTGAATTTTTTAATATACTATAAAGTTCACTCACCTTATGTAATACTCTCTCAACATGGAATGAGATGGATTTTTTCGATCATGAAAATATGAGTAGGGCCTATATAGATACATCCGTGCCAAAAATTATCTCTGTGTGCATGCCTAGTTATACTGGAGTTATAGAGTGGTCTCTATTTATAGAGTTTCTTGGAAGAGAGATGTTGAGCAGTCAGAGCTCGCGATGGTTATTATGAGGCTGAGTCGTCTGCATAATCTAGAAGGAACCAGTCGTTTGGGTATTGATGCATAAGACCACCACATGATAGGACTCACTCACTTGAATTTATGGAGTAGGAGTCGTGTAGAACCATTGACCAAATAAGATAGAGAAGATTCTATTATTATGATGGGTGAGGTCACATGGCGTAGGATTTCTTGACCCAACAAGATGAGGATGAAAGATAGAAAGTGGATGAACCACTATTGTAGAGGTAGCATCGTGATCATGGATCTCCCACGAATGACTGGGATAGACCATAGGTTTGAGGTGATGGGAGAGTAGAAGGTGGATCTTCTGTGGGAGGAGATGCTGGTGGAGGATGACACTACAAGATACTATCCCCACTAACAACATGTGTCCCACACTAGGCCCAGGGAGATGGCGGTCGGGGTCATGGTCAGCTTTGTTCTATGGAGGTTTATGACTAGGCTACAAAAAAGTTGATTCAAGTTACAATCTTTGTATTTTATACTCTTTCCTCAGTACTAGTAGACACATGAATGAGTCATTCCTTCATAGACTCTTGTTCAAGATATGGAACTTTCAGTTGGGATTTATACCTTGTAGCTATGGATAGAGGTTCCCCCTGAGAGTGATTCTTTGATATCACATTTTTCCGGAAGTGTGAGCAAGCACTTGGTGGAAAGGATTTTTTTGTGGTATATATTGTTCATCATGATGAAACCCTATGACATCATATTGGGAATGGTGTGGTTTTCAATAGTACATTTTCATATGGACTAGCATTGTAAGTGAGTTAGATTCATATGGATAGATGGGATGAGATTCTCCTTTGAAGACATGGGAGAGATCTCTTGGTCGAGCAAGTGGGTCTTTCAAATTGGAATATAAAACCCATAGCCCATCAGTTGGAATGTTTATCCCTTGGTGCAGTGGGATATTCTGGTATTTGGATCCCTTTGATAGTGGAGGATTATATAGGTGTCTTCCACGAGGACATTTCTTGACTACCTTCGCAGTGGGAGATGAATTTATGCATTTAATTACACTCTAATACCACAACAATATCTTCTTCATCATATCATATGACCCCTACTGAGCTTAGGGAGCTAAGCGTGTAGTTGGAGGACCTTCTAGAGAAGGGATTCATTAGACTCAGCGTGCCCCCCTGAGAAGTTCCAGTTCTATTCATGGAAAAGGCGGAAGGGAGATTGAGGCCATGTGTTGATTATCATCGTCTGAACAAGGTAACGATAAATAAAAAGTACCCATTGTCATGGATATTTTACCTATTTGAAAAATTTATTGGTGCAAGTTGGTTCTCAAAGATTGATCTTAGGGTCAGCTGCCACCAGTTGAGGGTTCATGAGGTTGATATTCTGAATATGGCATTCCAATGTTTTTATTATGAGTATGAGTTCATGGTGATATCTTTTAGTGTGATGAATTCCCCTAATGAATTTATGTCATTTACAAATCAAATATTCTAGCCATACTTTGACCCATTTGTGGTTGTCTTCAATGATGACATACTTAGTTACTCTACATTAGAGGAGGAACTCGTAGAGCAGTTTAGGATGATTCTAGACTTACTTTGAGGGAAGCAACATTAGGGTAAGATCTTGAAGTGCCAATGTTGGATCCATGAGGTTCACTTTATAGGGAATGTCATCTCTGATCATTGTTTAGTTGTGGACCTAGTGAACATTGATGCAATTTTTTCTTGGGAGCAACCTAAAAGTGTGTTATAGGTGTAACATTTTCTTGGATTGGTGGGGGTACCACAGGAGGTCTGTGGAATACATCATTAGGTTTATAGCCCATTTGATTGACCTAAAATGGAAAAATTATATGTTTACTTGGATGTAGAAGTGTCATATATCCTTTTAGGAGTTGAGGCTAAGGTTAACTAGTGTTCTTGTGTTGAGACTACTAGTGGAGGGCATGGAGTACATAGTGTTTTTTGAATCCAATGGAGATGATGATGGTTTAATGTTGATGTAGATGAAGATATCGATCACATATGGGTTGAAGCAATTGATAACCCTTTAGAAAAAGTATGTAACTCATGAATTATATTTAGTAGTAGTGGTCTTCAATATAAAGATGTTAAGGTAATATATTCTGGCTGAATGTTTTATTATTTACTTAGACCACCAAAGTCTCCCCTAGAGAGATATAAACCTGAGATAGCAGTTATAGTTGGATTTCCTACAATACTATGATTTCAAGATAGTATATACTCATGTTAAGGGAAACATGGTGACATATTCCCTTATTAATAATTCTTTTAATCAATTTCTGGAGGAGGTGCTTGAGAAGTTTGATTCATCGCAACTAACTCGGATGGAGGAGAGGGGGTGTAGTTTTCTCCAGTTGATGGTGATGAATCCTCCACTTCTTCAGCATGTGACATAGGATCAGTTATGATACATTGATTTTTAGGTTCTACTTGACTAGATATCCTCAAGAGATGAACTAGTTTGATTTTATAAAATAGGGCCGCACATCCTCATTTTCTAGGGAAGTAAAGTGGTTTCAGTGATGTTTTGTGAGGAGGTGGTGAGGGTGTTTTACACTCCCCCTTGGCTATACATCCTAACTTGTCAAATATATATAAAGACCTTCAGTGACAGTTTTTTTGGGATGCCATGAGGTGGAGCATATTCAAGTTCATCTCTTTATGACTCACATGTTAGTAGGTAAAGGCTGATCACCAGGTTCTAGTAGGTTTCACACACCCTCTTGAGATCCTATAGTTGGATTTGGATGACATATCAACAGACTTTGTGGTGGGGCTTCTACAAATAGTGAAAGGACACGATGTTATCTGGGTGATTTTTTTATCAAACTACTATGTTAAAACACTTACTTTCCATCCATGAGAAAATTTCATTTGAGAGTTTAGGGTAGTTGTACATGCTGGATATCATCCAATTTCATAGGGTACCCTTAATGACTATCTCTAACCATGATTCACGATTTATGTCATGGTTTTAGAGAGGCCTGTAAGAGGATTTGGGTCTCAATTGTATATTAGTACAGTGTTTCCTACCAAGAAGGATGGATAAACCAATAAGATTATCTAGGTATTGAAGGATATTATGGGGGCTAGTGTGTTGTACTTCGGGAAAAGCTTGGAAGATAAATTTACATCGGTAGATTTTTCTTATAATAACATCTATCACTAAAATATTGGCATGAAACCTTTTGATTCCCTATAGGGGAGACCTTTCAGGCCACCCTTATGTTGGACTGAGATTAAAGTGACATCTCTTGTCGGGTAAAAGATGGTGAAGCTGATGATGGAGAAGGTTCAAGTGATCCACAAGCATATGAGGACAACCTAGAGTAGATATAAATATTACACAGATCGAAGTCATTGGCCATTATAGTCTAAGAAGGGAGACCGTGATTTCCCAAGTGTCTCTTCATGATAAGGATTATGGAGGTTTGGATGTGGATACAAGATATACCCAAGGTTTATCTTGCCATTTTAGATCCAATGGAGGGTTGGAAAGTTTTATTTTCACCAAGCCTTTCCATCATAGTTGGATCGAGTTCATGAAGTATTCCATGTATCACAACTGAGGAGATACATGCATGACTCAATTCATGTTATTGACTAGGATATGCAGACATCAAGGATGGATCCATCTTCATGGAGTACACAGTGTCGATTGAGTATTAACAAGAGAGGCTCATGTGATGATGGACCATCCTTTTTGGTTCAGGTGTTTTGGCAACATAGGAGTATGCAGGAGAGCTCCTCAGAGTGTGAGTTTCATAAGCGTACTCATTAATCCAACAATTTTTTTTGATTTTTGGGGTGAAATCTATTGAAGGAGGGTGGAATGTAACGACTCTGGTTTTTTGTATTAGTCATTTGAATATTTATATGTATATATATGGATTTATCATCAGAGTTATCATGATTTTTGGGTGTCTCAGGACCCTAGAATTAATATATTGAAAATATAAATATATTTAATGCATTTGAGCCAATTGGTTTTGTATAAATGGTTTTCCTATTGTTTGGGACCATAGATGAGAAATATGAGACCATAGTAAAATCTAGAACGTGGGGTTCACCCTAGGAACAACATAGGTTTTTCGGCGTTGTACATTCTGTGGGAGGTTACCGTTGGTAGTGCATTTAATAAAATAAATAAATCACTTAATTATTTTAATTAAATGACATAATATATCCTAATACTCTATAAATACATCATTATTATGTTTTTATAGGGTTAACTGCATAAACTGGGAGGATTAGAGTAGACAATTCTTCGTTGGTATTGGAGAACCGTAGGACACTAACTGATGATTAGATCAAGGTGAATCAAGAGGAAAACAATGAATTTAATAAATATTCTTCATCGTTGGTGAACACAATATTCAATAATTAACGATATATAACTTAGTAAGGTATTGTTATTTTTGGTTTCCACCTTTTTGATTTAATAATCATGGATTTGTATATCTGCATTTTATTCATCTGTGATTACCTATCCTTCACATGAGCTCATTCAGTAAATTAAATCATGTTAATCATTTTTTATTCATTATTCCATGATTCACCCCTACATTTCTATTAATATTTGGATATAATCGAATCGACCAATAATGGATTCACCCCATTATTGTGATTTTACACCACTGTTCTTTGTGTTCTTATCCATTAGACTATGGGATCACAATTTAACATTTTTGGGGTGGGTTTAAGCATGATTGAACCCCCCATATTCATGGTGGTTATGAGAAAAATGAATATAATGATGATTTTTGTGTGGACTGAGGCTGGATATGGGACACATGTGATGTATTTTTGGATATGGTATCCAAAGTTGTAATGGGAGGTGCACAGCAAGATGGGATGACCCACAAAGGTTTCAGTGTCCAGAATAAGGCCACCGATTATGGATCAGGTAGCGTCTCCCCAAGATATGCACTCCCCAATGAGATCTGTGTTGGAAACTACGATGAAGGTGGTGCAAAGACACACGTGAAGGCTTCCATAGATTTACAAAAAAACACAAGACTACATGGATTTTAGTCTAAGAACACATTCTGTGTAGTCCCATGGGTGCGGTGGATAGGGTTTTCGAGAAGATAAGTATTACACAACATGTAAGGACTATACACGCCATGTGACCTGGTGATGGAAGCTCATCGTGAACTCTTATAGTGCATGGTAATATACACAAGAAGGAAAATGATCATAATTGAGAGTAAACGAGCATGAATCAGCACTCATACACAACCCCAATACACATGCATGACCTGATGTCCATGGGCATGACCAGATATACATGGGCATGGGACGAGGTACATGGGAGGGGACATAGTTTTCCAAGACATACCATGTAACAAGTGTACACACTGTGTAGTGCCACATGAACTACAAGTCCATGTGCATTAATAGACATGGAAAGTTGGCAAGGTAAGGGTGTACGTCATGTGACCCTTGGTATACATCATGTACCTCCGTCATATTCTCACCCCTTCCATATCTCCGTTAAAACATGGTTTTTGGACCACAAGTATCCTATATCAATTATTTTTCCACATAGAATGTGATTAAAAAATTTAGAGTGACTTTTCAGATATGATGTGAGGTGTTGCAATCACGACACTTCTTCAGGTGACGCTTGACTGATAAAGTGACCAGGAAGGATCATCAAATACATGTATGAATGTGAAAAATAACTTATCGCACCAGGGTTAGGCCCCCCATATTATCTATTTAGGTTGGGTGGTACCCTTCTATCACACCACAGAATAAGTCCTCTATCTACTAAGTGGTGTCCCCTTCCATGCAAGGGTGCATGTCCTCTATCTACTGAGTGGAACCCCCCTGTCACACTCGAGTGAGGGTCTGGTATTTACTGAGTGGTACCCCCAATCAAAATAGGTCGTGAGTCCCCTATTTGAGATCCCCCCCTCTTCCCATATATAATCAGTGAGGTGTGGGTCCTCTACACAGATTTCTCTTAAAAACACACATTTTATTGGGCATCAAAGATAAACCCTTGGAGTTACAGGAAGACTCATCATCCTTGGATGGGCTATAGAGAAAGAGATCACATTTCTCTATAATTTTGGTTTCTTTATGAGTATATATATAGGGTTTTTTCCATCTAGTTATTGGTTGAGGGAACATCTATTGTTCTATTCTATTATCCCCTTTTGGGTTTTCATGGCATCCGATTGGGTATGTATATACTCATCCATGAATGGGATTTTCTCACATGTGTCATGTCTTGTGAAAACATAGAATGATTGAAGGATATATTGACGATTCTTAGTGATTCTTGGGGGAATTAACCATATACGGTGGTTATATTTGGTGATCAGAAGACAGGCTCTCTTCAATCATCCTTTTTTCCAGTTATTGTTAGGTTGAGACTTCATTTCATGTTGGGTGTGTATTTTTCCGATTTACAAATTAGATTTATAACATCATACTCTAATGTATTTCTTATATATTTTTTTAATTCATGGTTATACTCTAGTTGTTGCAGTCTTTTATTATTCCTATGTAATTTTCATGGAGATGGTTGGGTGTGTTAGTATAAGTATATTAGAAAAAGGCATCCAATTTCATTTATGTATTCTCAATGCTTGTCACTATCTCCTAACCTATTGGATGTAGGTTTGGGGTTGTCACATGGAACCTTCTGCTGAGCATGTGGGTCCAGTGGGATATATTTTGATATTTTCTACATGCTATAATTCATATGTGGAATCATAGTCTTGTGGTTATTTAGGATGTTTAAAGGAAATAAATAATGACAATTGAGGGAGACCATGAGTAATGAATGTTTGATTTCCAAGTATGAGATTATGGGGAGTAGAACTGTGTGATCCAGTTGAGAAAATAAAAGAGAGAACTGTAGGGGGAATCACACTACCGATTTTATGAATTTACCATATTAAAATTTTGAGATAATATTCAAATGATTTTGAAAATTAAAAATGAGATAAAAAATAGAATGAAAACATTATTCAATAATGATAGTATTAAATAATAATATAATCAAAGGAATAAAGATAGAGGAACCTGATATTGTATACACCCCTATATATTTTAAGTATCAAAGATACAAAAAAATTGAATTGATACTGCATTCTAAAAGAAAAAGTGTATCAAAGATTAAGCATAAAGATACATTGATAATCTTGTATATTCTATGAGTCTAGGTATAATGAGATCCAATTCTACTGATAAAGTCTGTATCTCTATGAATTAAAATTGAAAAGGTTGAGAGGGATTGAACTTGATTCTTTTGAAGAACTTACATGACAACAAAGAGTAATTGAGAAGACCAATTTGTGATATCACTATGTAGTTAAGACTAAAAATTATGATTTTCTTATAGAATAAGGGTGAAGTCATCCCTTGATTGAGTATAGCCTGGGTATTCATAGGAAATAATTTCCCATGTCTTAACTGGGCACTCCCATCTCCCCTGTTTGAATTCATCACTTTGAGGGGTTAGTGGATAAAATCTCAAGAAACATTCTGAACTACAAGAATCATTTTATGTTCTTTGGTAAGAGTATTAATTCAGTTAACCATGTCTTATCCTCTATTTCTATGCACTTCATCTTGGCATGCAAGGTTCCAAATGTGATTATTAAGGATATTAAAAATCTTATGTTGGCTTTCATTTGGGATTCTAAATTTTATGGACATTTTCATTGGGTCTCTTGGGGTAGGTTGAAAATGTCCTTGGATGAGGGATGTATCATTCTTAGAGACGTTTTGGGCATGATTCATAGTTTTTAAGCCAATTTGTAATTGTAAAAAGTTAAAGGGAATACTATTTGGGGAGGTTTTATAAATAAAAAATATGGGATAGATTGAAGTCACACAAGGGGTAAGGTCTCTAGATTTTGTAATTATATTCAAGGCCATATTCCTTTTATATTGGAAAATTCTCAGAGGATTGTGGGCCATGGGGAGATCAGCTTCTGGGGTCACAATTGGGTAAGTGCCTCACTTCGTTTTCTAGGGTTTTTGATTATAGATATAACATTTAAGAAAATAACCAGTTACCCTTCCTTTGTTACTTTATGTTTGAAACAACAACATTAGGTTATTTTTAGGTGTATTCACATGAATGAAGATCCAGATGTTTTTGTTTTCACGAGCTACTCTATGGTAATTTTCTCAGATTATGTCTATAGTAACGAAATACGTAACAAAAAAAGACACAATTCACTGGGTTTTATCCTTTGGTGTAGAAATATACCTCCTAGGTATAATTGTTTGGTGTGGAGGATTAGAAACCATGCTCTTCCCTTGGATGAACAGATCAAATGCAAGTGTGTCAAGTTATCATCAAAGTGTATTTGTCCTGGGAACCTGAGTGAGTATATGGTTCATCACCCTTTTTTGAAGGTGGATGGGCATTGTCTATCTAGAGTGCATTGGGTGATTTAATGGGTCTTTATCATCCTATTAAAAATAGAATAGAATTTATTTTTTGATGGTTTAATGGTATTTTGGGTGATTTTCCAGAAAGAATGTTAAGGGATCTTATGCTAGTGGAAGGATGTTAGAACATCTAGAATGTATAGAATACTGCCTGGTGCAAGGTTTTTTTTGTTTATAGCTGTTCTTTATGGGCCTGATCAAAATGCTTGGTTATGGATTTTGTGCCTCTTATTAAGCGGTAAGATTATTCCCCTTCTCTCTACAACCTCATGTAGTTTTCATCTCTCCCTCCCATGGAAATTCATGTTGTCTCAGGGTAAATGGATTCATTGGATACCTCACCCTAGTGTACTTAAGCTCTATGTGAATGTTTATTGATACTCTAGTTTAATGTGTGGAGGTGGTCTTTTTTTTGATTAGTGTGGCAATATTCCTTTTTATTTCAGTGCTTCCTTTGGTCTGGGGGATTCTAATTTGGAGGAGTCTTGCAAAATTTGGGATGGGATAGAAATGTGGAGATACATGTGTAGGTTCCGGGTGTAGTGGAAGCACATTGGTGGGTGTATCAAATTTTAATTTTAGTGTTAACAACGATCAATCCGAGATCCATCATGATAATAAAACACTAGATCTTCAGAATACAGTGAAGAATGAAAAAATAAATAGGGGAGTCCTGGAACCATAGATAGGATCATCATATGTTGGTTATAATTAATTTAATTAATTTACAAGAATTACCTTGATGTAATAATTTCTCTGTTGATGTTTCCAGTCATGATCCTATGTGATCTGTCGTTGCATCATATAATCAAAGTGTAGGATTCCTCTAGTGGTGATTCACATATGCTCCATGTATCTCTGGACATTGCTGAAGGGATCTCCGGGTGCTAGCGCAAAAGGTCCTTCACTTGCGATGTCTGCCTTCGATCGCCTTGATCCAGTGGAGGTGGATCTCTCTCTTGTAGCTTGAGAGTGTTCTTGGTGGAAAAATAATTCTCTCTTGGCTTGATTATTTTTCCAAATCTATTGTGCACAACCACAGAAAATGGCTAGGCTAATGAGAAATATATAATTGGTATTTTTAATTACATAGAATAATAAAATGAATTAATTACCTAAAAGCATTTATTCATTTTATTTAATTATTAGTAATACCCCATGTCTAATAATAACAGTTGACTATTATTATTACTTGTCATGTTCCTAGAAAATTACACCAAATATTATTTAATTAAATAAATAATATTATTTCTTATAAATTCCCAGAAAAACTACACAACGTGTATATATTAATATACATGGTGTGTACTTTTATTTTCCATTTTTATTAATTTCCTCCACCACATTTATAAGACCTTGAATAATGACTATTTATTTCACAAATAAATATCACTACATTATTCACTAATAAATATTTTATTTCACCAACAATATATTCTCTCAAATAACTAGTTTCGAAATAAATATGATGAGGCATCCTTGAATAATTATTAAACCACATTCTCTATTCAACTTGTTAAATTAATATTTAACTGAGATACTTGGACACACTTAGTGTGTGACCCTCTAGGCCTCTTTCTCAGTGGCGTTCGGCGGAGCTTGTATAAATTACAAGGTTAGCATATAGCAACATGCCAAGGCACCCATAGAGAAAGAAGTTAATGTCGTAATGATGTATCACCTCCTATGGATGCTTACAATGTAATTTAATACCTATGTCTTGATATCTTGAATCAAGCGGGTTGCATGCTAGTGGCATCAACCCATGTGCTCAATAATTCATTCTTTGACTTTCTGAAATTGAACTTTCCCATTCCTCATCATGGCCCTGGATTTATTTAGTCTATATCAATTATATCAAAGGGCCTAAGATATCTACTTCTGTTATGGAACAGAAGGGATAAATCTTTTCTCGCATTATCTATTAATGCAATATCACTTGTGACGCACACAATGAATCCTACCTCGCCGTGAATAGTGTGTCGTCATAGTTTTTGTCAATACATCTAAGTGCACAAGTTGTGATACCCATTAATAATAATCTTAAAGTATAAGGACCTATACACACGTTTGCAGATATGAACATCCAATGACACTATGAAATGTGGATTTCTTACTGGCGGGTATCGTTCTTATAATATCCTCCTGGACATTACCAAGGGAGCACACCATGATAAGGTGCCTCGATGTTTTATGAGTCCTCACCCATAATGCCTTGTATTACTTGTTTCCCTAAAATAACATCATTTGGACATAGAACATATATTCAAGAAAAATGTTATGGAACTTTCAGGTTCTCATCATAGCAGGGATTCACGATGACCCTTTAATGCTGCAGCTCTCCTTAGGACATTATCACATGCATTTTCATGTAGAAGAAAAATCAATATGCGATAAGGTATTTATTATTGAATAAAGTACAAAGTAGTTGGTTCTAGGCCACTAACTCCAACCACATGAAAAGATTGTTATCATTTATGGAGAATGAATTGATAATCATTCTTCAATCTCTACAAGGTGGTATAACTATTTCATGGTCGATTATTTATCTCATCTGAAGATTTAAGACTCTTATTGATGATCACACCGCCCTTCTATATACATTTCATAAATGTAACTAGGCTGCAAACTTCTTGGCTTCTTGGGTCGGCTTGGAGAGCTCCTGTATGTGTCTTACTAGCTTTATCTTTCATTGTGCTGGATTTATTGACATTGTATTGGGTGATTCTCCCAGGATTCATTATTTTAGGCACCCTTTATCATGTTTATTCTTTTTTTTTTGTTCTTTAAAAAAAATTAATTTGAAGTCCAGAGTAATAAATTGTTATTATTTTATGAATTATATAATCAGTTATAAGTTGGTTTTAGTTACTGAGGAATGAAAATTCTATCTTAAATACTCATCATTTAGATAAAAAGATGAGATTATGGTGGAAATTTATTAAATGATGAAGATTTACATTTTAAGTAAGTATATTTTATGATGTTCTTAGTATAGATGGTTATGGAATTCCTCAACACTAAGAAAATAATATTAAAATAAAAAATTTATCCAATTAAATTATTTTATAATGTATTGATACACTTTTTGTCAACTCATTAGTTTATTATTTTATGGTCCTTAACTTTTTCAGGATCATTCACTTTGTAGTGATAAGTGATTTTTATCATTATATATCATTATTTTAGAAATTAATCTTTACTCCATGTCTATATTTTCACTTCCCACTAATGTTCACCTATTTTGAAACAAAGGTACATTTTATTCTAGATGACCTTCATATTTACCTTTCACTTTTCTCAAAAAGAAAGTTTTGTTAACACTTTTTACAATGAATATTTTCAACAAAGATTCTTTCAAATGTGAAACCCTTGATTACCAAGATCAAGATAAAATTATGTGTATTAAATTTATTAAAGTGGGGAGAATATAACACCTAGATATTTCAAAAGATAAAAACTATGTTTTATATAATAACATATAGAAACCAAAACTTTTCATACACATATATCACATTTTAATAGATAAATATTCATTACAATAACCTAACAATCCATGATATAATCATATAGGTCTAGTGAATTTGGAAACTTGGATCCATGAAAAACTAGTTCATAATTGAAATACATTACCCCCCACTTTGTTAATAATATCTATAACCCTTCTTAGACATATCATACATAATACATTTCTTCATAACCTGGGGAAAGAAAACATAAGAATGGGTGACCTCTAATTCTCAATAATGTTAAACAAGTGAGATATCAATTATCAATTAAACATAAAATGATAATGCGGGTACGAGAACATGAGAATAAAATTTGAAAACCATACCCTATATATCATAGATCATATTCATGAATCATCACATAATTCTTGGTAATTCTTAAGACATGAATTTTAAAGGTATCAAAGAACATGATCCATGAGAGAAAAACACTGGCATAAGACCTATGTTTCTTTCATATACATAAGTATAGAAAATAATCTTCTTCGTAGTCAAGGATTACTATCGAGACTATCATAGTGGATCGGGTTCACCCCACAAATCATCGTAGTAGTCAAGGTTCACTCATATGACTATCATAGATAACATAATTCCTTCTATACTCATTTCAGTCTTGTTCATCTCATGAGATATCCATCATTACCCAATACATTAGAGGGTTATATAAATCTTGGCCCACATGTAACATAATTAATACCATGCATATATATTCCACAATATCATAAAACATTAATCATATCATCATACCAAAACTCAAGGATTAAAAATGAGTTTTAGAAACATCTTTTAACCATAATTATAAACCATCCATATAAAAATATGGATGATAGTATTGGGTAATATCTCCAGTAAATATTAAAAAACTTAAAAGGACTCCATATTAGAAAGAAAATTATTTCAAAATATCATTTTAAACATTTTTTAAGTAAAGTAACCATTTTTACTTTGAATTCAATTTTTTAAAAACTAAAAATTTACAACAAATTAAAGGAAATAATTTCATTGAAAATAATCTTTTAAAAATTTAAAGGAATCTTCCAATAATTGATTATTCATGATGATGATAAATTTTATTCATGCCAAATACGTTAAAACAAATATTCCTTTAACATTTTTGATAAAAGTCAAAAGTAAATCATTTAGAAAATGATGAGTAGATTAATTTTAGACCATTTTTTAAAAATTTAAACAAGGTTAAAGATTAATTTAAACAATATTTAGATAATTGTAAAAATATTCTTTGGAAATGTTTTTGAAAACATGGACATGGAAGAGAAAGTATTTTTGACTGAAGAGCGGAATAAAGTAAAATTTCCTTAAGAATATTCTTTCGGTATCTTCAGTACATAAAGAGGGAAAAATTAAAGTAAAACTTGAATTATATAGAATTAAATATAGTTGAAATTTAATGAGACTATTGAGAGGCAGATAATTAAATTTCATTATTATAATCATAATCATAAAAAACCTGATAAATAATGAGATTGTAACATAAAAACCACACCTTAGGCTTGAATTTTTTCATACATGTTTGAAACTCATATTTAATAAATATATATTTATTACACATATATTATATAAACATAATTATATATATAATACCATATATTATTTATATATAAAAGTTTATCACCCATTTATTAACAATTATTTATTAAAATCATTGTTTGTGGTGATAACTATTTTGTTTTTCATCTAAGTTTTGGGCTGGTAGTTTTGGTACATGTAATTTGATCATTATTAAATCACTTAATTTTTTTTAATATTGATAAAAATATAATATTAATTCATTATATAAATATTTATTGTAATTAATAAAAGTTATATATAGAAATGTGTATTTCACCATTCATGGAGACGGTAGGTCGTACGTACGCATGAACACTATTTTCATTTTTTAACGGATGAAATGAAAGAATGTTAAAGATTAATTCACCGTTATATATTCACTATTATATGATATATACCATATATAATCATTAAATCTATCATTATTACCATTCCTGTTAATATAAAGTAAAAAATAAATCACATTGCTTTTAGGTCATTTTAACCATTATCGTTTTTTGTTTAACTCATGGTAAAACTATTTTAACCTTAACTATCATAATAATTTTTAACTATTTTCACAATTCATTATGAAAAAAATTAATTTTAAATTAATAAATAATTTTAAATTTAACATTTAAAATATGTAATACATTTTTTCCAAATAAATTCACAGAAGAAAAGAAATTTAATTTAAAATTAAACCCACAATTGGGATGAAAAGTTGTTTTCCCAAGAAAAAGTTTTCTCATGTATAAAAAGATTTTATATCAAAATTAAACTTAAATATAATTAAAATGATCTATATTGGACTAAATATATTATAATTGAACTAATTTTACTTTTAAAACCAATTTATAACAAAATTAAACTTTATAAATCCTTTAAATGAAAAGTTATTTTTTTATAAAAATCCGAATTTTTTACTATTGATAAAAAAATTTATATTTTTAGAAAATTCTCAAAAATTCACTTGAAAATAATTTTGAAATATTTATTTACAAAATAAAATTAAAAATTTGCAAATAATTTTCTAAAATTAAGTAAAAAATCATGTTAGAATAAGTGCATAAACTGTGATAAAACTATTTTTTAGAAAAAAATACAGTTTCAATCATAAAATCGGATTTATTCTTATCCCATGTCTAAAAAAACATTAGATCAATTATAAAACATTTTATTGAATATATAATATATAAATTTCATTAAAATCATTCCTCAAAATTGATTAATTTAATTTATTAAAATAAAAACACATTGCATGCATAAAAACAATTTTTCAGAAAAATATTTCTTTTACTTTAAAAATATTTCTATTTTAATTTCTAATAAATTGGTAACTAAATAATTTATTATATACATGCATAAACCATTCAATTTTAATAATTTATCTTTTCATAATCATACCCTCTAATTTAACATCTAGGTTATACTAGTATACTCTATCACAGTCCATTTAGACTCAGTGTTGTGTGAATCAGATGATATCAAAGAGATTGAATTTATTTTAAAATAAATATATCCTAAAATATATGGGTATTACATAAATGATATGCACTACCAAGCGTAAATTAACCTTGAAATATTATTATTTAAATAACACTACTATAATCTAGAAGTTGAATTAGAGTGTATAAATAAGAATAAATACATTATAAAAAAAATATAAGTTATAATTAATAAAAATTTATTTATTAATTCATATAAAATAAGCACATAATTTTTAGTAAATCCACTTTAGGCTTCAAAAATATATTTTTCCTCTAAAATGGATGTTATTTAT
Organism: Viscum album; assembly: GCA_963277665.1. Taxonomy (NCBI): domain Eukaryota; kingdom Viridiplantae; phylum Streptophyta; class Magnoliopsida; order Santalales; family Viscaceae; genus Viscum; species Viscum album. The sequence goes on from OY728150.1 coordinate 251,259,374, forward strand.
TTTTGTGAGAAAATATTGTTATTAATTTCTTAAATATTTTGAAAATAATTTGACAAACTAAAATTTATTTTAGATATCGTCATTTTATAATTATCAAAGAGATAATTTTTGATATTTTTTTAAATGTTTAATTTTTTTGATGTATAGTGAAAAAATACTGATTTGGAAACTATCTTTTTGTTTCAAGAATTTAAAAAGCTTAATTTTTTTGAAATGGTTTAAAAGTTTTATTATTTAATTTATATCATGAATAATCCAATTAATTCCATTGAAATAAATTTATTTTTTATTTCGGAATAAGAACTTTTTAAAGTTAATAATACATTTTTCTAGAGAATAGAATTTACACAAGTTTTATTTTTAATTTTAAATTAAATCCCACGAATTATATAAATTAAATTTGAGAAAATGGATTAGATTTTTAGAATTTAAATAATTAATATTATGAAATAATTTTATCTTAGTTTTTGGTACTAATGAATAGCAATTATGTTAAATAGTTTTAACCACAATAAAGTGTAAAACATGTTAATTAAGGTTAATAATAATGTGAAAAGGATTTAAAATATACATAACACTTTAATTTACTATATTTGATGTGTGGGGTACATTCATACTCATATAAGTTTGTAATTTATGGGCACTTGGATCCTTTTTCTTTGATAATGACCTATATAATATTTTATGTATTGAAAAATAAAAAATGTCACTCTCCTTATTTTAATTTTTTATTATATGTTCAAATAGGTATAAAAATAATTTGTGAATTAATAATAAATTTTATTTTCATAATAATGAAATTATTTTTAGGATGATAATTTATTTATAATTTTTTGTGATTATATAATTATCTTAAATACTTATATAATGCTGACACAATTCTTATGGAAGAAGTATAAAAATTAAAGTAAATTATTTTAAAAGAATCAAAAGTAATATTTTTTTGAATTAATTATGGTTTCAAAGAAAATTATTATTAATAGTAATGTATAATTGATGTTTTAAGAGTTTATATTCCAATAACATAACTTTCTTGATGGTTTTAAATTCCAAATATGTGAATAGTTCTTAAAAAGACATTAACAATATTTTATGTTATATAATATTTTATTAAATTATTTAATGAAAAAATATTTTAATCGGAAAAATGGAATGATAAATGGTCATAAAAATTATCCATTGACCATTTTTTAATTTTTTTTAACTTATAAGTAAATTGAAAACCCTTAATTGTTTTTAAAAATGTGTTAATGTGGTTAAAGAACCATGGCTTAAATTAAATAAATAAGGGTAAAAATTACCTAAAAACATGTATAAATCCAATTGTACTTGTTTTTTATCATATATCATATTTATTTCTAAATTAATTTAATTTTTAACCATATAGAAATGAATGTGACTATATAATATTTTAATGTTTAGAAGAATTCTAGGAGTACCCCTCCCCTCACTTATAAAAGGTACTATACAATCCACTTATCCTTACACATTTTGAGTAATATATCCCAAATAATCACTACCCAAATACCTTAACACATCCTATAGGTATTATTTTGAGCATAATCCTAACCATAAAGGGATTAAGGTGTTAAGAAAAGAAGGTTTTTAACGAAGAGGTATGACCTTTAACCAAATGTTTTAGTTTTATTTCTTCTTCCACCTACTTAAAACCTATTCCAAAAATTTTAATATATTAAAACAAGTATCTACCATATAATAATCTGTTATAATACTAATTAATTATCCCTAATTCATCTATTTATTCCATCAAATGGGAAATGAAACCATCGTTCATGTGCACGATGGACTACCGCCTCACAAACTAATATGCTTTGTTTTCCAACACAAAATCTTATAGATAGATATAATGATCGACTAAATTTATATATATTATATTAATAACATAATTAAAATTATGTAAAAATAATATATTATATTTTTCTTACCTTTCTATCGTTGATGAATCATAGCATCATTCATGCACTCATGTTTATTACCACCTCCATGAAGCAATGTTATTCATTTTTAATCACCGCATCACATGGATAATACATATAAGTATATTTAAAGAGATAATATAATATTTATGATATAAAAATTATTATATAATGATAAAATAATACCCTCATACATTCCCACATATTCGTTGGAAAATGGAAACGTTACTCGTGCGTATGCACGACCTACCGTCTCTATATTTGTAACATAATTATTTTTTAGAACCATATTTCTCGGTTAATTTTAAAACTGTAATTAATGTATAAAAATTATAATTATTTAATTATTATTATACTTCATATGATGGAATAATTAACTCTTTTACCACATTCATTCTACCAAAGTTGTTTTGGGATTATTTAGTGAACATCCTAAAAACATCTAACATAAACTTAACTAATAAAGTAAATAAATAAAAAATGGTCATAAGTGATATAAAATAGAAAATTATAATTGACTAAAAATTAAAAGTGCTTGTAATAAATTAAATGTAACATCCCAAGTAAATAAAGAATATGAAATTTTCATATTTATTAATATCTATGAATAAAATATTAATATTACTTTAAAGGGAATGCTATGCTCGATGGCGTACCCAATACGCAACAACAAGTTTCATTGAAATATTACGTTGCACTATAATAAAAAAATATTATTATTTTAAATTGTAGTTAACGCTTATCCATTGTAATGGAGTGAATGAATAGAACTAACTAAAAAACGATTATATATGTTATTCAAATATTTTTACTTTTATCCAATAAATTTTAGAGGCTTAAAATGCGAATGAATCCAATTTTAAGCGTAAATATTGTAATATTCTTTAAAAGGTCGATTAACCACCTTTTGATGGAGAACCCTTTTTAAATCCACTAGTTGACAATTTTATATGATATATTGGACCAAATAAAATCATTATTTAGAATCAGGATATCAAAATTTATATTGTGTAGGTTTTTTTGATAAGGTCCATTTTTAATGAATAAGTGGAAAATGTTGTATTTTAATTCAAAACCACCTTTTAATATAATTTATTTATATGATTAGATCATCATTTGAATTGGTTTTAAAGTTCAATTAGAATATATTTTTACCATTTAATCCAATGGTGGTTATTGGAATTAATTTCACATTGAAATTGGACTTAAACTATAGTCAATATTTTAATAGATATTCTTTCTTAAAAACACGCTATTTGTTTTGACAGCAGGAATTAATTATTAAACTAATTAATGAAACTTATATGTTTTGAATTTTTTAAAATAGAAATCAATTTTGAATTCGGAATATCAAATATATCTTAAGGTGAATTTTTGGTATTTTTCTGAAAAACTTCAATTTTTGATGAATAGTGAAACCACTAAGTGGTAGTCAAACAACTGATTTTTCGTTTAAATGAAACATTACCACTTCTGTGATTCGAATTTCAAAAATACTACATACATGGTTGTCATTAAGATGTAAAATGTGGTTCAATGGGACTAAAATAATTTTTTTTGTGAATAGTAATTTTAGGTTTTATTAATCACGATTAAAGGTAATTATTTTAATTTAAGGTAAAGATAATGTTATAATAATATGAAATGACCTTGAAACATGTAATACAATTATTGGATGATTCATGACCGACAAAGAAAATCCCTGGGTCAACTTGGGGACCCCATGGAGCCACATGGGTAAGAAAATGACATTAATAACTTTTTATTTAAAGTTAAAATAAAAATGTCACAAACATGTATTGTTTTACTAAAACAATTTTTACATGTGGTTATACAAGTCATATTATTGACTATATTTATTCATTATAAATCTAAAAAGATTTCCTACATCATTATATTTTTTTATAATTTTTATACATTAAATAAATAAATTTATGACACCATGATGATGCAGCGATTACCTCATTAATGAACGATTTAAATAAAATGAGAAGATAAGGTAAAATCTGAGACATAAACTTGTAAAAAACCCATTGGATGGGTGGATTTAGAACCCTTATCACCTTATCCTAGAAATATATAATTTTGGGACCTTTAATATCCAAAAACCATTTTATAATAAAGTAACTTTTCAAGACTTTCCAAGAGTGCCCCTCCCCCCTCTTATAAAAGGCCCCCACCTCTACCCCCTTACCCACACCTCTCAAGTCTTTGGCTTGACCAAACTCTGCTAATTTTATCTCTACAATACCTTATATTAAACCTATAAGCCTTACCTTAGGCATAAATCTCTTCAAGAAACCCTTTGGGTTCAAACCAAAGGGTGTTACCCAATTTAAAGGTAATGTTCTCTCTTATGTTCTTTTGTTTTATTTTTGTTCTGAAACCTCCTAAACACTTTTTATTAATTTTTTTGTAAAAACACCATTATATTCAATATACTAGGGTGTTTTTATGAGAAGTATTCGAGATACACTTACACACACCTCCGTCTAATGGTTAAAGAATATACTGTTTATGTGGATGGCGAATTACTGCCTCACGAAACGATGATTGTTCTATCTTCTCCTACCACCTCTCATGGTGGCCATTATGATTGAAATATATATATATTTACGATATATATTATATTTATTTCCTCTCTATGCTTCTGTATTTTACATTTAAAACATACCTTTATTCTTCTCATGTTGTGCAAATGTGATAATTTCATTTGAGTAAGTGTGGACTACCGCCCCCTCAAGTGATGTGACTCGTTCATGCAATACATGGAATGTATAAAGAATACAATTAATGAACTTATGTGACCTATATAACATATATATTATACTGGAATTATAATATATATATATATATTTCTCATTTAGTTTTAATTTCATTAAATACGAAATAGAAATGAAAGTAGCGTTCATGCGTACGTACGGCTTACCGTCTCCATGAACGGTGCATTTCATTTATTAACCCTAAATGTTATGGAATATTATAAATTCAAGTAATTACTGGATATATATGATATATATTATATCTACATCATGAATATAATTCTGGATATAATTGATATTTTACCACATGAACAACTTGTAATTATAAGAAGTTTATTTTTGACTCAAGTACCAATGATCGACAAAACGACCGTTATTAACTTAAATAATTACATAATTTTCATAAAATTGAAAAAATTTATATAAAAGGAATATTAACTTAAAAAAGGTTCTTAATAAAGTATAAATTTACTCTATTTTATTATTCTGGAATATAAAGAAATGAACAAGACAAGTCAGACTTGAGGTAAGGGATCCTAACTCTCTCTTTATTTTTAAGTACTCTCATTTATGTAATATTATTTTAAGCTCATCTTTCTTATGTTTGGGGATGTTATTTTATATTCGGAATTATGTACTTTTTATGTTCATATTATGAGAGACCCTATTTGATCTCATAAATTCATTTTTGGATGTTTTAAGTGGCGTCGTTAGGCTGGCGAGTTTTCATAAGGGATTTTTCATCTAACTTTTATTCCCATGAGATTCATGCTACATTTTCCAGTATTTCCTTTTGTGTCGTGTATATACTACCCATGATTGTATTATTTGATTAATATAATTTATTTTATGGGTATTTACATCTTCATTGTATGAACCTTTCTTTCATGGGGTGTATGTTTCGAAAGTTACCCAAATCGGTAAGGGAACCTTTCACCCTCCTCTTTTTAAAAGACTTAATTTTGTTAGGTCTTTTAATTTACATATTCTTATGTTGTGATATGTTATTATATATCCTTATTGCTATAAATGTTATGGAAAAGTGATGAGATACCCTTTTTATCTCTCATCAACTCATTTTCTTAATTTTAAAGTGATGTCGTTATGCTGTCGAATTTCTGTAAGGGAAACTTATTAACCCAATTTCAATTCTTTGAGTTAAACCTCTACTTCTTGATTATGTCATGATATGAATATGTGTGGATGACCTCTGATTGTTTTACACTTAATATCCATTTATATTGGGTGTATTTATTTTTTTCACACAAAATTATGTAAAGGATTTATCCATAATCTAAGGATACCGACTTTTTATGGGACTTCGTCTCAATCTCCTTTCATTGAGGCATATTTTGTTCTAATACAAGACTTTATTTTATATTCTGTATAAAACACCTTTAACTTTTCATTTCTTTCAAAGGGAATCTTTTTCTATGAGGCATTTTACTAAACAACCAAAAGGAATGTTTATTTTAATGTACGTGGTGGAAACGACCTTTTTCACCACCGTGAGTATTATTTGGTCTTTGGCTTCCTCAACAAGCCGTAATGTTTTTAAAATGAAATAAATACCATATACACTTTTATGTATTCTAGTATTGAAAATGATTTTTATAATGGATTTTTTATGTCAATATATTTCAGTGATATATTGTGATTGAAATGTGGAAGTGTTTTCTTTCCATTATATATTTTTTATGTCTTATGATTTTATAATGGTACTTGGACATTTGACGGATGGTTACGTGATAAACCTTATGATGGGTGGTGCCGTGAATACCAGGACAGGTGGTTACATTATAACCTCCAATTCATTGGGTATGAAAGTCAGCTGTATGGCTATTCCATGTAGTGATATTTGTGGATGTCGACCATATGGTTATTCCATTTAAGGGTGTTTATGTCCCAAGTTACATTTATATTTTATGTGTTATGTATATGGGTTTATGGTAATATTTTGGTTACAAAGAAAAAGTAGTGATCTTTTCTCCAGTGAAGAGTATTTACTACATCATAAAGGTAAAAAGTATTACTTTTATAAAGTATTCATGGTATACTTGTTGTTTTGAAAAACTAACAGTTTTCCTTCTTTGTGTATCCTTTACTAGGCTTTTTATGCTCATACTAAGTTTTTGAAATGTTTTCCACAGGACTTAAAGATGAATAGGTTCAAGGATGAGATCAAGGAAAGACATCCTATCTAAAACAAGGAACTAGCCATGTTTCTTTTTAAGAATTTTTATTTTATGGAAACTTAGTAGAAGTGTCTACTTTGTAATATTTTGAGATGTAATAGTTATGTCCTAATTCTCTAAAACTCTAAACCTGAAAAGATCATCTATGTGAATTATTCATTTAATTCATGATTATGTAATGTTTTAAGGCTGGGTTGTAACACCCGAGACTTTTATGTTATATAAATCATCAAAGGAATCTTTTTCTACACAACACTTGCTTGGCTTGCTTTACACGCAATCGTGACCTTCCTCGATAGCTTGTTTCGTACGCAATACCGAGTTTCACTAAACAACAATATGATATTAAAACTAGCCATTATGAATAGTAATAACCACTTTTTGAAATTTTATAAATTTTATTTTTCAAAATGGACTTCATTTTTGGACTCAGAATATCGAAATTAGCCTAGGGTGAAATTTTGGTATTTTTCTGAAAACTTTCAATTTTTGATGAATAGTGAAACCACTAAGTGGTAGGTTAAAAACTGAATTTTGCATAAAACTTAATTTTACCACTTCTGTGAATGGAATTTTGAAAATCCGACAGACACGGTTGATATCAGTAAGTAAAATGTGGTTCAATGAGATAAAAATAATTTTTTGGTGAATAGTAACTTTTTACTTTTTTTTACCGCGGTTAATAGTAAATAGGGTAACTAAGGGTAAATATGATATTACTATTACCCTAACACATGTCATAATTCTATTGGACAAGTGTAATTCGACCAAAAACAAACTTAGGAATAAAATATGACCATTAAGGCCCACTTGGATTAGATTAGGACATTTATTATTAATTTATTTAAAGAAGAGTTATAATAGTTAAAATCAAAGTTTAATACGTAAATCTTTTTTAATATGGGGTTATACATAAGATAAATTCGACTATAAATATTAATTAGAAAGCTAAAACGATTTCCTACATAATGGTATTTTATTTGTAATTTTTAGACATTAAATAATTTAATTTATTTATGACACAATGATGATGCAGTAATTATCTTATTAATGAAATATTGACATAATTGATGTTATAAACACAAAAATAAATGTAATTTGAGACTTTTTATGAATTAAACAAATTTTTTAGGTTACTATGATATATTAGTGTTGATTTAATCAACTTGGTTAGAACATATAATTCTGTTATGACTTTCAAAAAAATCATATATCAAATCATGTCAAAATTGACACAAAATAGTTTTTAAATCAAATATTATATTATTAATTGTTATTTTATTCCTAAAAATCTAAGGTTCGGTTAAATGACTTAGATAAGGATATATATATTAATAATAAACAATTTGGGGTTCGTTTGGCATGTTATAGTAAGTGTATTAACCATATAGTGAAAGAAAACAAAAAGACATGGTAAAAGTTAAATTATTTAACTTAGAGTTAAATCTAATTGATAAGGTTAAAATAATACCCTAAACTTGTCTAAATCCTATTTGTTGATAGGATTTCGTCCCATACCCACTTTATCTTCGAAATAAGACCCTTTGGAACCATTATAAACCGATTTTGACTTTAATATAAAATAATATTTTGAGATATTCCTAAGGTGCCCCTCTCCTCCCTTATAAAAGGGCACCTCCTCCCCCTCCTCCTCACACCAAATTGAGCACTCAAGCTCGGCCAACCCCTGACATTTTCTCCTCTCCACTTCCCTAGAATAATCCTAGAGGTCCTGGTCTTCTTCAAAGACCAATATTAGTTCCCTAAGTGAAGGATTCAAAGAGGCGTTCCAAAGAAGAGGTAATATCCATTACCGATCTTTTCAATTTCTTTTTTCTTCAACTTCTTCTTCTTTAGTTGTTTCATGATAAAGTAATAACATCAGTATTACTTAAATACTGATATGTTATTATAAATATGAAACAACCCTAATTCACCTTCTATCCATCCTACGGAAAAATGAAATCACCGCGCGTGCGTACGTACGGAATACCGTCTCCACGCCGTGGTGTAATCTATTTTCCACCATCACTTTACAAGGATGGGTATAATGGTGTAATGAGTAACTATTTATGATTATTATAAAGTAATATTGATACTGAAATAATATATATATACTCCAATACAGTTCCACGATCATAGGAACGATATCATCACTCGTGCGTATGTACGGAATACCATCTCCACGATGTGATGCGACTCGTTCTACATGATCATCATTACATAGTAATTATATAAATGAATTGAATGAATAAATATGATATATGTTAAACTAATACCATTCTGGATATAAGGTATCTACAACCTTACAAGAATAATAAGAATTTATTCGGCAAAACACGCATAAGAACAAAAGGCAATAAAGACCCGAGTAACAAGTAACAATGAAATATTACTAACAAGAAGCTAAGAATATGACCATATATGATATCATATAAATATGTATGATTCTGGAATAAGTCAATAACATTATTTAAACCATTATACAGGAGCTTCGGACACATACAAAGCAAATCGGACCTAAGGTAAGGGAAATATCACAATCTCATTTTTATCCGAGATTGTTTATTCGTAAGTATTTACTGGGGTGTATTTTATCATCCACATCCATGTTTCATCAATATGTAATATTATTTCCATCCACCTAAAATTGTTTAAATCTATTTTTACCCTTCGGTGAGTTTTTAGTAATATGTATGAAAGGAATCTTTTGTCGTTTTTCGTACGAGGTACTTTTTGACTTTTCTGACAAAAGTATGAAGAATGTTTTTTTTAACTTATACGGAATGAATGGATTTTTAAAACATTATTTCCAAGAAGCTTCCTTTACAAGTTTTAAAGTTTATTTTAAATCAACTTCTTTTATTTTAAAGTTGCAAGACATGTTATGAAAGGAAAAATGTTTTTGAAGTAGAAAGGATATTTTCCTCAAGAATGAAGTTCAAGTATTTTATCAAAATTATTTTCCATCTAAGATAATAAAAGGGTTCTGTTTTTATCCCTATTATTACATGGATTTGATTATGTTGTGATGGAAACATTTTTATGAATTCCTTTATCTTATATGAATTGTTTTATGATGTCATGTTGTTTAAGAATCCCATTTTTATTACATGGGTTATGCGATGATGTATGATTTATGATTATGTGGCACACATAAGAAAGGATTCATTATAAGATGGGTGGGACCTCTATCTCCCTCCAATGCATTGGGTAAAGATTTTATATCTCATGAGATAGACATGGCTGGAACGGTAGGTTATACCGGTTCAGTAAAACAGGACTGGAACGAGGGTGACTCGGTTTAGAAAGGAACTTTGTCCACTAAGATAGTCTTAGAAATGAGTCATGACTAACAAGAAATTATTTTCCATGATTATGTGTGCATGCCACAAAGTTTCAAGTTTTATGTTATGATTATGGGGATCTCATTTTCACTTCTATGATTTATTCCATGATAAGATATTATGATCTCTTTTGCAGGTTTTGATTTTCAAAAAGATATGATATGATTTTTATTTCCTTTATTTTCCCTTGTTGAGCATTTGAGCTCACCCTTTTATGTTTTCTTTTCCCCAGTTCAGGAATATGGATATTAAGTAGAATATGATAAAAGGGACCCTAGATATGATGAAATAAATGGGAGACACTGTAGAAGATTTATGAACCAGTTGTTTATGTTTCCCAGTTTCTAAAGACACTATACCTATATGGTCCTTTGTGGTTTTGTCATATGTTGTAATAAGTGTGCTTCAATTTTGAAGTATTAACAATGTATGTAAAGTATGGGTCATTATAGTTGGTATCAGAGGAAAGGTATAGTCAACCTTTGGAAACTAGGATGTGAAAGCCTTAGTAAGAACCCTAAGGATAAGTCTAAGAATAGAACACAATCTTAGTGTTTTAGAAATGGCCATGAATAACCTAGGATAAGACCTTAAGCATGAAAATTTTATTCTTGAATTATGTGGTTTTCCTATTATAATTAGTGTTGCTCACACTATTCTTCTTGGTTTTAGTCAATGGCTGGAACCCGAAGGAACCGTGTTAATGCGGAATGTGATGGGCAATGCAATGATTGTCCCCCTGAGCAACCAAATGATATGGGAGATGGAATGAAAAATCTTGTAGCCATGCTCACACAACTTTCTCAAGCTATGAATCATGCAGGACTTCCAAACAAGCAAAGGAAGGAGCAACATTCTGTTGAATCCTTCATGAGGCAGCGTCCACCTTCTTTCAGCGGGTCTACTGATCCATTAGTTTCTGAACAATGGATTAGTACTACTGAAAAGATATTTTCAGTTCTTCAATGTTCTGAACATGATAAAGTCATCCTAGCAGTGTATCGTTTGGAAGGAGATGTTGATCAATGGTGGAATCTTATTAAGAATACGAGGCAAAGGGATGAAATTGAGTCTATGGAATGGGACGAGTTCAAGAACTTATTTTTCAATAAGTACTTCCCTTGTATTCTCCGAACAAAGATGGAGAAAGAGTTCCTTGAACTGAAGCAAAGGGATGATGAATCTGTTGGTACCTATAAAGAAAATTTTACAAGACTTTCAAGGTACGCTTCTGGTATTATTATCCAACCTGAGAGTAAGATCGATTGATTCTTTAGTGGCTTAAAACCAAGTCTTCGAAGGGCGTTAGCCATAAGGGACTTCAATAGCTACGAGGAAATCGTTCGATGTGCTCTCAAAGTCGAGATGGACATTGGAGTAACCCATCAGTCACATGGGTTTGATAAGAAGAGGAAGATGGAATTCAAAGAAAAATCTAAAGACCACACGGAAAAGAAGATGAGCTTTTCCTTATGCTCAAAGTGTGGAAAGAAACATGGAGGGAGTTGTCTTAAAGGGACAAGTAAATGTTTTAAATGTGGAAAAGAAGGTCATCGGGCATTTGAATGCCGTGATAATGGGAAGAAGATGTCTAATGACGCAAACAAAGGAAGGGATACAAAGAATGAACCTACTACACTTCAATGTTTCAAGTGCAAGGAGATGGGGCATTATGCCAATCAATGCCCAAATCCAAGGGTTGATGATGATGGTCGACGTCAACAAAATCTTAAGGCTAAAGACAAAGGAAAGTCACATGCAATTTCTATCAGCGATGTGGAGTACGATAACGAAGTGGTGAAAGGTACACTTACCATCCACTCTAAAGTAGCAAATGTTTTATTTGATTCTGGATCCACCCACTCTTTTATTTCTAAAGAATTTTCTAAGGGTATCACCGTATTACCTCAACAATTAGATGTTGAGTTAGCTGTGACAACACCTAATGGCACAACAGTCGCATCAAAAGTTTATAATTCTTCTCCGATCGATGTTTGTGGGAAAGTGCTTCCTGCAAATCTTGTGATCCTTCCTTTAGTGGAATTTGATGTGATTCTTGGCATGGATTGGCTTTCTCTACATGGAGCTCATATCAATTGCCAAAGAAGGGAAGTCACATTTCATATTCCAGATCAATCTACGATCGTATACCAATGCAAGGATGAACATAACCTTCCAGTGGAAATTTCTTCCATCTTATGGGTATTGATTCCACTAAATGAAGGTTATTTATCTCAAATGGTTGGTGAGAAACTCACGATTAAGAATATGCCCATTGTAAGGGAGTTTGATGATGTATTTCCGGAGGAATTACCGGGTCTTCCACCAAATCGTGAAGTTGAGTTTTCAATAGAACTCGTACCGGGTGCTTTGCCTATTTCAAAGACACCTTATAGAATGGCACCAATTGAGTTGCAGGAATTGAAGAATCAACTCCAAGAGAATCTTGATAAGGGATTCATACGCCCTAGTGCGTCACCTTGGGGAGAACCTGTTCTATTTGTTAAGAAGAAAGATGGATCAATGAGACTCTGCATTGATTATCGAGAACTTAACAAGATCACTATCAAGAACAAATATCCTCTCCCACGCATTGATGACTTATTTGACCAACTACGCGGAGCTCAATACTTTTCCAAGATTGATCTTCGTTCAGGGTATCATCAATTAAGGGTCAAAAGGGAGGATATACCAAAGACGGCTTTCCGTACAAGGTATGGACACTATGAATTTATAGTGATGCCATTTGGTCTTACTAATTCCCCTGCTATCTTCATGGATCTAATGAATAGAGTCTTTAGAGACTATCTTGATCAATTTGTGGTAGTCTTTATAGACGATATTCTTGTCTATTCAAAGAGCAAGGAAGAGCATGAAGATCACTTTAGAATTATATTGAAGACCCTGAGAAAGGAGAAGCTTTATTCCAAATTTACCAAGTGTGAATTTTGGCTTCAAAAAGTTGCATTTTTGGGTCACATAATCTCAAAAGAGGAGATATCTGTAGATCCAGCAAAAACAGAGGTTATTGAAAGATGGTCGAGACCAACAACAGTAACTGAGATCCAAAGTTTTCTTGGTTTGGCTGGATATTATCGACGTTTTGTAAAGGATTTTTCACGATTATCTAATCCACTCACCATGTTGACTCGGAAAGGAGTTAAGTTTGTCTGGACAGAGGAATGTGAAGATAATTTCAAGGAGTTGAAAAGAAGTTTATCCAGTGCACCTGTGCTCACACTGCCTTGTAGTGGAGAAAGGTTTGTGATCTACAGTGATGCATCCAAGAAGGGATTGGGGTGTGTTCTTATGCAAAATGATATGGTGATAGCTTATGCCTCACGACAGTTGAAAATCCATGAGCAAAATTACCCAACACATGATTTGGAGTTGGCTGCGGTAATCTTTGCATTAAAGATTTGGAGGCATTACCTTTATGGTGAAAGGTGTGATATTTATACTGATCATAAAAGTTTAAAGTATATTTTCACACAAAAGGAGATGAATATGCGCCAAAGAAGATGGTTGGAGCTGATTAAGGATTATGACTGCTCAATCCATTACCACCCTGGGAAAGAAAACAAGGTGGCAGATGCATTAAGTCAACAAGACCATGCTAGTTTATCCATGATGAGGATCACAAAAGATCCAATATTTATGGATTTACAAAGGATGGATCTTGGAATTATAATGGAAGGGGAAAAATCTTATCTTTCTCAAATGAATGTTCAACCATCTATACATGTGAAGATTAAAGAGGCACAGAAAGAAGATGTCGAGTTACAAAAGAAGGTGAGAAATGTTCGTGAATTAAACCTTGATTGTGATGGGATAATAAAGTTCCGGAATCGGGTTTGTGTTCCTTCCATCCCCGAATTAAAGAAGGAGCTGCTGGATGAGGCTCATAGTTCTTCATTCTCTATTCATCCTGGAAGCACGAAGATGTATAGGGACCTGAAAGAGTACTTCTGGTGGGATGGCATGAAAAGAGATGTTGCTGAATATGTCTCTCGATGCTTGGTTTGTCAACAAGTTAAAGCTGAGAGACAGAAGTCTAAGGGGATGTTACAACCATTACCCATACCCGAATGGAAATGGGAAAACATCACTATGGACTTTGTCACAGGAATTCCTAAAACATCCAAAGGCAATAATGCTATCTGGGTCACAGTTGATCGTCTCACAAAGTCTGCACACTTCATTCCTATTAGAGAGGATTTCTCTCTAGATCAGCTTTCCAGGATATATGTAAAGGAAGTGGTAAGATTGCATGGAGTACCACTTTCTATTATATCTGACCGGGATCCGAGATTTACCTCGAAGTTCTGGCGAAGTCTTCAGCATACTCTGGATACAGAGTTGAGTTTCAGCACTGCTTATCATCCCCAGACAGACGGTCAGTCTGAGAGAACAATTCAAACCCTAGAAGATATGTTGAGAGCTTGCTCTATGGATTTCAAAGGAGGTTGGTATCAACACCTACCTTTGGTGGAATTTTCTTATAATAATAGCTTTCACTCCAGTATTCAGATGGCTCCTTATGAATCTCTCTATGGAAAGAAATGTAGGACTCCAACTTACTGGGATGAAGTTGGGGAAAGAAAGCTATTAGGACCTGATCTCGTTGATGAAATGGCAGAAAAGGTCAGATATATTCAACAACACATAAGAGCAGCTCAGAGTCGACAGAAAAGTTATGCCGACAACCGAAGAAAAGACCTAGAGTTTGAAGTGGGTGATAAAGTGTTCTTACGAATATCTCCCTGGAAAAGGGTTATGAGATTTGGAAAGAAGGGGAAGTTGATCCCTAGATATATCGGTCCTTTCGAAATACTGGATCGTGTTGGGAAGGTAGCTTACCGATTGGCGCTTCCACCGAATCTCTCTCAAGTTCACGATGTGTTCCATGTATCTCTCCTGAGAAAGTACATACCAGATCCTTCACATGTACTCAGCTCAGAAGTTGTACCGCTGGAGCAGGAACTTTCTTATGAAGAACAGCAGATAGAGATTCTGGATCGTAGCGAAAAAGTTCTACGAAACAAGACCACTCGATTGGTGAAAGTTTTATGGAGGAACCACCAACTTGAAGAAGCTACATGGGAGCTTGAGGATATGATGAGGGAGAAGTATCCTCATCTTTTTTTTACAAAGTGACGAATTTCGAGGGTGAAATTCTTTTTAAGGGGGGTAGAATGTAACACCCGAGACTTTTATGTTATATAAATCATCAAAGGAATCTTTTTCTACAAAACACTTTCTTGGCTTGCTTTACATGCAATCGCGACCTTCCTCGATAGCTTGCATCGTACGCAATACTGAGTTTCACTAAACAACAATATGCTATTAAAACTAGCCGTTATGAATAGTAATAACCACTTTTTGAAATTTTATAAATTTTATTTTTCAAAATGGACTTCATTTTTGGACTCAGAATATCGAAATTATCCTAGGGTGAAATTTTGGTATTTTTCTGAAAACATTCAATTTTTGATGAATAGTGAAACCACTAAGTGGTAGGTTAAAAACTGAATTTTACATAAAACTTAATTTTACCGCTTCTGTGAATGGAATTTCGAAAATCCGATTGACACGGTTGATATCAGTATGTAAAATTTGGTTCAATGAGATAAAAATAATTTTTTGTTGAATAGTAACTTTTTACTTTTTTTTACCGCGGTTAATAGTAAATAGGGTAACTAAGGGTAAATATGATATTAATATTACCCTAACACATGTACTAATTCTATTGGACAAGTGTAATTCGACCAAAAACAAACTTAGGAATAAAATATGACCATTTAGGACCACTTGGATTAGATTAGGACATTTATTATTAATTTATTTAAAGAAGAGTTAAAATAGTTAAAATCAATGTTTAATAAGTAAATAATTTTTAATATGGGGTTATACATAATATAAATTCGACTATAAATATTCATTAGAAAGCTAAAAAGATTTCCTACAAAAATGGTATTTTATTTGTAATTTTTAGACATTAAAGAATTTAATTTATTTATGACACAATGATGATGCAGTAATTATCTTATTAATGAAATATTGACATAATTGATGTTATAAACACAAAAATAAATGTAATTTGAGACTTTTTATGAATTAAAAAAATTTTCTAGGTTACTATGATATATTATTGTTGATTTAATAAACTTGGTTTGAACATATAATTCTGTTATGACTTTCAAAAAAATCATATATCAAATCATGTCAAAATTGACACAAAATAGTTTTTAAATCAAATATTATATTATTAATTGTTATTTTATTCCTAAAAATCTAAGGTTCGGCTAAATGACTTAGATAAGGATATATCTATTAATAATAAACAATTTTGGGTTCGTTTGGCATGTTATAGTAAGTGTATTAACCATATAGTGAAAGAAAACAAAAAGACATGGTAAAAGTTAAATTATTTAACTTAGAGTAAAATCTAATTGATAAGGTTAAAATAATACCCTAAACTTGTCTAAATCCTATTGGTTGATAGGGTTTCGACCCATACCCACTTTAGCTTCAAAATAAGACCCTTTGGAACCATTATAAACCGATTTTGACTTTAATATAAAATAATATTTTGAGATATTCCTAAGGTGCCCCTCTCCTCCCTTATAAAAGGGCACCTCCTCCCCCTCCTCCTCACACCAAATTGAGCACTCAAGCTCGGCCAACCCCTGCCATTTTCTCCTCTCCACTTACCTAGAATAATCCTAGAGGTCCTGGTCTTCTTCAAAGACCAATATTAGTTCCCTAAGTGAAGGATTCAAAGAGGCGTTCCAAAGAAGAGGTAATATCCATTACCGATTTTTCAATTTATTTCTTCTTCAACTTCTTCTTCTTTAGTTGTTTCATGATAAAGTAATAACATCAGTATTAATTACATAATGATATGTTATTATAAATATGAAACAACCCTAATTCACCTTTTATCCATCCTACGGAAAAATAAAATCACCGCGCGTGCGTACGTACGGAATACCGTCTCCACGCCGTGGTGTAATCTATTTTCCACCATCACTTTACAAGGATGGGTATAATGGTGTAATGAGTAACTATTTATGATTATTATAAAGTAATATTGATACTGAAATAATATATATATACTCCAATACAGTTCCACGATCATAGGAACGATATCATCACTCGTGCGTACGTACGGAATACCGTCTCCACGATGTGATGCGACTCGTTCTACATGATCATCATTACATAGTAATTATATAAATGAATTGAATGAATAAATATGATATATGTTACACTAATACCATTCTGGATATAAGGTATCTATAACCTTACAAGAAGAATAAGAATTTATTCGGCAAAACACGCATAAGAACAAAAGGCAATAAAGACCCGAGTAACAAGTAACAATGAAATATTACTAACAAGAAGCTAAGAATATGACCATATATGATATCATATAAATATGTATGATTATAGAATAAGTCAATAACATTATTTAAACCATTATACAGGAGCTTTGGACACATACAAAGCAAATCGGACCTAAGGTAAGGGAAATATCACAATCTCATTTTTATCCGAGATTGTTTATTCGTAAGTATTTACTGGGGTGTATTTTATCATCCACATCCATGTTTCATCAATATGTAATATTATTTCCATCCACCTAAAATTGTTTAAATCCATTTTTACCCTTCGGTGAGTTTTTAGTAATATGTATGAAAGGAATCTTTTGTCGTTTTTCGTACGAGGTACTTTTTGACTTTTCCGACAAAAGTACGAAGAATGTTTTTTTTAACTTATACGGCATGAATGGATTTTTAAAACATTATTTCCAAGAAGCTTCCTTTAAAAGTTTTCAAGTTTATTTTAAATCAACTTCTTTTATTTTAATGTTGCGTGACATTTTATGAAAGGAAAAATGTTTTTGAAGTAGAAAGGATATTTTCCTCAAGAATGAAGTTCAAGTATTTTATCAAAATTATTTTCCATCTAAGATAATAAAAGGGTTCTGTTTTTATCCCTATTATTACATGGATTTGATTATGTTGTGATGGAAACATTTTTATGAATTCCTTTATCTTATATGAATTGTTTTATGATGTCATGTTGTTTAAGAATCCCATTTTTATTACATGGGTTATGCGATGATGTATGATTTATGATTATGTGGCACACATAAGAAAGGATTCATTATAAGATGGGTGGGACCTATATCTCCCTACAATGCATTGGGTAAAGATTTTATATCTCATGAGATAGACATGGCTGGAATGGTAGGTTATACCGGTTCAGTAAAACAGGACTGGAACGAGGGTGACTCGGTTCAGAAAGGGACTTTGTCCACTGAGATAGTCTTGGCAATGAGTCACGACTAACAAGAAATGATTTTCCATGATTATGTGTGCATTCCACAAAGTTTCAAGTTTTATGTTATGATTATGGGGATCTCATTTCCACTTCTATGATTTATTCCATGATAAGATATTATGATCTCTTCTGCAGGTTTTGATTTTCAAAAAGATATGATATGATTTTTATTTCCTTTATTTTCCCTTGCTGAGCATTTGAGCTCACCCTTTTATGTTTTCTTTTCCCCAGGTCAGGAAGATGGATATTAAGTAGAATATGCTAAAAGGGACCCTAGATATGATGAAATAAATGGGAGACACTGTAGAAGATTTATGAACCAGTTGTTTATGTTTCCCAGTTTCTAAAGACACTATACCTATACGGTCCTTTGTGGTTTTGTCATATGTTGTAATAAGTGTGCTTCAATTTTGAAGTATTAACAATGTATGTAAAGTATGGGTCGTTATATGGGTCGTTATAGTTGTCATCAAAGATCAGATTAGATAAATTTAGAGGTTAGAGTGTTGTTTAAGCATAAGTGACACGTTGTGAATAACCACAATGGTTATTATATTAGATAGAGTCATTCTTATTTATGAAAGTTGTAATGAGTGTGAGATAACTTAGATAATTATATCTTAGTGTTTATATTCCTCTTTAGTACATGATGATTTTGTTGATATACTCACACTAGCATATTTGGTTTTAGTAAATGGATGGATCTAGCAGGAACCAAAGTGACAATGGGTTTGAAGGAAACTGTGGTGGTTCTCTGATTAAGAGACTCGATGAAATGAGGGATTCTGTAACAGCCCAAGATTTTATAAAAAAAATATTCTTTTTAATTTTATTAATGTCTTGTGTTGTACGCTACACCAAAAGGAGCTTGCACAACACACATCCTTGACTTGACTTGCATTACACGCAATCGCGACCTTCCTCGATAGCGTGTGTGGTACGCAATACTGAGTTTCACTAAACAACGATATGCTATAAAAATATTATTAAAACTAGCCGTTATGAATAGTAATAACCACTTTTTGAAATCCAGTAAATCTTATTTTTCAAAATGAACTTTATTTTTGGATTCGGAGTATCGAATTTAGCCTAAGGTGAAATTTTGGTACTTTTCGGATAACTTTCATATTCTGATGAATAGTGAAAATTACTAAATTATAATTAAAAACAACTTTTTTAATCGAAATAATTAATAGTGATAAATCATTAATTTGAGTGGTTTTAAAGTATATTTAGAATATATTTTTACAATTTAATACAATGTTGGTCATTGGATGTAATTTCACATTTAAACTAGACATAAACAAGTGTCAATCTTTTGATAGATATTGTTTCTTAAAAACACGCTATTTGTTTTAACAGCGGGATTTAATTATAAAATTAATTAATGCAACTTTTATGTTATGAATTTGGTAAAATAGACTTCATTTTTGAATTTGGAATATGAAATATAGCTTGGGATGAAATTTTGGCATTGTTCTGAAAAACATCAAATTTTGATGAATAGTGAAACTACTAAGTGGTAGGTTAAAAACTGAATTTTGCATAAAACTTAATTTTACCGCTTATGTGAATGGAATTTCGAAAATCCGAGAGACACGGTTAATATCAAGGACTAAAATGTGGTTCAATGAGATGAAAATAATTTTTTGGTGAATAGTAACTTTTTACTTTTTTTACCACGGTTAATAGTAAATAAGGTAACTAAGGGTAAATATGATATTAATATTACCCTAACACATGTCCTAATTCTATTGGACAAGTGTAATTCAACCAAAAACAAACTTAGGAATAAAATATGACCATTTAGGCCCACTTGGATTAGATTAGGACATTTATTATTAATTTATTTAAAGAAGGGTTAAAATAGTTAAAATCAAAGTTTAATAAGTAAATCATTTTTAATATGGGTTTATACATAAGATAAATTCGATTGTAAATATTCATTAGAAAGCTAAAAAGATTTCCTACATGATGGTATTTTATTTGTAATTTTTAGATATCAAATAATATAATGTATTTGTGACACAAAAATGATGCAGTAATTATCTTATTAATGAAATATTGACATAATTGATAATATAAATACCAAAATAAATGTAATTTAAGACTTTTTATGAATTCCACTAATGTTCTAGGTTACTATGATATATTAATGTTGATTTAATCAACTTGGTTTGAACATATAATTCTGTTATGACTTTCACAAAAATCATATATCAAATAGTGTCAAAATTGACACAAAATAGTTTTTAAATCAAATATTATATTATTAATTGTTATTTTATTCCTAAAAATCTAAGGTTCGGCCAAATGACTTATATAAGGACATATATATTAATAATAAACAATTTGGGGTTCGTTTGGCATGTTATAGTAAGTTTATTTACCATATAGTGAAAGAAAACAAAAAGACACGGTAAAAGTTAAATTATTTAACTTAGAGTTAAATCTAATTGATAAGGTTAAAATAATACCCTAAACTTGTCTAAATCTTATTGGTTGATAGGATTTCGACCCATCCCCACTTTAGCTTCGAAATAAGACCCTTTTGAACCATTATAAACCGATTTTGACTTTAATATAAAATAATATTTTGAGATATTCCTAAGGTGCCCCTCTCCTCCCCTATAAAAGGACACCTCCTCCCCCTCCTCCTCACACCAATTTGAGCACTCAAGCTCGGCCAACCCCTGCCAATTTCTCCTCTCCACTTCCCTAGAATAATCCTAGAGGTCCTGGTCTTCTTCAAAGACCAATCTTAGTTCCCTAAGTGAAGGATTCAAAGAGGCGTTTCAAAGAAGAGGTAATAACCATTACCGATCTTTTCAATTTCTTTCTTCTTCAACTTCTTCTTCTTTAGTTGTTTCATGATAAAGTAATAACATCAGTATTACTTACATACTGATATGTTATTATAAATATGAAACAACCCTAATTCACCTTCTATCCATCCTACGGAAAAAGAAATCACCGCGCGTGCGTACGTACGGAATACCGTCTCCACGCCGTGGTGTAATCTATTTTCCACCACCACCTTACATGGATGGGTATAATGGTGTAAAGAATAACTATACATAGTTATTACAACATCATATTGATTCTGATATATTTTATAATCCACTCCAATTCAATTCAATATTTATAGAAATGATATCATCGCTCGTGCGTACGTACGGACTACCGTCTCCACGACGCGATGAGATTCATTCTCCATGTTAACCATTTAAGAATGATTATAATGTATATATAAGAAATAATAATGAAATATATGACATTATAAAGCTACTGGATTTATGTATATATATACATATGTATGTCATCTACTTACTTCCATTTCAAGACAATAAGGAAAGAAAAACAGCGTTCATGCGTACGTACGGACTACCGTCTCCATGAACGGTGTTTTTCATTTTATTTATCTATCTATTATATATATATATATACTGAATATATATGATATATAAATCATATTTTATATTCTGGAAGTAAGTAAATCATGATATAAGTAATAATGATGTCAAGAACAACAAGTCAAAACACCTACGATAAATGAAACGATTTTACCCAAAACGCTTCTTTAACATGGAATTTACAAAAGAACGGGTAATATATTGTCATAAGTGAACCATATATGATATCATAACAATTAATATGATTCTGTAATAAGTCAATGACATTATTTAAATCATTATACAGGAGGTTCGGACACATACGAAGCAAATTGGACCTAAGGTAAGGGAAATATCACAATCTCATTTTTATCCGAGATTGTTTATTCGTAAGTATTTACTGGGGTGTATTTTATCATCCACATCCATGTTTCATAAAAATGTAATATTATTTCCATCCAACTACAATTGTTTAAATCCATTTTTACCCTTCGGTTAGTTTTTAGTAATATGTATGAAAGAAATCTTTTATCGTACGAGGTACTTTTTGACTTTTCCGAAAAAAGTACGAAGAATGTTTTTTTTAACTTAAACGGCATGAACGGATTTTTACGGTTTTATAAAGCCTTATTTTCATGAAGCTTCCTCCAAAAGATTTCATGACTATTTTTAATAAAATCTCTTTCTTTTAAAATTGCATGATGTTTTGTGAAAAGAAATTGATTTTGAAGAAGAAAGGATGTTTTCCTCAAGAATTCATTTCAAGTGTTTTATCAAAATTATTTTCCATCTAAGATAATAAAGGGTTCTGTTTCTATCCATATTTTTACATTGATTTGACTATGTTGTGATGGAATTATGTTTATGAATTCCTTTATCTTATATGAATGGTTTTATGATGTCATGTTGTTTAAGAATCCCATTTTTATTACATGGGTTATGCAATGATGTATGATTTATGATTTTGTGGCACACATAAGAAAGGATTCATTAAGAGATGGGTGGGACCTATATCTCCCTCCAATGCATTGGGTAAAGATTTTATATCTCATGAGATAGACATGGCTGGAACGGAAGGTTATTTCGGTTCAGTGATACAGGACTGAAACGAGGAGTGAACTCGGTTCAGAAAGGGACTTTGTCCACTAAGATAGTCTCGGCAATGAGTCATGACTAACAAGAAATGATTTTCCATGATTATGTGTGTATGCCACAAAGTTTCATGTTTTATGTTATGATTATTGGGATTACATTTCACTTCTATGATATATCCCATGTTATGAAATTATGCTCTCTTTTGCAGGTTAAGATTTCCAAAAGCTATGTATATGATGTGATTGATTTTTCTTTTGTTTCCCCTTACTGAGCATTTGAGCTCACCCTTTTATGTTTTCTTTTCCCCAGGATATAAAGAAAGGTTTTAGGTAGAAAAAAGGGATGACCTTTATGGGAGATATTGAAGAACTTTCACCACGATTAGAAGATTACGTTCCGAGTTTCCAAAGACACTAAACTATTACGATCCTTTAGTGTGTGTTTTTGTTATGTACTAAGTATTCCGCAAATGTAATGTAATGTCCATGTACGTCAAGCTTCGGGTCTCTACAGTTGGTATCAGAGGAAAGGTTTAGTCAACCTTTGGAAACTAGGATGCGAAAACGTTAGTGAGATCCCTAGAGATATTTCTAAGGTATGTCTAGGGATGTCCCTAAGGATAAGTATACGTATAGGATATATTCCTAGAACTACGGTAACGATCTTAGAATTTAACCTAATATGTTAGATATTGAGGGTGCTCCCCCTTTATTATGTTGTTTTCCCTAGCATGATTTTTGCCTCTCACAAGATTCTTTTGTGTTTTAGTTAATGGAGGAAACCAGAAGGAATGCGGTTAACATTGAATCCAATGGACAAATTGGTGACTATGAGCAACAAAATTGTGTAATGCCTAAAGATAAAGATATTGTGATTATTCCAAATCAGTCATCGCGATATATGATTAACAAGGTGAAATTTAGTGGTATGAATAATTCATCAAAGAAGAGGAAGATAAACTATTATGCATGTTCGCATGTTGAGGAGCATAAAGAAAAGAAGATTGAGATTTCTAAAGAAGGGAAGAAGAACCTTGAGGAATACCTCAAATGGAGGGACCGATGTTATCTGTGTGGAGAAAAGGGTCATAGGGTGACAGACTGTTATGGAGTTCAATGTCTTATTTGTGGAGAACATGGGCATTACCCAACTCAATGCCCTGACCTAAAAAGATACTTCTAAATCAAGGAAGGACTTATTCCAGGACAGTCATTGATGTGTATGGACTGAAGTGTTTATGTATTGGTATTCAAGAGTAATGTTGTTGAGGTACTTTTATGGTGTATTGGAATATTTATGTATTGGTCTAATGTGGTATTCAAAGTGATTGAGATATTTTTTGGAAATAAGATGATATGCGCATAATGAAGACGAGAAAATGAAATGTTTAATAGTATTCATGAGCTCATGATTGATATAAGGACTAAGTGATATCATGGATTGAGTATATAGAATTTTGAGGATTTTGCTATGTGGAAAGTGTTAACTTTTAACTGCATTCATGTTTTCACTAAGGTATTCAAGAGAATACACGATTAAGGACTTTGAATGTTTGGAATGTGACCAACAAGACATATCTTATGATATGTGGGGATCAACGACAGTATTAAATCTCTGGTAATCGATGTCACTATATTATGAGAGTGGACTGCAGTATTATGTATAAGCCTAAAGATTAGACTGGATTATGTTGGACATAAGTTAGTATTGTTTAAGGATAGAAGATTTTCGATATTATTGATGGGATGTTATAGTAACGTAGTTTTAGAAAAAGGGACAACCTGCAGGACGGGCGACAGCCCATCGCTTCGGACAAGGCTGTAGGAATCGAACCCACAACCGAAGTGCGACTGGCCTTTATCGCCTACCACTAGCCTACAGGAAGTCCCTGTTTAGTAGAAACTAGTTTTATTATATTAAGCAGTATGATATATGAAGTATAAGTCCAATTTAGGAACCATATGTGATTAATCTTACTATAGAATGACTTATGTATATTTAATAACTTTTGATTACCTTTTGTTTGAGACAGATGGAATGACCCGTCATTCTATCACATGATCTTCTAACACTTCACGAATAACAAATTCAACTTCATTTATTTAAGAGATGAAGTGGAAATTGTTCAAGGCACGAACAACAGTGATATTGTATCAAAATAAAGTAAGTATGTATTCTAATTCAAATTTTCAACTTTAGGGAAATGATCTTGAAAACCAAAAATGTTGTCCTAGTGATCTTATACCTGATGAATCAGATGGTACCTTAGATCGTCACAAATTTATGGATTTGTGATTACTGAATTTTCCATAGCCATGTTCTCTACCACTCTCCATCAGAACATGATGGTTAGATTTCTCTTCCATATCCATATTTTCACCTATGTGGAAACCCAGTGATTAGTTTATTTGGGTAATCGTTACATTTCATACTTTAGTTTTTAAAGCCAAGTTTTGGTATTCCCTTTTACGATGTGGGTTTCTATTAAAGAAACTTTCAAATAGTAAACCATTTATAACCCCGACGAATTTCGAGGGCGAAATTCATTTTAAGGGGGGTAGAATGTAACAGCCCAAGATTTTATAAAAAAAATATTCTTTTTAATTTTATTAATGTCTTGTGTTGTACGCTACACCAAAAGGAGCTTGCACAACACACATCCTTGACTTGACTTGCATTACACGCAATCACGACCTTCCTCGATAGCGTGTGTAGTACGCAATGCTGAGTTTCACTAAACAACGATATGCTATAAAAATATTATTAAAACTAGCCGTTATGAATAGTAATAACCACTTTTTGAAATCCAGTAAATCTTATTTTTCAAAATGAACTTTTTTTTTGGATTCGGAGTATCGAATTTAGCCTAAGGCGAAATTTTGGTACTTTTCGGATAACTTTCATATTCTGATGAATAGTGAAAATTACTAAATTATAATTAAAAACAACTTTTTTAATCGAAATAATTAATAGTGATAAATCATTAATTTGAGTGGTTTTAAAGTATATTTAGAATATATTTCTACAATTTAATACAATGTTGGTCATTGGATGTAATTTCACATTTAAACTAGACATAAACAGGTGTCAATCTTTTGATAGATATTGTTTCTTAAAAACACGCTATTTGTTTTAACAGCGGGATTTAATTATAAAATTAATTAATGCAACTTTTATGTTATGAATTTGGTAAAATAGACTTCATTTTTGAATTTGGAATATGAAATATAGCTTGGGATGAAATTTTGGCATTGTTCTGAAAAACATCAAATTTTGATGAATAGTGAAACTACTAAGTGGTAGGTTAAAAACTGAATTTTGCATAAAACTTAATTTTACCGCTTATGTGAATGGAATTTCGAAAATCCGAGAGACACGGTTAATATCAAGGACTAAAATGTGGTTCAATGAGATGAAAATAATTTTTTGGTGAATAGTAACTTTTTACTTTTTTTACCACGGTTAATAGTAAATAAGGTAACTAAGGGTAAATATGATATTAATATTACCCTAACACATGTCCTAATTCTATTGGACAAGTGTAATTCGACCAAAAACAAACTTAGGAATAAAATATGACCATTTAGGCCCACTTGGATTAGATTAGGACATTTATTATTAATTTATTTAAAGAAGGGTTAAAATAGTTAAAATCAAAGTTTAATAAGTAAATCATTTTTAATATGGGTTTATACATAAGATAAATTCGATTGTAAATATTCATTAGAAACCTAAAAAGATTTCCTACATGATGGTATTTTATTTGTAATTTTTAGATATCAAATAATATAATGTATTTGTGACACAAAAATGATGCAGTAATTATCTTATTAATGAAATATTGACATAATTGATAATATAAATACCAAAATAAATGTAATTTAAGACTTTTTATGAATTCCACTAATTTTCTAGGTTACTATGATATATTAATGTTGATTTAATCAACTTGGTTCGAACATATAATTCTGTTATGACTTTCACAAAAATCATATATCAAATAGTGTCAAAATTGACACAAAATAGTTTTTAAATCAAATATTATATTATTAATTGTTATTTTATTCCTAAAAATCTAAGGTTCGGCCAAATGACTTAGATAAGGACATATATATTAATAATAAACAATTTGGGGTTCTTTTGGCATGTTATAGTAAGTTTATTTACCATATAGTGAAAGAAAACAAAAAGACACGGTAAAAGTTAAATTATTTAACTTAGAGTTAAATCTAATTGATAAGGTTAAAATAATACCCTAAACTTGTCTAAATCTTATTGGTTGATAGGATTTCGACCCATCCCCACTTTAGCTTCGAAATAATACCCTTTTGAACCATTATAAACCGATTTTTACTTTAATATAAAATAATATTTTGAGATATTCCTAAGGTGCCCCTCTCCTCCCCTATAAAAGGACACCTCCTCCCCCTCCTCCTCACACCAATTTGAGCACTCAAGCTCGGCCAACCCCTGCCAATTTCTCCTCTCCACTTCCCTAGAATAATCCTAGAGGTCCTGGTCTTCTTCAAAGACCAATCTTAGTTCCCTAAGTGAAGGATTCAAAGAGGCGTTTCAAAGAAGAGGTAATAACCATTACCGATCTTTTCAATTTCTTTCTTCTTCAACTTCTTCTTATTTAGTTGTTTCATGATAAAGTAATAACATCAGTATTACTTACATACTGATATGTTATTATAAATATGAAACAACCCTAATTCACCTTCTATCCATCCTACGGAAAAAGAAATCACCGCGCGTGCGTACGTACGGAATACCGTCTCCACGCCGTGGTGTAATCTATTTTCCACCACCACCTTACATGGATGGGTATAATGGTGTAAAGAATAACTATACATAGTTATTACAACATCATATTGATTCTGATATATTGTATAATCCACTCCAATTCAATTCAATATTTATAGAAATGATATCATCGCTCGTGCGTACGTACGGACTACCGTCTCCACGACGCGATGAGATTCATTCTCCATGTTAACCATTTAAGAATGATTATAATGTATATATAAGAAATAATAATGAAATATATGACATTATAAAGCTACTGGATTTATGTATATATATACATATGTATGTCATCTACTTACTTCCATTTCAAGACAATAAGGAAAGAAAAACAGCGTTCATGCGTACGTACGGACTACCGTCTCCATGAATGGTGTTTTTCATTTTATTTATCTATCTATTATATATATATATATACTGAATATATATGATATATAAATCATATTTTATATTCTGGAAGTAAGTAAATCATGATATAAGTAATAATGATGTCAAGAACAACAAGTCAAAACACCTACGATAAATGAAACGATTTTACCCAAAACGCTTCTTTAACATGGAATTTACAAAAGAACGGGTAATATAATGTCATAAGTGAACCATATATGATATCATAACAATTAATATGATTCTGTAATAAGTCAATGACATTATTTAAATCATTATACAGGAGGTTCGGACACATACGAAGCAAATTGGACCTAAGGTAAGGGAAATATCACAATCTCATTTTTATCCGAGATTGTTTATTCGTAAGTATTTACTGGGGTGTATTTTATCATCCACATCCATGTTTCATAAAAATATAATATTATTTCCATCCAACTACAATTGTTTAAATCCATTTTTACCCTTCGGTTATTTTTTAGTAATATGTATGAAAGAAATCTTTTATCGTACGAGGTACTTTTTGACTTTTCCGACAAAAGTACGAAGAATGTTTTTTTTAACTTAAACGGCATGAACGGATTTTTACGGTTTTATAAAGCCTTATTTTCATGAAGCTTCCTCCAAAAGATTTCATGACTATTTTTAATAAAATCTCTTTCTTTTAAAATTGCATGATGTTTTGTGAAAAGAAATTGATTTTGAAGAAGAAAGGATGTTTTCCTCAAGAATTCATTTCAAGTGTTTTATCAAAATTATTTTCCATCTAAGATAATAAAGGGTTCTGTTTCTATCCATATTTTTACATTGATTTGACTATGTTGTGATGGAATTATGTTTATGAATTCCTTTATCTTATATGAATGGTTTTATGATGTCATGTTGTTTAAGAATCCCATTTTTATTACATGGGTTATGCAATGATGTATGATTTATGATTCTGTGGAACACATAAGAAAGGATTCATTAAGAGATGGGTGGGACCTATATCTCCCTCCAATGCATTGGGTAAAGATTTTATATCTCATGAGATAGACATGGCTGGAACGGAAGGTTATTTCGGTTCAGTGATACAGGACTGAAACGAGGAGTGAACTCGGTTCAGAAAGGGACTTTGTCCACTAAGATAGTCTTGGCAATGAGTCATGACTAACAAGAAATGATTTTCCATGATTATGTGTGTATGCCACAAAGTTTCATGTTTTATGTTATGATTATTGGGATTACATTTCACTTCTATGATATATCCCATGTTATGAAATTATGCTCTGTTTTGCAGGTTAAGATTTCCAAAAGCTATGTATATGATGTGATTGATTTTTCTTTTGTTTACCCTTACTGAGCATTTGAGCTCACCCTTTTATGTTTTCTTTTCCCCAGGATATAAAGAAAGGTTTTAGGTAGAAAAAAGGGATGACCTTTATGGGAGATATTGAAGAACTTTCACCACGATTAGAAGATTACGTTCCGAGTTTCCAAAGACACTAAACTATTACGATCCTTTAGTGTGTGTTTTTGTTATGTACTAAGTATTCCGCAAATGTAATGTAATGTCCATGTACGTCAAGCTTCGGGTCTCTACAGATTCAATGAGAAATCTCGTGGTTATTCTAAACCAACTATCAGGAGTCATGATCAACCACTTGAACTTTGGTGAGTTCTCTAATGCATCATGTACGAGAGAAACAACTCGATGTGGAAGTTCAAGTAATAATTATAAAGGTAACCACTAGTGTTTATATGATCCTTACTTTTGAGGTAATTATGGGTTACTATATGTTATAATGGAATATGAACGACATGAGATAAACTTGAGGTTAAATTATGTTATGGTAATTTTTGAAGGTTTTATCACTTTTTGGGGAATTTTATAAGAATTATGTAGTTTTGAAAAAAGGACAACACGTAGACCATGTGACAACCTGTCACGTCAGACGACGCTGTGGGAATCAAACCCACAACCAAATTATGACAGGTATTTATCACCTACCCCTAGACTAAATGAATTACCTGATTAGTTTGACTAATTATTTTCAGTTATATGATATTATGAATCTAGAATAATTTGATTTTGTGTTATCTATATAAATTATTAACCTATCATGGAGGATATGTGATTAGGTTAATTGCGTTTCAGTATGAGAATTTAAGAGTAACTGATGAATGGATATAAATATTAAGGTTTATCTTGGATGAATATGTGATTAAATCTTTCATATATTTGGGTTTCAATCTTAGTTTTTATTACTTTGAAGAATTTTTTGGATAGGTGTTTATTGAATGGTCTTTGATGAACTTTGGTTTTTTTTGGACAAATTTTGGAGATTAAGAGTAATATTTCTTTTTATAAAGGATTATCCTTTTTGGGTATTATCTGATCTTGTACTAACAATTTTCGGTTTTGGTTAAGGTTTAAAGACATGGGAAATATATAGTTAATCTTTTTTGGGTTAGGTGACTCTCTATAAGTTGCTTATAGATCTCTTAATGTGAACAAGCCATCCTAAATACTCGTCTTTTGGAGAAAAAAATGAGTTTGTGTAAGAAATATAGTAAGAGATGAAAGTCTACACGACAAGTAAGTATGTTTCATTGTGATTTAGTTAAGCTAATAAATAAATTCCTCAATGAAAAGTAACTTAAGTCTAAAATGTTTTCTGTTAACTTTTCTTACTGGGGAATGAAATACCGTTTATCCCATCATAATTTTGTGATTTTCTTGGGGTTAACTTTCTCTTAATCATGTTCTCTATCACTCTCCATCAGAACATGACCCTTTTTTTTCTCTTCCATATACATGTTTTCATGGAATCCTAGTATGGGTTAACTCGGGTGACCATTGTACTTCTTTTTATTTATTTTAAAGTGATAGTTTTACTGACTCTTGTTCCAATGTAGGACTTTCAATGAAGTTTCTGAGCCCAATTTTAAAATTGCGAGGACGCAATTCCAAAAATGGGGGAAGGATGTAACATCCCAAGTAAATAAAGAGTATGAAATTTTCATATTTATTAATATTTGTGAATAAAATATTAATATTACTTTAAAGGGAACTCTATTCTCGATGGCGTACCCAATATGTAAAAATGAGTTTCTTTAAAATTTTACGTTGCACTATAATTATAAAATAATATTATTTAAAATTGTAGTTAGCACCTAGCCGTTGTAATAACAGGAATGAATATAACTAACTAAAAAATGCTTATATATGTTTTTCAAATATTTTTACTTTTATCCAATAAATTTTAGAGGTTTAAAATGCGAATGAATCCAATTTTAAGTGTAAATATTGTAATATTCTTTAAAAGGTCTATTAACTGCCTTTTGATGGAGAACCCTTTTTAAATCCACTCGTTGAAAATTTTATATGTTATATTAGACCAAATAAAATCCTTCTTTAGAATTGGGATATCAAAATTTACTTTGTGTAGGCTTTTGTTATCTTTTTTGATAAAGTCCATTTTTAATGAATAAGTGGAGATGTAGTATTTTAATTCAAAACCTCTTTTTAATCTAATTTATTTATATTATTTGATCATCATTTGAATTGGTTTTAAAGTGAAATTATAATATATTTTTACCATTTAATCCAATGGTGGTCATTGGAATTAATTTCACTTTGAAATTGGACTTAAACTACTTTCAATCTTTTAATAGATATTGTTTCTTAAAAACACGCTATTTGTTTTGACAGCGGGAATTAATTATTAAATTAATTAATGCAACTTATATGTTTTGAATTTTTTAAAATAGACATCATTTTTGAATTCGGAATATCAAATATAGCTTAGGGTGAATTTTGGGTATT
Organism: Viscum album; assembly: GCA_963277665.1. Classification (NCBI taxonomy): domain Eukaryota; kingdom Viridiplantae; phylum Streptophyta; class Magnoliopsida; order Santalales; family Viscaceae; genus Viscum; species Viscum album. Next base: position 251,291,452 of record OY728150.1, read on the forward strand.
TTTCTGAAAAACATCAATATTTGATGAATAGTGAAACCACTAAGTGGTAGTTAAAAAACTGATTTTTCATTTAAATGAAACATTACCACTTATGTGATTTTAATTTCAAAAATACGACATACATGGTTGTCATTAGAATGTAAAATGTCGTTCAATGGGATTAAAATAATTTTTTGGTGAATAATAACTTTTATGTTTTATTAATCGCGATTAAAGGTAATTAGTGTAATTTAAGGTAAAGATAATGTTATAATAATATGAAATTACCTTGAAACATGTCCTACCATTATTTTATGAGTCATGTAAGACCAAGAAAATCCATGGGTTAACTTGGGGACCCCATGGAGCCACTTGGGTAAGAAAATGACATTAATAACTTTTTATTTAAAGTTAAAATAAACATGTCACAAACATGTATTGTTTTACTAAAACAATTTTTACATGGTGTTATAAAAGTCATACTTTTGACTATAAATATTAATTTCAAAGATAAAAATATTTCCTACAACATGATATTTTTTTATAATTTTTAGACATTAAATAAATAAATTTATGACACCATGATGATGCAGTGATTACCTCATTAATGAACGATTTAAATAAAATGAAAAGATAAGATAAAATCTAAGTCTTACACTTTTCAAAAACCTATTGGATGGGTGGATTTAGAACCCTTATCACCTTATCCTAGAAATATGTAATTTTTGGACCTTTAATATCCGAAAACCATTTTATAATAAAGTAACTTTTCAAGACATTCCAAGAGTGCCCCTCCTCCCTCTTATAAAAGGCCCCCACCTCTACCCCCTTACCCACACCTCTCAAGTCTTTGGATCGACTAAAATCTGCTAATTTTATCTCTAAAAAACCTTCTATTCATCCTAGAAGCCTTACCTTAGCCATAAATCTCTTCAAGAAACCCTTTGGGTTCAAACCAAAGGGTGTTACCCAATTTAAAGGTAATGTTCTCTCTTATGTTATTTTGTTTTATTTTGCTTCTCCAACCCCCAAAACACTTTTTATTCCTTTATTTTGTAACAAAACCAGTATCTTCAATATAATATGATGTTTTTATGAGAAGGAATCGAGCTACACTTACACACACCTTCGTCTAATGGTTAAAGAACATATTGTTTCTGTGGATGGTGAATTACTGTCTCACGAAACAATGATTGTTCTATCTTCTCCTACCACCTCTCATGGTGGCCATTATGATAGAACTATATTTATCTATGATATATATTATATTTATTTCCTCTCTAAGCTTCTGTATTTTACATTTAAAACATACCTTTATTCTTTGCATGTTGTGAAAATTCGATAATTTCATTTGAGGAAGTGTGGACTACCGACCCCTCAAGTGATGTGACACGTTCATGAAATACATGGAATGTATAAAGAATGGAATTAATAAAATTATATGACCTTTATAACATATATAATATACTGTAATTATAATATATATATATATATATATCATTTAGTTTTAATTTCATTAAATACGAAATAGAAATGAAAGTAGCGTTCATGCGTACGTACGACTTACTGTCTCCATGAACGGTGCATTTCATTTCTTACCTCTAAATGTTATGTAATATTATAAATTCAAGTATTTAATGGATATATATATGATATATATTATATCTACATCATGAATATAATTCTGGATATAATTGATATTTTACCACCTGAACAACTTGTAATTATAAGAAGTTTATTTTTGACTCAAGTACCAATGATCGACAAAACGACCGTTATTAAATTAAATAATTACACATTGTTCATAAAATGGAAATAAATGATATAAAAGGAATAATTAACATAAAAAGGTTCTTAAGAAAGTATAAATTAACTATATTTTATTATTCAGGAATATAATGAAATGAACAAGACAAGTCGGACTTGAGGTAAGGGATCCCACCTCTCTCTTTATTTTTAAGTACTCTCATTTATGACATTTCTTTTAAGCTCATATTTATTATCTTTGGGGATATTATTTTATATTCCTCATTCTGTAATTTTTATGTTCATTTTATGAGATACCATATTTGATCTCATAAATCAATTTTTGGAAGTTTTAAGTGGCGTCGTTAGGCTGGCGAGTTTTCATAAGGGATTTTTCATCTCACTTTTATTCCCGTGAGATTCATGCTACATTTTCCACTATTTCCTTTTGTGTGGTGTATGTACTTACCGTGATTGTATTCTTTGGGTAATATGTTTTATTTTATGGGTATTTACATCTTCATTATATTACCATTCTTTCATGGGGTGTACGTTTCAAAAGTTACCCAAATTGGTAAGGGAACCTTTCACCCTCCTCTTTTTAAAAGACTTATTTTTGTTATTTCTTTTAATTTACATCTTCTTATGTTGGGATATGTTCTTATATATCCTTATTGCTGTAAATTTTATGACAAAGTGCTGGGATACCCTTTTTATCTAACATCAACTCATTTTCTTAATTTTAATGTGACGTCGTTAGGCTATCGAATTTCTATAAGGGAACTTATTAACCCAATTTCAATTCTTTGGGTTAAACCTCTACTTCTTGATTATGTAGTGCTATGAATATATGTGGATGTACTCTAATTTTTTTACACTTAATATCATCTTATATTGGGTGTATTTATTTTTTTCACACATAATTATGTAATGGATTTATCCATAATCTAAGGATACCGACTTTGTATGGGACTTCGTATCAATCTCCTTTCATTGAGGCATATTTTTCTCTAATACAAGACTTTATTTTATACGCTGTATAAAACACCTTTTACTTCTAATTTAATTCAAAGGGAATCTTTTTCTATGAATCATTTTACTAAAAAAAAGGAATGTTTATTTTAACATACGTGGTGACAATGACCTTTTTCACCACCACGAGTATTATTTGGTCTTTGGATTCCCCAACAAGCCGTAATGTTTTTAAAATGAAATAAATACCATATAATATTTTATGTATTTTGGTATTGAAAAATGGTTTTAATAATGGATTTGTTATGTCAATATGTTTAAGTAATATATTTTGATTGAAATGTGGAAATGTTTTCTTTCCATTATATTTGTTTTATGTCTTATGATTTTATAATGGTACTTGGACATTTGACAGGTGGTTACGTGATAAACCTTATGACAGGTGGTACCATGAATACCAGGATGGGTGGTTACGTTATAAATTCAAATTCATTGGGTATGGAATTCGGCCGTATGGCTATTCCATGTAGTGATATGTGTGGAAGTCGATCGTATGGTTATTCTATTTAAGTGTGTTTATGTCCAAAGTTACCTTTAAATGTTATGTGTTCTTTATATGGGTTTATGGTAATATTTTGGTTGCAAAGGATAAGTAGTGATATTTTCTTAAGTGAAGAGTATTTACTACTTTATAAAGGCAAATATTATTACTTTGATAAAGTATTCATGGTATACTTATTGTTTTGAAAAACTAACAGTTTTCCTTCTTTGTGTATCCTTTACTGGGCTTTTTATGCATATCCCAATTTTTTGAAATGTTCCCCACAGGACTTAAAGATGATTAGGGTCAAGGATGGGATCAAGGAAAGACATGCTATCTAAAACATGGAACTATACATGTTTCTTTTTAAGAGTTTTTATTTTATGGATACTTAGTAGAAGTGTATACTTTGTAATATTTTGAGATGCAATAGTTATGTCCTAATTCTCTAAAACTCTAAACCTGAAAAGATCATGTATGTGAATTATTCATTTAATTCATGATTATGTAATGTTTTAAGGCTAGGTCCTTATATTAAATATATAATATAATTTTATTATTGAGTAAGTAAAGAATGTATGATGGTAGATAATTTTTAAAGTAAGGGAATTTATAGTGTCAATTCCCTTTCTTTGAGACTTATGTTATTTTTACCAATTGTTATATTTTTTGGTGAATAATAATACCTTTTGGATTTATTTGATCAATATTAATAATATAGTAAAAGTAATTTCATTCAATGTGTTACTATTTAAAAAATTATAAATTCACATGGGACACTAATTTAAAAATATCATTTTAATTGTTTTATGTATTTATTCTATTAATATTTTTCTTCTATGTATATATTCTTAAAATTAATTTGTGGATGTATTTATATGGACATAAATGAATTATAAACGACATTTTCTTTCTATTTTTTACTTTCTTTTATGGGGTTTTATATGTAATCTTTTATTGTATTTTATACTAGATATTTTGACTTTATTTAAAAAAGATAAAAATAAGGTTTTATTTTAACATATATGATGCCAATAAATTTTCTTACCCCTATAACCGTTATTTTATATTTGTATTATTTTATAATGTTTCAAGTTTTCTTCAACTAAAAATATTTATTCTATTTGTTCTGTGTATTTTCTATATGGGTTTTAAATCAAATGGATATTTTGATATTTAGAAGTGTTTTTCTAATGGGTGAAAATAATATTTATATGATTATAATGATAAAAATGAAATATCTCATATTTTTTAATTAGGTTTTTGTTATTTTGAATTAATTATGAAGTAGAGTGAGCCAAATATATCTCATGAAAATGGGTGAGGCCTATATGGCTTTGTAATTTACTGAGTAAAGGGACAGAGCTAAGCAAATATAGGTTTCTCCTAAGAGATTTTTGTAATTTATCAGGTAAATTATTAAATTTGTAAGATTGATTATAAGAGTGATATGAAAATGATGTCCCAATTTACCTATATTACTTTGTTAAGATTTCTATTTAGTTTTTTTAAAATATTTTATTTAAAAAAGAAAGTTTTTTTTAAAGGTTGGGGCCGAAGCCTCATTTTAATTATTAAGTCAAAGCAAAGACCTCTTTAACTGGGTAGAGGGAAACCCATTACATAGCCCGAAGGCCCAGTGGGCTTGTAGCCCATTACATAGCCCATAGGCCCAAATTTTATGCCCAATTCACATTCTATGAATAGTAACCTGCTGCTACAGTACCCGCACAGTACCGCCGCCGCTACAGTGCTCTACCGACGCTACAGTACCCGCTGATGAACAGTGTCTCCGCTGCTACATTACCGCTACAGTACTGCTACAGTACCTGCACCCCATGGGTTTTGAACCCCCATTTTCCATGTAGTATTACGGGGTGCTTACCACTAAGCCAAACCCCAACTACATTTAAAAAATAAAGTTAATTATCTATTTCTTAATGAAATAATCATGCCCTTTTAGGTTAAAATGGTATGTTTTTAAGAAAATATTTTTCATGGGTTCTCATGTTTTTTAAGAATCCATCATGATTATAATTTTACCTTTATGTTTTCTTATGATGTGTTTTATGAAAAACTTTGTCTTGTAAATATTATTTCTTTTGTAATTAAACTATTATTTAAGCTGAAGTTTATTATGTTAATGGAAAACTCTCTTTTATGATCTCACAATTTGGAAATGAACTAAAACGTTTCTTTTCTTCTATGTACCTTACAATGTTTTTTATTCTCAAAAACAAATATAAAATATTCTCATAGTTTATGGGTGAGTTGGAACAATTATGAAGGCTTAATATAAAAAAATATTGTCAATCAATGATATGGAAATATTTATGTAAGAGTTTTTCCAAATTCTCTAAAAGTCCAAGCCTAAAATGTCCTTGGGTGTGTTTGTGATCCAATATTTCCATTTTATGTTTCATGTTTTGGATGACCAAAATTGAGTGATGTTCATAGATATCAATTCTAGAAATGTATAGATTATGTTTTAGAACCAGATCTTGAAGTATGGGTTCAATATTTTTATAGTTCGTTTCATAGTAGTGTTTAGATAACTCTGGTGATTATGATGTTTTCATGTGAGGTAAACTTAAGATTTATGGATACCATCATGGGTTTATAATTTTATGTTTGATTATAAGTTCAAAGGAGTATAAACCACTTTTTATGTTGTAATTGGTTATATTTTAAGGTAATTATGGTCCATTGGATAGTGGGATATAGATAATTTTGATGGTTGAAAATTGATTCATTGATAGGGTGATATTTATATAGCTATTTATGGTCATGAAAAGTATTAACTTTTAGGTTTATATTCAAATTAGATTCATGGTATTTTGGTGAATTTCACTACATTATTATATTATATAGAGATGTATCATAGTGATTAATAATATTTTGTGAGAAGTTTCAATGGGTTGTGATATATGTAACCTTTATGTTTAACATGTAATTTGACATGAAATATTATTTTCGAAGAATGCAATTAATTTTTTTGAAATGTATGTTGGAAGGTATGATATCACCATTGAGGTTAAATAATTCTTTAATGCTGAATTTATTGAGGTTAATTAAGATGTAAGGTTATTTATTTATGCAGTTATATAAGTTGAAACTTTTGTGTAATTATCTAAATTTGGGAGTTAAATGTATTTTTATTCATATTATGGTTTATACATTTTGGATATTATCTTACCTTGTGTTAACTATTTCAGTTTTAGATATTATTCAAAAACAATAGTAATTACTTGTTATCATAGTTTTGGATTATTTTATCCATTAAAATTTGATTATAGTGCTTTATGCATGAAAAATTCATTATCAATACTCATTTTTTGGAGAAATAGATGTGATTATGGTGGAAATTGATTAATGGTTAAAATTATACTTCTCATTTATATATATTTTCTTATGTTATTAGTTTATATGGTAAATTAATTCTAAAATTATAGGAAAAGGATCTTCTAATAATATTTTATCACATTTCCTTATTTTATGACAAATTAATTATCCTTTTCACACCTTATTGGTTTAGTTTTTTGTTGGAATTAACTTTCTCATGATCATTCACTTTGTTTTGATCAATGTTCTTTTTCACTATATCATTATTTTGGACATTAATTTTTCCACTATGCCTATATTTTCACTTCCTACTAATGTTCAATTATTTGGATAGCTAGTTATGTATTATCCCATATTACCTTCGTATTCTCCTTTTCCTTTTTAAAATGAAGTTTTATTTACCATTTTTACTCTATGGGGTTTAAAAAAGATATTTTATAATGTTAAATCATTGATTGATGAGATCATAATAAAATTATTAGGATTAAATTTATTAAGGGGGTGGGGATAATGCAACACCTCATGATTTTAAAAGATTAAAACCATGTTCAATATCTTACAAGACATGAAACACTGAGATTAAGTGATCCATGAAATATTATTATTTAAATATGATCATTATAACCTAGCCATTGAATTGGAATGTATAAATAGTAATAACATTATAATTAGATATATATATAAATATATATATATATTTCAAACTTAATATGAATTTATTGATTAATTATTTATAAATACGTATTCAATTTTTATTAAAGTCATTTTATTCTTAAAAAATACATTTTTCCTCAAAAATGGTTTTTATTAATTTTTTTTGAGAAAATATTATAATTAATTTCATCCATTTTTGGAAAATTTATTTTTAAAAAAATGAACTATTTTTTTTTGAAATTAGAATTCAAAAATTATCTTATATTTAATTATTGATATTTTTTTGAAAATTCTTATTTTTTGATGAATAGTTAAATATACTTATTTGAAATGTGCCTTTTTTTGATCATTGACAATGTTTATTTTTTTAAACAATTGTTTCAATGTATCATTTGTTCTTTTATATCATTAATAATCTGATTAAGTTCATTAAAATCAATTTAATTATTGATTTTTTTATAAAAACTTTTCATACTTAAGAAGTGATTTTTTAAGAAAGTTTCTTTTCATGGTGCTTTGTAGGTATAATTTCAAATTAAATACCTCAACTTATGTGAATTGAATTTGATAAAATATTTTACATATTTTTAATCAACAGAATTATTATTTGGTACTATCTTTAACTTAATAATTTTTCACAATAAATAATAACTATGGTAAATAATTTTAACAAGATTAAAGGATAAAATATGTTAATTAAGGATAAAATTAATGTGAAACGTATTTATAATATAAAAATTATATTTATCTTGTTGGATGAATGGTGTTTATCCATACTCATAAATTTTTTAAATTTATAGTCATTTGGATCGTTTTTCATTGATAATGACCTACATAATATTTTATGCAAAGAAAAATAAAAAATGTCACTCTCTTTCTTTTAAATTTCTATTATATATTCACACAAGGATACAAAAAATTTGTGAATTAATATTAAATTATATTTTTAAAATAATTAATTTTTTATGATGATAATTTTTTTAATTTATAGTGAATATATAATGACCTTAAATGCTTATATAACACAAACATATTGATTGTAGAAGCAGTTGAAAAAATAAAGTAAATGATTTTAAAAAAATAAAAGTAATAATTTTTGCATTTATTATAGTATAAAATGAATTTTATGGTTAATAATAATTTATAATTTATGTTTAAAGAGTTTATATTTCAATTATATACCAATCTGGAAACTTTTAAAGTCAAAATATGTTAATAGTTCTTAAAATGAAATTAATGACATTTTATGTTATATAATATTTTATTAAAGGATTTAAAAAACATAAACTCTTGAAACAGGAAAAAAAGAATGGTAAATGGTAAAAAATTTTATCAATAGACCATTTTAAAATTTTTTTTATCTTAGATGTAAATTTATAACCCTTTATGATCAAAATAATGTGTTACTACATTTAAGGATAAAAGGAAGTTAATGGTTGTAAAACTAAAGGGATAAGGGTTAAAATGAACTAAAAACATTTGAAAATCCAATTTTATGAGTTTATGTATGTCCTATATCATCTTTAATTAAACAATAATCCAATTTTGAACCAATTTTACATTTATGTGACTTTATACTATTTAAATGTTTTGAAAAGTTATAAGAGTGGACCTCCTATCACTTATAAAAAGGGCACTAAATATCATTTTTTTTCTTGCACATTTTCTGAAATATAGCTCAATAATACCCTAAAACACCTTAATAACATCCCTCCACAAATCTTATATGTATTAATTGTTGGAGTTGGTGTCCTAGAACCAGCTACTTTGTAATTTATTCATTAATAAAAGCCCTATCACATCTTGATTGTTCTTCTGCGTGACAATGCATGTGATAATGTCCTAAGGATAACTGTTGCATTAAAGGGTCATAGCGGATCCATGCTATGATGAGAACTCGGAAGTGCCATATCACTATTCTTGAATATATGTTCCATGGCTGGATGATATTATTTTAGGGACACAAATAATACCGTCCATTAGGGGTGAGGACTCATAAAACATTAATGCATCATCTCATGGTGTGCGCCCTTGGTAATATCCAGGAGGATATTATGAGAATGAGACCCGCCAGTAGGAAATCCACATTTCATAGTGTCATTGGATGTTCCTATTTACGGAAATGTGTATAGATACTTAGACATTAAGATTATTATTAATGGGTATTACAAGTCATGCACTTAGATGTATTGACGAAAACCGTGAAGACACGCTATTCGTAGCGAGGTAGGATACGTTGGGTGCGTCACAAGTAATACCGCATTATTAGATAATGCGAGAAAGGATTTGTCCCTTCTGTTCCATAATAGAAGTGGATATCTCAGGCCCTTTGATGGAATTGATATAGCCTAAAAAAATCCATGGACATGGTAAGGTATGGGCGAGTTTGATTCCGTAAAGTAAAAGAAAGAATAATTGAGCATGTGGGTTGATGACACTAGCATGCAACCCGCTTCATTTGAGATATCGTGAAAAAGGGATTATATTACATGGTAAACGTTCGTATGAGGTGACACGTCATGGTGGCGTTAACTTCTTTCTCTATGAGTTCCTTGGCGTGTTGTTAGACCCTAACCTTGGACTTCAGGCAGGCTCTGCCTAATGCCACTGAGAAAGAGGCCTAGAGGGTCACACACTAAGTGTGTCCACGTATCTTAGTTAAATATTAATTCAAAAAGTTAAATAAAGATTATTCCTAACTGTAGTTTACTAATTATTTAAGGATGCCTGATCGCATTTATTTCGACACTAGTTATTCAAGAGAATATATTATGGATGAAATAATATTTATTAGAGAGTGATGTAGTTATATTTATTTGAGAAATAAATATCCATTAATCAAGGTCTAATAAATGTGGTAGAGGAAATAAAGGAAAGTGGAAAATAAAAGTACATGCCATGTATATTAAATACACATACTGTGTAGTTTTATGGAAAATGAGTAGATGTCGTGTATTAATGATTACAAGCCTTGTAGTTTTTCCAGCCATGATTTTGAGTATATAATATTGTTTTGTTAAATGATATTTATTACAATCAGTATGGGCGCATGTTAAGGACTTAATAATTTGACATGGGGGTTTTCAATAAGAGTTAATGAAATAAATAAAATGTGTAACACATTTATTTATTATCATAACTCTATAACCTCAAACCTGATTATAAATATCCTCACAACTCCAACACTTTTCCAAAAAAAGAGAATCTTTGTGCACAACAACTCTGGAGAATTCTTTCAAGGCCAAAATAACTCCTTCCAAGAATGCTCTCAAGACCGAGAGACCAAGGCGATCAAAGACGGACATCATAAGAAAAGGTTATTCCATGCTAGCACCCGAATATCCCTTCGGTGACGTCCGGAGATACATGGCACACGTTTGGATCACCATTAGAGGAATCCTATACATGGATTCTACAACCCAATGACGGATCCCTAAATCATGATCTGAAACATCAACGAAGAAAGAATTCGACCAAGGTAATTCTTGTGAATTAATTAAATTAGTCATAACCAACATATGATGATCCTATCTCTATGGTTCCAGGATTCCCTCTTAAGTTTATTCTTCCCCGTTCTATTCCAAAGATTTGGCATTTTACATCGTGACAGATCTCAGATTGAACGTTGTTTAACGTTAAAATTAAAGTTGGGAAAACCCACCAACACGCTTCCACAGCGCCCAGAACCTATAAGTGGTATCAAAGGGGTCATATCGTTGATTATAATTATTTAGTTTTTCATTTATGTTTTACACATTTAATAATTTAGTTGTTTCAATTCAAGTTTAATCATTCTGGAAATATGAATCTTGAGATCTGTTTCTCCTCCCTCATTTCTCATTCACCTCACAGAAACAAATTTTTCTTTTAATTTTGAATAAAATAAAATATAGGAACTCATCCGGAAGAGCGAAACATTTCTGGTCGTACAACACCAGAATACACGACATGTATTCATAAGTACACACCGTGTAGTCTAGGTTCAATTCATTAACTGATCAGCCAAATCATGCCATGTATTGGAGTTAACAATGTAATTTACGACACCGTGTGTTGACCAATAACAAGTGGGACACAGTTTCTGGATTACATGCCATGTGGTCCAACTGAACACGGTGTGTAGTCCCTTTGGGTTTAGGTTGGACTGTGTACCCCGTACATGACTTTCATGGTTGGAAACCATGTAACAAGGAAACTACACGGCGTGTGTCCCATAGAACACGCTGTGTACTCCGAAAATTTCCAAAGTACATTAACACGCCCTGTCCCCGGGCATGTACTTCAGATGGACGGTGAAGAAAAGTACACACCATGTAGTTGGTACTACATGCCGTGTACTCACCCAAATTACACAGATTTATTAAAATTTATTATTATATTATACAAACCCTTGAGACGTGGACCATGGTGCAGGTGTAAAGTTGAGGCACAACTCGTGATAGGTGTTTTATATATATGTGTTTAATTTAACATCTACGTAATTAATGGGAATTCACTAGGTTGCCTCCAAGGTACAAGTTACATAAAAGGATAATTTTAAATGAATTTATTTGTTTAAAATTATGATGGATTAGAATCTCAAGGAACTTCAGAAAAGGGTTTAAGATAAAAGGATTGATTAATTAGAGATAATTAATTGATTCGAGCGTGATTTATCTTAAACAAGAACGATTAAAGAATTGAATGCTATTTTTATTTATGCATAAATATCGTTTCATGTATGGATGATCATGAGCTAGACCGAGACCTTTGTATGTTAATGATTTCTTTTAATTAATTTATATAAATTAAATTTGTTAGCCTGTGATCCATCTCCACATTAATATGTAGGGAATGCGTGCCCATGGGTTATTTTATGTAAAAACCCTTTTTACCCCTCACCTGCATGTGAGATAAATGAATATCTAATGGATAGAGATCCCAAGCTAGTGGAGGCGTCTCAAGTCAGGAGCCAAGGTGAAACCAATCAAAAGAGATACAAAGGTGGACAGGTGGAAAGCTGTAAACCCGAACCCGAATGGTTCAAGGTGTTTCTCCCCTAGGTCTTTGGTTAGTTTATCAAACACTAGATAAGCTAACCAATAGAAAAAGCTCATGATCATACCATTTATTTTATTTCTGTCAGTTTCATGGTTTATTTATTGTGGGTGTGTTGTCACGATCACACAATTAATGAATTAAACGAGCATGCAAGATGGAACTAAAATAAAATCGGCTTATACGTAAATATTATCGTAGACTTGGTTAATAACTTAATTATATCCCACTTAATATTAACAAGAATATAATAGAAGATAATAAAATTTCAATTTATATATAAGGATAAAATCCCTCAAAAGAAATAATAAGTCGGTATAGCCTTCCATAATCTTTGTTAGAATTGAACCATAGTTCAAAGTGCTTGACCAACCCTAGTTGGGTTGACTTCAATTATCAGGGAATTCGAATTAAAGGTTTTTGGTTGACTTGACTTGGTTCGCATCAACAGTTGACTGCCACAACAAGACTTGGTGTGACCAAGAGGCAAAGGTTGAGGAAATCCAGAATAAAAGGATTTCAGGATTGGGGAGTCCACTCAGCAGGTCAAGGATCTACGATTTAATGCAGTTAGCATTTGGAATGCCTACCTAAAACCCTTCAAGTTTCTTGAACAACCCTAGTTGGGGTAATGTGAAGGGAAATATGGATCATTTCCACTAGAATATTCAGGCACCATAATATTCAAGAAGTCAATAGTGAGGGCTATTGGATTTTGATAAAATAGTGGGAGACTAATAAGTATTAATTTATTTATTTGTCTCAGTTTTGTAATAAAGTACTAATCCTTTGTTCATCTTAATTTGTAGAAACGACAAGAAAATGACTTCAAACATATCATTGCACACCATACTCGAGAAGGGAAACCTTCTCACCGACACCAATTTCCAAGAGTGGCAGAGGCGTTTACACGTCATCCTTTGCCACAAAAGGAAATTGTATGTGCTAGAAGAGTCTATTATAGTTTTACCTGGGAAAGAGGCCAATGATAAGGAAATATCCCTCTACACGAAACACATGGATGATGCCACAAATGTCTAGTGTTTCATGCTATCGGCCATGTCTAATGATCTCTTGAAGCAACATGAAAACATGGATGCATATAGCATGATGTCTCACCTTAAGGATCTCTAGCAAGAGAAGGTGAGACACGATACATATGAGATATCCAATGCTTTGTTTACAACTAAGCTTGGAGAGTCTGCGCTAGTTGGGCCTTATGTAGTCAAACTTATTGGCTAAATTGAACACCTGGACATCTTAGGGATTAAATTCCCAGATGAGTTGCATACAGATCTCATCATATCATCACTGCCGAAGACCATGTCTAGCTACATTGTCAATTATAACATGAGCGACAATGAGAAGAGTCTATCGGAGCTTCTAACCTTGATTCGCCTGGAAGACAAGGACATGGGGCTTGAAAAACCCGCATTCCTTATAGTGAACAAGAAAAGGAAGGAAAATGGGACAAAGACATATAAATGGTCTGGAGTCCCTGAGCACCGTCCCTCTAAGAAGGGGAAGATCCAGAGGTAGGGCAAGGAACATGAGGAAGTGTGTGTTTCATGTGTCAAGCAGGGCCACTGGAAGAGGAACTGCACTTAGAAGCATGTGGATGCTAAATGTGCATTCGTTATCGAGTGTAATCTTTCCATTTCTACACATTGGGTATTAGATACAACTTGTGGGGCTCACATCTATATTGAAATGTAAGAACCAAGTAGATTTAGAAAGACTGCCAGAGGAGAGGTGGATCTTCGAGCTACCAATGGCACAAGGCTGGCTGCGTTGGCTGTTGGCGATTACCACCTCTCATTGATGACTAGAATGATTTTTGTTTTACATAACTGTTATTATTTTCCTAGTGTTACCAAGAACAAAATTTCTCTATCTTGTTTGTATATGGATGGATTTATTTTCATGTTTGGAAATAAGGGTATCCTATTTTATAAGAACAACGTATGTTATGGTATGGAACATTTAAATAATGGTTTTTATGTATTAAATTACGAAAACCAATTGTTGGAAATCGATAACGAAACAAACTCACATGACTCATACATCACCCAGTTGTGGCATCACCATCTCGGTCATGTGAACGAGAAGCGCTTGACAAAGCTCTTCTACGATGGCTATTTAGACTCTATTGAGCTAAAACCACTTGATAGATGTCATGCTTGTTTACAAGGAAAAATGACCAAGCTGCCTTTTGGTGGACAGGGTGAAAGGGCCACAGAGCTTCTAGGATTGGTATACATAGATGTGTGTGGACCATTTCCAGTAGAATCTAGAGGTGAATATTCATACTTCATTACTTTTACTGATGATTTGAGTAGATATGGATATGTCTACTTAATGAGGTATAAGTCAGAGGCCTTAGAGAAATTTAAGGAATTCATGAATAAAGTAGAGAATCATCTTGGTAAGAAGATAAAGAATCTTCGATCAGATCAAGGTGGAGAATATATGAACCAAGAGTTCATCGATCTTCTACCGGAGTCTAGGATTAAATCTCTGCTCACTCCTCCTTATACACCACTGTGTAATGGTGTTAGTGAAAGGAGGAACAACACCTTGTTGGACATGGTGAGGTCGATGATGAGTCATGAGGATCTTCCATTATCCTTTTGGGGATATTCATTACAAACTGCATCATACACATTAAATCGAGTACCAACTAAGGCGGCAAATGGAATTCCCTCCTATCTATGGAATGGAAAGAAACCCATTTTGTCACACACATGTATATTGGGATGCGAGGCGTTTGTTAAGGCCTCCTCAGGCCACAAACTAGCACCCCAGGGCACGAGGTGTTTCTTTATAGGATATCCTAAGGAAAAGAAAGGATATTACCTATATAACCCTTCAGACAAGAAAGTGACTATCACCAGAAAATCCATTTTTCTTGATAGGGAGAACATCTTAAATAAGGATAGTGGGAGTAAGATTGACTTCGATGAAGTTGATGCTCAAGATAAACAAGAGTTGGTACAAGAAGAAGTTTCACAGGTTCCCATTAAAGATGTTCTAGAAACACAAGTACTGCATCGGATCTCAAGAGAGGTAAGGGAACCAGAGAGATTTGGTTTCCTAGTCATAGAGGATGGTGAATAATTATTGTTGGACAATGATGAACCTTTCTACTACAAGGAAGTAGTAGAAATCTTCAAAGATGCAAGATGGATAGAAGATATGAATTCTGAGATGTATTCAATGTATCAAAACCAAGTCTGGGTTCTGGTCGATGATCCAGTTGATGTAAAGCCCGTTGGATGCAAATGGGTATTCAAGAGAAAGCTAGACATGGAAGGTCAAGTTAGAACCTATAAAGAAAGGATAGTGGATAAAGGGTTCAGACATCGTCAAGGAATTGACTATGATGAAACCTTCTCGCTAGTTTCTATGTTTAAATACCTAATAATCATACTTTCCATAGCAGCTTACCATGACTACGAGGTTTGGAAGATGGATGTCAAAACAACAGTCCTTAATGGGAACCTTTAGGAAGATGTCTGTATGACACAACCAGAAGGGTTTGTGACACCAGGTGAAGACAAACGGGTTTTCAATTTGCAGAAATCCATTTATGGATTAATGCAAGCATCCAGGTCATGGAACATTCGATTTGATGAAGGCATAAAGAAATTTGTGTTAATTAAGAACGAATGTGAGCCATGTGTTTATAAGCGGTTTAATGGGAATGTGATTGTTATCCTAGTAGTATATGTTGACGACATATTGCTTATTAGAAATGATGTACCAGTCTTACTGTCAGTTAAGGACTGGTTGAACAAGTGTTTCTCCATGAAGGACTTGGGTGAAGTAGCCTACATTCATGGGATCAAGATCATTCGTGATAGATCCAAGAGGCTTCTTGGACTAAGTCAGGGTATATACATTACTAGATACTAAAGAGATTTAGTATGGAACAATCTAAGAGGGGATTAGTTCCAGTGTCACAAGGCCTACATCTTTCTAAGAAAATGTGTCCTCAGACACAACAAGAGAAATATAGAATGAGTAAGATCCCATACGCTTCAGCTATAGGATCCATCATGTATGCCATGTTATGTACTAGGCTTGATGTTACCTATGCACTGATCATGGTAGGCAGATATCAAGTAGATCCTGGAGAACAACATTGGACTGCTGTTAAGACAATCCTTAAGAATCTGAGAAGAACTAAGGATATATTCCTGGTGTATGGAGGAGACGAGGAGCTTGTCATCAGAGGGTATGCTGATGCCAATTTTCAAATAGATCAGATTGATCTGAAGTCGCAATCTGAATATGTTTTCCGTCTCAATGGAGGAGCTGTGAGCTGGAAGAGTTAAGAGTAGCCAGTTGTCACTAATTCTACAGCAGGGTCCGAATATATAGTGGATTCAATGAAACCAAGGAAGCCACCTGGATTCGGAACTTTTTCCAGGATCTTGATGTGGTGCCTAGTAGTAAAGATCCTATTACATTGTACTGTGATAATACTAAAGCGGTGGCTCTTGTAAAAGAACCAAGGTCACACCAACGGACAAAGCACATACTATGGAAGTATTACCTCTTGAGGGATTTCTATCAAATGGGTTAAGTTGTAGTGAGTAGAGTGTCCATGGAAGAGAACGTGGCAGACCCCATGACTAAAGGCCTATCTCATCAGAAGCATAAATTTCAAGTGGGAGATAGCAGGTTAAAGGTTGTTAGAAGTTGGCTCTAGTCCAAGTGGGAATCTGTTGGAGTTAGTGGGCTAGAACCAACTACATTGTATGTTATTCATTAATAAAATCCATATCACATCTTGATTGTTCTTCTGCATGACAATGCATGTGATAATGTCATATGGATAGTTGTTGCATTAAAGGGTCATAGCAGATCCCTGCAATGATGAGAACCCGGAAGTTCTATAACACTATTCTTGAATATATGTTCTATGGCCGGATGATATTATTTGAGGGACACAAATAATACAGGCCATTATGGGCGAAGACTCATAAAACATTGAGGCATCATCTCATGGTGTGCACCCTTGGTAATATCCATGAGGATATTATGAGAATGAGACCCGCTAGTAGGAAATACACATTTCATAGTGTCATTGGATGTTCCTATCTGTGGACATGTGTATTGATCCATAGACATTAAGATTATTATTAATGGGTATTAAAACTCACGCAATTATATGTATTAATGAAAACTGTGATGACACACTGTTCGCAGTGAGGTAGGATACGTTGGGTGCGTCATGAGTAATACTGCACTAATAGATAATGCAAGAAAAGATTTGTCCCTTCTGTTCTATAACATAAGTATATATCTCAGCACCTTTGATGGAATTGATATAGCCTAAATAAATCCATGGCCATGGTATAGTATGGGTGAGTTCGATTTTGTAAAGTCAAAGAAAGAATAATCGAGGACGTGGGTTGATGACACTATCATGAAACCCACTTGATTCGAGATATCGTGACAAAGATATTATATTACACGGTAAGCATTCATATGAGGTTACACGTCATTACGACATTAACTTCTATCTCTATTGGCGCCTTGGTGTGTTTCTAGATGCTATCCTTGGACTTTAGGAAGGCTCCACCTAATGCCATTGAGAAAGAGGCCAAGAGGGTCACACACTAAGTGTGTCCATGTATCTCAGTTAAATATTAATTCAACAAGTTAAATAAAGATTATTCCCGATTGTGGTTTAATAATTATTTAGGGATGCCTGATCGCATTTATTTCGACACCATTTATTTGAGATAATATATTGTGGATGAAATAATATTTATTATCAAGTGATGCAGTTATATTTATTTGAGAAATAAATAGCCATTACTCAAGGTCTAATAAATGTGGTGGAGGAAATAAAGGAAAGTGGAAAATAAAAGTACACACCGTGTATATTAAATATACCCGCTGTGTAGTTTTATGGAAAACGAGTACACATCGTGTATTAATGATTACATGCCATGTAGTTTTTCTAGTCAGGATTTTGAGGATATAATATTGTTTTATAAAATGATATTTATTATAATCCGCGTGGGCGCATTTCAAGGAATTAATAATTCGACATGGGGTTTTTAATAAGAGTTAATGAAATAAATAAAACACATAACACATTTATTTATTTTCTAAACTCTATAACCTCAAACCCGATTATAAATATCCTGACAATACCAACAGTTTTAAAAAAAAAAAGAGAATCATTGTGCACAACAACTCTGGATAATTCTTTCAAGGCTGAAAGATCTCCTTCCTCAATGAACGCTCTCAAGACCGAGAGACCAAGGTGATCGAAGGCGGACATCGCAAGCGAAGGTTCTTCCGCGCTAGTACCCAGAGATCCCTTCGGTGACGTTCGGAGATACATGGCACACGTGTTGATCACCACTAGAGTAATTCTACACTTGGATTCTACGACGCAACGACGGATCACCAAATCGTGATCGGACACATCAACGAAGAAATAATTCCACCTAGGTAATTCTTGTGAATTAATTAAATTAATCATAACCAACATATGATGATCTTATCTCTATGGTTCTGGGATTCCTTATTATGTTTTTCATTCCTAGTTCTATTACGAAGATTCAGCATTTTACATCATTACAGATCTCAGATTGAACATTGTTTAACGTTAAAATTAATGTTGGTCAAACCCACCAACGTGCTTCCGCTGCACCCAAAACCTACATTAATTTGTATATAGTTCCAACTATAGAGGGATTAAGGTGTAAAACAAAGGTGGTTTTCCGAAGAATATGTATAACATTTAACCAGATATTTTAGTGTTCTTTCTTCTTCTACATCCTTAAAAACCCATATAACCATTTTAATATATTAAAATAATAATATCAAATATATTTATATGTTATTATGTTATTTTATTAACCCTAATATATCTACTTATTACATCAAATGGGAAATGAAACTAACATTCGTGTGTATGAAACACTAGAACATCACGAACTGAGGTACTTCTCCAATGGCCCGAAGGCCTTCGTATTTTATTGATTTTTGATAATCCACTTTTCCAGGTGTGACGTGGAACCCTTACAAGGACCGTAGGCATAAGTATTACATGGTCTATAGGCATTAGATGAATCATTTCCCATAGGATTAAAACATTAAATATAACTCAAAATAACTACTTGTAACTTCTCCTTCTAAGCATCTTCATCATGAAATCAGATTTCCACCATCACATGGCTGTTTGGATAGGCTTTCTCGTGCATGCACAAGCTTGTCCTGATTTCAGGTGCCATACCCTCTCATTCTTGCAATCCATTTAGGTTCTGCCATGGTGAAAGCTCTTTGTTCATCCTCCTTCTAGAGCTGTTTACTTATAGGTTGTCTGGTTTTCATCTTCCCTTAAGGTGGCATGAAGGCCTTGAGGTGGCTCAAAGGCCTTACTAACCTGAAGTTTTGGGTGTCCTGAAGGTCTTAAAGGACTCGAGGACCAAATCGGTGGCCCGAAGACCCAAACGGGGGAATATTCTTGGCTTCTACAGTGCCAAACAGTACCTGCTACAGTACTACTATAGTTCCCACCACAGTACTACTACAATACTGCTACAGTACCTCCAGGAATATATGCCCCCACATAGATTTGATCCCATATTTCCCTGATGCACATAAGGAGTCCCCACCAACTAGGCGGAGGCTCATGTGCGAACTAAGGTACTTCATTTTCCAAAACAACCTCTTATTAATAGTTATAATGATTGATTTAATATATATATGATAATAATAAATAAACTATAATTAATTAAAGATAATATTTAATCATTATTTCACCATTTATATCCATTGAAAAATTATAATGTCATTAGTGCCCACTTGTGGATTACCACCTCCATGAAGCGATGCGATTCATTTTTCATCAACACATCACATTTATGGTATATATAAGTGTATTTAATGATATTATATTATAAATATGATATAATATTCATTATTTAAATATAAATAATACTTAAATTCTTTACCCCATGTTTTTTGAAAAATGGAATCATTATTTATGCGTAATTACAACCCACCGTCTTCATGATTGTAACATAATTCATTTTTCATAAAGATATTTCATGATTGATTTCAAAACTATAAAAATTGTATAATAATTATAATTATTAAATGATAAATATTATTGATATTATTTAATAATTACCACTATGAACATGTTCGTCCCACTAAATCATTTTTTGGATTATGAACAGAACATCCTCAAAATGTCCAATGTAAACTTAACTGATGAAGTAAATAAATAAAATGTGGTAATAAATGATATCAAATGGATAATTTTAATTTAATTAACATAAAATATTTTTTAAATAAATTAAATTACAAATATAATTTTATTATTTAGGAATTAAGTAACATATAATGCTAAATGGGCTTTAAGGTAAGGGAATTTCCGGTCTCAATTCCCTTTCTTTAAGACTTAATATATTTTCACCACATGTTTTATTTTTTGTGGAGTATAATACCTCATTATTGATTTATTTTATCATTATTAATAATCCATTCAAAATTATTTTGTTTAATTTTTTATTATTTCTAATATTATTAATTTGTAAGGGACACTATCTAAAAAAACCCATTTTAAATGATTTAAAGATTTATTTTTAGAAACTTTCCATTCTATATAAATATTCTTAAAATAATTTTATGGATATAATTATTTGTATATAAATTAATTATGAGGAAATTTTATATCTCTTTTGAATTTCTTTCAAATTATTTAAAAATGACTATTTTTAAATATTTTATACAGGATATTTTGACTTTTTTCAAAAGAAAAAAAGAATGTTAAATTTGAACATATATAATGTCAATGAATTTTCGCAATGTCACACCTAATTTTTAATATATATATATATATATATATATATATTATGTTCTAATTCATTGATAATATCATTATTTCTCTTGAGTTTTGAGTGTGACATGGGATAAATTTTGAATTTTCTCTTTTTCTAGTTTTTATCTCGTGGAGGGCCCTTTGTCCATTTGGTTGTTCTTGGAGAAAACATGGGATTTTTTTCGTGTAAGTTCCCTACACACAGTTGGCACATGATTTGGGAAACCTTTCATAAAAACCCATGTAACTATGTGATAGGTTGTGGTTTCAAGAAGAAACGACCACATAATATGTGCGTGGTAGGTGAAACCATGTGGGTTGGTCATGCAGTCAATATTCTCTCAGGTAGTGGCTACCGCACGGTTAGTGCATAGTTTGGTAAATTGTGTGGCAAAACCAAGTGTTTTTATCAGATATATTATTTCTTGAAATTCTAAATTTCTCCTGTCTATATTTTAAATCTAAAATTCCTCTTTCCTCCATATCCTAGTTCATGTGACCCAAAGTGGATTCCCCCCTTTTTCTCCAAGACTCAACTCCTCCTCCCTTGGTGTAGATATAAGGATTTATCAATTTGGGGATATATTTCTCAATGTAAACCCTCTCGTCTCTTCTCCTTCTTCTTCTTTCTTACATTTATTCTTGGGATCTAATTCTACCTAGGTCATTTGGATCAAGGGTTTTTTTTCCATTGTTTTATGTTGGGGGGTTTTGTGTGTTTAGAGTTCCTCATCATAGATCTCGGATTTTGGAACCCTCTTGGATTGATTTTGGGTGTGCATTGTTTATGTTCTATGGATTCAAGGTATGTTTCCCATGAAATATCCCTTTTTAATTTAAGAATCTGAGATTTCATTCCTTTATCACCTTCCTTATATGATAAATATTTATTTGAGACCATTAAAATTTTTATTGGTTGTTCAAAGTGGAGTTTTATGCCTGGTTATGTGATAAATAAAATTGTTTTTCTAAATATTGTACACCAAGTGTTCAATGAAATTCTCGATTGGATTTTTTGAGTGGTTCATGGAATGTAAATCCTGGTTTGGATTTGTTAATAAATATGTGACGAGAAAAATGATTTTTTGGTTTCCTTTTATGGGTTCCCCAAGTGGGTTTGGTTTTAAAAATGGATGTGTAATGGATTTCAAATGTGGTTTGGCATGTGACGATGGTTAATGGCTTGTCTTACATTTTCATAATAAAAGGATTTAGCTTAAAAGTGTGATTTGAGTGTTTAAAATATTTTTTAAATGATTTTGAAGTGGAAATCGTATTTTTACACCCTTTTAGAAAGGTGGATTTGGTTCTTTTAAATTGATGGTTTGGAGAAAAATGATTAATGTCCTATTTGGAAATTTTGGGAAAATGGTGGATATTTTTATCATGAAAAATCTCATAGGACAGTTAAATTTTATTGTTTATATATGAATATTTAATGGGTGGAATTTCATCACTGTTTAATCCCTGTAAAACATGTACTTCTTATGGAATAATATATCCTTAGTATGGACTTATTCATAACTTAGGAGTTATATGAAAAGTGATTGATCCTTGGGCTAGCTTAGGGTGATACATGTTGTTGAATTATTATTATATATGTATCTTATTGGATGATCATTTGACATTGGTTGGCTCACCCCCTTTTATATGAGACATGGGAACTTGGAATAGTGAGAGATTTTTTCAAGAAGGATTGCTACACTTTCTAGATTACTCACTACCTGGGGGCCCATAGTAGGTGGATATATTTAGTTTATTTCTGTGGGATTTTCCCATCTATCTATCCTACGATAGGATGAACAAGGGTATTTAGAATGATTATGATTTTATTATGTTAGGAATTTGTTCTAGGATGGGTCTCCTGTATTAGTATGTTCTGGATTATTCATGATCTCATAGGTTCACACTTGTCTATTGACACTTAGCTACTTGCTATAATGATTGAGATACTTTGTTACTCTTATATGTTTACTTTCATTTCCTTCGTTATATGATTATTATAGTTCTCTCATGTATGGTTCCTTTCTTTGAAATTGATGTGTTGGATTCCAAATGTTTATGAAGAAATTTTTGTAAGGTGAAAGTGTTTTATATTCTCTTGTGGCATTTGAAAATGAAAGAATCACTTTCCCACTTGAAAATTTTAATGTCTCGTTATTGAAAATGAACCTGGTTTTGAAATGAAGTAGGGAAATGGACTGTAGTTTTTTTTCAAGTAAAACATATAGAAAATCATACATTTATATATTGCCTTTAAAACATGAAGTTTATGTTTCTTTTATTTTAAAATAATTTCATAAGGAATAAATTTGTTCAGCCTTTCCTATGGAGTATTAATAGTCACACATATAATTATTCTTGTTTTTAGCCTTTGGTTAAAGATTCATCTTGAGTTAGATCACCTTGTGTGATGGTTGATCTTTGTGATAAGGAGTGACATGAAAGGTCACATAGTGATCATCTAGTTATCTTGTTGTGTTGGTTTTATTGTATAGTTTTTTTACATTCTGACCTCATATAAAAGATGTTCAGCTTGGTATTATTTATGTATTGTGTTGTTTTGTTTATTTCCAATATTTAGTTAATTTCTTTATTCAGGGGTGAAATTGTTCACTTCATGTACTCTATTGATTCTCATCACTAGTTTCTATCCCCTGGGTATTGGGAACACCCTTTGGGGTATGCCACTGATTAGATTGGGTGAATAGTTAAATGTTGACCTGGGTTGGTTCGTGAGAAAATTGTATCAAAGGTGGATGGATATTTGTGGAAAATTCCTTTCAGAGCACCCTTTATTACTGGGGGGATTTTAGGGTATATGGAGTATGTCTATTAAGACTCAAGAGATAAGAACAAGAAGGATTCATGAACCCTTTCTTGTTCTGATCCTCAGGTTTCCATGGTAAGTCATATTTTCTAGGTTTCTTTTGGTTCTTCAGGATTTTTGTGTCTGTGGGATATGAAAAGGGAGTTGGTCTATAAGACTCCATGAGATCATAGGGTAAGGAAATCCATGTATAGCTAGGGTCATGGTTCTAGAAGGGACACTTTGATGGTAGTTTTTTTTGGCATATGGCCACTAACAATTTTCCCAATTCACCCATCGAAACTAGTTTCCCCCTTGTGCGTTTCTTTGAGTCTTCTATGATTTTGAATTTTTTTGAAAACCATTTTTTTTGGATTGTAAAATTGGGTTTTTAGTGGTAGAGGTTTGATTTTGGAATGTAGGAAAAAAGTGTTTTAAAAATTAACCATGTGAAAGGTTTTAGAAAAATGTATTTTTATAAAATGACCTCTTGGGATAAAATGGAAATAATTTAATGATATTGGATGCTTTGGTTTATGGAAAATAGTTTTTTGAAAGAGTATTTTTGTTTTGTAATTTCTTTTAGATGAAAAGGAGTGTATTTTTAAACAAATGGTTTTGATGTAATGAGATTTTATGGGATGCTAGAATTTTTTTTGAATGAAAAAAATTGAATTTTTTGTATGGAAAGTCATGGGATTTTGTTTTTGAGAATAGAGGAATGTATTAAAACTTTTAATCTGAAAGTGGTTTTTTTACTTGGTGGTTAGAGATCTTTTATAAGGTTAATGAATTTTTAATTGGGTTGAATGATTTTTTTTTGAAAATGAGGTTGTTTTTTAGCCTTTAGTGTTCATCGGGGTGCTTACATGCATGGTTGTATATGAAAATGTTGATGGGTGTATGGTATGTCATGGCTGATGGGTGCCTGGGGTTTCATGGAGATGTACATGTAAGTGAGACTCTAAGGGGTACCAATGGTGACTGTTTAACCCACCAAGTTTGTTTTAAATCAAAAATGATTTCAAAAAGAATGTTTTGATGTCAATAGTGACTTGTTTTCCTATGTTAAAAGTTTTTAACCTATGTGGTGTTTATGCTTGGGTTTTTTTTGATGGTTTTCAATTTATTTATTTATTGGAATTATTTTATCTAGTGGTTTCATTCATAGATTTGTTATGGGTGATCATGGCATGGATATGGATGATTCTTCATTCATGGGATTTCCAGTTGATCAACCAAGGGACTTTGTTATTGAGTTTCAAATGCTAAATCTACATCTCATTTATGGTTAAAAGGATGTTATCGAAGTGGAATATTGGAGGAACAATATCTAAAGGAACATTAGACTCATTGAGTTACCCAATTTTTTTGGGTTGTGTTTCCAACTTTCATGCTTGAAGGTTCACTGTGGAAGTGGTGGAAGTCGGTGTCTCAGAAAAATCCTTATAAAGATCGTACATGGTAATTTTTTAAGGCTTCGTTCATTGCCCAATATTTTTTTTGAGAAAGAAAGGGTGAGAAAGGGGATATAACTATGTTTTTTAGACGGTTTATGGATTGGTGTTAGAGTATTTTCATCATTTTTTGGACCTAGTTCCTTACCTTCTTGAGTATATTATAGATGATCCCCTGAAGGATTGATGTCTCGAGTTTGGGTTCCATCTCGATCTGCAGTCGAAGGTGTTATAGTTCAATATGACGTATTTTACTGATTTGGTGAGGCATTATTTTCTTGCTAAAGCTATGATGGTAGGAGTGAATGAGGTAGTCCTCCCTCCTTAAATCCATAAAAGTAGTGGGGGAAATTTCAACAAGGTGGTAGGAAAGAATTTGAAAGCTATTGGAGATGGTTGTAGAATCAAAAGGCATCCAGATCTATTATCAACCTCTCCAGGGCATTAGATCCGAGTGTGTTATCAGTTTGGAAAGCCAGGTCATAAGAAGTCATCATGTACAAGTACTCTAAAACTCTACCATTCATGTGGACGTTTGGGTCACTTACAATAGTTTTGTTGGATCATTGATAGAAAGCATCATAAATCCATCTCTTAAAAGTGATCTAATATTAAGTATTCATTTAAATTTTATTTCTTGTAAGTGTATTCTAGTTTTAAGTATCATTTTATTTTGGCAATTATGCCTATGGTGTTTTTCTGTCTGGAATGTAAGGGAATTTTGTGAGTCTTTTAGTGAACTCATGTTGTCAATAGAAGTGTGGTTTTCATTTTATAAATTCTAGTTTTTTCAAATATAATTGGTTGATGCATGTTAATTGTTGGGATTATAAATTCATGACCGCAAAGATGTATATTCATCAAAAATCTGAGCTCCAGCCATAATCCTCGGAATGAAGATGGTGCATTGTCAGGAAACCAATGGGGGTGTGGGGAGTGTTGTCTTAGTTCCTACCCCCTCCATTCAGGAGTGGGTTGTTTAAGTTCTCTTGTGGTTTCCTTCTTAGCCTTGGTTGTTAGGCCAATGTGGGAGAGTTTTTGTTGGCATATGTAGGAAATCCCTATGTTGGCTCGTAATGAATTTTCATTTGGTCGGTGCTGGTGAGATCTTAGTGGTGGGGAGACCCACCATGGGTATCACTCAGTCTCCTATTTAGAATTTTTTGGGTGCTAGATTCTTTATAATAGTGGGGTGTCCAATCCATCCTCCCTTGAAGTCATCAGTTTTTATGTGATGTTATGTTTTGGTGATCATTGGTATTCATGGGAGAAATAAAAACGGTATTGTTCCCAGCATGGTTGTGGGAGATGCGGCTTGGTCTTTCCAATTGATTTTTGAGAAATCATCTCATTTTGTTGTTCTACTTTGATAAGGATGAAAATGTTCTGTTAGAAGTGGATGAGATATTCATGGTTCAAGAGGTTGGGTCATGTGGTTATGTAATTCGTAGTCTTTGACCAGTCAACTTGATAGTGTTATGGCTTTATGGGGGTAGAAAGTGTTAATGGTTGAGAGAATTTTCACACCTGATTTCCAACTCTAACTTATGTTTCAGTTCACTAGGAATCTCAATATTTCTCTCATGTTCTAGGTGTGATGGGGTTAAATATTTTAGTTTTTATTTATGTAGTTTGTTCCTAATGGATAACCCTCATCTTCTTTGGGAGTTCATGGAGAAAACATGGAATTTTTGGCTTGGTAGTGTTCTTTGCATAGTTGGCGCACGGTTTGGTAAATCATGCAGCCAAACCCAAGTAATCATGTGACACGTGGTGGTTTTAGGAAGAACCTACATTACTGTCTATGCACAGAAGGTGAAATGATGTGGTTTGGACATGTGTTCGATATTCTCTCGGCCAGTGGCTACCACACAGTTGGCACACAGTTTGGAAAATCGTGTGGACAAACCGTGTGTGTTGCCCAGATCTAAAATTTCTTGAAATTCCAACTTTCCCCCCTCAGTATTTTTAACATAAAACGCCTATTTTCCCCATATATAGGTTTGTGTGACCCTAATGGGATTTTCCCCTTGCACTCCAAGCCTCCACTACTCCTCCATTGGTGCAGATCTAAGGATGTTTTAATGTTGGGGCTAGATTTCTCATGGTAAACCCTCTCATATATATTCTCCCCATTCCTATTTCTTTCATTTATTCATGGGATATTATTATTCCTAGGTAATTTGGATAAAGGTTTTGTGTTTCCCTAATTTTATTTTGGGGTTTTGTGTGTGTTTATGGTTCATGTTCCTAGATATTGGCTTTTGGAACCCTTGTGGAGTGATTTTGGGTGTGTGTTGTTGATGCGCCATGGATTTGAGGTAGGTTTCTCATGCAATTTCCCTTTTCAATTTAAGAATCTTTGATTTAATGACTTTAGAACCTCCATTATATGATAAATATATTTGTGTGGCCTTTGAAATGTTTATTGGGTGTGTAAAGTGGTGTTTTATTCCTTATTATGTGATAAATAGAATTGTTTTGCTAAATATTGCAGACTAAGTGTTCAATGAAATTACCAGTTGGATTTTGTGAGTGGTTCATGGTATATAAAGAATGGTTTTTATTTTTTAATAAATATTTTATATGTGAAATGATTTTTTGGGTTTCTTTTAGGGGTTTCCCAATTGGTTTTGGTTTTAAAAAGCAATATTTATTGGATTTTAAATTTGGTTTAGCATGTGATGATGGTTAATGGCCCGTATAACATTTTAATAAAAATTGATTTGGATTTAAAGTGTTATGTGATTGTTAGAAGTGTTTGTAAATGATTTTTAAGTGGAAAATAGTGTGTTTACACCCTTTTAGAAAGGTAGATTTGGTTATTTTAAATTGTTGGTTTGGTGAAAAATGATTAAATCCCCATTTGGAAATTTTATGAAAATGGTGGAAGTTTTTATCATGAAAACCCTCATAGAAAAATTAACTTTCCTTATTTATATATGAGTATTGAATGGGTGGGATTTCCTCACCATTAAATCCTTGTGACCGATGTACTTATTATGAAATGATGTATCCTTGGTATGGACTCCTTCGTGACTTATGAGTTATATGGAAATAGATTGGTCCTTGGAGTGACTCAGGGTGAGATCTATTGTTGAATTATTATTATATATGCATGTTTTTGGATGATTGGTTCCATTGGTTGGATCACCCCCTTTTTAAATGAGACATGGGAATCTATAATATTTTGGGAATTGTTTGACAACAATTGTTTCACTGGATAGATTACACAAAATATGGTGGCCCATAGTAAGTAGATATATTGGGTTTATTACTATGGGATTTTCCCCTCGGTCTGTTCTCAGTTAAGGTAGGTAGGAGTATTTAGGGAAATTTTTATTTCATCATGTGAGGCATGATTCCGGGGATGGGTCTCATCTATTATTTTGTTCTGGATTATTCATGATCTCCAAGGTTCACCCATGCCTATTGACACATAGCTCCTTGCAATAATTATTGTGATACTTGGTTACTCTTATATTTTTATTTCCATTTCCATCATTATATGATTATTATAGTGTTCTCGTGTGTGGTTTCATTCTTGGAAAGTGATGTGTTGGATTCCAAATGTTTATGAAGAAATTTTTTTAAAGTGATTTTTTTTATATTCTCTTGTGCCATTTTAAAATAAAATCCTCACTTCCCCCTTGAAAATGTTAATGTCTTACTATTGAAAATAAACTTGGTTTTAAAATAAAGTAGGTAAATGGACTGTAGTTTGTTTCCAAGTTAAACGAGTAGAGAAGATTACCTTTATCTATTGTATTTCAAACTTGAAGTTTTTGTTTCTTTTATTTTAAAGGATGTTTATTGGGAATAGATTTATTAGGGCCTACATACTGAGTTTTAATACTCACACCTATAGTTTCATCTTTCTTTATCCTTTCATGCAGGTTTCAGCTTGAGTTCGATCAGCTTGGGAGATGGTTGATCATTGTGTCAGATAATGACCCACGAGGTCACATGGAGATAGTTTAGTCATCTTATTCAGTTGGTTTTATTGTATAGTTGTTGTAGCTTTTGTACATATGTAAAATATGTTCAGTTTGGTATTATTTATGTATTGGGATATTTTTTCTTTCTGTTGTTCAGTTTATATATTTATTCTTGAGAGAAATCATTCCCTTAGTGTACTATGTTGGTGACCTATAATAGTTTCCAACCTGTGGTAATTAGTAACACCCTTCGGTCCATTTCAAGGATCTTATTAGGAGACTTGTTTAGGGTTAAATTGGGCAGGTTCCTAACACCTTCCCCAATCACCATTATTTTTAATTTTTACCCCTTTACAATATTTTATGTTTTCTATAATTATAACCCCTTCTTCCCATTTTTCTGGGTAATTTCAAAAAGGTTTTTAAAATGAATGGAAATTTTGATTTTTGAAAATGTTTTTCATATGGATGGAAATAATATTTTTTGATAATGATGGTGTAAATGAAATATTTAATGTTTTATGATTATGTTATGGTTATTGGGAATTTTTTTTGATGACGAGTGAGATTGATATTCCTCATCATGATAGGTGAGCTGGATATTTCTTTCCAATGAATTGTGTAAAAAGACAATGTTAATCAGGTGTAAGATTCTCCAAAGTGATTATTGGAATTTACCGAGTAGTATATTTTGTTTTTAAGTGTGATAATAAGAGGGAAAATGAAAATGACGTCCCAAGTTACATTAATTAATTTTATAGTATTTCTAATGATTTTTATGGAAATAATTTATTTCACAAGGTAATATAATGATCTTATGATCTTATGAATTTATTATTCCCTTTTAAAATAAAATTTTATGTTTTTACGAAAACATTTTTCATGGGTTATCATGTTTTCTAAGAAACTCTCATGATTTTGATTTTTTATTTATTTTTTCTTGTATATTGTTTTATGAAAATATTTGGGTAGTAAATCATACTTCATGTATAAGTAAATGATTATTTAGGATCAAGTTTTTTATATTAAAGGAAAACTCTCTTTTATGATCCCATTGTGTTAAAATGGACTAATGTGTTTATTTTATTATATTTTCCTTAATGAGATTTCTATGATCATCACACATTTTCAAATTTGTTTCCTATGGTTTAAGCATGAGTTTGAATAAGGATTAATACAGAATATGGAAAAATAAATGCTAGGTATAGTGGGAAAAAACATTCAGTCAAAGACATGAGTAATATTATTTAAGAGTTTTCCCAATATTATAATACTTAAAAACTAAAATGAAATTAGGTATGTAAGTGATGCAATATTTCTATTTGATGTTGTATGTTTTGGATGACTTAAATTGGGACACGTTCATCGGTATCAAAGCTATAAATGTTAATATTTAGTTTTAGAATCATATTTGGGAGTACAAGTTCAAGATTGTTATATTTAATATGGTGTTATTACCACCTAATGGATTTGTTTTACCATATTCATTTAAATCTTTTAGTTTTAATATCCATATCATGTTCTATATTTAAATGAGTTTTAATTCAAATGGTACCAAAAGTAGTGAGGGTTTTTTTAACTCAACTCCCTTTATTGAGTTATAATGTATTTTCTTGACCTTCTTTCTTCCAAGATTTGTTTCTTCCATCATATGATTTTATTTCATGGTTCTTTTCCTATATAGTTTAAAATGAAATTTTAATTAAAATATGTTACCTTGGTAAAATTTAATTCTCCAAAAGTATATCATTGTTTAGAATAATTCACATCCACTTTAATGATGGTTTCCCTGTTGGAACCAGGTTCTTCAAAGCATGATTTGGTGTATGGTTTGTGTTTGTTGTCAATCCTCAGTGGAAGTTCCGAATGTGTTCCAGCAAAGTGATCATACAGTTCAAGCAGACAACAGTATTGAAGGTGGCGCTGTTTCCCAGTGTTTGCCAAATTTTTGGGCCTCAAAATCGGAAAATGAAGACATGGATTGTCTGCAAAAGGAGGTTCGCACAAAAAGGAAGTGGTGTGCGAAATATAAGAGGCTTGCGTGAAATACTTATGTTAGGCGCGAAAAACAGCGGGATGCGTGAAATAAGGGATCAAGGTTTTTCGCGAAAATAGTGTTTCGAAATCAGTTTGGTGAAAAATGGAAAAGGCATGGGCTGCGCGGAAAATAAGGGTTGTGCGCGAAATACTTAAGCTGGGCGAAAGATTACGCGCCAGATGAGAGGTTTTCCGCGCCGAAGGGGCTTTTGCGCGCAGTGGTCTCAGTCGCCTATAAATATGAGGTGACCCCCTTCATTCGGGTTGTTGGAAGACTTAGAGTAGATCCGAGGTCTGATGCGCGAAAAATGATAGCGTAAAGGGGCTTGCGCGAAATATTCGGAGTTGCGCGAAAAAGGGGATTTTTGCGCGAAATATTTTTCCGCGCGAAAAGTAATTTTTGCACGCAATAGGAAGGTTTTGCACGCAAAGGGTTGGTGTTGCGCGCAATTGTTAGTCAGGTGTGTCTACACGTTCTGGTTATCCGGTTCAGTGGTTCTGTGCGTTCTAGTGCATCTATTTCGGAATTCGATGCAAGCAGAGTCTCATGCTGAGCAGAGGCAAAGACTTCAATGCAAATCTATTGAAGAGACCTTCACGTCTATAAACTGAGTGGGACTTCACCAACGGCAGTGAGCCAGGGGGAGTCAACGGGAGTGACCCGAGGGACGCAGTGAGCTATCCCTAAACAATTTTAAAGGCAGTGTGCCTGGGACAGAGTGTCTGTACCTGAACTTTTGTATCCGCAGCTAGTGAAGCATAGTGGATTTAGGTACGACCGGAAACCTGTCAGCGTATTCTCCTTGGACGTAGCCCTTAGTGGTGAACCAAGTAAAAATGGCTGTGTCTTCTCTGTGCATGTGAATGTTTTCATTCTGATCATAATCATCATACAGATTCAACAAGTTCCTACCAACGTGGGAACAAGATCCAACACATTAAAAGAAAAAGTGGTCACCCTGATTCACCCCTCCCCTCTCAGGGTGTCCCGGGGTCCTTCAAGTGGTATCAAAGGGTAAAGGTTGCTGGTGTTGAATCTGACCTTCTTCGTCATGGAAAACGCGGTCAATGTCAGGGGAGTCCCTCACTTCGATGGAAGCAATTTCCAGATCTGGAAGAACAGAATGAGATATCATCTAAGATCTCTTGGAATGGAAGTTCTTTTTTCTACTGTGCAAGGAATACATGTCACTGATCCAACAGGTCTGGCTATGACTGAAACAGACAGGAAACTTCTTGATGCAGATGCTAAAGCACAGAATGCTCTCACTACAGCCCTTTCTGATCAGATCTTCCTAAAGGTGATGAATTGCACCTCAGCAAAATCCATGTGGGATAAACTTGAGAATATTTATGAAGGTGATAGCAAAGTGAAGGAGGCGAAACTACAAGTGCTGCACAATCGGTTTGATGATCTGAAAATGCATCCAGACGAGAATGCAGACTCTTTCTTCAATCGAATTACCGAAGTGGTTGGAGCTATTCGGGTTCTAGGTGAAGAAATCAAAGACATTGATATTGTAAAGAAAATATTGAGAAGACTTCCACCTCTTTATAATGCGAAGGTGTCAGCCCTTGAGGAAAGAGATCTTTCCAAACTTTCTTTAGATGATCTACTGAGTAGTTTGGTAGCATATGAAATGAGAGTCAAACCTGAAGATGCTATGACTCGGGTGAGCAAGGAAATGGCATTCAAGGCCATGGATAAACTGAAAATATCAAAGGATAGTAGCGGTGAAGATGAGGAAGAAAAATAAATTCTTTCTCTCATTGCAAAGAAGTTCCAGAAGGGGAAAGGGAAATTCAAAGGGAAGTTACCTCTCGCGTGTTTCCGTTGTGGAAAAGTTGGGAACATTGCTTCTCAGTGTTTAAAAATGATCAATGATGAAGATAGTGAGGATGAAAACTTCAAGAAGCCTCAGAGAAGGTTCTTCAAAAATGGAGACTTCAAATCTGGTAAGAAAATGCAAAGGAAGAGTTTTGTCTGTGAAGAGGAAGAAGATGATAATGAATTCTGTGATGAAGAAGAACCAGAATTCAAAACTGGGAACCATGCTTCTATGATGGCCACTGTTGAAAAGCCAGAAGATACTGAAGGAGAAAAACAACTGAGAACTTGTGTAGATCCTGAGATGCAACTTAAGGATGCGGTTAGTAAGCTTAAGATAAAATGTAAGAGCTGCAATAAGTGGAAATCAATTGTGGAAGAATCAACTGAATATGTTGATCAACTAGAAGCTAAAATTGAACGACTGGAAGAATTTGTGAAGGTAAAATCTAAAATAATTGAAAGCAATGATGATGTGGTAGATCTGAAGCTGAGAATTGAAGAGCAGGAAAAGGTCATCAATGACCTCACATCCAGACTGGATGAAAAATCCAAGACTGCTGAGGGTCTTGAGGAGGATGTAGTTACTCTAAGGAGTAAACTGGAGACTGAATCAGTTCCAAAAGAATCAAGGAAGAAAATACAGTTTGGACGATTCTCAGATGCAGAATTACTAGCAAGAGCCAAGTGTGGTTCAGATGGTGTTGGAAAAATCTTGAGTGATCAAAGACCCGCTTGCATGGGAAAGAGTGGAATTGGCTGTGAGGCTGAGTCATCAACTGCTGGAAGTGCAAAGATCCAAAAGAAAGATAAGATGAAAGTTGAACATGTTGAAATATTACCTAGAGTGCTGAAAAGGGAACCCTCAATCCAAACTAAAAGGAGACCTGAAAATTATCCTCAAACTTTCAAAAATGGCAGACAGTCTTACTATTCTCCCAAGGAAGAAGCTATACGGAGAAATTCAAGTGATAAGACATTTCTTCTCACGAAGTGTCAGTTCTGTGGCTATCTGGGCCATAACATGTCTTATTGTGAAGAGGCAAGAAGATATCTGAATGGAGAAGATATAGATCCTCAACAAAGGAGAACAATTTCATATCCTAATTCTTATAGAAAAAATAATTTCTATGGATATTGTTTTCATTGTTCTAACTTTGGTCATAAGGCCATTAATTGCAGGTAGAGAAGGGACATTGACACCTCATACAGAAGTTCCAGACATGTCAAGTCTCGTC
The DNA here is from genome assembly GCA_963277665.1 of Viscum album. Lineage (NCBI taxonomy): Eukaryota > Viridiplantae > Streptophyta > Magnoliopsida > Santalales > Viscaceae > Viscum > Viscum album. The sequence continues at coordinate 251,325,884 of OY728150.1, forward strand.
AGCAAGACAATGTTGCTATTTCAAACAGGTTCTCACCTCTTAAAGAAGACTTTGACTATGAAGAACCTGGGTTTGCGGAAGAGATAGTTGAAAGGCCATCAGTTCTATTTACTCAATCTAATGTCTCATGGAAGGAAAGGAGGAAGATTGAGAAATCAAACCTTGCAGAGGTAGCCCTCAAAGCTACCAAGAACAACAGTACCTGGATTCTAGATAGCGGTTGTTCATCTCATATGACAGGTAATGCCGGCCTACTAACAAATATCATAAAGAATGTTGATGGTACAGTAAGATTTGGTAATGATGGGGATCTGAAAATCAAAGGGATTGGAAGTACCAAATTAGCTAATGAAGAACTAAAGAAGACTGAAGTCCTTTACATAGATGGCCTACGTCATAATCTCCTCAGCGTGATTCAACTCTGTGACTTAGGACTTGTTGTTACTTTTAATCAGAAAGGCTGCACTATCAAGGGAAAAACTGGAAATTCTCTCATGAAGGGATGCAGAACAGAAGGAAACTTGTATCAGGTTGATAGTGAAGAAAATATATGTTACATGACTGTTGAAGAAGAAAACAATCTGTGGCATCGGAGATTGGGACACATCAATCAACAAGACATGGAGAAAATATCAAAATTAAGAATTGTCATGGACATTCCCAACCTGAAGCGTGAGCGTGAAAAATCGTGTGATGCTTGTATTCGTGGGAAGCTGGTCTGCAGTTCATATCGGCCAAAGAATAAAAGGGCATCTCACCTTCTTGATCTGATTCATACAGATGTTTGTGGTCCAATAAATGTTGCAGGAACACATGGAGAAAGGTACTTTGTCCTTTTCATTGATGATTACAGTAGAATGGCATGTGTGATGGTCATTCACAGGAAAAGACAAGTCCTTGACTGCATGAAAACATATCGGCGAATCGCTGAGAATGATACTGGACGAACAATCAAAGTGTTGCGATCTGACAATGGAGGAGAATACACGTCCATTGAATTTGAAAATTATCTGGAGAAGCATGGGATACAACATGAGGTAGCTGCTGTGAGAACTCCACAACAAAATGGAGTTGTTGAACGAAGGAATCGACAGGTGAACAACATGGCACGAACTATGCTGATTGAGATTCGTACTCCACGACATTACTGGAAAGAGGCTGTTCAAGCTGCAGTGTACATTCAGAATCGAACAGGACTTTATATGGGTGAGACGAAGACACCATATGAATTGTGGCATGGAAGGAAGCCTTCTCTAAAATACTTTCCTGTCTTTAGAAGTAAGTGCTTCATCAGAAACAAAGAAGGAAATCAGGGGAAATATGGTGACAACGCAGATGAAGGAATCTTCCTCGGTTACTCAATGAACAGCAAAGCCTACAAATGCTTCAACAATCGTTTGGGAAGGATTTTGGAAAGCAATGATGTTAAGATAATTGAAGAGAAAACCACAAATGCTTTACGGACGTCATATGCTGATGTGATAGAAAGTCATGAAGAATGTGAACATGAAGAAACTACAAATGCAGAAATAGAGGAAGCTGTTCAAAACACTCATCAATCACATAATGATGTTGACTCAGAAGAAGAATCTGAAGAAGAAACTATGGCTGAAGAGAATACTACTGAACCTCGCAGGAGAAATCGAAGAGCTGAGATTGATCCATCCAACATAATTAGGGATAGGAGTGCACCCACTCAAACCAGAAGGATGATGAATACCACGCAATCTGCATTTCTATCAGTTGTAGAGCCATCCTCATTCGAAGAAGCTGCACAAGATATATCTTGGGTGAAAGCCATGAATGATGAATTAGACCAAATTGACAAGAATCAGACATGGGATCTTGTCCAGAGACCCGAAGGTCACAATGTGATTGGTACCAAATGGATCTTCAAAAATAAGTTTGATGAGCATGGAAGTGTCATCAGAAACAAGGCACGACTGGTGTGTAAAGGATACTCTCAGATTGAAGGCATTGATGTTGAAGAAACCTTTGCTCCAGTGGCTAGACTGGAGTCAGTCAGGCTTTTCCTTTCCATGGCACTCCAAAGAGGATATAAAGTATATCAAATGGATGTCAAGACAACATTCTTGAATGGTGTACTCGAAGAAGAAGTCTACATTGAACAACCAGTGGGCTTTGTCTTGGGTACCGATGAAACAAAGGTCTGCAAACTAAAGAAAGCTCTATATGGTTTGAAGCAGGCACCACGGGCGTGGTACTCACGGCTAGATTCATATCTCAAGAATTTGGAATTCAAAAGAGGATGAGTTGATCACAATCTCTATGTGAAGAATTCTCCAAAAGATCAGTTCATGGTTCTTGTCTACGTTGATGATATCATTTTTGGTGGCAGCAGACAGAAATCAGTGGATGAATTTGCCAACCACATGAAGTCAGAATTTGAAATGTCTATGATTGGGGAGCTCACATATTTCTTGGGGTTGCAATTGATTCAAAAAAAGGAATACACTTTCATTTCTCAGGAAAAATATGCAAGAGAGTTACTGAAGAAGTTCAATATGCAAGACTCCAAACCAATGTCAACTCTGATTGCTGTTGGAACTAAACTTGGAAAGCATGAGGATGGGAACTCTGTTGATCCCACCATGTACAGGAGGATCATTGGAAGCCTACTGTAACTGACAGCGACAAGGCCAGATATTGTCTTTGCAACATGCCTTGCGGCCCGCTTTCAGAGTAATCCAAAGGAGGAACATATGTCAGCAGTAAAAAGAATCATGAGGTATATTCAAGGCACACATAACTTCGGGTTATTTTTTGCTGCAGGCAGGGACAGTGAATTATCAGCGTTTTCTGATGCTGACTGGGCTGGGGATGTAGTAGAAAGAAAGTCCACTAGTGGTGGAGATTTCTATATTGGGCATAAATGTGTTGGCTGGTTGAGCAAGAAGCAAGAAAGTACTTCTCTTAGTACTGCTGAAGCTGGATATATCTCCGCCACAAAAGCATGCACTCAACTTCTTTGGATGAAGCAGCAGCTAACAGATATTGGTGATAAGGTGCAGCAACCAATGGTGATTTATTGCGATAACAAAAGTGAAATTGATCTTACGAAGAATCCGGTTCAACATTCTCGTACAAAACATATTGAAATACAGTATCATTTTATCAAAGAAAAGGTTGAACAAGGAGTGATTAAAATGGATCATGTTGGAACTAATGAGCAAGTGGCTGATATCCTAACCAAGCCATTGTCCGCGGCTGTGTTCGAGAAGCATCGGTTGAACCTCGGTGTTCGACCACCTCCTACTGCATAAGGAGGCATCGGAGGTCCCCTCTCCCCGTTTATTTTAACTGTTTTTATCTGCTTATGGCTGTGATGCAGGTTTCTGGGGGAGATACTATCCAGGGGGAGTATGTCTTGAGCTGAACATTGAACAAACTTTTCGGTCTTTGGTTTTATTGTCAATGGGGGAGAAAGGAATAAATTCAAGGCAAGAGAATTCAAGGCAAGAAATTCACGGCAAGAAATTCACGGCAAGAAATTCTTCTGTGATGGAAGTGTAAGATTGTGATGAGAAGTTTAATAAGGATAACATCGGGCGTCATGGAGAATTTCAAAACACTAAGACCCAATTCAAGCTTCCTCTCTTGTTTTCTACACCGAGCATTGCTCACGTAGACTTAGAGTGTTGGCTGAGTTGATTCTTGCGTTTTGGATTTGCTCATGGTTGGAGATCTATTGAATTTATACTGATTGCCAACAAACCCAAAGGGGGAGATTTTTGGAACCAGGTTCTTCAAAGAATGATTTGGTGTATGGTTTGTGTTTGTTGTCAATCCTCAGTGGAAGTTCCGAATGTGTTCCAGCAAAGTGATCATACAGTTCAAGCAGACAACAGTATTGAAGGTGGCGCTGTTTCCCAGTGTTTGCCAAATTTTTAGGCCTCAAAATCGGAAAATGAAGACATGGATTGTCTGCAAAAGGAGGTTCGCACAAAAAGGAAGTGGTGCGCGAAATATAAGAGGCTTGCGTGAAATACTTATGTTAGGCGTGAAAAACAGCGGGATGCGTGAAATAGGGGATCAAGGTTTTTCGCGAAAATAGTGTTTCGAAATCAGTTTGGTGAAAAATGGCAAAGGCATGGGCTGCGCGGAAAATAAGGGTTGTGCGCGAAATACTTAAGCTGGGCGAAAGATTACGCGCCAGATGAGAGGTTTTCCGCGCCGAAGGGGCTTTTGCGCGCAGTGGTCTCAGTCGCCTATAAATATGAGGTGACCCCCTTTATTCGGGTTGTTGGAAGACTTAGAGTAGATCCGAGGTCTGATGCGCGAAAAAGGATAGCGTAAAGGGGCTTGCGCGAAATATTCGGAGTTGCGCGAAAAAGGGGATTTTTGCGCGAAATATTTTTCTGCGCGAAAAGTAATTTTTGCACGCAATATGAAGGTTTTGCGCGCAAAGGGTTGGTGTTGCGCGCAATTGTTAGTCAGGTGTGTCTACACGTTCTGGTTATCCGGTTCAGTGGTTCTGTGCGTTCTAGTGCATCTATTTCGGAATTCGATGCAAGCAGAGTCTCATGCTAAGCAGAGGCAAAGACTTCAATGCAAATCTATTGAAGAGACCTTCACGTCTATAAACTGAGTGGGACTTCACCAACGGCAGTGAGCCAGGGGGAGTCAACGGGAGTGACCCGAGGGACGCAGTGAGCTATCCCTAAACAATTTTAAAGGCAGTGTGCCTGGGACAGAGTGTATGTACCTGAACTTTTGTATCCGCAGCTAGTGAAGCATAGTGGATTTAGGTACGACCGGCAACCTGTCGGCGTATGCTCCTTGGACGTAGCCCTTAGTGGTGAACCAAGTAAAAATGGATGTGTCTTCTCTGTGCATGTGAATGTTTTCATTCTGATCATAATCATCATACAGATTCAACAAGTTCCTACCAACGTGGGAACAAGATCCAACACATTAAAAGAAAAAGTGGTCACCCTGATTCACCCCTCCCCTCTCAGGGTGTCCCGGGGTCCTTCATTCCCCTCCACCAAAATTTTATTCCTATGAATGTTCTACTTTATCATTGGAAACCTAATTATGTGTTATTTCATGTGACCATCACATTTATCTTTTCTTATTTTTAAAAGGAATATTTATTATTCATTCTAATGGTGTGAGTTTCAATAAAGATATTTTAAATTATTTTCCATTATTGATCATTTGTTTTACTTTCTAAATTATATTTCCCTGAAATAACCTCTATGTATTTTCAAGGATCCAATATTGAGGATTATTCTTAAAGGTATATATTTTCAAAATTATTCACATAAACCTTTTAAAAAATATATCTTTTGAAATTGACCCTTAACATATTCTTTTATGAAAATGTTAAAAATATTTTTAAAAAAATTATTTATTGTTCCACTTCCACATTGCTCTTTGACTCAAAATGATTTATTTATTGGAAATTTCCTTTCATGAATTACCAGATAAATTATTTTATACTATTTTTAAATGAACTATGATTTTTCTACACAAATATTACATATTAATATGATAAAATTTCATTTCATTATATAAACACACACCTGATGATAATAAAGGTATAATTCATTTGGAAACATGGAAACAAAATACAACTAGTAAATAAGAGTTATACATTATCTCCCACTTAGTTCCTCATAGCTAGCACATTTCTTATAAAAATCAAATGTAATAAATATCATCATAACTTGTGGAAAAGAAACATTAGAAAGGGTGATCTTAGATGCCCAATAAAAGGAATCAAGGGAAATACATCAAAATAATTTGTGCATAATGGTTTGTGAACATGATCATAACATATGAAAACCATACCCTTCATTTCATAGATAAAAATCGAGAGTCATGGTATAAATATTGCTAGTTTATAAGACATTATTAATAAAGAAATAAATAACATGATCCTTAAGAGCATAACATTGTCATAATATATGGAATTATGTAATATACATAAGCATAGAAAATAATTTTTATAGTAGTTAAGGCTCACCACCAAGTCCATCATAATTTAATGGGTTCACTCCCCAAACCAATATAGTAGTTTAGGTTCACTAATAAGAATTTCATAGTGGACAAAGTCCCTTACTAAACTGAGTTCACTCCCCCTTCCAGACTTGTTTATTTCATAATATGTCAATATTTACCCAATGCATTGGAGGGATATATAGTTCCTTCTATCACATAGTTAAAATGATTTATACAAGTTCCATAAGAACATAAAAACACACTCATATCATAACATATGAAAATAAATGGTTATCATAACTATTACATCATATTATAACCAATGTAAAATAGATGGGTTTCATATACATTTTATTATATCATAACCCATGTAAAAGAAATGGGTCTCATATACATTTTATCACAGCATAACCCACCGAAAATAAATGGATTTCATAAAAATATCTTCACCATAGTCAAAAAACATACAATGAAATAACATTTATGGTATAAATGGATCATATCCCTTGTAAGACATAATAAAAACTTAAGGTTTTTTTCATTTCTGAATAGATATTCTATAAATAAAGAAGTAAAATGTTTTGAAGAAAATATCCTTTCCATTTTGAAAACACTTATTTAGAAAATAAAAACATACAAAATAATAAATCAAACATTTCATTTTAAATTAATCTTTGATAATTTTAATTTAAGATTTAAAATATTGAGTGGTCATGATGAATAAAAATTTTGTTCATATCGTACACTTTAAAACAACGATTCCTTTCACAGTTTTAGTTAAAGTTAAAAACCCCATGTTAAGAAAATGACAAGATTATTCCCTTTAAATTTTTGTGAAAACTAAAACAAGGGTACAAATTAATTTAAAAAATCATTTTATTAATTTTAAAAAATTGGGGGAATTTTTATAAATCATTGATTTAGAAGAAAAATCATTTTTAACTGAAGAGAGAAATAAAAATAATTTTTCTTTAAAAAAATATTTTGAACTCTTAAGTACATAAATAGAGAAAAACTAAGGAGAAAAATTGAATTGTAATTAAATAATATAGGAGAATAAAATTTAAGAATTTATTGATATATCGATCATAATATTATTTTATGGAAGTATAAATATAAATAATCCTGATATACAATGAGATTGTATTATAAAACCCTTACCTCTATGGTAACATTAAAACCAAAACCCCATAAAATATTATAATAATAAATAAAAAATGAAATATAATTATATTAAATAAACTGAAAACATTACATGTCAAATGGTCTGTATATACACATTATAAAATAATAGAGGTGTATAAAATAACATATGTCTCAAAGAAAGAAAATTTAGACAACAATCCATAACTTTAAGTCTTGAAATTATTTATATATGTTAAAAATAATATATAATATAAAATTTTATATTATAAATATATTGTATAACCGTAATAATTTTTATCATACTATATATAATTTAATTATGATGTTTTATTACTCGTTTATCAACAATTCCTTGTTAAAATCACGTTTTGAGTAATAACTGGATCATTTTTCATGTATGTTTTGGTTAGGAATTTGGGATACTTTTACATTGGTCAGGGTTCTGTAATATATAGAATGAAAATTTTTTTATAAATATAATATATATTCATTATATATTTATTTTTATTAATCCGTTAAATTTAGATATAGAAAATGAGTTACACCGTTCATGGAGGCGGTAAACCATATATACACATGAATGATGTTTCCGTTTTATCGATGGATAAAAATAAATAAAGGTAAATAATATATAAAATATAAAGAAACATTATGATTTCATATATATAACATATATTAATTAAATTTATCTTTATTACCTTCCATGTAAAGAGTTGGATAAAAATGAATCACACCGGTTCGTGAGTCGATTGATTTCCACACACCCAAGCGGTGTTATCATATTCCAAAAAAATGGGAAGAAAGAATTAATAATAGATTTAATGATTCATAAATAATAATATTATTATAAATATTATATATAAATAAAAAAATCCATAATCATATTTGGTCTTTAGAGGTGGTGATGGAAAATTAATAATATCAGTTCGCGAGGTAGTAGTTCATCGTACACACGATCGATAGTTTTGTTTCTCATTTGAGGGAAAAAGAGAATTATACAGGACATGAAATTAACATAATAAAATATTAGTATATGGTATATAATATTTTTATTTTATTATCATATTTTATTAATATTTTAAGGAGGTTGGCGAAAAATAAAATGAAAAAACAAGTTCAATAATTTTTCTTCTTTTTTAGAGAGCCTCTTTAATTATATATTTAAATCCCTATTAAAAGGGTCAACTATACAAAATAATGTTTCTATAATGAGAGAAAGTATTTAATGGTTTTAATTTGGTAGGTTTTGGATGAGTTAAATGGTTTTGGAAGTGTGAATAAGAGAGGAGAGGGGTGACCTTTTATAAATAGGGGAGAGGACACAAATGGAATTGTTTAAATTAAAAACGTTTACCCTCCTTTTTCACATGCCAAAAGGATCCAAAATAGATCATTATTCATCTTTATAGATTATATGGTCCAAATAATACCATCCAATTGGTTTTGGACAATTTTATAGTTTATTTTACTCAGTATCTATGAAGTTTACTCTCGGTAAACCCATTTAACCTTAATCATGGTGGTTATTTTCTACTATTTTTACTATTAAGTATGATAATAAATTAAGTTCAACTTATTAGATAATATTAACTATACTTATTACAAATATTTAATCCATTTTACAAATTCAATTCATATAATTGGAAAATTTTAATTTATAAATAAACCAATAGACGTAATGAAAAATCAGTTTTCCAAATATTTTTGAAAAAAAGTTAAAAAAGTTTTTATATCAAAATTGTATATTAAATGATTTCCTATGACATATATTTGAGTTAATTATAATATTATTTAATTTTTTTTTAATTTTTAAACCATTTTAAAACAATATTTATGATTATAAATTATTTAAATGAAAAGAGAGATTTCAATAAAAATTAGTATTTTTCAATCATTATCAAAAAATTAATCTTTTCCAAAACAATCCTGAAAATTATATATAAGATAATTTTTACATTTGGATAGAAAAAATTAAATACCATCTTTAAAATATATCTCCTAAATTTTTAAAAAGTTACTTATATTATTTTTTCACAAAATCATTTTTTTTGAAAATAATATTTTCAAATCATATAAATACTTACATAAAATTAAGCATTTTTTAATATGTTTTATTTATTTAAAAATATTTTACTTCGTATTTAAAATTTGGTTCATACTATTAATATTTCTTATTTTAATGGATATTTCATATTGGATATGTTAAATTGTAATATAAATAGTATATTGTGGTTGTTAGAACTCGGTGTTGCATGTAGCACAAGATATTGATGAAATTAAATTTATTCGAAAAATAATTTCATAAAATCTAAAAGTGTTTCTTTATACCACCATTGAAATTAACTTATTTCTCAAAATTATATCACTTTAGTGTAAACAACTGAGGATGCCTTTTTCTCATTGCTTCGTTAGGTTCCCACGTAGCTTCTACAAATTGGTGCTTTCACCATAAGTCTTTGACCAATTGAGTGGTTTTATTTCACATAAATTTCTCTCTATGAACCATAATCTTCACTGGTTATTCCTTATAGTAAATTTATTTATCCATTGGTTTGATCACTAAGTTTAGTGCATGTGAAGGTTCAGTCATATACATCATCCAAATAGATACATGGAACACATCGGTGAATTGAGAGAGGTTTGGTGGAAGTTCCAACTAATAGGATACCATCCTGATATGATCAAGAATTTCCTAGGGAACAATATACCCAGGGTTTATTTTCTACTTCATTCCAAATCTAATTACCTTCTTCTATAGAGATACTCTTAAAAATAGCATTCCATCAACTCAAATTATAAATCACATCGATGATTATAATCATAAATTTTCCATTGAAATTGGGCCATCATTATGTGTTGTTGAATGGATATAACCTTATCTTCCATTTCTTCAGTTATATAAGGTACCAATATCTTTATTTCTCTAAATTCATTCCAGAGCATTGGATATCTACATCTCTTTATGTAGTATGATTCATAACGAGTCATCTGAATACTCATGTGAAAACTATTGTTGTATAAAACCTCAATTATGGAAAAGGGTTTATCCCAAACACCTTTTAAATTAATTGAACAAGATCTAAACATACCCTACAGGGTTTTAATTAATCATTTAGACTGAATATCTATCTAAGGAATATAAATATTGATGAAACTCAAATATATATCCAAAAAGTATTTAATTATTTGTTAATACTTCGAGATAAACCTCATAAACTGATCAGACTCAATGGAATGTGGTACTCTATGAAACCTTAACACTTATTTAATGTATATCCTAGAAATATTATCCAAAGATAAATCATCTATGATAGTGATGAAGTTCACTGACTCTTTATGGATATTGACTAGATTTCATATAAAAGTGTTCCCTTTATACATTTGGGGAGTCCGATAACAAAATATATGGTGATGTTTTTCCATTTAAATTCTAGTATGGGTAATAGATGTAACATCCCATTAGTATTTTGTCTCTTAGAGTCAATTTTTTTACATACCAAGCAATAACATACAAAGTCTATGATATATCTCATTATGCAATATCACCAGAAATAATCATTCAAATATCTATACATATTTATAATTCCAAGATGGACAGAGAAAATGAACTATTAACCTCCTCTAACAAATTCTTAAAATATGGTATGGGTTTAATCTTACAAGGTTTCTTAACCATATCATTTCATCACAATTGAGGATAAACTTAGGAACATTTCTTACTTTCTTTTACATCTATATATCATCCCGTTATGCCTAATTAATCTTCCCTTAGATAGATGGTTGAACATTCATTTGAGAAAGATAATATTTATCTTAATGCTTTAGGATTTACAGATTATTCCTTTAAAAATATTTAAATATTGGATCTTTTTTAATCCTCATCATGGATAATCTTTCATGATCCTTTTGACTTAAATCATAAAACACATTGTTCTCTTTCCCAAGGTGGAAATGTATTGAGCAGTCAAAATATTTAATCACCTCTAACCATATCATCATATGAATATTCAAATCATTCTTTGTGAATATGTACTTTAAACTTTTTTGATATATATATTTCCCCAAAATGATAATTCCTTTATATCATTAATTAAAAAATCATCCTAGCAAACTCTAAATCATCAGTTGTGTAATTTTTCTCACGAAACATCAATTTTCATGAGGCATAATATATAACCATGTTATTATGTATAATAAATCATTCCAATACTTTCTTGGATGAGTCAATAAAGATCATAAACCCTTCTACAGTATAAGGAAATGTAATCATAGGTGCACTGATTCATATTCTTTTTAGTTTCTTGAAAATTACCTCACATTCATCTATGATAATGAACATGGATCCCTTTTGAGTTAACTTGTTGAGTGGATTAGATAGTCAAGAGAAATTTTCTAAAAACCATTGACAATATCCATCTAGACTATGAAAACTTTAAATCTCAATCACTGTAGTTAGTATATGACAATATTCAATAGCCCCATCCTATGATGGAACAACCAATATAATTTCACTTGAGATTATATGACCTAAAATTGAAACCTTTTGTAGCCAAAATTCACACTTTATAAATTTTGAAAACAATTTATCCTTCATTATGGTCTTCAATACAATCATCACGTGATCTTCACCCTCTTCATTACTCTTTTAATAGATAAGAATATACGTTATAAGACTACTAGAAACTAATCAAGGTAATATCTAAAGGCTCTATACATAAAATACAATATGATAGCTATGGAATCAGAGAGGCTAAATATAATCACTATATATTCATAGTGTCCATACAATGTACATAATGCTATATTGTTTATATACTCATTCCTGAACCTCAATTAATGGTATCCAAAATGATGGTCAATCATATAAAACAATTGATTTCCACATAGAAGATAAAACAAGTCATCAATATGGGGTAGGAGAAATTTTTCTTAAATGTGATCTTGTTTAGATCTCGGTAATTAATGCTAAGTCACATTGGTCTATCTTTATTTTTGACATAGAGAATGGGTTCCCCTAAAAGGGACACACATGGATGAATGAATCCCCTTTCAATATTCTCTTATATTTTCTTCTTTAATTCCAAAAACTCAATCAGGTCTATTCTATAGGGAGTATATGAAATAGGCATTGTACTAGACATGAGTTCTATGAAAAAATGAACATCATGATTCGGTGGAAGACTAGAAAAATTTTCTGGAAATACACCATCATAATCTTTCCCTATATTCATATCATAGATGTTGAGTTTCTCCCTGACAATCTAAGATAAATTCCCCTTTTTAAAGGAATCAAAACCCATAAAATGGATATGATTTTCATTAGAAGTTCATCTTTATCATTTTACTGATATATGATTATTGCTTGGTTTGGAATATCAAATGTGACTTCAATTCCTTGATAATTTATGTGTGATTTATTTAGAGAAATCCAATCCGTGCCTAAGTTAACATAAAACCCATTTAGAGGAATAATGGAAATATATATTAGAAGAACATTCCCATAAACCTCAACTGGGGAGGAATCATATACTTGAGATGTGATCTTCATACCACTAGGGGTTTCACTATTAAAAATACATTTTGTAGTGTTGGTGGAATCTTTATACAATTATTAAATTATTTAGATATAAAATAATGGTTATATCTAGAGTCACATACGACATTAGATGTTCAAGAGTAGATGATAAGTGTACCTTTCCAATTATCAGTATCACACCCTTCATTATAAATACTAATCACATGATATTTCGCCTTGTACCTTGACTTAAATGTTTCTAATATTGATCATCATCATTAAACATTGGTTTTGGGAACTAGTTTAACCAAATTCCCATACTCCTTGCATTTGAAACACTAGATTATGGGTGGTTCATTCTATGGATATTTCTCTCTATTCAAATAATTAGTTAACATATTCCTATTAATTCATAATTTTATTCCTTGATGAACTTACCTTTCACACATAATACATTTAATAGTCCCATTAAGTTAGATTCGTCTATGTTTATTTTCATTCATATAGCATGAAGGAAATATCATCGTATTCTCTCTATGGTTCTTAGGGATTCCCTTGAACTCCATATTTCTTGTCTTATAAAAATATTATGACTGATGGAAAACTCCAATATCAATTTCTACCATAATATGACATCAAATGTTTTCCTTATACCTATTAAAGTCCCTTATATATTGAAACCATTATATACTTGGTTTTAATCCACTGAAGAATTGATCAAGATTAATTTTAGGTTAGATGACAATTCTAGAATCCTACTTGGAAATTATTATACAATTTACCTCATAGGTCCCAACATATTCAGCATCCTTCTACTTTAGATGAAGTAATTCTATATCATTTTTTATATAAATAATATGAAGTAAGTAATTATTTTAAAATAATCTCTTAAACTCATTTGACTCAATGGACTCATTCTCATCTTGTTGCCTCATATTCTTGAGGATAATCCAACAATGATCCACTTATCCTTAAAAATGATAGACATCTAAAATGAATTTTTTATTTTCTGGTAAATGGAGAATGGAAAATATATTTTTAGTGGAATTGATCCATTTCTCAAAAACTAGAGGATTAATGTAACAACTGAAATATGGTGGACATTTTTTCTTGGAGGACTAAACATAATGGTGTTAACTTATTTGATCATTTTGAATTTCAAAATGTTCATAGCGTGAGAATATTGTGTAATCATAACAATGATTTTTTTCTTACAATTCCCCTAAAATTTGATTTCCTAGGAAGAAACTTATTGCATTGTCTAATTCATTTAGTATTAAAATGATTCTTTTGGGTTCCATCCGTTGAATAAAACAAAAAATCATTGTGTGATCCATAATAATCATAGTGATAAAACACGTAGTCATGAAAAATAATTTATAGGATGTTTAAATCAGGATATATTATTTTAAATCTATGAAACCTAAGGTTTAACATAGTTTATTCATGGTCATCATATATTCAAATCTTTCAGGATGGTTCTTAAAGAAAATATAAATTAACCAAATCACATCCATCAGGAGTTTCAAACCTGGTGTGTATTAAGTCCCATAACCATGTACAAGGTATTACTTATGTTAAGCCTAATGCAACTTTTTTTTTGATATATTACCTCTAGGAACATCTACAAGATAACAAAACCTACATGTATTATCCATATTGGGATGTATTTATAGCTATACCACAAAATATATTCCTTTCCAAAACATGCAGATGTTACCCTATACTTAGGATAATCCAATGGGTTCTCACTATAGTTTTGTAATCATAGTTTTTTAAGGTTAACCAAACCTATCCCACGAGTACGACTATAATGAACTATTATTTTTATACATAAATATTAAATATTTATTTTATGAACATTCATAAATTATATAAACACATTATTGAGGATTATAAAGGTATAAGACTTTAAAAACTTGTACACATAAACAAATGATTTATATGAGTTCTACATCATCTCCCACTAAGTTTCTCATATAGGACACCATTCTTATACATATCACCCATAATACCTATAATCATATCCTTGGGAAGAGAAACATTCGAAAGGGTGGGATCATATTCTTAGTAGGGTTAAACAAGGAAAATATGTAAACATAAAATGAGAATAAGAGTTTGATAACATTATCATAACATATAAAAAATAACTTATATATAAAAGATGAAAATCTTGATTAATGGAAAAAATATTGGTATTTCATAAGATATGAATCATAATTAAATCAAATAACATTATCCATGAGAGCATTATATTCACATAAGACATGGATTTTTTGTATACACATAAGAATTGAAAACCATTTCCATAGTAATAAAGGCTTATTGCCAATTCTACAATACTGAAATAGGTTCACTCCCCAAACCATTATAGTAGTATAGGTTTACTCCCAATACTATCATAATGGATAAATTACCTTATTTAACTGGGTTTATTCCCCATTATAATATTATTTATCTCATTATATTTCAATTTATGCCTAATTCATTATAGGGAGATATTGGTCACACCTATATATAGTGAGAATCATATATACATGTTCTACAAGATCATAAAACATTCATTATATCAAAACTGATGACAATAAATGGGTTTCATAAGAATTAAATTATAGCTTATCCCAAGGAAAATAAACGGGTTTCATATACATTTCATCATAGTACAACCCATGGAAAAGAAATGGATTTCATATACATTTCATCATAATATAAACTTTAATAAAGAAATTGGATTTGTAAAAATATCTTCACAATAAACATAAACCATCCATATAAAGAATAAGAATTATATCAATATATCTTATTCCCAGTAAAACCTAAGAAACAACTAAGGTTGCTGTTATTGATGAATAAAAACTTAACAAAAAATCATTAAAACATTTTTGAGGAAAATATTTTTTCCATTTTGAAAACAATTATTGAAAATATAATAATGTAAAAAATATTAAAGAAATATTCTTTTTGAAAATAATCATTGAAACTTATAATGTATGTTTTAAAACTTTTAGTGGTCATGATGGTAGAAAATTCCATTCTTGTGGTACACTTGAAAACAAAGATTCCTTTCGAATTTTTGGTAAAAGTCAAAAGCACCTAGTTCAGAAAATGAGAAGAAGAATCCTTTTAAATATTTTATTAAAATTATAAAAATGGTAAATATATCTTTAATAAATCCATTTGATAATTCTAAAACATTTTTTAGACCATTTTTATAAAATAAAAATATGTACGAAATATGGTTTTTGACCAAAGAGAGAAATAAAGTTGATTTTTCTTAAAAACATTCTTTTGAACTCCTAAGTACATAAATAGAGTAAAATAATGGAAGATATTTATTCTAATGAGATAAAAATAGTATAATAAAATTTATTAGTTTCTTTAGAAATGGATCATAATATTTCATCATTAGAAGCTTAAACAGAAACAATCTCTATGGATGATGAGATTGTATCATAAAACACTTACAAATTTTATAACATCGAATCATAATTACCTTGAAAAAATAAAAGTTAAATGAAAATTAAAATTTCATGAGAAAAAATAAATAAAATATATTACATTTAAAATACGTTCTATATAGACCACATAAAATAATTGGTGTAGAAGATCACATATGTCTCAAAGAAGACATATCGAGACAAAAATACCTTAACTTAAGTATCGACTTCCATAAATCATGTTAGAACCACCTTTATATTAAATATCACTTTATTATACATATATTAAAAAACCACAATCATATTTATCATACCATATATGATTTACTTGTGACCTTTTAATACCTGTTTATCAATAATTCCTTGTTAAAATCACGTTTCGTGTAATTAATGCTTTATTTTTTGTGTAAGTTTTGTTTGGTAATTTTGATTTATTTTAAGTTCATTCTGGTAACATAATATCCAGAATTTAATAAATTATATAAATATTATATATATTTATTTATATAAGTCCATTAATTTAGATATAGAAAATGAGTTACACTATTCGTGGAGACAATATGTCTTACGCACACATGAACATTGTTTCCATTATCTTGATGGATCAAAATAAAATAAGGTAAATAATGTATAAAATTTATAGAGTCAATATGATGACTTATATATCACATATATTCATTAAATTTATTCTTATTAGATTCTATGTAAATAGTTAGTGAAAAAGAAACACATCGCTTCACGAGGTGGTAGTACACTGTACACATGAGCGATGTTATTGTATCAACATGGATGGAATATAAGAAGGAATATGTGATATAATGATTCTATAATCATAATAATATCATAAATATCATATATAAATAATAAATATATAATTATATCTAGTCATGATAATTGTTGATGGAAACTGAATATCATCAGTTCGTGAGGCAGTAATTCTCTGTACAAATGATCGAGAGTTTATTTTCCCATTTGAGGGAAGAGGAGAAAGATGTAGGTCATGAAATTAACATAATAAAATATAAATATATTAAATATACTTATGTTTTTATATTAAAATGGTTTAATAATATATTAAGGATGTGGAGGAATAAATAATACAAAAACAAAAGTTTAAGAATTTAACATCTTCTTTGGAGAGCCTCTTTAGGTTTATATGTATACCCTTCTAGGGAGGATTTAATAATCCAAATAAGTACTCTAGGATTATGAAAGGGAATTAATTATTTTTATTTGATTTTTATTTTCCAACCCAAATGGTTTTTTATGTGTAAATAGGAGAGGTAAGGCGATGGCCTTTTATTAGTGTGGGAGTGGACACACATGGAATTTTTGAAAAGAATAAAGTGAACCCATGTTTTTCACATGAAACAAAGACCCAGAATGGGTTTTTATCTAGAATTAGAATTTATAAGGTCTAAATATGTCCATAAAACGTGTTTTGGATAATTTTATAGGTCATTTTACCTTTAATAGTTTTAGGGTAACCCCCTATAAACCCGCTTTTACCTTAACCGTGGAAAATAGTTTTTATTATTTTCACTATTCATTATGGAAAAAATATAAGATAAAATTATTAATTAATATTAATTATACTGATTATAAATATTTAATAAAATTTACCAAATTTAATTTATAGAATTATTATAATTTAAATCAAAATTAAACTCAGAGATGTAATGAAATAGCAATTTTCCAAAGATAGAATCTTCAAGAGTTGAAAAAGTGTTTTTTAAAAAATTAAATAATAAATTGATTGTAGTGAACTATATTTTGTTTAATTATAATTTAGATGATATAATTTTACTTTTAAACATATTTTAAATCAAAATTTATCCTCACAAATTCTTTAAATAAAAATTATGTTTTTAATGAAAACCATTATTTTCGTTATTTATTGAAAAATTAATATTTTCAAAAAAAATCCAAAATATACACCCAAAGATAATTTTAAAATGTTGATTCAAAATTAATTTAACCTTTAAATTTTAATTTAATAATTTTTTTATAATTAATTCTATTATATTTTCACAAAGAAAAGATATCATTTTTTGAGAAAATAGTATTTTCGAAAGAAATAGACTTTACAAAAAAATAAGTACTTTATTATTAATATATTTTATTTATAGAAAACCATTATAAATAATATTTGAAATTTATTTGTTCCTATTAATACCACCATGTTTTATAGCTAGTTCATAACAACCATACTAAATTGTAATATAAATAGTATATTGTGGTTTGTTAGAACATGGTGTTACATATAACCCAATCTATATATGAAATTAAATTTATTTTAAAAAATACTTCATAAAATATCAAAGTGTTAAAATTTTGTGGGGTTAAACTCTTAGAAACCAATAACTTCATTTTTCATTCTTAGTCATTAAATGTTTATGAATTTTATTACAATGTATTTCCTCTATTAAAATTCTATATTTCCTTCCATTGATTGAAGTGTGGTCACATAGATGCCTGACATAAATTGATTGGGGAAAATATTGAATTAATTGTATAAAATTTATCAATATGGTTTAAATACCATATGCACAATTTTCTTAATTTTATATCATTTATTTATATATTCACTGAATATCTTTGGATACCAATTTATTTTCCATGGGTATATCATGTAATGATTATTGATGGAATTAGGAATGTTTTACTTATATGATTCCATTTAAAATTGATACATAACCCATTTTATTTCCTTGGGTTATTTATGATATGATGAATGATTGATTTAAAGTGGCTCACATATGTATGGATAATGATGGATGGGGTACTATATTACCCTTTGATGCATTGTTTTAGTTTTATATCTCATGGGATATTAATGAGAAGAAAAACTGAGTTATTTTTCAAATGAATTGGAATAATGGGTTTTCTCAAACTTTAATTCATGGAAATAATGAGTTTGTTCACAAAGGCAAAGGATTACTGAGTTTTCTCACATTTAGACACGTGTACATAATTAGTTTTTCATAAATTCATGGGAATAATATGTTTTCTTATAAGGCATTACCATGCTTATGATAATGACACCATTCTTAGTTGTTTTCATTTTAAGGAAATGTTTCATTCAATGATTATGGATATTTTTTAATATATTTCATACTTCCTTATTTTAATAACCCATAATTTTATCAATGGAATTTTTCTTCTTCTGATTTTTTTTGTATTTAGTAATGTAGTATAAAGTACATGCACCACATGTTGAAAACAAAAAAAAATGTATTATATAAATTTGAAAATTGTATTTAGTGAGTAAAAATGGACATAATAATGGACAATATTACAAAGGGATAAAAACTAAAAATAAGATAATTAAAATATAAAAACATTGATTTTATTGATCCACTAGAATAATCGCACTCACAAAAAATAGTATAGAAATGAGACAAAATATTAATAATTAAATATTAATCTTGAAAATGAAAATATATGTAACCTTGAGTGAAGATTAAACTAAATGAAGAATGAATGAAATATGAGGTATTTATAGAAATATAGGGACCCATTTGACTGTTACAAATTTGAATGTTGGAATAGTAATATGACTTTTTGAATACTAAAATGACCATTGTAATAGTAATATGACCATTAAAAATAGTACAATAACCATTAAAATAGTATCCAAACATATATATTTGTAAAATAATATTCAGGTGTCTTATAAAATGAGAATATTACATCTTTATATCATGATAAAAGTAAATTAATATTTTTAAAAAATTATAAAATAACTTTTTTAATTTTTTATAAAACATATACGTTTTATAGGAATTTTAAAAAATTGTAATGATTTAAAATAATGTTTATTTTAATAAATGGGTTTATAAATTAATATTATGTTTTATAATAATGAAAAAATAATTTCATAAGACCTCAAGTAATTTTTTAATGGGTCTGAAAATGGATCAGAATATTAAAATTGGTATTTTTCAAATAAATGATGATTAGATTTAAAAATTAAATTACTCATATTTATAAAATTACTTTAATAAAATGGATTTTAATTTTTGAATATATACATAAAAAAAATTATGGTGAATTTTAGGTATTTTTAAAAATAGTTGAATTTCTAGTGAATAGAAGAATACAGTAAAATACAATATTTAACATTATAAGCTAAATACATGAATTCTTGAGTCATGGATGATATAAGAACCTTCCATTTATAAATTATATGAATAATTTAATTTATATATTCACAATAATAAATACTATTTATAATATTGATCTAAAATAATAAACTAATAAACATAATATTCAAAATCACTCCTCTTATCCCCTTATAAAAACAAGCCCTCCCTAAACATTCTCCTTACACATTCTAAGAATTAGAGGTTATGAAATTTATACCCAAATATATTCCAAAACCTCTAACCCATTTCCTAGTGCTGATTGTCTCACCAAAATACCAATTCCAAGCGCCTTAAAAAGTGTTTCAAGGAAGAAACAATTAAGAGGTAATATTCTCAAATTACCTCTTCTAAATTGATTTCTTCTTCTACTTTATCATCAGAAACATCATAAAAAAAGGAATAATAAATATATTATCTTATATATAATGAAGTGTTATACTACTAATGCAATATCTACCATCCAACCCTTTTTCATATTCTCTTATTCTAAAAAATGAATATGTTTTCTATATTATGTTGGTTCCCCACCTTCATGGATGATGGGTTTTTGTTTTCCACTACCAACTTCATGGAACATTTATATACCATTTAATGGTTTAAAATGACTTAATTTTTTATATTATATATTTTTTCATATTATTTAATGAATATATGTACATAATAATAAATAAAACGAAACTTTTTTGGGATTGTTTCTAAACTCGCCTAAACGAACTAACTAATTTATGTTAATGTTTTTACTAAAAGAATCATCCATATGTCAGAATAAATAATAAAAATTGATGAACATTTAAATTTTTGAAAGGATTTTCATACCATTTTATTTTAGTTATGTAGTTGTAGTTATCTTTGACAAGAACATGAATAATTATCCCAAAGTGATCTGACTTTAGAACCATGAAATGAAAGCTCTTAGAACAATGAAATAAAACTTTAAATATCATTAAAATGGTTATAAATGAATGTAATAAAATTGAAATAATTAAAAAAAATATCTAAAAGTTTCTTAATTATTTTATTCATGAATCTAATTTTATTTTACAAGATTTTAAGTGAATGTGTAGAAAGGATCCAGACATAATGTAAGGGATCTCTTTGAACCACCTTTTTTTCATTTCATTATAAACTTTATATATCTAACTAACATTATATTTCTTTTTAATGTTTTGTAATGATTATAAATTATGTATATATTTCTCTCACATATATACCTATCTTATTTTACCTTCCTTTGTTGGGGTAATACGTACCAAAAGTTTATTTCTCACATTCCTTATGATTTATCCCCTTTTATGGCACACATAAGCGTGTACATGTTATGATGGGTGCACCTAGATAGTGATATAATTAATTAAGTATTTTTTTTCTCATGATACATTATTTATGGGATTAGGGAGTGAACCTAATCCATTATGAGACTCTATCAACTATGCGATGTTTTCCATGCGGTTAGCCTTGACTTATGCTTATGTCATGTTTTATATTATTTCCACATTCATATAATTCCATGACCTTATAATTCCAAAATATTTATGTTATGATTACATATGATTACTCCTAAGCCTTTATTATTTATTATATCATGTTTTCAATTTTTATTTATATAGTATGCTTCTCCCTCATGTTTATTCCCTTACCTGGCTTAATAGCTCACCTCTTTATTTTATGTATTACCAAGGTTATCCTATAAAGTTATAGGTGATCAAATTTTTTAGGATATAATTATTAATATATATATATAAGTTTAATTTTAGTTTCATGTTTTTTATTTATGTACCTAGTCATCCAAACACACTATTCCTTTCAATCCTTCGGTTGTATTTAATGGATATTTATTTTTAAAAATATATAATAATATATGAAAAAGGTTTGGATCACAATAGTTAGTATTAGATTATAGTATAGTTATTTTGGGGGTTTAGGATTAGAATAATTTAGTGAGAACCCTAGGGATAATTATATCTATTTGAAAATATCCTACAATTTTGGTGAAGTATTAGAGAGTTTTTTCCAAGAAATTAAATCCCTATTTGAACACTTGAAGTCGATTTGGCTATTAAATAGTTGCAATGAGGGGTAATAACATTGAAATGGGTGCATTAGTAAATGAATCAATCATCACTTGGGGCATTTTAAATAGTAATTACTACACACCTAGTTTCATTCTCTCAAGGTATATACTTTTGAAAATTCACAATATAATTATATACAATTATGAAGAACCTAAATAGATTGTTAGGTTATAAAAATAAATAATTTAATATCCATGGATACTATAGATTAAAACCTAAAGTCATATAAGTTACAATATAATTCTCATTTATAAGTTATTCCTTTTAATTTTATAGTTTTATTTTTTATATGTTTATTAGTTAAATTGTTCTCATCTCATTTTTCTTTGATTCTAGTTAATGGAAGGAAATAGGAGGAACCATGAAAAAACCAATTTGATAGGAAATTTTATGATTACCCTAATGATATGATAATCCTTATAGTATTAGGAGAAGGGAAATTAATAGAAGTAGTGGCCCAACCAACTCATGCTATGAATAGTAACATGAATCATATGGAACACCCTCCTTATACTAAGAAATATAATGTTATGGTCAAGTCCTTTATATGAAAAAGGACTCTTACCTTTAGTGGATATTTTTTCCCCTCATCATGAAATAATCCATTAATTCCATTGAGAAGATATTATTTAACCATAAATTCTTATAAGAAGAGAGCGTCATGATGGTTGTCTATTTTCATGAAGGTGAAACCAATCAGCAGTGGAAACTCATAAAAAATAGAAATTATAAAGTGGAAATTGAATCCATGGAATAGGAAGGTGTCGTGAACCGACCCACCAGGGCCTATCTAGCTGATGTAAGTCTAGGTTCGATAACCCCTAGCCCAAATCTAACAGGATAAGGACTAGTGACAAGCACTGAGAAGGCATAACTAAAATGAGAGGCATTTTCCTAGTATACCTATATGCACGCACCCAACCATCTCTATATGAAATTGCATATGAAAAATAAAATATTTTAAAATATAGAGTAAAACAATGAACATAATAACCTCTTGGGAATACATTTGAGTACCATAGTATAAAAAACATAAACAATTAAATATACATGTCCAACCATAAATGAAGTCCCAGCCATACAATAACTACAATGAAGAAAAAATAAGAGATCCCATATGTTGATCTATGAGTCTAGCCATCACATGTGTTAAATGAACCAAATAATCTCTATGCTCCACCGATGTCACGATCGGACTACCTATTTTATGCATAAGATACATCACATGAAGACGAAGCCTATATAGAGTTGATTATATAAAAACCCAGTAGGATTCCTAGAAATGAAAAGGGAGAATTATAAAGATACAATAGAGGATTGATCAACCCATATAAAGAGGGAAAACAAAACCAAAGATATATTCTCATAAAGAAACCAAGATGAGAGATAAAGTGGATCTCCATCTCAAAATCCCTGCCAATGTTTATGTGTCTACCAGAAGCTATCAAAATTTTATCTTCAATTCCCTATATCCTAAAAAACCTTGAAAATAATATGTGAGTAGGGCCTCGCCCCTCATTGATGCTCTCCAAATATGACAGTGACACAAATCCCATGGAGGACTGACTTTCCACCAAAGTTAAAAGATGGGGGGAGTACCACTCCTTAGATAAGGGACCCATACTCTACTATGGGAGAGTACCAAATATTGATATGTAAATAGTTAAGGAGACCAACACCCTAGTGAAAACCAGGGAATACCAACCCTAAAACCAATCTAATGAAACTTCCTTGATCTCTACCATCACCAAGTGTCACCTAAAGAAGCGTCATTCTTAGAACACCTAACATCATATCTCATATTTCACAATAAAGGCCACCATTATGTTATACAAGAAAAAAATACACGGGATAGGATATTGAGGGATAATATTTGAGTTCCTAAAAAAGAGATATGAGAGGAAGAAGTTTCTATAGGGAATACATAGTGTGTATAGGGTCCACATGATAGGTGACCCCACCTTGCATCCTGGTTGTGGTCTCCCCTAGACATGGACGTTACCCATGTACATGACTGTGTTTAGGTATTCTAGCCTATTACGAGTAAAGAGTTGTGACAATGTACATTTTCCATGCTTGTGTACCCAAACATATTCTTGCAAATGTAATCCCAGAGAATACGTCGAGCTTCTAGTATAGGTTCACAAGGCATGTGGTTGTTTTACATAGTATGTGATATTTTTGTCCAATTAAAACCCCATCTTCCACAGATCGGGGACTACATGATGTTTTTTCATCACAATACATGATGCGTAGTAAAAAAGTTTCATAGAAAAAATTATTTCTTAATATTAATATAGATCTACCTTCACCACCATGAAAACCACCATTTTACCACATAAAATTAAATGGTAACGACTCTGGCCATTGATTTTCAGCCAACGGTGGCTGGAAATCATAATATGATCATCCACTAATGAGTCGCCACATGTCCCGTGTGCCTCCCATTTCCCATCTCCACTCCAAATCCCAGATCCATGATGCATCATCCATGATCTATATTGATCCGTCTAAAAATCACCATCCCATTATTTTTTCACATAATTTTCATGAATCTCAGGGTTCAATCATGTTTTAACCCACCCCAACAATATCAAAATGAAACCTTGACGGGAAATGATAAATAATGTAAAGAATGGCAGTGATAGATGAAAAAAACAATGTAAATCCTTCACTGGAAAAGTGTTCAAGGACAAAGATCACATAAACGGATATTCAAGGGTGATAGAAAGGAACAACAAGAATAATCAGATTTGAAAATTTTAAATTATGGAGAAGACTCATGAAAGGATCCAAAAATCATATATCAAATAAGTAGAGAACATTAATCCATTCTTATGAAATTGAAAATGGAATAAATCCAAAATTAAAAACACTTACTTCAATTCAAGATAAAAAATTAGTGAGTAATTTTTAATCCATTAATGAAGAATATCAATTGCATTTGACACTTCTCAATCCAACTCGATTCGTTCACCATTTTCCATTCGACCCCAATACACCATTGAAGAACACCTATTTTTATTCTCTCAAATATTCCTAGGGTGATGCGGTTAACCCTGGAGATTTTTTATAATGGTATATTTAAAGAGTATTGGATTTATGTCATTAAAAATAAATAAATAAATAATTTATTTATTTTAATTAAATGTACCCTCCAATGGTCACCTCCCTCAGGATGTCAAAAAACAACCAATAGTAGGTCGTGCCTAGGTTAAACCCTGAATTCTAGAATTAACCATGTGATCATATTTCCCATACAATATCCTGGAAAACTAATAAATTATTTATAGTAAAATGATTTGTGCATGTGCATTTAAATATATTAATTTTAGGGTCCTGAGACACCTAAACACCGCACCGAATAAAAAGATAAATCTAGATATATACTTTTAAATATTCAAAAGTAAAATATAATAAAACATGATTCATTACATTATCTCATACTTTATAGATTTTCAACCCAAAAAAGAATAAGATACAAAAAATGGAGTGTGTATTGGTACTGTAGTTGAATCTCTCACTCCCAGGAGCTCTCCTTCACATTCCCACACTACCACAACACATAAACCAAGGGAATAGTCTATCCCTATAGGATATTATCCTACTGAACCTTGATATACACTAGGTAATCCACAAATTTTGCATAATCCTTGACATCCAGATATCCCTAGTGAATAACATTCATTGGATCATACATGTATCTTCTCACCTATAATACATTGTATAATTCATATACTCAATCTAAATATGGGGTAAAGGATATGTTATAAGAACCATTGTCAATCATATGTAGTAAATCGAATGACTCATGGAGCATCTGTGATAGTTTGTCTCCCTTTAAAACCCTTCATAATAGTTTTTTGTGAGATACCCTTAGGAAAACATGGTCACCATTCTTGAACTCCAAGGACCTACAATGTTAATCTGTGTAATATTTCTATCATATTTGGGATTTAGTCATATTATTGTAGATCACCTAAACCTTATCTGTCATCAGATTCACTATATATAGTTCAACAAGAGATATCACAACAATCTCAGTCTAGCACAGGGGTGACTTTTAGGGTCTCCCATATAGAACCTCAAATGTTTCCATGATAATAGTATAGTGATATATGTTATTATAAAAAATTATACCAATGGAAAGTGATCCACCCAACTCTTTCCAATTTCCAACATGAAATATCTTAATATATTCTATAATACCTAGATAGTTTGCTCAGTCAGACTATCTATTTTGGGGTGAAAGCATGTACTCGTCCTCAGATGTGTCCTAAATTCCTCCAAGAATCCTCTACATAATCAGGATGTGAACTGAGCATCACAACCAGATATAATCATTGAGGTTACCCCATAATGCTGGGTGATCTCTTGTACACATAATTTCCCCATAATCTCCACTAAGCACTACTCATTAATGGAAAAGAAGTGTTCCAAATTCATGAGTTGTACAATGATCACCAAGATTTCATTTTTTCCTCTCAATATCCACTCATTCCCCATAAATGATTCCTTGAATATGCCATCTCATATTTACTTTGGGATCTCTAGAGGTTATCTCAAACCTTAAACAACCTTGTACGAAACCTTCACCTACTTTCATGTGAGACACTAAGAGATAAACTTGGCTATGCTATTCCATTATATCCTACTAAAACTAAATATGAAGTTATTTTTATATATTTTCCAAAATGGTATGTAAAAACAAATGGGAACTATGAAAATCCCCCACAACATACTCACACAATATGACTAGGACCACCGTCCATCCATGGAAAATCATGACATGATCCCATACTTCATAAAATGCTTCTAGTGAATATATTAAGGATATTTGGTCATACTGAACCTCATAGTTGATGTTTCCCAGATTAACCTCAATCACAATATCAAGAAGTGGAGGAGTCACCACCACATACGGGAGAAAATTTTACCCCTATCATCCACTAGGGTCAACTATAATGAAACTAACTACTCAAAAACTCTTTCACCAAGTTAAAATGGGACTTCCTAAAGGGGAATCTACTGCCATGTTTCCATTATTAAGAGTATTGACTATATCAATGTTATATCCCCATATAAACTCCGAATAACGCCTCTAAATTAGGTTTAAATATCTTTGAGTAATGATATATCAATGGATATAGTGGTCTGGGTACAATATAAATATCACACCCAAAAAGATAGTGCCTCAACATCTTGAGAGAAACTATTACCTCTTCCAACTCTTGGCCATGATTAATGCAGTTCTTCTCATGGGGTATCAGCTTATTCAACCCAAAATTTAATTTTTTTTTATATATGAATCACTACGAAACAAATAACATCTTTATAGTCATCAAAAAATACTATATACTCCATTCCCTCCTCTGATAGTCTCCATACAGGGCCATTGGTCATCCTCAAACTCAGCTCCTTGAAGGCTCTCTAACATTGCACATTCAAAGTAAACATATTGCACTTCCATGTTAGGGAATTAAAAGGGTCTATAATCTTATATAATTCCAGAAAACATCACTTATAGTACCATACCATGATAAGAAAACTCTTCACCTTTAATATGATCTTAGGTGGATCAAAATCAAGTCCTAAATCAATATTTACCAAGCTCACAACTAAACCATGATAAAAAATGAAATTCCCCAAAAATTGAACATTTTGGATCCCAAAACTAGCACTTTTAGGGATTACCATAAAGCTGGTGCTCCTAGAAAGAGTCTAGGATCATCTTTAGATGCTCTCCATGATCATCCTCTGATATATACTAAATTATTATTTCCTTAATCAACACAATCCAAAATTGGTAAAAATATGGATGAATGATCCAATTCACAAGATACATAAACCCAATTGGGGTATTCTTCACACAAAAATGCATCCTTAAGAAGCCGTAGTGTCTATAGCAACATCAAAATGTTGTCTTTGGAATATCATCCTTACCAAGCCTCAACTGGTGGTAGTTGGACCTAAGATCGATCCTTGATAATCGAATGACGCATCTCAACTAGATAAAAAAGACATCAATCCTCAAAAGGGGTACTTTTTCTTTATTTTAATCAAGTTTATATAACAAATATCAACATAAATCCTCAACTTATTGTCCGTCTTTTTCATAAAGAACACTAAAGATACCCAGGGGCACACTGGGTTTGATGAAATCCTTCTTTAAAGGTCCTCCAATTTCACCATCATCTCCTAGTTCTAGGTAGGGGCCATCCAATATTCCATAGAAGATATTGTTGCGGTCCTAAGGTGAAATTTTATATATATATCAAACTCCTACCTCAGAGGTAGTCTCGAAACATCCTCGAAGAAGATGTCCATAAATTCCTCAAATACTGATGGAATCCAGATACATGAAGATACTTTTATTCCATGGGATAAAATCATAATTGATGGGTGATGTGTTGTAACTTACTACCCTCAAGACCCACTCAATCATCCATGAGATCTCTCTCACCCGCAAAAGTGTATATCATACCATCTATTTGATGGAATCTAACTCATCTATGATGAAAGTAAATATGTTTCCGAACCATAGAATAATATTCCATTCCCAATATGATATCATAAGGTTTCATTATGATGACCAAAAGTTCCCATGATAAATTCTCTATACTATGTTCCAAAATCATACTACCATAAGATATGTGATGTTAAAGAATCACTCCATATAAGAACCTCTATCCACAGATTTTGGTCCAAATTCTCAATTGGAATATATATCTCTCACACAAGGGATATGGAAATAAATGAATGAATCATTAATGTATCTACTAGTACTAATAAAAGAGTAGAAAAGTCACAAATCATACCTCAAATCATATCATGTAAAACTTGGTTATTTCCCTCCACAGCCTGTAGATATCCATTACCTTGACCGCCAGCTCTATAAGCTTGAATTTGGATGCCTGGTGGTGGTGGTGGAAGAATACAATAGCATCAAACTCACCAATAGATCCTACCTCTAGAGCTCCACATACTCCTTTGTTTTCAACACCTCCATAGGGGATACCCTGGTCGTGCCTATGAGATTCTTGATCATAGTACTACCTCTATCATGGTGGTATATCCACCGTCTACCTATCTAGCACGACATGATATGTTAAAAAATCATGTACCATGTGCCCCTCCCATAAAAATCTTTACATCAGCCCTTACATAGCTGGATTAATCCTCTAAGTGATCCCTGAGCAGAAATCAATATGTCTATTTTTGAGAATGAGAGTTATTCTTCTATTGAGACCTCAATGTTTAACACCATATAGATATTGTAGATGACTCTTCCACATGATTCCCACCACCAAGTCTAACCACTTGATGTCCCTCTACAAGGAATATCTTAGTCACTAGATCCCACTTTAGTACACAAGAATAGTCCAGAGGAAAAAATGAGACTATGTTGGCTTGAATTTCTTTCCAAAGATCCTACTCAAACATCCATTACTGGAAGAAACCACCTATCACCATATCTAGGTAGTAACGTGTGAATTTAGTGAACATTACAACATACTCTAAAACTGTCACGTCACCCTGTTGTAAAATGAGAATATCTTAAATTATCATAGGGTATATGAATGGGGGGTAATACTTTTCATGAAATAGTTTTTGGAAATATGACCATGAGATAATTATATCATCATGGTTCTATGTCACTAGACTCCACCAATTACCTACTACATCATGGAAAATACTGTCTGCCAGTGTTACCATATGATCGGTCGATGTCCACACAAGCATGCAGACTTGGATCACTGAATCAATCCAATCCTCCACTATCTAGGTATATGTCTCACCATATAACCTCAGCGGTTTTTGACGTTGTAACTCATATAGTGTGCTAATACTATACACATAGTCATCCTGAACTATGAGTAATACCAACTACTCGGTAGACAGGGGTTCTGATCCTTCCCTAACTGAAAGAAAATCCTTATGAGATGGACATGAAAATAAGGACTCATAACTCATTGGACCATATTTACAATATTTTATCAGTAACATGGATGAAAATATTCACAGAGGCATCCTAAAAGTGATCAAGACACACCAAAGTTTTATGATCATATATATATATGGGGAGTTGAATAAAGAAGGAAACTCAAAGGAATCAATCCTATATGATTAATAGAAAACTATTCCATGCAACCAATGTCTCAATATGATTTGTTCACAAGAAGGTATTTAGATTCACGTTTAATGGATACGTTTTCTTCCACACCAACATTACGTTCCCTAGATTAAAAGATGCACTCCAGACACTCTGAAATCATCGACCTAAGTCCCAACCAATCCTCGAAAAGGGGAAAATCCAACAACCCCCACAAGGAGAGAATAGTTTTAATACCACTCTATCATGACACGACCCACTGGGCCTGACCAGCTTGTAGAAGGCTAGGCGTGACAACCCCAAGCCTACCTCTAATAGACTAGGGGATGAAGACCAGTACCATGAAGAAATAAATAAAATCATAATCCTCTTCCAAATGAACCTACACACACACAACCATCTCCACGTGAAAGTGAAAAGAAAAAATGTCATGAACTAGCCTGGGTACCCAGGTAACCTATAACTAAGTTGATCCCATCATAGATTGAAGGGAATTTCAGGTCCCAATGGATTGGAGAATAGCACCTGGAATCATACAAAATGAAAGTGGAAATTAATTTTCCATAAACATCACGAAATAAAGATAATTAAGTCAGTTTGCATATAAAAGAAACTCCACAAGGATAACTATACCAGAATTGAAACTGTCATAAGCAACCCAAAGTACTACAAAAAGTACCAGAAAAAAAGATAAAAACCCAAGTCCTAGTGGAAAAAACTCTCCAAGACCAATGATCAATAGATACCACAACCTCCAAGTGGTTCCTTAACCTTTTTTTAATAAGGAATAAGATATTATATAAACACATGATGGAACAGATAGGGTGTGATGTAAAATTCTAGTAGGGCCTCACCAATAATTCTATAATATGATGGAAATATTTATTTAACCAAATAAAGATTTTAATTTAAATAAAAAGGTAGGAAACTTCAAAATAATATTTAAAAAAAATCATTTTTTACATTTCAAATGATTGAAATACATTAAACAAATGTCTTATTAAATTTTTTATATTAGATATTTTATATAAATTCAAAAGGCATGTGTACCCAGTTTATAACAACAATTGACATATATACATTTCAAATTAAAACAAGATAGGAACATGCTTATCTTCTAAAATGAACAATAGTTCCAAGACATGGGACCCGCACACACTCAAATAGGTTTCATGACATTATGTGTATACATGTCTTTTTAGCATTGGTCAAAGAAGACTTATCACCACCCCATCTGTGATGTGACTTCTTTATATGTATTGTTAGTGTGGTAAATCATAGAGTGCTATCTATGTAACTCATTAAATAACTAGGATTTCATGTTTTATTATAACAAAAAACGATGGAAAAATTATTGTAAGACTTCTACAAATACAATTAATCCCATTCTCACATTTTAAATATTCTAATTTTCCATTTAAAAACCAAAACAAGTTTTTACTCAAAACATGCTTTTTTTCTATGATAAAACTAATTGGTTTCTATAAAAATAATTTCAATAAATTTTCTGAAATACCAATCTAAATCAATTCCACAAATCAATTTCACAATTCAGTTTCACAATTTAATTTCCAAAATTTAAATCCCACAATTTAATTCCATAAATTAAATTCTAAAAATTCCATCAATTTAAATAAACACACCCTAATTTAATTGAATTTACCCCCTCCCCCAATTTCATGCCAAATCCAATTTATAATCCCCAATTAAATATAATTGGGTTTTTAATCAACAAATGCAAATAAATTTAATTTATATCAATAAAATTGAATTTAAATAAAAACATTGAATCCAAATCATGAAAATTCAGGTTAATAAAAATTGGCCATCATAACGAAACCACCTAACTTGGGATCATGTGATCTCAAAACATCAATACATAAATGGGAAAATCCAACAAATAACACTGAAAATGAAGATCATAAAATCAAACCTAGATTCAATTTCTAAAACAACGGGTTTTAGATTCTCAAATAACATGGAGATATATAAAACCATAAGGGCGAAAAGAGAGAGCAGGAGAAAGAGAATGTAGAGATGAAAATAACTGAGAGAATATCAAACATCATTCTCCAAGATTAGATTCATTTTAAAAGGGTGTTGAGATTCCAAAATCACCACTTGGGAGCACTCTTGGCGTATGAAATCATAATATGTAAAAATAGGTCCATAGAGCACTTTAAACAAGGGTTTTAGGATGTTTAAAATTATTTTTTGGATTAAAAAATCATGTATGCATTGTTAGCTAGACATGAACTCATAGTTAGACAAACCGTGCACCCTAACCTTGCCCCCCATTTTGGAAAGGTGCACGGTTTATTAAAAAGTGCACCACCTATGAAAAATCCCACTATCTGAGTATGCAGGATTTCCACAAAGTGGGTACAAGGTTTGGGAAAACCATGTTCCAACCATGCACAACCTATAAAATTTCTGAATTTCAAAAATTTCACCAAAAGAATCTCTAAATGAAACCCAACCAAGGAATGATCAAAATAAAAGTTTAGTAATACCTGAAAATAGTGACAAGATGTTACATCTTCTCCACCATAGAACCTTTCTTTTCCTAGAAAGCCTACTAAAAATATTCCATGTTAAAAAATGAGGTAACTTTTCTCTCATTATTTTTTCCCTCTCCCACATATCATGAGAATCAGAACTATGCTTCCATATAACTTTAACCAAAGGTACCATCCTCACATGAAGTACCTTGGGTTGAGAATCAAATATCATGACTGGATGTTCAATCACAGATAAATCATGTTCAACCTCAAGATTACTCCAGCTCAGAACATGATATGTATCATATAGACTATTTCATATCTATGACACATGGAACACATTATGTAATGGCATCAGCTATGGTGGAAGCACTAAATTGTAAGAAACTTTCCCCACCTAATCAATTACCATAAAATGTGCCACAAATCAAGAATAAATTTTCCCATGTCTCATAATCTGTCAATGACCCAAATGGGGTGAATCTTTCAAGAACACCTGGTCACCAACTGAAAATTACAGCGATCCCTGATAACAATAAGAATAATATTTATACCATGTTTACACCATCATAATTCTCTGAAAAATCAAATTAATCTTTACTTTTTTCTCTTCAAACACGTTTTTTCCAACAAAGGTACCTTCACCATTCTTCGACAAACATAATGGAGATCTATAAGGCTGAGCATAAAAAGTCTCAAAAGGATCCAATATAATCTCACACTGGTAGCTATTTTTATAAGAAAACTCAATAAACCCTATATGGTCATACCAGGACCCACTAAACTCAACAATGTAGGTAAAAACAATTTCTTATAGATTCAATATAGTTATTTCTTTCTGGACATCCGACTGCAGATGGTATGACATACTCAAATGTACCAGAGATCCCATTTTTTCATAAAGGCCTCTCTGAAAGATAGAATTAAACTGTGGATCCCTATTAAATACCTTTGCATATGGAACTCCATTCAAATGGATAATCTCTTTAACATATAGATTACCCAACTCTTAAACTATTATTATATCATGAATGGGTATAATGTGAGAAAATTTAGTCAGCTGATTGATCAATACCCATATCACATTATTATTTTTTAGGGTATGTGACAACACAACCACAGAGTCCATAGAAATAAAATCCCACTTCCAAGTAGGCACTAAACGTGGCTATAGAAAACATGAAGGTTTTGGGTGTTATGCCTTGACCTATTTTATTTATAACAATGAGATACAAAATCAACAATGTATATATGATACATGGCCACCAAAATCTATGCTGCATATCATAAAACAACTTCATGGTCCCTAGGTTCACATACTATTAGGGATTATAGAAATCCCCGATCATATATTTCCTTACCTATAATAGTATAGAAAAATAATTATGATTGAAAAGAATACAGTTGTTAAAAATTGACTAGTTAGGTATAGTCTCCACACCATAAAGAGAGTCTCCAATGCTACAGAAATCATCATCAAGCTGCAGTTCCTGAAGAATCATCTTAGGAATAGAAAAATTCAGCTGAACACTTGCCACAACAACACTATCCATTGATTCCTAGACACCAATATAAAACTTTGAAAAATAGCCATAAAGTTCCACACTTTTGAAGACTCTTTCATGGAATCAGCTGGATGTTTCCTTCTTAAAGCATTTGTGATGACATTTCCATTCCTTGGGGTATATACATTTTCAAAGTTGAAATATTTTAGGAATTCTAGGTAACACCTCTGGCAGAGATTCAAATATTTTTTAGAGAATATATAACATAATATCATGTGTTCATAAAACATGGTAATCCTTTCTCTAAGAAGGTAGTGTTGTGAACTCTTAAATTTGTTCATCATAGCTGTATGGTCAAGGTAATGGGTTAGATAAATCATCTCATGTGTCCAAATATGATGAGATCCCTAAGAAAAAACATGATCACCTTGCAAAAGAACTTATCCAAAACATGAACTTGATGAATCACAGAATACCATATAGACCTACCCAGCCAATGGTAGAGTCAAAACTGGCATAGTAGTCAAAATATGTTTTAGATAAAAAATTAATTCTGAAATTTATCATCAAAAGAAAAATTTACTCCCTTATAAGGTAGAGTATTCATCAGAGAATCCAACATTGATAGGTCCTTAAGGAACTGACAGTAATACCCAGATAGACCCAAGAAGCTCTAAAATCCCATTTTCTAACACCATGTTCCCAAATAACTTCACATCCTAAATCAAGAAATCACATTTTAAAAGATTTTCATAAATTCAATGATTTATCAACTATCCCGGAACTTCTATTTGATGATGCACATGATCCTCCTCAGACTTAGAGTAGAGAAGGATGTCATCCACAAAGACTAACACAAAATCATCAATGTATTCATGGAAAATCCTATTCATTAAATCCATAAATACTTATGAAGAATTGGTTATACTAAATAGAATGACAAGGTAATCATTATGGTCATACCTTCTCCAAAAGGTAGTTTTTTTAATGTCATATTATTTTATTCTAAACAGATTGTAACTAGATCAAGGATAAATCTTTGAGAACAACATTATATCTTTTAAATGATCAAAAAAATAATTAATCTATTGAAATTGATATTTTTTTACCGTGAAACAATTAATATTTTTGTAATCCACCCAAAGGCGAAGTGAACCATCATACTTCTTGGAAAAGAGAACTGGCGGCACCCAAGATGACACACTCGGGAGTATAAATGCTTTCTTTATAAGATCATCTAATTGAGTCTTCATATCTTTAATCTATATTGATTCTATATGATAAGAAGGGATAAACAATGATTTAGTACTAGGTTTTAAATCAATCAAAAAATATACCTCCCATATTGGAAGCAAACCCGATAATTTAGAAGGAAAAACATTGCGAAACACAATGACAACTAGATGGAAATTATTTCTAAAAGATTATGTCTCTATATCAAAAACAGACACTAATATCACTTTCACCAAACCCAAGGCAAGTGGGTCTAGATATACTCAACCTTGGGTCCCATTCTCCTCGAAATATATAACATACACCATTAGGTGTAGTAAGGGAAACACATTGAAAATAACGATCTATTCAACATTTATTGGTAATGATCCAATACATCCCAAATATGAAATCAAGTGGATTCATTGTGAGAACCAAAAAAATCAAAGTAAGCTCAAAATCTGATAAAGGGAACACACAAGAAGAAATATAAAGACTCATATCTATATTTATCCCAAGGGGTTTAGTAATATCCATTACATATGAAAAAAATTGGTATTATGATTCATAAGATTAAAAATATAGGTTAAAATAAACGAATGAGATGCACCATTATAGAATAAAGAAGTCACTAATGATGAAGCAATAGTGATGGTACCTATCACAGTCTTTAGAAAAATATCCATTTCCCTTGGAGACTCTTCCACTCCATGAAGAAGATTCATTCCAGATGCCTAAGGCTAGAACACCTTTTCCCATGAATCATCTGATTACATCATAGTTTTAATAGTCAATGATGATCATGTGCCACTAAAAAGAGAATAAAAGGCATAGAGGAACTTATGTAGGTGACCCAATAATCTATAGGATTCACAAATCTTCGGTTCCTCAGTGAAAAACCACTTAGAATTACCATTATTTCAACACTAGTAGAAAATCAAAGGGCCACTTCCAGAAACTAGAGGAGGTATGAAAAAAATACTCTCAATATCCACTATGAGAATCATCATACATCATTTTTTCCTTTACAATAAATAACACTTTAACTAGGAGAAAAAGTAACTCTAGTCTACAAAGACTTTCCAGCCAGACCCATTTCGACCATAAATGATCTTTCTGACGAAACTACATAAGATAAAACATTTAGTAAGAAAACCTATGAAAAAATATCATATAGAAGTCCCAAATTGAACAATTGAGTTTTAATATTATAATTTGATACTATCTTAGGTGGAAAATAAAAAATATTAGAAAAAAAAATTCATACTCCTTCAGGGTATTATTAACCTACTCCAGTTTGAAAAACTAAATATCCTTGGACAACACCATCGACTTTATATAGAACTAGTTTTAAAAATGATCCTTGAATTATTTCCACTCTAATACTTCATGATTTTCTCCATCACCCTCATTTAACACTATATCTTACTCATTCCCTCTAGTACGAAGGTGGTACACTTCAACATAATTTTTCGAGGTGTCTCTATGAACTCAAAAAAACATTCCATCCTTCTCAACCATTCCTTATCCTATTAAAAATCATTGGAGACTTTAAAAACTGGTGGATTCTAGAAAAGTAACTCTTTATAATGATCTAGGAGGACATCCTTATGAGGTTCCACTGATAGAGCCTAAACGAGAATATGTGTTGGTGTCTATCCTAGAGCTTGGACTGTATGCACATTCACCTCAACCCACTCGGGTCTATGAGAAGTTTTTCTTACTAAGGTTCTTCAAAATCTTCCTCCTAGATCCGAACAAAAAATATTCTTGAAGTCATAATATTATAAAACATCAACAAAAAACATTGAAGATATCATATTAACACTGAAGCATAGCAATGATGGAAATCATCCCAACAAATGGACAAACAATCTCTGGATTTCAATATATCCAAATAAAAAATACAGAAAAGAATAGAACTAATACCCAATATACCATTAACAAACCACCCAGGTGACTTAAGTTTCGTTTTGGTGATATATATATAGGTACTAAATATCAAATACCTCCTAAGTCCTAACAAGATTACACAACTACATATTGACATCAAGATAAGACGCTCAACCTAGACCTCTAATACAACTTTGTCACAAACTGGCCAAGGTACCCTGGAAAAATGATAACCAACCTGATTTTGACATATCCCAAATGGAATTCCTACCCATTGATTTTCTAATAGCACCTAGAATCATAAAAAAATGAAAGCTGGAACTAATTTTACCCAAACGTTGCAGAAGAAAGATAAATAAGTTAGTGTGCATATAAAAGAAACTTATAACACCCCAAGTTTTTGTGAACCTTTTATTTAAATAATTTAATTTTCCTTTATTTAATTTTTTTCATGATAAACTAAGTCAAATTTTCTTTATACTATATGCCAATATATTTTTTTTACACATGACACCGACTTGGCTTATATTACATGCAACACTGAGTTTCTATGAACACCATTTTATTATTATAATTATTTAAATATGATGGTTATAACTTATACATTAAAAATAATAATATGATTAGTAATAAATAATATTTAAATATTAATTATAATGTTTTTATATAAATAAAATATCTTTATATAAATACATAAAATATTTAGTAAAGTCTTTATATATTTGAAAATACTATTTTCTTAAAAGTACATCTTTTTATGTCCTTTTGTATAGAATAATAAAACTAATTTTATAAAATTATAGAAATTTAATTTCATAAAATAAAACATACTATTTAATTCATAATTTAAAAATTATATTTGGGTGAATTGTTTGTCTTTTTAGAGAAACTTCATTTTTGTATGAATAGTGAAAAATACTGAATTTTAATTTAAAACTACTTTTTCATTTGATTGTTTATATAGTTAAATTATAATTTATTTTGGTTTTAAAGTAATAATAGAAAAATTATACTTATATCAACCCAATATTTGTCATTTTAATACATTTAATATTTAATTTAGATATAAAATCTTAATGATCATTTAGACCTTCTCACTTTAAAAACCAGTTTTCTCACCACATCTATGGGATTAACATTAAATTAATTTTTTTGATTCTATGAATTAAATTTTAAAAAATAGGAATAATTTTTTTAATTAATATTATATTTATAGTCTAATAATATCAACTAAAGTTTTTACCAAAAAGATTAGAGAAAGTGATTAAGATTAATTACACTGATTAAGGAAAAACCAAACTTAACAAGGGACTAAAACTTAAGTTTAAGGGAAAAGATAACCTATCCACTTATCCAACACCCATTTTAGGGAAATATTTCATAAATAAAACTTCCATCATTTAGTTTGGTTTTATTTTCATGATTTTTTAGGTAAAGATGTGGTTTCACCTAACTTGTTATAAAAATTGCAAGTGTGTCCCCTCCATTCCCTATAAAAGGCCACCGCCTCAACCCCTTATTCACACATATAAAACCACTTATTTTTTTAAAATATATTCTAAATTTACTTCCAAACCCTCCTAAATTCCTCCTTGAAGCATAAATTTGTATATAAATCCAACCAAGGTAGCCCTTTTGTGCAAACCAAAAGGAGTTACCCAAAGAAGAGGTAACATCCTTCCTCAAACTCATTTACTTTATTTTATTTCTCCACTAACTAAATTATTATTAATATATGAATAAATAACAGCATAAATATATTCAATATACTTATTTGTTTTTATTATAAGAGTTATAACTACACATACACACACTTCCATCTAAAAGGTAACAGACTTACCTTTCTTGTGTACAATGAACAACCGTCCCACAAAACGATGATGTTTGTTTCTTATTTTCCAACTCTCATAGTTGGAAATTACGATGGAAAAATATTTTTATATTTTTATATGAAATATATTATGTATATATTATTCTTTAATTATTATATATCACATACCTTCATTTCTTATATTTTGTGTAAATATGATAATTTGGTTTGGGGAACTGTGGACTACCATCTTCGCAAAGTTATGTGATTCGTTCACACACTACATGGAATGTATTAAGGTTGGATTTAGTGAAATTATACAATATATATGTAAAAAAATGAAAATTTAATGATATATATATGTATGTATGTATGTATTTTATTTACTTTATTTCTTTCAATATGACAAAAAATGACGGAAACAACATTCATGCGTGCGTGCATCCTACCGTCTCCATGAATGGTGTATTAAATTTATTATTTATATATTCAATAGATTATTATAAATATATAAATAATTAATATAAATTATATTTGAATCATGGTTTAAAATTTTTAAATCATTATATATTCACAAGGACCAAAATTATAAAAAATTATGACACGTGAAAAACAAAGTGGGTATTACCTGAAGTGAAACCTTAACTTGGAATTATTAATAAGAGAGTAATATAAATTAACAATGAAACAATAAATGGAATTATATTTAAGAATATTTTTATTTAAAATATTCATAATAAACTTATATTTATTATTCATGAGGTTTTTAATATTATTAAGAGGGTCAAGAAAAAAAGTAAGGGGATTTCTAGTCTCTGTTTTATTTCAGTGATATTTATGCCTTATTAACCACTCATTTTTTTGTGTGGTGTATATACGTACCATGAATATATTATATGAATGTTACCCTTATATTTATGGGTAGTTACATATATATTTTATCATCTCTCTTTCATGGGGTTTATTTTTCAAAAGTTCCCAATTCATAAAAGTAGTTTGTCATAATTTCCCATATTTGAGACACCTTCCATGAACTTGAAAGACCAAATTATAAAAAATGTTTCCAAAAATGATCTTTTATGAAAAATTTCATGGAAAAATGGATTATAATTTATTTTTTTTCAATATTCATTTATAATATTTCAATTATTTTCAAGGAAATGGTTTTTAAAAATGTTTTCAAGCATCATTTTCCAATAAATGGTTTTAAAAAATGTTTTAAGCATCCTTCTCAAAGAAATGATTTTATAAATTTATTAAATATTATTTTATATGTTTCAAGGAAAATTATTTTTCAAATGTTTTCATGATTCCATTTTATGTTTTCAAAGAAAAAGTTTTTAGAAAGGATTTATGTCTTAAAAGATGTTTTTAAATAAGAAAGGATATTTTCCTCAAGAAATGTTTTTAAAGTGATATTTCCAAACTATTTTATATATAGTATGAAATTAATTTGTCTTAATCATGCATTTTTTGGAAATGATAAAAAGGTTCCATTTATATTATTTCTTTGAATTGATTATGTTTTTAAGGCATGACTTTTCTGAAACATGTTTCCCTTTCTTGGGTTATATGATTTTAAAACCCACTTATTTTCATGCGTTATGATTTGATGAAATGATTATGAAAACTATCTCTTTTCCATAGTTTATGATTTGATGTAATTCTTATGAAACCCATTTAATTTCATGTGTAATGACATGATGTTTATTAAACTAATCTATTTATCAGGGTCATTAATTGATGAAAGATTTATTATCTTATGAAACATGTTTGAATGATTTTTTTATGTGACAGGTGGGACCGATATATCCATCCAATGAATTTGATAACTATTTATATATCATGATATAATTATGGAAATAAATTCAATGATATTGATCCACTATGGGATGATAGGGAAACCCAATCCCTTATAAGGAATGTACAGTGACTAGGGATGGTGGTGTGTCTAGACCAGTAGGTTTAGTCACCATGAATATGGAATATAGGGAAACTTCATCCACTATGAGAAGATGGGGAAACCCAATACACTATGGAAAGATGGGGAAACCTGATTTCTTACATGGAAATGACTATTATTAAGGATGGTTGTGTGTGCCTACCAGCACATTTAGTCCTCCTGAATTTCCCTAATAAGTTATAGTAATGCATATTGACTTATAATAAATGATATCTCATGTTTATGTGCATGAAAAATTCCATGTCTTATTCCTATGTTATTATTTTAGAGATTATAATCTTGTTTCCATTATTATTCATGTATTACAGACAACTAATATTTTTTCTATGATTTTTTATGATATTGTATATACAGTGTATGATCTTATAATGTAATGATCATGATATCACACTCTTATGCTCATGTTTATGCTTACATATCTCCCTTATTTACCCTTATTGAGAATCTAAGATCACCCATTTTTATGTTTTCATTACCAGGATAGAAAGATATATATTATGTATGATGTGTCTAAGAAGGGTTATAGTAATGAATAACTTAATTGGATATTATTTATCTCACTTATGTACCAGTGTTTATGTTTCCATGTTTCTAATGGCTCTAGAATAGTATGGTCTTTGGGTTTCTATTTCTGTAATGTATTTATTATTATGAAAAACTGATATAATGATAATGAATGGAAGGTGATGGTATCTATAACTAGTATTAGGGTAAATGTTTAGTCAAACATTGGAAACTAGGATGAGAAAACCTTAGTGAGAACCCTAAGGAAATGACTAAGGATAAGTCTAAAGATAAGGAAAGGTATAGAAAAATGGCCTAGAATTTTGGTAAAATTTAGAGTGAGTGGTTTCCTAGAAATAAATATCAGTCTATATACAATAAGTGTACGTGGTTCCAGAATAGATATACTTTAGAGTAACAACTCTAATAAGGTGCATTATTCTTGGCTCAAGCATAACCTGGTAAAAGATAATGGACCTTACTGCGCATTGGTTTGAAAATCCCGAGGGATATGCTTTTGAAAATAATAGGATCCTCATGAACCATCATAAAGGATTTAAAAATAAGTTGGTTATAAATAACTTAGGATAAACCTAGGGTGTCATATATTATGGAAGGGGTCATAATTTATACATCATTTAAGTTTTTTTTCATTATTATATGGTTCCTAACTATGTTAATAATTTATTACTCTATGTTTTTTGGATTTAATTAATGGATAAAACTGAAAGAAACCATGTTAATGGTCATTGCGATGGATAATTATAGTATTTTTCACAGGAGAATTCAAATTCTTTGGGATGTGGAATGAAAAACCCCATTGCTAGGCTCACACACATTTCCCAAG
The DNA here is from genome assembly GCA_963277665.1 of Viscum album. NCBI lineage: Eukaryota > Viridiplantae > Streptophyta > Magnoliopsida > Santalales > Viscaceae > Viscum > Viscum album. Next base: position 251,368,517 of record OY728150.1, read on the forward strand.
ATATGAATTATGCTAAGATTCCTAACAAATAAAGGAGTAACAATGTTCTATTGAGTCCTTCATGAGGAAACACCCACCTCCTTTTAGTTGGTATCTAATCCAAATATTTATGAAAAATGGACTAGTACCACTGAAAATATTTTCTCCATTCTTAAGTGTTTGGATCATGAGAAAGTAATTTTGGTTGTTTATTGTTTAGAAGGTGAAGTAGACTAGTGGATGAATCTAGTCAAGGATATGAGGAATAAAGATGAAACTTAATCCATTTATTTGGATGAGATGAATAACTTATATTTAAATAAGTACTTTCCTCATGTTATTTATATGAATATAGAAAATTAGTTCCCTATGTTGAAGCAAAAGGATGATGAATCCATCAGTAACTACGAGGCTAATTTTACAAGGCTTATGAAGTATGCTTTTGGAATTATAATCTAACCTAAAATTAAATATCATAGGTTATTAAGTGGATTAAAGCCATGTATTATAAGGGTTTTGGACATAAGATACTTTATTATCTATGAAGATACTATGTGTTGTGAAGTAAAAGTTTAAATATATGTTTGAATTACATATCAATATCATGGTTTTAATAAGAGAAAGAATATGGAGTTCAAAGTAAAATCTAAAAACCATTAAGAGAATAATATGAGACTTACATTATTCTCTATGTTTGGAAATAAATGTGAATTAAATTTTATAATGGGGTATAATAAGTATTTTATGTGCAGAAGGGAACGCCATTAGAAAATTTATTATTGCACTGATGAGAAGAAGTTTCCCATGATTTAAATATATAAAAAGATACACAGAAAGAACTCCCCACACTTCAATTATTTAAGTGTAAGGAGAATGGACATTATGATAACTAATTCCCACACCCAAGGGTTTGTGATGATTATCAGAATTAGTAACCTATTAAACCTAGGTACACGGGGAAATATCATGTGATCACTATTTTTGAAGCGGGGTGTGATAATGATGTGGTGAAACATACACTTACCATCCACTCAAAAACTGCTAATGACTTATTTTATTTTGGATCTACACACTCTTTCATATTTAAGGAATTTTATATGGGTATTATGATTCCACCAAAATGATTATATGTGGAATTAGCAGTGAACACTCATAATGGTATAATGACTACATCTCAATTCTATGATTCCTCTTTCATTGACATTTGTGGGAATGTGATTCCTCAAAAATATTTTTATTATTAATTTTGTTTAATTTATATAATATTAGGCATGGATCAGATTTATCTATATAAAACCAACATAAATTTCGAGTAAAGTAAGTTACATCTGATATTTAAAAAAAATCATATAATCATATGTTAATGTACGATAACTTTGGACTTACTATGGATATTACATCCAGCTTTTGGGTCTTAATTACCATTCAGAAGGTGTGGTTAACTCAAATGGTTGGGGAGAAACTAGAAATTGATGATATGACTACTGTTCGGGAATTTATGGATACACTCTAGAAAGAGTTTCCTAGCCTTCCACCAAAATTTGAAGTTGAGTTCTCAATAGAAATCATACCTGGTTCCACCAAAATTTCAAAGAATCCCTATAGAATTGCCCCAATTGAGTTGTAGTAATTGAAGAAACAACACTAGGAAAACCATGATAAGGGATTAATTCATCCAAGTGTGTCACCATGGGGTGAACCAATCCTTTTTTGAAAAATAATGATGGATCAATGTGACTCTGCATTGATTATCGAAAGTTGAACAAGATAAAGATCAAGAAAAAGTATCTTCTTCCTCATATTGATGAATTATTTGATCAACTATGTTGATATAAAGACTTTTCCATGATTTAACTTCATTATAGATATCATTAATTGAGGTTCAAGAAAGAGGATATACCCAAGAAGACATTCTATACAAGGTATGGACACTATGAATATATAGTGATACATTTTGGTCATACTAATTCCACTACTATTTTCATATATTTGATGAATAAATTCATTAAAGATTACCAAGACCAGTTCATGGTAGTCTTTATAGATGATATTATTATCTATTCAAATATAATGTAAGAGCATTAAGGCTACTTGAGAGTTATACTAAATACCCTAAGGAATGGTAAATTGTATTAAAAAAATTAAAAAGTGTGAACTCTAGATACAAAAGGTTTTATTTTTTATTCACATAATCACAAGAGATAGTATAACAGTAGATCCATCAAAGATGAAGGCCTCTGAATGTTGGTCTAGACCAATGATGGTGATTACAATCAATAGTTTTCTGGGTTTAATTGGATATTATCAAAAATGTGTTGATAATTTCTTATAACTATCAAATCCTATGGCCATGTTAACTCATAAGGGTGACAAATTACTCTGGATAGATGAGTGTGAGGACCATTTTAAGGAACTAAATATAAGGCTAGTCAATAAACCTATTCTTACATTAACCTATAGTGAAGAAGAGTTTGTAATACCTAATGATGCATCGAAGAAGGTATTGGAATGTGTTCTTACATATAATAACATGGTTATCACTTATGCCTCGTGAAAGTTGAAGATTCATGACCAAAATTACTCAACTCATGAATTAGAGTTAGCAGTGGTATTTCTTGCATTAAAGATATGGGGGAATTATATTTTTCGAAAAAGTTTGATATATATACCGATCATAAAAGTTTGAAATATATATTCACACAGAAGGATTTGAACATGCTCTATAGAATATTTTTAGAGTTGAAAATGCATTATGATTGCTCAATACATTACCACCATGGTAATGAAAACAAGGTGATCGATGCTTTGAGTCGAAAGGATCATGCTATCTTATCTATTATGATGAATTAAAAAGATCTAATATTTCTTGATTTTCAAAGGATGGATACAAAAATATTGAAGGAATGGGAAAAATCATATCATAGTGAATTTAATGTTCAACCTTATATCCAAGTGAAGATTAAAGAGGCACATAAGGAATATATAGAGTTTTAAAATAATGTTGTAGATGTTCTTGAGTTTAACAATGATTTGGATGAAATGATAAGGGTTAGGAAATGTATTTGTGTTCCTTCCATAATAGATTTGAAGATGGAGGTATTGGAGTAATCTCATAGTTCTTCATTCTCTATTCATCCTGGATGAAAGAAGATGTATAAATACATAAAAGAATACTTCTGGTGGGATGTAATGAAGAGGGATGTCATTGAGTATTTATCTCGGTTCTTGTTATGATAGTAATTTATGGTTGAAAGACAAATATCTAAGTAGATGTTGAATCCTTTACCCATACTAGAATACAAATGGGATAATATCACTATGGATTTTGTCATTGGGCTCCCCAAAACCTCTACATGGTTTAATTCCATTTGGGTGGTATTTAATCGCCTTATAAATCCAAAAAACTTCATCTCTATTGGATAATACTTCTCTCAAGATCATATTTCCATGATATACATTAAGGAAGTGGAAAAGTTTCACAGAGTACCAAATTATATTTTATCTAATCAGGTTAAAGGTTTACTTTAATGTATTGGAGAATCCTTCAGAAAGAACTTTATATATAAATTAGTTTCATCACTTTTTATCAATCTTATATGTATGTTCAGTCGAACAGACTAATTCAAAACCTAGAGGATATTTTGAGGACTTTTTTATTGAATTTAAAAGGTAGTTTGGATTAAAAATTTAATATAGTATAGTTTTATTACAATCATAGAACCATAACATCTTTAATATGGATCTTTATGAATCCATTTATGAGAAGAAATGTATATCTCTCACATTATGGGATGAAGTTGGAGAAATATAGCTATTGGGACCTCAAATAGTTGAAGAAATAGCAGAGAAGGTTAGATCCATTCAGTAGCATATCAAGGCAGCTCAACATCGGAAGAAACTTTATGCAGATAACCACTCAAATGACCTATAATTTTATTTTTTGATAAGGTATTTCTATGAATTTCTCCACGCAATAAGGTTATTAAGTACAATAACAAAGGAAAACTAATCCCTAGTTAAATATCCCTCTTTGAGATTCTTGGTCGTATCAAAATGGTATCCTATCGCTTGGAACTTCAACTAAATATCTCTCAACTACAATATGTGTTCCTTGTACATCTCTAGAAGAAGTAAATACCTAATCCTTCCCATTTACTAATCTCAAAGGTTATATCGTTGGAACATGATATTTCTTATGAGGAACAACCAGTTGAAATTATGGATTATATAGAGAAAGTTATACAAAACAAGAACAATAACCTGGTCAATAATTTTTATTGAGAAACAATAACATATAATAATCTATGTGGGAACATAATGATATGATGTGGTAGAAATATCTTCATTTGATTTTATCAGAATGATTAATTTTTAAAGTGAAATTAATTTTAATGTGGTAGAATGTAATACCCAAGGTTTTGATGATCATTTTTTAGAATAATTTAATTTAATTTTATGTAGTGTGTTGCATGCTAAACTAATTCAAAATGTCTTTATATGCTACAATAATATAATATTGTGTTACATGCGACCCCAACCTGGCTTTCATTACACACAACACTGAGTTTCTAAGAAACATCATTTTATTATTATATTTATTTAAACGAGACAGTTATAACCTAACCATTAAACATTGAAATATGAGTAGTAATAAATATTTTTAAATATTATTTACAATTTTTTTATACAAATAAAAAATATTTATGTTAATATATACAACTTTTAGTAATGTCTTTATATGTTGGAAAATACTATTTTCTTAAATGAATTGATTTTCATATCCTTTTGTGTAAAATAATAAAATTAATTTTAGAGACTTTTTGAAATTTAATTTGATAAAATAAAACTCATTTTGAATTTATAATTTAAAAATTATATTAGGGTGAATTTTTGGTATTTTTATGAGAAACTTTATTTTTGGATGAATAGTGCAAAATATTGAATTTTAATTCAAAAATGATTTTTCATCAATTTTATTAATATAGTTAGATTATATTTTATATTGGTTTCAAGGTTAAAATATATAAATTATACATATTTTAACCCAATATAAGTCATTGGATGAACTTTTATATTGAATTTAGATATAAAAGCTTAATGAACATCTGAACTTTCTCACTTTAAAAACCCATTTTCTTGCCATGTCAGCGGGATTAACATTAAAATTAATTTTTCCACTTATGAGAACTGAATTTTTAAAAATGTACATAAACATTTGTAATAATTATAATATTTAATGTTTAATAATATCAACTTAATTTTTTTACCAAAAATGTTAGTGAAAGTGATTTAGATTAATTATAATGATTAAAATAAAATTATACATAACAAGGGACTAAACCTTAAACTTAAGGAAAACAATACCCTGTCCACTTTTAAAACACCCATTATATGTATTTATTTTAGATATAATCCTTTTATTATTTAGTTTTATTTGGGTTTTTATGACTTTTATTAGGTAAAAACATGGGTACACCAAACTTGTTTTAAAAAATACCAAGTGTGTCCCATCCCTTCCCTATAAAGGTCACTAGTTCTCCTATTTATTTAACCTTTAAAACCACTTAATTTTGGAAAATATCTTCCCAATTAACTTCCCAAAATTCCCCCCTTCCGACTTGAATCCTCCATTTGGGTATAAATCTATCCAAGGAAGCCCTTTGGTGGAAAACAAAAGGAGTTACCCAAAGAAGAAGCAACATACTTCCTCAAGATATTTCCTTTATTATCATTATAAAATACCTAAATTATTCTTATTACATGAATATAAAACCTAATAAGTATCATAAATATACTTAATTTTTTTTATGATAAGGTTTTTGCATAAACTTCTACACACTTCCAGTTAATGGGTGACAAACTTACTGTTCTTGTGTACAGTTAACTACTGCCTCATGAAACAACGTTGTTAATTTTTCCTTTAACACCTATCATGGTTGGTAATAATTACAGAAACACTATCTTTATATTATTTATATGATTTATTTATTATCATTTAATTATTATATAATATATAACTTAATGGCTTCCATTTTTTATAAATATGATAATTTTATTTTGGGGAAGTGTGGACTACCACCTCCTCAAAGTGATGTGATTTGTTTACACACTAAATGGAATGTATTAAAGAAGGGTTTAGTTAAATTATATAATTTATTTGAAATAATAATTCTACTATAATTATATTATATATATATACATGCAAATATTTCATTTACTTTATTTCATTCAATGTGACAAAAAAATTGAAACAACATTCTTGTGTATGTATGGTCTACCGGCTCCATGAATTTTGTATTCCATTTCTTATTTATATATTATATAGATTGTTATAAACACATATATACTGAATATAAATGATAATTAGATCATATTTTTAATTCATGAAATCAATATTTAATTATGATTAAAAAAAATATAACAAATTAAGACACATGTAAAAAATAAAGAGAATATTACCTAAAGTGAAACACTAACTTAGAATTGTTAATAAGAACGTATCATAAAGACATAATAAATATATATATGGTATTAGATATAATAATATGTCTCTACAAAAAATTTATAATAAAATTATATTTATTATAGAAGATATTTGTAAGGGTACTAAGAGAGTAAATACTTAAGGTACGGGGATTTATGGTCTTACTTTTATTTATGTAAGAAATAAACCTTATTCACCACTCATTATTTTTTGTGGTGTATATAATTACCATGAATATATTCTATGATTTTTACAATTATTTTTCTAGTTAGTTACATATCCATTTTATGATCTCTCTTTAATGGGGTTTATGTTTCAAAATTTTCCAAATCACTAAATTAGTTTTGTCTAAATTTACCTTCTTTGAGACACATTCCACAAACTTCAAAAACCATGTTTTCTGCAAGGTTTTTAAAATTTATATTTAAAGATAATTATAATAGAAAAAAGGATGTTAATTTTTTTTATGGTTTTTAATCTTTCATTATAATAATTCAAATTATTTTCAAAGGAATAGTTTTTAATTTTTTTTTCAAGGATCCTTTTCAAAGAAATAGTTTTCAAAAATGTTTTCAAACATAATTTTCAATGAAATGGTTTTCTAAATGCTACCAAGATTATTTTATATGTTTTAAGGGAATTGTTTTTCAAAATATTTCCATGCTTCCATTTTATGTTTTCAAAGAAAAATGTTTTAAACAAACTCTATCTTTTAAAATAATTTTTTTAAAGAAGAAAGGATATTTTCCTAACAAAATGTTTTTAAAAAGATATTTCCAAAATATTTTATTTATAAGATAAAATTTATTGTTTTTAATCATACCTTTATGGGAAATTAACCAAATGTACCATTCATATTATTTCATTGAATGGCTTGTTTTTTTGCATCCTATTTATCTTTCATGGGATATAGGATTATGAAACCCAACTTTTTTCATGGGTTATAGTTTAATGAAATTATTATGAAAATTATTTATTTTTCCACAGGTTATTATTTGATGAATTTTTAATGACACCCATTTTATATCATAGTTTATTAAATGGTGTTTATGAAACCCATCTATTTTTTATGGGTCATGGTATGATGAATGTTTTATTATCTTGTGGCACATATATGAATGATTTTATTATGTGATGGGTGAGAAGTATATAACCCTAAAATGAATTGGGTAAAAACATATATATAATGAGATAATGAAAGGAATCAAGTTCATGGGATTGATACACTACGGGAATATGGGGAAACTCAATACCTTACAAGGAAAGGACTACGACTGGGGATGGTGGTGTCTTCCGCCCAATAGGTGTATTCACCAAGAAGATGGGAGATGGGGAAACCTAATCCACTATGATAAGATGGGGAAACCCAATCTACTATGGTATGATGGGGAAACCTGATCCATTATAAGGAAATGACTCTAAATAGGTATGGTGGCATGTCTTTCCCAGTAGGTGTATTCCTCATGAAGTGCCCTGATAAGTTCTAGAAATGTGTGTTGACTTATAGGGAATGATATTACATGGTTATGTGTATTCTACAATTCTCTGTCTTATTCATATGTTATGACTTCAAGGCTTATGATCTTGTTTCTTTAATGATTCATGTCTTATGAATTTCCAATATTTATTCTATGATTTATTTTTATAATCTTTGATATACTGGGTATGATCTTCTAATGTCATGATCATGTTATCATACCCTTTTTCTCATGTTTATGCTAACATATCTCCCTTTTTTAACCTTAATGATCATCCAAGATAACCCTTTTTTATGTTTTCCCTCCCCATGATATGAATACATTTATTAAGTATGATGTTTCTAAGAAGGGTTCTAGTCATTAAGAAATTAGTGGGACATAATGAAACTCACTTATGTATCAGTGTTTATGTTTCCATGTTTCCAAATGTACTAGACTAATAAGGTCTTTGGGCATATGTTTGTGTAATGTATTCAGTATTCTAAAAAAGTTATGTAATGTTAACATATTAAAATAGAGGGTCACTATAAAACATTACAAGGGGAACTGTAACATAAGTCAAATAAGAATAAACAACCCAATGTACTACAAAAAGTACTAGAAAATAGTATAAAAACACAATTCCAAATAGACACACCTCTCTAATCCCAAGGATAAATATCTACTACCACCTCCGAGTTTCACCTTACCCTTGCTCGAACCTAGAATAAGATAATATACAAACACATAAAGACATGGGTAGGGGGTGAGCTAAAATCCCAGTAGGGTCTCACCCAGGATTCGATAATAAGATTCTATCATTTAATTAAACAAATAAATCTGTCAATTTTAAATAAAGAAGTATGGAATTTCAAAATAATATTTAAAAAAATCATTCTTTACATTTAAAATGATGGAAATGCTTTAAAAAAATTTCATAATAATTTTTTTCTCTAAATCTGTTTATATAAATTCATAAGTAATGTGTAAAATTTTTACAATAATCATTGGAATATATATATTTAAAATACAAAAAAATGATCAACATGGTTATATTCTAAAAGGTATGATTATTCCAAGCTATGGGACTCCCACACACTCAAATAGTTTTCACATTATTATGTGTATACATTTTCATTTAGAACCATTCAAATAGTACTTATCACCATCCAATTAGGGAAGTGACTGCTATATATGTATTTTTTGTATTGTAAATCATAGAGTTTTGATTGAATAACTCAATAACTTTCTGGGATTGAATGTGCTCTAATAGAAAACAATGATGGAAAATTTATTTTAATAATGTTTAAAATATAATTCATTCCATTCTCCCATTTCAAATATTATAATTTTCCATTGAATGACCAAAATATATTTTCAATCAAAACAAGATTTTTTTCATGATAAAACCAATGGGTTTCTATAAAATTTATTTGAAGCCATTTTCGTAAATACCAATTTGAAATCAATTCCAAAAATAACTTTTCAATTTAGTTTCACAATTTAAATTACATAATTTAAATCCAAAACTTTAATTTCAAAAATTAAATTATACAAATTCCATCAATTTCCATAAACCCACCCAATTCAATGAAATTGGGTTCCCCCAACCCAAATTCATTACAAATTCCATTTAAAATCCCCAATTCAATGGAATTTGGTTTTTAATTAACCAATAGAAAGAAATTTAATTTATATCAATAAATTGTATTTAAAATAATAAATTGAATCTTAATCAATCAATTTTGGGTTAATAAAAATTAGACATCATAACAGAGCCACCTACCTCAGGATAAAGAGATCTAAAAACACCAATCCCGGAATAGGAAACTCTAGTGATGAATGTCAATAAAGAATATCTGAGAATCAATCCTAGATTCAAGATATAAAACAGAGGGTATTATATTATATAACAAAACCGAGATCTATAAATCCATAAGGTGGAAAATAGAGAGAGTGGGAGAAAGAGATCGAGTAGATAAAACTAATTGAGAGAAGAACAAACACTGATCGCCTATCTTTTTTTTTTGTTTTTTTATTAAAACAGGAAACATTAATGACTAAAATCAGCCTAAGTACAAGTGAAAAGCCATGAAGTGAAATCGTCCAGCCAGAGTTGGTTGGAGTCGAAAGTGCCCGAGGCTACAAGCTGATGGGATGCATTGTTCCCTTACCTATTGGTGAAGGAGAAGGTGCATAAAGAGAAGCATTGGCAAATAGAGAGAATTATCCTAATGATGATTCCAAAATACTGGCGCCCACCATCATTGTGGTTAATAGCATCGATTACGGTAAGACATTCGGACTCAACAATGATATCACTCCATCCACATTCCAAGGTGAGCAACATACTGGCACAGATGGCCATGGCCTCAGTAACTACAGGTTCACAGAAAGCCCGATGTGGTTCGTACTTTGCAGCAAGGATTTTCCACAGATGATTTCGGGCCAGGAGGCCGAGAGCAATGAGCCCAACCATTGGGAGTGACGCGTCCATGTTAATCATAAGAGTACCTTCCGTTGGGGGATTCCAATGAGGGGGGAAGGGGAGGGTAACACCTGGAATAATGTGTCCATTGTGGTCTTTCCAGCCCTCAATCCAGGAGGTGGCCCATTCAATCCAGAATTCAGGGGGTTTGTGATCTTGATGAAAAACAACATCATTGCGCCGGACCCAAATAATCCATGCTAGAGTGCAAAGTGAACCTGAAGAAGCTGAGGAAAGAGAGGAGCACCAACGCGTCAGAAGATCGGGATGTTCAAAGTCCGATGTCATTGAAGTGGAAGAAGCCCGAAACATTTAGTCTAAATTTGCTTAGATCTCGGGCAGTGAATGATGGCGTGCAAATGAGTTTTTGGAATGTTCGGACAAAAGGGGGAAAAGGTAGTATTGGCCATATGGTGGTGAGTGAGGAGGCTCATAGTTGGGAGAGTACCCATGCAGATCTGACACCAAAATTGGTGAACTTTAGGGGGAACATTGAGCTTCCAAATCAAATTCCATGGTCCCTTATCCTGGCAGACTGAGTGGATGTCAAGAGCCTGTCTGTAACCGGACCTCACCGTGAACTCTCCCAAGATTCCATTGATCCAGAAAAGCTGTTCGAGGCCTTCATAAGGGACCCATGGAATGATAAGGATAATTATTTGATCCCTTTCATTAAACCAATCAAGGATTTTTTTCCATACACCAACTCTATCCTTGGTCGAAGAGGAGGCATCTGAAAGTGGCATTTTAATGTCCTGGTAGGACTGGGGATGTAGCCCTCATACCATACTTATCGATAATCCAAGGATCAGTACAAATATTGACTGATGAGCCAAACCCAATCCTCCAGCCTAGACCTGTTTCCAGAAGTTTTTTAGCCCCCTAGATGCTTCTCCAAAGGAAGCTGGGACGGGGACCAAGAGAGGAAGCATGAAAGTTTGTGTGTGGAAAGTACTTAGCCCAGAGAACCCGTGCAAAAAGAGATAATGGAAGGTTAAGAAGGCTCCATCCTTACTTGGACAACAGTGCATCGTTGAAAAGATGCAGATTTTGGAAACTCATCCCTCTCTCTGATTTGGATTTGCAGAGTTTCTCCCAAGTGAACTAGTGGGGTCGATTCCTTCCATCATGCCTCACCCACCAGAAATTGGCAGTGCGTGTGTGGATCTGGTCGATGATGAAATACGAGAGCTTAAACAGGGACATAAAGTAGCTGGGGATGGACTGGATGATAGCTTTGATGAGGGTCACTTTGTCTGCTTTAGAGATTCCTTTAGGGGACTGGCCTAGAATTTATTTTCTCAGTCGTATCCACAAGAGATGAGAATATTTCTTTTTTGGATCGGCCAATCGCCGTGGGAATCCCAAGATACTTCTGATGTTTCACAACCATATGGATACCAGCTCATGTGCATAACTCATCCCTCTTAGACAGAGGCACCCCAGCACTGAATGAAATTTTAGATTTTCCAGGATTGATCGATTGGCCAGACACCCTCTCATACTGTTGGATCACTTGGATAATCACCCGACATTCATTAATTATTGATCTGGAAAATAGGAGTCAGTCATCGGTAAAAAAAATATGTGACACAGGTGGGAAAACACTGCAGACCTTTTCCCCATGAATATATTTGGAGGATATAGCACTGGAAATAAGATTAGAAAACACATCATCCACCAGTATGAAGAGAAAAGGGAATAGAGGGTCTCCCTGGAGAAGGCCTCGAGATGGGGAAAATCTTCTAGTGAGCACCCCATTGACCTTGATTTTGAAGGAGACGTTCGAGATTCATTCCATTACTATATCTGTCCATTTAGCGCAAAAAACCATTTTTAGTATGACAACACAAATAAAGTTACATTCCAATCTATCATAGGCCATGGTCAAATCTAGTTTCCTGGAAATGGCTCCTCTTTTCATGGTGGAGCATGATTTCACAGAATGGAACACTTCATGGGCCACAATCGCATTATCAATGATTAGACTCTTGGCCACGAAGGCGCTCTGATTCTCCAAGATAATATCAGGAAGCCAAGGTCGCAGCCGATTGACAAAGATCTTGCAGAAGATCTTGTAAGAGACATTGCTAAGGATGATAGGTCTAAAATCAGGGATCGCCAGAGGTTTCATGATTTTGGGGATAAGGACAAGGACGGTTTCATTGATGGCAGCAATGCTAGTAGTCCTATCCCAGATATTTTTCATCATGTTGTAGATGTCAGGACCGATAATGTGCCAGTATTTTTTAAAGAAAAGGGTGTGGAACCCATCCGTTCTTGGGTCCTTAGTGGGATGAAGATGTTTAAGAGCCAGGAAAATCTCCTCATCTGTCACATCTTTGGTGAGCTGTTTATTTATCTCATCGATGATCATAGGTCTGATACAATCTTCCACCTCGGAAGACATGAAGGGGTTTCTACAGTGAAGATTTTCTATAAATAGTATGTCAAGGGCTCGTGGATACCATTTGTGTCAGAAACCTTGCTTCCATCGGGTTGAAAGTTGCAAGTAGTAGCGTTTTTCCTGCGCCTGGCTGAAGCTTTTTAGTGAAAAAACTGGGTATTAGTGTTCCCTTCTTTAATGTGGTTATCCAACACCAGCATGGCCCAAAATCTTTCTTTAAAAAACAGGGCCGTGTCTATCTCTCTTTGCGTGTCTCCAATATTAGACATAATGCAATTATATGTGGGTTGATTGAGGAGGTTGTTCAGTCTGTTTTCAAGGACACCACAGTTCCCGTCAGGGAGGATGAATTTATTATTTCTACAGAACCTCAGATCAGATGCGACCTATTAGAGATTGAGGAAAACATCCACTTGAGTTCTTTTCTAGCTTGATCTGATCATCACTTCGCATTCCTAATCTTTTGACCAGAAACTCTCAAATCTGAAATGTCTGCTAAGTTGTCTATTTTGTTCACCTTGCGTGCAATCAATGAGGATTGGACAATGGTCCGAACAGTTAAGGGACTTGAGGACGATATGAAAGATGATGAATAGATTAATCCAATCTATAGAACCCACAAAAAATATATCAAGATGCTCAGCGACGTGGGTGCCTTTAGTATTGTCGCGGAACCAAGTAAAAGGATTACCTGTGTACCCCAGATCGACCAGATCCGCCCTAGAGACTGCGTCCTTGAAATTTGACATCGAAGCTGGGGGTCGAATGATTCCGCCCCTCTTTTCCTTATGGAACATAATCTCATTGAAATCTCCTTCGAAGAGAATAGGTCTCGGTAAGTCATGTCGCATCTTACATAGAAGATCCCATGTATTCACCATGTCATTATGGGATGACCAGCCATAGAATCTCACAAAGGTCCTGGGTGGGTGAGAGTCTGTTTGAATAGTTGCTGCCACATGGTGGGAAGATAAAGAAAGAATTTTAACGTCGATATGGTCCTTCAAAAGGGGATATAGTCCCCCTGAATGGCCTTGTCCGGGCACCAGAAAGCATCCATGGAAGCCGCACTTCAGAGCAATGTCATTGGTGTCCTTGGTTTCCAGTATGGTTTCCGACAGGAAAACCATATCAGGGCGACATTGAGCACAATTGCACTGAATCATGCGAACCGTTAGTGGGTTTCCAAGCCCAGGACAGTTCCATCATAAAGCAATAATTCCTCTAGGTGGGGCTGGGTCTCGCCCGCCACTACCTTTGGTTCTCTCGGACTGGTTTCTCCACATGTCTTTTTCCACCTTTTGGTGGGATTCCTCCAAGAGTGGCCTGTTTTATTATGTCTTTTCCTATCCCTGGGTATAGGGTCTTCCATAAGACCATCAATTCATCCTCGTTGCCCCATTTTCCACATTCGACAGGTCCCATAATGAAGTCCCCGTCATTCCAGGGGCCTCTGTTGTTAGAGCGCCTGCTGCATCTGATTGTGGGTCAGGATCCAGATCTGGTGGTTTGGTGTGCATCAGCATTGGCTTTGAGTAGTGTATTGGTGGTTCTTTTTGTGTCGTCACCAACTCAGTAGATGTTTGAGTCATGCCCTTCAGGGGGTAAGGATGAAATCCAGCATCTCTCTGAGTGGGAGGGATAATATTATGGAAATCCAATGGTCCAAGCATTTGGACTTTTTCAAGTATGGGTTCCGCCTGACTGGTATATGCCAGCATGAGACGATCATGATCCTTTTGTTTTTCCGTCTCAGGGATGACATCATATTTATTCATTTTGGCATGGAGCCAAGGGCTATATTGGAGGATCATGTTACCTGATCCACTATTATGTTTAGTGGTGCACTTTATTTCCAGATGGCCAAGGAGACCGCATGAAAAGTAGAAGATTGGGAGTTTCTCGAACTCAAATGATATCCAAATGTTGGTGTCTTAAATTTTCAGGAACATTCCCCTCACCAGAGGCTCTGAAAATTCAATTTATGCCTTGATCCAAACCACAGGGCCCCATTGTATTGGGTCTGAGCTATCCCAGTCAAGAAAGTGACCTAAACTGTCCTTGATTTCTCTCATGTTTCGTTCTATTCTGGCATGGAAGGGAATTCCTTTAATTCGTATCCAAAAGGGGGAGCGGGTTAAATTCACACACTAGATATCGTCCCCCCCTTTGAATTCTTCCTTGAGGATGAGTTGGTTATTGAAGGACCATAGTCGTACCTGCAAGATTTTGTCCCTATCTCTCTCGTTGAAGAAGTCAAAGATGATGCGATTGAACCCCACTTCCCAGATAGCCACTCCTGCCTCAAGTTCCAAGATGTTCTGTAGAGTGTTTTTGAGAGCCCCTGGTTAACCAAAATGTTTTCCACGAACATTCTGACCATGAGAAGAGAAATTAACTTTTCCAAAAGTGTGTCTTCGTTTCTCTGTGCCTCGATGGTCTGATTTTCTTTGTCCATCATGGAAAACCTCTTCCATTGTTTCTCAAGTTCCACATACATAGAGCAATAACAAAAATTATTTCGAAATTATCCTAATGATCGGTGCCATGGTGGACCCCACGGCCCAGGAACCATTGCAAAGGAACTTGTTAAATGATCCGGAAAAACGCTTGGTGTGCAAAACCGACCTAGTCCAGCCACACACAAATCAGGCCCGGTCCAACAAAGAAGTCACAAGACCAGACACTCCTTTGAAGCCTCCTAGTGCGGTCCACCCAGAAGGGTCTATGGCTTTCCCGAATGACCCTGCCCCTGGAGAGGTCATCCCCATGAAACCCGCACCTCTGCTCATACTAGTCATCGCAGAGAAAACACATCATAGCAGAAACATCGCGGATTCACAATGAAAAAAATGCTTTATGAAGGCACGCCACAGAGAAGACTCGTCATGATGACCATGCCCATAGGACACTGCCTTCTTCACTATGCACACCAAGACTTTGCAGAACAACTCACCGTGGCAGGAACTTCGTGGTGTCCCCAAAGTGATCCCTCAACATGGTGAAGCAACGCGGCAGGTGCTTCGCGAAACCAATCACTTCGCAGATTAACATTCCACATAAGGAGCTTCGTGGTAGCCACTTCGCGCTTTACCAACGCGGTGAGTCATTGCGGGAGGCGCTTCGCAATAAAACACATCGTGGTGGAACCTTCGCGAAGATAAGGAACCAGGAATCCACCCACAAGACACCGCCTGTCATCACTGAAACAGGTGAGAGAAGACAAATAAGGTGAGAAGAAATCCTCGAACTCTGGATTGAGTCTCAGAGTTCTGAGCGCTAGGAAAAGAAGTTGGGGGAAGGAAAAAAGGGAGAAGAGATCCTCAAAAATGGATTCAGTCACAAGGAAAGATCTCATAGATCTGAAAAGCCGAAGGGGTTTGGGAACTGGGATCTAGGACCACCGGCCCTCTCTCAGATCTATCACTGAGGTAGATTGCCTATGATAGAAGGGAAATCGAGACCCCAGGGGGAGGCAAGATCTGTGACTCACAGAGATTCAAGAAGAGGAAGATGAAGCCCGACTTCCTTCGAAGCACGGAACAGGGGGACCAGGACCAGGTGAAGGAAACCAGGGGAAAAGGGGCAAAAAAACACAACCGCGAATGGTTGGGAAGCGGCATAGAAAGGAAATGCGAACTGCTGGCACCAGATCTGAGGAGGTGTGGTGAGGCGCAGAGTAGAGGCGGGGAGCACGGGAGGAGGAGTTGCCGTAAACCGGATGGATAGGGAGACTGAAAATCTTGGAAGCCCTAGGAGAGAGAAACTCTCACGCGGGAGAGACTCTAGAATGGATGGAAACGGTCATACTGATCGCCTATCTTAATTTACTTAAATAGAGGGTTTATTGGGTCTACAATCACCTATTGAGAGTTTCCCTAAATGAAGATATTTTAATAGGTCAAAATAGTTCCATCAGTCACTTTAAATTTGGGTTTTGTAATGTTTAAAAATAATTTTATAATTCAAAAATCATGAATGAATGGTTATCCGGGTAGATCCGTCCAATTAGAAAAACAATGTACCCTATCTGTGCATGTCAATTTGGAAATGTGCATGGTTTCTACTAGATGGGAACAAAGGTTTTCAAATTGTAGAGTATCCATGAAAAACACCACTATTTGGGTTTGAACCGTTTCACTTGAGAGGGTTAATAGTTTAGAAATATTTTGCGCTAACCATGCATAGCCTAGAAACTTTCCAAATTTCCAAAATTTCACTTGAAGCATCCCCAAATTAAACCCAACCAAGGCATGATCAAAATAGGGGTTTACGAATACCTAAAAATAATAACATGATTTTACAAAAAAAAAATAGAATGTGACATCTATATTAAATCCATGCAGGATGTAATCTCCATGGATTACTTTATAGTACCAGAGTAAACACCAAAATGTGAAAAAGGTAAAATACATTCCCACCTAGGAATGAAGTCCCAACCTAAAAAAACTATAACGGATGAAAAATAAGAGATCGTAAATCTTAATCTTTGAGTCTAATCATTTTATGGGGTAAATGTACCCAATAATTGATATGCTCCCCTGATGTAATTTCCAATTTACCTATCTTCTTCCTAAGTCACAAAACATGTGCAAAATTCCCATGTATATATGAGTATATACATATCTAGCAGGATTACATGAAATAAAAAAGGGAGTAATATAAAGATACAATAGAGGTTTTCTTAACCCATAATAAGAGGGAAAACAAAACCCAATATATATTCTCATTAAGAAACCCTTATGGGAGATAAAGGGGATCTCTATCTCCACATATCATCCAAATTTGATGAGTCTACATGAAGCTACAAAATTATTTCTCTAATTCCCATCATCATGAACAACCTCACAAGAATATATATAGAGGGTCCCACCCCTCTTCATTGTAATGCACATCTAAGGGAGCCACAAATCCCCTGGAGGATCCGCTCCCCATAAGAGCTTGAAGATGGGAGAGTATCACTCCATAGACAGAAGACTTGTTCCCTGCTATGGGGGAGTACTAACTCTACATATATAAAGAGTAAGTGGGACCTGCACCCTGGTGTAACAAGATAGCGTCAAGCTCAACTTTACTCTGATGATCCTACCCTGATCACTTTCATCATCAAGTGTCGCTTGAAGATGAATCATGATCGAAACACCTTATATCACATGTCACATGCCACAAAAAAGGATAAAATCGTGTTCTGTGTGGAAAAAACCCAGGATAGTATACAAGTGGGATAAATTTTGAGTCCTAGAGAAGGATATTTGAGGGGGATAATTTTCTAGGGTGAATACATGAATTGTATAGGGTCCACATGACATGTGACATTGCCTTATTGCATGAACATTTTCTCCCTTGGACATGGATTAGGAATCCATGTAAGCCTACATGGTGTGTATTGGTTGTACACAACATGTATCAGCCACCCATTCCCTTTTCATGCCCTTCTATCCATGCCAGTGTACACATGATTATGCCTGTGTACATGGCCATGTCTAGGTATCCTGGATACTTCCATGTACAGGAAGATTCCTGTGTACTCTATTTATGCTCGTGTTCCTAGATGTGTTACCACCCATGTACATATGAAGTACACTACAAGAATCCAACACAGGTTCACATGATTTTTGGTGGTTCCACACGACATGTGATATTTTTCACTTCCCAAAACCCTAGTAGATACATCTATGTTAATACATAGTGTGTGTTCTTCATAGTACATGCTGTGTAGTTTAGGTTTTCACAAAAAAATAATTTTTTATTCGCATGGATCCAGATCTACCTTTTTCACCATGAAAATGGCCATTTGACCACCCAAAATAGAAGGGAAAGGTCTCCAACTATTGATTTCTAGCCTATGGTAGTCAGAAATCAGAATCCAATCATCCACTGATGAGCCACCAGATGTCTCATTTTCCTCCAATCACCCATTTCCACTCTGGATCCCAAATCCATAAATTAACACCCATGATCCATCTGGATGCATCCGAAACTAACAATCACATTTACTTTTTGGAAAACTATCAAGAATATCGGTGTCTAATTAAGATCAAAACCACCTTGGGAATGTCGAACCTTAACCCCATGGGACAACGATGAAGAACGCGAATAAAAGTGGGTAGAGATGCACAATAACAATGTAAATCCTTCATTTTCTATGTGTTACTAGAAAATGGTCACATAATTTGAATATCCAAGGGTGATATCAGGAAAAAAAGAATAATTCATTTTGAACAATTCAAATCATGGAATGGTATCATGCGAGGATCAAAATATCAAAGATCAAATAAGCATATAACTATAAATCCATGCTTATGAACTTGAAAAAAGGGTAAAGTCCACAAATAATGAGACCTACATTGATTATTGATTGATCTTTGATAAAGAATGCATTTATAAGTGATGTATAAGATCTATTTAATTCATAGTATCTCAATTAAACTTTATCTCCTCACCATTAAGAGTTCAATACTGATCCACCAATGAAGAACACCCATTTTCCTCATGTCAAATCCTCCCAAGGTAGTGCAACTAATTAATTTGATTTGATATAATAGTCTATTTATAGTGGATTATATTTAGGTTATTTAAAATAAAGAAATAAATTATTCATTTATTTTAATTAAACACACACACCAATAACCTCCTCCCTCGAAATGTCTATTTCCGACCAATATTAGGTCATGCTTAGGGTAAAACTTGCATTCATAAATTAACTGTGGCCTCATTTTTCTCATATGATGTTTTGAACAAAATGAAAACCATTTATACTAAAACTATATGTGTTCATGAATAAAAATATATTATATTTTTTAATATATTAATTTTGGGGTCTTGAGACACCCAAACAACATGGAGACTCCGAGGATAAATAAAGATATTTATATTTAAAGATATAAAAATGAAGAATCCAATAAAACAAAAGTTATTACAAAAGGATTAAAAAAATATTTGTTTCAAGAACAATTTTCCCTAAACTCTCATATTAAAATGGATAAGTAGTTCCTCATACTGAAGTAAAAGTAATATGAGTCCAGTGGGGTGTATGATGACAACAACCCAAGGCTTACACAATACACCTTTTAATTTCTACATGAAAACTGAAAGTATGTTGGACCACTTATTTACTGGGTTTAATTTGATTATATGAAAATATTTATCAGTTAGATACTATCACCTATGAGAATATTATCCATTATTTCCCAAAGGTAAAAATAGATATCGAAAAATATCAATGATCTGATGGGACTGGTGATAAAAAGTGTAAAATAGAGTTTAATTAAGGAGGATATATGAATAAATCTCATGTTGGAAAGAAAACCCAATATCCCAAATGTAAAAGGCGTGGGAAGAGGAATCTTATATATTAACTGAAGGTAACTAAGAGATACTTTAGGTCTTGAAAAGAAGGATATCAAACTAAATTGTACTAAAGGAAAATAAAGACGACCACTAATATAGAAGGTGAAAATAAGTTTCAAACCAACAATCAATATTTGGTAAAATGTTTCACTTGCAAAGAATGCATGTATTATTAAAAACAATCCCCTAAGACAAGGGTTTTCAGAGAACATTAATGAAAACAACATCCAATTCATTTAGAACAAGGAAGGGAACATGTTATCACTACTAGTGAGGTGGATCCAAAAAATGATGTGGTGACATGTATACTGGTCATTAATTAAAGAATAGTAAATGTACTTTTCTTATTCCAGTTCTACACATTTCTTCATATCATTCAAGTTAGTTATATCTACCAAAAAACACCTCAAAACATGGGGTTGTTATATCTATGAGAACAAAAAACACACCAATTATATCATACAAAGTATATAACTCATCCCAAGTCAATGTTTATAGACTAAACCTTATATAAAAGATTATATTACTTTATGTAGATGAGTTTGATGATATTTTGAGAATATATTGAATATACTTATATAATCCCAACATCAACATTCAAGAGAGGGAGACCACTATTCACATCCTGAGTCATCCGCATATTCTATACAAGTGTAAGTATGAGGATGAATCTCCTTTGAAATCTTATTCTCAAGTGTGGATATTATTTCCTTTTGAGAAATCTTATCTAGATCAAATGATTGATAAAATAGAGAGAATCAGGCTTGAATACATTCCCATTATGAGGGACTATACTGAAGCATTACCTATATAATTTATTGTCCTTTCTCTTGATCAACAGTTTGAGTTCTCAACGGAATTTATACCCAGATATCTACCCATATCAAATAATCCTTATAGAATGTCCACCATTGAGTTAGATGAACTGAATATGCCATTATAATAGAGTATTTAGAAGGGTTTTGTATGAATGAGTTATGGACCATGTGGTGTGACAATCCTTTTTATCAAGAAGAAGGATGGGTCAATGCTCCTCTAAACTAATTATCATCAAATCAAAAAATTGTAATAAATAATAAGTATAGAATTACATGGATTGAGGAATTGTTATGTCAATAAAGCGGGGCTAAATATTTCTCTAAGATGAGAACTTTATCAGGATATTAAAAATTAAAGGTGAAAAAGAGTGATATTCCAAATATTTCCTTTTGAATAAGTTATAGAAACAATGTGTTCATAATGATGGCCTTTGGACTCACTAATTCAACAAAAATATTTATGGACTTAATTAATAAAGTCTTTATATATTACCTTGAAGATTTTTTTGTAGTATTTATAGATGGTATTATAATATACTCTAAAATTAAAGAGGAGAATGAAGAGTATTTTAATACTATACTAAATAATTTTAAAAGGGATAATATATATGAAAAGTAAATAGATGTAAGTTATGGATAGAGGAAGTATCATTCTCGAGGCATGTTATTGCCAACAAAGGGATATCTGTAGACCCTTCTAAGACAAAGATAATTAAGGAGTAGCCTAGAACAACTTCTATGATAGAGATCTATAGTTTCCTTGGACTATAAGGGTATTAGAGATGATTTGTGTGTAATTTTTTATGATTGTTAAACCTACTCATCAAGATTAATCATAAGGAAGTAAAGTATTTTTGGACTAATGAATGTGAAGAAAGAATCAAGGAATTGAAAAAGAGGTTAATTAGTTCAATAGTCCTTATGTATCCCTCAAATGGTGATCTTTTCATGGTATATAATGAACCTTAAAAAAGGGATTAGGTCATGTATAAATGAAAAATGAAAATGTGATAGCCTACGCCTCAAGGTAGTCAGAATTTCATGAGAAGAACAATCTAATGAATGATTTGGAGTTGGATGCAGTTATCTTTGTGTTGAAAATATGGAAACATTATCTCAATGGGGAAAAGTATCAGATATATACGGATCATAAGAGAATTAAATATATATTCTCATAAATGGAGCTTAATATGTTCTTTTGAAGACTATTATATCACATCAACAATAATGATTGATAAATCCAATACCATCCTAAGAAATAAAATAATGTAGAAAATGATTTATGTATAAAGGATCCCGTTACCTTATAAATGATGGTAATTAAGAAGGATCCAATCTCCATAAACTTGAAAATTATGAACATGGGAATCATAATGAAAGGAAAATCACCACTTCTTTCACAAATGATTGCTCCACCATCCTTTACGGAATATTTAAAGGATTCTTAAATAGATGATGTAGAAATTCAGAAGAAGGTGGAATCTATAAGAAAAGGGAAATACTTGGGGTTATAAATTGATGATGACAAATTTTTAATATTTGTGTCATGATTAGGACTTCCAGTAAATAATGGGATAAAAAAGGAGTTGTCAAATGATACACATAGCTCAAAATTCTCCATCTACATTGGGAGAACAAAGATTTATCAATATCTATGATAGAATTATTTGTGGGATAATATGAAGAATAATTTTGTGGAATATACATCAAAATACATGGTGTGGAATCAAGTGAAGGATGAAAGGATAAATTCCAAGGGGATGATGCCACCATTACCCACAACTACATGGAAATGGGAAAAAATAACCATAGACTTTGTAACTGGTCTTATGAAGACATCAAGATGAACTAATTCTATATGGGTAGTGGTGTAACATCTTATAAATTTTGATAATTTAATTATAATTTGAGGGACTTCTCACTAGATCAAATTACAAGGATACTTATCAGAGAAGTGGGGAGGCTGTATAGGACACAACAATCAACCGTATCTGATCAAGATCTAAGATTTATCTTTAAATTATGGATGCGTATCCAAAATTCTATAAAAATTGAGTTAAACATCAGTGTGACTTATCTTCCCCAAAATGATGACCAATCTTAGCATAAAATCCAAACACTAGAAGATATGTTTGGAGAATACTCTATGGACTTCAAATAGGGATGAGATCAACATATTACTCCGGTCAAGTTCTCAAAGATGAATAATTTCAACTCATGATTCCAAATGGATCCATATGGATCCATTTAATGGAAGAAATGTAGAAAACTTATGTGTTGGGATGATTTAAGTAAATTAAAGATGTTAAAACATAAAATTGTCAAGGAAATTATCGAAAAGGTCAAGAACATTTAGCAGCATAGTAGGGATACTCAAAATTGATTGAGGAGATATACAGATAATAATTGAAAATACCTGATGTTTGATGTCATAGATAAGGTTTTACTCCTAATATATTCATGTAATAGAGTCATAATATTTGAGAATAAGTGAAATATAAGCCCCACGTACATCACCCCTTTGAGATTCTAGATCTCATTAGAGACGTGAACTTTCGACTCACACTCCCAATATCTGTTTCTCAAGTATATGAAATATTCTATGTATCACTATTGATAAAGTATATACTTGATACACCACATGTAAAAAATGTAGAGGTGGTATAAATAAAAAATGGTATCTCTTCGGAGGAGTATCATATAATGATCTAGGACCATGAAGATAATGTTCTAGGAAATAAGACAACTCTCATAGTGAAAGTACTATGTATAAACTATATGTCACTACATGTCCTAAAGGGGACCATGACACAAATCCCTAATACAACTTATAATAGTCAAGGGTAATGAGAGTAGAACCAAGTAATATTATCACTAACATGGGAGGCCTTTGCTTAAGTATATGTACACACTCACAACTCTCCAAGCCCATAAAATGCTTAAATTTTTAAAAAAAACTGAAAAACCATGCATGCATACATCTGAATATCACAATTAGAGTATGATATGAAGTAATGGAAAGTAGAAAAGGCCAAATAAAATCCACACACAAAGATTCTAAAATAATTCCAACATGAAAAAAGGGGACTAATTTGAATGAAACATAGGAACACACCTTGATCTGTCCCGTTTCACTAAGCACTATCTAGTCTCATTCCATCTAGGACTCTATCAAAATGTCAATCATCTAAAAAATTCAAGAAACATGTGGGTAAATCACATGTAGGGGTGAGTATAAAAATACCAAGTAGAACACCTCAAAACCACAAACCATCCAAAAAAAGAATATAGTCATCTCTACACAGGTATATATTTACAACACATATAAAAAAATATCTAGATGTGCTCAGAAAGACACAAAGTCTAAAGGTAAATCAAAATAGTAGTACCAGCCTAGGATTATAGGTCAAAGGTTCCACAATGAACTCATATGAGAGAACAAAATCCAAAAGTCCGATAGCACTAATGATGTCCATCCGAGAGGTATTTCTTGTTACCTCTCACCATATGAAGAATATGCTAAAAGTATGAAGATATAAAATACCCAGTTGAGGATCACTCCTAAGGCCATGGGGTATTCCAAAAACTCAATCTAGATTACCCCTGTTAAGTAGAGGACTAATACCCACATAGTGTTGGTCATGAAAATACCCTGAAATACATCTAGGGAATGAAGATGAATATAGGATCTTGCTCCAGGCCTCACAAAGGTATTCTAAAAACTCTCTCCAAGAAGTCATACTGAAGGGATTTTTGTTATACGTGTAGAAGATGATTCCATACTAACCATAAGGGAATGGATTGTGGGAACATACCCTAATGAATATTTTCCATGATACAAAAGAATGAATCTCAAATCCAATATTTAAGAAGTACAAGATGTTTAGTAGGGTTACACACTGTGTCCCTTCGATCTTGGGTCTTGCTCATATAAATGGACCATGTCCACTTATGTGTAAAAGTACATGTCATGAGTCCACCCATGTACTATATCCATGTACTAGTACATGGGTATTTCTAGGTACTCTTGGACAATCCATATACGTGTGGGAGTACAAAGAGTGCATGTGCTCATGGGCCCCAGTCCATATCCATGTTCCATCCAAGGTACATTCCAAACTTACCAAAGAGGATCAAATTTCACGTGAAAAGTTCACACACCATGTGATTCTTATATTCTTCTCTAAAACTTATCTACCACTGAGATGGGCCCATATGTTATATTTATCTGACTTACATGTTGTGTAGTGCATAATTTTATAGATTCTTAAATCTAGTTCATGTGACTTCGGCCATTCCTTCAACCATTGATCTGACAACAGAATCACCAAAAAATTGTGAAACACATCCTAATGAGTCATTTCATCATCTATTAACAAGTTATGTCCCTTTTATTTTTTTAGGAAATAGATTCTTTATGTTTTTCTTCATTTTGAACCAATGAATACAAAAACCTGGAACCAATGTCATCTGATCTGCTACTGCCTCCCCCATCGCACCCCCGCCCCATCTTTCCAAGCCTAGATCAATGATTTCAAACCATTGCGCCAAGAAACAGTTAAACAATGTTCAAATTTATTTTATACACTAAATAATGGTCCAAACAAAGAATGCCCATGATGAATGAGGAATCAAGGGATAAAATTACAAGAATAATAATTAGGAACAGACCTCATTCAATTTTTTTATAGACCATGTCACATTTCTATTAGAATGAGGAATGAAAAGTTATCAATTAAATCACAAATTGTTTTCCCGAAATAACCCCACAAACAAATCCATCCCATAAGAAAACTGAGCCACATATCAATCTGTTTATTTATTGATTCACATTCATCATAGAAATTATGAATGAATAATGAATCCAAACACAAACCCATCCTACCTCAATATGTCTTGATTTCTAATTAAGAATGATAATGTGTTATTTTGTTGGAGATATATCAAATATTGTTGTCTGTCAATCGTCGATCTATTATCTAGATGTTGTTCATCTGAGAGAGATCCCGCAATTCTCTCTCTGAGGTTTCTACAACAGCTTCAGGGTTTTGTATCTATCCCTATAATTCCATCATAATTGTATACTTAAATACTCTACAATATCTACATTAGTGTAACAAAAATAAAATAATTTCATTAATTATTTTATTCATTTTCACACCCATGATAACTTTTCCTCATACTCCCCACAACAAAAAAAGATATGTGGTTCCTAGGTTAGGACTCACATTATAAACTCAACAATTCACTTATATTTCTGATATACACCACCATTTAGTATTTATTCCATATTTTTTTGGAAAACTATGCACATATTATATTTAATATATTTCAAATATTTCAAATATTTATTTTGGGAACACCAAGACTCAGAATCTAACATTATCTTAGTACCTAGTCTAAAAAAGAATCAATAATATATCCAAAAATAATACTTGTAAAATGTGATTCATTACATTCTCCCCACCTTGGGGATTTATTTCTCTAAAAACAAAAACAAGGGATACATAAAGAGATGTGGGTACTGAGAATAAATTTGATCCTTTTTCTCCCATTTTCTATCCTAACGATTCCTGTGCTTCCACCCGACATGCACTAAAGGAATATATCCCCCATTAATAATCCTATCCTACTAATCATCAATCTCTATCAAATACTCAAAATATGTATCCCCATCCTCAATGTCTATCTCTCCCCAGTCAATAACAATTGATGGGTCATGCACATAACTCCTCAGTTACGACACGTGGAAGACATCATTCACTTGTTCTAACCATGCTGTTAGAGATATGAAGTAGGCTACCTCACCAAATCTACATAGTATCTAGAAAAGGGTCAATGAATCTCAAATATAGATTTATTCCCTATCCAAATATTTATAATACACATCAAGGTCAAATCCGTAGGAAGACATGGTCTCCTGCCTTAAACTCTAAAGGCCTCCATCTACTATTTTCATTAGACTTATGACTACTTTGTGAATTCCTCAGCTATACCTAGATGATCTTCACTTTCTCAATTTTTCCTCACACCAACTCTGAACCCATGAGTGCCGAATCACCGAGGTTAGTCCAAAAAAGTGTTAACTTATAGTGATGCTTTTATAAATCCTCAAATGGTGTCATACTGATGGTCGAATGATAGCTATTGTTGTGTTAAAAAATAACCAATCGTAGGTGGTCCTACAAATTACAGCCAAAGTCCCATATGAAGGCCTATAACATTCCATCAAAGACCTAATGGTCCACTCTATCTGACCATTATTCTGGGGGTGAAATGATATTCTATAAAATAACGATTCCCAAATTCCACCTATAATACCTTCCATAACAAATATTTGAAGAGAGAATCATTGTTATATTTTATAATTTATGGAAATCCATGTATTTTGACTATCTCCTACATGTATAGGAATCCTAATATCTTCAATGAACTCTAATCCTAAATGGAAAAGATGTGGGCCAACTTGGTGAGTCAGTATAGGATCACCTAGATGGAATCATTTCCCCTGGAAGTATGTGGAAATACCAAGATGAATTCCGTTGATATCCCATCCCCCATTAACTTTGGAACCTCGTGGTGTTGAGCTAAACCTTGTGGAACTTGGTTCTTATCCTTCACTTGCTGAAATGTAAGGCATCGAGAGACAAACTCTGAAACCCTCTTCTCCATCCCTAGACACCAAAACTCACATCAGAGATCTTGGCACATCTTTTACATACCTCGATGTACTGCCAAAGGATATGTACTAAACTCTCTTAGACCCTCCTCCCAAAAAATTATTGGTACCATAATGTGTCCTCAAAAAAGAATTAAATGGTTCCCATCTTTAGAAAATCCATCATGAGCATGTCTAGTGAACATATGAGTATGTAGGGTCTCACAATTGGTGTCCCCAAGTTATACCTCCCTTAATCAATGTAAAAGCATAGGGGTAAAAACCATTGACTAGAGGTAATCCAATCAATATCCATCAAAAAAGGATAACTACAATGAGGATAAATTCCATAAGTCATCATTTAGTAATTTCAAATAAGATATCATTTTGAGAGAATATTATACCATGTTCCCGTTACTAGGAGTACAAAGAATTTCAATGACATAATATTGGAGAAACTTTATCCATCACCTATGTCTCAAGATAAGATCATTCTGAGAGAAGATATACTTGAGACTATTGTGATCAGAATAAATAATAAAACACTCCCCCATTAGGTAGTGTTTTTTTAAAAGTTTGGGGCTGAAGCCTCATTTTATTATTTAAAGAAAAGCAAAGACCTCTTTTAGCTATGTAGAGGGAGACCCATTACATAGCCCAAAGGCCCAGTGGGCATGTATCCCATTACGTAGCCCGTAGACCCAAATTTTTAGCATAAGACCCATTCTGTGAATAGTAACCTGACTTCTATAGTACCCGTCACTGCTACAGTGCCCTACCGCTGCTACAGTGTCATGACACTGCTAAAGTATCCGCTGATCAATAGTACCACCACTGCTACAGTCCTTCTACAGTACCTGCACCCCATGGGTTTTGAACCCCCATTTTTCATGTACGATTACGGGGTGCTTACCACTAAGCCAAACCCCAACTACACCCCCCATTAGGTAGCATCACGACATCTTTAATACAAAGACTACCACTGTTATATAAATATCATGGGTTATGTTGTTCTACTCATGTGGCCTCAAATGATATGAACCATGTGAAATAATCACCTTCAACTACATCAGAACACAACCAAGAATGGTTCCTGATGCACCATAGAACACTACGTACTCAACACCCTCCTCTAAAAATATGAATATAGGAGCACACATTAAAATATGCCTCAACTCTTGAAAAGATTATGGGAACCTTTCTATCCATACAAAAGGCTTCCCCTTTTAGGTCAAATCTATCATGGGTGCTGATATTCTGGAAAAATCAAGTACGATTCTCTAGTAATAGCCTACCAAACCAGGGAAGCTTCATACTTCCATAATACTCTTGGATGGATCCCAAGCTAACACTACATCGACCTTGGATGGGTCCAATGCCACTCCATCAGATTCGATAACATGTCCCAGAAAGTGGACCACCAGAATCTAGAACTAACACTTAGATAGATTCCCATAAATCTGGTGCCTTCAGAGTACATGTAGAACCATCCCTATGTGTCGCATGTGCTCCTCCTAGGACGCTGATTACACAAGGTACTCTTTGATCAAGACTACCATGAACTAGTCTATGAAAGAATTAAAGATCCATTTCATGAGTCCCATAAACACTTTTGGGCAATTATTCATGCCAAAGGGAATCACCATGTACTCATAGTGATCATAGAGACATCTAAATTCCATATTCAGTATATCATCATCTCATACTAATAACTGATGATAGATTGGTCTATGGTCAAACTTTGAGAACCATCATGACCCTCCCAACTGATCGAAGAGGTAAGGGATCCTTATTAGTTAATACTTGTGCTTCATGGTCACCTATTTCAAGTTCTAGTGGTCCACACAAAATAAAAACATTCATATCCCTTCATATCAAACAAAACTAGTGATGCCCAGAGTGAAACACCGGGTCTAACAATACCATTCCTTTATAAATCCTCAAACTGAAAGCTCAGCTCATGAAGCTCTATGGGAGTCATAAGATACACTGTAACAAATATTTGTGCCTTATTGGGGTTTAGATAAATTTATATGTCTATATTTAAGTGGGTAGGTAAAACTAGAAGATCCTTAGGGAAGATGTCCTCATATTCCGCCACCACTTTAGGAAATTGTAAACTTAAAACATCCACTGCACTAAGGGTCAAGCTAACCAATTGATGAGTAAATGTATGGAATCTCTTACAGATTAGTCCATCCTACAATGCTTGGGTTTCCTTTTCACCAAAAAGGACAACCTCATCACATTACCATGAACACACCACATCCTCCACCTAAAATAGTCAATCCAGTCATGATCCATGGATAACTAGTCCATACCTAAAATGACGTCATAAGGACTAATCAATACTATAAAGGGATCCCAATAAAAACCTTCTCCTCTAAGATTCAGGTCACACCACTAGTATAAGTGTGTGATTGATGATTCATCTATAGTAAGAGTCTCCAAGTGTAAAGATTGATCCAAGGACATAATCTAAATCTCTAAGTCTCAAAAAAGATATGTGGAAAGAAAGTAATGACTAGATCATGTGTCTATCTGTACTACAACTATGGTATAAAAGACCCATAGCATACCTTGAATAATTCATGGAGACTCTCAGCCATAATCCTTAACCACATATAGTTGTACCCTCTATTTTTTCCAGCTCCTTGAGCCTGTTAAGGACCACCTAGGGGTGGTGGTAACAAGTCAAAGAATCTACCACCTTATAATGCTATCTTATCTCCTCTACCACATCTTATTCCATGTATACTTACCTGATCATACCAATACCTCTACCTCAGCAGCCCATCCATGGTATCTTTATTAGCTCTATTATAGTTTGGACAATCATGGGTAAGATTCCCCCTGCCATTACATGTGTAGCATCACCACTCCTTGGTTTGATTGTTCCCATATTGTGAGTCTTGAACTGAATATCCTCTATCTTGGGACCTCATCCTAAAATTCCTCACATATCCACGTCCTTGAGACTTACATCATCTCACTAATTCTGAGATCTATACTTCTATGTTCTCTCTACCATCAACCATTGGATGTGACTTCTCATCCATGAAAATATTAACCACCAAATCTTGTTGTATCACCCCAGCATAGTTAGGAATGTATAGAGAGATAACACTAGTTTTTATGTCTCTATGTATCCCTCACTTGATTGAATGAGACCTAAAGTACTATTCATGAACCATATCCATTGAGTTCATAGAGAGGTTGGTAAAACTCAATAATACTCAGCAACTGTCGTGGTTCCCTTTTGGAGAAGAAGAATATCTTGGATACATAAAAAACATAAAATTACTAGAGGGAACTCTTCTCTAAAAATGTGCTCAGACTATGAACACACTAGTGTCATATAGTAATAAGAACAAGTCACTAACCAGCACCACCGTCCTACTGATCCATGAAGGAGGCTGATCACCAGGACCACTATTAGGAAAAAATCTATCAAGGCATCATTGAAGAATTTTTGTGGAGATTGTGTTTGTTGAAAAAGTGGGCCTCTGTGTTGTGATTGTTCACAAAAAAGACCATGGTGTATAATTTGTTGACAAAGGGGTTCACATGGTGATTTTTCAAGTTCAAGATACGGTGTTGGCTATTCATGTTTAATTGAATAACCTAGATAATAGAATTGACAATCTGGAGGCGGTACAAAAAGAGCAGATACGAGGTGGTGTCGTCTTCCAGTGTTTAACAAATTTTTGGGCCTGAAAATTGGAGAATTGAGAGATGTGTTTTTGGTAAAGGGAGGTGCGTGAAAAATTAGAGTGGTGTATGAAAAATAATGTATTGTGCAAAATATCAGCATGGTGCGCGGAAAAATGATGTAGTGCGTGAGAAATTAGCGCGCTGTGTAAAAAATAATATGGTGCACGAAACAATTGGTGTGCCGTGTGAAATGGGGGATTGGTGTTTTTCGCGCAAGAGGTGTTTCAAGATCAGAATCTCAAAAATTGGAAAAGGCATGAGGTGTGCAAAATATTGGAACATGTCATGAAATATGGTGTGGCATGGAAGATGTGTTTTTCACACTCAATGAGGATTATGTGAGGAAGGATAGTTTTCATGAATGGGTATATTTTGCCTATAAATATGAAGTGACCCCCCTCATTCAGAGTAGCTCAAGACTTAGAGAGTATCCGAGCTCTGGCATGCAAAATTGGAGGACGCAAAGGAGTTGCACATAAAGAAAAATATGCGCATAAAATAAGAATATTTTGTGTAAAAGAGGGAAATTGCGCGCAAAAGAAGTTTTGGCACGCAAAGCGAAGGCTTCACATAAAAGAAGGTGGTTGCATGTAAAATTGGTAGTTCCATGTAAAGGTGGTGTTTCACAAAAAGTGGATTTCTCACAAAAGCAGGGAATTTCACGCAAGTCAGTGTAGAGGACACTACTAGATTTTTGTGTTTCTGTGCCCCTACACACGGGAGACCGCCATTGGAGGTCGCTATTAATACTATTAGCGACCGCCAATGGCGGTCGCTACTCCCACCTAAAAAAAAGGCGGGATTTTTCCCGCCTTGTCATTCCCCACTTCCTACTTGCCGCTGCAACTTCAGGCCATCTCCCCGCCGCGCGCCGCCTCATCCGTTCACCGTTGCCACCGCCTGTGTCGGCCCTCTCTTCCCCCTACCCCCTCGTAGGTGACCCCCGTCATCCCCCACAACATCGGACCACCATCCACATCCACCCTCAACTTACCACACTTCCCTCCAACCGCCGCAGATCCGCCATGACCGGCCGTAAAGCTTCACCATCCCTCCCCACCACTGCCGAGTCCACCGATCATCAATACAGCGCAGTTTTGCGCTGTATTTCGATAAAGGCTTTAGCGACCGCCATTGGCGGTCGATATTGCTCTTTACCAACAAAGCAACAGCGACCGCCAAAAGCGATCTCCAGGCGGTCTCAATAGGCCTTTAGCGACCGCTTTTGGTAGTCGCTAATGGCCATTAATGTAGTAGTGGGATATGTGTAAAAAGAAGAGGTTGCACGAGAAAAAGGTGTTGAATGAAAATTGTATTTCGCGCAAGTCAAAGGAATTACGCACAAGGTGTAGTAAGGGCTGCACCTAAAAATTGGGGTTTCCTGGTACACCTGGTGCAAAGTGAGATTCATCTACGGGTGAAATTTAGACGTCAACAGAGCATCTATATACAGTGGAGGATTCATTCATCAGTGAAAATGAAGAGACCTATAGGTCTATAAACTGTGATTGGATCCTTTCCCGAGTAGTGATAAAAGGAAGGGGAAGAAGGTGATCCTCTCCACTGGTAATGAGCAAAAGAGAGAGAGAAATAGGGAGTGACCCTTGGGAAGCAGTGAGCTAACCATAGGCACTGTAAAGGTAGTGAGCCCGGGCATATAAGTGATCTAGCCCAAACAATGTAAATTTTTAGTAAGATTTAGTGTATTTGGTACAGCGACACATCTTCATTGTATGCTCCTTAGACGTAGCCCAGTGAGGGTGAACCAAGTAAAAATCTTTGTGTCTTTTAGTTTTCTTCCCTGTATTGCATCCAAAGAATCATTATTAGATAAATAAGGAATGAAGAAGACAAACATTAACAACATAAGAGAAAACAAAGTGACCCTTACAATATAGAGGTTAAGATTAAATGGGGCAGAAATAATTTTGAAATATAATATCCATACCCTGATTCACCCCCCCCCTCTCAGGGTATCTAGGCCCCTTGTGGTCCTAACAACCACCATATGATCTGTTGGTGTCCTGGATAGAAAGAAAACTCGGGCCACTAACTCAAGCCAATCCTCATATTTCTATGGGTTAGGATCACCTCAAAACCTAAGGGGTATCTATCATTGAATCTCATGAAGTGTTTAGATCCTACACATCTCATCCATTAGTACTATGGGTACCATCTATTTTTTTTACTTGTGGTGGTAAAACTAGTACACCATATGGTGGTAGAACCTTTATAATGGGTCCCCATATTGACACCTCATTACTGAGGGGATCATCCTCATGAGAATGATACTAAAACCTAACTGACATATGTTTCGAAGGCATCCTAAAATGAAAAAAAAATGTACCATGGACAATGAGTATATCTATAGAGTTGAATCAAGAAGTATATATAAACCAAAACCAATTCAGATATGATGCATGTACCATTATTTTCACTACAAATAATGTTCTTATGTACTTATTCGAAAAGAAGGAAATTAGAGTCCTAGTGTATGGATACATTGACCACCTCAACAACAAATGGGTTCCTCAACATGAAATCCAAATTTTAAACACTTAACAATGTTTCCCCAAAACGATATGATAGATTCTAGTCCTAAGGTGGAACCTCCTTTTTTATTGTTTCTGATGCTTTCGTCGGGGCATGCACATCTGTCTGTGGGGGACGTCGGCACAACTTTTTTGTTGCCCCGCATTCCCACTTTCCAAAGGCGGGCAACATCCGTTCCTTATTCAGGGACATCTTCTCCTTGATCGAAACGGGATGATGGGATGTCAGTTCCTCCTTCTGTGGATTCCTCCTCAGAGCTCGTTACCTAGTCCGGGTCTCCCTCATAGATTTAATACATTCTTCATGAAAATCTTCCCAGTACCATGTTTCCATGGACGCCGGTTAATTACACTGCCTCTATCAGGACATTCCAAAGGGTTCGGTCAGGGAAGAAACCTTCAGATGGGGGAGTAGCCACATCGAGGCATCATCAATGTGTCTAAATGCTGGGGAATTGGCATGTTTGTCTTTTTTCTCTTATTATAGGGCTTCTCGAGGGCGCGGAAGCCTGAGACATACCACATTGAGTGCGGGGAATCATATTCCATAGGCATTTATCTGAGGTTTTCTCACCTTACCATGTTTAACACAGGGTATGCCGCAAGTTTAACGTCCAGCGAAGACGAATCTGGTTGATCAGAACACTAGCTGGAGTGGATCAGATTGAGGAACCCCTCTTGATGGAACACTGATATCCGAGCCAGCCCATGGGTGGCTTCCTGAATGTTGTGGAGTGGAATGGGGTGGCATGATCTCACCGGGCTGTGGCGGCCCGGGCAAAAATCCGGATGGATGATGGAAAGCTATATGAAGTGGAGGGGGGAATGAAATGGAGCCGTTGCAAGGGAGATGATGAAGTTGGGCTTGAGTCTCAAAGAGTCTTCCCACGTAACCCATTGCAGGGAATCAAATTCTACGTAGTTCAGGAGGAATGTGTGGGGCTTACACTCTAGGCATCCCAAGGTGGTGGGAGAACTGGTGTGAATGAGGCCGGAATGACCAGATGGTGGGCTTGAACCTCGTGATGCTTCCCACGTACCATGCCTTAGCATGGATAAAATACCACATAGTTTGGGTTGGACACCGGAGAACCGATGTGAAGAAGGACCTTGGTCCAATGAGTGGTGGGATTGAACCTCGTGAGGCTTCCTATGTACCATGTCTTGGCATGGATCAAAGACCACGTAGTTCGGGAGAGGGGCTGTTGAACTGACACGAAGGGGTGTCAGAACAACTAGATGGTAGGGTCACAACGGCTTACCGTTGGATTGGGATGCTGTTTAACATCATGCGGGATGAGGGTGTGTTAGAGAACCGATGTGAAAAAGGACCTTGGTCTAGGTGGATGGTGAGCTTGAACCTCGGGAAGGCTTCCTACTTACCATGCCTTGACAGGGATCAAAGACCACGTAGTTCAGGTGAAAAAAGGGGCTTGACGCACCGACACAGAGATAGTCGGGGCCAATGATTGTTGGGCTTGAACCTTAGGAAGGCTTCCTACATACCATGCCTTGACATGGATCAAAGTCCTCAGTGTTCGAGTATGAATGTGGGTGTAGGCGAACCGACAGGAAGAAGGACCTTGGTCCGACGGGAGACCGGGTTTGAACCTTAGGGAGGCTTCCTATGTACCATGCCTTGACATGGATCAAAGTCCTTGTATTTTGGGTAGGTTTTTTCAGTGAAACGACATGTAGGTGAACCCGGGGGTCCACTGGTGGTGGGATTGAACCTCATGGGGCTTCTTACATACCATGCCTTGACATGGATCAAAGTCCTCGTAGTTCAGGTGTGCAGTTTAACGTATTGCTGGACAAGGCATACAATTTATCATCATGCAGGACGGGGCATATAGTTTAACGTCATGATGGAAAAGGGCATACAGTTTAACATCACGTTGGACGAGGGAATACAGTTTAACGTCATACTTTATGAGGGTATTGTCATGGTCGATGCTTACTCTAAGCCAATGTGAGTCGTGCTCGGTGTGAGAAACAAGAGGCAGCAGAGACCTGACGATGACGTCGCGAAGGGTGCATCCGTGAGAATCGAAGTGGGGCTTACATGTTAGGTAGCCCATGGTGGTGGGACTTACTCTAGGATGGAGGCCCAAGAGCGACAAAGCGCAGAGGGAGAGGGAATGTGTCCGAAGAAAGGAGGTACCTCATTCCCTATCACACCCTCCGCTAGCCCTGGCGGTAAGGAAGTACGGAGGTTCATGGCTACTACCTTCCGCAAGAGGGGCTAGGGGATTAGGCCAAGATGGGTGCGCTTCCCCCGTGGACAAATGACTCTCCCAGAAGGAGGATATCATCCCCTGTGGGGACCAGGGGGCGTAAAGTATGTCCGAGCCGGGGGGACCCTACGTGCGAGGCACGGGGTCGGGTCACAGTTTAACGTCATGTGTTGAGGACGAGGTGCTTGGCAGTTTAACATCCTGCAGCTCGTACTAGGTGGGTTTACTCCGCATCCCTAGGGATTACATGACCGGTATCCTCTGCTCCTTGTGGGAGGGAAGGTACCGGCAATGCCGTGGAGAAGGGGTGTCGTAGAGCGAACCATCGAGGGGTCCACGTTAGCGTGGCTTTGAAAAGAAGCAATAGTCGTTAGCATGCCTATGAGAAGAAGAATTAGACGAAGCAATGCTACGAGTGGTGTCTTCTAGGGGACTTTGAAATCGCATCGTGCAAACCTGGAAGGTCGCATGGGAAGAGAAATTTCCAAGCAGAGGGGTCCACAGGCAGGGGCCTTGCGGAGCTCGGTTGCTTTGTGTAGTGGAGGGTACTTGCGAAGGGGTGTACGTCACGAAGTGGAGTTCCTTGGACTTATCATGGGGTAGAGGTGCGAGTGGGAGGTGCTTCGTGAAGTGGAATGGTGTTGGCGGAGTACTGCCTCGTGAAGCATAGGTTCCTCGCGAAGCAAGGTTCCCTTAAGTAGTATGCTTCGCGAAGTACAGTGACCCTGCCTTGGCTTGTGGATCACGTGTACAGGGTGGGTGTTTCACAAATCATAAATTCTCCACGACTGCCCGGGTCCCCTTGGGGATCCCCTTCCTTGGCTAATTCCCTTAGGCTTTGCTAAGGGCATCCCTCCTGGAATAGGGGCTCAAAACGAGACAAGGAGGAGGCCTCTCGCGAAGCAAAGATACCTCACGGAGCATATGATTCTCGTAGCGAAGAGTGCTTAGTGATTTGGGAGTTGAGAAGCTGAAAGGTCAGATTGTCCATATGGAGAGATCAGGGGGAGATCGGTATTTATAGGCAAGGGGCGCTGCGAAGCAGAGCTCACGCTACGCGAAGGGGGCTTCGATTACTTCGCGGCGGGCCGTGAATGTCAACCGGATTCACGGAGAGGTACCACCTCTTCTAATTCACTGCGGGTTCATGAACTTCAGGGAATTCATGGAGCATTACCACCTCTGGTACTTCACGGCGGGTTCACGAACGTCAGGGCGTTCGCAGAGCGGTACCGCCTCATTTGCTTCGCGGCGACCGCAGTGCTTGGGGGGCTCTGCATCGGGGCTTCATGAGGCAGGGCGCGATGCCTCTTTTTCTTCGATCTTTTCATCCAATATTTTGGCGTTAACAAATTCCCCCCCCCTCAGACTTGGACCCACGGAGGGATCAAGGGTCTAATTCTGAGGGAATTTTCCAAAATTATCATCATGTCACGGTGATGACTCGCGAAGCTGGTGCGTGAGGCGGATAGGGGCCGCATGGTCTGGATGCGCCACAAAGATCCACTCGGACTGGACGTGCCGCGAAGCTCCGAAGGGGATGGATGCGCCGCGAAGCTCCGATGGCCGCCACCTATAAATAGGGGACTGACCTCTCTTTTTTCCTTTTCGTTCTTCACGACTTTTTACTTTTGTGCTCTCAATTCGTGAAGCTCCGCGTAGTCCATGTCTGATCACCACAAATCGAGCATCGCGGTGAACCGTGAGTCTCTGACTCCATGACGGCACCAAGCGAACAGCTGCTTGCAAGCCAAGTCCAGGCCCCACGTCTTGGTTTTACGAACGAGCTTCGCGAGCAAGATCCGCGAACAATCTTTGCGACTCGACCTGAAATTTTTCCAAGTTCTAAAACCATAATGGTCTATCAAGAAGTTTTGCTGGGGGTGCTCGCAGACGCCGCCTAGACGGATGAGATGGCCAACTTTTTGGGCCTGGTGGAGCTGGTCCAAAGCCACTCGGACAACAATTCCTTGACAGAACTGCTATCAGAGAGCCAAAATAACTGTCTGCAGTGCAAGAAGCTACCCTTGTATGGATTTGTCTTGAGGTATGATGTCTTCATTCTTGAGGCGAGTAGGGACAAACCAGATTGTTGGTTCAGAAGCACACCATGCCAGCACCAATGGTTTAGGGAGGTTAATGGTCATGCGTAGGAGGACTTAATGCCCGTAACAACCAACAGTCTAAACAACCATCTGAACACCATCGATGGGAATCCATTTCAATCGGAGACGTCCCCTCCCATGTACTGAACCATATTGAAGGCAGCTTTGCGGGATTCGAAGAAGGGGTGGTCTGATGAGTGGGACCTGCGCCATGGCAGAAACTTTACCAACGACTGGGAAGTGGCCTACTGGGTAGGTGACTTATACGAGGAGTTTGGGGCCGAGCTGAGGAGGGTGGGCTTGTATGAGGTAGCATGGGCCTCCCAATTCCACATTTATCAACCGAAACAGCTGATGTCGGAGCTGTTGAGAAGATGGTCATCTAGGACCAAAACTTTTTACCTGCACCATGGGGAGGTTGGCATCAATCTGTGGGATGTCCATCAGATCTCGGGGGTACCAATCTTGGGGGCCATGTATGATGAGTTTCTCCCCATCATGAGTGCATGGGAGGATCCAGAGTAGATTCCGTAGCTAGAACATGCACTGATGAGACTGGTCCCCAGAGAGGAAAAAGAAGAAGTGAGGGATTTCCACTTCAAGAAGTGGTTCAAGCATTTCCTAAACCTCCCGGTGAACCGAGAGTTTTCCCCGAGGCCTCGAAATTTCTCGAAGGGGGCTCAATGGGGCCAGGAGCACTAGTATTGGCAGCTCTTGGAGGATAGGCAATAGAAGACCTGGGTTTTTAGTGTCAATATTGAATAGCCGCCGATAGTCAGGCTGGAGACATTTATCACGGTCCTTATCTGCAGTTGGATCCTACCGGTGAGGGATACCAACATGGGGGTGTGGCCCAGCTCGTTCATCATGGAATCCATGCTGGATATAGTACGACAGGTCAATCTGGGGATTCTAATGCTCGCCAGATTTTAAAGGATGCTATGACATGTTAGCGAGGGTAAGAAGCCGCCAAGGATATGCGGGCCCTTCCACCATCTGTATAGGTGGATCACGATGCACATCAGGGTGGTTTACGAATATCCAAACCCCATTTCGCCACCGGGGTTGAACTTCTGCCCCTCCATTCTAAATGCGGACGGGAGCTTCCCAGTCAAACTAACCATACCAATGGTGATAAACTGGGTGTGGAAGGTAGACGAGTTTAACTTCCACCCATTTCCATTGCCGATGGGGGTACTCACCAACAACGGTTAGGGAACGGAAAAGAACCGGGATTATCTCCTGGCCTTTCGAGGTGGAGTTTTGGTGGAACGGGTGGATTGTGAGCAGCTCTGCGATCCATACACCCTGCACAGATTTGCGAGGCAGTTCTGGTTCCTGCAGCGGCTGACCCAGTAGGTCTACTAGGAGGTGTGCCATGAGGAGCACCTATGTGTGATGAGGCAACTGTGGCTCATGTTCACATGGGAAGATGGGAAAATGCGAAATGCATTGCCTCCATCCACTCTCGCCTTCGGACTGGTGAAGGAGTATGCGATCAGCTGGGAGGCAGCTTATCTGGGGGAAATGCTGAAGCATCCAACCATTCGGGACGGTGACAGCAGGACTCCCCTATCCCGAGGTCGGGGTCAGAGGGTAGTCGGGGCCTCTCGCGGTGGCAGGTCTGCTGTGACGGTGAGACCTGCACCAATTGAGGATGAGGCATCTGCGGCGGATCCAACAACAGCGGCGAATCTGGTGGTCCCGAAAGAACAGATCCATCTGGAGTGGTGACCACCGAGGGGATTCCACATGATATCCACTCAGGCTCTGGGGAAGCGGCTGCACCATATCGACATTCCAGAGAATGTTGTTTTCCCGGAGGCCTGGGACATCTGGGACGTCAACCGACAACACCTTAGCCTGCCCGAGTTGTGGGAACACCTGAACCTTCTTAGGATGGTCTTATCAGTTATAGGCCCTATCTGGGATGGTTTCACAGTGTCTCCGATGGAGGCAGAGCAGTATCTGGATGAGTTGGAGGACTTTGTCCATTATAGTGGTGCCCCACATCCAATGACAGACCGGGTCAGGGTATTGCTAGATCAGATGGTTCCCCCATAGCTGTCCACCGCCGAACTAAGAGAGTGCTTCCCTCTGTTGGAAGAATAAGATTAATCATTTGGGGATAATGAGGCCAGCGGAGGGAGCCCGTTGGAGGAAAATGAAGTCAGAGATCAGGACTCGGATATTGATGATTTTGCAGAGGTTCTGAAGGTATAATTCAATGTTTCTTTCCTCAGGGTCCGCTCTCAGGTCATTCAGGCCATTATAGACCTCTTACGAACATCTGAACCGTGCAGGAGGAACTTGTACACAGACCTCGCTCTCGCCACTTGGTGGGTGATGATGCAGGACCTTCAGAACCCGCGCCTGCAGCCGCGTCCATTTCGGTGTCTGGCGGGGCTAGGACACCTGGGGTGGCTCTTCCAGAATCCCCGGACCTTCTGAAAATATACGGAGGGCCACACCTCAGGGTCCCGTCAGCATCGACTCAAGAGCAGCACCTAGAGTTTGATCTTCGTAAGTCTTCTCCACTAAATACATTGTTGTCATATGTGGATCGTGTCAACTGATGTCCATGCCCTTCCCTGTTATGTAAAGTTCTATGACTGGCATGGGTTGCTGCGGCAAGGCTGGTCGGGATGTCTGGTGGCATCCCTCCTAGGGGCATGCCAGTGATTGTGGAGATAGTTACCCTGGCTTCCCGAGCTGCAGCACTCCCAATTGTCGGTAGGACCACTAGCATGGTCATGCCCGAGTTTATTGAGGTGGAGTCTGATGATGAGGATCGACCGGTCGACCCATGTCCTGCCACGCCTGCTCCGATGCTAGATGTCGTGCTGGATTCAATGCCAGACGCTGATACCACTGAAGATTTCTTGCAATCATATCCCACATACAAGCTTTCCAATCGTGAGGACTGGGAAGAAACGACCTCCGATGAAGAGGACAGCAAAATAGTCTGCCACCGATCGTGGAAGCTGATCACGCGCTTCATCAATGACACCCCCAAGCACTGTGGTTGAATGAGATGGACAGACTCCACTCATGACTGTACGAATTGTGTGCTGGGGGAGTGGATGCCCAACACCCTCATACGATCATCTGATATCTCATGGTAGATAAGATCCGGGAGTATGATCGTGGGATAAGTGTGGGCTGACAACGGAGGAAGGAGATGAACATCAAGAAGCTCCTGGAGGCTGAAAACGAAGTCCAACACCTAGAGATCCGGGCGGATGAGCACTCAGCCTCTATCAATGCACAATCTGAGCTAATCATTCAATTTTAGCACTAGCTGGTAGAGGCAGAAGAGTGTATGAGGAAGGCTTCTAGAGAGATGGATTCCATTCGGGCTGACATAGAGAGGGCTCGAGCTAAGGCTGATGAACTACGCCCCATCGCAGCTGAGGAGGAGCGGGAGCTAAGTCGGTGGCATCAATTCCAAGATTCCACAAGTCAAAGGGTGGCAGAGATGCAGTGGTCTTTGGATGGAGTTAATCCGTCCATGAGGGGAGTTAACCCCCGGGTACTGTAATGATTACAAACCCTTAATAGTACTTTCATGCTTTGATTAATTTTTTTTAATGTCATAGCTTGAACGAGTTCCGCTGTTTTCATTGGTTCATTGCATCCTTACAATGTTTTTGGAATGTCCAGTGACAATTCCCTAAGATCACGTGGGTTGAACCCTATGTGAGAAACAACAGATAGTCACCTCTTCACCCCATCCAAACACAGGAGTGAAAACCATGCTTCGGGCATCTGGGGTTTGGACAACCGGTCCAGATTTCTGAGAAATGGGAGAGACTGACTGGAGAATAAAGTTCTCAAAACAGTCGAATTACCATTTTTTCAGCGTGCACTTGTGCACGAACTGTGCAATGTCAGGGGCGCTGAAATTGGTCCGAACGGATGAGAGTGGTAAGTGTGAATCATGATACCCAAGATTTAGAACATTACGGGGTGGTGTGACAATGGAGGATAGCTGTTGACCATGGCATAAATGCAGAATCCATATTGCATTATCCTGAAATGGGGACAATAAATGATGGTTGACCGCTAACCATGTTCGCAACATGAGCCCTAACTCAAATATCATCGATCAGTCTTCTAGGACGTTGGACCAGGATAGTAGGTGGACCATAGGTTGAACATCCATACTATTAGGGGGTCCCTCCGAACATAACCAGTCTTCTAGAACGTTGGCCCAGGATAGCAGGTGGACCATAGGTCAAGCATCCATACTGTTAGAGGGTTCCTCTAGACATGAAAGGAGAAGAGGGTCCTAATAAGGTGGCACACAGAGCGTGGAATTTAGAGTGATAGTTTGTTCAAACAGAATCCAACACTCATGAAATTATGCCACCGTGGTGGGAGTACGCTAGATGGGCGCATCGGTTTGATCATGGATGAATCCTTCTTTCAGATAGGGTCTCTCTGGCGAGGTGGTCTTTCACTTCTCAATGTCATCTTCGGGCATCCTGAACATGTTCAAGGTAGAGTTATAGTCATACGGTCCCCTACGAGGGGTCCGGAGAAGGGTTCGGAAAGGGGAAGAACAGGATTTAGGATTCCTATGGGCTGGACCCTAGGTAAAATTCCAGGGTGTCCCTATGTATCCCATGAGGATGGGAATCAAGCCAAACGTAGTTCTGGAAGCATATTTTAATGTCATGTAGGACGATGAGAAGCCTGGTTGCGCCGATACATATCCCACCCAAACTACTAAGCCCACGTGAGTCATGCTTGATGTGGGAAACAAGAAGTAATGGGAAACTTTCCTGACACAGGAAGGGGTAGGTTAGGGAAAAGGGACTCTCGGTGAATACTGGCCCAATGGTACTAACATGACCATGTGGCGCACCTAGATGCACGAAGAGGTAGATTCGAG
The DNA here is from genome assembly GCA_963277665.1 of Viscum album. Taxonomy (NCBI): domain Eukaryota; kingdom Viridiplantae; phylum Streptophyta; class Magnoliopsida; order Santalales; family Viscaceae; genus Viscum; species Viscum album. Next base: position 251,411,663 of record OY728150.1, read on the forward strand.
TATGTTGGAATTCCACTTGAACATAAGGAAGTGGAAATGTGTGAATCATGATTCTCTAGATTTGGCTTACAATGATGAAAGCGTGACGATAGATGATAAATATTGACTGTGGCGGCAATGCAGCATCCGTATCGCATTAGCCTAGAATAAGGACAGACAAATGAGGGTCGATCATTGACCATGTTCGAAACATGGGACCATGTCGCAAATGTTGTCAGAGATCCTTAGGGACGTTGGGCCGAAACCATAGGAGAGCCCTTAGGCCCAACATCCATGGAGAGCCCCTAATCCTAGCATCCTTGTCTTTTGAGGGTCCTTTTGGATGTGGAAGAGGATGAGGATCCAAATAGCGAGCTCACGAAGCATGGTCATGGAACGAGAGAATGTCCCCATGAAAATTACACACTTCAGACTCTTTGTCAAAATGCATTTGAATACGTTAATGAGACATATTAGATAGAGGGAGTCGAGTCCCTTCCCATAGGGAGATCTTATTTTAGGGTCATAGAATTCAGACCATAGATGGAAGGAAAAATAGGAGGCATGCAGTGGGTAATTAAAAAAACCCAACATGAATGGGAACCAGGGCTTCCGATCACCACGTGATTCTCAGAGATTGTTTTTAGGTCGAGGGACCAAAAACGAGTGTTGAGATGGGCTTGAAGCAATGTGAAAAGGCTTTCCTACGTACCCCATGAGGATGGGGATCAAGCCACACGTAGTTCTTAAGAGGTTCTTAGTTTAAGGTCTTAGAACTCGGACCATGAATGGGTAAGGAGAGAAGGAAACACATGGTGAAGTGGTTACAAAAACCGACGTGAATAAGGACATAAGCCATACTTACCATGTGTTCTATGGAGAAGTGATCGAGTCAAGGGACTGAACACGAAAGTTAGGATGGGCCCACGGGGAAGTTCCCAGGCGCTCCTACGTATCCCATAAGGATGAGAATCAATCCATATGTAGTTCTAGGGAGATTGAAATGGGCGCGCGGGTCTAGCCCTCGCGCCATGAGAAGCGGTATTTGATAGATCTTGTTTTTCCTTTAAGTTGAGGGTTTTTTTTGGTGAAGTGACAATCCTAGGGTAGCAAGCCCTAGTGTCACCACAAGAATCAAGTCGTGATTGGTGTTGACAAATGGCATGACATATGACCAATACCCAATGTGTTGTCCTCTATGATGAGGCCACCACAATGCAGTGTCATTTTTCATCGTGCGGACAGGACGATAGTGTCACAGTTTAGGGTCGTGTGATAGGACCAAGCATGCATTTTAACGTCATGTAGCATAGACGTAGTAGAGACGATGCTAGGCGGGGAATGTGTATGGTCCCATGCAACATAACCGGCGTGGATGGGGACATGATCCCACATCACACCGTACGCAATTCTGAGAGGGAGACCTCAGGCCGAGGGGCCTACATAGGGGTAAGAGGTAAAGGGGGGAGAGACTAGCTCCCAATGGGCTGGACCCAAAGATGAAATGTCTGGGTGGTCCTACATATCCCATAAGGATGGGAATCAAGCCATACGTAGTTCTAGATGAATATCTTAGTTTATGGTCTTAGAGCTCGGACTGTGGGAGTCCCGAAGGACACCGTATTGCAGCTTTATCCCCCTTACATGAAAATGTGCACTATGGGATAGCACCAAAAGTGTCAAGATTCCACCTGGATATAATGAGGTGGAACATAACATGAATCATTCAACCAAAATTCAAGGCCTGAATGGGTTGGCATGACGACAGAGGATTACGACCGACCATGTTCGCAACACAACATCCTGTCACGTTAGCCTAAAATGGGGACAAAAAATGAGCATCGACCGCTGACCATGTTCACAACGCGGGATTTCTATCAATTTTTTGTCTGAAACCCTCGGTGGCATTGGTCCGTAACAGTAGGAGAACCCTTAGGCGTGATATCCAAGTCGTTCATGGGGGTCCCTCCAGGTGTGAAAGATGATGGAAGCCCGAATGAAGGGGAGAAAGAATCTTGACAAGTGGAAGAAACTTGAACAAGGTGAATATGACACTCTTGGTCCTAGACCAGAGTAATCATAACACATGGGTAAACCATGGAAAGGGGTCTAGGGACTCAACTTGAGGGTGGCCAAGAGATGGAGGATTCCCAGGAGAAGGGGGCCATAGGGCCAAAAACCCTGTACCACACCTATATATCCCCCTCGTGGAGAGGGACAAGCAAAGGGGCCTCGGTGACCGGGAGATCAGGATATCTCTAAGAGGTGGGGCTGGACCCAAAGTCTAGACATTCAGGTGGTCCTACGTATCCCATACGTATGGGAATCAAGCCACACATAGTTCTAAAGGGTGCCTTTTAATGTCGTGCGGGATAGGAAATAGGAGGGATAATTCTTAGAATGGGGTGCGCGCGGTATGGCTATTGCAAACCCAACTTGAATGAGGACTTAGTCCCACACCACACCACGTGGTCCTGTATTCAAGGTCCCAAAGGTAGGACAGAATAGAAAAATTAGCTGAACTCAAGATGGAACCATATACAAGAGGTCTGGGCGTTCTTACGTAACCCATGAGGATGGGAATCAAGCCAGGCATAGTTCTTGGGAGATCATAGTTTACAGTCTTAGAGCTCGGACCATAGACGGATGGAAAATTTCCTAGTAAGCACAGACCTTGACTCGATCCCTAAGCCCACATGAGTTAAACTCAGTTTGGGAAACAAGGGAGGAATATTCTTAACGCAATACCTGAAACATCCATTGAGAGGAAGTTGTTGAAGAGCCCCAAAGGACACCTTTAACGCAACTTTGTTCCCCTAACGCGCATATGCGTACTGAGGGATAGTACCAAGAGTTTCAAAACTCCACTTGGACATGATGAGGATAGAAAAGGATGTGAATTGTTTAACCGACATTTTGGGATTAATGGGGTTGGCATGGAGATGGAGGATAACTGTTAACTATGGCGGAAAATAGTCTCCATATCACGTTAGCCTGAAGTGGGAACAACAAACGAGCATCAACCACTGACTATATTCGCAATGTGGGATTTTTATCGACTTGTTTCCCAAAACCCTCAGCGGCGTTGGCCCATAACGGTAGGAGAGCCCTTAGGTATGGTATCCAGGCCGTTCTTGGGGGTCCCTCTGGGTGTGAAAGGTGATAAAAGCCCTGATGAAGGGGAACACAAAGCCTGAAAAGTGGGTGTGGACATGTCCGAGTAGAGTCCAACATTCCAGGTAACTAAACCAGAGTTCCCTTAGGAACATTAGTGAACTGCAGAAAAGGGTCGACAAAGTGGCTCAGGAGGGAGAGGCACACAACATGGTCATTAAAGGCCTGATGTGAATGGGGACATAATCCCACAGCACGATATATACTCTCCTCTCCGGGGAAGGGTAGGCCAAGGGGCCAAGGTGGGATAGACAGTTTCAGAATATGGGGCTGGACCCAAAGCCTAGACATTCGGGTGATCCTACATATCCCATAAAGATAGGAATCAAGCCACACATAGTTCTTAGAAATACCCAGGGGGAAGGATACCCTAACGAGGACGTGTATGGCACAGCGAGTAACCTGACGTGAATGAGGACATAATCCTGCACCACACCGCAAAGTCTCATAGGAATGAACCTGGGCCCGGGGCCTGAAAAGGCCAAAGGGCCTGATAGTTGGGCTTTGGTCTGGAAGACCTGTCCCTCCTGTAGTTTAACGTCTTATAGTGAGGACGAAGATCAGGGAATACGACTCCCTAGATAGGGGAGGTGTACGACACAACAAGTAACCTGACGTGAATGAGGACATAATCCCACACCACACCGTACACTCCGGGTATGAACTTGGGCTAAGGGGCCCGAGAAGGCCAAGGGGCCTGAGGCTGGGCCTTAGTCAGGAAGGCGTGACCACCTTGCAGTTTATCATCTTGCAGTAAGGACGGGGGCAGGGGCGCCATAGGCCAAGTGTCCTAAGGAGGGGCCTTAGTCAGGAAGGCCTGACCAGCTTACAATTTATTGTCATGTAGTGAGGAAGGGGGCCGGGGGCCCGGAAAGGCCAAGGAGCCTGAGTCGGGGCCTCGGTCAAGAAGGCCTGACCAGCTTTCAGTTTATCTTCATGCAGTGAGGACAGGGGCCGGGGGCCTGGAAAGGCCAAGGGGCCTGAGGCGGGGCCTCGGTCAGGAAGGCCTGACCGTCTTGCAGTTTTTCGTCATGTAGTGAGGACGTGGGAAAAGTGGAAGGCCTCATCCGGGGACATGTACAACACGAAGAGTAACCTGACGTGAATGAAGACATAATCCAATATCATGTCGTACAATCCTATCCGAGAGAACCCGGGCCGAGGGCCCAAAAGGCCAAGGGGCCTGATAACTGGCATCGCTTGAGGGGAGTTCGTCTCTTGGGGACGGGGTAGAACAAATCACTACACTCGATGTTTGGGACATCTTGGGGTAGACCCGAAGATCCAGGACGACTGTTGACCATGTTCAAAACACAACATCCCTAAGGTGACCTGATATGGGAGAAAAAAATGAGTGTCAACCACTGACTTCATTCGAAACGTGGGACTTGTATCGGCTTGTTGCTCGACATCCTCGAGGGAGTTAGCCCGAAGTGGTAATAGGGCCCTTAGGACGAGTATCCATACCATTTTGGGGCCCTTCTGGATGAGGAAAGTGATGGAATCCTTGTCAAGGAGTGGGTGAAGCATGGATGTATCCATCTGTGTGAGAGGCGAACGTCCCCAGAGAATGGGGCGTATGGCCTGATCGAGGATTTCTCGATGTGAATTGGGCCAAAAATATACTCCCTGCCATATGTCCTGACCTGAGGGGATGATTTCTTTCTTTTGGGATGGGCTAACAGATGAAATGTCCAGGCATTCCTATGTATCCCATGAGGATGGGAATCAATCCATACGTAGTTCTTGAAAACCATGCAGTTTAACGTCATGCGTTGAAGACGTGGGAGGATAGAATAATGGGAGTGGGCACAAGGTGCGACCGTTATAATCCTTTTATTAGTGGGGCTAAGGAAGCCTACTCCTCATCATGCGAGGACCCTCCATGGAAACTATACCCATAGGGGACAGTGAAAGAGAAAAGCTTGGGGCTGGGCTCAATACGAGACGTCTAAGCGTTCTTACGTATCCCATTAGGATGGTAATCAAGCCATACGTAGTTCTTGAAGCAAAATTTAACATCATGTGGGACGATATGCAGTTTAATGTCATGCGGGATGGGATGTGTCTCATTTGGGGACATGTACGGTATGGCGAATAACCTGGCGTGAATGAGGACATAATCCCACACCACACCGTACAATCCCGAAAGAGAGCGTGAGTCGTGGAAGGTCAAGGGGCCTGAGGCTGGTCCTTGGTCAGGAAGGCCTGACCGGCCTACAGTTTAACGTCTTTCATTAAGGACGAGGGACAGGGGCCCGAAGAGGCCAAGGGGCCTGAGGCTAGGCCTCGGTCAGGAAGGCCCGACCAGCCTGTAGTTTAAAGTCTTGCAGTGAGGATGAAGAAGATCTTAGTTTAAGGTCATAGATCTCGTACCATTTTGTAGTTTATTGTCATGCAGGACGATGTTGCAGTTTAAAGTCATGTAGGACAGGGTGCAGTTTAAGGTCTTCCGGGACCCAGGTACAGTTTAGGGTCATGCAGGACTGTACAGTTTAAGGTCGTGCTAGACAATAAGGTGCATTGTAACGTCATGATGAAGGAAGATGAGTAGTTTAATGTCATGCAGGAAGGTGGTGCAGTTTAAGGTCATGTGGGACCGTAATGTTCATTTTAGGGTCATGTGAGACCATAATGTGTAGTTTAAGGTCACGCGAGATTTTAATGTGCAGTTTAGGGTCATGAGGGACCGTAATGTGCAGTTTAGGGTCATGCGGGATCGTATAGTTTAAGGTTGTGCATGACCATGGGGCTCAGGCAAAGTATTGCCTGAGGAACTTAGCATTGGTGGGAGGAGTTACCCGCTCACCATCCATGGTCACCAAGGAGTATGCTCCTTTGGGGTAAACCTTATGAATGATGTAAGGTCCTTCCCATTTGGTCTCCAACATGGGTGGTTTCCTGCCAGGGATCATCAGCGCTTGGAGGGCCAACACCAGGTCGCCTTGCAGAAAAGAGCGAAGGTGAACCTTTTTGTTGAAGGCTCTGGCTATCTTATTCTGATGCCTTTCTAGGTTGTGCAGGGCACAAAGCCTGTTCTCGTCTAGTGCTTCCAGTTCAGCTAGATGGATTTCATCCACCTTATCTGGTGCATGATGGTCATAGACTACAGTTCGTAATGATGGCAGCTGGATATTGATGGGTAGGACAGCCTCATCCCCATACACCAAGGAATATGGAGTCACCTGGGTGGAATTGCGAGTCGTTTTCCGATACACCTAGAGGGAGTTGGGGAACTTGTCCAGCCAACTTTTCTTATTCTGACCCACCATTTTCTGCATAATATTAGAGAGAGTTTTGTTGAACTCCTCGATCTTCCCATTTTCATGCGCATGATAGCGAGAGGTTTTGTTCGAATAGATATTGTACTTGGAGTACAATTTTTTCAGCTCGTCTTCTTGGAAGTTGGTGCTATTATCAGTGAGGACAGCATGAGGGACTCTAAACCGGTGGATGATATTATAGCTCATGAATTCAACAATGGAATGGACCTTGACCTCTTTGAGTGGAACTGCCTCTGCCCACTAGGAGAAGAAATCCGTGGAAGTCAGGATGAACCTACACTGGCGAGCTGTTGCTGGTGGATATGGTCCCACGACATCAAGTCCCCATACTGCAAATGGCCAAGCGTACTTGGTGGAGTGGAGAGGCTCTGTTGGACGATGTAGGAAGTTAGCATGGACTTGGAATGCATGGAATCTATTGGAAAACTCAATACAATCATGGATCATAGAGTCCCAAAAGTACCCCAACCTCTGGATCTGATGGGACAGCTTGGGCCCAACCTGGTGAGAACCACAGGAACCAGCGTGAACCTCTTGCATGACCTGAGAAATATCGACTCCTTGAATTCAATGGAGGAGAACACCATCAAATCCCCTCTTATAGAGGATCCACTCAAGACTGGGACCAATCTAGAGCATAAATTGCAGTGCACGACGTCCGATTCGCCCGCGCTCGACTTGATTATCCGGGAGGCAACCATTTTGGAGATACTCGACAAAAGGTGCCCTCCATTCGGGATTGGCCTCAACCACTGCATCTGAATAACCTGGGGCTCCGAACGTGGAGGATCCAGCGGTAATCTGGATTACCTGCAATCCATCTTCATCCCCTGAGGTGATGGGGGAAATGAATCTCCGGTGTGCCACATGTATAATCAGATAATCCTGCTTGGGTTCTGAAAGTGATGCAGCTAGGCCAGCCAAAGCATCTTCTCTACCATTCTATGACAGAGGGACATGGGTAACCTCTGGTCGAGAAGTGAACTGGGACATTAGATGGAGGGTTCACTCCAACAATGGTACGAGCTCTGGATTCCTGAAAACATAGTTGCCATTGACCTGCTTGATGACTAGTTCGGAATCCCCTTTCACATGCAGGTGGGGTACATCAATCTCAAGGGCCATATTGAGGCCGGTGATGAGAGCCTAATACTCTACCTCGTTGTTGGTGCAGCCTTATGAAAACAAGAACGAGTATGGAAGGACGTCCTGCACCGGGGTGATGAAGACGATACTCAGACCCACTCTGTTGAGCTTAGGATCGTTGAGCCTTCTACCGATGGGGATCCTGGAGGCACCATCGAAGTGCATTTTCCATCATGAGATGGCATGATCGACTGAGATGATTACCTCATCAGGAAAATCTAGGTCAAGGGATTGATCTGTGGAGGTTGGATGGGCATCTCGGAAGTCCGCCAATGCCTGTCCCTTGGCAGCCTTCTAAGACACGGACCTGATGTTGAACTGCTGGTGGATCACCGCCCACCGCACTAGTCGGCCAGTCAACATGGGATGGTTCAGAATGTACTTCAGTGGGTCTACCCAAGAGATCAACTGTACATCATGGTACTGCAGGTAATGCCACAATTTTTGCATGGCAAACATGAGCGCAAGGCATCTCTTTTCAATGGGAAAGTATCTAGTCTCCATATCGAGGAGCATGTGGATGAGGTAGTAGAGTCCGTTCTCTATCCCCTCATTGTTCTTATGGGTGAGAAGTGCACCAAGGGACCGTTCTAGGGTGGTCACGTAATGGACCAATGGATTCCTGAAGACAGGTGGCATCAAGATCGGAGGTTGGAGTAGATACTACTTGATTTCCTTGAAGGCGGTCTGACATTATTCATCCCATTAAAAGGTAGAGCCTTTCTTCATAAGCTGGGAAAATGGCTTATACTTTCCCGCCATATTCGCAATGAATCGGCGTATGTATGGTAACTGGACTTGGAGACCTCAAAGATCCCCAATATTGCTCGGGGGAGGCATTTGGCTGATGGCCTTGATCTTCTCTAGGTCGATCTCGATGCCTCAGTATCTGACAACAAATCCAAGAAACTTCCTGGAGGTGACCCCGAAGGCACACTTCAGTGGGTTTATCTTCAGGTGGTGGGAATGGAGGAAGCCGACCACCTTCTCAAGGTCCTTGAGATGGTCCTGGTGCTGGTGAGATTTGACCACCAGATCATCCATGTAGCATTCCACCAGTGTCCCGAGAATCAGATTTAATATTCGATGCATGGCCCACTGATAGGTGGCACCCACATTCTTCAGGCCGAAGGGCATAACCTGGTAACAAAAAGTACCTTGGGGAACCCTGAAGGCAGTGGACTCCTCGTCATCGAGGGCCATCCAGATCTAGTTTTACCTGGAATACCCATCCATGAAGGAGAGGGCTTGGAAGCCGGACGTGGCATCAGTCAACAACTCTATCACTAGGAGGGTAAAATCGTCCTTCGGACAGTAGAGGTTGAGGTCGCGGAAGTCGATGCAGACTCTGATATGCCCATTCTTCTTCTTGACTGGCACAATGTTGGCAAGACACCTGGGGTACTGGACTTCCTTGATGAAGTTGGATTTGATAAGCTTGTCAAATTTGGCCTCAACCATGGCACCATGAGAAGGGTTCATTTTCCTAGGAGGCTGCTTGAACCAGCAATGGTTTGTCGGGAGACCAAGGCAGTGGACAGCTAGTTGGGGATATAGTCCTGGAATCTCGCTATAACTCCAGGCAAACACGTCGCGGTGCTGTTTGAGAAAGTCCACGTACTATTGCTGCTCCTCAAGGGGCATGGCAGCACTGATCAATGTGGGTCTCAGATCTACCTCGCTACCAAGGTTCACCTGTACCAGTTCATCGACCGTGGTAGAGAAACATTATTCAAAGGCAGTGGGAGTATCCTCCAGATCCTCTTCTACACCATTGGAGGGATCTTCCGTGGGGGGAGCTATTTCCGAGCCACCAGACTCTAATGGGAGACTGGTTTTGGCCTGAGCGGTAGTGGTCATCATGTCAGGAGACTCATGCGCCACTGAGACCATAGCGATGAAGTCAGTCGATCCAATCCCATCTGGCCTTCGGCCCAATGGTCCATGCTTGATGACATCAAAGCAGTAGTGATGCGTTGGCCTGAGACGGTCGATTCCAGCCCGACGAAAGAGACACGTATGATGTACCATCTTTGCCCTGATCCTGAAGTCCCGATATGGTATAGGGGTAGGAGGTTCCGAGATTCCCTGAGCCTAGTTTGTGTAGGAGTACGAGGTGATTTTTCATCGTTGCTTAGACATGGGAATATGCCTTCCTGTTGTACCCAAAACAACAAAACACTGCCCCATTCCGGGGGTCGTGGACTCCAACCGATGGATCAGGAAGATGTAGGTGTCATCTAGACCTGCCCAAGGATCACTTGTGACTAGGGTGGGTTCATCCTCACTTGCTAGGATTTTCTTATCCTTTCTCTTGTAATAGTCAGCGTCCAGATAGAAGGCTTCACAAGAGGCAAAAGGAGACACATATCCTTGGAGCACGCTTACTCGACCATTAAGGGAGTATTTGAGGCATTGGTGATACGGCGAAGGGACCGCTGCATGCAGATGGATCCATGGCCTGCCCATCAATGCGTTGTATGCGATGTCCTAGGAGACGACCATGAATTCAGTTCTAGCAATTAGGCAACTGAACTGGGTCTTCAAGCGGATCTTTCTGAATGGGGTCTGCTCGGACCTGTAATATCCCTAAATTCTAAGGTCCGAGGGAGTTAGATCATACTCATCCAAACCCAGCTTCCATAGTGTCCGAGTTGGGATTAGGATAATCCTAGAACCCGTGTCAACAAGGCACCGGCAGACTTCCACACCATTGAACTGACCAGTGAGGTACAGTGGGAGAATGTGCCTTTGTATGGGAGGGTCTTCTTCTTCACCATAGAATGAGATAACTTCCTGGAATTCGGAAATATAAATTTCCTCAGTGTGGAAGGCTTCTACAGGTGCTACATCCGTCTCAAATTGGTGGAAGCTCTTTAAGGCCTCGGAAAGTGCCTCATGCATTTCAGATGACAGGCGAAGAACCTCAAGGATATAAATCCTTGCTAGAATGCTGGCTAGGTGCTTCAGAACATCATACTTCCGTGCCAAACTTGAACATCTACTTACAGAAGGTCGCTCTGCAATTGGAGGCATGACGAGCCCTGTCGGATGGACCGGTGGCTGGCTGGTATTGGGTACATCCTGCAGCCTTCTAGTTGAGGGCCTGAAGAGTAGCTGTTTGATGAGGAACGAAAAACTGAGATTGGCCTATAGTAGGGAAATACTGGCTGTGGTATGGATGAGGCCGCTCTTCCTGATCTAGTAGCACAAACGGTGGTGGATGTAGATCTGAGGGCACCAGATGTGGTTGTGCATGCTGAGATCTACGATGGGCCTACTATCTGGTTTCAGTAGCATGCACGGTCTGGCTGGAAGCGCCCCCTGACGTGCCTTGACGACCCATGTGGCCTCGGTTCCACATACGTTGACTTCAGCTTGGGACATTGGGGAGGCTCGTCTGGCGTTCCCCCTCGTTGGGAGAAATATAGGGATTTACCAGCTCCACGGTATTAACTGAAGCATACCCTAGACTGTCGGTTAACTAATCATCCACCATTGGGCGGATTCTAGTGGGAATCCCCATATCAGGGGGCATGAAGTCACCGAGAGTGTGGTATGACGACAACAGTGGTTGAGTGCATTGCTTCTTCTTGCACCGCCACTGCTTTCCCTTCTGGGAGGAGGCCGGCTGAGATGACGATGCAGAGGTACTAGTCGCATCTTCTGAAGGCTCTGGCTGATTCAGTCATGCCCAAATGATACAATGGGCATGTGCGATGGTTTTACGGGCTATCCAGTCATCATACTTCTGGGACCCATGACTGGGAACCTGCTTCCACTCGCCTTCATCGTCACTACCGCTTTCTGACCTTACAAAGACACCCTCCACTTGTGTCGGGGCCGGGCCCAACCTGACTATGTTGTTTTCTTCCTGGTCTTGGAGCCAGCCTTTAAACACATAGCACTTCTTCAGGGTGTGACCCAGGATCCGATGATAGGGGAAGTAGTTGGGGTGATCGGTGAGATTCTTCTCTACCGGCCTTCTGCACTCGGGTAAGCGCACAATCCCGTACTCTAGGGAACTACGGAAGTAATCGGGGACCTGATTATCATTGAATGAGTAAGTCTGGTGCCTTTTTTTCGGATAGGGGGCTCTGGGAGACTGGATCTGACGAGGGACCGGAGGGGCCTGCTGAGGAGGTGGATCCTGATTGTCCCGCCTAGGCGGTGGTGGTGCATTGTGCGGGGGAACCTGCCGGTTGTGAGGCAGTCAATGCTGGGCAGGAGCCTGTGTCTGAGGTGGAGGGCATCTGCGGGGTTGCAGAGCCGGTGACACTGGAAGCAATTATAGATGCCTGGGGGCTTCTATTTGGGCCACCGCGGTGGACTTGGCTCTGGCATCCCTCCTTGTTGGGATCATAGGGGGAAGCAGACGCGCCTGACTAGCATGTTGCAGAGCTTCCTCGAGGCGCTGAGCCTTATCTGGGAAGTCCCGGAACCCTCTGGGGTAGTTCTGGGTGATCAGGGAAGGAACTAGTTCTGTTTTAACATTCCCTATGCACATTTTCAGTAATTTCTCCTGAGTTAGTGGCATGTCGAGGGAGTATGTAAGCCCCTTCCACTGGGTGATGAAGTCTGCGACTCACTCATCAGGCCTTTGTATGCACTTGAAGAGGTCTGTGATGCTGTTCTTTCACATGGTGGAACTGAAATGGTATAGGAACTGTCGGCGGAGATTCTCCCAGTCGGTTACCGATCTGATAAAGAGCTGGTTGTACCAAAAAAATGCAGGGCCCTCCAATGTCTGCAAAAAACATTAGATCTTTGCGGCTTCATGCTATGTTGGTGTCCCCAATATGGGGCCACACCTGGAGGAAAAGTGGGTCTGGTGCTACAGTGGGTCCCCTTCCCATTAAAGGGAGAGAAATTGGGATTCCGAAAACCTGGATGTGCAGACATATCATCCACGCACACGGGATATGGCTTTCCATCTGGTGGGATTTCCAACTGCCGGGTTTCCAATGGCTTGAGGCGGGCGATGAGTGCCGCTATAGGATCATCCAGGTGGGGGTCCCTGTCATGATGGGGATCCATAACCATGAGTGCATTGTCGGGATCTTCGACATGGTAGACGGCTTCAGCGGCTCATGGAGCGACTGGCGGAATGGCCCTTGTGGTGGCTGGGAGAACCTGGGCTAGATTCCTCAGATTGCCTCGCCGTTCAGGAGGGTTTGGCGAGACATATCGCGCCCTCTTGCCATGGGTTCCGGCTTCTACCCTGTTTGCGAGAGTACTGTGATCAGGGTTTCCCAGAGACATCTCGTCGGGGGGGGGGGGGATTTGTTCCTGCCCTTGCTGCCCCAGCTTAGGATCGCCATCGTAGGGTCGCCTCTCTATAGAATGCTCGGCTAGGAGTTTGTCGACCAGCCTCTTATGCTTAGCAGTTTTCCTGTGTAACGTAGCCTTTTGGGGTCTTCATCCGTCTTCTATACTAAGGAAGACGGGTTGGAGTTCTTGATAGTTCCGACATTCTCTTTACCCTTACCAGAGTTCCAACGGAGTACTAGTGAGTCGGTGGGTGCATGGAGGCCTATAAGGTTCCTCTGCTGACGAGTAATCCTCCCTGATGGGTCCAGCAGTGGTGGTACACCCTCAGGGGGTAAGTATCCATCAAGAAACTCCAGCTCTTCCACCTTGTCCACTATGTCAGCCATGTGGACCACAACACTTCTTGGGGGCATGTCCTCAATGTCGCATAACGAATCTAGCTTTCAACGGATAGTACTGAAAAGGAGGGCATCATACTGTCCCCAGCCATGGACTTGCACGTGGGGGGTAGCTTCCTTGATGATTTTGCGGAGTATCTTGAAACTCTGAACGCATTTGTGCTGGAAGGTGTTCTGGTGACCTGGTGACACAGGGAGCTGGGCCACGAGCAGTGTGGCCAAATCAACCTGAAGACATTTCTCACTAATTTCTTCAATGTGCACTTGGATCCTAGGGTACACCACCCGATAATAGTGAATTATAAAGTGCGTCACCCATAGGGTTTGATGGAAGCACTAGACTTCCTCCCGGGTGAGGAATTTCGGCGCACAAAGGTTCGATGCTGCCAATGGCAAGAACTTCTTCGGGAAGTGATCTGCCACTAGGATGTTCCAGAAGCTCCTGGGCTCGAATTCTGGGTCTGGCCCCATATTTCCCCACTCTTCAACCGGAGGTGGCTGAGGAAACAGTAGTGGTAATGAGGCGGGCCACTGGGACAGTAAACTGGGCGGTGGAGAATACGAAGAACGAGACGATTGGCCACCGAATTCTGGGCCATCCTCAGAAGAGTGCAGTGACCTGACCACAATGTCATGATACGACAGGCCAATAGCCACATCTTCTGGTGTAGGGATCACAGTTACCGGTGATGGGTCACGCTATTTCTCAACCGCCGTCAATCCCCAAAATAGCTCTCCGTGATCTCTGGTCAAGGTAGAGGGTGCTTCTGGTGATGACGGTGGTGACTGCATGGTCGGAACCTGCGGGATTCTCACAACTTCCTCCTCCTGGATGTACCTATGAAGAGAGGCGGGAATCCGATGGACTTCGCATTCTGGAAGGATGAGGCTGACACGCCTTGTTCGTGCCCCGGTCCTTGACATAGAGGACTGAGGGGAGGGTTCCACTACTGAGTCACATTCTGCTTGAGAATCAGAGAAGCATACTGGTTTGATCTCCGTCTGGGCCTTCCCAGGAATCTTTTTGTTTTGGCAATGACCCACCCTCATGCCCCTGGATGGCCATTCGGGACAATGCTGATTCCCGACATGTAGTCTCAGGGTCATGCTGGCGCCAGGGTAGAGACGAATTCTGCTTGAGATAGCCGGGGTGCGAGGGGAACCGGGGAAAATGTCGAAGGGAACATGGGGAGGACATCCATGAACAGAACCTGAGTGGGTGAAACCTCTGTTAGAACCTACGGGAGCATGGGGAGGACCTCCATGCTTTTTGCGGGTGGAGCGAGGTTGACCCTCACCCCTTTGGTTGCCAGGGCGAGGAGAACCTTCACCAATTGCAGAGATAACATAGGTAGGATCCCCATGTTAGAGAGGGAACAGATGGGCAATGTCTTCACATCGACGGTCGGGGGCAGGAGGAGGGACTCCATACCTGGTGTGGTGGGCACGGGAGAGGCTTTCACGCCGAGTGTCACTGTCGTGGGGAAGGTCTTCATTCGGGTTGGGGGTAGCACAGGGAATACCTCCATGATGAATTTCAGAGCAAGGAAGGCCCATGCTCAGTGGAGTAGTGGTACGGGGAGGACCTCCGTACGAGGTGACATCACTGCTGGTCGGTTCGCGGTGATCACCACTCAGGACTGCGACCTAGAGAGTCAACTCAGCCTGCCTGTGGGGTGGTTGGGGCCTCGATCCCAGTTGGGCGTAGGAGTGTCCCTGCTCAGTGCATGCATGGACTTCATGATATACGCTGGTGGTGGCTCGAGCCATAGTAGCTGTCAATGTTAAGGCCCCTTGGCGGTCGTCCTCAGCTCGGGCCCAATGCTGGCGTCCGGTCAGGTGAGCTGGTGCGGGTGGTGCATGGGCATAGCCTACCTGCTCTTCTGGCAAGGCCGGATGGTGGCGCTGACGTAGTCAGGTGGGGGCCCTTGCTTGGAGTCCTTGGATCAAGACTCTGATCAGGCTGAGACAGACGTCACCCACCTCATCAGCGTAAGGCAGCGAGTTGTTAAGGCATTCCGGGGACAGGCTCCCGAAACAATTGAATGTTGGGGGTGGGGAGCAGGGGCTCCCTGCGTGGCCCTCAAGGGCGGCATTGGTGGCGGGGACTGGACACCTCAAGGTCCAGGCGGGCCATATCCCGATCTGGGATTATTCCCTCCTCCTCGTAACGGCATACGTGGTCGTTAATCACCCTTCGTTGGATGACTTGTGATGGGGAGAGGGGGCATGGGCGCCCCATGTTCATGGACACAGGTGCCGTTGGGGTAGTAGTGGAGCCATGCGGAGTGGTTGTGTTAGTATTTCCCATGCCCCTGCATAGGCAGGTGGGCAGTGATCGTGTCCCTGTAGTAGCAACCTGATTTCTTGGAAGCAGGGAGATTAACCCATCAGCCCTGTGAGGAAAAGAAATCGACAACCAGTGCCCCAATGCCATTCTGTCTTCCGTGGCTGGAAAGAGGGATCCACGCCGACAACATTTCAGAATGTAATTCCCCACGTTCTACATCCCCAACTTCTGGTGAGTTTCACGCTAGGCCCGCAATTTTCTTGGTGGGACCTAGTGCCAGATATCTGGATCTGGTGACACGTCAATCTACCGATGTATCGAACTCTAATAATCTCTATATTGAGGAGAAGAACATCACGTCGGGTTCACCATTTCTATTTTCGATGCTTTTTCCAGTGCGCGTGCATCCGTCTGTGGGGGAAATCGGTGTAGTTTTTTTGTTTCCCCGCATTCTTGTTTTCCAAAGGTGGGTGACATCCGTTCCTTATTCAGGGATGTTTGCTCCTTGATCGAAACGGGATGATGGTATGTCGGTTCCTCCTTCTGTGGATTCCTCCTCAGAACTCGTTACCTAGTCCAAGTCTCCCTCATAAATTTAATACGTTGTTCATGAAACTCTTCCCACTACCATGTTTCCATGGACACCAGTTAATTACAATGCTTATGTCAGGACATTCCAAAGGGTCCGGTCAGGGTAGTAACCTTCAGTTAAGAGAGTAGTCATGTCGAGGCATCATCAATGTGTCTGAATGCTGGGGAATTGGCGTGTCTATCTTTTGTCCCATTATTATAGGGATGCTTGAGGGCGCGGAAGCCCGAGGCATCCCACATCGAGCATGGAGAATCATATGTCATAGGAATGTATCTGAGGTTTTCCTCAGCTTCGAATGTTTAACACAGGGTATCCCGTAAGTTTACCGTCCAGCGGAGATGGAGCGGGCTGATCAGAACTCTAACTAGAGTGGATCAGATTGAGGAACCCCTATTGAGGGAACACCGATATCAGAGCCAGCCCATGGGTGGCTTCTTGAATGCTGTGGAGTGGAATGGGGTGGCATGATCTCACCGGGCTGTGGTGGCCCGGGTAAAAATCAGGATGGATGATGGAAAGCTACACAAAGTGGAGGGGGGAATGAAATATAGTCATCGCAAGGGAGACAATGATGTTGGTAGTGAGTCTCGATGAGACTTACTATGTATCCCCATGGCAGGTAATCAAAGTCCGTGTAGTTCAAGATGAATGTGTGTGGATTACACTCTAGGCCACCCAAGGTGGTGGGAGAACTGGTGTGAATGAGGTCAGAACGACCAAGTGGTGGCCCTGACCCTCAGGAGGATTCCTACGTACCATACCTTAGCATGGATCAAAGTCCACGTAGTTCAGGTTGGACACCGGAGAACCGACGTGATGAAGAACCTTGGTCCAATGGGTGGTGGGCTTGAAACTCGTGAGGCTTCCAACGTACCATGCCTTGGTATGTATCAAAGTCCACGTAGTTCGAAATAGGCCTGTTGAATTGACACGAAGGGGTGTCGGAACAACTGGATGGTAGGGTCACAACGGCTTACCGCTGGATTGGGAAGTTGTTTAACGTCATGCGGGATGAGGGTGTGTCGGAGAACTGACATGAAAAAGGACCTTGGTCTAGGAGGATGGTGGTATTGAACCTCATGAAGGCTTCCCATGTACCTTTCCATGACATGGATCAAATACCACATAGTTCAGGTGAAAAAGGGGCTTGGCACACTGACATAGAGACGGTAGGGGCCAATGATTGTTGGGATTTAACCTCAAGGAGGCTTCCAACGTACCATTCCTTGACATGGAGCAAAGTCCTAATAGTTCGGATATGAATGTGGGTGTCGGAGAACTGACGTGAAGAAGGACCTTGGTCTGATGGGCAACGGGGCTTGAACCTCAGGGAGGCTTCCTACGTACCATGCCCTGACGTGGATCAATGTCCTCTTAATTCGGGTAGGGTTTTGTCAATGATCTGACATGTAGGTGAACCCGGGGGTCCACTGGTGGTGGGATTGAACCTCGTGGGGCTTCCTACGTATCATTCCTTGACATGGATCAATGTCCTTGTAGTTAGGGCATGCAGATTAACGTCATGCTGGATGAGGCATCCAGTTTATCGTCATACAAGATGGGGCATACAGTTTAACATCTTGCTGGACAACGACATACAGTTTAACATCATACTGGATGAGAGAATACAGTTTAATGTCATGCTGTACGAGGGAATTTTCATGGTCGATGCTTACTCTAAGCCCACATGATTTGTGCTCGGTGTGAGAAACAAGAGGCAGGAGAGACCTGATGATCATGTCGCGAAGGGTGCGTCCGTGAGAAGCGAAGAGGTGCTTACGCGTTAGGTGGACCATGGTGCTGGGAAATACTCCAGGATGGATCCCCAAGAGAAATAAAGTGCAGAGGGATAGGGATTTGGGACCGAAGAAAGGAGGTGCCTTGTTCCCTATCAAGCCCTCTGATAGCCCTGGCGGTAAGGAAGTACAGAGGTGCATGGGTGCTACCTTCCGAAAGAGGGGCTAGGAGCTTATGAAAGGATGGACTCCCTTCCCCCATGGACAAACGCCACTCCTAGAAGGAGGATATCATCTCGTGTGGGGAATAGGGGGGGCGTAAAGAATGTCCGAGCCAGGGGGACCCTGCGTGTGAGGCACGGGGTCGGGTCACAGTTTAATGTCATGTGTTGAGGACAAGGTGCTTGGCAGTTTAACGTCCTGCAGCATGGAAAAGGTGGGTTTACTCCACAACCCTAGGGATTACATGACTAGTACCCTTTTCTCCCTGTGGGAGGGAAGGTACTGGAAATTCCGTGGAGAAGGGGGGTCGCAGAGCGAACCATCGAGGGGTCCATATTAGCGTGGATATGAAAAGAAGCAATAGCCGTTAGAGTTCCTATGGGAAGAAGCATTAGGTGAAGTAATGCTACGGGTGGTGTCATCCAGGGGACTTTGAAATCACATCATTAAAACCTGGAGGGTTGCACGGGAAGAGGAATTGCCAAGAAGAGGGGTCCAAAGGCAGGGGCCTTGCGGAGCTCGATTACTTTGCGTAATGGAGGGCACTCGCGAAGGGGTATGATTCACGAAGTGGAGTGCCTTGGAATTATAATGGGACATAGGTGTGAGTGGTAGGTGCTTCGTGAAGTGGAATGGTGTTCGCGGAGCACTGCCTTGTAGAGCATAGGTGCCTCGCGAAGAAAGGTGCCGTGAAGCAGTATGCTTCGCGAAGTACAGTGACCCTGCCTTTTCATGTGGATCATGTGTACAAGGTGGGTGTTTCGCGAAGAATAAATGCTCTGCAACTGCCCAGGTCCCCTTGGGGATCCCCTTCCTTTAGAAATGATCTTAGGCTTCATGAATGGAATCCCTCCCAGAAGTGGGGCTCAAAACTAGACAAGGCGGAGGCATCTCACGAAGCAAATATACCTCGCGGAGCTCATGATTCCCGGAGCGAAGAGGGCTTCACAATTTGGGAGTTGAGAAGCCCAAAGGTCGGATTGTCCATCTGGAGATCTCAGGGGGAGCTTAGTATTTATAGGCAAGGGGCGCCACGGATTATAGCTCACACAACGCGAAGGGGGCTTCATTTGCTTCGTGGTGGGCCGCGAACGTCAACCAGATCCGCGGAGAGATACCACCTCTTCTGCTACGCAGTGGGTTCGCGAACGTTAGGGCATTTGCGGAGCGTTACCGCTTTCGGTGCTTCTTGGAGGGGTTCAAAAATGTCAGGGAGTTCTCGGAATGGTACCACCTCATTTGCTTCGCGGCGGCCACAGTGCTTGGGGGGCTCCGTGTCGGGGCTTCGCGAGGCAGGGCGCAAGGCCTCTTTTTCTTCGTTCTTTTCATCCAATGTTTTGGCGCCAACAGTTATCACTCAGTCCAAACCCACCCCAATGGGGCCCATGATATGAATCCCCCATACTAAAATAGATTAGTGGTTTGTGAATAACAATGAGTTGGAATATCATGAAACATCCTATAATATGTAATTCTATATCCAGTAGAAAATACATAATTTTTTTAAATTTTACCTAATTTTTCCGTCAAAACATAAACCATCAAAAATAAATACTGAATCAATTAAAAACACATAGACCTTTTAGGTTTAAAGTTTAAGATAATTATGAAAAAACTACAACTTATATTTATAAACAAGCATTTCATAAAAATCAACACTATCTCCCATTATACCCAACTTTTCTTATTTCACAATAGGTTATGAACATTATCCATGTGAAAGCCTTCTAAAAAACACATTTAACATCTTTACTCATAACCTAAGAAAAAGAAAGATAAGAAAAGGGTGATCTTATATTATCAGTATAGTTAAAAATCAAATAATATCATAATCATAAGATATAAGAACATAAAAACATTTTAAAATTCTATCCTGCATATCAAAGAGTCAGGATATCATGTCATGGGATAAATCATTGAAATTTAAAAATAATAAAAGAATATATTCCATAAGTCAATAACATAAGACATGAAATTATGTAAAAACATAATCATATAAAAAATCATATTATTCAAGGCTCACTACCCGGACCATCACAGTGGAACAATTCCTTCACTAAACCAGGTTTACTCCCCATTCCTTCCCTATATTACTGAACCAAGTTTACTCATGTTCCATTTCTATAGTACTAAGCTCAGTTTACTTCCCATTCTAGTCATATCTATCTCGATAGATATAAATATTTAACCAATTACATCGAGGGAGATACAGGTCCCACCCTTATCATAATATTAACAATACATATTGTGAATTAGAACCCATAAAAATAGTTTCATAAACATTTCATCATAACATAATTCATGGAAAAGAAACACAATTCATAAAAATAAATCCATAATATATATAAACTATTAACAGAAAGAATAATAATAGTATCACTGGATCATATCCCCAGAAAAACATAAGTAACATCAAATAATGTTATCTTAGATGGAAAATATTTTTGAGATATCACTTGAAATCATTATTGAGGAAAATATCCTTTCAGTTTTTAAAGAATTTTATTCTTCAAATGCTGTGTAATTTTAAAAGAGAATATTTTATTCGAAAATAAACATATAATATTGTAACGAAATCCCCAAGGAATTATGGAGTCATAAAATCCAAAAAACCTTTTCATTCCATATTTGTTAAATAACATCCCTTCTTTATATTTCTATAGGAAAAGTCACAAAGAGCCTTATTTAGAAAATGATTAAAATATTCTTTTCAAACCATTTTAAAAAAAGTAAAACATCAGTAAAAATAAATTTAAAAATTCATAGAATAATTGTAAAAACATTTTTGAATTTTTTTTAGAAAACATTGACATGAAAGATAAATATTCCACAATGACGATTTAAAACAAATTAACCTCTATTATTGATAAATTGTGAAATAATCACTTATCACATTATAATCAGTATAATTGTATTACCATTGAAGGAAGGAAAATTATTTGAATATAAAAATACCACATTATTAAGAATAATACTCATAAAATACATTAATGGGTAGTATATACACAACAAAAAATAAATAAGTACTGTATAAGGCATGTGCCCTACCAAAATAAAGGTGAAACAAAAATACCTTACCTTAGGTATTGATTTCCTTCATATAAATTCAAACACAATTTATAATAAATATATGTTTATTATAAATATAAAAAACCACATATATATAATACTATATAAAATTTACTTTTGACATTATGTTACTTGCTTATTAATAATTACATGTTAAAGTTATGTTTCAGGTAACAACTGCTTTATTTTTTGTTCTTGTTTTGACTTTTTTTCCTTAGTCCTATTAAATAGATCATGATTTTAACATATCCATAATGATAAAAATGATATATATATTCAGTATTATTTTATACTTTTTCACAGGGGCGTGCACGTCTGTCTTCTTGAGTACGAAAGGTGCGGTTTTGTTGCCCCGCATTCCCTCTTTCCAAAGGCAGGCAAAATTCGTCGCTTATTCAGGAACATTTCCTCCTTGGTTGAAATGGGATGATGGGATGTTGGTTCTTCCTTCTATGGATTCTTCCTCAGAATTCGTCACCTAGTCTGGGTCTCCCTTATAGATTTAAGATGTTGTTCATGAAACTCTTCCTAGTGACATATCTTCGTGGACACCATTTAATTATGCTTCTTTAATTAGGACATTCCAAGGGGTCCTGTCAGGGCAACAACCTTCAGTCAGGGGAGTAGTCACATTGGGCATCACTGGTGTGTCTCGATACTGGGACATTGGCGCTTCTGGGTTACTTCCCCTTATTATAGAGCTTCTCTAGGGTGCGGAAGCCGAGGGAGTCCCACATAGAATGCGGGGAATCATATGCCATGGGAATATATCTGAGGTTTTGCATAACATCCCATGTTTAACACAAGGTATGCCGCAAGTTTAACATCCAGTAGAGATGGATCGGACTAATTAGAACAATGACTGGAGTGGATCAGATGGGTGAAACCCCCTAGTGGGAATGCCGATGTTGGGGCCAACAAGTGGTAGGCTTCTAGAATGCTGTTAAATAGAATAGAGAATGAGGTGGCATGATTCCACTGGGCTGTGGCAGCTCGGGTAAGAATCCGAATGGATTACGGAAGGTTCCATGAAGTGGATGGTGAATGGTATGGAACTGTCATGAGGATGACGACGGTTTTGGGCTTGAGCCTCAAAGAGGCTTCCTATGTATCCCCGTGGTGGGGAACCAAAGTCCACGTAGTTCATCTAATAACTGCTTACTGCTGATTGGGGTTTTCAACAGCTTACTGCTAGATGAGGTCACAATGGCTTACTACTAGTTATGGATGTCAATGTCTTACCACTAAATATGGATGTCAATGTCTTACTACTGAATAGGGAAGTCAATGGCTTACCGGTGAATAAGGTCACAATGGCTTACTGCAGATTGAGGTCACAACGGCATACCGCTGGTTGGGGTTGAACCGAGGTGAAGATTGTCAGGATGACTAGTGGGTGGTGGTCTTGAACCTTGTGGAGTATTCCTACATACCTTACCTTAACAAGGATCAAATAACATGTAGTT
Source organism: Viscum album (assembly GCA_963277665.1). Taxonomy (NCBI): domain Eukaryota; kingdom Viridiplantae; phylum Streptophyta; class Magnoliopsida; order Santalales; family Viscaceae; genus Viscum; species Viscum album. The sequence goes on from OY728150.1 coordinate 251,434,290, forward strand.
CATGTGGGTTTGGTGTGCGACGACTTACCACTAACTGGGGAAACAACAACTTACCTCTGATTGGGGCCCATAATTTAACGTCCACCAGGACGGGGTCGAACTGATGTGAAGGGGGTCAGAATTGCTGAGTTTTGGGCTTGAACCTCATGCAGGCTTCCTACATACCTTGCCTTAGCAAGGATCAAAGACAACATAGTTCATGGTTTGGTGTGGGGCATACACTCTAGGCTGCCCAAGGTGTTGACGAATCGACATGAAAATGGTCGAGATGACCAATGGATGGTGGGCTTGAACCTCATGGAGGCTTCCTACATACCTTGACTTAGCAAGGATGAAAGACCACATAGTTCATGATTTGGTGTGGGGAATACACTCTTGGCTACCCCGGGTGGATGTCATGGTCGGTTCTTGCTCTAAGCCCACATGAGTCATGCTCGGTGTGAGAAACAAGAGACAACGAAGACCCAATGATCACATCACAAAAGCTGTGTCTGTGGGAACTGGATTGGGGATTACACGTAGTTAGCAGCCCAAAGATGAAACAGGGGCTTACGTGTGGTCCACCGCCCAAAGAGAAAACAGGGGCTTACACTTGGTTAGCAGCCCGAGGTGACAATGATTGGGACTTACTATAGGATGGAGGCCTGAATGGTGACAAAGCCTTGCGGGAGAGGGACACGGTACCCTGGAAGAGAGGAGGAGCATGGATTCTACCTCTTTCTAGGAAAGATAGGGTCTTACACCGGGGTGGTTTCCCTTTCCCCACTGACAGGCACCACTCTGATAAAGAGGATCTCATTCCATTGAGTAATGATCTCACTCCAATGGAGACCAGTTGGCGTGCGGAATGTCCAAGGTGGGGGAACCCCATGTCTGACGCATGGGGCGTGGTCACAGTTTAATATCATGTGATGAGGATGTGGGTGCTTGGTAGTTTATCACAATGTAGCTCATATGAGGTGGGTTTAATCCGCATCCCTAGAACATACATAACCAATACCCTCTACACCTTGGTGAAGGGAATGCACTTGAAATATCATGGCTAGGGGGTGTTATGGAGCGAAACATTGGGGGGTCAACGTTAGCGTGGATATGAGAAGAAGCAATATCCGTTAGCGTGCCTATACGAAGAAGCATGGGGTGAAGCAAAGTAATGGGCAGTATTGTCCATGGGAATTTAAAATTACTCCCTGCAAACCTGAGGGGCCACATGGTGAATGAGTGTGTGGTGTAGGTGTGTCGCACATAAGAGTGGTTTGAACAAGGTGCATCAAGGTGAGGGCGGCACATGGAGCGCATGTTAGTGAATGGGCCAAGGTAAAATAGGATGTCAACGCACAAGTTCAAGAGTTGGCGTGCAAGACGGACGGTTGACACTCAAGTGGGACCTATGGCACGCAAAAAAGAGGAGCTGTGCGGAAAATGGGGTTTTGCTCGCAAGTCGGACTGGTGGTGCACAAGAAGCAGGATTTTGTGCAATTCAGACTGGTGGAACGCAAGGAAGCCAGTCGTAGAGGGGGACTGCGTGCCAGATGAGACCCTTGGGTGAAAAGAACTTTGAAAATTTACCTGGATTTGAGGGCCCGTCCGAAGGTGCCCCAAACCTATCGCGCAACAACATTACATGAAGGCCTTGGGTTTTCACGCTGTCATGGAAGACGGGGTTTTCGCGCAACAGATAGTCTCTTCATATTTATTCACCATCCCCCGAAGAGAGGGGAGATTATTTTTTTATATCCGGAGTCTCTGGAGGGCCGCTCAAGGGACCATCACGCAAGGAACTGGCACGCAAGGGACCAACGCAGAAAACATCGGTCCCCATCACCTCAAGCGCAGAAACGGGGTCGGCCGAGTAAATGGTCTTTCGAAGTCACCTTCAGCGTGGAACTAGTCCCGGCTATAGAAACCCCCTCTTGACGATGCCTTGGGAACAGAATCGGGGGTTGGAGTTCCCAACGCGAAAACAATTGTTCCCCAGTGCCTTCAGCGTGACACAAGACCCGACCGCACAAACGTGGTTCGGCGGGGCCTTCGGTGCGGAACAAGGCCCATGTACGCAAACCCCCTTTCGATGTCGCCTTCTGTGTATAAGCAGGGTCGGAGCCTCTAGTCACGGAGGGCAGAATTTTGGCTGTCAAAGCAAAGGCCGACATGCATAGGTTTGCGTGACGTCAGCTGCTTGCGTGCACTTTTTCAATTTTTGCATGTGCCCATCCATCGGGCCCCAAGATCTTCTCTTCTTCATCCCAGATTCATTTGGAGCTCTTTGGTTTTCCCATAGTGCCCCTACTCCGGATTTCAGCGTCAACAAATGCCCCCCGTCAAAATCAGAGCTTAGAGGGAACCCGAAGGTCAGATTCTGAGGGTATGCCAAAGAAAAGAAACAACATCCTTGGTGGTGCGCAAAACTGCAGATTGCACATGCAAGAGGACTGCGTGGGCACAGAAGATGCGTGCACATTTTATAAATAGGCCAAGCCAACCAAGCCCTACTTTGAATTTTTTCCATGCAACATGCTTTCTTTCTCTCACACCCGCAAAACATCCTCTTCTGCGCGTAAGATTCAGCGATTGACCCCGGGTCTTGGGCACCGTTTGGAATTTTTCCGTTCATGTCAACCATCCTTCACGCCTCCACCGTTTTATACGCTGATTCCTTATACTTTCACATCGACCCCTTCGGAGTTCTAAAAATGGCCACTCATCAGACCGACACCCTTCATGCGAGGTGGATCATTTCTAACAATCAAATTATTTTGGGCATGTTGACGCAAGCTCAGAAAGACCATTTCTTGAGCAGAATCCTGCCACTATGGAATTTTATTCCTCTGGAAGAAGTGTTGATGCCAGGTTTTGAGACGGACACACCGCGGTCGTGGGTGATGCGTGAGGATAGTCTTCCACAATTACACATTACTAACAACATCCATCCTACTAGGTAGACACAGAATACAACCATCTACGTCCTAAATCTGAAGACCAGGATGGTTGCAGGAAGTGATCCAGTTTCTGAGGAATCTCTAGCTATTTATGTCAGTACTTTCAGAAGCATCATTACCAATGAGACAACGGGCTAGCAGGAGTGGGATTTCAGATCTGGGGGAAACATTACCAACGAATGGGCATGGGCGTACGTACACCAGAAATGCGAGGAATTTGGCTCTGAATTGCGGGACATTGGGCTTTTCGAGGCCGTTTGGATGTCTCAATTCCACTTTTCTGAAAACATGACTTAGTAGTAGAGCTATTTAGTCACTGGTTTCTTGATACCAATGCTTTTCACCTCCATCATGGGGAGGTGGACATCAGTCTGTGGGATGTCCACTGTATCGGAGGGATCCCCTTATAGGGGTATTAGTATGATGAGTTCCTTCCGATAGAGAATGTCTAGGGGGATAGGACCGACACCCCAATTCTGTCATGGAACCTTTTGGAGCTCGCTCGAGAGGAACTCAAAATAAAACATATCCTAAATGACATACCCTACTCAAGGTGATTTAGTCTCTTCCGGACTGAGGAAACTACCGTGAAAATTGCAGGTCGAGGGAAGCAATGCCCGAGCACATCTCAGAGGGGAAAGGAAGGATCATATTGGAAGATTTTGGAGATGGGAGAATACCGATCATGGGGATTTGGCATATATTTAGGCCGAGACCCGAATGTGAGAAATGTCGGGTTCCTCGCAGCATTCATGAGTGGTTGGTTGATACCTGTGAGGGACACAAGGATGGGAGTCCACCCGGGGATGCTAGTGATGGCCGAGATCATGGCGGAAAAGAACAAGGTTAACCTAGTGGTTCCAGTATTGGATATGGTATATAGTATCCTAGGTCACATTTCAAGGGTAAGTATGCCCAAGAGGATATGTGGGCCATTAAAGATCCTCCACCGTTGGGTCTTAGCCCACTGTGGTGGGTATTACTTCTCGAATACCATCTTCCCCTAGGAAATGATATGCGACAATCCCTCTTGAACATCGCTGGGATCCACCCATTGACACTCAGGGATGATGGTGTCAATCTCAAGATTGGAAGCCACACTAACTTTTACTTCCACCCGTTTTGAAACCCTGTTTCCCAAATGGTAGATGATGGGCAGGGTCCACTGGACCAGAGGGAGTACCTGTAGAGTATCCAGGGTGGTTTGTTCGTGGCCCGAATTGATGAAAAAATCTTCTACGAACCCTATGTGCCGACTAGATTTTCTAGGTAGTTAGGGTGAATGCAACAGATGACCAAGAATGTTTTTAAAGAGTTATGGGAAGAGAGTAATCCTTGCATTCTCTGCTAGTTGTGGCTTATGTTTACAACAGCAGGCCTGTGTGAAATCATTATGCCTCCCCCCACCGATGTTAGTGCCATACTGTTGATAGAGTATGTAGAACACTGGATGATGGCGTACCTTGAGGCGATTCTTTAGAAATGCATTCGTCAAATCAAGGAAACTAGTGTAGAGCCTGAAGAGCAGGAAGGTCGGTGAGGTGCCACGGGGGACGTAAGGCAGAGAATGGGTCGGGGGTCTAGTGCGGTGTAGGCCGACACTTCATCTATAGGGGAAATGCAGACAAAAAACATGCCTCCGCCCACCATGAAAGGGTGGTCTCGTGCACGACCTCAGGGTCCAACTAGGGACCTCCCAGGGAAAACAATCAGGTACATTCTGACGTCGTCCGCTGATGTTATCTAACCTTCTTTGTGGTCTGCTTGGAGAACACTTCGACATTCCATGTCTGCTGAAGAGTTATGGTGGAGGTTGATGTGTACCATACTCGATCTACCAAACATAGGGCACATCCATATACTGGATAAGGTAAAATATCATCGCCAGCATGCATACCTAACAACCATGGACATGTATGCATGCTAGTGGGGGTGATATGAAGAGCTGCATCAACTGGTTAAAGTAATGAATGGACAGGCATGGTATCCATAGAGGCTACCATCTGAGGATGAAATTGTTATAGGTGGAGGAAGAAGGAGAATATGAAGAAGAAGAATAAGAAGAAGAAGAATAAGACCAAGTCAAGGGTGTTGGCGGAAAAGGGCATTCAGAAGATTCCACTCACCAGTAGAGTTCCCGGGAGAGTGGTGAAATTTTTGGCTCTGATAAAGAACTGGAATAGCAGCTTGAGGTATGGTTTAAACCTCATAACGGTCTTAATTTTGTTTTCATAGTCTCTATCTATCAACCAAACACTCCCATTTAGGAACACGTGGGCGAGGGTTCCTAGGAATCCTTCCCTACCGAGGTCACGGGTATGACTGTGGAGACTGGGGAAAAACCTTGGGGGTCAGTCCTTGGGATCATGCGTAATGGGGAACTGATCTCGGTTGGACTTGGTGATGATGAGATGGGAGGAGGGCCCCCACCATCCCCATTGTCCAAGTGGAACCGACATCGGTAATCGAGTTAACAAGTTCCGCAGGATCTCCTATGGAACCCCTACCCCCCGCCCTGACACAGGCTTTGGACACCACTGCACTTGGCTCCTGTAAGTCCTTTCTCCCTAGTTTTTCTTCTTTGCTATAGAATTTAGCTGATTAAGATACTGATTCATGATTTGGTGATCACGAGGTTGGAGGCATGACAAACTGTCGAATCCTGGACATCTGCAGGAGTGGGATGGGCAATGACTGCACCAGCCTTTGCATATTTAACCATTCTAAGTAACCCTACATCAGTACTCTATGAGACGAAGATCACAATGAGTTATGGTAATGCCCCTCGGATGGAACTCTAGCTTGACAAGAGAGAGGTCTCTGATGAGGTGGACGTTCCTATAGAAGACCATACTGCTGAGATCCTCGCTTCTTTACTTGTCTATCACCTGTGGATCCCTAGGAGATAGATGATTCTGATTCAGAGGTGGCCGATGAAAGCCATATGACGTGTCTCAAAGAGTGGAAGTGTAACAAGATATTTATCGGTTAGCCCTAGATAGAGTGGCTAAAAAATATGGGATCGATCAATACCTATCTGCACTTTCTCTGTACTAGAGGGGTGGATGCTCAATGCCTTCATTTTACAGTGTGTGATTACATGGCCTAGAAGCTTCGTGAGAGTAGCCAATGCTCTGACATTTCCCGGTGTCAGGAAGAGTTGGGGAGTACCCAAGCAATTCTGAAGTCAGAACAAGAATTCCAAAGTCTCGATGAACGGATGAAGGAGAAGGAGGTATTTATTAAAAATTTCTCCGAACTTGCAAAGCAATTGAGGGCCCATCTTGAAGACACCCAAGAGGAACTAGTGGAAGTGGGTCACCAAATGACCACACTCAAAACTGAGTAGGCACAAGAATAGGCTAGGTTCATTGAATTTCTCCCTGTGGTCGCGGATGAAGAGAAGGTTCTCAGGGGGAGGGAGGCATTCCTGGAGGCCACAAGCCAAAAGGTAGCAACTATAGAGTGATTTATCCAAGATGTTGATCCCTAAGGTCCCTGTTTTGGTTGAACTCATAAAAAAATTTCTCCTTAATGCCCTTCATTTTGAACTACATGTATGGATATATTTATTTACTTTTTCATTTGGTTTAAAGCATTCGACCACTCCCAAAATAAATAACAATCCATTCCTAATCTCGCATGGATCGTACCAGGTGTGAGAATCAAGGGATAATCGCACTATTAATTCGTTTGAATGAAGGAGTGCCAACCAGGATTAGGGCACCTGAGGTTGGAACAAATAATTCGAATTCTTAGAAAGTAAAGAGAGAGACCTGACTGGAGAATGATGTTCTCAGAACAGTCGAATTACCGTTTTTCCGATGTGCTCTAGTGCATGAGTGGGGTGACACTTGGGGAATTGGAATCCAATACAAACATAAGGGAATCGAAATTATGAATTTCAGTACACCAAATTCGAAAAATGGTGGGGATGACATGACAATAAAAGATAACTTTTGACCATGTTTGAAACACAACATCTATATTGTGTTAGCCTGAAATGAGGATGACAAACGATGGCCGACTGCTGACCATGTTTGAAAAATGGGGCCTGGCTCATATTTTCATCGATTAGACTTCTAGAATGTTGGACAAAGACTATAGGCAATCCATGGGCCAAACATCCATACTGTTAGGGGGTTATTATAGGTGTGAGAGAGGGAGAGGGTTCAAATAAAGGGCACGCAAGGCATGGAATATGGAGTGGTAGTTTGTTCAAACAGAATCCGACACTCTTGTAATTACGCCACCATGGTGGAAACAGATTAGGTGGATACACCAGCCTGGTCAGGGATAAAACATAATTCTGAACGTGACCTCTCAAATGAGGAAACTATCAACTCCCAACATTTATCGTGGGGAATCCCGAACTTTTCTAGGGTAAAGATACAATTTCGTGGTTCCCCAAAAGAGCTCAGGCCAAGGGACCGAAAAAGGAGGGGGGAACGGGAATTATGATTCCTATGGCTAGACCCAGATAAAATATGTCTAGGGGTTTCTACATATCCCATGATAATAGGAATCAACCCATACGTAGTTCTGAGAGTGTAGTTTAACGTCATGAGGGATGAGGAAAGGAATGTGTGGCAATGGCTATGCTAATACAAGTCCTACCAGAACTACTAAGCCCAAGTGAGTCGTACTCTATGTGGGAAACAAGAAGTAATGATGGAACGTTTCTAGCACAGGGAGACACACGTTAGAGACGTTGGCTCGGGGCGGTAGGTAAGCCAGTGTGGCATGAGACCAGGCCACAAAGGGGGGCCTTTCAGACATGGAGGATGATGAGCATACAAATGAAGGGCCCACGAAAATTGGTTATAAAAAGAGGGGAATGTCCCTGTGAAAATTACATAATTCAGGATCTTTATCGAAATGCCTCTGAACATGACTATAAGATGTATCAGAAAGAGTGAGTCGAGTCCCTTCCCAAGGATAGGGGTCCTGGGGTCACACACTTTAAACTTAAGGTCCTAGGGTGGAATATCACAAGAGATTGATTTAATGGAATGTGATCAGGGCAGTGAAATAGCCAAACGTGACACATAATTCCCATAGGGAGATCTTAGTTTTGCGTCATAGAACTCGGACCATGATGGGAAAAGATATGGGAAGCCCATGGTGTATCTATTGAAAGACCCCATGTGAACGAGAACCTAAGAGGTACTCACCACCCCACATATTCCCAGATGAGTTTGGGCCAAGGGGCCAAACAAGAATGGGTAGGATTTGTAGACTATTGGGGCTGGACCCAGAAAAAAAATGTCTGGGTGTTCTTACATATCCCATGGAAATGGGAATCAAGCCATACATAGTTCTGAAAGATATCGTGCAGTTTAACGCCTTGCAGCAAGGATGTAGAGTGGTCTTAGTTTATGGTCATAGATCTTGGACCATGGATGGTAGGAAACATGGGAGACACATGGTGGGCTCTTTATGAAACCCGACATGAACGGGAACCCGGGGTCCCGACCACCATATGTTCCATGAGAAGGTTTTAGGTTGAGGGACCGAAAACGAAAGTTAAGTTGGGCCCGAGGAAGAGTTCACGTGCATTCCAACGTACCCCATGAGGACGAGAATCTAAAAACATGTAGTTATTAAGATGGAATAGTGGGATACTAGTTCTATGTAAAATAAGGTTGTTCGGGTTTGGCCCATACACAAAAATGCAGCGGTATTTGATAGATCTTGTTTGTCCTTTAGGATGAATGTTTTTTTTGTAGTGATGGGCCTAGGATGGAAGGACTAGGTATTGCTATAGGAATCAAGCCACATGAATGCATTGAAAAATGGTATGGTTTGTAACAGATTCTAAATAAGATGTACCCTTGGGTGAGGACATCACAATGTAGTGCCATTTTTCATCCTGCGGCCAAGACGATATTATATCAGTTTAAGGTCATGTGACGGGACCAGCCGTGCATTTTAACGTCGTGCGACATATACATAGTAGAGACGAGGATAAAGGGAGAATGTGCACAGTGAAATAAAGCATACCCAACATGAATGATGATGAGGCCCACACTACACCGTGCTCTATTCCGTGAAAAAAACCTCGGGCCAAGGGGTCAAAAATAGGTAAGAGGGAAAGAAGTGGGAGAGACTGGCTCTCAAATAAGCTGAACCCGAAGACAATATGCCCAGGTGTTCCTACATATCCCATGAGGATGGGAATCAAGCTGTACGTAGTTCTTGAACGTGCCTTTTTAATTTCATGCATGACAAAATACAGTTTAATGTCATGTAGGACAATAGGTAAGAGGGACTAGCTCCTAGGAGGGGGCGTATGTGGCATGGAAATTGAAAACCTGACGTGAATGAGGGAATAAGCCCATACACGCCACACCATGTGGTCCTATATGGGTGGGGGCCTAAAAGGAATAGTAGAATAGATAAATTAATGGAACTGAGTAGGTCCCAAAGATGAGATGTCTGGGCGTTCCTACATATCCCAAAAGTATGGGAACCGAGCTGTACGTAGTTCTCACAAAGGGGAAATACAAAAAGATCTTCGTTTAAGGTTTTAGAACTCAGACCATGGAAAAGAAAGACTATCCCAAGTAAAGGTAAACCTTAACCCAATCCCTAATCCTAAATAAGTCAAACTCAGTGTTGGAAACAAGGGAAGAGAAGGTATTTGCAATACATGAAAAAAATGAAAAGGGGAAGTCAGTGGAGCCATTAATGATTTCCTTATTGCGACTTTTTCCTCCAAACGTGTGGATGCACACTGAGGAATAGTACCCGGAGTTTTGAAGTTCTACTTGGACATGATGATGTGGAGAAGGATATGAATCATGTAACTGAAATTTTGGGCTTAATGGTGTTGACATGACGATAGAGGATAACTATTGACCGTATTTGAAACACAACATCCATATCACGTTAGCCTGAAATGGGGACAAACAAATGGGCGTCGACCACTAACCATATTAACAATGAGGTACTTGTATCAATTTTTTGTCAGAAACCCTTGAGGACATTGGACCATGATGGTAGGAGAGCCCTTAGGCCTAACATCCATGCCATTTGGGGGTCCCTTTGGGTGTGAAAGTTGATGGAAGACCTAATGAAGGGGAACAAGAAGCTTGAGAAATGAGTGAAAGCATGTCTGGGTAGAATTCGATATTATAGGTGCTAAACTAGAGTACCCTTGGGCACATTAGGGAATCGTCGAAGAGGACCGAGGGGCTCATATTCAAAGTGACCGATTTGAAAATATTATTATATTACAAGGGGATGGAAAACTCTCAAGACGAGGAGGTAAATAGTGTGGTTGTTACAAAACCCTACGTGAATGAGGACATAATCCCATACCACACAATATTTTCCTCTCTCTATGGGAGTGCAATCCAAGGTGCCAAGATGAGAGGAAGATTTCTAATAGATGGGGATGGACCCAAATTCTAGACGTTCGGACGGTCCTATGTATCCCATTTGGATGGGAATGAATCCACACATAGTTCTTGAAGGGATTAATGTGCATTTTATTATCATGCAGTAAGGACGCAAATGGACAAGATACCCCACATACAGGAGGTGTAAGGCGCAACGAGTAACCCGATGTGAATGGGTCCCATACCCCACCATACAACCCTAAGTGAGAACTTGGGCCTGGGGCCCAAAAATTCCAAGGGGCCTAAGTATGGGCCTCAGATGGAATGTCCCAGCAAGTTTTCAGTTTAATGTCTTGCAATGAGGACGAGTATGGATGTGCTATCTCATTCGGGGATGTGTGCGACATGATGAGTAACCTGATGTGAATGAGGACATAATCACATACCACACTATACAGTCCCGTAAGAGTTAAGACTTGGTCCGGGGGCCCGAGATTAGGAACATGAAGCGTGGCAAGGCCTGTGCTCACGGTATGGACGATAAGTGATAAGAGGGATGTCTTAAGGGGATATGTTTGGCCTGTAAAAATAGCCCGATGTGAATGAGGACATAAGTCCTCTCCACACCACACAACCCTAAATGAGAACTCGGTCCAGGGGCCAAAAAAGGAAAACAGGATGGAAAAGGCCAAGGGGCCTGAGGTTGGGCATCCCGACCAATGGTAGCCATACGACCTCTTAAGCGGTTAATGCCACAACACAGCTCTTAAGCCCACATGATCAGTGATTGGTGTGCGGAACAAGGAGCCGGACTCAGCTCTCCCTGTCATATAGGGGTTTAATAGTTGGCATTGCCCAAAGGGAGTTCGTCGCTTGGAGATACAATGTGGTATAATGAACCACTACACTCAAGGTTTGGGACATCTTGGGGGTGGCTCTAAAGACAAAGGATAGCTATTGACCATGTTCAAAACACAACTTCCCTATAGTGACCTAGACTAGGTACAACAAATGGGCATCGACCGCTGACCATATTCGCAATGCGAGACTTGTATCAGTTTGTTGCTCAACATCCTTGAGGGCGTTGGCCCGAAGCGGTAGGTGAGCCCTTGGGCCTAGCATCCCTACCATTCGGGGGCCCTTTCGGATGGGAAAGATGATGGAGTCACAATCAAAGGACTGGGTGAAGCACAACTTTACCCATCTGTAAAAGAGGCGAACACCTCCCGGGAGTGGAACATATGGCGGGATCAAGATGAGCTCGATGTGAATTGGGGAAACATTCTGCACCACACCATCTATCTTAACCCAAGGGAAGATTCTGGTGTTTGGGATGGGCCAACAGACAAAATGTCTGGGCGTTCCTACGTATCCCATGAGAATGGGAATCAAGCCGTATGTAGTTCTTGAAGGCTATGTAGTTTAGATTCATACAGCGAGGACATGATATGATAGAAGAATGAGGAGTGGGTACATTGTGCGATAGTCTTAATCTTGACATGGGTGGGGATAAGGAAGCCTATACAATATCATCCAAGGACCCTCTGAGAGAAATATACCCAGGGGGTAGTGAAAGAGAAATGTTTGTGGGTTAGGCTCAAGATGAAATGCTTGAGCGTTCCTTTGTATCCCATGTGAATGGGAATCAATCCACACTGAGTTATAAGGGTGCAGTTTAATGTCTTGCAGGATGACATACAGTTTTAACGTCATGCGGGACGTTTTACAGTTTACAGTCATGTGAGACCAAACAGTTTAAGGTCATGTGGGACCAAACGGTTTAGGGTCATGCCAAACCATCATGCAGTTTAGGGTCTTGCGGGAGCACTTGGTTTATGGTTGTGTAGGACCAGCATGCAGTTTAGGGTCATGCGGGACCGGTAGTCTCCGGAAAAGTGTTGCTTGATGAACTTGGAATTGGTGGGAGGAGATATACGCTCACCATCCATGGTCACCAAGGAGTATAAACCACTGGGGTAAACCCTGTGAATTATGTAAAGTTCTTCCCATTTGGGCTCCAACATGGGTGGTTTCCTTCTAGGGATCATTGTTTTCCAAAGGGCCAATACCAAGTGGCCATGTAGGAAAGAGCGGAGGTGAACCTTCTTGTTTAAGGATCTAGCTATTTTATTCGGATGCCTTCCAAGATAGTGCAGGGCACGAAGCCTATCCTTGTCATGTGATTTCAAATCAGCCAGATGAATTTTGGCTACCTTATCTGGCGCCTGCTGGTCATAGACCGCTATGCATAATGAAGGCAGTTGGATCTCGATGGGCAGGACGACCTCAGGTCCATACACCAGGGAATATGGGGTCACCTGGGTGGAATTATGAGTCATCGTCCGATAATCCCATAGGACGTTAGGGAGCTTGTCCGGACAAATATTCTTATTCTGACCAACCAATTTATGCAAAATGTTAGAGAGGGTTTTGTTGAATGCCTCGATCTGTCCATTTTCCTGCTCATGATAGTGGTAGGTATGGTTTGAACGAATGTTGTGCTTGGAATACAATTTCTTCTGCTCGGATTCTTGGAAGTTGGTGCCGTTTTCGGTGAGGAAGGTGTTAGGGACTCTAAACCAATTGATGATATTGGAGCTCACGAAGTCAATTATAAAATATGCCTTGACCTCTTGAGTGGAACTGCCTTTGCCCATTTGGAAAAGAAATACATATCAGTCAGGATGAACCTGCACTAGCGAGCTGTCACTGGTGGATATGGTCCTACAACATAGATCCCCCACACCACAAATGGCCAAGAGTACTTGGTGGAGTGGAATGTTTTTGGCAGCTGATTCATAATGTTAGCATGAATTTGGCACGCATGACACCGTTTGGTGAACTCGATGCAATGATGGATCAGGGAGGGCCAGAAGTACCCCAGTCTCTGAATCTGATGAGATAGCTTCGACCTAGTCTGGTGGGCACCATAGGAACCAGCATGAACCTCCTGCATGACCTGATAAATCTCAACTCATTGGATGAAAAGGAGGATAACACCATCAAACCTACACATATAGAGGATATGCTCAAGACTGGGACCACTCTAGAGGGTAAACTGCAGTGCACGATGTCAGATCAGCTCGTGCTCTGCCCGATCTGCTGGGAGGTAACCATTTTTGAGATACTAGATAAAGGGAGATCTCCGGTCAGTGGTCACTTCAACCACTACATCTAAGGAACCCGAGGGTCCTGACATGGAAGCTCCATCGGTAAGATGTATTATTCGCAGACTGTCATCATCATCTGAGGTGACGAGATCAATGACTCTCTGATGTGCCATGTGTATAATCAGGTCATCCTACTCAGTTTTTGCAAGTGATGTAGCCAGGCTGGCCAGGGCATCAGCTCGACCATTCTGAGATCGAGGGACATGAGTAACTTTCAGGCGAGATGGGAACTAGGACATTAGCTAGAGAGTGCGTTCCAATAATGGTACGATATCTTTATTTTTAATGATGTATTTGCCATTTATTTTCTTGATGAATAGTTAGGAACCCCTTTCACAAGAAAAGAAGGCACGTCGATATTGAGGTCCAGCTCGAGGACAGTGATAAGAGTCCGATACTTCGCCTCATTATTGGTGCAACCTTCTGACTACAAGAATGAATACGAAAAAATGGATTGAGTCGGGGTAATAAAGATAATACCCAAACCTACTCTGTTGAGTCTTGGATCATTGAGCCTCCTGCCGGTGGCACTCCGGGAGGCACCATCGAAGTGCATTTGCCAACACAGGGTGGCCTGATCTACCGAGAGGATTGCCTCGTCTGGAAAATCCTAGTCCAGGGATAGGTCCTCGGGGGTTGGATGGGAAGCAAGAAAATATGCCAATACTTGTCCCTTGAAATCCTTTTGAGGTATGAACCTAATGTCAAACTTCTAGAGGATTACTACCCACCGTGGTAGTCGGCCTGTCATCATGGGACAACTCGAGATATACTTCAGCAGGTCTACCCGAGACACCAGCTATACCTTGTGGTGATGCAAGTAGTGTCGTAACTTTTGCATGGAAAATATGAGTGTAAGAATGATTTTCTCAATAGAGGAGTATCTGGTCTCCGTATCGATGAGCATACTACTGAGGTAGTAGAGGCTGTTCTCCATCCCCACATTGTTCTTCTGGGAGAGAAGGGCATCGAGAGATCATTCAAGGGTATTCACGTACAAGATCAGTGGTTTTCTGGTGATGAGTGGCATCAAGACCAGAGGCCAGAGAAGATACTACTTGATTTACTCTAACGTTATCTGGAACTCTTCATCCCACTCATAGGTAGAGCCTTTCTTCATGAGATGAGAAAAGGTCTTACAGTTGCTGGCCAGATTTACAATGAATCGATGTATGTAGGCTAAGTGGCCTTGGAAACCTCGAAGCTCCTGAATATTGCTCGGGGGAGGCATCTGACCGATGGACTTAATCTTCTAGGGGTCGATCTCAATGCCTCAGTAACAGAAAAAAAATCCATGGAACTCCCCAGTGGTGACCTCGAAGGCACATATCAATGGGTTCATCTTCAGGTGGCAGGAATAGAGGAAGCCGAACACTTTCTCGAGGTCCTTAGGATGGTCCTTGTGCTGGCATGATTTCACCACCAGATCATCCACATAACATTCCACCAATTTCCCAAGGATTGTCTTGAATATGTGAATCATGGCCCGCTGATAGGTGGAACCTACATTCTTTAAGCATAAGGGCATGACCTGGTAACAAAACTTACCTTGCAGTGCCCTAAAATTTGTGGACTCCTAGTCATCGGGGGCCATTTAGATCTGATTGTATCTAGAGTAACTATCCACGAAGAAGAGGGCTTGGAACCCATCCATAGCATCGATCAACTATTCTGTCACAGGAAGGAGAAAATCATCCTTTGGACAGTGATAGTTGTGATTGTGGAAGTCAATTCAGACACTGATCTTTCCATTCTTCTTCCTAACTAGCACAATGTTGGCCAACCATTTGGGGGTACTGGACATCCTTAATGAAGTTGACCTAGATGATCTTGTCAACTTCGACCTCGACCATGCACCGTGGGAAGGGTGCATCTTTTTGGGAGGATTCTTGAACCCACAATGATTTGCTGGAAGACCGAGACGGTGGAAAGCTACTTGAGGATCTAGTCCTGGAATCTCATCGTAACTCCTGGAAAACATGTCACGATTCTGTTTAAAGAAGTCCATGTACATATTTTGCACTTTGGGGGGCACGGTGGCACTGATCAATGTGAGTCTTGGATCTTCCTCGCTACCAAGGTCCACCTGTACTAGTTCATCAACTGTGATGGAGAATCCCTCTTCAAATGCAGTCGGAGCATCCTCCAAATCCTATTCTTCGTTTTCGGAGGAGGGATATCTAGTGGGAAAAACTTCCTCTAGGTTGAAATTCTCCTATGAGTGGTAGGTTACAACCTTGGTGGCAGTGGAAAACATATTAGGAGATTCACGTGCTACTGAAACCATAACAATGAAGGCTGTCGAGCAGACCCCATCTGGTCTTCAGCCTAAGGGGCCACGCTTGATGATATCAAAGAAATAGTGGTGCGTCGTCTTGAACTGGTTGATTCCAGCTCAGAAAAATAGGAAAGTATGACGTACTTTTGTTTCCATGGGGCGGGCATCCCGATACCTTATGTGGGTAGGAGACTTCGGGATCACTTGGGCCTGATTTGTGTCGGAGTACGAGGTAATTTCACGCTGTCGCTTGGACTTGGGAATATTATTATCCCTTGTACCAGAGACAACAAAAAATATCCCAATGTCTGGGGTCATGGCCTCCAATAAATAGAACAGGAAGACATAGGCATCTACCAGACCTGCCCAGGGGTCGGTTGCAACCACGACGGGTTCGACGTCACTTGTCGGAGTCTACTTTTTCTTTCTCTTGTAATAGTCGGCATCCAGGTGGCGTACTTAAAAAGATGAAAATGGATACACGCCAACTTGGAGTACACCTAATTGTCCATTACGGGAGTACTTGAGGCACTGGTGATAAGACTAGGGAACCGCCGTGTGTAGGTAGTGCCATGGTCTGCCCATCAATGAATTGTACGCGGTGTCTTGGGAGATAACCATAAAATAACTGCTGGAAACTAGGCCACCAAATTGGGTCATCAAACAAATATTTTCTACTAGGTTCTGCTCTATCCTATCGTATCCCTGGATTCTTAACTGGAGGGAGTCAGGTAATCTTTGGAGAACCCCTGCTTCCGTAGTGTCTGTGTCGAGATAAGTTTAATCCTGAAGCTGGTGTCGACAAGACCATAGCGAACCTCCATGCCATTAAATTGGCTGGTGATGTACAGTTTGTGGATGTTCCCTTGTATGGGAGAGCCTTAAACTTCTCTATAGAATGAAATGATGGCCTGAAATTTAGCATTCTTGACTACTTCATCATGAATGGCTTCCACATCTTCTACCTCCGTCTCAAACTGGAGGGGGATTCTTGAAGCCTCAACGAGGGACTCACGCATATATAACAATAGGATAAGGGCCTTGAGGATATAAATCCCCACTGATATTCTATAAAGGTGCTTGATAACATCATACTTCCATGCCAGGTGTGAACTTCTTCTTGCAGGAGGTCGCTCTGCGACAGGAGGCATGGTGGGCCCTGTCGACTGGGCCGACGACTGACTGGTACTGGGAACATCCTGTTTCTCACTTGTTGAGGCCCTACAGAGTAGCTACCAGATGAGGTCCAGATGCCTGAGACCAGCCTATAGCAGGGTGAGGCTGGTCGTAGAAATGTTCGAAGTGGCTCTGCCTAATCCAGTAGCACAAACAGTAGTGAAGGCAGGCCTGACAACACTAGATGAAGAGGCTACACATGTTGAGTTCTACGCTGGGCCTGTTGTCTGGTCTCAGTGGTGTGCACATCCTAGCTGGATGTGCCAACTGATGTTCCTCAACGACTCATGTAGCTACAGCTTCCCCGACGCTGGCGTCGGCTGTGGATGTTGGGGAGGTTCTCCTGGTGCTCCCCGTCGTCGAGAGTTATATAGGGATTTACCAAATCCAAGGTATTAACCGAAGGATACCCTTGACTATCACATGAAGAGTCATCTATCCCTGTGCAGATTCTGGGAAGAATCTCTATATCTAGAGGCATGAAATTGCTGAGAGTGTGGGACGATGATGGCATTGGTAGGGTGCGTTTCTTTCCCTTGCGCCGTCGATGCTTACTCTTCTGAGAAGAGGCCGGCTGAGATGACGATACAGAAGTAGCGGTTGCAGCTTCTGAAGGCTCTGGATGATTCATGCATGCATGAATAATATCATGGGATTGAGAAACCATTTTTCAAGCCATCTAGCCATCATACTCCTGGGACTCAAGGTTGAGAACCTGCTGCCACACACCTTCATTGTCGCTGCTGCTATCTGGCCTTACAACAATGCATGCCACTTGTGTGGGGGTCATGTCCAACTGGACTATGTTGTTATTTACCTGGTCTTGAATCTGGTATGTGAAAACATATCACTTCTTAAGGGAGTACCCCAGTATCCAGTGATAGGGGCAGTAGTTCAGGCGATTAGTGAGGTTCGCCTCTTCTATCCTTCTGCACTCAGGCAAATGCACAATCCCCTATTCCAAGGCACTTAGGGAATAGTCAGGGACCTGATTGTCGTTGAATGAGTAGGTATGGTTTCTTCTGTCCGGAAAGGGGGACATTGGGGCCTGGCCCTAACAAGGAGCTGGAGGAACTTGTCGAGGAGGCAGGCCCTGATTGTCCCGCCTAGGCGGCGGAGACACATTTCACGGGGGCACCTGCCGATTCTAAGGAAGCCGCTACTGGGCTGGAGGCTGCACCTGTGGTAGAAAGACTCTGCAAGGTTGCGGGGATGTCTCCACTAGTAATAACTCTAGCTGTATGGGGGCCTCTATTTGGGCCACCATGGCAGGCTTGGCTCTGACATACCTCCTTGCTGGAATTACAGGAGGCAACGGGCATGTCTGGCTAGCCTGTTACATGGATTCGTCCATATTCTGGGCCTTATCGGAGAAGTCTAAGAATCCTCCAGGGTAGTTCTGGGTTATCATTGCGGGAACGAGCTTCATCTTGAAATTTCCTACACACATCATCATTAATTTATCCTGATTCAGTGTCATTTCAAGGGAATATGTATTCCCTTTCCATTGGGCGATGAAGTCCACGACACACTCATCAGGCCTTTGTTTTCACTTGAAGAGGTCTACGATGCTCATTTTCTGCGTGGTGGAGCTGAACTGGTAGAGGAATTGCCTGTGAAGGTCATCCTAGCTGGTTACAGACCTGACGAAAAGTTGGCTGTACCAAAAGAATGCAGGCTCCTCTAATATCTGAACAAAGCATCGGAGCATGGAAGGATAATGCGGTGCTGGAGTCCCTAACATGGTCTCACAGCTTGATTTGAAGTGGGCCAGGTGCTACGGCGGGTCTCCCGTCCCATTAATGGGGGAGAATGTGGGATTCACGAAACCTGAAGGTGCCGACATATCATCCACCCATGCTAGATATGGCTTTCCATCGGGCGGGATTGCCACCTATCATGTTTCCAGTGCCTTAAGGTGGGCAATGAGTGCCTCCATTGGATCATCTGGGCGATGGTCTCTATCATGATAGGGATCCCTAACCACGAGTGCATTGGAGGGTTATTCAAAAAGGAAAGCAGTCCCAACGACTCATAGAGTGGCTGGCAGTATGACCCTTGGGGCAGCCAGTGGATCCCGAGATGGGTCCCTTGGATTGTCATGCCGTTCGAGAGGATTTGGAGAGACATACCATGACCTCTTTCTGTAATTTCGGTCCTCAACACTGTCTACGGGGGCAGGATAGTCAGGGTCACCTAGAAGAAGCTCGACGAGGGGAAGTTGTCCTTACCCCTACAACCCTGGCCTAGGAACACTGTAGTCCTATAGTTTCTTTGCATCACATTCTAGCAAGAGTTTATCGGCCAACTTTTTCTCCTCAGCAAGTGCTGGCACAATTTATCCTTCTTAGGATCTTCCTCCGTCTTCTGTACTGAGGCCGACGGGTTGGAGTACTTGGCTGTTCTGATGTGCTCTTTACCCTTACGAAAATTCCATCTGAGTACTAATGCCTAGGTGGGCATAGGGAGACTAAGTAGGTTCCTCTGCTGGATATTAATCCTCCCCAATGGGTCCAATAGTGGAGGCATGCCCTTGGGATGGAAGACCCCATCAAGAATCTCCAACTCATTATCCTCGTCCAATATGTCAGGCATGTTGACCATGACCCTTCATGGGGGCATGTCCTCGATATCGCCAAGAAAGTCGGGTTGTCGCTGGATATGACTGAAGAGGAGGCCATCATACTTCCCCTAACCACATATTTGTGCATGAGGGGAGGCCCCCTTGATGATCTTGAAGAGTATCTTGAAACTCTGAACACATTTATCTTGGGGGACCTTACAATGACCTGGTGACTCGGGGCACTGGGCCACAGGGAGCACAAACAGATCGACTAGACAACATTTCTTGCTAATGTCTTCAAAATGAGCTTGTATCCTGGGATAAAACACTTACTGATGACAATGGAGAAAGTGCGTCGCCCAGAGGGTTTTGAGGAAACATTCAATCTCCTCTGGGGTGAGGGATTCCATCATGACAAAATTCAGTGCTGCCACGGGCCAGAATAAATCAGGGAAGTGGTCTTCTACAAGGACGTTCCAAAAGCTCCTCGGTTTGGATTCAGGGTCTGGACCTTGATGTCCCCATTTTTCAATAGGGGGTGTCTGAGGAACTGACAGTGGTACTAAAGAACACCGCTTGGATGGCAGGCTGGCCAGTGGAGAGTACAGTGAGCGGGATGATTGGCCTCCGAATCTCAGTCTGTCTTCTGGAGAGTGTGGCGACCTGGATGATATGTCATGGTAAGATGGGATGACTCCTGAAGTCCATAACCTGGGGGCTAGGGCCACTAGCGATAGGTCACGTTGCTTCCCACTTTCCATTGGTCCCCAGAATAGTGTTATGTGATCTCTTGTCGAGATAGAGAGCGCTTCTAGGGATGAAAATGGTGATTTCACGACCGTGACCTTCGCGGTCACTAGATTTTCATCCTCTTGGATATATCAATAGAGGGAGGTGGGAATCCGATGTACCTCGCATTCTGGGAGTACTAGGCTGATGCGCCTTGTTCCTTCCCCAGCCCTTGACTCAGATGAGCAAGAGGATGGTTCCCATGAAGAGTCATACTCCGCTTCAGAGTCTGAGAAGTGGACTGGTTTAATATCTGTCTGGACCTTCCCAGAATTCTTCTTATGGTAGTGATGAACCTCCTTCCTGCCCCTGGGTGGCTCCTCGGGATAGGGATGATTTCTGACATGGGGTCCTTTAGTTGAACTAGTGCTGAGGAGGATTGGGCTTCCACCTGAGTAAGACGGGGTGCGAGGAGCACCGAGCCAGATGTCAAAGGGGACATGGGGAGGACCTCCATGGATAACGCTAGAGTGGTAAAGACCACCTCTTGAACTATAAGGAGCATGGGGAGGACCTCCATGATTGTCTCCTCTAGTGACCCCTGTATAATGAGGGTCTTTGTACCGGTCTAGCTGAACACGGGTGGGACCTCCGTGTTGGGTGCTAGTGAGGTGAGGCTGGCCTTCAACCCTCTAGTTTTCGAGGTGAGGATGACCTTCATTAGCTGTTAGGAGGACATGGGGAGGATACCCATGTTGAAGAGAGATGATATGTGAAATATCCCTACACCAGTGGTCGGGTGCAGGAGGAATGACTCCATACCCAGTGTAATGGGTATGGGAGAGACTTCCATACCGAGTGTCACCTCCACGGGGAAAACCCTCAAGTAGATTGAGGGTGGCATGGGGCGGACCTCCAAGCCAATACTCGAAGCAGGGAAGGCCCGTGCTCTCAGTGGTAGTGGTATGGGGAGGACCTCTGTATTGGGTGACATCGCTCCGAGTTAGTTCGCGGCGGCCACTGCTTGTGCCGACGACCACGAGAGTCAACCCAGCCTTTCCGTGGGGCGGTTGGGGCCTAGATCCTAGTCGGGCATATAAGTGCCCCTTCTTAGTGTATACATGGAACTGATGGTATGAATCGGAAGTGGCTCAGGCCAATGTAGCCGTCGACGATAACGCCCCTTGGCGGGCGTCCTCAGCTTACGCCCAATGCTGGCGTTGGGTCAGATGAACCAGAGATGGTGGTGCAGGTATGTGGCTTCCCTGCTCCTCATCTAGCAAGACTGGGCAGCGGTGCTAATGTGGCCGGGTGGGAGCCCTCACTGAGAGCCCCTGGAATGGAACTATGATCGGGTTGAGCCGGACGTCACCTACCTTGTCAGCGTAAGGGAGGGAGTCGTCCAAGCGTTTTGGGGAGAGGCTTCCGAAATGGTTATATATTAGGGTGGGGAGTAGTGGATCCCTACACGGCCCTCAGGGGCGACATTAGAGATGAGGCGTAGACACCTCCATATCTAGGCGGGCCATATCCTGATTCGGGATTATTCCTTCCTCCTCGTAACGGTGCATGAGGTAGTTGATTACCCTCCGATAAATAACCTTGGACAGAGATATGGGGCATGGATACCCCATGACCATGGGTGTAGAGGCTGTTGTGGAAGTGGTGGAGCCACTTGGGACGACCATGTTAGCGCTACCCCTACCCCTGCGTTGGTGTGCAGGAGATGATCACATTTTGGGTGCTGCAACATGATTCTTGAAAGTAAGGAGATTAACTCATCAGTCCTGAAAGAAAAAGGAATCAACGTCCAAAGCTCCAGTGCCATCCCATCTTCCATTACCATTAAGAGGGATCCACACTGACAATGTCATAGAACGGGATGTCCAACGTTCTACTTACCCACCTTCTGGTGAGTTTCATGCCAGGCCCGCTGTTTTCCTAGCGGGACTCGACGCCTGATAACCAGATCTGGTGACACATCAATCCATTAATGCCTCGAGCTCTACTAATCTATATATAGAGGAGAAGAATTTCACTTAGGGTTCACCATTTCTGTTTTTGACGATTTTGTTGGAGCGTGCATGTCCGTCTTCTTGAGTACGAAAGGCATGGTTTTGTTGCCCCGTATTCCCGCTTTCCAAAGGTAAGTGAAACCCGTCACTTATTCAGGGACATTTTCCCCTAGGTCAAAACGGGATGATGGTATGTCAGTTATTCCTTTTCTGGATTCCTCCTTAGAACTCATTGCCTAGTTCGGGTCTCCCTTATAGATTTAATACATTGTTCGTGAAACTATTCCTAGTGCCATATCTTCATGGACACTGGTTAATTATGTTGCTTCTGTCAGGAAATTCCAAGGGGTCCGGTCATGGATACAGCCTTCTGTCAGGGGAGTAGTCATGTTGGGAATCCCTGGAATGTCTGGATGTTGGGACACTGACGTGTTTGGGTTTCTTCCCCTTATTATAGGTCTTCTCGAGGGTGTATAAGCCCGATGCATCCCACATCAAATGAGGGGAATAATATGCCATGAGCATGTATCTAAGGTTTTCCTCAGCTATCCATGTTTAACACAGGTTATGTATCATGTTTAACATCCTACAGAGATGGATCAGACTAATCAAAACACTGACTAGAGTGGATCAGATGGGTGAAACCCCCTGGAGGGAATGCCGATGTTGGGTCCAACATGTGGTTGGGTTTCTGAATGTTGTTAAATGGAATGGAGAATGGGGTGGCATGATCCCACCGGGATGTGGTGGCCTGGGTTAGAATCAGGATGGATGCTGGAAGCTTCTGTAAAGTGGATGGTGAATGGGATGGAACTGTCATGAGGATGACGATGGTTTTGGGCTTGATCCTATAAGAGGCTTCCTACGTTTCCCCATGGTAGGGAATCAAAGTACACATAGTTCATCTGATGATGGCTTACTGCTGATTGGGGTTTTCAATGGCTTACTTCTAGATGAGATCGCAACATCTTACTACTGGTTAAGGATGTCAATGGCTTATCACTGAATAGGGATGTCAATGGCTTACCACTTAATAGGAATGTCAATGGATTACTTGTGAATAGGGTCACAATGGCCTACCATTGATTGAGGTCACAACGACTTACCGCTGGATGAGGTCGAACTGATGTGAAGATTGTTAGGACGACTGGTGTGTGGTTGGATTGAACCTCATGGAGGCTTCCTACGTACCTTACCTTAACAAGGATAAAAGACCACGTAGTTTAGGTGGGCCTTGTGTGCAATGGCTTACCGCTGACTAGGGAAACAACAGCTTACCACTAATTGGGTCCCAAAGTTTATCTTCATGCAGGATAGGGGCGAATCAATGTGAAGGGGGTCGAAACTGCTGGTTGTTGGGATTGAACCTCATGGAGGCTTCCTACATAACTTTCCTTGGCAAGGATCAAGGACCACATAGTTCATGGTTTGGTGTGGATCTTACACTCTAGGCTGGCCAAGGTGTTGACGAACCGATGAGAAGATGGTTGGGATGACCAATGGATGGTGGGCTTGAACCTCGTGGAGGCTTCATACGTACCTTGCATTAGCAAGGATCAAATACCATGTAGTTCATGTTTTGTTATGGGGCATACACATTAGTCTGGCCATGGTGGATGTAATGGCCGGTTCATGCTCTAAGACCACGTGAGACATGCTCGGTGTGAGAAACAAGAGACATCAAAGACCCAATGATAAAGTCGCGAAAGGTGTGTCCTAGGGAATTAAAGTCAGTATTACACGTAGTTAGTGGCCTAAATATGAAATAGTGGCTTATGTGTGGTCCACAACAGAGATAGGAAACCGGGACTTACACTTTGTTAGTAGCCCGAGGTGATGGAGATTGGGAATTACTCCAGGATGGATGCCCGAATGGTGACAAAGCCCAGTAGGAGAGGGACTTGGCACCCTGGGAGAGAGGAGGAGCAGGGTTTCTACCTCCTACAAGGAAAGAGAGGGGATTAAACCAGGGTGGTTTCCCTTTCCCCATGGACAGACGCTTCTCCGATAAAGAGAATCTCATTCCATTGAGGAATGATCTCACTCCCGTGGAGACCAGTGGGTGTGCAGAATGACCAAGGTGGGGGAACCCCACATCTGATGCATGGGGTGCGTTCACAGTTTAACACCATGTGCTGAGAATGAGGGTTCTTGGAAGTTTGATGTCCTACAGCATGGATGAGGTGGGTTTACTCCGCACCCCTAGGACTTACATAACTGGTACCCTCTGCACCTTGGTGAAGGGAATAGACTAGAAATATCGTTGCTAGGGCGTGTTATGGAGTGAACCATTGGGGGGTCCACGTTAGCATGGCAATGTGAAGAAGCAATAGCCGTTAGCGTGCCTATGTGAAGAAATATGAGGCAAAGCGACGTAACGGGAATTATTGTCCAAGGGAATTTTAAATTACTCTGTAAAAACCTGAGGGTCCACACGGTGAATGAGCGCATGACGTAGGTGCATCATGCATAAGAGTGTTTTGAATAAGGTGCCTCAAGGTATGGGATGCACATGGAGCACATGTCAGAGAATGGGATGAGGTAAAATAGGAAGTCTACATGAAAGAGGAAGAGTTGGCGTGCAAGACAGATGATGGATGTGCAAGTGGGACCTATGGCATGCAAGACAGAGGAGCTACGTGAAAAACAGGGT
The DNA here is from genome assembly GCA_963277665.1 of Viscum album. Lineage (NCBI taxonomy): Eukaryota > Viridiplantae > Streptophyta > Magnoliopsida > Santalales > Viscaceae > Viscum > Viscum album. The sequence goes on from OY728150.1 coordinate 251,459,156, forward strand.
TTTGGGTGCAAGTCGGACTGGAGGCACGCAAGAAATAGGCTTGCTCGCAAGTCAGACTGGTGGCACGCAAGGACGCCTGTCATAGAGGGGGAATGTGCGCAAGATGATACACTTGTGTGCAAAGAACATTGAAAGTCTAAAATGATCCAAGGGCCTGTCTGAAGGCTCCCCAACCTATCACTCAGAAACCATTACATGGAGTCCATGTGTTTTCGCGTGGTCACGGAAGACGGGGTTTTCACGCAGTAGAGAGTCGCTTCGTCTTCGTTCATCATCCACTGAAGAGAGGGGAGACGAGTTTTTTTCGGAGTCCCTCGAGGTCTGCGCAAGGGACCAGCGTGCAAGGGACTGATGCTCAAGGGACCGGTACGGAAAACCCCGGTCCCCATCACCTTAGGTGCTGAAATGGGGTCGGTCGGCCAAACGGGCGTTCGACGTCGCCTTCAGTGCGGAACTGGTCCCGGCCGTGGAAACCCACTCTAGACAATTCCTTGGGCGTGAAAGCAGGGGTTGGAGCGGCCTGTGTGCAAATGGTTGTTCCCCAGTGCCTTTGGCATGAAACCAGACTCAGCCACACAAACGTGGTTTGGCGGGGCCTTCAGCGTGGAATGAGGCCCATGTGCGCAAACCCCCTTTCGACGTGGCCTTCGACGTAGAAGCTAGGCCAGAGCTGCCGATCACGGAGGGTAGTGTTTTGGGTGTCGAAGCGATGGACGATACCCATAGTTTTGTGCACCACCATCTGATTTCACACACTTTTTCAATTTTTGCACGCACCCGCCCACCGGGCCTCGGGATCTCCTCTTCTGCGTCTCGGCTTCATTCAAAGCTCTTTGAACCTCCCAAAGTGCCCCTCATCCGAATTTCAGCATAAAAATGTATATATGTATTCATGGTTATTCATATAACTTATAGATAGAAAATAAAATACACCGTTCTTAGAGACGGTGCACCGTACGTACACATGAATGCTTTTTTAATTTTCTTGGCATATTAAATGAAATAATATTATAAGATATATTATCATTATAGAATAATTTTTATGTTATATATATATATCATATAAATTCATAAAATCCTTCCTTATTACCATCCATGTGAAATATAGATGAAAAATCAATCACATCACTAGGTGGTGATGGTAAGATTTACTTGCGCATGAGCGACATTATCATTTCGAAAAATATTAGATGGTAAAAATGTAGATATGATATTATTTTTACAGATGAATAATTAATTCATATATATCAAATATAAACATTAAAAAGCTCATAATATCCACTCATAAAATAGAGTGATTGAAAATAAATTGTATTGCTACGTGGAGATGGTAAGTCGTACGCACACACGAGTGATACTTTTATTTCTTATTCGACGGGAAAGGGGATGTATAATGGTATGTTCATAATCATAATAAAATTTAAGAATATTTAGGATGATGAAGTTATTATTATTTTATATATGTCATAGATTTATAGGAGGATTAAAAAAGTAGAAAAATAGAGTTATTAGCTAGAGATATTACCTCTTCTTCAAAACAGATACTTTAGATTACCTCTAGACGACTCTAGAGAAGATTTTTTGGAAATACCAACACCTATAATATGTGGATATAGAAGTGGTGAAGATAATTTATTAGATTTTTGTTTAGATATAATACTCAGTGTTATGTGAGGAAATGAGGGAGGTGGTTCCCTTTAATAATTAACATGATGGGAACTTTTGGAATTTCAAAAAAATATTAATTCATAATAAATTAAATATCAATAAAAATACCTAAAAAATGATTTTTTTTCAAAGATAAAATGTGATAATGTTTTAATATGATCATAAAATATAATTTAAAGAAGTTTTCTTATAATTTCTAACCTTATGATTTTGATTAACCCTTAGGTAACCTATTTTAATTTTAACTAAGGTAACAAACATTTCAATATCAAAAGGTTGTAATATTTACTTATGTGATGTAAATTAAAACATAAATGAAAAATTTATAAAATTTTAGACAATATAATATTTTTTTTGTATTTTAAAATATTTTTTATGATTTTTAAATAATTTATTAAAATATTATTTTGATAAAATGCCATTAGTGTCAATTTTGACACTACTCATTATTTGGACTTTCAAAAATATCAAGATAAAATTTTAACTTCTAAAAAAATATTTTCTTATTTATCTAATGGGTTAAGGTCCTCTATAATTTTTTTTTGAAAACCAAAATTAATTGAAATTATACTTCTTTTAAAAATTTAAATATCATTTATTGTTTTCCATTAGTTGAATAATTACTATATCCTAATTGTGTAATTATTTAAGATAATTATTTATTCACTAAAAATTCTGAAAAATTAATATGTTGAATTTATATTATTTATATTTCAAAGAAAATTTTATAATATAATTTATATTCTTGAAAATTCTATATTATAAATGTTATTGTTATTAAAAACATGAATGTGACTACTTTGAAATTACATTAAATAAAATATTATAAATGTCATAATAATTTACATTTGGATGAAAATAGTCATTAATTCAGACCTTATAGGATATTGTTCAATATATACTAAAAAAATAACATTCATTCAATTATTTTGGTCATGTAATGGTTCTTATCATTTTAATTAAAATCATATTATTGATTTTTCATCTACTTGCACAAGCACTGCATCAATGTTATAGAAGGATTATTGGTAATTATTTCACATATAAAAATTTACAATAAAATAAAATAATAAAAATAAATTAATTAATCTTAATATATTCTTTTATATTAGTTCAAAAACAATTTTTTCCCTGTGCAGAGACATAAGAGATATTTAAGACAAAGAAAGTTACATTCAATAATTTTCATGGATTTAAATATTATATAATTAATTTTCATGTAAATAATTATATTAAAAAACTAAATTTAGATCCTTAGGTTGTAAAGATTGAATTATATACATATAGTATAATTGCTAAATGTGTTAGAGTAAATTTATAGTTTTATTATTTTATTTTTAACTTAAATTACCAAGTTTTCCATTTACTGTGTAAAACAAATTTACCATGGTTACTATTAACACTTGTAAAAAAAGGGACGTATTAAATAAACTTGGACCTTTAAAATCCAAAAAATTTTCATTCATTTTTCAGAATTTAAAACTAAGAAGTTTCATAATTTAATTTAAAATAGAGCCGGTAAAACACCATGAAAAACTATTTTTTCCAAAAAATGTCATTAAAAAATGTTTATATAAGAAAATCATGTATAAAATACTTTTTAGTAAACAATAACTGGATTATTTGAAATTAAATAAAGAATTAATATTTTAAAATAATCCAAAACATAATTTTACTATGTAAATACATTAAATGAAAATACAATTTTCAATAAAAATCAATATTTTCACTATGCGTAATAACATTAAACTTCTTAGAAAAACAAAAATTTCACCCAAAGTAAATTTTGATATCCTGATTTCAAATAATAAGTTTATTTTTTCATAAATAATTTATAAAAGATTCCAAAATTATATTTAAAACACGTTCACCATAAAAATAGAAAAAACAATATTTTTAGAAAAATAATTCTTTTACGCGTAAAATTGGATTTGTTCTTATATCTTATATTGAAAACCCATAAGATAAATGTTGAAAATTATATTGAATTTATTATAAATATATTTCATTAATATAATCCAAAAATATTTATTTTTTTATTTATTAGTATAACACACTTGTACACATTTAAGTAGTTTTTTTGAAAATCATTTCTTTTTATTTTAAAAAGGGTTTTGCATTAATTTATAATTAATTGGTAAAAGAATTATATATACTTGTGTTAATTTTTTTTAAATAATTTAGTTAATTTTTTTCATTGCCTCTATTCTAAAAATAAGGTTCTAATTTTCTTGTTTAAATAATTATATTAATAAAATGATATTTTGTAGAAACTCAGTGTTGCGTGTAACACAAGCTAAGACGTTGTTTTGTGTAGTTCAATATTAACATGGTGTAGCATGAAATTCAATATATTAAATAAATATTATTATTTAAAAATATATTTCATAATAATATTGATGTGTTACATTCTTTCCCTTATAAAATTAATTTCACCCTCAAAATTCATCTCGGTTATCAAAGGTTGAAAAATAGAAAGTTCCTTTCATAGAAATCCACATAATAAAAACTAATTCTAAAACTACCTTTAAAAAGGGAAATATGGAAATATAATGGTTACCTAAAGTAACTCATAAATAGTTTTCCACATTGGAGAACATAGGTGAAAAGTGAAAACATGGACATGGAAGATAAATCTAACTATAATGTTTTGATGGAGAGTGATGGAGAACATGGTACTTATAGTATTAAACATCGCAAAACTATAAATCTGTTATAGATTAAAAGACCTTTTATTTATCAATAATAAAAGTAAACAGATAATGTTTTTACATAACATATTTATTTAATGATTATTTACTTAGAGTTGAGTAATATATTTACCATATATACAGACATCATATGGAAACATATTTAAATAAAAATTAGAGTATCATCCTTTAATCAATATCCACCAAAAAGACATCTTTTTCTCTAGATTATATGTATTTAAGATGATATTTTCATGACTAAATCATCCAAATCATAATATAAATATCCCAAAATCCAAAGAAGAATATAAAAAACTATTCTCCCAATATTTAGACATTTATCACAACTAAAAATAGTTACTAAAAGATAAATATATTTCTAAAAAGAATAATCCATTATATCAGTAATACCCAAAGTTCAAAATTTATTATTCAACCAATAAATAAAATTAAAATTACTAAAAAATATTCTAAACCATGATTTTTAACAAACAAAAAGAAGCATTTGATCATATAGTCTTCCAAGATAAATTTTACGATTTATCTCAAAATAACATCAGTTGCTCTTAAAGTATCATACAAAAATTTTATTATCTTAATAATCTTCAAGTTATTTTAATCATTTTCAATAATAACCATAATAAATATAAATCGAAAAAAATAATATAAAATTAACCCTTACTCCTCAAATAAAATCCCATAGTGTTCAGTTTAACTTAATCGTATAGAGTTCCCGAAATAGTGAATGTATTCCAAAATAACATTAATCACTTAACTCCAAATTAGTTTCTAATATAATAGTTATCTATATGATAAAAATTATGTTCCCAATATGAACTTAACATTTATACATAATATCATTTAATTAAAAAGGAAAATTAAATACTAACTGGTAATTTACATAGGCCAGTGGTAGGTGAAACACCCTTATCACCCATCAGTTATGGGTTCAATCCCTATGGAATTTTCGGTCTTGATTGGTTGTCACACATACTTTGGGATGCCCTTTTTATAAAACTCTATTAATATAATCTTAATAAAAAAAATGTGATAAGCATCCTAAAAAATAACCGTAACATATGAGACATTAAAGAAATGTTTTAACCTCAATGGTTATCTGATACCTTCCATTTTGCATCCCAAAATACTATAACAATTAATTTTCTCAAAAAAATGTCTTGAAGAAAATCATTAGTCACCATAAAATTTCATATAATAAAAACCCAAAATAAGTTTATAAGAATATAAAGTTATGGCCTCATATACCCATGACAATGTCTGTCACTATTAAGATAACTACTCTTGAAAACACCATAATTATAGAGATATCTAAACCATGATATGATACCAAATAAAACAACCTAGAATCCACACTTCCAGATTCTATACAAAATACACCAAAATTACAAATCGTGACCAAATTTTCTTCAAAACATACAACATCAAAAGAACATACTAGATCACTTACATACCTAAGTACCTTTTAGGTTTAGTGTTTTAAAGAGTTATATCAAATAATAAATTATATTAAAAAACAGATATTTCATAAAAATTGACATTATCTCTCACTATACCTAGCTTCTCTTATTTCACAATTGGTCATAAAAATCATCACTCTGAAATACATATTGGAAAGACTCGTTTAACATATTTAATCATAACCAAGGAAAAGAAACATAATAAAATGAGTGAGATCATATGATCAGTAGTTGTAAACATCAAATCATATCATTGTCATAATATATAATAACATAAACAAAACATTAGAAAATTACATCCTTCATATTAAAGAATCATGATATCATGCCATGGGATAAATCATAGAAGTTTATAAAGAATCAAAGAATATATTCCATAAGAGCATAACATAAAACATGAAATTATGGAAAACATATAAGCATAGAAAAACATTTTAATATTATTTAAGACTCACTTCCAAGGCCATAATAGTGGAAAAATTCCTTAACTGAACTGGGTTCATTCCTCATTCCATCCCTATATTACTGAACCAATTTTACTTTCGTTCATGTTCTTTATTATTGAACAAAGTACACATCACATTATATAATTGCCTATATATTTAGATATAAATATTTACACAATGAATTTCAGGGAGAAATAGGTACCACCAATCACATAATGAAAACTATATATATGTGTGCTAAAAGAACAAAAATTATGTTAGAACCCATAAAAATAAATTATTTTCATAAACATTTCATCATCACATAACTAATGGAAAATAAAAGTAATTCATCTAAATCAATCCATCATAAACATAAAATATTAAGATAAATAATAATTATAGAATAATTTAATCATATCCCCATTAAAACATAATTAAATTAAAATAATGTAGTCTTTTATGTAAAATAATTTTGAGAGACCACTTGAAATCATTCTTGAGGAAAATATCCCTTATGTTTTTAAAACATCTTCTTCTTTAAATGCCACATACATTTAAATTAAAACATTTTATTTGAAAATAAACTTGTAATATTGTAAATTAATATTTAATTAATTAATGTATCATGAAAGATTAAAAATCCATTCTTGTTTTATATATTAAAAAACATTCATTCTGTATATTTTTATCGATAATGTCGTAAAGATCCTTATTTAGAAAAAAACAAAAAAAAAATATTTTCAAACCATTTCATAAAAAGTCAAACATGTGTAAAAAAACAAAACAATTCTCATAAGGTAATAGTAAAAAAATTAAATCATATTTAGAAAACATGAACTTTGAAGATAAATATTCCACAATGGTGATTTAAAATGAATAAATCTTAATTACTGATCAAATTTTGAAATAATCACTTAAAAATTTTAATTAGTAGAATAGTATGCCCCATGAAAGAAATAAAATTATATGTATATGAAAATATAATAATATTTAAAATAATACTCATAAAATATGTTCATGGTAAGTATATACACCACACAAAAGAAACAAGTAGTGTATAGGGAATGTGTCCCACAGAAATAAAGGTGGGACAAAAATAACTTACCTTAAGTCTAAACTTCCTTCACACTTGTTAATAAATACTTTATAATAAATAAAAATTTCATTATACATCTACAAAATAATTTTATTTATATATATAATTACATATATGATTTATATATGACTTTATATTACTCTCTTATTAACAATTCCATATTAAAGTTATGTTTCGGGTAATAACCACTTTGTTTTTTTTTCATGTTTTGACTTGTTATCCATGGTTCCATTAAATAGATCATGAATTCATCATATCTAAAATGATAAACTTGATATATATATATATATATATTAATTATATATGTATTCATCGTGATTCATAAAGGTTAGAGATAGAAAATAAAATACACCGTTCACGGAGACGATAAGACGTACGTACACATGAACACTATTTTCATTTTCTTATCATATTAAATGAAATAAAAGTATATAATATATTATCATTAAAGAATAATTGTTATATTATATAGTATATATATTCATAATATTCACCCTTATTAAAATTCATGAGAAATATAGATGAAAAATGTTTCACATCGCATCATGGAGATGGTAAGCTATACGTACACATGGATGACGTTATCATTTAAAAAAATATTATATGGTAAAAGGTAGATATGATATTATTATTATAGAAGTATAATTATTTCATTAATATCATAAATAAAAAATAAACTTCTCATAATACCCACTCATAAAAGATAATGATTGAAAATGAATTGTATCGCTACATAGAGACAGTAAGCTGTACGTACGCATGAGTGATACCTTCATTTTGTGTTGGATAGGAAATGTGTTGTATAATGACATGTTAATAATAATAATAATAATTAATAATATTGAGTGTGTTTAATTTCTTATATTATTACATATATCATTGATTTAAAGGAGGTATAGAAAAATAGAAAAAGAGAGTGATTGGTTAGAGCGATTAACTCTTCTTCGAAATGGATCATTTAGATCTCCTTTAAAGGACTCTAGAGTCATTATTTTGGAAATAACAGAACCTATAAAATATAGATAGGGAAATTTAGAAGAGAAAATTTTATAGTCTTTCCAATATAGAAGACTCAAAGTGATGCGAGGAAGTGAGAGAGGTGGTCCCATTTTATAATTGAGGTCCGCAGAACTTTTATAATTTCTTAAAATATAAATTTATAATAAATTAAATATGAATAAAAATTCCTAAAAAGGCATTTTATTATAATATAATATGAGATAGTGTTTTAATATTATAAAAAATATATTTTAAACCTATTTTTGTATAATTTTTAACCTTATCATTTTGATTAACCCTTAGGTAACCTTTTTTAGTTTCAACTATGTTAACAAATATTTAAATATCAAAATGTTGTAATTTTTACTTATGTTGTGTCAATTAAATAATTAATAAACAATTTATTATATTTCAAACCATATATTTTTTATATATTTTTAAATATTTTTTATTGTTTTTAAATTATTTAATAAAATATTATTTTGATATAATGTCATTTGTGTTAATTTTGACACTATTCAATATTTGGACTTTTAAAAATATCAATATAACAAGTTAAATTCGAAAAACATATTTTATTATATCCTTAAGGGGTCAATTTCTTCTAAAAAATTCTTGGAGAACCTTAATTAATTAATATTATATTTATTTTAATATTGTTAATATTATTTATTAGGTTTTTACATTAGTTGAATAATTACGACATCATAATTGTCTAATTATTTAAGATAATTATTTATTCACTAAAAATTATAAATAAATTAGTATGATGAAAATAAACTATTTATATTTTCATGGAATATTTATAATAGAATTTATCTTATTTAAAATTAAATATTAAAAATTTTATATTTCTTAAAAACATGAATGTGACAACTTTGAATTTACATTAAATAAAACATTATAAATGTCATAATAATTCCCTAGTGGCTCCAAATGGTTATTAATTCGGCCTTATTTTATATTTATTGATATATACATAAAAAATAATATTCATTCAACAATTTTTATTATTTAATGGTTCTTATAATTTTAATTAAAATCTTTTTATTCATTTTTCCCCTACATGCACAAGCAATGAATTAGCGTTTCATACGCATTAAAGGTAAATATTTCACATATAAAAATTGAAAATAAACTATATAATAAAAATAAATACATCCAGATCAATATAATCTTTTATATTCATTCATAAACTAATTTTTTCCCTATGTGGAAACATAAGAGATATTTAAGACAATGAAAGTGACATTTTGTGATTTTCTTTGATTTAAATATTATATAAGTTTATTTCCAGTGAAAATTTACTTTAAAAAACCAAATTTTGATTCTTAGGTATTAAGGGTCAAATTATCTCCATCCAATAAAATTTTGGCACGTGGTAGAGTCATTTTATAGCCTTTATAATTTTATTTTTAACCTAAATAACCCAATTTACCATTTACTATGGTAACAAAATTTACCATTGTTACTATCCATATTGGTATAAATGAAAAGGTAAATATTCACTATATTTGGACCTTATGAGTCGAAATTTGTAATTAATTTTCATAATTCAAAACATATAATATTTAGAATTTAATTTAAAATAATACTCGTTAAACACCATGAAAAATAGTTTTTCAGAAAAATTATCTTTTAAAATATAAAATGTTTATTTAATAAATTAATGTATAAAATCATATTAAAAACTATAATTGGATTATTTTATATAAAATAAACCAATTAATTTTTTCAACTAATCCAAAAAATAGTTTTACATTGTAAATAATTTTAATGAAAATACAGTTTTCAATAAAAATATATATCTTCACTATTCATCCAAATAATAAATTTCCTTGAAAATACCTAAATTTTGGCCAATTTAAATGTCGATTTCATGATTTCAAAGAATATATATTTTTTTCAAATATAGTTTTTAAAATTGTAAAAAATGGTATTTAAAAAAACTTCATCAAAAGGCGGTAAAACTATCTTTTTAGAAGAATACTTCTTTTATTTGTGAAATTAGATTTGTTCTTATATCATGTATAGGAAAAACATCATATTAATGATAAATTTATATTAAATATATTATAAATATATTTCATCAATATAATCCGACAAGAGTTATTTGTTTATTTATTTCTATAATAAAATTATTCAAGTTTAAATAGTTTTTTAGAAAAAAAATCCATTTATTTGAAAAAGTGTTTTACATTCATTTATAATTAATTGGTCAAAGAATTATATATACATGTTTAATTAGTTTTTGAAAATCCAGTTAACCCTATTCATACCCCCATTCTAATGACTATGTTATAATTTTCTTGTTTTAATAATTATAATAATAAAATGATATTTCGTAGAAACTTAGTGTTGTGTGTAACGAAAGCTAAGACAATTTTGTATGTAGAACAAGATTAAAATGATGCATCATGTAATTAAATATATTGAATAAATCATATTATTTAAAAATTTATTTCATATAAATAGTAGTTTGTTACATATCACGAACATGTGAGGCCTTGGCCTAAGTACCTACACACAAACACATATCTCCAAACCCATGAAATGATGAAATGTAAAAACAAATGAATGACCGAGAATGAATACATCTAAATCCAAAAAACAGAGTAAAATAGGAATTAAAGGAAACTAAATATGGACAAATACAATCCCAGCACAAAGAGTGTGAAAACAAGTCCAACTTGAATGTAAAATTGGGGACCGCTATCATGATATTACAGGAACAATCATCTGTATATCTAGTCTCACTAAGAACTATCTGGTCCCTGTCTGTCTAGAACTCTTTCAAAAGGTTGATCATCTACACAATACAGAAAACATATAGACCAATCTTGTGTAGGGGTGAGTATAACAATACCCAGTAAGACACGTTGAAACTACAAATCATACAATAAAGGAAGATAGTCATCTATACATTGGCACATGTCTACAACACATATTATATAATATATTGAAATAATCCTCAAGAAATAGAATCTAAATGTAATACCCAATTGTCATGGAAGCCTAGGATTCCATATCAATGGTTCCCTTAAGCACTCATCTGGAAGAGCACATTCTATGAGCATGAAAGCATTGATGATGCTTGTACGATAGGTAGTGATCATCTGGTATTTTAAAAGAAAGTACATGATAAAAGTATGAAGAGGTACAATACAAAGATGAGGATCACTCCAAAGGTCATCGGGTATACCAAAAATTCAATATAGAATAACCCACTAAGTAGAGGATCGACACCCATAGAGTTTTGGTCAGGATGATACAATGAATTCCACCAATGGCATGGAGATGAATAGAGGATCTCAGTTCGGGCCTCACAGATGAATTTCAACAACTCTCTCAAAGAAGTCCTTACAAAATGATCATTTTCCTCTGTGTATGAGGTGATTAAATACCTATAAGGGGAACATATATTAAATAATATTTTCCAAGATACTGAAGGAATGGTTTCTATAACAATATTTAAGGAGTAGACGATGTTTTATAGGGTTACACTCTATGACCTTTTAATCTGGGGTCCTTCTTGTGTAAATGGATTGTGTTAATGTCCATGTCTGTGTAATAGTACATGAAATGCGACTACCCATGTACTCTACCTATGTACCAGTACACTGGCATTCCCATGTACACCTGGCCAAGTTGTTTATGTGTGGGAGTAAAGAGTGTTCCCAAGCTCATATACTCCATCCCATGTATATGTACCCTATGAGGTACATGTTGATCTCACCAAAGAGGATCACACCATTTGTGACAAGTTCACACATAGTGTGATACTTTTCCCCTACCTAAAACCCATAGAAACTATTTAAAGGGTCCTACACGGAATTTCTCTCCGAGTTGTATGTTGTGTAGTGTGGAATTTTCCAGATTCCCAGATCTGGTTCACGCATATTCGGTAGTCACTCCAGACTTAAATCCAGTAACTAAATCACCAAATAATAGTGAACCAAATCCCGATGATTCATGTCATTATTCATTAACATGTTCTAGACCTTATATTCACCTTAAAAATGGATTTTTTACATCGTTATCCATTTCACAGTAAAGAACATGAAAACTAGGTACCTACGTCATCTAATCCACTTCTGACTCCATCGTCATACTACCATCATGTAATGTTGAGCTCATATCGATGATTTAAAACTATTGTGCTAATAAATGGGTGCACAATGTTCCAATATTTGGTATATTTTGGAATGCGGGCCAAACAAAGAACGCCTGTGATGAATGAAGAATCAGGTGGGGGGGCACAAGAACAATCAAGAGTAATGTATCTCATTCAATGTTTTCATTGACATCGATTCAATTCCATTAGAATAATGATTGAAGGGATATCAATTTAATCCCAAATAAATTCTCCCAAAATAACCCCATAAATAAACATATAATGCAAGGTGATCGAATAATAGATGAATCAGTTAGTTTATTGTTTCATGTTCATAATAGAAATTAAAAAAGTAAAATAATCCAAACAAAAAAATCTACTTTGATATTGATAAATAACTAAAAAATAACTATTCGACATTTTTATCGTTTGAGAGATCCAGAATCCCGTTACCTATCAATCACTGATCAATGATCTAGTTTCCATTAGTTTGAGAGAGATCCTCCAATGCTCTCTTTGAGATTCTCTAATGGATCTAGGGTTATGCAGCTAACCCTAGAATTCCATCATAAATATCTTATTAAAGACTCACCAGTCACTAAATCAATAAAATAAAACATCAACAATTTCATTAATAATTTTATTGATTTTCTCACCCGCGATGACTTCTCAAAAAATTATGTGCATTAACAATGGTTATGTAACATCTAGGGTAAACCCCCTTTCTAAATTCAATAGTTATCTCAGATTTTTGATTTGTTCCTGTATTTGTAAATTATTCCATTTTTTAGGGAAAACTGCCAGTGTGTGATATTTAATATTTTTAATATGTCTCTAAATTTTATTCTAGAAATACCGAGACTCAAAATCACATGTTTTCTTACCTCATGATATCAAAACTAATCTCTAAAATATCTAAAAATAATAGATGGATAACCTGAGACATTACACCATATATATAGGAGGTGACATGAAAACTATAGGATTCCTTGAAATAGAATTACCATAAAATATTTTTACCTTAGTATGTAAAATAAAAATTTGAGGTTTCAATTTCATATAGAGGGAGAATTTAGTGACCCATGATTTTATCCATGGGAATTTGTTTCTTATAATTTTTTCATATTTAGGAATTTTGTGTAAATCACATGGACCATTTAATGACCTCACGTTTTATCAAGGTATAGATCTTTTGTTTTTTTCTTTGAATCCTTCCATTGAACATGGTAAAGGTGTGCTACAGCCTAGGGAGGTCCTGAGGAACATCTAAGACTGGTTTGGAAACAAGAGGTCTAGGAAATGGGCTATAGGCTGGGCCACATGGTTAGTGTAAACCATACAGAGCTAGGTGCATGGTTGTGTGGCCTATTGGAGAAGGTTTAAGAGCCTTTACAAATGGTTTACACACATTTTGGTAAACCATGTGTCCTTACAGAAGGTGGGAGAGACTTCAAGCATGATTTTTGCATGGTTTGGTAAACCGTGAAAGCCGAGTTTAGAGGAAAAAGGACCATTTCCCCCAAATTAAAAATTATCAAATTTCCTCCTTATCCTTTTCTACCAGTGGATATAATAGTGGCCTCCTCCCCTTTGAGCTCTCAAATTTCTAAGTCCTTAATGTTTATCTAGGTTCTCCATCTGTTGTTCGATATTCAATCTGTCGGAGGCATTCGATCCCCTACATTAATGAACCCTAGTCTCTCTACTCCTATATCTGTTGTTCTTTCCCTCTAATTTTCTATTTGTTTTTAGGATCATATGCACTATTTCCATGGTATTGTACTAAAACTCAGATCTCTTCCAACCCACTTTGAATCTGAGGTCGATATCAAGGGAGTCTCCGTCTATGACACTAAGGTAGGAGGTCACATACTTTTACTTTTGAGTTTTGGAAATTTCTTATTTATTCTCATTGTGTCTTGGGCCAAAACGTTCTAAGATTCTTAATTGTGTTAGTTACATCATGTATAAGTGACTCTATAGCCTTGATATTAGTGAATTGGGTTTATGTTAGAGTTTTAGAGATCACCATTTCTCTATATGGACGCCATAGGGGTGTGCCAACTAGATTGACCATTTTAGGTCAATTTTCCAAAATTTAATATTATGGTTTATATTCCCTGACTTGTGTTTAATTTGAATTGAAAATTTTTTCATGTGTATTTAATTTATACCAAGGTGACTTAATGGTTCTTAGCCCCATTTTATTTAGATTTTTCCAAATGGGAATTTGAGTAATTAAATTGACACATGGGACTTGATACCTTGAATTGAAGTGAATTTTCTATGTTAGGAAAAGATGATGGTGGAACTTATAAGATAGATAAGTTGAGATGAACTAAACATTCTAATTAAATATAATAAAATTGAATGATTTCGAGGGATGTAATGACCTTTCCTTGTTATGTTTTATTATAAATGCATTGTTTGTTTAAATTGAAATGATGTACGATGGATTGACTTACATTATATAATGGGAATGTTTATTCCATTTCTATGCTTATGATATATTATGTATATATATGGGTGGGAGGCATGATTACCCCATGCCAGTGAAAACCTTTAGATATGTAAGGATGAGAGCCATACTTACCCTCTTCCTGTTATAATCTCTACATGGGTGGGATGCTTTCTTACCCCACACCATCTATGATATACACATATGGATGAGAGGATTTCTTACCTAATGTCAGTGAAAACCCCTATATATATATAAATAAGAATGGATGATAGGCATGCTTACATCATTCCAGTGTTTACCTTTAAATGTATAGAAATATTGTGAATTGTTTAGACTTACCCACTATGAGCTGAAGTAGGTAGACCCGCTAGGTTCCATTTGAGAACCTAATTGGGAAATTATTTATATATTAATAATTTATTACTTTCAAGATATTAACTACACACTATTTAATTATGAGTTCATGATCAGATTACATGTATACACTATTGGCGGTGGCCTACTGAGATGTAATCTCACACCCTACTCGGGCCGCCCTAGGCACCCGAGGAGACTGTTTGCCTGCAGTTATGGATAGGGAAATTCACCACTCCTCTGGTGATTGAATATTACTATTTATTTGGAGCTAAAGAGAAAAGGATCAGGCATAGGATTAGGATGATATTGATAATATTTTAGATTCTGTTCATTTTTTTATTTTTTATTAGCATGTATGATGCCTATTTTCTATTTCCATTTTGTACAGACATGCCATGCATGCATATCTGTTTCAGACACTGCATATGTGGATTTTTCTATGCTATTCAGTTATTCAAAATCATACAGTATCTATATCTATTACTGTTTCTGATAGCATTTATCTAATTGGTTATTCTTCCTCTACTAGTAATTTATGTTGCATCTTCTTTGTACTATGAAATGGGGATAAAGTATCCCCAATTTTCTACCTTTACACCCTCTCTTCTAGTTAGTAGCCCCTGACTTAAGGGGAGAGTCACTAGGGGGAATATGGAAAATCTGGCTCAGTGCACGAGTTAAGTGGAATCTGAATCCGAGACATCACTAAGTTGAATCAATGGCATTTACTTTCATTGTTTAGCATTTTTTTGATAATTTAATGGAGGTTAAAAAAAACATGGGACGTAGTCACAATATGTATTGGGCGTCACAAACCAATGTACTGGGTAATGTTTTCTTCAATTATTGTTTCTTTGTTTATTAATATTAGAGTTGATATGATTTCAGCATTGGGTGCTTCACATGTTTTGCAATGTTATTGATATTATTGATATTAAAATTATGATTTATTTTGTCAACCTAATTAAATGAGGGGTATGTATTGGAACATGCATCATGATAGGCACAATATGAATATGCCATGCATTTTTACATGTCATGTTTATATTTGTAGTAATCAATTCATGTTTCATGTTGTTGTGACTTGTATATATATACCATTGTGGTGAGATTTCTTATAGTATTTGGATCAATTTATGGTGTGAGTTTAGTGGGTTACACTCTCTAAATCACAAGGTTTATGGGCCCTTATGGATCATAAAATTGATTTCAATCTAGATCAACCATTTTAGAAATGGTATAATCACATGCATACGTTTAATTCAAATGAAAATAAAATCCAAGTGTCATCTTTTGGTTCATAAGGTGTATGGGCCATTATGGGCCCCTAAATAGTATACCATCCGATTTAGCCAACTTAAATTCCCGAAATGTTCTAATGAGTGTACATTAAAAAAGGGAATGACTTTTAACTTGAGAATAACAAACTTGCACATGCACAACATAGAAACTTGACCTGGACCCAACCTTAGTAGTTGGTAGTGAGTGTTTCTCTATTCTCCTAACCTCTTTGGGAATGTTCCATCATCTTGTCCTAGATTTTGATGCAGACAGAGAGGCATGTTTGTACTTATAGTAAGTATTTATTTCCTGTATAGTTTTTGGAATTTAATTGTAAAAATTGATTGAATTTCTTATGAGACATTCGTTTTTCTTTGTAGCTTCATACTTCCATGACATCCTCAAGACACACATCCTGAAGGTAGAAACGATCATGTTCCGGAGGTGGTGGGCCTTGAGCTGCTAGTTATTATTCTAGTTGATCCACTTATGGATCCTCCTCCCATACTTATGTTGGGTTATGATGCATGTTTTTGTGATGGTTCCTTGCGTATTATCTAAAATATAAAAGGAGGATTTCAACCTTATCTGGTCATGGAAGAGTTAACTTGTGAGTTTTAGCAGCAAAATTTTTACTCTCTCAGGGAATGGTGGACCGCTTGGTGAAGAGTCTCAGATTGAGGTGATCTTATCTATTTTGGAGAACCTAGATACACCTAAAGAGAGGAGGGTCAAGCTAGCTTCTTACATGTTATGCGATTCAGCCAATAGGTAGTTGGATTTCTTCACCATGGAAAGCTTGTATAGAGAGATAGTCTGGGATGAATTTCAGATTGTCTTCTTTGATTACTTATTTCCCCATACTCTAAGAGATGATAGAGATAGATAGTTTTTGAATATACAGAAGGGGAGAATTTCAGTTATGGATTACTCATACCGTTTCATTTAGCTATAACATTTCACTCCTTCTCTAGCTATTGATTATCTGATGGATACTGGGTGATTTGAAGATGGGATGTGTTATGCCATATGGTCGCAAGTCAATGTGTTCATGCTGATGAATTTTTTTGAGATCATCAACTAGTCCCTAATTATAGATTGAAATATAAGATATGGAAAGGGTGCAAGCCAAGTAGGTTCATCACCTATGGTTTTTAGTGGATCTTCTTATGAAAAAAATGATGTGTAGAAGAATCTCACAGTGGTAATAGTGTCCAAGCTCCTTTCCCAACAAGTTCTCCTATTTGTAACCAGTGTGTAGTTTTGGACATTTTTGAAGTAAGGGTATGAATAATCCAGTGGAGTGTAGAGTCTTTGGTAGGATGGGCCATCTACACCACTTTTGCAAGACTTTTCTTCTAGTTCCTAGTGACTAGGGATCTTCACATAATACTTGATAAGGATTAGGGTCATTAAGATCAGGATAGATAGGTTGCTAGAATACCACTGGTCGATTAGGTTGAGGTGGAGCTCAAGGTAGAGGTAACCAAGCATATGATTCTTTTCACTAGTAGATTGGGCTTACTCAAGTTATTCGGGCAGTGATTCAGGGCCGTGATACATGCTAGTTGCAAGCAGTCCATCATATGCCATAGGATAAGAGCACCAGACCATCTACTGTACAAGGTACTATTCTAGTAGGATCCACTTTAGTTTCTATTTTTTGATACATTTGTGTCTCATTCTTCCATATCTGAGGTAGTAACTTAAATTCCTGACCTCAACGTTGAGTTCTATCATGGATTCATGATGCTAGATACACCTTTAGGTATCCATTCAAAGGGAATTCACCACTGTCAAGATTTTCTCCTTGAAATAGGTAGTTACCTATTCAAATGAAACCTATACATTTTTGACAATGTAGGTTTCAATGTACAAATCCTGATGGATTGGTTAGTTCTCTATAGATACCATATTTACTAATATCATAGAATTGTGAAATTTATATCACAAGAGAGAATTATTCATGTGGATAAGGAAGAATGGGATCTCAGTGCGACATGAGATGGACCTGAGCCTTAAAGGCTTGGTAGTGTTACAACACAAGTCAGTATTATTTACCTCGATGACCATGAGTTACAGCCCAGTTTCTTTCCTCTGGCACTGGAATGTTTTAGAGATACTTTTATTGATAACTTCTCTGGTCTACCTCTGAAGTGGGGGGTATAATTTAGTATTGTTTCAATGATAAGAGAAACATCTATGACTAATCCTCCTTATAGGATGGAACCTAAAGAGCTTTTGGAATAAAAAATTCAGTTGGAGGATCTGGTGGTGAAAGGCTTTATAATCCCCATCACATCTCCTTAGTGTTAACCAAACCTATTTTCCAATAAGGTGGATAATACCCTTAGGATGTTCATGGATTATCTTTGGTTAAATCAGCTGAATATCTAGAATCAGTATCCATTTCCTAGAATAGATGAAATCTTTGATAATATTTGAGGAGCGACAATGTTTTCAAAGATAGAGTTAAGGTCGGTCTATAAGAAGGTGTGTGTCAGGACATCGAACATACCACACACAACTATTCAGAGCAAGTATGGCCTATACAAAAACCTGGTTATGGAATTCAAACTCACAAATGAACCTGATGTATCCATGGATCCTATGAATCAGGTTTTCCAACCTATCTAGATTATTTTTTGGTTTTCTTTGTTAAGGATATCTTAGTGTATTCTCACTTAAAGAAGGACCATGATACCCATATTGATATCATGTTGAATACAATGAGAGAGAATCATATCTATGCTAAGTTCAATAAATACCACTTCTATATCGATAAAGTTTGTTTCCTGCATCATATCATCTCAGGGTTAGGAGTTTTCATTGACCCAGAGAATGTGAGGGTTGTAGTTTCTTTGCAGTATCCTAATTTTTGTCGGCATTCATAGTTTCTTGGGACACTATAAATACTATAGATGATTCATTTAGTATTTATAATGCCTCGTAATTCCACTTATAGGCTTGATGAAGAAGGGTGTGAAATTCTAATGGTCTGAATCATGTGAAGGAGCCATTTAGTAATTAAATGGAAGACTTAATTCATCACTGACACTGATTATGATAGAGCCTGTCAGGTCTTATACAACCAAATATGACACATTAGGTGTAGATCTTGGAATAGTTTTGATGCAGAATAGATAATTCATTGCACATGGTTCTCATCATTTGAGGCCTCATGAGCAGAATTACCCGACACATGAGCTTGAGATCATTGTGGTTGTACATTCCATATGCTATTGGAGAAAATATCTTTAGGGATAGAATTTTGTGGTGTTCAAGAACCACAAGAGCCACATATACATCTTAACTCAATGATATTTGAATCTCAAGAGACATATGAGGGCTATGTACCTACAATATTTTGATTTAAAACTTGCCTATACTCTTGGGAAAGGGAATTTAGTAGCTGATTCACTGAGCTAGAAGACCATGAACCAGATGGTTCAGGTGTAACACCCCAAACTTCCACGGTATGTTTCTCTTTGAATAATGCAATGACGTGCATTGTACACAACTTCGAGATTCTAACACACCAAAACCAATCAAACTAGCCGTTATGAATAGTAATACCTACTTTTTGAAATTTTATAAATTTTATCTTTTAAAATGGACTTCATTTTTTGGATTCGTAATATCGAAATTAGATTAGGGTGAAATTTTGGTACTTTTCGGATAACTTTTATATTTTGATGAATAGTGAAAATTACTAAATTTTAATTAAAAATAACTTTTTTAATCGAAATAATTAATAGTGATAAATTATTCATTTGAGTGGTTTCAAAGTATATTTAGAATATATTTTTACCATTTAATAAAATGTTGGTCATTGGATATAATTTCACATTTAAACTAGACATAAACAAGTGTCAATCTTTTGATAGTTATTATCTCATAAAAACACACTATTTGTTTTGACGATGGGAATTAATTTTTAAATTAATTAATGAAAATGATATGTTTTGAATTTGGTAAAATAGAAATCATTTTTTAATTCATAATATCAAATATATCATAGGCCTATTTTTTGGTATTTTTATGGAAACTTTCATTTTTTGATGAATAGTGAAACCACTAAGTGGTAGTTAAAAAACTGAATTTTTCATAAAACTTAATTTTACCGCTTATGTGAGGGGAATTTCTAAAATATGAGTGACACGGTTAATATCACGGAGTAAAATGTTGTTCAATTAGATGAAAATAATTTTTTGTGAATAGTAACTTTTTAATTTTATTTACCATGGTTAAAAGTAAATAGGGTAATTAAGGGTAAAAATGATATTAATATTACCCTAACACATGTCTTAATTCTATTGTAAAAGTATATCTCGACCAAAAACAACCATAGGAGTAAACAATTATCATTTAGGTTTACTGTTATTAGATTAAGACATTAATTATTATTTAATTCAAAGAAGTGTTAAAAGAGTTAAAATAAATGTTTATTTACTAAAACATTTGTAATATAGGGTTATAAAAAAGATAAATTAGATTTTAAAAATTAATTAGAAATCTAAAACAATTTCCTACATAATGGTATTTTATTTATAATTTTTTGACATTAAATAATTTAATTTATTTATGACATAATGGTGATGCAGTAATTACCTAATTAATGAAATATTAAAATAATTGATATTATAAATATCAAAATAAATGTAATTTGAGACTTTTTATGAATTATGCTAATTTTATAGGTTAATATGACATATTTTGATTGATTATATAATTTTTTTTCAAAGTAATAATGCTGTTATGAATTTATCAAAAACAAAATACCCAATAGTGTCAAAATTGACATAAAGGAGTTTTTAAAACAAATATTATATTATTAATTTATATTCATTTCCTAAAAATCTACTGTTCGGCCAAGAGACTTATATCATGATAGGTGTATCATTAATGGACCACTTGGGGGGTCTCTTGGATGTATATAGTAATTTTATTAACCATATAATCTAAAAATACAAAGAGACATTGTAAAAGTGAAACTAATTAACTAAGAGTTAATACTTAATGATAAGGTTAATATAATGATCCAAACCTATCTACATTCTACTGGTTGAGTGGTTTTCGACCCAGAACCACCTTAAAATTTAAATAATCCACTTTAGAGCCATTAGAAACCGAATATGAATTTATTATAAAATAATATTTTTAGCTTTTCCAAAGGTGCCCCTCACCCCTCTTATAAAAGGGAACTCCCCCTTCTCACTAATTCAAAAATTAAAATCCTTTTGGCTCAGCCAAACCCTGCCCAAATACTCTCTCAACTTGCCTAAATACAACATATAGGACTTAGTTTGATCAGAAAGCCATCCTAAGGAGCCCCTTTGATCAAATCAAAATGGAGAGCCCGAAGAAGAGGTAATGTTTTCACCACCCTCTTTCAAGTTCCTTTATTCTTCAACTTCTTCTTTCTTTGTTATTCCCATTCTAAAATAATGAATCCAATATCTCTTATATACTGAAATATTATTATAAATATGGTACAACCATATTCAGTATTCTATCCATCCTTTGAATAACATGTCACCATACGTGCGTACGTACGGCTTACCGTCTCCACATCGTGGTGTAATTGTTATTAAATAAATTATTTTTTTGATGGGTATAATAATGATGTGTAATTCATGTAAATAAAAAATATAACATGATAATGATTCTTTATATATGATATACCATCCAATTATATATTATTTTAATATCAATAAAATGATATTTTCTCTCATGCGTACGTACGGACTACCGTCTCCACGAACGCGATGATATTCATTCTCCATCATTTCCATTCAAATATAATTATCATTTGATGATTTAAAAATGTTTTTTAAGGACTGGATATCATTATGGATATGAATAAGATACAACCTATCCATAACAAACACAGCTTATGTAACAAAACATATAAAAGAAAACGAGTAAGTTAACACCCAAAATGATGATAATTCTAAGATATTATTAACAAAGAAATGTTAAAAGATCATATATGATATCATATTAATGTATATGATTCTTGTCTAATTTAATAAAAATTATTTCACCATTATAAAGGAGGTTAACCTACCCTCAACCAAGGAAAAGTACATGGTAAGGGTTTATTTCGTAATCTCTTCATTATCTGAGGTTGTTTATACATAATAATCTACTAGGATTTCTTTATTATCCACATCCATGTCTCTTAAAAATGTATTTCAAAACATTTTTACTATTTACTAGAATATGGGTTAAAGTCATTTATACCCTTGTTGAAGTTTTTAAGTGGTTTATAATAGAATCTTTCTGTCTTTTTCCAAACAAGGTCCTTTTTAACCTTTTAGAGAGAATTAAGGTACGAATGTTTTTTTAACTTATACGGTTGGTGCGGCAATTTTCCACCGTTATAAAATCATCGAAGCTTCCCGTACACACTTATAAAGATATTTTCAAAATAAAGGTTTTCTTTCATAATTATGTGATTTTTAAATGATTTCAAAATAATAGATATTTCTCTCCAATATATTAAAATAAAGTGCAAATGTATACGTATTTAACGCAAACTTAAAAAAGGTTTTCAGAAAACCCTACTCTCGAGTGTGGTAGACAGGAAGGGATTGGGTGTGGACCCTTCATGGCCTGTAATTAGTCGAGCAATCTCAGAATTAGTTATTTTGTTTTCAGAAGTTTGCATAATGTTTTAAGAAAAACACTAGAGTATAATTTAGAAATTTTAAACGTAAGTATCTTTTAAAAAATTGTATCAGTAGGTCTAATGAGACAAACTAGTGTCTTGGCATGAGGCCTTGACAAAATCTTATTTGTAGTCTTGGCACGAGGCCTTGGCTACATGGTTATGATAGTCTGGCATTATGCATTCCGTCATTATGAAAGTGGTTATTAATATTTTCATGTGATTATTAGACTAGTAGAATATCCATGTGAATAAGTAAATGGAATTATTTCATTTTATCCTTGCCATATTATGCTGAAGTTCAAGTTTAAAAGGCTTTTGTTTTAGTTATACATTGCCTTAAATTTTTATGTTTATTTATGAAAGTTTCCACTATATTGTTATCCTTACTGATCATCTGAGGTCACCCCTTTCAATGTTTTATTTTTCCCAGGATGTGAAGAATTATTTTATGAATGACCTGCAGGGATAGTATGAGGGGATTAGAGTGTGGAATATGAAGACTATATTGTTTAAGATTTCATTTTATGATGTAATGTAAACTTTATGAATGTATCTAGTTATTCTAAGGCTACTAAACTAATCTGTATTTCGATATTTGATCTTTCTTGTGATCATGCCAATGATATATAATAATGCACCGACTCTGGGTAACTGGGGTTGGGGCGTTACAGTTGGTATCAGAGGAAGTTTAGTACAAACCTTGGAAGCTAGATTTAGATAAACTCTGATTAGAGCACGTAGACCTAAGATGAACATTGAGGATTAGTATAGAATAACTTCCTAGAATTTTGGTATTGTAGAGATTTTGTGAGTTTTCTGAGAAATAAATCCCTGTCTGGATACGAGCAGGTAGAGGTGGCTCTGGAACAGATGTACCTAGGGGTAAAACCTGAAAACACCGCTTTCAGCTAGACTCGAATGGGAACTGGTGCATGAAAATGGGCGTTGCTTCACTCTTGGTTACGAAACTCCTGGGAGATATGCTTAGGATAATTTACATTTTCTTTTCAAACCGATTTGAAGTATTATATATATAAGATGAGAGTAAATGACCTTGGTTAATCTTAATGTGTTTGTAATTGAGAATATGGTGACACGTTAATCACTAAATGATTTTATGGCTACTGTTACTCACACAATGCTTTCTGGTTTTAGTCAATTGCTGGATTCCAAGGAAGTCATAGTGACTTTGAGAATAATGTACATGTTGGGAAAGGTGGTGGTAGTGAGAAACAAAATGGAATGTTGATAGGCGTAAAAGATATCATCTTTATTCCAAATCAATTTTCCAAAAATATTATCAACAATATATATATATTAACCAATTCCCAGACTCAACAAAGGAGAGAAAGGTGATGAATGATAAGAGCTCCAGCAGTGGTGACCATGGAGAAAGGAATCCTCAATTTCCATCACGCAGGAAATGTGGAAGGAGACACCCAAGAAAGTGTCTCAATGGGACAAAGAAATGATTTACGTGCAGTAAGGACTGATATAAAGTGAATAATTGCCAAAGAAAAATGAAGATTACTATGGAAGAAGATAAAAATATTCCCAAGAATCCATTTATAGTCATTTTCCATAAATGTAGGGGACCTGTCTATTACCCAAGTGAATGCACTATTCTATAGGATATTTTCTTGGTCAAAGAAGAAGCTATGTGGAAATAAATGGTTGGATAAATGTTTAAAAAGTATTAGTGATCCTTGTTGATGGGTTTACTTTGGAATAATTTTCTCTTATATTTTTAACCCTACAGATTTCCATGTGAGAATGATATTTGAGGAAGAACTATCTTTTCTCTTGTGGATATAGTTATAAATAACCATTTGGTTTTATATGATCATTGGGTTTGAGGCAATTATAAGTTATTATAATTTGGGATGAAAATGCAAGGTATGAGATAAGATTTGTGGTTAAATTATGTTATGGTTATTTTTAGGAATTTATCTCATTTTGGTAATGTTATAAAATATAGTTTTTGAAAAAGGACAACACGCAAACCGTGTGACAACCCATCGCGTCAGACAAAGCTGTGGGAATCGAACCCACAACCAAAGTGCGATTGGGATTTATCACATACCAATGGACTACGTGTAGTCCCTAGTTAGTGTGACTGTTATTTTTAGTTAAATGATTTTATTGATCAATAATAATTTGATTTTGGATCTTATGTCTTATCAAATGAATAACCTTAGTATAGGAAAATGATTTGGTGATTATGTGATAAATGTTATTTTGGAGGTTGTTCTCTTTGTTGTGAACACTATATGACCAAGGAAAATAGAATAGTATGGGATTTCATTTGAGGAGTAATGGTGGATTTTTATCTATGTTTTTATTGTGGATTTATAGTGATTTGGGTTATTTATGGAAATGATTTTGTTAATTACTTTTAAGTATGTGACTTTAAGAGTAATTAATGTCATTTGGAGATACAATTTAACATGGAAGACTACATTCTTATAAGTTTTGGGTTTCAATATTAGTTTGGATTATATTGAAGGATTTTAAGGAAAATTGATTATTGAATGGTATTTATTTAACTTTGTGGTATTGATGGTTTAATTTTAGAAATTAAGATTAGTGTTTTTTTATCTAATGAAATATCCATTTGGGGGATCATCAGAAATTATACTAACCATTTTGGTTTTGATTAATCTCTAAAGACATGGTAAATATATATTTTATCCTACGTGGATCATGTATTTCTATAGAAGTTTATTCTAGCTCTTCCATTGTGACCAAGTCTTCTTGAATACTCATTGTTCAAAAAACTGAGTTAGTGGAAAAAAGTTATTAAAGAATGAAACTCTACTTAAAAAGTAAGTATATCTCTTTATGTTCTTAGTCAATATAATAAATTAATTCCTCGTCCTTATGTAATGTAACTTAAAACAAAAAATGTTGTCCATTTAGTTTTCCTACTGGGAGACTAATGACCGTTTGTCCCAACACAAGTTTGTGATTTTATTATTGTTAAATTTTTCCTGATCATGTTTTCTATCCCTCTCCATCAGAACTTAACACTTAGTTTATCGTCCATATCCATGTTTTCCTACATGGAATCCTAGTATGACTTATCTTGGGTGACATTTATACCTCTCTTCCCTTCTTTTAAAGTGATAGTTTTATTGACTCTTTTTCCGATGTGGTACTTTCCATTATATTCTCAAGCCCAATTTTTAAAAAAATTGTGAGGATGCAATTTATTGAATGAAGGGAGAATGTAACACCCCAAGATTCCACGGTACGTTTCCCTTTGAATAATTCAATGGCGTGCAATGTACGCAACTTCGAGATTCTAAAACACCAAAACCAATCAAACTAGCCGTTATGAATAGTAATACCAAATTTTTGAAATTTTATAAATTTTATCTTTCGAAATGGACTTCATTTTTTGGATTCGTAATATCGAAATTATCTTAGGGTGAAATTTTGGTACTTTTCGGATAACTTTCATATTATGATGAATAGTGAAAATTACTAAATTTTAATTAAAAACAACTTTTTTTAACTGAAATAATTAATCGTGATAAATTATTAATTTGAGTGGTGTTAAAGTATATTTAGAATATATTTTTACCATTTAATACAATTTTTGTCATTGGATGTAATTTCACATTTAAACCAGACATAAACAAGTGTCAATCTTTTGATAGTTATTATCTCTTAAAAACACGCTATTTGTTTTGACGACGGGAATTAATTCTCAAATTAATTAATGAAACTGATATGTTTTGAATTTGGTAAAATAGACATCATTTTTGAATTCATAATATCAAATATATCTTAGGCCTAATTTTTATTATTTTTCTGGAAACTTTCATTTTTTGATGAATAGTGAAACCACTATGTGGTAGTTAAAAAACTGAATTTTCATAAAACTTAATTTTACCACTTCTGTGAGTGAAATTTCAAAAATCCAAGAGACACGGTTAATATCAAGGATTAAAATGTGGTTCAATGAGATGAAAATAATGTTTGGTGAATAGTAACTTTTTACTTTTATTTACCACGGTTAAAAGTAAATAGGGAAATTAAGGGTAAAAATGATATTAATATTACCTTAACACATGTACTAATTCTATTGGACAAGTGTATCTCGACGAAAAACAACCTTAGGTGTAAAATTTTATCATTTAGGTCCACTTGTATTAGATTAGGACATTTATTATTATTTAATTCAAAGAAGAGTTAAAAGAGTTAAAATCAATGATTATTTAATAAAACATTTTTAATATAGGGTTATACATAAGATAAATTCGATTGTAAATATTCATTAGAAATATAAAAATCTTTCCTACATAATGGTATTTTATTTATAATTTTTAGACATTAAATAATGTAATTTATTTATGACACAATGGCGATGAAGTAATTACCTAATTAATGAAATATTAAAATAATTGATATTATAAATATCAAAATAAATGTTTTTTGAGACTTTTTATGAATTACACTAATTTTATAGATTAATATGACATATTAGGATTGATTATATAAATTTTTTTCGAATTAATAATTCTGTTATAAATTTATCAAAAACAAAATAACCAATAGTGTCAAAATTGACATAAAGGAGTTTTTAAAACAAATATTATATTATTAATTTATATTCAATTCCTAAAAATTTAAGGTTCGGAAAAGAGACTTATATAATGATAGCTGTATCATTAATGGACCACTTTTGGGTCTCTTGGATGTATATAGTAAGTTTATAAACCATATAATATAAAAATACAAAGAGACATTGTAAAAGTGAAACTAATTAACTAAGAGTTAATACTTAAAGTTAAGGTTAATATAATGACCCAAATGTGTCTAAATTATATTGGTTGAGTGGTTTTAGACCCATACCCACCTTAAATTTTACATAATCCACTTTGGATCCATTAGAAACCGCATATGAATTTATTATAAAATAATATTTTTAGCTTTTCCAAAGGTGCCCCTCACCCCTCTTATAAAAGGGCACTCCCCCTTCTCACTAATTCCCACATTCAAAGCCTTTTGGATCGGCCAAAACCTGGCCAAATACTCTATAAAATTCCCTCACTACAACCTAGAGGCCTTATTTTGATCATAAAGCCATCCTAAAGAGCCCTTTTGATCAAATCAAAAGGAAGAACCTGAAGAAGAGGCAATGTTTTCACCACCCTCTTTCAAGTTCCTTTCTTCTTCAACTTCTTATTTATTTGTTATTACCATTCTAAAATAATGAACCCAGTATATCCTATATACTGTAATATTATTATAAATATGGTACAACCATATTAAGTATTCTATCCATCCTTTGAATAACATGTCACCATACGTGCGTACGTACGACTTACCGTCTCCACGTCGTGGTGTAATTGTTATTCAATAAATTATTATTTTGATGGGTATAATAATGTAGTGTAATTAATTTAAATAATTAATATAACATGATAATGATTCTGTATATATGATATACCATCCAATTATATATTATTTTTATATCAAAAAAATGATATTGTCGCTCGTGCGTACGTACAGACTATCGTCTCCATGAACGCGATGAGATTCATTCTCCGTCGTATCAATTAAAGTATAATTATCATTTGATGATTTAAAAATAATGTTTAATGACTTAATATCATTATGGATATGAATAATATAAAACCTATCCATAACAAACATGGCTTATGTAACAAAACATATAAAATAAAATGAGTAAGTTAACACCCAAAACGATGATAATTATAAGATATTATTAACAAAGCAATGTTAAAAGATCATATATGATATCATATTAATGTATATGATTATTGTATAATTTAATAACAATTATTTCACCATTATACAGGAGGTTAACCTACCGTCAACCAAGGAAAAGTACAAGGTAAGGGTTTATTTCGCAATCTCTTCATTATCCGAGGTTGTTTATACGTAACAATCTACTAGGATTTCTTTATCATCCACATCCATGTTTCTTAAAAATGTATTTCAAAGATTTTTTACTATTTACTAGAATATGGGTTAATGTCATTTATACCCTTTTTGACTTTTATTAGTGGTTTATAATGGAATATTTCTGTAGTTTTCATAACAAGGTCCTTTTTAACCTTTTCGACAGAATTAAGGTAAGAATGTTTTTTTAACTTATATGGCGGGTGCGACTATTTTTTGCCATTATAAAATCGTTGAAGCTTCCCTTACACGCTTATAAGGATATTTTTAAAATAAAGGGTTTTTTTATAATTATGTAATTTTTAAATGATTTCAAAAAAATAGATATTTCTCTCAAATATAAGAAAATCCAGTGCAAATGTATACGTATTTAACGCAATCTTAAAAATGTTTTCAGAAAACCCGACTCTCAAGTGTGGTAGACAGGAAGGGATTGGGTGTGGAACCTTCCTGTCCTGTAATTAGTCGAGCAGTCTCAGAATTAGTTATTTTGTTTTCAAAATCTTTCATAATGATTTCAGAAAAACACTAGAGTATAATTTAGCAATTTTAAACGTAAGTATTTTCTAAAAAATTGCATCGGTAGGTCTCATGAGACAAACTAGCGTCTTGGCACGAGGCCTTGACAAAATCTTATTTTTATTCTTGGCACGAGGCCTTGGATACATGGTTATGATAGTCTGGAATTATGAATTCTGTCATTATGAAAGTGGTTATTAATATTTTCATGTGATTATTCGACTAGTAGAATATCCATGTGAATAAGTAAATGAAATTATTTCATTTTATCCTTTCCATATTATGCTAGAGTTCATGTTTAAAAGGATTTTGTTTTAGTTATAAATTGACTTAAATTTTATGTTTATTTATGATTTTTTCCACTATCTTGTTATCCTTAATGAGCAACTGAGCTCACCCCTTTCGATGTTTTATTTTTCCTAGGATGTGAAGAAGTATTTTATGAATTACCTGAAGGGATAACATGAGGGGATATGAAGAAAATATGTTGTTGTAGTTTTTCAGTTATTGATGTAATGTAAACTTTATGAATATATCTAGTGTTTCGAAGGCTACTAAACTAATCGGCCTTTCGAGACTTGATCTTTCTTGTGATCATGCCAATGTTATGTAATAATGCACCGACTCTGGGTTTCTAGGGTCAGGGTGTTACATCAGGAGTCCAGTGATGAATGGAATCTTATATACTTATTCTTAGAGATTCAGGTTGAGGTTCATGGGGATCGTGGTCAAACCATTCTCTTATATATAGTATTGAAATCCAATCTTATAGAACAAGTAAGGTCAAGAAAATTGTCTAATCCGGAAGGCCTTGAACCACGAGAAAGTGTTTCAGAAGACGATACATCTTCTGATTGATTTGTTGAGGGGGATGACACTCTCCTATTTCGTGGGGGTATATGGGTCCCAAAAAAACATTAGAGAGGAGTTGATTATGGATTTTCACACCTCATCATGAGAAGTTTACCCTGGTATTTACAAAATGTTTTGAGATTTATGATGTCAATATTGATGGCCTAGTATGAAGCATGAGATAGCCTGTTTTATTATGTGATGTTCCACCTATTAGAAGGGGAATGCTGGATATCATTTTTTCTATAGGGATTATTTAGCCATTGTCCATTCTTGAGTGGAAATGGGATTATGTTTTGATGGACTTCATTATTGTTGTACCTAGATAACTTCATAGAAACAACACATTGTGGGTTGTTGTTGATCATCTAACAAAGGTAAAAAACTTCTTACCTATGCGAGATAACTTTTCTTTTCATGAGTTGGGAAGAATGTACACCAAGGAGGTGGTACGTCTTCATGGATCACCTCATTCTATCATTTTTTATAGATATGATCATTTTACGTCATCATTATGGAAGGTGTTACAAAAGGACAAGGATAAAAATATACTTTTGAGGATGACCTATCACTCACATACCAATGGATATACGGAGCATACAATTCAAGTGCTGGAGGATATGCTCCATGCATGAATTCCTGATTTTGGGGGTTCCGGGAAGAAATATATTCCCCACATTGAGTCTTCTTGTAATAACATCTTTAGGGCTACCATTGAGATTTATCCATAAAAAGCCTTGCATGGTAGGCCTTGTTCCTTTCCTTTGTGTTGTCAAGAGGTGGGGGAAGCACATGTTCTTGGGAATTATATCGTGCAGGATACTATAGAGAGGGTGCATCTGATTTGGAAGCGTATTTTGAAACCCAAGTCTAGACAATAGTCCAATGCTAATAGACACCAAAGACCTCTTGAGTTTGAGGTAAGATATTGGGTTTTCATGAAATTCTCACCCAGGTTGGGGGCATAGATGTATTCGGAAGCTAGGTAAGGTATCATCGATATTCATTGGACCCATTGAGGATATGACGAGGATAAGACCAGTGGATTACCAACTAACACTTACTCATAGATACTGGTCCATGAAATATGTCTTCCATGTATCTCAACTTCACCGATACTATCCAAACCAAGATAAAATCTTTTATCTTGATGAGGTTGAGCTGGATATGGATGCTTCATTCAAGGAGAACCCAGTTCTTATTGTTGATCGGTGAATAAAGGCACTCTGATGTAGGTCTATTCCTCTTGTATGAGTGGTATGGCTTCACGACCAAGTATAGGACAAGACATAGAAGCAGGAACATGATATAAATCCTCAGTGTTTGAAACCCTTTGGTGAAAGTACTAATTTACCGACATAGGGAAAACCTGGGGACTATTTTTTATATGGAGGGGAGGTTGTAATCACCCGAATTTAGACTAAGGTATGTATCTTTGGGTTTATATTTGAGTATTTACATTGAACATAGTAAAGGTGTGCAATGGCCTAGTGAAGTCCTGAGGAGCGTCTGGGGCTGGTTTGGAGCTCAGAGGTCCGGAATATTGGTTGTAGGTTGGGCCGCACAATTAGTGTAAACTGTGTGGTCCTTGGAGTATGGTAGTGAGACCTACTGTATATGGTTTTAGAGCCTTCAAACATTGTTTTCAAATGGTTTGGAAAATATTTCACATAAACTGTGTGTCCTTGCAGAATGTGGCAGAGCCTTCATGTACAGTTTTTATAGAATTTGGTAAATGAGAACATAAATATTGTGAGCCAAGTTTTGGGGTGAAATGAAAATTTTTACCCACTTAAACTTTTACCGATTTTATCCTCATTCTTTTCTTCTAGTAGAGAAAACCATGGCCTCCTCCCCATTGAGCTCTGAAAGGCCTAAAGCCTTGATTTTGATCTAGTTTCTATGTCTGTTATATGATCTTTAATCTATCATAGGCATTGGATCCCTTATGGCAAGGAAACCTAGTATTTTTATTCCTATATATGTTCTTATTTCCATATATTTAACTATTTTGCTTTTGTCTTATATTCCCTATCTTCACGTCACCGGAATGAAATTCATATCTCTTCAAACCTGATTCAAATCAAAGGTTGATATAAAGAAAGGCTTTGTCTATAGGCCTAATGTGGGTGGTCCCATAGTTTTTCATTTCATTTTTTCCATTAAATATTTAATATAATTGTGCCATGGGACAACCTTTGGGGAGATTGTAGGTTCTGGGCACAGTGGAAGCACAGTAGGGGTGGTTCCCAACTTTAATTTTTTTCATATTCAATGAACAATCTAGGAGTAATATGATAATAGACATCAGTATCCTCAGAATTGAATCAAAGAAATAGGAAGAAGGAATAGAAACCAAGAACCAAGAGAGATGATCAACATATTTTATTTATAATTATTTTAATTATATAGAATATCCTCTGAGATGATTCTTTCTTCGTTGATACGTTTGACCATAGATAAGTACTGCACCTTCATCACATTGTAGAGATCAAGGATAGATCCCCTCTAGAGTTGGTCCACATGTGTTTCACATATCTTCAAATTCCGTTGAAGGATTATCCAGGTGATTACACGAATGATACTTACATTTGTGATTTCCTCCTTTGATCACCTTGAGAACCGCTTCCAAATAATTTTCCTTGATCTAGTGGAGGAGGATATCTCTCATTTTTGAGAGTGTCCTTGGAGATGGATGAAATCTCTAGGATTTTGATATTTTCTCCAATTATTTGTGCACATCCCCTTGGAATTTCTTGTCTAATAGGATAATAATATAACCGGGCAATTTATTCACTTGGGTAATAATAAATAATTTTTCTAGGTGCCTTAATTGTTTCATTAATTCTAGAGAAACCCCCATGTCAAATAATAACAGATACATTATAATTTATTGACATGTTCTTAACTTGAAATTTATAATTAAATATTATTTAATCAAATAATATTGAATATTTTTATTTTTCAATGGACTATTAAGCTCGGTCTTCCAATCCTCCTAAATATTTATTAATTATTTGGCTCCCAATATATTCTACTAAATAACTTGTGAAAGAATAAATGTAATCAAGAATACAATAGTAATTGTTAAACCATGATTGGAAATAATATTTATTCAACTTATTAAATAAAAAAATATATTTAACGGGGATACTGTATACACTTAGTGTGTGACCCTCTAGGACTCTTTGTCAGAGGAATTAGCAATACCTATCTAAAGTCCGAGATTAGCATTAAGTAATAGGAAAAAGGGACCCATAAAGAAATAATTTAATTCCACAATGACATGTCATCTCATAAGAATTATTACCATGCAATATAATTCCTTTATCAAAATATATATAATTGATAAAGTTGCAGTCCAGTTCCACTGACATATATTCTCAATATCCCTTTATTTGACTTTCCGATAATGGAAGATTCCTATTGACCACCATGTCCGTTGATTTATTTAGGATATATCATTTCCATCAAAGGAAATATGATTTAAACTTTTATTAAAGAATAGAAGGGATAAATACTTTATCACATTATTAAATAATGAAATATTACTCATGATGCTCCCAACATATCCTACCTTGCCGCGAACATCAGTCATCACGATTTTCATCAATACATCTAATTTTGCTACTCCTAAAATCCATTATTAATAATCTTAACGACTTAGGACCAATACACAAGTCCATTTATAGGAACATCCAATGACCCATATAAATGTGGATTTCCTAATGTCGAGTTGTGTTCTCATAATATCATAATAGATATCAGCAAGAGCATACATAATTAGATGGTGCATCTATGTCACATGAGTCTCCACACCTAATAGCTTGTATCATTTCTGTACCTCAAATAATATCATATGGACATAGAACATATATATAAGAATAGTGTCATAGAACTTTTGGGTTCTCATTATAGTGGGGAACTACTATGACTTTTTAGTGTGACAGATACTCTTAAGACATTATCACATGCAATGTAATGAAGAAGAACAATCATTATGTGATAATGAGTTTATTTATATTCAAAAACCATGAATGTAAGTTATAATAAGGTAAAAAAGATGTTGGTTCTATGGAACCAACTCTATAAAAATTCCACTTACATTAGAGACATCAACTATTTCCCTTCAATTCACTATCTCCCACATTATACACATGATTCTGCTAAGATAGACCTCTATTCAAGGGGTCTTACATGTTCTATTCCTTGGATACTCTACTAACTACAACTTCAACCCTTTGACTCAAGAGGTGATACTTAAAAAGTATGTTCCTTGTCTGTTGATGTGACCTTGGATATTTTGCAAGATCCACCACTATAGTATTATTATAATACAATGTGGCATGGTATTTACTAATAGGTACCACATCAATGTCCTAGAAAAATTTATGAATCTTGATGGATTCATTGGCTACATAAAAATCCTCTATGTACTCAGAATCCACTATAGAATAAGCTACAAAATACTTCTTTGAACTCTTCCAGCTCACACCTCCTCCATTAAGATAGAAAACATATACTAATTGTGACTTTAGATAATTAAGATCTATCTGAAAACCAGCATCAACATACCCTCTGATGAAAATCTCCTCATCTCTCCCATACACCAGGAACATATCCTTAGTTCTTCTTAGAAAATTAAGTATAGTCTTATAGTATTCCAATTTTATTCTCCCGGAGCTCCTTGATATCTTCCTACTATGCTCAATTCATAAGAAACATCAATTATAATACATAACATGACATAAAAAATTGATCATGTCACTGAAGCGTATGGGATCTTACTCATTGTTTCGTTCTCTAGTTGTTTCTAGATAAACATTTTCTTAGAAACATGTAAACCATGTGACACTAGAATCAATCCCTTACTAGATTTTTCTATAATAAATATCTTTAGTATCTGGTCAATATATAGTACGATAAGCCTCTTGGATAAATCAAGAATGATCTTGATCCCTAGAATGTAGGCTTCATTCCCTAAGTCATTCATGAAGAAGATATTGTTCAACTAGTCCATTACGGATTTTAAGACTGTTATGCCATTTCCAATAAGTAATATGTCATAAATATATACTACTAGGATAACGACCTCATTTCCACTAATCTTTTTCAAGCACACGTCTCACATTCATTTTTAATGGAACCAAATTCTTTTATAGATTCATCAAATTGAATGTTCAATGACCTACATGATTTCTTCAATCCATAAATTGATCTATGAAACTTGAAAATAATTTTGGTATCACCTGATGTCACATAACCTTATGGTTGTGTCATATAGACATCTTCTTGAAGCATTTTTTAAGGAATACAATTTGGACATCCATATTTCAAATCTCATAGTCATGGTAAGATTCTATGGAAAATATGTTTATGATGGATTTGAACATGATAACTGGAAAAAAGGTTTCATCATAGTCAATTCCTTGATGGTGTTTATAACCTTTATCCACTAGACATTCTTTATAGGTACTTACTTTACCTTCCAGGTCTAGTTTCCTCTAGAATACCCATTTACACCGAAAATTATTTACATCAACCAGTGCATTGACCAGAACCCAAACATGGTTCTGATACAAGGAATCCATCTCAAAATTCATAGCTTCAATACATTTTTTAGTTTCTATGCTCTCTACTACCTTTTTATAGTAGAGAGGTGCATCATTGTTATATAATCAGCAATCACCATCCTTTATGATAAGAAAACCACATCTCTCTAATTTCCTTACCTCTCTTACAACCCTACATTGTACTTGGGTTTTAGGAACCACTTCTTCCATGTGGACCTGTGGAACATTTTCCTATACCAACTTCTATGTATCTTGATAATCAATTTCATCAAATTGAATCTTTCTCCCACTATACTTTTCAAGAATTTTATCCCTCTCAAGAAATATGACTTTTCTGGAAGTAGAAAATTTTGTATCTGAGGGGTTGTATAGGTAGTATCCCTTTATTTTCTTGGGATACCCTATAACGGCCCACTTCATTCCTCGGGGCGCTAGTTGTTTTCCTAATAAATCTTTAACAAATGCCTCGCATCCCCATTAACATGTGTGTGACAAAACAAGTTTATTTTCACTCCATATCTCAAAGGTAATTCCATTTTTAGTTTAGTTGGTAATCAGTTTAATGTGTATTCAACAATTTGTAATGAATATCCCCAAAAGGATAATGAAATATCTGAATGACTCATCATCGACCTTACCATGTAAAAAATATATGTTTCCCCATTTTACTAACACCATGAAACTATGATATATAATGTGTATTGAGTTGAGATAGAACCCAAAATTCCTATAAAAATTCAATGAACTCTAGGTTAATATACTCTGCACCTCGATCTGATGGAAGCTTCTTTATCTTCTCAACTCACTAATTCTCTACTTCATTCTTAAATTCCACGAATTTACCAATGTACATAGACTTATACCTCATCAATTATATATATCCATATCTACTCAAGTTATCAATAAAAGTAATGAAGTAAGAATATCCACCTATAGCTTATACTGGAAAAATTCCACACACATCAGTGTGTACCAATCCTATAAGATCTATAGCCCTTTCCTCCTCCTCCAATGGCCCGAAGGCCTTCATTTTTTTATTGATTTTGATAATCCACCATTCAAGTGGTGATGTGGAACCCTTAAAAGGCCTGTAGGTGTAATTATTAAATGGACTGTAGGCCTTAGCGGAATTCATTTCTCATAGGCTTCAAACATTACATACAACCCAGACTAACTACTTGGAACTACTCCTCCCCAGCATCTTCATTGTGAAATAATCCCTCCACCTTTTCATGGCAGTTTGACTAGGCTATCCCATGAATGCACATGCTTGTCCCGATGGCAGGTGCCATACCCTCTCATTCTTGCAATCTGTGTAGCTTCTGTTGTGGTGAAGGCTCCTTGCTCATCATCTTTATAGAGCTTGTTCCTTGTAGGTTGTGTGGTCTTCATCTGCACTTCAAGGTGGACCGAAGGCCCTGAAGTGTCCCGAAGGCCTTACTGGCCTGAAGTCATGGGCAGCCTGAAGGCCTTAAAGGAGTCGGGGATCAAATCGGTGGCCTGAAGGCCCAACCGGAGGCAAATTCCCAGCTGCTACAGTACCAAACAGTGCCTACTACAGTTCCTACTATAGTACCTGCTACAGTACTACACAGTTCCCACTACAGTTCCTACTACAGTACTACAATAGTAACCTGGAAATTGTTCCTCCACCTAGATTTAATCCCGGGTCTCCTGGATGCACCTAAGAGCCCTTTCACCCTACCCACCAAATAGTGGTTTGTTCATTTTCCATTGCAAACAAGTGTGACATATATCAAGTGGTTTTAGCTTAGAAGAGTCTAAATAAACATCTTGATAGATATTTTTCAATCACTTATCATTTACATGACCTAGATGGTGATTCCACAGTTGGGTGTTATATGAGTCATTTAAACATGATTTTCATCGATTTAAATCACTTTTATTTCGTAATTTATAATTTACAAACCATTATTTAAATGTTCTATACCATAAAATATGTTTTTCTAATAAAAAAACAACTTTTATTTATAATTTTAAAAATAAACCCATCTGTTTCTAAACATGGTACAAAAATTATGTTATTAGTAAACCATGGTATATAATAACAGTATTGTAAAACCAAAATCATCCCAGTGAGAAAAGAAAGATGGTAGTCACCAATTACAAGAGCAACCAGCCTTGAACCGTTGGCAACTCATAGAACCACCTCTCCTATAAAATGTTTTCAAATTATACAATGTTCCTACATTTTAATACATATTTGAGCACCATAGTCAGTATCTAATAACCAATGTGTAGAAATGGAAATATTTCACTCAATAACGCATGAACCATTAGCTCCCCCATGCCTATGGATGAAGTTCCTCTCCCAGTGGCCGGACTTGCCCCATGAAAAACACAATGCCTCCTTTTCCATTCCTTGATTTTGGGTCTTCTTCTTGTTTGTTAGATAGTTCTCAGGGGATTTAGATTGTTATAGGTCATAGGCCCTTTGACTTCACCTTCCTCTTCTTATTCACCATAAGGAATGCAGGTTTTTCATGCCCCATGTCATTATCCACATGGTGAATTAGGATCATAAGTTTCGATAGACTCTTCATAATATTTATTATATTATAATTCAAAATAAAAACAGAGACGGTATTGGGTAGTGATGAAATTATGAGATCTATACAGAACTCATTTGGTAATTTCATCCTTAATATGTCTAGACACTCAATGTTTCTGAGAATCATGATGACATGAGACCCAACTGGAATAGACTCTCTATGATTAGTCATGAACAAAGCATTGGAGATCTCATTCCTCTCTTGTCTCACATTCTCTTTATAAAGATCCCAAAGGTGATACATCATACTATAAGCATCCATTTACTCATGTTTATTTAAGATCTCACTAGACATGGATGAAATCATGAAGCACCGAACATATGCGAGATCATTTAAATGTTTCTTATAAACATATATCTCCTCATTACTCTCCTTATTTTCAAGCACAACTGGTAAAGGTTCTTCCATCACATATAGTTTCCTTTAATGGAGAATTATGAGGAAAATGTGCCATTGTCACTCCTAGAAATTTGTGGTAGTGAGATGGTTTTATTTCTCAAGTATGGATCATAATGATATGTTTGATGTCATTTTATTACTGTTTTTACTAATAAGATGAATTTTTTAGTATTTTATCTAAAAAATTAAGACAAATAAATAAATAAATATTCATTCGTCTCCCACTATTTTATTGAAACCTAATAGACCTCACCATTGGCTTTGTAATTTTTTATTTATTAGACATTCTAGTGGAAAGGATCCATATTTTTATTCTTTTTACCCCAGCCTTGGATGGTCAAGAAATTTGAAAGTATTTAGGTAGGAATTCCAAATTCGAACAACATTAACTCGCAGCTCCTTGATCCGTTGAGTGGACTCCCCAATCCTAAAATCCTTAATTTTGGATTTCCGTAACCTTTTCCTCTCATTTACACCACATATTTCTCTGGAAGTTAACACTTGATGTAAACTTAGTCAAGTTAACCCAAAACCACAAATTATAATTCCCTAATAACTGAAATCACCATTACTTTGGCATGTTAAGCACTATGAACTATGGTTCAATTCTAACTGATGTAATGGAAGGCTATACCGACATAATATATTATTGATAGATTTTATCATTTATGCACAAATTTCCATTTATTATATTTTCAAATGATTGTTAATATAAAGTGGGATACGCTTATGTGATTAACCCTGTATTAGATAATATTTATGCATAAGACAATTTATTTTAGTTCCATATTGCATTATTGTTAATTCATTAATTATGTGATCGCGACAAAAAATCCATAATTAATAACCCTAAAACTAAAAGAAATAAAATAAAGGGTATGATGATGATCATGTTTTAATGGTTAGTTTATCTAGTGGTTGAAAAAATAACTGATGACCTTGGGGAGAAACACCTTGAACCAATTAGGTTCATGTTTACAGCTTTCCACCTATCAACCTTTGTATCTCCTTGGATTGGTTTTTCCTCATCTGCTAACATGAACCACCTCCACTATATTCTGAGCACCATATATTACATATGATTTTACTCACATTCAGATGTGGGGTAAAAGGGGTTTTACATAAAAGATACCATGGGAACACATGCCCTACGTATTAATGATTAGTGAGGGAACACATGATAATAATATAATTTAATGATAAATTAAAGGGAAACCAATCGCCTACAATGTTTTGATCTTTCTCATGATTGTCCACATACATACAATGAACTATACGAATTTAATTAAAACAGAATTAAATTATTTAATTGTTCATATTTAAGATAAATAATACTCAGATCAGTTAATTATTATCTTTAATTAATAAATACTTTTATCTTAATCCTTTTTTGAATTTTAGTGAGATTATCATCCATTATAATTTTAAACAAATTAAAATTAATTTAAAATGAACCATGTATATAAATGTACCTTTGAGGGAACCCAATGAATACCCAACCAAAATTACCCAAACATGTATTATTCTTATATACACTTTATTCATTGTGACATATAAAATGAACATATAATACTAACGATAAAACAACTCATACATGATGTGAAGATCCTAAATAGTATGCTTATATTAATAAAACAATTATATATATACATATATATATATCAATGTTGATCACATGGAGTGTCCCAGCTTTACAGTCACATGAAAGTACATGTCTCAAGTGTTACATAATATAAAAATTTTAAATCTTCATAACTCGTAATAGTACATGGCGTGTATATCTGATCAACACGGTGTGTACATGCTTCACTGTGTCTCCAAAGTACACACCTATGTACTTAGCATGTGAGGCATAATTCAGAATTCTTGGAGTACACGGCATGTCTAGTGGAACACATGCCATGTTGACTTCGCGTTACACAATAAATGGTCGGCTAACCCATTTATGGGATATATGGACCATATATTACCTGAAAGGGACTACACGGCGTATCTAGTTGGCCACACAATGTGTATTCTAGCTGACCGTGTGCTAGTCTGCCCTGGCCAACACACGGTATAATAATTAACAACACCATGTGTCATTAATGCACATGGGTTGAATAATTTCCAAACTACTCCTCATGCATTGAAAAAAACTACACAACATGTAGATCTAACTATATGATATGTAATGCTGTCTTACCTAGACAGAACCCTTGTTGCCTTCAAATGAGTTCCTCGATTTAATTTTAATCAAAAAATTAATAATTTCTTTAAGATCTATGATAAATGAAAGAGGAAGCACATATATAATAATTCAATTTAAAAATAATGATTAAACATGAATTGAATAACTAAATTATTAAAGAAAAAAATATCAACTTACTTAAATAATTATAAATAATATTATTCCCTACCTAATACCAATTTTAGATTCTGGGTGTAGTGGAAGCGCGGGAGGGGTGGTGCCCATCTATAATTTTTTCCATATTCAACAAACAATTAAGTACCAATATGATAATGAACTCTAGTATCCTCATAATTTAATCAATGAAATAGTAAAAAGGAATAGAAACCCATAACCAAGAGATAGAATCAAATTTTTTTTATAATTAATTTAATTAAATATAATTACCTCTTAGGTGATTCTTTCATCGTTAATAAATTTGACCACAGATATGCAGTGCGCCTTCATTGCGTTTTAGAGATCAAGGTTAAATATCTTCTAGCAGTGATCCACATGTATTCCATGTATCTTCGTACATCATCTAAGGAGTCTCTGGGTGTTACCAATGAAGATCCTTTCTCTTATGATGCCCACCGTTCATCACCTCGGGAACCACTTTCAAATCATTCTCCTTGATCTAGGGGAGGAGGATCTCTCTCTTTCTTGATATTGTTCTTAGAGAGGGATGAACTCTCTAGGCTTGATACCTTTTCTCCAATTCTTTGTACCCAAACCCTTGGTGTCACTAGGATAGTGCTTGGATAATAATAAAATAATATAACATGGAATTTAATTCACTATGGTAATAATAATTTTTTTTACAAGTTCCTCAATTATTTTATTAATCCTAGGGAAACCCCCATATCAAATAATAACATCAAAATTATTATTTATTTAAATGAACTTAACTTTCAAGTCAGAATTAAATATTATTTAATGAAATAATATTCAATATTATTAATTCTCACTTGACCATTAAAATCAGTCCTCCAATCCTCCTCTATATTTATTTATTCTTCCACTCACAATATATTCTCTTAAATAACTAGTGAAAAAATAAATGCAATCAAGCATACATGAATAATTTTTAATCCATGACTAGGAATAATATTTATTCAACTTGTTAAATAATAAATTATTTAACTAAGATATTTTATAAACTTAGTGTGTGGTCCTCTAGGATACATTCTTAGTGGAATTAGGATAACCTTCCAGAAGTCAAAGGTTAACATCTTGAAACAAATCCAGGAACCTGTAAAGAAATAAGTTAATGCCACCATGACATATCACCTCATACGAACACATACCATGTAATATAATCCCTTTATCACAATATCTCTAATTGAGAAAGTTGCATGACTGTGACGTTAACATATATGATCGATATATCCTTCTATGACTTTAATGAAATATATGTTTCCTATTGATCACCATCCCTATGGATTTATTTAGGCTATATAATTTCCATCAAATGTCCTGAGATATTATCTTCTGTTAAAGAACAGAAGGGATAAAACCTTTCTTGCATTATTCATTAATGTAATATTACTCATGACTTACCCAACATATCCTACCTTTCCATGAGCATCTTTCATCACGAGTTTTTTCAATATATATAAGCACGTGAATCATAATATTACTTAATAATAATATTAAAGACAAGGAACAGTACACACATTTGTAGATAGGAACATCTAATGAAACTTATAAATGTGGATTTCCTACTATCGAGTATCATTCCTATAATATCTTACTAGATATCACCAATGGAGTACACCATGAGAAGGTTCTTCAAATTAATATGAGTCTCCACCCCTAAATTCCGGTATCAATTTTGTCCGTCAAATGAGATTATCGGAAAATAGAACATATTTCTAATAATAGTGTCATAACACATCCAGGTTCTCATCATAGTGGGGAACTGCTATAAACTTTTATTGCAACAACTACTCTTGGGACATGATTACATGAAATTTTATGTAGATGAAAAAATATGATATGAAAAGGAGTTTATTGATATAAAAAACCGTGAATATAAGTTATCATAAAGTACAAAAGAAGTCTGTTCTAGGGCACCAAATCTAAAAGAGAATCCTAATTATGTTAGTTCATTCATGTATAAATGACCCTAGTGCCTTGATATTGTCGAATTGTGTTAGGTTTAGGGGTATAGAGACCACCCTTCCTCTATATGGACACCCAAGGTGTGTTCCAACTGGATTGGCCATTTTAGCCCAATTTTACAAAATGTCAAATTATGGTTTATATTCCTTGGCATGATTTTAAATTGAATTGACCACTATCCCATGTGTAGTTTATTTAGGCCAAGGTGCCTCAATAGCGATTACCCCTATTTTATATTTAATTTTACAAATGGTCATTTGAGTAATTTACTTGACACTTGGGCCTTGATACATTGACATGAAGTGAGTTTCCTATGTTAGGAAAACTGGACGAGGGAACTTGTTGGTTTACAAGGATGAGATGGACCAAACCTTCAAATGAATTGGATTTAAATTTTATTATTTAAAGGCAAGGAATGGACATTCCATGTTATGTTTTATTATAAATTCATTTCATTTGTAAATTGAAATGATGTAAGATCGTTTGACTTACATTATATAATGTGAATGTTTATGCCACTTCTATGCTTTTGACATATGATGTAAATTTATGGTTTGGAGGATTTCTTACCCCATTCTAGATACAAACTCTATATATTTATGGACGTGATACATTATTATTCCATGATAATTATAATCTCTACATGGGTTGGAGGCATTCTTACACCACGACATATATGATGTAAAAGTATGAATGAGAGGCATGCTAACCTCATGCCAGTGAAAACCCCTATATATATATATATAAATATGAATAGATGAGATGCATTCTTACCTCATTACAGTGATAACCTTAATATTTTATAGACATATGGTGAATGTTTCAGACTTACCAGCTGTGTGCTGATGTAGGTAGACTTACTAGGTGTTATTTGGGAACCTGAGTGTGAGATTATTTATTTATTCAGAATTTCATACTTTTTAGCAAATAATTTTACACTGTTTACTTATTAGAAATGAATCAGATTTCACGTGTGAACCATTTTTGGTGGCCTACTGAGATGTTTTCTCACACCCTATTTGGGCAATCAAGGGCACCTTGAGATGAATATTTTCCTACAGGTATGGATAGAGGAAAGCACTGATATTCTAGATATTGAATCATGCTATTTATTTAGAGCTCAGGAGTAGAGGATCAGGCATAGGCTCAGGATTCTATGGATAATATTTTGGATTATTTTTATTTTTGTACTTTTGTATTAGCATATTTGCAGCCTATTTTCTGTTTCCATTTTTTATTGACATACCATGCATGCATATTGGTATCAGACGCTGTCTATGTGGATTTTG
Organism: Viscum album; assembly: GCA_963277665.1. Lineage (NCBI taxonomy): Eukaryota > Viridiplantae > Streptophyta > Magnoliopsida > Santalales > Viscaceae > Viscum > Viscum album. Next base: position 251,503,876 of record OY728150.1, read on the forward strand.
TTATGTTATTTAGTTATTTATACTTCCTTTGTATCTATTTGTGTCACTGGTGTTCATTGTATTTATCTGATTAGTTATGGTTCCACTAATGGTTATTTATGTTGCATCCACTGTGTACTTTGACATAGGGGAAAAGTATCCCCACCATTCTACCTTGATATCTCCACTACTAGTTGACATCCCCTAGCATCAGAGGAGTCATGATAGGGGTCTTGTGGCCAACTATGCATGGGGCATATGTTAAGTGACAGCTGGGTCTGGGATGTCACATACCACATGTTGAAACCAACAAATATTTTATTATTTCAATTTCAACATTATAGTTAGATAATAAACATGTTCATAATAATTGAAAAAATTACAATGGGATAGAAAAAATAAAATAAGATAATTAAAACATGAAAATTTGGATCTTTTTGATCCACCATAATAACCGCACTCACGGAAAATAGTGTAGAAATGAGACAAAATATTAGCAATAAAAGATTCATCTTGAAAATGAAAATATTTGTAACCATGATAAAAAATATTAATTAATTGATTAATTAATGAAATATGAGTTATTTATAAAAATTTAAGATCCCATGTGATCATTAAAAATATTATTTTTGGAATAGTAATTTGACCATTGGAATAGTAACATGATCATTTGGATAGTAATATGAAATTTAAGAATAGTAACCTGACAGTTAGAATAACATCCACTCCCATGGATGTGTAAAATAATATTTAGGTATCTTATGGAATTAGATTATTATATATTTATATCATGATACAAGTTAATAAATGTTTTAAAAATTATTAAATAAGTGTTCATATTTTTAATTAATCATACATGTTTTATATGCATTTTTAACATACATTTATTTATTTAAATTTAAATTTATATTCTTATAGTGGGTTTATAAATTAATATAATGTTGTATTATAATGATAATATAAATTTATGAGACCTAAATTAAAATTTCAAAGGGTTAGAAAATTGATCATAATATTAAAATTAATATTTGGAAAATAAATGATTATTTTGTTTAAAAATTAAGTTTAACCTATTTAGAAAAATATTTTCATAAAATGGATTTCATTTTTGGAATCTATACATCCACAAATGTTTTGGGTTAATTTTTAGAATTTTTTCAAATATAGTTTATATTGTGAAGAATAATGAAATATGGTAAAATATGATATTTAACATTATAAGCTAAATTCATGAATTTTTGAGTCATTGAAGATGTAGGAACCCAATTTCTTGAAATCAAAAGTATAAATTACTATATATTTTACATTAATCAAAACTATTTTTATTTGTGTGCTAAAATAAAAAACAAATGATTATAATATTCAAAAACACCATATCATCTGCTAATATACACCACTCTCACCACCCTTTCTCCTCCCACGTCATAAGAATTGGAACTTTCTAAATTTATACATAAATCTATAATCATACCTCTCCCCATAGTCTTAGTTATTATATTATCATAAAACGACCAATTCCATGTTTCTTAAGGATTATTTTATGGACACAACATTTAAGAGGTAATATTCTCAATTTACCTTTTCTAAATTCATTTTTTCTTCTACTAATCCAAAATGTAATATCTAATCCAATATAATACATATAATATATTTATATATTTATAAATTAATATATACCATCCACCCATTTCTTTTCTCCTCTTATTCTAAAAAATGAAATCATTGTCTACATTATGTCGGTTCATCACCTTCATGGATGATGAGTTGTTTTTCACTACCACCTTAATTGATGGTTTAAATTCACTAATAACTTCTTAAAAATGATCTAATTATGTATATTATATATCTTATCACATTATATAATGAATCTATGTCCATACAATTAAATAAAATGAAACTAGTTTGTGATTTTATGTAAATTCGCCTAAATGAATTGACCGATTAACATTAAAATTTTTACTAAAGGAATAATCACTAATTTAGAAAAAATAATTTTTAGGAACCTTTAAATTTCTATTAGTATATAAATACCCTTTCACTTTTGTAGTTGTATTTCCTTTTTATAAGAACATAAATAATTATCCCCATGTGATCCGACCTTGGATCCATGAAACAAACACTATTACAATATTGAAATTAAACCTTATATCTCATAAAATGGTTAAAAATGAGTGTAATAAAATTTCAATAAATATAAAGTAGATAATTTTTACTATTATTTAAGTAATTAATGAATATAATTTCATTTTCATGGATATTAAGTCTATGTGTAGAACTGATCTGGATATAAGGTAAGGGATCTCTCTAAACAACCATATTACTCAGGGTTGTAAAATTCCTCTCCCTAACTCACTTTATCCCTCTATTAAATGTAATGTAATGATTCTAATTTTTTTTTATATGTATCTTACATATAAACCTAGGTTATTTTAACTTCCTTATATGGGGTAATAAATTCATTATGTTTATTTCTCAAATATCTCATGATTATGCCTTTTTCATGACCCCCTTTTATGGAACACCTATGCATGTACATGTTATGATGGTTGCACCAAGATAACGATCCAATGCATTGGGTAATTTTTTTGTCTCACGAGACATTATGAATAGTATTAGGAAGTGAACCTAATCCATTTGTAAACTCTTTCCACAATGTGATGTCATCTTGGTGGTCATCCTTGACTTATTCTTATGTCATGTTTTATCCTACCACCACATTATTTTGATACTATGATATTATGATTCCATGATGTTTATGTTATGAGTTTATATGATTATTCATGGTCCTTTATTCTTTATGATATCATGTTATTAATTTTTATTTATATGGTATGATTCTCCAACATGTTTATTCTTTTATTTGGATTTATAGATCACCCCCTTCTTTTTCTGTATTCCTTAGGTGATCCTATGATATTTTAAGATATCAAAGGGATTTGGGAGATTAATATGGAGATTAATATAAATAAGTTTTATTTTAGTTTCAACCAGTTCTTTTATATAACTAGTTTTCCAAAGACACTAGGCCTTTCAATCCTATGGTTGTATATAATGAATATTTATGTTAAAAATCATGTAATAAAATGTGTAAAAGGATTGAGTAACTTTACTTATTCCATGATTTATGATATATGATTTCTGGGTATAAATTTTTATGTATCCTAATCATACCCATATTCTCATCTTATCGTCACTTATGATCATTGATTGCTATCACTTATGTCTCCCCTCACTGAGCATCTGAGCTCACCCATTTATTATGTTTCCATTTTCCTAGGTTATAAATAAATGTAATAAAAATTATGTGGCTAGAAAATTATCATGTGAACATAATTTTTGGTATATATTGAAGACCTTCTATGGATTTAAAAGTAATTTATATAGTAGAAACAATGTCTACTAGTTAAAAAATACACAGGTTAGTTAATTAATATTCTATCTTAATTATCTGAAACTCTAAACCTAAATAATCATGGGAATATATTTTAATGAAATATTTTATTTATGTCATGTAATTTTGATGGAATCATGTTTGTTGGATGTCACAATTTTATAGGGAAAAGTTTGAAATAAATATAATATAAAAGATTGATTTTTAATTTACTTTATCTCACTAGAACTGGACCTGATGTTATTTATGTAGTGATCTTATTTAAAAGGTAACCAAGTGACCCAAAAGAGTCTCATTTGATGGATTCCAAGATATTTATTAAATAAATCAATGGAAAATTGGAATTTGGGTTGATGTATAATAAATTTGAGAAATAGAATTTTTCCAGTAATATTGATGATGACTGTATAGGTGATTGTAATGGAAAGAGGGATATTTCAGTTAAGATATTTATTCTAGGATAAAGCCTTGTGATGTGGATTTATTTTGATATTTTTTTCATATACCTTATTTAAACTAATTATTTATTTGTTATAATAATGTTTTAACTAATTAATTTACTTTGATGATAAAATAATATATATTTTAAGATAGTGAATTTGTTATTAATTAATGATTATTTTTATTTTAACTATAATTATTTTTAACATTGAATTTAATATATAATTTTGACGATTATTTTAAAATATTATTTAAATTTCATTGTTTAATTTTAATTCAAATCCATGATTGTTAAAGGACCAAAGTGAAGATTGTATTTATGGATGCTAATGTGCTTAAAGAATGAAACAAAGTCCAATTTTATTGACCTACCAGCGAGAATCAACCCTTTGGAGAGGCTTAAAACATTGATGAATATTGAACTAAGGTATCTGTTCCTATTAAGATCTTCATGAGCTCAGAACTAGAGTTAAGGATGAAAATTCATGGTCTAAGATGGGGTTAGATTCTATAGAGTAATATTTATACATCAAAAATAGGTTTAATGAGACAATAGAAATGAATCTGAAGTTGAACAATTATGTTGACGACTCTGAAGATCGAGCATCATATGGCATGGGTTCAATCAAATTGTTTTTGAGTCAAATTTTCTTTCAAGACAATGAGTCTTTGGAATTTTCTAGTTTTTCAGTCATGAGGATGAAATTGTTTTCATAATAGGTGTTTGAAGAAATTATTCAATGAATCCAGTTTCTAACACTGCTTGAATTTGGGGCATCATGGTAGTCCAAGTGCCTGGAGATTTAGGAGTGTGGTCAGTCAAAGAACAGTCTCCCATAATTGGAGTTCCCAATTAAATATAATACATTTTTTTTATGATTTTCCATTAATTACATCCGATCATTAATTTGGATATTGACTATGAGCTGAGGAAAAGTTAGTGAATATGATGCTGACACCATGTCAGTGAAAAATATTACCAACTAAGACCAGTTGAAGATGAAATTTGGGATCAAATTTGTTGGTCTTAAGAATTTGGTTTGGATTTCTATAGTGGGTCGACACTAAATAATTTGGTGATTTTTCCAACTATTATTTTTTATAAAATTGATGAAATTTACGTGAGACTTGGATATTGATATCAACTAGTTTTGTTCTTAATGTTGTATGTATTCAATATTGAAGATAGACATGGTGGATTAACTTGTCTGCAAATGTCAGAACGTTGTGTTAGATCTCATAGAAAGTGGAGAATACTGAAACATGGATTAAGATGTTGGAAGTCAAATATATATATATATATATATATATATATTCACGTGTGTGTGTTTTTTTCCATAGATCATTTAATTATTATGTGCAAGAGTGCAGAATATGGTCGAGTTTTTATAAAATATCGGAGACATTGACTCAAGGTATGCTAATTAATTCTCAAATTAAGGTTATCACCATATAAAAGCAATGTAGATTCTATTACATGAGATGAAAAAATAAAATACGAAATTAAAAATTAATTTGAAATTGATTTTAGAGAGGATCCAACATATAGTAAGGAAAAATTATTTTCACATCTCTAGAACAGAGAAACATAGAGTAGATCCCTGTGATATTTTAGTGATCTCGATGAATATCTACTTCCGAGCACAGGGGTGAAGATCGAACTTCAATCATGTTATGCATACATGATTGGATAATTTTTCTTATGGAGACAAATATTGATTCCTTTTGGTGATTTGGTGGTGAGTGTTAATTTCTTTCTTTTAAAATATATTTTCTCTTGCTTTTGAATTGTTATATATGCGATCGCTATTTGAAAATTGTTCTTATGTCATTTTTTATTGCTTTCTCTTCTATTTGTTGACGAATACGTTGTCCATCGACATGTATTTTTCATCGAACGTGGATAGTTAGGTCCGTCTAGTTAGGAGTTTTTTGTTCAATTTTTTTGTTAAAGCTTCTCAATTCTCAATCAATAATTGTGAGCTGAACACTTTGAATCTAAAAAAGTGTTTGGTTATTATTGAATACATTTTTTGATTTCTAATTAAATAAGTTTAAGATTAAGATCTTAGTTTAATATCTTGACTTATAAAACATAATGTGGAAAAACTTTTATAGATTTTACAATGTGTATTGAGATAATTCTTTTAAATCAATGAAGAATGAAGGGACCAATTAAGTCATTTGGGATGGTCACCAATATTTTCTGACTTATCTCCAGTTTTCATACACTGGTGCTTGTTTTGATTAGTTTAAATGTCTTGTTAGTTTATAAATTAGTTTAGTTTCATATATTTACATATAAACCCCTATATAAATATATTAATGAGTAAATAATAATAAAAATAATGACAAAGAAACTCCTTAAATATATTGTCATTTGGAAACAACCCCAGTTTATACATCACTATAGTTGTTAAGAGATAAAACTATTAAAGAAGGCTAAAATTTCTGAAAACCCTATCATCATCAAGCAAGTTGGAACAATGAGAAATATAATTAAATTAATTTATGCTATATAAAATTTCAAAATGCAGCTACTATAAGTTATTTTACACATATGACTTAGATGAAATAAAAACATTAATATTTGAGGGTGAATATTGAGAAGATTCTTAGAAGTTCATATGGAAATCAAAGTTCTAGGAACCTCTCTGAAATCCTATATGAAAATCTCAATATAAGACAATTTATATTAAGAATCACTTCATAAAATAAATGGTAACCATTGGAGATAAAAGTATATAATTAATTCCTACCACATATCAAATTTCTTATATATTCACTTATGAAATTCATAATAATACGTTTGATTTTTTTAGTATGAACATGAATAATTAGACCTTCTCTATCAATTGATGTATTTTAGTAATTCCCCCACTAAGATTTGCATTTTGTTTTAAATGTGGGATAAAGGGTGTGAAACACATTTACAATTAGATGTGGATTCATGATCTTTTTTTATTATAAATAGGTTGAGTAAAATTAAAAATTTTGAGTGCATTTATTATGGGGTTGGGAGTTAAAATTACATGGAAAAATTTTATTATCATTGAGATATATAATTATATAAAAAATACTAATTTATATTATAGATTGGTGTCAGGATTCTTCTCCCTTGAGAAGGGATATAATTTAATTCTTTGTGTTTTAATTTTCAATGTTTATAAAACAGTTGGCGAGGTTGAAAATAAATCCAAATCAGGATATTGAAGTGGAAAATGGAAATGTTTAATAATGTTGTATTTGTTTTCAACCATGTGTAAGAATCATTGGAAGGTGATTTCAATTATTTTCGAATTCATTTTAGGTGTTAGATAACTTTGTGAGGTAATTTAGATTTAGTGTAATTAATTTTAAAATTTATTAGATTTGGTGAATTTAACAAAGTCCTGAAATATTCTATACTTGTTAAGGATGATCCTATGACTTCATAAGGTTAGAACTAAGTTATAGAATTATGAATAAAAATATCCAAATCATTTCTATAATACTAATTTCCAAATTTTTTACGAGTCATTGAGTTTTATAACATCCATTCCTTCTTTGTGATGAAAAATTGGCAAAGGCATGAAATTTCCATAAGGATAAACTATGTTCCAAAAAAGTTTCATTTTATATTTGCATAAGGGTCATCACTAACTCTGTATGAGTGATTTATGTATCATAAGGGTCCTTACCAAATGTGTAAAAAACATACTGATATCCTTAAGATTCGTACCAAGGATACCATGATAATCATTTTACTCTTACAATGCACCATTTCAGGAGGAAAAATAAAAAGGTTATGAAATTACTAATATTTCCATAAGAGTTATCTTACACTTATATAATGGCCAATATAAGAAGATTACATAAGTACGAGTTAATTTTAAAATTATAATAATTTTAGAATAACATAAAAAGAAGGATGATATTGTGGTGATATTAAATAAATAAATATTTAAATGAATCAAAAGGGACATGATTCAAGATGATATTGATGAAAAATACAAATATTATAACTAGGAATAAGTGGAAGTTGTGTCATGAAGTGTTTTTTAATCCCAACATAATATATTCATGTAATAATGCTTGATGACATGGAAATAATTTAAAATAACCAAAGATTTTATAGGATATTTTGAAGAAGAATTAAATCCTATGTTTGATGGAATTATTTAACCAAGGTTTATATGATAATATTTTGGAATAATATTGAAATGGAATTCAAATTAATTTTTTCAAAATTCATTATCACGGTAAATTATAGAAATTATTAGGAGTTTTTGACCATTACTAATTTTATTAGAAACAATTATGGGATAGTTTCCATTTATAATTATTGAAATATTATTCAGTAAATTCTAAAAATATAAAATATGATAAATGAATAATGGGAATTTTGGATTGAGAATTAAGAAGCCAGTACTCTATGAAGAGGGAAAACTATTGTATCAAAGAAATATGAAGAAGAAGATACCTAACAATAGTTCAAATGTGTTGATAAAATAAGTTGAGGAAAGTGATCATGCTAAAGATCATATACTGGATTGATTTTATGGAGAAAGAAGATCAAGGTGTTTGTATATGATCTCATGCGTCGTTCAAATATTTTTGTAAAATTGCGTAGAAAGGACATCATGAATGAAATAGTTTGGACATTGTGTTGATAGTCACAAACCTGAGTTCAAGGAGATGTATATACAATGTGAATTACATTGAAGATCATGATTATACTGACGTGAGAGTAAATTCATTATGACTTGTTGTACTAGTATAAATAAAACCCTATCACAATTGGGAAGTGGTCGATATCATCCATGGGAAGTGTATGATACCTATCCAACCCTTTTGGGAATTTTTTATAAATAATTACTAACAAAAAACATATAATTAGTGATATAATATATGTCTCAAAAGAACTAAAACACAATAATGACAAGGTTTCCTCGTTAGAGTAAAACCATGTAAACAATTTTGATGCATCATGTATCTTTTCATTATTTTTCTTATGGGTGAGGAAGTATTAAAAAAATTAACTATCATGACCATAAAAAATCAAAAAAGTTTATTTCTAAAAGATATTATAAATGGTTGTATCATTAATTCAATCCTCCTATCAGTGGTACCATAATTGACCAAGGATCTTAAAGAACATATTGATGTCAAAGGATTATGATAAAAACGTAGTTAATATAAAATTTCATGAGCTTAAAGTAAATTTTAAAAATATAGAAGTAGATCAAGACAATTCTTCAAAAACTAATGAGAGAAAATATTCTACCATCGTAGAAACCTCAAAACCAGTAACCCGATGTTGGTGTCTACTTTATTACATTGGTAAAAGATACATTTCCTGACCCGACCCACAGGGACCTCTCATGGGATAGAAGCTAGTAGATTGTGACACCCCATGTCTGCCTCCAATAGGCTAGGGTATGGTGATAAGTTCTGAGTAGGCATATCACTAAATTGGGAGTCTTCATCCTAAAATACTGGTAATCATTAACATAACTAGCTTTATGCAATATTGGAAAGATGTAATAAAATATTGAAACATTTAAGGTGTAAAAAATTCACGAAAAAAACTCTATAAAATACCTAAAAGTGAAGATGTATAACATAACAGATATATAGGGAGAAAATAAACGCCCTACTAGAAATGTGGTCCTAACCTAATAACAACTTGTAAAGGAAAACTAAAGAGATCACGGAATACAATCTTCAAGGCCAACCACTGAACATTTAATGTACCACCAAGTACCACTACGCTCCTCTAAAACTGAGGTCACCAATTCCATCGTTGATCATCTGATCATTTTCATAATAGACAACACATTCTAGAAAAGACCATATAGGGGTGAGTATATACATACCCAGAAGGATGAATAAAAAATGAAGACTAAAGTAATAGAAATAACAATAGTCTGTTGAACCAATAAATAAGAGGGTATAAAAAAACCTAACATCATATATGATAATAAGAAACCCAAGCAATGAGAGGAAGGGGTCTATATATATACAACTAGCTCAAAATAAAAATTCATCATGTAACTCTCTAATGTCCATATCTAATGACAAGAACCATTAAAAACCTTATAATAATTTGGGTGGAGAGACCACACCTCACCATTACACTCCATAGTTGAGAGAGCACAAACTGTAGTTGAGTAACTTCTCCCCGTTGGAGATCGATGATGGGGAAGTACCACTTTGAAGATAGAGGACCCACACCCTCTATAGCATGGGGGAGTGTTGAATATATCTATGTAAAGAGTATAAGGGACCCATTTTCTATTGTGATAGGGGAGTACGGAACCCAAAACCACTTTACAATCAATCCCAATCAGAGACATTGGCGACACATCGCTAAGGGAATAATTTTTCTTGTTACACATCATTTCATATATCCAATGCCAAAATAAAGGACACCAAAATGTACTATATAGAAAACCACTCAGGATTGGATACTCACAGGAAAAAAATTGATCCATGATGAAGGAGATATAGAAGGAAGAAGTTTTTGGGAAAAGTACATGATGTGTACATAGATTCACATGGCTTGTGACTTCACATGGACTGTTGGGTGTGTCCTCCCCCAGACATGGCTTGGACAACCATGTTACTCTAAACAACATGTCCATAGAGACACATGGTGTTGAAATTTACCTTGGGTCATGGGAGTGTACTCCCACATCACATGTCTTGACTTTCCATGTGAATCCGTATGGAATGTATCTATGGGAACTCATTGTGTATACACACTCGGGGTCCTAAGTGCCTGCCTCTAACACAAGGATTAGCTATCCAGGTAGTATCACATGTTGTTCAAGACTACCCACACAATGTGTGATGTATAACAAAGGCCAAAACCCTAGCCGCCGTGAGAACTTGGACTACATGGCATGTGTTCCTTCGAGATACATAGTGTATAGTAATATTTTTCATAGATAGTGAATGATTTATTCACGTGGATTCCATATCCATGATTTACTTCACTTTAATCATCGTTCAACCCACCTGAATCCAACAAAAATGAATGGAGAACCATCGATCATTGGTTTCTCACATCTGGTGTCTAAAAAACAGAACTCTGATATCTCGTGGTGTAATTCAACATGCCTCGCATAACTTTTTGGGGGTCCTAATACATGAATCCATCAACCAAGACCTACAATAATTATCGATATATCCCCAAAACCCCTAATCCCATATCAAATTTTTATTTATCACGTACTTGGGGGTTCGATCTTGCTCGAATCCAGCCCAGAAAATTTGATTTGTCCGCTCTGTGGGCCAGTGAGAAATAATTCATATAACGATGGTGGGAAAAAGAACAAGAACATGGTTATATCATCATTAGCTGATGAAATCCAAAAAGAATACAATGAATTTTGGAAACCTTTGGTGAAGGAAAGGAACATAGGAAATAATAAAAATAGGTTTAAGAATTCTATTTAATTGTGATCATGTGAAGAACATAAATCATATATAACTAAAAAAAGATATAAAATCCATGAATAAAAATTAAAATCAAAGAAAAATATAGAAACGAATGATTTATACATAAATAATGTATCAATCATTGGTGATGAATGTGTCTTTAAGAGATTAAGGAAAATATTTTACTATATTCTATATTCATCTCAAAAATGCACTTGATAATTGTTGATGATATATGATCATGAGTTTCCAAAACTAATGAAGCTATACTACTCCCCTTAGGTCTCCCATGGTTATACAGATAACCCTAGGAATTTTTCCTGATGACATATAAATAGAGAGTGATTTGTATTTCTAGGAAATTGAGTAAATTAATTAAATAAATTATTTAATTCACATAATGCACCTCCCAATAATAACCTTCGATTGATTTCCTGATGAAGAATGATTCTCTATCAGGCTTAGACTAAACCCCACATTCAAAAAAAATGTGGTCATTAATTTACGATCCTAGGTATCAATCAATAAAAAAACAATTTCTTTTGAAATGATAGATGAACATTCATTAATATATATAAATATATAAAATATAACAATTATGGGGTATAGTGTCACCCAAGACAAATGTCTAACTTCAAGGAAAAATATATTGATATATATAGATATATTTAAAGAATCAAACTATATAAACTAGTAAATAAACTTTCCTCTCCAATATTTTTCCATAAAAAGTAAGAGCTACAAAAAAGTTGGGGGTACTGAGCCTGTATCTAGATCTCCCTCTCTTAGGATATCTCCTGCATACTCCCATACTACCAAAGCACTCAGACCAGATGAGTGGTATATCCATGAAGGATCCTTTACTACTGATCCCTAATCACCACTGGGTACTCCAATAAGGTTTCTCCATATTTTATATACATCTTCCCTAATCAATTACGTGCGATGGTTTATGCATGCATATCCTTAGTTTTGAAACATGGAATGTTTCTTTCACCGAGTCAAATTATGGGGGTAATACCAGGTGATATGTAGCCTCAATAACCATCTATAGGATATAGAATATCTTAATAAACCTCATGGATAAATTTCCTCCTTGAACAATTCTCCATAATCCTTTTCACGGGGAGAATATCAGGAAAACATGGTCTCCTTGACCGAACTCCAAAGGCCTATGAGATTGGTTCACATATGATTTATATCAACTATGATCCATTATCATACAGTTATAGACCACATGAAACATCTTTATCAATAACTACACTAGAACTGGCCTGAAAATATATGTCTCACTAATATCATCTTAGAATTTGGGTGACAAGCAGGATCTCACATACAGGGACATAAAATGTTCTATATCGATAGTGGAATGATAAATGTTATTATAGGAAAAGTATACCAATGTAAAATGATCCTACCAACTCTGAATGAACTCCAAAACATAGGTTACTATAATATATTCCAAAATATGGTTGGTCTAATCAATATGGACATCTGTCTAGGGGTAAAACAATGTGGTCATCTATAAATGGTTCTAGAAATCCTCTTGAAAACACCTCCATAAATGTGTGGTGAACGAATAATCATTATGATAGAATATATTTGTAACTTCCCCTTTAATATGAATGATATCACACAAATAAAACCTTCCAAAACTCTCAATTAAACCATGCTCTACAACTAAAATGAAGTGTATTGACTTGGTAATTCATTCAGTAGTCATCCAAGAAGCATCATGGACTCTATCTGTACATAGAATACCCATAAAAATATCCATCAATATGACACCCTAATTCCTTTGCTGAATCAATTTAGGTTGATTCAAACTTTCTTGAACTAATATAAAACCTATACCTGCTAACATGTAAAACATCAAGAGATAAACATGGAAATGCTCCACCTCATGCTGACCCACAAAAACTGATGCTAAAGGTTTTTTTACATATTCTCCATGTTCCGATGTAATTCCAATGGGGTGGTATGAAACTAACTCCACACATCATCACATAACATGTCTAAATCTACCATATATCCATGAAAATGGATGAAGTACTCCTATATTTCATAAAATTCATCTTATGAATCACCAGAGGATAACTCTTCACACAAAACCTCATGATAGAAATCTCCCAATTGAGAATCTCTCATATGAAGAAGAAGTAGTGGAGTCAACACCATCTCCTGAAGGTGAAATTCACCCCTGTCCCCTACCCGTGTTAGCTAAAATGAAGTCAACTACTATGATGCCTCCTCCACCAAGTGAGAATGGGATTTCCTTAAAATTTAATTTACCACTACCACTACCTCCACTAGAATGTATACTATCTCAAAGTCATAGCCCGATTACAAATCCAACCAATTACCTTGTATTAGGTTAAGATATCTCTAGGTGAAGATGTACCTGAGACTACAGTGGTATGAGTAAACAATAAAATTTCCACCTAGAAGAGACTGCCTTCACATCATCATGGTGAAGACTACCGCTTCCATCACCATGTAATGGATCGCGTAATTCTTCTCACTGGGTATCATCTTCCATGACACGTAAGTGATCACTACCTAATTGTACAACAAAATTCACCCAATTCCAGCTCTAGAGGAATCAAAAAACAGTATATACTTGATTCCCTCTTCCTATAGTCTCAAAATAGGAGCACTGATCAATCTATAACTCATATCATTGAAGTCTATATAATACTACTTAGTCTAGAGAAACAAATACCCTATCCATATCAAGGAAGTAAAAGGGGATTCTTTCATATAAACGTTTTTCAAAAACCTTTTATGGTAACCTATAAAATCATGGATTCTCATAACCTCCCTCAAAATATTAGGTGGTTACCATGTAATCATTTCATCAATAGTCAATGATTCCATAGAAAAAACATGATAACAATTAAATTTTCTAGAATGTAAAATTATCATATTTGAAAATGAAACTTGAATATTTTACCATAAAACATATGCTCTTAGAGTAAGTTGAGGACCACCCTAAAATTATTTTCATGATCCTCTTCAAACACAGATTATCGGAGAATTTCATTGATAATGATATCTAAAAACTATTCTAATCCTAGGTAGAATACTAATTTCATAAGATCCATGAACATAGTGGGGGTATTATTCACAAAAAATGGCATCACCAGGAAATCATAATTCCCATTTAGGAATCAAATTTTCATCTTTGAAATATCATCCTCATGATCGCTCAACTGATATTATCCAGACCTAAGATCGATCAATGAAAACCAACATGAACCTTTCAACCAGTCTAAAATCTCAATAATCCTCAAAAGGTGCATTTTTTCTTAATATTCACATGGTTTAGGTGATGTTAATCAATGAAAATCCACAAAATCCCATAAAACATTTTCAAAAAATAACACCAGATCCACCAAGGGGCATGGATTGGGTTTGATCAAACCGTTCTGTTGAAGGTATTCCAAGTTCTCCCTTAACTCCTAGAGCTTGGTAGGGGTTGTATAATATGTTTTATAAGATATTAATGAATTACTAGTGTGAAATTAAATTTATAATTCAATATACCACATCATAGGTATTCCCATAACATTTATAGGAAATAGGTCCTTGTTATTCTCCACCACCATTGGATGCCTGATGCCTTAAAAGTGTGCTTCACCAAGTGATAAACTATAAAACTGATGGGTGATAGGTTGAATCTCCAAGATCATTATCCCCACTTAGTAAAACATAACATATCTCTCACCCACAAAGAAGAATCTCGTTCCCTCGGTAGGTAGGCATCTATATGTCATGAGATGACAATCTATCTACGAACACACTATGATTAACTAGTCCATACCTATGATGAAATCATATGTTTTCATCACAATGAAAAAGAGGCCCCATGAAAAACTCTATCCACTGAGAACTAACTCACAAAGCCATAAGACTTGCGATATAGAATAATCATTTTCTATAGGTACCTCTAACCTCAACTGATGGTCCAAAGAATCAATGGGAATCTCTAGCTCTCACATAAGGGATATGGAGATAAACAAATAACTCACAACCATGTCTAAAAGTATTGTATCTAGTGTATAAAAGACAAAAATTGTACCTTGAATCATCCCTTGAATATCCTGGTCGTAACCCTACAAGGCTTGAAATTGACCACATTCTAGACCACAAGCCCTCCGAACCTTGCATGGGACACCTAGAAGTTGTCATGGGAGTTGTTCATATCACTGATCTCTACCTATATATCATCCCTCAAGAGCTTCACCTCCTTCCCTATTAGTACAACCTCCTTATGGGATGGCCTGACCATACATGGTAGATCCATGATCATATTGCATACTCTTCTATAAAGGTTCATCTACTACTATTCCACTATCTATATCTCAACGATTCGGAAAATTAAAATCCATGTCACCTCATCGAGAAAAATCACAGAATCACCCCTCTCTAGGATAGATGGACCCTCTTTATAAACCCTATGCTAGAAATCCACATGTTTGAGTTTGGGGATGAGTATTACTTCAACATCAAGAACCTGATGAATGAAACCCTCTAACTTCTGCACATGAAGTTGCCCCATGATTTCCACTGCTGACTCCAACCACCCTATATCCCTCTTCTATGAATTTTCCATAACCCAAGACCACTCGAGCACTCTAATATAAGTTTTAATTCATAAGGATACCATGATAGAATGGATATATCCATGAAATACATACTTAAACTTCCATTCTTGGATGTATCCATCATACACCATAGTGAGAGAATAATTCATGAGACCGATAAACCTCATGTTGTAATTAGTTGCTAACATATCACCTTAATTCAGCTCAGGGATCTCGAAAATCCAAATAGAGAACAAATTAAAATGGTAATACATGTGATAATACAAATGATGAAAGTATAACCATGAGATATTTTCCTCATCATGGGTCTAAGTGATCATAATTCACTAATTCCCTTATTCTCCTTGAAGAAGACCATCCAAAAGCACAACTATCAAATCATCCTGGTCTAAAAAATCTAAAAAACTAAGACCATTACATAGAGCCAATCCTCTACACCTTAAGGTCTATCTCACCATGAAATTTGAGTGGTATCTATGACTAAAAATCTTTCAGAGAACTAATCCAGTGTGCATCATCGTCTTGACCTACTGAAGATATAGAATGCCCAAAACATTGTATAGAATCCACATAATCTATTGCAGGTTTATCCATGCACTACTCATCAGGTGGAAAAAATGATCTATAACCTCATGGAAGAAACACCTCCTGGGTAGGTCCCTAAACTGAGGCCTCACCACATAATTGGTTTTCATCATGAAACAATATATGTATTCTTGTTGGATATCATCACAGATACATACTAAATGTTAGCAAGACACACTATGATTATAAGAGAATATCTAGGGAGTTTAATCAATGACGATATTAAATTAAAAATATACCATATTATACAATTCATTTACCAGTGTTTCACTACAATTTATGAATTTACATACCGAGTCAACAGATAGGTAGTCAGATTACTGGTGTTGGATACGTCGGTTTCCATTCCAACATTGGGTTACATGGCCTTAGAGACTAACTATAGACACTCTAATATCATTTCCCTATGTTCCCAAACCAAATATCTTAACAATTCCAACTCTAAACACTTACCTATGGATAAAATAACACTGATAGAAATCAGTGATGACTTGAACCATCAAGATCCCTCTTGTGATGACAATTATCCAAGTGTGACACCCCAAGACTACCTTCGATAGGAAATGGGATAGAGGTAAGTGATGAGTAGGCATATCACAGAATTGTGTGGCCTTAATCTAAAGTAATTTTATACATGCAAGTTATTAGATATATTTAACAATGTAGTGAAGTAATAAAGAACCGAAACATCTATGGTGTAATCAATCCATGCAACAAACTCTAGGAAAATAATCATATTGAATTAGTGTAATATAATAGATATAAAGGGGGGAAATACACACCCATCTAGAAATTCAATCATAACCTAAAAAATAATTTAAGTGAAAAACTAAACAGATTTTGACTCACATTCTCTATTTCTAACCATCTAATATGGTCAGCAACTCTATGTAACACTACACTCCTCCAAAAATGGGTCCACTAATGTCCCCATCGATCTTCCTTCCATTTTAATAAGACATTACATGTACAGGAAAAGCCCATACATGGGTGATTATATACATAACTAGTAGGATTCCGTAACAATAGGAGGGATTTAATACGAAATAAAAATATTTAACTCAACCCATAAGAAATAGGGTATAATAAATGCAACATTAGATATGTTCATAAGAAACACAAGTTAATAGAGAAAGGGGATCTCCATTTCCACAGACAGATAATAATGATGAGTCTTCCTGTAGCTCTTAAAGGTATATCTCTGATTCTAGGCACCACGTACAACCTCACAAGAATCAGTTTTGGGTCTTGTACCTTGACATTATGCTCCACAATCGAGGTATCACTAACTCTAGTAGAGGAACTAATCCCCATCAAATATTGATTAAGGGGGAGTACCACTCTATATATAGACAACCCATTACCTATTTAGTATAGGGGAGTACTAAATCTACATATTTAAAGAGTATGGGGGACTCACACTATAACATTAAGGAATAGATTAACTCCTAAGTAATAAAACATGGTTGGCCACATGGCCTCAAGCTCCCCACCACATATGCCAGAGTATGCTAACAAGCAGCAAGGTCATAGGGTGTGTCCATGGGGATAATATACCCTCATGTCAGATTGAAGCACAATAGTGGAAAATATGAGTAAACAATGAAAGAATAATAATAATGAATATTGAATCATATTCAAGAATAACAATCAAAGAAATAAACAATTATCAAAAGGTGTAAAATATATCATTTAAAAAAGATGAAGGCATTTTTCTACAAAAAGTGAAAATTTGGAATGCATGGTAGTCAGAAGAAAATACAATACATGATATACAAAATAATCAAAAAGTTTAAAAACTATCTAAGTATCTCTATAATTATCCCAATCATATACTACCAAGATACCATCCTTAAGTTATAAATTAAGTGTCTAAAGAGGGAAACTTCCCTTTTTCCACACTTGTAATCATAAAATATACCCAGGTGCCCATTGTAGGCCATATAGAGTGTGTGAAAAATATCAGTAGACCACCACCAATGGAATCTATAAAAATCAAGTCTGTAAGTATAAACTGTAAAAATTTATAGGTATATAAAATTAATTTAATTATAATGTAAACAAACCATACTTGGTTCATCCTCAACTAAAAAAGTATTTGAACATGTGATCATTTAACTTATAGTTGTGGGTTATGAATTATAATATTGGTAATCATGGAGTAATGATTATGATAAAGTAAATGAGGATCCTAGGAGAACCAAGGCATCCATGACCTCAAGGGTCAAGACAAGTCATAATAGTAACTCAATGTAGTCAGGATATAAGGGATTGAGTGTAATCCAAGGGGTAAAAAAAAAGGAATTATTCTATAAAAGAGTAAAACATAGTCCATTGGGATCATCCATTTAATATAGGGATATGCATGACTGGACCCAATTAGGTGAATCTATGGAGACACTTGTTAGAATTCATCAAGATAAATCCAAGGAGTGAATCCAAGGCATTATAATATTTTTAAAAGAGGTAGGTGAGTCATCTAAACAACATTAAGGCATTTAGGTAATAAGAAAAGGACTAGATTATGTGGTGGGTATCTCCTAAAGAAATTAGATCAATGAATCAAAATGGAATCCTATGAGTGCTTAAGGAATTACCTCAAGAAACCAAGGAAGGATCAAGTTAGATCATTACTATAAATATGAAAATGATAAATATATAATAAGCACCATCTACTCATTTAATTTATATACATAATTCCTAATAGGCCATGTAAGACTCATTCCAATTACAAATTCATTAGGTTCATTCCATTACCTATAATCATACATGAAGAGGTAAAATAAAGAAAATAAATAAATTATTAAAGTCAATTAATGAAGATAAGGGGAAAGTGATATCAATAAATATTAATTTCATAACATACATTTAAATATTTAATTATTATGAATAAATACTTACCTTATCAAAGGTAAAGTCAAACACACCTTAATGGTGTCATAGGTAATCCCATCATGGGTCTCCAAATGCATAACAAGGACTGAACCCTACATGAGGTGGTCAACATTGAGGTATAAACCTCCAATAATGTCAACTAATGTTAATAGTCCCTTATAATACAATCTAGAAAAAATAAACTTGTGAAAATGAATTTATAGGTAAAATTTTCAGTGAAACCGACATGCACACAATGATGAAAATTTATAATTAGTGATGATTTAAGGGAAATTTCATAGAACACTTACCATATTCTTATATTAGATTCACATTCTAGTATTATTCCTTATTTTCATGTAGATTGAAAAAAAATCGTAGAATATATGAACCCCCTAAAAATAGGTTATATGAGATCACACCAAAATAACAACATTGAGGGAATGAAAAATGGAAAAGGAAACTAAGGTGTGGATAACTTACTCGTGGGAACCCAATGAGACAAATAGATCCTAATTTTAAGGTTAGATGAATAAGTTATCAAAGAACCAAGGTGAATTTTATGGGTGGAGCTCTCCAATCAGAGAGTAGGGGTGCTACTATGCATGGGAGAGAAAAAGAGAGAGGTTAGGTTATATAGAGTTAGGGGTAAACTGGTCATTTCACCAAAAAATTAAAGTGGTGAATGGTTTGGCTGCACGGTTTCCCAAATTGCGAACTAACTAGGTATCAAATTCTATCCAAGGACACTATCCCATATGGTTAGGTAGAACAACATTTCCAATCGTGACACAGTTGTGTGTCCCCCTCTGATCAGGGAGCAAACCTTGAACAACCTGTAGAGAATGGTTAGATAAACCATGTGAAACCCATTAAATCACATATAAAGATCCCAATAGAACCCCCACAAAGTTTATATAACATAATTTATTGGGTTTAATGGGTTATTCTAACCATGTTGGCTCGATGTTTGTTCAAAAAAGATGGACGTCTGAGCTCTGAACAAGCCCCAGATGCTCCTAAACACTTCCATAAATCATAGTTCACATTTAAAAAGATAAAATAAAGGATTAAATTAAAATAAAAATCTTCCATACCATGATGTAAAAATGGTTACTTACAATCTTCCACCTTAAAGGAACTCATCACTAAGTTTCCCTTCAATGGGTGGTGAATCTTCATCTGAGAATAAATCTTATCACTGAGCATGTATGTCAACTTCCCACTATGAAGTCTCATCCTGTACATGGCCATACTTCCCTAGAACCCATAAAAAAGTGATAAATATATCTCAAGGATCCATCATGATCTGACCATTTATGTGAATATGATACTTCTCAAGAAAAGAATCAACATCAAACTCATCGTCTTAAGGGTCAAAAGTATGATATCAGTTGGCAAGGTAGCGGAGAAGCTATGAAATGTGGAAAGTATCATGCATGGATCTATATCATTGAGGTAAAACAATTATAGGTTATTGGCCCAAATATATCAAAGATCTCAAAATGCCCAAAAAATGAGGCTAAAACTTTCATTTCCTTCATATTCATATATTTCCAAGCTTGGGTGCTACTTGTAAGAAAACATGAACCCCGACCTCTAACTCCAAAGGTTGTAAAAATTTATCAACATAACATTTATATCTATACTAAGCATCATTCATCCACTTTTTAATAATCTACACCTGCTCCAAAGTATCATGCACAAGATGAGGACCTTGTAGATCTACCTCCCTTACCTCTATCTAACACAGAGGTGAGTGGCATGGACTACTATATAAGGCCTCATAAAAACCCGTATGAATTGTTTCCTAAAATACTTTTTTTTGAAAAGAATGATGAGATATATATGTTTCTTCTAGGAACCCCAAAGATCAAGGAAAAATTCTTAGAGAATGTACTTTTACACCACTATAGTCCATTTTGACAGGCCATTGGTCTATGGGTAAAAAGAGTTTCTTAGAAGCACCTGGGTACCCAAAGATTTCTATAACCCTTTCTAGATCCTTGATGAGAAATTTTCATCCCTATATAAAATGATATTATGTGGGACCACGTGTAGGTGTATAATATAATGGTAATATAGTCATCCCAAGTCATAAACTAGGAATTTATCATGGATAGGAAAGAAGTGGACTACCTTCATTAGTCGGTCGATAAACACCAAACCTTCATCACTCACTTGAGGTGAGATCAATAAAGTACACACAAAATCCAGAATGAAATCATCTCATTTCCATTTTATGACCAATAAGGGTTTACTACTACAAAACTGGGTTTATCCTGTGATAGGGTTTTAACAATGCTGACTAAATGCACTGTTAAAACCCCTACCTCAATGATAGAAAAAGTGTTGTTAAATGGGGTCTTTAACAGCGCTAAAAAAAGTAATGTTATAGGGTTACCTTTATCATTTCTTGTAAAAACCCACATATAAAAGCCCCCTTTATTAGTGATAGTAAAATATTATTGATAAAAAGGGTGTTTATCAGTGCTTTTAAAAAAGCACTAATAAAGGTTACATTTCAAAAAAAAAATTATATTTCATTAAAATTAATATATTGTTATATATATATTGATATAAATTTAATATATATATATTTAAACATTTTTTAGATAAGGATCAATAGGAATTTACCCATAATATGTAAGATATTTAGTGAAACTGAATTATAACCCTAGAAAATCCTTAAAACCAGATAAACCCAAAAAAACCAATAATAACTCTAGAAACCCTTATAAACCATACAAAGGATAAAAAAACCCAAAAAACCTTGAAACAAAAATAAATTTTTAACCCTGATTGTATTTCAACTCCACAACTAGTGAAATTGAATCCTATGACATGAGATAAAACCACATGAGATTTAAATCATGTGATAATCAATGGAATAAAATATATTACAGTTTAAAAAAAGTCCGAAATCAAACTCGAACTTTAAATGACCATAAAATTTGATATGGGTGTCCCTTTTGACACCACCACATATCAAATTGAATCTTATTATGATCTCCATTCTGAAAAGTTATGCTCTATGATCTATATGATTTTCCATATTTTTTAACCCCCCATAACGCCTATAAGGCCTCCAAAACCAAGTTTTTAGTTGGAGTATACCAATTTATTAAAAATAAAACCACTATAACTTCTAATATGGGTGTCTTTTCATCCTATACCATACATAAAATTGAATACTGTAATGATATCTACACCCTGGTAACCCATGAGAACCCCCAATCACCTTTATCGAGTACAAAACATAGTTTATAGTCATCATACCCCACTTTTCTCACATTTGATGGCCTTTCAAACAACTATAACTTCTACTCGGGGTGTCCATTTGGGATATAAGACAAATCAAATCAATGATTGCGATGAGATATATATATATAAATGAACCAATAGATCCCCCAATAACCTATTTCGAGGTAAAAAATTCCCAAAATGCCTCCAAAAATGATTTTTCGCCTCTATATCCTAATTGTTTAGTATTCGATGGATTTTAAGCCTCATTTAAGGGGGTATGTTTTCCCTTTTTTAGTGGAGACAGAATTATTAGGGATTACATTCATATTTATATTATGGATTTGAAATTGAATTGTTTTTTACATTATAATATTATTTATAATCAGAAATATAATAATATATACATATTTTTTTATATATTTAAACATAAAAATTTAATTTTATAAATATATAATTAAATATATTTACATATAAAATTTATTTCTAAATATATAAACCTTATCTAAATAAAAACTAATATCCAATTATATATATATATATGTATTTAAAAAATATATAAAAATATATAAAAATATATAAAAATAAATATATATATATATATAAACATATATATAAACATATATATAATCATATATATATCTATATACATATATATAAACATATATATAAACCTATATATAAACATATATATAAACATATATATAAACATATATATAAACATATATATATATATATATATATATATATATTAACATATATATAAACATATATATAAACATATATATAAACATATATATAAATATATGGATAAAACATTATAACGAAATATATATTAATAAGTAGATATATCATAAAATGTAAAACAAAAGATTACAAGGGAGTGGAAAAGGCACTAGTGTATAAGTTGGAGGTTTCATGTTCACAACTCCCTAGAGGAAAGGGCATGCATTGGGGGTGGGATTAGATAAATAATTGATAAAGGGGTTGGGGGAAGTACTGATAGGAGTGTTAAAAATAATTTTATACCCTTTATTAGTGAGGTATCTGTCAGTACATTTTCTAGTGCTGTTAATGGGGGCCTTTAACAGTACCAAAAAGTGATGATAAAGGTGGCTGCTAATAGTGATAAAAAATGCATTGATAAATGCCCCTTTATTAGTGATTTTTATAAAGCTGTTAAATGGGGACTTTATCCATGCTTTTTACGAGTGCTGTTAAATCTAACCCTTTAACATTGCTTACATTATCAGCACTTCTATAGCACTGATAATTCCCTTTTACTAGCAGTGTTAAAGTCCCAATTAGTTGTAGTTATTATAAAAATATAGTAGGACACTAGTGTTCCACCTCTACCTATAGAATTTTCAAAAACCTAGTGATAAAACCTAAAATTTGATGTTTGATTTCAGGACTCCAATACTAGAGACACATATCATGACACATCTTGGAGATATATGGAAGCACTATCCACTTAGAAGCAAGTGATTCTCATATCATCTCCTCTCAAATGTCTGTAGGAACCCATATATACCCATGTATACATATGATATTATATCCATTTGTAGAATAATCTAAAAGCAAGTCCTCACCTAAAATAATTTCTCATAGGACCAAACCTTAAGGGGTTGAGAATTGCCTTCTCTTCACTCTATCCATGATCGGAGAGGTAACTTCAAATTCTATAGGAAAAGGACACTTGTGACTATCTTGAAAGTCGAAATGAATCTCATAGAAGAGGTCTATTGTCTTCCATTCATCAATGAATTCCTAAGTGGATTGTGCTTATGTTTTCATGATCAATGCATCATCTACTTCATTTACCTTTCTAGGAATATAGGCAAGCCCAATGTCAAAAGACTAAAGGTATTCATCCCATATTCTTTATCTATGATTCAATTCACGTTATGTAAATTTATAGTTGAGGTTATTATGGCCTTTAAACACAAAAACTAACACTATGATAAGATAATTTCTCCTATAACACAAGTCATGGATGACCACTTCAAGATCCAGGTCATGTGTCAGTAATTATACCCATGATGTCATAAATCACGAGACTCATATGCAACAACTCGATTCTAGTACAATATCACTACACCCAACCCGATTCTAGATGCATCACAGAACACTATATAAAATCTTCTAGGATTTGGAAAATAAGAATCAGTGTTGAGTATTCCTTTTAGATATTTAAAGGACTTCTCAAATGCTTCAAAAAACAAAAATCTTACACCCTTCTTAGTCTGATTGGTAAGAGGTTACACAAGGTGTGATAATTCTTGTATAAGATTCATGTATTATCTTGTTATCCCTAATAGACTCCATATATCAAAAAATTTCTTGGGTGGATACTAGGATAAATTGAATTCACCTTCTCCAAGTCAACTGATACTCTTAATTATGAGATAATATTACCCAAGAAGTGAACCATGTCTATCAAGAAGTGGCACTTCATGAGCATAACATATAACTGATACTATATTAGTGTATTGATTACATTATCAAGATGTTTGACATTTCAACTTCGACTATGAGAATACACCAAGATTCCTTCCACAAAAACCATGATAAAGGAATCCATGTAGGTGTGAAAAACCCTACTCATAAAGGATATGAAAATTGAGGGTGCATTTATAAGACCGAATGGCATAACTAAATAGTTGTACAAGTAATATCTACTGAGGAACAATGTAGGTGGTATATCTGATGGTATAACATGCACATGATGACAACCTGATATCTGATCAATATTAGGGAAAACTATTTCTCTGCAAAGATGGTAAAATACATCATTTATATGTGGTAGTGGATGGAGGTTATTGACCATAAGAAGGATCAACCAACAAAAATCGATATAACGCTTGAGGGTACCATCCAACTCCTTATAGAAAACGACAAGAGAACCCTATTGAAAAGAACAAGGTTTTATAAATCCATTATATTCCAAATATTTTAACATCCTCTTTATATTGTGAAACTCTTTAGTAACCTTCTTGTAAGGACCAATGAATATATATTTATCTCCTGAAACTTTCTTTATTGAAAACTGTACCTCTATCTTGGGATGCATTATAGAAATTTTTTTCATGAAAACATATCTAAAATTATATACCACTAAAGGGAAATATACCTGATGCATTCCTTGATCATCCAAATATAAGATAAAATTCTAGGCTCTCACCCTACCCAGACTAAGATTCTTGGGACTAGAATAGCTCTCTTAGAAATCACATTCATCCTTGTGGATAAAATCCCCACCCTCTAGTAAAGTAAAATTCATCCTTCAATGATATAATTCAACATACGTAGGGAACCAAAAAATCCCACCCAAGAATGATATCAAACCCTATTATATCAAAGATAAAGAGATTCCATAAGATGTGATAAGATCTAACCTCGATAGGACATTCCTTGAAATGATATATACCCTCTAACCGTACACCCAAAAGTGTGTCTAGGGTTATCACTCTACATAAGCACAAAATATCAAGACCAAGAATTCTCATGATCGATAAAAAAATAAGGTATTCAGAAGCACCTATATCAAATAAATTAGTTATGATAGTAGAGGCTTCTAGAATAGTACCCCATATAGTAGATGTTTCTACGTTATGCTCCTTGGGTATTTTCTATAATGTGTCCAAATAGCATGATCCACAACCATGGGATACAACTTGATTAACCTAATCATATCCACTCTAATAGTTCCAAAACTCAAAATTATGGAAACCTCAACCCAGCCTCCTCCAAGTCATGTTTGGAAAGTGCTACTATAGCTACCTATCTGATGTGGAGTCCTTGATCCTGTTCCTAAAGGTGGAGCTGGTGAGGGTCCTCTTCCACGAGAAGCCGGCAGAAAGGTCTGAAGAAACATTTGTATATGAACCATTAGGACACAATCACAACACTACAGTGGGTCTCTACCATAACTCAACTTCACATGGAACTACCACCCACACTGATGGTATACAATAGTGCTACTAGTGTGGATACTATAGACACCACTGTTATAAAGAGAATCCTAAGCGAGACATTATCTTCAATTGGGGTAACTACTACCTTATCTTGAAACAAACCTTATTTTCCCTATACTATCACCTTATCTTAGGCTATGATTAGTGATAAGAGCGTGATTCATGATCTCAAAAATGGAAAATAGGAGGATGAAATTCACTTGGGTACGAATGGCATACCTGATCCCATCCTCAAATTGTATCATTCTTGATAGCTCATCACTAGAAAGAAGTAGAAAAAATAATTGAAACTTGGTTGAAATGTTCTCAATTGTTAACAAAATTTATAACACCCTACTCTAGGTGCATGAAATACTTGGATTATTCATATCTTAGTGTCTCAGGGGAAAAGTAACCGTAGAAGGTAGTATGAATTGCCACCTAGAGCATACCCTGATGACGACTAGACTGGGTAATCACAACCCACTAGAACTTGAAAAAATCACATAGAATATAGGTGGTGATCTTGAACCTCCTTTATAGAGGAATATCTATATGGTTGATGATATATAAAATGGCATCTATCCATGAATTAACATCTTGAGGCCACCATCCCCCATGAATATGGGAGGATTCTACTGGTGAAACTAATGATTAAGATCATACATGGTAGATACATTCCATATATCACCCTGTATAGACTACATCAAGAATAGGAAACACACTTGATGTTGAGAATCAATCCCCATCTTAAGAATATGAGGTGGTTCCATAGGTGGAACTCTTGGAGGTAACACAATTATCCTAGGGCCATCCAACTTTGAAGCAAAGTATTCACCACCCTCGTGGAACATGTATATAGTAAATTGTGGTGTAATAGCTCCAAGAAAGATAATAACATGGCTCAGGACAAGATTTGAAAGAACATAGAATCACTAAAATAAATAGAACAAAAGAAAAGGGTTGACTACCCACCATACTATCCCAACTACCTAGGTCTAATGTATGAGTATTGTTAATGTTCCGAAAAAGTCCCCCAAGGTCTTCTCTTGGTGTTTTTGGTTTAGATTATATTTTTTGACAAATCCATATGACCAAAAATGAATTTGGTTGAGGTTTCTGAAGCAGGTTTTTAAGGTGTTTCATTATTTCAGTGTTCTCCAAATTTTTGGGCCACAATATCTAGAGTTTGGATTTTAGAAAAGGAATATTTCAACATAGGATTAAATGGTACAAAATACTGAAAACTACATTTTGTGGAACATGAATGGTGGTATGGGGAATAGTGAAAAAATATCTTGAAATGTAGTTTTCCACATAACAGTTCTTTGTGGACCGTGAAGTGCGGTACATGGATTGAAAATAGAAAATGGTTTGTGGGGAGACTTGTATTTATTGGGATTCCAATGACATGTGTAAGGATTGCGTTATGCAGGATGGATTGCCTTTGGTGAAAACTATGTAGTGATTTGGTCCACCTTGAAGAAATAAAGGTAGTATGTTGACCGCGTAATGAAACAGTTTGATGAAAGAGTAGTACGTAGTGAAGGCAGTAGCACATTAAAGATTTGCATAAATCATATATTAGAAGATTTTTTTGATCTATTTTTCTATATAAGGAAAACTAATCCCATAATTACTTAGCACGTTTTTAATAAGAAATCATCTTTGATTCGGGAATTCAGTGAAGTATGATAGTGGTTTGTGAGGGAGACTTCCATGAAGGGTGAAGTAGTTTGCGGGGTGGATTTCGTGAAAGGAGAAGAAGAAATGTATATAAGATGGAATCATGCAGAAGTGGTAGTGGTACATAGAGGTGATATGCAGAGGTAGTTCATGAAGTTGGTATGTGGTGGTAGAATTTGAGGAGGTTTGTGGAAGAGGTGGTCTGTGAATCATATGCACTATGCAGTTCTTGGAATAAATAGTTGGTTCTCAAAGGGACATAAAAATTTTTAAAAAGTAATTTCTACTAACTAATATTACACAGAAAAGTGGATTTCATCTTCAAGTGGGAATGGTACATCAATAGAGTATCTATCTACAGTCGATGATATATGTTTTCTTTCTAATAAATGGATCTACAAGTCCATAAACTATGAGTGGATCCATTTCAAGTGAAATTAGAAAATGAAGAGGGAGATGATGATCATTTCCACTAAAAGTGATCCAGAGAAACTGATATAGGGAGTGAACCTTGGGAATGTAGTGAGAAGACCCTAAATCTTATAAAGGTAGTGAGGCTGGGCATAAAAGTGATCTAACCTGAACCTTGTAATTGGCAGTGAGCTTTAGTGTATTTGGTACATTGGCACATCATCGTTGTATGCTCTTTGTACATATCCTAGTGATGGTGAACCAAGTAAAATCAATGTGATCTATGTATTGTTTAATTTCTATTCATATACTACTATAGGGAAGATATAAGTGTTTTTTTGTTTAACGACAAAACAATATCAAAAGGGAAGTAGTTTTATTCTATCATACCCAGATTCATCCCCCTCTCTAGGTATTTAACCTAGTAGACCAAAAAATTGATATCAGAGGGAAAGGTTGACATTTAGTGGTTCCCTATTAGGAGGATAAATGTAGGCAATATATCATAAACAGATATTTTACAAAAAAGAATTTTTAGATATGGAATAATGGGATGAAACACTACTTATAATCATTAGGAATGAATGTCTTTACAACATATATGCATGGAATATCATCCAATATCAATAGTGGTGATTTATTAGAAGCTAAACTAAGATAAATGGATGATGATGATAAAGGTATCATTGATTTAAGGGGATTCCTATTAAATGAAATTTATATGAAGGTGATTTCATATAGTTCATCACACACAATGTGGAAAATTTTGCTTAATATTTATGACTGTGTCCTAATAAGTTTTAAGATGACAATGAAGACAATTATGATAATCCACAAAAGAGGTATTCAACCAATGTGAAATAAAGGATAATTACTAAGAGAAAGTTCTTCAAAAATAAGAATCCAATTTCAAAAGAAGATGAAAGTTTGGAATAATATGAGGCAGACGTGTTGGAGGACTCGAAGGATCATGGAGTAGATACTTCGGTGGAAGTTTTCAGAAATTTTTTAACAAAAGTAGAAAGTGACAATGAATATAGAGAAGTCGAAGGAAGAGTTAACCTTCATGCTGAATTAGAAGAAGATCTTGAAGATATATTTGTTTGGAGAGAAAAAAAATAAATATATCAAAGTGGATCATGATGAAAAACTATTTTTGTGGTAGTAAGAAGAAGAGAAGCCTGTATTGAATGATGAAATTGAAAAACAAAAGTTTTTAACACCATAAATCTCAGAAAAGGTGGTTGAGTACAAACTCAAAATTAAATAATAGAAACGAGATATCAATAGTTTGAATACAAATGGAAACGATCAAATCAATCATATTGAATAAATTGAAGAGTAAATTGTCGGTCTATTATTAAGTATTAAGGATCATGAAATTTTTTTGACTCACAGAACAACATCAAGAAGATAGATAACACATGCACCATAAAAATTGAAAGTGGATAATATTTGTACAACAGAACATCAACAACAATAAAATAAAAATAAGGCTAGTATGGAGATTGATCAAAAACAAAAAGTTGTAATGGTTGAAGTTAGACCACAAGAACCCACTATGATATTAAATATTGATTTGTGCATGAAGAAAAATGACAATATTTAGAGAACCCAAGGGACAAATAGTGGTGCATTAGTACCACCCCGGAATTTATCCCACATAAGATGCTATTGTTGTGGAAATATGGGACACTAATAAAATGTTTAATCCATATAAATGAGGTACCAACAGGATTAGAACCTAGAAATCCATTTATATAGATCTTAATTTTCTAGGTCATTATTTGATGGTCACTATTTCAGGTGTGGAGGATTCAGACACATGGAAATATATTTCTTATAAAACATGTAGAGGAATGCATCGAAGAAGACTGAGGTTGGTTATAAGCATCAAATAAATGTATCATAAAATGAGTTGAAAATGAAAAACTGATTTTCAGCTACAAAAGATGAATTTGATCCATCATATTCTGAGTAATGTCAAGAGTATCTATCCATACAAGGTATGATGTCCGAAACCTGGATTAAAAAGAAAACATATGAGTAGGCAGTGGTTGTAGAGATTATATTCAAGGCTTCAAATTGAACTAGTATATGGATCCTTGAAAGTGCATACACCTCCCATATGACAGGAAACAAGGATCAGGTGATGATAATTAGGTATGATAAAAAAGGTATTTTAATATTTGGTAATGATTAAGGGTTGAAAATTATTCTTTATAAGAAAGAAAAGATTGGGGGGGATACATAAGATGTGCATATATCTTTGTTTTTGAAGGTCTTAGTCATAAATCATAATGTGTAAGTCATTTGGGTGACTTAGGATATTCCATATGATTTTCAAAGAAATTATGTGTCATCATGAAAAAAGATGGTGCTATTGTATTGAATGGAAAATGTAAAAAAGGGAATCTATACCTCGTGAGTTGATAAGATGATATGTGATTTATTTCAAAGGAATAAGAAAATATGTTGTGGCATAAACATCCTGGACACATGAGACAAACATCCATGGATGATAGGGTGAAGTATGATGTTTCTCAACATCTCCCTAGATTTTTATATAAGAGTACACATACATGTGATGCCTCCAAACAATGGAAAATCATTCAAAAGACATATAAGGAAAAACAGAAAAGGACAAAAATATTTATTAAGTTTACTCATATTGATGTGTGCAGATCAATTTCACCAAGATATCTTTATGGGATGAGATATTATTCTCTCTCCATTGATGATTATAGTATAATCGAATGGGTATTAATCATTACCCACAAGTTTGAGGTGTTCAATTACATTAAAAGATATTTATGAAAAGATGAAAAGATGATAGTTCTAAAAATATGTAAGATCTGAATAGATAATGGAATAGAGTACATACATATTCAAGTGGAGGACTGTCTTGAGAAACATGGGATAAGGCATCAAGTTTTAGTAGTGATAAATCCATAATAGAAAGGGGTAGTTGAGAGAAGAAATCGAATTTTAAACAACAAGGGTAAAATAATGATCATTGAAAAAGACCTTCAAGGGAAATTTTGGAAAGAAGTAGTGATGAAAACATTCTACACTTCAAATAGAGTATTACTATTTCTAAAAGAATAAAAGACTACATATAAGCAATGATATGGAAGTAATCCATCAATAATTTAATTTTGAGTCTCTGGGAGTAAGTGTTTCATTCTCAATAAGAAGAAACACAGGAACTTTGGATCTTATGGAGATGAAGGGATAATTATTGGATATTAAAAGAAAATAAAATCATATAAATTTATCCGTATGTGGCTAGGAACGGTATTTGAAAGTCATGATGTATCTATAGAGGAGAATGAGAAGAATATTTTATAAAATACATGATTAATCATAGGATGATATTGAAAAAGATATAAGTAGATCATGGGATGCTCTAGTTACAGAGACTGGTTTAGAAAAAGATTCAGATAATGAAAAGGATGAGCACAATTCAGTATGTGCACAATGATAGAAGATAAGAGTTAGAATTTTTTGACAAAATATAATTGGTTATCAGATTACTTCAGTGCAGACAAGGAGGATGAATACTCTACAATAATCATCATACTTATGCTAGGTAAATACTAATTTTTTTAATGAAGAAGTTAGATATTAGAATTGGGTTTAGTCTATGAATTAAGATCTATACCAAATTGAAAAGAATTTG
Source organism: Viscum album (assembly GCA_963277665.1). Classification (NCBI taxonomy): domain Eukaryota; kingdom Viridiplantae; phylum Streptophyta; class Magnoliopsida; order Santalales; family Viscaceae; genus Viscum; species Viscum album. The sequence goes on from OY728150.1 coordinate 251,536,156, forward strand.
AGATGGGATATTGTTTTAATGGAAACAGATAAGAATTTCATCGGGAAAAAAATGGGTCATTTGAAATAAGATGGATGAAGAGGCACAATGATTTGAAACAAATCATGATTATTGTGAAAGGGTACTCCCAGATAGAGGTCATTGATATTGATTATATATTTTCACCTATTGCAAGGATGAAGACAAAATCATTATTCTTATCCATTGTAGTGAAAAAAAAAGTTAAAAGATTTTGAGATGGAGGTCCAGTAAGCATTTCTGAATGGGGTTTTGTAATAAGAAGTTTACATTAAGCATATATATGGTTTTATCATTCATTAATATGAGAATAGAATTTTCTAATTGAAGAAGACATTATATAGTTTGAAGCAAGAACCAAGAGCATGGTACTCAACACCAGATCATTTTCTGAAAAATATTGGTTTCCAACATGGTAGAGTTGATTACAATTAGTATGTCAATAATGAAAGTGATAAAAAGGATGATGTTTCAACTATATGTGATGAAATAATATTCATAGGATGAGATGAAGCCTAGTGCAGAGAATTTTCTGAATTCATGAAAAGTGAGTTTGAAATGTCCATGATTAGAGAACTTCTATTTTTCCTTGGATTACAGGTAACATAAAGAAATAATGGAACTTTAATTTCTCATTATAAATATGAAAAAGACATATTTAAAATATTTTGAATGGATAATTCCAAGGAGATGAAGAATCTAGTAGCTAGCCATATGAACCTATCTCAGGATGATGAAGGAAAAGCAGTTAATGTCATAGAATATAGGAAAATCATTGCTAGTATAATATACATGACAAGGCAAAGACCTGATATTGTTTTTCCACATGCCAAGAAACAATATATCAAAGAAATCCCAAGGAAACCAACTTTCATTCTGTGAAAATAATACTTTGGTATATTAAGGAAATGATGTATTTCAGTTTGATGGATAATGAAAAATATCAGCAATAGTTATTAGGATATATAGATGAGGATTGTGCTGGTTCAACAGATGATAGAAAATCAACATCAGGTGGTGCATTATATCTTGTAGGATTCTGTATTTCATTGCTAAGAAAAAAACAAGATTGCATTTCATTGAGAATAAAAGAAGATGAATATATTTTGGCTACTCAAGCGTGCACATAATTATTATGGATGAAGCATCAGCTTGAGGATATTAGAATTGATGTGTAGTCTCTGATCATAATCTATTGTGATAATTCCAGTGCTATAAATCGTAGAAAAAATCAATTCCACCACTCAAGGAAAAAACACATTTAAGCGAAGTAACATTTCATCAAGGATAAGGTGGAGTAATAGATTGTGAAGATGAAGTATGTGCCTACATAATTACTGGTCACATACATTCTGACAAAGGCCTTACCCAAAGTAGCATTTAAAAGGAATCGACTGGATTTGAGAGTTAATTTGATCACACCGAGCATTACTCCTATGTGATTAGAGTTTGTGTTGAGTTAATCTTTGATTTCCATCCTAATCATAAGAAGTGAATAATGGAAGAAGGTGGAAATAGATTTAATAAAGCATCAATTTTTGATGAGTTGTCAATAAACCCAAATGGGGATATTGTTGGGTAAAAATACCTCAATGCATCCTATCAATTATTTTGGGTGTAATTATGTTTTTTGATAAAGAAAAATGACCGAAAATGAGTTAGGATTTTGTAAAAGGAATATTTATTAGTAGTTGTAATAGATATGTGGATCATGAACCATAGTTCCAGGAACACAAAAGGTGGTACGCAGAATGGTGATTTTTTTTGGAAATGGTTTTTTTTTTGCATAGTAGTTCCATGCAGACCATAAAGTGTGGTACAAAAATTGAGAATAAAAAATTGTTCACAGGGAGGATTGCAGTTTGTGGGATGAAAATGGTACATGGAAGTATTTTAGTTCATGGAATGGATTTTTGTGGGAAAAAATGAGATGATGATTTGGGCCACTTTAAAGAAAGAAAGGAAGTATACAGACCGTGTAGGGAAATAGTTTGCGGAAGGATAAGTACACGATGAAGGTGTCCCCACATTGAATATTTGGGTAAATATCATATTAGAGTATTTTTTGGATCTATTTTATAATATAAGGGGAACTAATAGCATCATTAAATAGAACATTTTTCATATGAAAACTATTTTTTCTGAGAATTCAGTGATGTTAGAGAGTTTTTTTGAGGGAGAATTCTGCAAAGGGTGAAGTAGTTTGCAAGGAGGATTTCACAAAAGAGAAGAATCAATCTACATAACAAGGAATTTTATATATTTAGAAGTGGTAAATGATGGTAATAAGTATAGGTAGTTCTTAGAGGTGATATGCAGTGGTGTAAGTGGAGTCATTTCACGGAAGAGGTGGTCTGCAAAGCGTATACTCTATGAGGTCTGTGGAAGAAATAAGTGGTTCATGAAGGGAATTAAATAATTATAAAAGTAATTTATTTTATCTAATATTACATAGAAATGTGTATTTAATATATAGGTGAAAATGGGACTTCAACAGAGCATCTATCTACAGTCGAGGATGCATGTTTTCTTGTAAATAAAGGCACCTACAAGTCCTTAAACTTTGAGTGTATACTTTCCACGATCAATGGGAAAAGGAAGATAAAGATGGTGATCCTTTCCACTAGTACTGATCTAGAGAAAGATACATATGTATTGACCTTTGGAAATGCAGTGATCCAAACCTAAATCTTGTTAAGGTAGTGAGCCTGGGCATTGAAGTGATATAGCTTAAACCATATAATTGATAGTGAGATTTACTGGATTTGGTACATCAACACATCACCATTGTATGATCCTTTTATGTGGCCCAATTAGGGTGAACAAAGTAAAATCATTGTTTCCTATGCATGATTTCATTTTTATTCATATATTGATATGAGAAAGAGAGCAGTGTGTTTTGTTTAATGACAAAACCACATCCTAAGGGGAATTAGTTTTAATCTATCATACCCTAATTCACCCCCTCTCAAGGTATTTTTCCTAGTGAACCGAATATGTAAGTCAATAAGTTTTAATATATAGGGGTTTTCGTATATTTATGGTTTTAATTGAAAGTTAGAGAGAAAACACTCTTTAATTTTCACTTGTCATACCCATTTACTAACAACCATTTATAGTTATAATTGAAAATTTATATTTTCAGTGTGTATGTGTGTATATACATAATATAAGGTACAAATAAATGGATTACCATTCATAGTTTATAATGTTTTGTACACTTTATGTATTGATATCGACACCAATGAATTTTCAAAAAACCCCTTACATTTTGTCTTAGAATGCAAGGGATAAAATATGGGGGATTAATTAGATGAATTATCCTTCCAATTTACAAAGTCCCATGCACTTTAAAATTATAAATTTGTATTCATGTCATCACATCCACATTCCTACTCATGTAACTAGAGTTAAATAGATTATGGGGGTTCTAATTGGCTATTTAGGATTTCTCTGTCAGTCTATATGAGAAAAAACATTTAAGTTTATTATTACATGATAAAAAACATAAATAAAATTTTAGTGGTATATAGATATACCATAACCAAGGCATAGTCAAAAATCACAGGCAATAGAGGCAATGAAATTAAAAAAATAAATCTATATGGAATGGAATATGCAATAAATATGAATCCCTAGGTGCCTATAATGATGCTTATAGCAATTTTACTTTCCATATTGGTCCAAGGTAGAATTTCCATCAAGCATAACAAAATCCAAAATTCATGTGAATCACTGAATGATGAAAATATATCAACTGTAATAGGGAAAAAAATATTACGCAATACGTTTCCATCCCTATAAAACATTTATTTTACCATGGACATGGGTAAGATACTCACAGGAATGGATTATGACCAACTTCCAACATGTTCCTATTCTCTATTCTAAACATCCTAAAAACATAAAAAGAATGGAAACCTCTAATACCATATTGTGATGTCCTAGAACCAATTTATTACTGATTAACTGAACCCGATTGGCCACATTGCTTCAAGTGTGCCTCCCTATATTCTAGAGGATATCAATTAGTAGATAGAGCCTAGAGTGTGTCCTTAGGGAGACTATTCCCTTACGCCAGAGTGGAGAACAATGGTGAAATGTTGAATATACAATGAAAGGGTAACAATAATGAATATGTAATTAGATTCAATCATAAGCATAAAATAAATAAAAATTATCCAAATCTATGAACTATATCATATACAAAGTACAATGGTATGCTTTTACGAAAAATAAAAATTAGGCACACATGAAATATGGGAGAAAAATAAAATACATGACATACAAAAGAATCAAAAAGGAAAAAAATATCTAAGTATCCTGAGCACTAGCCCAGTCACATGCTACCAATATCCTATCATAAACCATGTAGTAAAGTATAAAAAGTGAAACACTTCCATTTATCAATACCTATGATAAAATAATATTCTCAGGTGCCAACGACTTCCAAGATAGAGTGTGAAACAAAATATCAGTAGGACACCACCAATGACATCTATACAAATCTAGCATGGGAGTATAAACCACAATAATGTGAAGGTATATAAAAGAATAGTATTTAAAATGTAAATTACCCATAACTACTTTATCCTCTCCTAGAAATGTCTATGCACATGAGATCATTCAATTATTAGCCAGGTGTTCATAATTATAATACTGGTAATCATGAAAAAAATAATGATGATAATTTAAATAAGTAACCAAGGAGAACCAAGGAATTATTATTCTCAGGGGCCAATCCAACTAATATTAGTAGAAAAATATATTCATGATATAAGGTTATGAGTGTAATATAAGGGGTAGAACTAAGTCACTCCACGAAAAAATTGTATAACTCAGTCAATGGAGCTCTTCCACAATAATCCCAGACTAATCATGACTGGGCCTAATGGGGTGAAACCATGGAACCACATATCTATAGGAAAAAAGTTTAATCCATGGAGTGCATCTAAGGAATTATAATATTTAAAAAATATTTAAGTTAATCATTAGTATAACACTAAGGCATTCACTTAATAAAATGAGGACAACTTTCCATGGTGGGTATCTCTCATGACAATCAGCTCAATGAATTAGAATGGCATCATCTAAGAGCTCAAAAAATTCCCTTAGGAATCCAACATAGGCTCAAGTATGACCTCTCCTATAAAGATGAATATTTTACATATACAATAGGAACCATATAATCATTTAATTTTTATATATATATGTCAACATAGTCTATGAAATACTCAAGAAAATTAGAAATTAATTAAGTTCATTCCAATACCTTTCTACATACAAAACGTTGTAAAATAACGACCTACAACTATTTATCAAATTAATTAACGATAATAAAGGAAATTTTATATATATATATATATATATATATATATATTCTCCATAACATATATTTAATGATTTATTTATTATGAAGAAACAATTACCTTATCAAAGGTCAAGTCAAATATACCCAAACGATACTGTCGGTAATCTTATCTTGTGTCACCAAAGGAATAATAATGAACAAACCCTACATTGGGTGGTTAAAATTAATTTATCAACCTTCAATAACGTCAAGTGATTATAATAGTTCCATAGAATATTATATAAACAAATAAAATAAAATAATAATAATATTTAGGAACAATGCCCAGTGAAACTAACATGCACACAATGATGACAATTTATAAATGAGGATACTTTGAGGTAAAAGTGATATACCACCTACCTTATGCCTATAGTAGATGCCTCATCCAGTATGACCCTTAGTTTGGCCTTGATCGATAGGAAATGGGAGAATAAATGAAGACCCAAAGAATAGGGAATATGATATCAAACTAAAATAGCATCATTTAGGGAAATACAAATGATTAAAGGAGGCTAAGGACTAGAGATATCTCCCAAAATAACCTAATGAGACTAACATGTCTTGATTTTAAGGTTGGATGAATAAGTTATGAAATAAACTTGGTGGATTCCTAGTGTAGATCTCTCCTACAGGAGAATAATGCATGTTGTTCTGCATGAGCGAGAAAAAATAATGAGTTTACAGTTATGTAGAGATACAAAAAAATGGTCATTTTCCCAAAAATTAAGGAGGTGCAAGATTTGTCTTCATGGTTTTCCAAACCTTGAACTAACTATATTCCATCTATTATCTAATGAAAATGGAACGCACAGTTGGGGAGATTATTTTTTTAAACCTTTCTCTACCCATGCATCCCCATTTACCCATGGTACGCACTATACACTTCCTAGAACACACAGTTAGGAAAACCATGCACAACCCATGCGGTATCCTCTCAGGATCCATATAGCTCCCACCATAGTTTGTAACCATTAAAATAGGGATGAACAGTTTATACTAACCTTAAGGCCTCATTTTTTTCTAAAAAGGATGGATCTCTAGGCTTCAAACATTCTCTTGATTCTCCCTAACTCTTCCATTAACCATTGGTAACATTTAAAAGGATAAAATAATGCATCCAACTGAAATAAAAAGGTTATGTATCTTGAAGAAAAATAATTTTCTTACACACACCCTAGTGAGATAGGGGAGTACTGACCCAAAAATCTCTATGATAATCAAGCCCAATCACTGCCAGTAATCATACATTGTTTAAGGAATAATCCTATTCATAACACCTTTTGTTGTGTATTTTATTTCAAAACAAAGTCCATTATCACATCCTATGTGCAAAACCACTCCAGATAGGACAGTCATAGGCCTAAATATAAGTCCCAAATAATGAGTTATGCAATAAAGATGTTTTTTAGAAATGTACATAACATTTACATTGGGTCACACACCATGTGACTCTACCTATACTCTTGGGTGTGTCCTCCCATAGACATGGCTTGACTAGCCACGTGACTCTACATGACATGTAAATGGTGTCACAAGATGTGAAAGTTAACCTGAGGTACTCATCATATACTTCCATGGTATATGGATCAACTAGCCAGGTGTGTCCACAAGGAATGTCCATTTGAGAACACAATGTTTATACATTCTTGGGGTCCTGGGTGTGTACTCCTATGTTACATGGCTCAAATGGATATGTGTATCCACACAAAATGTCCCTATGGGAACATGACATGTATACTAACCTAGGGTCCTAGTTTTGTGCCTCCAGCACACAGATTTCCCACTCTTGTAGGATCACATGGTGTGTAGGTATTACCACATGGGGGTGATATTTTACATGGGTAAAAATGTGAGACATTGTGAAAACTCGAACTACATGGCACGTGTTCCTCTGTGATACATGATGTGTAGTTAGATTTTTTACAGAAAAATAAGCATTTCTTCATGTGGACACTAGATTCACAATTTCTGCTTACTTTCTCAGCATTTTACCAACTCTAATTTTTTCAAAAATGAAGGAGGAACCTATAATTGTTGATTTATGGACTTCAGTTGCTAGAATTTGGAACTATAATTTCATGTGGTTTTAGTTAATTCGCCTACTATATTCATTCAAAGATCGTAATCCTAAAATCCATCACTCATAGCCAACAATCAATATTGATCCATCCAGAAAATATAAAAACCAATGTTGATCATGAATATTTTACGTATCTAGTTGTTTAATCATGCTCAAATCCATCCTAATAATGTTGAATAGCCAAATCCATATACCAACGATTAAAAACACATTGAACGGTGGTGGGAGAAACACAATAATAGGGTAAGATCATTATTGTCGGATGAAATACTAGCCAATGACTGTGGATTGTGAATACCAAGGGTTAAAACAAGGGTGCATAGGAAATAATCAAAATAGGTTCAACAACACTATTAAATTTGGCTCATGCGAAGAACATAAATACCTAATAAAAAAGTAGATTTAAAATTCATTCTTAAAAGATAAAAGAAGTGTTAAAATCCCTAAAATGATGATCCCAACCTCAAAAATAGATTTTTAATTTATGTAGAACACAACCACTAGTGATGAAGGTAAAGATCATTTAACATTCACTATTTTCCCATGAATGCCCTCAATTGTAGTTGGTGATCCTCATTCTCGAGTTTCCAATGCTAATAAATCTCTCCCCCTCCTCCTCTCTAATTTCCTAGGGTTAAAAAAATAACCCTAGGTATTTTTCATAATTATATATAAATATAAAGGTATTAGGGTATTTAGTAATTTTTGTAAACTAAATAAATTATCTTATCCACTTAACGCACTTTCCAACAATCACATTCAAACAAACCCCCGATGCTGACCAACTTTTTGTCACTCCTATGGAAAAACCTACATACCAGAAAAAACCACAATATTAGACTTCCCATACAAGGTAACAATCAATATTAAGAAAATTTATCATGAAAAGATTCATAAGTGTGATTTAATATATATTAATATTTTTAATATATTAATTCTTTGGTCTTTTGACAACCAAAACACAGCACAAACTTTGTTAAAAAAATCCTGATATATATTTATCTATAATTATTAAAGGACAAAACTATAGAAATAAGAGTTTTTATAATACATGGGATCACACCCTGAAGTATCAACTATTTTAGTATTCTTTGGATACTACTTATGTAAATGATTTATTTATTACATTAGAAAAGTAAAACTAGCATGAAAACCCATATTACATCCTTGAATATCATTCAAATATTCATTCTTCATGTCCTAGGGAAGGGAAACAAAAATAAAGGGTGAGCTCAAATGTTATGTAACGTAAGGTGCACAATGGAATATATCATGAGCTGACAAGGAATAACAATATTAAAGAGTGAATAATCAATAAATTTTCCATTTAATCAGTAACCTGAGCATTAAATATATCCACACACAAAATTAAACACATGTATAATGATAATTAAATTCTCAATGAAGGAAGTTCATAATGTTTGAAAATAATGATCTTTCCATAACTTCCATAACCAATAAACCATTAATCTTATAGTTAAGGCCTTCTCCAAGACACTTTAATTGTATGGGTTGGTATACACTAATTACCCAACTAATGTGGACACCTGTTTTGTCTCATGAGACTAGTTAATGCATCCAAGGGTTTTATATAACGAGGACCAATCCGTAACATACATATGTCTAATGAATTTGTCATATATTGAGTCCAAAATATAATAAATATTCAATATATCTTAAAAATAAATAAATATTTGTTGTGAATCAAGAATATAGAACATCAATATATCCTCAGTAAATAAAATAAAAAACATTCCTTAAATTTAAAATATATATTGAAATTGTATATGGTTATGAAAATACTGAATATATCCCTGATATTGAAACCATGGAAATTAACAAGGAAAATATTTTCTAATAAATAATGAATAGTGATAGAGAACAAGATCACAAGAAATTTAATGATCAAAAAATAAAGTACAATATAAAAAATAAATAAAGGTTGATTAAAGAAAATAAATTCCTAAAAAATGAAGGTTTGAAACAAAGTAAAGTCTTTTGATAATTAGAGAGTAAAATAGAAGAAAAAATTGTATAATAAAATTCCTTAAAACCTTTATATTTTTTTTTGATAAAATTAATTTATAAATCACTTCCAAAATTATTTTCACCCTTTTAGAAAATATTATCTCTTCTATCTTAATATAAAAACTAAAAATTCATAGAATAATGGAAAAAGTGTTTTATTTGAAAAATAATATATAATTTTATATTAATAAATATATATAATAACAATCATTGAGGTAGAAAATTTTATTCATGTAAAATACTTGAAAAAAAAAATCATTTTACACTTTTGTAGAAAGTAAAAAACAACTTGAAGATAATTTTTTTTAAAAAAAAATTACTTTAATTTTCTTAAAGAAAGTGGGAGATAACAGAAAAATAACATTTACAACCCTTAAATAGTATATTAAAACTTATATAAAACAATTTGAATAATATAAACATGTAATATAAATATTCCCGGCTGAGAAAGAGAAATATGGTCCGTTTTGTTAAAATTTATTATTTCCATCTTTGATCACCCAAGAGAGGAACATATAGAATAGGAATTTGGTAACCCTAGAAATAACCTAAATAGAATAAAATATATTTGGATTATGAATATAAATAAAATATAATTCCTACAACAAAAATTTAAATATGAATAATCCCAAATAAGAATGGGATTATAAAATAAGCCTTTACAACTTTAATAACTTTTGAATAAAAAACGATTAAAAGGTAAAACCTGAATTGAAACCTTAAATATAATAAACAATTATTCATTTAGTATATAATATTACAAATGGAAATTATATAAATCATATAAAATAAATGAGGTCCAAAATATAACATAAGTTTCAATGGTGTGGAATTGAGATGGAAAACCCATACCTGATATTCCTTCTTGGTGAGACACATTATAACCTCTAGAACAATAAATTTAAAATTTTTAAATATTTATTTGGATAATTTTTCATCTATATTTTATTATTTAATTTTCTTTTTATAATCATTTTAAATACCTTTATTTAATATTTCTCATTTATATTAACCACTAAATGATGTTCAGTCAGTTCTTAAAAATTACTATGGTACATTAACCATGGTTAGAAGTGTTATTAAATGATTCCATCACCATAAAATGATAATAATTTCATTAATATAAGTATTTTTAATTATTTAAAATTTTATTATCATATATTCATGGTGATAATAGAAAAATGAATAACATATCTTTATATTGGTGGTAGTCCATACGTACACACGAATGACGTTATCATTCTCCAACAGATGGACATGTAAGAAGGTAGATGATATATTGTATTTATAGAATAATAATTATGTCATAAATATAATATATATTCATTAATTCCATCATTATAACCATTTAGTTAATGTGGCGACTAAAAATAGATTACACCACTACGTGGAGACAGTAGGCCGTATATACACACGAGCGATGTTTTAATTTTACATAGGAAGGAATAAAGATAGAAAATAGATGTAACACTAACATAAAAAAATATGTATTGTTAATGTAATGGTTTAATTATGTTAATATGGTTATTGAAGATTTTTAGTAGGTTTAAGAATAAAGGAACTTGAAAAGGCATGGTAAGAACATATACCCATTCTTTTAGTAATCTCATTTGGTTTACACCATAATCTTTCTTGAAGAGTTCCTTTGGTGAGAAAGAAACACTAGGACATGGGAAGGAATTTTGGGAAGGTATTATTTCTGTTTTTGGTATAGATAAGTGTCTCAAGTAGTGTGAAGAAGATAGAAGTGCGACACCCTTTGATAAACGAGGTGGGTGGAGAACATGTATATATTTGAAACATTATTATATAATATATGTATTACTCAAGTAATGTGGATAAAAATTATAAAATATTTAAATATTATAATATTAAGGTCGAAATTAAACCTACTAAAATGTTGTAATAATAGTTTTATGTTATCTTGAAGCCTTATCCATTTATTTTAAACTATTTTTACACATTTTTACCTTTTCCGAAGTGATACATATTTACCATGGTTACTATCTAATATGAAAAAAATTAAGTAAAAAATGATACATAACATTAATGATGAAGATTAAAAATTTGAAATCAATTTTAAAAGATTAAATTTCTATAATTGTAAAAAAGTACATCTAATATGTGTTTGTTAAACACAACAAAAACCTTTTTTAGAAAAATTCTTGTTGTAAGCATAAAAGTGATTTTACAAATAAATCATGTATAATTTTGATTAAAATAGATTTAATTGGAATATATTAATTAAAATTATACTTATTTATATTTCAAACCAAATTAACACTGAATGTCATCTGGTAAATATTTTATTAAGAGAGAAGAAAAAACATTTTTTATTTTAATAAAAACATTACTTAGATTTCAAAAATTATAAGAATATATTTATAAGTTAAATATTATATATATATATCTATATATATATATATTACATTAATTATTAAATATATATTTGGTTTATAAAAATGTTTTCATAAAAATTCAATTTATTCTTATTTCATGTTAATTTCATAAAAGTGACATTATTTGTAAATTTTATAATTACCCAAAATTAAATTTTTTCTATGAAATCCCAAAAATTAACCATTAGATAATTTTTATATGATTTAATTAGAAATCAGGATCATATTATCAACAAAAATTTATAAATTTAGCATAAAATTATTTTAATATTCACAGATAAACAAAAAAACATTTTTAGAAAAAAATGAAATTTTGAAGAAAATTTTTTTAACCTCATTCTATGCCAAGTAAAAATAATTATCTCATTTTTAAAATATTTTATTTAATATTTTATCAATAAATTCAAAAAAAATAATTAATTAATAATGATACACTTAATTTATTAATATAAAAATCAAGTCTGATGTTAGAACAATTTTCTAAAAAATATCTATTTTTACCATTAAATGATTTTGTATTCATTCATAAAAAATGATAATAAATTTATAAATGATTATTCACTAGTTAATATATATAGATAATAAATATTTAATAATAGAAACCTATATTTTAAATTAAACATATAAAATTTAAAGAAAATCAACTTTTATAGAAAGATGACCCATTTAAGCTCTAATTGTTCTTAACATTACATGATTTAATTGTTATAATTGAAATTTGAATAATAATTCTCGAGGAATTTATCATTATATTTTTACACATGTATTAAAAATTTTGATTAATCTTATTCATACTTGTCAATCCAAAAATCTAGGGAATAATTGTTATACTTAAATAAAACCATTTCTATAGTATATCGTAATTCTATTAAGATCAGGGTTATGTGCATCAAAATCTATCATACATAATATTTATAAACTGAAATATTATTGTTTTTACATTATATCCTCCTTATAGAAATTTTATCATCACAATTTTAATTCATTTTGAACTTATCATTATATAATAATATATATATTTTTTAAGAATTTTAGTTTGTATGTTTGGAAGAGAAAAATTATTATTTCACAAATAAATAGTTTTTTAAACAATAATTTATTTATTTATAAGAACTGTACTTGTGAATGTGTTTCTAGAATCATACTTTTATAGTTAAGTGTTACATTCCTAAAAAAATTCATATATTTATCAACAATTACTTGAGGAATTATAAGAAAATATAATTTTTTGATTTCATTCATAGTCTATGTTTGAATGATTTTAATACCATTGGTTAATCTCATATTTAAACCAATAAATGAAAATGATGATTTTTTCAAACTAGAAGTATTGGAATAAACTTTTAAGGTATCATGAGATGAATTAATGTATTGTTTTCTAAATTTTATGGACAATTTTACAACCATTTATTCCTATACATTCTTTCCATTTACTAAAATAAAAAATAGTTCGGATAAATAAAAATAATATTCAATAAATTAGACCATAAAATTAAGGTGTGATATCCAAAATATCAATAATAACACCCAAGGTTCAACATTAATAATTAAAATTAAAAAATAATTATAATATTTTACACCAAATTTCAATATATCATAATAATATATTCGTAAAAATTATTTATAATTAACCTTACTTAAAACACATAATAACTATAATGTTTATTTAATATGGTGAGGGTTTACCATGTCTTACTAAAACCACCAAATATTGTTTTCTTGTTTACATGAAAATGATGAATTTGAAGCCAGGATTTATAAATGATAAATTTATCTAATTTCTTAATTCCTCTAGGAGTCCCATAAATGATTCAAAAGTGATTCTCATGATATTTATCTAATTTTTAATATACTAGGACATCATAAATAAATACCACAATGAAAATTTCAAGGTAATCCTTGATGTTTGGAGCATTGGTTCAAATAGTTACCCATATCCTTATAATTGATACAATTAATATCAATGATATATTTATTTCCATTACATTCATGAGCTTGATGGACCTTATCTCCACACCTGTAATAAATAGTCATTCCATTTAAACTTTTACCATAATGTTGCATTCCACAATTATCACATCTTTAATGTCATTTCCTTATATTATTCTATTTTTCCTCATTTATTTTTTCCTTGATGATCAGTAATCCTTTTATCCTATTCCTTTGATTTGAATATATATAACTTGGATAATTTTTTATTTTTTCTGATGGAACTTGATATTATATCAACAAATGATAAAATATTTTGAGAGACTAGTTCCCTTTGGAGGCTTATTTTAATTCCATCAAAGTCAATATTAATTATATACATAGTCTGTATAATTCCTTATTGATCTTATAATGTTTTCTTCATACATAGAAACACATTCCCCTTTGTTCTATCATAAATTATAGAATTTCCATTCTTTATCAACTTCTTCTTCTTAAGGAAAAAATTTACCATATAAAATAACCTCAGTGGTTTTCTATTCCATTCCCCTATCCCCTCCACCTCCTTATTCTTTTGAATAAATGACCACCATTAATCCATATGTACTATTAAATAATATTTGGTTATAATATCCTTTTCCTTTTCATTACTACCAAAATATATAACTATTTTTTTTCAAGAAACTCGATCTGTTGTTTAGTTACAAATGAATTAGTAGTTCCATTAAAGGATGGAGGCTTTATTCACATAAAGGGGTCGAATATAGGCATATCATGATATGGAACAATAAGTTTCTCCATAAAACTATGTTTATTTGTTATAACATGTGTTATTTTCTATAATATGTCCATGCTTTTCTTATCTCCAACACCCACTATATGACCATTATTATAAGGGAAATCCCTATATTGACTACACGTGTTGATATGATTTCCATTTCATCCGATAGGTACCATTTCTATATAATGTAAAAACATAATTATCTCACAGCATAATTAATATTGAGCCATGGAAGAAAAATCTCTAAACATTTCTCAAATATTCTAAAGATTTTAATAACATCTATGTTATTTATGTTGTTCTGAAATATAGTTTCTGAAGGTCCTACTAAACATCCTTTGATACAAGATATAGTAACTCAAACTCTATTAACCTAGATATTATTCATAAATTATCACATTGGAACTATATAAAAAATATATCACTATAAAGGATAAATTAGTTTATAAGTATCTGAAGAAAAGATACATACATTATTTCTATATACATTAGAAAAATAAAATACAACATAAAAATCATTATTACATCCTTGATGACCATTCAATGATTCCAAATTTATATTAGGGTTAAAGGAATACAAAATAGAGGGTGTGATCAAATGTTTAGTAAGGGAAAGAATACAATGTAAGCTATCATAAGTAGATAAGGAATAATAAAATATTAGAGTGAATAATCAATACATATGTAATATATTCAATAACTAGAGAATTAAATACATTCATAGATAAAAGTAAAAACATTGACAATGATAACTGAATTATCACTGAAGGAAATTCATAATATCTAGAATTCATGATCTTACCATTAAGTTATCAACCAAGACATTTGGAATATTACAATCATGTACTAGGATAAAATACTTTCATTTTATTGGTTCGTTTAGAACAATTACCCAACTAATGAGGAAAACTATTTTTCCTCATAAGACATATCAATTCATCAATGAGATATCTATAACTGGTACCCTCACATTAGTTCCATATGTCCAATGTATTATTCATATATTGAATAAACAATATAACACACAATAAATATTCCTTATCTATCAACAACCCATCCCACCAAAGTTACCCTTCCTGGGCTGGTAGTGAAAGAAAAAAGACTGTGATTTCCTAAAGCCTGCCTTCAATAGGTCATGGGTTGACAAAAATAACTGAGGGTATAACATACATACAAATGCGAGGCATTACCCTATAATATATAGAACATGATAAAAGAGAGATATGACAAGTAGCAAAATCAAATCCTACTTATATAGGTGAATAAAACCCAAATACATACATTTAATGTCATAGAAAACTAATAGAACTAAAAAGGAACTAAATTTACAAAAAGTTAAACATGATAGCGGACACGATTCCCATATAACTCATAAACAATCACAATCCAGTAATAACCAATCCAATCCACAACTTCATCCTAAAAATTAAAGCATAGTTTATATATAGGTAGGGTTAGTATAACAGATATACTTAGTATGATCCTCTCTGAAGCCTCTTTTGTAAAAGAAAACAAAAACATACTAAAACACAGTGAACAAAAATTGAAAATAACTCATTACGTAAATAGTTATACTAATTTATTATCCTCAACATGGATACATCTCACCATCTAATACATAAAAAATATTATATATTATCGTAACTAAAACAAGGGTACCCTTCCATCGCTTACCCATTGGTTTATCTCTTTACCCCGATGTTGTACGTCCTGAGCCATCTATATCCAAAATAAGACATCATAGAGAAACCTTGGATAAGTATCATAACCTAAATGTCATGAATTAAATAATTTGATCATCCCATTTAAATCTTTATATAGTAACCAAGTAGTTTCAGGGAGCCACCATAGATCGTATTTTGTGTATCTTATATTGAGTATTGTACCTCAAGACATCACATATCATACATTGAGTATTGCACCTCAATCCATAACAAACCATACACAAAATACCTCAATCCATCAAAAACCATTTATTTATCCATATCCAACATATATGCTAGGGAAACCACTCTCCCAGAGTCCAATGGGTGTTTGTCTCCATCCCAACATGTGTGGGGTAGCATATAAAGTCATAAAACATACATGATGATATATATATATATAAATACATACATACATACATATATATATATATCAACCACACTATGAGAATTAATCTAGTATTTGGAAAAACAGAAACCATTGACTCTTAAACACACGACTATCACAACTAAGAAATATATATCCTATAAGAACATAATAATTCAGAAATTCCTTCATTAATTTCATTATTTTAAATTAAAACTAGACTACATGTTAATTAATTAATTATACATTAATTAATATAATTCTATTAATATTTCATTAATCACCAAAAAAATTCCAGGAACTATAGCCTTAATCCAAACAACTCCATGGTTTCTAAATATTAAAATATTTTCTTAATTACAAATAACACCAAACTCAATATTTAAATGATTTATTAAAAATTATCATTCCATAATTCCATGTTATTTAGAAAACATCCTAACCTACCATAAAGAGGTACAAAATAAAAAACTACCAACTACCTTAAGGAGTTGGGACAATAATATTGATAAACAAAAAACCTAACCATCTGACCTTAAGAAAAATTATTAACAAGAATGCATCCAACTTTTATCACAACAATAGGTAAGCCCAGATTTAATACATTACTTCAAACCTAAGGCCATACTCGACACCACCATTCTTATCACCATGAATCTCTCTATTACAAGAATCAACTGATTCCGCATACTCAGGCCTCCCCATCCATATATCATCAAACCAATATTCAATTAAAGCTCACATCACATTTAATAGTAAGGATGAAGTATCTAGTAACACATAAGTCATCAATGAAATAATAGAGTCAAAATTGAAATTAGGACCTAAAACAAGGTATTTAGTCATTACATGTAAACGAGAGATCTCAGTCCCAAACATTAAACTTTATCAAACAACTGGTTTTGTTACATATTAAATAAACTGATTTATGTATTACTGGTTTCTACTATGGCTAACCTAAGGCATAAAATATTACAATCTATCAAATTATTTAAACATGATTTAAAGTAATACATCCAGTTTTAAATTTTTTAATGGAGAATAATTCCCATAACATACCTCTTTATTATTACCATCAATATAAGTTTCTAGCATCATTTTAATTATCCAATTCCATAAATACATGGAAAAAAATAATTAAACATGAATTTAACATCATTTTGATTACAATCAAATTACAATAATCTAAGGATTAATCAAAAAACCATCTTTAATTATTTTATCCACTAATTAATTCTGGATTTATGTTCTTTAATGATTTTAATTTAACCATGGTACCCCAATCATAAAAAACATGCTAAAAAAGTATAAACACAGATGGTACACTATCTAGTAAATCAAGAGACAAAAAAATATCATGATTAGAGATGACATGTGATTACTATAACCATAAACCATTTATTTCATTAATATGGTTTAATACTTATTTAATTTAACTACATCATCATACATTTGTGTAAATCATGATAAAATTATAATTTTATATAATATAAAAGGAGAATAAATTAATACCTTACCACATGGTTTTCAAAATTAATTATGGAGAATGAAAAAATGGATCTCCAATCACCTCTCCCAAAAGTAATCTTCAACCATCCAATAACACCATACACTTGAAACACAAAAAACAACAACAAAATAAACTCTATTATAATGATAGATATCAAATTCCCTAACATGGAGATAAACAATGGGAGGAAATAAGACTAAATAGTGACGAAAATATAATAAAAAAGGAACAATCGACCCTCTTTCACAAAAAATCAATTATAATAATCTAATATTAAATTTGATTGAAAGAGGATTCAAAGGATTTAAAAAAGTTTCTCTTGGGAGCCTAGTTTTTGAGAGAAAATGATGATAGAAAGGTGGGTTAAGAGGGGTTTCATGTATTTATAGGTAACATGTAAAATTTTAGGCAATGAAACAAACCTCTCCACCATAATGAAGGATTCAATGACATAGGATAGACTATGAGGCAATGAACGAGACCCCAACATAGGTATCCTAGTCAGTGGAATTTCCAAGAAACATAGTGAAAACCATAATGAAGTTCCAATAAAATTAAAACAGGACCATGAAATAGGGTAAAACACCACCCCACAACCATTCCATTTCCAAGGAAGAAACTATTCCATAGGATGCATCCATACTGTAGTAGTACTGAATTTAGTAGAACACCCCTCAATCCCCTACATTGTAGTCAACCTCTCCATGCCATAGAACACATCAAAACTATGCCTCAAAGCCCAACAATATGATGGTCAGGCTATAAAGAATACTTGTTCCATGCCATTATCGTGATACAAATGGTGATGGATCCAATATACTTCTTCATGAGAACCTATTACATAATTGGTCTCTCCATACCACAATGGTCTACCTTATGGTACAACCCAAGGAACCACGAAATAGAATCCCCTTCAGCTAAAATTTCACATCCTAACTCCCACAATCCACCCCAAGCCTCCTCTCATCACTTCCATCATGTAAACCGCAATAGGAAATATCAATTATGATCCATGACCTAATAAAAGATTCCTCTAAAACTATTTTTATCCTAAATAATTTAATACCAAACCCAAATATAAGGGAATGAAAAAAGGTCATCCAAACAACTACTTTGTGTGATACCTCTCAAGAATATTTCCAAAATTTGATGTCCAACCACATCACTCAATTAATAAGAGTGAGAAACTATGTAACACAAACAACCTGAACCTAAAAAATCTATTAAGGGATATAACTCTCAAATTAGAGAAAAGAAACCAATTAAACATTAATAGGAAACCAACTCATAAAGAAACAAACTTCAACATCGACAAAATCATTAACACTAAACTAAAAGTATTAAACATAAAATATATAAAGAAACTGAGTGGATATTTGAAACTCGCGTTATTAGGAATTCTCTTTTATTCCACCATTCCACCACAAGACAAAAACCAAGGGAATAATACACCCACACAAGACATTCTCATGGAGGTCCTCGATCTTTATCGACCACTCATTTAAGGCTACATAATCATCGATATTGATATTTACCCAATCAGTGATGTGTGATTTATCATGAAGGTAATAGAGGATTTGAATCACATTGAACAATTCATTTATCCAGATCATCTTTGGGGGAAGTCTTATTCGATACACCTTGACTCTAATGCGATCTAACACTTCGAAAGACCCAACAAACCTTAGAGAAATCTTACTACCACAATCAAACATTCACTTCCCTTGATGAGGATTCACCTTAAAAACACATGATCTTAAATAATGAACTCTAGAGGTATATCCTATGAATAACACAACACTTAAAAAGATATAGTGCTACCTTCACCCTCTCATGAATTACTTGAGAAATCTCCATCGTACTCTGCACTAGTGTTGGCCTGAGAATTGCTAACTCCACGACCCCAGTTTAGCAAAATAGAGAACAGAAGGTTTTTCTATATAAAGATTCAAACATTTACACACCAATGGTGGAGTGAAAACTATTATTATAATAAAGCATGACCGAGGGAAGGTTCCTCATCCACAAACCTCTAAAATTCAGGACCCAAGATTGCATCATGTATTCAAGAGTCTATATATTATACTATATCTGACCATACATTAGAAAATAAAAAGAATTTATATGGACTAACTAAGATCCAAAATCAGGATGAAGTCCTCTCTAGACCTTGGATATAAAATGATGATCACTATCAGATATGATCATCCTCGGGACTCCATGGAGTCTCAATAACTCTTCCAAATATTACCTTGATAATAATTCCACTAATATCGACACCCTAACACTATTAATTAGGATAATTTCTTTAAATGGTCCACTAAAACCCATATACCACCATAGACTCCCTATGATCAAGGTAAACAATTACATCAATATTTCCTCCCACTTCCACTGAGAAGTATCCAATAGCTGGAGGAACCCATCAGAAACACTCTACTAACTGTTCACCTTTTGGTGACCAAACATCAAGAAACAAACTATACAACTATATTATTTAACCTAGGAAACAAAAAATTACCTCTCAAATATTATTAAATATTTTTTATACTGGGAGGTACATCCAAGGGTGAGATATGGAAATCATTGAGAACCGTATCACACATTACTAAAGGGAAAAAATATTCCCCTAGGACAACACCCATTGTTATGCATCCTCAGTCCAACCATTATGGGAATTAATAAAGAAAACATTTTCTCTCTAGACATCTACCTATTAATCCCATAGTCAGGACTCCTCCTCCCGCTGCACCAAATATGTTTGCATTATTATCTAAAAAATAAAAACTCTACCACTAACCTTTACCATATCAAGATGCATTACTGAGAGCTCTTCCATCTCTCTCAGGGAATATCCAAATTCACACACAACATCACTGTGTGACTTCATTCTTAGAAGATCATCTACCAAATTAACCTTTCCTGATGTATATGAAATTTGGAAGTTGTAAATTTATCATAATTCTACCCAAAATCAGTTCCAAAAGTTCATGTCCTATTATTAAAAGACATACCATCAGATACTATGATCAGTAAAAACCAAAAAAAAAATCGTAAATGAGTTAATGTCATCATAACTCTAATAAAAACATAACTACTACCAACTCTAGATCATGGATGGAATAGTTATGTTTATGGGGGAATAACTGCTGAGAATGATAAGTTATAAATGATCTATACTACATCTGAATAGAACCCAAACCATGTCACCAAGAATTTTAGAAAACCTCAAACTAAACCCCCTCTTCTTGAAAATAAATAACTAGAGTGTTGAATAACTTCATATTCAGGTAATCAAAATCTTCTTGACACCGATTAGTCTATAAGAACTTCTGATCATTTCTAGTAAATAATTTAAGAGGAGTTGAAACTTAATATAAATCTTTTATGATCCTCCTATAATATTCTGAAATACCAAGGAAGCATTTCACTTATGTTACTCAAGTGGAGGATGCCTAATAATTGAATACATTAATCCTTGAAGGATCCACAACCACTCCCCACCAGTATATGACATTCCCTAAGAAATGAACGTCACAATCCCATAACTAATAGTTTTAAAACATTCAAATAGCTAAGAAAAATGAATATCTAAAAAAAATGTAGATTCTATACATGCTCTTTCTCATCCACTGAGTACAAACTGATGCTTTTAACGAGAACCACGACACATTGATCTAGAAACTCCATGAACAATATTTTTAACAAACCCTTGAACACGGATAAACAATTAATCACATTGAATGATCTTACAATGAAATCCCATTATGAAATTGAAAATTAGTCTTTAGAATATCATCGTCTTTCACCTACATTTGATTATATCCCAACCATTGATCGATCTTTGAGAACCAACTAAATATTTTCAAATGATCAAATAAATCATAAAAACATGGAATATTATAGTGGTACTTCACTGAAACCTAATTCAAATAATGTTAATCGATTCATAGATGAAAATTTAAAATTACATTCTTCATGAAAAAACCTGGTGCACCCCAAGGTGACACACTTGTCCAAACAAAACCTCACTACAAAATATCATCAATCTGTACTCGCCACACTCATAACCCAGAAGTTTCCACTCTATATATATACATCAAAATAATAGTAATTATAGGATATAGATCTATCCAAAAAACAATCAACCATAAAGGGGATAATTTCATAACCTACATCGGAAAAAAATATGGGTACTCTTCTATAACCATGGGAAACAACATGGAATGAACCTCCGATGAACACAATACCATCTCTTCCACCAAGGATGATAAGAGAGAAGCTTTCCTTTGTCCCATATGAGGGTCTAAATCACCAATAAACATATAAGAATCACCATCAGAATCATAGAACATAATTTCCCTTTTAATGTAATAAAAAATAG
Source organism: Viscum album (assembly GCA_963277665.1). NCBI lineage: Eukaryota > Viridiplantae > Streptophyta > Magnoliopsida > Santalales > Viscaceae > Viscum > Viscum album. The sequence goes on from OY728150.1 coordinate 251,558,708, forward strand.
TCTACACTAAATACAACATATCCACACCAAGGTTTATTTTGTATGCCTATATCCATAAATATAGAATTTATCCCCAATAGTGGTGCCACCCCATAACTAGCTCATAGTCTCTACATACTTCATACAAATAAACTCATATTATAAATGATATATTCAACACCAATGTCACTATAATTATATAAACCTCAATTCCAAAATCAGGGACAATATTAAGTGATATGTAGGAGTGTGTAGATTTTGAATCAAACATGGCATGCACCAAAGTAGAAAACAATAAATGGGTACCTTGAATGATGACTGGAATAAGAAAAACTAGTAATGACAGGCAATGAAGCTGAATAAAACCTTATGTATGACCTCTCTGACCCATATGAGAACCACCTCCATAGTCAAACTATGCTCTCTAAGGATGGGGATAATATCAAGGTTTTCCTATACCTACTTAGTATCCTCTATGCTAATCTCAAGATGGCGCTTCCTACCAACGATACCTCATTTGAAACTACCTCCACCAAGGAAACTAAAGTTAAACACATGGTTTATGTTTCTTTCTCACAAAGGATTGAAACTCTCACCACTAATGACCTTGAAATCCATAGGGAAAACATGCATCTGATCCCTTATAAAAAAATGAGATCGACCAAACTTGGAGAAATGAGATAATGAAGACTAGTACCTACCCATATCTATCTAAATATCTTATTTCTATTAAATTGGGAATCTCAAACTGTATATATACTTAATGGAGAGATCTAAATGCATCCCTCTTATAATGGTTTAGTTCTAGGATGCTCCCTTGATCTGTATGTCATTGAATACATGACAAAATTTAAATATTTATATTTCCTACTAACTACTGTATAGTGATAAGTAGTTCCAAATGCATAAAGAAGGTAGAGTGACATTGATTCTAAAATAAAATCACACTGTTAAAAATAGTGGGTGAGTTTTCTTTTTAAATTTTTAATGTTTTTTGTATTATGGTGAAACTAGTAATAAGAAAATTATTTTTAATAGAAAAAATTGAAGAATATGTGATGATTACAATAGTAAAGAAAAATTTTCAATTAAAGGAACACAAAAATGATTAAAATCATTGAAAATGCAATGAAAACATGGGATAAAAAGAAAACAATCAAGAAGAGTGAAAGGGGAATCAAAACTTATTATTTTATGGATAACTTATTCAAACTGATTTTATTGAAATCAAATCATCAAAAATGGTTGAAAAATATCCCTCACCAGAAGATTAATCAAGCAGTTTAATAATTCATGGAGTTTTCCATTCTAATATTTATCAAACTGAGAAAAAGTTGAATAGTTTCAATGGAATAAAATTTACAATAATATTCCATGGTTTTGAATTTTTAACTTAAAAAAGTATTCAAGATCAATATCACTGAATGATCTTGAAATTAAAAATTGGATTTCAAAAGTTTTATAACATTTTTATCAATATCAGAATCAATCACACTGATTGATCATGAATATTGATGAATTTAGATAGTGAATAAGTAAAATGAAAGATAAAGTTTATTAAAACCCCTATGTAAGAAGTATTTATCCTATGATCATATTGAAAAAATAATTGAAAATAAAACAATTATAGATAAAGAAATTAAAAAAGAGGATAAATAGATCTCTCTCTTAAAATCCTATGTTTCTACTCTCCTCCTACTGTAGGGTTTCCAAGAAGTGGTTCTCCAGGTCCTCCACACCTGATGGATGAAGTGTGAAAGGCATTATCCATTGAATGAATGGGATGTGTTAGATCAAATGGAATGAGATGTAATATGATCTGTTGTTGCCTTTAAAATTTTAAATTCCTCTTTCGTCTCTCGTTGGTCACCCATGTAAACTCTGAAATCATCTCTGTTTTCCTCTAAATAACCGAACATGTGGCACTAACCAAGTGGCATGAGTTCTCAGGATGTAACTCTAGTGAAACCCCTGTAACAACCAATTCTCCAGAGTTCTTCAAAAACCTAGATGTAAATCTGGATCCTACTAGTATATACAAATGAAAAAACAACAGAGAATGACTAAAACCTTTTTTTAATGTAGTAAAATGATTTAAGAAATATTTAATTAATTAATTAATCATGATTACCATTAAAAGAGTAATGTAATTATTAAATTATTAGTTTATATTGATTTATAAAATTATTATTTAAATTAATTATTTAAATTAATTTATTTAATTTAACTCTTTTATTAATTATTATTAATTAATTATAATAATACTTTTAAAATTTAAAAATTTATTAGATTTATTTATATTAAATTATTAAGGTTTTTTTATATTTATTCGATTATAGATTTATACAAAAATCTATTTTATTAAATTAATTAACATTGTTATTATAACTTTTATTATTATTATTATTATAAATTTAGTTTTAATTATATTAAATTTTTTAATATTTATTTTTTATTATAATTTTTTGTTTTTTTCTTCATATCCGCTACACAAAATGGGGGGAGGAGGGTTATTTCACCTTCCAATAGAAGAATCCAACTGCTGCTCTCTATTCTCCTCATCGCAACAACCACGTAGATGATATATCCTAGGATGGAGGTGGCTTTAGAATCATAGCAGTAGTGAATCTGGTAGATTTGAAGAAGGCGATGGTGAAGGGTTTGATTTCCATGGTATTCAGTGATAGGTTGGCCTTCTCCTTTAACCTGGTGGTGAGGTTGGTCTGATGCTTCTCATAAAGACTCGATAGAGGAATCATCGGGTTCTCTATATATTTTTAGTTTAATTTCACCCATTGGAGGCCAGTGGTGGGTGAAATTGAGGTGTTCATCTCACAATAGTTGGTCGGTGGGGAGCTTCATTTCATATCATTGTGAGTAAAATGAGTTTTTTAGATCTAGAGAAGAATCAAAATTTAGGTCTGTTTTAATATGATTTGAATATTTATTGATCTATTTGTGTGATTGAGTTGGTTGAGGTGAGTTGCTTGGCGATGTGTGTTGAACGGAACGATGACTCTTGAGGTGACAGTATTAGTGGTGATGGTGGTTTGTGGAACGGTGAGAAGGTAAGGGCAGTAGTTTTGAAAAACAGTGGAGGTGATAGGAGTAGAGGTGCTATTACATGATGGTAGTGGTAGTTACCCAAAACAAGGAGCAATGGTAGTAGTGAATTTCTGAAGAAAGCAGTGGAATGGTGACTCGTTGAGTCACCATTGCATGGGCCTGGTTGTAAATACTTGGAGTCAGTGTTGCATGAGCCTAATGATGACTCCAATTTTGAATTGAAAAATAAATCTATTTAAATTTTAATAAAATGAAAACAATAATGAAATTAGAAGTTGAAATATAAAAACTAAATTTATTTAAATTAATAAATATATTTTAAACTATAAAATTGAATTGGTTAAAAAATTAACAAATTAATAAATTCAAAATAGAGAAGGAAAATTGAACATAAATGAAAATGATCACAATTAAAAAGATAAAGAAAAGTTAATTAATTTGATAATGGTTTTATAAATTAATTTTAAATTTTAAATTTTTAATTGAACTCACATTTAATAATAAAATTTATTAAATAATTTTAAACTAATTGATAATAAAAAAATTAATTATTTAAAATTATTTCAATAATTAGTTAAATAAGAGAGATTAATTAAATGATTATATATTAAAAAGAGAAAAACCTATATTTATAACAGATAATATTAATAAATTTTAAAGAAAAATATAAAAAATTAGTTTTGAAAATTTATTTATTAATTAATTAAATTATAAAATAAAAAAATGAAGTCAATTAGTAAAAAAAATTAAAATTAATTAATTAAATGATTAAAATTTAAGTAAAAAAATTGGGGAAAAGTATGCATTTTATGGCCACATAACATTTCCCCACACTTAAGCATTAATTTTTTAAAATCAATTCAATGATTTTCTTAATTTAAAAAACTGAAACATTTTTATACAAAAAGGTCATGATGATGTATTTCTAGCAGTCAAAAGTAGAGGATAAAAATCATGTGAGATAGGGTTTTGATATGAAACATTCAAAAAAATCATACCTAACTTCAAATATTAATTGGGAGATCAAGGGATTAATGAGTCATTAATACCTGATGATGTCATGGTAATATATAAATATTCCTAGATAATTACTTCAATTAAAATCCATGTTTTAAATCTAAGAGTAATAACAAGTTAAATATTAGGGAAATTTAGAACATAACTAAAGGTACCTTATACTTTAACTAACGCCTAGGTTATAAAAAGAAAAAATTTAGTTAATTTTCTAAATCACAGTATTGATACAACTTAAATTATTTCATATAAATCAATTGTACCCTTCTTAATTTGGTGTTTATGAATTCGTTCACCTTAAAGAACTCATTTTTGATAACTGAAAATGTTATTATATTATTTCAAAAAAAAACTGTCCATGTAACATGTGTTAAGAACTATGAATATAAACTTATTCATTATACTACAGAGGGATTACTCACACACAATATGCCTAGTGTCTCAGTGGCTCACTATGTGTTCCCAAATACTCATTTTACTCCAATTTCAAAATATTTATATGAATATCATTTAAATTGGCTCACTAAGGTGATTATGTTTTAAATAATTAAATGTGAGTTCCCTAGGATGAAGTTCAATCTTCCATTTTTATAAATTTCTGATAATAACCTGACAAGAATGTATCCTATATCATTCTCAAACTTATTTCCTAAAAATAACATTCACAAAAGTACTAATCAAAATCACATAGCAATTATTCATCTTAAAATATTTCAGGTTAAATGCAACTCCTAATAACTAGTAAGTCATTTTCCTTAGAAAATATTGAATTTAAATGTATAACAAAGCCGAAAAAACTAAACTTATGAAATAATTTTTGAAAATAATTGACCGTTTTTTAAAACAAAAATCTATTAGGTAGTGGGAATTGACATGATTCGATTAAATCACATATTATATCAACATAATGTGACCCCCTCCCCCATACGTAAAACCCAAATTTGTCACCAAATTTTAATTTAAATGGTGGAGAAGACTAAAATTAGACTTCTAAAGATCAAAATAGATTTTTATGAAAGAAAATTAATGACCTATATAAAGGTATCATTGAAACTCAAAGAGTATGACTCCCGTAATAAATATATTATTATAATATAAGTTCACATGAATTTTCATTAAGTACAATTAATATAAATTTTTCTCTAAGTTGAAATGGTATCAGGAAAAAATAACGAAGTACATCATAAATTAGGTGTAAGTAATATTGAAAGATTGTTTTAATTATAATTACAGCTAAGAAAAAAAAGCCTACTAGACACCCCAAAAATTAAATCACAACCATTTTAAGTCAAGAAACATTGGGGTATTACACCCCCACACTTATGTTCACAATTTGAAGCGATTTAAAATCATTGAATCCTAAATTAAAACAACACTGCAATTATACTATAAAATTTTTAGCATACCAGCAAATTTAACAGAACATCATTGACCCATACCTGCAAATGCAGCAGAATATCATTGACTCACCACTACTACCACACCAGTGAGTCACCATTGTGGTGAATCACCACCAGTAGTGGAACAACAATTCAAGTAAAATAGTGATTAATAGACACACCACTATACTGGTGTTTTTTTTTTATTTTTGAACGTAATAAAGAGTTGAAAAATTGAATGTGGAAAATAAATGAAGGAACATCCCTATTTAATTGGATCGAGAGATGACTCATTACAAAACTCCCTATAACATGAAGAAAAAATGGAATAATTATCCTTTGTGACACCAACAACATTGTACTCACTCTAATATCAATAACTAACATGGACAAGAACAAATATCATGAAAAATATGAACCAATGGAAAAACAAGAAACATTTTATTGAAAACAAAACAAGAGGATTAGTAAAAACAAATAAGAACCATGGGTTGAATCCCATGAACTGATGAATTTTAAGTCATCAGTTAGACTTTATTTAAGTTCAGTTTTTTAGAAAATAGAAGGAATCCAATTACTTAGGCTTCCATTATAAATAAAGTTTGAATCTTGAACCATTTATAATAATGTTCTTCTTTTCCACTCTAAAAATCTCTAAAGAACCACTCTTAAGCACTCTAACAACTCTAAATGGTCCATACCACAAAGATTTCATTTTTATAGGAAAGAGAATAAGGCTTGAATTAAAGAGAATGACCTTGTATCTAGGTTTAAGCTCTCTATCTTTAATGAAAGAATCAAGAAAAATTTGGGACCTTCATTTACAAATCCTTGAGTTATCATAAGACTCTTTCTTTATATCGTCAAGTTCTCTCCACTAAATAAGTATCCTCTTTCCAAAACTCTTAAAATCAAAATTCAAAGCATTAACATACCAATATGAATTGTTCTGCAAATCCACTAGAAAATGAAAAAATTTCCAAAATATCAACCTTTATGGGAACATACCAATAGGGGTCTTAAAATCTGTTCTATAGGCCCACAAAGAATCATATAACTTAACAGACCAATCCTTCCTTGAGTTTGAGACAATTTTTCCTAATATATATTTCATCTCCCTATTCAAGATTTCTACCTATCCACTATATTGTGGATGTTAGGTAGTACATTTATTATGGGTAAATCCATATTTATCTATTAAAGCATTAAATTTTTAATTTTTTAAAGTGGGTTCCATTATTAGTAATATAGTCTATTGAAACTGAAAATCTCATAAAGATATTGTTTTCTAAAATTTTTATTACAATGTTATCTTTCTTTTTGTGTAGTTATACTACCTCAAACCACTTAAAAACATAATCAAAGGCCACTAGAATGTATTCATTCCAATGAAATTATAGAAATGGACCCAATAAATATAAACTCCAAACATCAAAATTATCATCTTCCAAAATACCCTCTTGAGGTAAGTCATATTTCCTACCAATATTCCCTAACCTCCAACATCTATCACAAAATACTACAAAGCTCATAGTATCCTTGAATAATGTGGTCTAATAAAATCTATCTTGGATGACCTTTTGGGATGTCCTTTCTCCACCATGATGTCCTCCCTAATACGAGGAGTAAAAACTCTCCAGTATAAGAAGGATTTATTCTTCTACAATACACCTTCTATGAATTCCATCAACAAAACTCTTAAATATAAAATGATCACCCCAAAGTTAATATAAAATTTAAGCGATGAATTTTTTTATTTTGTTGTTATAAAAATACTTTAGAATGACATTAGCTTCCGAGAAATTGGAAAAATATGAAAACCACGTAGATGACCTAATTGAGTCAGTGAGAAGTTTTCATCCGGAAAGGAAGAGTTAATATCATTCAAATATTTACAATGGGTGTGAGGAAGCCTATAAAGGTGATATGAAACTATGTTTTGTGCACCCTTCTTATCTATAATTTAAAAATTAAACTCTTGGAAGTACAAAATCCATCAAATATGCCTAGATTTGGATTCTGTCTTAAAAAAAATATTTTAAAGAATAATGGTTAGTGAAGATGATGTCTTTAGATCCCAAAAGATACTACCTAAATTTCTATAGATAAAAAACAACAGCTAAAAAGTCCTTTTTCACTAGTGGTATAGTTACTTGGTGCCATATCTATTAGTGCCACATCTAGTAGTCTACTAGCATAAAAAACTATATTCGACTTCTTATATCTACTCTATCACAAGATATCTCCAACATTGACATCACTTGCATCAACGATATATTAAAATGGTAATTTACAAATAGGTGTAGTGATGAAATGTGATGTAATTAGTTTTTATTTTAACAGATTAAATGATTCTAGACAGTTTTAATCAAACATAAAGGGTGCATCTTTATCCAATAATGAAAAAAGGGAGTTTTTATTGTTTAGAAATATATTATAAATATCCAATAAAAACCAGAATTCCCTAAGAAACTCTTAACAACTTTAACAATTTTAGGAGGGGGTAGTTTTGGAATAACTTCTATCTTGGTATTGTTAACCTACAAACCCCTCTTAGACACCTTATGTCTCAGAATAGTCGCTTCAGTGATCATAAACTTTATTTTTTCCTAGTTAAGAACTTGGTTGGTCTCTAAGAACCCCTCCAACACCAATTACTATTTTTATACAAGTATCAAATGTGAAACAAACTATAGAGAAATATTCCCTGAAAACTTAAATGATCCTTTCAATCATATCAGAAAATATATCCATCATACACCTTTTAGAGGTTTCTGGAGCGCCATATAAACCAAAGGGAATTCAATGGTAGGAACATGTCCCAAAGGTTCATGTGAAAGTAGTTTTATCATGATCCTATAGAGCTACTATAATCTGGTTGTAACTGGAATACCCATTAATATAAAAGAAAAACTTATTTCTAGTAAACCTCCCAAGAATTTATTCAAGGAAGGGAATTGGAAAATGGTCCTTTATAAGGGATAAATTCATCTTCTATTAATCAATATATACTCTCCATTTAGTGGATTTACTCACTTGAATCTCTTAATTATTCTCATTTGTTACAATAATGAAACCTCTTTTATTGGAGAAAACATGACCAGACTTACCCATGTACTATCAGATATGGGATAGATAATCCTAGTGTCTTGTAGCTTTATAACGTCCTCTCTAAGGTCTTATTAAATGTTGAGGTTTATTCTTCTTTGACACTCATCTCTTGGTTTGTGGTTTGGATCCATATAATGTTTTTTATGAAAAAATAAGGTCTAATCCCCATAATATCATCTATGGTCCAACATATGGAAGATTTGAATTTTTTTAGATCACCCACCAATTTTTCTTCTTGATCAAATTTATGTTAAGTGGATATAATAACATGAAATGTAGAATTCTCTCCTAAAAATGAGAATTTAAGATGTGTAGGGAGTGGTTTCGTTTCCAATATGGGTGCTTTTTCAATTGAAGTAAGAATCTTGGGACTAGTAGGATCATTTTCTTAAAACAAATCTATTGTAATGAGTTTGAAATATGGAAATATGTTAAATTTCATACCCAATTTTAATTTTTTTACATTACTATCCATGGTGGACAGTTCCCTCGAATTGATTTACAGTTCATAATTGAGAATATTTATCAAGGTAAAAGTCCTTATGTTTTCATAACATCTCTCCATCTATGTCCTAAAACTGTTCATAAGTGTTCATGAATGAAGATTCACCCTCAAGTTCAATTAATAATTCCTTATGTTGAGAAGAAGATGAATAATTTTTGTCCGAAGATGGAACTGAAAAGTTTTCCAGTTCAAGAAAATTTTCTAGATTCTCTATATTAGTAGATTCAATATTTTGTGAATCATCAGTTTACACTTCTCAATTTATTTCTTCAAGAAAGGTTTGATTTTCCTATTCTTCATGATTTTTAATTGATTTTTCATCTTATAGAGACTCTATCTTAGTGGAATTTTTAGAAAAATTCTTTCGTTGGACATTTTTAATGACATTGAATTATTCTTATTGCACTATAATTTTAAAAATAAATTGAACCTTAGAAACATAAATGGTAGGTACTCCGGTGGACAATAAGAGACTACCTAGAATTATGGGGCCCTATTGGTACACTCCATATCTAAGACTAAGAAACCATCATGTAGAAATAGATTTCCTAAAACTTCCAATAAGTCATGTACACATCCCACTAGACGTGTGAATGAATGGTTTGATTATTGTATGATGATTGTGGTGGGATGAATATCACCATATCTAAACATTTGAAATAGTAAGTATGGTAGACGTTTGATGCTAGCACAAAATTCACATAGGTGGTTGAGTTGATTATAATTTTATAATGTGCCGAGAATGAAAAAACTACATTGGTCATTGATATTGGAGGGTATTTTTTTAGAGTACAAGACTACACTCTTCAGTGAGGATTTAGATTGAAAAATCATTAAGTATCTTTTTATTCAATTTTTTTATTAAGTAATTAAAAATATGATGGAATTTTGAATAATTCTTGTTTAAAATAAATATTCACTTGGAGCTTGGTAAGAATCCCATGGAACTGAAGATGTTCAACCTTATTGTTAAATTTTCATTTGTGTTTTTATGGGGATGGGATTGGTGGAGAACCATTCCTATGAATAATAGTTATGTACCTCATTTAATCTACATATTTTTCTTGATTATTATTATTCTTAATTTAAAAAATATTTTTAGATTGAAATTTAGGTGAAAATTTGAGATTTTATTCATTTATATCACTTTTCTTTTGATTCCCAGATTGTGTGTGTAGGAGAACCTTATTTCTAGAATCATTGATTGTTTTAGTTTGAGATTTTTTAGAGTTTTTTTATTTTTAGTTGGACTGTTAATCCCTCTTCTTTGTAAAAAATCCATGAAATTATTTCAAGGTATTATTTCATTTGTACTAGGACGTGTACCTTTATCCTTAGAAGTCAAGTCACTATCTATGTTTCCTAGTTGAGTTTCCATAATTTTCATTCTAGAATTAATTTTAATTTTATCATATTCATATTAGGATTGTTTTTTATATAGTTGAGTTTTGAAATTTTTATCTTTAGAGTCCATTTTATTTAAAATATGATACAATTTTGAAAACATTTGACCCTCAAAGTTTCCTTGTGAATTAGATGATTCTACCCTCTTATGGTTTTTGAAAGTTTTTCTCGGTTGGATTTGGTAGGCAAGTGTAGTGAGTTATTTTATCATTTCTTGTTATTTCCATGTTAGGTTGGGATGATTAATATATCATTAGTTATAGTTTTTTTTAAAATGGGTAATCCTTGGTAGGAATCCTAGGACCATAGTTAACAAAGTTAGAAATTTCTTGTTGTTGGGTAGGCATGTAAAAGATTTGGAAGAAATATTCAGTGTGACAAAACATCCCACATTGATGATATTTTTCCCTAAGTTAGTGGTTTCAATTTCTAAATCCCAGTTATTTTACATGTTATTTTCTATTTTGGTTCACTAATTATTGAATTTAATTAGTTATTTCAGCCAATTGAGCATGATTATCCACTCTTGAATTAGGGTTGTTAATATTTCTTTTTCACCCTCTTCATTATTAAATTTTTTATGTTGATAATTTAATACAATGTTGTTAAAAATTTGTCCCAACTATTCATCTATTTGTTCATTGTATCTACCCACAATTGATTATTCAATAATATTTTGACCAGAAGAGGATAGTCTTTCATAGAATGTGTCCATGAAAACATGGGATGTGATTTTATTATGGGGAAAATGCCTATGAAGGTCCCTAAATCTATACCGAGCCTCATGAAATGATTGACCATACTCTTGGTAAAAAGTTGTGATTTTAGTTCTTAATTATCCTTTAATTATTTGGGGATAAATTTCATGATGAATGAGTTATACACATGATCCATATTTTCAATGATATTCTCATATCGGCTCAAGAACCAATTCCTAAAATTCCCTTTAAGGTAAAAGGGAAATAATGTCATTCTATGATCATTTTCTAGGAGTCCGAGAAGTGGATGTTTCTGAACTGTATTAAATAAATCTATAATTAAGGCTAGATAGTCCACATTAGAAATTCCATTAAATGAAGGTTACAGTGACATGTGAGATTGTTTGAGTTTATAATTCCTGGATCTAGGAGAGATTATAATAGATTAAGGGTTTCTTGAAACATTAGGGAGTTGAAACTCCCTCATCAGATTCCTCTCATTTTCACTTAAGTGTTTAGGGTGAATTTTTTTTATTAGGTACATGAGCACTCTCTCATACATTCAACAAATCAATTTTATTTTTATTTTTTAGAGTAGTAGAGTGTTTTTCAAATTTATTGGTTTAAATGCCCTAATCTATCAATATTTTTTGTGCTCATGCATTCAGTTAAAATAGATGAAATTAATCCCTAATAGTTTAAAGCAGAGAAAATACAGGAAAAGAATATTAAATGTGAAAGGAATAAACAACAACGAAAACAAGTAGAAATTAACAAAATATGTTTTAGTTGTTTTTATAATTTTATAATTTTTTTTATAATTTTTTATATGTGGTTTTTTAAAAAAAATTAGAAATTTATGCGGTCACCCAAAGGATTCTCCAGAAACAATGCCAAAAAATTGAAGCATATGTCATTGAATAGGTGTCATAGTTTAAAAATTTATTTTTCATACTAACTAATATATAGTGATATGTAGGGTGAAACCCATAGGGAACATAAAGTGACCATGTTTTTTCAAAACAAAACCCCACTATTGAAAACAGTGGGTGAGATTTATTTTTAACATTTATACTTTTTTTATTATGGTAAAAACAATAAGCAGACAATTATTTTTTATAGAAAAAATTGAATAATAAGTGATTATAATAATAGTGAAGAAGGATTTTGATTGACAACAACAAAAAAATGGTTAAGAGAGATAAAAGTGAAATTAAAATAGGGGAAGAAAAGAAATAAATCAAGAAGTGTTCAAGGGGGAATCAAATCAACTTATTTAATGGATAGCTTGTTCACAAAAATTTTATAGAAATCATAACATCAAAAAAATGGTTGAACAATCTCCCTTATTGGAAGATTAATTAGTCAGTGTAACATTTCTTGGATTTTCTACTCCATGATTTATCAATATGAGAAAACTTGTGAATAGATTTAATGGAATAAAATTCACTATAATATTCCAATGATTTGAGTTTTAAAATTTTAAAAGGGATTCAAGATATATATCACTAAATGATCATGAAAATAATAGTTCATTTTAAATAGGTGTGTAATAATTTTCCAATATCAGAATCAATCTCACTGATTGATCCTGAGTATTGATGAATTTAGTTATTGAATAAGTCAATTGAAAGAACCAAAATATTAAAACCCCCAAGAAATAAATGTTTTGTAACAAATCATATTTTTCTTCAGTTTATTTTTATAAATTAATTGGGGGAAATATACGAAACTAGGTGCCGAGATAGTGTGTTATTCCAAGGCCGAGTATTCCTGGAACGGTTCAGTGAAAAAGTTATGTTTTTAATAGAACATGCAAGTGGTTTTCCTAAATATGTGGAATAACTTATAAACTGGTGTCCAGATTAGAAATCCAATAGAACTGTTTCAATTATAATGGTTGGTTTACCTTGGCTGCTACTTAACATTAGTCATCACAGGTCTTTAGTGAGAAAACACGAAAAGTATTTAATTGTACATAAAATAATTAAGTTAAATAATTTTATTTTTAAATATTAATAACTCATGAACGGTGACTCAGATTGAAAATCAGAGACCGTTTTTGAGTTTGTAATGTGGGTTTTTACTTAGGTGGGGGATAACATTGTTTGATGCAGTTCTACTATAAAAGATAATTTTTGGATGTTTTAAAGGAGTATAAAATAATCTTAAATAGATTATTTTATTTACTTTTGACATTTTGTAGTGACACAATAATGATGCGACACCACGAATAGGTATCCATTTTCTATCATAATTGAAATAGTGTAGTGTGGTTGAAATGTGTTTTCTTCATTTAACAGCTTGTTAGGGATAAAATATTACATTTTCAATCCTAGAGAAATTCCTTGGAATATCTGAAGAAGAAAAATGGCGGTGAAACCTATCATTAGAGAATGGTGAATGGTTATGAGATAACATATTAAGATTTCACATGGAAGGATTTCCGAAAAAGACAAACATTCATCACTAATTGATCCAAACATAAGGTAGGGGTTAATTTTGTGTGATTTGATTCTTGTTTTTACTTTACAATGATGAATGTGAACAAACCCACAAACAGGTTAATCCATAGGTTAATCTTTCTTGTGGGATGGGTATTCTGTTTTGGGGTTTTAAAGGGAGAATAATCTATGTGAATCATTTTGATTCAATTCCATATTTCTAATGGGACGAATGAATGGTGAAATGATCCTAGATGACGTTCGTTCTTTGGGAATTATTGGTGAATTCTTATATCCCCATTCATGTATTCTTGGATGAAAACCTCCATGGTCATGGCATGTTTTTCTGGGAGGTTCCAAATGTGGTCATACCCCCCCTAGTGTGACATAGAGAAAGATCATAGGCCAAGGCAATGAATTTTGTGAATCGAGGATTACAACAATGCCTTTGTCTTGAAAAACCGAGTAGTAGGACGATGTTGGAAACCCAAGGAAGGTGGTCCACTAGAAGAGGTGTGGCTAGTTGGAAGAAGGATTCCTTCGATAATAAACTAGGCAGTGAAGGAGTTTATGGTGGCACGATTGCAAGAGGTGACTGGGATCAGCAACCAAGAGGGAAGCGGTGGTGGCGAGCTGATGATGAGGCGGGCGCCACATCGAAAAAGTGGAAGCACATGACATGGGACTACATGTGAGGTGGTGGGTTGGATGCATCTACGTAGACCAACACTGCGTGACCCTGGCTGACCAGGCGGTGATGCAGTTGATAACTATATTAGTTGGATAGGGGATGACCAGGGCATGCCTCGCCCGATGGGAAGAATTCGTCCCACAGGTGTGGCCCGTGCTAGAGGAATTGGTCCCCTAAAGCGGCCCAATGGGATAGACCATGAAACCCAATGGGATGCAGTCCAACTGTCCGAACAGGTTGGTTTAGACTATCCCAGACCGACCAGGATAGATCAGGTCAGGTCAGACCCAAACCTAACCAGGCCCTTTTTACAAAAAAGGACTGTATCTTTCAAACCGCGTGTCTGTTTAATGACCCATATGTGGTGTTGGGACCATTAAGATGAGGAGGTCCATTTCAAATGTCTTGGTGGGTTTTTAGTATGGATCATCGATGGTACAAAGTTTCCCTAGTTCTTTCGTTGAGGGTTCATTGTGACATATCATCCACATCACTAGATGTTAATCCCCTCTAGACGTTAGGTCCTAGATAGAGTTGGGGAATCCCTCATTGGGATTGGAGTGATTCTATATTGTCCCTGATGAAGTTTTGTGTTAATAGATGTTCCCTCAATGTGAAGGTTTCTAGTCCTGCATCTAGTGGTTTGTAATGATAGGGTTCTAGATATTCTTAGTGTAGAATCCAATACGTTAGAAGCCACATCAATAGGGTTTTTTGAACTCCCTGATAAGAATCCCCTATGTTGCAGTTTAATATAGATTGGGTTATCTGTATTCTCTAGGAAGAATCCCATCCCTATATACCATAACATAGACTAGTGTTTTCTCTTTGGGTAGGGCGAAAATTAGTGGGACCTCTTTGTAAGAGTCTCTGATGATATCATGGCTCGAGGAGTGAGTTATCCCAGAATGAGTATGCCTCAAGAAGGATCTTCTGGATAATGATTATTTGTGATATCAATAATCCTTGTTTTAGTGAGACCATATGTTTCAAGGAAAACATCCTGAAATATTGAGACTATGTATTCTCTCAGATAATTTTGGTAGAGATTTTCTACTTTCTATTATCAGTAGGTTCTAGGAGTCAGATCTCCCGAAAAGAGTGTGATACAAGCAGAACCATATAGATGGAAGTGTATGAGACCTTGAGTCATGGAATAAATTATGAGTATATCTGGATGTTCTTTTTATATGTTTTATAGACATATACCTATGATGATATGATTGTATCCCCTTAGTTATGATTCCTTTGTAGTCTTTTATTTCTTGTTTTGGGGTGTCTTAATAAGTATTGTTTTACTCACACTTACCCAGGATTTTCATGAATGTGTCATGTCTTGTACCGATGATCAACGCTTTGATGGATTCCTTGGTGGACCAAGGCCAGGTGGTGCTTAGAGTGACCCGACAGACGATGTGTTCATTCGTGACATCAGACTGCTATTCTATACCTACATACAAGATATGTTTTTTGTATAGTAGTTTGAGGGACTTGTACCTTTTTACTTTTCTATTATGTTGGGCTTGTATTATGGCCGCATTTACTTTCAGTTTTCTACTATCGTACACTTTTTTGGTATCTTAGTGGAATTCCTATTGGTTTACTTAGAGTTTTTAGTTTCAAAAAAATTTCTTGGATACATGTGTGTGTAAAGGTACTTAGGAAAATTCCTCCCAATTGTGGGATATTCCTACTAGGTGCTAGTCACTAGCCCCTAGACTATGGGATGTAGGGTTGGGGAAGTCCTGACACACCCCCCTATGGGATGGGTCATGAAAAAGTAGTATGATATGTGGTTGGTTCTATCCAATGGAACAAGAGTCTGTGTGTTTTGGTTTAGAGAAATAGTGTCAAATGTTTTAAGGTCATCTTTCAAGATAGGGAATCCATTGTTTGTATAGTGACTAAAATATCCAAACACTATGACCCTTAATTATTATTTTCAATTTGGTACATGAAAGAACTAGTTGTAGGGTAAAAATGATGGTTCATGCATCAAGTAGAAGTGTGTTTTTTTAGACATGTCCTTCTTGATTATACTCAAAAGGTATACTCTATTGATTGTTGTACATATTTTTTTTTAAAATATGGTTCCATATAGATAGTTATCCAGGATTCCACCACATGATCTTGAGTATAATTTACGGGGTTACGAGATATCCGTATAAAGATTTTTGCCAGAGACATAAAATTTGGGCGGTGTTCATGTTATACCACCACCTATAGAGTAACACATAGTAACCATAGTACTAGAGGATGATATGAATAATATGAGAACACTTCATGAGTTTTAGTGACCGGGACCCCTCGGGTTTTTAGGTGAACCTAACTTTTATGTGGATGAGGATTGGCTTGAGGTGGTCACCGATTTTCCATCCAGTCAGGGCACCAACATATCAGATGGTATTCCTATCTACGAGCCATCTACATGGCTCAATAGGGTGATGGTGGGGTTTAGTTTACCTGATCTTATGATTAGGTGGTTCTCCCATGTATTGAATTTGGGACCCTTTTAAGAGAAGGAGTTATCACTTTTGCAGATAAGTGCTAGGTGTGCCCAAGATATTCTACAGCTCTAGCAGGATGACATGTCATCATCTGAGTATTCATTGAGGCATACCAATCTATCCAGTTACTCGATGAATACAATACATGACCAGTGCTTCAGGGATTTTAATTTCAAGAATGATGTTTTTTGGGGCACTTGATCCAGAGTTATTCCCCTATGAATTCTTACTTATGCTAGGTTGGTAGAGAAATCCTTTGTGTTTGAAAGTCCCTTGGACGTGCAGATACAGATAGTGAATTTCAGTAGTGGGAAAGTAGGGGTAGGGACCTTGGAAATAGGAAACTGATGTCAGTCTCAAAAAATAGAAATGTGAGACGTTTTGAGAGGATTTCCCAAGATAGGGGATCTACATATCAGGGCTCATAGGGTGAGTCTAGTCATCCTAGAGAGAGGAAATGATTTTGATGTGGCAGCTGAGGACATCTCACTAGAAATTTTCCAACGCATCATACTGCTGGCAGGGAATTGGAATATTTTCCACTGATGAAGAGATAGTGATAGGAACATATGGATATATAGGGTGGAAGATGTGGTAGAGGATTTGGGAGAGAATAAGGAGGTGGTATACATTTCGACATGTTACCACCACCACCCCGATGTGGTCTACACCAGGCTGAAGGAGATAAAAGACAATAGAGGGGACAACTACATGTGGTTGGGGAATATGAACCAAGGGATTTAGAAATGATTTGAGGTATGGTCTCTGTCTAATATTCATTTTCATATTAATAGTAATAGGTTCTAATCATTACTTCTTGTCACAAATCTTGTTCAAAACATAGAGTTTCTATTTAAAATGTTCACTTGACCCTTATGTCTGGATAAACCTATAGGAGGAGACTCGATAATCACACTCATGCCGATAGTGTGATCTAACCCTTATGGTGGGAGTTTCAGTTGGAACCTCTTGGTAGATGTGTCGAGGCCTTACGGCGTTATTCTTGGTATAGATTAGTTATCGACAGTCCCTGCTCAGATTGGATATTTTAGGAAAAGGGTTAGATATGGCCAGAGAGATGAAACATGGTTTTCTTTGGTAATCAAATGTAACGACCCAAAATTTTGAATAAATCTTGTTTCTGAATTTTGTGTGTTATTTTATTTTTTTTATACTCAACAAAACTGTTTCATTGGATAACATGAGTATAATTAAAATGAGACTGTTGGATTTTTGACTGTTATATGACCATTGGTCAATATGACTGCTAGAAACTAAAAATTCCGATATTTGTCTCTAAATACAAGTGATATTGGTTAATTAATATAGAAAGAAGATTTGATAGCCTCAACCTATAGTCTTGGACCGATCTAAGCCCATCTAACAGAACTTGGGAAGGAGGTAGCACCACTGGGCTTTGCTCTGGACCAAACCCAAGCCGAACATCATCGTGTGAAGCTAGAACGGAATCGCCTTCGCGAGAAGTTCAAACTTATAAAAATTACTACTAGGGAAATGTTATCTGAGCCTCCCTCAGATTCTCTCACCATAGCACACCTTACACTTAGGTCATATGCTAGTGTTATAAGGGGCTATGTAAGGAGACCGTAACTGCCTTGTGTAATCCTTTGTTTTAAATAATAATTTCGATTTCTTCTTATGATGAAGTTTATGAATTTTCAAATGTTTGGATAAATATAGTATGCATATTTTTGGTGAATTTTAGAGAAAGGATTTTTTAAAAAAATGTTTATGTAATCCTTAAATAATTAAAAATTTGTAATGATTTACAAAAAATGGTCTTCTACAATTATGTTTAGTATGAAATTTAGAATCTAATAAGATCAAAATAATTTTTGATGAATAGTAAATTATGAATAATGATTTTATGCTTAGGATTAGTAATGTGACCAAATGAATTAGTAATCTCACTTAAATAAAGCATTAATATAATCTAGGAACCTTGATTAAGTAATGTGATTCAATAAAATGGTTAAATAACGGGTTCATAAATTATTAGTCAAGTATTAGTTTTTTTGGGTGAATCGTGTTTTCTAATTAAAATTTATTTAAAAATATTTAGAACTTTATTTTTATAAAATGGATTTCATTTTTGAACTCAGAGCATTGATATTATATTAGGGTAATGTTTGGGGATTTTTCTGAAAATAATGAATTTTCAGTGAATAGTGTATTTAATTGAAAATCAAATTAAAACTATTTAGAAAATTATTTTTATAAAATGGAGTTCATTTTTGAAATCAGAGCATCAATATTTGGTTAAGGTGAAATTTTGGGATTTTTCTGAGAAAGTTGAATTTTCGATGAATAGTGAAAATACAGTTTTTAAGTTACAGGTGTTTAAGGACATCATTAAATGATTTATTAAGTATTTAATCAATATGGTCGACTTATGAATAGTAGGATAAGGTATTAGGTGTCCCAAGTGGCCAATACCATTGGAAAATACCATGGGCAAGCCCATGGGTTTGCCAAAACCACTAATGAGGTGTCCCTTGGCCATTAATGCCTTGTCCCCTCACTTTCCCTATAAATACCAAGACATTATCTCATCCATTAGACTCCAAACTCTTCCCCAACGAAGATCTGGTCTCATTACCTCCCAAGGAGTCCTCCCAACGTGCCCTAAAGCCCTCAAGGTCCCAACCATTGAGTTTTAAGTGTTACTTTTTAAGGTAAGAGATCCAAACTCTCTCTTTCTTTTCAAATGCTCTCTTTTAAGTCATTTCTTTTATGATCCATGTTCTTATGTTGGAGGATGTTATTTTATATGCCTCTTATTGAACTTTTTATGTTCATATAATGAGAGATCCCCTCTTACTCTCATTATTTAGGTTTATGAATGTTTAAGTGGCGCCGTTAGGCTGCCAAATTTTTTGTAACAGATTCTATTTCCCTGCTATTTTTTCAAGATCTATTTTCATGTAAAGTCTTTCAAGTTCCTTTTTATTATGTTGGGATATGATATTTATATCTATCATAATTAACTCTTATGTTCATAGGATTATAGACCCCATTTGACCTCTTAAATTCCGTATTTTGAAGTTTTAAGTGGCGCCGTTAGGCTGCTGAATTTATAAGTGGTTCTTTCACCCTTCTTGTTTTCAAGTTCTACTTTCAGGTCAAGTCTTTCAAGTTCCTTTTTATTATGGTGGGGTATGATCTCTATATCTACCATACTTATCTTCTATGTTCATATGATTAGATACCCTATTTTATCTCTTCAATTCATTTTGTTGATGTTTAAGTGACGCCGTTAGGCTGCCAAATTTTCATAAGAGAAATCTTATTTTTATCATCCCTCTATGTTTTTCGTTTCATATGGTATGTCTTTAAAATCTCATTACCATGTTCTTATATCCATTATATTCTGTCCATATACTATTCTTTGGATAATTTATGAGTGGGTGACCTATGTCCCCTCTCTTTTCAATGTTTTCTAAAACCCCGAAGCATAGCCGTTATGCTGCAGAATTTCTGTCTCAAATGTCTCTTTCTTTTTCGCAAATTATTGTATTTTATTTAAGTTAACACTAAAAGATCTTCCTTATAAATGGGTATTCACATATATACCAAAATGTTATATTTTAAATTCTGGGATTTACATACATGAGACCCACTTTCCTTTTCCGTGGGTTTAAAGTGACATAAAGATCATGTTTTTAAAGCAGTTTTTAAAACGTTATGATTATTAAATGAAACCCATTTATTTTATGCTATATGGGTTGTTCATGAAATTATTGATGATAATATATGTGGATCACATGATAATAAAGTAAAATTTAAGGGTGCGCCCTCATAGCGCTCCAATGCATTGGGTGAAGACTTAATCTCTAGAGATGACCATTTAGACTGATACCTTGGAAATTTTTATTAACACCTCGGGGAAGGACCTTGGTGAAACAGAAATGATTGTCTTTGTAAGATTTTGTAGCCACATCTTCAAGTTATGAAAAATGTTATTTTTATTATGATATATCTCATGATTTCTTTCTCATGCCTTAAAGTTCTTTTTCATGACATTGTTGATGTATCTAAATTTCACATGTAAATGTTTCCCCTTGTTTCCCTTACTGGGCCTTCTGCTCACACTTTCTTTTGATGTATGTCCCCAGGTTATGAGATGCAGTAATAAACCTAGGAAGAACATAAGGAGAAGCCTTTAAAGTGTTTATGAATAATGTTTTATGTTTTCTTGTTTTATGTTCCTGGTTACCAAGACACTAAACTTTAAAGATCCTCAGTTTTGTAAAATGTAATGAAAATTTATGTGATTAAAAGGCGGGATGTTATAGTTGGTATCAAAGGATGGTTTAGTTATTTGTGGAAATTAGGATATGAAAACATTAGGAATAACCCTATAGAAAAGTTTAAATATAGGAAATCATCATGGTATTTTGGTGAGTATTGAGTAAGGGGTTGCAAAGAAAATACATCCCTGTCTGGATACGAGTAGGTAGAGGTGGATCTGGCACAGATGTACATAGGGGTAAAAACCAAAAACACCTCTTTGAGATAGACTCGAACGGGAACTGTTACATGACAATGGGCCTTGCTGCACTCTTGGTTACGACACTCCCGAGGGATATGCTTCGTTAAATTCATAAGCTTAGTATGAACCACTATTAAAGGAACAATGATAAAATAAAATAAAGATTCACATAAGAATATATGATCATGGATTACCTAGTTTGGATCATAGGGGATCACAAGTCAGGGTATACTGTTCTTCTACAAGTTATCCTTCTATGCTTTAAGTTCCTTTTCATGATTATTGGATAAGTATTTAAGCCCATAATTGTACTTTCTTCTCTTAGTTAAGGGTGGGAAATGGAAGAACATCTCCCAACAACCAATGTGATAGGAATTGTGACAATTTCTGTATTAATATGTCAGAGATGATTAGGGGATTAAAAGATGATTATTATTTTGGAAGACATTCCCCATTTTGGGAACCCGGTTTGATCGAGGTAATTAGATTACTACAGTATTTTATTTGAGGAGTAAAGGTTGACTTATATTTTGAAGAATCGATGAATTTAAGGTGGACTTATTGTAATTTAGGTTACTTATGGAAATGATTAACCTATCCTGGGGTAAATATGTTTAGGTTAGTTACTTTTGTTATAAGATGTTAGGAGTGGTTGATGTTGTTTGGAGATGAATGATAAAGTTTACCTTGGAAGACTATGTTATCAAATACTTCTTATATTTGGGTTTCAATATTATTTTGGTTTATTTTGAGTATTTTTAAGGATAGTTATTTACAGAATGGTCTATGATGAACTTTGGGTAGTACCATGGAACATTGAAGAATTAAAGTAGTTTCCCTTCCTCTGGGGTTCTTTATTTTGGAAGAGTTGTATTATCTTACCCTTTTTGTTTTTGGGATAATGTTTAAAGATAGAAGAAATAGATAGTTAATCTTTGGTGGATTATATGATTCTCTATAAGAGGATTCTTGTGCTTTGATGAGACCAAGTAGTTTTGAATGCTCATCGTTTGGAGAAAAGATTAGTTTTAGTAGAAAATTAATAAAGGATGAAAACTTACTTGAATGTAGGTATATTTCCTTATGTTTTTATTCTATGTAGTAAATTAATTCCTCAAAACTATGAAAAGGAACATAAAACAAAAATGTTGTTTGTTAACGTTTCCTACTGGGTAATCAAAGACCATTTATACACATCATAAGTTTGTGATTTTCATATTGTTAACTTTCTCCTAATCGTGTTTTATATCACTCTCACTCAGAAGTTAACCCTTTTTTTATTCCATATCCATGTTTTCCTACACGGGATCCTAGTATGGGTTATCTTGGGTGGCCATTGTACTTCATTTTCTTCCTTTTAAAGTAATATTGTTACTGACTCCTTTTCCAGTGTGGGACATTCAATGAAATTTCAAAACCCAGTTTTAAAAATTGCGAGGACTCAATTTCTTAAGGGGGGAAGATTGTAACGACCCAAAATATTGAATAAATCTTGTATTAGAATTTTGTGTGTTATTTTATTTTTTTATACTCAATAAAACTGTTTCGTTCAATAACATGAGTATAATTAAAATGAGACTGTTGGGTTTTTGACTGTTATATGGCCATTGGTCAATATGACCGCTGGAAACTAAACATTTTGATATTTTCCTCTAAATAAAAGTGATCTTGGTTGGTTAATATAGAAAGAAGATTTGATGGCCTCACCCAGTAGTCTTGGACCGATCAAAGCCCATATAACAGAACTTGGGAAGGAGGTAGCACCACGGGCTTTGCTCTGGACCAAACCCAAGCCGAACTTCATCGTGTGAAGCTAGAACGGAATCGCCTTCGCGATAAGTTCAAACTGATAGAAATTACTACTAGGGAAATGTTATCTGAGCCTCCCTTAGATTCTATCACCATAGCACACCTTACACTTAGGTCATATGCTGGTGTTATAAGGGGCTATGTAAGGAGACCGTAACTGCCTTTTGTAATCCTTTGTTTTAAATAATAATTTTGATTTCTTATTATGAAGGAGTTTATGAATTTTCAAATGTCCGGATAAATATAGTATGCATATTTTTGGTGAATTTTAGAGAAAGGATATTTTATAAAAATGTTTATGTAAACCTTAAATAATTCAAAATGTGTAATGATTTACAAAAAATGGTCTTCTACAATTATTCTTAGTACGAAATTTAGAATATAATAAGATCAACATAATTTTTGATGATTTGTAAATTATGAATAGTGATTTTATGCTTAGGATTAGTAATGTGACCAAATGGATTAGCAATCTCACTTAAATATAACATTAATATAATCTAGGCACCTTGATTAAGTAATGTGATTCAATAAAATGGTTAAATAACAGGTTCATAAATTATTAGTCAAGTATTAGTTTTTTCATGTGAATAGTGTTTTTAATTAAAAATTTAATTAAAAAAATTTAGAAAATTATTTTTATAAAATTGATTTCATTTTTGAACTCAGAGCATCGATATTATGTGTGGGTAATTTTTGGGGATTTTTTGAAAAAAATGAATTTTTGGTGAATAGTGTATTTAATTAAAAATTAAATTAAAAATATTTAGATTTTTTTTTATAAAATGGAGTTCATTTTTGAAACCAGAGAATCAATATTTGGTTAAGGTGAAATTATGGGATTCTTCTGAGAAAGTTGAATTTTTGATGAATAGTGAAAATACAGTTTTTAAGTTACATGTGTTTAATGACATTATTAAATCATGTATTAAGTATGTAATCAATATGGTCGACTTATGAATAGTATTATAAGGTATGAGGTTTCCCAAGTGGCCAATACCATGGGCAAATACCATGGGCAAGCCCATGGTTTTGGCAAAACCACTAATGAGGTGTCCCTTGGCCATTAATGTCTTGTCCCCTCACTTTCCCTATAAATACCAAGCCATCCCCTCATCCATTAGACTCCCAACTCTTACCCAACGAATCTAGTGTCTCATTACTTCCCAAGGAGTCCTCCCAATGTGCCCCCAAGCCCTCAGGGTCCCAACCACTGAGTTTTAAGAGTTACGTTTTAAGGTAAGGGATCCAAACTCTCTCTTTCTTTTCAAATGCTCTCTTTTCTGTCATTTCTTTTATGCTCCATGTTCTTATGTTGGAGGATGTTCTTTTATATTCCTCTTACTTACCTTTTTATGTTCGTATAATTAGATATCCCCTCTTACTCTCATTATTTAGTTTTATGAATGTTTAAGTGGCGCCGTTAAGCTGCCAAATTTTTGTAACGGATGCTATCTCCCTTCTCTTTTCTCAAGATCTATTTTCATGTAAAGTCTTTCAAGTTACTTTTCATTATGTTGGGGTATGATCTATATATCTATCATACTTAACTCTTATGTTCATATGATGAGAGACCCCATTTGATCTCTTCAATTCAGTATTTTGATGTTTTAAGTGGCGCCGTTAGGCTGCCGAATTTATAAGTGGTTCTTTCACCCTTCTCGTTTTCAAGTTCTAATTTCATGTCAAGTCTTTAAAGTTACATTTTATTATGGTGGGGTATGATCTCTATATATATCATACTGATCTTCTATGTTTATATTATGAGAGACCCTATTTTATCTCTTCAATTCATTTTGTTAATGTTTAAGTGACGCTGTAAGGCTGCTGAATTTTCATAAGAGAAATCTTATTTTTGTCTTCCCTCCATGTTTTTCGTTTCATATGGTATGTATTTAAAATCTCATTACCATGTTTTTATATCCATTATATTCTGTCCATCTACTGTTCTTTGTATCATTTATGAGTGGGTTTCCTATGTACCCTCTCTTTTCAATGTTTTCTAAAACCCCGAAGCATAGCCGTTATGCTGCAGAATTTCAGTCTCAAATGTCTCTTTCTTTTTCTCAAATTATTGTATTTTATTAAGTGACCAATCAAGGCTCTTCCTTCTAAATGGGTATTCACATATATACCAAAATTTTCTATTTTAAATTCTGGTATTTACATACTTGAGACCCGCTTTCCTTTTCCGTGGGGTTAAAGTGACATAAAGATCATGTCTTTAAAGCAGTTTTTAAAATGATATGATTTTGAAATGAAACCCATTTATTTTATACTATACGAGTTGTTTATGAAATGATTGATGATGATATATGTGGCTCACATGATAATAAAGGAAAATTTAAGGGTGCGCCCTGATAGCGCTCCAATGCATTGGGTAAAGACTTAATCTCTAGAGATGACCATTTGGACATAGACCTTGGTGAATAACCTTGGTAATTTTTATTGACACCTTGGGGATGGACCTTGCTGAAACTGAAATGATTGTCTTTGTAAAATGTTGTAGCCACATCTTTAAGTTATGGAAAATGTTATTTTTTTAGTATATGTCTCTTGATTTTTTTCTCATGCCTTAAGGTTCTTTTTCATGACATTGTTGATGTATCTCAAGTTCACATGTAAATGTTTCCCCTTGTTTCCCTTACTGGGCCTTCTTCTCACCCTTTCTTTTAATTTATGTACCTAGGTTATGAGATGCAGTAATGAACCTAGGAAGAACATAAGGAGAATCCTTTCAAGTGTTTACTAAGAATGTTTTATGTATTCATGTTTTAAGTTCATGGTTTCCAAGACACTAAACCTTAAAGATCCTCGGTTTTGTAAAATGTAATGAAAGTTTATGTGATTAAAAGGAGGGATGTTATATCAAAAAAGGGAACCAATGTTGCAAGGGATGGAATAATGCATAAAAGGTTGCATGCAATCTCTCAAGAGTCATCTAGACTTACCCTTAGAGTAGTAGATGTTATGAGTTTTCAAGTGTCTATCCGAAGTGGTAGAGTATGAGGACGTCTTTAATGAATATTTTCTAGGATTACCTCCCCATAGGAGGATAGAATTCTGCATTGTTTACACCCATGAATGATTCTCATATTCTCATCATCATATCATATGGATTTCTCAATGCTTCATGAGATGAGGGTGCGGTTGGAGGAATTTTAGAGTAAGGTCTTAGTAAGAACCATTCTTTGTGGATATTTTTGGATTACTGATGCTTTAACCAAGTTAACTTGGGGAACGAGTATTCACTACCAATGATCTATGTCATATCTGGTTAGTTGTGACAGTGTTTGATGAGCACCCTGATCTCAAGTTTTCAAGAGGAGGGAGTCAAGTATGTTGTGTTCTATGATGCATTAGGGACTGAACAGGGTTGTGTATTGATGTAGGGGAAGTGGTGATTTTCTATGGTTTGTTCCACTTGAGGAAGCATGAGCTAAACTATGTGACCCATGATCTTAAGCTAATAATGGTAGTGTTCTCACTGATGATGCAGATACACTATCTAATGGGAGAGCAATTTACCATTTACTAAGACCACAATAGTATCATATACATATTCTCTCAAAAGTATTTGAAATTGATAAAAAGGATTTTTATAGAGTTCCTCTAGGACTATTTCTTCGATATAGTTATAGTCCTAGGAAGGGGAACATGGAAGCATATTCTCTTAGCTGGATATTGAGTTCACAACTACTAAATGAGGCATCAGAGTATTGGCTACATTACATATATCCTTTGTGGATGGTTATGGAGAAGTTTATCTCTAGTCAATGGTAGTTAACAATACACTCTTATAGTGAATGAGGGAATAAAATATCCGAGATACTGACTGTGAGTCTACATGTGCTTAGATGTCCATGGGGAATGCCCTAGATAAATATTCCAAAGGCGGGTCGCACATCATTCTCTTCATAGGGATCTTGATGATACTAATGGAATTGTAAGAGATGGTTCTCAGGTATTTCATGAATCCATTTTAATAGTAAATTCATATGTATAAATGATGTACCAGGACCTCTGAAATCTCTTTGGGGGCCAGGGATAAAGAAGGAAGTTGCATAGTTTATGTCTTGATACCTTACTTTCCAATAGGTGAAGGCTGAGCATCAGGTTTCAGTGGGTTTAACTCAAACCCTTGAGGTTCCATTGTGGAAGTGGGATGGGATATCGATTGAATTCATGAAGATTTTACCTTTTACATCTATAGTACATGATTCCTTCTTGGTGTCCATTGATTGACTCTCCACGATGGCCCACTATTGAGATTTTTGGTAGCAGAGTTCCTAGAGAGATTTGGATGGCTCTTGGTAATGAGATAGTTTGACTCCATGGAGTCCCTACAAAGATAGTTTCATATCATGATTCTCACCTTACATCCTATTTATGGAAGGTATTTCATGAGGTGATTGGTACTCAGCTGCACTTGAGCACATTGTTTCATCCAAAAATGGATGGCCAGACTAAGTGGACCATTCTAGTTCAGGAGGGAATTCTACGGGATTTCATGTTAATTTTTTTTCTATAGTTTTTAGGATCACCTACCTCTAGTGGAGTTTTTGTACAATAATAGATAACCCTACACCATTAGTATGGAACCATTTTATCCTTGTTAAGGTTAACCCTGTAGGTCACCACATTGTTGGACTGACCCATGTGAGTCGAAACTCATGGGCCTGGAGTTTGTGTATGTTACTTAAAAAAGGTTTTGGTCATCCAAGAGTGGAATGAAGACTGCACATAGCCATCAAAAATATTATGATGATAGGAAATAGAGGCCTTTATAGTTCTAGGTGGGAGACCATGTGTTCTTTCAGGTATTTCCTTGATGCGGGATATGGATATTTGGTCAGGACAATAAACTATCTATGAGGTTCATCAGCACTTTCTTGACACTGCTTAGAGTGGGAAAGGTGGAATACCACTGGAGGATATACTTTGTGGGAGATTGATTCCTCTAGTGTGCATTCGATGGTAGCATGAGAATCTCCATGATGACAATTGGGAGTGGGAGGATCATATTGTGTTCAACATCCTTGTATTTTTGATGAGTAGAACTTGTTTTGGAATTCGAGGACGTAAACATAAGGTGGGGAAAATGAAATGACTCTTGTTTTTCTCCGATTTTTTTATAAATTAATTGGAAAAATACAAGACAAGAAGCTGAGACAGAGAACGATTCCAAGACCTAGTGTTCCTGGAATGGTTTTTTCAAAAATGTTATGTTTTTAACAGCGGGAACAAGTCATTTTCCTATAAAAGTGGAGTAACTTATAAATTGGTGCCTATATCAGAAATCCTAGGTCCTTGTTGTGTTCATAATGGTGGGTTTACCATAGTCATGTGTTAACAATAGTCGATGCAGGTCTTCAGTGAGAAAACTCTAAAAGGGTGTAACCATAAATAAAAGAATTAAATAAATTATTTTATTTTAAAATCAAAATTACTCATGAATGGGGACATGTATTGAAAATACGAGACTAACGTTGAGTTTGTAATGTGTAATTCTACATAGGAAGGTCCAAACATCGACTGGAATGACTTGTTTGTGAAAGATAATTTTTGGAAATTTTAAAGTAGAATAAAATAAACAAAAAATGTTTATTTTATTTCTTTTTGATGTTACGCAGTGACACAATGATTCTACAAATCCATGATGGGGAACCCATTTTCTTTGATACTGGAAAATGCACAGTTACACTGAAACATGTATTATTCATTTAATAGCTTAACAAGTATATGAGGTTAGATTCACAATCTTGGAGAAATTCCCTAGATACTCTGGAGAAGAAAAATGTTGGAGAAACCTCTATTTGGAGAATGAGAAAAGATGACGAGATGAAATATTAGGTTCACTTGTAGATTTATTTCCATTGATGATGAACGTTCTTCCTTGATCAATCCAAATTCCAGGTATTGGGTTAATTATGTGTGATTTCATTCTCGTTCATACTTTACAACAACGAATGTGGACCAACCCACAAATAGGATGATATGTGGGTCAATTGTTCTTGCGGGATGGCTATTCTGATGCAGGGTTTTAAAGGGATAATAATCTATGTGAATACTTTTGTTTTGTTTCCCTTTTTTAATGGGGTGAATGAAGGCCAAAATGATCAAGGTCAACGTTCATTCATCGGGTTTTGTTGGTGTATTCTTATATCCATGTTCTTGCATTTTTAATTGGTGAACCTTCGTGGCCACAAAACATTTTTTTTGAGATATTTTGAATGTATTTGAACCACATGAGTGACATTGAGAATGATGAGAGGCCAAATAAATGCAGTTTGTTACCCAAGGATCATAATAGTGACTCTATATAGAAAAAGGAGTGGTGGGGTGATGATGAAAACCCGTAGAAGATGGGATGCCGGTAACGACACTTGGAGCTGGCACGTGGCGGCGCGACCAGTTGGATGAAAGTGTCCACTAGCAATACAATAGCCAGTGGAGGATCCCACAATGGATTGGAAATGGGTGGTGACTGAGAAATGAGTCCAGGAAGGCCGTGATGGCAGTGAGCTAATGGTGTTACGGGCAAAGCAGCTGCCAAGTGGAATCACATGGTCTCAGACTACGTGCAAGGAGGCAGGCCGATCATGTGGATGTGTGATGGCATCGTATGACCCCAAGTGACTGGGAGATGACATGTTCAATGACTGTGTTTTACAGATGTGGTGCATCTAAAGTACGATACACCCAATGGGAAGAATATGGCTCGTACGCTCATGCTGGGCTGGAGGAACCGGACCACTCCAGAGGATTGGCGGGCTAGACCACATAGCCCAAAAGGATGCAGTCTTGCAGGTCCAACCCAATTTTTCAGACTAGTCTACTCCAATAGGGTCGGATGGTGTCAGCCAAACCAGGTCAGTTCCGACCAGTTCGAGAGGGTCGTGTTGGACCTCGAACCCAACCAAGCCTTTTTTACAAAAAATTGTTGTATATTTCAAATAGTGTGTCCATTTGAAGATCTTTTAGCATCATTGGGACCCTTTCTATTGGGAGGTCCTTTTGATATGGCTTGTTTGGTTTTTAGTATGGACCAGTATAGGTGTTGTGTTTCCCCTGCTTCTTTTGTTAAGGGTTCAATGCGATGTTGCATCCACATCACTGAACCTCAATCCCCTCTAGAGGCTGAGTCCTGGATAGAGTTATGGAATCCATTTTTGGTATTGGAGTGATCCTATATCACCCTTTATTGATTTTGTTTGGGAATTGATGTGACCTTAGAGTACATGGTGTTTATCTTCCATCCAATGGGCCGTAACGATAGGCTTATCAGTATTCTCGGTGAAAAATTCCTTATCTTACGAGTCACATCTGTAGGGTTGTCAGTTTTCACTGAGAATAATCCCTTAAATTGAGAATTAATACATATTGGGTTGGTGGTATTCTATGGGCAGAATAACCTCTATATATACTATGACCTTGACTTGTGTTTTCTCTTTGGGCATAGCCCAAATTGGAGGGACATCTTAGTAAGAGTCTCCGATGATATCAAGGCTTGAGGAGTGAGTTATCATGCAATGAGCATGTGACGTTATTAATATTTTCATCACTTTTTAAAAACCTTCTTTAATTATTTTATATGAAATATGCATAATTTGTGTGAAATATTAATGTTTTTATACTAAATATAATTTCTGAGCATTTTTAGAAGTAGTCCAATAGAGCCAATTTACTATTTTTTTATAACTCTCACACTACTGATTCAAATTTTGTGGTTTGTCTTTTTAAAGATTCCTTATTCAATTTCTCACATATCCTTAGAAATAATCAGGGTCCAATTCATCCATTTGAAGGCTCATATGGACAACACAAAATGACCTAAAGAATTTGTGAAGAAACTAGACCATCCATGATGATTGAGTTACTAGTCTTACTCCCGAAGCCCATATTTTGGGAAAATACACCATCTGTTCTTTATTATCCAATAGAATCATGGGTAAAAATTTTAGGGCCCAACTCTAAGAACAAGAGGCCCAAATGAAACATTGAAGACCAGCCCACCATTCTAGCAGAGAATTAAAATATGGAAACTATTCATGACATATCATATAATGTAATAGTCAATTAGAGATGAGATTTTGAAGTGTGAAAGAGGCGATACATTTGGATGAATTTTTTGAATAAATCATTCGGTTTTGAAGGCATATTCATATTCAAAAACCCTTTCACATTTTGGGCATCAAAAAGACTGGATTGAAATGGACAAATTAAAATTGTTTAATCATCCAGCCATAAATTTGGATAAATAGATGAAAATGCCTCCAAATGTTGAGCGTAGTTAGGGAAAATTATCATCTACTACTTTGAAGAATGAGATATCTCGAGATTATGCTTTCTGGATGTCCAAATAGTTGAGCCAATTGGAGGGATAGATTGGTAATGCAAACAGTCCACATCCTTGGGCTATAAATACATCCTCCTACACTCCATCAAAGGGGTTGGCATTTCAAAGAGAGGAGAATCAATTTGAATGACCAAATCCATGCCAAATTCTTAGGAGTACCTTCCATACTCAAGTTTTCAATTGAGATACCCTTCCTCCTCTCTTTGATTCCTTTCACTTTTGTGTTGTTCCTCGTTTGTAATCATGTAAGTTTGTGTTCTATAATTCTATTTAAATGCAAGTTTCTTCTTAAATATATCTTATTATCATCCACCTTCTGTACATTAATATTAATGTTCTTCAAACAGTTTAAATACAGTCGAATACCCTTCCCTTATTTTTCTTCCTCATTCAATTGAAAATCTATTTTTAATTATCATCATGGTTCGTGTCCGTGTGTTCGATGCACCACACTTTTCTTATCCCATTATTTCTCTTCTCTTATTAAATTATACTCATAATCATTATAAACAGATTATTAAACACCCAAATGGCTGAGTAAATCTCTCATTGGGGTGAGTTATAATTTATGTATGTTAAGTGATTGAGAGATTTTTCTCGATGAATATTTTTTGAATTAACATTGTGTATGTTGGACTTAACATGTAATGGATTAATGACATGTTTTGTTTAACATGTGATTTACATGGATTATTGGAACCATAAATACACCACCATCAATAAGATCTAATTTATATTAGAACCTTAAGTTAAGTTAAGTCTTGGATTAAAGCCTTAACACTTAAGAATTCTATTCAACGTCATCTTGTGAAATGGGTGTTAATTTAATGCAATATAAAGCAAAGCTCAAGGATATCACAAGCTTAACTACCTAATTATGAACTCACCCTAATCATTATCAATTTGTTAAATAAAAAATCATCCATAAATTATTTCATAAGCTCTAAAAACAAACACCCCAATCAGAATACAATCAACTAAAAACAAAAAACTATTACAAAATATCATTGCTGAGGATTCGACCCGAGTGCTTCTATACACATTAGCAGAGCACTGGAACCTTGATCGGTCGATAGGTGAAAATCGGCCATGTATTTCAAATGGCTCCATTTCTAGGGATGGTGCTTTAAGTAGTCATTAGTTTCTGGTAATTGTAAAAAAAAAGAAAAAAGAAACAAAATTTGAAAAAAAATTGAAAACAAACCCAAAGAAAAACCCACCTTCTCATAAAAACCATAAATTGAAAAAAAACCAAAAAACAGTATTCGTCTTTCTTATAAATCTTTCTGAATGACCCGTAGCCTCCCAAAAAATCCCTCTAAATTTTTTACCCTGAAATTGAGCGAACACTTCACCAACTTAGGAGGAACATAAGAGATAATAAAATAATTCAAGAACCATCCCGTGTCCATCCAATTGAATTAGATATGGGCAATCCTAGGGAATAAAAACTTAAAGACCTCACTACCCCTGATATGAATTACCAACCTCTTGGTATTAAATATCCAAACATAGAATCTAACTTTGAACTCAAATCGTGTTTGATTCATCTTTTTCCTCATTTCCATGGGCTAGCTGGTGAGGATCCACATCTTCACCTTAAAGAGTTCCAAGTGGTGTTCTCTACCATGAAGCCTCAAGGGGTTTCTTAGGAACAAATAAAACTCCGAGCATTTCCTTTCTCCTTAGCTGACACTGCTAATTCATGGATTTACTACATCCCTCTGGGTTCCATAACCACATGGAATGACATTAAGTGACTCTTCTTAGAGAAATTATTTCCTGCTTCTCGTACGACTTCTATCTGAAAAGAAATAAGTGGTATCCATCAGTTCCCAAGTGAATCACTCCATGAATTCTGAGAGAGGTTCAAAAGGATTATTGAAACCTTCCCACATCACCAAATTCTGGACCAACTCTTGATCCAATACTTCTATGATGGGTTATTGTCTATGGAGAGAACTCTCATTGATGCTGTAAGTGGCGGTGCTCTTGTTGATAAAACTCCCACAGTTGCAAGAGATATCATACGTAACATGGATGTAAAAACACAAAAATTCCATACTTAAGCACATTCTCAAGTAAAAAAACCCAAGATAATCATTCAATTGAACCGAACAAGACGACCGAGTGGATGAGTGAACTTACAGGTTTTGTGCGATAACTAGTTGTGGAAACCAAGCCCCCAAACTCATCTTCTCCACAATCAACGTTTCCTAGACCTGTCAAAAACTTTGGAATCTGTAACACTTCATCTCATCCAACTGACACGTGTACACAACTTCAAGAGGACCAATCTGATTCATCTAGACCAATGGAGCTCAATGCAGCATATGCTCAGCGGAACACCAACCCTCAACTATCAGGTCATTCTGTTAGAAACCTTAACCAACCTCACTCTGAGCCCTTCTCTTCTTCCTATAACAAAGGCCTGAGGTATGGTAATCCCATCTCTCACCCCCCTCAATTCCCTCCTCAAAACCCAAACCAGTTTCAATATTGTCAAGGTGTTGGAAATTTCCAACAACCTTATCCTTTTATTCATCAACCTCAAAGGAAGAATCCTCTTCCTAGATTCCAATTTCTAATTGAGCCTTCCAAATTACAAAACCAAAAAATCGCCTTCCCAAGTACCAAAATCTAGGTAATCCCAATATGGGACAAGCCACTTCTTCCAAGAAACCTTGGGAAAGTGCAGGGGAGGATCTTTCCTCATTTACCCGTTCTAGACTCAAGAACATTGAAACCCAAATTGTTCAACTTGCATCCAACCATAGTCAGCAGAAACCATAAAATTATTCCCAACTTCCATCACAACCATTACCCAACCCCAAGGGTAATGTAAGTGTA
This sequence comes from Viscum album, assembly GCA_963277665.1. Lineage (NCBI taxonomy): Eukaryota > Viridiplantae > Streptophyta > Magnoliopsida > Santalales > Viscaceae > Viscum > Viscum album. The sequence continues at coordinate 251,593,037 of OY728150.1, forward strand.
TTTTCACGTAGATCAGTAAAGAAAATTGTATTACCTCAAGATAAGTCATATAAACAACCTTTAAATGTTGACCTAGAAATTGAAAATAAAAAGAAACATGAAAAGGAACCTAAATCCATTCCCTCACCTCCTTCTATTCCACACAGGAACCCAATTCCTTTTCCTCAAGCCGTTTCTAAGCCAAATAAGTCCTTTGAACCCAATCCTAAAATTCTCTAAATGTTTAGATGTGTTGAATTCAACATTCCCCTCTTATATTCCATAAAAAAAATTCCTAAGTATGCCAAGTTTATCATGGAGTTGGGTACCCACAAGAGGAAACTTAGGACCTTAGAAAATGTTTCAACGCAAGAGTCCATACACATTAAGTGAAAAGGTCCAGGGGCCTTTATGGTTCCATGCCAAATTAGATGTTCCAACTTTGATGACGCATTCATAGACCTAGGAGCCTCAATTAATGTCATGCCAAAATCCATATTCTCCAAACTTGGTCTAGGTACCTTACATCCAACGGAAGTTTTCATTCAATTGGCCAATCGTAGCACAACCAACCCCGAGGGAATAATTGAGGATGTCCTTTTCTAAGTCAATGATCTTATCTTCCCTGCTGATTTCTATGTCCTTGACATGGAAGGTGAGACGACCTCTTCTCGATCTACCCTAATTCTAGGAAGATCATTCCTCATGACTGTGAGAACCAAGATTGATGTCCATTCAAGCATCCTATCCATGGAATTCAGTGACCAATTGGTCAAGTTAATCATTTTCCAAGCCATGTGATACCCATCTGAGGATCACTCTTCATTCTCAATCCATGCTTCTATGGAAACTTCTAAGAGTCAATAGAACCCCAATCCACCATGTTCTTTATGTTCTAATGACAAAGGATCTTGTGAAATATGAACCATGATTAAAAAAGTCATAAATGGTGAAGTTGATGTGGACCTTTCACTCATAGACTCTATCAATCTAGAGGATCTTGAAAATGATCTTGAATACCACACCAACTCTGATCTCTAATGCTCCACCTTGGACAGAATTAAGAAGAATGAATCTGAAGCAACTGAATTCCCTTCCACCTTTCCTGAGGTTTCTATCCCATAAATGAAGGATGAAACTGATCTAAAACCTCAACCTGAACACCTCAAATATGAATTCCTTTTCCATGATCACTCATATCCTATCATTATCTCTGATTCACTTACTGAAACTGAAGATTCCAAACTTTTCCAGGTGTTAGAGGAAAAAAAGGCCTTAGGGTGGACCTTATATGACATATGAGGAATCAAACCTGCCCATTTCATGCATCACATCCATCTTGAGGAGTCATCGAAATCAATTAGACAACCACAAAGAAGACTCAATCCACTCATACTTGAGGTAGTTAGGGAAGAGATCACCAAGCTTCTTCAATCTGGTATTATCTACCAAATTTCTAATAGTGAATGAGTTAGTCCAATTCAAGTTGTACCTAAGAAGGGTGAGATAACTTTTGTCACAAATGAACATGGAGAGATATCCATAAATCGAGTGAAGAACAGATGGTGTGTGTGCATTGACTATAGGAAATTGAATGCTGAAATAAGAAAAGATCACTACCCTCTTCCATTCCTTGATCAAATGCTGGAACGATTAGTCGAGAAGTCACAATATTGCTTTCTTGATGGATACACCGACTACATCCAAATCCCAATCGCACCTCAGGGCCCAAAGAAGAATACTTTTACATGACCCTTTGGAACATATGCATATAGAATAATTCCTTTTGGACTTTTTAATAATCCTGCAACATTACAGATATGTATGATGTGTATGTTTTTAGAATTCATTGAACACTGCATGGAATTCTTCATGGATGACTTCACCATTTATGCTGATTCATTTGAATCTTGCTTGAATTCACTCTCTCTAGTCCTTAAAATGTGTGTCAAGTGTAACCATGTGTTAAATTTTGAAAAATGTCACTTCATGGTTACAAATCAGATTGTTCTAGGGATCATAGTTTCAAAAGAGGGTATTGAAGTTGATCCTGACAAAATTGAAGTGATCTAATCACTTCCTAAACCCAACTTTGTTCGAGATATCTGTTCATTCCTCATTCATGCTAGTTTCTATCGGAGATTCATCCATGAAATTAGTAAAATTTCCCTCCCACTCACTCAATTTCTCTAAAGTGATGTCCCTTTACATTTCGATGAGGTTTTCAAGAGAGCCTTCATTGAACTCAAAACTGCTCCAACATCTTCCCCAACAATTCAACCCCCAGATTGGTCCTTAACCTTTGAGTTGATGTGTGATTCTTCTGATAGAGCCGTTGGGGATGTTCTTGGTCAAATAAGTGAAAAGATTCCTCATGTCATCTATTATTCCTCAAAAACATTATAAGAAACACAATCTCAATACATTTTCACTGAAAAGGAACTTTCAGTAGTGGTTTTTACCTTAGATAAATTCTAGCCCTATCTCTTAGGTGTCAAAATCATCATCTTCACAGAACATTCTTCTATAAAGTTCTTACTCAAGAAAAGTGATTCCAAACTGAGGCTAATAAGATGGATCATAATGATCCAAGAGTTTGACCATTAAATAAAAGATGGACCAGGAAAAGAAAATCTTGTGTTTGATCACTAGAGTTGAATGTATAATTATTCTCATTCAGAAATCATTGATCATGAATTCCCCACTGGGAACCTTTCATCTCTCACTCCAAAGATACCATGGTATGCCCCAATTGTAAATTAATTTGTTTCTGGTGTTTTCCTGAAATTTTTTAAAAAGAACAAAAAATGAAGTTGAAAAGTGATTCAAAATACTATTTTTGGGAAGAAAATAAACATTGGAAAACATGGGCAGACATGGTAATTAAGAGATGTGTCGATGAAAATGAACATTCCTCCATATTAGAATTCTGTCACTCACTTCTCGGAGGTGGCCACATTGGACCACAAAGGACCTCTCGAAAGGTCCTAGAATCTAGATTCTTTTGGCCTTCACTCTTTATGGACTCAGATGAGTTCTGTCAATCATGTCCCACTTGCAAAACTTTTGGCACAATTTCAATAAGAAATGAAGCGTACCAATACCAATTAATTTTATGTGAGATCTTCAATGTTTGGGGAATCGATTTCATGGGAACATTCCCCATTCCAATGGATTATCATACATTATTCATGTGGTTGATTATGTTTCTAGGTGGGTTGAGGCCAAACCCACCCGAAAGGATGATTCACATACTGTTAGTGAGTTCTTAATGACACACATCTTCCACCGATTTGGCACACCTCATGCCTTGATCAGTGACTTTGGAACCCATTTTGGTAATAGAACCATTGAATCACTTTTGAAAAAGAATGGGGTTGTACATAATAATTCAACTGCATATCACCCCCAAAAAAATGGAATGGTTGAATTTTATAATAGAGAAGTGAAAAGAGTTATAGAGATAATTGTAAAACCCACTAGAAAAGACTTTCCTGAAAGACTTGGTGATGCATTTTGGGCTTATCGAACTGCCTATAAAACACCCATTGGGATGTGTCATTTTAGGCTAGTTTTTGGTAAAGCATGTCATTTTCCAGTTGAAATTCAACATAAGTCAATTTGGGCTGTGAAACCATGTAATTTTGATATTGAAAAATCCAATGAAGAAGGATTGTTGTAATTAGCTGAACTGGAGGAGCTTCGACTTGATTCTTATGAGAATTCTAATTTCTACGAAGAAAAGTCCAAGGAACTACATGATAAACACATCCTAAGAAAGGTATTTCATGAAGGTGGAAAGGTAATGCTATTAAATTCTTGATTTCGACTTCACCCAGGTAAGATTAATTCTCCTTGTGAAGGACCTTTTGTTATTACTAATGTTTACCCATTTGGTGCAGTGCAAGTCCAAAACCTCTCTTCCAAAAGGACATTCACGGTTAATGGACATCGGTTAAAGCATCACTATGAGAGGACACACAATCCTGGATCAACATCGACTTCCACTGGATCCCCAACTTCTTCAGTCGACCTACCACTAGATGGAGATGGCGACCCACTAAAACCAAACCAAGGGGAACCTCTTTCGCTTTAACTCTCTCTATCTCTTCCTCTATCTACCTATTTCTTCTTCTTTCTATCTCTTTATTTTTTTTCCAATTTCTTCATCAAACCATTTATTTTTCTCTTTCTCTTTTGTTTTGGTGTTTATTTTAAATAACCCTAAAAAAATATAAAAAAATGTAAAAAAACCAAAAAGTTTCATACTTACTCACCTTCAATTTTCAAATTTTGTCCAACCATTTTGGGGAGTCAAAAGACATTGTTTCATCAAAACAATTTTGTGTTTTCATCATATATTTGGATAAAAAATTTTGTGTCAAGAATAATACCTTTTTAATGCTCATTTATTGATTTAGGAAAATGATTTTCCCCAACCATGAGAACCAACATTTTATTTCATGCCAAGGCTACCTATGGACATCTTTTCAAAATGAGTGTTTTCACCCCCATTTTTGAGTCTTGAGTTTGTGGACCTTCAAGCTGAATTTCCTACTTTAGTGTGCATTAATATGATAGAGTCATTTTTGGAACCACATGAGAATCACAATATCCAAATAGCCTCCCATTTCCTTTAAATTAATCCTCATTTTTAAAGCCCCTTCAAGCCTATGAAAACCTTTTCTTTGATAGCCACATTACAAGCCCAATACCGTTTCCCACCCAATATCAACATGGATTTTCATTGCATATTTTTTTTTGAAATTTATGTGTGGGGGGGGGGTGGATTTCATTTTGGGTACCCTTTGTTGATTTCAACATTTTATCATATGCTTGAGGAAAAGCATCCATTTCATTGTGGGGGAGAGGTTTCCATTCAGTGTGTTTTGGGGAATGTAATGTGCTTTCATTTATGTAATTTTATAAATTTTATTGACAAGTGTTCCAAAAAAATCAAAAAAAAAATCAAATAAAAAAAATAAAAAAAGAAAAAAATTTGGTTGTTTCTTGGGTAAGTCAAAAATCACTCATCCTCAACCTTTGAACTTGTTATAAGTATTATAATTAGTTTCATGAGGAGATCAATCATGGGTTGAGATATGAGTGTGAGATCTTTTACAAGTTAAACATTCAAAAAAAATAGTAAAAAATAAAAAAAAGAACACTTGCATTATATTCTTATGTCATTTGAAGAAGTTTTGTGGTTTGTAAATATTTCATATTCTCATCCCCTTCAAATTTTCATCCTATATTGTGTATTTATTTACACAATCATTCCCTTGTAAATATGTGTTTTCATTTCCTTCCATGTTTTATTTAAAAAAAACTTGCATTTCTTTTTCTATGTTGGTGTTTTTACCCTCTTCATATCTCTCTTAGACATTATATTCCTACCATCCCATAGCCACAGAAAAACCCCTTAAAAAGACCTCTTGATTCTTGTGAACTTTTTATAGGTATTGGAAGCTGAGAGCTCTTTCAAACTCTAGGTTTTTCACTTTTGGTCGGTGAAAGAGTGAACCTCCACAAACGAATTTTATCATCTTGAGAGGTGTGAGTTTTGAGTGTCCACATTTTCAATTTCTATATCTGAGCCAGAAAAAAATGAATTATTTTTGTAACATTTTTTTTGTATAAACTTGTGGTGGAATTCAAAATGGATGAGTGAAATAGTCTAAACCTCCCCTGATTGGAGAAAACAAAATTTTACTATTTGTTGGTGAGTGAAAATGATTTTGTTTTGTATTTATATTTGTTTCACATGAGGGCATGCACACGACTAAGTGTGGGGGAATTTATTTTATAAATATTTAAATGACTTATTATATACTCCCTTTACATATTTTATATGAAATGTTCATAATTTATGTGAAATATTAATGTTTTAATACTAAATGTAATTTTTGAGCATTTTTAGAAGTAGTCCAATTGAGTTAGTTTACTATTTTATTTATAACTCTCACCTTACTGATTCAAATTGTGTGGTTAGTTTTTTTAGGATTTCGTATTCAATTTATCACATATCATTAGAAATAATCATGTGCCAATTCTACCATTTGAAGGCGCATATGGATCATACAAGATGACCCAAAGAATTTTTGAAGAAATTGAAACATCCATGATGATTGAGTTACTGGTATCACTCTTGATGCCCATATTTTGTGAAACTTTACCATTTTTTTTATTAACCAAAAGAACCCTGGGTAAAAATTTTAGGGCCCAACTCTAAAAACAATGGTCCCAAATGAAGCTTTAAAGTCCAGCCCGCCATTCTAGACGAGAATTAAAATCCGAACACTATTCATGACATATCTCATAATGTAATCATAAAATAGAGCTGAGATTTTTCATTTTTAATGAGGAGATATAGGCGGACAACTTTTTTGAATAAATAATTTGGTTTTAAAGGCATATTCTTATTCAAAAACCCTTTCAGATTTTGGATTTCAAAAAGACTGGATTGAAATGGACAGATTAAAATTGTTTAATCATCCAGCCATAACTTTGGCTAAATAGGTCCAAATGCCTCAAAATTTTGAGAGTATTCGGAAAACATTACTATATACAACTTTTAAGAAGGAGATATCTCGAGAGTATGCTTTTTGGATGTCCAAATCGTCGAGACAATTGGAAGGATAGATTGGGAATGCAAACAGTCTACTTCCTTGGGCTATAAATACATCCTCCTCCACTCCTTCAAAGTGGTTGGCATTTCAGAAGAGAGGAGAATCAATTTTCATGACAAAAGCCTTGCCAAATTCTTAGGAGGACCTTACATACTCATGTTTTCACTTGAGATACCCTTCCTCCTCTCTTTGTTTCCTTTCACTTTTTTGTTGTTCTTCATTTGTAATCATGTAAGTTTGTGTGTTGTAATTCTATTTTAAATGCAAGTTTATTCTTCAATATCTCCTATTATCATCCAACTTCTGTAGTTCTATATTATTTTTCTTCAAATAGTTTAAATAAAGTTGAATCCCCTTACCTTCTGTTTCTTCCTCAATCAATCGAAAATCCGTTATTAATTATCAGCATTGCTCGTGTGTGTGTGTTCGACGCACCACTCTTTTCTTATCCCTTTCTTTTTCTTATCTTATTAATTTATAATCATAATCATTATAACCAGATTATTAAACACCCAAATGTATGAGTAAATATATCATTGGGGTGAGTTATAATTTAGGTATTTTAAGTGATTGAGAGCTTTTACTCGATGAATATTCTTTGAATTATCGTTGTGTATGTTGGTCTAACATGTCATGGATTAATGAATTGTTTTGTTTAACATCTGGTTTCCATGGATTATTGGAACCCTAAATACACCACCATCAATAATCTCTGATTAATATTAGAACCTTAAGTTACGTTAAGTCTTGGATTAAAGCCTTAACACTTAGTAATTCTAATCAACGTTATCTTGTTACATGGGTGTTGATTTAATGCAATATAAAGAAAAGCTAAAGGATATGACAAGCTTAAATACCTAATGTTTACATCACCCCAATAAATATAAATTTTTTAAATCAAATATCATCAATGAGTTATTTATTAATCTCTGAAAACAAACCCCCCAATCAGAATACAATCAACTAAAAACAAACGACTATTTCAAAGTATCATCGCTGATGATTTGCCCGAGTGCTGCTATACACATTAGCAGAGCACTGGATCCTTGACCGGTTGATATGCGACAATTGGCTGTGCGTTTCAGTATGACTCGAGAAGAATCATGTGGCTAATGATTGGGCGTGATATCAAGACTATGTGTCTTATTGAGACCGATTGTTTCATTTAAATCATTGTGACGTATCGAGACAAGGTGTTCTCCCAGATACTTCTGGTAAACCTGTTCTATGTGCTTACTATCAGATGGCTCAAGGAGTGAGATCTCCCGGAATGATCATATTAGGAGAAGAACCATATGGCTGGAAGTAGAAGAGACCTCGAGTCTTGGATTCCTGTACGAGTATACCCGCATGTTCTTGTTATATGAGTCGTAGACATATACATGTGTTGAGATGATTATATCCTCTTAGTGATGTTTTCATTGTGGTATTTTACTTCATGTTTTGAGGTGTTCTACTGAGTATTGTTTTAATCACCCCTGAATCGGTTGTACCTACATGTGTCGTATCTTGTATAGATGATCAATTCTTTGATGGAGTCCTTGGTGGGCCTGGGCTAGGTGATTTTAGAGCGACCTAACAGATGATGTATTCTTCCCTTGCTTCAAACAATTGTTCTGTACATATCCTTTATGTAGGGTTTTTTGCAGAGGAGTTACAAGGAATTGTAACGTCTTACTTTTTATTTTTGGTTGGATTGTATTCTATCCTCATTTAATTTATGTTTTTTTCTGTCATACTATATATTGGTATCTTAGTGGTATGCCTGGTTTTTGACCTAGTGTATTTAGTTTCATCACTTTTTCCTAGAGATGTTTATGTATACAAGTACTTAGGAAAATGCCTCCCATTTGTGGGATATGTCTACTCAATGCTTGTTTCCATCCCCTAGAGCATGGGAGGAGGCTTTTGGGTAGTCATGGCATGGGCCCCTCTTGGACGGGTTGTGACATGTTTAGTCTATGATCACATTGAAAAAAATTCAAAACAAAACAATTATAGAAAATGAAATTTGAAATAGGAGAAAGAAATCTCCAACTCCAAATCCTATGCTACTACTCTGCTCCGTCCACTCCTCAGGTCTGCAAGAAGTGGCTCTCTTGGTATCCTTATCCTGACGGATGAAGTGTGAAAGTAATGATCATTCAAATGAATGGAATGTACCAGATCGAATGGAATGAGATGTCCCAAGGTCTGCTACTTTGAATATTTAATGTACTTCATTGTCTCCTACTGGCCACCCACATCAATACCAACTTCATCCTTATTTTCCTCTAAATAACCAATTGTGTGGATCCCAGCATGTGGAATGAGTGCTCTGGATGTAACCCCCATGAAACCCATGTAACAACCTTCATTCTAGAGTTTTTCAAGAACTTGGTTGTAAATTCAGCTCCTGCTTGCATCTGCAAAGGAAAACAATAGAGAATAATTAATATTTTTTTAATGTAATTAAAATATTTAATAAATATTTACTTATTTAATAAATTATGATTACTATTAAAAGATAAAAGTAAATATTAAATTATTAATTACATTTATTTATAAATATTATTATAAAAATTAATTAATTAAATTATTTTATTATATTTATAAGTTTTATTAATTATTATTATTAATTAAGTTAATATTTTGATAATTTAAAAATAAATAAATTTAATTTATATTTAATTATTAAGGGTATTTTATATTTATTAGATAATACATTTTAGAAAAACAATTTTATTAAATTAATTAAAATTGTTATTATAAATATTTATTATTATTATTATTATTATTATTTTAAAATTATTATTAATTATTATTAATTATTTTATTTTTATTATTTAATTTTTTTTTGTTTTCATCTTATCCCATACACAAAGGGGGGGGGGGGGTATTCTTCTTCTAGCATAAGCGTCCACTCACTATTCTCCATTCTCCTCATTGAAGTGGTTCCATAGACGTTGGATTAAAGGATGACATTGGATTTAGACTTCTTATAAATGTGACTCAGACATATCTGAAGGGGGTGGTGATGAATGGTTCAATTTTAGTGGTATCTAGAAAGAAGTTCTTCTTTTTCTTCAACTCGACAGTTCAGTTGGTCTGATTTTTCTAACAATGACTTGACAGAGATGGATTCAGGTTCTCCATATGTTTTTATTCCAATTTCATCCAATGGAGGCCTGTAAGGTGTGAAATTTATGCGTTTAGAACATGGTGGTTGGTTGGTGGTGGGATTCATATCTTTTTTTTGTGCACTGACAGAGTGATTTTTATAGATCTAGAGTGAAATAGAAGTTTTTGTATGGTTCAATATGATTTGAATATGTTTTGTTTTATTTTTGGGCTTGAATCAGTGGAGGTGAGTCACATGGTGATGTGGGTTGGACAGAATGGTGATGGTGGCTGGTGGAACGATGAGAAGGAAAGGGCGGTAGCATGGGAAAATGGTGGCGGTGATCAGAGTAGCTGTATCATTATGTGATGGAGATGGTAGTATCTCAAAATGAGGAGCAACAATAGTGGTGACTTATTGAAGAATGATGTGAAATAATGAATCGTTGAGTCACCGTTTCATGGTATAAAGGTGAATAGCTGGGGTCACCGTTGCATGAGTCTGATGGTGTATCAAATTTTAAACTGTAAAATAAATCAATTATAAAAATTATAAAATTAAAACAATTATGAACTTATATGTTTAAATATAAAAAACTTAATTAGATTAATTTAATAAATAGCACATAAACTAAACAAACTGAATTAATGAAACCAATTAACAAATTAATAAATTAAAAATAGAGAACTAAAATATAACTTAAATTAAACCGGTCTCAATTAAAAAGATGGATGATGGTTAAGTAATTTTATAATTGATTTAAAAATTGATTTTAAAAATTAAATTATTAATTGAAATCACATTAACTAATAAATTTTATTAATTAAAATTAAACTAATTGATAATACAATACTGAATGAATAAAAATTAAAATATTGAATATGTTAGTTGGGACAGATTGATTAAATGGTTAATTATTAAAAAGAGAAAAACATATATTTATTATAGAGAATATTAATAATTTTTAAACTAAAAAGTAAATAAATAATTTTAAAAATTTATTAAGTAATGAATTAAATTATAAAAAAAATAAAATTATATTAATTATTAAACATTGAAAAAATTATTAATTAAATTATTTAAATTCAATTAAAAATATGTGGAACAATTATGCCTTTTAGAGCCACATTACTCCCCTCAATGACCTATGAACTTTATAGCACCTCAAGATACATTGGAAGAATAATCATATTGACGTAGAACAAGATTTATGGATGCAGGGCTACCTAAAAATTCCTCACCCTTGCCTCCTCATATAGAAATAGATGTGAAACATATCAGATAAGGTTCTTAAAATGAATCATGTACTCTTGAAAGTTGGAACTCCCTTGTATGGTTAAGAATATCCTAGAGTCTAGATACCTTCATAGTCAAATAAAGAAACTCTACAAATAACATGTCCCTGAACTTCTCCCATGAAACATTCAACACATCATGATCCCGGAGGAACAAGATCTAGCACTGCCACACTACTACATGAATCATCACCATAGCCAACGAAACCTAATGTTCTTTCTGAGAACATATTGAATTGAAATCTATCTCCTTCCCTTATATCCAGTCCTTTTCCATTGAGTCTCAAATAGATCCTTCATACTTTTATAGAATCTAGAGTTGAAATTATTGAAGTTTTATCCTGTAAGTGTTGTTTACATTGACCTATACTTCTTTATGATTTTTTGGTATACCCTACTGTACATCATCAGTGTAAACCTAATAAGGATATTGATTTGGATCAATATCTAAAAAATAATAAATGGTCAGGGAATCCTAAACATGGAATATGGAAAATTTAAGAATAATTAATTCATTATTTTATTCATTCCACATTTTACCTAATACCATGGTTTACCCATTTCAATAACAGGTGCAAAAAAGAATGATGCATCATAAATTCCTAGGTCTCTACCCTACAACTAGTATCACTTTGTTTAGTAGGCTTGGTAAACATAATGGTCTAGGAATTAGGTCATATGGGGACCTAAATACTGGTGTCTCAGATGGTCTCTATTGTGGACATCACTTTCTAAACATACCTAACACAATTTCCCTAGAAACCCTTATAGTCCTCACCTATTACTAACTAAAAACTATATCCTATCCCTCAACATGAACCATTGATACTGATATTTCAAAACCCCCTCCCCTCAAAGGTCCCCCTCTTGGGTTGGAAATGAGATAAGGGGGTTAATGACCACTCAAATCACATCATCAATAGTTCATTGGGTAGAGACAAGCACCAAGGGTATAACATACATTCAAATGGGGGGAATTAACCTATAAGAGAATATGAGGAAACAGAGATAATAAAAGTACACCAATCAACTACAACTCATATAGGTAAAAAAAATACATATATATGATGTTATAAAAATCTAATATGACTAAAAATGAATTATGTGTACCAAAAGATAAACCCATTAGTTACCACATAGTCCAAATAGATTCCAAACAAAAAAAATATTATAATATCCAGCCCTATATCCAACCTTCTCCTTAAGTCATGAAAAAATGATAATATATACATAGGGTAATCATAAAAGATATACTCAGTAGGATCTTACGCAAAGCCTCTTATAAAAAATATAATGAAATCATAATAAATACCAGTGCTCCAAAAGTGAAACTAACTTCTCACCTATATAGGAATAAGAAGATCCCAACCTCACCGTGTCTGTCTCTCACTAACACACACAAGAGATCATATATTTTTGTAACTGAAACAAGGGTACCCCACCATTTCTTTCCCACTAGATTGTCACTCAGACCTAATGTCATACATCCTAATTCATTTCTCCCTTAAAATAATCCATCTCGAAGAAATCTATTCTAAGTACCATAACATGAATCTCATTTATTTCATAATCTAATTATCCCATCCAAATCTCCATATAGTAACAAATTTATTTTTGGGATCCACCACAACTCATACATTGTTTGTTATACATTGATTATTATACATCAAGCTATCACACCCCATATATCGGGTATTGTACATCAATCCATTAAAACCTATAAAAAACATACCTTTAATAACCATAAGGTTTTTATATCCAGATATACATGTGTGTGAAATAACCATAATACATTAAATCCCACTACAAACCTATATTAGAAAAACTAAAAAACATTTCTACAAACACAAAATACTACCCATAGAAGAGAGAAGGGCCACTGGGGGTAGTCAACCATCCTTCCCACACCAACATACATGTTGGGGAAAACCCTTCTAGATACCACTGGGTTTTAGTCTCCCTACTGACATGGGTCGGATAGCTTATCAAATCAAAAAAACGTATATTATATAATATTTTTCACGACCAAACTATGAGAATTAATTTAGTCTTAAGCTAAACTATAATAATCATATCTTGGACACCCGACTTCCACAACTAATAACTATATATACTATAAGAAAAAATCATTTCATAATAATTTCATTGAATTAATTATTTTAATTTAACATTTCACTTTACATTAATTAGTTCATCATTTATTAATTTTCATTATTCTATTTATATTTCATTAACCACGAAGTAAAGTCCATGCCCTATAGGAATAATTCAAACAATTCCATGGTTTATCAATGTTAATTTCCTTTTATCATTTAACAATCACCAACATCAAGGGTTAATTCATTTATTATACATTATCATTAAATAATTTTAGGAACTCTAGGAAACATCTTAAGATACTAAAAAGAGGTGCACAACCAAGAACAACTAGTTGCCTTAGTAGTGGGGATAGGAAAACAAATAAACAAGAAACTTAGACCTCTGACCACTAAATATATTATTAGAAACAAATAATCCAACCATTATCACAACAATGGGTAATACAAGATTTAACCCATTCCATTAAAACCGAGGCTATGTCTGGCACCATTATGAATATCATTATGTATCTCTATATCACAGGAGTTAACTGCTACCATATACTATGTCCTCCATTTCAATATCCCTTAAAACCAACACCCGTCCCTAGATCACATAACATTACATAAAAAGGCTCATGTACAGTGCAATATAGAGGGAAGAAAAGAAAAAACCAACTAAATAAGGAAACTTGTCCCTAAAACAAGGCATTTAGCCTTTACATGTAAACAAGTTCTATCATCCCAAAATATTCACATTTATTAAACAACTAGTTTTATTCCATCTTTAATTGACCAATTAAATTATTATAGGTTACTACTATAGTTAACCTAAATCATCACATATTAAAAGTAATAAAATTATTTAAACATGCTTCCAAGCATAACATCCAGTTTCAACAAACATTAGGAACGAATAATTCCATTAACATGCCTATTTATTATTATAATCAACAATAATTACCATCGTCATGTTCTTTATCCCATTATATTAAAACATGGAATAATTAAATAATTAAACTTTTATTTATAATTAATTTTATTTCCATCATATTATATGAATCTAAGGATTCATCAAACATGACTAATAAATTATTTTATCTACCTAAAAATTAATGGAATTATGTTCTTTTACTATTTTCATTTGACAATGATATCCCAATAAAAAAATGCAGAAAAATTCATAAACATTGATAGAACACTATTTAATAAATCAAGAATAGAACCATTATCATGGTGGAAGAACACATGCAATCACTGTAAACACAAACTATTTATTTCATTAATACAATTTAATTTTTATTTAGATTAATTACGCGAAGACCTAAAGGGATAAAACAAGATAACGTAATGAATTCATATAATATTAAAGGATAAGCTATGAATCCCCTACCTCAAGGATTTCAACATCCCTTAAGTTAAATATAACAAAAATATAGATCTCTATTCATCTCTTCTATAAGGAATCTATAACCCTCTAAGAACTTTGCACCAATATATCACACAAAAAACTCCATTATAATGATGGATATCAAACATGAAAACATGTTGATAAATAATAGGTGGAAATAAGACTAAATAGTAAATAATACATAAGGAAAGATAAAGAAATCATCTCAAATAACCACCGATCAATCATGGGAATAATATGATTGAATTCTATAGAAGTGGGATTAAAATGTATAAAAAATATATCTTAGGTGGATAGGGTTTGATAGAAAATTAAATGATAAATCTGGTTTGATGGGGGTTCATGTATTTATATATATTCTGGAAAATATAAGGTTATGGTGTATCCTTCTACACCATTGAAAATACTTCATGGCATGAGATAAATTATGGTGTAATGGAATGGATCATGTCACACTCTGACTGGTCAATGGAGTGTCCAAGAAACATACTGAAGACCATTATATAAATCTTAAAAAATAGTAAGAGGATAAAAAATCATGATAAAACAAAAACCATAAAAAATTATATTTATAATGAATAAACTATACTTCTTCCCACTTACTCACTATCGGAGTACCAAATTTAGAAAAACACCATTCAGATCGCTATGAAAAAAACTAGCCTCTCCACACCATTGAATCTGTCAAAAATAAGTTTTAAAACCCAGTAATATGAAGAGTAGGATATGAAATAACCTATCTCCATGATACAACCATGAAAAAATTGTAATGATATTGGAATCCTTCCCCCTAGGACCCTATATTATAGCTAGTTTCTCCACACCATAACGATATACCTTATGATGCATCATAAGGATCCACACTGTAGAATTACCTTAACCAAAATTTCATATCCTAAATCCCATGCTCAACACTAATTCTTCTATCAGATCCTCCATCACAAGAAACATATAATTTAAAGGACTACTGGGACCTAGACCCCAACATTATCAATCAATAAATATCTATAATGAATCCAGAATAAGAAACATTAATATCTCCGAAATAATGGAAATAAATGAGATTCCATTACTTAAAAAAATATTGAAATGGTATAAGGTTAATAAAATAGTAAATATATCCATGAAACTAAAAATATTTATATGAATGAGAAAATTTATTTCAAATAAATAATGGATACTGATAGAGAATGTGATCACAAGAAAGTGAATGATAAAAAATAAGTTATAATCCATAATTCAATAAAAGATGATCGAAGAACATAAATTCACCATAAAATAAGGTTAAAAATTAAAGAAAATCCATTTATAATTATATTTGAAAATGGAAGAAAAAATTTAAAAAGAAATTTTCTTAAAACATTGCAACATTATTGTAAAAATGTTGTTATTAATTATTTATAAAATTATTTTAACTCTTTTAGAAAATACAACCTTTTATTTTAATATAAAAAATTCACTAAATAATTGATTTTTTTTATTTTAGAAAACATTATAATATAAGGAGGAATATAAATATCATATAATGGCCATGGAATAAGAGGAATTCATTCCTGGCATATATGATAAAAACATTCCTTCTGTAGAAATTTAAAATGAAGTGTTTAAATTAACATTTTCAAAGGATTACTATTAAAACTTTTTAAATAATTTCAATAAAAATTGAAAATTTCCTTTTCCAAGAAATGAAAATTAGATAAATTATTCTATAAAATAATTTTTAGAAAATGGATATCTAATAGAAAATATCCGGGAAAAAAATAAAAAAGAGGCTCGTTTTTTTTAAAAACATTATTTCTGTCTTTGAGTACCAAAGAGGAGAAAATTTTGGCTAAAAAATGGTAGAACATAAAATAAAAAAAATTTATGAAATAAATTGGTTTTTATAAAGGAAATATAATATAATTCTCCTAATATAAATTTAAACTTGAATAATCCCAAATAAGAGTGTGATTTTAAAATAATCCATTACAACTTTAGTAAGTTTTAAATTAAAACCCCTTAAAATATAAAACCTTAATTAGAACTTAAAATAAAATGAATAAATATTATTTAAATATATAATATGTAAAAATATTATTATATTAATACTATAAAATAAATTAGGTGCATAATTAAACATACGTCTCAATAGAGTGGAATTTTGATGAAAAAACCCTTACTTGGGATTCCTGATTGGTCAGATGTATTATATCCACATGAGTAATTAATTTAATTTTTTTCATAATTTAATAATAGATTTTTTCATATAGATTTCATTATTTATGTTTCTTTTATAATTTTTCCAGATCCAATCATTGAATAATTCTTTTTTACATTTTCCTCTTAAGGCTGGTCAGTCAATTTCTCTAAAATTTGCATGGCATATTGAACATGGTTAAAAGTGTTATTAAATGGTTATATAATCTAAATAAAGTTCATAATTCCTTAAATATATATTTTTGATTATATAAAATTATATATTCACCCAATGGTGGTAATATAAAAACTAATCTAAACACTTTTGGGGAGGTGGTGGTCCACATATATGCATGACCGATGTTGTCACTCTCCAACAGACAGAATAGAAAGATGATAGATGATATATTATATTTAAGAAATCAAAATTTTGTAATGAATATCATATATATTCATTAATTTCTTCATTATAACCATCTATTCAATGTTCTGATGAAAAATGAATTACAAAACTACGTATAGAGGGTAAGTCATACATAAAAATGATCGATGTTTTCATTTTCCATAGGATGGAGAAGAGATAGAAAATAGATGTACCATTAACATAAAAGCATCTAAATATAGTGAATAAAATTATTTAATTATATTAATCTATTTATTTAATAATTTAGATGGTTTAACAAGAAAGGAACTTGGAAAATCTTGGTAAGAACATATACCTCTTCTTTTGGAAGCCTCCTTTGGATTAAACAGTAATCCTTTTTGATGTGGTATTTTGGTGATACCATTACCTATAGGATGTGGGGAGGGATGTTTAAAAGGTATTAGTGTAGGTATTTATTGGTATATATATCTAAATTGGATTGATTAATAGAGAATAAGGGGTTCCATTTTATAAGTGTGGTAGGTGTCAAACATATAAATACTTGAAACTTTAGTATATAAAATTTTTATTACTTAAGTCATGAGGTTCCATATAATCAAAAAATAAAATATTATAATTTTAAGGTAAAAAAAAGTGATATTTATGAATTTTTTATTTTATACTTATGCCTTATCCATTTATTTTTAACCCCTTTAACACATTCTA
The DNA here is from genome assembly GCA_963277665.1 of Viscum album. Classification (NCBI taxonomy): domain Eukaryota; kingdom Viridiplantae; phylum Streptophyta; class Magnoliopsida; order Santalales; family Viscaceae; genus Viscum; species Viscum album. Next base: position 251,610,797 of record OY728150.1, read on the forward strand.
CCTTTAATCTAAGTGATAAAGATTTACGTTGGTTACTACTTATTATGAAAAAACAATAAGTTGAATTTATTAACCAATTTTACTAAGAATTATTACAAATATGAAATAATTTTACAATAATCAACTTCCAAAAGTGGTAAATTTTAGTTTTTAATTTATTATTTTAAAACCCAATGAAAACCGTTTAAAGTAAAATACTTGTTTTGAGCATAAAAATGACTTTACAAAAAAATCATTTCCAAGGGTTATTTAAAATGAAATAATTGGATTATATAAAATAAAATTATACTTATTTTAATTTTAAACTAAACCAAAACTGAAATTATCCATGTGAATACATGATTAATTGAGAAGATCTAAAAACGTTTTTATTTAAATAAAAATATTACTTTGATTTCCACAATGTTAAGAATTGATTTTTTATGTTTGAAATTATATTTTTATATAAAGTATTCAACTTATTAAATATATATTTTTTCAATTAAAAACATTCTATAAAAATTCATGTTATTCTTATATCACGTTAATGTCGTAAAAGTGACATTGTTTATAAAATCAGTGTTTTTTCTCTATTCAACAAAAAATCATTTTCTTAAAAAAATAACAAAAATATATGCTAATGTAATTTTTATATGATAAAATAAAAATTGAATTTTATATTATTAAATGATATTTCTCAATGAATAAAAATATATTTCAAATTTCCATGTACAAATGGGAAAATTCCATTTTTAGAAAAAATGTATTTTTAAGGCATAAAACACTATTCGAATATATTTCCTAGTAAAAACCATTAAAATATTATTAAATTATTTTATTTAATATATATAAATAAATTTCATCAAAATATTCAATAAATAGTTAATCACATAGTTTATAAAGAGAAAAATACTGGACATGCTTAAAATTTTTTGATGAAAACAATCGCTTTTTACCGTTAAATGATTTTGTATTAATTATTAAAAAATTGATAATCAATATACAAATGATTATAAATTAGCATAAATATTTAAAAAATACATTTTTTATAAGAGATAATTATATTTTAAATGAAACATATATAATATAAAAAAATCACTTTTATAGAAAAATGTATCATTTAATATTTGAGAGTTCTTAAAAATATATGATTTAATTATTATAATTCAAAATTTTATTATTATTTCCTAAGAATTTATCAATATATTTGTAACATCCTGAAATTATTAATTAAGAAAATTGTATCTGATAGTGTGTATAACACACAACATTAAGCGCATAAGGGAATATATTATACTGCAACTTTAAAATATTTTTACTCTATAAAATAAATTAAATCAAGGATATAAATTTCAATGCATGTGATACAGAGGTAGATTTCATTGTACACAATAATGAGTTTCTTTGATATCTTATGTTACACGCAAGATCGAGTTTCTCTGAACAAAAATATGTTATTAAAACATTATTATTTAATATAGTATGATGTAACAAATCTATTAAATTAGTAGTTATTAATAGAAGTCCAAATTTACAAATAAAAATGTATATTTATCTAAAGTTAATTGTACTGATTTTTTAATGGAGAACCTATTTTAAAAATATATTTTGGAACTTTTATAAATTTGATATGTCCAAATAGAATTCAATTTTGAAAGTTAAACATTAATATTAAGTTATGGTGATTTTTTTATCTAAATATGATGTTTAATTTTTCTAAGGATAAGGAAAAATACTGAATTTTAATTCAAAACTACGTTTTCATCTAATTTATTTATATTATTAAATTACATTTTGAATTGGTTTTAAAGTAAAAATATTTAAATTATATAAAAATTATTCCAATTTATTTCATTTTAATAAATTTCACTTTGAAATTGAAAATAAAACATAGAAATTGTTTGAGCATTTTTTACTTTAAAACCCATCTTTATCGTCCTATCAGCAAAATTAAATTTAAATTAATTTCTGCTAATTTTGTGACAGTAAATTAGAAAAATGGATTCGGTATTTTTAATCATAATAATTTAAAATTTATATTAATGTAAACTTAGTTTTTTACTAAAAATATTATTGAAATTAATGAAAACAAATTACAATGATTAAGAGAAAAATTAGCTTAATAAGGGACTAAACCTTAATATTTAGGGCCAAAATGACCTAGAGAATTTTTCACAATACATTGTATGAAAATATTTATACCGTACAATACATTGTATCTAATTAAGTTAATTATTGGAGTAACTTGACATAGGGAAAACATGGGTGGAATTCCCTTTTAAAGAATTTACAAGAATGCCACTCTTATTCCACTATAAAAAGGCACTCACCCCTACCACATAATCAAAACACTTAAGCCAAATTTTCTCAAACAAGTTCTACAAAAAATATATCCTTACCACTTTTATACTCATCTTTTGATGAAATAAAACTTAGGAATACCTTTGGTTCTAACCAAATGGAGTGTCTCGAATAAGAGGTTTCATCGTTCCTTTAGATCCTTTGTTTTATTTTCATTCTCCACCGCTAGAATAATATTTTTACATGATTATGTAATAAAAAAATCATCCTAAATATACTAACATGTTTTCATTCTACGGTATCTACCTAAAATTACACACACATTCATATAATGGGCATTAAACTTACCATTTATGAGTATGATGAACTACCGCCTCGCAAAATGATGTCGTTCATTTTTCCCTTAACACCTCTCATGGTTGGAAATTATGATGAAAATTATGTTTATATATGATATATATGATTTATTTATTCTTATTTATTTTTTATATAAAACATACCCATATGCTTCCAATTTTTTGAAATATGATAACTTCGTTTGTGGAAGAATGGACTACCGCCTCCTCAAGGCGTTGTGATTTGATCACACTATACATAGAACTTATAAAGTATAGTTTTATTAAAAATATGTGAAATATATGTGATAAATATGAAATTTTAATTATATTATACAAATAAGAATATATAATTTTCTTTTCATTCAATAAAATAAAAAAATAAACAAAAGTAGCATTCGTGCATCAATACGACCTACCATCTCCATAAACAGTGATTTTCATTTTTTATCTCTAAATACTATGAAATATTATTAATATATATATATATATATATATTATAATTAAATAATGATTTAAATTATATATATGATTAATTTAGGATCTACATAAGAATAACAGAAATACCATGTCAAAAACTTACTCGAGAAACTCGGCAATTAACACCCTAAATACTGTGAATAATGGAAGATTGTTAACAAATGGGTAATAATATATCATAATAAGACTATATATTATATTATAAATATTATTATGGTTCCATTATAGGTTACTAACATGATTAAAACATTTATATATGATATTAAATGACATTCACCCAAAAGGAAATGCAAGGTAAGGGATTCTTGCCAAACTTTTCTCCATGAGGAATGCGCCATTATCATCAATTATTTATTTTGTGTGGGGAATATACTACCCATTTTGATATATTATATAATTAATTATTTTATAATCTTGTTATTTTGAGTTTCAATTTGAATTATTTATTCTAATGGGATTTGAGTTAATATTTCCCATGTGGTAAACAATTTCATAATTTGATTCATTTTCATTGTGGTATATTACTTCCACATTTTCATTAATATTTTAAGATTATATGTGTAATAAATTTTTAATAATTTTTTTTATTTCCAAATTTTTTATGTGGATTTACATGTGAGGTAGATAATCTTTTCATTTATTGATTCTCACATCCATTTTATGGTCTTTTCAAGGGTTTACTTCAAGTCTCATTTTATTCAAGATTATTTACATTTGAACGTACACCAGAGGATATTATTGTATCATTCATTAATAAAACATTTAATTTTATTATTATCTAGTAATTAAAGAACGTTTTCATGTAATATTATAATTTTTTACTTTTGTTTTACTGAAAATGTTTTATAATGTTTTTAAAAAAACCCGACTTCATTTCTCTCTTAAGTTAGAGAACCTGTTTTATTATAAAAACCCTATTTTCTAAAAACTATTTCAATTTTTTTAACCATTATAATATTATTCATTAAATACATTGTTTCCCTTTTTATTCTTTTTCAAACATTTTTAATATAATCTTCTTATCACTTTCCTAACAAAAAACTTTTCAAATCTTTTACTTTATAAAAGGAATGTTCTTTTTACCTTGTATGACATGTATATAATTACATACTGGGATTTATTTGATGCATCCTTTTTATGTTTAATAGGATAATTTATAAAGAAAATATTTTAAAAAATTTATTAAAAAAGGATTTTTAAATTTTTTTTCAGAATGTAAAGGATATTTTTGTCATGAAAATTTTAAAGACATTTTTACCATATTTATATTCATCAATGGAAACAACACCACATTTTTACCCCAATTAGGATATGTTACATTGATATCATAATTATTCATCCTTTGTATGGATTATGATATATTTGACCAAGGTTAGTATTGATATTCACTACATTGATTGCTATTAGTCCCATTGAAATTTTTGATTTCCTATGATCCCTGAATATTGAATTTCTAATAACTATCCATATATTTTTTAGATGTGTTTATTGTCTAAATAATATATCATTTTAACATTCGATGTTTACTTTGACAGTTATTTGATTTATTGGGAAAATATTGATAAATTCACATCCTTTACTCAATAATTATATTTTATTAGTCACTCTGTTTATTTAGATCAGTTATTCGATATATGATGAATGATTTGGAAATGCACTAAATGGGTTAGGGACTAGTTAATGAAATACCTATGAGTTGGGTACCAGTTAATGCAAGCCTTACATGTTGGGGACCATTTAATGTAATCCCCATAATTCATTGGTAGTTTCATGAGATTAAATTAGTTGGATACAAACCTTTTACATTTGTTTATGAGAAGAATAGTTGGGTTTCTACCAACCAATTTAAACCGTCTTGTAAAAGGTCTTGATGGTAGTGGTTCATGTGCCATATGAATTTCTACCCATAAAGTTAAACCATATTTTGAAATCTATTTATGGCAGTGGTTCATGTTATAGATGCATGGCATTAAATAATAAATCATTTCCTTCCTTATTATCCATGATATTTTCACTATGAAAAAATATATGGATGCATTTAATTATGATTTTATTTATACAATGTCATGTGTTTCAGTTTGTTACATTTCCATATTGATTTTGCATTATCCATTTATTTTTAATGGATTGTGTTTTAGTTATTTATCTTACTATACTATTTAGTCACTTCCATCTCAGTTATTTACATGGAATGTGTTGTTAATCATTCACCTTTCTATATTTGTTAATATCATTGATTCATTAATGATTCTATTGTACTATACCCTTACAAAGCATTTGAGTTCACCCTTATTTTGTAACTTTTCCTCAGGATTCAATGAAGTGTAATAAGAAGGATATGAAAGGATACACTATATGAAATAAAGTTATTATCCATGAAAATAAAATAAAACTAAGTTGTAACTAGTGTATTCATTTATAAAATAAGACTCATGTATGTATTTCATATAAAAATACTACTAAAGTTTTTAATCATTTTGGACACATTTTACTTGTTTCTTATTCCAATGTAATGTTACCATGACATCAAAACTGGGATTTATGGGGTTTGTATTATACAATTGGTATCAAATAAAGTTTTGTATAATCCTTGATAACTATATTTAGGAAATAATAGTTCAGAGAACATAAAACTAAGTTATAATTTAAGGATATGTTTAAAATATAATTATAGAATTTTTTACAATGGATATTATGTGGGTATTACTTTACATAAATCTATATCTAAATAGTATAAGTGGACATGGTTCTAGCATATATGTACCTAGGGGATACAACTCTGACTAGGTTCATCAAGATTGACTCAAGTGTAACCCGGTACATGACAATGGGTTTACTATGCACATGGTTTGACACTCTCGTGGGATAAAATTAGTATAATTAACATTTTATTGACATATTATTATGGGGGATTTTAATTGATATTGAAAATGAATGGCCTAGCTTAAATCTAAGGTATCTTAATAATAAAACAATGGGTCAATATTTAGACATCCTAAAAAACGATTATATGGGTTTTCCAATATGATAACTGATTATCTCACTATGGTTTCTGGTTTTAGGAAATTCAATCTTTAAAAGGATGAAACCTTGACTAAGGAAGGACCTATATAGAAATAAATGGATGATGTATTAATATATTAGGGTTATGTTGAAAACATTTGTTAAAAGTCTCTTTAATGATTAAATTTTAATTATGTCCATCATTTTTATTTTGGGAATTATATGGTTTTGTAAAAATTAAATCCTATAATAAAGTGGGTCTTGAACCCATGATAGATGGAAGATAAGGGTATTACACATACCCATAGCCTACATAATGTCCTGGTTAATATATCATTTCTTTTAGAAAAACAATTCGACTAATAAATATTATTGAAGAAAATTACTATTACATTTAGGTTTAGAGATTAATATATTAACCATATTAGTTTTATAAAATAGTTAGTGGAAAATATATTAACTTGTTTTATGGTTATTATGATACGTTAACCGAATATTTTAATTCTTTTAAAAAGGGGGTTGATTATAGGATATCCATTTGATGGGGCAAGGTATGAATTAGAATTTGAATGAAGTGAAAACAAAAGATTTAATTTTTCATATGAAATTAAAATGTTTCATGTAAGTAAATTTAATTATATTAATAGGGAGTAAAATAATTACTGAACAATATGAAAAGTATAAAAAATGTTGTCATGATACCTTAATTTTTGTTGAACCAATGACCTTTTAAATCATTAAAGATGTATGGATTTGAGGCCCTCAAATTTCCATTGATCATTAACTTGTTTATTATTTATAAACTCAATAACTCCCTATAAATATTTATTGTTTTAATCTTATTCAATATATTCAAATTCCACTATTGTTCTTCCACTCAGAGACCCAGTTATATGTTATTCCATGCAAACTTTGTACTCCCCATTCTCACTTTTAGATAGGATGATGTTATGAACTCTTTTCTAGATGAGGAATATCAATAAAAAAATATCAACAATTTTATAACTCTGATCTATTTTAATATTTTTAGGACACAATTTAATGAAGGTGGGTATAATGTAATGCACTAAAATTCTAAAGTAAGAACATTGTATTCTATAGTGTGTATGTCACTAACACCAAGAGCCCAAGGGAATATAATATACTGAGATTTGTAATATATTTAATATTTCAAATAAATAAAATATATGATTTAGATTGGAATTCATGTGATACTAAGTTATCTTACATTTCATACAACAACGAGTTTCTTCGATAGATTACATTACATGCAATACAGAGTTTTTTTGAACAATAATATATTATCAAAACATTATTATTTAATATAATATGATATTACCTAGCCATTAAATTAGTGGTTATGAATATTATTAACTAAATTATTAGAATATATATATATATATATATTATATCCAGTAAAATATTTTTACATTCATCCAATAAATTCTATAGTCAAAATATAAGAGCAAACCCAATTCTACCCCTAAAAACCTATATTTTTTTAAAGATAGTTTTACCAAATTTTTAATGAAGAAAAATTTTAAATAATTTTTTTGGAAATTTAATAAATTATATAAGTCTAAAATAAAAATTATATTTTAAATAAAAACATAAAAATTGGGTTAGTGTGAATTTATGTTATTTTTCTTTGATGTTTCAATTTTTGTTAAATAGTGAAAAATACTGAATTTTAATTCAGAATTGATTTTTTCTACAGATTATTTATAGAGTTAAATTATATTTTAAACTGGATTTAATGTAATATTATATAAAATATAAATCAATTAATACTATTTATGTAATTGAAATAAACTTCACTTTCAAATTTATTATAAAAACATAATAAAATATTGAACATTATTACATTAAAAACCCGCTCTGTTGTCCCATCTGCAAGATATAATTTAAATTATTTTTATTCCAATTTTTGTGATTGTTATTTATATAAATGGATTAAATATTATTAATCATAATAATATATAATTTATAATAAGTTAAACTTATTTTTTGACTAATAATATTAGTGAATATAATTAAGATTAATTATTTTGATCGAGAATGTTTTTTGCTTAACACAGTACTACACCTTAATCATAATGGCCAAAATGACCTATAAAATTTTCCAAAATAAATTTTCCAGAAATATTTATACCATATAATACATTGAATATAATTTGGTTCATTATTTAATCCACATTACATGGGAAAACATGGGTGGAATTCCCTTTTAAAAAATTTAAAATAATGCCACTCCCTATCCTATATAAAAAGGCACTCTACCCTCCCTCTTCCTCACACATATAAAGACAAATTTTCTAAACCCAAATATACCAAAATAGATCCTAAATATACCTCCCCTTATCCTAGAAGACACACATTGGGAATAAATCAAACTAAGTAAGACCTTTATTGAAAACCAAAATGAGTTACCTGAATAATAGGTAACACCCTTCTTCATGATCATTTGTTTTATTTTCATTCTCCACCCAATAAAATATTATCATTCCCTGGTTATATAATAAATATAGTATAAAAAATATTATGAGATGTTTTTATTATCATTGTTTTACCTATACACACACAAAATTCCATCTAATGGTCAATGAACTTACCATTTACATGTACAGGGAACTACCAGCTTACAAAATGATGTCTTTCATTTTTTCCTTTACCACATCTCATGGTTGGGAATTATGATTTAAAATCTATTTATATATGATATATATATATAATATTTATATTTTATTTATAATTTTTATTTTTATATAACACAAACCCTAATGCTTTCCATTTTTTGTAAATATGATAACATCTTCAGTGGAAGTGTGGACTATCGCCTCTTCAAAGTGATTTGATTCATTCACACTATACATGCAATGTATAAAGAAAGGCTTTATTAAACCAATTCGACATATATGAAACAAATATTATAATGTAACAATGATATATATATATATATATGTGTGTGTGTGTGTGTGTGTGTCATTTACTTTTAATTATTTTAAATACAAAAAAATTGAAAGTAGCATTCATTCTTACACACAACCTACTATCTCCATGAATGGTTCATTTCATTTATTATCTAAAAATATTAAATATGATTATAAATAAATATATAATTCATATATATATGTGATAACTAAATAATGATTTACATTCTTGAGTTGAATAAATCATCTTAAGAAGAACAAAAATAAGAATTCAAAAACATACTCAAGAAAGTAGGCAATTAACACCCGAAATAGTGAAAATAATGAATAGTTGATACAAATGGAAAATAAGATATTATAAGAATAAATTATATGATATTTTAAATTTTATTATGGTTAGGGTATAAGTTTTAAAAATTATTAAAACCCTTATACAAGGTTTAATGGACATTCACCCTAAAAGAAACATATGGTAAGGGATTATTGTCTCACTTTTCTTCCCATGAATCATCACCATTATCAAAATTTTCTTTATTGTGAATATAATAAAATTTTTATATATTACATCAATAATTATTTTATCTTCATGTTATTTTCACTTTTAATTTGAATGATTTATTCTGATGGGATTTGAGTTAAAAGTTACCAAGTGGTAAATAATTTCATAACTCGATTATTTTTCATTGGGGTATATTACTTACGCGTTGTTTTTCAATATTCTATGATTATGTGTGTAATAGATTTTTAATATATATTGTTTTATTTTCACATTTTTTTTTATATTTAAATTATACACACATAATATATTCATTGATTTATTCTCACATCAATGTTATAGTCTTTTAAAGGGTTTACTTCACAATCTCATTTTGTTTAGGATTATTTACACTATAATTTAAATTAGAGGAAATTATTGAATATTTTTTTAATAAACCATTTAATTTTATTCCCCAATAATTATTCATGAAATGTTTCATTTAATTATTAAATTTTTATAATCATTGGTTCTGAAAAGGTTTTATACTTTATTTTATGAAAATACGACTTTATTTCGCTCTTTTGATAGAGAAGTTGTTTTATTATTAAAACCACATTATATAAAATGGTTTTAAAAAACGTTTTAAACCTTTAAAAATAATTTATTAAATAAATTATTAACCAATTTTTCTTTTAAATTCTTTAAAGGAATATTCTTATGAAATTCTGAACAAAGAACTTTTATATCCTTTTACCTTGCAAAATGAATGTAATTTTCAGCTTGTATGACATGTACAAAATTACCTTCCACAATTTATTTGAATAATTTTTTTATTTTTTAAATAGATAATTTTTAAATAAAATGTTTTCAAAAGTTTATTTTCAAAGAAAATTATTTTGAAAATGTTTTTCAGAATGAAATCGATATTTCCTCAATAATGTTTGTAAATGATATTTTTATAGAATTTGAATTCATTAATGAAAAAACCATTATTTTTACACCACTAGGGATATGTTTCATTGATACCATCATTATTATTCCCTTGTATGGTTTATTATTTATTTGACCATGGATTGTATTGACATTCAATACCTTGATTCATTTAGTACCCTTGAAATATTCAATTTGGTATGATCATTGAACATTTAGTTTCCACTAACTATCCATATCATTTATCATGGATATGTTTACTTCTTAAACTATATATAATTTTTACATATGGTATTTAATTTGATAGTTATTTTATAGACTAAGAAAATATTGATAAATCTATATCCATTACTCAATACAAATATTTTATAAGACACTTTGTTTATTTAAATATATAATTTGATAGATGAGGAATGATTTGGAAATGTGATATTTTGGATAAGTATCAATTAATAAAATTTAAATGGGTTGGAGATGAGTTAATGAAATCACTATGGGTTGGGGATCATATAAATTAATCCCCATGATTCATCAGTATTATCATGAGACTAAATTAGTCCATGAAAACCCTTTAATTTTATTTCTAATAAGAATAGATGTGTTTTTACCTATAGTGTGCTAAACCATCCTGTGAAAGTCCTGATGGTAGTGGTTCATGTTCCAGATACCTGATATCTAATAATTATGCATTCCATTCATTATTATCAATGATATTTTCATTATGAAAAAAATCTATGGATGAATTTTATTCTCTTTTTATTGATTAAATGACATGTGTTTCAGTTTAATACCTTTCCATATTTATAATTATTTTTTCAATTATTTAAAATGGCTTGTGTTATTATTTATTTACCTTGTCATATTATTTGATCACTTTATTCCCAGTAATGTACATGTCATGTGTTCTATATTATTTACCTTTCTATATTTATTAATATCATTGACTCATTATTTCATCAACTATACATTACCCTTAAAACCATTTTAGATCACTTTTATTTTGTATCCACTTCCCAAGATTCAATGAAGTGTATTAAGAATGACATGCAAGGATACGCTAGATGGAATAAAGTTATCATATTTTAAAAGAAAAAATATGTTATAATTAGAGTATTATTTTGTAAAATATTAATCATGTATGTATTTGGTTTACCAAGACCACTAAATAGTTTGGTCCTTCCAGATGTGATTTACATGTATCTTATGCTAGTATAATTGGATCACAACACTCTACCCTTGATTTTTGGGGTGGGGCACTACAATAGTTTTCTATATATATTTCAGAATGTGATCACTCATATTAATACATGCCAATCCAATGGATAGGTTATAATGATCATATTTAAATATTAATATTTCTATAGTGTATTGTGGATTGCGTAAGATCAATGTTTCCTCTATCAAAATCAATCATACATGGTATTCATAAAATAAAATCATTGGGTATTACAATAATTAATAATTATAAGGATATTATTTATAATAAAGGCCCCCATTATATAGTAATACGAGTTTAAGAACATATGATGATAAACCTATTGAAAGATATAAGAAAAAAAGAATCCTTTTTAACCAGAAAAAAATTTATACTAATGTTTTTTCATGAATAATGTAGTCCATATAAGAAATTACAGGAAAAAAAAGTTTTTAGAAGTCGTAATAGACCCACCACTGCATATTTGGTGGATATAAGTATGTTTAGTGGAGTTCATTTTCACAAATTAATATCAAGAAAAGAGCATTTTGATATTAAAAAACTCGCTAAAAATGCTAGTTAGAATGATGTTTAAAGGACAAAACCACGTTTTTTGGCTGATACTTTTGATGCAAAAGATTTAGTAATTAGGGTATTGATTATTAATGTAATATGTAAATCCATAGAAGAAACAGAAATCCAACTTTAAGGGGGGATAAAAGTATTTTTGATTCAAGCCACATAAAAGAAAGGCGAGAATCTATCTTTCCCAATGACATTGGAATGTATTAAAAAAATGTGATATTTTTAATCAAGGTGGTCATTATAAAGAGGAATGATTTTGAAAATCATGAAATCATATGCCTAAATAACATTAAGATGATATACCACACAACGAGAAGTTTACCTTAGGTAATAGTGAAAAAAGTGTTGTTTAAAATGAACCCAAGAACACTAAGAAGGATGCATCACCATGTAGAATAATATAAACTAACTATATAAGATGAGGATATATCATAAAATATTTCATAAAATCCATGGGTATTGTAATTAATGGAATCAAGCTGGAAAAAAGGGAAAATCAGTCCAAGAGAAAAATAAAAGTATTTATTTAGTGGATGAAATTCCTAAGAAACCATGTAAAATTTACAAACAAGATGACCATGATTTTAAGGAAGTCATGATCATTTGGTCAGACTAATTATAAATAAAAATAATTATTAGGAAAGAAAAATATTAGAAATGTAACAAAGGAAAATTAGTTATTTCCCATAAAGAATAGCTAAAATTTCCTGAGTGGTTTTCTAAAAAGGTTGATCTATGGTTTCTTGAGGAGATGTGTGGGTGGTGTAAGAAAGATAGTCATATATCCAAGGATTGTTTGATCATCCTACCATCTTAAGAAGAAATATTTAAAAATATTAAGATAGAACCACAATTCCTATGTGATATACTAGAAAAAGTAAATAATATAATTAATCCCAATGATGTTATTTAATGAATAAAGGAAACCACATTTCCTAAAGAAAACATTGGACGGAAAATCATAATAGCTAGTATGAAGAGTTATACCAAACATAATATTGAAAATAAAGATGTCTCTTGGTGGATAAGAAACTCTCAACCTTTCTTATCATAATAAGGAATAAAAGAGTTCCACTTTTTCCCATATATAGTTTTTTTGTTCTTTTTATGCCTATAATCTAAAAGAGATGCATAATTAAGCTGGATAACCATAGAAAATGAGTGATATGAAATAAATATTACAAAATTGATTGATGACACCATATCGGATTTATCTCAACATTAGGTATGTTAAAAACTATCTTTGATAAAGAGATCAACCATAACAATGTGAATTTGGAGAGTATCCCTTAAGATGGAGAAGTTTTATAATCTTCTCGAATTATCCATTAATCTAAATTTAGAGTTCCAAAAAGTGATAATTTTAAGATATAAATAAAATAATATTATTTCACATTCATCCATACATTGTTTTCAATAATAATATCTATCATTAAAGGGAACAAATTGGTTTGATCAATGATATAATAATGAATATATTTGAGAAACTAAAGGGTTAATTTCTAAAGCCTAACTTTTTAGTTGTTTTGGAATATTTTTAATTGATGTGTTCAGATGAGAATAGGAATTTAGGTTGAAAATATCATGAAAATATATTCTGAAATTTGTATCAACCTGAACATTCTCAATAAAGGAATTCATATTTGATATCATATTATTGTATGTTTATGAATTTTTTTAGATTAATCTCAATTATCTTATACATCCAGATTTGATCATATAAAATTTGAGTGGAATAATTGATGTCAAATTTCTTTAAGTGAATTTAAGCCATCGTATCTCAAGTGTATTTGTATTTATTGTCAATGATAAATATGGATAAAAAAATAGAAGAATATTTTGTAACCTACATTTTTATATTATTATTAAATATAAATACCAAGTCTGACATTATTGAATTCAATTGATAATAATTTTATTTTTCACCAATAAGAATTTGGTAAATAACAATTATGTTAACATATGTTACAAAGAGAATCTTGTATGTTGTTTTGAGTACCCAACCATGTTGACGACAAGAAAAGTTTTGTACCCATTCCTAGTTTTCTATATAGAATGAGTTTAGTGGATTGAAGGGCCCTCTATATCATGAACTTAGAATTTCCTTGAATATTGATTATGATCAATTAATTTTTCAATATTAATGATAAGTAATTTAGGTGAGGTGATTCCATTAAAGATACTCATTAAAATCTATTCATAGAGAAAGTATGTTTATAAAAGTTACTGTCAATATGTCAAGAAATATAGTTGTATAATTATATATTTAAATATATGGTTGATATGAGGAGGATGCTTTTGGTTAAATTAAAAAGTTATTATACAATATTATAGTTCTGAATTAATATGGAAAATTTATTCATTCACTAAGAGTGAGATATTCACATTCTGAGTTGAGTTCCTTGGAGTTTTAATATCACAGGAAAATGTATCTCTATAAATAATTTTTGAAATAAAGATGTTAACATACATGAAAATTATTATCATATAGTGAAGACTAATTTTATATGAATAATATATTTGGATTATGTTTAAGTATTTTATGAATCTTTTGGAGGTACTGAAAGACATTTGGAAACCTATAAGGAGTATTTAATGTTTCATAAACATTATAATTATTCTAGTGATTATTTATGTTTATTTGAATGTATTATAAAGTTATTTAATGATTTTATATGTTGGAAATAAGTTTTTAGTGGAGTTCTATAAATTTTGTAGTTTTAGGTGGCTTAATATTTGAAAAGGGCTAATATGTTATAATCTTTCTATGTTGCAGATTCAAGAAAAATTAGAAAATGATAGAGAAATATATATGGTAGTTTTTAAATCATATGATCATGTGTTTTTTTTAAATCATCAAAATCATGTTGATTTTACGAGTAATCCATGGTCCAAGAAACTAGTTTCATTGATGAATAAAGAATAATTTGAACTAAAAATGAATCATTAAGAAGATGATAATGTCATGAAGTAGTTTGAGGATGAAATACAAGTTGGAAATGGATTTATTATATGACATATGAACATGTTCTGAGGAGAATTATACGCAGTGACATGAGATAGGAGTGTCATGAGAGAGCATCACATCATGATGTTATGTCGTGAAATTTAGACACTACACTAGAAGGAGAAGAAAAATAATGTCACAACAAAATAGGACATACCACAATGGAACCACGAAAAAATTCAAATAATTATATGTTTCTAGGAATTCGTTCACACCCAGATAGGTTTGTTTCATCTTATCAGATATATGTGAAATTGAAGGAATTTTATTATTGAGGATTTTTAAAGGAAATAAACTGCAATAACTAAGGGATATCATGAGGTTGAAAAGGATTACTTTTGAGGAGAAGATTGTGGGGAGCTATCCCACATGTTTTTATTGAGAAAATCAAGTAGATAATTATAGGATAATATCACGCTACTGATTTTACATAT
The DNA here is from genome assembly GCA_963277665.1 of Viscum album. Taxonomy (NCBI): domain Eukaryota; kingdom Viridiplantae; phylum Streptophyta; class Magnoliopsida; order Santalales; family Viscaceae; genus Viscum; species Viscum album. The sequence goes on from OY728150.1 coordinate 251,626,454, forward strand.
TTTCCATTTTGGAAATATAGAAATACTGCCCATTTGATTATAAAAATTAAAAAAGTATAAAATAATGAGATAAAAAAGGTAGATGATACTGTATACTAAATTTTTTTGAGTATCGAAGGATAAGAGATAAAATAATCACATATTAAATACATTATTTTATATTTTCAATATTGAATGGTAAAATGAAACTGTGTTGAAAAAGAATTTGTGTGTTAAATATTCATAGAACTGGTATTAGGATCAATTAGTATGTTCAATGAGTAAAATTATAATTAGATCCAATACTTATACGAAATAATTTATCATTATTCTTTGAAAAAGAACTAGAGAGTGACTAAAACAAATTTTGGTGAAGATATTACATGCCAAAAAAAGAATTAATTGAGAAGACTATTCTATAATATCATTATATTATAAAGACTAAGGCCTATAAAATACATCTTTGAAATTACTATACAAGTAAGACTTAAATATTTCATTACATCAGAGGAATAGAATTTGATATGTTTATTCTATTTGATACTAAATCATCCCCACTAATCAAATTCAATAGGAGTAGGAAAAATACTATGTTTCATGGAGAATCCTAATTTGTTCCAAATCCTAAAAAGTTTAATGCATTGGTTTGATGTAATTTTTGTCAGTGTCAATTATTATATAGTTTCAAGGTTATACCCTTTTTTGATCTTCATCTAAATTATAAAATAGAATGTATGTTCATGTGGGATAACAACCACTAGAGGTATTTTACAAAGGCACAATCAAAATTGATAACAATTAGGAAGTAACCCCTAAAAGACCATTAAGAACCATCATCACTTGATTGGAGGAGACCTACCACTATCACTTATATTTCATTGAATAAAACTGAATTACAAAAGAAAACAACACCATACTAATCGACCAGGAAAAAACAAGGGGCAATAACCACTGAAGAAAATCATATGATGAAACCACCATCAATTCCAAAAGAAAATCATACCCAATTGGAATGTAACATCCTGGTTTTAGAAGCCACCCAGAGGAGACCCATACCCAGTTGGTCACATAGCCTCAAACTCACTTCCCCTAAATATAGAGCCTTCCAACTAGCTACGAGGGCCTTGGGTGTGATAGTGGGGAAACTATTCCCTCATTGGAAGAGTAACACAATAGAATAGAAATAGATAATAATAGAGGAAGCAGTAATAATTACATAAAAGAGTAAACAGTGGAAGACTTAATGTAATAATCAACTGGAGCACATATATAATTATTCATGATATATTTTTCTAGGAAATCATCCAAACACATCATATTGCTAAAATATATTACTAAACCAAGTACAAAAGAAAAAAGTAAACAGATGTAGATCTAAATAGTCAAGTTCCTTAAGTATAAGAGCACTTTCCCTTATCTATACCTACAACAATATTATCTTCTTGGGCCCAAAAGCATGACCCAAATAAGATGTGAGACTAAATCCCATTGGGAAACCACTAAGAGAGTTGTGCATAACAGTCAGTGAATATATATGGACAGTAAAAAGCAAAAGAAGCACTAAACAAGGAATTACTAAACAATAAACATTCCTATAGTTTTAAAAAGAATTCAAATTCCACATATCATGTAACTATATAATCACAAACAGGTAACCCTCTAGGATGTACTCACAGCCTATATGCTCTGGTCCTACCTAGAAAACACAAGCAGCCCTCTAAGAAGTGCACACAATCTAACCCCTCTAGTTCAGCTTTTTTGAAGGGTCTCCGAGGAAGCACTCAACGTCAATCCCCCCTATAGTCTCACAATGTGATAATAAATAGACACTCTAGAGAATCCCTTACGTTCATTCTTCCTATGTTCTACTACACCAGGTTCTCATGGTCCTGTGTATGTCAAATGAGCCTAGAAATACAAGGCAGCCAAACTAAACCTCAATAAATACTTGGAAAAACAATCTATATCATAATATCAAGACATATAATAATCACTCCATCCTAACAATTATAGGCATTGGAAACAAATAGGGCAGCCTAACATGCAAAGAAATACCAAAAAATCATAAAAAAACATGCATGGGAAAACACTTCTAAAGAATATCAATTAACTCCATTTACGTTCAATTAACCTCTACTCAATCATACAAGCATGACAGGAAATTAACAGGGCTAAAACCATAACCATGCAATACCTCGATCAAGGGTATTGGGATCCATTGCACATAAAATTCAAAGACTATTTACATAAAGGAAAACACCACCTACCTCAGTGTTTTAGGATTGTTATATGTGAACCTCATGCCTTGAATCACCCAAGAACACCATATATCTACAAAAAAGTCTAAAACATTCAACCAGAGATAACTTGAGAAAGAGGAGAAATCAGGAAATGAAACTCTAGAAGAATGAAGAGCTTACTGAGGCGATCTCAATGTAATTGAAGGAGGTCAAATTGGTGGAAGGATGTTCGGTCAGGGCCTAGAGAATAATCATGGTCATACGGTCTCTCTCGGACAATCTAGGTCGAGAAGGAAACGGTTCTATCCATCAAAAAACAACCCTGGTACATTTAATGAAAAAAAGTACACGACATGTACTTTATAAGTACATGATGTGTACTTTCCTTCATCGGCCCCCACATTAGGTGGTCTCTATATCATAACACACGGACATGTACATGGATGCTACACGGCCATCACCCATCTACCCATGGTAATTTAGTACACGTCATATACTCATAAAGTACATGGAATGTACTTAAGAAATTTCCAGAAATTTCTCTTTTTCTAAAAACACCATAAGAATGAAAACATACATGAGAAGAAGATCTGGGTTCTTAAAAACTCCCCCCACCCTTAATGAAATATGTCCCCTAATTTCCCTAGATAGGCATCATAGAAGAAGAATCCTAAAATATCTTTAGCCACTGTGATAGTACATTAGCCTCCCTCTCCAAAGTCTCATTCTGTACTCATCCGTGCTTCCATAGAACTCATACCAGTGGAACAGACCGGCCGCAGAGAACCTTCATACTGCGATTAAAAATCCGAATAGGATGCTCCTCAAATAAAGTATCCACCTCTAACTCAACCTCCTCGGGTTAAAAAACATGATACAAGTCTGATAATTAACATCGGAGCTGAGAAACATGGAGGACATCATGCATATCCTGGTACCCCTGAGGTAACTACAACTGATAGGAATCCTGAAAAACTCTCTCTAAAACCTCAAATGGCCCGATGTACCTTGTCGAAATCTTACCCTGTCTCTTAATCCTCCTGTTCCCCAACCACGGTGTGACACGTTGGAAAACCTGATCACCAATCTCGAACTCCAGAGGTCGTCTTCGCTGATCAACATAAGACTTTTGTTGAGACTATTCAGTATCCATCCTCTTCCAAATCAACTCTATCTGTTTTGTGGTCTCCTTGACAAGATGAGGTCCCATGATAGCTGCCTCTCTGGCCTCCATCGAACATAAGGGTGATCGGCATGGACTACCATATAAATCCTCATAAGGTTCCATATGAATAGTTTTATGAAAACTATCATTGTAGGAAAACCCCAAAAGAGGTATGTGCTTCTCCCAAGATCCTATAAAATCCAGGATGCATGAAAAAAGCATGTCCTTAAGAACCAGAAGTATACGCTCAGACTGGCCATCTGTCTGGGGGTGGTAAGATGTACTCAAAAGTACCTATGTACCCATGGCATTCTGCAATGCCTGCCAGACCCGAGAAGTAAAATGGGCACCCCGGTCTGAAACAATAGAGTGTGGAACCCCATGAAAATGTAATATCTCACGGATGTAAAACCTTCCCCGCTCATCAACACTAAAGGTCTCCATGGTTGAAAAGAAGTGATAAACTTTCATGGGTCTGTTAATGTCAACTTAAACTACATCATTACCTCAAGTTGACCTTAGTTGACCTGTCACGAAATACAGCGTGACATCATTCTACTTCCACTCATGAATGGGTAATTGCTGCAAAGCCCTGTTGGTCGCTGATGGTATGCCATTACTAGTTGACAGGTGGAACACCTCATGATGAAACCAGAAACATCTCTCTTCATACGTTCCCAACAATATAGACTATGTATATCACGATAAATCTTGGTGACACAAGGATGAACTAACCAAACTGAGAAATAAAAGTCCCACATTTGCTTTTTGTGTATGTCTGCTGACACCCATACACGCCCATGAAAACTCAAGATCTCATCCTTGCCTATGGTCCATCGAGGAATATGGTCCTCTCCTTCCACACCTTCCTATAGGACTAGGCCTTCAGAATCTAATATCTGCCTCATTTTTCACTCGATTAAGAAGATTAGAGGTAACCGCTATTAAAAAAAGAAATGTCTTCCCCGGCCTGTCGTGCACCTCCAAATGCATCTCAGAGAACAAAGCCATAAGTTGCCACTCACTGTTGGCCTCCTGAACTGCCTGTATATGAGTCCTCCTGCTCAACACTTTAGCCACTGTATTGCCTTTCCCTAACATATAGGCAAGATCAGATTCAAAAGACTGAAAATACTCAACCCACCTTCGCTATCTCAAATTCAAGTCACGCTGAGTGAAGATAAACTTGAGACTTTTTTGGTCCATTAAAACCACAAAATTCTCTCCAAATATATAATATCTCCAACAGTGAAAGGTATAAACAACTACAACCAACTCAAGATCGTGCGTTGGGTAATTTCTCTCATGTGGCCTCAACTGTAGAGACCTGTACACAATGACCATTTCTTCCTACATAAGCACAGATCCCAGCCAAATACCTGAAGCATCACAGTACATAGTATTTCTCTTTCTCAACTCTAGAAAAACTATTACCAGTGCTGAATTCAACCTCTTTTTCACCTCCTAAAAGGCCGACTCAAAAGAATCTATCCACAAGAACTTTGTACCCTTCTCAATTAGCCCCGTTCGTGGTGCTTCTAAGCATGAAAAGTCCTATATGAAATGTCGGTAGTATCCAACCATCCATAGAAAACTTGGTACCTCAAAGAAGTTCTTAGGATACTCCTAAGAAACTACTGATCTCACTTTTTCTAGGTCTATTGACACTCCTATCTCTGAGATACCATGACCAAAGTAGTAAATCTAGTCCATCCAAAAGTGGAATTTTGAGAGCCTAGCATATAACCAATGCTCTCTAAGTGTAGTCAAAATGATCTCAATATGGGTTTCATGGTCATGTAGAGTGTGAGTGTACACCAAAATATTGTCCATGAAAACCACCATGATAAAATCCAAGTATGGATGGAACACTTGGTTCATCAGTGCCATGAATACTGCAGAAACGTTCGTGAGACTGAACGACATAACCACATACTCGTATAGACTATATCTACTTCAGAAATCTATAAGAGGTATATCAGATGGTATAACATGCAAATGATGATAACCAGATCTCAATTCAATCTTTGAGAACACCTGGTCTCCTCAAAGCTAATCAAAGATATCATCAATCCTTGGAAAGGGATATTGGTTCTTGACCGTCTAATGGATTAGCTTCCGATAATCCACACAAAGTCGGAGAGTACTATCTAACTTCTTTACAAACAGGAAAGAAGAACCCCAAGGAGAAGTACTGGGTTAGATAAAACCCTTTTCTTGCAACTCCTCCAACTTCTTCTTGAACTCCTTCAACTCTGGTGTAGGCATCCTGTAAGGAGGAATGGACACTGGTTCCACTCCTTGCATGAGATCAATAGAAAAGTCTACTTCTTTCTCTGGAGGCAAACCTAAAAGTCTTTTGGAAAGACATCCTTGAAACGATCCACCAATAGAGGAATGTCTATCTTTGAAGTCCCCTGATCATCCAGGTATAGACTAGCCATCTAGGTTGAAAATCATCCCAACCCATGATGCTCGGGTCCTCCTCTACTTTCCTGGACATCCCATTTGCCCTTATGAAGAAATGATCCACCCCTTGGTGATGTGAAACTCACCCTACGAGGATAGAAATTGACAACTTCCTGAAAGGGAACTAACCAGTTCATTCCAAGAATGAAATCATAGCCAGTCATCTCTAGGACATAAAAGTACCATAAGAAGTTACACCAAACAACCTCAAGAGGGAACTCCCTGAACTGATGTACACTAGCCGTTCTTGTCTCCAATAGTGTGTCTAACGTCAAAACATCACCAGAAGTAAAGATACAAAGACCAAGGATATCCAAAATAGCAATAGATATTAATCTATGGGAATACCCTATATCAAAAAGTGAAGAATCTAAAATTGAAGAAATTAGTATTGTACCTCGAACTGTAGAGGGTCTGGGATCTTGCACTTACTGGGTCTGCTCAACCACGAAAATCTGACCAGAACCGTGGCCTTGTGACCCTACTTGACCACTCTGAGCTGATCCACTATATTTTCACTAAAATCCAAGTGACTGACTACCATGATTGTGACCTCCATGTCGACCAGAATGGCCAGAAGAACTCCAGTTTTCAGACTAATGAGAAACTGGCGGCGATGCACCTTAATGCAGAGTCATAGAAGAACCCATGTCACCAGCTGCTGGTGAGAAGATCTGATAGAAGCACTGAAGATTACCAATATTGCCACAATACTGGCACTCCAATGGGTCTCTCAGGCAATTTGTCTTTGTATGCCCAACCTTCCCACACTGGTAGCCTACCACCTAGCTACCTGAAGGTACATTCCGCCTACTCATATCTCCATGGGTCATCTCCCTGCGGCGCTTCCTGCGATCAACCGAAGAAGCACTAATTTTTGATGCTGAACTGCCCTAGCACATTGCACCAAAATACCTCACGTTTCTCTCTGTGATCAAGTTCCTGTTGGACTATAGAAGATATCAATGTCAACCTAATGTTTTCACCTAATCCTGAATGTCATGTCTGAGACTATCCTCAAACTTCCTTTCCAGAAACAACCCATATCCCCCTATAAAGGTTGTAAATATCTATAGCTCGGTGAATAAAGAAGTGTACTACATAACATAATGAGTACCGTACTCCAAACTCATGAACTCTCAGACTCGATCGGCCCTCAAAGTCTCTAGATAAATTTAATCATAGAAGGTAGGTTGAAACTCCTCACAATCCATATCTTGTTGGATTCTTGCATTTGAGATCACATCCCACCATATCTTAGAGGAATCCCGATGCATATACGTACTAAGATTGACCCTCCTCTCCGGAGGCATCTCAAGTTGCTCTAAAATCATCAGCATGGCTTCTAGCCATGACTCTATAGCCTGGGGTCCCCCATCCCATCAGAAGGTGGGAGGATGTTGCTGTTCAAAGAACCACATCAATTCGACCATCGATGAGGCAAGAGGTGGTACTCCCTGGAAGGTATACATGAACCTGATAAATCCCTCTTTGAACTATGTGTCAGCACTTGTGTCCAAAACGACAGTTGGTGCCAAGACTGGCCCAACTATAAGATCTACTGGTAGTCCTTGATCAGTCATGTCTGGTGTTTGATCATCACTTTGTAACTAGCGTACAACTGGAGGATGTCTCGGTGGCATGACTCTACAAGGTAAAATGAAAACATTAGATCAATATTATGAAGGACTGAAAACTAGAAGAGTAATGAGGGAATGGGAGGAGGAAATCAATCATGTTTTTTAAAACATGGATACACGAAGTGTGTATTTAACTACACGACGTGTTCCTATAATCCATTCACATGGGTGTGTACTTTTGCCCGAACTGGTCGTGTAATACCTCATACACACGGCATGTTGTGCTTACACACGGTGTGTACTTGAATACTTTTCCCCCTACTCGAGTTCCCATACATGGCTAGTCCACATAGTTCTCCTAGAACAAGGCTAAACATCGTGTTAGTGCCAGACACGGTGTGTACTAGATGAGCTTCACCGACCTGTGTTGTTAGTGAAACGGTTGGGAACATGGCTCACACTACACGGTGTGTTCTAGATGGACACGACTTGTACTAGGAAGATTTTTCTGACCTGTTTTGTTAGTGAATTGGCCGAATTCTAGGGATTACAGAACACGACATGTTCAAGACTAACACGACATGTATTTCTTATGATTTTATCCACATGTGTCATTAGTCACACGGACAGGCACTGGATGTAAACACACGGTGTGTAAATATGGTACACGGTCTGTGCCACCAAAAATTCCAAACCCTGTATCCCTACCCACACAGTCTGAGAAATGGTTAGATACTACACGGCGTGTACATACAGTACATGAAGTGTACTTAAGAAAAGAAATTTCTTCCTGAACAGAACAACACATGACATGTATTCATCATTACACGACGTCTATTATGGGTTTTTCCAGACAGTAAGCCTCATAAACAACTCTAGAGCCTAGAAAAGTACTGAAAAGAACATTAAAGTGAAAAATTATGATCTGTGAGGGCCCATACTCCCTGCGAATCAAATCATGGAATCTTACACATGTCATAAACAAGAATAACAAATTAATAATCCACCAAATTACGATTCATGAGGGCCCATAACACCTCAAGAACCAAAGTTTTTCATTCATTAAAACAAAAAAATACACAAAAAAATACCCTATAAAACATCAGGTATTTTTATCAAGACATCTATCACAACTACATGCATATCTAGCACAACACCTATCATAACAACATGAAATCACTAATGCAACCTAAATGGCATGGAAAAAATGCATGACATGTGATTCCTAGAAAGTGCCTATATGATGAATGAGATGAAATACCCTCATTTGAAAGGGTTTAAATAGAAACAGAACTTAAATAACAACAAAAATAACAACAAAAAACATGAGAATCACCCAACGCTGAAAATCAAATCAACTGTAAAATTGAAAAACCATAAAAATTTGCAATTGAAGAGGTAGATTGGCTTTTCCATGTACACAGGTTTGCTACTCCCAAGAAAAACTTATTACCAAGTACCTATTCCATTCTACCCCGGTCTATAGGCTCTAAATTGTAAGTCAAGAGAAAATAATTCATCTGATACCACTTTGTAACATCCCGGTTACAAAATCCACCCAGAGGCGCCCCGTACCCGGTTGGTCACATAGCCTCAAGCGCATTTCCGCTAATGCTAGAGGCTGCTGAACAATAGTGAGGGCCTTGGCTGTGATAGTGGGGAAATAATTCCATCATTGGTAGAGAAACACAACAGAATATAAACAGATAAAAATAGAAGAAGTAGTAATAATGGCATACAACAATAAACAACAGAAGATTGAAAATAATAAGCAGCTGGAGCACATACATAATGATGCAAGAAACATATGTCTAGGAAAGCGGCCAAACATGTCATAATGCTGAAATAAATTACTAAATCAAGTAGGAAAGAAAAAATTGAAAAACTCCTCAGCATCGCAAGCCTCAGCTTGGTCCCACACTCTCCATCTCCAAATAGTCAAGGTCCTAAAGTAGAATGGTGCTTTCCCTTATCTATACCCACAATAATATAATATGTTTGGGCCCAAAATAATGACCCAAATAGGGTGTGAGACTAAATTCTACTAGGAAACCACCAAGAGATCTGTGCCTAACAATCAGTCAATATATAAGGAAGGTAATAAGCCAAATAAGCAGTAAACAAGGAAGTACTCAATAGTAAAAATTCATACAGTTTCAAATCATTCAAACACCACATATCAAGTAAGAAGATAATCACAAATAGGTAACCCTCTGGGATGTACTCTCAGCCTATCATATCTACTCATACATAGAAAACACAAGAAACCCTTTGGTTATTACATGCAGTCTAAACCCTCTGGTTCAAATTTTTTAAAGGCTCTCTGAGGAAGAACCCAATGACAATCCCCCCTATGGTCTCGCAACATGATAATAAATGGACACTCTGGAGAATCCCTTACATCCTTTATCCCTATGGTCTACTACACTAGGTTCTCACATCCCTGTGTAAGTCAAACGTTCATAGTAAGACAAGGTATCCAAAATAAACCTCAATAACTACTTGGCTAAAGAATCTACAACATAACAACAAGAAAAATAATAATAACTCCAACCAAATAATACTAGGCATGGAAAACAAACAAGGCATCCTAAAAAGATAAGCACGAACATACGGTCATAATAACACAAGCATGGACAAACACTTACAAAGAATAGAAATTAACCGTATTCACATTCAATTAGCCTTTACTCAAGAATATGATAATGGAACACAATTAACAGGGCTAAAACCTTAACTATGCAATACCCCAATCAAGGTTAAAGGTCATTTTTTCACATTAAATTAAAATACTATATATGGAAAGACACAAACCACCTACTTCGGTGTTTCCAGATCATTATACGTGAACATCAAGCCTCGAATCGACTAAGAACACCATAGATCAACAAAAATGACTAAAACGTTCAAACATAGATAACTTTTGAAAGAGTATGAATCAGGAAATGAAGCTCTAAAAGAAGGAAGATCTTACCAAGGCGATCCCAACACAGTCTATGGCGGTCGAATCAGAGGATAGATGCTCAGTCGGGGTCCTGGAGAAGAATCACGGTTGTATGGTCTCTCTCGGATGAACATGGTCAAGAAGAAGATGGTTATGTCTGTTAGACGTGACGCCGGTACCTTTAATTAAAAAAAGAATGTACACAATGTGTATATTATAAGTACATGACGTGTACTTTCCTTCACCAGCCCCCGCATTATGCAGTCTCTAGGTCACCACACACGGCCATGTGCATGGCCGCTGCATGGCCAACACCGGGCTACCTGTGATAACCGAGTACATGGCATGTACTCATAAAGTAAACGATGTGTTCATAAGAAATTTCAATAGATTTTCTTTTTCTCAAAAACAACCAGAAAAAGGATAACATACCATAGAATAAGATCTGGGTTCTTACATAGAAACTCCACTCACTTGATCTGACTGAAAAACTCTTCCACTAAATAAAAAAATCCCTAATGTAATGAGTACTAATTCCAAAACAGGGATGCACCATACATGTGATAACCACCACAACAAAGGTGTAGTATAATAAACCCTATAACAACAAAACAAGAAACACATTCACCTCATAGTGAAAAGGAAAAATCTAATTCCAATAATTCTTGGGGATAAGATCTACCACTGGAGGCCTAGGTGAAACACCATGAGGATGCCAAAGAAGAACAAATTGAGTAGTTTTAGTTGAGCTATAAAGGCCCCAAAAACAAGAGAGACTGAAATAACCATAAATAAAATATAAAATAAGCAAGAGAGTCCTTCTATTATGGGTGAAAAATAGGAAAACCAATGATGGATTATTTTTAGGAAATATCACTTGAATAAACCTAATCCAAGAAACAAAAACTCAACAACCTATGTTAAACAAGAAAGGAATCAAAATGAAAAAAACCATAGTAGCAGGATATGGGAAAACATTGAACTGACATAGAAGCATGAAGAAAAGTTGGGAGAATTTGATGAAACAATAAATGGGAAGGTAAATATAGGATAATGAATATAGGAGAGACACTTTAAAATTAGAAAAGAAAATAAAAACTATCCCTAGAATGATATAAAACTATAGGAATGAGGATCCATCTTCAGATTCATTTAATGATACTATTTATATGAGAAGTTTTATATGAGTAGAGAACATTTAATATGGTTTAAAAATCATTATTGTTCCCTTTATACACCCCCTAAAAATTCCCTTTTTTCTTTTCATATGCTTATGTTCACCATAGACCACATGTAATCCGTAACTATTGTATGCACCTATGAATTCCCACTGTAAAACAATAAATTTTATGAAATGATCATAAATATAATTTTTAGGTTGAAAAATATATCACACATAAAAAATTAAATATTATACTTACTTAAATAGTTTATATCCCATGTAAAGGAGTTTGTTTTTGGTATAGTGAGTAATATAATGTATAGAATATCGAGCGACCCTCAATCATCTTTTATCACTTTCTATGAAATATGGAATAGTAATCATCTTCCTGATATGAATTTATATTTTCACATTTTTTCATTAATGGAACTATATATCATGTCATGGATTTATTATCCTTTGAAAAAATGTTCTCAAAACTATTTTATGTTTTTTATTCCATATTTTAATTGGTCTCCCTCATGATCTAACATTTGGACAACATATGTTTCGATACATTGGTATATAAATTCATCAAGTTCTATACTAATATTTCAATGATAATAGAACGTTTAAATTACTATTCATCATATAAAACCAATATGGGAATTAGATATGTTTTTCAATACCCTTATATCTAATTTACCATTAAATTACATTTATAAAGGTGAACAAATCCTTATAAATCCAAACATAAATATCATTGAAATATAAGGAGATTTACATTATTTTCTAAATGGAAAAAATATAATTATGTAGAATTTTATTCAATGTGATTATAAACATTTTTATGTCTTTTTACATGATTTATAATATGTTAATAGGGGTTTTGGTAATTATATTTTTGAAAAAAATATCAAAAACAGGATATAGAATGTTCCATGTAATTCATGTTATATTTTTTGTCAATTTATTTTTAAGGAGAGAGGTCAATATCTATGGGATGAGAAAGGAATATGAATCAATCAGAAGAATTAGAATCTTGAGTTTTTTTCCATTATAATATTTCAATGTTCCAATAAGATTAATTTTCTTTCCTGAAAATATAATGGAAAAAAATCTATCATCCCAATAATTACTTGTTGTTAAAGAATATAGATTCTTTATAAATGTCACTCAATCTAGTGATATCATGTCAAGAATATATCTATAGAGAATAATAAATATAATATTTCAATTGGAGAGATCCCAATACACACAATAATTTTACTCACACAAACACACACACTATTTATTTTCAATAGGTACCCATAAGAATACATCCACTTGTCAATGATTTTTATGAACTTTATCAGATAGAAAAATCAATTTAATGGTTATAAAATAATTGATATTATGGAATTTTCAATTAAATAAAAATTTAATTATGAACATGAGTTAATATAACTTTACAATGTTAATAAATATTACAAGATAATAATTGTATGGTGATGAAATAATAAAGAGTACAATGTACTTATGGGTGGAGTTCACTTGAAAAATGGAGATGTGTAGGGAAATATTATTGTGAGTTTTTGAGAATAGTTTTTTATCAATGAAAATTTAATATGAGTTTTTTTCTTTTAATGTTTATATATATAATAACATTCTCATGAGATATTTATTAGTTCTGTAAACATTTGATGAAAATGAAATACAATAAGAACAATTCACTCCATATTATAATGAGGCACAAAGCTTGTGTGTTTATGATATGAATCTCATCATATGTAATTATATTTATAATTGAAAATAAAAAAACATTTAATATGTTAAGATAAATAGTTATGATAATGAGGGTTATTTGAGCACTTATGGGGTGAATTATAGGAATGTGAATAAGGTAATGAGAAGAAAAATATAAGATAACTCATTTATACTACATTACAAAGGACAAACCATATATTTTTTCCATAAAAATAATCTTGGTTGAATTAAATCATAAAAGTGTAATAAAGAGAGCCCAATAAATTTATAAGATTTATTTATGTGGTTTGATAATATTTGAAGGAAAATTGAATCATCATTGGGTAATTTTGAAAATAATTACTAAACACTAAGTGTCATTTCAAATAATTTTAGACAGTTAATTATATATATATATATATATATTAATTGACATATTTGGTCATAAATATAACAAATTGGTATGTCAAAATAAAATATTGAGAGTAATTTCATTACTTAATATTTCTGCCAATATTTGAATAACCTTATTTAATTGTGTATTTAAAAATTTTGGGTTTAATATGTTTTTGTACAGTAGTAGTGAAACTAAAAATTTACTAATTATATGTAGTGAAATAAATATATTTTTAGACCATAAATTAGGTTGATCAAGGTTTTTATTTAAATTTTTGAAATTTAGTTCACTAATTAAAATTTACAACACATTTTCCAAACATACTAATTGGGATAGTATTTACAATGTCTGGGATCGATAATCCCATGCATTTTATGTTGGATTTATTGTCAATGTATTATAATGATCATATATTATAATTGAGGAAAAATAAGAAAATGATTAAATTTTAATGGATATCATGTCAGAAAGATAAATTTATACTTATATTCATTTTCTAAAGGAACTTTAGTCCATATGATTAAGTTGAAGAGAATGACATATCTGTGTCCATGAGACAAATATCAAGGTACTATATTGTACACTGGGGCATCATAGAGACAAAGGCTGACCATGATAAGAGAAAGATAACACCATGAGATGAATAAAAAAGAATCAAATTCCATGTGAACATCCAAATTAAGCTTCCATGTGTTCTACAAGTTCTCACACAAAGATTAATGGAGGTTCCTCATAAAATTCACTCAATAGAATGATGTGGTGTCCATTGCCTCCCATAAGGAGTATGCCATGGGTTTAGTACCTTCATAAAGAAATTGAAGGGATGCTTAATATATTAATACAATGGTAATGAAATTATAATTTATAGAATATCACTTACATGAAACGAATTTTCATACATGTTTACTATGTGATATATCAACATATACATTCATATTTAATGTATTGAGAAAATAGAGTGAAACATGTGGCATATAAACATTATAATAGATGGAAGCGTATGATTGAAGATCATTAAAATAATAAAGGGTTTGTTTAGAAGTGTGTGATATGTCTTGAAATAAAAAGATCACATGATATTTCATCAATGTGATAGGAAGATTAATTTTATCCTATATTAAAGTGTTTAATTGAAGAATGATTAACATGATAATAAATTAGAGCATGAAAGAGTTTATATAGTGTGAGTAATCTATACTCTGTAAAGGTATATAAATGTTGACCTCCAAGTAAATTACATTTTTTCCAGAATAATTCATTTTTATATGGAGTATGATTAGCGTGATTAAGGGTCTGAATTGGATTTCTATAATATAAATATGGGGTTTCAAATGGAAATGATTTTATAATCGAGTAAGTGAAGATTGGTGGTTATTCATTTTACTACACTAAAACGAAATGGAAGATTCATATGGTATTAGGGTCCTCCATATTATAATGGATGTATAAATATAGATGGTAATTGAATAATCTACTTGGAGATTATAAAAAAATGTTCACATGATGTCAATATATATTTTTCACACGAGTGAAAATGAATTTATAATGACGGAAAAAATGGATTTTTTTGTTCCATTTTATATTGTAGACATATTAGGGGAAAATAAATAAAACATGGAGTCATAAACCACCCCGTTGGGTCTCCACATAAAATTAAAATGGGTTCACGTGAAACCCCAGAAGTCTATATTCAATAGACCATGACTTAGAGACTAACACCAAGGTTAAATATTCAAACATATATGAAATAAGTATACCATTATAAATGAAAACTACACATCACTGTGGATAATATTACACATTCCCTATAATAATACACGAATAATGTATATCAATACATTCTATGTAAAACAAATCCAAACCACAAATGGAATACCAAATGCAAGGTCTCTCAACTCCTCTATAACTCAAGAAAGGTATAATGAAATCCATGTTTACTAATAAGTCCCTTGTTTATATATAAAAGTTTTCTGGAAGCCACCATTAACTCTACCATAATAATGTAAAAATAGTATATATAAAGAAGGGGTGATCATATAAATATACTTAGTATTTTCCCCTAGAAATGTCATGATCCCAAATAAATAAAGAATATTAATTCATTAGTGGATGGAATAAATAAAAAATAAAAATAAAACACAAGTATCTACCATAATTAAATTGTCCACCCACCTCCATTATCACACTTTCCAAACCACATCGCATCCTCCTCACATGTCATCATAGAAATACTGCTAGAATAAAAACCACAGGATATAAATATCCAAGCATTAATAATTACATATAGGCCTCACTATAATGTCCCCACCAAGAAGTAGTTATCTACACATAGGGAACTATCTATAATAACTCCATCATCAAGTAGTTATCCTTAAACTGTGATCTATCTACAATATCTTAATAATCAAATAACTATCTACCCATAGGGAACTCACTAATCATACACAACCATTGGTTGGATCTTTGTCCACCAACACATACTCTCTTTTTTTTGGGTTCCCAACCTCAAGGGATCTCCCCCACATAACCTGAACCATCATCAATAGATCACTCCAATCAATCCATATCATAGTGGTTGAGTAGTCTTCCACCAGTATATATTATTACTATTTTTGGATATACACCCACATGGACTCCTTTAACCCTAAAAAATCACCATATAATCACAATTAATGGAATCTATCCACTCACATGGACCCTCACTATATTACTAACTATCTTCTCAAAGGGAATCTTACCCCCTCAAGATAAATCACCACTACAACAAATAATATAAAATATAGATATCTATACCATATACACTATCATTCTCATAATCATCATCAAAAAAACAACTTCCATATCACTAGTTAAAACATCTACATCACTCATATATCACAAATGGATTCTCATCCCTAATATCCATTTATTATTCCACTTGGTCCACCCCACATACAATGGTCCTAGAGTGTATAACCACTCCACATCACTAACATTACTTATATACTATGAATAATATAATACCATAAAATCATCAATTATCCAACACATACTAAATATCCCCATTCATCCAAAACATATCATCAGCAATACCATTCTACATTCGTACATCAATTTATTCACACTAGAGAGGTCATCTATGGGTTTTTGTTATATTCGAGTTATACCACTACTATAAAATCATCACACTATAACCATTATATATAATTGTTAATAAGAACAACCTATACTATATCTATCACAACTCTATACCATGGTTGAAAAACACATGTAAAATTTAGGTCACCTTATGAACACACTGCCATACTCTTCCATATCTGGGATTTGGAATGACCTTATAACAAATTTTCATAGACGTCTATAACTCACTACCACTTCATCACCTACCTCACCATAACTTCATCACACAATCCTAGTTTATGGAAGGTCCTCTATACTTAATTGGAATGGGTGGTGAAATAAGCAATAAATTTAATCATCTGACATCCAAGTATTTTCTATAGTTTTCTTTCATTACAAGATCTAAGTTAGACATGGGGAATTAATAAATTTTATAAATAATATCCACCAATTTACCTATTATAAAAACATATCAAATAATTCACATATGAATTATAAATAATATTCAACAATAATTCCTCAATTCATAATCATTCCCACCGTTCTAAAATTTTTATCTTTTCCAATTCAATATTGTATTATCATAGAATCTTAGTTCCATAAATTTACACTTATCAATTACATTTTTTTAATTTCAATATTTATCTATTAAATTCATAATCCATATCATTTTTATTATTCAAAAATAATAATTATTCCACCAATTTAATTTCAATATTTTATATTTCAGTTTGATTTACAGAATTTTAATTCTTTCGGAATATTATAAAACATCTACCCAAAAAAAATATAAGATTGGTATATTCATAATTATAATTAAAATATATGATAATATTAGTCATTTAACATGATCCAACACAATTTCTCAATCCTCTAATTTTCACTACTATTCACTCATCGAAAATCATATTCTTCATTCTCTTATATTTCAATTCCACCTCAACACACAACACGGAGAGTTTTATCCTTTGAGAAAGAATAGATAAGATTAAAGGGATTTCCAATAAAATTTAAACTATATCAAATACATTATATCTATTGATTCATTTTCAATTCTCTATAAATGACCTCATTGATTATGTGTGTACATTCCCATCAATCTTTTCATCTCCTTCTATTTAAAATCCCCCCATTTAATTCAATTTTATAGTTTATCTAAATTAACTCAGATTACAGAGAAATATATTCAAATACTCTAATAATATATCCAAATTGAAATCATAACATATTTCATAATTTATTTAATGGAAAATAATTATTTTAATAATTAACCACTTAAATAAATAAATAATAATAATATTCCACTAACACATGAAACACATAAGAAAAAAAAAATCTTACAAAAATTACCCTATCACTACCCAATGGTAAATATTACTTCATGAATCTAATGAAACACTAAAAATTTCATTCATAATACATAAGAATCCTTCTTAATTAAAAAACCTGAAAAAATCACAAACTCCCAAATCTCAAAATTCAGGTATAAACATTATACACCCCTTTTAATCATTTAATTCATAAAAAATTCAACCATAATCATTAAAAGGGGAAAACCCAAAAAAACACTTTCATTCAACTTTTACCATCATAACAGACTTATTCATGAAAATTCATGATATTACACGCATTTATGATTCTCTTTCTATAGTTTATCCTTGTATACTACCATGCCTCCCAAGAACTCGCACTAATGGTAAGAACTATCCTCAAAGAAATTTATCTTTAAAATATAAAATCACCACATTATTGTGACTTGAACTACATCTGGAATAACTATAATAACTTCTCGAACCTAAATCCAAAACAATGGATTTTTTCCATTTATACAAATATTTATAATGTCTTATACCAATGGTGGAAGGAAAAATATTAGTATAAGAAAGTTTCATCAATAATAAATGGTCTATCCATCATTATAAAAAATCTAAAATTAATGATCTAAAAATATCCTCTAAGGTTTGAATCATCTACTAAGTTTGAAAATCAGTTTCTTAATGAAATGTGGTGATAAGGCACAATTGGGTATCAATGTAATTCTAAAATCCTTTCTACATCCATGATGTAAACTAATTATCATGCTTATAAATGATTTTTCATGAAAATACATGTTTCTAGTCTACTTAGATTACATAAATAATCAATAAACTATCCACTAATCTTGATTACTTAATCAGTAATAAATGATCTAACATCGTCAATCTCTTCATGAAAACCCAAACCACATAAAATAATCCCACTATACAAGGAAAACGTTTAAAACAATCCATAAGAATTACATCATATTGGTATGTAATTTCAAAATATTCAACAACTGGATTATAAGTTTATGTCTGGATTTCACCTATAGTCACTCAAGAGATAGAGAATTGCATTCACCCTCTTCTTCATCCTTATTTATCCCATTTTATTTATTTATATTTTTTGTCAGAATATTGGGAAGCCTTGATGATTTAAGGACATGTAAATAAATGTTGACAAAATATTAAAAGTTTATTAAGAAAATT
Organism: Viscum album; assembly: GCA_963277665.1. Classification (NCBI taxonomy): domain Eukaryota; kingdom Viridiplantae; phylum Streptophyta; class Magnoliopsida; order Santalales; family Viscaceae; genus Viscum; species Viscum album. The sequence continues at coordinate 251,645,700 of OY728150.1, forward strand.
CCATGATAAATGGTTTAGGATTTGAGGTTGAAACACAAAAATCTACAATTTGACAGATTAATGACAAAGAAAAAATTTATTTGTAATGATAATAGTAATATTATTCATAGTAATCAAATCCATGTGTGGGTGGATGTATATGAAATGTATACAAAAATTTGGAAGTTATTTTTATGGATTGAGAAGGCCTATAGAAGGTTTTAATTTTTTATGATATTAGTTTATATAAATTCTGTAATTTCATATGTGAATATGACTTTTTCTAGCAACTTAAGACTTTTAGGAGCTCATAAAACATCACAAATACGTTCAACATTACTAGTTTATATTAATTTGAAATAAGGTAGGAAAATGGAAAATTAATTTCTACACATGACATTCTCAGGTCACGTCAATCCTTTGAAGTTCACACAAGAATTTCACACTAGCCTTATAATACTTTTATAGGTGTTTAAATATGAATTTTTAGTTGATATCTTAAAATCTTAGCAGTAGTGTATGAATTTTTATGGAGTGAATTAAATATTGATAAACATGTATGAAGTTTGATAATATTTTAATATATTAGATGATCCTTATATGATATCTCTCTTTATATGATTTTATATCTTTTGGAGAATCCAATAATGCTAAAAAAATTATTTTAATGAAAATATTAATTAGATGATACTCAATAATTGTTTTTCAAGGATAGAAACATCATGATCAAATCCGCATGGAATATTATAAAAACTAATATCAATGAACAACCAAAAATAGGAGAAGCTAGTGAATCTATGTTTTGTTCCAAAAAAATATAGTATCCACATCACAGTGCATGAGTTCCAGGTATATATGGATAATTCAAAAAAGATTAATGCAGTTGATTTCGTTGATGTTTTCAAAAAAATAAATAACCTAAATAATTATGAAATTTGAATGCGAATATTCAAATTAATTTTTCTTATATTTTTAAGGATAATTAAAACTAAAAATATCTTTTAAATTTGAATCAGAAGATTACCTATCATCCAAGTATTTAGGATTGTTCATATTTCAAATATGGGAAAACTATTCACAATGTTATTAATAAAGATTAATTAGGAATAAATAGTTGAAAATCCATGAATAGTAAGTGAAATAATTCCAAATAAATGAGATTTTGATATATCATTTTATCAATGAGAGAATTAGTTTTTTGAAGCCTAGAGTTATCTAAGGAGGAAAAGGCCGGTGTGCCTAAGTATTCAATGTAATAAGGATAATCAAATCACATGATGGTCTAGAAGGATAGGAAAGTCAGGTTTCCATGTTTTGAGTAAGAATTGGGAGTATAAACTTGATGTTTTACATGATAAGTCTAGATAATCTAGTATATTAATAGAGAAATATCAATAGCAGTTGGTGTAGAAGAATCCTAGAGAAAAAGGATATTTTTCTTTTTTTTGGATCACATTTATAGAGGGGAGTTTAATTCTTATAATGGGATTTTAGAAGCCATAACATTGAAGAATCTATGGTAATTAGACTATAAAGGTACTAGGTTATATCCACCTAGAGATATAGTGGACGAATCCTCGAATGGGTGTATTAACCAACCATGACAATAAATAGGTCTTTCAAGCTATAATTCTATATTTGGTGTACTATGATTTCTATCATTATTACTATACATAAATCCTAGATTTGATAATATATTTTGGGGGTTATGAACTTAAAATGTGTAAGATTTTGAGTTAAAAATAATAATTCTTAAAATAATGATATTAATTTACCCCCTCTTAGTTGTTAATCTAGCTCAAGGTATCATAAGTTGTATGAGAGAGAGGTTGCCTCTTAAATATCCAAGAAGTTGTTTATTATGAAGAATCAGATGTTTGGGAATACTCAAGGTCTCCTTACTTTTAATTTAAAAACTAACACAATTAGAGGAATAAAATACCACTTTTCCTTCTATCACTTGTCCTTAAGGCAAGAAGATACTACAAATATCGATTTTCCATCCATTCCCAAGGGAGGAACAATATATTTTACTAATAAGAGAAATTTCGAAGTGGATGGAAAATCATAAAATTATATCTTGATGTATTTTTTAGAAAAGTGATATAAAATGATTATGGGACAACAAAACTCTAAATATAGTTGGGATAAATTAAGAAGAAGTTATGAAGGAAAGGTAAAATTCATAGAATTCAAGATACAAATCTAGAGGAGATGATTTGAAGACATAATGATAGATGATGATGAATACATTGAATACAACTTTTCAAGGATCAATGATATTGTGACTGATATCTAGTGATTTGAGGATAATTTAGAGGATTCCACTTTCTTCATAAATTTGAGGATATATTTTCTAGACATATTTGATCCCAAGGTTTTAGCCATAGAATATAGAGAATATTTTTTATTAGATGAGCTTAAAAATATTCTCATAATTTCTGGGATGAGGATGGATCCAACATTCAAGGTTAAATTAAAATATGATATGGAATTTTAGTCCATTAAAAAAAGAAATATAAAATAAGAATAATCAACAGGATCAATTGATTAAGATAACGATAAGGTTGATGAAGACTTAAAAAAATTTATATCTTCTATTTAAGAGATACATAAATAGAAAGATTCATGTAAATGTAAAGAAACTGTAATGGTTCTATAATTTTAATGTAATTGGTTATTATTGAAATTATATCCAATGAATGAATTTTTAAGAATTAAAATCATATGGGGTGGATAGTAAATCTCAATAGAATAATAAAATTAAGTTCAATAAGAAGAATTATAAGAGTAAGAAAAGATTCCTCATAAGAAATAAGTATAACCATAACTCATCAAGGATCTAATTGTATGATGAAGTAAATTTTTTTCTCATGTTGAGAATGATTTTTGTTCCTTTAGCATTGATGATAAATAAGAAATGGTAGTGATATAGTGGCATCTAAAAGGTGAGTTAGATTATTTTTTTGAGAATACTACACAACCTAATAAATATAAGATAAATACACTAAAATATAATAACAATGTAAATTAAGGAACTTAATTTTTAATAATGAAATATTTTTACTATATTAATGAGATAAATATAAAAACCATCACAAATAATCATTTAAGAGAATATGGTGAGTGATCATGAAGAGAATTTGAATGGAAAAAATTAAGAGATGGCTGAGAACTAAAATATTTTCAATGGGGATCAAAATTAGTTGAGGAAGATAAAAAATAATTCGAAAAATATTCCCAAGTCAGAGGATAATCTACTCAAGTTAGTGAACTGGGGATTTTCAATAGGGAAGTAAAACACACACTTAATCCATCTAAAATAAAGCTGTTATTTATAACTATGCATGTGAAAAATATAATGACGAGCTTATTTAGAATTAAATGGTAAATGAGATTCCTTATTCTTCATAAAATATAGATATATTTAGATTAATACTTGAATGAGAAAATTCCCCTTGGAAAAAGGCATAATATGAAGAAGGAAATCCGTAAACATTCCTAGATAGATATATCGCATGAATTGAATATCACTATTTATAGGATTTTTACAGTACTATGGAAAGTATAAACACAAATAATACTCCTTATGACATAATATTTATTTACCATGTTAAATTAATAAACCACGTGTAGGTGATAATTAGAAAAAAAGATAAAAGTATCAAAGGAAACAAACTACGTCTAGTAACTTGAGTAATCTGTCCACCCAAAATAGAGTTGATATGATAGAATTTATATATGGTATATGTAACCAATAGGGCCACAGAGACATCGAGAGAAATGTACGATTATATAGAAAAACGTATCGTGGTTTTAAAGGGAAGGAACATTATAATAGAATAGAAGAAGCATAACCTATTAGGAAACCACGACAAAAACCTAATAAAGTTGAGAAATGGAAAATATAATTCTTAAAAATTTGGATAAATCAATTGAATAGGGCCTAGAAAAATGAGAGATTTGAGATAAATGATAGTTAATAAGGAAAGAAAGTGGTTACAATATAAGTGGTTGACATAAACAAGAACCTATCCATAAGTTGTGATCTAAAAATTGATGGATAATTGAGTGAGAGATGTGGGTATGATGAGCATGGAAAGAAAAATTTCATGATAATTCTACCATCACCAGAAAATATTATGAGAAAGATAATTTATGAAAAATGAAATGAATATTCCTTGATCTATGAGGTAAATAATACTACCTCACATATGATAAAAAGTAATGTAAAATAGATGAGTATGTAATCTATTAAGGATTTTGAAAATAAATTTTTTTAGGTTAGAATAAAAGAGTGGCCTATGTTGATAGGAAACTCTAAGACTCAGTGTTTGAAATAAGAAACAAATATCTCCCTCATTATTCATAATTTTTCTATTTAATTATTCTAACATATATGGAATTGAAGTTGGATAATAAATCTATCACTACTAGAAAATAAAGAAATTAATACTATTTGGACTTTTCTAACTTCTATGAAAAGCAGAAGTTGAGTTCATCCCCATAAGGATAGAAAAGACAAGATAAATCTATCATGTAGTAGATATAGAAATTTTTCATAGTTTTACAAAACTATTGAATGAGGTTTTCTAATCATACTCACTACCCTCATTATTATATTTCAAATATATTTATAAAATGGGAGTGATGGTTGATTAAAAGATGATAAAAATGGGAGTTTTTATATATTTAACTTGAACTATTAGATGGATTTTTTATGTTGAGTTCATGTTATTTTTTTTAATAAATATATTTGAAACAACACATAGAATGAATTTTTTAGAATAGTTTCAAATTTATGGTTGTTTACGGACAAAATTGATTTTTTTATGAAATATGATTTTCTATAAGGGGTTAGGCCACACAGACATAGGTTTGACTGAATAATTCCCACTCTTTTTAATAAAAGAAAGTGCAATCATACCTCTATCAAGTGTAAAAAGTAGTTATTTAGATCTAAAAATTGGAGAATAAAATGGTTTCAAAAGTATTATGGTGATATGAGGATACCCATAAAATTTTATTTGCATTTATTTTTAATAATGGTGAGAAATAGAGGCACACATATTGACATAAAAACATCTGCCGTGTCCTTGAAAATGTAACACTCCAAGCTTCTACGGTACGCTTCTCTTTGAATAATGCAATAGCGTGTGTTGTACGCAACATCGAGTTCTAACACACCACAACCAATCAAACTAGCCGTTATGAATAGTAATACCCACTTTTTGAAATTTATAAATTTTATTTTACAAAATGGACTTCATTTTTGGATTCAAAATATCGAAATTAGCCTAGGGTGAATTTTTGGTATTTTTCTGAAAAACTTCATTTTTTGATGAATAGTGAAACCACTAAGTGGTAGTTAAAAATGATTTTTTCATAAAACATAATTTTACCACTTCTATGAGTGGAATTTCGAAACTCCGAGAGACACGGTTAATATGAAGAAGTAAAATGTGGTTCAATGAGATGAAAATAATTTTTGGTGAATAGTAACTTTTTACTTTTATTTACCACGGTTAAAAGTAAATTGGGTAATTAAGGGTAAAAATGATATTAATATTACCCTAACACATGTCCTAATTCTATTGGACAAGTGTATCTCGACCAAAAAAAACCTTAGGAATAAAATATTATCATTTAGGTCCACTTGTATTAGATTAGGAGATTTATTATTTAATTCAAAGAAGAGTTAAAAGAGTTAAAATCAAGGTTTATTTACTAACATTTTTTTAATATAGGGTTACACATAAGATAAATTCGATTATAAATATTAATTATAAATATAAAAATATTTCCTATATAATGATATTTTATTTATAAATTTTATATATTAAATAATTTAATTTATTTGTGACACAATGATGATGTAGTAATTACCATAATAGTGAAAATTAAAACAATTGTTATTATAAATACCCAAATAAATGTAATTTGAGGCTTTTTATGAATTACTCTAATTTTATAGGTTAATATGACATGTTATAAATTATTTAATTAATGTTTTTCGAAGTAATAATTCTGTTATGAGTTTTAAAAAAAATCAATTTTCCAAATAATGTCAAAATTGACATAAAAGAGAATTTAAAACAAATATTATATTATTAATTGATATTGAATTCCTAAAAATCTATGGTTCATCGCCGAGACTTATATCATGATAGGTGTATCATTAATGGAACACTTGGGGGTCTCTTGGTGGTATGTAGTAATTTTATAAACTATATACTATAAAAATACAAAGTGACATGGTAAGTGTCAAACTAATTAACTAAGAGTTAAAACTAAAATATAAGGTCAATATAATGACCCAAACCTATCTAACATATATTTTTTGAGTGGTTTTAGACCCATCCCCACCTTAACCTTTAAATAATACACTTTTGAGCCATTAGAAACCGAATATGAATTTATTATAAAATAATATTTCTAGCTTTTCCAAAGGTGCCCCTCACTCCTCTTATAAAAGGGCACTCACCCTTCTCACTAATTCATACATTCAAAGCATTTGTTCTGGGCCAAACCCTGCCCAAATACTCTCTCAACTTCCCTCACTTCAACCTAGAGGCCTTAGTTTGATCAGAATTCCATCATATGGAGCCCTTTTGATCAAATCAAAAGGAAGAACCTGAAGAAGAGGTAATGTTTTCACCACCATCTTTCAAGTTCCTTTCCTCTTCATCTTCTTCTTTCTCTGTTACTCCCATTATAAAATAATGAATATAGTATCTCCTATACACTTTAATATTATTATAAATATGGTACAACCATATTCAGTATTCAATCTATCCTTTTAATAACTTGTCACCATACGTGCGTAAGTACGGCTTACCGTCTCCACGTCGTCGTGAAATTGTTATTCAATAAATTATTACTTGGATGGTTATAATTATGATGTTTAATTAATGTAAATAATAAATATAATATGATAATGATTCTTTATATATGATATAGCAACCAATTATATATTAATTTAATATCAAAAGAATGATATTGTCGCTCGTGCGTACGTACGGACTACCGTCTCCACGAACGCGATGAGATTCATCCTCCATTGTATCAATTCAAGTATAATTATCATTTGATGATTTAAAAATATTGTTTAAGGAATTGATATCATTCTGTATATGAATAAGATACAACCTATCCATAACAAACACGGCTTATGTAACAAAACATATAAAATAAAACGAGTAACTTAACACACGAAACGATGATAATTCTAAGATATTATTAATAAATAAATGTTAAAAGATCATATATGATATAATATTAATGTATATAATTCTTGTATAATTGAAAAACAATTATTTCACCATAATAAAGGAGTTTAACATACCCTCAACCAAGGAAAAGTACAAGGTAAGGGTTTATTTCACAATCGCTTCATTATCCGAGGTTGTTTATAAGTGATTATCTACTGGGACTTCTTTATAATCCACATCCATGTTTCTTAAAAAGGTATTTAAAAACATTTTTTTACTATTTACTAGAATATGGGTTAAGTCATTTATACCCTTGTTGACTTTTATAAGTGGTTTATAAAGAAATCTTTCTGTCATTTTCCAAACAAGGTCCTTTTTAACCTTTTCGACAGAATTAAGTTAAGAATGTTTTTTTAACTTATTCGGCGGGTGTGGCTATTTTCCACCATTATAAAATCTTCGAAGCTTCCCTTACAAGATTATAAGAATATTTTCAAAGAAAATGTTTTATTTTATAGATATATGACTCTTAAATTATTTCAAAATAGAAAGAGATATTTCTCTAAAAAGATTTTTGATTTCATCTATGTCAACATCCTTTGATGGATTTTAAGCATATTTGAAGTTGATTTATTATGATACAAAACTTCTATGTTTTATTGAAGTTTTTGTGATATTTTTGACTATGGATGTGTTATTTTTATACCATTCGTGGTTTATGTATGAAGTATTTACATTTTGTATCCTAGTTTTAATACGAATGTTTATTTTATATTTAAACCTTTTCATATGGGAATTCATTGGACTTAATATGTGACGGATGGAGCCCGCTATAGATCCTTGATGCATCGGTAGGTATCATGAGGCAAACTAGTGTCTTGGCACAAGGCCTTGAGAAAATATTATTTGTAGTCTTGGCACGAGGCCTTGGCTATGTGGTTATGATAGTATGACATTATGCATTCCATCATTATGAAAGTGGTTATTGATATTTCATGTGAATATTCGATTAGTAGAATATCCATGTGAATAAGTAAATGGAATTATTTCATTTACTATGTTGAAGTTCAAGTTTAAAAGGCTTTTGTTTTAGTTATACAATTCCTTAAATGTTTATTATTATTTATGATAGTTTCCGCTATATTGTTATCCTTACTTGTCATTTGAGATCACCCCTTTTCTATGTTTTATTTTTCCCAGGATGTGAAGACGTAATTTATGAATGGCCTGCAGGGATAGTATGAGGGGATAAGAGTGTGGACTATGGAGACTATATTGTTGTAGTTTTCATTTTATGATTTAATGTAAACATTATTTATTTATCTAGTTATTCCAATGCTACTAAACTAATCGGTCATTCGAGATTTGATCTTTCTTTTGATCACGCCAATGTTATGTAATAATGCACCGAATTTGGGTAACTGGGGTCAGGGCATTATAGTTGGTATCAGAGAAAGTTTAGTAAAAACCTTGGAAGCTAGATTTAGATAAACTCTGATTAGAGCACATAGACCTCAGATGGACTTTGAGGATTAGTATAGAAGAACTTCCTAGAATTTTGGTATTGTAGATATTTTGTGAGTTTTCCGAGAAATACTTCCCTGTATGAATACGAGCAGGTAGAGGCGGCTCTGGCATAGATGTACCTAGGGGTAAAACCCGAAAACACCGCTTTGAGCTGGACTCGAACAGGAACTGGTTCACAACAATTGGACTTTCTGCACTCTTGGTTCGGACACTCCAAGGGGATATGATTAGGATAACTCTCATTTTATTTACAAATCATTATGAAGGGTTTATGAGTATATACTTCCTCAAAGAAAACATTTTTATTATTATGGATTATATCCATAAATAGTTCAATTTACGTTAAGTGTTTTATATGAATGAAATTATGTATTTTGATTCATAAACTGATCCAGTTTATGCCATTGTTTATAAATGTCTCTTAGTGGAAGAAATGGAAACTGTATCAATGCACGCACTCCATGTATGGATTTATCTCCTGCTCAAGATAATTATAGTGGAGTTGGTGATGCAACTGGTGCTGATCATCTAATCACCATACTGGGACAACTCACTCAGGTTATGAATAATAACCTTACCCATATGGAGCACCCTGATCTACAGTGTGGAGGATCAATGTTAGATCTCTTCATGAGGCAGCAACCACCAACATTCAATGGGAGTACAAATCCATTAGTAGCTGAGCAATGGATAAATTCCCTAGAGAAAATATTTCGGGCTTTGGGGAGTAGTGAAAGAGAAAAAATTTATCAATGCAGTTTACCTCCTCACTGGAGATGCTGATCAATGGTGGTCATTGATTCAAAAAACGAAGGAAGATGATGAAGTATCAAATTTGGAATGGAGGGAGTTCAAATATCTGTTTTTAGAAAAATACATTTCTCGTGACCATCGAGCAGATATGGAAAGACAATTTCTGAGTGTGAGACAAAAAGAGGATGAGAATGTCGCAAAGTATCTGGCTAACTTTACAAGGTTAGCAAGGTATGCAGGAGATTATATACGTAACCCAATAAGTATGATTGATCGTTTCTTTGATGGGTTAAAACCATTTCTCTGTCGAGCATTAGTCTCACAATCCTTTTCGTCATACAACGACATTGTCTCATGTGCTATCAAGATAGAGAAATAATTCTCTATGTCATATGACATTAAAGAAATTAAAGAGAAGAAGAGATCTACTAATCAATCTAGGAATGGAAATAAGGGGAAGAAGGGAAATGTTGAATATCCATCCTGTGGTAAATGTGGGAAGAAACACCCCGATACTTTCTTGAAGGGAATGGGTGTCTGTTACAAGTGTGGTGAAAAGGGCCACCAAGCTCGTGATTCCAAAGGGAAGAAGGAAGCTACTAATGTTCAGTGCTACAATTGCAGGGAGATGGGACATTATTCAAATGAATGTCCTAAACGTCAGGGGAACATACCTCAGAAAAGGCCAAGGGATCAAGGACAAGCTTATGATATCACTACTACTGAGGTAGAAGCTCCGAATGACGTGGTGGCAGGTAATTTAATGGTTTTTCTCAAGTTTAGTAAATACATTATTTGATTCTGGATCATCACATTGTTTTATATCTTCCCATTTTTCTTAGAAATTTAGATATTTCCAATTTAATTTATCAAGGGAGTTGTCAGTTAAAACTCCTAAGGGAAGTATCATTGCAACAAAGTTTTGTGAATCAGTCCCCATTAGAGCACATAAATGTTCCTTATCATCTGATCTCATCATCATACCTATTATTGAGTTTGATATAATCCTCGTTATGGACTGGCTTTTGGACCATGATGTGAAGATTTATTGTAAGAAGAAGGAGGTTACTATTTTTTATGACAATGATAAGGAACACCTTATCTTTAGAGAAGAATCGTCACCACCTAATTCTTATCTAGATCCACCCCCAATATCTGAACTAAATTCAATTATTGGGGAGGAAGAGGATGAAATTATAGTGTGTGAGGAAAGGAATGTTCAAATAGAGTATGTACCTATTGTGAAAGAATATGTAGATGTGTTTCTGGAAGATTTACCTGGACATCCTCCAGAACGAGAAGTTGTGTTTTCCATTTATTTAATTCCTGGATCAAGGCCTATATCAAAGACCCCTTATAGAATTTCCACTGTATAACTAGTTGAACTAAGTAAACAACTATAGGAATTGAGTAATAAGGGATTTATTCTCCCTAGTGTTTCTCCATGGGGATCCCATGTTCTTTTTGTTAAAAAGAAAGATGGATCTATGAGGTTATGTATCGACTATATGGAGATCAATGATATAACAATAAAGAACTAGTATCCCCTACCTCGCATTGATGATTTATTTGACCAACTACATGGATCTCAATACTTTTCAAAGATTGAACTTTGATCTGGACACCATCAGTTGTGTGTGAAGAAGGAAGACATTCTGAAGACCGCATTTCGAACCAGGTACGGGCATTACGAGTTTACAGTAATGCCTTTTGGATTGACTAATGCACCATCTGTATTCATGGATCTGATGAATAGAGTTTTAAAGGAATATCTCGATGAATTTGTGGTGGTATTTATTGATTATATCTTGGTATACTCCAAAAGCTACGAAGATCATGAAAATCACTTGCGCATTATCTTGAAGACTCTAAGAAGACATGAATTATATGGGAAATTTAGCAAGTGTGAATTCTGGCTGCAGAAGATTTCTTTTCTTGGCCATATTGTCACTATAGATGGAATCTCTGTTGATCCTTCTAAGACCAAGGCAATCCAAGAATGGCCTGCAACAACAAGTATAACTGAGGTGCGTAGTTTTATTGGTTTAGCAGATTATTATTGACATTTCGTCCAGAATTTTTCCCGGTTGGCTAACCCATTAACAATGCTCACACGTAAAGGGGTTAAATATGTTTGGACAAAATATTGAGAAGAATTATATTAAGAACTGAAGAAAAGATTATTCAATGCTCCTATATTGACTCTACTATCAGGGAATGATGGGTTAGTTATTTATAGTGATGCATCAAAGAAAGTAATTGGTTGTGTCCTTATGCAGAATGATATGGTTATTTCCTATGAATCAAGACAGTTGAAAATTCATTAACAAAACTATCCTACTCATGATATCGATTAGTAGCTGTGATCTTTGCTTTGAAGATATGGAGGCACTATCTCTATGGTGAAAAATGTGAGATTTATACTGATCACAAGAGTTTGAAGTATATTTTCTCACAAAACGAACTGAACATGAGGAAAAGGAGATGGCTTGAATTACTCAAGGATTATGATTGCACGATACACTACAACCTCAGGAAGGAAAACAAGGTGGCAGATGCTTTGAGCAGAAAAGATCATAGAGTTTTGAAAAATATGAGAATTGAAAGGGATCCAATTTTCATGGATATAGTGAAGATGGTCATGGGAATAACTAGAGAAGGTGAAACATCAATGCTTTTTCAAATGGTTTCCAAACCATCTTTACTAGAAAGGATTCAAAGTTCTTAGACCGATGATGAAGAATTTCAAAAGAAGATTAAAGCTGTGAATGATGGGAGATTGAGAGGTTTCGTGTATGAAGATGGAATTTTGAAATTTGGGAAGAGACTTTTTGTTCCCGATATACCTGATCTAAAAAGGGAATTGCTGGATGATTCTCATAGTTCCAATTTCTCTATACATCATGGGAGCACCAAAATGTATAGAGATTTGAAGGAACATTTTTGGTGGGACAACATGAAGGGGGATATTGCTGATTTTGTGTCAAGATGTATGGTTTTTCAACAAGTGAAAGCTGGAAGGCAACAAACTGGTGGAGTATTGCATCCTCTTCCCATACCTGAGTGGAAATGGGACAATATTATGATGGAATTTTTTATGGGGATACCAAAGACTCCTAGATGGAATGATGCAATATGGGTCATTGTTGATCATCTTACCCAGTCAGCACATTTTCATGAAATAAGGGAAGATTTACCACTTGAATGACTAGAAAGACAATATATTAATGAATTTGTGAGACTTCATGGAGTACCCCTATCGATTGTTTCTGATCACGATCCCTGTTTTACTTCAAGATTCTGAAAAAGTATTCAGAAGGGCTTGGATACTGAACTTCATTTGAGCACTTCCTACCACCCTGAAATAGATGGACAATCAGAACAAACTATTCAAACCTTAGAAGACATGTCGAGATCCTGCTCACTTGATTTTAGGGTATGTGGGATCAATATTTACCTCTGGTAGAATTTTCCTATAATAATAGCTTCCATTAGAGTATTCATATGGCACCATATGAAGCGTTATATGGAAAGATATGTCGCACACCAACCTGTTGGGATGAAGTTTGTGAAAGAAAACTTGTAGGCCCAGAACTGGTGGAGGAAATTATGGAAAAGGTGATGGTAATCCAAAACCACATCAAAGCATCTCAATGTAGGCAGATGAGCTATGCCGACAATCGAAGGAAGGATTTGGAATTTCAAGTCGATGATCATGTTTTCATGAAGGTATCTCCATGGAAGGGAGTCATACATTTTGTTAATAAAGGTAAATTGAGTCCCAGGTACATCGGACCTTTCGAAATTCTAGAATGAATTGGGGTTGTAGCTTACTGTTAGGCAATGCCGCCACAAATACCTCCAAAGATCACGATGTGTTCCACATATCACTATTGAAGAAATACATGCCTGACCCAAAGCATGTACTCAACTATGAGGAATTAGAACTGGAACCCGATCTATCTTATTACGAATATCCCATCATGATTCTTGATACGAGTGAACAAGTGCTGATAAACTGGACGACTCGTCTGGTAAAAATCTTGTGGAGAAACCATAAGATGGAAGAGGCAACGTGGGAACCCGAGGAACTTATGATGAAGAAACACCAGAGTATTTTCATGTGGTAGTATTCTAGAAATTTCAAGTATGAAATTATTTGAAGGAATGGAGAATGTGACACCCCAAGCTTCTACGGTACGCTTCTCTTTGAATAATGCAATAGCGTGAGTTGTACGCAACATCGAGTTCTAACACACCACAACCAATCAAACTAGTCGTTATGAATAGTAATACCCAATTTTTGAAAATTATAAACTTTATTTTTCCAAAATGGACTTCATTTTTGGATTTGGAATATTGAAATTAGCCTAGGGTGAATTTTTGGTATTTTTCTGAAAAACATCATTTTTTTGATGAATAGTGATACCACTATGTGGTAGTTAAAAAACTGAATTTTTTATAAAACATAATTTTACCGCTTCTATGAGTGGAATTTTTAAAATCCGAGAGACACGATTAATATCAAGGATTAAAATGTGGTTCAATGAGATGAAAATAATTTTTCGTGAATTGTAACTTTTTACTTTTATTTACCACAGTTAAAAGTAAATAGGGTAATTAAGGGTAAAAATGATATTAATATTTCCCTAACACATGTCCTAATACTATTGGACAAGTGTATCTCGACCAAAAACAACATTTGGAATAAAATATTATCATTTATGTCCACTTGGATTAGATTAGGACATTTATTATTATTTAATTCAAAGAAGAGTTAAAAGAGTTAAAATCAAGGTTTATTTACTAAAACATTTTTAATATAGGGTTAAACATAAGATAAATTAGATTATAAATATTAATTAGAAAGATAAGAAGATTTAATACATAATTATATTTTATTTATAATTCTTAGACATTAAATAATATAATTTATTTATGACACAATGATAATGTAGTAATTACCATAATAGTGAAAAATTAAAATAATTGATATTATAAATACTCAAATAAATATAATTTGGGACTTTTTATGAATTATACTAATTTTATAGGTTAATATGACATGTTAGGAATTATTTAATTAACTTTTTTCGAAGTAATCATTTTGTTATGAGTTTCACAAAAATCAATTTTCCAAATAGTTTCAAAATTGACATAAAAGAGTTTTTAAAACAAATAGTATATTATTAATTGATATTCAATTCATAAAAATATAAGGTTTGGCCAAGAGAATTATATAATGATAGGTGTATAATTAATGGACCACTTGGGGGTATCTTGGAGGTATATAGTAAGTTTATTGACTATATAATATAAAAATACGAAGTGACATGGTAAGTGTCAAACTAATTAACTAAGAGTTAAAACTAAAAGATAAGGTTAATATAATGACCCAAACCTGTCTAAATTCTATTGGTTGAGTGGTTTGTGACCCATCCCCACCTTAACCTTTAAATAATCCACTTTTTATCCATTATAAACCGAATATGAATTTATTATAAAATAATATTTCTAGCTTTTCCAAAGGTACCCCTCACCCCTCCTATAAAAGGGCACCCCCCCCTTCTCACTAATTCACAAATTAAAAGCCTTTTGGGTCGGCCAAAACCTACCCAAATACTCTCTAAACTTCCCTAAATTCAACATAGAGACCTTAGTTTGATCAGAAATCCAACCTAAGGAGCTATTTTGATCAAATCAAAAGGAAGAACCCGAAGAAGAGGTAATGTTTTCACCACCCTCTTTCAAGTTCCTTTCTTCTTCAACTTCTTCTTTCATTGTTATTCCCATTATAAAATAATGAATCTTGTATCTCCTATATAATTTAATATTATTATAAATCTGGTACAACAATATTCAGTATTCTATCCATCCTTTTAATAACATGCCACCATACGTGCGTACGTACGGCTTACCGTCTCCACGTCGTGGTGAAATTGTTATTCAATAAATTATTATTTGGATGGGTATAATAATGATGTTTAATTCATGTAAATAATAAATATAACATGATAGTGATTATGTATATATTATATACCATCCAATTATATATTATTTTAATATCAAAAGAATGATATTGTCGCTCGTGTGTACGTACGGACTACCGTCTCCACGTACGCGAGGAGATTCATTCTCCATCTTATCCATTCAAGTATAATTATCATCTGATTATTTAAAAATAATTTTTAAGGACTTGATATCATACTGGATATGAATAATATCCAACCTATCCATAACAAACACGTTCTATGTAACAAAACATATAAAAGAAGATGAGTAAGTTAACACCTGAAATGACGATAATTCTAAGATATTATTAACAAAGAAATGTTAAAAGATCATATATGATATCATATTAATGTATATGATTCTTGTATAATTTAATAAAAATCATTTCACCATCATACAGGAGGTTAACCAACCCTCAACCAAGGAAAAGTACAAGGTAAGGGTTTATTTTAAAATCTCTTCATTATCTGAGGTTGTTTATACGTGATTATCTACTGGAAATTCTTTATCATCCACATCCATGTTTCTTAAAAATGTATTTCAAAACATTTGTTTTACTATTTACTAGAATATGGGTTAAGTCATTTATACCCTTGTTTACTTTTATAAGTTCTTTATAAAAGAATCTTTCCATCATTTTCCAAACAAGGTTTTTTTACACTTTTCGACAGAATTAAGGTAAGAATGTTTTTTAACTTATACGGCGGGTGCGGCTATTTTCCACCATTATAAAATAGTCTAAGATTCCCTTAAAAGCTTATAAGAATATTTTCAAAGAAAATGTTTTATTTTATAGATATATGACTCTTAAATGATTTTAAAATAGAAAGATATACTTCTCTAAAAAGAGTTTTGATTTCATCTATGTCAACATTATTTGATGGATTTTAAGCTTATTTGAAGTTGATTTATTATGATAATAAACTTTTATATTGTATTGAAGGTTTTGTGATATGTTTGACTGTGGGTGTGTTATTTTAATACCATTCTTGGTTTATGGATGAAGTATTTACATTTCGTATGCCAGTTTTAATACGAATGTTTATGTTATGTTTCAACCTTTTCATATGGGAATGCATTGGACTTAATATGTGACGGGTTGTCATGACCCATCCTCGGGGCCCGTGCAGTGACTACCCCAAACCCACCTTCCATAGGCCAGGGGCTGGTGACTAGCACCAAAGGCATAAATCCCGATAACTGGGAAGAAGTTTCCTTTATAAAAGTAAACAAAACACCATAGAGTACAAGCAGAAGTAAAACACTAAGTACAAAGAGAAGTGCTGAAAGGTTAATGGGCCAGAATACAAACCCAAATGAATGTACAGCTAAAACTGAACAAAGTACAACAGAAAAAGACAACAGCTGTAAGAACGGAAGCGAATCTTGGGTCGTCCTCCTCGGATCCTACCTGAAGGGTAGATACAAATATCCTCCACAACGCTCTCTCTCGTCAACCTCCTCCAAGTGTCGTCTCGCAATGAAGTCCACCTTCGGATACTGACTCGTCGTGTAGTCCACCTCCGGGTACCGTCCAGTCCTCGAACACTCGACCTCTGTCAGCACTGCCCATCGTCTGCAACCAACACAACGAGGTGCATGCGTAGCCCGTGTAGGGGTGAGTATATCGATACTCAATAGGGACCCCGAGACCCTCAAGGTCTCACTAAAACCAACAAGGATAACCACAAAGAAGATCTCAACAGATAACCTCTACATAGGTGTATGCCCATACATATACCTAAGTTATCAAGTAACTCATCTCAATCATGAGGAAACACAAAGATTTATGAAATCAATAGATAACCACTACCCAGGTATACGCCCATACATATACCTATGTTATCAAGTGACCCATCTCAATCAAGAGGTAATACAAAAGTCATAGACCCAGCTCAAACCAGGATTTTCATTATCAAAACTGTAACTGCTGAAGAGCCCCGTCTCTGGAGTGTACAGTGGTCCTGTCATGGCTCTGAGGTACTACTCACTAACCTAAGACTGCTGAGGTACTCCTCATGTCGAGTACCGCAGGCCAGCCACCCAAACACAGTAGTGCTTCCTACCAGGGTATACCACCCAAACACAGTAGTGCACACCACCTAGTAGCCTACAGAGGTACTCTCTGGATTAGTACCGCAGGTCTGCACTGTCACACAGGTAGTGCTCCGTCCGCCATGGGTCTGCACCCAAACAAAGTTGTGCTCCGTCCACTGGGCTTGTCGACTCACTCCAAGTCGAGTCGGTCAAGTAGTCGTCAGGTCTCAGTCGACTACACGGTCTCCGTACTCCGTACACTCGTCTCCAGGAGGGTCCGATCCATGAGCAATAGGTTGATACACCAAGTATCACAAGTCCCACGAAGATGTATCTCAAAGGACCACCTCATCATAGGGGTCTCAACGCAACAGACAGAGAGTCAATCGGATGCCCAGTCTGTGAGTTACTAGCCTTTTCGTCCCCGGGGCCCTGTTGGTTTCGTGTGCGAACCAATCTGGCCGTATCTCAACTGTACCCCGAACTCTCATAAGGTATACTCATAGGGACCATTTCTCAACGTGATCACCAATGCCGATGACGTTTTGTCAAACAGACGTCTGGTCTGAAAGATATCAGCTTTTCCGTTCCAGGGGCCCGGTTGGATTTCAGGTGCAATCCAACCCAGATACTATCCAATTGCATCCAAAACTCAAGCGAAGTAAGCCGAAAGTTCAGTCTCATCAAAAGGAAAACAACAAGACAGATGACGCATCAATCGGACGCCCGGTCTGTGAGTTATTGGCTTTTTCGTTCCAGGGGCCTGGTTGGTTTTGTGAGCGAACCAACCCGACTGCACTCCAACGGCATCCAAACCTCACGAGAAGTAAGCCAAAAGTTCAGTCTCATCAAGAGGAAAACAACGAGACAGACGATGCGTCAATCGGAGGCCTGGTCTGTGAGTTATTGGATTTTTTGTTCCAGGGGCCCAGTTGGTTTCGTGAGCGAACCAACCTGACCGCACTCCAACGACATCCAAACCTCGAGCGGAGTAAGCCAAAAGTTTAGTCTCATCAAGAGAATCCAACAAAGTCGACGGCACATCAATCGGATGTTCAAAGCTCAAGTTACGAGTGTTTCTGCTCCGAGGGCCCGGTTGGTTTCATGTACGAACCAACCTGACCGAACCCAAAGTATTCCGAAACCTTGAGTGCGATATAACAAAACGACCGTCTCAATCCAAGGGTCGCATCGCAACTTACGGTGCGTCGATCGGAGGTCCGTAGCCCAAGATATGGACATTTGACCGAAAGTGATCTAAAAAAGGGGGGTCTGGGCCCGGACCGACCTGGCCCAACCCCCCCCCCCCCCCCCCGGGTCGGCCCGACCCAGGTCTGGGTCCGCCCCGGATGGCGCGACCTGGCCCGGCCCAGCCTGGGTGTGACCCGGCCCGGCCGGTGGGTCGGCTCGGCCGGTTATGGCCGAGCAGAGCGGAGCGGGGTGCTGCCCCCGCGTGAAGAACCGTGGCCCCGCGTGGGGTCGCCCGTGCCAGCAGACGTGGCAGCCGGCCGCGTCCCGCCGCCCCCCTCCGGTCCCGCGCGGTCGCGGGACCACGCTCCGCCGCCGCGGCTTCATCCGCGGTTGCTTCTTCTGACGGCGCGCCGGCAGGCTGTTCCACGGACCACCGGACGGGTTCCGGTGGACGGAAATTCATGTCGTCTTCGCCAATGGCCCTCACGGGACCCGTCCTTCACTGCGAAGATCCCACAACGCCCATGCGGATTCGTTTTTCATTTTACGGTGCGGCGCGATGGTGTCGTGTCTTATTCAACTTCATCGGCGCCGCGCGACGGCGCCGCGCTTCTTAGCCCTTCCTCATAATTTCTGCGCGGTGCAAGGGCACCTCGCCGCCTTTCACGTGCCGCAACAAATTCAAACAACAAGGTGAGAGGAGGGTCGGCCGTGTTCGTGTGGTCCGACGTCCTCCCATTATAATGATAGCAAGCGACCATCTAATAGAAGTCGACGTACGACAATGAAATAATTCGCGGACAAAAACAATAATCCTCAACATCAATCTGCATGAACGAACGATCCACGGATCAACCTGTAATTGGTTGGTCCACGCTCGTCGTTCTTTTCTCAAAATATAAGAGAACGAAAAAAATTACCCTACTTGGATATTTGACGTCGCACGTCGGGTGTCGCGGAGAACGGCGTCACGGGGTCGGACGTAGATTCTATGGACGTCAGGGTGCGTCCGAGGAGGAAAAGAATTCTCCTCACTTGTTGCTATGATAAAGAAGGAATGTACATTGTCGTTGGTGTTGATCACCGCGGTCGGCGACTTCTACCTTGTCGTGGAGGAAGATGAATATGGAAGAATACGGGTCGTCGAGTCTTCTAAGTGTAAGGGTCGATGTTTTTCATCGGAGAAGAACCGTTCTTCACGTTCTTCAACGAGTAAGATGAAGTTCTTCAATGTATAGAACTCTCCCTCTCACAATTCTCCACAGCAAAAACCAAACTGAAATAAAATAAGGCCTTGCCTTATATTATTTACTTATGCAAACATTTTCAAAAACTCAAAATTTAAAACACATAACTCACATAATTAAGTTAATGTGTTGGCTTTGAATTAAAGTGGGGAGAGGAAAAGTCACCCAAATCAATGGTGAGTTTTTAAGGGTTACACACTTAAGAGGGAGTTTTAAGAATTTGAAGGGGTGGGGCTCATGTGGGCCCCACCGCAAAAATATCCTAACAAGAGAAGTTAGGATTTAGTGGATCCCACCCCAACTCCCTCTCATGGAAGTTAAACCACTTATAAGAGAGAAATAATGTTGTGACACAACTTTATTTCACTTAACACTTAAACCTCTTAGTAAAGAAATAAAATAAAATTGTAAAACAATTATTTTTATTACTCACATTTTTAACAACTCCTCCCAAGTAAACGCACCTTCGGAAAAGGTGCTCCTAATCAATTATCAGCGCAGTGGTTTTATCGGTGCCCTCAGATTTCAATTCCGAGCACTGATTCAAAAGTTAGGAAAACCCGCTCGTTTGTTCACTGAACGTACCTGAGATAAAATTCAGAAATTGATTCAGGGCACACCAGGCCTCGGAATCAGGCGCCGTCAGAAACTACATTCTTGAAAAATCTCAAAGAAAATTTAGAAAAAATTTCCCTTTAATTTTACGAGTCTTTACATTACTCCCACCTCAGGGATTTACGCCCTCTTAAATCTTAAACACAAACTAGGGATACAAAAGTGGTACTGAGCATGCATCTGAGCCTCCCGCTCTCATGTGCTCACCTGGAGGTTACCGTACTGCCAGTGAAAGTGCACCCGAGGAATAGACCTTTCTCGTAGGATCTTCCCCTGTCGATCCTCGATCCCCACTGGAACCTCCCTGAAAGTCACCCCATCACCATCTTCCAGCTCCCCATGGTCGATGATATGCGAAGGGTTGAGCAGGTATCTCCTCAGTTGAGATACGTGAAAAACGTCAAGCACCTGGTGCAACTGAGGTGGATGGGTCAAGTGGTAAACCACCTCGCCTACCCAGCTGAGGACCTAGAAAGGTCCATTGAACATCGGAGATAACTTTCCGCCTTGGCCACATCTCTGTAATCCTCATTGAGGTGAGACCCGTATAAGAACATGATCGTCATCCTCGAACTCCAGAGGTCTCCAATTCCCGTTAGAACTGGAACTCAAAACGACTACTTCCACGAGGGTAAGTTTGACCAACTCAATGGTGATCGGTCGCACCTTCCTGTGCATGAGTTACCCTATGCTTCCTGGGGTTTCCTTTTTTTCCGACCAAGGAAAACCCATTCCGACGTCGTAGTTAAACCACAAAATTTTGGCCTAATACCGTCAATTTGTGTATAAAATGTGATTGCCCAGTCCATACTCAAACCATCGTCATAAGGCCTCGACGCTACCACAAAGAGATTTCAACTGAAACTCTCACCTCGAGGGTCTGACCACACTGTCGGCGTAAGTGTGATTATCGAGTCTCCTCCCAAGATATCTCCAGATGTGAGGGTCAAGTCCACGGCTTTCAGAAACTCTAGGTCTGGAACAAGATTTTTGAAAGCAAGGAATGGTTCTTATCGATGTCTCTTACAACAGCAGCTAGTAGTGGACACAGACTATCCCTTGAATCATTTTTAGACCCATTGGGTCACACTCCTTGACCGCCTGAAGCTGCACTCTTCCTCTGCCCTCCAGCTCTCTGAGCCTGGTGGGGATATCTAAGGGGGGTGGTTGTAGCATGTTAAGATGTACACCACCTCATGCTGCTCTCCTAGCTCTGCCTCCATGTCTGCTGCTTTGCAGACTCATCTCTACTTAAAGATTCCTCTTCTTGAAACATTTATCATGCTCGAGTCTCTAAAACTGGCGCTGGTTTCATGTTTCTTACTGCACTGTGCAGTCTTCATCCGCTCCTGGATGATCTGCACCTTCTTTTCATATGATCTGGAAGAGCTGCTAAAATTTCTCCTTTGCCGAAAAGAGAAACTCAGTCTCATCCCCTGGATGAACAACGCCCATTGCCTAATACAGTCTATCCTGAAAGAAACATCGTGAAACAGCCAAATGATTATACCTGGTGAGATGACTTGGTTTGATGTGATATTTAAATAAAACTTCTCCAAACACACACGCAATCAGTGTTTTCATGCACAAAGTCGGAACTAAGTTGTCAGGGTCCTAGTGTATGGATACATCGGCCGCCCGCACCAAAACTGGACTCCCTGAACTGAAGACCACACTCGGTACCCTTAACACTATTTCTTTACAGAAAGAAAATATCGGAGTTATAAGTTCTGCGGTAGAACCGACTCCTCTGATACCAATTTGTCATGACCCATCCTCAGGGCTCGTGCCGTGACTACCCCATGCCTGCCTTCCATAGGCCAGGGGCTGGAGACTAGCACCAAAGGCGTAATTCCTGATAACTGGGAAGGCATTGCCTTTATAAAAGTAAGCAAAACACCACAGAGTACAAGCAGAAGTAAAACACTAAGTAAAAAAGAGAAGTGCTGAAAGCTAAATGATCCAGAATACAAACCCAAATGAAATTACAGCTAAAACTGAACAAAGTAAAACAGAAAAAGACAACAGCTGGAAGAACAGGAGCGGCTCCTGGGTCGTCCTCCTCAGATCCTACCTGAAGGGTAGATACAGATAGCCTCCACAACACTCTCACCTGTCAAACTCCTCCGAGTGTCATCTCACCGTGAATTCCACCTCCAGATACTGACTCGTCATGTAGTCCACCTCCGGGTACCATCCAGTCCTTGAACACTCGGCCTCTGTCAGCACTGCCCATCGTCTGCAACCAACACAACGAGGAGCGGGCATAGCCCGTGAAGGGGTGAGTATATCGATACTCAGTAGGGACCCTGAGACCTTTAAGGTCTCACTAAAACCAACATGGATAACCACAAAGAAGATCTCAATAGATAACCTCTACTTAGGTATATTCCCATACATATACCTAAGTTATCAAGTAACCCATCTCAGTCATGGGGAAACACAAAGATTTATGAAATCAACGGATAACCACTACCCAGGTATACACCCATACATATACCTAAGTTATCAAGTGACCCATCTCAATCAAGAGGTAACACAAAGGTCATAGACTCAGCTCAAACCAGGATTTTCATTATCGAAAGCGTAACTGCTGAAGAGCCCCGTCTTTGGAGTGTAAAGTGGTCCTATCATGACTCTGAGGTACTGCTCACTAACCTAAGACTGCTGAGGTACACCTCCTGTCGAGTACCGCGTGCCATCCACCCAAACACAGTAGTGCTTCCCGCAGGGGTATCCCACCCAAACACAGTAGTGCACACCCCCTAGTAGCCTGCAGAGGTACTCTCCAGACGAGTACCGCGGGTCTGCACTGCCACACAGGTAGTGCTCCATCCGCCATGGGTCTGAACCCAAACAAAATAGTGCTCCATCCACTGGGCTAGTCGACTCACTCCAAGTCGAGTCGGTCAAGCAGTCGTCAGATCTAAGTTGGCTACACGGTCTCCGTACTCCGTACGCTCATCTCCGTGAGGGTCCGCTCCATGAGATATAGGTCGATACTCCAAGTATCACAAGTCCCACGAAGAAGTATCTCAAAGGAACACCTCTTCATAGGGGTCTCAACGCAACAGACAGCGCGTCAATCAGACGCCCGGTCTGTGAGTTACTAGCCTTTTCGTCCCTTGGGCCCGGTTGGTTTCGTGTGCGAACAATCCGGCCGTATCTCAACTGTACAGCGAAATCTCATAGGGTATACTCATAGGGACCGTTTCTCAACGTGATCTCCAACGCTGCTGACGGTTCGTCAAACGGACGTCCGGTCTGAAATATATCATCTTTTCTATTCTAGGGGCCCGGTTGGATTTCGGGTGCAATCCAACACGGACACTATCCAACCGCATCCAAAACTCAAGCAAATTAAGCCAAAAGATCAGTCTCATCAAGAGGAAAACAACGAGACAGACAGCGCGTCAATCGGACGCCCGGTCTGTGAGTTATTGGCTTTTTCGTTCTTGGGGCCCGGTTGGTTTCGTGAGCGAACCAACCTGACCACACTCTGACAGCATCCAAACCTCGAGCGGAGTAAGCCAAAAGTTCAGTCTCATCAAGAGGAAAACAACGAGGCAGACGGCGTGTCAATCAGACGCCCGGTCTGTGAGTTATTGGCTTTTTTGTTTCAGGGGCTTGGTTAGTTTTGTGAGTGAACCAACCCGAACACACTCCGACGACATCCAAACCTCGAGCGGAGTAAGACAAAAGTTCAGTCTCATCAAGAGGAATCCAACAAAGTCGACGACATGTCAATCAGACGTCCAGAGATCCTGTTACAAGCATTTCTGCTCCGAGGGCCCGGTTGGTTTCGTGTACGAACCAACCCGGCCAAACCCAAAGTATTCCGAAACCTTGAGTGCAATATACCGAAACGACCATCTCGATCCAAGGGTCGCATCGCAACTGACAGTGTGTCAGTTGGAGGTCCGTAGCCCAGGATATGGACATTTGACCGAAAGTGATCTGAAAACGGGGGGTCTGGGCCCGGACCGACCCGGCCCAACCCCCCCCCCCCCCCCCCTGGGTCGCCCCGAATCGGGTCGACCTGACCCAGGTCCGGGTCTGACCCGGATGGCGCGACCCGGACCAGCCTGGCCTGGGCGTGACCCGACCCGGCCCGGCCTGTGGGTCGGCTCGGCCGGTTACGCCCGAGCGGAGCAGAGCGGAGCGCTGCCCCCGCGTGAAGAACCGCGGCCCCGCGTGGGGCCGCCCGTGCCAGCGGACAAGGCAGCCGGACGTGTCCCGCCGCCCCCCTTTGGTCCCGCGCGGTCGCGGGACCGCGCTCCGCCGCCGGGGCATCAGCCGCGGCGGCTTCTTCCGGCGGTGCGCCGGGCCGGCGAGGCACGCCGGCGGGCTATTCTGTGGACCACCAAACGGGTTCTGGTGGTCGGAAATTCGTGCCATCTTCGCCAATGCCCCCCCGGGACTCGTCCTTCACTACGAAGATCCTGCAATGCCCGTGCGGCTTTGTTTGTCATTTTCCGGCGCAGCGTGATGGCGCCGTAGCTTGTTCAACTTCATCGGCGCGGCGCGACGGCACCGCGCTTCTTATCCCTTTCTCATAATTTCCACGCGGTGCAACGACACCACGCCGCCTTTCACGTGCCGCAACAAATTCAACCAACAAGGGGGGAGGAGGGACGGTCCTGTTCATACGGTACGAACTCCTCCCGTTATAATGATAGAAAGCGGCCATCTAATAGAAGTCGACGTACGACAAAGAAATAATTCACGAACAAAAACAATAATCCTCAACATCAATCCGCATGAATGAACGATCCACGGATCAACCTAGAATTGGTTGGTCCGCACTCGTCATTCTTTTCTCAAAAGATAAGAGAACACCAAAAAAAATTTCCCTACTTGGATATTTCACGTCGCACGTCGGGTGTTGCAGAGAACGATGTCGTGGGGTCGGACGTAGATTCTGTGGACGTCGGGGTGCGTCTGAGGAGGAAACGGTGTCTCCTCAGTTGTTTCTATGATAAAGAAGGAAGGTACGTTGTCGTTGGCATTGATCACCGCGGTCGGCGACTTCTCCCTTGTCATGGAGGAAGATGAAGACAGAAGAATCCAGGTCACCGAGTCTTCTATGTCGAAGGGTCTATGTTCTTCGTTGAAGAAGAACCATTCTTCACGTTCTTCAATGTGGAAGATAAAGTTCTTCAAAGTATAGAACTCTCCCTCTCACAATTCTCCACAGCAAAAAACAAACTGAAAAAAAATAATACTTTGCCTTATTTTATTTACTTATGCAAACATTTTCAAAAACTCAAAATTCAAAACACATAACTCACATAATTAAGTTAATGTGTTGGCTTTGAATTAAACTGGGGAGAGGAAAAGTCACCCTAATCAATGGTGAGTTTTTAAGTGTTACACACTTAAGAGGGAGTTTTAAGAATTCGAAGGGGTGGGGCTCGTGTGGGCCCGAACTCACAAATATCTTAACAAGAGAAGTTAAGATTTAGTGGATCCCACCCCAACTCCCTCTCATGGAAGTTAAACCACTTAGAAGAGAAAAATAAAGTTGTGACACAACTTTATTTCACTTAACACTTAAACCTCTTAGTAAAGAAATGAAATAAAATTGTAAAACAATTATGTTTATTCCTCACATTTTTAACAACTCCTCCTACATAAACGCACCTTTGGAAAAGGTTCTCATAAGCAATTACCATTTCTGCGCTTTTATCGGTGCCCTTGGATTTCAATTCCGATCATCGGTTCAAAATTTAGGAAAACCCTCTCGTTCGTTCACTGAACGTACCCGAGCTAAACTTCAGAAATTGATTCCGGGCACACCGGGTCTCGGAATCAGGCACCGTCAGAAACTGCATTATTTTAAAATCCCAATGAAAATTTAGAAAAAATTTCCCTTGAATTTTACGGGTCTTAAATGGGTATAGCCCGCTATAGCTCCTCGATGCATCGGTAGGTCTCATGAGACAAACTAGTGTCTTGGAACAAGGCCTTGAGAAAATATTATTTGTAGTCTTGGAATGAGGCCTTGGCTATGTTGTTATGATAGTTTGGCATTATGCATTCCATCATTATGAAAGTTGTTAGTGATATTGCATGTGAATATTAAATTAGTAGAATATCCATGTGAATAAGTAAATGGAATTATTTCATTTTATTTTTGTCATACTATGTTGAAGTTCAAGTTTAAAAGGATTTTGTTTTAGTTATACATTGCCTTAAATGTTTATTCTTATTTATGAAAGTTTTTTCTATATTTTTATCCTTACTAGGAATTTGAGCTCACCCCTTTTCTATGTTTTATTTTTCTCAGGATGTGAAGATGTAATTTATGAATGACCTACAGGGATAGTATGAGGGGATAAAAGTGTGGACTATGGAGACTATATTGTTGATGTTTTCATTTTATGATGTAATGTAAACTTTATTAATTTATCTAGTTATTCCAAGGCTACTAAACTAATCGGTCTTTCTAGATTTGATCTTTCATGTGATCATGACAATGTTATGTAATAATGCTCCGACTCTGGGGAACTGGGGTCGGGGAATTACAGAAAAAATAAAAATGGAGAGATTCTTGTGCCAAATGGATTGAATTATATTTTCTGTAAGGATGGTTAAATTCATTAATTATTAAATGTAATTCCAATATGTGTTATGATACAATTGGAATTTGATAAATGTGATTCCTTGTCAAATGTTAAAGGATTTGAGGAAACGACATGAACATTTAAAACTGTATAGATTCAAGACAAAGAAAAAAATTAATTTTTTATGATTGGAGTGTTGTTAATCATAGTAATGTAAGATATGAGTTGATTTAGAAGTGTTTTTAGTGATTGATAAGGATTAGAGAATGGTTGAAGATTCTATGAGACTAATTTAAGTAAATTATATAATAACTTATGTGCATATGAATTTGGTTGGGCATGTAAGACTTTGAGGAGCTTGTATGAAGTCCCTACCATGTAAAACATTGATGGTTCAAATTAATTTGAGCTAAGATAGGAAAATAGTGATGGAATTACCACATAGAACATTATTAGGCCATGTCAAACTTTTAAAATTCATGTTTTACTTTCACATAGGGCTTGTAAAACATTAAGAGGTGTCTACATTTGAATTTGTGACATATGAATTCATGAATATGAATTTGTAGCTGAACACATAATACTTTTGGAATTGGAGTATTATATTTCATGGAGTGTACATGATATTGAGAAATTAATATGATCTTTTAGAATCAAATAAGATATTTTATGTTCTTTGTATAATATTGTTCTTTGTATGAAATTATATATTCTTTAAAATAAAATAATTCTATAATATTACTTTTAAAGAAGATAAAAATAAAATGAGTCTAGAGACCAATAATCCAAGGATTATAACTTCATGATCAATCCACATGGATCAAGATTCAAGCCAAGATCAAAGAAGAAACATGTGAAATAGAATATGGATGCCATGAGCACCAGACCACAAGCTACGAGTTCCACGAAACCATGCACGAGTTCCATGAAAACATGGATAATTAAAGGAATAATAATGTAGAAAATTTCATGACATAATATGAATAAAAAAATCCAAGTATTCAGGGTATTTTAATGGTAATACATGACTGAAAATTTGAGATATTTGAAAGGATAATTCAAATTCAAAATATATTCTAGATTTGAATGAGAATATTTCCTATGATCCATGTCTTGTGGTGTTTCCATATTTAAAATATGGGAACAATATTAACAATGATGTTAATATAAAAAAACTAGGAAGAAGAAAAAAATAAATGAACTGAGAACTCTCAAATTCTAAGTGTGATAATTATAAATAACTAAGAGCTAGATGCATATATTTATCAAAGATATAAGAATGATTTAGAACCTATGATCCATAAAAGGAGGAAGATACTTCTATTCCTATGAATTTTAAGTACTGAGGATGACCAATTTGTGTAATGATCTAGAATGATGAGAAACCAATGAATCTATGTCCTGAAGAATACCTAGGAATATATACCTGAATGTGTGTATGATAAGGCTAATTTATCCACTCTATTAATGAAGGAATATCAATTTAAATATGTACCAATGAAACTTGGAGGAGAGGGTGATATTTCATTGTTGGGATCATAGTTTTAGAGGAGAGATGTATTCTTATAATTGGACTCTATTTGATAACAAATAATGGGACTTTGTGTTTATAGGTCTATGATGTTCTTTTCTTAGAGATAAATTTTGATATTTTGTAATAATCTGTGATTGGGGGGAACTAAACAATCATGGAATGGAGGATGTATTTCAAGAAAAACCTTATACAAAATATGTTCTATAATCTCTCTTATTATTAATACACATGAGATGTTGTTGAGAGACTATATTTAGCGGATCAAGACTATAAAAATTCCAAGTGGTTTCGTTCAAAAAGAAATTTTTTTAAAAAAATACCATTGATTCACCCCCCTCTCAGTGGTCTATCTTGCTCGGGGCTTCAAAATCCTATACCACTAAAATGGTATCTTCCTTGTTTGATACATTATAAAAAAACATGGATTCACTTCCAAACTTAAAATATAAAACTCACACATGATTTGTTATTTCATTCTAAGGGAAAAACAATCCACAAAATAACACCCTATGCACCTCATCCTTAGACAGTCCTTCCAAAGAATCATTATTCATGATCTAATCTCTTCATACCTCAACCTTAGAGTCTTATATATGTTAATCCTCTAACTAGCGCACAAATTAATATGTCGTTTTAATCTATTAAAGATAATATAAAAAATAAATAACTTTATAACACAACTAAATATTATATTAAAACCCCATAAATGTTCATTTCATACTCATTCTCTAATCATCCCAACCATAAAAATTCGCAATCAAGGAATTAACAACCACATTGCCCTTCTTATGGGTATATATGATGTTCAAGTTATAATAATTGAAAAATTGAACCCAACTATTCAACCAAAAACTCAAATCCTTCTAATAATGAATATAACTAAATATTTTATTATTAGTGTAAACTTTAAATCATTCCCCATGTAAATAATACATTCAAATATTGTGTTTAAATACCGAAACCAAAGGACCCAAATCATGGGTAGTATATTTACATTCATGTGTATATAAATTCACATACCAGTAAGAAATGAACACACTCTCTTATAGTAGTACACATTTAAAACCACTCTGGAACGTGTCACAATATACCTGATTAAGATAACCATATTTATGTAATAGAATAATTGTAACACCTGTTCACTTCTCTTTCAAACATTCAAAAGAATCTTGACACTCCTCCATTTAATAAAAAATTAGTTACTTATTAATCCATGAAAAACTGGGTATGAACCTCATATAATAAATAGATATGTCTATGAGACTCTTCAAATCAGAAACACCCCTTCGTTGGTTTCATAAAATAACCCCATCAATATTTTAAATCTCCACTGCTACACCATGGTAATAAATGACATGACCCAAAAAATACACCTCATGCATGAAAAAATAACACATATACATCATCCCATACAACTGATGATCCATAAACACCTTCTTGAGATGACAAACATGATATTACTCTTCCTTTGAATTAACCAAAATGGAATTAATGAAAGCAACCTAAAAATTATTGTGATAGGGTGAAAACACCCAATTCATAAGTCCAATAAACTGAACTAAAACATTTATATCACAAAAAATTTATATAATAAAAAATTTATATACTAAAACCAAAAGTATTTTTTTAGTATCTTCTTCCTTAACACTAATATAATTATATCTAAATCATAAATAAATCTTATAAAACCAACTATACCTTTTTAATCAATAAAAAATCATATATCTTAGGAAGATGAAAATACTTATGTATTGTTACATAGTTTAACTATCAATAATCTACACATTATATTAGACACCCATATGACTAATTCATAAAGAATACTAGATTATACAACAATCAAACACTATACTAAATAAAACCTCACTAAAACAACTCATTAATTTTTATTTTCAATTCTCAAAGATTCATCATCTCTATATAATAATCTAACATAATAATCCGATAAACAACTAGATTCAAATAAATCCAAAACTCAATATATTACCATATTGGTAAAATCATAACCTCCTTTTGGATCACACCAATATAATCCATCATAACTCATGGAAACTTCTCTATTGTCACATTGGTTATATTAATAATCAATATCACTAAATAATATGTAATACTCTATAGATGAATCCACTAGTAACCCAAATAGAAATATATTTGCCTAAAAAAACACCACACGATAAACATCCAAACTAGATAAACCCACCCTCAATCTATATGTAATAAGTTTGTATGTAATAAAAGTATAACATCATTGAGTAGTATCTGTAATAATATTAGGTTCTAATAAAATCTATGTTTTCCCTCAAACAACTCACAACTAAACTCATTATCTTATATCATCTGACCTCCCATTCTTATAATCAACTCTAATGGTCTTTGAATCTTCTCTACTAGGATATTTAAAAAATAAACATGGGAATAAGAGATAAAAGAATGAGAGGAAATAATATCAATTAAAAAAATCACGAGTGGATTTAATGTAAATAGTACCTCAAATCGCACATATCCCCACCACTTCTTGAACTTCCACATAATGGAGTTTCCCTATGAAAAATACTCTATCTCTCTATCCCAATTTTATACCACTATCCATCATATGTTAATCTCTATATTAATATCTTCCATTATGTCCCCTTATATAACCACCTTCTTCTTGTGGCACCAATGGTCATCTATCATATTATTTCTATGAAAACCACTATTGAGAAGAGTAAAACTATGGTCCAGTGACATACATATTATTCTCATACCACATCATTAAACTAGGAATGGATGGGAATACAGATTGGAAATTGACTATTCCACCATAATAGAAACATTTAAATACCTAGGTCTAACTAGAAATTAGTTTGTATTGGTATGCATCTCCCATATCCTCTCTTAAACATTGATTATATAAAAAAAATTGCACATTAAACTCCAAATCCATTATGTGATACACCCTACTGGGTACTCCACATAAATAATCTAATACACCAAAAAAATAATTCCCATCTCATGATTTTAAAATATCATTATAAAATATAATAGGTAAAATATACCCAACTTCTTCAAAATTAAAAGCTTTAAATTCCATTGAAAATTATGATATCTTAACATTTAATCAATTATAAAATAAAAGGAATATTACATAAACTCCATAAATCGCACAATAAATTTCTAAACAAATGAATTCCCTTGTTGAATCATTAAGCATTCCTATATTATTTGGAGGCTAAGTGTTTATGATAATAAATATTTCATTAATAACATTAAATAATGATTTTATTCCATCATTGACACATCAAGATCTATTAAATAATTCATCTACCATTGATTTTAAAAACCTCATTAAAAACATTCACCAATGAAACATGATTCTCATTTCCCATATAGATCAATTGAAAAGCACCTTATCCTTCTATAACCAATGAATAATCTCATTATTTTCAATAGATTCCTCATTCTTTGATAACTTCTAGTTATGGAATTCACTCAAGTCTATATTTCAATCCTTCCCTTCATTTGGTTCCACTCTTTGATGCAAAACATGCATTTTTTACTGCACCTCCTTTTACTAAACCTCAAATTGGTGTTATAAAACTGGTATAACTATAGATAGATAATACAACAGAAAAAACACACACATAAGATGAATTTTTATCCACACCACCAAATCACTCACATAGTTATCCATACCTTCACATCATTCACCGCATTTCGAATCACCCCAGGAAAAACACAACCACAATCATCATGACCATGAATCATATAATACAAGAATCGAAACATATCCCATTACCATATAGTTAGCATACCATTTCATAAGCTATAATACATAGGTTACAGATTCCATTATTATCTTACATGATCACATTCTGTATCAAGCATGATTCTGTAGTCTACCTCATAATCTAGGTTTACATAATGTGGTTACCTTACCACACATCCAGTACACAACAAAGCATACTCCTTATTACATCCTAAAAACCCTCACTATGATACCATTCATTAATATAATTCATTCTCTATGACTACCCTTATGACCAAAATGAATTATAGTGTGAACCTCAATTCCCTTGTTCAATTTCCCAAAGGTTGACATATAGAACCAAGTGTACACCATCAAACATATATGTAAAGAATTTCCATTTATAAATGAAAACTCCACATTAATGTGAATAATAATACGCATTCCCAATCATAGGAAATGAATAATTTATATCAAATCCTATCATTCAATAAAAATCTGGACTTTAAATAAAAATATAAATACAAGTTCAAAAAACTCCTCTGTACCTCAAGTAATGTATATTGTAATTTTACTCTACTAACAGGTCTCCTATGTCTAAAACTATGGTTTCCAAATATAACTAAGAATTATATCATGATATTCCGAAAAATATAATATATCAATAAGGGTTGGTTATATAAATATAATTAATTAGTTCCTCCTCAAGACTGTCATTTCCCCCTATGAGTAAAACATATTAATACATCCATGAATGGAATAAATAAAAAATAATTAAATATAAGAATATTATTTTAGTTTACCATCCAACCACTTTTATTATATACCACATCATCAAACTTTCAAACCATATTATATCTACCTCAAATATCATCATATATCTATTGCTATAATTACAACCACCACTAATCGACACCCAAGAAATAGTCCACCTGCAAGGACCTCACAATAATGTTACCACTACCATGTTACCATCGAACCACATGGAACTTGTTATGACACCTCCACCATCATGTATCAATCCAGCCATATAGAACTATTTGATAACTTTTGACACCCACCAAATGACCACAAGAAAAAAATATCGAAGGAAGAATTACATAACATGGGTATTATCTTTCCAAATAAAGAAAGGGAGAAGAGGATGCTCTAAGACATGTGGATCCCCTAAAAGGATCATGATCATGTGACCACCTCAAGGTCTTGTGATGTCTCCATACAAGGAGCCTATCCCACATAAATTCCCAAGAAACCCTCCTACGCATGTTCCCTTGATCACTAGTTACTGAAAAGGGAAGGCCAGATGAGAATCCCCGGAGGCTGCACAGTTTTTCATTGGAAAGTTCCAGAAAAAACTATATGAAATCCCCTTAAAATCAAGGGAAGAGACATCCCTAGGAAGAGAACCACAATAGTCATAAATTTCACAAACCAATTCATCATTGGTAAGATTAAAATCCCTAGATTATTTACATGACATCTCACAATACCTCTGAGTTTTCGACCCAAAGAATGTAGGAGATAAAGAGGAGGAGGTGAGAGGGGTCTATGGTCACTAGAGTACATGAAGTGTTCCCCTAAAGACACATGACACACCCTGACCTATTTGTTCCATCTCGTAGAGACCCTTTGACTCATCATCCACATCATATGGTAACCTTCAGATAACTTAAAGGAAAATTGCATAGTTTTGGCCACAATACTTGAAAACTCTCATATATTGAATATTTCTCACTTGAGAAACAACTATAAAATTGAGTAAAAAATCATGGATATTACCCAAGAAAACTCTAGTACTTCCCAACACTTTTCAACTAAAAAAATTGGGTTCAAAAGGGAGCAGGTGAGTGGTGTCCATGTTTTCTAAAATATAAGAGACATATGCCCTGAGTGACCATTGAGACACCATGAATCCTCAGTGTCATGACCAAATCACATTTTGAGCCCCCTATAGATTGTCAGTTTCATCGGATGAAAGATTCAACACATGTCAATGCAACATTGAAATGCTCTAAGGATGAACAAATTGGTTTGTCCATGAAATACACATGCATCACCATACAATGCATATTGTCCATGCAAATCATCTTTGAAAAATAGATGAAATACCCTTAGTGTTATACATGAAATCACGTTTGACTCCTAAACTTCATCACATAAAATGAAGGATATGGAAAAGGGGGAGGCGATAAGGGTTTGCGGTTTCTAGAGGATACTTGATGCATCTAGCACACCTTCAGAATGGACTATGAGACCCCTAGATAGGACATAAAAGGACATGAGATTTTGTAACGCCCCGACCCCAATTACCCAGAGTTGGTGCATTATTACATAAAATTGTTATGATCACAAGAAAGAACAAATTTCAAAAGACCTATTCGTTTAGTAGCCTTGAAATAACCAGATACATTCATCAAGTTTACATTACATCATAAAATGAAAACTAAAACAATATAGTCTCCATAGACCACACTCTTATCCCCTCATACTATCCCTGTAGGTCATTTATAAATTACATCTTCACATCATGGGAAAAATAAAACATAGAAAAGGGGTGAGCTCAAATGCCCAGTAAGGATAACAATATAGTGGAAACTTTCATAAATAAGAATAAAAATTTATGGCAATGTATAACTAAAACAAAAGCCTTTTAAACTTGAACATAAACATAGTATGGAAAAAATAAAATGAAATAATTCCATTTACTTATTCACATAGATATTCTACTAATCGAATAATCACATGAAATATCAATAACCACTTTCATAATGATGGAATGAATAATGCCATACTGTCATAACTACATAGCCAAGGCCTCGTGCCAAGACTACAAATAATATTTTTTCAAGGCCTTGTTCCAAGACACTAGTTTGTCTCATGAGACCTACCGATGCATAGAGGAGCTATAGTGGGCTCCACCCGTCACTTATTAAGTCCAACGCATTCCCCATATGAACAGGTTTAAACATAACATAAACATTCGTATTAAAACTAGCATACAAAATGTCAATACTTTCACCATAAACCATGAATGGTATAAAAATAACATATCCAAAGTCAAACATATCACAAAACCTTCAATACAATATGAAAGATTTGTTTCATAATAAATCAACTTCAAATAAGCTTAAAATCCATCAATGGATGTTGACATAGATGAAATCAAAACTGTTTGAGAGAAATATATATTTTTTGAAATCATTTAAAAGTCACATAATTATAAAAGAAAAAATTTACTTTGAAAATATTCTTATAATCTTTTAAGGGAATCTACGAAGATTTTATAATGGCGTAAAATAGCCGCACCCTCCGTATAAGTTAAAAAACATTCTTACCTTAATTTTGTCGAAAAGGTTAAAAAGCCCCTTGTTTGGAAAACGACAGAAAGATTCCTTTATAAACTTATTATAAAAAGTCAAACAAGGGTATAAATGACTTTAACTCATATTCTTTAAAATCGTAAGAATTCTTTGAAATAAATTTTTAAGAAACATGGATGTAGTTGATAAAGAGATCCCAAAAGATTATTACGTATAAACAACCTCGAATAATGAAGAGATTGAGAACTAAACCCTTACCTTGTAATTTTCCTTGGTTGGGGGTAGTTTAACCTCCTATATAATGGTGAAATAATTTTTATTAAATTATACAAGAATCATATATATTATTATGCTATCATATATTATCTTTTAACATTGCTTTGTTAATAATATCTTAGTATTATCGTCGTTTCGGGTGTTAACTTACCCGTTTTCTTTTATATGTTTTGTTATGTAAGCCATGTTTGTCATGGATAGGTTGTATCTTATTCATATCCAGAATTATATCAAGTCCTTATACATTATTTTTAATTCATCAGATGATAATTATACTTGAATGGATACGATGGAGATTGAATCTCATCGCGTTTGTGGAGACGGTAGTCCGTACGTACGCACGAGCGACAATATCATTATTTTTATATTAAAATAATATATAATTGGATGGTATATCATATATAAAGAATAATTATCATGTTATATTTATTATTTACATGAATTAAAAATCATTATTATACAATCCAAATAATAATATATTGAATAACAATTACTCCACGACGTGGAGACGGTAAGTCGTACATACACATGTATAGTGACATGTCATTCAAAGGATGGATAGAATACTGAATATGGTTGTACCATATTTATAATAATATTACAGTATATAGGAGATACTGGATTCATTATTTTAGAATGGAAAAAACAAAGAAAGTAGAAGTTGATGAAGGAATGAATTTGAAAAAGGGTGGTGAAAACATTACCTCTTCTTTGGGTTCTTCTTTTTGATTTGATCAAAAGGGATCTTTGGATGGATTTGTGATCAAAATAATCCCTCTATGTTGTAGTGAGGGAATTTGATAGATTATTTTGGGTAGGGGTTGGCTGATCCAAAAGGCTTTGATGGTGTGAATTAGTGATAAGGGGGAGTGCCCTTTTATAAAAGTGGTGAGGGGAACCTTTGGAAAAGCTAGAAATATTATTTTATAATAAATTCATATTTGATTTCTAATGGCTCCAAAGTGTATTATTTAAAGGTTAAGGTGGGTATGAGTAGAAAACCACTCAACTAATAGAGTTTAGATAGGTTTGGGTCATTATATTAACCTTATCTTTTAGTTTTAACTCTTAATTAATTAATTTGACACTAACCATGTCACTTTATATTTTTATATTATATAGTTAATAAACATACTATATACCTCCAAGATACCCCCAAGTGGTCCATTAATGATACACCTATCATGATATAAGTCTCTTTGCCAAACCGTATATTTTTTGGAATTGAATATCAATTAATAATATAATATTTGTTTTAAAAACACTTTAATGTCAATTTTGACACTA
Organism: Viscum album; assembly: GCA_963277665.1. Lineage (NCBI taxonomy): Eukaryota > Viridiplantae > Streptophyta > Magnoliopsida > Santalales > Viscaceae > Viscum > Viscum album. The sequence goes on from OY728150.1 coordinate 251,682,982, forward strand.
TTTGAAAAATTTATTTTTGTGAAACTCATAAAAGAATGATTACTTCGAACAAAGTTAATTAAATAAGTCATAACATGTCATATTAACCTATAAAATTATTTTAATTCATAAAAAGTCTCAAATTATATTTATTTGGGTATTTATAATACTAATTATTTTAATTTTTCACTATTATGGTAATTACTGCATCATCATTGTGTCATAAATAAATTAAATTATTTAATGTCAAAAAATTATAAATAAAATATCATTATGTATGAAATCTTTTCCTATTTCTAATTAATATTTACAATCCAATTTATCTTATGTATTACTTTATATTAAAAATGTTTTAGTAAATAATCTTTGATTTTAACTCTTTTAACTCTTCTTTGAATTTAATAATAATAAATGTCCTAATAAAATCCAAGTGGACCTAAATGATAATATTTTATTCCTAAGGTTGTTATTGGTAGAGATACACTTGTAAAATAGAATTAGGACATGTTTTATGGTAATATTAATATCATTTTTACCCTAAATTACCCTATTTACTTTTAACCGTGGTAAATAAAAGTAAAAAATTACTATTCACCACATATTATTTTCATCTCATTGAACCACATTTTACTACTTGATATTAACTTTGTCTCTCGGATTTTCGAAATTCCACTCACAGAAGCGGAAAAATTATGTTTTATGAATAATTCTGTTTTTTAACTACCACTTAGTGGTTTCACTATTCATCAAAAAATGATGTTTTTCCAAAAAATACCAAAAATTCATACTAGGCTAATTTTGATATTTCAAATCCAAAAATGAAGTCCATTTTGAAAAATAAAATTTATAAATTTCATAAAGTTGGTATTACTATTCATAACGACTAGTTTGATTGGTTGTGGTGTGGTAGAACTCGATGTTGTGTAAAACACACACTATTGCATTATTCAAAGAGAAGCGTACCATAGAAGCTTGGGGTGTTACATTCTCCCCTCCTTCAAAGGATTTCATCCTTGAAATTTCTAGAATACTACCGCCTGAAAAGACTCGGGTGGTTCTTCATCATACGTTCCTCGGGTTCCCATGTTGCCTCTTCCATATTATGGTTTCTCCACAAGATTTTTACCAGACAAGTCATCCGGTTTCCCAGTACTTGTTCTCTCATGTCAATAATATTGATGGTCTCTTCGCAATAAGATAGATCAGGTTCCAGTTCTAATTCCTCATAGGTGAGTACATGCGTTGGTTCAGGCATGTATTTCCTCAACAGTGATACGTGGAACACATCGTGAACTTTGGAGAGATTTGGCGGCATTGCTAAACGGTATGCTACAGCCCCAATTGGTTCTAGAATTTTGAAAGGTCCGATGTACCGGAGACTCAATTTACCTTTCTTACCAAAATGCATGACTCCCTTCCATGGAGATACCTTCAGGAAAACATGATCACCGACTTGAAATTCCAAATCCTTCCTTCGATTATCGGCATAGCTCTTCTGCCTACTTTGAGCTTCTTTGATGTGGTTTTGGATTACCTTCACCTTTTCCATCGTTTCCTCAACCAGTTCTAGGCCTACATGTTTTCTTTCACCAACGTCATCACAACAGGTTGGTGTGCGATATCTCTTTCTGTATAACGCTTCATATGGTGCCATATGAATACTCGAATGGAAGCTATTGTTATAAGAAAATTCTACCAGAGGTAAATATTTATCCCACATACCCTGAAAGTCAAGTGAGCAGGATCTCAACATGTCTTCTAGGGTTTAAATAGTTCGTTCTGATTGTCCATCTGTTTGAGGGTGGTAGGTAGTGCTCAAATGAAGTTCAGTATCCAAGGCTTTCTGAAGACTTTTCCAGAATCTTGAAGTAAAACGGGGATCACGATCAGAAACAATCGATAGGGGTACTCAATGAAGTCTCACAACATCATCAATATATAGCCTTGCTAGACCTTCCAGTGGTAGTTCTTCTCTTATAGTATGAAAATGTGCTGACTTGGTAAGACGATCAACAATAACCCATATAGCATCGTTCCTTCTTGGAGTCTTTGATATTCCCATGACAAACTCCATCATGATATTGTCCCATTTCAACTCTAGTATGGGAAGTGGTTGCATGAATCCTCCAGGTTGTTGCCTTCCAGCTTTCACTTGTTAAAAAACCATACATCTTGACACAAAATCAGAAATCTCCCTCTTCATGTTGTCCCACCAAAAATGTTCCTTAAAATCTTTATACATTTTGGTGCTCACAGGGTTTATAGTGAAATTGGAACTATGAGAATCATCCAGAAATTCCCTTTTTAGATCAAGTATATCGGGAACACAATGTCTCTTCCTGAATTTCAAAATTCCTTCTTCATACACAAAGTCTCCCAATATCCCATCATTCACAGCTTTAAACTTCTTTTGAAATTATTCATCATCGGTCTGATAACTCTTAATCCTTCCTAGTAAAGATGGTTTGGCAACCATTTGAAAAAGAATTTATGTTTCACATTCCCTGGTTATTCCCAAGTTCATCTTCACTAGATCCATGAAAATTGGATCTCTTTCAATTCTCATATTGTTCAAAACTCCATGATCTTTTCTACCCAAAGAATCTGCCACCTTGTTTGCTTTCCCCGGGTGGTAGTGTATCGTACAATCATAATCCTTGAGTAATTCAAGCCATCTCCTTTTCCTCATATTGAGTTATTTTTGTGAGAAAATATACTTAAAACTCTTGTGATCAGTATAAATCTCACATTTTTCACCATAGAGGTAGTTCCTCCATATCCTCAAAGAAAAGATCAAAGATTCTAACTTGATGTCATGAGTACAATAGTTTTGCTCATGAATTTTCAACTGTCGTGATGCATAGGCAATAACCCTATCATTCTGCATAAGGACACAACCAAGTCCTTTCTTTGATGCATCACTATAAATAACGAACCCATCATTCCCCGATGGTAGAGTCAATATAGGTTCATTGACTAATATTATCTTCAGTTCTTCAAAAAATTCTTCACACTCTTTTGTCCAAAAAAAATTTAACCCCTTTACGCGTGAGATTTGTTAATGGCTTAGCCAATCGGGGAAAATTCTGGACGAAACGTCGATAATAACCTCCTAAACCAATAAAACTGCGTACCTCAGTTATACTCGTAGGTGCTGGACATTCTTGGATTGCCTTGGTCTTAGAAGGATCAATAGATATTCCATCTTTAGAGACAATATAGCCAAGAAAAGAAATCTTCTGAAGCCAGAATTCACACTTGCTAAAATTCGCATATAATTCATGTCTTCTTAGAGTCTTCAGGATAATGTGCAAGTGATTTTCATGATCTTAATATCTTTTGGTGTATACCAATATATCATCAATAAATACCACCACAAATTCATCTAGATATTCCTTGAATACTCTATTCCTTAGATCCATGAATACAGAGGGCGCATTAGTCAGCCCAAAAGGCATTACTATAAACTCGTAATGCCCGTAACTGGTTCGAAGTTCTGTCTTTGGAATGTCTTCCTTCTTCACACAAAACTGATGACATCAAGATCAAAGGTCAATCTTTGAAAAGTATTTAGCTCCATGTAGTTGGTCAAATAAATCATCAATGCGAGGTAGGGGATACTTTTTCTTTATTGTTATAACATTGATCTCCCTGTAGTCGATACATAACCTCATCGATCCATTTTTATTTTTAACAAAAAGAACAGGGGATCCCCATGGAGAAACACTAGGGCGAATAAATCCCTTATTACTCAGTTCCTCTAGTTGTTTCTTTAGTTAAACTAATTCTACAGTGGCCATTCTATAAGGGGTCTTCGATATAGGCCTTGATATAGGAATTAAATCAATGGAAAACTCAACTTCTCGTTCTAGTGCATGTCTCTGAAAATCTTCTGGAAACACATTTACATATTCTTTCACAATAGGTAAATCCTCTATTTGAACATTCCTTTCCTCACCCACTGTAATTTCATTCTCTTCCTCCCCAATAATTAAATTTAGTTGAGCTACTGGGGGTGGATCTAGATAAGAATTAGGTGGTGACGATTCTGCTCCAAAGATAAGGTGTTCCATATCATCATAATTAAAAATCGTAACCTCCTTTTTCTTACAATAAATCTTCTCATAATGGTCTGAAAGACAATCAATACCAAGGATTATATCAAACTTAATCATAGGTATGACAATGAGATCAGCGGATAAATAACATTTATGTGCTCTAATGGGGAGTGATTCACAAAACTTTGTTGCAATGATACTTCCCTTAGGAGTTTTAACTGACAACTCCCTTGTTAAATCAAATTGGAAATATCTAATTTTCTTAGCAAACTGGGAAGATATGAAACAATGCGATGATCCAGAATCAAATAATGCATTTTCAAAATTTGAGGAAACCATTAAATTACCAGCCACCACATCTTTCAGAGCTTCTACCTCATCAGTAGTGATAGCATAAGCTTGGCCTTGATCCCCTGGCCTTTTCGGAGGTAAGTTCCCATGAAGATTAGGACATTAATTTGCATAATGTTCCATCTCCATATAATTTTAGCACTGAACATCGGTAGCTTCCTTCTTCCCTTTACAATCACGAGCTTGGTGGCCTTTTTCACCACACTTGTAACAGACACCCATTCCCTTCAAACAAGTACCGGGGTGTTTCTTCCCACATTTACCATAGGATTTATATTCAAACATTCCCTTCTTCCCCTTATTTCCATTCCCAGATTGATCAAAAGATCTATACTTTTCTTTCTTTGCTTTAAAGTCATAAGACTTAGAGAATTACTTTTCTGTTTTGATAGCACATGAGACAATGTCTTCGTACGACGAGAAGGATTGTGAGACTAATTCTCTATGGGGAAATGGTTTTAACCCATAAATGAAATGATAAATCTTACTTCTGGGGTTATGTATATAATATCCAACATTCCTTGCTAACCTTGTAAAGTTAGCCTCATACTTTGCAACATTCTCATCCTCCATTTGTCTCAGACTCAGAAATTGCCTTTCCACATCAGCTCGATGGTCATGGGGAAAGTATTTTTCTAAAAACAGATCATTGAACTCCCTACATTCCATATTTGATACTTCATCATCTTCCTTCGTGTTTTGAATCAATGACCTCCATTGATCAGCATCTTTAGTGAGGCGATAAACTGCCATGATAACGTTTTCCTTTTCGCTACTCCCCAAAGCCTAAAATAATTTCTCTAGGGAACTTAGCCATTGGTCGGCTACTAATGGATTTTTACTCCCATTTAATGTAGGTGGTTGCTTCCTCATGAAGCGATCTAACATTGATCCTCCATGTTATGGATCCGGGTGCTCCATACGGGTAAGGTTATTATTCATAACCTAAGTGCGTTGTCCCAGTATGGTGATTAGTTGATCAGCACCAGTTGCATCACCAGCTCCACTATAATTATCTTGAGTAGGAGGGAAATCCCTACATGGAGTGCATGCATTGATACCATTTCCATTTCTTCCACAAGGCGCCATTTCTATACCATGGCATAACTAGATCAGTTTATGAATCAAAATACAAAATTCCATACTTATAAATCACTTAACATAAATTGAACTATTTATGGATTTAATCCACAATCATAAAAATTTTATCATTGAGTATGTATATACTCATTAACCCATCATAATGACTTGTAAATAAAATGAGATTTATCCTAAGCATATCCCCTGGGAGTGTCGTAACCAAGAGTGCAGTAAGGCCCGTTGTCGTGCACCGGTTCCCGTTCGAGTCTAGCTCAAAGCGGTGTTTTCGGATTTTACATCTAGGTACATCTATACCAAAGCCGCCTCTACTTGCTCATATCCAGACATGGAGGCATCGCTCGGAAAACTCCCAAAATCTCTAAAATACCAAAATTCTATGAAATTCTTCTATACTAATCCTCAAATTCTATCTTAGGTTTATGTGCTCTAATCAGAGTTTATCTAAATCTAGCTTCCAAGGTTTGTACTAAACTTCCTCTAATACCAACTGTAACGCCCCGACCCCAGTTACCTAGAGTCGGGAAATTATTACATAACATTGGTATGATCACAAGAAAGATCAAATCTCGAAAGACTGATCAGTTTAGTAGCCTTGGAATAACTAGATACATTCATAAAGATTACATTATATCATAAAATGAAAACTACAAAAATATAGTCTCCATATTCCACACTCTTATCTGCTCATACTATCCCTATAATTCATTCATAAATTACTTATTCACATCCTGGGAAAAATAAAACATAGAAACTGGGTGAGCTCAAATGCCCAGTAAGGATAACAATATTGCAGAAACTTTCATAAATAAGAATAAACATTTAAGGCAATGTATAACCAAAACAAAAGCCTTTTAAACATGAACTTTAACATATTATGGAAAAAATAAAATGAAATAATTCCATTTACTTATTCACATGGATATTCTACTAATCGAATAATCACATGCAATATCAACAACCACTTTCATAATGATGGAATGCATAATTCCAGACTATCATAACCACATAGCCAAGGCCTCGTGCCAAGACTACAAATAAGATTTTGTCAAGGCCTTGTACCAAGACACTAGTATGTCTCATGATACCTACCAATGCATAGAGGAGCTATAGAGGGCTCCACCAGTCACTTATTAAGTCCAATTAATTCCTCATATGAACAGGTTTAAACATAACATAAACATTCTTATTAAAACTAGCATACGAAATGTCAATACTTTCACCATAAACCATGAATGATATAAAAATAACACAACCAAAGTCAAACATATCACAAAACCTTCAATAAAATATAGAAGTTTTGTTTCATAATAAATCAACTTCAAATAAGCTTAAAATCCATCAAAAGATGTTGACATAGATGAAATCAAAACTATTTGAGAGAAATATCTTTTTTTAAAATAATTTAAAAGTCACATAATTATAAAAGAAAACATTTACTTTGAAAATATTCTTATAATATTGTAAGGAAATCTTCGATGATTTTATAATGGCAGAAAATAGCCACACCCGCTGTATAAGTTAAAAAAACATTCTTACCTTAATTTTGTCGAAAAGGTTAAAAAGCACCTTGATTGGAAAACGACAGAAAGATTCCTTTATAAACTTCTTATAAAAAGTCAAACAAGGGTATAAATGACTTTAACCCATATTCTATAAAATATTAATAATTTTTTGAAATGCATTTTTAAGAAACATGGATGTGGATGATAAAGATATCCTAGTAGATTATTACGTATAAACAACCTCGAATAATGAAGAGATTGCGAAATAAACCCTTATCTTGTACTTTTCCTTTGTCGGGGGTAGGATAACCTCATGTATAATGGTGAAATAATTGTTATTTAATTATACAAGAATCATATATATTATTATTTTATCATATATGATCTTTTAACATTGCTTTGTTAATAATATCTTAGTATTATCGCCGTTTCAGGTGTCAACTTACTTGTTTTCTTTTATATGATTTGTTACGTAAGACATGTTTTTCATGGATAGGATGTATATTATTCATATCCAGAATGATATCAAGTCCTTAGAAATTATTTTTAAATCATCAAATGATAATTATACTTGAATGGATATGATGGAGAATGAATATCACTGCGTTCGTGGAGACGGTAGTCCGTACGTACGCACGAGCGACAATATCATTCTTATGATATTAAAATAAAATATAATTGGATGATATATCAAATATACAGAATCATTATCATGTTATATTTATTATTTACATGAATTGAAAGTCATTATTAAACCCATCCAAATAATAATATATTGAATAACAATTACACCACGACGTGGAGACGGTAAGCCGTACGTACACACGTATGGTGACATGTCATTCAAAGGATGGATAGAATACTAAATATGGTTGTACAATATTTATAATAAAATTACAGTATATAGGAGATACTTGATTCATTATTTTAGAATGGGAATAACAAAGAAAGAAGAAGTTGAAGAAGAAATGAATTTGAAAAAGGGTGGTGAAAACATTACCACTTCTTTGGGTTCTTCTTCTTGATTTGATCAAAAGGGCTCCTTAGGTTGGCTTTCTGATCAAACTAAGGCCTCTAGGTTGTAGTGAGGGAGGTTTAGAGAGTATTTGGGCAAGGTTTGTCCGATCCAAAAGGCTTTGAATGTGTGAATTAGTGATAAAGTGGGTTCGCTTTTATACGAGGGGTGAGGGGAACCTTTGGAAAAGCTAGAAATATTATTTTATAATAAATTCATATTCGGTTTCTAATGGCTCAAAAGTGGATTATTTAAAGTTTAAGGTGGGTATGTGTCTAAAACAACTCAACCAATAGAATTTAGACATGTTTGAATAATTATATTAACCTTATATTTTAGTTTTAACTCTTAGTTATTTAATTTGACACTTACCATGTCACTTTATATTTTTATATTATATAGTTAATAAACATTCTATATACCTCTAATAGACCCCCAAGTGGTCCATTAATGATACACCTATAATTTTATAAGTCTCTTGGCCGAACATTAGATTTTTAGGAATTTAATATCAATTAATAACATAATTGTTTTTAAAACTATTTTATGTCAATTTTGACACTATTTGGAAAATTGATTTTTGTGAAAATCATAACAGAATTATTACTTCGAGAAAAGTTAATTAAATAAATCCTAACATGTCCTATTAACCTATAAAATTAGTTAAATTCATAAAAAGTCTCAAATTATATTTATTTGTGCATTTATAATATCAATTATTTTAACTTTTCACTATTATGGTAATTACTGCATCATCATTATGTCATAAATATATTAAATTATTTAAGGTATAAAAATTATAAATGAAATATCATTATGTAGGAAATACTTTTAGCTTTCTAATGAATATTTATAATAGAATTTATCTTATGTATAACACTATATTAAAAATGTTTTAGTAAATAATCTTTGATTTTTACTCTTTTAACTCTTCTTTGAATTAAATAATAATAAATGTCCTAATCTAATCCAAGTGGACCTAAATGATAATATTTTATTCCTAAGGTTGTTTTTTGTTGATATACACTTGTCTAATAGAATTAGGACATCGGTTTGGGTAATATTAATATCATTTTTACCCTTAATTACCCTATTTACTTTTAACCGTGGCAAATAAAAATAAAAAGTTACTATTCACTATAAATTATTTTCCTCTCATTGAACCACATTTTACTCCTTGATATTAACCGTGTCTCTCAGATTTTCGAATTTTCACTCACAAAAGCGGTAAAATTATGTTTTATGAAAAATTTAGTTTTTTAACTACCACTTAGTGGTTTCACTATTCATCAAAAAATGAAATTTTTCAGAAAAATACCCAAAATTCACCCTAGGATAATTTCGATATTCCGAATCAAAAAATGAAGTCCATTTTGAAAAATAAAATTTATAAATTTTAAAAAGTGGGTATTACTATTCATAAGAGCTAGTTTTATTGGTTGTGGTGTGTTAGAACTCGATGTTGCGTACAACACACGCTATTTCATTAATCAAAGAGATGCGTACCATAGAAGCTTGGGGTGTTACAGATTTAACTTCGACAGACATTTGGATCTCACCAAGACCCTTGGGCATGTCGACATGAAGAAATGGAATCGCTTGAATGTTTGAGTCTTCTATAATCAGCAATAATTTGATAAAGTATGGATGGGTCCAGGATAACTAATGTTAGATGATACCCCAAACACAGTCCACCATAGAGACTTGTGAAACTGTGTAACACTAGACCCCATGTCGACTCTAGCCTGAAATCTTGTTAGATACCCCACGCATACCAGGGAGTATGTAGGATGGATGCACTTATAAATTCTCTACACTAACTCAAAAATGGTTTTTTGGATATTCTTTTGGCGAGTTGATCAATTGATTGGACACTAGAGGCTACCCATGTCGGTGGTCAGATATCAGGCTTCTGCACACATCTGATCATGCGATCGACCAACATTCCACTAGGTAATACGTTGGAGGACTGCCAGAGTAGTCATGAACCAGGAATAAAGTCCTTTGTGTGATCAATCAAATATCACATAATGGAATACTAGTAATACATGTGAAGACCACATCACATGTCTTCTAGATCTCGTGATACCCAAACAAACTAACACTGAACCAAGCCGAGGCACTCAAAAAACAAGGGAAAACAGTGGGATTCAAAGTGGAAACTGAAGTAGAGGACATGATCATAGAACTCTATGGGCGTCATGTGTACCATCTAAAGATAAACAAAAACACCAAGTCATGCCACCTAGATCTTATGAAATATCTTTGTCATGTCATCTGGGACATGCAGAATCTTCTAGAAATATCAGGAAAGGTCTTTCAAACCTTATAAAGGCACCAATAAGATCCCACGAACCCTTAGGGTTTGTCAACCTGGACATGATATGTCTTTTTTATGTATCACCTGACTCATATGATGGCGCTTACTCACATCAGTCGAGTCTCGTCGACACATATGGACATGACGACCCAACTCTCATGACTCTCCCACATGAACTAGTCATCTGAGACCTGTGAAACCTCTAGAAATGTCAGCCTGGTCTCATGTTGTCTATTAGACAAGTCATCCAAGACATACCGAATGCCCATGGACATTCCGTCTTGGACTCATAATGTATCCCCGATATTTCATCCATGACATGAGACACCCCTCGGACCACGTCACCATGGCTCTTGAAACACCCCCGATATATGTTGATACAGGTCATATGATGACTCCCAGGGTATGCCAACATGATCCCAAGACACCTTCTAGATATGAAGGAACATTCATCAAGGTAGCCTTAGCATGTAAGCCCCAACATTAAATAACTATGAGAAATTTTATTCCCACCATAGTCTAGATTTATAGGATGCCTCCTTAAAGGATGAAGCTCCACCTCAAATATCTCAAGTACATCCCCAATATGCAAATCCCATATCCACATGCAAACATACTAAACTTTAACTTATTCTTGTTTCTCACAATGAGCAAGGCTCAAGTGGGCTTTAAGTGGATGAAATGAGAACCTCATTAGGCATCATAATTAGGGAAGCCTCAATGTGTAAAACCCAGCCTTAATGAACTAGGAGGACTCTGATACCCTCCATAATTGGGACACGTAGGATTATACCCTAAAGGATTGAGCTCCACATCAAAATCTCAAGGAATGACCAAATCTGTAGACCCCATAGCTATATTACATGAATATGATCATGCACTCACTATTTGTTATCACAACAAGCATGGATCACATGGGATTAGGGGGATTCAAATAGAACCTCATTAGGAATCATAAATAGGCCAGTCATGGTGCGTAAGTCCCAACACCAATAGAGCTATGTGGGTTTTGATTGCTGAAATAACTAGGATATGTAGGACACCTCATAAAGGATCCATCCCATCCTCAAAAATATTAACCACCTCCACACATGGGAACATAGACCGAAGTACATGGTCATGTGACATTAGAAAATAACTGATTTCACTCTACTAGAAAATGATGGATAATCCTGGATATATACAGATTAATCCTGGTCTGTTGTACATAATCATGAATTGATCCATATCCATTTTTTAAGGTAGCCAGTCTTGTACTGGTATTAGGGACAGATTCATAGACATTTCATAAATCTATAAGGGGGTCCCAGAGTAGGAAAAATTTACCCCTAAAATTAGTATGATGTTCCTAACCTCACATCCTCTCAACCAATGCAAGTGCCTAAAGAGTCGTTGGGCCTTAAAACCTAGATGACCGCTGAAAATTGGAAAGAAGGTACATATTAAGCTACTGATGGGGGAAGTATTGGGTGTTTCATGGAAACGTTAAATGGTAATGTGATAAAAAATCCAAATCCACACCATTACATCCCTACAAAACAAAAATAGTGATCATGACTTGAATCTCTAAAATAAATAAATGTCTTGATTATAATTCATCAATCCATGTTGCTTTCCCTCACATATAAAAAACATTTATAGGATCAATGTGAACCTCTTTGGACACTTTTCTGGTAATTTATATACAAGAAATGTAGTAATACCACCATAAACTGAGAAACCTATAAGTCCATACTCTTGTGGATGAGTCCACATGATCAGAATGGTCACAAAGGGAATATAGGACACTTGTGTCAACCATGCATATCTGATTGAGATTTATCATGCCTATGATATAACACTCTATGGTGACCTTGTAACTTGTTGTCTTCATGCTTTCAGACTCTCAATCTAAGAAAATGTCTTCATCTTGCAGCACTTGTTCTGGCACTTCATCTGCTGTCACGACCCCCACGAGTCCTAAAATTGTGTAGCCTACCAAATGGATTCAAAAGAAGGTATCAAACACGATTATTTAGGAGTACCACCAATAAAGAATGATATTGACTATAAAAGATTCTCATTATATTCTACAAACACATTAGCCCATGAGTTCACATCACTTGATGAATTTCACCACTAGGCCAGTGGCCCCCATCGTCACAACCAATCGCTCCATCCAAGGGAACCTTTTGATAGACAACCATCTCAGACGCCCATGTACGGGATCCGATAAGAAAGAATAATTTATGGAAGATGAAACTGGATACCTAGAAGAGGGATAATATCCCCACTTTTACCAAAAATACCTACCAGCATACTATGGTAGGGACCAACCACTAGGCTCATATCCATGCTCACCTTGACCAAGTCTATGGAAATATTCCTACAGTGAACATCGAGGAGGCTCATACTCCTAATCCCCATTCATAAAGACCAGGGAAATATATTGATGGAACATGGAGGATAAAATTGAGTGCATATCCCAGCTTCAATAGAAGACATCTATCAAAAGGTTATGGAAACAGAGGACATGTATTCTTATATTCATGAACACACTTTTCTAATGTGCCAATACATGTTCTCAATAGATGATGAACTTCGCCTACATATTTCAACACTATTAAATATTAAGGGAAATGCAAATACTCCTCCTGCCTCTACAACCATGAAGACTACACACTTTGATCATTGTGATCCAGTGGTTGTACCGAATCAAGTGCACATTCATACTCACACTTGGGAGGATTACTAGTATATCCAAATGATGGGAGAGGCAATGGACTAAGATCATAATCCCATTACATCTAGGGACAACCAGGAGAGAGTAGAACACACCTCTGAATAGGGGGACATTCTTGTTGATGAAGTCATGCAACATGATTAGATGGCCCAAGATTAGACCCATATCCCCATTTTGGCCGAGTCAAGCCAGGTAAGACTGGCACAATCCTTGGGAAAGGCCCATATCATTGTCAGTGAACATGCCTTGCATACTCAAGCGGGGAACATAATCATGGTGAAAATTCCTTCTTCTTCCAGTGAATGGCTACACTAGCATCATTCTAAGGCAATAAAAGAAGATACTCATATTCCTTCTCCAATTTTAGAGATCTATAGACATATTCTGGAGGGGAATGCATATTCAGACAACACATATATTCTTGATCAAACTATGGATAACCATGTGTGAGTAGCACATGCCTCTGGACAAGCTCATATCCCTTTCAACAATGAGGTAGTGCATTGACATATTCCAATAGTTCCTCAGTAGTGGGCTCATATTTCCACAGTACCATGTGGTTTATGAAAATTCTGGAAACCTCCATATAGTAGGCCCATATCCCTGCACTACCACAAAATGAAGGCTGACATATTCCAAACACGACACAAAACATGACTCATATTTCTAATTTTCTAAATTCCAGTGTCCTTGAGGTCATTCAGGACACACTCTCAATACCACAAGGGTATGTCAACTCTTATATCAAAGTTGAAGTAAGAGACGTTCAATACCAAAATAGTCCTCCTCATGGTAATGTGGATATAGATCACATAGACTCTAATCCTGACATCCACGATGGTAAACCTCCCTATAGTGATATATCCCTTGGGAAAGGAAGTCCTCCCTTTTTACAGACACCTCTATATAAATAGGTGAACCAAAAAATATCACCGTCATATAGATAGGTACTCAAAACATTGGGATCAACTGTATATAGTTCTCCATCAGCATCCAACAACACTACACTCCAATTAGCAGGTGACCATCAGAGTTATATTTTAGGGTCTAATCAGATGGAGGCATATAAGTATAATGAAGAAGAGAGTGACAATGATATATGGAGAGATTTAGCCAGAAAAACCTCCCCATATCGTTCTTCTCCCTCACTAATTCCATACATGTGATCGCTCATGATATATAAAAGGAGTTCATTTATTATACGCAGTAGAATATGTGGGACACTCATCAACAACTAAAGGATCGACATATTGCTTATACAGAATATGACTATCACCTCCATACCATGATGATACCCTATTTCTAATTCGACCTAGATACTATCTCCATGGACTTGAATCCAAAACCGGGAAAGAATAATAAAAATTTTCAACATGCTTTCCACCATTGCATCATGACACTTTTCCAGCTTATTTTCAAATCCACATCAGGCATCCAAATTATAGGATGGTGATAATATAGACCATTACACTTTTCCGATCCCTTGGAATTTTGAAGCCCCTAGAACATGGAATAATTCAATGTTATATCCTATAGTTAAGTCAAAGGATCAAGGAATGCTCGAGCTAGTTGGTCACTGTAATAGAATTCCATCACCCCAACAATGACCAGGCATCACATATGGGGAGAGAGGATAACCAAAAATACCTCAAATTGGACCCCTAAAGATAATAGGAGTATGTTATAAAAATAGATATAAATGTTTTGATCACCCAAAAAACTACCTTCAAAGAGATATCTTCATCATGTGCTACCATCACAACCATATCTCACTCAATAACAATTTCACCACATTACAAAGACCACTTTAGCATCCATTAAGGTAGCTGTCTAGGAGAGGACTTGGGCACTTGGGTTAGGGTAACATTTACCATATCCCCTACCTCTTGGTTCATCAGTCCTTGAGAAAATTCCAGATATGTAAACAGTAGTCATAGGCAAACCCCATCCCACTGGGCAGGAGGAATTTATATCTCAATCACCATCTCTAAATTCAATATTCCCTTAAAAAACCTAGGAGGAATTAATGAAGATTTTAGATCAATCCCATCCCATAGGGATAGGGAAATGTTTATCATCATAACCACCACTGAAGGAATCACTATTCTCTAGGCTGGGTGGAAAAGATCAATGGTCGGCATCCCACAAGTTCCTCTCATCACAAGACAAACCTCAATTGGTCAGTGCTTATTTAGCTACCATGATGGGAAATTCTCTCAAGTTCACCATTTATAAACCATGATGAATGGTGCTTACAATTAAAGCAATCTATACTCTCTAGGGTCGTAAGCCAAAATGTACCAATTATGCCAAGTGTTCGAGTACTGAACCTATTAAAATCCTTGTAGATATAGCTTAACATGTGGAAAAAAGGAACAACCAACATTTCTCTATATGAAACTATGAATTCTATCACTGTTAACATGTTATAAATCAATTAAGATCCAGATGTATAGGATTGTAATAGGAAAAAAATGTCCAAGGAGGAGGGTGATTTTCATGCACAAAATGAGGGTGCATGCACCTAGAATCAAAGAAGGCTCCATTATTTGGAACCTACAAATAATGATTTTCCACCCTACTGGTAGAAATATCTAAATATAAAGGTAATTAAGAAATCGTGAGTAGGTTTCCATCTTTGTAAGAGCAATTTTCACAATATTAGACTGAGATATGAGCTCTCCTAAAGCTCATTGAGGAGCTAATTAGGGGAAATATTCCAACTGGGAATCATATCTAGTAAGAGGGAGATATCCCCTATATGGATGATCTGATAGCCAGAGTAGCACATATTTATTATATTGGCTCTAGGTCTAGACAACCAATCCACCTAAATAAGGAAGCATGAAATGATTAGGTCTTCCCTTAACTATTGTGATAGCCTCCCCCTTACCAGGGTAACTACTCAGTCATAGTATTGTTATAGGATTAGTGAGAGATGAATGTTGGACAACTTCATTAGCATACATCCACTCCATACATATTGGAATCAACTCATATGATAGTGCCCCTAGAGCTACTCACTTCAATTGAATACTAGGAAAATATGATGGAATCCTTGGAATTGAGACGCGTTCCAATGCAACCTAATAAGAATCCATACCATAAATGGGTAGATGGTACCCCAACTCTGTCAAAGTTTTGGAAATCACACCTTCTCCACCTTCAACGGTGCAGGGGATCATGAGAAACATCTCACACACATTTTGCCTCAATGTGCGGTGATTATGGGCCCTCAGGATTTGGAGTAGGAGACCAAACTGAGGTGCTTCGTACAGAAATTTTTAGGGACAACCTTTGTATGGTATAAAAGTCAACCTGTAGGGTCTATCATAGGATGTGAATAACTTTAATTTCAATTCATTCACTAATTCAGTTCAACATTTTGGATGATAACAATCATCAACCTGACGAACTGAATGCAGTGTGAGAATGAGATGGTGTTTGACTTCATAGAAAGATGGAAGGGTCTGACCTATTTACTCAGCATCACACTATCATAGGAACAATTTCTGGAACTCTGTGTGGAAAAAATAAGGTTTGATATGTAGACACCCCTAATCTCCATTAAATATCCATGTGGATTCTAGTATTTTTCTGAAATAGAACAACTTCTTGAATAAGCTATCCATTGAACTCGATCGATGCTTCAGCTCATGCACACAATGCAGGGGAAAAAGTTTGGACAAGAAAAATATTAAGTGGTCACCCTTAAGCCCACAAATGTCCAAGAACCAAGGTAAGATCAGAACTGTCGATCACCACTTTCTGTCTACCAGCAACCATAGAATCACCCTTGGATGGTTGCACAAATATACCAGGTCCACCCGATATTCGCAAAGCATATGAATAAGGCACACTCCTTTCGAAATATGAAAGTCCCATGATACTTATTGGTAGCCATATAAAACAACCTGATTACTCTTCTACATCCCAAGAAGCTTGATGAAGTCAATCTCACTAACCATCCCAATTACTATCCCATTCTAGATAAGACTAAGCGATAATATCTATAATTGTTTTGTCTTTAAGTATGTCCTTCAAGGTAAGATTGAATCTATACATGTGACATTAGATGATTCTCTAGAACAAATGTCTTGCATAACCATTTCCAAGTCAGAGGATGAGGAATAATGGAAGAAAGTTCATACCAAGAAAGAACAGAAGTTTGAAAGATGGATGACTTGTTAAATAGTTGATCAAGCCCATGGTTCCCTTAAGGAACAATTATGAAAACTCATAAAATCTCCACCACACAAAAAATATAAGCCTAATGTACCAACCAAGGGTGGGTGTGACAATTAGAAGTAGGAAGAAATAGATGAGGATGAGTAATATTATGCTCTAAATTAGGCTCTAACTCTTACAAATTTCTTCCCTGTAACATCTACAACACGAGCACCATCCCACCAAAAAAAATCTTTATCCAAAGAAGAACTCATATTCGGTTATGTCAACATGATTCAATTTAATAAAATCATATCTGATGATGAGTATTGCCCCGAATATGTTTTTCCCACATATAATAGGGGAACAGGAGTCTGCATGCACTGAATCCGAGGATACAAGGGACAATGAGGTATGTCTGGAGTCAGTATCCTGGTCATATTCCCAAAAAGAACTCATATAAATCCAAGACACATAGAAAAGTGATCTAGCATGCTCGATGGAGGTAGGGAGGTGCCTCAAATCCCTTCTGCAACCACTTGTACCTGATTGTATTATGTGACCATTTTGATGTGGTTCAACCTGATCAAAAAAATTCATAGGAAAGTATATAACAAACTATACCACTGGCAGTGGATATTCAACTGAACTATGCATAGGCCCTAGGTCCATCAACCTAAACCACTCTAGCCTCTCTATCATAGGCCTGGGAGGATCCACAAACCAGGAAGTAGAAAACTCTATCATAGAAGTATGATGTTATGAAAAAGATTGCCATGGTACAAGACAAGCTCTAAATCCTTAATGAACATTATCTTTACAAGGAACATAGCGAGGGACTTATTGAATCCCTTTGAAGCCAATGTGAATTTGAGACATAATTCACTTCATCCAATGTATATCGAGCAGAAACCCTTTACTATGGATTTCATGTCCCCATTTCATTCGCTGACCATGATTAGGAAGAGGCCATCTAGGGACACATCAGACCCTTGTACATCTCAAGCCGGCTCAATAATGTTAGAATCAAAAGGGTGTTGATAGACAATGTATTTGAGATCATTTTCATCCCATCCCAGACCCTTCGATGTTAGGGGTATAGTGAAGGTGCCATGTCTCCTACAAATATGATCATCCAGGGGTATGAAAAGCTTGAGAAAAGTCCCCTTGGAAGGATTAAGCTAGAGACCTGATTTGGAAAGGTCATGTTTGATGTCGAGTTCATGGTTATCCAAAAAGACACCACATATAATTTCAATCTTGGAAGGTCATGGCTCTATATCCACTCAACAGTCCCATCAACATTACATCAATGTTAGAAGTACCCATCAATAGAAAGGTTGACATAGTCCATGGAAAAAATTCCCCCTTCAAAACTTATGGAGCCGTATATGCTGAAGCATACTTCTATAGGAAGGGAGGAAAAAACCAACAGCGGGTGATGTTATATAAGTTTCCCACACAATGGATTGGGGACCACCCATGTAAATCCCTAGAAAATTCTTGATGAGAAAATTGTGATCCCCACAAAAATGGCCAAAATAGAGGACCCAGTCCTAGAGGTCGAACTATCTCCTATCCTCATCAATAGTCACCCTCATCATCTCTCTTATGCAACCCAGATGATGGGAGATGATGAAATTTCTACTGATAATCTCCCTCATTATAATTGTGATAGAGAGTCTTCCAAACTTCCTTCCTCACTCGAAGATGTACTCAAAGATTTGGGAATATAAGAGGATGTAGATGATATTAGAAATTCCCCTACAACATTTGACGAAGGTGTTTCCACCAGAATAGATGAGAATCGACAAATAAACCAAGGGATAGAAGATTATTCATGACCTAATTTGATTAGCACCGCCATGCCACCAGAGGAGAAAGATATGGGCATCACAATCCTAAAGAAACATTGATATGTGTTTGCCTATAAATTAATGAAAATGCTCAGATTGAATATAGATATTTCTACAACCTATCATAGACTACCCTAAGAACATCAACGCTTTAGGAAGGAATCCATAAGAATGTACCCCTCCGAAAAAAAACAGGCATATCTGGGTTTGCATTGATTTAAGAGATCTTAATTGGCATTGCCTAAAAATGATTTTCCATTGCCAATCACAGAACTCTTCATTGATGGAAATGATGGATTCCAATCCCTTTCCGTAATGGCTGGGTACTCATGGTATGATCATATCAAAATGGATCCAGAGGATGATGAGTCCCCCAACTTTAGGGGGGACTGGGGATCTTCTGCTACTATGTCATTCCCTTCAGATTAAATAATGTGGATGCCACATATCATAACTCCATGCATCACATCATTAATTCATTATTGGGAAAGATATTTGAGTGTTATGTCGACGACTTGGTCAAAAATTCTCGACAGTGATGTGATCACTTAACGAATATCCAATAAATCTTCGACAAGTTCCGACAACATAGTGTAACGATGTATCTACTAAATTGAACTTTTGGGGTAACATCAAGCATGTTACTTGGATTTGTGGTATCTTATTGTGGAATTGAGGTTTACCAATATAATACAGGTTCTATATTTACAATTTCTCCCCTAAGAAAATCATATAATTGAGGGTCCTCTAAGGTAACCTCACCTACATTTGGTGATTCATAGCCAACCTTGGTCGCAAATCCCTCCCCTTCACAAGGCTAATGAAGAAGGGAGTATCCTACCTATGAGACAATGATTTCCAAAATCCCTTGATAATATCAAGTAGCATCTACTGTACCCACCAATTTTGATGCCATTGATGGAGGGGAGGCCACTCATCTTATATGTGGCCTCCAAGGAATTCTCACTAGGTTCCCTCCTCACTCGAAAGAATGACACAGTCAGAAATAATAGTTTTTACTACCTCATCTAGACTATTCTTGGTATCAAGACTAGATTTTATGATGTCGAAAAGAACTTCCTTGTGCTCATATTCATAGTAAAAAAGTTGAAGCATTACTTGCATCACCACGAGATCCACCTGGTCTCTCGTATTGACCTGCACAAGTGCATCCTTGGCCTCCCTATGTTGAATGAGTGTTTGGATTAGTGGGAGATCATTCTATAGAAATAAAACATCTAATTTTTATCCTAGAAGTAAATAAAAGGGAAATCCCTAAATTAATTTCTCAAAGCCCATCCTACTCTAGAAAATTCACTAGGGGACAAGAAACTTGCTGATGAATAGGTTTTATATGCTCACAACACACCTCAAACATGGGAGTGGTATTTTGATGGTGCCTCTTAGAGTAATATTATCACAAAAATTGAGAACAAAAAACTCAACTAGGTTGGCCTAGGGGTCATATTTGTATCCCCAAATAAATCAGTTCTTCCATATTCTTTATCACTATCTAAAGAATGCCCGGACAATGAGGTCGAGTACCAAGTCCTCATCACTAGGTTGAAACCAGCGTTACAGTTTCACATAGCCTACCTGAACGTCCATGTAGATTTAGAGATGGTGATAAAGTAGATCAACAGATAATATTCCTTCCAAAAGAAAGAACTATCCCATCTGAATGGATATGTTAGGGGACTAATGGAAGAGTTCCCCTTTGATCCCATGTTTCATTATATCCCTCGATCCTAGAATGACTGTGTTGATGCATTGGAAAATGTAGTGTATGTCTTACCAGACCATGAAAAAGAGGATGAAACCTTCTGTATAACATATCAAAGAATGGTCTCATCGATTTTCATGTGTGACATGAAAGAAATCAATCAGACCTGCACTTCCCCATAGTGTGAAGAATTAGTGAACACCTCTGGATTAATGAATTCCATAATATATTTGGAAAGAGACTCTCCCAACGAATCGATCTGGAATGGAACAGATCCAGCACTGGGTGGAAAGAATCACAATGAATGATGGTTTAAATGATTAATAGACACTATAAAATCAATGATTCAATGGAATTCTCCTCAAATTCATATAAGAAGGATAAATTCTCACCATAATTGAATAATTACATGCCAGATCCTATGGCTCCCAACTATATGGAGTCAGGATTTCCCACCAAATCAGAAGGGTGGGGTATTAATGAAAAACCATGATACAAGATGGTGTGGAATTCACCATAAAATATCATGTGTTCCAGATTAATACAAACTTCATCCACCATCCATGGAATTACAAAACATAGCTAAACACTTCTGGTCATTTTCTATTCACAGGATGGATTTTTTGGGGCCATTTCCCTAGGCCACAACCAGGTAGTCCAAATACATCCTTACTGTTACTAAATACTTCTCCATATTGGATGATGTGATACCCCTGATGGAAGTCAGGATGAATAATATCAGCAACTTTGTAATGACCCACAACGCCACCAGGTTCAAAGTCCCTTACATGATATTAACAGAAAATGCCACCAGCTTCTGTTCTACAGAGTTAAAGAAGTTATATTAAGAGTATATCATCAAATCCAATCAATCACCACACTATCATGTAGCAGAAAATGTATAGATAGAGGTCATCAATAAGTCTCTTTTGAATATACTCTTGAAGATGGTGAACAAGGATAAGAAGTTCTGTCTATAAAAACTATTTCCTTATTTATGGGCCTACCATACCACACCATGTACTAATACAAAGAAAATTCCATACTTATTGGTGTATGGGACCGATGTGGTGCTACCCATAAAGGTCTAGTTCCCCTCGCTCTGAATAGCCATTTCTCGAAGGCTCTTAGGGTGATGAAAAATCTAAAAAATGGTGAGATGAGCTGGAGAGGCTAGATTAGAAGAGGTTGAAAACACTGCACAACTTGGAAGTCTACCAAAACTAGATAAAAAGGGACATTAGTAAAAAGGTTCGCCACCATTTGTTCCTCTAACGAGAATTAATGCTAGCTCTTAGAACCCCAATGATACAAGGGAATATCCAATGAAGTTGGAATCCAAGTGGGATGGACCCATATTCATACATATGTTTTATCATAATGGATCCTATTCATTAATCACCAAGGATAGGGAGCATGTCACACCACCCACCAATGCATGATTTCTCAAGAAATAAATTGCATTATCACTGGAAATAGGGAACCCAAATTGGTTTATGCACCATACTCATTTTTCTACATGATGTTAAACTGAATGGAATGTCTTGTACATTATAATAAATTATGCAGATCAGACCAAGACGCATGAAATTAATCTAGACAATCATGCTAGAACAATGTATGACGTGACTCTAATTCTCAATGAGTTACATAGGGATGCCAAGGTCCTATATCTTGACCTAGCCACTATATGGAATAAAATACTCCCAACCTACACTCCATGCCTCTGAATTGTGGTAGGGGTCCTTTTAATTCTATGTTTCTCTCATTTGGCATAACTTATGTTGGATAAGGAATTCTTACAAGGATTTCCCCACAAAAAATAGGGTGTGAATATTTTTGATGAACCCATTATCATCCTATATATAGGTAGATAAATTGGATTCCATGAGTCTTCTCCACATGATGTTACATTTCAAGGATGATGTCCCCTACAAAACATGAATATGTATTCTTTTATAGACCTCATCTAAGAGGAACACCATTGCTAGTGTCAGTCTCCTAACGCGCCAACATTTCAAGAATTACATTAGTATTGATTCTCATTCTCAAGGAGACATGTTGTGATGCTATAACCCTTGATTCTGGGCCCAACCATAGTATTATATTCCATTTATGTTGGGTGAACTTCATCATCCCCACATGATGTTAAATGAAATGGAATATCAAGAACTACGTTTGGATTGATTCTCATCCTCATGGGATACATCGGAAAACTCGATAATGTTTGCTCAGGTCTAGCTCTAGGACCCATTGACCTTTCTTATCTGCTTTTCCTAAGTCCCCTTTTATGAGTTCATGCTGTGGTGTAGAATGATTTTGTCCCCATTCATGTGGGTTTTATTTTACTATGCCACGTACACCCCCTTTGGGAAACTTCCAAACATTGTTTTCCTAGCTGCATGACAATAAACTATGTTGGCACTCTACGTCCTTACCGCATGAAGTTAAATTGCATGGAACCTTATAGAACTACGTATGGATTGATTCCCATACTTATGGGATATGTAGGAATGCTGGAGCAATTAGTCTTTGGTTCTGTCCTTAGGTACCGTAAAACCATCCTTCTTTTCGACCTCTTGATCTAAGCCCATTCAAGGATTCAAGGCATGGTGTGGTATCTATATCCCTCATTCACGTTGGTTCTACCTTCTTCCTCCCTAGATGTTTTGTCTTCGGGTTGAGCCCCAGGAACCAAAAATCATTTCATCCCCTTTTTTGGCCTCTTGGACAATGCCCTATCTAGAACTATACAATGTGTGGTGTGATCCTATTTTTTCCTCATTGACATCAAGTATATTCTACCATTCCATGTATGTCCCTCTATTATACATTATCCCTATGCTGTCTTAGCCATATGAAAATAAACTATTCCACAACATACGTCCTTACCACATGACATAAAAGTATATGGTTCTCCTAGAACTATAAGTTCTTTTATTCCCATCCAACTGAGGTATGTAAGAAACCCCCTAGGGTTCAAGCCTAATACATCACTAACCTCATACAGTCTTATTTGTTCATTCCAGTCCTCCCTCATAATTATTGAAGGAAGTTAAAATAGATACTTCCTCACTGAAATATGTTAAACTACGTGGAAACATGTCCCTCTACATGATGATAAAATGTTCAGGTCATTATCCATAACCATTCTTTATCAAGGTACTATAATAGCCTTACCTTGGACAACTAGAAAATAGAGATCCTCTATCATCTTTTTAAGTACCTCACCCCCAGACTTACACTTAATGTCTTGAGTGTATCAGGCCACTTTCAACCATTAATGGACCTTGGACGGTATATCCACCTTCATGGGCCCTTGGCTTGGCTATGAATGCCTACCATGAATCCTACATATGTGCCTATGGCCGTTAACTAGATACATCGCTTTGAAGAAGGATATTAAAATTCTCATTATCCATAGAGTCATCATGGAAGAGCTCCACACCAGCGTGTGTATGAAACACTATCTATATGACTATCCCATAATTTCTCATGACCTGAGAACATTGATCTATGATTTACAACATGTACACCACCTTCTTAGAAGGTTTTTGGAGTTCTCTTAACCTAGGTTATCCTAATAATCCTCTTATGTATCATCCCCCATATCAGGTCCAAGTGGAATGTCCATAAACTACTCACACTTTGGTCAAATCTATACTCCCTTAATATTTATAAAACAATGGTCCAAACCACATGACCATAAACTGCTAACGAAGGAGACACAAAACTTGTCAGGTTGAAATCTCTTAAAGGGAGACTTGAGAAAAAGTCGAGTAATAGTCTGCCAAAATCGTCATCTATAGAGTTTAGGAAAAAATTAAAGTACAAGTGAATGAGGGATGAATCTCCTAGGGTCTACTATATTTCCATAGTAAAATCCATGTTATGCAAACTAGAACCCCTATTACCGGAAAAAATAAGAGCAATGATTCGTCACATATCCTCACCATGAGAATATGTTCGACAGGTGGTGGCGCAACTTTTAGGGTGTTCTAACCCTTCATGGATATTATATTTTCCATATACCCAAATTCATGATCTAAATAATCTCAGGCCATAGAAATATTTCATTTCCATTGAAGAGGAAAATATATATCTCTTCTCGGACATAATATTGATGCAAGGGATCAGACCTGCCATCCAAAGACATCTTGGGCTGACATAAAGTGCTTTCTGATTCTTATGAGACTCACACCAACATGGTTGAACCCAGCACCCCTGTAATGACCCAAAATTTTGAATAAATCTTGTTTCCTAATTTTATGTGTTATTTTATTTTATTTTTATACTCAACAAAAATGTTTCATTTGATAACATGAGTATAATTAAAATGAGACCGTTGTGTTTTGACTGTTATATGACCATTGGTCAATATGAACACTGGAAACTAAAAGTTTTGATTATTGTCTCTAAATACAATTAATCTTGGTTAATTAATATAGAAAGAAGATTCGATGGCCTCACCCAGTAGTCTTGGACCGATCGAAGCCCATCTAACAGAACTTGGGAAGGAGGTAGCACCACTAGGCATTACTCTGGACCAAACCCAAGATGAACTTCACCGTGTGGAGCTAGAACGGAATCACCTTCGCGAGAAGTTTAACCTGATAGAAATTACTACTTGTGCGATGTTGGCCGAGCCTCCCTCAGATTCTCTCACCTTAGCACACCTTACACTTAGGACCTATGCTGGTGTGATAAGGGGCTATGTAAGGAGACCGTAACTGCCTTGTGTAATCCTTTGTTTTAAATAAAAATTGGGATTTCTTCTTATGATGAAGTTTATGAATTTTCAAATGACCGGATAAATATAGTATGCATATTTTTGATGAATTTCAGAAAAAGGATATTTTAAAAATGTTTAGGTAAAACTTAAATAATTAAAAATGTGTAATGATTTTCCAAACATGGTCTTCTACAATTATGTTCAGTACGAAATTTAGAGTCTAATAAGATCAACTTGATTTTTGATGAATAGTAAATTATGAATAGTGATTTTATGCTTAGGATTAGTAATGTGACCAAATGGATTAATAATCTCACTTAATTAAAGTATTAATATGATCTAGGCACCTTGATTAGGTAATGTGATTCAATAAAATGGTTAAATAACGATTTCATACATTATTACTCAAGTATTAGTTTTTTCAGGTGAATAGTGTTTTTAATTAAAAATTAAATTAAAAATATTTAGAAAAATCTTTTTATAAAATGGATTTCATTTTTGAACTCAGAGCATCGATATTATGTTAAGGTAATTTTTGGGGATTTTTCTGAAAAAAATGAATTTTCGGTGAATACTGTATTTATTTAAAAAATAAATTAAAAATATTTAGAAAATTATTTTTATAAAATGGAGTTCATTTTTGAAATCAGAGCATTGATATTTGGTTAAGGTGAAATTTTGGTATTTTTCTGAGAAAGTTGAATTTTCAGAGAATAGTAAAAATACAGTTTTAGGGTTTCAGTATGTTTAATGACATCATAACTGTGTCATGATGATGTCATGAGATATTTTATGGGTTGGCCGACCAAAGGTGATGAATTATTGTATGGGGGGCCATGTGGCGTAACTCCATGGGAAATACCCTGGGGGAGCACCTGGTTTTGAGAAAACCACTTTTGAGGTGTCCCTTGGCCATTAATGCCTGGTCCCCTCACTTTCCCTATAAATACCAAGCCATCCTCTCATCCATTTCGACTCCCCACTCACCCCCAATGAAGTTATGGTTTCATTACCTCCCAAGGAGTCCTCCCAAGGTGCCCCCATACCCTCAAGGTCCCAACCTTTGTGTTTTAAGAATTACGTTTTAAGGTAAGGGATCCGACCTCTCTCTTTCTTTTCAAGTAATCTCTTTTATATCATTCCGTTTATGCTCCATGTTCTTATGTGGGAGGATGTTATTTTATATTCCTCTTACTGAAAATTTCATGTTTATATGATGATATATCCCCTCTTACTCTCATCATTTCGTTTTATTATGTTTTAAGTGGCGCCGTTAGGCTGCCTAAATTTTTGTAACAGATTCTTTCTCCCTTCTAATTTTTCAAGATCTATTTTCATGTAAAGTATTTCAAGTTCCTTTTTATTATGTTGGGGGTATGATATCTAAATTTATCATACTGATCTTTTATTATCATATGATTAGAGACCCCATTTTATCTCTTCAATTCAGTATTTTGATGTTTTAGGTGGCGCCGTTAGGCTGCCGAATTTTTAAGTGGTTCTCTCACCTTTCTCATTTTTCAAAGTTCTACTTCCATGTCAAGTCTTTCAATTTAATTTTAATTATGGTTGGGTATGATCCCTATATCTATAATACTGATCTTTTATGTTCATATTATGAGAGACCCTATTTGATCTCGTCAATACTTTTTTTTATGTTTAAGTGGCGCCGTTAGGCTGCCGAATTTCTAAGGGGTTCTTTCACCCTTCTTGTTTTCAAGATCTACTTTCATGTCAAGTCTTTCAAGTTCCTTTTTATTATGTTGGGGTATGATATCTATACCTATCATACTGATCTTTTATGTTCACATGATTAGATACCCTATTTGATCTCATCAATTCATTTTTGTTAAAGTTTAAGTGGCGCCGTTAGGCTGCCGAATGTCTAAGGGGTTCTTTCACCCTTCTCGTTTTCAAGATCTAATTTCATGTCAAGTCTTTAAAGTTCCTTTTTATTATGTTGGGGTATGATCTCTATATCTATCAGACTGATCATTTATGTTCATATGATGAGAGACCCTATTTGATCTTGTCAATCCATTTTTGGAAGTTTTAAGTGATGCGGTTAGGCTGCCGAATTCTCATAAGAGAAATCTTATTTTGGTCTTCCTTTCATGTTCTTTGTTTCATATGGTATATCATTAAAATTTCATTACCATGTCCTTAAATACTATATATTATGTTCCCCTACTATTTTATGTATTATTTTTGAGTGGGTGACCCATGTCCCCTCTCTTTTCAATGTTTTCTAAAACCATGTATCGTAGACGTTATGCTGCATAGTTTTCGTCTCAAAATGCCTCCCTCTTTATCTCAAAATTATTTTATGTTATTAATTGAATACTAAAAGCTATTATTTATATAGGGGTATTCACATATATATCAAAATGTTCTATTTTAAATTCTGGGATTTACATACATGAAACCCTCTTTCCCTTTTCCGTGGGTTTAAAGTGACATAAAGATCATGTCTTAAAAGCAGTTTTTAAAACGTTATGATTATCAAATGAAACCCATTTTTTTATACTATATGGTTTTTTTATGAAATTATTAATGATGATATATGTGGATCACATGATTATAAAGACACGTAAAGGGTGTTCCCAGATAGTGCTCTAATGCATTGGGTAAAGACTTAATCTCTAGAGATGACCTTTTAGATTGATACCTTGGTGAATAACCTTGGTAATTTTTTAATGACACCTTGGGGATGGACCTTGGTGAAACGAAATGATTGTCAATATTAAATGTTGTAGCCACATATTCAACTTATGAAAAACGTTATTTTTATTATGATATGTATCATTATTTCATTCTCATGCCTTAAAGTTCTTTTCATGACCTTATTGAAGTATCTCAAGTTCACATGAAAAATATTTCTCTTGTTTCCCTTACTGGGCCTTCTGCTCACCCTTTATTTTGATGTATGTCTCCAGGTTTGAGATGTAGTATGAACCTAGGATGAACATGAGTAGAAGCCTTTCTAGTGTTTAACAAGAATTTTTTGTGTTTTCATGTTTTATGTTCCTAGTTTCCATGACACTAAACCTTAAAGATCCTCAGTTTTGTAAAATGTAATGAATGTTTATGTGATAAAAAAAGGGATTCTATAGTTGGTATCAAAGGATGGTTTTGTAATTTGTGGAAATTAGGATATGAAAACTTTAGGAATAAGCCTATAGAAAAGTTTATATATAGGAAATCTTCCTGGTATTTTGGTGAGTATTGAGAAATGGGTTTCCAAGCAAATACATCCCTGTCTGGATACGAGCAGGTAGAGGTGGCTCTGGCATAGATGTACATAGGGGTAAAACCCGAAAACACCACTTTGAGCTAGACTCAAACGGGAAATGGTACACGACAACGGGCCTTACTGCACTCTTGGTTACAACACTCCCGAGGGATTTTCTTTGGTAAATTCATAAGCTTAATATGAACCATTATTAAAGGAACAAAGATAAAATAAAAAAAAGATTCACATAAGAATATATGATCATGGATATCCTAGTTTGAAACCTAGGGGATCACAAGTTAGGGTATAATTTTCTTCTATAAGTTATCCTTATATGCTTTAAGTTATTTTTCATGATTATTGGCTAAGTATTTAAGCCTCTAATTACACTTTCTCGTCTTAGTTAATGGTGGGAAATGGAAGAACATGTCCCAACAACCAATGTGATAGGAAATGTGATGATTACCATATTAATATGACAGATATGATTAGGGGGTTAAAAGATGATTATTATTTTGGAAGACCTTCACTATTTTGGGAACCCTATATGATCAAGGTAAATAGATTACTAAGGTATTTTCATTGAGAAGTAAGGTTGACTTATATTTTGAAGAATCGATGAATTTAAGGTGGACTTATAGTAATTTAGGTTACTTATGGGAATGATTAACCTATATTGTCTAAAATATGTTTAGGTTAGCTACTTTTGTTATAAGATGTTAGGAGTGATTGATGTTGTTTGGAGATGAACAATGAAGTTTTTTTTGGAAGACTATGATATCAAATCCCTCTTTTATTTGGGTTTCAATCTTAGTTTGGTTTATTTTGAGGAATTTTAAGGACTGTTATTTATGGAATGGTCTATGATGAACTATGGGTAGTACCATGGAACTTTGAAGATTTAAAAGTAGTTTTGATTCCTATGGGATTTTTTTGAAGTGTTGTTTTACCTTACCCTTTCTGTTTTTGGGATAATGTTTAAAGATAGATGAAATAGATAGTTAATCTTTTGTGGATTATATAATTCTCTAGAAGATGATTCTTGTGTTTTCATGAGACCAAGTAGTTTTGAATGCTCATCGTTTGGAGAAAAGATTAGTTTTAGGTAGAAACTTATTAAAGGATTAAACTCTATATAAAGGTAGGTATATTTTCTATGTAGTAAATGAATTCCTCAAAATTATGAAAAGGAACATAAAACAAAAACGTTGTTGGTTTACATTTCCTACTAGGTAGTCAAAGACCATTTACACACATCATAAGTTTGGGATTTTCTTATGGTTAACTTTCTCCTAATCATGTTTTCTATCACTCTCCCTCAAAACTTATCCCTTTGTTTTCTCCTCCATGTCCATGTCTTCCTAAATGGAATCCTAGTGTGGGTTAACTCGGATGACCTTTGTACTTCCCTTTATTTCTTTTAAAGTAATAGTTTTACTGACTCCTTTTTCGATGTGGGACATTCAATGTAATTTTAAAACCCAATTTTAAAAATTATGAGGACGCAATTTCTTAAGGGGGGAAGATTGTAACGACCCGAAATTTTGAATAAATCTTGTTTCCTAATTTTATGTGTTATTTTATTTTATTTTTATACTCAACAAAAATGTTTCATTTGATAACATGAGTATAATTAAAATGAGACCGTTGGGTTTTGACTGTTATATGACCATTGGTCAATATGACCACAGGAAAATAAATGTTTTGATTATTGTCTCTAAATACAAGTAATCTTGGTTAATTAATATAGAAAGAAGATTCGATGGCCTCACCCAGTAGTCTTGGACCGATCAAATCCCATCTAACAGAACTTGGGATGGAGGTAGCACCACTAGGCTTTGCTCTGGACCAAACCCAAGATGAACTTCATCGTGTGAAGATAGAACAGAATCGCCTTCGCGAGAATTTCAACCTGATAGAAATTACTACTCGTGCGATGTTGGCCGAGCCTCCCTCAGATTCTCTGACCTTAGCACACCTTACACTTAGGCCCATGCTGGTGTGAAAAGGGGCTATGTAAGGAGACTGTAATTGCCTTGTGTAATCCATTGTTTTAAATAAAAATTGGGATTTCTTCTTATGATGATGTTTATTAATTTTCAAATGACCGGATAAATATAGTATGCATATTTTTGATGAATTTCAGAAAAAATGATATTTTAAAAATGTTTACGTAAACCTTAAATAATTAAAAATGTGTAATGATTTTAAAAAAATGGTCTTCTACAATTCTGTTTAGTACGAAATTTAGAGTCTAATAAGATCAACTTGATTTGTGATGAATAGTAAATTATGAATAGTGATTTTATTCTTAGGATGAGTAATGTGACCAAATGGATTAATAATCTCACTTAATAAAAGTATTAATATGATCTAGGCACCTTGATTAAGTAATGTGATTCAATAAAATGGTTAAATAACGTTTTCATACATTATTATTCAAGTATTAGTTTTTTCAGGTGAATAGTGTTTTTAATTAAAAATTAAGTTAAGAATATTTAGAAAATTATTTTTATAAAATGGATTTCATTTTTGAACTCAGAGCATCGATATTATGGTAAGGTAATTTTTGGGGATTTTTCTGAAAAATTTGAATTTTTGATGAATAGAGTATTTATTTAAAAAATAAATTAAAAATATTTAGAAAATTATTTTTATAAAATGGAGTTCATTTTTCAAATCATATCATTGATATTTGGTTAAAGTGAAATTTTGGGATTTTGCTGAGAAAGTTGAATCTTCAGTGAAAAGTAAAAATACAGTTTTAGGATTTCGATATGTTTAATGACATCATAACTGGGTCATGATGATGTCATGAGATATTTACGGGTTGGCCGACCAAAGGTGATGAATTATTGTATGGGGGACCATGTGGCCTAACTCCATGGGAAATACCATGGGGGAGCACATGGTTTTGAGAAAACCACTTTTGAGGTGTCCCTTGGCCATTAATGCCTGGTCCCCTCACTTTTTCTATAAATACGAAGCCATCCTCTCATCCATTTAGACTCCCCACTCTCCCCCAACGAAGTTCTGGTCTCAGTACCTCTCAAGGAGTCCTCCCAGGGTTCCCCCATGCCCTCAAGGTCCCATCCTTTGAGTTTTAAGAGTTACGTTTTAAGGTAAGGGATCCGACCTCTCTCTTTCTTTTCAAGTAATCTCTTTTATATCATTCCATTTATGCTCCATGTTCTTATGTGGGAGGATGTTATTTTATATTCCTATTACTGACCATTTCATGTTTATATGATGAGATATCCCCTCTTACTCTCATCATTTCGTTTTATGAAGTTTTCAGTGGCACCGTTAGGCTGCCGAATGTTTTGTAACAGATTCTTTCTCCCTTCTCATTTTTCAAGATCTATTTTCATGTAAAGTATTTCAAGTTCATTTTTATTATTTTTTGGTATGATATCTAAATTTATCATACTTATCTTTTATGATCATATGATTATATACCCTATTTGATCTCTTCAATTCAGTATTTTTATGTTTTAGGTGGCGCCGATAGGC